>CM053805.1:31913747-41913747 GCA_028671895.1 Oenanthe sinensis | reverse complement strand
TTATTAAAATATCACAATATCAGACAAAAATTGGCAAAATAACAAGTTGAAAATGTTTATGTTTATCAATTGCTATTCACAAAATAGAATGGATAAAAATTAAACTAGCTGCTCACCCGTATGACGTATCTTTAAATTTGTTCCACGACGGTAACTTGGCAAAACAAAAAAAAAAAAAAGAGGGAAAAGGCAAGAGATAGAGGGGAAACCGTACTTCTAAAGTTAAACCCATATATACGTACATGGTACATGTGCTGTAACGGTTATAAAGCCAACTGTCGTTATTGTTTGGAAAACTATCACTACTATATACGTTAATAATATATTTCACTGGTTAGATAGCATGTGGAGGAGGTGACTTTATCACGTGCAGTAGCAGGAAACACACGAGGGCCTTGGATCGAGAGTCTCCTCTGCAGTAGCGACCTACCAGGTGGATAAAATCCATCCACATATACTCGTATCACAATTGATCTGAAACTAGAGGGTACGATCGTAACTTCACCATGAATGTAGTACCATTATATGATTATACTGTCCTGCTACCGTACGGTAGATAGGCAGAGAGCTTGCGTGTTCACGTGATTAGAGTCAATACTTGCGGCATGTATTGCAGTTTACACTTATGCCCTTTTCCTCATTTTTTTATTAAAAAAAAAGGATTCTAGGTGTTTAGTTCTACTATATTTTAAAAGAACATGAATTTTATAGTTAATAGAAATTCAGCAATATCGTGCTCTCAAATAATAAATGAACCAATTATACCTATAAAATAGATTTATTTCCTATCAAACGGATTCGTTAAACATTAGGAAACACGTTGCGCCCAGTTACTTTTTTTTTAATAATTGATTAATTGAAGTATTCTTACGTCCAATACATAAGAACAAAAGTTAAGCCAAAAGAATCGATCTATTGGCGAAAAGAGTTCCGCTCCATTGATTATCAAAGCACCGCTATCTGTAAATCTGTTGGCGGTAAAGTGGATTATTTCAATGCTTTTTTTTGCTTAATTGAGAACCAACTACGGAGGGAACCTGCCGTGCTAACAAAAATCTCAAGCATTATCGTCTTTAAATTTCCTGTGTAAATATTTTTTCAAAAAAATAACAAGTTTTAATAGTAAATCCTATTCTGACTAATTGCATATGCCTTCCGATATTTTTTTATTTCAATACTCGCCTCTTATTCACCGTACTTATAAGTTATGAATAGTTAAACATAATTAAAAATAATAAATATCAAACCACCTAACAACTACAAGTATGCTTTGAAAGGCCGAATAAAGTCGGTGTTAACAGTTACTAATTTTTTATCAAAATTAATTAAATTTGACCGTTAAAAAATCAAATGAGCACTTAAAATAAGATAGTGAGAGTATTTCTTTATTTGATACAACAAGTAATTGACGTGTAAAATTATATAAAGTGTGTTCAATCTTAATCCTAAACAACTGTTCTTTGTCATAGCACGTAATACTCGATAGGCTCTTTCTCAAGTTTATACATGCCATCTTGTTTTGTGTATTGTATTTTATATATAGGGTCTGTGGTATGTATCCATCTGTCCACGAATTTTTTATAGCGGATAATATTAAAACTAAGTTTTTGATGTAAATGCAGGTAATACGTCACTTTATCCACGATTCTGGGTTATAGTTTTTGATGTGAATATAGAGAATACGTCACTTTATCAGTGATTCTGAGCTATTTTCTAGAATTTTTTGCTATCCTTATAAACAAAAAACGCTGCTAACAATTGTTGGTATTGTTGGTCAGGGCTGCCTTATAGCACAAAACACAACAAATGATATACGAGAAAAGTTTGTTTACAAGTGCTTTCGTTAAGTACAGTATAATAACAATACTTAACCAACAAACAGCAGACGTTAAGTTCAATACATTGCTATAGTGAGTGATAGGCTCGTTTCAACTTGCACTTCCTTTTTATGCTTTTTCAAGTTTGAATAGAATGATACCATGTGCCATCTTTATGCAATTATTCAAATCTTTATTTGTTTATTTTTATTCTTTTATTGAAATTTGGAAGTTTTTTTTAATAAAATTATGCTAACTTGTAAAATTATAGAAAATTTAATTCATCTAAAATTGTAATTATTCTTAATATTTTGGGGTTCGAGAATCTTATATTATTTTGGAATTTAGCATCGAAGATATTTTTGTTTCGAATTTAGTGAATTATATATGATATTTTGATATGCAATCAAGGTAGGTGAACCTTTGATTAAGTTTTCAGTTATATTTGTCATAAATAATTTCAAAATTTATTATTCATTATATAATAATAGTTTGGCATAAAGCTAGCCGTGACAAAGTTAATACTAGAAGAAAAGACAGTTCTCCCTTATAAAAATAAAAAATTCCAGAGTAATACATTGGTGCTTATTTTAAATTATTATTTTGTAAAAATAATCATTACATTTGACCCTATTAAATGTTGAGTTTACCTAAAACTCTTCCACTCTCATTCTCCGCCACTCTCTGGTATTTCATTTCCGTTTCCCTTGTCATTTTTTGTCTTTCATACACTCACTCACTTTCAAGCTCTATATAATTATATTTTATATCGATTTCAAAAAAAACAATTTAACCAAAATAGTTTTTAAAAATTATTTATTTATTTTATTTCCAGATTAAAATCAAACAAAAAAAGGAATTGAAGGTGATTTTTACTTTCTAATTCTCATTCCATTTCCGGAGCGTAAACCAAATGAGCCCCTAACAATTCTCGAAACAAGGAGTTTCGTTGAAGTGGACAAGCCAATGGAGCCAACACAATGGGCCATATCTTCAATGCGGCAGTTGAGATATGGAAACTGACAAGAATATTTGTTGAAAAAGATGCACGCACCACGCTTAGTTGCATGTACGTACAAAACCAATTATTTGTGTATTTTCAAGGCACAAAAAACATGGCATGAATGAGGTTACCAGTTGCAAATTTTCTATGGAGCCCATCTCCCTCGTGGTTAGGTTCACGGTCGCTGTTCTTATTATGAACTTCTAATAATATTTTAATTTGTCACGTCGGTTTCAGCTAGCTTCTACTTTTCTTAAGCTAATCCAATCCAGGTCTTATCAATGGACTGTCCCAAATGGGAACTATGATATGTGATTCTTCTTATATTAATCATAGCTTTGATCGCGGTGTTACCACTCAGTTTAATATTTTTGTAGTGGTTTTAACTTGTAACTCGGGATAGTCCAACTGTAGTTTATTATCCTAGGTTAATGCGGTGCTATGTTTTGGATTCGAGTTTAACTCATCCCGATATTATTCAAAATAAATATTTATTTGTAAGATTATCTGATAAAAAAAAACTTTTAACAATGTATAATCAGATCTATCAAAAGCCATTCAAGTGTTGTTCAAGTTGACACACATATATTAATGGATATAATTCTACCTTTAACATAATAATTTTCAATATGGTACTACTTAAGCTGCTGTATTACAGTGTCATTTAAGTAATAAAAATAACAGGCCGGAAATAAGGAATTTGGAATTAAGGCGTGGCTTTTTAGGGAAACAGAGGGGATCGTCTAGTGATTGTGGGACATGGAGCTATGACAATGTAAGGAAAGCATAAACATATTAATTTGGAATAACGTCCAACTATGATCAATTGAACAGCACAACTTTGAAAGTAATTTGATTGTTGCATGTAAATGTATCATACGAGATATCAAAACCCATTTATGAGCATGTTTGGGTGAAATTTAAGTTAATAATTTAAAATGATTTTTAATTTATATAAATTAGTTTTTTTTCGTGTTTCGCACACGGGTCTTCCTCGTATATATATTTTTTAATTCCTTGTTTTTGTTCTTATTAAACAAACACTCGTCGGATATCATAGTTTAATTTTCATTACAAAACATTTGATTGATGTAAATCTTGTTCTGGAATAAACAATAATAATATTCAAATAATTATCGATTATTAGTGAAAGACCGAAAAAATAAGAAAATCAAATCATCAAAATATAAATTATCCTTAAAGTAGTTATAAAAAAAATATCAAACCAATAATTCTTAATAGCAAAACCATTCAAACAAATTATTCACTAAAATGCATAATCTCCAAGTCATTAATCTTCCATCCAAATTTTTAAATCACTCACGGCAGATATCTTCTCCTAGAAAAATACAATACTCATTTTTCCTCAAAACGGAAAGGAAAATGTAAGCTTTTTATTCATGTATATTCAGGTATTGAAATAACATTTAAGATATTAATGATTGGTGTGTATTAGGCATCAAATTACCATTTTTATTTTCTTGGTTGTTGAATTTGCAGTATCAGGTGTGTGCTGTCCATCCGATAAATGAATACATTCTGCTCAAAGAAAATTGTAATGAATTAAGTCCCGAAGATATCAACTTAAGTCAACGCCATAGTCAACGGGTTTGTAAAATGTATTTAATAATATATCAAAATTTGACTCAGAATAATAAAAAAATGACAATAGTAATAACAATAATAATAATTCACCTTGGACTTAAAATTACTTTATTTAATTAAAATCACATCAATTTGAAAAAGGCCATTTTTGTCAAGATAAAATCAAGTTTCCGTTCAAGATTATAAAAATCGTCGAAGATTGAATAATGTTTTATTTTAATATATTAAAGAAATGATTATCTTGCCTTATTTTAAAATTTGTCAAAGTTTTTACATAAATAGTTATACGAACAATAATAACTATTTATTATAAGATCATATGAAATTTCAATATTGAAAAATTGATTGTTTTTTTTTAATTTTTCTTAAAAAATATAAATATTAAAATTGATAATTTATATTTAATATATTGTTTATATATATCTCACTACTAAATCTTGGAACTTGTATCGGTTTGTACATTACTAAAATATAGCTACAAAAATAAAAAGTCATATGTTTTAAAAAGAAAGGTATGCAGATCAGATATATTGATGGGTGCATTATATAGTTACTATCGAATTTCTACACAGAATGTCAGAATCATATATATATATTGTATTGCTTAATTTTGCTTCTATAATATACTCCCATCTCAACTTAAGTGTCCTGTTTGACTTTTTTATAATCAAATTGATCAAAGTTTGACTGAAAATTACATATAATATATAATTGGAAAATATTATAAAAAATAAATCATCAAAAAGTATATCTATTCTATTTTAAAATGTACTTTTCAATTTTTTAAAATTATAAAAATATAATTTTTAAATTTTAGTCAAAATTGAAGTCAAATTGATCACAAAAAATTCAAATAAAATAGTTAATTTGGGACGGAGGGAGTATATATCATTCATACATAATGTATTGCACATCATAATTTTCTTACTACAATAGATATACTTGTTAAATTATATATATTTTTTGATGTGTATATTACTTTGTTAGGATTGTACTTTATGCATGTGTAATATTGATTTAGTCAAATATGGGCTCAATTAATGATTTTATAAATTTCATAAATAGAATGCAATTTTACTACATCTTATTGTTTCAATTCTTACTGGCATAACATGTCACCTGTAACCTGTTAAGATTATACACGACACGACCCGATAACATAACATGTCCAACACGAACACGACACGGTAACTTATCGTGTCATTATTTCTAAACACGAACCCGAACCTGTTTATTAACAGGTCACACGATAATAACCTGTTAAAGAACCTGTTAAGAACCCGTAAAACTTGATTCTGATTTGAACCCAAAAACTCATATTTTCAACAGGTATTTACTATCTATATAAAAACACAAATAAATATGCAAAGGTCTGGATAAATTAATTATTGACTGAGTATTAAACATCAGTTACAAAGTCTTAAACATCAATTATTGACTGAGTTCGAGTTTGAAGCATCCGATTCAGAACTGATACCAAGCAACATTATATCTTCAGTAAGCTCATTAATAGCAATTTCATTGGAACCTACAAAGTACACAACAAATAAAATTAGTAAAAGAAAAATAAAGTATTTGGGCTGGGCTACGCATGTGTGGTGTGGGCTTAACACATTAATATATTTTTATATATTATTATTATTATTATTATTATATATTTAATTATTTAAAAAATATAAACAGATCATAACAGGTCATAACAGGTTAACAGGTGTTTTAACCTGTTAAGACACAAATTTTATCGTGTCTAAACAGGTTAACCTATTTAAGACACGAAACCTGTTAAGATAAAACCCAAACTTGTTAAAACTCGTGTCGTGTCGTGTCGTGTTAACAGGTCCGTGTTAAAAATTGCCAGCCTTAGTTTCAATTACATTGAGTTTTTGATGCCATAACAACATAAAAGAATTAGGATTAAGGATGTATTCAATAGGGTGATTCTGTTTTGTAGAGTACTTTCATGTTTTGTAGAATACTTTTAATGTAATACAATATTGAACTGTATTCCTAATTCTTTGACTCATCATAATATTATTTAGAACATATACTTGTTTATAAGATTACAAATCTTAACCGGTAAAAAAACCTTTTAACAATGTGTAACCAGATCTATCAAAAGCAAATAAGGAATTTGGAATTAAAGCGTGGGTTTTTAGGGAAACAGAGGGGATTATCTAGTGATTGTAGGACATGGAGCTATGACAATGAAAGGAAAGCATAAACATATAATTTGGAATAACTTCTAAGTTCTAACTATGATCAACTGAACTGCACAACTTTGAAAGTAATTTGATTGTTGCATGTAAATGTATCATATGAGATACCAAAACCGATTTTATGAGCATGTTTGGGTGAAATTTAAGTTAATAATTTAAAATGATTTTTAATTTATATGAATTTTAGTCCCGCTCAAATTACTACAAATGAATTTCATTATCATAAAATACTTCAAATAGTATAATAGTACGGGCAAAATTATAAATGATTGTGATTAATAAAAGTGGTTGAGGTTATATTTTTTACGATTACAAAAATCAATTTAATATTATTATTAGAAGAGAGTAAATTGAATTTTAATATTTAAATAGAGTAAATATAAGAATTAAAATTGAGCAAATATAAATTTATTAACAATTAGAAAATAAAATATATAAAAAAATACCATAGTTACTCCCTCCTACGGATATTAAAAAAAGTTAGCTGTACAATAATTTTTCGTCCTTATCATATTTATTATAACTATTTTGTACTCCTCGTTCCAAATTAAATGTATTGTTTGACTTTTTTGTAGTTAAATTGACTGAAAATTACATATAATATATAATTGAAAAAATTATAAAAAATATATCATCAGAAAGTATATTTAATCTATTTTAAAATGTACATTTTTAAAATTTTAAATTTTCAAATATTATATTACAATAATTTTTAATTCTCAATTAAATTTGAGTCAAATTGAACACAAAAAAGTCAAACAAGACAATTAATTTGGAATGGAGAGAATACTAAATAAAACAAGTTTAAATTGGAAGTGACAAAATAAAAGGATAAATTTAAAAAATTTCTATATAAAAAGTAAAAATGTATAATTATTACGAGATAAAAAAATCTCAAAAAAGAACAGTATTACTGAGATGAAAGGAGTATTTACTTGCATATCATATCATTATAAAACTTCTCGAGATGGGCTCGAGTGAAAAAAAGTTTGTACATGCGTTCTCTTCCTGGGCAATGAGCATAAAAAACCTCAGTCCTATTTCATATAAGCCCCAATTCACTAGCAGGCCAAATTACAAAATCATAAGCAACCCAAAGAAAATTTATTATCGGCAAAGAAATACAGTATGACACGTGTCATAAAACGGCAGCAATCTTTGGACAAACAACAATCATAATCCCCAATAATGTCGGTGACATCATTGGCACACTTCTCACAATCGAAGCCATTACTTGGTACTACTCGAATTCAAGCAGCTTCTTGTATGGATAATAATCCTCAATCAACAAACTCACCGCCGAAAAAAGTTGTCGTTTGCGGCGGCGGAGTCATCGGAGTTTGCGCCGCCTATTATCTTTCCAAGAAAGGCGCCGCCGTTACTCTCATCGAAAAATCATCGATCGCCTGCGCCGCCTCTGGCAAGGCCGGCGGGTTCTTAGCTCTTGACTGGTGTGATGGTGGGCCCCTCTCTTCCTTAGCTAGAGCTAGCTTCAATCTGCACCGTTCGTTAGCACAAGAACTAGATGGTTATAATTCATATGGCTATCGTCCTCTTACTACTCTCAGCCTTTCTGTCACTGAATCGAAACCTCTTATTGGGCCAGGGCCAGGAATCCCGGAATGGGTCAATGGGGCTGCAAAGCAAGTGAAAACTATTGGGACTACTGAGACAACAGCCCAAGTTCATCCACAGTTGTTTACTAGAACTTTATTGTCTAGGGCCGTGGCAGAGCATGGTGTGGAGGTGGTGATCGGAAAATTGGAGAGTGTGGCGACGGAGGGAGGTTGCGTTACGGCGGTAGAGTTGGAGGGTGGGAGGGTGGTGGAGGCTGATGCGGTGGTGTTGGCACTTGGGCCGTGGACAAGTAAGCTTTTGATGTTGAATGAGTTGTTTAGAGTGTATGGGCTTAAGGCCCATAGTATTGTTTTAGAACCTAAAGAAGCTGATGCTATCACTCCACATGCGCTTTTTTTGAGTTATTATGCTGCGGGTGGAGGAAAGCCCATGGATCCTGAAGTATATCCTCGTCCTACAGGTATTCTCTTAAATTCTAATTACCTACTTATTGGATTTAAAAAAAAAATAATTAAAATATAAATTGTTTGTGGTTTTGTGAAGCAATGATATATGTAGCAGTGACATATACTTGGTCAATCATCTTTTTGCTTCTAGGAATAAGGTTGTGTGCATTTACCACCCCTGCTTGAGCTGATATAATTTAGGACTTTAGGTTTAATTTAGTTTACTTTCCCCCAAACTAGTCAGCGTAGAATAAAGGGATGGCTCTACTACGATTTTTGAATAGCAGTTACAGATTTGGGGATGTTTTTGTCTGACGTCAAAAATCAATTGATAAAATAATTTCAATCCCCAAATGATCTTTTAAAAAAACAAATAGAATTTTTATCTATGCCTGGAGTAACTTTAAAAATTTATAATGAGCTTTTTAGTCCCTGGGTTTCTCAAAATTCAGGTTCCATCATTGATCATAGTTATCTTACCTATAGGTGCTTGATTGTTTCCTTTATATTTTACTTTTTTATTAATGCAGGTAGGATTGGATTAATTACATTAACAAAACAATAAGATAAACAGATGATTAAATCAATCACGCTTACACCTTACCTGCTTCGCTTGGTTCATCTTAGAATTTTCCGATTCACCGCACAACTGTGCGAGCTGCGTTACCTCGTATCTATCAACACTAACACAGTGTAATTCATCCTTTTAATACTGGAGATGGCAACGAATCATGTCAGGTTTGGCAAAATTCAAAACCGAAATTGCTGGATTTCGGATAAGTAAACGAGGTGTATAGATAGCTGTAAAAATATTAGGGAATAGTTACTTTATTTTGTAAACCGAGAAATAAATAGAAAAGAAAGACATAATTTTAAAATTTTATATTTTTAAATTTGGATATTCATAAATATTTAACAATAGGTACTTCTCCATGTTTAACTAAATTTTGCAAGTGTTTTTTTAGATTAAACATGAGAATGCCTTCACTCATTTTATTAGACAAAAAAAATTGATTGACACCTGTTTTCTAGATTTTCTAGATTGGAGCGGTTCATATATTAATTTCATGACGACAATTATGTATTAGAAAGCTCATGACATATGGGTACACTTATAACAATTATAAATAAGGTTTCTTTCCGCAAAAGATTGCTCAATTAATTTTCTTTTCTAGAATGAAAATTTGATTTCCCTCTAATTTAGGAGGCGGTGGAAAAATTATATTATCAAGCAGATAGGAAAGAAGAAGAAAGGGGAATAGGTAAGTTGTAACCTTATTCTTGGAAAGATATAAATATGGATCTTTAAACGAGTTAATAAACGCCGGTGATCCTTTGTCGTTTTGTTCGTGATTTCTAGGTATCAAGTATGGGTTTTGTCCATTCCAAACCCATACCTAGTATTTGATTGAAAATTTTTAATTTTAAAACCCATACCCAAACCCATAAGGCATGAGTTTTTGATACCTTAGGGAGGAGGTGGGTATGAGCGGAAGTTACGAGGAATCAAATCAAAAAATTATTACTTTTATCTTTATTTATAAAATTACATGTTAATTTTTAAAATAAAAAATTATAATGATATTATTTAATATTTAATAAATAATAGTGATTTATTTTTCATATTAACTGCATATATTTTTTTATTTATTAAAAAATATATTAAATAAACAAATCCACTCCACCATTCAACCAAACATATGATATTAAGAATGATACTTCATCCATATACCGCCTTAACCCGATTAATGATTCCAATCCAACGACCCGTTATACATCTATACTATATTATTATAACCGAACAAGAGAACTTTTTTCATCTTCCATACACCGCCTTAACCCGATTACTGATTCCAACCCGATACCACTTTATGAACCAAACGAACCGTTATACATCTATACTATATTATTATAACCAAACAAGAGAACTTTTTTTCATCTTATCTAGGTGAACCACAAAAAAGATCATAACCATCCAATTTTAAGTGAACCATAAAAACGATCCTAACCATCCATTTTTCATAAATTCTAATTTTAGAAAAGATATATCATACATACAACTCTATCACTGCTCACGGATAATATTATATTATATTTAAATTATATTCTATATTTTATATTTTAAGAATCATACTTATCCTATAATTTTTATTTAATATAGTTTACTCACATCCAACTCAATTTCATCACCATTCAAAATCTTTTATTAATTTAAAATTATGACATAGCATTATATTTTATGAATATTAATATATAAACATCATTGTATAGAAAAATATAAAAAAAAATTAATAATAAAACAAATTATCATATTAAATGAAATATTTAAATTATATAAAATAATTAATATATAATTTATTATTAGAATCCGTGCAAAACTCGGGTTATAAGCCAGTAGTACTTTATCTGCAAACTGGTACAAATTGCTGTATAAAGTTGCTTATAATTTTGAGTCAAGGCTGATTACTGTGAAGGCTATGGTCGATTGTTTGTTAATGCACCGATCTAATACAAGAGCGGCGAAATGTAGTGAATATAAAATCGTCCGGTATTTGTGGGAGGCGGAGTATGTTTTTAATGTAGTGATGTTGATCATGAACATGTATTGGCTGTTACAAACACGGCCAATTTTTTGGAATCAAATGTACTACCAAAAAGAATAATACCAGTACTATGATTATTTCCTCTCATGGTTATTGAAAACTATAGTTTAGAGTTTAATTGATTAAATATAAATGACAGGGGAGGTATATATATGTGGGATGTCAGCCGAAGCTGAAGTCCCAGATGATCCAGAAGAGGTGTTTCCAAACCCAGAATCGATTGCAGTCCTTAAAAAGGTTGCTAAGAATGTATCAAGTCATTTGGGGGAAGGGGAAGCTACAGTGAAAGCAGAGCAGGCTTGTTTCTTGCCATGTACAGATGACAGTGCGCCAGTCATCGGTGAAATTCCAGGGGTGAAGGGATGTTATGTGGCAACAGGGCATAATTGTTGGGGTATTCTTAATGGTCCGGCTACTGGGGCTGCTGTTGCTGAGCTTGTACTTGATGGTCATGCAACTATTGTTAATCTTGGAAAATTCAGTCCTGCGAGATTTGTAGGAAAACGAAAGAGTTAATCTTGTTTCCAAATTTCTGTCAACAAGAAAGAGTTTGATCTCTGTAATGTTGCATACGGGTATTGTCAGTGGTGTAAATTACAAGTAAAATTCTGCTGTTGGATTCTGATGCTTGAATAAAAGTCCATGATAAAGTTTTAATTGTGATGCCATTCCTTCCCCTTTGTGTCAAGTTCCATAAATTTCGACATTGATAGATATGACTTGAGTTATTGATTTCTTTCAATATGTATTTACCAGGTTTTTGGGCTGATCCAAGTTTGTATATGCAAAAACTGTTGAGGCCACTTTTAAGTTTGAACGGAGATAAATTAGCTGAGAAAAGATGTAACTTATAAAGTTATAATAATAATCTTAATAATATGTTATCATCCTTCAATTTATTGAAATTTAAAAGTTTTATGATTCAAGTACTTTATTTATGTATGCCAAAAGCATAAAAAGATATAACAAGTCAATATTATTAGTTCAAAAAAAAAAACAAGTCAATATTATTACCTTATATTAGGAAGCAAAATAAACTAACAAATGTAACTTCAACGCGAAAGATCTTTATACGCAAAAATATTAAAACCGAGTCAGATGTATCCGAAACTTTGCTTGGAAAAACGTCACGGAGTTGCTGTGTAAATAGTCAAAGTTCATTAGCGTATTGCTCACTGTACAATACACTATACACACAGATTTTTAAGTCTACAACTGCGTATGCTCAAGGTAGTCTCCTATAAGATATTCTTAACAATCTTGATCATTTCTTAAACTCCAAACTCACCGCCTGTGACTCAGGGACTTGCTACTTTATAAGTTTCTACTTTTTTTTACATAATATACGAGTTATTTCATTTTTCATTACAAGACGAATGCATAAATCAAATATGGTAGGACAAAAAACGATTTACGTACGATAGTTTAAAAAAAATAAATTATTTGATCCTTGTGGTGCATACAAATTTTTGTAAATATTATAGAACAAAGAGATGAAGAAAGATGGATCATTGAAGCTGTAAATTTAATAGTCATATATGGCATGGTTACACTAGATGTGAGAGAAAAGTTTGCTTAAACTGCATGTGAACAGAAAGAACAAAAACCCTAAAGCACCGAAAGCCTGAATACTGTACTAAACGATCGATCGACATTACATAGAAGTTAGTTTTTGTATCAAAGTCGTGTCTTTTTATCCACGAGATACTCCTTGAATAGAATGCGAATATCGAAGCTTACGGAGGCAATTAGTAGTATTTGATTCTCTTTTTAATTTACTCCTAAATTTTGATGAATTAATTTACTGCAAAGCACATGCACTTACAGAGCATTGCTTAGCTTTTTTCAATGTTCCAGATGTCAACTACTCCCCGTACCAAATTAGATAACCCTCGGGTAAATTTCACATTTATTAAGAATTATTAAATGATTATAATTTTTTCGTATGTACCCATATTTATTATATTAAGTTAATATAATATTTGAATAATGCTAAATTGGAAATGAAAAATAAGAAAAAGTAATTTTGAAAAAATATTCATGAATATAATTGGGGAGACAACTAATTTGAGATATTTTTTTTTTTATAAAGGCCATCTTAAATGTATTTTTTATAGAGGACATGTAGAATGAGACGGGGGCAGTAAAAGTACTTAAAACCAATGCTTCGCTAATCTCGACTTAAATTCTAATGCCCCCACTATATTTATTAAATTTCGGTGCGTTACAGCTTTCTACTGCCACCATCATTCAATAAAATATTCTTTGCGTAAAGACAAGTCATAAGAGTACTACAATCGCTGAGAGTTTCTCATGTACAAGCAGATATCGCCAAATCACCAATAAATTTGGCTGAAATATTGTTCAATTTGTGTTATCGATCTTATTCGCATAAATAGCTGAATTATATGTTTTGAATAATATCGGGTCAAGAGTGTATGAAAAATATTGATTTTAGAGGTTGAAATTTTTTTAATTAAATTATTTATATGACATCAAGGTAACATGTAAGTGGCATTTTAAATCATATATCTAAAAATTTAAATATTACAACTTTCTTTTGTCTTAATAAAAAATATAATTTAATCATATTTGAATTGTTATATTTAATTAACTTATAAATCCCTTATGTATAATTTTACATAATTATAATTATAAATAAATTAATTAGTATCCTTTCCTTTAATTAAAATTTAACATAATTATTATAATCAATCATTTTAACAAAACATTTTATATATTATCATTGAATATGCTCTTACTACATGTACAAAATGTGATTATGTTTTTGTAGGTAATATATTTTTTGGACTATTGTTTTTGCTTTTTTATTTTAATATATTGATTTTTTTAATTTTTATGAAATAATTAATAGTATAAAACATACATAATATTTTGATTAAAATTATATATAAAAATTAAAATTAAATTATTTTTGAATTACCGATTAAACATAAATCAATATTTTAACGGATTAAATCCAATTAACAATTTTTATAATACTGTGTACAAGCAATATTTATTTGATAATTCGTGATTTTTTAAAAAGTGTTTTTCTAGTTCTTTTTAAGAATATAAGAAGTTAAGTCTGTTTGGTATTTTTGTTATAAACCGTAACAATAGTTTTTTGATGAAAAGTAGATAAAAAAATGTTTGGTAAAAATAATATTTTGAAAAATGTTTTTGTTTTAAAAACTGTTTTTAGAGAAAATAGATTCCCCTATTTTATTATTAACAATATAGCATGAAGATGTGCAGATAATTTATAAATCGAAGAATTGGATTCTGATTCCTCTCTGCATAAATACCGTTAATCGAAATTAAGGAAATTAAAATGTGTAAAACTTTTAAAGAAAAAAAGTTTCAATTAGATAAACGTGAACCATGCATGCACATAGGAATTGCTCCACACTCTGCATTACGCACAGTACAAAGCAAAACCAATAGACAAAGCTTGCAGGCTTGTAACGAATAGGCTATAAAATAGAAAGATAATTAGATATTCTCTCTATTCATGCTTTTGGAAGTGACCGACACCAAAAAGTTGCTAATTATATTCTAAAATGAACTTACTACAAAATGAATTATTGTGAGTGTATGTATGACTGTATGTATATGTAATAGATTCAAGGACATTATCATCAATCATCATTGCCCATAGGCTAAGTTTGACCCTAAAAATGATTCACTTTGCCATAAATTAGTGGCCACTCTAACCGATAATTATTAGTTGGATTATGCTTATTTTCATTGTATGACCCACGTAATTTCAAACCTTTCAGTCGGGTAATCAAATCGAATAGGGGTTTTCAAAGATATTCAAATAGATATTCCAAAGATGAATCAATAATATTTTAAAGATCGTTTCAAAAAAGAAAAAAATATTTTAAAGATACTTGGATAGTATTTTAATGGAATATGTATTTTTCATAAGAGTTCTGATAAATATTTTTATAAATATACAAATTATTCGAGTTAATGAGCTTAAATGCGTTTAGATCTAACTTAAATCGAATTGTTTAAAAAATTTGTAGCAATTTGGTTTAATATCATATATAATATATTTAAACATAACAAACTTTAATTTTATTTCCAAAAATTAAATAGAAATTACTATTATTATCATTGTTTTAAAAGACTGCCGTAAGACAGACGGGTCCTGTTTCGATTAATCAAAAATCGGGTAAAAAGACATTATTTTTAAAAATCGGCCGAGATGGAAAAAATCAGAGTAAAAATTATTTTATTTTTTAAGAAAGGTAAAAATTTTAAAAAAAATAACAACTAATATACTTTATTACAAATATTGTATGACCCTAAATCTTTTATAAATTTCAAATATTCTCTCAAATTCTCAATAATTATATGATATATTATGCAATAACTATTAAAATTAATCATTAAGTATAAATCACTTAAAATGTTAATGATAAGTGGTTTTTTTTTATAAATTTTAACATTTAAATATATATGGATTAATGATATATGATATTTTTTCATTATAAATTTATAATAATTTAAAAATATTTAAATATAATTATATTATTATTTATTAAATTAAATTATTTCCGATTAGTGCTCCGATTAATCAGTGAAGGGTACATCTATCTAACGTATAACACCGATTTCCGTGTTATAGAATATTGATTATTATTACTTTGATAAAGTAGATAAAGCCGCCACAACATAAAGCGAGGATAAAAAGTATGAGACTTGTGATTAAATATTAATAATATTATATTAGATTCCCATCTTTGTAGCCAGGTTGTTGATTATAAACTACTCCCTCCCTTCTAACCAATTTTTTATATTTGAATTGAGCATGAAATTTAAACAAATTATATAAAATATTATGGAAAAAAAGAAAAAGTGGATGAAAGAGAAAGAAAAATGACTAAAGTGGTGAGGTCAATTGATATTTAATTGATATATTTGAAAAGGTGGAGAAAAGTGGTGAGTGAGAGTAAATTTTATAATATAAAAATTTATTATTTTTAAAAAAATTTAAAATATAAAAAATTAGATAAAACATTCAAAAAATAAAAAAATAAAGAATTTGATGGGACGTGGAGGGGTCCTTTACCGACCTATCGTATTTATGTGTCCACAAGACTACAACTACAGTCTGCAAATATATAGGTGAAATACTCGAAGGTGGTGGAGTTGTTGCAGGTGGACCTAAGAATTTAACACCCCGTTCCATTCCATTCCCATCAGAAAGTGAAAGAAAAACTGAGATAGCGAGATGCACACTTTCAATGATAATATAGCAGCGTTGATATAAATTCAAGGACTCTGTACAAAACTTTACTTCGTGGTGGTCCAAATTGAATATACTTGTACGCAATGTCGTAATAAAGGAAAAATTGCGGTGAAAATGGTTACACATTTTGGGTACCTAACTAGTTAATGGTTCCCTTCACTCAAATTAATACCTCCACATGAGCATCCCGAAAAAACTTTTAATATATTCTAGAAATAAAATTTAATAAAGGTCAATTTTTTTTCAAAAAAAGTTGCATCTAAATTTTTATAATAATATTCAATAATTTATTTTTTATACACACATAAAATTATTTATAGTAATAATATATATTATCGAATAGAAAAATTTTCTGCTAGGGATTAAATTTTTTTAACTTAATTATTTTTTCAACAATATAATATGCTGATTTTAATATCATATAAAAATAAGTGAATGTGCTAAGTCTCACTTAATACCTGGAAAGATGAATTCATATCGTCGAGAATATAAATGATAAAAATAAGTGAATGTGCTAAGTCTCACTTAATACGTGGAAAGATGATTTCATATCTTTGAAAATATAAAAAAAATGAATTATTATAATATTTTGATATAAATAAAAATTTATATACAATACTATTTCCGGAATAGTTTTGTATACAAACCAGCTCATCTAATCTCAAGGCAAGAAGATACCAAATGAATTTTATACTATATTTTAACAATGTATTACTATTATCAGATAGATATAAGTATATAAACCCCACAATTACCCTATCGATACTCAACAATTTAATGGGAGACTATATGGATCATTAGTATTTGATTGTTTTTGGTTTAGACAAAAAAGCAAATATGATTTAAATTTCAAAAATGCAATAAGATCTGTCAAAACCAACGTTAACGCTTAACAACATCGCCTTTGTTTTTCTATGGGAATACCTGAGTCAACCCAAAATTCGACGCGAACCCAACATGAAATAATATGAATCTGGGTTTATAAATATTCAACTCAAAACAATCGGGTACAATCAGACACGAACTCGAAATTCGAAAATTAATGAAACCTCTATTTATAATCCTATTTTAAAAACATTTTATGTTTAAAATAAATAAATTTAAGTACAATAAAATAACTTTCACGCACAATGATAGAAACTTGTTAGTTGGTTCATAATTGTTTAACGGTAATAACAATATTTTATACACGTTCCGTCCTTTTTTACACCTGAGAAAATGAGTACAGTGCATATTAATACATTTGAACTGTAATTTTCACGTGTAATGAAAGAAAAAATGAACTGTTTTGTCTTAAAATTTGTGCAAAAACAATCGGTTCATATAAACCGGGACAAAGGGAGTATATAATATAAGAGTATATTTTTAATCACTCTAAAAAAACAGTAGATGTGCTGAAACCCGAAATGACACAAACCCAACAAGAATACGATAGACACGAGTTATGCTTAGGAAAAAATCAACCTGAAACAATCTGATACAATCTGACCCAACACGAACCCGGAATACCGACTCTGTAGGTCCGTCCCTTAAACATGTTTTTAGTGGACTATGAAAAATTAATTTGCCATGATTATTATACCTGTAAATTGATTACCAACATTAAGCATAATCTACAAGAAGTTAATCAGATTGATAATTAACAAAAATAATCGCATTTCTAGTAATTAACTGCAAATTCAAATATGCAATCTCACTTGGAACCTCTACAGCTATGTAGGCTTGGCATGCTAATAAACATTTATACACTATGAAAAAATTGACTAGATGATATTTCCGAAGCTATAAGAAGTTCTGGTTTTAATTAACAAACAGCTAATGACAGCCATTTAACCCAATTAGAAATGCCAGGAGCATGGAAAGGGCTACAGAAAATTCGTACAAAATGACGTGGAACTGCCACCTATACGTATCATTATTAGGGGTAACACTCCTATGCAAATTTTTTAGTGTGAGAACTGTGAAAAGTTTTACTAAATTCTGAAGAACCATAATAAAAAATAAAAAAAATTGTAGAACCATAATTTTATTTGCAAAACTATAATAAAAAGTTAATCTAAACATTTTTTTACATTTTTTATTATGATTCTACAAAATTTAATGAAAGTTTTCACGGTTCTTACGCTAAAAAGTTTTCACGTAATTGTTACCATCTTGTTGGTCACTATGCTTATGCTTACTTAAACCTGACTTGAATTAGTTTATTTATTTATTATTTAATTTTTATTCAAAAATTCAATAATATGTGTATTATATATTTTAATATTATAATAAAAATTCCATTTAAAAAAATAATTATATATTTTAAAATCCCTAACTAATATGATTATAATATTCTTAAAAAGTAAATTATAATTAATGTTATATTTTTTAACATATGTTACATTTTTGTATATTGGATTATTTAAAATTTTCATTTATTATAATCATAAATGACATTAAAACATAATCTAATTAGTTTTTTAAATAATTTGAAGTTATTTTTTTTACTCACATGTTAATAAAAATGATCTACTGTAAAAACAATTATGTAATTATTATGTAAAAATAATTATAATTAATCTAGCTAATTAATTAAAACTAATCATTAAAAAAAGAGAAATCGACGAATTAAATACAAGCTTATCATTTAAGTTTTTCATAATAAAACTTTAAAACTAGAAGTGCATTATAACATAATAAAAATTAATTAATATAAAACGATTCTTATTCCAAATTTATAAATTATAATAAAAGATTCATGTCATACTTGCATGTTTTCAAAATTCTGAATATAAAATTATATTAAATTAACAAAAATGAACAAAATTTTCACAAGTTTAAAACTTTAAACATCTCATTCATTATTTTTTTTCTCCCTCATTTTGAAAAAAAGAAGATAACAAACATATACATGTTTCAACCAATTATTTTGGATCACTAACAAAACTCTATTTTTATCCGAGCAACTCCCTATTATATATAAAAGTTAATTAGCATATATTTATAATAAAATAAGTATCTATATAATAAATATAATTAAAAATATGTACTAAACACCATACTTCAAAACAATGGAGAACCATTACAAGAAAATGTTTGGCCCAACACAAGTAAAATTGTTACTACCAAGGATACTGTAAATCATTTTTTTTAACATGAGTAAAAAAACTAACTTCAATTTTTTTAAAAAATTAATTAGATTATGCTTTAATTACATAATAAATAAATTTTTTAAATAATTCAATATACAAGAATGTGACATATGTTAAAAAATATAACATTAATTATAATTTACTTCTTAAGAATATTATATTCATATTAGTTAGGTATTTAAAATATATAATTATTTTTTAAAAATTAAATTTTATATAATATTAAAATCTATAATATAAATAGTATTAGAATATTGAATCAAAATTAAATAATAAATAAAATTAAAACTAATTTAAGTCGGATTTAAATAAGCATAGATATGCATAGTGGCGGCAACCCTACAACTTTGCACTTTCCATTCTGTTTCACATGAGAAAAAATGCTACGGTCCTTCACATTTATCTGAATAGTCAATTTTTCAACGTGGTTATCTAATATCTGCATTTAATCATGTTATTCAGGCTAAATCTTGTTTGTTTGTCATTAAAAAAGAAAACAAATAAATATTTCTAATACTTTACAACTAACTACTCTAAAGGTCTGAGTAGAGAATATTGGTAAAGATGTTTGGTCTTTGGTGAGCTGTGTCTCCCCTAGCCTGCTTACTCTTCTCACTTGTCACTCAATAATAATATACATTTTTCTCCATCACATGGCATGAGCCCTGAACCACCTTTGCTTAGTATATACCATCACCCCCGTCTCATTTTTTTCTTCCTCTTTCTTTCCTTTCACTCTCTTGTTAGATATGTGGTATTATTGTGAGGTATCATAATGAAGTATCTTCAATTGAGGTGGACTATAATTCTCTCTCTTCTAGTAGATATATCATTTCAGCTCAACACGGATGGAGTTGCTTTGCTTTCTTTTAGGTACTCTATAGTAAGCGATCCGCGGAATGTCTTGAGTAACTGGAATTCATACGATCAAACACCTTGTCATTGGAACGGTGTTACATGTGAAGCTCTGGCTACGTTGGAGGCCTTCTCTAGAGTCGTAGGATTATCTCTACCAAATTCTCAGCTTCTAGGTTCAATTTCTGCTGATCTTGGTGTCATTCAACACCTTCAAAGCCTGAATCTTTCAGGCAATTCAATCAATGGGTCAATTCCTTTGTCACTTTACAACGTGTCGAGTCTCCGTACACTTGATCTTTCCAATAATGTGATCTCCGGTGAGCTTTCTGAGCTTATAGGAGGACTAAACAATCTCGAAACACTCAATCTATCCGATAATGCATTGGGTGGAAAAATTCCCATCAACCTCACTAATCTTCACAACATAACTGTTGTTTCTTTGAAAAACAACTACTTCTCTGGTGATATTCCTGGTGTGTTTGATTCAGTTAAAGTTCTTGATCTGTCTTCTAATCTCATTAACGGATCATTACCTTCGAGTTTTGGAAGCGAAAATCTTGGTTACCTTAACCTTTCCTACAACAAATTATCCGGTGAAATTCCGCCACAGTTTGCTAACAAACTTCCAGCAAACATAACCTTAGATCTTTCTGTCAACAATCTCACAGGTCTTATTCCGGAATCAACTGTTTTCTACAATCAAAGCATTAAAGCATTTTCCGGGAATCCTGAATTATGCGGTAAACCACTGAAAAATCTTTGCTTAATAGCATCAGCCAATTCTTCTGCACCCAATGCCACCTCATCTACATCTCCACCAGCAATCGCAGCCATTCCCAAAACCATAGACTCATCCCCATCCTCAGGAAATGGGACTAATAGAAAACCCGAAACCAGAGTAAAAACCGGAACAATAATCGGGATTGTAGTCGGTGATACAGCTGGAATTGCAATTCTGGCTTTGATCTTGATATACATTTACAAGAAAAGGGTTGCAAAAAGGAAAAAACAAGAAGCAGCTCAAGATTTCAACTGGGCTACAACTTCTTCAGAGGAAAGCAAATGGTTAAAATCATGGGCGTGTTTATTAAACAGAAGAAATGACAAACAAGAATCATTTGATTCATCATCTACAGAGAGTGAAGAAGAAAAGCAAGCAGTGTTTGATATGAATACACAGGTTCAAAAAAGCTCAGGCTCTCTTGTAATAGTTGACGGAGGAGAAAAGAATCATGAGCTAGAGTTAGAGACATTACTTAAGGCCTCAGCGTATATATTAGGCGCCACGGGTTCCAGTATTATGTATAAGGCGGTTCTGGAAGATGGGACTGCGCTTGCTGTTCGAAGGGTCGGTGAAAGTGGGTTGGAGAGGTTCAGAGATTTTGAGAACCAGGTTCGAGTTATTGCGAAATTGGTGCACCCTAACTTGGTTAAGATTCGTGGGTTTTATTGGGGTGTTGATGAGAAGCTTGTTATCTACGAGTTTGTTCCTAATGGCAGCCTTGCTAATGCTCGTTACAGTACGTTTTTAATCCTTGATCCAACTCTGTTTTTTTATTTGTTTCTCCATGATATGTGCGCATGTTAGCTACTTGTGTCTGCGTAAGGTAGAACTAGTGGATTTTGTTTCTGGCTAAACTGCGCTATATGATGAAGGACAGCGGGACTGGGGAGTAGTTGCAACTGAAAATTAATGTCTAAAGTCAAACTGTCATGTAGCTTGTGTAGTTATTTGGACTGAATTTGATTTTGACCACAGTGCATGATAGCTGGACATGTGTTTAGTGCACATTAAAGCGTCAATCACTGCTTTTGCATGTAAAAGGGCTGCACGTTACCGTAAAATTGGGATCCAAGTCTATATAGTGCGTAGGAATGCACTATCTATTTTTTGCTAAAGTGCGCCATTTGACGGACGGGGTTTTTTTTTGGGGTTGTAACTTTGAGTAAACTGTATCAAAAGTATTCAAAGGCCAAATTGTCTGCATGCTGGATATGGTTGCTTTGATAGATTTTGCATGATAGCCGGTTGTGTGTATAGTGGGGCATAAAGCTCTAATTCCTGTTCTATCGGCTTTTACTAACAATCTAACATGCTAGGTTATTGCAATTATTTGACTATCTTGCTCCTGCGAAATTTTCACTTAAGAAGTGACACCATATTTTCAGGGAAGGCGGGCTCCTCGCCCTGTGCTTTGCCGTGGGAAGTACGGCTCAAGATAGCAAAGGGCATGGCACGTGGACTGGTTTACATTCACGAGAAAAAGCAAGTTCATGGCAATTTAAAACCCACAAATGTTTTATTAGGCTTAGATATGGAGCCCAAGATCGGTGATTTTGGGCTTGAAAGGCTCTTGTCGGGTGACAATAGTTACAAAAGCAGTGCCTCGACGAGAAATTTTGGCAGCAAAAGGTCCACGGCATCTCGTGATAGTTTCCCAGAATATATAGGTGGAGCAACCCCAAGTCCAAGCCCAAGCACAATGGGCTGTTCACCCTATTACGCACCAGAATCTCTTCGGAGTCTAAAGCCCACTTCAAAATGGGATGTATATTCCTTTGGTGTTGTGTTGCTTGAGTTGCTAACTGGGAAAGTTATTGTTTCTGATGAGTTCGGCCCAGATGCGATTATAGGATCTGCCACGTGGGAAAAGAATAAAATATTGAGAATGGCTGACATGGCAATACGTGGTGACATGGAGGGGAAGGAGGAATCCTTGTTGGCATTATTGAGATTAGGATACAATTGTATATCTCCATTGCCACAAAAGAGACCATCTATGAAAGAGGCTCTTCACGTACTTGATAAGTTTCCTATATCATCTTCACCATCATCCTACTATTATGGTCACTAGGGAAGCTCATTCACCGACTTGGTTTGTGTTTCTAATTTATTTACACAGTTTGAACAATATTTAGAGTCTTTTCCTAAGCTAGAAATGACCCGAGATCATTGTAATCATATAGTGTTGTCTAACTTGTATTTTGTTTTTCTCTCTCTATCTTAAATGAACAACGAAGTTTGTGAATTTTGATTGCCTTCAAAAATATTGTTATTTCAATATACATACTTTTTGACCTACGCTACCCACTTAAATTCGAATTAGTGTTGTAGGGAATTAAAACCGAACTTTTTTTAAACAAAAACAGTTTATGCAATATGTCAAACAATCTACACTTAACTAAAATAAAAAGTAAACCTAATATCATCAATTTTAACGTGTTAAACTCTCCATTATGATGTGTGTTACTTTTATTTATTCTCCATTATATCATGTCATATTCTTATTTAATTGCTGATATCATTTTCGACTAATTCTCTAATTAATTAATTTTATTCTCTCTTCCTAACTTTAATTATAATATTCACTAATTTTCTCTCCTATTAATTTCACTTCTCATTTTTTATATCTATTTAATTTTATTTTCTTTATATAAATATCTATGACCAAAAATATTTAAGAATAATATATAATTAAATCATATCGTTATAATTATATAATACACATTATCTATTTATATTTAAAATTATTTATAGTAAAGTAAATATAATATAATCGGATATTCGCCCATCTAGTTTATATAAGAAATCAGAGACATTATTATGTATGATGGATAAATCAATGGTTTTACCTGATAAATATTTTTATATAAAAAATACTTTATGATTTGGCCGAACAAAAATGATTATTAATCTCGTATATTCTTTCAATTTCTTATTAAAGATAAAATATAAATTGCAGTATGGGGCACAACATTCCTTAAATCCTTTTGATAACAATTTACTAGGCTTTCCAGAAACAAGGTATTCATATGCTAATGGTCCTGATGGCTCATCCCATCCCATGTTCCATGGCCCAACAAACCTGTAAACTAGAAGTCCATTTGTTGCGAATAGATCCAGTAATTTGGTACCCAATACAAAATAAATGGGTATGAACTTTGTTGGTAAACGAAATATAAATATTTTCAAACATGTTTTATGCCGGATATCTAATTTTGTTTTTAATATATGATATGATACAAAATAAATATATTTATAATTTTATATAGATATATTATAAATATATACAAAATTTTATGGCTAAATATAAATATTTTTAATATACCTATAAATATAAATAATATTATCATATATTTTAAATTAAATTATATTACTTTTTTTTTGTCTAGTGTACATGAAATTGTCAAATTCTAAATAAATCAGATATGATTTTTGTTTAATATTTAATATACCAAACATAAAAATAATGAAATAATTTAGATATTTTTCACTACCATTTTTTTAATTGCTTGCTGGTTATTTTCTTTTCAATTGATCAGGTATACATTAAATTAATTATAAAATATATATTCTAATACGAGTAAAATATTTGAAAAAAATATATCTTCAAAAGATAACAAATAAATTATTAATAACAATAAGGAGCGAGGAAAAAAAAGGAAAAGAATCTTGACATTTAGAAGGCGCTCCTCCCGTAATTCAAAAAGTACAAGAGGCCCGCTCAAATCCTCATTTCAACACCATATAAAATTCAAACTGCATTTTTGCTTGTCTCTCTCTCTCTCTAAAACACATCGAGAGATATTGTATTGTAGAGAGAGAAAGCTTGTAAAATGGCTACAAACATAGGAATGATGGACGGGGCTTATTTCGTTGGTAGATCTGAGATCTTGTCTTGGATTAACACTACTCTTCAGCTCAATCTCTCTAAAGTTGAAGAGGTACTCTAATTGCCTTTTTTCCAAACCCTAACCCCCAATTTTATTATTATCTATTCATTTGTATTTATTTCGTTGTGGTTAATTGAAGGCCTGTTCTGGTGCTGTTCATTGTCAATTGATGGATGCTGTTCATCCCGGGATGGTGCCGATGCACAAAGTTAATTTCGATGCCAAGAGCGAGTACGAGATGATTCAGAATTATAAAGTTCTTCAGGATATCTTCAATAAGCTCAAGATTACCAAGGTTCATTGCACAAGTTTTTATGTTTTTATGCTATTAGCTTTGTTTTATAACTTTAATTGCTGCAATTGTGTTGTAAAATCATTAATTTCGAGAATGGATTATTTAGGTTTCATGGAAAATGTTATAAATTGTTCTGAATTGAGATTATAATTGAAGGAGTTATGTGTATAATTGTTAAATGTATGAGATTTAATTAGTGGTCTTGGTCAATATTGTAAGGCTGTGTTCACTTGTATAGAATGAAATGAAATTTATATTCTTATTTGGTTGAGATTAGGAAAAATGTTTATAATTTTCATTTATTCTTTCATTCCATTCCAAACTATTTGAACTAGAATTCTAACCCACGTGTTTTGAAAAGAATGCTCATTCCATTTCTTCACCTCTTCATCATTTTCCCTACAATCATCATCATAACAAATTTAAACTCCCTCGTGTTAATTCACAATTTCACTCATACATTCTTCTTTCTACATAAAATTTGTTTATAATTTTTCATTCCATTCCGGGAGAACTTAGCTCAGGAGAATTCTTTTGTTTAATAGCTCCTACCCCCAATATTCCTTAGTCGGTTTGTGAAGGTGCTACAATGTTTGAACTTGATCGGTTTTCGAGTGAGGGGTAGTGTTACATTTATAAGATCCTTTTAGTTGATTCCCTCTAACACCTTGAAATTTTGAAAAGTTGTTCATCTAATAATAATATGGCACTTTCAAAAATTTATGCCTATTGGTACCTTCTAATTGTCCTTAATGCCTGAGTTGTTATTGTTTTTCTATTGTGTATTTGTGTTTCATTTTGATTGTCCGAATAGGTCATTAAAACTTGGTTGGTCGAGGAGATAGATTGCAAATTTGTCTTCATATTTCTGTTTCTCTTAACCCATTCCTCCAACACTAATTCATTTGTGTTTTTTTTTAAGTGATCTCAGATTCTCAGTTAGTACTTGATTCTTTGTGAGTGGGTAACCTGTAGTTACCAACAATATATTAACGCAGTGTTCTGGATTTTCACATGACTTTGACAAATATGTTTGGTTCAGCACATTGAGGTGAGCAAGCTAGTGAAAGGAAGACCCTTGGATAATCTTGAATTTATGCAGTGGATGAAGCGATACTGCGATTCTGTAAGCGGCGGTGACAAACTACAGAGGTAATGATCAACCCTTATTTTTATATATGCATTTGTCATCTTTGTTTTGTGAGTTGTTTGTGTTCTTAACCTGGATGCATAAAGGTCCTAATATTACCAATGACAAATTATAGCCATGGAAATAATAGTAATACAGCAATACTTGATTGATTGCAGGATAAATTATTTTGTTAATTTGTGTGTGTAGACATTATTAACGGAATCAATAATTTATCTACCATGCATAAAACAAGAGGGCTGTGTAGCATATCTCTGTTTGCTGCAGTGCTTTTGCTTAAAATATTTTATTTTATTTTATTTTACTTCCTCCAGAAACAACTTAGTATGTCCAAGTACCCTTTCTTTCAGTGCTGATGTACTCTTATTATAAGCTTCTGCTTTTCATTCTTAATGTAATGGTACTGGAGACTGGAGTCACTGGACTACTGTTTGTTTGTTAGGATGGATGTTGGTAAATCAGTAAATGTAATGTGCTTTGATTCTGACCTCATGATTTAATCAGAAGATATTTCAGCTGTTTAACTTATTAAACACTCAGATTGCTGGAATAGTGTGATATACCTAAGAAATTACTGGGCAGCAATTTTGGTCGTTCTAGCATCCTTTGTTTTTCAGTAGGTTCTCAAGGAAAGATATTTATACTCTACTTTTATAAACTATACTCTCAATCCAAATGAATTTTTTATTAACATCAATATTCTAACCTCTTACAAACTTAATCTCTAACTGTTTTTGGACCCGAAAGAATTCATCCAAGTGGACTTTCTTAAATTTCAAAGCATATCTTTTTATGAAATTTAAATGCACAATAGAGAAATTTTGCTCAGTTTTGCTTTTATTCATTTAGGTGTCATTCCTTTTGTATCAGTACTTGACATTATTCTGATAATTTGTTACTATGGTTAAATGTCAGTTACAATCCATTGGAGAGGAGAGAGCCTAGCAAAGGAGGAAAAGATGTTAGCAGGAAATGTGCACCAGCACAAGCTTCACATAAGGCCGCAGGAGTAGCACCTAGAACTCATAATGCTCGAAAAACTGATGCAACTCATACAAGTACAGCTAATCAATCAGTCAAGGCTTTTAGACCTGTGGCAAAGGTAGAGCCTGAATATGAAAAACAGGTAAAATGATTAGTGCAATGTTCAACCTTTGCCTTAACATAATAAAAATGTCTAGAATCTTAAATCCACAGCAATATGCAGATCACTGAGTTGAAGCTATCAGTTGATGGTCTTGAGAAAGAAAGGGATTTCTACTTTGCTAAGCTTAGGGATATTGAGATCCTGTGTCAGTCTCCACAGATTGAAAATTTACATGTATGCTTCTTTGCTTAGTTCTCATTGAAATTCACAAACAATATTATATTTAACAATGAAATCTAAAGTATCTCTCTGATCTCAGGTCGTTGAAGCAGTATTAAGGATTCTGTATGCTGCAGACGATGATGCTTCAGTAGTGGAAGAAGCACGGGCCATACTGTCTCAACAAAAGAAGCAACGTGATATTTTGAGTCCTATATCTGAGGTTGTAGAAGATAAAGAAAATGTTGATACTCAGAAAAGGAAAAGCATTGTCAATGTTGAAGTTGATGCAGCTGCCGCCAACAAATCTTCTCCAAGGCAAAGGATTTCTGATGCTTCTGATGTGAATTGCAGTCCGTCACCTCTAATCACTTTCTGATCTCCTCCGGTTAAAGAATGAATACCATGGGCAAATCTGGTTTGGAAGATATTTTTCTCACCATGATATCTCCCAGTATATGTTAAAGTAGATTTCAGACGATCGTTTTTGCAATCCATGTTCTACTGTCTGTTATAATACATAATCGTGAATTTTCTATTGCAATTTGCAAGTTAAACTTCAATTTCACCTGGTTACTAAACAAAATGATGTCAAGGGCCTTACAATTTTAGTATAACAATTCGTATCCAAGTGTTATTATTGTGTGCTTATTTTATGATACACATCATGTACAGTACAAAGATTAAGGAGGGTTCCCGGTAACTAAAGTCTAGAGCTCAAGTGTTGAAGAGATTATTTAGTGCGAAAGAGTCGATTCACTGGTATATAATGACGGACTCATGTACTAAATACATATATAGTTGGGTAGGCATGACTAAAATTAATTTGGAAATATGACCACTAAAATTGTTTACAAAAATAGGAAGTATCCCGTGATAGCTGACTACCATCCAAAATTATGGGAGGCAACACACACTTGTAATCTTATAACTACGTTCTGTATTAGTATATTTTATTGTGAAATACAGTATTATGTTTCTCAAACAAAATTGAATAAATTAGCATCAACAATTGTGATCTTCGAGCCAACAATCATTTAACCATCATGAACAACAATCCATCCATCAATAATCAGGTAAAAAAATGCAGATACACATTCATGTTCTAGCAGGTTTTACATTTTTTTAATTATCCATCCAAGAAAATATATCAATTTGTGAAATGAACTTCGACAGAATTTCTATTATATACAGTAAGTGTTTAATGATTTTCATGTAAAGGCAGCTGAGAGTGGGAATGCAGGAGAGAAGGTGGAGACGGTAGATTACAGGTCGTCAGCTGGAGGTCATCTACAAGAAGAGAGGCAGGTGCAGGTGACCCATCAGCCACACCCCCCTACCAAAAAGTCTAACACGAGCGGTGGTGTCTTAGAAAATGCTGCTGCTTCTGCTACGGTAACCCTTCAATATGCCAAAAAAGCTATTTCAAATTAACCCCTTTGGTTTATTGTTCTATCGAAAATATTACAAGGTTTTTGGCTTTTTACCAACAAGCTTGTAGGAATCATGTTAAAAGGAAATGACGATGGATTTGAATTGTAATCAACTATTCATGTATGATTGTAAATTTATGATAATCGAACTTTGAGGTTTGTAATTTGTATGTTCAGGGATTTTAATATCATAATCTGATAAGGGGGGGGGGGGGGGGGGGGGGTGAGAAGCTGTAGAATGCCATACGAATGCAGCAAAAATATGCTTTACATGATACATATTATGTCACAAGCATATCGAAAGGAACTAATACATTTATCTTGTTTTTAGTAGGGCAAGAGATCGAAAGTAAATTGATTTCAAAGATAGGGTTCACAACTACATAGTTAAGAATTTAAGATACACTTCTCTTGTTTTTAGTATGGCAAGAGATCGAACGTAAGTAATTTAAAGTAAAGATACGTCTTAACCACTAAATTTTCTACTCGTCATCAATATATCTCAACTTGTATCCTAATCATCAACCTTTCTCCTGATAAACATATATTCCCCCACTTTGACAAGAATTTAAATCAAGTCACACAGTTTGAGTTTCTTTTCCTTTTGTATCTTGTTGTCGAGAGACAGTAATTCTCTTCATTTATCTGTCAACTGTCAAGCAACTTCTGTCTTGAAAAGACAAATCAACCTTTTATTTTTACTGTTTGTTTGAACTTAAAACCACAACTCAAAGTGCTAATACATAAACCAAACAGACACCACCTATGTTCCGTGCCAACATATGTAGTGGGATCTTGAGGAATGTCTTATGTATCTCCCAACCTTAAACACCAGTCACAACCTGGGAAAATAAATAAGAAAGATACAATGAAGTTCGAAAAATTATGCTAACTACATCAGTTATCTTATTATTAAAATTTTCGAATAAGTTGTCGAAAAACACTTGTAACTATTTTCTTCCAACTATAACTCTGAAGATTTAAGCAACACTTGCCCAGGAAATTACAATTGCATGATTCAGTTTTACCAAACCTTAAAGTTAAGGTGCTTAATACTAATACACACAACCGCATAGTATCCATGCAAATGGAAGAACACAGCCATGCGCAGTGGGTTCCATAATCTGAAAGTAGTTGTGTAAGCAGTTTGACCATTCCATATTTCCATGGGCCGCCTAGTTGCAGCCCACAGGCACAGGCTTATTGTAGTTGTGGAATTAAATTGATGAGAAGGAGCTTACCTGTAACGTAAACTATTTGTTCAATAAATACTCTGAACCACGACTTCATTTCAATATGGGCCCTCTGACCCCTCTCCTCACTTTATATACCTTGATTTGACGAGACAACTCACCTATACACGCAGCAAGCATTGTGCAATGCAGCACTCCCGTACGTATTTACAGAAACAATTAAACAAAAATATATATATAAAAAAAGGACTATTGAGATGCTAGACGTATCATTTTGTTGAAGAGTATCATTTGTCCCTTTCGATATGACAATGCTTTTTACAAATTTACTACTACTATCTCTAACATTTGGATTTCGAATCAGTTCAAATGATTTTGTAATCAAATTTTTAGCTAAATGATGTTGTTCCATAACTATATGTACGGCCTTAAAGATTTAGACTGTAAGCACTAAGCAAATACGACCATTCCAGAAGGACAATTATTCTCAGATTCTTTGGGTATTAAAATAATTTCTTGTTCATTTCCGTATGACCATATGTATATTACATTCATACAGCAGACAGATATATGCATGAAAGTAAGAAACATGATATAAAAGAAGTATGGTCTCACACCTTCAGTATTCGATCACTTCCAAGATTTTTTACTTTTACTGCCTATCAATATCTACAAAAAATAAGTAAGTTGGAAAATACAGATTCCATGTTAATAAAGTACTCTGAGTCTATATATATGCGAGGACAAAGGACTCAGAGGGCAGTTCAATGCTGCAAAATTGCAAATAATCAAACTGGACTGTGATCTGTAACCCTGGCATATTAATTTCTAGTGTTCCTCGAAAAGAATCTTACGCTATATATTGCATTTTATACATTAAAACTACTATTTCTTAATCTTAATTTATCATTAACCACTCATTAATATATTTTTCAATCTTAAACCTGTACTATTAAGCTATCCTACATATTCTGACACAACATTACAGTCAACAATTTTCCCAGGCAGGCTCCCATACATCACTAAAATCCTAGCACTAGAAAAAGGTGGCAAAAGATCACAATGGGAATATTTCATAATACTATCAAAGATCTACATAAGTTTTCAGTTTTCACTAATTAGGACAAGGGAGATTACCTGGGCAAGCTAGAGAGATTAATTTATGACATTATTATATACTAATACAGTTGCAATGTTGTTATAACTAGGCTGTAATCTGAAGTGAAAAATTGAATCAAACAAAGAGATTAAAGGAAAAGGAACAATCATATCATTCCATATTTATCAGGTGGAGCCCAACTGGGTTAGCTACTCTGCTCCCTTGACAACTTTCAAAGCTTCAAGGCTCAACCCATCTCACCTCTAAATAATTATTACACTGAGACATCACACACACACACACAGTGACACAGCCACTGTATGTATCATGTATGCATGAGAGCAGATCCACCAAAAAGCGGGAAAAGCAAGAAATTCGAGGAAATTGGAGACAACTAAACCCCACAAGATCAAGAGGTACCACATTTCTATCTGAAAAGTCAAATGCCCAAAATTTATACCATCCCCCAGTTTCTTATCCTTTTTGTACTTCCATATTTAATTATGTATTTAAAATAAAGTATCCATGCTTTATATACTTGATAGTTTTTCTATTGCATAATGCATTTGCTATTGCCTATTAGTTAATACTTTTTAGCACATAATACCCGTATAATGACTAAATGACAAGACTTCAATAGATAGATTTATTGGCAACAAGTTAACCAGGGCCATGATTTTAGAAGTTAAGCTTGCATGTTGAACAACTACAACACTCACAAATATAAAATATGAATAATCTAAGCAAATTTTCCAAGAGGTGACAATAGAACCATTAATCACCATCACATGTTAACATAAGTGCCTAGAGCAACATTTTACATTCAACAGGTTAGATTATACATATACCTGAGAAAAATATCATATAAAATGGTAACCAATGGTCTCTAGGGTGAATGCCTCACCATTAATAAATTGAAGATGCTGGTTAAACCAATATCAGACAATTTTGAGAATAATAAACCAAACCAAATCAAACAAACCCAACATATCTCACTTCGCTGGTAGAGCAAGGTCCGTAGATGATAAGATGTATGTGGACCTTGCATTGATCTTCTATAGTAGATAGGTTATTTCTGCACCCGGCTTGGAAGATTTTAAGAATAATACAGGTGGTTAAATAGGATCACTGCTTTACCATGTGTAAGTGTTCATGGCAACACTAACAAAAAGTATGATCAAGTAATTTTGATACTAAACCTCAAAGAATTGTCCTTAAATTGGAATTTCACGGTCCTAAAAAGTATTTGGTCTAGCTAGTGGAAGTCTGAAAATTAAGAAGCATATACCTTCGAAATTACAAACTTGCAACACATTGTAAATTAGGTCATGACATCCCCTCAAAGAAACTAAAAGAAAATGTATTGTCAACCTGCTCTTGTTGAAAATTGTTCTATGTATTAAACTGATAGTTGAGAAATAACAAAGACCTGGACCCTCAATCTCTAAGTTCCATACACTCCTACGCAATACAAATGTGGATATGAATAAGAAATTTACGTTTGTAACAAATTTCTTCAGCATAAGCTATTTACAATGACAACCTATGTTACCCGGACTCGGGTACAGCTGTCCGACACGGGCGCGGATCCAGGATCCAAGTGTCGGATCCTTAGTTTTTTGAAAATTAAGATTCTTGGATGCGAGTCTGAAATCGGACACGGGTGCGGGGACTCGGAATATAAGCTTAATATAAGGGAAAATTTATATGTTCTTAATCCATTTTACATCTTAAAAAGTATGTGTGACTAGTGTCTTCTACCAATTAAAGTTATATACGTTATATGTGTCATATCCGTATCATAAAGTCAAAGGATAACATAGAAAAAGTCATATATATGGACCTTGCTCTTCACGGACAAGTTGTTATAAGGTCTTTTATATCATCCTGAACTTTGGTTGTTACAATATGAAGTGTCCGGTTTCAATATGAAAGATCCGACTCAGATCTTGTCCCCACACCCATGTCATGTCCGGTCGACACGGGTATAAGGCCAAAATCTAAGAGTCCGGGTAACAGAGATGACAACCATTGCTAATATAATTTTCGGATACACAAAATAAGTTGCGGGATGGAACACTACTTTATATTCAACTCAACGGAAAAAATCTATCAGATCAGTATCTCAAATGTACTCATCAAAGGTTGTTGGGATTGAATTATCAGATGAGCAATATTATTGTTATACATTAAAAACCATTAGAGTATCTTAGGAGCACATATTGCAATCACTACATAATAAGGCTAATATAATACCACTGCAATATACTTAGCAAGTGAAGAAATGAAGCTTAAGTAGGACAGATAAGCACACTGGGGGAAAGGTGATTTAGAAGTGCAATCTCATCTGTTGTTCCTTAGCTCTGCTCTTCTTGAAGAGCGGTTCTGGCGAAGATGACACTGAGGAAGCTACTGTCCACGAGTCACCAGTGCTATCGCAGCTTATATATCCATTGATAACACCAATAGGACTGCTAGGCACAGGGCAGTACTTCCTTTTATGGTTTAGGTATTTCTTGTAACCACAATCGCCAAGTAGTTCTGTAATTAGGTTACAGCATTCATCCACTCTTTCCTGTAAAGAATCACATTACAAATGAACAATTAGACAGCCTGATTAACAAGGGTATTTAAAATTCAATCCATGTGATCCAAAAAGTAACAGAATTTTCTATATTCCCATGAAGCAAAACTCAACCTTGCTGATTTTGAGGATGCCCATGAGCTGGTTCTGGTATTCCAATGCATTATTAAGATCAACTTCCTTGATAACAAGACACATTATGGCACTAGCTACCACAGATGGAAGGTAACAGAGAATCCTAGAATCTGCAAGTAATGTACATTGTCGAAATGATTAATAAAACTAAGGAGTGTAACTCACTATTTTACACTACAACATTCCTATGTCTAGTTTGATATTCACTTAATTGCAAAAATGGTAAATAAGGTGGTTAGTTTAATGCTTACCGGTGACAATCGAATGGAAAAGGCAGTCACACCTTCTTAGAAACTCCCAGTGTGGGCAGCTCTCCAATTCAAGCCTTCTTATGATGTGATCAAAGAATGAAAATGGTGTCACTGGATTCATCTTCCATTCAAGTGAAGAGAGTATCACAAGCTCCATTCTCTGAATACTCCTTGAATCAAACAAGAACCTCGATTCCTCAACCTATATACAACCATTAAAATTACCAAATCACACATTTATTAACAGTACCCAAAAAATATGTACAAACATGACATTTCCACTAACACTCATTGCGCACACACAAATAAAATGTACACATACTTGTAAGTCTAAAAGAAGAGGAACTTGGGTCTCCTCAACTTTTGCAGCTAAAGAAAGGCAAGCAACAGCAACTAATTGACTCATCCATGGTTTATCATTTTGAATAAAGAAGCTTGATAAGAACCTATCAAAGTAATTAACAGCTAAAGCAACAGTCAACCCATTAAAACCATAGTGAGAACAGACCCTTAACATCCAATCAATGACTTCTTTTCTTGATTGCATTACAGATTCATCTTCAAACTTAAAAAGGGTCAGTCTTTCCTTAGACAAAAGACTCAAAAGCTCATCATGGTCCCAAAAAGTGTCATGCTCAAACAAGGATATATGTTCATTATTACTGAGAGTTGTGCTAATTTCTTGCTGAAAAGAAAGGGCACCCAGATCTTCTTGCTCCTCAAAGTGCTCTTCACAGAAGAGACCTTGAAGAAAAAAGATGGGGTTTTCAAGAAGGGGTTCATGTTCTTGAGAAACCATGAGAGTAGAAAATAGCAGAGGCTCTTCTCATTATCTTCGAGAAGAGTAGAAGAAGAAGATGGGGAGAGACATGAAGCTATATTTTGGTTGGTCCCATTAACATTTTGGCTCTTACACGCTTAATTATATTCAAAAAATACTAAATATAAGAAAGATGCATAAATGAGTAAGCAGCAGCTTATGGATTTTATGTGTGTTATTTACACAGTCAACGAAAAATACAATCTACTCCCTCCATCCCGTTTTGTAAAAAAATGATCTCATAATAATTATTTATTTCTATTTTTAATATAAAAATAAATAAATTTATTTATTTTTTGTAATTTTCAGTATAAAATTTAATTTATTTAATGTAAAATAGGCATAATAAATATGATATGCACAAAAAATTATTGTATAATTAATTTTTCTTGATATTCATTATTTTTCGGAAAAAGATTATTAATATGAGATGAAGAGAGTATTGTATTACGGTATTTCCCAATCAAAATGGGCAAGGTAATTTATTAGGACAACAAACTATATTGCTCCCTCCATCCTATTTTACATGTTATTTTTTAAAAAATTATGTATCTTAAGAAAAAGATAGGTAGATAATTTATTTACTTATATATCTCTAATAATTGTATTAAATGTAGATGAACTACTTGTATATTTAAATTAGTCAAATATTGAAAATAATAATATAAGAATAATTAGTGAAAAAACTTTAAAAAATTGCTTTAAAAAAAAAGAATGACAAATATTTTAGATAATTTTGTTTTATAAAAATGACATATATTATGGGACGGAATATATTTTCCGATTTATTTGACAGAAGTGTGAAATTGGTCAAGCAATAAAAGTAGATACAAACTGTTGTCAGTTATTAATTACTGCACTGCACAACTAATCTAAGGGTTACTATCAAGTATCAACCAAAAAACAAAGAGGATACTGGCTATTTGGGTTAACCGCATCGGATTGAATTAGTTGTTATGATTAATTAATTTGAATTGTTATTTTAATTAATGGATTGAATCAGCTGTTTTAAAAAAATTATTTGGTAATAAATTATTTCTATTAGTTTTTTGTATTTAAACTAGGCACAAAATTTCTAATAAAAAAATCTCCTAAAAATAACTTTTTCAAAATTAGTTTTTTCACCTCAATAAACTATTTTAATTAGCTAACTACCAAACACACATATTAGAGAATTAATTTGGTCAAACCTCTAATTTACCTCAATCCTCTGATTTTTACTCAAACCTCTAATTTTTAAATGGGACCACTATTAAATTATGAAACTTTGTGCTAATTTAGCGCCAAAAAAAGGACTTGCAAAACTCAAAAGAGAAGAAAAAGAACACATGGAAAAAGTTCGAATCAAGTTTTACATAATATTAACAAAAATTCGAATGTGATTGACTTGGGTTCGATTTACTAAGTAAACTGTAAAATACATATAAATCGGAGAAAAATATCAAAATTCTCATTTTCTAGGATGAAATGTATCAGTATCATTACTGAAGAAAAATTTGACTCATTTTGATTACTAGAAAATTAAAAATGTACACACATTAAAATCAAAGTTGAATTTAACAGTCAAAATCGTTAAATATTCATTAACAACTATTTGTATATCTCTATGTGCACACACAACAATCATTAAATATGCAGAATCCAGGAAAAAAACACGGTTATTATTTCTAGTTATATAACTATTATTTGATAAAGACCAAGTAATGTAACTCATAACTATATATAATAGATTAAAAATAACAATTTGAGTAAATAATTAATGGAGTGTGTGGCGGAAAACGTTTAATTTGATTAAATTCAATTTTGAATTTAATGGTGTGTACGCTTTTTATTACCTAACGATGAAAACGAGTCATATTTTTATTTAGTGATGATACTGATATATTTCATCAAAATGAGAATTTTGATATTTTCTCAATAAATCGTAAAGATTTGTACTATATAAGACAAATAAAAATTCAAATTGGCACGCAAGTTTTACAAATTTTGAAATTCGAACTTGACTCGATAACATACTCATAAAGATTAAATTTGAGCTCGCTTCAAAAATTTTCAAGTCAAATTCAAATAATTTAGCCATTAAGTTAGAACTACTCACAAATAATTTGATTAGTCTACATCCTTAAATCATTAATCCCGAGCTTACGCCAGTTTTTATTGCAGCACTTTCTCAGTGTTTAATGTTTAAGAGCAGCCTTGTGGCAGGCGAAAGGAAATATTGAAACACTGGAAAAATAAGGAATATATGATTCTTCATTTTTTTTTGCACTATAATATTCCAATCCAGCAACTTGAGAAGAAGATTGCTTGACCCATAATTCATGTATTTGCAGCACTGGATTCATAACCCTGATCTCTAATCTAATAGGATCACTGGATTTTTGCTGAGTCATTTATTATTAAAACAGACACGTATAAAGATTTAACTTTTTTATATGTGACAATATTTGTATATTCGAATTTGGTAAGAGATGGTACCTCTATAAAAAGAAGAATTTTTTATTGAGTCTTCAATTTTCAGTATCCGAAATTAATCTCGAAACTGAAAGGCTTTTTTTAAAGTCAAGTAAAAGTTAAAGTTATATACGCCCCGTATTGTGAATACGAGGGAAATTATACAAATTAAAATGTATACTGTACAAGAAAATTAGAAGCACTTGAAACTGGTTTTACTCTTACAAATCAATATAAATCGTTCAGGTTTTCCGGTGGAGTGACATGTGAAATAGGGGGACCATTCACATTTTGAGATGAATTTAGAGTATTTTTAGGTCTTGGGCGGAGCAAATAATGACCTGTTCTGGCCGTTGAAGTTTCAACGCTTTGTAACTTATTAGTATCAATCAACCTGCATTGTTCAAATTTTAATAAATGAAACGAAGAAAATTGTTAAGACCTTCCCAGATGTGATGAAAAAGAATGGAAAGGTAAAGTTTGTAAATAAAAGTGATATAATTCTAAAGCAAAGTGTAATCAACAAAGAGGATATTCTATCTCCATCTATTAACTGGCATCACCAAGAGTGTGAATCACACCTACCTCTATGTGATATTGGAGCCATCGAGGTATGTTGAAAATTTAAATCTTCACTTAAATAAAAGCAACATGACAAACCCCTCATACATTTACACTTGCTATCTTGGATACATGATATTCCCTTAAATGAATGACAAATAGGATCCAAATCTTCTTAGAAGTCATGTAAGAAATCATCATCATTTTAATGAATCACGTCAGTACTGAGATTAATTTTTTTCGAAAGATTTATTTGTCACCAAGACGCTCACACGCAAATGTGTACCGAGCCAGTGTATAATTTCCTTCTGCAACCATTACACGATCACAATCATTGCAGTCCGATTTTACTCGAAACTTGATAAAATTGAGTGATAATTTCTTCCAGGCTGGATTAAAATGTTTATACATATTTTATGCCCAATATTGTGAAATTCTAGTATTCAAAATGTCACCTCAAACTTCATCTACCCCTGTTATGTTTTTAATCTAATCGAGATCAAATGAACGTGTAATTTTGGTTGAGGTCAAGACACAAAAGAGAACATTGTAACCGCTTTATTCATTCTGTGTCTATCATTGGATTTATCCTGATGTAAGTATGTAATTCTATTCTCATTGAAAGAGGAGAATAGAAACAAACAATGCCAGAGGACACAGCTGTTGAAAACTAGAATTGTGGAGAGTGCATGACCAGAAACAAATTACAAAACCATTTGAGTTGTGAAAGTGAAAAAGATAAAAGAAGAGACAGAGGAAATTAAGTAATGGGTCAATTACTAGTAGTATATATATATACATATATTACCGAAACTATGTTCCTGTCTCAAGGCTTCCGGCAATCTTATGTTCACTTCTCTTCAAAGACTCCAAATTTAGTTCTACAATTATTCTAGTATAAACGTGCAAGTACAATTTCATATAATAAGTGAATAGTAGTAGTACATAGGATTCCCATATATTCTTAAGTTTAGCGATTGATATGTGAGAGGTACTCTATATCATGCAGATCATCCATGTGTATATTACTATAAACGGTTGTCGTAATTACTGTAATTTACAAATTCTACTAAAAATGTTTTGGTGTTAGTAGATGGCCATATATCATATCATAAACCTATATTATAACAATGTTATAGGGTAAGTGAAAACTTTCGTAGTGTAAAACCGTAATTTTTCTTATTATGATTCCATAAAGTTTAGTGAAAGTTTTCCTTTAAATTTTTTTCACTTAAATGTTATCTTCATACGTGTTATGTTAGAAACATTATATCTCTAGTGTACAAGAAGATCGTCATAAACAACCTCATTAATGAATACAGTTTGATCAAAAAATACATCGGTCAATGTGGGTCCATGAATACGCATTAAAAACTTAGTTATCAAGTTTTGACTGTCTTTCTAATCATTAATAATAAGAGACTTCTGGATACACAAAAATTATTATCAATAAAAATGAACCAACTCATAAAAAGTATTAGTAAAGTAATGATTAAAGTGAGCGCACACACTAAAAAGAGCCGAAATACATTAAACATAGTGGATACACTTGCATGAGATTTGAAAATTATTGCAAGTACGATCGATGGGGGTAACCTGTATGTATTTAATTATCTAGCAAGTAGCAAGTGTGAGTGTGTGACACTACTATATATCTACTTTGAGACACAAATTATATATCGACCTTATCTTAACTTTCAGACAATTGAAAATCATCAATCCTATAAAATAAATTTCGTTCATCACATCAATGTGTATACGATATTAAAATTCGGGATGAGTGAGAATTGTTCTGGATATGTTCTTGCTACTAGATTATATATATTACCTTGGAACATAATTTTTAAAATACAAATATATTTGAATTTACATCACATCGAGTCAGGATACATGTACACGTACTGCCAGTCCTTGTATACGTGAAGCTAAAGGTACTAAACGTTTTGTGAACTTTCTTCGTTTTATATGATAACAGAGTGAAAACGCATGCCACCGTTGTCGTTTCTGTTGTTTGATATATTTATACAGACTCAAGATTCTATAAAGAAACTCCACACCTGCTCATAATAAGCCTATATAGGCAACACAAAACTTGGTTGGATACTTACACTTGCTCTCTGCAAAAATCATTACTTAGACAGTTAGACCTATCATAAATACGTACTATTAGACAGAATTCCATTTTCATAATCACACAATTATCTAACTTTTATATGATTAAAAAAATCAAATGCTTTTATTTTGGCGGAAGCATTTGTCAGACTACAAAGACTCGAGCCACCAACGTGTAAGTATCGATTTTTTATTGCATCCTCTAGAACTTACCAAATCCGATCCATTTCATTATTGCATATTTGACCAGATTTCAGAACCTGTTGGTGCCCACAGCCACAAGAGTTGATATACGATATAAAAACCGCAGTCCACATATGATTACCTAGCGAACTAAAAGTCTAAAGTTCACAACCAAGGCCATGTATTTCAAGATAATACTACTAATTCCTTTATTTCCTTGTTGATATATGTACCCATCTTTAACACAAAAAGTCAGTTTCTACTCTGACCACTTTGAAAATTTTGAAGATTAACAATCAAAAATGATTTTTTTTTCTTATACGCTGATCTACCATTCATAACGTTGCATGTGCCTGGAAAAGAATTAAAGTGGAAATTGGGTTTCATCATTTATGATGAAAAATAAATTTGTTTATAATAATGGCAATTTAGTAGGGTGAGTGACACCGGTGACTATATACTGTACTTAAATTCGCGGGGGCTATATTTTGTAAAAAAATTAAAATATTTTAAAAAACGCAGATATATTTTAAAAATCCTAATCTTAATACTATCCGTTATTTAAAATAATAGCTGATAAATGATTACATTAATACCTTGTTAGAGACTAGGACATGATATTTACTAAATTAATGATTATAAAGACAATGTGAAACGAGATATAACATGTTTATAATGAATAGTAATTTAATTCAATATAACATAAATATTAAATAATAATAATAATAATAGGGTAATGTGAGAACGTGTATATATATATTAATTGGAAAACTGAAACAAATATTTTGAAAGAATGATTGATTTACTCGATTTTCAATCCAAAAGAAACCGGAATTGAACAAGATAATTGTCGAGTATATGGTGATTCATATGACCTTGAGATGTCCTTTCCCTACAATCAACATGACATGCAAAAGAAATTGAAGGAAAGCCCAACAAGGTGTACATGCAGCGACTTACATTTATCATATTTTAGTTGCCAAACATGTTTTGAAAGATCAGCCCAAAACTATTCGATAACATAGGAACTATATAAGCTCTTATTTTTTACTCCATAAGTTTGAACCCATATATTTTTTCTGAAAATAAATAATTTATTTTTTATTTTAAAAATAAAATTTAGTCTTAAAATTTTAAACTAAATACTAATATTTTAAAAAATGTATAAAAATATATTATTTTTCCTAAAAATAAATACCTTAATATAAGTAATCCCAAACATTCATGGATCCTTTAAAAACGAGAGTATCATTAATTAAAGCTTTTTTCCTTTTGAATAAGTATGTTTATAATTTATAAATGAGTATATTAGTATTAATATATTTCGAAATGAGTGAGAGTCAAATTCCAGAAAATAAATCCTTATCATTTAGTTTATCCAATCACATTTTTAAAAAAAATCTTAAAAATAATTCATTAAATCTAAAACTCATTACTGAAACATAAAAACTGTCGAACATTGTTAACCAGTTGAGCAACATTATGATTCGTGTAATAATGCAGCGGAGGCTACAAAATAATCATGAGTTTGAATGCAGATATAAATACTCCATGTTTGCAAGTGAAATCAAGTGCCCCGTTTAAATTGTTTACTCGCGCCTCGCGGCGTGCTTCAACTCTTTTTATTCGCAATAATTAAAAAGTTCCAACCTGCTTACTCCACAATATTACTCACTAGTCACTACGCATCCTGTTGCTTCACCTTCTTCTCCTAACTTGACAAGTGTATCGACGTTTTCAAATTCACGCCTACATCATTATCAATTATTGCATATTTTATTTGCATACATTAAATTAACCTCGACATCGTTTTTCTCGGTTGTACTCTAATAACTTGTAAGACAATATATAGCTCTCTAATTTTTTATTTTAGGTATAAAACCAATTACAGCCCCTATCTCATTTTCCTGATCTCTTTTGGAGATTTTTTTTATCATATAATAATTATTCAATTCTATTTTTCATATCAAAATATTCAAACTTACCTGTTATTTTGACATTTTCAATGCAAAATTCATTTCAAATTTACCTTTTATAGTATAAAATTATTATAACAAATATGATAAGCACGAAAAATTATTACACAACTATTTTTTTTTAATATGCGTTATTTTTTCAAAAAAAGACTACTAAAATAGGATGATGGGAGTATAATATATATTGAATTTGCTTTATAAGTTGTGTACAAAATTGTTTTAACATACTCTCTCCGTCCCAAATTAACTGTTTGACTTTTTTTGTGGTCAAATTGACTCAAATTTGACTGAAAATTACATATAATATATAATTGGAAAAAAATATAAAAATTATATCATTGGAGAGTATAACTAATTCATTTTAAAATGTATTTTTTAGTTTTTTAAAATTGTAAAAAAATAATTTTTAATTATTAGTTAAAGTTGAATCAAATTGAACACAAAAATAATTCAAATAAAACAGTTAATTTGAGACGGAAAGAATATAATTTATTATTATTAATGACATTCAAATTGCGTAGGGGGGCTTATTTCTTTTCCCTGATCCGTCAATAAACTCTATTGAAGAATTCTCTTATACTTTAAAATGTAACTTTTAATTTTTAAAAATTATAAAAGAATAATTTCTAATTTTCGGTCAAAATTTAGTAAAATTAATTTTAAAAAATTAAACAAACTATTTGAATTGGGATGGAGAGTACATAATTTAAAAATATATATATAATTTTTAATTTATAAGTTCACTTATATGCAACGTCAAATAGCGCTTTAATTCTGGGCTACAATAGTACAGTCTATCATTCCACGGGACCACGGCGCGTAGTGGCCGGGCCAGAAAAATTTAGATGCTGAGGTTAAAATAGAATAAATATATATGACCCAATATGTTTGAATAATATTTTTGTCTTGATCGATGCTAAATTTATTTTATATAAAAAATTTATATGTAAATTTTTTTATTGTAGTGGAGGTTTTAAATTCCACTAGCCCCTATGTAGTAGACGCGGCAATTCGAATAACCAGATCGGTTTCGGATCGGATCAATTTTTGGTTATTAGATCGGATTGAATCAGATCTAATTCGGATTAAAATTGGATAAATTTCGGATTAAGATCGAATTAAGTTCGGTTCAGATTAAATTTGGTTTGGATTAAGTTTGGTTTATATCATTTCAGATTTTTATTATTTCGAATCATAAAATTCAATATAAATTAATCATGAATTAGTTTTTAGTTATATTAAAACTAAAATAATTTATCAAAAAACTAAAAATATAAATTTTTAAGTAAGTTTATCAAATTAATACCTTATTCATTATCTTTCTCTTTGTGTTTTTTAATTTATTAGATTTTAAAAAATTATTTTATTATTAAATATATCAATTGTAATATAAAATAATATAAGTTTTAAAACTTTGATTGTATAATCATTTTAATTTTTTGATATAAAATTATTTTAAATATGAAATTTACGTAAGAATATATTAATTTAATGAATAAAAAATGAGTTAATATATAAACTATATGTTATGACTCATTCAAATATGACTGTTGCATTAAAATTCAATTAATTTATTTTCTATTTTTTTGTAATTTGTATTTATATCGAATTTGATCTCATACTTCGAGTTATATTCGATTTAGATGATTTTCTATTTAGTTTTAATCGATTTCTAAGTCGTTATCGGATCTAATATTTCAGATTATTTTTTATTAATTTTTCGATTCGGATAATTTTCGGTTTGGATTAAATTGATTTTAGGATCATCATCGAATTGTATAATTCGGATATAAAATCGAATCTCGATTTCATATATTTCGGTTCGGTTTTTTGGAGGTCTACTAGTTAGCTGCGCCTCTCACGACCCGGCACAAAAAATACAAATGCACATAGTATGTGGCGCAGCAAAATTTGAAAGAAAAAAATATGGTTACCAGAAACTCGTACAAAAGATTTCAAAGGCGGATAATATTCAATTATGTTAGTATAATGATTAATTAATAATGTTAGTAATTTAATTGGACAACTCTGAGTAAACTCTGAATTGGTCGCATGATCTGGTCTAAAGTGCGTGAGCCATGCACAAAGAGTATAAATAATCGACTCTTCATAAACTAAAATACTACGTGTTAATTTTAACAAAAAATATTATTTGTAACACTAGAAATACAAACCTATAATAAATGAGGGAAGATAATGGGACTGTTTGGCCACCGCTTATTTTCTGAAAATAAGAATTTATTTTCAGAAAAAGAAAGTAAGTATGTATGTACTTTTTTTAAAAATAAATAATTTTATTTTATTTTGAAAATAATATTTAGTTTTAAAATTCTAAAATAAATATTTATCTTTAAAAAACATATGAAAATATATAAAAAATATGAAATAAATAACTTATTTTAAATTTAAGAAATCTCAAACTATCCCAGCACATAGAATGTGAGAGAAAGTAATATTCTGAGAATGAACGAATAAGGGTCAAAGGACTTTAGTTGCGTTGATAATTTCGTAAGTTTATAAATCTACTTTTCCTTTATTATTTAAATTATTAATTTAAGAGGGGACTTGCCGTATCTTTTATAAAACAAAATTTTAATTATACCTGTCCCTATCATCTTGGGTAGGAGAATTTGTATAACAGTAGGGTATGTCAGCAGCTGGGAAGTACATGTGCTATTATGCAAGAATTTACCGCAAGTTAAACTTAAGAGGACTGTATGGTAGTACGCCGTGTCAATTTGGAAGGGTATGGACCATTGTACATGAATTTTAAACCAAGTCATAGGAGGATGACATTGTGTTAAATGGTGTTGGTTGCTGATTTTGAAGACCCTCAAGGATGTTGCTGATTTCGAAGGTCTTCATGGGTGTTGCAGACCTTAAATGCTGAATTTTGAGATCACTCGTTATTGCACATTTACATGCCATACTTGTATCTGTGTGTATATTACGGGCATCTAGGTGTGCCGTATTATTTACTAATCTTCCACTTCTAGTTATTTCAGTGACTCGTGAAATTTGGAAGATCGAAGAACATTAGTTCTCCACTGCAGCAAGTTACACTGGAGGTTGTTAATACCACATATTTTCGTCAGACTCGATAATTTCCCAAATTTCCTAATATTCATTATTAATTAACTCAATCCAAGTTAATTATCCTCTCTCAGAAACGAGGAATAATCTCTCATTAGTTACAAAATATTTCTCCCAACGATATTCTTCAAATCAGGAATGTATCATAATGCTAATATGATTTTAATAGATAAAATCAACCAATTCCGAATATATCTCTAAACAATCATAGAGATAAATCATAATCCTAATAGAATTGTGTGAGTTTGATCTTTGTATAAATAGAGTACATAAACATCTTGAAAAAGGATCCGACATATGTAAGAAGTCGAGACATCTCTCAAATTCAGCTCCTAAAATCCAAAATCCCCAAAATCTCTATTATTATATTTTTATTATTCTAGCAATTCTCCGAAATTTGTTATCACGAAATTCCTCCGCTAACGATAAATAATAGTTAATTAATTAACTATTATTTCCTAATATTCATTATTAATTAACTCAATCCAAGTTAATTATCCTCTCTCAGAAACGAGGAATAATCTCTCATTAGTTACAAAATATTTCTCCCAACGATATTCTTCAAATCAGGAATGTATCATAATGCTAATATGATTTTAATAGATAAAATCAACCAATTCCGAATATATCTCTAAACAATCATAGAGATAAATCATAATCCTAATAGAATTGTGTGAGTTTGATCTTTGTATAAATAGAGTACATAAACATCTTGAAAAAGGATCCGACATATGTAAGAAGTCGAGACATCTCTCAAATTCAGCTCCTAAAATCCAAAATCCCCAAAATCTCTATTATTATATTTTTATTATTCTAGCAATTCTCCGAAATTTGTTATCACGAAATTCCTCCGCTAACGATAAATAATAGTTTTAAATTAATTTGAACAAATTATTAGCGTAGAGAAAAGCGAAAAGCTGCTTGCTTGTTGTGCCATACAAATGTTCTATAACAATTGTTTACTTCTTTCCATTTGGCGTTAATTTTGTGTGGTGTCATTTTCGCCTTATTCACATGACAGTCTCTAGTTTCATAATAGACGAATTAATTTTAGAACTTAGGAATAATATTTGATAGAGATAAGTGTGTGACCGGTGAGTTTAGACGTGATTTGAGCTCAAACAGCAACAAAATTAAAATGTACCGCAGGTTTTTTCACAAACAGCGAGTCAAATTTAGAAACATCAGTAGCTTTCAAAAACCCAACTAGTACATCCCTGTCCTAGCCGCAAAGGAGGAACTAACTTGTTCTTACCCCATATTATGATTTAACGTCAAAGACTCTCCCTCCCTCCCTCTCTCTTGTGCATTTTCTCTTCTAGTTCTACACTTCTACTAATCGTAGCTAACTCGGTAGTGGAAGAAAAAGTGAAAGAACGAGTCTTTCTCCTCACTCCAAATATGCATAATAAAATACTTATAATTGATGATAGGATAAAAACATACCACTTTTTTTTTATTTATTTTAAACATGACAAGGTTGAATGAGTTGCTGTAAAATCAAATATTATTAAAATTTTATCATAAACATTAAACAATAGTAATTCATATGATAAAATATGTAGCTATAACAATTGCTTGGAATACCTATAAATTAATATGACCAAAAGAAAACAGGAGCCGTCCGTTACCAAACACTAAACGCTGCCTCTGGGATCCAATCCAATAATAACATACAAACACACATACATGTAAATGAAAATTCAACAATCCTATCCTAATTTGACGGGTTTTTCCCTGTAAGCCTCTCCATCCCTCTCTCTCTCTCTCTCTCTCTCGTCTCTCTCTCTCTTTTGATTATTAACTAGGATACAACACAACAGTTGCTTAATAATAATTGAAGCACCTCCTCCTACCAAGTGTATGGGGCAGTCTTCTTCAACTCAATCTCCTTCCCCCTCCTCTTCTCTCCGCCTTTCTCCTCCTATTTTTCACCCCTCTTTTTCCATTTCCACCCCTATGAATCACGATTCTGACCTCATTTCTGAGCTCCCTGATGAGTGTATTGCCCTCATTTTTCAATCCTTAAGCTCCGGCGACCGGAAAAGATGCTCGCTTGTTTGTCAGCGGTGGTTGAGAGTCGAAGGACAGAGTCGTCACCGGTTGTCGTTGAACGCTCAGGCCGATTTGATTTCGGTTGTGCCGGCCTTGTTTTTACGCTTTGATTCCGTTACGAAGCTCGCGTTGCGTTGCGACCGTCGATCTAAGAGCGTTAACGATGAGGCGTTGACTTTGATTTCGATGAGGTGTCCTAATTTGACCAGACTTAAGCTCAGGGGGTGTAGAGAGTTGACCGATGTGGGGATGACTAATTTCGCCGTGCACACCAAGTGTTTGAAGAAATTCTCCTGTGGATCTTGTATGTTTGGTGCCAAGGGGATGAATGCTGTGCTTAATCATTGTTCCTTTCTCGAGGAGTTGTCGGTCAAGAGACTTAGGGGGATTAATGATGGTGGTGGTGCTGAGCCTATTGGGCCTGGGGTTGCCGGGGGTTCCTTGAAATCCGTTTGTTTGAAGGAGCTTTATAATGGTCAGTACTTTGGTCCCCTTATAGTTGGATCCAAGAATTTGAGGTCTTTGAAGTTGTTGAGGTGTTTGGGGGATTGGGATAGTTTGTTGGAAATGGTTGCCAATAAGAAGAATAATTTGGTTGAGGTTCATTTGGAGAGGTTGCAAGTCAGTGATATTGGCCTTTCTGCCTTGTCAAATTGTCCCGAGTTGGAGATTTTGCATATTGTTAAGACGCCAGATTGTACCAATGCTGGAGTTGTTTCTGTGGCCGAGAATTGTAAATTGATGAGGAAGCTTCATATTGATGGGTGGAGGACGAATAGGATAGGTGATCAAGGGTTGCTTGCTATTGCTAAGCATAGTGCTAGGCTTCAGGAGTTGGTTTTAATAGGCGTTAATCCTAGTTCTGCCAGTTTGGAGGCTATTGCTTCTAATTGTCAGAAATTAGAAAGGCTAGCACTTTGTGGTAGTGAGACTATTGCTGATGCTGAAATTTCGTGTATTGCTGCCAAATGTGCTGCCTTGAAGAAGCTGTGTATTAAGGGGTGTCCTGTGTCGGATACGGGGATTGAGGCTTTTGCTTGGGGCTGCCCCAATTTAGTGAAAATTAAGGTTAAGAAGTGTAGAGATGTGACTAGTGAGGTTGCCGATTGGTTGAGGGTGAGGAGGGGATCTTTGATGGTTAATTTGGATGTGTGCGAGGTTGAAGTTGAAGCGGTTGATGCAAGTGCCAGTGATAGTGGGGTACAAGAGGAGGTAGTGGATTTTCAACCAATGATCAGCGAAGAAATCATTGGTGCTGGCGATGCTAATGCTCCATCGAGTAGCAACACAAGGTCCTCCTCATCCAAGTTAAGATTTGGCCTCTTTGGAGGTAGGAGTTTTGTGGCTTGTGCTTTAAGGAGGTGGTCTAATCGTAATAGCAGCTCCAACAGTAGCCGTGAGTGATAAACAGGAGATGCAATGTAATACTCTTGTTCTTTAATACAGTATGTTTTATCTGTTTCATCGTTTTGGATAATATGTTTTCACTGTTTTTTAAAATCTATGATAAGTAAAGTTTGAACTTCTGTTCTTGTTTTTGCATTGCCTATTAATTTCGCTTGCTGAGGCTACTTGGAAAATTTGGATCATAATACTGAGGAAGTATTGGTTATTATTTAGCGGGGTCTGTCCAGCATGCATTGGCACTCGGCAGTTATCTATTCTCTCTTTCTTTTCCCTTCCAAAAAGAATGTGTGGATTAACTTTTGTTCATATAACAACACAATTTGGTATGTAATGTTTATTTCACGTCTATATTCTGGACTCATTTTTGTACTTGATAGAATCTGGTTTTATTGTTTGATAAAGTTATATATGTGTAATTGATTCAGCTGTAAGCCTGATAGGATTCAACCTATATGGCCACATGGGGGAGTATGATAACTTGCATATCTTTGGGGTTGCTGGAGAAACCTTAATTATAATTTTGAGGTAAAGGTTGCTGGTGTCAATTGACCTTATGGTAGATGTTTGTATTATGCAATGTGTCCCTATGAAACACATTGGCATGTTGCATTTGTTGATGTCATTGTATAAAACATTTTACTCATGTTGAACATTTTGAGGTATTCATCGAGGTTGATCACCCATCAAAGGGGTCAAGGGGTGGGCACATTCAATTAAGTTCAATAGGAATTAGTTCTATCGCTTTGGATAGTGGTTCTCCTCCTGAACTCTCTTTTATAGACTTTTATAGTTTACCAGTTACCTGACGAGCTCTTCTAGGTTTTGTACTCCATCCAAGGAGAGATTGTGTGTTTAGTAATAAGTTAAATTTATTTCTTAAAGGAGTTGTCTCTAAGGCCGAGGAGTGCATCATCAGAATTCAGAACAGATTGATGGTTATGGAGTGACAATTAGACCAAGAGTCAGACCGTTATAAAGTGGTGATCTAGGAAGCACAAACTCGGATACGGCGACACGGGTACGGGGACTTGCCAATTCTCAAAGAGTCCTGGATATCGGCAAATAAAAAAAAAATTAAAAAAATTTAAATCTATATATATAGGATGGTTCTCCCTTTCTCTACAATTGCTACATACTTTCACAATGGAAAATTGGAATCGTTTTCTTATGAACAAGTGTTTCTATCAGCACTTGAACCCATTGTACCACTCATTTTATATCGAGGTAGATATATATATACACACACACAGGAACCCTAGCAAGATGTGTGTGTGTGTGTGTGTATATATTTATTTATATTATAAATTACAAACACAAATATATATATATATATGTATGTATATATGTATATATTGAGGAGAACGATGGGTTTATTAAGCTATATAGAACCGCGCTTTAAATTAGGTTAAAATAGGTGGGTTGCGCCATGGGAGTGTTGAACCCGAGTCGGTGGCGAGTCGACTGCCGTTTGTGCATACTCAGCCGAGTCGGTGCCGATGCCGAGTCCCCGAGTCAGCCGAGTCCGACTCGCGTACGGCAATATTTTAGAAGAGTCTGTGCTTCGTTGCATACTCGTTATGGAGTGACTATTAGAGCAAGGGTCAGGCTTGTTTCTGTTTTTCTTGGCCTGAATTCTAGCATTGCTGGGATGAAAAATTGCCGGGGGAATGGATTTTGGTTTGGTGATCACTAGTGGATTATATGTGGTGTACATTTCACATGTGGGTATCCAAAGATGTTTGATTATGTTTTTTAGTTTGTGGTTGAGACATTTATAGTTGGGTTGGGGTGTGCATCGAAATCTCGTCTCTAGCTGTTTTGGCCGAAATGTCATTTCATGCATACTCGTGTCAGTCGTGTGTGTCATGGGTTTGGCTGTTGCATTTTCTGAGTCAAGTGAAAGTATCTCGGACCTATGAATCTTTAATTTTTAAAACCAATCATTGTGGGCTGTATCGTTTTGTTTTTGTTTTTGTTTGTATTTACGGTCAAATATGTAGCAGTTAATTGATTATCGTTTGTTGGATTTGAATGTAGTTGTCTAAGTAGTTTCCATACCATTTCAATGAGAATTTGAAAATCGTGTTCTGCGTTTTTATTTTTAAATATTGGTTCTGCAAATTTTGTCGTGCAGAAGCATGACTTTCAATCTCAACAGTTTTCAGGTTCATCTCTGCTTACTGTAAATTTACTGTTTCATTAAAAACAGTATCAGTGTTGTTCTTCACAGGGAAAGGGTTTGCTAAATGGGTTCATTGCTGTCCTTAATTGTGAATAATATTCACGTCGGCTATATATTCCGGTCTATATATAAACTTTTCCGTGTCTTTTTGTTTTTGCCTGTCTTCTTGCCTAGGCTTTTAATCTGTTTGTAGAATATTGTTGATTGCTTGTATCAGTATATTTTACAGGCGAATAATGTTTATACTACATTCTTTTGATAAATGCGGACATGATTTGATATCCGTTTTGTATGGTAATTTTTTTAACAATATATGTAAATGTTGTGTCCACACTTTACACCAGGAGTTAAGGTTTATTGTGAGTGACTGAGTGTCACCTTATTATGATTTTCAATTAATCATGTTCATTTGAAGATACAGAAATGAGATAGGACTGAAATAAAAAATTAAAAACAAATTTAAGAAGAAATAGAAAATATAATAGTAAATAGTAAAAAAAAAATGTTAGAGTAAATATTTTTAAGAATGAAAATTATAGGAAAAATGATATATAAAAATTATTGGGAAAATGATACAGAGGAGGAATGGATCATCTTCTAAAATTGGCAGTTTTTTTTAATTTAAATTATAAAAATTAATTAAAAATGAAATAAAATTTATAATTTTTTTCATTAATTATCCTAAATAAGAATATAAATATCATTTCATTTTTTTCTTATTCCATTTCTTAAGTTTTTTTTATTTTAGGGCTCAATAAACTCCTAATTAGACCAGACCCTCAGCGTCTTGTCACTAGGCATCAACAGATGATTAGTGTTCTTTAAAAAAGATTATGACTTGTTTAGCGATTAACGGATTAAATTAATTATTTTAACCAGAATTAGCTATTTTAATTAATGGTTTGAATAAAATTATTTACTAAATAACTGTTGAATTAGATATTTGTATTTTAAATAGACTCGTGAGTTCCAAATTACTGGCAATTGTGATATTTTCTTGCGTAATATTCCAATGCAAATTTTTCAAGAGAATGTCAATTACAGTATATTTTCAACACGCACAGTCGCACACCTATGACTCCACTAATACTTCATTCATCACAATCAAAGCTTTAAACAAGTGACCGACACGTCGATGACTGATGATCTAGTTCGTGAGCTTCTACTGTCAAGTATGAGTTGAGTTTCTGGTATATATCAATTACATCGAATTATGAGTTTCAAATGATTTACCCTATTTAGTTGAAAGTTTTTTAATTTTGAAACCAGACTTCAAAGTATGAGTTTTAGAAATTTACAAGAGAAGGTGAGTATGTGCGACAGAATAAAGTCAAAATTTTATTTACTTCTAAAAATGTACAATTTTTTTAAATTACTCATAAGTTAATAAATAATTTATTTTCATCAATATTTAAATTATATCTTATTTATCTAATACATAAATCGAGTTATATCCTATTATTAATAAAAATAAAAATTGTAAAAATATAACTAAATTTAAAAATCACAAAAATTATTAACGGTAAATATTATTAAAGGGATACCACCAACCAAATGACCCATCATTGATCTTTTATTACCAAGAGTAGAAATCAAATCATCGGTCTCTGAATGCAAAGTGATCAAAATTAAATAGCAAAATTATTATTTTTCCTGGTTTTAGTTGTTTTCTATGATTTGTACTAAAGAAATAGACTGGTTACGAATCATGATAGCCCAATGGCATAAGCTAGTCCCTAACCCATCACAAGGTCATGAATTCTAATCTAAACATCACTCGCCTCCTGATGCATAGCACAGGTAATTTATAGACACTTCATCCTCCTAATTCAACTTAGTTACGAAGCAGCCAAGTCCACGATATGTTTTTTTATGAATAAATAATCCACGATATTTCTACTTCACGCCACGCCGGCCACACAACTCTCAAGTCACAACCCACAATATTCAATTTATAACGACTGCACATGTCCTGTATCTCAAGTAATCTAAAGAATAAGCACAGACATGTGATTTCTGTTATTGAGTATAATGTTAAAAAAATATGGACCTCCGGATCAATGTAAACTGTCACGGAAGAAACAATGGGAGCTGGTTTGACATGCCCAATTCTCACACATAATAAAATATAAAAAACAATATATTGAAGATTTTTTTTACCAGAAACAAATAGGCTGTGGTAAAGTATTAAAACCAAAACGCAGGATCTTCCGATCCACCTATGAGATGTCTTCTATTTACTTGGTCGTGGCAAGGGCAGACTTCTAAATTTGTTGAGGAGGTGGCTACTCACATTTGCAAATGCACACAACATACAGTTCTTAGAAACCATATGGCAATAGGAATTATTCTACTTCTTGCTGGTGCTGCTTGCAGAAATGTGTCTGTCCACACTTTGTGCTTCATGTCTTCTCTTTCGAGAACTGTGTTTTGATCTGGGTGCTCGTGTTTTTGTTGCACGCTTCTCAGTGCTCTCATGAATCTTGGTTAATTTTTCATTAGAAAGTAACTCTGGAGGAGCATCAGGCCACGGTGTATGTTTTGCTGGGACAGTCACTTCCAGTGGAGGGTCAATAATCCATCTGAATAACAAAGAAGGTTAATACTCAAATAACACGCATTTACAAGTGGCAGCTACATAACTATATTTAACTTCTCGTGTTCAAAAACCACCCATGTGCTGTTCACTATTTGTTTTTTCACCCACTTTTGTGCAGAATTTGAACCTTAAGTGTTGGCAAAATTGAATTAAATGAAGAAAAAGACACCAAAGGCACTGTGCATTGGCAAAGGAGGTTGGAACTCCATAAAGGTGCGACTGTGTGAGAGAGAATAAACAACACAAGGATAATAGAACAAGTGCAATTGCTAAAACTCCTCTTGCCAGTCAAAATAAAGAAAGTTTTCTCAAAGGAGTTGCAGTCTAACTGTATCTTAGTTTGCTACTCTTCTTTATGAAAGATAGCTATTCTTCGCCTCTCAAAAGAGTCTACACTCAGTTATTAAGAAATGCAGAACTCTATCTGTTTATCCTTATTTACCAGCTACCATTACATCATGGGGATGCTATCCATACCATCTGCAAGTCTCTAGTTAATATACCCATCCCATCACAATCCAAGGCTATTCTCAATATCCCATCTCACTTCTGATCCCTAGACGATCTTGGAAAATTCTAAGCCTACAAGATCATCTCAAAAATTCTAAGCCTACTAAAAGAATATGGTCCATGACTGCAAGCACCAGATGAATCGGAGTCTTTACCTCTTTGTCATCTCAAGGAAAAGTAAACTGCTCTAAATTAGTAATATTAACAGTGTAGGCATCAATCATAAAAATGCCTTCATGAATGGAGCACATTTAGCTCAGAAAATCCTTCATCAAATGGCTCATCTTAGTAATAGCATGGCCTTTTGGGCCTCCCTGCCTCCCATTATACCAAGCAAGACAGCAAATACCACATCGCTGTACCATGAGCAGTAAAAAGTTCTATAGTTTCAAGGCTGGAAATGAATCGCTAACTTGTGCTCCTGTCATTTAGAAGGACTAATAAATGAACTAAATGTACAAATACTGATCTAGTGCAACAAGTGACCCATTTTCCATTTGTACTAGTAGTCTAGTACTGTAAGGAGTAATCTTATTAGTCGATCTAAATTTAGGGGTAGCCTTCATAGCTAAGTTGGATTGTGGGAGTATGTTTGCAATTGTGCTAGCAAACCTAGCAACTAAATTGTACGGTTAGCTCTAAGAACCAAGTTGTACACTTGTACTTCAGTACAGAATGCTACAAGTACTGCCACTTAAAATTAGGCCTCATGCCATAAGGCACAGGATACAAATTCTTTATACAAACTCAAATTTAATCGAAATAAAATAATTGATAGGATCAGCATTCATAAGGAGATATTGTTAACACAACAAAAGTAAGTGTAAAGAACTGACCCGGGTGGGAATTTGCTATCAGCACGTGCTTCAACACGAAGCCACCAGAGCATAACTTTCCGGCCACAACTTCCAAGAGGCTCCACCACTGAAGAATCTTTCAATATAGACAAAGGATTCTCAACATCAGCTTCACCCATAACAACACTGTGCAAATCCTTAACCCATTCCGGCTTATCATCTGCTTCTTCCCATAGCAACCTGGAATTCAATACAAACCCAGCCCATTCTATCTTCCTAGGAAGCACAACTGCCTTATCGCCAATATACTTGGCACTATTCCTAGCATATGGCAACGAATCAAAAGTATGCCAACCAGCTAATTGTTCTGAAGAATTACATGCTGGACCCTGGATTGGCAAACTCGATTTGTTATGTCCTACTGTCTTCTGAACTACATCAAGTTCTTCATCCGAATTACCCCAATGAGCAAGAATACCAACAGAAACAGCTCCGATCCCTTTCACAGTTTGGATCTCATCAAAAAGCTCCATGCTATGCATATTACTATCATCTGCAAACATCACAATTCCGTCCAATTTCTCATCTCTAACAACCCTACACCACCACAAAATCATCTAACACATTAACAACATAACAATGCATAGAATTCAACAATGATCGGAAATAAACCTAAAACAATATATACCTTAATCCACGAATTCGCATCCTAGCCTCCATCTGATGACGATCCTCCCACGAAAGCTTCATCTTCTCATCAAATGCAATGTGCATAGTCTTTCTCCCCAACCTGGCAAGCAATGAAGCTGTCTCGTTAGTAACTCCGCCAGCTTCAACAACGATCCATGTCAGATCATATGGAACATTCATAAGCGAATGCATCAATCCAGTAAGATGCAAAGCCTGAAATGTCCTTACATAAGTGGGTGTAATCACAATCAAAGACCGAGGGTTTTTAACACCGTACTGTGCTCTCTGCTCCTTTTGAACTCTATCAATCATCTTATGAGCCTTAATAACCTCATCGGGATTCGGATGCGGCCACGGCCGAATCAGAATCCCGTGGCGTCCAACCACGACGCCACTAGGCTTAACTACCGTCTCTTTCACTGAAACTGAAGTATCATGATTCACTACATCTCTTCCCCCGCCGGTCACTATACTAGCAGCTCTACGAAACGGCGTCGTAGTGTATATAGTTGTAGTAGTGGTAGTTGTGAAGAGAAGGAAAAATACAAGACGAGAGAATCTGAAACCGAGAATTAAGCTAATTAAGCAGCATAAAGCGTGAAACGCAAACCAGAAAACAGCTGCCGGAGATTTAACGGAGGAATCGCCGGAGTCTAACGGCGATCGGAAAGAATTGCTCCGGCGATTGAGGTAGCTTAAGTGCAACGCGGAGAGCTTCATTTTGTTCGTCTCAACTTGAGATCTAAATGAAGTTGGTTGTTATAACGCGTAAATTTGAAATTTAAAAGACAGAAAAAAAAGGGAAAGTTTGCTTAAAGTTTACGAATGAATGAGGAATAGATGTGTGTTGCTTAAATTAATCGCTTCTTCTATTATGTTGGCAAACAACAACAAGTGGATATTAAAATAAAGTACGCATATGTTTGTTTGTATTTTAGTAGTATATATGTACAGCAGCTTCTTCTTGGTGATGGTGATGGTGATGACAGTGAAAGACCGCCATTTTTGTATGCTGATGCTCTTGCTCCGTGGATATGGGGGCGTAGATTCAAAGCGACCCGATCCGGATTAGTACTGTATTATTATTCGATCAGGAGAATGTTATGTATGTATAGACATACTTGAGAGTTACTACTTACTAGGTGGTATGGGAAGAGCGGCGAATGAGGAGGACATGGTCTTTCCCTCTGCCCACGCTACTTGTGGGTCGTCCCATTTTACTCCCTATTTTTTCGTATTCAACGTTTAGTACAAATAGGCGTTGCACAATACGTATAGGCTTAAGAGTATTTAATAAATCGTTAGTTACACCCTTTCTCCTAAATTGTTTTAATTTTAATTTCTCCTATCGTAATTCTCTCGTTCTAGTCCAAGGCTGACCAGAACAACAAGCTTCTCTACATTATCAACGAGCGTTTCGACCATTGTCTCTGGCAAGGTGTCAAATGTGGCCAAGGCCGTGTAGTCCAATCCTTTAGCTTACGCGGCACCTTCTCACCAGACACTCTTACTAATCTAGATCAACTTCGTGTTCTTAGTCTCCGAAACAACTCACTCTCTGGACCCATTCCTGACCTCTCGTTAACCTCAAAACACTTCTACTTGACCATCAGATCAACAGATTAGACCGCCTTAAATATCTTCGTCTTGAATTAAACAGCTTCAACGGAACTCTTCCGCCTCTCAATCACTCATCACTTAATAATATCTTCAATGTTTCCGGAAATAATCTAACAGGACCTATTCCTGTCACACTAACACTCTCACGATTCGGCATTTCTTCATTTTTATTTAATCCTAACCTCTGCGGTGAAATACTAAACAAAACATGTCACCAGATTTTGTTTCTGGTCCTCTGTATGCAAAGAAGCAAACTAATAAGACAGGCGTCATCTTAGGGTTTCTGATCGGAATTCTAGTTCCAATCGCTGCAGTTTTAAGCACAGTTGCCTGCTTTAAAAATCATAAACGACAGCGAATTGAACAAAACGAAGCTAAAATAGCTAATTTCACTGCTGAGACTCAGGATACGAATGTTACAGAAAGCTCAAATGTAATGCAAAGTTCGAGCAGTCAACCACAGAATTGACTTGGAAAGAGCGGGAAATCTGATATTCTGTAACAATGAGGCGGCGTTCTGCAATCTCGATCAGCTAATGGGAGCTTCAGCAGAGTTGCTTGGACGAGGTACGATAGGAATTACATACAAGGCCGTGATGTATAATCAGGTTACAGTGACTGTAAAAAGACTTGACGCTGGAAAAACTGCAATTACAAGTGGCGAAGTGTTTCAACGACACATGGAGACTGTGGGAGCATTACGCCATCCTAATTTAGTTCCGGTGAGAGGTTATTCACAGGCGAGTCAAAAAAAGTTGATTGTTTACGAGTTTCAACCTAATGGTAGTCTCTTCAATCTTATTTACGGTGAGTTATATGTTTTAAATATTTTGCATTCCTGGTGAGTTTCGAGTTAGATAAAGTGAGTGTGCAACTCGTGATAAGGAGTGTCACGTCTATTGTGTGCTAATTTATCACTTTCGCCCATGATGGTGGTCTTGTTTTGACTTTATAATCAAAGATTATGATCTATGAACTAGCCCGGCAAATGCATTAAAGTCCTATAACGGCATTTTATTTTAACGGAAGTAGACGTTAACGATTCTCAAATACTCACAATAATTGAGGTAGTAGACTAGTAGTATTTGGAGCATACTGTGTGTATATATGGCCCGGTTCTACTGTAACATCTGGATAAGAGGTGATTTTATAGCCAAGTCATTTTAGCCTGTTTTAATTTATGATATGATCGCTTTAGATTTTAGGTGTTCCACCATCTATAGACTATACTGTAATAGGGCAGAAATAATTAAGGCTTCTGTTTTATACTCATGTGGGTTTAGTTCATATTTATTCCCGTAACATGGCAACTGCGAAATGAGGAATTTTTGTCAATTCTAGCTAGGATATGAATGGTGTGTATATTCTTACGGCGACTGATTCCCACAACTCTATTGGAGTAATGTCTAATATACATGGCTGCCTGCAATAGGTTCAAGATCAGCTAGAGCAAAACCATTACACTGGACTTCCTGCTTAAAACTAGCAGAAGATGTGGCTCTGGAGCTTTCCTACATCCACCAAGCCTCAAGGCTCAGCCATGGCAACTTGAAATCCTCCAATATTCTACTTGGTGCAGATTTTGAAGCCCGTCTAACTGACTATTGTCTTTCCATACTCGCAGACTCTACTTCCATAGATGATTTGAATTATTGGGGCTATAACGCCCCAGAGATGCGGAAGTCAAGCCATCATGCTACCACAAACTCCGACGTGTTTGCCTTTGGCATTCTCTTGTTAGAGCTGCTTACAGGCAAACCTCCATCACAACACCTATCACTTGGGCCTAATGATATCATGGACTGGGTCACAGCAATGCGGAATGATGTTGAAGAGGATACCAGGCTAAAAATGCTTGTTGAGTTGGCTGGTTTCTGTAGCATAACAGCACCCGAACAAAGGCCCTCGATGAGGCAAGTGATAAAAATGATACAAGAGATAAAGGAGACTGCAGTTATAGATGATAGTTCAGAGGGAAGCGCCTTTTGATTATTCTTAGCATTTTCTCCTTGCCAGTAAAGAACAGGAGCGACAAGCAAATATTCAAATGCATTTTCGCTGGCAAAAGGTAGGGGGAGGGGTTTGAACTTTTAAAAGACAAGCAAATCAAAGATTCGGCTACGGGCTACCTACAGGCTACAGCTACTGGTCACCCGCGGGCATAATTTATCCAGGCCGCCTGTAATCGCTATATTCTGCATCGTATGTGACTTCATTCCCAGGCCTATTATCATGATGCCATTGGATGCTCGGCTCTGAATCTTTGCTGTTGATCTTCATTTGTAAGGTCAAGTTATTAATGTATAATCATAGTCTTTGTAAGTAGTGAAAAACTAAAATAGGTTCCCCAATAAGTTTTCATAGACGCTGAAATAGATTTAGAAGTTACCACTTCATTTAGCTTGTTAGTTTTCAACCAAATTTAAGTTCACTCGATCACAGTTCTCTCATGATTTTCGAGGTAAATTATCTTAGGGGTCATTCACTTGTATGTATCTTCAGTTCTTCACACGTTACGCCTGTGCCCTGTGGGTACTTGGAACACAGCTTTCATCAATCTGAATGATGTAACGCTAGCTTGCATTGACGATCAAGAAGATTTCAGGGCATCATACAAGTAACAATACAATAATAGTAATTATTATTTAGCAAAAAAAACAATACAATAATAACATAAAAGTAAATAGATTATAATTGAATCAATATCATAGAAATTAATAAATTTAATTACTTAAGCCCAATTTTTTTAACCTTTCAAATTATTGAAAGAGACTCTTATGGTGTGGTTGATTGTGTATGGATTTAATGGTTTTAAGTATATTTATTCTCACAGAGAAAAAAAAATTCTGATTTCTGCCATACAGCCCCTCCTAGTTTCTTACATTACATGCATCCACCCTGCCATCACCGCTCCCTCCTAGTTTCTTACATGCATCCGCCCATTGCTTGCTCGTCCAATGTCCAAAGTGTATAATATGCCATAGTATATAAGAAATAAGGACATCATATGTGTTTTCACATATATGATAAATGGCAACAAATATAAAAGTAAAATTAAGCCCCAAGCAAGAGCAAACTGGTAGCAACTTCCAAGTCCCAAGCACTTTCCATTCGGAACTTGGAACAGGTTGTTTCCAATTTTCATTCCACTGCACCGCATCCTAAATTACACACGTGAAATCAATTTTAGTTGCAGTAATATAAGTCTCTTGAAGCCTAAACTTCTCAATCAAGAAAAAACAAAAGAGAAATACCCGACTTGTAGTGCTTTTTGACTGTTGTGCATCAATTTGTTTTATATATCAAGAGTAGGCTCATCGGACGATTACATTATGTCCTGAACTCATTGTTATCTCATCACTATGTTTCAACCATTGCATGAGCTTCCACGGTTTCTGCCACCGCCATTTAAATTGCAGCAGCCACTGATGATGACTTCTCTTCCACCTCCAAAGTTTCCCACCCTGTCTAACATATCTCATTTTCTCAGATGACAAACTCTTTATGGGTCTCATCTGCTGCAGCAGTCCTTTTAATATCAGTAACTGAGTATGGCATTCCTATATATGAAACATAATGAAGATTTACCTTCTGGGAGTCTGTTAACGCTGCCAAGTCTTTGATTGGCTTATTTACAGTTCCAGCTCTAAGTTTTGACTGTTCTGCTGGCAGGAACCTTGGTGAAGGAGCAGACTTATCATTTTCCTTGCATTTGCCCTGTTAAACCATCCAAAAATTCAAGGACTCTGAGACAATATTTGAACTATCACTACAGTTTCTACATTTCTTAAACCTTCACAAAGACAAGTTCAAGCCACCACTGTATGAGGGCGAAAAAGCATGTCTAAAGATAGTTCACAATTTTTTGTTTCATCGGAAAATTCTTGGTCTTCTGGAGTCTCTACGATGTTTGTGATTGGATTGCTAAAGAGTACTATTATGCAAAAATAATTATTTATAAGAGAACAGAGCTGACATAAACCCACCAATGATGAAATTGCCAATGCAATAGCAACAGCTTGGTCTTTCAGTTTTTGCTCTTTAAGTGTTTCTTTTCTTTGTGCTTCAATTTGCTGCAGTTCAGTTACAAGTTCGGTCAATTTGACTTTCATCTCCTCCATTTCCAGTTCCATCTCCCACAATCTACTCCTGACCAAAGGTACAGATAATCTTAGAAAACTTGCATATAAAATCAGGAACACTAACGAGGATCAAGAAATAGTAATTTTATCAGTTATATATTTTGTATTTTTATTTATGTACAAGATCATTTGTACTGGTTAAGATGGGAGCACGGGCATGACAACATGCACTTATGTCAGCACCATGACAGCATGCCACAGTTACTGTAGCAAGAGTAGGGACTAAGTAGTTGTCTATAAATGTGCCCATTCTCTTCTTTGTATAATGTAGCAGTTCATATTTTTGTCTTTTATTTCTTCTATTGGCATACACTCCCTTTTCATTTCAATTTCCAAATATGATGAAGAATGTTCAAGTTCTTCATGTCTATTTCTCTAACAAGCAAAACAGTTGCTTTTGGTTGCAGGCAGGTTAACAAACATGTCATACATATTATAATTCACCTGGAATCTGTTGTAACACTAAACATATGTTGAAGCAATTTCTTTGCATCTCCCATCGAGCGCAAGAGGCTCCAACGTCGACAACTATTGGAGCCACGTCCACGCCGTTCTGCCTCCGAAAGTTGCGAAGCCATTGAAGAAAGGGCATCTGAAGAGCTGGTCAGCATGTTCTCAAGAGAGGAGATTCTAGCTAATCTTGCATTTGGTGACATCGGGGGTAGACTGATAAATGAAAAATCAGAAGATGCAGCATGAACAATACTAATCTATTTTTTACATGCCAAGTTTTCTTTTACATTAATACTCTGTATATCATGGTTACTCCATAATACTTGAAAACAGAGACAGTTAAATAAAACTTCAACACATATGGACACTTTAGTACCTAGAATATTCCTCTCCTCTTTCAGAAGAAACTCCCTTGAAAGATAGTTGATCCATTTGTTTTAACAAAGATAACTCCTCTGCTAGTGTAGATCGCCTAAGGAGAGAAAATGAAGTAAATAGAGGTGCTATGAAGGAAACACTAGTTTGCTATCTATTGCATACATGTTAATCAAACTTAAGAAGATAGAAAACATACAACTTTTGCTGCTTTCCATATTCAAAACGAACAGCGTGCATATTTACCATTACTTCCAGCTCATGATCAAGCCACGCTTGCAGAGTTCTGTCATTGCTCTGCAGACCAATTTTGATTAATTATATTTACATAAATGTATCAGTCACTAAAATATATTAATATTTTTTTCCCGCCTGAGTATAGCCAGGGATTGATAATTTCCCACCTAATCGGTCCTTGTAAATCCCAGAATTAGATAATAATTTTTGGGAACTTGACATGTTGCGCAACAAAACACTGGGCTGACTAGGGACTATCCCAGCAGGCTTTATCTGCTTATCATTCAAATTTGGTGGTAAATGAAACATATAGTAGATGCTAAAACTCTACATGTTGCAAAAGAAGTCATCTAAAAAATAACAGGGCACAACAGATTCGATAAAGTATAGGTGAAATCAATGTCTTCAGTAAATGATGTGGTAGAAGATTAAGCTCATACAAACAAATAGGGAAATTTTGAAGAAGATTATACTGGAAACTAGCACATTATTCTACAGAGGAAAAGCATTAGCGACATATTACCTGCTTTGTCGTTGTCTGTCCGTAGGGATAAACTGCAAGGAAAAAAAAACATATTACTAGGATAAAGTTGATGAGAGAAAATTCCCCATAAAAGAAATTTACCCAGGTTATCACGTGTTACAGCCTTGCGGGTTTCTAACAATTGCTTTAGCCTCTTGGTAGCAACAGCAGCTTCTTCTGTCTTCCTCTGAACAACCTTCACAGAGAACCTTATTTTGTTTATCAAATCATTTACAACTGCTGGACCTGAAAAAGTTTTTAATGTATTCCATTCATCCTATAATTTTTGTCGGTCTCAAACTATTTAAACCTTCTTACCAATTTCTGTCGCTGATTCAGAGCTTGCAGTTTATGCCTTTCAAATTCATTTCTCCTGCCCTCCTTCCTCAGCTGTTGGAGAAAAAACGATCACAATATTGTTGTCATAATACTCCCTATAATCCACAAGAGGAGATCCCATTTGACTTTTAAGAGTCAAACAAGCACATTTCTAACTCTTTTTTGATTATATTACATTGAACTTGGTTAAATGTACTTGGCCAGAAATTTATTATTTTCAAAATTTTAACGAATATGTTAATTTTACAGGTCAATATGCGATTAATTAATTGTTTATGTTAAAATAAGGCAACTTCTGTGGGGGGGAAAGTAAGGCAGCTTGTGTGGAAAAAAGAAATAAGGCAACTTCTGTGAAAATGATGGAGTATGAAGTTCACATCAAGGCAGCATATAGTCTTTCATCGAATCAAGGAAGAAAAAGAAACTTATGATAAATGCTTACTTGTTTCCAAGTCTCGTCTTTATTACAAGTAATGATAAAGAAGATAATCAGGTGATAAGAGCAGCAAACAACATATTTTAGAATATCAGTCACAAGGAGACAATTCTCATAAACAGAATATTAGATCTCTGGAAGAAATACTCAAGAATGTTGTGGTGAAGAACAACTCAAGTCAAAGATGATTGAAAAGCTACCAATTAAAGTACCCATGAGATATGCAAAGCCAATCATATTACTGAAGTTCCTGAGACCTTTGGTAAATTATTATATCTGTGACAGACGCCTTAGAATACAATTCAAATTATTCATCTCATTCAGGTGGAGGCAAATGCAGGGCCCTACAGGGAATAAATCTACTACTTAAGTACTTACCTACAGAAGGGAGAACATATCAATTATCTACATGCCTGCATAATTTCAAATCATTTGCCTACTGAGGACATGTGCCTATAAGCGGGAGTGTGGGAGTAACACAGTACAATACCAAAGAATGTGTGTACAACAAAATTTGAGTTTTTCACCTGCAACAGTTCCTTCTCATGAGAGGCTTTTAATTGCCGGAATCGTTCTGCCTCTTGCTTTATTTTATGCTGCAGCTGAACCTGCAACAGAAAGTATAGCAGGAGATATTTCCCTGTCAGATTATTTGTTATATTTGTGAATGCTTATGTCTATTTTTGAATGATTTTTCATATTCAAGAACCAACCTTCTGGACCTTTATAGAATGTATCTCAGTCTGGAGATGCTTGGTTGCTTCTTCATTTCTTTGTTTTTGCTTTAAAAGAAGAAGCTGACTGTCCTGTTTCTTTTTAAGGTCTGAAATCTGTGGTTGAAAATTTCACAAACATATTTAACATGTCAATAACAATACATGAAAGATTTGGAGAAACCGCACAATCACCTGCACCTCAAGTGCTTCCAGTTTTTGCATATGACTTTTCTGCACGACAGACGGCACATCACAGGCGGCAAGACGTTCTATTTCAGCTAGCAAACAGTCCCTCTCTTCCTGTGATTGTTATAGATTATTATTCCTGAAATAGGATAATGATATGGGAAACAAATATTAATTTTAATTTGAACTGACCTGCACTATTCTTTTCTCTTCCTCAAGTTCCCTAATTTTCTTTCCATAGTGTTTCTTAAGTGCTTCAGTATCATACCATCCAAAAATTTTCATCTCGGACTGCACAACAGAAATAGTATGTGACATAACTTATGACAATGACAGTGAAGGGTGTTGTAATATTGCTTATATATCCATTAACTATAGAATAGTAGAAAACTTCTATTTTGGTGTCAAATCAAAAGAATGTCACAATAGCAGGAGCACCAACTAAACTCATAGAACATGATTTAGATTTAATTTTATGCCTAATATGTATTTATGTGCAAAGAAAATACTAGAATGGAAGATGCATGGTTGCTGAGCATAACTCCAGAAAAGTAATTAAGCCCGAGTTTTCTGTCCTTTATCAAAGTTAGATAGTATATGATATGTCAAAAAAGTGTGTATTCTTCAGCTTTAACTAGGTGATAACCGTTTATGCACATGCTTTGGTTTTATAGATATAACACCATGGTAATGTAGTAAGAAATGTTGACATGTAAGTATTATATTTATGTTGTGTTGGTCGATTGGAATTAAATGAATGGGAAAGAATTGAAAATTATGAAACACAGAAGCGTGGAAGAAGGATGAAATACCTGAACAAAGTGAAATGAAGAATCTGAATAGTGTAAATTTTTATAATTTTTTGGGGATATCATCTTTATAACATTGGGAAAACTTATCTTTAATATTAGCACATGAAATGGTATGGAGAGAGAAAGAACGTAATGCATAAATGCCAACATCACAGTTCAAATTTCATTCAGTTCCTACCCCAGTACATGCCAACCAGCTAAATGCAATTCGTATAGCTTTATGGTTGGAGAGGAATGCAAAAGGGAGGTTATTGTAGATTTCTAGTGGAAATGTGGCTCAAATAACTATCTTTCTGGTTCCAGAACAAGAAATCACTACCATTTATTTCTCCATACATATTCAGATAAACATACATAATTAAGAGTTTTGAAATAAATCCCATAGTTTCAAACCTCTTTCTGCTCTAATCGTTTGTTCAACTCATTTAGCTCTGTGCCCATAGTGTTCTGGATAACTGTATGCTCCCACTCTTTCACCGCAAAATCATCAGCTCTCCTGTGATGTTCACCTGCAGCTTTGGAAACTTTAATCCACGCTTAGATTTTGGGATGGGAAACTAAAATAATTTGCACGTGTAATAATAGGAGGCAGTAACCAAAGAGATGAGATATTCGGAAAAAGTGATGCACTGTAAATTATGTAAACCAAGGAGCTGCTCACCCCATCTTCAAAAAAATTAAATATGTTCTAGGAACATCCAACAATGTTGCAATATAAAATGAAACCGTGTCCAATCAAAAATCCAGTGGCTTACCCTCCCTAGTTTCGTCCATTGGATAATTGGAGTTCATATTCTGCAAGCCCCTTTTAAGCCCTTCTTTTTTCACAATATAACTGCAGCCTTCCTGTTATTAAATGGCATTAGTGATCCTCAAAACTCTTACGCATTAGAACGAATGGTTGTCATTAGCAAGTTCAGGACTGCATACTTTATGTTGGGAATCAAAAGAGAGTTTACAAAGTAAAAGCCAAAAAATAAATAAAATTGGCATACAGGAGATTCTGGTTCAAACTGCTCTACGTCACCACATCTACCATGGTACTCGTGAAGCTTCCGAGAAAGGTCTCTATTATTTGTCTCAAGCCAAGAAATTTGTTCTCTAAGAGCCTGCAGTAGTCAGTAGAATCTGAAGTGATCATTGTACTAACCACTAAATTTAAAAATACAGATCTTAATAAATTTATCTTGGCCATCAGATCTTGATTTTTGAAACCAGTAAGGTATAGGTATAAGTTTTTACTTGCCAAAAAAAAAGAAGAGGAAGAGTAGTATTTTTTTTGTATTCTATTTCCTTTAAGAAAAACTGGACCACTGTTCATGGAGAGCGTGATGGTCATCATATATATTTTTTTCAAAGCCTAAATAAAAGAGAAAATATTAGGTTTTGTGCACATATATGTACTTTTACGTATGTGGACGCGCTAATATGCATTGCATATTGCAGCTACATGTGTTTGAACCATAACTACTACCAAATCTTTCTTACCTGCATTTCATCAGATAAATCTCTTTTCCTACTAATACTAAGTTCTTCCTGCAAGTACTCGATCTGCTTGCGCAATGTGTGCATTTCACTAGAAAACAAATCTTTGTTTACCTATGTGATAAAAAGTATATTCTCAATAGGCCATTGGATTCTATCAAAACAAGAATCTCCAACCAAAATGATGAAAGAGAAAAGAAACTGGCAAGAACATATTTACAGAACCGTACAATAGGCTTATTTTGAATGTTGCGAGCACGATTAGCATACTTGAGTGTGTTGTTAGTTTCCTCAACATTGATATCGGCAGGACTAATGCAAGCTGAAAAGGACCATTATGCAATTTCAGGCAAGGATACATTAATTACCTTGTGTACAAATCCACCTACCCTCCAACACACCCCTGCAGGCTGCACACTTCCCCAACACCCAATAAACTATTGAAAACAGAAATAGACTAACTAAAAATACAAAGGTAGAGTATATGAATCGATTTTCTAATTTTATGGTGATATTGATTCAAAAAGTCCAACCAAGTGAAAAGAGAAGAAAACCACAGATTAATAATGCAAGTAAAGCTGCAGATTTTGCAATCAGCAACTAACATATGAACCAATCATTTGCTAAAGTGCACAAGAGTAGCATTCATAAATCACTTTGAGGAAACATTAATATTCAGCTTAGCTAACCAAGTTGTCTAGAATAAATAATGTGGGGTTCCGTTATGGCTGTAGACTAAGCTCAGGAGTTTCGGAAAAAAGAAACAGTAAACTAATTAATAAAGTACTCATTTAGTAAACTAATTATTTAAGGTTTCATATCTACAAGTCTTATCCTAGTGGATACCCTTTCTTCTTAGTAATAAAAAAACATGATAGACGAATGTTTTAATAGCAATGAGAACTGGAGACTAATGAAAGTTTATAACTCATTTTCACATAAGAATATTTCAGTGTCAATGAATATAAACATGCATCCCACTTAATCATCCACTCAAGATTCCCGTTTAACCAGTTAAATGCCAGAATGCATCTCAGGCGCTTAGGTCTGTTTGATGCTTTTTATAACAGTGATATAAAGTTTAGTTATTAAATTGATTTAAGAACTATGAGCAAGTAATCAAGATGCATAGAGTTCAATCATCAAGAGATGTACTTTGAAAAAAATTAAAATAAAAGTGTTACCAATCATCACAGTTTTGCTGTTTCCTCCAAGTGAATCCTGTTGAAATCATAGTGGACTGAATGATAATATATTTTGAGATGTAAATTGAGAAGTTGAACATACATAAGAACTGGGGAACATATATCTCCATAAATGAATGACAGATGAATACTCCATTCATCATTGTTTTTTACCACATATGCTCGTTATTTACTATACAAAACTAACCTCCTACACAACCATAAGTAAATTAACATATTGCTACAAAGAAGAGGAGACAGAGGTTAGCAATAAGTTGAGGAATCAGGAATGCCTATGATGACAGTCACAGAATCAAAATATATTCAAAATAAAAGTACTGCTTACTAAGTATTTACTTTGTCAATATATTGGGAAGACAAAAGAAATTTGTGTGATATAATTGCTGCAGGTACATATTATTGCACAATGCACATTCAACAGGGAAGAAGATTGTTGTTTATTCAAAATAACATAAATCTCCTTCTTCAGAAGGGAAAAAATGTCACATAGGTATGTATCTTTCAAAATTGCTGGACAATTTAAAATTCTAAAAGAGTCAAAAGTCAGACATACAAGTGTATTGTAATTGCCAAAAGCAGAAACAAGAAAAAAGTTCCTCTATTCCTTCTGCCAGGAAGTCTAAATTATTCTGGGAAACAAGAGTCTTAGGTGGCGTTTGGTATTGTTTTTAATTTTTGTTTTCAAAGTTGTGTTTTTATAAATAAAAACAAAAACTTTTTTTCATAGTTTTCAGAATTTATAGATCTTTGGCAAATATTTTCTCAAAACAATTTTTAGAAAATAAGGAACACCCTCTTACACTCTAACAATGATAAGTATTGTGATGTAAAGTCATTGAATCGCCGTAATAGTTGAGAAAAAGGTTGAAAAGTTCAATCGAGAAAGTTTATGATCTAGAAAACAATTTTATTTTTCTGGAAACAACATTTTCACATTTTCTGTTTTTATAACTTCTATTTTTTTTAGAGAGCAATTTTTTTAGGTATGTATTCAAACATGCTCTAATTTTTCATAAACGAATCAATTAGCCAAACCTGCAATAATCGAGTAAGTTTACTATCTCGATAAGGTACATGCACACCATCTTTTCGTTTTTTCTCATCTCCAAGTGCACTGATGACATTTCCCAAAGCTAATAGCCCTTTATTGATGTGAATACCTGCTCAGTGTCGAACAGAAACAAAAACGAGTAAAGTTAATGCCATCAATCTGGTGCTTAAAAGTCAAAACACAGGAGTAAAATTTGGATTCCATTCTGAGAAACAGACATATACCTTCTAGCATACGCAGCCCATCAGAACCTGTTCGCTTAGCTCTTTCAGATCCAGCAAGATCAACCAAATGTAGTTTAGCACATAGATAATCTCTATCCATATCCCCTCTTGGATTGATTTCATCACAATTAACGGCTGGAAGCTTACGCATTTGTTCTAATGTGATTGTAAAAATGGCGTGCGACCGGCTATTACAGACATGAAAAAGAAAATCCTGGGTTACTTGAATGGTACACGTCACATAAGTATATATAATTAAGCTGCTTTTCAAGCTTTTTTGCTTTTTCTTTAAATATTTGTATCTCACACAAAGATCGCAATTAAGTTAGATTATGTCTATTTAAAAAATATTTCCAGCAACATGAGTAAAGGAATAAAACGCTCTAACTACTCATTCTGTTAAATTTATATACTTCAATCTGGCTTAATATTATATATTAGGTTTTCAGTGGTCAGTGTAACTTATACATATAAAACATGTGATCCCATCAGAAATGCATTCAAAGTTGAGGTGCGCAAGTCAGTATGAATTACCGAAGCCGTGTGGGTATGAAACTGGAAACTGCAAACAGTGTAAGAGAGTAGAACTATGGTAAAATCCAAGTGCTGGTTACTTCCACACCCAATAGCTAAGACCATGTAATATAGTTGCATACTTCAATCGAAATTAAAAAATTATTTTTTTTAAAAAAAAAGTGCAGCTAGCTGTGCCTGAGTACAGCAATACTGAATCAATATATTTCAGTTTTCACAAGATTTTCGAAGTTATTTTCTTGTCCTCCGATTTAATGAGGTATAAATAGTAGTCCTCAGAAACTAGGCACTCTAAGTAGTGAAATATTTATGCAAGACGGACCATGGTAAGGGAATAAAATAACATTATTTCATCAGCACAGAAAATTTCATTTTTTACCTAAATCAACTATAATATTAATTAGATGTCAATTATGCAAGGATCACCTGGATTCAATATTCATATTTGTACTCCCAGTGGCCCGATTTAGTAACCCTTGCTCCAGGCAGGCAGCCATATCATTCAATGTACTAACACTGATTTCAGTTGATCCCGCTAGCGTTATGACCCCATTTGATGCTTCACGTATTTGTATTGGAGGCTTTCCAGGGACAGTAACTTTAGTGACATGTCTACTAGTGGTGTGACTTGTATCATACTTGCTAAGAGATGTAGAATCCAGCAAGTCCCTCACTTCTTCTTTTAAAATCTTGAAAGTCAAAATCTTCAATTAAGATCGCATTACAATCAAACGAGTCTAAGGGTCTTGAAAGAAAGGACAGCACAACAGTTGGGTACTAAAAAGGCCACTAATTGAAGCATACTTATGGGGAGTACCATTTAATAGGCAAAGACAGATCTAAACTGGAAAAAAGCACAAACCTCAATGAAGGAAACATGCAACTGATATTCAGCTTGATGCTTCAGATTTGCAATCTTGTTGAACAGTGCAGTCATAACTTGAGGAATCAATCCTGTATGTCCTTGTTCTCTCAATCCGGTACCCATAGTATATGTCTTGCCTGACCCTGTCTGCGACATAAAGATTATAAACTAATTGTATTTAAACAAACAATTCAGAGAATATGCCCAAGTCAGAAACTCATATACCTGACCATACGCAAGAACAGTACCATTGTATCCTTGGAACAAACTATCCACTAGTGGCGCAATGCAATCTTTAAACATAGAAGCTGGAGGAGACCCTTTTCCTCCGTAGATATAATCAAATGTGAATGAATGTGTACCAATCTGCACCTGCATCATTGATTCATTGAACACCAAATTGAAGGCAGACGTCAAGAAGTAATAAGATATTGACTAATTCAAAACAGACAGGGTTATCATTTCCTCTGATATGATCATTTAATTGAATACTAAAGAAGGAATAGACCATTAGAGGGCTACAATTGTATAGTTACATGTAATATATGGGGTACATAATACATTTAAGCATTGTATATTGTCAGGTCTGATCCTGTGATAATGAGGGGTGCTCAACCTAGTCTTAACATATCATAAATTCATAATGCATAGAACCGTGATAGCTAAACTAAGAGTGATCAATGTATGATTAATTGTGTACCTGAGGAAAATATTAATAGTTCATCAACTATTCGAGTGCCAAATTAAGAACAAAATTTAATACTACTCGCGTTCCAATTTAAGAGCAAAATTTACATATTAAGTTACATTACATATAAATTTCTTCGATTTCCAAAACAAAACTAAGTAATAGATTGATATATAACGGTATTGTACGGAAAATATAACTGTATTGTACGGAAACAAGTGATTGATAAAACTTAAAAGTACCTGAGGTTTTCCGGGAGTAACGGTAACACATTCCTTACAGCCTTGAAGCTTCTCATCGCCGATCAACGGACGTATATGTACGGCCACCTTCACGTTACAATTCTCCGATGAAGCCTCTTCCATTTATATTATATGTGTGTATATGCATGTAAATATATATATATATATATATATGCAGTCTGAATTGAATGTTTTAAAAATTGTTTTGGTGATGAAAAAATGTGGTGGTTGTTATACAATGAAACGGAAATGAGATCGAGAAAGGCGAATCTTAAGGACACGCGGAGGTGATTTCAACAACGAGACAAAGTGAGTAAAACAAACACAAGCCAATACATACATATTTTATACTCCCCTTGCTGCTTGATACCCACACATTGATTTTTCATTTTTCTCTTCAGCTAACTTCGTATTCGACTCGCCAGCACCTTTCTCGCCCTGGTCCAGCGGACAAGTTTTCTATATATATATAGTATTTCTTTTGACAAGGACAAGTTTTCTATATTATACGGTATACATTTATTATTTATTATAGATTATATTATTATTTTTTCTTTTATTCATATTTACTAATTTAATATTAATATAAATATTTAAATTACATCTCTGACCGCGTGCCGGTTGAAGAATGAACCGGCGACTCATAGGCAATGGCTTGGTTAAGGGAACCCATCGGAGCCGTAGCGAAAGCGAGTCTTCATAGGGCAATTGTCACTGTTTATGGACCCGAACCTGGGTGATCTATCCATGACCAGGATGAAACTGGGGTGAAACTAAGTAGAGGTCCGAACCGACTGATGTTGAAGAATCAGCTGGTTAGAGGTGAAATGCCACTTGAACCCAGAGCTAGCATTAAATTTTTATTCAGAAAAAAATAATTTAAAAATAAATTATGGAACTATACTTTATATGCACCTTAATGTGGCAATAGGGCTGACAAAAATGTGGCAATAGGGATGACAAAAAAATGTGGGACGGAGGTAGTAATATTTTATATTCTCTTTCACCCACATCAAATGTGGCAATAGGGCTGACAAAAAAATCCGAAAAATCTGATATTCGTCCGAAATATCTGTATTCGTATCCGGAAAAAATGGATAGTATCCGTATCCGGAAGAAACCAGATATTATCTGAATCCGAAGATTCCGGATATGGATATAGATATAGGCACATCCGTATCCGAAATTAATTATATATAATATATATAAATATATTTTTTAATATATATAGTATATAATTATATATTTTAAACTCATTTATAGTTATAAGCCCATTTAATTTGATTCAATTATATTTTTTAATTAACTCAACTCTAATGTCTATTTTAATTTAATAAATTAATATATACACTATATATGGTTATACTTTAAAATCTATATTCAATATATATCAATTTATATTTCTATAGTATTTTAAATCATATCACATATATCACATAAATAATATATATATATATATATATATAATTTAAAATTTATTCTATTAGTTTTATAGTGTGTGTGTATATATTCATTAAATAATATATTTATACAAATTTTATATAACTGTAAAAATATTATAGACATATATAAAAATATCATTTGAGTTTAATATTATTAAGATAAAAAATTAGATTGAAAATATAAATAAAAATTAATTAAAAAAATAAAATAGGCTTAAATCCCTTTAACTCTTAACTCAATTTCAAAAAATTAAATTGAAATTTTAATATTTTTTTTGTAATTTTTTAAATTTTTTAATATAAATCTTAAAAAAATATTAAAAATCGGATTCAGATCCGGATATTATCCGTATCCGGATAGTATCCGTCGGATCCGGATTCGGATATTAACCTTTAAAAATTTTCAGATTTGAATTCGGATACGAATATAGACAGATCCATATCCGAATTATCCGTTTGACAACCATATGTGACAACATTTTATTCCAATAGTTAGCAACTCGTGCAAAATATTCAAATGGTCTCCATATTAATTACTCCTTCAACTAATAGAAAATGTAATACATACATGGGTCTTCTAATGTGTGACCATGGACACACTAATGTTGACTATTTTTTATTGGTGATGATTTTTGTACATACATGGGGGCATTATTATTAATGAGAATGTAATCAAAGGAAATTTAACAACTCATCAAAATGTATTTATTAGTGCATGCATACGGACACACACTATAAAAACAGTATACATATATACATCTTATATAACATTTATTTTTCTATTTATTTTGAGGAGGTACCAAGGCATGCCAAAAACTATCAAAATGTCATGTCACATGCCCGTTAGAGATGTTGTTACACATGTCTCATCAATATATAATATACAAGTTTATAAAAAAAAATATGTGATGCCATGTGTGTAAATTAATAAATATGTTTTATATAATATATTTTTATTAACATTTTATATAAAGTTTTTTAATATTTATATAAATTTGTTAAAAAGATTGGTGAAACAATAAAAATTAGACAAATTATCTTAATAGTAATTAAAAATTGATATAATAAGTTGTTTTAGTTTTATTTAAATTTTAAGGGAAAATGCTAATCGCATCCTTAAGGACTCTAGTTAATATTTAATATTCTTAACAATGTTTAGTTTTTTTTATAACAAATGTGTTGTTAAGCAATTATCTGTATTAAATATTTTGACTTTTAAATTAATTAGTTCTTATATTCGTGTAAGGCACACGATCTCTTAAAATTGAATTTTATTTTATATTATATTTTGTGTATTATTTTTTTTTAAATATTATGGGTTGTAATACGATAATTTGAAAATATATATTTTAGCAATCACTTTAATTTTTAAAGTATTTGTGCTTGTAAGGAATTTCCATCATTTTATTGTATGCGCACGGTTTTATGCGTACTTTTCGAGTTAAATACTTGTCACACGTTTATCACAAAGAAATTATATAATTTTGTTAACTGTATACTTTAAAATACCTCATTTTCAAAGATGGACGATTAATTAGAAAAATGAGAATGAAACGTGTATGTATATTCAAATAAATATAATTGACGCGCTAATTATATATATATATATAATAATAATAATAATAATAATAATAATTAAATATGTATAGAGATATAATAGTAATAATATAGTGAATAAAATCAATCCTTAAAAAATAATGTTACAGTATGGAACGGTTTGTAAGCTAAAATAATAGATTAGAGTTTTTTTTAATAATAAAAAAAAGGAAGAATCATTTTATTGATATATAATATGTGATAATATAACACAAAAATAATAAAAACTTATCATCTAATCGAAATATATGTTTAACCAATTTATGGGTTGAAATGACCCATATGAGAGAGATTCTCCGAAAGTTTAGAATTTAGATAATAAAAAACTTTTATATCTGACAAAACGGGTCTCATTAAAACTCTATATAAGTAAAATCTTATGGGAAAAACATGAAAGAGGAAAAAAGTACCCTAAAACGATCATAAAATTATCAATTTACATAGTGACTCCTAACACAAATACCAGAAATTCTTGAAATTTTGCGACTCTCCAATACTAAAAGCTAGACACGTCTTGTTGCTTCCGCCATCAAATCCAAGTTCCTGTCTCCGTACACCTTCTTTTTACCTTTTCATCCAAGTGGATCTGAAAAGTCAACAAATCAACCACAAAAACCGAGTCAAGGTAACATTACCAAAATATTAATTAATATTTATTATGTTCAATATACTTAATAAATAGAATTTTATATATATCCAATCAAAGGGGTCCCTTTTGGTTAAATACATAAAACTCTAAGTACTCTTAAACAAATAAAAATGTATTTCTCTTTTATTACTCCTTCCAACTATCCTATATTTCTTCTTATTTTTATAAATGTATAATTGTAAAATTGTAAAATTATTCTAAATAAAATAATTTTATAAAATTGTATGTTATGATATTTTATAACAGGACCTTATTTGGTAACCTGTCAACTAAATAACTTTAATTTTACAGGAACTTGGACGAGTTACGATTGTATTATTTTTAAAATGAACGAACTACCTTATACTTTGAAGGTATCCAATATTATTATAAAAGCTGTAACTTAGTTACTTAGCCTACTCGTGATCACTAGAAGTTAGTTACAAATTTTTTTAATTTTTAATATACATTAGCTTGTACAATTTGTTTATTTTTTATTTTATTTTTTATGTGTTTTAAAGTTATTCTTGTTATTTAATTAAAATCACATATAAATATTTTTTTATTTTTATTTAAAGGTGATAAGATTGATATATTTTAATTAGAAAACTGATACTATTAGTTTAAGGCTTAAATTTTTTGAAAAAATTTAGTCCATTTTAGTTAACTAAAATTAAAATGTAGACCAAATTTTAATTAAAAATTCAAAAAATTTAAAGTCAAATTTAAAATTGACCTCATAGTTTTTTTTATACAAATCAGCACATGGATCAAAATCCGATACGAAATTGACACAAAGTTGGGTTAAGGTTTTTGAATTTTGGATTGAATAGAGGTTTATCAAAAAAATTGAATTAATTTTAAATTGACCGTAAACGTCTGAATTCAGTTAAAATTTTATAATATGTAATACATTATATATAATACAAACATATACAATACATAATAATATATATAAGTGATATATTAATATATTATTTAAATAATTTACGTTTACATATCACTAAATAAAGTTATATTATATATTATTTTATATAATTACAATATTTAAATGTTAACATGTTTTAAATTAAAATTAATTATTTTTTAAATTAATCAAATATATAATAAATCAAATTTAATTAAAACTTATAACTCATTATATATTCAAATTAACTTAAAAGCAAAATTAAATATAACACACCCTGGTTTATTCTAAATGGTACAGTGATTTCTGACTTCGCCCACCCAAAATTTTATTAAAATAAATATTCAATTTTGATTTTTGTTTAATTAAAATTTTATTAAAACAAATATTAATTAAATTTGTATATTAAAAAGTGTATTTATAGAAAATATTACTTTTTTAAAACTTTTTTTTTCACAATTTCATTTATTTTTGAAATCTTTTACAAAAATACGAATTGCAACTAAAACTAATCAAATGTAACTTTTTTATATACAATTTGTAACAAAATGTAATTGAATGCAACATTTTTTTGAAAAAAATTGAACTTAATTGTGGTTGCATTTGAAGTTGATTATAGTTACATCATGTTATATTGGTTGTAAAAACGTATTTTTATAATTTTTTAAAGATGATATTTTTATAAAATATAAAATAGAAAAACTTATATTTGTAATTTTTTTAAATATTTTTCATAAAAATCCGTAAAAAAGCTCACAGCCATCACTTTGTGCTTCTTTTTCATAAAAAATGAAAAATCTTAAAAATGATATTTTAAATACAAATAAATAAAATAACTTTACAAATTTACAAAAATATCAAATATTAATATTATTCGCGATAAAAAACGTGAATAAATAAATAAAATAAACACTTTTAAGAGTAGTGGATCCTAAAAAAACCCAACCCAAAGTACCTTATTACCCAAATTTTCAGCCCTCATCCGGATAGGTCACATCATTGGGCAGTCCGCGTGATTTATACGCCATGCATATAAAAGATTGTATATTATGTTGACTTTTCACTATAAGTGGGTAATAAAGAAACGGATAAAGGCAAGAGAATAGTATATCGTCGTTCTTTTCGTTCCCTCCTTTGGAGTTTGGTATATAAAAACATTCTGTATCTATTGACACCCCCCCCCCCCCCCCCCCCCTTTGTTCTAGTTAAGAAGCCAAAAGGGCAGTTGAGTTGAATCTCTCCAGATCAGTCAATTAATCTCTCCAGACAAGTTTAAGCGAGTAGAGAGATAACAAGAGTGAGAATGTCTGGAGGTATTGCTCGCGGTCGTCTCGCTGAAGAGCGTAAATCGTGGCGGAAGAATCACCCTCACGTTTGACTTCTATCTTTCTGTTTTATTCTTATATATATTTTTATAATTCATATTAATTGCGTGTTATTGTTTGTAATTGATTTGATGATTAATTTGGGAATACTGATTAATTTATATGTGTTAGGGTTTTGTGGCCAAGCCAGAGGCGCTTGCTGATGGTTCTGTGAATTTGATGGTGTGGCAATGCACTATCCCTGGTAAAGCTGGGGTAAGTTTTCTGACTCATCTCCGTGCTTTTATTGCTGCCCTGTTCGTCTTCATTTTTTTATTCGAAATGCTATACCTCGATCTGAGGTGGTTTGCGTTCATTTTTTGGGTTGCGGAAATTATAGATACTCATACAGTGTGCCTTGAAGAGGGGTATTTATAGACTACAATCCTACGGGTTTGAATTTTGTTTCTTGTGACGAGTCAATTATTTAAGTCGTTTTAGTGACAACTTTTAAGTAAAATTCGGTGAGGTATTGGATTTCCTTAGACAGTTATGCTGCCTTAGGCTTAAGTTTCTGTGTAAAACAAAGCTAAGGTTTCAAGGGATTATAATGAGATGACTATTTACCTTTAACAGAATAGGTTGTTCTTTTGTTGCGTAAAAACTTACGATAAGTGAAATCAACCTAAACCTTGTTGATGCAGTTTCGTTTTTATATTAGAATTGCCGGGCTTTTGCAAAATATGCCTCTTGCTAGTGGTATTGCTATTTTTTATGGAATCTGTATTGAACTTTTATTAAGATTTTAACATGGTTATTTTAGGGTCAATATTTATATTTTATAATTTTACTGATAAATCAGATGGCTTTTTTTAGAGACCAAATCCAAGGGGGTTCTTCTTGAAACCAAATTAGATGGTCTTAAAATGTACTAAAATGTCTTAAATAAAATTAAAAATCAAGTTGTCTATAGGCCTTAGATTACATTTTGGTCTTGATTGTGAGGGGGTAAAGTGTCTGGTATAGCAGACACTTAACTCTTGCTTAACTCTGTAAGCTTATGAATAGTAGTAATTTCTAAGGGGTTCTTCACAGCTGTACTGTACTGAACTGAATGCATATATGTGATTTAACCAAACTTAACTCTTAAGCTTATGCGTAGTAGTAATTTGTCTCCATAATGACCTGATACAGTTGCAAATTTAAGTGACGGGCAAATGAGGAGTTGATGCATAGCTAGTCACTTTCTGGATGCTAAGTTTTACATTCTTAAATGCATAATATTTATAGCAAAAAATGGAATAATGTACTTGCCAATAAAATAGGTCATAACAATATTTTCCAAAGCTTAATGTTTTGTGTGATTCAATGCTAATCATGCTCTAGGCAAATTTGATTTCCATGTTTTTTTCTTTCACTTTTTGATGATTGCTATTCTAATGTTGATGGAAGTGTTACATTATATTGCCAATGTTTTGCATTACAAGTAATTTGCTGCATGGCAGAATAAACTCGTTACATGTAGAAATTCAAAGCAGTATATTGGCATGGGAAAAATGTAAAATAACCAGAAAGTTCAGGTGGATGTGCGTCGACTAGATGGGTTTAGTCTATGTTACGTTTATTATGTTTTTCTGGTTTTCAGATCCCTCTCTTTGTGTCTGGATTTGTGTTAAATTGCTTTTATATCATTTTATGGTTTGGGTAGTAGTGACATAAAAACTGCTAATGGTTGCAGACTGACTGGGAGGGTGGTTGCTATCCACTTACACTTCACTTTAGTGAAGATTACCCCAGCAAACCTCCCAAGTGCAAGTTCCCAGCTGGTTTTTTCCACCCTAATGTTTACCCCTCTGGAACTGTGTGTCTATCCATTCTCAATGAAGATAGTGTAAGTACACTCTGTAACTTGACATAAGTTGAGAATATACATGGAGCTCTAACTGTACTTTATCATGGATTGTGGTTCTAGGGGTGGAGGCCAGCAATTACGGTGAAGCAGATTCTAGTTGGCATTCAGGATTTGTTGGACCAACCCAATCCTGCTGATCCTGCGCAGACTGAAGGTTATCATCTCTTTATTCAGGTAACTATGGTTCTGTTAAGTGCTGGAAAAATAGTGTTCATGTGAAACATGCACTCCGGCCTAGGAGAGGAGTGTTCAGCTTCATCATAGATCTACATGTGCCATCACATGTTCTAATATTAAGAACTTATGTTTCCTCGTAATTTTAGTCAATGATGTTTCTGAGTCTTTTTTCCTCTTGCATGACTCAGTTCTCTCATTCTGGCTTTGTGCTTTTAGCATTATTTAGTTATTTTACAGCTCACTATATATATGCTATTTCTAGAAAATCACATTACTGGCATACATATAATCTAAAGCGTGGATGACTATGTTGATACAGTTTTCTGCTAAAGAAACCTTCAAACATACACAGTTTCAAAGTCAGTAATCACAAGCAAATATACATGATACACTATAAATGGCAGTCATAATAACATGTCAGAATTTTCTTATATGGAGAGAAGCTGTATTCTGTATAGCAGTGTATGTGTAACATAATTTGTTGACCAAACCTTGCAGGATACTGTGGAGTACAAGAAGAGGGTCCGTCAGCAGGCCAAGCAATACCCGCCCCTTGTTTAAATACTCCTGCATTGGTTATTTAGTTGGTGTAATCTAAACTCTGTGCCCTGGCATCTTTATTCTGTTTTTAAAAACTTTATGTTGACCAAGTTCAGATTCTCGCAATAATCTTTTGTATTATTGTTTTTGTTGCTATAAAATCTTAATCTGTTATTAACTCGTTATGTTCAACTTACATATTATGGCCGTACTACACAGTACATGTATGTGCTGCAAATTGGAGCTTTGTATTCTTGTTTGTAAAATTGTCTCCGTATTAGATGTTTGAAAAATTGGAGATGCATATAAAATAATTTAGTCTCTCTATGAGAGGGTACTTTCTATGAGTATAGTCGTGTTTGTTGCTCGTAGGCTGTGTTTGTTAATAATTGTTAATTGGATTTGATCGAGGATTCTGTACTGAAAACAAGTGATCGATACATAACTATTATTATGTCAAAAATTTCAAGATAATGTATATTCACTCGAAATGTTATTGTAGAATGCCCTATACGAATTAATTTAACAAATGGAGACTTTTTTAGAATCATGTCTAGCGCGTTGTATTCTGTCAAAAAAAAAAAATGTCTAGCGCATTTTAAACTGAAAATCCATATTTAAAAATAATAATTAAATTTTATGTAAAAGTTTAAATACTCTATGACGAAAGGTTGACTTTTAAATTGTAAATACTTGTTTAGTTGATAATAGGAAGTCATTTAGTTATATTTATTATGGATATATGAGTATTGAAACTTTCTTGGAACTACTATTTCCCTATTAATGTTAACCAAACAATTTTCTTAAAATATATTTTCTAAATAAATATCAAGTATTTAAAGGGTAATCAAACGACCTCTTAATATTATTCACTTTTAGCAGTAGTAACAAAAAAAAGTATATATTTTCAATTTTTCAATAAATAAAATTATTAAAATCATGTTAAATTTTACATATTTCTTAGTATAAATTAGTTACAGAAATTCTATCAAAATGAAAATTTAAATGTAGTTTTCTAATAAATATCTTCAAAAACAATAATTTAACTTGTACAGTTTTTTAAAAATAAATCTCTGAACAAAAAATTTCAATAATAATACACTGATGACTGAAAACCAAATCTTTCAAGGGAAAAAATAATATTTGAAGACTAATTGATTTTCGAGGAAATGTTGATGCGAAGGCAAAAGAGGGGAAAAACAAAAGCAATAGAAATTCTAGGGCACACAAGTGAACAATAATCAAATTCCTATGGACGATATGGCAGCCTATTACGCTCCTCCACCACCTCCTCCGGGCATTCCTCAATACCCATACTACCCTCCTCCTCCTCCACTCTCTCACGCGCCTCCTGGTACGGTGGTGATCCCTCCCCAACAATTTCACCTTCACCACCACCAACCACCACCGCCTTTTGACCCCTACGCACCTCAACCTCTTTTTCCACAGCCTAATTACGACGAGGTCCGTACACTTTTCGTTGCAGGCCTCCCCCCAGACGTCAAATCTCGCGAAATTTATAATCTTTTTCGCGAATTCCCCGGTTACGAGTCTTCTCATCTCCGTACTTCTTCTTCTTCCACCACACAGGTGCCTGCCTTCTCATATGATTTTGTTTTTTATGTCTTGTGGATCATGTTTATGCATTTAATTCAATAATTCAACTGGTGCTTTGCGTAATTATGTTGTTTATTTTGTGTATCGATAATTTTAACTCTTTAGCATAATTGTGAAATTAAAATGTGCGTGATAGTCCAGACTTATAAACTAGTTACTTATGTGACACTAAAGAATAAGTGGCGTTTGATTAGCATAGTGAAGAGGCAAATGAGGAATGGCATGTGTCAGTTTTTCGTGGATGGAGAGACGTGATGATTATGTGATTTGTATATAAATTTGACTTGTTTTACTTGATAAACTGAAATCACGGCCTGAAATAGTTATAAGATGATAGAATTAACAACCATGAATTATCGGCTTGTTTTGGTTTATTGACTTTATGTGTAATTAACTATTTTTTTGAAGAGGGTGGAAAAGCATTTCTGTCTGATGACATACTTTGCAACTTCTTTTATCTCTCATCTTCATATAGTTATGGGGTCAGGACTTTTATCATGGTGGATATTTTTCTGTATTTTTTGTTTTTGTTTTTAGGGTTTTCTTATATTTGTTATTGTTACAGCCGTTTGCTTTTGCTGTCTTCCTGGATCAACCATCAGCTGTTGGAGCAATGCATGCACTTAATGTAAGAACTTTAGCTTTATATATCTATAATTGCGGCCATCTAATTTGATGACCCCTTTTTTTCTTTATGCAATCATTTGACAATCGATAATGACTATCTATTGCATGGGCTGCTTTTATATTTTAGATTGCACATGCACTCAACTACTCAAGTATATTAGTAATACTTGTACATTCTCATGACCTTTGTCATGGGTGAACGTAGCTAAACATATAACCTCTGTAATTATCATTTCTCACACACTTTAGAAGTATCTCAGTAAAAAAAATTGCATTCACCACAGAACACAAGTCACGCAGGTGTTCCACCACACCTTTTCCTACAATTGATGCTTAGCATACTTACCTAATTAAATAGTTAAACTGTGGGTTTTTGTTTACACCCCCCTTCCCCCGTACTTACGTAATAAATGGAGAATGTATTGCCTTCTTTATTGTTTTTTAGAAAATAAAATATATTATTTGTGGATAAAACATTACTAATATTCCTAAACAAATTCACACGGTAAAAAAAAGAGCATAAAGGTGAGCTTTAAAAAAATGGTTGATAGTTTCATTTTCACAGTTAGTTACAATGTGAAGTTGCTGGGGAGTTTATTCTGCTGCAGTGTATTGTTTATTTTTTAACTTTACTATTTAGTCTGATTTTTTTTTCTTGAATTATTTTACAGGGTTTGGTTTTTGATCTGGAGAAAAACTCCACTTTATATATTGATCTTGCAAAATCTAATTCAAGATCAAAGCGCTCGAGAACAGGTAATTATGCAAAAGTTGGATTCCCTTTTGCATGCTTTTCTCTCGGCACTAGTAATTTAATCCTCGGGGGTATCTAAATGTATGAACCTGCCAATTGTGATATTAGATGACGGAAGATCGGGTTCAGAGAAGAGGTTAAAAGGATATGCAGCATTTCCAGGGGGCAATTCTGATTTTGGTAAGATTTGTTATGGATCTTTATGCATAACCAAGTCTTAATTAATGAGCCCTGTATATACATCTGTTTCTCCCTCTCCATTTCCCTCTAATTATATGCATTTTTGAAGGTTTTAATTTTTTTTATTTAAATTTAATCATGTAGTGGTTGTTTGACCTACTTAATAGTTAGTCACATGCAGAACACAGTATTCTTATAGCTCACATTGCACATGTTTTGCACGCTTGGGCACTAGCAGGTGTTGACAGCATGTACATGCCTGGAATGGGTAACTCTGCTTACAACACAATTGGTTTTCCATCTACACAAAGGTCATTTGCACAACTTGAGCACATCCTTATTATCTAGAAAATTGCGAGCTTGCATGGACATTTCTTATCTATAGTTCAGGGCTTCAGGCAAACTTCAAGGGCTGCATATATTCTATTACTGATATGACTAGTTTCTGAGAGTTGAAGTTCTGTAGCATACTGCTTACTTGGCAAGTCTTCTAATTTTATTCTTATAGTTTATTGTTTGATGTTTGATCATTCAGTCTTGGAAGCTTTGATGGTGGGACTGTGAATTATGGCACTGCTGCAAAACATGTAAGAAATATTTCAAAGTTATGGCATCTCTGTGTGAGTTCCTTGAAATGCATTACAAATCTTCCTTTTCATCCTTGAATGAGAATTTATGAGACTTTATGTCAATGATGATTGATGAGAATGACTACTTATTGTGTCATAATCTTTTGATCGTATGAAATACTATTTTCATGTCAGTTTCTATTTGTACAAGTTATTGCTCTTGTTTTGCTACTAGTCATCATGTTATATTTAAGCCCTTTTACATTTTGCTTATTTTTTACCAGAAGAATTTCTAATTTTATGTCAAAAGTCAAGATGCTGCTATCTGTGATCTATTGCAATTTGGATTGGATGATCAAATGTTTATCAATCCTCACAAGAAAAAACCCGAAAGAAAAAAAAAGAAAAAAATTGGCCTTACAAATTGAACCCTTTACTTTCAATTGCTGGGAGGTTAATATATATTAATGTTTTAAAAGTTTCTGCAATGAAGCTATAGCCATGGCTAGAAAGTTCAGTATTTGAAGCTTCTTAGAATTGCATGAGTTAAGGAGGGTCATTTGGTGAAAGAAGATTGGTAGCATCTGTTTTTACTTTGTTGCAGCTTAGAATGTAAAGCTAAATACTTCACACCGCTTTGGGTACTGTTCATGTCATTAATTTCTTACCATCTGTCATTGTCATAATGTAATTTTGTTGACACATTATAAGAACATTATGTATTATTGTATTTTATCGGAAGTATTGCATACTGCTCTGCATAGCAGCTGTTAAACCAAAAAAAAAAACTAGAAGAAAATATTTCCTTTAAGGATTCACGTCCCATTATTGGTTTTTATTTTTACTTTCATGGTGCTTTTGCACGGTATGAGGCGAAAGTTCTTGCATATCTAGTTTTCTGTTGTGCTCTTCTTGTTTGTACATTCTGAATACATCTGTGATATTTTGGAATGCCAGAATACTCCACGGAATGTTACTCCTTGCCCAACTCTGTTTGTGGCTAGTTTGGGTCCAACTGCTTCAGAACAAGAGCTAGTTCAAGTTTTTTCAGGGTATGAAGGGATAGTGCATGTTTTCCTTTTCCAGCTTGCTGATTATGCTTTGTCAGAACTTTATAGTTGACATCTGTTTTTAATCTCAGATGCCCTGGATATTTAAAACTGAAGATGCAGAAAATGCATGGGTCTCCGGTTGCTTTTGTTGACTTTCAGGTATCATTATTTTATTTTAAGAGAGACCTGTAGTATAAAGTTATTTGGGTATAGGAGCCTTTTTCTATACTGTTTTTTTTCCTTCCTCCAATTCCTCACTCACTCGCAGTCGCAGCAGAGTCTTCTTGGTGAAAGCTTTCTACAAAGGCAGTGTTTAATGAAAGATAACATTATGTGACATCCTAATGTTTGATTTCTCAGAATGAAGCAACTATGGTCCTATGGACCAGTCACTATTTTTTTTTGGTAACACAGTGCTTATAGACCAATTATAAAAATCGGTGATATTTTATTTCAATTGTCCAATAGTCGTAAAATAAATAGCAGTTCTATATGTTTCTTAGTTTAAATGGGTTAATTTACTAGCTCAGCCTGGCCAACCTAGAGAATCAGGAAGCCGAACCCTGGTTGTATAACTCAGGCTGTTGATGGTACTGTCGTACAGCATTTTGATTGTTAACAAGGGAAAAGTTTTTTTTTTATTATTATTATTGATAAGTGTGGGCACTACAATGGTGCAGAGTATATGAAGAAGTTGTTGATTACTTGATTGGCTAATTTGCATGATTTGAGCAGGGATTTTTTTCAATAACTTTAACCGCATATATAACAATGCAAGTGATTTGCAGCCGGGAATCGGAAGCTACATTTGTTATTTCATTATATCAGATATCTATTCTAGTCTATTATTATGTTGTTTGATTACAATGAAAGTTCCCAATCTCTGTTGCGCCTTTAATTAAATGTAATGATCTAATCCATTGACATCTTTACAGGACACTGCCAGTTCAAGTGGCGCTCTAGCACATCTTCAAGGCACAATCCTCTACTCATCACGACCTGGCGAAGGCATGAGGCTAGAGTATCCTTTAGAACCGCCCTATGCTTACTTTATTGGTTTCCTTTAGTTTGCCTATTACTTTAATATTTTCCAGAGAATCTAACTAATTGTTGTTGACCAATTTGTACTGTTCAAGCCTTGACAAAAATCAGGTATGCCAAGTCAAGAATGGGAATGCGAAGTAAACATTCAAGATGAACGAAACCATGCACCACCCTGGGAGAATTATTTCGAACAGTCCTTGAGTTTTTTAAAAGACTCATAATCTTATTACTTATTCTTGTGTTATTTCTTTTAGCGTAGACCGTAAAAAAGTGATATCTCAGAGTTAGTAATTTCCAATTATACATTGTCATCGGTCCTGGTTATCATATTAAATTGTTTATTTACTTGTTATTGTGGTGAGATAATTGAACAAACATTCCGCAGATTGATGTCTCGGGATTTATTATTTTAAATTAAATGATATAGAATGTTACTATCTCTGCTCTACCCAATTGTTGTCCTTTCGGAGAGAAAGTTCAGCAAGGTGCATATAAAGTATAGTTCCATAATTTATTTTTAATTTTTTTTTCTGAATAAAAATTTAATGTGAAAAAAAAAATAATAAGTTATGGAACTATACTTTATATGCACCTTAAAATGCGTGTCAGATCATCTCTCCGAAAGGATAATAATTGGGTGGGGTGGGACGGAGGGAGTATATCTTAATTTAAAATAGATAACAGAAAATTGACACGAGCAAAAAGTAAGCTCAGCAGTCAGTTGTCAATTACTATCACTATTAAGGTATATAATAAGTAGGAGTATATCATAAAATCCAATCAAATACCGGGTCTACCACGCATTTTGTTCCATGGGCCAACAGAAGCAAACACAGCCCAATCCCTTTACCCAGATCACAGTTTACATTAAATTAACAGGACAAAATCCTGGTGGCGATATGGAAGGCTTATATGTGCCTTTAGGACCTCGTATACTCTTCCAGTTGATACCTCAGATGCCCTTTCACCAATCACGGATTCAATACCATGTACATTAGCAAATGTTTGAATATTTGTTCCATTTTCCCAATAAAGTTTTATGTCTAATTTATATCAAAGGATTATCACTAGTTGACGCTATCTTATGACAGTCAACTCTTTGGTTAAGCAGTAACTTACCCCCAACGAATATTACAATAGGCTACATGTTCATGTTGCACATTGCATGGACTTGGATAGTTACTTTCTTTTTCTTTGTGGATGCATCCACATAGTCATTTCAGATATATGCTTGTATTAGACAATTTAGGTAAGAAGGTATGTGGTTGGATCCTCTATATCCTAAATCAGGAGTATTAGGGATAAAACATGGGGGTTTATGCTTGTATACAGTTTCCGGTAAAGAAGAATTCAGGCTCAATCTTCAATACCCTTATAATATGTCTGAATTTGTGAGCACTGGATAATAAAATTATGATGTTTGCTTATACTTATGTTTTCTTCTCAAGAATAAAATCATTTGTTTGCTAGCTACAGTATTTCTCGCTATTTATTCCTTGTATCATTAATTTTTGTTCTGTTGCAATTATTCACTTTCACTTGGTACATAAATTCTCGTTTTGCATATAATACATGTATAGATATTCTCCACTAACTAGGTCTTTGCCTACTCTCTTCACCTGTTCAGGTCATTGCAATATTAGATATGTTAAAAGATGAGAAGACGATTGTAGAAAGTCCAGATGGCCAAGACCAGTCCTCTGATTTGACCGAGGATAATAGTAGTTGGGATGGGGATGATCCTGAAGAAGAAGGCATCATTTACGTGAAATAGTTTGCTCAGCTATTCAATGATGAGCTTTGAAAATCAGCAATGTAATGGCTTATTTGTTGGTTAGTAGTTCATTTCATTGACTTGGCTGCAGGTATTAGGTTTTTTTTTTTGCTTTACTGCACATTTCATCTTTCCTTTTACCTGTACTAGATACTAGGTGTCTAAACATGGGTTATGGGTACATAGACAGCATGTGATCTCCTGACTAGCTGCTCCCTTGTATGATATCGTATATGCTTGTTGTATTAACTTCAGCCTACAATTTGTGTATAACTTCATACAGTAATTGACTGGTTTACTTGATTAACCAAGCTTTAAAGATTGATTTCGCCTGTTTTAACAAATATCGGGGTGAGCGAGAATCGAAACCACCTGAAATGACAAGAGATGAACCATTATCACTCGAGCTATCTCATCGCGCATGGGGTTATTTCATTCTTAATGATTGGTGCTTTTTATTTCAGAAAACAAAAACAAGTATTCGAACAAAAAAAAGGCAATGTTTGCCTCGGACTATTATCATTACTAAAATTTCATTCATGTTTCGCATCGAGTCAATATTTTACTTTTATTTTTTTGAAACATTTTTTAATTTCTTTCATTTTTTTTGTTTCAAAATTACAGTTTGTAAAGATAAATTATTAAATAAAAGATTTATTGAAAAATTGTATAACACCAAGTATAGAAAAAAGAATAATTATAATATTATTATTATTTTCATAAAATATTATAAATAATACATGATTCGAAATATAATAAAGTTTTTAATAAACTCTAGTGTGAATCAACTCGAAACAAACTACAATCGAAGCATTTCTTAAATTGGCATCGGACTCCAAATGTGTTTTACAATGTATATCATGGGCTATATAACCCAATGTGCCCATATCATTGGAAGTCCGGATGCAGAGAACAAATTGTACATTTTTTGTATTTCGTGGGCTTTAAAATAATATAAATTATCTGTCCCGATCATGCATGTATAAATGTTCTCATTGATTATTGTTGCTACGTGCACAAAATCTTTGAAAATCCTTTTGTTCATGTATTCATATTTTGATATGAAAAAAATCAATTTTACTGTGTGTTGGACTGGAGCATGATTTCAGTCAACTGTTCATTTACTAGGTATACCATATATGATTATTTTTTTTGAAACATACCGTATATGATGTTTAAAACACTTTTTTGTTTTAGATTATACGGCTGACTTTTTGACTGTGTTTCAAAAAATATTTACTGTTTAAAACGTGTTTAAACATTTTGATATGTTTAGCATGAGTTAGAATTTATTTAATTCTTGTCACCGCAGCTGAATACTAATTTCGAAAACCAATTTTTCTCATTATTTATTAAAACAAAAAAAAATCAAACTAATACCCATTAGCATACAAATATATACAATACTATTAAGATCAAACACTATTTGTAGTTGGTCAATTAAATTTCATTTAATTCAATTTTTAATATTATATTTTTAAAAATTATATTTTAAAAATTGTATAATTATATTTAAAATTTTGTTAACAATTTATTTTCATATAACATGAGGCTATCAAATATCATATATTTACACATTTCCATTTTATCACCGCTCAAAATTATTATGTTTTATATTTATAATAGAATTATTTAAAATTCAACGTATTATTTTCATCAAATTTCATTAAAATTATTATACTATTACACTTCATTTATATCAAAATATAATAAAAAATTTAATATATTACAATTTCAACAAATAGAAATATTTATAACAAATTTAAAATAAAATATATTTTTTATTTTATGGAAAAAATATATAAACATATATGCATCTGAGCACCTCGGTTTAGATAAACACAGACTCAACTATGGGGGTGTTTGGCTCCCCATATTTTCCGGAAATAATCCCTTATTTCCAGGAAAAAATAGGTATGTATGTACTTTTTCTGAAAATAAGTAACTTATTTTTTATTTTGAAAATAATATTTGATTTAAAAATTCTAAAATAAATATTTGTCTTTAAAAAAATATGAAAATATGAAAAAAAATATAAAAAAAATAAATAACTTATTTTAAATTTAAGAAATCTCAAACAGTCACTGTATCTTTTTTTTTAAGTACATGTCAGAAAATTTAATATGACCAAAGTAACCTCAATTGTCGATCCTAAAATACAAAAACGAGAAGAGTAAATCGAAGAAAAACAAACGTCATGTATTGGACGCAAAGTCAAGTCAGGCTACAACTAGTATCAATCCCTTTACCCCCACCGACCACCCACCTACTCTCCTTCCACCTTAATTATTTATATCCTTGCACACAAATTATCACTTTGGTTTGGATTATATTGGAAAAAGAAAAGGGAATTAAAGAGAAAGAAAAAGAATGAATTTGAATTGTTTTTTTATTTGGTTATAATTCGAAAATGAAATGAATAATTATTTTTTAATAAATTATTTTGTGTATATTATTTTTTTTGAGATTAATATAAAATATAATTATACATGGGATGAAAGTGAGTGTACGAGGGAGAAAAAGAGATAAAGGAAAGGGAAAAAAAAATACACGGGGAGAGGTGAGAAATGAGAGAGAAAGAATTTTAAATAAATTCAAAACTTAAAAAACTCACAGGAAATAATTATTTTTAAAAGAAACGAATATAATTTTTTCTTTTCCTTTTTCTCGTTACCTCGACCAAACTGCGGTTTACATTAATCCCTCTCACTCTTTACTACCACTAGTATTAGTGTATGTATCATATTCCTCCTGTATGTATATATCAAATTTTATTTTGTTGCCCCGCAATATTTTTTTCTTATAAACGTTTATTTTTGTCTATGTCCCTTTCATCAACTCAACTGAATTGAATTATATAGTAGTGGAAGATTAAGGTTTGTTCAAATTCAGACAAATGTGATAGTTTATATGCATACATTCAACATTCTATTTTCTCTCTATATTTATTTGAGTAAATATTAGAAAGAGATAGAATTTTAAAGTGGTGACTGACATAGCACATCTTTGTCTCTCAACTTTACAAACAGAATAGTAGAGAGAGATGGAAGGAGGAGGGGCAAGTGCAGCGAGAAAGAGAAAGAGTGAGAAGCCATACAAGGGGATAAGAATGAGAAAGTGGGGCAAATGGGTGGCGGAGATCAGAGAACCAAACAAACGAACGAGGATATGGTTAGGTTCTTACACAACACCAAAGGCTGCGGCCAAGGCTTATGACATCGCTGTCTATTTATTACGTGGACCTTCAGCTAAACTAAACTTTCCAGAGTTCGAACCTGTTGATCTGTCTATTATTGGTGGCGGCGATTCTGATTTGTCGGCTGAAGCTATACGGCTTAAAGCAGTTGAAGTCGGGTCAAGAGTTGACGCAATGGAAACCGGCAATGGTCAGTGTCAGTCTCACTCTCGGGTTGACCCTGTTTCACTCAATCAGCTTGACTTGAACCAGATGCCTAAACCCGAACCGGAGACCCATTGATCATCTTGCTTCTTTTATTTTTGATTTTTATTGTTGTTATTAATGTTAGTAAGTAATAATTTTGTTCTTTAGCGCAAGTTGTAGGTTTTAATGTTTTATCATGAGATTATTTAAAAATGTAATAGGAGTAAGTTTGGACATTAAAATAATATTTATATATCTTATATTTTAGTATATACATTGTGGTCCTTTGTTATAATTGTCATTTGTCCATTAATAATTACTAACTTATAACTCGTGCGAAGCACGGGATTGTTTCTTATTTGCTTTAAATGATTTTAAATAATGTGAAAAAAATTGTTGAATTAATTTAAGTAGCACGGAGTTGGTTGTATATTTTATTTTAATAATTTCAAAATGGGGAAAAAAAATCGATTAATTTACTCATTACCAAATTCAGAAATAATAAAATGCATTCAAATTAAAGAAGAATCTTAAAAGAATAAAATTTTCTAGACAATGAGTTGGGCAAGTTTAAAAAAAAATAGTAAAATTTGAATATTTGAATAATAAAATGGACGTTATTATGATATTTGAATATAAGATTATCCTATCTTATTATGATATTTTGTATAAAAGGATGACTACTTGGGATAGAATTGTATGTATGACAATACCTTTTTAAAATTATATTTTATTATCTTATTATGATATTTTGTATAAAAGGAGGACTATTTGGGATATAATTGTATGTATGATTATACTTTTTAAAAATTATATTTTATTATTTTATTATGATATTTTGTATAAAAGGAGGACTACTTGGGATAGAATTGTATGCATGACTATACTTTTTTAAAATTATATTTTATTAAAATTGGACGGTCAAGATTTTTTCTATGGTTTAATAAAATTGGACGGTCGAGATCTTTTCTACGGTTCACTCAGTACCAAACCAACCGACGACCAAAACTTTTAATATTTTGGCTTTAATAATATAATATAGATGTCAACTTATGGCCATATATACCGGCAAAGCCTCTCATTTGAACTAATTTTTATCATAAATTTTTTCAAATAAAAAGATGATAATAAGCAAGTTATTAAAAAATAAAAACACAGACATTTATATAATGAGCTGTTGGATGGATTGTGACGTAAAGAAGAGAATGTTGTATACTATGTAATGTTATATACTACAGTATTATACTGGAATTCCAAGTAGTATGAGTATTACTCCCACTATTTGATTTTTTGACACACTATTTTAAGAGTTTTGGTTAAATAGTTAAAATTATTATATTTTAAAATATTTTTTTTAATAAAAATTTTAGTTTAATAATTTTATTTAAAAAAAAATAAAAAAAATAAATTTAATTATGTAATCAAAATTCTTAAAATTATGTGACAAAAAATCAAACGGTAGATAAAAACAAAGAGAGGGAGGATCGTGTATGTATGGAGCTTGGGGGAGTGGCGGTGGAATCAAGAAATAAGGGCCTAGTATCGCTTTGGATTTGGTGCAAACTAGCCTACTAGTTTACTGACTCTACTGCCGCTGCTGTATATAAAATTAATATTCATATATGATGAATTGAGTTAGGTAATTTGCTGGCTATCCGCTTGGGGTTCATGTCGATTTTTGTGGCAACCCCACTCTATATAATTCATTTCTATCTTATTTTTATATTGCTGGTTTCATGTTTTCTTCCCAGCTTTATGCAATAATTCATACATGCGTATATGTGCATGGATATTTTAGGGATTCACAGCAAAAAAAAAATGAGATCTTAATGTCCGGCTGAAACGGATCAGAGAGGAATGGAGTAGGGCTATAGAAAATGTAAATGAAATGAATGTTGAAATAATCTGAGTTAAACAAGACGAAGGAAAGAGATACCGAGATGACTAAATCGAGATAAAATGATAGTCCACCGTCCTATTTCTAATTTTTAATAGGCTCATGTCTTTAAGTTTTTTTCATTAAGATTGTATTCTCGAGTTTGAAAGGAAAGGGAATGGGGAAAAAAAATTAATTTTTTTTGCACACTTAAATTTTTTAAGAGGAATGATTAAAAGAAAAATTCTCATGTAATTTAAAAAATATTTTCCCTCTATTTTTGTATTCAAAATTGCACAGAAAAAAAAAATTCAAGAACATATTAGAAAAAGAAATTTAAATAATTATTACTTCTATTCCCTTCTTTTATATTTTCTTCTCTTCTCTTATTTAACACGGATTTCTAAAATATAGTATAAAAATATTGTTTATATTTAACTAATATGGTAAATTAGATATTTGAAAAGTAATATACATTTTTGATCATTAATAATTAATTTAATATAATCGAATAAAAAACAAATTTTGGTGAATTAATGACACTTTTAAGTTGGTTAATTAGATGTTTCTCTCCGGTTAACTTTTGAAAAAATTGTGTATACTAAAAAATTATTAGTTAAATTAATTATTTTTTATGTGAACTTTATATATTATATTGAAATATGTAAATGCGATTAAATTTTTAAAAAATAAATCTTATAAATTGTAAATATAAAATTATATTTTAAAGTGAGAAAAATATTTCTAAAATTGATTTTAGGTGAAAAACATTTTTCAAAGAAAGTACTTTAATATATAATTAAACTTTTTTTCTATTAAAAATGACTTATTTCATCTAGCATTGATGTTGGGGTAGTTTAGAGAAAAATGCTACGTACTCTAAAAATTATTGCAAATGCTGAGTTGGCCCGTGTAATTTGGTAACTTTCCATATTATTATGTGACCCACGTGATATATATGCGCATTAAAATAAATTATATATCATATCATGTTATTTAAAAATAAATGAGATGATTTTTGGGCTAGGTAGCGTTAATCTAATTAATATAGTAGTTTAGTTTTGTTACGCTGTCAAAGCAGCAAGCAGCGGTTGCAATTTATGCTGTTAGTGTATTCTTGAATGATTTCCTCCTGGCGAATTTAAACCACAATTATCAACTACTCCGAATGTGATCACCTTTCGTACTTGACGGTAAAGGTTACATGGTTCAAAAAATTTCATCCGTTCTAAGAAAATTTTAAGCTGAACTGGAGTCAAATCCATTGGACGATAAAGGACAAATTTTTACTACTTGGACTGGACAGAAGATAAGCACTATTATTTAGAGTTATTATAAGTAATCTTATTCAAGAATAATATAGAAAACAACACTGTAACACACAAAATTGTGGAGAGAAAGCGAAAAGGCCCGAACGATATGACCTCACCTGAGCTTTGCTGAGAGAGATTTTGGATTCTGAACGGAGCTTCATAAAATATGTTGATTTAATTTTGTTACATTTAAATATATGAACTCTAATTTAGGAATTTAAACTAATAACTCGTGTCACTCCAAATTTAATATTTCCAAAACAATGTAATAAGATTTGATACCGATTAAAAATGTCGTATAATGTGAGCATTAATATGTTACTTTCGTTCTTACCCAGGCTTTCAATACAAACCATATGAACCGCTGTCTTGCATATACGAGTATTATATTTATGGTAATTTAGAAACATCCATTTTCCACAAAAAACGTGATGACTCTTCTCTTTGTTATCCGTGAAGTGGTTGTTTGTTGATTTGCAAATCCTACTCGTGTTTCATGCTTTTATATTGGTATTTTTAATTTTTGTGTCTTAAGCGACATAGTTATAAAAATGTTAATAAATTAATTAGACTTTAATTATTTTAAGGTATTTTGAAAAGGTAATTTTACAAAATTTTCAATTTTTTAAATATGAAATCTTATGTAAAAAAAGAAAATTTAATTTTTGAAGCTAATTTTTTAAAACAAAGTAAAATTAGATTATTAATTTAAAATAAAGATAGCATTTCGCATAAGATAAAAGATAAGAACGTTGTTTAGACTGAGTTTTCTGGTATGTGCACGTGTGCTTGAATAGGGAGTTGTGTGCTCGTGTAGTTGTGTGATTTCACAACATACTGTACACTATAACACTGAAACGGAAGAGATCCGAGTGAATGGAAAGAAACAAACAATTGTCATAATATAGTAGCTGATTTTTTCCAAAAAATTATTTACTCTCAATTTGATGAAAACAGAGCAGTAGGCATGTCCACTAATGACGAATTTGACTTTAAAGCCCATAATTGTCGGTTGTTTGATAGCATATTAATATAGTAATGAAGTTTCTTTTCTCTGCAAATTATAGGAGCCTTCTCAATTATGTTATCGAATCGAACGATCTGATTGAGAATTTCTTTAGGATAAATAATACCCTCCCCTGCTTTATCTCCGTAAGATAACATGATCTTGTTAAATCCTACAAAGTTGATTCGATTATTTTATATGCTTAACCAACTCTACTATTCAGTCATAGATTTCTTTAAATTACAAAATTTTATAAAAGAATTATTTCCAAAGATGTGAAATATTGTTTTACTATTTCTAGATAAAATTCTTAGATTAAAGACAATTTGCTTCGACCTATATTTGAACTAATAATGATGATAGATTTCAGACCTGAAGGTATATTTTTCGCTCAATATCGTACAAACAGTTGAATTTATATATTATTATTTTGAAATTCGTATATGTAACAATTTATTTATGATATTATTAGAACAGATATCTCTTCTGTGAAGTCAACCACGTTTCTAAGTTCGTAACTATATTATCCGATCCTGTATAGTCACAAATCTTATAAAAGAAATAATCATATTTGTTATTTTCTTGTTCACATTAGTTACAAGAATTCCAATCCCTTTGGTTTAAAAAATAGCATTTCACTAACACTATAATATATAAAGAAAATTTAGCAAAAAAAAAAAATAACATATAAAGAAAGAACCTAACTCACTGACATTGCAAACTTTTTCTAAGCTTTTTAGATTTATTTAGCAATCCAAACATCCCTTATCCCACTTGCAATACCATCTGTAAAGTGTAAAGCATATAAGATAGTATTATCATTGATCAACTAGGCGACACAGAAAAATGTCCCAAGATAACATTACAATTAAAAATCTTTCTTCGACCCACCAAGCTCAGTATAATTGAGGTGTTATGCAACAGACATTCAGAAAAATGTTGTGCACCTATCTTTATTCCCACACTTTTCCTATTTGTACAACTGAGTGAAGAAAATACGCAGTTGTAATGACCCTCAACTAGTGTTCTGGCACGTCTTTTTTTCAGCCTTTGTATGCATGACAAAATTTTACACGCCTCTACTTCAACTTTTAAATACTTCACATACCATGCAGTTTCTGAGCATAGATGCCAAGGTTTCCCACATTGTATGGATAAAACAAGAGCACATGTTATTCATGCCTTACCAATTAAAACTTTCTGCAAATTCATACTGAACATGCAGCTCACTGTTACGCTCCTGCTTCAGCAGCTCGTTTTATTTGAAGGGCAGCTCTGACAACATTCCCCCTTGTTATGATGCCAACCTTCAAGGTGCAGTAAATGTTTGAGGCAGCATTTGGGGAAAAATCAAAGGTAATGACAAGATAGCATTAATATGCTTACCAGCCTTCCTACACTATCTACGACCGGAAGTCGGCGATATTTCGTCTCGAGCAACAATCTGAAATTAACGAAAACCAATATCTCAGCACATGAGTGTACAATAGTCAAACCTAACAAAGGATCACTTGACCATACCTAGCAGCATCTTCAAGATTTGTTGATTCCCGCACAACCACAGGAGCTGGTGTCATCAAATCACCAACCAGTTTCCCATTTGTTTTACTAAGCAAATTCTGCACTTCATTGAATGTCTGCATCCAAAGGCCACAATTTCATAAGAGAATCCAAAGATCCTTTCTTGTTTTTTGTACTAAGCATGGAGTTTACATCAGAATAATGTGATTTAACTTATCAAATAAAAACTACTTCTGATAAGATGATTACCTTAGGTACAAAGAAATAATTTAGGTATCATGGTAATCAAAGATCAGTAAAGACAGGTGCATTTGGACCAGTGGTCTAATGTACTATTTTGTAGGTTGCAACTCATTAGTATGTAATCTGTAATCCCCTTTCCTATAATTATGCCTTGTAGGGGGGAGTGCAAAAATGTAGAACATAAAAGAACACGGTTCACATGAAACATCATTAGAACAAAATATTTCATGAGTGGATTAGATAACACATACTTTCCATGTGCTGTCAACTTCAGGAAACATGCTTGTATCCGATCGACCGGTACCTGGATGAACATTATACATCTCGTCAAAGGAGAAAAAACAAATGGCTAATTCTTTCCATCCCCGGATGCAAAGATAAATCGGCACGTAATAAAGAGAAAGAAAGTGCAGAAATGTACTCCAGCCTCTTAAATGTGTCATGTGTGTGTGCATGTTTATTTAAGAGTATAGTTATAGTACTCTTATCAAGTCAAAGTTCTTTTGTACATTATATATGTTTTTCTTATAATAGAATAACAGATTATCGAGTATAGGAGACGGTCGTATACGGGAAAGTAAGGATTCGAACCCAAGAAGAAGTAAGCATTCGAACCCAAGACCTTTGGTGAAGCGGGAGGGGGGTAGCCTTTGCCTAGTGGCAATCCCAAATCCTTACATTAAGGTTTTTAAAGTTAACATCTTTTACTACACAAACTTTATCAGTTGATAGTTTGAAAACATTACTTGTTAAAATGGTGTTCTCCATAAGCTATAGTTCCTATAAATATCCTAATCTCTATCTAACATTATAGAAAATATTGAATGACAAAATTAATTGAACAAGCACAGCAAGGTCTGAGAGGAAACAAATGTAAAATAAAGTGTCACGGTGTGCATGCATAATAAAAGCTTTTTAGAACGACTAAAAAAAGGACACCAAACATCTTCAGCAGACTAAGATAAAAGAGAGTTTGCTATTTTATTTTACTTCAATAATCAATGAAATGAGGTCAAGCTTATCTTTAAGGCTGATATTGTTACTGACATACCTGATATAGAATCCAATGCAAGTAGATCATAATCTGAAACAAGACCAACCTGCAGCAACAAAGTACTTTGGAATTCTTAGAGTACATAATTACTTTTATCTGTATGATTAGTTCATGTACTGTCAGCAGATAGTGTATGGCTATACTTTACCAAATTAACTCACATGAATGTTTTCAGATGAATACAGATCAATAACTCAAATCTCTTTTTGAAAAAGGCAGCTTAATTTAAAAGCAAAGCAGGTTATGCCATGATATTTTCAATGCCCAAGGCATAAACACTGTTGTTATTGTTTAGTCTACTTTTGATGACATAGTTTAAGAAGACTAGAAACAGTGTCAAACTAAAACTTGCTTTCTACCCATCCCAATGAATTTCATTCGGAATCTGCTCATTCCTTCCGCAAAGTGTAGAGCCTTTATCCATTTACTGAATTTTAAAATCTATTGACCCTGCCCTCTTTCCGTGTATATATAATATATTTGTATTTGATGTAACCAAATTCAAAGCATACCGGGAGAATTGAACTCGACACTGAATCTCCAGTTCTCAACACAGACCAGGTTAAAACTTAATTGGTGTAATGGAAACCCACACTCAAGCATTGGCATGCATTACAAATTTAACCAAGGGAGCATTACTCAGAAAACAGTCAATACATTCAGCAATGCTCCAGAAAACAACATATAATTATAAAGCAGCCCTGTCAAGACCAACAAATATCTCGACCCCGCTTATTGTGTAGAGAAGTAAAACTACACCTAATAAGAATCCTACCAGTTTGGTGTTCTTCTGCTTAAAGGCAATATAATATAAAATGATCTTTGCAGAAACATAATCTGGATTAAGAAATACTTACCAATTTCCACTCCTCGTCAATAACAGGAAAACCAGTTATCCTGTTCTCTACAAGAGCATTCAATGCTAAACAACACAAAATACGTTAGTCGTTGGACTATAGACACATGAAAATGGTCAAGGAACAGAAAATTAGCAACAGAATTACCTTCATCTACCGTTGTTGTTGGTTTTACCACGTGCAATTCCTCTTTTTTAGTCATAAAATCACCCACAGTATATAATCCATTTTTTGGCTGTTTAATAAAGGGAATCAAAAGAAAACAGAATGAGATATTTGCAGAAAAAACGGGAAATGAATGACCTTCAATACATTAACATGGTTCTTTAGATCTGTAACTTGAACAAGTACATAGAAATCCCCGACAAAGTTTGAAACATGATACTGTCATGGGTAATTTGTTTGAATATAACGCATCCAGCTTGAAATTCAAAGGCTAAAGCATTGTATATAAACAGTTCTTATCTCAGAAGAAACCTAATATTTTTTATGCTCTTGGGCTAAGAAAAAATGAACCTAGGGTGTCAAAAACTTGGTGATGCACAGATCAGAAATTCAATCTTATAAGTGTCAAGCTCCCAACCTACAGATAAATACTCTTCCAGTAGCAATGAAGATTTCTTCAAGGAATGATTATATAGCTTAGAATTGATGTTATCGTGCAGCCTTTAGTGACTGATATTTTTCAATCCAACATGACGAAAGTTATCATAAGGTATTCTCAAATTGATAATTTAGAATTTGAGAAACAGATTCCAGACCCCAGAAATCCGAGATTCTGGGGTCCCCCCCCCCCCACACACGGAGGCACTTCCTATTCTTACTCTGTACTACTAAACTAGAGTGGAGTATCAATAAATTATGAATTCTGTGAGGTCATAAAAATAGTGAAGGGAGGTATAATAACCAAGTGAATTAGCAATTAGTACAAGTTAACATAACAATGAGGTCAAACAAACAAATCTAGTTACTAGATGTCTTTGTTTGTATGTAAGAGAACAACAACAGAAATATATGTATATATAGTGTATTAAATTGGTTGTCTGAGCTGAGTGTAAATAATAATAATAAGAAGAAGAAGAAAATAGACTAACCGGAACGGGAGTGGACATAAAGGTAGTGGCGGAAGCGAGGGGTTTGAGAGAGCATGAGGAGCGGCGAGCGGAGGATAAAGAAACGGCGGACGTGAAGGCGAGGCACGAGGGGTGGAACACGGCGGTGGACTTGTAATTCTCACCCTTGGATATAACGGCAAGGGATAAGGTTTCCGGCGTAAGAATCAAGGCCATCTTTGATTGTTTTGTTTTGGCTGTGTTTATCAGACAACTATTACATGCTAAATATCTATTTTTATTGCTGTTTTTTAATGTTAAAATGAAAGTTAAAACAGCTTCGGAGTTGGATTTTTTTGATTTCGTGTTGTAATAATATTAGCAATAGAATTAGGTATAGGATCTTTCTTGTACACTAAAACTCAACATATTAAAACTATACTTGGCTATTTTGTCTAGGCGGAGTTCTGGAGGAAATGCTTCTACTTTTATTTTGTGTTTTACAATTTTATTATTTATTTATTTCTTTAAAATGATATTATATATATATAGAATTTTATTCTGGAGAAACATATATATTGATAAACTGAGAATTTTTTATCTCAGTAAATAAATCATAAAATATATTGTCTAATCAAATTAGTTTCGGGGGAAAGAAATTAACTTTCAATTTTATTTTACTTTTGTTCTAATTTCTTATGTTATAGATTTCATATTTGAGTAAGGCCGTATTATATATTTGGATAACATGATCGTGGGCTTTACCAAGATTCAAAGACTAATCATGATTTGCTTTATGGGCTGGCCACTTGCCCCAAATGTTTACACCGCATATAAACGCGATCATTATTCATTATGCCAAATAATCATATTATGACTTTGTATTTGTTTTATCTAATAACTTATAAGTTGATATCTAAAAATTACACGTTATATATTTTGAATTTTGGAATTAATGAATGTTAAATTCCTTTAAAGGTATTTGAAAAAAAATATCCTTTGAAGGTAGATTTCATTTTTATTTTGTTAAATATTATATATTAATAAATTATATATTAATTATTTTATATAATTTAAATATTTAATTTAATATGATAATTTTTTAACATTTTTCTATACAATGTTGTTTATATACTAATATTCATAAAATTTAATTATAATTTATAATTTTAAATAAATAAAAGAGTTTGAATGAAGATGAAATTGAGTTGAATATGAGTATACTTATATTAAATAAAAATTATAGGATGAATAGGAATTTTAAAATATAAAATATAAATAAAATTTAGATATAATATAATATTATTTGTGAACAGCTATAGTTCTATAAAAGAAGGACTATCGGTGATAGAGTTGTATGTATGATATATCTTTTCTAAAATAATATTTTATTAAAACTGGATGGTTGAGATTTTTTCTATGGTTCACCTAAAATTGGACGATTAGAATCTTTTCTATGGTTCACATAACTAAGATGAAAAAAAAGTTCTTTTGTTTGGTTATAATAATACTAGCTTACATTAATAAATTATATATTAATTACTTTATATGATTATTTAATTTAATATAATAATTTATGTTATTATTTATTTTTTATATGTTATTTATATATTATTATGATATATTAATTTTTTATTTTAGTATTCATGAGATATGATTATTAGGTTGTAATTTTAAATAAATTAAAAAGAGGTGATGAAATTGAGTTAAATGTTAATACAACTGTATTGGATAAAAATTATATTATAATATTATTTATAAAATAGAAATTATATTCTATAATTTAAATTTAAATTAATATTAATTATGAATAATTGTATAAAAGATGATTACACCGCTGATAGGATTGTATGTATAATATATATAGTATACGTAAATTATTTTATATAATTTAAATATTTAAGTTAATGTGATAATTTATTTATTTTATTATTAAAAAGGAGGATTGTAACATTATTATTAATAAAAAAATATATGTTATAATTTAAATATAATATAATATTATGCGCGAGTATTTGTATAAAAAAACACTACACTGGTGATAAAGTTGACGTCTAATATATATATATATATATATATATATATATATTATAAAAAATTATTTTATATAATTTAAATATTTAATTTAATATGATAATTTATTTTATTTTATTATTAAGAAAGAGAATTTCCCTGATGATAAAGTTTTATGTATAATATATATGTTCTTAATAGAGTTATATGTATAATATATCTATATGATAAAGTATATTCTAATTAAAATTTAATTAAAAAATGGGTTTGAAGTTGAGCAGTAGAATTATAGTATAGATCTTATTTTAATTATTAAATTATAATTTTAAACAAATTAAAGTGCTTGAATGATAATGAAATTGAAATATGTTAATTAGTAGATTGTGAGTATAACTCTCTATTTTAGTTAAATTTAATGAAAAGAATGTATTTGAAGTTGAGTGGGACACAAAGAGACTATAATAGTCAAACATTTGTCACTATAAAAGTATAGATAATATAGATATATCATAGTAATAAAATTTAATTATTATAAACCAAATAATAATATTATTTAAATATTCATAAAATTTAATTAATAATTTATGATTTTAAATAAATTAAAGAGATTGAGCCATAAGGAAATTGAAGCATTTTTTTGAAAAAAGGAAACTTTCATTACTCAGAAAAAGCATCACGCATCAACGACTCCAACACTTAGACGGGGGAGGAGACACAAAATCAACAAAACAATTAGCTCACGAGGATAACAAGCCATTGAATGGGTCGTTCTATTAGCTAATCTTCTAACAAATTTAACATTTAAGTCATTCCCTAACACTAACTTTAGTATGCAATCTTCTAGCACATGACCTCTTTAGGAAATTGAAACATTTTAGTAGATTATAAGTATAAATGTATATTTTAATTAAAAGAATTTGTTTGAAATTGAATAGGAGAAAGACATGTTATATTTGAAGTTGATTGAGAGACAAAATGACCAGTCCGGAACGACGCACCAAACATTTACCCTTGCAACTTTAATAATATAGTATAAATAGTATAGATGTACTATTAATATATTTATTCAAATTATAAATTAAATTGTTTTAACTAATAAATTATAAAATTGCGCGTTAACGGACCCATAGTTTAATGGATTTCATCTGGACACAAACCAGAGACGGATCGAGGGGACAGGGACAAATTGAAAGGGAGGTCCACTGCTAATTAACCCGCCTGAGTATCCGGTCGTCGATGATAACAGTCGACAGAGTAAATTTTCCCGCACACAACACTTGCTGGATATAAAGTATCTTAAAGTATATAAATTAGTTTTAAAATTAAATATATACCATAATGTCTAAACATTTTAAAATAAAGTATACCATAATTTAAATTAATTTTTTTGTTTGGAAGTCAAGATCTTCATTCATTAACTCAAATCACATCAGACATTTTCACACAAATATACTAAGAGCATTTGCACCCCTCAAATCCATCAATTCATTAATTCATCAATTCAATTAATGGAGTTGATTACTATTCATGTTAGAATCACTTTTTTTCTTAATTTTTATACACCCATATAACTCCATCAATCCATCAATTACTATTCATCAAATAAATAATTATATTATAGATCATAAATTTAATTTCATCTCTATTATTTATAATGGCCCCATAAATAGTATCCAATAATACATTGTTGGATAATTTTAGATTTTTGATAAGATAGTGGATAAATTTAAATTTTGGATAAGATTTTCGTTCAATCACATTATGACACGTGTCATGATCCAGATTCATAGATTGAAAATTGTCTATAAATAATATTATGCTCTTCATATTATAGTCATCTCAAAATCAATACAATCTTTGAAATAATGAATTCATTAAAAAGATTATTGAGTCAGAGACAAAAACACAGTCAAGAAGAGTCTGAAATTATGAATATCATGGTGACCGAAGCGGCAATGATGAAGGAGTTCATCGATACCTCAGATGAACCACAAGGACGAGGCTCAAGACCCGGAAAATCTTCTAATCATCCCAGAGAAAGGCTATCAAGAGGAAAAAATCTCATGGCAGATTATTTCGTTGATAGTCCAATATTCAATGAGGATGATTTTCGTCGGAGGTATCAAATGCGCCCTCATGTTTTCAATCGCAACATGACCGCTCTTTGTACTCAAGATTCCTATTGGCATCAAAAATCAGATGCAGTTGGATTATTGGGGTTGTTACCGCAACAAAAAATGACTGCTGCACTACGAATGCTAGCTTACGGTGCAGCGGCTGATCAGTGTGCCGAAATATGTCGAATGGGAGAATCAACCACAATTGAGTGTATGAAAACATTTTGTCAACAAGTGGAAGGGCTCTTTGGTGAAGAGTACCTTCGTGCTCCGACACCAGCAGATTTACGAAGGCTTTTAACAAAGGGGGAACAAAGGGGATTTCCAGGTATGATTGGAAGTATTGATTGTATGCACTGGGAGTGGAAGAATTATCCAAGCGGGTGGGGAGGAGCTTATAGTGGTCGAAAAGGAAGACCTACTATTATTCTAGAGGCGGTCGTTTCCTATGACACTTGGATCTGGCATGCTTTTTTTGGTGTGCCTGGAGCTCAGAATGATATTAATGTTCTAGGCCAGTCTCCTGTATTTGATAAAGTCATCGCAGGAAATAGCCCAACGGTGGTGTTTCACGTCAATGGAAAACAATACAACAATGCTTATTATCTTGCAGATGAAATTTACCCGAGGTATTCAACATTTGTAAAAACTATATCAAATCCTGCCACTCAATCACAAAAATTATTTGCTAAGAAATAAGAGGCATATCGCAAAGATGTGGAGAGGTGTTTTGGTATCTTGCAATCTCGATGGACTATTCTTCGCCATGGTGTTCGGATGCATAAGCGTTCTACACTTAGAAGTATCATGATGACTTGCATCGTATTGCATAACATGATAGTTGAGGATGAATTTGTGGAAAAAGATTTTGTTGAGCCGGTTGAAGAAGATTTAATGAATTCATTAGCATCACAGGTTTATGATGGGCCAGTAGATTGTAATGGAGTTCGAATTCCTTTTGCACCAGTACAAAGAAATGGAAGAAATCAACAAGCATTTTGGGATCGTATCGAGAACTTGGAATCAACTTATATTCATACAATGCTACAAAATGATTTGGTGGAGCATAATTGGGCAATGGAAGCAAATCAGTAGTTGTTTTTGATGACATTGCATACTATTGAAAATAGCTATAGACATCTCTTCTTTTTCAGTCATACGTTGCTTTCCTTTCTTTTTTGCATGTTTGGACGCCTTTACTCCCATCGGTCTAACGGGACTGGAAGGACTTTCTTCATCAACGCAATCATCACTATTCAAATTGATTGGTGATTCAATTTGTGTTGGAAAATTTCGCTGAAATGGAGGAGAAGTAGTGGAAACATCTACAAATTGAGGATGTGCTGCAACTGCTTCATAACATTCCCATTTGTCAAATGTCTTATTCATTTCCTTGAAATATAATCCTTGAGCCTGAGTTATCTGAAAAAATAAAAAAAATGGATACTAAGTTATCACAAATATAAAAGCGTATTAAAAATATATATATTTTACCTCATCTACCAAATTGGTTCCGCTTGCACTATATCGACTAGCTTGATTCTTTGCACATTGCCATTTTTTTAGTGCTCTCTTCAATGGTGCCCAATGTGAGTCAAGAGCAACTTTTGAACGAGGTTCGGCATGAGGATTTTCCGAAGTGCCACACCAATTTTTTGCATAATCCTCATGAATTCGCCCCCATAAATTATTCTTGTTCGAATAACGACCGGTGATCGGATCAACAGATTGTCGAGCCCACGAAACACATAATTGTAATTCCTCGGAAGGGAGCCAATTGGTACTCATTTTATAAAAATGAGACTGAGAAGTTAAGAATATGGGTATAATAATTTTTTGTGTAAAAAATGAATACAAAAGAGGTCATATTTATAAGTAAAAATGTCGGCGTTCATAATCGGAAAGTTACACATCAACGTCAATATTACTACTGTTTGTAGCCGTTCTGTTCATTTTGCTTAGTTAATTGTGTAAATAAGGTGGACCCCCCCAATTGTTGCCCATCAATTGCTCCGTTAGTTATTAAAGTTTATGATGCTGAATCAAAGTTCCTTTGATAATTGATGGCCCAAAAGAAGGACCGGTGCATGTGACCTACTCCATCAGTCCATTAATAGAACCCCTGAATCAACTAAAGAAACTGCTGCGGTGCAGATGCTCTAACATTATAGGCTTCTCTCTTGTCTTGCTCTACCCCGCATCATATTTTACGTCAGAGATGTTCCTAAATTACCAATTTCGCATAAATATTATTTGAATTTAATGGTCCTAAATCGCCTTTAACTAATTATTTAAAGTTAGCATAAAATATAATACAATGTCAAAACTATTTTTGTAAATATATAATGGTGAATCCTATTATTATAAAAATATCATTCAATTTTTATATTTAAATGCATGTGATTTTAGGTAATTTATCAATAATTACTAATTACCTTTAGGAACCTTTTTCTCATGTGATTTTACATATCTAAAACTTACACGTAAAAAAAATTCTTAAAAGAGAGAAAACAAAAACTTTGGTGTTATCGTTAAAATGAAACCAAACATACAAATCACGACTCAATCATAGGTAGGGCTCGTTTATCTTATCTTATAAGTTGAAAAAATGTATATGTATTTTTCGACTTATAAAAGCACGTTTAACAATGTATTAACTCATTTCTTAAATATCTTTGTCTTTATATATATAATAGTTGAATAATACAGTCTTAATTCCAAACCTACAAAAATTCAATTCCAAACATACATCTATCCATGGATCATTCCTTCTTTACAAGATTTTTATTAATTAATTATTGGTTCGGTTATTTCAAATCTATTCATTCTACCCATGACCCGTTTTAAATTAGTAAATGTTTGTTTTAATAAAGTACTCAAATTTATAATACATTATTAGTTTCCTTATTTGTTATTATTCAGTAATAATTAAAGAATTCTTTGGTTATAAATTCTACCATACGTACATATAAACTCAATATATATATATATATATATATATATATAATTTTAATTTACTTAATTTTTCAATTACAAATCTATTTACCTATCCTCGTAATAATAATATAATAATAATCTTTTTACTAAACTTGATTTTTCAAATATATTTATTTAATTTTTATTTTATACTTTTGAAAAAAAATTAATTATTGCTTTTATATTTTTACCCATGATCGAATCTAATTTATAAATTCAATTTTTTCTTTGTAAAGTTCATTATTATATCCTTCTTATATGTTATCATAAGTCAATCAAAAATATTATACCTTGTAAAAATGACAACGATATATTTTATTAAAATGGTTAGATAAATAAAAAAACATCTATAAAATAATAATAATTTATTTACGTACATTTTTTAGTTTTTAATATCTTTTAAATCCAGGTGTGAAGCATGGGCAAAATAGTAGTAATATAAAAAAATAGTTCCTAATATTTTAAAAAAAAGGACTTAAATATCACAATTTCAAATTAAATGACCCAAACAATGACAATTAAAAAAATTCGCCTCCAAATCACAAATACACACATAACTAACGTGTTTACGTTTTTTTAACTAAAAGCACTGATAAGTGATAACTCCAACACAAAGAAAAAGAGGCACATAAATCAATGTCAACCCACCAACACTCGCAACTTCAACTCTGTGAACGTCACTGAATTTTTTTGAAAATATTTTATAACGCGAGATAATGTCATGCGTTTCCCGTTTTTTCTTTTAAAAAATAAAAAATTCCATTGATTTTTTACTATATTTATGAAAAACGTAAGTTCATAATTCGTTTTTGTACAAACACATTTTAAAAATGCGTTTTTGTAGAAATGCATTTTAAAAATGCATTTTTTAATTAAAATGGGCAATTTTTAAGATTGTGATATTTTGAACCATTTTCCTTTAAATTGTGATATAAAGGGCCATTACCCAGTAATTTAGGACATAAATAACTAATTTCATCTCCAACAATGTTATTTATTCACATTCCCTGTTTAATATTTTATTATTAAAATTACTATTCATCATTAAAGTATAATATATAATAGAGAGAGAAACAAAGTGTTTGTAATAATTTATAATAAAATATTAGTTAGAACAAAGAAATATGTTTCTAAAAATAAGGAAGGGAGTGAGTGTCCTAGTGATTTAAGAGCAACTTCAACAAATTTTTAACTCATCCCTTAAACTTAATGTAAAATAATAAATTTTAGTAATTTGAGGTATAGATGGGTATTATGAACTCTAACAATGTTGCTTATATTTATTCCTTTATCTTATATTTTATTATTAAAATTTCTTTTTATCATTAAAGATGCACTATTCAAGAGAAAGAAAGATAATGTTTTTAATATTTTATCATAAAATATTAGTTAGGACATGCTTAGAGCATCTCCAACAGGTTGCTTATATTGCTCCCATATCTAAAATTTAAGAAAATTTTGGGGAAACGGAACTCCAGCGTTCCAGTAGTTTCTTAAAAAGTTAGCATCCACCTCTCGTTACTTAACTTTAAGTAATAGCTAGCCATTTCATATCTTATTTCATCAATTAAATATTCATTTCCCTCTCTTTTTTTCCTTTCCCTCATTTACAAAATACAAGTGGATTTTGAACTTATTATTATAATAATAATAAGGAACAAAAACAGGGAATGTTGTTGAAGTTGTCATACAATATACTGTCTTAAATTAGTAGGATTCCCTATAAATATTAAATTACTAGTAACCCACTAAGAGCAAGTCCAACAATGTTTTAGTTGATTCCCTATAAATATTATAAAATAATGGATCTTAGTGATTTAGGTAATCTATTTTTAATGTCAACTACAACAATATTCCCTATATTCATTCCATATTACAATAAAAATAATAAATTTGAATCTAACCGGTCTTAAAAAGGAGGAAAGAGAAAAAAAGAAAGAGAAAAGATGTGAGAAAAATGAAGGAAATGGATTTTTTATTCACTACGATATCCTAGAGGTTCCTATTAACAGGACATGACTAGTAAAATTTAGAGTATACTAATGATTTAGGGAATCACTAAATACTGTTGTAGTTGTATTTTATATTATATTCTCTATTTTTGAGGTTAGAAACTCATTTAAAAATGCTGCTAGACTTGCTCTAAAATGTTGTTGGAGTTGCTCTTAAGGGGTTTTTTTATAGAAAATTTTTAGTGATTCCGATACAAGGAACCACTAAAATATAGTTTGAAGCACATTTTTTACTCTCATTCATAAAATATTGATTTAAGAACTCAAATAGGGAAGTTATTGGGGATGCTACAAAGAATCACTATGACATTGTTGGTGTACTTTTTTTTATTACCTTTCTTAAATTTTAATTTAGAACATTGTTTAGTAAAGTTTTTAGACTTTGCTACCTTATAAAGAATGGCAAACAGGGGCGTACTTTGCTACCTGTCTTTCAATGATCATCTCTTTTCTGCCCAAGGTAGTTGTGTTATTGTGGCCGTTTGGAGTCCGGTAAACTTAAAATAAGTTATTTATTTCAATTATTTAATATACATTTTCATATTTTTTTAAAGATAAATATTTATTTTAGAATTTTAAAATTAAATATTACTTTTAAAATAAAAAATAAGTTACTTATTTTCAGAAAAAGTACACGCATACCTACTTTTTCTGAAAATAAGCTCTTATTTTCAGAAAATAAGTGACGGCCAAATGGATCCATTAAGTGATGATTCTTTGTACTCCTTTTTTATGTTTGTTAAATTAAATCTTGGATACTGTTAGTTCAAGTTGCACAGTATCCTAATTGGTTACCTATAAATATTATTCTTTCCATCCCAATTCAAGTGTCTTGTTTGACTTTTTGTGGTCAATTTGACTAAATTTTGACCGAAAATCAGAGATTATTCTTTTACAATTTTTTAAAATAAAAAATTACATTTTAAAGTAGATTAAATATATTTTCTAGTGATATACTTTATATAATTTTTTATAATTATATAATATATGTAATTTTAAGCCAAAAATTAGTTAAGTTGACCTCTAAAATTCAAACAAACACTTGAATTGAGACGAAAAGAGTATAAAATAATGAGTTTTAGTGATTTAGATAATCAATAAAACATGTGAACTCCAACAATAATCTCTATATTCATTACCTATTATTATTATAATAAATTTGAATCTAAAAAGGGAGAGAGAAGATAAAAAAAAAATGGAGGAAAAAGATTATTCAAGTAATGAGATGCATATTCTATTATTTTAGGTAACCACTACAATATCATAAATATTACCTATATTTAAGATTAGTACATCGAATATTTAACTCGTTACCCATGCTCTTTCTTAGTAAGATATCATTCACAACCGGTTAGGTGGATTTTAATTAGGCCTCGTATTAGCTGTCTGCTGGACAATCACATGACAACATTTAGCAGGAGAGCTTGAGAGGGACATTCAACAGTGCAGTAAATCAGTCAAGTTTGGTAAAAATGGTAAAATGGGCAGTTTGGGTATTACCATAATTCATTTATTAGATGTGAATGACGTGCAATGGTCATTGGACCTACATGCATGTATACGCTTTTACGATATTGTTGCATCTATTCTTGTTAAGGAAAATATGCAGCTCATATCCTCGTATCAAATCAATTATGAGGAAAAAAAATCCCAGGCATTCTTAAATTCCATTTGCAATTTCGAAAACAACTCAATGTTGATTTTAAAGAAAATGTAAATCTCTACATTCAGTATGTTATACATATAAAATTAACTATAAATTTTTTGTGTGCATATATCTTCTTGCTCTATTTAAACTCTTATCTCAGAATATATACACTCGTTAATACCTTAACTCAACTTGAGCAACGACCAAGATAAATCAAGTCATCAAGATATCAAATTATATTGATAATTAATTTCTGTTGCTGTTAATGGTCCCCTCAACTCACATGTCAAACTAAAATTGGCATGTAAGTTGACAAAACAAAGGCCAACTTGTTATTGCTACGAGAAAGAAATAAAGCTAAACATCAATCAATCATAATCATGTACCTAGCTTTGTTACTCCCCCCATTTCTTTCTTTCATCATTCTGTAATATAATATATAAAAATGTCTTATTTAAAAGCTTAAAATTTATTTAAAATTTAATAAGTATAAATTTAAAAATTAGAAATAAAAATTCAATTTATTATTTGAAATTCATTACCTAGATGATGCATTTTAAGTACAATTGTGTGCTTATCTATGCACTACGCGTGTACGTAGAATGTGTTTATTGGCTAAAACTTATTATAGCATACGTTGATGGAAAGATAAATAGTTTTTGATATAACTTACCCGTTAATTTATAAATTAATATATATAATAATTATTTATAAGTTATACCAAACATCGTTCAAAGAGAAAAAGTTATACCAAACATCATCTAAATCATAAATCATAAAAGGGTGATTTCAGATATACTCGTATTTAAGAAAATTATCGATCCAGTATTTTGTGATCTAACCAACAAAAGCATACAACTCCGTGGGATCGACTTGCAATATACTATGCGTATATTACCACATTTCTTTACGAATAATACGTACAACTTGATAAAACCTCCTCTCTGTTAGCTACCCCATAGACAATTAACTAGTATTAATTTGTACGAGTTTAATTATGCTCTCGACAACCCAGCTTCAAACAGCAATATATAGATCCCATCCGGCCAGCATCCAAAAGTCTTCTTATATCTTTATTCAAATTTTGAAAGAGCAAAGAGCTATTAATCTGACTCTAATTTGTGTATATATATAATATAGAAACTAGTGGTGTGTCTATAAAAAAGAACCCTTTCCAAACAATGTATAAGAACTAGTGGAGTATATTTTGTACAAGATGGAAACTTTGGGAGGTAAAACTAATTAATTTGTAGATATTTTTACATATTGCCGAGTTACAGAGACTTGGAAATTCGAGGGTGGTACATGTACGCATCCTATTGGCTTTGTTAGAAAATGGAAAGTTTAAGGCATATTTTATATATGTTCTTGATGTAATTTTCAGAAATTAATTATTGTAGGTTGTTCTTTGCTATGAGGACGTAAACTTTCATGTTTGGATCTAAGACATTTTCTTAACGTAATCCATAAAAAAATTGAGTTGAAGTTGCTTGCTTGAAATGATTTATATGGGTTTGTCCCACGTTGAATTTGTAAAAAAAAAGATAATAAGTTTATATAATATCTTGTGTTAGTGTTGTTTATAACTAGTAGTATAAGTAGAATGCTTATCACATGATGCTATTGAATATTTATATCTTTTAATTGCAAATTTATTTGATTTATTTATATTGATTATTTAATATTAATATTAAATATATTGAGTAAGGATTATTTCAATAATCAGACTCTCTCTATATATATTAGAATATTATTATTATTTAATCTGAATAATATAAGTAGCAAATAAAACCCATCTTGCAAAACTCTATTTTCTTTTTATAAAACTCTACATCCCACATCAATCCCACATCGAGTAGAATAAGAGAAGAACAAGATGCCTATATATTGAGGTGTGCACATCTAGTTGCAAAACGTCTATTGCTTGTATCTTGCATAGCTAAAAAATAAATTGCATAGGTTGTCGGACAAATTGAGGCGTGTCTCTTTCTCCTGCCTCGCATATATAAAGTGCATAGGTTTTTTGGGCGAACTGAGGTGCTAGTCGCTATTGAGTGCTACGTATATATGGACGGAGTACTTTGTACTGTTTTATCCTGAAAATGATATTACTGCAATCCAACACAGCGTAGTGGAGTAATAATATCTTCAAGAACAATCAAGACTTCTTGTAAGGCTTGACGACTCAGCAGTTCAATTGACTCTATCAGTGTATGCATAAAATTTCTGTTAGAGCTAAGTTTTCTATTTTTTCTCTTGTTTTTGTCGTTACTGATTTATATATCTTGTTTCGACCTTCGTGCTTTGTTTTGTTTTGTTAATTGATTTAATGTGCCTATTCTTATTAATTATTTATATAATTGCCTACTGTTGTGTTTAATTTTAATTATTCCCAACATGCTTGCCTTTAGGACCGTGCTTAACCACATGATTATCATGATAAACGAGGCTATGAATTACCAAATATAATATTTAGCGTATTTTGACGGACTTTTTAATGTTAAATTCATTAAAAGTATTTTCTTTTTACTTTTCTTATGGATTAGGTTTGTTAGATAAATTATATTCTCTCTATCCCATCAATTTTGTATGAAATTTTTTAATTATCTTTTTTTTTGAAAAGAAATTCATTAATTATCTTGATCATGTACGTTTAAAATTAGAGCATTAATGTCTTGCGAAGAATGATATATATATGTAAATTGTAAAATTCATGAATGTTGAATATGTTCTAACTCCTAGTTTTTTAAGTTTTAACGAGTTGAGTTATCCTAGCGTATTGTCCATGTATTTTTATTTTTTACACACAGCTATCTACAAAGCTCATGTTTACTTCTAAACTATATGTAATTTTACATTGTGGGCAACTTTAACAAATTCAATTTCTATCGATAATACATCTAGATTCACTGTATATTTAAAATTTAATAAACCGATAAAATATATTTTGCGTCTAGAAGTGTATTTAATTTCCTCTACAGCATAGCATATTGCTATGTTTAATTCTTCAATTTTTCCCTTCGAAAACCTAACATGTAAATTTTGTTAGTTAATTTAAATACAAATGATTCATGTTTCCTAGTGATTTGTACTACTGCGGTTCTTAACTTCTTACTGATTTCTAAAATTTTTAGGTGAATCTTTTACGGCGCGCAGAATACAGAATATTTTCGCTCTCCGTTTTTATTACAGTTGAGTTGCACCTGCGTGCACTTGAAGTGAGATTACAATCTTAAACTTGATAAAATCATTAAATTTCTAGGATTATTATTATGTTTGCAATATAAAATATTTATTTTAAATAAATAATTAAAATACTCTAACACTCACTACACTTCAACAGTTCAACCTGGCCTTGGTTAATTGTTATTCCCTATGTCCGGAAATAATTGACGTTTGACTTTCTGGTACACATTTTAAAAAAATTTGACTACATAGTTAAAATTAATTATTATTTTTAAAATTTTCATTTTTTGAATAAAAAATTTAGTTTAATATTTTTATTCACAAAAAGAAAATTTTAAAAATAATAATTTTAACTATATAGTCAAATCTCTTAAAAATGTGTGTCAAAAAATCAAACATGAATTATTTACGAAAACAGGAGTAATTAATAAAAGAGAAATATCTACTGTTGAGTATCTTGTTTGTGGGATGAACTACTGTTTCAAGGACAAGATGAGCATCTGTTGTCCACCGTTTCCGATGTTCACATGGTGTCATTCTCGTCATCTTGTCCTGTATTTTGTGAAGTGTTTGTCCTTGCTCGGTGTGTTTATATAGATACAAATTTAGATGCATGATTCACTATTCACTTTCTAGGTTTTAATTTCATTGTATGAAAATCAGGAGCAAAATCGTTTTTTACCCTAAAAGCACAGAAGCACTAGCAAATTATATATGTAGGTAAAAAGAAACTTCACCGATATCCTTTACAATAGTTACGGTGTACGTAGTTGTGAAAATAGAAAACAAAAATATTACGTCTATTTCTACTCTGTGTATTTCTTGATCATAAAATGTAATCTCAGGCGGTCATGCTCTACAGCTTTCCTCATTTCCGCAAAAACCTACCTTGTACTTGTGATGTTGATCGATTTAAAGTATTTACCGACTTGATACTATCACAATTTGTACTGAAGTTAGTATATTTAATATGTAAATTAAGTCAATTAATGAAATTTTAATAAACATGATTTATTGCAAACTGCTAAAGAAAGATAACTTTGATACGTGATCATTGATGGAGTACTTACAAGAGAAAGGAAGCTTAGTAGTTTTGCAAGGTACGCAGTGTATGAGTTGGCATATCAAAATAGGAAATAATTTCATTTTTAATTACTTAATTTGAGAATTGTTTTTGTTCAAATAGGATTTTCTTACTATGTAACGTGTAGCTGCAGTCTTTTTTTTTAATGGAGCTGCAGTCCTTTTTGGTAAAAGATAATTAACGGTGTGATTATACGGGTGACAAACACAGCGGGGGTAAGATTAATTAGCTAAGCAGGCGGATAGGATTTGTGTTGTGACAGTGACATTAGTGGACCAAAGTTGTTTGCGGGTTTAGAGATATATATTAGTTTAATTTACGAATTTCTTTAATGTTTTATTAATTTTATTTTAATATTTTGTTTATAAAAATTAAAATTATTTTTATTTTTCTAATAATAATAATTATTTTATTTAATATTTTAATATAATTTTACAAATATTTTACTTGTGTTTTTATTTAAAGTGAATAAAATTATTATTTTGTTTAAATAAATATTTTAGTTAAAAAATTAATTTAATTAAAATACTAATGTTTATATATTAAACTTAATTATCAATTTACTAACCTATTCAAAAATTACCTATTCATCGATCGACTAAATTTTTTTAATGTTTCAGATTTAATAGTGTAGTATAAATTTAGGGTTTTGAATTATTATTTTTTAAAAAAATAAAATATTAGGGGCCTTAAATTAATTGTTAAAAAGTTACCCGAATATCATGTGTTTTTTATTATTAACTTTAAGAATAAAAAATAAATTAACTCTTCATTTACATAAAAAAAATCAATCAAAACATGTTATAGAACGCGTTTACTCTTTTGAGAAATTTTTTTGTAGCTATTTTATTGACTCTAGCACTACTCATTTTCAATTGTGATGGTAGGATAAGGTTACACTTAAATACAGCTTTATAAGTTCAACAAAACTCGTTTAAATTTGATACTTGATACGAGTTGTTAGGTTTAAAATAACCATATTAGTTACTCTTATAATACAAATAAAAAGACACCTTCAAATTTCTTAATGTAATATCATTTTATTTTATTTTTTTAACCACACTGGTTACTTGTTTAATATTGAAAAAAAAACACTAGCATGTTTAAAAAAAACATGAAAGGTGTGTTAAATAATCTATTACCGGTGTGCGCGAAATGAGAGCAAAAAAAAAAACCTAACAATATAAAGTTTACACTTGCTTTTCTTGAAAAAAACGAAGTTCCCACTTTAGGGAAACTCTCTTTTTTAACAATACCCTCGTCCACTTTCCAGTAATATTTTGTTTATCTAAATTACAAAAAAGTAATTATCAACTGACCTATAATGTTTATTAGAAAATAAAATCCTTTAATAATTTTTATAATCATAAAATTATTATAATATATCTATTTAATCTAATTGAGATCATAAAATCTTTTTATTTCATACTAGATTTTAACCCGTACGATACACGGACATTTATCTTTTTTTAATTGATTTAATTATTTATTTTAAAATTATTGACATATTTATAATTTTAAGAAGTTTTAATATATTAATATACTATAATTATAATGTTTTTTAATATATTGTTATTATATATTCATATATCAATTGTATTAAATATAAAAAAATTACAAAATATTTAAATTAAATTTATACAATAATTAAAACATCTATTAAAAGATTAATGAAAAATTACATAAAAATATCAAACATAAAAAATTATAAAATATTTGAAATAAATTCGTGCATGGCATGAACTGTTGGACATAATGTTAAAGAAATTAAAAAATATTTTATATTTTAATATTTAATCCACACTTAAAAGGTCATAGTTGGATTACAATCATAACATATTAAAATAATATTTATATTACTAATTTTAAATATATTCATCAAGCATGTAATAATAATTTTAAATAGAAAAAATGTGTATGGGTTATAAGATTTTGATTTTATTTGAAAAAACATATATTTATGTAATAATTTAAAAAGTGAATTATGAAAATAAAACAACTTAAAATTTAAATTTAATATGAGGTAATTTTTTAAAGATATATTTTATTTAATAAAAATTACTACATTCATTTCCAAATATTTGTCACTTTAACATGTAATTTAAATGTATTTAAAATAATTCCATAACCTATTTTTATGATTTATTTTGTAAATAAAGGTCTAATACTTATATATTTGTTTAAAGAAATATATTTTCTATACATCTGAAATTTATTTAAATAAATACTAATTTAAAACTCTTAATGCATATTTTAAATAACTTCAAATAATAATTAAGTTTTTTAAATTTACGAAGCTACCCAAATTCTCGTCATGTGCTATAGAAACAAATATTATTGTATATATTCCATTGTCGAAATATGCTCCGTTTGTCTAAGGTTATAAGCTGGAAAAGTTGGTATATATGTACTTTTTCTGAAAATAAGTAACTTATTTTCAAATTTGGAAATAAGATTTGGTTTTAAATTTCTAAAATAAATATTAATTTTCAAAAAAATATGAAAATACTTTTTTTAAAAAAAAACTTATTACTTATAAACTAAGTCAAACACCCCCATAATAAACTCGTACTTCATGTCATCAATACGCGCGTTAATTAAAACATAAAATTTCAATACAAATCAAATTATAAATATAGAATTAAAATATGATACCGAGTCGTTGAGCTTGTCAATACACTTTAGTACTTTACTTCTCCCTCATTATCAAGTATCAACTTAACTGACAACCTCCCGACACATATTTTCTCACGACTTTTGCATTGCTCATATATTTTTTTTATTTTTTCCTTCCTGTTTACGTTTATGTTATTTCAAATCATAAATATTTATTAAAATTTTAAAATTAACAATATAAATATTATATATTAATATATAATTAATGAGATAATACTAAGATGACCGCATGATATATATTTTTGTACTGATAAGGTTGGATCCGTTGATCTCCTCTTACTTTTATTATATACACGATATAATATATTATATTCATGGCTAGGCACATCACTATTAACAAAATTTATTAATCAATTTGATATTTTAAATCATTGACTGAAATATAAAACTGTATTAAATAACATTTAAATTTGAAATCATTATAATATATTTACTTGAAATAATATTTACTCTATAAAATTAAAAAAAACAATTTTACTAAATTATATTAGAATTCTAAAACTATTATAATATATTTACTCAATCTTATTATAATTCTAAATCACTCTATCTCAAATATAAAATAATATATATAATTTCAAAATTTTACAAGACTTTATATACTTGTATAATCATGTTTATATTAAATTATTTATTGAATTTCAGTTTGTAATGACAAATATTATGATTAACTAATCTCACTATTACAAAATGTGATCACATTTATATAACAATTAATTAGTGTTAATATTAATTTTAGAAAAAGTTAATTTCAATTATTAAGATTTCAATTAAATTCATATCTATACTTCACATGATTATTTTTAATATGTTATCTTAATTATAATAATTTGTAGGTGTATATTGAGCAAATACTAAGGCATCTCTAATGAGATATTAAAATAGTATTAATTTGAATATAAAATTATTTTTAATAAAATATCATAGTTGTGTAAAATTTATATCAAATAAACAGTATAGTATTACACTATATTAATGCCAAATTCATTTAGGGTAAATTTTATACTAAATTTAATATCTTTCAAAATACTTAATATATTTTCATGTTTGTTAAAAGGATTATTTTTTTATATTTTTTATATTTGTTGTTTTGAAAATGTTGGAAGAATAAGAATTATTATAAGATTTTTTTATAATATATAATATAATATATTTGAAATTGGTTATTTAAATAATATAATTTTTATATTATATATTAGAGATGGGTGCATTATTTTGATTTTATTTACCGGAGATGGTCTGGATAGAGAACTAGAAGAGGGTAGTGTGTGCAATGTATATTTACTAGTATAACCTTGTAGGAGAAGGTCGATTGGTGGGTAGTAAAACAAGAGAGGAAATGGTGGGGCATTCCCGTACTCTTGGATTAGACTGTTTTTGGAAAATTTCCCCTTTCTTACAATAATTCTCAATTTTCCTTTTCTGTGACCTATGGGTTGGGCCCCACTAACTTGCAATAATGCTCCCTTAATACCCAAACTACCCTCTTGTCTTCGGTCGATTTACCAACCGACCACAAAAGCGGGGTCAGTAGGTAACACAGTGACGTGTGTGGTTGAATGAATGGAAAGAAAGCAAATATAATTAGTTTGCTAATAAAGGTAATTGAGTAATGAGTGAAATGTTTTAGTCTTGGTGCTGTCTATTACCACTTGTAGTAGGATGCTTTTCGATTTGGTTAACGTGAGAGAAACTTGTGTAAGAAAGAGACTCTATCTCTCTTTTCTCTTACCCTATTGTATTTTTATTAATTATTATTTTTCTAGCTCCCACCTTTTTTCTAAATTTTTGTTTCTTAAAATCCAACCCCACCTAAAATTCGACTAAAAAATTTAAACATGCATACACTTCCGTTGTCCACGCACAAGGAAACTAGGCCACTGACACTGACCAAAGGCTTAGTAGTTAAAAAAAGAAAATAACAGACAAAGAGGCATATATATAAAGAAAATACACACATCTATACATACAGAGTGAGAGATGTTTTAGGAGAGACGCATGTAAGATTGCAGAGAAGAACACAAACAAAACAACACGATTTTATTTTTATTTTAATATATTTTCATAAATATTTTTATTTAACGATAAATAGGAGTGGGGTACGGGTTGGGGTGGTTTTACTGTTTTAGGCAAGGCATCCTAAAACAGGGCCTCGTCCTATGCTGTATTCGGGAGTTTTAGTTAGGGAGATGCAAACATCGATCTAGTGGAGATCGATATATTTGTGTATATATACTTACACGAACATCACACCTAGGAGAAGCAGAGCTAATCTACAAAGTTACAAAAGCTCCTAGGTTTCCCTTTTTTCTTTTTCTAAATATATATTAACAGATAGTATATATATATAATATGTGGAATTTAAACGACTCCCCTAATCGAAGAATGGAGGATGATGTTGAAGAAAAATCAGAAGAAGAAGGGTGTTCAACGCCAATAAATCATAAAAATGATTTGATTCTGGACTATAAGGGTAAACGGGTCGGATCCATATCCAACTCCAGCTCATCTGCTGTACTTATCGAAGATGGATCCGAAGAAGAAGAAGACGGTGTCGGAAAAAAACAAAACAGCAGGATTTTTGGGTTTTCAGCAAGTCAAAACAACTGCTCATTGGGAAATGAGCCGCCGGTGATAACACGGCAGTTTTTCCCGGTGATTGATTCATCGGAAACTATGAAAGTTGATAGTGTTGCAAATACTACTACAAGTTTTCCTAGGGCCCACTGGGTTGGTGTTAAGTTCTGCCACTCGGAACATGTCGGAAACGGCGGCGGCGAAAAGGCCGCCGACTTTTCACATCCGTTAAAGAAAAGCCGGCGTGGGCCCAGGTCTCGAAGCTCACAGTACCGTGGTGTTACCTTTTACCGACGAACCGGTCGTTGGGAGTCACATATTTGGTTGGTTTCCTCCTACTTTTTCTCTCTCTCACACACACACACTTATATCCATGCAAATATATAATGTTTTGTTTGTGTTTCGGAGTTGTTAATTTATCTTTTTCTTGATGATACAGGGATTGTGGTAAACAAGTTTATTTAGGTATGTTTATTTTTTTCCGATCAGTATTTTAATTCTTTGCTTTGGCTAGAATTGGATTATTACAAGAAGAAAGAAAAGATGCTGTTTTTGATTACAAGTGAAAAAAGTTTATTCCTTTACTTGAATTGTTTCATAAAATTTAAAGGGTCAATTTTGATAAATAGTATGGTGTTGTTTATTTGTGGATAGGTGGATTCGACACGGCACATGCGGCTGCACGGTTAGCATAAACTCAAACCCTTTTTTTATTGATGCGTTGTTTCATTTAAAATGTTCCGAGTTTTCGGTATTATTGTGTTTTTATGTATTTATTTATATTGTATACTCTGTAGTGCATATGATAGAGCGGCAATCAAGTTTAGGGGAGTGGAAGCTGACATAAACTTTATTCTTGGAGATTATGAAGATGACTTGAAACAGGTTGGTGTGTGTCAGCACACACACACTACTACTTAATTGGCATCTTATCTTCAACAGTACTAAAATCTCATCTTTTATGTTTCTTTCTTTACTGATTCTGATTCCGATTCTTCTCAAGTTCTCATCTAGTGTGCATTTTTATAGTGGAGACGACCATGGAAAAGATGTTTATTTTAATGATATACAGTATTCATTGAAATGTAACAGATGTGCAATTTAACCAAAGAAGAATTTGTGCATGTACTGCGGAGACAAAGTACTGGATTCCCTAGAGGAAGCTCCAAGTATAGGGGAGTCACCTTGCATAAATGTGGTAGATGGGAAGCTAGAATGGGTCAGTTCTTGGGCAAAAAGTAAGACAACAAGCATTTCCAAATGGAATTTGGAAATTTGGTACCAGTTTCAGATTTTCTAGAGTTCTGTTTCGGGTTTTTCTTTCATGGACTAATATTAATTTTCCGATTTTCGGTACATTTATATAGGTATGTGTATTTGGGACTCTTTGATAATGAAATTGAAGCAGCCAGGTGAGCTAGTATACTGCTACATGTTAAATTTTGTTCATATTTTTCTAACTGTGCCATTATATCAAAACATTATTTACTATCCAAATTTTTTGAGTATTTGCTTTTTGGCCTTACATGTTAGGGCTTATGACAAAGCTGCAATCAAGTGTAATGGGAAGGAAGCTGTTACTAACTTTGATCCTAGTATTTACGAGAATGAGCTTAATACCACGGGTACAGATGCAGGCTGTTTTTTTTTGAAAAAAAAATACTTATACAATATTATATCAAAATATTAATTCATCATACTGAATCAATGTTATTTATGCTGTTTAGAATCATCTAGTAGCCAACCGGACCACAATCTTGATTTGAGTTTAGGTGGTTCAGCTTCAAAGCATAGAGAACGTGGAATTGCCGATCAAACAGCAATTAATCAACGTTCTTCCTCAACACAGTTTGAATGGCAGGATCGGGAAATTAGGCCTAAGGTACTTATAAAATTGTATTAATTCAATTTAAATATAAGTTGCACATACTTGAACATGCTATCATACAAATTAAATCTGGCTTTGAACAATGAACAGCCCAGTATGCAGCAAGAATCCATTCGCAGTAAGTTAGACTCTGGCATAAGAGATGGATCAAGTCAGATGGAAACATTGCAACTTTTAAGCCACACAAACCTTCAGCTTTCGAGCTCATTGAGACCTAATGAAATGCGTAGATATGAGCAATTTATGAAAGCCAGCGAGCCGCAAGTGCATCAAATGTTTCCACCTCGCCTGAATTATCAAGTGGGTATCTGCAGAAAAGATGATCAAATAATAATATACCAATTAAAAAAAATGCCTCCTGCTTTTTTTTTGTGTGAATGGATGCTTCTTATTTGAATCTAGTCTAGTTTGTGAATTTACATTAAAATTAATCTTTCCATGGTACAGAATCAGTTTTCAAGCAGCAGCAATGGAGCACGAAATGGAGAGAATGAAAGAGGAGAATCATATATGTATAACTTGAGCGATGGTAATCATCAATGGCGAACAAATTTTCCTCAAGTTGTAGCAGCTGCTGCAGCATCATCAGGATTCCCGCAAAATATAGTAAGACCCAAGAATTGGCTGCAGAAAAATGATTTTCATTCTCTAATGAGACCTTAGTGACGAGGAAAGTAGTTATTTTGTCTGGATTAGTATATATATGATCATTTTGATCGATTATGATTACCTGTCTACCACTTTATTTCTCCAAGCTTGTAAAAATCAAATATTTTAGAAGTTCGCACTGCTTTCAGCATCATAGTTGGAGACTAGTAGAATCTAAGGTGGGAAAAAGAGGACATTTCTCAAACTGACAGAATGTATTGGAATTCTGGAGTCTATATGTGCACAAACTATTAGAGTTTTTTTTTTTTTGGTTATAGGATTCAGCTAAACAATTAAAAAACTCAGGGAGAGGACTATTATTGTTTTGCGATAGTCCCTCACCTCAAGTCGTAATCAATGGAGACGCAATTGGAGCTCGAGATCACTATGTTAAAGAGATCCAAATTTTTTAAAGAATGAACCTCATATGTTTCATATAGAACTTGGTCAAAGATGAGATAAATATGAAGCATTACACGATACCATGTTCTTGTACATGGTGCAAAATCATGCATTTCCTAAATTTGCAAGTACTAAATTTGTTTGTGTTTAAGCTGTTTATAGCTCGTCTCCTCTTGTTTGAACGTTGTAGCTTTTAATATAAAAGATTCCCTGCAAGATAATGTTGATTAGTACATTGTCTTAATTAGTACAATTTCAAAGTTTGTTTTAATTAAATAGTACAAAGTTAATGTTGAAATTGTAAGATATCACAAAATTTATATCAAAATTTGATGTAATTTTTAGTCTCGAATTAAATCAGCGTAAGTTTTAGAATTTGATTAGAGTTGATTTTTATACTATTTCAATGTAAAAGTACAATTACAGGATTGGGACAGGATCCTCCACGGTATATTACATTATCACTCAACTCTTGTTGCATTTTGTTGTACCCGATTTCGAAATTTACGGAACGCTTCAGATCTTCTTTATCGTTAACACTGTGCATGGACCACGTTACTGGTTGCTAGAGCCTAGATGAAATTACTGTCAAAAAATTGAGGGGTTACTTTTATCTGTTAAAATGTTTAAGTTAAATGCAACGTTATACACCAGAAAACAGTATGGTTCGCATATATATAAAAGCTCTCCAGTCACTGGCCAATTGCTTGGTCGGTACTTTTCGGTGAGATGCTAAGCCATTCACATATATGTCTTGTTATGGTAATTAAAAAATCCCTGTTGTTAGTGTACATTGAGCTGTGATGGGACTCATATCTCGGTACCTATCCAGTCTCATTATAGTCTGTAGTAAAGCACGCACCCTTGGCTTTAAATTTTAATATCATCATCAAGGAGACAATGATCCAAAGTGATCATAATCGACCATTACTTGAGTGCTATTTTCAAAAATTGCTGTTTCAAATCGACTAGAAGTTCATTCCTATTAAATAAAATTTGACGAGTGCATAGTTAAAATTCGTGACCCCATAGAGTCTCACAAAAGTAGGTAAATTATTTTTAAGAGTTCAAACTTGCAAGTTAGATCTAGGCTAACTGAACCTCTTTAACTTGTCATCTTGGAAAAAAAAATTGCTACAAATTTAAACCTTTAATTTTATAACAACTGATAAATACTAGGAAAAAATACGCCACACTATTTGTTGTAAATATTAATCTCTGTCAAAGATTGAATAATTTGATTACAAAATGAATGTTTAAATAGAAAGGACACAAGTATAATGTATCGTAGTAAATTTTACAATACATATAAAAAACAGCCAAGGGAGGTAATATACGAGGGAATTGTGGTGAATTGTCACCATCGCGGATGTCCTTGGAGAAAAACTGTGGTGCAGTTCTTCTGACTTGCATTAAAGTCATCAGAAGGGGAGGGACTTTGTTAATTCCGCAAGGAGGTGTATTACCAGAAGAACGGTTGAATAACTTAATATCCTTTTAGAGTTTGACGTTTTAAATTAAAGATGTTACTAGTCAAAATAGTAAATCAAGTGCGGAAATTAAAAGAGAGTAAAGAAATATAGCACAACACACAAGATTTTTATTCTGGTTTGCGATGATGCAATCCCCTAACGGATCCGCTCACCCCTAGTCCAGTCCCCGAAACCCTCCCTAAACTCGAGATTTTCCCACTATAAAAAGATGCACTCCTTGTAACGGCGGAGAAGCCTTTACAATCATTATGTATTTATCTCAGAAGCCTTTACAACCATTATATATTTATCTCGGACCTTAATTCCCCGTTAACCCCTCAAAATACAAAAACAAACCTACTAGATTTATCTTGGAGCGTAACTATCCGCTATCTCCTCACAATCTAAATAGAACCCTTATAAAATTTATCTTGGAGCGTAACTTCCCGCTAACTCCTCAAATACAAGTAAGAAAAATACGACAATGCGTAGACTATGTTCCTCTAACCCTATGTAGGTCTTGGATCTTGGATCTTAGGTCTTAGGTCATGGGTTTTTTCCTCTTCCTCGCGGTGCAAAGACACCCAACTTCCCGTCGGCGTGCCTAGGACTTGAGTCTTAGAACAAGGATCATCTCATTTCACTTCATCTCACTAACAAAGTCTATACAACCAGTACTATGACTTAATAATCCTGTTTCAGCAAAGAAAGTTGGTGGACTAGTATATTACAGTACTAGACCGGAGACAAACAAATATATATAATATAGCTGAAGGAGGAGTAGGCGTCGACCCTCGCCTTGGAAATAAAATTGACAAGGGGATGAGTCGAATCACGAATGGGAAGTAGGTGTCAAACCTCACCTTGGAGATGAAGTTGACGAGGAGTAGGCGTCGACCCTCGCCTTGAAGATGAAGTTGACGAGGGGAGGCGTCGACTCATGAAGGAGTAATAGCCTTGGCGTTGACCCTCACCTAGGAGATGAAGTTGACGAGGGGAGGCGTCGACTCACGAAGGAGGAGTAGGCGTCAACCCTCGCCTTGAAGATGAAGTTGACGAATGGAAGCCCTAGGCGTCGACTCACGAAGGAGAAGTAGCCTTGGCATCGACCCTCGACTTCAAGATGAAATTGTGTTACTTTCGAAACCTGAACTAAGCGTGTTTAGGTTGAGGCACTTATAGAGGGCGCGCCCTAACTTGTGGGCGTCGCCTGAGCATTGATCAAGGTGATATTCATAAATTAGCATAAAATGTGGTTCCCTCGTTGTGCTTCTTGTTATAGTATTGTAGAGGTGATCGTGGCCGCGCCCTGAGGCGTGGGTCTGACCTGTGTTCGGGGTACTAAATTGTGGCATAGCTTGAGTAGAGATAAATTGTGAGTTGAAACGGGGGCTGAGGAGTGCCCTGAAAGAGTGGAGACGGTAGAAGGGGCTGAGGCGTGCACTGAGGGAGTGAGGGGCTAAGGCGTGCCATGACCAACCAAAGGGGGCTGAGGCATGCCCTAACCAACCAAGGGGGGCTGAGGCATGTCCTAACCAACCAAGGGGGCTGAGGTATACCCTGACCAACTGAGGGGGCTGAGGTGTGCCCTGAGCGGAGCTGGAGGGTTGAGGCGTGTCCTGACTAGCCAAAGGGGGCTGAGGCGCGCCTTGATGAGTAGAGGAGGTTGATTGAGTAAAGGAGGCTGATGCTCCAATGACCTTTTCCATTTGAGGACGTGTACTTACCCTACATAACATATATACCAATTCTACTCTACAAATCATCTATAGGTTTCCAGAAGTTACCTGAGTATTATGTACCTCATAAGCAGAGTAATCAGACCTGTTGAAATGGGCTTCTCCTAGGGCGCGCCCTAAAATAAAGACTCGTCTCCAGCGTCATCTCCATCAAAGTCAAGCCAATTTGACACTGCCCTCGGGAATCTTCTTGTCTTGGGTTCACAAGATTCACCAGCCACCTTCTTCTCACTTTTGTCTTACTCGAGGAGCTTGGTCATCGACCTGCAACCTAGATTGAGATCTAGACTCTTCTCATGAACATCTTCTGAAACATATTCATCATGAACATCTTTTTCCTAGAGATCAGAATCACGTTCTCCACCCTCTTTGTTGTAATCAATTTTCCGGTCATGTCGGGACATCTTTTCTCCTTAGATATAAAAAGCCCCTCCTTCTAGCGCCAATTTGTTGATGGGAAAATCTGGTAATCAATAAAGATTAAGATTTTTTGCCGAAAAAATATCTAACGAGGTTGAATATCGCCAGAGTTTGGTGGTTTGTATGAAATTGGGGGCTGCGATTGCTAGGTTTCAGAATAACTAGAGTTTTGTGTTCTCTGGCGGCTGTGAGCTCTAATAATTCCGACCCCCAACAATGTGCCTACGTACCTCTATTTATAGGCAAAATAAATTATCAAGCTCACGTAGTTCTTGACAAAGTACAGTCCCGTTAGGAGAACGGAACCCTAATTTAAATCAAATTAGGTAACTGGAAAGATAAACCATCATGGAAGAGTACTCTACATTCAGGCTTGTTCGGATAGTTCAAAATCCAGTATAATGTCCAAGGACTTTATGGATACGACGTTGACCCGGAAACGGTGGGTTCTAGCCGGTCCACTACAGCTAATTTCAAGGCATCTTGACTGGAGGTCAGCACTAGATCCACAACGTAATGGATGGTGCGCCCTTGTTAAGTTATCAGTTCTCCTAAAACAAATAGGTGTTAGGATACCAACTTAACAGGATCATAGTGGATCATGCCCATCTTTGAGCCAGTAACAAGACTTTCGTGTCCATAATTAATTATGAAAATATTTGGAGTGGCAAAGAGTCGAATCTGAGACTCCTATCGACTGAGATCTAATACTATATTGAGTAACCAACTCATTTAAAACCTTAAGATATTAGAAAGAGACTCAAATGAATCTTATACTATTATAACAGCCATTCTTCCCTCACCAAGGTAGGCGCGCCTTGCTTCGGCCCAAAAATCATGTACAACAGTGCACGTGCACATGTTTATCTTGCACCGACTATTGTTTCAACTGCCAACAACTCTACTGGCTATTAGTCTTAATAAGTTTGATTCATAATTTCTATAGCTATGGACTAAGATATATTGTATGGCTGTATCACCCAGCACTTTTAATGTTTACATTTTTCATATTATTGATGTGGTTTAAAACATGCATATATGGTATTTGAATTTTTGGTCACGAATAGTAAGAGCGAGACAGCTTACTCTGTCATAGTGCCAACTGCCAACTGCCAAGTTGAGAGAGGAGCCAAAATTCACAAAAAACTAAGGGCATGTTGGATCGTAAGATCGGAATGAATTTTTGTGGGAATGGAATGATCATTCCGTCGAAAATGAAAAAAGAATTATTCGGTTGAGTATTTGGAAATTGAATTACTCATTCTCATGTCATTCATATCTTTCATTCCTAATAAGTCAATTTTATATCTCACCCTCTCACATGAGATAACCATTTTTATTCTTACTAACAATAATTTTTATCTTTATTTTTGCTCTTGAATATAATATATTTGTAACTCAATATATTTAATGGAAAAAACTTGTTTAGCTATTTTAATTTTTTAATTGTTATTTTTTTTAATTTAAATTATATATATAATCTTATTTCTCATGTAAAAAAAATTTAGCCTTATATTTTCTATATTATTTAGTAAATTTATTATTGAATAAACTTTTTTTTAGAATTCATTTTATGTATATATCAAACAAATAAATTAATAAAAATAATCATTCTATTCCCAATAAAATTAATATTATTAAACGAACAAAAGAATAGAATGAATATTCTTAACCCACCTCATTTTCTTCTCAACTCATTCTATTCTTTTCGCTCATTCTCATCCCAACTCATTTATGAAAATAGTGAATATATTTCGAATAAATATATTCACATAGTATGTATATTTTATATTGCAAATAAACACATAAAAATATTAAATATCTTGTTACATGTATATACTATATAGTAATACACTATACTACTCTCTCGTATGTACGTGCAATATAATTTGTAATTGTAAAGTATTGGTAAAAGTGTGATGTCATGGGGACACACACCAATATTACCATATTCGTGAATCCTAAGAAAAAGGTCCAAACTGTAAAATCAGCGAAATGACTACATTTATTCCATGATATACACAGGCAATAAATATTATATATAAATACATGAGTAAGAAAGTGGAGCCTGCAGCAGAGCTTAGATTATTTTTACTTTGCACAGGATCTAAGAAACACTGCCAAACTCACAGAAGCATCTCCGATACATACAAAATCATGCCTGTAAAAAGAATGATTATAAATCAAACGGTGACATGCATTTCTGATCAGTTAAGTCAAAAGCATAAAAACAAGAAACACGGTAGCAAAAGTATAGGCAATGGGCAGAAAAAGCTAGGTATCAAGTGAAGCAAGTAAATTTAGCTTGTAGTTGGGATTACTTTTATGGTGCGGTACTAAAGTTAAATGATAATGAACCATTCCACCAGATATAGCAAGTTTTGAATGGTTGTAAAGTGTTTGTTTCTGTTCTCCTACAGTTTTCGATATTTATAGTTTCGCTATTGGCAATAATTTTTGCACCGACTATGAGTACCAATGTCACTGCCAATGGGGACGTACTCATCACTTCAACTCTCTTTTCCAGCTTTTTTCCCCTTATATTGCTATCCTCGTTCATTCACTCAAACTGTACTATTTTGCAGCCTTTTTTTACCTATATATATTACCCCCCCCCCTCCAGCTGTATGTATGTATATAGCCATACAGGTCCGTGCATTGGGTGCTCTGTGTGGTAATTTTCTTGTAGGATTGTTGTTGTCTTCACCAATCATGCACATGCATACCCTACTGGCTAGTGTAACTTGTGAATCGAAAACGTTAAAAATCAGGAAGCAAACAAATCAACGATGTGAAATGTATTTTTTGCATGGAATAGGTATTGCTTGTTTGTTAGGACAGAAAAGGATGAACAAGTGTAGAAAATATTATGCTGCAATTGTATTCTAAAATTATACACCAGTTATTGTTGCGAAAAAATTCTATTTTACCCCCACTCTGTCCCATCTTTACCCGTACGGCTGTTGGGGTACTGCTGTTAAGCTGAATTTGCAGTAAATTACAGGCGTCAATGACCGTTATTGAGGATATGACGGGACAATATAATTCCTCCATTTTATGCGCAATGCACCTCAATGACAGTCCATGTAATAATTCTTTTTTTAATTTGACTTTTCAAAATTAAATTAATCCATTTTGATAAATAAATTAAATATATTATATGATAATATATATTTTTCAAAATATATTATAATAAAATTTAATTATTTTATTTTATAAATTAATTTGTAAATTCGTATAATTATAAATAAATAATTTTAAATTATTAGTTAAAATTAGATAAATTTGACTTTTAAAAATCAAATTGAGATAAAAATTATGAGACGGAAGAAATATATTTTTATTTTTATCAAATATTACAGTATTTATTATCTTGAAATACATGCAATACCCTTTTAAATTTTCTTTATCAAGAAACATGGACATTTAATTTTATTACCGACGACAATGGGTATCCCTTCTCGATTTTTTTCCCCTTGGTTAATAAAACATCGAGTTGGCACTAAAGAAAAGGGCAAACTGCATCCATTGCTTTGAGTTCAATCTATATTCATTCTTTTTGCAAATTGGTTGTGATATATATATATATATATATATATATATAATGAATTTTAGATTTAATTTTAAACTATAGCAATATAATAAAATATAGCATTGCTGGCCAAAGAAGAAATAGCGCACACATCTATTATCTAGTATTTACTACTATATACTAAAAGGGAATGCAAGTACAAAAAATGTGAATAAAATACCTATAAAATTATTTCTTATTTAATAAAGAAGATATTAAAATTATTTTTAATTATTAATTAATGTTAAAAAATTTATATTTTTGCTAAAGTTAATAATCGAATTACTATACCCATTAACATAATCAAGATGATAACCACTACAAAGCCCTTTAATTATACTATAAAAATTATTTTATATAAAGCAACATATCCCCCTCTAATTTTATGTTAAATTTTCATTTTAACATTTGATTGTTATTAATTTTCATTTTCTTATATATATAGGGACACATATTCAATCTCGTTTACAATATTAATTAATACTCCATCAGTCCCACCCATTTATTTACATTTGGGAGAGGGTGTGCGGCACGCATTTTAAGGTGCATATAAAGTATAGTTACATAACTTATTTTTTAATTTTTTTTCTCTGAATAAAAATTTAATGTTTAAATTTTTATTCAGAAAAAAAATTTAAAAATAAGTTCTAGAACTATACTTTATATACACTTTAAAATGTGTGCCGGATACCCTCTCCGAAATGTAAACAAATGGATGGGACGGGGGGAGTAATATTTTATATGATAAATATTTGTCTTTATTTCGATTAATTTCTCTTTATTAATTATGATAATCGGAGTCTGAATTATTATTTTATTCAATACAAATTAGAATTTAAAATATATTTTTTTGACATAAAGTGAAAAATTCATTAAAACATTAGAATCCAACCGGGACAAATCCCCGAACTATCAACTACAGTTTCATTGTTAAACAAAAGACGAGTTAAACAAATAGTCGTTTTGTTTTCAGATCGTTTAACACATAGAATATCCAAATTCTTTAATTTAAAAAATATTACAATGACATCTTGAGCAATCCAACCTACACCAATTATGAAACTAGTAGTATCACAATTGACCTTAACATAAGTGTCATCTGTAACCCAATGTTCAGAACTATCTGAACTTAATTTTAAATTTAAGTTCATATTATGAATATCAAATATGTTCGACTATCCGAGTATGTAATATAGAGTTGTGTGAGAATTCAGGTACTGGTCCATATTTTTTGGGCGAATATTTAGAGATAATTATCAAAATGCACTATTTTGATTGAACATGGTCCAAAATATCTGAATCGGGAAAATGACCCTATTCACCATATTTACCTGTGGAGTACGCATCAACAGTTTGCATAGTGGTATGACCCCCTGCTAGGTACTAACAAGTTGGACCACGCATCAACAGTTTGCATAGTGGTATGACCCCCTGCTAGGTACTAACAAGTTGGACCAAAAAAAATTATGGGATCATGCTATATGATTAAGTTGCAACAACTGTTTAGTGTACAATGAATTTAAACATACACATGTACATCATGCGCGTTGACTAACGTACATGTCCCTGTACGCATTTCCTAATCACGTAGTTGTAATATATATATTAAAATAATAAAAAAATTCATAGACTACATTTACGCATATGGTACATGCGCAAGTATATTTACGCATATGGTACATGCGCAGTCGGTAGGTATTTAGGGCCGAATTTTTGAAAATAGGTATTTCGGGTATATTTTTTCCAAAATGGGATATTTAGGGTATTCACCTTATCTTAGTAATTTATTATATATATAAGTAACTAAAAATAGTTTTAAAAAAATCATATATAATTGATTCATGTTTATACTATTCATTATTTTTTATATGTTTAAAATATCTCTATCATAAAATTTAATTTAAAGTCGGGTTTTAAATCAATTAAGATATATAAATAAATTTAAATATAATTTTTTCAAAAATAATTAATAAATTTTAAATTAAAAATTTTAAAAATATATATTATATAAAAATATGATTTAAAATAGGGGTCCGTGGATCGCAAAAGTGTATATCTATCATAGTAACTTAATATATATATATAACGAATTTAAAAATAATTAAATTTGAGTAAAAAAGATCATATAGATGATTGATTCAAAACTGTACTCTTTTTTTATGTGTTAAATTTTTGTATCATAATATTTGACTTAAAAATTTTAGTTGATTGAATAGTCCCATTTTATATGAGTTATGATATATAAATGATTTAAAATGTAATTTTTTAAAATGTAATAAATTTTAAAATATAAAATATATAAAAAATGATATGATTTAAAATTATTTTAGAAAATTTAAGGCCCAAATATTATAAGGCCCTTAAAATGAGAGTGGTCGTGGATGAACATTAATGGAGAACGTCGGAACGGCCTATGGGTCTCCCTAATTTATTTATTTTTTTGCTAAGTAGATCTCCCTAATTTTAATTTTAAGGATCTAAAAACCAGCCCATTTGATAACACCAGTATTGTAAAGATCGGTAATCAGCATTAATTGATGACGATCTTTCACCGATTAATTAATTAGCTGACTCGTGTGAGGCACGAGTTTATTCTATGTTTTAATATTTAAGAAAAATATTATTATTAAAAATATTTATTTTTGTATATTTTATATTAATCTATATTTATCAAAGTTATATATAATATATTTTAAAACACTATTATATGTACGTCAACATATTTAATATATTTGTTAACATAACTTCACTCATTTATACGTATATTTATTAATTAAATTATGGCCATTCATGAGTTATTATATAGTTTGGATAACACTATTTATTTGAGTGAGATAATATAATACTTTCTCCTTACATTTTACATGTCATTTTCAAAAAATTACAGAGCTTAACTAAGAAGGTGTTAATTTAGGATTTGGTTAGAATATCATTTTAAAATTTAAATGTTGAAGTTATTATTTTACGATAAATATTTTCTTAATTTATGATGTGTTAAAAGTTATTTTATAATTTAAAAGGTATAATTGTGATTTTACTGTAAATATTTCATCTATCAATCGATCCGTTACTGTACTCAAATACATTTGTAGCGTTTTGATGTATTAAAAGATTACATATCATTTTATTGTAAATATTTTGTCACACCGACTCCTTATTATGCTCACATACTTTTATTGTGTTATAACTCAATAAAAAAAATATACACTTTATTTTTACGAATCGATTATCAACAGATTATAAAAGTTGCAATAAAATAAAATCTATACGATTTAGACATAATTATAAATAATTAATTTACAAATTTTGATTGACTTTCTGCTCATTAATAATAATGGACCACTTATATGCAGAAAAATCTCCACCAATTAAAATGAACCAACTTATAAAAAGTTAGTTGTATATAATAATTTGCGGATATTAATGATGTGAACAAAATAATAGATATTAATAAAAATGTTAATAGAAGAAGGATAATATTTAATAGATATTAATAGAGATATTTATAATTAAATTTGCTCATGTTGTCCTATTAAATATATAATAGATTAGAGATTAATTAACATAATTAATTGAAATATTAATTGGATTTATTAAAATAAAATCATAATTAATTTATTAAATTTATAATATTAATTTTAAAATATCAAATACGTTGTAATTAGTTAGATTTTAAAAAACGAATCGACAGAATATCTTGGAGTGATTGATCGATTAAATTGATAATTTTTAGAACTACGGATGATATCCAGATAATTAACATAAAGTATGTATTTATTTGTAAAAGTAAGAATCTATGTAGGTATTTTATTGTGCAAACGAGTATTTGTTAAAATATTCTTCTATGTTTTATTTGGGTTTTTTTTTTGACAAGATATTTTATTTAGTTTTACTAGTAAAAAAAGTTGCGCTTCACGGCGGACTTATAATAAATTTAAATTTTATTAAAATTATTTTTTATATTGAAATTATTTAATAAATATATAATTGTAATATATTATAGAATTTTATTTAAAAATATATATTAATTTTATTTTTAAATAAATAAATATTAATTAATTTATTAAAAGCCAACTACACCTACATTGGTCAATTGGAAGATTTAAATAAATTGGAACATAAATCAAATAATTAATAAAATTATTATAAACATTAAGAAACAATAATAACAAATATTAAAAATAACATTAAGTATTTGTAATTTTCTAAATTGCAAATTATGAGAACATGTTAATAAGATTATTACCTTTGAATTTTTTAAACCGTGCGTGCAGATGTAACGATTAATATATAAGGTTCTAGATTTTGATCAAACGATTCAATAAATTTTTTTCACAAAATTACATTACCGGTGACTGAACAACTACGTATGATAAAATTTGATATAACAAAAGTATATTAAACCAAAATAGTAGTATTAAATTTATAAATATTATAAAATCAAATAATAATTTCAAAATATATATGTGTATTATAATTCACAACTTACTAATTTGTTATGATACTAGGATCTTTTTTTTTCATTTGTCGTTAACAATATCAATGTCACCAATGCATGTCAAACAACTCACGACATCTAGATAAATATTAGTAACATTATGTAAACATTGAAGAATGTAATTTAAAATTATGTGTGTGTGGCTTATATTATCTTATTTTAGCAAAACACCTGACAATATATCAGTGTTATTAACACGTACTTCAATTATATCGGGACATACGAACTCAGATCCATGTAGAGGTATGTCGATGATTCTTTCTTCCAACCATTTTGGGGTCGTTGTACTTCTTAAATTCACATGATAATGCTATATAAAGACATTTCTTCCAAAATATACTTGAATCGAAAAAGTATATGCTTTTGAATCGTTGCATGGATAAGATTTTCCTATCATAAATTAATGCATACAAAAGTTAGTAGGAATGCATAATTATAATAAATTAATAAATAACAAAAATGTATTGACCTTCTCATCAATGAAAATCATGTCTAAAACTAAACTAATTGTCTGTTTGTGTATTAATTGTCTTTCACATCATGCATACTTTCACTCTTATCACCCAATCGTCTCTATTGTTATTCAAAACATTCAAGAGAGTGTAATTCATTATGTATTAGACGTTGAATGTAAATAGTTTTGTGATAAATTTCTTGTGATTTATTTTTTGATGCTTGATCTTTAATTTATATAAGTGATGTTCTATTATTTTTTAGATGGAAACACGTTCAATTTAGATAAAAGAATAAATTTATTTTTTTTTATTATAGATATCGTCTTTTTGAAAAATCAAAATAGTTTCGATTTCTAATAATTTAATGTCTTTTCTAAAATTTCTAATTACCTTATGTATAATAATATCTTTTCTAAAATTTTGAAACTTATTTTATGGATAATAATAATTTACTTGACTTGAGGAGAAAGTTTAGGAGAATATAACATAAATTATATTTTTTATTTATAATTTGGAGAAAATTTAGGAGAATATAAAATAACTTAGATTGTTTTATAATTTTTAATATTTACTAAATTAAAATTTTGAAAAAATTAGAAAAATACATCATAACGGTTTGGAGCGCCACCTAACCGTGTTTGTCTCCTAACCCCTTCCCCTGTTTCCGCCGTGGGCGTTAGTACGATTGATTCTCCCTCTCCCTGGACCTCCTTATCAATTGATTGATTGACAATTAATGTGTGATTAAACTTTTTGAATCATGAGTTTACTAGTACTGCTACTCTTGTTATGTGCTGTGCTATGTGTACTTAAAGTTTGGACTAGGTTTTTCATCCATCTTTTAAAAAGAAATATTAAAAAATAAAATTTGACGGTTAATTCGAGACCGCACTCGGAATTTACCGTTCTATATAAGTTAATTAGTTTCGACGTTCTTAGTTAGTAGTCTTTTTTTAATTTTTTGTGATTAAATTGACTAGTTTTTGATTAATAATTAAAAATTGTTTTTTTATAATTTTGAAAAACTTAAAAATACATTTTAAAGTAGATTATATATATTTTTTAACAACATAAAATTTTATTTTTTTTTCAATTATATATTATATTTAAATTGCAGTCAAAGATGAGTTAATTTGACCGTACTGAAAACAAAGTGAACAACTAAAAAAGGACGGAAGAAGTAATATTTGTAAGGAAGAATTTCTTATATTAGTTGATATGAGAAAATAAATATATTTATCTTTATTTCTCATATTTTAAACAATTATTGTTTATTTCCAAAATATTTTTAAAAATGTATATATAATCATAGAAATGTACTTCAAACGTGTATAATAAAAATGCACAGCACGGTTTTCAAAATTCAGCCACGCTAATCTTCCACCATCTACGTACGTGTTTCGAAACTTCGGTCTTGTTTTGTACGCTATTGGAATTCATTTCATATCGTAAAATAAAATTTTCATTTTTTTAACTTCCCAGTAAATCAATAATTTTGTTTGGTTGATTTGGTGGGTTTTCTACCTCCTAGGCATCTATTACTCATATGTTGTTTGGTTTAAATTTTAACTTCCTGCCCATTATAATTTAGATGATCATAATGTATTTTGTGTTAAGTTTTTTTCTTTTAAAAAGATTTTATTATTTGTTTTTCACAAATAATTAGTGAACTTAATTTTTTTATCTTACAAATTATAACAAATAAATAAATAAAGAATTCTCAGAATGTAATCACACCATTTCTATAACTCTTAAAAAACATAAATTTAAAATACTTTACAAAGTGTTCAAATAACCACCTAGTCAATTTTACTAGATAATAAAAAAATAAAAATAAAGAAAAACAGTACTTCAAATGACAAAATTCATAGTCGCGATTCAAATAATAACACAAAGATTTGGGCACATTTGAGTAGAAACTCATAGATATTAATCCTAATTTGGTTGATCCGGAAGTAACAAGCCTTGGACATAAGTATATCTGTAATCATCCGGAAGGCTGAAGAAAAAAATCAACTTCCAACGGATTGAATGCAATTTTCTTTGATACTAAAAGAACTTGTGTGGTAGTCAATCCTCCAATTTTCATTACTTCTGAAGTAACATGCATCCTTCTTTCAGCAGGTTCAGACTCATGCAAGGCGTCCGATATGTTCATTAGCACTTTCCATTATGTCATTCATTTTTTCAAGCTTGTTAGAAAAATCTTTCAAAGCTTCAATAGTCTCGTTCCTTGCCTTTTTTTGTCCTAGAAGGTGCAGTTGATGATGAAATTTCCATTGGGCGTCTCTTTGTATTAGGAGTGGTTTCATCTTCCGTACTTATGTCATGAACCTTGTAACTAGATTGATCTTTGGACCTGAAACACATCTTATGAATTATGATCAGACTTTTAACTACTCTCTGTTTCAAAATATTAATCGTTTGACTTTCTCACACACACGTCAAAGAGATTTGACCACATATTTTGGAATTATTATTTTTAAAATTTTCTTTTTGTGAACTCTTTAAAGTATGTGAAAAAAGTGAAACAACTAATATTTTGATGAAATGAGCAAACATATCAATAACAATTCCTGAAGCTTGGACATGGAATCTACATGGAACCCAAAGCACAGTAAATAACTAAATACATACTAATGGAAAGCCTATTTTAAAATTATAACATTATTTCACTAATCCAAAAAGGAAAGATTGGTTATAACTTTCAACTCTACAAGTCACAACTATAATGTAAAAATAAGCATATAAAAAATAGATGGCCTACTCTGCACTATAAAACAAACAAAACATAGCTTAAAACAAGAACAAGGGTAAAAACAAAGTAATGATTCAACCTGAAACAATCTCCCAAACAATAATAGACTAAACCTAGAATGAATTGAATGCTTACTCTCCAATGACAGATCATAAAAGACATTACTCGATTACTATTAGTAATTTGTCAACAGGAGCAAGCCACAAGAATTATAAAAGAAATGGTTAAAACTGAGGCAAACTTCAAACTTTACATTAGGTTACACATATTAAATTAATTGAGATGCATAACTGAAAATTCTGTTTGGATACTTTTATTTTTGCGTTTAAGTTGTATGTGAATGAGAAACAAAATGGATATACTGTTATTATAGGTTGGTCTAGTGAGCTAACAAAAATATGCCAACTAGCCACTTTACTACCACTGTTCCAGGCTGTAGACTGTAGGCTGTATAGTACTAGCATAACTTATTCTGAATTTACTATATTGTATCACATATCAGAGAATTTATATGTAACTTACTCAGCAATGGTAAGATCATTACCTTCACCCAGTCATCCCAAACTGCTTGTGAACATGTCAGAAATTTTTCTTCATCATTCCATCCAAAACCGCTAGCACTTGGACTTAGCATCTCCGCAATATCATCATAATATTTTCTTAAGAGTTTTACTCTAGACTCAATATGATGTTTGACTTTTTTATCACAGCCAGGTAATTTTTGCTGCATAATAGCCTCCACTTTGGCCCCAACACCATTTTTAAATTGCCCGTTGTCTGTTTTCTAACCTCCCAAATCCAACAAATCATTGATTGCATTAACAAGTGCACGATCCTCTGTACATGTCCATCTTGAGCATTTTCTAGTTAAGTTACTCTCATTTGCAGCTTGGTTGATGATTCCTTGAGAACCTTTCATGATAACTAAAAAAAATATAAAATAAAAATAAATGAAGGCAGGTAGCAGGTAGCAGGTGGCATTACATGAATTTTAATTTCTCACTTTACAAATACATGACATATCCATAAATATTTTAACATAAAAATGTCAATACAAGCAATGAAATTACAAATTTTTTCATCAAAGAAAACTAATTGAAATATAGTAATAATAAGCAAATAAATCGCAAACATTACTCAATGTCTCAATCAACCAGAACAATGAATTGCTAACACTAGTAGAACATTCTTTTAAAAAAAACTAGGAATATTGTGACTACATGTGTGTATCATAAATTTTATTTGCTAAATTATATCTAAAAGTAGTCCATGTATTGCTACTCTCCATAATCCCAATATTATATTCTTCTGAATCTTCAGTATCATCTCTAAGCAAATGCTCCATAGGATCGGAAGCCATGTGTGTACGAATAAAATTATGCATCAACGCACAAGCCAAGATAATTCTACCAATTGTCTTCCTAGAGTATCATGTAGTGTTTCTCAAAATCCCCCATCACATTTTAAGTAATCCAAAACACCTCTTTACAAGGTTTTTAGCTTGAGAGTGCTTCATGTTAAAGTATTCTTTGGCTGATGTTGGTTGAGTACCATTCTTCCCCACACTCAAATGATATCTTTGGCCTCTAAATGGAGTTAAAAATCCCTCGCAATTCATATATCCAGCGTCACATAAATAGTAATTTCCTATAAAAGTAATAACATAAAAAGTATAATCGTCTAAACTACACAAGAATTTATTATTATTATTATTGTAAATAAAATATCACCATTTCTATTACCTAGTACTCTATTATCATGTGCTGAGCCCCCCCATCCGGGTAAGATATATATAAATTACATATCACGACTACAAGCTGCTAGCACATTTGTTGTGAGTTTTTCATTTCTATTCTTAAATCTAACTTTATCTTTATCACCAACCGGAACTTTAATATGTGTTCCATCCAAAGCACCTAAGCAATTCTATAAAAATAAAATTTTAATAATGTATATGTTTTACAAATTTGTAATATCAAAAGAATTACTAAAAAAATTGTAATCTAACTTGGAACCACATCCATTTCTCATCTTGACAATTTTCTATCACTGGCATCTTAGAATAGTTCGAAGTACTGAATTAAAATGCCTAGATATAGTCTCACCACTTCTTCTAAAATGCAATTGAGTTCTTCGATTTTTTGTATCATGTGAAAGTATGTATAAAAATATTGCAACCACTTCCTCTAAACTGGAATTTTTACTCCCACACAATCCCCCAACATCGCTAAGCATCTCACGTAACTTATAAAAACAGTCTCTATTCATCCTCAAGTTGTCTAAGCAAGCTACATCACTATCTTGAATAACTGGCCTAAGATTTAAATGTCTCGCATAAAATATTTCTTCAGCAGAATTATCAAATATGTATGTTGTTGGTTTAGAAATGTTAACGTTTATAAGAGCAATCAAATGCAGTAACTCAGCTATAGTTTCTATAAGTATAACCATAATATGTCTATATATCACAATACTTGTAACCAAAATCTTCTTTCGATTACTCAATGTTGGGTGCGCCATGACTGCATAAAGCGTAACATATAAAAATTTCACACAAAAAGAAATAACATCATAGAATCTTGATTAATCTTATCAATTACAAATAACCTTTGCATCAAACTATGTATAAGCCACTTTTATGAAAATTAGAGTATAGAAAAAGAAAAAGAAAAGAATATTACATACCTCGAATTTATAATGTTGCAGAAATTTAATTACAGATATGAGCACAAAAAGAAAGCTTAGATGGATATATATAAACAACGGAGCGATGAAAAAAGTCCCGCTCTTTCCTGTATATAATTACCCGCCTTTATGAATTTATGAGGATAAAATTGTACTTTCATCTTGCATATCATCCGAGAACCGTAAATAACAAGGAGGTACAGGGTTACTCACTCCCCACATTACGTCTTAGGTAAGTTGTATTTCCTAAATTATTGCAAACTAAACAACAATCTATTTTTTATTTCCTAGGAAATGGAAATGCCTGAATAAAAAACTATAAACCAAACAAGCTCTTAGATATTTTTCTTTCCAATTGCGTCCCACGTTAAATGAACCAAACAGACTCATTCCTCTGGGCTCTGAATAAGTAGCAAGATGGTGTCAATTTACTTACAACTGTTGCCCACTAGAAAGATCGTAAAAAGTTGCGTTAAAAGTCAATAGACTCAATAAAAAGCAACACCAACACTTGTACACTGATAGCTACACTCATAAAAAAGAAACTCATACCCATACATTATCCATGCTTGTACACATAATAATAACGGAGTGATCACTTGTTACGTGAATTTGTCGTTACTTAATTATCGCAAACAAGTTTTGGATAGCTCGTGACCTGCAAAATACTTTGATAAGTCTAATTTGTGTGCAACCAGTAGTTGAATACTACTTGAAAGAGAAATCCCAAGAGTATTCTCTTTAATTAACGCATAGATATTGCAATCCACCATCTTTGATTCCTTGTAATCAAACGGTCCAGCAGGACGATGAATTATTAGGTTTTAGACTTTTAGTATCACACACAGGTTGTAAATGTTGAATTTTGATCTAGTTGTTTGGTACAAAGTAGACGAATGATATGAAATCATCCTTTATGCTAATACTTTCATATAAATGCATAAACACGATGGCCAATGGGTGGTGATGGAAGGCACACAGTACCACAAAATAGTGAGAAAAGCAAGTGTACTCTGGTAGGTGAAGATGCTTCTTTCCTTTTTAAAAGCCGTAAACAGCGGATTATCTGTGTATTTAATAAGAAAGCATCAGATTTTGTTATTTTTAAACGAGAAATGTTAGATTTCTCTTATTTACGACTTAAAAATTAATTTAGAATATTGCACGAGCTAAATTCGAGAAAATAACACAGATCATAGTTTGGTAAATAAATTTACTAACATGTATGATAGTATATAAATCCTGATAAATAATAATACTGTGCATTTGTCAGGAACAGAATTCTAAAAGTAAATATTTAATTTAATTATATATGACAAATACAAAAAAATTGGGCATCTTGTACTTTACAGACAACCTTTTGCATGCACGAGAACTGCATATTGATTGATTAAGACAGAGGCCAGAGGTTCGGTGTGTGCATAAATAATGTAAAACAGATGCCAACCGTTGGATCATCATCATTAATCAAATCCTCGCTAAATATCCGGATCTTAGTCGACCCGTTTGATCCAAACCGACTTCTCCTTACTACAGTATTACTTTTATCACTTCACTTCTGTAATAATAATTCTCTGTTTCCCCACCATATTCAACATACTTTCCCTGCTCTATCTCTCTTCAAATGTTGTAGTTCCTCTCTCTCTCTCTCTCTCTCTCTCAACAGGAGTTGTTTCAGATTTGGAGTTTATTTGGATTTTGAGGATGCTGCTTGGACGGTGGTATATTTATTAGTAATCAACTGTAAGAACACTTGTACTTAAACTTCAATGTCGCCTCTTTGATTTGCTCTCACTGTACTTTAACCTTATATTTACGCATTCTATTAGTAGTAATTCATTAAATGTTGCTAAAAAGCTAGATTTCTTGACAAATTATTAGTTACAAGATCCTTAAGTCTTCACTCTCTACTTCATTTATACCTGTGAGTGTCTTATATGTTTAGCAAAAACTATAATATTATGCTGTACTGTCTATTAGTTGACGCCTCCTGAGAGTTCGGAACCTGTAACAAGCTCAATATATATACTGGAAGCTTTTTCCCTACGAATTGAGTGTTAGTTGTCGGTCTATTAATTGTACATATTGGGAGCTTGTTTCACTACAAATTGGGTGTTAGTTGTTGGTCTATCAATTGCATACATATATATAGATATATATATTTATGTAGTTGCAGAGTTGCTGATTCTTTTTTATTCTGTTTTAAGACATCTTGAAATGATGGATCACAAAACGTGGTCCTGGAAGAGAAAATCAGCAGAAAAGACCATTACGGCTTCTTACGAACAAAAAAATTCTCTTAGAGGGAACAGAGAACAGGTAATTTGGATTCACCTTGTTAGTGTCTCGAGTTAAATGTTTTACTTGGCGTTTTTGTTTGTAATTTTAGTAAATATATTAGGTTAATGCACTGGCTGTATCAACATTATATCACTTTTAATCATCAGCATATTTTTATTGGGTATCTTATTGTTTTAAAATTAGCCTTTCTGCTTTTTTCTTTTCTTTTTCGTTATTGTTCAGAAGTTTCCATTTATCGCATAGGGTAGCTGCGGTTTATCACATATGAGTAAATTGTGGACAATATGTATTTGGATTCAGGATATATTCAGTGGACACATTTTTCATGTATTGATTCTATATACAGACACTTATAGATGATAAAGAAGAATTGCAGAAAGAATTGACAACATTAAACGAGAAGCTATCTTTTGTCCTCATTGAATGTAACAGAAAAGATGACTTTGCCAAGCACCAGACAGAAGTGGCGAAGGAAGCATGTGCAGGTATAATAATAATTAGTTGTGCTAATATAACAAGAAGGCACACTCACATACTGGCATAGATGCACTTGATTACTGCTTGGCTGTTCCGTTTAAAATTCCAGTTTTCTGTATGCAACCCACCATGGATTAAGTTACCTAATTGTCATTTATACATAGGCCAGGAGAAAGCAGAAGCAGAAGCAAGATCACTAAAGCAAGAGGCGGAGAAAGCTATAAAGCAAAGATTAGCTAGTGAAGACAGATTAGTTAGTATGGATGCTTCTCTAAAGGAGTGTATGCAGCAGTTGCGTTTTGTGCGAGAAGAGCAAGAAAAAAGGATTTATGATGCTATTATGAAGACATCAAGAGAATATGAAGAAATGATAATTGTGTTAGAGGAAAGGTTGGCGGAAACCAGTAAAAGAGTTACCATCTTAGTTGCTCAGAATACTCAACTCAGCAAGGCTCTCATAGCAAAAGAAAAGGTAATGAAAGATTTACAAGAGCAGAGAGCCTGGTCAGAGGCAAATTCTAGTACTTTAATAACTAAATTAGAGTCTACAGAGAAAGAGAATGCTTCCTTGAAGTACGAGCTTCGTGTAGTCGAACGGGAGCTTGACATTCGAAATGAGGAGAAAGAATTCAGTCGTCGAACAGATCAAGTAACCCATAAGAAACATTTGGAGAGTGTGAAGAAAATTGCCAAACTGGAATCAGAATGTCAGAGATTACGCCTCCTTGTTCGGAAGCGGTTGCCAGGTCCTGCTGCCTTATCAAAAATGAAATTTGAAGTTGACATGCTTGCCAAGGATCCAGCTGAGACAAGGAGTAGAAAGTCAACTTCTTCATCCTTTTCGATGGACTTGGCTGTCAATGCTCAGGATACGCCAACTAAAAGGATTAATTTTTTGGCTAAGCAGCTATCTGAAGTGAAAGAAGAAAATAAAACTCTTAAAGAAGCTCTGATTGTACAAGCTAATAAGCTTTGGATTCCAAAAAGCATATTTGATAGTTCAACTTCTAAATTTTCAGAAGTTGAGGCACATCTTGATGAATCATCAGAAGGTCCGACAGTTATGGGACTAACAGGCAATGTACCTACAATGCATGAACTCTCTCTTGTGTCAATGCCTGACATGTACAGTGATGGAAAGTTAAGCTGTGTTGAATCTGTGGCTTCTGGGTTCATTTCAAAAATGGAGCCTTTGAAAAATTCTAAACGTGGGTCACCATCCAGCGTAGCTGTTGGAGATTTAGGCATAAATCTGATGGATGACTTTGCTGAGATGGAAAAATTAGCAGTAGATTCTATGGACAAGTCATCCAGAAGCTCACATCCAACTCCTGATGGAGGTAGTAAGTTTGGTGGTCCCTTTGAAGCTCAGTCTAGTGGTTGTATCTCAGAAGCAACCGGTATAGAGATTGTGCCGGTAGACATCGAAAAGACATCTAACCATAGTCCTGTTTGGATTGATCATATAGCGAAACTGGTCTTAGAGGAATCTCGTGTAAGCCAAAAGAGTCCTGACGAAATTCTAGAGGTTATCAAAGTTGCCGTGGCACGCAATAATCCTTCAGAATGTTGTGACTCTCTTAATAAGGGCTTAGGATATTGTGATGTCAGGGGCTGCAATTTTGTAGAACTTCCAGATAAATCTCCCATCAATATGCATTCCCCTGATAGATTATTTGTTGACGACACACCGTTTACTAATAAGAGGAATCAACAGCTCCAGTTAGATCTGAGTGAATCAGTACGTAAAATTATTAAGCTTGTAGAGGGGAATAATTTTGCATCTTCTCATCATAATACTCCAGATATATTGAATATGGTTACTGATTGTTCAAACTCTAGTAAGGTTTCCGAAACATCTACAGGATATACGGTTCGTGTTTTCCAGTGGAAAGAATCTGACCTGAGTGCTGTCTTACAGAAATTTGTTCAAATCTGCAATGAAATTTTGATTGGAAATGCATCTGTTCAAAAATTTATTGAAGAATTAACTACTTTTTTGGAATGGATTATGAACCACTGCTTTTCTCTTCAAGATGTTTCAAGCATGAGAGATGCAATTAAGGAGCACTTTGATTGGGATGGATCTCAAAGTGAAAATGACATGGAAGATGAAATGATCAATCACTTTACAGAAGCACATAATCTACATGTTCCCATTGTTTCTGATTGGAAATGCCATAACAATCTTTTACACGTGGAAGATGAGTTATCAAACGCAAGATGTGGAGAAGAGTCTATAGAAAGATTTCAGTCAGATGTTAGTACAAAAGAATCCCTGATGATTCAATCTCTGGAATCTGAGAAAATAATTGCAAGCTTACAAGTGGAGATGGAAGCACTCACTCAGTCGAAGATATATATTGAAGATCAATTTCAAAATTTGAAATCGTCGGCAGAAGATCTTGATACACAGCTTACAGCAGCTAGAGTTGAAATAAGTGATTGCTGTGAAAAATTGTCACTTTTGGAGGATGAATTGGACAATAAAAATATGGTCTGCGAAGAATTAGAAGCGTCGTGTCTTGACTTACAACTGCAGCTAGAAAGGTAAATTTTCATGTTTTATGTAAATTTTGTTATTGTATAACCCAGATTGTCAGGAAATTTTGGAATTCTGAATTATGTGATTTGCAGCATGAAACAGAATGAAACCATAAGGCATGATCAAAACTTCGAAGAAAGGCAACTTCAAAATGTAAGTCTCCTCGCCTCATTAATATATACTATTGCATCGCTATCTATTAGTTTTTACATTTCTCGAGGTCCTGATAGTTATACTCTAATAGCTATCCCTGTAGTAATTCTTTTATTTTTATTAAAATAGACTTCACATCAAGAGTCATCAATTAGATTGGTCTTGGCCAAAACAGTGATCCTTGCGAATGGTGAAAAATCAGCTAATTAAGTGGAAAAGAACAATGGATGGCCGCTAGCGGGACAATAACAAACATACAGAAAAGACAATAAAAACTAGAGCTTGTATATATATAATTAACATGTATAAAATTAAAAATTAAATTTTAAATTGTACCATCCGATTAAAACTTTTAATGTTTCGGTTTGAATATTAATAATACAGTATAGATAGTAAGATTGCTAAAGGAAACTAGAGCAGATTCAGGTGTTTGTACATATATATTAAAGATTAAAACTTTAAACTTCTGTTGACAATAGTTTTTGTTACATGCAGCAACTATCTGTAGTAGATTTGTATATGACACGTGGTATTTCGTTAATTTCAAACAACTATCTAAGAGAGAAAAATTTGAGAACCCAGACCAAGATATCATTATTGACAGTGATCTTAAAAAAATAAAAGAAAATATAGGCTCATATCGAGTAGAGAAGTAAGATTCGTAAACAGCTTCATTTTGGGTTGAATTAACATTTCAGTAATAACTTTACATCAGCCAGTATGTGAAAGTTTAATTTAATGTTGTAGGATTTGGAGATTACTTCAGCTTCCGAGAAGTTGGCAGAATGCCAAGAAACTATGTTAAACTTAAGAAGGCAGTTGCAGGCAATGGGTTCACCGACTGCTGCCAGCAAGGTCACAGTTACCTCCAATGCAATGACAACTGTAGGGTTTAAGAAGAAAAATAGCCAGAGGACATCTCTACTTGACAAATTGCTAGCTGAAGACAGTGCTGGGAGAAGGTATCCAGGGTCTCCAACAACAAAAGAAGTTTTATGTACCTCAAATTCTCCTACTGTTGTTGATAGCACCTCCGGCTCTACCTTTGGTCTCAAACATACAGTAAATTCTTCAGAAATGTCTCTGAAAACAAATGACATTAGACATCAAGAAGCGGGAGCTGTAGGGAATTCCTTTGCCATTATTCGTAGCAAGGATATAAGCGATCGTGGACTGTGGAAAAATATGTTGTGGAGATTAAAGAAAAGTCATAGCAAAAAGGGACCTTCTCACATGCTTGCATAAAACCACGATATAGGATCAACAATGCAGCATTTCTGAGTGAGTACTTAGTTGATTCATAACTGACTTAGATGTAACATTTGAGCAGTTTGTAAGGGGGTAAAGGAGTTCTGGCCTTTTTGATGTTGTGGTATATCATCTTAACGCTGTGTTTGTAAAATGTAAATAACATTTTCTTTTTTGGGAAATTATGATGTGAAACTGGCATAATCAATTTAGCAAATATATATCAAGGGTCTTATATATATATATTATTATTAAGTTTGATTACAAACAATAAATACTCTGTCCATGTTAGGTTGAAACTCAAACCTGGCAACCAGCAACAAAATGTGAACACTAGTATTAAGATTTAATTAAATAATTTTGTTAAATTTTAATTCTCTGTGTTGAACTAAATACCTAATTGTGAACCAGTTGAATTTTAGATTTGGATATAATGTAGATCCCCGATTTCATATCTCCGATTTCATATCTGATCTGAACCTAAAATCCAAAAATAATCCGAATATATATATATATATATATATATATATATATATATAGGGTCCTGCTCAAATAGAAAATAATTTAGAATAGAAAATAGAAAATAAGATCTACACCACATATTCAATCTAATCTAATGGTAAGGGGGTGCATCCACACACAAATCAAATACACCCTCATACACCCAATCCCACATAATCCCTCCGTTTTTAATTTGATTTTTCCCGTTAATTAGTGAAGTTTTTTTCAAATCTAACTTCACCACATTTTTCTCCATCTCCCAACGATCAGTTTGCATACCATATGTGATATATTCCTGTGACTTTTATTTTTTCGACGATTTCCATTATTTTTCGTGAACCCAGGATATAATTTTTAGTGATTTCTGTAATACAAATTAGTGATTTTTATAATACAAATTAGTGGTTTCTGTAATATATTTTAGTGATTGAAGTTTGAATCTGATAAGTGACGAATTTATTTTAATTATAAATTATATTTGCCGAAATATAGCACATATGGTATGAAAACTGATCGTTGAGAGATGAATAAAAATGTGGTGAAGTTAGATTTGAAATTTTTTTTGCCAATTGACGGGAAAAATCAAATTAAAAACGGAGGAGAATAGATGGGATTGTGTGTGTGAGGGTGTATATAATTTGTGTGTGGGTGCGGCAGGTATAATGATAAGGTTTTCTATTTCTCATTTAAGCTATTTTTTATTTGAGCAAGACCCTATATATATATATATATATATCTATTTATTAATTACATGTACAATTAGATTACTTATTACTTTCTTTAAAATAAATTTATTTTAATATTTATTCATTTATTAATAATTATATATATATATTATTTAAGTAATCAAAACATATAATGATTGTGATTCGATTTAAACGTAAAAGATAAATAGAGTGATTGAACACATTTTTAATTAAAATTTTATTATATTTTATATTAAATCACAAATTACTCATTTTATTTTAATCGATAAAAGATGTATATAATTTAATGTATAAACGTAATCAATATTATACAAAATTACTATGTGTGTTGTTAATATTTTAATTAATTAAGTTATTCTTCACTTTTTGGATGCTCGAAAAATTCGATTGATTTGGATATTGATTTTTGAATTTAGATTTGAATTTAAATCTATTTTTAAAGTTCAAAAATATTTAAATTTGGATTTTTATTTCACAAAATCTGGACCAAATCTGTAATGATTCAATTTTCAGACATTATTTATTTTTAATATAAATATCAGTATAATAATACGTATAACTATACAAAGGGTATAATTATAATTTTACAATTATGCGCTCAATTTGCCCTGTTGAAAACGTATTAGTGACAAGTTTACCGAAACGGAAATGTAGAGATTTTTTTTTCCACGACAGATATTCCCTCCTCTGCCGAAAAGCGAAAACCCTCATTTAGTCGGTTCTTCAAGCCGGCAACTCCGTTCCATTTCCTTGAAAACTGTGCCACCGTCGGCGATGTTTCCGTCATCAGCAGCCTCCTCTTTCCGGTGGGATTGTTTTGTGGTACTCATTAAAATGTAAGTAATGCATAAAACCCTAGCTACGTATTCCCATGCTGTTGTTAATTCCTATCGCACATACATATGATTATAGCTGATAAGTCTTCTAGTTGAGTTTTGTATATTCTTGAATTGCTAGCAAGTACCTATTGCCTATGCTATATATCACCACTTGTTATGTAAACAAATATATAGGATTCTATGGAAAGTGATGTTCATACACTTTGGATTCATGGACATGATTGCAGCCTCTTGAGATAAGTATTACTATCGAGAACCTATATGTTTTTACGATCCTAGTATCTGTTTCTTATTTCTTTCAACAGGCTCTAAGTATTGCAGGCTCTATTATTTTGTAACTATTCCATTAAAATGCTTTTATTTAAACTTTATCCTTTGGTTTCTACTTTTAGCTTGTATAGATCCTGTGGCTATTGCTTGTTTGTAGCAACACTTATCCTGTTATAATTTGCAAGTCATAGCAAAACTCCTCTGGTACAGCCCTAAATAGCCCGACTTCTTCATAATACATATAATCTTTTCTATCTGCCCCAAACTACCCACCTCATAGGCTTATACTCTCCTGTCCCCCTCGAATTTTGAGTGCGGTGATTAGGCATTGGAATATAGTTACTTCAACCAACGTTGCAAAGAAAGAAAGATCAAACTGAAGAGGTTAATCAAGTTGAATATACAAATACAAAGGTTGCTATCAAGGATGAATTTGTAAAAATTAAGCCATAGCTTGAATGTTTTCAAATTCTGGAGCCAATTTTCACATAATCACAGTTCCTTCCACCTATGTTGTTCCTGAGGAAGTGTAAAAAGTTTTTCTTAGTTGTTAGTTCTACTTATATTTCAGCCTTGCATGATTCTTGAGTTGTACAAAACTCGTTGCCGAGTTTTATTATAACATGAGGAGAATGATGAGAAACCAGAATGAAAGTTAGAGGAGTCTTCTATTCTATGAGTTAATAGTTTAATTATATTTAGTAGAGAAATTACTGCTTTATTACTTATATGTTTTATATATGAGGTTAGAAATTATTAAGTGTGTAGTGATTATAATAAGCTCAATTGTTTACGAGTCTTCGAATAAGTGCATGCTGACATGATGGACGCATTTTAAATTCGAAAGAGAGTTAATACTAATGCTTATGAGCAATGTTGTTAAAAGCGCGCGAAGCGCACCTAAAGCGCTTCAAAACCTATGAAGCGAAGCGCCTTCAATGAATTGCACGCTTCAGTAGGTGAAGCACGAAGCGAGGCGATGCGGTGTGAAGCACAACAATAGAGGCAGACTTAAAAAAACAGCTCAATTGGCCCATAATAACTTCCAAGCCCATAATAAGGGCCCACAGCCCAATTGGCCCATAATAACTTCCAAGCCGATAATAAGGGCCCAGGTACTTCTTTTAATAACCCTAAAGCTATTCCTCTTCTTCTTTTCTAAAGCAGCCGACTTCTTCTATTCCTCTTCTTCTTTTCTCTTTTGATTCTTTATTCTTCTTCTCTTTAATTTTTCTTTTACTGATTATATATACATATATAGGGTCCTGCTCAAATAGAAAATAGCTTAAATGAGAAATAGAAAACCTTATTATTATACCTGCCGCACCCACACACAAATTATATACACCCTCACACACACAATCCCATCTATTCTCCTCCGTTTTTAATTTGATTTTTCCCGTCAATTGACAAAGTTTTTTTCAAATCTAACTTCATCACATTTTTTTCCATCTCCCAACGATCAGTTTTCATACCATATGTGCTATATTTCGGCAAATATAATTTATAATTAAAATAAATTCGTCACTTATCAGATTCAAACTTCAATCACTAAATTATATTACAGAAACCACTAATTTGTATTATAGAAATCACTAATTTGTATTACAGAAATCACTAAATTATATATCCTGGGTTCACAAAAAATAATGGAAATCGCCGAAAAAATAAAAGTCACCGGAATATATCACATATGGTATGCAAACTCATTGTTGGGAGATGGAGAAAAATGTGGTGAAGTTAGATTTGAAAAAAACTTCACTAATTAACGGGAAAAATCAAATTAAAAACGGAGGGATTATGTGGGATTGGGTGTATGAGGGTGTATTTGATTTGTGTGTGGATGCTCCCCCTTGCCATTAGATTAGATTGAATATGTGGTGTAGATCTTATTTTCTATTTTCTATTCTAAGCTATTTTCTATTTGAGCAGGACCCTACATATATATATACATATATATATACACACATATATATACATATATATACACACCCATATATACACATATATATATACACACACCCATATATACACATAATTGACAACTTCTTCACAGGCAATTAACAAAGGGAAGCGTCCATCCACTTCAACTACTTTACACTTAATTGATGAGGATGAAGAAGAGGATGAATTTGAATTTGAGGGATGAAATCCTAGCACCAACTTTGATGATTTTGATGTCGACCTCATAGAAGATGAAGATTGAAGAATGAAATTAGAGTAGACTTTTATTTTATTTTATTTTTGAAGAATGAATATTAAATCAGAATGCATCCTTGCCGGTATTTTAATTGTTATTTGTTGTTTGGTATTGCAGGTATGTTGCACTTTTAACCCACTTTAATGTTTGCTTGATTTTTTTTTACTATTTTACTTATTATTTAGGCTTTTTCGCATAATATACATTATACGCATGTTTTTTTACAATGTGCGCCTCACTTCGATGAAGCGCGCGCCTCGCTTCGCGCTTCGCCTCGCGGATCCCTGGAACCCCTTGCGCATCGGTGCTCCCCGCGCGTTAAATAACATCGCTTATGAGTTAAAATACTCCTATTTTTAAGAATATCAACCCTCTTCAAAAAAAGAAATATTATTAGCCCAGTGTTTAATGTAAGTTCTTAATTTTATTCGCTGAGCTGATATTTCTTTATATTTTTTCTTCCTTGACGTGATATTTTTCCATTTTCTCTTTCTTCGCCTAAATTTTCTCCACTTTCATCTCATCCAGAAGCTATTATACTTACTAAACTTGTTTATATATTCTAGCTCCATCGGCCTGTTTTTACCTCGATCATCACTTGTACCCCCTATAATCCTTCACCCCTTTATGTTTCATCACAACACACAGAGGATATACCTCTTGGTGTTCTGGATGAGAGGTTTTTATAAATTTAACATGGTAGTTGTAGACACTATTATTATTTAAAGGGTTAAATATCAAAGTGGTCACTACTTTAGTCACTAATCTCAATGGGGTATCATTTGAATTACTAAAGTCATAGTAAATATCAAATAAATACCCCTAAATATGTGATCGGAAAGTAAAAGTAATATTTTATTGAGTTCTACACATTTTTCTTAAATGCTACCGCAACCTAATGAAAAGATATGAATTCTAGTATTTTAGATAATATATCTAGATTTTAAGAAATTTATTTACTAATTATTTTTATTTTAATCAAATAAAATAACTATAAAATATAAAATAAATAGCAAATAAATTTTAAAAATCTAATTATATTATCTGAAATACCAGAATTCCTAATTTTTTATTTGGTTACGGTAGCATTTAAGAAATATGTGTAGAACTCAGTAAAATATTACTTTTACTTTCCGAACACATATTTAGAGGTATCTATTTAATATTTATTATGACTTTGGTGATTCAAATGATACTCCGTTATCGGTGACTAAACTGATAATGGTATTCACTTTGAGTGATCATTTTGATATTTAAACCATTATTTAAATAAAACAAATAGAATAAAAGTTGTACCTTAAATTGATAATTAATCAATCAAATTCAAAGGAAAACACAGTTTGTATATGTCGGCCATAACCAGGAATACATTTCATACTTAATAATAGAAATATTGAAGATATCCCTAATGGGCCAATGAATTAAGCCCAAAACAATTGAGACGAAATAAGTAATCCAACTTTAGATTGTGTTAAGATTTTTGGCATGATGATAGCCCTAATGGGCCAATGAATTAAAGGCCACAACAATCGAGACGAAATAAGTAATCCAAGTTTAGATTGTGTTAAGATTTCTGGCATGTTTTCAATTACTATATCAGGGGCAGTAAACCTTAGGACCATTTGATGTAAATCATATATATTGGATGTTTCGTTTATAAATCATAAAAAGAATATTTATCTTAATCGCTACGGCGCAAGCGATTCAAATCCACGTCCTTCTAATGTATTCCCTTACTCCCTTGAATGAAGAGCGAGTTTCGATCCTCCAAGTTTTAATTTTCCAATTCCAAGTAGGAACCCTAACTTTCTCTTCCTTCCTTCCCCTGATATTATTATATATATAATATTTGATTTTTCTATATTAAGAAGGAAACTCCAATTTTGTCAAAAGCGTGCTTAGGCGTAAAACACAACCTATCAAAAACGCGCTTAGGCGTAAAGCGCAACCTAGGCGTTTTGCTATGATTGAAGCGAGAAGCGAAATAACTTCAAAGAAGCCCTAGCTTATGGCCGCTAAGCGTGAAGCGTGCAAAAGTGAGAAGTGCTTCATTGAAGCTTAATAAAAATATATAAGGTTTGTTATTGCATTAGTTTTAAGGTTGAACAAAACTAAACGATTTAGTTTATGTTTATCACAGAGCATTGAGACGACACGTTGGACTAAGAGATAAAATTGACACTATCTCATTGCTTGATGTTGATGAAAGCAATGAGCGTCTGGTTGGAAACCTAGATAATGAGGAATCAAATGAAGACAATGATCCTATCTTCTGATGGGTTAGGATTGACAACAATTGCAAAAAACTTCTGGAGTTGGAGAGCCTCACTATAACTCTTAATCACAATCAAAATCAGCCTTGAAATCGGAATGAAGTTAAAATCAATCGTTTGATTCAAGTTCTAAGAGTTCAAGAGACATCGACGTTTAGTAGACGAGGACGAAGATGAGGAGGAAGAACAAGAGTTTGAATTTAGAGGGACCACCTCAACAATTCAAGATAATTGGGATGAAGATTTTCAAGTTGAAGATGAGTTGTATGAGGATTTTGATGTAGATAATGAATGAAACTTTTACTGCCAAGTCATTAAAAATGTTGGAAGTTAGAACTTGGATGAAGACGATGACTTGGATAGCCTAGAACTTAATTATAAACTTTAAATTTCGAATCTTGATGTTATATCTCAAGATTTTTTTACCCTAGAAGTATAATTTAATATATTATAATGTATATATATATATATATATTATGTTATTTTTGCTCTAGAAGTGTGATTTAATATATTACGAAGTATAAATTATCTTTTAAACTTAAGTTATTATATGTATACTCCTAATTAATATATTTTATAATTTTTTATTAAATGTGCGCCTCACTTCAAAGAAGCGCACACTTCGCTTTTGCGCCTATGCTTTAGGATGGTTTGCGCTTCGGTGCGCTTAAATCTTTTGAAAACACTGCTTAGGGTCGATTTTTAGAGAATAAGAGTATTTATAGGCTATATTAGTGATGTATATTTTCTATGTAGATCAGATTCACAATGGAAAAGTAACTTTAAATTGCTTCTATAAAGAATTTAATCACCAAGAAACAAAACTAAAGGATCGATTTGCTTAGATTGTTTAAAGAAATTAATCACCCACAAACTAAACGAAATATGGGTAAGAAAGCTTAAAGGAATTAACCACTAACTTTCTAAGATTTTGCAAGCATAAAACTCACGATTTTATTTATCAAATTCTTGTCTCTCAAAAGATTACAATATAGGGGTATATATAGGCGAGGAATATAACCTTAACCTTATACTATTAGGAATCCAAACTAGAACCAAAATCAGCTAGGAGTTTAGCTAATAATCGATTCCAACTAGGAAACCCATAAAAAACCCAATCCAAATAGGAAATTACATCAAAACCAAATTCAACTAGAAAAATAAATCCCAAGTGCTTAAAACAAGAACAACCTTTCAAGTGAAAAGTAAAAACTTGCAAGCCAAAATTTACTTAATATAATTATATAATAATAACCCCAACATAATAAATCAGCCTATGTTGGTAATTAAGCTGACTAATGGACTTGGAACATTGCCCAACCAATTTTCATGTATAGAATCGAATGAGAAGAAGTCCAAAGCCACATTTTTGTCCATGAGAACAAGCACATCAGCCCCCGTATCATCATGCTCTTCTTTGAAAACAATTGTCCTCAATTGAGCAATATCATCATCATGAATGTAAAGAGCCAAGTCCCCAACATTGAACGTTGCACTGACACTAAACTCTCCCGGTAGTTCCAATTTGAATGCATTGTCATTGACCTTCTCCAAAATTTTAAACGAACCTTCAGACCTAGGCATAAGCTTATTCTGTCACAAATTAGGGAACCGTTCCTTTCGCAAATGGAGCCACACTAGGTCACCCACCTTGAAGTTATGCTACTTGCGGTGCTTGTTAGCCAATGTTTTGTACCTTTCATTTACTTTTTTGATCCCCGCCTGTACTTGGGAATGCAATTTTAACATTGCTTCAGCCTTTGTCTTAGCATCAACATGCGCGTATTCTTCTTTAGGTAAAGGAATTAGGTCAATAGGAAGCCTCGGGTTTAGGCCATAAACAACCTCAAAAGGAGAGTGTTTGGTCGCATATGTAGGTGAACGATTATAAGCAAATTCTGCATGCGAAAGCTTCACATCCCAATCCTTAGTCGTCTTACTTACCAAGCCACGAAGCAAAACTCCAAGGGTGCGGTTGGTAACTTCTGTTTGCCCATCAGTTTGTGGATGGTGGGAAGTGCTAAAATACAACTTCGTACCTAGTAGCTTCCACAATGTTTTCCAGAAATAGCTCATGAACTTAGTGTCTCGATCACTCACAATAGTCTTTGGGACACCATGTAGACGCACTACTTCTTTGAAGTACAAATCAACTACCTTTAGTGCATCATCAGTTTTGTGGCATGGAATAAAATGTGTCATCTTAGAGAACCTATCTACCACAAAGATCGAATCATTACCTCTTTGTGTACGAGGTAAACCAACTATAAAATCCATAGAAACATCCTCCCACAGATATTCTGGAATAGGTAGAGGCGTGTGCAATCCTTGATGAAAAGTACTCTTTGCTTTTTGGCAAGTTGCACAATAAACGATCACACCTTGGACATCACCCAACATCTTTGGCCAGAAAAAGTGCTCTCGAAGAATATCCAAAGTTTTATTAATACCAAAGTGTCCAACAATACCTCCCCCGTGAGCTTCCCTCACCAAAAGCTCTCGAATAGAACACATAGGAATGCATAAACGATTCCCTTTGAATAGAAAACCATATTAGAAAACCATCTTGAAGTACATAAGTTCGTATAGAACCCTTGGAACATTCTTCAATTATAGGTTGAAAATTCACATCTTGATTGTAGTATTCTTTAATCAATTCAAATCCAAGCAACCCGAAATTAAGAACACCAAGAAAAGCATATCTTCTAGACAAAGCATCAACAACCACTTATCCTTACCTTGTTTATACTTGGAAGAAAAATTGAAAGATTGAAGGAATTCTACCCACTTCGCATGTCGTGGATTAAGTTTTTGTTGCTCATGAATGTATTTCAAAACCTCATGATCTGAATGTAAGATAAAGTGATTAGGCCTCAAATAATGACTCCAATGATCAAGTGTGCACACAAGGGCATAAAACTTCTTATCATAGGTAGAGTAATTAAGTTTTGCTCCCCCCAACTTCTCACTGAAATAAGCAATGGGTCTCTTCTTTTGCACCAAAACAACCCCAGTTCCAACACCACTAGCATCACATTCCACTTCAAACGGACTAGCAAGATCTGGCAAAGCTAGGATAGGAGTCTCGCACAATTTTATACCTTCAAAAGCCCTTTGAGCAGCCCCATTCCACTCGAATCTTCCCTTCTTGATGCATTCAGCTAGAGGTGCCACAACACTACTAAAATTCTTCACAAATCGCCTATAAAATGAAGCAAGACCATGAAAAGACCTGAATTCCGAAACATTAGTGGGGATCGTCCATGACTTGGTTGCTTCAACCTTTGAAGGATCCACCAAAATTCCTTCTTTTGAGACTATATAACCAAGAAAGGTCACACTTGGGACCAAGAAATAGCACTTCTCTAATTTAGCATAAAGTTTTTGTTTCCTCAATACCTCACAAACAGATCTTAAGTGCACAATATGATCATCAACATTCTTACTATAAATAAGAATATCATCCAAATAAACCACAACAAATTTACCAAGGAAAGGCTTGAGTACCTCGTTCATAAGTCTCATGGATGTGCTAGGAGCATTAGTAAGACCAAAGGGCATGACCAGCCACTCATACAACCCGAATTTAGTCTTGAAAGCCGTTTTTCACTCATCACCTTCTCTCATTCTGATTTGATGATATCCACTTCGAAGATCAATTTTCGAAAACAATGTAGAGCCATGTAATTCATCTAGTAAATCATCTAATCTTGGAATTGGAAATCTATACTTGATGGTGATGTTATTCACTGCTCTACTATCAATGCACATGCGCCAAGTTCCGTCCTTTATAGGTACCACCAAAATAGGAACGACACAAGGACTCATGCTCTCCTTCACATAACCCCTTTTAAGCAATTCTTCAATATGCCTTTGTAGCTCTTTAGCCTCTCGAGGATTACACCTATAAGCCGTTTTATTTGGTAATGGAGCGTCGGGAATTAGATCAATTTGATGTTCAATCCCGCGAATAGGTGGCAAACCAGGTGGTAAATTTTCAGGAAAAACATCCATAAACTCATTAAGCACACTATCTAAAATTTCAAGGGGATTAGAAGATTGTTCAGATGGCATCTTACTAGCAAACAAGTAACCACGACCCTCTTGCTCTAATTCACGCTCAATTTGCTTCTCATTCAAGAACCAGTTCTCATTTGGTGCTTGATGCGTAACTAAGTTTTAAAGCTATTCTCTTACTTCCCACTTTAGCAATATAAACATTAGTTCTCCCATCAAATTTAACAAATCTATCATACTGTCAAGGTCTACCCAATAAAATATAACATGCATCCATATCACAAACATCACACAAAACTTCATCTTTAAATTGACCAATTTCAAAAGAGATAAGTGCTTCTTTGGTTACCTTCACGTCACTTCCATCACTTAGCCAATGCAATTTGTAGGGTTTTGGATGTGATTTTGTATGTCAATTAAGCTTCTCAATCAAAGTTGTGGAAACTACATTGGTGCAGCTACCCGTGTCTATGATCATGTTGCATAACTTGTCTCTCACAAGAACTCTTGTCATAAATATTTTTTCCCTCTGATCAGCTTCAATCGGACTTGGCTTTGCTTGCAAAATTCTTCTAGCAATCAGATTTGAGCCACGTGTTTCAGGTTCCACTTCAGAATCATAGTCTTCTTTACGTTGAACTTCTTCCTTTTCTTCATTGAATTCTATATCCTTCGAAGAATAAATTTCATCAATCTCCTCAATATCATGCAAAGTCATTACACGGTTACTAGGACAGTCCCGCATCATATGTCCATAACCTTTGCACTTGAAGCAAATCTTTTTATCTTCCGTTGCCAAAGGCGTTGAGTTCTTCTCTTTATCCTTCTTGAAATTATCAAATTTGGGAGTGATTTTAGCACCAGATTGACCCACGTTTCTTGCATGAAATTTATTTTTCTCTTGATAGGGCTTCACATAGGGAGATTTCTTAGTCCTTGCATGCTTCTCCACTCGTAGAGCCACTTTACACACTTCTTCAAAAATAAGGTTGTAGATCCACTTTCTCAGCAATATTCAGATTTGACCAGCCAAAAAACGAGCAATTTTATGTTCCACTCTCTCTTCTAAATCACATAACATAGTTAATCTTTCAAACTCAATAGTATACTCCTCAACCGAGAGTGCATCTTGCTTGAAACCTTGCAATTTCAGGAATATATCTTGCACATAATCAGTAGGTAAAAAATATTTTTTCATCTTCACCTTGAGGGCTTCCCATGAATCAATTTTCGCCTTGCCTTCCTTTCTCCTCTTTGATTTCACATTTTCGTACCACAAATTGGCATAACCCGTAAGCTTTAATGCTGCCACTTTAAACCTCTTGCGATCATCATAATCTTTGTAATCAAAGATTCGCTCGATACGTTGCAACCATTCAAGAAATTTCTCCGGCTTCATGCTACCATCAAATTCTGGAATATCCAAACGCAAACCCCTATCACCATCCTTAGATTTCTGGGTCCTACATCTTGAATCCTCTTCATCTTCTGAATTTGATATGTTTGCAGATTTTTCACTTCTATGTGGACTATGAGATAAACCTTTTCGATCCAATTTTTCTAAAACCTCCTTCAATTGCTCCCTTAATTCATTAATTTCCCTATCCCTTCGCATATTATTAGCTTGATCTAACGTTAAACCTCGTGAAACCTTCAATTCTTCCTCATTAGACACACCAGGCATGTTGCCCACGTTTTTGAAGATCTTCAAAAAAATCGCCAAACCGAGCTCTAAATACCAAGATGATGTATATTTTCTATGCAGATCAGATTCACAACGGAAAAGTAACTTTAGATTGCTTCTGTAAAGAATTTAATCACTAAGAAACAAAACTAAAGGATCGATTTGCTTAGATTACTTAAAGAAATTAATCACCCACAAACTAAACAAAATCTGGATAAGAAAGCTTAAAGGAATTAACCACTAACTTTCTAAGATTTTTGCAAGCATAAAACTCACGATTTTATTTATCAAATTCTTGTCTCGCAAAAGATTACAATATAGGGGTATATATAGGCTAGGAATATAACCTTAACCTAAAACTATTAGGAATCCAAACTAGAACTAAAATCAGTTAGGAGATTCCAAACTAGGAAACCAATAAAAAACCCAATCCAAATAGGAAATTACATCAAAACCAAATTCAACTAGAAAAATAAATCCTAAGTGTTTAAAACAAGAAAAACCATTTCAAGTGAAAGGTAAAATCTTGCAAGCCAAAATTTACTTAATATAATTATATAATAATAACTCCAACATAATAAATCAGCCGATGTTGGTAATTAAGTTGATTATTGGACTTGGAACATTGTCCAACCAATTTCTATGTATAGAATCGAATGAGAAGAAGTCCAAAGCCACATTTTTGTCCATGAGAACAAGTACATCGGCCCCCGTATCAATTAGTGGATCGTGGAGAATTAGGTTAGGCTTTCCACTGAGAACTTAGGTCTAGCTCATTATTAGTAATATTAATTAAATCTACTAAATAATTATTATATTGAAGATAGCCCTAATGGGTCAATGAATTAAAGCCCAAAAAAGTCGGGACGAAATAAGCGATCCAACTAATAAGACAATCTACAATATATATTTCGCTGCACAAAACTTGTTTATATATATGGAGGGAGAGTGACGTCGAAGTGAAACCTTTTTAGCACGAGAACCGTGAAAACTTTCATTAAATTTTGCGGAACCATAATAAAAAATGCCAGTGAAATGTTTAAATAAATTTTTTATTATGGTTTTGCAAAATTTAGTAAAAGTTTTCACGATTCTTACGCTAAAAAGCTTTCACCTGAATGTTACTATATATATATATAGGCAAATGCTCAAATAGAAACCAAGTCAAATCTAGAAACTAGAAACTAATCTAAGTCACATATTTAATCTAATCTAATGGCCCCTAGAGGGCACCTCACACAATTAAAATACACCCTCTCATACACAATATCATCTAATCCCCTCCGTTTTTAGTTTGAATTTTCCCGCTAATTGGTGAATCTTTTTTTAAATCTAACTTCACCACATTTTTTCTTATCTCCCAACGATCAGTTTGCATACCATATGTGCTATATTCCGGCGACTTCCATTTTTCCGGCGATCTTCATATATATTTATTTAACAAAACTGGTGATTTTGGTGATTCTTATAATACAAATTAGTGATTCTTATAGTACAAATTAGTGATTTATCTAATATAAATTAGTGATTGCATTTTTTCTGGTAACATATACTCCCTCCGTCCCAACCAATTCTTTACACTTTCCTTTTTGGGACGTCCCACCCAATTCTTTACATTACTAAAAATAGTAACTTTTAACAATAAATATATTATTACATCCACTACTTCACTCCACTTTTTCAACACTTTACACTATTACACCCACTACTTCATTTATTTTAACAATAAAATCACTATTACACCCACTATCCTTAGTCTCCGTGCCCGGACCAAATGTAAACATTTGGCCGGGACGGAGGGAGTATAATATAAATTTGTGATTAATTTTGAAGTCGTCGGAATATAGCACATATGGTATGCAAATTGATCGTTGGGAGATGGAGAAAAATGTGGTGAAGTTAGATTTGAAAAAAAGTTTGCCAATTGACGGGAAAATGGAATTAAAAACGGAGGAATAAAGTTAGTTTCTAGTTTCTAGTCAAATTTAGTTTCTATTGGAGTAGCATCCTATATATATATATATTACAGTGAGAGTGCCCGAAAAGACATAATTAATACCCCTATTAAAGTAACCCCGTTAGTATGAATTTGATAGAAGTTTTTAAAATCGTTGGTCATCAAAATTCAATTTACTTATATATATATATATGTATATATGTAGGGTGCTACTCCAATAGAAACCAACTTTGACTAGAAACTAGAAACCAACCTGCCCCACTCACACACTGGTAATGGGCTAGGCCCAATTTCTCGGTGGGCCTAACCTAATTTCTCCACGATCCACTAGTGTAGCCTATAAATATTCTTATTCTCCAAAAAGCAACCCTAAGTTTTCAGAGCCTCCTTCTTGATATAGAAAAATCAAATATTATATATATATATATATATATATATATATATATATATATATTTTGTCCAAGGGAAGGAAAGAGGAGAAAACTAGGGTTCTTGCTTGGAATACATGACTTGAATCGCTTGCATCGTAGCGATTAAGGTAAATATACTTCTTATGTATGTAATCATGGAACCGGTTGAATACTAATCACTATGATCCAAAGGGACCAACATGTTTTTCTCTGAATGTGGTTGAATTATTATCAATTTAGGTTTACCTTTTACTCTATTTTTATTTCTCGGCACACCTCAAATAAACTCATTTGAAGATTTCAGATCTTCTGGACCTGTGCTATTTAAATCGAGCTTCTACGGATCTAGATCTGGATCTGGATCTGAATTGCCCACTCTTAGACAGCTAAAGCTACTCTGAATCGAATTCTACCGATGATGCATCAGTATAACAATGCTGTAATAAACTTCCTCTATATGGTTATAGATTTATTACTTCATTATACACGGTTTTGTGGTTAGATTATATTCTCATAACTCATTTAATTGTTGTCATGTAGTGTCTATGATATGATTTTATACATGGTTTTGTGGTAGATTGCATTCTCATTTACTCGTTATGTGGTGTTTATGATACGATTTTCTATAATGATAAAGAGCATTGCATTAGGGAGATAATACTTAAGTTTTACATTGTCATTTAATGAGATTATTTGCTTCTTTAGGCAAGTTTTGATTGGTACATATTTTAAATTTAAAAAGGACAAGTGATCATAAGGCTATGCTTAAAACTTTAGCTAAGTTATAATATGAGACAGACCTGCACATCGTAATTGTATATGCCTTGTTCAGTGATAAGTAATATTAGTGTTTATGTTGATTCAAATAGTGATTTGTCTTATTTGTAAGGTAAATAGTATAGGCGGGCAATTGAATATTGAAGGCAGACAGCAATGTTTTGCTACTGGCCTTGCTATTTGAGAGTAAAATGAATTTCTGAGTGTTTCAAGCATCAGATACTCAAACTGTGATAGCACGGATTAAATTCTGAATATTTTTAGAAATTGATTCTATCTTGATTTTGAATCCAAAATAAGTGCGGAATAATTTTAGTTTTACTGTTGATGTTTTTGAACAATTGCTATATTGCTTTGCTCTACCAAATTAGTTACTACATGAAAGAAAACAGGCTGTATAAGTTCTAACCGGTACTTGTACTTGTCAGGTCTTAAAGTCGGGGGATAAACCATATAATGCTGGCAGAAACAGGTCAGGAACTTCACACAACTATTTCATCTTTGTTATAATTGCATAATCCAGTTACAATTGCTGCATTGATACTATTTCATCTTTTTCTCCCCAATATAATTCAGCCATGTAGTAAAATAAAACCACAACAATCGTGTAAGATACGAATATGTGCCTTCTATATGCATATCCGAAGGAAATATGTTGAGTAAAACTTTTTTTGTATGCATCTGTTTCTTTCTGGTTTTACTGACGAGGGTCGCTGTTGTGGTTGTAAAATAACCCGAAATCCTATGAATTAGTGGAAGACACTTCTGAAGTATCTAAGTTCTTAAATTGCAGTGATGATGTGCTAGCCCCTGAGAAAGGCAAAGGTTTAAATCCTTTGGCTGAAATCTGTATCGAAGCTGATGGCAACAATGAGATGGTAAGTACGTCAGATTTGATTCTCTGCATGATTATGAATTGGTTGATCTTACATTGTCGTTTTTAAATAATTTATTTTGGTGATGAATATACACTAGGGTACTCAACTAGGTGGAAAATCAAGATTAGTACGTAGGAGGTTTAAAGTACGCGGCTTAAAGTTCAAAACGAAGTCTTCTGGTTACAGTTCGGTCAGAAGACAGATTTCTGTGAAGAAGGGTGAACTTAATCATCATTATGACCCATGTGGATGTATATCTGCCTGTGGGAAGGACTGTGTGTGCCTTTTAAATAAAACATACTGTGAAAAGTACTGTGGGTATGTTGCTGGTTTGTACTTGATGATTACATCAAGCATCTCCTGTCCAATCCAAACTAGTTGAACTATCATTAAGGGATACTTATTTATGTGTTGTTAAATCCTCGTATTTTTCAAAAGTATTGTTAATGATCTATTTGTACCTTGTAATGCGAAATTTTGCTTGAATCATATATAATCTTTCAGTTGCCCAAAGAGTTGTAAAAATCGATTTAGAGGCTGTGGTTGTGCCAAAAATCAGTGTCGAACTCGACAATGCTCGTGTGTTGCTGCAGATAGAGAATGTGATCCTGATGTCTGTCGCAATTGCTTTATCGGGTAAAAGAAACAATATTTTAAATTTCTTTACTTCACTAATTTTATTGACTTTTTCCCCAACCCCAGTACATGCATTTTCAAGAATCAATAAGTTTCAAAGTTTTTTGGATAGGAAGTCAAAGGTTGTAAAGAGAAAGCAGGCTAGTATCTCCAATAGGAGCATTGATGATTTGTTTTACCTCTGACTTTAAACTATAACTATTACATAGATTGACCATGTTGATAAAATTGTCTCTACAATATGAAGTCTTATTTTTCAATTTTCACTGTAACTTATCTTGAATTAATTTTGTTCTTCAGTTGTGGTGATGGCACTTGTGGAGCTCCTCCCCCAAAAAATAAAAGTAATAACTGTATGAATATGAAGCTTCTTCAAAAGCAACATCTTAAGGTAATTATATTTTACACCATATATATCCTTTTTGTTATATAACTTGAAAATAGACTTCATTGGGAATAATCTGGAAACAAAAAACGACTATCACATCAAGATACCTTTGAGGGGTTTGAAGGGTATTACCAAGGGAAGAAATGAATTTTACAGTAGATAATAATTATCTTCTCAAGGCTTTTGTGAATAAACAATCATTTAGGATGTCTTGTTGTAGTGTAAGTAACATTGTAATGTGAAAGCCTTTAATGTCAGTACACATGAAAAGAATCAAAATAGTTAGCCATCGGCAATTCAAGTTTATGATATTTTGACAAGATTATCTTCTTCAACCTAAAATGTTGTTGTCTAATCCCAAACTGTTAGTTAGTTTTTTTACCAGGGCCAGGATTCTTTGGATGTAGAATGTTACCCACAAGCTCACTTTCACCAAGTATTTTTTCCAGAATTTTATGTTCCTCCTAATCAGTTGTCACTAGTTAAAATTTGTCAGCTCCTTTGATTTTTTGCAATAGAGACAAATATCTAACTATGCATGCTTCAATTATTTGTGTTTGGTACTTGTCTTTCTAATTGTTCATTTATTACCTATGAATTTATGTTTAAGGGGTACAACTTAAAAATAGACTCCCTTTGAAATAATCTGAAAACAAAAATGACTACCACGTCAGGTTACCCTTGAGGGATTAGCAGTATGTCAAAGAGAAGTAATATATTGTTTTACTAAATAATAATCATCTTCCGGGGCTTTCATGTACAAACAATTGTTTTAATAAACTATGTATGTTTTAATTGCTCATACATAGTACTTGTCTTTCCAATAGTTTAGTAGATCATTTGGTTTGTACTTTAGAGAATTAGGTTACGATTCCTGCATATAATAGTATGTGAAAAAACTAAAAAGTAACACATGTGTTTCTTGGTTGTGGATGTGTGTGTTGCTGGTGTCGATATTAATGTCTCTTGTCACCGATTATGTGCAGGTGTTACAAGGAAATTCTGGCGTATCTGGATTCGGATCATTCTTAAAGGTACCTAGGTTTTTTTTTATTCTTAGACAAATTAGAAATAAATAATTCTGCGTTGTGTTTCTCCCTCTTTTCTTGTTTCAAATATATCTTTATATGACTCACTTTTACTCATTCCCACAGAATGCATGTGAAAAGGATGAATTAATTGGAGAATACAGGGGTGAAGTGATAACGCACCATGAAGCAAACAAACGTGGGAAGATATATGACCGTATAAATTCCTCATATTTGTTTGATCTTAATGATAAGGTATAATACCGGAAAATTACTAAATCCCTGATCTTTGAACTTTACTTTTGTAGATTAAATTAATTTACCCTTTTTTTCCTGTTAGTATGTTCTTGATGCTTTCCGCATGGGGAATAAATTAAAGTTTGCCAATCATTCCAACACCCCAAATTGCTACGGAAAGGTAAAATTATTTAGCTTCCTAGAAACTCAAATTTTGGCGAACCTCTATGTTGTCTCTCAGCTGTTAATTTATCCATTACACATTACTACCACAAAATAGAAGTGATAGTTACATGATTTACTTTGTCAAATTCATCTTGCCATGATATAGCTTTTTGCTACTGGCAGGTTTTATTTGTGTCTGGGGAACACAGGGTTGGGATATTTGCCAGTAGAAAGATATCTGCTGGAGAAGAACTTTTTTATGATTATCATTACAAAGATGACGTGGCTCCTCCATGGGCAAAGCGTCCTGCGGTCTCGGGTTCAGACAAAGACGAGGACTATACCCCCTCAAGAAGCCGATCTAAAAAGAAGGCCCTGGTTTCAAAGAAGACTAGGACTGTGCTTCATTGAAGATGTCAAAGCATCGATTCTTCCAGATCTCTTTACAAATTCCTTCTCCCCCAGAACAGAAGATTTATTACCAACATATCTGATGGTAGATTTTGCAATTTATACTTGGTAGGCAATTGTTAACTTTTTTGCAGCTTGTCTTGATTTATTTATTGTCTCCTAATGTGTTGAATGCACCATAGCAGCACTATCTCCAGTTACATGCCATTGTTTTTTTTTTACCATGAAGTATAGATGTCAAGGAAGTCAGATTTAGAGGATTTTTATATATGGCTACAATTGAAGTTATTTGTGTTTTGCAGAGTCTCGTAAAAGTTTCCAGTTAACACTTGCAACATGCTATAAATTTCGAGATACATTGAAGTTGAAACAAAAAATTTAAAAACATACATCAAAAAGTTAGTGTAGCATAAGAAACGAAAAGGTATTATATAATTTGCACAGTAGTCGGAGGATTCAAGCTCGGGTGACAGCACGGGGGAAGAAAATAAGCTTCAAATTGTCTGTTCGTACGAGAATCAAAAACTACGATTGACATATCGAAGTCCCAAAAGTCACTATAAAGTCATTTGTCTCAAAAAAGAAAAAAGGTGGCAAAATGGTACCCATTTATAACTCGACACGTCAAGCTTTCCCTCGATGTACAAGAAAGTCTGCCCCCATAGTTTTTACAAACTTACTTACCCATCAAGATCAATCAGTAGCAACCCAGACCCCCCCCCCCCCCCACTATATTGTATTGACTCCATTCTGCACCATTGGATATGATAGACGTTTTGCCACGGTCGGCGTGCATCTCGATGCACTATGATTTTATAGGCTAATGTCTCATTACACTCCATCTTGCAATATGAATGATATAATGTTGATTAATCACTACTGAATAAAAACGTTGACACTTCATGCATGCCGGTTTTATCAAGCCTCCGAGTTTTTCTAATCAACGCTGTTGGCTCTTGCCTAGAAACAAAAAAGAGGGTAGAATAAAAAAAGGTGCCAAAAAAATGTCAAACTATTAGAGCATGTGTTTTTTAAAATGTTGTAAACGATATATAATATTAATACTCTATTTTTTATGATGCGCGGATAGATGCTCTAAGAATATTGAATAAAACTGAAAGCAAGAAGGGAAGAAAACAGTAATATGAGTGACTATACGTATAGAAATTAGCTACAGAAGAGTGTAATGTCTGTCCTTTTACATGTGTGAGAACTGAGAAGAAAAGATTATAGTACTAGCAGTAGTATATTGTTTAATATTTATTCGTCTGCTCACGACTATCTTTTGTCGTTTTTACTTACCCACGCTTCTGTCTCCTCACTCTCACTCTCACTCTCAGTCTCAGTCTCTGCTATGTAGTGTAGTATAAAATACTTCTCCTAGTAGTATACACATTCGAAAAACAGAGCTATTGACAGTGTTGATTATATTTATTTGTTTGTTCCCCCTGCTTTAAAAGACGGGGTTTGCTTAAATTGAGAGCATTAAAAACAGCTTAGCCCATTCACTCACTTTTTTCCCTGGCCTTGTTGAAAATAGTACGTAGTAGTAGCAGCAGCATTAATAATAATAATGGCGGATATGTATGATAATGCCATCATCTCCAACACTACAACTACATATCCTCCTCCTGATCACGACGACATCTCCATTTTACTTCATCAGTTTCTTTCGCATTCTTCTTCTTCTTCTTCTTCATTGCCAATGCCTCCTCCTCCTCCTCCTATGTCTCAAACAATGCGTTCTCGAACTCCATTCTCACCGGGGAATCACCACATTCCACCGCCAGATTCTCTCCTTTCGGGCCCCATCGCTGACTCATACCCTGGACCTTATTTTCACACCCTGGAAACCATAGATAATGATCCTGATGACTATGATTGTGACAACGAGGTAAAAGTTTTGTATTAGCACGCATTACCATTAATAATATATGGTCACATACATGTTTACTATTATATGCACACACAAAAGGTGATTTTGTGATGAGGAGTAGTATACTATTACTCTTTATAGGAGGAGGAGGAGGGTTTTGAGGCTTTAATGGAAGACACAAACAATGCAAAGACAAATAATTCTCGTCATTCCTCTAAAAGAAGCAGAGCTGCTGAAGTTCATAATCTTTCTGAAAAGGTCTCTCTTTTTTCTTCTTCTTTTTATTTTAATTTACTTATCAGAATACTACTACTACTACTAATACTAGCTGCAACCAATAATAACAAACTGGGGTGTTGTGCAGAGGAGGAGAAGTAGAATTAATGAGAAAATGAAAGCACTTCAGAATCTTATTCCCAACTCAAACAAGGTACTACTGTTCATCATCACTTTTTATTATTTTTATTTTGAATTTTTTTATTAAATTATTTTTTGTTCAGGAATTTTATTTTGATTTTTTTTTTTTGGGTTGTGAACTATATTAGACTGATAAAGCTTCAATGCTTGATGAAGCCATTGAATACCTCAAGCAACTCCAGCTCCAAGTACAGGTCTACTTTTTACAACTTCCATAAGTACTTTCCTCTCGTTCTTTCTTGTGATGGTATACTTATGTATGTTTCACTGCTTTATACAATTGATGTAGTGTAATATTCACTATGGAGTATGAACAATAGCAAAACTGCAATTAGATTGTAATAAAAACAGAATAGGTATACGTGTATCCTGCATTATTGAAATGACTGGCTCAGTCTCAGACTAGTTAAAGGCCTAAATTTTGATTTTTCTATTTTCTCTGAAACGTGAGAGATTAGGATGGGAACAACAGGCTAAAATTATGCACTAAAAGTTATCATTATGTATTCCATTTTCTGATATTCCGAGTTGCATTTTAACATAGATGTTAACAATGAGGAATGGACTGAGTATGTATCCTACGTGCCTACCGGATGTCCTTCAGCAGAACCAACTCTCAGAGAAAAGAATTAATTTCCACGAGGGGGGAGATATTCTTCTTAACAACCTAGGGAGCACCGTTCTAAACACTTCTTCAAACCTAACGCACTCCTCGTTTACTCTGGCCAAGCAATGCAATAACCTGAAGCAGCCATCAGTTAGTAATATTTCTAAAATAGGCAACTCAAAGTCTTCATATGGACTAGAATCATCAAATCAGGCTCAACATGGACCATCCGAATATAATGCCTTCTCTGAGGTGAATCTTCTACTCAAGCATATCTATGGTTAAATCTATGTATCATATTAGCTGAACTATATGGATGTTTCTGCTGTTGGAAGGTTTTCTGCAGGGAGGACTTGCTTTGCCAACCACTAAATATGGAGCCATCAAGAACTAACTTAGGTGTGTTCTCTGTTTTTTAAAAGTTAAGATTGTATCATTTGTTTATTGTTGTCAAGATATAAGTAACAAAGATTAAAATTATGCACGCGATTGTGTGATTTAACAATTATTTTTTACGGATTTAGGAGTTCCCTTTAATTTACAAGCACCTGGTTTAATTGATGACAAATTGCTGGATACAAGCAGCCTCAAAAGAGGCTCATCCGGAGACCTGCAACTGTAGCAAGTTTGGTATGAGACCTGCACTTCCCCGACTAGGGTGTTATTTTCCCTAATATGTCATATTCTAGTCTTGTTCAGACATGTGTTCTCCATTTATATATTTTTGATAAGTATGTGATCTCTATTTTCACTTGTCAGCATGACAGCATCCATGCAAGTATCATCTCTAACAATGACATCAAGAATGAAGGCAGCTGAATGTATGAAATACGGCAGCGTTCACTTATGATACTAATGTGCGGCCAAGTATTTTGATTGCTGCAGGCAATTGTACATGTTTTAGGGTATTTATTAGACAGAATCAAGTTACATTTATTCAACTGAAACAATGTGGAATGGATAAAATTGAATTTATGCTGATGCTTGTAGCTTATGCTTATGGATTCAAATGAAATCTTTTATGCTGCAGCTTCATGTAAAGACAGACTCGTATTTTAGTATTTTACATCACATGCATTTCCCACTGCTTAATATTCAGGCAGTAATCTCAGCTTTGCTGAAAGGGATACATTTTAGTAGACCTTCAGATATAAATTTGAATATATTAAAACATGAATGCTTGCTAAAAATTAGTCACAAACTAGAAATTATAAACCTTAGATGATAGTTTTTGAAAAGAATGATCACCGCAAGGTCCAGAATGGCTGAGGTAAACCAGAAGAAATACAACTGAGTTTTGCGATAAGCTCTTTGAACCCATCACTAGAGGCACGAGATTTGGAAGGGATGGACTTGGCATCAGAAGGAGAATCAAACCACTGGCCGCAAATACCAGAATAATGCAACTACGAAAAAACTCTCATTTAGTCGTTCTTGCATCCCATGGGCAGAAACTACAGATTTAAACTCCACCGTATTGTCTAGTGTCTCCCACAATATTGTAATGCATATCGTGGTACCACAATAGGAGATGTACTAAAATAATGCATTCAATACGTAGGAGGTAAAGCACTAGTGTTCTGAAAAAATGTAACCTAATGCGCAGCTAATTATTTTGATTGATGCTCACATCAGTCATGCAAAGCATATTAAGATCATCAGGCATGCTTGTAGATCCCAGAGCAGAATACTTGAATGTCACGTACACAGATACACAAGTTTACAAAGTCCAACATTTTTCCTAAATTATACACCTCTGTTCCGAATTATATAAGCCGGTTAATATTACATGTTTAAGAAACTGATGTTTGACAAGTTTACATTCACTTACATCCACAAGAAGTGAAGGACAACTTAAGCATACAATTGATGGAGATGGAAATGTTCATATACTAGTGTTGAAGTTATAAAATTTTGAGGTAGCCTTACAAATAAATATTTATTATAATAAATTTTGGAGTGAGTGGAAGTAATCCAAAGAAACGTAATTGAAAACGTTTCATACGGGTGAACGGTATATTGATGTAAATTTTATCATATTATGTTTTTTTATCGCCTTCACCCCAACTTTGTGGTAAATTAAAATTACTCCGTTTCCTTTTAAGTGTTCACTTTCAAAATAAATTTTGTCCCTAAATACATATTCATTTCTATTTTCAAAACAAATATAGTGACAATCTTCCAAAATTATCCCTACATTTATTATTTCTAAAGTTTGACTCATTTAAAGCTCAATTAGATTGTCATTTTTCAAGACAATAATTAGGGATATGTATGGAAAATTTTTATCCAACTAACTTTTTGTTAATACGTATAATTTTTTTAAAATGGACTTCAAAATAATAACGATGGGAATATTATCCGGGAGTTTGGGAGTCATTGGGTCAAACTTGACTACATCTATGTTCCATCTAAATCTTGGCTTCAAATTTGACTCTTGACGCATGATATTCGACAAGTGCTCAAACCCATAACAGTCGCCAGTCGGGTCTTACAGTCTAAGAAAACCTATGATATAATTTCGCCCACGTATTGCAAGTTCCCATAGATGAAAATGAAAAAGTATAATATATTTTAATCATTTGCAGTACTAATTATTTTTCTAATAAGAATATAGTACGTAGGTTGGGGCCTAAGTTAGAATATGGTAAAAGGCTAAAAGCTAGCAAAGCATCTCTTTCACGCCATACACATTCCTGCAGACCTGTAGCAGGTGCGACTGTGCGAGTATAATATGGTTTTCAGAGCATCTTAATATCTATTTGTAATATAATTACTAACTTTCAAAATAAAACAGAGGGCAAAAGTCATAATTCAAATTTTAAACCTTGTAATCTGAAGCTTAATAATTGAAGCCGAAGTTGAGAATACCGAGTCTTCATCTATACAGTGGTGTTCTTTAAAAGAGCCGGATTAAAATTTTACTTTCATTTACACATAACGGTACGATACTCAAATTCCTATAGTTGATGCTCTAGACAACAATAGCCTAATTAATTTAATTGACACAGCATTATATAAATAAAGAAAATTTTAATTGTACATTGAAGTAAATTATATGGAGACGCTAAGATCGCTCAGCTGCACCCATCCATAAGCACACCTGTCTCTGAGCTTCTGAACTTGTGATGATGCAGATTCAACTAGAGGTCTGATTCTTGCCAGCTCCTTTTCAACTGGCATTCGGATCTTGACGTCTATCTGTACTCGTCATTAGAGCATACACGATTTAATTTTATTCAGATCAAGTATAAGCAGAATTATGAGGCATACCCATGAAAGCTAGGCGAGATGTTAACCTTTTCAATGCAACGTACAGTATCCAATATGTGGCAAAAATAAGCAAGCTGCTTGTAAAGCTCTGCTTCAGTGTACTGAAAAAGCACATGGCAACAAATTTAGGGTGACTGGAAAAATATCTCAATGGAGTAAGAAAGTGGTTTGATTTTTGTCAATAATTGATGGGAAAAACCTTTCTCACGAGGCGCCCATTGCAACGGGGATAGTTTGGACAAACAGTTCCTCTCTCGGAATCACCAACTACTCTAAGGTTCAGGCTACGAGTAGTATACTTGCATGTGTCATCATCACACTGTAATTAAGACATTGTTAGTCCAGCAAAAGCCTCCTAGATTTACTACTAGTAGTAGATGTCCGAAAAGCCGACTTTACCATCATTAAGCTCTTGTAGTATGTTGAAATATATCCTTCAGCTTGCCTTTTCATCTGATAGAAACAAGCAGTTAGTTGCTAGACATATCTACAGGCAATTATCAAACAACCAAACATGTAATTCTGAGCAGTATACACTGCCGGACAATTATCATATCAGCTTACCAAACTTCTAAACGAATCCCATGAAAATAGTTGAAATTATTAGAATATTTTGGGGGGATATCTGAGAAATTCCTACTACTTAAATACAACTTAAAGATCAGGTGTTACCTGATTTGCTATTGATCCAGGAGATAATCTACCCTGATCATCTTCCTCTGTACAATTTGGACAATGCAAACTACGCCAAAAATTGATGCTGGAACGACTGTTTTGCGCTTCTGTTGGCTTTTCATTGATTGAAGAATATAAGGAATTGAAAATAGTTGGGCAATCAAAAGTGCCAGAACAACTTGGACATGACAAAACCAGCGGTTCACAACCTCGATATCTGCAATATTGGTATGAATAAATTGTGTATCTCATCTCTTTTAGCAATCATGTATAAAGTTAAGTGGCGTTAAACCAAGTCAAGAGGTCAAATACCGAAGCACATAGGCTCTGTTTCTTAGGACAGAATTAAGGGATGTTTTCGGCAATGTATTATGATAAAATAGAAAACAAGTGACCATTCACCCTGTAGGTTGTGAGTTACCAACCGGATAGTATATAAGATTTTTGAAACAACGGTCAACAGATTTCAAATAACCATTATATTAATCTGGTCCATATGAATAATAACATTCTAAAAAAATAAAAATTAAATCCGCATAATGTTTACCCCTTGCTATCCTTGTAACTAACATTATTGAGAAATGCCAGGATGAGAAATAAATAAACTTATTAAAATGCCAAGAAAAATATAATTCCGTGTTAAAGCAACTTGAAGGCCAAATAACATGCTAATTTTGCCAGTGAATACTCAATCTACCAAGCAGCTTTAGCATTCCAAAGCATAAAAAGTTTCTGGTGTTGTTGTAACAGTCTCTCGTGGATTAATTAATAAACAATTGACTGGATTGTTGGCTATTATCTCAAACAACCATTAAAACCCAAGGGCCTCTAGCACCAATAGAGAACAAGTGATTACCTCTCGTCATCATCTACAGCATACAAAAGGGAGCTGGAAGAATCGTTGTTGAATGCCTCAATTGACTTGCTTTGGTACTAAGGAAATTCATTGTTGGCCATAGTAATTAGGTACATTATAGCAAAAACTTGTGTTAAATATACTATTTTAATGAAAGAAGAGACTCCAAACCTTGGATGAGTCCAGTCCTAAACAATCAGCCAAGCGTGCTGGACTTGTACCCTGAATTGATGCACAAAGACGTGATACTACAGGATGAATCTGCATTAACAAAGCCAATATTTTAAGACCTGGAACGACCTAATAGAGGAATGAAAACATCCATTAAGAATTATGAAGGATAAAACACAAAAAAAAACCTGTTGCACGAGGTAATAGTCAATGTCAACCATCCAATTCCCATTGTCCTTTTTTAGCTCGTCAGGATGCCTTGCTCGCTGAGCAATACCTACTGAGGTACTTGAACCATGCCCCTGTCATCGACAATTTAGAAAGGATCGTAAAACTCTAATGGAAGATAGCTTTTAGGTTTAAATAAAATATTTAATTGAAAGAAAGAGAGCATGAAGAACTTCATAGACACCTGTTCACAGCATATTACATAAGGAACTGTATCGCCAGCAGAGCAACCAGTAACATAACCACTTTTCTTTAATCGAAGTGCCACCTAACTCAGAAAACACATATATTTATGCAGTGAATTTAATAGTAGCATTTATGGTTAACATAACAAGTTAATCTGCAGATAGCAAGATTATATGTTGATTATTGGACTTACTTCGACATGAGGTTGATTTCTAGCATCTGGATAGGCTTCGGGAGCTCTAGTCAAAGATTTTGTTATGACATACTTCTCCAAAGCTATTCTTCCATTTCTCATATCCTCCTGGACCTGCATATGTTCAAACATGAACTCTGAGATATCCTCTAATAGTTTAACTGCCAAATAAAGAAACAGGTAGTGGTTGGTATGCCTCATTTTCCAAACTCTAGTGTGTCAAGGCGCCTACCATAAGTCGATCAATGGTTTCCAATAAAAAAAGATTGGCTTACATAAGAAGATAAAAAGATTGGCCAACAAAATTTAAACCTGTCTGGACATGGGTTGCTAATCACTTTTTGAATATAAACAGCAAAACACCAATAAAAAAAATTAAACACCTATTCACCTCAAATGGAATAGGGCGGTACAATTTTAGTGTACTCTCAACTCTCAAGCTGAGTTAAACATGCTAGATGATTGACAAAAATTACAATATATGGGGTCTGATATATCATATAAGCCATTGAAATTTAAAATCTGAGTCCTGATATTAGTAAAATCTCATGCTCTGACCTTCATGAGGGCATCATGTATTGACTCAACAACATCTTCACAGGACCTGTATGTACAAGACAAACGAACATGGCAAGTTTTAGAAGTAACAAAAGATCCCTTTACACATACTCCAGCATTAGTAGAGGAAAAAGAGAATCAAAATACCCTCCAGATAAAATTTGACTCAAACAGTAGTCTCCCAGATCCTTTGCTAGCATACTCCAGTCACGGCGAACCATATCAAGACCTTTACGTTCAATCACCTGTAGCAGAATAAACCAAATTCGATTAGGCAAAAGTAAAAACCAAGGCGTAGAATACAACTTGTCCCCATATGACTATTTACCGGTAAAAAGTTACAAATTTTGGAAACATAAAAATTTATCTACCTCGTAGGGTTTGCCATCCTTAATCTGCAGTTTTACAGCTGCGTATTTCTTTTTCTTCAATAGTAGCATTCTCTTGTAAAGGCCATCAAGATCAATTTCTAAGCATTTGTATTTCTTGTTGACCTATAATAAGATACAAAAGGAAAGTACTTCAGTAGCAGAACTCTCTTCTTCAAGCCATTATGATATCATACTAACAAGAGAACCCTCGAGAATATATATTAGGGGCTCAGGGCTAAGTGATAAAACTCTCAGCTGCTTTGGTCCATAAAAAAAGAAATGCTGTTACTCTTCATACATTTTGGGTCATTGTAATCATCAAGTCAATGAAACACCCTTTTTTAACAGTTGGTATAAACAAACATGCCACATTAACTTCAGCAGTTTGAAAACCTTATCAATGTGTAATCAGTCTTTCTTAATAACTTAGGCTCAACAAAGAAATTAATGGAACAATACCGAATGTATTTTAATCACAAGTACAATGGTGCAACCAACCTCTTGAATGACCTTTACTGAAATTGATTTAGCTTTTGCTACATCATCAAGTCCACTGTAAATCATGATTGAGTCTGTATCACCATATATAACCTGCAAGAAACGACCAACCATGTTTGTAATCCGAAAACTAGACAACTCATATAAGGAGGAAAACACAAAGAAGCAATCGAAAACTAATCCCACTGAACAAAAATTCAAGATCAGAGATATAACCTCTAAGTTTAGATTGTTCTGGACGAGATCAACAGTACTTTGCAAGATTTCTCTCCCCTGCAAAAACAAATAAAGTTAATAGAACACCAGCTAAATCTGCTAACAGTATTTACAGCATATTCAAAATTTGGGGGTAGGGGGGTGGATGGGGGGATTCTCACTTGTAATGTTATAAGCTCTGCTAGAGGCTTTGCATAGAATCTGGAATTAGAAAAGCCCAGACATCCGTACATACTGCATGTAACATCAGAAATGACATATTTTACAGCAATAAGAACTTCAGTTAGGCATATAAATAATAGAATAAGCTCTAAGCAAAATACCTATTTGCAGTGAGCTTCAGTGCTTGCTGCTGAATGTCAAGCTGTTGGGCCTTGAGACCAGATGCGGTCTTTAACCATGACTTTACCATTCTCCTTCTTTCAACTAAATTTTTCAGCAACTGGATATTTTGGTTCAATTGGTCAGCGCGATTTTTTTAAAGATATTGAGTAATATACAAGTACATCCAGCTGGTAGATGTGGAGGCATGTCAAGGACATACAGCCAAATGTGAACTCCTACTTGGGTTTTCTAGACTCTTGAAAATTTAGAGGATCAGTTTTCTTAAACAATGGAAGACCGTATTAAAATTAATACTACAAAGATAAGCATATAATTGCCCCACTGGAGCATGTAGCTCTTCCCCTGCATCCAACAGCATAGTTGTTGCAACATACTAACTATACTAACTAAGCCTCTCAGAAACACGATACTTCAATCAAGTAAAATGAATCTTATGCTGCAGAGATGTAAGAAAACAAGCATATGTTCAGTCCGGTATATTACAGTATGGACAGCTCTAATTTGCAAAGTTCTCAAAGAAATCTGATTGAGTAGTAACTATATTCATATACAGCTAGCTACAAACATTAATATGAATGGTGAAAAACATAGAGACGGTGTAATCAGTTATACATTCAGGGCTCCACTGTGCCACTTGGTTTAAACAGGACATACGTAGTAATATGATTGAGATTGCATTGATCAGTAATTATCATCTTGACAAGGATCGCTGATTATCAGGCTGCCTGTTGTCAATAAATATACCTGTCTGAAAACAAGAATTGGCATTGAAGAGTGTTGTAGAATTTTTCAGCAACTACATAATTGGTTGTCAATGTAATATTTAGTTCATCAACCAAATTATGCACTTCCAGCTTACGACACATTTTTATAAGAGAACTCGATGGTTCTGGTCTGGTGTGACAGCTGCCAACTTAGTAATTATATTAATCTGCCTTTGAATAAAAGAATTGGCCAAAATAGTATAACAGTGATTCAACCCCAATATATGCCTTACGAACTGCTAATAGACTCTTAATTCTTAACATGTTTGACTATGTGGCTGTTTGGGGTTCCTTAAACTTAAAATAAGTTACTTATTTTCATTTTTTTTTTAAGATAAATATTTATTTTGGAATTTTAAAACCAAATATCATCTTAAAACAAAAAAATAAGTTACTTATTTTCAGAAAAAGTACATACATACCTACTTTTTCCGGAAATAAGGGCTTATTTCCGGAAAAAAAGCTTGGCCAAACACCCTCTATATCTAATGGAAGAACTTTTTGAAAAGATCTCTGGCATACATAAAATCTTGTGCCATAAACATAAACACAACTTTAGGAGCTTTACCTCTGGCAGAACTCCTGTCCTTCTACTAGATGGCAAACGGGGTATTGATCCATCTTCAGGTCTTTCAACAGTTGTAAAGCATATATTGTATTCCTATCAAAACAGGTAAAATTGCATATGGCATGTCAGAAAGATATGCAGACATCAGTACTACAAGAAGATACATAAGGAAGTGGGGAAAGGTAAACAATGTTCTCACTGGGTGAACAAAAAGGCAAAAAGGAGGGGTTGCATAAGAAGTATGGTTGACCTGTATAATCGAAGGGTAGAGACTGTTGAAATCCAGAAGTAAAATGTACTTGTCATAAAGACCCTTTTTCGGTTCTAAAACTAAACCACCAGCATAGGCAGGCCCCTTTTTGGACTTCCCGTTGTCATTTTGAGGAGACTCGGTATCGATGTTTGTGTCAAGCTCAAGATCAGGAAGTCCGTTTTCCACGACACCATTTTTCGTTTTGCGTTTTGGCACTTTTGTTTCTTTCATTTGGAAAGAAAGCTTATCTGGGACAATAAATTTCTTTGCATGGAATGCGTGCAACAACAGGTATTCTACTCTCTGCGCCCTAGCACCCTGAAATAAATTTTTTAAAAGAATTTCCATCAAGGAAAAACTTATATACATATAATATTGAAAAAACCTACGTTACGGAAGCACAATGATTTACCTGGAGAGTTTTCCCCCACAGATTACCACTTATATTAGTAAGCTGACGAGTTAGGGGCAGAATACTTAAATGGAACATGAGTTCCATAGATAACCATGCATCTGTCTCGGCATATTCAATCTGTCAATTACATGAACCACATGTATCAATTTAAATTGAAGTTGGTAAAATGACCATATAAGCTCAGTCACTGTGCCAAAGGATGCATTGCCTCAATCAAATCACTGGCAAAAGAGGTAGAAAAGACACATACTGTTCTATATGAAACTCGAGGCCTGCCCTGCTACTGCCGACAATACCAATACTAGACTACTAGTGAGGAGTACACTGAGCATTAAAATGTTGTCCTTTTTGGCTGATGTTTGCCTTAAGAATTGTTTTTAAAAAAAAATTATGGGTATATTCAAGTAATAACCAAAATGCAGATGGTTTTACTCCATGATTCCTCAAAAGTCAGAAAATCTACGCCCTCCGTTTACAAAACAATTTTGTTAATGTCTGGGTTACAAATTTCAAAGCTAAGCTTCAAGCGACCAATCAAAGATGGATAAATAATGAGTAATGATGCATCATGTCTACACCTGAACATATTACAACTACATAAGAAGAATATAGGGGCAGAAGTTCATATATATATTTTTTATATATTTTACAAGCATGAGATGACAAGTAAAACTATAGAACCTACAAGTTCCATGAGAGATTCAGATTGTCGAAACATCCGAGGAATATCATGTGGAGCAATCTCCTTCCGATCTTTGCTCAGCTGAGTCTTTGCCAATTGTGTCAAAGAATAACTAACCTGCAAGAAGCAGATTTATTATATGATAAGTCAAACTTCACCAGAAGTATCTGCCATATTTTCAATAGAGCAGTATACCTCCTTTAAAAGATCACGAGAACACAAAAAAGTATCACATAAGAGTCTGCCTGCAATGCAGGACATGATCCCTGGACTTGCTCCAGACCCAAATATGGTGTTTCCTTTTGTAAGCTTAGGCATAACAGAGCGCTTAAGACGGCCTATTTTTGACCACATACTGCTGGGTACTCTGCATGCCTGCATAAGCACGTACTTGATGAGTTAAACATGGAAGTACATTGGCAGTATAAAAGCATAGATTGATTTCACAGACCCCTTGACAAATAAAGGTGTATCTGGAGTGAGGATTGACCTACAATCATAATGCTACTGATACAGGTGTCAATATCAAATATATGTGCTTTCAAAATAAAAAATTTGAAATATATTATACAGCAAAGCACTAGTATAAACTTAGTAGCTGTCAACTTGTAACTAAAACTACATCCACGCTAAGAACTCTCTGGAAGGAACTTTTAGAACACGGACATATGAATTGCATCCAGATCAGCAGTTTAAGCCATCTTAATGACCTTTAGTTACAAAACTAATGCAGGGTATGCTATATTATAGGTACACTAATGCTGTCAGGCTCTCTGGATTCTCGTAAAGAACAAAGGATGCACAAGAATTTATAGTACCATATCATAATATTTCTACCTGAGCTCTATGAAGGAGAACATCTAGGTCAAACCCAGATATATTGTGACCAACAAGTACATCACTGTCGAATTTGTGTAATTCAGTCATCAGACGGTTCAATAAAGCCCTTTCACTGCAATATTTGGCAAATTATGAGGGTGAGATGCGATAAATTTAGTGAAAGTGTCTGCTGCATCATGCCAGGTAGGAAGTAAGAAACAGAAAGACAATGTGATAATGGACACAGTATAAAACTGAACATGCCTGCTCTCATGGCCAATGACATTTGATCCAGCCTTTAAATTTCTTTCTGTAACCTCTTTCGTAAATCCCATTGGAAATATGTCGCCTTCAGGCTTACACACAACCGTAAAATGGCTAAGCATGCCAGCTCTTGTCCACTCTGAAGGTAACATGGGAGTGTCAATCTGAAATTTTCAAACATACCTGATCAACCTATCTTTTACATTTATTGCTATGTATACCACTATACTTGATGTGCTACTTTGGAAAAGCAGTTTGCAACAAATGAACTATGGATATATTTTCTTAAATATAATCACAGCAGTATGCTGACAAATAGATAGTTGTAACAGACCACATCTTCGATACCTTTGCCTTGTGACAGCATATTACTGATGCAGAGACAATTTCATTTACTTGCTTCTCGTTAATGACAGTTTTCAGATTTATTGCTGTAACAACCACTGGAGGAATCTCCGCAATACTCTTTGAGGAATTTGAAACGTGAATGTTCTTTGGGAAGTCAACAATAAACTCAAACTTGCACCAAGTAACCTGCCAGATGTAATCAACGAAATCATGAATCATTGGAGAAGATTTCCAAAATGATAACAAAACTAATTCAAAAGCCTTACCCGCTGTGGAAGTGGACAGATAGAGAAGTTTGAAGCTGTTAACCAGGAGGGTCCCTTTATCTTTCTTTTAATAAGAAAAAGCTCCAATGCACTGCAGTAATGTTACTTATTAGTTTCCTGTTCTTATTATATTTCTTTTAACAAGAAAAAGCTCTAATGCACTGCAGTAACATTACTGATTAGTTTCCTATTCTTAGCAAATGTAGATGCATGATCTGTACAGCTTGAGGCATTTTTAAAAAAATATAAAAGCGTGTGAAAAAGAAAATGTATAGTCAAATAGAAGATAACATAAATTGAAGTTGACTCGTTGAATTTGGCACACAGTAATGTGTAGGAATTAGTGTTTCTTCTACATAATAGACTGCAATTTGTTCAGTTGCAACATCATATACTTACACGAGCAACATAAATTCAAATTCATACCTGCAATGAGTACCAAGCAAAGCACTAAAAGTTTCTCCTTTAAGATCTGAAGGAAGTGGTGGATCCTGCAAAACAATGGACCATGAAATCTTCAATAATTGAAGTATAAAAAATTACAAGCTGATAGATCTATATACAACAATGAATAGCATAACCAACCCAACAGATACCACAGGAAACTGAAAAAATTAGTATCCAAGTGCAAGATCTTAAATTGTGGATTTGATCATCTGGAGAAGTATATGACAGAAAAACCAAAAAAAATAAAAATGATTGCCATTTCAATTAATGGAATATGTAATATACCTTAAATGGATAAGTGATCTTTAGGGCGTAATTCTCCCCTAGAGGTATGTCAGACCTCTCAAAGGCATAATTCCTCTGCATACATGCAAACAATGATATGAACAAGAAACTAGTAATAGAAAAGCAAAGGGTAAAAAGGCAAATAGTTTAGTAAAACGATCAGGATTTAGGCAAGAAAAGCTGCAGTTATCTAAGAAAGATTAAAAAACAAACCTTAACAGGTGTCATGCTAAAACTTGAAACATTTTGCTCAAGTAACCGTTTTGCTATATCAGTTTTCAGTCCTGACGCCATCTCCTGAGAAAGGGGTAAAAAAGCTAAGCATTAACTGGTAAAAACAATAAAAACAATTGCACAGGCCAATCTTTCAGAAAATTACCTGCAGCTTAGAACGGAAAGCTGTTGGAGAAATTTTAGATGCTTCAACATCTTTTTCGAGCTTTGTAACTGTTTCGTTCTGAAAAACTGAAGCATTTGGGATCGCGTATACACATCTCTGCGTATTCTTTACAACAACACAGCAACTCTGATAACTGTTTCCCACTCTAACCTGAATCAACATCAATTATGTCAGGCATCAAGATAATTATTTGGAATATGATTTCAAGTGTTCCAGTGTTCTGCAAATATAACAACTAACTTGGAATAAACAAAGAACTGAGTTAAAAGAAATTAAAAAAAGATGGCAGACAGTATGAAACATCAAACTACCTTCCCAAAGAGATAAAGGTTGCCTGCATTGACACCGTAAAATTCCTCGTGGGCATCAAGTAAATAAAACGGCAACGACCCATCAGATTCAACTTCAAATTCATGTTTTTCATCAGAATTTGCACTATGGTTTATCTCAGCAACACTACCATTTCCAGCAGCCCTTACTGCCTGCCATCCAACAGTTGCACTAAACGCCCGATCCTTCTCCTCTTTATTCACTTTTGCATTAAGCACGAATTCCTTCTTCACCTCTACTTCACTTTTAATTTCACTATTATTCAACAAACTCTCCTCAACGACGCTTTCCTTCATCAATGAATCACACAATCCAGCGTCTAAATTATCAACCAATTCAGTATCCATATCATCCACCTTATCATAAACTCTCTCCAAATTACCTTCCCCGCATACATTCCCTTTGGACAAATTAATCCCACAAGTGTTACCAACGTCAGTACTAATCTCATTCCTGAACCTCGAATCACCGACATTACTCTCCAAATTCTCACTCTTAACTTTGGAAATCAAACCAATTGGATTCAAACATTTGACCAGACTGGAATGCCCCTTCCTTCTCCTCTCTCTATCGCCCTCATCAGGCGCAAACTCAGCAATAACATCATCAACAATACTATCCGATAACAAACATTTCCCTTTCTCGTCTCTCTTCTTAAAAACAGAAGTCGTAAACATATTCGAAAGCCTTTGCTTTCCCATCAAAGCAGCAGCAGCTGATAAGGACGAAGGCTTTTTCGCCTTTTCGACATCCTTCTTCTCGGCTTTCTTCTTCTTCGGCTTTTCATTTTCACCGTCCGATTCATCGGAAGACATCGGTCCACACGCTTTTGACCAATCCTCTTCCTGACCTTCATCTAAATACCCTAATCCATCGTCATCGACGACGAATTCTTCGGCCTCTTGGCGCCGCTTTGCGACGAGTGACTCGTACTCGTCTTCGTCGACGGTGTCGTAGATCGGATCGGCTACTTTGATTTGGTTGGTGTCGGATCGCCGGCCGTCGCGGCGGAGAGCTTTGAGGCGTTCCAGAGCGCCGGCGCGGGCTTCCGCGTCGGCTCCTCTGCTTCTCCGGCGTGTTGATTGCTCGTCTGCCATTGTTGTGTTTGTGTAGGTTTGTGAATTGGGGGAATGGTGAGTGATTGAGTGAGCTTTGTGTTTAGATTGGGTGTTTATAAATGGCGGGAAAGGGGAGACTTTGTTTTGGCGGCAATTGATAGTTCATTCTTAAAATTGCCATCGGCCCCAAGTCCCTGACCCTATGTCAGTTATGTAATGAAAAAAAATCGGAAAATATAAAATGGATCTCCGTCCTCCTTGACAGTCGGGGAAAAGTTAATTATCATATGTTTTTGCATTTGTTAGATGAGCTCACGGACGGTATGGATTTTTTAAAAAAAATTATCCCTTTCCACAGTCCCGAAGCACGGAAAGGCTATATTTTTGCGGGTTAAAAGCGCAGAATAGGTCAAATCATTAAACGACAGCCCTTAACGAATAAAACGACAAAAGCCTCTTTTCGTGGTTGCGGAGCGCGGAAAAACATTTTTATAACAGACAGTTCCCTCTTTTCTGTAAAAATTCTTTGTTCAAACAACAAAATACACTCTACTGCGAATTTGAAGGCGATTGAAGGGTAATTGAAGTTGAGTTGAAGGCGGTTACATCAATCTGATTACATCAAAATCCGATTACATCAAAACTTCAAATAATCAGGTAAGCATATAACTATTGTGTTATGTCTAATTTCAATTGTTACTCGAATTGTTGTGTTGTGTTAGGTTTGTGAATGATTGATTGAGTAGTACTTTTGGCTTGTTATTTATCTTGTTTTTAATCGAATTGTGGTTGGTCTGACATTATATATTGAGTCTCCTCTTGTTTTCATTGTATGCACGCCAACTGTTTGACTAAATGATTAATAGAACTGATTCTCCATTTTGTTACTGTTAATTAACTACATGATATATGCTTTGTGATGAATAATTGTTGTGTATAATGACTGATGGATAAAATGGAGGGTGTATAATTTGATTATCCTGATTATTTCTTGAGAGCACACCAATTGTTCGACAAATTGCTTGACAGAAATATTTAGTGAAAAATAGTGATTGCGGTGCTTATAAGTGTGTAGTTGAAATGTGTGGTTGAATTGTGTAGTTGAATTAGTAGAAATATTGATTACACGCGAATTAGTTCTATGGCAGGCAGTTGCTTATGCAATTTGCTTAAGTTTGACTTATGTTGGCAATGTTATCTGAATTTGAATGGTTAGAATTGGTTAGAATTTTATGTAGTTCCATGACTGATGTAGTTTAACGAACTGTTACATACTTACCTCTATTTACCTGTTCTTGAATACATGTAATGATTTTGAAGTCTATTTGTAAGTTTGTGTAAGTTGTTTGTCAGATATATGATTTGTATGAACTAATTGTTTTTGTTTCCAATTTTGCAGGATGGACGACACATTGCCCGGACCTAATAGTCGGATAGTGATCTTCTACAATTAGTATCATCTTATCAAGGATGTCTGGCAGGGACATGATAGTGGTACTTTGGAGGTATTTTGTGGAAGTCGGTTGCTGAAGTCTTGGCATTTATCTGAAGCACAGAAGGAGTTGTTACACATGATTGGTTTTGGTATTTTTGCCAATACGCATGTGGTACTTATGAACGATACCTCATTGATTACATCTTTGATAGAGAGGTGGAGGCCAGAGACCAACACCTTCTTTATGAGGCGGGGTGAGATGATAGTGACTCTGGAGGATGTGGGGTATATTCTTGGTCTGTCTGTCTTTGGGGATCCTTTGACGGGTCATTCGCTTAGTAGTCCGAAAGATTATTTTGTCAAGAATTGGTTTGAGGGGTTGAGTAAAGATGATATGAAGGCATCTTGGAGCCGAGGAAGAATTAAGTTCACCTGGATATATGCGAGATATAGTGGAGATCCTGGCGAGGACCCCTAGAGGACTGCTATACACACACAGACATACTTGATGATGGTTGTTGGCACGATGTTGTTTTCTACGACTAGTAGGAATGTAGTTCATCCTAGATATATCACTTCGTTATTCCATGTTGATATTATTCATAGATTCTTCTGGGGTTCAGCAGTTCTAGCTTATCTATACAGGGGTTTGGAGCACGCTGCAAGGAGGGGGAACAGCCGAGTTTATGGGTGTTTGTGGTTGCTTATGATCTGGTCCTACAAGAAATTTAACATTGGGCATCCCGTTCCGGATCCACTTCGTGATAGTTATCTGGTTGCTGAGTATTGGGCAGTTACTCCACCTGTAATTGTGATTGGTGAGAATGGTCAGAAGCAGAGGGTGGTTCTTGGGAAGCGGCGTCATGTGGGGACTAAGGGACCACATCATAGCTTGCCACACTATCGAGCTGAATTGGTTAGCGTCGCTTCTGATATTGTAGAGTAGACGCCTTATGATCATTTTGAGGAGCCGAGTGAGGAGGAGATGGATACAGATGACATTGATGCGCTGGTTCATCTAGATTGGCAGAATATTGAAGCACATATGTGGGGAATGGCTAGGGTCCCCCTTATATGTTTTGAGATAGTGGAGTTTCAGCATCCTGACAGGGTTCTCAAGTAGTTTGGATTTCGATCTTGTATCCTGAGAGCGTCGGTTGACATGACTGAATATAGAAAACCGAAGCTTACTTTTGTTCCTTGGGACTGGATGGCAGTATGGTATTCCGAGTATGGTCAGTGGGATAGATTCTGTGAGCGGCCTAGCACTGCTATGGTGGATGATTCGGATCACATATCTGAGGAGGTGTATATGGCATGGTACTCAGATATTGCTCGTATGCGTGTAGGGAAACCCCAGGCAGTCCCCCAGCAAGATTATGTTAGTCGGGAGTTGCATCCTAACCTGGAGGGGTACAAACTTGTAAGAAGTTTAAATTTTTTTACATGTTTTTTTACACCACTTATGTATACACATGTAGTTTTACAGATATTTGCATACACATTGATACATCTCACATATTTTATGTATGAACACTACACACAAATGCACACATTGATATATAATAGTGGATGATATTTCTGTAATTATTTTTCGTGCAGATTCATGCTTGTCTTGAGTTCGCGAAGAAGATAGATGCCCGTCTTCCGCTATGCGAGGAAGAGTTCTGAGAGATTGCTTATACATTTTTAGACCCGTACTGCAAGTTCATGAAGAGCCCTAAGGGTCCTGCTTACAGACCTCCGGTGTTCGAGCACATTGATCTTCATAAGAAGACTAGCACGGGGGACGGTTTGACAGAGTATGATATTGTTGACATGACTCAGCCCTCGCAACATGTGTCACATGCCGAGCCTACAGTAGCTTCCTCATCCCGTCCTTCTAAGTTGCAGCTGCGAAGCCTGAAATAGGGCAAATGGAAGATAAACAAGGCTTTGTCTTTGGATAAGAAGATAAAGATTTATGATGACTAGGGTTGGGGTGTGGACAGAAAGGTGAAACTGGGGAGAGGCATCTCACATCGTTTCTATCAACTGAATGAGGGTTATATGTTGAGTATAGCCCCCGGATTATGGATTGATGACCGCATTATATATGGATATATGGTATGATTTAAGCACTTATGCTTTCGTACTTATACTTTCACGCACCTTATTTATACTTGTACTTTCATGCACATTATTTATACTTGTACTTTCACGCACATTATTAATGTTTTATGTTTCTTTGAACAGGACCGTGAGGAGGGGATTCTAGAGGAGAGATTATGAGAGAGGAAGCCTACTTACTACTTCATGGACATTTTCTTCATGACGATGGCCAATGATAAGTTGAGTACTACCACTACTACGACTAAGGCTTTGAAGAGGTTCTATTGTGACTATGGTAGTAGTGACATTGGCCCCTCTATCACCACAGTTGATTACATCTTTGTACCTGCTTATGTTAATGAGAATTATTGGGTCTTATTCATCTTTTCTGCGAGGGCATGGGGTGTCATGTTACTGGATCCACTGCATGATGATCCACATTATCCGGAGGAGGAGCACATCATGGTATGAAATTAACCCTTTATTTGTAACTTAGTAGTTTCATCTTTATTTGTCTCATTCATTTGTCTTTCTTATTTGTCTATTTCTAGGTTTCTTTACTACCGACGATGTTGAGATATTGTGGGAGGAATGTCAAGAATTTCCCGCTTGATGATGCCGGCTACCAGGTTTGGGAGAGAAGACCTAAACAGACCAACAGTGTTGATTGTGCCATATTTGTCATGAAGTATATGGATTACATACTTCAGAGTTATGAGATTGGTGCATCTACATGGACTAGGCAAGATGTAGAGATATTTCGTTATCGGATTGCGATTGAGCTACAAAAAGGGAAGGCGAGGCGTATCCTGGGGTTTCTGATATAGAAAAGACTCGAGAATGCATCAAAGGCATCTAGTAGTTGATAGTTTTTATATATATTCCCATGTTATGTTTAGTTTCATTTTATTCGAACTTGTAACATTGACGTATGATGCACTCTTCTTTACTTTTATTTATACTATTATGATGTTTTATGCATATCGGTCGTTTATCGACCGTGTCCCCTTTTTTTCAATCCACCCCTCCCTCCCCAATTTGCTATCTTTTTGTTTTTTTTTGAGTTTTTGTGTAGTTGTAGAAATTTTGATGGTTTTAGTAGTATTTTTGGTGGATTTGACTCATTTTGTGTAATTGAGTTGACGTGGAATGGTGAAATTAAGTTGATTTGTATAATATATTTGGTTTTACTATATTTGTGTGTAATTTTTGTTGGATAGTGAGAACAAAAAAATTTGACCAATTTGCCAAATTTTGCTTGTTTTAGTAACATTTTGAGATGATTTTCTACATTTTGGTGGAGAATGAAGTTACTCATAATTGTTGTTTGTAGTTAGTATTGGGTAATAAATGTCATTTAGAACAAGTTTGTTGTTGAATTGTGAAAAAATCAGGTGGCAGGCCATAAAACAAACATAACAGGCAACAGGCCATTCTCTTTTCTGCGTTTCAGAACCCCGAAAAGGGTTACAGTTAAAATCTGGAAATTTATTCCCCCAAAAACTGTTGAAATGCATCCTAAACATTCTTAATATGTCATATTAAGTGTTTTATGCAACTAAAATATGTATATGATACTAGCAAAGTACCACTTAAAATTAAAAACTGGTAAATTCACTTAAAATTGTCAAAATTTATACTTCAAACTCAAATTTTAGACTTAAAAACCTCAAAATCATAAGGACTACAACTAGAATATTAAACATAAACCTTGTGAATACAATATTTAAAATATGTCTTACAAATACAACATTATCACAAGTTAAAGTTTTACAAACCGACCAAAAGTTAAAGTTTTACCTAAATATTACAAACGATACAACATAAATCCATCTTAACAACATTACAAATACAAGATGTTGGTCACCTAATAAAATAAACCAATGCATTAGAAAAACCGGCCGATAATCGGTGTCGAGATTTTCCGGGAGGAGCGTTGACATCCACGAAGCAAGCAATATGATAGAGCAAAACAACACAACCCTCATGGAGTTTTCCACTAGTAACCGCGGAGTGTGTTCTCCTATCATTCCACATTGTGACTGGAATGGTACTCGACCCATCATAGAGACTAAATTTTGCAAACCATACTCGACCTTCACGCTTGTTAACATCACCGCCTCTTAAGTGAGACACCCAACCCTTAACATATTCAATGCGCATTTGGTCGTGTGTGCAACCCTCCCGAGGCCTCAATTTTTTAATGTCGGCAATCCTATCACAATACTCGAGATAGCCACCATCCCAATTGAAAAGTTTCTATGGGCCTTCGGGTGTGTCCTTGCCCAAGTTCAAGACCGGGCAGAAGTAAGGTGTGACATTATACGCCACCCTTTCAAGCACTTCGTCACGTTCATCTAACGGTATGTTTCGGTCCAATTTCTTGACCTATAAGCCTCTTTTTCTGGCAGGTACAAGTCTTTATCTTCATCCTCTATGAGGGGTGGCAACTCAATGAAATAGGCTTCATGCTCTCGACATATTTCCTCTATCTCGCTAAAGGTTGGTGACTCAAAGTATCCCTCTCATATGGAGTAGGAGTCGCTAACATGACTCACCGATTTCGAAGACTCGCTAACATGTGAAAGGGATGCCAAGTCGCTAACATGTGTAACCGAGTCCATATCACCTAAAGAAGAAATAACATAAACAAATTCATTAAATTTAATGCATAAACTAACATAATATAATAAATTAGTGCAAGTAAAAATGAAATAGTGCAAGAGATTACAATAGGCCACTTTGAGCGCCTCTTAATTATTTATTTTTTCACATGTCCTAATGTCATGACCTTCTTTTTAACAAAATTTACATTTTATTGGGACTTTATTCAAAGACTCTACAGGACTTTTAAAACGGTGCTCATTTTTCCTTCCTTTGGTTTGGGACACAACGGGGTCAAGGATAACCTCATTCAAACAGTCGTCATTTTTTCAACATCAATTTCACTTGGAATTTCCTTTTTAGAATGGTCAACTCCATCAACCCTTATATTTTCTAGAATCTTGGTTTCTTGATTCATGACCGACACGGCATACTCATAACGATCATTTGATGCCATGCTACTTTGACAAAAAGCCATTGTGAGTAACGTCATGTTGTTAAATATTTCGGTTAAACTCATTTCTTACGATGACTCTTCTCCGTGACTCACATCATAAGGCAATAAACCCACTACTCTATTAACATCCCTAGTTCAACGTCATTTTATAAATGATTCCGGTATTTTGGGAATACATCTCTTCGTCAAAACGGTGATAATATGACGACAAGGAAGGCCCAAATGTTCAAATAATCTACACACACATGAACCCGTTAGTGCTTTTTTGTTGAAGACTACTGCATAAATTCTTCTTCTTTAGGAATCCATCAAAGGCCTATAACATTTGAAATGTATCTCTTCATCCACTTTATTCAAACGGTCTTTATCTTTCTCCATAAAATATTTTGGCGCTTCAACCAATTGTTCTTAAAATTTTCTAAACATTTCTTTTGTGTACCATGGACCTCCAAAGCGTTGTTTAATTCCATTCCTCGACTTCGATGACGTGACTTAAAATCTTCATCTTTCTCCCGCAAAAATTGTCTTGTCTTTCAAGTGTTTTTTGTGCATTCTCAACAAATTCCTTCAACCCCGTACTACAGCTCACATAACTATCAAAAAAAGCATTCATCCTCTCGCTCCTTGACGTTGTCCTTTGACCCGCCGAAAAAATATTTCGAGTATATGCATTGATCTATTTATGCTTCAATTGATACAACCCTTGTAACCATGCTTTATCTTCCAATTTATACTTCAAAACCAAAGCTTTCCAATTTTCCTCAAAATCAACCTCGGTCATTGAGTTATAAATGCAATTATTGAAATCCACTTTGAAACTATCTGGTTGCTTAGAATAATAACTTGCAAGTTTTTCAGAAATTTGTTGCTAATGTTCCATGAACACAATAAATGATTGGTTTGAGGTAGTTGTGAAGCTATTGCGCCGGTCATGACTTGATCTTGATCGGTAATTATAGCAAGGGGATGTTTTCCTTCAATGGCCTCAAGCCATGTACGTAGAATCCATTCAAAACTTGTACGAACTCCATCCCTAATGACTATAAAACCAAAAATTACACTTTGGTAGTGATTATTGACCCCGGTAAAAGGAACAAATGACATGGCATATCTATTGGTTCAGTATGTTGTATCAAATGCTACCACATCACCAAAAAATTTATAAGCCATTAAACACTGCGGATCTACTCATACAAGACTCTTCAACCATTTTTCTTCATCAAGTAACACTTTTATAAAAAACTTACCACCACTTTCTTTTTTCAAACGATACAACAAATCTAACCCCGCTTGAGCATCACAAACATCTAATTTTTTTTCCTAAAATCATGTACCACATTCCTTATATCTTGCCCATCAAACCCAACATTTTGCGGTCTACCTTTTAAATTACTAAAAATATTCATGGTTTGTTTAGGAGGAACACCCGACATTTGTAGAGTTTTCATTAGATTTCATTGGGTCGCATTAAAGTGTTTCTCCCCTCAAATTAAATTCATTTTTGAAGGGGTAATAACTTCATGATTATGTTGTAATTCAAGTACGGTTATCTCCCAATGACTTGTTTTTTCTTATTCAAAACATACATTCTAACTCTACAACCACTTCTAGGAATGATATCACGACGTCGTTTCCCCTTTTTAGTACCTAAACCTACGTCATCATTGAGAACACTTTTTTCCCTTTGTTTTGACCCGATAAATTACAAACATACGTGCGAGCATATATTTCATTAATTTTAGCACGCTTTTGTGTAATTTGAATTTTAATTGCAAAATCATTCTTTAGTGCATAAGCCCTAAAACAATTTTCTGCGTCTTCTAGGCTATCAATTTTTTTAAATCTTGGTCGTCTATGAGTTCATCCAACGTCTGCAAAGACATATGTTAAATATCTGGTCTCTGGCATACGATTATCAGAACCAGGACCCATATAAAATATACAATATATTTACGGGGAGGTCTCGAAAATCTTTTAACGGTGAGATAATTTTGTAAATTATTTAAATTTTCCTTCAAATATTTATATGAAAAAAAATTAAAATCATATATATGAGTAACTATACATGTCCCAATTTTGTTTTTGAAACATTTCCCAAATGTCATGTTATGATTATCTCTAATTTAATTAATAATAATGGACTTTCTATATTTATATATTTCACTAATTAAAATATTATATAATAACACATCATCAGATCATGTCATTTGAAACATGAAATTGAGAAATAATTTTGTTCTTCTAACAATATTATATATATATATATATATCTTAAAATATACATACAAGGTTAACGAAATATTATATTTACTTTTTTTATATAATTTGATCAAGCTCTTGAATATACATACATACAATCGTGCGAAATATGGGATAACTAATATATAAGTAAATTGATTTTTATTTATATTTAATATAAAATTTTATAATATTAAAATTTTATTATAATGGTATATGTTCTCTTATTTTATATAAATTTATTTTATTTAATACAAATATGTTATAATTTGAACCCATGTTATAATAAATATATAATTGAGTCTAAAAAATAAAATTTTAGTTAATATATGTATATAGTTAGGGCCCATAATATAATAAATAAAATTATATTTAATACATTTATATTTTTTAGATCTGTAGCCAAGTACTGATGGATCGACTTATCAAAACTTTCATTTTTTTGGCTATAATAATATAACAAGTGTATAACCTGTGCTTCTAACTAATATTTTAGTAAATTAATTTTTTATTTATATTTTTTTTAATATTTAATATAAAATTTCATAATATTAAGAATTTATGTTGATATTATATATTTTTTATTTTATATAAATATATTATATTTAATATAAATATATTATAATTTGTACATGTGTTATAATAAATATATAATTGAGTCTAAAAAATAAAATTTTAGATAATATAAATATATATTTATTTATGACCTGTATTATAATAAATAAAATTATATTAAAAAATAAATCTTAGATTATATATATATATATAGTTAGGTTAGTATTATAATAAATAAAATTATATATATACTCCCCGTCCCATAATTTTTGCCTTATTTTGACTTTTTAAAGTTAAATTAATCAAATTTGTCCAGTAAATTAAATATATTATATAATAATATATATATTAAAAAAATATTATAATAAAATTTAATTATTCTACTTTATGAATCAATTTGTAAATTCGTAAAATTATAAATATTTTTTTAAATTGTTAGTCAAAGTTTAATAAATTTGATTTTGAAAAGTCAAAATGAGACAAAATTTAGGAGACGAGGAGAGTAATTTTTAGGCCTGTGGTTCAGTACTGACCATCTCACCTATCAATTTTTTTAATTATTTCTGTTATATAGTATAAATATAGATAGATATAGAGCTCATTTGGCTAAATTTAAAATTATGACTTATAAATTAAAGTGGCTTAACGTGATAAGCCGAAAACTTAAAATGTATGTTTGAGTAATTTTGACTTATGAGTTTTTAAAAATAAAAGCGATTTTTAAAAATAAAAGCGACTTATGAGTAATTTATTACATATGGATAACTTTTATCAAAATAAAAAAATAAGCCATTGAAAAAAGTACTTAATACTTATTTTTGATTTTAAATCGATTTCTGACTTATTTCTAATTTTAAATCAAACATTTTTCGGGTTAAAATCAAAAACAATTTTAAGACCAGCTTAAAGGTGTTTGCAAACGGCTCACGGAAGAATTAGGAAGCAGACCCAGACAAGGAAAGTGTATGGTACTGTGGCATAGAAAGTCAAAAAGAAATAAGCAACTTTAAATATTGTGACGAAAGCAGGCTCACAAGAAGCTCAAATTGTATAATTTGATAAACTCTCAAGAGAAAGTTCCGGTACAATCAGAACAGTGTCTAGTGGTACAAAAACAAGTATAATTTGATATTTTCTAACTATATATATACTTTCATTCCTCCCCCCCCAATATAACATAAATAACTATTATAAAATTAGATATTTACTATTTATAAAAAATAGATACAGTAATTATTAATTTTGTTAATGTATTCTCACAAGTACTAATTGCAAGGGGTCAGCTACATTTAAATAAGACAATAATACTAAAATAATACTATAATCTAGAATCTTACCATCCACTAATAATAATTACTTAATTAAATAAATAAAGCAGTGCCCATAAGCAGAGTTGATAGTACTCTCTAATCTCTATTACAAAAAACTAGTGGGTCATTAGACCCGATTCTAAAGGTCTCCCCAACAACATCACATCGATACAGCTGCTTATTTTATCATCAGTCTTCTTTACTCTGGCCAGCTACATCACATACATTATACATACAACCTGCTTGCCTGCTTTACATAACATATAAATATTTATATATTTATTCTAAAAATGCATCCTTTTTAGAATTTAATCTCTGATCATCAAACATGAATGATCAAAAAACCTCAATCTTTGGGCTAAGTTTGTGGGTTATTGTAGGTGTCTCTGTGGGTGCTGCTTTTGTTCTTGTTCTATTCATAATCTCAATCTGTGTCACTTCAAAAAGAAACAACAATCTCAAGAACATCAAGAATGGGTCAATTAATAAACAACCCACAATCCCAAACGTGTCCAGGGACATTCAAGAAATCAAAGTGGATAATCAACAACTGGAGCGTTTGTCCAAAAGTGAACAACAAGCTTTGCTTTTGAAAGCAGAAGAGGAGAATTCAATTGGGTATCATCAAAGAATTCAAATTGATATTGGGAAAGATCATAGGATTTTGTACCCTGCTGACAAATTAGGTGGGGGGTCATCTTCTGGGGAGGCTAAGCTTGATCATCATCATGTGGCTAAGGTTGTTCCTCAAGTTTCTCATTTGGGTTGGGGACATTGGTATACACTCAGGGAGCTTGAGGATTCTACTAATGGTTTTGCTCATGAAAATGTCATTGGTCAAGGAGGTTATGGGATTGTTTACCATGGTGTTTTGCAGGATAATACTCATGTTGCTGTCAAGAATTTGCTTAACAATAGGTGCCTTTTTCTCTCTTCACAACCGAGTTCAATTGTTGTTTTGTTATATGTTAGCTACTTGATGCAGTTTAAACGGCTACGAGTTGTGTAGAGTGGTTGTTTTGTGTAAAGATTGCTACTTGATGCAATTTAGTATATAGATATGATTATAATTTTAGTGATTTTTTAATGTGTTACTGGTTTTATGCGAAAAAAAGTAGTATAAAGATATTTGTAATTCAACAGAGGACAAGCTGAAAAGGAATTTGAGGTTGAAGTGGAAGCCATTGGACGGGTTCGACATAAGAACTTGGTGAGGTTGCTTGGCTACTGTGCAGAAGGGGCACATAGGTACTCTTGCTTTACTACATTAGTACAATACCATGTTTATGGTTAATTCTACTTTGTACTTTGATTATTCATGATGTATAAATATTGTGTTTTCTTTTAGAAAGCCTTCAATTGTGAAATTATGAATTTCATATGTGTGATACTAATTACTAATTTAGATTTATGCTTAATTCAGAATGCTGGTATATGAGTTTGTAAATAATGGGAATCTTGAACAGTGGCTTCATGGCGAAGTCGGGCCCTATAGTCCTCTTACATGGGAAATTCGGATGAATATCATTCTTGGAACAGCAAAAGGGTATTAATATGTTTAAATGTTTAAATGTTCAAATGTTCAAGGTGTTTGCTTAGTTTGTTATTCCACTGCCATTTGCTAATTTGAAATCTGTGTAGGTTATCTTACCTTCACGAGGGACTGGAACCAAAGGTGATTCACCGAGATATAAAATCAAGCAATATTTTACTTGATAAACAATGGAATTCAAAGGTTGCAGATTTTGGACTTGCAAAACTCCTTGGTTCAGAGAGGAGCTACACTACAACCCGTGTTATGGGAACCTTTGGGTATGCCTTTGTTTCCTTGGCTTTGTCTCGTTATCGTTTCTCTTGCTACAAGATGTGTTACGAGATTATGCGTTTCAATTTTGCAGCTATGTAGCTCCCGAGTATGCCAGTACAGGCATGTTGAATGATAAAAGTGATGTATATAGCTTTGGGATTCTTGTTATGGAATTAATCACCGGGAGGTACCCAGTGGACAATAGTCGCCCTCCAGATGAGGTATGTCTAATGTCTTACTCTTACCATTTTCTTGCATATGAATTGTATGCTTAAATACATATATACAGCTGAATTGTTCATGTTTTTTCTATTATTTTGGTTTATGAGTGTCGCTATATATTTTTAAGTGTGAATATTTCAGGTGCACTTGGTAGAGTGGCTGAAGCAGATGGTTGCTAACAGGAACTCCGAGGGAGTTTTGGATCCCAAGCTCCAAGAGAAACCTTCTTTGAGATCATTGAGGCGAGCAATTCTAGTGGCCTTGCGTTGTGTTGACCCAAATACTCAGAAGAGGCCAAAGATGGGGCATGTGGTACACATGCTTGAAGCTGAAGACTCATACAATGTATGTCCCTTTTTTTTTTTACTCTATAGGGGAATTACTCAGTTCTTACTTTTTGTGCAATTACTCCAAAAGAGAATTTCACAAGTACAATGTGGAAGTATTCAGCTGAATGAAAGTAAACTAATTAACATATAACTGAAAACGGGCAAAAAACTCCACTTTGTGCCTGAAATTGTCTGAGTACACACTTTCAGACTTGCACCTAATACCGCTGCTTAGGAAAACAATGCCTATCATGATAATGCTTCCTAATAGGTATTTGAAATGACTACTTGTTTGTGTTTCACATGTTATCTATTTCATCTATGCACAACTTTCAGGCCTTTATAATGCAAGCTGCATCTACGTTTGCATTTTGTTTTCTATGTCTACTATATCTGTATAGTAGGCCGTACCTAATGTCTATAAAGACTATTGTCCTGTTCATAATTCATTATCAACATGCTGCTATTGGTCTTCTGGAGTCGCATTTGTGAAGTTTAATTATCTTATTATAGGAACGAAGAGCCGGAAAGGGACCAAGTTCTGCACAATGTGATGAACAGGCAGATATATCTGTAGAGAAGCCTGTGAAGGAATCAGGTGAAACCAGTAGGTAAGAATTAGAGTACATTCCAATAGAACAAGATAAAGGCATCAAGATTAAGAAAAAAATATACCATCTGCATTTTCCAAATAGTATGTGTGAATTATGTAAATCTACTATACTATTGGCTTTGTCTCCATCTTTTGTTCCTCTACCCTCCCACATATATTCACACACACACATCTTGAATTTTCGAATGGAGTAGCATTTATAGAGATTGCTCTTTACACTAGTTTTAAAAGAGAATTCAAAGGATGATTTGTATATAAGGGCACATGGGATTTAAGTCAATTATATACCGGATTGAATTACAAAAAACAGTCATGTCTGATCATTAGCACCTTTAATATGTCCCAGTTGTCATGTGCTGTTGTTCAATTTAGTATCGAGTCCTCTTCAGGGACAAGTTGTTATGATTCTGCTTCCTATTTATAGCTGTATTTGGTTGCTCCGGGCCACATACGAGCAGTGCAGGTTATATTGTTTCTTTGGGATTCACATTATATTAATTCATCTTTATATATGTACACACACGCTGCTCTGCTGCATTCACTTGTCCATTTAATAGATAAAACCTGCAAGGTTAGTATGGTTGAGAATACCAGGTTGATGCAGTAAAAATGGTTGTTAGCAATAAATGTTGTTCGGTGGTCCCTTGTGACACAGTTCACAACTGTGTTTGTACACTGAATTGGGCTCTGGATTTACATAATAAGTTATAATGGTATGTTCACATAACATCAGGTTATAATGGTGGGTTCATTCTATACAACAGGGCCACAAAAGTCTCCTTTTAGACTTGTTCTTTCGGCTAGTGAGCTGTGACTCGATCACTCGAATTGTTAAATTTCTTGTAATGGCAGCACCCCAATATGGGTCTCATGTCCCAGAGCTTCATACACTTATAGATGAAACTAAATATTAAAATGCATACCAAACGGACCCATAATGTGGGTGTTTGGGGTTCCATAAACTTAAAATAAGTAGCTTATTTTTTTTATTTTTTTTACATATTTTCATATTTTTTTTAAAGATAAATATTTGTTTTAGAATTTTAAAACCAAATATGAACTTACTTTTTTCTGGAAATAAGGGCTTATTTCTGAAAAGTACATAAGTAGCAGTTTGCCAAACAGGCCCAATAAAACTTAAGGAAAAGCAGGTAATAATGTTTTCGTTTTATGTAAGCAAGGAGATTTTAATATAAATATCTTAATTTGAAAAGTTAATATAATAATCTAATCACATAAAAAAACTAACCAACTTTGATATTTTTAGCAAAAAAATCATTCAAGATTATTTTTGGTGGATTAACACGACCAATTTTCATAATTTGTGAAAAAAATTAAAAAAATTTAATTATGATTAAGTTAAAATTTTATATTTGTCATTTAACTTTCATATTATTAGCAAAAAAGATTTTTTAAATTATTTTTTACGGATTAATGCAACTACATTTTATAAATTATTAAATATAAAAAATTTAACCATGATTATATTAAAATATAATATTTATAAATAAATATACTCTTTATATACCAATTAATCTATCATGTTTGACTTTTTTCAGTCAAATTAACCAAATTTTGACTAAAAATTACACCTATTATATAATTGAAAAAATTATATAAATTTAAAAGTACATATAATCTATTTTAAAATATAATTTTTAGTTTTTAAAATTATAAAAAAATAATTTATAAATCTCAATCAAAATTTGGTCAATTTCACTATTAAAAATCAAACAATACAGTTATTTTGGGAGGAGAAGTATTATACACATTTCATATGTATTTTGTATTATATATGTTAAAAATATAATATTTAATTTATATAAATATGTATGTCTACTAATTACGTATAATATTCACTTAAAATTTAATAAATATAATTTTGTGAACTAAAATTATAAGATGAAATTTAAGATTTTATGAGAACAATAATTTATTTTTGTAACATGTTTTGTTTATAAATTGTAATATATATTTGTGGATAAATACTATATTTTAATAAAAAAATTTAACACATGTTTATTCAGTTGATATAAAAAATGGGTATTTTAAATTATAATGGATAAAAAAGTATAAAAATAAATTTATTATTCTTATAAAATCTTAAATTACATCTTATAATTTAAATTTAATAAAGTTTTAGGTGAATATTACACGTAATTGTTTAATTTTTTTACGTTTTTAAAAAATTCGACATATTCATATATATTTAAGTTGAGTCATATATTTTTTAAATATAAAATATGAAATATATATTTCATGTTTAAAGATTGATATGATATTTTAACTTGATTATAATTAAAATTTTATATTTTTCATAATTTATTTAAGTTGGTTGTGTTAATCTATTAAAAATAATCTTAAATAATATTTTTGCTAATAGTTTGAAAGTTAAATGATAAATATGATATTTTAACTTAATCAAGGTTAAAATTTTACTTTTTTCACTATTTATATAAGTTGGTTATGTTAATTCACCAAAAATAATCTTGAATGATTTTTTCCTAACAATATCAAAGTTGTTTGAATTTTTGTGTGATTAACTCTAATCTACTATTATAACTTTGTTTTGTTTCTATAGTTAGCTAATAAAGTCTTAACCACATTGTACTAATCTAATGATTCTAATCTAATAGTCACGCTCATAAAAAAACAGTATTAGTTTAATCTAGACAGCAAATCCATTTATTCCAACCAATGAAATCAGTTACTTCGATTATTTTAAAGAACCTCAACTTTGATCTCTCAGGCCCATCTTTCTTATTTTTTATTTCCTTTTCCCAATTTGCATGAGGTGTATTCAATTCAGATTTTAAAATATTATTTATAATACATTGATTTTTATTAATTGTATTTGATTCAAGATTTCAGGGTCGATAGATTATATACATAATTCATAGAGTTTGAAACATCAAGAATATATAGGAAAATCTAACATATTCCATGAATATTTAAAATCCAACAATATTAATAAGTTTTTTGAATACCCCTAAATTTTAATTGATTAATAATAATTCATATTGAATACTCAATGATTTTAAATCATTGATTAAAATCCTGATTGAATACCCCGGATTTTAAAGTATAATTTAAAATCCTGATTGAATACCTCATATTTTAAAATATTATTTAAAATCCTGATTGAATACCCCAAAATTTTAAAATACAAAAAATTACAGCAAAATCCTGATTGAATACACAAAATGACTCAATATTCTGATTGGACCGAAAGCCTTGCAGAAGCTGGCTGGCTAATCACGTGGGTAAAGCAAGAATTAGAAGAGAACCGTGTATGAAAAAAAAAATTACATACAACATTTTTGCATCTCTGGGTAAGACCGTATACTTCAGTGGCCACTGGGCGGGGCAGGTACAAATTGGCAAAAACAAAATCTCTTCTAAACTAGAATTAAGTGATGTAATTCAAGGAACAAAATAGAACACTGTCACACTTAGAATTGTCCACAACAAGCAGCGGAATTGGACAAATGTGGTTAGAGAAGAACCGGTGTTGGTACTTTGAGAAGTTGGTTCAGGTGTGGCTGCAGCTGGTGGCGGTGGAGAAATCGGAGGAGTATCACACGTACCAAATGTTGCATTTTCCTGATATATGTGAAAAAACAATTGTCACTACAGTCCGCAGACTAAAGTTGTGTCAATGTGCATGCGACAGCTTTTGAATGTAGTGTCATCAGCAGAGTATAATGTTATTAATATATCATTTCAATTCCTTAACAGACTACCATACCCAGTGGCCAGTGTGAATAAGAGGTGGAATCAGAAAATGTATATAGATTATATGTTGGTAAACCAAAATGCAATTCTTTCCATCTGCATTAGGTTAGAAGATGATGCAAATATTACCTGTTTTAGTGGGGGTTGTTCCTCCACTTTATATGTTCTTTGCATCTTCTATTGAAAGTTTTATATATGAATATTGGGGCACTTTTCAAGTATTAATTTTGTCCAAAATAAGAGTTGGAGTATATTAACTATATAGTGTGACGCCTATATATATATATATATATTTTTTTTGAAATGGTACTGATTCACTACATGCCTATGATGATTATATTACCAGGTCACTTGTATTTTTGTAATGCTGATTTTGGGAAAAGCCAGAAAACAGCATCTAACACATCTGGTGGATAAGCCTTGTTAGGTGAAAACAGCTGGAGATCACTCTGGTCTGTCCCATATGAATTAATCATATTTGCTAAAATCTTTTCCTTAAATATAATACTCCACTAGTTTACAAACATAATGATATTAACTGACCTTGCAATAGGCTATGCTGCCACAGCCACAAGTCAGATGACCATTTGCTTCATCTACAGCTTCTGGAGCTCCTCCTCCATCACTTTTCTAATGTAACATATACAGTATACCAATGAATAAAATTAGGAAAATTTATTAAATGCTAAAATGTTAATGCAACTTCAGTTAAAATTTCTAGAATAATGACTTCAAATACCTGGTAAAAATCAACAGCTATAAAGTTCGGCCATCGTTTCCCAGCGGCTTGTTGACAAGTGTCCATCATGCTAATTAATGGAGCTGAGTTATCCATGCAAGCTGCTGTTAAGTTTGGATCTGTACGGAAGTAATTCTGAAGAACAAGAGAAATGGTGCTAGTGTTCATTGGAGAGGACTCGGCACGGTTTGGACAGGAACCAGCTATCATTCCTTCATTTCCATCTGCATTTACAGTTTTCTGTTATAAATTTAGAACCTAAAATTGGAAGCTATCAGAACTTAAATTGCAAATGTAGTTGCAATTAAAGAACATAAGTTGTGCACTTGAAGTTCAATCTTTACACGTTCAAATATTTTGAGCATGTATTTACTGTCATAAACCATGATGACTCGAATTTATAATCACAAAATGAGTTCAATAAATCACAAATGAGTTCCGATTGTCTCATACTAACCGCTGCTTTGGTTTAACATACAATTGCAAGAATTATAAAGCAAAACTTACACTGGTTTTCCACCACATATCTCCACTCATAAGCTATGCCCTCTGATGCTTCCTTAGATGATTTAGAGGTAAAGACCACCAACCGTTGATTCTTTTGGACCATATCATCCACCGTAGGCCAATCACTCCCATTTTTAGGCATCCGAGACACAGGAAACATGTATTTATCTAAACCAGATGCTTTGAAGACCTTAGTCAATCCCTTTGGGGATGTAACATAATCCTCAATAAAAATGGTTACTATCTCTGTTGGGTTTCCTTCCAGGAACATTTGGACCTCTTTCAGAGTTTTACTTGCAGGTCTCTGTACAGAAAGAGAAAGTTGCAGAGTGTCGATAAAAGACAAACTAAACTGTATACAGATACAATACAGATGAAAAGTATCATAACAGACTTACGAAAGATGTAACATTTAAACATTGTTCACCAAAAGAGTGACACAACCAGATGTCATTGTTAAAGTCATACATATCAAGCATCAGCCCTTGAACGCCATTCAACAACATAAATCAATCCCTCAGCATTATACCTTACAAGAATTTTGGCCATAACCACCATTAACAAACCAGTAAACATATTTAAAGCATGCACCTAACTATTACTGAAATAAAAATACTAACTTGAAGCTGATTAGTGACAGAATCCTCCTGGTTCCGTGGAGCAACAACTATAGAACCAGTATCAGACACAGCACGGGCTATGGAAAACGAATTGTGGGTTGTTAGCCATGAATAACGATTAAATGGCAGACCTTTAACCTGTTCAAATCAAATTACCAAAATTACAAATTATTGGACAAGAAACACTACCAAAGTAACAAACTTTAGTATCAAGAACTGATAACAAATTCACATTTCGATCAAAACAAAAGAAAGATTAGATTTTGAGCAGCTTAGAGAGTGAATGAAGCTGACCTTGGAAGTGGGACTCAAGGGTTGAAGGCGAGTACATCTTGGCCTGGTGTTGCCATTAATGGGACAAGTGTTGCATTGAAAGCCAGAGTCACATTTGCTGCTAGCTGAACATGTTTCTCCGATCTACACACACTAAATATATATAAATGCATACCCATAATTTATATTTATAATATGACCAATGGAAACTGAATAATAAGAAACCTTGAGACTTGATGAAAATGTGATGAGACTAGCTGTTATCAACACAAGCTGGATGAGATGAAAAATGGTCACCTGTAAAACACAAAAACAAATTAAATAGCAGTAGATTATTGTAATTAAGTATTGATAATGAAAAAGAATGTACAAAACAAGAATCATACAGTGATGATTGTGTTGAAATACCTGCATTTCTGGTGGCCCTTTAGAAGCCTTATACTTCACTATGGGTTCTTCAAATAATTGGAAACAACGGGGTTTTATACTTATATACACACTGACACACACACATACTAGGTGAGGAAGCTTTCTCAGTTAGATTTTGACCAAGTAACCATGCCCCAACTAACCATAATTTTTTTAATACTAAAACTACTTAAAAACACAAATTTTGATAAATTTCTAAAAGGGTCGAGGAGTGAAAAAACTTTCTCGTTTAGACGTAGGAGCGGATAATCCCGTGTAATTTAATAGGACTCAAATAAGGCCTTCAAATTAAAACTAATGATTCAATATGATCCCTCTGGTTAGTTTTTCTTAACTATGGTTAGAAATATTATTAAATATTTAATTATATTAATATAAATATATATACATACATATATATCTTATATTATTAATTTTTTATTAATAACATTATTATTTATAAATTAATATATTTTTTATATAATTAATTTTTATTAAATAATTCTATAAAATAATAAATAAGTTGTTAACCAATATTAATGTATGTATATACTTTTTTTATTACTTAACTATTAATTGTTAACCTTTAAACATTTACACGTTAGTTTGTATTTTACTTTTAAATTCTACTTACTCTACGAATATTTATATTTTTTTAATAATTAACTAAATATGAGTGATATTTTAATATTAAATTATAATACATACAAACACACACACTTACTTACATACATATATAGATATATATAGACAAATATGCACAATTTCTTACATTTCGTATAATGTACGAATTTGTTTTTAATATTTATTATTTTTACTTTAATATTGTATTTATATGATTAGAATTTATTTTTATTTTTATATCTATGATTTTAATTTATTTATAATCTTGTGTAGAAATACTTTTATATAATTTTTCACATATTTTATATGTGTTCGTGTTTAAAAGAGATAAATTTTATATATTTTATTTAAAAATAAGTTTTAATTAGAATATAATTTTTTTTGATATACTTTTTCGTGTAACAATATTGTTACGATATACATGAATATTAACGTCATAATATTAAAATTAGAATATTTTGATATATTTTAAAAATATTAATGTCGCAATATACATGAATATAGTAATTTTCTAACCATAGTTAAGAAAAATTAACTAGATAAACTATATTGAACCATAAACCATAAGAGTTTTTTCGCTCTTTAACCCTTTCTAAAAATACATAAAAGACAAAAACTTATATACTCTTCCGATTTCCGGCCTTCTTTATCAAAACATCATACAAAATTGTAAATTTAAATAGTTGAGATGAGTGTGTGCATGTATGCAAATTTCAATGATTTACATGTAATAAAAATTTTAAATTACTCTCAAATCATTTGCATAATTCTACGCAACTGGTAGGAGCGGATAATCCCGTGTAATTTAATAGGACTCAAATAAGGCCTTCAAATTAAAACTAATGATTCAATATGATCCCTCTGGTTAGTTTTTCTTAACTATGGTTAGAAATATTATTAAATATTTAATTATATTAATATAAATATATATACATACATATATATCTTATATTATTAATTTTTTATTAATAACATTATTATTTATAAATTAATATATTTTTTATATAATTAACTTTTATTAAATAATTCTATAAAATAATAAATAAGTTGTTAACCAATATTAATGTATGTATATACTTTTTTTATTACTTAACTATTAATTGTTAACCTTTAAACATTTACACGTTAGTTTGTATTTTACTTTTAAATTCTACTTACTCTACGAATATTTATATTTTTTTAATAATTAACTAAATATGAGTGATATTTTAATATTAAATTATAATACATACAAACACACACACTTACTTACATACATATATAGATATATATAGACAAATATGCACAATTTCTTACATTTCGTATAATGTACGAATTTGTTTTTAATATTTATTATTTTTACTTTAATATTGTATTTATATGATTAGAATTTATTTTTATTTTTATATCTATGATTTTAATTTATTTATAATCTTGTGTAGAAATACTTTTATATAATTTTTCACATATTTTATATGTGTTCGTGTTTAAAAGAGATAAATTTTATATATTTTATTTAAAAATAAGTTTTAATTAGAATATAATTTTTTTTGATATACTTTTTCGTGTAACAATATTGTTACGATATACATGAATATTAACGTCATAATATTAAAATTAGAATATTTTGATATATTTTAAAAATATTAATGTCGCAATATACATGAATATAGTAATTTTCTAACCACAGTTAAAAAAAATTAACTAGATAAACTATATTGAACCATAAACCATAAGAGTTTTTTCGCTCTTTAACCCTTTCTAAAAATACATAAAAGACAAAAACTTATATACTCTTCCGATTTCCGGCCTTCTTTATCAAAACATCATACAAAATTGTAAATTTAAATAGTTGAGATGAGTGTGTGCATGTATGCAAATTTCAATGATTTACATGTAATAAAAATTTTAAATTACTCTCAAATCATTTGCATAATTCTACGCAACTGGTATTAGCACATGTACTTCCTGCCACGATTTTTAGTAGATTCCCCCCCCCCCCCCCCCCACACACACTTTCTTTATACAAAAATGGGGTTACATTTTTTTAAAACACATTTTAAAGAGGGTTGTTTAAAAACTATACTAAAAGTTCTCTCAAGACCCTACATCTCTCTTTAACCGCCGCCCCTAATATTTTTTGAGGGACTTCCCGCGATTTTCGCGGGTAGAAAACTTAAATATTTTTTATTTTTTCATTTTTCTTAATTAATCTCTTGTTTTCCTTCAATAAACTCTCAATTTTTTTTGATTTTATTTTAGTATTCTTCATGTCTCGGATTATAGATCTGTAAGATTTTCATGAGTTTAATTATGTGATAAAGATTTTTATGGGATCGTATATACGGCCGATTGCTCAAAACTTTTTAATACAAATTAATATGTTTTTTTAATTAATTACTCCAATAATTATTAAAATACAAATTTTAATAGATCAGAAAAAATGAAATTGCACATAACCAAGCCATTAGCTATAGTATTATATTTAATGTAAACGAGTTGTCTTGCAACACTTTTTGGAAAGGGAGTAATGGAGAGTTACCACTTACCACTACTTGAAAATTGTATCATCTGAAAGTTAAAAAATATTGAAAATATTAAATTTATAACTAGTAGTATTTCGTAAACTAGAGCCAACCTTATGACATAGTACTGATAGTAGTAGCCAATTAGCCATCCGTATCTTCAATGCACTTTCACCATATATATTTCACTTTAATTGTTTTTTTACGAAAATAATCATCATGTTTGACAATTTTGATACCCATACAATTAATTTCTCAAACTCCCCGTTTGAAAATAATTTACCTTTAATTTTTTGGCACACATATTTAGAAATTTTGACTACATATTTAAAATTATTATTTTTAATTTTTTTTTATGAATAAAAATATTAAACTAAAACTTTTATTAAAAAAATTAAAAAAAATAATTTTTAATATATAGTCAAATCTCTTTAAAATGTGTGTTAAAAAGACAAGTGTCAATTATTTTTAAACGAGCAAGTAACATGCATCTTCGTAACCGAAAGAAATTTTTATGAAGGTAGGGTCAAAAGTTGTGCTTTAATGTTATTAATTAGAATTCAACGTTCTAAAAATGATTTAGGGGTTGGGGGTCCATTATTAGTTGAATGAGTAGGCCAAAATGAAGCCTCTAATTACCTAACCAGAACGAAAAACACAACACATTAAAATTAGAAGACCTATCAACTTGACAAAAAGAAGTCACCACTTGAAATAAAAAACTTCCAACACAATGGTTAAACAGTAGCTTTCCTTGCATCTCAAAACAATACATGTATACACTATAGTTTTTATCCACCGACAAGGCAAGAATCATTATACATTTTTTATGTGGAATAGTGTCCCCATGACATACTAAATACAAATAAATTACACATCCCACAGTTAAAAAATTCCTAATTTCACAATTGCATTGTTTTGAATCATAAGAGTTAGACAAAATGTAACAATAAACAAACAATCCTACAACGTGGACTATAAATTTTTATGACATTATTCATGCAGAGATCCAAACAAAGACATTAAGAAAAAGAGAGATCTGGTCTTTGCCTTTAGCTGCTAGCTAAGCTCTCTCTTCTCTTCCCCATTGTATCAACAAACCTTATACATTTGCACATACATATATACTAAACTTAGCTAAGAAAAATTTAGTTATATATATACACAATGTCAATGCATGCAAAAACAGATTCAGAAGTAACAAGCCTGACGGCTTCATCTCCGACGAGATCACCACGGAGGCCTTACTACGTGCAGAGTCCATCGCGAGACTCCCACGATGGTGAAAAGACAACCAACTCCTTCCACTCCACTCCGGTGCTCAGCCCTATGGGATCACCTGGCCACCACTCACGTGACTCTTCCTCCACTAGGTACTCTGGTTCTCGGAAAGTCAGCGGACGTCACCAGCAGCATCATCGCAAAGGTGACAAAGATTTCGGTGCCATTGAAGAAGAAGGGTTCCTCGATGACGATGAAAATCATAGTAAAGGCTTCCCTAGACGTTGCTACTTCCCTGCTTTTGTTGTTGGATTCTTTCTTCTCTTCACTTTCTTTTCTTTGATCTTGTATGCCGCAAGTAAACCTCAAAAGCCCGTTGTCACAATGAAGGTACGTTGTTAAACTGTATTCCAATTAATTATATGTTTTATATTATGTACACACATAGTTATTAATTAGCGCTGTTTGTTTTTGTTGTTGTTGACAGAGTATATCATATGATCAGTTTACGATCCAAGCTGGAACTAGCAGTTCAGGGGTTGCAACTGATATGGCGACAATGAACTCAACAGTGAAGTTCACATTTCGCAATACAGGAACATTTTTCGGAGTTCATGTGACTTCATCGTCTATTGACATCTCTTATAATGATATCACCTTAGCCACCGGAACTGTAAGTAAATCTAGTGTCACAAATCATATAAATCACCACTTTTACTAATACAAATCACTGATTTATAATTTGCAAGCTATATTATTTAAATTCGACTGTACATAATTGTGGATATATGTATTGATTCTTTGCTTGTTTGGGCTGTGCATAAATTGATGATCGATCAGATAAACAAGTTTTATCAATCAAGAAAAAGTCAGAGAAGCATAGCAGTAACACTAAAAGGAGGCTATGTACCCCTGTACGGAGCAAGTGTGGATTGGAGTAGTAAAGATGGGCAATTGACAGCACCAGTACCACTAACCCTCAAGTTCAACGTTCGAGCCAGGGGTTATGTTTTGGGTAAATTGGTCAAGCCCAAGTTCTACAAGGCCATCCAGTGCAAATTAAATTTGGACCCAAAGAAGATGAGCAAGCCCATTTCATTGAAGAATTCGTGCACTTGAGTGACTTTGACAATATATTGAAGAAATAAGAAAGGACAGATTATAACACAGCTGGCATCTTTTCATTTCCAGAAAGAAAAGTAAAGAACATGTCTGTGCGGATTTCGTGTGTTATTTACATGAGGTCATTGTCTTTGTTTTTGGGCCTGGATTAGAAACCGGTGGGTGGGTTACTGGGTCGGCACAGGAGGTCATGGTTTGGCTAATGCCCAATGCACTGCTAGAGCGAATATATTCTACGTTTTGTCTCTTCGTATCATTGTATCATCTAATGGCATTGGTTGATTTTTTGTATTTGTGTGGGATGTAACTTGTAAGTAATTTTGACTTTTTATACAAGTGCTTTTTTCCCCTTTTTATTTTGACTTTTTGTAACAGCTTTACCTTTAAATTTGTTTTGCCCAAACACAATCTTACAAAAAAAAATTATATAGACTAGTTATTATTTGCATCATTTAAATATAAAGCATACGTGAAAAAAATAATATAATGAGTTGAAAATGCTTTTAACCTGCAAATTTTTAAAGGAACAAATAGATAAATAAATAAGCTTATTGTCATATACGACTTTATCCGGAAAATTATTTATAACATTATATTAAAATCGAAATATTAAAAAGTTAGTAATCGTTTGATTGGTATTGACGTTAATTTACTTGGTCGGTTATTACGTTTAATGTCTAATTATTAATTAAAACGGATATCTTTTACCTGAATTGTGCAGTTGTGTTGGCTCTTTATATTGACTCCTGAATATAAGTTTCGAACTTGGGTCCTTTAAATTCAAACGAGCCAAGGTTGCGGCTAATATTATTGTTCAATCTGTAATGGGCTTGATCTTATTTGGGTGCATGGCCCTGAATATGGTTATGGAATAAGCCTATTATTATTTTTGGGTATTTTGATGACACTCTTCACTTTGTGATTTTGTGTGCGGGGAAATAAATATACAGACGTTGGTTAAATTTATTTTGATTTTGGATTTTAATATTAAGACTCCACTTGCTTGACTTTTAATATTTTGGAGATGAATAAAATAATATGTGTAAATTGATGGGTCCATATTTAATACCTATTTTATGTTTATTTTCGTAACTTTGTTAGTTAAATAATTGTTTTTATTTTGTTTTGTAGAAAATTAATTAAAATCAGAATTGTAGCAGAAAAAGAAGATACAACAATGAGGTGGAAATTAGTCGGTGGCAAAGCAATTAGAGGTAATGAATGTTGATTACTGATTTTAAAATCTTTTATCATTAATTCAATGTGTAATTAGAGTAGGCCTTTATACTATCATTTATATAAGATATCATAAATAGAAACAAACAGAAGCATTTGGGGGATGTGAAGACTCCAAAAAATTAAAGTATTAAACTGTGGTAATCCTGATTAACTGGGTAACAAATCTCAAACCTCATCAATGAAGTCGGAAGCAATCAGAATCTACTGTAATTACACTTTATACTAAAAAATAAATATCGTATCGTACTTGATAAAATGTAATTGGAATTGGAATTCACAAGTAAGTTGACTCGTTTACACCTCTAACGGTGACCCAACTTCCCGAATTGGACCAATCTTGATAATCAGTCACCAGCTGATGTATCCTCTTGTCCGGCAAAATTGAAGAGCCAGAACGCAAATTCCAGTCATATTCATCCCCTGAAATGAACTCGGGTACAATTTCTAGCGGCGACAAAGATGTTTGTGCAGACAGCCAATGTGGAAAATTCAAAGCACTTGTTGGAGAAGTACAAATAACATCCATTGTTTCATTGTAGCTAGCAATGAAGGGATGATTTAATAGCATCTCAGCCGTCCATCTTTCTCTAGGATTTTTCATAAAACACTTGCCCAAGAAATCTTTTCCTTGCTTGGATAATTTTGCAGGAATCTGTGGAACCTCATCACCCACCCCAATTCTCATCATAAGCCCCCCAAAATCCGAATGTCTCGGGCATTTCCATGCCCGAGTTCCAGTGATCATCTCCAACACTAAACACCCCAGTGCCCAAATATCTGCTGCTGATTCTTGTTCACCTCCAGCAACCATTTCAGGTGACATGTACATAAGCGTCCCTCGAAGGTCACACTTAGACTCCACATTTCCAGCTCTTTTTGCCAACCCAAAATCCGCAATTTTGGCTACATATTTTCCATCCACCTCAACTAAAAGAACATTTTGAAGCTTCATATCACAATGAACATAGCCATTCTTGTGAATATAACATAGCCCTTTTACAATATTTTTAGTGTATCTCTGAACATTATATTCTGAAAATACAGAATTCTTGAGCTTGTTGGCTAGAGAACCACCAGAAGCATACTCCAACAAAATATTGTACAAATTTTCGCCATTTTCTTGAGTGAGATTGTGGCCAAAACAATGAATAATTTGCGAGCATTCACTCAACTCGTCCAATATCAACTTCTCGTTCAAAAGAGTAGCAGAGTGATAAACGCTGCATGATTTTACGGCCATTAAAGAAGGATATTTATGGCTTGTAGATGCTGCTGAATTCACTTGTCCGAAGCTTCCATGCCCAACTCTTTCACCGCGTATCCAGTCCATGCGTGATGATCCTTTGCCTTAACTTCAAATGAATTTAGCTGTTTGGCTTGCTTTCGTTGTAAAGTTTAGGGTTTTAGGAGTGTTGTGATCAATGAAAACAGAGTGTCCAGTTACTTACACATGAAGGAGACTTCTATATATACAGAGGTGGCTAGGGAGAGAAAAAAGTTTTTTGATTAAATTATTTACTGTAATATTTTTCAAAATGCTAGAACCATGATTCAATTAGGATAAAAAACTCAACTGGATAAAACCATAAATATATTGATTATGATAAATGATTTTAAAATAATCTAATTATAAGAGTTAAACTTATATTTGAAGTTCACTAAACAAAATATGTACTGTGTATGTAATAGTATATTATTTGGAAACATATTTTTATATATTATATTCAAACTTCTATCTAAGCAAATTTCAAAATATATAGTACTTAATTATATACTACAATCTAGCATTCTGTAAATGAAAATACTTGTAAAAGTTATAATAGACAACAAAAGTAAAACGATGGTTTTCTGACCGATTACTCTCGATCGAACTGTTAATAAAACGTGGATAGCGTGTACAAATCAAAATATAAATGTACAAAAAAGAAGAAATTATTCAATTGCAAAATTATAAATTTCAAAATGGCATGCAAATATCTTCTCTAAAAAAAGTGACATAGAAATATATTATTTTGACAATATTTTTACAAAATATTAAGTCTCCAGTCTCCTTGCATGGAAATTTACTACCCCATAAACCGAGCTAGAGTTCTGTAATTTGCCTACAATTCCCTGTTTAATTAGGCTGAGGGATTCGAGACAGCTTTTAAATACAGTGAATTGCGTGTTGATGCAACATACTAGTAATTAATAATATCGGTGCATGTCCATATCCATTAATCTCATTAAACTCGGTGATTACAAGAATAATAGATGGACAAAAAGAGAATAAAAGTAGACAAATGTGAACGGTGTAGCATGACATTTCTTTGTTTTACCAAGTATTTCCTGAAGAAGTGTAGCTTAAGTTGTTTATTTTTTCTTTCTTACCAAATGTTTAATCTTTGATAAACTAAAGAGAAAAGGTGGACAATATGAGCAGAAAACATGATCCATAATTTGAAGGAAAGCATTATAAAGGAAACGTGACATGGAGTGGTGTGAAATATAAGAAACCTCAAATTTTGATTCTTCAAACAAAAGAAACATTTGAAAGATAGAAGAATATCAACTCCCCGGATGAGAAATGAACTTTGGCAATGAAACACATAAAACATCTTTGTTTCACTTATTTTAATCAAATCATGATGATGCAACATATATGATATACCTCGCTTCCTTTATGTTTAGTGCCACCCTATCACCTCTTTTCCAGACCTAGCTACCTTATACCGTATATATATTCCTAATGATACATTTTATAAATAGAAATATTTAAGCATAAATATTGTTATAGTATAATATAATTAAATTTTTAATAAATTATTCCCCATTAATTAAAGAGTAGTTTTTGTTGGGGGCTCTATATATTAAGATTTTAGAGGAACCGGTAACTTTAATAACCTAACTGGTTCAAATTTATTTAAACCAATTCATACATCTATAACAATGATAAGTTTTTGATTATTTAATTGTGGGTAACAATTAAGTGAAATTTTTTTAGCGTCTATAACAATGATAAGTTATTGATTATTTAATTGTGAATAACAATCAAGTGAAAACTTTTTAGTAGTGAGAACCGTGAAAATTTTCATTAGATTTTGCAGAATTATAATAATAAATGTAAAAAAGTATTTAGATAAAATTTTTATTATAGTTTTGCAAATAAAATTATGGTTATTTACTGTTTTTTACATTTTTTTATTATAATTCGGCATAATTTAGTAAAAAATTTCACAATTCTCACGTTAAAAAATTTGCATTAAGTGTTACCAATTTAATTGTAATCTCGTTTAATCTCTCACCAATACAATTTTCTGCAATATACTTAAATATGCAAGTAACCAATCTCAAGATTCCATGTATCAATTTTAATATGTGTGTGTATCTATATGAGTAGCCCGGTGAATGAATTAAGAATATTACATCTGCATGTGAGGAAATGGAAATTTGCACTCTCTTATTGAATAATATTGGCATGTATACATTAATAATGCAGTAGAAGCCTCTACTCTGCTCAACATGTTTTTGTTCCCTTTTCACGTTGTAACTGCAATCTGCATGTTATTGTAAAAACCGACATTTCAGAAATTAGAAATAAAGAATCAATCATCAATCATTAGAGACTCGAGTATCAACAATCTTAAACGTACGCTGTGATTTTTATTCTGATCAATCTCGATCTATTTTTTTGTACATAATGTAAATAGATACTGTATTTTATAAAAAAGAAAAGAAAGGGCCTGGGAATGAACCGTCCAACCCACCCATGAATGAGAAAGAAACCGGGGTAAGGACGGTCCAGGAGGGGCTACAGCCCTACAGGGGATATAACTGAGTTCACGTGGTGTTGTGTGAGAAGCACATGTAAATGTGATAAGCTACACATTGACCATGAAATATTTGACTATCTGTACATAAATATTTTGCTCATTTTTGCTACCTTACATATTTTTAAGACCGCGTTTGCTGATTTACTTTGATTTGCGGACCTCCCTTCCATAGTTCCATTTATTGGCCGTTAGCCGGAGTATTATATACAAGAACTCGATACACAGACTAGCTATTATATTTAATTTATATTTTTTTAAAATATTATTTATATGATTATTATTGATTTGTATTTTATTTATAATTAAATATTATTTTATTTGATATTTATCTAGTGATTTATCTGTAAAAATTTCAAATTGGGCTAAAATATTTGTTTCGAATTGGACTAAAATTTTTGTTTGTAATTTATATAATTTGAGTTTATGTATTTTATTTTATTTTTGTTTCATTTTATAACAAATAATAATTTATAAATTTATAATTTAAATAGTATTTAAAGAAATTGAGTGATAATAAAACTGGTTTAGTTGTGTTAGATATATAATATTATACTATAATACTAAATTATATGTATTTATTTATTTTTGAAAGCTTTGTAATTTTTTAGAAAGCATTGAATCATACTAAACTACCAAATAAACACTAATCCAGTTATAATAATATTCCCTAATTAATTTTGTCATTAAGCATGTTTTGTATATTATTTGTCATTTGTCTGGATTTAAAAGAAATGAATCTGAACGTAATGAGATATCCGGGTTTATCTCTGTGTCGTCTCAAATTTTAAGTTTAATTCTCGTTCATTTCAAAATTAATTTTTTTAAATAATATTAAGAAATATTAAAGAATGAATATTACTTAATACTGTAAATTTTATAAACGTACCAGAAAAAAGACCGATTATTTAAATGTACTCGATATGGAAAGACGTGCTAACAATATTATAATAACCTTCTTGAAATTCACAATCAGTATGTGATGCGCGGTAACATACGTAAGTGTGTATCAGAAAATTGGTAATCCAAAATGGGCCATAATATGATAATAGTCACTCCCTCACACAAGAATCACATATATATATATATATAATGGGCCATAATATGATAATAGTCACTCCCTCACACAAGAATCACATATATATATATATATATATATAAAGGTCAAGATGAAGCCGGTTAGGTGGCGTCTCAGATTGCTCGTATCTATTTTTCTAATTTTCTTAAAATTTTGTCATTTTAAATATTAATAATTAAAACTTCTTTTTCCATTATCGAAATTTTAGAGAAGATATTATTTTACAAATGGTAAGTGCTCGCTTCCAACTATTTTTCTAATTTTATTAGAATTTTATGATTTTAAATATTGATAATTAAAACTTCCTTTTCCATCATCGATATTTTAGGGAATACATTATTATATTTTAGAAGATATTATTTTACAAATGCCAAGTGCTCGCTTCCAACTATTTTTCTAATTTTCTTAGAATTTTGTGATTTTAAATATTGATAATTAATACTTCCTTTTCCATCATCAATATTTTAGGGAAGATATTATTATTGAAAGGGTAAATGCTCTTTTTATGTTCTGAGAAAGAAATAATTATATAAAATAAGTATATATAATATATTGAAGAAAATATAATACAAGATAATTATTAACTATTACCTAAACGGAATATATTTCCATGTAAAAAATATTTTACCACCGCCTATAAATCGAAGTTCAAGTATCAGAAAAATAAATCATAACAAATTTACCAATATCCAAAATTTAATAAATCATGGATTACACTCGATTGAATACTTTCAATAGCAATAGAGACAATCAGCTGACAAGAGAAAACGTATGTAGGATGCGGAAGTCGGTAACGATCAATGTAGTCTTGACATGATTTTATTTGATGAAAATGTTAATAAATTTTTGTTACTTATTAGTTTATCATAATTATTCATTATTATTATTATTTGTAATTTTTAACAGAAAAATCTTATTAATACAACAATTCACCGGCTGATATAACTACCTGATTGGAAGAAGGAATTATCGGTATACAGGATTTGAGTTCATATGTTCTGATATAATTGAAGTACGTATTAATGACACTAATATATTCTTAATTATTTTGTTAAAATAATATATTATAACTCTGTATATGCTAAATTTTAAATTATATGCTCTAATTTTCATAATATTTTATTGATTTTTATTTTTATAATACTGGATGACCGACTTATATGGCTATATTGATGGCATTGATGTTGTTAGAGGCGGATGAGAAAAAAGAGATTTTAGAATCATAACAAATTAGTAAGTTGTGAATTATATTGTACATTTTTATTTTAAATTTTATAATATATATTTAACGAGATGTCAAATGAGAATGCTAATTTTTAAAATTTGATATTCATGTTATAATTTATATGTATTTTTAAAAATAAGTTACTATTTGAATTTTGAGGAAAAATATATAATGGTGATAGATATAATAATTTTTAAAATAATATTGGAATAATGAAATTATCATTCCTTACAATTTTTCTAAATTACAAAATTAATTCCATATAATTGTTTTTTACTTTGTCATATATGATAAATGAAAATTTATTATTTCAAAAAAATCAATTTAATAAATATTTTTTTAATGAATATATATAGTTTATTGTAATTATTTATTAATTAAATATTTTTAAATCTAAAAATATATTATAATGTCGCCCCGAACAAAAATTCGGAAAGGTAAAATGGGCTTCTAGCAACATCTTCCAATCTAGCATGGGCCTGGTCCATATATCATCATTGCATGTGCTAAAATCAAAACGAAGAAAATGCACGGCCAGTGGGACTCGAACCCACAATCGCCTGATTAGAAGTCAGACGCCTTATCCATTAGGCCTCCTTTAAAAATTGTTCTTGTCAATTATTTTATTATTGTTTTTGAACTCAAACTGTAAATTATTACTATCATATAATAATAAAATTGAAGAGTAAACATAAGAAAAGAATTAAACTTACACTATGCTAAACATTCAGATACTTTATTACATCCTTAACTGTCTATACCAAACACATTCTTTTAAGTTGTATGCGTGCTTTAAATAACTTTGCAGAGAAATAAAAGGGCTACTCGGGATAGTCAGAAAAAATGAAGAACCAACTGCCTGAAAATTTGCAACAGGTTAAATTTCAGGGTTCCTATATGCAGTTTGTGCATACTATTTGGGAAGAAGAACAAGTTCCTATAGGGCTATGAAGTTAGAAGAATATAACGCTTGTGGAAAATGTTTATGAAGAATTTGGACCACTTCATAAGTTCTTTAAAATTCAACTGTCCTGCTCCTAGAAAATTCTATAGAAAGTAACATTTGGACCTTTAAGTTATGTTCATTTTCATGTGAAACATTAGTGAGATCGATCTTTAACAAATAACATTGCCATATATTTCGATCACAATTATTTGATTTTGAACTTGAATGTATGTGCGCGCACGTGTTTGTTGTGCTTAATATATATCCTTGTTGGGTTCCATAATGGTAGATCGATCATGGATTTGAATTCTAGGTAAAGAAAACACCTAGCTGGTGCTTCCACTAATGGCTCAAGTAAATGGAATAAACACCCACACCAATAATAATTGTCTGTGTTTTGGATGCTCTTTTTTGAAACAAACCCTATAAGAAAACATGATTTTTTTGTGTGTGTAATCTTGATAGCATTGTTTATCATTTGTTGCATGAATTATTGGTGGCACACTAGTTCCTTTTTTTTACAAAGTCTTCTTTCATATTAATATGAATCTATGTTAGATTGCCAGCATTCATGCGATTAATACATACACCAAGTATGTTAATACGCGTCAATGTATGCATACACCACTGACCACACAGAACAAAGAACAAAGAGACTAAAAAAGCATTATCTGATAACATAAATCTTAAGGATAATTCTAGGAGCTTATAATGTTTTTGTCTCGTCAACAAACTTGATCAGAACATGGTCCCCTTCGCTTTCGTCTTAAGTTATTATTATTCATTATGTACTTGCAGATCAGTTGTTAATTACTAAGTAATCAAAATTTTGCAGTGAAGTAGCTGGCTATGTATCAATGCTATCTAAACATCTTCCCCATCTGCCTTGAGAATTGTGCCTTGGTGGTAGCAGTAGACAATACTAGTTATTATTATTAATTAAAATAGTGTAGTGTAGATTAAAAGGGGTGTCCCCAGTTTCTGAAATTGGGTGGTTGCTCTTCTGACGCATGTCATGTGAATGTGGGGTTTACTTGGGTGTTTTAAAGCTCTAAAGCAGGTCAATTTTGAAGCCAAAGCTTGGACACTTTTTACTCATAACATAACACTGGTTCATGCACCGTTACGCTATCCCTATCCCTTTCATCTCACCCCTTGATTATATCTCTGTAGGTCCTCTTGTGCCTCACCACCTTTGATTAATTCTTGTGCCCTTAGCTGCCTTCTAACCCCATTGTATTGTAGATCTTGAATTGCTCCAAGGGTGATTGATCTACTATAATTGAACTAGGTGGGCCCTTTGGCCGCTCAATAACTTTAAATCATATTAAGGATAAAAAAGATCAGAGGGTTAGTATAATCTTGTGTATGTCTATCACTGTTTGTATCTTTTAATATGTTCATTTGACTTTTTCACAAACATATTCTAAGGTATATAAAAAATATTATTTTTATTAAATTATTTTTTAATTAAAATATAAGACATATATTTTTATTTAAATTAAAAAAAAAATATGTAAAAAATCAAAGAAAGTTTACTCCTGTACTGGTTTTTTTTTTTACTAATTTGATTTATGACCTTAAAAATGAATATCGATTTTAATAAATTATGAAATGAGTCACAGTCGCATCCGGAGACGAAGATAAGCCTTCAATCACTATTCAATGGTGTGATAACCCATTAAAATTCTCCCGTGCAGTTGGCGGTGGATAAATATTCACTATTTAAGAGCTTTACTTTTAAAGGAAAGCCCAGAGATAAAGAAAAAGTTAGATATTTAACTAATACTATACAAGCCATTATATTAATATTATATTCTGTGCAATCTGTTATATATAGTCGTATATCCTTCCACTGACCTTGCTATTCATATCACAGTGCTAATAAGTCTACCTCTTCCAAGCCTAAGCAACAGTTTTTGATCAAAATTCTTGGGTTTTCAAGTAGTTCTTGATTTATCTGATATGGATTTTGGGAAAGCATCAGCACAAGAACAAATGGAGATAATGACACTGATAATGCAGCATGATAGGCTTCCATGTCAATACTCTCAGAGTAATTTCCAAGAAATATATGATTATGCTCATCAGATGGAATTCTCTGGAGGAAGTTGCAGCAGCAATGAATCCACACCAACACCTGCCTTCCATAATTCATTCATAAACTCACCTGTTCAAGAAACAAATATGTCCCAAATTCTAGCACCAAATTTTCGTATACCACCACAATCTTATAATTCAAGTACTGAAGCAATGATGCCGAAAACAAACTCCATGGAGTCCATGAGGGAAATGATGTTCCGAATGGCGGCCATGCAGCCTATTCAAATAGATCCCGAGTCAGTGAAGGCACCACAAAGAAGGAATGTGAAAATATCCAAGGATCCACAGAGCATAGCTGCAAGGCAGAGGAGGGAACGGATAAGCGAAAAGATAAGAATCTTGCAAAGACTTGTTCCGGGAGGTACAAAAATGGATACAGCATCAATGTTGGATGAAGCAGTTCATTACATGAAGTTCTTGAAGAAGCAGGTGCAATCATTGGAACGAGCCGCAGGGTCCAACTATAGGCCAATGGGCAATGTTGGATATCCAGGGACCATAGCTGCAGCTGCGATGAATATGAATTATTCAGCTTTGGCCCGAACTTGCCAGCCTGCAGCTCATATGGTGGGCTCTATGCAGATGCTTAGTTGAGAAGATTACTTATAATATATATGCACCATGTACTAATAATATATCTATATCTTACCTGTAAAGATGACACTCCAATCTCGCTTATTTTGTATTACTGGCAATTTTACGAGTGTTTAGACATCAGTTCCAGTTGCTAAAACATTTATCCCTCTTTCGGTTTATTAATGGATTTCTTTAACTTTGTGGAGTTCGGTCCTGGTCACATATATGTGTAGCTGACCTGCTGAAGGATTCTATTTCGAGTGTATCTTTGTAAGAAGTGCAATTAGTTAGCATTTGATGTGGTCGGTCTCTTCAGATTGCATGTAATGTTGCACCAAAAATATTTCGGTGTATATTTTTTTCTAAACAAAAAATATATATATGTAAAATGTTTGGGCGTATTTTAAACTTCATAAGTATGTTGGAATTTTAGAAGGATTTTTTGTTTGAAAATATTTAATTTAGAATAGTCGATAACGTAAAATGTTTGTGTTATAAACTTCCGGTGCAACATGTACAATTTTCTAAAACATATGGAGTATATAATTTCGAATGGAACACGTCTAGACCGATTCTGGATCAGCAACTTAATTGAATGTCAGTCATTTCATGTGACTTTCTTCATCTACTTCATGAATTATCAACACTGTTCTGTGTCTGTTTACGAAAGATACATATGTCTCCCGTGTGTAGTATATATGGTATTCCAGATTGATGTACTTCAATGATCTGGTTTCATATTTAAAAAATAGATTATTGATATACAAACGCTTTCATTTGTGTGATTAGTAGAAGCCCGGTTTTCTACTTCCGTGTGTATTTTGATCTGTAGTTAGCTCCTATCAACCAGGGTTCGAAATAAATCAGATTAATTTGTTCTTTCATTGAATTTGATATGATTTATGTTTGATCTGCAAACTACATTCGATGGTACTAATCTGAGAACATGAGAAAATATTTAATTAGGGTGATAACAAAACAATTATTCACTACTGTAATCACACTAAAATTTGTTATTTATTGAGCGAAATTGATTATAAATATTGATGTAAAATGGAAGAAGTATTGTATGGAGTATTACTCCCTCCGTATCAAATTAACTATTTTATTTAATTTTTTGTGGTGAAATTAACTAAATTTTGACTGCAATTTATGATTTTTTTTATAAATTTAAAAAAATAAAAATTACATGTTAAAGTAAATTATATATACTTTCTAATGATATAATTTTTTCAATTATATAATAGACGTAATTTACCGTCAAAATTTGGTCAATTTGACTGGAAAAAATCAAACAATACTGATAAATTAATTCAGATGGAGGGAGTATGTTTTATCGTGTTCATTAATTTAGTAAATTGATATTAACTAAATCTAGTTAATTGAATACCATGTACTATAAATTTATCACTAAATTAAAAGTATTGTTTAAAATATGGTAACAGAAATAAAAATAAAAGTATAAAATAGGATAATATCGGAGATACAAATTGCACTTCTGCTCCACTTTCATGTGGGTGTTTGTTTCCTTTTAAATTATGAAAATAAGTACTTATTTTCAGTAAAAAAAATAAGTAGAAGTTTACTTTAATTTTTTTTATAAATAAGTACTTATTTTTTTTAAAAAAAATAATATTTGATTTAATTTTCAGAAAGAAGTACTTATTTTTAGGAAAAAATAGATAAATGTGTAATTTTAAAAAAAAAACAAGTACTTATTTTCTGAAAATAAGTATCTCTCCATTTCTTCGAATTAGCTGATCGTATGTCAATAACGTTTTCCATTATGCAATATTTTTCTACAACAGAAAAAAAAATTAAACACGGACGGACGACGGTCTGTCCCTTATTATACGAGTATTATAAATTAACAAGTCTTCCAGCAGAATGCTCAACAGGAAGTCTCAAGTGATCATATATCTTAGCTAGGTCTGGCTATTATATATGTTGAGTCCATAACTCTTTTTTTAAAAAAAATGAATATGTTAGGTAAGTATGATATAGTATAGAATGATGCAAGTGAGATGGGTTGAGAAGATGCATTAATATTTAAGAAGAATGGAGAAAGAGGGGGCACTGCAGAAATGGTATCATGGTGAAGCTCTGAGATCGACCAAGACAATACTATCTATGCTACGTGTGGGTACGTGCGCAAAATTGGTTGGAAGTTAGGAGTATGGATTAGATAGATACTTGAATATATTAGACCGGATTCAGAATGTATCTCCAACAACAATCTGTTCCCTTGTGCAAGGTGGGATGTATTAGAATTGTAGACATTCAACAGTGTCAAGTCTATATTTAATTAAATATTTGAGAGAGAGAGGAAAAAAAAGATAGAAAATGACAAGACAATAAAATGAAAGAGTAATGTTATGATTTATGATTGACGTGAACCTCTTGTATATGGATTATAAATTATGGGCTATCTCATTGACTTTCAGTTGAGCCCTGTTCAATTTATCTACTTTTTCTTGAGAAAATTTATTCTACTTTTTTTTTCTTCAAGTTTTCAATTTATTATTTGTTGGGATTAAATATATTAAATGAGTCACTTATTACAAAAATGATTCAATATAATCACTAATTTAAAATTTTGTATTAACTTGATTATTGAAAAATTGAAAAAGGTCTAGTAGGAGATGGATATAGTGTATAAGAGTATCCGCAGCGCAGACTTAGTTGCCGCATGGGGAAGTGCAAACTGACTTGTCCCCTTTAATATACTATTGCGGCAAAATGCAAGAAGTGGCTAGATCCACTTTGGTGTTCAAGTCTAACTTCCTACAATATTTAACAGTGTATAAGGAGGGCTACAGGCCCCACTGAAAATATAAATAAGTACTTAAATATATTAAATGAGTCGCTTATTGCATAAATGATTCAATATAATCACTAATTTAAAATTTTGTAATTAACTTGATTATTGAAAAATTGAAAAAGATTTGGGAGACCATATAGTGTATAAGGAGGGCTATAGGCCCCACTGAAAATATAAATAAGTACTTAAATGGAAAGATTTATTTTAGTGCCGTCTCTAAAAAATATTAATAGAAATTATTGTGTATATGATCCGTCATCGAAGGTCTATAAATTTGATCATTTGCAGATGATCTTCTTTATATAAAATTTTAAATTAGTGATTAAATTGAGTTATCTTTATATAAATAATAGTTGAATAACACGTTTTTAATTCCAAACCTACAAAAATCCAATTCCAAATCTACACATATCCATGTATCATTCCATTTTTAGAAAATTTCCATTAATTAGTTATTTGTTCGGTTATTCCAAACTTGTTTTTTTACCCATGACCCATTTTAAATTAGGAAACGTTTGTTTTAATAAATTACTCAAATTTATAATACATGATTAATTTTCTTATTTGTTATTATTCGGTAATAATTGATTTCCTTGTCTACAAATTCTATCATAGTCTATAGACTTAGTTTATATACATATGTATATATATATATAATTTTTAATTTTCTTCATTTTTGAATTACAAATCTATTTGCTTATCTTTCATAATTATAATATATGAATAATATTTTTACTAAATTTGATTTTCCAATTCTATTTTTTTAATTATTTTATATTTTTGAAAAAACTTAATTAATGATTTAGATTTTTACCCATGATCGAGTCTAATTTATAAAATTCTTTTTTTTGTGAATTTCAGAAATATCTTCATTTCTGGGTCCGAAATCTACATCTATAAACTGAAAGGTCCAATTGATTAAGGGATATACGAAGTTCGTTCTCTTCCTCTCTGCATCTATGTGATGGGTAAATCTCCATGAAAAAAGGGCAACTTTCGTGTAATTTGTGAGCGGAAATGGGCGTGGCCAAAACATATAAAGATCGGATCGGCGTAGTCCCTCACAGGACATGTCTATCCGGATAGAGGATAGTCTATATCGATTCATAGATAGATTTCTCTCCATATAGATCTCTATCTCCGTGGAGAGAGACAAAGATAGGGATCCATCTAGATCTGGATTCACTATTTCCATTTTTTTCAGGACAAGTTTGAAAATGTTGTTAGAATTAATAAACCTTCAAATCATTTATTTGAAAAAATTGAAGCTTTTTGATTTAAAATATTTTATATTTTTCAAGTTCATTATTATACCTTTATAATATTATATCATGAGTTAGTCAAATTTATTTTACTCTTCCAAATTTGGTCTAATATACTAAACGAATCTTTATTATATATATATGTGTGTGTGTGTGCGCGTGCGTGTCAATTATTCAATAAATTAATATTTATTACTTTAAATAGTCATTTTAGGTTTAATAAAAATTTCATTATTTTAATTTCGATATTACCTATATGACTGTATTAAGTTTGTATACAATCATGTATTAATAAAAGTTGGTATATATTATTTTAATAACATTTATTATATTCAATATTAACACAATATGATTAACATTTACATATATATAATTTTTGGTTTCCTTCATTTTTGAATTTCAAATATATTTACTTATATTTAATAATTATAATATATGAAGCAACATTTTCAATATATTTTACAACACAACGTTTAAGAAAGCGCTTTCCAAGTGTCACATTTCAGAATTTCATTATTTAATTATTTTTTTGGCTTTTAATTACCTACCATAAGCAATTATATTATAATATCCACAACATATGAAAACCAAGGTACAATAATTTAACACAGCTCAATATTTATATGCATTAATAATTAAGAAACTGTTCAGAAGATCTCTTACATGATAATGATAAAACTATACATTTCCCTCACAGTGTTGTTGAAATCATTGTTCTCTTCTCCAGTCTGGAACAAATTAAGCAAGACATATATTAATCTCCTAGTCTGTAATTCCTACATCTGCCTTCAGTGAAGTTATGGAGTTTGGAATTTCTGGTTGCCATTTTCTACAAACAACGGATGCCCTCGAGTTCAAATCATCCAATATTCTCGTTTAAAGCACCTCAAAGGTCATTTTCCTCTTCACAAGTTCATCATAAGAATCTGGCTTTTCCTACAAGAAACAATGCAAAAGTTAATGTTAAGCCCCAACTGGCATAAACAACATAAATTCAAGCTTTAAATTTTGTTAACCCGCTGCATCTCTTATAAGGTTCAGTTGCCTTTATATATTAAGTTAGACACAGGTACTAAAGTTCCAAATGATACCCATTCCTTAAAAAAAACCCATCACTCTTAAATAGGTCTGCGATTCAATACATATGAGAGTTTTAATCCAGCATCAACAATAGCTTCTGCATAGCAATGCACAAGCATTTTTCATTCTATATAAAATTCCATGGATAATTTAAAAAACAGAGAAGTGGCGCAAATACAACAAAAAAGAGACAGTGGTTGAAGTACGGGATCATGACTGCATGCTATCCGTGCACTAGCATTTGTTAAGGCAGAGTTGCAGATGTAATTAAGAGGACTGGTAGAAAATAATAGGAGATAAATTTGATGGGAGGAGATGACTCTAACAATCTAAATAAATACTGCAATTAAAATTCATTTTGACTTCAACACAACTGAAAAATATTGTAATTCACAAGAGTGCCAAACAGAGAGATGAAAAAATGACGTTGAATTTAAGACTTGCACACGCATAAGGTCCTAAACAAAAACTGCATGTGAGCTAACCTTCCTCAATCATCCAATACAGGGCTCGCACCAGTAGCGCATACTTCTTTTCCGTCTTCAGTAAAATCATAAGAAAGGCTTCACATTCCTTCTACCAAAACACATTCATGACATTTACCCGTCCTCCTACTAGCAATAGTGCCAGCAACAGCCGCATCGGCTCATTCTGAAACAAATGACAAGACATGTCAGAGTGCAAAACTAGTGTTCTTTAACAATGTTGCATATTGATTAGAAATTATATATAAATCAAGTAGCTATTAAATTAGAGCTAAATAGGCTCACATTTCACATGCACAGCTTGCTAGATAGCACTGAAAGCTTTAACAAAAATTAACACGTGATTACCAAATTAGAATATCTGCGGGAGGGGGGGGGGACTGGGTGAGGAGAGTAATATATATATGTATATATAAGGAAAGAAAGGCAGCTTGTTAATCATACTCTATTGCAAATACCTGCTTTATCTGCAAAAAAATGGAACCACCCATTGGTTCAGGTTGAACTTTAATCCCTTCAATTTGTCCTGGTAAGAGAAAAAAGCAGAACATTATAGATCTACTGCACAGGGATTAGTAGAAAACACACACGGGCATGATAAATTTTCTTACATTTCCATATTCAAGTATCTAATATTATAAAGTTAACTAAACTTTAAAGATGGATGGGTATTATCTGCATCTCCCATCGCTGAACAAAAGAGCTAAAAAGCGACCGCCTCCTCAACAAGTAACTAGAAAAAGATTTGTGAAATGAGAATCTAAAAACTTAAATAACTCTATTTAGTACTAAAATTTTACAGATATTATCATTCGAGATAACAACATAAACAGATGCACGCGATTGAAGGGAGACATAGAAACTCACAGGTTAAAAGAACTTCTAAAAAAATAAGATATATGGCCTGTTTGGCTGGACTTAAAAATAAGTCCTTTTGGACTTATTTTCGCGTAAAAATTTCATATTTTGATAAATGTTTTTTATACAAGTATTTAATGTATATTTGAGATTCTATAAGTTGCAAAAAAAAGAAAAGTTAAGAATCTCTAACTTTGTCTTAAAATAAGTTGACTTATTCTGTAAAAAAGTTTCCCCAAACACCCCCATGGTTGTCATGACTTCATCCCAAATGAAAGTGGAAAGGTGTACAAGGCCATATGCATATATAGCTTATCTGACAAGCACACGTTCTCTGAAAATGATGAGTAGGAAGGAAATAACTCATATAGGTGTAAAGCAGACTATATAACATAATGAGATCATCAGTATATTAGATGCCCTTGCAGTATATTAGATACACAAAAATATATTAATTTGCACTTGCAATTTTTACAGAGAAACAATCTCATATGATTCATATCATCCGACAATAATTTTAGATAACTAGATGTAAATTTCAAATTGACTCCAGAGTGAACAGCTCGACTTCATTTGTACTACAAAACCCTGAAATCAACATATCAGATTATTAGACTAAAATTAAAAGCCCTCGAGTCAAATAAAAGAGAAGAAGTTTGAAATACCTTCAATTCGTAACAGAAGACCCCAGATCGAGGAGCAGTTTCGATTAACTTTCATGAGAAAAGAACATAAATTCGATTAATCAACAAACCGAGCGCAACAGAGAAGAACACCTAACTTGAGTTAATCCACAGAGAATATCGTGAGTTCTTCAAGAAATTATATTGGTATACAAGCCCTGCCCAGCCCAGCCCAGCCCAAGAGATTTGTTTATGTTGGATTGTTTTCAAGTATTGTTACGATATACGCGAAATATACTGCAACTTTAAAAAAATATATATATCTATATAAAGCAGGTTCCCACATTGATGACATCGCGCTTCCTGCATCCATTATTCTCTTTTCTTTGATTTCTCGTAATTCTCACAATTTTTTTAAATTAAATTATATATTAGCTTATTAATTTCGGTTTTAGAATGTGTAAAGTCCTTCCTCGTATTTATTATAAAAAGAAGTTAATATTTTTCATTGCTCATATATATATAATAATAAATAGAGTAAACTTTTTGTTTTCCCTCTTATAAGTTATATATATATATATATATATATATTTACACGTAGAATATAAATATAAGTTGAAGATGATGGTTATAATATGAAAATAAGAAGACACATATGTGGAATGTTAATCAAGAAAGAGTAGTGAGTGTTGGGGATCAAAATGGTGACATTGTATGGATCCAGGCAGGATAAGTCAAATCTGAATGTGAAGCTTCTACTCCACCGATTGACGCGGCACCTCCACTATCATGTACACAACATACCAGTTTTTAGTTAGCAATATTCCTTTTTGGATGGTTGACGCAACAATATGAGCTATATTCTATAGCTCTGAATGTAGCCACATCGATGATAGTCAGTAGGTTTTGGTTATTGAAAAAGCGTGAATAAGAATTAATTTCAGTTTTGTACTAAAGGTGGTGCTCCTCAACACTTGGGCTGATTGAGCTCTCAACTTACTTGACATTGCTGCGTGTTTATGTTCACTAACTAAATGTTACTTACGCTTACTATTTCTATTTGTCATTAATTTTGTAAATTTGTTAGACATTTTTGGAGTAATTTTGGATTAGACGTGAGAATAGATCGATGTCTGATAAAAATAGCAACTTTAAATTTAAATAAAATTTTATATAAATTTACGTATTAATTTTTTAATTATAACTAAAATTTATGTAATATAATTTTTATAAATTATTTTACGCACCGCGCGAAGTGCGGTGTTGCTCACCTAGTTAATGAATATTACTGAAAATATGCCGGTTAATTTAGCGTTTCCGAAACCGCTGTGTAAGAGCATTCTAGCATGGCGTTCTTCAATTAAACGCTATTTTAGCATTTTCTTCTTATTTTTAATTTATTTTTATAATTTTATATGAAAACTTGTATAGCGTATTTTTATGAAATGTTATGCAAGTGATGACTTGTGCAGCACTTTTTAAAAAACGCTATGTAAGCTGTCTCCTAAGTTCAAATTTATAGCAGTGAATTCTTTTAATTTATAAGATTGTATATTTTTAAAATTTATTATTATATTCTTATAATATTCTATCATGTGTTAGTCAAGTTTATTATACTCTTATAGAATACAATAAAAATATATTTGTTAAAATAGTTAGATAAATTAAAAAAATATCTACAGAATAAAAATAATTTATTTGCATACATTTTTTAATATTTTTTTTTTGAATCAAATGCGAAATACGGGCAAAATACTGATTTTTATAATGATCGACTCATTTGATACATTTGAAAGTAATGAGTTAAGATTTTGATAATTAACCTTTTTATTTTATTAGTCATTAGTCATCAAACTCGAGTTCTAATTGTTATAAGGGTATTAAATCTGGCATAATCTGAAGTTCAATACAAATTAAAATAAAAAAATATAAATTTGGGTTAAAGGTTTTGAGTTTCAAGTCGTGTTCAATACGAGTACATATTTATTAAATTAAATTAATTTTAAGTTAGATCTAAAATATCTAAATAGAAATTTTATAACATATATACACCGCATAATTATATATATATGGATTACATTTCATAAAAAACACCTTACATAAAAACATGCAACAACACCATCAAAACACTTCATTTTTTTATATAAAAATTCAATTATTAGGATTGGAATCACAAAATTTAACAATAATTAAACTTAACCTATCGAATCTCATGTAAATTTTAAAAATTAAATGTTACATAATCTAATATAGAATCCAGTATAGAACCTTATATATATTTTTGTAACAATGAAATTTACATATAATCGTGTTATTTTTAATCCTAATTTGTTGTTAACTTCATGTTGGAATCTATTATTATTCATAAAAAAACATAATTGATGCTAATTTTTTTATTTAAATAAGTTTTTATGCAAGGTTATATTGTGTTCTTTCTTATTTTTTTATGCAATAATGACCTATATATATAATATTTATGTATTATTATTTAAATAATTTCAACTCACACATCATTAAATAAGTTAACAAGGTTATTATAATACATATCAATTTTATATAATTAAAATATATAATTTTTAATAATTTATAGAGAAAAACCGATCATTTTCGAATGATGAAATACGTAAAAGAATATTCTCGACAAACTTCAAAAGTGACCTATTTTTTTTCTTCATGGGCATGCTTTTTCTTTAATAAAAAAATACTAAAAAACATAACAAAAAAAATCCTCTTCATCGAAACGAACAATAGCATATCCATGAGGATATCTAACAATTACTTATCTAATTTTATAAATTAAAATTTAAGGAATTAGACTAAAATATGGGCCGAACAATTGACTAGAATAAGCAAGCACTCCTTTTATCCCATATCCATGATTTATATTTTATGATAAAATACTATAAATAATATCTTTTTCTCTTTATTGTATGGGTATAGGACATATTTAATGATAAAAAGTAATTTTAATAATAAAATATAAAATAAAGAAGAGATACACGCAAGAGTTAAATTTAAGGGCATAATATATATTTTTAATTTTGATAAATAATTTTTTTTGATATAATAATAAATAAAATTTCACAATACAAATTAGGGGAGTTTGGTTAGTGCGGCGAGGCGACCGGAAGAAGGAGAACGCGAGCGAGCGAGCGAGAGAGAAGAGATACTCAGATAAGTGAGGAGAGAAACCTAACCACCGAGGTCAGTTGAGCGTTTTTCTTGAATAATTTTTACCCATTTGATTTTTCCTGTTTTTTTAACCCGATAAAATGGCTGTAACAACGACCAAGGCGACGATGATTGTTGTGTGTGAGTGTGAGAAAGAAGCGTGTGTATTATGTGCAGGCCGCCGAAGAGTGTTCGAGTGTTACATAATTGAGTATTTCGAGAGAGATTTAATTCTAGAGGGTTTCAATTAATTTGAGTGTATCGTGCTTGGCTTGCTACTACTTAATTGAGGGTTTCAACATTCATGTCTGACAGAAAGCTTGTTGTAAGTATTCTTATTCTTTTTATTTATTGTCTGATTCTTTTTATTGCCTTTTTTAACTGCCTGATATATTTGTATTCTATGTATGAATGTATGTATTAGGTTTTAGGTATTCCTTGGGATATCGATACCGATGGATTGAGGGATCATATGGCCAAATTTGGGGATTTGGATGACTGTGTTGTTATGAAGGTCTTCTCCCCTTTTTTCCCCTTATTTACTTCCCAGCATTTTTTTTTGTAACCTCGTTAGTTCTTGTTGTTGCATTTTCTTAATTCATGACAGCAAATTATGTTACAGTCTTATTTTGAAACGTATCCATGTGTGCGAGTGATCTTCTTCTGTACTTGGTGCAAACAGTTTGTTTTCCTTCAAATTTTGATAATTGTTGCCGACGGTGTTATCAAAAGCATTAAGCAGACCGAATTAAGCGGACCGAAGTGCAAACCTTCTTGAGCCTAGCCGCAAAGTGCGCAACTGAGCACATTTAACAAAAAATTCTAAAATATATTAGTCATGATTATACATATAACGATTTAGGTTTATAAGGTAATTTATATTTCATAGTGTATTAATCACACTTCTAATATCTATACTATATTATAATAAGCAAACTAGAGAGCTTTTTTGTGAAACACTCATAGAAAAGATCGTAACCGTCCAATTTTAGCCTTTTAGGTGAACCATAGAAATGATCATAACCATCCAATTTTAATAAAATATAATTTTAGAAAGGATATATATCATACATACAACTCTATACCCGATAGCCCTCCTTTTATGTAACTCCTCACGGATAATATTATATTATATTTAAATTATATTCTATATTTTCTATTTAAAAAAAATCCTACTTATCCTATAATTTTTATTTAATATAATTTACTCACATTCAACTCAATTTCATCAACATTCAAACTCCTTTATTTATTTAAAATTATGACTTATCATTAAATTTTATGAATATTAATATATAAACATCATTGTATAGAAAAATGTAAAAAGAAATTAATAATAAAACAAATTATCATATTAAATGAAATATTTAAATTATATAAAATAATTAATATATAATTTATTAATAGCATCCATGTTTTGTTTTGCACGAGTTATAAGCTAGTATTAAATTATACTCCCAAGGCAAGAAAAAACAATCTTGAGATTTAACATCAAGATTTGAAATTAAACTTTATATTTAAGTTTCAGGTTTAGAGCTTCCAACATTGTTAGTGGTAAAAATTTCATTCATCATCTTCATTAAAATCTTCATTCAAGTAATCTTCATCGGTTCATCCTGAAAATCTGCATCCCAATCATCTTCGTGTTGAGGTGGTCCCTCCAAATTCAAACTCTTGTTCTTCCTCCTCATCTTTGTCCTCTCCTACTAAACGTCGATGTCTCCGAGGCCAATTTCAAGCTGATTTTGATTTTGAGGCTACTTTTAAAGTTTTACTTTCTCTTTGGGCTATATTGTTGGGCCTTAAAACTGACCCAATAACAAAACCCTATATATTTTTGCTAAGATTCAATGAAGTTGCTGCTTAAACACTTTTTCTTTACTTAACCTCTTTGGAAGTTTGCACTTTAAACCCCTAATGCTGTGTATCCTTCATCTGGTCTCTCGCTTTCTCTTAAAAACTTGTCTTGCATATTTGCAATGTTGTTTTTAAAGCCGGCTTTTAAATTTCTCGTAATAACTTGTAAATTTCACAAACATTTTTAACATGTCAAACTTGACTATTGCAACATATCTGTCAGGAATTAGTGAGTTCCTGAACTGTTTGAGACTATTTTTGGTGTTTTCTAGTTATATTCTCAGAATTAACAAGTAAAGCAGGGAAATTAAGGCAGATATAGAGAATTCAGAGAGAGTTCAGAGAGAAATGAGAGAGATAAGGGTAGAAAAGAGAGAGATTTAGTAGAAAGAGACAGAGATAGAGAGATTAGAAAGATTAGAGATAGAAACCCTAGAGAGAGAAAGAGAGAGAATCAGTTATAGAGAGAGAAAGAATGGTGGAACAAAGTTCCATTTTCATATATTTTAATCATAATTCCAAATTACAAATGTGCTTCTATTTATACTACTCCATACTAACTAACTCTGAAATTACTTAACTACCCATACTACTCAATGAAATACTACTACTAGTACTCTATTGCTGCCTCCCAGACATTCCTCCCTCCTTGAAATTGAACCATGTCCTCATGGTGGATCATACACTTCAAGACTACACTCTAGCTGTTTTAAGCAGTTTGATCCATCAGTTGATATCAAGATGTTATGACAAAAGAGCGACAAAAGCTTCTGGACATACTGCTCAAGAAGATGATTACAAGCTGAGATCATCATTGCAACTTCTTGTTTGCCTTCACAACTAATTTTTGCTTGGATCGAATACATCACTGATAATGCATCTGGTTCTGTACTGTTATGGTTTCCTTTCCTTTTATATGCATCACTTTCCCATTGAGAACATCTTGTAACCATGGGCTGAACATTTAGAATTCCAGCAGAACAATCAACGAGTTGAACCTTATAGAAACTTAAAAACCCTCATGGATCAAAGATGGTTATTACAACTTTTCTCCTTGAGGTCGTATGGTATTTGAGCCTCATTACATTGTTTATTTCAGACCTACATTGTCCGAAAACAATGTAACTGTACTTGAATGGCATTGCTTTGAGCTCAAATCTCACAGGATCAGCATACTGTACTTGAATGGCATTTCATTGAGCTCAAATCTCACAGGATCAGCATACTGTTGATTAATCTTGCTAACAACTCTATCCATCTCATCACCAACTTCCTGAATATCCAGACCTTGTATTCCAATTGAATTTGCAATATGAACCATAAACACCTTCCTCTTCAACTGAGAATGCTCCTTGTCGATTGCAAGATACTTCAAATTAATAATTTCCTTCAATTGCCTAACTTGACCACCAACTGTGATTATCATTACATCTTCTGCTAGTGTCACCTTACTCCATTTGCTTGTTACACACCTGACCACATGATCAAATATAACCATATTTTCCTTACCAAAGTTTCTTTTCAAACTTAGTTCATAAGAATTTGCAGCTGCTAGAAAATCTTCAGGAAAAGCCTTAGCAATTTTCTAGCAATCATTGAAGATGCTGCTTCGTTGGCACCTTGTTTCTCTTCAACTTTGTGGCTACCCGCAATCTTGGGCATATCACTATGTCCTGTTACAAGTTCAAAGGACCATAACTTCACGTCATTCTCTTCTTTGCTTTCCTCCTTTGCGAGGTTAGTAGGATTATTCAATTCATCTTCAATTTCATTTTCACCAACTACGACTGTTTTTCTTTTGGTACTTTTGTCAAACAGTTTGGTCTCCAATGAGTAATCAAACAGATTGTTGACACCAAAGAGTTTAATATGCTTTCTTGACCAATTCCCACCACTTTTAACCTCATTTTGTACCTTCCTAGGCACATATGCTTCTGCAGCAGGAGAAACGGATGGGGAGGGTTTCCTAAAATAAGAAATGCACTCCAGCACCTTGGCACCAGGAGAATTGCCTTTTTCAAAATTTTGCTTGGGTTCAAAGAAGTCCTTGAGTCCCAGAGCTATACAAATGATTTCTTCTGAACGCCAATCCTCTTTATCTTCATCTGGCAATTCATTCATCATAAGAAGCTTTCTCTTCTGCGGTCATTATACTAACTTCACTGTCAATGTCACTCCATTTTTGCTCATTGAATAAGGCTCCAAACAGTGCCCCATTTCTTGTACTTGAACCACTTTTCTGAAAGTCTCTACAGATTGCATAAGCATTCTGAGGCTCATCTTTAAATCTAGGAACATTCAACTTGAGTTTTTGTAAGGACTCATGTGTGGTCCTTCCTGGCCTGGGATTGCCATGTTGTTCCTTAGTTTTCCACCCAAAAGGATTAACAAGTCCTTTCTCTCAACTTTTAACCTTCATCTCATTCAACATACCCATTTTGTGAGCAACCAAGACAACTAACTCCTCTAGTTTCTGAAATCTCTTACTAGAATTCTCCTTTATCTCGGGAGTTTTCCGATCAAAATGATTCACACATTCTTTCTCTTGATTTTTGGACTTCCTCAATCGTAAAACACAAAACTTCTGCACTGCTAACTCTATCATCTCAATTTTCTGCAATTTAAAATTTGTATTTTCTATGTGCACTAGAAACTGTTGTTGCACTTCCTGCAACAAATCATTGTAAGAGTTTTCTTTCTCATCAGTACCTTCAATGTGTCCTTGTACATTCTGATCAAGCATTCTCAATGAACCTTGATGTGAGTTCTCACCATAACCAGAACTGTGCATATAAGCCATTATGTCTTTGCCCACAATGTTCAAGCAATAATTTGTATAAAATCTCAACTTCAAGTTCCTCTGTAACAGTTTCACTGTTCTGTCAAACACTTACAAGACAGTATAATCTCCGGCTGTTCTCTATGCTCCACAACTCCTCTCTACACCATATTACAATCTCAATTACACCTTCACTACTCATTTGATCAACACCTCAATACAATTCACAATCAGTAACACTTCCTTTCCCAGACAATTCTTCAAACAGGTGTGGTGCAATCCTCCTTATCCAACAACTTAGACACAAATTCTCTGTTATAACCGGTCCACACACAATCACTTCAAGCTAATCCAAAACAACTTACCCCAACCAATACGATTTCAATCCAACTCGTATCACACCACAACTACCGAGTCAACTCAGTAAATCAGTGAAAAACAATACTACACTACTATTTTTGAGATTTTCTGATATAATATGTACTCCCTCAGTCCCACCCATTTGTTTACGTTTCGGAGAGAAGGTCCGGCACGCATTTTAAGGTGCATATAAAGTATAGTTCCATAACTTATTTTTAATTTTTTTTTTCTGAATAAAAATTTAAACATTCAATTTTTATTCAAAAACAAAAAATTGTAAAAATAAGTTACGGAACTATACTTTATATGCACCTTAAAATGTGCGACGGACCCTCTCTCCGAAACATAAACAAATGGGTGGGACGGAGAGAGTACTCAAATAGTAACAACAGCTGAAAACAAGTTAGATACTAACAAACTTCACATCAAATCATCTGATTCGACATCATCTACTACCGATCTTTGAGGAACAGTTGAAGAACAGAGAACCTGCACTGATTTCATCATATCTGAAGATTGAAAACTGCGATTACAACACTTCGAATTGCTAAACTGGAATTTACCAGCACAACAGGGTAGAAACAGTGGTTGATCGATTTTAGTAGCCCTGATACCAATTTGTCAGGAATTAGTGAGTTCCTGAACTGTTTGAGACTATTTTTGGTGTTTTCTAGATATATTCTCAAAATTAACAAGTAAAGCAGGGAGATATAGAGAATTCAGAGAGAGTTCAGAGAGAAATGAGAGAGATAAGGGCAGAAAAGAGAGAGATTTAGCAGAGAGAGACCGAGATAGAGAGATTAGAAAGATTAGAGATAGAAACCTTAGAGAGAGAAAGAGAGAGATAATCAGTTATAGAGAGAGAAAGAGTGGTGGAACAAAGTTCCATTTTCATATATTTTAATCATAATCCCAAATTACAAATGTGCTTCTATTTATACTACTCCATAGTCCATACTAACTAACTCTGAAATTACTTAACTACCCTTACTACTAAATGAAATACTACTACTAGTACTCTATTGCTGCCTTCTTGACAATATCTTACATTTAGAATAGGGTTATTAATATTCTGACCCTCAAAATTTTCACGTACACATCAACCCTCAAAGTATGAAAATGTACATTCACGTCCTTAAAGTATTTCAATTGTACATCCCGACCCTTGATGTTATTTTCCAAAATAATTTTTCCTATTTTACCCTTAACTTTGTTGTATATGATTAAGACCTTAATTTAATACTTCATTCCTCCATTATTTGGTCTACGACTTCGAAGTGGCGGACTTTGAAAACATCTTCATTGACTTTTGATTGCTACTATTGGTGCTTCAGAGTTTTATTCTGATGTATTCCACCCATGACTAGCTTTCTAGCTAGTATCTATACATAAGATCAGCAGAATGAATGTTGGGTGGACTAACAACTCGATAAAAAGGGTTGGAATATACAAATGCACCAATTTTTTAGCGCTAATTTGTATTTTATTCATTTATCCCTCTTTCGGTTTTTTAATGGATTTCTTTAACTTTGTGGAGTTCGGTCCTGGTCACATATATGTGTAGCTGACCTGCTGAAGGATTCTATTTCGAGTGTATCTTTGTAAGAAGTGCAATTAGTTAGCATTTGATGTGGTCGGTCTCTTCAGATTGCATGTAATGTTGCACCAAAAATATTTCGGTGTATATTTTTTTCTAAACAAAAAATATATATATGTAAAATGTTTGGGCGTATTTTAAACTTCACAAGTATGTTGGAATTCTAGAAGGATTTTTTGTTTAAAAATATTTAATTTAGAATAGTCGATAACGTAAAATGTTTGTGTTATAAACTTCCGGTGCAACATGTACAATTTTCTAAAACATACGGAGTATATAATTTCGAATGGAACACGTCTAGACCGATTCTGGATCAGCAACTTAATTGAATGTCAGTCATTTCATGTGACTTTCTTCATCTACTTCATGAATTATCAACACTGTTCTGTGTCTGTTTACGAAAGATACATATGTCTCCCGTGTGTAGTATATATGGTATTCCAGATTGTTGTACTTCAATGATCTGGTTTCATATTTAAAAAATAGATTATTGATATACAAACGCTTTCATTTGTGTGATTAGTAGAAGCCCGGTTTTCTACTCCCGTGTGTATTTTGATCTGTAGTTAGCTCCTATCAACCAGGGTTCGAAATAAATCAGATTAATTTGTTCTTTCATTGAATTTGATATGATTTATGTTTGATCTGCAAACTACATTCGATGGTACTAATCGGAGAACATGAGAAAATATTTAATTAGGGTGATAACAAAACAATTACTCACTACTGTAATCACACTAAAATTTGTTATTTATTGAGCGAAATTGATTATAAATATTGATGTAAAATGGAAGAAGTATTGTATCGAGTATTACTCCCTCCGTATCAAATTAACTATTTTATTTAATTTTTTGTGGTGAAATTAACTAAATTTTGACTGCGATTTATGATTTTTTTTATAAATTTAAAAAAAATAAAAATTACATGTTAAAGTAAATTATATATACTTTCTAATGATATAGTTTTTTCAATTATATAATAGACGTAATTTACCGTCAAAATTTGGTCAATTTAACTGAAAAAAATCAAACAATACTGATAAATTAATTCAGATGGAGGGAGTATGTTTTATCGTGTTCATTAATTTAGTAAATTGATATTAATTAAATCTAGTTAATTGAATACCATGTACTATAAATTTATCACTAAATTAAAAGTATTGTTTAAAATATGGTAACAGAAATAAAAATAAAAGTATAAAATAGGATAATATCGGAGATACAAATTGCACTTGTGCTCCACTTTCATGTGGGTGTTTGTTTCCTTTTAAATTATGAAAATAAGTACTTATTTTCAATAAAAAAAATAAGTAGAAGTTTACTTTAATTTTTTTTATAAATAAGTACTTATTTAAAAAAAAAATTAATATTTGATTTAATTTTCAGAAAGAAGTACTTATTTTTAGGAAAAAGTAGATAAATGTGTAATTTTTTTTAAAAAACAAGTACTTATTTTCTGAAAATAAGTATCTCTCCATTTCTTCGAATTAGCTGATCGTATGTCAATAACGTTTTCCATTATGCAATATTTTTCTACAACAGAAAAAAATAATAAACACGGACGGACGACGGTCTGTCCCTTATTATACGAGTATTATAAATTAACAAGTCTTCCAGCTGATCGTATGTCAATAACTCTTTTTTAAAAAAAAATGAATATGTTAGGTAAGTATGATATAGTATAGAATGATGCAAGTGAGATGGGTTGAGAAGATGCATTAATATTTAAGAAGAATGGAGAAAGAGGGGGCACTGCAGAAATGGTATCATGGTGAAGCTCTGAGATCGACCAAAGACAATACTATATATGCTACGTGTGGGTACGTGCGCAAAATTGGTTGGAAGTTAGGAGTATGGATTAGATAGATACTTGAATATATTAGACCGGATTCAGAATGTATCTCCAACAACAATCTGTTCCCTTATGCAAGGTGGGATGTATTAGAATTGTAGACATTCAACAGTGTCAAGTCTATATTTAATTAAATATTTGAGAGAGAGAGAAAAAAAAGATAGAAAATGACAAGACAATAAAATGAAAGAGTAATGTTATGATTTATGATTGACGTGAACCTCTTGTATATGGATTATAAATTATGGGCTATCTCATTGACTTTCAGTTGAGCCCTGTTCAATTTATCTACTTTTTCTTGAGAAAATTTATTCTACTTTTTTTTCTTCAAGTTTTCAATTTATTATTTGTTGGGATTAAATATATTAAATGAGTCACTTATTACAAAAATGATTCAATATAATCACTAATTTAAAATTTTGTATTAACTTGATTATTGAAAAATTGAAAAAGGTCTAGTAGGAGATGGATATAGTGTATAAGAGCATCCGCAGCGCGGACTTAGTTGCCGCATGGGGAAGTGCAAACTGACTTGTCCCCTTTAATATACTATTGCAGCAAAATGCAAGAAGTGGCTAGACCCACTTTGGTGTTCAAGTCTAACTTCCTACAATATTTAACAGTGTATAAGGAGGGCTACAGGCCCCACTGAAAATATAAATAAGTACTTAAATATATTAAATGAGTCACTTATTGCAAAAATGATTCAATATAATCACTAATTTAAAATTTTGTAATTAACTTGATTATTGAAAAATTGAAAAAGATTTGGGAGACCATATAGTGTATAAGGAGGGCTATAGGCCCCACTGAAAATATAAACAAGTACTTAAATAAAAAGATTTATTTTAGTGTCCTCTCTAAAAAATATTAATATGTAATCTTTCTTATTATCTTAGAAATTGTTGTGTATATGATCCGTCATCGAAGGTCTATAAATTTGATCATTTGCAGATGATCTTCTTTATATAAAATTTTAAATTAGTGATTAAATTGAGTTATCTTTATATAAATAATAGTTGAATAACACGTTTTTAATTCCAAATCTATAAAAATCCAATTCCAAATCTACACATATCCATGTATCATTCCATTTTTAGAAAATTTTCATTAATTAGTTATTGGTTCGGTTATTCCAAACCTGTTTTTTTTACCCATTACCCATTTTAAATTAGGAAACGTTTGTTTTAATAAATTACTCAAATTTATAATACATGATTAATTTTCTTATTTGTTATTATTCGGTAATAATTGATTTCCTTGTCTACAAATTCTATCATAGTCTATAGACTTAGTTTATATACATATGTATATATATATATAATTTTTAATTTTCTTCATTTTTGAATTACAAATCTATTTGCTTATCTTTCATAATTATAATATATGAATAATATTTTTACTAAATTTGATTTTCCAATTCTATTTTTTTAATTATTTTATATTTTTGAAAAAACTTAATTAATGATTTAGATTTTTACCCATGATCGAGTCTAATTTATAAAATTCTTTTTTTTTTGTGAATTTCAGAAATATCTTCATTTTTGGGTCCGAAATCTACATCTATAAACTGAAAGGTCCAAATGATTAAGGGATATACGAAGTTCGTTCTCTTCCTCTCTGCATCTATGTGATGGGTAAATCTCCATGAAAAAAGGGCAACTTTCGTGTAATTTGTGAGCGGAAATGGGCGTGGCCAAAACATATAAAGATCGGATCGGCGTAGTCCCTCATAGGACATGTCTATCCGGATAGAGGATAGTCTATATCGATTCATAGATAGATTTCTCTTCATATAGATCTCTATCTCCGTGGAGAGAGACAAAGATAGGGATCCATCTAGATCTGGATTCACTATTTCCATTTTTTTCAGGACAAGTTTGAAATTGTTGTTAGAATTAATAAACCTTCAAATCATTCATTTGAAAAAATTGAAGCTTTTTGATTTAAAATATTTTATATTTTTCAAGTTCATTATTATACCCTTATAATATTATATCATGAGTTAGTCAAATTTATTTTACTCTTTCAAATTTGGTTTAATATACTAAACGAATCTTTATTATATATATATATATATATGTGTGTGTGTGTGTGTCAATTATTCAATAAATTAATATTTATCACTTTAAATAGTCATTTTAGGTTTAATAAAAATTTCATTATTTTAATTTCGATATTACCTATATGACTGTATTAAGTTTGTATACAATCATGTAGTAATAAAAGTTGGTATATATTATTTTAATAACATTTATTATATTCAATATTAACACAATATGATTAACATTTACATATATATAATTTTTAGTTTCCTTCATTTTTGAATTTCAAATATATTTACTTATATTTAATAATTATAATATATGAATAATATATGAAGCAACATTTTCATTATATTTTACAACACAACGTTTAAGAAAGCGCTTTCCAAGTGTCACATTTCAGAATTTCATTATTTAATTATTTTTTTGGCTTTTAATTACCTACCATAAGCAATTATATTATAATATCCACAACATATGAAAACCAATGTACAATAATTTAACACAGCTCAATATTTATATGCATTAATAATTAAGAAACTGTTCAGAAGATCTCTTACATGATAATGATAAAACTATACATTTCCCTCACAGTGTTGTTGAAATCATTGTTCTCTTCTCCAGTCTGGAACAAATTAAGCAAGACATATATTAATCTCCTAGTCTGTAATTCCTACATCTGCCTTCAGTGAAGTTATGGAGTTTGGAATTTCTGGTTGCCATTTTCTACAAACAACGGATGCCCTCGAGTTCAAATCATCCAATATTCTCGTTTAAAGCACCTCAAAGGTCATTTTCCTCTTCACAAGTTCATCATAAGAATCTGGCTTTTCCTACAAGAAACAATGTAAAAGTTAATGTTAAGCCCCAACTGGCATAAACAACATAAATTCAAGCTTTAAATTTTGTTAACCCGCTGCATCTCTTATAAGGTTCAGTTGCCTTTATATATTAAGTTAGACACAGGTACTAAAGTTCCAAATGATACCCATTCCTTAAAAAAAAACCATCACTCTTAAATAGGTCTGCGATTCAATACATATGAGAGTTTTAGTCCAGCATCAACAATAGCTTCTGCATAGCAATGCACAAGCATTTTTCATTCTATATAAAATTCCATGGATAATTTAAAAAACAGAGAAGTGGCGCAAATACAACAAAAAAGAGACAGTGGTTGAAGTACGGGATCGTGACTGCATGCTATCCGTGCACTAGCATTTGTTAAGGCAGAGTTGCAGATGTAATTAAGAGGACTGGTAGAAAATAATAGGAGATAAATTTGATGGGAGGAGATGACTCTAACAATCTAAATAAATACTGTAATTAAAATTCATTTTGACTTCAACACAACTGAAAAATATTGTAATTCACAAGAGTGCCAAACAGAGAGATGAAAAAATGACGTTGAATTTAAGACTTGCACACGCATAAGGTCCTAAACAAAAACTGCATGTGAGCTAACCTTCCTCAATCATCCAATACAGGGCTCGCACCAGTAGCGCATACTTCTTTTCCGTCTTCAGTAAAATCATAAGAAAGGCTTCACATTCCTTCTACCAAAACACATTCATGACATTTACCCGTCCTCCTACTAGCAATAGTGCCAGCAACAGCCGCATCGGCTCATTCTGAAACAAACGACAAGACATGTCAGAGTGCAAAACTAGTGTTCTTTAACAATGTTGCATATTGATTAGAAATTATATATAAATCAAGTAGCTATTAAATTAGAGCTAAATAGGCTCACATTTCACATGCACAGCTTGCTAGATAGCACTGAAAGCTTTAACAAAAATTAACACGTGATTACCAAATTAGAATATCTGCGAGGGGGGGGGGACTGGGTGAGGAGAGTAATATATATATGTATATATAAGGAAAGAAAGACAGCTTGTTAATCATACTCTTCAAGTGAACTCATTCAAATAATATTGCAAATACCTGCTTTATCTGCAAAAAAATGGAACCACCCATTGGTTCAGGTTGAACTTTAATCCCTTCAATTTGTCCTGGTAAGAGAAAAAAGCAGAACATTATAGATCTACTGCACAGGGATTAGTAGAAAACACACACGGGCATGATAAATTTTCTTACATTTCCATATTCAAGTATCTAATATTATAAAGTTAACTAAACTTTAAAGATGGATGGGTATTATCTGCATCTCCCATCGCTGAACAAAAGAGCTAAAAAGCGACCGCCTCCTCAACAAGTAACTAGAAAAAGATTTGTGAAATGAGAATCTAAAAACTTAAATAACTCTATTTAGTACTAAAATTTTACAGATATTATCATTCGAGATAACAACATAAACAGATGCACACGATTGAAGGGAGACATAGAAACTCACAGGTTAAAAGAACTTCTAAAAAATTAAGATATAGTTGTCATGACTTCATCCCAAATGAAAGTGGAAAGGTGTACAAGGCCATATGCATATATAGCTTATCTGACAAGCACACGTTCTCTGAAAATGATGAGTAGGAAGGAAATAACTCATATAGGTGTAAAGCAGACTATATAACATAATGAGATCATCAGTATATTAGATGCCCTTGCAGTATATTAGATACACAAAAATATATTAATTTGCACTTGCAATTTTTACAGAGAAACAATCTCATATGATTCATATCATCCGACAATAATTTTAGATAACTAGATGTAAATTTCAAATTGACTCCAGAGTGAACAGCTCGACTTCATTTGTACTACAAAACCCTGAAATCAACATATCAGATTATTAGACTAAAATTAAAAGCCCTCGAGTCAAATAAAAGAGAAGAAGTTTGAAATACCTTCAATTCGTAACAGAAGACCCCAGATCGAGGAGCAGTTTCGATTAACTTTCATGAGAAAAGAACATAAATTCGATTAATCAACAAACCGAGCGCAACAGAGAAGAACACCTAACTTGAGTTAATCCACAGAGAAAATTGTCGTTTAGATCTCCCAAATCAAGTAGCAACAGAGATTTGTATGTTCATATATATATATGTATATATACATATGAATATCGTGAGTTCTTCAAGAAATTATATTGGTATACAAGCCCTGCCCAGCCCAGCCCAGCCCAGTCCAGCCCAAGAGATTTGTTTATGTTGGATTGTTTTCAAGTATTGTTACGATACACGCGAAATACACTGCAACTTTAAAAAAATCTATATATCTATATAAAGCAGGTTCCCACATTGATGACATGGCGCTTCCTGCATCCCTTATTATCTTTTCTTTGATTTCTCGTAATTCTCACAATTTTCTTAAATTAAATTATATATTAGCTTATTAATTTCGGTTTTAGAATGTGTAAAGTCCTTCCTCGTATTTATTATAAAAAGAAGTTAATATTTTTCATTGCTCATATATATATAATAATAAATAGAGTAAACTTTTTGTTTTCCCTCTTATAAGTTATATATATATATATATATATATATATATATATATATATATATATATATATATATATATATATATATATATATATATATATATTTACACGTAGAATATAAATATAAGTTGAAGATGATGGTTATAATATGAAAATAAGAAGACACATATGTGGAATGTTAATCAAGAAAGAGTAGTGAGTGTTGGGGATCAAAATGGTGACATTGTATGAATCCAGGCAGGATAAGTCAAATCTGAATGTGAAGCTTCTCGATTGACGCGGCACCTCCAGTATCATGTACACAACATACCAGTTTTTAGTTAGCAATATTCCTTTTTGGATGGTTGACGCAACAATATGAGCTATATTCTATAGCTTTGAATGTAGCCACATCGATGATAGTCAGTAGGTTTTGGTTATTGAAAAAGCGTGAATAAGAATTAATTTCAGTTTTGTACTAAAGGTGGTGCTCCTCAACACTTGGGCTGATTGAGCTCTCAACTTACTTGACATTGATGCGTGTTTATGTTCACTAACTAAATGTTACTTACGCTTACTATTTCTATTTGTCATTAATTTTGTAAATTTGTTAGACATTTTTGGAGTAATTTTGGATTAGACGTGAAAATAGATCGATGTCTGATAAAAATAGCAACTTTAAATTTAAATAAAATTTTATATAAATTTACGTATTAATTTTTTAATTATAACTGAAATTTATGTAATATAATTTTTATAAATTATTTTACGCACCGCGCGAAGTGCGGTGTTGCCCACCTAGTTAATGAATATTACTGAAAATATGCCGGTTAATTTAGCGTTTCCGAAACCGCTGTGTAAGAGCATTCTAGCATGGCGTTCTTCAATTAAACGCTATTTTAGCATTTTCTTCTTATTTTTAATTTATTTTTATAATTTTATATGAAAACTTGTATAGCGTATTTTTATGAAATGTTATGCAAGTGATGACTTGTGCAGCACTTTTTAAAAAACGCTATGTAAGCTGTCTCCTAAGTTCAAATTTATAGCAGTGAATTCTTTTAATTTATAAGATTGTATATTTTTAAAATTTATTATTATATTCTTATAATATTCTATCATGTGTTAGTCAAGTTTATTATACTCTTATAGAATACAATAAAAATATATTTGTTAAAATAGTTAGATAAATTAAAAAAATATCTACAGAATAAAAATAATTTATTTGCATACATTTTTTAATTCAATTTTTTTTTTGAATCAAATGCGAAATACGGGCAAAATACTGATTTTTATAATGATCGACTCATTTGATACATTTGAAAGTAATGAGTTAAGATTTTGATAATTAACCTTTTTATTTTATTAGTCATTAGTCATCAAACTCGAGTTCTAATTGTTATAAGGGTATTAAATCTGGCATAATCTGAAGTTCAATACAAATTAAAATAAAAAAATATAAATTTGGGTTAAAGGTTTTGAGTTTCAAGTCGTGTTCAATACGAGTACATATTTATTAAATTAAATTAATTTTAAGTTAGATCTAAAATATCTAAATAGAAATTTTATAACATATATACACCGCATAATTATATATATATGGATTACATTTCATAAAAAACACCTTACATAAAAACATGCAAAAACACCATCAAAACACTTCATTTTTTATATATAAAAATTCAATTATTAGGATTGGAATCACAAAATTTAACAATAATTAAACTTAACCTATCGAATCTCATGTAAATTTTAAAAATTAAATGTTACATAATCTAATATAGAATCCAGTATAGAACCTTATATATATTTTTGTAACAATGAAATTTACATATAATCGTGTTATTTTTAATCCTAATTTGTTGTTAACTTCATGTTGGAATCTATTATTATTCATAAAAAAACATAATTGATGCTAATTTTTTTATTTAAATAAGTTTTTATGCAAGGTTATATTGTGTTCTTTCTTATTTTTTTATGCAATAATGACCTATATATATATATATAATATTTATGTATTATTATTTAAATAATTTTAACTCACACATCATTAAATAAGTTAACAAGGTTATTATAATACATATCAATTTTATATAATTAAAATATATAATTTTTAATAATTTATAGAGAAAAACCGATCATTTTCGAATGATGAAATACGTAAAAGAATATTCTCGACAAACTTCAAAAGTGACCTAATTTTTATTTTTTTCATGGGCATGCTTTTTCTTTAATAAAAAAATACTAAAAAACATAACAAAAAAAATCCTCTTCATCGAAACGAACAATAGCATATCCAGGAGGATATCTAACAATTACTTATCTAATTTTATAAATTAAAATTTAAGGAATTAGACTAAAATATGGGCCGAACAATTCACTAGAATAAGCAACCACTCCTTTTATCCCATATCCATGATTTATATTTTATGATAAAATACTATAAATAATATCTTTTTCTCTTTATTGTATGGGTATAGGACATATTTAATGATAAAAAGTAATTTTAATAATAAAATATAAAATAAAGAAGAGATACACGCAAGAGTTAAATTTAAGGGCATAATATATATTTTTAATTTTGATAAATAATTTTTTTTGATATAATAATAAATAAAATTTCACAATACAAATTAGGGGAGTTTGGTTAGTGCGGCGAGGCGACCGGAAGAAGGAGAACGCGAGCGAGCGAGCGAGAGAGAAGAGATACTCAGATAAGTGAGGAGAGAAACCTAACCACCGAGGTCAGTTGAGCGTTTTTCTTGAATAATTTTTACCCATTTGATTTTTCCTGTTTTTTTAACCCGATAAAATGGCTGTAACAACGACCAAGGCGACGATGATTGTTGTGTGTGAGTGTGAGAAAGAAGCGTGTGTATTATGTGCAGGCCGCCGAAGAGTGTTCGAGTGTTACATAATTGAGTATTTCGAGAGAGATTTAATTCTAGAGGGTTTCAATTAATTTGAGTGTATCGTGCTTGGCTTGCTACTACTTAATTGAGGGTTTCAACATTCATGTCTGACAGAAAGCTTGTTGTAAGTATTCTTATTCTTTTTATTTATTGTCTGATTCTTTTTATTGCCTTTTTTAACTGCCTGATATATTTGTATTCTATGTATGAATGTATGTATTAGGTTTTAGGTATTCCTTGGGATATCGATACCGATGGATTGAGGGATCATATGGCCAAATTTGGGGATTTGGATGACTGTGTTGTTATGAAGGTCTTCTCCCCTTTTTTCCCCTTATTTACTTCCCAGCATTTTTTTTTGTAACCTCGTTAGTTCTTGTTGTTGCATTTTCTTAATTCATGACAGCAAATTATGTTACAGTCTTATTTTGAAACGTATCCATGTGTGCGAGTGATCTTCTTCTGTACTTGGTGCAAACAGTTTGTTTTCCTTCAAATTTTGATAATTGTTGCCGACGGTGTTATCAAAAGCATTAAGCAGACCGAATTAAGCGGACCGAAGTGCAAACCTTCTTGAGCCTAGCCGCAAAGTGCGCAACTGAGCACATTTAACAAAAAATTCTAAAATATATTAGTCATGATTATACATATAACGATTTAGGTTTATAAGGTAATTTATATTTCATAGTGTATTAATCACACTTCTAATATCTATACTATATTATAATAAGCAAACTAGAGAGCTTTTTTGTGAAACACTCATAGAAAAGATCGTAACCGTCCAATTTTAGCCTTTTAGGTGAACCATAGAAATGATCATAACCATCCAATTTTAATAAAATATAATTTTAGAAAGGATATATATCATACATACAACTCTATACCCGATAGCCCTCCTTTTATGTAACTCCTCACGGATAATATTATATTATATTTAAATTATATTCTATATTTTCTATTTAAAAAAAATCCTACTTATCCTATAATTTTTATTTAATATAATTTACTCACATTCAACTCAATTTCATCAACATTCAAACTCCTTTATTTATTTAAAATTATGACTTATCATTAAATTTTATGAATATTAATATATAAACATCATTGTATAGAAAAATGTAAAAAGAAATTAATAATAAAACAAATTATCATATTAAATGAAATATTTAAATTATATAAAATAATTAATATATAATTTATTAATAGCATCCATGTTTTGTTTTGCACGAGTTATAAGCTAGTATTAAATTATACTCCCAAGGCAAGAAAAAACAATCTTGAGATTTAACATCAAGATTTGAAATTAAACTTTATATTTAAGTTTCAGGTTTAGAGCTTCCAACATTGTTAGTGGTAAAAATTTCATTCATCATCTTCATTAAAATCTTCATTCAAGTAATCTTCATCGGTTCATCCTGAAAATCTGCATCCCAATCATCTTCGTGTTGAGGTGGTCCCTCCAAATTCAAACTCTTGTTCTTCCTCCTCATCTTTGTCCTCTCCTACTAAACGTCGATGTCTCCGAGGCCAATTTCAAGCTGATTTTGATTTTGAGGCTACTTTTAAAGTTTTACTTTCTCTTTGGGCTATATTGTTGGGCCTTAAAACTGACCCAATAACAAAACCCTATATATTTTTGCTAAGATTCAATGAAGTTGCTGCTTAAACACTTTTTCTTTACTTAACCTCTTTGGAAGTTTGCACTTTAAACCCCTAATGCTGTGTATCCTTCATCTGGTCTCTCGCTTTCTCTTAAAAACTTGTCTTGCATATTTGCAATGTTGTTTTTAAAGCCGGCTTTTAAATTTCTCGTAATAACTTGTAAATTTCACAAACATTTTTAACATGTCAAACTTGACTATTGCAACATATCTGTCAGGAATTAGTGAGTTCCTGAACTGTTTGAGACTATTTTTGGTGTTTTCTAGTTATATTCTCAGAATTAACAAGTAAAGCAGGGAAATTAAGGCAGATATAGAGAATTCAGAGAGAGTTCAGAGAGAAATGAGAGAGATAAGGGTAGAAAAGAGAGAGATTTAGTAGAAAGAGACAGAGATAGAGAGATTAGAAAGATTAGAGATAGAAACCCTAGAGAGAGAAAGAGAGAGAATCAGTTATAGAGAGAGAAAGAATGGTGGAACAAAGTTCCATTTTCATATATTTTAATCATAATTCCAAATTACAAATGTGCTTCTATTTATACTACTCCATACTAACTAACTCTGAAATTACTTAACTACCCATACTACTCAATGAAATACTACTACTAGTACTCTATTGCTGCCTCCCAGACATTCCTCCCTCCTTGAAATTGAACCATGTCCTCATGGTGGATCATACACTTCAAGACTACACTCTAGCTGTTTTAAGCAGTTTGATCCATCAGTTGATATCAAGATGTTATGACAAAAGAGCGACAAAAGCTTCTGGACATACTGCTCAAGAAGATGATTACAAGCTGAGATCATCATTGCAACTTCTTGTTTGCCTTCACAACTAATTTTTGCTTGGATCGAATACATCACTGATAATGCATCTGGTTCTGTACTGTTATGGTTTCCTTTCCTTTTATATGCATCACTTTCCCATTGAGAACATCTTGTAACCATGGGCTGAACATTTAGAATTCCAGCAGAACAATCAACGAGTTGAACCTTATAGAAACTTAAAAACCCTCATGGATCAAAGATGGTTATTACAACTTTTCTCCTTGAGGTCGTATGGTATTTGAGCCTCATTACATTGTTTATTTCAGACCTACATTGTCCGAAAACAATGTAACTGTACTTGAATGGCATTGCTTTGAGCTCAAATCTCACAGGATCAGCATACTGTACTTGAATGGCATTTCATTGAGCTCAAATCTCACAGGATCAGCATACTGTTGATTAATCTTGCTAACAACTCTATCCATCTCATCACCAACTTCCTGAATATCCAGACCTTGTATTCCAATTGAATTTGCAATATGAACCATAAACACCTTCCTCTTCAACTGAGAATGCTCCTTGTCGATTGCAAGATACTTCAAATTAATAATTTCCTTCAATTGCCTAACTTGACCACCAACTGTGATTATCATTACATCTTCTGCTAGTGTCACCTTACTCCATTTGCTTGTTACACACCTGACCACATGATCAAATATAACCATATTTTCCTTACCAAAGTTTCTTTTCAAACTTAGTTCATAAGAATTTGCAGCTGCTAGAAAATCTTCAGGAAAAGCCTTAGCAATTTTCTAGCAATCATTGAAGATGCTGCTTCGTTGGCACCTTGTTTCTCTTCAACTTTGTGGCTACCCGCAATCTTGGGCATATCACTATGTCCTGTTACAAGTTCAAAGGACCATAACTTCACGTCATTCTCTTCTTTGCTTTCCTCCTTTGCGAGGTTAGTAGGATTATTCAATTCATCTTCAATTTCATTTTCACCAACTACGACTGTTTTTCTTTTGGTACTTTTGTCAAACAGTTTGGTCTCCAATGAGTAATCAAACAGATTGTTGACACCAAAGAGTTTAATATGCTTTCTTGACCAATTCCCACCACTTTTAACCTCATTTTGTACCTTCCTAGGCACATATGCTTCTGCAGCAGGAGAAACGGATGGGGAGGGTTTCCTAAAATAAGAAATGCACTCCAGCACCTTGGCACCAGGAGAATTGCCTTTTTCAAAATTTTGCTTGGGTTCAAAGAAGTCCTTGAGTCCCAGAGCTATACAAATGATTTCTTCTGAACGCCAATCCTCTTTATCTTCATCTGGCAATTCATTCATCATAAGAAGCTTTCTCTTCTGCGGTCATTATACTAACTTCACTGTCAATGTCACTCCATTTTTGCTCATTGAATAAGGCTCCAAACAGTGCCCCATTTCTTGTACTTGAACCACTTTTCTGAAAGTCTCTACAGATTGCATAAGCATTCTGAGGCTCATCTTTAAATCTAGGAACATTCAACTTGAGTTTTTGTAAGGACTCATGTGTGGTCCTTCCTGGCCTGGGATTGCCATGTTGTTCCTTAGTTTTCCACCCAAAAGGATTAACAAGTCCTTTCTCTCAACTTTTAACCTTCATCTCATTCAACATACCCATTTTGTGAGCAACCAAGACAACTAACTCCTCTAGTTTCTGAAATCTCTTACTAGAATTCTCCTTTATCTCGGGAGTTTTCCGATCAAAATGATTCACACATTCTTTCTCTTGATTTTTGGACTTCCTCAATCGTAAAACACAAAACTTCTGCACTGCTAACTCTATCATCTCAATTTTCTGCAATTTAAAATTTGTATTTTCTATGTGCACTAGAAACTGTTGTTGCACTTCCTGCAACAAATCATTGTAAGAGTTTTCTTTCTCATCAGTACCTTCAATGTGTCCTTGTACATTCTGATCAAGCATTCTCAATGAACCTTGATGTGAGTTCTCACCATAACCAGAACTGTGCATATAAGCCATTATGTCTTTGCCCACAATGTTCAAGCAATAATTTGTATAAAATCTCAACTTCAAGTTCCTCTGTAACAGTTTCACTGTTCTGTCAAACACTTACAAGACAGTATAATCTCCGGCTGTTCTCTATGCTCCACAACTCCTCTCTACACCATATTACAATCTCAATTACACCTTCACTACTCATTTGATCAACACCTCAATACAATTCACAATCAGTAACACTTCCTTTCCCAGACAATTCTTCAAACAGGTGTGGTGCAATCCTCCTTATCCAACAACTTAGACACAAATTCTCTGTTATAACCGGTCCACACACAATCACTTCAAGCTAATCCAAAACAACTTACCCCAACCAATACGATTTCAATCCAACTCGTATCACACCACAACTACCGAGTCAACTCAGTAAATCAGTGAAAAACAATACTACACTACTATTTTTGAGATTTTCTGATATAATATGTACTCCCTCAGTCCCACCCATTTGTTTACGTTTCGGAGAGAAGGTCCGGCACGCATTTTAAGGTGCATATAAAGTATAGTTCCATAACTTATTTTTAATTTTTTTTTTCTGAATAAAAATTTAAACATTCAATTTTTATTCAAAAACAAAAAATTGTAAAAATAAGTTACGGAACTATACTTTATATGCACCTTAAAATGTGCGACGGACCCTCTCTCCGAAACATAAACAAATGGGTGGGACGGAGAGAGTACTCAAATAGTAACAACAGCTGAAAACAAGTTAGATACTAACAAACTTCACATCAAATCATCTGATTCGACATCATCTACTACCGATCTTTGAGGAACAGTTGAAGAACAGAGAACCTGCACTGATTTCATCATATCTGAAGATTGAAAACTGCGATTACAACACTTCGAATTGCTAAACTGGAATTTACCAGCACAACAGGGTAGAAACAGTGGTTGATCGATTTTAGTAGCCCTGATACCAATTTGTCAGGAATTAGTGAGTTCCTGAACTGTTTGAGACTATTTTTGGTGTTTTCTAGATATATTCTCAAAATTAACAAGTAAAGCAGGGAGATATAGAGAATTCAGAGAGAGTTCAGAGAGAAATGAGAGAGATAAGGGCAGAAAAGAGAGAGATTTAGCAGAGAGAGACCGAGATAGAGAGATTAGAAAGATTAGAGATAGAAACCTTAGAGAGAGAAAGAGAGAGATAATCAGTTATAGAGAGAGAAAGAGTGGTGGAACAAAGTTCCATTTTCATATATTTTAATCATAATCCCAAATTACAAATGTGCTTCTATTTATACTACTCCATAGTCCATACTAACTAACTCTGAAATTACTTAACTACCCTTACTACTAAATGAAATACTACTACTAGTACTCTATTGCTGCCTTCTTGACAATATCTTACATTTAGAATAGGGTTATTAATATTCTGACCCTCAAAATTTTCACGTACACATCAACCCTCAAAGTATGAAAATGTACATTCACGTCCTTAAAGTATTTCAATTGTACATCCCGACCCTTGATGTTATTTTCCAAAATAATTTTTCCTATTTTACCCTTAACTTTGTTGTATATGATTAAGACCTTAATTTAATACTTCATTCCTCCATTATTTGGTCTACGACTTCGAAGTGGCGGACTTTGAAAACATCTTCATTGACTTTTGATTGCTACTATTGGTGCTTCAGAGTTTTATTCTGATGTATTCCACCCATGACTAGCTTTCTAGCTAGTATCTATACATAAGATCAGCAGAATGAATGTTGGGTGGACTAACAACTCGATAAAAAGGGTTGGAATATACAAATGCACCAATTTTTTAGCGCTAATTTGTATTTTATTCATTTCTTGCAAACTTTGAGGGCCAAAATTGAAAGTATGTGGGTAAAATTGGAAAAAGAAATTGAAAAAAAAAATGAGAAAGGGTCGGGATGTATATTTGCCAAACTTTGAGGGCGTGGAGATATGTTTCAACTTTCTACACTATGTTTATTTTGGAAGAAACTTTGAGGGTCAGAATGTTATTAACCCTTTAAAATTTTCAGAAAACATTTGCGTTTTATATGAGTCTCGACTAAATGACCATAAATTAATTCTAGCAATTCACATGTATATTTTAACAAGTAGTCAGATAATCATCTAATATATGATATAACCATATGCACCTATAGATGTTACTAAGTCTTTTGAGTTTTGTTTTTCACGAGTAAAATTTTAAGGATACATTATATATTATATGTAAATGTAATAGATAAAAAATGTTACCTGTTGAATGGATTTGCATATTATATAACTTGAATTTAAATATATTAGGGTATAAGGATGTCGCATCTAGTTGGTATCATATTTGAAAAGGATCAGTAGATTGAGTTGGTTTATGTTGTAATATACTAATATGCAATTGATAGATCAAGGTCCAAATCCCCTTGCTACGACATTTTTATAATTCAACTTTGCATAGTGCTTTTATGTATCATATGTCTACAGAGTTACACGGTTCACTTGCTCTATGCATTAGTTTTGTTAATAGAGATTTGGCTACACATTTAACTATCAACCTTGCATGCATAACTTCCTATTTAGCAAGCTTTTAGGGGAAGCCAAGTTTATGTTACACACACACATGTATAGGAGACATCACCTTTTGTACTTATTTTGGAATGTAAGTTTGATTAGGATTAGGCTAAGCTTCTTATCTGTTATCAATTTATCATATACTTGGAGCGAGGAATAGATTCTGGAATTTGAGTTTGATTAGGATTTGTCAGGATTCCAGCAGTAGTATTACAATGTTAATAATAATAGACTGTATAGAAGTAAATGGATAATGCTGTGTGTGATATTAGTAAGGGTACTAGAGTCATTTCAGTGTTGTTGGAACTCTATATATATAGTGTTCCTGGATGTACTTTTTGATTAAGCATTTGATATTTGAAAATGGAATGAACATTCCACCTCTCTCTCTCTCTCTAAACTTTATCTTTCTCTATCTCTAAACTCTGTCTCTTACCCTGTTCTATCTGTTTCTCTCTATTTTCTGCATCTGCTATCTCATATATATACAGAAAATCACAAAAACATTGAAAATACAAAAGAAGAAACCCTAGTTCCTGACAGGATTAGTCTAAGTTTATAATAAATATGGTTGTAAGCCCTTATCTGAAATTATTCTAGATTGTCTGTCTGAAGTCTTTTGTCTTATCCTCTCTGAATGTAAAACACTTTCTATTTTTTCTTCATCATTTTGGTACTAGATGTTGTAAAACCTTTCCTCATCACCTTATTATCTGTTTCTGACTATTGGTTGAAAACAATAGCATTCTATGGTTGAGGCATCTTGCACTTTCTAAAGCTTATTGGTAGAAGTTGATATTGATCGGGTATCTCTCTCCTACTGTTCGAGCTTATCTTAGTATGGAGTTGATATATTTGGAGTTGGTTATTTTTAGGCCATAACGATTACATGATGTGTGCTTAATATATCTCATCTTCTTTTGGAAATGTTATCTACGTGTGAAATGTTTTGTTTGTGTACCAAGTACTGGTGGTAGTCTGGTATATCTGGAAAAGAATATCTCCCTTAATCTCTCTGTGACTATATACATGTGCATTGGTTGTCTCTTATCTAGAAAAATTATACTAGTAAGTTCTTCCAGTGCTTACATGTGTTTATTATTTAGGATCGGTCTACTGGTCGGTCTCGTGGTTTTGGATATGTAACATTTACAAGTGTAGATGATGCAAAGGTGAGTTTCTCAGTTTCTTATAACTTATCATTTTGTATATTACTATCTACTCACACTTCCATTCTTTTAATATTTTTTGTTCTTATTTATTATTGCTTCAAGTCCTTTTAATTCCTATTTCCTGTCAATATGACACTGCAAATACAATAATGCAATATCTTATCTACTTGCTATTGTGTATCCTAGTTCATTTTTGTTGTTTCATGTTTGTTCATGCAGAATGCATTGTCTAGTGAGCACTTATTAGGCAATAGAATCCTGGAAGTAAAAGTTGCTACTCCGAAGGTTGTCCTCAGTGCTCTTTAATTAGTTAAATGTACTTTTTAATATTTAACATACGACCTCTTTAACTTCTTTCTTGCGTCACCTATCTGGATCTACAGGGAATTTATACTTATGTTGCTTTAGATGTACTTAAATTTGAGCCTAATGTGTATGACTTACATCTACAGGAGGTGATGAGAGTACCATCCAAGAAAGTCAGTAGGATATTTGTAGCTCGGGTCCTCCCATCTGTTACTGAAGCCGAATTTAGGAGGTAATTACTACCTGCAATTTTAGTATCCGCGCCTACCGTGGAGCTTACAGAACATTTATGGTTCTCTCTTTGATTTTGCAGCTACTTCGAAAAATATGGCGAGATTACAGATCTATATATGCCAAAGGTTCCACTCTGCTTTGATAGATAAAACTAATTTCATGCATATATATTTTTCTAATTAATTTCGTGGACATATTTACTTTTAAAAGTCTGTTTTCCCTATGTGTGATATTCAATTATAGCATTAATTATTTTGCAGGATCCTAGATCCAAAGGGCACCGAGGAATTGGGTTTATCACTTTCGCAAACCCAGGTAACTAAATTAATTTTCAATTTACTGGTGACACATCTACTTTTTATGCTGAGTTTTTTTTAGTGTCCTATGCACCAAGTTTCATAATATACATTTTTATCACAAAAACGACAAAAGCTAAAGAATAGAAGTCCCCTTAGTCTTCAGCCCAGTAGAAATATCAAACAGACGGTTATTATTGTCTATCTTTTAGCTTGTATGTTGCAACTTGCAAGACAAGAAGGTATGCTATCTAATAATACTATCAGTAGTAAGGATACAAAACTGTCTTCTTTGAATGCTGTGTATGAATTTAGTCAACCAAGTGGGAAGAATAGTCTATTTACATATTGAATGATGTAATGCATGGAGTTCTGCTATCGTGATAATATTAATATTAATAGTAGTAAGGCATCAATATTGTCTTTAATTGCCACTGTATGTACAAGTCGGAGGAAATAGTATCCTGCTGGAGCAGTAATCACTTTTTCAGCTGTTCTTTGTCTTTGAACATATGAAGTTGAGTTCTTGCCCGAGTTGATGAAAGAATCTGTAATATTCAAGTTCTGTACAATAGTTTAAAAAAATATAAATATGAACTATATTTCATATCCTATCATACGAGTTTTCAAAATTTGAAATTGTAAATCAGTAATTATAAATTTGGAGTAGAGTTTTGTCAGTTTGAACGGAAGTTTGTCCACAAGGACATATAAATAGGAACGGAGAAAATTTGGAGTCAGAGTTTTGTCAGTTTGAACAGAAGTAGGACATGGTACATATAAGATATAACCATGTGGATATATATCTGTGTTAACCGTTTCTTGCAGTGTTTTTGGTTATCTGAAATTTTGGCATCTTACTTTGTACTTAAAAGAAACTTTTATATACCAATTTATAACTTTTTCACAGAATCAGTGGATGATCTGATAGCTGAGAGTCATGAATTAGGAGGTTCTGCTGTAGTTGTGGACCGAGCAACTCCCAAGGCAAGTCACAGTATCATTCTCCATAGTTATGGAGCATTACTATCTCTTGTTTGTACCAGAGGCTATATATATATTTATTTATTTTTTTGACAAAAGTGTATCGAAATACAATGTTCACAATAGCTGGGGTTTCTTTCATCCGAAAAGTTTATCATCTAACCGAAGGTCATGCAAAGATGTTCCCGGAAATTTAGACAATAAATCTCAATATCTGAAAAGAGAACACCCATGTAAAAGATACATAGAGAAAAAATTGAGACTTGGATAAAATATCGATATTTGGCTTGCTTGACCCAACTCAATTCTATTCCCGTATTTCCGTCAAATATATTTCCTTGTCCTCTGGAACACTCAACCAAGATCATGCCACCCTCATACTTCTGTCACCTAAACTTCTTATCCAGCAAATTGATAGGGCACCTAAAGCAACAAAACAAAAAAACTAATAAGTCTCAATGATATATTTTAATGTTTAAATGGTTTCTTACTTCAACAATTTTGTTATAAACGTATTAAAATTTGTGTAATCTAACCAACGGGACTCCTTTTGGTTAGATACTAGTCCCTTTGGTTAGATACTTTAATAGACTTTACCCAACCATTTATCTTCATATTATAGTACTACTAAGTGTTTGATGGATTTATGTATAGTCAACTTCCCAGGAACAGCATTTTCTCTTAAACACACATGCTATATGTTCTTCCACAGTCATAGAGTGACTTCATTGTAGCTCTCACAGCTAAATAAGATAAATAATCCATACTACAATTTCATTACTTATATAATTGGCCCAGACCCAGTTTCTCCCAGTTTCTGCTCCCGTATCAATTTCTTAAGTTGCAACTATCTCAAAGGTTAAAAGTAAATAAAATAATTATTATAGCCTATACTAAACATATCAATCTGACATTATAATTTTATTATAATGAGTATGTATGTATTTTTCGAGGACACAAAGATGGAATCCAAGTAAGGAACCTGCATATTGCAAGCAACAAATATTACTCTATAGAGCAGTAGGTGGGAAAATTGCACAATTTGCATTTGCTTATATGAGATTACATAATTCTTCTTATAGCTAGCTTGTGCATTTTCTGCTCTCAACAAGTTGTCATGTTACAAATTGCCTAACTGATCACATGACCAAAGCAAAGCAAATGAAATACAGGAATATATAATTAGACTAATGAGTAGAAAGAAACCTGACCTAAAGGGTGATGGTATTAAGTTGTGACTCACAGCCTTCAACACATGATAACGCACATGATATAATTACCACCCAAATAGAGCATCTGAGATGCCAAAGACATTTGATCCTCTGTTGGTAATAATCATCTACGTCTTCGTATCCTCTGTTCCCCGATGGCTTCGGGGTTCTCCATATTTGGTTGGGAATTCTATTGTTTAAAGATGAGTATTAGGAGCTGATGCAGAAAATCATTGGCTTTTACCTCACTATAAATACCCACCTACCAGAAATTCTTCATTAATTGGGATTGAATTATAGGTTAATTATCTTAATTTCATTACTTTTAGCCATAATCTTAGTGCCAGGTATATCCCTTCTCTAATAAGTGTGATATTGTGATTACATTCCTAACTTTTGATTGAATTATTATTGTTATTGTTGTAAGTAAGTAATACCTACCATTTAATTGGGTTTAAATGTCTCCTAAAATTCTTTAAAAATATATGTATTGTTGTTTTGGTGAAAATTTTAATTATACATTATTACATTGTAATTTGTTCTGTAAATATTACTTGCATCACTCAAGTAAGATTTGATTACTTCTCAGGAGGAAGACTTTCGACCAGTTACTCGAATGCCATTGGAGCGCCAACCAGGTGGTTATGGTGCCTATGATTCCTATATCAATGCAGCAACTAGATATGCAGATCTAGGTGCACCAACTAGATATGATTATTTTGGTGCTATGTATGGAAGTAAGTTCACCTATTAATCATAACAGCTTCTATCTATATCGTCAAGTGCACAGTTTTATGCAACATATTGGTTTAGGGGGACAATCTGGTCGTGGAATAAGCAAAAAGATATTTGTCGGCCGGCTTCCTCAAGAGGCAAGTGTTGAAGATCTTCGCCAGCATTTCGGTGAATTTGGCCGTATTATAGATGTTTATATTCCAAAGGTATATGTGCTCTACAAAATGGAAAATGACTTCTTCCGCATACACCTACAACAATGATGTTATGGTTTTTTGATGACTCATCTAATTTCTGTTTCATACATGATCTAGGATCCAAAGAGAACTGGTCACAGGGGTTTTGGTTTTGTGACCTTTGCTGATGAGGGGGTTGCTGATCAAGTGTCTCGAAGGTCGCATGAGATCTGTGGACAGCAGGTACTGAGTGAAGTGTTTTGACTGTTTAGTTGTCTTATCTATAGACTAGTTATGATGGTTAACAATTGAGGACGTTGTCCTTGAAATTAATTCTTTTACCTAACATATTGAGTGATATGTAAATTCTGTTGAATATCTACTTATCGCACCGCACACTTGAGACCAATTTTTTTTATATACGTTGATACACACGTGTTTCTAGTAAACTAATGACACAACTCACAAGCACTTGTTCTTTAGATAAGGTTGACATGACACCATCACATCTTATTTTGTCTCAGAATCTTAACTCGAGAACACAACATTAATTTTGCACAAGTAAAATTCTTCTGATTTGATAGAAGTCGAAATTCATCTACTAAAACAGAGCCAGAGAAGTATCTGAGATCGTAATTTTTCATATAAATATATGGATTGCACCACAGGTTGCAATTGATTCAGCTACACCTGTTGATGATGCCGGTCGCGGTGGAAATTACATGATGGATGAACCTTAACCATTTGCAGATTATGTTGGTCCAACACGGAACTATGGTAGGATGTATGGAAGCCTGGATTTTAATGATGTGAGTACGATGTTGTATTTTTCATATTTTGTTCTCTCAAAAAATATTACCGTCAACCTCCCCCCACACCCCTCCATTCCTTCTTTATGGCTTTCTAACAGGAGGTGCAGTTAATTTTGGAAATGCAACCCTTAACTGATGCTATCTAGCCTTGTTTGCTATAGAAGATACTTGCAAGACTATAATGCATACTAATCACTAATCATTAATTTTCTTTCTTTCTTTGCAGTGGGGTGGTTATGGAATGGGTGAGGGAAGACCAGGTGGTTATGGAATTGGTGGGGGAAGGCCGGGTGGTTACGGAATCGGTGGCGGAAGGCCAGGTGGTTATGGAATTGGTGGGGGAAGGCCGGGTGGTTACGGAATCGGTGAGGGAAGGCCGGGTGGTTACGGAATCGGTGGGGGAAGACCGGATGGTTATGGAATCGGTGGGGGATCATCACGAGCTGATTCGAGGTATAGGCCTTACTAGAATTTAATTTTGAGGGCAAGGCCAAGTAGAGTTCCCTTGGTGACAGCTGATGGGGTACTTGGTCCTTCCGTACCAAAACAAGAAAATCTAGGGCACTATCATCTATGTTAAAAAAATTGAAACTTTCTTCTGTGTTTTTTTAACTTGTAATCATATCTGTCAACATTATAATTATGTTTTGATGGGCTAACATTACTATCATTTTGTTGTCTACGTGGAAGGAACTTCATTTAAGTGATTTTATTGATTAATGCATCTTGCTTATGGATTTAAGATTTTCAGATAGTACTTGATTTTATCATTGTTTGATGTCATTTGATTTATGAATTGAAAATTGTTGATCGAAGTTTTGAGCTTACTTCTGCCATTTTTTATGAAAGACGGGTAATACCGACTGTAAGCTCGAAGTGTTAAAAGTAATGAAATGCAAAATAATGTATATAACTACTGTGTTATGTTGAAACAAATTTTGAACTTCAAAGAAGAGTAGGCAAACAAAAATTTAATTGAGTACTTGATATCTTCAGTCTTCTCTTGGTACAACTTGGTAATTAATATTGCTGTAGTCTATTATATCACTCCTTATTTCACCATTTTTCATCATATACAATACTACAATTTTTATGGATAACATGGGTTTATAAATGTAGTCGAAAGGAAATTCTACAATTCATATATTTTTTTAGTTGTCTATTCGTGTTCTTGTTTCACTTGTATTGGTTCTTTGCGTTTTCATCCAGATTCCAGAGACATTTGAAAGCTCATAGTTCAAGTGATTAGGTATCACATAATCCCAATGATGGATCAGGGTAAAATGAGCTTCTTTCTTCTGAATTATGTCCAACTTATTTGCACATTTATAAAAAAATAAAATAAATTATGCTCTACGATAACTTCACAATTTTACCTAGGAGAAGTTTTCTCATTTAGTATAATGTACGAGTATGAACTGAAATTACACGAGTTTAATTTAGTGAATTAACTCTAATAAAGTACCAACTAAAGTTACATTAATCTAACTATATAATTATACTGTTATAATATACTAGCTATAAAACTAAAAGGAATACACTAATTTATAAAAAAGAGCAAGAGATTGAGAGAGATAAGAGCATAGAAGTGAAATTGCTCGGTGCGTTTTTTACTCCTTTCGAATCATGCTATTTACAGGCAATTCAAGAGACATGGTTATTAAATGCATGACAAATATTTTTACTGCTAGACATAACTATACTGTGCATCTCTTGTCATTATAATACGGATCATAGATTGCTTTGTTAAAACCTTGTCAAAGAAAAATCGAGTGGGATAAAAACTTTGACGAAGAAAAAAGAGTACAATCTCTCCTTGGAATTAACCAATCATTCATTGAAGTTTTGTTGAAACATATCTTTGAGTCGGCGCATTCCAATGTTATGTCACAGTTTTCCAAATGTTGAATTCGGTAATGATTTTGTGAACAAGTCAGCAAGGTTATCACATGACCTAATTTGTTGAACATCAACTTCACCATTCTCTTGGAGTTCATGAGTGTAAAAGAATTTTGATGAAATGTGTTTCGTTCTGTCTCCTTTGATATAACATTCCTTGAGTTGATCGATACATGCAGTGTTATCTTCAAACATAACAGTGGGATTTTTCGTGATGTTTGATAATCCACATGATTCTTGAGTATTCTTGATGGTGGACCGCAACCATACACATTCTCTGTTAGCTTCATGAATCACAATTAGTTCTGAGTGATTTGATGAGGTTGCCACTGTAGTTTGCTTTGTTGATTTCCAAGAGATGGCCGTACCGCAGTATGTGAATACATATCCAGTTTGTGACTTGCCAACATGAGGATCTGACAAGTATCTTGTATCTGCATATCCGATCAATTGAGATGTCGAGTTATTTGGATATAATAACCCAAAATCAATCATTCCACGAAGAAAATGAAATATATGTTTGATCTCATTCCAATGTCTGTCTACTTGTGCAGAACTGAATCTTGCCAATAAATTTACGGCAAATGCAATATCCGGCCTTGTATTGTTTGCCAAGTACACGAGTGCACCAATAGCACCAAGATATGGAATTTCAAGTCCAAGAACTTTTTCACCATCTTCTTGTGGTCGGAATGGATCTTTGTCAGGTTCCAGAGATCGAACTACCATTGTAATAGTCAAAGGATGAGATTTATCCATGTAAAATATGTTCAAGATTTTTTCGGTATATATGGATTGATGTAGGAAAATTCCTGATGACAAGAGCTCTACTTGTATACCAAGACAATATTTTGTTCTTCCAAGATCTTTCATTTCAAATTCTGTCTTTAGATATATGACATCATCATCAACCTATGTAGATGTTCCCACTAGATTCAAATCATCCACATATACAGCAATAATCACAAAACCAGTTTGTGATTTCTTAATAAAAACACATGGATAAACCTGATTGCTTATATACCCATTCTTTTGTAAATAATGACTACATCTGTTATACTACATGCGACCATATTATTTCAATTCATACAATGATCACTGAAGTTTAATGGAGTATATATGACGAGATTTCTTGAACCCATCCATTTTCAATCATTCAGGAATTTTCATATAAATTTCACTATCAAGTGAACCGTATAGATATGTAGTAATGACGTCCATAAGATGTGTTTCTAATTTTTCTTTAGATGTCATATCCAGTATAAAACACAATGTAATTTCATCCATTATTGGCGAGTATGTTTCTTTATAATCAATGCCAGGCCTTTGAGAAAACCCTTGAGCTACAAGTCAGGCTTTATACCTCATGATTTCATTTCTTTCATTTCATTTTCTTATGAATACCCATTTGTTTCCAACAGGGTTTACATCAATTGGTGTTTGGACTACAGGTCCAACTACTTCTCTCTTGCGCAACGAATTTAATTATGTTTGAATTGCCTCTTTCCATTTAGGCCAGTCTTTTCTTCGATGACACTCATCCACACTCTGTGGTTCAGGATTGGAATTTATGTCGACATCTAATGCCGCAGAGTACACAAATACATTATCGATTACGGCTTTACTTCGATCCCATAATTTCATATCATGCACATAATTTATTGAAATTTCATGATTATTTAATCCCGTGTCTTCAGGGACTAAAATCTCTTCAGGAGATAATACCACTTCAGGGATAATTGCTACTTCTGGAGCATGTGCCACTTCTGGGGCAATTTTATTTATTTTTCATTTTCGTGGTACAATATCTTTTTCACCGACTGGTCTACCCCGCTTCAAACGTGGGTTTGATTCTGTAATTAATTCCTTAGAATTTAATTTTTGAATTGGTATATCTATTCTAGCTGGAGTATTTACTGCAGGTATATGAGATTTTATTACTTTTCTAGAATCGTTATATGCGTCTGGCATTTGATTTGCGATATTTTACATGTGAATAATTCTTTTAACTTCAAGTTCACATTGACTAATACGCGGATCTAGAAAATGTAATCCTGATGCGTTCCATGTTATCTCAGGATTATTTTTATTCAAGGGTTTATCTCCCTCTAAGGGAGGAAATATAAACTCATCAAAATGGCAATCTGCATATCTCACGGTAAATAAATCTCCCGTTAGTGGTTCAAGATATCTAATTATGGATGCTGAATCAAAACCAACGTATATACCTCTTCTTCTCCGAGCTCCCATATTTGATCTCTGTGGTGGAGCGATTGGAACGTATACAACACTTCCGAAAATCTTGAAGTGAGAAATATTAGGAATTTGGCCAAGTACCAATTGCAATGGAGAATGTTTGTTGTAGGCAGTTGGTCTAATCCTAATAATATTGGCAGCGTGAAGTATTGCATGACCTCAAATACATGTAGGTAATCTTGTTTTTAACAATAAGGGTTTTGCAATAAGTTGAAGTCTTTTGATAAATGACTCGGTTAATCCATTTTGTGTATGTACATGAGGAACTGGGTGTTCAACTGAGATTCCTAAAGATATGCAATAGTCACCAAAAGTTGCAGATGTGAATTCTCTAACATTATCTAAACGTATTGATTTAATGGGATAATCTGGGAACTGAGCTCGTAATTTGATTATTTGAGCAAGTAATTTTACAAAAGCATCATTATGAGTTGAGAGAAGACAGGCATGAGACCATCTAGTTGAGGCATCAATTAAGACCATGAAATACCTAAATGGACCAGATGATGGATGTATAGGTTCACATATGTCACCTTGGATTCTTTGTAGAAAACCTGAATTTTCAAGCTGAACTTTAGTAGGAGATGGTCGAGTAATCAATTTTCCTAAAGAACATGTTGAACAAGGAATGTCATTTGTGGAAAGAACTTTAAAATCCTTAAGAGGATGTCCAATAGAATTTTCTATAATGTGACGCATCATAGAGACACTAGGGTGACATAATCTTTCATGGCAAAGTGTAAATGATTTTGGATCTGTGAGTTTGGGAGCAACAATGTTATTTGACTCAATGGTTCTGATCTTTATCATATATAATCCTGAAGATAGTGAGTGAAAATTTTCTAATATTTTCTTGTTGCTAGAATTAGTAGAAGTGAAAAAAGATATTCTTTACCAGTTTCAGAAGTGGTCTAGATGTGAAAACCGTTGAGCTGAATATCTTTAAAACTAAGAAGATTCCTAGTGGCCTTACTAGAAAATAATGCATTTGGAATACGAATGGGTGTGCCATTAGGTAAGATAAAATTAGCTTTATCAAAACCTTCAATAATATTAGATACGTCAGGTATAGTCCCAACTTGTGTTTCGGTTTTGGTTAGTTGTGTAAAATATTTTGGGTTTTGTAGAATCGTATGAGTTGTACCACAATCAACAATGCATATATCTTCAGAGTCCATTCTGTATATAATTAAATAACATAATTTATTTAATAGAAACATAGAACATTACATAGTTAAACAATATAATACATGCAAATATAGTAATTGTATGAAACTAATCTTCAGCCTCACACATGGGAGTTTCATTAGGTTCATTTGGACCATTAATGCTCATTCCTTCAGTTATGATTATTGGTGAATCATCAAAGTTATTATTGACGAAATTTGTTTCCACCATTTTCTCTTTGGACCTTTTGGATGATTGATATAGATCAACAAGATGTTTTGGGATGCGACATGTGCGTACCCAGTGCCCCTCCATTCCGCATATATGGCATATATTTTCAGTTTTCCCTCCTCGAGGTATCTTTCTTTTGTTTTGTGTTTCAGGTTGTCACTTCTGGTGGCCAGAGCTATTATAAGGACGAAAATTCCCGTGACTTCGACCATGTCCACGATATCGGCAATATCCTCGATCACCTCTATGCCATTTTCCACGCACATTCTGCTGGAATGACGTGTTATTTACTTCTGGTAAAGGGGCAAATCCTGTCGGACGGGATTGATGATTCTTAATCACCAATTCATGATTCTGTTCAGCAAGGAGGGTTGATAGGAGATCCCCGAATTTGGTGAATTTTTGCTCCCTATACATCTCTGCTAAGTTGATATTATTGGGGTGAAAAGTTGATAGCGTTTTGTCAATCTTTCTTTTCTCAGTAACTTTTTCACCACACATAATAAGCCTAGAACTTATTTCGAACAAAGTAGAGCTATATGCTAGTACACTTTTAAAATCTTGAAGTCTTAAATTAGCCCAATCATTTTCAGCTGCAGGTAGATAAACTAGCTTATGATGGTCAAACCTATCTTTTAGATTTTCCCATAAAATGTAAGGATCCTCAACTTCTAGATACTCAGATTTTAAATCTTCATGCATGTGGTGTCGGAAAAATATAATAGAGGTAAACTTTTCTTCCACCATAGTTGTATTTTCTGACTTAATTGTATCATTTAATTTCTTTGAACCAATGTGTAATTTTACATCTTGTACCCATGACAAATAATTATCCCCAGAAATGTCCAATGCAACGAACGACAAGTTTGTAATATTTGTCATACTAAATCTGAATTGTAACACACAAAATATTAAACTAAATAATTGATGTAAATATTACATAAAACTTTATTGAATCGGGTGCGTTAACAAATACACAATAATTAATGTATATATCATGATTATCATTGAAAATATAAACATATCAATATATAAAATGACAAATGGATTTTCACCCGCCATACAGACGTCTGCGTATACAGGTTATTTCCGATTGATAAATAATTTTAAGTAGGAAATCCTGCAGAAGTTAGTTCGTGTATAAACAAGTTATTATTATTCATATAATAATCATAAAAATGTTCCTACAATATCTTGCGATAAATGGTACCAATTTTAAAAAAATAACAAAATTAAGGTTCTCATTATTCTTCAATAATTACCAAAGATAAATATTACTAAAATAATAAAATTCATGTAGATAATAATATCAATTATATATATATATATATGATAATGTAATTAAAACGTTCCCACTATATTTTCGGCGTCACCCAAAAATAAATGGTACCGCTAAACAATAATTTAATTTGCAGTAGGCGGTGATCCGACCATATAAATTTAAATTGTTAGTAGACAGAGTAGCCAAGTCTCATAATAATTAAATATATATACGTATATTAAATATTTTAAAAAATAAATAAAGATTATACATTCTCAGTTTTTGGAAGGGTTTCGTGCTGATAACGTGTTATAATATAATAGCTATAAAACTAAAAGGAATACACTAATTTATAAGAAAGAACAAGCGAAAGATAAGAGCATAAAAGTGAAATGGCTCGGTTTGTTTTTTACTCTTTCCGAATCATGCTATTTATAGGCAATTCAAGAGACATGGTTATTAAATATATGACAAATATTTCTGCTTCTAGACATAGCTATACTGTGCATCTCTTTAATAAAAGTGACCATCACTTTATAACATATACATATATTTTTGTGATACATTTTATATTTTAAATAATTCATGAATCATGAAGTCACTGCCATAATACTCCCTCAACGTACTATTAAAATTTACAATATGTTTAAAACATGCAATTAATGGCGAGAGAGAGCAGGAGCAATATTAAAAAGAAAAAAAATATTGAAGAACAATTAACAAAAAAGTTAAATACTCAACTTATCCTATAACACACAAGTGAAGGTGGTGGTTAAATAAGCACGTACTTATTTTAGTAAAAATCACATATCGGGATTAGTTTGTTTGACTTATTTTATAGATAATTTATAAATTGAAAAATGTATATATTTTTCAATAAATTCATAAGTTCCCGGAGCCAAACAGTACCTAAATTTCGGTACAAATATGAAATATCTAACCCAAAAACAAATATGAGCCACTTGTAATCTATGAGTATTTGATTCCTCTGGTATGTCGAACCAGTGTGTGCAGAGGAGATGGACACGTGGCAAGCAAATATACACAATTGGAGGACACACAAATCCAGGGCCATGGATTGGTAAAATAATAATTAGTCTTTCGGTTTTATCAATTTGTTCATGTTTGAGAAAGAATGCTAACACATGTTTTAAGGTACATGTAAAGTATATTTTTTTAATTTATTTTTAATTTTTCTTTTGTCAATAAAAATATTAACCTACTCTCCGACGTAAACAAATGAATGTGATAGAAGGACGCAGTATTGTCCTGTTAATTACCAAATCATTTCCAACATCCCCAGTATCAAGAACCAATCAAGGAAAAGAAATTAGTAACAGAGTGTAATATCTGAACATGGCTTCAGCTGTGTTCTACACTTCAATGAACTTGTCACCTGCACTTTTTTCAAGAACCCATTTCTTGAATTCAATCTCAAAGGACTTCTCTGATGAATTCTTGCATACCCATCATGTTAATTATTACTTACCAGCCAGAAAAATTGGATCTTTAAAAAGGGTGACTAGTAAAGTTAAAGCTGCTGTGACTGAGGTGCCTCTGGTAAATCAAAGTGGTGGTGAGAATTTGTGTGAGGGGAAGAAGAAGTTGAAGATTCTGGTGGCTGGAGGTGGGATTGGAGGCTTAGTTTTCGCGCTGGCAGCAAGGAGGAAGGGGTTTGAAGTGGTGGTGTTTGAGAGGGACTTGAGTGCTATTAGAGGTGAGGGACAGTATAGAGGTCCAATTCAGATACAAAGTAATGCTTTGGCTGTTTTAGAAGCTATTGATTGGGATGTTGCTGATGAAGTGATGGAAGCTGGTTGTATTACTGGTGACAGAATCAATGGATTGGTTGATGGTGTTTCTGGCAATTGGTACCTGCTTTTTTCATTCAACTTTTCCAGCATATGATTCAAATATCCTTCTTTCATTACTCTGTGTATCTTTTGTGTGTATGCTTGCTGCAAGGTTTTCAAGTTTGCATCTTTAACATAATGTTGATCATGTCTAGGCATGTATCGGTATCATGGTTGACATAATGAATTTTTTCAATAGATTGTCTGTGTGTTCACTTGCAGCAAGGAATTTATGTTTGTATCTTTGACATAATTTTAACCAGTCGTGGAAGGTTTGGTTGTGATGTTCCCCTGAACATATTGAATGTTCTGCCTGATGTGTAAATTGCTTGGCCAATTTGAAGTGGTTGAATTTTATTTTATGAAGAACTGATTGTTGGGCTGCCTGCTTCCAGTTAATCTTTGCTTTTGAGGTTCCTGTGTGTGATATATCGTACATTTTTAAAAATTTTGCCTTAATGTGTTGTATGCTGTCCTTATGCAAAAGGTTCTCTGGTTATAAGAATTTGATTTGTTAAATAAGACTCGTAACTTGGTTATTAGGTACTGCAAGTTTGATACGTTCACACCTGCAGCAGAACGGGGCCTTCCAGTCACAAGAGTTATAAGTCGCATGACGTTGCAAAAAATTCTGGCAACCGCTGTTGGAGATGATATTATATTGAATGGTAGTAATGTAGTGGACTTTGAGGATGATGGAAATAAGGTAAAATCAGCTTTGTTGAGCAATTTTTTTGTGTTCATATGATCTTTAGTTGGAATTCAAGCAAACTAGAGAGTTCTGTATATAGTTTATTTAGTTATACACATCTAGAATGTTGATTATATGTTGGAAGTACATCATCGTTGTATTGTGTATATTACAAATTTAGGTTACTGTTATACTGGAGGATGGACAGCGCTGTGAAGGGGATCTTTTGGTTGGCGCTGATGGAATATGGTCGAAGGTACTCTTCATCTTCCCTTCTTTAACTTTACTAATAATACATTCTTGTGGAGATATTGTTTATTTTTGAAGTCAAATAAATATACTAATAATCTCATCGTACATGAGTGTTCACACAAATGTACTTGTATCTATATTCCTTGGCATGTGTGTTTAAATTGATAGCATTTTTTTCCAACAGGTAAGGAGAAATTTGTTTGGATATACAGAGCCTACATATTCAGGTTACACTTGTTATACAGGGATTGCAGATTTTGTGCCTGCAGATATTGATACCGTTGGGTATGCTTACTTCCTCTCCAATAGTCATTATTAGCTTATCTCCGTGTTATAATGGATCTTCTTTTAAAGGTACCGAGTATTTCTGGGCCACAAACAATACTTTGTTTCTTCAGATGTGGGCGGGGGGAAGATGCAGTGGTATGCATTTTACAATGAACCTGCTGGTGGCACAGATAATGCAAATGGTGTGCTATATTTGAACCCTGTACATTCTATCTACTTAGAAAGTCTAGGATTATAATTTTTGATGTGCTTGTACATTTACTGAACACGCTCTATTAATTTTATGATATATGAACTTGTATTTGGAAATGGCTAGGTGCATTTTTGCTCGGTGACAGTATAGAGAGCTTGTTATATTCAAACTGCTGGATAGATAAAATAGCAGTAGTTTTTATAGTGCTACTAAACCACTTAGCAAAAAATAGCAGATTTATCCTAAATTCCTAATTAATGTCGAGAAGAGAATTGAATTCTGGTCTCTCTTTTGCTAATTCTGCCAGTACCATTTGACTAGTGCTCGAGCATTAATTACTGTATGAACTGGATACAGTCTCCCTGTGGATACAATAATAACTTATAATGCTTGTTAGTTGGTTGATAACCAATGATGTGGACTCAGTAATATCTTTTTACTTTTGTTAACATGGTGTCTGATGAATGGTTTGCAGGTAAAAAGGAAAGGCTCCTTCAAATATTTGGAGGCTGGTGTGATAATGTTATAGATTTGTTGATTGCTACAGATGAAGAAGCAATTCTTCGTCGTGACATATATGACCGGGAACCTACTTTTAATTGGGGAAAGGGTCGTATAACCTTGCTTGGGGACTCGGTTCATGCTATGCAGCCAAATTTAGGTCAAGGGGGGTGCATGGCCATTGAGGTATGAGATGCTTTTTATGAATTCTGGATTAAGATAATGTGAATCCATTGCCTTTTATCTGATACTCCATGTTCTAATAACCAAATGTACAGTATCCAAACTTCATGTCTTAGTTTAAATATTGTTGTAAGATTTTGTGATCTGGAGATATTCTATTTGTTTTAATATATTGGATAATTAGATGGGGAATATTTTGTAAAGTGGAGCTAATATTTGCGTTATTTCAGGACAGCTATCAACTAGCATTGGAGCTTGATAAAGCGTGCAAGCGAAGCAATGAATCAGGAAATCCTATCGATATAGAATCCTCCCTAAGAAGGTAATATATACTACTGGTCAAAATTTAGTCTTCAATTAATAGTACACACAACTAGAATAACATCTGAATGGTTTTACCATAACGGATAAAGGTGAATGTACCGCTTAAATATCACTATTAACTTTAAACACGTCTTAGGCCTTGTTTGGCTTATATTATTTTTCAGAAATAAGAGCTTATTTTCAGGAAAAAAATATGTAAATGTGTATTTTTTTTCCCTGGAAATAAGTACTTATTGCTGCAAATAAGGGAAACAAACACCCCATTAATCTAGTTCTTTCTGTATATCTCAATATCTCACATCTTTTGTTGATTACAAATATCTGAATATTTGCTAACTTTTCTATAAGCACGCTGATCTGATTCCCTTTTTCCACTCCTCATCTCAGCTATGAAAGTTCTAGGAAGATACGTGTCTCCGTTATTCATGGACTTGCTAGAATGGCAGCAATCATGGCCTCAACATATAAAGCATATTTGGGTGTAGGACTTGGTCCGCTGTCGGTAAGCTATATTATAAGCAATAATACAAATATTGGCACTGTAATTTTATTGCAATTACTGATATCTTGTAATCTATTTCAGTTCTTGACCAAGTTTAGAATACCACATCCAGGGAGAGTTGGGGGAAGATTTTTTATTGACATCGGGATGCCATTAATGCTGAGTTGGGTACTAGGCGGCAATGGGTAAGCTTTCTTGAAGTCCTTTTTGCATCAACCTTTTATGTTATATTATTTCAGCCAATTATCTACCTACATGAAAAAGGTATGGACTGTATATGGTTGTGCATCCACATTTGTAGATTAGTTCGGCAGTGCAACTGTCTCTTCTTTGATTAGGATATTGTGTTAAATGAAAGAGGTATCTGAACTGTGGAGAAAATTTGATGCCTTGTATGTGCGCACAACACACTAAAACGTAAATCGAATTATATTAGCTCACAACCATTTTGAATATCTGTATTCCAAAGGATGGAACATTTATCCAAATCAGAAGCTCCAGCCTCCAGGAACTAAAGACATATATGATCCCACCAGGCCACCATGAAAAATTGTCACGTGTTTTTGGGCACAATACTAATTTACCTTGCATATTTACTTCACGTCTATATTAAAATGGAAGCTGAGCTTCTGAGTCCAAAGGATTCTTAAGTAGTCACATGACAGTAGTTTGTTCGTACTTGTTATTTCCTTGTGCAGATCAAACCTTGATGGAAGACCATTACAGTGCAGGCTTTCTGACAGAGTATGCTATATAACTATTTAAACCTTTAGTATCTCTACCTAGATATAATAAAACCATGCAATATTTGGGAAGTTAATATCTTGTAATTGGCTTGAAGGCAAACAGTGATTTGAAAAGATGGTTCGAAGATGATGATGCATTGGAGCGTGCTATAAACGCAGAGTGAGTATAATTTTCCTAACATCTGCAAATATCTTCTGTCTTTAACTTGAACGGTCAATCGTGGAATTTCACATACTCACGCACACATGCATTTATTGAGGTTCAAGCCCGCGACCTCTTGTTACCAAAAGGAGAGGGGTATCAACTAGGCTACAATGCTAAGTTATCTGCAGAAAAAATTGTAGCACATTTTCTCATTTCTGTTTTTCACTTGATTGTCTGGCAGGTGGGTTCTATTTCCTGTCGGGAACACGTCTGCTTCTTCAGAATCAATATTTCTTAGTAAGGATGAGGGAAAACCTTGTATAGTCGGGTAGGTACTAAAACATTTTTTTCTTAAGCAGGTCTTAAACTTACTTTTTTATATTTTGGTTTCATCATTATTTATATTTCATAAAAGGTCTTAAATTTAGCACACATGACACATCCATGCCTTCAGTGAGGATTTGAACCCTCGGCCTCTTGATACCAAGAGAGAGGAATATTTCTCTTTACTATAACAGGTTTTAGTTGATGCCAAGTACATGACATTGTGTTTCCCAGTTTAAAAATAACCTATTAGATTCTCAAGTACTTATTGTGGAGTTCTGCCTATATGTTCTCACAACGTCTGGAAACATTTCAACACTTCTTCTCGATTAAATGAAAATTGTTCATGACCCTTTAACAATGTATATTCTAAAATAATAATATAGATCTAAGAAGAAAATTGATTTGCAACTAAATCATGCAGTAAAAACAAAGTGACGAAAAGAAAATACGCAAACATCTGAATTTGGAAATATCAGTTTTACCTGAAGCAATATATGTTATCATAATGTTCCTAAAAAGTCAACTAAGATATTGCATGATATTGTATTGCAGGAGCGTATTGCACCCAAACATTCCAGGAATATCAATTGCCATACCTTCATCCCAGGCAAGCTGAACAATTTCTGATATTTAGTTTTTCTTTTTAAAGACAAATTTTTTTTCATCTTCATCACCATCAAATATTTTGTATTTCAGGTTTCCAACTTGCATGCTAAAATAACTTGCAAGAAGGGTGCCTTTTTTATTACTGATTTGCGAAGTGAACATGGGACCTACTTAACTGAGTAAGTTGGGCACAACGTGATGTCCGAGTGTGTTGCATTTCTTTGTTTTTTATTATTATATTCGGAAAAACCTTTTCTGAATGAATGCTTCTTAATTTCCAGTAATGAGGGTAGACGGTATCGGCTTCCCCCAAACTTTCCTACTCGCTTTCATCCGTCAGATGTTATAGGATTTGGTTCTGATGAAAAGGTGAAAATTTCCTTCTCTTAAAAAGCATAAAATGTTTTTTCTAGTTACAGCTACGAAGTGGCCAGTTTCCAGCTCAGATGGCAGTGGTGTTGAGTTTAAGCATACTTGCTATTTTTATCTCTGTAACCAGTGAAGATAGGAATTCATCTATTTTGCCTGCTGCAAAAGAAAAGCATGATAACTTTTCACCTGATTCCAAGCACTTGTTTCGCCAGCTTAAACTATGGTTACGATTACTTTGTAAATCCGGTAGTTCATGCCATAATTAAATGGGATTGATACTTGTCATCTGTGTCCAGCTTACAACTTGCTGGCATGCAGAGCAATATGCATACTTTTACTTGTATATAATTATTACCAATTATGCATTTACGTAGGCGCATAGTGTATGCAGGTAGCTTTTCGGGTAAAGGTGATGAAGTTTCCACCCAAGGTTGCAGAGGAAACAGAAGGAAGTGCAGCTCTCCAAGCAGTGTGAGATCTGTCGACTAGACTTAGATATTGCAAACACCAAATTGTATAGCATTATCCTTGAGGCAGCGGACACACGAAGCTGCTGTTTTGTACAATGTAGGACCATAAGTATAGCATGCAAGAAAAGGACAGGATCCATAGCTTTGATTGTGAATTGGCATTGGCATTGCCATGTTTTGCTTTGATACACAGTGGGTTATACATATTGATATCTGATGGAAGCAAATTTGATTTATCTGTCTTCATTTTCTTACTTTGTTAGCTTGTTCTCGGTATATTCATGTCTAACATTGTTTCGCTCGTTTAAATTTAATTGTTTATTTTGTCTGCTTTGTGATTCCAAGGTAGGTTTGCTGTCAAAGAGAAACATGACACTTTTACAGAGCATTCTTTGATATTGGAGAAATGGCCTTACAAATATCAATTAGAATTGAACAATAAAGCCTATGCGTATTTCACAAGTAAACTGGCCATCAATTTTCTTAGCAATTAGCATCACTGCACTCGCACACAACTGAGAAAGTAACAGCACTATTAATACAGGCTAACACGCATCAAATTGACAGCTTTATTCAATTCAGCGCTTAATGCAAATGATATAATACTGTATTATTATTATTAATATTATATTTTTGCAAAATGAAGAGCGTAATATTACTCAAGAGCAGAGTCGTAGCTGATGAACTAGGTAGTAGAAAAGACTGGAATCCAACGTAAGAATTTAATAGGTAGCTGCAGGTTGAGTGTACCTAGCAAATCTGAAATATGTGTCCCTGCAATGCATTTCACCCTCTTTTTATTTATATTTTCGTGGACAGAGACGTACGAGAGACTCTGGGCGGTGGCACGTGAACGGGGGAGTTATTGACGCTTGCCCTTGGGTCGCATGTCAAACTATGAATTGCTGCGATGCTTAACCGCTAAAACATGTCATTTGTTTATTATTATTATTATTATATTTTTCTTTTAAAAAAAAATTGGCCTCAAAAACATAAACGTCTATATTCTTAGTAATAGCTGTTAACGATAATGTCATGACACGGCATAAAAGTAGTCTCTCTAACGGTCTAAAGTTGATCTCTTATTAGTTGGGGTGGCTGTGGCTCCCAAACTTTGTTCTGCTCTTACTTCTTTTGCATGTTCTTTACATGTTTAAGAATCTAACCGTACTTTGGGATCCTATCAAACTAACTTGTATAAGTTGTATGCTATACAACAATACAAAACATGTGTGTATCAAGCAATTAACAAATATTCCATCTGCTAGAATTAAAGATTTAAGCAGCAGTTGAGGCTAATATGGTTTAGTGTTACAAATAAAAACTATCAAGACGACTCACCAAGACTTGATTATATTCAGAGATAAAATATCAAAATTTTGTATTTGCAGTAAAGATATGTACATAGGACCATAGCGATGGAAGTGATAATAGAAATTTGAAAATGGTCACCGTCAATTGTTACTAGCAGTGGAGTTATATATAGTACTGGTACTCTCCAACGATATTAATAACAACACAAAGGGACAGAGAAAGACACATGTTACATGTATGAAAAGGTGAAAAGAAGAAAACAAGGGGCCTCTCGCATCCACACAATCAATTTCTCTAAACCCCACCACCTAACCCTACACAAACTTATTCAAATTTTACTAATTATCAAATGGGAACTTCCTAACTATCCAATGGTTACTTGTTTTTCTCTCTTGTTCAACAACTTATATTATAAAGTTGATTACACAAAATGCCTCGTTGATTACACAAATGCCTCTTATTAAAGAAAAGGACAAAAACAACTGCAAAAGTCCAACTTTCTTGTTGACAAAACCCAAGTTGGTGGCAGAGATGGATTAGAGGGAAGGAGCAGTATGTTTCACACTCACAAAATTAATCAACTCAATTTATAGCCAAAATCAAACTGTTTATACTAGTTTCACGTTTATGTGTTGAATAAAAATGAAAACATTGGTGGGTTTTTTTACGCAAGTATTGGTCCAATACATGTAAGATTGTGTTTGGAATCACTAATAAAATATAACACAATCAATCCATTCAAATGTTTGTTGTTTGTGAATTTCAAGGCAAAACTCAAACATCACTTTCTATAACCATGCCTCCCATATGATATCTCCCACTAGATGGTAGATGCTACCCCATTCTTAAACCACAAGAGACTGTTTTCCCAAACCGATAAATCCATGTTTCTTTTTCATCTCGATGTTTTCTCAATATGTATCACGAGATTTACTTTTCTTTCCTCAAAAAAGCCATGTACACAACCAACCCCTGCCACAATAAATTTAATACTCACTCGTCCCTTCACTCTTAAACTCCGCATATATAAATTCACTTTGGACATGGACATTTATTAAAAAATTTAGGCAAGAAATTGTTTGTTCAAATGAGAATTGCAAATATTGCATTGGTCATTATTTTATACAACTGTTTTTTGGGCCAAGTTATTATTATAGGGTTTTGGTTCCTGACATTCAATGGTTCTTTCCGTAATTTTTAAGCGTAGATAGGAAAACCCTAGTTTGGCCCTATAGAAGGGCGGATGACGTGAATTCACAAAACTTTCACGTGTTAATGTTTTTCACGAATAAAAAACACGAAAAGACATCGCTGACCAGACCCATTATTATATACCCCTTTACTCGTCCCTGTATAGAGAGGAAACCAGATTTACACGGTTCATTCGTTACACACAACTGTCATGAAATCAAATCTTTGGGCGTTTTATCCAAACATACATGTGAGATATTAATTTCATTTGAAGTACTATGTTAGTATATATAAGGTTGGATATGAGATTTATTATGTAACATATTTTATCGGCTTTATTATCAATGAGACTAGAGTAAGTTTTAATGTAAATATTACAATCATTCATTCGTATCCCGTTTAAAACAAAATTTAGAAAGGTTTTTACCTTGCCGTACCTTATCATAAGCAACAAATATATCATAATCATCATCTAAGTAGAACCTGAGCTGCAACAATCATCTGTTACGAACCTAAGCTTAAAATACATACATGTATCAAAATTTGCAAAACTTGCCTAGTACTTGCAATACTGAAAGAATGTAGTTGTATGCAAGTATTTCAAATATTAACACCAGGATGAAGTTTGTCACATAATGGCATATAAACATTGAACCAAAGTGTCATTCACTGCACCATTATACCTAATGCAACTATGCAAGTACTAGCACTCCCCAAATTTTCAAACTAAAAAGAAACACACGTGCAGGTGCAGCTGTGACCTGGAAATTTGTGTACTCCAAAATTTTAATTATTCACTAGTATAGCTGTTACCACTTGAAATATTCAAATGCTAATAGTACAATGTAGATTATTGAACTCAATCATATTCATTTCTTAATTACTTGTATAATTCCTATTCTTAATATAAAGTATTTATTTTATTATTTAAACGATGTCGTTTCCGCTAACTTCCCGATTCTTTCTACCAACTCGGGTGACAGCTTCTTGCCCAATTTTTTCCCCTTCACAATCCGAAAATCAAACCCGAAAACATCCGAAACTTCCTCGGAGCTCCACCCGGCTTTTTGCAAAGAATCCGAAAACCGATCCGTTTTCAAAAGCAAAGCATCCAACAACCCTTGATTATCTAAACACATCATCTCACCGTCCAAAAAACCCGAAGCCGATACATTCTTAATTTCCTCAACATCCGATTCAGCCCATCCCCCTTCTTTTAAAACCGACCCGACCCTATCAATATACTCATTTACCCATTCGGGTACCCCCAATCTAGGTATTTCAAAATACCGATCCGGCGACGACGAATTCGAATATCTGCGACGGCGATCAACGGCGGCGTCGCTCCAAAACTCAACCCATCTCGGCGTTCTTCCTCCTGTCACCGCATCTAAACTCCTCCGTGAATAATTCGATAACGTAGTCGCCGATTTCCCACTTTCGGATCTTTGTTTGGATAGTAAAACCGGGTCGGATCCCCGAAACAACGCAGACTCCCGGTCGAAAAAATCGGATAGATCAAACCCGCAACAAAAGATCTGATTCTCGTCAATAAAAAAAACCGGGTTACCCGCTAAAGTCGGGTTACAAGGAATATAACACCGACTAAAAACGGATATTAAAAGCGGCGCTTTCTTCAACTCATTTCGGGCCATTTTAAGAGCCCTTTCCGGGTCGGTGGGTCTCGGACCCCATGATTTGGACCATAAAGCATTACGTGCAATATGAAACGAGATAGCTGCTATGGGTAAATTGAGTGAAGCCCGGAGCTGGAGCCGAGCCGAGCCGGTTGCGCGCCAGTCAGGGAAGCCGGGTCCAATGGGTAAGCCGGCTGAGAGAATGGCTTTAAGGTCTGGGGGGAAAGCGAAGCTGAACTCAGCTTCGGCTTTGGCGAATTCGGGTTCGGATAGTCCGGTTTGAACCTGGGTGCCCGAGTTTTTTAAATGGTTGATGACTTTATCCGCTAGTGAATTGAAGGAGAGGAGGCTGTTACGTGGCGGTTGTGGTGTTGAAGGTGTTGATGCCGCGGCTCGTGCTGAGAGCCGTCGTAGACCGGCTAGGTGGGCCGGGTTTAGAACGCCCATTCTCCGGTCCACGTCAACCATTGTTGTAATGTGGAGATATATGTATGTGATGTGGTTTGAAGAAGGAACTTATGAAAGTTATGCTAGTTTTTGTATGTATACAAGGATGTAAGAGAGAGTGTTGAGGAATGGAGTGAGAAAAGGGAAAGTATAGTTTACAGTGCAATGGGAAGATTTCTAGATTTTGTGTGAAAAACTGAGCTACTTATAGCTGGTGGTGGATAGTGGGGACCACTGCTTCACATTTATAACTAGATTTTTATAAATTAAATTAATAAAGACAAGCAACGTAAGCTTATACATTTGTGTCAGTTGACAAAAGATTATCACTTGATATCAAATTTATTACTCCATGTCATTTGTTCTTAATTCTTTCGTAACTAACCGAATTCATTAAATTCTCGAAAACTCGATTGATTATTTCAATCAATGTCTCATTCATCCGATTAATTTATGTTTCGTGACTTCATCAACTAAGTCTAATTTTCGATTTTTGTAACAATGTTCCATGTACCTATAAATTGTTTTCTTTTCAATTGCCTAAAAAAAGATGTGAAAATTTTCTTTTAATAATAATATATATAATAAATATAAAAGATATTCTATTTTAAATACTATCAAAATTTTAATATTCATTAGTATAAAGTTTTAACAAAAATTTTATTATTTCAAATATATCAACATAAATTTAAAGTTTGAATTTTATGTATTAAAATTTAATAATGTTTGAATCATATTAATAATATATTAAAATTTTCATATGAGTTTCAAATACGCAAATAAAGGTAGTTAGAAATAGATTCTAATATTAAAACATACCGTTATAAGTAATTGAATTTTTGAGAACATGTTTAAGAATTAAGTGATAGTTACAATTTTTTCATATAATTTTTTTAATAATTATCTTAATTTATTACGTGTATTTTTTTTTATTCAGAAGGGAAGAACTTGTATCCCAAATTCAATTCAAACATGATTTTGATTCCCACTCCATTTTTAAAAAAAATATTTATCGTCCGAAAAAACAGAGTCTTTTCTAAAAAAAATACTATAAATTATAAAGATGCATACTTACTACTTGGGTGCTTCGTATCATCAATTGTGCGTATTACATTGATTATAAAATAATGGTGAAAATTTGGAGAGTGTGGATATAGAATTTAAGTGGGGTTGGAGAAGCGTAACGTTCGTAACACACCAGCAGTACAGCATATCTAGCCGTGTCTAACCATCAATCATAATGAATCTCTCGTCTTCCACCTCAACCTACCATATCATTTCTATATATATCTGCAGTAAAACTTTTTTAACTTTGAAAAACAACATGCATCATAATTTAAAAAATTTAAATGGTAAAATTCTCAATTCCCTGGGAAGAAAGTGTTGTTGTGTCATGTGTGAATGTGTATTTAACAGTAGCATGTTATATGGAGATGAGAAGATTCTTCTAAATTTAATTAAGTTGTTACCTCAACGGACTAGCTAGATTAAACAACTCCTCAAGGCACAATGCAAACGGTTACTTGGCACGTGAAATCTCAGACAAATGCGCATATGCAATGTCAAACATTTTTTAAAATTTTATTATTTTCTGGACTATCCAGTAAGTCTTGTAATGAAAGAATCGTGTATCGACTTGAATGCAGAAGCCATCACGATTCCTGATGTTACCTTGAAATTCGTCTTTACAATTTTTTTTAAAAACACTCGTTCGGTCTCATCCATTTGTTTACGTTTTGCAGAGAAGTTCCGGCACACATTTTAAGGTGCATATAAAATATAGTTTCATAACTTATTTTTAAATTTTTTTTTGAATAAAAATTTAAACATTCAATTTTTATTCAAAAACAAAAAATTGTAAAAATAAATTATGGAACTATACTTTATATGTACCTTAAAATGCATGACGGATCCTCTCTCTGAAACGTAAATAAATGGATGGGCAGAAAGAGTAGTAATTAGTTTCTTCGGCTACAAGATTGTGTATGCACGTATATTTTCGATACGAGTCCTGATATAAAATTTAGCCAGATCAACGGTCTTAGTGTTATGTAAGTGGAGTATTATTGTAGCCGCGATTATTAGGTAAATACATTAGTAGTACATTCTTTATAAATTTTTTGGGGTTAAAAGTGGATTTGTGAATTATTTTTTAATTTATTGTACTTGAGTCGGTGTATGTTTTGATTTATGTGTGATAAAAAATTGATTTTGAAATATATTAATGATTTGTTTCGAATTACTACAATGTCATTTGTAATATCATAATCTAGCATCAAAAATGCTATCAAAAATGACTAAAGAAGTACAAAATTGCACCTATAAGATATCTGTTCAGACCTAAAAAAACACTATAAATTGAATTCAAATGTAGGATTTTGTAATATCATAATCTAGCATCAAGATATGTGTAGGGAGAATGTTATTAACATGTACATCAACATTTTATGATCTTTTAAAAGTCTCTTGAGATTATAATTTTTTTAAATTATTATATTTGAAAGTGTACTAAAAAAATGTGCGCAAAAAGAATCTGATATTTAACCCAATCTTAAAAAAATTAAAATTTGATTCGAATTATAAAAAATGTAACACATGTGAATGTGATCTAATTAAAATTAATAAATATAAACTTAAATTAATGTGATCCAAACTCAATCGCTTATAAGATTTCCTCTAGGTGGTCAATTGGGATGAGCCAATGGCCCAACGTGACTTGTTGCAATAAAGTTGAGACAACTAAGTACCGAAATATTAAACAGTTGAAAACATATCAATTAAAAGCAATATGTGTGGGTGTTTTTAGATGCATGTCATCGAGTCATAATATACAGAAGCTATACAAACAAAATAGCCAATCGTTGTACACAATCACTAAAACTGGTTGCAATTTTGGAAACCAAACGTTGCTATTGTATGCTTAAACAATCTCAAGTATTTAGCTTCGCATTCATTTGATGAACTCATGCATGTATGTAACGTAAATTTTAGAGCAAGTCCTTTTCAAAATTCGACACACATACTCCGTCTTCTCACACTCAACTTACGAAAGTTTAACCATGCAATTTCACTGTGAGTATTAATATAGATATGATATACACAGTTACGCACATGAAATGACAGCGTTTATGTTTTAAAGATGCTTTATTAATGGTTTACATTTAAATTTTAAAATAAATTTTCAAGTAAATGTTATATAAATTAAGTTTAGAGCTACTATATAATTAAAAATCTTAACAGTCATGCATATATGATCTGGTTGTACACATTACAATTACAACTATATTTTTTAAAAATATGTTCTGCCAAAAAAAAATTATATATATATATATATATATTCTTATTTATTAAAAAAATTGAAAAATATATATATATTCTTATTTATTGGGGGAAGTTAATTAATTGTGTAAAAATTAAAGTGTCGCCAACATTAGTGTACGTAAATCAGAAACCAAGAGGCAAAGGCCTCACTGGGAATAGATAGATTGTCGAAAGATGTAGTAGGAGGTTGTGGGCAAGGTGGGACAAGAAGAGAAGAGGTCCGCTCGTGAATATGTAGTGGGCACCATTGCTCCCTCGGTCTCTCTTCATACCTTCAATCATGTTATTATACATATATACATCTTTGAATGCATCAATTTAATTTGTTCCCCTTAACTACTGATTAGTCAATTAATCCAGTACCTTTGTCATCTATGCATTTCTAAACACATTGTTGTTTCGTATTCTATTTATGCAGTGCCCGCACGACTTGCATTAATCACTTTTAACTCCTATGATATGTATATATCAATACCCTATATAAGAAATTACGTGAGCATAGTCTCACAAACATCGGTCTATTTTTATATCTCTAAGTATTCACATGCAATCAACTTCACTTACGAATTGAGCCAGCGTACTGCCATCACAATCAATGATGGAGATGTGCGTGAGGATTTTATTAAGGATCGATATATTTTGTATGGCATATATGAAATATGGACCCCATAGGTCACAAAACTAGCACTTTAATCATACATTAAAAAGATTTTTAGGCTTTTATGAGTAAATATATTACTGTACAAGCGATTATATATCGAGTGAGTGGGCATGCATACAAATGCAAATTAAGAATAGGTTCATACTGAGGTCTGTAGGGTACGTATTATACACCCCTAAAGCACGCACTTATCATCCTAATTACATTTGAATATTCTACACCTCCTAAATTGCACATAATCATAATTTTAAAAGTGTTCTTTACGGCTCTGGATGTGATGTGAACAACGGGTCCTTAGAAGGCTTAAAGCCATGTAGAGGCGGTTTAGTCATATTTATATATATGAATATATTATATAGATTGCGATACATTACTTGTTTAATTAACTTTGATAAACTAGCTAAATCCCTACCTAAGAACTTAATTACTTTTAATATGCACGCAAGGGCCTTAGAGCCGGGTCTGAGCACCAAATGAGAGCACCACAAAAAATGAACTTTTAAAGGCATAATTTATATATATATATATATATATATAAAGAAAAAAATAAAAATATAAAAACTTTTAACGGTATAAAGAAAAACTAAAGGCATGATATTTATTTTTTCTAAAGAGCACCTAAAGAAAATTGAGATATAATTAAAGAGCGCCGAATAAAAAAAATTACGGACATAAATTTGTATTTTATAAAAGAATAAAAGAGCACAAAAAAAACATAAATATGAATAGTGAGAGATGTGTTGCAGCATATAAATTTCGCACGGTGTTTTAATTTCCAGAAAATATGGTATTGTGCTATTATCAATTAAATATTACACCCTTTTTTAATAAAGGCCCTCATTACAGAGTAGGTTTTATATTAGGGACAAGCAACATTGATTAACTAGTCCTAGTCCTAATCCAAGCTCCTGTCGAAGGTGGGGTTGATTGATGAAGATGCACGCTTTTGGTCAACTAACTATGGTGCATGAGTGTAAATCAATATACAGAGAGAGAGAGATACGGTGTGGAACCTATTCCATCATGCAAATCAACACTAATCATCCATATATTTATTTGATTAAAGTTAAATTGTAGTCTAGTGTAGTAAGATGTTATGGCTAATTGATGATATGACATTACTTCCTTTACCTAATTCATTATGGAAGTCCTCAGTATAAACAAATACTATATAATAGATCTGATAATTCATAGTTCTTGGCTTCTTGCACATATGAGTGATTGTTTCTGAGAACAAGCAATGGCCATTAAGTAGCCACAATGACCTAGCAAGTTGATCTTAGATTAAAATTTGTTGATCATCATAATATAAAAGAGATAAGCTAGGAGTAGTAGTAAAAGGGAAATAATATAATATAATTTTTCTAAACATGTTCTATATTTTCAAGAGTAAATTGTAGTATTAGAATGTACTACCCTACACCTAGTGCAAGGCACGGGTGGTTTGGTTTAGGGAACTCGTCGGAGCCGTAGCGAAAGCGAGTCTCTTTTTTTTTATGAAAAAATTGGTGGGTTACAAGCAACAAATTATACAATTTGTCTCTAGTTTAAATTGTATTTCTTATTATATTATTTAATTTAATATAATATTTTTAATTTTGATAATATTATATATATATATATATATTTGAAATTTTATTTTTTTGATTTGACTATATATTTTAATAGATTTTTAATATTTAAAAACTATTTATTTACTAATACACACATAATGTATTTATATATTATATATGATCCTATGTTTAAATTTTAATCTTATGTATAACTCGAGTCTATATTTTATTTTAATCTTGTTTTATATTATTTTAATAAAAAATCTAATATAAAATTATAAAGGTAAGATACAGTAACACCCTTTATTTAGGTTTCATCCAATTGGTTATATAATACATCTGACATTATCTTATAGTATCAACTATTTCGTTTTCGAATCATATTATTATTATATTAATTCTATATTTTGACCCAATTATTTTATATAATATATTTGATCTTATATTTAATATTGTATTTTAATTGAATTATAATTAATTTAAAAGTTAAAATAAAACTAAATGTGTGATAAAATGAGATTTGATGGTTGTCTGACTTAGGTAATAAGTGTTTCAAATTAAAATTAAATATCCAGTTAGCTCGTTGGTTGTAAACTTATATATGAGACCAGTGATTAGAGATTCAATTCCACGTAATAACATAAATCCAATATTTTTAATATTAATTAGAAAGTAGGGACACTTTTGTTAATTTATATAAAATAGAGGTATATTTATAATTTTAAAGCCTCGGCTCATTTTGCCCTCGTGTTAGACATGCTATATATGAAAACAGATATGCTCCATGCGTAACGGGAGGAGGACATAGTTCAACATGCGTGTATTCCTGGGCGGAGTTGCTAATAAACGCCAACTCATCATCGAAGAAAGAGAAAAAGAAAAAACTGTAAAAAGGTAAAAATAGAATCTCTCTCTCCCGCGTGGAGTGTGGTGATGGGTATCAAAGTTATGTTGTCGATAAGGATTTGGGGGTGTAGCCAAAAAAGGTGAATGGAGGAAGAATATTCCAAAACTAGTGTGTGAATGGCAGCAAGTGAAAGACATATTTGGAAAGGGCTCAAGGCATCTCCGTCTTTCTTTGGAATAAAGCAAAGTTTTGGAAGCAAGCTTCGTCTATACAACTTTATTTCTTTTCTTTTCAAGAAACAAGTAGCAAAAAGGAACAATGAGTTACCGTGTGATGGAATCATACAGATATATACAATCAATCAAGTTGAAATAAAAGACTACTGTAATATATGCTTTTTTTATTATTGGACTAAGCGATCACCAAGAAGATTTTCATCAACTTTGCCTGATAGATGTACTAGGTAGTAGTCATCTCAAACTTTTGTTGCATGCGTGACTGCAACAATTTCAAACATGCTTTTACCATTACAGAAATAAAACAAATTTTCCCTTCTGTTTTTAAGACGAACAATTATTTGTATTTCCTTCCTTCCTCTATGGTCTGTACAACTATACTTCAAAATTTAGCATTCACTTTCTTATTTCGACAAAACTTGTCTATTTTATTTATTTATTTATTTTTAGAGATGGCTCTAAAAAGATATTAGTCTTCATTATACAGCTATCACTAATTTTAATATTAACAAATTAATAATTACTCACATTAGTAATATAACAACTAATTTTTTCGTCCAATACATGAACAATTAACATTATAAAACTAGAAATTTTAAATTTCAGAAGTAATCAACAAAAAAACAATTAACTTCAACAAATTTTATAAATTAAAAGCGGCAACAGACACCTTCATTTGGCAGCATATATTACAAAATCAGAAGCTCAGTTCATGTAAAATATAACACTGATAGCAACACTTTAATGTTCTGGGAACTGGATGGACTCAAATTTAAAAAACAAGTTTTGTAAAACATAACAGAGAGCACTACATAGTATTGTCCACCTTTTCATAGTCTAGCTATACAACAAATACCCGTCTGCTTGCATCCACTCCGAGCTGGAAATCACGGTTAGTACCTAGACCGGGTTTTTTTCCTGCAACCATCAGAGCTCCACTCAGATCGTCCTTCAACCAGAAGTTAAGGTTGCATTGTTCAGCCAAAACATATGCTTACCGAGGTGAGCTGGAACGAGACAAGGACCGGGAATAGGAGGGTGAACCAGATGGTGAGTGAGAGCGTGAATAATGTCTTCTTCGGGAACTCTTGCCCCTGCTTGGACTTCGGCTGCGTCGGTGCCTTCTGTAATAAGGCCACAAAATATTCAATTGGGTTATCATATATTTTGTTTGAAAACAATTACTAAAGAAGGGGGTTGGGTATGTTGTTTTGGGATTTTTCACCCATCTGAGGCGTGGCTCATAACTTTATTCAGCCAAAAATATATAAACAAGCTACTCTGGGGTGGACATTGTAATAGCAGTCCTAATAACTCGTACTAACACGCATTTGTCTAACATGGGTGCTGCTTGTATAAGAGTTGAAAAGGATGGTACACAACCGGATAGTTTGAAAACAATTTTTCAGATCACGAGGGACAGGTGACAGAATACAAACCGAATAAATCTTATTGTATTTCTTCAGCCATCAACCTACAATTAATAATCTACCACACCATGGAAACAGATAAGTTTATGTGATTAGGGAAATCGGATATATTTCTAGCCTCTAGGCCCGTTCCATGTGTAGAGAAAACAGGAAGGATCAGAACCATGTGATTTGAAAGCAATTCTTCAGACGGCGAGGGACAGGCGACAGAATACAAACCAACCAAATCAAATTCGGGTGATTTCTCAGCCATAAACTTTCAACTAGCCTAACTAGCCTACCACACAATGGAAACAGATAAGTTTGTCTGATTCGGGAAAAACCGATATATTGCTAGGTTCGTTCCACATGTAGACAAAACAAGAATTTCAAGAATGTAATAAAAAGTTCGCTATTTTACTCCTATGGGACGCAATTGTCTGCGCTGAGAGTGCCAGAACACTGGAAACGAGATAATAAACATACATGAAGATACAGAACTAGTAAAGACTCGTAAAAAAACAATACTATTAAACCGGTCCTTTATGTAATGCCTTTTTCTGAAGCAACAGTCTGTACCAAGTGAAATTCTGTGCACAGATTCATTAAGATGTGCAACATGAGCAGATTGACTTTAATTTACCTTGGAGGAGAACGACTATAACTTCTGCTCCGGCTCCGACGTCTATACCGACTCAAGCGGTCAGTTTCCGCAAGTTTCTCAAGCCTTTGACGATCTTGTTCACGTTTCTTAGCCATTTCAACAGCAGTGTCTTTCTTAACTATACAAGCAATCAGTTGGGCTCAAAACATGAATAGGGATTTCTGTAATCCTTAATAAAGAAAGAATGAATTAGTCAGATGTTCTGCATCACATACTCTGTTTGTTTAGTTGTTTGCTCATAATCCGTTTCAGTCGCTCTTGTGGTGTTTCCTTTTTCTCAGCCTGCTGCTTAGAAAGGCTCCCACTACCTGTTGCTTTACTTAATTTTGCCAATGCTGAAGAAGTGCTGCTAATGTAGATGAACAAACACTTCTTAGTGTACAAAAACTTGTAAATCGTCATTAGAGTAAAGCATGCCGACTGCAATGCCGCATTATTAACACAGGCCCACATTCCCTATCATACCTTGCAGGTGGTTTCAACAATTTAGAATTCTTTTCCTTATCAAGTGATACACCAGATGCAGGATCAACATGAAGGGCCTCAAGTATGTGACCAGATGATGGCCTGCAGAAAGGGGAAGCATTAGAGATGCCCATTTAACACTTCTCGGATGCATTCATATATAGTCCATTTCAGGGAGAATATTAAGCTTCAGACATGGAAGTTTTCATCTATCTTCCTCTCTGCTTATGCTGATAAAACCCTAACACTGATCTAATTTTAAACCAGAAAAGTTTGCCTCAGCTAACAAAATGGGTGTGATAAGCAGCAGCAAATGACTTTCCAATCTATCTTTTGCAAGAATAAAAGGTCAAGTGCTCCGACCGGTTTAAAGAGCCAGCTTCAGACCGAGGAGATGGCGGTGGTGAATAACCCAAGACCTTTGGCTCTGCACCATCTCCAGCTCCACCAAATTCAGTAATGTATTCTATTTTTGGAGCTCTTGACTTGCTTCGAGGAACATCACCACGAGCATGGCGCCTAGAACGTGATGGTGAATATGACCTTGACCTCGATCTGGAAAAGGCGACGAAGATAGTGAGTGAATGGAACATTGTAACAAGTAAAAAACAGAAAAATAAACTAAGCATGCCTTCTAGAACGAGGATAAGCTTCATAAGTTGGACTTCGTCTGGACTCCCTGGAAAGTGGAAACCACGTAGATCAAGAATCACTAAGGTGTAACAAAACCTCCAGTTGATAGACATATATTTGAAGCTAATTAAAAAAACACGCAAGAGTATTAGGGATATACCGGTAGGGGTCATTATGAAGCACTCTAGTTCCAACACTCCTAGAACCTTCTCTTTCCCTCTCCCTTCCTATCTGAGATGCCTTCCTTCTGTCTTTACGACTCAACTTTTTCTGCACGTGAAAGATTATTCATAGTCAGAAAAACCCAAGCTTACATATACTACATTAGCATTATTATATATGGTTTTTGGGGAGATGTACCATAGCAGGATCTCCCTTGACTATTTCTTTTTGCCTTCGTTCTTCTTCTTTGGCCTTTTTATCCATGAATACAAGCCACCCATACCTCTTTACCCCAAAATCTTTTGCAATTATATCCATTCCTTCATCGTTGCTATCATCACTGTTAAAATCCTCATCATCGTCCTCGTCATCATCTTCATCCTCGCCATCGCCATCTGAATACTGCATTTCTTGTTTCCCCTCTCCGTCATAAGAAAAGCCCACTTGAGAATAGGCTCCCTTGTTTGCTGGGGGCTGAGCAGGTTGAGATCTACCAAATAAATAGAAAACAAACAAATTCTAAGAAAGTATACAAAGGAATGAAGTGGGAACATTATTACATTTAAACTTTTGTCAGCATCATTCCATGTCATAAATCAATCTAGGTGGTGGAAACTGCAACCAAAGAAAATTGGTCAAAATAAATCCTGGTACGCATTTAGACAATCCATTTTGTAGTTGATATCTTTCTATCAATTTTACCAATGCTTTCAGACGCATGCAAAATTCATTGCACCTTATATATATCTCTCATAATTATTATTAAATAAAAAAACCATTAAGTATCAATATTTTGTTTAGAACACCATCAATTCTATCAAAATTTAGATTAGATATATTATTTACACATGTACATATTTGGAGGGCCAGAAATTATATTTTTCTTAAATTTCAAGAATTAAAAAACATATCTTAAAACTAATTTTGTAAAATTTTTGAGTTTGGGTGGCACCCGTACCTGCCAGCCCCCCCCCCCTACCTCGCACTCTGCTTTTAGCTCCACTACACATACGTTGCATCAGGAACCCAAATAGGAAAAGCAATAAATGGAATATATGATGTAAACCTGTCTAATCCGAATAATGCAGCATTCTTTGCCTCCATTTCTAGATGAACGTGTTGCAATCCATCTTCATCCATAACTGCCAAGAGGAAAAACAAAGCACAGCTCGTAAAGCCGGAGTTTATAAAAAACCCTTTTTCCATACAATATTGAATTTTGCAGGGCAGTGTTGGGGTGGCCTTGTTAAGAACAAAATAAAAACCCATTGTTTACATTACATGATTACAAATGTATTGAGCCTAATAGATTATATTTAGTAAAAAAGTACCGACATCCTCTACGTCGATGCTTAATTAAATCCCGATAACGCTCAAAATTAACGAACTCTTCAAGTTCTTCCTCTTCCTCTGTTTTATCAGGAACCCGGATTCGTCGCGAATCAGAATCTCTGATGAAATCCAGTAGAGCACGACCATCAAATCTGCCAGCAGTAAATCCAGTCAGCAAAAACACTAATGCTTTACCTATACGAGCCAGACTACATTAAAACTTATTCCTTTAAGGGGTATTACCTGTCAATCATGACGTCTTGTTTGCCATTCCAAGGAATCCTGATTTTTAAGGAAAGGTTAGCAAAAAATACAGAAAAACACAAAACTATAGAAGGCCCAAAACAGCATGGTAAAAAATAAAGTCCCATGTTAGCACTAACAAACGCATGTAAGATTCCCGTTGTGCAAATCTGAATTCTTTTAGTTTGGTTATAAAAGTAAAAGTAATTGCCTAACTGCAATTAGGCAAGAATGCTAAGCAAGTTTGCATTTTTATGTTAATTAGGGTCGCTGTTTAATTTGTGGAATCAATTTCTCCATCTTTATGTTGTTTGATTAAAACGTATGTTCTAAAATTGGAAGCTTGAGATCATATACATAATTTAAATATGGATAATCATGGAATCACTCTAATATAAATCATTGGATTTCTGGGGACATAATTGCTAATATTAGTCCATGGCAGAAGAGATAGTTTTTCCCACTCGAATAGCACAGAAAGCTGAGCAGATGAAGACGAAGGGCATTTCTGAAAAGAGCGAAAACAGATATACCACATGCGTGTGTAGATCAGATGTGAGTGCTTCTATTAAACACAGTGGGGCTTTGCGTTATATGGGCCAAAACGCATTATTTAGTCAGGTTTCTAGAAAATTTTCATAATAGTGCCATTTTGGGCATTTAATGCTTATATTGTGCATTTGTGCTCAAAAAGACCAACACCCCAAGAAATAACAAGCATCTTAAATTTGAATCAATACATTTTGTAAATAGTAACTAAAATCACAGCTCGTAAATTCAACAACTACAATTAAATTAAAAATAAAAAAACGCAAACAATTCACTGTCAATGTAGCACTCCATCCTAATCCTAGTGTGAGATATACATATACATACAACAATCAAAAAAATATTATATAAAACAACATTCAGGCAAGTAAAGATATTATAATTATTAATTAAAAAATTGGGATTGATATATATATATATACACAAACACATATACATACAGGCCTTGCTGATCTTGGGTAGCTTGATAAAGACCGTCGTCCCGGTACATACGACATCGAGATCCGGAAACTTGAATGGATTGTTGCGGGTCGCCCCGACGCTTGGCGAGATAAACGGCGCGTCTCTGAGCTCTTTTACGAGCAGCGTCCATCATGTCGTGGACCTTCCTCTCCGATCGACGTGCTTCGTGCCACATCCTTCTCCCCCCTTTTTATTTCTTTCGATTATTTTGATGAAACCCTAATTTCCACACATCCTTTTTTTGTGTTCGATATAAATAAATCTTGTTTTCGCCTACTGTACAAATATTAAATTTTTTTAATATATATGAGTCTATGACTCTATATACTGTATTAATTTAATTGAATATAATAGTAGTGGTAATTATTAATATATTGATAAATAATTCTGCATTTCCATAAATAAATGTTTTATAATTATAAAAAAATTATAAAATTTAAATATGTAAAATTGATTGATATTTTCACAATGGTTTACAAATTTCAAAAAATTACCTAATTTTTATAGATAACTCGTACTACTCCGTTTATTGGGTTTATAAATAAATATGGGGTTGAAAATGATACATTCGGGATCTGATAAAAAATTATTGGTAAGCAGTGCTGGAATTTCATGAAAAACCCATCTGCATTGGTATCGAGAGTTTATAAAGCTAGATACTTCTCAGACACTCATATCTTTGATGCAAAGAAGGGCCAAAACCCAAGTTTTATCTGGCAAGGATTGTTAACAGCCTTGGATTCTATTCGAAATGGGTTCAAGTGGATTGTTGGTAATGTTAAGGATATCAGAGCAACTCTAGACCGGTGGCTTCGAGCAAAGCAGGGTTTTTGTGTCGAGAATGATCATCGGTATATTGGCAGGACAGAAAGAGTGTCCACCTATATACTGTCAGACATGAAGAAGTGGAATGCTCCCTTGGTGGTAGAGAATTTCCTTCCTGAAGATGCCAAAGCAATTCTCTCAGTTCCTATCCCCCAAGGTCCTGTGAAAGATAGAGTTGTATGGACTGGATCGACTACGGGTCTTTATTCTGCTAAGGAGGGGTATAAGTTTTGGCTTAACCAAAACGGCATCAATCTGCAAATCACTCAGTGTCAAGGATGGAAAAGACTATGGAAATTGCTTTTCCTTCACAAGGTAAAAAATTTTATCTGGAGATTTTGCCGTAACACGGTCCCAGTTCGATTGAGACTGAGTGCGAAAGGAATTTGTCTCCCTATAACGTGTCCTATGTGCACTAAGGATATAGAGCATTTATTACACGTATTCTTTGATTGTGATTTTGCAACACAGTGCTGGAGTTGTGCAGGCTTGGACTACGACATGAGATTGGTAGAAGATGCTCCACAGTGGTTGTTGGGTAAGCTAACTGATGCTAAAGAGGATGAGATTGTTAAAATATGTACTGTTCTTTGGGGTATCTGGCTTTGGAGGAATAAGAGAGTATGGGAAAATATCACGGTCACAGCTACCATAGTCATGGGATATACTTTCAACCATGTGAAGGAGTGGAAAGCGGCTACGTCTAAAATTAAAGGGAGAGTGCAAACAAGCCTGCAGCAAAGTCATCAAAATCAGAAACATGTCTCCAGGTGGATTCCTCCTGCGGCGGGAGTTTTGAAAGTAAATGTGGACGCGTCTTTTAGATCAGAATCTGATAACTTCAAGGTAGGAATGGTTCTAAGAAATCATGTTGGGGAAGGTATGGCTGGTAGGACGAGCTGTTTTGAGCCTGCTGCTACTGTGTTCGAAGCGGAAGCCATAGGAGTCAGGGAAGCCCTCTCGTGGATAAATCTATGCATTTCGTGAATCAGAAAGTTGAATTGGAGACGGACTCTTTACTGGTAGTAAAAGGAGTTCTAAACACGGCCGAAAATTTGCTTGAAGTGGGAGAAGTACTTGAACAAAGCAAGCTGTTACTTGGAGATTTGGTAGATACTTCTATTCACTTTGTTAGGAATCAAGCTAATAGGGTAGCACATGAGATTGCTAGATTACCCTGTTTAGTTAATTACCACAATGACTTGTCGTCTCTCCCTGCATGTTTGGTAGAGACTGTTATTCGGGATTCAGCTTTTTAATGAAAGTTTGCTTTCTTTAAAAAAAAAAAAGTCAGTTCATTTTTTTTATTATTAAATAAAAAAGTTGTGAATTATTTCAATTTTTATCATTATAGTCGTGTAAAAATAGGTGAAGAAACATATTATGTTAATGTTTGGCAGCTCACATAAGTAATATATATGGGACAAAAGCCCGTTCTCCAATTTTATATACTATATCATTTAATTGTTTTCATAAATTAAAATTATTCATTATAACTAATGTTATTAGATCACAATAAAATCTTATGAATTTAATAAATTTAAATAAATTTTATTTTATATCATTATAGTTAATGAGTTTAACTAATATTCTTGGACATGTTATTATAACATATATATATATATATATATATATATATATATATATATATATTATTTTCAGGCCAAGTTCTTTGGTAACCTCCCGCCAATGAAGGTTACAAGTTCAGGCAAGAAGAAGAAACTTTTAATATGGTTATTTTGGACTCACATATATGGAGTTCGTCTGAGTTATGTAATAAGCAATTGAAAATTGAAAATTGTTTATATGAATTAATTTATAAATAATTAGGAAAGGATAAAATATTTCGAATTATGTGTAATAAATTGAAATCTATATTTCTACTCTCTTTTTTCCCAAATATTTTTTCTCCTTTTTTACTGATAGGACCAACATTTAGTTTTAACATTATTCACCGTTCAAAAAATTACTCTAAAAAAGTGTCTATTGTAACTCGTAAGAAGGGCTCAAAAGTGGTGCTATGTGTTTATAGGTTCAGCTCATCTTTTACAATAACTTCTAAGATGGTGGGCTTCTTCATTTTGGGCCAATACGAGTCTGGTTTTATTAGTTTTTGAATAATAATAATAATACAATAAAGCAAGAAGTACCGGGGGTGTTTGGCTTAGGTTTTAAATAATAAGTTACTTTTTAAAAAAAGTATTTTCATATTTTTTTTTGAAAATTAATATTTATTTTAGAAATTTAAGACCAAACCAAATTTGAAAATAAGTTACTTATTTTCAGAAAAAGTACATATATACCAACTTTTTCAGCTTATAAACTGCTTATAAGTTACCCCAAACAGGGCCAGTATATGCCCGGTTCGTCTCCTCTTACAAGGGGTTTATAAGTCAAAAATTACATGCATTTTTCAACTTATATTTTTTTCCCCGACAAATTTAAAGTTTCCATTAATAACTTGAAATAGACTCAGTCGAGCCAAACCCCTAATTGCTAAACAATTAGTCGTTTTGTTTCCAGATTGCTTAATAAAATGAATACAAATATTCTTAAAATTAAAAATGAAATCGATGACATCCCGGACAATTTAAATTACACCAACATTCCTGAATACAATAGCATTACAATTGACCTTCACACAATAAAAACCATTTTTAGACTTGACCTTCGCATAATAAAAACCATTTTTAGACCGGTGTTCATAACTTTCAGGACGAACAGATATCCTCGTATGATGAACAATTTTTAGTTGTAAAAGGTGAGTCTTTGCAATATTCGCCACTGACAAAGCTTCGGTATTGGTTTTCCGGATATCCCAATACACCATGTAAATCATTCTCAATAAAATCAACATCAAAACTAAACTCGCACAAAGCGATACGACAAACAATCGCACAAAATGATACTATGCAAAAAGCGATGCAAAAATTCGAAAATTCAAAAATCTCAGTATGACATCAAATATTAATATGAATATATGATGTTGAGTAGGAGATTTTGAATCTAAAAATATTTTATTTAATATTTCGAACTCTAGATAAACGAAGAGAAGAACTCAAATGAGTTATTCGAGACTTTTGGGACAAAAGCTCGAAAGATGAGATTATGGAGGGACGAAAATGAATTTGTGAAGAGGGATGAAGGCTTAACTGATAAAAGAGGGAGTAGATCTAAAAAAAGGAAATGGCGGCTAGCTGGGATTTTTAGCAATAAAAGAGGATGTCGACTCTCATGTATGGTTGTTTTTGATACTTTATATTAATAACTTATTAGCTTAAATCTCATGCGATGCACAGAACATTTTTTAAATATTTTAAATATATTTATTATAATTAATATATTATAATTCTTTTAATATATTTACATTTTATAACATTAAATATAAAAATATTATTTTATTCTTAACTACATTTATTAATTATTTGTACGGTTGTTCTTATATATATTTCATATCTATAAAAAAATATTAAAATATTAATATAATAAAATATTTGTAGTTATATATTTTTTATTTTATTATGTATTTTATAAAAATAATATTTATACAATAATTGTTTTCTTATAATATGTACATATTTATTAAAATATTATAATATTATTATTAATATTTTCATTTGTATTGAATATATAAAATTAAATGATTTATAATTTAAATTATAAAATTTATAATAATTTTATAGCTTAAAGAGGTTATTTGATATAAGATTTTAATTTGATTTATTTCAATTTCACGCAATTACATCAATCATGACAATCACATGATCACATTAATCATTTTACTCCAATAATATATTAATATATAATAAATTAATTATAAAATAAGTCAAATAGCTCCGGTACTAGTCGAAATAGGCCCAGTAGTAGTCGGAGTATTCATCGAATATATTTTGTAGGTTAAAGAACAAAAGAAAAGTAGGGGATAAAAGTCAAACATGGAGATAATGGTATTAGTGGAGTGTAGGAGTGTAGACCCCCCTTGTAATATTGTAATCTTGGGTAAATTGTAGTGGGTTAATCCAACGTTGGATACTTAAAAATGGTTAAAAGCCTTAACCAGTCATAGGTTGAATTCTACAAGAATATAGTACTATTAGTTGTGCTGCTTTTTTTTTTTGCTAAGCTTTGGATACTTAAAAATGGTCAAAAGCCTTGACCAAGTCATAGGTTGAATTCTACAAGAATACAGTACTATCAGTTGTGCTGCTTTTTTTGCTGAGCCAGTTGTGCTGCTTTTTAATTGCGGCACTTTTATAATTGCATCAACTGCCCCCACATACCGTTAAACCACATGGTATTTAATTATTTATATATTGGAGTTTAATATTTTGAAATATATCTAGCATTGATTTTGTGAGAATAATTTGGAATTTTCTAATAATTGTAGTTATTAATATATAAAAAATGCGCTTGCAAGTGGATCTAGTTATATCATAAAAGTGATATAGTACATAATCGAGGATAAATCCTACAAGTTAAAGCTGTTAATTTAATTATTATTTTTCTCTCCAGAAAAGTCAATTTAATTTTATTAAAAGAATGATAAAAATAGAGGGGTTTTAGAAAATATGAATTTTTATTTTTTTGAGAAAACACATTTTTTCAATTTTATTTCTTTTATAAAAATACAATTTTTAATAAAAACGACTTTATAATTGAATGTAACCAAAATTAATCTTAAATGCAATCAAGAGCAAATTCATTTTTCTTCCAAATATCATTGCATTCAGTTATATTTGATTATAAATCAAATTTAAAAAATATATATTTAATTGCAAACTAACTTTTTATAAATATTTTTATTAAAACAATAAAATCAAGAAAAAAGACAATATTCATTCATCCTCTAGTTATAATAAGAGAATATATTTTTAATATTTTATATAAAATTTTCACAGTATGTGTGATTTGTCACATTTCACATATATAATACTTCTGTTATCCCGCATTCTTTAATTGTATTCTCATATTATAAGAGTGGGAGTATGAGATTTACGACATACCTTTCATCTAAAAACCGAACTCTTCATCTTTAAGTAATTTAATTGAAAATAATTTATAGATATTTACAATAACCTATTCTAAAAAGTGATGGTTGTAGATGAATGTTTTTATATTATCTTTTTAATTTATACTAGTTTATATCCCGTGCGATGCACAGATGAATTTTTTTAGTTTTTTAATATTTTTATTTTAATATTATATTCTTTAGAATTATAATGTTTATGAGTAGTTTGCACAAAAGGAGGACTACTGGTATTAGAATGGTATGTATGATTATATTCTTTTAAAATTATATTTTATTAAAATTCAACGGTTAAGATTATTTATGTGGTTCACTTAAAATTGGTCGGTCAAGATCTTTTTTATGGTTCACCCAATAGCATACTAACGACCAAAACTTTTAATCTTTCGGCTTTAATAATATAGCATAGATTATAATTTTTACATATATAATTATATCTACACTATTATACCCTATATATAATAAGAGTAACAGGAATCTTATCAAAATACTGCTAAAAATCAAACGATTCTTAATAACTACATAATATTGTATACAAATAATTTATAAGTTATAATTATTATTAAGATTTCTAAAAATAATATTGTTTCTTACCTTCCTTATATTATAACTCAAATTCTATTAGATATCTTAGTAATATATAAATTTAAATTTAAAAAGATATTTTGGAGTTAAATTAAAAAAAATCGTAATTATTGCACTCCTTATTTGGGTCATATTTTGAGTTTTAGAAATCAGAATTGGACAATTTTACAGCCCACACGAAACTTACAAAATTATCTTTAACTATAAGGTAATCCAACATCTAAAATTCAAATGGAATAACCCGTAATCTATACATAAAAGACATATATGAATTTTTATCAGAAAATTTTATTCCGTTTAGAAAACCTTTTTATAATTGATTTAAAATATTAAAACACGTTTTATATTAGATTTATATAGAGACATATCATGTATTAGACATTATTATGTATTATTATTATATTAGAGTAGATAAAGTATTATGATTTTACATACAGTGAGATGGAGGGAGGTCTTGGATTTTTTTATGATAGGGAGGATTAAAGTTTTTCATATTCAAATATTTTCTATAAAAATATTTAATATATTATATAAGATATTAGAGTAATTTTATACGGAGAACCAATTACATACTCGAGAAATTATTATATTGAGAGCTCAGAAATCTTATTAATTCGTTGGTTTGTATCGAATTGAAGAAATTATTTTTTTTTTAAATAATTATTTAAGTTACTCGGCTAAGAGTTCAACCTTAGCGTAATTTTATTTTGTTACTACACAAACTTTGAATCATGTTATTTGATAATTAAATTGAAATTAAAATAATATAAAATAATAAATATTAATACATTTTTAAATTTAATCAACTTATATACGGGAAAATTATATTGATTTAATTTTTAATAACCGAGGACTACTGTTAATTATTTTATAATTAAAAGTCATTTATATTTCTAAAATAATGTTATTACACATGTTGAATTGTCATGACACACATTAAGTATTAATATGGAGTAATATGTCTTGTTCAATAAAGAACCTGTCTTATATTAGTATGAAAAAGTGGAATGTAAAAATTATTATGACAATGACTGTTATGTATCATTTTATTTTTTTAATATTAACTTAGAGTTTAAATCTCACTAGCAATATAGTAATATTTATTATTTATTGATGCAATGTTTAAATTATATATATTATATAGTTATTTATAAATTACAATTAATACTATACTACTGAAAATCTAATAACATAAAAAACTTATTCAAATGAATAATTATATTATCATATTATTGAAATATACACATATATTATATCTCATATACCATAATATCTATCAAATTTTATATAAAATAAACATAATATAGATCTTATAAAAAAAATATTTAAATATAATATTTATAATCTTAAGTATATTAAAAAATCAGGTTTATAATATTTTGAATCATAAAATTTTACATATTGATATATTATTAATATAAATTTATATTTTTTACGATGCACGTATTTATTTTTAATATTATATAATTTTCTTATTTATATTTAATTCGATTGATGAGAAGATATATAATTTAAATAAGTTAAAAAACTAATATAATTATAATATATTAAGAATTTTTAAATTTTAAAAATATTAATAATTTTAAAATAAATATTTTATTTAATAAAACAAAATATTCGTGCATCGCACGGGTTAAAATCTAGTATTATTAAAGCCAAAACATTAAAAATTTGATAGTCGGCCGGTATTTGGGCCTAATTTTTAAAAATTAATCTCCTAACTAAAAAATCACATATTAATCTCTTAACTAATATACATATCCAAATAAAACACATAAATATTATCTTATTTAACATTAATCTTCTAATTATATCCTATATATAATAAGTGTAAGAGATATCTTATAATATCAAATGTCAAATGATCGATTTTTAATAATTATATAATATTATATACAAATTATTTATAAATTATAATTATTATTAATATTCATAACAACTATAATTTTTCTTATCTCTGACTTGAGATTATAACTAAAGCTCCGAACTTAAAAGAACTAATTTGGAGTTAAAAAAATCGTAATTATTATTCTAGTGTACTGACACTGTGCTCACGAAAACCAAAACCAATTTACACACCATCTAATCCAGTATATTCCATAACCCAAACAATGGCTTTTAAATAAAACAATACCAGAAGAGAACACATACACAAGCCAGGGCAGCAACAGTAATCTTTCGACAACTACGGTGACTATTACTAGAATCGCAAATTAATAGGTTCAGTAGTAGGACTACAGAATTTTATTAATTCCACATATATTAATTTTAATAGAAATTAATATATTTTGACAGATATTGTTTGGGCCATGTTTTGAGTTTCCGAAATCAGAATTTGACGATTTTACAGCCCACGCGAAATTTATAACATTATCTTTAATTCTGATAATCCAAAATCCAACTAGATCAGACCCTAATCAAGACAAAAAAGACATCATATCCAGTGTTATCGTAGTAAATAATGAGGATATGGTTTGTATTTAAAACTAAGCATACCTTTGATTTCAGTTGCTCTATTGGATTGAAATTTATTTAGCATCAGTGACCATGTAGTAGGTCCAACGGAGTTTAAGGAGAATATGATAAACAATTCATTTTCCTATAAGCTAATATTATTTGTATGTTTAGTACCTACTGAGAAATCTTTGTTATATCTATGGGTATAGAAATGTACCGATGAGCTATAAAGGAGTCCTATTGCCTTTGAACTGATCAGGGGCAGTAGTGTTTATATGTTGTATCCAATCCATATTACATGTGTGACTATTATATATTGTGATTCCGCAGATGATTCATTTCTATGACATACTGTACTGTTTCAGTTTTGATATAAATTGTGATTTATTTTTTGTTCAGTTTTCATTATAAACTGATTTACATTTACGTTCTTTATTCTGGTATTCCTGTTTTATTTCAAATGTTTTATATATACTTGCTGAGCAATTCTTTGGTTCACTATTGCTTTTTATTAAATTTTGTCAGACATCTAGTATGAGTCACAGCGGTAGCTCTAGCGGACATAGGGAGCCTCGTGTGTTAGGATGACTCGCTTTTTGAGCTTCCTAGGTATTTAGTTGTTTATAGTTTTGTTGTAGATAGAATATGTAATAAAATGAATTTAGACTTAAAATTTATCTAAACTTATGAATTTGAGTTATGGATTAGTAGTTGGCTTGTAATAAAATTGTATGGTTTGCTTTTAGTTTTTGGCTACTTGATTTTATATTATAACCTGTTAGCGATCCTTGGTTGTTTGGCAGTGACAGTGCGCACCTGATTTATATTATTTAATTGTTGATTGATTAGTGACCTCAAATCTAGACCCTGAGTTTGGAGGGCGCCACAATATATTTACATAAGATGTTTTTTTAATTATACTATTTTATAATTTATTGAGATTAAGAAAATTTTATATTAAATCAAGTTGAGATCTTAGAAAGTTATTATTTAAAAATGTTATTAATTTATCAAATATTAATTAATTGAATTTATAGTGTAATTTAGTTGATGTAATAAATAAATAATTATTTTGAAAAAAAGAGAACTACGTGTTTAAATTGAAATAAAAATATGACTTGTGTTTGTTGTGTTCAAATTGTATTATATTTTTTAATGTATTCAAATCGTATTATATTTTAGTTATAAGTATAAAATTTATTCATATAATAATTTATTTAAGAATTTTCAATACCATATAATTTTAATATGAAAAATAAAACAGCGGTTTAGAAATTTTATTGAATATATTATTTGATTATAAAAATATTAAATAAATTTATAATTATTTTTATAAATACAATAATAAGAAGAAATTTGTAGATACAATAATAAGAAGAAATATAATAAGGTTGGTAAGGTGTAAGAGAGAGAATTAGTGAAAAAATAAAAAATAATGAGAGAGATTTACACATTGCTCCTGAATTTTAAAAATTGAGGAAAACAAGTGAAGATGGAATAAAGTACTTTCATCCTAATTTTGGGATGAAAGTTTTGGAGTGAAAACATATTTAATTTACATTCATTTTCACTTATTTTTTTTCTTTTTAAAAATTCGGGAGCATAAATATGAATGAAAGTGAAAGTGATTTACATAGTTTTCACTTGTTTTTCTCCCTTTTTAAAACTCGGGAGCAAAAAAATAGTGGAATGAGAGAGAATGAAAGAAAAGAGAGAGAATAAATTAGAGTAAGACACATAAACACCGACTTGAAAGGACAAATTGACAAATCTCACATTTATTTTTTTTGATATCGAAAATATAAAATATCTAGTCTTTAATCATGGGCAAACCGAAGTAACAGTCAAACTCAAACATTAAGAATGAAGCGCGCACGAGGATTTACATGGTCTAAAAGATGTAAACGAAACAGGGAGGTGGGTGTAAATTAGCAGTGAAATGGAAAATGGTAGGCGTTAGGTGTGACTTTTTCTATTTCTCTTTGGCCTTTTTTCAATTTCTTCATACAACGCCGGCCCCCACCAAGTTGATTTTTAACAAGAAACATACAGAAGCTTCCTTCTTCGACTATCAAATTGCTCCGGTGGCCCCCGCACCATTTACATGTAATTTCAGTTATTGACTTCTAGCTACGGTCACAGTAGTAGTAGGATGTAACCCTTATCAGACCTTCATCCATCTACTAACATATATACTATTCACTTAATTTTCAACACATCTTTCCTCTTAATAAAACATATACATACCTGTAATATTAATTTAATAAAAATGATATATGTAATAAGTTTTTATATTTTAAATTATTTTACTTTTTCCATACCTAATTGGACCGCATGAAATTTTGGGTTCTAATTCATTGTGTGGCTAGTTATCATAACATTAGTAAAGAGATTGTGATATTTATTACTCATTTCCTCCCATAGTTCTTGTCCCATTTTGTCATTTTAAAGGCAAATTAATCAATTTTTACCGATAAATTAAACATATTATATAATAATATATATTTTTTGAAAAAAATATTATAATAAAATTTAACTATTTTATTTTATGAATCAATTTATAAAGTCGTAAACTAGGGGAGGGAGGGAGTAATAAGTTTTAATAAGTACAGTATCATATTAGCTTACATCTGGTAGAATGTATGGGTTTTTTTAAACATTTTATTACTCACATTTTAATATTTTACTTTTTAATCTGATTTAATATTACATATAGAACCATTATTATATAAATTCTAATTTATTTTAGGTTTTTTTTTGAAAAATACAAAGTTTTTTATTTTTTTGCAAAAATATATTTTTTTATTTTTTTTACAAAAATACGGTTTTGCAACCAATGCAGCTGAACGCAGTTAAAATCAACATCAAATGTAACCACGAGCAACTTAATTTCCCCCCAAAAAACAGCTGCATTCAGTTGAAGTTGATTACGAATCGTATATAAAAAAGTTATATTTGATTGCTTTTAATTACAAACTGTATTTTTGTAAAAAAGGTTCAAAAGATAGTAACAAATAAAAAAATAGTATTTTTTATAATTACACTTTATTTTATTTGAAAATTATATTAATTGTAAAATTAATATCTAAGCAGAATAACCTACAGACTAAGCATGCATAAACAATGAATATGAAGAAGCTAGAGTAAATTACGGTAATTGGAAGGAATCTGGATGAAAGTTGAGGACTAGTTGATACTTTTGGCAGCTTCTATACTTTTCCATTATCTGTCACACAAATCCTAATATTCACCAAGTAAATGCAAATGTTTCTGAGAGTTCGTTTGTTTGAAAGGAACTTATCCACGTATTTCAAATACATAAGAAATGATAATTAATATAACTATTTGGTTGCATAAAATAAAAGAAACAGAATTGTTGAGAAGAATACCTAATTAATATAGGAAGTCACTTACTCACCCCTTCTAGATAATTCACACTTCCTTATCGCACATCATTTAATCTAGAAAATTTAAAATATAATAAAAGAAAACTAAAATTTCTTTTTAATAAAACTCATTTACAAATAAAAATTAAGATTTATTTATTATTATAATTTATATATTTTCATAGTAATATATTATAAAATTTTACTTTTTTTTATTAATAGTTTCTAATCTTTTTTTGTAAATTTTAATTTATTTCCTAATTTTTAATTTCATTATTACTTTTTTTACAAACTAAATTACGAGTATATTTATTTTTTAATTTTACGGGTATTACATAAGAAATAAATAGTTAAATAAAAATATTAAATAATATAGAAGAAGCACGTATTCAGAAAGTATAAAATTTAGTTTTGTCAACTAAAACTTCCAAAATATTTTTCTAGTAGAAAGGAAGCAGAAGTTCGCATAAGAAATAATTTCCGGTATATGCAACACTAATTATTTCTAGAACCCCCCATCACTTTCTGTCGATCGTGACGGTCTTTTCTTCTTCTTTGTTCTTCTTTTCTTAATATTTTATTATATTCAAATATTGAATGTGCGTCCAATATAATACCTATGTCTTTCTGTATATATAGGATAAGAAGAGCGCTATCATAAAACTCCCCTAGATTAAAAAAAAACCCACAGAGAGAGTGTTGCAAGAAACAAGTATGGTATATTTTGTGCAAAGAGAACAATAATGGAAGAAGGCAAATCATTTAATAACGATCTGGCTTATTCAATTGATTTTTTATCGGGTTTTTATTGCTGGGATTGGGAATTTCTCACCGCTCTATTGCTGTTTAGTTGCTCCTCCATCTAAACGTACGTACCCCCTGTAATTGGTAGATTAGTTTGATCGAGAATTTAATTTGCAACGATTATTTAATTAATTAGCCGGAAATTAAGTAGATATACATAAAGTAGTTGCGTGCGTGGAAAAAGAAGCAGGGAAGATGTCGTTGAGATCGGTGGCAGCGCCGTTTCTGAGCAAGACGTATGAGCTGGTAGATGATGGCAAGACGGAGCAAGTGGTGTCGTGGAACCAAACTGGAGAAACCTTTATTGTTTGGAAAACCGCCGAGTTTGCCAAAGATTTGCTTCCTACTTACTTTAAGCACAACAACTTTTCCAGTTTTGTCCGTCAGCTCAACACTTATGTAAGTTCTATGATCCCTCTATGTTTGTAGACATGCATGCTGTTTTGTATTTTTTGTTTAAATTTTAGGAGTATGAAATAAATCCCATTAAAAAAAAGGAGTATGAAATAATGATTATTTTCGTCCGAAATTATATATATATATATATATTGTCGCTTGAATTTAAGCCAAATATATATCTTCTGATTAATTGAACAATAAATTTCCAGGGCTTTCGCAAGATTGTGCCGGACAAGTGGGAATTCTCAAACGACAATTTCAAGCGAGGACGGAAGGACCTTCTCACCGAAATTCGTCGCCGGAAAAGTGCAAATCCTTCTCCACCCGCGACTACTGACGCCGCAAAAGCAAGCAGCCCTGCCGCCGGACAGCCAACTCCGACAAATTCCGGAGAGGACCTAGTCTCCGGCTCAACCTCCACCACCTCATCTCCGAAGACCACCGTGGTAATCGACGTGCCAACAGCACTTAAATTTGAGGTGATCACCGAGGAGAACGACAGGTTGAAAAAAGAGAACGAGAAACTGAGTTGGGAACTCGCTCACACAAAACACAAGTGCGAAGAGTTGATTGGTTTTTTGACTCAGCAAATGAAAGTGGGGCCAGAGATGATAAATCAAAGCAGTGGGTCCAGTGATGGTGCTGTTGGGGTTGGTGAGAAGGGCAAACGTGTAATTGAGTTCAAAGACAAAGACGATGACGATAACGATGATGGGAAGTACATGAAACTATTTGGGGTGTGGGTCAAAAGTAAAACAAAGAAGAGGGTTCGAGATGAAATATTCGATTCTTGTGGGGGTGGTTTTGGTAATAAAGAGATGAAAATGGGAGTAGCTACGGAGTGGATGAAAGTTGGAACATCCTAAGTGACCAATGGGGATACGACACGTGTGAGTCTGAAAAACAGAAAGCACATAGTATTATTATTATTACTATCTCAACATTTATAGTCTGTATGAAGTACATTCAATTAGTTTGTACGAGGCAAGAATAGGAGGAATGGAGATTGATCTCCATGACTCTAAAAAATTAGATTTTTATGAAATAGAAATCTCAATTTAAATTTTTCATCCAAAGTTGCTGAGAGATATTTATTGCTTCTATTGAATTTGAACTCCAGATTCATTAATTTAATTAAAATTCCAGATTATACCAATCTCGTTTTCGTCTATGTTCAACAAGTAGCGGTCTATAATATTATATAGGATAGATGTGAACAAATAAACTATAGGAGTATATATTCAATAAAACGAGAAAAACACCAAGAGAAAAAAGTTGTAAATTTCAACTTGGAATTGTTTCCGGTCCTTGAACGCGGCTTTGAATGGACTGCTTTCTTTCTTTAGACCAGTTTGGTTGGTTTGACAAGACTCAAAAGAGAAGTAAAAGGCTACAATATTGACAAAATGCAACTTCTTCCAAGTTTGAATTACTATTACTTTTTGGTGAGTTTAAAGCTAGACAAATGCTGCACTGCATTTTCTTCAAATAGATTGTTTACTAAATCTTGAGGTTGGGTTGGTACGAGATTAAAATTTTTAAATATAAAATATATTAATATTAAATATATCATATTTATTATAATTATATAATATTTTAAATTTTAATATATATTTTTAAAATCTAATATAAGTATAAGAATAATAATATTATAATATTTATGATATTTAATTAATAATTGAAAATTGAAAATTTTGAATAATGATGGAATTATTACAGGTGTTATATTATAACTTATAAACCAAAATTTATAACCAGCTGACCTATTTAGGGTCATGAAATTTTTATTAAAATTTGACATCAACTTTTCTTCTCTCTCCTGATTGTTGTGCAATTGAATGTTGTTTCTTTTTTTGTCAGGTACAAAATGAATGTTGCTGTATGAGTATGAATAAATATATAAATATGAAAATTGAAAATTTGTTTATAATTCAATATTTTGTTGTTGTTTACAATACAACTCCCTTAGAATATTACTGTAATTGATAAAAAAAAAAGACGATAAAGATCAATAGACGTTTAAAACTGTTACTTTTTGTCAGATTTTGTTTAAAATTGATGCTCAAAATTATAATGTTATAGAAAAAGTGTCGGTATAAAAAACATTTATTTGATGATATTTTTTAAGATATAATATAAATAAATTATGTTTTTTTGATAAAATCCGATGATGAAAATTGTATATATTTCCCGTAAAAGTTATAAAGTTATTTTTTTAGCAACTTTTAAATGAAAACAGTTTTTTAGAATAGCACTTTTATAAAAAATTCTTCTTGTTAGCTTTTTTTTTTGCCTGCAACTCTGTGAGAGAAGCTAATTTAGAAATTCATAATCCCTGCCAAGTCCTTATCACGTACGAAAAGTAGTGAATAGTTGAATAAAACGCTTACCACAAGCAGCAATGTACTCTCTAAGCATGATGAATAGTTGTGTCTGTAATTTAAAAGTTAAATAAATAATTTATTACTGGGCCTAGTTTCCGTCATATTGGGCCTAAGTTTTAAATCTGAAGCAAATTCAAAAGAAGATCCGGCTTCTCCTCTACCATTACCATTATCTTTCTAGCAAAAGGTCTTGTTTATTGATCATCAAAAAGAGCATCTCAACAGACGACATAATCTACCATGGTATGTTTGATTATGTATAGATATATGTATGCAGTTCTCTTTTCTTGTTATACTTTGTGCTTATTCTATTGCACACCAATTTGATTTTATTGTGTTGATAAAACTAGGTCGAAATTATAGTTAATTGGGATTGTTAGACACTAATTAGGGGTTTTTAATGGTAAAGTTTAAAACTTGATTTGATTTAAGGGTCAAAGATGGGATCTTTAGCTTCAATCTGCTTTGGGATGCAGTGTTATTATTGTTTTCAAGATTTTATGTTTTTAAAATTTTATATTTTATACGGGGAGGCATGATAATTGGTGTCAAATAAATCATCTTTCGTGTTTAGACTCAATATCTGCACTTGGGTTATACTTTAGAACACGTAGTTGGGATTTTAGAAACAGGAAAGATTAGGTTTGGATAATGTGCCTTTTACTTAAAATAAATAAATGAATAATGTATTGATAAGACAGAGGTTGGATTCAATTATGATGTTTCTGATTGTAATGAAGTTTTGATTTGCAAACTATTAGTTAGGTGATTAAGTTTTGGGGTTGCACGGTTGCACCCATCATATTGTGAAAGGCGTGGCTTTAGGCTTAAACCTTTTGAGAAAACTGGAATAAAGTTTTGATCTTTTATTGTACTCAATCTGAAATCCGCATCCATATCAGATTTTCAAATTCTTGTGACATGCTAATGAGTTGTGTAAGGTTTGATTATGAGCTGTATAAGGGAAGCATAATGCTTCCTATATTAGTTGATCCCCAGACACTTCATTTCAAAGCGTTGTATGGAATAAATGAAGGGATGAAAGGCAAAGAGAAAAAAAATGAAAAGAACCTCTTTTTTTTTTAAATTGTTGGTAGGCTGTATGATGCTAATAGTTCGACGTGCTGCCGAAGTGATTCACAGTCATATTAAATCTTAGGACCTCGTGTATTTCTTTTTTGAATGTCCACTTTAATGCTTTAATTCCTAGACCCTTTGCATATATTTATGGCACATGTATAGACAGAAACTATTTTACGACACCCAAATTTTTGTGATCTCTCTCTTTTTTAATTTTTTTTAGACAAACCTTTCAAGAGAAGTATCTAGGAAAGATAAGCCCAGAGGGCGTCATCATGGGCTAAGTCAACAGAAAAAGCAAGAGATCAAAGAAGCTTTTGAGCTGTTTGATACTGATGGCTCTGGTATGCATGTACTACTCCCTTAATATATGTTGTTGAATTCTATCTTGAAGTTTCAGTTTATTAACAATGTTTCTCTACCCCCTATGCAGGTACCATTGATGCCAAAGAGCTGAATGTTGCAATGAGGTACAAATGTTATGTCACTTTACTTATTAATGCCATCTTTTTATTTCAGGTTATGCATTATACATCTAATTTTGTCCTCATACCTTGATGCATATTACAGGGCACTGGGTTTTGAAATGACTGAAGTGGTAACATCCTTATGCTGAAGTGCTGAACTGTTGATGCAATGCCTTATCTACCTGATCTTTAAATATATCAATTGTTGTAGTGCTTTTTGCATGGAAATTATTGATGATCTGCGTAATTTTCATCCATTAAATTAATTAGAGACTTATCAAAAGTAAATAAATAAATTCGTTAGAGTTTCTGTCTCCCCTTGGAAAGAACCTCATCCATGTAATTATATATATTGTTCTTTTATGAAGAAATCAACTCCCAGTTGTATGATATAAAATGTAGTTGCTCAAATGCTAGAACATGCATTCATGCTACATAATATATATGATTTGTGTGTGGGGGGGGGGGGTCATATCTTGTCTTTCTTGACTTGAGTCTAAAGATCTATTGCGTGGGTAGTTTAATTGGTGTTTAATATTCCCAGTTGTATTACAAATAATAACCAATCTGCAAACTAATTTGTGCTGGTGTGACACCCTAAACCAATCGATTTACCCAAGTATGCTGTAATGATTAACAACTCAATAACACCTCAAATATAAATTGCGCTATCCTACTGTATGCCGTTTATTAACTCACCATAGGGGCCAAATCATAAGACATAGGTTTTTTGGGCACACAACAACTGGTTTAACCTTTTAAAAGCTTCAAAGTGTCAAATTTTCTGATGTGGTATGTCGCAGATAGCCTGCCAAGAGGTAGATTAAATAATTGATCACAGTTTGATTTATGTTCACTTTATCAATAATGTTTGGGACACTTGATCATTCAGTTTCTGGTTCTATAATTATAGGTATCAATTAAGACTAAAGATCTTGATAGTCACAAAATGGATTACATTATAATGCTTGACTAAAATATTTGACCTTTGTTAGCTTAATAAAATATGGAGTACCGAGTACATAACCCAAGAGCTATATAAAACTGATTCTTGGACCAAATGGACTTTGTCAGATGCATGTGATTGTACTTGCCTTCCATAGTTCTTACAATATTTTCAGTTTTGTTTGTGCATGTCTAATCATATTATCATTACAAATGCTACTCTTTATTGTTCTTGCTAAATGAATTAGGGTCCGATTCCAAATCCACAATGTGATATGGGGTTGATTTAATTTAACTAATCCTACACCATTGATGGCTGGTATAAACTTGTGAGAGTACAAATCAAAACTTACCTTTAGGCTTTAGCTATGTTTTCTTGTGGGAAAGGTAGCGGAAGAAAAATACGCCACTAGAATGATTGCGGATAGCCCTTATTTACTTCAACATTGAAAGATTAGTTAGCGCCGATCAGAAGATATACGATTGTAGACCTAAATCCATGAAGTTAAATTTTGCTGTATTAAATCATGTTCCAGTTTTATGCATTTCATCTATTTTACTTGATATTATGTATCGTCATATCTCGAACTCTAATACTATGAGCAAAGATTAATAATCATATTCATGTCTATTGTACAAGTTATTTTTCTGAACTAACATGAGTTGTGATGCCCATTCCAGCAAATTACTCAAATGATTGCTGATGTAGACAAGGATGGCAGTGGTGCAATTGATTTTGATGAATTTGTGCATATGATGACAGCCAAAATGGGTGAAAGGGATTCTAAAGAGGAGTTGACAAAAGCATTCCAAATCATTGACCATGATAAAAATGTGAAGCTCGTAGCTTTGCTACTTTCAACTCCTAACTTTGTCTGTGCTGCATTGGGCCTTCATATTAACTAGTATTGTATTTTGTCTGGATATAGGGAAGGATCTCAATTGCAGACATTCAGCGCATTGCCAAGGAGTTGGGTGAAGCTTTTACAGAGAGAGAAATTCACGAAATGGTCGAGGAAGCAGATCGTGACAGTGAGTAGTTCCTCTTAATATGATCTGACTGCATTTTAGCCTTAATAACTTACAAATATAATGCGTCCTTTCTTACTTGGCCCAAGTCAAAACCTCTATGCATGGAGCGTTCTTCAAAATTCTGTAAAGTTTATATCAAAATATCAGCCAGATGTCGCAATGAATGCTGAAGTTCTCCATATATAGGATGTTCTAAAAGTGCCAGTTGATATTTAGGGCTTGCTCAGGCTTTAGATTATACTTCTCAGTTCTACATCTTGCCTGCTTACAATTTTCCTTTTCTGGAATTTCAGGTGACGGAGAAGTTAATTTTGATGAGTTCATGAGGATGATGAGAAGAACTTCATACGGATATTAAACTTGATCATGTAATTTAGCGTTGTACACATTTGTTTGAGGTGATGCAGTTGAGTTATGACATTCACAAACATATTTGTAATTTCAACTCCAGTTTGTTTAAGTTATACATTATTCATATATATATGCTTGTGTTGAGGCTTTTGCTAATTATCATACATATTACATGTATAGTCATAGTTAAGTATATCAGAACTTATTATGGCGGTTATAACTACTTTTCAGAAAGGATACTTTCAAAAACTATATAAAAAAAAATATTTCCTATTTTACTAGATTTGTATATTGTTTTGATCGGTAGTAGATTTTTATTTACCATTATGGGCATCTTTACAGATTCGAATTATTGCTGTTCAATTTACTTGCGAACAGTCAAGTGCTATTCAACAAGTCAAAAAGGCATGGTCCTTGCTTCTAGATAGCGACGAGTGCTTTAAACTCACAGAGCAATTCAAACATGGAAGGCTTTAAAATCACCGAGCAATTCAAATATGGAACTTGTTTTACATGAATGGCTTCCACATCACCGAGCAATTCAAATATGGAACTTGTTTTACATGAATGGCTTCCTTCCTGGGGGTGCGGGTGGGGGATCATTACCAGATTGCTTATAAGCATGTGAGCCCTTTAAATCTGACTTCAAATTCTAGGAAAGTGATTTCGAGCATAATAATTTAATTTAAAGATTAGTTGCAATATAACAATTTTTTTTATTAATCATTGTAAAATAGAAGATGAAAGAAATTTTAATGAGCAATACATATGATGTTGAATAAACTTCATCTTCTCATGGTCCCTTGAAATGGAGCTACTGTAATTCCCCGGCCATGCTGCACATATGATGTTGAATAAACTTCATCTTCTCATGGTCCCCTGAAATGGAGCTACTGTAATTCCCCGGCCATGCTGCCTTTTCATGTTTGCTTCCCAACCTTTACATTCAACGAAAGTGATAATTAATTACTTATTTACTTGTGTCATATCACATACAGGCATTACATGTTTCAAATGATTGCGAGAAACAGGCTAAAATGAAATGAAGTCAGATACCGAGGTAAATAAATTTGAATGTGAAATGATGTTTAATTACCTATACGCATATCAAAGCCACGGTTCTTAAGTTCTCTGTATTCTTGACAAAGGGCACACGTCTCGCAACACAAGTGAAGCACACAATCGTCACAAGGTGCCTCCTCTAGCTCATATTGTCCCCTCATTCTTGATCTATAAAAGCACGAATACAGGCAGGCTAATCCAGTGACTCCTAGTAACACTCCGTAAATCCCACCACTAGCCAAACAAGCTGGAACAAGGCCAATACAAGTACTCAGAAAATAAACTGTGAAATAAAATATAGTGCACACTTACTCTTTAGCATAAACTTACATGTTTCGCCTTGACTGATTATTTCCGCAATTTGTCCAAAGGTGACACAAGGGCAAAGGCAAGTAACTAAACAGTTGACAGGATCATCAAAACAATGACAAAGGTTAGTTGACCACTTTCCCGAAGTGTTGGGGGTGGGCGTGGGAACGTGCACAGCGAAGGGTGGGTAGTGTTGGGCTGGAGGGATATTCATAGGAGCACTGGGATATCCCTGTGCTGCATATTTTGTATAATCTGTATTCGGATGCATATCTTAATTGGTGATGCTATAGAAGGAACAGAGGACTAGTGTATATAGGAGCTCAACGTGGCTTCAGTTCCAAGACATAGTACTAGTGATAACTTAAAAATGTGGCAACCAGGGAAGCTTTTTATTATTTGGCATGAACTAGGTACATTGAGATTGTGAAAATGAACTTGGATCCCCATGATCTCAGGCTTGTAAGCTTGATCACATGCATAATACCAGATAAATCATAATTTTAAAATGCTAATAACCCGAGTGTAATACTGGGACTACGCTTACTTGCAAGGATTTTTATTCAGTATTTTAAAAATCATATTGAATATTGTATATGCTATATTTAACTCACATTTTATCTCATTCCCTTGTTTGTCATGTTCTTTCCAACTGACATTACCCGAAGACAATTTATGAAAAAATCTCTCCCCTGCACGACTAAAAATAACCATGAATGAAATCAATTATATATATTACATTTAAACTCTATAACTTGCCTATTGATAAAGCATGGCCAAGCCAGAGAGGTCTACGGGTCAGATTAAACATTGCCCAAACTAAAATCTTCAAAGTTACAACACAAGTGATGGGGCAGAAATAGAGTAAATGCTAGCTTTCACAGGTCACAAAGTTTTCTTCATACCATGCATACAAAACAACATCTAGCATTCATTCGGTGTATTCACCATGGAGCATCAATCTCTTCCTGAAAGTCGGATTCATGCTTCTCCGCTTTTGACCTTAGCATCTCAATGTCAGCATCATAATTCTCTGAAGCTGCCCTCAATTCCACAAGCTTTGCTTCAAGATTCCTTATTTCATCTTCAGCATGAATTCGTTTAGATATTGCTCCTAGATAGTTCTTAAAGTCTGAGGCACCTTGAGTTTCGAAGGCAAGGCCTCTCAATTTATGGAGACGATGACGTATAAATCCAACTTTCATGCCCAAAAGCTCAAATGATTTCAAGGACTTCTCCCAAACTGCAAACTCATCCCAGGAGGTAGTGAGTTTGCAACTTTTTATGGCATCTGCAATGTTCACAGTTTCGCCAATGATACCAGCAACGAGTTTAGAATAGAGGCCTGGGAGAAATCGGCTGTGAAGAAATGCATTTTTCTTGCGGCAAAGGTCATAATACTTCAATCTTATATGCTCAGGCAATTCAGAATCTATGCACAAGTCATTCACCACAATGTGGAAGTCCTCGAAGCTGTTAACATCTTTAAAAGGAACTGATGTTTTAGACAACTTGGAACCTTCCAATACTTCAGAACCAACTTCTTCACTGTCATTCCCAGATTGTTCAATTAGGCCCAGGTCACGTACTGATCTTGACAACAACATTTTCTTGTTCTTCTTTTGAATTACAGTTAATGCACTTGGACGCTTCCGCTTCCTTATCAACAGAGGTTTTATAATTCCTCTCTCATTTGCTATTCAAAAATTCGAAGAAAGTTTAGCACACCAAAACTTAGCAAAAAAAAAAAAAGATATACTACAAAACAAAGTAATAATGGAATATTGACTTGGGCACATACAAACCTGCTTGAATTTGTTTTGTTTTTACATCCAGATTCAGAAGGCTAAGAGCACCATCCACATCTGTCAATTCATTTTGCCTTATTACATACACCTATGAAACGGGGATGTGTCAATATCACAATTAAAACAGAGTAAGAAAGCCGAGTCAAATTTTATCGTCTCTCCATGAAACAAAAGCTCCGAGTCTCCAACACCACAGCATTAAGCATTTCTAGATATTGCATCCTCAATGCTATAACCTGGATACAAGACTTTATAACTCCTAAAACTGATGGAAAACAAAGCAATTCTAAAGCAAGATTCTTTTCCTTTAAACATTTGTATTAGTACCCGTTTCCATCTATACGTTAACAAGTCACTTTTGATTGTCATATACTGTAGTATTTATCAATTATAAATTTATAACTAGATGCTAGCTAAACCAGAAAAACCTGACCCAAACCAATGAAAATGGATAATAAAGATTTTACATGTGCGTTCTTGCACTGCTGAAATTCTGATAATTGTGCATATACAATTATCATTATGCTATACACTGTGATGACTTCTTGACATACGTCCTGATAGTAAATTGGGGTTGTATGATAACTATTCTTACTACATGATGGAGTGGGAGACAGAGTTTACTCCACCACTGCCTTTTTGTCAGAGACATTAGGTATGTGTTTAATATAGAATATTAACGCGCAAAACATATGGCACAAATTAATCAAGTTCCAGGGTCACCTTGAACTTCAGTGGTTCAACTAGATGGAAGAGCAAAACATCTCCTTCGAGCAACTTGTGTCCAACGGCGAACTTTCTCCATCCAGCGCTCAATCCTGTCTTCTCTGCTATGTACTTCAGTTCAGCACATTCACCATTTTCATCCTCGAGGATAAGAATAACGTCTTTATTTGGTAGATGGAACTTGCAAAATGGCATAGGAAGACCCTGCACACAAAAATAGCAACAATATACTCATGTACCACCATCTCAAAATATGCACGGCTTTTTGAATAATAATAATAATTCATATTAGTTACACGTGCTTACCATCCAGAAACAGCTAGAAACATGTGATCGAACCAACAACTTAACAAAGCTAGGGAATTCAGGTCCAAGACTCGCCTGCATCTCCTCTGCCCGTATTACTGTTGCCGATTTGAGTTGAGGTGTAGCTGCTTTCTCCCTATTGCAGTATTCAACAACACAGTCACTACTGTCCTTTAAATGATTATTAAAAATTCAAAGAGAAACAATCTTATTAACTCACCTCACAATCCTTATCGGCATATCAGATAACGCCTGTCAGTCAAATAAACACATTATTCTCCCATCACTAACTTCACCACTTAAAAACAGGAAGACACATAATGCAAAGCAATTATCCGAACACACTACTAATATGTAATGTAATATTCAATTAAAGGTAATAGTAAAACTAGAAACATATAGCTAAACCAAGTACGCGAAGGACAATTTAACAATCAAGTTAACATATTACAGGGGCCAATGTTGAATCTGGCAAGCAAAGCAAAACATACAAACAATTACAGGTATAGTAATAAAAGCTGTCAGCTTGTTGTTACACAGATCACAATCAGCAAGTACAAATCCTTGCACCAGAGCCTAAAACAATTACGATTAACAACCGTAAAAAGATAGCTTACAAGCTTAGATTTAGAAGAAGGCTTAGTCTTCCTTTTAGCTGGAAGGGAAAGTTTGAGATCATTGAGGTCCCTGGACTTGATAATTGACTTACCCTGAAAACAATAAACCAGATCCACATAATTCATGAACAATACAGCAAGAAACATACACACAGACATATATGTAAGCATGTAGAAAAAGAAACCTGAGAAGGGGGGTTGGTAGAAGTAGAGGGGTTAGATTTAGAGAGATCAGGAGTAAACAGGGCGAGAACAAGGCCTTGTTCCTCATCAGGGACCTCTTTCTTGATGAATTCTTGATTTTGTGGGTGATTGTTATTATTTTTAACATTGATATCATCAGGGCCTGGATTGGGAAGAGGTAGAGATACAGATACAACTCCACGGCTTACAACTTTTAGCTTCATGATTGTATATAATGTGATGCGATGTGGTGAAACAGGATTGAATTATAGATGTATCAGTACTGAAATACACATATATTTCACTTTTGTACAACAAACCCTGATATGAAATATGAAATGGTGGGATAAAAAGACCGCAATAATAAACATAAAATAAAAAATACTGGACAGGAGGACACTCCAACGAACAGGAATTTACGTTGTGCGATGCACCCTCCTTTTAAGTTTTTACTGTTTTACTGGATAGCACTTGGGTATGCACCAAGCTGGCATGCGCATGTTTTTTAGACCCCGAATTGAGCAGAGCTAACCCAAATTCGACATTTGACTGTTTAAAATAAAATTGTATAAGATAAATTAATTCAAACTTAAAACCTTTAAAACTAGACTACCCACTTGTTAAAAATATATATGAAATTAATTTATTAATTTTTGTGAGTTTTATTGGAATATAATATATATCATGGATCAACTACCAGAATCCCCAACTCAAATGATAACAATATATTAATAAATTTAATAAAAAATATTTGCCCATATTTATGCTTTTTTAAAAATAAGTATTAGATGACAACTAAATTTCATAACTTTGCATATATATATTAACAACATGATAGCATAGAATAATTCAAATTCTCATTCACATTATGTACTATTTCAATTATGAAAAACATTTATAAATGTTAGTCATCTCGGGTAAAATTATGATTAACATAAGTGAATAAAATTATGCAAAGAGTACAAAGTTAGAACGATAACAATATGAACAAATATGCATGTTGTATACTTCTACTTCTACCAACCCCCTTCTCAGGTTTCTTTTTCTACATGCAAATAGGCATAAGTGAATAAATTATGATTAACATAAGTGAATAAAATTATACAAAGAGTACAAGGGTTAGAACGATGACAATATGAACAAATATGAGGAAACATAGACTGACATTGAGCGAAAGGCTCGTATACAGATATAAAATTATGCAAAGAGTACAAGGGTTAGAACGATGACAATATAAACAAATAAAATATCTGAATAAAAAATGATGAAACAAACCGAAAGAGACAAAATATACTGGTCATACCTAACTCACAATATAAACAAATAAAAAGACACGATAGTTACTTATCTTACAATTTCAACGGATATACTTTTTAATCACAAATATTCTTACTCTTATTCGTACACTTACTAGTCACATATTATAATGACCAAATACGTAAATGTAAATTATTTACTGAGATGTGAGACAATCTTACACTTACACGATATCCTACATTTCGGTTCTCCAGAATATGTAGTTATAAAAATTTACAGGGGTTTGCATAGAACAAATCAAATGCTACCCAAAATATTACAGGAGATTGCACAGTACAAAACACAATTCTACCCAAATGGTCAAAACAAACATACACAATAGTCAAGACTCCACATGTCACATAACTCCGATGACACGCCCATACTATTTAAATACACCGCATAGGTGATCTCAAAGCATGAGATTAATCTACTTATGACGGATTTTTACAATATCTCCCAAATCAAAATAATATCACAAATAGCCTGCAAATATCTTACTCAAAATATCATACACACCAAATATCACAGACTATTACAAATACAATCAAACATGACCTGTCTGGAAATTGACAATTTAGTATATAAAGATGAACTCAAATGAAAAGGAACAAAACACGAAACTTGTAGACGATTCAAAGATCTTTCCAGAATTATAAAGTTCGTAAAAAACGGGGGAGTAACGAATTTAGAAATTAAACAATTATGGGTTGGTTGAACAGAATCAACACCTGATCACAATAATAATTTGAAATTTAAGAACTCATGATCATTTAAGATTTAATTAAAAAATTTCACTTCAACAATCCTCTTCAAAATTCATTCTTTCTCTATTTTTAATGTCTTCCATGCGAACATGTAATAATATCGATATAAATATAAAATAATATCATATATATAATAATATCATATGTATTATTTTTAATATAAATATTTATAATTAATTATAAATTATAAATATGTAATACAATTACCGAGAATACTTGGAGTACCGGGCAGTGGGCTATGATATGCACTTCTCGGTGTAGTGGGCTATCAGACGTGGAGAAAGTTGACAGGTCCCAAACGCAAAAAGCACTAGTATAAGGTTTTGTTAAAAAAATGCATAGCAAGATTATGTCAAATAATATATTATAAATTTATTTTTCGAATCTTAAATCATATATGATTAATATAATAAAATAATTTTGATTTTAAAACCGAACCATTTAAAAATCGAACCGCACTTTTTAAAATCGAATCAAATCAATTATTTTTTATTCGGTTTTGATTTCTAATTTTTAAAATCGCATTCAAGTGATTTCAATGCGGTTTGACATTAAAATCGCACCATGTTCATGCCTACTACCGACTCACGTAGCGCTCAAATAGGAGATGTGGTGTTAAAAATTTGACAATTTTATTTAGTTTATAGATAGAAAAAATTATAACTAACTCTTCAGAAGAGCGCAATCCTATTCACGGGAAAAAAACTCAAACTAATGGTTGTATCATGCATGGCTTGTCAATAGCATGACCCTTTATATAAATATTGATTGAACTTATCGATTAATTTGATGTTTTGCAACTGATAACAACATAGGCAATTCCGAAGCCACTATAGAAATGTCTTGTTTCACATCTTTATCCTGGGATAATGGGAGGATTTTCAAATGTAAAAGAAAAATAAAAAATCTTGGAATATGTGACTATTTTAAACTATTATATACAGAATAATTAATTGACCCAAATTTAGTAACTCTGATAATATAATTAGAATGCTAATAGAGTTTATTTGGTTGGTTTTGATATGATAATCGGTTAATCACACAAAAAATAAAAAATAACGATAATCAGATCTTTTACAAATAAATAGATAGGAATCGTATAATAATATTATATTTAACCTTTTAAATTATCAGCAATTAAATAATATTATATTTTATGTAATCACCTCCTCCTATTTATGTATTTGGCTGTTTGATGCTATTTGTATAGTTTGCTGAAGGAAGGCATGATTTTTGCTTCACATGTCCTTTGACCGCGCCCCCCTCTTTGCATTGCAAAGCCAGCAGCCATTATCAGTAAACTAATATCACCCTCCCCTGTTTTAAGCTAAATGCCAGTCAGCATTTGATGTAACGTATTCTTGCCTTTGACTTTAAAAAATGTGAGCATAAATTTATCAGATAATATTATCACTAGGTAAGACTATTCATATAACTTGCCTCGCAAATCATTCACTTGTAATAATACAAATTAATTTATTTAACGTATCATTTTCACTAAAATATCTGGCGTTCTGCTTTTTCATTAGTCCAACACATTTTCTTATTGCGTGTTCTTAACATTCTTAAGCGTTTCAAACTCTAACTATTATCTTCTTGAATGTTGCAACAACTTTTATGTAAACGAATGATGCCTAGCACTATACAAGATTGGTTAAGGATCATCTATGTGGTCTTTTCATTCTTTGCTGCTCTCTGCTTGGGTGCTATCAAAAGTATGTCTTTTCTTTCTCCTTGCACGGTTCTGCAGTTTTCTTGGTCTGTTCATGAAACATGTATCTATGTGTGTCTATGTGTTGATGGATGTTTGTACGTGGAATATGTATGCAACCTTTTCAGGTGTTTTGGTGGGACCGATTGCTGCTTTGATATTAATATTTGGGAATGTTGGGGTGATTCTGGGTCTTTTACCTTCCCATGTTTACTGGACTTCTTATACCCTCATCAAGTAATTACTTCCTCTCAATCTTTATATATATAATTCCCCTGTTCTTGAATTTGTTTTAATATATGCTAGTTTATCATTGGAACATGCATGTTTTGTTGTGTGTACTGATTATGTATGTGTAATTCTTGAATTCTTACACAGAAAAGTAATATGTGAAAAATAAAAATATTTGCAGGACACAAAAATTTGATGCATACCTTAAAGTAGCTCTGGTGTTTGCATTGCCTGCTTTATTTGCTATCTGGGTGGGTTTAAGCATAGCTGGTAGCGTTCTTGTGGGTCTGGGTTATGGCTTCTTTACTCCATGGGTTTCATCTTTTGAGGCCTTCAGGCATGACCACGACAGCGAGTATATCATGTTCTTTCATTGCATTGTGGTAACTCATATATTCTCTCACTTCTTGATTTTATTCAATCTTGAATCAGCTCCATTTTGTTATAGTTATGTTGGGTGTGTTTGTTATAACTAGGATGGAACTTGGGGGACTATTAAAGGAAGTTGTACCGTGGTTAGAGATTTTGCTGACATGTGTTATCACTCTTACCCTGTTTACTTAAAAGAGCTGCGTGAATCCCCTTATACAAATGAGTATAAACCGTTAAGGTATTGTTTTCTAAGTTCATTCAGATCAGAAAAATAATGATTACATTGGTAATTAACTTGGGATCATATCTAATAAAGAGAACCATCATTCTGAAATGTTTTTTACTTGAAAACAATGTCACAGATTGATTCATGTTCCTGGTTGTATCATTGTCGGGCTTATGGGACTTATCGTGGAAATTCCCCTTTTTACCGCTATAGCCATAGTAAAGAGTCCATACTTACTGTTCAAGGGATGGCAAAGACTTGTACATGATCTAATTGGCAGAGAAGGCCCATTTCTGGAAACAGCTTGTATCCCTATCGCTGGGTTGACAATTCTTATGTGGCCAGTTATTGTCATCGGAAGTATTATAATGGCTATATTCTCCAGTTTCTTCATAGGATTGTATGGCGCTGTGATAGTATATCAGGTTTGTCTGAATCTAGTGAAAGACTTTACTATTGTTAAATATACAGCTTTAAACTGGCATTACCATGAATTCATCATAAATGTAGGAACGTTCTTTTCAAAGAGGTCTTGCTTATGTGATTGCAATGGTTGCTGAATTTGATGAATACACTAATGATTGGCTGTATCTGCGTGAAGGGTCTATACTCCCAAAGTAATTATTTTCTTAATTATCGATGCCTCATATTTTTTGAAATGAATATATTGGTATGCCAGAGCAATGCTGCTATATATCTTTCTCTGTGTTCTAGTTTAAAATGTTGCTATCACCTTGCTCACAGCCAGGCCCACATATAGAAAGAAGTTATCTACTTCATTAGACCCTTCTGTTGGAGTACATCACTCAGCTGATGGTTCTCGTATCAGCTCTGTTATAAGAGAAGCACCGCCAGTTCTTATGGCAAGCCTGTCATCAAGAAGATCAGTCAGGGAGACTATACATGAAGTGAAAATGGTCCAGGTTTGCTTTCAACATCACAAGTTTCTCAAGTCACCCATATTTTGGGATCTTAGAGATCAAGATATGCTAGCTTATGGAGCAAAGTTTAAATAACATGCCGATGTCTTTCTTAGATGGATTAAGTCAATGCTAAAACTTTAGATGTTAATGTCAGAGCTCCTTATTATAGATTAGCGGCAGTTAATTTATAATTTTATGCATCTGCTGAACATAAATGTTACCTGTTGTTGGTGCACATTGTATGAGAAGTAATAAATCTTATGTAGATGAAAATAGAAACATTTGGTCTTAATGTGCCGAGTGCACCCAACCTAAATAGATTACCTACATCTGATTTTAATCAACACATAACATGACTACATCGACACCTACTTATATATCTGGGAATAAAAGGGAAATTAAACTTTTGTCACGAGATTGCACAAAATACATCGACACCTACATATATTTTTGTATATAACATGACTAGCTATAATAATCTTAGAAAATAAATTAACATCCATCAACCTAACATCTAACATGCATATTTCTGGAAATTGAAATAGGTATGGGGAAACATGATGAGATCTTGTGAAATGCGTGGAAAGGAATTGCTGGACGCCCATGTAATAACTATTGCTGACCTCTGTGATTGGTTGAAAGCAAAGAATGGTAAAGAAGCAGGCATTATTGGTGTTGGACTGCCATGCTACACATTCTTCCATAATATTCTTTACTCCATAAAAGCTGGATCAGACGGTCTGTTGATTCTTGATGATGTTGAAATAACCCATCTCAATAGGCCAGAGGACAAATTGATAGACTGGTTTTTTCAACCGATAATGGTTCTCAAGGAACAGATCAAGTGCATGGAAGAGAATGAAGTCAAGTATATGGAGAAAATAATTCTATTTGGATCAAATCCTCAGCGCATCTTAGCATGGGATAATGGTAGTGTGGTGCCCCAGAATGCAGTAAGAGTTGCTCAACTTGAGGGCATTGCTAGAAGGTAAGAGGTTCTCTGTACGACTGTATCCCAAAATTATTAATTTTGAGTTCACATTGTAGAAAAAAAGAGAAAACATCATGATTGCATATCTGTTTTGCCATTTAAATTTATAAGCTTATATTCATCTAACCCGTCTATTTCCCAAATGCCAACGTAACAATAGTGAAATTTTAAATTTGTTACTATTATTTGTACCTTTTTAATTATCAAGCTAGTTTGTAGTAGAAATTATTTAGAACAAGTTTTTCAGTATGTAATTTCATTAGAAACCCCGAAAGACGAAGTCAGCATGCAATCCAGAAACTGGGGAATTGCAACCTGATTCATGTACCTAATAGTTATGTTATTTATTTGGAAGTTTGGTACTACTACTAATGGAGCCTAAGAAATTTGACTGTACACAGTCTTTTTTTTTTATCTGAAAGATTTCTTTTTCTTCATCATAAAATATTGTGATACTAACGTAACTACTAAAATCTCGAAATGATCTGCTTTGGCAGAATGGCGGGGATGGTAAGAAGAATATCAATGTTTCCGACTTACAGAAGAAAATATCGTCATATAGTGAAGTCCTTAATAGCAGGGAAAGAAAGTTGCGGCCATAAAGAAGGCTCCTTCAGGTCCACAAAAGAAGGCTCCATCAAGTCCATGTCAACAAGATCAAGCAACTCAATTGAAATTGTTTAGAAAAACTATAAAGTCTTCTTCTTGTTTTGTTTGGTTCTCTGTTTTTTCCTTATAATGTGTATATGTATATTTCTTGATTCAATGTTTTGTTTTACTTGATCTGTATATAATCAATCACATTACGAGGAAAAAGGAAATTGATTCAATTTTGAGACAAACTTGTATTCCCAGTAGTGTTCACTTGGAATGTGATCTTAATTCGTCCAAATATGGTGTTTGAACTCTGCCACAAAAACATAAAGGTTCTGTTCACTTGGTGAGAATGGAATAGAATGAAAAATTATAAACAATGATATGAATAAAGAAAAATGTATGAGTAAAATTTTAAATTAACACGAGGGAGTCTAAATTTTCTATGATAAAAATTATAGGAAAAATAGTGAATAAATGGAATGGAGCATTCTTTCCAAAACATGTGGGTTCGAATTCTAGTATAAATAATTTGGAATGGAATGAAATAAAGAATGAAAATTATAAACATTTTTCTTAATTTTACTCAAATAAGAGTATAAATTTCATTTCATTATCTCCTCGTTCCATTCAAGTGAAGTAAACACAGCCAAAGAAATTGCAGGCTCCGGCATTATGAATTTAGGTACGTCCAGTGTTTGGATGATTAGTCGACAGTTATATTATGGTTGAACTGAGTTAACATGAAGCTAGAGTTATTAGACGATACATTACACGCCGCGGCGGACCTAGAACTCGGGTTCATGCCGTGCCACTGATTACATGTACAAGTTGTTATACTTTATTCTTGATAATACTAAGAACATTACATAATAAAATTAGTATAATAACGTGCTCTTCTATTATTTTTTAATATTCGTCATTAGATTTTTTATGCACACATTTTAAGATATTTGGACCATTATTACTTTTAAGTTTTACTCGTAACTTTTTTTTATTTATGAGTAAAAGTATATAACTAATATTTTCTGTGGTCCTATACGGTGTTTGATATTTTCACATACTTTCAAGAGATTTAAAAATGTAGTTAAAATAAATATTTTTTAATTTTTTTTAATAAAAATATATGTGTTAAACTTTGTTTCAGAAACAATACAAAAAATATGAATTTTAACCATTTTTTTGGTAAAAAAAAAAAGTTAAACGCCTTTCACATTAAATGTATTACTCCATCCGTCCCAATTTATATGTCTTGGTTACTATATTAGTTTGTCACAAAAACTTGTCTTCTTTCCTTTAATAAAAATTTAAATTCCATCTATACATCTATTAATTATACATTTTAATTATACATTGGTAATCTACTATTTGTATTATTTAATACACGAACTTCTTCTTTCCACCTAATACATTAATGCAATTATAATGTGTATTATAATTAAAGTAAAGATAAATTTTAATTTTCCTTAATATATGTGTAAAAGTCAAATAAATCAATTAAAATGGGATGAAGGGATTATAAGTTATATATAAAAAAAATAATTCTAATTATTCAGTCAAAATAATTTGAAATATGTAAAAATAAATGACATATATTAAAAAACTCATTAGCCAATATGTGCATTTTTACGATTCGACAATTTTGAAAATTAGAATGAAGAAACCGAGCTAAACACGTACAGTTTGTAATTAGAGGTATTGATTTGTGGGCTGCTAGTTCTGAACTTCTGAGTTTTGATTATGCTTATTGCAGCCTCTAAGAGGGAAGTATATACGCAATATATATATATATATATATATATATATATATTTAATTTCTTTCTCACTAGTGGCGGCGTTTGCTGATTAAGGATTATACCTCGTGATGTTCATTTGCAGTTATAATTGACTAATTTTCCTTTGGTTAATGAATACACGAATGTATCGTGTTCGGTTGTGGGGAATGATGATTTGACTTGATTCGATTCATTTTGAGTACGTATTAAATTAATATTATTTGTTTAATTTTATGGCATGTTTGAGAACATGATTTCATTTGAAATTTTGAACTTAATTGAATAACATTTTTGAGTAATATTAAGAATTTGAATTTAAATTTAATTTGAATTCCAAAACATTAAATATTAGTACAAATTCAAATTCTGTCATTTCAAATCCAATGAATTTGAAATAAAATCGAAGTTCCGAAGCACAATCTTAATTTCATTCTTAACTGATTAAATTATTTAATTAATAGAATAGATATTAAACATTTATATAATAAATTTAATATCCGAGTGATGGTAATAATAATTTTAGTGGTTTTAACGTTCGCTTTTTATAGTAATTTTTCAAAGGTAAATGGTAAATGTGAATTTTTTTATAAAACTAAAGTTGCCGATAATTAACACAACAATCTGCCAAATGTGTTTGATTATTTTCCAGCTGGTTATTTGAGGCAGTAAGCTATCAGCCTATCAATGAATTTACAAGTATTGGAACTTCAATATTGGTTTTTAGGGCAGTCTCGGAAACTTCCATCGTTCAGCATAACAAATTACTACTCTATATGTATATAAATAATCAACGTCTGATTATATGTATTATGATTTTAAGGTTATTTATTTCTTAAATTAAAGAAAAATAGTAGATATATGTTGACTTTTGCATGCGCGCCTTAAACACTGGCGTCCTAGTACACACCACTACATTTGTCACTTGTCAGGCATGTTTGGAAACAGTATCAGAGACAAAATATGCATATATTTTGCTGATCAGGTCCCTCCAAAAAAGTTAATGAATGGTTCATTAACTATAATTTTGAACTGAGATATCAATAAGATGATTAGAATTTGAAGTTTTTATATATACTAAAACTAGTGATATATCATTATCTCTAATACACTATTCAATTACGACAAATGATAAAAAAAATTGTAGAATGTTTTGACATGGATATTGAAGTCAAAACAAAAGCATTTTATAATCCAAAGGCACAGAGGAAGGGAATGAAGAAGTGGCAGTGACCACAGGGGAGAGCAGTGTGACTGTGAGTCCATAACTTGGCATGATTACTACACCTTCTAAAGCGGGAGTGAGTCCAAGCATGTGCGCACCCTCTCATTCCGTAACGAATCCTTATCACTCATTACGCTGTGTAATGCGACAAACCATTACCCTCCAAAACCATACTACTACTTCCTAATATTTATTTATTCCCCTTACTATTACTAGCACTGTAGTATCATCTTAAATACAGTGATACTAACTCTAAATGAACTCACTCAGTTCTGAGCAACCCCTCTCCTTTATTAACTATGGACCATGGACCACCCTCTCTTTCATAAACGCCTCCACTCTATCACCTACTTTCGTACTACTAGAATATTATTATTATTATTATTATTATTATGTATTGTATATACATTGCAAGTTTACTGTGAATGGACTGTGTGTGTGTATAATTATTAAGAAAAAACTAACAGAAGAACTATATATGAGGTAAACACACAGAAAAGGTTAGGAAATGAAGCAAGCAACAATCCTCGTATAAAAGACGTAGATATAGCAAAGACATGTCTGTTGCTACCATAAACACAAGTTAAATTACCAGGAACATGCAGTACTGACTCCAGTAAAAGAGTGCACCAACTAATAGCAAAAATTGCTTTTACCGGTTAGAAAGCAAGAAGAAAACAACAGACTAGTAGTAATAATTCCTGCTGGAGGGGATCCAGGCTATTTAGCAGAGTGTTGTACTTGGCAATTTGCATGTACAAAAAAGTGGGGTTAAAAAGCTTGTGAAAAAACAATAAAAAACACAAGATGCCTACTGCCAGACACTGTTGTACATTTCTGCTAGTACTAGCATCGATATTTCAAGTCCTTTCTGTATCACATTTTTAGTTACCACACGGGACTTCAAATGGACTGCCTCTTCTTTCTCTTCCCCCACATCTTCCGTTGCTTACATACCAACCCCCCGCCCCGTGTACTTGCATCTTTTCTTCACTCTTTCTCAATCGCCAGTCCACCCTGCAGCATATTCATATTCTGATTCCATCAAAGATAAAGACAGAACACAATTTGTTTTTATTCATAATTTCATTACTTCAGCCCTTCCATTCTTCCAAATTCAAACTCAACTTTAATCCCTCCAACATAAACATGATCAATTCAATTCTACGTCACACTCACACATTTTTCGTACAATCTCCTAAAATTTACAATCTCAATTTTTACTGTTCTCTCTTGCAACCTCCCCGTACGTTGGCGAAACTTGGACCTGAATTTTGACAGAATCATACGGAAAGTTTCTTTTTACCTTCTTCCGACGAAACATACCACAACGACATTTCAATCAAACTCAATATTTAGAACCAGCACTACAAGTCCTACTAAATTTCGTGCTTACAATATCAGTAATACGGAAAAACAACGAGCAACAGAGAGTTTGAAGAGCATTCATCAACACAAAAGAGATTAACCATATATATTCTCCCATAAAATCTCTAACTCTGGAGAACAATTGTGGAATTTAGAGAGCTAGCTTAATTTTGTACAAGATCCAAAACTAAAAATTAACACCTAAAATTGGATATTAAATTAGTAACCACTAAAGAAGCCTCTGTTTATTATTACTACTACTAGTAAGATAGTGTTAAATTTGCATCATCTTCTTCTTCATGGCTTTAGTGGAACCCACTCGTAACGTCCTTTCAACGGCTTATCCTTTGCAATGTCAAAGTTATACCTGTAATTCATAACCAGTGTAACTAACTTTAACATGTATTATACACACACACACACACAGAGAGAGGGAGAGAGAGAGGGAGAGAGAGGCTTACTTTTCTGTGAAGTCCTTCTGAATCTTCTTCTCTGCAACAGCGAAAAACTCTTCAATTTCAGCTTCGGTTGGCATCTTCTCCGCCGTTGATCGACGGCGAGAATTTGTTGCCGGCGTTTTTGAATTTGACTCCAGTTTGTCCATTGCTTCTCCAAGCTCACTTAACGGCGTCGTCTCTCTCCTGAGAAAGCAAGTTAATAAAATAATCACTTGAACAATTCCGTTTGAAACGATGATTTATTTGAAAAGAATAGAAGAGAAGTGAGAAAATGAATCACTTAAATAATTTGAAATTAAAATAACCTCTCTCTGCAATTAGAATCGCAAGTCAGGCTTTTAATTGCCACGCTCTCCTCCTGTTAAAACCAATTCAAATTTCAAATTCACAATCTAAAATTATGTGTGTGTGTGTGTGTGTGTTGTGTAGGCACAAATTATACATACATATATAATTATACATATACATACCTCTAGATCTGGAAACTTGGAATCTTCATTTTGAACCTGTGTAGATGAACAATAAGACGGTGCGAAATCATCGGAGCTAGGGCTCCAACACTGATCGTCAACCGAACACTTTAACGAAACCGAATTCTCCGTTACTTGACGGTGCCGTTTAAATTGCACTGAACACGACGAAGACGAACACAATTCCGTCTCTCCGTCGCCGACTTTTCCTCTCTCGGCCGTACCGGAACTCTCATCCGCCACCTCCGTCGATAAACCTCGTTTTCTCGTCGTCACGCTAACTTGCGCCACATCCATACCACTAATTTCTTCAATTCTCAACTTACAAAACCTGGGCAATTCTCTCCACCATCTCCAATGTGTGTGTGTATATAATAGAATATTCTCCTGTGTCTATGTGTGTGTGTAGAGATGAAGGGTGAGGGGAGAGTGGAGTAGACTAGAGTAGTCTTATTGATTGATCGTCCGTTAGATGGTTGTTATAAACCACGTTATGTGTGGTCCTAACTCCGTTAACGGTGAGCGTACTTTTTAATACCCGTAACGGGATTATTGACGGCACCGTTACAAATTTGGTTAATTACAAACTGACAACACACACTGTTAGAAATTAGCGGATAAAATTAATGGGTTTGAGCATTTGTTATTGTTGTTATCATCAAAGCACATTCACATTCACATATATAACGTTCTTAAGTCCGTTTGGTTGGTACAGAACTGGTCTTAAGCATTATTATTGTGTAATTTTGTTCATTTACTTCCCTGCCCTCTACTTTTATCTCCCCCACTCCATGTTTTTTCTTACCTTTTTTTGCCTATAATCAAATTCAATAAAAAATACTACAATTTTTGTAAATTCTGTTGTTGATTCTTAAAATTACAGTTTTTTTATTGTTGATTAAAATGTAGTGTATAGTTAAGTATGGGTGACGTACAAGAAATTTGTCAGAGACTGGAGAAGAATGGGAATTTGTGTAAATGTACTAGTAGTAGTTTATAACCCAATGCTTAAAAAGTACAGTGTACCAAAATATACCAAACGGGAGTGGCGTAGCCGGAGCTGAGTATATTATTTGTTTGATACAGAGGTCATGCTTTAAGCAAATTACTTCCATTTTTGTCATTTCTCTGTCAAAATTTAAAATTTTCTATTTTCTTACGAATTGAGACATTAATAATATATAGTAAAATATTAATTCTTGACAATGCCCCATATCAAATTTGGGACTAGTGAGATTTGAGAATATATATAATATTAATTACAATTTGTAAAATTAAATTGCAAACAACATGACGATCACTTCTAACGTTTTCTGATCATTTGTTTTTTTAAAGTAACTTTTTCATTACTGAATTTTATTGAAATATAATATCGAAAGGGGTTTATTTCATTCAAAATCTTCATCATTTAATTGAAAATTATACAAAAAAATTTTGAAAACTTAAATAATAAAATTTTAATATATAAAAAAGAACACCCATAAAATAAAAGTTACAATGTGAAATAGAAATGAGATTTGTGCTAAAAGAAATATATTAGTCGATCCAACTCCATCTGCCGAATTTATTTTTTATCCGAAAATTGATAATGCGCTTGAAAAAATAACAAATGATAAAAGATAATATATAAGTCTCAATAATATTATTAAAGATTTGAACTAATTAATACTTTTAAAATATTATAATGATAAACCTATTAAATAAGTGTATATCTAAAGGAATCTCTTTGATTGTAAATGAATCATTTGCTTTGCTTAATTACTTGTAATAACATGGTCAGTACTTAGATAAGGCGAACAAACCAACTGATTAGGGATAGGGGTACTAAAAAATTTATACACATTACATATGTGTTTTAAATTTTAATTTTTTTAGAATTTTAAAAAAAATGAGCATCATTTCAAAATTTTATATAGGTACCCAAGGACCGCCCTGAACATAGTTTACGACGAGCGTGATAAAATAAAAGTTGTTACATATATGATAGTAAGAAAGACAATTTTATAAATTTAAAACATGCATGCGAAAATTGAAATCAACACTAAGAATAAAAATTATGCCGTGTGTTGCTTCTTGTAAGCGTCTAATCACCTGCTTCGCAGATTCATGCTCTGCATCACTCAAAATTTGTATATACGATCAGCTACAGTACATGCACCTAATTGTATTAAGTAGTATTAATCATCCATGGTTAACTAACATACTTATTTGTTGACCTGGTTATAACATTTTGAGACTCTGGGAATACTTTTCAGTTTCAAAATAGTCCGTCACATAAATTGTTTCAGTAAAGAAAATGTACACCATTAATAATGGTTTATTTTTGTGGAAACATGTATAGGACTTGATTCAATGGCTAAACAGTTAATTCATATGCGTCGAGTTGGCCTGTATGAATGCTCCTGTTACAGCTCCAGCTCCAGCTCCATGCACGCATGTTTCTCTAGCTATATCTTTGCAGCATTTCACTTGTCACTTGGCATTTCTTTCGAGTGTGGCCCAACAGCATGCCAAAAACAAATTCACATGCCTATATATGTATATATCCCGCAAATACATGGGGGCAATATTCATGATCTTATCTAATAATTAAATATGCTTCCCTAGCTTTCAACCAACTATATAATCTACTAATCTAGCTACTATTGAATGTAAATGAATGCATTTGTAACACTGTAGATTTCGTAGCCTGAATATTACAGCTATGTAGTCTGGATAATACTACGTACTCTTTGGGAGTTAGTTCAAGTGTTTAACGATACCTTTTATCAATCTACAGCTTAATCTAAACTGAGTTCTCTGCATATACGTAGTTTAGATCCATTCTTGCGCGCGCGTGTGTTTCGACTGATGAATGTAAGCATGCACATAATTAAACTCTGATTAATCAGTCGTTTAACTCTTTACTGCATATATATCAATTGTACTTCCTGTTAATTAATATATAATGGTCGTTTGAGATTCCTTAAATTTAAAATAAGTAACTTATTTTATTTTCATTTTTTACATATTTTCATTTTTTTTTAAAGATAAATATTTATTTTAGAATTTTAAAACCAAATATTATTTTCAAAATAAAAAAAAGTTACTTATTTTCAGAAAAAGTACATACATCCCTACTTTTTTCCGGAAATAAGGACTTATTTCCGGAAAAAAGCTGTTGCCAAACAGCCCCTCCCTCTGTCCCACTTCAAGTGACTGATTTGACTTTTCAATGATAAATTTTTTTAAAATTTGACCAAATTTTACACATATTATAGAATTAAAAAATAAAAAATATATATCATTGAAAAATTTATATAATTTTCTTTAAAATCTACTTTTCAAATTTTGAAAATTTTAAATATATATTTTAAATTTTTGATCATAGTTAATTAAATTTAGTCGTTGAAAAATCAAATGAAACACTTGAAATGAGACAGTATAAGGTACAATTGAGAACTTTATCTAACAACTTAAGGTTTTACAAAAGAGACAGTTACTCAATTGTATCCCGGGTTCATAAGGGTTTGATGGAAGTTGTAAATATCAATACTTTATAGTAGTACCTCAAACTTAATTTTAAAAGTCCATATTAAAATATTTTTAATAATAAAATTTATGATAATAAAAACAAGGGTTAAAAATGCTCAACTCGAACGGTGAATGACGGTGCCTGTATTCTAATTCAAGAATAATTAGACGCAAGTTTAATAGAGTGAGATGGAAAATAGACAAAGGCACATGGATGCAATTAATTTATTTAAAACATAGGTGGGCACGGAAACAGTAGAGTATGGATATTCTCTACTAAACTAAACAAAAATTTGGACAATGGAAAAGGGGTTATCTACATAAAAAGGGTCTCTCTGTCCCGACCCAAGCCTATCTTTTTGGACCTTTAACCAAAATGACCCGCCTTTAACTTGAATCTGAATCATTACAATTGGTGATGAATAGACTGATTATGCTATTTATATAACCCTGCATTTCCGGTGGCTGTGAGATCTAATCACTTTCCTTTTTCTTTATTTAACTAGTTTGGTTGATTGCTTGGAGTCACTAACGCTATCATCCATGTTTTGACATGTACCAAAAGCAAATTTATTGCAAGGACTCCGTTTTATTGTGTGCATATGTTGGATAGTGGGTCCTTTTGGTGCGGTTCTGATCAATTTATAAGTTACTTATAAGGAACCTTAAACGAGATCAGTATATGGTTATTTAAGCACACGTCTCTACTTAATTAGATTGAACAATTAATTATTTATAAAAATTAAGAGAGTAAGAATAAACTCTGTCTTAACGAAGAAGTTGTTGTAGAAACTATCTTTACAAAATGATCACCAATATGTCGGATGAAAATTTGGATGAATAATTGTTTGACGATGAATTGGACAAGTAGGTTGGGGTAATACATTTCCGGTCAATATATGGGTTTAGGTTTACAGGAGATAATAAAAAAGAACTTTTATATATATATATATATATATATATATATATATATATATATATATATATATATATATATATATATATCGCACGCAAAAATACATGCATATATAAGTATATATTCTAAAAGCAAGTCCAAAAACATCCTTAGAGTGAGTCTTTAAGGAACATAATAAAAGAAGTCACTCCAACAACTCCTTGGGTATTCCTTAAAATACTAAAAATCACTTCCATTTCATATTTTAAAAAATGCTCTAACAAGTCCTTAGCTCATTTTTATTAATAAAAAATTACATTCCCTCTTTTTTGACACTCTTTTTCCTTCCTTCATTTTTTACGATTCAAATATATTATTCTTTTAATAGTAAGAAAAGAGGATAAAAAATGTTGTTGGAATGTATGTATACAAGTAATGTCTTAAATCACTATGATACATTATTTTATAAAAAAATTTTAGGGAGCTGTTGGATTTGCTCTTATATCATGTTTTAAGTTAAAATATAAGGAATATAACCAAAAATATTGCTCCAACAGCTCCTTAGTGATTTCTTGAAAGACTAGGACGTCAATTTCATTCCTTACTTTTAAGGATGTCCTAGTCATTTCTAAATTAACTTTTAATAATAAAATATTATTTTCACTCCACTTTTCCATTCTTTTCCCTCTTTTAATATGATTACAATTCAAATATATTGTTATTTTAATAACAGAGAAATAAGATAAAAAAATGTTGTTGAAATACACGTAAAAGAGTTGTGTGCTAAATCATTAGGACATAATATTTTATAATATTTGGAAGGAAACAGCTAGTAGGTGATGGAGCTGCTCTAATACTACATCTATATGTCACATATGATAGAAATGAGGAGAAGGCAATGATGACTCACTTTAGTTCTCTAACCTTGCACGTACTGATATGATGTATAAACACACCAGAGTCAATGAGTTGATGCGGATAGGATGATGATGGATCCAATGCAGAAAGAGATGTTACATTTTCCAAGGGACCAAGTATGTACTATAAATATTGTTATTGGTTTTCTAAAAATAACTTTAAGAAAGAAAAGGACCTCGGTAAAGTAGTGGGGGCAAATTAAAGAATCTAATCAGTGAGGCGGAGAAATCAAATAAAGATGAGGATTAGACAGGTTGATCAGTGCACTATACATTCCATGCACAGTGGAGTATATATTTTAACTTTTACAACATGCCCTTATGGTCCTCTTCTTTCTTCATCTGTTTGTATGAAAACGTACACCGGTCTTTCTTTTTAACTGAAATTTTTCTTTTTAACTTTTGTGAATTGGAGTAATATTTTCCCCATCATGTTTAAAAGAGGAGACAACCCTTTTCACTTTTGTTTGAAGGATAGGGAACCCAGCTAGGTTAATTTGTATATAGGCGTTTGGTAGCTTGATTTGATATTGTAACAACCCTAGTCCTCTTTCATCACCTTTAAGGCGGATTGGAATCCAAGAATCATTCCAAGTTGGGTGTGTATATTTTTTGGTTTGATGAAGATACGAGGTTAAGAGTCGAAATTTAAACCACATCTCCGACTTGTGAGCGTGAGTATTTAAATTTAAATTTAATTTTTTTCGGGAAAATGTGAATGTAGTTCTCTATCAAATTCTTCAATTAAGTTCATTCTTAAATATTGCATGGGTTCCGAAAACAGTACTAAATTAGATCAGTTGCGAAATATATATAGAGGAGGAGCATGCACATGGCTCTTGTTATCATCTATATCGACACTACAGTGTGGTCCATAAACTAAAGTTAAAAAGAATCTTGGCTTGAACTGTAAAATAATAGTCCAGCAACCACCTTAATTTTATTTCTTTTCATTTTTTGTTTTTGAGTAACAAGTCATGGAGGAAATTAACACAAGGACTGAATTGTGTCGTTAAAATTTCAATAAAATCGAACCTACTGCAGTGAGACATATTCAACTAGGCTGATCTCTGGAAGAGTACTTGATGCACTTATATGCACAAATTGCAAAACAAATGATCACTAGTGGGAGTAGTTCTTTTGTCCAGCTCCCTTCAGAATTTGCAGTATTTTTGTAGATGTAGTGGAAATAAGCTGTAGCTTGGTGAAACGCAGATTTCAAGTGCCAAAATGCCCCCTCAAGTACTGAGAAAAGTTTGCATTGGATCGACATGAGGTGATGACACAACACTTGCTTGAACTCCAACTTCTTGCTTACAATTGAACAAGTCTTCTGTTAAAAATTATATATAGAGTCAAATTCAGTAAAAGTCGCATTATAAAATCTGAAGAATTGTCAAAATCTAAATGATTTTGTACTCTTTTGTGTTAAAAACTTATAATAATTTTGTGATCATTTGAATCATAAGATTATTATTAGAATCATGAGATTTAAACTGATTAATACAATTTTTTCCCCTTATTAATCGGATTAAAATTATATAAAAAAAGTCGTCTAATTTAAACAAAATTTTAAAAAAAGCTTCAAGTCAATTTTAATTTTAGATTGATGAAAGAAATATACAAGATAATCTCTTTAAAGCGCTAGCCAGCCTAATATTCGAACTTTCACCCGCTTTAAAATAATTTAAGATGATATCATGGCACTCTCAAAGCTATTTGTTTTAGAATCACCATTAAAATTCCTGTCCAATTTTGAACTCAATCATTTCCTTCAACATTGCAGCAAGTCGAGAGCTTTGCAACAAGGAAAACAAACCCATCAACAAACCATCATACTTGGCCTCCACCAGGACCCTTTCATGGCCACCAAGTTGTTACAAATGTATGCAGATTGTAATGATATTATATCTGCCCACCATCTGCTTGATCAATTGTCTCACCCGAATGTTTTCGCATATACTGCAATGATAGCATTCTATTCTCGTAATGGAATGCCTAATGAGTGTATTACATGTTATAATGAAATGAAAATGAACAGAGTGTTTCCTGATAAGTATGTTCTTCCGAATGTCGTAAGGGCTTGTACTAAGTCATTGTGTCTAAAAACTGGGATGCAAGTCCACAAAGAGGCTGTGGTATTTGGGGTTGAATTGAATTTGCAAATTTGTAATTCTTTGATTGATATGTACTCAAAATGTGGGGATGTTGCGACTGCTAGACGTGTTTTTGATGCAATGCTGGAAAGGGATTTACTGTCTTGGAATTCGCTTATATCAGCGTATGTAAGTAGTGGGTTTCTTGTGTTGGCAATTGAGTTGTTTGGTTTTCTGAGAATCGAAGGGCTTGAGCCTGACATTGTAACTTGGAACACTATTATGGATGCTTATTGTCGTATGGGGCAATGTGATGAGGCTTTCAATGTTTTCAAGAATATCAAGGAGCCTAATATCATTTCGTGGACTACCTTGATATCGGGTTATTCAAGAATTGGAAAGCATGAACTCACGTTGAGTATTTTTAGGGAAATGATGTCTATAGGAAAAGTATGTGCCGATTTGGATTGTCTTTCCAGTGTCCTTGTTTCTTGTAGACATATAGAGGGTTCTAACTTTGGGCGAGAAATTCATGCCCATGGAATGAAAACTATTAACATTAGTGCATTCTACAAGTCAGCTGGACCTGCCTTGTTGGTCATGTATGCCACGAGCACGAGAATACAAGAAATGGGTAATGTATTTAATTGTATGGACAAGTCTGATGTTGTTACTTGGACTGCGATAATTCATAGTCTTGCTCATTTAGGAATGGCACATTCTGCGGTCACATGTTTTAGAGAGATGCAAATTCTTAGAATTCAAAACGATCAGACAACGTTGTCCACTGTTTTGCCTGTGTGCAATTTGAAAGCTGGGAAACAAATCCATGCCTATATCTGGAGAAATGGTTTCATTTCTGTAATTACTGTTCTTAATGCACTTATTCATATGTACTCCAAAAATGGATGCAATACAATTGCATATTCTGTATTTATAAACATGGAAAGTAAAGATGTTGTATCTTGGAATGCAATGATTGGAGGGTTCGGAATGAATGGATTTGGCGAAGCCGCTCTTAACCTTTTGCAGGAAATGAGCCATTCTGAGATTTGCCCCAACTCTTTAACATTTATTTCAGTTCTATCAGCATGTAGCCACTCCGGTCTTGTAGATGAAGGACTCCAAGTTTTCCACAAAATGACTAGAGAATTTGGCTTTGAACCGAAAACCGAACATTTTGCTTGTGTAGTTGATTTACTGGCACGCGCTGGTCAGCTTGATGACGCTGTTGGGTTCATCAACAGAATGCCTGTAAAGGCTGACAAGTGTATATGGGGGGCTGTACTTTCAGCCTCACGAGCACACCAGAATGTTACCACTGGCATACTTGCAGCAGAAAATTTGGTTCAATTGGAACCTAATAATGCTGGAAATTATGTGACACTCTCAAACATGTATGTAAGAGCTGGAAGATGGGACGATGCGGTAGGAGTTAGAAAACAAATGGATAGCAGAAACTTGGTTAAGCCATTGGGATATAGCTTTATTGTAAACGGAAAGTAAAGAAGGCTTGGTACAGAAAGCCACGGCTTATGAGGATGACTGGAGCAATAGCCATACACACTGTGATTGCTTCAAACTTTGAACATGCAAGGATTAATTTGAAGGTTTTTTTAAGGATCGATGCTCAGAAAGATATCAGTACACCTTTGCATGCTGCATCCAAGTCTATGGCAGATACTTGCGCTCATGGTTCTTCACAGTAACTTTAACTACGAGCAGCAGGATGCAGGTAGATGGCAATTGTTCGACACAAGTATCATCAGGGAATGCATGTGATAAAAACACTATACTTAATGTCATGTGAGCTTTGCATACTTCCTTTACGTTAAAGATGTTTTCTTGCAATCTTTTTATTAGCATGGGTAAAATGGACACAGCCTATCTTTTTGAAGTTAGAAAGTGTTTTGCAAAATTAATTGTGATCACCTTATCAGTCGATACAGAGTCTCTTCATTAGCAACTAGCACCTCTTTCCCTAGTTATCTTAAAAAACATTTTTCCAGAGTCTTTTTGTTATTGTCCTTGGTGAGTTGGTATTGCAAAAATAAAATAACAATAATTAGTGACTGGATTCTGTTTAATATATATTCTTGATCATCTCATTTCTTGCTTGTCATCTTAGCTTATTAATTAATAATTTTTTATGTTTAAGATTCTTCATTGGTTGTTACTTACAGATATTTCTGTCTTACTGCAGGGATTTTGATAGAGGGGCTGATGCCACCCCATTTATAACGCTGCAATGGGACTGCAGTGACTGTAACTGAGCATGTATCTGCTCAATTAGTCAATTTAATTTAACTTAAATAGTAAATTATCTGGCCACACTACTTTACCTGCGTATATACCCCCAGAAACATCCATTTAGCTGCTTTGGGCTTGTTAATCAGTACATGGATTCACGGACACGGACTTTTTGAGATGTATAAATTCGTTATAAAGGTTTTAGTTTCCTTATATATGAGTCCAATTGTCCATACCGATTTACAACTATGTCGCTGAGATCAATTGAATCCAAGTACGGAACTAATTGTTGGGCTTGGGTTATTGATCTCTGTGTTGGGTTTCATTGTGATTCTGAATGGCCTTTCATGCCATTTTGTTATGGTGTCAACCCACTTTCGGGATTTTTTCTTTAAAAAGAACCTTTCTCAAATAAATTGATACATTATTGATTTTATGTATTTGTTCCTTTCCTTTTTAGTTATTTTTTTTAATATCACATATTGTATAAAAAATATATTAAATGAATAATTTATTTTCTTTGTTACTTTTGTAATTGTATTAAATTGTTTCTATGTTTAAATTAGTCTACTATAAAAGTATTTTTTTAATTTTTTTGTAAATTTTTTTTTCTAAAAAACAAAGAACAAGTAATTAAAAATGAAATTTTTTCTAAAAATAAAAAAGAAAGAGTAATAAAATAATAGATGACGATTTATCTTATATATATAGTAGGATGTTTATATTACAAAGGGATGTAATGGCAAATCCAACAATATCTTAACTCATTTCTTAAATATAAAAAAAAAAATTAATTCCTAGTAACATAGGACATAGATAACTAATTTCATCTTCAACAATGTTCCTTATCCCCATTCTCTATTTAATATTTTATTATTATTAAAATTACTATTCATCATTGAAGTATAATATATATAATAGAGAGAAAAAAAGTATTTTTAATAATTTAAAATAAAATATTATTTATGACAAAAAGAGAGGTTCTAAAAATAAGGAAGGAAATGAGTGTTCTAGTGATTTAAGGAATCGCTATTACATTGTTGGAGCACTTTATTGACACTTCTGTGGCAGTGTGATTGGTCATGACGTATCCTTCTATTAGGTCAAGAGGCGAGCTTGGCCATTTAATATTTGTTTGAGGATAAATGGGTGCACCCAGAGTTTGATTTGATATTTGACGGTGACGTTGTATATGCCGTACACGTCCGATTTGTTGCACGCATTAGATACCCTATAATGTGTGTATATGTTATCTGTTTTGAAAACAGCTTCCTAGAACTTACTTATAAAATATTATGTCCTAATAGTTTAGAACATTAATTTTGTACATGCACTCCAACAACATTCCTTATCTTCATCCCTTATTATTAAAATATTAATACATTTGAATTGTAAAAGAGGAGGGAAAAGAAAAACAAATATGGGAAATAGGGAAAGTAATTTTTTATTAATAAAAATCAAGTAAAGAATGGCTAGGACATCTTCCAAATATGGAAGGAGAGGGATGTTCTGCCATTTTAAGAATGGACTAGGGAGTTAATGGAATAATATTTTTTGTTACATTCATTATATTATAAATTAAGACATTATATAAAGAAGGTTTTTGACTTGCTCTAATGAATTAAGGAATCACTATAATATTGTTAAAGTACTTTTTTTTAATTAACTTTCTTGAATTTTAACTTAGAACGCCATTTAGGGAAGTTTTTGAACTTGTTCTAACATATATGTGCATTTGTTTCCCCTTTTTTTGGTATATGACACAATGAAAAATGTAACACCGACCTTTAGTTTACCTCCATGATTTACAATTTACAAAAATGGCTTTTAGTATCAATGAATTACAAAGAAAATATAAGAAATGTGCGTGCGATCAATTATTAAAGAAAAATATGTAAAAATAAAATCATTCAGTTAATAGAAATAACATTTAAATTTTGATAACCGGTTAAATATCATTAATAAAAAAGTACTTGGGTTGTCAAAAGATCAAGAAAAAAATACTACTCCCTCTGTTTTATAATCCAATTTAATTTATATACATATTTTAAGATATATTGAAAATTAAATTCTTAATTTTTAAAATTTAAAATTTTATTTACAAAAGACATTTTGAAAATAATTAATAAAACCATTTTTTTAATATACCTTAAAATAGCTGCAGTCCAACTGACTTGGAAAGGGAGGCCGTAAGAAAGAAGAAATTACATTAATAAAGGCACGTTTGCCCTGCCAATTCCAAGGAATTGATTCCCTTTTGACTTGGGTTTTCTGGTGGTGTTAATTTCCACAACAATTTTTTAATTAAACCATCCTCGTGTCGTGAACACAACAAAAAAGACTTCAAAGAAGAAAAAATTAATCTATATGTACATTACTGTTTATTTATGATGTTGGGTCGGGTTCGGTGCGTTGTACCCTGTTTTATGCCCCATTTGTCTCCCATATGTCTTAATAACCCCCCCCCCCCCCCCTCCCCTGGATAACGTGGTCGAAGAAATATTTGAGTAAGATTCGTGGCAGAAAATCGAGACGGTTTGAATTATGTTTTGATTGATAAAGTTACTGCTCTCTTATTAGCAAAACAAATAAATTTTCATTTTTTGGGAATAAAAATAAATTGTCGTACTACATGTTTTTGCGTACCCTGTTTCTTGGCACTGGCTGGCTATCATGATTTCATGCCCATTTCCTACAAAAGTAAGCATATATAGTATTACTCCATCGAACAAAATGATTAAACAGGTTGCGTTTTGAACTAACTTGTACTACATTTTATTTTATAAGAAAAAAGAGTGCTGTAATAATAGTTTTAGGCAGCTTGGTCTTGAGTAAGACTTGTATTTTAAGCAAATGGAGTAATAATGATAATGATAAAACCCGACCCGTACTTATTCACAGTAGTCATCATCCTTCTTTTACACACCACTTATTCAGCTGTATAAAACTTTCCGGTGGAGTAATATTTTATTGTTATTTCAATATTACTCTCTTAATTCTAAAATATGTGTCGTTTTGACTTTTTACACGTATTTTAAGGTTTTAAAAAAAGTTAGCTCTATAATATTTTTTTTCAATTTTCTTTTTGTGAATACAAATTTAAATTATATATTTTTATTCAAAAGAAAAAAATTAAAAAAAATGAGTTACATAAGTAACTTTTTTATACATCTATGTAAAAAGTCAAAGTGACATTTATTTTGGAATGATTAGAGTATTTCGATACACTGACCATTTTTTTAAGAGCTAATAAAATAAAATTAGAAAAAAATAACTGATTTCGAAGAAAACTCCTACTTTGTTTTACTGAGATCTAGTGGAAAATATAGATCCAAAATATGGTAGTAGTTTTTTTAAAAATAAAATGTACTTATCCAAGGTACTCAGCGGAAGTAGTTAGGATTAATCCCCAATATAGTGCAATTATTATTTATGTATATCTCAGCATTGAAGTTCAACTAAAATACAGAGTACTGCTTACACTTTATATTTTAAAGAAATGTTCGGTGACCAAAAATTTCTGATTTTTGTTGATCAGCAGTCAGCATTAACGTGTTTATTATTTCAATACTAGTAATTTACTATCAATAAAATCAGCAAAAATGGCATTGCAATTATCCGCAAGAAAAGCAAGATAATACAAAACTCAAGATAAATGCAAACTGTTTGTTTGTTATTTTTGTTAAGAAAGGATCATCAACTCATGTGATAAGTATACACAAAGTATTTGACTAATCTTTTTGCTCAAAATGGTTAAAGCACTGTATATATCTTTCTTGATAATTATATTGTTTGTTTTTATCAGAAATAGGATAGTGGGTAAATGCATCTTTACTCAATATAAGAACCTATTTATTAACTTTTACTCAATATAGAAATGTTAGATGAATAAATCATACAAGTAAGGTAAATATAATAAACTCAGTTATAAGATTTCAATTTATTTAGCGTGCGATAATGTTACTCATAAATGAAAAACAATAATGTTAGTTAATTTTCTTAAACAGGAAATGATTCGTAGATCTTTAATTCTCTCATAAAATTTTAGGTTCTGATTCGAAATTTAACATATTTATTTCCACCAATAGAGATCGATTTTCTATTTTTGAGAATTTTAGAAACCAGTAACTGAATATATTTTCATTTTAATAAATAGTAAGTAAGATTTTTATAATGAGGAACAAATATTATAAAAGACTAATCTTATTCCAAAGTATCGTTATCCTAAAAAATAACAGAAACACAACTGTACAAAGCATAGTGTATAGTATAAAATCATAGTAGTATTAATAAACCCTGTGCCTTTATGAAGCTTTTGTGGGTGTGTTTTAAAGTTTGAACGTTCTGCTAGCATCACATTTATCCTGCTACTCGGAGAAGCGAGATAAGGTCATTTTTATTAATATTACACCAAATGGATCTCACTTAGCTGTAGGCTGTATGCATATTTTGTGTACGTAATATGATTCCATCACTTAACTTATTATAAACGAGGGTAGCATAGCATTACATACATACATTTGTAGAGTACTTCCTACATTAGCATTACGATAAAGACCATCTAATACACACACACACACTAGTGGTAAATGGTCACCAGCTGTGAAAATGAGACTGCTCTGCCCAAGAAACACGCAGCTCCACACCTGACTACACTCTAGAAAGAGATCGATTTACTACTCATTCTTCTCATCTTCTTTCTTGTTTCTACTCTTACTTTCTTGCCCCTTTAGTTTTTTTAGATGCATTTGGTGCTGTCACTGTTCACTGCTGAGTAATTATACAACTAAAGAAGAGGGGCTGAAGTTCAAAACAATTTGAACTCTGCCTGCAAAAAAGAAACAACCCCATCTTCATTTCTTTGTCTTCTTGGATTCAGTATGGCTGAATACATCTGTTTGTTCAACAAGGTCAGAACTTTCTGTTCTTTTTGCATTTCTGTTACATTCTTTTATCTCAAAGTCTTCACCTTTAATACTTTTATTGTTTTTTTATTTTATCTAATTAATGTTCTTCAACACTTTATTGCTACTTGAGTTTTGAGTAATGTGTGTTTGATCTGGGTTGGGTTGGTTTTAGTTGTATCTGTGCTGAATATTACTTCATACTAAGAAGAAATATGTGCCTATCATTTCTCTGTGGATTGGTCCATGGTTGGATAAATCTTTTACCTTTTCTGGGTTGTGTTTGTTGCCATGGCTTTAATTGAGATACTGGATGCAATGTAGAGTAATTGATTTAGTTCACAACATGCCCTTTCTTGCTTATTTTAGTTGGTATGATATGTGGCCCTAATTATTAGTTTCTTCATTAACAGGACACACTTATTATAAAGCCTCCCAAAAAATCGCCTATATTTTTAAGGATGATAGTGTTGGTTGTTGCAATGTTATGCAGCGTTATCATCTGCTCATTCTGTCTTCAACAAATAAACCACAACAAGTCTAAATTTGTAAATTTCAAAGTCATTGTGAGGCCTTGTCAGGATTACGCAGTCAATCACCCTCTACTTCCCTTCTTGACTTACCCAAGACCCAAAACTTTTTGCAGGTAAGTAGAACAAAGTGTTTATTGTTTTTGAATTGAATTTAAGTCTCATACAAGATATTCTCATGTTCTGTTTTGTGTACTATTAGGGCGGAGTGTTCTTGTAATCCTGTACGATTATTTGCCATTTTATCAACACAGAGATCTGGAAGTGGATGGTTTGAGACACTGTTAAATAGTCATATTAATGTAAGTTCCAATGGAGAAATATTCTCTGCTAAAGAAAGAAGGGATAATGTTTCTTCCATTGTGAAAACTCTGGATAAAGTCTACAATTTGGACTGGTTTACTAGTGCTTCCAAGAATCAGTGCTCAGCTGCCATTGGCTTCAAATGGATGCTAAATCAGGTACCCAGTTTATATTCAAATTTATGTTTTATGGTATGTGTTCATCTTTGTGTACATTGCATTGTGGTTGCTTACTACCATCATCATATTTTCTTGCTTGTTTGATTACATTAAAAATATCACACGCTTCTTTCCCCCAATTTTTTACAAAGGAAAGTGTAGCTACCTCAGTGATGTCAAAACACAATCAATGTTATAACCTAGATTTACAAGAATACCACAGGGGATAGAACTCACACTGATAAATATAAATAAACACCAATTTGGCCTAGTTTCACTCTGGCTATATTAACAACTATATAAACATATTCCCCAGGATCCCATCTCAAGTGGTAGCTTTAATAAATTCTTACACGACCAACCTCTTATCTCTTCTAAGATGTATATCATGTATATTATACTCCCTTCACTGGAAAGCTCGCTCTGGGCTTGAAGATTTCTCAGAAAAAAAGTCAAACTTTTTTTTAGGGTAAGTGCTTATTTATGAGAATAGGTGTTTTTTTAGGATAAGTACTTTATTATGAGATATAAGTTTAGCCAAACACCCTCCAAGATTTCTGTCATGGTCAGGAAGGGTACTACAGTCTCACCATTTCTATCTTGCCAAGATAATTTTAATCATTAATTCATAAGTTGCTTTTGTTAAAGTACATTTAGAAACTTGCTATCATCAATGATTCAGGCACTACCTTATATATGTTTTTAACTTCAATATTGCATTTGTTTAGACATACATGATTCCGTTGAGATATGGGTTGACATATGTTATAGAGCATCGATAAGTTTTATCTAGAAAATATATTGTAGCAACTAGCAAGCATAGAGGGTTGAACAAGTTATCCAACCTTAAAAAGAGGCCTGACATTATACAGCACATGAAATTCAAATAATATTTGTATTTATGGATAACTAATAGCAAATGGGCGGACATTCTCTGGTGGGTTAAACAATTAACTACTCCACTTTGCCTAGTGATTTTCTTTCAGACCGAGTTTCCCAATAGTTAATTACATGTCAAAATTGCTCAACTGGGTGCTTTATTTTGGGTCCTTTATGATGCAAGTGTAGGTTACACATTGGAATTAGGCAGATTTAGTACAGTATCACAAGAGTCTCTCTCGCACACATGTCTGTGTGTTACACCGATTCTAAAAATCAAATCCATGTATAAATATTCTAGTTACTACTCTATCAGAACCTAAAGCATCTCAGGTGTTTGTAGCTATAACTCAAGTTAGATGCATCTGGTGTCACTACCAGTCAAAATCTTATGTAATTCATGTTTTTAGAATCGGTGTAAAGACAGCTGCATTTTCCCCCTAAACTGATATATCGTCTTAAACATGATCCAGCCTGGTTAGCGAGTAACTTGCCTGATTCAGTCACAGTTGATCCTGGAGGGAGGTAGTTGAAGATATAATATATAGCTCTGGGCAGTTACCAGCTGTATGAGTTAATAATATGTTTTCTTTATATATGTATGAGATATAAATCTGCTTTTTTCATTACCAATTATGAGTGTAATCCATATCAACCTTCACTGATAATCCAAGCCACTTATGACCCTGACCGATGAATTTTATACACTGCCCATAAAATTAACTCTTTAGCAAAGTTACATTGTAGATGTGTGTTGGTGGGGGTAGATGATAAATCACCTGAGTCATAAAATCAAGACATTCACATGCACTGAAATCTATGCATCTGGGAGTAATAAAACTTGGAAGATGAAAATAGGGGAAAATTTTCAGTTTGTATGTTTTCTATGTGCTAGGAAAAAGTTAGTAATGTTGTTATTTTCATAACCACAATTTGATGATATTACAAATTAAAGGCTATTCCTTTGTTAAGAAAGTGCCAATTAATTTACATGGTTGGCGCAGGGCTTAATGGAGAATCATAAAGAAATTCTAGAGTACTTCAACAGCAAGGGTGTATCTGTAATACTTCTTTTCCGAAGAAATACACTGCGTCGAATGGTCTCAATGCTTGCAAATTCATATGATCGGCATGCTAAGTTATTGAATGGCACCCACAAGTCACATGTGCACTCGTTTGAAGAGGTCCACCCCCCCTCTCCCCCCCTCTCCCCCCCTCTGCAGATTATAATAATATTAATGACTTTGCTTGTTTATTCTTGCAGGCTGATACACTTTCAAGGTACAGACCAACCATCAATTCTAAAACTTTAATAAATGATTTGAAACAAATGGAATCCACAGTTACAATGGCGATAGAGTACTTTAACAGCACTCGACATATCATTTTGTACTACGAGGATCTAATCAAGAACAGCACTGTAAGTGTTATGTGGAAATTTATTTTAAAGTTATAAAACATTGTAGCAAAACTGTTTATTGTGAAAAGTTGGCTGTTATCCTATTTGTTGTGCTCTAGCTTGTAGTTTTGTTTTAATAATTACGAGTCTATCATATATTTTTTTCAACTTACATCTATAACATAGGTATACATAGGGCCTGTTTGGCCACCACTTATTTCCGGAAATAAGCCCTTATTTCCGGAAAAAAGTAGGGATGTATGTACTTTTTCTGAAAATAAGTAACTTATTTTTTATTTTGAAATTCATATTTGATTTTAAAATTCTAAAACAAATATTTATCTTTAAAAAAAATATGAAAATATGTAAAAAATAAAAATAAAATAAGCTACTTATTTTAAATTTAAGGAACCCCAAACGGCCACATAGTATGTTCTTGTCATTTTTTCTTTTTCTTTTGTTAATAGTTGAACTTAATTCTCTACTGTATTAGAAGTTGAATAATAAGAACAAAATTATATATCATTCTCCTCTGTTTCATGCCTTCTTTTAATTTACTGGTAGTCATAAATTGCTGACATCAACCTTTTGTCATAATCTTTAGAATCATACTCCTCAAATTCTATTTTGTAATAAAATGCAGAAGCTGGATGAAGTTCAAAAGTTTCTAGGATTGCCTCAAATGAACTTGTCGAGCCACCAGGTTAAGATACACAGAGGACCGTTGTGGGAACACATTGAGAACTGGGATGTTGTTAACCAGACGCTTGGGGGAACTACTTATGAAAGCTTTCTAAGTATTGACTATTAAAGGCAGTCATAACCTCTCTGTTATGCAATATGTGGATTGCCTCTATTAAATGGGAGAGAGCTTTGTTCAAGCAATCTCAACGTAGTTATAGTAGAAGGACTACTACATCAACCGATTCTTACCAGAGAGGAAGCTAACTTAGATACAGGCCTTTTCAACATCACTGTGGATGACAAGTTTTAGTTTTTCTTTTCTAGTTCAAAAATGTCTTGTTTGATTAGTTTAATTTTATCCCACCACGATAGATTAGTAGGTTGTAGATATTAACATTAGTAGGAGGGTCTGAGAAGTTCTCAATGTTTAGTAGTTCTTGTTATCTAATGTGATGGTTTTATATTTTATGGTTTATCTTTTTGGTCGATTTCGTATATACGGGATACGTAGAAGTGTAAACATTTCTACATATTCAAATTTATTTTGTGAAAGTAATTTGTGGAGCTCTTAATTGCTGTACAGAAGTACATTTATCCTGGACAAATAGCAGTCGTTTATAAACAGAATGTCAGAAGATTTTGCAACCTCTGAAAGCATTAAAGTTTGTATCCATTTCAAACATTTATTATTATTGAAAATTTTCAATCTCCGAAAGTATCCCTCTTGAACATTTTTTACCAACATTGAAAATTCTCTTGATAATATAAGAATATTATCAAGAGAATATGAATATCTGATATGTAAAAAATCCTTAAGAAAACTATGTACTTAATGTTGTTTAATTATTAAGTTTACACATTTCAATATAAAATAGTAATATGCATTATATGTATTTAAATTATTTGTTTCTTTTTAACAAAACTCTGAAGATATGTAATTTTTTTTATAAGAACAAATAGAAGCGTAGATAAATAAATCATAGAAACGGTCATCTTTTGATATTGTTTTGATTGGAGTTTCCGAAGCATGAGTAATATAGAGTGAACTATTGTTTGGTGGCTAAATTTTAGGACGGTCGAAGCACTTGTGCCCAATTAGTAAATTTGTAAGGTGCACAAGTATTTCTTGATTTTTTTTTAAAGTTTGTAATTTAGAGTCGTCGCTATCGTTATGAGGTCCATCCATCAACCGACAGCCTGGTCCTTGTTGACAAAATCTTTCATTTGACAATAACCGAAACTTGTAAATGCAAATTTACGAAAGGTGACATCCAGTATATCATTTACCTATTTTTCGCAGCACTTTTTAATCTATTCATACTTTATTAATGTATATCAATTTCAAACATATCATGTAAGAGAAGAAAACTCAATGATCTCATGTGCGTCAAATTTAACTGGGTAATTATCTCTAAGTAAAACTATGGATCATATGTACAAAAATTCAGGCATAATAGGGCAAATTAATAAGTAACGGCATACTCCTAGACCATCGTCAAGAACACTAATTTTATAAGTGCATAAATTACAGCAAACAAATAGACAAAAGTTCTTAATCGATTCTGAAATCACGTATTGTATGTGGAAATGGTAGATCTAAACAGGTTTACAGAAGGATCGCCAAATTATACATTAGCATATCTCAATAACCTCGGTAGCAGGTCTAGTAGTTTCCATTTAATCTCCTAACACCTGGTCCGAGATACAAGTTTAGGCGGCAATCTTAATCTGTAACAGCTTCAAAATGGTAACTTTCTTCAAAAAAGATTAAGGAATGAACGAAAGAGTAGGTTTCATGTGGCATGCATATAAACCCTTACTAGATTACTCTAATAGCAATATATTAATTAAGTTACATGGTGGAATTTAGAAATAAACTAAGCTCACCTTATTGAAAATGGAAAAGTAATCAGCCGCCCCAATTTTCATGGTTCTTTCTGTGGCTTGGAGCTCTATAAATACTCAACACTGCAAGAGATGAAAGAGCATTAAGCATCTCGCTTACCTCTATATTCCTTCTTCCTTTCCTCCCTCACTGTCCTTTTCCATGGCTCAAACACTGTTGTTCCTTGCTAGTCTTCTCCTCATACTGACTCTCTCATTTGATATTCAGTCAGCAGAAGGTCGGCATTTGAGATCCAAAACGAAAGGTGATACCAAGAAACTTGAGTCACACTTCAAAGTCCCTGTAAAGGTCATCAAACATATTGCAGGTAAGACTATAAATAAAACGGTATATGGCAATCAAGATATGGCATCGACATTTATCATTCAAACAACACCAAGCCAGGCTTTTGGCAGCACTCGTGCACCACCACCACCGGATCATGTGGCTGACTTCCGACCCACATCACCAGGTCACAGCCCCGGAGTTGGACATACCATTCATACTTAGGGCTAGAACATTCCATTCATCTCACATGTCTATATTATTCACTTTGCGTATCACATCATTGTGCTAAATAGTGCTTGAACATTTGTATGTACAATTTGTTATGTAATCAAATGTAATAAACGTTTCAATATATGCATGTTTTGTAAAAATTCCTTATATTGATGTGCTATCCAAAGATTCAATATTACAACTATATCAGTATCATTTTATATTTTTGCTCACCTTGTAATCACAAGAAGTTCAACTCAAGAACAAAGCTTTGTAGTTTGACAACCTACAGAGATGGATAAGAAAAAGAATTTAAACATACTACATTCTCAATTTCTTTGGTCTTTCCATACACATAAATAATTACACAAGGAAATTTGCCAACGAAAAATTATGTTGCAAGGAAAAGGAACTTCATGGGAGTCTGTTATCAGAATATACATTACAATACTGTCATCAGAATATACTATCTTTTCTGTGCACATATAAGGGTATATGGATGTGTAATGCAGATGAGATGTTTACTGTGTGGTATACTGGTATGCAGAGTCTTCGGAAGCAATTTCATGTATAATGCCTAGACATATATCACTTATATATTATGTAAGCATGTTATTGAGGTACCATTTGTTTGATGATGTATAGGAGAAACCTCATATTTTTAAATATGTTGACACTATCAGCGTAATGTCTCTATCCACTGTGTAAATTTTTTAGCAGCTTTGCATTTGTTGGTACTAATATCTCATTATTAAACTCAAATTCTGATGAAACTCCCGAAAAAATCTACTCATCCATCATACTGTTTACGAGTGCATGCAATGACTCAATAGAGATTATATGTAACAGTGTTGTTTGATATTCATTAATCAGATAATACGTTAAAAACAAAACAATTTCCAGACTTGAGGGATGTACGGGGTGTGTAAGAAGTCCTAATACACAAAACCCAAAAAATAAAAGGACCCGAGAACCGCCCGAAAATGGTTAAGACATAAACCACTTACCGCAAATATTCAATCAAATATATAGAGCTCAGAACATCTTCAATGGAGGGTCACTTTGTGCATTTCAATAGTTAAAATGGATTTGGGTAAAATTTCTACTTTCGAGCAAATAAAAAAGGTGAGTTAGGTCCACCATGGTGGACCTTGACCACTTTCTTATTTTATTAAAGAACATGGAACCATACAATACTCCACCTATTTTAAAATAAATATAATAAAGTAGTAGATTAAACGGTGGAAAATGTTCATTTGCGGGGAAGATGTCCCGTTTTTTTTGGCTGATTAGATGTCCGATTTCTTAAGAAGACATCACTTTTATGGCATGTAAGTGAAACAGGAAAACATTGGAAGAGGGCTTCTACATCGAAGATGCTTTCCGGTCTGTGATACTGGATCATGTACCTCAAAAACTAAATGGCAATTAACACAGTACACCTTGTTTAGAGAAATTTTCCTTGCTGGAGGGCAGGGAGTTAATACTGAGGAAAATCAGAGGGTTACAGCATAATAACTATTTCAGTGCCTAAGACCTAATTCAATTTGAATCACTGTAGAATTTTCAGAAGTGCAAACTAATGTCTCCATTTTCAAGCATCACACAGTGCTTCCTGCATGCATGACTGCATCCCCACTAAAAGGAATGGAAGAACTCTTTGCTTCCTATTATTACAAGGACCATCTTGGTTGATTAGAATGTAATGGAATAACAATTGAAGGTCAAAGATAAATCTTACATTTCTTTTCAGAAAATTTTAAGTATATTTAATTTGTAGAAAACAAAACATCGGTTCTATACAATATATATTTGCTTGGATAGGATTCCAAATCAAAAGTTTAACCATCAACATCCCAGGGTAAATCAGGTTTTCATATCTATAGGCTATAGAGACCCATGTCATCAATGACCCGCAGGGTGACTAGGAATTATATATAATTTTTTTTTGCGGAAATCTAAATAATCGCAGTCATGCCTCTTGAACCCACAAATTTTTATTATTAAAATTAAAGAGGCATTTTCTAGAAAAAAACCAAAATTCCAGACTTTTATTAAATGAAAGAGAATATGAAGAATGATTTGTTGCAGTGAATATTGACTACTCTTTTTCTGCCTTCCACATTGAGAATCAATGGTTGAAAGTTGTGGTTTTAGCATCTCTGAGTTTTACCAGAACCCGTCTTTCTGCTAATTTTTTATTCATAATTTTCAGGCATTGTTGTTCTTAATTTTACTTCACTGCAACAACAGGCGTGCAATCTTTTAATGGGTCTCTACAATGCTATTCCATATTAAAAACTAAATGTATATATACAGTATTATCTTTTGACAATTAAGATTCTAAGATTCTAAAGGCAAAAGGGAATCTCATTGTTATCCTGCCAAAATCACTATCAAGCTGCTTTTCAACAAGTTGTAAATATAATAACTAGCATCCATAACATTTGCCCGTGCACCACAGCCTAGCACAGCAAAGAACAACTACTTGTTCATTAATATAGTATTAACCTAATAACTTAGTGGAGAAAACTGTAGAGGTCTTCCAAAGCTCTAGGAGCCAACAATAAAGTCTGCCCTTTGGAAAATAATGTTATCAATTTCCATTATGAATGAAGGTGAGGTTAAAAAGTGGAAGAGGTAGATGCAACATTTGGCAGTGCAAATGTTTTACATTTGACTTCTTCGAAAATAACAATCACCAATATATTTTAAGACATAAAGAACGGTAGGACGTGCAGGTTGCTGTCTTTGATAAACTAACTAATCATTCTTTCTTATTGACGCGCAGAGATAATTATTGCAAATGGAAAGAACTCGACACTACAAGCGATCATGCAAAAACAAGTAGAACTAATATTAACTGGTATCCAAGTGGGGCAGAAAGTTTGCCGCAGGTCTTAGCTCCAGCAAAGCATTACTTTAACCAGAGTAGAAGTAGATTCCAATTACCTCATCAGCTGTTCTGCATAAAGTATCCCCTAAATGTTTTCTGCTTTCTCCTGTGTTCCAGACCCTATAGGATTGTATAGTTGGGGCATCAGAAATCCATCACTCTGTATGGGCAAGTTAGTTCCACAAGGAAGTGCTGAAAATACCAACTTTAATAGAGTCAAACCATTGGAATATACAAGTAAAAAGAAACCTACAAAGAATATTTTGCATGACTTTAAAGATATTCGCACATCCTCACTCATTGGTATTGTCCTTTGGTCAAATTGCGGCTATTATTAGCAAGATTTGCTTTTTCACTATTAGTGGTTTGTATTTCAAGTAATTACAAATCATTTCCTCCTAAGACCAGTATGCATTTAAAAAAAATATAAAGGTGATGCATGGGCCATTACAGAATAAAGAGCACTCAAAGTAACTGATATATATTTCCCTTCTTTACCAATGACAAGTCTGCAAGGTTGGCTATAGTCTGTCCAAAATAGACGAATAATATTTTGTGATGCTCAACAATAGAAATGCAGTATATGGTTTTCGAAACTTCAGAAAATAGAGCCATTAAAGAGCTATAGTCTTTAAATATTAAGGAAAACAACAAAACAAGGGTCTATTCATATTATAAAGGATATCTTATGACCTTTAATTTGTTAAACATATCAAATACTAATAAAGCTTGCACAGCATAAACTAAACAATATACAAACTACACGACAGATGCATATCACTTCAAGTTGTCGACCGCTACTCTAGAGGATGAAGCTTTGTGTATGACCCAACAACATTAAATAAAAAACATAGCAAAGTGGGAAGTACAGGAGAATCTCAGACCTTTGGCTGAATTCTGCTGCTTGAGGTAGTGGTGCTAAGGCCAATCAAGTTCACCTTTGATATTTTCTAAGCTACCAAATCTCTCTCTCAGATTCAATTTGCTTAGAACAATTGTAATTGCAATTTGATAAAATAAAGCATTTTTCAGCAAAATGAGAGGTGATTATGCAGTCAAATTGAGCTACAGCCTAAAGGACATAATTAGCTGAGTGGTTCTTGATATGTTGTTAACACAATAGTTCCTTTGACTATCTCACTTGAATTTTTTAATTAGTGCTGTTTTAAGTTGAATTTTAACACTCTCCAATTGAATACACAGAAAATGATTGAATTATACGAAAAGAAAAACTCCATCTCTCCCTTTGCAAGCGTTATTCAAACAAGCATATGATGATTTTGGCTTATATTATGAGGTGGTTTAACACAAAAAATAGTAAGACGTAATAAATGCTTCCAAACTGAATATACAGCATATGAATGCCTCCAGGCAACAAAAACGTAAATGGAAACAATTATAGCCTGCAGGAGCTTAGCAAACTCTGATTATAGATAGTCACTATTCTTTTCTGGGGATCTACCTATTACAACATAGATTCACATCATTATGTAATATAAATATTATGCTCGATAGAAAGAATGAGGATGGTTACTATTGTAAATGTAAAATATCTATGTATGCATGGAGAGTGCAAAGTCATCTCTCGTGCAGGACTGCAGGGTAAATTGCCTGATTCTCTCCACCCCAATAAATATTTCCAAGTACGGATAAATCTTTAAATTCATACAGTTATGGACGTTGTCAAATTGGGAAAAACAGTGAAACATGTAATGAAGTTTGTAAAACTGAACTAAGATGGTCTGAGAGAAAATAGGAATAGCAAAATATGCATTATGCAGTATATGAATATTTTTTAAATTATTTCACTTTAAAATAGGATCACTTTCTAGACTCATCAATCATCAGGCATCACTCAAAGAGCCACAAAAGAATGTCATCCATCAGATTTTCATTAACACCCTTAATCAGTTACTTGCACTGTATACTCTCTATGACTATAAATATAAGACGAGCCAGAAGATTCAAATCATTCCTCTTCTGTCATTCAAATCTTTAGCATCTCACAGTTCTCATAACGAACCTTCCAATATAAACAAACACAATCTTTATTGCCTTATAATGGCCCAAATGCAACCCTTTTACTCCTGGGCAATTATTCTTGCAGTGATAACCTGCCATGGAATTCTATCAGCGGAAGGAAGGCAACTAAAACCTATGAAAAGACAAGTGGGTGTTCAAACAGTTTCAAGTACCCAAGTTAAATTTCCGCCATCAAGTACCAAAAGCATGGAATCAACCACAGTTGCAGATCCTATAAATGATTTTCGACCAACAACACCAGGTAACAGTCCAGGTGTAGGCCACTCCTATGCCGAGCACAGTGTTGTTGTTCAACCTGGTGATGTTACGAAGGTACATAGTAAGGAAACTAAGCAAGAATCTACAAGAAAACAAAAAGTTTCCAGAGTTGAAAATTCTATAGATGGTTTTCGACCAACAGCACCAGGTAATAGCCCTGGTGTTGGGCACTTTAATACCAAGATTGATGTTAAAGTTCAATCGAAGGGGGTAGGAATTGGTCCTGATGTTGGCCATTCTAATGCAGGAATCACGGATGATTTTAAACCCACACAACCAGGTCACAGCCCTGGTGTTGGTCATTCTTTCAAAGACAAAAACACAGAGCCAATTGCATAGATATGTGTAGACCTACAAAGGAGCTTCACAGGTTGAATGTAATGTCAATTCACACACAGAGATCCAAACATTGACCAGCGCATGCATATATTTATATCAATTGTTTTAGCAAATAGGTCTTTACGAAGACTGTATATTTGCAGTAGAAGAAACTTGTAAATTAATTTCAATTTTATGTAATACATATAAAATTAAAATTTGTTATCAGACATGTTTTCCTATGTCATATACTGTTATTTACAAATACATAATCTAAAAAAAGATTAAGTAAAAGATATGTGGTTGCGGACTTACAGATATAGTAAGATAAAAGTGTTCATGCCTATTAGTATAAATTAAAAAGAAATCGAGACTCACTAGCCCAGAACATCACATGAAGCAGCAAATCAATCAACAGCAGAAATTTCATCCGAGATGCAGTGTAACAATTCTAATGTCTACATATATTATGCCCATATATAATCTTGATTAATATATATTACACGTACAGACTCCTCAAGTATTTTAAACTTGGTGAAAGCAATACCAAATCTACCTACAGCACGTACATTCAGTTTCAGAAACACTAGCAGTGCTGCCAAAGCTGAAAGACCTTTTATTTGCATAATAGCTACTCAGATTCTCCAATTTTCTTCAAATAAATTAACAAGCTCCAACTGTAATTAATCATATCATCAATGAATCAAAAGCTATTATAAGGAATCTAAATAAATCAAATAAAAGGAAAAAAGTTATTAAATGTGGATAAAATACAATCCTAAAAAAGATACCGGCCACCTAGCTAGATACCTCAAACATTTTGAATTACAAGATATCAATTAAGCAAAAAAGACGAATTCTTTTAATCTTATTTTGCATGCTACATACTAGCTATATTCAAACACATATATATAGTAGTAGAACAAACAGCACATGCTAGCCGTTAACTGTAAATAATTTAAATTATATATATATATATATATTGAACTTTAACAGCAATCCACGAAAGCAATGGAGAAACAATTGCTTTAGAATCCAAAAAGTTCAATACAACTCGATCTCAAGCTCTTGATAAATTATACGGTAACATGCATATAGTAATAAACAAACACAGTCACATAGTAGCACTGATGCAAGGATCGCAAATAGAGAAAACGTAACGAAACAATACGCATGTGAACGTAAGATAAATATAACCGCTTCATCTTCCCTGCAAATTGTTCGTCATTCGATCTCACGGATATGATCGCGGTTTGGTTTGATATATTCCTGTTTGCAAATCAAACCGTGATAGCGATTTTAGGGGTGTGCATGGGCTGGTTCTGGGCTAACCAAACCGTTCGGTCCGGTTCAGTTAATTAACATAAACGGTAACTAAATTATTTAAAACGGTTTTTCGGTTCCGGTTAACCATGAGTCGGTCACGGCTTTATTTTTTATTTTTTTCTTCAATTATTTTTTACTTTTTTATACCATTTCAGGTTAGTAAACAAATATTATTAATAAACTTGCATTTTTTCCCTACAATTTATAACTAACTTTATTGGTATAAAGATTAAATTTATCAAAAAAACAAATATTTTTATTTCTTCCTTTATTTATTAAAATAATTTTATTGAAAAAAATGACATTTTTTTATAATAGGTACTCATACACTTTATAATGAAATTCTCACTAGATTATACTAAAATTCATGTATTATAAAACTGAATATACACATTATTGATATTAGTGTTATTGATTTTTAAGTAACATATATTATATACTTAATATATATATATATAATATTCGGTTCGGTTAATTTTGATACGGTTTTAACATAAAACCGAAACCATACCATTAATTTTGGTTTTTTATATTCGATTTTTTTTAGATTTTTTAGGTTTGGTTATTTTGTTTTTTTCCTGTTTCAATTTTTTCTGCTCAATTCAGTTTAACGGATTTTTTGGTTTAGAATATAATTGTAATTTTATTAATAATTTTTTTTAAAAAATGGTTCTTTTATTATAATTTTTTTATTTAAATTTTAGTCCTGTCAATACATGTAATTAATAATGAAATTATTTTATTATTTCATGATAAATTAAAATTGTCCACCTTAATTATTTATAATTTATTACTAACGAGATTATTAATAATTTAATTTGTAATATGTTGACACGGGATAAAGAGACAATAATATAAAAGTCTTTAACATTATTTTAAATTAAGTTATGATAATTGTATGTTTAATATATTTTAATAATTATTTAGTGAAATTAGGGAGCCTAATATACATTTTAGAGAAGTTACCTGAAATAATTTTATATACAAACATGGGAGGAGTATTACTATAAAATCTGGATTCATTTAAAATTTTATTAATATCCAAATATTTTATGCTATAATTTTAGAAAATTATCTAATATCTAACTTATATTCATTTTTCTCTTATTTAATTTGTAGTTGATAATATAATATAAATATAAATTATATATATATATATAAATTTTATATATATATATATATAAATTATATATATATATATAGTCATACTCAAATAGAAAATAGCTTAAATGAGAAATAGAAAACATTATCATTATACCTGCCGCACCCACACACAAATTATATACACTCTCACACACACAATCCCATCTATTCTCCTCCGTTTTTAATTTGATTTTTCCCGTCAATTGACAAAGTTTTTTTCAAATCTAATTTCACCATATTTTTTTCCATCTCCCAACGATCAGTTTTCATACCATATGTGCTATATTTCGGCAAATATAATTTATAATTAAAATAAATTCGTCACTTATCAGATTCAAACTTCAATCACTAAATAATATTACAGAAACCACTAATTTGTATTATAGAAATCACTAATTTGTATTACAGAAATCACTAAATTATATATTCTGGGTTCACAAAAAATAATGAAAATCGCCGAAAAAATAAAAGTCACCGGAATATATCACATATGGTATGCAAACTGATTGTTGGGAGATGGAGAAAAATATGGTGAAGTTAAATTTGAAAAAAACTTCACTAATTAACGGGAAAAATCAAATTAAAAACGGAGGAATTATATGGGATTAGGTGCATGAGGGTGTATTTGATTTGTGTGTGGATGTTCCCCTTGCCATTAGATTATATTGAATATGTGGTGTAGATCTTATTTTCTATTTTCTATTCTAAATTATTTTTTATTTGATCACTTGCCTATATATATATATATATATATATATATATATATATATATATATATGCTGTTCGGATTGGGTTAAAATTAAACCAACCCGTAACCCACAATTTTTAAAAATAATCGAACCAAAACTATAAACCTCAATTCGATTTCTGTTCAAATTAATTGGATTTCAATATATATATATATATATATATATATATATATATATATATATATATATGCGGTTCGGATTGATTAAAATCAAACCAACCCGTAACCCACAATTTTTTAAAATAATCGAACCAAAACTATAAACCTCAATTCGATTTCGGTTCAAATTAATTTATATGAATTATGCGATTTAACTCGAATTATAATCACCCTAATTCACACTCAAAATTATCCCCGCAATAATATGTATTCGGTGCAAAGACCGTATCGAAACTTCTCCTCTTTTCTATTTGTGACAAAAAAATTTGGACACAAATAAACAATCATGATAATAATTTATTTTCCATTTTCTAGGTTTTCTCTAAATACATTATTAAGGATTAAACAGTTTGAAAAAAATAAAATTTTCCATTTATATAACCTTTTTTCTTTTGGATGGTTAAAAGAAAATAAAACCTTTCTTAATTTTAAGTCAATATACTTCATATTAGGCTGAATGAAAATAATATTCAATTATAAATTATACTACCTCCACTCCTCGATAATAATTTTTAAATTTTGGTATACATATTTAAGATATCTATACTATACTATATTATTAAAACCGAAAAATTGAAATTTTGACAGTCAGTCGATAGTCGGCCGGTTTGGGCCAGATAGTTAATTAATTATTGGACTTAATTTTAAAATATTAATATGTTAACTAAAATAATCTCACATTAATCTCTATAAATATTATCTTATTAAAATACAAATACAAATAAAGTATATGCAAGGTTATATAAAAATATATACACATAAAATTAAATAAAGTTTAAATTATTATAATAAAAATAAATTTCAAAAATATTAAAATAATTTCTATTTAATCTTATTTTTAAAAATACGTGTTTTAAGTGCATACAAAATTATTTATTAACACACCATAGAGAGGTATACTCAAATTAGAAGACCGAATTCCCATCAACACTGCCATCAACACCGTCTCTTAACTAAAATATATCTCACGTTAATTTTCTAACTAAAACACAAATCGAAACAAAATACATAAATATTATCATATTAAAATATAAATACAAATAAAGGATATGAAAAATTATTTAAAAATATATACATAAATTTAAATCATATAAAAAATATTAAAATACAAAAAAAAATTCGATCCGTACATCGCACGGGATATAAGCTAGTATAATTATAATTATAATTAACTATAATTTTTTATAGTAACTAACTATTTGAATTCTAATTTATATTTACTACAAATATAAATTAATAGTTATTATCAAATATGATTATATATTTTATATTCTTGAACATATATATTAAAAAATTAAAAAATTATTATTAAGATCCGAAGTCTAGAAGAGTACGTTTTAGGTGCCTTTCAAAATGTGTTAACAATACATTAAAATAAATATAACATTGACTTTTTGACATTTATTGACAAGTGATAGATATCAGAATTCAGAATCTCCGTATTGCAGGCGGAAATTAATTAAACATTCGGCCATGATAAAACTTGGGAAGACAACGGTAGTTCTAAAAGAATAAAGAATTGCCATGATACATGTATCATCTTGAGAGCAGAATAATAATGGAAGGAGAATCGGAGATGTAGTGATGTAGTGATGTAGATTCTTTTCAGACCTCTTTGAAAAAGTTAATTCAGCTACAAATGCTAGCTGTTGACACCATGTTTGGATAGTTTAGACAATGTCCCAGACTCCCCTGTCTTTTTGCCAAGTCGATGTCGGCTGGCTAACTCAAAGTTGTTCGCGACAAACCCAAACATTCTACAAAACCTAAAAATCTTAATTGAGTCGGTGTATATTGGACGGTTAATAGAGATATCATGTCAGACCGCTTAAGATCCAATACGTTATATGTAATTTGGACTCAGCTGAGACCAACCATGGTTGTAGATAAATTTTTTTATTCCGATTTAAAAACTAATTTTAGACAAAATAGGTCTTTGTTATTTTGAAAATAAATTGTTTTCAAGTTATTATAGGACGTAAGTCTTAACTATCAAACTTTTTAAATAAACATTATTTCTTATGATATAATATATTTCAAAACATTCACAAATTAAAAATATTATTAAAAAATAATCATTTTTTTATAATACTCTTTCCAAAATCACCTTTTCATGATACAACAATTTTAAACACTAAATAATTAATATTTTCCAAACGGAGGTAACAACAATTAAATCATAGTATAAATTATTTTGTCATACATATAGTGTAGTGAAATAATGAACAGTTAGAACACACACACACACATATTAGGGTGGATTACTATATGCTACTATTATTAATAATTAATATTTTCTTCGTACTATAAAAGATCTGAAATTCAGCATACAAAAAAGGCACCTGGTAATTTTTTTAAAAAGAAACCTGATTCCCTCTTACAAAGTTATCACCCGTTAATTTGTCTATAGTTCAGCTTTTTGATCATTTGTTTGCTTACATTTTATAACATAACCAAACTTTTGGTCCACCGGAACACTGCAGTGTGCGATATATCATTAATTAATTAATATTAAACTGAGATTATATATAGAATTATCAAAAGCATATGCAAGTCGTTTTTGGCTTTACTCCAACCATGGAAACCACCATATAATTCTTGCCATTAACTGCATGGAAAGATTCTTCATTTGAGCCTTTTTTTGGGTGCGAATATATATATATATAGCAGTACGTACAACAAAGGTTCATAGAGACTCAAATATAAATGTTAGGTCTGTGTAAAGGTTGATCATGTAGACCTAAATCTCCTCTGTAAAGTAAGGATTATCAAACCGCTAAGAGTTAAATAAACCGCATATATTCTTTAATTAGGTGCCAGAAACGTCGTCCAATTAAGTACAGCACTTATAATGTAATGGTGAGTGGAAGGTTCATGATCGAATATATATTTCGAATAAAAGGATGAAATAACAATGAGTAGTACGTACATTGCTCTGTCTTTAGTTATAATAATTAGCTAGCTAGCTAGCAAGCAAAACTAAATAACTAATGCATGCAGCAGCTCTTCAGTTCTTTGAAAGGTGATAAACCCTCTATTAATCGTCAGTTTATATATAATCAAGACTGATCGTAATGAATGTGGACTGGTCTACGGTAGCTTATTTTATGCGTGCATGGCTTTAGTAGTACAGTATTGTATTTATATCTAGGGACCATAGCTAGGTTGTTAGGTTTCTCAATTACAATCAATTAATCATTCGAAGTTGGTATGTATTCATATATACATGGTGGGAATGATTAGCGAGTAGGATCCTAACAGCTAACATAGGCTTTCTGTGTATTATATGATGCACAAGAAATTTGTTTTATTGGTCAAGTTGAAAATATATTACATTTTTCTGTATGGTACGTATGATTATGACATTAATCTATTTATTTTTAAAAGTATAATAAAACATTGTTTGTGTTTCCTTAATTCCTTATCTTCATACTTTATTGGAGGAGTACAATTAATATCAGGTTGTCGATTTTTTTTATCATTTTTATCCATCAATGCATAATTTTTTCGTATTTTGAGATTATTCACCTTTAGTGTACGCCCTATAAATTTGTATAAATTTCTCCAATTATTGAGGACTGGAAAATTAGATTTTATGAGCTTTAAATTTCTCCTAAATGTGATATGAGTTCATTAGATGGGTAAAATTTTGAGAGGGTACGTAACTAATTAAATGATACGTCAGTGATACCGAACATGACAATATACACGTAACACTTAATGAGTCATCAATATATATAATTAGTCGTCTCTGACAATGTTAAAAAAACGAAAACTAAATGATCAAGTGTATAAATTGATTCTTGATCTTTGGGGGATTAAGGATCCTCTACTTTTTCTATCGAGAGAATTGATAACGATTAAAAAGCACTAAATTCGTAAGTCAGATTGAGCCCTCATAAATTTCTAACAGATGCGATTAAATAAGTATGAACATTGCACCCTATATCTTATATATAGTGAAGGGCCAAAACAATTCTCTCATCCAAGCTAGAGGGCTGAATTATGTATTTTGCCTCTGAAATTTATATATCTTGAAAATTTTAGCCCTTTTTCAGATCTTAAATATTTACCTTTATTCACATTTACCACTAAATTAATGAACATGTTGAATGTGAAATGCAAGTCTCTTTACCAGACAGAGGTAAATGATATGTTTCAGAATATTCTTTGCCTGCCTTTATCAGTTGTCCAATTACAGGGCTACCTACTGTACGTACGTATTTTTATTTTATTTCTTTTTTGCTGAGAACCTAGCAAATCTATGGCCAAAATATATAGGTCGATCGAATACAAGTGTGAAACAATGAAAAGGTTGATGTTTGAGTACATTTTTTATGTTTATTTCTTTATGTGCCCTTATTGCTAATAAAATCACTCCAAATTAACTTGAATGAAGTTTGTTTTTTTTGCTAGGATACTAAACAACTTTACTTACCGAAAGAAGTTTAGTTGTATGTATCTGACATTCTGACCTATTCGACAATAGAGGAAGGGGTCGAGAATCCTTATTTCTTTCGAGGGTTAAAATAACTTATTTTGACTTTTTGGCTTGTATAGTGTTAAACTTAAGTGTATTCAGAAAACTCAAGTTTTTACTTGGTGTTTAGTCAAAACTGCAACAGGTGCTGGTAACGGGTTAACGTTAATGGACCGCTAGCGTAGTCAAATGTTCAACATCGAACCTGTTGATAATTAGATCGATCTAGACAAAATAAACACTGTTGTTTTTTTGGTTGGTTTCAACAGGGTCGCCTTAATTTGCAGTTTGCCACACACGGTACTTGATTTTAATGTAAAATCTTTTGATCAAGATTCGTTGTCATGTCATATCATTATATGCGTGCGTGATGTTGAACATGATTATAATCTGACATTAATTGTATGTCAATTCCCCGCGTCAATTTAACTCACTTATATATCTCACCCCGTGACCCACTAAAACTGTTAATATTTGAGATTTAGCAGCATGAAAGATAAAGAAGAAGGTAATCTCCATTAATTGTACACCAAGATTTAGCAAGCTGAGTAGATTGAAGCTCAACAAAAACAAATTATTTTGTAACATAAATTGTACATCGAAATTATTGTAACCAAGCTTTCACACAGGTTATAAATGTAGCCGATGTTTATGATGAATTTGAAGTCAACTATATATATATGGCTCAAAATTAATCATCTGTAAATATTTTTGTTATTCGATCGGAACGAATATCTAGTCTTTTTCACATATTCTAATTACGTGTTTCGTGTAGTACGTACTGATTGTGAATTCTTTAATTCACTGATCAATATATATCATTATATGAACTCGAGTTTATAGCTAGAGCTAGAGGAGAGACTAGAGAGTACTATCATAGCAAATGAAAAGGGCGAGGTTTTGAAACTTGATCTAGAAACTAAATCTTCTGAAATTTTAACCAGGAAATAATTAATTAGTGTGTGTATATGAAATGATTAGAGGAGCTAGAGAAATCGAGAATAATAATTAACAAAAACAGCAAAAGGAACTTAGCAACAAGTAGAAAGGCTGCAGAGATATTTTCCCAGATGGAACTAAATTGAATTGTGTGTGAAGAGAGAAGGGAAAAAATAAAATGTCCGGTTTAGTAATTAAAATGGTTGCGTAGAGGAAAAAAGGAGGATTGATATATATTAATATTGGAGTCCAGCTAGAGAAACCTACATGGGAACAAACACATGCATATGATAGATGGAGAATCCAGGGGCGGGCAAGAAACTGGCTGCGATGGGCATATATCGATTCAAGGCGTAAATGCATGGTAACCATTGGAATTACAAGGGAAGACAAAAGAAATGGGGACACTAATTGGGAGAAGAGCAGGCAGAGCCATGAGAGGAAGCGATTGAGAATATAGACAAGTATATATAAAAGAGGATATAGGATAGATATTTGGTGCATATAAACAACCTTTTCTTCCCCTTTCACGAGAGGTCGGGCTTAGTCTCTCAAGGCAAACCATCCAATTCTACTTTCTTTCTTTTCTACTAATCAATATCTCCATGCATCTTCCATTTTCTTCTACCATTCACTACTCCTTGGAATTTTCGAATCTTTACTCCCACTAGTCTGGACCTCACCCGCCCCTCTTTTACTATAAATACTACAGTTGTATCTTCTCTTTTTATCATCACCTAAACCCTCTCATACTATACACACACAAACAATTATATACTATTTACTTGCACATAATACATATACAACATATATATATATATATGGGGTTCAAGATTAATTTATGTGTGTTTCTCTTTGTGTTGATCTTAAGCAATGAGCTTATTTTATGTGTCGAGGGCAGGCATTTCTTCAAGTCCAAAGACTGCAAGAAATGCTCTAGGCATAATTATCACCACAACCATCATCACCGTGTTAAGAGCAACGCTCTGAATGAAAAACACAAGCCCACCATGCCTGCCATCGATGATCCGCCTCAAGAGAATGACAGTAAGATGGATTTCGTGAACGATTTTCGACCCACTAGCCCGGGACACAGTCCTGGTATAGGTCATTCTATTAACAACTAGTGATTCCCCTAGCTACCCTACGTACATTTTCTCAATATTTTTGGTCGATCGGAATCCAGTGTATCTGGTTCGCCTCATATTAATTTGTTTGGAATTGTGACGGTATCAAGTATTCAAATACTCTCTATATAGTCGTCTGTAAATATTATTGAGGAAGAGTGTCTAGTTTTTTACAAATCTCTACTGAATGATTAGTTTAGTAAATATAAACTTTCTTCGCCGATCCATACTTCATAAGTTGCTTAGTCCGTTAATTATTAAGTAGCAAGTTGCATAATAATAAATTAAACACATATATTATATTATTTTTTTTAATCTAGTTATCATAATAGTCACAAAATTGACGGATCAAACGTGATCAAAAAATAAAACTCAAGTTTATAGCTTGAGGTTCGGAGACAGTTTACATGCATGGCGAATAAGCGTTACATGCTACATTAAGTTACGACTTACAACGTGAATGATGAATCGAAACAGTCCAAACGAGTAAATGTTGGTATTGTAAAGGGCAGGGTATTGAAATTCTAAAAACCCGTGCAAACTGAATCTTTAATTAATTTTTTAACAAGAAAAGTTATGATACAAGGAGGTATAAGCAAACGATCTTTTTATTTAAAGGAAAGAATAAAATACTAACAGAATTCTTGAACTCGGATTTTTTTTTTGTCAAACTTTAACTCAGATTTTTTTTCCTTTTGACAAGAGAGCTTGAACTCAGATTTTTTTATATATACAGAAAGCTTGAACTCAGGTTTTTATATGTATTAGAACACGAATAAGATAGGATTTTAATGAGCACGGTTGGATAACCCAAGTGGTTGAGGGTTTATTGAATTTTTTTAGAACAGATACACATTTATAAGGCTATAAGCCGCATTAGTCAAAAAAAAAAGAAGATAGGATTTTAATGTTGCGCGTAACATCAGGAATAAATCTATTAATGGTATAATCTCCGCATGCAGTTGCTGACTGGCGTGTGGATTAAAGACCTTAAAGTCATTACTGTTTGCTATAAAAAAAATAAACTTAAGTTTGTTATCAACACCAAAATAAATAAACTTAAGTTTGGTTCGTTCATAAAGAAATTAATATTAATATTGTTTTTGAAACTAAATTAATTAGAACTGCCGGCAAAATTAGGGAGAGATTAGCCAAACTAAAATTTAAAATTATATTCCATTATTATTGCATTAATCTAGGTCTTATTTGGAAGTTAGAGGTTTCAGTAGAAATTAGAGGATTGATGTAAGTTTGATATTTGATCAAGCGAATCCTCTCATATGTGTGTTTGGTAGTTAGTTGATTGAAATAATTTATTGAGGTGAAAATGCTAATTTTGATAAAGTTATTTTTAGAAGTTTTTTGCATCAGATGTTTGTCATATGCCTAATTTAAATACAAATAACTAATTCAAACAGTTTATTACCAAACAATTTTTTTTTAAAACAGTTGATCCAATCCCTTAGTCAAAATAGTTATTCAAATCAGTTAGTCAAAACAGCTAATTCAATCCGTCCCTGCTAACCGCTAATTGTCAAACAGGACCTAATATATGTGAAGTAAAATCAACATTATAAAAAAAGATAATACTGAAAATTTGTTAAATTTTTTATTTATAATATAAATAGACAATATGTGACAAACTTATTGTTGAAACTGACTAGCATTTTAAGACTTTTACTCCATTTTTAAGTGAAGTTTTAGTGCCTGCAGTGTTTTCATTTTTCCTTTGTCGGCCCAATGCATAGATACTAAATAGAAACCCATGTGTCATTACTTAGAACCAACTTGAAGCGAGCCCAAGCAAAGCCAGATAGTTAAACCAGCAAAACGTTTTTTTCTCCTGTTTTTCACTAGTCAAAAAAATATTTTTGTCTTTACACAAATTATTACAAGAATGTAAATAATTAAAGCGTTCTATCCCCTGATTTTAATTGCGAATGCTGTTGATAACAAGGGTGTTTCTTGGTATTGAGGAATGTCTGGACAAGGAGGAGGTGGTAGTTATTTTTGCCCAGGCGAAAATGAAAGTGTTGGTTGGTTACCTCAATTTCTGTGAGTGGTTGTAAGTTTCTTGTTATCTGTTTCAGTAGTCCGTTTTAAATATGGATCCCAAAGTCACAGTACTCGCACACCTAGGAAAAACCACATGTACATACTAACCCACACCCTTCTCACATCCTCTAAAATGAACCCTATTAAGAGAGAATAGAGTCGACGCTTAAACCAGAAAACAAAGCAAAACAATCACACCCATAAACCTTGAGCAGTAATATATATATATATATATATATATAGTAACTGTTAGACATTAGCTTCTCTTTCAGTAAACCTGAAGCATAAAAAAGACATTAAATTTGTAGCAACTCTGCTCCTAATAACACTTCATTTGCCACGTTCCGCATAGCTTTTGGTCAAGAGTATAACATTATCCTGCAAAAATACATCAGACGTAAGCTTCAAACATTAAAACTAAACTTGTGCTGACTAAAACACCAACTTGAGCCAATTAAGTGGCTCCAATAATATTAATATTAATAGTATTCACACACAAAATCAAGGCACAAGGCGAGCCGGCGAGGCTCTACATATTTACTGAATCACTGATGTTTTTCATTGACCTACATTGTACAATGTGGCTACAATTACATAAAGTCGTAGTAGGCATGCACTAATGCATTTCTAAAATGCAAGGTAAGTAATTGACCTTAGGCTTAAGGATGAACAGAGGTAAAAAAGAATCATGTTCTCAGATGAGAATGAGATCACCTTCTATTCTGTCCCTCGAGGATTACCCATTGTACACACACAAACCAGATATTTGTGCCATATTATAACTTTGTTTCGTCATATAGAGTACTGTAAAACATATATAATAAATCAAGCCAAATATGAACAAGACCCAGAGACTCGACTGATTTAGTTACCAATATGGAAAATGAAAATGAAATGTGCGCAACAAACGCGCAATTTTGAAAGTACCAAGTAAAATACTAGTGACTTGAAAGATATATAAATTGTACGTTGTGAAGTTACCTCTAGATTTCTTCTTTAATTAAGTGGGCCTGATTTAGTTGGAGTTGGCAGTTAATTGCACTTGATTAATTGGCACGAAACCCTTCGAGTGAAACCAAGTGACACTCTGTATTTGAGAGTTACAGAATGTTGTCGTCTTCCCTAAGATCTATAACGTTCCATTTCTTTGTTCTAATAAATTTATTTAGAAGTTAAAGATGTAATTTTTATTTTATTTTTTGGAGAAATAGAAATTCAATCACAAGACGAAAATTTAATATTTGTGGTAGGCGTGACACTTTGACCATTTCTAGACCTTGATAACATGGTGACTGGTAAGGCAGCCGTCACTTGCGACCGCCATACCATTTGTGTGGAATCAATTTTGTTTTTTCCAGACGCCAGCAGCCTCCTCTTATTAGACAGCTGATTCAGTGCATGCTGCATTATGCATAGGATGTGTTTTCACATAATTTTTTTAAAAAAAACTCTAAATATCTAACAAGTGGTATTATTTTATATTTACAAGCTTGTTGATACTTTGATCCTTGTGCAGTTCTGATGGTGCATAGCTAAAGCTGCGGAGATGAGTTAAAATAGAATTGATAAAAAAATATATCCAGAAAGTTTAGCGCTTAGCATGGTAACACTGAAGAAGCACTTCAAATATTGAATATTTTAATTTTTAATTTTTATGTATTTTAAAATATTTAAATCATATAACTAAAATTAATTTTTTTTAAAATATTTAAATCATATAATTAAAATTAATATTTTTAATTTTAATATTTATGTATTTTAAAGTTAAAAATAATAATTTTATTAATGTGGTCAAACTTTTTAAATCCAAGAAAATTAAATATTAATTATTTAGAAATAGAAGGAATATTTTAATGTGTAGTATATAAAAATAGATAAGAAGACAAAAAAATGAAAATTTGAGTCAGAGTGTGAGGCACAACCCATGTTTACATCCATACTTTAAAATTTGAGTTATGAATTCTAAATAAATATATTAACATATCATATTGTATTATTATTTAAATTTTGATTCGTTCGACAAGTGGTTTTTTCCATTTGCTCTTTAGTGCAAGTGTGCAACTACTTTCCCTTGCATTTTTCATGCTAGGTTATATATATACATATATAATTTTGCGAAAAATGAGCTTTAAAAATAATGGGATCAAATAATTTAAAGATCTTTAAATACAAACATTCCAAAATGTGTATGTGTTGTATGGTTGTGCATTGTAGAGTTACTTTAACGCGTGACACTGCTGACGGCTTGAATAAATATATTAGAACTTCCATCATTATTCACAACAGCAGGTAATGTGGGGTCCAATAATAGCATGGATTTTCATTCATCTTTTTCAACTCCCGTACCTATTAAAAAAATTGACTACAACTACACAACTATACATTAATATTAGTATAATTAAGTACCCATGGGCCATGACATATATAAATGTAAAATATAAAAATAAAAATAAAAGTAATTTATGAGTAATTTATAAGACATAGATAATTTTGATTAAAATAGAAAAATAAAAAAATAAGTCAATCAAAAAATTACATAATATGTATTTGTAATTTTAAGTCAATTTCTGGCTTATTTCTGATTTTAAATCAACTTTTAACTTAGACATTTTTCAATTTAAAATCAAAATAAGCTATAAGCTCTAAGCTCATTTAGGTAAACACACTCCTGGTCTGAAAATACTTTAGTTAGAGTACATGGTAGTCTAAAATACACGAAGACTTGAAGTTATAACATTATATATATATATTGTAGGAAAAAAATTTCACCATATAAATTTATATCATAAAATACTATAATATTAAAGTATACTAACTTATATCTCGTGCACTGATCAAATTATTTTAATATTTTTTTAATATAATTTGAATATATTTTTATTTTTATAATAATAATTTAATTTTTATTTAATGTTATATGTATATATTTTATATAAATTTTCATTACTTTATTTGTATTTTAATAGGATACTGTTTTTGTATTTTATTTAGAGATCTATTTTAGTTAGGAGATTAGTGTTTAAAAATTAAGGTTCAATATAACTATTCAGCCTAAATACTTACCAGATCACCGACTACCAGACTTTTAACCTTTTCTGACTTTTAATCTTTCGATTTTAATAATATAGTATTGATTGGTAGATCTTCACAAATTGATATTCTCTTCAATTATAACGTAACTTATTCGGCAGCCAACTTTGTTTGAAATAACATTTATTGCATTATCGGATGCAATTTTTCTTATTCATAAGAAATAATATATTATTATATTTATTTCAAATTATTTAATTAATTAATACTTAATTAGTCAAATAGATAAAGTTTGACAATAAAAGTTATATATGATTAAATTATATCAATAATTATCTAAAATTAAACAATGTATTATACTTAAAAATATATAAAGTTAGAGTATCGTGAATGAGATGCTATACCAAAATATATAATTTTTATAAAATATTTTTGAACGCAACTAAAATTATATTAAATTAATAAAATTAATAATATTGTACTGAATTTAATTTCAATTATTTATTTAAAGCAAGTTTTATATTAATATTTTCAAAATCTAAATATAGTCTTATATTTATTGATAAAACAAATTTAATCGTATCTTATTTATATCCTTCTATATTTAAATGAAATATATCTTTTTCAAAAAATTGAGGGAATAACAATTTTTTTTAAAATGTAATATATAGTATAATATTGATCAGAGTTAATGATATAATTTTAATATTATATATAAAATACTGTCTAATTATTATTTTTAAAAACCACGTACAACACCTGTATGGCTGTATTGTGGGCTTGAACCAGTAGCATAGTAGATTAGAACATGTGCATCTTTTAACATACAAAAGGAAGTGGCAATGTGGCATAATGCAAGGAATTTTTTGTTAGCTAAGTTGTTTAATTTATATTAATAAAGGACGGAGACGGGTTCCATCTAACTTTCTGAGAGGGATACAGCTTGTCAACGAAACAGGTTAGAGAACTGTTTTAGCCAGATTTTTCAGGGTTAATAGCTAAGTCTATTTGATTTTGTGTTTGGAGGACAAGTAATAAAGTAGTAAGACAAGTGCAGAAAAATGAAGAAAAGAACAAGAACACGAGCAATTTTGGTGACGCGGAAAACCCCCGTTGAGAGGTAAAAACCGCGGGTGGGGTGTGCCCAGCCAAGAACATCCACTATAAAGTTGTTTAAGATCGATTACAAGTGATTTGAATGAAGAAAAATACATGAACTGCCTACTCGTCAACTATGCAGCAGCTACTCGTCGACTATGCAGCTGTTACCCGTCGGCTGTATGTATTGTGTGTATATCATTCTGGTCTTCTTCCCCCTTTATCCATCTCTTTAATCATATTTATAATGTGTTTTTCTCCTCCTTCGTGATCCTGTTTTCATGCCACAACTCCTGATCACGTTCCTTGAATTATGGGATCGTTTCCTTATCTTCTCATGTGATTGAATTGTAGTTGAATTAGGATTCTTATCCTTTCCTGAAAATTCGCCCGTCGAGTATACTCAGTCTTACCCGTCGAGACCTGGTCTACCCGTCAGCCTGTCTAGTTCCTATTTTAAAGGACCCTTAATAATTATCAATATAATTAATAATTATCCATCTATAATTGAATAATTCAACTGATATTGAATTATTAATGAATAATGCTGATAAATATAACCAAATAATTCGTGGGTCGTCCAAACAATGTATACTCGTCAGTTTACTCGTCAGCTCGTCGACTATGTTGCTACTCGTCAGCTCGTCCATACAGTCGTCAATAGAGTTTTTCACCCGTCAATACAAACCTGGACGTGTAAAAATCTGGTACAAACAATTGCCCCTAATTTTATTGGGTGAAGACATACAACCAATAAAATTCTTCTTCATCTCGAATATTATCTCGTTGTTGTTGGTTGCATATTTGTAGTCGTCCATTTAATCAAAATGGCTTGTTGACAGGTTCATGTGATTCCTTAGCTCGTCGTAGTAATATGCCACTTGTAATATGTGATTTGTTGTGTGTAGTTGACAACTTGTAATATGTATTTCGTCAAATGTAACTTGTCGAGTGTGACTTGTAACTCGTCACACGTAATTCATAACTTGTCGATGTAACACGTGACATGTAGTCGAGGTTTGTAATTGTAGTGCATAATAGGGATTATTGAGCCTTGATGTCGTAATGTCAAAGATGTTTGGAAGGCCAATCTCATGTGAGACATGAGCCACGACCATAATACTTGTTTCATAAGCGTAGCTCGTAGTCGTAATTATTTCAACTTGCAGCTGAAATACGTAGATGCATATACGTAGCTTGTAATCATGAAATGTAACCATAATGTGCAATCATATTCGAGATTCGTGAATGTGACATATACCATGTCGATGTAGCTTGTAGTCATAATATATGAAATGTCGTAGACTTGTAACATGTAACATGTCGACGAGATGTATAACTTGTAATTGTAATATCTCAAAATGACTTGCAATTCGTAAAATGCCAATGAGACATGTAATTCATAAAACGTCGTGTCAATGTGATACGTAAATTGTATCACATCGTATGTCGAATGTAATCATAATATTTATTCGTCACATGTAATATGTGTTATATACGTCGATTGTATATCGTCACTTGTCGTAAATTGTCATTCGTCGATTGTATATCGTCACTTGTCGTAAATTGTCATTCGTCGATTGTATATCGTCACTTGTTGTAAATTGTCATTCGTCGATTGTAATATATTCGTAGGTGCATGCACAACGTTTAAGTTGTTAAAAGGCCTTCCCCTCTTGAAACAAACTTAATTTATCGTAATTTTTTCATTGTGTAATAACAAAGCTCGTTGCCATATGGCGTTCGCCTTTGTTATTTTTATTGTATGTATGTTAGGGGTGTTGCCCCTAGCCGTCGTACGTCGTGGGTGATCAGCCCAATAATAGATAATGTCGGGATACAATGCCCCTAGTTATCACGTAATTGTAATGGCCATGTATCGTAGAATCGTAATGTATTTATAGTCATGCAAGTACGCTACGTAAAGAAAAACTTAAACATCGAAGTCATGTTGAGTAGATCAATAAGAAACAAACGGCATGCATGTTTTACTATATTACATAGATAAATCAAGCAGCTTATAAGCAAGTTGGGCATATAAATTCATATAAGGCATCACACATATTGTTCATGCAATTAAGAAGTATCAACACATTACACATAGCGGACTACTAACATGACAATGTATTGCGAAGTAAAACATTTAAAAGGCAGATGAGAGATTACTTGTGGTATGCTGTCAAATGAATTGCATTCTAACTCATTAGAATTGGCGTCCGTCAAGTGTTGATGGCATGTATGCCCCTCGTCCAGCGATGATGTCAGTTAAGTAAGGTCTTTACATGTCAGCAAACTTTCCTGCATTGACATCAACAGTGTTTGGAAAGACCTTCCTCAAGACGAGGTCTCTCACATGAAATTTCTTGATGTACACGTTGTTGTCATAACCGTCGACCACTTTTTGTTGGTACAACGTCATTGTAATTTTGGTCATGTCGTGCAGCTCGTCGACAGTGTCCTGGTCATGAACAAGTTCGTCGTTGTTGACATTACTCGTCAGGAGGCCATAATGAGTTGTTGGTGTCATTACTTCTGTTAGTAGGACTGCATATGTCCCACACACTAGAGAAACTAGGGTCTGTCATGTCGATATTTTGGGCGTCGTCCTCGTTGATTGTTAATGTTGTAATTGTCGCATAATGTCGAGGGCTGTTGCCCCTTGTCGTAAATGTCATGAGGTACTGCCCCTTGTCGTTGTGTCCATGTATGAGGATTAGAAAAATAAATGTAGATGTCATGTTTATTGACATGTTAGATGTCGTTAGATAGGTTGGATGTCGTCGGACATGTTGGATGTCGTCGGACAGGTAGTCTTTGAGTTGTCGTATCTAACTTGTCATGTTGGTGTAGTGTGTCGTGACATACATGATCTCTTCCAAGGTGTCATCTTTTTGAATGGCTGCTTTGAAGACGTGTATGACTGGAATGTTGGATAGGTTGATATGTCTAAACACTGCCCCTAATCCAAAGGCGTCATCATGTGTGTTGAATTCTCTTGTAGCATGTCGCATGTCGTATGTTTCTGTCAAGTCCTTGACGGATATTGGAGACGTCAATTCAAAGCACCTGTCAAGTGTTTGACGTGATCATCCATGTTCCTTAAATATTGTAAGACATGACGAAGTTGTTGGAGTTTTAATCTTTGTAGGTAAGAAGAATATTGTTCTGCACTTGAAATGTAATTGAAAAGAACATATTTATTGATTCGTTGATGTCGACAGGTTGCATGTCGTTGGACGGGTGCAAATATTCTGACAGCTGATGTTTGACGGGTGCAAATATTCTGACAGTTGATGTTTGACGAGTGCAAATATTCTGACAGTTGATGTTTGACGAGTACATGCCTTTGACAAGCATCACACCTTTTGACACAGTCAACAGCATCTTGCTTCGACATCCTCATTCCGAACACTTTGGCCTCATTGTCGTTGGTGAGTTGGACGTTACTCGACGGGTACTCCTTGATTTTCAGCGTCCAACTTGTCGGCTGCTTGTCGTCAGCATTCCGTCCGTCGACTAGAACCAAAACATCATTCAAATTTTCATACTTGTTTTCATCATCTAGAGTCATAACTTCTTTCAAGACATCATCCCATTTTGTGACAGGCTTCAAGGCATGTATAATCGGTATTTGGACAGATCGACTTGACGAAAGACTGCCCCTAGCCCGGCCAAGGCGTCGAGACGACGACTTGTGTATTTAAGCCTCTTAGAACTTGTCGAGTTCAGCGTCCTATCTTTCTGTCATGTCACGATGTCGTAGGTGTTTGTGTTAGTGCCATATTCAGATGTCTTCATGTATGTCTACCACATATTTGTTGATATTTGTCGTCAGGTATGTTGTCCATGTTCAGACGTCATACTACATTCTTGCAGTTATCCGTCATGATGTCATTTTGTTGTTAGATTTACTTGTATAGAACTCCGCTTTGAGCGTCTCATTCTCTGATCGTAACAAAACCACATCATGTTGTAATTTTTTCATGGCCAAAATTATGTCATCGTCCGTCGTCATGTTGTTGCCTTCATTCGTAGTTTGTTGATTGTCCTCCATCATTCTTGAATTCGTATAGACTCTTAGCTAATTTCCCACAGACGGCGCCAACTGTTTTAGCCAGATTTTTCAGGGTTAATAGCTAAGTCTATTTGATTTTGTGTTTGGAGGACAAGTAATAAAGTAGTAAGACAAGTGCAGAAAAATGAAGAAAAGAACAAGAACACGAGCAATTTTGGTGACGCGGAAAACCCCCGTTGAGAGGTAAAAACCGCGGGTGGGGTGTGCCCAGCCAAGAACATCCACTATAAAGTTGTTTAAGATCGATTACAAGTGATTTGAATGAAGAAAAATACATGAACTGCCTACTCGTCAACTATGCAGCAGCTACTCGTCGACTATGCAGCTGTTACCCGTCGGCTGTATGTATTGTGTGTATATCATTCTGGTCTTCTTCCCCCCTTTATCCATCTCTTTAATCATATTTATAATGTGTTTTTCTCCTCCTTCGTGATCCTGTTTTCATGCCACAACTCCTGATCACGTTCCTTGAATTATGGGATCGTTTCCTTATCTTCTCATGTGATTGAATTGTAGTTGAATTAGGATTCTTATCCTTTCCTGAAAATTCGCCCGTCGAGTATACTCAGTCTTACCCGTCGAGACCTGGTCTACCCGTCAGCCTGTCTAGTTCCTATTTTAAAGGACCCTTAATAATTATCAATATAATTAATAATTATCCATCTATAATTGAATAATTCAACTGATATTGAATTATTAATGAATAATGCTGATAAATATAACCAAATAATTCGTGGGTCGTCCAAACAATGTATACTCGTCAGTTTACTCGTCAGCTCGTCGACTATGTTGCTACTCGTCAGCTCGTCCATGCAGTCGTCAATAGAGTTTTTCACCCGTCAATACAAACCTGGACGTGTAAAAATCTGGTACAAACAAGAACCCGTTCAGAATCAAAAGTTAATAAAGTTTAACAAACCAACAATATTGAGCAACAAGATTTAAAATTAACTTAAAGGCTCAAGCCTACGAGTTAATCGGTATTCACATCCTTGGACATCCTCCTTCGTTTGACCACATGTCAGTGGCCAAATCGTTCATTTCTTACACCAGGCAATTCAACAACAATTGCCCAACCTGCTTCCTGGGAGTTTGCATGTGCTGGAAAACAATTGTTGACTTCATCTGCAGTTTCATTAGAGTCTTCCTAAGCAAGTATCACCCATTTGCATGCCGCCTTATTCATGTGTTTTGCATGATCCCGATCCTTGCTCATCATAGGACTAGTGACTTCTTGCACAGTTTCAGTATTTATCGATTTCTTGTTCTTGCCTTTATCCTTGTGGTCCACTGAATTAGTGATCACCTTGGTCTTATCCTCCTTTACAACCTGGCTATTATCAGCATATGAGGTATCACTTGAAGATATATACTCCATACTTGAAGTGAAGACATTTCCCAGGTGGCTAACACTTTTCTTTGCAATAGGCAAGGTATCGACCAACATATGACAAAGATCATTAGCAGGATTGCAGGTACAAGTCAGACACATTGGACAAAAGCCATCTTCTTTGACATATTTAACTTGAATTCGCGCAAGGAATCTGTTGGATTTAACAGGCATAGGGGCAAAAACTATTGAAGGCTTAGCACGAAGGGCAACAATTTGAACAAGCACAAAAGCTTCAAGTACAGAGCTAACTTTTGTAGTCTATTCCATGTGCGGATAGCAAAGGTAAGAGGGGTTCCAATTGCATCACAAATGGCACAAATGCCATCAGTAGTTCGGTAAGAAAATGGAACATTAACAAGACTAATCCAAATATTATGTGTGACATTGGGATGCATACTATGAAAGTGTTCTATCCATGGATTAAGATGCAGTTTATGTTAGAAAATGGAAAGTTTAAGATATATTTTATATGTGTTATTGATGTAATTTCCGGAAACTAACTAATGGAAGTTGTTCATTGTTATGAGGACTTAAACTTTCATGTTTGGATCTAAGATATTTTCTTAGTGTAATACATAGATAAATTGAGTAGAAATTGCTTGCTTGAAATGAGTTAAATGAGTTTGACCCACATAGAGAATGTAATATGGGTGTGGGTGCTTTATATTCATATATGTGCAAGGGTAGTTTCAACTACTAAGGCATGTGAGTGTGCATGGTGTAATTGTGTGCTCTCACGCACGCCACCGCTGCCTCGTCACGCCACACCACGCCACGATTCGGGTCGGGTCGGGTCGAATGGCGATTTGGGCGAATGTCTCGGCATCTCGCGTCGCGAAGCGACTTGGGTGAGAAATTTTATTACATGATTAATTAATTTAATTAAATTATGATTTTAAATATTATTTTAATATAAATATTGAGTCAGTATGCAAACTTTGTCAGAGTATATATATTCTGGTTACTAAAATGGACCAGTTTATTGGAGTTTAACAAACACTAATGGTCAGAGTTTAACTGTAAACTCTGATGGAACTGTCCTGATCATAATTTGCCAAACTCTGATTGATCGGGATTTATAAACTCTGATGGGGCTAATCAGGACTTACTAAACTCTGAGGGCTGTTACCATTTGTTGATTCTGTAATATATTCTATTTAATACAGTCAGAATAATTATTTCAATTAATATTTTATCTGCTGTTACATTTTATTGTATTATATATACAGAAAAACGTTGGAGATATAGGTTAGACAAGTTTTGACACAAGTCTGAAAACTCTAGCAACCATACTCTGTATCTCCTACACACATACAGTATATACATAAGTTTCTGGGTGAACTGAGGTGCATGTCGTTGTTGAGTGCTACGTGTCTGTGGACGAAATACTTTGTGTTATTTTATCCTGGAAGTGATATTGTTGCAACCCAACACAACGTAGTGGGACAATTATCTCTTCAAGAACAGTCAAGACTTGTTACAAGGCTTGACGACTCAGTTGTTCTATTGGTTCTATCAGTGTATGCATAAAGTTTCTGTTAGAGCTAAGTTTTCTATCTTTTCTCTCATATTTACAGTCATTGATCAATATCTTGTTTGCCTTCGTGTTTATTTCGTAATTGGTATCTGCATGTTTTTGTTATTACTCATCATATAACTGCCAATTATTGTGTTTAGTTTTTAATATTCCCAACAGTTTAAATGGACCCAACTGAGAAATGACTATAGTAAAGAGCTCTCTTGTATGACTTAAATGTGTCATATTTCAATACAAAGTACCCAACAAAATGTTTAGAGACACTAATTAAGCCAGTGGAATAGTACTTTTCTAGCAACAACCTAACAATCTCATCACTCTCGAGCCCAACATGACTTTCAAAATAACTTAGACAACAATGTTTCTAAATTTTTTGAGCAATACCAAAGATAACATTAAAAGATTTTATACAAACAGTACCATTAGACTTGAAATTGGCATTTCCTTGGTGTTGAGTTGAAAAACAACTAACATGATTAACATCCAAATCATGTATATCTTTAAGTATAAAGTTTGAAAAAACCTGTCTTGATGATCTTGCTTGCTTCATGGGTATGAGGGAGTGAGTTCCAAAGCCGAACTCTGTGGCTTGCGCTAGCTGAGGCGAAGATCCAGAACTAATCGAGTAACGAGTTTGCTTATCATGGGGTTTCGAGAAACCCGAATCCGAAGAGGAGATAGAGATGATGGACATAGTTAAGAGACAGCGGTAGTCGAAGGTAAAGATTGAGACGGTGGTGAAGGGAAAGGCGACCAAATTAGGGTTAGAGGGGAAGGGGGGAAAAGAAAGGGGGGAAAGGTAGCGCGTGGGTCGACTCTCATCGGATGCAAGCAAATCTATCCTTACGGTAGTAATAATTATTCGATGGTTACATTACTCAATATTTCTGTTTTTCTTCCACAAATACGTATTATTGGAATCGGATGAAACTCAAAATAAAATACAAATATTACTGAATCTGATAAAAGTTTCAATATGTATTATTTCTTCCGCAAAATAAAATATAAATACTACTGAATTTAATTCTTTTTTATCCTAATAAATCTAAAAACGGAAATGACAGTTGATTCGGGATTAAAATACTACTGAATTAATTTTTTACCATGTACTTAAAAAAAACAGTACTGTTTTCGGGGAGCTAACAAATATTTTACTCAAAATTATTAACGTCAACAAAAAAAAGAGTCAAGTCCCTCAAATGACTTTTTGTAGGGTGCTTCGCCATAATTTTTCATGCTTTCAAGTTTCACCGCTTTACCATTCTCCTAACCTATTATATCTGATTTTATAAATATTTATATTTAATGATTTCTGTATATTTGTTTTGAATGATGAATGATGACTGCAAATTAATTTATTTAGAAGTTAAAGTTGAATGTAAATTTAAATTACATTCTCACAAATATAATTAACAAAATTATTATATATTACCTATGAGACAAGTATTATATTAACACTTATATCAAAATTATTACACGAACTAAATATTTTTGTAAATAAAAACTGATTATCATAATTTTTATAATAGAACATATAATAACTTTTTGATGAAGTAAAAACTATGGCAAATGGTTCAAATTTTAATTTGGAGTAAGTTTTTATTAAATTTAAGAATAAACGGCATTAAATTTGAGCACATACTCGAGGAGGAAACTTACTAATATTAAATATAAATATATTATTATTTATCTAAATATCAAGTAGAAAATATAAAACAAACATTTGTCTGGATTTGAAGTAGGAGTAGTACTTGAGCAGAGTCTAAAAAAAGCAAAAGGGGCATAAAAGTAATTAAGTAAAATGTGTCTTTTTCTTTATTCTCTCTCGTTCTCCGAGACCATTCATTCACTGTTATCAGCGCTTTGCTTTGCTTTGCTTTGTTTCTCTCCTGTGCTAAATGCATATACCAACCTTTTTCTCCATAATCACAAACCCCAAAACACAAAGAAACCCTAATTTCATATATTTACTCTAATGACATTCTTCATCTTCTACTTGTTGTTACTCAACTGAAGATTGAGATTTATTAAGCCCTAAAGTTCTCAGCTTTATCATCGGTAACTTCACCACTCACTCTCCTTTTTCTTAATTAACCCCTTTTCTTTTTTTAACACCATCTTCACTTCTTTTTCAATCATCGGAGTACCCCCTCACTCTGTGTGTGCGTGTGAGGTGATTTATATTTATGTGTTGACAACCCAGATATATATATTTGCTATTTACTGTTCTGTAAGTGTTTTTAGTTGAAGTTTTGTTTTCATTTTTCATGTATTGTTTTGAGTAGTTTTACTATGACTGTAACTGTTTTTTAGTTGAGGAGGTGATTTATATTTATGTGTTGACAACCCAGATATATATTTGCTATTTACTGTTCTGTAAGTGTTTTTAGTTGAAGTTTTGGTTTCATTTTTCATGTATTGTTTTGAGTAGTTTTACTATGTCTGTAACTGTTCTGTTTTTTAGTTGAGGATGAGTATGTTTTTAATAAAAGATACTATCTTTTTTACTAGATTTTATTTATTACTTTATTTTTTTTACTAGATTTTATTTATTACTTTATTTGGTTGAGGAAATATAGTGTCATATGCCAGATATATGCCAGATGTTAATTGTTTTGGGTATTAAGGCATCAAGTACAAGTCTTATAGTAAGAATGGATGGATTGAGAGTGAAATTAATGTTTTTAAGTGAAGGGGTGCTTTTCTTTTTGGAACAACAATTAGATTGACGGAGATGAGGGATTATAATTTGGCAAGACTAATTTGCAAATGCATACAAGGGTTGTTAATTGTTATGTGATTGAGCTGTCGTTATTATAGTTTTCTTGTTTTTAGAATTTATTTAGTTTTTGTGGTGGTTTGAACGATTTCACGAGGCTTGATAACATTTTTTTTGCCCCCTTAAATCAAGTACAATATTTTTGTGTTTAACTGTCTGTATTGTGCATAATTTTTTAGCTATTTACATTGCAGCTTATATCAATTTAATTGTTATTTCTTCTATGCAGGGGTTTCATGGAACATGTTGAAGCAGTTCACATAGTGTTTTTATTATTCACCCTGTTTTGGATTGTAAATGCTGGACCATGTGCCACAAGTAAGGAGAAAAATTCAGTGAAATGTGATGCATGTGGGCCTTACAATGAAAATTTTAAAGTGCATTATGATGATGACTTTGCTGCTGATGTTAACTCTCAAATCCTCTCGGGTAATTCAGTGGCTCCGCTAAGTCTTGAAAATGTATGTTCAAATTCAAATTTGTTCTGCTTCCCTTCAACTTTGCCTGGGTTTTTGTCCGAAGAGAAGATTGCCGACTCAGCTGATCTAAAGGATATTAAACTCTGGTTAGATGATACATTATCAATAGCATCAACTCATGGTAAAGGCAATGCTACATGGGCATCCAGCTTTGATAGTTTTAAGTTATTTAATGGGAGGGTTGTCTCTTGCTCGTTAAACTCACTTGTGGGCGCTCATGATGGTTTACGTCACCAAAGAAATTCGTGTGACCAGGATGATATCACTTCTTGTAGAGGAACTTTATTTGATCGGAGAACCCTAAGAATTGAGAATCCTGCCAAAATCAATTCTGATATTTCTGATGGTGGTTCTCTCCAGGTAGAGTTAAGTCCTCCCTTGCTTGACTGGGGGCACAAGTATTTATATAAACCTTCATTAGCTTTCTTAACAGTAACGAATACACATAGCCACAACATTTTGAATGTTTATGAACCTTATAGCACCAGCTCGCAGTTTTATCCTTGCAGTTTTAGTGAAATAACACTGGGACCTGGCGAGGCTGCTTCTGTTTGTTTTGTGTTTTTACCGACAAACTTAGGCATGTCCTCTGCCCAGTTAATTTTGCAGACAAGTTTCGGTGGTTTCTTAATCCAGGCTAGAGGCTTTGCTAATGAGTCACCTTATCGTATAGAACCTTTGATTGACTTGGATAATTCTTCTGGGAGAAGGTTAAGGAAGAATTTGTCTTTTTTCAATCCCTTTGAGGAAACCCTTTATGTAGAAGAAGTAATTGCTTGGATATCTTTTTCTTCAGGAACTACTGCTCATTTGGCTAAGGCTATTTGTAGTATTAATAGTTTACAGGGTCATTCTGAATTTAGCGTCCCTAGTGTGCAAAAGTGGGTTGGGAAGAAGCTTAGTCAAGTCGAAATGCCAGAAATAGTGATGAGACCCCATAAGAAATGGGAGGTTGCTCCTCAGAGCACCGAAATCATTGTAGATTTAGACTTTCAGCATTCTCAGGGGAAAATCTTAGGGGCTTTGTGCATGCAGGTTTTGAGGTCTTCAGTAGAGAAGGCTGATATTATTATGGTTCCTTTTGAAGCTGAAGTTGGCATCACGTCAACTCATAATGACCTTAGAATTCCCGTTTCTGTATATTTTGAAGCCCTTCTGCCATGTGATGACAGTGGAACAGTTCTTGCTGCCTTGTCTTTAAGATATGATGTTCCCTATCTGCTAAAACTTGTTAAAATTAGTGCATCTGGAGAAAATGCTCAATCTTTACAGTTCAAATATGTGGAAGGGCTCATAATTTTTCCAGGCACTGTCACTCTGGTTGCTACTGTCACTTATGCTCCTCTTGTTAATCAATCACAGAAGTCAGGGTCTGAAGTTCCTAATATAAGCAATAACTGTAAAGTTTTGGTGATGACGAATGACTCGAGCAATCCTCAGATTGAGGTGGCTTGCAGCGATATTATCAATATCTGTTTAAGCCATAGTTCTGATTATCTCCCTGAAGATGTGGATACTGACAATGATATCGAGCCGCGTTCACAGTTCAAGGTACTCTTGTCTTTTCTCATTCAGTATCCTTAATCACCTTGATATTAATGCTTTGTGTGCTGAACTGCATATTTTGTTAAGCCCAGTTTTCAGGGCGTCTATCATCAGATATATGTTAACTGCTTACTTAACAGTAATGTTTACTCTACTTCTAGGAGCTGCAATGAGGCAATGACTTATACAGCTGCTCAGTGTCTCTTGCAGTCCATTATTCTTGAGGTTGATATTCTTATTCTTAAAAGTAAATTATGCAACGGTGTAAAATCCTCAATTCTAGTAACAGAATTGAACTTCCGGAAATTGAAAGGTTCTACTGGGCAACTCACTCTTGCAATAGAGTGTGTTACTTTAATTTTAGCATTTATGGGAGGACTATTAAATTGTTGTTTAGTGATAAAATATATACCTATGGACATTGTAGTTTGATGTTATGCCAAAAAATATGTAAGATAATTAGGAGTTTATTTTGGTCTTGACTTCAGCGATGTTAAATGACAGCTGCACGGGAACTGGTTTGTATGTAAATATGGGATTTTTTCGTCACTAGGTGTACAAAGATAATAATGGAAAGATAGTCCAGGCTAATGTCTAGTGATAGGTAACAAATACAAATTAAGGGTATAACATTTCCTTGAAGGTTGTCTGAGGATGTATTATGATGACAAAGCAGCTTATAATATTGCTTTGAATTGCGGCCACCAGGTGAATCATGTAACATGCAAACAAGATGAAATTAATGTGTCATTTATGTCTCACACCTACATGTGCGATCTACTTTTTAACATTTGACTTGCAGTAGCGAAACGCCCCCACCCCCTTGTGTGAAATTCTGGTGTTTATCTATTGTTGACTTTGTCTCAGCTATATTACTAGGTGGAGTCGGTGCTATTTTATATTATTAATTCTGGTGAAATTAATCGTTAGCTCTTATTAGCAGTATTGGTGTACTCTTGTGTTTATCTTGTCTATTGTCAACCTTGTCTCCTATATATTACTCGGCGGGGTCGGCGCTGTTGTATATCATTGATTCCGGTGAAAATAATCAGTAGCTCTTATTAGCAGTATGCCAGTATTGATGCTTAACTATACTGCATGGAATGGCTTATTATTCAGGTTAACAATGAAGAGATATTAGATAGTAAATCATATTGTATGCTATTCTGTGTGACAATGATTATAATCCTACAAATAGTTGAAATAGTGGGTTTGGTACTAGAAAAACAAGATACATCAAACTACTTGGCCCGATAGGCCAATAGTGTTGGTATGTGGTCATTTGTGCATCCCTAGTGCTGCTGTCAGGTAGGGAATGCAAACTTTTTCTGCTGCTTTATAGATGAAAGGAGAAGTGTAATAATTGCTTTCGTTTAATTCTAGTTACTCTTACTCTTGGGAATGACTGAGAAATGTGTAGATCTTCTGCCAGATATAGGTAGAATTAGTTCATATTGTAAGAGAAGTAGAGAACTATCTTTTTAATGGTTAAAGTCCTTGGCGTGATGATACTTTACGCTCACAAGAACCATTGCGTAGTAGTTTTTCTACTTTCCATTATGGTACATTGGTACTTGTTGAATAATGTATTTTTAATGAATAGTATAACTGTATAAGCAACAACTGTTGTGCCCCCATGTTAGATATAACATTAGGGAAACTATGCTCTAAACTACATTCTCTTGCATAATGTTATTTGCAGGCACTGGAGATGGCACAAGCTGATGAGCTAGTACTGCTTAATTGGAGATCTCAAGGCAGTTTTCAGGACATGTCTGTTCTTGAGGAGCACGAGGTCCTATTCCCAATGGTTGAAATTGGAACTCATCATTCTCAATGGATCACCGTCAAAAATCCCAGCCACCTTCCAGTTGTAATGCAGCTTATCCTGAACTCCGGGGAGATTATTGATGAGTGCAGGGACTCAAATGGGATTTCACAGCCTTCTCTGGTTCACAATAAAGACATTACACCAACAAGGTATGGTTTCTCGATTGCAGATACTGCAGTAACAGAGGCCTATGTCCATCCTCATGGTAGAGCAACACTTGGTCCAATACTATTTCAACCTTCAAGCCGGTGCTGGTGGAAAAGTTCGGCTCTAGTCCGAAACAATCTTTCTGGTGTTGAGTGGCTATCTCTGCAAGGGTTTGGGGGTTCATTGTCGCTCGTTCTGTTTGAGGGATCTAATCCAGTGCATAGAATAGAATTTAATTTCAACATACCCTCATCACTCAATCTTTCATCTCCAGGCATGCCAAACACAAACGACAGCAGTGCTTGTTTACAGCCATATTTGAAAGAATTCTATGCGAAGAATACAGGAGACTTGCTTGTGGAGGTGAGCAAGATTGAAATTTCTGGGGCCCGATGCGAGTTGGATGGTTTCCTTGTACATACATGTAAAGGTTTTGCTCTTCAGCCTAACGAATCCAAGAAACTTATTATATCACATCAGACTGATTTTTCTGTGGCTACTATACAAAGGGATCTTGAACTTGCTTTGCCGACTGGTATTCTTGTGATACCAATGAAAGCAAGCCTCCCCATGTCAATGCTCAATGTTTGTAAAAGATCACTTTTATGGATGAGGGTGAAGAAATCCTGGCTTCTGGTTATTTTTGCTTCTTCCTTGATGTTTATTCTGATTTCCCTCATCTGTCCCCAAGTGTTATCCTTCTACCCCCAGAACCTTCTAGTTAGTGGCAGAAAATGCTCAATTGCCAAATCAAGTCATCAAGGAAAATTTTCCTTTTGGCATTGTAATTACAGAGACGGTAACAAGTTTACATCGACTGCTAAATTAAGTGGATTTCTAAGGTTTTTAGGCAGAGAGGCGTTGGTGTCAGAATCTGGCGCAAGATGTTCTGATGGTCAATTTATTGAAGCACAGCAGGGGAAAACTGTTGAATCTGTCAATTTGGCTTCAGGTAGTCCAAGCCAAAAAAGATGCATAGTAAATCCTCAGAAAGAAACTTTGTTGCGTTTATCCTTTATGTCCAAGTCTGTTGCACTTGAGAATTCAGCTATGCTAGATGTTTCCGAGCCTGAAAAACTCACAGTTAAAGTCGGAAAAGACAAAGGAAAACGGCGAAGGAAGAAGAAGAGTTCTACTGCAGGATTAACAGGACAACCTGAAGTTTCGAGTAGTCAAAGTGGCAATTCTACACCTTCATCCCCCTTGTCCCCAGTTACAACTTTTAATTCCAGAAGATCATGTTCCAAATCTCCTGATGTGGATCCTTTTCTCGAGGTCAGGAGTCCATTTACTAGTGGGAGACAGAAGAAGATTCCAGGTACGGAAATGAGTTCGAAGTTGAACATGTTAGACCCCATAGGTTCTGTAAAGGATGGCAAAAGCAGTTCTAGTTCAAATAGTAAAGTAAAGTCTCCTACACCTAGTCCAACACCAAGACGAATAGCTACACCTGTTTTGTTACCTTCAGCAACCTTTCCTTCTACAGGTAAGTCTTCCCCTAGTATGTTTAGTGCTTCCCCCCTTCTGGCTTCAACATCTCCTATTGCTCCACATGCTCGGGCACCTGGTTCGAAGCTTGGTGATCAGAGATTAGTTGGAACACTGGATGAGAAGAAAAACGACGATAACTTTAAATATGATATATGGGGTGACCATCTCTTTGGTCTCCAACTAAGGGAGAAGTCGGGAGAAGTTTATACCAAGTCCAGGTTTGCTACTAAATCAGACTCGAGGTTTGCTTCAACTTCAGAGTCAGGGTTTGCTTCAAAATCCGACTCCAATAGTTTCTTTCTTAGGGGTCCGCAAATCATAGTGCCGAACTCTCAGGTTGTTGGTTCTTATAAAGAAGGTTAATACAAGTTTTTTAAAAATATATAATTCTCCATGTCGTTTCCATTATTTTGATAACTATGTATCCACCCTATATCCCACAGCAACTCAAAAAATCTACTCCACAGCAACTCGGTAAATCTTTAGAAAGTGCCGCTCTCATATGCAGCTAAAAAGTATATATTTTTTTAATAATAAAACAGAAAGAAGGCACCAAGAAAATTCTTAGAAACCGAGGCTATGGCGCATATGTTAAGTGCTAGACTGGTCATATTTTCAAGTGGCACTGATCTCTGTATTGTCTGCTGCTATGAAAATCCTACTTGGCTGGAAAAAAACAGAAACTTAAAACGTATTTTGTGCCAGGGCTTTGGTACAACTCTAGATGTATTTTTTGGTCCAACTAAACACAATTGCTTGGCGGCTCTTAATTTCTGCATATGTAGGCTCCCAGGGAAAAAAGTGTGATTATTGAAGTGAAGTTCTCAAAAGCTTTGACATCTAGACTTTAGGGTAGTGAGATGGGTGGCCATTGCGGTACTTTTCTTCGTGGATCATGCAGTTTTTTATATTCTATATAGCAGCATGTCTAGGCCCATGTTTAAAGAGGCATGGCCAACTGGGCAGTGTAGAACCGTATAGTTTGAGCCTATAGTTTTGTTTTTGTTGACGAATGTAATTTATTTATTTATTTTCTAGATTAATTTTGGTAGATAAGTTATTTATTAGTTCTTTCTATAAAAAAGTTTTAGGTATAAATGTATAAGGTGGGATGATAGAGAGATTTGGATGGCCAACATGAATGTTGGTCATAGTTCGTCACAGGTGGCCAATTGCCACCTTTGACGAACATGAGATTAAATTTATAACGAACTATGTATTAAAAAATCTTTACTCCCGGCCTCTTTTATTATGTAGATTCATTTGTTCAATACAAGTATACAACAGGTGATTGTTTAATATAATTTAATGCTCGCTTTTTGTTTTTCTTTAGACCTATGATCATTATATACATTTCTTATTGTATGACTTTCATCTATTTGTGAACTAATATGTTACTTTATTCATTTGTTCTATATGTGTATATAGTGAGGATTTTGTATAATTAAATTTAATTATTTCTTAAAATGATAATACAATTTTTTTGTAGTAAAAAAATTACCACAGTAGGTTATGTTTGTTGGAATTAAAAACTGAGATATAAATTATAAATTTTAGAATATCATGTATTAAAAAAAGGTGTGAATTTTCAACTAAAATAACATGTTCGATATTTGTTGGATCACTCAAATTGGAGCATTGAGATTGTCTCTCTAGCCCTGGTGCGACATAACATGCTAGTTAATGTACCTTTTGGTCATTAATTATTTTAAATAATATATAAGCTTTCTAGTGGCCTCTGAGAAGTTATATGGCCATGTACCTTGACGCTGATCATGTGTATTCGCACATACAACTGTAGAGTTTAAACCTCAAGTTAAAATTTGGTAGCAAGTCCAAAAGCAGAATCTATGAGAAATAAGAACGAGCGTTCATTGTACATAAACGTGAAATTATTTATATGTTTCGACAAAAAAGAAACTAGTTTAAATTCTTCTGGTATATTTATATTTACCCGAAAGCAAAGAAGAGAAAAAGGACGTGCGATGTGGTCCCGAAGATTGGGTTTTGGTTAAGCAAAAAGAGTGGACCACCACCAGCAAATAAAGAGAGCGACTAGTGCTACACTATCATATGGCTGCTTTTATATTTATCTCCCCTTTTCCTGGACCATTTCATTCATACGTCTTAATAGATCCTTCTAACTATTTTTGTTGTGTAAATATATTTATGTATGTATATTTGTATCATCCTTTGTGTTTTTTTCTCCCAAGTCCCCGGATCTTGGTCATTATAATTTATGATCACACACAGTTTCTTGTCAATTTAAGTCTCCATTTTAGATTCCACAAATTGTACGAGTAACTAGTAAATTAAAAAATATATACATTTTTAGCTTACGAATTTTTATAAGAAAAACAATCAGATCGTAGTGCATAATAAAACTTATCTTTTGAGAGTCCTAAATTAGTGCAGTACATTCATCAGCAAGACTCAATATCTCTAATTACATACTTGATTTCAAATTTAAGCAAGTTTTAACTTAACGGATATTCCTAATTACATACCTGATTTCAAATTTAAGCGGAGTCAAGTTTCGACCTGTTACTAGATTGTAATTTTATAAGTAAAAGTGTTTGGTACGTGCGGTTGAAGCTTAGGCGTGTGTACTCTGATATATAACTAGACAATGAACTGAAATGTCATTTTTTGTCTCGGGGAGTAACCAAGTGAAATGTGAGTTGAGTACACCAGTGTCGACTGGCGGGACCGAAATACCAGTACCAATTTACCATAACGGCGTGGGGTTATGCTTTTGCCCTGTTTCAGGCTTCGAATATCTTGCCTACAAACCACAACTCGGGTGTGCTGAGGTCTACACTTTTTTTTATTTGGTAGTTTATATAAATTTTATCTAGACTAATCTATGAGTGTCCTTCTTATTTCCATGTACTTAGCTGAACTTAGGATTTTGGGATAGTAAGCCCCAGAGACCCTGGCCTCAACCAACTGAGACACCGGTGTCTCAGTTGGTTGAGACATCGGTGTCTCAGTTGACAGTACACTTGCCAGTACATATGTATATGATATGATGCATGCACCAATTGACCAAACCAATTAACCAGAACATCTTGAATTGGACATAGCTAGTTTAGCAGCAAAATTAATATTTCATATTTTCATTAGTCAATGCAGTGTGTCTGAACTAATCTAGTATATTAGATAAATGATAATTCATTTACATATATTTTGATTTTTAAAAGAGTCGGAGACACAAAGGGTCTAAATAAGTAATTTAACAACTAAAAATAATAATTAGATAAATGATAATTCATTTACATATATTTTGATTTTTAAAAGAGTCAGAGACACAAAGGGTCTAAATAAGTAATTTAACAACTAAAAAAAATATGTATTTTTCATTTTATAGGTAAATCTAATCTCCAATGTTAATAGACTGATTTACGAGGATCATATTATTCAACACCCATTATGAGTCGAATAGTGGATCACTAGATGGTTCGTCCTTTTTTTGCCTAGTCCGATCATATTATTCAACACCTTTCGTCCCCAACTTGAAAATTCATTATGGGTCGAATAGTGGATCACTAGGTGGTTCGTCCCCTATTTTTAACATAATTCAATCCAATTTTTCAATTACTATGTGGACATTTTGTCCCCTTTTGAGCTTATCATAATACAACATCAATATTTTAATAAATGAGAATATTGGGGATACGAAAGACTCGAATCCTCAGAGTTCTGATACAATATCAAATTACTAATTCTCCTATTATTCAATAGATATTATAATATTGTGTGATCTATATTGAGACATGAGTGAACTTATTTTTATTTATTGGATCAGTTATAATAAGGGTTTCGCTACTTACAGGAACATAATAATTATTCATCTTCACGTTTGAATTGCAGTAATCAAATAAGTTGTAGGACAAGCACTTGTGATCACAATGTATAAAGTGAGGGAGGTGTGATGGGTACGACGAGTAAGTACCATATGATTATGTTATGCATAGAGACCTTATAATAATAATAAGAATAATAATAATAATTCCTATATATATATAGATGAAGGTAGATGTGCTCACGTGGTTTAGTGATGATTATATCCATGCATTATGCACCTAATCCTCTTTTTAATCTCTATTTTAATATTTTGTTGGCATTGGGAATGTGTCAGAAGTCTTCTTAAAGCTACCTCTGAACTGTTAATATATAATCAAATACTAAAAATAATAAAGGGCATCCTGTATTAAACGATCGTATTCAGAACTGCTTCATTTTTCTCTTTTTCCCGTCGTACAGCGGAAACTGTTGGCCTGTTTGGCCTGCCTTAAAATAAATTATTTTGAATTTATTTTCGGGTAAAAATTTCATATTTTGATAAATGTTTTTTATACAAGTATTTAATGTATATTTGAGATTCTATAAGTTATAAAAAAAAGTTAACTTTTTTCAGAAAAAAATTAGGAATCTCTAACTTTGTCTTAAAATAAGTTGACTTATTCTGGAAAAAAGTTCTCCCAAATACCCTCTATATAAAATTTTCAGCTAGCGTACATGATGCATGATTTCATTATTATTATTATTTTAAATTAAAAGAGTGTTCGATCTGAAGGTTATAATCTACTGACCTATTGATCTCATCTGGTAAATTAAATAAATTAAAATTAAAATTAATTTTCTATGTTTTATTTGCATAATTTTAATTTATTGAAAATCTGAACCAATCCCTAATATATGCGGAAGCGTATTTATATACTTAACCATGTGTTTTGACCCACAAATATATATGATGATAATAGAAACAACAAACTAACAATATATAATAAAAGAGGCAAGAGATTTTACGTGGTTCGACAAACTTACATCCACAAGGATAATAACTTCACTAGAACAAATAAATTACAATATTCGGGTATACGACTCTGAATTTTATACACAAATTTAGTCTAACATACATATTATGTATATCCCTCACTCACTGAAGTGTTTCCGTCCAAACCTCACCTTAATACTATTTCCCGACAGTCTTTTCTTCTCTCCATCTTCCAACCCGGATAGTGTCACACAACCCGATAGAACGACCCCCTACAACGGGACCACCTCTAATGGCTGCAGTCAAACCTGAACACTCATAAGGGTAGTTTAGGCATGAGAACTTTCTATCACGACACTTCCTAAAAGCGGGCTAAATCGGTTTTTCTACTAGATGAACTATCTAACATCTATAAAGAAAAGAAATGTGTATTTAGTAAAGGAGGAGAAAAGACTTATTTATAGGTGAAGGAAAGTGGGTGCTTCATTTCCTTATCAATGTGGGACAAAGAGTGAAACTGAGAAACTTGGTTATTGGCCTAAAAACCCAACAATCTCCCCCTTCCGAATTTCCAACTCTTTCATTCCTGCAATCCATGTCCGCGCCCACAAAAATTTCCAAAGTTCCCCCTGATTCAAAAACTCTAACATATCCCCAGCCTGCGTATTCATTCTCGAATACCCACTTGCTCTGCGCACAAGTATACAATTGACCTCTATTTGTCCAACTATATACATGTAAACCAATCTGTTGCATGCGAACATACTCACTTGATTCACGTTGGCCAATCCAATATGTAGTTCATCACACACGCAAGTGTGATCATCGATCTTTCATTTACCCCAACTGCATATCAAACAAATCAATCTGTTGCCTGGTTCCAGCTCACTTGATTCATGTTGATCGATGCGCATATGCAACTGCAACACACCAACTACTCATTGATGTTGTGTAAATCCTTCGACCAAACTTTCATCCCAACAGTCTTTGCACCATCGTTTAGACTGGAGGGCAATACAACCGCATCAATATCCTTCAAGTCACTCTTCCCTCATGTACGAGATAACCAGATTTTCGAAGTTCCTGTGCGTTCTGGCCACATATTAATCAGACGATATATTCCCCCATGTACGAGATAACCACACGGTCTCTTCTGATATTCATAGCTCCCCCTTCATCTGAACCACACGGTCTTTTTCGATATTCATAGCTCCCCCCATTACAAATCATTTATAGCCTTCTAAAGCTTCGACCGATAGATATTAAATTCTTCCTCAACTGAGGAACATATCTTACACTACCCAAAATGTGAACTGCTCCATCGAACATTTTTATTTTCAGAATTTCAACTCCCTTGATCTCATAAGTAGACCCATCAGCTAAAGAAACTGTTTCATTCTTTATTTCATGGAATTCGTCAAAATGCCCCTTCTCGGAACATGTATGGTAAGATGAACCCGAATCTAATATCCATTCCCCCGGAGAGCTAGTGTCTCGATTGAAAATGGTGCAAACATCTTCACAATCGAGAGTAACCACAGCCAATGATGCATCTGAGTTCCTCTTATTAAGCGGACAATTCGGCTTAATATGACCCCACTCCTTGCAACCAAAGCACTGCTTGACCCTTTCACTGTATTTGGACTTACCCCTGGTAAATCCTTTCACGGTACCCCTTCCTCTATTACTTTAACCACGCAAGGCTAAAGCTGTCATATCTTCTTTTTCACCATCTTGGTTCTTCCTGTTAGCATTTGATAAAAGTGCTGACTGAACCTCCTCCATCTTTATGGTGTCCTTCCCGTACAATATGGTAGTAATCAAATTCTCGAATGACTCTAGAAGCAAAGTAAGAAGAATAAGGGCCTTATCTTCTTCCTCCAATTTTACATTAACCTTTTGAAATTGATTAACAATACCATTAAACACATTCATGTGCCCAATAATATTGTCATGAGCTGCCATCTTCAGTCGATACGATTCGCGTTTCTGATTTAACTTTGTAGTCAAGTTCTTCCCGAGATACAATGCCTCCAACTTTGACCACAACTCCTTCGGCGTGCTTTCGTCCACAACATTGTTGATAATGTTGTCAGCAATACATAGTCTGATGGTACTCATGCATTGCGACTCAGCATCCTCCCAATCTTCATCACTCATCTTTGTTGGCTTTCCCTCCTTTCCCTTCAAAGCCCTTGCTAGTTTCAGTTGGGTTAAGATATCTTTTACCCTTCTTTGCCAAGTAGTAAAATTTTCATTACCATCATACGAATCCACCCTGAATCCTCCAATATTTGTCATCCTATCTACTCGCACACTCAAAGCAAGTTAAACGCTAAATCAATTGGCTAGGTAAGTATAAGAAACAATGGGAGAACTTCCGTCGAAATAGTGCCAATTAAATAATCACTTTTCTTAATGACTTTTCTTCGACACCAATAATTTAGGCACGGTTAACCTGACTCTTGATGCCACTTTGTTGAGAATCTGACCCGATCTCTGGCGTATGCGGAAGCGTATTTATATACTTAACTGTGTGCTTGGACCCGTAAATATATATGATGATAATGGAAACAACAAACCAACAATATGTAATAAAAGAGGCAATGGATTTTATGGGTTCGGCAAGCCTACATCCACAAGGATAATAACTTTACTAGAACAAAGAGATTACATATCCGGGTATACAACTCTGAATTTTATATACAAATTCAGTCTAACATACCTATTATGTATATCCCTCACTCACTAAACTGTTTCCGTCCAAATATCCCTCTAATACTATTTCCCGATAGACTTTTCTTATCTCCCTCTTCCAACCCGGACAGTGTCACACAACCCGATAGAGCGACCCTCTGCAGCGGGACCACCTCCGATTGCTACAATAAAACCCAAACACTCATAAGGGTAGTTTAGGCACGAGGACCTTTTACCTCGACACTTCCTAAAAGCGGGCTAAACAAGCTTTCCTACTAGATGGACTATCTAACAGCTATAAAGAAAAGAAAGGTGTGTTTAGTAAATGAGGGGAAAATACTTATTTATAAGTGAAGGGAAGTGGGTGTTTCATTTCTTTATCAATGTGGGACAATAGTGAAAGTGAGGAACTTGGTTTTTGGCCTAAAAACCCAACAATCTCCCCCTTCCAAACTTCTGACTCTTTTCTTCCTACAATCCATGCCCGCACCCACAAAAATTTCCAAAGCTCCCCCTGATTCAAAAACACCAACCTATACCCCAACCCGCGTATTCATTCTCGAATACCCACTTGCTCTAAGCACAAGTGTACAATTAACCTCTATTTATCCAATTACATACATATGAACCAATCTGTTGCATACGCACATACTCACTTGATTCACGTCAGCCAATCCAATATGTAGTCCATCACACACGTAAGTGTGATCATCGATCTTTCATTTACCCCAACTGCATATCAAACAAATACAATAATATATAGTAAAAGAGGCAAAAAAACTTACGTGGTTCAACAAGCCTATATCCACAAGGATAATAACTTCACTAGAACAAAGAGATTAAAATATCTGGGTATATGATTCTGAATTTTATATATAAATTCAGTCTAACATACCTATTATGTATGTCCCTCACTCACTGAAGTATTTTCCGTACAAACCTACCCCTAATATTATTTCCAGACAGCCTTTTCTTCTCTCCCTCTTCCAAACAGGTTAGTGTCACACAACCTCCGATGGCTACAGTCAAACCCATACACTCCTAAAGGTAGTTTAGGTACGAGAACCTTCTATCCCGACACTTCTTGAAAGCGGGCTAAACCGACTTCCCTACTAGATGAACTATTTAGCATTTATAAAGAAAAGAAATGTGTATTTAGTAAAGGAGGGGAAAAGTTCTCACATAGGATAGATTTGGTCCCATATGATATTTGAGGTTCAATCTATCAGTTATCTAGGCCCTTGAAGAGGTTTTAGGCCAATTTGAGGAGATTTATAGAGGTTTCACTCTACTAGAGTGACCCATCAAGGCAATTGAGAGAGTCCCGAGGGTGATGAACCATCCCAAGATGAGAAACCACTGGGGGAGAATGTCCTAGTAATGCAGAGGTTCTATTGTCCAAAGAGTTTCTACTATATCAAGGTTGGAACCTATTTTGGAGAAGTTCTACTATATGAAGTTGAGAATTCATCTGGGAAGTCGTAGCATGCTCTAGTTTCCAGAAAAGAGGTTTCGACTTCCATTAGACAGGTTCCATAAAATAGCTTCCTGAAAACTTGAATCTAAATTGAAGCTAAGTTCTACCTTTATTCCTTTACATATAAGCTGCCATGCATATTTTCAGCATGCATAAAGAAAATGGCATCTTTCTTTTGAAAACTCCAACGAGATACATATTGTTTCCAAGAAATCATATTTACATGGACATATATTTAAAAGGTCATCATGCCATAGAGGTTTACAAAATGCATATGTTTCGAAAACACTTTCAAACTTGCTAGCTGAAATTTCAAGTAGGTACCTAGACACTCTATACGCCTCATAATGTTATCACTTAAAAAGGCATAACTGTAATTGAGGAGGTCTACAGAAACTTTCTCTGAGATTAAGCCCCGCGTAGCTGGGCACCACTATATCATAAGCCCCGCGTAGCTGGGCACCACTATATCATAAGCCCCGCGTAGCTGGGCACCACCATCTCATAAGTCCCACGCAGCTGGGCATCATCTTGTAAGCCCCACGAAGCTGAGCACCATCTTATAAGGCCCACGCAACTGGGCACTGTCTTGCAAGCCCCACGAAGCTGGACAACATCATATAAGATCCGCCGAGATCTACAAAATCTTTGAACAGAAATCGGAAACTTCCAAAAATTACAACACTATGTCTTGAAGAGTGTGTTCACCAAGGTCCCGCATAACTGAAAAGGCAGCAACGAATATATAAACCTCACAATTCATATTGGTACATATACATCATACACATGAACTACTTAATTTGTGTTGTTAATCTCTTTTTTCTATTTGTTTTACTAGCTCGGAAGCTTAAAATATCCACTTACTAGCTCGCATAAACCCATGGAGTTTTGTACTAGAGCTATCAAACATCTCGACAAGCTCAGGCATTAAACTGAAACATATTTACATATTTTAATGAACGAGAATCTATTAGGTTCAGACCTGAACCTATGATTTGGGGGTCTTAGTCACTGAAAATAAAGATCTAAGTATACAAAGTATCATATTTGTTCATTAAGGATTTATATCAAACAGGTTCCATCGAACCTAGTTATTGCTAAATTATAATCTGTAGGCATGGAAGCTACAAGTATGCAATAGATCAGGAAAGTCAATTGAAGCCTAAATCTAGAGCGTCCACGTCTGATAGGAAAATTGATGCAATTTCAACACAGACAACCAACAAGTAGTTGTAGCGTGGCAGCGTCAAGGGAGCACATTCTATAATGAAGAAAATGATTGTGAGTACAGATTTGGAGCGGAGTATACATGAGGATTGTCACCATTCGTGAGTTTTATTTGTATCACCTATGGGTGAAATCGGAAGCTGAGTTTCTGAGGTTCCTTCACCAGGACCAGAAAGTTATTCATATGAACCAACATATTGAAGATAACTTGAGGTACCTATATTTATGAAATATGTTATACAATGAGAATGTAGAGTAAGGCATGTATGCTACCGCATTGTGTTTCTTGTTTCTTACGCCGAGTTAGCTCATGTAAGGTTAGAAACGCGATGTAGAAGCTGTTCATTACTCTATATATTTTAAGATGGAGGATTGAACCTCAATTTAGGGCTGATTCCTTTTGCATTCAATGGCTACAAGGAACTGGGGGTAATTGTTATGTCCAAAATCTCACATGGGCTAGATTTGGGCCCATAGGATATTTGAGTTCTAATCTATCAGTTATCTAGACCTTTGAAGAGGTTCTAGACTAATTTGAGGAGATTTATAGTGGTTCCACTCTACTAGAGTGATCCATGAAGGCTATTGAGAGAGTCTAGAGGGTGATGAACCATCCCGAGATGAGGAAGAACACTGTCCAAAGAGCTAACACTGTACAAAGAGCTTCCACTATATCAAGGCTGGAACCTATTTTGGAGAGGTTCCAGGAGGCCAATAAAGCTGAGAATTCATCTGGGAAGTCGTAGCATGCTCTAGTTTCCAGAAAATAGGTTCCGAGTTCCATTGGACAGGTTCCATAAAATAGCTTCCTGGTAGCAGGTTCTGGGCAATAGTTTCCGGGCAGAACAACAGAATCAGAGTTTGAGATGGATTCTTCCTCATAAACTTTAGGAGCACGTTTTATCACTCCAGGGGCAGCCTTCTAAATGGATTCTACTTGATCAAATGAAATAATTATGATATATATATAGAGAGAGCTTTCAAGGAGTCCTAACCAGCATGAACTCTCCTTTCAACTTAACCACTTCGAGATATACATCAAAATAGAGGATAAACTTTATCAAAACTCAGTTGATCGCTCATCAAAAAGAGTCGTAGCAACCAAGAACTACATATGGACTTGATCCCTATAAATAGGGTATGTTGACAACTAGCAAGGGGGTTCGAAAATACTTAGAAGGGAGAGAGCACATAGAAAACTCAAGTATTCTTTGTTATTCTGAGGTGTTTGACTTGTATAATCTCATGATTATACGTTGGTGTCTTAGACTTTTACTAATTTAGTCCCTTCATCATCACAAATCACCATCCACCCTCAGTGGAAACTCGATCAGGAACCTGTTTCTCGATTAATTTCTATTACTTTTCTTTCCACTATTCCAGTAAAAGTCTCCATAGTGTCGTAACCAAATTACTTTCGTAACACACTTTATTATGTTTTTTTTGGTCAGGATGTTTTATTTTATTTAGCCAAGCAGATCATTAATTTAATCGAATATTTTAGACAATTAACTAGTGAAAGAATTCTCGAAAAGCAGCATGATAAATAAGATTCACTACTAATAATGTATTATGTGCATCCATCTTAATAAAACTTTATAGTTACAACGTTTGTTTATTAGTTTATATATTATGGAAGTGACAATTTTTTTTTAAAAAAGCCCACTCCTCGACTTGTGGGAGATTAAGCAGTTTATTGAGTACGTTGATGGCTACCCCTTCAATTCTATATCATATCGTTCCTGTTGTATACTTGTATTTATATACACAGCAATACAGCATGTACCTATCTAATGTAAATGAAACGAAACCTAAATTTAATTTCAATATATTTTACTTAAATATTGCGCAATCTAAGCCACCACTCTACCTCACTACAATAGTTAAGTTAGATTTGCTGTCCCTTGTTTTGGTCCGTTGAAGCACTTTGTGCCGGAGGAATACTATATACTACTATAGTCCCGTGCGCACGGTTGTTAAAAAAAAAATATTATATAATATTTTCAAAAATATTATTTTATTTAATTATAAATTATTTTTGAAAATATTTTATATATTCAAAATATTCAATTGAATGAGTTAGGTTTTATAGTTAAAATATGACTTAAATAAAAAATTTAATAATTCAATAAAATAAGATAAAAATAGGTCGATATTATTAAATATATTATTATTTTATCTAATCATTATTTTAGCAAATCATTTATCTAATTCTTTTGGAAATAATTTTACTTATACTATATAATATAGTGTTAATAATGCATAAAAAAAACTAACACAAATAAAACTTTAATTATTTTAAGACGACTTGATTTTTTTTAATACATTGCTTACACTATATAATATAGCACAAGTAATGAAATTAAAAAAATGATTCAAATAAAAGTAGGACAGTTTTAAAACTATCTGTTGTGATTTTTATTTTGACACATTACTTACACTATATTATATAACATATATTTTTTAATAAAAGAAAAGTAGTAACTTTAAAACTATCTATTGTATTATTATCAGTAGAAAAAAATCTTATTTCATAAAATTATCATTTTCATAGAATTTATTCATATAATAATGTATTTAAGAATTTTCAATACCATATAATTTTAATATGTAAAATAAAACAACGGTTTAGAAATTTTACTGAATATATTATTTGATTATAAAAATATTAAATAAATTTATAATTATTTTTATAAATACAATAATAAGAAAATTTTATAAATACAATAATAAGAAGAAATATAAGAAAGTTGGTAAAGTGTAAGAGAGAAAATTAGTGAAAATATAAAAAATAATAAATAATGAGAGAGATTTAGTAGAATGAGAGAGAATGACAGAATAAAAAAGAGAATAAAGAATAAGACATGTTATGCCATATTTTTGGCATAGTGCTTTTATTTCCTCTTTATTTTTAGTATTAATTTCATTAATAATCAATTGCTTAATCCCCAAGATATACTCTATCTGAAACGAGGAAATAATCAATCTCAATGCATTAATTACGGAAAATATCTCCAAACGATATCTTTCAAATCAGGAAGGTACCACAACGCGAAGATTATATCAAATAAAATCAATTAATTCTCATATTTAATAAATATATCCCTAAAGTCTCTCGGAGATATATCCAATTATAACAGAACTGCGTGGGTTTGATCGTATATAAATACGTACGCAGGCATCTTGGAAAAAGGGATCCGATACACGAGACAAATCGAGACACCTCCCAAGTCCAACCCAATCTTTTTTACAAGCTTTAATCCCCATTAACAGTCATATTATTATACTTTTAGCTCTATTATTCCAGCAAACCTCCGAAATCTGTTGTTACGAAAATCCTCCAACAACAATTGACGCTAGAAAGAGGGTTTATTTTCGTTTGTGGAGGACAAACGACATATCAAACAAACACAATACACATGGGGAGTTAATAAAAGATTTTGGACAACTTCAATGGGGAACTGAACGATGGAGTTATGACGTGTTGAATAAAATACAACAGTAAAGAGGAGTAGACTACTACATGCAAATCATGGTGTTGGGACTCTCACCATCAAAAGGAGCACAATATCTACACATCATATCCATCTGACAAAAATACGAGATAAGTTTTCTTGTTTTTATTTTCTGCAATCACATATATTATTTATCGATGTCATGCATGAAATATATTTTATTATCCAAAAATTCGTGTGAGCAGTATATATTGTGATTGAAAATTTGTGCAACCAATATTTTGGGAGACACATATATTTTAGAAAACAATCGTACAAGATTTTTGTTTTGATGATTGTGGATATGTTTACAAGATTGTACGAGCTGCATAATTTTAACAAAAAATATTTAGCCGTTTTGACAAAATATACTATCTTTAACAAAATTCTTTCAAGGAGCATATTTTTAGAAAAAATATATACATCGCGACATTTTCAAATCGGCATATTTATGGATGCGTTTGGATTGTGTTCAAAATATTTTGCAAATATTGTTGCGGTAATACATATATATTTCAAGATTTGCTTTTACAAACATGCGATCTTAAATTGTCAAGTGGGGTAGTCATGGCAAACGATAATTCCAGCAATGTTACACGCTTGAAGTAAGGAGTCAGCAACCCCTTGAAGGCCCTCCTCCTCCAACGGGGAGTCGACGGGTAAAACTTGCATTCTGGATTACCCTTCTCCTCAACGGGGAGTCCACGTGCAAAACTTGCATTATGGACTACCCTCCTCCTCAACGGGGAGTCGACGGGCAAAACTTGCATTCTGGATTACCCTCATCCCTAACGGGGATTCGACGGGCAAAACTTACATTCTGGAATACCTTATTCCTCAACATGGAGTCGACTGGTAAAACTTACATTATTGAAGGCCCACTTCTTCAGATGGGTAAAATTTATTGAAGGCCCACCTCTTCAGATGGGTAAAATTTATTGAAGGCCTCACTCTCCAACTAGGGGAGTTCATGGGTGATTGAAGACATCATACTCTTGTGTAGTTCGCATAGACATTTACAAAGTGTGTACACCAATTCGGGATATACAAACGCCAAGGTCCTAACTTGACATCGAAGATCACAATGAATTTCTACAAAACTATTATGCTCGCGCACTTACAAACCTTGGCAAAATATATATCTTATTTTGGTTCTCGCATGATGTCTACTTGCATCCGCATAGGAATTACGGGCACTGTGATGTTCTATATTTTTCACTAATCTTTATTTTTAGTTATTTCAGCAATCGAATAATGCTTAGTTCTCCACTACAGCAAGCTGCACTGAAGAACTGGGGAGTAGTTGTTATGCCATATTTTTGGCATAGTGCTTTTATTTCCTCTTTATTTTTAGTATTAATTTCATTAATAATCAATTGCTTAATCCCCAAGATATCCTCTCTCTGAAACGAGAAAATAATCAATCTCAATGCATTAATTACGGAAAATATCTCCAAACGATATCTTTCAAATCAGGAAGGTACCACAACGCGAAGATTATATCAAATAAAATCAATTAATTCTCATATTTAATAAATATATCCCTAAAGTCTCTCGGGGATATATCCAATTATAACAGAACTGCGTGGGTTTGATCGTATATAAATACGTATGCAGGCATCTTGGAAAAAGGGATCCGATACACGAGACAAATCGAGACACCTCCCAAGTCCAACCCAATCTTTTTTACAAGCTCTAATCCCCATTAACAGTCATAACGAAAATCCTCCAACAACAAGACACATAAGGTGAAAGGACAAATTGACAAGTATCATATTTAATAATATAATGACATGTGTCATGTTTGTCCTTTGTTTTAGTATAGAGAAAGATTTATAGTAAAAAGTACGTCCTAAAATTTTACTTAATACGGAGCACTATATAAAGGGTTCAGGGTCCAGAACCAAGGTTAGTCCTGGATCGCACACAACCAACGTATATCAGCCTTTGGTAGATAGATCCAGCAACCGCAATGTTTCATTGAGGCAGACCCTGGTTTTTTCTTCTATCCAAAATACCCTTGTGTAATACTAAAATTATTTATTATTCCTACTTTAAGTTAATTACTAAATAATAACTACATTAATGTATAAAAAGATATTTTAAAACTATGATTAATTATTGTGTGAGAGGTCTCTTGTTTAAAATTTGAGCTCAATTATTTTAATTTCTAAAATTAATTATAATTTATATTTTAAGATTTAAAATACTAGTATTTTTAATAGATTTTTATTAAAATGTTGCACAAAATAAATTTGTAATTTTTTTTTAATTTTTTCACAACCCTAAAATCAATAGTTAAAAATATCCGTATAGTTGGATTGCCCTAAAAATATTTTTAAAAAAGCAACTTATTAATCGAGAACTAATAGTTTTGATATACTAATCGGTATACAAGAGTTTTATTAAAAATTCTTACATAATCGATCTAGATATTTTTTTATTATTTTCTCACAACCATAAAATCAATAGTTAAAGACATCCGTACGATTGGATTGCTCCAAAAATATTTTTAAAAAAATCATCTTACCAATCGGCAACTAGTAGTTTCGATATACTAATACGTATACTAGATTTTTATTAAAAAGTCTTACATGATCGATCTTGATATTTTTTATTATTTTCTCACAACCCTAAACGAAATATTTAGAGACATCCGTATGGTTGGATTATCTGAAAAATTATTTTAAAAAATCATTAGGGCAATCGGGAATTAGTTTCGATATATTAGTTTTTTAACTATATTTGTATTAAAAAGTCATACAAGATTGAATTGAAAATTTATTATTATTTTTTCACAACCCTAAAATATTTAGTTAACGACATCCGTACAGTTGGATCGTCCAAAAAATTATTTTTTTAATCGAGAATTACTTTCGATATACTAGTCTTTTTACTATATTTGTATTACAAAGTCGTACAAGATTGAATTGGAAATTTTTCATTATTTTTTATAACCCTAAAATATTTAGTTAACGACATCCGTACAGTTAGATCATCCAAAAAATTATTTAAAAAATTTATTTTTTAATCGAGAATTAGTTTCGATATACTAGTCTTTTTACTATATTTGTATTACAAAGTCGTACAAGATTGAATTGGAAATTTTTCATTATTTTTTTATAACTCTAAAATAAAACTAATATAATATATAAAAATTATAGTGCAAACATGGTTTAAGCCAAATAAGACACAACTACTCACTAATTACTAAACAAGTAAAACAACTAAGAACAATAAGAAACATCCGTACATAATAATATGATATGTTTCTGTATATCTAATAATAAAAGTGTTTTAATGATTTAAGTCAAATACAAATAGGCTTCCTAAATTGAATATGATTCTTTAACTAAAATTCGTAACTCTGTTTGCTCCTCAGTTTCTGGGCTGCTTCAGTTGGATTCTGTTTATTGGACTATCTCTGAATTAAAGAGAATTTTACAAGCTTCGTGTAGACTGTAAAATCGTCCAATTCTAAAATCTGGAACTCAAGATATGACTCAAACAGTGTAAGCAACAATCCAATAAATACGAATTTTCTTCTATTTTGACTTCAAATTAGTTCTTTAAGCCCAAATACTTCCAAATATAGGAATTCTATATTTTTACAATAAAACATTAAAATCTATTAAATAAATATTCAATTAATGTAAAATACAATTAAATATAAAAATAAAATAAAATAGAATATATATAAAAATATATTCTATCACATATCAAACCAAGTCTTAATCATATAAGTTAAAGGTGTTTCTTGTAGTACATACGTAATTAAATTTTATTATAGTGAGATTGCCTACCACCTCAATGTTTCACTATTGGGGTAAATATTTTCAAAAAATTAAAGCATTCACAAGATTCGATTCGAACAGATGACCTCCCACTATCAAGACAAGTCAACCATATAAGTCAAAGGTGTTTCTTGTAGTACATGCCTAATTAAATTTTATTATAGTGAGATTGCCTACCCCTCAATGTTTCGACTTCCCACATATCATGTCAAGTTTTAACCATATAAGCTAAAAGTGTTTCTTGTAGTACATGCCTAATTAAATTTTATTATAGTGAGAGTGTCTACCCCCTCAATGTTCGAACAGGTGACCTCCCGCATATCAAGCCAAGTCTTAATCATATAAGTCAAAGGTGTTTCTGGTAGTAAATGCCTAATTATATTTTATTATAATGAGATTGCCTTAATAAAATAAATTTAATAAAATTATGAAATAAATTATTTTCCCCATTAAAATTGAAATAAAATATTATTTTAGTCATGTAACATATTTTATAAGGAAATATTATGTATTTTTTAATAAATATTCAATTATATTATTATTTCACCCTTACTAATGAACTAAACTAAAAAATTATTATTAAAATTAATTTTATAATGTAATATTATGAGAAAATTCATAATTTAAAATTAAAATATTATAACATACCATAAATTGTATTGAAATTATATTTTTAATAATAAAATTATAGTAAAATATTAGGAGAAAACATATTTTGATTAGGAAAATAATGAAATAAATTTATTTCCCCCCTTAAAATTGATATAAAATAATTTTTTAGTAATATAATATATTTTATAATAAAATATTTAATTACATTCTTAATATAATAGATTTTGTAATTGAAAGGGCAGTTTGGGCAACAAGTAAAAGAAGAGGAAGAGAATGAATCATTGAGGTAGCCTCAATTGCACCTGCCTCAATGGAACAGAGTAAGCAGTTAATCTTGGTTCATCACTTTTTTCAACGGTTCTGATTTATTGGTTGCTGGTTGGGTACTGATCCCTCACCCTGACTGAGATCAACCCCTGTATAAATAATACAAACCATGCATATATTGATTTATATACTAATATAACATATTAAATATACGGAATGATGGTTACTTATGAGGTGTTTGGATCAAATATATTTAACTTAATAAACGAAAACCAGGTAAATAATATTTTGAAAATATTATATTAATAGAGTTTAAATCTAATTATTCAAACAACTTAAATATGCATTATATGACATAAAGATGCGCAGTGACTCTTTTTAACAAATGTAGCAATTACTGTCATGATAAAAGCTTGGAAGTCTAATGGCAACGCTCCGGTGAAAGTTCCAAAATAATTCCTCAGTTTTTATTTCACGTTTGATTTTTGACACACGTTTTTAGGATCTTTGACTTCATAATTAAATTTATTATTTTTTCTTTTTTATATAAAATATTAAACTAAAACTTTTATTCACAAAAAAATTAAAAAATAATAATTCTAACTATATAGTCAAAACTCTTAAAAAAATATGTAAAAAAATCAAACATAAAATATTACAGAACAGAGAAAGTATTACATTAGTTGAATTATTCACTAAAGTCTTTCTCATGCCATTTACCCAAATCAGAACTTTTAATTAATAATAAAACTCTCTTTATTTTAAAATAATTGTCCTGTTTTAACTTTTATCAATAAAATTGATCAATTTTTGATCGAATATTACACACATAATATATAATATTAAGAAAATTTTAAAAATTATATTATTAAAAAATATATCTAATCAAATTTAAAATATATTTTCCAGTTTGTGAAAAATATAAAAGAATAATTTTTAATTTATAATTAAAGTTGGATTAATTTGACTCCGAAAAAATTAAACATAACACTTATTGTGAGATGGAGAGAATATTGCTTAGTTAGCGGGATTTTTACTACTCATATTTATTATAAAAAGGATTATGATTATATTAAAAATAATAGTGAAAGTAACATAATGAACAAGTGACTTTGATGATCGGTGGATAGTGTTAGGTACCTAAGAAAGTTTGTTAAATCTATAAATAGAATGTTACAACACCTCCCTGCAAATATCAGTTATTTTTCCACGTTTCCGTTGCACATGTTGAGTAGTGGATGACTTCAACAATTTTTACAAAGTCGTGCGGTAACGGATTGTACATTTGTACCTGATATATATTTTGAAAATGTTTCCTTAGTTACGTAAATATATCTTCCGTTTACTATAACACAGGCCCGCCTGCTAGCAATAAAAGGAATTAATTCTTGCATCTTCATATCGTTTTGTAGTTATAAGCCGATAGTTTTTAGTGGTAAATTGGAAGATAATGGATTCAGAAAAATACATATATTTATGAATTGATATTTGTAAGATAATCTTCGGTTGTAAATAGTTACCTTGGCCTTGGGAATCTATCTTTTTCGAATTTTATATTTTACGAGAGTATTTTTAAATTTTTGTATAAATTTTGATAATATTAATATTTTTTTTTAAAGGAGATATATGACCTCCGTATTCCTTATTTCATCTTCCCCTACACGCTAAATTGTACTGCATAATTAGGTACATAAAAATCAAATTTAAGAGAAAAAATAATCGACTATACATACATGTCTAAAATAATAGAATCGTATTTTATCAATTATATTTAAATTTTTTATTGAACACAATTATGTTTAAAAAGTATGCTATACAAAAATCTTAAAATAATATTTTGATAGAAAATCATAATTTTTAACCTTATAAAAATAAACTACTATAATTTATAAAATAATATTTTTAAACATTATTTAAAAAAAATATATATATAGAATTTCAATAGCAGGCTTCTCACTTTCAAACTCCAAGATTTATTCTTTTTTTTTTTTATGTGTTAAGAAGTGAACATTTTCTCTGTAGTATATACATATAACCGTATGTATATACACAATCAGCACAAAAGAAAGAAAGAAGAGGGTTGAGTTGAGTACTTGTCCCAGTTGATTATATTCTTGTTCCATTATCACTACTTTTTCCCGCTCCCTCTGGACACTCCATTCTGATGCCTATACATACAATCTTAGTATAAGTTCTGTATATATAGCTGTTTGTAGTTCCAAGAAAAGTTAGAACAAGATGGATACAAATACAACAACAACAACAACAACTTCGACTTCACTTCCTTCCTGTAATAATAAACCCCATCATCTTAATCCTCAAAAAAAGGTACTTCTCTTTTACTTTTTTTCCTTTTCTTAAACCCCCATGAATTATATTTATATATATGTAAAGCAAGATTATTACACAGATCTTACTTGTTTAAGTTGTCACAATTTTGTTTCAAAAAAAAAAAAAATGTTGTCACAATTTGATTCAGGTCATGAATTATCTCTACAACTATTTTCCGTATATGATACAATTATAGTATCATTTGTAGTTGAATTATTACTAAATTTTGTGTAATAAGATGGTATATATTGATATGTTCTGTGGATATTGAGAAAGTGACCCACGCCAACTCAAGGAATAGACAATATTTTAGAGTACTTTTCATCTAAATCTAGAACTTCTGTATTTATCTCTCTTTATGAAGCAAAGAATATGTGGTTCACTTTCTTTTAAGACAATCTTGATTTTATATATTGTAGTTTTGTGTCTCACAATTTCAACTGCAAAACTAGGACAAGAAATTGGAAATGCAGGGGACTCAACGCATTGTCGCAGCGAATAGACGGTCATCAAGTAGAGAAAGAAAGATGGCCTTGCTTCAAGATGTATTCAATCTACTTCATTACTATGTTCTATCTTTCTTTTGTTTATTTTACGAAGTTTTTTTTTTTTTACAAATTTATGATTTTTATATATTAATTGACAGGTTGATAATCTAAAGAGGAAGCTAAGACATGAAGAAAATGTACACAGAGCATTGGAGAGGGCCTTCAGTAGACCTTTGGGAGCTTTACCTCGTCTTCCTCCGTATCTACCTCAGCATGTTAGTCTACTTCTTTTTAATAATTTATAATTCAATCCACCAGATTTGTCTTCTATATTTTTTTCAAGAAACTAAAAGAACTTGTACTTGTATCACTATGATGTATCCAGAAGATTGACTGTGATAGCATTTTACTAACAAGACTAATTGCTATTGGATCCAAGTCAGCATTATAATTCTCAATCTAGATATTTTCCATAGGTTGACCACTTATTAATACTGATTTTTGTGATGTGATGTTTGGAAATGCAGACACTAGAACTTCTTGCTGAAGTAGCTGTACTGGAGGAAGAGGTTGTTCGGCTAGAAGAACAAGTTGTGGATTTCAGACAAGGACTATATCAGGAAGCTCTCTACACCTCCTCCCGAAAGACTACAGAAAAGTCTACTACTGTTGTCCCAATGACCAGTTCTAGAGGAAAGCACTCTAGATCTTTTTCACACAGTGAAGTCAATGTCGGAACTTCTTCCCCGACAAGGCCTTCACCATCTATTGTGAGGACTACTACGAGGAGGAGACTGTTGTCATTTGACCCTGTATGTGATACAGATGAGCATTCCTCTGATAGATGCGTAAATGGCAAACAATCTTTACAGAAGCTCGATACCTCTTTGGGAGACGGGTTAGGAAAAGAGAATCAATTATGCATGAACAGTAGAAAGGTTAAGCAATTTCCGGAGAATAATAGTGCAATAGCTAGAACCCCAGGGAAGAGAACTCCAAACAAACCTAAATCAGCTGAAAAATGTGTTGATGTTCAGAAGCAGCAGGTATATGCAATTACCAAGTAATGTGCTTAAACAATTCAATATTATGAAACAGTCGGGCTGTAGTAATTTTATCAGTAAATTGAATTTATCATATACTTGTATTTATCCTGGTACAGTGCAGATCAGTGGAGCAGGAAACAGCACAAGAGAGCTCTTCTTGTTCTTCAGACAGGACTCTTGAAAATGAAAGCAGTACAGCAAACAAGATATCTGAGGATGTCGTTAAGTGCTTGTCTAGCATATTTCTGAGATTAAGCAAGTCTAAGGGTAAAACAATGGAATCAGAACTATTGTCTTCTGTGATTGCATTGGCTTTTGAGGGTGATAATGAGTTCCGGGATCCATATGGTATCTGCTCAGAATCAAGAAGAGATATCGGCTCATATAAAGATCTTTCCGTTATTGAAGCTTGCTCTATAGATCTGAAACGGAAAACAAATGCTTCGTTTCTCATCAACAGACTAAAGTAAGATTCTTGATTGATATATAAGGGTCTATATCTGTATGACTATCTGTAGTTTAAGTTGATCTTATACCTGTTCTTTTAATCCTCAGGCTTCTCCTTAGCAAGCTCGCCTCTGTCAATTTAGAGGGTTTAAACCATCAGCAGAAGCTTGCTTTCTGGATTAACACCTATAATTCATGCATGATGAATGTAAGAGGTTTTTTTAAAAAAATTTAAAACTGCACAAGTGTTATGGCTGATAAGTTAGTTAGCTTTGAGTATTTTAAATTAACTCCTAGTATGATATTAATTAACCTTCAGGCCTTTTTGGAGCATGGGATACCTAGGACTCCTGAAATGGTTGTAGCACTGATGCAAAAGGCAAGTTCTTATTCCTAATGTTTGCAAGAAATTTCTAGTAAGTTGTTCAGTTTGAAATAAGTTCACCTATATATTGAATTGTTAAAACGACAAATCGCCATATGATTTGTTGGAACTTGAATCCAAACTACACGAGTCAAAAGTCTTTCTCTTCAATACTAAGCACAATGCCAGCATGTGGTCATTATCACAATTCACAAGTAGTCGTGTTACTGATACTTTCGGACATAATCTTCTCGAACAATTATTACAGGCAACGCTTAAAGTTGGCGGACATTTACTAAATGCAATCACAATTGAGCATTTCATCTTGAGGCTACCATATCATTTGAAAGATGTAAGTATAATCCTCTGCACTTCTATTTTAATAGTCATTTCTATAAAGTAGAATATTAAACACATATTAGAGAATCTTCAAGTTTTACTTCTTTTCGGGTTACAAATGCTCGTTTATCAGTTTGTTATGGTTCCTTGCAGAATTCTGCAAAATCAGAGAGAAATGATGAGATGAAGAAGGCACGTGGCATATTTGGATTTGATTGGTCCGAGCCCTTGGTTACATTTGCCCTCTCTTGTGGGAGCTGGTCTTCTCCTGCTGTAAGTTAGTTGCTCCTTTCTTACATTTGTTGAGTGTATTTAGTTATTAGGTTGATCAAAATAATAAACGTTTGTTTACGTTCTAACATCTGAGAGACAATGTATTTTAAATGAAGGTGAGGGTCTACACTGCGTCTCAAGTTGACAAGGAGTTGGAAATAGCCAAGAGAGATTACTTGCAGGCAGCTATTGGAATATCAACAAAGAATAAAATAATACTCCCTAAGCTTTTGGATTGGTATCTACTTGACTTTGCGAAAGACTTGGAATCTATGCTGGACTGGGTATGCCTACAGCTACCTGATGAACTCAGGAAGGAAACAGTTAAATGTCTTGAGAGAACAGAAAGAGAGCCGCTTTCACATCTGGTTCAAGTAGCGCCATATGATTTCAGCTTCAGGTACCTTATACACCAATGAGAGTCGTTTTTTGATTTAGAACCTTCAGTCTGCAGGGTTCTCTGGACTGTGGACAGACACGTCTGTTTTGCCGAGATAAATAAATAAATGTATATACTTAATGTTGTCCATTTAGGATATGCAGGTCAGAAACAAAGTTCTCCTGCAAATAAGTTTGGGGCTTGGTGATTGGTTCATTCAGATTGGGTTTAAGGGGGGGAAATATACAATAATTAAAATTTTGTTTTTCAGTTAACATTGACTATGTTTGAGTTTTCAGTGAGAGATTGTTAGAAGTTAGAACTGTATTTGTGGAGACTGACTATTTAGTGAGATATAACAACATATGTGCTATCTGAGATAAATGACAAATGTTGATAAATTGTTGTTGCATCCGTTAATGTATTGGTAGTTTATTTTTTTTAACTTTTACACAAAAATCTCTTCTCAAGGTGCATCAACGGTTTAATAAAATATTTAAATATAAATCCACATTGCTCATTAATTTTTATTTTGGCAATCTTCCTTGCTAGAATAATTTTATTATTCACTTCTTATTGTTCTTTTGAGAATGAAACGGTTAGGTGTTATTAAGGTTTGTGTCAATCTACAGGCTGCAAAAGAACTTTTTTAGCATTTCTTATATCCCTTTCCAAGATCGATCTGGGACAATGATGAATCGACTTTTGCGTGTTGCTGCCTTCATTCTTGAAGAACAATTTGTTATGCAATTAGACCACAGAACATAGAGAGAACCGAAAAAGATAATCATAGGACGAGGAGTGACTACTATCTAGTTTCATGTTAAAATATTAATATCTATATTATTAGTTTTCAGACTATCAAAATTTAAATGCGTTTAGTTCATCATTAATGAGTCCAGTTATTGGAAATCGGAACTTCTCGTTCCCTTTAAATGGTTAAATCATACATTTCGTAATCCTTGAAAATTTTATATTATTGCCATTGTTATTTTACCTCGTTCACATACTCTTCAGCCTTCACCTATTCTCGATTCTCATTCTCATCAACAATCCAAACACACCGTAAATCCAACATCCAACTTTATATAAAATCTACCCATACTAGAATCCTGATAACTGGTAAATTGCATTTTTTTCCCACGTCAAATTTATATTTTACCTTCTTAATTATGTTAGCACTATTTCACTCCCCGATGGGGGTTCTTTTCACCCTTCCCTTTCTCGGGTTATCGATTTAACATTGTACAAAGTTTCAGAGGTTTAACCTGTTAGATTACATTCATAAAATCCAAATGTTACATATATGTATTAACCTAACAAGAGGAAAAATAATACAGAAATTAGTGGGGGTCTTGTATATAGACCCAACCATGATCGGTAATGAATCAGAGTTATTGGGCTTTGGCAATGGCTCGAGTAGACACACCGTGCAACAGTTTCACATAACCAAGAAAACTAAGCTTTCCATCTGTGTGCCTGATCCAGTCATGCAGTACGGCATGAACAGGGATAGATGGGCCAAGGCCTAGTTCCTGAAATAATATTTGAAAATAATGTTATATCAGGCTGGTGATAAAATCCAAATTGTACATTTCAGTAATTCTGCCAAATTGCCTAAAAGGAAGGCACTTACAGAAGCCAACTCCTCGATCATAATAGCCCTGTTACCATCTTTCTCGAATAGTTCATAGGCACAACGAGCATGTTGCTCCCATCGGTCCAGTGCCTCAAGCTGATGGACACTTAAAGCTGCTGCACAGAATTCCTCAAAATCCATCCTTCTATATTGAAGTGCATTGAGCTGATAAAATAACGAAGCAAGAGTTTTTATGTTTCTTGCAAAAAAATGTATAACATATAACAGATACTCCATAAAATTTGATATTATGCATGGTACTTCCTACAAAGTTGAGGAAAGCCCATCCCCATAATAATGAAGGACATACCGATACTAAAAGATCATGCACATGAGAATCTTTCATTGCATCCGTTGAATTTCTCATCAAGGCCTGTTCATATTGTAGAGGATACAGGAAACATTAAACTAGAGATCATAACAAAATATAGTACAACAAACTGACCTGTTTGATGTTTTCCAAGCTTATAGCTCCATTTTTGTTTGGTTCCAATAACACAAATTGCTCCTTCAAATAAAATAGCTCATCAACTGTCAATGTCTTAGATAAAGCCTGCCAAAGTTTAAAGAGGGAGGAAACTATTAGATTGTTCTAGTAATAGAGCATTTTGCCAAAATGAACTGATAAATTAGTTATCTTGCCAATAAACACAGGGACTAAGAGATAAGCAAGCAATAAAAATGTATTCCAGATGTTATAATCAGTCGACCAGACTATTAATATGCTGCAGTTTTCTCCTAATACTTATTTTCTATAAGCTAATATTGTCCATTTAAAACAACAATAGTTGATATAAAGAAACAAAAAAATGTGGTTTGCCAATAAAGGTAAATTCAACATAGTTATACTTGAAGCAAATAGTATCTAACTGTGGCACTGGGCTATGTTTTGTATATGTTTATCTAAATGGTAAAAATAAGATCAACTGAAAAATGCTTCCATTAAATGCTCTTTAGCTAGCATCAAGATCAAACAATTTTAACAATATGAAGAAGTGAATACTTTATGCCAGAAACATGAGCAAATTATTTCTGTACTGAGTACTGACAGATTTACACTTCTGGAAATGCAAGAAATTCATAAACTATAATAGTATGTAATATTCTACTGAAGAGCCTTAAATGCAAACCTTTAGGAAAAATGGAAGATATATTATTTAAACAAAAATGAATCAAGATTATCTAAGACACTCTTATAATTACTCTCGAATCTTAAATCATGTAAAACAAAAAAAATTTCATGCCTTGTACAAGATTTAATATCATTTTCTGAAAGAGGTAAAACATATGACTCTACAAAATAGCACCATAAACACACCCGTAAAGCCGCTTTTCGAAGAGGAGATGAACGCATATAAACTTTCATAAGTTTGAATACCAATATGTCTAGTGGAAACTTTATATCATTACCATTCTTGATCCATGAATGACCTGCAAAAGAGAACTTTTAGGATACACTAAAAACATTGAAAACAGAAGGCCACGAATTCAGAAAGTAATATATAAGACACTTACACAAGGCTTGAGCAGCAGTCATTCTTTTTCTTGGATCTTTATTCAATAGACGCTTGACAAAGTCTTTAGCCTCAGACGATACAGAGAGCCAGGGTGGCTCATCAAAACTAAGATCAGCTTTTAGAACAGCTCGAAAGATCCCAGACTCAGTTCGAGCCCAAAATGGACGGCTGCCGCATAATAGGATATATGATATCACACCAATACTCCAGACATCAGCCTCAGTACTGTAAGATCTATGTAAAACTTCTGGAGCCACATAGTATGCACTGCCAACAATATCATTTAGCCTTTCATCTGCAAGCCACTCGCAATATTGAAAAACTGATTTTCAAGTATCACACTGAAGAGGGAAACTTTGACAAACCTGGCTTTACATAATCTGACAATCCAAAATCAATAGCCTTCAGTTGTGAGTCCTCATCCTTTGATTTAAACAAGAAATTCTGTTCCAGAAATTAGCTAATCAATTACAAAAAAAATTGATAATTGCAAAGTCTGCACTGACAGTCTATAGAAGTAAAAACCTCCCATGAACAAAAATATATATTACAGACTACCAGGTATTATTAGGAAGACTTTGGAACTTTGAAACACGGAATAGTAGGAAAAGGGGCATTATATTGAAAAAAATAACGAAACTATATTACGATTTGTTATATTCTTGTCAATGTGTTAATATTTTAAGTATACATGGAGGGGGAGTTAGAATTTAAACCCATGACCTTGGTCATTGCAGGAAGGAGCTTTGCGGAAAGGCTATTAATGAATCCTCGGAAGAAAGAATAAATATAAAAATACCCACATCATTTTAAATTTACATTTACTTCAATCTGACATATATAAATAGACTAATAGAGTATACTTAACCAGGACAAGGGCAGAGGTCTAAACCAATCTATAGAACTTATAAGACAGCAGTTGCGATTCTTATCATGGTACTTTAGATGCCAGGCGTTGCACTAGCATTTGTTTTACATATGGACGTACTGAACTTTTAACACAAAGAAAATAAATTTTTGGTAATCTAGAGTTCATAAAACAGGATATCTGCATGCACTTGGCAAAAAATGATTTATTGCAGTAGTGTCCCAACCAGTGATTTTTTGATGCAAGTATAAGTGATTTTTCTATTAACAAGATATCTCACCTCTGGCTTAAGATCTCGGTGCACCACACCTTGCAAATGACAAAATGCAACGACATTCAATATTTGTATCATAACAGCCTTGGCATCATCTTCTGTGTATTTTCCGCCTCTGCACAACAAAGATACAGCTTGTTGACTCTTTCATATGACCTAAATTGCTGAGGAATTCATTTTCATTTTAAAATTATTTTTGCTCCACAAATAGAAACAGAATACAAACTTTATCAATATATCTTAAGTGACAGAAATACCTCGAAAGAATTCTATCCAAAAGCTCACCACCTTCACATAACCTGAAAATACAGATGGTGTAAAAAAATGTGTAAAATACTAAGATTTGCTTCTCGGAAATTTTTAAAAATTGAAAACTTAATATAGAACAAATTAACACAATTCTATGCATATTTAGCAAGAAAAAAGAAGAAACTCTAAGCATTAAAGTACTTCTGAGCTGTTCTGCACCTGTTCTTAAAAGGTTGGCTTAAATACAAAAAGTTTGTCTTCGAAAAGATGTTTTGACTATCTATAAAGTCTGTCTCATGTAAAATTTATGGTCCACGAAGGAAAAAAGTCATTGTCCACTTGTGTTGAAAATGTACTTAGCCTAATCTTCTGAGGCAGTTGGAAACTGGGAGCAGCATTTTATTCACAATTCATATTATCCTTTTATTTCTATTTTTTCCAGTTACATTTTTCACTAAGGTGAGCAAAGGGAGAATTTGTTCCTCTATCTAATAGTTTGCTTGACATAGAAAAAAATGTCTGAATGATGTCTAAGATAAACAAAGAATATTCTAGCATATCACTGTTATGAAAATCAGAATTCAATAACATACAATTACCCTAAATTTCAAGACCAGACAATGATATAGGAAATCTTACTCCATCACAACGTAGACATTAGCAAGATCTTCGTACGCATCATAAAACTGTACTAGATTACTATGTCCTGTCAAAGCTCTTAAAATTTTCACCTCCCTTCGTACATCCTCAATGGCTATGGCAGTGGTCATCTAGAGGGGGGAAAATCAATTAGAGAGAACAAATATTTACAAGGATCACAAAGATGCTGCCAAAATAGAGATACAATAATTGATGCTATGTCGGACAACTTAATATACACCACTATCAAGGAAGAGGTCTCACTTCTCAGCATCATTTCAATAAATCATTTTTCAAAGATACATGAAAACATGTTTCTGTGACAATTCTACCTCTTTTATTTGATCAAGAAGCAAATGATAACCATACAAGTATTATATTATTTTCCCATAAATTAAAAAAAAAATACTCAAGCTCTTTCACAATGGCCATAGAGATGTTAGGAGATACATCCCTTATATTTAGGGAAAGGTAAGTCAATTGTTTTCCTTAACATGTCTTTTAGGTTAGGAATTCACAACTGTCGAATCAAGATACTAGTCAAGGATGCTACCCTGTTATTTAAGCCCTGATATTCAATTCATGAAAATTGTTCCCTGTCCATTGACTTAAAAACCTAATTATATATTCTACAAATCTTTATATTAACTTCAGATGGATCCATAATTCACATTGCTCAGTATGCATTTTGGTGGCATTTCAAAAAATAATAAACAAATATAGAGAGCAGTTTGAGGTACAGGAGTCGGCATGAATGCCAAAAAACATACTAACTGCTCCACAACCAAGGGTTAGGTATGGACTGAATACATGATCTGTACATTATTTGGAATCTTAAAGTAATATAGAGTATTTTGATTGTTTCTCACTCTCCTCAAGTTATTAACTGGTGATAATATTATTGACAGGTATAATACAGATGAATTGAGTGTTTCACCAAAGCCCAAACGAATGTAAGTGCTAAGCATGCCAAGTGTAATCTTTTAAGTGTCACTTCATCAAACTAGCAAGACAAATAACTGTATAACAAGAAAAGGTGCTATACTTTCACGAAACCTTACTGATATCTTGCATTTAAATTTGTCAGACCTAACAAATCAACACACGAACAACACTTCATTCTAACTTTATTTAACTACACTAAAAAACAATTCTGTTCTCTACACGAAACATTATGCTAAACAATTAAATACTTACGCAGATTACACATAATTACAATCTGAATTCTGAAGAAACAATGAAATATCAAAAAAAAAAAATCGTATAATAAAATATAGCTAAATTTGCTTACCTTTGCTTTGGGAATGACCTTAACAGCAACATCCTGTCCCTTAAACTCCCCTTTTTTAAACTTAGCTCTACAAGTATACCCAAAATGCCCTCTCCCAACTTCGTCTCCAACCTCAAACTTACTCCCGAAATTCTTCGAAAACCCGAAAGTCTTATCCAATCCGGTACCACCATCCACCTCATTGCTCTCCGGTATGGCGGCCTCATTAGGCTTCACTGAGCCATGGCGTCTGGCCCAAGCAGCCTTAATGTGTTTGGCCGGCGACGGCGGAGGAAACGGAAAGAGCCGCTTGGGCGTGGAATCGGATGCCGGAGATCTAACCGCCGGCGACTTTTTGGAAAACAGAAAATGCGCGGGACTTGGACTGTAAAACGGTAAAAACGGAGATCTCTTGACAGTATCCTTAGGTGGAACAGCGTTATCCCTGTCTGGAATAATAGTATCCTTGACTGGAATAGTGGTGGTGTCGGGATTGTATAAATCAGGTTGAGGGGATGGTTTAGAAATACAAACGCCCATGTTTCTTAAGCAATCATTTATTTATAATAATTGGGTTTTGTAAATTTAAGTAAGAATATTATTAGTAGTGGAGTAGTAGTTACGGAGTATTAGTTTTGTTTTGAATTGGGAATGGTTGTGTTTGGTTGAACATTTGTGAGCTCTAGGGTTTGAATATTAAGAGTGCGTGTGTGTGTGTGTAATGGGTGCGTGTGTGTGTGACAGAGTTACTTTCAGAGGAGACTGGAGAGTGAAAGAACCTGTAGTAGGGGATAAATGGAGATCCGTGGAAGCGTAGAAAACAATAAATTATCGAGTTGGTTAGTAAAATGCCACTGGTTTTAAAAACATACGAGTTCTGTTGGGAATGCAATACTTTCACTTAATAATTTGGAATTAATCGTTACATTTTTTTAATTTTCAAATTATTACATACTTGCATATAAATATTTAGTTGATTTTAAATTTACAATAATTTAATGATTCTTGATGCGAGGTTGTGTATGTAAATTTTATTATGACTTGCTTACCTTTTTTTATCTAATTACTGTATTACGATTTACTTGCTTGTTTCTCATAACATTTTACAAAAATTTCACCAGATATCTGAGGAAGATATTGACCCCGTTTCTGGTTTTTTTATAAATAATTTATAGATTAAAAGATATAAATAATTTTCAGCTTATAAATTATATATTAAATAACTCAAATTACCATACTATAATAAAAGTGAGAAGGACATATCCTGCTTTTCTAACGAAGACTAGCAACTCTTGTCGATTGAGACAAGTGGACTGGACGTATATATTTAAATTATTCAAATTGTAATAATTACTTATAATTATATTTAAATACTTCCAGATTTAATAAACTATTATAAATTTCAATTAAATATCACCAAATTTTAATAAAAAATTACCATTCTTAAGTTTGTTCTTTTTTTTTGTCTTAATTGTTCTTTTAATGTCGATGTGAATGTCTTTTTTTTAAAAGCTCTAATTACGAAAGGCTGTTTCTTCTTTCGTTAAGAATAGCGACAAATCGGATGCAAGAGGTCCCATCCCAAGTAAAAAGAAGCTTAATGCCCATTACACTTATCGGATCAATTGCTATCCCACTCGGTCCTCATAAATCACAAGTCCCCCGACTTTAGAAAGTTGAAAGTGTAGGTTCAGGAACTTTAGGAAATTATTCGCCTTCAACAATGTTATACTGAGCAAATACTTGTGACATTTTCTTAACCTTCGTCGGATTACATAATTTTATACATCAAGGGCATGATGAAAATGTTCATTGTTACAGTTTCATGGGCCAAGTACGGATATATCTCCATCCAACAAGTTGTCAAAGTACATTGCATCTTCATGCTCAATCGGCTCTCACGTCCCACTTGTATGTTCGGGGCCTCCCCTCCTCCTATGGTTAGATAACATCATACATGTGATATATTTTCTTTATCGACTCCTCAACATAATTTTTTTCTTCCTTGTAACAGTTGTTATGGTAATAGGTGTGATGGGCGATTGTGCAAAGGTTATGGGCGATTGTGCAAAGGTTCGAGTTAAAGGGCCCATGTTTACGTGCAGAATTGGTTGATTACTTTCTTAAAAGCTGTGGAGAAGTGCAGCCACACAGGCCACTTCAGAATGAAGTGAAACTTTTCAGCACTGTGGTTCTCGAGCAAATACAGAAAACGTAATACTGATGATAAATTTTACAGCAGGCAAAAGCCTACATTGTGATCCACAAGATTGAGTTGAATAACGTAACATTGTGATGGACAACAGGATAACAGCTATTCCAAGTTTCCAACAAAGGACCACATTTTCATTTTACGCATTGCAATTCAACAAACATTAAACTAGTGTAGTGTTTGATTAGAAAGACCAAAAACTAAGAAGCAAAAAAACAAAAACAATATATGTGTGTCTATATATATGTGTGTGTATGTATGTGTGTATACACCCCCAGTTGAAGCAAGGACTGCTGGCACTATCCATCGCAGCATTCTTAATGTTCAAGACTTCATATTATACATGCACATGTTTTTATGTTCAAGACTTCATATTATACATGCACATGCTTTTATAAACATTGACGTAATATCTAAGCCATGTGACAAGCCAGCAGTTGGTCAAAGTCACACAACTTCCACAAGTATGGATTTATTTCATAAAACAAAATAAAATGAACATGTACAGGGTCATGATAAATAAATGTCAATTGTCAATCCTATGCAGTTGCAACTTGCACATGGTCATGCAACAAAAACATATATCTTCAACCCTGTTTTGAGAAAATAACTATATCTTGCAACCCCCAACAGCAATTTAAAATAACATTGGGGGTACCTCTACCTCTAGGATAATTTATGTATGATATTAAATATCTGTAATGGGAATGTTTTTATTCGTTATTATGTAAAATTTAAGATAAAAAAGGATGGCATAAATTACGCTGCATCAATTTGAATACCTTGGCAAATCATCTTCCAAGGAGGTTTCTACGAGGCTTCAAATAGCTCCTCAAAGTAAATTGCCATTGATAGCTAATGTGAGAAACTACCCAGAATTGCTATCGCCACCGAAGCCAGATTCCAGAAACTCTGTTTTTCTTAAATGACTAACATCACTCCAGGTTTTAATTGTCCATTCTCCTCCATTAGACAAGTGAAACACATTGACAGATGTATTCAATACCTTCCCCACTCGGAAATGTGTTGTGGCTCGCCTGTGAAGTGCTCTGATGAAACCACCATGAGTGACTACAACAACTCGGTCCCCTACAATAGCAACAGTAGTAATGTATCATTAAACATGTACATAATATTACTACTGTAAGTACGAATCCACCTATACCTCTGTGTTTTTCTCCAATCCTCTGCAAACAAGACGTAGCACGTCGATAAAGTTGATTGAGACTTTCTCCACCACCCTGGGTACGAATATAGTAAAATGGCGATTTAGCACTCCAATATAGTTCAAGTTCAAGCCAACACAATAGATTAAATATCAATACCATGATTGAAAAAAGAAGAAAAAAATGTCATGGCAGAGAGCACTGTTATTGCAAGTTCAATAGCCGTAAATGTAAAACTTTCATATTAAGAAAGTAGCTTATGAATATAGGTTAAAGGCGAAAACACTCGGAATATAGGTACAGGATAAAAAACTAACTGCAGAAGGTTTAACAAGACATATAAGCTGGTATCTCAAGATTTGAACACAGATAGCAACCCAATCTCAGTTTAGATGGTAAAGAAGCTGGCTTCATAACACAATCCACTGCTTCATACTGGCTCAATATATATACCTATTCAAAGACATAATATCTAACACATCTCACTGCTTTATGTAAGTTTTTTAGAAGTACTTTTTATTTTGCAAAGTGACTTGCTTTAAAAATATATAAATTTCAGTTACCATATTCTTTTCTAAATGTTGAATTGTTGACATCAAAAAAGGAGCAAGTGGGAGGTAGTTAAGGGTGTCGAATTAGTACTATAATCTCTCTGTAGGACCGTTATGATCAGATTTGTTTCTAACTGAACTCAGGAGACTTGGATTTACATAATTGGCGGATCAAAGTTATAGATGTACTACTTGCACCTATTCAGTTTGAGTAAAGTCCAGAGTTTTTGACTTTTCTGTAGCTCTTTACGCACATGAGCTTTTGTTTCACCTTTGCTGCTTATTGGTGTGTTTTATTGTTACATTTTGGAGAAGTCCTGTGCTTAATTTTAATACCTTACATACACAGTTGCTTTCTATATAAATCATGTCCTGTCAACTCTTAGCCTATGACTACAATACAAGTAAATCTCTTCTGCATACCAGCTAGCCTTTGCTCAGGGATGGGTCAGGGATTTATTCAGTGGTGGGGAAATTCAAAATACAATATGGTCAGAGGATTAAAAGGTCCTTTTCTAAATGCAAAATATAATCACCAAATTTGAGCCAACTAAGACAAAATCTGGTCAATCTTACATGCATAATTGTTGCCACAAGTCAGGAGACATGAATAAAACATTATTAGAATTAACTCTGATTATTTGCAAGTACATACTGGAATCTCTTGATCTTTACTTTGTGACACTAAAGCTTTATGTGCCTCTGGGTTGATCTTTGCTATCTCATGATATACAAGACCTTGAAGGGATCCTAGATGTCTTTCTCGCAGGTCACGATCTTTAATAACCTGAAACAATGCATGAAATGAAATATTTTGGAACAAATATTTGTTATTAGAAAGTTGATAATGTATGGCTTCTTGTTTATTATGCGGTGGTGTCATAGCGTCAACCACTTATATGACAACGAATGTTAAGAATTTTTTTTCTGCAAGTAGCATCCTAAAGCATTTTGGGGATCAACCAAAGATGGTAAGTGGAGCAGCAAAGGGGAAAAGGGGGAACATAATGAAGATTTATTGAAAGGAAGTCTGCTGCAGAGTTACATGGTTTTTAAAGATGACACTAGAACAAATGCAAACCCTCAAAGTAGAAAGCCAAGAGAATAAAATGTCTCTTTTTACTAGTTGAGTCTTACCTTTCAAATTTTACCTTTTTTAAGCTCACTCAAGAATCTTCACTCAAGTTAAGCTTAAAGCAGAGTCCTTGCACTCGTGTCCAATTTCGGATCCACATCCAAGAATCCTAATCTTTTTAAAACTAAGGATCAGACACTTGGATCCACACCCATACCCGAGTCCAGGTAACATAGGAGTATAGTGATCCCTGCTATATAAAAGTCAAGTTTGCAATTCCCAGCTCATAAGCCGAATGCATCTTTTAAAATCTAAAGCATATATATATGGACAAGCTGTTTGATCTGAATACAACGTTTTGAAATTAAAATATGGCTATGTTATGAGTAGCTTCCAACATTCTTTATATGATAACGAGTAAAGACATTGCAGTCCCAAATCATTCGTCAACTTAAACCATTAAAGATGCCTCTCTTCATCCATTTTCTAAAACATATTCGACTAGAAGCAGTATGAAACATTAATCAGTGATGTATGCTATTGTCCACGCAGTTGAATTATTAAAACCCTTCTGTTTGCAATATCTCTTTGACACACAAATACATTGTTACGGTGAATTGTAGATCAACCTAGGTTGCAAGCAATTGATGTTGTAGGATGAAGTTGGAATCTTTTAGACATCAGGATGGCACAATATTAATTACCTTAAGTTCTGTGTCACATAGGGGTGTTCACCAAGCGTCTCCAAGTTTTAGGTATACAATTGGTGTGTTTGGATGAGAGTGAAAATATAGAAAAGTAATGTTAGATGCATACCTCAAGTCCACCACAATGTGTAGCAATGATCTCCGCCGTCTCATGAGCTCTTCTTAAGTCGGAGGAGTAGACGGCAGAAATTGTAGGTTCCTTGGATAGTCTTGCAGCCAGCTTGAGGAGGAGGAAACATAAAAGAAATTACAAAAAACAGAAATAGAAAATGGACAGAAGGATACATAATAGCCTCAGCACAACTCACTGTCCGTGCTTGCTGTCTTCCAATCTCATTTAGGTCAACATCAAGATGTCCCTGGGGGAAAGAGAAGAAGAGTATGAGAATCCATGATCCCGCGAAACAAGTAAAAAAAGAAGAAAATGATTAAAGATAAGCATAGTGCTTAAACTGGTAGTCTAAATTGACAAGTGATGGTAATGAAAGCATAAAATGTTGTGTAACATACATGACATTGTTTGAAAGTATAAAAACAAGAGAAAAACCTGAATTTTGGAATGAGCATTCCACTCGGTCTCGCCGTGACGAATGACAATAATCTCCGCATAATTGGAAACAAGACTAGGGACATCACCGTCACTAAGTAGCAAGCAACAACAGTTAATACGAATACATAAAAAAAAAAAACTTAGAAACTGCTGTATAAGATTATAGTAGAATTGAAATTAAAGATACGGGCTGACCTGGCGTTTGAAGCGGCGGCCATAGGAGGAGGAGGAGTTTCAGTGGTGATGGAATTAACGATTAGTAGTACTACTAGTATTTGCAATCGGAGTAGAATTACAAGAGAAGGACTGTCCCGTCCCGACACCCCCACTTAGAGTTATCACTAGTATCTATTCTTATCGGTGGTCAAGTGCCCCCAGGGTCTCGTCTCCGATGTGAGAAATGCCCAAAATGTCACGTTGAAGCTGCACTAAGTCGCGTTTTATTTTTATATCCGTATGCTGCTTTGTGTAACGTTTCTTATAAAAAATTAAAATAGAATCACGATCTCGACAGACACCGACACAAACTTTCACTTTAACCATTTTCAATATTTTAGGATTCTTTAATTTTTTAATTAAATTTAGGTTTTAAAAATATTAAACTTAAATTAAAAATTAAGTACTGAATTTATTAGTATGATGTTCAATATTTTAGGGTTTAAACACTAATTAAAGTCAAGATTCTAATTTAACCGTTTTTAATATTTTAGGGTTCATTAATTTCCTCATTGAATTTATGTTTTAGAAATATTAAACTTAAATTAAAAATTAAGTAATTTATAAGCCTATAAAGAATGTTTAATAATTTAATATTAAGTTTCGTGTAGTGTTTTGTTTTTATTTTATTTTTTTTTAATTTTGACAAAAACATGAGTTTATGTCGCGTTTGAACTTAAAACACAAATTTATGTAGCGTTTTATTTTTATTTTTTAAATTTTTTTAAAGAAAAACGCAGCATTATACTGCATTTAAGCCATACATGCTCCATAAAGTCGCGTTTTATGTTAAAACTCGACATTAAATAGCGTTTTATGATTTTTTTTAAAAAATAAAATAAAAACGCTACACAATATTGCGTTTTCAGTAAAACTCAACTTCATGTAATATTTTAGAGTGACATTTTGGATCATTTCACCCGATTGTGCAATTTTGAATATTTTCTATTACAAAAGTGTGACACATATAGTTATTACCCATGTGATGTTTAATATAACTCAACCTTTCCGATCAGGAGCAGGTGTTTAACATATTACGTATTCCCGTGTATTTTCTGTTAGAGCACATCCGATACTAATAATTAGACGGTGCGATTTTTGGATAAAACCGTAACTGGATGTATTCGGTTTTAAAATTTAAAAACCGTAACAGCATCTGAACCGTTGATTTCGGTTTCGGTTTTTAAAATATCGGTTCGGTTTTAATCGGTTCGCTTTTGATCATAAAATCGGATAAAATAAAAATAAGATAAAAATAGATTATAACTTAAACAATATAAATTTCTTTTGATATAAATAAAAAACATTAATCATAATCAAAAACAGTCAAACATTCATAATAAAACAAATAGCCTATTACTTGTTTAAAAAAAAGGGAGTAATATGCTCCCAGCCTCCAGCCTCCAGACTCATAGCTCCTGATTGAAAAGCTACTGTATATGAAAACGACTTCTAAACTTGCAATCCGCTAGCTGCTTGTGTAATTAATATGCGTGTTTGTTCTGTTTTATCACATTGGGATTAAGGACTAGTCCAGTAGTCCACATTGTGTTTTAGTTTTTAGACCCAACTGATTAGCATTGCCGCAAGTTGTTTTTTAGGCACAAATTTACATAAATACATATATATTATGAGTAATTGTGGAACTAATTCATATTTTATAAGAATTTGATTAACTGATAATTATAAAAAAATTATAGAATATACAAAAAATCACACAACAAAAAAAATAATTGTAAAACAAATAAAAAAATTACATAATATATAAAAATATAAAGAACACCAATCCTGAATAGTGTTCTGTAATTTTGTGTTTATATTTCTTGTATATTATGTAATTTTTTATTTTTTATTTGTTTTGTAATTGTTTTTTGTATTCCATGGTTTTTTTATATTCAACAATTTTTTCATGTGTTCTGTAATTATATTTGTTGTTTGTTCCTCCCTTACTTAAGTAAGGAAGGCCCTCATTGAATCTAAGTCGATATATTACATATAAATTATATATAATAAATTTATTAATTTAATAATCGGTTCAATTCGATTCAATTTTAACCTATAACCGGAACCGATCAAACGGTTCGATTTTTAATTTTTGGGTTTCGGTTTTATACGAATCAAATTTTTATCAGTTTTTACCGGTTTCGGTTTGATTTCAATTTTATTTAGGTTTTTTTTCAGCCTTACTAATAATACTATTCTTAAAATCATTAATAATAATAGGACTATCAATCTATGATATTAAAAAATGGATCTTAATATTAAAATAAAATTTATATTAGAGCACAATGACTGTATTAGACTGGCTCGTTAATTTTATTTTCTAGTACAAAATCTTGCACTTACCATTTTTGTTAGTTATTATTGATTTTTGTTTTGCAAAATATACGTATTCAAACAGTAAGGTGAAAAGATGTAAGAATGTTTATTTTTTACTGTTGTATAAATATAATATGGTTCTGTTTATACTTTGTAATTATCATTTTAGTACTTAAGTTAAATTAGCTTCAATATGAAGTAAATACGGGTAACAGTCAATCGTAAATTTTTTAACATAAGAATCGTGAAAATGTTTATTAAATTTCACATAGTTAAAATAAAAAATAAAAAAATAGTGCAAAATTATAATTTAATTTGCAAACATATAATAAAAAAATTAAAACAATTTTTTATATATTTTTTTATAATTCTGCAAAATTTAATGAAAGTTTTCACGATTCTCACATTAAAAAATTTTAAATTGCTTGTTACCTTTCAAAAGACACCCAAAACAATTTTTTTGGGACAAGTAAAAACTTATTATTTACACATTGTGAAAAATTGGGTAACATATTATGAATTTATTTCCCGAAACATATTCTTGTCAGGCACTAATTAAGTAACAATTGGTTTATAAACCGTTGGATCATCAATCCAATGACTAGGATTTAAAAAAATATTAGACACTCCACGCTTATTTATCACAGATACGATGACCCTCCGCGGAAAAATACACAGTATTTTCTCGTAAAAAACCAACGAAGCTGTGAATGAATAATTGATAGTCTCTATTGTTTAAAATAACATATGCAAAATCACATAGGAAAGGAAAAAGAATAGTGTAGTAGAAAAATATTATTTAATAATATATATAATTTAATATCTTTTAATTATATATATAAATATATTTTAATAAAACGGTTTATTTTTAGTATTATATATATATAATAAGGCCCAACGATGAACTATTTATTTGAGTAATTGAGGAACCAATTCTTATTTTATAAGAATTTGATTAACAAATAACTATAGAACACTACAGAACATACAAAAAATCGCGGAACACCAAAAATAATTATAAAACAAACAAAAAAGTAACATAATATAAAAAAATTTATAGAACACAAATTACAGAACAATAAGTGTTATATAATTTTGTGTTATGTAATTTTTGTATGTTATGGAATTATTTTATTTATTTTGTGAATGTTTTTTGTGTTCTGTACTTTTTTTTTTGTTCAACAAATTTTCAATTTTTCATGTGTTATGTAAATATATTCGTTATTGGTTCCTCAATTACTCAAATAAAGGAGTTCCTCGTTGAACCTAAGCATATATATATATATAATACTACCTCCGTCCCACCCAATTGTTAACGTTTCGGAGAGAAGGTCCGGCACGCATTTTAAGGTGCATATAAAGTATAGTTCCATAACTTATTTTTTAATTTTTTTTTCTGAATAAAAATTTAAACATTAAATTATATATAATTTAATTAGTATTATATATAATTTTAATTAGTATTATTTTTAATTAGTATTATATATAATTTTATTTTTATATTATAATTTTATTAATTAAAATTAAAAAAAAAAATCTTTCTATATTTTTAGGTACTATTTAGTGTGAAACCGATAATAGTGATCTAGTGTAAAGAATAAAAAACAAAAAGCATCAATCAAACAATCAAACATGCAGTGCAAAGAAAGAAGAAGAAAGTCCGTAAAAGTGTTCATTCACCGCTCCATAGTTTTTTTTATTGGAGTAGAATAAGATAGAAAGTTCATAAATTTAGTTGGTTCATCAAACACAGAAAAATGATACATGATACTCAGATCAGAATGCTTCTTAGAATGTACCATCCCCGATAAAGCCGGATTACAGAGATGCTGTTTTGTTTAGATGACTAACATCCCCCCACATTTTAATGCTCCATTCATCCCCATCAGACAAGTGAAACACACTCATAGATGTAGTCCATACCTTCTTGGCATGTTTGTTTGGGAAGACCCGCTTGTGAAGTGCTCTCATGACAGCACCATGAGTGACTATAACAACTCGCTCCCCTGCAGTAGCAACAGTGACTGTACAATCAGATACATATTTTTATTAACTAATTTGACAATGGGTCCAACTTTACCTCTGTGTTTATTTCCGATCCTCTGCAAACAAGAGGCAGCCTGCTGATTAAGCTCATTGATACTTTCTTCCCTACTCTGAGAGTAAAATGAATTGTAACATTGCCGTTGATACTTTTTTTATAAAAAAATCCACTGCTACTGCGGATTGCCATCAATACTGAAACGATTCACTTTCAAGATACCACAAAATTAAATAGGCTACAATGTTATGTTAGAGTAATCATTAAAGAGTAACTCTGACACTATGATGTGGGGGGGGGGGATTCTACAATAAGATAGAAGTCGAAAAAGACTAACTTCCGTAGTAAGACAATAAGTCGGTGAAAATAAGGAAGGCTTGACTGTAAAGAGCAACCTAAACTCCATTCAGAATACTAGTCAGCTCTGTTGGACTAAGCAAGCTACCTACATCGCAGAATCCTCAATCTAATTACGCCAGCCCAAATTCCAGAGCCAAACAACATAAATATAAGACACTTCTCACTACTCAATATGAGTGGTAACATGCGAACTTTGATAACGGTTTGCTTTATGGTTGGCAAAACTCTTACAATATGAGAAGCAATATTTTTGGGATTCCAAAAGACAATAAGTTGACGAATACTGACTTTGACAGTAAGATATAGAAGATTACAAGCTGGTATAAGCAAGGTCTGGCAGTAAATAGAAACCCAAACTCAGTTCAACATAACAGCGAGCCCCACTGGCCTAAGCAAGCAGGCTGCATGGCATCATCCTCGGTGTATAACTGCGCCACCCCAATTTTCATGGCCAATTCATAGATATAAAATCTCTGTGTTGTAGAGACTTCTAACTTCTTAATATGAGTTGTATCATGCCTTTGATAATACTTTGCTTTGTTGTAGGTGGAACTCGCACAATATAGGAAGTATTGTTTTTTATTGAGATACAGAAAAGAGAGAAGAAATTGAAGAAGATTAACTTCAGTAATACATGTAAGCTGGTATCAAATGAGCATGGTTTGGCTTATATAGTAATACATGTAATCTATTATCAAATGAGCAAGGTTTGACTTATGTGAAGGTAGAATGGTTGGGCTAGTTTTTGGCGTTGATGTGAAAAATTCGGGAATTTTTCTGGTTGAGTCAGCTGCCTTGTTTTTGTGATTCCCGGAGTTTCAACGGTTGGATTGTCCTGAATTTTGGACAACATGTTCCTTATTCCGATATCTAAATTCTAAACGGTGGAGATCGGATTAGGAGGTCCAGAGGGTCAGCTTATTAGGGGGATGGACAGCGGTTTGTCACCACGGTGACGAGTTATGTTCACTATGGTGATTTATTTTATCCTTTGGTCAAGGTTGACTTGGACCGGGTATTTTTGGCCCAAATGTATTTTTTGGGTTAATTATTAGACTAGGCCCATGGTTTCTAAGATATGTAAATGGGAGTGAATTAGCTAGGTTTTTGAACCTAAGGTGTAATATATTGTATACACACAAAATATACGTATCAATATATACAAGAAAAAGGCTTTTTCACTTGGCCAACAAAAATACTTCTTTGTGTTTCTCGTTTTACTTATTACTTTGTTTATTGTTTGTGTTGAAGCTTATAACTTGTGGTGGTAGAACTCAGTGGGAGTTCTAGACATAAAAGTTTCTCTTCGGGTGTTATTCCGTTGCGTCAAGGCTTGTCCTTCGATTGAGACTCAACAACTTATATGGAAACCCAAACTCAGTAGAGAAAGACAGTGAGGTTCATTGACCTAAACTCTACATGGCATAATCCTCATTCGTCAGTATGAGTTGAATCATGCCAGCTTTGTTAAAAATGATTTGCTTTATGGATTTCAATTATACTTCTAATTATGTTGACAGTTCAAAAGAGTGGAACTGTGACTCTGTGAGGCTACAAAGTGTTGGATTGAGAGTGGCCCAAGTGAAGCATTTGCATTCTATGAGTATTCTATCTTTTTATTGATCAGAATAATGTCGTTAATTGTTTTTGTTGAAGACTTGTAATTAGATGGTTAACAGATGACATTTATAATCATAGACTGTCACATATATTCAGTTTGTGTGAGTACAGCCTTACAAATTATCTATATAGTTTCTTATGGAGAGACATAAGTGGCTTATTTATGTATACCATTGCTATGTTTTAAACCAATATGCTCGGTTTGTGTATTCCACACATTATATGAGTAAATCTTCTTTTTGCTTATGATTGAACCACGTTTAATCACCACTCATCCCACAGATGTGTATATTATCCATCAGTTAGTACCCAGTATCAAATTTCAGAGATACAACACCAATTACAAATAACCACCAACAAATTATCAGTGTTCCAGCCACACAGCTTAGCAATACCAACCTGGAACCTACTGGTCTCCGGTGGGTTCTGGGTTTTTGTGTTTGTGGCTTAGTCTCAAGATAATACACCAAGCTATAATTGGCAATGCAGGTTTTTCTTAACTTTAAAATGTCATCAAACATACCTAGTCAAACTAAGCAGTATATTTGGTTATTTTAATATAAATCAGATAAATAACCACCAACAGTATCAGTGTTCCAGCCACACAGCTTAGCAGTACCAACCTGGAACCTACAAATCTCCGGTGGAATCTGGGTTTTTGTGTTTGTGGCTTAGTCTCAAGATAATACAACAGTTGTTATAATTGGCAATGCAGGTTTTTCTCAACTCTTAAGTGTCATCTCATATACCAAGTCAAACAAAGCAGTATAATTTGGTTATTTTAATATAAACTATAATGATGAGTAGATTTAATACTACTACGTGAAACTTTATGAGATGTATGAGAAAAATGCTTCATCTATTATGTGAGGCTGAATACAAACATATATACATAAGCTGCTAGACATTAGTACCTTGACAGGCTCCTCAAAAACAGGATCTAAATGATACGTGCCTAGATTGATTTCCAACACTACCATACCAAGTCTGCAGTTTACTACCAGATTATATAACAAATCATCATTTTACATTAGTTTTTTAACTGAAGGATTTTGTCTGAAGGTGAGAAAATTCTCCAAAGCCCGGAAAATATATGGCCAGATAGTATAGAAGGTTATTTCTAAATGTCAACACGAACTTAACAAAAATGGGTCAAGACAGACAAACCTAACCAATTTACCAAAGATATTCATATGTATAACTAACTGTCTCCACAGATCTAGCATACGAAAATAAACAAAACATTATATCATAAAATCTCTGGTAAATTCAGAAGTACATACCAGAATCTTTTGATCTCCTGAAGGTATTTCTCGAAGGGCAGGATCTCTTATAACCTGAAACAAATGGATTAGATGAAAGTCACGGGGAAATAATAATTATAATTAGTCAATTAGTTAGCTTCAACATAACAGATACACTAAATTAAGTTGATAGAAAGGTAGAACGTGAATAAGCCCCGCACTGGTTTTGTAGTGTAAAATGGAAAGCTTTAGATATCAGGCTGGGCACTTGATTAAAGTATTTAACACACAATCTGTAACTCAAGATGAGGGTCAATGAGTAAAACAGTGATAACTGATACATACCTCAAGCACACCACAACTGGTTGCAATTATCTCTGCTGTATCGATAGCTCTTCTCAAGTCAGAGCAATATACTGCAGAAATTTTAGGTTCCTTGGATAGTCTTTCAGCAACCTTTTAAGGGGAAAAACAAACTTTTAACAAGTATAAATGCCGAAACATAAAAAACACACAGTTTCAAAACTTACCGCTGCTACTTGCTGTCCACCATTATCATTTAGGGCAACATCAGGAGAGTGCTGTGACCGCTGTATACCATTATCATTTTTTAGGCCAACATCAGGAGGTCCCTGGGATAAAAAATAAAGAGTGCCATTTGAGACTTGAATCGGTAAATGATTGAATACGAAGATTATCTATGATCAGCATCTACACTTAAATGTTTTATATACTCCAATATAAATGCATATATTTTACAATTATCAGATTATATTCTGTATAATGTTGACAAGCAAATTTTAATTACCAGAGTTGTGATGCTAAAAAAGAGAGAAGCGAAGCTCTATGTAATGAATAATTCAGAAAAAACTATAATTGTATATATTGCTACAGAGGTCCTGGTTACATGGTGATGAGGAAGACTTAGTCTATTATGTATATGAGTTACCTTATCTTTATTGTATTTGAGATATTTACTCAACAGAATTATGTATGTTAATCTGTTTTGAGAGAATTACTCAACAGATGTGTTTGTAGACTAATATATACACACAACACCGCAATATGGAGATGTGTTTGTAGACTAATATATATACACAATACCGCAACATGGTTCAGTGTGGTGAAAATCTAAACTCAACTTGGTATCAGCCTAATTTTCGATCCTTATTCAACCTTAATTCTCAAAATGTCAAATACCGCCTCACCAAACTCTGCTACCACTGACACTTCCAACACCATTTTTGCTCCTTCCCACACCAAAATTCATCATTTTTTAACCGTCAAACTTGACTCCAAAAACTATCTCATGTGGAAATTCCAATTTATGCCTTTATTAAAAGGATATGATCTTATGGGCTACGTTGATGGGACTATTACATGTCCTCCTCGTACGATCACTACAACCGGTGCAACTGCAGCTGGTACAACACCCACTACTACTACCATTAATCCATCCAGAATACACATCATGGGTTAAGCAAGATCAAATTCTTCTTGGGTGGTTGCTTTCTTCACTGACAGAACCTGTCCTCGCTCAAGTTGTTGGTCTTGAGACATCTGCTGATGTATGGAATGCTCTACAACGTCATTTTGCATCAAGCTCTCGTTCTCGTATCATGCAACTTCATCGGGAACTATAATTATTGAAAAAAGGTAACAAAAGCATGCCAGAATATTTTTTATTTGCTAAACAACTTAGTGACAACCTTGCAGCTTGTGGTCAAGCCATCTCTTCTGCTGATTTACAACAGTATATTCTTAGTGGCTTAGATTCTGCCTATGACGTCATTGTCACAACTCTCACAGTAACAAATAATGACATTCCCATGGAAGATTTCCAAGCTCATCTCCTCTCTTTTGATATGCGTTTGGAGTCACAAAATAGTTTACTTGGTGCAGCCCTCACAGCAAACGTAGCCAAAACTACATCTCAACGGTTCAAACGAGCCAACCACAATTCCAACCAGCATTCTTCTCGTCACTATCATAACACGAGGACCAACCCCAATCGCTACCAACATCCACAACGTGGTCGGACATCAGCTATTCCTTTATCAGGCCCTTGTCAACTCTGTGGTCGTAAGAATCATCATGTTGTCAACTGTTGGCATCGCTTTGACAAAGATTTTTCTCCTTCTGGTATATCTGCACCCACAGCCTATGTTGCTATATCTCAGCCTCTCAATGCATCTACTTGGCTTCCTGATAGTGGCGATACTCACCATGTGACGTCGGACCTGAACAACTTGCAATTGTACTCTGATTATGATGGGTCATATCAAATGACTGTTGGTAATGGTAATTCTATTCCAGTTACTCATGTTGGTATGTCTAAACTTGAAACACCTTGTCGTTCCTTCAAGCTCAATAACATTTTGCATGTCCCACATATCTCTGCCAATTTACTTTCTGTTGCCTATTTTTTTAAAGATAATAACGTTTTGTTTGAATTTCATCCTTCTGTTTTCTATGTGAAGGATCGCCAAACGGGAAGAGTGGTACTTCAAGGGCACATTAAGGATGGGTTATATCACTTTAATAATGCTCCACCTCCAGTTATTGGTTCAACAACTTTTCTTACTTCAAGTTCTTCTTTGCATTTGTGGCACAGCCACCTTGGACACCCAATGCTGCGAACTGTGCGGTCAATAATTAGTTGTCATTCCTTACCTGATACAGAATGCGTTCATTTCTGTAATTCTTGTTATGTTAGCAAAAGTTGTAAATTGTCCTTTCCTTTGAGTTCTACAATTGTTCATGAACCACTTGAGCTAGTTGTGTCAGATTTATGGGGTCATTCTCCTATTATTTCTTGAAATGGATTTCGATATTACTTACTTTTAGTTGATGTGTTAGTAAGTTTATATGGGTCTATCCACTTGCCAGAAAGTCTGATACTTTAATTATTTTTGTTAAATTTAAAGCAAAGATTGAGAATTTCCTTAACAAAAAAATTAAAAAATTTCAATCTGACAATGGCGGAGAGTTCAAAAAGTTCACACCATTTCTAGAATCTCATGGAGCGTTTCATCATTTTTCAAGTCCACGTACATCTGAACAGAATGGTCATGCCGAAAGACGACATCGTCACATCGTTGAAACTGGTCGAACTTTGCTAACAAATTCACATAAGCCTCTCTCTCTTACTGGCCAGAAGCCTTTTTGACATCATGTTATCTCATCAATCATCTGCCTACTCCACTTTTACAAAATAAAACTCCTCTCGAGATATTGTTTAAGCAAATTCCAAATTATGATCATTTACGGGTGTTTGGTTCATCGTGTTATCCATATTTGCGGCCGTACAGTGCTAATAGGATTGATCAACAATCTTTTTCCTTGTATTTTTATTGGCTATAGTTCTATACACAAAGGATATTTGTGTCATCATATTCCCACCAACCGCACTCATATCTCCAGACATACGATTTGAGGAGGAAGTGTTCCCATTCAAACAGGGCAGCTTAAGTACCACTTCTTCCCTTGGCAGTCCACATCTGGTATCTGTTTTCACATCTACATAGAAATATACCTGAATTTTCATATCATCTGAATCTGTTTTCACATATTTCAGATCTGAATTTTTGAACGATTTTAGTGTCATTTGTGATGACTTTTTGTACTCATATGGGGAATGACCATTTTTGATGGCGTTTTGACCATATCTATGATGGTTATATGTCATTTATGACGATTTTGTGTCATATTAGATGAATTTTATTATTAATTGAAAGTTTTATGTTATAATTTTATACTATTTGCATGTTTGGCTAGACTTAAAAATAAGTCCTTTTGGACTTATTTTCGCGTAAAAATTTCATATTTTGATAAATGTTTTTTATACAAGTATTTAATGTATATTTGAGATTCTATAAGTTGCAAAAAAAAGTCAACTTTTTTCAGAAAAAGTTAGGAATCTCTAACTTTGTCTTAAAATAAGTTGACTTATTCTGGAAAAAAGTTCCCCCAAACACCCCCTATATATTTTTGTTACACGTTCATCGACTTATTTGTCTTTGTTGGTTTGTTTTTTATTTTTCAAATTTAATTGGATGAATTATTGTGTGTCGATGGAAGATGAATGCATGTAGATGGAAGATGAATGGAAACAAGATTTTGATACTCATTTGGATGAGAAGAAGGGTAAAAACAAGGTGGATGGAGACAGGAACTTGGACGGAAGCAACAAGACGTGGCTAATTTTTTTAGAATTGGGGACTCACAGAACTTAAAGAATTTCTAGTTTTTAGTTTTTGTGTTAGGAGCCACTATGTATTGATATTTTTATGATCGTTTTAGGTATTTTTCCCATTGGGTTTTACTCTTATGGGGTTTTAACGAGTCCCGTATTTGTCGGATATAAAAGTTTTTTAATATCTATACTTCCGGGGAATCTCTTTCTTATGGGTCGTTTGACCCATGAATTGGTTAAGCACTTTTTGGCTAGACGATAAGTTTTTATTATCTTTGTCATGTATTATCGGATAAAACGATTCTTTATTTTTAAAAAATAAAAAAAGAAATATACCTGAATTATCCTGTTAGCATTCCACTCTGTCTGGCCGTGACGTATCACAACTATTTCGGTATAATCGGAACGAGCAGGGTGCAGTTGACCATCACTACATGATAGCAATATTTCAATTTAACAACAACAAAAGCTAAAGAGTCAACTCATTTTACTTGTTAAAAACACAAACAGAGAAACATACTTGTTAAAAACACAAACACAGAAACATTAACATTCTCAAATTATACAAATTTAGTAAAACTTGATGATAATAATAATAACAAGAAGAAGATAATATTACAGCATGGCTATAGAGCATATGAAGGTTAGAAGGAGAGGTACATGTATGTAATATCTAGAGGAGTGGAGATTGAAGACTGACCTAATGTTAGAAGCGTCCATTTAGAGTTTCAAGTTTGAATAGAGCTCTGAGACTTGAGTAAGAAGAATCTCTCTGTTAATGTTATGTTTGTGTTATGAATTATAATAAATATTCGAGTCGGATCATCTGAAACTTTGACCGAGGACACGAGAGATTGTTAGATAGATTGTTAGAGATGCTAATGCATATAGATACAAATGGTTTTACAATTTAATGAAGTCAACCTCAACTCTGTAGGGTGCAACCAGACTTCCTTTTGGAGATGGGCTAGCCCAAATGGATATAGCAATCGTTATGTACATGGACTTTAAATGCCCATCATATGTGATGTAGGTAATACGGATAATTTTTCTGCATCATCAGTTTGTTTGGAAAAAAAAATATATTTTTTATATATTTGCATATAAATAAATCCAGAAGGAACAAAGTAAGTGCCACCCACGTGTAGAATCCTTTTCACGTGTTGTTACTTGTACTGTCATTTGTTCTCGAAATTTTATAAAAAGGTAATAATCTCACCAGAATCTTGATAAATTAATAATTCATTATGAACTAATATTTTTAATATTTCTTTTACTCTAATATAATAGAAATAATATATACTAAAATTATTGATTTATTGAAATTTAACTATAATAGTCATTTTTCACATTTTTAATTTAATAAATATATAGATTTGATCTTCCAGGCTTCTCTACCGCCCTCCACCAATTTTAACGCACATTTTTTGACATTATAATTTATATATGATTAGATTTTTACTAAATTAATAATTCATTATAATATACTTTTAAATTTAAAAATATTTATTAAATAAATAATTATAATTTACTATATAAATTTCTGAAAAATTAATTATTGAAATTGATTTTTGAAGGAATAAATGATCATTTATCATATATGACAAGATAAAAAAATTACAAGGAAATAATTTTGTAATTTAGAAAAATTGTTCGCAACGGCCTCACTTTTAAATTTAAAAATATTTATTAAATAAATAATTATAATTCACTATATAAATTTATGAAAAAAAAATCTTATTGAAATTGTTTTTTGAAAGAATAAATGATCATTAATCATATATGACAAAGTAACAAAAATTATATGGAAATAATTTTATAATTTTAAAAAATTGTTGGGAACAATAATTTTATTATTTTAAAAATTATTACATCAATTATCATTATATATTTGTTCTCAAAATTCAAATATTAACTTATTTTCAAAAATATATAAAAATTATAACATGAATATTAAAATTTAATAATTAATATGATTAATAATGAGCCGACTTCTCATTAAAGACGATTTTTTCTAATAAGCCGCTCTCTCGTTGTTTTTTCAAATTTTAAATTGACAATCTTACTTTTTAAAATATATAAAAATTATAGTATAAATATTAAAATTTAACAATGAACATTATCATGTAAAATATTATATAAAAATCTTCTTAAATTTTAAATTGATAGTTTACTAAATAAATTTTAGTATCTATTAATTTTTTATATATTATAAAATTTAAAATATAAATGTGCAATATAATTCATAACTTACTAATTTGTTATGATTCTAAAATTTCTTTTTCTTCATCCGTCCCTAACAACATCAACGCCATCAATATAGGTTAAGTGTACCATGATATTTAAATAAACATCAATAAAATATTATGAAAATTATATATATATATATATATATATATATATATATATATGTGTGTGTGTGTGTGTGATTTAAAATTTAGTATATATAAACTTATAATATATTGTTTTAACGAAATAACTGAGAGTATATTTGTGTTTTTAATACGTACTTTAATTATATCAAGACATATAAACTCAAATCCATGTAGCAGTATGTTAATAATTCCTTCTTCTAACATTTTTATGGTAATTATATCGGCCCGTGAATTATTGCGTGAATAAATTTTTCCTGTCAAAAATTAAAATACACCAAAATTAATAACAATGTATAATTGCGATAAACTATTAAGAAACTATTAAGTAACAAAAATGTATTAACATTTTCATCAATTAAAATCATGTCAAGTCTAAATTGATTACCTGTTCATGTTCATATATTGACTGAATTCCGCATCTTGCATACTCTTGATCTTATCATCCGATTGTCTCTAATGTTATTGAAAATATTCAACCGAGTATAATTCATGATTTATATTTCGATGAGGGCGATTTATGTAACGCCCGAGAAAATTACCTATATTTTATAATATTTAAATATGTTTTTAATATAATTTTAGTGTGTCAATTTTTATTTTTATTTTATTTTTATATATGCATTTATTTGTGTTAGGATTTTTAATAAATAGGAAATTACCTGATATGTGTTATGTGACTTCTGTATAGTCTAAAATATTTTATTCTATTTTGCTGTAATTTTTGTTTCGTTAGAACATGATTATTCTTATTTGTGATTATCACACACAGCCCCTGTAGAGGACCAGAGACCTTGTTTTTGGTTCCTTTATTTTTAAAGAAATGATGAAATCCTCAAAATAAATTTTGTTAGGTCCAAATGTGTTGTAGAGGGGGGGGGGGGGGGGTGAATACAACTTTTTACGATTTAAGGAATATGAGATGCAATAAATATTATGTAATAAATCAACACAGAATTTCAAGAATATATCGTTATATTCATTGAAGGATTTGCTACAACATTCATTACAATAGTACAACAGAAGTAAAGAGAGAGGAGTAAATGATACTAAGCTCTGTGAATATATTCCCTCTCTATTACAAGTGTTTTTCTCAATATTGCTTTATATTGCGTTCTATGCTCTTTTTTGAAATGTTACACAAGTACTTCTATTTATACTACTTTGTAATCTATGACTTGTAGACTTGATCTTATCCTTTTTGTGTACGTGGCCCAATCAGGACTCGTTAACAAAAAGTACTTTCCCAACCACTCTGGATCAACCGTTCACAATAAGCCACTTGTCCCTTGAACATTAAATGCTACATATCGACCTGCATCTCGATCTCGGCCTGGACCCATCTCGATCTCGATCTGTGTAAATCTCGATCTCGATCTATGAAAATCTCGATCTCGATCTATGAGAATCTCGATCTCGATCTGTCGTGGATCGACATTTGCATTGCAATGTTTATCTTTAAATATCAATCTCGATCTGCCGTGGATCGACATTTGCCTTAGCAATGTTTATCTTTAAATATCAATCTCGATCCGCATCTCGATCTGTTGTGGATCGACATTTGCCTTGGCAAATATGCACTCATCGAATGTTGACTTTCTTTAGTGACTAATTGTGGATTAACCTTTATGAGCAAGTTTCCCTAGCTTCTTCAATTTCTTTTCCTCACTCAATTCAAATGAGATCTTCTATTACTGACATGAACTTGCCTCCAATGTCCTGACACTTGATGCAATGGTCTGGTTCATAAGTGACTAGTCTTGAAGGGGTTCTTGCTTCTGAATGTCAGTTCCCATTTGTTGATTAACCTTTACATTATCCAGTTGTTGAGATACATCACATTGACTGCTAATAGACACTGTAACTTCACTGGAATCTTTTCTGGTACTTGGACAACATCTTCATTACTACTACAATCTTGAATACTTCATTATCTGTTCTTCACTGATTGTCAGTGAGTATAACTTCAAGACTGTAGTTGTCTTCTGTAGCCTTTGTCTTTACCATGTCTTCAATTCTTCTAGATTCCTATGCTTCAAACACTGTCTATCTTCAATCAATGTTGTTACACTGAAATCTTTTAGTGGCACTGCTATACTGAATCTTCAACACTTCTGAAATCCTGAAAGTCTTTAAACATTATTCTTCACTGAGGCATGAACATATAAATGAACTTCTTTCAGTGACCTGTAGTAGACTTCAAAACTTCTTCTAATGTCTTGATTCACTGTATTTGCCTTGTCTTCATGTCTTGCTGATTTCTGTGTAATCGTAGTATTATTTACTTGTCCTGTTCTAGTGTTGAGTTATCACGATTACTATTTATACAGCTTCGTCGTTTCCAACAAATTTATTTTATTATTTTTGAATCATTCATAATTTTTGGGGAATTTTGACATATATATTATATTTATTTGAAAATATTTATTTTTATATTTTATCTCATAAAAATTATTTTTGGGCTTCTTATTTTAATTATGGAGTAATTTATCTTTTAATCAAATTAGAGCCCCAAAAATTTTTAAAAAATATAAATAGATTTTTATTAATAAATTTTTTATTTACACTTACCAAAAATAGAAACGTAACAGCAGATTTGGGGAAAGATGGGGAAGAACATGGTTTTCTAGGGTTTCAAGATCAGGTGAGTAATTCGAGGTGTTAGCAGAGTTCAAATCGGGTGTTCTTGTAGTTAAATCGAAGCTAGTGAACTGTGCTATCCTGTGGTATACTCAGTTTTAATTAATTGATTGAGTTTCAAAATGGTGTTCTTGTCAGATTTTGTGTTTGATTTTATAAGTTACATATCTTTGATTGCCTGCTTATTTTGGGTTCATATATGTGTAGCTGGGATAATAAGGAGTCCGTACATGAATTTTAATTGTTGGTTTGAGTTCGTTTTGAACCCACCGGAAAGTTAAGCTCTGGTCGGAGTCTTTCATTTTCAGGTTGTCTGCAGCTTGTTTGTATGTGTAATCGGTTTGTTTAAATTTTTAGTCGCTGTAGCTTTGTTTTGCCATTAAATTGACCGTGTTTGGTGTTGGTTTCACGTCGCCGGATTCCATGGTCGAGGTACTTCATTTTTTTGCCGGAATATTGTTCTCTGATCTTGTTTCTTGCTTCTGGTGGTATATCTGTGTTGTGTTTATGTCCAGCTTTGGTTTGGTAATAGTTTTGCTAAGCTTGATTGTGGTTACTTTATTAAGTTCGGTACAAGCAAAGGCTGCGAATTGTATATCAGTTTTGGCCTCTGCGGATGAGGATTGTCGTGATTTGATATTGCAAGAAAAAGGGCTACAAGTTCTTCTGCATTTGCTAGATGAGTCGTCTGATTTGTCTGTGCTGGAACATGTTTTACGCGCTATATATTCTCTTTTGTCTTTGGATTCCATTAAGTGGTTATCGTTATCGAGTAATTTTGTGATTCATTTGTCAGAATTGATAACGCATGGAAACTTGGTTCTACAGCACTTTGTTGTTTCTTTATTGACTGAATTATCAATGATGAGTGAGAGGAATAAGCAAAATATTTACGGATGTATGTGTTATTTGGTGAAGTTAATGGAGGTAGCAAAGCCAGTTGGATTGCAGGAGACGGCGACACAGTCACTTGTTTTACTCTTGACTGTCAAACCAAATCGAAAATATTTGATCAGAGATGACGAGAGTGTGATGAGATTGGTAAAGATGTTGGATCCCAAGAATGAGAAAGTCCCTAAGAAGTTTTCACTGGCAGTGATATCAGCCATTATGGCAGGAGGGAGTAAGGGTTGTAGAAAGAAGCTTGTGGCTGCTGGTGCTTGTACATATTTACAAATTTTGGCCGAAATGGAGGTAGCCGGAGCCAGAAAAGCATTGCAAAAGTTATCTGGAAATAATAGGCTTAAGAGTATACTAAGCAGTAGTTGGAGGGACTAAAATGCAAAATCACTAACCCAGTCTATTCCAACAAAGGTAATAATTTCCAGATAATAGGATATAACAACAAAGCAAATTGTCTACAGGGGATTATGGAATCATAGAAGGTCATGCTGTAAAAGTTTAGGCTCTATGTGGTAGATAAGTCACATTGCGTTAGTTAGATGATACATTTCCAACTGTTTCCAGTGATCTTTACTACAAATGTTGTTCTTATTTATTGCCACATGCGTACAAATTCTATTCATATAGTATGTTAATGTTTTTGCAACAAATGTTATTTGCTTATTACTTGATGGTTGATTCCTGACGAAATAATTTACTGATCTGATATCTTGTGGAATCATTGCAATTGCTTGCTTTATGATTTTATTCATATTTGTTTGTCCTAATATCTGTGCGATTGCCTTTCTTTTTTTGTACTGGAATTCTCTTGGATTTTTCTCACTGTCGTGGAAGCTACTTTCCATTAGCAGCAGTAGACTCGAACATGGTATACCCCATATGCTATCTTTATACTAACCTGTGTATATAATTTCATCGTAAAAACGAAACAAAGACTTGTAATTTTTTTTATTTTTTATTGTTCAAAGGTTGATATGAAACGGCATGGGTGCGGGTTTTAGGGAGTATCTTCGTTTTTCTTGATAATTTTGTTAACCCTGAAGAATGAGAGAAATTTGTAAAAAGGATCTAAATTTTTTTGTCTTTCAAATTTTTATAATAAAATTATATTGTGCCTTGTTTTACGGAAATTAGAAAGCTGTAGTTGTGGCTACCAACTGTATCTTGTATGCTTAAAGAATTGTATGTTATCTTATTCCAGTGGCGGTGAAATTATCTGGCAACTCTATTATTCCATCCAAGGTTATGTACAGACAGTTATTAAGGATAATAATTTCTATTTCTTTGTATTTATGAGCATAGAATATCAATATCAAGGCTAGTGCTTGTAAAACTCTGGTGAAGAGAATGAAACAAGTTTGTTTGAGACCCTAAAAATAATCCAGAAATGATAAAATTAGTTTCAATTCCCTTATTTATTTACGGATTCGGATTAATATTTTATTAAATATTTGGGGATCCAATAATTATCCGGAGGAGATAATAACGATCCACTTTGACTCAAATAATATTTTAGAGTCTACTTTTATTTATTTGACTGCTCTTTAATTTGTAAGTCTTATCTGCTATATGATTTATATGCTTACTTGTCTGCTAATTGATACTAGTTGTTTATTAATTATTATTTTAGATTCGTTATTGTTAGACCGCACGGGTAGACACTAAAATCTAAATTAGATTATTGTATTTGTAGATACGAGCGAGGTAGTAGATATACGAGCAGTGTAGTCGTCCCATTCCAGCTTTAGGACAGCTTCGATATCAGGCAAGTATTTCTTCCTTGATCATCCTAAACATTTTTATTTTGCTGTTTAATTTATTCATATCATGACAGATAGTGATTGTTCAGAGCTATTTGTGAATCTTAAATATTTTTATTGTGCAACAGAGTTAATGGTTATTCGTACTCTGTTTTATTGCGCAACAGAGTTATTTGTTATTGCAAGTATTTTTTTTATCCTCTTAAACACTTTTGTTTTACTGTTTTCAGTTATTCGTATCATGATAAATAGTTATTGTTCAGAGCTATTTATGATTCTTGTTTTATTATGTGCATGAGAGCTACTTGTTATTCGTGCTCTTGATATTGGAAGTTGATTATAGTAAACACATCATATCCGGTGTTATCATAGTAAATAATGGGGATATGATCTGTATTTAAAACTAAGCATACCTTATTTACTTGGGTTTGCTCTATTGGATTGGAAAAAGTTTACATATGAGGCCACCTAGTTGGTCCAGCATTTATTGAGGAGGATATGGTAACCATTCCATCTTCCTATAGACTAACATTACTTGCCTATTTGGTACCCACTTTGAGAATTCTTGTTATAACTATGGGTATAGAAATGTACCGATAGGCTATAAAGAGGTCCTATTGCTTTTAGACTGATCAGGGAGCAATAGTGTTTATATTTGTGTATCCAATCCATATTGCCAGCATGACTATTATATATTGATTTTGAGCAGTTGATTCATTTTGATGACATACTGCGTTGTTTCAGTTGAGATAAACTATGATTTATTTACTGTTAAGTTTTTATAATAAACTGTTTTATATTTCGTTCTCTATACAGATCTTATATCTTGATTTAATTTCAATTGTTCATATACTTGCTGAGCATTTCTTTGGCTCACTCTTGTTTTTTATTAAATTCTGTCAGATATCCAGTATGAGTCACAGAGGTAGCTCTAGCGGGCATAGAGAGCCTCAAGTGTTAGGGCGGCTCGCTTCTCGGACTTCCTAGGTATTTAGTTGTTTACAGTTTTGCTGTAAATAGAATGTGTAATAAAATGAATTTAGACTTAAAACTTATCTAAACTTATGGATTTGAGTTTTAGATTTAGTTTTTGGTGTGTAATAAAGTGATTTGGATTTACTTTTAGTTTCAGCTGCTTAATTTCATACTATAACCTGTTAGCAATCCTTAGTTGTTGGCGGGGTCAGCGCGTCTCTGATTCATTATTTTATTATATTTTATTATTGATTGGTTGGTGACTCCCAAATCTAGACCCCGGATTTGGAGGGCGTCATAATTTATAATTCAACCGAGTATCTTAATTATTAAGATATAAAAATTCAAAATTCTAAGAAAATTAGAAAAATAGTTTGAAGCGATTTGAGGGCCGCCACATCAATGCGCTCGTCTTCTCCTTTATTATATATATTGATGGCAAAAGTTAAATCTAATACTTAAAAAAATACTAATTGAAAATTTATACATCCTATTAATATATTTTATTTATAATATATTATAAAATATAACGCAAAATATATAAACAAGTAGTTAGTACATTTGAAAAATACTACTCGTAAAACCCAACTTTTGATGTTTATAACAAATAAAGTGATGAAAAGTTAAAATATATCCATATATTGATATATATATATATATATATATGTTAAATTATTTATTATTTAAAATTTATTTGTATTTAAAATATAAAGATTATCCTCTTCTTGAATTTTTTGGTTTCTCCACTGATTATATATATTTTACATTAAAATTGAAGTTATGCTTGCATATGAAATGCGCAAGATATTTGGCCATGTCTGTGTTTCAGTTTATGTTTGAGTCATGTTTGTCGCATCACTCTGCTACAACTAATGTAGTTTATCTAATATTATGCAGTTCGAAAAAAAAAAGTTTGCTAGAAATAGCATGTTCTGAAGACAGCAGCAACACCTAGTCAAATTGATATCAATAATGATCAAAGTTTATAGTGAGTTTTGCCTTTGCCTTCTCACGACTAGGTCAGCATCTCAAGTTTTTCATTATAGGATATTAGGAATTAGACTCGTTAATATTTTAATTAGTGATTACAGTTTGAAATTTATATTTTTATCATCAAAATTTTTATTAAATTTTAAAAAATGTGTTTTTGTTTTGAGAATTATAAATTTGTGACTATAATTTATACTAAATTTAAAAAAATGATTGTACTTTAATAATATTATAAATATAAAATTTAAAAATTTAATGATATTATATTATATAAAAAATAATAAATTATAAAATAATTTTACCAACACATAAATATTTATCAAAAGTAAAAAATTATGAACTTTGAATACGAAATTGTGAACCAAATTTGAATTAATAATAAATTATAACTTAATCGAGCATTTCATATTTAACTCGATAAGCGGATGCTGGACTCAAATTTGGCTAAAACATTTTTTTTTTGAATTTGAAAAAATATTTAGACTCTACATTTTTTTTACTTCTAATAGATATTTATGTATTATTAAAATTATGTTTTAAAATATTAACTTACAACTTTTTCACATAATACAATTTGATTAACTTTTTTCAATTTTGTTAATGTATTAAATCAAATTCACCTTTTTAAAATTCAATAAAAAATGTAACTACCATTTTATAATGACTCTATCCATTATAACAAGAAGCTAATCCATTAGAATGTGATTTTATTAAAAATAATTAAGAAATATGAATTATAACAATAATTATAAAAATAATTAAGAAATATGAATTATAACAATAAGGGGAAATGAGATTTAGAAGAAGATGACGAATCATCATTATATGATATAATAAATTTAATAATAAAATGATATATAAGCTTGATGATGTCATCGATTAATAATAGAATGATCAGTGAAATCACAGTTTAAATGATTTCACGATTTATATGTTTGTAATACAGTTATAAATTTCATATTCATTTAAATAATATTTTTTAATAAAATGATAAATAATAATTTTATTATTTTAATTGAACCAGAAATTATTTCGTAAAGAATATATAATGGAATCAATTATATTTTTATCATAAAGATCAAAATATAAAATTATGGACGTATAGAGTATCAATTTTTTTCTTATTTAAATAAGTTAGGGTAAAAAATTTAAGTCGGAGAATTTCATTACGTAGAAATAAAATTATAAAAAATAGTATTATACAAATATTTAACATTAATAGTAAATATTTGTTGAAATATGAAAATATAAAATAATTTAATAATTGATAAGAATATTGAAGAAGTATAAAAAATGAAAGGAAAGATAATTAGTAGAAGTAAGAAGTAGTATTAAGAAAAGTTAAATCCGAGGATGCGACCGAATTGGTAGAAAGAAAAAGAATGTTATAAAATAAATTGGTCGAAAATGAGGTTTATTTTAATTAGTATAATTTCATTACGAGAAATAAAGTTATAAAAAGTAGTAGTATACAAATATTTAATAATAATAGTAAATATTTGTGTAAGTATGAAAATATAAAATGATTTAATAAATATTTGTGTAAATAATATTGAAAAAAGATTTTAAAAATTAAAAGAAAGATTTGTCATAAAGATAATTAAAAGAAAGATAATTAGAAGTAAGGAGCATTAGAAAAAAGTTAAACGAGAATAAAAGAGAATGGTGGAATGAGGATGTGAGAGAAACAGCTGAAAAAGAGTTAAGTTATAAAATAAGTGAGTAGAGAATGAGATTTAAGGAGAATATGATACATCATCATCAGTAATGTAACCAATTTAATAAAAAAATGAGTAACAATAAAGTTACACAAGTTTAAACAAGTGAAGCTACGTACCTAAATCAAATTATATTTTGTTCGATAATCTGCAAGTCCATAAAACAGTATACTGCACTAACTGTACAACTGAAGCTATGCAGAAAATAATAAGTATCTTCTTCATTTCAATACTAGTACTCTTAACAACACATGAATGTTTAGGCAGAAGTGCACCGTCACCTTCACCGACAGCACCTCCCACTAAAGCAAAGATTGTGACGGTGCTCAGCATCGACGGTGGTGGCATTAGAGGCATCATCCCTGGCACCCTTCTCGCCTTTCTGGAATCCAAGCTTCAGGTACGTTATATTTAATGTTCCGATAATTTTCATCTTGTGTTTCTTTGAACCATGTTTGATATTTTTATTTTTTTGCATTTACAAGAGATATCCTATAGTTTACTTGTTTTTAATGGCTTGTCTGATGATAATACAGGAACTTGATGGGCCAAGTGCAAGAATTGCAGATTACTTTGATGTGATATCAGGAACAAGCACAGGTGGCCTGGTAACAGCCATGCTCACGGCTCCTAACAGAGATAACCGCCCTCTGATTGCTGCTAAAGACATTTACACATTTTACACTGAGCACGGACCCAAGATTTTCCCCAAAAACAAGTACATAAATTATCCTGAAAATATATACCAACTTCGTTACGGGTAAAAAGTGATTCATAAAATTAACCAAGCTAACTTGTTTTGTTGTTACAGTAACCCGGGCTTCTTAAAGGCTGTGAGAAATATGATTATATCTGCAACAGGGCCCAAGTATGATGGCAAATACCTTCGATACATAGTAGAAGAGATACTAGGAGAAATTACAATGAACCAGACTATTACGGATGTTATTATACCAACTTTTGACATCAAACACCTTCAGCCCGTAATCTTTTCTACTGATGATGTATGCTAGCTCATCTATCTCATGCCTTCTTAGTTTTATGTTGTTGAATTAATTGAAGATGATGAATATTTGTGTTTACTGGCTGAAATTTAATTTGTGCAGGCCAGAAAAAATACTTCCAAGAATGCATACTTATCGGATGTTTGCATAGCTACATCGGCAGCTCCCACCTATTTACCTGCATACTACTTTGAGACCAAGTATGAAGATGGAAGGATACGAAGTTTTGATCTCATTGATGGCGGTATTGCAGCAAACAATCCGGTAATTGTGTAGTTCAGTTCACTAATTTGAAGTTTAAACAGATGCAAGTTTCAACTTTCAAGACTGTATGTTATTAACATGTTACTTCAGCTAACCGATAAATATTTTTTAATTGCCTCTTCAGACTCAAGCGGCTATAACACACATTACCAATGAAATCTTGAAGGGAAACTTTCAGTTTATTGATACCAAAGTAACGAAACCAATGGACACTACTAATATGTTAGTACTGTCGCTTGGCACGGGTACGGCCAAGCAGGAAGAGAAATATAATGCAACAATGGCCTCAGACTGGGGCTTACTCAATTGGATATTTGACAAAGGTAACACCCCACTGATTGATGCTTATAGTGCTGCAAGTGGAGACATGGTTGACATTCAGGTCTCGTCTTTGTTTCAATCCCTCCGTGCTGAGAAAAATTATCTTCGAATCCAGAATGATAACTTGACTGGAGATGCATCTTCGGTTGATATTGCAACCACCGAGAACATGGAGACGCTCGCTGCAATTGGAAACGAGCTGCTAAAGAAACCGGTTTCAAGAGTAAATTTGGATACTGGCCTCTTTGAGCCAGTGCTCGGAGAGGGTACCAATTCTGATGCTCTAACTCGGTTTGCTAGGTTGCTTTCAGATGAAAGCAAGATCAGGTTGGCTAATTAGACAAGTATCATAATTTGTAACTCAGTTGTCACTAATTATTCTACCTTGTTTCTTATTTACCATTTAACAATAATAAAGCAATGATAGGCTGCAATTCTTTTTCCTTCACTATCTTTTGACCCTTGTAACATCAGAACATGTTACATGTATCTTTTCTGTTATATCAGTGAATAAAATATTTCTTTTTTCAGTTTTTTTTAAACGTGCGGTGGCTCCAACCCTCAAGAATGCTAAGAATGAGAAAAAGAAGAAGCAGAAAAAGGAGAGAACAAAAGTCTAAATAAATCAACTGACATGATAAATTACTTGAATAATAACAAAATGGCTAAAATAAGACATTAATCTAGAGTGCAAGATTTATATATCTTTGGTTCGTAAGTTAAATTTGCCTAACAATCAAGAAACTTCTAGAAACGTGTGAATTCTTGTCCCTTGGCTCGTATTTGGCTTTATGTTGAAGACGCATGCCTGATTTGGCCTCCGAAAACACATTAAAAATATGCGATACATGCAGTAGCCGTATGATGTATATGATTAGCATCTACCAGCTATTCAAGTTGATAATAACATCGACAATATAATATAAAATACATTGAACGATTATAGCCTATTTTAAACTGAAACATGAATAATGACAAGTATAATACAGATAATAAACTCGAAGCAGATTAGGATAAGTATCGGACATCATAACAAAAAATTGGAGATGGAGTCCCATTATAATAGAAGAAGAAAATGCATAGATGGAACTACTGGTATAAGATTGCAAGGTAAGATAATAGAAAAACACAACACTAAGGAAGACTTCAAGCATGCAAAAGAAGACGAGTACCAGTCCGCGAGGTCCAACATTATTGCCTCGGGCCTTAAATCACAACTCGAAACCACCAAAGCAAGAATCAGGCCCAAACGGGAGGAGGAACTCAAGGCCACAACACAGAATAAAGAAATAATGACAAGTTGGATAGTACATGTGAATACTTGAAGAATGTCAGAAAAAAACTGAACTAAAACAAGTGGTACTAATGAGGAAGCAGACTCTTGAGGCGTTGCAGTTAACTCATAGAGCGCTATTGTTTGAAACAGAAGCTTCCCGTGCATCAGCTGCACAAGCACTTCAATATATCTCTAGGTCACAGAATGATGACACAATAATCGAACTAACTGTGGAAGAATTTAAAGCATTAACAAGAGCAGCCCAAGAAGAGATTTCTCTTAACAATTGGCGAGTTTCAGTATCCACAGAACAAAGACTTGCTGAACAGGACAGTCGAGACTCGGCCTTTAAGATATTGGAGGGGCTTTATCATCCTAACAACGATTCAACAAGAAGAAGAATATCCAGAGATCACATCTCCAACAAGAAGCCCACAACACCTGGTTGATGTTACAGAACACAGCGATGATACAAAATTAGTTCCAATCAGAAAGAAACCATCTGTCCTTGCTCACACAAGAAATTTTTTCGAACAAAATTGTTTATAACACATGATATTTTCTATATGATAGATGTATTAATGGACTGCAATATATTTTTTAAAAATGTATTAAACTGTAGTGATCTGGAGTCATGAGTAAATATGGTCTTGAACTAGAAAGTCGCATATTCGTTCGATAATCAAATTAAAAAATCACTGAAAGTTGTTATTGGTTATTTGTTTTGATGTCTTGATTTATTTAGTAAGTTATAACGGACTGTAAACGTACGTAGGTTAACTTTTGATCACATGATAGTTTAATTTGTGCCTAACATTAGGTGATAGATAACTTTATAGTTTAACAACTGAAGCTACGTAACTAATCAACTAATTTCCTAAGATAATAATTGCTGTAGACAATAAATTAGTATACAGTACTAGCTCTACAACTCAGTCTAAAAGCCATGCAGAAAACAAATATATTTCTCCTCATTTCACTACCAGTACTCTCAACAACTTATGGATGTTCAGGCCGAGGTTTTTTCACCAGATCACCTTCAAAGAAAGGAAGGATGGTGACAGTGTTGAGAATTGACGGCGGTGGCATTAGGGGCATCATCCCTGGAACCATTCTTGCCTTTCTCGAATCCAAGCTTCTGGTGACCTTGTTCACAAAAAAATTCTTATATGTAACGTATATATTTTTTGGTAATGGTTAATTGATGAAATTAGATACTCATACCGTGTCTCTGCTGAAACTCGAACTCCATCATCTTGGGCTACAATGCTAGGGATAAGGATTTATTAGATTACTGATGATATTATTTTTCGATAATCAAGGAACATGACGGACCAAGTGCAAGAATCGCAGATTACTTTGATGTGATAGCAGGAACAAGCACAGGAGGACTGGTAACAGCCATGCTAACCGCTCCTAACAAAGAAAACCGCCCTCTGTTTGCTGCTAAAGACATTAATGCATTTTACAAGGAGAACGGACCCAAGATATTCCCAGAGGATGGGTACCTAAATAATAATTTGACTAATTTTACTCTTAAAATGTATGATTAATAAAACTAACTAGTATTATTCTTTTGTCCAGCTTCCGTGGCTTTCTGCGGGACGTGAGAAATTTCTCTGTTTCTTTGACAGGGCCCAAGTACAATGGAAAACAACTTAGATCAATAGTAAAAGAGTTATTAGGCGATATGGCATTGAACCAGACTCTCACAGATGTTATCATACCAACCCTTGACATCAAACGCCTTTATCCAGTAATTTTTTGTAGCGATCAAGTACGATAATCAATCTCCACCTCAGGCTCCGTTTTGTTGGAAGGACTAATGAAATGGACGAGGAATGAAATGCGAAATATTAATAAATTAGTGATGGCAGAGAACAATAATATGAATATTTTTAATATTTGTAAGAAAATGTTTATGAAAGACACCAGTAGGAGGTATAAACGCACAGTATAAGTAGATCAAAGTTTTAATTCATAAAATGTACAAGGTAAAATGGAGGAAAGAAAATAGTGCAAATATCATTTTACTCCCGTCACATTTCATTTACTCTAAGCAAACGGAAGACCAGTTTCATTTAAATATCTGCTTGAGATAATAACAAGAATAAAATCTTTTTTGGTACCTGCAGGCAAGAGCAAATAGCTCGAGGAATGCATATCTATATGACGTGTGCCTAGGAACATCTGCAGCTCCCACCTACTCCCCAGCACACTACTTCGAGACCAAGTATGAAGATGGAAGGATACGCACTTTCGATCTCATTGATGGCGGTATTGCTGCAAACAATCCGGTAATTACGTATCTCATTATTTTTTAATTTTTCAGTACGTCAACTACAAACATTGTGAATTCCTCCTCAGACTCAAGTGGTTATAACACACATTACCAATGAAATTATAAGCGGTAACTTTAAGATAGTTGATGGTATGACACCAATTAACACAACAAGGATGTTAGTTATATCACTTGGCACCGGTGCAGCCAAAAATGAAGAGAAGTATGACGAAAAAAGAGCCTCAAGATGGGGTATACTAAACTGGATTTTCGACAATGGAAACACCCCAATCCTTGATGCTTATGGTGCTGCAAGTCAGGATTTGGTCGACATTAACGTGTCTTCACTGTTTCAAGCCCTTCACGCTGAGAAGAATTATCTTCGTATTCAAGAAGATAGCTTGACCGGTGACGAGTCTTCAGTTGATATTGCAACCTCCAAGAACATGGAGAGACTTTCTGCAATCGGGAATGAGCTGCTACAAAAACGGGTGTCAAGAATAAACTTGGATACCGGCATGTTTGAGCAAGTGGTGGGGGAGGGTGCCAATTCTGAAGCATTGGCTAGTTTTGCTAAAATGCTTTCTAATGAAAGGAAGTTTAGGCTTGGGGCTTGAACAAGTCTGGTAATCGGTATCAAGAGTCCTTTCTATTTAAAAACTCAGAATCATAGTCATGATGTAGGCTGCAAGATGATAAAAATAAGCAAATTAAGTCAATTATATAAATGCAGATGACCCTAACGTTGATTGCTATCATTTATAAAGTAAAAGTCTTCCAACTATCAGTTGATTTCTGAGATGAGTTGCTGTGTCTGCAATGCTGTCTCATGGCTCATATTTGGCCATCAATTACAGATTATTGTAACTGTATGATTAGCATCCATAACCTTCTGTTTAAGTTGATTTGCAAGCAACATTTAATATAATGCATATAGTCAATCTTGCACATACTGAAATATTATTAAAAAAAAAGACAACTACTGAAGCATAATAAACCGACAAGTAAAAATAAATATCAGACTCGAACGAGTGCCAGAACAATCAGCACACTCTCATGACATACAAAGCATATGAAGGGGAAATATACAACGTATAAAAAGCAAACTTTACTAGACAACACAAAGGCCTCAAGCAAGCTAAGGAGGATGATGCAGACTTATTGCTAAGCTCCCAGCCCCCCAATCTTACGAGCTTGGAAAACTTAAACAGGCCTGTGAATCTGAGATTGCAATGTCCGAACCACCATATCAACGTGATAGCCAAGATACGGGGAAAAAAATAAATAGCCGTTGCCGACAAGGGATCACACAAGTCCTATAACAAGCCCACAATACACAATAGATGTTTCCAAAGTTATGAAAATACATTATAAAAAGAAAATCGTTCATCACCAACTTGTACAGGACTTCTCAAAATTCGATAATTTTGGTCAATAACATTGAAGATTTTAACTTTAAGACGTTCATTTTGGCTTATGTTATTACCACATCAGCATCAACCGCCACATCAGCCTTGTGATGCAGGAAACTACATCAACTACTCTGGTATTGACAGCAGAAACTGATACCAACTAGTTGGGTTACTGATCAAACAATATACACAGAGAACAGACCTCAAAAAACGAAAAGATAGAAAATGAGATAGCTGACTCAGATCTTGCAAGACAGGCAGGATATTTAAAGAACATGGTGACGGACCACATTCGCAGTAGACAATGCACTTGTGCTAAAAAACAAACAGAAGTTATAGTTAAAATCAAGATTGAAACAATACGACCGATAAGTAGTAAAATAGGAATTGTGCAGGAAAAATAGTCATCCATATATGTTCACATAAGAACCCTTTTTCATGTGCAAGATAAACATATGGTTCCGATGGTCTCTCATTGGCCAATAATATTGCAATTTGGTTTAAAGTCAGCAATAAATGCTACAACCTAGAGTGACAAAATGTTTGGAACAAAAATGGGTTCAAGCTTCAAGCTTCTCATATTGTCTAAAAAACATCTTCCATGTTTCAATGATCTACAAAACCTGCAATAGAAAGTAAAAAAAATTATAACAGAACAAAGCTATTGTACATACTACATAGAAAAGAACACCTAGCTCTTATCTGATCAGCTTATGACGTATATTGAAACAATAAATTAAATTTAATACCTGATACTTTCTATAAACCGATTTGCATGCAACTGAGAAGTCTGCTGATATCCAAGTAACCTAAATGTGAAATTACTGACATAAGTTCATTCATATGATAAAAATGCTACTTTCAGGACCATATATGGAATATAAAGAGATTGAATTATACTCCCCCAATACCAAATTAAACATCCTTTATTTTAGCATGTTGATCAAGAAAAATCATTTTTCTTCTTTGGTAAAATGCATCAGGAACTTTCAATTTTTCAATCAATTTCAGGGTGTTACCAGAATTCTTTTTGAAAAGTACTAATCATAGAAAGAGGACATTCTTTAAGGGATCTCCCAAAAAAGATACTCAGTAAACCGAGTAGCATAATGTCAGAGTACAAACACATCTCCAGCAAACAGAAACTACCTGAACTCTACTTGAACATTCTGGAGTAGGCTCTTTTCTCCCGGTCACGTCTATCAGCAATCTGCAGATATTATAAATTAGAGAAACCCCACACGTAGTTTAGTAGAAAATGTAACATACAAAGATCTAACTCTATGTTTTCTGGCAAAGATATAGCTTACGATAAGAATATTTATTCCTGCAAACTCTTGTACTACAAGGTATAATTAAACTTCTACTTAATAATTTAAATGTCCCTCATTAATTGTGCCATTTGTAAGTAATTACTTAATCCCGAACTCCTCTTGGAATCATTAATCGAACTTCAGATGGACTAGACAATGATAGCATTTCATCCATATTATTATTTAAAGGATTAATTTTGTATGAATAAGTTCTGAGCAGTAAATATTTAGAACAAATAGTCTCGCCTAAGACTCTATTAATTCAAAATATAGCTCAAGGAGAAAAATGAAGTTTAAAAAACTTGAGCCACTTACTTTTTTATTGGCAGCCGCGAGCTCTTTCTTTATGCCACCTGCACAATAACAAGACAAGAGAGCTCCTTAGTCTTTTATAGCACCAAATGGACTAGCCCCTTATCATAGCACCCATATATCTTTATTTAATACACTTGATAATCAGGTCTTCAATCATTGGTGGACAAATAGGTTAGTAGAACACTGGAACTAATAGAACAAAGGGATATAGGGTATTAAATTTTTATTCAAATCGCATCTTTAAGCCTATTCAACTTCAGTTTTTTTGTTCCACTATTTTATTTACTAACAATCAATAAAACTATTTTAACCACTATCAAATGCAGTAAAATGCCTTTCTTTCCTGGTCTCAATTACCTATGTACAATTAACATTGTGCTTTAATAGATTTTATGTATTTATATACGAACTTAGATAAATATGTCTTCATTCAACACGATTTCTAGACAGAAGCGCTACTTGTTCAGGACCACTTACGTATTCAGCAATTTTCATTTAGTAGTATCAAGCAGGACCTATATCCTTAACACCCTAAGAAAGTAAACTTACAGGAGGATTCCTAGTCACCGTCCTTCACAAGCAATAAACAAGTAATTCAACAACTTCAACACGAGCGATATAAAGGTAATTGTGCAAACAACTACCACAATAGATACCTTTAACATGGTACCAAGGTCAACACAAACTTAATAAACATGGTTACAGGTTCAACACTGGTACTAAAAAATAAATCTGCTTAACTTGTTACCAGAGAGAGTTACAACTTTTCAAGATTTCACCAGTTTCTGACAGAACAATAACATAGGAGAAAACAACAGCGTATATGATAATAACATGATGATTTGATGATCTAACCGTCATTGGGTTCCAACACCAAAGCCTTCTTAAAACTTTCAACAGCAGCATCAATATCATTAACTGCTATGTATGCCTGGTGAAATCAGAACAAAACAGTACATTTTAGCTCAGTAGTTCACAGCAACAAATAACAAGTCAAGCCAATTTGGAAGCTATTAAATGATAAATACCATTATAACATCATAATCACAATTCACACGATTATAATTACATATGATAAGTGCAATGGTTCTAATTAATCGCAAAACAGGAACACATTCTCAGAAGAGGAACACAGAAAATTCCGTAAAACTGAATAACAAACAAGACTAAAGCATGTCAGGTAAATGGTAAATTCCTACTCCCAAGTATAAAAGTAAACTTCCATGTCACACACAATCAGTGGACAACTAAGCAATAACAGCATACCAAAAATGAGAACTAGGTCAATTGAATCTGTGTCTAATGGGATGAAATGCCTAAACACCACAGGTATGCATTTCATCTAGAGGATAGGTGTTCTGCATAAAGTTTTTGGCCCATCATTTAAGAAAATAAAAATCGGAGAAGTGGAGAACTAGGTCAAGAAATTTCCACTTCACAAGTTTAGACTTGTCTTTGTCTAGAAATTTTATTGAAAGTGCTAAAGCAAAATTAAGGGCAGACTTGAGCCAACTCCTTTCTAGGTGTACAACATCTCGAGTTTTCACCAATCAGAAGTTTTGAAAGTGACCCCAGTAATATTCAACTTACTTTACATTTGAGCTTAGGATAGTTCATCATAGACTCAACCATTCACATCTATGTTATCCTTTCTAGTACTGTCAGGCTCTTAAGTAATGATATAATTACTAAAAAGGTATAAGTTCCACTTGCGTTGACTTTCCCTTCTGTTACCCCTTTGCTCCATCTTATTTGCTCTGTTTAACTTGATACTGTAGTGTCTAAATTTATGATGTGCAACATAACATAACATCCAGATAACAAATTTAATTGGTAACAAACTCAACTTGATACTGTTGTCATGTATTGTTTCTATCTCATGGTTGGGGCTCTATGTATATCATCTTTATAAGAATTAGAAGCAGTCCCAAGATGAACGAAAAAGTCAAAAAAAATATTTTCAAGAATATTAAATCAAATAAATGTTTTATTGTCCGTGCAGCTGTAACAGGTTAACAAAGCAAACAAAAATTATTTGATATATCTTCGGCACATTTCTTTATTGTGAGTAAGGATAGTAATACATCATCAAAAAAATATCCGTATCACGTAAATTAACAAACCTGGCCTTGGCGAAAATAAGCTTTTACATTATCCTCGGCATCACGGATCGCAAAGTCTGCATCCAACAATGCTCCTTGCAAATCTCCCAATTTCAGTTTGCAGGCCTAAATCAGAAATATCACATATCTTATGTCAGATATACATACCACGGAAATATGATCAGTCCCAGTAATTCAAGAGCAGGCTAAAGCATTAGCAGTGAATATAAAACTAATTCAAATAGTAGTGAATATAACTTGAAATTTTTTATTTTAGATACTCCAAAGTAAAGTCACGCTGAAGGGACAATATGGGTGGCAATTCTATATCAACTTCACATCTCATTCCAAACAATTCGAGGCCATTTCAGATTTTGATTCCCTCCTCACCCTTTAATTTGAATTAAGTTTTGAAATTTTAGCTTAATTCTCTAATAAAACCAGGAACAGTTTTCCAGAAAATTCAATTTAAGACCTTCGAAATTGTTCAAAAATTTTCCCCTTCCATATGTTTCATTGCTTATATTACATGCAGAAACTTTAGGAAAAAGGTTCCCACTGCACAGTAACAGACCAGAAAACATTATACAGGACAGGAGAACAATATCAAAATAAGTAGCTCTAAGCAACTACCAGCCATATGCAACATTAGCCAGAATGAGAACTGTTTTTATTAATAAATAAAATTTACTGGAGTTTATAATTACCAGAAGAAAACTTGCATGATGCGCTTAGGGAGCCTATTTTCTATCTATATCATTGACTGAATAAAATTATATTAATTCGTTAAACCAATTAACGGAGCTGTAATTGAAACAAGAAACTTACAGAGCTGTTTGTAAATATTTGAGACTTTGTTTTCCTTAGAGAATTGCTTTTCTCTGTCAATAGCACAAATAATGCATTAGACATTAACATATATGCAATAGTACAGGGAAGTGGGAACACTACAGTGGATCCTGATGAATGCGCATTGCACCTTGATCAATTTCTTCCTTCTCCCAACACACATCCACATAGCGAAGAGCTTTGTGATACTTTTTAAGTGCCATTTTATAGTCTTGCTTCTGTAAGAAAAACAGAATATACATCTAGAATTAATGACAGGAAAATGACCATTCATAGGACACATGTAATACGTTTTGCAGTTGGGCAGTCAGTAGCTACACTCATAGAAAGGTTTTATAGCAGAAAAAAACAAGGGAAACAAAAGAGAATTAAGATGTATTATAAATGTAAAAGTCTCATGGTTATGTTTAAACATGTGAAAAAGTCAAGACATGCTACAGCAGTTACCTTGAACTGCTCATTCCCGAAACTTTTAATGGAGTCCACAGTACTCATCCACCACGAAACCTCATCCGGTTTGTCCTCTAGGTCGGCTGGCCAATCAGGATACATATCCCCATCTTTAAAGAAGTTACATATCCCATCATCTGCTCCCTCTGGAAGCTCACCACAGTCCTCCACTATAACATCCAGAGTGGGAGCATCATTATCTCCAATAATGACATGCTCCATTGAACGAACAACACCCATTCCTTTGATTACCCTACCAAAAACAACATGCTTTCCATCCAGATGAGATGTACGGGTAGTGGTTATAAAAAACTGAGAACCATTGGTATTAGGACCAGAATTAGCCATGGACAACATTCCTTTTCTCTCGTGTTTTAATTCAAAATTTTCATCTTCAAATTTCAACCCATAGATAGATTCTCCGCCAGTTCCGTTTCGAGCAGATAAGTCACCTCCTTGTACCATAAAGCCTCTGATAATGCGATGGAAGCAGGAACCCTGTTATGTGTACCGAGATATGATTGGCATTAACATCAAAGAACCCTTGAAATAAAATTCAAGTAAAGAACCCTTAAGATAAAATTCATGCATAGAAAAAGCCTTCCAAATTATGAAAAGACAGCTTGCAAAAATCCTCACATGGTGGAGCTTATGCCCTTGCAGTTTCTTAAGCTAGGGAATAATTATATATTTACATAATTAATATAATATATAGCCACAGTTGAGTATACGTTGGTTAAACAGCTTCAAAAGAAACACTATACAAAAAGGCGCTCCATATTAGCAGAACAGACAAGAGTGGAAATCTCATATGAATCTTCATTCGCACTTTAAATTAATTTCTTCGGAATATGATGCATGCAGTTGATTCCTTAAAAATAATCATATATAAATTGTATTGTGTATTGGTAGGGTGAGCTTTATTTGCCTAACATCAAACTACAGGGTACAATCTGTAGGGATCAAACCTCAAAAGGCTTATGAATGTATCCCTACACAACATTCGAATTCAAATTGATTAAAAATCAGTAGCAAGATCTATCCAGTGCTACACCCCATGTTGCTTCCAAACAAATATTTGTGATCTCTCTTATTATAAACAAAATGAACATTTTTTCTTACTTATTCACCCATCACCAGCTTTCTTACGACCCAACAAAATTCAAGAATACAGTTAAACATCGAAGGACTTTATTTATTTACCGAAATTTTCAAAAAAAAATAATCCTGGCAGAGGTTCTACCGTGTTAAGAGTCATGTTAAAAACTTTACTTCAAAAAAAAAATGTGACATCTCAAAAGCTAAAAACATATATACACACATATATAAAACATATGGGTGCCCTGTATCTATACATCAAGATCCCTTAAAACAAAAAATAACATACATATACATCAAGAAAGAAAAAAAGGGGTAGAAAGAAATGACCTTAAAGTGAAGGGGAACCCCAGTATTAGGACCAATGCCCTTTTCACCGGTACATAGTGCCCTAAAATTCTCAGCTGTTTTAGGCACAACATCCTTGTACAACTCCATCACTATCCTCCCTTCTATGTCTCCTCCAATACTTATGTCCATATAACACCTTGGATTCCCCATTGCAATCTTAATTATAGATACAGCTTCTTCTTGTATGTATATGTGTGTGTATGTTTTTGGGTTTAAAACCCTAATAAAACCCTTGAGCTTGTTTTTTATATTGGAGAGGAAGGGGGACAGTATAATCTAGAAGCTAGGACTTGGGAGGTGCTGAAATAGAGCGGCTGTGATATGGTGGAGCGGCGGAGTAGGGGATGTGATGTGACCTCGTGGATCTGATATGATTAATGGCTACGCTAGTACTTATAATTTTTATATAAAAATAAAAATGTTTCTTTTCGCTAGTACTATATTTATAGTAAAAAAATAAAAATAATAAATAAGAAAATGTTTGACTTTTAATTGGATGAAACGCTGACTTAAGTGTAACAAGTAGACGACGCTATCATTTTTAATACGGCCCGCCACCAATTTTGTCTGTGTGTAAAATTATACTACGAAATACGACATTTCTTTTCGTACAAATTTGTGAACTCCTTTTTTTCGTTTGCATTACTTATATTTAATAAGAATAAGGATTCTGGGTTAATCTCGGGATATTTTAATCATTTATTATTAAATGGAGTATTTATTTATAAATTGAGAAAATAATTATATATGATTAATGCATCTGCAGAACACTAATATGACGTTACATATATAACTTGGTTGAAATGCTACTAATATCAGAGGACTTTAATCAACTTCAAATTATACATGTACATATTCTTATTTGCCATAACACGGACAGAGGGAACAGCTATTTCTAGTTTACCACCCTACAGTTCTTCCTTATCTCCCCATATTGACCCGTAAGCACACCAACATTTCCAAGTTTCACCATAGATGATGCAAAATCCCTGGAGAACAAGTACGGGTACTTGCTATAGTTGAAGACCATGGCAGCAGTTGTATTGTCTCCCATAAGTGCCTGGTCTGATCGCAGAAGCCCCGTTTTGTTTAATAAATTTTTATAATATATGTTATCGAACCTGTTAATTGTTACGGGATCCAGAGGAGCTAGATTGGTATCAGAAGAAGCTTGATTTGGACATACACTTTGAAGGTTGCTGAGAAGTGATGTATCAAGGTTTGGATCAGGACTACCAGTATTATCAAAATCAAATAGCCTTTCCTTGAATGTTGAGCAATGAGCAAAACCAATAGTGTGTGCACCTTTGTCATGAAACATAAAACAAGAATTACTTCTATTTTATCAAATATTAAAGATGTTTTTTTTAATAAAAAATTTCACCTTACTGGTGATGGAAGAGAGGATACAAAATATATATTTCTGTAAGATGATGAATGTTAATTACCTGAGAGGACAACCATATCTTGCAAGTTTAGACCTTTAGATGTAAACTTTGCTGTAATATTTTTTAAAGGTTCAAATGGCGAGGGAATGTCACTGTTTGCTGCACTTTCACTTGCTGTGAGGCCATCACGACGCCCCAAAGGGATGTAATATGATGGCCCTCCAACCTAAAAAATTCAGAGAAAGATACTGTGAAGCCAATGGTAGTGAATAAAACAAAAGAACAAGAGATCAATTACACATATGGACATGGCACTAACATTTTAATTTATAAGATACAGTAAAAATATAAGAAAAACACTTATCTACATAAATAATCGAGCGTCTTACTAGAATAAGAGCCTCTTTGGTTGCAAGAGTCAATATATCAGTACAGGAAACAGTGGAGGGACAAGCTTTCTCCACATCTGCCTTCACTTTGTCAATAACCTCAAAACCTCTAGCTGAATTTCTATTAGGCAGAGCATTCTTCTCGCCTGTGGATGTGCTAGTAGGATCAAGTAAGACGGAGCCATCACATCCCTGTGCAACAGAAATTAGTAATTAAAAGAAATTTCGCTGTTCGCATATTCAGCAGTAAGTTTGTAATACATGCAGCCATGCATGCACTATTCAGGCCAACAAATGATAAGGTAATATGTACGATTTCTAGATAAATTATTGAATATCAATATATTAAACAGCAAGCTAGGAAAACTGATGTAAAAATCTGTACAATTAGTCAAACAATGAATTAGATAATAAAAATTACATTAACAATACAGTCATGGAAGTGAAGTCGCAAAAGAGATGCAGCCATTCTAGTATCATTTGCAATGACTGGCCAGATACTATATCTTACGATCCTTGTCAAGTTTGGGCAAGTGGAATCATAAAACCTATAATCCAGTTGACTCTCAGCAAGATGACCTAGAAACAGAAGGAAAATCAAATGCACGGCTGAGAGATTATAGGCACACTGAGTCATATTTTTAGTGGCACAAGTACTATGGAATGTCTTAAGTGGAGTAGCAGTGTTTCAACGCAATTTATAACAGAAAAAAGTACCAAGGAGATGCATGCATGATGCAACTATAAAGTATATTACTATATATCTTGCTACAAATTAAGTTTATTACTACATATCTTGCAAGTGGCAGAGCCACTATAAGCATGTTTTCTTCTGGATTTTTTGACTTTTTTTTCTGGTATAGTTCCACAATTTCAAGCAAGTGAAGAAACTAGTCAGCCTCACTTGCTCAAACAAAGAATATATATACACATATAGAGAGTGGAATGATGAGATATTCACTTGGAAAAGTTCACGTTGTAAACTAATGATAAATTAACTTAGTGTACCGAGTCTTAACTTGAATGGGTTGTTAGAATTTCCTGATCGGATGTTGCCATATCCTCCTATTTGTACTTAGTTTAAGATTATTTCATACGCACGTGAGCTTTGAGATCATAATCCTTGGATCATGCACATCAACACAAATGATAGATATATTTGTGTGGGCAAGAAGTGGCAACTTATTATATATGTGTGTGTGTGTGTGTGTCCGTTTTTAAGTGGAAATAGGTATACAATGAATCTGATATATATATATATATATATACAAGTCCTAGAAAAATTCATAGCAAACATCAACTTGATGCAGTGATGATATATACGGTGGATGTAAAGTGAGAAAAGACCACCAATACGAATGCGAGGGCGGTTGTGGCATTAAAATTTATGTAGAGAAATGTTTCATTTTTGCTTCGATCTTCATATAAACCATTATTGGTTCTCGTTATTTATGTGTTGGGTGTTGATTAATAATAAGTGTGAGACAAGTCCTACTAGGTTTCTCATGTTGAGATAGATCCAATAGCGCCTTGCATTATGTTCGTATAACGTATGTAAGACGATTCCATTATGATCTTTGTGGCTTTTTGGACATGATATATGAATGAATTTGAATATATTCTCACAAGAACAAGTGAAATAAATGACTCTCAAGATAAAAGTAGCGTCTACTGTAAAGTTTCATGTAATTTAAACTATCCAAAAACAATCCTTTGGATATATATTTTAGTGTTCTCATTTCTTAGAAGAGAATCTCTCATAATTATGTGCTTTTTTCAAAATCCACCTGTCTGTGAGATGATAAAGCTGAAATTTAATGTGTATATATGTGGATTAATCGATTTTTCACCGGGGCAGATTGGGTTGAGGGAGCTTTTAACCACGCCCAGATTGTTGGAATTTGGAAACACTCATCTCTGTGATCGCTGCATGCTACTCCACTGAACTTTCGATTTTTAGTATTAATAAATATAAATTAAGCTAGTATTTATGTTTTATCCTGATTCGGTCTCAAATGTTCCAAGTGTTCATCTAGGCTTTCTGACAAAAAAAAAACTTATGATACAGTAATTACTAATTTAAACTGTATTGATCCTCCACTCGAACTTGTAAACTTCAGTAGTAACAATTTTTTTTCTAATTCAATTAAATGTTGTCTATGATACAAATATAATTCATGTTGGATACTTTCTTGAAAGTTATATTCTTTTCATTTCCACTGAACCTCCACTCAATCTACACCATGTCCTACCCCTAGCTATTTGTAATTTTGTAATGAACGACATATTGGTTCCTAGACAGTTACTAATCTGCTGTGAACCTTCCCAGCAGATTAGTAACTGTGCAAAATGAAGTTAAAATCTTCAATATAATTGTCGTATAATGGCGGAACTCAGATATGATTTTGGGATCATTACCAGTATTTTGGCAATGGTCTTTCTCTTGAAACATGTGTCTATAGTTTTAGATTTCAGCGTAATCATTTGTGAATCCATTTGAATAACAAAACTCATTAAATTTGTTTCTCATTTAGTGTTTGGTATAATATTTGCTCCAAGTTTTGGGTGAGGAAAAGCAAGATTCTGACTGGTAAAACAAACCTACAACAAGTAACTCTAATATGAAAGAATGAAAACAACTCAACCAAGCATTAAAATTACTAGCATATCATCATCAGAAATTCAGGACCCGGCAAAGGTTTCGAAACTAGTACTGATCATAAAGCTAGAGCAGGTGTAAGTGGTAACAATCAACTACTAATTTGCCATTGTCAGCACACAAGTACTACTTAATTAGCAGCACCAGTAGTCAAAACAGCTATCCCAGCAATTGTAAAAGCAAGAACAACTGCACCCATAAAAGAAAATTAAATAAAAACAAAAATCGCAAATCAAAGGAAACAAAAAGAATTCTAACAACATAAAAATAAATGGGTATGGAGAAATAGTTGTTACCATTCATCTATGAGCTTGTCTTGTTCATCATCTTGGGGAAGATTTCTGGAATTATCTATTGACTGTGTTCTAGGAGCTTCCATTTTCTCTCTATAAAAACACTCTATATAATAGTAGTATATTGTTGTTCTGGACTGAGGATTAATATATCCCGTGGGTATGAATGTTATCATGAGACAAATTTGCGAGTGTATGGAGGAGGTAGATGGGAATGTAATCACGTGAATACTATTAGTAAGAATAATCTCAAATTTAATTATTCTTAAGAGATCAATCAAGTTGCAAAATTTGTCCTCTTTTCCCTAGTCTGCTAATGTTTGATTTATCGTTCAATTATGTTTCTAAAAAGATTAAGCAAAACAAAAATCCAATAAATATAATACAAGACCGCAGCAGTTGAATCATGTGGGACAACGTATGTGTTGTCAATCGATATGGGACAAAGAGTTGTACCGACTTTCTTGTTGTTTGATACTCCTTCCCTGCCATTCATTTATTTATATTTCGGAGATGGTATCCGACACGTATTTTAAAATGTATATACAGTATAGTTCAATAATTAAAAAAAAAATCTCTAAATAAAATTTAATATTTTTTCTCTGAATAAAAATTTAATGTTAGAAAAATATATTAAAAAATAAGTTATAAAATTATACTTTATATGCACTTTAAAATGCATGTGACACCCTTTTTCAAATGTAAACAATGAGTGGAACTGATAGAGTAGTTGAAACCTAAAACTTCTGCACAGTCCCATGACTGGAGCATTCCTTTTCTTTTCGAAGCTGATGAGGTGCTTATAACAACTTAATAACTAAATACACTCGCACGCATCACTGATAATATTTGAACTCTCAACATTCCGCAAAGGAAATGAGGCGGCGAACACATTAGAATATGAATCTTCCTTTACAAAATACAAAGTTAAATAATTATTACCATTTCTTTCTTTCTTTTTTCTAATAATTAGAACTTGTGATATCTACAGCAGTCAACTGATACCCCCATCAATGTGCACACGAACTGCAATTAAACATATAAATTACAAGACAAGTGAAACTGTAATTACTGGAGCTCGAAATTAGCAAGTGAATCGAATAATATACAATGCCTGATTCAAAATTCTCACTCCCAAATAGTGTCATGCTAATACCAAATCTTTTTTTTTTCAAGTCAAGACCAAATCATGTACAAGATTTGGTAGTTTATTTGACATCATCGTGTTCTGTGAATTCTAAGAACCTTTTTTGTAGAAGAAGGGGAAGCTGAAGAAGGACTTGGATGATCCATGTTACGGCCAAAACCTGATTCGCTTGATGTTAGAAGGTCTTCAAGAGTAGAAATAGTGAACTGACGAGGAATCACTTTTAAATCAGCAATTTCACTACCAGTTTTTCGGTTCGTCTCACTGGAGAAAAAACACAATTCAAAGCTTTAAGCTTGAGCCATCATTCAAAACTTTTAAGTTTGGAGATGCGTTTTTAAATGTGGTTTGTTTTCAGTCTTAGGGGCGAGAAAGTAAGAATAGAGAAATAACCTATTTGACACCATCCTTCTTGTGCTGTCTGCACCTGTAATTACTTGAACTTTATCCTGTCAGCATAAATAACACAATTTTAACCTTTAAGTATGATCCATGCTACAAAGGAAAAAGTACAATATAGAAACTGTTGAAATGCAAAACATCTACCTGCTGTGAGTTTTTCATGAATGGATGTTCTAGCAACATTCTAGCTGACGGCCTTTCTGCCGGATTTCTTCGAAAGCAACAATGCAAGAAATCTTTGCCTTCAGGTGACAGTGTTTCAGGAATGGGTGGAGTCTCTTTCAGAACTTTAAACATAGCTGCAGGCTGTAGTGATAGAACCATGTAAGCAGTTTACATAACAGAGAGGAATGGGTGAATTGTTGTACCCAAATGAGCACATAATACATCATTGAAATTATGTTAGGGTATGAAGCTTTTGAAAGTGAAAGTGATCTATAAAACTGGAAATTTTGATGAAGACAGACTTAATGTATGTCAAACATGAGGCAACCGCAAGTACCAAGTACTAACCCCTTCATATTCACTCCAAGGAGGTTTCCCGTTCATCATTTCAATAATCGTACAACCCAAACTCCAGATATCAACAGCTAGAGCAAGGTCAGGGCCACTATCGTTTTGCATATCAGGCTGTAAGAGCTGCAGAGAACGATACATCAGCATTATAAAGAGGATACACCGAGAGCACTGAAGAGATGGGTTGCCAAAGCTACAAAAGCTACATACCTCAGGAGCCATCCAGTATGGACTTCCCTTTAGGGACAGGTTAGCTGCTTGTCCATTAAGCTGTATACCAGTTTTTTTTTTAATCCCAAAATAATGAAATATCATAGAAACCATTGAATAATGAAAGAGACTCTTTTCATAAAAACTCTATCATGAATTTATTTAGTGATTTTGAGTTCCACACTGACAATTTTAATGATTAGAAACTTACATGCTTCGCCATTCCAAAGTCTGCAAGCTTGACTACACCATATGCGTCAACAAGCAAATTGGCTCCTTTGATGTCCCTATATGATATTAATGTCACACTTCACATTTCAGATATAGAACTTTACTTAATTACCCTAGGATTGAGTTGCTCATGCAGATTAAAAATTCAGTATATCTAAAACCTATCTCGTGTTGCCATTTCATCACAGCATTAAAAGATTATTAATAGATCATGGATGTATTTAAGTTTGGTCCTCAAGCTTTATCAATAAAATAAAAAAAGTACTCAAGAGTGTATGTATTGTCTTTGTACAAAAAGACATGTACCTATGTATTGTCTTTGTGCTATGCAAGTAAGCCAACCCAGAAAGAATGTGGCGTGTGAAGTTGCGCACAATAGATTCTGTGATTGCTCCACAGTGATCACGAATATAATTAACTAATGAACCAGGGTGAACATACTCCAAATATATGTAAAATCGGTCACCGACCTGCATGTACACAATTAATTTCTATTTAGCATGTATAATCCGATACTACTAGATAATAAGATTAGACACTGGGCAACAGAAGAGCACTCACTGTTTCACTACCATAATACTGTACAATATTTGGATGCTTTAGTTGACGTAGAACTTGAATTTCCTGCAATAATAGATATAAATTGAAAGAAAAAACTAATTATTATAATACCAAGGGGAGGAATATGGTCAAAACACCATAATAAATATTTGAAAGATCAGTACTCAGTTCAGACTATGCACAAGAGAGGCTGATAGTGAATTAATTTGGTACATAGGAATATAAGCGTATTAACTCAATGACAGATATAGATATGAGTATATAATGAACATAGAGTCCAACCTGCTCTAATTGCCTTATACATTCTGCAGATTTTTGATCATTCGCTACCAATTCAACTTCTTTCATTGCACACAATGCTCCGGTCTCTCTGTAGAAGAAACAAAATCAGTATTAACTTCCTAACCTAATAACTATATTAACGAAAGCATAGTACTACAAACCTATCGGAGCCAACGTAAACACTACCGAATGTCCCACGTCCAATAAGTTTTCCCTTGTTCCAATGACTTTTCCCTTTTTCTGGCTTAGCTGCAACTTTGGGACTGGGAACTGGTTGTGAAGCTACAGAGGCAGTTGGAGGGAGCGGCAAGGGATGCACATTTGTCTGATTACTACTATCACGTCGTGTTGTTGAAGCATCAGTGGATAATCTATGCAATGGTGATACAGCCCCGTGAGGGCTAATGGCACTGTGGCCAAAATTCAGTTTCTGATTATGGAGCGAGGAATTATCAGCATTGATGGTAGTTTTGTCATAAAGATGATAAGGTTGTCCATGACCTAGAATCATATCTGCAGAAGGAAGCTCAGGTGCAGACCAATTATGAAATGTTGAAGGAGACGAGTGATGGGATATAAAAGCATCAGAAGCATTTTTTCCTGGACTGAGAGAAGGACTTGAAAAGGAGCTAATAGGAATACTGTTAGGGACATTGAGCTTGTAGGTCCTTGTCTTGTCAGCACCATATAGTCTACCAGGTGACCTCCTAGATGCCAGAGTTTCAGCATGCTCTGTATTTCTTGGAGCACCTTGGCTGGCTATTTTACTGAAATTTGAAGCAGATAAATTTTTTTTTTTAAAGAAGAATGTACAAGTTAAACAATGAAATGAAAGTACTGGCAACATAATAAACTCAAATTTGATTGAGATCAATAATCAGTATATACAGTTCAAACATATGTATGCTTAAAGTATGATTTAAACAAAGTAGTCGAACAGTCAAATATATCGTCCCCTGAAATGAAATGAAAGAGTCTACAGCCAAGAATGAGCAGAGCAAAATTGCAATTTCAATGGTAAAAAGAATTTTAGCAATGACATGAATATGACGAATGTAGTTGAGGGGATTATAATTACCTAGAGATTTCGGAAGTCAAGGAAAAAGCGTCGGATTTCTCCCTCTCCTCTCTAGCTCTGGAAGCAGGAGGCGAAGGAAGGCGCATGCTGACAGCAATATTGGACGGACGTTCCGGAAGAGGCAAAGGTTGCGGAGACATAGAGTATCCGTTAATGCTTCGCGAACGAGGCAATTTTTTAAGAGCGTCAGATGATGATCGAAGAGTGTCGTTAATGGAGAGAGGACGGGGTTTTTTGGCGCGAGATGTAAGGCGGCAATCTCGAGATTTAAATGACCATGCACGACGACCAAAAATGGAAGATTTATCGGAGAAAGATAAAGAATGAGACGGAGGATCACTGACGGATGATTTCTGCCACCAATACATTTGTGATTATGATAATAATGTATGCGATGGCCTCATGCACGCCTAGATGGTGCATCAAAATTTGTTCTTAACTATATATTTCATTTAATTACGGAGTATGTGTGTATCACCAAATTTAATTTGCATCTATGTGATTGCATGCTTTCATTTATAAATAACGCGATTATAAAGGAGGGATTTTGGACGACGACCAGGCCTCTTCCTACCTCTTCTTCAAGTCAAACCGTCTGCTTCCCGTTTTTTTTTATTATTATTTCTGTTTAATTTAAACTCTGTCTACTAGTATTTATTTATTAATTTTTGGCTCTCTCCCTCCCCTTCTATAATTATCATATCTTTAAAATTATTAACAGAGATATCTAGTTGAATATGTACAGTACTAATTAAATATGTTATGATAATATGTGATATTTAATATTTATTTATTTTTGAAACTTGATATTTAATATATTAATCTTATACATTTATAAATTAGATCATAAATTTTAAGATAATATATGTTCAGTTAATTTATCTTACATATCTATCTAATAATTAATTTGCTAAAAACATACGGTTTAAGATAATATGTATAGTGTTAATTGAATTTTAAAAATCAAGTCGTTATAATGGGTCAAATTTCAGAGAGAGGCGAAGATGATCTCAAGTGGGTATATTTTAATGCAATGCTTAATAGACTAAAAGTCTTGATCGATTGTCCACTCATTACTGTGTATCATGACTATCTGTACTGCTTCCTGGTCGCCTCCGCCGCCGCTCTTCACTTGTTTTATCCCCCTTGCATCCTGGAACCTTGTTTACATTCCCGCTTCTGATTTGTTGCTCAACGTACTAACACATGACCTTGTATTGTTTTTCTTTTTTTTTGGGAATTACCTTTGTAGAGTATACTAATACAGTACCGATCCACGATCATTATATTATGGTCTATATATAATTGGAATAAAAGAGTTAATGTGGTTTGGTGGTTAGCGGCATATATGTGTAATCATCACTGTGTAATTTTTTTGACCTATTTCAGTATTTATTTATAGAAAATTTTGATAATTTAATATTGAGTCTTTTTCAGTAGTGGAACATCAATTTTTGGATCGTTGAAGAAGGTAAAGTTTCAACGGGCTATCGTTGAAGAAGATAGTCATACTGAAAGTTGAAGAGTATCAACTATCGACTATCTTTAATCTAGCTTGTTACATAGAAACCGACACAAGGCATACAATCTAGTGTTCAAAATCTTCAAGGCCAGACAAGATTACTAATTGAATTTGTATAATATTAATTTGTTTGTAAAGCAAGTGTAACACTTAAATATTCGTAAACATGGTATATCGGTATTATTATATAACGTAGAAGCGTTGAGTTGCATATTCAATATGTAGGGCTGCTAATAATGCACAGCCACCAGGTTGGGATAATATATACTACATAAATATGATTACGGCCCCTCCCCCGATATTTTCAAAGGCAAGGCGGGGGCGAGATGGTGTGATTAGATGCACGCTTTCTATAAAAGTAATTTGAATTTAAGTGGATCATCTTGGCCATGGATTACTGAATTAATCACTCGTTAAAATTAGTCAGAGTTACGCAAAAACTGGCCCGAACATCCAATTGTAACAAGAAAAAAATGACTACGCGGTAGGTAATATACTTGTATACACACAGATGGCATAACACAGTTGCCGGTTCTGGTTATGACGCATGCCCGAGTGCTGGTTCCGCTTCCGCTATGTTGCCGGTTGGAGTATATTCAATACTTTATAAAAAAATAATAGTTTGCAGCCGATAGGTCAATTCGTTTTTTAGTATTCACGAGACAATAACTCTGGTATTATCCAGATAAGCACAAAAACTGGATCGGACCGTTTCGGATCGGATTATAAAAATTTCAAAGTTTTTTGAATCGAATCAGGCTGGGGTTTTGTCAAAATCGGGCCGATCGGGCTGCATTTTGAAGGAATATAATTGGCCCGTTTTAGACCCGTGGTTCGGGCTGCATTTCAATACCGAATTATTTTTTAATATTTAAATATTAATATTTTTTAATTTTATGAATAAAAATAATTATTTTTAGAAAGTGTTTTTAATATTTCTTAAAATATGTATACTTTTATTCGATATTTAATTCGATATTTTTATGAAGACGTATAAAATTTAAATATATTCAAAATTTTATCCAGATTTTTAAAAATATTCAAATAAAATTTGGGAAAAATCGGGTCAGACCGGGCTTAATCCAGGTCGGATCGGATTTTTATCCGGATCAGGCATAAATTCGGATTTTTTTCGGGCCATACCTAAATTCAAATTTTTTCTAGATCGGATCGGGCCGAATTTTTCTGAAAAATATGTGATCCGTTTAGGCACCCGCCAATCTAGCCCGAACTTTTTAGGATCTGATTTTTTTCGAATCAAATCGGACGGAATTTTTGAATTCGGACTTTTTGTGCATATCTAGCATTCCCTCCTGCAATGGGCCTGGATATACAAGTGATAACCCAAAGACTTTTCGTGGCATGAGTTAGAATCAAAAATCAGGTTATGGTTGTATAGGTTATGGTTGTATGGGGATGAAGTATCATTCCTGCTATCACATGTTTGATTAAATGGTGGAATGAATTTATTAATTTAATATATTTTTTAATAAATAAAAAGATATGTGCAATTAATACAAAAAATAAATCACTATTATTTATTAAATATTAAACAACATCATTATAAAAATTGTATTTTAAAAATTAACATGTAATTTTATAAATAAAGATAAAAATAATAAAGTTTTGATTTGTTTCATCATACCTCCATCTCATACTCACCTCCTACTAAAGTATCAGAAACTCATATCTTATGGGTTTGAAATATGAGTTTTAAAATTAAAAATTTACAATCAAACACCAGGAGTTTGAAATGAATAAAACTCATGTCTAATAGCCAGAAGTGCCAAACCAAACCACGTTAGTATTCTACTCTAAAGTTAGATATCACATGCTCCTATTAGTAATCAGTTTTGAAATTTTTATGTACATTAAAAAAATTAAATATAATATTTTTTCACATCATTTATCTATAATTAATGCATTGGCTCAATAATATACGAGGACAGATAACATTGAAATAATAAATAAAGAAGGGTATTATTAAAAAACTGTTTAAAAAAATTGTGTTGTATTAAGAGAAAAACAAACTATCATTAAACAACAAATTCTTCAAAAATGATTATTAATTTGGGATGGAAAATATATTTATATAAAGATTTATCCTTGTTTTGCGCTCAAAATCCCAACATTCTTGACAAAACCATGAATGTGTAAATTTCATTTAATCAGCTAGAGTGAAACATGTAATATAGATACTGTAGTAATTAAGTAATTAATGATAGCATTGTTATTATCTCCTTAGTCCTTCCTATCAATGGAGTAAGCATGCCGGTATTCTATACATCCCTTTGAATTCAAAGGAAAAGGACACCATTGGGCCTTCATCACTTGCTTAGAAGTTAAGAGCCCAGTCATGTCCACGTACTACCTAATACCGCTAGTGACAAAAATGTTTAACAGAACAAAAGAAAGTATTCTGATCTTTTTGTATTGTAGATTTATATCCCTAATATATAACATTAATCTCTTCATTATTGAGCAGATTTTGATTAATCTTTATTTGTTTATTGTCAAATTTATTGAATTTTTATTATAATTTATGTATTATCTTTTTATAATTTTAAAGTTTTGAAAAATATATCTTAAAATAGACTAGATTATTTTCTAATAATATAATTTTTAATAATTTTTTAATTATATAATATATATTATATTTTGTTGAATTTTTATTTTTTTTATCATAAGAAAATAAAAAGAAGGAACAAAATTGGAACTATCTAACGTACAAATTGACTTTTTACCTTATAGATTTAGATGACAGATTAATCAGTGAGAATAGATGGAGACAGATTGAATATCTAAACCAGGTATCAGAATATTCATTGATTGATCGTAAAGAGAGTCTTAAATGAGTGACTCGGCTCCCTAAGTCCTCAGTTAACACTTTATCATGTGTTTTGGCAATACGATGTCAAATCCCTTCCATGCATGTGACCCAGTCAGTCAACACGCAATCTTTAGAGCACCTACAACGCAGGCCAACTTGTGCTTTAATCCTTGTGCAAATGGACTTGAGCATTACTTTTGTTATTCACTTGCATTGGAGCAGAGTAAATACTTGGGCAGATGGCCAATGACCAACTGGTAAACACGGAAATTGAGGTGAGTAAAGGGAAGTAAAAACATTGTCAACTGCTACGCACATAAATCGAGGTAAGTAAAGTAAATAAAAACATTGCTTTTTTCCTTTCTAAAAATAGAGCCGTTAGCATATAATTTATAAATATAACCGTTTAAAAATATAACAGCTAGATTTTTTTGTGCTATAAATAGTAACTCATTTTTATTTATTTCATACTCCATACTTCATCTCTCTAAATTTTTTTCTCTCAACAAATTTTTTCCTCTCAAATTATGAATCCCAATAATTCTCAACCTCCAAATTCGCAAAATTCAAACCCCAATTCTCAAGCCCGAAATTTAAATTTTCCATTTCAATTTCCAAATCCATAATTTCCATTTGTTCAAAATGCTAGTATGGAAAATACTCAATTTGCAAACATACAAAATCGACATTTCAATTCCTAGGTTACCAATCCTTCATTTCCATTCTCAAATAATTTATTTCCATTTACTCAAAATTCACAAATGTATCTTTTTCCATATGGGCAAAATTTTCCAACATCACTTCCGCAATTTGGAAACGACTCGACGCCAACAAATGTTCAAGATTCTCCACTTTCACAATTTTCTACTTTTAATAGTAGAGATGTCATAGATTTGAATGACAACAGCGTTGAACTTGAAGTCGAAGATATACGAGAAAATACTGTTCAATGGAAATGGGAGGAAGATAAGCTTTTAATTAGTGCTTGGTTAAATGTCTCAATTGATCCACTAACTGGTACTGATCAGAAGGGTGAAACATTTTGGGAACGGATTCGTCAATATTGCGAAGAAAGCGATCATGGTCTTATCAAAAGAGGCGTTGTGGCTATAAGAAAAAGATGGCAACGAATCAATGAAGGGGCTCAAAAATATGGAGCATGCTTCGAGAAAGCACATAAATTAATTGGAAGTGGCTCAAACATGGATAATATAATAGAGAAAGCCCATTGTCTCCACAAAGATACTTATGGCAAGAAATGTAACTTTGATAACCATTGGAGCGAGCTTCGAAGGCAACCAAAATGGAGAACTCCTACAACAAATAGCGGGAGTACAAAGAGTACTAAATTAAGTGATTCTAGAGCGGTTTTGGGATAAAGGAGATCTCGCTAGAATAATGAGAGCATGCATCATACTGCACAATATGATTGTCGAGGATGAAAGAGACACATATGCTACACCATTTGGTCCTCTACCATCTTACGATGACACAACAAATGGAATACCACAACCAAATTTAGGCGAGGAGCCTTTTGTTCCGTATGGGAACTATATCGAAAGAACTATCCAAATTCGTGATCGACAAAAATATCGTCAACTGCAAACTGACTTGGTGGAGCACATCTCACAATTCCACGATTCCCGTTAAATTATTTGAATTTTATGTTTTGAATAATAATTATGTTGTTCTTGTAACGTTTTTTTAATTATATGTCATGTATTTGAATTTATGGAAAATATTTTATTTTATTTTTAAATTTATGTAAATTAAAAAAATCGTATTTTATTAGCTTGGTGATCATCCAAATGTATAGCTTGCATAGATTAAATAACAAAGCTACATGTACTAGTAAATAAAAGGAACAACTTCGAAGCAACATATTAATTTAGTGGGACATAAATAGAAAAGTTGGGCTCTCACACGGCTGGAGGATCATGACCAATATTTGTACATGGCCGACTTTTGCTTGGGTGACACTTGAGTGGGGTCAAAAAATTGGAAATGGGCGGGTTAGCATTGCAGTTGCTCTTAGTCCCAAATTCTATGATGGTTAGAGTCGACTTTGCATATCCATTATCTGTAGGGGGGGTTAGAGGATGAACTTCGAGGTGATAAGCTCAGAGAATATGACAGAAAATAATATTTAAATAGTATAGTGATTTTCTAAATCAGTAGAATATTCTAAATTTTAAAAGTAATGATCTATTAATAGGTATTCACTAGTCATCCCCTATTTTATTTTTATAAATAAAATATTCACTTGTCTCCGTTTTCCCTCTTTTTTCACTCTCTTTTTCTCCTTTCCCTCATCGTTAGATTCAAATTTATTATTATAATAATAATATGGCATGAAAATATGGATTATTGTTGGAGATGACACTAAAATTGATGTTCATAAATCACTGGGAGCCATTATTTTACAATATTTATAAAAAATGTGCTAAGATACTGTTGGACTTGCTCTTGACATTGGACATATCGGTTGGTTTAATCGATTTTAGATGATTATTCAAATTAAGTTTAGTTTTTTAATTTGACAACCATAAACTAATTATAAATTGTTAGAATTAAAATTAAAATAATTAAATTATAATTATTTAGTTTGACTGGCATTATTATAAATTAAAATCATATAAAATAATTATAATATAAATTTATAAATTAAATTTATATGAAAAAATCAAAGGTGTATATTTTAAATCGGAGGGAGGGAGTAGTCTGTGATGTCCTACCTTTTTAGGTGTACGTGCTTATTTGTGATCCTGTGTTTGAAATTTTGTTACTTTTTAGAATTTTTTGTCTCATTTGTGGGTAAATATTCTTAACATCATACTTAGGTTGAACTAGTTTACTAAGCCAAGTTTCACGGCGGTTATTGAGCCGACTCTCGTGAAACATGTTTCTCTTTATTAAACAGTCTCTCATGTTTTTCAAATTCTACAAATAACACATTTATTAAAATAAATTTATTAAACAAATAATACGCGCTTCGCATCGGACATTGAGACGTCTCTCGTTGAACTTGTTTCTCTTCATTGAATCGTCTGTAATTGTTTTCAAATTTTACAAATAATACGACTCTCACAGCTAATTCACTAAACAAATTACACGCGCTTCGCGATCACCATTGAGTTATCTCTCGTTGAACTTATTTCTCTTCATTGAACTGTCTCTTATTACTCACAAATTTTATAAATAATATTTATCTCAGAATTAATATACTAAACAAATTTTATAAATAATTCGCTTCTCGGAATGAATCTACTGAATAAATTATATGCCTTTCACGGCGGCTTATTGAGCCGGTTCACGTTGAACTTGTTTTTCTACGTTGAGTTGTCTCTCGTTATTCTCGAATTATACAAATAATATGCTTCTCAGAATGAATCTATTAAATATAAACAAATTACATTATCTATAAAATTTAAAATTATTATTTTCAAATTAATTTAGTTTATAATTTGGCGGAAGTTTAGGAGAATATAAAGTAATTTAGAGTTTTTTTTTATAATTTTTAATATTTACTTATTCAAATATTCGAAAAATATGTTGAGATAATTTGGGAGCGCCATCTAGTTGACTAAGCCGCGTTTCGCAGCGGCTTTATAATATTTTTATAAACTTGTTAAAAATTATAACGAATTAATTTTATTATTTATAAAAAAATATTAAATAAAGAATTATAATACTATAAAAATTAATTAAAATAATATTTTATAAATTGATTAAAAAATAAATAATTTAGTATTTTGTATATATGTGTGTGAGAAATATATTAATATTATCAAGGTAAAATGAGACAAAATTAAATATTATCCTATTATCACTACAATAAAATAAATAACATCATTTATAATTTAAATTTTCAATATCATTTAAAACTTAACTTAAAATTTATCTTATCGTCTTTATAGTGGTTTTTAACTTGGTTGTGCACCCGAATACAAAATAAAAACAGACTTAGTTATCTTAAATGCTATTATGTATTAATTATTATTAGTTTTTAAGAAAATTCAAGTGTCGGCATAATTTTTAAAAATCATAATATAACTGTTAAATTCTAACATTTAATACCATCTTTCCTATTAATTTGTTTTGTTCTTAAACATTTTTTCAGAATAATGAGACGTTTTATCGTTGTTTATTTAAATCTCAAATAAATTTTATATCGATAACTATTAAATAAATTTTATCATTTATAAATAAAAATCATAATATGTGTATTTTTGTTATAGAATAAGTCAACTTATATTTAATATATTTTACTTTCATTAGAATTTTGTTTTTGCTAAATTACTTTTATAAAAATTACAATTAGAATATGTTAATATTTACTGATTAGACTCTTGAATAAAAAGTAAATAATAACTAAAATCCTAATTAAAAGCTAAGTACTAATTAGATTATTATTAAAACACAAATAGTAATTTATATAGTTTTTTTAATAAATAAATTTTATAAAATTAGAAAAATAGTTTTGAGATTTTATCGTTTCTTCTTTAAATCGTAATTAGAAGATTAGTTAATATTTTCATATAAGACACCTTAGAAGACAAATAGTAATTAGACTCTTATTAAATGACAAATAAGAATTTATATAAATTTTAAATACATAAATTCTAAAAATTTAGAAAAATAATTCGGAGCGCTTTGAAAACACATGAGAATTCTTCACTTTTAACGATTAACGGGCTTCTCCTTAATAAGTCACTCTCTCGTGAAATACATTTTTCGTCAATAAGTGACTCTACCGTTTTTTCTTTAGATCTCCCATACAATTATTCGACTAAGCCACGCTCGTGGCGACTTTATATTATTTTTATAAATTCATTAAAATTATATAGAATTAATTTTATAATTAAACAAATATCAAATAAATAGTTATGAAATGACTTTATTTAAAGTAACTTTAAAAATATACATTTTACTCTTATAATAATATTAAATTAATTGAAACAATATTCTGTAAATTGATTGTTAATAAATAATTGATCATTTTTTATACATTAAAATGTGAAATATTAAAATATTACTGAATTAAAATAGGCTGAAAATTAAATATTTTATATCATCAGAACGATAAAATAAATAATATCATTTAAAATCTTACTTATAAATTTCTTACATATTTTTCGCTATCATTTTTTATTTGATTGTCCGTCACAATAAAAAATAATAGAAGACAAGTAGTAATTAAATTCTTTTTAGAAGACAAATATGAATTTATATAAATTTTAAATATATAAATTCTAAAAAATTATAAAAATAATTTTGAGTGCTTTGAAAGCACCCAAAAATTCTTCAATTTTAACTATTAACGATTTTCTCCCTAATGAGTAATTCTCTTGTGAAACACATTTTTCGTCAATAAATCGATGTATCGACTCTTCTTTACATCTCCCATACAATCATTTTTATAACATTTACTATTAGAATATATTAAATTTTAATAATTAGACTCCTAATTATAATGTAAATAGTAATTGAAATTCTCATTAAAGGGTAAATATCAATTTCATTAGACTTTTAATCAGAGTATGTTAATATTTCCTTATATGACTTTCAATTAGAATGCAAGTAGTAATTAGACTCTTATTAGAAGGTAAATAAGAATTTATATAATTTTTTAATGCATAAATTCTAGAAAAATTAGAAAAATAGTTTCAAGCGATTTGAGAGCTAGATGATTCTCTTTTATTATACATATAGATATATAGATATTGATGAGTAACTCCCTTATTTGAGTAACTGAGAACCCAATAACAAATATAATTACAGAACACATGAAAAAATTACCAAATATAGAAAAAACTACCGAACATAAAATACAATCACAAAACAAATAAAATAATTACATAACATATAAAAAATACTGAACATAAAATTATATAGTATTCTGTAATTTGTGTTCTATATTTTTTGTATATTATATATTTTTTTGTTTATTTTACAATTTTTTTGATGTTTTATATTTTTTTTTGATGTTTTGTAATATTTTGTTAATCAAATTCTTCTAAACTAAGAATCAGTTCCTCAGTTACTAAATTAAGTAGTTCCCTGCCGAGTCTTACTCTATCATTATATATATATATATATAATACTATTTTTATTTGATGAAAAAATATATTACTTATTCCATTTCTAAAGAATAATTATTCTAACTATTAATATGTATATTTTGAGATGAAAAAAATATAATTATATTAATTACATATATTAAATTTAAATTTTATATAAAATAAAAAAAATAAAATATTAACTTTAACTTGACATTTAAATTATGTAGCAAATTTAGTAATATCGTTTATTTTGGTTACCCCTTCCACAAAATCTCCATATTATATAATACCACAACATACACTTTTTGGAAAATGATTTTATTATACCTCATTTGTCACGTCACTTGCTATTGTCATGTTAACAGTTAATTAATTCTAATTTCTAAATTACTATTATACCCTTATATACAATTAATTAACTTATTATTATACTCTTATACATATTTAATTAACTTAATTAATTTGCAATATCATATTTTTAGAAAATGATTTTATTTCATATATTATTAATATATTTTTATACACATTTTCTAATTAATTTTCCATTTTCAAAAATTAGATATATTAAAGTGTGTCGTCAACAAAATTATATATAATTATTTTGAATCAGAAAATTTATCTACACACATGAATTTTTCTTACCAACACAGATTGTTTAAAAATTATTATGATAGCTGAATATATATTTTAAAATTATCAGATTATACTTCATTAATTAAAAAAACAATAGATTTAAATAAAATATAAAATATAACTCAAATTTTAGAAATTACTCGTATAAGTGATAGTTAAAATTAATACACGGACAAACAAACAGGCAGCGTAGCTCCGGGGATGGCATTGATGGAAGGAAACAAGGTACACCAATAGCTCACCAGCACACTGTCACTGTGTATATCCTGGTGGAAGAGTAGTGAATAGTGAATAGCTCAGCATGCATCACTGGACTGGATCGTTCTTCTTCCATATATATATATATATATATATATATATATATGTATATGTATGCATGTGTGATGTGTGTATACTGTATAGCATATAAGTCTCAGTCATGGTGGTTAATTTGTAATGCTAATTCTTCTTCCATCCCACCAGCATCCCTCCCTTGTCTTTGATCCTCTCTTTTTGTCCCCTCTCTTCCACATGGGTTCCATCACACTTTGTTGCTAATGGTGTAAGGAGGTTTTCTTTACTTGAAAATAATAAACGGAGCAATATATGAAATGAAATTTTATATGCCTAGAGAATAATAAACAAATAGATGTAACTTTTTTTTTTAATAATTAGGCTTATAAGTGTTATGATAAATCTAATAAATCTCGAGATGAGCCATAGTCTAGGTTACCTAGAACCTGGTACGAAGATGACCTTGAGATGTAACTTTTTTAATGATAAAATTAGTTGGGAAATTCAGCAAAAAGAGGAATGAGTATTATTTTCAGAAAAATATCAATGAATTAATGTTCTAGCTAGGTATAAAAATGAAAATTATATATTTTTCCAAAAAATAGAAATCTCATGTAATTTATAATTCAATTTTATTTCATTCAAATGAATCTACCTATTTGACTTATCTTATTTTTCAAAAATAAATATTTATTTTTCAAACAAAATATGATAAATTATATTTTTCTGGAAAAAAGCTGCAATATAAGATGAAACGAACACCGCATATATTTAGTTCTATACTTCTATAATCATATTATACATAATCAAGATTATAGAGACACAACAAAATATTATACATATTAAATAATTGTATAATTTGTTTTATATTTAAAGATGATTATAGTAATTAGAGGATAAATTGTCTCACTTCAAATAATAACTGAAAAATAAAAAAAGATATTAATTAAATTAAGAATTAGTTGGTAAATACTGTATATAATTTGTTTTATATTTAAAGATGATTATAGTATCGTTTCAAAAAAAAAAAAAAAGAAGAGATGATTATAGTAATTAGTTGATTGTAAAACGGCTGATGGACATAAATATCTTTTTTTTAATAATAATTGACAAAAATACCAATTGACGGAAAAATGATCATTTATACCAGCTGTATACGTATTTTGAAAATGTGTATCCCACAGTACGCATTTCGAGAATGCGTGTTCTTTATAAATTATTGTTTTCCTTTCATTTATTGTTGGGGTGTTGCGTGTTGGGGTGTTGCGGAATATGTATTTTAAGAATGGGTATGTGTCTTAAATATGTTACTCCTATTTTTCTTATTCTTTCCGGCAGGATACCCATTTAGAGTATGGCTATTACATTATCATCAAGAAAATCAGTTTAGCATCATTGATCTGGTAACTGATTGTCAATATGTATGCTTCGTGTGTATATATATGTTGCTTCATGTTTAGTGTGTATGTAATTAAAAAATATGAAGAAAGTAATGGGTAGATATGGCCACGGTTTGGATAAATGTTATTTTGGTTATCACGGATTAAAAATTGTGGTATATATGTGATTATTTCTTGTGAAACTAAATTTGACTCGATCTTAACAATACATTCGTGGCCGTCATCCAAACCAAATGTTGACTCAACTTTGTTTATCAGATTATCCAGTATGGAACAGATCAATAAAATGTTGATTGTGTTATTAATTCTAGTTATAACAAACTCGATGAATGTATCATACCATGATTATCATTAACGAAACAATTTATAATCTAATGCTAATCTCAATGTTAGTTTGCCAAATTTGGGCATTGCCATAAATTAATAAAAGATCAATTTTGCAGACAATGGGGCTGTTTGGCAACCCCTTATTTCCGGAAATAAGTCTTTATTTCCGGAAAAAAGTAATGATGTATGTACTTTTTCTGAAAATAAGTAACTTATTTTTTATTTTGAAGTTCATATTTGATTTTAAAATTCTAAAACAAATATTTATCTTTAAAAAATATATTAAAATATGTAAAAAATAAAAATAAAATAAACTACTTATTTTAAGTTTAAGGAAGTCCAAACCTGCACAATATAGAGATATGGGAAATTATAAGATGTTTATATAGATACGCTAGTGATTCAGTTTGTAGTAGTCCACATTCACAAGAATCTTATCTCATCATTTATCAAAGCTTACCAGATGTAACCGTGTCGTACAATTCAAATATTTAATCAATTACAAATTAATAATTAAAAATAAACATTTGATGGCGGGGGTGTGAGATCATTTCTCATAACATAAATCTTTATTATAAATAAATAAATACAGTAGTCTGATGGGTATAAACCAGGTTTATTATGTATAGAAATATTATAAAATAATATTTAGAAAGGAAGTTGAGACTTTAAGAATGTAGCGCTCGTACTAGTCTTTTCTATTCCATTTCTCTGTGGACGCTACCTACGTGAAGGTGTATAAAATATAAATACACACACGCACGCTCTCCTGTATCTCTCTCCTCCTATTTCATAATAATCACTATCCCATCATCCCCCCCCACACACCTATATATATAAACTACTAGTACTATATATACAAACACACGATTTCAACTTTCTTAGCTGTCCTTGTTGTGTGTACTACGTACAAACATAATCGTACACACACATATCTAGTCATTTGCTTCTTCTCGGGATCATAAAATCTCAGAAGATCGGATCAAGCGCCATTGGTACTCACAATATTATTCCTCTCATGTTTAGCTTGAATTCTAATTATGTTTACGCAATATCTGTATACATACATATGTGTGTGATGTTTGAATAGTTATCGTTTTTGTGAAGATTGTTGTTGGAGGGAGAACAAGAACAAGAACAAGAACAAGAACAAGAGACGTCGTCGTTTTAACTGGATTCTTTAACCAAGGTTTTTTATTGTTCTGGAGAAATATGAGACGCTTAGATTTATTTCTAATTTTATGATTTTGTTGAATATAAAATATACGTACGGATCTTGATGAATCTATGTTTCTTTTAGCTTTTAATCACACCTGTGTGCTTCACTTTAATCGGTAAAATGATGCTTGCTTTGAATGCATTGTGTGTATATATATTGATTATTATCTGTTTTTTTTTTCTGTCTTGTAATTTATGTGATTGATTTGTTATCACATTGATTATTATCATAGACTCTGATTAAAATTTATTATCTGTTTTTTTTTCTAACAAGTTTTGTGCAAACCAATTAATGTATGCAGGACAGGCCCAAGAACAAGTAGAAAATAATGGATTCAACACCATCATATGCTTCCCCATGTGCAGCATGCAAGTTTCTCCGCCGAAGATGCACCATAGATTGCGTGTTCGCACCCTATTTTCGAGCAGACCAACCTCAAAAATTTGCCAGTGTTCACAAAGTTTTTGGTGCTAGCAATGTAGCAAAAATACTCAATGAGTTGCCTGTGGAACAACGCGAGGACGCTGTCAAGTCTTTAGTCTATGAGGCTGATGCTCGTCTCAGGGACCCTGTTTATGGTTGTGTGGGATTAATCTCGATGCTTCAGCATAAACTGAAGCATCTTCAGATGAACTTGTATAATGCCAAGACAGAACTGGCAACTTATATTGGGCCTTCTGCTATGTTGCCTATACTCCCGGGTACAGATAATTTCCTGCCCCAGTATCAACAGCAACAGGCTCAGGCTCAGATGATGTCTAATTATAATATGCAACAGGCTCAGATGTTGCCGTCTTATAATATGCAGCGACCTCAGAAGTTGGAGACTTATAGTATGCAACGGGCTCAGATGAGGCCTCATAACACGCAACGGGCTCAGATGAGGCCTCATAACACGCAACAGGCTCAGATGAGGCCTCATAACACGCAACAGGCTCATTTGAGGCCTCATAACTCGCAACAGAATCAGATGAGGCCTTATAATGTGCAAGTGCAACAGGCTCAGATGAGGCATTATAATGTGCAACAGGCTCAGATGATGGGAGGATCGCAGCAAACAGTGGCTAACCCGAGTCCGTTGGCAATTCAACAGCAGCAGCAGTATCAGCAAATGATGGAGGCTCAGCAAGCAGCTGTGGCAGCTGTCAAAGAACAGGAAAGATCGAGGAGTTATGAGCGGCAACAGGTGTTTGCTGCTAAAGAACAGGAATTGTTGAGGAATAATGAACTAGAAGAAGTGGAGATTCTTAGAGAACAGGAATATTATGCAAGTTATATGGAAAAACATGTTGCTTCCCAAGAACAAGAAATAATTTTGAGGACTGAGAAGCAACAGGCAGCATTGGTGCAACAGGCAGCACTGGTGGAACAGGCAGCATTGGAAGAACAGGCAGCATTGGCGCAACAGGCAGCATTGGCGCAACAGGAAGCATCGGCACAACAGGAAGCATTGGCACAACAGGAAGCATTGGCGCAGCAGCAAGGACCTCGATCTGATCTTCTGGTGGGATATGATATCACGGGCCAGGGCCAGGGCCAGATTCTGATTGGTGAATTGAGTCAGGTGTGTGTTCCAGCTGGTATGACGCCTGCATTAGAATTTGGTTCACTGGAAGGCCCTTATCAGATTCAGCAACATACTCAAGACAGTCAAACTCATCTTCACCACCACCAACTGCAAGCCACACAACTTTTTCTCGAGGAACAGGAGTTGCAAGCCTTGGGGCTAGTGCAACCACTACAGTTGGATCCACAGCAGGAGGAGCATCAGCTACAGCTTCAGCTTCAGCAGCATCAAGATGGAAGTGAAGAGGAGGTTGCAAGCTTTGATCCTGGAAGCATTGGTCCTCAATGATAATTCCATCATTTTTTGGTTAACTAGGTAAGCTAACGAAGTCCCATTTCTTGTGTGCATTCTACTTCCTACATGTTTAATTGGATCATGTTGATGCATAAATTCACATGAGCTCATACAGGCTTTCTATCTAGGTTATGGCCCACATTGGTGACTGCATATTATTTTGGGATTACATGTCCTAACATGAACCGGGTGAAAGCCGGAATTACTCTCCATATTGTCTTTTCACTGCCCAGATATGGCACACCTTCACAGTCATGAATACTTATTCTGATACCTTGAATCCCTATTAAACACTTCTGCATGCATCATTCATTGTTGCTTATCTTTTGCTTCCTTTGCAATCGAGGTGATAAAGTTGTCTGGTATCTTAGATGCAATATATGTCTTGAGCTAAACCAGTCTAAGTCAATATAAATACAAGAGAAAGTTCTGTTAATCAAGTGCTTCGTCCTTTATAATAGTTGATACCATAATAAAATTGAGCTGAGGATGGAATGGAACTTCGATCAACTACATTTATGGTTAATAGTCAGTAAAATTAGAATTAATCCCTCTGTTTTATAAATGAATGTTCACTCATTATTTCCTACTCACATTTTTCACAAATTTTATTGTTGGAAATTTTGCACCAAGTCACTCGCTTTAACCAAAATTTTCTCTCTTCCTCAACTAATTTTCTTCTCATTTTCGGTTTCTTCCAGTCTCATATATCCAAACAAACACATGCACATATTGGTGCCTAATTAAGTTATGTAGGTTTCTTGAGTACAAGCAAGCAATAGATATAATGTTTGGTGGAACCATATATTTTATTAATTAAAATGCTCTCTATATAGAGCTGATATTATACAAACTTGTGATTAGTACCACGTAAATAGCCTAATCGATTACAAATCTTGTCTACAATCAAGCAACATGTCTTCAGTTACAATTTTGAATTGAACTGCCAACAAGTTACAAGACTTAGAGTCACATCATCTTCTCTTTTAGTTATTTTGCTTTGTAAATATATCAGATTAGTGTGAAGTTTGACCGAGAAGATGACAAGGTGTATGGGTAACATGATAAGGCTCGATACAGTTAATCTTCATAACTTCATATTATAATATGCCCTCCCGGCTCCCATTATGCTCAACTAATTATGGGTTCTGTTGCAGCTGAGCGGAGAGTATACAAGGCAAGCATACAGAGGAAAAAAGAGACGGGAGGAGAGATGTTCACATCCGAGAGTTAGGAGGTCCTAATTGGAGGAGTAGGTTCTTTGGTATTTTAACCGATGGTGTTAATTGTTGTCAGTATTTCGAACAAGAAAACTATATACATACTGGGCTCGTGCACATATAGTACAATTTCTTAGAGTAGAATTCAGGCGGTCATCTACTAAAGCCACATGTATATACGAGTAGCAGTAACTTCTATACCTTCATACATACATATATCATACTATATGATATCATTCTTAGACTTAGCCTTTGATCTCTTGCATGTACTTGCAAGTAAAGCAAAGTACAAATATACGCTTACTAATTGTTGGTTGAGATACCGATGTTCGATCATATCTTTAGTATCCAGTTCACTTTCAATACTTCATTGTTACTGTACTTGCTAGATACAGATCATCGATAAGATATACTATTATATATCAATAGAATTTTCAATGTCAATAGTATATATGTGATGGGAAATTGTGTTGTCATTATTTAACTATAGTTTCAAATTCAACTATGCAGTTTGGTTTCATACGAAAATACAGTTAGCTTCAAATTATTTGTGTTTTCTCAAGTTGTAGGCACGATTCTCTTTTTTTTTTCCTTGTGAAATGTCTTCTTTAAAACTGTTTCACACATGTACAAACTACAAACGGATACGAATGACCTCCACACACAAACAAAAAGATATTGCCGGGTGTCAATTTTAAAACCCATGTCGTGTCGACTTCGTTAATTCTAAAAAAAGACAAGCCAATAAAAATTGAGTTAACAGGATATTTCGATTATGAATATACTTGTATTTGAATTTAAAATTTAATTTTTGTTAGCTAAATTTGCATTTGAATTTATAAAATGTCAAGTAAAGTTTCAAATCCGACGAAATCTGAATCTAAAATAATAAAATATAATTTTAAGATTAAATGATAAAATTAATTTTTTTTGTCTAATTTTCTATTCAAATATTATCAAATAAGGATGTGCTTATACTCGTATTTGTTTTTAAGCTAGTGGAATTCGATTATGAATAATATTCGTTTTATTCTAGATAAATATAATATTCACTTTATTCTAAATACAAATATAGATTTTTCTGACGAATATTAAAATTTTCAAATTTTTGTAACACCACTATTTACCTTTTCACCTTCATAAATAAGTTCAACCTAAGAACATACATGGGGTGTTTGGCTTAGTTTATAAATAATAAGTTATTTTAAAAAAAAAGTATTTTCATATTTTTTTTGAAAATTAATATTTTTTTTAGAAATTTAAGACCAAATCTTATTTTCAAATTTGAAAATAAGTTACTTATTTTCAGAAAAAGTACATATATACCAACTTTTTCGGCTTATAAGTCCAGACAAACGGGGTCATAATATAAACGATTGTGAAATTAAATATACTTGCAACCGGACATTATTACAAGTAATATCTAAACCTTTAAATTGGATCGGTAGGTATTAAACTGTTTCATAAATTTCATAAAAACACAATTTTTGCTCTCTTTGGAATTTATAACGATCATTTTTTACGGGGTATTACAATCAGTTAGAACTACGTTTATTGATAGAAGTTTGAAGAATAAGTGAAATTCCTTTTTACAAGTAAACTTTTTATCTATATTTCTTGTCTAAAATAATTATCTCTATATTTCCTAAAAATCAGAGAAGCCCCTCTACAGTAAAGGGGTCCTTTGGTTGAAGGTTCTGGAATGAGATATGAGTTTCGAATGGATAAAATCCATACTTAAGAATATCTCCAATGGGATATTAAAATACTAAAATGGTGTTAATTTGACATTATTTTAATATAAAATCAACTCCAATGAGACATTAAAATAGTGTCAAAATGACACTAAATAATTGGAGTGACACCTAATTTGATGTCATTTGACACCAAATTTGGAGCTTTTAAAAATTTCAACTACACCATCATATTTGTTAACATAAACAAATTTATTACTTTTGAGTCTCAAAACTCAATTTTTTATTATTTTAATAAATAAAAGATTCCTTATAATTTAGAATATAGTGTAAAAGATTTCTTATAGTGTAAGATACAATGTATCTCTCATTGGAGTTGATTTTGTAAATTATATAATTTTAACACTAAAATAGTGTCAAAATAACACTATTTTAGTGTCATCCATTGAAGATAGTCTAAAACTCATAATATATGAATTTTTGATATCCAAGGGAGTGGTGGGGATGAGGGAATAGTATGGGTATTAATATCAACTTTATTATTATTACTTTATTGTTGATAATTAACATTATTAATAATCAAAATATAATAATACAAAATCTTCAAAAAAATATATAATAATACATACAATCAAACATTGCTAACAATAAAAAATAAATATTTTTTATATAATAAATTAAATTAATTTAACTATTGATTCAATAATACTTTAAATTAAATAATTTCATTCCAGAATTAAATCAAATACATGATATCAATAATGAAATTTCATTCACATACCATTCTAACCTGATTTCGTACCAAACTCATACCATATCATGAACCAAACGACCCCTAAATTTTGATTATTTTCTAAATTCCGTATGGTTTTCAATGAATTGTTTGATTTAAAAAAAGAAGAAGATGTTGAATTAAAAAAGATCGCTATATTAATTATTATCATCATTTTCATATCGGCAAAAAGCCAAAAACTCATTGTCTCTGCTATCAATGATACATTAATTAGTCTGCAAAATTCATGCTTTTGTAATAAGGTACATAAGTTTTTCCTCGACCTAACAAACATTTTAAGAAACAAAATTCATAATCTAATCACGAACATTACTTTCACCGTCTTCATCCCCAGCAATTCACACCCTTCTTGTATGCGGCGACCCTCCGGAAGAGAAACAAATCAGGTTGACATGTTTGCTTGAGAAGCTTGACCAGTTAATGAGGATCTTGATGTTGATGGCCCAACTGAAGCAGGATTTGAAGCTAAATATTGTTCCTGAATATGTTGCCTGTACTTCTATATATTTGATGGCAGATAAAGAATTAAATTATTTCACAAAATATTATACAATAAAATTGCGGATTTAATTGATGTACGTAGATTATATATATAGTTAATAGTTAATTACCTGCAAATGACTTTTAACTTCGGCATCGGTCAGATTATTTATCATCATCTTCAACCTGATCTGCTTCGGCGTCGCAGCTGCAATACAAAGATAATAATATTTTTTAGTAAAAGAACCTTCAATAAAAATTGATTAAAATACAAGGGGAAAAAGATACAATTGTCATCCGAATAATAGACATATATAATTCATTAAAAAAGAAAAAGAAAATCTATGTTAACTTGGTTACCAGCTGGACCACCGAGCTCGTTTATGGCTCGAACAAATTTGCAATGCAAGTCACGCGTCCAGCTAAGTCTTGGTTTCTTTGATGAGTCTATCAGAGAAGGGGTATGATAAGTTAACTGTGTAGCAACACCCCCACTGTGGTTCATATTGACTGAACTTATACCAAACATTCCACCAGAAGAATGCTGATCACTGCTAATACTGGAATTTCCCAAAATGATCACGCCTGATGAAGGTCTCTGATACGGTCCAAAAGCACTTTTCCTTTTGTTAGAGAAGATATCTATCAGACTTTTTTGGTTGTCAGGCATCGCGACATCTTCTGGTACCAGCACCTAATGATCAAACAAACACAAAATTTATTTGATTCACATTTCATGTTTGTTAGAAAAAACCGGAAATAATTTGTCAAGAGTCTTGTGGTATAATTAATGACTAGGTATTTATTTTTTTGTAAAAAAATATATTTATAGTAAATAAAAATGTAATTTTTGACAAAAAAATATAAAAGAAAACGTTACTGATGAACTGCCGTGCGATGCAACATTGTTACTCCCAAGTTGAATGGAACTCATCCAGTTCTTCTTGTCAGCATCACTTGACTTTTCCAGCCTTTCCTTTCCTTTTCCTTTTGAATCACCCGCCCTTAACGGCATAAGTTCTTGCGTTACTACATTGGCCTTCATATTTGTGTACCACAGAATCTCTTTTTCCAATAGCTGAATTGCTGGAAATTATAAACAAATCACATAAATTAATAAAATTGAAATTAAATTATATTCATGCATATTCAATGTGTATATATAATTTATCGAAACAAATTATACCTTCTGTTAGAACAAGGATACATAAAGGTGCATTACATTCTAACTCTTTGATCTTTACCATCTCAGCATTCAATTCTTTAACATAACTATTGAGCTTTTCTATTTTCTCTGAAGTATCATCAATCGTCGAAATACGGGCCATAAGATTAGAGATATTTAGACAAGTCAAACTCGAATTGAGATCCCTTTCCATTTTGATAGTCTCTCACTATTAGTTTCTAGTACAAGCACACTTAGAATATGAGAAATATGACCGAGTATATAGTGATATTTATACAGTTAGCTAGTTGTAACTGAGAATCCAAAACTTGGAAAATTAACATGAGATATCAAAAATAAATTACAGATATACCAAATAGATTTTGATCTTTAGTTGAAAATAGAATACAAAAGTTATATAGTGTATATTCGAGAATCAACGAGATTTTATGGATTAAAAAACAGGGTACGGATTGCGGATTTAAAGCAGTATACAGAAATCTGTTTCAAAACAATGTACGGATTGTAGATTTGAAGTGGTATACATATATCTATTTTAAAACTGAAACTGTGTGCGGATTTTAACAGATCGAAAAAAACAAAATCATGTCAGATAGTGTCCGATTGTGTATAAATCACATACTTATAAATAAGTATTTTATTGAAATCATATTTGAATACTATTGTTTAACATACTCGACATAATTTATAATATCCCTCGAAATTAAAATTGTGATATAAGTATTTTTTAGTATAAAATAGTAATAACATTTTTATAATTGCATATACTTTGTTATAGTTATAATAATACGCTCGTTTATTTATATGAGATTTTCTTTAACATCAAGAAAATAAGATAATCTCAGGGACATTAATCTATTTATGTAATATATTTGTTATGTATGGCTCATATTTATAATTTATTAGTTTATATCACGTGTAATGCATGTGCCATATTTTTTAAATATTTTATTTATATAATTTGAATTTATTTTTATAACAAAAATTTAAAATATTGTATGTATAAATTTTATTTTTATTTTGAAAAGTTAATGTTTGTGAGTTTCGTTTTAAAATGTATTTTAGTTAGATGATTAATGTTTAAAATTAGAGTCAATAATTAATCAATCATGATATTTATTAGATTTTAAATAATGAGTTGATAAAATTTTAAAATTTTGATTGTATAACATATTAATTTAATAATATAAAATTATTTTAAATGAATTTTTCATAAGAATATAATAGTTTAGTGAATACAAATTAGGTTAATATAGTAGACTATATGTTATGACCCATTAAAATATAACTATTAGATTAAAATTTAATTCATCTTTTTTTAATCTAATGAAATTTGTTAAATATGAAGAAATGATGCTGTCAGAGTCTATCATACAGAGTCTATCAATCAGAATTTACAGAAGCTGATCAGAGTCTAGAAGATGTCGTCAGAGTCTACAGAATCAGAATCTATTCAACAGACAGAGTCTAAGATGATCAGAGCCTGTTAAATGGTAATTCGACAAATCAGGACTTGCTTGAAGACAGAAAAGGAAGTGTTTGTGTAAAAGACAATTGCCTTTTTGAACATATCTATTACGAAGATAATGATGGAAATCGTATCTCTGTATTAATTAGTCATTATCTTTGCATTATTTAGATAGGTAGCTGTGTACTATATAAACACGTGATTAGGTTTACATTGAAGTATCGTTCAATACATATTATTCTTATAACCTAGTAGCTCTTAAGAAAACAACTGATTTTCTTGAGAGAGTTTTTGTATTAAGTTTTGTCAAAGTTAATACAAACTGTGTTTCGTTTATATACTTGTGTTCTAGTTTCGATTGTTTAGTATTATTATATTCAACCCCCCTTCTATAATAGTCTAATTACTTGATAATAATTGGTATCAAAGCAGACGGTTTCAAACAACCTAAAAGATCTCAAACAATGTTTGGAAACAAGTATGAAAGTTTCAGAATTCCAATTCTCAAAAAGGCTGAATACCCTACATGGAGGGTGAAGATGATGATGTTCTTGGAAGCTATAGATCCTGATTATCTAGACATGATTAATGAAGGTTAGTGTTTACCAACAAAGTTGGTACCAACAACCATAGTTGAAGGAAGACAAGTTCCTGAATATTACACTCTTAAGGACAAGAAAGAGTGGACTACTGAAGAAAGACTGGAAGTTTTCAAGGATGCAAAGGTAAAAAATATATTACATAATGTTAGGTCCTGGAGATCGTAGAGGGGGGGTGAATACGATTCCCAAATAAAAATCTGACTTTTATTTATTTTTGGGACAACATAAAAATTACTTTGGTTCAAACCCAGGTACTGTTCATCATCTTCTTCAACCTCAAGAACACCATTAAAATAACCAAGATAATGAACGGTAAATCATCCAAAACACACAACACAACAAGATCCAAGAATATAACTTTATATTCATTGAAGTGGGGTATATGCTACAACAAGTTCAAGAACAAAAGCTCAAGAACACAACAAAGAAATGATTTTTGGCTCCTCTAAAAATATTACAAATTCTAGATCTAGGAGACAAAAATCAAACCTATCTTCTAAACAAGATTTAGCAATGTTTACAATAGAAGATAGATGAGTGGTATGACAAAGAAATTCATGGCCCCATAATATTAAAGTATGAGTTCGGCCATGGGGGAGAGAGAAAATAATTTTCTCTCTCTCTCCCCATTTTTTCTCTGCCGAATGCTCACCCAAGAAGATGACTTGGGTTTCTTCTTTATATATTGAAAAATGTGTTACTTTTTGTTTTTCCACCTTTTACTTTTGTCCACTCAAATCATATCTTCAAAGTCATGTGCCAAGCATGCCTTTGGAAATATTTAATATAAAAGTAATCTTTAATAAATATATAAAATATAAATAAAGAATATCTTTATTTATAAAATATATAAATAATTAAATAATTACTTTATTTAATTAAATTAAATATTTCCATTCCACTCTTCAATTTCTGTAGACTTCCTTATCCAAATACTTGGCCCCGTATACGTGACTCCACCACGTCCAAGTATTTGGCCTTCTAATCTGTGAAGCTTTAGTAAGATCCAATCAGGTTGTGCCGTCTATCCCTTATCCATTAGGCTGACATTTCTCCAACACTGATTTACCACCTTTGTTGATCCTCCACTTGACTCAAGAAAACCAACAACTTTAGAATGATTAAAACCATATTAACTGACGAGAGCTTGCCTCCAATGTCCTGACACTTGATGCAACGGTCTGGTTCATAAGTGACTAGTCTTGATAGGGGCTCTTGATTCTGAACATGATTCCACATTCTTCTTTGCAAACCTTACTTGTAGCTTCGATTATGATGCACTAAAATCTTCATAGACTAAGACAATCTTCTATAGTTTCCACATCCTTGAATAGATATCAATATCTTTTATTCTCCACTGAGGCATGAACATGTTAATGAACTTCTTCCAGTGGGCTTCAAGTCTGTAGATGATCCTTTGATACTTTGTCTTAACTGAACTCTGTGATCCAAGATTTCTGTGCACCTGCATATTATTACATGTCCTGTTCTATTGTTGAGTTATCATCAACCATTACATAGAGATTACATTTAGCATTTCTAGTACACATGAAAGTGCAGTGAGTTACTTCCCTTCACTCCTATCTCCCCTTTCAATCTCCCCCTATTTGGTTGATATGGAATAGCAATCAAATACTATTTCCCTTTACAATCTCCCCCAAAAGCAATTAAATAAAATTAACTACTAGAGGATAACTCAACTAACATACAAGAAATAATTAAAGTATTGGACATGAAAATAATATACAAAAGGTTCTGGAAAGATATAATCAGTTAAATCCAGATTTCCTGAGTTGTTGAAAATGAATGATGAATTTCTGAATTTCATTTTCCTTTAGCTTCCTCCACTTCAATGTTCTTCAAAGATGGGGTTCTTTCAATGAAGAAACAAATCATTAGTAAAGACTTCTGAACAATCATTCTTGTTTATCTTGCAATTCGAACTAGAACATACAGCTCTCTATGTTCCCCATAAGAGGTCAACTCATTCTCCCCTTAAGGTTGTTCTCTCTTGGAATGAAAGTCACTTCTTCTTTTTCTTCAGGATGTTCTATTTCCAGGAAACATATTTTTCTTTCTTCCCTGCACTATTCCACTGACTTCATCTATCACTGAAATAAGAAATAGAACACACTTGGACACTTCTCAGATGCCCCTTGAAAATCTCCTTCACATTCTTCTTTACCCAGAAAACTTCTACTTAGCAAAAACTCCCCCTGAGTTGATACTCTTCAAAGAAATCTTCATTTTCATTCATTGATCGTGCTAGAAAGAATTCTTCTGCCGAACCTCTCCTAAGAATGTTCCAAGGACAGATCTTCAAACAAATAGAGCAAAATCCCTTAGATATCTTTTCAGAATAAGATATAGCATTGCAAACCAAGATGTTAAGATTCTTCATAACTTCTTCCCCTTAGTACGACAAGTAGCTTCTTCCCAATTGACAAAAAGTAACTTCTCCACTTCAGACGAAAAATCAGTTAAATCTACAACACCTTTAGGGATTAGGCTCCAACCAATTACTAAGAAACTCCCCCTTAGTAATTTCTCCATTGCATCACTAAGGTTTCAATTTTATCTAATTCTCCCCCTTAGTTCATGCAAGCTCCAATCCACCCTTGTGTCTTTAGATATCCTCTAAGTAACCTCCACAAGATAGGATTGACAGATCTCATTTCTTGTATCACCAAGAGATCTCGTTTCTTGTATCACCAAATTCTCCCCCTTAGTTGAGAATATCCTTTAAAACAATAAAAGTATCATCTACATCCAATCGAATAAGAAACTCTCCTCCAATTGAACATAAAATCCCCCTTAGGCCTAAAAATTAATGTCTCCCCCTTTGAGATTGAGAATAACACGAATTAATAGATCCAAAGGTAATAGTTTGGACATTCCCACTAAGCTTCAGCTAGACTCTTCTTCAGCTTGTCTTCCAGAAAAGAATCTCTTCAACATTCCAGAGCTGGAAAATTCAGTAACATGATTTAGACATAGTAGCAAGGTTAGTGTTTGGTCTATGGTTTCCTCACTTCTACTACGTTCTGTTGGTGTTTACACTTTCAAGCGTAAGTGTTCCACTCATTTCTCTCCCTATTTCTCTCACTCAAATGTATCACTCCCTCACTTCACTCAAGTGTTTCTCTCCCTTATTTGCACTCATTCCATTTATAGCAATTTGTACCTGCAAGTAAATCCATACTAGTCTCACCAAGATATTATGGATCGTTGACTGTAGCATGTTGTCGATCACTAAAGATCTAGGTTCTGAGATGGAATCTCAGACAGGGTTTCAGTTAGGCCGTCACCCAACTCACCATGAGCAAATCCATGCACACGTGGCTCGTCGTCGGGGAATAACCCTTCTGAAATTGGAATCTCCTCCATTCCAGGAGTGACTGAAATCCCAACACCCTGATCCTCAAAAGACTCATCAAATTGGTAAACCAACTGAATCATAGTCTACGAGTTGTTGCTCAGCTACTTTCAGCATCAACAATCTCCCCATATGCAAATCCATGCACTGGATCGTTGACGGTGATATGCCTTTAAGTTGTGAGCGATCCATGTATTCCAGAATTTGAATTCCTGGGAGAGTAGACGTGTACAAACATCTCTCTCAATCACCTGTGAAGATGAATTAACTCACTATTTTCAGTCATGGAAAACTGTTAGTGATTACCTCTCAACATCAACAGATTGCTCTGTGGATGTGAAATCCCGTTAGGGAACTAGGACTGTTCCTCCTAGGAAGGTTGACAAGGATTCTAATATATGGCAAGAAATCCAAGTTTCCCTCAAATACCTGTAAAGGTGGCTCAACAACTTCATTCACCGTGAATGGTAAACAAAGAAGTTTAGGGGTTTTACCTATACCTCACAATGTGCACTTCTTGCAATGTGTCCTCACAATTGTTAGTCCCAAGAGAGGTTAGAGAACTGTTAGGTCCTATAACATCCCTTAGAAGCAAAAACTTTAGGATTACCATCAGCGTGAATGCTTTTGGTGTGCTTGACTCATTACAAGGTGCTCTGGCTGACGAGCGAATTTTCAATGAAATCACCCTGTTGAGAGAGTTCATTCAGAAACGGTTGAATTGCCTTTTCAGCTCTGCATCCTTTTGAGAGAATACAGATGAGCTACAGATACCTCAATTTGTATACTTCTTTTCTTCTCTGGAGGTAGAGCTGTGGGTGCACTTCCGACTTCATCCTTATTTGCTGCATCAAGTGCAGTTTCTCCCTTATCAACCTCTAACTAACATAAGTTCCTCATATCACCAAGGGTTGAAAGTTTGAATTAGAATGATAGTGTTTGGTACTAAGGCCTTGGTTAGAAATTGATGGATTATTCAACTTCTTGACCTTCCCCTATAGCCACTTAGGCCAAGCCATTACGGCAAAATAGATAGAGTTGATCAGAGCTATATAAAATTTGGTAGAGTATGATTAAACTTATTCTCTATTCCTTCTCAGAAATATAGCATCGGAGCAATGTGTCCTCAAGAAACAATGCACCAGAGCTAAAATGTGGGAATTAATAAAGAATAGGTAAAAGAATATTAAGCCAAATTTCATAAACTCACAATTTTGAAAAAAATGTTTAACAGATTAAGAAAAGTGTTCTTTTGAATTTCTCTTAGATAAATATCCAATTGAAATTCAACTCTTTTAACAAAAACATTTTGATTAATAACTCAAATCTATTTCATCTTGCTCACTGTATGTTTTCAGAAATTGTTTTGCAATTCATTCTTATCGGATATTATCTCCGACTTAAAACATAAATCATTAAAAAAAATCGAATGAATGCTTTAGTCATACAGTCCAAGGCACTAATCCCAAAGCAAACAACCATTGTTTTAATACTACAAGTCAATGTGAAACAGACATTAACAAGAGTTTTGAAAAACGTTTTACCAATAGTTGATACTTTAAGATCAAAACAATTTACTCAAATAAAATAGCCTGATACCATGCAACTTAAGTTACAAGTTTATCAAGTAACTTTATTTAAACAAATCTTGGAGAGAAAACAGTTTTCATTACAAAACATTTAGAGAGAGAGAGGATATATGATTTTGAAATTGAAAGATAATCCTCAAGAAATGTTCTCTTCCAAAGAAAACTTTTAGTGGCTTTTCATTCTCTGGCAAATGAATGCATGTTTAGATAAAACATTTTTCACAAGAAATAGACAAGAAATTTCTTTATGCATTCAAGTTCTAAAGAATGAAAAACATATGTTAATACTAATGAATTATCAAAGATATGAGTGACAATACATTCAAAAGTACTAACATCATTCAATCATTTTGTAATAAAATGCATCTTACTACAAAATAATCAAGCACATAAGATACTTACATTATGCTAGACAATTACCATTTGTCGCTTGAAACAAACACATTTTGCAATATAGATCATGGTAATTCTAAAGCATAAAACATAAGCATCCGCTAAACACTGAACATACATTGACCGAATGACAGCATTTAACTTCTTACACTACATCTCAACAATTATCACATAAGCATATTGAAAATACTCATGAAAATCAGAATGTATGTAAGCTCGAGGTACTAGTTGCATCAGAGATCAAATACCTTTAAATATTAATACTAAAATTTATGATCTTTGACAACCCCTCGCGATGTAGTAACTTACTTTCAATATCAGTGTTTTTGAAATAATCTTTTTATCACTTAGTGCAGAAATTCTAAGTGACATCACTAATATAAAAAGAATGACAACTAATATTAATGGATTTTGCAAAAGACATGAATTACATCACTTAAACTACATATTAAGTGGTTCGATTAATATTAGCATTTAAACAATTAGAAGTAAAGAAAATTACGACTAACTATCATTAACTGATATAAGTCAATAACTTTAAATACAACTAATTAAAGCATACAAATACTTATGCTGAACCATTTGATACATATAGCATGAATAACATATGACAGCACAAAGTACGAGATCCTGGATATAAATTGACTATACAAAGAGATGCTACAATGTTAGGTCCCTAGGTCCCGGGTGATCATAGGTAATCTCATAATGATAATATTGAGTCCCGGGTGGTCACACGCCAAACATTAATCAGTTCCTAGAGATCGTAGACATCTAAATAGCATGAACACTCTCTATAAACTTTACATTTAAATAAATCAATATTAGACTAGAGTGACATACCTTAGTCAATAGAGCTTTTACTGGTGTATGATCGTTGAATGAACAATTACTCCTCTTTGCCCTAGAGATCGAACGTTTACTCCTTTCGAGATCGAACGTTTACTCCATTTGGACAGGAATAACTTTTCAGCTACCAGTTAACATTGTTCCTCGAAACAATACCACGCTCATCCAGACGGAAACTGCATTACCTTCAACACCCAAATATTTCCTGGTAGATATTGGTCTTGGCAGCAGCTTCACTAAACTCAGCACTCTAGAAACCAGTAGTCCTGACACTAGTAGAGTAGAACCTTCAAATAAAACTCCGAACTACCCTTCAGCTTCTGTATCAATACCAAGTATTCATGTGGATTGATTCCTTGTGCTAAGTGTATCTGTCTCTGGTTCAATTGAGTTAGTTCCTTGATTCGAACCCTACTCAATCTTGATTAGTTAGTGCATCTTCAGTCTTCATTGAATTCACTCAGAAAAACCAATGAAATACTCTTATACATGCACGACCAATCACTACTCTACTACCCAGATTCATCAAGAACTGACTTTAGGAAATGTTGTTACACAAAACCCTTTATCATGACAGATGTGTCCTTAATGTTTCCTTAGATATTCAGTGGGTAGAGTAGTCTTCTTCAAATATGATTGAGATCATCTTGCATTATCTTTAAATTGACAATTTCCTTTCTAATATGCAATCACTCAATCTGGATCACTAAGTGCTCCTAAGAATCTCAACTCTTACTCAATGAGCACTGCTAGCCTTTGAGCATCAAACACGACTAGTTGATCCAACTTACTGATGCTCCCCCTATGATGCTGCTTGCAGCTTTTCTTCATCTGGTGTCATCTGATCTTGAGCCCTAAACAGGATGTCAACCTTTAGAAATTCAGAGCTAAAATCAAACGAATGCTAGGGAGCTTGATGATGTTGTTCACTGCATCTAGATCATCTTAAATCAATCACAGACTCTGTGTAAGCTCTTAACTCCAAATAAGATAGCCTTCCATCACACCATGTGACTTCAGGCATGATTAATCTTACTTGATGTCTTCTCTTTACATTTGTTGATTAGACTTGCTGTGTCAACTGATTCAGCCGTAGTGAATAGGAAACCTTAAGTCTATCCATTATCCTTGTAATTCCACTCAAGGTCTGGATTTCCCTATTAACTCCTCCATTTGGTCATGAAGTCCGGAAACTGAACTTTACTCTAGAATACTCCTTTCAGTACAGACATAACATAGAACTTCGTTCGTCAACAAATTCCATTACCTGCCCTCAAAGTGTTCTTACAGCAATCTGCCTAATCCTTTGAATGTGATTAATCACTGAGATGCTTCATCTATCGAATGCATGAACAACCACCAAAACTAAACAGGATAGCCTTTGACTTGACTTCCCTTCAACTGACATACTTCACTAATGTCCTTCTTAAAAGAATTTCATTAGAAGTAGTCCTTTCTCACCAACTTCATCTTTACCGTTGAATCTGTTATCTTGATAAACCAAGTATTAGTTGATAAACCAAGTGTGAGAGCATCACTTGTTGTTGCAGCTAACTCCATTCTGATAAACTTCAACGAATAGTTGACTTCATCATAAGCATTACATTTCGTGTCAGCAATAACCTCACTTCCAGTAGAGTGAGCTTCTATTTCTCTTGACCCCGATCAATACTGTTCATCCTCGAACTGATATTAGGAAACCCTTCGCAAAAAATTCCCTAGGTCTTCCTTAATATTGTGCTTCAGATCATTCAAGAAAAATAGGTAACCTTGCTTAATCATTTGAATACCAAAGCAAAAGTAGTTACATGCCTCGAACATGAAAATGTCAGAGATATATAACTTGTACATGTTGAAAGATACTCTGCATTCACAAATGATTAAGACACGTGGTCCTCAATTTTGATTGAGTCCAAGGGTTAGAGATATTTCTAAACATAGTTAACAACAAAGCATTCAAGTTCAACATGTTCATTCTTATCTGACTGATCACTCCCCATCTGAAAGGCATATGTCTAGACCTATTTGTAATAATTAGATGGCAACTCAACTCTAACTAATAAAGAGAAGTAAATACTAAACACTAAACAGGAATCAAGACGAAGACAGTCAACTAATCACAAAGGATCCAAGTATCAGAGGTATTTTGTAGGATTGCTACTCAACACTGGAAGAAGTTCAATTATTTGTTCAAGCGTCAGTGAAATTAATAATGTGGTAGTACTTCTATTGAAGACAGAAGATATAGAAGATTTCAAGTGGTTACTACAAGTAGATTCCAGAAGAAGAATGCAAACAGTGAAGAAGAATTAATGACAGAAGGCCTCTAGTTAAATGTTATTTAAATGGAGAATATTTATTGGGATGACACAGATGAACCAGACAGTACATTTGTGTGTCAACTAATATAATATTTATTCTTTATTTAATTCAAGAGGTTTCAAGATCAGAAGACAAAGAAAAGACGGGAAGATTTCAAGACTGACAGCACGGCTATGCAATTAAAGATAGTATTTTAATTCTACTATCAATTGTTAATTAATTATTTAATTTATCTAATTAAATTAATTCAAGTTGAAATTAATTTAATTTGTAAATTAACTAATTAATTTAAGTAGAATTAAATTTACTATAAAAGAAATGGATTAAAATGACTTATATATATATATATAATCAGTTAGTATGACTTATTAAATAAGTCATACCGAATTTCTTATATATATATATATATATAAATAAGTCATACCGAGCCTGTTTAAATAAGTCATACCGACCTATTTAAATAAGTCATACCGAGCTTTATTCATAAGTCATACCGAGCAGATTTAATAAAGGTCATGCTGATTGAATTTTGTTTAATTATAATAAGTCATACCGACTTGTTTTAATTAAATATAATTCGAATATGACTTTCAATAAGTCATACCGAAATTTAGAAAGTCATACCGACCAGAAATAAGTCATGCCCAGTCTTTTGAAAGTCATACAAGTGTTAAAATAAGTCATACAGACTTATTTTCTTGAAATTAAGTCATACTAGAAAAGGTCATACCAGCCTTTTCTAATCTCTATAAATATGAGATGATTTCTTCATTTGTTTGTTGTTCAACTTGTGAAGAGTTAGAAAAATCAGATCAAATTCAGTAATTTATCTGCATTGTAATATTCACAGATTTCTGTGCTGAGTTTGAATATAATTGTTTAAACACGAACACTTCATGTCGAATTCGTTCTAGACTTTATATCAATTATATAACAGTTTTTCTAAAATATTAATTGTGTAATACTAATCAAGTTAAAATAATATCTTTCACTTGAACAGTATTTCATTATAATTAATATTTCGTGAGTAATTAAAATAATATTTTTAATCCAATTATTCCGCGAATAATTATCAGATATTGTATTCAACCCCCCTTCTACAATATCAGGGACCAACAATTGGTATCAGAGCAGGTTGATATAGAAAATATCAGATCCAAACCAAAAATTCCGCAACTCATACAGATCTCAAAAATTATTTTTAATTCAAAATAATTTTTTATTCGAAATAATTTTTCACTAAAAATTATTTCTGATCAAAAATTGTTTTCAGTCAAAAATTAAAATATTTTTTTTGAAACACTTAATTTTTAATCTTATTAAAGATGAGTACCCAGAAAGTTACAAGCATCAAGATTCCACAGTTCGACAGAGAACACTACAACTTGTGGAAACAAAAAATGCTACTGTTTATCGGGATTGCAAATCCTAAGTATGCATTGATTATGGCTAAAGGTGTTGAGCTCCCTATATCAGTTGTTCTCGAACATACAGTAGATGGGGTCGTAATTCCCCACAGACAGTTTCCGAAAAGTCCGGCAGACTATACAGATGAGGAAACAGAAGCTGTGTCCCTTGATAATAATCTGAAGCTCATATTAATTGAATCCCTAGACTACATCATGTACAACCAAGTAGTCAATTGCAAGAATGCAAAACAAATCTGGGAAACAATTGAAATTATCAATGAGGGAACTGAAGAAGTTAAGGAGAATAGACTGGAGATCCTGACCACCCAATATGAACAGTTTAGATCCAACCCTGGTGAGGGTATCTCTGAGGTGTTTCAGAGACTAAACAAATTGATAAACGAGCTAAACATGAATGGAAAGTTTTATCAGAACCAAGAGGTGAACAGGAAGTTTTTGTTGACCTTACCAGAGCATCTGGAGCACAGGATTGCAGCCATCCGGGAATCTAGGGACATGAAAGAAGTAACCCTAGAAAGACTCTACGGAGTTTTAAAAACTTATGAGCTGGAACAGATCCAAACCAGAGAAATGTATGGAAGAGGTAAGGTACTGAGTTCCTCCAAGGCATTAATGGTAGAAGCACCAGAGAAAGAAGAAGTGAAGGCTGTTGCACCTTCTAACAGTTCAACAGAGTATGTGGTTCCAGAACTTGGACATACTGCTGACAAACAAGAAGATGGTGATTTCTACTCACTGGAAGAACTAGATCAGCTAGAAGATGAATCTCTAGCTATGGTTGCCAGGAAGTTTGGCAACATGAGATTCCGAAGAAACTCCTCATTCAGAAGTAAGCCTAATTTTGGAAGATTCCAAAGAGGAGGTTCTTCGACAGCAGTATCAAAAAGCGGCTACAAGACCGGCTTAGTTGATAGAAGCAAGTTTCGTTGCTTCAACTGTAATGAGCTAGGCCACTTTGCAACTGAGTGCAAGAAGCCTAAGCAAGGGAAGAAGAGAGAGTCTTATGAAGAGCTCAAGGAGAAGTATGATGCGCTAGTGAAAAAGCATCAAGGAAAGTCCTATCTAGCAGCAGGCAAAAGCTGGGATGACTCAGATAACGATGATGAGGAAGAGCTGGGAAATCTTGCTCTTATGGCTTCATCAGAGGGATCACTGTCTCCCACCAGTGACAGAGGAATAGAGGTAAATCCTTCGTGTCCTAAGATGTTTGCTTTGCTAGGTAAAGAACTAGATGGTGAAAGAGATAAAGTTAAGAAACTCAGACTCAAAGTCAAAGAGTTAATTGATGAGACTGAAGTTTTTAAACAGTTAAAAAGAAATCATGACAAGTTGACTATTAAGTTGACTGAAGACTTAGCTGTTCAAGTCAGCAAAGTCAGTTGTCATGTTGTAGTAGAAACTAATCTCAGAAACCAGATAGAAGAAGAAAAGAAGAAGTGTCTTGCTTATAAGAATTCCTCATATATTGTTAAGAACCTAGTTGACCAACAAGAAATAAATCGTAAAGTTGGAATAGGCTTCGAGTATAACAAATCTGTAGGAAAACCAAGCAACATAACCCCCTTTAGAAAAAGTGCTGAAGAAAGGGGTATCCCACATGTTGTTAAAGACACACCGAAACCTCTCTTCATAACACCGATAGCTGAACCCATCCTTGAGAGCTCTATTCTAATTGCATATGAAATGCAGTTGGAAGATCTTGAGGAAGAGAAGAAGAGAGGAGAACAGGTTAAGGACATAAAAGGAGTTAATGTCCAGAAAGAAAAATGTGCACTAGAGACACCAGTGAAAGATGTGGGAACTTCTGATTCCTCCAGACCTGGTGTAGGTGCAAAAGACTTAAAGAATAAAATGAACAGACCCAACACGTTTGTGAACAGTAGGAACAGTAACAATAAATTTCATTCTACTGAAAACTTCAAATATGCTGATAAAATTGAAGTAGAATCTGTTAAACCCCCTACTGTATTGAATAACATGCCTACTATTGATGCTTTCCATAAACCATGTGGTATAATGAATTGCATGTTATGTGCTTTTAATGCTATGACTGCTTACTTCAAACGCATGATAGCTAAGAAAGATAACATGACACCTAGACAGCACATCAATAGTAAATTTGCTAAATCCAAGACTGCGACTCCTTCACCTGAGAAGAAGGAATCATATATTCCTAAGTCTAAACAGAAAGTTGTTAAGACTGTTTATAGGAAGGTAGGAACAGTCAAGGAAGAAAATGATGTTGTTCGAAAAGGATCTGTTGTCAAAGCAGACAAAGGTCAATTCTTTAAATATGCCGGGCCCAATCAATTTTGGGCTCCGAAGACGAGTTAATCCGTTTGATAATTGCAGGGAGTTAAACAGGTAAACCGAGTTATATGGATCCTGGACAGCGGATCGTCAAGGCATATGACCGGAGATAGAGCCCTGCTATCAGACGTGGTTGAGAGAGCTGGCCCAATCGTCACCTTTGGAGATAACAGCAAAGGAATGACTATGGGATATGGCAAGTTAAATACAGGAAATGTTATCATTGAAAATGTCTCTTTGGTGGAAGGACTTAAGCACAATCTACTCAGCGTCAGTCAATTTTGTGATAGAGGTTACAAAGTAAACTTTATCAAGGAGAAGTGCTTAATAGCTCATTCTAAAGAAGACAGACTAGCCTTGCGTGGAGTAAGGAAAGGAAACTTGTACGTAGCTGATTTCAACTCGGGAACTGAAGCTGAAGCAAACTGTTTCTATTCAAAAGCTTCAACAGAGGAAAGTTGGCTATGGCACAAGAAGCTCTCACACCTGAATTTCAAAACAATGAACTCTCTAGTCAAGAGGGATTTGGTGAGAGGACTGCCTCCGATGGAATTTACACAAGAAGGATTGTGTGAGGCATGTCAAAAAGGCAAGTCAAAGAAAGCAACTCACAGAGGCACAGACACTACAAACATCACTGAACCACTTCAACTCCTTCACATGGATTTATTTGGTCCAGTAAATATTCTGTCTATGTCAAGGAAGAAATACGCCTTAGTGATTGTGGATGACTTCACAAAGTATACATGGGTTTTATTCTTGAATTCTAAAGATGAAACTCCACATTTGGTGATTGATCATATAAAGCTGATTGAGTTAGATTCAAAGTTACCTGTCCGAGCAATCAGATCAGATAATGGAACAGAATTCAAAAATGAAGTTCTGAATAACTTCTGCTCAGACAAGGGGATAACAAGGCAGTACTCAGCACCAAGAACTCCACAACAAAATGGAGTTGTAGAAAGGAAAAATCGAACCCTAATTGAAGCTGCAAGGACTATGCTAAGTGAATCAAGGTTACCTATCTACTTCTGGGCTGAAGCAGTTAATACAGCTTGTTATACTCAGAATCGAACTCTGATCAACAAAGATCATATGAAAACTCCCTATGAATTAATGGCTGGCAAGAAACCAACTCTCAAGTACTTTCATGTATTTGGAGCCAAATGCTTTGTGCTAAAAGATGGAGATGAAGGATCAACTGGCAGAACACAACATCACAATGAATTTCGAGGCGAATCATCAAGATCAAACCTACCTAGGGAAAGGATATGGAGCAGAGATCATCCTTTTGAATTGATCATAGGTGATCCAGATGTTGGAGTAAGAACCAGAAGTGCAACTTCAAATGAATGTTTATTCTCAGTTTTTCTATCTCAAGAAGAACCAAAGAAGATTGAAGATGCACTAATTGACCCAGATTGGGTTCTTGCCATGCAAGAAGAGCTCAATCAGTTCGAAAGACAAGAAGTCTGGACACTGGTACCCAGGCCTAAAGATAGATCTGTTATTGGCACAAAATGGGTATACAGGAACAAATTAGACGGTGATGGCATTGTTACAAGGAACAAAGCCAGACTGGTTGCAAAAGGTTACTCCCAGGAAGAGGGAATTGATTATGACGAAACCTACGCACCAGTTGCAAGACTTGAAGCCATCAGGATATTTCTGGCATTCGCAGCACATTCCAATTTTAAAGCCTACCAAATGGATGTGAAGAGTGCATTTCTGAACGGAAGGCTAGAAGAGGAAGTATATGTGGAACAGCCCCCTGGCTTTGAAAATCCAGAGTTTGCTGATTTTGTGTACTTTCTTTTCAAAGCTCTCTATGGACTCAAGCAAGCACCGAGGACATGGTATGACACTCTCTCTGAGTTTTTACTTGAAAATGGTTTCACTAGAGGTGTCATAGATAAAACTCTCTTTTATAAATTGCATGGAAAAGATATGATATTTGTCCAAGTTTATGTTGACGATATTATATTTGGTTCTACTAACGAAAACTTGTGCAAGAGATTTGCTAAGTTAATGCAGAGCAGATATGAGATGAGCATGATGGGTGAGCTGTCATTCTTCCTTGGATTGCAAGTAAAGCAAAAGGAAGATGGGATTTTTATTTGCCAATCAAAGTATGTAAGAGATCTTCTCAGAAAATACAATCTAGAAGATTCTTCACCGGCAAAAACCCCAATGCCAACAGCCACGAAGCTTGACAAAGATGAAACTGGTAAGAAAGTTGACATCACAAGCTACAGAGGTATGATAGGCTCATTATTATATCTAACTGCAAGTAGACCCGACATAATGTTCGCAACTTGCTTATGTGCAAGGTTTCAATCTGACCCAAGAGAATCTCATCTAATAGCTGTTAAACGAATTTTTAGATATCTGAAGGGTACACCAAATCTAGGAATTTGGTACCCTAAGGATACAGGTTTTGACCTAATAGGCTATACAGATTCAGATTATGCAGGGTGCAGGATGGACAGGAAAAGTACTTCTGGAAGCTGTCAGTTTCTAGGACGAAGGTTGATCTCCTGGTACAGCAAGAAACAGCATTCAGTATCTACCTCGACAGCCGTAGCAGAATACATTGCGGCAGGTAGCTGTTGTGCACAGATCTTGTGGATCAGGAATCAGCTAAATGACTATGGACTTGCGTTGAACAAAATTCCAATTTTCTGCGACAACACAAGTGCTATAGCTATTTCCAACAATCCTGTACAACATTCGCGAACCAAGCACATTGACATAAGGTATCACTTTATCAGAGAGCATGTCATGAACGGAACTGTGGTGCTACATTTTGTACCCACAGAAGATCAGATAGCCGACATCTTCACAAAACCACTTGATGAATCCACTTTCTCAAAGCTGGTTAGTGAATTAGGGATGTTAAATAATGGCTAATTTTTGATTGCTAGGAATTAATTTAAGCTCATAAATATTAAATGTTAATATTTAAAGAGTTTATGAGACTTGAATTAATAAAATCTTAGAGCTTATGAATTTTTGGAAAATTATCTTAAGATTAAATCAATATTCTTACAAGATAATTATTTCAATTAAAGCATAAGTACTTTTGTTTAAATTAAGCATTAATAAGCATTATGTAAATTTAAGTATATATTTTTGTTCTAGTATATTTATTTTAAGCATGTGTATATTAATGTTCATTTTTCGAATTATTATTGTACATTAAAATAAATGAGTATGTTATTAATTATTCAATTAATTTGCTTATTAAATTAATTCAAAAATGAGTTAATTTAATTCTTAAATTGATTAAATTAATAATGTAAATATTTATTTTATGTCTATAATAATATATTAATATGTAAATTATTAATAATTATTCTAATAGGTTATTATTGTTATTACAATCAGTATGACCTTGATTTTAAATATCAGCATGACTTCTTTTCTTAAAATTTTCGGCATGACCTTTTATTTAAAATAAAAGTCATACCGAGACTTTAAAATACAAAGTCATACCGAGTTATTACTGCTATTTCTTTTATTTTTGTTATTTTGTGTGGTGTTTTTCTCGGTATGACTTATTAATAAGTCATACCGAGCACAGCCCATTTTATTACCCCTTAATTAAGTCATAGCAGGCCTTTCAGTTAAGTCATATACACACACTGTTATACATACACACGAACAGGTTTTTTTTTAAAATCGATCAATCGATTATCATCCATCTCAACTGCTATCAGTTGCTTTGCTCCTTGATTACAAGTATAATTACTTGCTAGTTTGTTAAAATCGTTGAAATCTAAGCAAAACTCTGCCCAATTTTCTCACTGATTTTCGAGTGACTGTTCTTATTTGTGTTACAAATCGAAGCTGATTAGAAGTTGATTGTGATTAAAGACAGTTGTGTAGTGATTTACTAATTCAAGTTGATTTGGGATTATTAGTAATTAAGGTTTCAAGTTTAATGTGTAATTTTCGAATTATTGGCTTGTAATTATTAATTTTGATTTGTAATCGCACATTGTAATTTTATTATTTGTAATAGCATAAATCAAAAAAAAAAAACAACAACAAATACAAAAATGGCTGGTTATTGCGAATTAGTGAAAACTAATTTTGTTGGATATTTTAATCCGGTGAATTGTTCAGTCGAGAGGTTTCGACCGTGGATCGTATTTATGAATGAACATTCACTCGTCAGAACTGCAATTACTCTGGACGCCCCGTTGCAAGTGTTAGCACTTAGGGCTCTGTATTCCACTGCTAGGAATAGGAGTACTGCAAGCAGAGTTCAGTTCTCATTCAGCATAGGAGATCATGAATATATGGTGACTGAAGAGGACGTGAACAGAATTTTGGGCTTTCCAACTGACAACTTCGTGGATCCACCCACTGTACCAGAAATTCTAGAATTTTTCTATTCTATTAGATATCAGGGTGAGATCAATTTGGTAAGACTGACTAAGTCCAAGTTGGTAAGCGAGTGGGACTACTTCTTTGACACGTTAGCCAAAGTGTTTGCTCCCACTACAAAGAACAACTTCAACAACATATCTTCAATACTACAGATCATAGGGTTTTCTGTGGCCCACAATCGGAGGATAAATTTTGGGAAGTTGATTCTAAAAGAAATAATCAGGAAAATGGGGAAACCAGAAAGCAGGGAACATAATGTACAAGTTTACTATCCGAGGTTCCTGATGCTGTTTATGAATGACTTGTTGATGGAAGAAGACAAAGCCTTATTTCAGAATGGTCCTGTAGAAGAATCTCCGACTTCTCAGAACAACTTATTTGCAAGGCTCCACAACAACCCCAAGTTTCAAGATGTGCAAGTGGTAAGGACAGATTACATGGCTGAGATATTAGATCATATTGCTAATCCTGTGCAGGAACAAGAGCAAGAACAAGTGCCTATGCAATTAGAACATCCTGTGCACCTTCTACTTGAAGCTGCTCAGCATGTCGATCAAGTGGCACAAGATCTACAGGTAATATCTCAATCACAATCTTCTAGTTCAATACCTATAGAAATATCTACTGCACTATTAGATTTATCTGTGGCGGACTATGATGGTGTTCTTACACTCCAGGATATCAGCTACGAACCTGAAAACACACAGGTTCCGCCCCCAGCTGAATTAGAGCCTCAAACAGTTTTTCCTTCCTCCTCTTCTTCGCTAAAAGTCAGAAAAAGGAAGACACCTGTCAGAATAGTTAGGGGTCTTGGTGCTGATATAGATGAACCCGCAGCTCTGTCTCCTCCTTCAAAAATTTCTAGAGTTGAACCTGAGACACCTGCAGACTCATCCTTTTCCTCTCAATGGGATATGGATTTTGACATGGCCATCCAAGGTTCTTTAGATACACTTGCTCAACCAGGTGATCTAATTCGCTGTTCGGCCACAGCTTCAGATAGTGAGGAAAGCACACTGCTAGCTCTCACACTAGCAGGACCTCCGCTTGCAGATACACAAACACATGAGGGCACATTTGTTGAAGAAAATGTTTTTAATAAAAACTGGTCGGATGCCACCTATGATGTGGACCATGACACTTTCGATGCAATGCAGCATCAGATACCCTCTGAGGTACTTAGGGGCACCACAGACTCTAATGAGCCATTCACTACATTGTCTAAGGTGGTGACCCCCCTGGATATATTACATCCAGTGATTTTAAAAGGTCTCGAATCCACTGGTGGATTTGAGAGGCAACCACTCCATAGAGGGAGATGGGACTCCATTCACGGAGTAGCTACGTCAGTAGCGGAGCCACTTCAAGTTAATCTTGTTGAGGACGCGCCTTCACAGGCATCAGAAGAGCAATTTGACTCTTCAAAAGCTATTGTTATATATGCAGGTACAGCTTCAGGATCTGGAGAAGAGCTAAACACGAGTGATGTGAGGCAAACACAAAGTGAAACACATGCACAGAGTGATAGTGAGATAAACAGGAGTGCAAGTGAGCTGAGTGCACACACACACAGTGTTCTATTATCTAAAATGGAAGCTCTCCAGAAAGAAATGCAAATTGTTCAGGCTGAGTTGGTAAAAGTAAAAGCACAAGCAGAAGAAAAAACTACATCTGCCTCTGTAACACAGCAGCTGACAATAGTACGAAAAGATGTTGATGATGTCAAAACCTCCATTCTTCTAAAAACTCAAGACATCCAGAGTGTACAGAATCTTATTGCTGAAGACATGAAACAAGTCAGCAAATTACATGAAAAGATTGATGAGGTTGAGAAAAGCTTGACATTAACAATCATTGAAAATGAGAAGATCTCTTCACAAAGATTCAGCAAACTGGATGATGGAATGACACATTTGAATGAAGGAATGAAGCAAGTCTATCTGACTATGCAGAAAATGTTGACATCTTTTGAAGCCTCTAAAACTCAAGAGGATCCCTCAACTAAGGGGGAGAAATCAAAAGAGAAAGTAGCTAAAGATGGAGGGGCTTCTACTCAAGAAAAAGGGAAAGATAAACTGTACTCTGAAGATCAATTTCAGTCGTATGATCCAGAACCAGAAAAACAGTTTTATGATCAAGAGAAATTCATTGATGACAGTGCTCATGATGAATCAAACTTTCCTGACTACTGCAGAGCTGAGGAAGAGATTGCATTTGATGAAGATTTTCTGTTTCCAGAAGAAAAAGAAGTTGATCCAGCCTATGAAGAGGCAATGAAGAAACTAAAAGAAGACATCAAGGCAAGTCATGCAAAAACTGAAAATCTGAAAGCTCTAGTCATAGAAAGAACAAAGGCAGAAAGAGAAGAAAGCAAAGAAAAGCAAAATCTCTGGGCCATAGCAGTCAGAGAGAAAAAGAGAGATGTACAGCTCAAAATTGGTAAGAAATGGGATACTGCAAGAGAAATTATGGACAAACAACAGAAGGGTCCATTTGAAGACAAGCATCTGAAATCATTAATTGATCGTCTAGAGAAGACAAACGACAACATTGACAACTTCATGAAAGCTCTGAAAGAGGAAGTGGACTACATCACTATCTTAGTGGATCACATTCTTGAAGACTGGCAGATACTAGTCTATACACACAGGAATGGGACATTCAGAATTTCCTTGGAGTTTTTCAGACAAAGAAGTTTATCAGTAATATGGACGTTCTTGAACAAAGTCAAGAGAAGCTCAGAAGAAAATGAACTTCTCAGGGATAGACTTAGAATCTTTGCAACAGCTGCTAGTCCTCAAATCTTATTTGATCCTCACGAGGTAAGATTCTTTTCAAACAAGCTATATCAAATCTTTCAGTTAAATGAGGAATCATTAAAGGGCTACACAGTTAAGTACATGATTCAAGTTGAAAGGATGCTAAGGTCGAAAGGATTTAAATCCCAAGCTAAGATGGATGCTGCAGAAAAGATAAGAAACTACTGTCTATCAAAGAGGATTCCGTCATACATCAGGCAAATACCAAAGATAGATTCAACACAACCATCTGATGTAGAAGAAGAGATAGTAGACCCTGTTGAACAGGAAGTGCTGTGGCAGTTAGCAAGAGCTGATCAAAGAAGGTTGTATGGAGAATCCACTACAACAGAACAATCAGTAACCGAAGAGGTACCAAGGACACCTGTTCATAAAGGTTCAATCCTAGAAGAAGGTGAAGTTGATACTTCTGAAGACTGAAAACGTAGATAGAACAAGATAGAATCTTTGTAATATTTGTTCAGTGCTAGAGGAACATCTATCTTGTATTTATCTTTTATGTATGAATCTGGAAAATTGTTAAATATAAAACCAGAACTTTTGTTTATTATTTACAAGTCACTACATGTCGTACTACTTTCTTAGTTATTAGTTGAGTTATCCTCTAGGAATTTGTGTGTTAAATGTTTAACAACAAATAGGGGGAGATTGAAAGGCATATGTCTAGACCTATTTGTAATAATTAGATGGCAACTCAACTCTAACTAATAAAGAGTAGTAAATACTAAACACTAAACAGGAATCAAGACGAAGACAGTCAACTAATCACAAAGGATCCAAGTATCAGAGGTATTTTGTAGGATTGCTACTCAACACTGGAAGAAGTTCAATTATTTGTTCAAGCGTCAGTGAAATTAATAATGTGGTAGTACTTCTATTGAAGACAGGAGATATAGAAGATTTCAAGTGGTTACTACAAGTAGATTCCAGAAGAAGAATGCAAACAGTGAAGAAGAATTAATGACAGAAGGCCTCTAGTTAAATGTTATTTAAATGGAGAATATTTATTGGGATGACACAGATGAACCAGACAGTACATTTGTGTGTCAACTAATATAATATTTATTCTTTATTTAATTCAAGAGGTTTCAAGATCAGAAGACGAAGAAAAGACGGGAAGATTTCAAGACTGACAGCACGGCTATGCAATTAAAGATAGTATTTTAATTCTACTATCAATTGTTAATTAATTATTTAATTTATCTAATTAAATTAATTCAAGTTGAATTTAATTTAATTTGTAAATTAACTAATTAATTTAAGTAGAATTAAATTTACTATAAAAGAAATGGATTAAAATGACTTATATATATATATATAATCAGTTAGTATGACTTATTAAATAAGTCATACCGAATTTCTTATATATATATATATATATAAATAAGTCATACCGAGCCTGTTTAAATAAGTCATACCGACCTATTTAAATAAGTCATACCGAGCTTTATTCATAAGTCATACCGAGCAGATTTAATAAAGGTCATGCTGATTGAATTTTGTTTAATTATAATAAGTCATACCGACTTGTTTTAATTAAATATAATTCGAATATGACTTTCAATAAGTCATACCGAAATTTAGAAAGTCATACCGACCAGAAATAAGTCATGCCCAGTCTTTTGAAAGTCATACAAGTGTTAAAATAAGTCATACAGACTTATTTTCTTGAAATTAAGTCATACTAGAAAAGGTCATACCAGCCTTTTCTAATCTCTATAAATATGAGATGATTTCTTCATTTGTTTGTTGTTCAACTTGTGAAGAGTTAGAAAAATCAGATCAAATTCAGTAATTTATCTGCATTGTAATATTCACAGATTTCTGTGCTGAGTTTGAATATAATTGTTTAAACACGAACACTTCATGTCGAATTCGTTCTAGACTTTATATCAATTATATAACAGTTTTTCTAAAATATTAATTGTGTAATACTAATCAAGTTAAAATAATATCTTTCACTTGAACAGTATTTCATTATAATTAATATTTCGTGAGTAATTAAAATAATATTTTTAATCCAATTATTCCGCGAATAATTATCAGATATTGTATTCAACCCCCCTTCTACAATATCAGGGACCAACACCATCTATATCAGCCTCAACAAGTAGTCTTGGCTATGAGCTCAGTGATCCCAACCTAACTTAAGGTGGACTAGCAGTCTATAAGAATCGTGTCATACATATATGTAGTCATAGAAGAATCAATCACTCAGATTCCTAATTCTTCTAAATCACCTTTGTTGTTCACTTTAACATTATATTATCTCTAATTACCTGAGTCAGTTTAAATTTAAAAAATTAATTCATGGTTTATTATACTAACCCCTAGGCAATTCCCAAATTAGAAACAAACTCATCTTAACAAGCACATGATCAAATATAGCATTTAATACAACCATGCGAGTATAAACAGATTATAGACAATGTAAACATCAAGGCACTTAGCATGCAGCAAATACTCTTTCCGGTAAATGTACCCCTACAAATACCTAAGACTCTATATGCTAACATGATCAATTATCGTAAAGCAAGCATTAAATCACACAAGATCTAATCATGAAGTCAAATACTGATAAACAAGCAACACTAACAAACTAGCATAAGTTATCTAATTTATATAGAAATCAAGGTGAGACATGCATTACATCAAACTTATAATATAATGCAGTTCAGCACTTAATACTCTATAATTGAATCAAACAAGTATAAACTAGTTAGAAAGTATACCTGAGCGATGCTTAACATTCCATCTCGAGTGATAATCAATTGATCCAAATCAATTTCCATTCTACTAACACTCATGGAAGTATCCTTGCATTTGACCTCAATAACAAATGATGTTCATGCTTCAACCCAAACTGATACCTGATTGTTCTGCTTAAAGACCCCGACATGGAATGTCTCATGTTCTGCTTGAAAAGATCACTCTTCTTTGTATGTGTAGCAATAACCCCTTGATTATCATATGTCAGTGATAATCAAACCTTGTGTATTTCTGCCACTGATGTCCTTTAACCAAATCTTCAATTGTTGTTTTGGTTCTTTGACCGTTAAACTGATTTCCTTTTCAAAATCCCAAATTCTTCAGATATTGATTCGAAAACCACTGATCGAAGACTCTTCCCTAAATGAACTAATCCCCTTTCAATAACCAAATGATCCACTGAGTAGATCGATGTAGAAATACATCTCCAATGGTAAGATCAGGTCTCAACTCCATTAGAATGTTCTTCAGTCAGTTCGTTTGTCCTCAACGAACGAAGAATCAACTCATGTTGTTTCGTTTAATAAAACATTTTGTTCAAACAGAAGTATTTAATTTTTTAGGAATTTAAATAATCAAAATAAATTGAAAATGCATTTTTTGATAAATAATAATAAATTTCTCAATTTCAAATTATAAATAAAATAAAATTCGAAAAGAAAGTTTTGATATAGAGATAACAAAATTTTCAAGGTATATTAAATATTCCCGAAAAAGAAATTATTTCAAATCAAAATTAATTTCCAAAGAATTTTATAGAATTTATAATCCAAAACAGTTTCAATTATAATTAAAATAAAACAGATTGAAAATATAAGTTTGATATAAAAATAATAAATTTTCAAGTCATCTTAGATATTCTTGAAAATAAATTATTTCAACCAAAATGATTTTCCAAAAAGTTTTATGAGATTTATAATTAAAACTTCTATAAAAAATAAATTATTAAACCTCAAAAATAATTCTCAAAATACTTTTAAGAATATTAAACTCAAAAGAAATTAAATTGGATTTTAAGATTAATTTTAGTTTTTAAATTAATAAAATTCTTAACTAAGAATATTAAAAATATAAAATATTTGACTCTAAAATTTAAAAGAAAATAAAATATTTTCCAAGATGTAAAATAAACTTGAAAAATAAATTATTTAAATTTAAAAATTATTTTCAAAATATTTTATATAATTAAATTCAAATTTAATTATTAAATTAATTATTAAACTAAAAACAATTTGAGAGAAAAACAATTTTTGTTTTAAATAAAAGTTAAACTATGTAGCCATGTGTCATGTTGAATGCATAAAGAAATTTCTTGTCTATTTCTTGTGAAAAATGTTTTATCTAAACATGCATTCATTTGCCAGAGAATGAAAAGCCACTAAAAGTTTTCTTTGGAAGAGAACATTTCTTGAGGATTATCTTTCAATTTCAAAATCATATATCCTCTCTCTCTCTAAATGTTTTGTAATGAAAACTGTTTTCTCTCCAAGATTTGTTTAAATAAAGTTACTTGATAAACTTGTAACTTAAGTTGCATGGTATCAGGCTATTTTATTTGAGTAAATTGTTTTGATCTTAAAGTATCAACTATTGGTAAAACGTTTTTCAAAACTCTTGTTAATGTCTGTTTCACATTGACTTGTAGTATTAAAACAATGGTTGTTTGCTTTGGGATTAGTGCCTTGGACTGTATGACTAAAGCATTCATTCGATTTTTTTTAATGATTTATGTTTTAAGTCGGAGATAATATCCGATAAGAATGAATTGCAAAACAATTTCTGAAAACATACAGTGAGCAAGATGAAATAGATTTGAGTTATTAATCAAAATGTTTTTGTTAAAAGAGTTGAATTTCAATTGGATATTTATCTAAGAGAAATTCAAAAGAACACTTTTCTTAATCTGTTAAACATTTTTTTCAAAATTGTGAGTTTATGAAATTTGGCTTAATATTCTTTTACCTATTCTTTATTAATTCCCACATTTTAGCTCTGGTGCATTGTTTCTTGAGGACACATTGCTCCGATGCTATATTTCTGAGAAGGAATAGAGAATAAGTTTAATCATACTCTACCAAATTTTATATAGCTCTGATCAACTCTATCTATTTTGCCGTAATGGCTTGGCCTAAGTGGCTATAGGGGAAGGTCAAGAAGTTGAATAATCCATCAATTTCTAACCAAGGCCTTAGTACCAAACACTATCATTCTAATTCAAACTTTCAACCCTTGGTGATATAAGGAACTTATGTTAGTTAGAGGTTGATAAGGGAGAAACTGCACTTGATGCAGCAAATAAGGATGAAGTCGGAAGTGCACCCACAGCTCTACCTCCAGAGAAGAAAAGAAGTATACAAATTGAGGTATCTGTAGCTCATCTGTATTCTCTCAAAAGGATGCAGAGCTGAAAAGGCAATTCAACCGTTTCTGAATGAACTCTCTCAACAGGGTGATTTCATTGAAAATTCGCTCGTCAGCCAGAGCACCTTGTAATGAGTCAAGCACACCAAAAGCATTCACGCTGATGGTAATCCTAAAGTTTTTGCTTCTAAGGGATGTTATAGGACCTAACAGTTCTCTAACCTCTCTTGGGACTAACAATTGTGAGGACACATTGCAAGAAGTGCACATTGTGAGGTATAGGTAAAACCCCTAAACTTCTTTGTTTACCATTCACGGTGAATGAAGTTGTTGAGCCACCTTTACAGGTATTTGAGGGAAACTTGGATTTCTTGCCATATATTAGAATCCTTGTCAACCTTCCTAGGAGGAACAGTCCTAGTTCCCTAACGGGATTTCACATCCACAGAGCAATCTGTTGATGTTGAGAGGTAATCACTAACAGTTTTCCATGACTGAAAATAGTGAGTTAATTCATCTTCACAGGTGATTGAGAGAGATGTTTGTACACGTCTACTCTCCCAGGAATTCAAATTCTGGAATACATGGATCGCTCACAACTTAAAGGCATATCACCGTCAACGATCCAGTGCATGGATTTGCATATGGGGAGATTGTTGATGCTGAAAGTAGCTGAGCAACAACTCGTAGACTATGATTCAGTTGGTTTACCAATTTGATGAGTCTTTTGAGGATCAGGGTGTTGGGATTTCAGTCACTCCTGGAATGGAGGAGATTCCAATTTCAGAAGGGTTATTCCCCGACGACGAGCCACGTGTGCATGGATTTGCTCATGGTGAGTTGGGTGACGGCCTAACTGAAACCCTGTCTGAGATTCCATCTCAGAACCTAGATCTTTAGTGATCGACAACATGCTACAGTCAACGATCCATAATATCTTGGTGAGACTAGCATGGATTTACTTGCAGGTACAAATTGCTATAAATGGAATGAGTGCAAATAAGGGAGAGAAACACTTGAGTGAAGTGAGGGAGTGATACACTTGAGTGAGAGAAATAGGGAGAGAAATGAGTGGAACACTTACGCTTGAAAGTGTAAACACCAACAGAACGTAGTAGAAGTGAGGAAACCATAGACCAAACACTAACCTTGCTACTATGTCTAAATCATGTTACTGAATTTTCCAGCTCTGGAATGTTGAAGAGATTCTTTTCTGGAAGACAAGCTGAAGAAGAGTCTAGCTGAAGCTTAGTGGGAATGTCCAAACTATTACCTTTGGATCTATTAATTCGTGTTATTCTCAATCTCAAAGGGGGAGACATTAATTTTTAGGCCTAAGGGGGATTTTATGTTCAATTGGAGGAGAGTTTCTTATTCGATTGGATGTAGATGATACTTTTATTGTTTTAAAGGATATTCTCAACTAAGGGGGAGAATTTGGTGATACAAGAAACGAGATCTCTTGGTGATACAAGAAATGAGATCTGTCAATCCTATCTTGTGGAGGTTACTTAGAGGATATCTAAAGACACAAGGGTGGATTGGAGCTTGCATGAACTAAGGGGGAGAATTAGATAAAATTGAAACCTTAGTGATGCAATGGAGAAATTACTAAGGGGGAGTTTCTTAGTAATTGGTTGGAGCCTAATCCCTAAAGGTGTTGTAGATTTAACTGATTTTTCGTCTGAAGTGGAGAAGTTACTTTTTGTCAATTGGGAAGAAGCTACTTGTCGTACTAAGGTGAAAGGCATATGTCTAGACCTATTTGTAATAATTAGATGGCAACTCAACTCTAACTAATAAAGAGAAGTAAATACTAAACACTAAACAGGAATCAAGACGAAGACAGTCAACTAATCACAAAGGATCCAAGTATCAGAGGTATTTTGTAGGATTGCTACTCAACACTGGAAGAAGTTCAATTATTTGTTCAAGCGTCAGTGAAATTAATAATGTGGTAGTACTTCTATTGAAGACAGAAGATATAGAAGATTTCAAGTGGTTACTACAAGTAGATTCCAGAAGAAGAATGCAAACAGTGAAGAAGAATTAATGACAGAAGGCCTCTAGTTAAATGTTATTTAAATGGAGAATATTTATTGGGATGACACAGATGAACCAGACAGTACATTTGTGTGTCAACTAATATAATATTTATTCTTTATTTAATTCAAGAGGTTTCAAGATCAGAAGACGAAGAAAAGACGGGAAGATTTCAAGACTGACAGCACGGCTATGCAATTAAAGATAGTATTTTAATTCTACTATCAATTGTTAATTAATTATTTAATTTATCTAATTAAATTAATTCAAGTTGAATTTAATTTAATTTGTAAATTAACTAATTAATTTAAGTAGAATTAAATTTACTATAAAAGAAATGGATTAAAATGACTTATATATATATATATATAATCAGTTAGTATGACTTATTAAATAAGTCATACCGAATTTCTTATATATATATATATATATAAATAAGTCATACCGAGCCTGTTTAAATAAGTCATACCGACCTATTTAAATAAGTCATACCGAGCTTTATTCATAAGTCATACCGAGCAGATTTAATAAAGGTCATGCTGATTGAATTTTGTTTAATTATAATAAGTCATACCGACTTGTTTTAATTAAATATAATTCGAATATGACTTTCAATAAGTCATACCGAAATTTAGAAAGTCATACCGACCAGAAATAAGTCATGCCCAGTCTTTTGAAAGTCATACAAGTGTTAAAATAAGTCATACAGACTTATTTTCTTGAAATTAAGTCATACTAGAAAAGGTCATACCAGCCTTTTCTAATCTCTATAAATATGAGATGATTTCTTCATTTGTTTGTTGTTCAACTTGTGAAGAGTTAGAAAAATCAGATCAAATTCAGTAATTTATCTGCATTGTAATATTCACAGATTTCTGTGCTGAGTTTGAATATAATTGTTTAAACACGAACACTTCATGTCGAATTCGTTCTAGACTTTATATCAATTATATAACAGTTTTTCTAAAATATTAATTGTGTAATACTAATCAAGTTAAAATAATATCTTTCACTTGAACAGTATTTCATTATAATTAATATTTCGTGAGTAATTAAAATAATATTTTTAATCCAATTATTCCGCGAATAATTATCAGATATTGTATTCAACCCCCCTTCTACAATATCAGGGACCAACAATTGGTATCAAAGCAGGTTGATATAGAAAATATCAGATCCAAACCAAAAATTCCGCAACTCATACAGATCTCAAAAATTATTTTTAATTCAAAATAATTTTTTATTCGAAATAATTTTTCACTAAAAATTATTTCTGATCAAAAATTGTTTTCAGTCAAAAATTAAAATATTTTTTTTGAAACACTTAATTTTTAATCTTATTAAAGATGAGTACCCAGAAAGTTACAAGCATCAAGATTCCACAGTTCGACAGAGAACACTACAACTTGTGGAAACAAAAAATGCTACTGTTTATCGGGATTGCAAATCCTAAGTATGCATTGATTATGGCTAAAGGTGTTGAGCTCCCTATATCAGTTGTTCTCGAACATACAGTAGATGGGGTCGTAATTCCCCACAGACAGTTTCCGAAAAGTCCGGCAGACTATACAGATGAGGAAACAGAAGCTGTGTCCCTTGATAATAATCTGAAGCTCATATTAATTGAATCCCTAGACTACATCATGTACAACCAAGTAGTCAATTGCAAGAATGCAAAACAAATCTGGGAAACAATTGAAATTATCAATGAGGGAACTGAAGAAGTTAAGGAGAATAGACTGGAGATCCTGACCACCCAATATGAACAGTTTAGATCCAACCCTGGTGAGGGTATCTCTGAGGTGTTTCAGAGACTAAACAAATTGATAAACGAGCTAAACATGAATGGAAAGTTTTATCAGAACCAAGAGGTGAACAGGAAGTTTTTGTTGACCTTACCAGAGCATCTGGAGCACAGGATTGCAGCCATCCGGGAATCTAGGGACATGAAAGAAGTAACCCTAGAAAGACTCTACGGAGTTTTAAAAACTTATGAGCTGGAACAGATCCAAACCAGAGAAATGTATGGAAGAGGTAAGGTACTGAGTTCCTCCAAGGCATTAATGGTAGAAGCACCAGAGAAAGAAGAAGTGAAGGCTGTTGCACCTTCTAACAGTTCAACAGAGTATGTGGTTCCAGAACTTGGACATACTGCTGACAAACAAGAAGATGGTGATTTCTACTCACTGGAAGAACTAGATCAGCTAGAAGATGAATCTCTAGCTATGGTTGCCAGGAAGTTTGGCAACATGAGATTCCGAAGAAACTCCTCATTCAGAAGTAAGCCTAATTTTGGAAGATTCCAAAGAGGAGGTTCTTCGACAGCAGTATCAAAAAGCGGCTACAAGACCGGCTTAGTTGATAGAAGCAAGTTTCGTTGCTTCAACTGTAATGAGCTAGGCCACTTTGCAACTGAGTGCAAGAAGCCTAAGCAAGGGAAGAAGAGAGAGTCTTATGAAGAGCTCAAGGAGAAGTATGATGCGCTAGTGAAAAAGCATCAAGGAAAGTCCTATCTAGCAGCAGGCAAAAGCTGGGATGACTCAGATAACGATGATGAGGAAGAGCTGGGAAATCTTGCTCTTATGGCTTCATCAGAGGGATCACTGTCTCCCACCAGTGACAGAGGAATAGAGGTAAATCCTTCGTGTCCTAAGATGTTTGCTTTGCTAGGTAAAGAACTAGATGGTGAAAGAGATAAAGTTAAGAAACTCAGACTCAAAGTCAAAGAGTTAATTGATGAGACTGAAGTTTTTAAACAGTTAAAAAGAAATCATGACAAGTTGACTATTAAGTTGACTGAAGACTTAGCTGTTCAAGTCAGCAAAGTCAGTTGTCATGTTGTAGTAGAAACTAATCTCAGAAACCAGATAGAAGAAGAAAAGAAGAAGTGTCTTGCTTATAAGAATTCCTCATATATTGTTAAGAACCTAGTTGACCAACAAGAAATAAATCGTAAAGTTGGAATAGGCTTCGAGTATAACAAATCTGTAGGAAAACCAAGCAACATAACCCCCTTTAGAAAAAGTGCTGAAGAAAGGGGTATCCCACATGTTGTTAAAGACACACCGAAACCTCTCTTCATAACACCGATAGCTGAACCCATCCTTGAGACCTCTGTAATAATTGCATATGAAATGCAGCTGGAAGATCTTGAGGAAGAGAAGAAGAGAGGAGAACAGGTTGAGGACATAAAAGGAGTTAATGTCCAGAAAGAAAAATGTGCACTAGAAACACCAGTGAAAGATGTGGGAACTTCTGATTCCCCCAGACCTGGTGTAGGTGCAAAAGACTTAAAGAGTAAAATGAACAGACCCAACATATTTGTGAACAGTAGGAACAGCAACAATAAATTTCATTCTACTGAAAACTTCAAATCTGCTGAGAAAATTGAAGTAGAATCTGTTAAGCCTCCTACTGTATTGAATAACATGCCTACTATTGATGCTTTCCATAAACCTTGTGGTATAATGAATTGCATGTTATGTGCCTTTAATGCTATGACTGCTTACTTCAAACGCATGATAGCTAAGAAAGATAACATGACACCTAGACAGCACATCAATAGTGAATTTGCTAAATCCAAGACTGCGACTCCTTCACCTGAGAAGAAGGAATCATATATTCCTAAGTCTAAACAGAAAGTTGTTAAGACTGTTTATAGGAAGGTAGGAACAGTCAAGGAAGAAAAGGATGTTGTTCGAAAAGGATCTGTTGTCAAAGCAAACAAAGGTCAATTTTTTAAGTATGCCGGGCCCAATCAATTTTGGGCTCCGAAGACAAGTTAATCTGTTTGATAATTGCAGGGAGTTAAACAGGCAAACCGAGTTATATGGATCCTGGACAGCGGATCGTCAAGGCATATGACCGGAGATAGAGCCCTGCTATCAGACGTGGTTGAGAGAGCTGGCCCAATCGTCACCTTTGGAGATAACAGCAAAGGAATGACTATGGGATATGGCAAGTTAAATACAGGAAATGTTATCATTGAAAATGTCTCTTTGGTGGAAGGACTTAAGCACAATCTACTCAGCGTCAGTCAATTTTGTGATAGAGGTTACAAAGTAAACTTTATCAAGGAGAAGTGCTTAATAGCTCATTCTAAAGAAGACAGACTAGCCTTGCGTGGAGTAAGGAAAGGAAACTTGTACGTAGCTGATTTCAACTCGGGAACTGAAGCTGAAGCAAACTGTTTCTATTCAAAAGCTTCAACAGAGGAAAGTTGGCTATGGCACAAGAAGCTCTCACACCTGAATTTCAAAACAATGAACTCTCTAGTCAAGAGGGATTTGGTGAGAGGACTGCCTCCGATGGAATTTACACAAGAAGGATTGTGTGAGGCATGTCAAAAAGGCAAGTCAAAGAAAGCAACTCACAGAGGCACAGACACTACAAACATCACTGAACCACTTCAACTCCTTCACATGGATTTATTTGGTCCAGTAAATATTCTGTCTATGTCAAGGAAGAAATACGCCTTAGTGATTGTGGATGACTTCACAAAGTATACATGGGTTTTATTCTTGAATTCTAAAGATGAAACTCCACATTTGGTGATTGATCATATAAAGCTGATTGAGTTAGATTCAAAGTTACCTGTCCGAGCAATCAGATCAGATAATGGAACAGAATTCAAAAATGAAGTTCTGAATAACTTCTGCTCAGACAAGGGGATAACAAGGCAGTACTCAGCACTAAGAACTCCACAACAAAATGGAGTTGTAGAAAGGAAAAATCGAACCCTGATTGAAGCTGCAAGGACTATGCTAAGTGAATCAAGGTTACCTATCTACTTCTGGGCTGAAGCAGTTAATACAGCTTGTTATACTCAGAATCGAACTCTGATCAACAAAGATCATATGAAAACTCCCTATGAATTAATGGCTGGCAAGAAACCAACTCTCAAGTACTTTCATGTATTTGGAGCCAAATGCTTTGTGCTAAAAGATGGAGATGAAGGATCAACTGGCAGAACACAACATCACAATGAATTTCGAGGCGAATCATCAAGATCAAACCTACCTAGGGAAAGGATATGGAGCAGAGATCATCCTTTTGAATTGATCATAGGTGATCCAGATGTTGGAGTAAGAACCAGAAGTGCAACTTCAAATGAATGTTTATTCTCAGTTTTTCTATCTCAAGAAGAACCAAAGAAGATTGAAGATGCACTAATTGACCCAGATTGGGTTCTTGCCATGCAAGAAGAGCTCAATCAGTTCGAAAGACAAGAAGTCTGGACACTGGTACCCAGGCCTAAAGATAGATCTGTTATTGGCACAAAATGGGTATACAGGAACAAATTAGACGGTGATGGCATTGTTACAAGGAACAAAGCCAGACTGGTTGCAAAAGGTTACTCCCAGGAAGAGGGAATTGATTATGACGAAACCTACGCACCAGTTGCAAGACTTGAAGCCATCAGGATATTTCTGGCATTCGCAGCACATTCCAATTTTAAAGCCTACCAAATGGATGTGAAGAGTGCATTTCTGAACGGAAGGCTAGAAGAGGAAGTATATGTGGAACAGCCCCCTGGCTTTGAAAATCCAGAGTTTGCTGATTTTGTGTACTTTCTTTTCAAAGCTCTCTATGGACTCAAGCAAGCACCGAGGACATGGTATGACACTCTCTCTGAGTTTTTACTTGAAAATGGTTTCACTAGAGGTGTCATAGATAAAACTCTCTTTTATAAATTGCATGGAAAAGATATGATATTTGTCCAAGTTTATGTTGACGATATTATATTTGGTTCTACTAACGAAAACTTGTGCAAGAGATTTGCTAAGTTAATGCAGAGCAGATATGAGATGAGCATGATGGGTGAGCTGTCATTCTTCCTTGGATTGCAAGTAAAGCAAAAGGAAGATGGGATTTTTATTTGCCAATCAAAGTATGTAAGAGATCTTCTCAGAAAATACAATCTAGAAGATTCTTCACCGGCAAAAACCCCAATGCCAACAGCCACGAAGCTTGACAAAGATGAAACTGGTAAGAAAGTTGACATCACAAGCTACAGAGGTATGATAGGCTCATTATTATATCTAACTGCAAGTAGACCCGACATAATGTTCGCAACTTGCTTATGTGCAAGGTTTCAATCTGACCCAAGAGAATCTCATCTAATAGCTGTTAAACGAATTTTTAGATATCTGAAGGGTACACCAAATCTAGGAATTTGGTACCCTAAGGATACAGGTTTTGACCTAATAGGCTATACAGATTCAGATTATGCAGGGTGCAGGATGGACAGGAAAAGTACTTCTGGAAGCTGTCAGTTTCTAGGACGAAGGTTGATCTCCTGGTACAGCAAGAAACAGCATTCAGTATCTACCTCGACAGCCGTAGCAGAATACATTGCGGCAGGTAGCTGTTGTGCACAGATCTTGTGGATCAGGAATCAGCTAAATGACTATGGACTTGCGTTGAACAAAATTCCAATTTTCTGCGACAACACAAGTGCTATAGCTATTTCCAACAATCCTGTACAACATTCGCGAACCAAGCACATTGACATAAGGTATCACTTTATCAGAGAGCATGTCATGAACGGAACTGTGGTGCTACATTTTGTACCCACAGAAGATCAGATAGCCGACATCTTCACAAAACCACTTGATGAATCCACTTTCTCAAAGCTGGTTAGTGAATTAGGGATGTTAAATAATGGCTAATTTTTGATTGCTAGGAATTAATTTAAGCTCATAAATATTAAATGTTAATATTTAAAGAGTTTATGAGACTTGAATTAATAAAATCTTAGAGCTTATGAATTTTTGGAAAATTATCTTAAGATTAAATCAATATTCTTACAAGATAATTATTTCAATTAAAGCATAAGTACTTTTGTTTAAATTAAGCATTAATAAGCATTATGTAAATTTAAGTATATATTTTTGTTCTAGTATATTTATTTTAAGCATGTGTATATTAATGTTCATTTTTCGAATTATTATTGTACATTAAAATAAATGAGTATGTTATTAATTATTCAATTAATTTGCTTATTAAATTAATTCAAAAATGAGTTAATTTAATTCTTAAATTGATTAAATTAATAATGTAAATATTTATTTTATGTCTATAATAATATATTAATATGTAAATTATTAATAATTATTCTAATAGGTTATTATTGTTATTACAATCAGTATGACCTTGATTTTAAATATCAGCATGACTTCTTTTCTTAAAATTTTAAAAATAAATGTTTATGTTATTAATTATTCAATTAATTTGCTTATTAAATTAATTCAAGCTGAGTTAATTTAATTCCTAAATTAATTAAAACAATTAGTAATGTAAATATTTATTTATTTTATGTCTTTAAAAAATTATAAGTATGTAAATTTTTGTTATATTTATTAAAATAGTTTCTTAATTTTATTGGTTTAGTTTAACAGTATGACTTTATTAAAAAATCTCGGCATGACTTATTGAATAAATCTCGGCATGACCTTTTTTGTTTGTAAATAAGTCATACCGAGAGTTAATCAAAAAAAGTCATACCGACATATTCACTCAGTTTTATGTAAATAAAACTCGGTATGACCTTTGTTAAGTCATACCGAGAAATACAAGTGCCTTGTTTTTAATTAAAGTCATACCGAGCATATAAGGTTAATTCCCTTAATTAAGTCATACTCAGTCCTATTTTCATACATATACACACACGCAGTCATACACACACTCATATAATCGAACAGTTTTTTTTCTTTAAACAAGAAAACGATCGATCTTTATCATTTTTCAACTGCTATCAGTTGCTTTGCTCCCAGATTACAAGTATAATTACTTGCAAGTTTGTTAAAATCGTGTAAAGCTAAGCAAAACTCTGCCCAATTTTCGAAGAAAATCGATTGTTCTTGTTGTTTGATTTAAATCGTAGTTATATGCGATTTTTATTGATTTAGAGGTCTGTTTGTGTAGTGTTTTGATGCTTAAAGTTGAATTGGGGATTAATAAAAATTAGGGTTGTTAATTTTTCTTTGGTTGTAATTTTCGAATTATTGGCTGTATTTGTTAATTTTAAATTTGTAATCGCACTTTATAATTTTATTATTTGTAATAGCTTAAATCAAAAAATGGCTGGTTATTGCGAATTAGTGAAAACTAATTTTGTTGGATATTTTAATCCGGTGAATTGTTCAGTCGAGAGGTTTCGACCGTGGATCGTATTTATGAATGAACATTCACTCGTCAGAACTGCAATTACTCTGGACGCCCCGTTGCAAGTGTTAGCACTTAGGGCTCTGTATTCCACTGCTAGGAATAGGAGTACTGCAAGCAGAGTTCAGTTCTCATTCAGCATAGGAGATCATGAATATATGGTGACTGAAGAGGACGTGAACAGAATTTTGGGCTTTCCAACTGACAACTTCGTGGATCCACCCACTGTACCAGAAATTCTAGAATTTTTCTATTCTATTAGATATCAGGGTGAGATCAATTTGGTAAGACTGACTAAGTCCAAGTTGGTAAGCGAGTGGGACTACTTCTTTGACACGTTAGCCAAAGTGTTTGCTCCCACTACAAAGAACAACTTCAACAACATATCTTCAATACTACAGATCATAGGGTTTTCTGTGGCCCACAATCGGAGGATAAATTTTGGGAAGTTGATTCTAAAAGAAATAATCAGGAAAATGGGGAAACCAGAAAGCAGGGAACATAATGTACAAGTTTACTATCCGAGGTTCCTGATGCTGTTTATGAATGACTTGTTGATGGAAGAAGACAAAGCCTTATTTCAGAATGGTCCTGTAGAAGAATCTCCGACTTCTCAGAACAACTTATTTGCAAGGCTCCACAACAACCCCAAGTTTCAAGATGTGCAAGTGGTAAGGACAGATTACATGGCTGAGATATTAGATCATATTGCTAATCCTGTGCAGGAACAAGAGCAAGAACAAGTGCCTATGCAATTAGAACATCCTGTGCACCTTCTACTTGAAGCTGCTCAGCATGTCGATCAAGTGGCACAAGATCTACAGGTAATATCTCAATCACAATCTTCTAGTTCAATACCTATAGAAATATCTACTGCACTATTAGATTTATCTGTGGCGGACTATGATGGTGTTCTTACACTCCAGGATATCAGCTACGAACCTGAAAACACACAGGTTCCGCCCCCAGCTGAATTAGAGCCTCAAACAGTTTTTCCTTCCTCCTCTTCTTCGCTAAAAGTCAGAAAAAGGAAGACACCTGTCAGAATAGTTAGGGGTCTTGGTGCTGATATAGATGAACCCGCAGCTCTGTCTCCTCCTTCAAAAATTTCTAGAGTTGAACCTGAGACACCTGCAGACTCATCCTTTTCCTCTCAATGGGATATGGATTTTGACATGGCCATCCAAGGTTCTTTAGATACACTTGCTCAACCAGGTGATCTAATTCGCTGTTCGGCCACAGCTTCAGATAGTGAGGAAAGCACACTGCTAGCTCTCACACTAGCAGGACCTCCGCTTGCAGATACACAAACACATGAGGGCACATTTGTTGAAGAAAATGTTTTTAATAAAAACTGGTCGGATGCCACCTATGATGTGGACCATGACACTTTCGATGCAATGCAGCATCAGATACCCTCTGAGGTACTTAGGGGCACCACAGACTCTAATGAGCCATTCACTACATTGTCTAAGGTGGTGACCCCCCTGGATATATTACATCCAGTGATTTTAAAAGGTCTCGAATCCACTGGTGGATTTGAGAGGCAACCACTCCATAGAGGGAGATGGGACTCCATTCACGGAGTAGCTACGTCAGTAGCGGAGCCACTTCAAGTTAATCTTGTTGAGGACGCGCCTTCACAGGCATCAGAAGAGCAATTTGACTCTTCAAAAGCTATTGTTATATATGCAGGTACAGCTTCAGGATCTGGAGAAGAGCTAAACACGAGTGATGTGAGGCAAACACAAAGTGAAACACATGCACAGAGTGATAGTGAGATAAACAGGAGTGCAAGTGAGCTGAGTGCACACACACACAGTGTTCTATTATCTAAAATGGAAGCTCTCCAGAAAGAAATGCAAATTGTTCAGGCTGAGTTGGTAAAAGTAAAAGCACAAGCAGAAGAAAAAAACTACATCTGCCTCTGTAACACAGCAGCTGACAATAGTATGAAAAGATGTTGATGATGTCAAAACCTCCATTCTTCTAAAAACTCAAGACATCCAGAGTGTACAGAATCTTATTGCTGAAGACATGAAACAAGTCAGCAAATTACATGAAAAGATTGATGAGGTTGAGAAAAGCTTGACATTAACAATCATTGAAAATGAGAAGATCTCTTCACAAAGATTCAGCAAACTGGATGATGGAATGACACATTTGAATGAAGGAATGAAGCAAGTCTATCTGACTATGCAGAAAATGTTGACATCTTTTGAAGCCTCTAAAACTCAAGAGGATCCCTCAACTAAGGGGGAGAAATCAAAAGAGAAAGTAGCTAAAGATGGAGGGGCTTCTACTCAAGAAAAAGGGAAAGATAAACTGTACTCTGAAGATCAATTTCAGTCGTATGATCCAGAACCAGAAAAACAGTTTTATGATCAAGAGAAATTCATTGATGACAGTGCTCATGATGAATCAAACTTTCCTGACTACTGCAGAGCTGAGGAAGAGATTGCATTTGATGAAGATTTTCTGTTTCCAGAAGAAAAAGAAGTTGATCCAGCCTATGAAGAGGCAATGAAGAAACTAAAAGAAGACATCAAGGCAAGTCATGCAAAAACTGAAAATCTGAAAGCTCTAGTCATAGAAAGAACAAAGGCAGAAAGAGAAGAAAGCAAAGAAAAGCAAAATCTCTGGGCCATAGCAGTCAGAGAGAAAAAGAGAGATGTACAGCTCAAAATTGGTAAGAAATGGGATACTGCAAGAGAAATTATGGACAAACAACAGAAGGGTCCATTTGAAGACAAGCATCTGAAATCATTAATTGATCGTCTAGAGAAGACAAACGACAACATTGACAACTTCATGAAAGCTCTGAAAGAGGAAGTGGACTACATCACTATCTTAGTGGATCACATTCTTGAAGACTGGCAGATACTAGTCTATACACACAGGAATGGGACATTCAGAATTTCCTTGGAGTTTTTCAGACAAAGAAGTTTATCAGTAATATGGACGTTCTTGAACAAAGTCAAGAGAAGCTCAGAAGAAAATGAACTTCTCAGGGATAGACTTAGAATCTTTGCAACAGCTGCTAGTCCTCAAATCTTATTTGATCCTCACGAGGTAAGATTCTTTTCAAACAAGCTATATCAAATCTTTCAGTTAAATGAGGAATCATTAAAGGGCTACACAGTTAAGTACATGATTCAAGTTGAAAGGATGCTAAGGTCGAAAGGATTTAAATCCCAAGCTAAGATGGATGCTGCAGAAAAGATAAGAAACTACTGTCTATCAAAGAGGATTCCGTCATACATCAGGCAAATACCAAAGATAGATTCAACACAACCATCTGATGTAGAAGAAGAGATAGTAGACCCTGTTGAACAGGAAGTGCTGTGGCAGTTAGCAAGAGCTGATCAAAGAAGGTTGTATGGAGAATCCACTACAACAGAACAATCAGTAACCGAAGAGGTACCAAGGACACCTGTTCATAAAGGTTCAATCCTAGAAGAAGGTGAAGTTGATACTTCTGAAGACTGAAAACGTAGATAGAACAAGATAGAATCTTTGTAATATTTGTTCAGTGCTAGAGGAACATCTATCTTGTATTTATCTTTTATGTATGAATCTGGAAAATTGTTAAATATAAAACCAGAACTTTTGTTTATTATTTACAAGTCACTACATGTCGTACTACTTTCTTAGTTATTAGTTGAGTTATCCTCTAGGAATTTGTGTGTTAAATGTTTAACAACAAATAGGGGGAGATTGAAAGGCATATGTCTAGACCTATTTGTAATAATTAGATGGCAACTCAACTCTAACTAATAAAGAGAAGTAAATACTAAACACTAAACAGGAATCAAGACGAAGACAGTCAACTAATCACAAAGGATCCAAGTATCAGAGGTATTTTGTAGGATTGCTACTCAACACTGGAAGAAGTTCAATTATTTGTTCAAGCGTCAGTGAAATTAATAATGTGGTAGTACTTCTATTGAAGACAGGAGATATAGAAGATTTCAAGTGGTTACTACAAGTAGATTCCAGAAGAAGAATGCAAACAGTGAAGAAGAATTAATGACAGAAGGCCTCTAGTTAAATGTTATTTAAATGGAGAATATTTATTGGGATGACACAGATGAACCAGACAGTACATTTGTGTGTCAACTAATATAATATTTATTCTTTATTTAATTCAAGAGGTTTCAAGATCAGAAGACGAAGAAAAGACGGGAAGATTTCAAGACTGACAGCACGGCTATGCAATTAAAGATAGTATTTTAATTCTACTATCAATTGTTAATTAATTATTTAATTTATCTAATTAAATTAATTCAAGTTGAATTTAATTTAATTTGTAAATTAACTAATTAATTTAAGTAGAATTAAATTTACTATAAAAGAAATGGATTAAAATGACTTATATATATATATATATAATCAGTTAGTATGACTTATTAAATAAGTCATACCGAATTTCTTATATATATATATATATAAATAAGTCATACCGAGCCTGTTTAAATAAGTCATACCGACCTATTTAAATAAGTCATACCGAGCTTTATTCATAAGTCATACCGAGCAGATTTAATAAAGGTCATGCTGATTGAATTTTGTTTAATTATAATAAGTCATACCGACTTGTTTTAATTAAATATAATTCGAATATGACTTTCAATAAGTCATACCGAAATTTAGAAAGTCATACCGACCAGAAATAAGTCATGCCCAGTCTTTTGAAAGTCATACAAGTGTTAAAATAAGTCATACAGACTTATTTTCTTGAAATTAAGTCATACTAGAAAAGGTCATACCAGCCTTTTCTAATCTCTATAAATATGAGATGATTTCTTCATTTGTTTGTTGTTCAACTTGTGAAGAGTTAGAAAAATCAGATCAAATTCAGTAATTTATCTGCATTGTAATATTCACAGATTTCTGTGCTGAGTTTGAATATAATTGTTTAAACACGAACACTTCATGTCGAATTCGTTCTAGACTTTATATCAATTATATAACAGTTTTTCTAAAATATTAATTGTGTAATACTAATCAAGTTAAAATAATATCTTTCACTTGAACAGTATTTCATTATAATTAATATTTCGTGAGTAATTAAAATAATATTTTTAATCCAATTATTCCGCGAATAATTATCAGATATTGTATTCAACCCCCCTTCTACAATATCAGGGACCAACATAAGGGGAAGAAGTTATGAAGAATCTTAACATCTTGGTTTGCAATGCTATATCTTATTCTGAAAAGATATCTAAGGGATTTTGCTCTATTTGTTTGAAGATCTGTCCTTGGAACATTCTTAGGAGAGGTTCGGCAGAAGAATTCTTTCTAGCACGATCAATGAATGAAAATGAAGATTTCTTTGAAGAGTATCAACTCAGGGGGAGTTTTTGCTAAGTAGAAGTTTTCTGGGTAAAGAAGAATGTGAAGGAGATTTTCAAGGGGCATCTGAGAAGTGTCCAAGTGTGTTCTATTTCTTATTTCAGTGATAGATGAAGTCAGTGGAATAGTGCAGGGAAGAAAGAAAAATATGTTTCCTGGAAATAGAACATCCTGAAGAAAAATAAGAAGTGACTTTCATTCCAAGAGAGAACAACCTTAAGGGGAGAATGAGTTGACCTCTTATGGGGAACATAGAGAGCTGTATGTTCTAGTTCGAATTGCAAGATAAACAAGAATGATTGTTCAGAAGTCTTTACTAATGATTTGTTTCTTCATTGAAAGAACCCCATCTTTGAAGAACATTGAAGTGGAGGAAGCTAAAGGAAAATGAAATTCAGAAATTCATCATTCATTTTCAACAACTCAGGAAATCTGGATTTAACTGATTATATCTTTCCAGAACCTTTTGTATATTATTTTCATGTCCAATACTTTAATTATTTCTTGTATGTTAGTTGAGTTATCCTCTAGTAGTTAATTTTATTTAATTGCTTTTGGGGGAGATTGTAAAGGGAAATAGTATTTGATTGCTATTCCATATCAACCAAATAGGGGGAGATTGAAAGGGGAGATAGGAGTGAAGGGAAGTAACTCACTGCACTTTCATGTGTACTAGAAATGATAAATGTAATCTCTATGTAATGGTTGATGATAACTCAACAATAGAACAGGACATGTAATAATATGCAGGTGCACAGAAATCTTGGATCACAGAGTTCAGTTAAGACAAAGTATCAAAGGATCATCTACAGACTTGAAGCCCACTGGAAGAAGTTCATTAACATGTTCATGCCTCAGTGGAGAATAAAAGATATTGATATCTATTCAAGGATGTGGAAACTATAGAAGATTGTCTTAGTCTATGAAGATTTTAGTGCATCATAATCGAAGCTACAAGTAAGGTTTGCAAAGAAGAATGTGGAATCATGTTCAGAATCAAGAGCCCCTATCAAGACTAGTCACTTATGAACCAGACCGTTGCATCAAGTGTCAGGACATTGGAGGCAAGCTCTCGTCAGTTAATGTGGTTTTAATCATTCTAAAGTTGTTGGTTTTCTTGAGTCAAGTGGAGGATCAACAAAGGTGGTAAATCAGTGTTGGAGAAATGTCAGCCTAATGGATAAGGGATAGACGGCACAACCTGATTGGATCTTACTAAAGCTTCACAGATTAGAAGGCCAAATACTTGGACGTGGTGGAGTCACGTATACGGGGCCAAGTATTTGGATAAGGAAGTCTACAGAAATTGAAGAGTGGAATGGAAATATTTAATTTAATTAAATAAAGTAATTATTTAATTATTTATATATTTTATAAATAAAGATATTCTTTATTTATATTTTATATATTTATTAAAGATTACTTTTATATTAAATATTTCCAAAGGCATGCTTGGCACATGACTTTGAAGATATGATTTGAGTGGACAAAAGTAAAAGGTGGAAAAACAAAAAGTAACACATTTTTCAATATATAAAGAAGAAACCCAAGTCATCTTCTTGGGTGAGCATTCGGCAGAGAAAAAATGGGGAGAGAGAGAGAAAATTATTTTCTCTCTCCCCCATGGCCGAACTCATACTTTAATATTATGGGGCCATGAATTTCTTTGTCATACCACTCATCTATCTTCTATTGTAAACATTGATAAATCTTGTTTAGAAGATAGGTTTGATTTTTGTCTCCTAGATCTAGAATTTGTAATATTTTTAGAGGAGCCAAAAATCATTTCTTTGTTGTGTTCTTGAGCTTTTGTTCTTGAACTTGTTGTAGCATCTACCCCACTTCAATGAATATAAAGTTATATTCTTGGATCTTGTTGTGTTGTGTGTTTTGGATGATTTACCGTTCATTATCTTGGTTATTTTAATGGTGTTCTTGAGGTTGAAGAAGATGATGAACAGTACCTGGGTTTGAACCAAAGTAATTTTTATGTTGTCCCAAAAATAAATAAAAGTCAGATTTTTATTTGGGAATCGTATTCACCCCCCCTCTACGATCTCCAGGACCTAACACATAACAGTCTGGATTTTGTAATGTCTAACAGAGTAATTGCTTGCAAAACTGTAAAGAAAATCTGGGATGCACTGGAGGTTCAATGTCAAGGAACCAAGGAGATAAAAAAGAATAGAAGATCTGTTCTAATTCAGGAGTATGAATTTTTTGAGGCAAAACACAATGAATCTCTAACTGATACATATAACAGATTTCTCACTATGTTGAATGACCTGGCTTTGGTTGATAAGGTGTATGAGAATGAGGTCTCCAATACAAAGTTTCTAAGGGCTCTACCTAAAGAATGGGATTTGCAAACATCTTTGATAAGAGACAGAGCAGACCTGGAAGATATGACTCTAGATGAAGTATATGGAAAGCTAAAAACTCATGACTTGGAGTTACAGCAAAGGAAAAACAGAAAAAGTGGCAAGTCAAAGACAGTTGCATTAAATGTGGAGACAAAAACTATGAAACTAAGGAACAAATTCCTACATTCTCAAAAAGAAATGTAAAAACGATAAAAGTAAAGGAAAGCAGTGAATCAGAGTCTGAAGCAAATTATGATGAAGACTCTGATAACGAATCCACAGACTCTAACATGATGGAAATGGTTGTTATGATTGTCAAGGGCTTCAAAAAGATGAAGTACGGGAAGTTCAGAAATCAAGGAAAATTTCAGAAAAGGTCTGGTAATTCTGAGAACAAAGAAAAGTTCAGGAATGGAGAAGACAAAGAAGGGAAGTCAAAAACACTTGATAAATCAAAAGTGAAGTGTTACAAGTGCAACAAGATGGCAAACTCTGATACTCCCACTACAAACTCTGATAAGGTACCAGATTCAATCTTCAACATAGACACTGATAATATCTATGAATTAAAATCATTTCTTAAAACCATGCATGTCAGTTTTAAGACTTAATCTCTTAAAAATGAAAGACTAAAATCTGAAATTCAAAAATTATCTGTTAATAATGATTTTCTTGATTCTGAACTTGTGCACATGACAAATACTAAGAAAGATTGTGAAAGGGCTATACATTTCTACTCAGTTAGAAATCCAAGTGACTTATCTAAAAACTGAACTAGCCAAAGAAAGGGAAACCTTCAGAGTCTGGACAAACTCTGGTAAAAAGGTTCAAGAAATTTTAAACGACAAAAACTGGACATCCGCTTTAGGTTATGAGTCTGATAGTGAAAAGAAGAATGAAATTCCTAAAACACACACAAGAGTTAATAAACATTTGACTAAACCTGTGAACTTTGTTAGGGCTAGTAATGGAACAAACATTTCTGATAAGGGTTCTAACACTTCCAAAAATAAAGAAAGTAATATATCAAAAGATAAACCAATAAATATTGGTTTGCTTTTTCAGAAACAACTTAAGGAAAAGATGAAATCTGTTATCAACAAGGACAAGCCTAGAAAAGTGAAAAGAAATAGGAATGGAAAGGTAGAAATATCTAAAGAGACTGATTATAAGTATATTCCTGATGCATCTAGAAAAACTTGTTTCACTTGTGGCAATTCTAATCATCTTGATATTGACTGCAAACAGAATAAAAAGAAGGAATCTGAGAGACTTAAATTAGAAGTTAGGAAACAGACTAGATATAGGCCACAAAATCCTTGTTTTCATTGTGGTAGCTTATGACATTCTATTTACACTTGTAAAGAATATCATAGTATGTATTTTAACTATTATGAATTTTTACCTCATTTGAATAAAACTCTTATTTTCTCTATGAATGCTGCAAAACAAAAGTATGTTGTAAAAGCTGATAGAAGAAAATCAAACTCTGAAAATGCAAACTCTGTTAACTTAAACTCTGATAAAGTTACTTCTGCTGCAAAAGTTAACAATGTTAAAAAGAAATGATCTAAACTAGTTTGAATCCTCAAAACTTCTAATTAAGTTGCAAATATGATTGCAGGAAAACATGAAAAACATCCTAGTGATTGATAGTGGATGTTCTGCACATATGACTGTGAATATATCCTTGCTTTCAGAGTTTGAAGAGAAGGTTGATCCAGAAGTATCTTATGGAGTGACAACATATGAAGAACACTGAGATATGACAATATTATACTCCCTCCGTCCTTTTGAATTGTTATCATTTCAAAATGGGGTGTCTGGCACGCATTTTAAGGTGGATTTTAAGGATAGTTCCATAATTTATTTTTGAAATTTTCCTTTTTTGTATAAATATAGAACAATCCTATTTTTATACAAAAAAAGAAATTTTTAAAAATAAGTTATGGAACTATTCTTAAAATCCACCTTAAAATGCGTGTCAGAAAATGAAAAAAAGTGATAAGAATTGGTTGGGACGGAGGGAGTAATTGGCAATGTCATCATTGAAAATGTAGCTCTGGTTGAAGGACTCAAGCACAACCTGTTGAGTGTGAGTCAAATGACTGACAGAGGTTATTCTGTGAAATTTCATGAAACACGTTGTTAAGTCAAGAGTAAAAAGACTGGCAAAGTGGTTCTCATTGGTCATAGATATACAACTTATTTGAAGCAGGCTTGGAGATAAATCCTGAAGGATCAATAACATGTCTTATTAGAAAAGCAATCCAATAGAAAGTTGGAATTGGCACAAAAAGTTGTGTCATTTGAATTTTGGAAATATAAATGAACTGGTGAGAAAGGATCTTGTAAGAGGTCTTCCAAAAGCTAAATTCCATCCTGATGGCCTATGTGACTCATGTCAAAAGGCAAAACAAAGAAAAACATCATTCAAAAGCAAGACTTAATCTTCAATTAAAGAACCCTTCCACATGCCACATCTTAATTTATTTGGTCTTGTCAATTGACAAAAAAGGTATACTCTGGTGATAGTTGATGAATTTACGAGATACACTTGGGTGTATTTTCTAAATAAGAAAGATGAAACAACTGAGATCATTTTCTATCACCTCACAATGAATTAAAATGGATCAACATTCAAAGTGAAGATTCTAAGGAGTGACAATGGACCAGAGTTCAAGAACTCTACAATGGAAGAATTCTGTACAACCAAAGGGATAAAACAACAATTTTCAGCACCTGGTACTCCTCAACAAAATGGTGTAGTTGAAAGGAAAAATAGAACTTTTATTGAAGCTGTTAGAACAATGTTGTAAGCTATAAGACTTCCTACTTACTTCTGGGCAAAAGCTGTGAATACTGAGTAAATTATATAATTCAAATATAAAATCGAATCTCGATTTCATATATTTTGATTCGTTTATTTGAATTAAGAAATTGAGATATGTTAGGAGATTATATTAAGTATAATTATATTACATAAAAATTATATTGTAAATAAAATTTTTATATTAGTACATAAAATTTAAATTATAATGTAGACATAATATTAATAAAATATGACATAACTAAAAAATGAAATAACTAAAAATAAGTTAACTAAACCAACAATAAAAGATTTAAAATTTTATTACAGTAATATAATATAAATGTATCTTTAATAGTGGTCCTATCTATTAATTAGCAAATTAATCGTTCTGAATGCTGTCGGATTGTGTATAGATCTCATACAAGTTACAAGTTTTAAATAATGTTGTTTAACATACTCAACAGAGGCAAATATAGTTTTTGATTATTCCAATTTATTTTAAATTATTATTTGACATGTTTGTTCACGTTTAAATTTTTCAATCAAAAATTTAAGTACGAGTACTTTTTTTAAATCATTTTTTACACATTAAATTCTAATATAAATATATTTATTTGAGATATTCTCAATTTATTTGTACTTCATAGTTTTGTTTTATATTTAAATAGTATAAATTTTATTTTATTTCGTTAAAATTTATTTAAAAATTTATTTTAAATAAAATTAGTCAAACAGATATATCTAACATTCTAACTTAAAATAAAAAAATTAGGGATTTTTTCAAAAATACCTAAGGATAATTTTTTTTTGTAAAAATACTGATTTTTTAAAAATATTTTATAAAAATACGATTTTTTAAAAAAAATTGCAAAAATACGATTTTTTTTGAATTTTTTGCAAAAAAACGGTTTACAATTTTGCAACCATATTTGCAACTGGAATCAATCAAAATCAACCACAAATGCAACTTTAAAATTTTGTAAAAATAATTATTTTTTGGTTACATAATACGTTGTTTAACAAGTTGTACGTGTTATTTCCCTTAGTACAATTTTGTACCGGGGGTTTGAATACAAACTTAAGAATTATGAGAAATTCTTACGGATTTAAGTTTATATTTAAGAGTGTTTAAGTGTTCGAGATATTAAAACTATGAAAGAAGATCAAAAGAAATTAAACTAACTATTTGAAAACAGATTTTTAAAAATTATTAGTGGATTAGTTTTTCACTAGTGAATATTTTGCTTTCAAATAACATTGGTCTTAAAAATAAGTTTCTTACAAAATGTAAATTGAACAAAGAAAAATACTACACATATTTTCTATCTCTTATTGTGCTTTTCTTGAGTTCTTGTTCTACAACTTCTACACTTTGTTACAATGAACTACTAAACTATATATATCAGTTCATTTTATACATATATTTTCTATCAACTGATAAAAGTACAAATTACATTTCATAATGATTGTACTAAAATAGAATCTATCTTCTTTCACAGTCTTCCTAGGTCTTTGTCTTGTTCTGGAAAAATCTTTGTTTTGTTCTTCTCCTTGAACACTGTGTTTCTTGAAAGGCTTCACAAGCTTGACACAAACTGTGTGTTCGTTGATTCAAACTTCTGCAAAGATTTAATTCCATTTGTTTTTAATTGTTTTGGAAAATCTTGATCAACTGATAATTGCTGTGAAACTTATCAATCGATCATTCTTTACTTATCTATCGATGGATAGATTATCCATTGATCATTTGATGTATCGATGGATATTTAAATATTCATCGATTATTTTTATATTGGTTGATGATGACCCATTGATTTGATTTTTGTTGACTAGCATCCATCGACCAACATCCATTGACTGATATCAATTGACTCCTTTGTCTGTTGATCACTTCATTTATGATAATTCTGACTTAAAATATTTATAATTTGTTAGCCATTCTTCGTATCCGTTGAAGAGCTATCAATCGAAGTTAATAAACATCAGTTAACGAGAATATTACATCCATCGAAATATTACAATCAATTAATAATAAAAGAACTCTGAATCGACTGTTACAATTCATTTTATCAATTGATTAACAACAACTTTAACTGATAAATTAATCAATTGATAAATAATTCCCTAGTCAATAGATATTTATAAGTCATATATCCATTGACCAGTTACAAAATTGAGATCAAATTTATAATTCTGAGTAGCTTATTATCATCATACTACACGATTCCTAATATCATGGTTAAATCAAAATGCAATCATAAATGCAACAAAAAACAACTCAATTATATTTCAGAAAAATAGAAAAGTAAGTAGCATCGATTGTTTTTGGTTGTAAACCGTATTTTTGCAAAAAAAAAATCAAAAGATTGTAAAATCGCAAAAAACTTAAAAAAGTAGTATTTTTTTTAATTTCTCAAAAATTACTGTTAATTTAAAGTAAATAAATTATACTTTAAATTATAAATAATTTTTTCTAAGTTAACTAGGACAACCACTTATAATATCCCAAGAAATTAAGATTATAATATTTATACAATGTATTTGTTATCTCTTGCGCATATTCACAATTCATTTATTTTTAACATTAGTTTGTTCTATAAATTAGTATGTTAATCACTCTAAATTTGGGTGCGAATGACATGGGTCAAGTTGAATATCATGCTCGCATATTAAAAAGTTTTAAGCTATGTACCGTAAGATGAAGTATTTGAATAGTTTGAAGTCGAGCTCAATAGAGTATTTAGATAATTTGAACTCAATTTTAATTCAATTGTTCTCCAATTTAATTCAAATATTTTAATCGACTAGTTCTTAAATATCACAAATAGTTAAAATATTCAAAGGGAAATAGTTATTCAACAAGACATTAATTAATCCATTAAAAAAAAAGACATTAATTAACATATTAATAATAAAAAAAGAAGCCTTATATTAGATTCAATTATTATTACCGTGTTTAGAATTAAATTTTAGTATAATCTGCCTTCTTGTGAAAATTAAACATTATAAGTATGTTATAACAAAAAATAAATAAGAGAGTTCAATGAAAGTGCAAGGAAATTAAAGTTGGGACGAGGATAAGCACGAGCAATTCATCAAATCAAATACAATGATAAAAGTTGATAGACATCAGTCTATTTCGATTTCACAGATTTCAAAAGAAGGCTGCTGTGAATAAAAAATGATACATACACCGCTAGTTTGTTGATGTAAAATTAAAAGATAGATTCTGAACGAGTGTACACGAGAGTGGTCATGGCGTTTTCATGCTAGTTACTAAACTGCGATTCTTTCTTGTTGAATTTCAATTCTCTAATGAATAATTTTACAGTCACTTTGGTAACACGAATTTTATTTAAAATTCTGAATTTAATTAAATAATATGTTTGGATAATGTTTAAAATTTAGATTTGAATTTACATTTCATTTAAATTTCAATAAATTTAAATATTAATATAAATATGAGAATTTGAAATGATAATTGAAATTCTATCATTTGAAATCTATCATTTAAATTTGAAATTAAATCAAAGTTACCAAATACAATCTTGCGCAATTTTACTTATTTCCATTCATTACACATTTTGTCATATTTGAAGCTAAATAACGACGCGCAAATTATTATAGCAAACTAGAAAAGAAATGATTTAATCCCATTTAATAATCAACTACAACAATACATTCCAGCTAAAAATTTACTAAAGACTAAACATATAATATCATTCAAGATCTTCGTAATAATTAGGATTAAATCCTGAACTCTTTTTAATATTGAATCAAATCCTGAAATCAGAGTATAAATAAATACAATACATGTGTTGTTTGAGTAATTCACAAATTTACCATAGCCTCTAATAAATCATAATTTGTTGGTACACTTGATTGTACTAAAATTTTCATATGTTTCGATATTTTTCAATTTGACACTAAGATGTTACAAACTCCGCTATTTAGATTCCTAATGTCCTCCTCATCACGAAAAAATAGTTTATCGGCTCAAATCGCACATCTGTAACCATATCACAAATAAATACATAATACAATAATTTGAATAATTTACAAGACTATCACATGTCCCTAAAATATTACGATTTATTGATACATTTAATAATAATAATTTATTTTATATATTGGATTAAAGTGTTCACATATTTTAATGTTGGACCGAATATTACATTCTTGTCTCTTGACAAAAAAATCATTCAAGTTCTAACATACAGTAATTTAAAAGAAACTGGCGCTAACCCAAGTTAAAAAAAACTCAAGGTTGGGCTTATGTTTTAACAGCTGGGTTTGGGCTTCCAGAAAGTTAAGATGAACGAATAGCAACTTAGCCGCAGCTGGGCCCAAACTTTAGAAAAGGCTAGTTGAGCTAAAGTTTTGGGCTCTGCTATATGTCAATTGTCACCTGGCGGGTAAAGTGAAAATTATGAACTAGTTAAATTATAATCCAGTAAGAATAAATTAGTATAAATTAATTATTTTTAGTTAAATTTTTGTTCTGATATAATTGAGTTAATATATATATAATTTTATTAAATTTATTGGGCTATAGATTAATTTATAGATTTCAATTAGTGGTAAATGAGAATAAAATTAATAATGAAAATTGTGAGTAATCATGGTAAATATTAAATAAATAAATATAAATTATTCAAACTTTTATATATTATTCAAGTTTTGATCATTTTTTCATATTATTTTAATTCTTGTACTTTTCTTTTTAACTTGATTTTGATTTAAATATAAAATATATGCATCCAGCTTGCTTTTGTTGATTTTTTATTTTGGGGTTGGCTGTAATCGTTTGAAACTTGTTATACTCTTCCTTAGTTCCCAATGTTTTTCTCTCTCAACTTGATCCTCCTTTGTACCAATACCTTATAGTATTAAATTGACTTGTTATTATTATTCAAATTAAATCGTACTTCTTGAAAATATTGTCACTAGTTCCAAGATATTCTTCCACTTGTTTGAGGAATTGTATTTTATACTAAATCTAAAATATTATACAACTATGAAATGTCAGGTGTTTTTTAAATTGGTTAAAATCGGTATTAGATCCATTTTTCATAAACTGTGAATTTAATTTTATGCTTACATTTTAAATTATAATTTTGTCATTGTTTTATAGAAATATTAAATAAGTTTTTATAATTAGTTATGGATAGTCTTCTCTTATAAAATTACTATAGAATTTTTCTCATTATTCAAAGTAAAGAAAGTTTTCCCACTATATAATATATATCATATTATATGGTAAATTATCAAGGGATAAACTTTTGCTGTCCAACTTGCACAGAGTCGGTAGGGAAAACCAGAGGGGAACAATATTATCATTAAACCAAGAGAGCTTTTAGTTTAAATTTAAAGGACCTTTTATATTTGCAAACTTTAGAAGTACTTGGAAATTTTAAAAAATGACGGTAGCTAATAGGAATTACAAAATAATATTTTAAATTGTTTTTTAAAATTTGGAACTGAATAATATTTTATTTTATTTATATCTAGTGGTACAATTTTTTAAAATTTATTAAATAGTGGAAATTTTAATGTTCTAAAATTTAAAAATGATCAATAAAGTATTGGAAACTTTTTCTATCTAAATACAATATAAAAAACTAAAAGGTGAGTAATAAAACACTTGACATAAATGTTATTTTGTAATATTAATATTTTAAAATAGGTATGAAAAGTTTAAAAATATTTCGTAAACACACAGTAGGAGTGGGAAATAAGTATAAAAATGTTAAATGATATTTTCCTAAAAAACACAAGTGGGTAGGTTTGAAAGTCTGAAAATTCTAGAGTACGTTTTAATATGGATAACGCTATTGAAAACTCTAATAAAAGGATATTTTGGTCACCAACCAAATTAACTAACACCGCAAATACTTGTATTATCCATTCCAATTTACGATGTGACGAGAAAAGTAACAACAAAAATTGTCGCTTTTTAGGAAGCCAAAAGAAACGGCGTCGTATGAATCCTCCTAAACGACATCGTTTTAAATTCTACGCACCTTCCACCCACTCAGTGTGGCCCTGTCAACATCACTGCTTCGTATTATCCACCCAAAACCCAATGCTCTCTTGTTACATTTACAATCCTCTCTCCGGACAATTGTGTTGGTTTGGTTACGTAAGTTATTTATTTTATTTATTTATTTATATTTATTTATATTTTTTTAAATGTAAATATTTATTTTAGAATTTTAGAATTAAATATTATTTTTAAAATAAAAAATAAATTACTTATTTTAAGTTAAAGTATATACATATATATATTTTTTAAAAATAAAATTTTATTTTCAGAAAATATGGGAAACAAACGGGTCCATTAATCGCCGACCTTAATTTTAGTATAAAATACACTCACATACTTTTATGAACTCCTCTTTCTCTCTCTAAAAAACAAATTCTAGTGAGAGAAAATCAACCGGGTTTGATCACTTTGTATACACACAGTCATCTTGTGTATCAATCGGATTAGATTATCAGGTATGATTGAGATTATATATGTAATTATAATTTTATGTGTGGTTTGTTGTGTGTGTAATAATGTGAATTGAAAGTGTTTGTAGAGATGGATCGGGCTCCGACAACAACACCGGGTATGGATATGCCGATTATGCATGACAGTGATAGATACGACTTGGTTAAAGATATCGGGTCGGGTAATTTTGGGATTGCTAGGCTTATGAGAGATAAACAAACTAAGGAGTTAGTTGCTGTTAAGTACATCGAAAGAGGCGATAAGGTATATTTATTTATTTAGTAATTGTGAGTACTAATCTATCTATATATAAGTGCTTAATTTAAGTAATTATTATTTGTGAAGGTATTTATGGAGATGTTAAGTTGGATAAGGCATACAGTTGAATTGATGTTGGTTTATATTTGGAAAGTTTGGGGCTTTTGGGTAAAGACTAGTAGTAGTATGAGCTGTTTGGTTTTTGGAAAGTTGGGTGTGTTCTAATGTTTCTTTTTAAGGCCTTTTGGTGATGTGTAGTACATGTATGTTTTATTTTGGGGATTGCTATGCTATGCTATGAAAACAGATATAGGTTTCGAAAAATGCTGTCTTAAGGTGAAATTATAGGTTTATGTGTGCGTTGTTTTATGATTAATAGGTATAGCAGAATATTCATTATAGTGAGAATTGGTTTACATCATAGTATCATGCTATATGTTTTAACCAAAGAGGCTCGAAAGTCTTACTGGTTTGCGTAATGAACTAATGGTAGGGAAGATTTGTGTTGCTGGGGTTTGTTTTGTTGGTTGCTTGATGTGTTTGTGAATGTTGCAGATAGATGAAAATGTTCAAAGGGAAATTATCAATCATAGGTCTCTCAGGCATCCGAACATTGTTAGGTTTAAAGAGGTATGATTTGGTATCGTAAGCTTAAAAGATTGTACCTTTTAACAGATGTGGCTATGGCTTGAATTCGTAGTACATTGAAATGGAATCTTTCTCATAGGGACAGTTGCCAGCAGAAACAAAATCTTTCAGCTTCATACTTTACTATGTTCAAATCTAGAGGTGTATGAGTATAAGTTAAAATAATATCTTTTGTAGCTCCAGAATGTTAATTATTCTGCTTATATTCCAGGTCATACTGACACCAACTCATTTGGCTATCGTCATGGAGTATGCATCTGGAGGAGAGCTTTTTGAGAGAATCTGCAATGCTGGTCGATTTAGGGAGGATGAGGTTTTCATCACATTAACTGTTATTGGCGTGCCCTGTTTTGCCCCATTTCATTTGGTATGCCTTTAAACTGTTCATTGACTTTTACTTGCAGGCTCGCTTTTTCTTTCAACAACTTATTTCTGGAGTCAGCTATTGTCATGCAATGGTACATAAATCTTTTGCTTGCTCAAGTGTTTTCTCTTCGTTAATCTTTTCTATTATCCCTAATGATGCAAGAAGAAAAACGAAGCCTGATAGTAAATTTGATTTGTTTGTGATGGAACTTTTTACTGAAGCAAATATGTCATCGGGACTTGAAGCTTGAGAACACATTGTTGGATGGAAGCGTGGCTCCTCGTCTTAAAATATGCGATTTTGGGTATTCCAAGGTATCTTTTGTATACTCGATATCTTTCATATTGTTTGGTTTAATGTGAACTTGATTATTGGGCTCTTAGTACTTGCTTAAAAAAATTTTAGGCAAGGTATTAAGAGCATTCCTGGTTCGTCCCACTTAAACTTCTTGGAAATTGTCTTCAGTGATCTCCAGTCATTTACGTCAACTTCTGTTTTTGTACATTATATGCAATACAAAATCTTTATTGTTTCTGTTACTTTTCAGTCTTCTGTCCTGCATTCACAACCAAAATCAACTGTGGGAACCCCTGCATACATTGCTCCTGAAGTATTACTTAGACAGGAATATGATGGCAAGGTACAAAATTATATATGACTTGTTGGATTCAAACTTTCTTGTAATTCAAACTTTCTTGTAATTCTAGGACATGATGCTAAGAACTTGATAATGTTACTTAATCAAGTATTAAACAATTTTCTGTACTGGTCTATGCAAAGATTGATAACTATTGCGAGTAGCTCGGATTTCGACTTGATTAATACCCGAGATGAACTGAAATCAATCGGATAATAAGAAAACACATAATCGGCTATACTAGCAAGCAATGGTATTCAAATCACTTTCTCCCCAACCCTGAATATTGAGGGTGCATTTTAGAAAATACTGAAAGGAAAAGAGTAGACAAGGAATGAAGTGAGTTGATGTGTGCTCCAATGAGTCATGACACACACACTGAAACGTACAATTTGAGGTGGGTTTAGAAAGTCAGTAGTACACTCCTAGTAAAGAATAATTATTGAATAGAAGGGGCTCGCAGTTTCCATATCTTCAAGATGCTACAAATAGTTTGTACTCGGATACAACAAGCTCTTTATTGTTTACTCTCCCCAGATCAAGCCAAGGGTCTGCAGTTTTGCTTCAGTTAGTTCTGTGTAGTATATGAATTCTGATGCAAGTAATAGCATGGATAGGAGCTACTAAAAGTCTAAGAATTGCTGTTTCAACCATCTCCATATGGTTTTTCTGTGTATTGTCACGAACTTTTCTGTGTATACGGAAGAAGATAGAAAAAGAGGGAGGGACAAGGGGGAAGTAAATTTTTTGGGTTGGCACCGGTTGGAGGACTGTTCTTTTGTCTGTACTAAATTCTACTTAAAGAATTTAGCATCCAATGCGAACAATCTTTCTACCCCTGGATTCAAATTAAAAATAATTATCAATTGTTTTAGCTGTATCAGTCTAACTTTCCTAGTTTGTGTTTATGCAAGTAGTCCTTTTTGTGCTGATAGATTTTCTTATGATGCTCAATGCATGATGATCCTTAATCTAGACCCTTCTTTCACATTTCAGATTGCTGATGTATGGTCATGTGGAGTGACATTGTATGTTATGCTGGTTGGGGCCTATCCATTTGAGGACCCTGATGAACCAAAAGACTTTCGAAAGACAATACAGGTATTGCACCGGAAAATTTTATTAATTTATCGAGATTATTAATTAATCGAGATAAAAGATGTACTGTTGCTATTATGTTGGGATCGAAAATCTGTATTGAAAATATTAATTTATCGATTATTAATTAATCGAGGTTTTACTGTATTTTTAGTTGAGTTCTCTTTATGGATTTCCGCTTCAACTTCTGCAGCGAATTTTAAATGTCCAGTACTGCATCCCAGAGAACATTGAAATATCGCCCCAGTGTCGCCACCTGATTTCCAGAATTTTTGTTGCAGACCCTTCTATGGTCAGTTTCATACTTTTTACCTACTGTTGTTGGTATACAAATGACTTCAACATCTGTAACTGCTAGAAATAGTGGTCACTTGGTAAAGAGGAAGGCACAATACTGAGCTACAAGTTTACTACTGTTCTTTTGTCTCATATTTGCTACGTGTCTGTGTGCCTTCTAATGCTAGATGAAAGAGTGCAATACTCGTATTTCAACAAAGGTTTAAATTCTAAGATGGCATCTCTAATTAATTAGCTATTTTATCATGTTTTAATTACATAATCTGGTTGTGATAAAAAGTACTTCAGTCGGTATATACATGGATGGTCTAAGAATAGAAGTTCTATCTTTACTGGAGTTAGATTGTTTTTACTTGAACTGTGCTAGCACTGTGCCAGCACTGTGCCTGTGAATGTTTTTGTATGTTTTGATGTTTTGTTGTACTTGATCAAAATTGTGATTGATGCTTTCTAATCTGAATTTAGGCATATTAAACTGGATGGCGTGTGCAAAATTATCTGACTTCTGCTTATCTTTTCCTGGACTCAATATTAGTTCAAGGGAATAAAATTATCACCCTGTAAACAGTTATTCATGTAGGGCTTCCAGTGGTTACTACACTGCCTGCTTCATTAAGGAAAAATTATATCATCTGGATATAGTCATTCGCGATAGTGCTCGACTGTCCATAAAATTGATCTCATCTAAATTTAACATTGAGGTACACTACAGTACAAGGTACTGGGTGATTGATAAAATTTGTCCATAAAATTAACCTTTTCAGATGATGTACACTATGGTACTAGGTATTGGCTGCAATCAGGAAAATAAATTAGGCGATTAGATAATTTTGTAGTAGATTTCAACAATCTTTTTGTTTGGTTATTCCTTCCAAAATTTCCGAATTATGGTTACGAACCAACTTTTTAGCTTATATTTAGTTTGTGTACCTCTGTAATTATTGTACTTGGCCGGTTAGGTCAACTACTATGCCAGCCTCATTTGTTTTGTTCTTACGAGTGCAGAGAATAAGCATGCCTGAAATCAGAAACCATGAGTGGTTTTTAAAGAACCTCCCTGCAGATCTAATGGATGAGAAGATGATAGGCGACCAGTTTGAGGAGCCTGAGCAACCCATGCAGAGCGTTGATGTAATCATGCAGATAATCTCGGAGGCAACTGTACCACCACCTGGCTTGTATGACATGGAAATGGATGATTACTTGGATGACTTGGACTCTGATCCTGATAGCCTTGATATTGACAGCAGTGGAGAAATTATATATGCACTTTGAATACATTTTCGGACTGGTAACAATGGAAAAAGAAACAAAGGGATCGTAGCAAAGTAAAAACTCATGCGGCATAATATCAGAATTCTAGCTACAATTTATTAGATATATTAGCATAGGAGTAGACCGTGGACGCACATAATCTGCACCCTTAGACACCCTGTTGTAGGGAAAAATGTCCAATCTCATTACTTTAAGGGGGTTGTTGGCTGAAGGGTGATAGACTTTGAAGTTACATTCTCGTTGCTGAAGTCGTTTGTCTTGCAAGTTGCAACAATGTACGATTTTATTTGTAATCCCCCCAACCCTCTTCCCTCTTTGTATCAGTTTTGTATCAGAGTTCTGCTGTCTGTTGTATCAGAGTTCTGCTGTCTGTTGTTTTATTTATGCTTCCTTCTACCGTTGGTATATATAAAATATAAAAGATCATGTTGAAATACGTTTTTCACAATGTTGGAGAACCTGTTTGTTTGTTTGCATATATTGGGTTTCTCTTCTGCCTTAAATATTCGGTGTCTGGAATTGATATTGGATGATTTCTTAATGTGGTACTAATCTTGATCATATTGCATTCGATGTTCTCTCTGCTTGTGCCTGTTTTGGTTTAGACGACAGGGCAAAAAATTCCACCCGAGTAAAGGAGAAACATTGCCTGAAGTACATTTCAGATCATTATGTTTGTGTGGATGACTTCCTGCAACAGGCAGATTCAAAGAGCCAGAGATGTCATGGTTAAACACGTCAATGAAACTATTTAAGTTTCATTTGTTACCCTTGTGACCATCTAGTATCAAGTGGCAAAATCAGAAAGGTTATGAAACCATAAGTATCAAGTCACAAGTTGACCAAGACCAATTAAGATAACGCAAGATGAAGCTTAATCGGTGAACTCAACCTGCATGAGGTGAAAACAATCTAGTGGTAAGATAGACGATCATTATACGAGGAGTGAGACGAGATCAATCATCTCGCATGCTATTTGATCGAAACTATTTTCCTGATTTCGAATAGGAATATGTGGCTGTTGCTCGCATTTAGATTAGATAATTGATTTTCCTCGATTCCCCAAGAACATCCTCTCGAGACGAATTGACAATAATGTTGAATCATCTTCCAAAGTTCGTTTTTTATACACCGAACGCTAATACTGTAATCTTATTTTTCAGTTTGAAATTATGTTTTTTAAACATTGGTGTGTAGTGTGTAGTGGTTAAAGAAGTCCCAGTATTATTTAGAAGTTGATGGTAAATATTTTGGAGTTGAGAGATGCATAATCTAATTAATCTCGTCATAATCCTCGCAGGTAAATCCTAATTCAAAATGTGTGTTGATATGATCATATTTATTAATAGGGCAGCATAAATGAACAGCAGTATCAATACATGCTTGGTAGCTAGTATTTCAAGTCTGCAACAGGACTTACCGACGCATATTATAAGTCTGCAACAGGACTTCCCGATACATTGATTATTCACACACCACGGAAATAGAAAAACTTGCAACAAAGCTTAATACAATAATAATGTATGCATGCGACTAAGTAGCTACTCCGTCTTGTGTTGATTTCCAACCCTCTTATCCTTAAATTTCCTTATAACCTTGTCATCAAACCTGGCATACACACGGTTTCCATGCTCCCTCGCACTCCAACAATACTCCTTAATCCTATGTTGATACCGCTTGTAAAGCACGGGTGCAGTCATCCCCACAACAGTTCCTTGACAAAATAAAACTATAGCAAGTTAGTATAATTCATCAAAGCAAAACAGCCAATTACATCAACTAATTAGATGCACATAATTTGTTACCGATATAAAGAAAGGTAAGGAAGTCGATGCAAGTTCCAACGATAGAAAGCAGCCATAGAGCAGTCACACTCCCTTCAAACACCAGCCACTCTTAGGTATCAATACATGTTGTGGACAAAAAAATAAAAATAAAAAAGGGCCAGGACTAACTTCCCGAAAAGCCTAAGGAGGTTTTCCCATATGAAGATAGCAGAGCATAAGAAAGGAGAGTGATCAAGTTGAACTGATAGACTTGAAGCACCACATATATTGCAGTAGCGACGGCTACAAGGAGCAGGCTCAGATCTTTTCTCCTCCATTCGTACACATCTCTGACTATACTAGAACTATTCTTGCTAGACTCCTTGTCTATTACATGAGCACCGTCGTCTTTGTAGTATTATTATCAACCACCTCATCTTCAGTAACCGTAACTAGTGGTGGCTTCAATTATAGCGAAATTAATTTTTTTACAGCAAGCGTGTGTGTACGCATATATTATAGATTATCAGGACTTGATATATATATATATATATATGTATGTATGTTATGAGTTAGAGATAAAGCCAAGAGGACAAAGCTTGAACAACATAGAGTCGAGGTGTCAACCTGTGCTCACTGATGACACACATGTTGATCAATGTGATATGCAACGTGGAAGCCATGCAGGACTTGTGCTATATGACTCCCCTCTACTAATTTTACGTGAATAACAATTTGGGCCCGGTCTCACTCTGGTTTTTAGTTCAGCTACATTCTTTTTCTTTAATCCTTATCAGTTATCACTCAAATTTAATATTTGGAGTTGATGTTTGGAAGTTGGTGAAATAATTATAATTTTAAACTTTAATTTATTAGTATTTTGCGCTTCGTGATATGATTCGTCCACAATTAATACGGACGATAAATTATTAACATTGCATATATTTTAAATAAAATAACACAATATATTTGTACCTTGAACACCCTAAAACACATAAAATGTACGGAAATGAAAGCGTGATTAAATAGATACATCGGGCCCGTTTGACTCCTATTATAAATAAGGCTTAAATGTAATTTAAACCCTGCGTTATTAACAATATACAATTCAAACCCTATTTTAATATATTTAGTAAATTTAACCCTACGTTTTTTAACTATTTACAATTGAAACCTTTTTTAAAATAATTAGTAAATTTAACCGTATGTTTTTGAACTATGTACAATTGAAACATTTTTAAAATAAATAGTAAATTTAACCCTACGTTTTAAACATTTAGTAAATTTAACCTTGACTTTTTAATTTCGGAATAAAATAAATTTTACGACAAAATTTTGAATAAATATTCGTCAAATGCACTATTGTCAATTTTTTTGTATAGATATTATCTAAGCATAATAGATATTTGCAATTATTAGGGTTTTTTCTTATAAAATGAATATATTTAGATGTTCTTTTCTAATATTAATATATCTATATGTATAATATATTATATATGTTCAATAAAATTTTAATATGTGTTTATATTATTTCATCTTACCATCACACTTCCCGCTCAATATATTCATGAATGTTCATCACCGAATTTAATTTATTTTCAAAAATACTCTTCGATGAATATATTCTCGAAAATACTTTTTCTATATAAAATTTATTTTATTCCAAATTAAAAAGTTAAGGTTAAATTTACTAAATGTTTTAAAACGTAGGGTTAAATTTATTATTTATTTTAAAAAAGGTTTCAATTGTACATAGTTAAAAAATATAGGGTTAAATTTACTAATTATTTTAAAATTTTAGTAATTATTTTTAAAAAGGTTTCAATTGTAAATAGTTAAAAAACGTAGGGTTAAATTTACTAAATATATTAAAAAAAGGTTTGAATTGTATATTGTTAATAACATAGGGTTTAAATTGTAAATAAGCCTATAAATAACTTATAATTTTGAAAAATACGTATTTTTTGACTTATAAATTATTTATAACATAAGTCAAACGTACATGAAAAAAGTACTCAACAAATATGTATATACATATATGTTATTTATAGTTTTGAATAATAATTTGAGATATTAAGATTAATACTACATATCATTATAATATTAAAAGTAATATTATAATAATAAAAATGAAATTTTAAGTTATAACAGGAAATCAATTTCATTTGGGGTGTGTTTGGTATTATTGTTATCTATTGATAGAATTTGAAATCAATTTTCTAAAAAATAATTTTAGAGAAAACAGCTATATCATATTTTTTCTACCGGCATTTTCTTAAAACCACTTTTTCGGACCACAAATTTCAAACGGAACCTTAGTACTAGATCAATTGGACATATGCAACATTGCGAGGTAACGCTGCTACAGCGTTCAGAAAAAGGTAAGTGCTCATGAGCACCGCAATCAGTTGGCCACGGCCTAGTCTTCTAAAATAAGTCGATCAAGGTTGGACGTTGAAGTCGAGCGGCACTTCAGACTAAACAAACTACGCCTTATTATGCTTTAAGTCTAAAGGAACAGCATAATTTGACATTTTATTTATCTAAACATGTCCTGGTCTCGGAGAATGGAGATGCTTACAATGAGTGGTTAAAAACATATCAAGTGGAAGTCGCTTCATTTTGTTTCTATTATTCCACACCAAGAAAAAAGTTACTTGAGTTTGTTAAAAGGTGACAGCAACACCGAGATTATGGGGGCGGGTTACGCGTTAGAGTAAAATACTCCTAAATAACGCTATTTTGACAACTACGGGTATAATGGTATTTGTTAATACAGCTGGAGATTAAAAAATGGATACATATTCTATTATTCTATCAGGTGATAGCAAGTATCAATTACATATCAATCACTACCGATTACAATTAAGTACCGATCTAGTGCATTATATTAACTCATTTATCTAAATATATAAGATTCATCCAATATATACTATTCCCTCTTTTTTACTTATTTGTCCATTTCAGATTTGTTGCTGAAATGCATCAAATTTTGACCTCAAGTAAGCAGTTGTTTGATGAAATAAAAACAAAATGTATAAAACTGACAAATTAAGTGAAATAGTGGGTGTTCTTAAAATTATACCAAAATTTGTCCCAGATGTTGAGCGTGTCTAATTGGTAAGTTTTCTATAATAACATGAGACATCGCGTATATACATATGCACTCACGAATTAAAACAAACAATATGTCATGTCATTTGGGAAAAAAAATTGATATAATTTTTAGTTACTTAGCATTGTTCTAAAAATATATCGTGTTTAACAAAATGAAAAATGCTAGAGACACCAAAAAATTATCTCAAATTTTGTCTCAAATACTGAATTATTATCTCTGTAATTGGTAATTTTCTTATAATAATATGAGACTCCGCATGTATACATATGCATCCACGAATAAAAATCAGTCATGTGTCATAACACGTCATTTGATAAAAAAAAATTGAAATAATATTTGGGATCACTAGCATGACTCTTAACAAAATATAAGTACCCACTCACTAAATAGTACAATAGTATAAACCGTTCGAATGAAAAAGAGTCATATATTTACATAATCTACCATCTCGATTACAACAAGCAAATTGATTGAAAAAGGTGTAATTCTGGAGGGGGGAATGCGAAAGCATGAGTGATAATGGCAACGACCAGCCTTTAAAATTACGCAAAGGCCTTATCATCATTGAACTAAAACGCGTGATATACGCTGATCATCAACACTTGGGGTAGGCTGAAGGCGTACCCTGTGAAGCTTTTCTTCATTTTTTTTCCACTGCTCACCTGTCATTTCATTTATCTCATCGCAATATTTATAAGGGAATTTGTATAATATGTTGTAAATTAATGGGTACACCCGTTTTATTCAATAATTATAAATATGTCTCATGATTAACTTTTAACTCATCTAAATATAATTAAGTTATAAATATTAATATTTATTTTTTAAATATGACTAAAATACCTGTGATGCAATATATAATTAGGTTTATCATTCTAATCTTATAAAATACAACATATTACTGATATTTATTCCACTGTTTGAAAATAAAGGATTTATATCAAGACACAATAGAAGTATCATTATCAGGATACATGGCAAATGCCATGAAAGAAATGAGAAGCCCAACTATTAGAAAGAAGACATATTAAGGATCCCTTATAGATTCAATTAGTGGCTTAGAAATAGATCAAGGGTAGCACTAGTTAGACATTCTTAGTTAAGTTTTGCTATGAAGAACATAAGTTGCTCTTTAAACAAGGTCCTTCTTAATTTTGTATCAAGTGAATATGTGAATCTTAATCTTGTTGTATTGTTAGAAATAATAGTTTAACTAGGGTTTCTAGATTTGAATTTAGGATATATTTATAAACATAATTATAAATGGGATATATTAATAAATTAATTTTTAAAATGAGACATATTAAAAAAAATCCTTTATTTTATTCATTTATTGGGTGGAAAGTTTATATATGTCATTTAAAAATAATAAACTAGTGAAGTTAACCATAATTACTTTAAAATTGATAACATTTTAAATTTAAGATATATTTATAAATACAATTGTAAATGGTACATATTGTAAATCAGTTTTTAAAATGGGAAGTATTAGAAAAAAATCCCATTTATAAATATACACACTCATGATTCATTACTAAACACAAAACAAACTTTTCCCGTTACCATTTTTTTTGCGTCAAGAATTATACACATTCTTCAATCACACCTGGTATGCTTTAAGTTCTTCTCTTTAATCTAGCTCTTTACATTAGTGATCATTTTTTTCTTATTTTTATTAATAATGGTGACTTGTCAGTCATTACTTGCTGTTTTGCAAAGATACTGGAGCGTGAGGGCTGTTGTTTTCAAACATTTGGTGACATGGGGAATTTATTTTTGTGTCAGTTGACCATCTGTGTAATACTTGTGAGTGTCTCAGTTGTGAAAGCAGAGGATCCTTACAGATATTTTACCTGGACTGTTACTTATGGAACTGCTTCTCCTCTTGGTGTACCTCAACAGGTGATTACAATCACTGCCATTTAGTTTATGCGCATTAACTATGTATTATTTAGGAAAGCAGGATTTTGTCGCACACACATGCCTCCAGGCTCAAGTCAAATGCACAAGCCTCGAATAAGACACACAACTAAACCTCGTTACTACACTATCCACTCTACTAAGGCTAGGGATTGTTTATCTGTTTATTACTTGAAACTGAAATTTTACTTGTTTTGGATTTAATGTGAAGGTAATCCTTATCAATGGTCAATTTCCTGGTCCCAGACTTGATGTTGTCACCAATGACAACATTATCCTCAATCTCTTTAACCAGTTGGACCAGCCTTTTCTTTTGACATGGCAAGTATCTCTATCTCTTTGCTTCCATAGCTTTGATATCTCGTGTTCTTGTACGTTTTTCCTTAACGTGTTTAATCCTATGTATAGTCATTAATTAGAAACCGAGTCAGAGGTCAACTTGAATACTACATATGTTGAACATTCATGTTTGTAGAATATTTTATTTGTTTCTTCTATTGCTGAGAACGTAAAAGTTATCCTGCATGAGCCTCAAATTGTCCAAGAGGCTTGGATACATATTACTTATTGTAAATACGAACTTCATGTTTAATAACCAGGAATGGAATTAAACAGCGGAAGAACTCTTGGCAAGATGGGGTTCTGGGGACAAATTGCGCTATTCCTCCAAATTCTAATTATACATACAAGTTTCAAACCAAAGATCAGATTGGGGGTTACACATATTTCCCGTCAACTTTGATGCATAAAGCTGCTGGAGGTTTTGGAGCACTGAATGTCTATGCTAGAACTAGAATCCCAGTCCCATATTCATTACCTGCTGGAGATTTTAGTTTACTTATTGGTGACTGGCGCACAAGCAGTCATAAGGTGAGGAGCATATATGACATGTTTACACTTATTTTACTTTCCTATCTTATTTCTTGGAAATGAGTTTTTCTTATAAATTGTTCAAACTTCCTAGATTTGGCATGTTAGACGCATGTACACTGTATATTGTAGGCTAAACTTTTAGTCTTTGTTCTGATTCTGGGCAAACAACTGGTTCAGGAGTCGGTGAATAAAGTAAACTAGAACTGAAATTACACAGCTGATAACCTTTGGAGAAGTCACATTGTCCAGGTTCAGTTTATTAACTACTTCACATATTCTGTTATGGTCTGACACTAGGCAGAGAAGGGCCACTAAAAGAAGAAATTTTAACCGGAGAAAAATGGCCACTATCAATCGCTTGAAGTTATATTAGAAAGTATCAAATCCTATATTACTATATATGAAGAACTTTGTTTTCTTTTGTGTTTTCCGGTGCTTCTGAACACTAAAAAGTCAAAATGCAGTTCCAAACTTCCTGTATAAAAAGAATATATTTATAATTTCATCACTACATATATGTGATACACTGCAACGGCCTTAAAACTATATTTCTTTGATAAGTTCAGCTACTCAATTATTTAAATGACATTTTGAGTCTATACTATGCACCATCATTAAGCTGGTGATAAGATAGACAATTTTATTAATTGATTTCCAATTTCGAAATTGAGCTAAACTGAACTTTTAAAGGAGAACAGGTAATCTATAGAGTAGAGAGTAAAATAATTAATATATTCTAGTTGAGGAATTTTATAGCATCCATATGGACCATATTCTCTTGTCTTGTTCCAAATGCTTGTCAAATAATTTATATATATACATGTTTATGATGTCAGGGACTAGTACATTATCTGGATTCAGGAAAATCTCTTACATTTCCTGATGGTGTACTTATTAATGGAAGAACTCAGTCTTCTTACAGTGGTGATCAAGGTCCTTATTGTTTAAACCAGTAAACATTAATATATCTATATGACTTAAATGTTTTTTTCTCTATATTCATCTACCAAAAGGTGATCAACTCTTATTCGAATTATAAGTTCTTAAAATTCCACGCTTTGCTTTCTCAGGTAAGACCTACTTATTTAGGATATCAAATGTGGGGTTGTCTACCTCATTGAACTTCAGGATACAAGGACACAATCTGAAGCTAGTTGAGGTTGAAGGATCCCACACTATTCAGAACGTATATGATTCTCTTGATGTGCATGTCGGCCAATCTGTGTCTGTCCTAGTTACTTTAGATCAAGAACCAAAAGATTACTACATTGTTGCATCAACACGGTTTACAAGGCGTGTTCTTACTGGTACCGCAGTACTGCATTACACAAATTCGCAGACTCCAGTGTCAGGAGCTTTACCGGCTGGTCCAACTTACCATATTCACTGGTCTATGAAGCAAGCCAGAACCTTTAGGTATATAGTTTTCAACAGTCTAGACATTCTGCTTTATGGTTGTGAAACAAATTCGAGAATTTCTTACTCCATTTTTCTGTAGACTTGCAATGCTAGGAATATCTCAAAACTTTGTTACACGGCAGACCTTTTTTCTCTTTTCATCGATATGTCCTCAAAGTGTATATTAACTGTAATGGGCAGGTTTGGTCAAAGTTTAACATCTATCCAACATGTGTAGGTGGAATTTGACATCAAATGCAGCCCGTCCAAATCCTCAAGGTTCATACCATTATGGAAAAATTAAAACAGCAAGAACAATCGTATTGGCCAACTCAGCCCCTCTGATTAATGGAAAGCAACGATATGCTGTCAACAGAGTCTCTTACATTAATGCAGATACTCCATTGAAACTTGCAGATTACTTTGAAATACCTGGAGTATACAGTATGGATTCTATTCAAGGCATCCCATATGACGGTCCTGCTTATGTGGCTACATCAGTAATGCCTGCTTCCCATCATGATTTTATTGAAATTGTTTTTCAGAACAATGAGAAAGCCATGCAGTCCTGGCATCTTGATGGTTATGATTTCTGGGTTGTCGGGTAAGTCTTACTGCTTATGACACATCCTGAAAATATTTTCTGTGTAGGTATATACTTTCTAATGCTGACCCTGTTGAAACACTCGATAGTTTTGGCTTTGGACAGTGGACAGAAGCTAATAGAGACAACTACAATCTAGTTGATGCCCTTACCAGACATACTGTTCAGGTAAAATAATAATGTAACTGTCAAGATTGAAGTCTGTCATGACCACAGGGTCCGTGATAATCAGTATTGAGTATATGTAATTCAAAAAACTAGTAGATCTTCCTCATATGTATTAATTTTTTGTAGGTATACCCCAAGTCTTGGAGTTCTATATTAGTGTCTTTAGACAACCAAGGCATGTGGAATTTGAGGTCTGCAATATGGGAACGACAGTATCTTGGACAACAATTCTATCTTAGAGTTTACAACCCCATGAAGAGTTTCGCTAACGAGTATGGCATTCCTCAGAATGCTCTACTTTGCGGAAAAGCTGTTGGCAGGCATCCATAGTGCGGCAGTCCATTAAGCACTGTAATCTCCAGTTGTCGGGGGTGATTGACCTTTGAAGATGAATCCAAGAGAGATTATGCCTGGCTTCTTGGTCTGTATATCAAACAAATTAGATAACTTATATCAACCATCAGTACTTTATCAGATTCAGTTGTTTGTTTTTTTTTGATTAATTTGGCTTATAACCTTACAAATGAGTATCTGTTTTAAAGAAATTCTTAGGATGAGCCAGGATCGAACCAGGACCTGGGACGACAGAGGATAAACCCTCAACCACTTGTACTATTCAACCGTGCTCGATTCAGTTGTTGATATAGCTATATATTTATATTCTTTGCAAGTAGAATTGTCACGACTAGTGAGATTGTTTAGCATTTGCACATATATATATATATATATATATTGATATGTTTGCAGAAGTTAAATTAACAAGGTTTTGGGCAGGAAATGGCTGAATTTTAAATTAACAACATTTTGGGCAAGACATAGCTAAAGTTACATTAATTAACAATATTTTGTAGCTTTTCTTCAGCTTTCCGAATTTATAAGGAAAGCCGTTCAGCAGTTAAACGGTGTTCTAGGCCAGATAATCTGGGAAAGCTGCTTTTCGGGTCAGGGATAGAGCCGGCCAATCGTGCGGGTCGGCTCGGACCGCCCGAGACCGGCCCGGTTTTTAGCTCGCTCGGTCCGATTTTCTTAAGTGCCGGTTCAAATTTGGCCCGAACCGCTACAGTGAATCAGCCGAATACGAATTTTAAAACTGAAAAACCGGACCGGACCGGCCCGAACCTGCTAAAAATCGTACCGAACCGACCCCACAGCCCGGACCGGCTCGTGAACCGGACCGTGACTCGTGAACCCGCGAACCCGCGAACCCGTGACTCGTGAACCCGTGACTCGTTTTTTTTTTCCATTTCTTACTTGCTTTTTGAGTTTTGACCGTTGCTTTTTATTAATATTTTAATGTATAATGAGAGGTGGTCCATGGATTGAGTATAACTTACTATACATGAATCAGACTGGCCTTGCCGCTTAAACAATTCAATATTATCAACATTGTTACCTTGTCCCCACTAAAATATTTAAAAGTTTTCACTGTTTTAAAAAATGGGAATTGAAATTATAAGTTCGCGAAAGTGCGAAGTTACTTTATAATAATTACTCCCTCTAGTCCTTTTTACTATAAGGTATTGTATGCAATTTAAGATTTAAATAAAAGGAGTTTTATTTAATATTTTTTAATAATTCTTTTTTTGTATAAAAGTATTTTAAAAATATTTTTATTTAAAATAAGAATAATTAAAAAATATTAAGTAAAACTCATTTTATTAAGATTTTGAATTACGTGCAGCGTACTATAAAAAGAACGAGATGGAGTAATTGAATAATCAATAATTAATTGAATTGATTAATAATGGAAGCATAAAAAACATTGTCATGTTGTCTGCTAGGTTTTTTTGCTCAATAAATTATAACGAGAATCCCCAAATACTTGTTCTTTCGATTATCAAGTTGCAAATGAAAATAACTGATTTTTACTCGGTAGAAGCACTGATTGACTTAACAAATACTCTCTTTATTTAGTTTTATTTGATATTTGATTTTTTGATTATATAGTTAAATTTATTAATTTTAAGATTTTCTTTTTTTGAATAAAAATATTAAATTAAAATTTTTATTCATAAAAAGAAAATATAAAAAATAATAATTCTAACTATGTAGTCAAAATTTTTAAAAGAGTGTGCTAAAAAATTAAATGTCAAATATTTCCAAACAGAGGGGCTATAATTTTGACAAACATTCAAGTGTGAGAACATGATAAAATTAAATCAATGATAAAAAAAATGCAGTAATGCAAGTTAAGAAAGTACATCAGTGCCTGTCTGCCTGACCGAGTGACCGTTGCTTTTTTTTCCGTTGCATGCATGAACAAATATAGCCTGTTTTTTGACCGTTGCTTCTTGTCTTCTTGACCGTTGCAACTTGCAAATATAGCCTATAAATTAACTTGAATGCTGCATTTTTTACACACCATTCTCTCACACTCTCATTCTCAAATCTCAATCTCTCCATTTATTTAGCTATTATTTGTTCTTGTTAAAATTTATATTATATTAATAATTTCTATTATATTTTTTTTACTACAAAAAAATAAATATGGAAGAAGGAAGATGTACAATATCATCTCAAGAATCAACCCCAAGTTCAATGTTACCCCCTCGATCTGCTGAACAAAGTAAGTTTTATTTTATTTCATTTTAAAGTAAATTTTAATATTTAATTTTTAAATGTTTCGTTTTTAAAATTTTTATTTTTTAATATTTCATTTTCGAATATTTAATAAAAAATCGAATATTTATTAAAAAATCGATTTTTTCAATTTCGAATATTTATTAAAAATTTCATTTTTTAATGTTTCGTGTTTAAAATTTTTATTTTTTAATATTTCATTTTCGAATATTTAATAAAAATTCGAATATTTAATAAAAAATTAAATATTTATTAAAAATTCGATTTTTTTCATTTTTGAATATTTCGTTTTTTAATGTTTCATTTTTTAATGTTTCATTTTTGAAATTTTCATTTTTTAAAATTTTATTTAGTTTAAATAACGTGACTCAATTTTATTTCATTTTTGTAGGTGGTAGCAGTTCCAGACAAGTATCGCATGTTTGCACATATTTTTCGAAAGAAAACACGGATAATCCAAATCGGTTTAAAGTTCATTGTTTGATTTGTATGGAAAGTGGTAGACAACAAATACCATTTAATTATGCTAAAGGAACGGGAAAGAGTACACTTAATCGGCATTTAGAAAATCATCATGGAATATCGAAGTCGTCCCACGAAAGTGGAGAGGCACGTGGAGGTTCACAACAAACACAAATTGGTGGTTTCATGACTTCATCTCCAGGTGGAGGTATGCCTTTCTCCTATAATAGAGATAAGATGATTCAAGATTTTGCTACTTATGTTACGTTGGATGAGTTACCTTTCTCCCACGATGAGAGTGAAAATTTAGAATATATGGTTAAAAATTCATTAAATCCCGCATTTAGAAGAATTCCCAGGAACACACTTAAACGTCACATACAAAAACAATATTATAGTGCTAGAGCAAATTTAATTGAATTTTTCGTACTTTCGATGGAATGGTTTCTTTAACTAGTGATTGTTGGAGTTCGAGTCAAGGTGAGCCTTATATTTGTATTACCGTTCATTGGATTAGTATCGACTACATATTAGAAAAACGAATGGGCCATCGCTGAACACACATATTCTCGCAAAAATTTAAAAATAAGTTATGAAATTATACTTTATATATCTTAAAATGCGTGTCGGATACTCTCTATACAATGTAAAAAATTGGGAGCGACAAAGTAGTAATTTTCAGAATCAGGAGCTTGCTCATTGTCACAAAACTTTCCAAAAAGAAAAGGTAGCAATGTCTATTTTAATTAAAATAAAAATAAATATTCAAATGTTTTCTATAATTATATCTTTGACTATATATAATCTACAAAGTCACACACATATATATACAAGTTTATAACATGTGCTTCAGGAATGAATGATTAATATTTAAGTAAATTTATTTTATATATTATATTTTATTGATATTTACTATAAAATTTCATAACCGTTAGAATTTATGTTAATATAATATTATAATATTTGTGAGGAGTTGTATAAAATGAGGACTATCAGGGGTTAGAGTTGTATGTTATTATACAATGATATTTATATATTAATATTCATAAACTTTAATGATATATTAAATAAAAATTATAGGATAAGTAGGATTTTTAAAATAGGAAATATAGAATATAATTTAACTATAATATAGAATATAATATAATATTATCTGTGAAGAGTTGTATAAAAGGAGGACTGTTGGGAATTAGAGTTGTATGTATGATATATATTCTTTTTTAAATTATATTTTATTAAAATTGAATGGTTGAGATCATTTCTATGGTTCAACTAAAATTGAATGATTAGGATTTTTTCTATGGTTCACCTTAGATCAAATTTTTTAATCTTTCGGTTATAATAATATTATATATAGGGTAACAATCAGATGAAAACTTTTAGCGTGAGAACCGTGGAAATTTTCATTAAATTTTGCAGAATCATAATAAAAAAATGCAATAAAAATATTCAGATAAACTTTTTATTATCATTTTGCAAATAAAAATATGGTTTTGCACTATTTTTTTCATTTTTTATTATGATTCTGCAGAATTTAGTAAAGTTTTCACAATTCTTACGCTAAAAAATTTGCATCGGAGTGTTACCCATAGTGTGTGTGTGTGTATATATATATATATAGGGGAATGCTCAAAAGAAAACCATTTTTTTAGAGAAAACTAAGGTACTTTTATCAACCGTTGATTTTTAATTGATCTAATGATTCATATTAAATTAGAATATTAGTTTCCTTTTCAATTGTTTGACATTTATTTACATATATTTGGAAACTATTACAATTTTGTAATTATATATGCTACTATTATAATGAACGGTGTAGATGATGGTCTCTAAGTTTCCTATCTAAAAAGTTTTCTCTAGATTTCTACTATATATATATATATATATATATATATATATATATATATAGTAAGGTTCTAGAGAGATCCTCATTAGCGAGAGAACTAGAGACCTCAATCGTGACCGTAAATTCTTTTAATCATGACCGTAGATTTTTTTAAAGTAAGATTCTCTTAATTTTTAAATGAAGATTCTGTTAGATTGTGAGTAGATCAACGGTGGATATATAGGGTCTCTGGTTCTCTCGCTAAGGAGGGTTCTCCCTTGAATCTCTCCCTATATATATATATATATATATATATATATATATATATATATATATATATATATATATATATATATATATATATATATATATATATATGAGTTGCACTCCATAAACAACACCTTATATAAATAATACGAAAGAACACCATCAAAACACTTCATTTTTTATAAACTTTCGATTGTTAAGATTAGAATCACCAAATTTAACAATAATTAAGCTTAACATATCTAATCTAATATCGGATCTCATCTAAATTTTAAAAATAAAATGTTACGGAATGTAATATAGAATCCAGCATAAAACCTTTTATACATTTTTGTAACAATGAAATTTACATATAATCGTGTTATTTTTAATCCTAATTTATTGTTAACTTCATGTTAGAATGTATCATTATTCATTAAAAAACATAATTGATGCTAAAATTTGAATCTAAATGAGTTTTTATGTAAGATTCTATTGTATTCTTTTTTATTTTTTTATATAAAGGTATTTTTTATGGAGTAATGACATATATATATATATATATTCAATAACTAAAATTAATATTTATTTTAAAAAATGAGGATATTAAACAACATATACATGACACATATTCTCTGGATTCCTCTTGTACCATACGAAGCCAGGAGTTGGGGCACTTGCCCCACTATCGGCTCTTTAAAACTATTTACATTTTCAGAATTCTATTGATATTTGCTCGGTGAATAAAGGCATCTTCTAAGCGGGTTTGATTTTACATTTTTACATATTGATTTATTGGTGTATTTTACTGAATTTTGTAATCAGTTCGAGCTAAACTCTCTAGCTATTTCATCTACCGACAAATGAATAATGAGTCTTATATCTCGCAGTAAACCTGTCGACGGATCAAATTTGGATCAGATCACTCTAAATCCATATTCAAATCTATTTATTTTTTAGATCGGATTAAGTATCAAATATTTTAAAGATCATTCCATATCCGCTCCATTTAGATGAGGGGTAATCGGATCGGATTTCCAATCCAATTAAATTTTTTATAATTAAATTATTTATCTGTGCTACACACAAAATATATTATAATTTATATATTAATAAATATTGTTATTATAATATAACATAATAAATATAAAAATATTTATATTTAACTATTTTATGTTTAAAACTATCACATAATAATTTTAAATTATTTTAATTCTTTCCTAAATTTATTTTAAGTATCTTAATTTATCCTTTATTATTATTTACAATATTTTATATGTGTTAATTTTTATTTAATATTTACTCATACAATAATATGTTATCTGTTTTAATTCATATTTAATTTTTATTTTTAATTCTTTGTATCTTAAATTCTATTCAAAATTATATTTTTTCAAACTACTGATAATAGTCTGTATATGTTATTTTTTTAATAATTTACTCATATTATAATATTTCTATATGTTATTTATTATCTAATTATGTGATATGTCAATTTTTATATAAAATTTATTATATTATATCAATATTTGATACAGACACTAGATAACAAAATAACAAATTTATTATGTTAGTGTACGTTTCAGGCCTTTATAAGGACAAGTTAACAACTAATGTATAACAAATTGCTAGCTCTTTTGGCCTGACCTGTGGTGGGTTGTTGGGTCCGGTATGCGTTAAGTTGTGGGTTTGGGTTGTTATACATAAACTTTATTATAGTAAAATTAAAATACTTAGATTTTGCATATTTATATAAATATAATATCTATAAATATAATTATATTTATTTAAATATAATATATATATAAATAAATATAATTATCTTTATTCGAATTGGGTTGTTAGCGGATCAGATCATATATAATCCATATCCATATTTATCGGATCGGATTTTTAACGAATCAAATTAATTTTATATAAATCTATATCCGTTTTCGGATCAGAGCTCCGATCCATCTTTGTGTTAACCTTATACGAGTTGTACAGTAACAGTAATTCTTTGAATGCGGGGGAACTAATTAGTAACGATCAATAATATTCATATCGTAATATGGTCATCTAATAAGCAATATCAGTGGATATACGGCGTAAAAATTAAGAAAGAGAACTAGCAAGTTATAAATGTCTTACAGGTTTCAATATCACAAAAGCGTGCAACTTGCAACAAAAGAATCAAGTACTCTCGCCGTCCCTTTTGTTTTTTTTTTTCTGTCAAATTAACAGACACCACAGACTCATGGTTTTGAATATTGGATGAGAAAGGGGATTATACGGTCAAAAGTGGGTATAGATGGTTGCAAGGGAGCTGGATACTGTAGACAAATGGTATTGGACCAAGTTATGGTCGTTGAAACTACCAGGGAAAGTAACAAATTTTCTGTGGAGGGTCTGCACATCATGTCTACCTACAACTAGTGCATTAGTTTTGAAACATGTTGATATGAATGTACTGTGTCGCTGGTGTCATTCTGCGAATGAAACAGACACACACGTATTGTTTGACTGTGAGTTTGCGAAAACAGTATGGATTTTGACAGGGATGTATTCAATTGTGCAACACCTAATTAATAGTTCAGCTGACATGGTGATCAGACATGTATTTGAAAAATGTTCAATGGAGCAATGTGTGCAAATGGGAATGGTGTGTTGGAGTTTGTGGAATAGAAGAAATAAGTGGGTTTGGGAAAAGATTAATGGATCTACTTTTGGGGTTATGGCAACGGCTTCCAACCTATTGCGAGACTGAAGAGAAGCTCAGGTAATGGTGATGAATGGACGAAAAGTTGATGGGGCAAGACAGTGGGAGAAACCGGATGCATGGTGGGTAAAAATAAATGTGGATACGGCAGTTTTCCAAGATAGTAGTATAGGTTGTGGTGCAGTTATAAGAGATCAACATGGTGTGTTTCTGGCAGCTAGGTGCAAGAAAATAGAAGGAGGCTAGCGACCGAGAGAGGCAGAAGCAATTGCACTCAAAGAAGCTTTGTCATGGATCATTGAGTTACAGTATACGGAATGCATTTTTGAAACTGATTCAAGAACATTGGTGCATGCTTGTAAGAGAGATCCAGATGAGTCATTTTTTAGAATCACAGTGGGTGATTGTATTCATTTGTTAAAGCACATAAATCCAATGCTAATTCAGTTTGCTTTTAGATCTGTGCATAGTGTGGCGCATGTTCTAGCAAGAGCTGCTTATTCTATGTCAGATAACGGAGAGTGGTTTGTCACTCCTCCTAGTTTTCTTTCTCATGTACTAGAGTATGATGTTATTATTTGAATGAAAGTACGAATTATTCAAAAAAAAAAATTGTAATTAATCAGGTTAGAGCATTGGCATATGAAAATCTTATAGATGAGTTATTACATTTGAACGAAATTATAAGAGATAAACCCTTATCACTCGAGCTAAACGTGCTCAATTCCAAACTACTTACTAATTGACTTCTAATACTCAATTAAGTAGTATTATACTACTCATAATGGTCCGTAAGTTCTCGTAATTGTTTATGCGGTACGTCATTCAACTGTTCAAGTGTGTTTGTTGCTCTTAAACAAATTATTCAGCGTTGTCGAGGTTAAAAGTAGCATAGTTTAACCTTTGACTTTTGGGTTTCTAATTAAAAATATATATATATATATATTCATATATAATGTACAGTGTGTTCAATAAAGGGCCTGTTTGGCAAAATCACTTATTCTGGAAATAAGTGCTTATTTCCAGAAAAAGTTAGTATGTATGTACTTTTCCTGAAAATAAGTAACTTATTTTCAGTTTTGGAAATCATATTTGGTTTTAAAATTCTAAAATAGATATGTATCAAAAAAAAAAATTTGAAAATATGTAAAAAAAAATTTAAAATAAGTTACTTATTTTAAATTTAAGCTACCCCAAACACCCCAAAAGATTGATAAGTTTTTATAAGAAGTAAAAAGATTAATATTTTTTAAAAATAAATAAAATAATTAACATTTAAAAACATATGAATGTGATAGAATAGCCTAAATGATAAAGAGTCTAGCTATTTATTCAAAAAAGAAAGAAAGTATTATTCTAAATTTGAGTATAAAATGACTTTTACTCCGTAATTTATTCAAATATAGCCCTGCATGCCTTTTTTTTATTCAAATAAATTATAGACAGTACAATTATAAATGAAAGGGACCTACCAAAGCCAAACAACTTAGGACTATTTAGTAGGTGTCTCTCTAATTACAAAATTCTGGTCCTCACTCTCAAATTCTGTCTGAATTAGGGATGGGTAGACCGAGATAAAGCTGATTCAGAGAAGTTTCAAATTTATATATGTGTGGTTTGTTTAAATGATGAATATATTGTTAAAAGTTAAGATCTCCAACTTTTTAAATTAATAATTACTAGCTTATAACCCGTGTTTTTATTTTTTTTTATTTGTTTCGGGATTGTTTTTTATTTACTTTAAATTATTTTTAATTTAAATAATATTATAACCAATCAAAATCCATCACATGTCATTGGATAATTATAGGATAAGTAGGATTGTTAAAATAAAAAATATAGAATATAATTTAAATATAATATAATATTATCTGTGATCAGTTATATAAAAGGAGAATAATCGGGGATAAAATTTTATGTATGATATATATCTTTTTTAAAATTAAATTTTATTAAAATTGGATGGTTATGATCGTTTTTATGGTTCACCTAAGATTAGACTGTTGAAATCTTTTTTATAGTTCACCTAAGTGTTTCAAAAAAAAAAACTCTAATTTGGTTATTATAATATAGTATAGATATCCTATATTTAATTAATGTAATGTGTTTCGGTTGAATCTATCAATTCTTTTAATCTATTCTTACAATATTATTATAACTGAAAGATTAAAAAATTTGGTGGTATGGGTGAACCATAGAAAAGATCTTAACCGTCCATCCAATTTTGAGTGAACCAAACGATCTTAACCATTCAAATTTAGTAAAAATCTAATTTTAGAAAGAACATATATCATAGGTACAACTCTAAGTCCCGATAGTCCACATTTTATACAACTTCTCATGGATATATTATTTTTAAATTATATTTTATATTTTTTATTTTAAGAATCGTATTTATTCAATAATTTTTATTTAACACTGGTCCTAATTATAATATATTCATATTAAATAGAATAAATTTATATAAAATAAGAGAATATATAATATTAATATAAGTTTTTAATATTATAAAATTTTATATTAAATATCAACAAAAATTTAATTTACTTAAATATTAGTTATCCCGTGTTGGCACGGGTTATAAGTTTGTGTTATTAAATAGAGAATTGATTAATGTTTGGTTTCTTATGACTATAATTTATAATTAACTTAATGTTATTGTTAAAAGAAAATAAATTCAATCTTATCATTAAAACTAAACAAATATAAATTTCTAAAAAATTAATATAATTAATATATAAAATATACAATTAATATATATAGGCTATATATTAATTAATAAAATATAAAAAACATGTGCATTATACGGGTATAAACTAGTAATAATAATAATAATATTGCTAAACAATTCAAATTATAAAAAAGTGGGAAAGACATAAAATTACCCTTTTAATTTATATCCCAAGTTTTTTTTTTGGCACTAAAATGTACCATAAGTCACAGTTTTCCCTCCATTATTGTTTAACTACGTTTCCACTTTACACCCTAATTTGAATTTCGAAAGAAGCATCTAAATGGCATTTAATGTTTAATCCGTTCCCGGCTGCGTCTTTCGCGCTCTCTCTTCACCGACAATTTTACACTCCCTCCTCCTCTCTAGGTTCTTTCCACATCTTCTCATAACAGAACTAGTCTACTCGCAATTTAAAGTGTACAGAAAGCCGGTTAAGATAACGTCATGTATTTGCCTTGTTTAATTAATATGTATAGTATAAATGAATTCCCGAATTTCAAGAAATTCGATCTAGTCAATTAGATCTCAAGATGCAGAGCAATGGAAGGATCGCAGCAGCAACTAGTGTAATGAGGAGATCGAGCATGAAGTACGCCGCAATGGAGTTTCTAGAAACTCCACAGCTCCTCGATATACGAGCACATGCATGTTATTTAATTAGCCACCTCACATGCTCTCTCGATCTATATAGTATCTATCTTTTATTCATATAGAGTATACTACTCTATATATGTAGCATGTATATATAGTTTCCAGTACTACGTCCACTTATCATTTACAGCCTTCTTCTACACTTGCTCTCCACAATCAACTGGCCGGGGAGGCATCATCATTCTTTTCGTTTCACACTAGCTTCCCAATACTTGTAAGTATATGTATATCTATCTATTTTAATTCATGCTATTTCAGCTCATCATGATATTTGTATTGTAAATACGTAATGCGTGTGTGTTACATTTGTAGTGTAGAATATTGGGTCAATAATTCTTATAAGGTTGATTCTTCTGACTTACAATAGTAGCTAGCTTGTTGAAGGGCCAGCATACTCAGATAAAATGAGCCAAGCCATTCTCCTGTATTTTTTCCTTGGACTAGTGGCTTGGTTGAGTAGTCTGTCCTGTGTAACGGCCGAAGATCCCTACAGATATTACACATTTGAATTCACGTATGGACAGATTGATCCTCTTGGTGTTAAGCAAAGGGTACGTTTATATTTGCTGCTGCTTGCAATGTTTAACTGGATCATGATATATATATGCTCATCATTTCCTTCTTGGTAATTAAGTTTGATTCAAATTCATATGATCTCTAGGGTATCCTTGTCAACGGCCAATTCCCTGGCCCCACTATTGATGCCATCACCAACGACAATGTAATAGTTACTGTCATTAATAAGTTGGATCAGCCTTTTCTTATCACATGGTAAGTATTATATATGCAATCTCTTATGTGGGTACATACATACTGTCATTTAGGTATTCAAAGCTAGCTTTTATTTATATAGCTTTATATTGCTTAACTCTATTCAACCAAGTTTAAGGACCCCGGCTCGAAGAGTTGAGTGGAAATTTTTAGTATCGATAATTGAATTATGATGTCAACAGGTTTTGTCTAGAGAATTGTAAATGTATTGTTTGTCAAATGATGCTTGGGCTTATTTAAAGGTTTTGTACGTGATGGTCAACCAGGAATGGATTAAAACAGAGGAAGGTCTCATGGCAAGATGGCGTGCTTGGAACCAACTGCCCAATTCCTCCAAATACCAACTGGACTTACAGGATGCAAGTCAAGGATCAGATTGGAACCTACTCCTACTTCCCTTCAACTTTGATGCACAGGGCTGCTGGTGGTTTTGGGGCGTTTATTATACGGGCAAGGGCTGTGATATTTGTGCCGTATCTTAAACCTGCGGAGGAGTTCAATTTACTTGTTAATGATTGGTGGAATTCTGATCACAGGGTTGGTAGTCATGCTATATGCTTTCGATTGTTCATTAATATATCAATACTCTACATTAAAAGAGTAAATTAACTAATATAAGCAGTGCATTATTGATTTATTGCACATCTTATGCGCTAGGTTTTACAACAAAAACTAAGCACAGGACAACCAATGCCTTTTCCTGCTGGTCTGCTTATAAATGGTCTTCCAAGTTCCAATATCTTCACTGGTGAAAAAGGTAACTGCTACCTATTTAACTGCATAAAAGCCATTACTCCTTGATTTGTTAGTATAAAATTTGCGAGAATGGAATTGTTCATACACTATAACTAGACTTTGTTTGTTTTCCAGGGAAATCCTACTTGTTTAGGGTGTCGAATTTGGGCTTAACAACCTCAATCAATTTCAGAATCCAGGGCCATCAATTGAAACTGATAGAAATTGAAGGATCTCACACCATGCAGGAAACATATGAATCACTTGACATCCATGTTGGCCAGTCGGTGGCTGTAATGATCACTTTGCAGGGAACCGTGAAGGACTATTTTATAGTTGCTTCAACTCGTTTTACGAAGACCATTCTTACTGCCACCGCAATCCTTCGTTATGCTGGTTCAAGTACACCTGCCTCTGGACCCTTGCCAATTGGTCCAACGTATCAAATTCACTGGTCTATGAAACAAGCTCGGACTCTGAGGTACTATCTTTTCTTGAATAAGAAGTGTTATATCTGTGCTCTTTTCAGTATACATATTCTGACTTATTCCTTGCTCCTGTTAAGGTGGAATTTGACTGCTAACGCAGCGCGACCCAACCCTCAAGGATCATATCACTATGGAACCATACCAATTGTCAGGACACTTGTGCTAGCCAATTCAGCAGCCACAATTAAAGGAAAGCCTCGTTTTGCAATTAATAAGGTTTCATACAAAAACCCAGCCACCCCACTAAAGCTTGCAGACTATTATAACATTTCCGGGGTCTTCAAGCTAAATACTATTAAGGATACATCTCCTCCTGGACCAGCAGTTATAGGTACCTCTGTTGTGGGCATAGAACTTCATGACTTTGTGGAAATCGTTTTCCAAAATGATGAGAACACTATTCAATCTTATCATCTTGATGGCAGCGACTTCTGGCTAGTCGGGTATGCTACCATTTCTTTACTTGTTCTTACCTTTTTTTTTGACAGGCCTTCATTTTTGTATTAGAATTAAATTACATAAAATAAAAAAACAAGTATCAGTCTAGAATTTTTTTTATTAAAAACCAGGAGTGTTTTGACATTTGCAGTGTTGTCGGGACCAAACTCTTTTAACAGACTTTAATAGCAGTCTAAACAATAGAAATGTATGCACAGATATTGATTTACTATATGTCTGGACCTATTCAGACAGATGCAAGTAAGAACAGTTCAGTAAAGAAATATTGTTCTTCGTCCAAACTCCTTAGGCTGTGTTCACTTGGATAGAATGGAATGAGAGAAGAATGAAATGAAATTTATACTCTTATTTGGGTGATATTATGGAAAATGTTTATAATTTTCATTCATTTTTTCATTCCATTCAAAACTATTTGAACTATAATTCTAACCCACACGTTTTGAAAAGAATGCTCATTCCATTTCTTCACCATTCTCCCTACAATTCTCATCATAACAAATTTGAACTCACTCGTGTTTATTCACAATTTCACTCATGCATTATTCTTTCTACATAAAATTTGTTTACTCCCTCCGTCCCGTTGAGTTGTTATCATTTCAAAATGGGGTGTCTGGCACGCATTTTAAGGTGAATTTTAAGGATAGTTCCATAATTTATTTTTGAAATTTTCCTTTTTTGTATAAAAATAGAACAATCCTATTTTTATACAAAAAAAGAAATTTTTAAAAATAAGTTATGGAACTATCCTTAAAATTCACCTTAAAATGCGTGCCAGAAAATGAAAAAAAAGTGATAACAATTGGGTGGGACGGAGGGAGTATAATTTTTCATTCCATTCCTTTCTCATTCCATTATCACCAAGTCAACACAATCTTAGTACCTTTTTTCTTGTTTAATTCAGACAAAACTTAGAATAGGATGCTACTGCCTACTAGTATTAATAAGTTTGCCTCTCTGATCTGATTAATTAAATCCAGTTCATATTGACATAATCTACTTGAATAAATACCAGTTAATTCTTTTAATATACAGATTTGGATCTGGCCAGTGGAATTCGACTATGAGGAAACGCTACAATCTGGTCGATGCTACCACTAGGTACACTGCACAGGTCAGTTCAAGCAATTACTTTCGGAAACAATATGTAAATCAACGAAGTAAGTTACCCTATGTTTTAAATTCCACATGAGCACCTTCTAATGAACATGTGCAACTTTTTTATTTCAGGTATATCCCCTTTCGTGGACTGCAATTTTGGTGTCAATGGACAACAAGGGTATGTGGAACTTGAGGTCTGCAATATGGCCAAGGCAATATCTAGGGCAGCAATTGTATCTTCGAGTATGGAACGACGAAAAGAGCTTCTACACTGAGTCCGATATTCCACCAAATGCAATACTCTGCGGCAAGGCTGCAAACTTATAGGATCAGAAACTGTCTTATAAAATATTTCTTACTATTTTTCCATGTTACTTTTTTTTTTGCTAGATTGTTCACTTCTACCCTTCTGAATCATCATCAGTTACGAGAGTGTTACTGTTGTAAGATCAAAGGGAAATTTTTTAGGAAATACAACAGGCAGTCTTTTAGAAATCTTATTCATGTATTGGTTCTCTACCAAGACTATAAATACTAGTTCTCTGTTATTTTCGTTGTGTTATATGACTCGTTGAGTCTTTGTGTATTACAAATGTTACAATAATAATAATAAATATTTTGATCATTCAAGTTTACCAATTTTAAATATATTAAAGTTAACTTTTTCGTACTCCAGAATCCGGATAACATTATGTCTGGAATTTGGATTTTATTTAAAGTTTTGAATTTAATTCAAAATCATATTTGAATAATTAAGATATTTTAAATTTAAATTTCATTTAGATTTCGTAAAAGTTTAATCTAAAGAATATTATAAAGAATATTAGTTGTTAGATCATTCAAAATAAATAAATTGGAATCGTTAAATCTAACACTAAATAATATTTTAATATTTAAATTATTATCAAAAGTTTAAGGTTAAAAAATCATCAAACATATATTATTTTTTATTTTATTTTATTTCAAATACATATTATATTATTATTGCTAAATTAGTTAATATAACAATATCTTTTATACTATATAAAACTAAAAAAAATTATTAGAATAATATATATATATAATATAATATAATATAAAAAGATAAGTAAGAAATTATTAAAAAAAATAAAATAAATCGATGCACGATGTATAAATATATAAGTATAAATTTGAAAATCTAAAATAATAACTCATTTTATATATTTAAAAAATAAATTATATATTCTCAAATAGTGCCTTATATGTTAATACTAGCTTACCATCCTTATAAAGTGCAATATTTCTGTTTTCTTTCCAATCGAATTTTCAATAAAAATGATGTTTCGATGGATAATAATTTCTTTGGGCTGATTTAAGAGATTAATAAATAACTAGGTGCATATATATCAAATTCTATTATTAAGTGCATCTTCAATTATAAGTTCTATTAATTATAACATTAAATAATATAAATTATAAATATATTTTAAAATATTTAACATATCAAGGGAGTATAACTATTAATTATAATTTTAGATATCTTAAATTTGATTTATTAAATCTCTACTCATCTCAAATCTCTCCACGTACAGAAGTATGTTTTCATCTCTATTTTATTTAATTTTATCATAATTTAAAATTATTTTAAATATAATTAATGATTATAATTAATATATTGGAGTAAAATTCTTTACTAATTCAATAAATTTTAATTAATTATTATTTTAATAAAAATTTTAACTACTCCCCGGAGATGCTCTAAAATATTTAATAAAAAATAAAGTTCGCGAAATCTTTTTTACCAAAATGTTTTTTTTTTTTGAAATTTTTTACCAAAATGTTAAACAAATTTTGAATCCAATAATTCCTTGCAATAAGGCAATAACATATATATACCCCCTGAATTTCATTATGTCTAGTCTCTCTAATCTATATATATATCTCACAGACGGCGACGAGTCGACTCGGTTGTGTTCACAACAACTTTTCTAGGGCTTATCTTCTCTCCGAACAACTTTCAGGCGTCGATTAGGTCACCGATCGAGTTCGATCTTTGTGTCTCGGTCTCATCCACTTAGATGAACTGCGAAGTTTGTCAACTCAAAGAACTGGTAATTCTCTTTTAACTACTTCACAGTTCACACACACACACGCTTAGATGTATACTATGGCGAAGGTCAATTGATTCATCAACGAACTGGTAGTTTCCTTTCAAGAACTTCATTCATCATTATGTACACACACTTATAAATACACACACACACACATATATATATATACTGTTGAGATCAGTTAATTCATCGATTCTTCCTGAAATTACAACAATTTAGGTTCATGATTGTAGGATGTGGAGCACTTCGAAATACGTGAAATTCTTGGATGTACGTCGGTGATATATACAACTACCTAATTGTTTTTGTGTATTTATGATGTATAGTAGTGCTTCTGTAGTCTATGAAACAGTCGATCATTTTTATTGTTTCTATATCTAATGGCCTATAATGGCCTTTAATCTTACCTCTGTTATATTGGCTGGGTTACATCGTTTAGAAACTCTATTCTCATTTAATTCATCTGCAACTTCGTGTTACTGTTAAAATTTTGTATCCAAGATATTACGGAAAAATAATTCTATAAATAGTTCGATATTATTTCAATTTAGTTATGATTATAATTATTTAGGTTCTGCAGTGGTGCTGTTACTATGTGCGGACTATTCTGTTTGTTTTTAAGATAGATATTTTGTAATTTTGTTGATATGTCATGTGTTATTTCATTTTAGTTCGTATCCCGTAAATCTTCTCTTAGATTAGGCGTAGTTACTTGCTACTCTCGTGGTTTAACGAATATGTGGAATTGTAGGCATTCTGCATACTATTTTGTTCCACAGGGCTTTAGGTCTTGTGCGGCCAAAGGATGTTGATTTGCAACTCTTTGAAATTACATATGTAAGTGATACGTACTCCTGGATGATAGTTGGTAATAAACCTTAATTTAGTTTTTATATAATTTTTATGCCATGAAACCTAATGAAATTAATGATCTAGAATATAAGAGGAAATTATTCTTTTATATGGTATCTACATTCTTTTTTAAGTGGCCACTAGCAAGATCGATGCAAGGATAATGAATTTCATGTCGTCTCTTATTCTTTGAGTAGTATCATCATAGCGGATTATTGTTTTTTCTATGGAAAGTTTGTGATAAGCACTTTCAATTCTGGTATTTTTCCTGATCTTGCTATGCAAAGTATGAGCTCCTAATGCCACGAGCTTGTGGATTACTAAAATCTCTAAAAAGAATTTGCTGCACATTATATGCATTATGATTTTTGCCATCATGAACTCCTTGGATATTATATGTTGCATATTACGAACCTTCTTGGATTATAGGATGTTGTTAGCAAGTGCATTGTTAGACAGTAGTGTACAAACTGGTGAATGGGCAAGTTTTTCATTAGTAGCAACTAGCAAGCTTTCATTATTTCTTATAGTGAGCTTAAATAGTAATCAAGTAAATGTCATAATTTTGAACTGCAGATATGCTTTTATGATAATCATAAATAGGTTGATGCTTTCAAAAAGAAACAAAATTGTATTAGTTGACATCCTCAAAGTCATCCTTTATTATCATGTTTACATTCAAACAGTAGTTAATTTTTGGCTTTTCAAGGTTCATATTGGTTAAAGCTGCTATCATTTACTATTGTATAGGTGCAATGTGCGGATGCAGAACTTGACAAGAAAATAGATGAGAAGATTGGCCAGTTTATTGATAGGGTAGAGAAGCATCCAAATAAGAAAAATCAGGTTTACTGCCTTCTATGTGGCTATTGTTGAATTTTATATAGCATGTGTATTATGTGGTTCCTTTTGTACATATCTCCTTTTGCTAGAGCTACTAATGTGTGTTCATGCTAAATAAATCCCATTTGTATATCATTGGTTTAAGGATGCAGTCAAATTAAGTGTCCTAGTCTGCATGTTTTTTAAGTCCGGCTCCTAGTTCTAGCAGTCTTATTGGCCACATATCATAAATCGTGTCTGTCTGAAGATTCTGCTATAATATACTTTATTGTGCTGACCTTTTTTGGAACTTGAGTAAGAGGTCGGTATCTATGAAAAAATATCTGCAAATTATTCAAGATCACCACCTTTCATAAATCACAACCGTCTGAGTTAATCAACAACCAAAGTCCTATAAATTTTACTAATGTCAGCACAGTACAAGTTACTTGAGCAATTTCTACAAACAGGGACATCCTTTTGCCTTTCTGTATGATAGAGCTGAATAGTATTATACTATTATGAGGTGATGCTATAATTTTAAGTAATATCTCTATAGTTTCAATACACAGTTGTTTAAATGAAAACACATAATTGCCTCGAGTGAGGCTTGCATAAGTCATATTAGGAATCATATAATCTGCAAAGCTCAATTAACTTCATACTTGAATAAATTGTTTTCCATCACTTCTCTTAATTAGGCAGGTTCGAAAGGCTACCTGCCCGTTCTTATAAATACATTTCAGTAATGGACTTCATATGATGCAGATATGCCTATCTTTCTATGAAGTAAAAAGCAAACAGGCCACATGGTTTACAAACAAAGTTGAACGCCTGCACTGGGAGCAGTGGTATATAAATTTGAATGTTGCTCAGCACCCTAAAGCACATTCTGGCAAGTCTCAGCATTCCAAAATAGTAGTTGATCCTGGAGGTATCAGCCACCAAGTTGTTACATCTTCATTATATTTCTGTCATGATATTAAATTGTCACTCAGATATTTTAATGTTCATCTTTTTATTCTACACTTTACCTGTTTACAGAAGCTGCCCTGGAAGACAGAGATGTACGTCGTGCTGCGCTAGAAGCATCCCTTCGTGAGGTTTTGTTCCAGATCATCAAATTTGTTAATGAGAAGAGGGATCATGTTCCTCCAATACCAAATGTTGAGGGCATCTCATTTCCGTATGACATTGCCATCTCGAGGTGAGTAGATTTCCATCTGTTTTGAGCTTTCTTTACAACTCATTTTGCACGGTAAAATGCAAGTATTGTTGTTTAGTGATGTAAGCTCTTTTCTGAACATGTGGGCAGTAGTCCGTGTTTGAGATATGCTACTCTGCACAAGTTGATGCATCTTGTGAGAATAGTACTATTTCTTCATGCTTCCCATGTACAGAGTTTATGTATAACTAGCTTCCAGATCTGGGTGGTCTTCCTGAATATTCCCAGAAAAGTAGTTTCAGTATTTGACAATCAACAATTCCATAGCTGTTAATATGTGTATTTGAAAATTAACTCTGCAAGTAATGTTCGGTTTTAAGTCATTTTTAACATTATGAAATTGAAGGTGTAATTAGCGGCCCTTTTTAATTCCCACCGGTTACGTATATATCTGCACAGCCCCCCAAATTGGTAATGTTCTACTCTTGGAATATAGATTGTGATTTATAAACAAACTCAGTCCATATCACTGTACCAAGTTTTCAGTTTGTCCTATACTAGTAATAATATCTTAATGTTGATTGGGTGCTGGTTTATCTAGTTCATCAGATTCTGCATTTGGAATGGACATGTTTAAGAGAATGCTCCAGACTGGGCATCCAACCATGCTTAGCTGATTCACGTACAACTTACCTCAAACGATTTCTGATGCTGCTACATATTAACCATCTCTTGTAAGGAGAAAGTTGATGGGGGTGAGCATAATGTAAAAGATGTTCATATGTACATAGTATTCCCATTACAATTCATGTTTTCCATCAAAGTCCTATTGTTGCCATTCTTTTCTCCTCTTGTCTATTGGGTGGCCACTCCCCATATGCAGAACAAATATGTAAAATTGTTTAGCTGGACCATGAATTTGATGGTGCATATATCTTTTTAGCAAAATGTTATGTTCTGTTATGGTTTACAAACTCTTATCTAGTAAAGCTTGACTGAAATTTTAGTGCCGACTCCAGGTATGCAAACAATGTTTGTCAATTCTCTATTTTTAATATGTTAATGTGAATTTCAGATGCTGAACATTTCTCCGCAGCTAAAGTTATATGTTTTTTAATTTATTATGCATTTTATATATGAAAATTCATGTTGGAAATATTTTACCGGTAGTATCAAAACGCTTCTACTAAACGGAAAAGTAAATTATAACAAGGAAGAAACATATTGATGGGGTTATGGGAGGACGATGTTTTTTACAGCGCGAGGAGATCTGATCCATAACTAGTGACGGGACAAACAAATCATCACATGATATTCCATAGCTATTTAGGAAAATCTACAAAACATTTCTCCGGACTAAAATTTATAATATCATCGAAAGGACATAAAAATGTAGTTTACCGTTCAGAAGTTCCCTTTATATGTATGAAATCCACTTAAAATAACCTACTTACATGAAGTTTAATTATGTTGGTTAAATTTGGGGATGTATTTAATTTGGATAGTAGAAAATTTTAGCGGATTAATAATAATTTATAAATTTTGAAAATTATAGTTGATTTTAAATTTTTAATTTTAGGCGGAGTTCGTTAGAGTTGATTGAGAATCTTGCAGAGTTAATGTAGAATTTGACTGATTTACCGTTAGAGAATCTTACGTACAAAATTAATGCAGAGTTTGACTGATTTAGTGAAAAAATTCTCTAAATTTCATGAATTTATGAGAGATTTCTAATTTTTTTAAAAAGCGTAAGGATATTTATCAAAACTCATCATTTTACACAATCCAAAAAAATGATTTAAATACCATTAGATTTTTAAAAAATTATTAAATCTTAATTGAATACTATTAAATTTTAAAAGTAATTAAAAATCTTTATTAAATATAACCAATCTAAATACACATAAATTTTTAAAATTCAGAAAAATTCTTTGAAATCTAAATGAATATAACTAATCAGACTAAGTTATATATCCAAAATTTATTAAAAAAAATTGGGATACCTAACATTTTTCGTTGATTAAAGAAGTGATAAAGGATACGATAAGGTGATTAAATTCTATTCTTGTCGTATACCGTATACGTACGTGAATGGATGAGAAGACAGTGCATTGATTCCATTAACTGAGACTGAAATGACAAGTATTATAGTTGGACATGTCTTCTGTTAAGCGCATGTATTCATGGTTAGCAGATGAAGCAGACAAGTGAGTGACAGTCTCGCCTATCATGACGTGTGCAACAATCCAGCCGTTCTTTGCCAAATGGTGTTCAATTAATAAATTGCAAATCGCAAGATTAGCGGTAATATCTGTCCTCAATTATTTATCCCCTTTCCCAACCCTAGCCCCTCTCTCAGTCCCCATTTTCTCTATTCTGATCATCTTTTTTAGTAATTTCTCACCGGAAATTATCTCCTCCATCTCATCCCCTCTCTTCTCATCTATTGAAGTATATGTTTCCCTATATATATCATATTATTATTAATATCAATATCACCATCATCCATTATCACTTTCAATCATCGAATCACTTCTAATAATAATTACAATCATCGGTCACCATTGTTATGCATATGAAACAATCAAATTTATTGAATTCATAAGGAACAAAACTAGAATTTGGTAATTTTCATAATACAAATTAGTAATTTTTATAATATAAATTTATGATTTATCTAATATAAATTAGTGATTGCATGTTAATCTGGTAATTTATATATCACATATATCATATTTAAATTTTAGATCTGATAATTTTTATAATACAAATTAATGATTTTTATAATACAAATGTGTGATTTATCTAATATAAATTAGTTATTGTATGTCAATCTGGTAATAGATATTTATATATCACATATATCATATTTAAATTTTCAATTTGATAATTTTTATGAGTGGTGATGATTCTTTGCAGGTAATAATTAGTGAAAATTGAATTTACGGTCTCTATAGAGATTGAAGAGTAACCAACAAATAATAGTAAAAATTGATAAAGATGAAGATAAAAAAAATGGTAGTTAGAATCAATGGTGAATCATTGATGGACCGGAATAACCTTTTCGAAAAAGATGATCGGAGTAGGGAGATAGTGATTTTTATTTTCTATTATAAAGTTACTTTATATTAGATCAAAATGCCTGTATATAGAGTATTTGGTTTACCTTTCACTACGCACCGAAAATTTATATGTCACTTATTTTGGTTGTGGATGGAGTATTTAAAAAGGATGTGCGTCATGGTTATAATTATATACAATACAAAAACTCCATAGGTTGAGATAATCGCACTCATTTAAGTGATTCAAACCTTAATCTGTTGGTAATATTATTCTCTCGTTTGCCATATTTATTACATTTCAACCATCCAAAAGGAGCTGTTATTATTATCCAAAGGCACGTATTACAATAACATACCTGGGCTGGAGAGAGTTGATACAGTTTGGAGGCCAACACCTCCGGTCTAAACTTGTAGCCGATTATACGTTTATCCACGCTTTGTTCAAATGTGAAAATTTCGTCCCCGAATGACTTGAACACTTTGTTGATCTATATTTGCGCGCGCGCACAAAAAAAAAAAAAAAGTTATCACAGCAAACAGTACCAGCTCTAATAGTACTTTCTACATAATTAAAATTCTGAGAGAAAATGTGATGATAACTGGATGACTTCGAAATAATAACTTGGAGGGAGTAGTTTATAAACACAGGTGCTTATTAAGAAAAGTACACAAGTGCAGGCGTAGTCTATTGGTGCAGCCTATGATGCAGAGTGTACCCAACTGCCTGAATAATATAACATAAATGCTGTCTCTGAAATTCATCGGCTGTGGATGTATTTGAATATTATCTTGTAAGGTAGCAATAGCAATGGAGTTTTATTTATAACAGTTACCTCCTGAGAGATAGTTAGGTAAGTAAGATCCGGACCAGGCATAAGAGCTGTTACAAAAACAGCAACAGCAATCTTCTGAGAGAAGGTTTCCATAGCGAGTGACAAGCCATATCCACCATAGCTGTGACCAACCAGAACCACCTTCTCATCTAGTGGCAAGGTGGTCATAAACGTCATCAGGGGTTCCAAGTAGTCGTAATAGGAATGGACTTCTTGCACCGGCTTTTGGTTAATACCACAAGCTGCTGAGTCGAGCGCTGTGACTCTGTGCCCCTCTGATCTCAGTTGTGTTGCCACCTTGTACCAGCACCATGCACCATGACAACCTCCATGAACCAGCACAAAGTGCTCCCCTCTCTTCTGATCACCCATCTGGATCTTAATTATTAACACTGTTTACTTTTCTTAATTAACTTTGCTGGCACGTACATAAATAGATTATATATATATCGTAATTGAATGGTAGTTATTGATTATACATCTTCTTTACAATTATCTTCGTCTAAAATCCTCAATCATAAAATCTCAACCATCCATTATTGAAGTCAATTAATGGTCAAGTAAGTCAATTACATACATTCCAGATTTGAGAATATGAGCCTGTCTGCACTTCCCACCCTTTGTACTGCCCTTAATATTATGTATTTATCTTACTTTAAAACATTTTGCATCCTACAAATTTCACTTCCATCATAATTTATATTTCTCATTAAAATTTGACCGTTAATGTTAACCAATTCGAAAGTATTTGATCATTACTAAGAAACGACAAAATTAAATTGTTCATTTTTCAATATAATTACTAAATACTCTCATGTTGACTCATGGTTAAAGGGCGTGCCGATTGTTACGGGGATGCTATTTGCAAAATGCAAAGTGTTTAAACTAAAATTAATAAACTCCAAGTGCAATTACACAAAACCAAAAATTGCAGGATACTCCAAGAAGAATAAAATCTGCAGAGGAGGATTTGAACTTAGTTTTCTGAAAAACCAGGTTAGTCTAGGTAATTGATGGCTACAAAATCAATTACTGGTTCTCAGCTGATCAACACTATAATGTTGCATTCCAAACCAATGCAACAGATTAAGTTTTGTTAACAAATTATATACAACATAAACATACTTTTAGACTAAAGTTCAGGGAACTCCAAGGACCTCTCGATTCTGTAGCTCTGCCACTGTTTCCATCATCTGTTAGTTTTTTCCAAACAATTTATAGGCTCGCAATTGATATGTAAGTTTCATCATTTAAGGATTTAGCTCACTTACCGGTTTAATGTTGATAGAGATTTATTAATTAGATTAGACGTACGTACTCGCGGATAAGTCGATCAAATCAGCCTAAGACATACAGTAATATTTGGGTGTTGTCTAGTGATTTAACTTGCCGCCACCTTCTATTATAAATAATAATCGCTTGTGCTATGAATATAACAATGCCTACAAAAGTACAGCACTGTGTATGTTGGAACAACAGAATATGAAGAATGAACCAGCGAAGAAAACTTCAGACGTAGTAATAGAGGTCGTGCAGAACATTAATAGTACTTCTGTGAGATCTCCTCGAGGCAAATGCAGAGCTCTTGTGACTTGGAGAACATAATCATGTGATCTGAACCTTTGATCACTTTCACTTCATCTGGTGGATTCGATTCGATTCGATTCTTCAAGTAGTAGAATATCTTGGTCAGCCACAACAGAAACTCGATGAACCGAACCGAACCGAACCTTTCTTTGGTCACTCTGATTTCTTCTGAAGATTTGACATTGGTATGAGGATTTAGAGAGTACGGCCTCACCAACATAGTTGCAAGAGTCAAATCCTGTATAAGATTTTTACAATTAAAGTAAAGAACGGAGAAAGAGAATAATGATGAACTGAACATATGATTAGATGGCCTAAATGTGTAGCACTCGCCTCAGGTGGGCTCAGTTGATACAGCTTAGATTCCAACATTATGCGGCCAAATAACACAGAGGTTGGTCCTCTATCCAACCCTTTATCAAAAGAGAGCTGGCTGTCCATGAATGACTCTCGTGTCTTCTCCACCTGCGCCTCATTTTTCAGCAAAAATGTTAGCAAATATATCTAAAGCAATGTTAGTGATCCCAAAATATTACCAAATGGTGTACTACTGGATGATAATGTGACAATGCACTATATATTTTCGGACGTCTAATTTTTTCTTCTGTATTTACGTATGTCATTACAAAATAGATAGATGATTCAGAAGGACGAATCTAAATCTCAATCCTGTAAATATGAGACATGGGATAAAAAGGTGATATTATAGATTATAAACAGTGCACTCATCATTACACACCTCATTACAAATACCTTTCCATAGCAAATGACAAGCCAACTCCTCCCATGCTGTGGCTAACCAGAACCACCTTCTCCTCCTCTGGAAGAGTACCCATGAACTCCATCAATGGTTCCAGGTAGACTGAGAAAGAGTGGACCTCTTGCACCGGCTTTTGGTTAACTCCGGAAGCTGCCAAGTCAAGTATGGTGACTTTGTGACCGTCTGATCTCAGTAATGTTGCCACCTTGTACCAGCACCAAGCACCGTGACAAGTTCCATGAACCACCACAAAATGCTTCTCTAAGTTTTCATCCATTACTATCTTTATTCTCTACTGTTCCTATAATTACTACTTGGATTTGCCGAATGAAGAATACATGTTATTGTGTTTGGCTGAGCAGAATGAATTAAAGGAAAATAATGAAAATTGAAAGGAAAATAAATTCTATAATTAGAATTGTGAAGAAAATGAGTATAAGCGAGGAATGGAGTAATCTTTCTGAAATTGAGGGTTTGAAATCTGATTTTGATTGTTAGGAATCAAGTAGAGAAAGTAATAAAAAAATTAATATTTTATTTAAATTATAGTTTAAATTGCATTTCATTTTCTTTATTTTCTTTCGTCTCAGCCAAACAATCTCGGAATCGATTACTATAGTCCAAACAAGACTTAAATTTTGTACCTTTATCACGCACCACACAGTTTCCTCTTTTGTTTGTATCGTTTTTTTCATAAACTTCAAAATGCAGTCCTATTTGTCAAATATTGATGCATGGAGTTGTGAGTTACGTAAACCTGTAACATGTACGTTCAAAATAGCCTCCATATACGTTAGCATAAGATCCATTCACACTTTATATATGTTAATCAAATGATATGAAGCAATTTACTGTAACTTTAATCATGTATCCTCAATTATAGAGGTTCTTTCTCTAACTCTAATGAAAGCACATTACCTCTAATGTTTATCTTCAATTATACCATATTTTTATGATTGCTTGATATAATATTAATCTATATAAAAACTTAATCAATTCGAACTTTTCAATAAACGTATATAACAGCATACTATTATATTTTAGAATATAGTTGAATCTAGGTGGAATTTTTTTTAAAAAAAATTACTCGATAAGAAAGTTTGAAGAATTAATGTAATGAAGGATATTTAAAATATTGCTGTTAATGAACAACAATCTATGTAGAATTGCAACTTAACTAAGCAGCTACATGATCAAAATCAAAATATATGGGTTGTATCGATAAACTTGATATTGAATTTCAATTTTAATTTTCATATCAAATATATATTTAGAATTAATTTTAATTCAGAAATTTGAGCTTGTAAATTTGCAGATGGTTATTAAAATGTTCAAGTGCGAAGAAATTCAAGGTACAATAAAACTTGTACAGAAACATTAGCAGTAGTGCTGAGAGATCTCCTCAAGGCAAAAGTAAAGCTCTTGTGGCTTGGAAAGCATAGTCATGTGATCTGAACCTTTAATCACCTTCACCTCATCTGGTGGATTCAGTTCAATCATCCACCTTTGGATCTCTTCAGGAAGTATTATATCTTGGTCAGCCACAACATAAACTCGACGAACTGAACCAAACCTTTCTTTTGTAACTTTAGTTTCTTCCAACGATATCGTGTCAGTATTTGTAGGATGTGGTCTCATTAACATACTTGCAAGAGTCAAATCCTGTATCAGATTATAATAGTCTAGTAAAGAACATATAAGGGAGGAGATATCAACAGGAGGCCTAGATATGTAGTGCTTGCCTCAGGTGGGGTGAGTTGATACACCTTGGATTCCAACATCTTGGGGCCAAAGAGGAATGCGGTTGGTCGTTTGTCCAACCCTTCATCAAACATTACCTGGCTGTCCATGTATGAATCTATATTCTTCTCCACCTGTACATACATTTATCGACAAAATATTTAAAATCTTCAAAAGCAAATATGTACAAGTGAGCTGGAACCTTACATGATTTTAAAAGCTCAAATGCCCGAAAAATTAAAGGGCTCCTGTTCACTCCGCTTTAGAACTAAAAATGAGTTTTAGAATGAGGGAGACTGTTACATGTATCATGTTCGAACTAACATTCCTCTTAACAAGTTTTTAGATAGCTGGTAACTAAACTATTTACAAAAATGTTAAATATTTTTTCAAATGCATTTTCTTTATAAATGGCAAGGGGGTGAGACTGTGAGCGGATTCATATTCATGAACAAGGGAGGGGAGGGGAGGCGGAGGAGCCACTAGGCTATCCGCTAACCCTCAAAAGCATATATATTTACCCTGCCTGTTTGCAAAATAGATATACTAGAAAGGGAGTATGGATCATTTTCTCTGAAACGAATGAAATAATTCTTTCAAATATGCATGTATATTATGGAGTCGTGTTATGCACCTTTTCAGAAATGGCGAGGAGGTTAAGGTCTGGATTGAGCATGTAAGCAGTGGTAAAAACCGCCACAGAAACTTTGTCAGGAAACTTCTCCATAGCAACAGACACGCCAACTCCACCCATGCTGTGGCCAACCAGAACAACCTTCTCCTCCGCCAATAAAGAAGCCATAAACTCCATCAAGGGTTCCAAGTAGACTGAGAAGGATTTAACCTCTTGTGTCTTCTTCTGGTTAACTCCTGAAGCTGCCAAGTCGAGCACAGTCACTTTGTGGCCCGCTGATCTTAGCAATGCTGTTACCTTGTACCAGCACCAGGCACCATGACAAGCTCCATGAACCAACACAAAATGCTTCTCCATCTTTTGATCCATCCTCATCTATATATTCTATGCTCTATCTGTTTCTATTGTTGCTGTTTATATATTTCAATTGACGGATATAATAATGTAATTTTAACTCCACGTTTAAGTTCTAACGATGTCTTCGAGTACCATATAATGAGATGCAGTCGCAATCGTAGACTTTATAGTTTATAATGGTTTATTGTGACAAGAGGTCGTTTTTGTATTGCATGTTAACTAATTAGCCTCCACACCGGCGTTATCATACACCTTTGCGGCGGCTTTACATACTTTATTCATACCCTGAGTTTAATGTCACGGTCATCACCCACATTGTTCTAAAACTAAAAATAACGCGAATATTCGGAAAACGTTATCTTCAAATAACTGTAAATATGATCCTTCAGTTTAGTTATATACGCACAACGTAATCTGTACCACGTAACCACATTATTATCATGGCATTTGCTTCAGATAGTAATCAAGCAAAATTTGGCAGGAAAATACCATGAAATTGGATAAAATTAGGTCAGAAATTAATATTTTTATTTAAAAAGTTGTAAATTACGTACAACTAATGCACCCATTAATTGTTATAAGATACCCTTACGCCTAGATCCACCTTGAACAGTAGTGTCTACATCTTACTCCAAACATATACACCTGAAACGAAGACAAACAAATAGAAGGAAAGTAATTGACACATAAAACTTTCTTTTCTGGACTGAGAAACTCAATCAACCTCTCCTAAACTAATCATGTTGAGGATATAATCAAATATAATAACTCAAATTCAGTAAACTGTCATGAAATAAAATGTTGCTTTCCTCGCCCTAGTCCCGATTCCGATTCATTGAAGGTTTTAGGAAAGTTGACTTTTTGGTGCTCATTTCACAAGACAGAAAATAGATCATAGATGAAGTTGCCTCCAGAGCAACAACTACAACAGTTGTTGAGTCCCCTTTGGCTGGACAACCATAATGTTCAACCACCTCTGGCATATTTATATATATATCAATATCTGGCCGCAAAAGCCAATCATCTCCGACTTAGCTCCAAGCCACATACATAAACTGACAAGTAGGAAATATGCTGATTGTCAATATGGGGACCGATAAAGGTCCTACATAATATTTTTACTCTCTGAAGTTGGAATATTTCTCTGCTTAAAACAAAGCTCCTCAAATTTTGTCAAACTGCAAACAAAGAAGTATAGAGCTTCAGTTACATTGTCGGTCTCGAAGCTAGCTATGCTGTCAATCAGTTAATGAAAGAAATACAATTATAATACCAAAAAAAGATAACAAATTACAGAATTAAAGATCTCTTATAAGCAAACAACACAGAACCATTTTCACATTCATTTAAGTAACAGGAATGCATGTGTGTGTGTGTATCAAACAAATAGTAATAAAGTCAAACTATAGAATATAATTGGCCCAATATGTTGTGTAGAGCTAATCCAATTTCATAGCAATTAAAATTGCTTAAATTTTTGTACTGACATGATAGTTATCTTCTTTAATTGCAGAGATTTAGTTAGAAGAAACCGGTGACGGAAGATATTTACATACCGTCGCAGAAGCACATTTGGATTATATGGAAACAATTTTTTTCTATGTAGATTCAGTAAAGATCTTTTTAGTGAAAGCAAACACTCCATGGCTTCCTCGAATGGTAGTCTTGTAGTTCTATGCTGCATGCTAGTATATCCATCCTCTGTCATGCATCTTTTCAGTAGTGAAAGAGGATTATTATCAGGTTCACGCTGCGCAGATATTTCTCCTCCCTCAAAATCAGGAACATCAGTGAGAACCTTTCTTTTCTTACTATTTGTATAATTTGTAACTTCCTCATCCCATGAGAACTCCACGAAAAAGGTCCATGAATCACATACTGCACGCAGACACCTAAGAATTGCAAACAAAATTTTAATAAGATTTAGATACTCTGAACAATCATCTTGAAACCTATATTCTGACGCACCAAAATTGATTTTATGTTTTCACCATCCTTAACGACTAATATGCTTCAATGATGATATCCTCAACCACTAATTTTCTTAGTATTACAAGAATTGCATATTAATGGAACTGCATGTACAGTAACGAGCCAAATACTATGCAACTATGCATCATAATCTCAAGCAAAAAAAAATTGGTACTTGCAGCTGAAAAACTTAAAAAGTACCTCAAAAGGTATTCAGCAGAACTAGCTCCTGTATCTTTTGAAATGAGGTAATCAAGCAGCACTTGATAATCATAGAGTAGCTGAAAACGGCACCAAGAAGGAAAGTTTATATTCGGCTATACACCCTTATGTGTGTTATGGGGTGTATAGCTAATAGCTATCATAAAGCGAATACACATCCCAGTATTGGAGAGGTTCTGACTGTTCATAAGTGATGAGTGTACCTCAGCGAGGAAGAGATGGAACATGCATATGGGATTTAGAAGGTCCAGAATAAGACGAAACATATTATCTTGATCTTCTACTTTATGAGGAGTTTTTGATTCTTCACAAACCCTATACAAAACCAGAAAATGAGGATTAAAAATTCAACCAAAGATTTTCCATAATAAATAGTGACAACTAAGTTTAAACTAGCAATACTTACGGATTCACTAATGAAGGAATAGTAAATAGTTGCAAGAGAACTTTGAATAAGATGTCGTCCTGCACCAGAGTGAATGATTTTAGACACGAGCTTGAAATTATTGCAAGGAATGTAGGAATCGTATCGATATAACAACAAATATCACTAACAAGTAAGAACAAAAGAATAAGTTTTTGATTTCTTTCGAGAAGCTTATATATCACAAACTCAGGGAACCAGCTATTATGGAGCAAGAATAAAACCTCATGCATATATAGCTGGAGAAAGGACAACGAAAAGCTTCTACATTTCTGAATGTAAATATCATTGTGCACGAAGATATCTTGAGCAAAATGTCCACAAAGCCACTGATAAAGCCCTAAGAAACCTTGTTTCCTGTTGCAGCACGAATGGTTCCAGTTTTGCTCAGACAATAAGCTCGGGTTTATATTTGCACAAACGCAATGCTCACTTATCCCATCTCTTTGGCAAACCAAACTTAAGGAACACCTCAAGAACAGGAAAACTGCAAGTCTTTGCAAATGACGATCCGAAATACCCTTATTTTCTTTAAAGAAGCTTACCAAAAATGGTGAACCTTCTAAGGAATCATCCTGATTATTATCCACTCTAGTCAGTGGTTCAGCTAAAAGATCTTGGAAGTATTTGCCAATAATGTTCAACCACGAGACTAGAACTTGACATTGCAAATGCATTTGATAAGTAAGCCTGATCATTAGCTTCTGCAAGGTACATTATAATTAGTCCCATTTAGACAGCTGTGTACAAATAATCAATTGCTCGAGAAAAAAGCTTCTCCATGCAACATTAAAATAGCAATGACAAATACTACAGGGAACCATTTAATCTAACCCGTACTGCATACATTTATAAGTAGCATAGAAACAAGCAGATATGAGACCCTGCACAAATACTATATGAACTATTCCACTCAATAGCATTATTGCTTTGCGAAGAAAAATATGAGACCCTGCACACAGGTAAATACACTCTTTGAAATTATTAAGAGAAACTGTAGACCTAAAAAAATATATGAATTATATGGGTATTTTACAGGTCGAAATTTTTCAACCAAGCAGGAAACAGTTACCAATCTTTAAAATTTTCTTAAATATAAGATGCTCCCTCCACCCCCTTTCAGTAGTCTTTTTTGAAAATTTCATGGAAATTAAGTTAATCCAGATTTCATAATTATTTCCCATCCTTACCCATAATCGTTGCATTAGTTTAAAGTGTGGAAAGAGAAGTCAACACTGGAAACAAAAACAAATTAACGGTTAATATTTGAAAATTGTTAATAAATTTGTACTGAATGTAGGGATGGGAAAAAATTCTTTAAAAGAGACTAATATTTGTGGTCGGAGGGAGTACTTATCAGTTATCAGTCACAAAAGATGTACACAGTAAATTATTCTTCTTGTAGTTATTATAACAAGTACTATAATTTTACATCACAATATCTATTCAAAGATGAGATGGAACAAAAGCAAACACAATTATTTGATCCAATAAATATCTATGAATTTTTATTTTGTACTATGTGCAGCATTCAGTTTCTAGTGATATCATTATATTTCTTTAATTAAAAGAAAAACTAAACAACTTCTTACCTAAAGTTTGTGACCAAGGTAATCAGGGGTGTGAGTTTTGCTATCACAATTCACAATAACTACTTAAAGATAAGATGGAACAAAAACAAACATATTTATCTGGTCCAATAAATATCTACGAACTTTTATTTTGTACCATGTGCAGCATTCAGTTCCAAGTGATATCATTATATTACTTTGATTAAAAAAACCCTAAAACAACTCCTTACCTAAAGTTTGTGACCAAGGTAATCAGGTGTGAGTTTTGCTATCACAATTGTTGAGTAACCAGCTCATCTAAAACTTTAAGGTGTTAGAGAGAGACCCAAATGAATCTTATATTATTCTTTAACATTCCCCCTCGCTCGAAATCCCATTTTTGAGTTGAATAGTAGATCACGGGCACCCATTTTTTGGCATAATTTTTGCCTTCGTGTCCCTCATAAATTGTGAGAATATTAGGGGTGGCAAGGAGTCGAACTTGTGACCCCTGCCTATCTAAGCTCTGATACCATGTTGAGTAACCAACTCAACTAAAACCTTAAAGTGTTAGAGAGAGGCCCAAATGGATCTTATATTATTCTTTAACAACAATTCACAAAAACTACTTAAAGATAAGATGGAACAAAAGCAAACATATTTATCCGGTCATCTACCTAGAAATTTTCATTTCGTAATATGTGCAGTATTATTTCCAAGTGAAATCATCTAATTTCTTTGTTAAAAAAATAAAAACAATGACAAAAGCGAGTTCTTACCAAAATTTTGTGTCTGAGGTATTTAGATGTACGAGTTTTATTAAGATCTTGTTTGCTGAGGCACCACGCTAAAACTTTAGGCATGACATCGCTAATGATGCAAGAAATAGGTCGCTCATCCATACAAGCAGCTGAAGTTTCAGAAGCATAACCATGTGCAGCCAGAGAACAGAAGAACTGAACCAGATTTCCGCTAAACAGCATCAACGAAGTAAGGTTCTGAAGATTATTGTGAATTAAAACATCTTCACATCCTAGATACATTTCTCCAACAGAAACCTCATCAAAGACATCCCAGGGTATATTCAGAAGACAAGTCCGGACAGAATTCAGGTACTCTTTCAAAAGCTGATCATCACATTCATTTTTTAGGTGTTTCAGTATATTACGCAAAACAGATATTACACCAGCCACTGTAGACCAATTTGCAGATTTTAAAGAGCACTTTAAGGCTATAAAGGACGCTAACATATCAGAATTTGATTCATCGAATCTGGTTGGTGGTTCCACAGTTCGTAGACAATTACAAGTTGACAGTTCCAAGCACAGACCCAACAAGTGAATATATTTCTCATAACAGTTCCCCTGCATAACAATTTGATAGTAAGAAGATGGTAACTAAATAAAACATATACGACTTCAGGGAAGCAGTTCTTACGTACAGAAGCAGCCAAAAACTCTGAAATAAGCACAAGAATGCTTCCTGCTATATGTTGTACATATCTATTTTCGACTGCCAGCAAAGATAACTAGAAAAGAAAACATACAATAATGTATTACGCTGTTTAGAGGAAACATATTGGTATTTATAGTTAGCACTCGAGTTTAATTGTATAAAAAATCAGATAAAAGAATAAATTAGAATTTTCACCACTTTTCAATATTACTTTCGATTTATGATCAGATAAAGAATAAATTAGAGTTTAACTGGTTGAAGTAGATTCAAACTAAAAAGTCTTTTAGCCGGATTTATGAACTTTTGCACTTCATGCAAACTTCTTTCCGTATCATCATATATTTTGGTTCATGGACAAGATTATGCAGAAGGGTTTTTACTGATCTTCTAATAAAACTCAAGATCGATGCGGAGGCTGGAGAAAAATGCATCTTTATTAAGGCTGGAAGATTAATTATAATGGACCAACTCAATTATCGTGTGCAGCTTATCCATAACGGATTGATTGTAGGAAACCTGTTCAATGTAAATGGTTAAAATTACATCTGCAAACCTTTCCATAAAGGAGCACCAACCATTTAAAAAATTTAGATAAACCTGATGTTTTGGTCCTACATAATGTCTAAGAATAACATTTTTCAAAGACAAATATCTTTTAATCTGAAGTTATGCTTTCATCTCTCACATGTGTATATGTGTTGGGAGGGGGGGGGGGGGGTAATTTATGGTAGGAATTGATAATGAAATGGCAAGTGGAATCTGGTGATATGATATATGTTCATTAACCTGAAAAGGTAAAGTGGTGTTCCAACTTTCAGGTCAATGCCCTTTCAAAAAATAAACTCTCAAGTCAATGTCTGTGATAGATTAAATACTATTACTGGAATATGTAGTGGTTGTAATAAATCATTCATTTCAAATATGCTATTGATAAAGGATGGTTAAGGGCTTTGAGGATAATATTAAGGGGCATATAATATATATCGTTTAGGATTTCAATATATGGAATTTCCAGATGAAATTATATGTCCCTCGAAAAATTTGAAACTTGTTTCTGACAGGCTAATTCGAAGAGGTTAGCCAGAAAGAGAAAGAGATCATCTTATTACACTGGTTGGTAAAGAAATAGTTTTGTCCAATAAATAACTACAAAATCAAGGAAGTAGGACCAAACCTATAAACGTAAAAAAAGCACCAAGATCTTTATAAACACAAGAAAAATCATAAAATAATAAAGAGAGGATACCAATACGGTAACTATGTTAGTTAAGCAAGGGTGATGTTCATCCGCACAAACTGCATACTCTTCCCTATCAGAAGGTGTCTCCATCCCATTCTGTTCAAGTAAAAACCGATGATAAAATTGATGATTAAGAACATATATATATATATATATATATATTATAAAAAAAAGGATAGATACAACACAAATTTAACCATAGGAGTGGTTGCTACAGTTAAAGCCTATATATATATAACTAATTAGATACATGTAGAGACGAGGGAGTAAAGGAGGGAGCTAACAGTGTCTGAATCAGAATCGACACATTCATGAGTCGTCCAGAACTTAATTTGACGAGCGACGTGAGAGAGAGCGATCAGGAGCTGTGTCTCGGTTTGCTTGGGGATTGAAATTGAAACCTCCTGGAATACAATACTACTAATTATAATTATTAAGTATGTGGTGCAATGAACATAATTTGAATGGAGAAATTAGCAATTAAATAACCAAAAAAAAGTGATTACAGTGATAGTGTTGTACGGAGCAAGAGAGTCGTCGATCAGTCGGCAGAGGCGGCGTGTATTTATCGATTCCCGCCTCATTTTCCAACAACAATTCAGGTTGAATAGCTTTCCACGGTTCGGTTCGGTTATAAACGGGTCTGTAATCTGTACACTAAATATACACACACAAAAATATATTTTCAAAATTTCCGATTAATTTATGTAAAATATTTATTTTATAATAATTTAGATAAATAAATGAAATTTTATTATACTAATATACATATTTGATTATTATCCTAATTTTTCATGATCGGTATTTTAATTTATAAGTTTCAATTTTCAATTTTTACCATCACGCACAAAACTGATTATTTTTTAAATTTATTTTATTTATTAACATTTATTATTAAAAAACCATAATAGATATTTGATTAATTTATAAAAAAAGGATCCATATAGCATATGTTGGGGACAAAATGTTCGTAACGGCACAAGTGGGAATTAAGACCCAAATAGCACTTTATAACTTAATAGCGTTTATAAGTTATCCGTGTGTATATATATCTGTGTGTTTTTTGTGACAGAGAGGAGACGAGAAGAGAGAGATCGAGGGTGAGAGAGAGGTGGAGAAAGAGGCCGTGTGTATATATGTATTTGTGTGTATATATGTGTATGTATCAGAGAAAGATAGAGAGAAAGAGAGGATGACAGCAGAGGAAGGCAATTTGAAGTGCTGTTAACCCAACTTAATGTGACATTTTCGATTTATAACCTAATTTAATGTAGTATTATGTGAGGAAGAAATAACACACGAATTAGCGTTTTGTACTCTGCTCAAAACGCTCCTCGAAGTCACGTTTTGAAATGTCATTTGGAACCATTTGTTCATATTGTGCTATTTTGAGCATTTTATCTTAATAATATGCTATGCAAAGTCAACACCCGATTAATTTTAATTATAAAATATTTAATTGAATTGTCGTATAAATTAAAAGACTGTATTTGATAAAAAAATAATATTAAAATTCTACTAAAACTTTTCTTAAGAAATCATGTACTGTATTAATTAATGAAACACATAGACCAACAATTTCGAATTCTGTCTTTAAAGTAAAATAAAAATAAATATATGTATATATATATATATATAATTTAATAATTGTTATTTTTATTTGTAATTAAAATCAAATGTATTGGTTTTAGCGGGCAAAGGTGAGACTTGTCAAGAGAAACGGTTAAATTTACATGTCATCGGTGTGTTGTTCGTTAGCTGATCTTCTCATAAAACAATGTACCTCTACAAACTCACTCCAAAAAGCTCGTCAACTCCACGCCCGTATCCTTACCTCCATACCCATCACTCTCCACACTCCATATACATACAACAATATCATATCTATGTACGCAAAATGCGGGTCTCTCGGGGACTCCCACCATTTGTTCGACAAAATGCCTCAACGAAACATCATTTCTTACAGCGTACTCATTACCGCCTATTCTCGTTCTCCTAACAATGCCCATTTGGCTTTTAAACTGCTTTCCCAGTTGCATACCACGGATTGCTTTAGACTGAATAGCTCAACGTTTACGGGACTATTGCAAGCATCATTGTGTATGGGAGATTATTTATTGGGTTCTTCCTTGCATTGTCAAGGTGTGAAATTTGGTTTTTTGGATGATAAATATGTGCAGACATCTTTACTTAGTTTGTACTTGTATTGTAAGGATATGGAATGTGCGAAAAAGGTGTTCTTTGATAATAATTATAAGGATACTGTGGCTTGGAATACTATAATAAATGGGTTTATGAAATGTGAAAAGGTTTTACTTGGGATGCACTACTTTTGTCATATGGTTAGGAGTGGAGCAAGGCCTTGTAAATTTACATATTCGACAATGCTGAATGCTTGCAGCAAATTGGGGGATTATGATATAGGACGACTCATTCATGCTCGAGTAATTCTAAGTGGCACTGCTGCTGCTGCTGCTGATTTGCCTCTTTATAATGCATTGCTTGATATGTACTGCACTTGTGGTGATATGCAAACTGCCTTTACTGTTTTTAGTAGAATTGAGGACCCTGATTCAGTTTCATGCAATTCGATGATAGCTGGGTATGCAGGTAATGGGAATGGAGAGAAGGTCATGGATATGTTTGTCCGCTTTTGGCAAATCTCTACTGAGAAACCAGATGAATATACATTTGCAGCTGTTATTGGTGCTACGGGATCATTTCCATCTACTAGTTATGGGAAGCTGCTCCATGCTCAAGTTACCAAAACAGGTCTTCAAAGGAGTGTATATGTGGGAAGTACCTTGGTTTCCATGTATTTCAAGAATGGAGATAGTGATTCTGCTGAAGGTGTTTTTAATACTTTATCGAAAAGGGATGTTGTTCTATGGACAGACATGATCGCGGGCTATTCTAGACTAGCTGAAGGAGAAAATGCTATTAGGATTTTTAGTGGAATGTTGGAGGAAGGTCATAAGCCTGATGGTTTCACTCTGAGTAGTGTTTTAAGTGCATGCGCTGATCTTGCAGCTCAGCTGCAGGGGGAGATGATCCATTCCCAGGCCATTAAAACTGGATGTGATGTTGAAATGTGTGTAGCAGGGAGTTTGATAGATATGTATGCTAAAACTGGGTACCTCGAAGCTGCAGAAATTATAATATCTCAAGTTAAGAAACCTGATTTGAAGTGCTGGAATTCAATTCTCGGTGGTTATGGTAACCATGGCAAAGTTTACGAGGCATTTAAAGTTTTTGATAAGATCATAAAACTCGGGTTATGTCCAGACCGTGTGACATATCTTTCTATCCTTGGTGCTTGTAGCCATTGTGGCTTGGTTAACGAGGGCAGGTACTTATGGTCTCGAATGATGGAAACTGGTTTGATGCCTGGGACGAAGCACTATTCTTGTATGATAAGCTTGTTAACTCGAGCAGGATTATTAGTTGAAGCAGAGGAAATGATTGTTGAATCGCCTTATAGTTCTGAGAATGTGGAGATGTGGAGAACTTTGTTAAGTTCATGTGTTCGTAATCGTAATGTGGAAATAGGGATACGTGCTGCGCATCAAATTTTATGCATTGATGATGAAGACAGGGCAACCAATGTACTGCTCATAAATTTTTATTCATCCATTGGAAGATGGGACGTTGTTGCAGAATTAAGGAGAAAGACAAGAGAATTAGTGTTGGAAAAAGATCCTGGCTTAAGCTGGATAGAAATTATAAAAACAACCCATGTATTCTCTTCTGGAGATAAATCCCACTCGGAGTTTGATGAAGTGCAAGCTGAACTGCATTATCTGCAAGGAAACTTGAGTGTATCAGGAAAAGATGAGTTTTGCGAACAATTAATCTCCTAATTTGAGGCAAGAAAGTGAAAACAAGGTTAACATCCTTCAGTTTATCCGCACACGATTAATCCTTTCAATTTATCTCATAGGCACCCACATATGTTGTCAAAACACACAGTTTAACAACGATGAGTCCACTAGCATGTAAAGCTTCCTTGAACTCCCACAGCCAGATTTGGTTTGTCAGATTAGACTGATTCTGGGGGGGCGGGGGAATTCCTCTGATCACTTTAATACTCCATACTTTGAACATTGTACAAAGTTTTGGTAATATTACTCTTTTCTTGGGCAAGTCCAAACAGAAATTACGGAAGGTCCTCAATGATCCTTATCTTGCATTAGCTGGACAGTTATTGACCGGGAACTCCTTTGGTGACAGATAATTAGAAGACTGATGGAATGGAACCCTGGATTAGCTGCAATAGCTGTTGTAGTAGTGGTCCATTGCAACATCACGGGAGAATTTCCTTCACCAGTTACACTGCGAGAGGAAAATCCATTAACAATTTTTGTCAGCCCGGCTGGTTCCGTAAGTTTAGGCAAATCCGGTTTTATTGCACAAAGGGCTGGCCTATGGCAACAGGTTCTGTAAGCCTTTATTTGTGACTTACAAGTCAAAATTCGCCCCTGGATCTATTTTTGATTTACAAATCATAAAAAAGTTCAGCCTAAACTGGTATAATAAATGGCCTGTCGAACTGTTCATGTCCTTTTTAAGGTTTAAGCTGTGCGTTACAATTTTAACAATCTGGATCCTGTGATAAACCACTATGGCCGCTATGCCACTGAACCCAGAAGCAATTTCTATTTGTATGTTTCCGATGGCTCACAGATGTTCTCAAGGAAGAATGAAATAAAAAACTTCTGATCAAGTGATTCCCCTGCACTCTAGCTTACTAAGAGATTCAGTTGGACAACAAAAAACGTGCAAGTATTTTACTTCGTGTAGTAGGCTTAAAATGTTTGATTGTTTTTTTTTAGATAATTTTAAAATGTCTGATTGTCGCAACTAAGAAAATTGACAGTTGAGTAGTTTATTGTCATCTTCTATGAATTTTCAACGTACAGTGATTTTTATGGTGCATATTTTCAACGTATATTGATGTTAAGCCGCAAGGCCCGTAACAACAAACACTAGAAAACCAGATGGAGTGGATGAGCAGAGTGTTTAAAATTAAATTAAGGTTTAAGTGATTGCACTTAATATATATTTTGGGTTACAAATACAAGAGGCTGCCTGGCTTGAACCACAAAACCCAACATGAGTGAACCAATGCAAAACACTAATTAATAACAATTAAACACATTTATAACCAACATAATAATCACTTCATTCCATTTCCTGGTGTGGAAATAGCAAGATCTGGCAAAGTAAAACAATCACCAATCCCAAACCCACTTTCACCACTCTCAAGCTGCCACGTGTTTCCCATCACATGTCCACCTCCACCGCCACCGCTGCCATTATCACCACCGTCTCCGACGCCAGAAAACGGCCAGACAGAGGCTCTTCCAAGCCCAAAGCCCATATCCTCAAACCCATGATGGCCAATCCCAAGCCCGAACCCACCTAGACTCAAAAGCCCAGGCCCTTGAGTATTCAAAAGTGAAGTAAAGCTCCCACACATATTATAACCCTGTTTGACATCACTCATAAAAGGAAGGGAACCACCGTGATCCCCGCTGGAAAGCGGGAGAAAAATCGGGGTTGCAGCGGCCGGGAGATGACGGTAGTCCTGTCCGGAAGTTGCGAATATGGAGGCGGAAGCCCGAGAACGCTTAGCATTCTTGCGGCTACCACCACCAATAGGGATGTCACGAAGGGTGCCACCATGAGTCCAGTAACGCCTACAGGCCTTACAAAAGTGACGAGGCTGGGAGAAGTTGTAGTTGTTGTAGTAACAAAACTTAGTGTTGGTGGAGTCACAGCGTGGACAGGGAAGGTGTTCTGGTTCAGGAGGTGGTGCGCCACTGAGCTGGTGTGACTTAGTTGATCTGCGATGATCACTTGTTTCTGGTGGCATTGGTGAAAGTGTTGTGTTGAATGTTATGTGAGGAATGGAAGTGTGTCAAGTGTGGTGGGTGGGCAATGTTGCTTTTTGGATGGTAGAGGATGGGATTTTATGGAGGAGGGGTTGGGGAGTTGGAGAGAGATTAATAAAGAGAGATTCTGTCTTGTAGAGATGGAAGCAAGCATAATACAGGGGGGTCTGAGTCTGAGGGTTACTTGCAAAAAGCAAATCAGTACTAGTATATAGCAGCAGGCAGCTTTAAAAATATAGTTTCTGTAAATAGAGACACATTTTTCAGTCGGCTAGGGGTCGACACAGCCTTTGCTGCCTAGCCTCCTCTCTCATTGCAGTCCTTGTTGGGTTGGGCTACGATACGATACAAGCATGCATGCGTATCGGACGCATATGTGTATCTATACATACCAGTTATGTATATGTGTATTTCTACCCTTTTTTTCTTTTTCTTTTTCTTTTTCTTTTACTAATTTACCTTTTATTATCTTATATTCATGTCTATCCGAATTCAATTTATTTACTATAATATTAAATCGATCACTCAAATATTTATTATTATATCTACCAAACTGTAAAGCTAGAGTTGTTCTAGAGGCTAGGTAAAGTTAGTACATGCATACATGATACACTTATAAAAATCCTTCTTAATTTGTGAGATTGAACGTCAGAATTCTTAGTACAGGCATGAGGTATACATTCGATCGAGTGCGCTGAGGCCTGACTCCTGGGGAGCATCATATGTAAAACTGTGTACATCACTCTCCTACTTAATTTCGAGTATGACAATCTTAAATGAGATTTATAGTTATGTTAGGTGGTTAACTAACTTTTAAAATGACAGGTGAAATATATATTTATGTACCCTATATACGATGTGAAAGATACGGTAAGATATGAAACGACAGCAGTAACCGTACACAAGTTATAGAACCAAAATAAACACTTTCATGCAAATACTAATATGATCGAGCTACGTACGCAGGAATAAAGATAGCCAGTGTATATTATATACACTGTGGTAGAGTTGCAATTAAAAATTGTTAATTTGTTGTTTGCGTTTTCGCCTAACTTTTGACAATTAACATTATTTAAACTTGAGTGGAAGACTAATTATTTGTAACAAAAATTCCAGGAATGATTGTCAATAACACGTGTGCGCACTCATTTAATTTAATTATGCTACAGTACCTTCTTTTTTTTGAAACAATTATGTTATAGTACTTATATTTATCATCAATTAAGTAGGAGTGCATAATTACATTATGTGAATACTTGTTGGTTATGGAGTTGAACCATATAAATAGGCCTGCAGGCCAGAAGGGAACTTTAATTAATTGGAAATTTATAATTCATTTAAAATCTTGCGTCCTTACTGTGTACATTGTCTAGTGCAATTATACAAATTTTGACTGTAGTAAATACAAGAAGATCGAAATAGTATCAAAGGCTGTTGAGTCATGAAGACGAATAGACGATGCTGCGTAGTTATATAAATATGTACCGGTTTGAATTATTTTAGTCATTTATGCATGGAATCGAATCGTAGTTAAAGAAGCAAGATAAATACTCTCTTTGTCCCATTATACATATCACTTTTTAAAAAATTACACATATTAAGAACTTTTAATATAAAAAAAATATTTTTCATTTGTATCCCTATTAATTGCATTAGTTGAGATATTTTTTTTTTGAATGGAAACATAACTCCAAGGCTGAATTTTACCGAAATACAATAATCCGCAAGGGGTTTCATTCATACAATAAACCTCACAGTACCTGAAAAGATATCTCTGAAAAAACACGCGTAAGATATCTCTGGACACAATAAAACCTTAAAGTCTGACAGAAGACCCCCTCTCTTTGAGTACCTGAAAAGCAAATGAAACACAAGAGATTTAGTGTCACGACTTTGAACCTACCTTAAAAATCAGAACTAAAAGATAAAACTTAACCAAAAGTCTAGAAAAATAAAAATTAAAAGGTAAATCCAAACCAAAAGAAGAGTTTTTGGTTAGGTACTAATATACTTTTAAATTACAAATGCCCACTAAAAGTATAAAAATCTTAATACTGATTAAAAACAAATGGAATAGCAAAATAAAATCTAATCAAAGGGGAGACTTTCGATTAGATACTAAAAACAACTCAGACTTAAATAAAACTAGCAGCTCGAGTTGATTAGTACTAAACAATGTTTTGTAATTCTCATTAAATGTACTTAGCTGATTTAAGTTGTGAGATTGGATTTGTTATCTGATATTTGATTTATTACTGTTTCTTCCCCGATGATGCTGATTTGAATAGAAGTGAAATAGATTCTAATTATAATAAGATTAGAGAGTCGTGAAATATTAAATGTATATTCTGATGCTCGATCTGTATAAAACATATTTGACTTATTACAGCTCTATGACAGAATATTTCTTGGTGAATTGTTTGGCTAATTCACCCAAATTACAATTAACTTATAAGTTACATTTTTAGAATAATGAAGATGTGCCATTTCGGTTATTATTTTGTAATTTGGCTCGACAATTTTTTTTAAAAACCTCACCATGTGTCACTACTGGATTTTTATATATATTTATAAAGTTATATATTATCAAAAACTATTTAAAGGTATAACAAGTAAAAAAGTTATTTTTCCTTGCAAGTTGGAATCTAACTATCAAGCAGACAGTGAAATAATCCAATTGTGCCATTAGAAATGACCTATTTCAATTTAAACATTGTAAGAGAGTTAGTAAGCTAACAATTTTTGGTAATCGGTTCAATGCCAGGACAAAGATAATTGTTATGGATGAAGGACATATAGTGCTTTAACAGCATGTTGGAGTACAAGCAGAACATATTTTTGTTAAAATAGAGAGTTATGGTCATAGTCTCCGTATTAACTAGTGGAATATAGTAATATGTCAAGTGTTTACAGGTTTGTATGCAATGACAGTCCTTGCAAGACCTTCCTATGACCCTTAACTTCCCCGGTGAGAACGTTGAGTAAAAGGAAAATCAATCACAGACCCAAACATTGTACAATCTGGAAAAGGCCGAAATAAGTACCTGCAGTTTGACATACGTATTCAGCAACCAAACTTATTTAAATATGAGGATTACTCCATCTTATTTATAAGTTACAAATCCTAGTATTATACAAGTCTTACCATTGAAGATCTTAATAAAGAATTTGCTAATTAGTTTTCAATAGCTAACTTAGGTAAATGTGGTATTATTTTTTTCTTTGTAACTGAAGTGAGCATATCATTGGGATAATTTCAATGCATATTTGAACGATAATTTCATTTCATTAATTATTAGTACGAGTACCAATACTTTAGTCAAATGTTATTGTAGAAATTTACTATTAAAATTACATTGCAGGTAAGATAGTGGACATGTATTGTGAGATAATTTTTTTTCCAAAAAGTGACTACTAATTTGGGACGGAGAGAGTATGTGTGAATAAATGAGATTAATTTATTCTTATTATAATAAAAATAATTTAAATTTTATTTAATACCATGTCTAAAATTTATAAATAGATTTAATTTTTGAATTTTGAGTCGATTTAAGAGAAAATTTGTAGTTTTAACTTTATTATACAAATCTCTTCGTTTTTAATTATCAAATTTCTTCCCTATCGAATTGCACAAATTTTAACCAACTAGACTAATTTATTTGCATAAAATATGATTTTAGCATATAATCGCATGTGTAAAAATTTAACATGCCGATTACCTTTTTTGGAATAAATTTGACTTATAACCTTATAAATATAAATGAGTATGGGACGACAGAAGATCGATAAACCCCTACCACTTTGAGCCAATTATTCAAGATAACGAATATATTAGTAACATTTTGTTAGTGAATGTATTATAATTAACACAAAATTGCAGTTTATATACCTGAAATTTTTTATTTTTGTAATTTAGTGTCCAGAATAAAAAAGTAACAATTTGCATGGTTAAATATATTTTTTAAGCAGTTTAAGGTCTTCAAAACATGGACATTAGAAAAGTAACGAACCGTTACATTTTTGAAGGGTAAAGTGATCAATTCAAACTTATAACGACTATATTGTATATATCTCCACCTTTAAACCCTAATTTAAAATATTTCCCTGATTAGAAACTCAAATTTTATTAAACTTAGATATCGCAAGAGCACATATTAGCCATTAAATTTGAGTTTCTAATCATTAGGTTATTTTAAACTAGTGTTTAAAGCCGAAATATATGCAATATATATATATATATATACACACACACACACAACACACAGGCCCGGCTCAGACTTCTTGGAGGCCCTGTTCAAATATTAAAATGAGGCTCTGAATAAAAAAATTTGAAGCAAAATTGGGGCCCCCGAATTATTAAATTTTTGTAATATATTTTTAAAAAATATATATTTTATAATACATTATTTGGGTGCAACATTTTCGTAAAATTTGTAACTTTTAATATTGAATATGAAATGGATAAAATAGTTAAAATAATAATTTATCATATCAAATATCTATCAGTTAAATATTTTTAAAATGAATATTTTATGACCATCTTTTTATTCTTCTTTTTTTTGTTAAATTTTATTTTACGTTATTATTATTTGATTATACTGATTTTATATTTGTGAATATTGATATTATAGTATAAAAATAAAGAAATAAATTAACTAATTATATTCAAAGTAAATAAAGAATAATTATAAAAGTGAAATATAATTTACAATAAGAGAAGCTACAATAATTATAATGTGTTTTCTAAAATTTATTAAAAATAAAATAATTTAAGATGTAAATATAACAATTAAATATTATTTTAATTTAATACATCAACTACATAACTCTAACGTGGATTTTGAGGGCCCTTCAACAAAGAGAGGCCCTGTGCAAGCGACCTGTTTGCACAGGCTTTTAGCCGGGCCTGACAACACACACACATACACAATATAATTGTTTGAATTAATCATTTTATCCTTAAAAAACGTAATGATCCGTTACTTTTCTAATATCCTTGTTTCGAAAACCTTAAAGTGCTTTAAAAAAAGTACATTTAACCATGTAAATGACAACTTTTTTATTTCGGCCGTTAAAATGCAAAAGTAAAAAACTTTAGTTATGCAAACTGTAGTTTTGTCTGTAATTAATTCTAACGGAAGTTAGAAAATGGAAGAAATTAAACTATACTCTCCCGGTCCCCCTTTTAATTGTCCACTTTATTTATTTTCAGTGCGGTCAAATTTAGTCATTTTTGACTGAAATTTAAATATAATTGAAAAAAGTAAAAATTTATATTGTTAAATATATATATAATCTACTTTAAAATGTATATTTTAGTTTTTTAAAATTATATAAAAAATTTTAATTATTAGTAAAAAATTAGTCAATTTGATTAGAAAAAAGTCAAAATGTACATGTATTCGAGCAGCGAGGAGTAATATTTCTAAAACTACATAATACATCACAATTTGACATATATGCAATAAAAAAAGGCACAAGTGAATGGAAAGTAGATGAATGGGGAAATAATGGATGGGTAGGGTGATGAAACGAGGAGGGGAAGGGACTAGGGACTGGTGGGTAAAAAACGGAGGGTAAAAGTGTGGGACTGAGGGGAGGGGTACAGAGACAGAATGATGAGTGATGAGGAGAGTGTCGGGTTAGCGTGGGGGTGCAATTATTGGATTGCTACTCCCCCTTCTCCCCTGATTACGGATCCGTCGTTTTCCTTGTTTCCAAGATTCTCCGTCCCATCCCATCCCATCCGTTCTTATTATTATCGGAGTATTTTTTTTTCTTTTATATAAATATCAGACCTCCTCCGTACTATGTTCTCTGTTTTCCTTGCCTGACTTTTCGGTGCACCCCTCTCTCTCTCTCTCTATAATACTGCACTATTATTAATTACGGGAGTATAGTGACAGCAGGATGAAAGTTTTTAATTTATCGTTTTCAATTCCCCTCTGGACGGAGGTGATGATATATTGATAATACTTATCAAACCTAATGACACTGCTTCTTTCTAGCTAGTGGGGGATCTTTCACTATAATATGTACAAGGTGGAGTACAATTTAACGAATGCTTTTTTAGCTACAAGATCAAGAGTACATATTGAAGAATAATAACGTGTTACCCTAATTCTCACTCCAATCCTACCTGAACTTTGAAGAATTGTTAAAAGCTACAACTTATTACCAAATCTCAAAAACGATTCAAGAAATAATTTTCTGATCCAGTTGAATCATAGAAATATATATAGTCTAGTCCGGAGTCATTTGAAAATTGAAATTGTGGTGTTTTGGCATCAACCGTGCGATGATATTGACGGAGATGGGTTTGTTTTGACACTAAAAATAAAAAACACAAGGGGAAAATAAGAGTTTAATTGTATGGAACTATGGATGAGAGTGACTTGTGTATAAGAAAATGACAGATGCCCAGGCCCCAAGTGGTCGGACATTTGCAAGAATACTGACTCACTGGCACGCGCGTTCAGTCTTCTGAACTAACCCCGGCAGCAGTAGTAGTTTGTTTATCATGTCCATGGCACAACAACATCTCCCTACATTTTTCATGTCTCTTTCTCTTTTTTACCGCATATATACACATATTTTACTCATGAATTATATCTGTCCTTTAATTGTTGTTGAGTGTGGAAGATGCATTTGGGCTTGATAAGTCATTTTCATCTACTCTTAATTTTTACATTAATTTTATTACTTTACTCGTACTGGAGCAACCGGTTAATTTGGAGTAGCTATTAATATTAATAAATAGTACACACACAGACACACTTTGTTTGCTATGTGTGTTATCTGGTGTGGTATTCCTACTAGTACTGTTCTGGAAAGTAGTTTTCCCAATTCTAAGCAGACATATGTATACATATATTATATATGTTTGACAGAGTTCCTTCCCCTTGCAGTTTCTTTTCTTCCTCGACTCTTTCCTCTTGGCCTTATTCCCTTGCGAATAAATTCTTCTTTTTGGCTATTTTTCTCTCTCCCCAGTCCTCATGTTCTGGTCCCATAATTTTTTCCATCATGCATGTGTTACTACTGTGTTTATATTTATGGTACATATGGTCACAACGTACACTTTTGCATGCTACATCTGCATTTTTGAAATACAAATGATATAAACATGAACATATCTGATATTATACTTCTAAATTGTTGTGGTGTTGGGGGACTAGGGAATGAAGTTCTCTTAAACAGATTATTCTACATTTCCAGTACGTAGGTGGAAACCGGAAATGTTGAAAATTTAAATTAAACGTGACATGTCAGCTAGAAAGCTATTATAAAAAAGGATTATTAAGAGTTTGTTTGAAATTGCTCTTGAAAACTGCTCTGCCGTGAGAAAAAATGCTGTCAGAAAAATTTAATGACAAAACTAATTTTTTTGATTTATACATATTTTGGGATATAATATAAAAAATTAATGTTTTTAGGGGATTTGATATTGAAACTTACAGTTATTTTTTGCAAAAACTGAAAAACAGTTTTTGGACAACTTTTTTTTTCAAAAACACAGGGACACGCTTTCTTTGACGACAATTTTTAGACCAAAGGCACTTTTTTAGACATGTTTTTGAATTTTGCCGAACACTATTCTCTCCGTTTTTCAGCAAAAAGCACCAAATGGACTCAAAAACAAACTCTTAAATATTGGTGTCATGTGATATACTTCCTCCGTTTTAAATAACTAGTCTAATTTGATTTTACATGTATTTTGAAATGTGTTAAAAAAATAATTTCAAAAATAATTTTAATCTCTAATTTGAGACCTATATTTATGTAAGCTAGATTTAGCTAGGAGAGAATACTCCCTTTGTTTTTCATTTCATTGCCCTTTGATTTTGACATTGAACGCGGGGAGAAAAGGAAGTACAGCACGTATTGTGAAACAATCTGCCAAAAACACATTAATATATTGACAGTAACTTTGCCAAAAACACATTAATATATTGACAGTAACTTTGCCAAAAACACATTAATATATTGACAGTAACTTTGCAAAACTGATCCGGATTTATTCTTCCCAAATTTTGTTACATTCGTTTCTGCAGGTAGCCCACACCGAAGGCTTGTGAAGCCACAAATTTATCCTTGAAATCCCATGATTTGCATCCCTCTTGCGCGCACGTGGGTGGTGGAGCAATACCATGCTAACACATCTTAAACACTACATAAGTGTTCTACTATATAAAGTCATAGAAAATACTTTTCCAATTCAATGTGGGATTCAAGTTCTCATTTCTAGATTTCCTCTTTCAATGTACCAACTTTGAATAATCATATCTCATCCATTCCTTGATCATTTTGAATACTTAAATATGAGTTGGAAAGCTCTCTCGAAGAAGAACATACTCCAATCATAACTTGTTGCGCGCACGCACCCAAGAAGCATTCAAACTTAGGCTCAATATGACTTGACAATGTGGGGCTTCTATCCACATTTTCCAACACGTATCACTCAAAATTATAGTCTCCGTGGGTGAACAACTTGAGAATATTGTCGCGAATTGAATATATTTGTCACATACTGAATTCAAAAACATCTCTAAAACACCAACTTCAAGTCTCCAAGTATGTTGGTTGGCTCTATCTTCAGTCAAATTTTATGCATCATACATTGCTCATTTTCAGTACAAGTTACACATTATTACAAACAAACATTTGGAACAAAATGGAAGTATATAATTATAAATAACAAGAAGCTAGCTATGGTCAAACAACAACCAACAAATTTAAATCCATTTAAAATACAAAGTATACAAGACAACCATACGATTACATCCTGCTGAACTAGGAAATAAGAATTTAGAAATCTCTGAGTCGCCTGAGATTCATCGGAGAGATGTATTTAGAATCTCCATCAAGCAATTGTTTAGCGATAATAATGTTTGCAGCTTCGCTAGGATGGTAAGGATCCCAGAAAACATGTTTGTCACGATCCGAGCACATACTGGACGTTGGTCCACATGGTATGATACCTGCGAATTGGCCTCCATTCCCACAGCATGCTCTACTTGCTGTCGTAAATCCTGCAAAAAAGTTTGAGCAAATTAGCATTTGTGATTTAAAATAGTAGATGTTAAATTAATGATGGTGAAATCAAAATCAATTTACTTACCATATTTTGCATAGTTTGTTATGACTTCCATCACTAGATCATAAACATTCGCATGGACAAATGTTGCTCCCGGTAGGTTGTCGTTTAATTGAGCTACTAAATCTTTCAATTTAGCATTGTATTGGAGTGCCAGCTTATTTGGTAATTCCACACACTGGTTCTCATTCAGCTGATTAATTGTTTTTTGATAAGGAATGCAACCCAGTGGTCCAACATTCCCAAGAATGAATTTTCTTGCATCCAACTGGTAAAGTCTCTGTTTTCAAAAGTATATAAAATATTAATAATAAATTGTGATCATAATTTGAGTATCAGTGTGAAGAGTTTGTTGAATGAATTACTGTAAGTTGGCCCTTAAGTTGATTTAGAAGATCGTCGATGAAAGCATCGGGGGTTTCTGATACTCTTGCTCCAATTGAGAGTACTGGAAGTAGATAATTGTTTAGAAAATCATTTGATCCGACTGTGATTGAGAAAATAGATTTTTTCATAATGAAATCTCTAGCCTTTGATGCACCCAACAATTTATCAATCTGTTTTCTGGTAATGTTGAAGTAATCAATCTGTATATCCATAGAAAGCCTGTTAACCTTGAAAACAATAATAATGCTATTATTTTCTGTCAACCATTAAGCCTGTACAGGCATTTAAAAAGTATAATATCCCCAGGAAACATAAACATAAATCAACCTCAATCAATATGAATGAAATTATATGTGCAATATTAGTTGGCTTACGAAGATTCTTCCAGTAGCATTCATAATTCCACCACCTCCTGATGCATAATTAACTCCATGCAATAAAGTCCTTCCAGTAGTATTTGGGGCCAGAAATGGCACTGCATAGTGTGGTTGTCCTAGTTCCTCCCCTAAGAATTTGGAAGTGTGTCCCGCCAACAAAATACATAAATTTAACCATCACAACAAATGATACATGAACTTAATGAACAAGACACAATACTATTAGATTAATAATCATCAAGTTAAAAGTCAGGAAATAATTGCATGATCAGGTACAATTGTTGATTGAACTCACCTACAATATCGCCTATGGTTCTGCCATTTGTGTAGCGGCCTGTAGGATTTCCACCTGAAGCTTTGAAATCAATTCCATTTGGCTTAATATCAGCCTTAGACAATGTTTGCAGATAGTTATTATTTCCTGCATCGACTAAAGAATCGCCAAATATGTAGGAAGCTCCATTCTTGAGGTCATCATCGTCATCGCCCCTCACAACGAAGCTCAGATTAACAATGATGAATACAAAGAGTGCAGCACTTGTATAGTTTTTGGTGTTCATCATTTCTTTCTACGGCAAAGTCTCAAAACTCTGATGGTTCAATCGGTCAGGACAATGTACATATATAGATAACTACTATAAGAGTAAAAGATTAAAAAGATTTTTTGTTGGACAAAACTTGTGGGCTTTGTATACAGATGAGTTGCATTTGGTACGAAATAAAATCTTATTGAACAAGTTAGGATGGCTATTGCAGAATTTCAAGTGGTAGGTTAGCGACACAAGTGTGTTCTCTTCTCATATCTCAGCAGGTGCGTGACTAATAATATGCATGTGGTTTAACTAACCTGTCATTTAGATGTTATGTAATATAATATCGTTTTTTCATTAATAAGGTTTCGCAGGCTATATTACTACTGTCCTTAAATAAGTGTATAGTATTTTTTTTCTTGTTTGCGATCGCGGATCTAGAAATAAATTTTTGCGAGGCACCCATATACATAATAGTTTTAAGATAATAAGAAAGATTATATATTAATAAATTTTAATGGGGGCATTAAAATTAATCTCAATATTTTAGTTACCTATATTTTTTTGTGGTAGACTACACCGCCCCAGGCTATAACAGTATTTACTTTAACATATGGACGTGTCCTCCAATGTGAGCCAAAAGTCCAAAATTTTGTAACTATATAATAATTATTCAACTTTTATTACCAAATTCTAGATTGCATAATAAAATTTTCCCAATTAAGGCATGTGTACTATATATATAGTAATCTAATTGTTAAGTAGAGACATTTGCAACATGAATTACAAAAAACCATTACTGTTGGGCCATGTATAGCATAGGCCCATGTACTAGCAAGCCCACAACTGAATTAAGGCAGAACATCCCTAAAATATGACCGTTTGATAGTGGTAGTGTCCTAGTACAAGACTGTTTCCATAAAAAACAAACAGATAGATGACGAGTAGTGTAAGCACTGAAACACCAGCATCAGCAACCGGGGAGAAGATTGTTGATGAGAAAAAGATGATGAGTGATTATGAAAGATGCAGGCAAGAAAGAATCAAAGAGAATTTTGAAAGAATGAAAAAGCTTGGGATTCTCGATCTCTCTCTCAAACTCAAAACTTGTAGCAAGCCCACTAGAAAATACAACAATGCACCATCTTCTTCTGCTCACAAAACACCTCAGCGTGTATCCCCTATGCGCCATCTGGGTCCTGTTCGTCGCTCTTCTAGGTACTCTTACTCCTTTTGGATTTTAATACTCACTTCGTTCGTTCGTTGTTTCGGATTATTTTTAGATTCTTGAGGTTTGATTTGGTTTCTGTGTTGTTTTTTGTATATTGGGTTTTGTTGTTGAATGTGGATTAGGGTTTTAGTTTTTTTTTTTTTTGAATTTTGTTTAGTATTGCTGCTGTGCTGGATCCCTTTTCTATTTCTTTTAGCACACACATACGGACATGCGTGTGTGTGTTACTGTGTTCGGTTCGTATAAAGTACTCCATCCGTTCCCAAATAATAATAGTTTTGACTTCTATGTTGAGGTGGAAAAAAATTATAGTTAGACTCATTACTAAATTTAAAATTTTATATAAAACTTTAAATTTTATAATAAGTCTAACTATGTTTTTTTGCACCTTAACATATGTGTCAGAAGTCAAAGCAACTATTATTTTGGAACGGAGGGAGTAATTTAGGCTATGAACCACAAACCGCTGATTTGAATTTCTGAGACGGGCGATTTTGATTAATAGTGTATTATGTGAGATTTGTAGAGGCTTTATAGACTACTTTGTGTTGGAACATGATCGTGTGTGTGTTTCATTGTTTTCTATGATCATTTAGTGGTGGTAGGAGTTGCCCAAAATATATTTTTTCAGTTTGTTATGTTGGAGAGATGCTTTGCACTCTTTAATCTTCCTTTATATTGTCTGGTGAAATTTCAGGTTGGGTAATGCGACCCCGATTAGCTATTCAGAAGTATCTCTGTCGAAGAAAGGTTTATTTGAAACAGAGGAGGGGCTACTAAGAGAGGGCTCTAAACCAGAAGTTTACACAGAAGAACAATTAAAGCTGTTAGGTTGCTCAAACACGAGTTGGACTCTTTTCGTGGATGGTTATGGAAAGGACGGAAAGCGGATTTATGATCAAATTAATGGAAAGACTTGTCATCAATGCAGGTTAGTTAGGGGCACATTGTAATGTATGAAACTGCTTCATGTCTCACTTTGCTGCTATAAGTTTTAGGATTCGCTATGCTTGAGAAGTGAAATGCATATTTTATCCTATTTTTCTTTAAGTTGGATGTTATGTTGTCAAGCATCTCTACCCGATTCCTCACAATCTTATCCGGGGATTAGTAATTTAGTTGTTGGTATATTGCAGGTCGTCTTCCATTTGACTTTTATATTGTTATTCTCCATTTCTCCTTATCATCATCTTTATATGTACCTGCTGCATAATAATTTTTCGGTGTCCACATTTTTTCTACAGGCAAAAAACTCTTGGTTACCGCACACAATGTAGCCAATGCTGCAAGGTTCAAGGACAATTTTGTGGAGATTGTTTGTATATGAGGTATATAATCGCTGACAAAATCATCACCCCTATCATAAAAAATTACAATTTTTTTAATCCCCATTTTTGTTTCTTTGTGCTATATTTATTATTGTTCTAAGGTAGCACATGTAAAATAATGTACTAATACTCTTGGAGACCTAAAATTATTTTCATCATCACGATAAAATTAAAAGTTGCCACATAAAAAAATAATAATATGATGTACTAATATTGTTGAATTAAAAATGGCCATGATTCTTATTAACCTTTTTCCTTCCGCTGAAATTATAATAAAATATCATCACAGTATATAATAATGTCTTTCAAGGACCAAATAGTTTGAAATAATTATTGCCATGATTCTTATTGATTTACCTTTCCCCTTTCTGTAAAAATTATTGCAGAATGTCATCATGATACAAATGTAGATCAGTATTTTCTTTTCTTCTCCAAAGGCCTTAGGTTTGGGTTGGCATCTGGACTAAAAAAAGCGTCATTTTAGCAGACAACTATTATAAAATGTTATCACGATAAATAGTTATGTCTTTCGAATACCAAATAGTTTGAAATAATCATTGCCACATATGTTATTAATTTACCTTTTCCCTTTTTGTATAATTATTGGAAATGTTATCATGATTCAAATGTAGATCAATTTTGCCTTTTCTTCTCCAAAGACCTTAGGTTTGGGCCAGCATCTGGGCTCAAAGATGTGCTAGGACTAGATTGCTTTTGCCTGACAAACATAACAGTTACTATGTCTCATGGGATGTAATGGGATCTCCCTAATGGAGGTGTTAAACGTAATATACCCTAGGCAATGATGAACTAGAGCCTGAAGATCACTTATATTCAGCAGGATGTGACCAGCCACAGTTTGATACACAGCAGAGAAACAAGGGTTGAATTTTGATGTTTATAGATATTAATAATGTTAAAGGATCATCAAAATCTAATTTTGAATCATTAAAAAAACACATAATTTGCTCATCTCTGTAAGATAAATATGAATTTGTTCTCTTTTCTTGGTGTTTAAGAACTCCAAATGTGTGTGTGTGTTTTCTGTGATGGGGACTTTTCTGGTGTAAACCCTGTGGGTATATGTGTCTTCTGATTTATATATAGAATTCTTAAATATTAGTAATTGATTGTTACATGTCTGAAAAGTTTGGTGTGTTGATGAGGTGAATTGTTGAACATTGATACTATCAATATTTACTTACATTGATACTATGTTGTGTTTGGTTGGAGAGAATGGAATAAAAATTGAACTATAATATGTGTAAATGCTCAAAAATTTCATTCCTTATTCCATTCCATTCCTAACCACCTAAATTAGAGTTCAAACCCCACAATTTGAGAAGGAATGCTTCATTTTCCACCATAACCATTTTCTTCACATTTTTTATCATAACAAATTTGCACATCAAATGCAACATTTTCTTCACATTGTTTATCGTAACCAAATGCAACATCAATGTTTACTTAGGCATGGACATTCCATACCTAAAAATAAATGTATATGTCTTCTGCTTTTAATGTAACCTGTTTCTAGATATGGGGAGAACGTACTGGAAGCATTGCAGAACCCAGATTGGGTTTGTCCCGTCTGTCGTGGAATTTGTAACTGCAGTTTATGTAGGAACGCAAAAGGGTGGGCTCCCACTGGTATCATGTACAAGAAGGTAATTCATGCTCATAATTTACGTGCTCATATATTTTTGTTTTGAAACTCTAAACTCATTCTCTATATTTTAGATCACAAAACTGGGTTTCAAGTCAGTTGCACATTATCTGCTTCAAACAGCAACCGATTCAGAGAAGGAGGGTACCAAAGTTCCAGTTTCTGCAAAAAGATCACTGGCCTTTTCAAGCTTGGAAGCAACATCCATGTTAATGGAATCGGCTGATTCTAAGGATAACCTCAAAGAATCAGTAGAACTGAAGGTAGAATTGGGGTTTAAAAAGGATGAGATGAATGAGGAACACAACGGTGATAGGTGTGAAGATCAAGGATCATTGATGCCACAGCCTAAAGACAATTGCCAACATGATGAAAACAATATTGAAGGAAATGTTGACGCTGAAACTGAAGACAATTGCCAACATGGCAAAAACAATATTGAAGGAAATGTTGACACTGAAACTGAAGACAAGTTCCAACATGGTGTAAACGATATTGATGGGAATGTTGACACTGAAACTAAAGAAGGCTCTGCGAAAGTAAGTGCTGATGTAATTACAAACGAGGAAGACAGTGTTCAGTACACGGAGAACGAACATTGCAATAGCATCACTGCCAAGAAGAACATTACAGCGTCTAGTGGAAAAATTCCAATTCGCTATGAAATGATGATTGACAGTATTGGTGCAAGATTAAGAGCTGCAAAAATAAGTGCTGATGTGGTTACAAACAAGGAAGTCAGTGTTCAGAACTTGGAGAACAAACATTGTGATAGCAGTGTTGCCAAGAAGAACACTACAACTTCTAAGAGAAAAGCGCCAAATAGCTCTGAACCAATGCCTGACAGCATCGGTGCAAGATTAAGAGCAAGACGTAGAATGTGTTCACAGTAGTGGAGGACTCGCTGCACGTTAGGATAACATAGTACTAGTACAACTTTCAAGGATTTTAAGCGTTTCTTATTTGTTTTGCTTCAAAGGGTTGCAGTGAAGGCTGGTAGTATGACTGATATTTAAACTTGATATTTTTGGTACCAGAATTCACTTGTGATATGTCTGAGCGATTTCTATTCTGACTTGTATATTTACCAACACATGGATGCAACACAAGTTGGTAGAAAATATTTAGCTTGCAGTATCTTTATAATGTTAAATTCATTTGCAATCTCATAGCATCAAATTGCATGATTCACCATCCTCCTTTGTGGCCCCTTTCGAACCTTCTGGTGCTTTCCAGGGGAACTACTGTATATTTCTTTTATTAACCATATTATTTGATGATACTTGTGTAACTATACTATATTGCCTTTGCATTGGATTAAACCTTGCCCATAATAATTTTCTTGCATTGAAAACAAGAGGAAATTAGTTGGGGTATTGAAAAGTCCTTGAGCCATGGCGCAAAAAAGAAAGCCCACCATTTTATGTCCAACTGAACTCAAAATTTGAAAATTTGACCGTTGAAGGGCAGTACCCTATTATAAAACTACTACCATATCAGTAATAACACAAGCATATATAGGCATCAGTTCACTATTCTGTAAAAACCTTTTTGAAAACAAACAATGCTAACAATGAGAAGTGTAAGCACAGAAACACCAGCAGGCCATCAGATGATTAGTGAGTATGAAAAATGTAGGGAAGAAAGAATCAAAGAGAATTTAGAAAGGATGAAAAAGTTTGGAATTCTTGATCTCTCTCTCAAACTCAAAACTGCTATCAAGCCCACCAGGAACAACAACAATGCCTCATCTTCTGTTCACAAATCCCCTCGCCGTGTATCCCCTATGCGCCATGAGGGTCCCGTCCGTCGCTCTTCTAGGTACTCATACTTTTCACCCATTTTACTTCTACATATTTCAAAGTTATTAGGGACTATTTGCATATTCTTGACTTATTGTCATTGGTGTGGTTTTGCGGTTTTATTTTTAATATGAATGCTTGATTAATGCTGTAATGTATATTCTTCTTATGGTTTCTGGGTTTTAGTTGTTTTATTATTATTATTCAGTTGCAATAAGTGGTAGGAATCACTCGAGATGTGTTTCTCTAGCTTGATTTGTTTTAGAGATGCTTTCCACCCTTTATTTATCCTTTTTCCTGTTTGGTGGGATTTTAGGTTGGGTAATGCGACCCCAGTTAGCTACTCAGAAATTGCTTTTACGAAGAAAGGTTCATTTGAAACAGAAGAGGAGCTACTCAGAGAGGGCTTTAAACCAGAGGCTTGCACAGAAGAACAGAAAAAACTGTTCGGTTGCACAAACACGAGTTGGACCCTTTGCGTGGATGGCTATGGCAAGGATGGAAAACGGGTTTATGATCCAATTAGGGGAAAGAGTTGTCATCAATGCAGGTTAGTTAGGGGTACATTGTAATGTGTGGAAAGGGCTGATGTCTCACTTTGCTTATATAAATTTTAGGATTGTCTATGCTTCAGAAGCTGACTGCATATGTTTATCGTCTTTTTCTTTGAGTTGGATTGTGATTTTGTGAAGCATTCCTACCTAGTTTTTAATGGCTCTGATCTGAGGGTTGACATCCTGCACATCATCTTTCATTTTACTAATATAATAGTGCTTCCTTTATCTACCTGTTGTATATAATGATATAACGAAGGTGTTCACATTGTTTTGCAGGCAGAAAACTCTTGGTTACCGCACAGAATGTAGCCGATGTTGCAAAGTTCAAGGACAATTCTGTGGAGATTGTTTATATAAGAGGTATTCTCTCCCATTCAGCTTCTGAATTCTCTTTTAGTCCTTGTCTCTACTATTGGGAACCTAAACTCTTTTACATCTTGATTTGATTTTAACAAACTAAAATGAATATAAGCACATCAAAGAGATTTGAATCGGCCACTGTATTTTAATTGACATAGCACATCTGATAATATGTTCTTTATTGTTGCTCATGTCGTGAAGCCTTGAAAAATGATCAGACTTTAAAAATATGTAACTTATATACTTCCTCTAGTTACTTCTTTACTTTAGATGTATTCCGAGGACCAACTAGTTTGAATTACATGTAGCCACATGTTGTATTGGTTTACGTTTCTACCTTCTCTAAATCTATTATAAGATGTCATCATGATAAATAATGATGTCTTTGGAGGACCAAATAGTTTGAATTATAAGTTGCTACATATTATTAATTTTGTCATCACGATACGATACAAATTTATATCAGTGCGCTTGTACACTTTCTTCTCTGTCGAATGCCTTTTTCTTGGTCAGCACTTGGGCTAAAAGATACGCTATTTTAGCTGGTAGATTGTTTATTGTATGCAGCCTTTATTTGACCAGGCTATAGTCCAGCTTTATTTTGATGTAGAGCAGAGAAACAAAGGAAGAATTTGATCTTATGACATTAATAACATTCAAAGACCGAGTATTCTCTTATTATTGAAACATAATACTTTCATCTTTGTACTGAAGCTGTTTAGATAAGCCGGTTAAAGCTTTCTTACACACATTTTATTGTGACTGCTTAATTGATTGTTTTCTTGGTGTTCAAGCACGTCATTATTTTCATCATCAGTGATGATGAAGACTTATCTGGTGAAAACCAGAGTCTGTGTATGCAGAACTCATTAGAAATTAGAAACTGATTGTTACATGTCTGAAAAGTTTGGTTTGGTCAAGGGTCTTATATAAATTATCAAAAAAAGGAGCTTTTTGTAAGGTGAAGTGTTGAGCAATTATCAACATTGATCAAGCATGAAGTTTCAAACCTAACAATATAATGTACATTGTACAGTATATATCTTCTGATTTTAACGTGACTGATTTCTAGATACGGGGAGAACGTACTCGAAGCATTGGAGAACCCAGACTGGGTTTGTCCCGTTTGTCGTGGAATTTGCAACTGCAGTTTATGTAGGAATGCAAAAGGGCGGCCTCCCACCGGTTTATTGTATAGGAAGGTATTTCCTGCATCATAAATTCTGTGCTTGCCTTTTTTCTTTGAAACTGTAAACTCATTCTCTATTTTTCAGATCACAAAACTGGGCTTCAAGTCAGTTGCCCATTATCTTCTTCAGACGGAACGCCAAACAACCGATGTAGAGAAGGAGGGTACTAAAGTTCCAGTTTTTGCAAAAAGATCACTGGCCTTTTCCGGACCAGAAGCAACATCTATATTAATGGATTCGGTTGACTCTGAAGATGACCTCAATGAATCAGTAGAAATGAAGTTTGAAAAGGATGAGATGAGTGAGGATCGCAAGGGTGAGGAACTTGATGGTAGCAATGCCACACCTGAAACTAAAGATCAAGTATCATTAATGCCTAAGCCCAAAGACATTGGCCAACACAGTGAAAACAATTTTGATGGAAAGGTTGACGCTGAAACTAGACCAGGCTCTGCGATAACAAGTGCTGATATGATTATAAGCAAGGACGACAGTGTCCAGCATGTGGAGAACAAAAGCAATGTTACCAAGAACACTACAGCGTCTAAAAGAAAAACGCCAAATCGCTCTGAACCAATGCCTGACAGCATCGGTGCAAGATTAAGAGCAAGACATAGAATCTGTTCACAGTAGTGTAGGACTTGCAGCATGTCAAAATGACATGGATCTAGTATAACTTCAAAGATCTTAAGCTTTTTATCATTTGTTTCTAGGGAAAATTATTGAAGGCTGGTGCCTGGTCGTATGGTTGATGTTCAAACATAAATTTTGTTGGTACAAGGAATTCACTTTCCATGCATCCTCCCAGTGCCCCCTTGCAAGTTTGCAGAATTTCTAGCTTGCAGTATCATTACATTGTCAAGTTATTTGCAATTTCACATCATCATCCCAGTGCCCCCTTTTGGGCCTTTTTGTGCTTTCCATGTGAAATACCCGGTCTCAATTTCCCCCAACTGTTACAAGTAGTCCTCTGTCAAAAAACAACTGTTCTCTAGATGAATAACTCGTGTCATGTGATGATACTATGCTGCCTTTTGCATTGCGTATAAAGCTCACCCATTATAATTCCAGTAAAAAACAAGAGATGGTATGTTTTAGCAAAGTGAAAGTACTTGATATAACAATGATATGCATGAAACAGATGTGTAGCAACAAAGTGAAATCTCCTCCCCTGAACATTAGTCAACTCACTCTCATCCTTACTCATGGAAAAGTAGCTGGTAAAGATTGGTACAATTGCTGCTTTTTTATACTCCATATGATAATGCCAAGAAACAATTATGGCTAAAGTTTAATAATCCATTTAGTTTATTTAATAAATAATTTATAACATGAAAAATGTATTTTTTTTAACTTATAAATTATTTATATGACAAAATATATGGTACGTACCTGAATGTTTTTTTTCTTCCGACATACAAGTAGAAGTAAAAGATACTAATGGCCAGAAAAATATATGAAAATTTCACAATTGTTTTTATAAATACAAGAGGTCATACCTGGAAATGAGTGTAACTACAAAAACAAGTCATTTGATATATATATAGTAGAGTGGTTGGAAAACAAGTGATGGTAGTAGTTGATTACAGATTCGTGCAGGAATGAGAAATAAATAGGGTGAGATGTAAACATGTGATATACTGCACATTTGCCAAACTCTAGATTCTTTCTTGGCCTCGATCAGACTATAAATTAACCCTTTGCTTAGATTCCTTTACATAGTTTTATCTTTATTACTGCCTCAAAATGGTAATCCAGCCTTTAATTTTCTTGTCCATGCATATCAGAAAAATGAAAAATGACATGCATGCCTAGAGTGAAGAGATTTGACATGATTATTTTATTTTCATGCTTAAAGAATCCTCTATGATGTATCTGTATCATATATATTTCGATTGTTCAACCATTAAAATTGACTTTTACTTGGTTATGATCATATACTATATATAGTTGAAAAGGCCGAAGTCTTGGAAACTAATTGCAGTGGGGTTTCTCCTTCAAGAACACCCAAAACATAACGTATTTATACAAGTACTCACTCGTTTAATTTTATTTGACGTTTGATTTTTGGTACAAATCTTTAAGAACTCTGAATATATAGTTAAATTTATTATTTTTAATTTTTTTTATTGGATAAAAATATTAAATTAAAATTTTTATTAACAAAAAAAAATTTAAAAATAACAATTCTAACTATGTAATCAAATTCTTAAAAAAATGTATCAAAAAATCAAACATGGTATATTACACAATATGGGCTTGAAAATTCAAGTCAAATAATTAAAATGAAAAAAATATATTTTTGTCTGGTTTTGGATATCGCGTCTCGAATAAAAAAACGAACACTAGGTCCTAGTTTACACGCATCTCTAAGCTAAGCCTCTTTTTATTTATAGACATGTTGCTTATGGAGTATGTGGCATTGACCAAAACGAAGTAAAAACTGCAGTTCCGTATCTTACTATCTTCAATCTTTGTTCAGTTGAAAATACTTGACCGATTGCTAATATGTGTATAACGGTTTTCGCCTCGCAATTTTTGGTTAATTATTGTCACTGAAATGTGAGAAATGGTTTAAAATGGCACGGTTTTATAATATAATGTCCAAAATGTCACTTACGGTGGAATGAACTAAAATGTCATTCTATAACACAACATGAAATTTCATTTTCTTTTATTACAACCGAAAACGCTACACGAATTAGTGTTTATAGGCTAAAACTCAACTTTATCTTGCGTTTTGTATCTTAAATATAACTTTATCTTGCGTTTTGAACTTTAATTTTTTTTTAAAAAAAAATGCTCAAGACGCTTATACGATATAATATTTTAAATAAACGTAATACAAATTAACATTTTAGGAAATAATTTCTGATCATTTTTCCTGTTTATATCATTTTAGGTATTTCGTCTCAAAATTGTGAAGACCGGGCCAACACCATTCGTAAACACATTTTCCTGTCCCCTCAATGCCCTTTTTGTCTTGTCTTGTTACAGTGATACTCGCCTGGACAAGGTCCCCGTACATTGTATTATTAATCAGGAGTTTCAAATTTTAAAGGCAAACCATAAAATCATATACCTTGGTTAAGTGTGTTCAATTCTTTTTTTTACGAACTTTCTTGCATTATTCATTTGATTAGCATTTCAAAATATTTAAATATTCTGTTACCAAGAGTAATGTCTGTTATTTAATTTTCAAATTATTTTTATAACTAAAATAAATATACCTTAGATCACTTGACAAAATATTTGTTATTCAGTACTACTATATGTTAAAAGCTTAAGTTGTTAACAGATTACCAAACAATTCATCTCAAAAAACTTGCCAAGTATCTCAACCGATTCAAAGCACAGAGGGAATCCAAAGTATGAAAACGGGATATTCATACCACAATCTTGGTTTTGACTTGATTATTTTTAATTTATACTGCATGAGTTTTCTAAAAATTAGAACTCAAGTAGTTCCAGAACACTACTAATAGTAGGAAAATTAAATCATTCATGGAAATTATATTATAATTATTATTTTTCTAATTTTATGATAAAATTTGAATTATATTACAAATAACTTGAATTTAAACAATAGTCCAGGTAAAACAACCATTGATTGTCAATACTTGATAACAAAATAGAATAATAAAATTTACTTTAAATATTTTTATAGACTGAAGTCGATAGTTGAATCAGTTTTTGTAAATAGAAAGAACAGCCAGAATTAGGTAAATTACAAAAATTATAGATACGCCATTTATGTTGTATAATAATTTCGCTAGTTCAAAGTTAGTAATAGTATTTGTTTAAAGTGATATCAATTATTAGGCCTTTTTTTTTTATCAGAAAACAATTAAAAGCAAAGTAGCGGACCTTGGACCACATTTACTTTTATTTAGTTGTTTAATTAAAACAAACTTCCTATACAACATATCGTAAAAAAAAATTGCAAATCTCGTGGACTAGTATAAATTACAAATAATTGGGTGAATAAAAGAGGGTAAGTAGCGAATATAATTTTATACATAGAGTACGAGAGAGAGAGAGAGAGAGGGAGAGAGGTGTTGAGGTAATAAGAGGAGTTAATGCGCATTGGGTCCGGTCGGTTAGCTTTTAATGGTGTTGCAGCCAAGCTACAGTGACACACAAACTAGAGAGAAGAATCAAAAGAAGCTGCTTCAACTATTCAAAGATTGACAAGGATTAGCTAGAGACCTTGCTTCTTTCTTTTCTTTTTTTCAGGTGGGGTTTTATAGTTTGGAGATTTAAGGACACCCCAGTTGTTTTTGCAAACAATCTCTGTGTATTGTGTATCTATATCTTATATAAGTGGTTGTACTACATTTTGGGATCTGGATTTTTTCTGGGTGGTCTTGATTTTCACTTCTCTTTATTGGTTTTCTTGCAATTTTGTCAACGTTTGGACTATCTAGAGGGGTTTATTTTCTTGGCATTATTTGAGTGTTTTCTTTATATTTTTTGGGCTTTTTTTAGCTCTCTTTTTTTTATTTTAATTGGGTGTTGATGAAGTGGTGATTGTTAATTCCAGACGTTATTGTATGTAAACGTTTCATCTGAAGGTCAAACTCCAGGGCTTTTTTTTAAGTTGGGTTAGATCAGGCTAAAGTTGAGGCCTTTTGACTCGGTCTCTGTTTGCTGTGTAGGTGTTTGTTTTTTGTAAAAGCAACTGGGTCAAGGGGCTTTTTTTAAACATAATCTGGGTTTTGATTTTTGAAAGCAAAGGTTGATTCTTTGATTTGCTTTCTTTTGCTTTCTCAGTCAAGATTTGAAATTTAGATCTGCTTTCTTGGCATTTGGTGATGGGCTGAGATACTAATCTCTTGTACTTTGCTGAAGCTTTTGCTGTTAATTCTTGCTTTCTGGGTTGTTTTTGTTGAGTAGTTTGGGGTTTTGCATAGATTGCTTCCATGCATCTTTCACTATGGAAGCCAATTTCTCGTTGTGCTTCGCTAATCTTGGATAAAAAAAGCAGAAGAAAAGATGGGTCTGAGGTTTCGAAACAGGAAATCAGGAGAAACCCATCTGTTCTTAGAAGATTGCAAGAGCACAAGATAAGGGAAGCTCTCGAGGAAGCATCTGAAGATGGGTCTTTGGTTAAATCCCAAGTCATGGATGCTGAAAGCTTGGATAATCAAGAAGAGGGGTTGGGTCGATCGAGGTCACTTGCTAGGTTAAATGCTCAGAAGGAATTTCTGCGAGCTACTGCGCTTGCTGCAGAGCGGACATTTGAATCAGAAGACTCTATTCCTGAGCTCCTTGAATCGTTCTCAAAGTTTCTTACAATGTATCCAAAGTACCAGTCTTCCGAGAAGATCGATCAGCTGAGATCAGATGAGTATTCACACCTGTCTGAGAGTGTGCCAAAGGTGTGTCTTGATTATTGTGGTTTTGGACTCTTTTCATTTATGCAGACTGTGAATGATTGGGATTCTTCTACATTTAGTTTGTCTGAGATAACTGCAAATTTAGGCAATCATGCTCTTTATGGTGGTGCTGAGAAAGGAACTATTGAACATTATATAAAGAGTAGGATAATGGATTACCTGAACATCCCTGAGAATGAATATGGTCTTGTTTTTACTGTGAGCAGGGGATCTGCTTTCAAATTGTTAGCTGAATCCTACCCTTTTCAGACCAACAAAAAGTTGTTGACTATGTTTGATCATGAGAGTCAGTCTGTTAACTGGATGGCTCAGTGCGCCAAACAGAAAGGTGCTAAAGCTTACAGTGCTTGGTTTAAATGGCCAACCCTTAAACCCTGTTCAACTGATTTGAGAAAACAGATTTCTGATAAAAAGAAGAGAAAGAAGGATTCAGCAACTGGTCTATTTGTGTTCCCTGTCCAGTCTAGAGTTACAGGGGCCAAGTATTCGTATCAGTGGATGGCCCTTGCTCAGCAGAACAATTGGCATGTGTTGCTTGATGCCGGTGCTTTGGGTCCCAAGGACATGGATTCTCTCGGATTGTCTTTATTCCGTCCGGACTTCATTGTCACCTCATTTTACAAGGTATTCGGATATGATCCAACTGGATTTGGTTGCCTTCTTATCAAGAAATCTGCAATGGGAAGCCTCCAAAATCAGTCTGGCCATGCTGGGTCTGGTATAGTGAAAATCACTCCTGTTTATCCCTTGTACCTTAGTGATTCAATGGATGGTCTCCCTGGATTGACTGGAGTTGAAGGTGATGAGCTTGATGGGGATGGTGAAGTGACCTCCGAAACTCGGGCAGGGGCTAACTTGCCTGCCTTTTCTGGTGCGTACACTTCTGCTCAGGTGAGGGATGTTTTCGACACTGAGATGGATCATGATAACAATTCTGACAGGGATGGGGCGAGCACCATTTTTGAGGAAACTGAAAGTATTTCTGTCGGAGAGGTAATGAGGAGTCCAGTTTTTAGTGAAGACGAGTCATCGGACAACTCATTGTGGATTGATTTGGGTCAGAGCCCACTGGGATCTGATTATAACGGGCAGCGGAGCAAACAAAAAGGAACATCTCCCTTGCCACCTTTTTGGTTTAGTGGCAGGAATAAGAACAAACAGATTTCTCCAAGGCGGTCATCAAAGATATCTGACAGCCCAATATATGACAAAGAGCCGCATGATGCTCACATGTTATCGTTTGATGCTGCTGTTCGATCAGTATCTCAAGAAGTGGATTACGTTAAAAGAATCCCCGAGGAAGGGCATAATGTGGAAACAAGCCATGAACAAAGATTTGGAAATCATTCAGAACATAGGCATGTACATGAGATTGAAGAAGAACATGAATCCGGCAATCCTGCACATCTGTTAAATTCATCTAACCTCAATGATGGATCCTATGCATATCAGCATGGCATCATTGGCAATGGCGCAGCATCTGAAAATGGTCCAGAGGCAAAAGATAGTGCCATTCGAAGAGAAACAGAAGGTGAGTTCAGATTACTAGGGAGGAGGGAAGGGAACAAATTTTCTGGTAGTAGGTTTTTTGGTGTAGAAGAAATTGAACAACCTGACAGTCGAGGAAGACGAGTATCCTTTAGTACGGAAGATGATCGTAAAGTACGACCAAACAATCATTCCGAACGTGGAGAATTCTCCGCAACAAGCCTGGATGATGAAGAGTACATGAGTGATGAATATGCTGATGACCAAGACTCAGGCAGGAGAGAGCCTGAGATAAAATGCAAGCACCTTGATCATGTAAACATGTCGGGACTCAACAAGACCACACTCCGGCTGCGGTATCTGATTAATTGGCTTGTCACCTCATTACTGCAATTGAGACTATCTGGATCAAATGGGGACGATAGTTTGCCACTTGTTCAGATTTATGGTCCTAAGATTAAATATGAAAGGGGTGCGGCTGTGGCATTCAATGTTAGAGACAGAAATAGAGGTCTCATCAACCCAGAAGTTGTTCAGAAATTAGCCGAGGCAAATGGTATATCCCTTGGCATTGGCATTCTCAGTCATATAAAGATAATTGATAGTTTAAGACAGCAACGTGGTGGTCTCAATCTCCAAGATACTACCCTTTGCAAGCCCATGGAAAACGGCCAGCATGATAGTAAAAATGGTTTCATTAGGTTGGAGGTTGTTACTGCCTCTCTTGGCTTTCTAACAAACTTTGATGACGTATACAAGCTGTGGGCCTTTTTGGCAAAGTTTCTTAATCCAGCGTTTATCAGAGATGGTGGACTAGCAACCGTTGCAGAAGAAGAAGAATTGTGAGTCCCAGGAACAAGTACCCTATTGTTTAGTGTCAGTTTTGAAGAAACATGCATGCTTTCGTCTGGGACAAGAATATAGTTGTGTTTGATAGAGTCCGGGGGGTTATTAACAAAAAAGCTGAGATGTTAATTTTTGTGTTCAGCTGGCTTGATATTTTCTTGGACTCATTACGATGAACCAGGTGAATTAATTCTTTTATTTTGAATTTCTTATATAAGGTTTGCTATAGAAACTTGTATGACCTCGGAAAAGACATGGTGAATGGAAAGCTGAATGAAATAGGAAAGTGGCTTTCCTCAGTTTCCAATCTTTTGCTGCTGTAAACCAGATTGTTCTTACTTCTGCTGTATAAATTGAGTTTGTATTGCTAGCATTTCGGCTTTCCATTAATTTCTATATAAGCAGCTTGTTCTTGATTAGTGTTGTGAGTGACATACAATCTAGTATAGGCAAATTGTATTCTTAGCAGCCAGGCATGGCTGGCTGTCAATACAATCTGGTTTTATATTATGGTCACTTTCCCTTCCTGGTTTGGTCTTGCAAATTTCCAAAAGATGTTTTAGTGGCTTTGACCAACTACCCAGTGAGAAGGTGAAAGAGAGGTTTGGTCAAATAAAATATATGCCCAAGGGCCAGCTATTGCTTGTTGACTGCAGATAGTCACAAATAGTTTAATAGCTAATATAATGATAGATAATAATATAACCCAAGAAAAAACTAGTAATTATATACATGAAATTATTGTTTTTTTATTTGAAGTCAGTCATAATGTATATCTGTATAGTATATAGTATGGTATATACTGATGTCACTGCTCAATTATTGTTTTTTAAATTGAATTTTGCATGTCAATAGTATAATCATGTTAAATTGAATGATTATAAGCTAGCAGCCCTTTTCAGACTTTATATTAGTGATGGTGTCTCTGTCTCTTGATTATCTTTGGCTGTGATTAAGCTTTTTTAATACTGATCTAGTTCTGACTAGGTGACAAGTTGGCCATACTATCGCGGACCCATGGTCAGTGATCTTTCACTTTGAAAGTTTACAAGCCTAAAATATCCATACAGATATTAGTAACGGGGAGTAGTGTAAATTTCAGATTATCAGTATTTGACTTTGAAGTGATCCACTGCAACCTTTTAAAAGTTGCTAATTTCTTGAAACTAAAAATAAGAGGGCAGAAGAATACACAAAAAGTTACACTTGATTGCCTCTAATTTCTACCCTAACGAACGAGTCTTGACTCTGTCGCCCGAAAATATGATGGTTGACTTTGGAGGGGGAACTGGGAACTGTGTGATGCAGCATTTCAAATAAAGCTTCCCTCTTATTCTTCTCCATCTTTAAGGAACCCCGACAAACATTTTTCCATCGTGGAATGGCATTTAGTCAAATTTTGTGTTAATTTACTCATTTGTAACAAGTAAAGTGGAGTCCAAGGAAAGAGAGAGAGAGGAAAACTAAGTAGTATCTCAAACAACCAATTGCTTTATGGTCAGGGCTTGTGATAATTACTTATCATCCTTCATTTGATTCCCTCATCTATGTACAACTCTACCTTTTAGTTGCCACAATTTTAAGTTGACATTGGTGACTATTGATGCCCATTGTGTTAATATTATTTATAAAACTCACACACAAACACTACGCAAGTTGGCTTGTGAAATTAATCTATATTTTATTATTAGAATTATGTTACAATTATTGTCTGTAATTTACTAGGGAAATGGTTGCATCCACATCCACTGATTCACAGATCTGAGCCTGATTTATATGTAATCCATGCAAAACACAAGATTACGCATTAGTATAAAAAAAGTGATGTGTTCTTCCATCATGCACGATCAAGTTAAATAAGCAATTGATTCATTTGGCTAGACTATAATTAATTAATTATTCCCTTGAACATTTATAATTTGTTAGTGGTGGATATTGTCACTTTCCCACTACGCTAGCATAAGTTGACATTAGTAGCTTGCTGTTACATAACCAATATATCTATATTATATTCCTTTTCGTTACATAGCAATGTCAAGAATAGTGTGTTTTGAAATTAAGATGTGCTCAAATTGAATTTTTGTTGGGGAATTTTTCTTTGATTTAACTAATCATGATTACTATTGGGCCATAGCCATTATATTTTGTTTGCCATACACAGACTAGTGGGTTTGAATGCGTGAAAAGTCTGAAACGCTCAGATTCTGAATCTTTCATTTTACCAGAAAAGCTTCTGGGGAACCTGTACAAACAGAGTTGGCAAGACGAAAATGGTACTGCCATTCTTTATGGGACATGAACATGATAGCATATTAGCAATTATGGGCTCTGGGAATCGGCTCAGCTCGTTGTATGGAATTGATAAGCGATCACGAAAGTTTATAAGAAAAGAATAAATTAGGCAAGAGTCGAAAATTTACAACAACGAGATTTGCAAAAAAACAATCCATAATTAACGTAAGTGTGCTTGAAAACTCATTCTCCCTCTATTCCATAACAAGTGACGTTTTATAAAAATTAAAAATCAAATTGATTTAACTTTGACCACAATTTAAATATTATTGTTAGAAATAAAAATTATAAAAAATATATCATTAAAAAATATTTCATCAACTATTAAATTTATTTTTTATTTTTGTAAAAGTATAAATTAATAATATTTAATTTACGGTCAAAGTGAAACAAATTTGACTTTTGAAATTTATAAAACGCCACTTTTTGTGAAACAGAGAGAGTATGTAGAATACTTTTAACTAGTGATGATCTGAATGAAGACGCAGATGGCAACTAAAGTGAAAGATTTTTTACGATTTGGCATTTTCATATCAGGAACATCAAAATCACACATCTTCACATTTTAATAGTCAGTTCTAATTTTATAAGTTTGATAGCGTAGAATAAGGATCAAGGACAGCATCCTGACCAACTGTTTCAAATAGTTTATTACAGGCAAATAATCAATGACCTACAACAGATATAATACATGTAACAGATTTGCCATGTCATAGTAAACCTGAAAATACTCACTACTCAGTATCCAACTGACCATCTCAGTATCTCATTGTCTAACCGCTTCTAAATATTAACACTGCTGTGATTTTATAATATACACCAGGGTAAACTGATCTGTCAATGACCCCCAGCAAAGAAGGTTCCTAATATAGAAGTGACTTGGCAGCTAACTGTAAAAAGGACATCTCATCCGGAACATGAGTAAAACATGGTTCTGTAGGTCATGATAGCTTGCTCTGGCAGAGATGCATATATTTCCCATTATAAGCGTTTTCCTTCAGATTGTGACAAATAGTGTTCTTAAGGTTGACAAATGCAAATCATGAATCCATCACCTTTAGAAGAAAAGCAGTCTCCAATGCTGACTCCTTGCATTGTAGATATTTGTTCTCCTCCACTATATCTGTGAATAGATTAAGAAGTATTGGACGTTTAGGATCATAAATGGTATCCTCTCGCACCCGAGCAACCCATTTTGCTGCTTCCCAAACACCAAACCTGCATAAGCAAAATCAACATTATGATCTGCACAATAAACCATTTCAAAGACACATCAAACTTGGGAAAAATAAAAGGCACATAGTTGCATGCGGAGGACACACAGAGGGAAAGCCATTGATTGCCAGCAAAAAAATTGAAGAATACAAAGAAAAATGCTACAAGAGAAGAATGTGCATGTGAGATCGGGAAGAAAATTGACAAAGTCAAAAGGACACAAGTTTATAAAAATTTCCCTTCTAGATTTTACAGCGCAAATGCACACACATTAAACTGCAGTAATTCAATAATCCAACTTGTCATTACATTAATAGTGCAAAAGGTTACCAAATTGCAACTCAGGGACCAAGTTGACTTGGAAAAATGTGCTTTCAAAACTTCAAAGCAAAAATAACTATCATAAAGCCCAACTTATAAATTTACTACTGCCAGCCCATTTCAGGATTAACGACTCTTAATCATCATCTATGACTTCACGATTCTATAGATTACTAAAATACAGTAATTTATAAGGCACAATCTATGAAGAATGGAAAATTCTTTAAAATAATTTCTGCATATTATCTTAAAAATCTGGGGTCATAATTTATAATTGTAATGCAAATGTTCGTGCACTTCAATGTAAATAATAAAAAAATGGCTGCTGCTATAGATATGGCAACTTCAGACCTTTAAAACTAACATAACTCCCTCTCCTGAAAAATAGGATAAAAGATAATTCAACTAAGATGGAAACTATATGGATAGATGGCCCAATACTAAGAGTCTCAGTATAGTAATTAAAATTTCCTTTCAACAATTCTCTGCAGACAACTTTGCCTTTTCTATCTTTAAAACCCCCAAAACCAATTATACACTGAAATCAAATAACACTACCAGCACAAAAGAACAATCTATATTCCAAGGGATGATGGAACTCTGCGCAAAGTTCCTCACGTGATATGATTTACTACCCCTTGATCACAAAAACTAAAGTCAGAAGACTATACTTCACTACTGTGTCAATTGCATTTAATATTACTGTCAAGTATATGACATTTATATTGTGCTAATTTAATCTTACCTTACAAACTGCATTGTACTTCAATCTACATGGTTCCTAAATCTAAATAAGTCTTCTTCCTTCTTCATAATTTATCTTTTGGTGACAGTGTCATCACATGATGGATACTGTACATAGGCAGTTACAATTTTTGAGCAGCGACATAAAAAAATAAACAATATTAACATATGGTTTACACTGTTTAGGTTCTTCACAACCTTTAAGCAGTGAAATTACATATACTACCTACAAACTACTATATTTTTGCATGCCACCTAAGATGAATGATACAATCACACAATAATGAGGATTGAGCCGCTGAGCAGCTAAATCAGCTACCTATCCCAATGAAATAATGGGTAACTGATTGCAGTTTCTTCTCTAATGTTTTTGCTGTATATAAACCTTTAAATTAAACTTGCATTATACTAGCAAGTTCTTATCAAACTTGCTAGTGGCAACAGCCGCACCTCTTCTGTTTCACATTAACTGCAAAACAGATCATGCTTCCAGTTGCCTCACTAGATAACCGTCTATAGGGTCAACTACATTTAGTCCCTCCATTACCATCAAATGTAAAAACACAAACTCAGAAATTTAAAATAATAATTGAACCACGAAATAAGGTATTCAGCATGTCAAGAAGATTCCATACTAAATAAAGGAGAAATCTCGAGAAGTTGACCTTGTGTTGAATGATGAGGTGACTAGGACAGCTGGATAAAGAACTCCCTTTGGAATATTGTCGTAGGGAGAATATCTCCGTACAGCATCAAAATCCTCAACATCATCGGGGTAACCAAATTCCTCAAAATCAGCTGCTGTAAGAGGTAATATAGGTTTGAAAAGTGTGTTTCTTGGATCTAAAAAGGGAACCTAACACCAAAAGAATAGACATGACATTAAACATTTATCAGAAAGGTACTCTGAGAAGGATAAAAGAACTAATGTGACCCCGTAGACGATACTAGAAAATAAAATATATTAATAAAAAAAATTAGTGATATATTTATGTACATTAATATAGAGACATATAAATGTGTCCACAAAACCTGTAACTACAGATCTCTGGCAATAAGTCAAACACACACACACACACAAACATAAATATCAGGAGTGAGACATAATTATGAATCAGGTAGGCCAACAACTACACAGATACCTTTAAAACTGCAGCCCGAAATAAATGTGGACTACAATTGATGGCTGAAGCAACCAAAAATCCACCTGCACTGAATCCCCAACCAGCAAGCTTGTCTTCTTGCACGATCTCCCTCTCAATTAAAAATTTAGCACATGATATATAATCACTAATGGAATTGTATTTTTTTGTGCATTTACCATCTTGATGCCACTTTCTACCCCCACCACCTCCACCTCTGGAATTAAAACATACAAAAGATAAGAGCGCAAATACAGAAGGAAGGGCCACTTTAAATTTTAGACAAAGAGGATATTTAATCACCAGAACTAATGAATTACTAATCAGATCTAAAAAATGGTTAGTTTGTAACGATTGCCAATGAATCAGATACAAGATATTGCAAACTAAGGCTCCGTTTGTTTGCCAGAAAGTAACTTGTTTTTGGAAAATATTTTCTGGGGAAATATTTTTCCAGAAAATGAATTTCCCGGAAAAATATTTGCCCGCAAAATGAATTTATATTTTCCCGAAATCATTTTCCATGAATTTTCAGAAGCTATAAAATGCTCGTAAAACAGGAAAACATTTTCATGCAAAATATTTTCCATAAAATAAACAGAGCCTAGAAACACCATATATGATCTCTACTTCGTTAACCGAAACTAACCTAACATCCGCATATGCAATAACCCAACCACGATCAAGAAGGCTTTTTAGTTCACTGCGCCACCTTTTGTCGAGTAACTCCCCATAAGCTCCATGCCCATGAAGTAATCCAGGGTTTTGAGCCTGCTTCATTCTATTGCGCGAGTATACAACAGTTAAAGAAACCATAACTTCATCATGTGAAAGGACCTCATATTGTTCACAAGCATAGTATTCAGATAGGCTGTTCCACAAGTTCTCGTGATCAGAATCAAGTTCATCTGTGGAAATTGATGGAATCCCAGGGTTTCTGAGGTAAGAAGCAGACCCATATAATACACGTGTTCGTTCATGAAGCAGATTCTGTTGTTGAATGATATTCCATGTTCCACTTGACAATTCATAATCCACGACAGCATCAGGCATCTGTAAAGAAAGTATTTGAACCACCGAATTTAGTGAAGGTGTTAACCAAAATTAGACAAATATTAATTATTATATTAAAAAGGGTCTTTCTAGTGTGTGCCCATGGGCACACACTAACAACTACTTTTTAGTGAGTTGACAATTTTTTATTGGTGAGAATTTTTGTGCATACATGGGGGCCATTATTATTAGTGAGAAGGGAATCAATAAAAATTTAACTCATCAAAATGTAGTTGTTAGTGTGTGCCCAAAAACCCTATTAAAAATTCTCAATTCAATCCAAACAATACATAATCCAGTCAACTCTGATTCGATTGTGCTGGAACCTTCAAAGACGAGTATGATAGGATTTATGTTATAAGTATTTCTTTATAGTTTCAGATACATAATATAACACCCGAAGTTCCTATTCTATCATAGTACATGCTTCATGTTTGTAACTCATATTATTCATATCTTACATACAAAAAGCCATTAAAAAGTCAAAAGCAGTACATATTAGGACCTCAGCAGGTTTCTTTCATAGATACCATTAATTTGCCCATTTATCCACATTATGCTAATTACAGATACTATTATGATTAATTGGACACAGAAAGCACTTTCAGCCCCCGTATTCAGGTTCAAAGCCAACAGTTAACGGCTCTAGTCTCATCAAATATCGATATTGTGTCCCACAGGCACACATACAAAGACACACTCCATTTACAATATACTGATTTTGGCTATCAATTATAACTAGGCTATCATTTGGATTCTATCTTTTCTCTTTGCCTCCATGTATAAGCAGTTTGAATGCCTAAACTTCTGGGGTTTGTTGGCCTCTTGATCCTTTTAAAGACAGACAAGGAAGTAAAAATGCAGCTGTGGATAATAATTCTACAAGAACATGATAAATAAACTAAATTGAAAAAGAAAGTGCCATGTATGCTTTAGATACCACAGGTGAAGATATGGTAAATCGCATAGTTGAAGAGTAGTAGTCATAATTTGGTCCAGGTGAGATTTGGCACACATGAGTTGGAAGTGATAGATAACGTGGATTGAGCTCTTTAAGATGAACTGCACCCTGCCAGAATAAGAGTAAAAGATTAGGAGTGAGAAATTATTATGAATTTATCCTCTATAAGCATAAGACTCGGAGTCATTTAGCAACAAAAAAGACTCTGATATCAGCCTTTCTAATCGATAAAACCTAGAAATTTCTTTTCATGTCAAGTATCTTGTTTTGAACATACAACCCAACCATTACAGTTCTAAAGTCGCACAAGAAAGTGGGTTGATAAACTCTGGTTGTAATATATATAGATTATCCTACTTAACAGTCCCTGTTCATTTAAAGAATGATAAAGAAACAAGATCTTGCGAGTAGAGACAATTTCCCCATGTAAAAAATGCATTTTTTTTCTTTGATGATATTACAGAGTCACAGCATAGATTCAGAGGCCATGGTTTCTCCAACTATCACCACCAAAAAAACAGTGACTTGTGGAAGCTAAGTTCTAACTTGAAAGTCCTCGGACAAAACTAAGACAACTAAACGAATGTTGTGAAGGATGCATACCAAATCCGAACACCTCAAGGTTTTTAGTCAACTGACATGGTAGTAATGCTATGTAAATTATAGCTCTCGCATTTTAATCAAGTTTTTTTCATTTTTTTTAATGGAACTATTCCTACTTTGCTAATTACTGCGTTCCGTTCTTCTAGTCTTTCAGAATTATCACCCATTGTAAAAGACTACTAGCAATTATGGATGTCTAATCCAATCGAACATGCCTATCATTTGATAAACAAGGGCAAATATTAGGACATGATGAACCACAAAAGGATATTCTTTCCTTTTTATTAAAAAAAACTAAAGTCCTTAAACAGTCAACTATGACTCGAAAAGGCACTTGTCTCTCACTGATGGAACCATTTATGTAACTGTTATTATCGCCAAATTTACAATTACCATGTGTACCAGCCTTTTTCAGTCTTCTAAAAAACCCATCAAAATTTTGACAAATTGGAAACTGTTCAGCACCAATACAAAAAACAATGTGTATGTATTGTAATAAAAAATATAAAATTACCTTACCACATGGCAAAGGCAGATCAACCGAGCAAAGTTTAAAATTTTGACCTTCCCTTACAACAAGTACCAAGTATGAGTCACTGAAATCAACATCTTCGATAATTAACTCTGGGTCATCAATTAACACATTCTGCCAAGAAAATAAATGATAGATAATAGTAGTTCGCTTGTTCAGATATCTTTTATAAGAAAGTGAATTAAAATAAAGAAGAAAACATTACTAAAAATTGACTTGGAGGTATAAAAAACACACTTGCATAACATATAGCTTTATTTCTATCAATGATAACAAACCTCCCACGTTTTTGGACCTGAAGATGAGCCAAGAGCAGTGCGCAGAAGGTGATGGTGATGGTGATCGGCAAGCTGACCCTCTCTGGTAGCATCTGTAAAAAGGTAAAGATATCCTTGGTGATGCTCTACAATGCAGTGGGACTGTGGTGCACACTCCCAAACAAGGGTCAATCCAGATAAAGGATCGGATGCATTTATCAGAAATACCTAATGGATGGTCACAAGGAATGATATTTCGAAATTAGAATGATACAAAATCTGTAGGATGTCTAGGGGGGTGTTCTTCAGTTATACCTTTGAATATGCTGCTGAAAATGTATTTACAGTTATAAAACGAAAATCTTTAGTGTGTCTTATGTTGATATGTACATTTCCTCCCGTTTCTTCATAGATCAATACATCTTCATTTGTTCCAAGAATGTTACAATATATCCTAACAAAAACCATATAATGACATTACGTTAAACTAAACGCAACCAAAAATCCAAGTACATTCACCAGCACAGACTTACTTATACGGCCTTAGCTCTTCATCAGTTACAACATAAAGCAATGCTTTCCCATCCATAGCCCAAGACAAACTTGAAACTCAATCAGCTTGAGGGTTATTACAAATAGACCCAAAATTCAAATCCCTAACCGATAACTTAAAATAATCATTATCCTTATCATACATAGTATACGCAAGAAAACGATGATCTGGAGACACTTCAGACAATTCCTCATAAGCATACCCTATTAAAAAAAAAAAACCTCCCAAGTCATTTACGACAATGAAACATAAAATCAAACACAAAGTGGGGTTTGGGTACAAGAAAACATACCCCCAAATCTCTCAGCCTCCTTGTTATAATCAAGTAACTTTTCCTCGATCCTCCTCCCAGACGTAAAATCGAACCCGGCAGAGGGGCTTTTATTGGAAATAAACTCGTCATTCTTACTAACTAACCTCCTGCAAAGAACAGGGTACTGTTTCCCCTCCTCAACTCGACGATAATACAACCTGCATATAATATAATCAAACAACACATATATGAAAATGCCCAGTGTTGAAATGAAAAGGAGAATGAATTGATTGATAATACCAAGGGCCCCAGCGAAGAGGAGGAGTGGAGAGGTGGAAGTGAAGACGAGAAGCCATTTGGGATTGTAATTTGGATTGAAGACGAAGAGTATCAGACATGACAGCTTCAGTGTACTTTTCTTCTTGTTCCATGTAAACATCCATGTGTCGCATTGCTACTTTGTCGTTGAGATTGGACATCCAGCTGTATTGGTCTTCCCATGTTTGGTTGTGTAATGTGAATGTTGCTGATTTTTTTGGGGGGTTTGGTGGGGTAGGTGCTGATGGGGCCGCTTGGCCTTTGTAATGGGCGGCGCGTACGAGGAAAGAGAGGGCGTGGATACGGCGGTCAGGGACCAAAAGGTGGCGCATTACGACTGATTTGGGGAGGTGTTGCCCAGAATACAGGGGTAGCTTAGTATATTTGTTGGGTTATTTTCCTTCTTTTCTAAAGTGCAAGTCTGAAAGTGTGTGTGTGTGTGTATATATATATATATATATATTTTAATGGGAAAATTGATTAATATAAAATTTTAACTGCAACAACTAGCAGTACTTGAAGTGCATGCTCTCATATCTTCACATTGTTTTTCCAAGATTCTTGTTTTTAGATGTCGCGCCATTCACATATCAAACCCTAAACGTATTTTCACAAACATCTAAGATTAATTACCCTACTTATATCTATCTTAAGATCAAAATTATTCAGTTACAGAATTCAAAAAGTCTAACGCTCGATTTATTCCCTGCATACATAAATACTTGCATGGTCATATTTCACTTTCACTTCCAGGTAAGTAAACGCAATTAAAGGGTAAATTTTAAATATCTAAAATGCACATGAAGATTGCTTTGAGATCCAATCATCCTGCAAAGACCCAAGGTTTCTTTAAAATCATCACCTCCGAAATTAGTCTAAAGAGCAAGCTTGTAAGTATCTCACGAACCCCTTTCAAGATATGTTATGTGTAACATAATACTTTATATCTAATGTAATACTCGTAATCTACATGTATAAATATATTATGTCTCTGTGCATGTTTATGTAGGTATATGTGACACACATATATTGTGGATCGAAGAGGATTCCGGAGAAATTTGTGAGAGATCATGAAGATAAGTTACGCGGACGCATCATGTTGGAGGCTCCAGGCGGTGCACCTTGGCCAGTAGATGTGGAAAGTGAAAAAGGCGAGGTTTGGTTGCAAAATGGCTGGCCTAAATTCGCAATATTTTACTCTCTCTGTTTTGGTTCTCTCTTAATTTTCGAATACGTGGAACATTCTAATTTTCAAGTACGTGTATTCGACGCAAGTGCAACTGAGATAGACTAACCATCAACTGATAATATTAACCATAACGAGGAGGCTTCACTGCCCAAAGTGAGAAAAAGAGTGGCTGAAATTGTTACTTCAAGTAGATGTGAACTAGTGAGGGCTTGTAAGAATACGAGAACAAGTTCTGAATCAAAATTGAAACAAGAAACAGGTCATTTCTTCCCTATCTTGTAGGCTATATATTTGCTAATATCCAATTTAATATATAAACACAATGCACACATTACAGTGTATCCTACGAATACTCATTAATTACTCACACATCCATTTGGCTTTTTCCAGCAAACGGAGATGGAGGGTCGGCAAGTGAAGAAGAGATAGAGAGAGCACTTGACTTGGCCAAGGCTTTTCAATCACAGAACCCCTTTTTTATTCTCTGTTTGAGACCGTCATATATAAGTAGAAGTGGCGTGGTAAGTAATCAATATTTTCAAGTCTAAAACTTTGAAAACCTCAACATAAAATCCTAACATGTACTTTCGTTTGTGCAGGATATAAGGAAAACTTTCCAATTTATCTACAGCAAGTGGAAGCAGAAGGATCAATTTATCTACAGCAAGTGGAAGCAGAAGGATCAAGTTATCTTTCAAGCTATCTAAACTCTGGATGGAAGACATTCATAACAGACAATTTACTCAATCCAGGTGATGTTTGCGTCTTTGAGCTGATCAATCACTCTAGAAAATTGTTCAACGTCTTCATATTTCGAGCAAAACGTGTAGCTGCAGCTGCAGCTGCAGCTGCGTGATCGATCTTAATTTATCGGACAACAGTAATCATCTGGCTATGATATTTGTAATTTTTCTTGCTTTCTTGTTCTGCTTTGCCAAATTATAAATAAATGACTACTCTTAATACTAAAATTATAAGTTGTTTTTCATGCATGTTGAAGTGATAGAATACCAGAACGGTGACCAAAGTACTAACCGGCCGGTTAGTCAGGCAAGAAACTATAAGTGATTTACTTCTGGTGGTACACAATTATTTTACCACTTAATTATTTTAGGTATTTTGATTAAATAGTTAAAAATAATATTTAAATAAAAAATTAATATTTTTATTTTTATTTAAAATTATTTCTAATTATGTAGTTAAGACACTTAAAATTACTGTGTAAAAAATTAAACAGACTTACATTATCAGAGAGAGTATTAAGTAAAAATTGCAATCGCAATTATTTATTCAGTTCCGATTTTAAAACTCTCGATGATTTCAAAAATCTTGACTCCATTAAATTAATTGTTCAAATTGTAGCTGTGAAACTGACTGTTCGAAAGACAATCACTAAGGTGTAAAAATTCTACCTCACTTGGTTCAGTATAAAATTTTCAGTCACAAAAATAGTGATCATAACTCCGTCATGTTTTGTTTGGGCGAAGAGAGCCCATCAACAAGGTGGGGACGCGGGGAGACAGTATTCCAGTAGGCCATTATTAGAGTATCTCCTATACGAATGTGAAAGTGTGATGAGCGAAACTACTCGAACCTGATCCAAAAATTTAATATATAAAATATATTATATAAAAATATAAATTCATATTACAAAAAATATAAATTTTTGATATATCTACATATTATTTAAATAATTATATTAAAATATCATCTCATAGAGTTATCATTATATATTATTTAATAAAATAAAAATAAAAATAATTATATAAAAATAAAATAATTAATTTTTAATAATTTTCGGATCAAAACGGATCATTTTCGGATTGACCAGGTACATAATACACCGGGTTCGGGTTGAGATTTTTCACCCCGTTTCGGGTCGAGTCGGGGTTGCCCCAAGTACAATAAACCCAATACGAATCCGAAATTGTCACCCATAATCTCCTACGAAGACGTGGGTTATCAAAATTTGACAATTCGTTATAAATAATAGAGTAATATTTTTTATATTAAATATGACAATTTTTTATTTTAATAGTTAGCAACTCTTATAAAAAGTTTAAATAATTCTCACATTAAATACTTCTCTAATTAATATAATAAAAAAATAATACATTATGCATTTCATTTCAGGTTACATTTCAATGAGGTGACAATCAAATCAAATGACACTAAACTTGACATCCTTCTTGATACCTTCCATTTAAGATGCTCTAAATACAAAACCTAAGCTAATTTATAGTTATAAAATTTCTCTATTTCAATCCGGGTACAACATATCAACAACATATTTACTAAATTATGTTTGTTTTTTTGTCAATATTTACTAAATTATGTTGAATAATATGATTCTAATATTTATGTTAACAAATTATTTTTAATAATATGATTCTAATAAATCCATTTTTTATTAATATGAAGAATTGGTAATTTAATATAATATAAAAATTATGATGGTAGGAGATTTTGAGTTCTAATACCTACTATCCCAATATCATTATTAAAATAATAATGTTGTGTTATGACGAGTCCAAAAAAGACGAATCACTTTATAATCCAATTTCCATCCTATAATGAATTTTCGATCACAATGAACTTTCGAGAGTGAAGAGGATCACAATGGACTTTGGAGAGTGAAGTGGATTTTGTATAATATGATATTCTGATTTAACCCGTTTTCTAATACTCGAGACTAATCTTGATATCTTGAAAAGTAAAATAGACTACCACTAGTCTTGATTAAGTTTAAAAAGAAAATAATAATAATAATAATAAATGAAAAATTGTATAGGGGGGACACAATATCCAACATATATATAATTTGATTGTTTGCATACAATTTAAAGCATAATTAAAATTTAAAATTTTGTATTTTTATAATATTACATAATTAAAATATTTAATTTATATTTTGTGAAAAAATTAATTTTATGGTCAAACTACTTTGAATTAAGCAGGTGGTCAAAAAGAACTGAACTCTTTTACCCATCGTTTCTCTCTTCCCAAAGTTTCTTGTCAGCACACAAAGAAAAACCATGCCAGTACTAGTACAGTAATATATTGAAGTTGACGTGAGATTTGTCTGGTCTTACTCAATTGATGATTCTCCTGCCAAGGCATACTGCTTTTCCAAGATTATTCTTTTAAACGTCTGAATTACATTTAGTCTGTACGAATTTTTCATGCTGCAAATATGCACAATTTCTTTAAAATCATCGTCTCCGAAATTTCTTCAAAGAGTAAGCTTGTAAGTATTTCACAACCACCCTTTACGATTCCCATATGTGTAACATAATCACATATTTAATTAACATTGATAACTCTGTGTTTCTCATTCTGTGCATGCATAATGTGTATATATATATTTGTGGATGCAAGATAATTCCCGAAAATTTTGTAAAAGTTTGCGGAGACGAGTTACGAGAACGTGTTGTATTGAAAGTTCCAGGTGGTGCAGCTTGGCCGGTGGATGTGGAAAGAAAAGAAGGGGAGGTTTTGCTGCAAAATGGTTGGCCTAATTTTGCAACATTCTACTCTCTAAGTTTTGGTTATCTCTTAGTTTTTTATTACACGGGACATTGTAATTTTCAAGTACGTTTGTTTGACACAAGTGCGACCGAGATAATCTATCCAAACCTCAATGATGGAGAATATGTCCCTCCAACGAGAAAAATAGTGACTGTAATTAATGATTCGAGTAGCCGTGAACTAATTATTCTTTGTAGTTGTAAGAAGAGAAGAACAAGCTCTGCTAGTCAAGAAGCATTTCATAGTAGACCAATATTGAAGCAAGAAAAAGGTCATTTCTCTTTGTACCTCTATCTTAAGTTTTTTTTGGTTTCTGATTTATGTATTTTGCTCAATTAATTTCTAAATACACACACTGCATATCTGCACGCAATGAAAATCCAAGTCCAGATATTTGGAACTTTCCAGCATATAGAGATGGAGTGTCGGCAAGTGAAGAAGAGAAAGATAGAGCACTTGCTTCTGCTAATGCATTTAAATCTAACAAACCCTTTTTCATCGTCTCCATGAAACCGACACATGTATTTGGACGTAGCTTGGTAAGATACACTTGTACATATCTAAATGTTGGTTTTTAAATTTTTTAAAATATATGCTTTTCTTTTTTTGTTTAAGCAGAATATACCAAAAACCTTTCAACAGACTTTTCTTAAGTACTGGAAAAACAGGAATCAAGTTCTTCTTCAGGTTGCAGAAAGAAGTTGGGCAGTTGATTGTATTTTGATGTGGGATCGCTGTACTTTAATTCGTGGATGGATCCGGTTTATACGAGAAAATTCACTGAATTTAGGTGATGTTTGCGTATTTGAGCTGCTCGACTCCTCTAAAAAATTGTACGAGGTCTCCATATTTCGAGCAAAATCAGAAGCTACAAGATCTTCATCTGTTGGAGTTCATTAATCATTCATAATCTGGCGCTGATATTTGTAATTTTTTGCTTTCCTGTTATGCTTTGTAAACAAATGACTCCTGAAAATTTAGTCTTGTACGTGTGGTATCACGGAATCGAAATGGATTGAATATGTGAACTAGCATTAAATTTTAGGCACTCTACCGTATTCGTTTGCCATTTGATGAACGTAATATATTGCTGCAATCTTAATCTTTTACGAATGCTACATATTTCAGGGACGGATTTGGCAAAGCAATATATGAATTCAAATCCGAAAATCTAAATATGTATCCGAATCCGTATCTAAATTTGAAAATATCAGGTAAAAATGTATCTTAAACCGACGGATAATATCCGAATCCGAATTCTGTTTTATATTTTTCAAAAATAAATGAATAACAATTTTTAATTATATATTTCTATTTTTAAAATATTAAATTTATATCTTATAAATATCTTATATAATTATAAATATCTTATAAAAATATATTATTCATAAATAAATAAATATATATGTATATATTATAAATCGAACATAATAAAATATATATTTATATTATATAATTCTATATATAATATATTTAAATTTGAATTCAGATATTATCGAATACAGATATGTTCATATTCATATTTATATCCAAAGTTGTCGGATTTTGATAAAGATAATATTCAATTTATTTCAAATACAAATAATATTCGTTTTATTTCAAAGACATATCAAATACTTTAAATTTTTTTACAATCTAGACGTGATGTCAATCTTTACCCTAACTCAAACATTTTATAATAATTTGGATTTTAAAATTTTTAATTTGGAATTTAGATTAATCAAAAGTCTTTTTTCCCTGTTTACACTACAATCTTCACAAACATTTTTTTATCAAAATTATTACAGTATATATAATATCATTCTGTATATTAACATTATATACCTATATATAATTAGTGTAAATACCTATATATAATTAAAGTAATGAGGTTAATGTGGTCGTCATGGTTGGTGTAGTTACGTGAAACTAAAATACATTAAATTAAAACCGTATATCAAATAACTTCTATAGCTATAAAATCATTATAAATTTTATAATTTAAATTATAATTCATTTAATTTCATATATTCAATACAAATGAAAATAATAAAAATATTAATAATAATATTATAATATTTTTATAAATATGTACAAATTCTAAAATAAATTATAAGCAAACAATTATTATATAAATATTATTTTTATATGATATATAAAAAAATAAAAAATATATAACTAAAAATATTTTATTATATTAATATTTTTATATTTTCATAGATATGCAATATAATATAAGAACAAACATACAAATAACTAATAAATGTAATTAAGAATAAAATAATATTTTTATATTTAATGTTATAAAATGTAAATATATTAAAGAATTATAATATATAAAATAAAATATATTAATTATAATAAATATATTTTAAATATTTAAAAAGGCACGGCATTTAAGCGGGTAAATAACCATATAGGTGGTCTATGTGAGGCATGTGTACAGTACAATAGACGCATCGTATCGCAAAAGCGCACATAATCCAAAAAGGCTGTCTCTGTACTCTGTAGCATGTTTAATTTTAAATAAAGTCGTACTAAGTTAATTAAGCTTGAATATTTAGAACAGGCATCTCAAACACAGAATGTTAACTCCAGGGAGATACAGTTGGAAGCATGGAATCCTCTCTCACACCTGATCATCATGCAAAGGCTCACTGTTTTTTCAAAATCATCGTTTGTGAAATTAGTTCGAAAAGTAAGCTTGTAAGTATCTCACATGCCCTTCCTAATTCATTATGTAATCTATATAAATATATTTCTGCGTATATATAAAACTGACACATGTGTATACTTTTGGATGGAAGATGATTCCCGAGAAGTTTGTAAGAAAATATGGAGAGGAGCTACAAGGACGTGTTCTGCTAAAGGCTCCAGCTGCACTACCTTGGTCAGTGGCTGTGCAAAGACAAGAAGGCAAGGTTTGGCTGCGAAATGGTTGGCCTGATTTTGCGAAATTTTACTCTCTATGTTTTGGCCATTCTATACTTTTTGAGTATCAAGGGAATCGCAGTTTCAAGGTTGTGATATTTGATACAAGTTCTACGGAGATAGACTATCCCCTACAATTGAAGAAAAGGAGTGGAAGTAGTGGTGAAGTTAGGGTAACTATGAAGAAACAAGTACACTTTGGTTGTGATGAAGCCTGTCATGTTGGTGACAGTTTGAAGCGAAAATCCAAGAAAGAACAAATTGCCGAAGCTTCATCCAACATGGAAACCTCGACCAAAGATGATACTCATAACAGGATGAAGAAGCCTATAAAATTAGAGATTGATCTTGATATCCCAATGCAGCAGCATGTTACAACAGGCAAGTTAGATTAGCTAGCTAGGAAATCTTTAAATTTGTTTTGAAATATTTTTCTAATATTTATGGGTTATATACATTGTTGGCATAGATTTTACAGCTAAAGGAGTGAGTAATCCAGCAAGTAAAGAAGAGAAATACAGAGCACTTGCTTACGCTAAAGACTTCAAATCTAGGCACCCATTTTTCAAGGCTTTCATGCAACCATCATATGTTGGTAAAACAGGCGGCTGGGTAAGCAATTAGATCGAATTCTGGAAATTTAGAACTGGTCGGTGTGGTTGGTATCAATGCATACTTGTTAGAAAAAAATAATTAACATTGAAGTTTATGTAATTTTATTGTTTTCACAAACTAGTTTAATTAGAGGAATTCGATTTTGTATATATATATTTATTATGGCAGCATGTAAAGAAAGAGTACCTCAAGAGCTATATAAGGAAGGGCTTTGAAGTGCTTATTCTTCGAATTGAAGGAAAGACTTGGATGGTTAAGTGTAATGTTCATTTAAAAAGGATAAGGCTGGGTTATGGTTGGAGAAAATTTGCAGACGACAATGCACTAGCAGTAGGCGATGTATGTGTCTTTGAGCTGGTCAAGCCTTCTAAAAAATTGATCAACGTTGTGATATATAGAGCAGCAAAAGCAAAAGCAAAAGAAGAAGAAAATGTTAATTTCTAGTTACATTCGGCATCTGATCAGTGTTGCACCATTTTTGGGTAGTGAAATTCCAAGATTCGCATGTCCTCGTCATTGATAAACCCTTTATATTTGCTTGCTTGTTTAACTAGGGGACTGTTCAGATCCTAGTGTTCTAATTGAATTTAAATTTTGTTTTGGTATTGAACGTCGTACTTTTGATTGAGCTGCATTTTGTGGACATTTTTTTCGTTGATTAATGTTTTGGCTTCACTTTGACTCAGATTTGAGTGAGTCTATATACGCTGCCTGAGCTTTTGGCAAGTAATGCTAGGATATACGTGTGTGTGTGTGTACAGGATTACAGGGTCTGTCAGTTAACTTGATTTATATATACAAGTTTGAGATTTAATTTGACGAAAGTTTGCTTCTGATTTTTATAAATAAATGTATAGGAAGAAAGTTACCCAACCTACTCCGATGCTATAGATGATGATAATACAAAAGGCATTATCAAATTAGCTAGGTCCGGTTTATTATTATCTCTCGGCAGTCAGCAATATAATTACGAGGCATGCATGATGCAATCAAAAAAGCCCACATTATTGGTAACAACTGCATACATAAGACATACCCTAGAAAGGGTAATGATTAATACAAAGTACTCCTTAGCACGCGGTAACAGCCGCGACCCGCAGGCATGCTTGTAAGCTTGTTGCAATGTTATTCTACCACTTTCTACTATGATTATAAGAGGCTGTTTGGCTTCCTTATAAAATAAAAAATTCATATAAATTTTAATTTATAAATTAATTATAACATAAATAAAACGGGTGTTGTGATAGCGTGCTATCAATTAAACTGGCAGGGACAGACCCGGGTTCCCTGATCCACCCCAGTTTAATTATTTATATTATATGTATCTGCCGTAATATTTGAGGCAATGTAAAGATCTAGAATAATAGTGTGGTTGGTTTTCACAAAAAACCAAAGTTCAAAGCCCCTTCCCATCATTTTTTCAGTGACTTAAAACAAATATGCAAGACCAAATTCAGTACTATACATTGTATTTTAATATAGACCTGCATATCTTGTTTAAACTTTAAATTGTTTTCCAGAATCCAGGTGTTCATTAATCCAAGCATTTGATAAAAATATAGACATTTGATAAGAACATACACATCATAGTCTTTCAAAAATCGTATGCTTCTTCATATCATATTTTACATTTCAAACAGGTCGATGTCCTTACGTGCCACAATATTAAAGATCTATGTAAAATACATTACCACAAACACCATAGTGAGACTCTGAGGCTGCGATGACACAAAACCCCCTCTATGCATTCGTAAATGACAAGTTCTACCATGAATCAGCTCCTGCTCAAACTTCTCTTCTCATTTACAAGCCCTTATGTACAATATACGGCCATTGACAATAAATTGACATGTTGACATTTACAAGCCATCTCTAAAATTGACTTTACTGAGAAAATGAACTTGCCTCGGTACTATACATTGTATTCTCGCCCAAGCTGAAGTTGGCTCTCTCTTCATCCCACTTCAGAATCTCCCTTGCATATTTAAGGGATTCATCAACACTGTCAGGTTCCATAGCATTGACTAGTGAAACGTATAACTTTCGGTCTGTAAGAGATGAGAAGAGCCTCTTGAACTTTACTGCGACATAATGGGAAGCCAGCTGACCTAGGGAGGGATTATAATTGATGTTGCTGGAGCTGTTGTTTGAGCGATGATGACTACTTATCAACGGATGGAAATCATCAAACCATTCACACTGAGTCAAAGGGCTATGTTCTATCTTTTCCTCAAACAAATCACATTTGTTGAGTATGAGAAGAAAATCCATCTGATCAAATGTTGGATGGGTAACAATACTTTCAAATAACTTTCTGCTCAACAATATCTTGTTCACTAAAGCTCCATCCCCATCACTGCCAAACTGGTCATAGTCACTCAAAGCGACGCAGAAAATGACAACTCGGACATCTTCAAACATTTCTAACCACTTACAATTTTCTGCAAAGCCTCTGGCTTGTACTCTGATTAGTTGAAATCTACACACCAGAGAAAATTAAATGTCATAAATCACAAGTCAACCGCCACTGCAGCGCCGCTTAGACTTTGTTTAGTCAAGGACCAGATAAACATAAAACATTATGATTAAAAATCGAAAATAAATGCAACTTTATAGAAGAGGAATCAAGACGATATACAAATTGTCAGCCGTCAGATGACTTTTAACATTAACAAACAAACAATATTGTATGCATATCTATACTTCCTTAGTCATGCATCTACCAAAAGTACTACAATTGATATTAAAAAAGAAAAAAAAAGATTGTACAACAGTTGCTTCTGTTGTAAAACTACCTTGCATCTGTGAAACAAAGTCCAGCATCTCAGACTACAACCAACACAACAACATTTGAAATTTGGGTCTCCATTGTTCGAGGCTTAAATATCGAATGTGAGTTGTACTTATAATTACTGCTAATCAATTATCAAGAAATTCTATTAAATTTGAGTTGGGTCTCTGTTGTTTGTGGCTTGAATATTGAGTCTAAGTTGATACTAATCAATTATCAAGAAATTCTATTAACTATGGGTCCTACACTCCTACTGATATGAAATTATCTGATATAACATACTCATGGTAATAGGTGTACGTAATGTTTCAATCTTTTGTAAATATAAGCACTTCAATTATACAAGAAACTTGGTGTCTGAAATGCTTTGGTATTATTATGTGCTGATAATGTTATGGTTGAGACTTGGTAGTTGGAAGCTCCTCCAGCAGAATGTAAATTACAAATTTAACATTGATAAGAAAAGAAAGAGACTAAAATTGTGGCTTTACAGGATATGTTTTAATTGCTTTAGAAGCAACCTTTCTTTCTCTAATCTTAAGGAGTATCAAAAGGCTTCCCTCTTTTTTTCTTAGATATCTGAATGCACTCTGTATGTAACCTAATTTTTAATGTTCTTGACTGATTTTAAGGCAACTTTCTTTCCGGTTAAGGGTCATATTGCATGTTGTGTGTATCATTTTATCTTCTAGACTGATTCCAGTTAAGAGCCCGAAGACAACCTTTGGTCGGAAGATGAAGATAATACTAATGAGGTATACGCATTTGATGAATCAGAATAGAGCATGGCATAAAATGTTTTGACATCAATGTAGATTAGTTTTCATACAATATGTCAAAGCCCCATGCTGCAGGGAAGCAAAGTCAAAATCTATCAATAAATGCACTAGTCAATCAAGATTTTGATAGCAACAGCTTTTAAATATGTATATAAGTAATTAAGTATACAGAATTTGAAAACCACGTCATCTGTCATCTTTCTTGCTTGGCTGAGGTTTCATTTACTTTTGGTAAGTAGCAAGTCTTTTTAGTCAAAAGATCTTCAAATTTCCTAATTACAAGTTACACCACACAGCTGATTTCTAAGTTGCATTGTCTTGTCACTTGTGTCAACTCATATTAACAACCACTATATAATTGTACTCTGATTTGCACTAATATGCCCGAGACATGATTATTCATGCATCCAAAGAAAAAAAATTATGTTGCTCCAGTGACAGTAAGGAGAAATAAAGTAGAGGATACCAAGAAACTATTAAATAAAAGTTGGTTACTAAAATTAATAATGAGGATGACTCAAAATCTTCAGGACCTCATTTTAAAACAAGCAGTTCACATACATCCATAAGTAATACACACCTGAACAGATAATCATGCTGATCAACAGTGTCAAAACTATCATCAGTGGCTAGAAGGGGGAATGCAAAGTCCGCACAAGAAAGCCCATTTGATGAAGTGACACCCTCAGCGTACAATATGTCCACATCTGAAGGTATATAATCTATTCGCAATATATCAACAGCCTGTGAAAACGATAATTATGCATTAATAACTGCACACTTGAAGTCATTACTAGATGTGCATATATTCAGGTGAAAATTGCAATTAGAGCATGTAAGCCATCATATAAGGAGAATATCATATCTTTAGCTACCAAAGTCATACCCTTTCCAGAAAATAACTAGCTATGCTTGGGAGCATTTCTAGTTCACTTCTCCGGCTGTATGTGGCTTTCAAGGCTTCACTTTTCAACAATTCTTCAATAATTGGTGCATATTCCCGAGTAGCAGCTGGAAAAATGGCTTCTAAATTTCCAGATGCCATTATCTTGAGAAGCCAATCTGAGAATGCTTTTAGTCTTGGACATATCGAGTATATAGATTTATTATTGTTTTCTTTATCTCCTGTTGTCAATGAGACGTCGTCTTCTGCATAAAGTAACACGCGGCATAAAGACATGTTCCCATATAATTGACTAATGACTAATTTTTAGTACTCAATACTATATTGGAACTTTAACATCGCTTAATCTAACATTTACAAGGTAGTGTAAATTTAAACTCTAACAGATAAAGCATGTTAAGTTGCAAAGATGCCCAAGTAACGTAACTGATCATCCACATCAAGCCATAAACCAATTGGGCTACGGGGTAAATCTTCACAGATTGCATAGTCTTACAAATTGGTTTGCTTTATGGCCCATTTTTACACAAAAATGATATTACGACAATTACATGTCAAAGACTCAAATTTAAATGATTATGACTGGATCAGCATCCCAAAGTTGTATACTGATTTTCTACCGTAGACTTGGTGACCTTCTGAGGGGCAGCTTACCGCAGACTTGGGAATCCTTATTATATGCCTTATATTAAATACTTCTTGCCAATGCAAGAAGACTTGCAGTAACCACATATGTATATCTCCTATTTATTCAATGACATTGGATGTCATATTCAGGCAAAACAGGAACAGCAACCAAAAAGAACAAGATAAAGTTTTACCTGCATTGCCGCAACTCTCAGAAAGTTTATCTTTCCCCGTGGCATTCAAACTTTCATCTTCAAAACGTTCACGGCCTTCAAGGATCATGCAAAGATACCCATAGACATTAGTTTGAATCAATAATTTGATATTTTCACGTTCGTCCTCCCCAAAAGGAATGTCTTTATATAGGATTTTGGCCTGATAAAAAGAGAATCAATACTTTACAGAGTTTATATATAAAAAGACAAATAAGACATTTTGGTTCATGATTCAATTCCAGAAACATAAATATGCATAATTTCTTTTTTATGTAAATACGGTTGAATCTACAAAAAATATTTTCTAAGATTTTATATAACTACTATTACAAAAAAAAAAATCCTATTCCTACTAACCTACTGTATTATGCCACCTAGAATCAAGTATATTTATTGTTCATATAAATGCAATTACAGAAATAATTATAGAGTATATTAAGTATCCTTCAGAAACGTGTGATTATCTAATCACCTAATGCACCATATATAAATTATATATTTTGTTTTAAAAAACAATTCACTAAATTATAAATATAAAACTCCTACTAGCCTCCAAACTCTTATTATAAAAAAAAAATAGTCTACAAAATTCCATTTATCCGGTTATATAGAATTAAAGTGTTTGAAACAAATTAAATTAGATTTCATCTGTAATAGAATAGACAAAAAGGACATGGGAAATAAGAAGTAAATGTAATTCACATTGGTCCGTAAATTTTACTAATATGTTTAATCTTAATCTACCCTCTAATATTTCATGGTGCATAGATACTATTAATAACTTACTTTGTACAGTAATCGCTTTTATAAGTATTCTCAGTTTTAAGCCTATTTCATATATTTCACCATTGTATTGTCGGAATTAGTTACAAGTCTCATATTGCCAAAAATAGTGTACTTTTCAGATCACTGAATTTAGGAAGTTACAGATTGAAATGCTGAAATTACAATATATAAAATAATGGATGTCAACACATAATTATAGGAGACAAACATGTATATTCTGTTTTTCCAGCATGAAGCAGATTTGTATTTTTGTGTGAAAATAATCATAACAGAAATTAAATTTATAATAAATTAATATTAATATGTAAAATAAGAACAAAATATGAAAAAGAAGAAATTTTTAGAAGTGGCTTGACAAAGATATTCGATTTTACTATTTGCAATTACCAAGCAACACACAATTTTTTTCAAGTATGCCTTTATTTGCATCCTAAGATAAACCCAAAAAATTATGGAGTGCCTATATGATGCAGCCATTTACTCTTATTGATAAACGGTTTTAAGTGAAACTCGATGAGGAAAGAGTATGATCATCAAGTAGCTGTGTACAAGAACTAACAAAATAAAATCAGAACAAGTTATATGGATTGAATAGTTGAACTTTCATGCATAATAAATGTTTGAGCCTCGACTGATTTGAACAGGAAAATACCTGTTTAAATATGGTACTGGTCCCAGATCCACTGTATCCAATCAAAAGTAGCTTCTGCACTGTTACTTTCTCAAGGTAGTCGGGCACCATTTGACTTGTCACATTACTCACTTGTTCTCCAGAAGAATGAACGGATTTAGAAGGAACAGGAAGTGATAATACAGCAGATAAAAGTTTTGTTCTAGCCTGCAAGATAGCTTAGGCTTCAGAATATTTAGAAAAGTTGTGAACAGATGCATGTCTGTTTTCAAATGTTTAACATACCTTTCCCCAAATATAACCTTTCGTATTTTTTTGTCCCTCTTCTTGGTATGAACCATCATCATTCACCCAAAAGTGTGGGTTTCCAGCACATTGGACTCCTGCAAGCTGCAACTCACGGCCATCAATTTTTTCCTACCAGAGGATATTGAAATTAAATTAAATAAGTTTATTGAGCATTAACCTGTAACATTCGCAACTCTATTTTCGTGATCTCGCGGCCATTGATATAAACTCCTGTGTTTCCATTGCTAGCATCAACATTGATTGGACCGCCTACATTCAAATGAGGGCTAATAATTTTTGAAGGCTTCTCTCCTTCCTGTTAAAATTTAACATAGCCAGTCAAGTTTTATGGCGAGAAACAAGTATTGATTGAAATCTTAAAATGATGTTTTTTACCTTTCCCCAAAGACCAGATACTTTGTCATACCAATAATTTCCAGGCTTTAGCTTTTTTGGTGGACTAGGGCAGTTTTGTAGTATAACCAGTTCTTCATTGCAGAGAGGCTTCCCATTAACACAAACATACTCAGATGGAAATTGATTTGCAAAGCATAATTTCTCTGACTTCATTACTTGTCGAACCTCTAGGTCATTGAGAAGTCGCTTCAGCATTCGAGAGCATTTACCCAGTTTACTGCGCTTCGACTCGTCAATAGGAAATCCGATGCAAGTAACACATTTCCTTCCTTCAGGCATAGACCCCATTGCTCGAAGTACGCAATTAATACAATATTTTGCATCACAAACAATGCAGACCTCCTTCTCTGTAAATCTATATCCTTTAAAGCACCGATAACATGCTCCTTTCTTGACCTTGACCTCGGATTCTCTCCTTAGTCGAACAATAGCAGGCTTAACTTGTCTATATTCCTCAGAAATATCTCCTTCTACTGATTCAACATCACGAAAAGTAACAACAGGGGTATGTCTTTCATCACAAGTAGTTTCATCAATGCAATTACTAGTTCTATGAGAAGGAACACGAGAAGATGGATACTCCGAGCTCAACTCTGATTCAGTTGAGATCCAGCCTGCTTGATTTAAATCGTTAAAATCTAAGCTCTCCTTGCAACCATTTGAAGCCCCAAGTGCCACTGAGCTCCCAGATAGCTCTCTTGACTGGTCAAAGCTGTCTGAAAATCCCAATGTCCCCGAGCTTCCGCCCCCAGCTAATAAATCAATTGAGTGACTGATAGAGGGTGTCTCGAGCTCAGTCGAACTATTTATCACATCAGAAAACTCACTAGATCTATACTGCCCATCACCCAACTCTAAAGTACCTGAACTACTCAACTCACCAGATACAGCAAAATTACCTAAATCTACCCGTGTTTCCTCCAACACACTTACTGCATTCGCAGACACACTAATTCCAGAACCTAAACCATCTTTCTCTTTAGCTACACAATCATCATCACTGCCATCTTTCTGCTCAAACTCCATCACCGAGACGGGCGAAATCACAATTTTAGACCCTAACTTAAACTCCTTCGAAAACTTCGTAGCAAAATCCGATGCTGATATAGGTTGCACAACCGGCAGTGACAATTTATCAGGAAAAGAAACTTGACTAACAACTGAAGCCACCGGAATCCTATCAACTTTAATCGGAACCGCACGTGGAAGACCATGAACAGCAATAGGTGGGCCACGGTACTCCATAGCAAACGAATATGGAACTCCATCTACATCAGATACACCATTCCCCCTTCCCGGCGGCATTTCTTCTACTAATATAACAACCAAATTAAACCTAATTAACTTCTCATTTTCCAAATCCTCACATATATACATATACATAAAAACACTATATAAAACCAAATCAACTCTAATTAAGTTCTCAACAAATCCTCACATATATACATATACATACAAACACTATATATAACCAAATCAACTCAAATTAAGTTTTCGAAAAATCCTTATACATACACATACAAACACAATATAAAGCCCTAACTAACTTTTTAACAAATCCTTGTATGTACACACAGTATATATAACCCTAATTTGTGGCTAACAAGCAGTAAATAAACATAATAATAACAAATCACAGTGAAATAAAGTGTGTAGAAAACAATACATACCAGATTGAGAGTGAGGAATCCAAAGCTGTGGTTGCGTAGATGTGTAGAAATTGGGGACGGCAAGAGAAAAAGGTGAAAACACAGACCGGTAAAGATGGGTACACTTTACTAGTTTTTATCTTTAAATTTATGAATATATTTAACTGTGCTTTGTTTTTAGTGTGCGTAGGAGAGCCAGTGACCAGCAGAAAGTGATGCATGTTGGGGTGGTGGGGCACCTTTTAGGACTGTTTGGTTTCGTTTCCAAAAACATGATTTTTGGTTTAAATTTTTTAATTTTAAAACTCATATCTTAAACTACAAGATACGAGGATAGTTTGAGAGAAGGTGGGTATGAAATGGAGGTTTCAGGAATCAAATCAAAATATTATCACTTTTATTTTTATTTATAAAATTACATATTAATTTTAAAATAAAAATAATTTTAAAATAAAAATTGTATAATGATGTTGTTTAATATTTAATAAATAATAGTGATTAATTTTTCATATTAATTGCATATATTTTTTTTATTTATTAAAAAATATATTAAATTAATAAATTCATTACAGCATTCAACCAAACACGTGATATGATATTTCATCTCGTACCACCTTAATCTGATTTTTGATTCCAACCTTATACCACTCTACGAATCAATCTGCCCCTTAAGCTTTTGCTGGATAATTTCTCACGCCATCCTACTAATATGTTTATGTTTTACGGATATTTTGTTCAAAGCACACTAATAATTGCCATCTTTGTTATTTTAAAAAAAAATTACTACGATCACTAATTATTTGATTTTCTAACTAAAATATAAAATTAAATTATTTAAAAGTGCAATTTTATATTTTCATTTCGGATCTAATTCTAGTTATAAAGTGAAAGTTCTACTTAATTAAATTTAGGAAAAAAATGTTTAGACAGACTCTATCTCATGTTAGCCAAATGTTTAGTTGGTTGTTCTTTATTAGGTGAATACGCAGCAACTTAAGTTTTAATTTAATACTCTCTCCGTCTCAGATTAATTATTTTTTATATGGTCAAATTGATCAAAATTTGATTGAAAATTACATATAATATATAATTAAAAAGGTATAAAAAGTATATCGTCAAAAATATATATTTAATTTATTTTAAAATGTATTTTTCGGTTTTTTTAAATCAAAAAAGGATAATTTTTAATCAAAATGGTCCAAAAAAATCAAATAGAACGGTTAATTTGGTACAGAGTGGGTACGTTATTCAAAATTTTGTTTCTCAGGCTCACATATTTTAAAATTAATATACAATATAGTTAATAGTATATCGTATTTCATTCATACAAAACTAAGTAAATTATATTAATATATTGAGTGAATGAAATTATACATAAGTAATAAAAGTATCCTCCCTCACGGTCTCACTCATTTGTTAACATTTAAGATACGGTGTCCGGTACGCATTTTAAGGTGCATATAAAGTATAGTTTTATAACTTATTTTTTAATATATTTTTTTGGATAAAAATTTAATGTTTAAATTTTTATTCAAAACTTTTTTTTAAAAAAAAAAGTCATGGAACTATCATTTATATGCATCTTAAAATGCATGTCGGACACTCTCTCCGAAATGTAAACAAATAGATGGGACGAAGAGAGTATTTCAGGTTAGCACATAAACATATGTTATGTATGAATTGACGCGAGTTTGTTTTTTACGTATCAGTATATGACACGTAATATGAAAAAAAACACATTTTTGTGTGAATAGAACGATATATTATTGTAACGTAATATCTTAATATGTAATATTATCACATGTATGTATTACGTGATGATATATTATATCTATATATGTAACTATGTATATATGTGTATGTATGTATGCATGCATGCATGATTGTTTTGTGATGTGGTCCCTCGTATTATATTAATACTAATACGCCCTTGTTGTTAATGTATTTTATTTAATATTTTACAAATAACACATTTGAAAATTTGAAAAGCACTAAATTTAAAAAAAAACAGGCTTTTTTTCATTATCTAATTATTCATAATATTATTTGTCACTCCTTAAAAATGAAGGTAATGGCGATTAAGTTAAAGTTTTTTATTTTTCTAACTACACCAATCTCTATTTAATGACTTTGAAATCATATATTTAAAATTTGTTATGTTATGGTGAGAATATTATATGTAAGGTTGCGGTTGGTATTACATATGATATAAATATATATAAAAAATCGTAAAATTAAAGTTTAAAAAGTTTTCAACTGATTTGTATCAAAAGTTATATATAAATCTAAATTTGTTCAATTTAAAAATTTTTCGTAGGTTTACGAATCTCGTAACAAATAAGTATGTAATTGTATTGATTGTTGATAGTGATGATATAGAATATATACTAGAATCATGGGATAATTTTTAGAGTGAAATTATATATTTTATAGCGGAAAAGTTCTTATTAGTATGAATTAAAATTAAAGTTATATAAAATTGTGTTTGAAGGTCATTGAAATTTGTGAAAATTAATTTATAAATTATTTTTGCCCATTATTGTTAGGAATCATGTAGTATGATGATAACAAATTATTTAGAATTATAATTTTGATCTTAATTTTATAACTGGTCAATGGATATGTGATCTATAAATACCCATTGACTAGGGAATCATTTATCAGTTGAAGTTATTGTTAATCAACTGATAAAATGGATTGTAACAGTGATTCAGAATCCCTTGTCTTATCAATTGATTGTAATATGTCGATGAATGTAATCATCTAATCAATTTATGTTTGTTGGCTTCGATTGATAGTTCATCAATAGATGTGAATAATGGCTGACAAAGTGTAAATCATAATTCTCTCAAATGAAGTGATAAACGGATAAATGAGTCAATGAATATGGGTGTTGGTCGATAGATAAAAGATGACAAAAGTCAAATCAATGGATCTCCATTAACGGATAAAAGCATCAAGGTAGTCAATGGATACTCAAATATCTATTGATCAATGGATAACTCATCCATCGATGGATAAGCAAAGAAGGTTCGTTTGATAAACTTCACAGGAATTATCAGTTGATTAAAGTTTCACAAGACAGTGAAAGACAAATGGAATGGAATCTGCAGGAGTCTGAATCAATGGAAGACGGTCTTGTGAGAACTGTGAAGACTTTCAAAGAAACACAATCTTCAAGGAGAAAAACAAAACAAAAACTTTTATAGAACAAAGCAAAGACCTAGGAAGACTATGGAAGAAGCTAAATTCTATTTTAGTGCCAACATTTTAAATGTAATTTGTACTTTTATCAAGTGATAGAAAATAGAAATAGAAAATGGGCTGCTATATATAGTTTAACAGTTCATTATAGCAATAAATAAATGTTGAACAACAAGAACTCAAGAATAGCACAATAGGAAGATATAAAATATTTGTAGTGCTTTTCTTAGTTCATTTTACATGTTGAAGCAACCTGATTTTAAGATCAAGGTTCATTAAAAGTAAAAATATTCATTAGTGGAAAACCAATCTACTAGTAATTTTAAAAAATTTGTTTTCAAGTTTTTATTTTAATTTCCTAGTTTTAACATTCCAAACACTCAAACAGTTTTAATATACAAACTTAAATCCGCAAGAATTTTACATAATTCTCAAGTTTGTATTTGATCCCCTTTCTACAAACTTGTACTTAAGGGAAATAACAATTATACAGAAAAATTTATAAATTACACAAATTATTATAAATAAAAAGGCAATATAAATATAAATATAAATTATAGCAATATTAAGAATAATAACTAATTAGTGCCACAATATTATAAAAAACATGAAAATATATTCATACGAGATAATTGGGTGCTGGACCTTTCTGACACAATTTTAAATAAAATGGCCCCAAATGGCATAATTAAAAAAAAAGATCCGAAATAGCACACTTTAAAACGCAATTTTAAGTCGTGTTTTTAAAAATGTAAGTTTAAATTACGTTTTTATTATTAATTTTTTAGGAGAAAAAACAAAAAAATAAATAATGAAAACACAATTTGAAATTGCGTTTTACACTCGAAAACGCAAGACGAATTCATGTCTATACTTCACCACACAATAGATGAGGAGAAAGTTTCACATTTTAAAGTAAATGTACAAACGCTACACCGAGTAGCATTTGTGTGTACTATTTGGTGTTTTAATTCTCACTTGTGTAATTCTGAACATTTTGTTCTCAACATGTGACATATGGGTCCTTTATTCCGAGATAATGTAGATATGCAAATTAAAATTTTATAAAAACTTTATAATTATTTAAAAAAAAACAGATATATCACACATCACACATCACACAATTATTAAACTTGTAAAGAAATAAAACTAATTCATATAGTACAATTGGATAGTTGAAGTGGTAAACGGTTTATTTCACGGCGTCCCAGGTCGACCATGCCTCGTGCTAAGTCTATAAGCCTAATTAACCAGCGGTCCATAAATTAACAAGATAAAATCATAAATTGTAGTCGGCTTAATCACAAAAGAATAAAAGATCACCCTCTACCGACGTCGTATTGCCTTGCTTCACAAGAATTGAATCCCGGTCCTACTTCCCATCTGCACCCCAAAAGACCCCGCGAACATGTATATGTCGTTCACAAAACCCCTACACCACAACATCTTCAAATTTCTAAATCCAACACAATTTTAATGTCGATATATGTACACATATTGCTCTCACTCGCCAATTAATTGCTGAAAAAATTGTTAGTATTTTCACAAATAATTAATTCTCAATGTTCTTCAACAACTGGATTCAGCGGAAGCTAGCGTCTGTGCTACATCCATGGCTAAGACAAGACTCCGAGCTTGAACTGAAGCTAGGGTTTCTTCGTTCTCACGGAAGCGCTAAAAACCTCTGTTTCGACTCTGCTGTTCTCTCTCAGCAACTCGATCACTCGTCTCGCTTCGCATTCACTGAGTTTAGAATTGACGAGTTGAAACTCGGAGTATCTAACTGGTCGTTCCCTGCTTTTCGAATTGATGTTGATGGACTTCATGTTACTCTCACACTACGGTACAACTAACAATCCTCTGCGTGTGTGTGACAGTTTTAGCACAAGAACACGTGGCACCAAGTGTTTATGCATTTTGTACACACACATTACTAGCAAATATTTAGCAAAATAAATAAATATTACTAGCTATTATTCTTGAAGTGCATAACAATTGTTCTCGAGTTAAAAATTAAGGAGCACGATTCTACATATATATATGTTTGTACTGAATTTGTGAATTGATATGTCTGGCTTGGTTTTATTGGAAGGGATGTTAGGTATGAGGATAGGGTGAATCAGAGGCAGCAAACAGCTGACAAGTCAAAGAAGGTTCTATCTGAAATTGATCCCGAGGTGCTGGCATTTTTTGTATTTTAATTCGTTTTTAAAGGTCAAAGGACTATATATGCACATACAACAAACTAGATATTTACCTAAATGTTTTATATTAAAAGTTCAGAGATCAAAGAGTAACCGTGAAAATGAGATTATTAACACTAAATTGACTAGGCCTGAATGCAACATCCTGCTATAAATATTGCTAGAGTAGTAATTTTACATGTGTTGATTGTACGAGGTTTGTGATGTTATTTGTATACGTTTTTACTTGAATTTGCTTAAAGGTTATACATGGAGCTCTTGCTATACTGCTACTCAAATTGTAATCAAATAAAAGCACCAACTGTATGTTCATTTTCAATAGCACACTGAAATATTATTATTGTTATATTATTGTGTTTTATTCTTGGTAACAGTAATGTTGGACATCTCAACCATGATTTCCATCTTCATGAACTATAGGGTATTGCTTTAAATGATGCTATGGAAAGTCTCTCAGCCATCATTTGCTCTAACAATCGGAGAACTTCTATCCTCTGTACTCTACTTGGACATTGTCATCTACGTATACGCCATGTTCATCTTTTAGTGCAGTGTCCGACCTCAAATAATTCCTACTCATGTATGTTGGATATTAATGATTTTGATATAAAATCTGGATTCACTGGTCAAAGATGTTTTCTCCGAGCAGTCATCAGTTCACTTTTATCACCTTCTACAGAGAATTCTTTCAAACTCGGAGTTAGAGGTTTCACAGTTGGATTAAAGGATAAAGATAGCATTAGCAACATTTTTTCTTCAAGATATCTGCAAACTTCCATAGCATTGAAAGATCTTCGCCTTGTTAACTTCAACTTATCTAATCCAGAATTAGAATTTACAATTTCTCCGGCGCAAATATTCATGATAGCAGCAATGAGTAAATTGTCAGCTACAGAATCCTTGTGTGCTCGAAATGGTAGGCAACTATGGAGTATAGCTGCAAGCAGATATAATTCATTGCTTCCCGCCCGTAGATGGTCCTTTCAGAAATTAGTTAATGTTGTTTGTCTATGGCTGCGTTATGTCCATGCTTATGAGCATTTACTCTCATCAGTAGGCTATCCTATTGATAAAATGATGAAAAAATCTGTTTTAATGATGTCTTATGACAAACACTTTTCAATATCAGTCAAACAGAAGTGGAATGAAATATCTGCAATTGAGAAAGATCTGCCTTTGGAAGCTGCTGTGCTAGCCCGACGGCTAGTCCGATGCAGAGTATCATCACCTGTTAATCAATCTAAGGATATTTCTTTCGAGTCACTTGATAATAGGTACACCAGTTTTATCTGGAAGATACTAAACTTGCTAGTTATCATTTGGAGTTACATATGCAGCACCTATTACTCAATTATACTATTTGCCCTTCCGCAAATTCACTATTTAGACCATATGAATATTGATGGTCAAGGTATTGCATCTAAAGATGTTTGCCTACAACATTGTTTCAGTGTGAACATTGGAATCATTTCAATCACTATATATCCAGAAAAAGCAGTTGAACGCTCTTTTTCTGGAAGAGGAAAGTCAAACACCGGGATCTCATCTTCTAATTTGCTGGCATTCTGTTTCTCTGTTGACACCTTTTACTTTCTTTATAAAGAACATATTTTTGATCGATTTCTGTCTTTTTCCTGTGGAAACTTGAATGCTACGTCCTCATCTGTCATGATAGATAGCTCAAACAATTATGATAGTTATCTTAAAGGGCGGAAAAAGAAATCCAGTGATCCAGTGCTTAATTTGTGGGGCCAGCCAGCACAGGTTTTTGATGATGCTGAAGCAGATTCTTTTCCCTTTGTGGGAGGTCAAGTAAAAGAAATGTGGTCAATATGGAAGACTTCTTGTGCAGAACTTGAAGATGCTAAGGTCTTGTTTCTGGAGCACCCATTCATTTTCTGCGAGATTAAAAACTTTTTAACAGATCAAGGGTTCAGCGACAAGACTTATGGGTTTAAGAATTGTTGTCTGGTGATTGGTGAATTGAACCTTATCTTGGATTATGCATCAATAGTATCAATAGTTCTTATTCTTAAGCAGATACAGAGTGCTCTTTACCGGAGCGACTGCAGTTTGGAGGCCAATGTTCGTTTAGATAGTCCAGTGACATGTGAGGATCAAAATCTGAGGATTTGGGATAATAAATATAATTTATGTGCCAGTGAAATGGAGATTGAACTGTATAAATTGCTTCCACATCAACATATTCAAGCTGCGGTATTCATTGCCGGTCCTCAGATAAGAATATCATTAAAAAAAGAGGATTTATCTTTTGATGAAGCACATGTCGACAGCATGCATGATGATATTTGTCTCGTATTTAATATCCGCAGTGTTGAACTTGGTGTTAAGCCAACTTTGGTTTCTGATCTGGAATCATCATTTTGGGGCTATTCAATCCAGGATGAACCGCCTGCATGCCTCAAGCTGAAAGAACCAGAACTAACTTACAGTTCTCTGTCAGGTGAAAGAAATTGCAAATGTCAAGCGAGAAGCACCCTAGATGCGCATCTTAAAGTAAATGGGTTAATAGCTTATCTTGACACTAAAAATCGGGAGGACCAAGTTATTGTATTAAATCCAACAATAATACGTTTATCATCCATAAGGTAGAGATTTTAATTATTGTCTCTTTCTAGTTTTCTCTTAATTCTTTTTAACTCTATTCAGCATTAATGGATATGAATTATTCTTTATATAACTACAAGTCGTTGTCAAGTAAGTTGCGGCCATGATTATTGGTTTAAAAGCCATTTTTGATCAATGATCACGCATGCTGGTCAAGTTTCAGAATTTTGCATATTGAAATGACAATTTCTCACCCAGTCACCCTTGTAGTTTCTTGAAAAGGGTGGGGAATCCTTACGTCTAAGATCTTTGGAATGTTCTTAAAATCTCTTCCCTCCAAATGTCTTTTGATTTTGTTAAACCTTTTATTGGAAAACAAAGTTCTAATGCTCTTTTTGGTTGGAATGGGATGGAAATATGTACTATCTCGTGGAGAAATATTTGTAGTTTTCTTTCCTTCATTCATTGCATTCCTACCAATTCAACCTAAAGGTTAAACCCACTAATTTGAGAAAGAATGATTGATTCTTCTTCCTAATCTCTTTCACAATCTTCATCATAGAAAATTTGTCAGTTTTTTTCTAATCTTCCCTCTTCCACCTTTAAATTACATATAGATTTTCATACCATTTTTTCCTCCTAACCAAGTTGAGCATAAATGTTAAAGTACCTTCTCAAATATATATTAGTATCATCTTTTCTCTGGAGAAGCATTCAGATTAATGTCTTTGTTAATATTTTTTTTGTGTCAGTTTTGTTTCCTTGGCCTGTTTCCCTATTCTTGATCGATTAATAGTTAATACAAGTATAAACTCAATGATATGCTGATGTTCCCAAAACCTCGAAAATAGTTATGATGTATCAATTATTTGAACTGCCCTGATTTTATCGCCAAATAGAAACAGGCAATCTTAAATTTCCACTCATAAGAAAAAGAATCTTTATTCTAATTTAGTTATTCCAGTGTCTTGCACTCTTACTCTTCCTTGTGCATACATATCAATCCATTAATTTTTGCATTTTGAGTACCGACCTTGTAGTTATATTCATTTTGCAACTGAAAACGTATTCCCTTCATATTTCTATATGAAGTTTCATGCTTGGCCTATATTACTGGGCAGTAACTGCTTTAAATTGATCTTAAGTTTTAGAATTTTCTTAGATTTATAATCTGATTTATAATGCACAGGAAACATTAAACATTAAACATACTTTAAGTGTCAACCTGAGATTGTTAGTACTGCCTTGAATGATATCAGAACTGTGAGTTCTGTATTTGTAGAAACAGAAAATTCTCGTTTATTTAACTCCCTAAAATTGTCTGTTTGGCCACTTTTACTCGGGTTGGTCCTGCTGTAAAATGAATTTATTTTGTGGCATTTTAGATATGAAATCTGGTTTCTTCCCGGATATGGACAGACAGAGAACATATGTCTACTGCCAAGATGAGATAGTAAGACAACCTGTTTTGACACATCGGTGGTTACAAATTATTTTAACCAAGCTGTCGTGTTTTCTTATTCTCTTCCCTCCTTCCTCATCTTTTATGGCTTGCCCACTTGGGCGGTTACATGCAATGGGGCATCTAATGCTGCTCCCTTTTTCATTTCTTCTAGTTAAAGGGTATTATATATCTGACAGGAAAGAGCTTCATTCATTTGGTGCTACAATTGTTGCATTCTCTGCGGGACTGCATTGGGTTACTACTGAACTTGCTGTTTTAATATTTATGGATGAAATTTCTGTTCTAGCTAAGGTGATTCTAATAGTCTTTATCATGTTTCCTTGAAGAAATTTTACAAAGTACACATGCTTACATGTCTAACAGCTTCTCTTTCTGCCAGGTAGTTGATGGTTTGACTTCTATTTTTAAGAGTCCAGTTACCTTGTTTGATTCAAATGGTTATATGAATCTCGATGGTTCAGGTAGAGAAGAGACAGTGCAAGGTAATTCTAGATTTACAGGGACATCGGTGAGTAGAGTGAATTGGGGGAACTTGATCGAATCAAGTACTGCATTTGTAATTAATTGTACATATGAGATAAAGACAATCGATATTGTCCTTCACAAGTACAGGGAAAGCAATTATAAGGATCATACATCTGATACCTTAGTTGACAAAAAGTCGACCATGCATGAAGTCCTTGACTACGGAGTTAGTATTTCTATTAAGGAATCACGTATTGGGATTTCATATGTGGCGAGGGATGCGGACATTATGGCTAGTTTTTCTGTATTGAGGGCTGGCATTTTCAACTTTGTGAGCGATGCCCTTGGAAACTCTGATCAATTCTGTTTGGGCAATTTGTTACTACATTCTATGAACTGTAAAAAGGAATTGTCCTTTTCTGATTGCACGTTTGCTTTGTGGTTGAGATGTCTTGCGGGGGATTCTGCGTGTGAACATGTCCAAAGTTTAATTGATGCTTCTGATTGCGACAGTGAAATTTTGAATTTAGTAGAAGAATCCCCAATGGCAACCAAAAATGAAGGATCAATAACTTTCCCCCCCAATATTAGTCAGAAATTCAGTGGTACCAGACAGAACATAGGTCCAGCATCAAGTCATAGGATACTTGTAAATATTAGCCTCAGTGAAATCTATTTCGCCAGAAGCCTGGTAAAAGGTCTCTTGTTTGGAGAACATAATTTGAATAAGCTGAAATTTTCACTTTCTATTGGAGAAAACTGTCGGAGAATCTCTTGCTTTATGCAGGTAAGTGCTTCATAAAAATAAACTTATGCTAGTCACTAGTTGCGAAACATCTAAATATACAGGCATTATAACTCTCACTCTGGCTTTTGAACTGCTGTTGTTTTGATTGATGACTACCGTTTGTTGCTTTTTCTCTTCAAAAATGTATTCTCGTATGTATATACAATCTTATTGATTTGTGCTGAATTTAGTAGGCGTGAAGGCTCTTAGGCTTACTTTTAAATGCTGTTGTGTTGCTGAGTGCTACGATATTGTTACTTTATCCATTACATAGAAGTAGTCTCATCCGAAATGTCTACGTTCCTATTAAATTAGGTTTTAAATATAGTTAGTCTATATAATCGTTAAATAATGACATTGGTTATATTCTATGGAGATTCTTTTGTAACAAAAAAAAAGCACCAGCTGAGCATTTCTTTGTATTATGTTGTGAGCAGCTTGACTATTTGCTGATTAACACATAGTACTACTGTACAGGGTGGTTCTATTTTCCTTGAAGCAGAAGCTGTGGCAATGTTCTTTCAATGTTTTACTTCATATGAACAGTGTTTTAGACAAGTTTTGCCTGCTGCACCATTAACCAAGGAAAGCCTTAGAGCTGGAACAGTTAAGGATGTGGTTGTACATAATAATCATCACAGCGAAGGGTTGCAGATTACACATCCAAATGTAAATCAGGACAAGTTGGACAAGTTGGTTATCGGTCTCTCTGAAATTTCTCTTGTGCTTGTGGCAAGAAATGAATTAGGTATAGGCTTTTTAGTGTTGTTACTTTAATTTTTTTACTTTTTTCTAAAAAAATTGTGCTTAACATGCTCAATTGTTTCTATATACATATACATATATGTAACTACGTTTTTACAGGTCTAAAATGTACATATATATACTGTTCATGCAGGTATCCTCCAGGAAATTCTTTTCGAGTTGGATGCTCATTTGGATGTTGAAATGGCTGAGAGGAAAAAATTCTTACTTCGTCTTTCACAGTTTTCAATTATTTCACACATCCTTCATGAGAGTATTGAACAACAATTTTCCGAGATCCAAATTTCTCAATCGTCTTCTAAGATGTCAAATCTTCCATCTTCTCTCGCTGTAATAGGAAATACTACCAAAACCATAGCCGAAGATCCCACCATACCTATAATTGGAGATCCGACCACAGCATTTCAACAAATGCGAGGAATTCATTCAGCTTTTGATGAATCAGGCAGCTCAGGCCGTTTTATATCCCCTATGGAATCGTATATAGATACTAACATACCCAAAGTTTCTGGTTTAAGTCCTCAAAACTGCATACTGAAGCATTTAAGTGCTTCCCTTGCACTTGAGAAGTTTGTGCCCAGGAATATCAGTAGTCAACAATACTGGGTTGGGGGTGGATCTATTTCTGGGTTTGAAATGACGATATCTCTTCAAGAGATACAGGTTAGCAATTTAATACCACCTTAAGGACATACATAACATTTCACCATTGTCATATATACTTCAACTAAGTACCTTAATTATTTTTAATATGGTGGCTAAGAAACAACCCATTTTATCAGGACTTGGTTGAAGAGTATAGAAAACTTTTAAGCTTGTAATAATACACATGATCTGTTTTATTGAAACATGCTTATTGCTGCTGATTTTTTTTTGTTTTCCTACCAAAGTGAGCAAAGTGGGAATCCGAGTAGTTATTAAAAGTAATTCACTTGTATCAGATGGGCCTCTTCCTGATTATTTATATCTAATATACTGTTGACACGCTGCACTCAGTTTCACTTGCTTCTATTGCATCAGATAATACTTTCCACAATGGAAACAATGTCTGGGTTTCTCAGTAAAAAGAGGACTAACAATGCAGAGCAGAAGTACTTGACCAGAAATCAGGAACCTGAAAGAAATTTCGAAGATGTAGTCCCTGATGGTATTTACTTTCTAGCAGCACTTCTTGTCTGTCTATCCTCAGTAACTTACATAAATGTCCTTTCTTCTTTCACTTGAGCCTTATAATAACGAGCTTAATAAGGTTAACATGATGTACTACTTGTCCAGGGACTGTTGTCGCACTCCAAGACGCACATCATCACACATATATTACAGTTGAAGGCGGTCAAAACAATTACAATGTAGTTGGTTCGATACATTATTCCGTTGTGGGAGACGGGGCTCTTTTCAGGGTAAATCCTTGCATACACATAATTAAGTTCTTGAATCTTGACATCTACAAATAGTTTTGTCTTGATTGTGGACCGTATTTGAATCTGGAAATATTTGTTTTTTAGTATGTTTTATGTTCATTCATTTCTTTTGTCATGCCAATCTTTGTAGCATGAAGGCTTCCTATAGGAACATCATTGTCAAGCTAATTTTTAACAGAATATCCTTCTTGAAAAGCTGGCATACGATGCATGACTTGTAAATTTTAATTATGGAATACGCAAGTCAAATTTAAGATAATAATGGTAACCGGCAAGTACAGGCTGTCCCTAAAATCGTCCTTAGGCAAGGATAAAAAGCAAACAAAATGTTTTCCTGCTTGTTTTATTGCTATTTTTTTCATGCAATACTTTGGGCACCTTAATTTTAGAGTCGTACTAGAGACCTCTGATGAGTAAGTCCCCTCTGGCACTCCATGTTCTCGTTGCAGCTTGAACAATTTGTTAATCCTTCTGCTAAAGAAATGGTAGATGATGATAACGATTCATTCATTTTCAGGAGGCATGATATGAAACATTTATATATTCTCATCATCATATAAAAGGCCTTCTCATAGTCGTACAAGTAGTATGAGTGCACACACACTGTTCTATTGCTCTGATTACTGTACAAACAATTGGGTCATGTTGAGCCAGCACCCCAAATGCTACATCTGTTCTGTAAAGGGTTCCTGGTTTCCTTGTACTTGTAAGGTGACCTTTTAATCTTTACAGTACCCTAGGATATGAATATTATTATGCATAAAGCACTTTATCTCCAAATAGACCTTCAGACTTGCCTGCCTTCTCCAACAGCATGTTAATTGATGAAGTGATTTTACCGTTGCCCTTGTCATGCTATAGATTATCATACCCGATGATACGTGCTCATAATATATTGATTATTCATCAACTGAATGTTCCAGGTGAAATATCACTATCAGCGGAGATGGGGTTCCTCAGCTTTGTGGATATCACTTATCTCTCTATATGCTAAAAGTGATTCTGGGGAGCCATTACGACTAAATTGTCGTGCAGGATCAAGCTTTGTTGACATCTCTAGCTCTTCCGATAGTGCATGGGGACTATGGAATATATGTCCTTTCAAGGCTGTCAATTATTATGGAGATACTGAGTTAGACTTGTACAATCCCGTGGCAACCAATATGTTTCACCTCATCAATAGGAAGAATGACCGTGGCATTGCTTTTGTTGATGATTCTTTGGAGTGTGTGGGCAAGCCTGGAAATCCATTCAAGCTGAAAGTATTTCAGGACCATGTACTAGCTCGTGATGTATATGTACCAGATACCTTTCCGGTTGAGGCTTTGGAGACTGGTATCAAAGAAGGCTCAGAGAGAACAGAAAATCAAACATGCATCAGTATTGAAGTTGACAAATGTATTGTGACAATTATGCATGAAATTTCAACTACAAAGGAGAAGATCCCACTGCTGCAGCTATCTATTGTTAGTCAGGGACTCTTAATGCAGATTCTACATAATAAAGCTAGGATTATGAGCAGATTGAATGTTGTCCTGTACTATTTTGATGCTCAGAGAAATTTGTGGCAAGTATTCCACTACTACCATATATTATTCTGAAGTTCACGTTGTCTTGCTGTATAACTTTTTCAATAACTTTGTTATGCTTGCAACTTCTAAACGTTGCACCTTTTGTTTATATTTTCAGGAGTGAACTGCTCCACCCTGCTGAATTAAGCCTATTTTATCGCTATAGATTCCAAATTGCGGGTACTGAAACAATCTTGCCTACAGTGCCAGTTCATTTCTATGCTAAAATCAAGCAGGTTAGGATGTATCAGTTTTGTTACATGAGTACTGCTCTTCATAACTTATCAGTTAGACTTAATGGATAAATATTCATAGGAGTCTAAGCATTATATGCAAGTCGGGGAGTATACTAATCAAAACTTGAAGCTAAGCAGATTGTCCTCTAGCAATAACGATGCCTACGTTTATATTGCTATACTTTCTGCCTTTCTTTTGTTTTTTAGCTTAGCTGTATAAAATAATAAGTTTTTATAATGTTAACTGTAATGTGATTAAGACTATTAGTTATATATGTGTGTGTGTGTGTGTGTGTGTGTATATCAAAGTAATAGATAGATATTTTTCTAGTTAGACTTCTATAAATGCAATGAAATAACCATCTTGTTTGTCCTGTCAGATAGAAAGAAAATTCTACCCCAAAGAGCCCTTCTTTACCACTTTAGGGGGGTGGGGGTAGGATATCACTACTAGCACGGACTGCGCAGGAAATTTATATCCTATGTCTCGGTGCTTTCATTATCCTTTTCTTTATTTTTGCTTTCCCTTCTTGATCGCCAAGTCTGTAAAAAATTGAATAGGAACTATGTATGTGAAGCACATGTTGCAGCCAAATGGGCTTGTAGGAACACGATATATATATATCGTGTTCCTACAAGCCCATTTAAAATAAATATCTATATTTACACACACACATATATATAGGGTCCTAATCAACTAGAAGCCAAATTAAAATAAAAACTATTGATTTCACCATCACCTCCGACTAGTGTTAATTCTGATCACCACCTCTAACCATCAGACAACACCTCTAATCACTATCAATTTCGGCTACTATCAATTTCGTTCTCACTATTTAATCTTTATATTTTATCACTTTATGAATCCATTCTCCACCACATACAACGACCATCAATTTTGATAAAAAATCACCAGATTTAATTTTAAATCTGATATATGAATACAAGTTACCAGATCTACAATCCAATCACTAATTTATATTATATAAATCACTAATTTAGTAATTTGTATTACAACAATCACCAAATTGTATTATAGAATTCACCAAATACAGAACATATCTTTCTTTCTCCCTTTTCATCTTTATCTCGCCCATCCACCTGCCACTGCCTACAATAACCATCACTTATGATAAAAACGTATAATTGAAGTTGTTGTCGATTACAAACAGTAGCATAATAGATCGAATCGATGGTAACGTGAATAGGGGTGATGATCATATACATATATATAGTATGTATAATATGACGATCTCATAGTTATGAAAAGATTAGAGGAAGATGAACCTTGAAAGAAGAATCAGAGAAGAGGAAATACAAGATCTGTGAGGTGAAGAACGTGATAAAGAAGAGAGAGAAATAAGATTTAATATGGAGAGAGAAAAAGATAAGATTTAATGTGGTTCAAACTCCTGATCTTATTTTATTTTAATTTAAAATATTAGTGGCTAGTTTCTAGTTTTTATTTCAAATTTGGTTTCTATTTGATCATTATCATATATATGTATATATATTAAGGCGTAAACTTTTTAGCGTGAGAACCGTGGAAACTTTCATTAAATTCTGCAGAACCATAATAAAACATGTAAAAAAAATGTTTAAATAAACTTTTTATTATGGTTTTGTAAATAAAATTATGGTTCTCTGCACTTTTTTCTTTCTTTTGCATTTTTCATTATGGTTCTGCAAAATTTTGTAAAAGTTTTCACGGTTCTCACGCTAAAAAGTTTTCACCTGAATGTTACCCTATATATATATATATATACTGTACATCTGTCGGTGTTAATATAAACATCCGAAAAGGAATCAATATCACTTAGAATGGGATGGTGGGAATAATTTTTATTTCATACAATATTGTTGCATATTTCAATAATCTCCTTACAATATTATCTGCCATATAATTTTATGTTGTTCACATGACATGGCAGCTTGACATATCAATGACGGAGCTTTCACTGGACATACTTCTCTTTGTCATTGGAGAACTGAATTTGGCCGGTCCCTTTGCTGTGAGAAGTTCTGTGATATTGGCCAACTGCTGCAAGGTTGTTATGTATATATACACAATTCATGTTTTGCATCTGATGCACAACTTCCTGCAACTTTGAAACTTGTTTCTTTTCCTGAGTTGATGGCCGTAGCTAGTTTTCTTTGTTATTTACTTCTTCTTAATAGATCCGCCTTAACAAATCTTACCAATTTTATTACCTACATAATTTGACTTCTGGAGTGAAGTAATTTGCTGACAGTCTATCTGTGCATGTAATCTTCTTATACGCAGAATTTTTGATGTAAAATAAAGCACCAATATTTCCTTGACCAAGATATAGTATTAAAGCAAATTAAGTAATCAAATATTTAATATGATATAGAATATTTTTTATATTTTCAATATTCAGGCCAGTGCCTTGCATGGGTGCTAGGGGTGCATGTTTCTATTTTTTTGAGATGACGTAAATAAAGTTGTTTGAGAAGTGGTTAATTATACGCTAGGGGTGAAAAACACTTGTTTAAGCAATTCTAAATGGTGGTAACTGTAGAATTTTTTAAGATGAGAACTAGTCATAATACATAATTTATTTTGCAAAATTTTAAAATGAGTTGCAGTAAGAAAATATCCCAACAGCCACTCCCATATGCTTCTGTAACGACTGATGGTGATAGTTTCTTCAATGAACAGGTTGAGAACCAGTCAGGCTTGACTCTTCTCTGTCACTTTCATGAGAACCAGTATGCTTCCGTAGCCAGAAATCAGAGCAGTATGGTTTTCTTAAGGTGCGTCCATTTTATATTGTTGGCATTATATGATATTTATTCTATATTTTAAGTAATAAATTAAATAAATTCACTTGATGCCAAAGGAAGCTCACCCAAGTAGAGAAGCATATGACAATTAAAATCACACTCTCTGTGAAAACCTTAGTACCTCAATCCAATCATAGAGTCTTCCAAAAAGGTATCTCTGCACTAGGCTCCTTAATTGATTTCTCCCATGAATCCCCAAATTGCATAATGGTTTGCTGATACCAATGCCCTTAAAAGGACATGCTAATACAAATAATTTATATGCAAACAAAAGTCACTCTTTGCCTTAACACAATGTGTTTTGTGCATTGGAACTTTAAGATACCCCCATAAGCTCTGATATTCTGCCCTGATAAATACAGCCCTATTTTTTAAAAAACTACTTTGTATTTCCGTATTGTAGAAGCAGAGGATGAAAATTTCTTCTCCAACGTCACAATAACAAGAGACACCTACTCATGAAACTAAAAAAGCCCTCTTTTTTAAAAGATAATGTGCAGTTTGAATTGCACCGATACTACATTTTAAACAAATAAGTCTCTTTTGAGGTACACCCAAAAACGGCGGTTATATCGAACATGAATAGATAATGTGTCATATATGAATTATGATAGGTTTTGAAAGAATCCTATATATAGAAAACCTTCAACTTGAGACTTAAGCATCAATGTGTCACTATGTAAACTCTGGGGATTAGATCTAAAAAAAGCACAAATTCTGTGCTTAAATCTCACTGCATCCTCCTGCCTGCCACCATTTCCTCCCATAAGTGAGCAAGTATGCAACCTACTCTTAACTTTAAGATCTTAATTTTCTTATCTACAGCATATGCAATTTTGCAGTTGATTTTTATAAACTGCTCAAGGCTATTAACATACCTTTAATCTTGAAAAGCTTTTGATGTTACTAATTTATGGTTCGAATGATATGACTGATACATCAAGAAAGGAATTAATTAGCAAAGAGGCATCTACGGGAGGAAAATGTAGTCTATATACTTAAATAACAGGTGCAAAAATAACGATCTCAAGTCCATGAGGTTGTGGTTATAGTGAACTCCAGAGGTCGAGAATAAGTCAGTAGTTAGTACCTGATAGTTTGTGATCAAATGCAGCTTATCGAACTAGCTACTGATTGTAACATAAAGTTAAGATTTAATTTATATTGAGAATGCATAGCAAAAAGTAAATTTTTGTTGTCTGCTTGAATAGTAATAATTCTTCTGAGTGATATCAGAAGTCATCCACTTTCTGGATCTAAGATCTTAAAGGAAGAGAATACTTGAATAACTTGGTATATATAAAGATGAGGTGATGATCTGAAAATTGCATTTGGTCTGTCAATTAAACATCGCAAATTAGTGCAGTTAAACTATCTCCGATTTTTTTGAGAGGATAAACTATCTATTAATTGCTATGGATGAATTGCAAGTAATTAAGCAGTGTTAAGTTACCATCTCCTGTAACCACAAGGTGTTGGGAAGAGGGGTTAATTGGAACATGTATTATCTTAACAAGCAGTTCTTGTATGTCATGTGTCAAGCATGAGTAGTTGACATTGGAAGGAAATTAAGCAAGATATTAATCCATAGTTCTAAACTTAGATAGTTTCCCGGAAAAGAAGATGAAATATTGGAGTGGTGTGCTTACATGTATGAAACAGAAGAGGACACGTCATAATTTGCAGGCAGATATGGCTTTATGTAACTGAATTTTAAATTAGTTATGCTATATCTGATGTTTTGTCCCTCTGATTAATTTTATTTATCCACTAAATTAGATACTGATTCTATGCACTCGGAGACTATATTTGTAATACATGTTAGTTTTGCTGTTTAAGTTATCGCTACTTTTATAGCATATTATTAATATTGGCAGTCGGATTGGTTATCGGAGAACTTAAATTAACTATAGAGTCTATTATAGATTAAATGCTGCTGATATTGATTTTTACCTATTTGCAAGGCATTTAGCTTTGGCAAGTCAAACTTCCAATGCGTCTATTGTCACGGTACAGCTTGCAGACCAGGGATCCTTCACGACTTCTCCAGTGCACATTTCACTTTTAGAAGCTAGAACATTTGCTTGGCGAACACGCATAGTTTCATCACAAGGTGCAGTTAGTCTTCATGCTCTCAAGAAACTGTTGTAATATTCTCTGATCATTATTTTTTCTGAATGCCTTATTAATAGTGTGTATATGGACATTCAGCTCATAATTTGCTCATATTAATGGAGCAATTATTGGTTCAATTTCAATATCAATGATAATTTACTCCAATGCAATCTAAAATTTTGAATTTGTGCTTAATAGAGCTGGTGAGATTTTAATGTCCTGGTGCAGAAGGAAGAAAAACTTGTTCATATGGAGAAGTTATGGGTTATATATGTAATCGGTTATTCCTCCCTTGGTTTTGAGTTGCATGCTTTACTAAAGTTCTCGTCCGTTTTACATTAATTGGTTTCTCTAATCAGCAGTCATCATTTTTTATTCTTGAGATGGATTTTAAGTCTCTGCAATAAGACCTGACTAATTTGCATACTTGCACAGAGCCTAAAACCTACCCAGGTCCATTTATTGTGGCTGAAGTTTCACGAAGAAGAGGGGTAAGCTCACAAATTTATCTTGTGAAATAATTTATTGGGACGCTGTAAAGATATAATTATCATTATTTTAGCCTTCATCTTTATTGTTAACATTGTGCAGGATGGGTTGTCTCTTGCGGTTTCTCCTCTATTAAGAATACACAATGAAACTGACTTCTCTATGGAATTGCGGTTTCAACGGCCTGAACACAAGGAATCTGAATCTGCTTCTGTAATTCTCAAGGTTGGGGATACAATTGATGATACTTTGGCAGCTTTCAGTGCCATTAATTTGTCTGGTGGGTCAAAGAAAGCATTGGTGTCTTTAAGTGTAGGTATGTGTTTAATCCACACTTTTATTTTGGACTTATTGGAATTATCATTAGGTATTGTGATATATATTTTTTGTAAGAATATGAGAAAGATGACTTAGTTATTTAACTATACACACTACATTGGCTTTTGTTTAACACGATTAGGCACATGCTGCCTAAACAGTCTATTTGAATTGTTGCTTATGTGCATAGCTTTAGCTATAATTAATTATATAGGTTTTCAATTTAACACAATACTAGTTAAATCTCATTTTATATTGACGCATATAATACTTTTCCTACCTTAAACATGTCTCATGCTTATTGACTTGCAGGTAATTACTTGTTTTCTTTTAGACCTGAAATTACCAAGGACTTGAGGATCCTCAATAAATTACATTCAGTTGAGTGGTCAAATGACCTTAAAGGAAGAAAGGCTGTTTATCTCTCTGGAATATTTGATAAGTTAGGTTACAAAGTGAGGAAGGCACTATCCACTGAGTCAGTGAAATGTTCCTTTAGCATTGCACATTGTTCTCTGAATTCTGAAGAGGGACATATGGGTGACATAGACTTTCTAATTCAGAGCATTGGAAGGGATATTCCAGTTATACAACCTGATAACACAGGATACACCTCTGGTAATAGGAATTCAAATGTTGCATTACAAGAGCAGAAGGAAATCTTTATGCTTCCTACTATTCGGATATCAAACTTATTGCAGTCAGAGGTTGAAGTATTTTTGAATGATAAAGGTAAAAATAAAACAAACATATTTGGCAACAAAAAATGAGAGGCAAAACTCTATATACCATATCACTGCTGGTAGTTTGGTACTATGTTTTGTTGTACTAACTTCTTATATTTTGTTGCAGATTCCCAGAGCATTACTAATCGTGACAAGATTGGCAAGTTCGCTAATGTCCCATTCGGAACTACTGCTAATCTATATGCTAACCCTGCCACGATCTATTTCACTTTTACTTTGACTGCTTATAATTCAAGTTGCAAACCAGTTAATTGTGCTGACTGGGTTAAAAAGTTACAGAAGCAGAAATCTGATGTTAATAGTCTGGACATAGAGTTAGACTTTGGCAGTGGAAAATATTTTGCTTTCTTACGATTGGCTTTCAAGGATAATGGCATTCTAGAGGTACTTTCAGTAAATCTATTATGATAAGCAGTAATCCTGCTGGAAATCTAATGTAGTGTCCTTTTGCAGGCTGCTATTTTTACTTCGTACACATTGAAGAATGAAACTGAATTTCTTTTGTTTTGTTGTGGACCAAATCAGAAGGCCTTGTCAAGGTAGTACTCTCATGTTGTGATCATAGATAATGTAGAAATGGAATGGTAGTTTCTCTCGTCAACTTTCAGAGTTAGCTATACTTTCCCCTCTTTCCTCCAGAAATCTATATTTATCCAAATAATAACAACGGGTAACCTTCATATACACAGGTATGAGGCTGGAATGCTCGATTCTGAAATCCCTCCGGAGCTTGGATCTTTTCTACCTGCAAAGTCAACAAGCTCATGGTTCATTAAGTAATAAGATCTTCATTGTGTCAAGCTTAAATTTCTCTGTAGTTGGATGCTAAAAATAGTTGGTTTTACTTGCCAAAATTTTCTTTTTGTATAATACTAGTGTTTTATCTCTGGAATGGCTAACATTTGACCGCTGTTGCCAACAATAGATGCAACAAGGTACGCCTAATATTGTTGGACAGAAATGAATCTCACACAATATTGGACCTGGATGCTCTATCTGGCCTCACAGAGATTGACTTGGAAGTAGAAGAAGGTCATGGTTGCAAATTTATTACAAAATTGGGTGTGGCTTTGAAGCCGTCTACGGGCAGCGTCATTGTCCCATCAAGAACAGTATCTATTAATCCTCGATATATAGTGTCCAATGAATCAGAAGAAACTATTAATGTCCGTCAATGTTACTTGGAGGTCTGCTCTGCACTAATAAGTTTAGTCTTAACATATTTATTTATTTATATCTCAGCTGCCTTTTAAGTTGTCTGAATAACCAAGTTTTGAATAGGATGAAATGCAAGGGGTAGTTACTGTCAGTGGCAAACAGAGAAAAGCAGTACATTTGCGGAATGTAACCGGCAATAGAAAAGAGATTGGTGTTTTTGACAAGATTCTCAGACATCATAAAAGTGCTCGAGATGACTCGTTACTCTATGTTCAATTTAAGCCAAAAGACGGTGGGTTTGATTGGTCGGGGCCAGTATGTGTTACTTCTCTGGGAAGATTTTTTCTTAAATTTAAAAGATTTAAAGATGATCCAGTACAAGACATCAGCAATCGTGCAGCAACCCTTGATCATGAATATTCTTCTGTTCATGTAAGAGAAGAAGATTCCACACTCGTCTTGCACTTTTACAGGCCCCCACATACTAGTCTACCTTATCGGATTGAGAACTGCTTGGAAGATGCACCTATAACTTACTATCAGAAGGTTGTACGGATTTCCCTTCATTGATTGAAGTTGTAAGGATTCTATAAAATAAATATACTGTATTGAAAACACTAAACATTTCCTTAGTGTTGGATTTCAGGGTTCATCAGAACCTGGGGTGATTGGAGCTGGAGGTACTATTGATTATGTCTGGGATGATTCCAATCTTCCTCATAAACTAGTCATCCAGATAAGTGGTACATATCTCTCATATAGTATGTTTGTTTACTTATATCGCTAAGTTTCGTCATGTAATTTCTTGTTAAATTACCATCTCTATTAAAACCTTAAGATATTAGGAGAAGACTTAACTGGATCATGTCTTCAACACTCCCTCTCAATCGAAAGCCAAATTTTTGGGGTTGAAGAATGGATCATTTGGAGTCCATCTTTAGAATTTGAAATGAATTACATGTTCCAAAACACAATCTTAAGGTTTATATGAGATGGTAGATTTTGTGGGGTTCTGAGACTTTTTTTAAATAAACCCTTATATAAATTGTATAAATTTTCATCTACTTAAGAGGTTTTCATATATTCAAGGAGGGTTTCGGTTGCTATAAATATGTTGCATGTTTAATTTTATTTTTTTCCTTTTCTCTTCGCTAAATAATATGATAAAATCGCAATAATATTTTGTGATTGTGGAATGCCTCTCTCCCCCCTCCCCTCCCCTCCCTCCCTCTCCCTGCCTCCCCTCCCCTCCCCTCCCCTCCCTCTCTCTCTCCCTCCCCCTCCCTCCCCCTCCCTCCCCCTCCCTCCCCCCTTCCTCGTTCTACGTGTCACTTGTGTAATTTTACTACATGTAACATTTCTAGGATTGACCTTGTAATTTGTTGAAAGTGTGGCAAGAAACAAGTGCAAGAATCGAATGGGAATTGGACTTATATTTACATGCAATAAAACCACAACATGGCAAGCCACGGATATATGTAGCAGAGCTCATAGTACGTTAATTTGATCTGGGGTCAAGAATAATTGTTCCACCCGAATAAAGTAGTTAATTGAATCCAGGCATATATGTGGTCGATTAGTCATCTATTAATTTAATTGTTCTTAAATTTAATATATATTTATGTTACTATCATTCACTAATGCATGGCTTTTGGAAGTCTAGAGAAATGTTGTAAGTCAATTAAATTGAATATGCTTAATGCTGCTTTGCATAGGGATAAACTAATCTATAATTTCATCAGAATCCATAGATAATTGAAATATCATTTAAGCATTTTGTATATGCACGGAGTGTTATTTTTAGTAATAGTTATAATAGTGAAGGTGAAGAAGAATAAGAAGAGGAAGAAGATAGAACGCACAACGTGAAATTAGTTTACATGTGTACTTTTCCTTTTCTGATGTTATGATTCTTGAAATGTTGTCTTCTACACCTACGAACACTTAAACATGCTTGATCTTGCTTTCTTGTAAATCATGGAATCATATTGTACACCATAAGATTTTCAAAATGTTTTTTTTTCTATTACTTGGTGATATCTCAATGGGTACATGACGTATTGTATTATTGATCATCTAAATTTCACATGTAGAAGTCCAGTTACTGCGCGAAATCAATTTGGATAAGCTACGAGCATGGAAACCATTTTATAGAGCTGGGAAACAGAGAGGTTTGGGATTGCAATTACCACTGCATAGAAATCCAGGACACAAGAGGATAAGTAGTTTTGGGCAATTGAATGGTATAGACATCATAACTTCAGGGTTTGAAGTATATGCAGATGGACCTACGCGAGTCTTGCGTATTTGCGAGTTTTCTGATAGTCATAAAGCAAATACATCACTTTATTCTGGTGCAAAGATGCAATTAAGGGTTTTTGATTCTGCCATCAGCATCCTTGAACCGTCTAAAAAGGTTTTTTTTTTAATAAATATCTTGTCTGTACATAAGAGACTATTGTTAGCATTAGATTCAGTTGTTGTAGTAATACTTGCTGTTTTCTGCCAATTAGTTATCTTCTTGACTAATAACTTACGAGTTAAATTTAGGTACCTTAAGCTTCTGGAAATGAATTTTATGAGTAGTGAATGTTACTCGTTTAGAATTTATTTACATAAACTCCGAGCTAATGTTTTATGTATGCAGACTTTATGACTTGTTGAATTGTTCATGATTCTCACCATTGTACAACCAATACTCTGTTTACCCTGATATATGGAGATTTTCAAATTTTATAGGTACAAGATGATGTTAAAAAAGTGTAGGAAACATTAGGTTTTAGCTTTCTACAATTGAAGTTGTAACGGTTTTAGAAGTATAAGGAAATATCTATGCTTATTGGTTAGCTGAATGGCTTTGATCATTAAGGTCTTTGAGCTGTTCAATTTACCGGAAATTAAGTACAAGCTGAATGGTACATTTGTTGGTCTTTAATTAATTGAGGTTTGATAAAGGGAAAAGCATTTGCAACATTGTATACCTAAAATTGTTAAACTTGCCTGTTGCCTGAAATGTATCAAATTACAGATCGGTTGGAATCCTTTCAAATGCCAACAAAAAGTAGAGGTCTCTTTTGAAAACAAAATAATGTGAAACTGGTCACATTTTATATTTTTAATGAACTAATTTGTCACTTTACTAATCCCTTTAGCTTTACACATGGTCATTTAAATTTCAGAAATTGAGAATGAGGTTCAAGGTAAGCTGGCTTTCAGTAAATTATATTAGTGAATCAGTGTTTCAACATGTATACTTAATCTCCCTACATGGTCCACCCTTGTAAGGGCTATGAATCACGGTAAAGAGTACCAGGTGGAATTATGAATTTGTCTATGCTGTTTGTGGGATTAATTGTTCCTCTTTGCCTGATTAGTATTTTTAATTTTTTTCTATAAAAGGAGAGAGAAACAAATGAGCTGCCTACCTACACACCAATCTTTGTTATAAGGCTTGGAAATATCTATATGGATTCATTACTTACTAATCACCGTAAATGTAACAGTATCAGGGTACAGGTAATTCTTTAAACCCCTCTGCAGTCTTGCTAACCTCTGTACTTATTACACGTTCTTTTCTGATGTGCTTTCCCTAAAAGAGGGAAGATACTAATAAATAATTCACTTGATTCCTTACTATCAAAGTAATTCCTTTATCTTCTGAAAATTCAGTCACTGAGTGTGGACGAAAAATGGATAGGAGCTCCCTTTGCATCAATGATCCGTAGGCATCATTCACAGTATTCCGACACAGATAGCAGCATGCTGCATGTTGTGTTCATTCTACTTTCAACTAGTTCTGAAGTTAAACATGTGGAGTACTCGTCTATTGTTTTTCAGGTGACAGCAATGCACTTTTGGTCTTTTCATGTCCATCTGTAAACTAATTCTTATATATCAATTAGTGGGAATGCTTATTATGTTGACTTTCTATTCTAAAATATCTACTTGTCATCAAATTTATTTCTAACAAATTGTCTTGTGATTATCTGAGCAAGTTCATATTGTACCTTTAATGTACTGTAGCTGTAGATAATTGTATTTTACTCTTGTTGCTAACCCTAAGATAAGCAAACAATTACCAGTGAAGATCTTTATATGAATCTGTTAAGCAGAGTTGACATCAGTAGATTTTTGACAGTTAGAGTCAAAATCATCAGAAGCTGCTAAACTAAACTTAATGCAGCAGAGCTCGACATCGGAACTAAAATCACCAAAGCTTGACAAGCTGAACTAAAACAGCAGAGATTGCTTAGTTTCGTGATATTCGCGTTTAAGCACAGTGAAAATAGCAGAGAGAAGATTTCCCGTTTGGCAGAAGTCAAACAGCCTTAAAATTTGTGAAAGTTGCATTCTGAATTGTTTGCTAGTTTATTTAGAAATCTTAGTTTGTGTGGTTACTTTTTAGGAAGTCCTGCGAATTTCAATCCTGTGTCAGCAAGTGATTGCATTGAATTTTTTTGCTGAAATAATGATTGTGTTACTTGAATATTGACAGCCATTTGATCTGAACCTTGATGAGGAAACACTCATGAGAATCGTTCCATTTTGGAGGACATCTCTCAGCGACCCACATACGAAGAGTCAACAATATTACTTTGATCATTTTGAGATCCACCCTATAAAGGTTTCGATCTATATTGTGTGCATAATTGAAAATATCTATATGAAGTTATGTCTTCTAGTAATGCATTCTCATGTAGTTTGCATGATTTTGAAGATCATTGCTAGCTTTCTTCCAGGGGAGTTCTATTCCAGTTATAGCTCAACTCAAGAGACGTTGAGGACTTTACTGCATAGTGTAATACAGGTCTGTCGCTGAAGATATAATTACTAATTTATTATTTTAAGAAACAATTAAACTAAGGAATTTATCTGTCCAACTTGCGCATAACATATATTCGTTATTTCTAGTAAAATGTAAACTGCAGTCTGCCTTGCTTCTTTTTCTGAGGTTTCACCAATGTCTTTTTGTACTTTTTATAGATCCCTGCCATAAAACATAAGAGTGTAGAACTTAATGGGGTCCTGGTTACTCATGCGATGATAACCATACGAGAATTGTCTCTCAAGTGTGCACAACACTATTCGTGGTGAGTATATGATGTGACTTCTGTTGGATTTGCTATTATTTTATTTATTTAATTTATGTTAATTTGTCTAAAATAACTGGTTTTATAGGTATGCTATGAGGGCGATATACATCGCAAAAGGGAGCCCATTGCTTCCACCAGCTTTTGCTTCCATTTTTGATGACTCTGCTTCGTCCTCTCTTGATGTCTTCTTTGATCCATCTAGCGGCTTGATTAATCTCCCTGGCCTTACCATAGGTCTTGTCTCTATGTGTTTCTATTTGTTGCCTACTATAGCTGTACGGTTTTATATTTATTACGTCCTCTTAATAAGTTTCATACACAATTATATTAATACATGGTTGACTCGGTAAAAGAATAATATTTATCCAAGCTTTTATTGGGCACGTGAATGATACACCAGAAGAATCCGTTGGTTTATTCAATATCAATAGGTTGTTTGTTTTCCTCCTAATACTTCCAAAACAAAATAAGGTTACTGCAAAAGTACTTGGGTTTTACTAATTACTACAGAGTATAGCATGCCTGAATATAACTAGGGTTCGCAGTTGGAGGAACTGGATAAGAATCTAGCTAAGATCGAAAGGATCTACCTGTCAATCAACAGATCCTTGAGATTCCCTAGTATTGAGGATTCAGAATTTGAAAATGGGTGTCGGTTCATCGTGTATTCTTCAGTATTTGTAATAATGTAGTTGCTGCAGTGGGACATTGATTAAAAAAAATATGAATACAATAAATTAGTATGTGTTGATATGGTTCTAGAAGGTAAAAATGAAAAGCTGATAATTTTTCAATAAATAAATTTCCCACTTTTTGGGTCAAATAGATACATTTTCAATGTCCGGCCAAACTAAAACTGGTCTGTGCTCGTCCTGTAAATTGATGATATATAAATTTTCGACATTATGATTTTTGTCTGATGCTTGAGCTGTTGGCAACAGGTACATTCAAACTCATTAGCAAAAGTATTGATAGTAAAGGTTTCTCAGGAACAAAACGTTATTTTGGTGATCTGGGGAAAACTGTAAGTTTATTGTTAGTTTATTTTCACTTACTGATGAAGGTGCCGATGTTTAGATCTGAAAGAACATTGAATGTGCAGTTGAAAGCAGCAGGGTCGAATATACTTTTTGCTGCAGCCACTGAAATATCTGACTCTATTCTGAAGGGAGCAGAAACAAGTGGTTTTAATGGAATGGTATTAACCGTCATTATGGATCAGAAAAGTATGTTTCTGAAGTTGTAAACTTTCTAATTTGCATCCTTGTGTTAATTTTAGGTCACGGGATTCCACCAAGGAGTACTTAAATTAGCCATGGAGCCAACTTTACTAGGGACTGCTTTTATAGAAGGTGGACCAGATCGAAAGATTAAGCTAGACAGAAATCCAGGGGTTGATGAGGTAATTTTGTTTAAACAACTACACAATTGTATGTTGCTAGAAGAACTACACTAGTGCATTGACTTGTATTTATTAAGTTGTATATACTACAAGGTGGGAACCGTGGGATGCAAATTGACATTGTAAATTTATAACAGTTAGAATCTGATGCCTATATTATAAAGAAAGGTTGAACATTATGACTTTTAGATTTTCTAGCATTCTAGCAGATTGGATTGTAGAGGATCATGAGTTGGCTTTAAAAGATTAAGAGTTAAGACTAACTCTAAATGCACTATAGTTTCTTCTGATGATACTCCACTCATCCAAAAGTAAAAGTATTCTGTTATTACGTTTTGGGATTATCAGGGCAGTCTTACTATGGGAGGTAGGCTTTTTTCCATTCCTCATCTTTTATTGCTGATCGGATGAATGGTTTAGGTGTTTCAGATGAAAATAGTGCATATATTTAGTGCTGGCTATGGATCTTATACCATATAATAGATTCACACATGTGTATTACATACACATAAATGCAGGGTAATTGCCTAACGAACAATTGTCATTATTAATCTGGAGCCAACATAATTTTAGACAAACAAGTGTGAATTATTAGAATAGAATCATAGTAAAAGAAACAGTTGGAGGGAGGGTTTGTAGCTACCAGAGATACTCCAACTCAGCTATATGAGGAAAAGGTAGGATTTGTTCTGAAGATTAATCAATCAGATGCTGCTAGACTATCTAAACGCATGCATATGACTGAATTGTAACAGGATTGTTGGTTATCTTAAATGTATTTATAGCATTATGGAAGTGATATAAAATATCAGATATTTTAGTGCAGCGACGTACCTAATATGATGGTGATTTTGTCGTCATAAAATATATTGACAAAGGCTTCAAAGAGAGGTGGATATTAAACTAACAGCCTGGAATCTTGTTATAGTGAGAGTGTGTAAGAGTTGTTGGTTTCAGCTAGTCTAATAAGAGAAGAAAGGTTAAACGCTGCCCTTGGAAATGGCATAGAGAGTTTTATCGGGACTACTGAACTGAAATTGTTCTCAATTGAGGCACTCTACATTAAACATGTAAAACCTGTCACGTCTTGGTCTAAAATAATGGAAGGAGTGCCTAGGTAGTGGCAAAGGTGCTTAGGGTCTGTCTACTGATCGATTCTCACTTCTTCCTTCCCACCTCACTACAAAACATGTCAACTATCCAAATAATGGATATTTTGATTTAAACCAAGTTATGGTCTTGTTTATACTAATAAAGAGGGCAATCACAACCACTTTGACATGTTGACCCCCTAACAATAGAGATATTTAGCATCCAGCAACAACAGGGAAACCTAGCAACAAAAGAGCTAGCTTCTTCCATTAATTTAGACTAAAATGTTGTTAGCTTATACAATTCTCATGTACAGTGAGTCAATTGGATCATTTCAAATTTAGTAGGCCAGATGTAATTTCATGATGACTTCAGTAGTCATTTGATATTTGACCAAAAATTGCTTTGAATAAATAAGTCAAGGAGCTTCCCTTTATAGTAGGCATGTATGTATTAGTTTTTGTTAGTCCTTTAAGCAATTAAATATAATTAGACCGATGCTGTGATTTGAAACGTGCAGTTATATATTGAAGGATACCTGCAAGCTATGTTGGATGCTATGTACAAACAAGAATATCTTCGAGTTAGAGTAATTGACGACCAGGTGTGTCTATATTTGTATATATGTATTATCTTTCTATCATGTCTTTTCATTTTAGCATGTGACTAGTGTTAACAATATGTTGGTCAGTTGCCGGTCTATTATGAAGCAAATCTTATTAAAATAAATAACATAGGAAACATCAGTAAGCATTGGAGAAAAATGCAAATGGCTTATTTGAATTATATTTTCTTCTGAAAGCAGGGCTTATATATGTGAATACAATGCCATTAAAACAATTTCTTAAACTGGAGACATATTAATTTATCCTATTACACTTTTACCACCTGTGGTTTAGAAGTTTTTTATACACCTGTATCCGAGAAAATGGCTGTTTTCAAGATCTAAACAATTTACGCTGCGAGTAAACAATGCAGTTTTACTTGAACCACGTCATTATTCAGAGCAATTTTGTACTTCTGGTACTCAATAAAAAGTAGGCCATCACAGTAACCATATGCAACACCATTCAAGAATCCCTACATTGGATACATATTCACTTGTGTCTTAACTAATGAATATAAACCACTATCTAGACACTTGTGCTGCCAATTCATGACCTGTGTGAATAAAGTTTTAACTTACAGATATCATAAAATATGCTCACCGCTAATTGAGTCTTGCTTATGCTACATAATGACTTCAAATGATGCTATTACTGTATGATGGTCAAACAGGTTATCTTGAAAAACCTCCCCCCAAGCAGTTCTCTTATAGAGGAGATCATGGATCGTGTGAAAGGCTACTTAGTGAGCAAGACATTACTGAAAGGAGATTCTTCATCCTATCATCCTTTGCGTTATATTCGAGGAGAAACTGTAAGTATAAATCTATTTAACTAGCAGCGTTCTCTTTACAACATCTACATAGGCTTCAAACTTATACTATACTATGGATAAATTACTTGGGATCACTGTGGTCAACTCCTTTATAATTCCTTAATGCAACTTTTAGGACGTTGACAAGTAGAAGATGAATTATCTAAGTTATTGTGTATAATATTTATAATTTTTTTGTCTATATCCTGTTACTGGGACAAGCTTGAGTCGTCATATGTTTTGTGCCCATTTATCAGTTGCCAAATATGAAATTTTACTTAAATGGCTTCCAGAAGATATAGATAAGGTTTCCATGCTATCCTTTCTTTTATTTAAGATTAAATTAAAAGCTTTTAAATTGCAGGATTGGAAAATTGGACCAACAATTCTGACCCTGTGTGTTAAGATTAAATTAAAAGCTTTTAAATTGCAGGATTGGAAAATCGGACCAACAATTCTGACCCTGTGTGAGCACCTCTTTGTGAGTTTTATGATCCGTGGTCTGCGAAAGCAAGCTGGCAAGGTTACAACCAAGATCAAGTTAAAGGAAAAACTGGAAGTTATTGACGGAAAACCCATTGTAGATGCATCCAGGTATGCATCTGTTGGACGAGAACAGAAGGGAAAGGGGAAGGTTAAGTGGAGATTGGGTATTGGCAGGTTTGTCTTGTCTGGTATAATTGCATACCTGGATGGACGTTTGTGCCGTTGTATCCCTAATCCTATAGCAAGAAGGATAGTCAGTGGCTTTTTGTTAACTTTTCTCGATCAAAATGACCAATGATAATATACTTATAGTTTATCAATCTCCCTCTCCCGCTCTTTGATCTCACAATTCACAAGTAGCGAGTTCACACCCAAAATCTTTTTTGGTCTTCTACATTTTCCTGACTTGATTTGTGGTGTTCTTACGGAGTCTATACCTCTTTGTGCCAGACTTAACTACCACACGCCATGAAGTCTCCTTCACTAGTTGTGGGAAAATGGAAAGAATGTAAAAAAAATTGGCTAAAAAAACTGGAAAATGGAAAATGGAAAATGAAATCTATTTGAAGAAAAAATTACTTGTAAGATCAGCATCTTAAAATTTTAGTAAATTTTAATAAATTACTACTTTTTGTCCTGTTGAATTAATGTTTTACTATATTAGAGACCATTAATAATTAAATAATAGTATAAATTTTATTATTACCAAGTTGCGCGCCGATATGGGTAGTATGCTATCATGTGGTCTTGCTATCTAAATTAAAGTTGAAAACATAAAGAATATTAAAGTGCTAATTTTGGTATGCCTATCAACTTCCTATTTTTTACATAGGATAAGAATACATAATTTTGGTCTTTTTGACGACTCTTCTCAATAATGTGGTGGGAAGAGGTGTGCGTCACAATTATGCCTCTTAAGGGTTGCAATTACATGAATACAACAGTTCGCATTGATAACCTTTCACAAGGATGGTCATGGAACAGATGTAGTTCAACGTCTACATTAAGATCGCATAAAACGGCAGAGCAGCAGAATTGCAGTAATGATACAAACATTGTAAAATTAACCATCTTCGTAACAAAATTAGCAAGTAACGAGTCTGATGACCTTTTCTGACATTTGCATGCTGCTCGAGGAGCTGCCGGGCAACATTATATTGACCTAGCAAAGAGCAACCAGAGCTAGACTTTATGATCATTATTTCTTATTAAGCAACCCAGAAGTTGAAATAAAGCGAAGTGCTTGGCTAGAGTTATCCAGAACTGCGTTGGACCGTGGAACCTGCAATTTCCTTTTCTTCAAGAACTCCAGTGAATTCTGTAAGCATTGGGGAGGCGGTATGTCATTCAAAATTACAGGTTCTAACCTGTCAAACAACAATCACAATTCAGTTGAATGCACGTCATCAAGACTGACCATCAAAAGCTGAAAATCTTTACCAAGAGATTTTTGGTTTTTTCTTTCTTGAAGCATGTCCTTTCTCGTTCTTCTCTTCCTCAGAGTCTGACAAAAAAACTTTCCTGCAAAAAAACAACACAAAATTGCTCAATTATACATCATGAATGTGTGTGCAGTGCGCCTGTGCACATAAAATCAAGAATTGAAGAGAGTTTTTAAAGTAATGACATACTTTTCATTAGCAGCAAGTACTTGGACTATGTCGTCTGGAAGCATATCTTTATTATCTTCACTCTCTTGAGGCATTTCTGTTGCATTTTGCATGCTTTTATTTGGACGTGATGGTCTCGGTGTCAGCTTTTGAGCCCACTGTCTGCGACGTTCCTTTCCTTCACGGACAACCCTAAAATGGACAAGTTACCTCATGTCATATATCAGTTCATCCCATAATGTAACTCCTCATTTCGGTCAAGGAATACTTTTTTATTCTATATTAGCTTCTTTAAGATCATAACAATTAATTCTTTCCCATGAAAAGAAAAAGAATATAATTTTTAGACAACAATTAAATTCTTTCCCATGAACATATTTTTATAAAGTTCTTTCACTTTTTGAACACCGATAATTCTTATTTCAGTAGACTCTGAGCAAATAAGATAAAGAAATACTAATTTTTTTGGTGTGAAGTAACAGTCATAATAGCTGAATCTCCCAAGCACAAATAACAATGAATAGTGCAGATTTTCAACTGTTTGTTTACAAGGTATTGCTAGAGCAAAGCTGTCGCGGTAATAATTACACTGGAACAGTCTTGAGAAGTGCTATTATGATAGATAATATAATAAACAGTAGCAGAAATAACAACTGGCATACAAGCATTATAGGTCATGTACTCATGTGTCAGTATAATTATTGGGGAAATAATGTCATCATCAATGGATCGTAAACTATCAATTGCCTTGCTGAGCAGAAAAAAATAAGTCAGCTCGTTAATTATGATTAAAGCTTTCAAGAGTTAACTTTAGACAGGACTAAAACAGAACTGTATTGTATACTCAAAAAAACAGAACTGTATTGTGGCTATGTGAATTGTGAAGTGTACTTAATTTGATGGTATGACAGGTTTAGTTTGTGTACTGTAAAGAACACTGAACAGCCCAGTGTTATCAAAAGCGCGCCTAGGCGTGGCAACAGCCTGACCTGATCTAACTTCTTTCTCCAAAAATATTCTTTAACTCATATATACTCTTTCATCACCTAATTCATCAGAATCCTAAATGGAGAAGTAACCCTCTATGACCTTATCAATGATTTCTCTTTCAAGTAAAAATCTGTATTATCTACATTAATTTGCTTTGTGCTCTTCCCTATAAATAGCTTTCTTCACCTCCCAAATCTCCGCCCATCGGCCCATGGAAGAAACATATAATCACATGAACAAGCAAAACCTTTGTAAATCGCCATCCTAAATGCTACTGTGTACTGCACCCTTCTGTCAAACAATATAATAACTATAAACTCTTTAAACCTAATAACACAACTACAAAATCACAAAAATAAGTCCAATGATACCAGTATTGCATGTGAGATAGTGTAGCACAAAGAAACCACATACCATGCAGACAAAGAAACCACATACCATGCAGCTGCTAGTTCAATGTTGTGGTGCTGAAATCTCCCCAGTCAAACAGAAAAATTTCAGTTTGCACTCTTGATATTAAAACATAAACCTTAAGGTAGTATAGACCCTAATCAACACACATCCCCCTCCCCTCCGACTTCACAAAGATACCTTTATCTCTTCACTTTACATATAACACATACAATTTATACCACCAACCAGACTAATAAGCACCTATCTGTATAATAACTTAAGTATCTAGAGAAGGAAAGACAAAGTAGATCTATGTTGGTGGTTATCCAACAATATAGATAAATCTCTCACAGCATTTCATTCAAGTACACGTTAAGACTACAATCTCGTTAACCATATAATGGGAATCAAACCTAAGCAGTGAGTTCATATAGTCAATCACAAATTTTAACACAGGCAGATCAGCTATATAAAAACCAGAAGCTCATTTGGACTTACAAGGTTTAAACCAATACTTGGATTGATCACTTACGTTAATGATAATAGATTGCTCATGCAGGAAATACTAGATCGCACACCTCACGGAGCTGGATTGATATCACTAAACACAAAACTCAATTATACTAGATCGCACACCTCACTCACGGGATAGCTGGATTGATATCACTAACCAGCACAAAACTCAATTTTATGTTATTTGGTTCTACACTAATTAGTCTATTCAGATAATTATTAATACATGACTCGTAGTATAATCAGTAAACCACAGCCCGGGCCAATTTCTTGTACAAAGTCCGATAAAGTTCATCGGTAAGAACACACCATTGGTTGTGGCATACAGTTTTCAACTTTTCAAGTTCCGCATAAAAAAAATTCATAGATATCCTCAAGGCCTGTGTATACGCGAGCACTTAAAAGTTAATAAAAGATTCCGAATTAAAGAAGAATAATAATAATAATAACAGCCAAACAAAAGCTAATTTGAATGTGTGAGTAGAAATACCTGGCCTTATTTTCTTTTTGAACTTTTGTAATCTCTTCATTTATTTGTATGCCCTGCAAATCATTTGTATTATCTTTACTTTCTAATATTTCAAGTGATGAAGAGCATTTTTATTTCAATAAGAATTGAGGGAGAGAGAGAGAGAGAGGGAGATTACTTGCTCGATTGTGAATTCTTCGGGAGCTTCGGAATCGCTATCTTCTTCACGTATCGCCATGGATTTCAAATTAAAACTCAAGCTTTAAAATAGGTATTTTATATGTGGGTGAGGGTTTTAGCGAATTAGGGTTTTAAGAACCCTCGCACTGGCTGGAATGGGCTATTCCAATTGTTTAGGGCGGCCTGTTATAAAATTGAAAATTCATAGAGTCAAAAAATATATTTCGCGGATATACTGTGTGCACTAATTCTTTCATTTTTTTATTTTTTGCAAGCCTTTAACAAAAAACATTCAGAATAAAATGCACAAAGTTTACCAATACTTTTTTAACGAATTTTTAAAAATATTTGTGATTAAATATATATATTTTTATAAAAATAAATGAATATATTAAAAATTTTAATATATTATTATATTTATGATTTTACAACAAATTTTATAAAAAAATATTTTTAATAATATTAGATTAATCGGATATATTATTCAAAAACTAATCTAATAATCTTTAATATAAGCATACCACAAAATATTGTGTTTACTAATTTCTGCATATAAAAATCAAGTCAACTGATCAAATAAATGTAGTGATGCATTTATTCAAAATAAATGTTTACTAATCAAGTCAACAGGACCCGGTAAGTTCTTTAATCAGAGGGTCTAACCTCCTTTATTCAAACAAAGTAACTAGGCACGAGTATTTTGGTTTAAATCATAATTTATTATAATGAATATATTCTCTTATCAAATCTGAAATTTATAATCTTTCTAAATCTTGAAATCTATTTTCGTATTATTCGGATTTGATTCTTATCATCTATACTTGTTTTCACATCTTTCAGATTTGATTTTTTTGAAAGATTTTAGTATCATGTATGATAACTTTTTGTATCTATGCATGACCATTTTTTATAGTGTTTTGACTATATTTATGGTGATTATATGTTTTTTATAATGATTTTGTGTCATATTAAATGACTTTTATTATGAATTGAGAGTTTTATGTTATAATTTTATACTATATATTTTGTCACACGTTTATCGACTTATTTGTATTTGTTGGTTTGTTTTTTATTTTTAAGATTTAATTGGATCGGTTATTGTGCGTAGATGAAAGATAAATAGAAGCATGATTTTGTTACTCGAATGAGAAGAAGGGTAAAGAAAAAGTGGATGGAGACGGAAACTTGGATTTAGTGGCGTAAGCAGTAAGACAGAACTAGTTTTTTTAACATTGGGGACCCACAAACCTTCGAGAATTTTCGATTTTTGTGTTAAGAGTCACTGTGTATATTGATTTTTATGATCATTTTAGGGCACTCTTTTTTTCCTTTGAGGTTTTTTCTCATAGAATTTTACTCTTATAAGTTTTTAACGAGACCTGTTTTGTTGGATATAAAGGTTTCATCATCTAAATTTTTGAGAGAATCTCTTTCTTATGGGTTGTTCGACTCATGAATTGGTTAAATATACATTTCGGTTAGGTGATAAGTTTTTATTATCTTTTTGATGTATTATTGGATATTATTTATCAATAAAACGATTCTTCGTTTTTCAAAAAAAAAACTAGCTGGGAGTAAATTAAATATTTAATATATTTATATAAATTTGCTTTAAAATTATTTATAATATAAGTTAAGAAAATAAATGGTATTTAATAATTATATCAACTTAAAAAACCATTCCATCAATTTTAAAATAGAAGTTACATTAATTAAAATAAATTTGTAATTTTTATTATGGGGGTAGTCTATTATTTTTATAAAGAATTATTATTCGAGTTGAAAATTCAAATTATGCTCCTCCAAACTAAATATATAAAAGTAGAAAGTGGAGTAAAGAATGGGGCGGTAGATAAAAAAAAAAGGCAATAAACCAAACAACAAAAAAGGGTGGTGCTAAATGCAGGTCATTTTTATCAAATGCAGTTTGCTTATATTACTTAAAAACCCTTATATTTATTAAATGTGGAACCCTAATAAATACACAGCACGCACTTATATGTTATTGATTGTCTTGTGTATATTAAAGTCTTAAACATGTGACATTATATTTTATTAATAGTTAAAATTTTTATACCTGATTGTACAGAGACCAGAGTACTAGAGTAGGATCTTGTGACTTGTGTGCTATCACCGTCACCGGTTATTCTTAATTCTTAAAATTATAATGGGAAAACACTTAGGTTTAACGTCTGTGACAATACTCACTAAACTCACTAATGCTCCTAGTTTAGTGTAGAATATGTACTTGGTTGGTACCTTACATTTTAATTTTAACTTATTCATCCTCCACACTTAGATTTTAAATATGAGTATCAAATACTGTATTTGCAATCAATTTTCATATTGTTTCTTAAAATTTAAAATAAAATGAGTCATATATTTTAATTAATAATAGATTTTTAATTCTTACCCCCCTTAACTTCAATTAATTATTTTCATGTTTAAAGTATATTTATTATGTATTTTATTTTATAGAAACTATTTTCAAAATATGTTTATTTTAAAAAATGAATAAAAATATATTTTAAATTGAGATATTAATTAATTAATACTAGAATTCATGTTTCAATTTTAAATACACAATAAAAACATTTAAAAAGTATAAAGATATATTAAGAAGGTACATATACACATGATTAAATTACATATTAACATTCAGCCACGTATAGATTTCCATTTCTCAATTCTAGCCATCAGAGGAGCATCTCATCCATGTACAGAATCTTCACGGAATTTGTACCAAAATTAACTAATTTAATTATAGAATTGGAATACATACAATTTTATATTTAAGGATTAATTTAGTCAATTTTAAATATGTGAGAAGAGTAAAAAGTTAAAATATTAATTATGAAGAAATGTTTATTATACTAATACAAACATATTTTCACCATTACCCGTATCTATACGATTTGGCGAGTTGTTAAAATATTATACTAATACAAACACACGGACCATTTATAAGAATAACAATTAAGCCAATCAGGTAACTATTAACATTCACAAACATGGTTTAGCAAAAAAAAAGAAATATTCACCACACGGTCTACTTTTATTGATAGGCAAACATGTGTTACTGAATACCATATATGCAAATAAGATAAACTATATTCATTAAAAATAGTTGCATGCAAAAATATCACCACTTTGTATACATATAAACAAAATTTGTGAGAAAAAATTCATACCCGGGTAGATGATGATTTCAAGATGAGAAGAATATATTCACAAATTTTTTTCATGTTTGTGAATAAATTCAAGTAAGAATAGATTATATATATAGGTGAGATAGAATATGAATGATTATATTGAGTTAAATGTATTATGAATAAAAAAAGGAGAATATGAATTTATTAAAAATATTATATATATATATATATATATATATATATATATATATATATATATATATATATATATATATATATACATGCATGGAATAGAATATGAATAATTAAATTATTTAATGTTGTACTTTTCAAAAATTAAGTTAAATGTATTTTGTATAAAATATAAGTTAAATGTATAATGTTAAAAATAACATACATTATACAATGCATGTAGCTGGTGTGCACAGAAAACTAAGACATTACACAATATATTTATTCCAGGTCACAGAAAATTAGAAAATATTTAGGTGTTTTGTGTTTTGCACAGAAAAATAAAAGGGTTATAAGTGTAATCTCTATGAACTGCATTTGGTAAAAATGACCTGCATTCAGAAACTATGACAAAAAAGGGTAAAGAGGCGACTGGTAAGCCCATCTGAAGCAGAGTATTACATGGTCACAAAAATGGAGGGATGAGAAGACTGACCACCAAAACATCAAGAAATGAAATAACACAACATACAACATGATGATTCATCACTCTCCTCCCCCCTCTCATTACTCCACTCAAAACCCATAGACTCTCTCTCACTCTCTCTCTCCCTATATATATATATATCTTTAAATGTACCGGTCTCTCAGTCATCACCACCAACCACCTTGTAATTTACAGACAACCTCTCCCTCTCTCTCTCATAATCTCATTAACACACTTCACGCCCTCAATTTTTCAACCCTACTAGTAGGTATTTATTTACTAGTACTACGACTACCTCACAATTCTACACCTTCATTTATTATCGTTATTCATTCATCCATCTCCCAACCTCTCCCTCTCTTTAATGCCCCCCACTCAACTCTCTTCTTACCAGTAATTCTCCCTCTCCCCCCCTCTCTCTCTCTATGGAAATTGTTGCCGTGATTCTTATTACAGTTTTGGCGGTGTTTTTCTCCGCTCATGCACACAACTCAACTTCATGTAATCGTTCTTGCGGCGTGGATAATATCACTGTACAGTATCCTTTTGGTTTTTCCGGTGATTGTGATATTCCTCTTGATTGTAATGACAATAAAACAATCAGAATCGGAGGTTTTCAAGTCAAGAAAGTAACTAGTCAAAACATATTGCTTCATTTTCCTGCCAATTGTACCCGCCATATCACGGAAAGTGATCCATGGATCGGGCTGAATTACGCTCCTACCACTAGAAATAATTTCCTCATCAGAAACTGTACAGGCCCACAGCCCAACACCTGCTCCATTCAGCCCAAGTCGTTTGAGGATCGTTTGTCTGTACATACTTGTCAATCCAAAGATGTTAGTTGTTTTACACAACAAAAGTTTAGTGCTATCAATGATATTAAAAATACTGCATGTAAAGTATTGTTCACATCCATTTTGATTGATTCCAATGTAAACAAGAGTGCGGAGTCAGTTTCACTGGCTCTGGAGTTTGAGTTAGTGGAGCTGGAGTGGTGGCTGCAAGGGTCTTGTAGCTGCCATAAGGAGGCCAGATGTGTTAACGTGTCGGTTGCTGGTGGAAACAAGGGATTCCGGTGTCATTGTAGGCAAGGTTACCAAGGAGATGGCTTTAGTGCAGGAGGAGGTTGTCGGAAAGGTTAGTTTCTTGCTGCCGGGATCTACAGTTTTCTTTCATCTTGACTTTATATGTAATTGATAATGTTATATCATTATATTAATTTAGTTGTTTTTGTTTGACGCAACTGCATTTGACTATGAACAACTTCTATCAAGGATGCTAGAAAAGTCTTTGCATTTTATCTGTATTTATAAATTGGGATTGCATTGGACTCGGCCTACTAGATAATAATATTCACCCTGCTTGGAGAAAAGTCTATGAACAACAGATTATAACATATATTTAAGTATGTTCTTGCTGGTATTTTATTCTAGTCTTTGGCCCAACATGTCTTCAAGTACTGTAAATCATTTGTATAGAAAATTTTATGCTAGGAGAGGGTAGGGATAGAATTTGTTTCTCAAAACATTCCTATCTTGTAAAGTGTGATTTTTTTGTGAATGGTGAGGATTTTATGGCCTATTTGTGCTTAGAATATGACATTCACATGTACCAAGGAAAATGATTAGAGAAGTTTCCTATATAATTCTTCTGCCATAGATGGAATTAATTAAGTTGTTGCCTTGCATTGGTTTGAATTTCAAGTTTTATATGGTAAGACTTGGTGTAGATAAAGTCAAATCCTTAGCCATTAATTTTAATCATGAGATGTCTAGGGAGCACATGCTATGTTGTAAGGTTTTAGTTTCTAACAAGGACGAAGCAAAGGGATTCCTATATGTTTAGCTAAATTGGTTACAGTATTCTATATCATATGATATGTTTTTTGATAAGTGATCTTTAATTTTTGATGTACACATTAACCAGAAACACTCTAAAATTCTCAATTTGGCTGCCAATGCATTGATTACAACATTTAGCTTCATATAATGCATTGATTACAACATTTAGTTTCATAGTAAGATATATATATATATATATATATATATATATATATATATATAAAGAAATTTATTCAAGGACCACAAAATATAGGGAAAGTAAGTTGTCCATTGTGCCTTGTACTCGTTGCTAACTTCGAAGTAAAGAGGGATTTGGACATCAGAAATATCATGTGCTTCGCCTTGGACAGGATAACGTGGTTATCATGCTTAAGGCTGGCATGATAATACAAACAAGCTAAACTTGAACAATCGCACCTATTTTTTTAAGAAAGGAAACACGGTACTCCACATTTATCCTTCACTTGCAAAATAAGAATGCTTTCACTTTAAATCCATCGAGTCATGGACCTTCTAAAATCAAAGTCCACAGCCACTGACCTTATTCAAACCTCATCAAAGAAAGTGTAGTGATTATTTCCACATTTGATATTCCGAAACATATTGATAATTACCACAAATAAGAGTTCTCGAAACTCAAACGTCATCTTTCTAATATCCAAAATAAAGACATTTACATATCCACGTGTTGATAATTTATTTTTAATTAGTACCAGTGTCATACTGTCATCTTTCAAATACTTTTGCTTCAGTTGTAGCCTCGTGATATCTCACTTTGCATTGCTCACATTTGCTGATATTTACTCTTTTGTTCATTTATGTCGTCTCTTTGTCAGTTTCTGACTGCAATGCTTCAAGATACATATCTGGCAGATGTGGTGGACCTGTGAGAGCGGGAATTTTAGCTGCAGGTAAAAAACCCCCTTAATTAATAGCATATATAGGGACGTCTATTTCACTTTTCAGTGGTTACTCAATTTATGGCATTCACCTATGCCAGCAACATGGACAGTTCTTTAATTATTTTGAGCTAGCTACAATTCTAGAGCTCGACTGTCATCTTACATCTTCCTGTACATCTGCTCTAGCATGCACAATTCTTAGATACTGCATTTCAGAAAACATCAATTTTCATAACAATGCTTCTTCTTTGCGATTGTTTAGGTATATATATAGGACCAATGATTCACCTTGTTATCCCTTCACCGGGATAATTATACCATACAGGTGTAGTTGTAGATAGCATTTCACTAGTGAGGATCACACAAGTTATGTGCATTAGCTGACCCTTGTGAGCTTTCCCTTTTAGGTTCCTGTAGATTTGGGATTTGGATATTAGCATATATCATATCATTTAAAGTAGTCATATATCATTCTCAAATACTTTTTCAGAGATTTGCAATGTTTATCTCCTTTTCTTGTCTTCAGTTGCTGTTGCCGGAGCTTGTATAATTGCTGCTCTGGCTTTCAGCTGTTACTATCTGCGAAGACGATCAACTTCTCGGAAATACAGAATGAGTGCAAACCGCCTTTTAAGTGAAGCACGCAGCTCTACCGTTCCCCTCTTTTCCTACAAAGATATTGAGAGGGCCACAAATGGGTTTTCTGAGAAACAAAGGCTGGGTACTGGAGCCTATGGTACAGTTTATGCTGGAAAGCTCCATAATGATGAGTGGGTAGCCATTAAGAAACTAAGACATCAAGATACTGATGGCATTGAACAGATCATGAACGAGATAAAGCTTCTATCCTCTGTGAGCCATCAGAATCTAGTTCGTCTTCTGGGTTGCTGCATCGAAAATGGTGAACAGATTCTTGTATACGAGTTCATGCCAAATGGAACTTTAGCTCAGCATCTACAAAGAGAAAGGGGCAATGTCCTTCCATGGACAGTACGCCTCACCATTGCGACCGAGACAGCACTTGCAATTGCTCATCTTCACACAGCTACACATCCCCCCATATACCATAGAGACATTAAATCTAGTAATATACTATTAGATGTAAACTTTAACTCAAAGGTAGCAGATTTTGGTCTTTCTAGACTGGGCATGACAGATAATTCTCATGTTTCAACAGCTCCTCAAGGGACTCCTGGCTATGTTGATCCTCAGTACCATCAAAACTTCCACCTTTCTGATAAAAGCGATGTTTACAGCTTTGGGGTGGTTCTTGTAGAGATTGTAACTGCTTTGAAAGTAGTTGATTTCTCTCGACCTGCGACTGAGATTAATTTAGCTGCACTAGCTATTGACAGGATTGGAAAAGGTCATGTGGATGAAATAATAGATCCATTGCTAGAACCAAATAGAGATGCCTGGACACTTTCATCCATTCACAAGGTTGCTGAGTTGGCTTTTAGATGTCTTGCTTTTCATAGGGACATGAGACCTTCTATGGTGGAAGTTTCACAAGAGTTAGAGCAGATCAGACTTGGTGCTTGGGCTCCATTGGATGAAAATATAGGCATGGCTTCATCAGTAGCATCCTCCTGTTCATCTCCCTTTGATGGAAGTGAGAAGTCACTAGGCGGCGGAACAGTAAAGAAATTAGGGGTTGGAAGTAGAAGGGTAGTTGTCCCACATAGGCCTTTAGATTGCCTTACTCCGATGAAAGAGGTGAATGATAGATCCCCTATATCTGTGCGGGATCCTTGGTCAAGTGAACAGAGCTCGCCTTCAACAAATAGTTTGCTGCGTAATATTGTTCGTTGATAATATATGGTCAGTTGTGAATATTATAGATATCAATTACGGTTGTCATTTATATGTTTGCAACAGATTTGACAGTGGATATCCTGTTAATGATGTTGTTTTTTTATTCTTTTTGAGGTACACAGAGAATACGTTATCCATTACAAAAAAAGGGGATGATATCCTTATATTTATAGAGTTGATTTTCAAATGTTAAGTACTTCCCCTGGGCAATGTTTACTGTGTCCATGTTCTTCATGTAAAAGAGTTGCATTCTTTCAGATAAAAATTAGAATATGTATTTATAGGAAAAGCGCCCAAGTTAATTATATAGGTCTGAGCAACGGCAGAAAATGTGCGTGTGTGTGTGGTTATTGGTTCTCAATCTTTCATTTGACCCAGACCCTGTGGTCCGCTTCAAATGAAAACCAAATTGAATGAGAACTGTTAGAACGCCATACATAACTATGGTTCAACTGGATCACGTTATTTACGTGCTCCATATGACTACCATATCTATATCCTTATGATGAATTAATGGAACTTCAGATGGATCATAACCATTAAATAAAATATATTAACCATCTATAGCCAAATTGTTCGGCGGTGAACCTGATTAAACTTTGAGTGTGAATTGCAGTTGGAGATCATTGTAATTACAAGTTACAACTTAGAATCAAGTTCCATTTAATTAATCAGTGGAGACTTGGTCCTTGTTAGGTATTCACTATTCAGTGCAGACCAACCACCACATGAAGACCACTTTTACATACATTGATACACAACATTCATTTACAACTGCATCCGAAAGGAAAACAAAAAAATTTAAGAAACCTATATCATGTTCTCTCAGTTTGTGCTGTGATGCCTAACCATGACTTCTTGGATCAGATACTTGATGCACCTTTCTTGCTTCAGCACTTGAGTATTGTCCCACCACACGAGCATGAGGGATTGATTCTTTTCCTTGGGCAAGGGCATCAACATTTTCAAGAAGGAACTTGGTTGGCAGCCTGCCTACAACATTACCCTCCTCGTTACCCTTTCTGTCCAAGAATGCAAAATGTGGGATACCCTCCACACCAAATTCATCAAGCTCTTGCTCCCACTTTGTGTTGTCCACATTCAGCATAACAAAATTCACCCGATCCCTGAATTATTAAGGACAATCTCTAATTATAAACTATGACATGATAAGGTGAATTTCAGAAGAAACTTTTTCAAATAATAATATTTCTCTGTGACATCAGTTCAGCATGATTTTGGGGCGGTCCCTTCAAAATTAGAAAATGATTGAAGTTGTATACATTATAATAATATATCAGGCAAGGCATAAACTCAGAAAATATTACTTATACTGCTGCTCAACTTTGTAAACATCTGGCGTAGTTCTCGACAAACTTCACACCAATCTGCGTAAAACTCTACAACAGTAGGCTTCCCATTCGAGAGAGCCTGTACAGGAAGCCAAAAAGAAATTCATGGAATAATTAGAGTTCATAGATATTCAGTACAAAGGTGAGGTTAAATAAGGAAAAATGGGTATACACTACAGACCTCCATTAAAATTGATAATGTATGGATCATAAAGCCTTAATATGTTGGCAGATAAATGTGATCGGTAAAATCAATAACCTTCAAACTTTTGTAGTGTATAACTGAATCAGTTTGCCACATAGCTGACCAAGAGTTAAGCGTTTATTTTAGAATCTAAAGAATAATGAAATTATTATACCTCTGTCTCTGTTAAATAATATCACCACAGCTGTCTCTGTTCAGAAGTTTCTAGGTTACTCCTTGAAATAATTGAAAGTGCTTATTTTCTAGATATTATAAATATCCAGCTGTCCCCATAATCACTTCCGGTTATTAATGTACTAGAAGCTTCATAATGTTATCAAGGTAGTCTGTAGTTATAATATATATATATGGGTTGCACTCCATAAAGAACACCTTATATAAAGAATACGGAAGAACAATATCATAAAAAGTCTTTTTTTTATATAAAAATTCAATTGTTAAGATTAAAATCACAAAATTTAACAATAATTAAGCTTAACATATCAAATCTAACATCGAATCTCATCTAAATTTTAAAAATCAAATGTTACAGAATCTAGTATAGAATCCAACATAGAATCTTATATATGTTTTTGTAACAATGAAAATTACATATAATTATGTTATGTTTCATCCTAATTTGTTGTTAATTTCATGTTAGAATCCATTATTATTCATAAAAAACATAAACGATGTTAAAATTAGAATCTAAATGAGTTTTTATGTAAGACTCTATTGTGTTCTTTCTTGTTCTTTATGTTCTTTATATAAGGGTGTTATTTATGGAGCAATGACATAAATACATATAGGGTAACAATCAGGTGAAAACTTTTTAGCCTGAGAACCGTGAAAACTTTCATTAAATTTTGCATAACCATAATAAAAAATGCAAAATAAATATTTAGATAAATTTGTTATTATAGTTTTGCAAATAAAATTATGGTTTTGCACTATTTTTTTTCATTTTTTATTATGGTTCTGCAAAATTTAGTAAAAATTTGCACGGTTCTCACGGTAAAAAGTTTGCAGCGGAGTGTTATCCACAAATATATATATATATATATATATATATCAATTTGTACTTTAGGATGATTTAGTGGGAGCAACAAAAAAAGGAAAAAAAGGAAGAGAAGCATAAGAGTGAGTTATTTAGTGTTCAAGTGGAGAGATATTGTGGTCACTGTGAGGTAGTCTTGTGTCGTAGCATTGTACCAGTCATGTTATTGCAATAAAATATAGTTTGAAAGTGTCTACTTTGTTCAACAAGCTCCAAAAATAACATAAAATATACTCTAATTGCATATAGTGCAAGAACTACAAGCCTTAAACTAGCATATTAGCTTGATGAAATGATCCTGATTCAATTAGTTCGAGTTACTAAGGGAATAATGTTGATCAATTCCAACTAGCATAAACGTATGCAACTCCTCAATTCCAACTAGCATACATGTATACTCTTACTACTTCAATTATAACTTTCTAAATAAAATGATAAAATTTTAATTTTACAACTAAGTAATATGTTTTACAGCACATGAATGAAAAAAATAGTTTGACTCCAATAATTTAAAACTTTGGAGCTGAGAATAAGTAACTGAAACTCGTTACACTTGATTTCATTTAAATCCTCATGCATTCCTTTGTTTTACATCCTTAAAAAACTCAGTGCGTTAAAGAAGGTGCATTACAAGTAAATATACCTGTTCATATGGTAATGCTGTGGCAGAGAGGTCCTTTAACGAAACACCCAAATCCAAGCGTCCCCATAAGAAAAGTCCAACGGCTGCAAATACAGAAACAAATGCTATTCCTTTGTTGAAAGTTTTGTTCGGGTATTGAGGGAATTCAAATCCAGTAGTATCTTCTGAACTACTAGTCGAAGCCGACTCGTTGCTGCTATTCTTGTTATCACCCTTGTCCTCGCTAACTTCCACAGGTAACTCATCCTGCGTTTAAAACCGTGGAAAATCAAGAATTTATCTTCTTAAATTAAAGTTACCAGCAATTGAGAATATGTAAATTGCATAAACAAAGGGTGGGTGTAAAATGTAATACAGATGCAATACAATATATAAATAGATAATAGATGTTGAGAATATGAATAGAGTGGGAGTAGAGAGAGACCTGGGAGGGGTTCTGATTAGGGTCTGTTTGGCAGAAAATTCTGAGAGTTTTACAGGTAGTGGGGAAATGAAGGAAGGGGGAAGATTTGAAGAGGTGAAGAGATGGAATAGAGGAGGAGTGGAAATAAGACGGTGGCCGGAGTTTGTTGATTCCGACGATGGTGGAAGCCACGGTCACAGCCATCCACACAAAATTATCAAGTTAAAAAAATTGTATTAGTTTTTGCTTGGTTTTGTCCTCATTTGGGCTCATGGAGTGCTCCATTGATAATCAATAATCTATTTTCGGTGCATCCTCCGTTCATTCTCTATTATTATATTAATAATAAATTTAAATTTAATTAATTTTAAAAACAAGGAAAGAGAAAAAAAAAGAGGTAAGAAAATGGATGGAAATTAATTTTTTATTTGTTAGGATTTTTAGTAATAGAACATGACTAGTAAAATTTAGAATATTTAAATTGTTTATAAAATCACTAGGATATTGTTGAAGTTTTATTTTATGTCATATTCCCTATTTTTCAGCTTATGGCTCATTTAGGAATATTGCACTTGCTCTTACGGAGTTATATTACCCTACACGTTTCAGTCTTGACTCTTAACTCAATCTCTCTTGTTTTTCTGTTTCCTTATAAATTATTTATATATATATGATAGTTGAATAACAATTTCCTCGTTCCAATCCTATACATATCCAACTACAAGTTTATAAATACTCATAGATATTTCCTTTTTTTAGATATTTTTAAACCTATTCATTTTACTCATGACCCATTTAATAGGTTTATCAATAGAGTGTATTAAATAGGTAACCCGCCCCTAACTCGCTCCAAATGGAGCAACCCCGTCTCGATTACATGAGGAATGGAGTAATTACTGGATTAATTATTTGTCCCGTTAATAAATGGGGTGGGTATGGTATTTATCAAGTTCTCGTGGGGGATTCTCCGCCTCGTCTCGAATAATATATATATATATATTTAAAAGTTTTGAGTGTTTAATATTTGAATGTAAATATTTATGTTTAATTAATGCTATTTATGAAGAAAAAAATAATGAAAAATAATAATTAAATGAGAGTATATTTTGTACGATACTTGTTATTTATGATCGTTTTAATTTTAATATATTAAACGATAATTTATTTTATAGTTATATATACATATATATATATATGTTAATTAATCAATACATTAATATTTATTAATTTAAATAGTTATTTTAACCGGGTCTAATAAAAATTTTATTATTTTAATTTCGTTATTAAGTTTGTATACAATAATGTATTAAAAAATTGATATATATTATTTTAGTAATATTTATTATATTCAATATTATCACAATATAATTAACGTTTTCATATATATAATTTTTAGTTTCCTTCATTTTTGAATTACAAGTCTATTTACTTATATTTCATAATTATAATATATAAATAATATTTTTTCTAAATTCCATATTTCAAGTCTATTTATTTAATTGAAAAAAATTATTTATTACTTTATATTATTACGTATGATCGCGTCTAATTTATAAATTCTTTTTTTATTTGTGTGTTTCGAAAATATCACCATTCATATGTCTGAGATCTACATATGTATATGAATTAAAATGTTTGAATAATCAATTTTGCAATAAGTTGTTATAATCAATAAAATTTTAAATCGTTCATTTGAAAAATTGAAATTGTTTTAATTTATGGGATTTTATATTTTTAAAGTTCATTATTATATCCTTATAATATTTTGTCATCACTTAGTCAAATTTATTATACCTTTATAAAATACAATAAAGATATTTATCAATACTTAGTCAAATTTATTTTACCTTTATAAAATACAATAAAGATATATTTTATTAAAATGGTTGGATAAATTAAATAAATATCTACAAAATGATAATACTTTATTTACATACATTTTTAAATTTTTAGCATTTTTTCAACACAGTGTGAAGCACGGGAAAAATACTACTGGTAATTTATAAAATATTTGAAAGTGAATTTTCATTTATCAAATTATAATTTGATTCTCTTTCGAAACACAAATATGATCAAAGTAGTTTAATATGTGACATTTGAATAATACGATAATATTATGGATTTTTTGTTATTTATCCTAACATATTTTAGTTATTTATTTTTGCACGAGCTCTTTTATTTATTTAATAATACAAATCTTTTAATATTTTTATTCAATACTTTCAGTTCAAATCTCTAATTAACATTTTCAATTCCAGTTTTTAGAATTCAAAATAAAAATTTCTTAAAAAAAAAGAATTCAAATAAATTTTTAGTGATACAATTTTAATTGCCTCATAACCCATTTGGTCCCGAGGTAAAGAATAACCGGTTACACCAAAAGATGTTGGCGAACAAATATTGCAAATAATATAGATTCAGTTATAATTTTTAGACATTTAGACGACCTTATGTACATGGTATATCATATACTAGCTTAAATCTCCTGCGATTGATGAAACATCTTTTAAATATTTATAATATATTTATTTTATATATTATAATTCTTTTAATATATTTACATTTTATAATATTAAATATAAAAATATTATTCTATTATTAACTAAATTTATCAATTACTTGTTTGGTTGTTCTAAGTTTTTAGTTTTATATACACGCACACACACACATATATAATTATATATTATATAAAAACAATATTTATATAATAATTGTTTGCTTATAATTATTTTAGAATATGTACATATTTATGAAAATATTATAATATTATTATTCATATTTTTATTATTTTCATTTATATTGAATATATAAAATTAAATGAATTATAATTTAAATCATAAAATTTATAATGATTTTATAGCCTATAGAGATTATTTGATGTAAAATTTTAATTTTATGTGTTTTAATTTCACCTAACTGTTCCTTCCTTCCGTGCATCATAACAAGACCAATATAACCACCACATTAACCCTTTTACTCCAATTATATAGAGGTATATAATATATAATACTAAAAGAAAACTTTATAATTTAAAAGATATGTCCTTTTAATTCATTAAAAGATAAATAAATAAGAGTATAAAATATTTTGCTAAACCCCAGCCTTTAGCATACCCTTCGCACTCACCGAGTCACCGGACAAAAAGATTACACAGTTTTCCGAGAATATTTTAAATAAATAATTTTTTCCGGTCCCAATATAATATAAATAGTATATTTTTATTTCAATAAATAAATAATTTTGATTAATGAATAAAATATTTTATATATACCAAGGATAAATATAATAATTTCCGAATTTCCGCCGAGAGGGTTTAAAATGGCGCACAATCCCCCCAAAATATCTCACACAACAATCCAAAGGGTTTCATATTTACACTCTCACATTCCATTTCACACACAAAATCAAAAATGGGCGATGAAATTGCAAAATCAGAAGAAACCCTAGCCCCCGAGGAAACAAAAGCAGCTTCCGTTGACGCAACAATCCAATCCAACGCCGTTGGGGGCACTGAATCAACTTGTAACACCACCAAGCACCCCGTCGCTGAATCCTCCGACCCCGAGAATCTCAATTCCTTGATGCACGCTGATGAGTTTATGGAAAAAGGCTCCATAGCTTCTAAGGACCGTGATTATGCTGAAGCCTCTGATTGTTACAGCCGTGCCCTAGAAATCAGGTCCCCCCCCCTCTCTCTTTATTCTTAAAATTAGGGTTTTAGGGTTTTACTTGCTTTCATTTATTTTTACTTTCAACATTTTTTTTCTGTTGTTGTGTTTTTATTCTCTGATTATTGCTACTCAATTTCATTCTCCACTTCTTGTTTATATTTACATTTTTCAAGTGTATGCTGTACAATTAGGAATGTGGTGCTATTCATTACTGTTAACATTACAGAGAGATACAAATGTATGGTATTATTAAGGATTTATTGATAGCCTAGTAACAAGTCTGGAATCCTCATTCCCATTCCCCGCGCACAAATGTATGATATTATTAATGCATTGAAAAGTATAATGTAACATGCCCCAAGAAAATGGTATTTACTTTTTAGTTGATTTTCACTATTTCGGTTATGAAGGGTTCCATATTTATTGTTTTCTTCAAACAAGTTCCTGATTTGTCCTTCTCTTAACTTGCAATTTTATTTATGCAAAATATGTCAATTTATATGATTAATGGTATTCCAACTGTATATTCATGCATTATTTCAATGATTTGGTAGCAGTTGTACTTTAGATTAAGTTTATTTTGCTATATGTGTTGTTATAGTGGTTTCATGTATATTGTTTCTAGCACTTTTTTTCTTTGTATACGAGCTTGAATGTTTCTGATATTCCTATATTTTCTGCCAAGATTGTTATTTAATACAATTATTTTGGTCTTGGGTTATAATACTGTCAGAGCTTCACATTACGGGGAACTTGCTCCTGAATGTGTTGATGCTTATTTCAAGTATGGTCGTGCACTGCTATATAAAGCTCAGGATGAGGCTGATGTACTGGGTGCTGTGCCCAAAAAAGAGGAGAAATCTCATGCAAATCTTGATAAAGATGGATCTCTAAAGAGTGTAAAGAGTGGTGAATCTTCTTCAACTTCTGTTGTAGTTGACACCAACAAGAATGGGAATTCAACTCATCAGGATGAAGTGCTCAATGATAGTGAGTGTCATTGTTTGAGATTTTATGTTATATATATTTTTATCTTACAGTAGCATGTGTGCTCCACCGCTCTCATCCAGAATTTTTAAATATCTGTGGTCATAATAATTCCTGGTCGTGCATCTAACAGTTGTTACTATCGGGGAAATCTGTATATGTTTTGTTTGCCTTGTAAATGCCAAATGTGTCGAGAAGTCACCCAAGGACCACCTTTGTCTTTTAAAACCATGTATGTAAGCACTTCTCTTAACTGTTAGGACATGTATTAACTGAATTATTCATGGCATGGGAACTCAAGAGATATCGTACAACCAGTTTGCAGAAGTAGTTGAGAATCTGCCAAAAGCAAAATAAGCAATTATTTCTTCAGGAAATGCAAAACTACCCAAACAAGTCTTTTTTCTGATAAATATGTGCTTGCATTTTGGAAGTCAGTTAAAACAAACACCCCCGTATATGTCATGCATGAGTTGATTTAATCCAGCTAAAGAGAATGTAGTAGTAGTATGTATGCATATTTGTCACTTCACCCAAAGTTGTGAGTATGCAGTCGCGTTTTTCTCCATTTTTTATGTGAGGTTGAAAAACATAGATCTTTGTTTGGAAAACAGACCTATGAAATTTTATATAAATTATAAGTTGGATTACTGGTGTGGTTGAGACTTAACAAGTTGTCATTGTGAACTATTATATGTCATATATTTGTTTGCTTATATAAGTACTTGAGATTTTGGTTTATTTGTTCACTTGTAGAGGATAAATCATAAATGTGAACAGAACATATGGTTATAATTTATATACCCCCTTTCATATTTGGATTTTCCTTCTGGATAACAGATGATGCTGGGAAAGATGAGGGTGAGGATGACAGCGAAAGTGATACAGAGGACCTTTGTGAAGCAGATGAGGATGAATCTGACCTGGATTTGGCATGGAAAATGCTGGATATAGCCAGAGCAATTGTTGAAAAAGACTCTGTTGACACAATGGAAAAGGTTGAGATACTATCGACTTTGGCTGAGGTTGCTCTAGAAAGAGGTCTGTTGAATGATTTAGGATAGTTAATGTTACAGTTGCATCACTACATTTGTGCGAACTTTTATATTTTATCTTAGTAAACTTTTTAGCTGCATGGCTATTCTTCTTGTGCAGAGGATATTGAAGCTTCCATTAGCGATTATTTGAAAGCTCTGTCAATATTAGAACGCTTGGCTGAACCAGATAGTCGACATATTGCTTCACTGTATCCTTTAAAGTTGTGAGACTGAATCTTTTTCTGTTGCTTTGTTGCCTACTCTGTTGTTTTTATCTCCGAGTTTTCTAGTAAAAATTTACTCCTAAGATACATTTTGAAATGGCAGTTTTAATAGGTAAGTTTAACTTTAGATAAATTCTTAGCATTAGGTTTAGCTAGAAGTGGGTGCCAGTCCATGATTATGCATAAATCTGTTCAGAATATATGATAGTCGTTGCAGTATAGGAAGTTTATGCTCTTTAGTTCTCAAGTAAAAAGAAGGAAAATATATTTCCAACTTGGAGAAGTTGTCATATTCCAGCAAGTGCTGCCTTAACTGGTTTCAGAAATTTCAGAATATGTCTGTGCTTAGAAATTGGATCAAAAACACAGGAAGCAATTCCGTACTGCAAAAAGGCTATTTCAGTTTGCAAGTCCAGAATTCAGCGGCTAATGAATGAAGCACAGAAACCATCAGCTTCAAATTCTCCTGTATCAAATCAGAGTGTTGAGATCTCATCTAGCGTGCCTGTTGAATCTGCTGCAGATAGAAATGAAGAGATAGAAACGCTTACCGGCCTATTAGGTGAACTGGAAAGAAAGGCAAGTGTTTCCAGACTTATGCTAATAACTTCATAGTTTGTTTATTTGCGTGCATCCCATCCATTAACTGTTATAAATTTCAGCTTGAAGATATGCAGCTGATTGCCTCGAATCCTACAGAACCTGTATTCGATTTGATGTCAATATTGGCTGCCAAGGCCAAAGACATTGAGAAGGGTGCTTCTTCTGCTGGAATAAGCTCCTCGCGGTTTGGTACTGCTACTTCTGGTAATTTGGATTCACCCACTATTTCCACAGCTCACACGAATGGGGCTGCAGAAGTAACACATCTTGGTGTGGTGGGAAGAGGAGTGAAGAGAGTTGTAATGCATGCAGAATCAACAGAATCTAGTCCAATGAAAAAGGCTGCATTAGATCCACCAGCAGACAAGGCAGATGACAAAGCCTCTTGAGTGATTTGTTACTAGAATTTATTAGGGCCTCTGGCCGCAAGACAAGACAAATGACAAAGTCTTCTTGAAGGTTATGCTACTGGTCAATATCTTTGTGGAAGATTGTATGTGAACCTATTTTATTTTACTATTTAATCAGAACTTGTGCATGCATTTTAATGTAGATGTGTGGGTTCTTGTTCAAGTTAGGGGTTTGTGGAAATGATTTTAAATGTATGTTGTATTTGGCTGAGATGAATGAATTTGGATGAAATGGGTAAAATGTTATATAATTTCATTCATTCATCCATTACATTCTTTCGAAGTCAAACCCTCCAATGGATGCTCCATTATATCCATTTCCTTTTCCTTTGAGAAATTTGTTTTTCCTAATTTCTTTTCAAGTTTTCCATCCAATCTCTCCCTTATTTTACTAATTACATCCCATTTCTTTCTTCCTAACCAAATACAAAGTCTTTGGCCGACATGTGAGTTGTAATTTCCAGTCAGCACGTGCTCAATGGTCTAGTCAAAACGAGGTTGACGGCCTTGTAGGCAATTTTCTGCGAGATCTATGACGTGCTCCCTTACGAATGAGCATCTTCAACAGTAGCAAGTTCATAATACCAGGATACAGTTGTTGGGAGTACATGTAGACTGTAGTTGCATGTTAAAAATAAACCAGGTCTTTGGTCTTCCTCTTCTAGGTTGATTATGATTTACTTTTTGTAGGCTATTAGCCTATCATATAGTTGGAGCATTTTTTTTAAATATATTTTTTTGTTGACATTAATCCTAATCGAATAATTAGACAATTCATAACTATAAACTCAGTTACGCACTTAATCCATTAGTTATTATATTTGTATATAAATTTATAATATTACAAAAACAATAAATTAATTAAATATTAGTAATTATAAACCTTCCTTGAGCAAAAGAAAAACATAAAATTAATTAAAATGAAGAAATGAAGAGAGAATGAATTGAATCGCAAGTTGCTGAAACATTGAAATGTAATATTGGGAGTTCTGTTTATAAAATTGTAATCGTAAGTTCACCGTTGTTGACACTAGGCAATCGTATAGTCGAGTATGGTTGACAACAATCATAGGCCATAGCTAGGAGCCTTGGATAATTATATAACAACAAGTTTATATTTATACATGGGTCAGGCTAAAATGATAATTAGTTGTCCGGATAACTAGTATGTTCTGTATTTTCATAATATGTGTTATGTAAATATTTTTTTACTATTTTTTTCTCTAAATGCATAATTTAGTGAAAAATGTGATATTTTTAATGAAATGAGAAGTGTAGTACTAGTATTTTTAGTAAATCATATGTATATATTTTGTAAATATTTTCATTATTTTTAAAAAAAATTCAAATAATTTTCTCATATAATTGTTTTTGTATTTACAGAACACATGTATTTTAAATAAAAATTGTGATGATTTTTACAAAATATAAAGTGTTCTCCAAAATTTCTAAAAAAGTAGTTCTCTATTGAGAACTCTATAATATAAAACTAAAACAATAACAATAACAAATTCAATATTAAATTAGCAAGAAAAGAAAAAACAAATTCAGTGTTAATAATCGTAATCCTTCCTTTTGGACGCCCGGATTAAGTGCAGTTTCCGGAAGTCCCAAAGTTAAATAGTACTGTAATGATAAGACTAGAAAGCCACGTTGTTTATATGATTTCTCAACCCTTAGACAACTACCAATGAAAGCGTTAACATTAAAGTTTTCTCAAACCTTGGACTAAGTCGATCCTCACAAAGCGCGTTCAACTCTGCTATAAATAAAACGACTAGGTTCGAAACTAAAATAGAATCTTAACACCAAACACTTAAAAAAACGCAAACAAAGAATCATCATCATCAACGATCATAAGAATCATGTGTTATAAAGTGGAATGCAAGCAGTGTGGCAAGACAACCTGGGGTGGGTGCGGCAAGCATCTCAAAACTCTGTACCCAACCATTGCTCAAGGCAAGCACTGCACCTGCCGCTCTTGGCCCGGTGTCGACATCGCCGCCTCCGCAACATCTTCAACTACTACCGGTGGTACGTTTGCAGAAAGGAGCGGAGAGGATCCGTGGCGTAATCTCAAATTTTTGTTGATTATTATAATTATTGTTACTTTTATAAAATATAATTTCTGATTTCAAAATTAACTAATAATTCCATGTTCCAACTGTGCTGTTTCTCAAAAATGGGACAGCCGGTGAGTATAGTTGCAAAAATGGGACAGCTTCGTTCATGTTCTCAAAAATGGCACACTTAAATGCCTGTCATGGCGGTCATCGAAGCTACAGAGGGGGGTAAAAATTTAGTCATAACCGCCATGTAAAATGGCGGTCACTATATTTAATTTTAGAGTGCAATGACCGCCATATAATATGGCACTCACCAAATGAAAGATTTATTTGGTGACCTCCATTTGGTGTGGCGGTCACCAAAGGGAAAAAAGTTTTGACGATTGCCAAATAAGATGGCGGTCACCAAGATAAATGTTTTTTTTATATTTTCATTTTAAGTTTAGAAAAAAATCTTATCCGCAGTTTATAAAAATATATCTTATCCGAATATCTGAATATCCGCAGAAAATATACTTTTGTCTCTTATCTTATCAACTTTTTTAACTGAAAATCTACAAAGTTTTTGTTTATTTATCATATCAGTTTTCATTACAATTTTACGTTGCATTTTCACTCCGCTGCTTCTCTGTCTACTCTCCGGCTTGCCTCTCGCTCTGTCTACTCTCCGGCTTGCCTCTCGGACGTTCTACTCTCCTGCTTGCTTCGAGGTTATTTACTTACTTTGTTTACGGTTGCTTGTAAATTTAATATGTCAGTTCGTTAATATTATATATTCATACATGTTTGTTTAGAATTTATGTTAAGGCCATTTTGATTATGATAAATTTATATAAATTGTCTTCAAATTTGAGTTTAACAGAATTATTTTTGTAACTGCATGTTAGTTTAGAATTAATAAATAATAATTTTTAACATAATTATTTATCATATTATGTGTATTGATACATATGTTTAAATTTGTATGTGTTGTTAATTAACGCATGTTAAATTATGTATTAACGCATGTTAAATTTACTAATATAAAGAATAATAGATAATATTATTAATATATGTAATATATGTAATTATGAGAATAATATTAAATTTCTTAATATTTATTAGAAGAAGAATATATTATAAAATATATTAAGTTAATATTAATATTAAAATATTATAAATATGACAATAATATTAATTTTCTTAATGAAATGACCAGTATTTTTATTAAAAGAGTATTATATTATAAAATATATATTTTTAATATTAATATTATAATAATATTAACGAATATGATAAATATATAAAAATATATTATTATAGAAATATTAATATTATAATTATGATAATAATATTAAATTTGTTAATAATATGACAAGTTTTTTTTGAAAGTATTTTATGATAATAATATTAAACTTTTTTACAATAGAGGATTACATTATAAAATGACAATGATATTATTATGAAAGTCTAAATTCGTAAAGTGAATATTATTATTATAAGATTAAGATTAAGGCCATTTTGAGTATGATAAATTTATATAAATTGTCTTCAAATTTGAGTTTAACAGAATTTTTTTTGTAACTGCATGTTAGTTTAGAATTAATAAATAATAATTTTTAGCATAATTATAATATTATAATTATTTATCATATTATGTGTATTGATACATATGTTTAAAATGGTATGTGTTGTTAATATGTATTTGAGTATGAAAATATGTATTTTGGTGTTGAAAATAGGAAAAATGGAAGATTACGTTAACGTGAATTTTTTTTGGGGTGGAGAAATTATCAGACGAGATGATGATATAAGATATAGTACTGGAGACCCTAAAAGAATGCAATATATTAAATGGGGAACTTCTTATGAAGAGTTGAAGGAAGTGGTGTATGTATTAATGAATATTAACAGTTCATCTTGGAATTTGAAGATGAGTTTTAAATATCCCCAGTTAGGTGTAGGTAATTTGGTGTCGGGATACTATATAGCTGATATAACATGTGATGATGATGTACGGAGGATGCTCAGTGTGCCTAGGCAGATGCAGATGGGAATGGGTGATGTTTCCTTGTATGTAGAGGCTGAAAAGATTATTTCGGACGAGGTTCATATGTCTGACCAGGGTTGGTACTCACAACCGACACATGCAACATGTGAAACAATGTATGGTTCAAGCCAATTACCTGATTATGGTTCGAGACAGTTTCCTGAGTACGGCACTCCGGGTTGGTCGGACTACTATTTTGGTAGAGGAGGTAACCCCGAAACGTATGTTGGCGGTTCAAGCAGCCAAGTAAATACTGGTGGTTCCACAAGTAGGGCCTTTGAAAATCGATTCCCCCATGAAAATGTTGATGCTTATGTTTCTCCCCCACGGGATACAACTACACTAAGTGCTGGCAGAGACTTGGCCCTCATCCATGAAAATGAAGAATTTGATGCACATAATTCAAGTAGTGAGGATTGGGATGAGTACGAGGATGATAGCGATAACTCTATGGATGACGGGGATGAATTAGAAGAAGTCCAATCTTCTGTAGCTTTCCTGTATTCTATGTACCTTTCATGAATTTCCAATGTTTATGTTTATGGAACTTTTCAAGCATTAATCAGTAACTCACTTTTCAAATTTTTTAGGTCAAAGTTGCAAAATGGAAATGATCCAACTACAGTTGTCTTATAAAAAAAGGTATTATTACCAATGTTATCGTGCTGGGGAAATCTCTAAGGATGAAATGAAGACTGCTTGGGCCAAACTCGATGCTTCATTTGAGCATGTAATGAAGAGGGCTGATGACAAGGCATTCGGTAAAGGGGAGAAAACTAAAATTGTTGAGTTTGAAAATGAAGATGATGATGGATATGATGATTTGACACAGGCCGTTGATCTTAGTCTCCCATGAAAGTGGATTGTAAGATGTTATTTTAGTTTGTTATGCTTCTTATGTAATGTTTGTATGTTTGTTTATGTGTGTTTCTTCATTATGTAATATTAAAGTTAAATTATTGATTTGAAATTGTTGGACTTGTAAAATTTACCTATAAGGTAGCTTACTTGACTAATATTTACAGAATCCCTGCTGCCCGGACCAGTGCCTAGGATGTAATATGAATCGCCGGGTCACACTATCATACCAAGTCTGATAATCTGGTGTCACTCCAAGTACACCCTCCGTAATCGCACGGTAATGGCCGGGACTGAGTGACTGACCAAGTCGTGACTCCCAAAGCTGAATGTAATCACCACGGATGAATAACCAATCTACTCTCGCATTGACAGTGTTATGTAGTCTCTGATGGTTATCCTCTGGCGATAACCGGGGTATGGCCTGCTGGAACCCAAACTGCCTAGTCACCCTGTCCGTGTAGCACCACTCCACAATCTCGTTGCATATCAGCGGACACCTTGATGACCACCGTCTCCGCTCAACAACAGATGGGAGAAGTCGAGAACTAATACCTCTATAGGGCCTCCACAATATATAGTTATCTGTACCCATGCAATCCAGCTCATAACGAAAAATACGCGCCTGTGAACGAGGTACGCTAATCATGCTCAACCGTACCTTCCACCTGAAATATATTTACACCACATATAAGACATTACATAAAAGACCAACTACAACAAAATTAGTTATTAACTTCATTAGGCTTAAATAATACCTCATGCTCAGGGGAAAATCCATATATACATCATCCCGGGGTGAAGGGGCTAGGGATGGAAAACGCTCCCAAATCCATACCTAAATGCATGACACAATAATATAAGTGCATAAATACTGCAAACAAGGAAATATTCAAAAAGAAAGTTTATTCTAAGTACCTGCAACAATGTCATACACCCGCATATGTCTGATTTGTCACCGATAGAAGCAGAACACATCCCCCTGTATAAATAGGCAAGTGCTGCACTGCCCCAACTATAAGTGTGAATCTGTGTATGATCTCGTACATAGTGAAGGAACTGGAACGGGATCCGGTTCCCTGATGAGTGCGGAAATACAGATCCGATAATGAGAAGCATGTGAGCCCGTGTGTGGAATAACAACTCCCTCTCATAATCATCGGAATCCATATCAAGTCGCTCACAACTAGCAAAGTGATCAACCAACCATCTGATCTTCAAGCCGTTTCTATTCAATTCTTCTGCCGTGGGGTACACACCCAATACCTCACCATACATGCGGCACTGCTCAGCTATACTATGCTCTACAAATGTGTGAATCACAGGAGCTCCACCAGTAGGAAGCCCTAAGATATGATAAACATCCTCAAGAGTAATGGTAGTCTCTCCAAAACGGAAATGAAAGGTATGAGTCTCAGGTCGCCATCTCTCCACAAAGGCTGTGATCAATCCCCTATCATGTGTCAATGCCCCTATCTGATATACTCCATCAAAACCAGATGACGAAATAACTGCATGTATCTCTGGTGGCGGTGGGTACTCTCTAACGGTATCCCAATACTTATTAAAGTTCACCCGCAAACGCAAATCAACAAGATCCTGCAGTTAATATACATATATATATATATAGAAATTAATATACATATACATATACACATATATTTATATTTATATATATATAAACTACCTGTCCATCCCAATGCAACTGTGATCGATGCTCGGACTGCTGAGTAAGTAAAGACTCGTCTATAGGACCAGGGTGATAATTAACTGAATCCATTTTTTTCCTGCATTTAATTTAAATCAAATAATCATTAATATTAAAGTTACTAACTTATTAATAATTATCAACTCAATCTAAATCAAAAATTATATGTTTTTCTATTATAATCCTCTTATAATAATAATATTCACTTTTCGAATTTAGAATTTCAAATAAATTATTATTTTTTAGTATAATAATAACCTAATAATATATATATAAAGATATATATTAAACATTTTATCAATAAATATTATTCATTTATCTACTAAATATAATTTTTAAGATATAATATTATATAAAATTAACACAAAATTAAATCGATAAAATGAAGTTGAAACTAGAACCTAATTGCTAAAATAAAATCATTCAGATATTTGATTAAACAAACAACTACATGTATTAAGTAAAAAAAAAGCATAAAAATTGAATCGTAAAGCATTTAAACAACTAGCACTCCATTGCCATTTTACAAAAAAGCACAATCATCAGAGTCAATTACAAAATTGGATTAGAATTAATATAATCCTCTTTTGCTAAGAAATTTAATATTATTATCATAATTATAATATTATAATATTACTATTAAAATAATATATCTTATAATATAATCCACTTTTAATAAAAATACTTTTCATTTTATTAAGAAATTGAATATAAATATATTTTACAAAATCCTCTTTTAATAAATATATTTATTTATATTATAAATAGTATACTCCTCTTTTAATATTAATATTTCTATAATAATATAATTTATAATATAATCCTCTTTTAATAAAAATACTTGTAATTTTATTAAAAAATTTAATATTATTATCATATTTATAATTTTATAATATTAATATTTCTATAATAATATTAATATTTGTATAATAATATAATTTATAATATAATCCTCTTTTAAATGAAATACTTGTCATTTTATTAAGAAATTTAATATTATTATCATAAATACTAATAATTTAATTTATTTTACATTTAATTTAATTATATTAATAAATACTATATACAAATATCTATTAATTTAATTTATTTTTTATAACATTATATTGTATTTAATTTGTTCAAGTCCTAAATTAATTTTATTTAATTAGTTCAAGTAAGAATCATAAAACTTCTATCAATGCATTTATCATCTAAATCGAAATTAAAAAGTGATTTAAGTTTATATTATACTTTCTATATATAGCATCTTATATATACACTATTTACCTAGCTAAAGAATACAAACAAATAATACTCATTTTGAAATAAATTTGGCTTCCAAAATAAATTAACAACCAGATGCACATTTTATATGATAAAAAAAAATATAAAAACTGTTATTCCAAACAAAAAATTACAATTATTAATGTTAATAAAAACTGTTATTCCAAACAAAAAATTATTAATGTTAATATTTGATCGATTGAGAAACATTACTAGTCCATTAAAGTTTCAAATGAATATTTTTTTTTTTAACAGTTTCAAATGAATAATTATTTTATATAATTGTAGCATTGCATTTTTCAAAAGAATCGAAAGGCTCAGATAATACATATAATGCCATAATGGGTAGATAGGGCAGCTCCGCCATGGCTGCAACCCATCCGGGTTGCCCCGCCAAGATACGGGTCACATTCACTAAATACCCACAACTGAGAAAGCTATAGTATATATTTATCATCACAGCCTCATTAGTATCATCTTCTATTCTTCTTCTTTATTATTGTTATTATTATTTGTGTTGTGTACTTGTATGAGTAGAGTTGCAAAGACAAAGAACCAGAAATGCGCGCACATACACATATATAAATACATGTATAGACACTGCCTTCAATATACATGTATCTTGAACATTACTATCAAACAGGCATGAATATATGAAACCGATACAAATCGAATTAGGAAGAAAGAGGAACTAGATGATACCGGCTTATGGTTGTTCAGGTTGATGTTGTGTCGGTTACCCCTTTCGATCGATACACTGCCGATTCGAAAACTGCAGCAACGGGTGTACAGTAACAAGAGCAGTAGCCGCCACTTCCTGCGGCGGTTTTTTAATCCAGATGTGTAAATTCTATTGTCTAGGTTTTAAAGTAAACACAATACCTACCTAAACGCTGTCGTTTTATTTGCATGCCACCGCCACTTTGTGTGGCGGTCATTACTTCAATACACTCAAGCATGCCCGCCACATTATGTGGCGGTTATAATGTTCTTCAGTAATACTTAGACCGCCAGATAACATGGCGGTTATTATTATATTGTCACCCCAGTCTCTAGCTTCGATGACCGTCACGATAGGCATTTAGCTGTGCCATTTTTGAAAACATGGATGAGGCTGTCCCATTTTCGAAAAGGAACTCCCCTGCTGTCCTAGATATGAAACGGAGCCGACTTTGTTGCATGTCAGTTGTTAAATGAGTATTCTGAATTGAATAAATTAGATTTTAAAATGTTAATTTGGCTATATACGTGAACTTAAGTTAAACTTTTTTGTACTCTAATACAGCCGATAACTTAACTAATCATTTTTTGTACTCTAATACAGCCGATAACTTAACTAATCATTATGTCTGAACATAAGCTGAATTGATTTTGATAACCGATTTTCTTTATTAATTAACGCGTGATTAATTAGGAAAAATGCGTGATAATTTAAAAAATTGTGTAGCGCCCAAGTTTTTCCCTGTCTATATATTCATCTTATTCGGTTTTAGGTTATTACCTAAACCTTAAACACAACCGTCCTTTTCCTGGTGATAGTTTTCTTGCTCTGTTCAAACTCGCGCTGAAGGTGCTATTTAATTTAATGTTATCCTCCCAGTTGTTAACTTAATACATATAGTATTGGAATTTAAAGTTATCCTCCTAAAATATTTTTTAACCTACACATTCTGTATGAAATGAGTGTGCGATGAATCAGAATCTCTGAGGTAGTCATAAGAAGGCTATCCGTTGACGCTCATATTTTAATAATGATCGAGAAGTGTGAATACATAAAGAATTATTTAGTTCTAAATTCAGAAAATAAATAATTAGTAGTGTGAACATTTATGTTGATGACTAAAATGGAGATTATAAATTAAGGGTGCTACAATTAGCATATAGTTTTGAGATCGAGTAGCAGAATGTCAATACGGTAGATGGAACACCAAGGAAATGTTGGTTCCAAAAAGGAGATTAAGAAGAGTAAAGCATGTGAATAATGACATTACTATATATGTCCAAGCAGATCAAGTCAATTACTGAATGATTATTTTGCATATAACGTTTAGTGAATGTTTGTTATGCAGGAAGCGAGGCCAAGTGAGACTTTGGATGCTGCTGGGCAGAAATGGCTATAGACACCCACATATATATAGTGCGGTGTTGGAGCTGGGGTTATGTCATATGTGTTGTGTTATTATATTAGGAGGATTAGGAGGGTTCTAGTACTGAATAAATTATAAAACAAAAGAATAATGTAATTTAAAAGTTTAATACCTTGCATTAGTTTGCACTTTGTATTACATGCTTTTGAAATTAAACAGTACGGTGCTACATCCTTATTGCCCTTTTCCTCAGTTTGTTTCTTATTCCAACTAGAAAATGTTATCCCTGTTTACACCGATTTTTATTGTTTTCTCGTTGATTTATAATCTTGTATCACTTTGGTTAACTAATAATCCTACCAAGGTTAGAGTTTACCGAACATGTATGAAAATACTCAAAATAATTTTTTGACTTGCTGGATTAGCAACTTTGTAGTTTTGGGATTTGGGAAAGAGTCTAATTTCTTTTGCTGGCCCACTGTCCTATACGTGTGGGGTTTTGGCCCATTTTGTCATGGTCATTGTGCTCTCTCCTTTTCATTCCCTTTCACAATGTTCGAATTAGATTACTTTAGTTTACTCTAATAACCCATAAAGCTCGCATAATCATACAGAACAAGGAGTACTAAACATGATTGCGCCAGTGATTAAGCGTAGGGTTGTGCCCATTTTATAACAAGTGGGAAGCAATTATGAATATATGGTGCAGTACTATGTGACAAAAATGATTCGCACCAACTTTTTAATATGAAGCAAGCAAAAGCTATGTGCTCTGTGCTCTTCGCTCTTCGCTCTTCCTCCACACACTAAAGCCAGGGCTATGCTGCTTTGTCATTTGATGGAAATAATTGATTCATCATCCTCTTTGTTCAACGATTAGTCAATTACCCAAAACCACGAGTTGCAAATTCCAATATATTATATAACCAGTTCCCCTCCTCGCTGATTTAAATTTAAATTAAAGTCCTATTCGGTTACATATATTTGATTTGATTTAATATAATATGCCCGATATGAAACTATTGCACAAATAATTACTAGGATTTCTCTTCCATTGCTACTCAAATAGTCACATCAAACTAGAAATTTAGTTTTATCGGTTTTTTTAGTGTGTATCCATGATCACACATTAGAAACTTAATTGTTAAATTTTTATTAATTTTTAATTTATTAATAATGATAAACTCCATGTATGCACAAAAATAATATCAATTAAAATGAGTCAAACTCATAAAAAATAATAATTAATGTGTATTTATGGACATCCACCGGAAATCTAGATGCTGATTTTATTACTAGTGTGGTAATGTCACCACTTTCGACATTGTAAAATCTCTTCAACTCTACCAACACTTATTTTAAAAAACAAATGAAATATGCCCGCAAGCCTATTTAGGGAATGAACAACCCAACAATACCTGACAAATCATTAACTATGACAATTTAATATTTGAAGCAATGGCGGGGTGTGGTAGATGTGTTTGTATTTATGATCAGATATCGACATGTCCTCTTTTGTCACAGAAGCAAATTAAATTGGCAGGTTATGATTATTTTTATGTTTACTAGTGTATACATATATAATACTATCATGAATAATATGAGCCACTTGAATCTTATTTTGAACCGTGTCGGTGATATTAAATATGATCATACATTCGGAGTGAACAGCACTGCTGTTTTACAGTTTCTGTAGATCATCCAAGGTGTGAATTTGAATACAAATGGCTGGAGCCTTAATTGTGTCCAAACAACATAAATAGATGATGATACCCACACTGATACATACGTATGAACACAAATATTTAGATGCCAGAACATGTCCAGTTATTAAAAAATATATAAAAATATTACTTCCTATATCCCATTATACATGACACTTTCACTCTCTTTTCCCAAAATAGTTGTCATTCTCTTTTCCCAAAGTAATTTTTTTTAAAAAAATCACAAATTACACTTATATTACTATTTCTAATGTTTGATTAATTTAAATATACAAACAACTCATTTATATTTAATGCAATTATTAGGTGTAGATAAGTAAACAAATTATTTACCTAACTTTTTTTTAACCTATGTAATTTTTTCAAAAGTGACATGTAAAATGAGACGGAGAGAGTATTATCTTACTTAGAAATGTAATTTTTAATATTAAGATAGAGCTTACAGTTTAATGTATAATTTTAAAATGATGTCAAATAGAACTAATTTTAAATACACAATTACATTTATCATTATTTTTTTAGTTATTTATTTTCTTCCATTTTTTACTTGCATATTTATGGCAATTATATCAATATATCTACATAAATATAATATTCAAATTGCAAGGACGTATTTCATAATTAATTTTATATTATAAATATAACTAGCATTTGAATATTCCCTGACACTCATGGATTAATCTATCGGTCATATTGAGCAATGAGCAATGACTGAATGAGGCACTACTGGACCCAGCAGAGTGGACCCAATATTACAACGAACCACCTCACCGGCCATTACATTCAAATATTCAATAATCTCTGATTAGTATTTTTAGTTCAGTAATTAAGGTATCGTTCGGATAATGAAAAAGGTTTAATCTGATTAGCGAGTATAACATTGTACTACAAATATATATTGAAATGAAATCTCATTTTTATTTACTTCGTAGGGATTAAAATATTATGGTCACCGGATCTTGGGTTAAGGAGCGAAAACACCTCTATATTTTAGATTGAGGAGCAAATAAGCTCATGTATTTTAATATAGTCAAAATAAGTCCTTCATTTTTAAAATATAGGTTCAAAATAAACCTTATGGTTAGATTTGATTAACTACGGTTAAATATATGTTTGAAATTTGGAAATAAAATGATATTTATTTAAAAAAAATATTTTAAAATATTATAAGACCAAAAAGGTTATATTATAAAATGAGTTTGAGGGTAAAAATAATTCAATAACTAGGGTCAAATATTGATTTGAAATTTGGTGAAAATTATATTTAATTATTTATTTGATTTTAAAATAAAATTAATTCAATTTTATTATATAATTATTTCAAAATTCAAATACGTGTTAACATTGTTTTTTATTAATTAATTTGAAATAAAATTAATCAGAGAAATCAATATAGAATTTTAACATTATTGTATACACAAATATATATTTTTTTACTTATTATAATTTTTTAAAACAATATCTTGATATTTTAAAATTATTTTAATATAAATATTTAGTGTTATTAATAATTTTTTTATAATTTAAACTTATATCTTGATCATGTTCAACACAATCTAACAATTTTTTTTATAACTATCACCTTAAAAATTAAAAAAATTATGTGAGCATATAAAACTATAAAAATTTATTTGTTGCACTCAAGTTATAGTGTTATTTTTACCCTCATACTGATAATATAATATAATTTATTTTGATTTTATAATATTTTTAAATAAATTTTATAATAAAATATCATATTTTTTCAAATTTCAAAAATAGATTTAATAATAGTTAATCAAATTTAATCATAAGAGTTAATTTAAACCTATATTTTATAAATAAAAAATTTATTTGAACCATACTAAAATACATGCACTTACTCCTACATACAAAAACACAGGGGTGGTATCGACGCTTAATCCTCGAATCTTAATACAAATTTTATGATATTTCAGCAAACACAACTTTTAAGAAAAAGCGGAAACAGCTAAAATAAGATTCACCAGCACCAACACCAATGTTTATGCGATCCAAACTAATTCAGCACCTACCCTTGCACTGAATGCCCTTTTCCAATATAATTGGGGTGTTTGGCTTAGTTTGTAAATAATAAATTATTTTTTTTAAAAGTATTTTCATATTTTTTTTGAAAATTAATATTTATTTTAGAAATTTAAGACCAAATCTTATTTCCAAATTTGAAAATAAATTACTTATTTTCAGAAAAATTACATATATACCAACTCTTTCAGCTTATAAACTACTTATAAGCTTACACAAGCGGGGCAAATGTCTGTAAAATTTGTGTTGAAATTGATTGCCAGATGAGGATGGACAGCTGAATCAGCTAAATATGACAACTACAACAATAATTAAGTTATTTCTTTAAATAATAGTATAATGTTAATACATACAAAATTCTATACGACAAGAACCCCACACAAACTAATACAATTATCTATCGCATTATAGATATTATTTTTCAAAATATAACTCATCTATAACGCCGGTAGAATTTTGAATATCATGTTATATATAAAGAAATATTTTGTTATTTATATTTTCATTTGGTGAGTTAAAATTGAAAACTTGATTATTTGTGCTTATTTGATTGTATTAATTACTAATTTGAGTATTATATACTCCGTATATTCCAGTTTGATGAGTTGTTCTGTGTACGGTCTTTTGATAGGTGTTAAACTTATTTGAATATTAATTGTATCCACGTTGCCTGAACTTTCAATTTTATGCAATTTAATGATTTAAAATGCTATTTTAGTATATTGTTTGTTTTTTATAAAATCATTGGGATGTTCAAAAATTATGAAATCTTTGCATTATTATCCTTGTATATTTAGAGATTTTTTAAAAATACAAGTTTATTTAATTATGATCTCTAAGCATTTTGATTAGATTTTACAAGTTTTATTATATTTAAAAATACTTTTCTTGTAAAATCCTTAACTAATTATTTAATCGTCCTAAAAATATTTTAAAATTATGGGCAGAAGACTTATTTTATTCTCTTCATTTTAAAAATATAATACTAATTTTCTGTACCTTTCTCAGTTTATTAAATTATTTATTCTTCAAAATTATTACTTGTAGCAGTAAAAGCAAAACAAGAATTCTCAAAACATGTCGTACCTATAGCTATTAGACCCCCTTTTTCTTTACCCCTGTGTTGACACCTCATCTTCTCACTTCTATTTCCCTCGAATTCTCTCAATCTCTCTACTACTCCGTTTTCTCTTTCAATTTTCTTATTCTCGGTACATATATGTGCTGTTATTCTCCTTTTAGTGTTAATTTGCTTCGCCCCAATGATTCCATCTTTATTGTGGCCGTGAGCACGCGAGCACGCGTGAATGTATATGCATGTATATGTACAATGAAGCTGCGAGTTGCATGCAGTGGGGATGGAAAGAGGGTATTGGTGTTGAAGCATCCATTCATCGGGAGCTCCACCAGTAGCCTTCATCGCCGACAGTGACAATATTTGAGCCAGTGACTTGGGTTTGCTAGTATTGATTGTTGCTTGTCCGTGTTGTATGAGTATAAGGCGATGATGCCTCTCGAGCCTAACTTGCTTTATTTCAAATTAGTTGATGTTTAAATGAATTGGGTTTGCTAGATATTGGCATGCATAGGAAGTGGTGTGATATTTTGAGTTGTTCTAGGGTGCTCACTTTTAAATTTGAAAAATTTATGTATATATGGTATATGTTCGAACTTGATAATTGATTTGTCCTTGGTGTGATAACTGCTGTCATTTGGTATATGATTCAAATGGGTTATAGAACTGCATGTTCGTTTCGAATTCCATAGTGAAAAAAATATATGTATATATGTATGTATGTATGTATATATATATGTATATATGTATATATGTATATATATATATGTATATATGTATGTATGTCTATATATATATATGTATATATGTATGTATGTATATATATATATATATATGTATGTATATATATGTATATATATATATATATATATATATATATATATATATGTTTCAGATCATATGCTGTTGGTTGTAAGAAATAGTCACAAGTTATATGCTGAGTTATTAGGTTGATTTAAGCTCTTTACTTTATAATGGGGAAAGTATACGATTGATTTAAGTGTTAGTTCAAATTAGTATATATGAGCTATATGACTTCCAAGTTGTTCGAATAATTGGGTTATAGTATGAATGCTTAATTTATAAGTCGATAAGATTGCTTGAGTACTTGTCTATGTGGTTGGGTTGGTTGAATTCCAACTGGTAGTGGGATAATATAAAGGCGATGCTACCTAAATTTTAATAAAAAATCAATAAACCTTCTTTCAAAACCTTAATGGCACGTCTCTCGAATATAATCTATAACTACTAGTTTGGAATGTTATTTGAATTATGCATATATAATATAGAGGTGTACTTGTATGTATGATTTATAATCAATATTATACGTGAATGATATAAGTAAATAATATTCTAGGATTATCGACGACATGGTAGACTAGAATCAGACGTTCAGTATGAACGTCGAGTCGAAGTGTTTATAAATTATACTAAAGTAGTGTCCTTATATGCAGATAAGAAGGACATTGGCATAGTTAGTAATAAGGGCAAAGCTAAGGTTGAATTTCAGTAGAAGGTTTCAGTGATTTTGTAAAGCTACTTTTGATGCAAGTATTTTCTCATTGATCATCTCATACACTTTATTTTCTATTTCACTTATTCATATCATGACAAATAGTTATTGTTCAGAGCTATTTGTGAAGCTTAAATATTTTTATTGTGCAACAGAGTTACTTGATATTGGTACTCGTGATATTAGAAGTTGATTATAATAAACTCATCATATCCAGCGAATTATTGTAGTAAATAACGAGGATATGATCTGTATTTAAAACTAAACATACCTTTGAGTTCATATTCTCTATTGGATTGGAATTTATGTAGCGTAAGTGGTCGTCAGATAGGCCCAACATTTTTTGAGGAGGATATGGTAACCATTCCATCTTCCTATATGCTAACATTACTTGTCTGTTTGGTACCCATTTTGAGAATCCTTGTTATAACTATGAGTATAGAAATGTACCGGTAGGATATAAAGAGGTCTTATTGCTTTTCGACTGATCAGGGAGCAATAATGTTTATTATATATTATATCTAATCCATATTGTCAGTGTGTCTATTATATATTGTGATTCCGCAGATGATTCATTTCTATGACATACTGCACTGTTTCAGTTTCAGTATAAACTTTGATTTATTTAATGTTCAGTTTTATAATAAACTGTTTTACATTTTCGTTCTTTATTCCGACTTTATATCCTGGTTTTATTTCGATTGCTTTATATATATTTGCTGGGCATTTATTTGGTTCACTCTTGCTCTCTATTAAATCTTGCAAGATTTTCAGTATGAGTTACATCAGTAGCTCTAGCGGGCGTAGAGAGCTTGCTTCTTGGGCTTTCCAAGTATCTAGATGTTTACCGTTTGACCGTTGTTAGAATGTGTAATAAAACTGGATCTAAACTTAAAAACTTGTCTAAACTTATGGATTTGAATTTTGGATTTAATGTGTGGTTTGTATTAAAGTGGTTTGGTATATTTTTAGTTTTCATCTGCTTGATTTCATGCTATAACTTGTAGCGATTCTTGGTTGTTGGCGGGATCAGTGCACCTCTGATTTATTATTTTGTTATTGATTGGTTGGTGACCCCCAAATCTAGACCCCGGTTTTGGAGGATGTTACATCATTTGTATCAAATTTATTATAAAATTGAAAATAAAGTATTGATTAAAAAATGGCAGGGAGAGCCGGAGAGATCTCTCAAACGGTTGCGTGATTTCATGTCATTTTCTTTTGTTGGTCTAGGTGAAATATCATTTGTGACGATGTAACTGACTTCAAGGAACCCAGTAACGGAATTATACTATTTATTAATAGATTTATGAATCTATTTGATTTATATTATAAATAATTTATAAATCAAAAGTTATATATATTTTCCCCGTAAATTATTTATAAGGAGTGTCAAACAAGAGCATTAACAATATTAAAAAGAAAAGAAGAAAAAGCAATAAAAGCATCAGGAAAGCAATAGTTAGTTTTTGTGATGACGATGAGGAGGTTGTTAATGTCAAGAGAGAGTCCATAAAAAAGCAAATTCAAAATCATGAGTTTGTAATAATAGTAACATCTCCAGAAGCAAGTGAGAAAGGAGGAGATGATTCAAAAAAGAAAGAGAGGCTTTGCGGAAACTCTACCTTAATATTGATCCACTTTTCCTACCTTGTTCAATCCCCACCTTGTCTCTTCTCACTTGTATATATCTCCCCCACTACATATATTCTCAACTGCTCCTCCCTACACAAATCACTGACATTTGTTCTTTTTTACTGTTACTTTGATATTTATGTTTTTTTGTTAGTAGTGCTCTCTGGTTTAGAGAAGAATATGGCTACTGACAAGCCCAGCTCTAAAGGCCAAGCATGGTGTGTAAAGTTGAAGCTTTCAAAATAATACTCTACCAGTTTTGCATTCTTTATCTAATCTGTACTCTAAATTCCCCTGCAATTATTCATGTTTTTTGTTCTTGTTCAGGTTTTGTACCACCGGCTTACCAAGCGATGTGGTTATCGAGGTTGACGACATGACCTTCCATCTCCATAAGGTCAGTCTAATTTTCTGATTAAGTTTCTTAAGTAACCGATTAGTGATTAGTTGATAACTTGAAAGTTGAATGTGTTTGATTTTGTTTTTATGCAGTTTCCTCTAATGTCTAGAAGTAGAAAACTTCATCAGCTGATAACGGAGCAAGAGAATAATCCAACTACTACCAGGCTCCAAAGATTAGGCGAAGATGAAGACGATAACGACCAACAGCGTTCAGAGATTGTTGAAGAAGAAGAGCAGGAGTACTGCAGTATTATTCTCCCGGATTTTCCGGGAGGCTCGGACACATTTGAGATAGCAGCCAAGTTCTGTTACGGAGTCAAAATTGAGTTGACTACCTTAAACGTGGCTCCTCTGCGATGTGCCGCGGAGTTCTTAGAAATGACAGATGAGTATTCTGAATATAATCTTGTTTCGAAAACTGAGAGATTTCTCTCCCAATTTGTTCTCAAAAGCCTTAAAGACTCGATTAAGACGCTGAAATCATGCCAGATGATAATGCCTCAGGCTGAAGCACTGGGCATTGTTAATAGATGCCTGGATTCAGTCGCTGAAAGAGCTTCTACTACAGATCCATCACTGTTTGGCTGGCCAGTAAACGAACCAGCTTCAGCTTCTCAAACAGAATCTGGTACAGCAAGATCACGAAAGACGACCAATACGGGGTTCGATGAGCTTGGCGATCTAAGTTTGCCTCTGTTTAAGAGGTTGATTGCCGCCTTGAGAACTCGAGATCACACTAGTCCAGATCTAATCGAAGGCTGCTTAATCGCTTACTCAAAGAGATACATTCCAGGGATATCTCGTTCAAATTGGAAGCAATCATCATCTACTTCATTACCTCCATCACAGGATGAACAAAGAGAGGTTCTCGAAACAATAATCTCCCATCTCCCACACGAAAAGAGGCTTGCATCTTCAACATCGCCGATCAAATTTTTATTCGGACTATTGAGAACAGCAAACATATTGAACATTGCCGAGACTTATCGCGATGCACTGGAAAAGAAAATTGGATCACAACTCGAACAAGCAACACTAGACGATCTTCTCGTACCGAGCTACTCATATCTCAATGAAACGCTGTACGACGTTGATTGTGTGGAAAGAATATTAGGTTACTTTCTGGATGAACTTGAAATAACAATGACTCGAAATGAGGAGGAACAAGACACCGACAATATCAGATCATCGGAATTAATGCTCGTCGGAAAATTGATCGACGGCTACTTATCTGAAATTGCATCCGATGTTAATCTGAAACAAGAAAAGTTCTACAAATTTGCGGTCACTTTGCCTCAGCAAGCCAGGCTGTTTGATGACGGTCTATACAGAGCTGTTGACGTTTATCTCAAAGTAAGTCTTTATATTTAAATATTTAATACATATATAATTATTAAAAATTAATTTAATTTTATTATACTATACATTGTTCCCGTAAGTATGGTGAAATTTGAGCACATTACATGTATATTGCAGGCGCATCCATGGCTATCGGAGGCGGAGAGGGAGAAGATAAGCGGAGTGATGGACTGCGAGAAATTAACCTTAGAAGCGTGCACACACGCGGCACAGAACGAGCGTCTTCCTTTACGAGCAATAGTTCAAGTACTATTCTTCGAGCAGCTTCAGCTCCGTCACGCGATCGTGGAGATATCTCCGGCACGCGACGTTGGGAGGTTGAGGAACACTGCCGGTAATCGCGAAGAAAGGACTGTGACGTGGAGAGAAACTGTGAGAGAGAATGAGGTTATGCGCGTGGACATGGATAGCATGAGGACACGTGTACAGGAGCTGGAGCGTGAGTGTTCAACAATGAAAAAAGCGATTGAGAAGATACCAGAAGAGAGAAAATCGTTAGCGCGAAGGTTTGGGTGTAAGTTTAAGACGCAGGTATGCGATTCGCATCAGTCAACGGCTGTGAATACAAAGAGCGCTCGAAATAATCGTCATCGTAACTAATAATAGTTGTATTACCGTTTGTTTAATCTAGTTAAGGTGTGTGTTTAGGTGTTGTTGATTAAGTTATCTATACATGAACATATATGAAGGTGCATTGTTGTGACAATTTGACAAATGACACGTGAACACGACTCGAAATAACATAAAAAATGGATATGAGTTTTGATTTTCGATACACGAAAAATGAAAGTACACGAACACGACAATAAATTTTGTGTACATTTTAGATCTGAAATAATTAAACTTTCTTTGAATCTACCCGGTATCATTATTTATTTATTTGACAAGCAAAATTTAATACATTCATTAAAATACTTGAATACAGCCGGGACACACCCCCGAACTGACAATACAATCTGATTGGGAAACAAATAAACGAGCCAAACAAATAGTCGTTTTGTTTTTAAATCGCTTAACATACATAATAAAATTTTATGAATTAATAAGGATTATAATAGCTTCCTGAGCAAACTAAACTACACCAACCCTGAAACCAGTAGCATTACAATTGACCTTCACATAAATGTCACATGTAGCCCAATATTCAAAAAAAATTGTAACATCAACTAAAATTGGGGAAACAGATGCCCCCAACGTATGAACAATCTTTTATTGTGAAAAATGAGCTATTGCGATATCCACCATGATCCCAGTTTCGATGCAAAAAATTTAGATCTCCCAAAAAACCATTTTCAACGAAACCAACACCAAAACACATAAGTACTTTAAATAAAATATATTAACACCAAAAAAATGGGTAATCAATTAATATGGTACCAACTAGATCTCACCAGAAAAGGATGTTTTTTCTAAATTTTTGGAGCAAAATCTCGAATTTATTAAAGAAAATATTGGAAAATAGAAGAGAAAACAAAGGAACGAAGAGAACCCTAGATGTGAAAATGGGGTCGACTCTCTATTAGACTTGATTTTTAATTTAAATTATTTGTTTCACAAGAGAAAAACACTTCTTAAAAAATAATTGTTCATTGGTTTTTTAATGTCATAAATTATAATAGGTCGCGTTCAAGTTCAATTTTTCTAATCCAATACAGTTTTGAATTATATTTGTATCAAATAAATTACGTTAAATACCGTTGATCCGACACAAATTTACAATTTCTACACCTTATTATGGAGTAAATATCATACTAAATGTAATATTTAAAAGTAAAAAGCAGAAATAAGCTTGGAATTTAGAATATTTTGATTATAGAATTAAAAATAAAATAGTATTAGTTCCCACTTCCAACTAACAAAAAAACTGAAGAGTATTTATAATTTCGAGGTTACCGTGCTTGGGTCTAGCCGGCCTTTAGACTTGGGCTCAACTCACACATCAAGTCCATAAAAGAATAAACAGTAATGGGCTTTACGAGACTTGTTGAATGGCAATATAGTAAATTCATATTATAGCTGAGGCGCAACCCTAACCCTAGAAAATACTTTTACAGCCTATATATACATAGCAACAACAGCTATGTATACGGTATCATAACAGTGATAACCCAGTTTTCACTTGTTGATTTCAGGTATAATCATAACCATCTTTCTGTTTCTCTATTGCTATGATTATTTGTTCAAGTTTTCAAATAGATTTCAGTTGTGTTTTTTATTATGTTTACATTAAAAGTTGAAAAGGGGTGTGGTATGTTTTCTCAGTGATGATTAAAACTATGATGACGAGTCTGATAATATCCATTCTAATCATGACGACTAAACGAGGCATTTGTCTGAGAGAATCCCTCCCAACCCCCTTTCTGTTTTCCCCTGTTTTTGTTGTCAAGTTCTTTTTCATGTTTGTGTTTGTTTTTGTGTTGTATATACTTGTATGTATATATACAAGTTATAATGAAAGACTGGAAGTGGGCATAATGATGATAAAAAGACAATGTCTTCTGATAAATTTCATGATTGAAGATTAACCTCCTACTCATTCTGAATGCCCCCTTGTCTATTTTATTATCAAATGGTTTAGATTGTTTGAAGAAAATGTTTGATTGTTGTGAGTGCTCTTTTCTAGGTGTTTAAAAGAATGAATTGTATAATAGAGTTTTTTGATGCATGGGTTGATTTGAATTTTGTTGATATGATAGAGTTTGAAGGGGGGGGGGATGTGGCAATGATGAGAAAATGAAATCACTCTATTATACAATTATCATTGAGGGTTTATTTACCTATGATTGTTTTCAAGCACTTTTGAGCCACTTTCCCTCCCTGTTGTCTTTGTGCCACTTTTGGTTTTTTATATTTAACATTCCTTCAATGATCATTACAAGAATTATTTCGTTATGCAACTACTGGACTAGTAGTACAAGAAATCACAGAATTAACACTTGTAGTTCAGTCACTAATTTGCAAACAAGGGCCGAGGGTTTCCACTTCACAAAGTTTAGATATTGACATAGTGTTGCATATATTTAGAATCAAATTTAGAGGAAAAATAGTCGGGGAACATTATTATTTACGGGGTCCTTTGCTATGTCCGGTGGTTTGAAAACAAGCTTTAGAAGTAAGTAAATTTTCCTAATTAAAAAAAATGAAAATGTGACCCTTAAAAAGTGGAAAATTGGAGAGATATAAATTTGATAAAAATAGCAAAAAAGTAGCCCATATGATTAGAGAGATAAAATTTTAAAAATAACAAAAACAAATCCTATATGCTCTTTAAAATTTAGGGTTGTATTTGATTTATTTTTAAAGAGAATAAACAGATTATTAATTGAGTTGGGCATTTAGACTTTATTTTTGTGAATACAAGTCTATTGTGAATTCAGATCTATTGAAAATAAACTCACAAAAATAGATCCGGAATGATGGAAAACTAAATTTGGAAATATTGTGACACGCGGAGGATTGTTGCCTCGAGTCTCGAGATGCTGGCATGGTGGAATGGGGATGAACTTTTCTCTCAGAGTTTGAGCTACTCAACTCGTATGATGAAAAAAATAATCTGAAACATAATGCCAAATGGAGATGTCCTCGTGATGGTTGTTTAAAGATTAATGTTGATACTCGTATCAAATATAAAGAAAAGACTCTTGCTTTGAAGATACATTTCATATTATTGGGTAGGATTCAGGAAAGGAGTTAAGGTGTTATGAGAAAGAAGTATGATTCGTGATATTATTATTATTATTATGTGTTTAGTTGAATGGTGAAATTTGTTAATTTAATATATTTTTTAATAATAATTTTTTTTATTTAGAAATTTAGCATGTGATTTTATAAATAAAAATAAAGATAAAAGTAATAATATTTTGATTTATTTATTCATATCTCAACTCATATCCACCTCCTCGGTAAGGTATGAATGAGAAACCTATATATTATGGGTTAGAGATATGGATTTGAAAATTAAAAATTTAAATCAAATATAGGTTTGGAATAAAAAAACTCATATCTAGAATTTATCTAGAATTGATAAACTAAACAACACCTCAGATCATCTCCAATTCCTTATTTAAGTTCTTGAAAAATGATTTTTCTCTCTATTGTATATTACATCTTTAATGATAAAAATATTTTTAATAATAAAGTATAAGATGAAGAAGGGATATAGATATTATTATTGGAGTTCAAGTTACTTATTTATATCCTAAATTACAAAGATTCAAATTTAAGAAATGAACTAGAAATCTTCCGGAATTGCTCTTAATGGGATAAGATGCTTATCAGAAATAGTTCAATATACTCTTTAGACTGATTTATTTGGCTTTTAATTTATGAATATATTATTTTTTTTAGAAAACAAGAGAAAATAGTAATATTATAAACAACTTGATAAATTTATAGATCCATTTAGTTGAGCCTTCGCCCGGTATTGCTGCATCCGTCTTTGTAAAGTCATTTCGGATCCCTACATGGTATTTGATCGAATATTTTTAATTTTAAAACTCATACCTCAAATTTATATGACATGGGTTTCTGATATTTAAAAGAAGCGGGTATGAGAAATCAAATCAAAATTTTATTACTTTTATCTTTATTTATAAAATTATATCTTAATTTTTTTAAATAAAAAATTTATAATGATGTTATTTAATATTTAATAAATAATAATGATTTAATTTTCATATTAACTGTACATATATATTTTTTTTATTAAAAAATATATTAAATTAGCGAATTTATTTCACCATTCAACCAAATACAGAAGAAATAATATTTTATCCTAATATCATCTTAACCCAATTTCTGATTACACTTTATGAACTAAATGACCCCTAAATAAAGCCCGGAAATAACAAAAAAGGAGTCATTTTTATTTTCGCAGAGACTCTGTCGATAGGAGCTAAAAAACAAGAAGATTTGTAGTTTAAGGCCGAGAATTTTAAGCCTAGTGTGGATTTTTGGGCCTCTTTATAAACACAATTTATCCACTCTATAAACGTGAGAATTTTTAGGCCTAGTTTGGATCTTTTTTCGACCTTTTTATAATTTTTTTGATATTTCTTTATTTAATATATAAATAAATTAAAATCCAAGTGAATTTTTATACAGAGTACAGAAACACATTTACTGACCTATTTTTGAGGGTGGACCAATTCAGGCACCTTGAATAAGTAACACATGGAGACTGCTCCGGTGCATACAATACTCAAAAGATCTCTAATTAAATTTTTTAAATTATATTTATATTAATATATTATAATTATTGGAATATTTTATTTTAAAATTAATATCCTATAAAGTTATGTTCAATCTTCTCTTTAATTTTTTACTATGGAATTATAATTCTGCTCTCACACGTTAATATAATCCCAAGCAATCGAAATTAACGTGAATTTATAGGATAACAATCTTTTAAATATAAAACAAATAAGGTAATAGTCTGGAAATTATAAAATTTTAAAACAAACATGGCCTTGAGTCATTCTATGAACGAATTTTTAAAATCAACTAATAAAACAAATACATTTAATTTTATTATAATATTAATGTATATTCAATTATTAGTTCAATTGGTCCTTCTAATTAATCCCATTTCATTTCCAATAATCCAATTTGTAAAAACTATAGTTTAAAAACTAAATCAACAATTTATAAAAACTATAGTACAATCTAAATTGGATTGTTGGTTAGGAGCAATGTTTGTATGAACTTTGTTTGGATTCATGCTTTTGGAGTGGGTGAAGTTTAATCATCCCCTTATTTATAAAATTATAACTAAATTAATTTAAAAAAAATCCAATTTGTACTAGTGCATGCAGATAAAATATGGAGAATTGGAGATTGCCAAATGGCAAAAATCTTAAACATGCACATGAGGTCTGGACAGCCAATGAAAAGAGAATACTACCTTATCCTGATCCCCTTATCTTACCAATCCAAACCAAAGCCAGCATGCACTTCCACCACCACACAAACTCAAATTTCCTACTTGTAATACTACAAGTCCAAAAGAGGGACATTGTTTGTGTATGCAAGTGAATACAATGGCAGCCTCACTACAAGCAGCTGCAACGTTTATGCAACCCACCAAGCTGGGTCGACCTGGATTACAGCTCAAGCCTTCTACTTCTAAATGCCTTTCCAAAGCCTTTGGTGTCGAAGCCTCTGCTTCCAGGCTCACCTGCTCTTTGCAGTCTGATCTTAAACAATTTGCTGACAAGTGTGCTGATGCAGCCAAGATTGCTGGTTTTGCTCTGGCTACTTCTGCCCTTGTTGTCTCTGTAAGTGTTTTCGCTTGTGATTATAATCATTTTCTTGATCATAAATATTAGCACCTTGGCTAGGTAATTATTTGTTTGATCATTGATCAGTGATGTTGCTTGCTTCATTTATTTTAGTTGTTACAAGTGTTCTAATTTGTATACTTTGTTGCAAGCACACCTTGCATATATGATATTATATCATCAACCACACCAATTCAGAAGGTTAATATGCACTATGCCGTAAGGACTTCTCTGCACAATGTAGGGACTGTAATTTGGCTGTTAATGTCTTAATGACCTGCTCTCTAAAACCTTAAAGTTATAGTAGAAGCTACTGAATGGGTCATGTACTATGAAGCATTAGCAACCAAAACACACACACACACTCCCCAGACCCGATCTCTAATAGTCTAATACCATGTTAATGACCAGCTCTTCTATGACCCATAAAAGTGATATTAGAAGCCACTAAATTGATCATAGAGTATTAATATTGCAACTTTCTATTTGTGGGGAACTGGGAATATGTTTGAGTAACATTTCTTTTCTTACAAAGTAAAAACCTGTTTGGAGAAGAGGGAGAATGGTTTAACTAATTCAGTTATCCTTTTACTTTTAACATCTATGATTTAACTATATTAGTCCCCTTAGATATGAAATAACAATATTATTCTTTCAGAAATATGTATATTCGTTTATATATTATAATCCAGTGCAACTATGTATGATTTACACAGAAGAATTTATGATCACTTAAGCTGTATCATCTTTGTTTGCAAGATCAAATAAAAAAAACATGACTAACAAAATACTTTCCTTGGGGATATTACAGGGTGCAAGTGCTGAAGGTGTTCCTAAACGGCTAACTTATGATGAAATCCAAAGCAAGACATACATGGAAGTGAAGGGAACTGGAACTGCCAACCAGTGCCCAACAATTGAAGGTGGAACTGAAACCTTTGCTGTCAAGCCTGGCAAGTACAATGCCAAGAAGTTCTGCTTAGAACCAACATCATTCACCGTTAAGGCCGAGAGTGTGGGAAAAAATGCGCCACCAGAGTTTCAAAAGACCAAGCTCATGACCCGATTAACGTATACCCTTGACGAGATTGAGGGACCCTTTGAAGTCTCATCAGATGGCACCATCAAATTTGAAGAGAAAGATGGCATTGATTATGCTGCTGTAACAGTTCAGCTTCCAGGAGGGGAGCGTGTGCCGTTCCTGTTTACTATCAAGCAACTTGTAGCATCTGGCAAACCGGATGGCTTCTCAGGAGAGTTTCTTGTGCCATCTTACAGAGGTTCCTCCTTCCTTGACCCAAAGGGCAGAGGTGGTTCCACCGGTTATGACAATGCAGTCGCGTTGCCAGCTGGAGGGAGAGGAGATGAGGAAGAGCTAGCTAAGGAAAATACTAAGAATACAGCATCTTCAACAGGGAAAATTACCTTTACTGTGACTGGTACAAAGCCTGAGACTGGAGAGCTGATTGGAGTATTTGAGAGCCTTCAGCCATCTGATACTGATTTGGGAGCAAAGGTTCCAAAGGATGTGAAAATTCAAGGGGTCTGGTACGCGCAACTTGAATGATAGGACCTTTCGAGAATCATTAATCTTGTTTCCTGGTTCAGGTTTTGTTATGAAGTATAAAATGTCTTTGACTATGAACATTGATTTGATCCTATGAGCTTTCGAGTACTATCTTGCTTGTAGATATTGTTATATGTATTTCTAATATAATGTGACATGCAAGGATTCGACAAGCCCGAGCTTAAATTAACAAAGTGGTAATGTATAGCCGTGAACTGAACTTCAAAAGCTCCGGCGCTGCAGCAAGTGCATGTCAAATTGTAAACTTTAAAAACCCAGCTGCCATTCATGTATTATTCTTGTCGATTGCTGTCATCTCCTCATTTGTTAGTTTCTTGTTTCTACTTAAGCTTCTGTGTAGTTCGATGAATTTGTGCCTCTGAATTAGCAATGGCAACAGCTGTCTCTTAAGCAGACCCATTTTTGGATTCACGTACCTAAATGTAAAATTCATATTCGATGTTTGGGTTTGTGTATTTTTATGTCGGGTTTTCGTGTACAGTGTACACTGAATAAAATTATTAATATAATTTAGTTTAAAAAATATTAAAATATTATTATTTTATATATATCTGTATGAAACATACATAAAATAGGTATGTTTACGCATATTTACATAAAACTCTACAAAAACTTGTTAATACATATATATTTTATATAAGATACTATATATTTATATACAAATATATTTAGTAAATTATAAAAAAACTTATTTCATATCTAAAATTAAACTCATGTCCGAATATTTCTAACATTTTGTGGTTTGTATACCAAAAATCAAAACTCATGTCCTATAGTTTCATGTTGTGTACAAAATTGTGGAGTTTACTTGCCTATTCATTAATGATTTATATATATACGCATATATATGTATGCGGAATCTTATATCATTATTAGAAAAATTACCGATTACACATGTGGCACATAAAATTTTGGTAAAACTTTTGAGGTCTCTACTAATTTCTTTTTTCACCCCCTCCCCAACAGTTTAGTCTAAGGATGGAACATGGACATATGAAAACACTTTGAGATGCTGAAGATTTGTTTCCAAATCATTTCAGCTTCTACAGGATTCAAATTATGCATACCCTTTGTTGGAGCTATGTTCAGCAAGTAGACTGCATATGAGACGGCCTTTTGGCCTTGAACACACTCCTTGTTGTCCCATTCAGCAACTTCCTAACGCTGCAATGTGTATAGGAATGTAATTTGATAATCTATCCCAATTCTACGCTAAACTTGTAAAGTGCACTTGTGTCCAGAACGAAAATGCAACAACTAAAAGGACAGTTGCACAATATTTAATTTTTAGTTTACCAAATATCAATATGTAGTTCGAATTTTTAACATGAACAAAAATATCAACATATCTGTTTCCCTTTTTCTTTTTTTTTATTCTTCAGTATTGTGTAGTAGATATTAAATATGATTGCGTTCGGTTGAATCAATAATACATAAAATCAAATATAAATATTAAGAATGCTTCAGTTTGTGCACGAATATCTATCTTTCCTCGTAGAGGACCTCCAAAAATATAGGACCCCAAATTTATATGTGATATGTATATATATAGAAATTTAACAAAAAAAAATAGTTTCTTAGCTAGTAAAAAAGATTTGGTCAAATTCTACTTAATAAAGTTGAGAAATATGAAGATTATTAATCAATTTTTGATACTTTTAAAATTAGTTATATTTTGATAATTCATATATTTTGAAATATTTTTATAATATATATATATAATTGAGTTCACAATTTTGAAATTTCGCATAGGGTCCGAATTGTTTTGCCACGCCCTTGCCGGGTGATGCCATTGAAATAATAATACTCGTTTACAGATGTATAAACACTCTGTACAATGGTTGTACGTTTGTTTAGAAGGAATATCCGAGTAAGGGAAGGACTGCATAAAAGAAAGAAAGCATATATATTTACCTCTCTAGTGATTTATTTATAGAATAAGAAAAAAAAAGCCAAGTAAAACAGAATATTGCTTTCCATTTCTCATAGTGGACTGACACTTACAAAATCATATTTTAACGGTTGATACAAATCAGCACATAAAATTTCTATAAAATGCAAACTTTAAAATTCGGAAATTCTAATAAAATATATAAATCAAGGTTAATTGCTAATCCTCAGCCCACATGAACAACATAATATATATTTATATTATCTATAAGAGAATGAAATTCCCGAGATTATTTCAGATAATTTATCTTAGTGTTTTTTAGTGTGAGTATTTTTGTAATTGCATATGATTTTTTGTAATTACAATAACATCCTTATATATTTGTATGAGATTTTTTTTTTAATCTCAGAAGGTATCCTCGCGAACATTAATCTCTATCTATAAATAACATCTTATAGTTTTAATATATCGTATAACTCGTTTTTACTGATTTTTAAAAATATTAATGATTTAAAGTAATATATGCTTTAGTGAAAATAAATAAATAAACAAATCTTTAAGGTTCGTTTGATTCATGGAAGGAAATGAGATTGAAATTAGTAATTGGGTCAAGTCGTGTTTGGTTGAATATTGGAATGAATCTATTTCATTTAAAAATAAGGGACTCCTATGCCCGCCTCGCGTTTTAAGTATAAAAAATTCATATCTTTATGAGTTAAAGTATTAATTTTAAATTTTATTTTATTTAACCAAACACAAGTTAAAATGACAAAAATCCATAACTAATACCTAAATATTAGGAAACAAACGACACCAAATTGAGTGATTCACTGAAAAAAAACAGATAGAAAGATAAATGGCGAGTGCCAAAAATTCGGGACTGGAAGAATCAATGGAGGCAACTTGGTGGCGTGGACAGTGTCCCACTAAGACTTTTTGACGTGTTGTGTATGGCGGGACCCCATTTCGTCGGCTGAACTGTGACACGGAACCCGCTACATAAATAAATAAACAGATATTCCAAATGCCTATATAAACTGTTTATTTATCGAAAAAGTAATCTTCATAAATAAAAATAACAATATTCAGAATATGAATCCCTTTCAATAAAGAAAAATATTTTCAAGATATGTAGTGCCACCGAACCTGAATGAGCAGGGAAAATAAAGAATTCTTTGTGTGCTCTTTAAAAAGAAAAACCAGGAGTCGAAAAGTCCTCGAACTTGATTAATCTTCCAAACCACCATCTGTATTGTCTGCCGTAATCACCAAAACTATATAGATAGATAGATATACATGGCATGTCTGCATATACACAAGGAGAAGAAGAGTATTAAATTGGCATGACGAAATGGAACAAGTATATCCAGGGGCTCTGGGAACAAGTGGCAGCTTGGCTTTGAGACTTGGGCAAGCCCTCTTCTCCATCACTTCTCTTCTCTTCATGTGTTTTCACATCCAATTCTACAGTTATACTTCCTTCTGGTTTGTCCCCTCCCCTCCATTCACACACTCCATTAACACTTGTTTGTCCATATGTATGATTAATATGATGCTGCATGTATACACGCACTTACTTTCTCTTATCTTCTTGATTGTTCATGCTGTTTTTTTATATTAGTTCTATAGTTAGGTAAGATTTTAATTCATTTAATTACATGTACTTTTCGTATGATTTAGAATTTAACTATTCTGAATTGGAATTTTCTTGAAAAGTACTGTTAAAGCTTTCGACTTTATGTTTTACAAATCACAACGGAACAAATTTATTAGTGGAATTTGTACGGGTCAAATTTACATTTTGTCACTGAAATTCCAGGAGCTACTGTATTTTTTTCCTTTTTTTTTTTGAGTGGAGAGATGACAATGATGTAGACAACTCATAATTGCAGGAAGAATAGCAGGGCATATTTTAATATATATAAATACTACATCGTTTTGGTTTTTTGTAATTAAGAAATATTTATTTCAATTTGAAGCTTAATTATTGGACTAGAATTTCATAGACAAAGTGCAGAGCCATATAAAATTAATTAGTTTTGGTATGAGAAGTAGACATTCTGACATTGTTTTCTATCTTGGATATCTGTCAACTTCACAAGATTAGATTAAATTTAGAAGGCCTGCGTCAACTATTTGAAATTGGATTAATATAAACTGCAATTTGCTTGGTTTAAGATAATCAAATATTGGTAGTTAGAATGCTTAAGTTTCTGGAGTATATATGCTGTCAGACTTTGTTTCCAAGAAAATTAAAAGTAAATATAATAACACATGCAATTATATTATACAAGTATATTATAAGTATCTTGTTCTGTTTTCAGTTAGGCATAAAAGCTCCTCTGAGAAGAAGGACTTCAGAGTTTAGAAGTATTACTAATCTATATCTTTTGGGAAAATTTGATCTTCCCTCCATTTCATGAAATGGTTCTCCTTTTGAGTTTAATTCAACCAGTGACTATGAGAAGTTTTGAATATATTATATTAGCTTTTTGTTTAGTTTTTTCGTGATCGTATCAAATACGTAGTTATGATCTCCCTTTAGATGGTCAAGTGAATATCCAGTTATTTTAGTAACAGAAAAAATGAAATAGAAATAGAGAAAGTCATCATCGAAAAATCTATTGCCTGAAATGTTAATCTTGTAATCTTGTGTGAAGAAGCCATGTAGTCTGAGGTAAGGATTGTAATGGTAATGTCGCAGCACATGGTTCCAACTACAAAGAAACTTTGTTGACTTCCTATCAGATTGTTCATTGGTTATGTTTTATCAGTACTAGAAGTTAATAAGTTGATTAAAAAAACCTTATATGTTAATAAAAGATCGATTATGTATTACAACTTCCTTCGGAGAGAAATTTCTTCAGTTTTTTGACTGGAAATATTACAACTTGCAGACATTCTCAGTATTAGATTAATATCTGTAAAAGCAAATCAAAGAACCTTAATTCGATGTCGTTGATATTTTAGTACTAGACATCTTTTTACATACACACATGATATATTTCCAAAATATGTCTGAGGCCCTTGACTCTTTGTGCTCTGACAGGAATTTTCATTGGAGAGAGCTGTAACCTGTATGATTGTGAGCTTAATTCCAAAATGGCATATCTGCTTGACTGCTTGTGACTTTGTAAACAAATCTAATATGCATTATTTCTTCTCTGTGATACCTTGTCTGCCCATGCTAACTTGCATCAAGATTTCTTGCACTAAAATTAAGGGTCATGCACACAAATTAATAGTAAAGAACTTTTTGTTTTCAATGATAAATCCTTGTACTGCATGATTATATTTTCAAGTCACTTTTATATTTTTGGTAAATGTCTTTGTATTGATCTTTCTTTGAAACTATATGATATTACTGTGAAATTACATGGATAGTTGTGGATTCTATAGAAATGGTCCACACATGCCATGAAGGAGAAATCTTTTGGTTCATAATTTAGTAACCAAATTAAAAAATATTGAACTGATCCAATGCTAGAAGACATTCATTATGGTGACTTGACTAGGTTATTGAACTTCATCACCATTGCTCCTTAGAAATTGAAGTTTCAGACTTTCCATTCAAATTGAAAATCTATGATCTGATAAATATGAATTTTGTTCCTTTGGGAAGATGATAAAAGAAACATATACTACTACTAATTTACTTAATTACCTGTCACTATAATGCAGTTTTCTGGTAACGATAATGGGTTTAGTGATTCCATGGAGTTTAACGTTAGCAGTGGTTGATGCATTTTATATCTTTGTGAAGCAGCCACCTCGTCAAGTTGCAATAATGTCAGTCGTAACTATAGGTGATTGGGTATGTAGCTCAATCAATTTATTTATTTCTTTGCAACTAATTACATAAATTTCTCATGTACTAAAAAACAATCCCATTACAGGTCCTTTCATTTCTATCACTGGCTGCAGCGTGCTCAGCAGCTAGCGTGACGGATATCTTGATCATGTCCGGTCATTCTAATGTAAACCTTTGCGGTGGAAAGTTATGCATCAGATACCAACTCTCCGCAGCCATGGCCTTCTTGTCGTGGTCCCTTTCTTTAGCTTCCTCCCTCTGTAATCTTTGGCTCCTCCCTTCTTTATAAAAAAAATATATTTCAGAAGTCAATTATAGGTCATATAGAAGAATCGCATCATTTGTAGCTTAAATGAAATCTCTTCACAATTAGAGGATACAAATGTAAAAAGAACAAGTGTAAAAGGCATCTGCATTGCATGAAAGCTGAAACTGTATGCCAATGACATTAAAAATGTATAGATATGCTACTGAAGTTCTTGGTGGCTACATGGAATTGGAATAAAGATTTGGGAGGCTAATAAATCAATTCTAGCGTAGCTTTCTGTATGAAGAAGCTGTGGTTTAGAATTACTGTTGATGAATTTATGTCGCTGTTATGGAAAATTTGGTCGTTTAAAAAATGAACGTAACATAAAATATACAAATAATATTCGGCCGTAGTATTCCCGTTTGACTATAATTGAGGTCGATATGGTTGTGAATAAAATATCTGTGAATATTTCCGGGGGGGGGGGGGGGGCATCATTGTAGTAATAGTACTCCGTATATATATACCTTGATGCCTAGTGGGTAGTGGGCCTAGTGGCTTAGATAATATGGAGGGCCGTATGAGCTGGTTTGAACTCAGGCCTGTTTATTCAAGTTTGATTCAGCACGAGCTCCGACTTCAATACAAAATTTTGAATCCATTTGGCGTTGTTTTACAACCGAAAATCTGTTTTTTTACAAGTAATAATAATAAAGTTTGAAAAATTAACAGCTTTACGATCCATGAGGAAAGTGATGTCAATTTCATGGAGATAAATTTTATTTTGATCTTCAACTTGATTTGGCAAAAACTATGAAATCGAAATTCTGATCCTTTTTTTTTGTCAGAAAAATTCTGATCTTTAATTTAGTATGACCTGTTGTATCGTTTTCGTCAGTTATGCTGGAAGCTCATTGTGTTCATCTCATTCTATTTTACAAATATGATATTCTTTCGTTTTTTGTTTTTTATTATAAATAAATTGATCAAATTTTATTTGAAATTACAGATATTTATATAAATAAAAATATATTTAAACGTTGTATCTAATTACAATTTTTTTAATTAGAATTAAATTAAATTTAATTAGTTTTAGAACAAAAAAAGTCAAACAATTAACTTAAAACGGAAAGTGTAAAAGAATATTAGAGTGCATCTCTATGATCGAAAGAAATATAAGTTATTTTAACTCTATGTTAATTATGAATTATTCGGAAATTAAGATTTCATTTAAAAATTTACATTGAATAATAATATATTTAAATAATAAAAAATAAAATTTAAATTTCATTTAAAATCCCGAGCATTCGATTATTAATATAAATTTAAAAATTTAAAATAATAAATTAATTCATGAATTCCATGTCTCTATTAATTGTTGCACTCCATTTAGGGGGGGTGTATTCAATCTAGATTTATAGGTAATGATAATAATTAATTAATTTTTATTGATTATATTTGATTTAACATTCTAGAGATTATATATATAATTCATAGAAACAGAGTTAATCATGAATCCAGTAAAATATCTTAATAGTGAGATTTTAAAACATCCAAAACATATAGGAAAATATAACATATTTTATAGATTTTTAAATCCATCAGTTTTAATAAGTTTTTGGATATCATTGATTTTAATTGATTAATAATCTAAATTGATTATTCCTAGATTTTAAATATTATTTAAAATCTTGATTAAATATTCTCATATTTTAAAATATTATTTAAAATTCTAATTAAATACTCCTAAATTTTAATGAATATTTTTCAATCCAATCCAAGTTGAATATCCCAAGATTTTTAAAATAAAAAAAATATTCCACAATCCCAATTAAATACACCCTTAATTTGTTGAAACAAATTGGATGGGCTCTTTTCTACTGAATTCAATTAATTCATAAATTGATAGACAACAATATCGTACTCCATTAATTTGTAAAATTACATACATCCATCAATATTGTAAATTTGAGAACTTACTTGATTCTGCCCCCCCCCCCCCAAAAAAAAAACAAAAACAAATGAGCACGGGGCAATATGTTCAAATTCCTAACCGCTATTTCCCGCCTGAACCAACCCCTCTTCTCTATTCATCAATTCCTACAACATTTCACATCTGTTCCCGCCATTTCAAGAACTCAAAGCTTTAACTCTCATCATGTTGATGAAACCATCCATTGCCTCATTGAGAAATGCTATCTATTAAACACATCAAACCTATTCACGCCCAGATCATTTTAAACGGCCTCTCTGATCGAATTCTCACGCTCAGCAAACTCATTTCTTTCTGTGCCGTTGGAAAAGATGGCGACATCGTATATGCACACCAACTGTTTGACAATGTTCCTGAACCAAATAGACATATGTTTAATAGTTTGATCAGGGGTTATTCCAATTGTGATGACCCAACCAAGGCTGTTAAAGTTTACCAACAAATGAATACTTTTGGAATTTCTCCGAATGAATTCACTTTGCCTTTTGTTATCAAGGCTTGTGCTTCTAAGTCTATGTATTTGGAAGGGGTTTTAGTTCATGGACAGATTCTGAAACTGGGTTTTCGGTCCCATGTCTGTGTGCAAAATGCTCTTATTAGTTTTTATTTTGGTTGTGGGATGAGTGATTGTTCTGGTAAAGTGTTTCATGAGATTAGTGACAGGACATCGGTTTCTTGGAACTCAATGGTAAGTGGGTATTCTAAGATGGGTTGTTGCAAGGAAGCACTTTTGTTGTTTGCGGAGATGAGGGAAGTAGGAGTGAAACCTGATTGCTTTACATTTGTTAGTCTACTTTCTGCTTGTTCCGATAAATGTGACGTGGAATTAGGTAAGTTTGTGCATTCATATATTGAAGTTAGCGGAGTTGAGCCTGATATTTGTGTACAGAATTCTCTTGTGGATATGTATGCCAAATGCGGGTATCTGAATACAGCTCAAGCTTTATTTGATAGGATGGAGCATAGAAATGTGGTTTCTTGGACTACCATGGTTACTGCCTATGCTAAACGTGGACTGATCCATTCCGCCAAGAGATTTTTTGATCAAATGCCTTTGAAAAATGTGGTAACTTGGAATTCCATGATTTCATGCTATATCCAAGAAGGTTGTTGCAGTGAAGCTCTGGAACTCTTTTTCAAAATGTGCGATTCAAAATTTGTTCCAAATGAAACTACCCTAGTTAGTGTTATTTCAGCCTGTTGTCAACTTGGTGATTTGGCAATGGGAAAGAAAATCCATGATTGCATCTGTAGTAATTACGAATTATCCGGTGTGACTTTATATAATGCTCTTGTTGATATGTATGCAAAGTGTGGTTCTGTGGAAACGGCCTTCGCCATCTTTCTTGATATGCCAGAGAAAAATGTGGTATCGTGGAATGTTATGATTAGGGCCCTAGCCCTACATGGGAATGGATCTAAAGCAATTGAACTCTTTGAACGTATGGAAGCTGACGGTGTATTTCCTGATAAAATTACATTCACGGGATTGCTTTCTGCTTGTTGCCACTGTGGTTTAACTGACAAGGGAAGATATTACTTTGACAAAATGACGTCTGTATATAGAGTACCGTGTGATATTGATCACTATGCGTGTATGATTGATTTACTTGGTCGAGGAGGTCATTTTCGAGAAGCAATGGAGTTGATAGGAAGAATGCCAATGAAGCCTGACGTTGTAATTTGGGGAGCTCTTCTTGGTGGTTGCAGGATTCATGGCAATGTTGAGATGGCAAAGCAAATTGTAAAACACGTACTGGAGTTGGAGACATATAGTGGGGGGATATATGTGCTCATCTCGAACATATATTGTGAAGCTCAAAGGTGGGAAGATATGAAAAGGATTAGAAAGCTAATGCAGCAGCATGGTATCACAAAAGGCAGTGGAATCAGCTCTATCGAGTCTAATTGATATAGTCCATGATTATGGTTCAATAATGAGGCAAATTCCTCAAGCTTTAAGTCAGTAGCCGAACCAGAGGGCCTCCGCCTCCCTTGTTTTAATTCTTAGTACTAATGTTGTAAATTTGTAAATTTTGATAGGAATTTAAGTAGTTAAGATGGACTGTAAGATTTTTCTGCATAATATTGTAGGTTCAAATCTTGGAAGATACTTTTTCCTCGTTTCCAAGTCCCTGGATAAAAAAACTCATCCTCCACGTTTTGTTGTATTTTGCTGTTGGCATTGTTCCTCACCTAACTTTTAAATTTTATAATTTCTATTGATAATGTCCCAAAATCAAATTTAGTCCTCTAATAATATTGGTGAACTATATGTTGGCCCTTTCATGTTTTATGTCCATCGGAGGCATTGTGCAGTCGGCATAGTCAGTGCAAATGTGCAATATAATAAACTTTTGTGGTATGAAGCCAAGATATGACAATAAAGGGCACTATTCAAATCACCTTCTGACTATTTAAGATAGATTACATTACATAACATATGGGGAAACATCGATGAATGGGGTAATAATAATCGTAGCCAATTGGTCAGATCTAACTTCCAGTGCTCATGATCAATGTATATCAACTTGCAACAGCTAATGTTAAAACCCCATGATGATGAACAAGAGGAGAAGATAAAGATTCTCCTGGTTGGTGATGACAACAAAACTCACATGTTACATGCAACTTGTGTAATCCAACAACGGAAGAAACAATATAATTAATTGAAAGAATCAGAATGTTAAATGTGCATCACTACTTACATTGCATCCACCCGTTTTAGTACTGTTATATTAGAAGGTCGACCGGCATGATGCATGCTGATACATTTCAGAGAACCATTTAATTTATTAATTTATTAATTTATTAACAATATATAAGATTCTGTGATGGTAGGAACTTAGCACAAAAGTCATGGGAACTAAGTTTTGTGTTATTTTGCCGGTTGGTCGCCCAACTACTTAAATTACCATGCCATGCCCAGTCTCAAACTCTTTCAACGATTCAGTTTATTTTACTTTGCTAATTAACAAATCAATATATAAATGTACGTATGTATATCGATCTGATCAATATTTCTGCATGACTTTGACCAATGATTGAATTTTGTCGAATTAATCGCTCTAGTCATCATTTTTGTCATGAATTTTTTGAAATGTTGATCATGTGTAGTAGATTTTTGCGAGTGTATGTTTACATTTGAAAATTGTTCCATATAATATTTCGTATAAAGCTCAATTCAGGGGAGAGGTTAAATTTACAGTAAATGCAAATGCAATCAAATCTGCTAACTGGTCATTGGCTGCAACTATACAATTTACAGTAATAAATAGTTTCAGTCATTCAGATTCGTAGGATGGAACTCGTGAAAAATAATTAACTACAAATCGAGTTATGGGTATAGTGTTCATCTGTTAAGTTATCAGTTCTCCATTCTACGCATCTGAATAGTTTATTACTGTAAATTGTATAGTTGCAGCCAATGACCAGTTAGCAGATTTGATTGCATTTGCATTTACCGTAAATTTAACCTCTCCCCTGAATTGAGCTTTATACGAAATATTATATCGAACAATTTTCAAATGTAAACATACACTCGCAAAAATTTACTACACATGATCAACATTTCAAAAAATTCATGACAGAAATGATGACTAGAGCAATTAGTTCTGACACTATATTAAGTTAGCAGTTCTCCTAAAATTTCAAAATATTAGAAAACGGATTTACCAGAATCATATCATTCGACAAAATCATTAGTTAGTTGTCCCCTCCAGACCCACAGAACCATCAAATAGATATTTAAAAAACAAAATGGTCTGTACAAGTCATCTACAAGTTGAAGAAAAAAAAAACAAGATTCACTATTGCAAGTTTATTCTTTGAGTATGGTCAAGTGAAACATCATTAAAATTAATTTAATATAAGGTTGATCACAATATTTAAGCGGGTTTGTTTTCCATATAAATTAAGAGATCCCACTTAATAAAAACAAGACCAAGAAGATCGTTTGGAGCAATTATAAAACCAACAGTACATACACACACGAGCTTTATAATTATTCTAAAATCATTCTCTTTTTTTAAGCGTATATTAGAGAGAACTTATGATCACTTTTTTTCATAAAAGAAGTGCAAAACTCCATCATTTCTAAAAAAATAAGCGAAAGAACATATAATGAATAAAAAAGTATGGTTTTAGATAAATAGATCTATGGATGTAATTAGTAGTTTAATGGAGTTCGGACAATGATTTGAGACTTTTTGAGTTATGAAACCGACAAGTGTAGTAGATTTAGAGTTGGCAAGATACACTTTTATGAAGCTTCGTACGCTACAAACTGACTGTCCCTTTTCATCAATCATCATATGAAGGAATCCCATACATTTTACACTTTTTTCTACTTGTTTTTGAAAAGATCGAAGGCATCAAGGCAAGACCTTAAGGCTATAATTAAAACAAAATACTAAGTAATTCTGTAAGCATTATGTGTCTAGAAAAAAATTAGTTAACAATATAAAAATATGAAGCTCGACTATTGTTCAAATAAAAGATTTGAACTACTCCATTTTAGTATCATAAAATAATTATTATATACTTGCTAATTGTATATATACAATTTAGTACTGTAATTGTTTAGAAAGAAAAGGGCTAGAGGTTAAGAAAAAGGGTCTAAAAAGTGGTAGGAGAAAAAGGAGAGCATGCAATTACAATGAATTATTATTACTTAATACTTACGGAGGAGGAAGTAGGTTAGAAAGGAGATCTCATGGCTTTAGTCAAAAGCCAAAGTTGCATACAGCTAGCACTGCCTAATCTTTTTAAATAGTCATCACTCATCCGTCCGTCTTACCAAGGTTAAGGTGAGATATAGAATACTCCGTATTCAAGAGAAGTAAAGTAAATAAAAATTTTAAAAAAAAAGAGAGGAATAAAATGTACATAAATTTGGATGTATTAACATATATTAATAAAAAATATTATTTTTAAAAATATTAAGAAATAGAAAACATTGAAAACGTTAAATGAATTAGACAGGAGCATTGTAATAAATATATTAAAATATTCATTCAATGGCCCTCTTCTTAACAGATAATAATTTAAATAAAAATAAAATTAATCAGAGAAATTATTGTGCAATATTTGATGGATACGCATGTCAAAAGGCGTTATCATCCAGTTCTGCATGCATGCATTTGAGCTTAATACCAACACATAACATAATTGAGGTTGTTAGGGATTTGAATTCTAACTATTTTATCTAGTTGGATTTTAAAGAGAGCATTAATACCTAATTGAGTTGATTATACAAAATCACTCGTAGATTTATTCCAATTAGATTCCAGCTTTGGTAAACATTTTAACCTACAAGAGTACGAAATAGTGAACAGTAGCGGAGTGTAATATACTACAAAACCATTACGACAATACATACAAGAACCAATAATTATCGGCAATTGGAAAAGCAGCATAATATAGGAGGAAGAAAACAAATGAATGAAAGAGCATCGGGACAAGCGGAGAGTGCTGTGGGAGTATAATATAATAATAATAAAAAGATAGGAATGGCTGGTGTCGATGGCAACAACAACACAGTAGTATCAGAGAATACGTAAGCTTGTGTGGGATGCTCTGGGCTGGAATGGAACATGGGGTCTCTTCATTCTTCAACGTGCTCAACGTGGCTTTCTTATCGCCCTGCTGCGTGGCTCTATATTACGTCTTCCCTTCACTACTTGCCACGTGTGCCGCCTCTCCTGTTTATTACACATCCTCCGTAGAGCATCTGATATCACCTTTCCAAGTTACCACCCCCCGTTGGGAGCTTTTTTTCCACATATTTTAAAGTTTTGAAAACACGAAGAATTATTTATTTATTGTATTTTCTTTTTAATAAAAGGTTAATCTATATATTTTTGTTTTAAAAAAATTACCCAAGTTATCCACGTTTTACTTGTTGCTGAAAATTACTGCACACGTAAATTAAACCAAACTAAATGCACCTAATATTTATATACCCCATTTATAGTGCACAGGTCTGTTTCTGTATAAAAATGATATGTGACGGTGTATACTGTTGATGATTATTGGATATTATGTTGTACTCCGTCCTTGTTTAGATGTCTATTTTAACTTTTTCAGAGTCAAATTAATTATTTTTTTACTGGAATTTAAAAATTATTCATTTATAGTTTTAAAAAATTATTTCATTCGTCCCAATTCAAATGACTTGTTTGACTGGTCAATTTGACTAAATTTTGACCAAATTTTAGAGATTATTCTTTTATAATTTTTAAAAGAACATGGAGTGTGAATCAAACCCATGTTTGAATTGAAATTGCTAAAGTAGATTAAATATATTTTTTAATGATATAATTTTTAAAAAATTATATAATTATATAATATATATAATTTTCGGTCAAAACTTAGTTAATTTGACCTCAAAAAGTCAAACAAGACACTTGAATTGAGACGGAGAGAATAAAATATACATTTTAAAGTAGATCATATATACTTTTTAATAATATAAAATTTTATTTTATTTTAATTATATATTATTATTAAATTACGGTCAAAGATAGTCAATTTGGCTATAAAAAGTAAAATGAACATGTAAACACGTACGGAGGGAGTATTATGGTTGCGGTATGGGTATCGCCCACCACGTTTGATTATTACAATATGTATTGTTAAATACATATAATTAGAAAGAATTATTAACATGAAATTTATAATATAATATATTTAATTTTAAAATTATAATAAAATAAATCTCAATTCAACTAACTTAAACTACTAAAAATTATTGTTATTATATTCCTTCAAATTTTAATTATTCAATTTGAAATACTACTATGCAAACCAAATGTGTGGTGATTTGAAAGTGTAAAACCTGGAACGGAATTCAACGTTCAAAGAGGGACTAGGACACCGTTACAGCCTGTCAGCATCTTCTTTACAGGTTGGCAAATCGCCCAATTCAATTCCCAACAGAAAGATAAACGTAAATAGAAAATCGCATTAAAATTACAGGGAAAGAAGAGGTAAGAGCGCAAATTTGCTACGTCTAAATAATGATGCACATTTGAGATACAGTGCGGACTAATATTTTAAATAATGGTATATCATCTTACTTTATTTTTATCATCATAAATATTTGAAATCCGGTCACGATACAGTTTGAATATTTTTTGAATTCCGCCAACTCATTTTCCATTATTAATTATAAAATTATTGATCTGGATTAACTATTTTGGGCGAGTGTATATCTTGAAACGGCATATATATTGTCTTTTTACAATTTTTCTGGTATGTACCAGGAGTACACAATAAAAAATTAGTTGTCAAATCCCCGTATGCATAAAAAATCACACTAATAGAAAACAAGTGTCATCAAAGTGGGTGAATAATGTGTGATCATTGGCACACACCAGAAAAACACGCTTTTTTATTATTCCCTTCATTCCAAATTAGTTGTTCACTTTGACTTTTACACGTAGTTTAAAATGTATTGACTTCATAATTATATAATTTTTTTAAAAAAAATTCTTTTTGTAAATAAAAATTCAAATATTAAAGTTTTATTCACAAAAAGAATTTTTTTAAAATAATTTATATAATTATGCAGTCAATTCACCTTAAATTACGAGTAAAGTCAAAATGGACAAATAATAATTTACTTTCATGGCATTGTTATGAACTTCATTCTTTTTATTAGTGGGGGTTTTTGTGCATACAGAGAATTCATTATCATTAATGAATATGAGTCAATTAAAATTTGACAATTAATCTTTTATTGTGTGTACTTTGAGCACATACTAGAAAAAATTGTATTATATATAACGTAAACATTGTTTAAAAAATATTAAACTATTTATAGAGAAACCGTTAGAATATTTTGAACTTGCTCAGAGGTTACGGGTTCGTTTAGTATTGCTGTTATAGAAAACATTAATTTTTTTTGCTAAAAAACTGTCACAAAAATATTTGGTTACTTTTGAAAACTTTGTCTATAAAAGTTTTTTTGATCGAAAATCAGCAGTTAGAAAAATCATGTTCCCCTGTGTGTTTTGAAAAAAACTACTTTTCGACTTTTACGGTAAAGAAGTATAAGTTTCATCATCAAATTTCTCCAAAAATATTATTTTTTAAATTATAATTTCAAAATATGTATAAATAAAAAATTATCAAATAGTCATCAAATTTTTCTGACAACACTTTTTTCACCGGTATTTTTTCTCATAGCACAATAATTTTAAACAGAAATTCCAAACGAACCCTACATATTTACGTAGACCGTGTTTGGAAATTAGAGTTTTGGGGGAAAATTACAAGTTTAGGGGAAGTTAGAGGTTTAACAAGATAAAATCTTTAATATTGTTATTTAGTAGTTAGCTGTTTGAAACAGCGGTATGGACTCAATTCGCTAATTTTTAATTTTATGAACTTTTTCAATTAAATGATTATAATGTGCCTAGTTAAAATTGAAATAGCTAGTTAGCAAATAGTTTTATTTAAAACACATAATGCAATAGTTAATTCAATCTGATTCAAGAGATAACTACTAAGGCTGTATGATCATTTTTTTAAAAAGTGTAAAAATACAGTAGTTATGGCAGTAGAAGTGTAGTCTGTAGAACTAACCCCATGAAAAAATACATTTAATCATTATTTATGGATTCAAGTCACGTTAAAAATATCCATTCTATATAAACACCACCTTCCCCCACCTCGCATTCCATAATCACATCTCCTCTAAAACTAAAACATTTAGTGGTACTGTACAATTTTACATACACATCATCAATGGGTATTTGCAGTTCATGTGAGTCCACCTCAGTAGCCACAGCCAAACTCATATTACAAGACGGTAATTTACAGGAATACCCTTACCCCGTCAAAGTATCACACGTCTTGCAAAAACATCCTTCTTCTTTTATTTGTAACTCCGACGATATGGACTTCGACGACGTCGCTCAACCCATCCCCGACGACCACGACCTCGTTCCTGGTCAACTCTACTTTGCACTCCCTTTGACTCGGTTGCGCCGCCCTCTTCGGCCGGAAGAGATGGCTGCATTGGCTGTTAAAGCCAGTTCTGCATTGTCTAAAAGTGGTGGCGAAAAATGCGGGTGTCGCCGCAAATCTTTCATTTCCGGCAGTTTTAAGAGTGATGTTAAGCCGTCGTCCCGCCGGGTGGCGGACGGCGGTGGTGTTGGGGTGAGAAACGGCGGCGGTAGAAGCAGAAGGAATTTTACGGCGGCATTGAGTGCAATTCCAGAGTAGAGGGAGAATGGCATTTTTGTAAATAGAATCATCAGATTAGGGTAATGTTTTAAGTTTAGATATTAGGGATTTAATATTGAAATTTCATTTTCATTCTCTGACGTCTATTTGAATTCTAGTGATTCAAATATGCTACTGTTCATGGGTGTTGATGGGTTGGGTGGAGCGGTGGTTCTACACATATTCCGGCGTTGACTTTTTGGGTGTCCAGCTATAATCCATATGTTTAAGGGGATGTTTGGCTTAGCTTATAAGTAACAAGTTTTTTTTTTTAAAGTATTTTCATATTTTTTTTTGAAAATTAATATTTATTTTAGAAATTTAAGACCAAATCTTATTTCCAAATTTAAAAATAACTTACTTATTTTCAGAAAAAGTACATATATACCAACTTTTTCAGCTTATAAGCAGCTTATAAGCTGCGCCAAACGGGGCTTAAGGGTTTTATCACGTTAATTAGCCTCTGATTTAGTTGGAATATTTGCTGCGTGCATTAATTATTGAGTTAGCTTGGCATAAACGGAAAGTGGATCGATTAATCAAAATTTTTAAGCAAAATATAGCTTTCTATACAAACTACCTCTAAACCCTTGTCACGGGTATGCTCTAACTGAATTATAGTATATGTTTCTATTTTAAATTATTAATATATTATTTTTATAAATATTCTATAAATTTATTAATAAATAATTTAGGTTTGTATGAAGTATGAACCGCTGCAAGCTTGTAACTTGTAATTTGTGGATGAAACTCATTTTAGATATATCTAATCTTGTTTCAAAAGTCATGTAAGTGTACAAAATTTAAAAAAAAATCATTATGGTAAAAATTCAATTTGTCCTAACATTGCAACCAACGGGTAGCTTCTGATTATTTGTTTAAGCGATGAATTTCTTTCTTTTCTCTCAAATGAATTTAATGAATTATACTAACGAAAAGTTAAAAATAATGGAAGGGTTTGAGTTTTAACCCATTTGATTTTAGAATATCTCTATCTTCAAAATTTAAACCCTCAGAGAGTTGTTACGAATACTGTAAAACTCTTTGATACACTGAGAATTGCACCCACCATTATTAATAGTATGTAAAATATACTTCAATTGGAGCAAACCGTTCAATCAAAACAGGTTGTTAGCCGTTTATTTGACAATAACAAAAATAAAATTTTCCCTTTTTCTGATAAAGAATTATAAGCAGGATCATCAGAATCAACACATACATTGCCGAAGATTCTCATACACTCTCTACCATTTAAATTATTCCAGTCACCTTCTGATGTTTCATCTTCTTCTCTCGACTATTAAATGGGTTCTTTCTTCTCATACTAAAAAATTAAACTTTGTATCTCATGACGTTATTATTCCACTTAAATCTTATGTTTCTCTGTCCCTAGCCAATTTTGACCCTAAAATGTTTTTTTTTTTTTTTGTTTTTACTCTTTTAAGTCTCCATCCCCCTCCTTCAAAACTATGTATAATAACATTAAAGTTAAATAATACACCTATCGGTCACCAAGAAGAATTTGAGAATGATCTATTTATTACTTTCATTTGATTTTTCCTGAGTAAAAGAGGAAACTTTAATTGTTACTGTTATTCTTGTCTTGTTTGGTTGTTTTTTTAGTAGTGTACAGTTACCCAATGCAAAAAACTCATTTATAACTTTCACTGCAAATAATTCTCGTCAAGATAAATACACTCGTGTTAAACCTCATAAGTTGAAAGCTGTTATGCAAGATTTTCCAGAGTAGGTGTAATATGTTTGATACTTATTGTAGTATATCTTATTTGAAGTGGTTTTCTTTCAAATTAATTTGAATATTTAAGCAGTTTTTCTAGATTTTAATATCTAAGAAAAAGATTGTTGAAATATTTATTTCAATATTTTTGAAATTATATTTATAATTATTAAAATTATAATATACATAAAATTTCAAATAAACGTTATATGCATATGAACATTCTTGTTAATGTAACTTTTCATATTTGTTCTAAATTTCAATTTTAAAGAAAAAATTATTAAATATATATTTTTTAACGTTTTTGACTACATTTATCCTTATTAAAATCATAGTATTTGTAAAACAATTAATTACAAAATATTTAATGTATATTAATAAATATGAAATATGATATATGGAATAATTAAAGAGAAAAATATTAATCGCAAAACAATTAATATACATCAATAATATGTAATATTAATATGTAATTATTAAGTAGTGGTTAAACGATCATTTTATATAAATAAAATGTTATATATATTTATTAGATAGAGGTTAAATTGTCATTTCACAGTATTAAATTTACTCATATTATCATATTATATATCTAATAATAGATTCATGGCAGAATTTAAATTTTCATTTCCACTAATATACAAAGTAGTACTTGTGTGTCACACGTAAGAGTATCTCCAAGTAACTCCTATTAGTTATAAAATCTATGTGACAATATATTATACCTAATATCCTTGAATGCACTGTTATTTTCTAAATGAATCAACGTTATCTTTCGCTCAAAGTATGTGTTTTATCCTATTTTATCTTATTTAATTTTCAATTTTATTATTTATTTATAACATATGAAATAATAATTTAAATCATTTTTTAAATATTTAAAATACACAAGGCACTTTTTAAATTTATATATAATATATATTATATAATATATATCATAGATAATGTATTATATATTATATTATAATATTAAAATATATATGGATATATATTGTATGTCATATATATATATATACATAATATATAACATATATATATATTATAATTTATTTTAATATATTACATATTTATAAAAATACTAATATAATATAATATTTTTTAGTTATATTTTTATAATATATAAAAGTAATGTTTATTAATATATAATTTATTATTATTTTAAAATATATACATGCATATGAAAATATTATAATATCATCATTAAATATCTCTATATTAATTATATTTTTTATTTTCACTTGTATTGACTAAAAATTTATTTAATTTAATTTTAATTTATCATATTTTCTTTTGTATATATATAATTAATTACTTTTAAAATATAATTATTGTAATATAATTATTGGATTTTGAATATAACTATTCATTATAATTAATAATATTGAAATATAATTCTTTTACCTAATATTTATTTTACATTATTTTAGCTACTCTTTAGAGATGTTCTAAAAGTGGTAACATTTTACTATCATAAAACCGGGATGCTGTTTACGGTTTTAAAAAAATTCAAATTACTTCAAATATAATTTAAAATAACATTTTTGTATTTGCCATTTATATATTTTCTCCGCTTATTTAATTTGATCACAAAATACACATATGAATGTACGTATAGAAAGGATTATATATACTCTCTCCAGTCAAAACAAGCGTAATTTTGAATTTGTTTTATGTGATTTAAGATGTAAAATAAATTATATATATATATATATATATATATATATTATTTTCTGAATTTTTTCAATAATAATTTAAATATTATAATTTTATTCCACAAAGAAAAATTGAAAAAACAATATTTATAATTAAGTAAGTTTTTCTTGTACATCAAATTATGTGCAAAAAAATAAAAAACATTTATTTTGAGACAAAAAGTATTATATAATTATTGAATATGAGTAATGTTAGAGGTAAAAAATAGTGTACAAAAATATTTATCAAATGCCACATTGATTGATTATAATTTTATTTAATATAATAGATCTCAATGTATTCACATATCTAACCAATTAAAAATTTTCAAATTGACACATCTCCCATCATTTGGAACAAATTTTGTACCCCTTGTATTACTAATTGAATATACATGATTGGTGAAAGAAAATGTACACTTAATATTTTGAATTTTTGAAAATACACATTTGTCTCCTAGAATGTATTTTTTTACTGATATTGTTAGTTAAAATTGACAATACGTAGCATACAAGGTTTAATAAAAAAATAAGTTCTAATATCACAAGTTCCGGTTTTAAAACTGCAGTCCATGATAAATGTTTCAACCTTTTAAGTGTAGCTACATAAATTACATTTTTCTCTAAACAAAATTTTATTTATTATACTTGATTTTTTATTTATTATTAAATTAACTATTCTAATTAATTCATTATTACTTATATCTTTAAGAAATTCACATAAAAACAAAAAAGATATATCATATGTATTAACATAAATTTTCAATCCAATAAAAATCTAATATTAAATATTAATTAAAATAAATATTTTAAAAATAATCATGCATCGTAGCCGTAAGGAAAATAAACTACTAATCTAGAATTTAAAAATGGTATTGTATGCATGATCGTTATCTTAGAAAATATTTTATCACAGTAAATCAAACATATACACATTTACATATCAACTAAAGAGTATAATCTCATTTGATTTTTTTTTATATAGAAATGAATACTTATTTTCAAAAAGCAAAAAAAGTATATATAAAAGTTTATTTATAAAAAAATAATGAAAAACTCACATCTTTTATATATAACGTAAATATGTTTATTATTAATCATAATTCATTCTTTGATGTCGCAAAGGTAATTCTGAACTTATACTACTATAGTATGTCGATATCAACACCCATTTACGTCAGTGGTCAGGAATCAAGATCCCGCCAACTTGAATGCGTGTGAGACACAGTGATACAGACTACAGTGGTTCTATAATTTATTTGTCGGTAGGCCCGTCCATATTCAACACACAATGGCACAAATTCTCAAAGCGAGGAAACAGGATATCCACCTTCTTCTAAAAAGGACGCGATTCTAAATTTTAATGAAAATAGTTCTGTTTAGTATTTTTTAATAATTTTTTTCTTGAATAAAAATATTTTTAGTAATTTTTTTCTGAATAAAAGTATTTTTAAAATCTTTTAATTCAAAAAAAATTATTAAAAAATATTAAATAAAACTCTTTTTATTTAGATTTAAAAATTGGTGCCGTCTTGTAAAAAAGACAAGAGAGAGTACTACTTATTTACACGTCAGTTTCTACTGCTTTATGTGGAAAAATTATTCTCTTTAAATTTATTTAAAACTAGTAAAAAATACTGTATATGACAAAAATCAAACGAGTGTTCATTTTCTATTTCCAATACTAGTACAGTATGGTTTTTATTTTTATGTAGATTAATACATGTACAATTGTACAAAAGAGCACTCCTACTTCCAAGCAGAGCCGGCCAGTCGGGCGGGTTGGCTCCCCGGCTTGCCTAGAAATCGGGCTGGTTCAAAAACCGGCACGAACCGCTTAAAAAACGAGTCGTGCACGAGTTGGTTTGGAATGAACCGGAACCGGCACGGACCGGCTCGCCTAATCCGTCTCAGCTCGCCTAACCCGCCTATCTCGGCACGTTTAATATTTTATTTAATTAATTTTATATTTATTTTAGCCTTTGACTAATAATTTTAATTTAATTAAACATTATATTTGAGAATATTTTTATATAATTTCACATTTATTTATTTGTATTTGTATTTAAAAATAATAAAATTTGATATAGCAAAAGAAAAAGATTTATGTATCTTAGAGATATATTTTAATTATATTAAAATAAATATCACCTAATATTACTTAATAGTAAGATATCAAAATATAATTATATATCGATTTTGGTTTAATAATTATTTTTCATCTTTCATATACAGAATATTATGTATTTTGGTCTAATATTTTTTTTAATATGATTAATATGTACAAGCTGTTTGTTCCGTTTTTTAGAGAGGAGTTCTCTCAAATTATTTGTAAAATATTTTTTAATTAATAAAATTTATAGAGGTACCATCATATTTTATTTCAAAAATATTCATATAATTTTTTAATACTTTTAAAATTTTAAAATTAAATAAATAAATAAACCCGCCTAACCCGCTGAGCCGCACACGAGTCAGCTTTTCTGTGAACCGGCACGGCTTGGCACGGCCCAGACAGCTTCACGTGCCGTGCACGAGTCAGGAGGTGACCAAACCGGCACGGCTCGCCACGACCCGCTCGTTTGGCCACCTCTACTTCCAAGGGACAATAATCAAACCTTAAATATATATTCTATATCTACCTTATTATACTAAAATTAATTAAAAATACTTTATTAGAATATTGCTAAATAATCTACACTATATTTTAATCACCAAATCTTTCTTATTTGATATGTTAGGCTTCATATTTTTTTAAACAACTTAATTATTAATTTATTTGAGCATCCTATTTCTCTGGCACCCTTTTCCAGAGAACCTCACTTAAATTATGCGTACAGGAATTGGGTTGAATACACATGACTGCTTAACGGTTATCTATTGGGGGGTAGAATCTTCATGGGATTCTTAGACAAGCTAATTGGCGAGAATACATAGCAGATAAGAATGAAGAAGAAGAAGACAGGGAGGAAGAGGAGGTGGAGGTGGGTAGGTGGTGGCTTAGCGTTAGGTTTCGGGACCATAATAATAATAATAATGTACAGTAGTATGTATGTCTGGATTTATTTGGAGTACTACAACTATGTAACAGCTGTATTTCTCGCGTCTACCTATGCTCGAAAATTTGTTTGTTGCCATTGGCGGAGGAGGATTCATGTAATTCGGTCCCAAATTATGTAAGCTACTTTTATTTATTTATTTATTTATTTTACAGTAGTAATATATTTGATGCAGATATTTATAAATATCTTTATTATTTTTCTTATTTAAAAACATAAAATTTATATCTTGGTACAAACTTAAAAAGTATCGTAAATTTTAGGACCAAGGAAGTCTTAATGAGTAATCATTATAAGAGTAGTAAATGTCAAATGGACATCGCCATGTATTCGAGGCTCGAGCTGTACGTAGGTATATGCTGGACCCACTTCATAGCCAAAGGAGGGAGGCATGCACACAATATATCAGGTCATCATATGTAAGTATGTAACTGACTGTATTGATGAGTGATGACGGGTAGATATACATACAAATATAATTACTTCGTGCGAGTTCTCTGAATGGGCCAGGAGTTCGACAATTAACCTCTATGGTCTTCCTTTTTCGAATGGAATATTTAGATGCGGAATCGATCCAAGATAAATACTAAGAAAAAATTAATCAGCGAGAATCGATGGGCATTGATCATATCTGAATAATATAGTAGACAATCTGTGCATAACCAAGATAAATAAATAGGTATATTACAATTGGGAACGATAACTACCTTTTGGCATTTGGCAATAACCAGTCGGCTGACTCAGCTATTATTCGTGATTTTACTTTTTTAGAATATACCAACACGATAAAATTAATTTCCTAGTTACTATTATTATTCGTATTCATACAATCATACTTGTTTTTGCATATTTGTTTGTATATCTATTACTATTGTTTCAGGGGTGATAATGCTCATCTATCACTCTCAACTTTCACAGGCGTGTCTGCTTTTGGTTTTTTTTTTTTTAACTTGTACTACATAATTCTACTATTTCATTACAAGGCGTGCTTTCGATGTTCACTTGGTTGAAAAGCTAGAGATTCCCTTGGCTTCCGGCCACTCATATAATTGTATAATATCACCCCAGGAATATTGTCGTAATATTTTTCTTGTTATTTTTAACCCCGTGTAGGCTGGAGCTCCCTTCCCAATGTCTTGCGTAGTTTCATCCAAATAAATCCTCAAGTTTCTTCATATTAACTGCTAAATATTCATTTTATTGTACACTGTTTTATTAATTTTTCAAATCTGAATTTTAAGGCAAGTCAGTGTGTTAATGCAAAGCATGGCAAATAAACAATTATTTCATGTATTATGTACCAATTCACAACTATTAGAACCATTGGTGTTTCGAAAACTTATTACTTATCTAAAACTTCGAATACTATAGCTACAGTCTCACTACCTTAGTAACACTGCTAAGCACTCTTTATCTTGGATTTTTTTAACTTTATGCTTAGGCGATGAGCTTTTAATTTCTCTGTAGAAACCGAGAATAATATTTACCACACTTACGTTCTGTTCCCCAGCTGTGAGAACTATGACCCTTGTTTGTTTTACATCCACAATTCACAATTTTACACGTTGAAGATCTGCAAGAGTAGCTGCTATGCATAGAAAACAAATTCAATTGTTTTTTTTTAATTATTATTATAGATGTTTATGGTATACATATCTATTGCATTTGTACAAAACCAGTCACGATACATAGTACTCCCACTAAAGTTCTACACTTGCAAAAAATTTACCTGTGCAACTAATGGTTTTACCAGCTCTTTGAAATAAGATATCGGAAATTAAAATTGTAGGGAATCCATTCAATAATTTTCCGAGACTTGGATATGTGATACTTTTTTAAGCTCTTCCTTAGAGATTCCGGCAAAGACTTTTGGATCATGTCCATTACACTAGCTGCACATAAACTTGAGTCCTTGGCAAAAGATTCCACGAGCTTTGGTAAGAGGACTTTATGGTCTTTCCTAATACCAAAGGTAGCTCGAATATACTCTTCTTTCGCAGTTTCAAGCTCTTCCAACACTCTCTTGGATGTGTAAACACGAATCTGAAATATGGCAGCGCTAGTTAAATTAAAGAGTCATAAATTAATTGGTTGGAAAAAACACATGGAACATCACATGATGAACACACCGCTGGATCAGAATGACTTCCAGCACAAAGAGCAAAGTGAAGTAGGGGCTGTGGATGCTTGATTGAGTATGCCTGGCGTTTATCTCCTGCTTTGAGTTTTGATCTTGAAGATAGTAACAAGCGAGGAAGCCACTGTCAGTCCAAGCAAAACATCATCAGGACAACAACAAACACGAAGAGTCAAATGTGTAGAAAATTCTATAAATCTACCAAATAAAGCTTAGGAGCTACGTTTAGTATCTTTGAGTTTGATATACTGATCAAAAGAGAAAGCCATGCAATCCAGAAAGTAATACCAACATATATGTAACATATTTAACCCAATAATGTGCAGAGATTCATGCCAAGTTGTGAGTTCTTAAATTAAGTGTTCCAAATAAACGTTAGAATTCCAATAAAACAGCATGCAAACTACCTGTCCAGGACGAGACATCCGACATCCCAGAATAGAACTTTGTATGAGATCTGCGCTTATTATTTGATTCCCAATGTTGTAAGCAGCCTGATCCAACCAAAAGGGTAAATGCTGATTTTAAAAAATCATTTTTCCCAAAGAAATTTAAGATGATCAACTTACCTTCTGCAGAAGGAGGAGTCTCTTAACACTGTTTTGTGGAATCCCATAAGTCAAGTATGCCTGCACGAAGAAAAAGGAGTATATACTATTGTATTCTTGAACTGGAAACGAAAAGGAGGATTCACATTGGTCGTGCTTATGTAGAACATACATGCATCACCATAGCATTGTGCACATTTATCCAAAATGATAGCTTCTCCTCATGGTTCATTTTCCTGGGGTCTATCTCTCCTAGTCGAGAAATTAGTGACCTACAATAATACAAGTTGATAGGCAAAAGTTATTACCAGAAATTAAATTTAGATGATTTATATCATGTTGTAGTTGCTTATACCATCAAATATCATTGCTTATACCATGAAATGATATTTCAGAACAATCACCTGTACTTTTGTAGCATGTGTTCAACATCACTCAATTTTTTCGTATCTCTACATATATGCTGCACCTCAACCATTGTGTTGTAAGTTCCGCTAAATTCCTTTAGACCTCGAATATAAAATGGGTTATCCAACCTCTCATCGGATGATAGATATTTCCTTACCCCAGGACTCCACATTTCAGAATGATCGCTTGTAGATGATAATGATGACGTGGGTGATGATAGTCGATGATTAGCAAGAGGCGGGTCCGAAAGTTTGTAATATATATCCGAGATACATTTGATCATATCCTCAGAAAGCTTATTTGGTGTCTCAGGTATGTGATCAGCAATAGGAGTACCGAGATACTCTGCCAGACTAATTATATTTGCAGTATTCTGTGCATACTGCAATGAAGCCACCAAATATCAAGTCATAAGACACATCCAAATTATTTTTCTTATAGTCATTCTCTTTTCTGTTCTACAAAATTTTTATGATAAAAAAGTATAAAGTTTAGCATTGCACTAGTATTGGAACTACATTAATAGAATCACAAATTATGTCTAACGATCTAACACCACTCATGCTATATGTGGTCAGTAATTTATTAACAAAAGATTCTACTGCAAGAAAGTATAAAGTTTGTGGCAAAACAGAATTACCTTCATCATGGACGAAGGCTGGGAATAACAAGCATGTACACCTCTCCCCAAAGGCCCTGCTGGAAGAGTAGTCGAATATTGAGATAGTGATGATTGACAGCGAAGCACGCCAGGATCTACTAGTCCCTCCTCTGGCGGAATAAAGATTGATTGGCAATCAGCTTGATGGTCACAAGCTTCTTTCCCAGATGTAATATCAACTATAGATCTTTCAACAAAATTTCCTTTTGGTGAAGTGATGGGGGATTTTAATAGTTCAGTCTTAGTAGATGGAGACACAGTGGATATATGTTGATCAAATGCTTTTCGGTACAGAGAGAGAAGATAATGTTCCAAATGCATAACTTCCAGCTCTAATACTGAGATGTCTTTAATCAATTCAGTCGTCGGCTAAGATCACACAAAAGTAAATTTAATTTTCAATGCAACCATGGAATCAAAGCCCCTAAAAATTGTGATAGTGGGAACTAGGTGAATACCATGATTTATGTGATTGCGCATAATTCATGTCATATAATAAAAGGTTGCCAGAAAAGCAGGCATATTTTATCGAGAGTAGGGGAAAACAACAAGAAAAAAGTATAAGAAATAGTGTAGATCATTTAGCAATATGTAACTAGTTTGTGGAATATATTAAAGAGAATATTTGTGGTACTAATAATGTTGTCAACATATCTGCATCAAGTTAAAAAGGATTAAAGGTAGGCAGAACAAAGAATATACAGAAAACCCAGAAGTCTCTCATTTATACCAAGAAAACTTTCAAATATCGATATGAAAACAGTATTTCAATTGTACTCCATGTGTGCATGAATTTTTTTCCCCTCTCGATATATGATAAGAGAAAGATTTGTACCTTAGGCAGTGGTGTCTCATTTGTTTTATCATTGGATATAGGCATGTGACCGAGTGTCTTTTCCAGCACACCACGGACTGCTACTTGATCATGCAATCTTTTTTCGAGTTCCAGTATCTGCGTAGAAGTTGAAGCAAAAATGTTGTGAAAAAGTTTAATGCTGATCTCTAAAATGTGGAGATATCTAAATTTTACTGAGGCTTGAAAATCTCTAGTAACAGCGAGCTTTTGATTTTCATGGCTGACCATGACGCAACATTGTTACACATAAGGTTTTTCCTGAGGGTCCCACTTTGGTAAAATAACACCCAAGTGTTTCCTCCCTTGTAGTGAGCCACTGGTAGAGAGATTCTAACGAACAAAATGTACAGGTAACATGTTTATTTCTTATCATTTACATATAAGAAAAATACGTGTTCAGTTTTTTACCTCTTGCCTCAAGGAATTTTGAGCATGAGGATTGAAAGAAGACTTTGCATTGCTACTTGTGCAGCCTTTTAAGTGCCCATTCTCCTGGTAATATACGATCTCGATTTGTTAAAACCTCTACATTGCTTCTAGGTTATGGGGTATTTCAGAAAACGATGCATGCAATTTTTCATAGTTGCAACTAACAAGATAATCAGAAAAGTAATTAAGAAAGAAACACAGTGTAGTTCTCACTAGATTTGCATTAAAGGAATCAAAGGTTTACTTGATTTTACACAAAATGAGAACTGAAAAAGAGTGGTGGGATAGGCATGTTGTGATTTTGTTGAGCTTTCCACTACAAGTTTTACTCAACTACACATATACATACCTTTAACAATTTTCTGTCAAGTAACATGATCTTTACTGCTGAAATGGTGATATCATCCTTAAGTTTCAACTCGTCTATGACTCCCAGAATGCCAAGAAGGCCTATACCTAAGTTTGTCTTGATAATAGGCATTTGTGGAGAAGTGCACACGTGATATATTTAAAAAGTTAAATGAATATTAAAAGAAAAAACAAGTTTGTGTTCTGTTTTCTAAATGAGGTGACAGATTTTACAATGTGGAAACCAGAAAGGTTAAAAGGCTTAAATACTCGTACCAATTTTGGCACTGCATTGTAGGTATGATCTAAGTTATCTCCATCCAGGCTTCTCTTACCGGGAATGCTGTAAAACATAAACACTGTCAACAGCAATATAATGTAAAAGTTGAGGTAAGGTATACAGAAGTAGACTATGTATGTAGAATATGCGGGTAATATTAACCGACTCTACGAATAAACTGTAGAAAACAGCAGTAGACTGTATGAATTTTTCCAACTCAGGTATAAGAATAAAACCCATTGACTAAATTTCTAATTAACCAGAAGCATGACAACCTCTAAAGAAACTGCATAACTTCAACCATTGACCAATTAAGTGCATACAGAGCTATAAGCCCACAGGTCACCAGTTAAGCTCTTACACACAGTTGTCCCAACTCCCAAATTCAAACTCAAGAATTCATAGAATTGACAAACCTCTCCTTAACTTGATTTTGACTAGAAGTAAGAATACTAATCTTCTGAATAGTTGCAAGTTATTTTTCATCAAATTAGGGATATTGAAAATGTGAAACTAATGTGGTACTTTTGATGATGATGATGATGATAGTCAAAGAACACTTGTTTTTCTAGCAAGTATTATTGCAAACATAGACAGTATATGATGGACCTTCAATAGCAATGACACTCCTCTATGGCTCTATCATACATTCATACAGTTGACTAGTTGAGTTGCAATTTCAAGTTGCCATAATGACTCAAGATAATAAATGAAGTTAGATTACCTCTGAGAACGCTTGTGTACAGAAATCACTCCCATTCCAAGCATGCTATGTTTGCCGTGCTTTTCAGTTGCCATTATTGCAAATTAAAACCCGAAATCCATATACTCCGCTTAAAACAATTAGTGAACAAATAACATATATAAAAGAAGAAATTAAAGAAAAGAAGGCCACTTGCCACGGACACAGACAAAGACACTCTTTGCTTAGTTTGATCAATTTGATGACACTGTCTTTAATCAAGAAGAGCGTCTTTAACACAAGAGAGCTTAAGTGCAAGCAAATAAAAGCACAGAAATGATCACCCTTTTCATCAGTGGGCCTTTTCTGTTGAAAGTAGTTTACCAAATTTGTGGACTTTAGTTGTATCAAAGTCTCCCGGTGGACTGCGACCCCCCAAAATGTCAAATACTCATAAAACTACATGTATGTATATAATCTTTACTGAAGTAGACTTATAAAATGTGCCAAAAAGAGAAAATAAGCAAAGATTATTGTTAGATGGTGGGTAATATAGACGAGCTTAATGCTTAAGAATCATCCGCAACTAGAATAAATAATACTCACGGCAGTGCGTGCACGAGGGTATGCGAATTTTTCGACGTACAGGGCCCTCGCATATGTTAGGCACAATTTTTTTTGTGTATACGTATAGATATACTAAAATGTAAAAAAATTAGTAAAAAGAATCTATAATTTTTTGTTTTGAATTTTAAAAATTACAAATAAAAAAAAGAATGAAAAATATTATATATTTAAATAAATTTTAATTTTTATCTTAAATAAGTCACATAAATTCTAAAAACAGTAATATAAAAAACATGTTATTAGAAATAAATATTTACATCGAAAAACTCTTTTTTAACGAGATAAACTACTAGTTTTAATGATTTAATTAAAATTAATTAATTTAAGTGTGCGCATTAATTTTTTTTTGGGTTAGAATATATACAATATTAAATCATCCAACAAATGATTCAATCTTCAGGTAATTAATTTATTTTAAATTATATCCATTTTTAATGTATATATATTATATGAAACAAATCAATTTTAATATAAAATGAATTGAATAATGAGTTTATACAATAATACAAATTTAAATAAGTTTACATATAATTAGTTTTTATGTGATTATTTTTTGATCAATATTATATCTTTTTTTATTATAACATAATATATTAAAATTTACATGTATAACTTATTTTTTTAAATAAATTTTTACTTAACGTTCAAATATTTATTAGTTAGTTTCTTTCAAAAATGCTAGAATATCAATTTTCAGATAATTTATATAATCTATGTACTTGTTTTATTTCTTTATAATTTTCAGCTAATTTTCATTATGTAATAAAATTATTTTATACATTTTAATTATTATATTTTCCTTTTGTAATTGTAAATTAAATTTTATCATTTTTAATAATAATATTATTATTATTATTTATTATTAATACTAAAAAATATTATTATTATATTATTATTATTTTTAATAATAATAATAATAATAATTCCCCTGAACACTGTGAATGTCGCACGGCTCTCACTCACTGGGAGTACGTTACATCCCCCTGTGCTCTTGAAAAGCCGGTGAAAATTTGGTTAGCTTCCCCGTCAACTTCGTCTTGCACTGGGTAGTGGACACGTGTACAAGACACGCACCAAGTGTATACATTTTGATGTCTAAAATCAAACACCTGCCATACTGCTATGCTAATACTCCCTTCGCACCGTGATACTCCTGATCCTTTTTAAAAAGGATATTGCACGTAATTTAAGATTTAAATAAAAAATGTTTTATTTAATATTTTTTAATAATCCTTTTTTGTATAAAATTATTTTTATTCAAAAAAATAATAATTAAAAAATATTAAATAAAACTCATTTTATTAAGATTTATAGTTGTGTGCAGCATCCTATAAAAAGGATTAAAGAGTACATGTTACTTTCGTTAAAAAAAATTGTCCCAAAATATTTGTTACTCTCTTTTTTCAAAACAATTTTTTAAAGATTTTTTCAAAAATTACTCATGTACTACTATTTTCAATATTTGACTAATTTAAATATACAAGCAACTCATTTTTATTTAATACAATTAATAGGGGTAGACAATAAAATAAAATATCTACTTAATTTTTCTTAATATACATAATTTTTTCAAAAATAACATGTAAAATGGGTCAGAGGGAGGGAGTACTAAAAGAAGGATAATAAAATTATTTTAAAAAACATTCAACATGAGTACCCCGGTTCTTGTGCATATAATATCGTAATTTGAAAAGTATTGTGATAAGTAAATTATATTTCAAATATTTTGAGATATTAATATTTTTCTCGTTTTTCCTGTTCTTTTAAAGTGTGAAATAAGTATCACTGAAACCATGTAAACTTTGTAGGTAATTGATAGTACATAATAATAATTACATTAAAGTACTATGCAAAGTTGGAATAATTAAAAAGAATTGAAGCGTAGCAAATGGATTTGAACATCAATTGCATGGATATCATCTGATCATTAATGTGCGTATAAGATATAAACATAGTATATACTATTTTCTTGTATGTTTTTTTTAATGGGTAGTCATATATGATTTTTGTAACTTGTGCTGATGAATATATATTAAGAATTTAGGTGTTAAATTTTGATTCACTTTCTAATGGAACATGTATGTATAAAAAAATTTACCAATAAAAATAAATTAACTCAAAAAAATAATAAAAATTTTATGCTTTGCCATGGTATTGGCATTATCTATTTTACGCGGATGTTATATTCATGTTTATTTGTTTTCTATTATTTTATGTCAGAACAGTGTATGTAGTATGTTCCCACCAATTTTTTACACTTTCTTTTTTTTTAGATGTCTCATCCAATTTTTTACATTTCAAAACATTCTAAAAATAATAAATTTTTATATTACAAAATTTACTTCCACCTTCTCCACCTTTTCAAATCTATCAATTAAATATCAATTGATTTCACCACTTTACCCATTTTTTCTTCTCTTTCATCCATTTTTCATTCTCTTTCATAATATTTTATATAATTTTCTTAACATCTGTGCCCAACTCAAATGTAAACAATTGGGTGGGACGGAGGGAATATATATTTAAATCTAAAATTTTAGGAAATATTATATTTACATTTTTAATTTACGTGTATTTTGCAGTTTTTTTAATCAATCTATACTATATATCTATACTATGTTATTATAACCGAAAGATTAAAAATTTTGGTCGTCAATATGGTACTGGGTAAATCATAAAAAATATCTTAACCGTCCAATTTCACGTGAACCATAGAAACAATCATAACCATTGAATTTTAATAAAATATAATTTTAAAAGGAATATAATCATACATACAACTCTAATCCAGTAGTCCTCCTTTTATAATAAGATAAGATAATATTATATTATATTTAAATTATATTCTATATTTTTCTTTTATGAATCTTACTTATCCTATAATTTTTATTTAATATATCATTAAAGTTTATGTTTTAATATTTAAATCATACAAATGTTTGGTATGTCGTCGGTATGATCATTTTGTGTCTCACTCAACTTCAAATACATGTGTCTGTCTCCTATTCAATTTCAAACACATTTTTTTAATCAATATACTACCATGTTTTAATTTCCTCATTAATCAACCTCTTTAATTTATTTAATATCAGAATTTATTAATAAAATTTTATGTATATTAAAATAAAATAATTATTTTATTTATAATATTAATTAAATTTTATTATTACGCTCTATCTATATTATATATACTTTTATATTATATTACTCTAAATGAACTTTTTTTTAATTAGAACATAGAGTTGTACTCACATCTAATAACATGTTTCAATTTCCTCATCACTCAAACACTTTAATTTATTTAAAATTGTAATTTTATATTAAAAATTTTTGAATATTAAAATTATATTAATATTTTATATATATATATATATACTCTTTTATATAATTTTAATTAAAATATTTTCTAATATATTCGATTTTTTTTATTAATAAAAATTTATTAATGCTTTGCACGAGTTATTAATATAAATATATATCAATGAGAATTTAAACACATAATATAAATATGATTTAAAAATAATTTATCTCATGTACAACATTACATAAAAAATATTAATAACATAAATAATCAAATTAAATATTTAATTCATTTAAAATATACAATATATTATTTATTACTCTCCTCCCGTGGGGTTATATGCTAGTATTATATTATTAAAACTGTAAGAGCAAATGTTTGGTCGATCGTTCGGTTATTTTGTGTCCCACTCAACTTCAAATATACGTGTCAGTCTCCTACTCAATTTCAAATAAACTCTTTTAATTAAAATATACAATTGTACTTACAATCTACTAACATGTTTCAGTTTTCTCATTACTCTTTTTATTAATAAAATTTATAATCTATACTATATTAATAAAACGTAGTGACAAATGTTTAGTCTCGTTCATCTGTATAGTTTATTTGTGTCTCACTCAATTTCAAATATATTCTTTTAATTAAAATGGTGTCGTGCTCTTTTATACAACTGTCCACACATAATATTATATTATATTTAAATTATAGTATATTTTTTTATTAAGAATAATGTTACAATTCTCCCTCTTAATAATAAAATAAATAAATTAACACATTAAATTAAATATTTAAATTATACAAACTAATTTATTATACTATATTTAATATACATACAATTCTATCAACAGTGTAATACTTTTTTACACAACCGTTCACGGGTAATGTTATTTTATATTTAAATTATAGAATATAATTTCTATTTTAGAAATAATATTATAATATAATTTTTATCTAATATAGTTGTATTAACATTTAACTCAATTTCATCACTCCTTTTTAATTTATTTAAAATTACAACCTATTAATCATATCTCATGAATATTAAAATAAAAAAGTAATATATCATAATAATATATAAATAACATATAAAAAATTAATAATAAAATAGTTTATTATATTAAATTAAATAATCATATAAAGTAGTTAATATATAATTGATTAATGTAAACCGTGCGTTGCACGGATTATAAACTAGTATATCATTAAAGTTGAAACATTAAAAGTTTGTTAGTCGTATTATTTGGCTTAATTTTTTAAAATTAAACTCCTAACTAAAAAATCACAAACTAATCTTCTAACTAACACACATCTTCTAAATAAAACACATAAATATTATTTTATTGAACATTAATCTTTTAACTAAAATTAATCTCCTAACTCATACATATCTCTAAACAAAATACACAAATATTATCTTATTGAACATTAATATTCTAATTAAAACATGTCTCATATTAATATTTTAAATAATACACATCTCTAAATAAAACACACAAAAATTATCTTATTAAAATACAATTACAATTACAAAGTATATGAATTTTTTATATATAAATATATACATATAATATTAAATAAGTTTTAAATTATTATTATAAAAAGTTAAATTCAAATCATATAAAAAATGTTAAAATAAAAATTATTTGAAATATTAAAATAATTGGATCCGTGCATCGCGCACGGATATAAGCTAGTATATATAATGATTATACTAGATTATATCATTGCAAAATATATGTTTTTTTAACTTATCAATGAACTTGCAGTTAACATAAATATTTTGTTAACATTTTTAAAATTAATAATATCTATACCTTATTCCCGAACAATCCAATTCCAACGGTTTAAGCCTGCAACAAGTCCATGACAACTTAAATAAAGATACAGCATTGCTTAATTCTCTGACAGCATGTGACTAATTAACCCTATTTCTTCATACCCATTATCATGTTAATGAATTTAGAATGACCTGATAAAGTGCTTGATTTTCGTACTCAATTGCATTTTTCAGTTTAAGAAGCCAAGCTATACCCACTTTCTCACGGTTCGTGCGTATTGTATAGTAAAGTTAATAATAAATTACTGGTTCTGCAACTCCAACTTTGTTAGGAGAACACTCCACTTATTTAAAAATCCATCTTTAAGTCAAAAAATAAAATACAAACATTTATTTTAGGTAATAATATATTTTTCATGTATGTATAAAATAAATTATGAACTTATTTGAAATCTTATTTTCAAGTGAAAGAGTAAAATATAAGTGTATAGTTTGGAGGAAATAATATATATTTTTGTACATGATAAATTGCAAAAATAATGAAAATAACACAATATCGATTTCAAAATTTATGACAACTTAAATTTTAGTATCATATTAAGTTATTATTAGTTCGATTAAAACTTAAGATGTTTGAAGTGCTTAATCTGTTTATGTTTAATTTATTTTATAAATAATTTATAAATTAAAAAATGCATATATATTTATAAGAATCCAAAACCCATGCAGTAGTGTAACAAACGGTAATCATGTGTGTCCCAAATAAGTTTGATAAAGGTGTAACAAACAGTGTAAAATTGTTTACTTGAACAGCAGCTAGTTGGTAGAAAAAGCATGCGCAGTGACCTCAAAAGGGATGATAAAGAAACAAGAGAAATGGTGGTTTGATTATAAAGAAAACATTGGATACCTCAAAGGTGGTGGATTTGGTTCATGGGTTGTTTGCTTTTGTTGGATTGCTTTCTTTTTGTCTATATATATCCCTCCCTTGTATGTATGCATACATTTTGCAGTGATTTTTAGATTCTTTATCCACTAGATTATTTTTAAAATATTAAAATTTTGATAATTATTCGATGGATATTTGTATGAGGATAGAAATATATATTAATGAGTTTAATTAATTTAAAATTTTTATTTTAACTAAAACGTATATATCATATAACTACTTTAATTTATATATTTGATTGTTTTTTTTTCATCTTAGCGATATGTTACATGAGCGATTTGTAAAGATGATTGATTAGATGATTAGTGATTTTTTTTTGGGACTTAATTTAATCTTCAATTTTTATACATTAAAAAATAATATTTATATCTCATATTTTTTACAAAAAATTATATAAAAAGTTAAATTTTAAAAGTTTATATCAATTTTTTTTTGAAAATATATTATGCAAGTATACTTGAAAAAAAGTTTAAAACATAAAAAAAATTGTCAAAAATGATCGTCTCAGACCAAACAAGCTGGGCCAAAACAAGGACAAAAACAAGATGGGCGTGATTGTCTTCTTCATTTTCTTAATGGGCTCAATATTAAAACCTGAAGCACCTTGCAATTTGAGTTAGTTAGTGGCCAATATTTTGCCACGTAATGGGACCGTTTCGAGCAAGATTTATAATATTCACTAATTATTAAATATTAAAATTAAAATGATCAAAGTTGAGCAACACAAGTACATTTTAAAATTTTTGGGACAAATAAAAAATCTCATTTCTAACCACAATCGAGAATCTTTATAGTGGATCAATTATTTAAATTCTAGATCTTAAAATAAAAAAAATTATGTTAAATTTTAATTAAATTATTAACAATCAATTATAAAATAACATCTTAAAATTTTAGGGTAATGATAATTTAACATATTATTAAAATTCATGTATATATTTTCAATAATTAAAAACATGTCAATTATAAAACATAATTAATTTGTGAGCAGTCGGAAATGTTTTTTTTCCTGAGATATTTTATCCCCAACTTTGTCTTTTAATTCTTTCTTAATTAATGTGGGGGTACCCCAGACCAGGGGTCCTTCCAGTAATTATGAAAACGTGACTTGTTCTTTGGTCCCAGCCTTCATCATTTGCAAGCTCTTTAGTCTGTCTGCATAATTGCAAATTTGTACAGTACCACTGCGCATGATTATAACTTGTAAACTGATTCACTTTAACATAGCTGATAATTGAAAATCAAAAGGATAAGCTAGCTGGGAAGCAGCTAGCCAGTCAGAAGTTTAAAGTTGCTTCGTTACATATATATATATATTTTATTAATCATGAATCATTTTCGATCAAATTCTAAAAATAAGTACCGTATAAGTATATATCCTTAAAATAGATTAAGGGGTCTATATTTTAAAATATTACTAATAATAATTTACATATTTTTATTAATTATATTTGATTTAAGATTTCACGTGAAGTCGGTAGATTCTATAGATAGTTTATAGAGTCACACAAAATTGATACTAAATCTAGTACAATATATTATATTTAGGTTAGATTTTGAAAGATAAAAAATATATAGGAAAATTTAATACAATTCATGAATCTTTAAAATCCATCCGTTTTTGAATATCTCTATATTTTAATAGATTAATAATAATATAGATTGAATACCCCTAAATTTTAAAGTATTGTTTGAAATACTGATTGAATACCCCGGATTTTAAAAACCGGATTGAATACCCCGGATTTTAAAGTATTATTTAAAATCCTGATTAAATACCTTCATATTTTTAAAATCTAAAAAATTACTGTAAAATCTGGATTGAATACATCCTTAAAGTTTTATGTATTCCCAACGTTTCATATTTTTTATGGGAATGTGATCACAAATTAACGGGGTAGTTTATGAATATGTCCTTTTTTATTAAATAATTATAAGTATGTCCGATAATTAACTTTTAACTCATGTTTAACTTATATAAATATAATTAAGTTATAAATATTAATATTTGTCTATTAAATATGACTAGAATACCCCTAATGCAATACATAATGAGTGATGATATATGCATACTCTAAAATTATTTATGCACACCCTATTGAAGTTTTTGGACTAAAATAACCTTATTAACATTATATATTTTAATGATTAAAATTAAAATTAAAATCAGGGACATTTCAATCCAAAATATTCAATAGGGTGTGCATATATCAACACCATACATAATTAGATTTTAAGATGATAGTTAATTAACAGAAATATCAAAAACAATTTAAATAAAAAACATATGAAAAATATACATGCGGCAAATAATAGAGAGTACTGTCCCATCTAAGGACTATTATCTTGGCAGCTGAAGAGTACATGCCTCCTATCATGCCCAGTTTCAAGAAGTTCAACGATGAGTTCATGGAGCAATATGAAGACTAAAAAAGCTATTCAAAGATGTAAATAATGATACTTCTAATACTTATCTATATGTATATAATAGAAATAAAAAAAAAAATATGTCTGCTATGTATATTTGTTCACATGATATATGAAAATAATTTGTGTAACTTATAATATATCAAAAATTAATTTACTTTATTCATTTGTTGGGTATAAAGGTTATATATGTCATTTAAAAATAATAAAATAGTGAAGTTAACCATAATTACTTTAAAATTGATAACATTTTGAATTTAGGATATATTTATAAATAAAATTATAAATGAGATATATTAGTAAATCAGTTTTTAAAATGGGACATATTAGAAAAAAAACCCCATTTTTATCCATTCAAAAATTAAATTAATTAAATTTCAACTTATAATTTAAATTTATTTATTTTGAAAATAAATAAATTTGTGCAAATATTTTAGGAAAACGTTCAATTAAACAACACTAAAAATTTAAATGCGTAATCTCACTTGTTTATCTCTTTTTCCTATCAAATTTGCATCTTGTTCTTTCAACTCCATTCATATATTTCTAACCTTACTCATTAACTTTATTAATATCCGCTCTTATTATTACGACCAGACCATCTTCAATCTTTTCGTCAATACTTCCTTCGGATTCTTGATCTCTATAATCTATATTTTTGTATAATATGTTCTGCAAATACATTTTTTTTGAGAAATATCCTTCGAACATTAATTAATAAAGCCATAAAGGTGTTGAATTTACATAATTATAAAATATGATCCATTACCTGATGGCCATGGGAAATTTAACAAAAACTATAGACGACAGACCAAGAAACAATAAAAACAGGGGAAAAGGATAGAAGAACAACAAAAGAGAGAATAGAAAAACAAGAAGAGCTCAGAAAGCAACAAAACAATATTGCAAGAGAAGCCCAAGACCAAAGTGCATGCCTGTCTCTTATTGATCGCCACCACTCCACCGAGAGAAGAGAATTACACACACACAGAAACATAGAATAAAGGATAATATATAAACATGTCTAGGCAAATGCATGAAATTCACAGACCCCCACACTCCTATAAATCAAAAGCAATGTTTAGACACCCCAAGTGCTCAAGTCCTTTCCTTTAACTTTTGCTTCACTTGTATGTACTATATATACAGAGATAGGCACATCATATCTAGACATAAGCTTCATCATTCCACTCTGTAATATTACCCTTCTAGTGGTTCCCTTGATGCTTGACACTGGAGCTCCATTCCATCATTTTTTACAGCTAGTTGATGATGATATTTAAAGTGACAATTGAAGGGGTTTTACAAAGCTCCCTGTTTTTTCCAAAATTTGTTGTTGGAGTGTCTTTTCATTGAGGTTTTGCATGATTCGTGCTAGTAGGTTTATAATTCCCCTCTGATTGATTCTCTATTTGATAGCCTAGCTAGGTTCTTGTTTAGCCTATGGGTGAGGCACCTTTATATTTTTATTACATGTAGTGTTTCTGGAGGTGTTAGGTTTTGTTATCTTATATTATACAATTTTCTTGCTTTATTGACTAGTAAAGATTGCTTTTTTGGTTAGTTCAAAAGTGCCAAACTAGAATTTGGTATTAGGTAATGTTCATAAGTTTTTGTGTATACTAAACAAATATTCTGGAGCAGTGTTCATACATTTCTTGTAATTCTTTGGAGATCACATCTTTATTTTTGTGTAAAAGGCCACATGCAGTTTTGAAACTATTACATATTTAGATATGGCTGAAACTAAACTTACAAAGGTAGAGAAGGGTCACACAAAGGTTCGAAATGTCCCGATCGCTGTCACCCCAGAAGGTTTCTGGTGTTGTCCTGCCCCTGTTATGTTTCCAAAGACCCTTAAATCATCAAGTCCAGTGAACAACCCTAAATTAGCCCCTTCAGCATCCAAGAACATTGTTCAGAAAAAACAAGTGCAAGAAAATGAGAAAAAACAAGCACCTTCTGTGTCAAGGTCTGGAATTGGTCCTGATGATCAGAGAAAACTAGGTCATGATGAACCTGTTATAAGTGCTTCATCGATCCCCGAAAGCACAACAAAATCCAAGATCGAAAATATTCAGAGGAAGGTGTCAATTGAGTTCGGAGAACCTGGTACCAGTGACCTTAAGGTAGTCTTGCTTGGGAAGCAGGGATTTACAGTGAAGTTGAGTACTCATAAACGTGTCCTTGTGGAAAGTAGCAACTATTTTGCTGATCAATTCACAGAAGATCAGCCTGTTTTACCTATTATTAAAATTGATGATTGTGAAGATGTTGAAATATACGTGGAAACAGTGGGACTGATGTATTGCAAAGAGATAAAGCAACGATTGATCAAACAAAGTGTTTCACGTGTTTTACGAATCCTCAAGGTAATTTCTAGAACCATATATGTTGTCAACTTGTCATATATATACTGCAGTTAATTTTGATAATGTTCCTTAACTTGTTCTTTAGGAAATTCTTTGGGAGACTATACTGCATATAACGCTAATCTTGCACGAGTGAAATAATCTCATAATGCATATAAAATATGTTTGTTTTGCATTTAGCAAAAAAATAAAAATGATTGTTTTGCATTCGTGTAAGGTAGTTAATTTCTACCTCATATCCATCCTGTCATTCTCATAAGCAAAAAGGGGATAAACTTCCCAGGTTAATTATTAACATGACACTGTAATGTCCATATGTTTCCTTTACCACTATTAGCACAATTTTCCCTATATTATTTTCTCACGTATTATTGGGAATTCATTCTACTGCGGCTTGCTTATCCAATATTATATATAGATACATTTTTTTTACGCAAGCTAATGCTCTAATTTTATTTTTTACTTGTGGCTAGATGCTTTAATCTTTTGAAGAATCTTGTAACTGAATTACTTCTTGAAAAATTTCTGTTTAAATTACTGGAAATTCGAGTTATGTTCGGTTGGATGGAATGCCAACCGCAGCATGTTCTTCCTGAGAGAAGTAATGTTGAATTTTCTTTTCTTCAGTGATGGACAGTAAGCTTTAGCAGAAATGCACAACATTATTGCCAAGTGTTCTTTCTTTTTTTCAGTGATGGACATTAAGCTTTAGTTAAAATTAGGAGAAGATTTTATAGATATTTCTTTGCTCAAAAGATTTTTACTTGTGGCTAGATGCTTTAGCTTTAGAATGTTCTCCAACTTTAGCGTGTTACAGTGTTTGCAGATTGTGAATAATAATTTCTCCAACTTTCTCGAATTTTTTTCAGTCACTTGGAACTTGGTAAATTGTTTGCTTTATATTTTTGATTTATGCTCTCAAGGAAGCTCTTATTTTTGGTAGGTTGCACAGCAAATGCAGTTCAGTTTCTGCATACAATCATGTTTAGAATATTTGGAAGCAGTTCCTTGGGTTGGGCAAGAAGAAGAAGAGAAAGTCCTTTCCTCAGTCTTGCATCTTCAAGCAGAAGGAATTGGTATAAATCCAGTTTTGAAACGAGTGTCATCTGGTTTGTTGAAACCGCCCAAGGACACCATTTCACACATACTTGAACTAGTGCTGAAAAGCAATGAAGAGAGAGGTCGCCGAGAAATGAAAAACATTGTCCTGAAGCTCCTTAAAGAGAATAACAATCTTCCTAACAGTTCAGACTCTGTTGACATCTGCAATGAAGCAATATATAATTCATGCAAAAGCTGCCTGGACTCATTATTGTCTATGTTCAGATTAGCTGCTGAACCTGAATTTACCAACAAACCCATGAATATCAGAGAACCAGTGGTAAAGCATCTCGCTTTGGATGCTGATAATCTCTCATGGTTGCTTGAAATACTTACTGACAGACAAGCAGCAGACCAGTTTGCAGTAATATGGGCTAATCAGCACGAGTTGGCATCACTTCATACAAGTATTCCTATTGTGTCTCGCCACCATGTTAGCTGCATCTCTGCAAGGCTATTTGTTGGTATGGGAAAAGGGGAGCTTCTACCGTTGAAGGACACTCGTCATTTGTTGTTACAAACCTGGTTACAACCTTTGATCAATGATTATAGCTGGTTGCGACATGGGTGCAGGTCATTTGATAAGAAAATTGTTGAGGAAGGAATTGGCAGGACAATCCTCACTCTGCCTCTAGAAGACCAGCAGAGTATCTTGCTAGCTTGGTTAGGCAGTTTCTTGAAAACTGGTGACAATTGCCCCAATCTTCAGGGAGCTTTTGAAGTCTGGTGGCGGAGATCTTTCATAAGACCCCATGTAGAATCTGCAAACGATGTCCAGTCAGATGCTAACTGAGTTGAATTAAGGATGATTCAAAAATATTACTACAAGTAATTTATATAAAAAGGATAATGTCTGCATTGTCTGAAACACGAAAATTGTGGATGCACGAGGAAGAATCGATAGGATATTAGGATGAGCTAAAAATTGTGTCCAACCATAATTAAAATGTGTTTTTTAATTAATTCTACAACCATAATTCTGTGTTCCGTAACATGAATTTGTATATGTCTGTAGGCTGCAATGCCATTGATTTGAATACCAGAGATTTATCAAAGGGGTGTATTATATAAACTGTCGCGCGTCATGAATATACAAGTTATGCAGGACTGTACACTGTACGTGTTAAATCGACAATTTTTATGCTTTTTGACCGGGAAGGATGGGGGACTGTGTGTATGTTGTAATAAGTTGTAACATTTAAAAATCGCTTAGTTGCTAAGCTAAGGAGAGGAGATTATTTGAAAGAGATATGACTACATTATACTATTATAGCAAGCAATAAGGCCTCTGCAAAGGAAATGTACAGTAGCTTTGGGAACTCCTATCTCTTCTTTCATCATTAAATAGTCTTATCTTATTCTACTTGGTTTAGTTTCGTATTTAGACGAAGGTTGGCCATAGTAATTCGAGAGTCATAGGGCTCTTGCTCAACGGATCAAAGGTACCCACATGCAACAGCAGAAGGGCTTACACGCAGACCTCAGCAACACCTGCTCTACCAAGTAAGCATCAAGAAATGATGTCACAAGCTGTCTACACTGCAATTACATTGTAATACGTAATAACAATATTTTATGAAAAGACTTGAAGCAACCTGGCAACATGCTTGGTAGTTTACAGGTTTCTGTTGTTACAAACATTTATTTATGTAGTTTTGTTAGTTTTGGCATATCAAACAATAAGCACATGAGAGAGTGTGTTTAGCAGTGGTACTGATAATTTAGCTTCTTAGGTACACAAGACATCTCAATGAGTTGTAGTTGTAAATTGTAATGCTTTGTTGGGCAATATGGAACATGCTTAATGAGCTGCTTTGGAAGGGTAAGATAACTATGGTGGAATATGTGGTGGCATCAGCCCATATCATTCTTGATCAATGGTTGAAAGCTCAAGAAATTTTTTGTTGTCCGTCAATTGGAATGTGGCTCCCAGGGGATGGTGCTGAGCTATGGTCTCCACCAACCAGAATATTAATTGTATCAAAGTGAACACTGATTCGACAATATTTGGAGAGGATGACAAGTATGGTTTTCGAGGTGTGGCGAGCAATCATGCAGGCTATTCAGTTGAGGCTATTTCAGGGCTTAAAGAAGGAAGAGTTCAGCCTGAAATTGCTGAGACTGTTGCACTAAAATACATCTTGGCTTAAGGTAAAGGTGGAACGGTGAGGAGTAAAATAGTTATGACTTCATTGTTTGGAGGGGTGATTGAGGACAGTAAACAACTCCTTGCTTCATTTAGTAATATAACATTATATTTGTCATAGAGCATCACGGTTGTGCAACGACTGCAGGTTCCTGGAGAGTAATGCTCCAGCTGAACTTTTATTTAGTATTGAGGCTGATTTGGCCATATAAATGCAAACATTTTTTATTACAGATTTTCAAATAACAAGTTAGTTGGGAGAAAAGGCCCAATATGACACCGTTTTTAACTGAAATGCCCAAAATGACACTATCTGGGAAGATGACCTGAGATGGCATTCGGAGACTCCAGATAGAGTAGCGTCTTGCCTTACACACTTTCAGTTCATTTTTTTTTGCTTTTACTTCTAATAAAATAATAATAAAAACATAACCCCAAAATAAAAAACACATAATTCAACCATTTTTAATATTGTAGACTTCATCAATTCCCTAATTGAGTTTTAGAAATATTAAACTTAAATTAAAAGTTAAGTATTTGAATTTACAAGAATGTTCAACGATTTAGGTTTTAGGGTTTTGAGTTTCATTGGGAAAATCCATCTTTTTCTCAACAATATCTTTGTCATTTGATCCAGTAACGTTCCGTTAGATAAGAATAGATTTGATAAAGATTCTTTCTTGACCTACCTACAAGAACAAGGTTTTCTATTTTATAATAGAATACAGAAAGATAAAATCCCTCTTGACATCTCTTCATCTGCAAATAATTCTCGATGTGAAAACACAGAGACAAAGGGCTTATTCGAAAAAGTCTTGTTCTTTGGAAGATCTAACTCGTGTCTGGTACTACATGGTTCCACTTTGCAAGAACTTCGAATCATTCTCTTGAAACTCATCCTCTTCATCATAAAGGATCTACTTGCATGAAATGACCTGGAACAATTAGGAAATTCCAATTCATTGGGCCTTTCGATACAATCAAATAGAATGCCCCAAGGGTGCCATATTTGGAGGCTAATCTATGTGATTAACCCTACACCCTAAACCCTAATTAAAACCATGACACTAATTTAACCGTTTTTAATATTTTAGGGTTCATTAATTCCTTAATTGAGTTTATGTTTTAGAATTATTAAGTTTAAATTAAAAGTTAAGTACTTAATTTATAAGTCTGTAATAAAATGTTCAACATTTTAGGTTTAGGGTTTAGGGCCTTTAGATCATAAACCCTGGAACCTAAACCTTAAATGAAGTTAGGACCCTAATTTAAACATTTTTAATATTTTAGGATTCATTAATTCCCTAATTGGGTTTAGGTTTTAGAAATATTAAGTTTAATTTTTTTTAAAACTCAACATCAACTAGCGTTTTTACTTTCATTTTATTTTTATTTTTTTTTGACAAAAACGTGACATTATCCCGCATTTTAGTATAAAACCCAATTTCGTCTAATGTTTAGGTCCCATACATCAGACGATCTAGCGTTTAGGGTGCCTAGACGCTAGATTGTCTAGCGTTTGAATTGTTTTTAAATAATTAGGCTAAAACGCTAGACGATCTAGCATTTCGGCTAAACTACAGACGATCTAGCATTTCTGGGTACAATTTCGGGTCATCTTCCGCCCTTGTACCATTTTGGGCATTTTATATAGAAATTGTGCCATACAGGGCCAGCACCTTTTGGGCTTGCTAAAAGTGTTAATATCCTGTTTATAAGTAGAGTATGGATAATAACAAATATTTTCGGGACCCTCCGCAAGATTTTAAAATTGAGTTCTTTATGTGTTTCAGTATATATTAAAATTATTAAACTATATTTTATTAAATAAATTAAACTATCGAAACATATTGTAAATAAAAAATAAAATCTAACAAATTTGATTTTAATTAGAATATTATATCAATATTTCTCAATTTTATCAATAAATCATAATTTTTTTTGTTATAAACATTTATAGATATATATAAAGCTATATAAATTTCGGGGGTCCTGTGCGGTCGCTCACCCCACGCTACCCGGGATATTAGTTATAATAACTCAAGCCCACAATTGAATGCATACCGGACCCAACAACCCACCAAATGTCAGCCCATAAAAACTAGCAATTTTAGGTATACATTAGTTATTGACTTGTCCTTATAAAGGGTCTAAACATACACATTCTATTCGATGTCGAATGTTACAAACACCCCACCTTATTGGCTGAAACTGGGCAGTGCCTTAGCACTTCCGACCGGGTATGACTTTGATATCATTTATAACAACTCAAACCCACAACTGAATGCATACCAGGCCCAACAACCCATCACAAGTCAGACCACAAAAGTTAATAATTTTAGGTATACATTAGTTATTGACTTGTACTTATAAATAACCCAAACATACACATTCAAATTTGATGTGAGATGTTACATTAGCAGTTCAACAAATGGAGGTAGTGACACATCTCGTCATTCAAGGGCTCATTTGGTGTGATGTAACCCAACACAGTAACTTCTACTTCCTTGAAACCTGTGTTTGATTGTTTAAAATCTACGTAACTCATACTTCCATGGTAAATGTAGTTACTACAAAATACGGTAACCTAGTTACCTAGGTTATGCGTGGTCACTTGAGTTATACCGTATTTTTTGTTTTTATATATTGAATTATAGGGCTTGTGAAATTATAAAATATATATTAAAATGTAAACACAAATTATATATAATAAAAAATAATCACAAAATTATAAAAAATATAATACATTTTTTACGTAACAAATATATAATACATTTTTTTGTAATTTTATATAATAAAAATAACCACAAAATTATAAAAAATTAAAATACATAAATTAAGTTTTTTATTAAAATGTTCAAGTTTCTTATTAAAATGTTAAGATATTTAGTTAACTATTATTTAAAAATAATTTATAATATTATATAATATGTATATGTATGTATAATTTTTATTTGAAATAAAGTAAGATTATTTATTATATATTTTATTATAAACGTATTATTTAATTCTATTTATATTTTATTATTTTTACTAAATTATTATATATTAGATATTTATTTGTTTATCTGTATAAATTAATTCTATTGTTATTATACATGAATAATTAATTATATAATTTGTAATTTATAAATCAAATAAAATTTACTAATTAAATATTTTACAATTTTATATATTTATTTATATAAGTAAATTTATTTTATTATTATAATTAAATAATAAAATAGATAAGTTACATACTTATAAATCAAACACATGTTTTTTATTTACAGAGAAACCGTACGATGAAACCTACTTCCTTCAAGAGTTGAGTTACTACGTAACGGCAAACTTGCAAAAACAAACCGACGCGTGCTGGCGATAAACAATACGTTTGTGGTCTATTGAGCCTCCGTTAGGCCCAGGCCTCCGGCGAATTCACGCCAATTTTTTGTGTAACTTTTCACATATCTTGCGGTTATTTTAAAAAAAATTGTTGCCTTTATTATAAAAAAAATTGTTGCCTACTCATTTTCAAATAGTAAATACCTAAATAATGTGAGAGATACAGAGCAGTTATGTTCATTACTAAACTCGTTCAAGAGATTAAATATAATCAAGATATGTCCTTTTATCAGTACAATGAAAAGTTTTAATTAATATAATTAATATGAAATTGTGAATATAAAAAGGTACATCTCATTTAAAAAAATTATTATGTTGATAATAAAATTTTACTAATATACAAGACAAAACCCATCCTAGAGTCAATACAAGATAGTATATAATTTCTACCGTATATGTATAGTGGCCTAGAAATAAAATTATAATTTACGTAAAATACAAATTACTATGTTTGTAAAATACATTATATTATTTTGTATTTTAATACATACACTGTAAAATCAATATATAATATGCTGTAATACTGAATCACTGATCCAATTATTGCAGGTTATTGTTATACATATTTAATTTTGGACTCATATGTCAATTGTGTAAGTGGTCCCGAGCAGACTGAGTGGCTAGTTTACAATAGATGGCCATCTTTTTACATCCTATAAAAAACTATTGATTTCTTTTTGTAAAATGTAGCTTTTTAATACTTTTATATTCATCACTCGTACATGCATTAAATTTCAAAAAATAAATATCTAGAGATCAAAAAAAATTTATCTATCAAAATTATTAAATCTATTGAGATTTAAAATACAATATTTTTATTATATTGAAATGATGAAAAAAATATTCTTTTAACAATTTTATTCATTTAACGATGTAACGGTACCTGTGTGAAAGGGATAAGAAAATGGTTGGCAACAATAAGGCTTTCAGCCCACAAAAAAAAATCATAAAAGTGGACCCAGAAGAGAAAGGTACAGGTATTATCTGAATGGTAACTATCTTGGTGGGATAGTGATATTTCATAAATGGGCCTACACACAGTAGGTGTCGCTTACTGCCCCAGCCCACTATGTGGGTTTCATTTATTGAGATTCTTCAAGACAAGATTTATGAGTGTGATGCAATAAATACAAACAATCTCCAACAATTGTCTTCATCTCTTAAATTTGGTTCACCTCGATTTCCAGACCGTAGATTTTTTCATTAAATGGACTTGAGAGCAAGACAAGAAAACCATATGATTTCTGAACCAAGTACTCGGACAGCGAAGCTTATTGTATCAGCTGTTTCCTCCTCAGCTCCTCTTTATATACTACTATCTGCTTTGCCTCGTGAAGCATGACTCAAATACTCGTAATATACTTCCATCACGAGACTCTCTGGTTCAATGTCTTGTTTGACTTTTTGCGATCAATTTGATTAAATTTTGATCAAAGATTAGATATTATTCTTTTATAATTTTTGAAAATTAAAAGTTATATTTTAAAGTAGATTATATATATTTTCTAATGATATTTTTTTTATAATTATATAATATATATAATTTCCGGTCAAAACTTAGTCGAATTGATTTCAGAAAATCAAATAAGACACTTAAATTGGAACGGATGGAGTAATATATTTATTTCTCAGCAAACATAATATAAACATACATAAAACTGTTCAATAATCCATTTTAGGTCAGAACTCAATTTGTCAAAAAAAAATGATAATCAATTATATTTTTTAATATCAGATTAAAAATGAAGGATTGATATTTGTTGATTATTCATTTCTTAAATTTTTTTACGAAGTGTGAAATACGGAAAAGATCATCCCTTGTATCTAACATCTTCTCTGTCAGCAACAAAACTAATCCTCAACCGACAAAAGAACCGATGCAAAGCGTAGAGTGGGGAGTGAGATTAAATTGCCGGTGAGATTTAATCTGTGTGTGTCCTCTTACATCGCCCCTTTCTTCCCTGGACAGCGGACAACTGCCCTCTCTAAAGTTCTACGCGAAGCTTCCAGTTTTTTTTTTTTTTTGAGGGTAAGTCTCTTTTTCATGTCTTTTTTAAAAATAAATAAAATTTATTTTATAATATATATTTATCTCTTCTTTCAATAAAAATTTAAATGTAATCTCATATATCCGTTTGTCCCTATTGAATTTTAATTTATTTTACAAGTCAAAACTCTTCTAAGAAAACACGCCTCTAACGCAATGTATATTTTGGAGGAAAAACAACCTTTAAAAATTATTTACTAAATCCTGATACGATATTAAGTTATGAACTGCTTAATTCTTGAATACAGTAAATATTTGACATTGTGCAAATTAAATTATCAATTCTGAGATAATTTCTTATTGACGTGATAATAAAAATAATTTTTCTGAGATAAAGGGTGTAAAAAAAAGTCAATACGCAGAAATGATACCGCTTCGACCCTACAACAGTCATATTTAGTATACCATTATTTAATGCCACATGTCCACAACCAATATATAGTAGCTCTGCTAGCTATAGTAGTAGTATATTTATGATTTAATGCGTTAATTCGATTTCATGGAAATGAGACGGGCATGCATTTTTTTGCTAGTGAGTGATGATTGATTATATATGTGTTCATATGCTCTCCGCGCGTATAATCGTGAAGCTAAACTTTGAAACGTCAAATGTGGTTGCAGAATAATAATAGTACGAATGAAAGTGACAGAACATAACCTTATCTCATTCAGTATTCGCAAACATATACAGCATCAAGATATATAACAGCGCGTACGCACAGCTAGCTCGAGAGACTTTTCTAAATGTTCAAGGGAGCATTATAGATTTATAGGTATAGGGTGAGAATACGAGATTGAGTAATAATAGAAATAATGCTTATTCTTTAATTAGCTCCGAATGGATTTGACTGCTGTTGAGTAGGTGAAAATTTAGTGGTGCAATATCATTGTCAGATATATATATGAATCTGATTGTAACATCAGAACAACATTGTCAAACAGACATCCATGGTGGTGACTTTTTCCGTTACTGCCCACGCAGTTTTCGTGTTAACTGAGCTATTTCTTCCCCTTTTTTTCTTTGTAAAAACCACCTTTTTTGTTTGCAAGGTGTATAGGAAACAAATTAAATAGACTAATTAGGTCATCCATTTATCACACATATACATATCTATGCGATTTGGTACGGTCACATAGATCATCTTATTACAAGTAAATCAGAATTATTCCACTCAAACTGCCAAACTTGAAATTGTTGGTTTTCTTTTTTCTTGAAATATTTTAAGACTAAAATCGAGTTATGATATAAAACAATCGAAATGTACAGTAAACTGTTCGAATATGATAATCTTGGTTCGATATATTAAAAGAAAATAGTTTAAAACTAAATTTGAGTTAAGATGTAAAACAACCGAAATGTTCGATAAGATATTCCATTTAAATTCAATTCGATATTGTTAAAAGAAACTAGCTTAAGACTAAAATTGAGTTAATATTTATAACAATCTAACAGTTTAATATTCGAGTTCGGTTCAGATGCGATAAATTTAATTGGATATGTTATCGAACTTGAGCAAGGATAAAAAATACGTTTGATAATATTATCAAATATTATTTATTTTTTTGAGAAATAATTCGAGTTTAAATTCGATAAAAAAATTCAATTCATTAAGAATATAGTTCTAAATAATCGAATTGTTCAATAAATTGCTCTAGTTCACCTGAATTCGATATGTTATCGAATTCAAATAATTTAGATAAGAAAATAAATTCGACAATATTATCAAACATTATTTGATTTAATAAAAAAATTATCAAAATTTCACAAATTTGGTTAGATAAGATTTGTTTACGACCCCAATTTTCGTAATTACCCTTTTCAACAAATAAATGAGTTATTTTGTAATTTTTTATAACATTCTACTACCATAACATTGTGTTTTGTATATATCATTATGCATTGTTGTTATGTATGACGAACAATTTTTTTTCCAATTATAATTCATTTATAAAAAAAATTGTGTTAATGTGATTAGAAAAAGTGATTGATATTGTTATACATGAGATAGAGTCAGCTGAGTCATCACACAACTCAGCTCACAGCTGTAACAATGACAGCTCTACAACTACAACAAATAAATAAGAGAGGAAGTTTGTTAGAAGTTAGTTAGTGTTGTACTCTCTCTCGCGTCTATATATATAGGGGTCCAGTATAGATATTATATCATCTTCTTCTTTTGTCATCTTCAACATATATATACACTATGTAGATACATCTTGAGTTGTGTTCATTAATGGAGTTAGGTTATGAATGTTTCTCTATTATCCTCATTTGTTGATTCGATATTATAGTTGTGACAGATATTAATGTAGTTTAAATAGACAGAAAATTGAAATTCAGTTTTGTTTGAATCTATTTGGATTGAGCGAAAAATTCAATTTGTTGGTTTATGAATTGTGTACAATTGGTAAAATACGCTCAAAGTCTTCCAGTAAATATTCGGAGTTTTGTTTTAAAAAAGTATTTAAGGTCACAGCAGCTGTAATACATCTATCAATACAGAAATCCGTTATTATTAATTAAATCAAAATTTATATATTATTCAATTTTGTTAAAAAATTGGCTTTCAAGTTTTAAAAGTTACATTGAATTTGTTGAACTCAAACCTGTATTTAACCCTAGCTATATATGTGCATATATACCAATCTAAGAATAGCAAGTTTTTGGATTTTATAGAATTCAATCATGTATATATATGTACACATGTAAGTAAGAATAAAAAACCATAGGTTCTTCGTACGTTCACATTTACAATTTTTTTTTTACCTTGAAGAAGTTTGTCATGTTTTTGCCGTACGTTTTATATTTATTGAAATGTGCTTTTTCTTAAATTTGATTAATAAATTTTGTAGAACATCTGCTCACTAATTAATATATATATTACAATGGGTGTAAATGAGTTGAGCCGAATTTTAGGTTGTTCATGTTCGGCTCATTTAAATTTTTTTAAACTCGAACTCTTATCGAGCCTAATATTTTGTTTGAGGTTGACTCATTAATGTTTACGAACAACTCACGAACACATCTCGCAAACACTATTCATGCACAAACAACTCAGGAATATGGCTCACGAACTTATGTTCATGAACATATAAATATCAAACAAAATAAATAAATTTAAATTCTAATAACAAGATAATTAGTTAACAAAAAAAATTCACATTTTCAATTAAGTTCTATATAGGGCTCATTTACAACCCTATATATTACCATTGTTTTTTACGCCATCAATAATCCAGTGTAATAACATAAAATAAATTGTATTCGAACAATAACAAACAAACATATATATATTTAACCACAAGTAGGCAACATATATAAAGACCACACTAATGTACTATACAATTTCAACGAATCTCAAATCATACTAGCTACACTGTACTAGACAACGATTTAGCAACATGATATTGTTGTATATTATATGGTTCTTGTGTATTATTCAATTTAATTAATAATAATCTTGCACTAGAACTACAAGCCTCCAAAGTATCTAACGTAAAACGGAATTATTCTCCGGAAGATTTCCGGCGTGACGTAACCCTAGAGTCAAGGATACATCACCTGTCGTAGTAGTGGTCCCAAATTTGACAGCCCCTGATATAATATCAGCATTCACGGAGGATGCGGTGGCAGTTCCATAATATTTTCCGGCGAATGATTGCGGAGACTCGGCGGAGTAGGTGGTTTGGTTTTTCATGAAGCGTTGTTGTTGTTGCTGTTGTTCTTGTGCATTGATTGCGAGGTTTGAGAAGTCGTTATCTGCATTGCTCATGATTTCTGATCTTGGTGCTGTTGTTGTAAGAATAGCAGCAAAATCTTGAGCAGTTGTGGTATTTGTTGTTGTAGAGTTGATATTGGTACAAGGCGTTGGGGTTTGGGCATGAGAGGCCTCTCTCTCTTCTGTCTCTTCTTGCTGATACATGTCTTCTACCATAGGTTTCCACAATCTAACCCTTGCATTTATGAACCAGTTCGATACCTGATAAATTTAAATTATTTCAACCTCTTTTTAATATCTAATGATATAGTACTAATATAAAATCTTAATTAATTATGCATGGAGAAAAATCACGTGTTGAGTAAAGCAAGGAGTCTTGTACATTTGACAGTACGTTAATTAACAGGCGCTATGTACATCTAACATCTTATTGTATCTTAATATTATATATAGATAGAGATACTCATTATACAGCGCACAGGACACGTTGATTTTTCAATCGATTAATTATATATGCAACAACTAGGCTTCTTTAAATTGTTGTTGTCACCTGCAATCTCATGATCATAGAAAAGTTACCTACACGACTCAAAAGACTATAATATTTTTAATTTTGTACTTTTGAACTAATAATTAGAGTCTGTTTGAAATCGTACGGAAACTCAGTCAAGACATGAACCAGATAGTATGATATATATAGAAGCAGCGTTTTGCTGACCCTACTAATAATATAGAAGCAACTGTTTACGTGTGTGTATATTTTGTTCCACTTATAAGTAATCTAAGTATCATCTAATCGAATTCTTCGTATGAAATTGTTCAAATTATAGTCTTCATAGAGTTTGGCAAGTGAAAAAAGGTAAGAAAAGAAGCGCAATTAAACAGTTATAATAGTAATATCTGATGAAGGGCAGTAAAGTTGCTCAGAAACATGGCAATGCATGAGGATTCTGTAGCTGGGGTACACCCGTTAACCTATTTATTGATTCTCGTCGTGTGGTTGGATACTGCAGAGGGGGAGAGAGAGAGAAAGAGATTCGAATATATGAATGCGTGTATATGTACACACGGTATTTAACAGCAGCAAACACTCTTATGTCTTGTCTCTACTGTACTTGCCTTAACTGCTCTAACACTATTCCCAAAGTTATTTTACTGTTTCAGATTTTGTCTTTGATTTAATGCAATGTTTACTTCACTAAAACAAATGCAATGTTTTTCTAAATGAATCTCAGAAAATAATTAGAAAACCTAAATTAACCCAAGCAACTCCGGTTAAGCCATATACTCGTATTTTTAAATCATGTTAATTAATTTCATAAAAGTAATTAATACCGTCTTACTAGTATATATGATTGAAATGCGGCTTAATGTCATATAAAATGGTGTTGCATCCACTTTAATTACCATCAGATATATATTAATCCTTATGTACTGAGCTGAGATTTGTAACAACAAGCTACAATTAATTTGTATATGTGACTGTGAGAATGACAAGAAGGGAGGAAGTAGTACCTGGTTTCTTGAAAGCCCAGTCTGCCGTGACAAGAGCTGTTTATCTGCATCGCTAGGATACCTGTTAAAGTTTATAAAACATCAAATACAGAGTCATTGATATGTATACACACATGATTGATATTTACATAGAAGCTGGCAGAGGTTAATTTCTTGAATTAAACACTCTCTCTGCACTTTCCATGCATGTGTTCATATTAGGATACGAGAGAAGATCATTTTAAGCTTTACATTTATAAATCGTAAGACAACTGACGACAGATCCAATTCTCTTATAAATCTTCACCTAAATCCATTAACTACCTGTTTGTGCTTTTACTCGACATGGCATAATGATCTAGCTAGCACGCAGAACAGACAAATTGTATACGACTGCCAACACACGTGGTCTATATGGTATGCATGTGCATCTATGTACTAGTCATCCTTACCCAGAAACGAAAACAAATACTGGTAAAAAATGAACAAGGAAAAACTTTTATCAACGTTAAAGGGAAGATAGTACATGATGTACATTAGTACTGCTTATCCGTTGGCTAGATCAGTGCTGAACCATATCTACAGAGACCCTGACCATTCAATTTCGCATACCATGTGATCTCATTGTACTTTAATTACTTCATGTATTACTAAATTAACACTAGGCTCGATTATTAATAGATCTATGGTTTTATTTCACATAAAAGAGTATCAAGTTTATAAAATTACAACCGTTTTCTCTCACGTAATAAATACTCATGCATGCAACTATGCCTACTAACTTTAAGGATATTAATTATATTTCCAGATTTGCTTTCGTAGACTGGATGACACACAATATATGTGTGTATGGATGTATGTAGTCATAACACCAGAGAGTAAAAAAAAAATCAGACAAAGAATACACTAAATCAACATCCGGGCCGGGATTGGAGAATTTAATAGTTAATAAAAAATGGTTCATTTTTCGAGTTTAAGAAAAATTAATATTGTCCATGTTATATATATTGAGATGGAAATAATCTGTACATTTAAAAAGAAGGTTTTAGTGAAAGTAATAGGGAGATGGATATGTAAATTAAGACGACATAAAAGAATTGAAATTGATGGATGACTTACGGGTGAAGAAAATGCTCAAAAAGCCAGGCTCTCAAAATATTGACAGAACGTTCAGGCAAACCTCTCTGGGGTCTCCAAGCTTCTTGTTCCATGATGCCCATCTGATGAAAAGCTCTTTGCTGTCTAAGACTTTGTTCCAGCAACTTGAGCCTTGGAGTCTCTCCTTTTGTGACTCCAGATGTACCCCCTGCGTCTTTCTCTCCCAAAAGCTCACAACTTCGCTTTATTTCTGCCCCTATCGCATCCTTTAAGCATCTAAAGTGTTGTGACATCGCTTTCTGCGCCAGCGTTGTGTACAGGACCGCTGATCCATAACCAATCACCATATCAAATGAGTTTATCACCATTTGCATTTGTTCGCAGTAGTGATTATACCTTCGCTCCACCTGCACTCATTACCCATCATATATTTATCTTAATAATTATTATTTATACATTCAAGAATTTTATATTGTTCGTTAGAATAAACAATATCCTCGTGTTTCTTGCTTTCATATCTTTCACCAATATGTATATTAATTTTGATAGTTGTTTTAGTTTTCGAGTCAACTAACTTAAGTGCATTAATTATATAAAGAATATATATGTATATAGTGGAGTAGTACTATATACTGTATATGATTTACCAGTTCTACAAGCTAGATTGATTATCCTTGCATTTCAAATCAGTTGCCGGCGCCATGCAATTTCTCGATGTACATTAATTATGCCAAGTTAACATTAACTAAGTATTACCCCAGATTTCTTCCCATGGGACCAGCAAAACGAGATTAAATTAATATTATCAAACCTTGACTAGTGTTTGTTAGACAAATATATAATTGCAGATTGATTGATGACCAATAATTGATGAGACATGATGATGAAGAGATGAAAAGAAATTATATGGAGAGATAGATAGAGAGAGAGATAGATAGATACATGCCTCATCAAGCATCGATAACAATTTGACCTTGCGCCTCTGGTGATCAATTCTATCATTAGCTGACAAAGGTGGAAGATCCTTTGAAGAAGAAACAGAAGCACCAGCACCGGAAGTAGAAGTTGAATTAGGGTTTATTGAATTTTGCCTCCCCAGCTGCTTGTTCGTCTTGAATTGACCTCTACCAACACTACAAAACTCTTCCAACAATTCTTGTGCAGCCTTCAAGTATTTGGAACCTCTCAACACATTCACCACTCCTAACGTTAATGAATTCGACCCGAACCCAAATTGAGAATGACCCCCAACCACTTCACCTTGCAAATGTATCCCTTGATTATGACCTATCCCCAAATTGTGCGTATTATTATTCTTGTACCGATACTGTGAATTTGAAGCATTCGATCCTCCTCCGCTGCCCACGTGATTGAAATATATCATTCCACTAGCATCGCCCATCCTGAATTCCTCAGCTTTTGCAGCTTCCAAATGCTGTAAAGAAGAAGAAAGTGATAAAGAAAGTCCTTGGCCTTGGCCGTGGCCGTGATCAACTACATGAGTGCCGCTAAGATGAGAGATGTCATTATCAGTTTGATTTACATGAATAGCGGCTGCGGCACTTCCAGGTGGAAGCCATGTCAACTGGTGAGAAGAAGCCCCGAAATTAGCCCCAACAGACGGAGGCGGCCCTTGAAAGACTTGATGATCAACTGAAGGAGATGAGTTGTTGGGAAGAAGCAAGTGAAGTGTGGAACTGGCAATAGAAGGAGACGGTGAATGTGACCTTGCTGATGAAGGATTCATTAGAAAAAGCTGCATGGCAGCGTCTGATGAAGCATTATTTATATTGTTTGTTGACATTTCTCTTCCTTGTTCTTGATGATGATGATGATGATGAGATGCTGCAGCTATAGCACTACTATCGTCCCGATCATTTACTATTCCATCTTGTCTCATGGTCCCATACCAATCTTGTGTCGGTGGCCTCGTGATATTCCGGTGAGGATGATAGTTAGCAGCCAACATCTGACGCTGCAATAGTTGAGTGGCGGATGAAGATGCGGGACCAGAAGAATAATTAAACATTTCAGACAACATCCCCGCAGTTTCGAATCCGTTGAGAGTAATATTATTTCCGGTGGAATCTTGTTCCATTGTCACTAGCATAGGCGGTGCCTCAAATCCTTGAATTCTAAGTTTATCCATCCGGATCTGCTGCTCTATTAGTTGCGATCTGTCCATTCCACTAGGGAAACAGAATATTCCACTACCAGAAGAAGCAGCAGCTTGGTGTTGACGATAATCTTCCGACATAGAAGTATTAATTCCAAGATAATTACTACTATATTTTGTAGCAAACGGTTGAATTGCGAGCGGTGCTAATTCCATATCTCCGTTATCTTCATAATCATCACTCAATTCACTGGATCCGTATCGTAGCTAGCTGCAGGTTGAAGAAAATTAAAATTTGCAAAGGAATTAACATAAGCTAGTAGTAAGGTTGCTTTAATTTTACAATAAAGTATTGTATAATAGGGGGTAGGGCAAGCTAGCTAGTGGATGATATATATGCAAATAAAAGTCCTTTTTTTCTGTGCTTATAGAAATCGGTAATCATGTAACATTATCCTTCACTAGACACACAAATAATATCATTACATATACACACTTACAAGTTGCGCATCGTTATCTAAGCTGGTGAAAACTATTCAAAGTAAAGTGAGCGAGTCGGTCGTGTCTCACCTTCAAATCTGCCTTTTTATTACTCTAGCTAGTTCGCTCATGATGATCATGATGAGTTAAGCTGATGACGATGTCATCCTCTCCCTCTCCCTCTCCCTGTGTCTATGTATGTATGTATATACCTTCAGTTTTCGATGTATTTGGTAATTTGATGGTAGCTACTACTACTAGTGCTGCAGTGGACTTGTTGAAGGAGAGATGAACAAATAATACAATACTATTCCACACACTCCACTATATTAACAACAAGAACATGGACTGAAAATAAAGAATATGTATGTATGTATATATGTGTGTAATGTATAACTTTCTCACTCTTCCTTTTAGGACACATATCATCCAAGAGAGAGAAGACGAAAATGTAGTCGTTGTTCATCCACACACCTCTTCTTTCACTCAACTAGTAGTATATTTTATCTTTCATTCTCTCCATTTCTTTTCGGTATGAATTAAATTATATCTGATTACAATATTATAAACTCTCATTTTATTTACGAAATATTTTACTTTTTGTTAGATAAAATAAACAATTTTCAAAAACCTTACTCCATGAGTATATAATACATAATAATAAGAAAACAAACAATAATACTTCAAAATATACTACGGTAAATCAAACTTTAATTGTAATGACAGGAATGGCCTCGGTTGAGATGGAACTGTTTTACAGCCATGTAAGATGTTGACCCAATTAAATATTAGGCAGGGCGAGAGGATTGGCAAGAGGGATCGAGAGATTTGGTACATTTTGATTTTTCTCTGGTATTGCTAGTTTAGTAGTGTCTCTCATCTCAATTTTGGAAACTAGTGTCTTTTTTAATATTAATGACCTACGTTAACAAACTAATTAAACAAATAAAAACCCTAGTAATCCATGACGTATATACATGAAGCCATCAAATACTTATATATTTAACACGAAGGAATTTAAATCATTTACTATTGATTTCACATTTTTCAGAAAATAAAAAAGAGAAACATGATATACTTGGGTTGGGTTTGTGGGGTAGTTGATACCGAAAGTTTGAAAATCGCGCTTAACCGATTACTGTTAAGAAATGTCAATTAAGAAGATATATTGGTGTGTATATGTGTATCTACATTTATCAGTTATGCTCTTCTCAATTTTAATTTTTGACAGAATTGAAAGTGTAGCTCCAAGTTGAAGTTCTTTTTCGGTTCACTTAATGCAACGAGAAAGTGAAGGATGATTTTGATGACACTTGCGTACTTGAATTATATTATGTCAAATATTTTATTAATAAATTAAAGCTAGTCAATCAATCAAGTCTACGAATAATTTTAAATTATTTAAGTAAATGCTTTTTTAATCACATTCTCCTGTATTTTCTCAATAAATTAAGCCTCATGCATTGATACCTACCACGTCTTATAAACAACCTCGAACTGACATAGCAAGATATTCCAAAAGAACACTCTTTGCCTTAGTTTTTACATTTAATATATCAAACAAGTACAAATCTAATTAATCCTGAAGAAATGCAAACAATTAAAGTTTGGATGATTACTTCTAAAAGAAAACAATGGATGATTATTTCAGTGTTATTGAAAACATGTATTAATATCCAAATAATTAGCTTATTTCAAAGATTGAGTTTTAAGATTACCAAAAAAGTTTTTGGACCATTTTCAGATAGGTAAACTTTTGATTTCGAACTCTCTGTCTAGATCCTGTATATATTTGTAAGGGTCCCTCAAAAGGATTAACATAATTTACATTTAATATGAAATTATCTAGGTTCCTCCAATTTTGCAGTTTTTCCTTCATGGGGAATGCCCTTCATAGGCTGTATTGTTTTTCTCTTTAATACATTTTATTTAGCAAAAAAATAATTTACACTTAATACAGCAAAATATAAGTAAAAGTACTACAATATAGTCTAGCTAGTCAATATAACTTATATTTACATAATATATAATTAGGCAAAGATTTAAGAGAGAAGTCTCTCAAAAAAACAATAGAGAGAACTGTTTTTAAAGCGGGAGTAATTCTGGAGAAGTCATAGTAGTCTTAAATTTTTTTTATAAATATTCTTATATTCATATCATTATTTTAAATTCAAATTATTATTTATAAATTATAAATTAAAATTATTTATAAATAAATATTAAATTTTTAAAAGCATATTATTAATCTTTAAGAAATGAAGTTTTTATCAAGATGTGTTATATTAAATTTGGCCGGTAGTTGTCAAGAATATCAAATAATACAGGCAGGAGATAATACTACTCAATATAATTTCTAAAATACGAGTATATATCACTCGACAATATATATCGGTTTAATAAATTCTATGCAGGGGACCTTACTAGATTATATTTTATAGTATGCATTAGATTAGATTTTGATGATGCATCAAAATTTGTCTTTTTTTAGAGAATAAGGTCCTCCAATCATGCACTTGAACTCGTAAAAGATGCTGCCCTATTGGATTCCTTCTGTTTTTTTATATAAATCATTTTGTTACCTTTTTTCATTTTAAAATTATAGATTAAAGTCACATAATATAGTAATATTATTAATACCTGATAAATGAATAAATTTTTTCAGTCTTAATTGGGGCAAATGAGCTTAATGAATAATCTCGCTAAATGCATAAACGAATAAATAAAAATATAGGTTTTTCAGGACCTATGTAAATATAAATGAATAATAATTATATTTCAAATAATATATTTTTATTTATATAATATATGAATACATTTCATCCAATAATAATTTTCAAATATATTAATAAGTCATATTTTTTCGAAAAATGCCTCTAAATTATTTTGTTTCTTTCCACCAAAATGCATCTTATCCTTAATTTTGTGTAAAACATGGTATTGTGCACTTTATTTATTTCATATACGCATATATAATATAACCAATCTAGAATTTTAAAAAAATGAATGTAATTAAAATTTACATAAAATTTATAACCACGGTGAATTCTAGGCACATTTGAACATAATATATATATATAAAATACTCCATCTGTCACAAATTAAATGTCATATTTGACTTTTTTTTTTGTCAAATTTACTAACTTTTGACTAAAAATTACATATACTATATAATTGAAAAAAATTATAAAAAATATACCATCAAAAAGTATATCTAATCTATTTTAAAATGTACTTTTTAGGTTTTCAATATTATAAAAGAATAATTTTAATTCTCAGTCAAATTGACCATAAAAAATCAAATATGACAGTTAATTTGGGACGGAGAGAGTAACGTAATTAAGAAAAAAGTCTAAAAATATTATCTAAATGAATTAATATTCATTTATCGATAAAATATTATATTCATTTATCGATAAATAAACAATCTCGTTAAATATGAATATATATTTTTGGTATCAAACGTATTCATTTATCGAGGTTGTACTTACTAAAGATAAAATTTTGTAGAGATATATAGGGCTTCATATTCCTGAGGGTGACCTTAGGTAACTACCTGAGGTTAAAAGAAATTTTCATACAAATGCACAAGGGCATATTTGTAATTACAAGAGGTAAACTTTAAAATAACAAAATTGCCATTAGTATTTACATACAAACTCCTTATAACCTTAGGTATGTTCCCTGGGGTCATCCTTAGGAACATTTTTCTCATATTTATATTAGATATAAAAGAAAACCGGCCCTGAGATTAATCCTCCCGCCTGAGGTTATATTAGCTTGTAGTACAAATTCTAAATGACATTTTAGTAAATATAAAATTTATGCATTTACATAAATATCCTTATTTTTGTAATTAAAAAAATTCTAACATCAGGTAGCACCTACCTTAGGCACATCAAGCCGTTTATATAAATATAAAAATATTTATATAAATATAAAAATATACTGTTAACGCTAAGGTTAATAATATTTATAAGGGGCGATAATCACTAAAAGAAAAGGGAAATAAGTCGGTTCATTCCATTTGTCGTCGTTTGTTTTATAAAAACAATAATTCTCTTTGATCTTTTTAAGTTTTATGTTTACCCAAAACTACTTCATTCTCATTCTGCACCTCTCCACCTCTTCCCAGATATTTGCGTTCCCTTTACCTCATTCTCTCTCTTACCCATTCACTCACTTTTCATCACACGTAATTACATCTTATATTAATCTCAAAAATATTAATTTATTTAAAATAAATTTTTAAAAATAATTATTTATTTCATTTCCGGATCAAAACCAAACAATGAAAGGAATTTAGACCCATTCTTTCCCTTTCTCTTTCCCCGGTGTAAACAAAACACCCCCTGAATCTATTTAATATTGTGATAATTGAAACGAACAGAGATGAGACTCACGCACATTTGGGCTAGGCCATTCCATACTTAAATGTGCTCAGCCTTTTGATATTGGGCTGCCTAGTGGACGGATCACTGGGCTTGCTCGTATGGTGTTTATCGACCTTGCATGTTTTGCTATAATGCTATTGTTGTTTCGTGAACTTTTTTTTTTGACAGTTGTTTCGTGACTTGGAAATTGGAAACTACTCCATTTGGTTCTGTTTTCGTTAAATTTGTAATTCACGAAGAAGTTCTGTGCAATTAAGTTATGGTTAATTTTTTTTAAATATTTGTGTGTTATTTCTCTGATGTGTAACTAATATTTTATAATAAAATTCAGTAAACTAAATTATTTTAATAACTAACCAACCATAAAATAACTACAAATAGAATTATAGAAAAGATAATTATAAATACACGTTTGAACTAGTAAATATTTTGTAGGATTATAAAAATATGGTAAAATGATTCATCTTTATTGCAAAATAAACTTATGTAATTAAGAAACAAACAAAACCTTGACCTCTAAGTTTTAACAAAATGGGCCATGCTACCAGCCGACAAAAAACATTAGTTGAAAATTATTAATTTTCGAAAGTAAATAAACGAGGTAACAATAAGATGAAAAACGTGAAAACTGTGAATTTTCATTGAATTTTATAAAATTATAATAAAAAATGTTTGGATAAATTTTTTATTATAGTTTAACTATTTTTTTCATTTCTTATTATAATTCTACAAAATTTAATAAAAAATTTCACGTTAAAAAATTTGCACCTCATAAACGAATTTTAATCAAACCAAATTGATCAACGTTTCAAATACTTCAAGCAGACCATAAACACCCACATAAACTTAAGATCAACATTATTTGTTATAATTTCAAAAAATAATAAATAATCAGTAAATCTTATCAAAACTCTAACAACAACCAACAGTTTACGCGGACCTTTTACATGTAAATAAAATACGAGTATATTATAGTGTATGTTTTCCTCTACACATCAATCTTGGCTGGCGTGGGAGATGAACTGCCCCCAGTAGTTGGCCTACAAATAACAAAAGGTCCTGTTGTTAGCAAAACTAGTATTTCCAAAATTGAATCCCTTAAACTAACTAGTCCAATGAATAAACAAGATTTGGCGATTTGCACATTGTGTGCAAATGATAAGATGAAGGCAAGCAAAACAGAGTACTGAGTAAGGAACTTACAGGCCAACAAAAACTTTGAAAGAATCGTAGATACTCCACTGCACTCCAGTAAGGCTTCCGATCATGAGTATACGAAGAGGAAGCCCGCGAGTAAACAAACCCCATAATCCTAGCTTCTTCACGGCCTGTACAATGCCATTGGTAGTTTTATTATGTGCAAAGAACAATATATATAGTCGTGCTTTCTCATACAAACTACATTTTGTAATGCTAGTGAATCTTAATCGTATTTTTTATTACGACTTGTACACTTGTAATTCCGGTTGCCTCTAAAAAATATATGTCTTGCCGGTGTACATGGTTGGTTTGTGGTAGAATTTGAGGATATATATATATATGTAACAATTAGAACAAACAGAATATGCACAAGTAGGAATGAAAATTGTTTACTCACATCACTAATTGTGACCCCTTGGGCATTATTGAGAAAAGACACCAGATTGTCAGCAGGGTGTGATACAACAGCACATAATACACCAGCTATATAACCACCGGCAAAGCTCACACCAAGCTGGAGAGATTTGCTACACTGCTCCTTTGGTGTTGGGATCGCATGCTTGTACAGAAGCTCGACAATCGTCTCATAAGATGTGAACTTCATCATAGTATCTGCAACATTGTACCAGTTTGGTCATAAGCAATAATCCTGGCAAAGGTTTTTCATTTTGCAATTACAAAGTTTTAGGGGGCCATGATTAGGATAGCATTATCAGCAGATCAAAATATTAACAATCTTGCTTGCGAAATTAAGTTGGAACAATGGTACAGAGTTATGAGTTATGACTACGAAAATGAGGAGGTATATTATGAATGGTTATTCTTTCACAGATTTAATCATACTATGAATCAGCTTACATGGAATTTGTCGTCCCCAAAGAGGGCCAATGCCCTTGAAGAGCCTGAATAAGAAAAGGCATATATAAGAACATAATAATACTTCAGAAGAAAAAGAAAACAAAAGAAAAGATACAAACCGTAGTACAATTTACAGAGTATATAAATATAATTAGTTTGTCAATAAAGCCATACCCGCTAATGCCTTGAGATTTGACAATCTTTGGAAGACCATCCGACAAGCCCTTGGCAAAACCAGGTTGAGTTTGCACACGAACCTTGACAGCCTCAAAGGGACATAGAGCAATATCAGCAATAAATTCAGAAGATGCAGAGCCAGCAAGATAGATCAATGTTTTGTACTTGGCAGCATACTCTGGACCAGCAATGTCCGAGTAGTATTTCTTGAAAAATTCATAAAAGCCATACTTGCAAGCACCCTGTGCACCGTAACCTAACAATGTTGGCACCCATCCTTTGTATAAGCCTTTGGCTCCTTGCTCCTTGAGCAAAACCGCAAAACCAGTTTTTGTGTTCTTGTACTTTGCAGGGTCAACCTGAACAATTGGAAAACTTCCAAATTATCTGGAACATATATTAATTCTTAAATATTAAAACTTTTTGTAACATATATTGATCTTTAAGTATTAAAACGAAATGAAAAAAGACTTTTCACTTGTTTCTTATAAAGTAAGAAAAAGAACTCAGTTTTTTCCTGGTGAAATCATTTACCAAGTTTTTAAGTGTGTCAGGCATATGGACGGCCTTCACTTAGTAGAAATATTGATATAGCAATCCATGGAGGTATATGCATAGAAATATATTTGGGTGCTACTTTGTAGTTTAAAATTAGGAAAGTATAGTTCCTCTGTTGATCTAGGGAAAAAAATACTGGAGTATGATCATATGAAGCAACATAGCAAGCCATAAAATCAGTAGCAGGTAGTATTATTCTATTATACTGTATAGCAGTCTTCCGGATCAAAGTATCAAGAGACATGCTGTGTGACCTTTTCTTGATATAAATCTAATAATAATAGTAGCAAACGGGGTGACAATGTCAAACACAACTCAAAAAACGACATGAATTCAAACTACTTTTGGGGCGAATTATTTAACAAAACCAAAAGTTGGCACGGATACAACTTCATTAATTCATATCAACACGAAATGACATGTTTAATAAAATTTTATTTTAAAAACTTTTTGAATTTTTTTTTAATCAAATGTATGTAAATTTTAGAACAATGCTAAAGTGACATTTCTGACATGACCCTGAATTACAAGATTGCGAAATCCAGCAGCAAAGAACAATACGCAAATCGCACATATACGTAATACTACGTGGGGGAGAAGAAAAGGAGTGAAAAGCGAACCTGCATGTTGCACTTGACGACATCCATAGGAGTAATGGCGGCATGAGTGATAGAACAGGCTAAAATACCTCCAGTTGTACATGCAGCATAAAAAGCAGGCGAGTACATCTCGATCTTACGCGCACCTTCCATCGGAGATTGAACGAGGAACCTCCTTTTAGCACCTTGTTCATCATTAATTAGCCGTGATGATGGAGAACTAGAAGAGGAGTACTGGTTTTGATTTATAATCGACTCTTTTAAATCACTCATATTATAATTAGACCATGTACGTAATAAAGATGAAGAATAGAGATAGCTAGGAATGATATCAAATTGGTGACTGTTCTCCGGAAACGCCATCTAAATGCAATGTGTGTGTACGTGCAGAAAAGTGCAAGCAATAGGTATATATGTAGTAGTGCATCAAATGGTTTGAACTGAACAAGGTTCCAAAGACAAGTATAAGGGTAATAGTTTCAGGTAGACGAGTCAAAAACTACTTTGGATTGGACCGTGGACTAACTATAAAAAAATCTCTTTAATACAGGTGTCAACTAGTTACGGGAGTTTTAATACAGATTTTTCCTTCAAACACGTTTCTTCTGTTTTGTTGGAGGCGGCTATGAGGTCTATATATGGTCAACGGGTCATGGTCAAGAAACCCCCTCCCCAAAGAAAAAATCTCTCCTACTTGGGCTATATCCAAAAACAAACTCAAATTACTAAAATGGGTTGCGTACGAGTAAATTTACTTAATTGTTTGTTTTGGAGTGGGCCGGCAGAGATGTAGCCTACAAAATAAATGAAACTGAGAGAACAAGTAGGTCATTGGGCTTTGATAGAGGTGACGTGAAAGTTCAGAGCAGATATATGTTATTCGTGGTAGCTAACCTTTCTATTAATCCTGTCCAGTGAGGCAGTGACGTGTGTCTTATTAAGAATGTCGTATAATTAATGATTTTTTTCGTTTGGTTATACGTAAAAGGCTAGTGGAATAGCTTTGAATTTGATCCCCGACTTGGACAAACAGTAGAGTTGCATATCCAGCTTGTTTTAGAACCACTCCACTTTATCATGTAATAATATATATGGCGCGCAGTCAAGCCTAAGCAACTAGTCTTGCCCGCTGACCAAGAGGTATGTACTTTTTCACTTGACACAGGAAGTAACCCGTTAATCCCTTATATCTCCATCTAATAAACATCCTTTGACCTTAATTTATTACATGAATGATTGGATTCTTACGCACAGCACCGGCGTTGAGTGCAAGTAATACAGCCCTTGCATGAGACATCTATCATTTTGGGAGCAATTTTTTTATGAAAAATCTAGAAAATAACCTGAAAATAAAAAAAAACAAAATTTAAGCTGATTATTAGAAGTTAAAAATCAAGTAAGGCAAATTAGCAAATAGAAAAAGGACATATTTTTCACCCATCTTTTAAAAAAATGGGCATATACGGATGTACTTTTTATAAATAATGTAAATGTCATATTCAATTCTAGTAAGTCACGGTTGAATGGATTGATTATTTTATCAATTCGAGAAGGAAAAATGCTAGCAAATTTTTATTTTGAAGGCTTGATTAATGATTTTGCTGAGAAAAATAATTTTTAAGATACGAGAACCTAGTATCTAGTGAGGAAGAGTTCCCTGATTTTGTTGTGAATATTCAGTAACGAGACGAATTTTTGTGATATAGCATCCTGCTTACACATAAATACACATTAAATTTATGTGTGTTCCTGTTCCAAAAGTCTGTACTAATTATTAACTAATCGGGAGATTGTAACGGGCTACAGGAAGAGTTTGACGTAACTGTGACGGAGGATGGATCTCAAAAAACCACCGTCCAAGAAGCGGCGGACTTGATTAAAGATCTTCTTGAAAAGAAGAACAAAGCTTGATTAATACTTCTACATGTTAGGATCAAGTATGCCAATAGTTAGGTGCTCACTGTCTCTATATACTACAGTAGATATTTTGCAACGATTTTATTGGAGTTAGTATAAGGTGATTTACTTGCATCTCATTCTTTGACACCAATTCACCTTGATACTGACCAAAAGAATGGAATTTAAGAGTAGACAAAATAACACTTGGATGGAAACTAGTAAACTAGTCAAGTGGAGTGGCTTGGGACTTGGGAGCGACAAATGTAGAGTTTACAACATTGCAGTGGCAAATGGCAAATGGCAAATGGCAAATGGCAAATGGCAATGTTCCAAAAATGAGCATAATGGATTATGGAAAGAAGTTTTGGTGAATAAGTATGGCCCTGAACTTCTACTAAGTTACACTCTGCAGCATTTCATGCAACAAAGATCACACTCTAACCAAGGTATTCTTGTCAATCATTTTAGTGAAAGCAGGAACGGGGTAATAATAATAATTCATCCTCGAACGATCCTTGCCTAGCTGATGGCAGCAGAGTATTTATTAACGGCTCTTTTCTAACCCTGCAATACGATGCGTAACTCTGTTTCTCTATAGAAGTTTACTTCAAACTGAAAAATCAGTGTGATCAATAAAATTCATTGTATATTGATATTCAACTAAAATTTTTAAAATATGATTCGAATGCATCCCAAGTCGATCCTATCAATTACTCTAGCTTTGTTGTGTTGTTCTATCAAGACTTTGGAACATGCGGCTATACTTTTCATATGGAAAAAACATTTAATCACCTAATTCATGCCCCTCAAGTTCGAACTACAACACACTTGTTATCACGACGCGAGCCTTAAAGATTTTTATTGATGCCGTCTTGTTGTAGTAAATATATTCTTATTCTTGCACAAACCGACGAAAATGGAATTGAAAAAAGCAGAGGGCCTAAGCGGCCCCGAGGACTTACCCATCCCTTGCCTTTCAGGCTTCAGCAATAAGCAGAGAATAAAACTGAACCAGTCAAACTGTTACGAATCCATTCAATTCTTACATTTATTCTAAAAAGTTAGTACCTATAAAGAATTTTGTGGGGAAATATATATACTTTACATACGAAATGAAAGCTGTGTGTTGGGAACTTCAATTACCGTTGTCACGCGGGAGAGGTCACTTTTTCACTCGTTCATGCAACTTTTTATGTATATACCATTTGTCTCAGATGGCGGGGAGTTAGTATTAAATACGTTTTGTCTTTAATTATAACAATAAGAATTAGCAGCAAGAGAAAGTAAACTGTCTTTTATTCTGTGTTTTCTTCACCTTTTACAACATGAAACAAACGCAATTTTTGGAAAGGCTTCCTCACTTTTTCGAGAAAACAAAGTACATTTTCAATAAACCAAAAGGCTCCTTCGCTTTGTTAAGAGTATGTAAGAAGCAAAGTTCCAATCATCTCCAGCTGGTGATAACAATGATGTGTGTTTTCTTCAAGTAAAGAAAACAAAATTATCAAATCACATGAGGGGTTAGTGAAGTTTATACCTACTATACACTAATATTAGTATTTTTTTACCAAATGCAACTTTAATTGTGCACAATTTGTATTAACTTTAAACCTCTCCACCTCTTTATATCTTATCAATTTGGATTCTCGATGAAAAAGTTGGGTTATATATGCTTGTACGTATTGGTATCTTGGCAGAAGAGCATATTAGCTCTTTCACTGGGACATGCGGAATCAAGAAAATGTGAATATTGGAGTCATATATACTGAATATGTTTGGTTTGATTTGCTTCTAAAGATCGGGTGATATAAATGTTTGTTATCTTAGTTATATTTTGGACAACACACCGGGGCCCTATTATGCAGCTAATTAACCGAAATATGTGATTAAACACAAAATAAGTAAAAGGCCGAGAGTTCATACGTAAAGTTGTAAATGCAGGATACTTTTATACATGTCGTTTGGTGATTTTTATCTTTTTTGCCATGATTTCTTAAATTGTTTTATACCGGGCCTAATTACAATGCACACAAGTCGAATGTAATTATGAAGAGGTTTGAGGCTTGAACAACTGCTTGCACAAGTTAGTGTTTGAAATTGGTCATAACTTTATCCAGCGACGGTGGTAAAAAGGACAATACATTCTACTCTGTTTATGTCTCTGTCAATCACAGATTCACAGTGAATGAGTGGGAAACAAAAGAGAATATACAAGTATGTTAAAATTTGCACACATCCTCTTTTTCTCTAAAGGTGACTTGCTCTTTTCTGTAATCTCACGAAACGGTGGCCCTCTTCATAAGAAGCTATAATGGGGTTTGTGAAACAAAGTGAATATATTGTGGTAGTGGATTTTCTTCATCATTACTATATCAAGAGTCATACCAAAAAAAGTCAGTCTCTGACCACATTAGTACATACTCCCTCCCTCTTTGGTAAAGAAATAATTGAGGCTTAATTTTTAGCACATGTTTTTAAAAGTTTTGATTTGATAATTAAAATTATTATTCTTAAAAAAAATTATGAATAAAAATATTAACCAAAAACTTTTATTCGATTTTTTTTATTTTAAAAATGATAATTTTAATTATGTAATCAAAATTCTTTGCTAAAAAATCAAACGTCAATAGAGAGAAAATATTATATCACGGATGTATCATATACTGGTATCTAGTACTATATCATATATGAATATCAAGATGTGGGATATGAAAGATTTTCTCAAGATTGCTCATGTTATTTCAGTTTGCAATCTTTATCATTTGAGATGACTTGTCTCTGCATACCAACCTGAAAGTTTTCAATATAGTCCAAGAATTGCAGATCGATCAATTTATGTACCTTCTGAAATTTATTACTTTATGTCACATTTTACGTACATTGTTACAGATCAAAACAAAGTAAGAAAAAACCAAGATTTGAAGTTCATTTCACATATATTTATCTGGAGAGTACATATTATTACTCAGGTTCAATATTATTGTGCTAAATGAAAAAGCAATCTTATAGAAGCCACTTTCTGTGAGGAAAAAAATAAGCTACAGTACTTACTACTACCCTTTCTTGGTGCTAAACAACTTGGAAAGGGTGTGAATTGGCATGTTATATGTGTATGTTGTTAGTTTTTCACTTTGTATTGTATTGGGAAACCAAATGTGACCCAAAAGCAACAGAACTCTAATGTAAAAATGCAAAATTCAGAAATTTCTTAAAAGGAGCTGAGAGGATTCCATACTAATCTCTTTTCACTTTCAACTTATACCCCACATTGCTGACTCAGCCCATGGAGCTACAAGCAAAACACTCTCTCTCTCTCTCTCTGTGTGTGTGAGATTCCAGGCCTGCTAATAAAAAAAGCTAAAATTATAATCATAGTTTAGAAGAAACAAACTAGGCATGCTGTTTGGGTAGTGCAACCCACTCAAAACATCCATGAATCTATGCTCCTCCAAGGCAGGGCATCCACTGACCATCATTATATATAAATATATATATATTTATCAACATTCTTACTTAGATCAAGAAAAATTCTCCATTCTTAAGTACTGAAGTATTGTTCACTAGTTCTGAAAATCATGGCAATGGCTGTTTCCCCACTTTCTCTTATTCTTTTTGTTCTACTCAATTGTTGTTTTATGGAGATCAAGGCTTCATTGTATCACTCTGATAGGATCATTAATCTTCCTGGACAACCTCAAGTGGGATTTCAACAATTTTCAGGCTATGTTACTCTAGATGACAAGAAACAAAGAGCTCTCTTTTACTACTTTGTTGAGGCAGAGATTGATCCTGCTTCTAAGCCTTTGGTCCTCTGGCTGAATGGAGGTATGCAAAATGTAATCTTTTTTTAATTTTATTTCCAAAAAACAGAGATTGAAACTTTCTATCAGAAGAAGCAAAATTTTCTCAATGTTAAAATCCAAGATTCTTCTTGTTTTCTGCTTGTACAGGGCCTGGTTGTTCTTCTCTTGGTGTTGGGGCATTTTCTGAGAATGGGCCTTTTAGACCAAATGGGCAGGTCTTGGTTAGAAATGACTATAGTTGGAACACAGGTACAGTTATATGAAACTAAAGATGCATTCTTTCTTATGTTAATTAATGAGCTTCCTACAATTTATTATGCCAAATAGTTTGTTCTGAAACCAAAAAAAATAAAATAATGTCAAAGTATCTTGTTTCTTCATCTGAAATTGCAGAGGCTAATATGCTCTACTTGGAGACACCTGTGGGAGTGGGATTCTCTTACTCTACTGATACATCCACAATGACAGTGGATGATAAAATAACAGGTTTGAAATCTTGATTGTTTTTCTCTGTTAGCATACATATATTTATATTTTAAGTCTTTTCTGAATTTTACTCAAGTTCTTTTTTAAGTTGAATATTAATAGAGAGAACTGAGAAAAGAAGAGATAAGCAGAACAAAAGAACTTGATTATCTTTTAATGTCAGAATGTGTTATGCATTAAGGTTTTATAAAGTTGAAATGCTTTTAATTAGTACTTGCATCTTTTCTAAAGTTGTGTTCAACTTTTAAATTTTAAAGCCAGGGACAATCTTGTGTTCTTGGAACGCTGGTTCTTAAAGTTTCCCCAATACAAGGGCAGAGATTTGTTCATAACAGGAGAAAGTTATGCAGGTATATCAAAATCCTAATTCTCCATTTGCCAGATTGCTCTCTTTCAGATTTACCATTCGATTCATAATTTTATTTTATTTTCGATATGTCAGGTCACTATGTCCCTCAGCTTGCACAGCTCATGACTCAGTTCAATAGAAAGCATAAGCTGTTCAATTTGAAAGGAATTGCGGTGAGTGCTATAGTAGTAGTCTTTGTTGATTTCAAAGAAGACACTGAAGTCTGTAACGTCTGATAGAGCTGTTGGCATATTATCCTATGCTAATTACGGATTTCTTTATTTGTAGCTTGGCAATCCAGTTTTAGATTTTGCAACCGACTACAATTCAAGGGCTGAATTCTTCTGGTCACATGGAGTGATATCAGATTCAACCTACAATATTTTCACCACTGTGTGCAATTATTCTCGTTATGTTAGTGAATTCTATAGAGACTCCATTTCACCATTATGTTCCAAAGTGATGGCTCAAGTGAACAAAGAAACCAGCAAGTTTGTGGACATATATGATGTTACCCTTGATGTCTGTGTATCATCCGTGTTCGCACAGTCCAAAGTTATTAGTACCCAGGTACTCATTTCTTTGCAATCTAAGTTTTCCATTATCGAGTTCTTTATGTTTCATAAATCTTTATGCTGCTCAAACAATTATACTTGCAGCAAGTCTCTGAAAGGATTGATGTGTGCTTGGACGATGAGACTGTTAATTATTTGAATAGAAAAGATGTCCAGAAGGCACTTCATGCACGGCTTGTTGGAGTCCGAAAGTGGGATGTTTGCAACAAGTAAGTCTTACTCACTGAAGCCACCGTCCAATTCCAATGTTAGTAACAATTCAAGGCCATAATGACAATACTGTCGCTCTGTTTTTCTTTCTTTATCAGTGTTTTGGACTATGACTGGCTCAACATTGAGATACCTACAATCTCTATAGTGGGATCACTTTTAAGGGAAGGAATTCCAGTCTTGGTTTACAGGTAAATCAATTATATATATACATTTACCCTAACATTAAATAAGCTTGTTGGATATAGGGTGTCTTTGTAGTTGTTAAAAATAACCATAAATTTTTTGGCAACAGCGGAGATCAGGATTCAGTTATTCCATTGACTGGAAGTCGCAAATTGGTACATAGACTAGCAAAGCAACTCGGACTAAAAACAACCGTACCTTACAGTGTCTGGTTCGAAGGACAACAGGTAAATTATCTTGAACAAATTCAATATTTTAGACCTTTAGTAGTATTAGTTCATTCCCTTGTTTCGGAGAAGTCTTTTAATTTAATATCATCTCAATATACAGGAGCTAAAAGTCTAATTTAATGGCATACAAATTTTTTCATATAAAGTATCGGTTACTTCATTGCCTTTGCAATCATTATAGGGTACAACTTTAAAAGGATATGTACATACAATTATCAATGCTTATAAAATGATCAAAGGCTTGTAGCCTAACGGGTGTCCATCTCTATTAATTAATTTATAGGACCGAATTGCAGGAAAATTCTGTATAAACTCTATAACTGGCTCTAATATTTCCATACTATGTACAGGTCGGGGGATGGACTCAAGTTTATGGTGATATCCTCTCATTTGCTACAGTGAGAGGGGCTGCACATGAAGCTCCTTTCTCGCAGCCAGGACGATCCCTTGTGCTATTCAAGTCGTTTTTGAAAGGCATGCCTTTACCGGACTCCTTCTCCTGACCAGAACCAGAAATGAAAACATTTCTAGTAAATAGATTGAGATTTGTAAATTGTAAGTAGTCTTCTATGTCATCGAGGGATCCTAAGCGATCTTGGTTTGTCCCAAAACATATTTTTTTTAGGAAAAAAAATGGAATTCTAAAGTTGATCACCTGATGTCTCATGTAAAGTGAAGGGATTATGATTTCTATATTTAGTTTTAACCAAAGCTGCCTCTGAGATATTGAAATCTGGAGGGACCAACATCAAGTGTACAGCCTTATTTATCTAAACGCATTCTGAGAGAAAAGGAAAAATGCAAAAGGCTACTTGTAAAATCTAATATTAAGTTGCTTATTATGTCAATTATCACCTGAAAAATGATCTAAACAGTCCATAATGAAATGGGGGGCAAGGGTAAGTTGATTTGTTAGATGACAAAGTAGATTTCTTCTTTTCCGGGACTTGCATGCTAAAATCTGCCAGCGAGGAAATTTATAGTCCCCGAAATTTATTTTCCGGGACTGCAACTTAATACTTATCAGAATACTCTATAACTTGAGCCGAAAACATCCCGTTAAACTGTTGTGGGCTTGTTAGTATAAGCTGCATATGAGTAGCCCAAACATGCCCTTAATGGTTTGAAAATATATATAATTTGTTAGCAATGAAATGAGATGGAGGAAAAAATGATTTGTTTTTTAAAAAAAATTATTTATGTTTTTAAATTTCGTTCATTCTAATTAAGGATAATATTGTGATTGTTAAAATAAATGTAAAATAAAGTAATTGAATATTTGATAAATGAATAATTTCATTAAATAAATATAATTTTCTAGTCTCAAATTCTAATACTCCGTAACATATTTTGTAATCACTATAACTGAATAATCTTAAATAAAATTCTCAGACCTATAGGCATTCGAAGCTTAAAGCTCAACTGTTTCTGAAAGTATGAAAAGTGAAAATCTTTAATGACATTCGTTGACCAGTTGGCACGATCTACAGTGAACAAATGTAAATTTGCTCACCCGACAATTTAGATACATTAACATACATGAACACGTTGAATTTACTGCATGTGTACATCAAATAAATATATTTAATACAAATAAATATTCTTATTATCAATATTTAGATATTTATTTATGTAAATATACACATATACATGAAATTATTTATAAATACAATGTAAATAGTCTGTATTTGTAAAAAAATATAATTTTAATTAAATTATTTTTATTTAATGTCATATTTAACATGAGACGAAAAATATATTATAAGAATGTTTTACTAATATTACGTTTGTATTTAACATTTTATATACTAAACACAAAAATACATAAAAATATTTATATGTTTTATATACCATTTTTTAGACAGAAAGATAATTCAGATTAAAAAAATCGCTGCAAAAGTAAAAGAATTCAAAATTTGTTGTAGATTTAAGCAATTATTTTATTTATATAAAAATTATAAAAATGGTTTATACTTTTTATGTGGATTTTTTTGACATAAAGCGAAAAATTCATTAAAATATTGAAACCAGCCGAGACAAACTCCCGAATTGTCAATTATAACTTAATTATAAAACAAAAAACGAGCTAAACAAATAACCGTTTTATTTTCAGATCGCTTAACAGAATATCCATATTACCAATTACCTACATAACTCAGCATTTGGGATGATATTTGAGATGATTTTTTGGGTCTCTAACATTTATCGTCACTAAATCATGATCAAAATCAAAAGCACGCAGTTTTTAATAACAAAAATCCATGCATTGTTTGTATGTCTGTGGCAGTGTGGCGGTAGGCGGTAGCTGTCATGTTGTGTAGCAAACCATGTGGACTGGACGACCAGGAACCGACCCGATCCGAGACACTGCATTTCTGACCCGCAACATCGTCTCCATGAGTATAAATGTATAATTATATTAACTGCCCTGGAAAAGCGGGAAGTTGTATAATTTCATTTTTATTTGCTAAGAAACAAAAATCTAATACTGTTTCATAAAAAAATTCCCTAAATTTGAAACTCTGATTTGCAGTTCTCTAATAAAATCTGGAACAGTTTTTAAGTTAGTTACAGAAATTATGTTTTCAGAGCATATTGAAGATCTTTACACTCTACAAGTAACCCCCCCCCCTCTCTCTCTCTCTTTCTATATTCTAATCTAATAATTGTATAGATATAAACACATCGTACATATAGTCAGTGCTACATATGATTGTGTGTAGTTAGGGTTTTACAAATTCACTCACCAGTAATTTCATATTCTCATCTTCAACTTGTGCTTGATCTATAATTAAAAATACACAGATGCAGAAAGAAGAGGAAGATAGAGAGTTTGATTTGGCTTCAGAGGAGCACTCACCTCTCACTGTCACTTCCAGGGTTAGTTCATTCACTTGCCTCATTTCTTCGATTTCAAATGTGAATTCAGGTTGTAATGCTTATTTTAACTTGTAATGCAGGTATTGTACATGTTAGGTGATATTACAGCCAATTCCGCCTATAGATTTACTCAATGGCTGGAATTGGTACGGAGACGTAGTAGTCATCGGTGTTCGGGATTCCCTAACCGCCCTTACCGTTCGGATAGTATGCAATCATTGAAGTTAGTTATTTTCTTTACTTCAATTAGGTGCTCTAATTCGTAGAGATATAGATATGTGCAATTATAGTGGATTTCGGATTTATAAAGAGTTTAGAGGTCTGATATTCTGTTTAGAAGAGGGATAGAACTTGAATTATTAAGCTTCCTATTGATGCTATATTACATGTTTCATGGCTATATTAGATTTAGTTTCTTGTATTACTTTGATACCTTGTGAATAAAAGGTTTTATGCTACAATAATATTTTGACTAATGTATCATAAATGAAGACTAGAGAGAAGGATAAAGAGATTTGTTAAAGAATTACAAGTTGTGATCTCACAGTTTTAGTTTTCATATCAATTATCGGCTTCCTGTTACGAAATTCACTCACTATCATTGAAAATAAAAAGTTCTATCTGGTGACAGTCAAATATGCACCCTATATATTAACTAATTTATAGACTTTTCTATAATATCTTACATGTAATCGATACACCTTTCACATACTTGATGTTGTTTACATCTACATACATGCTGAATAATGAATATATGTTTGTGCGTGTGCGCACGGGGGCGTATAGATTGATCAACTTTTCCAGATTTTCGTTATCTTTCTCGATTTGTGCCAATCATGATTGCTGTCCAGTACAGGAGAACCAATAATTAGTTCAACCAGTTCTGCCTATTCTGAACCAAGTCCAGAATTTAGTTTATGGGAAAGACTTGGCAAAGCAGCCATGCTGGACATTGAGTCAACCTCCTTATCCTGGAACAAGCTTTCTTCTCTTCACCATACTGAACATAGTAGTAGCAGTGAACCAGAGGATGAGATGAATAAAGCACTAGAGGTATATGAGTATGTGATGCTCTAAACTTACTACATTAATACTTTGAACTCTAGTTGGGGAAGTGCATATATTTCTATTTCCTTTCGATATCACTATATACCACACTTTCATCATAAATAATAATTTCCCATCTTTTTAGCCAAGAAGATGAGGATGGAGCTTTTCTTAGAGTTATGTAGTTTGTAAGTTCCTCATTTCAGTTCTATGTAAAGATTATTGTTCCTAACCAAGTATGGGCATTAAAACCAGTTAACATGAGGTTTCCTCAGGACATGTTTCATCTCTATCGACCCTTGTGTTTTTTTACACATGTTCTAAATGTTATGGCGTTCTCATCGCTGAACTCTTTACTACAGTTTAAATCAGTTCTCAAATTTGTGAACTAAACAGTGTAGAAGTCTGTAGCAGAAATCAGATCGGATTAAACTGTCTAAATGATTACTTCCTATTCTCCCATATGAAGATAAAATCAGTATATCATATAATTGTGTGCTATATGGCTTCTAGTACGTTCATCTTCTCAAAAAAAGCTGTAAGGTCTTCTACTATTTACTATATCATAACTCGCAAGTATGTATCATCAGCAGTAATATACTTCTCAGCTTCACACTGATTTTTAAAAGTAACTTTAATGTTTATAACTATATAATGATCTAATACGACGTTGTTTTCATGTGGCTACAGGTCACAGTGAATTCTGGAGGAGTTGTCTTTTTTGCACTTTTTAACACAATGGAAAATAATGAATCACCATCAAAGGAAGCTGTTGCAGTGATAAAAATATCTTCTTCGAGGATGGCCACACAGTCAGAGCGCCTCGGTTATGAATTTGCAAAGTGGCTTGGCGTCCGAACTCCACAAGTAGTACTTCTCACTCTAGCAAACACTCTATCTTTAGCATCCTAGACCTACATCTGACCATGCAACTTTGCTATTTTATAACTGTTGCAGGCTAGAGTCATACACAATCTTAGTCATGAGTGGGTGCAAATCAAGGAAGCTGCCGAAAAGGCAAGGCATACAGCAATTATGGAAGGAGATGAAGTTGGTGAAATGACATGTTCCGAACTTCTTGAAGCTCTTGATCTGAGTCGATGTCTTCTTCTCATGAAGTATGTTGAAGACATTATCTTATGTCATCATGCAAGAAATACAGTTTTTGCTTCACCTTGTTTTTTAGAGTCCAAGTTCTGGTAGTGTATGTCTAAAAATGCCAAATAAAGCCCTACAGTTTTCTGCATTTTCCATCCTAAATTTTAGAATAAGCGAATTATTGCACCATTTAGATGAATAGTGACTACTTGATCAATTCAACTACTTCTTCTGAAGTATCATGCAGTATTAGATCAATGGAGGACTCTGCATCACTCCGATGCAGGTACCCCAGCTGCAACAGATGCTAAGCATGACTGCCACTGCATTTACAATAATAAACATGTTGAATGAAACTGGCTGTCTGATTTTCTAATAGTGGAACCATAAACTATTTGCATAACTTTTATTGATCTGGTCATTTCCTTGTTGAAATAATTTATCCTAACACGATGCAGTGTGTCCAAGGTGCTTTGAGTTGCTTATTTCTTAGAATAAAGAAACCTCTTCTTTGCAGTTATATACACGCGTCTCCTCTGTTGGAAAGCTCTAGTGCATTTGAGTCACTAGAAGCTGCTGAAAAGACTGCAGCAGCCCTTGGCCGAATCTTGATGTTGGATCTTGTCATTAGAAATGAAGATAGACTTCCTTGTCGTGAGTTAAGATGGCGTGGAAATTCTGCAAATCTTCTGTTGGCGGACAAGATGGCCTCAGCCAATATTGATGGTATGGAAGAAACTTTCGAAATTGTTTTTGATAGATATAGACCAAGAGTATTCCATTCCATGCAAAAAGAACGTCGATCAACTTCAGTAGATAGTAGCGCGAGCCCTCATAGTCCAGCACTTGTATCACAGAGCTCTGAGCTTTTGGATGTTATAGAATCTCCTAAATCAAGCAATATGAGTCTCAAAAGTCAAAGTTCAATTGACTTATCATCTGATCTTCATATTGTAGCTATCGACACTGGTGTTCCTCGACGACCCCCTGCTGGGAAACTTGCAAATGATCGTGTAATGTATCCTAAGTTCGTTGAGCTGCTTATTAATAGCTCTGAGTATTCCTCAAATATTTTACATGAAGTAAGCGGGGGGAAATTAGGATCTCCATCTAACGACACTGGCACAGTATCTGATTTGCTCATAAGTGACATGACTTCAGTTGTTCGTTGTTTCCGGAGTGGATTCCGAGCAGCTGTCAGGGACTTGCAGGGATTTCATATTTTTCTGTTAACTCTTCATCAGAAACTTGATGGCTTATTACGAGCATTTTTAATAATTATTAATAAAACTTCCCCAGAGTATGAGAAAGAGGAAACAGTAGTTCCTATATCTCTATCACAAGCTGTGGGTGGTGCTGTCCATTGTCCATCTTCACCAGGTAAGGAACACATAATGAATCATAACCATTTAGATTCGAACGACACAGAATTGCAAAAATCTGCTCCTAGATCATTGTTACTGAATAGCAAAGAGGGCTCTGACTCTATTTCACCGGTCTCTCGTGATGGTTCACATGGAAGGTTTAACAAAGGCAGCTCGGAACCCCTTCGCAGCCAACGTTTGACAGCAAAACTCCGTGACTTCCACAAGTTTGCTAAGGTCTTTCTTACTCATTTATGATACATTATCATTTGTATATCAATATATATCCTATGAGATGATCGGCTGAGATATTTAACAAGAGAAGTGCGGAACTACCACCTTTTGCCAGGCAGCTGCTTTGGTTTGTCTAACTAGTTGTAGCTATCTTCTAGGGGTTGTTATCTTCCTCTTTTTCATTTCGGTGGATTATTATAGTACCTCGTAGGTGTCCAATTTATGGAATCTATTTTAGACACCTTTGTCTTGTCTAAAATTTTCATTTCCATGCAAGTCTAGACTACAAGTCTACAATGAACACTAGAAATATGTAAAACTGTCCCTGAACTAAGTTTATGATTAATGGAAGTTTTCTTGTATGTGTTGCTCTTTTCTTTAGGATGACGCTGAACTAAACAAGGAATGGGAGCAATGGAATGAAATGCTGAAAAACGATGCTATTAGGCTATGCCAGGAACACAATTTCATTACAGGATTTTTTGAGGGCAGTGAGAGTAACTGTGTCATTGATGCTTACGAGTTGAAAGTATGACTTCTCGGGACAGTGCATCTTCTTACTCTGTTCTACTAGTACTTGTCTTTGAGTAATCTCTAAGATTTTTATTGATTTTCTTTGTTCCCTCGTTCCTTTTTTACCCATTCTTTCAATATTTTCTGCTTACAGGTTAGGCTTGAGCATATTCTGGAGAGGATTGCATTAATATCTGATGCTGCAAATACAGAAAAACCATCATTAGTCTTAGGTGGCCAGTTTATTGGTGGTGCCCTGGCTGCAAGATCTGTGCATACGCTGCAACATTTAGGAATTACACATATTTTGTGCTTATGCTCCAATGAGATTGGACAGTCAGATTCACAGTACCCGGAATTGTTCGAGTACAGGAATTTTTCTGTAAGTATTTATTGCCTTTCCTTCCCTAATCATGTTGGTCTCCTTTGGGTACATCTGAACGTGCTCCTTTCTGAGTTAAGCTAGTTTTTTATCCTTTTTTTCTTTAGGACTTTTTAGTCACTGGTTTAGTTTGAACTAAGCGGCTAATGTAATATTAGATTTACTGCTATGTTGTATGTAATTTTGTTTACCCCTTCTTACTTTCACAGACATTTAACAAGGATAAGCATTGTATGAAATTTTTTGGAGTGTAAATTCCTTCTGTGTCATAAAAACAAATTCAGAGAACCATTAAAGTCTGTAAAAACTGGCACTAGTTATTTGCTGATGGATAAATGATTCAAAGTATTCTACCAGGAAGTTCAACATTAGATATTATTTGGTTTTAGTATAAAACTGGTGCTATCTTCGTTCACTTCATGGTTCCTTTGTAACTGCCATGTTATTAGTCAATATATGCCTAGGAAAACTGGGAAGAAGCACATTTCTGAACTTATCTATGGTCACTTTAAAATGGACAGTGCATTAGGATTTAGTTATTTTAAGTTGATTTTTATAACATTGTAACTTAAATATCTTTAGATTTAATTTCAGCGACTTGAATTTATGTTTTTTATTATTCTGCAAGTCATACATCTCATGAAGAATTGCATGTCCATATTATTATTTTTAACATAATCTTGACATCCGTATACTTGATCATTCAGTAGAAGATATAATGGATTTTGACTTAGTTTTACAATATCAATAACACCTTGCGAGACGAGATTCACTGGAAATGTGAGAGAAGAAAATGTCTGCTGTTGAAATATTGGAGCAGGAAAGATGATTTAGAAAAAAATGTGGCTTTGTTGTTCAGTGTTTATGTATATTAAAGGAAACCAAGCACAGGTTTCCTGTGCGATCCATATATGTCGCCTTTTAAAAACAAAACAATATAATATATATATATATATATATATATATATATATATAATTTCATGGAGCTCAATAATGAGGTTGAGGGTGTAGCCTAGTGGTAAGGCGTTCAGTCACCCAAAACACCCTGCGCCCCCTGTACAAAAACTATATAATTTTTATAGCAAATGAATAAACAAGTTTCTAAAAGAGTATAAATATAATTGTAGCTTTATGGAAATTGTCTGACCTCTTCCCCCCTCTCTCTCTTGAACAGATCAGTGATAATGAAGATGCAAACATCCAGGATATTTTTGGAGAAGCCCATGATTTTATCGATCATGTTGAACAATTAGGTGGGAAGGTTCTGGTTCATTGCTTTGAAGGAAAAAGTCGTAGTGCAACGGTGGTTCTTTCGTACCTGATGCTCAGGAAGTAAGGCTCGTTGTTTAAATTTTTGCCTTGACATTTGATTTGGCAAGTCATTGGTTTTGATGTTATGCATCAATATGCTTTGCATAGAAAAATATCTTAAAGAATTTTCATTAGGCTCCTCAGAAAGTCGGAACCTGTTTTGTCACTAAAGAAGTTCAAAATGCAGGAACTTCACTTTATTGAAAGCATGGAATAATTTGAAGCGAGTTCACCGTAGAGCTCAACCTAATGATGGATTTGCAAAGATACTTCTGGACCTGGATAGGAAGTTGTATGGTAAGGTCTCCATGGAATGGCAACAGCGGAGACCAACAATGAAGGTCTGCCCAATATGTGGAAAGAATGCTGGCTTAAGCAATAGCTCATTGAAACTTCACTTGCAAAAATCGCACAAGAGACTGTCATCAGGTAGCGTAGACAGTGCCATGACAATGGAAATTCAAAAAGCTCTGGACGTTCTGCAGATAAGCCGAGGTGGAAGTGTGAACCCTGCACAGAGGCAATGTCATCAAATGATAGACGGCTAAATATCAATTCCTCTGTTATCGGTGTAAATTAAATGCCACTTGGAGCCAATCTCGGAACATCAAGCACAGTTGAATTTAATGTTGGGAATAACATAATATTGTTGCAGTAGAAAAAAAATGCAGTTTGTATTCCGGGTTATGTACTTCTGGATTCTGTAGTCAATTGTAAAATGTTGGCAAATTTTGCTAAGGTGTTGCAACATTTCTAAAATGCCAGACATTTAAAAGCGACTGCCATTTCCAGGTGCCACGTTCTCTAGGATAAGGCTTTTCAATGCTACCTCGTTTAATCTGATGAGTACGAAATTAATGGGTGCCCGTATATTTTAATTTTTTATTTTGCTATATATGGCGTTTATATTGTTAATGGAAAAAGCGATTAGAAGGATTTTGATAATGATTTGGAATCTCCTATGGAGAATGAGAGGCATTTTTAATGGGAGATAAATCCCTTCGAACCCATTAAATGCCAAACTGAACATAATGACATTTCGATTCCATTGACGAGTTGAAACCCCCATAATCCAAACTATAAATATATATTATCTACATATCAATTTCCAATGTTCGGAATGAAATATTTTTAACATGAGCTAGTCCCTAAACAAATATTTTTTCCACAAGGGAGAAGGTCTTGGCGGACTAATTTGTATGTTACCAAAATACCATGTACTTGTTTAGGATGCAATTTACAGGCCTTGTTCAACCCGGTGCGTTATCTCATTGTACTATCTATAATTAAAATATGTCCAACAAAAATTAATCAGTAATTCTTTAGTGGTTCGTTAACTTCTAACATCTTTTAAAGGAAATTGACATTATTCATGCACGCACCTTGACAGTGGGGCAAATAAGTAGAGCCCAAATTGATCGTTCATACACGACTATAATCCTTTGATTAAATCATAGTTTAGCTGTATCCTATTGCAAATCTAATATCAGCAGATGAAATGTCTTTTGAGTAACAGGTACATCCTTGAAACAAATTCACCTAACAAGACACCGAGGCAGGGTTCTAGGCTACAGACTGTCAAATACGTAGAGCCCCTTTGACGAACCCAGGGACTACCGCCTAGTGAATGAAAAGCGGCAGCTTAAACGAAAGATGTAGGTAAAAATAAAACATCTACACTGCTACCGGCTCTGGTAATGATTCAGGTGGGGCACCACTACTGCCATTGAGAACAGTCACATTACCATCAGAATCAACATCAACAATCACAGAGTCACCCTCTTTGATCTCTCTCGCAAGCATCTTCTCAGCCATGCTATCCTCCAAGAGGCGCATTATGGCTCTTCTCAAGGGCCTTGCCCCGTAACTTGGGTTGTATCCTTCGTCAACAACCCTGTCCCTAAACCTCTCCGTAACCTGAAGTTCAATTTCTTTGCCCTTCAACCTCTCAAAGACTTCCTTGAGCATAATATCTGCGATCTCCTTGACCTCCAGCTTGGTTAGCTGCCTAAACACAATCATCTCATCCAGCCTATTTAAGAATTCTGGCCTGAAGTACTGTTTCAGTTCCTCTGTTACAAGGCTCTTGATGCGGTTGTAACTACTATCTTTCTCATCATAGTCGAGATCAAATCCTATGCGGCGGCCTCCCTTCTCAATTACACTGCTTCCAACATTCGAGGTCATAATCAGTAGAGTGTTCTTAAAGTCAACAGTTCTACCTTTGCTATCTGTCAGCCTACCATCCTCCAAAATCTGAAGCATCATGTTGAATACGTCAGGGTGCGCCTTCTCAATTTCATCAAAGAGAACGACTGTATAAGGTCTGCGTCTGACAGCCTCGGTTAGTTGACCACCTTCAGTGTAACCAACATATCCCGGAGGTGAACCAATTAGCTTTGAAACTGTATGTCTCTCCATGAATTCACTCATGTCAAGACGGATCATAGCTTCCTCAGAACCAAAGTAGTAGGCAGCCAGTGACTTTGCTAGTTCTGACTTTCCAACTCCAGTCGGACCAGAAAATATAAAGCTAGCAATTGGCCGATTAGGATTCTTGAGCCCAACTCGGGCACGACGGATTGCACGGCTGATAGCTTTGACGGCTTCATCCTGACCAATAACTCGTGTATGGAGTGTCTCTTCCATCTTGAGAAGGCGGTCAGACTCGTCAGTTGACACTTTATCAACCGGTATGCCTGTCCACGAAGAGACAATGTGCTGGATGTCCACTTCTGTCACAACTGGACCCTCATCCCCTGTCTCAGTCTCTGCCATGCTCATTTCTTTATTTTTCTCCACAAGGGCTGTTATCTGTGTCTTCAGATCCATTTCTCTATCGCGCAACTCTCCAGCCTGTTCAGAAGTTTAAGTATTAAAAGCTTAGAAGTTTTAAAATATAGAATGAGGATATTTGCAGAATGGCAAATCCTGGAGCACAATATTAAAACTCTAAATATATCAAGCGTTTCTTCCCAAACTGTGGTCTGGTTAATCTAAATCTTTCAACAATCCTGTTTTTACAAAAGGGTTGACAACGCCCATGCAGTTCTGCTCTACTGACCAAAAACCATTATTCTCAAGTCATTTCAGATATTTACTTTGCTCATTTAGGCATGAGTTGCTCAAGATATACTGACATTCCTACAAGCTCGATTTAGGGTCTCAGACAGAGATAGAACTTCCTGATTTAATATACGACGACAATAAGTGGTAAATTTGATTTTGCTTATTACCTTCTCAAAGTCCTGGCCACGGACAGCTTCATTTTTCTCCTTCGTTATCTGCCTAAGCTCTTTCTCAAGCTCTCTGGCTTCCTCTGGGAGCTGTAAAGCACATATGGTAAACCAACTATTTGAATAGCCAAAGGAACAAAATGGATGATAGATAAGTATCTCTTAGTACCTGTGCATGACGAAGTCGGACCCTGGAACCAGCTTCATCAATCAAGTCAATTGCTTTGTCAGGAAGAAAACGGTCACTGTTGCATACATCGAAACATCAGAAGAAGATTTGACTCCATCAACTACCAAAGAAGAATAAATTAACCACGAATAAACTACATTCACGTAGAAAAAGAGTGACCGCAAATAGCACATCCCTCTTTTGCATAATGATGAAGCCATCACATTGCTCTAGTCACACTGCTCCAGTATAGAAAGAATTATTTCATACCATCACAAGGGAAGAAGCAATACTTTACAGACTAGTCTGACCTCATAGCAAAACAATGAGTGTGTTTTATTTCACATCATCTAAAATGATACATTTTCTTTCCATCTATAACCTGATCTTTTTCAATGCAAACTTAACTTATTAGTCTTAAATATAATATTCTCTTTTCTATTTTCAAATTTTCAGATTTTGTGTATAAATATGGTTGTGTTAATATTATATAAAGTCGAATGAATTTTAATATGATCCATAAATTTATATCTACAAATATATTTAGGTTTCTATGCAAGTATAAATTTTGTAAAAAAATGTAAAACAAATAAGGGAGTTCCTCATTAACCTAAGCCTATATATATAATTTAATATTATTTTTTATATAAATAGAGTCTATTACATTTACTAAGTTACTTGAGTTATTCATATTTTGTGTCTAATAAATTTTTATTTAACAAAAAAAAAGTAATATCAAACCCTGATTCTTTTTTGATATAAATATACCCTACTAAATTTTCTATATTAATATAGTATAATACGTTTAGTTCATCTCTTAATCATTAACTTGATATATTACTGTATATCAAAAATTAATATTAAAAAATTGTATTTAAACAATTAATAGTATAATGGTAGGTTAATATTTAGAGGACAGTGCGAAGCGTAGATTGAAAAGTAGAAAACTAATGTATATAATTTCCCACTAATGTTCATTTTTGTAGCTTCAGTATAGATATAGCTAGAAGTCCCTCGTTCATTTATTGTAGCTTCAGTATACATATAGCTAGAAGTCTCGAAGCAACCGGGGGCAGTTCAACTGTATTAGTAATCTTGGAAAGTTTCTCGCTCAAAACCAAACTCCCACTAACTAATCTTTGTCGATATCGGCTTTATCATGCTTGTTTACTTGTATTGTTTTTGATGATTGACTAGTATGTTAGATATCCAATTGACTAATTAACCACAGAAAACCATACTAGGTTCTTCCTAGATTATACCAAATATGAAATCCACTTCGGTAACTAACATGGCAACTGTAACTAGCAGGATTTTTTTATAGCTAGGAACTACAGGCACCAATACAGTGTTTGCAATATAGTGGCATGCCAAACACAAGTATTAATCATCACTGGCCAAATTATTGCATCATTAATATATTTAAGAAAACAGAGAAGCAATTTATGTCTGGAAGTACCTTATGTATTGGTATGACAGTCGGGCAGCTGATTCTAAAGCTTCATCAGTATATCTCAGCTTGTGGTGAATCTCATATCGCTCTCTAAGCCCTTTCAGAATCTGTATGGTTTCATCTACACTGGGCTCGGGAACCTTTACTGGCTGAAATCGCCTCTCCAGTGCCGGATCTTTCTCAATGTGCTTCCTGTATTCATCAAGTGTTGTGGCCCCAATACACTGCACCCATTTATATGTTATGATTTCATCCAAGGTAACAACACTAAAAGCGTAAACTTGGTAAAGAAACCGATAGTATATTTAAATGAAGCATGTAGCAACAAAACTTAAACTAGACAATAAGCAACAGTTTTGCTTTTGCTACTAATTTCTAAACCAGTAAAAAAGGAACACTTGGTTGGCATGTGTTCTGGCTTTGGAATAAAGTGAAACAAGAAAATATCACAATTACAAGCACATGGACTTGCAACTAAATTAAACAACCTGACTAAAATTGTTAACTCTTTTTTTAGGAATAGCTTATTTTGGTTTTTGATGTATGAGGAAAAGTCAGGGAGATTTCAACCCAAGACAACATCAAACGAACCCTAGTATGCAAATTTACTCTATTTAATATGTATATATGTGCTAAATTTTTGGGGGACTCAAGGCCCAGATATTTCCCGCCTACCAGGGCCAGCCTGTTACCACACGAAAACCTTAGTTATTTTCATATATTGCATATCATGCTTTAGTCTTTCCAATTCTATCCCATTAGTCTAACCAATCACAGATGTGGACTTTTGGATCATCAACTAGCAGACATATCAGCAACTCTTGCATGACAAAGTCAATTATAATCCCATTAGCATTTGCATCTCCAATAAACTCACTTTATGCTTTCGTTAATTAAAACTAGTTAAACATTCAGGATGATCAATTACACTGAAGATTATCATATGCCCCATCGAATTTAAGGAAGTAACATTAGTTCACTCATATTATATCAGTGACGGACCAAGGATCTGAATGAGGTTATGAGGAGGGAAAAATCGTAAATAAACCTAATCAAATCCATATTAAGGACAAAATAAAAGTACAAATGCCATATAAAAGATCAAGGGGTTACTATAAAGTGGTTAAATATGAAAAGTATTTGAGTTAAACAAAATTTAAATTATTTCTACATATTAGTTACTTACAAAGACATATCAGCTTACTTTTCATTCCAGCAGTAACTATTTCCTTCTAATATAATTTAAGTGCAACTGTGTCTTGATGTGTCAATTTCAGATTTAAGGGGCACAACCCGCTCATGTATTAACCAATCTATCCATTGAAAATCTAGATTAAAAATTTAGGCTGAATAGTTATTTTGACTCCTAAGTTTGGCCTTGGCCTAGTCTCAAAGGTTCACTTCGTCTGTTTGCGTTTTGAAGTTGCCCCATTTCGGTAGCAATGTTAAACTTGTAAACGGACACCATTTTTAATTTAAAAAACTGGTACTTCAATGTTAAAATGGATTTTTTAAGGTAAATTTTTTGGACAAGCTTCATAGACTTCCAGTTCCCAATATGCATAAAAATTGATTTATGTACCAACTACTTTGAATAAGAGAGAAAATGAACAGAAAAAATTATATAAGCGTCAAACTTACCTGTAGTTCTCCTCTCGCAAGCGCTGGCTTCAAAATGTTTGCAGCATCGATAGCACCCTCTGCTGCTCCTGCTCCAATCAGGGTGTGCACCTCATCAATAAATAATATAATATCATCACTTTGCTTAATTTCATCCATAAGTTTCTTAAGCCTTTCTTCAAATTCACCACGATATTTTGTTCCAGCAACAAGGAGGCCCATGTCAAGGGTTATGACCTGAATGTAACAGTGAAAATAAGAAAAAAGAGAGTACTGATTTTGTACTTTTGACACAAATCAAAACTGTGTGAGTCTTACATCTAAGACTGAGTTAAAAAAGATGTAGAAATATTATGTGGTGTAAAGAAAGTAGAACTATGTGTGGCATCAACCACATTCTACATGCCCATTCAAATTTGTTAAAAAATAAACAAACTTGTATACTACAAACAAAATATTGGGTATAAAACTCTAAACTGTTTAACCATTCACCTTCTTCCCCTCTAACGTTTCTGGAACATCACCAGTTGCAATCCTCTGAGCAAGGCCTTCTGCAATAGCTGTTTTTCCAACACCAGGCTCTCCAACAAGGCAAGGATTGTTTTTAGTCCGCCGGCCCAATATTTGAGTGACGCGTTCAATTTGTGGTTGCCTTCCTACAACTGGATCAAGCTTACCCTAAATAAAATAAAAAGATCTTGAGAATAAATATCCTCAAAAGTAACATCAGATATAGAAGTTGAAAATGGAAGAATCACCTCTTCCGCAAGCTTTGTCAGATTAGTTCCATACTCCTCTAACGTAGGCATCTTGTTGTTAGAGGTTCCACCACCAACAACAGCACCAGCTTCTTGGCTCTCTCCAACCATTCGAATAACCTTCATGTACAGTACGGATTTACATGAATACTATATACATAATAAAAAAATAAAAAAACGATGTTTGAAAGACAATTATCAAATATAAAGTTGCATTTCTTGCCTGTGTACGAATGTTATTTGGGTCAGCTCCTAGGTTCTCAAAAACTCGTGCTGCTACACCTTCACCCTCACGCAGCAAACCCAACAGCAAATGCTCAGATCCAATATAATTATGACCTGAAACAATGCTAATGTAATTAATTTATTCTAGTACAAGTGCATATATTTATTTGCTCATAGATATTGATGTGCATGAATATTAAAAAATCATGTCCGTATCTTTTCTGTGTCAACCTTGGCATAGAGCCAAATAAGAGATTCCCATAAAGATAACATATAAAGACAAAAATAAAGAGAAGATCCCGGGAGTGAACGAAATACCTAGTTGACGGGCTTCCTCTAGTGAGAGCTCTAGAACACGCTTAGCACGGGGAGTAAAAGGTATTTCTACGGCAACAAACCCACTACCCCTACCAATGATCTTTTCTACCTCTACACGTGCATCTTTCAAATTGATACCCATCGACTTAAGCACTTTAGCAGCAATACCAGTGCCCTCGCCAATAAGACCCAACAATATCTGCTCTGTTCCAACAAAATTATGGCCAAGGCGCCTTGCTTCTTCTTGTGCAAGCATAATGACTTTTATAGCCTTCTCTGTAAACCTCTCAAACATAGCTTTTGGTACAGTTCGACAGGCTCTTCCTCGTCGAATAGAGGTTGCAGCTGCTACCTTTGAATGGAAGTCCTGGCCAGAATTTAACACGGCATCTAATGCATTGGCTCCTCGTAATCCTGAAAAACTTCTCATTCTTAGTGGGACAGTTCTTAAAGTACACATCATCTTCACTGATCTTCTAAGTTTTTCAGATCTTTTATTCTGAACATTCCTTTGAACAGCAGCTGAAGGGAAGTAGGTTGACTGAACCAAAGTGCTCGTCATGATTGCCTCCAAGAAATCTGTGCATGATAACAAAAATAATCACACATCCATACGATGATGATGCAAATTGCATCATAAATATCCTTGGAACTGAGAAGTAGATATTCTGTCTCAGATAAAAATATAACTTAGTTTCTGTGAAGCCAAATGCCAATATCGTGCAAAAGATATAGGTATCATTTATCATTCAGAAAAAAAAATTAAGAATACCATATTAATAAGCATATTGTTCTTGTCAGGAGGAAATACTAGGAGTAATTCTAGACGCTTCAAGGTGAATACTAGGAGTTCAAAAGAGTAGAACCGAAAAGAAATAATAGCAGTGAGCCTTGCACCTCGAGTTGAAACTTTCCGAGAAATATGTAAAAGAGTAGAATTACTGAATCTATGCATGCTAACTGATTCAATAAATCCTATATGACCGAGTAAGAATATTAGCAATTTTACATCATTACACACTATTTTGGTGTTCTTCAAAAGGTCAAAAAACTCACTTGAAATAAAATTGAAGCTATCATTAGGCATTAGCAATCGTTTCTTCAGAAGCAATCAATTAATAAAACGTATAAAAACATAACCCTAGTTGGAATATCATTATGAAGACAACAAACAATCCAATAACATATCAAATTAGTAAATACAATTTCAATCAAGCAAAGAATATACTTGAACACAAGCTCAAAAACCAAATGGATAAATCCAATTGATTCGGATAATAACGTATTAATCAATTAAAAATAAACTGAGCAACAAAGTTAAAAAATTGAATATACTATATCAATACATCATAATCGAAAACCACTTTACTCGCAACAAATCAATTTATCACAACTATAATACAGCAAATATACAGATATATAGTCAATTCGAGTAAAAAATGGAATAATAACATTGTAAATCACGAAAATGATTAAACTTAAAAGTGAAAAATGAATGAATTAAAAAACAACCTAATAATAGCAGGAGCTGAAATACAAAAAGAATTGTTTTTTTTTTGTGTGTGTGTGTGTGGATTGGGGGTAAATAATAATGTTTACCTGAAAATGGATAATTGAGAAAAGATGAGGATGATTGAAAGAATATATGAAAAGAGTGTGCGCGCACAAGCAAGCAAGCGCTTGTGGGGATATATGTTAGCCGGATTGAAAGGAAATGTATGTATGTACACTGTATGTATATGTATAATGTAGATGTGGTGTTGAAGATGTAAACGACGTCGGTTAGGGTTCTCTTTTCTTCTCGTTGTTGATTTCCCTAATTGAATCTTGTGTCTGCTGCAGTTACGGTCACGGGTGATCGGGCTAGGTCACAACCGTCTTAACACCCTTGGATTAAAAGTGGTTCACACAAGCACAATCGTGTGCGAGTTTGGCCCAACATAAATCCTCCCTAGTTGGTAGTCAGTCTAGGCTGATTATTCTCCCATTTAAAGGGCATAATCCGTATTAATCCGATTTTAATTTTATTTAAATTAAAATTGTAACAAGGTTTGAGGTTTCAATTTAACTATTTTAAATAAGGTTTAATGATCCTAAAATTACCTTTAGATAACTATCTAAAATTAACATCTATTATAATATAATATCAAGTTTGTTTTTATAAATATAATGGGACAGATACTATTATTACAAAAATGACATCTACCTTATATACTCAAAATGCTATTAACTTTAGGTAAGATATCTAAAATTAACTTTAGATACTTTTTCCCTTTTAAATATTCTATTTTTCCTGTATATACTTTAGCATAATTGTTTTTAAAATGGCATTTTATTTGTTTTGAGATAAGTATGTAATTTAACAAAACAAAATTTTTATCCAATTTTTAATAAATTAAAATAGGTAGAAGGAGAACGGATTGAACCAACCACATATTTTATTTTAGTTGATTACGATAAAGGACTGTGTTGAAATTTTTAAACGTTATAAGAATACAATTTGATTATGATTTAACTCCCGATCAAACTAAATCGAACTGCAATTAACTTATTTGATATCAATACATTAGGAAATTGAAAATCATAAATTCATTTCAACGTATTCTTCATTGAAATTCAATTTTGTTTAAAAATCAAATTATGTATAAAAACTGTGAGCACTTTTTTTTAGATTAAAAAATTGTGAACACTTTCTTCCCAAATTTATATCTCAAATTAAAATATAAGAGGGGTAAAAGAAATTTAGTATCCGTTAATTATCAAAATGATCCTGGTCTTTCTTCTTCTTCCTTTTTTTATATAAAGGAAATGGTCTTAATCTGCCTGTTTTAGTATGTTGCTTTTATAATTATAAACATAAACATAAAATTTATATATTTATCTTCCTTCCAATTTGGAATCACGCGATAAAACTATCCATAAGAAAAAATTAAGAACAACCGAGGTGGAGTAAGGTGGAGTCATTTAACCTCTTTCTATTACGTTCTCCCTCTTCTTTTTTGTACGTATTTTTTAATCGAATTTTGCATGTTATTATTTATTTTGGATAGCGAAAAGACAAGGAGGACTCGGTCCACTTTGACGCCGTACTCCCGAGTTTTAAAAACCTAGGAAAGCAAGTGAAGATAAAGTAAAATACTTTCATCCTAATTTTGGGGTGAAAGTTTTGGAATAAAATCATGTCCAATTAAATTCATTTTCAATTTATTGATTTTTTATTAAAAACTCGGGAGTACAAATAATAGTGAAAGTAAAATTATTTTACATATTTTTCACTTACTTTTCTTCATTTTTAAAACTCAGGAGGGGGCAAGGTGTGAAACTTACGACAAAGTAACAAACTAACAATTGACAAAACCACTTGTTCTTCACGTCTCTAAATTTTGATTGGATTGATCGGTAATGGGACTATCTAATAAAAAAAACTCTTATACTATAATAATTTAATTATACTCGATATATTTTATAATCAATAATTCATTATTAGGTAACTTAATTTTTTTTAGTATTCTATTTTTTCTGATTAATTCAATTTCTAAAAACTAAATTAAATTTATATTAGACATGTTAAGATCTATCTTTGGAGAATAATGCCACAAATCAACTTTAATTTTTTGAGTAAATTACATCCTATATAATAAGAGTAAGAGGATGTTATCCAAATATTACCAAAAGTCAAATCATAGATTCTTAATAACTACATAATATTATATATTAATTATTTATAAATTATAATTATTATTACGATTCTTAACAATTATAATTTTTCTTACCTCAATTCAGATTATAACTCAAACTCTATTAAATATCTTAATAATATATAAATTTGAATTTAAAACACTATTTTGGAGTTAAATTAAAAAGAAAATTCGTAATTATTGTGCTACTTACACGGTAAACATTGTTTAGGCCATATCTTGAGTTTCAGAAATCACGATTTTATAGCACACGCGAAACTTACAAAATTATCTTTAATTGTGAGTCCAACATCGAAAGTCCAGCCATAGCAACCCGTAATCTAAACAGAAAAGATAGTTATAAATTTTTATCGAAAAATTCTATTTCTTTTAGGAAATCCTTTTATAATTTGTTTAAAACATTAAAAATAATTTTTATAATAGATTTATATAGAGGCATATCATATACCAGACATTATTATGTATTATTATTAGATTAGAATAGAGATTGTATTAGAGTTATCTTATATATAATAAGAGTAATAGAAATATTATCCAAATACTAACAAATGTTAAGAGTTCGATACACTTTAACAACTTATTTAAATTAAATATATTTATAACTTGTTTAAGATTTAATTCTAATTAATAATACATTAAAATCTAATATTTATATCCTATCTATACTATATTATTAAAACTGAAAGATTAAAAGTTTTGGTCGTCGGTTGGTTTGGTACTGGGTGAACCAAAGAAAAGATCTTGACCGTCCAATTTTAAGTGAACCATAGAAACAATCTTAACCGTTGAATTTTAATAAAATATAATTTCAAAAGAATATAGTCGTACATCTATACTATATTATTAAAGCCGAAAGATTAAAAGTTTTGGTCGTCGATTGGTTTGGTACTGGGTGAACCATAGAAAAGATCTTGACCGTCCAATTTTAAGTGAACCATAGAAACAATCTTAATCGGATACAACTCTAACACCAGTAGTCCTCTTTTTATACAACTCATCAGAGATAGAATAATATTATATTATATTTAAATTATATTCTATATTTTTATTTTACAAATCTTACTTATCCTATAATTTTTATTTAATATATCATTAAAATTTATCCTATAATTTTAATTTAATATATCATTGAAATTTATGATAACATTGAAAGTTTGATAGTCGGTCAATATTTGGGCCGGATAGTTGATTAATTGTTAGGCCTAATTTTAAAATATTAATCTTCTAACTAAAAAACAATCTCATATTAATCTTCTAACTAAAATATCTCACATTAATCTCCTAGGTAAAATACATCTCTATACAAAACAAACAAAAATTATCATATTAAAATATAAATATAAATAAATTATATAAAAATATATACATATAATATTAAATAAAATTTAAATTATTATTATACAAATACAAATAAATTCAAATCATTATAAAATATTAAAATAAAAATATTTAAAAACTAAAAAAATTTATCCGTGAATCGCACGGGATAAAAGCTAGTATATAATAAGAGTAAAAGAGATCTTATCTCAATACTACCAAAAGTCAAGATCTCGATACTCTCTAACAACTTATTTAAGTCAAATATATTTATAACTTATTTAAGATTTAATTTTAATTAATAATACATTAAAATTTAATATATATTATTAATTTAATAAGTATATTTAAAGTTTAATGTCGTAGCCAGATGATTATTGTTCTTAAAATTAAGATCAAATCAATTCACGTCTTACTCGATTGGTCAAAACATAAAAATATTTTTTTTAAAAATAAGGATTGATCAAACATCATCTATTATAATTGTCTTTCATCGGATGTTTGGATAACACCGAACACCGTCCCAAATACAACCAACCGGTTTACTTCTTGCAACTTGAAAGATAACTTCATCCTTCTTATAAATATTCATAGAAAATTAAAGGTAACATATTAAAAAGATAAATATTTTAAAGAATAACTTTATAGAAATAAAGAATAGAAAAAATATTCTGTTAAAATAATTATACACAATAAATATTTTCTCAATTAATTACTAGTTTAAAAGAAAATATCAATATATAAGGGAATGATATATCCTTATTTTTAATATTATCCATAAATATTTCTTCAATTATTTAATAGCTTAAGAGAAAATATAAATATACAATAGAATGAATATTTCATCTACTTTTATTATGTTAGGAATCATTATTATTCTATAATATTTATCCTTCAAAAAATGGGAAAAATATGTGCTTATATAAAGAGATATATGATTTATTTGAATTTTATATAATTTAATTTCTAAATTTTAAAAAAAAATAAAAATATATCGTCAGATTATTTGGGAGATGAAATGTTGGGATGAAATGAAAATAAAAATAAAAATTTGAAATTTTAATTGATTATTGTAATAATCTCCGACTGAAATAGTGGTTTATAAATTTTAGTAAAAATTTTTGAGTAATTTTATTATTATTAAAAAATAATTGAAACTTTAAACATAAGAAATTTTTACTTCAATATTACAAATAAATATTTTCACCTTGAAGGAAGATTTAGAATTTAGTTATTTATAATTTTTTAATCCATATTTTTTTATAATGACAAATAAAATAAATTATAATTGTTAAGAGATTTGAAATAAATTATAATAATACATGTTTAATAATATTTGAACCCTACAACATTGTTTGTATAATTAAAATGAATAATTTAAAATTTTATTTTAATATGTTTTGGATAGAATTACCATAAACATTTAGAAGTAGTTTAAATATTAAAATATTAAAATATTCTTTAAATTCTTTAATATTACATCTAATAGTTCTCATTTATTTATTTTAAGATCAAATACTAATTATTCTTTTTAAATGATCATGTCTTTAATTTTTGAGACAACAAAATTTATATATTAATAATATACTCTTATAATTTTAATGCAATTTTTAGTTATTATTTTAATATATGTTTTAATTATCACACGAGTTTATTTAAAATATTTTATTACTTTTTTTATTTATATTAAACCCAATTAATATATTAATAAATAATTTATATAAGTAAAAAAATATTTTGATTATAATATATTATTATAATATAAGTTAGTATATTTTGAATATTATTTGGATTTACTTGTTCAATACTCATGTTCACATCTTTATCAACGTCCAGTATTACTTCAGTGTTGAGGCTCATTTGATTGTCAAGGCCCAAGTCTCCACTAGTTCTACGTTTTTTAGATTCAATGATAGTTACTTCTTTCCTCCCGTTGGCGAGATTATTGCACCAGCACTTTGAACATTCCTTATCCCGATAGTTCCACTTTTTTGAATTTTTTGAGAATCATTATCTCTAAAAATCTCTCATTTTCCGGCTACTTCCTGAGCAAATACACCTCTAGAGCAAACATGTACTTTGAGGACTTTGAAGGCTTTGAACTTTGAAGGTTTTGAAGATTTTAAAGATTTTGAAGACTTTGAAGATTTTGAATATCTTGAAGAATTTGTAAACTTCTTGATCAGTCCACGTGCGGCGTTCTTATCTTAGGGCACACCCTACTTCAGTGCTCAAGTAACTTCTCCAAACTCTAGGAGATAATGTGCAAGGTAGAATTGATAGATATCTTTTGCTAGAATAAACTTGCCTTTTAGGGTCAAAACAGTGGTTGTAGTCGTGGAGGAAGATTCCGAGAGATTGAAAAATGCACATTTTCACGGGAAGTTCTACTGATCTTATTCTTTTGCAGGTAATGTATTCGGGTGTTGATGCCTCGAAAACTTTAGGGTGAATTATTGACAAAGGTTGTAGAAACGGGGGTTGTAGAATAATGGAGGTAGTAAAATAATTTTGGAGGACATAGTAGTAGTTTTACAGGTCGACGCCTAGGTAAGAAGAAAGAGAATACCTCAAAATCAGTTTATGGCTACTCCTATGCAGGGCATGCCTCAGCCCCCTCATCCGCATCCACTCCCTTAGGGAACGCCTCAGCCCCCTCCGTAAGTATTTCGGCCCAAACGCTTTTAGTTCAGGTTTCGAAAGTAACATAGGTTCATCTTCAAGTCGAGGGTCGACGCCAGGGCTACTCTTTCGTGAGTCGACGCCTAGGTCTTCCCCTCGTCAACTTCATCTTCAAGGTGAGGGTCGACGCCAAGGCCACTCATCTTTCGTGAGTCAACGCATAGGCCTTCTCATCGTCAACTTTATCTTCGAGGTGAGGGTCGACGCCAAGGTCACTCCTCCTTCGTGAGTCGACCCTTAGGCTTTCCTCTCAACTTCATCTTCGAGGTGAGGGTCGACGCCAAGGCCACTCCTCCTTCGTGAGTCGACCCTTAGGCTTTCCTCTCAACTTCATCTTCGAGGTGAGGGTCTACGCCAAGGCCACTCCTCTTTCGTGAGTCGACGCCTAGGCCTTCCCCTCGTCAACTTCATCTTTAAGGTGAGGGTCGACACCAAGTCCACTCCAACTTCGTGAGTCGATGCTTAGGCCTTCCCCTCGTCAAGTTCATCTTCAAGTCGAGGGTCGACGTCAAGGCCACTCCTCCTTCGTGAGTCAAGCCTAGGCCTTCCCCTCGTCAAGTTCATCTTTAAGTCGAGGGTCGACGCCAAGGCCACTCCTCCTTCGTGAGTCAAAGCCCAGGCCTTCCCCTCGTCAAGTTCATCTTCAAGTCGAGGGTCGACGTCAAGGCCACTCCTCCTTCGTGAGTCGACGCTTAGACCTTCCTCTCATCAACTTCATCTTCAAGGTGAGGGTCGACGCCTAGGCTACTCCTCCTTCGTGAGTCAACGCCTAGGTCTTCCCCTTGTCAACTTCATCTTCAAAGTGAGGGTCGATGCCAAGTCTACTCCTCATTCGTGAGTCGACGCCTAGGCCTTCCCCTTGTCAACTTCATCTTCAAAGTGAGGGTCGATGTCAAGTCTACTCCTCGTTTGCGAGTCGACGCCTAGGCCTTCCCCTCATCAACTTCATCTTCAAGTCGAGGGTCGACGCCAAGATTACTTGTCCTTCGTGAGTCAACGCCTATGCTCTTCCCCTCGAAAATTTAGAGAAGAAAGTCTCATTAGACCGCGCCCACGTGGGAGATTATGAAATTTTTAGAGGGGATGTGTATATACAGGGAAGAAAAGTATGCGCATGTTCGATTTGAGGGATTGTTATAATATGATAGTGAATGAGGTAGAGAAGACTATCAATTCTAGACAGCCGATGCCAAATAATATGGTGGAAGATAGGAAGGAAGAGGTGGTTAATATAGTTTATACAGTACAACTTATCGAGGTAGAAGCACCGTTCCTTGTAGGAGAGTCACGCTCTTAGGTTTTGATGTTGGGAGCATTTCCCAGGGAGGAGCACTAGGGGGTGAAGGCGACTTTGATCAGAATCCTTGAATGCCTCTTGAAGTTAAAAAAACATGACCAGTAGAAGAAACCTTTGATATTCCTGTTAAAATTTTTGAAGGTGGGCGCCTGGTTAGTGTGCGCCTTAAGTTGATAGTTTACAGATGAATGGGTGTACCAAACTCGGGGTCCCAAGAAGGAGATGTATTTGGAGTGTGCTCATCGACTTGTTCAAAAATTCAAGGAGGTGCGCCTCCAGCAAATGTCGAGGAAGAATAATAGTAATGCTGATGCATTGGCCAAATTAGGTTCTTAGAAGAATGCTCATATGTTGGGGGGTCTTTCCATTGGAAGTTTAGGAAAAGCCTAGTGTTCCCGACATAGAGGTAATGCGGGTGGATGAAGATGCTCAAGTCACGTGGATGACTCATATTCTAAAAAATTTGAAGGAAGGAAATCTCCATATCTTGAAGAAAAATAGCATAAGGATAATTTGAAAGCAGTCGTTAGAAAAATTTTAGGAAGAAGTAAACTGTTTTAGGAGAATGTTATGGACACGCAAAAACTACATGGCACACATTTTTTTAAAAAATGGAGAAGCATGGTGAATGAAGAAATTCTCTCATATTTTAATATTTCGAGAATTTGGGGGTAGTTGTTATGCCCATATTTCGCATGATGTTGGGATTCGTCTGGAGTTGGGCTCCCCTCGAGTTAGGCTTCGCCTGGAGTTGGGTTTCGTCTGAAGTTGGGCTCTCCCTAGAGTAGGGCTTCGCCTGAAGTAGGGTTTCGCCTGAAGTGAGGCTCCCTTAGTATCGGGCTTCTCCTGAAATTGACCTTCTCCTGGTATCGGGCTTCGCCGGGAATCAGCCTCTTCCCGGTATCGTGCTTATCCTGAAATCGGCTTTCTCCTGATATCGGGCTTCTCCTAGAATCGACTTCCTCCTAATATTGGGATTCTCTTGGAATCAGTCTCTTCTTGAAAGGAGGAGCGTCATCCTCCTAGTATCGGGCTTCTCTTGGAATCGACCTTCTGGTATCGGGTTTTTCCTAGAATCGACCTCCTCTTAATATTGGAATTCTCTTGGAAGGAGGAACAACCTCCTCCTAATATTGGGATTCTCTTGGAATCAGCCTTTTCATGGAAGGAGGAGTGGTCTCCTCCTAGAATTGAATTTCTTATAAAATTGGATAGACTCGGTCCTCCCCTAGACTAGTCCAATCACGTCTTGTGCATGGTAGGGCGCACTCCGGCTAGGAAGGAGGCATGTGTCGGGTGCTGACATGGTAGGGCGCGCCCCAGCTACGAAGAAGGAAGGTGAGAGACGTCAGATCAAGGTAATGCTTATCTCCGGTTGTTAATGTGGGTGATATTTGTTGTGAGGCTTTCCAATAATTGGGTCTCGGACTTCAGTTGAGACACTGTAATATGACATGTGCTTCTCTTCATCATCTTCTGGCATGTCTTGAGCTGGTAGGGCGCGCCCTGGTTAGGAAGAGGGATCTCCATGGTTTGGAGAATAGGGTTCTCCCTGAGGAAGAGGGGGATGAGGGCTCTCCTTGAAGAAGTGGCATCACTCTGGTATGAAGAGGATTCTCCCTGAAGATGAAGAGGGAGATGAGGGCTCTCCCTGGTATGAAGAGGGCTCGCCCCGAAGAGGGCTTTCCCTGAAGAGGGTTTGCCCTGAGGAAAAGGGAGATAAAGGCTCTTCATGAAGAAGTTGGCTCGTCCCGAAGAGGGTTTTCCCTGAATAAGTTGGCTCGCCCTAGTATGAAGATGGCTCTCCTTGAAGAAGTGGACTCGCCATCAGTTAGAGAGGAGTATTTTCATATTATTGATACCCATTTGGAACGACATTTTCATATTAGAAGACTTATGAAGGCTTTATTAAAGAACCACTACCTCTTAGGCCCGTGGGAGGAATGCGTGTCATCGGAGAGTAAAATTCAATATTAAGAGTGAAAATCTTTCAAACATCTTCAATAATTTCAAGACTTGGGGGGTAGTTATTGTGCCTACATTTTCATCTTGATAAGACGCGCCCATCATCTTGCCAAAGGGAGGAGTGCCCTCCTTTGTCTCAAAAATCAGTTTTAGTTGTTATAAACAATTGTCGTGATCCAATAATATCTCCGCCATTTGCGCCCGTCAATGCCAATTGAAGGTCATAGCTTCATATTTCTCTGGTTGGCCTCTTAGGGGAGTTATAGTGTGCTGCTAACCTTATCTTGGAAGATCATTTCTCTGTACTCAAACGGGTTGCCCTCGTCTGGGGGTTTAGGATGTGTCCCACATTTGTGGTGGATCTAGTGTTGGCCTCCAATCAAGGTACCTTAGAAATAGCTGTAGTGGACCGGCTAGAGCCCACGGTTTCCGGGTCAACGTCGGATCCATGAAGTCCTTGGGCTTTATACTGGGTTTTGATCTATCCAAAAAAGCCCGAATGTAGAGCATCTTCCAAGAAAGTTCCATTTGTCTTTGTTGTATTTGATTCGAAGAAGGAAACTCATTTTCCTAATAGGCCTCTTCTTTGTCAAGAACTACGTGGGTTTAATCCTCTATTTTGCATATAAATAGAGGTTCGTATGCACATCGTTAGAGATCGGATTTATTAGAGCTCACAGCCGTCAGAAAACCAAACTCTAATGATTCTGAAATCTAGCAATCTCAGCCTTCAATCTCATACAAACCACCATACTTAGGTGATACGGTATCCGTTTGTAACAGTAATAACAAACGGAACCTTAATCTCCTAGAGTGTTACCGCTGTTAGGGCAAAAACCAAAGTAGCAAATCAATAATTCAAATTAACATTTTTATTGTCGAATGCTCTCTTTCACCGATTCCACTTTTTCAACTCCACAGGTTACAGCAAAAGTACCTGACCTATCCAATCCTATAAATTGCCCATATTTTAACTCAAGCCGCTCGATTCTCTGTGATCCAGTGTTCTAAAAGGAAAATACTTTTCTTGTTTTAAATTAGTTACTCCATATTATAATCTTGGACCGGTGCTCAAGAACAAAAGTAGTTCCCATTCCAAACATTACAGTTGGGCCTAGGACAAAACCCAGTACTTATTTTTGGTCTTGGATACAGTTTTAGCTGCTGGAACTCAAAGCAAATACCCATATGGCGGATAGTTGCAGACCCAATTTGGAATTTTCAACAAGTTTTTTATAAATTTTCTAACTTATAAATTATTTATAAGGTAAATCAAGCTGATCATATAATTTCATAATAGCGAGTCAAGATATATTAATATAATATTATTGTATTGGATTAATATTTTAGTTATATTTATAATTAAATTATATCACATTATATAATTTGGAAATGAAAAGAAATTTGTTAATAATATTTTATTAAATAATGACATAAAATTAACAAATGAATGTTATATAAATATATTAGATTTAAAACTTAAAAATCATATATTTTATAATATAGCGTGGTACAACATGAGCGATATTTACAAATTGTGTGGTTCGCCCTGCCCTCCTCTGTACTTGGCTAACTAACAAAAACAGTGAAAAAAGGACAGGTCCAAGCGTAGTAATAAGTAGGGGAGCCGTTGAGGGCAACAAAAGACAAGTAGGATGGGGGTGGGCCCACAAAGGAGAGGAGTAATTAATGAGGGCTTGACAGTGGGCGCGGTGAAGTCTAAAGCTTTTCACGAGATGCTTGCCATCCTCATCCCCCCTCTGCTTAATCTGTTACTGTCTACAACTCAACCATGCCTCACCACTATTTACTTCTCTTGTCTACTGTCTAAAACCACCAGTATATATAGCATGCAACGATTCATATTACATGCATATATATATTTTTTAGTTGACATTCCCATTTTTCAAATTTATCTGTTTAGAATTGTCGAATCATACTTAGTTTTTTTTTACAAAAATATAATTATAGATTCTTAAATCTTCAACTGCAACGAAACTGAAGTATATAAGTAAGGGGCCGGATCCTTGGCTAATGTTTACTCTTTAAGAGTTTTTAGCTAATTATTTTGGAACCGTTGGATGAATTGTTAAACGTCTGAGTTTTTGGAAAAATAAAGGATTCGAATCTCGGTTATTAAGAACCTCTCGTAACGAGACTCGTCATGTCTCTTTCCGTGTTTATAAAAGGAAGCAAGCAAATTTCCGTCTATGTATATGTATTGATTTTTGTGTGTTTTTTGATAAATATTAGAAAAGTGTGAGTGTTCAGGAACATATTATGTTATTGTTGTTGCAAGTTGATGCTTGTTATTTTTATTTATAGTAATAAAAATAAAATGTCGGATTTGATATGAACTTGATGGGTGAAAATGTTTGATAATGGTGATTGAAAATTGGGTAAATAAATAATACTGTAATTGAGAAGTTACCTCGACATATTAATAGCAATAATAATAATAACAATAGAAAGTATTAAGGTTAATAACACAACAAGAAGAAGATTCAAGTAAAAATATCATCTGAAACCGTAAAGGAGAAAAGGGGACATGAGTCTCGCTTATTAAAAAATGCTCCTGCACAAACTTTTTTAATAACAGAGGCTCGATTCTTTTTTTAAAAAAAAATCTCAGCTGTTGAACGACTTATCCAACTATTATAAAATGATTTATTAAAAATCAGTTAAATAGTAAACGTTAACTCAGCATGCGCCCCTATAACTAAAGCATTTTAGTTAAAATAAATATATGCACCATGCATCATACATTTATAACCATTGCATAAATTTCGTGTAATCTTTTTTGTTTTATACAATATAAGTTTTTTTTAGGTGTAGTCGTGTAGTGTCTTTCAAGTTCGTTCTATTATAAGTAAATCATTTCAATTCCAAAAAAAAAATAAAAAATGCGATATGCATTATAAATTCATAGCTATTGTGCAAAATGATTTGAGTAATTTTTTAATAGATAAATTATGTTGAATTTCTATTTTTATTGGAAAATTCACAATTCAAGTGTGAATATAATATTTAATTTAATTAATTTTTTAATAACCAAAATGTCTGGAAAAATAACTTACCATGATATTCATTTTAGCTTTTAGGAGAAAATTTTGACTTAAATCTCCGCGTCCTAAATTCTCCGGCCCGCAACATAACACCATTTTATAATACTCCTTTCATTCTAAAATAAGTATCATTTTAATTTTATATATGTACTTTAAGATATAAAAAAAATTATTTTCATAACATATGTTTTCTTTCTTTTCAAATAAAAATTCAATATTTAAAATTTTATTCGAAAAAAGATAATTAAAAAAATATTTTATATCTTAAAATATGTGCATAAAATCAAAACAACACTAAATTTTAATCATATTTATGTTCAAATTAATTTAGAAAACATTGGTATTTTTTTAAGGGGAATTAATTCAATAATTAAAAGTAATACATTATCTAAAAAACAATCGAGTCGAACAAACATAAAACAGATCATATCGCCGACTAATCCAGTATTCTTAAATATACAATCAAATGATTTGTTAAAGTTAATACGTATACATGTACTCGTTGCGCCATAATTAGTTTGAACTATCGACCATAAATGCAATCCCGTAAATTTTTTATTACTAAATCAAAATCTTGAAAATCTCGCATATCTAACATTTTGAATATTAAATCACATCAAAACATACCAAATTCTTTCAAGAAGAAGGCTAAACAAAATCAAATAAATTGTGAACAACTCAGACCAATAAAAGATTTAATTAATAAAATAAATAATTTAAAAAGGCAAAAATTCTTATCCAAGAAGGAATATTATTAAAAAATAATAACAAAACAAGGGAAAAGAAGAGATTTGGTGAAAATTGATGAAAATCCATAGGTAAAGGAAAATGTTCTTCTTCTAGACATTGGTATTATTATTAGTACTTCACAAATATATATGATGTCATACTTTTGGAGTTCCGAGTTTTGGAGGACAAAAATTCCGACTTGTGCACTATGTAATGCCATTGATGTGGACCCACTTTAATAATTAGTCACGCTTATATAATCAAATGTAATTTTTAAATCTACATAATTTAATATTTAAATTTTCAGATACAAAATGTTTTAAAAATAATTTATAAAATCATTTCTTCAATACAATTTATGTAAAATTTAAACCGAATTACTACTGCTTATATTTCAAAACAAGTATCGTTTTGATTTTTTTAAACATTTTAAAGTGTAAAAAAATTATTTATAGAAATCGTATTTCAAATTTTTCTTTTTTTAATAAAAATATATTATTCAAATTTTTATGTTAAAAAATTGGGAAAATAAATTATGAAAACATTTTTTTTTATAACTTAAAATTGTACAAACTTTTTCTGTAAAAAAAAAGTGCAAAATCACAACACTTACTGTGAAATGGAGAGTATTTTTTTTAAATACAGAAGGTACTCGGCACCCGTTACTATCACTTCCATGTACTTTCCCAGTCTCTTTTGTATGAGTAGTAAATTAAAATCATTATTAAGCGGTTAAACAAACGCACAGATTTTTTTTTAATAATTAAGTTTATAGTCCTACAAATAAATATTTATTCTAATTAAATTGAGTCAGAAACGAAGTTGGAATGACAGGGGAAAACCTTTGCAGGATCGGTAAGATTAAAAAAGTAGGAAGCTTAATGAGTACACTGAAACAAGTGTTTTGATCAGCAAACCGCAAGTAATGATTAGTGATAATTAACAAAACTCCAAAATTAACAAAACAAGCATCGAGTGTCAAACTTTTCTTTATAATACTAATACTCCATTACTTACGTGTATCTAAGCACAAAAGCCAAGAAAACATAAACAAAGTCCCATATACAGCGGTAATGTAATTACACAACTCACTTACGTTACTCACACAGTTACACATACGTATAAATAGTATGTGTGTATGAGTGTGTGTATGTAACGTTTTGTTGCAGCTACAATAAAAAGTGTGTGTGTAAAGCCATCATAAAAAGCTATTCCCTTATCTTTCTGCAACACCTTTCTTCCCTATTTTTTTTTCTTTAACGTCCCTTTCATACTCTCTCTCTAAATCTACTCATATATATATTTATATTCACTGCCCCCATTATATTCCAAGACACACTAGAGAGAGAGAGAGAGGATGTTATCTAATAGTGTGGTGTGGATGGAAGGTAGAAAAGAAAATGAAGCTTCATGGAACAACAACAATGGTGGGTTGGTGAGTAACAGAGATGAGTTGGGTTCAATGTCTTCATTCAAATCAATGCTTGAAGTTGGTGAAGAAGACTGGTACTTATCAAACAACAACAATAACATTAGTTTCACTTCAAATTTCAATGAAGTTGATACTAATAATTTTCTACTACAACCGCTTGATTCTTCTTCTTCTTGCTCACCATCTTCAGCTTTCAACAATCTTGACCCAACTCATCAGGTAAATTACTTTTTACCACCAAAGTCCAACAGTAATTTAATCTTGAATCCTTTGGAGAGTAATAGTTTTGGGTTGTGTAATGAAAATGTGTTTCTTGAAAACCAAAATTTGAGTGCTTTGAGTAGGGGGAGTGGGATTTTGACTGGTTTTAATAACTTGAATGCTCAAAACCCTCATGTGGGTACTTCAAATTTGAGTTCTGAGGCTCATTTTTCGACAACCCAGTTGCTTCAATTGACTGAAAATGGTGGTCCTGGCTTTGTGTCTCAAGGGTTTCAAGGGTTTGAGACAGGGAATAATGGGAGTGGGAACTCTAATTTGTTCTTGAATAGGTCTAAGTTGTTGAAACCACTTGATAACTTTGCTTCTGTTGGAGCACAACCTACTTTGTTTCAAAAGAGAGCTGCTCAGAGAAAGAATTTGGGAGATGGTGGTAGTGGTGGCAATTTGGGGTTCTTAGGTGGTCTTGGAGGGTATGATGGGAAGAGGATAATGAGTGGAATAAATGACAAGAAGAGGAAGAGTAGCTTTGGGGATGATTTGGATAATGTTAGCTTTGATGGGTCAGGTTTGAATTATGATTCCGATGAGTTCACGGAGAATACTAAGCTGGATGAGAGTGAAAAAAATGGTGGGAATAGTTCGAATGGGACTAGTACTGTGACTAATGGGGATCAGAAAGGGAAGAAGAAAGGACTTCCAGCTAAGAATTTGATGGCAGAAAGGCGTCGTAGGAAGAAGCTCAATGATAGGCTTTACATGCTGAGGTCTGTTGTTCCGAATATCAGTAAGGTAAGAATTTCTGCAAATCTATTTCTCGTGAATTACATTGTTGTGTTGTTATGTTTTAACTTTTGGGAATGATTTATTGTTTTTTCCTCCTTTTAGCTTAGTTTCTTTTTGTTTTATTGGAAGCATGTTGCATGAGATTGTTGATTGTTCTAAGTGTATATGAATTAGAACTAAATGATAGCATTAAATTTACTCACGGGAATTGTGGGTGGTGTTAATCAAATTTAACACAACTTTGGACCAATGTCAGCAAATTGAAACACAGAAGTACAGAACACCGTATATATTGAGAAATGATTTCTTTTTTCTCCAACTAGTAGTATAAAGGTGCATCTTGATATAAGCTCTTATAATCATTATGCTAGAAATTAAATATCAGCTGCTCTTGTCAATTCTTTGCTAAGTAACAACAGTTTTTCCTTATACGTGGTATATGATTAAGCTTTAACTTGCACTAGGGATCTTCACATCATATAACAATATTCAACAAAGTTGCACCTTGGACTGTAATAAATATATATGGTGAATCAACTTTTAGAAACAAGAACAGCAATAATTTCACAGCTATACCAGTAATGTCTGTAGGAGGTTGTATTTCTCTATTGCACTATCATACTTGTTTTGAGTAGACACTTGAGCCACTTCTATAACTGAAAGTTATTTGGAGAATTCTTTAATGTGATTCATTATTTGTGATCTATTTTCTAATATGAAGTTACATGATGATGGTAATTATGACGAGGTAATATTTTTGTGTAATTAGATGGATAGGGCCTCAATTCTTGGGGATGCAATAGAGTATTTGAAGGAACTTCTGCAGAAAATCAATGACCTGCACAATGAACTGGAGGCGACGCCTTCCGGCTCTTCGGTGACACAGTCCACAAGCTTTTATCCTTTGACACCCACTGCACCTACCATACCACACCATATCAAGGAAGAACTATGTCCAAGCTCATTGCCAAGCCCAACTGGACAGCCTGCAAGGGTAAGCATTAATTTGTCTTCAGTATATCTCTTATTGTATTTGTGTTTATGATGATCTCGATAGCTGGAATCTAAGTCCACCAAATCAACTGGTTTAATCTGCAATACATCTTCCCTTTCTACATTGTAAGGTTGAAGTAAGATTGAGAGAAGGGAGAGCTGTGAATATCCATATGTTCTGTAACCGAAGGCCAGGTCTCTTGCTCTCAACAATGAGAGCTCTGGACAATCTTGGGCTAGATATCCAACAAGCTGTCATTAGCTGCTTCAATGGGTTTGCCTTGGATATTTTCCGCGCTGAGGTAATTTCAAAATTATGCTCCTGATGACACTTCTCCACGTTTGTAGGACTGGTAGTGTTATTTTAGTCATGCAGTTTCTAATAAATATATGATTTTCCAATGACTATGTCTTTTGTTCACCAGCAATGCAAGGAAGGACAAGACGTCCATCCGGATCAGATCAAAGCAGTACTGTTGGATTCAGCTGGCTACCATGGTCTTCCCTAGGTGCACCCCCGTAAGCATATGCATGCAGAGATAAAGTTGATTCTCAGTTGGCAGCATCCAGCCAAGATATCATAGCTTTAACACCACCTAGATTATGTAGTTCAGTTTATTTTAGCATCAAACTCTGCGTTTCACCCTAGTTCTTTCTTCGAAGTTACATATGGTATTTACAGCTTTTCGAAGCACTGAATTATGCTTGTAGCTTTAATTTAAAAATATTTCCTTTGCTTGAACTATTATATATGCTATGAAAATTTGGTTGTAGTATATCCCAGTGAAGGATTTTTATGTTAATGTTTGAAGAAGTTGCTTGCATGATGCATCTCCACGGAAAGGACCTTCTAACTCACGGCACATACGAATCTACCTTCACGGATATTTAAACTGGACTATTATCATACTTTGAATAGTTGCCATGTTTCTTACTCCGAGAAAAGATCCCTTGGAATTTTGAAGGTTCTCATATGAGGATACCACTAGACTATTGTTGTATTCCCATTGTGCTGGTCTGCTTGACACAGAAAGTTTACGCAACTCTGGGGTCCGGACGAAATATGTGTTCTCCCTCTTTTAATACTACAGTAATCAAAAAACACACACAGCAAAATTTCCAAAAAAATAAAATTAAAGTTAAAAATTCCACATTTTTCACTCCCAGATTTATTAATCCTTTTTTTTTACGCACGAGTTTGCTTCGCATCTTCTGACTTTCATTCCACTCCCCTATCCCCCCTCATATTTTTCCACGCTTTAATCTTCAATACTTCCATTTCAAACCCCAATTCCCGTTCCATTACCACAAATTCACAAAACCCATTTAGGCAAAATATCTTATTCGGTAATATTAGATGAATAGGAGATAATAAACTTCTGATTATTTTCGTTGACATGTACACGACTTGTGTGCACTTCCGTCCCTTAATTTTTGAAATCAACGACTAATTGCTTCCACGGTAATATATAAAAAGGAATTCCTTCAGTAATGTCTTCACAAATATGATCATATAAATATATCGTCTACAAGTCTACAACATAATTTCCAATTCAGCCTCTTTCCTTCATTTCTAGTACAAATTCTGTTATTGAAGCAATAATACAGAGGTTGAACAAAAAATAATGTTCAAGAGTACAACTCAGATGAAGAAAATAGTTCCTTAGACACTAATACTGCAATTAAGCTATTGATCTGCCTTGAATGAACTGCCAAATATGAAAGCATGTATTATATATATACAAGTTATACTCGAGTCGAGTAGCTAAATATCTTCTTTACTTGCATGCCTAGTAGGGAGGCTGTACAAGGGTGAGCACGTGAAGAGCGCAAAGCAGTTGTCAGTTCGCTATGCTTCAAATAGTGGTACACAAATTACCATTAGTGGGTATATATTAAAAGTACCCATATAACAATAGCTTCAAAAATCTTCCAAAATTGTGAAGCACCAAAACTTTCGCCACTCCACAGGAAAATATCAAACCAAAAGCTGTCCGCGTACTGTAGATCTAAATATCCGATGTCCAGACTCCAATAGCTATGGACAACCATTTTAAAGCCCGCCACCACCTATAGAATAAAAAACCCTTCAATTTCACTCAATTTAGAGAACTAAAAAAGCAAAGATGCAAAAATTAATTGTCATTTTAAAATGCCAGGGCATACCAGGATAAAACTCAAACATCCGAATCTTCACAAGTAAATGAAGGCAGCAAATTCTTTGCTTCTGCTAAATCTATCCCTTTTACAGCCACTGAAGAACTTTCATCGCCTTTTGGATTCAGGGTTCCTGGATTCATTCGTTCAATCTCCTCTCTGGTATAAATGTATATTTTACGGACCATGCCACAAAATTCCCTGCATTTCAACCCCAGAACGAAAACATGAAAACCAACAATCAAACAAGAAAGCATAGGTCCTGTGGAACATTTTATACCAGACAAAAAAAAATGGGGACAGGGTCCTTACTGCCATGGATCATCTCCAACAAGCATCATATCACCCTCATCGTCAGTATAGACCACCAACCAATTTCTTTTGCGAGCCTTCAGTTCCCCATCAAACTCAAACAACTGGTCCAATTCAGCAAGCAGCTCATCATAATCGTTAAACTTGGCAAGGTCCACAGATCGACCAAGGGCAATGCCCTGCTTATGAACCTGAAATTGACTTTTGTAAGCCTTGAAAGCAACAATCTAGCTGTAGTGAAGTGATAAAAATACATATTTACACATGCTATAACCTTAGTACAGCTCCTTGTTGAACCTCCTAGGACTTTGCTTTGACCATCTTTCACGGTTGGCTGGCAGGAATGGAGGAGTTTCTCCTGTTCATCAATGATAATGGTACTATTTGCCACTTTGGCTCCCTTCAATTGTTCAGACCATTTATCGGATTCAAAGATAAGTGATCGATGTGGTTGCAATCCCAGATGCATATCCCCTGCTGCCTCTATCATAGTATTTCTCTGTGCCGCTACTGGCTCCGTTGCAATAGTGCTGCTCACTAGTGGTATACCAAAGAGCTTACAATTCCCGTCTTTAGGCTTAATTGCCTCATGCTGTACTGGTGAGGATTTTAGCATTGCCTCTCTTGAATGAGCAGGCATTTTATGATAATATGAATGCGGTGGAGGCATCAACCCTTGATTTTGGCCCCCTGTCTGGTCAGGTTGCATGAGACAATTGTTATAATTGCCATATCTAACATCCCGTCGTGTCTGATAAGCATCACTACTTTGCAAGTGACCATTAGAGCCAGAACCTAAATTCAGTGAAAGACCGGATGGCATCATAGGCCATCCACTTGAAACCAAATTAAAACTGCCTTCATCATGCAATTGAAGTTTATTTGAGTTTGCATTAGCTGTTTTTTGAATACTAGAAGGAATAACCAAATCATGGGAGGAATTAGTTTGATTTCCAAAACCTGATAGCAGATCTGTGAAGGATGATTCACCCCTTCCTAAGGGTGACCACTTCTCAGACCTATATCTTTGTGGAGTAGGGACAGCATCAATCTTCTCATCATCTGTGGATTGTGGCCATACCACTGGCTTATCAGATATATCAGACTCAATACTTTCACCAAAATTGCCCCCCAAGGTTGATATTTCTTGAACTTGCAAAACTCTTGAAAACCCAATTGAAGGCAAAGGATCTGCGGCTACTTTTGATGAGCCTGAAATACAAGGTTGATATTTTTAGGAAGCCCTAGCAGTAGATTGAACTTTATAAAAATCATTTAAGAGTATCGCATAATGTAGGACACATACCTTCCCTCGTGAGAACAGATGAATCTGGAGAATAAGGCAGCAAGTTTGATCGAGGTCTTTTTTGCCTTGGCACAGGGAGTGGATTTAGTGCCGGAGGGGAAAGAGCAGGCTCGATTTTCCAAGGAGAAACTGTGTCAGGTCGAGGAATATTGGAAGTTTCATCCCATCGAACCTTAAAACAGCGTGAAAAGTTTGTTTACTTGCAATGCAAGAAAAAATTAAAGCAGAATTTCTTAAGACATGTACATACTTTAAGAAATCTCCACATAGATCCTGGCCAACTTTTGGGATCAGTCTCTTCAGTTCCAACTATGGTTCCAGTAAATCTGCAAGACGAAACAATTACATGTAAAATCTCCCAAAGGGATAAATTTATGAGATGATAATGAGATCACTTTGTCTGATGCAAAGATGCATGGTCCTACCTCTGCTCTGGAGCTTCTTCTCCTTCAAATCTCATTTTAAATCTCATTCCAATTGAATAGTTGCTTTTAACAGACTCCATATATTGATCATAAGGAACAATAAACTCTGAAGGGCTGGTCCTGTCAAAGAGTAACAGAAAGGAGTGTTGATGATTATATATACAGATAAAGTTAGGAGTACTGAACCACATGAACTCTAGGGAAGTTTGATGACAAATAGTTGTCGGCTCAAACCAGACAGTTGACCATGTCGTCAATAAACAAGAACACTGTCATTATTCATTTTAACAAGTCATTATCAATATCACCAAATATAGTGATATGTTCAAGCAGAGGATATCATATCACTTGCCTGGGCTTGTAATAGACTGTGAACATTGTTCCCGTCTGGATTGCATGCAAAGCTGTTGCAAGGACACCTAGATGCATACTATGACTTGATATGACTGATGAAGGAACATTAGACTGCTGTCTAAGAGCCCGTCTTACACCAACACGAAGGTCCCCATTCTCACCCCTAAAAGTACCACTTCCTTCGATTCAGAAACTAGTACAGAGTTATTTAGTAAAATCTTATTCTGGAACACGTAAGCAATTTTGCAAACCTCAGGAAAATGAAAGCATCGCCAGCAACCAGTCTTTTGGAGCTAACAAAGACACTCCAGCCACTCTGAAGCAAGTGTCTCCTTGGTTGACCTAAAATTTTCAAGCATTTTGGTCATTCAAGGATGAATAAATGACATAATATAACACAATGTCAAGCATAGTTGATTCATACCCCGAAATATATGTCTAAAACGCCACTCATTCCCATGTAAATCTTTTGCCACCAACTCCTGTGTTGGTGGTTGTCGTGTCATGTCCTGTATAAACATACATATCGAAGGTCAAAAAATGAAGGACAAAATTCAAGAGATGAACAAATAATATTCAACTAATGTCTGACTAAGCATACAAACCAGCGGGGGTAAGCATTCATCAGCATGCCTTCTCAACACTGAGAACCCTCCATGAGTGCTGGTATCAGATGCAGTGAGGGTCTTGCAGAAGGAATGCACATTAAAATGAGGTGGAAGTGGAGGCACAGGATCTTTCCTCACTGCATTCTCATCTTGCTGGCATTACACAAGTAAACATACAAATATCAACTTAACTTTGCACAGAATTCTCAAAAAGTATGCACATCTCACAGTGACTATTAAAGTTTAAACATACATTTGATTCAGGCATTAAAGTCACTTGTGCAAAAACCTCATCCGTGTCTGGTTCAGCCTGATTAAACACGTAGACGATACAATATTATTTCATTAAAGGCACAAACTACATGTAATAATATAATTATAAACCCAACAACCTCTTTATTACCTTTAAGTTAACATTAACAACTCGACATAATATCTTAGACGGAAGATTATACACTGGCATCTGCTGTTCTGCCACCTGATTAGTTGAAGCCTCCACCTACACAAACCCCGGAAGCAAATCTCACAAATTAAATGCTTATATAAACAGATACACAAATGTTAATTCCACAAATTCATTTAACAATAAACAAAAAAAACATCAAATAAATAAACAACCATCTTCAGATACCATAGTAAAAAAATTCTACACTCCAAATCCATATTTGAGTTACTAAAAAGATTAAAGTCTTATAGTCCAAAAGTAACAGCCAGTTTGGTAACACATAGACAAATCACAAAGATCCTCTTGAAATAGCATCAACTTTAATAGTTTAATACACACACAACAAAAATGTTAATTCTACATATTCCTTCAACAAAAAGATATAAATCTAAAAATTAAATATATAAGCAATCATCCACAGGTAGCTAACAATAAATTTCTACAATCCAGATTTATATATCTGTTACTAAAAATAAATAAATAAATAATATCATAAAAGTCCAAAAGTAACAGCCAAATTGGTAACACATATAGAAATCATTATGAAACTACACTTAAAGTAGCATCAACTACAGAAACACGTATAGTATCAGCATCGATAGATACAAACCTGTTCAATGTGACCTTGAGGGAAATAATACACAAGCTCACGTTCACGAGGCACAGTAACAAGCGGACCAGCACAAGCCTTCCATAACTCCGTATACAAAGCTGTATCAGCATCAACTACACACAACAATATACAAACAAACACATAAACCACCAGATCTCTACATCAGTTACCGGAAAACAACCGGAATTTACCTTTTCTACCGGCGGAAGCCGACGGACCAGCTCCTACGTCGTCGTTTCGATCATTATACAAGGTCGCGCCACGAGGATTATTAGTTGCTTTACTTAATACTTCGGTACTCGTCATTTCAATTCACAATCAAAACAGATCTCTCATAACATTATCAACACCAAGCAGCTCTACTTAGAAACCAACCTATACACACAAATCTGTGTATGTATAAATAATCAAATGGTCTCTCCGGGAGAATTAACTTACTGAAGGAGAAAGGAATTGAATGTATGGGGAGAGAGAGAAAGGGGGTAGGTTTTGTGAGGAGGGGTCAAACTAGGAAAAGCAGGTCCTTTTGTAATCATTTCAACCGCGGTCAATTCCTAACTCCATGTATAACCGGGAATAAGCGGTGAAATTATCTTTAATGACCGGGTAGTACCGGTGAGCGTAACAAACATATGAGAAAGCGAGTGTGTCTGGGAGAGACAATAAAGGAAAGAGAGAGTTAACGGCGTTAGATGATCCGTTAGTTGTGTCTGTCGGGCAGTATATGTATGTGTGTGTATAAATAAAGGTGTTGTAATTTGATTGGGAAGTGTGATTGTCGCGCTATGAAAGGGCAGACTTGGATGGAAGGGGTACTGGTGGAGGTTTAGGTGGTACCCCCCACACACTCCTCTTTTTTGTACTGCCCCCGCTTACTTAACCATGGTTACTTTTCTGCCCCCTACCATAGTTACCTTAATTAGGGTATGTTTCTTTTATTCTTTTTTTTTTAAAACTTATTTAGTTACTTTAAATAGGTCGAATTAATTTGGGTTTAAAAAATAAATCTAAATCTAAAATTCTGGTTCTGTAAAATTCAATCGGATCGGTAAAACCCAATACCATATGCATATCAATTTTACTATTTCTAAATCGAGCAAAAAAATATTCGATTTAGAAAAGGTGAATTACCCCTTTTATTGAAATCATTCCTAAAAAACCTAAAAATGGGTTCCTTGGACTACGAATGGGAGGGATTAAAACGAATGAATTTGTTAATTCCTCGTCCGCAAATCAGCCATTCTCGTGGATTATTTTCTCAATACAAGTGTCATGCTACTAGGCAAGGCGGTGGAGTACTGCATCCTAGATGACGAGAGTCCAGTAACCGAAAGTATCACTAGCTTGCGTTCTAACCCGAATAGCATGGGATACGTGGAATTCTGTGTGAATCAACAAGGACCTCCTTACAAGACTAAATACTCCTAAGTGACCGATAACGAAGTAGTACTGTGAGTGAAGGGTTAAAAGAGCCCCATGGAGGAGTGAAATAGAACAACCATAATAAATTATATATATTGATACGGGTGTTAATTAATTGATTCATCTGCCAAAAACAGAATTAATGATCATAAATTATAACACTATTTATTGAGAAAATTGACAATTGTATTATAAAATTAAACACATGTACTAGACAATGCAAATCGGATTATTATAATTCATAAAAAAATAGCGATATGCTTCATGTCCTTCATAAAATTAGGGGTAAAATTGAATTTGATTCTCATAAAAAGCGGAAACAATCAACATATTTTAGTAAAGTTGTCTATAAAATATTTAAGTATTATGTGTTATGTATAAAAAAAATAATATTTTTAATGAATTATTATTTTATATTTGTATAGGGCCTTGAAGGATTTCTACAAAAATCATTATCTTATACATTTAGCGATAATATTAATTTATCACATTGATCCAAATCGGGATCGAAAATAATTATTATTTAATCGAGATTATTAATTTATCGAATATTTATTTACGAAGGTTTTACTGTATTGAGCATATTTACAAGTTGCTTGTGATGAACCTAAGATTGAAAATCATAGATATTTTACCATTTAATATTACAAAAACCATACTTATATCAAATTTTACCATTTAATATTACAAATACCCGTTCACATAAACAGTATTACTTTGATGCTCACTAAAATCAGGGTGCATAGATATTTTGTATGAAAGATATGTTATGGGATGCTATCGAGTGTCGACATAAGGTTCATAAAACCATAAAAATCCATATCGTGCAGCTCAGCTCTACAAGTGAGTCGTAAAAATTGCAGACAACACCGGCAATATTGACCTTCGATATTCTCTCATTTTTCGATGATGTCCACCGATAATCTATTAGTTACATCGTAAATCTCTGTCTTAATTTTATATTCAAATCATCTTCATCCTCTTTTTTTTTTCATTCCACAAAACTACTAGTTATCATATATTTTAAAATATAAATCATATTTTATATTTATTGAACAAATAAACTCATATTTTTACTAAAATTCTACGATACGAGAAGGAGTTGGAAGAAAGATTAAACTAAAATTAAGCCATGCAAGGGGTTTTATTGATTTTTTAAATAACCAAGCTACGCCCTCTTATTTGTTTTTAAAAACTAAGATTATTTAAATGCACAATATAAAAAATAAAAATAAATAAATAACCAAATGATACGCGTTCCAAATTTGAACGCGGAGCTTACTGCCCAATTTGAAAATACGCTACAGTTTATATTTGGGATAGCACTATATGAGAGGGCTATAAAAAAATCATTTTTATTTTAATGTAGAAAATATTGTAACAAAAAATGCAGGAATGGGATAAGATATGGATGGTTGGTTGGTGTGGACGGAAAGCTCTGCTGTAGAGGGAACCAAACACGCTCAACTAGTGCGCACCTTTAAAACGGAAACCTAGGGCTAGACTCGCTGTTTAGTCGATATCGTTGCACTTTTTTTTAGCACAGAATTATAATTATAGATGAATTTATAATTACAGTGGAAATTATTTTTATGCTATTATATCTTCATTGATTTGTCTTCGCAACTTTCCCCATATCATAATGTTTTGTATAACAATTTATGGACATCGATGCTGAACCAAACAGAAGGAGGCGATGTGTGGGGGGAGAATAGGGCGCACAAGGAATCAAACGACGAGAAAGATAGTACCAGTTGCCCTCCCTTTTGCCTTGAACATAATTGGTTTGAAGTACTAGTACTTAATTATATTTAGCAACATGAGATATGAGATATCACTAGTTTAATGGTACAATTATTGTCCATTATGACAGGGTTTAAGGATAAGTATACTTTAATTAGAGAGACTTACACGCATACATTCAGATAATGTGTATTTTAATCTATACACACTTATTACTTTCTTTTGCTAATCCACTTTATGTTTGGAGCACCAGGGCACTACTGGAATACTTTGATAAAATCCCGGTCAAATGGTCAATCCCTCTCGATATTAAACCTCTATTTGGAAGTTACATATTTGAGGTATTGTTCAAAATTCTGTAATATTAGTGTTTGGTAGTTAACTGATTGAAATAGTGGTTTGGACTCAATAAATTAATTTTTAAAAACTACTTAAATGAGTTTTTTTCAATTAGATAATTTTCATGTATTTATTTAAAATACAAACAGTTAATTCAACCGTTATTTACCAAATAGTTTTATTAAAAACGGTTAATTCAATTTGTTAATTAAAACAATCAATTCAATCAATTAGTAAAAATAATTTATTTAATCCGCTAATAACTAACGGCTAACAGCTAACCCGTTAATTGTCAATGAGGGCATATACCCTATTAATTTATCTTTTAAAACTACAAAATTTTAAATGTTCATACGCACCTGATCTATTTGAGACTAAATTTTCGATCGTTGTGAACAAAAGAAGATAGATATGCACCACGCTGTTGGACTGTGGCACTTTGATCGTGGATTATAAAGGAGAGAGGGAGATTTAACGAGGAAAAGAGTGGCGAAGCATTTGCTAGTAAGCACTAAGCAGCATCAAACTCAAAGAGATTGAAATAAACAGTACGTGCAGTATTTGGGAGGGCTGTACTGTTGTGTAAAAATACTGCAAGCGCACAGTGTTTAATTGTAGCAATCACAGATCGATCCTCAGAGACTATGAAATTTCCAAACCCTAATAAATAAATCAGGCAGACTAGACAAATAATGTTGAGATGAGATTTAATTAACCTAATAAGCAAATAAGATCAAATAATATGAAAAATCTAGGAATCCGAATCCATCAATCAATTACAATTAATATCCAATTTGCCATAAAAATTAATTCTCTTTCTTCAACAAATAAATATCAATTAACGAGACAAGCATATACTATGAAACTTATTATCTAACAATAACCCATCAAAACTTCATGGAGCAAGTATAGGCTATGAAAAATAAATTCAGTAACAATAATATATCAAAATCACTTTGTTAATCAAACAATTAAGCACTAAGAAAAATCACGAGAATCAATCAATAGAAACAGGTAAATATTAAAAGTAAGTAACTAACTTCACCTTCATCCTAGGGCAAGAGAATTAGCTAGACATGCTTAAAAAAGAAAACAAAACAACTAATATAAGACATGCAAATAACGAATAACATAAAAAGTGTTTGAGAGATAAAAACTTGTTTGTATTGAAAGACCAAGAAAATAAAAATACTCTACTCCTACTCCTAACTATTGAAAACTAAAACTAAAGTTTAGGTTCAAGGTCCTGGTCTAGGTCTTAAAATACAAGAGAGGAGACCCATATATATAGAGGAAATAATGTAGGTTTTCTATATCGATTATAAATTGAATTATAAATATTTCCTTCTATTCCTTTTTCTTCTCCAACAAGCATTCGATTTTATCTCCTTTTTTTTTTTGCCTCCAAGTAATCTCCACATCCTTCCTTGTATTCTCCTTTTTCTGCTACAATTCTGATTTTAATTAATTTCCTACAAAACAAAATAAAAATAATTAATTAATTAATAAAATTACGAAAATAAACATAAAATAGGTATTAAAGATGTATTAATTGTTGACCCATCAAATACCCCCATACCTATCTTTTGCTCGTCCTCGAGAAAAATCAAAAGAAAAAAATTTATAAAAGTCCTATGCTCCTTTTCGTAGGCGTGACAGATAATTTTAGGTTTAACAACCCATTTAAACTCGTAGACGATCTCTACCAGAGGAGTGTTGTCTCCTAAGGGTTTACAGAAGATATACCCATAAAATCCGTGAAATATTCTAGCAAGCATCCCACTCTATCAATAACATTCATCGGTGTCAACAAAAGAAGATTTTTAGGAAAATACATGCCTTAAAGACTCTTCTAATTATAGATAAGATGTAGGTATCTAAAATCCACTTATATAGACGTAAACATTTGCAAAAACCTCCCAAGGTGTGTCGTGAAAATAGGTCTATGAAGAATCAATTGAATAAGTACATTTTCTCTTTTTCAACCAATATTGAACTGACCCAATCTCTATCAAAACAAGTATCTAGCCAAAATTCGCAATTTTTTTTCCAATTGACTGTGCAATGTCCGTTTTCTTAGGCTTTCTATGTTACCCATGTAGCAAGCTTTGGGTCAATGACTCCCAAACCAGTTGGTCTTAGGGCACTAGGTTTCAAAATACCCCTACGGACTTAATTACTCGAGTAACAAAGGCCACAAAACAAGACTAGTCAATTATTACTTTTATCCTAGCTCGTCAAGTAATTCTCCAGTAACCAAGGGCAGTGAAAAGTCACCAAGAAAAATTTATTTCTGATACAATCGCACTTAATACCAGCACATGTACATGGATCGTCCCTTTCATATAACATTATATTTGCCACCCATTGATCTCAAAGGAGTACTTGATGCTTTATATATTTTTTTCACAAACATTTGATTCGACATTGTTTTAACATGTGGGCTCTCTCTCAGGTATCGAAAACTTCCTTAGACAATCTTTCCAACAAAGACCTTGTGCAATAAGTGCCATCTTAGATTTTTAAGCAAAAATTTATTCGACACAAGTTTCATGAAGAAAACCTTACTCAACTACGTTCGAATTATCTCAAGGCATTACATATATATAATTTTATAAAAAATTGTTAACACCAACTAGCATCAAAGTACAAGAGTGAAAAACTTAGCTAAAACATCTCTATTTTTGGATTTTCTAATTTTTAAATTTTTTTGGATTTTTGAATTTTTTATAATACTACTAAAACCCTCCCCCATACCTAAATCATGCATTGTCCTCAATGTATGCAAAGAAGAGAAATGACAAAGTAAAAGGACAAGAATACCTGATAAAAGCATGATGGAGGAAGCAAAATGAACTACTATACAACACACACACACAGTTACTCCCCCATACCTACACTGGACTATGGGAGACAATCAAGAAGAAAGCTTACTAACCAACACCACATCGAGGAAAAACTTCTTTCATCGTAGAGTAAGCACACTGTTGAAACACATTCTCAAGAACAACATTATCCACTAGAAATATACGATCTCGCAACAAGATAAAACTCATATCACTAACATAATCCGTAAACCAATTAGACGCTTCTTTAAATTGTTTAAGCAGATTGATTACTTGATATTTGTGATCATGGACTAAGTCATTAGGAAGAAAAGCATGATAAGTTTCATTGAAACCTACAAAGGACTGACCAAAAGTGGATATAAATGGTTTTGAATCAAGTGGGGGTGGCTCACCTACAGAAGTCTTAACAATAGACCTAGGCTCAAATGCTATATCCTTCAATTGGGTTTCATGTTTAGAACAAATGATATTCAATTCATCTAACATCTCATCAGAAGTGAAATTTTGGTACAACTCATGAAGTTCTCTATTACTCTCATACTCTAACATAACATCCTTTTCAAGAAAAGACTCAATCAATCTATCCTCAAGATTCGACCATGACATAACGTCATCAATGAAATTAACTCCTACAGGTTGGTCATAAAGATCATTGGATTGACTTCCCACATTAAAAATATTAAGATCTAGAGTCATGTTTCCAAAAGTTAGTTTCATTGAACCATTCCTACAGTTAATCAAAGCATTGGAAGTAGCAAGAAAAGGTCTTCCTAAAATGATAGGAATTTGATTTTTGAAATTTTTGACAGGTTCAGTCTCGAGAACAACAAAATCCACGGGAAAAAGAAAATCACCAACCTTAATTAACACATCCTCCACTATGCCCTTAGGAGTTTTAATAGAACGATCAGCTAACTGAAGAGTGACATTAGTCTTTTTAAGCTCACCTAAACCCAAAGTTTGATATACAGATAATGGAAGAAGGTTCACACTAGCTCCTAGATCAAGTAAAGCTTTGTCAATGAAAGTATCACCTATGACATAAGATATTGTAGGACAACCAGGATCTTTATACTTCATAGGGATTTGATGCGATATGATAGAACTAATATGAGAAGTTATGAATGCTTTCTTAGGAACCTGAGTGGTTCTTTTATGAGTACACAAATCTTTTAGACACTTAGCATAAGAGGGAATTTGTTGAATTGCATCTAAAAGAGGAATGTTGATCTTGACTTGTTTAAAGACTTCCAAAATCTTATCCAATTGAGGAGATTGTTTGTTTGAAATGAGCCTTTGGGAAATGGGGCTTTTGGCTTGAAGACTTTTTCAGAAATGGGTTTCAAAGGTGGTTCATCAGATTTGGAAGGTTCACTAGATTTTACTATTACTTCAGAATTCTTAGGAGACAAGGATTGGTCAAGACTAGGATTTAAGAGTAAAGGATTTGGTTCAGAAGTGAGTTTTTCTTCCTCTTGAGTATTGAGACCAGCATGATTGTTAAATTGATTACCGGACCTAAGAGAGATAACAGAATTCACATTTTCAGGAGTTTTTTGGTTTGGATGAAATTTAGGATTAACATCAGGTTGACTAGGAAATCGGTTTTTCTCTCTCTCACTGATTGTGTTGGCTAACTGTTTCATTTGGACCTCTAGTTTAGATATGGCTTGAGTATTGGAATTTAGTAACTGCCTATCTTGGGTCATAGTTTGCATGAAAGCCTGTTGAGATTGAGTTATATTAGCTTGGGATTTCAATAATGCCTCAATACTCTTTTCCAAGAAATTCATTTTTTTATCAGTTTCATTAAAACCAGGAGGATTCAAAGGGACTGAAAAAGAATTTGGATATGGGTCAAAGTTTTGAGCAGGAAAAGAATTAGGATTTTGGGTTGGAAATGGACTAGGATTGGGATTTTGAAAAGCAGGTTGAGATGGTTGGTTATACTGATTGTACTGACCTTGGTTCCATGAGAAATTTGGGTGATTTTTCCAACCAGGATTGTACGTTGGTGAAAAGGGATCATTCATAACTCTCGCTTGAAACATGGCATTAGCTTGTTGAATTTCAGGGCAATTTTCTATCACATGATTAGATGAGTTACAATTTGCACAGACAGACACTTGTGAAGACACATTGTTGGTTTCTAAGGCTTCTAATCTTCTTGTGAGTGTAGCTAACTTAGCTTCAGTTGCAAGGGAACTACCAATTACATGTATGCCTTTAGATGAGCTAGGTTTTTCAGTTTCCTGACTTGGTTCCCTAGTTGACTCCCACAACATCGTTTTTTCAGCTAACTCCTCAAAAAATTGCCAAGCTTCTTCTTCATTTTTATCCATGAACTTACCTTGACACATTGACTCTAACAAAGAAGTGGTTGGGCTATCTAAGGCTTCATAAAGAATTTTACAAAGTCTCCATTGTTCTATACCATGTTGAGGACATTGGGACAACAGACCTTTAAATCTATCAAAATATTTCCAAAAAGACTCATTTTGATTTTGTTGAAATTGGTTGATTTCATTCCTAAATTTGTTAGCCTTATGGTTTGGAAAATATTTTTTTAGAAATATACCTACAAATCCCTCCCAAGTTGAAATAGAATTAATGGGTAGACTATATAACCATTTTTTAGCATTTTCTTTAAGAGCAAAGTTGATAAGTCTCAATTTAATGGAGTCATCAGTCAATTGTTGAATTTTCTGTAGGGCACAAACTTCCTCAAACTCTCGGATGAAAAGATATGGATCCTCACCCTCTACCCCAGTAAACCTAGGTAACATGCTAATGTGATGAGATTTGATTTCAAAATTATTACCATTTACTGTTGGTAGGACTATGCATGAGGGTTGGGCGGAATGAATAGGGTAACAACGGTCTCTAAGAGGAATAGACATGATTATTAATGGGGCTTCTACTTCTTGTGACTCAATTTTACTAGGTGAAGAGAAATCAAGTTGTCTTACTATTTTAGGTGATGAAGGGTTTGTTTGTCTCACTAATCTAGATGTAGTGTCACGAACCCAAACACTTTGCATACACAAGAGATTCAAGTAAGCACGTAGCAGAAAAGATATAGAAGTAAACACCTAAAAAAATGCAAAAGAAAAATCCTATGTCTATGTTAACCTAGAGAAATTCTAGACCTGCTCCTAACTTTAAGATAATACTAAGAGTCACAAATCTAAAAATATTCAAACCGATTGGCCAGGCAGATGGAAGCATTGCCAAGAGGCTAACCACCTTTCTAGACACCAATCCAAATTGGCCAGGTAAGCTCTCGCTTTCCTAGACACCAAAAATAAGAATACGTAAATATTTGTTTCTTCTTAGGTTCTCTTCCTAAGTGAGCGTGAAATCCTAGGGGCCAACGTCTACTTGATTTTATTAAGGTAAGGGGAATGCAAGATGAACGTTTTAGTGATTTGTGGGCCAAGGAAAAGGTGATGAAATCCCTTACCTTATCTTGTAATTGGGTGGCACCCTTAAGATTGATTAAATGAATGCAACACACAAATAACGAGAAAATAAACAATTATGGATGCACTACACTACGTGAATTAATCTAAATTATACGTACCTCTTTCCTTCAGCAATCACCATAATTTTAAGATGGAAAGAAATAAAATACAATAAAGAAAAACTAGATGATGTGTTCCTATGTGATATGTGAATGATGCAACAAAGTGGTTTTTAACAAGACAAATAACTAACTAATTTTTTTGGATTTTTATTTATTATTTATTTTTTTTAGATTTTTTTAAATATTTGCGGGAAAAAAAAAACTAGAGAGGTGATACGGAATACCGAAAAGTGCTTTCCAAAAATTTCTAAGGAGACAACGATGCCTTCTAACGATCTTCTTGTCCAAACTTTTCTCCGCTTCACAAATCCCTAAAAAAATACAAAGAAAAACAAGAAACTAATCCGAAGAATTAAATATTAAGGAGTAAAAATTACCAATAGTCCCCGGCAGCGGCGCCAAAAACTTGATGTGTTGAAATACTGCAAGCGCACAGTGTTTAATTGTAGCAATCACAGATCGATCCTCAGAGACTATGAAATTTCCAAACCCTAATAAATAAATCAGGCAGACTAGACAAATAATGTTGAGATGAGATTTAATTAACCTAATAAGCAAATAAGATCAAATAATATGAAAAATCTAGGAATCCGAATCCATCAATCAATTACAATTAATATCCAATTTGCCCTAAAAATTAATTCTCTTTCTTCAACAAATAAATATCAATTAACGAGACAAGCATATACTATGAAACTTATTATCTAACAATAACCCATCAAAACTTCATGGAGCAAGTATAGGCTATGAAAAATAAATTCGGTAACAATAATATATCAAAATCACTTTGTTAATCAAACAATTAAGCACTAAGAAAAATCACGAGAATCAATCAATAGAAACAGGTAAATATTAAAAGTAAGTAACTAACTTCACCTTCATCCCAGGGCAAGAGAATTAGCTAGACATGCTTAAAAAAGAAAACAAAACAACTAATATAAGACATGCAAATAACGAATAACATAAAAAGTGTTTGAGAGATAAAAACTTGTTTGTATTGAAAGACCAAGAAAATAAAAATACTCTACTCCTACTCCTAACTATTGAAAACTAAAACTAAAGTTTAGGTTCAAGGTCCTGGTCTAGGTCTTAAAATACAAGAGAGGAGACCCATATATATAGGGGAAATAATGTAGGTTTTCTATATCGATTATAAATTGAATTATAAATATTTCCTTCTATTCCTTTTTCTTCTCCAACAAGCATTCGATTTTATCTCTTTTTTTTTTTGCCTCCAAGTAATCTCCACATCCTTCCTTGTATTCTCCTTTTTCTGCTACAATTCTGATTTTAATTAATTTCCTACAAAACAAAATAAAAATAATTAATTAACTAATAAAATTACGAAAATAAACATAAAATAGGTATTAAAGATGTATTAATTGTTGACCCATCATGTACTTTTCCCTAATTGCTTCCTAAACTTTATTCTTTGCCCGTATTTTGCGAGACAAACCAACCATTTGCTATGGATAATTTATGCTCTGCTTTGAGAAAGATCAACTTTTTTCTTCAATGACTTTCCAATTTTGGTTTTCAAGGAAAAAAAACGTAATTATAAAAAAGAGACAAGCTAGTTGGTTTTATTTACACGGAAAATATTTTAATAGTGTTGTTAGAGAATTTTTAAAATAACAAAAAATAGAGTAAATAAAATACAAATATAACTTTTAATAGGGGATCGAATTATACACATAACACACACACGTATATATAATAATTATTAAAGATTCTAAGTTTTAAATTTCTGGATCAATTTAAGAAAAAGAAATAAGAAAGTTTGTGACTTGATCATTTAAAATATGATTTATGCATATCAGAATAAAATTTCTATCTATCTTTATTCAATTTTCTTACTTTTCAATCTTCTAAATTTTTACTAACTCTGACCAAGTAGGCCCCCTAACTTTTTCACTAATTTAGAAAGAAAAAAATTTAAACTCGATTTTAATATAATTAAATTGATAATCATCCATTAAAGAATTAATCTTGATTAATAGCTGCTTCTAAGAACCCCAGTACCATTATATAATCTCGATGGTCGATGGCCTTTACCTGTTCAATTCAAAGTTGGTGCACCCATATCTATTTTGTAATGTTCTATAATAGGTGCTGCAAATGGAAACAGTTTATCCCGCCTTCAAGCAAGAATTAATAAGCTAATATATAACTATATTATCCTTGAACGAGAAAAATGATCGACCAATAATAATATAGAGTCAATTCGTATAACAATTAAAATATGCAATCAAATTTAAATGAATTGCTATGACTTTTCAGTTTTAACTATATAAATTACTTGAGTAGGTGATGTGTGTGTATCCTAAATGGAAGACCAAAACTCGAAATCATGGGCCTAAACACTAAACACCACAAATTCGAGGCAGGATATAGTTAAATATGCAACGAGACACAATGTAATATGTCACTCCATTGATTTTAAACAAACACCATCTCTTTGTGTCTAAATATGTGTAATTATCTGTCCAAAAAAAAGATGTGTAATTACTCTATGTCATTATTTATTATTCTATTCCAAAACATAACTCGTTCATTTGCAATGGCCCTGCTTCGCCGACTATTAAAATAACAAAGGTATTTTGTTGATGAGTCAAATATCAATGTATTTCCTTTATTTAGACGGCACAGAGACCCTAGGCTAGTACCATACCACCGATTTTTGTATCCGAAATTCTACATAGAATAATATATACGGAGTGGTTTGTTTCCGCTCATCAGCGATTGGGTTCGGAATATTTAATTAATGAATAAGAATTTTATTCATTTTAAACTTATGTTATTTGGTTGAGTTTTTTTCTCTATACTCATATCTCGAACTCTCAAAATATGTTCTTCAATATTTAAGGGAAAAGTAAATATAAAACATGAATATGAAAAGTCCAATTTGTTTTATAATTTTCTTCTCTATTTATACAATTATATATAAATATTTAATATATAATCAAATTAATAATTAAAAATATATTAAAATATTAATTAAATTAATAATATTTTGATAAATGAGTATTTCATATAAATTAAAATTTTAAATTTAATACGAATCGCTGATATTAATTATGAAAATTACTAATTCTTACTATTCTAGTTTTAAAAAAAATCTCATTTGGATAACTACTTTAAAATTTAACTACACATATTCTACCCTTTAAATACTATACATTAAACTTAAAATAAGGCATCGACTGGCTAACCTTAGCTATTGATTTTATTAGGGGTGAGCACGGTTCGGTTCGGTCCGGTTTTTGACCGGAACCGGAACCGGAACCGCATATTTTCGGTTTTAAAAATTGAAAACCGCAACCGCAACCGAACCATCGGTTTCGGTTTCGGTTTTAAAAAGACCGGTTCGGTTTTTATCGGTTCGGTTTCGGTTAAAAAACCGGATAAATAAAAATGAAAAAAATATATAATTTAAATCATTATATTTTTACATTCAAATTTTATACAATCAAATATTTGATCACATTCTGCATAATAACACTACAAAAGAAAGGTAAGAAACTTTAACAATCAAATTTTAAGGTTGAATCAACAAAATGTGAATGTCCTTTATCGTAGTATGCAATCTAAAAAGCACATAACCATGTCTAATGATGTTTACTCCTGATTATATGTTTTTTAATTGGAAAATAGAGGAATAAAATGTTGTAAAGAGGTTGTCATATTCCCACATTCAATATTAGTATAGTTGATGTTGTAATATGAAATATAATTGAAAAAACTATGTTCTAGGGAAATTTAATACTTAAATTATATATATATATATATATATATATTATATAATAAATTTATTTATTTTAATGATCGGTTCGGTTCGGTTTTTTTCGGTTCGGTTTTGACCTATAACCGGAACCGGAACCGAAAGTCTCGGTTTTTAAAAATCAAAAACCGCAACCGCCGGTTCGGTTTCGGTTTCGGTTTTTTCGGTTCGGTTTTCGCCGGTTTCGGTTCGGTTTCGGTTTCAATTCGGTTTTTTGTTCACCCCTAGATTTTATACTGGGGAAAAAGCTAAATTTGTACTAGTACTAAAAAAATAAGTAATGTATACTGGTACTAAAAAAAATAAGTAATGACTCAAGTGCTGGCTGCTGCTGTAGCGACCGACATGCTATAAATAATGAAACAACAGTGGGGTGTACACTTTTAAAGCCAAAGTCATTAAAAGTAAAATCCACCGTCCTCAACCTAACTTAGGTTAATAAATACCAGTAAGACTACTTCTGCTACTTTTAATATCCACTCTTCTTTAGATTATAAGAGCAGAGTCAACACCTCCTCAAAGCTTCCTTATAAATTATTACTCCCTCCAATCAAAAATAATTGACGTTTGACCTTTTAACATACATTTAAAAAAAATTGATTATATGATTAGAATTATTATTTTTTGAATACAAGTTTTAGTTTAATATTTTTATTCACAAAAAGAAAATTTTAAAATTAATAATTTTAACTATGCAGTCAAATCTCCTAAAAATGTATGCCGAAAAATCAATTATCAATTATTTTCAAATAGACGGAGTATAAAATATTGTGTCCTACTAATTTAGGACATTCCTTGCATATATGCACTCCAACAATATTTCTTATCATCATTCCTTATTATTAAAATAATAATATATTTGAATTGTAAAAAGGGAGGAAGAGAAAAAGAAGTGTGGAAAAAGAGGGAATGTAGTTTTTTATTAATAAAAGTGAACTAGGGACTTGCTAGGACAACATTAAAAATATGGAATGGAGGTGATGTCCAAACATTTTAGGAAACAACTAATAGTAAGTCCAAAAACTTGATTAGAGTAAGTCCTTCAGCTCCCTAGTAGGTTACTTATAAATATTATAAAATATTGTGTCTTAGTGATTTAAGATATGACTTTTTACATGTACTCCAACAACATTCATTGTCCTTTTTCCTTACTATTAAAATAATAATATATTTGAATTGTAATTAATATTTGAAAAGAGGGAAGAAGTAAAAAAGAGGGAAAAGAATGAGAAAGTGGAGGGAAAATAATATTTTATTATTAAAAGTTAATTGAGGAATGTGTAAGACATCCTTAAAAGTAAGCAATGAAATTGATGTCCTAGTTTTTTAACGAATCACTAAGAATCTGTTAGAGCAATATTTTTTATTATGTTTCTTATATTTTAACTTAATACATAATATAAGTATTCTCTTGGACTTGCTCTTATATGATATCTTAAGTTATAATATAAGGAATGCAAATTTTTTTTTTACTCCAACAGCTCCCTAATCTATCCTTAAAATGTTAGACATCCCTCTACTCCCATATTTTTAAATATGTCCTATCCATTGCTTATTTGATTTTTATTAATAAAAAATTATTTTCTCTCTTTCCCTTACTTGTTTTTTCCTTTCCTTCCTCTTTTATAATTCAAATATATTAATATTTTAATAATAAAAGAGAAAGATAAGAAATGTTGTTGGAGGGCATGTACAAAACTAATGTCCTAAACTACTATAACATAATATTTTATAAGTAAATTCTAGGGAGTTGTATTTGCTCTAAGGAACTGTCGAAGTAATTTTTTTATATTATATTTCTTACATTTTAACTAACAACATGATTGAAGGAAACTGCAGTATGATTAGTAAAATAAATTGGAAGCCATAGTACATGACTGTATTGCCCTGAACGCAAGTGCTTGTTTTCATTTGAATTTAACCTAATATTCGAATTTAAATATTTCTGGGTTTTTTTTTCGTTTCCTACAAAAGCATGAGGCTACTGTTTATCATCAAGGACGATTCTAATACCATTTCAGGTAAATTATGTGTGATGGGAATGCCCTCGTCTCTTGTCAAATCAAACCATTTGTTTGCATCCATATATATCAATGGAGTTGGTTTTACCTACCTTTGGAACTTATTAATTTAAAGTAGTTTTCTATAATTATTCAAGTGCACATAGAGAGTGATAGTTTATACATGGCAAAAGGAGAGTGTGGGTGACAAAAAAATTTCGTCGTATTTCTATTCATAATCATTCTACTAGTAAACCCTTAATTTGTTCCTTGAAGCATAAGAAAAAACCTTGCATGATACAATGAAATTTGAAAGTTTTGTTGTGTAACCTGTATTCAAGACTTCAAGTTGCAATTATACACGGGCCAAATGTAAATATTAATAATAACGGGAAATGTAACATTTTGACCAGGCTAAAATCTCCCAACAGGCCAACACAATATCAAAGGATGAATGATGTGGATGACAAAGTATTGGTAAGGTTCGAATTTCATAAAATTCAAATATTAAATATATTCGAAATCCAAATTATATCCAAAGCTGTTCGGATCAGACTTCAATTTTTTTATTAAAAAAATACCCATTCCTAAGATGATTTAATAATTCCAATATTTATATAGGACAATAATAGAGATGAACAATATGGGCTGATATGGGCTTTACATAATCAAATACCTGAACATGGATAGGTGCTGATAATTGTTGCAAGTTGAAGCTATGTAGTATATATTACAGAGATGTTCTTCGAACAGAGCACACGTATCAGTGTGTTGCTACTATAGGATTGCCGGATTGATATTACCAGAATTTCTACCTGTTAAAGTTTCTGAGTAGCTGTAGTTCAACCAAAAGTAGTCGATTACTATATCAAATATCAAACTAATGTAGCAGAAAGGTGGTCAAAAAGACAAAAACCCATCATAGTAAGGTGTTGAGGATTTTTTTAAACTTTATATATTAAATATTAGAGGTTTTTTGAAAAGTATAATTTTTTTTCATTAATTTTATTTATTTTATAAAATTATAATTTTTGAAACTTTTTATAAAAACGCTAGTTAATGTTGAGTTTTAAAAAAATTAATATTTAATATTTCTAAAACCTAAACTCAATTAGAGAATTAATAAATCCTAAAATATTAAAAATGATTAAATTAGGGTCCTAACTTTAATTAGAGTTTAGGGCCCTAAACCCTAAATCCTAAATCGTTAAACATTCTATTACATGCTTATAAATTCAGTACTTAACTTTTAATTTAAGTTTAATATTTCTAAAATCTAAATCCAATTAAAAACTTAATGAACCATAAAATATTAAAAACAGTTAAATTAGGGTCGTAATTTTAATTAGAGTTTAGGGTCTAGGGTTTATGGCCTAAACCCTAAATCGATGAACATTTTATTACAGGTTTATAAATTCAAATACTTAACTTTTAATTTAAGTTTAATATTTCTAAAACTCAAATAGGGAATTGATGAACCCTAAAATATTAAAAACGGTTAAATTAGGTGTGTTTGGTTTTGGGGTTATGTTATCATTATTATTTTATTAAGAGTAAAACAAAAAAAATTATAAACGCTACACGATGTATCAAATTTTGCACTAGTGTAGTTAAAATTTCAGCATAATAGTCAATTACTCTCTATATCAAACAAAATAGCATGAAATTAAAAAAAGAGAGTCAAATTTCATTAAGCAGTAAATAAATGATTCTAAAGCAAATCGTATATTGACTTGATTGATAATCTATATTTAGCTCATTCAAATAAATTACTTCTTACATGTTACCCTCCCAATCCCTACTTCAGAATGGAAGAGGGTAACTTTGGCCTTTTAAACAAGTAATCTCCGGTCTTCTAGTTTAACTGTGAGAATTAAAAAGTGAAGCTTCTCTTCCACAATACTCCCTCCGTCCCAACCAATTGTTATCACTTTTTTTTCACTTTCTGGCACGCATTTTAAGGTGGATTTTAAGAATAGTTCCATAACTTATTTTTAAAAATTTCTTTTTTTGTATAAAAATAGGATTGTTCTATATTTATACAAAAAAAGAAAATTTCAAAAATAAATTATGGAACTATCTTTAAAATCCACCTTAAAATGCGTGCCAGACACCCCATTTTGAAATGATAATAAATGGCCGGGACGGAGGGAGTATATAACAATAAAAAACTCTGTAAAGATATGCTGCACTTGCAAAGATTCATCCACATTTCTTGTCAGGTCTAGAAACTTACACCAATTTTACCGTACTGAATTTCTTAGAACAAGGCAACACTTTTTACCCCCAACTAATAGCGAGCAACTCGGGAGGAAGTGAGGCAGGATCAAGTTCCCAACAGTCTTTAGCAGGAATGAAGGCCTCTTCCCCTGAAAGCTTCCTAGCAGGAATCTGATGCGAGAATAACCTCATATCATCTTTTTCAAGCCATTTAATAGCATGGCCCCCAATGTCTTTCCTTTTAAAAACTGACTTGAAACCATCAGCCTTCTCAAGATATCCCATGCTCAACCCGTGTATCTCACTGTAACTGGTCAAAAATACAGCAATATCATAGCAACGCCTATTCTTATCACCCAAGTTCTTCTCTTCAGAATCTTTAGCATTTTCATTATAAAGCGCCCAAACTGAACCCTTCTTTGGATAAATCCTATACAACTCTTTTGCCACTCTATCACAATCCACAACATGTGAAAATATATTCAACAGATTCACCGAAATCGTCCTAGAAACTTTAAACCTCCCACAGCAGATACGAAATCCAAGTTTCTCCCAACTGATCAATACATCCTCGTCATTTTGAAGATCTAGCCAGCTCAATCTTACTTCAAATGGATTCACTGAAAGTACCTCATCTATCAACGCATATTGTCTCGGCATTCCATCATCATCATCAAAAATAGCCCACACTTGTCCTTTCCGAAAACTTCTTTCTGTTCTATCTTTATCAAAATCATAGAAATCCGAGTCTTCCACTGTCATTACTTCCATATGTCCAATTTTCGGTGCCATACTTGAGGTTCCGTTCTTTGATGAACTCTTTTTCCCAGTTTCCAAATTCCCACCATTGGTCAATTCAGATGTCTCTTTCCTATCCTTCGCCTTCTCTCCTTTCTGGCAACTTCTTTCTGTTCTATCTCCATCAAAATCATACATATCCAAGTCTTCCATTGCCATTCCATCCATATGCCCACTTTTGGATGCTTCACTTACGGTTCCATTCTTTGATGAACTCTTTTTCTCAAAATCTGCATTCCTACTATTTGTTAACTCGGATATCTCTTTCCTCTCCTTCGCCTTCTCTCCTTTCCTAGAACTTCTTTTAGTTCTCACTTCGTCAGATTCAGCAAAATCCAAGTCATCCACTGTCATTGTCTCCTTACATCCACTTTTGGATGCTTTACTTGAGGTTCCCTTCTTCGACGAACTCTTTCTCTCAGTTTCCAAACTCCCACCGATACTTACGTCAGATGTCTCCTTCCTTCCCTTCATATTCTCTTTCTCATTGACCTTCAAAATTTTGTCACTACCCTTCTTCTTTGCCAACATTTGCATTTCCGCAATAGTCATCGTTTCATCATCCTTGGTTTTCGCTCTCTTTGCCTTCAACCTCTCGGACACCACACTCGCAACACTAATCCCTCCATCCAGTTTATCCAAATCTCTCGGCTTCCTGACTCTCTTCGACCTCAATCCCTCATTCACACTACCACCGCCAATCACCAAATTCCCCTTCGCATCTCCACTCAACACCGCACTATCCAATCCCCCTATCTCCTCCACAACTTCATCCCTAGCAATCCTCTCACCCTCCATTCTGTTCAAAATCTCCCCAACACTACTCATCTTTCGCTTCACTTCCGAATCCCTGCCACTAACTCTAGCACCACCAGCACCACTACTCCTCCTAGTTGTCATCCTTTCACCAACAACATTATCCACATTACTATCAATGTCATTATTATCCGAAAACTCAACAGCCTTAAAACTCTTCTTACAGCTAGGACACATCAAACTATGCCCCAAATACTTCCTCTCAAACTGATGCAACAACCGACACGTCGAACACGCAGTCCAAAACACATCCACACCCTCCTTATCCATCTCCACAACCTCCTTATCCTGCATCGCAATCCTCAACTTCATATCATACTCCTTCCGCCTAGTCTTGTCAGACAAAACCCTAAAAGCATCGCCAACAGCCTTAAACGCCTCCTCGGAAGCCGCAAAGGGATTCTTATCAGGATGCAAAGTTAGAGCAAGCTTCTTATACTGTTTTTTAATAGTATTAATATGAGAAAAAGGCTCAATTTGGAGAATTTTATACCAGTCAGGGGAGGCATCGACGGTTGATTTGGCGGCGGCGGAGCGGAGGATATTGAAGGCGGTGAGGAGGTCGGAAGTGCCGTCCAAGTGAGGGCAGAGACGGAGTGATCTTTTGGCGTGTTTGAGTGCTGATTTGAGGTCGGAGGACTTGTAGGATTGCTCGGCTAGGGTTTTCAAACGGATTGCTTCTTCTTCCATTACAGACTTTTCTTTTTCCATTGTTATTTCTGATGATGATTTTGATTTTCCCATTTGGGGGTTGGGGTATACTCGGAGTCGGGGCTTTCAAATTTCAAAGCGAACTTCTCAGCTACTATACTAGGACTGAAATTGAAAATGATTTTTAATTATTAATTTTATTTATTGAAATTTGTAAATGAGTTTTTTTAATCTACTATTTAAAGTTATTTCTTGATGTAATCCCTCCATTTCATATTAATATTCCATTTTCAAGAAAAAAATTGTTTTAAAATAATGGTACATTTCAACTTTCAATATAAAATATAATCTAATTTATATTTACAAAATCAATTTTATTCACATATCTTCAATTTATATTTTCAAGATCTAATCTAATCTAATTTATACAATACAATATACGTTGTTTTTTTGAAAGTTGACTGCTAATGTGAAATGAAGGGAGTATAAAATAGGATTCATACGAGGGCAAGGTGATTCTATACTACTGTAAGAGCACGCTAATGTTAAAATAGATATAATTATTATTATAATAATTTCCCACTTGTATTATCATTTGTATTCATTTGTATTCAATTTCCCACTTGAATTCTCATACGACAATTATAACTACATTCACACTTAGCTCTAAATATAGAACAAAATATAACATTTTTATATTTTAGCACCTTCTTTAAAAGCAAGTCCAATCGAATGCTATATTTGGTTCTATTGCTATATTACAACATCAAATGTAAAAAAAAATCAACTCCAAAAGGGTTTCATATTTGGATGCATCCATGTATAAATGCATCATTGGTTCTATATTTGAAATCAATGATGGATTCATCCATCCTTGCCGCATCATTAATAACTATAAATGGGGTGTAAGAATTAAACAATTATTATATTGTATATCATCAAATATCAAAAGTATATTAGAATGAGTAAAAGTTTAAAAAGTTAGCTAAATTTGAAATTAGTTATGAAACTAGCATTTGATTGCAATTTTTATTTTAGCACCAAAAGACACTTTTTGATGCTATAGTATATCAATATCATTAGATATTTAACATCTATCATTGGACTTGCTCTAACATTACATTGAAGTGTTATGTTTTATAATTGATGTTATATTATAAAAATGGCACCTCCTTTAGCATTGTATTAAACTAGTAAGTTTAATATTAATGTTAAAATAAATATAGCTATTGTTATAATATGAAATCAAAAAATACATTTTGATTCTAAAATAGAAGTCACGCTCCAATGCATGATTTTAAGATAGAATCAAATAAATGTAAAATGAAAATTTTAAAATACATTTCATGCTCCAATAGTCCAATGTATGGTTTTAAAATTGAGCCAACAATAAAATTTATTTTTATATTTCTCCAATTTCCCAATTATATGCCATGTGACAATTATAGATGCATCTTTACTTGGTTCTAAATATAGAACTAAATATAAGATTTTTCTATTTTAGCATTGCATTGGAATATTATGTTATAATTGATATTATATTATAGAAATAACACATCTTTTATTAGAATGCAATGCTAAAAAACGTATTATTTCTATAATATAACATCAATTATAGAATATAGTACTTCAATACAATGGCTAAAGAAGATGATAAAATAGAAAAATGCTATAATTGGTTCTATATTTAGAACTAAGTATAAATATTGTTATAATCACCACATGAACATATAATTAGAGAGAAATGAATATAAAAATAAGTTTCATATTACATCTATTTGGTTTTATTTTAAAATCATGGAGCATTGTAATATTATAATGTGATGAAATAATTCCCATTAAATAGAAAAAAATCATGATATTTACTTATTTTTCTAGAAAAAGTAATAATATTATAATGTGATGATCCAATAATAAATGATCAAGCTTGAGAATGATAAATGGACCCACGAGAATACAGGGTGAGATATCCTATCCATATCCTTCATTACAAAACAAGCCACCGTAGCATAATCCCAGCCCAGCCACTATCAACTCCTCCTTTGCCGGAACTTAATGGCGTTCTCGTCAGCCCTATTCTCCCACAGTCCAATCCATTTCCACCCCAAAAAGCCTAGCCCATACCCCACTCTCATCAACCCGACCCGCAAAACCCTATCAGTCTCCGCCATTTTCCCTCAAACAATCGAACCCCTCGACACCACCACTATCGCCGTCATCGGTGGCAGCTCCGTGGCCGCCATTGCCGCCGCACTGACTCTCACGGACCCCGAGAAACGCCGACAACTACAAGCCGAAGAAGTAGGCGGCGGCGACAAGGAGGTAGTGCGAGAGTATTTTAATAACAACGGGTTTCAGAGGTGGAAGAAAATATACGGGGACACTGATGAAGTTAATACAGTTCAGTTGGATATTAGAATTGGACATGCTAAGACTGTGGAGAGTGTTATGAAAATGCTGACTGATGATGGTTCGTTAAGTGGTGTTACTGTTTGTGATGCTGGTTGTGGTACTGGCTGTCTTTCCATTCCGTTGGCTAAGGAGGGGGCTATCGTGTCTGCTAGCGACATTTCGGCTGCTATGGTTGCTGAAGCTGAGAAACAGGTCCTTACTTTTATGTGTTTGTCTTATGTGTATGATATGGTTTCCGCAAATTACTGATCACAGATTCACAGTAGTACATATAAAATTGTCGCACATAAGAATCTCTAACATATCTAACTCCCAATATCTATACACACACACATATAATAAAGATAATAAATATATAATATAAATTATTCATTTAAGTGAGGAATAATATATATCTACCAATATAAAATATTGGTCACATTATTTTGAAATATCATTATACCAACAGTGTATGCACCAGAATATCTGTAAAAATGTATCTGACTACACTGTCTATTGTATGATTATAGGTGTGGTAGCATTTCGTTACGATTAATTCTTCATTTCTTCATACTAGTGCACTGATGCTTAGTTCAAATGGATGAAATTGATAAACGTTTTTTTACTTGTTATTTTGATGGTAGGGTAGTAGCAGGTAGACCATTTCTTAGAATTTTCAAGATTATAGATTTTAGTTTTGTCAACATTTTGTATTTTTCTGTGGAATGATAGTTATAATTATGAATAGAATAGCAATCCCAACTATTAGATTAGTGGCTTTCAAAAGTGTTTGATATCTGGTGATAGCTTGGCTTTATGCATCTAGTGTATGTTTCGGATTTCAAGTAAGATTGTGTTTGGAAACCTTGATTTCATTTCAAATGACAAGATTTGAGTTGTCATTTCAAATTCTCATATTTGTACTAATATTTGAATTCCTTGGATTTCAAATGAAATCCAAATTCAAATTCTTATGATTACCCAAACATGTCATTTGATCAAATCTAGAATTTCAAATGAAATCCATGTTCCCAAACAGACCATAATATTAAATTCTTTTGGACTGTAATTTCATCTAAACTTGATGCAGGCTAGAGATGAACTCCTAAGTGGAGAGGGGAAATTATCACCAACGCCTGTTCTTCCGAAATTTGAGGTAAAGGATTTAGAGAGCTTGGATGGGAAGTATCATACAGTAATATGTTTAGATGTTTTGATACATTACCCCCAAAATAAAGCAGATGCGATGATTGCCCATCTCGCTTCATTAGCTGAGAATCGTTTAATTTTGAGTTTTGCTCCAAAGACGTTTTATTATGATGCGCTGAAGCGGGTTGGGGAGTTATTTCCAGGCCCTTCCAAGGCAACAAGGGCGTATCTTCATGCAGAGGGAGATGTTGAAAGGGCATTGAGAAAAGTCGGATGGAAAATAAAGAAGAGAGGTCTGACTACTACTAAATTTTATTTTGCAAAAATCGTTGAGGCTGTTCCGGCATAGAAGAGCAGATGAAATGTTGAAACTGAAACCACTAGTCTATCCTCCTAGAATCTAGAAATTCCACAAAAACTGTTAGAGCTCACAGTTTATGTATATGTGTTTTATACCCTCTGCATTTCCCAAAATTTATAGTATATATCAGACTCGGCGTCATGTATCTACATTTTTTTCAGAATCCTGTAATCTTTTTGTTAACAATTCATCAAAACTGCTGTCCAAGTGTATTTATGACTTGATAATTCAAATTCATTACTTGCTGCTGCTTATCGAGTGGAATTTGACAGCAATTAAGAGCTTGTTTGGCTAAACTTAAATTGTGAATCTACATTAGAATCTCTCGATAAATGAATATAATCGTCAAATCAATAGTTTTTTCGAGTCTGTCAATATATGTTTAATTTTGATAAAAAAAATCAATTTCAAGGATTTTCATAATTTTTTTTGATTTCATAAATTTTAAATTTAATTTAAAGTAAGACGGAGTTTTATTTTTCCGCATTAGCCAAACGGCCCAAACCAAAGTATATTAGTAAGATATAAGAATCCACACAGAACAACCCTTGAAATTCAGATAAATTGTCCTCACATTTCCCGCGCCTTTGTGTCATTCGTCTCCGTCCGTAAACAACGAAATGGAAAACCACGAAGAGGAGGAAACAGCGGCCGCAGATCTGTTAAGAGATAGATTCAGACTCTCTACCATCTCTATCGCCCAATCCGAAGGTCCGCCAACACACACACACACACACGCGAACCCTAATTTTGTTTTCTTCAATAATTGTTCCTCTTTTCTTTTCTTAAAACACCCAAACAAAACAACATGGAAATTTCAGAACCAATTGTGGCCTGTGTCTCCGATTTGGCCTTCAAATATGCTGGTAATTCCCTTTCATTTCTCTCTCACCGTTTACATTCAGGAAGCGTTACTATAATTGTTAGATTTGGTAATGGATTTGAATGCGATACGAATTGATCTTAAAACTATGTTTGATATGTTACGAACAAATAGTCTCTTCAAGCAGGCTTTTATATGTAATCTAACTAACAAATTCGAAACTTTTGTAATTTTTGTTGCATTGGATAGTTATTAGTTATATTTGGATTATGCTATCGAAACATATAGTCATAAGATTTGTAAGCATAGTCGACATGTGATTTTAGTTCTTCGCTTCTTGTTACAATTAATTTTACTATGATTCATTTTTTTTCTGAAAGCAGAACATGTTGCAAAGGACCTTGAGTTATTTGCAGCACATGGAGGTCGTAAAATTGTCAACATGAAAGATGTCATTCTTTGCGGTGAGTTTCCGGAAAAAAGTAATAATTTAATGTTATACTAATCAAAGTAATAATAAAGTGCCTAATATAAAGAAATTTAATAAGTAGATGATTTTATATTATTATTGCTTTATGTTTTTTATAATCTCCGTAGGTAGAAGCCTAGAAATATTATGTCATATCTGGATTAAGTTTTAAAAGTGTATATAGAGTATGTTTGATCTGATCTTTCAAGTTGTGCAATATTCCAAACTTTAGTGAATGTTGAGATTTGTAAACTGCGAGAAAAGAGATTGCTACTGCAGAGCTGGTAGGGAATGGTTTATGGTTAAAGTGGTTCGGCATACTTGTGTTTCCATATGTCTATGATGGATTCTGGATGGTAAGATTTTCTGGTGGATGTCGAGAATGATTTTGTATGGGTGTTCGGATTAATTTTCTTTTGCTTAATACATCAAACTAGTTTTCTGGAAAGATAAGGTTTTAGACTTATGGCCATGGTGGCAAGCTAGTAGGCTTACATTGAGATGAAGAAGCTTGTTTGGGAATGTGGTTTAATTGGGTGGTGGATCTCCATAAAGTTTCATGGTGGTGGTTGTACAATCGGAAGGTTCGCAGGTTATTTGGTTTCGGTAGTATCTGGTTGAAGTTGTGATTATTTGTGGTAGTGGGTTATGATGACATGAAAATCAGAAGTAAACAGCTAATACTGTCCAAATTAATAGAACAATAATGGTATATAATCATTGTATATTCATTTCTGCTTGTTGGGGTCTTTGGCATCTTAGCAAATTTTTGAACTTCTTACATATGGTCTAACAAATCTTGTGATAATAATATGTCGTTTTGTTGTTTTTTTAAAGCTAAAACGAATGAATTTGTTAATTCCTCGTCCGCAAATCAGCCATTCTCGTGGATTATTTTCTCAATACAAGTGTCATGCTACTAGGCAAGGCGGTGGAGTACTGCATCCTAGATGACGAGAGTCCAGTAACCGAAAGTATCACTAGCTTGCGTTCTAACCCGAATAGCATGGGATACGTGGAATTCTGTGTGAATCAACAAGGACCTCCTTACAAGACTAAATACTCCTAAGTGACCGATAACGAAGTAGTACTGTGAGTGAAGGGTTAAAAGAGCCCCATGGAGGAGTGAAATAGAACAACCATAATAAATTATATATATTGATACGGGTGTTAATTAATTGATTCATCTGCCAAAAACAGAATTAATGATCATAAATTATAACACTATTTATTGAGAAAATTGACAATTGTATTATAAAATTAAACACATGTACTAGACAATGCAAATCGGATTATTATAATTCATAAAAAAATAGCGATATGCTTCATGTCCTTCATAAAATTAGGGGTAAAATTGAATTTGATTCTCATAAAAAGCGGAAACAATCAACATATTTTAGTAAAGTTGTCTATAAAATATTTAAGTATTATGTGTTATGTATAAAAAAAATAATATTTTTAATGAATTATTATTTTATATTTGTATAGGGCCTTGAAGGATTTCTACAAAAATCATTATCTTATACATTTAGCGATAATATTAATTTATCACATTGATCCAAATCGGGATCGAAAATAATTATTATTTAATCGAGATTATTAATTTATCGAATATTTATTTACGAAGGTTTTACTGTATTGAGCATATTTACAAGTTGCTTGTGATGAACCTAAGATTGAAAATCATAGATATTTTACCATTTAATATTACAAAAACCATACTTATATCAAATTTTACCATTTAATATTACAAATACCCGTTCACATAAACAGTATTACTTTGATGCTCACTAAAATCAGGGTGCATAGATATTTTGTATGAAAGATATGTTATGGGATGCTATCGAGTGTCGACATAAGGTTCATAAAACCATAAAAATCCATATCGTGCAGCTCAGCTCTACAAGTGAGTCGTAAAAATTGCAGACAACACCGGCAATATTGACCTTCGATATTCTCTCATTTTTCGATGATGTCCACCGATAATCTATTAGTTACATCGTAAATCTCTGTCTTAATTTTATATTCAAATCATCTTCATCCTCTTTTTTTTTTCATTCCACAAAACTACTAGTTATCATATATTTTAAAATATAAATCATATTTTATATTTATTGAACAAATAAACTCATATTTTTACTAAAATTCTACGATACGAGAAGGAGTTGGAAGAAAGATTAAACTAAAATTAAGCCATGCAAGGGGTTTTATTGATTTTTTAAATAACCAAGCTACGCCCTCTTATTTGTTTTTAAAAACTAAGATTATTTAAATGCACAATATAAAAAATAAAAATAAATAAATAACCAAATGATACGCGTTCCAAATTTGAACGCGGAGCTTACTGCCCAATTTGAAAATACGCTACAGTTTATATTTGGGATAGCACTATATGAGAGGGCTATAAAAAAATCATTTTTATTTTAATGTAGAAAATATTGTAACAAAAAATGCAGGAATGGGATAAGATATGGATGGTTGGTTGGTGTGGACGGAAAGCTCTGCTGTAGAGGGAACCAAACACGCTCAACTAGTGCGCACCTTTAAAACGGAAACCTAGGGCTAGACTCGCTGTTTAGTCGATATCGTTGCACTTTTTTTTAGCACAGAATTATAATTATAGATGAATTTATAATTACAGTGGAAATTATTTTTATGCTATTATATCTTCATTGATTTGTCTTCGCAACTTTCCCCATATCATAATGTTTTGTATAACAATTTATGGACATCGATGCTGAACCAAACAGAAGGAGGCGATGTGTGGGGGGAGAATAGGGCGCACAAGGAATCAAACGACGAGAAAGATAGTACCAGTTGCCCTCCCTTTTGCCTTGAACATAATTGGTTTGAAGTACTAGTACTTAATTATATTTAGCAACATGAGATATGAGATATCACTAGTTTAATGGTACAATTATTGTCCATTATGACAGGGTTTAAGGATAAGTATACTTTAATTAGAGAGACTTACACGCATACATTCAGATAATGTGTATTTTAATCTATACACACTTATTACTTTCTTTTGCTAATCCACTTTATGTTTGGAGCACCAGGGCACTACTGGAATACTTTGATAAAATCCCGGTCAAATGGTCAATCCCTCTCGATATTAAACCTCTATTTGGAAGTTACATATTTGAGGTATTGTTCAAAATTCTGTAATATTAGTGTTTGGTAGTTAACTGATTGAAATAGTGGTTTGGACTCGATAATTTAATTTTTAAAAACTACTTAAATGAGTTTTTTCAATTAGATAATTTTCATGTATTTATTTAAAATACAAACAGTTAATTCAACCGTTATTTACCAAATAGTTTTATTAAAAACGGTTAATTCAATTTGTTAGTTAAAACAATCAATTCAATCAATTAGTAAAAATAGTTTATTTAATCCGCTAATAACTAACAACTAACAACTAACCCGTTAATTGTCAATGAGGGCATATACCCTATTAATTTATCTTTTAAAACTACAAAATTTTAAATGTTCATACGCACCTGATCTATTTGAGACTAAATTTTCGATCGTTGTGAACAAAAGAAGATAGATATGCACCACGCTGTTGGACTGTGGCACTTTGATTGTGGATTATAAAGGAGAGAGGGAGATTTAACGAGGAAAAGAGTGGCGAAGCATTTGCTAGTAAGCACTAAGCAGCATCAAACTTAAAGAGATTGAAATAAACAGTACGTGCAGTACTTGGGAGGGCTGTACTTTTCCCTAATTGCTTCCTAAACTTTATTCTTTGCCCGTATTTTGCGAGACAAACCAACCATTTGCTATGGATAATTTATGCTCTGCTTTGAGAAAGATCAACTTTTTTCTTCAATGACTTTCCAATTTTGGTTTTCAAGGAAAAAAAACGTAATTATAAAAAAGAGATAAGCTAGTTGGTTTTATTTACACGGAAAATATTTTAATAGTGTTGATAGAGAATTTTTAAAATAGCAAAAAATAGAGTAAATAAAATACAAATATAACTTTTAATAGGGGATCGAATTATACACATAACACACACACACATATAATAATTATTAAAGATTCCAAGTTTTAAATTTCTGGATCAATTTAAGAAAAAGAAATAAGAAAGTTTGTGACTTGATCATTTAAAATATGATTTATGCATATCAGAATAAAATTTCTATCTATCTTTATTCAATTTTCTTACTTTTCAATCTTCTAAATTTTTACTAACTCTGACCAAGCAGGCCCCCTAACTTTTTCACTAATTTAGAAAAAATATATTTGAAACTCAATTTTAATATAATTAAATTGATAATCATCCATTAAAGAATTAATCTTGATTAATAGCTGCTTCTAAGAACCCCAGTACCATTATATAATCTCGATGGTCGATGGCCTTTACCTGTTCAATTCAAAGTTGGTGCACCCATATCTATTTTGTAATGTTCTATAACAGGTGCTGCAAATGGAAAGAGTTTATCCCGCCTTCAAGCAAGAATTAATAAGCTAATATATAATTATATTGGGCCTGTTTGGCAACTGCCAACTTATGGAAATAAGGGTTTATTTCCGGAAAAAAGTAGGGATGTATGTATTTTTTAGAAATAAGCCCTTATTTCCAGAAAAAAGTAAGTTCATATTTGGTTTTAAAATTCTAAAACAAATATTTATCTTTAAAAAAAAATGAAAATATGTAAAAAAAAATAAAAAATAAGCTACTTATTTTAAATTTATGGAACCCCAAACACCCACATTATCCTTGAACGAGAAAAATGATCGACCAATAATAATATAGAGTCAATTCGTATAACAATTAAAATATGCAATCAAATTTAAATGAATTGCTATGACTTTTCAGTTTTAACTATATAAATTACTTGAGTAGGTGATGTGTGTGTATCCTAAATGGAAGACCAAAACTCAAAATCATGGGCCTAAACACCACAAATTCGAGGCAGGATATAGTTAAATATGCAACCAGACACAATGTAATATGTCACTCCATTGATTTTAAACAAACACCATCTCTTTGTGTCTAAATATGTGTAATTATCTGTCCAAAAAAAAGATGTGTAATTACTCTATGTCATTATTTATTATTTTATTCCAAAACATAACTCGTTCATTTGCAATGGCCCTGCTTCGCCGACTATTAAAATAACAAAGGTATTTTGTTGATGAGTCAAATATCAATGTATTTCCTTTATTTAGACGGCACAGAGACCCTAGGCTAGTACCATACCACCGATTTTTGTATCCGAAATTCTACATAGAATAATATATACGGAGGGGTTTGTTTCCGCTCATCAGCGATTGGGTTCGGAATATTTAATTAATGAATAAGAATTTTATTCATTTTAAACTTATGTTATTTGGTTGAGTTTTTTTCTCTATACTCATATCTCGAACTCTCAAAATATGTTCTTCAATATTTAAGGGAAAAGTAAATATAAAACATGAATATGAAAAGTCCAATTTGTTTTATAATTTTCTTCTCTATTTATACAATTATATATAAATATTTAATATATAATCAAATTAATAATTAAAAATATATTAAAATATTAATTAAATTAATAATATTTTGATAAATGGGTATTTCATATAAATTAAAATTTTAAATTTAATACGAATCACTAATATTAATTATGAAAATTACTAATTCTTACTATTCTAATTTTAAAAAAATCTCATTTGGATAACTACTTTAAAATTTAACTACACATATTCTACCCTTTAAATACTATACAGTAAACTTAAAATAAGGCATCGACTAGCTAACCTTAGCTATTGATTTTATACCGGGGAAAAAGCTAAATTTATACTAGTACCAAAAAAATAAGTAATGTATACTGGTACTAAAAAAAATAAGTAATGACTCAAGTGCTGGCTGCTGTTGTAGCGACCGACATGCTATAAATAATGAAACAACAGTGGGGGGTACACTTTTAAAGCCAAAGTCATTAAAAGTAAAATCCACCGTCCTCAACCTAACTTAGGTTAATAAATACCAGTAAGACTACTGCTGCTACTTTTAATATCCACTCTTCTTTAGATTATAAGAGCAAAGTCAACACCTCCTCAAAGCTTCCTTATAAATTATTACTCCCTCTAATAGAAAATAATTGACATTTGAACTTTTAACATATATTTAAAAAAAAATTGATTACATGGTTAGAATTATTATTTTTTGAATACAAGTTTTAGTTTAATATTTTTATTCATAAAAAAAAATTTTAAAATTAATAATTTTAACTATGCAGTCAAATCTCCTAAAAATGTATGCCGAAAAATCAATTATCAATTATTTTCAAATAGACGGAGTATAAAATATTGTGTCCTACTAATTTAGGACATTCCTTGCATACATGCACTCCAACAATATTTCTTATCATCATTCCTTATTATTAAAATAATAATATATTTGAATTGTAAAAAGGGAGGAAGAGAAAAAGAAGTGTGGAAAAAGAGGGAATGTAGTTTTTTATTAATAAAAGTGAACTAGGGACTTGCTAGGACAACATTAAAAATATGGAATGGAGGTAATGTCCAAACATTTTAGGAAACAACTAATAGTAAGTCCAAAAACTTAATTAGAGTAAGTCCTCCAGCTCCCTAGTAGGTTACTTATAAATATTATAAAATATTGTGTCTTAGTGATTTAAGATATGACTTTTTACATGTACTCCAACAACATTCATTGTCCTTTTTCCTTACTATTAAAATAATAATATATTTGAATTGTAATTAATATTTGAAAAGAGGGAAGAAGTAAAAAAGAGGGAAAAGAATGAGAAAGTGGAGGGAAAATAATATTTTATTATTAAAAGTTAATTGAGGAATGTGTAAGACATCCTTAAAAGTAAGCAATGAAATTGATGTCCTAGTTTTTTAACGAATCACTAAGGATCTGTTAGAGCAATATTTTTTATTATGTTTCTTATATTTTAACTTAATACATAATATAAGTATTCTCTTGAACTTGCTCTTATATGATATCTTAAGTTATAATATAAGGAATGCAAAATTTTTTTTACTCCAACAGCTCCCTAATCTATCCTTAAAATGTTAGACATCCCTCTACTCCCATATTTTTAAATATGTCCTATCCATTGCTTATTTGATTTTTATTAATAAAAAATTATTTTCTCTCTTTCCCTTGCTTGTTTTTTTCTTTCCTTCCTCTTTTATAATTCAAATATATTAATATTTTAATAATAAAAGAGAAAGATAAGAAATGTTGTTGGAGGGCATGTACAAAATTAATGTCCTAAACTACTATAACATAATATTTTATAAGTAAATTTTAGGGAGTTGTATTTGCTCTAAGGAACTGTCGAAGTAATTTTTTTTTATTATATTTCTTACATTTTAACTAACAACATGATTGAAGGAAACTGCAGTATGATTAGTAAAATAAATTGGAAGCCATAGTACATGACTGTATTGCCCTGAACGCAAGTGCTTGTTTTCATTTGAATTTAACCTAATATTCGAATTTAAATATTTCTGGGTTTTTTTTTCGTTTCCTACAAAAGCACGAGGCTACTGTTTATCATCAAGGACGATTCTAATACCATTTCAGGTAAATTATGTGTGATGGGAATGCCCTCGTCTCTTGTCAAATCAAACCATTTGTTTGCATCCATATATATCAATGGAGTTGGTTTTACCTACCTCTGGAACTTATTAATTTAAAGTAGTTTTCTATAATTATTCAAGTGCACATAGAGAGTGATAGTTTATACATGGCAAAAAGAGAGTGTGGGTGACAAAAAAATTTCGTCGTATTTCTATTCATAATCATTCTACTAGTAAACCCTTAATTTGTTCCTTGAAGCATAAGAAAAAACCTTGCATGATACAATGAAATTTGAAAGTTTTGTTGTGTAACCTGTATTCAAGACTTCAAGTTGCAATTATACACGGGCCAAATGTAAATATTAATAATAACGGGAAATGTAACATTTTGACCAGGCTAAAATCTCCCAACAGGCCAACACAATATCAAAGGATGAATGATGTGGATGACAAAGTATTGGTAAGGTTCGAATTTCATAAAATTCAAATATTAAATATATTCGAAATCCAAATTATATCCAAAGCTGTTCGGATCAGACTTCAATTTTTTTATTAAAAAAATACCCATTCCTAAGATGATTTAATAATTCCAATATTTATATAGGACAATAATAGAGATGAACAATATGGGCTGATATGGGCTTTACATAATCAAATACCTGAACATGGATAGGTGCTGATAATTGTTGCAAGTTGAAGCTATGTAGTATATATTACAGAGATGTTCTTCGAACAGAGCACACGTATCAGTGTGTTGCTACTATAGGATTGCCGGATTGATATTACCAGAATTTCTACCTGTTAAAGTTTCTGAGTAGCTGTAGTTCAACCAAAAGTAGTCGATTACTATATCAAATATCAAACTAATGAAGCAGAAAGGTGGTCAAAAAGACAAAAACCCATCATAGTAAGGTGTTGAGGATTTTTTTAAACTTTATATATTAAATATTAGAGGTTTTTTGAAAAATATAATTTTTTTTCATTAATTTTATTTATTTTATAAAATTATAATTTTTGAAACTTTTTATAAAAACGCTAGTTAATGTTGAGTTTAAAAAAAATTAATATTTAATATTTCTAAAACCTAAACTCAATTAGAGAATTAATAAATCCTAAAATATTAAAAATGATTAAATTAGGGTCCTAACTTTAATTAGAGTTTAGGGCCCTAAACCCTAAATCCTAAATCGTTAAACATTCTATTACATGCTTATAAATTCAGTACTTAACTTTTAATTTAAGTTTAATATTTCTAAAATCTAAATCCAATTAAAAACTTAATGAACCATAAAATATTAAAAACGGTTAAATTAGGGTCGTAATTTTAATTAGAGTTTAGGGTCTAGGGTTTATGGCCTAAACCCTAAATCGATGAACATTTTATTACAGGTTTATAAATTCAAATACTTAACTTTTAATTTAAGTTCAATATTTCTAAAACTCAAATAGGGAATTGATGAACCCTAAAATATTAAAAACGGTTAAATTATGTGTGTTTGGTTTTGGGGTTATGTTATCATTATTATTTTATTAAGAGTAAAACAAAAAAAAATTGTAAACGCTACACGATGTATCAAATTTTGCACTAGTGTAGTTAAAATTTCAGCATAATAGTCAATTACTCTCTATATCAAACAAAATAGCATGAAATTAAAAAAAGAGAGTCAAATTTCATTAAGCAGTAAATAAATGATTCTAAAGCAAATCGTATATTGACTTGATTGATAATCTATATTTAGCTCATTCAAATAAATTACTTCTTACATGTTACCCTCCCAATCCCTACTTCAGAATGGAAGAGGGTAACTTTGGCCTTTTAAACAAGTAATCTCCGGTCTTCTAGTTTAACTGTGAGAATTAAAAAGTGAAGCTTCTCTTCCACAATATATAACAATAAAAAACTCTGTAAAGATATGCTGCACTTGCAAAGATTCATCCACATTTCTTGTCAGGTCTAGAAACTTACACCAATTTTACCGTACTGAATTTCTTAGAACAAGGCAACACTTTTTACCCCCAACTAATAGCGAGCAACTCGGGAGGAAGTGAGGCAGGATCAAGTTCCCAACAGTCTTTAGCAGGAATGAAGGCCTCTTCCCCTGAAAGCTTCCTAGCAGGAATCTGATGCGAGAATAACCTCATATCATCTTTTTCAAGCCATTTAATAGCATGGCCCCCAATGTCTTTCCTTTTAAAAACTGACTTGAAACCATCAGCCTTCTCAAGATATCCCATGCTCAACCCGTGTATCTCACTGTAACTGGTCAAAAATACAGCAATATCATAGCAACGCCTATTCTTATCACCCAAGTTCTTCTCTTCAGAATCTTTAGCATTTTCATTATAAAGCGCCCAAACTGAACCCTTCTTTGGATAAATCCTATACAACTCTTTTGCCACTCTATCACAATCCACAACATGTGAAAATATATTCAACAGATTCACCGAAATCGTCCTAGAAACTTTAAACCTCCCACAGCAGATACGAAATCCAAGTTTCTCCCAACTGATCAATACATCCTCGTCATTTTGAAGATCTAGCCAGCTCAATCTTACTTCAAATGGATTCACTGAAAGTACCTCATCTATCAACGCATATTGTCTCGGCATTCCATCATCATCATCAAAAATAGCCCACACTTGTCCTTTCCGAAAACTTCTTTCTGTTCTATCTTTATCAAAATCATAGAAATCCGAGTCTTCCGCTGTCATTACTTCCATATGTCCAATTTTCGGTGCCATACTTGAGGTTCCGTTCTTTGATGAACTCTTTTTCCCAGTTTCCAAATTCCCACCATTGGTCAATTCAGATGTCTCTTTCCTATCCTTCGCCTTCTCTCCTTTCTGGCAACTTCTTTCTGTTCTATCTCCATCAAAATCATACATATCCAAGTCTTCCATTGCCATTCCATCCATATGCCCACTTTTGGATGCTTCACTTAAGGTTCCATTCTTTGATGAACTCTTTTTCTCAAAATCTGCATTCCTACTATTTGTTAACTCGGATATCTCTTTCCTCTCCTTCGCCTTCTCTCCTTTCCTAGAACTTCTTTTAGTTCTCACTTCGTCAGATTCAGCAAAATCCAAGTCATCCACTGTCATTGTCTCCTTACATCCACTTTTGGATGCTTTACTTGAGGTTCCCTTCTTCGACGAACTCTTTCTCTCAGTTTCCAAACTCCCACCGATACTTACGTCAGATGTCTCCTTCCTTCCCTTCATATTCTCTTTCTCATTGACCTTCAAAATTTTGTCACTACCCTTCTTCTTTGCCAACATTTGCATTTCCGCAATAGTCATCGTTTCATCATCCTTGGTTTTCGCTCTCTTTGCCTTCAACCTCTCGGACACCACACTCGCAACACTAATCCCTCCATCCAGTTTATCCAAATCTCTCGGCTTCCTGACTCTCTTCGACCTCAATCCCTCATTCACACTACCACCGCCAATCACCAAATTCCCCTTCGCATCTCCACTCAACACCGCACTATCCAATCCCCCTATCTCCTCCACAACTTCATCCCTAGCAATCCTCTCACCCTCCATTCTGTTCAAAATCTCCCCAACACTACTCATCTTTCGCTTCACTTCCGAATCCCTGCCACTAACTCTAGCACCACCAGCACCACTACTCCTCCTAGTTGTCATCCTTTCACCAACAACATTATCCACATTACTATCAATGTCATTATTATCCGAAAACTCAACAGCCTTAAAACTCTTCTTACAGCTAGGACACATCAAACTATGCCCCAAATACTTCCTCTCAAACTGATGCAACAACCGACACGTCGAACACGCAGTCCAAAACACATCCACACCCTCCTTATCCATCTCCACGACCTCCTTATCCTGCATCGCAATCCTCAACTTCATATCATACTCCTTCCGCCTAGTCTTGTCAGACAAAACCCTAAAAGCATCGCCAACAGCCTTAAACGCCTCCTCGGAAGCCGCAAAGGGATTCTTATCAGGATGCAAAGTTAGAGCAAGCTTCTTATACTGTTTTTTAATAGTATTAATATGAGAAAAAGGCTCAATTTGGAGAATTTTATACCAGTCAGGGGAGGCATCGACGGTTGATTTGGCGGCGGCGGAGCGGAGGATATTGAAGGCGGTGAGGAGGTCGGAAGTGCCGTCCAAGTGAGGGCAGAGACGGAGTGATCTTTTGGCGTGTTTGAGTGCTGATTTGAGGTCGGAGGACTTGTAGGATTGCTCGGCTAGGGTTTTCAAACGGATTGCTTCTTCTTCCATTACAGACTTTTCTTTTTCCATTGTTATTTCTGATGATGATTTTGATTTTCCCATTTGGGGGTTGGGGTATACTCGGAGTCGGGGCTTTCAAATTTCAAAGCGAACTTCTCAGCTACTATACTAGGACTGAAATTGAAAATGATTTTTAATTATTAATTTTATTTATTGAAATTTGTAAATGAGTTTTTTTAATCTACTATTTAAAGTTATTTCTTGATGTAATCCCTCCATTTCATATTAATATTCCATTTTCAAGAAAAAAATTGTTTTAAAATAATGGTACATTTCAACTTTCAATATAAAATATAATCTAATTTATATTTACAAAATCAATTTTATTCACATATCTTCAATTTATATTTTCAAGATCTAATCTAATCTAATTTATACAATACAATATACGTTGTTTTTTTGAAAGTTGACTGCTAATGTGAAATGAAGGGAGTATAAAATAGGATTCATACGAGGGCAAGGTGATTCTATACTACTGTAAGAGCACGCTAATGTTAAAATAGATATAATTATTATTATAATATAAAATCAAAAAATACATTTTGATTTTAAAATAGAATTTTATGTTCTAATACAGGGTTTTAAAATATAACCAAATAGATTTAAAATTAACTAAAATAAATGTACAAATACTAAACCAATGATGAAATTTGTTTTTATAGTCATTTGTATTCAATTTCCCACTTGAATTCTCATACGACAATTATAACTACATTCATACTTAGCTCTAAATATAGAACAAAATATAACATTTTTATATTTTAGCACCTTCTTTAAAAGCAAGTCCAATCGAATGCTATATTTGGTTCTATTGCTATATTACAACATCAAATGTAAAAAAAAATCAACTCCAAAAGGGTTTCATATTTGGATGCATCCATGTATAAATGTATCATTGGTTCTATATTTGAAATCAATGATGGATTCATCCATCCTTACCGCATCATTAATAACTATAAATGGGGTGTAAGAATAATTATTATATTGTATATCATCAAAAAGTTAGCTAAATTTGAAATTAGTTATGAAACTAGCATTTGATTGCAATTTTTATTTTAGCACCAAAAGACACTTTTTGATGCTATAGTATATCAATATCATTAGATATTTAACATCTATCATTGGACTTGCTCTAACATTACATTGAAGTGTTATGTTTTATAATTAATGTTATATTATAAAAATGGCACCTCCTTTAGCATTGTATTAGACTAGTAAGTTTAATATTAATGTTAAAATAAATATAGCTATTGTTATAATATGAAATCAAAAAATACATTTTGATTCTAAAATAGAAGTCATGCTCCAATGCATGATTTTAAGATAGAATCAAATAAATGTAAAATGAAAATTTTAAAATACATTTCATGCTCCAATAGTCCAATGCATGGTTTTAAAATTGAGCCAACAATAAAATTTATTTTTATATTTCTCCAATTTCCCAATTATATGCCATGTGACAATTATAGATGCATCTTTACTTGGTTCTAAATATAGAACTAAATATAAGATTTTTCTATTTTAGCATTGCATTGGAATATTATGTTATAATTGATATTATATTATAGAAACAACACATCTTTTATTAGAATGCAATGCTAAAAAACGTATTATTTCTATAATATAACATCAATTATAGAATATAGTACTTCAATACAATGGCTAAAGAAGATGATAAAATAGAAAAATGCTATAATTGGTTCTATATTTAGAACTAAGTATAAATATTGTTATAATCACCACATGAACATATAATTAGAGAGAAATGAATATAAAAATAAGTTTCATATTACATCTATTTGGTTTTATTTTAAAATCATGGAGCATTGTAATATTATAATGTGATGAAATAATTCCCATTAAATAGAAAAAAATCATGATATTTACTTATTTTTCTAGAAAAAGTAATAATATTATAATGTGATGATCCAATAATAAATGATCAAGCTTGAGAATGATAAATGGACCCACGAGAATACAGGGTGAGATATCCTATCCATATCCTTCATTACAAAACAAGCCACCGTAGCATAATCCCAGCCCAGCCACTATCAACTCCTCCTTTGCCGGAACTTAATGGCGTTCTCGTCAGCCCTATTCTCCCACAGTCCAATCCATTTCCACCCCAAAAAGCCTAGCCCATACCCCACTCTCATCAACCCGACCCGCAAAACCCTATCAGTCTCCGCCATTTTCCCTCAAACAATCGAACCCCTCGACACCACCACTATCGCCGTCATCGGTGGCAGCTCCGTGGCCGCCATTGCCGCCGCACTGACTCTCACGGACCCCGAGAAACGCCGACAACTACAAGCCGAAGAAGTAGGCGGCGGCGACAAGGAGGTAGTGCGAGAGTATTTTAATAACAACGGGTTTCAGAGGTGGAAGAAAATATACGGGGACACTGATGAAGTTAATACAGTTCAGTTGGATATTAGAATTGGACATGCTAAGACTGTGGAGAGTGTTATGAAAATGCTGACTGATGATGGTTCGTTAAGTGGTGTTACTGTTTGTGATGCTGGTTGTGGTACTGGCTGTCTTTCCATTCCGTTGGCTAAGGAGGGGGCTATCGTGTCTGCTAGCGACATTTCGGCTGCTATGGTTGCTGAAGCTGAGAAACAGGTCCTTACTTTTATGTGTTTGTCTTATGTGTATGATATGGTTTCCGCAAATTACTGATCACAGATTCACAGTAGTACATATAAAATTGTCGCACATAAGAATCTCTAACATATCTAACTCCCAATATCTATACACACACACATATAATAAAGATAATAAATATATAATATAAATTATTCATTTAAGTGAGGAATAATATATATCTACCAATATAAAATATTGGTCACATTATTTTGAAATATCATTATACCAACAGTGTATGCACCAGAATATCTGTAAAAATGTATCTGACTACACTGTCTATTGTATGATTATAGGTGTGGTAGCATTTCGTTACGATTAATTCTTCATTTCTTCATACTAGTGCACTGATGCTTAGTTCAAATGGATGAAATTGATAAACGTTTTTTTACTTGTTATTTTGATGGTAGGGTAGTAGCAGGTAGACCATTTCTTAGAATTTTCAAGATTATAGATTTTAGTTTTGTCAACATTTTGTATTTTTCTGTGGAATGATAGTTATAATTATGAATAGAATAGCAATCCCAACTATTAGATTAGTGGCTTTCAAAAGTGTTTGATATCTGGTGATAGCTTGGCTTTATGCATCTAGTGTATGTTTCGGATTTCAAGTAAGATTGTGTTTGGAAACCTTGATTTCATTTCAAATGACAAGATTTGAGTTGTCATTTCAAATTCTCATATTTGTACTAATATTTGAATTCCTTGGATTTCAAATGAAATCCAAATTCAAATTCTTATGATTACCCAAACATGTCATTTGATCAAATCTAGAATTTCAAATGAAATCCATGTTCCCAAACAGACCATAATATTAAATTCTTTTGGACTGTAATTTCATCTAAACTTGATGCAGGCTAGAGATGAACTCCTAAGTGGAGAGGGGAAATTATCACCAACGCCTGTTCTTCCGAAATTTGAGGTAAAGGATTTAGAGAGCTTGGATGGGAAGTATCATACAGTAATATGTTTAGATGTTTTGATACATTACCCCCAAAATAAAGCAGATGCGATGATTGCCCATCTCGCTTCATTAGCTGAGAATCGTTTAATTTTGAGTTTTGCTCCAAAGACGTTTTATTATGATGCGCTGAAGCGGGTTGGGGAGTTATTTCCAGGCCCTTCCAAGGCAACAAGGGCGTATCTTCATGCAGAGGGAGATGTTGAAAGGGCATTGAGAAAAGTCGGATGGAAAATAAAGAAGAGAGGTCTGACTACTACTAAATTTTATTTTGCAAAAATCGTTGAGGCTGTTCCGGCATAGAAGAGCAGATGAAATGTTGAAACTGAAACCACTAGTCTATCCTCCTAGAATCTAGAAATTCCACAAAAACTGTTAGAGCTCACAGTTTATGTATATGTGTTTTATACCCTCTGCATTTCCCAAAATTTATAGTATATATCAGACTCGGCGTCATGTATCTACATTTTTTTCAGAATCCTGTAATCTTTTTGTTAACAATTCATCAAAACTGCTGTCCAAGTGTATTTATGACTTGATAATTCAAATTCATTACTTGCTGCTGCTTATCGAGTGGAATTTGACAGCAATTAAGAGCTTGTTTGGCTAAACTTAAATTGTGAATCTACATTAGAATCTCTCGATAAATGAATATAATCGTCAAATCAATAGTTTTTTCGAGTCTGTCAATATATGTTTAATTTTGATAAAAAAAATCAATTTCAAGGATTTTCATAATTTTTTTTGATTTCATAAATTTTAAATTTAATTTAAAGTAAGACGGAGTTTTATTTTTCCGCATTAGCCAAACGGCCCAAACCAAAGTATATTAGTAAGATATAAGAATCCACACAGAACAACCCTTGAAATTCAGATAAATTGTCCTCACATTTCCCGCGCCTTTGTGTCATTCGTCTCCGTCCGTAAACAACGAAATGGAAAACCACGAAGAGGAGGAAACAGCGGCCGCAGATCTGTTAAGAGATAGATTCAGACTCTCTACCATCTCTATCGCCCAATCCGAAGGTCCGCCAACACACACACACACACACGCGAACCCTAATTTTGTTTTCTTCAATAATTGTTCCTCTTTTCTTTTCTTAAAACACCCAAACAAAACAACATGGAAATTTCAGAACCAATTGTGGCCTGTGTCTCCGATTTGGCCTTCAAATATGCTGGTAATTCCCTTTCATTTCTCTCTCACCGTTTACATTCAGGAAGCGTTACTATAATTGTTAGATTTGGTAATGGATTTGAATGCGATACGAATTGATCTTAAAACTATGTTTGATATGTTACGAACAAATAGTCTCTTCAAGCAGGCTTTTATATGTAATCTAACTAACAAATTCGAAACTTTTGTAATTTTTGTTGCATTGGATAGTTATTAGTTATATTTGGATTATGCTATCGAAACATATAGTCATAAGATTTGTAAGCATAGTCGACATGTGATTTTAGTTCTTCGCTTCTTGTTACAATTAATTTTACTATGATTCATTTTTTTTCTGAAAGCAGAACATGTTGCAAAGGACCTTGAGTTATTTGCAGCACATGGAGGTCGTAAAATTGTCAACATGAAAGATGTCATTCTTTGCGGTGAGTTTCCGGAAAAAAGTAATAATTTAATGTTATACTAATCAAAGTAATAATAAAGTGCCTAATATAAAGAAATTTAATAAGTAGATGATTTTATATTATTATTGCTTTATGTTTTTTATAATCTCCGTAGGTAGAAGCCTAGAAATATTATGTCATATCTGGATTAAGTTTTAAAAGTGTATATAGAGTATGTTTGATCTGATCTTTCAAGTTGTGCAATATTCCAAACTTTAGTGAATGTTGAGATTTGTAAACTGCGAGAAAAGAGATTGCTACTGCAGAGCTGGTAGGGAATGGTTTATGGTTAAAGTGGTTCGGCATACTTGTGTTTCCATATGTCTATGATGGATTCTGGATGGTAAGATTTTCTGGTGGATGTCGAGAATGATTTTGTATGGGTGTTCGGATTAATTTTCTTTTGCTTAATACATCAAACTAGTTTTCTGGAAAGATAAGGTTTTAGACTTATGGCCATGGTGGCAAGCTAGTAGGCTTACATTGAGATGAAGAAGCTTGTTTGGGAATGTGGTTTAATTGGGTGGTGGATCTCCATAAAGTTTCATGGTGGTGGTTGTACAATCGGAAGGTTCGCAGGTTATTTGGTTTCGGTAGTATCTGGTTGAAGTTGTGATTATTTGTGGTAGTGGGTTATGATGACATGAAAATCAGAAGTAAACAGCTAATACTGTCCAAATTAATAGAACAATAATGGTATATAATCATTGTATATTCATTTCTGCTTGTTGGGGTCTTTGGCATCTTAGCAAATTTTTGAACTTCTTACATATGGTCTAACAAATCTTGTGATAATAATATGTCGTTTTGTTGTTTTTTTAAAGCTAAATTGCTTAGAATAAATTATGTACAAAGCTTAGGGGTTGTCCCCTGAATGCAGGGAAATTGATCCAAGAGGGCTACAGGGCTATATTACTGTTGTTGTAAAACTATGATCTAACTCTTACATCCTGTCATATAACTCTTACCCCCCCTGCCTGTTTGCAATTCTGAATAAATTGGTTTACACAATAATTGAAAAGAGTGTAATAGCCCAAGATTTCAGTAAATTGTTAGAATTCATCATCTAATATCCCATGGTTGGTTTCAGCGCATCGGAATGAACATCTCACTGGCTTACTGAGATCCTTCGGCAACGATATAAAAGATAAAGAACCTCAGTCTGAGAAGAAGCGAAAGAAAAAATCAAGAAAGGAAGACAATGCTGCTTCCTCTGTACTGCATATACCTGATGATACTTAGCTCAGGAAGTTTAGTTTAGGATGATCTTTTTCAAAAGGTTTATATGCTTGTTCTTTATATTGATGTTTAAATCAGAAATTTGTGACTTTTACGTACCTTTTTTTTTTTTTTTGGTTCCTCTATATAGAAATACAGAGTATATATGTGGAAATGATAATGACAATAATGGGTCATTTCCTACATATTATGTTCACACTTTAACATAGCTACACTGTGTATTACTCACCTTGTATTTTGGAGTTTGGACAGAGATAAGAGTTGAGCAAAATCAGTTAAATATAACAATATGAATGTGTATAAACCCAGTTTGTGAGGTAGATACAATCTGAATTAGAGTAACCATTTTTAATGTTTAATAGAAATTATTATATAAAAACTGTTTTTTATATTATGTAGTATATGAGTAGGTGACATTATTTTAGAATTTAGATGTACATATTCCTTGTATTGGTTTAAAGTTATTACATTACAATGAATATGATGTGCAATGGCCGTAATAATTAAAAAATGGTTCCGTTGCCGGGACTTGAACCCGGGTCTCTCGGGTGAGAGCCGAGTATCCTAACCAACTAGACTACAACGGATTGTTGTCTAATAATTATAATTGATATATCTTTGAAACATCACCAACTCGATTTTTTTTGATTGATTAAGGGTGTATTTGGGATGATGTTGTCATAACATGAGCTATTTTTGAAAAACAGGTCAAAAAATGCTTTTGGTCTAAAAATTATTTTTAGAGAAAACAAGTCCTCTCATATTTTTGAAAAAAAATTATTTTTAAATTTTTACAGGAAGTAATTACAATTTTCACTATCAAATCATCACAAAAATATTATTTTTTTATATTATATTTTAAAATATAAACAAATAAAAAAAATACCAAATAATTAGCTGATTTTTCTAACCGCATTTTTTTTCAACTAACACATCTGTTTGAAGCAGCAATCTCAAGCAACCCCTGTGTAGGTCACAGCGAGAAAGAGAGTAGAGTGAGATATAATGCAGGGGGGTTAAATGGCATATTAGTCATTAAACTGACTAAAAACTTGCAAGTAGATCACTCCACTCAAAAAACTTGCAGTCAAATAAATGCACTACATAGTCATTGCTGAAAGGTGACTAAACCTAATAAAACTTTCAACGCCGTTAAATAGCATTGACTTTTAACGGAGAGCCGTTAAAACTGAACATGTATGCTGCCACGTAGACTAACTTGTATGGACCTTTTAAACAAGCTCCGGCCGAATTCAAAAACTTAGTTAAAATTTTTTACTATATTTTAAATCTCTTTTTTTTATTTACAAAATTTTAAATTTCTATTAAATATTTTGTTCGGGTCGTTACAAATCTGATACCGGTAATCCATCTGTCAAATATTCTCTCCGTTCCGTAACAAGTGACGCTTTATAAAAAATAAAAGTCAAACTGATTCAACTTTAATCACTTATTAAATATTACTGATTTATATTTTTACAAAAATAAAAATTAACTGTAATAGTTAATGTAATATATTTTTTAATGATATATTTTTCATAATTTTTATTTCTAACAATAATTATTAATAAATGGTCAAAGTTGAATCAACTTGACTTTTAATTTTTATAAATCGCCATTTTTTATGGAACGGAGAGAGTACTATATTATAGCATGGGAACATAGTTATAAATTTAATTCGTAGTTCGATTAACAGGTGGATCATAAAAAATTAATGATTATTGAATATTTTAAATTAAATAAATAAAATTTATTTTTTATTTTAAAATTTAAATTCTTATTTAAAGATCTAAAATTCAAATTTTGTTAATATCAAATTAAAATTAAATATTTATATTATTAATTATAGAAATACAAAAAAGTACAAATCTCATTAACAATACGTTATTATATTTTATTTATTTAAATATTTTTATAAATTTAACGGCATTACATGAATAAATTATTTTCATTTAATAAACTAATTATAAAATATAAAAAAAATTTCCATTCGTCAGCATTACATCAGCCACGTCAGTCTGCACACTCATACTTCCGTTCGTTTTTTAACGTCCATAACGTCTAATGACTTGTTTGAAAAATTTGTGTAGTGCAGTTATTTGACTGCAAGTTTTTTGAGTGGAGTGATCTACTTGCAAGTTTTTAGTCAGTTTAATGACTAATATGCCATTTAACCCTAATGCAGGGTAGTGTTATTAACGCTCCTTTGTGGTTTACTCATTGACTCTATTCTAGCTTACACATACGTGTTGTCGTGTTGATAAATTTTGTTTCCCGCTACTAGTTGGACTTTGGGGCATTGCTTTGCTTATTGACTTCTTGTCTAGTGTTTGACTTGACTTCATCCTCTAGTAGTATAGTCTACTCCATTCATCAAATGAACACTAATTCCGGTCTCAAATTACAAAAAATATTGGAGGATAGAAAAATAGACGAAAGAAATGCTTAAGCATTAATTTCCCGGATTTTACTGAACTTAGTTCATATATTTGAATCTAGAACACTGGCCCTTGTGTCGATATTAGGTTGGTTTATTCTATTATGGACAGGAATATAATATTTTAATATTAGAGTTTATTGGATTGAGATATGAATATCGAGAGATTTCAAATTTATCATGAAGTACTCATTAATAAAATTATTTGGTTGACAAATAAAACAGATATGCTATATTAATACCAACATGCAAGTAGGTGCAAATCATACGTAAACAAAATTATTTTGGACAATCAACAAACAACAGAAACCCAAGATCAATCCCATTCAAAACCCTAACTATTTACCCTCAATTCAAATAAAACCTTAATCCTAATCCTAATAGTGACACCTAAATTGAAAACACTAATTAAACCATTAAAATACCTAATCTTGATGAATTGTTAACGAGTTGTAGAGAATTAGAGAAACTACCTCAAAAATCGTTTGAAAGGAGAAGAGAAAAAAAAGAGAACAAATATGAGAGGTTCTCGGTTTATTTTGTGCGAATAAATTAAAATGATATGTGTTATTTTTAGCGGAATTACAATATTCCATGATTTTTTGTACGAATTAATTTTTTATATATATAAATATACTCATCGGATTATCAATTCAAATATCCAACGACTCAGAAACTAATTTTTACGGGAACAATTATTGACAATCATATATATATGATACTTGAAAAAATTGATACCCCAGTCTCTAGTTTTCTCAGTTGAATACTATTTATACAGCGACCGAAATACAATCAAGAACATAAATGATGGAAAGCTGTTCCTAAAGATTAAAGAATACACATCAATGACAAAATATACTTATCATTCTAAAGTTGAAACATTACTTATTGTGCAAAAAGGTCGGTTAGGCACTTCTTACCATTTGCGGACACATAAAATCAGTTTAGTAATTGCTATTACACCAATAACAATTTGAAATATTACTTCTCTGATTTTGAATGTACTATTAGTCCATTACACATCTTATGATTTTCCTTTTAACTTTAAAGTATAAAATAACATATTTTAGTTTAAATTATACATCTTAAATTTAAAGGACAAAATATATATAAATATTGACTGTGGAATACAATATTGTATTCTTAAACTTGATTTATAAATACTTTTTCTTAAATAAATAAAATATTTCTAAAATCTATTTATCTAACCATTATTTTTTTTTATCATACCTTAATAGTATTATTAATCAAATAAATAGCAAGTACTTGGAGTAAGAATCATAATTGTTAAACATTCTCTCACTCATCCTGCTCTCTCTATATATACAACTACACATACAAGACAACATACATAATTGATAATACAGGTAGACAAAGTAGAAGAAATTTCCGGCAACAAACAGGCATGGGAAATTGCTTCTCCGAAGTTCGCCGTGGACGGCCGGTCATCGGCCGCAATTCAGCCGCTAACTCTACTCACGCCGGTGGTCCTAGTCACTCCGTCGATTCATACCGCGGCTTGTTCTCTCAGATCGAGGTCATTTCACTTTCATCTTATGCGCTAATAGTTTAAGCATTTACACTTTAATTATACACTTCCTTAACTTATTACACTTTAATTAAGACCAGCAGTTTAAGCATTTACAAAAGCAATGCTAATAATTATTAAGCGTTTAGCAGTGTTTAGCTAGTATATTTGAATTTGAATTATTAAAGTCTTGTGCACACGAAAGCCAACTGTTTATATGTTAGGTGATCGTTTTAGGCAAATCTCAACTTAAATTCAATTTAGCAAAAAACATACTTAAATTCAGCATTTCGCAAGTGATATATTATTGTTGCAGGCTATATACGAAATCGCCAAATTTCGATAATCTACAAAACAGACATCGATCTTATTGCCTGCACTTGAGTACATACCTGATATTGCTAGTAATGTAAAACAGTAATTATTATTAATTACCAATGCGAGATTTAAATTTATACGAACTCAGCAGAGTGTTACTCTGCTAGACTTTAAGTCTTGTATCTTAAATTAAGTACTAGCAACTAGCAGGATATAACTCCTTTGATGCGTTTGTGCCAAAAGCTTTACTACCATCACTTGTCTCTGAAACACTTTATTGGTTTCGAATCGTTGTGCAGTTATCACTATCTGCTTCAAACTTGCGTGACCAAGGCGTGCTTTCCAAGGTGTGTCCGTACCTTTTTTTTGTTGCTAAATATGTCCGTACGATTAAATGAGGAATGGAAATAATTAATTTTCATTAATTACTTGTTAATGGCTGTATGCACATTTCACTTATCCGACACAAATGTATGCTTTTCAGATATTCTCCGATTCTTTACATTTAAAAACTATTCTCTAATATACGGCTTAGGTTTAGTCTTGTTAGAGTCAATTAATGTCAAACAGAGGGAGTGATTAACTTGTTTGAAAGGCTCTATGTTGAAATAATTCATTAAATTAATTCCTTGACGTGTCTGAAACTATTTTGCAGCTTCGGAACTCTTTTCTATCATATTTCTTCACCCCTTAGCTACAAAATAAGTTGGCGCTATTTGAATCTATCTGTCATTAGACAGACAGTGGATCAGGATGTAACTAAACTACTTGAAAGTGTAAAAAGATGCAATATCTTCATTTCTATTATGATTTACTAAATTTGTTAGCCCCATAGCAGTCTAATTAGATGCTGCGTACATGTTGGCCTTTTTTTTTCCTCTTCTAAATTTTATTTTTTATAGAGTAATCCTGTTGCAGTTATCAATGTAAAAGGAAGGGATGGCACACTTCAAGAGCTTGGCCGAACAGAAGTTGTACCTAAATCACTAAATCCTCAGTGGACCACGAAACATGTTATTACCTATCATTTTGAGGTGGTTCAGACTTTGGTGTAAGTTACTAATGATTCACTGTACTCTGGCAGGCAAATACTACCTAGATAGCTTCTATTTACTTGAGTTTTTCTTGATTCACAGGTTTCATCTGTATAATGTCGACGAACAGTTTCAGGATCTAGAAGTAAAGGTATACTTTATGATGCTGTTTCTAGAACTTTTTAGAGACAAGTAAAACATTCTGTTATTGAAAATGTAGAAAGTTATTGTGCAAAGAATAATTTAAAGTAGAAAGGACACTACTGAAGATGTTTATCAAGTAATGTTGATGAATTATTGCTGTTTTGTAGAAATATGGACGATATTGATTTTCTTTCTATAAATCTAGATAAAGTTAGGGCAGAGAGAGGATTTCTCGCTGTAGATTGGGCACATGACATAGTAGTTGTAGTGTAGAGGGAAGATCAATTGCACTATACACTGCAATTGATAGTAAACAACAATTTGGTGACTTTTCAATGCTGAAATTTGATTTCAATTCCATACACTTTCAAGTAAAAAGTGTCGTCAGTAGTTATAGTTGTACCATGTTCCTTTCCTATTAAGTTCTTTATCACTTTTAGTTATATGCTACAGTGGTACTTGCAGCAATATGACATTTATTAAATCCAGAAAGTTTTGCTTCCTGCAGATGCTTAAACTGGATGAACTGCAGCTTCTCGGCGAGGCTACATGTTCCTTGTCCGAGGTACTAACCTTTGATAGTAGTTTCACTTGCATATTGAGGGAGTGTTTTGTGGCCATTCATATCAGACATGATTCTAAATGGGGTCAATACTTCTTGGCTATTCATTTTTCTTATTTAGAGTCAATGTTGATTATGCAATTGTTTCTATATTATAAGTGTCTCCCATGTTGTATTAAATTACAGTGTAGTATGATCTGGAAACTACTAACTTTTACTCTCCCTTCATTCTTCTATTTGATCTTTATTGTCTGTAGACTACAAACTATACATATAATGATTTCTTCTGGTTTTGATGTCGAAGTCCTGTCAGTAACTCTATTACAGGCTTCAGCTCTGCTGTCTTGCAAACATTCTGACAATTATCTTAATGTAGATAATCACCAAATCAAACAAGTCATTATGCATAGATCTTATGTGCATAGAAGATAATACCCAGACAAACCAACGTGGAAAGTCTGGTCACCTCACTATTTGTGCCGAAGAATGTGCTAACTCAAAGATTACTACAGAGTTGGTGTTGAGGTGTTTGGATTTGGAATGCGAAGATCTCTTTGGAAGAACTGTATGTATTTATCTTGCTGCTTTTTGTAACAAATTTAGAATCCTTACCAGAGGCAATTCGAAATATTGGTTTCTTTTGTAATTGCTTTTTTCAGGATCCTTTCTTGGTGATATCAAAATGTTTGGAGAATGGAATCCTCCTCCCTATTTGTAGAACGGAAGTTTCAAACAATGATTTAATCCCAGTCTGGAAACATGTACTTCTGAACATTCAACAAGTTGGAAGTAAGGTATAAAAGCAAGTGCCTTTTGTATAGGGTTCCTACCAGATGTGCTAAGAATCACCTTAACCCCTTCCCCCCCAAATCTATCAACTCAAATTAAAGGGTTAAAATCTTTCTATATATAATTGCACTGCAATTACTATCGCCTTATCTTCAATATAATTCATGCAGGAAACTTCTTTACTTATAGAATGCTTCAACTATAATAGCAATGGGAGGCACGATTTGATTGGGTAGATGGGCCTCTGGCATCTTTATTCGCTTTAGGATATTCGTCATATGACGCACTAATATTGCTTATTCATACCATTCAGAAAAGCTGAGAAATCGATAGCCGACATTGAGAAGCTGCATCACGCTAGGGAAGGGGTGCAGTTATATTTGCCAAACAATGTTGGCAGCGATCATCAAGACAAGGTCCTATAAATCATGCTGGTTTTAACTTTTAAGCATACATAAGTTTAAGTCATTGCTTTTGTTCATATAATTTCTTATTTTACCTCAGGTTATAAAAAGCCAGTTATATGTGGATAAGATTTCTGAAAGTGTGCAACCTACTTTCTTGGATTACATGACTGGTGGATGGGAACTGAACTTCATGGTAGCTATTGATTTCACTGGTACTAAATTTTGAGCTCATTTCTGACTTATTTGTGAAACTTGTGCTGCCATTCCAGATTAATATTCCTTGCAACAATATATTGCTATTAAATTTAGTACCAGATTCCATGCAGATTGTACTTTATTTAGCTCGTAAACAACATATAAGGATTTGATTTCCGAAACAGTGTACAGTGAATCAGTGGTCTGAAATATTATATGTAATAATGGTAGTTTGTTCGCATTATACAGTACCTTGGAGTCCGGTGACAACTACTTCCAATCTAGGAATATAGACAGTCATCTTTTTATCACCCTCACTAATTGGTCCCTTATGATATAGGCTCTGTATTTCTCAACCCCTAAGTGCGGTTAATACTTAAATGTTTCTGCTCCTTGTTTCCTAGCTTCAAATGGAAATCCACGGCTTCCAGATTCCTTGCATTACATCGATCCTTCTGGAAGACAAAATGCATACCAGAAAGTGAGAGATCTGCTTGTTTTGTATAATATTAGTATTCAAGAATAGTTTTCTAGTTCACTTTTTATTTTTTATTAATTGTGTTCCACATAACTTAGACAATTTCAGATGTTGGAGAGGTATTGCAGTTCTATGACTCAGCAAAGCGGTTTCCTGCTTGGGGATTTGGAGCAAGGCCAATTGATGGTCCTGTTTCTCATTGCTTTAACTTAAATGGAAGCAGTAATTACTGTGAGGTAGCATTGACATAACCTTTCTGTTTTCAAGTATCTGTGTTTGTTTCTTTTGACCTCTGTTACCAAAAAATTTATTGCAGCGAGCTATGTTTGTTTACAGGTCGAAGGAATTCAAGGAATTCTGAAGGCATATACAAGTGCACTTTTTAATGTTTCACTTGCAGGACCGACTCTATTTGGACCAGTAATTACTGCTGCCTCGTTGATAGCTAGTCAGGCTCTTGGGAATAACCAACATAAGTATTATGTTTTACTAATTATTACGGTAATTTTATGAATTCTTAAACAGCTTTTTCTATTGTCAAAGTCCATAAATTTCTTTCATGCTTGTAGATGAAAAATTTGAGGATCCATTCCATAATTTAATTTTAGTAGTCTGAACTCAAGTATCTGTTAGCCAATTACCAGTACCTGTGGTTGTACCGGTGAGTGATGAGAACTCGGGCACCATCTTAGTAAATTATTAATTTTCCTAAATTTGGCTCAGGATGGTGTTATAACAGATCTCCAAGAAACAAAAGATGTCCTTGTGAAGGCATCTGATCTTCCTTTGTCAATTCTCATAGTTGGGGTTGGGGGAGCCGATTTTAAGGAAATGGAGGTACTATATTTACTTTGTGATTGTCTAGCAAGACAGCTTCACCCACCGTTTTCTTGTTATTACCTGTTATAGTGGTTCTTTTTCCCCCTCTATTAACATGATTGTATTGAACAGATTTTTGATGCACATAAAGGTGGAAGAATTGAAAGTACAACTGGGCTTGTAGCATCTCGTAATATGGTGCAGTTTGTTCCATTCAGGGATGTACGGAGTAAGTAATGTTTTTTCTGGCTTGCCAAATGAATTCATGCAATTCTTTATCTATTATCCCTACTGCAGTGGCACCTGAGTGACTAAGTAGGGGCTGACTCTGTTGTTGTCAGCAGGTGGAGAACTCTCTATTGTTCAATCGCTTCTAGCAAATTTACCTTCTCAGTTTTTGACTTACATGCGAACAAAAAGTATTTACCCATACCCTTAAGCATATGGTGAACTGTAGGAATGTGTTCCCGTTCATCTTGGGTGTTCACCGTGCCAACTTAAACCAGGCTTTTGGTATTAGTGAGCCGTGAGCCATAAATTTACTTCGTATGCAACACCAAATTTTTGTCAGGAGGTATAGAGAAGAACTGCACACATGCTTTAGAAATTTGGAGAAAAGTATATTCGATGATTATCATATCATAGTCGAGCACCTGTTCTTGGAGAAGCTACTTCATTTTTTCAACATCAACTTGCCTTGAGTTTTTATATTGACAATATCTGTATCCTACGACACAATCCTTTCATTAACTTCGTACAATTTTACTTTTATAATTATATTGACATTTTATTATAAAAATGAAATTTAAACCTTTTTATCTTTAAAAGTCCGATTTGTAGTCTTGTAACCTAAAATATAACTTCATTCTATTTTTTAAAAATTAATTTAAAGATAATTCATGTTGCATTGATCGTATTTTATATTAACAAAGGTTACATTAGTTACAAATCACACCTATCCAATTCAAGTTGACATGCCAACCAAAATCAATAGAAAATATATAACTTTATATTTTGTTTTCATGCGGCGAAAATCAAATTTATTACTATTTACTTTTTTTGTAATCAATCAACCAGAAAGTACTATTCTATAAAATGAATTAAATTTAACCTCACTTTTCATTCAATTTAACCAAGAGTTCATTCCTAATCCTAACACATTTGTAAAAATCGAAAACATCAGAGATCAATAGATAATGAATTCCAACAATTGCAAAATTCATGTATTTATCAATACATCATGATTCAATATGGATTTGTGTATATAATAAAAGTGAGAAAAGGAGAGAAAAGATGTTGGAGATATTAAGAGCTCGTATTATTAACCTTAAAAAATAACTACTTTTCACTTAAAAATAGTTTATCACTTAAAGATAAAATTGGGATAAATTTATTAATAATATATAACATAGAAACTTAATAAAATAAGAGGAGGATAAAAATTGAAAGTGTATAAATGAAAAAGAAGATAATAAAACCATAGTTTTGTAAATTAAATTGGAAGATAGTGATATTATATATAATATTAAAAATATAATATACTGGATAATTTTCCTAATTAAAATCTAATTTCATAAAAGTGATTAATATTGTATTCAAAAGTATAAAATGTAAAAAAACCTTGTTCAGTAATAAAAATGAGTAAATAGTGCTCAAGTAGAAATAATAATATTGATGTTAATTACAAATATATTTATCGAAATTAACATATAATTTATGTTAGTAATATTGTAGGAAGATAATCGTTAAACTATTCTAGTATTTTTTATCTTTGCTAGACTGCCAGCTATCTTCTTTTCTTGCAAGTACAAGATTATTAATCGGACGAGAATAATTCGGTCGGGTTACAAAACTGCACATATTTAATTCAGAATATAAATGATAATTTAAAGAGATTAGGAATCTAAGATACATTTTAGATAAGATAAGTTATGTGAGATACATATGATTAAACAGTAGAAGATGTATTTTTATAAAATTATAATTCATTTAAAATTTTATTAATATACTTTATACAAAAATCTTAAGAAATTATGTAATATATTCCTTTTCTCTAAATTAAATGCAGTCAATATATAAATTATTTAATATACTTTTAATATTAGCAGGATGCACCCCGGCAATCATATTCAGCATTGCACTATAGTGGCGAGAACGTTGAACATAAAGTAATTGTCTATAATTTAATTGAAGATATATTTTAAAAAAAGTTAAATACTTCCGGACGGTTGTAATTTTAGTCCCATTTGATTTCTTAAAAGTCAAATTAATTTAAATTTGACTTTCAATTAAAAACTACAAATATATAAATTAATAAATTACCTATTAAACTACACATCAAATAAATTTTTTAATAATATATTTTTAAAATATAAACTAAATTATGATATTAATATATTAATTTTCGTGATCAAATTTGATCAATTAATAGACAAATCATAGGAACAACATAGTACTTAATGATATAGGCATGGAGAATGGTGAGATTAGCCGAAATTAATTAGCTCAGAGCAATCTGGTAGGTATAGCCTACCCAAAAGCATCTCTCTAAAAGTCTTGGCAGAACTATATTCACTCCACACTTCACAGAGTTTAGTCAGACACTATATATTTAATGCACTTCCTTGTAGTAAACCCTAAATTCCCATCTTTGAACTTGTCTACCTAGCTATAAAGACTCAAAATATTTTCTTTCTCTTCTTCACTTGAAATACTAATTAACCTCATCTGAGTATGATATTAGCTCTCTTGCTTCATAATATCAATTTAACAAGATTATAACATCGATAATCATAATTAATATAGAATATATATATATATATATATATCAAATTAAGTAGGATCAAGAAAATAATAAAGGTGGATCCAAGGCATGGAAAGAGGGGCAAGAGGCCCCTTTTATTCGATGAATCGTCTAAAAAATCTAAAGATGATGATGATCAAGATATATATCCAGTCTTGTCATCTCGATCCCAACAAGATCTTTCAGCCATGGTTTTAGCTCTCTCCACTGTTATTGGAAACAAAACGGATCGTGGCAATTCGTCAGCGGCCTTGTCTGATGAGTCCCAACAGCAAATTCATTATCAGCCAGTTGAACATCCTCAAGGTATATATATATATATATATATATATATTTATATTGGCACCATTATGATTAAGAAAGTAATACATATACTGTATATGTTATCTACTCTCTGATGATCGAAGAGAGCTAACTAATTAATTACTAGGGGTTCATTCCATCTTCGATCTACTGCGTACTGGTCCCTATCAAAACCACTTTTGTGATTAATATATACATATTCAAAGGTTCTAGATAGATATGTTTAGTCATCCCATATTCCCATCCATTTGAATCAACTATAGATTTTAACTTTAATTATTTAGTCCCATTCCAACTATATTCTTCGTAATTACCTTTTAGTCGATATTTGTTAGGTTTGAATTTTGGAACTTAGATACAAGGGTAAATTAATGCTTCGGTTGGCGGATATCTAGTAGTACTAGTTTAATTTGTTCCTGCCTCAACACTGTCAAACGTTTTATGTTCATATGATTCTATGAATGTCACACACACACATATATATATATGTATATGTATATATGTATATGGTTTACATGGCAAAAGACCATAATGTATTATCGCCGCATGTATACATATCGTATATACAGGATATTAATTATTTTATAAGCCGATTCGTTTACATTTATAAAATAAAATAGAGTTGCGCATTTTGTTATTACAACTATAAGTGCAAAGATGCTACAAGTAACTTGTACTACAGATCCAGTCATCCAGATGAATGTATGTTAATGAATTACTGTACATTGAGTATTTTATATTCCAGCCAATTCCTTTTCCCAATGTTGATTTAGTGTTTAATGTTTGTCCGTAACACTTTTGCAGACAAATAATCAAATAGGTTGTGACCTTAATGCATGGAGAACTATACTGATTACTACGTTTAGCTAAATTTATAAAAAAATAATTTTTTAAAATTAATATTTATTTGAACAATTTTTATTTTTACATATAATTTATGAGTTATCAAAAATATTAAAATAAAATATATAAGTTGTTCATGTTAGTGATGCTATTTATTTAATTAAATAAAATAATTTTTTAAAAAATATGCCTCCTATAAATATCTAACTTTAAACTATTTTTTAATTTATAACACACATTTTCTAATTTAAAATTTTAAAAATGACTTTAAACCCATTAATCTATGAGTGAAAAAAAGAAAAAGGCACTAAGAAATAAAAAAATGCTCTTTAAAATTCTTGCTGCCTTGCAAATAATGAAAGATATAAAAAAAATTATTTGGAAAAATTTTATTTGTTAAAATATTATATTATTTGAAGCTCATTATATATAGACTATAGTATTTAAATAAATATGACTCCAATAGTCCAATATAAATACTACCTGCATTCTAAATTATATGGCCTGTTAATTTTTTACACGAATTTTAAGGTAGGTGAAATATGTACTTATATATAATAGTTCTTTATAAAAGTTTAAATTTTTATATAAAAGAAAAATTATTAAACAAATATGTATGTACCCTTTTCAAACGCATTGAAATAATTTTTTTTTCAATATTGACTTTTGTTATTATGCCTTTTAAGTAATATAATAATTATGGTAAAAGTGGAGGGAATAGTACAATTACTTTTTAATTAATTAATATGCCTAGAATTTTCAAAATGAATAAAAGAGAACTGGGTATTTAATAATTGAAGTTGTAAAGCAATATTAAGAAATTACTTTTAATTCACTTTTGATAGAAATAGTATATATTATATACTATCAAAATTGTACTTCATTTTGCTAAAATTACTTTTAATTCACTTTTGCCAAAACTGTACTTCATTTTGAGTAACAATTTTAATTCACTTTTCTAATTTATACGGTGGATGGTTGGCTGTATCTAGAACAACATATATATATATACTGATCCATGTACAGTTAATTATGTAGCTGGAGATAAGCAGCAGGAGGTGGAAATAGAAAGGACAAGAAATAGACACTACAGAGGAGTGAGACAGAGACCATGGGGGAAATGGGCTGCTGAAATCCGTGATCCGGTGAAGGCAGTTAGGGTTTGGCTTGGAACTTTCGAGACTGCAGAGGCTGCAGCCATGGCTTATGATGAAGCTGCTCTCAAATTTAAAGGAAGCAAAGCTAAACTCAATTTTCCCGAAAGAGTTGAACTTCAACAAAGTATATCTCGTCCACCTCCCCCGACTAGTACTAATTATGATCATCAATATCATCACCATCTACAAAATAGTTACCAAATGACTCGTGATCCTACTCTGCAGGCTCAACACACTTCATCATCATCTCTCCCTCCTCCTTTGATTAATACCAATTATATTAATTACCCTTATAATAATAATAATAATAATAATTACGTATATGATTATGATCACCTTCATAGTTATGGGCAACTTTTAAGAGGAAATATGAACGTCACTGAACTAAACAGCAGTGTATCAGGGCCCCCTGGTAGTAGCACCACCGGTTCTTCAACTACTGACAATGCAGCTTCTACTTCTGTAACTCAAGAAGATGATTTTCAGATTGATGGATCCGGAACTTGTGCCACAGATCGATTATAATTAGACCTTTAAATTTATAATCTGTTATCAGGAACTTCTGTACTGGTGATGTGATCACCAGTTCAGATCAGGTCATTTTGTATTTTATCTTTTCTTTTCGTGTTTTAATTTCAATATGGTTTGAGTTTGATCTATAATATTCATAATATCATATGCGCTATGTTATATATATATATGGTGAAGTTAATTTGATTTTATCAGCCTTGTAAACATCATATGTTCGATCAAACATATTCTTTTATATATATATACACACACGTATACACACGTATATATGTGTGTTAATGTTTATATATACTGTAAGTGCTTTACTAACATGTAATATTATCATATGAGTAGCTAGCTAGGGTGTTACCAAAGGGCATTGCGATCTATAAACATATAGAATTATAGAGTGTTCTTAAATCAAACATCAACCTAAAATAAAATATTAAATTGCTGAAAGGTTTTAGTCAATTGTGAAAGGATTGAATATCAATATGCAAGTGAAAGATGAACTTATGTTCGAAATCAAGTTTTTTCTTTTTCTAGATTCAAATAAATCTTTAAGTGATCGTAAATATAGGATAAACCAATCAATAACTAGTTGGACGAAAAAAAAATATAGACACAAACGTTACACGATGATTTTATGTTAATTAACAAAAACAAACATTACAAGAAGTCGAGGCAAGTGATTTACTTCCCCCCAAAAAAACCCGACTGATGTTCGTAGATCATGTGTCCGATCACATTAATTGTTGTTGGTCCGATATTAGTCAAAATATTGCAGGATTTGCAGCAGTTAGGCGTTGATCGAATTGAGAAAAGTTCCGACCAACTCATTTTGTGGTAATAGCCTGTAAATATTGGCCAATTTACTTGTAGTTATGTTTAACCGATCGAAGAAATTCGCATTCAATGGTGATGAGATTCGATATATGAGTGAGAAATTCTTTAAAATGTTCGCATGTTATATAACAAAAGGGGGCCGAGTGGTATTCTTATTAGTAATTAAGCTGCGATTATATTATAATCCGGTTAATATTTAAGGTTATGATGATACTATTAAAGCTAATAACTATTACTATGACGACTCTATATATAGATGTATGGTCCAGCTGATCGATCGATTCTACGTACATAAACTGATGGATACTGTACATTCTATATAACTAGCTAGCTATATACAAGTACGTGATCAGCTAGCTGCTATTAGCCACACGTACAGAAGTGGACCATGCATGAGCAAATTAAATAATTACTACTAATTAGTGTTTGGTTTATATCAGGAGCTCATATAGTCATATACTCGTATATATGTTGCGCGCGCGGAATGAAAATCGATATATTTGTATACATCCAAATAATAAGAATCCAATTAATACAGAAATGTATTACGATCTCATGATCCAAACGGTGCCATAACTTTGAGACGTATAAAAATTGAAGCTCCCTAGATATCCAAACCAGGACAGATCAATGGATCTCTAGCTCACTAGCTAGCTAGAATACAGGATAAACATACGTAACTAAATATAAGTATATATAACCACGTTTTTATACTCATACTGACGCGTTTGGATGGGTGGAAAAACTTAGGACAGAAGCTTATATATAAGTTAAAAGATAGATGTCTCAAGGTCACCAAATTCGGCTGTGATAGATTATCTAAGTAATTGGCTGTAGCCTGCAGGTCGGTAGGCGCTCCCATGCATCTGCCAAAAGTTGATATCACATTAGCATTTATATTACTTAAGTTTATTTTTTATATAAATTTTGCAAGCGTTTATTTGATTCACTGAACTCGTGCTCCAGAAATTTGTGTCGAAAAAGAGTGGAGAGGAGAATGGAAGAAATGAGAAAAGAAACAAAAAATGTTTAAAAAATTTTCTCCGGCATACTTTCAAGTTTTTTATAAGATAAGAGAAGAAATTTTGAAAAAAAGGGATAGAAGGAGAATATTTTAAAAAGCTATATGAGAGTTTCCTCATAATATTCATTCCATTTTTTAGAAGAAGTTTTTGTAAAGAAAATTTTGAATTTTTTTTCTCTATCAATCATTTTTCTTCTTTTCTAAAAAAATTCGGGAACATAACTTGTACAGAAAATTTTAAAAGTTTCTCATCCGTTCTTTTCTCTTCTCTCCCTATTTAAACTCGGAAACACTGTGTAAAATTTGTACTATCATTTAATTAAGTTATGCTCCATTGGTACTAAATTATTCCCTTGAGCTCTCGTAAGTTAACATGTTCGAATGACACATACTTATATATAATTATAGTATATACTTACGAGTATTATATATATATGTCATTGTTTCAATAAGAACATTTTAGAATCTTACATAAAAACTCATTTAGATTCTAAAGTTTAATGTCGATTATTTTTTTATAAATAAAAATAGAATCTACCATGAGGTTAACAAAAAATCATAACATGATTACGTGTATATTTCATTTTTACAAAATGTATATAAGATTCTATGCTGGATTTCATGTTAGATTCTGTAATATTTGATTTTTAAAAGTTAGATGAAATTCGATGTTATATTCGATATGTTAGGATTTATTGTAGTTCAATTTTGTGATTCTAATGTTAACAAACCATTTCTCATAAAAAATATATACGTGTTTTGATAGTTTCCTTTCGTGTTCTTCCTATATATATATATATATATATATATATATATATATATATATATATATATATATATATATATATATATATATATATATATATATATATATATATATATATATATATATATTAGAATAAGAGGAATACATCGTAAATCATCTGTTATACTTCTTAATATATTTATTATTTGTGTACTTCTTTTGTGTTTTTCACCTATTTAAAAATGCTTTAAAATTACCACATCAATCTACTTTGCAAAACAAGTTAGCTATTAATTACGCTTCTAATCTACTACTCCCTTTGTTCTTAAATATTTGTTTTTTGATTTTTTAACACACATTTTAAGATATTTTAACCGCATAGTTAAAAATATTATCTTTTTTTAAAAAAAAAATATGAATAAAAGTATTTATTTAATATTAGTATTCACAAAAAAAATTAAAAATTACAGTTCTTGTTATGAGATCAAAGTATCTTAAAGTGTATGTCAAGAAGCGTGTATTAAAAAACGGTGGGTGTATTAATTATTATTCTGTTACCATACAATAAAAGCAACAGTAGCCGATTTTTGAGAACCCAAAGAAGCGGAAGAACATAAGAACATGACAGGGTTGAATGGGTCGTATCTTTGTTGTTTCAAAATTTGCAGAAGTCTAAGCTGCAGTGCTTGTTTCATTATCAACAATTTTAAAAAATATGTAGAGACCGAGTCAAGTCCACCCGCAAATCGTTTACTTGAGAGGAGACAGCAAGACTTGACGATTTTATTGGTGCCTCACCATCTTATAATTTTAAGGGATCAGCATAAGGTTTTAATTGTTTGAGTTTCCGCCCAATATTTTGACCAGATTAGATTGGGTAGATGTAATTAATGAGTTGAGTTGATATGATTCACGAGTTAGTTACCCGAGTTTTAATAAAATTTAGATTAATATTGGTGAGATCGTTGCATCAAATTTACTATTGAGCTAGTTGATGCGAACTTATATAGTTACTATAATACTACTCATATGATGATATGGAAAAGGGCTACACCAATTTAATGAGTCCCCCACCCCCGCCGCTCCCTATCTACACGTTAGTTAATTAGGTTGGGGAGTCTATATCTCTGCAAGTGTATATATGTATGTCCAAAATATAGATGCTGATGCATTTGTAGAGTGTACAGTATATGTTTATGTGAGCCACAAATTCATCAGAAATAGTGTGGTTACTGATCTAGACTAGAAGCGAGGTGGTCTAGTCGCAAGTAGCAGAAGTTGAATTAAGGCCTCAATTATTTCACGTCTGCTGTCTGTTAGCTATATTATTATAGGTATCCCAAATGTCAAATTTTATTGTCAATCTTTGCGGCACTACTTGAGGAGTCGTGCTCTGTAACATTGTAAAGTAGACGGCAACATCAAGTTCATAATTTTTTAGTTATTTTTTTTTGTAAATTAAAACTTTGATTATATATTTTTATTCAATGAAAGAAAGTTTAAAAGGAACAATTTTAATTAGACAGTCAAAGTATTTAAAAATGCATTCATAAAAGTCAAACAATCTATATAAAAAACAGAGAGAGTAATTATTAACCGAAAGAAATACGAATAGAAATATAATAGATCAATATGTAGCGATATATACATTATTTTCACAGATCCATAAAATACAGCATATAACATTACACAAATATACTCATAAAAGAACGCACATTGTATGTATGTATGTTGTTTCCGACCTATTCTGTGTTGCACAATGCCTAGTGTTCGAATCTTACATTACAAGAAACGCGATTAAATTCGACCAGGAAAACCCGGTCAAATTTAATTAAATTTGACTAGCAATGTCCTGTTGAATTTAGTTATATTCGACCAGAAAACCTGCGGTCATATATAATTGCGTCGAAAATAAGTTTGTAGTCGAATTTAATTCATCTTCGACCGGCAATATTTCCCCTCAAATATTCGACGGGGTCGAATTTATATTTCGGCCTTTTTTATTATTAGGCTGGAACTTTCCCTCTTTTTTTTAGCGGGTTCAATTTCGACTGACAAAAAAACATTCGAATTTATATATAAATTCGACCGCGTCAAATTCGACCGATTACGGTTGAAATTAGCCTTGACCAAGTTATATCGTCTGCTAACCTTAAATTCGATATATATCAGTCGAATAGTCGAATTAAACCGTGCTTTGGGTAACAATAATTTTGCATGAACCAATAACATGTGATTAGTTATGCTTGCCGTGTACTTTGTAATACATAATGCTACTCCGTAACATATATCTGCACAATGCGTAACATCTAAGCAATGCACATCATGCTCATGTTTCAATTTTTTAGCATGTTTAACGTGATACGTACTTCATTTAAAGAATTTACGGAGTTTGAGAGTACTGAGCTCAAATGATTTTATAAGAATACAATTATTTGTACATTTTAAGTACATATTCGTACGAACACACTTACACAAGTTTGTAAAAATTGAAAATCAGTTGTATTTGTGAAATTTGAGTTCTGTCAGAGATTTTAATTACTCATTTTTGACATCCGTATGCTCGTCTAAATATTATTGTAATTACGATTTCACATAAGTTCTGAGATCACCATAAACTTTTAGATTTATCTCTTTTATTTAAATTATGGAGTAATAGAAACATGTTTTTCTCCCAACCGATTTCATATGCGTATATTTAAGTGAAAGGTACTAATATTATTTCAAAATATTTAGCAAGTTTATTATGTGGTTTATTTTTTCAATTGGATTTAAGCTCTGAGGAAAATTATCAACACTTTAACAAATTCGTGGTACAAAAAAATTCACACACTTGCAAACCTACTCTGCTACTCCCCATATAGTTGGAGCCTGAACATGCATATTTTAGGGTTACTCACAAATATTTATTTGGGTAACAATTGCGAAAATTGTAAAATTTAAAATTTACTCCTATGAAAAGCTGGACATGCATGTTTTAGGCCTTTTCATTTTGGGCTGGACTTTACTAAACATATGAGGTTCTTTGGTATCCAAAAACTCAGTCCAGTGAGCTTTAAGGCCAACTCCAACCATAGATCCAAATTTGGATCATCAAGTGATCCAAAATTTGGTTCAAATCCAAATTCTATTCCAGCCATGTGTTCCAAATATAAATCCAAATTCAATCATTAATATTAAATTCATATATTTTGATTTAAATACTTTTATAATGATGACTTTATTTCATTTTAAATCATAATAATAACATTAACAATCAGATAATAACTAAAATACATTCGATTAAAAATAAAACGTTATAAAATACATTCGAAAAAGATGAAATGCTACATAGAAATAAATTAAAAGCATTAAAATATTACATAAAAAATACTTAAGGTTAGAATATAATTAAAATTAATTAAGGTTAGAATATAATTAAAATTAATGATAAATTATAATATAAAACTTCAAAATATATTAAAATTTCAGAATACATAAAAATAAAACACATAAAAAAAATACAACATAGATAATTTCACGATAATACAACTTCAAATAAAACTAAATTATCGATTTAGTCATCGGACAAATCAGTTATTCTTCCTCCGAGGTAATCAAAGTACATCTCGTAATTGTTATTTTGAGACATTTGAGTTTTGTCTTCAGATGTTCGACTTTGAGAGGTGGGTCTTTGTTCTTGAACATCTGAAGATAAAACTCAAATGTCTCAAAATAACAATTAGATGTACTTTGATTACCTCGGAGGAAGAAGAACTGATTTGTCCGATGACTAAATCGATAATTTAGTTTTTATTTCGTTTTATTTGAAGTTGTGTTATCGTGGAATTATCTATGTTGTATTATTTTTTTAATGTGTTTTATTTTCATGTATTCTGAAATTTTAATATATTTTGAAGTTTTATATTATAATTTATCATTAATTTTAATTATATTCTAACCTTAATTAATAACATTAAAAAATCAACAAAATATAGAAGTTAATAATATAATAATATTATAAAATTTTGGATCAGTGAATAGAAGTGATACAAATTTGAATCAATGCTATTCATGATCCAAATTTGAATTACTTTTTAATTCACGGTTAAAGTGGTTTGGGGCAAAACTGCCTCAAATTTGAATTTTTAGTCCACGCTTGGAGTTGCGTAAGAACTCCATATCATAACTTGTTTTCTGCGGCCTATCTCTAGAGTCTAGATCCATGATAATTTTGACTAAAGGATAGAGTAATTATTAATCATTTTCTAGACCGATATAAACAAAATTGACAATTTTCGCATGAACGGCAAAATCTTAACAAACTGGATACAAATGTATATTGAAAAAATTAAATTAAATTTCTTTTTGCATAAGATGAATTATTGAAAAGAATATCCTATATAAATATATAAATGTGAATCTCAATCATTAAATTTTTGATTAGTACATCTAAAGATTACAGAGTATTATTTTTGTTTATCTTAGTTTCAACAATTTTAATATAAAAATATTAAACATGATAAAATAAATTCATAAATTTATTTACAATTGAATAATGATACTTGACGACATAAGAAAGCAAGACTTGCAATAAAACTTCTATAAATAAATACCAGCTTATGTCCCGTGTGATGCACAAATATTTTTTTTAGGTTTTTACTATTTTTATTTTAATATTTATTTTATGATTTAAATTTATTTTTATTTGTATAATAATAATTCAAACTTTATTTTATATTATATGTATATATTTTTATATAATTTATTTGTATTTATATTTTAATAAGATAATGTTTGTGTGTTTTATATAGAAGTGTATTTTAATTAGGAGATTAATGTGAGATATTTTAATTTTAAAATTAATTTGAGATTTATTTTAGTTAGGAGATTAATATTTTAGATTTTATTATAATTGAATGATTATGATCGGTTTTATGGTTCACCTAAAATTGGACGGTTATGATCTTTTCTAGGGTTCAACTCAGTGTTTTAAAAAATTTGTTCTCTAATTTGATTATAATAATATAGTATAAATATTCGAAATCAATAAAATTATTCGAGACTATGATCCATGGCATATATTTTATTATAATGTATAAAAAATATATAAAATCATTTAATAAATTTTAAAAATAACTTTCTATGAAAATGTTTTTAATTTAAAAGTAACTTTTAATTTAAAAGTTGTTTTTAGAGAAAGTAAGTTCTCGTATTTTTTAAAAAAACTATTTTTTATTATAAGATGTAATGACATGTTTTATTATCAAACCATTTGAATTTTTTTTTATATTATATCTCAAAATATAAATAAATCAAAAAAATTATCAAACAGTTATTGAGCATAGTAATTTTAAACAACAATTTAAACTGAGCATAAAATTTTGATTAGACCACATTTAATAAACTTGGTAAACACTGTGGACCCGGGAATATGGACAAAGTACATTGTTAATAAGATCCACCGCTACTCATATCCAAACATGATGATATGCATAAGATGACATTATTTTTAACTCAATTATTTAAAATGACATTATTTGAGTGGATAATTCAAAATGGCACCCCGGAGACGTTATATAGAGTAGCGTATTATTATTTTTAGCCCTACACGCTACATTAGAGATTTTTTTAGTCCTATACGCTATATCGTGTAGCATTTAGGGATTTTTTTAGCCCTACATGCTATATTGTGTAACGTTTACAATTTTTTTTGTTTTACTTTAAATAAAATAATAATAAATAACCTCAAAACCAAATACACATAATTTAATTGTTTTTAATATTTTAGGGTTCATCAATTTCCTAATTGATTTTAGAAATATTAAATTTAAATTAAAAATTAAGTATTTGAATTTATAAACATGTAATAGAATGTTCAACGATTTAGGATTTAGGACCTAAACCCTAGATCTTAAACCCTAATTAAAGTCGAGACCCTAATTTAATCATTTTTAATATTTCAGGCTTCATTAATTTCTTAATTGAGTTTAGGTTTTAAAAATATAAACTTAAATTAAAAGTCAATTATTTAAATTTATAAGCCTGTAATAGAAATGTCATAAATCCTAATTAAAGTTAGGACCTTAATTTAATCATTTTAAATATTTTAGGATTTATTAATTCCCTAATTGTATTTAGGTTTTAGAAATATTAATTTTTTTTTTAAACTCTGTTTTTGTAAAATGTTTCAAAAATTATAATTTTATAAAATAAATAAAATTAATGGAAAAAAGTTTTAAAATTTTATATTTTTCAAAAAATCTCTAATATTTAATATATAAAATTTTAAAAAAAAACCTTAAAAACTGCACAATATAGTGTGTATGGCTAAAAAAATCGTAAACATATATAGCGTGTAGGGTTAAAAAATCTTTTAACCTCATTTTTAAGTGCTATTTCGGACGGTTTTCAGACCAGGTACCATTTGGTACGGGGATTGTGACAGACGCCGTCTCAACATAACATCCTGTTGCTTCAAAATCAAAGCACAGAAATACACAAACATAATCAAATTAATAACACCCCTTTTCACCCAGCAATGTTTCATCCTGTTGTTAATAATTATTGATATTATTTCAAACAGAAAAATGGGGAAATCCACACACACACACACACACTTAGTAGTGCATTCCAAATGATCAATTGAAGCCATTGTGATGACGACACCCTCCTCTGCTCCTAAACACCATAACAACAACAACAACAACAACAAGTCATCACCCGCTACTCCACTCTTTGATTCTCTTCGTAAGTCCAATTGGAAAAAAAAGATATTCAACTCCACCACTACCCCTTCTCTTTTCGCCGGAAACAACCCTCCTCCGCCCTCCTCCGCCGCCCCTTACAAACCCCATATTCATTCCACCCCTAAAAAAGTACCCCCCCCACTTTACCATTTTGCTTACCTGTTGTTTTTTTAATATATTATGTATGCACACATATGATATGATGGGTTATTTATTTATGTGATTTTACATTTTTGCAGGTGACGTTACTTGATTGGTGGCTTATTAAAGTTCAAAGTGAAGCCAGCAGTAGCAGCCCTAATGCCTTTAAATTTGGTGTGGGAGGAAAGGCATTTCATGGGTACTCTCTTCTATTACTTACATATATATGTTTCTATACTTTTGTCTACGCTATATCTTGTTTTTTTGGATTTTTTTTTTTGTTTTTAAGCCCTATTTGTTGTTCATTGTGTTGTAATATTTGTTTTTAGATTTAAAGTTTCAATCTTTTTTCTTATTTCCAATGATTTGAGTTATGTAGGACTATTAAATGTCTTTAATAGCAATATCCACATTCGTTCTTTAGTGGGGGTAATTGTTGATAATGTCGTTGATTTCAACTGTTTTTTTTGTGGATTACTGGTTTTGTTTTATTGTTTTATTTTAGAGAATCAAATCAAGTACAAACGTCTTAGAAGCTATTAAATTGAAGTTTATGCTGACAGGGGAGCATCGGGGTATTTTTGCTCTGGAGAAATTGTTAAAAGGCATGATGAAATGACTCTGGAGAGCGTAGAGAGCATTACAATTACACTTTCTAGTCTCCTTAACAGGTTTCGCACACTTGAAAATGGCTTCCCCTCCCAGGTACTACATTTTCTTTTCTTTGTTTCTAGTTGGCTGCAGCAAGTGAAATCTATAAACATATAGATGATTTTGTCCAACTTGATCATGTGAGTGGAACAGTCGTAAAAGTTACAATATAGAATACCAGTCTTTTAATATGTCTCGAAATATATTTTGTGTCAGTTGAATAATTATGGAAGAGAAAATATAAGATGAAGATCATAGTCTTGTAACTGCAGCCAGTATTAATCTTTACTTTCAACAGGTCTGTGATCATTTCTTTCTTGGATTCCCATTTGACTGGGAAGAGATTGGTGCTCAATATTTTGGTGAACAATCCATTGATGGAGCTCATTCATCTAAGGGTACGCATATGTCTCTTGATGACATTGACGATCTGAAGTCTTTGTTGTCTTCTTTTGATGATATTCCAGTGACTCGATTATTTGATCGTATGATGGTCTCTTCTGGAGATTATACTGAATGCCTATTTGATCATATCCTTAGCGAGTATGGAAGCTCTTCTGCTAAATTAAATGAAGACGATGCTGATAAGATAATAGCAGAGAATTCTTTGCCAAATGAAACCACCACTCCACTTCATGTAAGTGAGGAAAATAACAAGCCGCTTGTGGCTAGGCGTTGTTCACTTGGTAAAGCTTTACAAGATCAACCGGAAGACAAAGATGCCAACGTTATCTTAGATGATATGCCTATGGGAACTACTGACAACTTCCCAACAATTCACAGTCAAACTAAAATGGATGAAGGTGTCCATAAGCTCAGCAAATTTGTTGTCACAAGAAGCAAAGCTAGATCAGAGACTTTAAAAACCTATCAGCAAGAGGGTCTTCCTTTGAACACTTCTACATATCCAGCCACTACACCAAGGACCTCTGCAAAGCAGTGTGGTGACACTATAACTGTACCAAAGCCTAAACATCTAGGTAATGTTGTTGCCACAAGAAGAGGTACTATATCGGAAATATCGATGAGCATTCAAGATTTGAACTTTTCATCCGCTACATTAGTTGCAGGAGTAACTGCTTCCATTGCTGCATCAGAGGTGTCTGGAAATCAGAGTAAAGTACCTCAGATAGATATGGAAGCTAGAACACTTAAATCTGAATCGAGTAAGTCTAGAAGAAATCTGAATTGTAGCGGTGGTGTTTTGACTAGAAGCAAAGCTAGATTAAAAAAACTGAGAAGCAAAGCAAAACCTGATGTAGCTGCTCAAGAGTCTGCCGTATATCTTGTCCAAACTAAGAAAATAATTGATCCCTGCCCGACATCAGAAGCTGAGAAATCTGAAAAAGATGCGTCAAGCAGACATGGAGTCAGAAGATCCGGGAGGAAAAGGAATGTTGCACAGTATCATGAGCCTTAATTTTAACCTATTTATTGCACCACAGCCATCTTTTTTGTCTCACCATCTCCCTTTTCTTTCCCTCCATCGTCTTTTGGATGTTGCTTGCAGATAATTTATAATTAAACTAGCCAACGCTATGATCCTAGACCCTAGTTATCATGTTTTTTTAATATGAAACTTTGGCGATGAAGAAACTACGGTATATTACTTTTTTGTTCTTGTTGCAAATGAATTCTTGAAGTCGTTATAATGTGACTTGTAAAGTTTTCTTTCATGTATGTTGCGTCAATTTATTCTGCCTCAGCATTTACGGTTAAAGCAATTTTATAGCAAAATCGTTTTTGATAAATTAAAAAAAATATTACCTTATTACTCGAGTGAGTGAATATTTCAAAGTTAAGCTATCAAAGTTTGTATTTTCAAGTGCATTGCACATAATAAAGGTCAGTTTGACACTTTGACATTGATATGATCAACAAAACCGCCACCGGCAAAAAGACTGTCGTAAAAAACAATAGACAAAGTGTTTAGTAATTAAAAAGGTTACTCGTAATTATACTACTAATCTAAGGTTGAACTTAGGTTAAATATCAAAGGAGATTATTACTCTACAGAACATGCTCGTAGAACGCACGATCCAAATCAAATTCTATTTTCTAGTAATTGCTGGTAATTTATTCGGTGACGGTTATGCATCTAACTCTTTTCTTCATTATGCGGAAACTTTTACCACCGAGTTAAAATGTGTCTCTGGATAGAGATGGTATCAAGAAACAGTCACTGTCTATTTCAAAGAAATAGATGATCTCCTAGTGACTCGGTTATTCTATTAATTGAATGAAGAAAATTGTAATCAGATGATAACAAATTATTCTATTGCCAAATGGAACTGGGACTTCATTTCATGTGTGAGGAAAGCAACGAGCCAGTGGTGACTACCCTCGCTTGATAAAGCTTTGGGAAATCACTTGAAAGATAGGGATTACATTAGTATCTTAGATGCTAAACCAATGGGAGGTTGCGACTTAAAAACAATTCCAATATGGAAGATGTTCAAAGTTCAGTAGATGTGTATCAACAATGGGGAAAACTTTAAGGGTGTGTTCGGTTGGAGGATATGAATGAATTTTCGTGAGAATGGAATGACCATTCTGTCAGGAATGAAAAAAAAGGTATTCGGTTGAATATTTGGAAATGGAATCACTTATCCTTATGTCATTCATATCCTTCCTAATAAGTCAATTTTGTATCCCACCCTCCTACCTGGGATAACCATTTTTATTATTACTAACAATAATTTTTTATCTTTATTTTTGCTCTTGAATATAATATGTTTGTAATTCAATATATTTAATTGGAAAAAAAACTTGTTTAGCTATTTAAATTTTTTTAATTTAAATTATAAATATAATCTTATTTCTCATGTAAATTAATTTTGCCTTATATTTTCTATATTATTTAGTAAATTTACTATTGAATAAACTTTTTTTAGAATTCATTTTGTCTATATATTAAACAAATAAATTAATAAAAATGATTATTTCATTCCCAATAAAATTAATATTACTAAACGAACAAAAGAATGGAATGAGTATTCTTATCCCACCTCATTCCCATTCCAACTCATTCCATTCCTTTCGCTCATTCCTATCCAACTCATTCCTATCCTTCCAACCGAACACACCCTAGAGTCCATCATGTACGGAATCTTTCTTCTAACAATGACAGCTTTATGGACAGAGCATCTTCTACATGGAATATATGGCTCAGTGAAAACAATGTCAAGTAACAAGATCAACTTCATCACGATTTGGAGAAACCACATCCAATCTCATCATACTCCTATACTCGTCTGGAGTGGGCGCACCACCATGGACACACAACTCCACCACAGCAGGTGCCTTTCCATAAAACCTCTTCAGATTATCAACTAATGGAGGTCCACTTAAGTCTGGAACATGCCAGACATAGTTAGGACCAACAATGTCATCAATTGTTGCTTCCTGCCAAGCGTGCAAACCATTGCGAGTCTGGTGCTTAGATGCCTTGCATTTCCTCACCTTGTGTCCTTTAGGGCCTACCTGAATCTCAGGACAATATCCACAAGTGTGAACTTTGTACTTCTCCATAATCTTCTTGGCACCTGAGATCATTTCAAACCATGATTTAAGCGTCATTATGCTTAATCCTCTCAAACTCTCCTCCACAGGCTCTGATTGCATTTGCGAGATAACATTACTATCCAGTTGCAACATACATTTAGCCGAATCCTCTGTAATCGCAGAATATATGTCTAAATCTCTTTTACTCTCTTCTATTTCAGCCACTGACTCAAAATCTACTATTCTACCTTCTATAGAATACACAGGCCTTGTTCTTCTCTTCGTGGGATATTGGTCAAGGTCAACGCCAGCTTGTATACAGAGCTCCAGAATGGCAGGGATGCGCCTAATTGTATTCCTCTCGTCATGTCCAACTCTTGGTTTTCCAACACGGTCATTGAGGTGGAAACAATTGGGAAAACAAATCACATCATGAGTGCCTCCTCTTTTCCATACATGTGTGGCATCACGAGAACCACTATTTTTACCCGTGCAGGTCCTAATTTCATGTCCTGCGTGGCCAATGTGAATCTCAGAGCAGTACCTGAGAAGAAAAACATTGTGTTCAAAGACAGAAGACCCTTCATTTTTTCCAAGAACTACTTGTCACTTTATGGCAATTGACGTATGCTTTATATTCTAGAACAGAATGCTGGCGTAAAATGTCGTATACTCTGGCCCATTAGGACTAATCAGACTTCAGACGAGAAGAACTGAAGAAGGGCTAGTATGTTGAATGGAAGTGAAGTTTGATAGCAGTTATGAAGTTAGAACAATTTAATGCATGTATTTCCTTTTAAAGTCTTAACCGAAGTTGAAACAAGCATTGGGTTGTTGGGAACATCCTTCACCCAGTAGTAAACCTATATATAAGAGTAAATAATGATGCCGTACCTGCATCGTTGTACAGGAATTGTTTTGACCAGTTTAGATAACCCAGAAAGGAGGATTTCTCTACTTTGGTAAACCTGATGAGCAACATCGACAAGCTCAGGTACAAGAAGGCCATTGTCTGGTCGTTCTTCTAGCATTCTACATGGCTGGGCCTTTCTAGCTTCTTTCTCCACTTTTGCCCTCTGAATCAGAATTTTCATTGGCGTTACGTATGGTTTCCTCTCAGATTTGCTCTTAGGAGACTGTGGTACATCTCTATACATATGATCATGTCCTTCTCCGGCTTCCACCATTACAGTCCGTACATAATTGCAACATGATGCTGGACTGAATTGACAACTTAGTGCCTTAATATGAAGAGCCTCTGATAGTACCTTCCGCTGCATCAGTCAAACAGAGGCCTTCTTTGGAAAGAGGATGAAGCTATTTCCGAGATTATATATTTAACTGCTGAAAGGTAAAGGAGAGTAAATGCAAAAATGCGAAACCTAAAAGATTGATGGTTTTCACACGGAAGAAATGAGATACAAGAAATTACATTAAGATGAATATAAGCCAAGGGTTATGAACTTACATAAACATCAAGTCAAGGTTCAATTACCAAAAACAAGAACCAAGTTAAACAACAGAAAAGTCGATGAAACTACTTGCTGGGTTATATGTATGCTTTCGAAAATATTATATCCGAAGGAGTCATAAAAATCTTTATATGCATATTACAAGTGGGGAAAGAATACATTTAACCTTCCATATACTTATAGTGCCCTATGCTAGAACTACAAACAAATGCTATAAGCCACCAGCAAACTAATGAAAATTAGATTATATCTGCTACTGCTCTATTCTATACATAAAATTTATGATTTTATTCATCAATTGTAATCTAATTAGATTAGATATATACTATAATAACTACACTTGAGTATGAGTATAATACGAAAAAGCAAGAAAATGAAGAAGCGTCATAAAATATATTTAATTGTATATAACTTACTTACATGGAGCACAGAGATGGCGGCGCTACGGTGGTTCGGATAGTGGCTGATTGCATCCGGTGAATCGGTGAGGGATTGTCGCCGGTCCGTAAAAAACGATGTCGTTGAGAACCCGATCAAATTTTCACTGCTAAAGAATATATTGCATTTTTTAAAGATAATTAATACTATATTGCATCTTTTATGTGAAAAGAATAGATTAACATCTTTTTTTTTCTAAAAAAATGTAGCCCCTTCTGGAAAAAAAGTAGCAATAGTAAAAAACATATCAAGCTAATTAGCGGGAAAAAAACAAGCATTTTTGGAAGAAAGTATCCAACAGTATAAAATAATGTTTTTTTTGAAATAACAGTATAAAATAATGTTGATTAGCAAACTAACTATTCTAGTTATTATTATCATTACTTATGTATTAATTACTCATCACTAATCTTTTTAACAAGTTTATATAAAATAAATAAATATATTATGAAAATTAACATAAGCTTTAAACTATACAACTATAATAATTTTTATACATATTAATATTACTTAATAAGAATTAGTAATACATTGTTGATTAAACTTAATCCTCAACCTATATAAATATTTTTAGAGGTATTAATAAGTATTTACTCTGATATTATATTATATATAGGATAGGATATAATAGTGACTCAATTTTTAAATTTACCATTTGACAATTACATAAAATTTGGGGCATTTTTGAAAATTTTGAAAATTTTTTCAAATACAATTTCAAATAACTTCAATTTTTTTCAAAAAATAGTTATATTTGATTACAAATCGTATTTAAAAAAGTTACATTTGATTTTAGTTGCAAAACCTATTTTTGTAAAAAAAAATCAAAAAATAATAAAATCACAAAAAAAAAATTAAAAACAATTATTTTTAATAATTACCCTAAAATTTTTGTCTTAAAAAGAAGACTAATTCTCAAAAAGTGGTGGCCTCAAAAGAAGACTAATTCTCAAAAGAAGACTAAATTTTTTGTCTTAAAAAGAAGACAAATCAGCCTCCAATTTGGAGGCTGAGGGATGGAGGGAGCAACGACGAAGCATGCTAGACGTTAATGAATCAAAATCACAAATATAAGAACGAAGATATGTATGATATCCTAAAATCTTTTTCATAATACTTTATTCTACTACATTATTCAACTGCAATTCCACCCGCCCTGTTAAATGTACAGAACAAAGCTAAGTTTGTAGAATTACAAAGTTTGTGCATAAAACATACAGGATGAAAAGACTAGCTTATGCAAATGTTTGATTTGCTAGCCCTGTTTAGAAATGTAATCATGTGAGGTAAGTTTAAGTTTATGGCTAGTTCATGAAAGAAAGTACTGAAGCTAAATGTTCATCTGCAGCTACATGGGCTAAAGCTCATGGCTTTTGGCCCCCCTCCCCTAAATTTGGCCCTCCAGCCACAACCTCAGCTTTCTCCTCGCTAGGAGAAGACATTACACCAGATGATTTTATGACAGGGGTCTCCGATTTCTTGTCACCATCTAGCATGCAGTCGGACATAGTCTTTTCCTTACCTTCATTTTCAACTTCCATCAAGCTATCACCAGCATCAGTTTTCTTTTGCCTTTTCTTCGGTTTTGTCTCGGTTGAAGTTCTGTATTCAGCTTCCTTCTCCTCATCCTGGAATAAAGCTTCCACACCCTCCTCAGAATCAGTACTTACCTCATTTTGAGTTTTTGATGAGTCAGTATCCTCATCTCTTGACAATGCCTCCAAATCCTTTTCAGAAGTATCAGATACCTTCACAGTAGACTCATCCACAGTATTCTCATCCTCAGGTCTCTGTTTTAGTTTCTGGATAATATCCATTACTTCTCTATTCACCTGTATTCCAACAAAATACAGCTGTAAATGTGTTTATCAATAATTATACAGGGTTGAGAAGTAGAACAACAATGTAATTATGTAAACAGTTGTATTCCAAAATCAACACAATATGGGCGCTAAAACTCCGATGAATTGATAATTGTCCACAAACACAAGATCTAATTATTAACTTCTATCAATTTGTGCATATGTAATCAAACCTGTGGATTCTGAAGAAAGTCGGATATGTCATGAGAGCATGCAGGGCACTTCATGACGTTCCTCTGTGATCGAAGAGTACGCCCGCCCCTAATTCTCTCCTTGGTGAATGTCTGCCCAGAAAATTTTCCTTCTAGACAAGCCTTGCAAAAGTTGTGCGCACAAGGTGTTGTGAGAGGGAAAGTCATCACACCTTTACAAAGAAAGCAACTGAACTCTGCACGGAAAGCCTTACCTCAACAAATTATCTATTAAAATACAGCTTTTTTATAAATACAAAAATAGTAAGCCCTCGAGTAATAAATATTTGAAAGTTCAATCCCATTTTGTGAAGAAAAATATAAATAAATTTCTACTAAAATTAGGGGAAGCATCGAATTGGAAACAGATCTATTATTGCAAACTCGAGGCACCCTTGAAATTCCAGGAAAATGAACAGATCCGCAAGCTAGGGGTATGTCATAAAACGTAGCAAAACAAAGTAAACAATTTGCAGCAAATAGAACAATTTGCCCCTACAAAATATTTAGCCACGTCTAGTATTTTGGTTGTCTTGCTGTTTTGGATTGCAAAAGAGAAAGTCAAAGCAAAAAGACCGGCTGAACCCGTTTGAACCGCCTAATTTTAACTACTTGTCATCTCGTAAGTCGCCTCATTGTTTTCTAATTAATGCAAAATGCCAGAATCGGAGTTTGTTTTGATGACATCAGCTCGAGAGGAAAAAACAAAGAACGATCGTCAACCGTATGACCCCCAGATTTATTTAAATACTTTATATTACTATATACGTTTCATGTATCCTTATCTACTCGGTATTCATTCTCTATGGAATTGTTACTAGCAAATGTAGTCACATTTCAATAATCCATAAATATAATGATCGTAACCTCCTCCAACCATCAACCCTCTCCGGTCAACAATCTCCTTTATATTACTCGGTATTCTTCTTCTCGATTGATATGGACTATCAACTATTCCGATTTACCTACAGTAACAGGTTACCAGCAAAGGCTTGTAGAAACGCATCTCCATAAATCACAAATTCAATTATTTGTAACCTCCTGCGACCAGAAGCTTCTTCAATTAACACTCTCCTTCGGATCTAAAAACTTCTCTTTTCCCTCAATTGTTCTTGTAAACTACTCCCTTAATTTTTCCCTCAATTGAAAACTTTCTGCAGATACGCTCTCTACTAGTAAGTTCTCCCTCCAGCCACATGCTTGTCATCCAACACACTGTGGAACTTGTTTGCTAAGATAACAGGGAAATTGAAGGGTGAGTTTATTTACAAGGTAAGGGTTTTCAATTTATACTTTGTTGCTGCTTAAGTATGATTGTGGATTTTTTTACAAATTATATGTTTAATTTTGCTAGCCCTAGTTGAGCTCTATATATTTTCTGCTGAATCCAAGCATTTAAAGGCGTTATCTAGCCAGAGCAACTAAAGTACGATTAAAAATCCTATGACATGTTACGCATCTGCTAGAAATGGAAGATAACAAAAAATTTAGTTCAGGGGTTTTGGAAAATCAGGACCTAATCCATGTACACCCTATGTTATGGCACAGTCCATTATATATATAATGATAACAAAGAAAATGAGCAAGCAAGGGAACAAAACCTTTCAGAAGTTTTTCATTTACAGACATATTTTCTGCTTTTCTTCTTCCTCTCCTTGCTTTCTGTCTCTGTTCAGAAACCTCATGCTTTCCAGTAATTGCCCATTTTTGGCTAGGGGGTGCTGGTCTTTTCCACTTCCAGCAAGCACTTTCTTCCTAAAAAATAATCAAAATGGCTACATAATCAAAAAAAATTGAAAAAGGAAACTTAGTTGACTAAAATTAAGTCAATGCAGATCTCAAGGACATCGCCCGATATGTTAAGTAAAAATGGATCTCCCAACTTCTATTATCTAATACAAAGAAAAAAAGGTAAGGGCAGCCATTAGGTCATTATATTTCCGTTATTGGCATCAAAATAGGCCAGCTAGAATAGAAAATAAAATTTTCATTCGTCCACTTACATCGTAATCCCATGATGGGCTCTGTACCCTTTCAAAAAGGTCAGATGCATTTTGAAGCTCTGCAATTGCTGGTAGTTGTCTAGGTCGATCTCCATGCTCATCACTGTATTCAATTTAATGAGAATATACTGAAGAGATAAACTTTCAAAAGAAATATATTCATCATTTCGCAAAAAAACAAATATATTCATGACTATCACTAACCTTGTCCATGGGGAAGGTTCGTTATCACATCTTACAAACAAGTATCTACAGACCATAAACCCCTAGTGCAGCAAAAGGGCATCATTAAATAGTTGAGTAAGTAGCAAGTTTTATAGTGTATACCAACAAAGCCCAGTGAAGAAATTACCTGTCTTCCCACTTTCCGCCAGCATTTCTCTATCCTGTAGATTCCATCATATCGCAACCCCTTCTCAGGGGCATAGCTAGATCTCTTCTCCTTATGGGACCTGCACACAAAAGTAAACCGCAGTTAATCAGTAAAACAAAGGTTATTTTGGTGAAGCCTATCAGACTAGAGTATGATACAATAAAATTATAAAACTGTGCCAAGAGGAGATGTGCCTTCAGTGTGTTGGTATTTATTGCCTTCCTCACTTTTTGAGATAATGAATTATCCTTGCACCTCTAACACAATGGTTTTCCATATAACTAGTGTGATTATGTGATTCTTTGTTTTCATTTGTATTGCGTTATGCTAACAAGTAGTTCCACGAAATATCATTTGAATGTCTCATTTATAACAAATAATAAAAATTCATACAACATATATCATATAGGCACCACATTGACATAAGAATTTATTATGTTGATAGTCAGAGGAAACCCTGATTGGACATCCCAATAAAACACTGAACTCGCAGGGGTCGATGTTGCATTATTACACTTAGAATACAGCCATGCAGGTACAAAACCAGTAAGCCATGGTAGGTTAAACAATGTCAAAGATTTGCAAGTCAAGATGCACTCCAACCACCTTAGCTTGACAAAAAAGTTAATACCAATTTTTTTATATAGGGGAAACTAATACTGACTATTTAAAATAGAATAATTATACAATGTTTTATTGCTAGCTTGTATATAAATAAAAAAAACTAGTTTTCCGCCTAATTTTTTCAACCAAGTCTTTGTGTTGATGATAATCACTAATCAGGTATACGTGACAACAGAAATATGAATCTGTACTGTGTAAGATTTTTATTGTTTTATCTTCATCACTTTTCTTTCCGAACCTTTTGGTAATTGTGTTGTGGGCATAACCACTTTTAGTCTGTATTGTTTTCTTCTGCAGTTTTAGTATATCCTATCACCTATGTGCATATAATTTGAATTTGACATATTGTTGTAATATTATAAGTTATTTCCTTACTTCATAAACGTCTGTGTTTGACTTTTATTCAGCCTAAACATCTTTATGATTAAAAATTTAGGTCTAAGAATCTGCCTACTTGAAATTTTCCAGAAGAGGAAACATTCGCTCTCTCGCTCTCTCTAATCTGACGCTATAATCCCCACAGGCTCTGTACAAGCCTAAATCTACAGTTATTTTCCTTGATTGTTTAAGTTCATTGGGCAAAACACATAGTAGTTTCCAATTCATAATATTGTAAAGTTGGAGTAATCATTGTGCGGCCACAAAAAGAAAGCTAATGCATATCTTGAAGATGATCCAAGCATTCATTCTGTTGGGCTGGTCATGAACAGCATGTTTCATGTAACCGTAAGTAACCTCATTAGGTAAGAAAATTTTGATTTTAACAACGAACTCATAATGAAAGAAATAAAATATATTAATCATCTAAAAAGAAAATATATAGGGTAAAATAATCTACTTATAGAAATTACCTAACTACTCGAACAGGATAGCCATTTTTGCAGCTTAATCGCAAAGCCTCGTTGTAGTCCTTGAATGTCTGGTCAAATGCTTGTGTCTTGCTGGTCCTTTTGTTCCCACTAAGATCTCGACCACCACTGCCATATCCAATCACAATGCACAGTATAAAATATCAAAGCTTAGAACAGAACAAGGAGATGTACGACAATTGATTATTTGTGATTAAAAGTATAACAATTATGATTGGTGTACAAGATAAAGATGCGGAAGGTGCTTTGCATATCAGAATTTTAAAAGTCAATCAATATGTAAAAAACGGCTTCGATGTGAATTGCAACACCTTTGCTTGCTGATCAAGATGTGGAAATTGCTTAACATATTGAACTTTTGAACTCAATCAATATGTACAACATAGCTTAGATGTGAGGTGCAACACCTTCGCTTGTTGATCACATGTCATGAGTCAAGATGTGGAAAGTGCTTCACATGTCGGACTTTTGACACTTAATCAATATGTACCTCATGGCTTAGATGCAAGGTACAAAGTTGCTTTCTAATCACATATCATAGACTGAGTTTCGATTAAGTAAAAGAAGAAACAATAGCAATGAAATTTCTATAAAATATTTTATTGTGATGATGAAAAAAAGGAGTAAAATACAGAAATTGAATAATTATGATATTAAAATGTATGTTTGAGTTTGATCATTAAGGAACGCGGAAGAAAGTATAAAATGAAACATTAATTGACCAAAAAAAATATATTTCAAAATAGCATTTGTCGGAATCTAAACTATCAATTCCATTATATACTGGATTGAAAAAATTATGTATTTTGAGATGCTTTGTTTCTGCTTCTGCATAGTGTAAAGTCTTACCAGAAATAATAGCATTTTATGCTTACCTAATATTACATTAGCCGAGGATGAAACAAGTATATCTAGTAGCCATATGCAAATTCACAAACCAGTAATCATAAGTTGTACAGAATTGCAGTCAAAGATACAACAATAATAAGTGAATCTAAATGTCTAACAAACCTTCCAGTATAGAGGAACCATTCTCCATGATCCTCATCGTCTTCATAACCCCCAGAAATTACTACTGACTGTGCACCATAATTGGATTGACCTGCAATTCCTGATACATGTGGATAATGTATGCCCCATTGCCTGCACTGCATACGAAGGTCCCAGCACTCTCCAACCAAAACACCCTGTTTCCTCTTTGGATCATCCTTAGGAAGAATAGGTCCAAAATGATCGGGTGGAGTAGTGACAAATATCCTTCCACTAGCAGCATTAGCCATTCCGCTCTTCTTTGCCCGCTCTGTTGTATATGCTTTATCAGGCTTGTCTTGGTTGTGCACGTACTGATGATCTTTCGATGGCCCTTGCGTAGAGCTTGATATGGACATCTTGGCCACTCGGATGAGAGAAACAAGTGAAGAGTTGATGCGTGGTTGACTTGCCATTTTAGAAGGTATGCTGCTGCGACACTTGGCACAAGTTTTATTACCTTGAGCAACCCATTTTTGGAAACACTTCAAACAAAAATTATGGTTGCAAGGTGTCTGAAACAAGAAAAATATCACCATTAAATGATTAATATTAGTAGGTTTCCATATCATCCAAGCTTCTTGCAGACTCCCAATTAATAAACAGTATTACCATGAAAAGGTTCCAATTTCATGAATACTCACAACTAATAACTATGTCATGGGACAATGCAAATGCAGTAACTTCTATATATGCAACTATGAAAGTAAGTTTATTATATTAAGAATAAGTAGAAAAAGGACATAATTGTAACTATCAGATCAAACTACATAACTTTTCACGAAGAAAATTATCAGTATGACTACAAATACAACCAAGGTCAGGGTTACTTTCTTTTGCACAGAGAGCACCAATATGTAGAAGATGGAGAAATGGAAGAACAAATGAGCTAAACAATGACAAGAAGGAAAAGAAATGTAAATGTTCGAGGTATATGACCAACTGCGCAAAAAATAAAAGAAACAGCACAGCAATGCTATGTCCCACCCAAAGCATAAAAGATTTGAATGCCATTTATCATGTACACAGCTTCTAATTTGGTAAAATTACACTCCAATGTCAAAATAATTCAACAGCTACATGCTTCTATTAGCAACTAATTAATAAACAGATCCTATCAACTCAATATACAAGTTCTAAACTGGAAACTCGGAACAATCACAAATTTGAAACCAAAAACAATGATCAAACATGATCCAGTGCTATATAAGCAAACATATATCATAAAACCCTAAGAACAGATACCGCTTGTCAGATCAACATAGTTCCAAATTCTTATCATCCAAAGAAGTGATTTATAGTAAACTTAGACCTAAACTTGTTAAAAATGTGCTCATCTTAAAAGTAATCATATATTAACGCTAAAAATCACAAAAAGGACATCCACACACATAAACAGAAGTTAGCACGTCTATAGAAATGCTCAAACTAAAGTTAATACATATATAATATATGCTCACACACACAACATTCTTTTCTTTATATACAGATAGCACATAGAACAAATAAACAGCCCATAAGCTATATAAATGCTCAATTCTAAGCACATACACAAACACACAGATTCTTTTCTCTATATACAGATAGCAGACAACAAATAGAAAGTTGATATAGAAATGCTGAAATCTATAACTATTGTATATGCATAATAAACGCAGACATATCGATTCCATGACTAACCACCGTAACAGGCATCTCCGGAAGCAGAAGACAGAAGGAACATTGCATATTCTTCCCAATCATATCCAACACATCTTCTTCTTCTTCTTGTTGTTCTATGTCCTTCCCCTTGGATGACTCACCCGGTCCACTCAAAAGCTCCTGTCGCTTCTTAGCTTTCTGCTGCTCCGTCAACGACTCATCCGCCTCGATCGCTTGAATTGCCGCGACGAGCTCGCCTTTCTCTCCGCTTCTGCCAACCACACAATCAGGAGTGACGAGGCAAGTGCAATCAGGACAGTTCCACTCCAGCGCAAAAGCTAGGGTTTCAGGCGTCGAATCAAGACAGGTCACGTGCCAGGGAGTCACGCACGTGTTGCAGTTAAGCTTCTCCGCATCAGATGGTTTCGTTTTGCACCGCATGCAAATGCCATCGCCGTCGCAGGGCAATTGTGTCACGGGAGGCATAAGTGATTAGATATGTATATCGATTGTAATAAATAGAGATTGAGTTGAGTTGAGTTGTGTGAATGCACAAATGTAAATGAAATGTGTATGGGTAGATAAATTACTACTACTGTGTGTATATGTCTAGGCGGAGGAAAAAAGAGAGATAGAGCGGTGGAAATGTACAAGGGACGGGTGCTACTAGTGATATCATACTGTGGAAAATGCACTGCCCTTTTGAAATTAGTTGGACGTTAGTTGGTACTGTGTGCTTTTGGTTTTAATCTCCTGTACTCGAGTGCATGCACTTCTGTGCCTTTGCAAATATGTGTTTTCTCAATTTCTTTTTTTAAATATACTTACAATTTCCAAAACGAATATTATTATCATTTTTCTATTTATTCTCACTCACCATACCCTCTCATGGAAGAAAACTTTTAAAATAATAATATAGCAATATATTATTTCCAAATTAATAATTCTCTCTCACTTAAAGAATTTTTTAAAAAAATAATAATATAATATCATTCAAAGAGTTAGCAATATATTATCTCCGAATGTAGTTAATCAGCAATTTTTATTAAATAAAAAAATAAATAAAGGGGTAATGACCCTTTGTATCACAATTTAGAGAAAATTGTCCCTAAATATCACAATTCAGAAAAATGGTCTTTTTATCATTAAAAACGGATTTTAAATTTGAGTTTTTAGAAAGCGCAACTTTAAAATACACTTTTACTAAAAAAAGTTTGAAAATGCAAGATTAAGTTGAGTGAAAAAATATAATTTAAATATACATCTTAGAAATGCGTTATCGTCAAAGTTTGTAAAAAATAAGTCCATCTTTTAAGCCTAAGATACTTAAAGGCTAAAGTCACATTGTTTTGTAACGGAGGAACATATTTTTTATTAATGATATTTTGAACATTTTATTCTCAAATTATTATTATAAGAGCCTTTTCTCAAATAAAAGCAGCAGATATTACTCGGTCTCTGGCAGTCTGGCACTATCAAAATCATAGTTGGTCAAACGAAAATCCTTATCTTTTGGATTTTATCTCTAGACTCTAGACTCTAGTCGTAAACCTAAGTGCAATAAATTTTCATCCAAGTACATTGTTCATTTGTAATCTGATCCTTGTTACTATAATATTGATACTATTTAAAAATAATAATAACTGGCATGAAAGTTTGTGGAAGCTTCAATGTCAGTTTTTTTAAATAAACAGCACTAATAAAAAGCATTATGACATAAATTAACTGCAGAAAAATGATATAATAAAAGCACGGTAAATAAATAAAATACAGTAAAATTTCAATTAATTAATAATCGATAAATTAATAACTCACGATAAATAAATATTTTCAATATACATTTTTGATTCCAATACAATAGTAACAGTACATCTTTTACCTCGATTAATTAATAATCTCGATAAATTAATAAAATTTATCAGTCCCGACATTATTAATTTTATTGAGGTTTTACCGTAAACATAAGCAATGTGCTGAAGAACTATTGCTGCTCGATAATAGCTTTTGCAAGTCAAATACTCAGGTCCATTTCAACTTCTATTAATAAATCTTATGTAGTAAGCATACATTAATAAATTTTATGCAGTTTAGCATACATTGTTGAATATCTAATTGATATTGCCACTAATTCAGCAGCCTCCTCACCAACACCTCACTTGAGATTTGTATGAGCAAAAACCAACAAGAATGGTAATTTAATCAGGCTACACATCAAATACAAGCCCATGAACTAAAAGTATTGTGCATTTTTTGTGTGCCTATGTTGCAATGTGGAAGACAACTTACTGAAAGGCCATTGAAACTCATGCATTTTAGCGTGTAATTAGGCAATGCTAATGAATAGGTCAGGCTACAATATAAACTAGAAACTAATGAACACATGGCCATCAGTATAAAAGCAGACCTATTAAGAGTTCTCTACTTGTGTATCTCGCTCTGCTTTCATACCGAAACAATGCAAAATGTAAACAGTGAAATGGCATCTAGCGAAAAGTAATTTGAAATAGAAATATGATATGTTGCAGAAATCCATGTTCCACTTGAGCGTAATCTTATGGTGTAATGCGCTTGCGCAACAAGTACTTCTGAGTTGTTGAAGGTGTCGAGCCCAGGGGTATCAAGTAATCCAAACGCGGGGTTTGTAGATTTACACCCTGAGCACAGCTACTTGTTATGGGCTTGCAATGGATTGAAGACCTCCCCCTTGTTAACTTGTGCTGTTTGTTGTTGGTCCCAGTGCACAGGAATCCTGTTTGTGCAAATGGACTGTCTGGTGGTTGGTATTTCCTTTTTTGCTTCACTAGTTCCCACAATAACTTCTCATCTTTTTTCTGATCTTCCCTAAAACATAAGAACTTCAACAACAAACCAGTGTGAATGATTTAAGTTATTAGAAACAATCACTTTTAAGATCATGCTAGTTTAGATTCACTGGATATCATGATATAATATTGCAACCAAAATGACAGCTACCAGTAAAAGATTTCTATAATCCAAATTAAGAGTCCGGTAATACTTTAAAAAAATAACTCTCGATGAGAAGTTTGTATCAAAGATAATCAATGACAGATCGAGCATAACAAAATTATGATGATAATATTATATCAAACATACCTGACAGCATATCTTATTTTGATAATCCCGAAGAAGAGTTAGACTGTTGATTTAAAATAAAGGATATGTTGTTTTAAAAGTTTGTGAAAGTGAAAACTAAGTCTTAAAGCTATGTGTAATACATTTTAGTAGCTTTTTTTTCCTATCTGAAGTTTGTCAGTTTTTCTTTATTGATCAGTGATCAGAAAAGCACAAGATGTTGCAACAGTAAACAAATATTAACACATGATCTATCAGATGATCAATCAAAAACTGAAGCTATTTTTTTAGCAGAAAAATAAAGCTCGTTCTTTCGTGAAATTTCCGGTTTTTTTATCACATACCTCTTGCCCAGTGTTACGCTCCAAGTTCAAAGACCGCTTTTCAGATTCCAAGAGAAGTCCTAGCTGCAATTTCATCTTCCTTGCTCTCCCCTCTGATTCCTCCAATCTGCTCAAAGCCTCAATCTTCCATTCTTCTGCCCATTTCACCTTCATTCTTGCTGCCTCTAATTCTAGTATTCGATCTTTATTTGCTTCTACCATTTCATCCACTATTGTCAACAACCGTGGGAAAGTTCCTGATGTTAGTTCAGCTTTCATGCCCTTGACAAACCCCATCATTGGATTACACATTAGTGTAGCAAGTTTATCCATCAAATCATCAACATCAGCCTCTACCGACCCAAGGACATTATGCACTCGAGAAAATGTGGCTTTAAGGATTTGGATTGTAACAAGAAAGGCTTCATAGTTTTGACCTGACTGGTAAAAGGTAGATATATATCTGATAGCTTCTTTAAAGTATTTTTGCATGGACACTTGATGGTCACTGATGTTCTGAGAAACGTTATTTTGGCTAGAGTTAACCTGAGTTTCAATTTTTCTAAGAAGGTAAACTAACTCTGTTAGTTGAAATTTTTGTTTCTGCATAAGATCTTTCCCTGCATTGGTGGCTCTAGTAGTAAATTCTTCCTGTGGCATCACAAGGTCAAGTGAGAACATACATACAACACTAATCCATTGAAACGGCAGAAAAGGTTCCCTAACCAAACTTAAACTGCAAACTAATGTTATAGTGAATATTACATTTCGAAAGCACATCTACCAATATACACATACTCACAGGCAATACATAATAATTCGAACAATATCTGTGTAAACCAGAATACTGCAGACCTTCGTAACATGACACGACATAGACTAATGGAAAAAAACTACTCTCTCTCCACCGCTGTTTGTACTTGTAATACTCTTGGTCACTAATCTTTGAAAAGCCTTTTTAGGTGCCACTGAACTAATTAATGTTAAGAAACATGCCATTCCATATAAAGAAATAAAGACTAATAGCCAATAAAATGATAATCCACTAATTAAACGGTATCAGGAAAACGAAATATCTAAAATCACAGACACGACCTGATCCATTACTCGTGTAAACTTAAAAATTAATTCAGAGATCTCAGAACTCACCTCGAACTTATGCCTTTGATTCGTAGAGGGCGAACCTGCCGGAGAATCTGTTCTGCCATTGTTTCTCCAACGGTTCTGCCATAAAATTAACCGCAGATCAAACAAAATAGCACTAAACCTAATATTCAAAATTCAAAATTGTATGTGTAAAACGAATTTACACACAAACACAAATCAGATTACCTGAGTTGGTACATCAGTGAAAAATTTGCTAGACCTTCCTTCTTCAGCCATCTCAACGGTCTTCAAACCAACGAGCTTCGACAAAGGAATAGCAAGCGACCTAAACACATCTTCAGCCTGCGATTACACGAAGACGATAGAGATGAAAATTTTACTTGTAAACTACACAATTGACCTAATAACTTGTTAATGAGATGATAAGATCGAACTAAAATGAAATTGAATTTAAACAAGTAGTGATGATTACTTCGTCGAGGCCGCTTTCGATCTGAGATTTGAGCTGATGAAACGCGATTTTGAGCTTATCGTGATTAGAGACGATTCGAGTGAATTTGCAGCGGAGGTCGCACATTGATGGAGATGAAGAAGATTGTGATTTCAGATGACTCGCCATTTTCTCTTTGGCGCCAAAATTACGTGGATTTGGGGGCATCGTTTTTGGTGGTGCCGGGTGCGTAAACAGCGAGACAGTCGCAAGTATTCTGTTATCATTTTAAAATTTTAAATTATACTTATATTTGGATGTCGGAAATTTAAATTAAAATATTTTTAATTATTCAAATATATTATTTGTTTAAATTAAAAATATAAGTTCAAACAAAGCATTAAGTTACCGTTTGTCATAATTTATAAGCACTTGTATAATTATTAAGATAAACTTTTAGTATTAGTCGAGGTACGCAAAACCTTACCTGAAAATCCAGGATAACAAAAAATAATTATTATTATCGTCAATAATTATTATATGTCAATACGATAATTTTGTTAACAATTAGTAACTGCATTTTGATCCGTTGTAATAATTGTTAGAGTGTACCCATTAAAAATGTTTTTAAAAAAACACAAATGGCATTAAAATGTCTCGATTAGTGTATAATCAGGTTTTAAAATATTTAACATGGATTAAGCGGATTTAATCCGGATTAAGCAGAATGATTTAAAAAAATTAATATCTTTTTCATTAATCATCCATTATATTTTGTATAGTAATAATATTGTCTTCATGAACGATTTTATTTTAAATATTTTATAGTTTTTTTATGTTTATTTATAATATTTATTTTATGTGTATTATTTTAAATATTTTAAAAGTTTTCCATTGATTTTTTCCCAAATGCATACTTTATTCTCGTAAATGTTTTTATTTACATGATACATGTGTTTTTGATAAAAAAAAATGACATATTTTCAATAAAATAAAAAAATAAAGGAATAATATGTTTGTACACATGTATGTGTTTTGTAAATAATTTTTACTATTTTATTAATATATAAAATTTTATCATAATTATGTTTATATCTACTTAACACATGAATTTTAAATAAAATATTTAATAATTTTTACAAAATAATAAGTGTCTATTCGCAGTTCTCCGTAAAATATAACTATGTCACACAGACACGTATATAGAGAGTGAGTATTTAAGCTTATATATATATATATATATATATATATATATATATATATATATATAAGATATGATTATTATTTTAAAGAGTGTCTTGTTATACAGAATTCTGTAAAATCTCATTAATAATTTTAAAACTAAGAATATTTACATTTCACGAGATTGAAAATTTTGATTTTAATATAAAATACTAATTATATATAATTTTTACAAAATATCAAACACTTAAAAAGTTTTGATTACAAGATTCATCATATTTAATTAATTATAAAATTTAAGTGATAATGGAATTGGGATATTTAGTAGATTGCATCAAATATAACTATGTTACTAAAATTATATTATAAATAAAATTTTTAATATAAATATATAAAAATTAGATTATAATTTAGGTACAATATAATATTGAGAAAAAAAATTAATAAAAAAATCGAAATAACTAAAAATTAGAATTAATTAAAATTTGAGACAATCAAAAATTAAATTATGCAAACCAATCTCAAATTCAGTTATGATAATATATAGTATTGATATAGAGATAGACAGAAGAAATGATAATTGCATAAAAAAAGTTATTTAAACATTAATTTTAGTATTGAACTTTTTAGTGACGACCATTTTTTAATAAATTTATATTTATCGATAAAAATTGAATTTGTAAAATTTATTAAAGTTAAATTAAAGACCTTGCTCGATAAATTAATCATAGCACAACGATACGAATGTTAAATATTAAGTTCAGAAAACTCTGAAAAATGACGTTAAAAAATAGATATGTATCTGTTTGCAAATGGGAATATATATTTTCGAAGGACGTCATAAATCTTAAAATTCCAGCCCACGGGCCACGTATAAAAATCAAAGCAGCAGCAGCATCATAACATAGAGCCCTAGTTATATGTTTTTGTTTTTTCCCCAAACCCAGTTGCGGTCACTACTATTCGTTCCAAAAAAATTATCCTCATATTTTATTATACACAAGTGCAGGCATTACAACAGTGAGATGGCGGCGATACCGGCAGCAGCACAAGAGGCGCAGAATCGCGAAGCGTTTCGTCAAGCGGTAGTGAATACTCTAGAACGGCGTCTATTTTACATACCATCTTTCAAGATTTACAGAGGCGTTGCTGGGCTTTTTGATTATGGGCCTCCTGGTTGCGCCGTCAAGGCCAATGTCCTTGCCTTTTGGCGTCAGGTTAGGTTTATACTATTACTATACCCCCGATTCTTTCGATTGCGTTTCTATACAATTATGAATTGCTTCTACCTGTTACTCATTAACAGCTCAATTACTCGCCAGTTAGATTAGATTGATTTAGGCTTTGTTTGTTTCAAACTTACGATGCTTCTCTTTTGTTGGTAATGATTTTGATTTATGTAAATGCTTACGAAAATAATGTTGGAATTTCTTTGTATAATAATAACAAACTACTAAGTATTTGAAGTCAGATACATGCAATGAAAGTGAGAGATCAGGTGATTGTGGCACTATGTTCCAGGAGACTGAATAATTAGATACCCCTATCATAAGTGCCTTGGTTGATGAGAGCTCTTTCTCCCTAATACAAGTTACTTTATTACGAGGACAGATTTAATTTGTTTTATCAGAGCTAGGGGTTCACAGTGTTGTACCGCATCTTCTACTGATCAAAATCTCTCTTTTACACTTTACATATATTGCTGTATGCATCTCATTTCTCTCACCATAACATGTTGACTTATAAACTCCTTTCCCTCATGTTTCTATATTTCATCTTTCATGCTTAGCTAGAGAGTCTTGGTCTTTTGGATAAGAAGTTTGGTTTGTATATCATTGAAAAATCAAGATTTCGAATTAGTCAGGACTAAAAAGAATATGTTGCTAAGTTTTAGAGGTCAGTCGGGGCTTGGTCAACATTTTTTCAAATGATTATACGTGGAGCTTGGAGCTTGGTACCTGGTTATGTAACGAGTAGTTCTTATGATTATACTGATATATAGTGTAGCTGTATTCTTTTGATTGAGTTTGTTGACTTGTTCAACCATTTTGTCAAATCTCCTTGCTATTATTACCACAATAATTCTGTTCATAATTATTAATATTACAATATCAAAAATTGCTTCCATGTGACTGGTTATCTGATTTTTATATGATTTGATATGTTTTATATATCTGATGTTATATTTCAGCATTTTGTTCTCGAAGAGAACATGCTAGAAGTAGATTGTCCTTGTGTGACACCAGAGGTTGTGTTAAAGGCATCTGGTCATGTGGACAAGTTCACAGACCTGATGGTGAAGGATGAAAAGACTGGTACCTGTTACCGTGCTGATCATTTGATCAAGGATTACTGCAAAGACAAGCTTGAAAAAGATGCTAACATCACTGCTGAGAAGGCAGCAGAGTTCAGACATGTTATTGCTGTATTGGATGACCTTTCACCCGAAGAAATGGGTGCCAAGATTAAGGAATATGGGATCACAGCTCCAGATACAAAGAATCCACTCTCTGCTCCCTATCCTTTTAACTTAATGTTTCAGACTTCAATAGGTCCATCTGGTCTGAGTCCTGGGTAGGGATATCATTCTGACGTGCACACACACACATTTTTATAAGCTTATGGCCTTTTCTATTACTAAAGCTAATTGGTTATACATGGAACTCTATTCTGTTCCCAAGGTCTTTTAATTACTAGTTAAATCTCTTTAATAACTTGCTGCAGGTACATGCGACCTGAAACTGCTCAAGGTATATTTGTTAACTTCAAGGACTTGTACTATTACAATGGGAGCAAGCTTCCATTTGCTGCTGCTCAGATTGGTCAAGCTTTTAGGAATGAGGTAGCGAATAGTTTTATTGCATGCACGGACACACGTAGCTATTGTTGTTAGAGGAATTAATCTTTTATTTGGATATAATATATGATTTGCTTTCTTGTATTAGATAGTGAATATGATGGGATCAAATCTGCTGGCCTCCCTGCTCTTAATCACCAAAATTCAATTGTGATTTTTCGGTGTAAAATGAAAAAAATATGCATTTGCTGGATGTCTAAAAAGTTGAATGCCATGAGACAAATTTATACTTCAAATTGTGCTTAGGTTGGCTTGACTAATTTAAGAAAAAACAAAAATTCGAAAGGGTACTTGGGTAAGGTCTACTGTTGCCCCATTTAATTTTTTTAATCATATTTACTTCTCTGCTTTGATTCTCTGTGGTGTGTGAAATGAAACTTGGACAGAATGTCTTTTCTGTTTTCAAGTGCACAAATTCCAGAATGCATCTTCAAGAGGACAAAGGCAATACTCAGTATCACTGTTCTGTCCTTTTAAGAAACTTATCTCCTCATAATTATACCATCTAATTGTTCTTTCTGTTGTTCAGTGGGAGAGATACATTTTATTAGTGATTACACCGACCATGATCGTGACTTTTAGTTATAGGATGAGTAGGAGTAGTGGAAGCTGCAATAAGCTAAGAGGGGCAGAAGAAGATAATAACATGTGACAGGGGTTGTTCTACATAGACTGTAGTATTACAAGGAGCTTGAGCAACAGGAAGTAATTTTGTCTAAAGACTTTAAGAGTAACTGCTAGCAATTTCTAATGTGGCCAACAACATCATAAAGTTACTCTACCTTAATCTTCTTTTTCTGTGTTGTGTTTTTCTATCACACTTGTGTATTAGCGTATGTGATTCATTCTTAGCCTAACTTTGAGTTGTTTAGATAGACGGTGGAGATGAGTGATAAACAAGTAGAAAACACTTGAAGGAACAAAAATCTCTTTGCTTTCTAACTTTAGTTTTATTTGGGGGAGGTATTGATTGTTCTGAATGCTTTAATACACAATTATTAATTGACTTGAGTTAATTTATAGCCTAAAGTTTTTGAATTGAACATTTGCCCCCAAGTTTATTACGGGCTATCTTGTTATGTCTAGCGGAGCCTGTTTTCTTCTAAGAATGTTACATAAGATCGTGCACGACTATCTATTTTAATTCAGATGAATTTGACATGTTGAAGATATCACCACGCCAAGGCCTTCTGAGGGTTCGTGAGTTCACACTGGCCGAGATTGAACATTTTGTTGACCCTGAAGATAAGTCTCACCCAAAATTTCCTGAAGTCGCAAGCTTAGAGTTTCTGATGTTTCCAAGGGAAGACCAAGTGTCTGGACAATCTGCAAGGAAAATAGTTATAGGTGAAGCAGTTGCTCAGGTTGGTTTGACTGATCTAATTTGTTATGTCTCCCGATTCCTTTGATGTGTAAATACTAACTATGGCACCATATACATGTGTGTGTATATGTATGTATGTATTCCCATGGTTTATCGAAATTTCCCTAAATGTATGCTTCTGTTCCTCAGGGAATTGTCAATAATGAAACACTAGGCTACTTTATAGGGAGAGTATATCTGTTCCTGACTCACTTGGGAATTGATAAAGACCGGTTACGTTTCCGACAGCATCTGGCGAATGAGATGGCACACTATGCTGCAGACTGTTGGGATGCTGAGATTGAATCTTCCTATGGCTGGATTGAATGTGTTGGTATCGCTGATAGATCTGCATATGATTTGCATGCCCACATGGTGAGTCTTTTCAAAGTTTGAGGGAATTTATGTGGTTATCTATGATGTTAAGGTGTATTATCTGATGCAGTTGTAACAGATATTGTCAATGTTGGGGTCTTTTGCAATCTTTATGTTTTTGTGTCACATGAAAAGTTAATTATGTATGAGGATTTTTTTTTAAAAAGAAAAATTTACTCTTCTGTGTCATTTTTACTTGGTTATTTAAATCTTTATCGTGAATATATTGTAATCTCTATGCTAGTTACAGAAACACCATTCCGTTGCAGGACAAAAGTGGCGTGGCACTTGTGGCTCATGAAAAATTTGCAGAACCTAAAGAAGTGGAGGTATATTTCTGTCTATCCCCCTCCCTCTCCCTTGCCTATCTCTCTCTCTCTCTCTATGTGTGTGTGTGTGTGTGTGTAGATTATATTGTGCGTTAAATGAGTGTAACACATCCTATGTTGTATTCTTCCAGAAACTTGTTATAACTCCAATTAAGAAGGAGTTGGGCCTTGCATTTAAGGGGAAGCAGAAGATGGTGGTTGAAGCATTGGAGGTAGGCAAACAAATTTTTACCTGTTCAAGTATATATGCAACTTGTCTGTGGTATCTTCTACGCTGTAGGATAAATTCTATATGAAAGACCGAACACATAGGAAGAATTGTTGCACATACGTGGGTAGAAATATTTTCTATAGCTATATGCATAGAAAAATACGTTTTCTCTTTTTCCTGAAAGATTGATATATTCCGTGTATAGGCCATGGGGGAAAAAGAAGCAATGGATATGAAAGCTGCTTTGGAGTCCAAAGGAGAGGTGGATTTCCGCGTTTGCACTCTTGACAAGGAAGTCACTATAAAGATGAACATGTTGACAATCTCCAAGGAAAAGAAAAAAGAACATCAAAGGGTCTTCACGCCTTCAGTGATTGAACCATCCTTTGGTATTGGGAGGATAATTTACTGTTTGTATGAGCACTCGTTCTATACAAGACCAAGTAGAGATGGGGATGAACAGTTGAATGTTTTTCGTTTTCCGTCACTCGTAGCACCTATAAAGTGTACTGTTTTCCCCTTGGTTCAGAATCAACAATACGAGGATGTTGCTAAAAGCATTGCCAAGTCATTGACTGCTGCTGGGATATCATATAAAATTGATATAACAGGTATGAACTTCTAATAACTTCCAGTAACATCCAATTATATTGTTGATGATCTTCATTCATATCCTATAATTTTCAATATACCAATGTCTCAACTTATGCAATTGGTGGGTTGTTTAAGTTGGAAAAATTGAATTATGAACATTTGGCTCAATCTTTCATCTTCTTGTTGTTCAGAACACATAAAGGAATTTCTCCTGTTCTGAGATTTTTAGGTATCAGTTTACTTCTATCTGGCCATTCTGAACATGGGGTCTACGTACCTTTCTTGATTGATGTGCTGTGGATTAGTATAAAACTTATTTGGGTGATATTCAAATTCCAAGCATTTAAAAAATAAACTGCAGAAACTTATATAATAAAAATGCAGAAGTGAATACTTATAACATTTTATGTTCTAGGTACATCAATTGGTAAGCGATATGCCAGAACAGATGAACTAGGTGTCCCCTTGGCCATTACAGTAGATTCAACAACCTCGGTGACAATCCGGGAGAGGGACAGCAAGAAGCAGATCCGTGTGAGCATAGAAGAAGTTTCATCTGTGGTGAAGGAGGTGACCGAGGGTCTGAGCACATGGAATGATGTACTGTGGAAATACCCAACCCATTCATCCTGATTTGGCTGGCCTATGTTGAAGGGGTCTAGGATCCTTCTCTTTATTGTAACCGTATAATATTTTGCCTGCTTGTTTTCACCCTATAATACTCTACAAATGGATTCATGTCTAATAGACAATTCATCAACTACTTGTATCCCATGTTTCAAGCTTGAAAGAATAGACTCTAAGTTGGCCCCTTGTATACTCACTAGTGGTATCATGAAACAATCTTTACACTTTTTATTTGTGACTTGGCATGAGTGACTTTATTCTGTCAATTACCATTTACCACAGGCCAGTGCACAATATATAAGCAACAGAACAGAGTTGTATGTGATGGATACCTCATTTTGTGTAGTGATTGTGAACTGGAGAATATTCTATGAATTATTTGACCTTGATTATCATTCTCATTAGTTTGATGCCATATTTTCAGCTTTGTTCAAGTGGCAAATGAAAAGTTTCCAGTGTTGCAATAAATTGTTGAGCTTAGAGCCCTTGTTCTAAAGATCTGCATTTGAAACATTTCCGTATAGCCTTATTCTCACCTTGGAAGCCTACTTTTTGGAGGAATTCGGTTTGAACATGACAAAATCCAGAACGGAATTACATTTTACTTGAAAGTAATACATTGAGAGTTTCTTCAAGCATTACAGGAATACAAAGTAATATAAAGTGCGAATCAATGGACATAAGTTTCACTATTCAATGATCCAACGTTTTAGAAGGTCAGGTGATGAGTACCAGTTGTAGCGGCTGCAGAAGCTGCAATGCAGCTGCGTTCAGCATGACAAAGCTGGCGCAGCTTGGTTGGGACATACCAGATAGAAAGCCGGGGATGTGTGTTGAAGATGAGGTCAATATCCCAGCCTTTTTGAGCAGCTATGGCCACGAGAGGCTTGTAACAAGCCTGCCTCCAAGCTCCAACATTCTCTCCTCGTTCTTTGTATAATCTTCTTAGTGCATTAGAGGCCTCCTCATCCAGGCAATGAAGTGCGTAGCAGTGTACATAATGTCGCATTTTGGGCTTGTTAATGTAGCTTGCTCCCGCTTTCTTGGCATACCTGAAAACCTGGTTTGTAACCTGTATTTCAAATGGTCACATAAACCACTGATTTTAACCGACTGAACATGTATGATGGATGCACTGATGCACATATAATATTTCTATATAGCAGATGGTGTAAAAAAAAAGGAGGTACAGTATTAGAAAATACAATGCCAGGCAGGCATGAAAGGAATGTATTCCATTTTCTGTTACAGGATATACATCTAAACTGCTAATCCATTTTATTGAGCTATGAATTCTAGAGACATGATATATTACTTGTGCTTATAGAGTTACAGGATTTCGATCAAAAATCAAAAATTTATATCTCTAATAAGAGGGCAAATAATCTTACACCGTTGAAGTTATGAACAAATAAGATTTAATAGTTCCTATCATGTTTCGCCCCAAACAGTTTTTCTCTCAAATTTCTAATTTAAGTTATTTCTCAAAAATACGCTCTCGTATAAAATATAACAGAAACCGGGAGATAAGTTTTCATTTCCAAATTTTCGCATTTAAATTTATTAGTCCCAGTGGTACAAGATTTTTGGTCTTGAATGATATAAGAGGAGTTGCGTGAAATCTAGCTCATATCCTAAATCTCCATTGATTGCAGTCTGCAGATGGTGTATAGTGACGTTATGCTTTGGTACTTTGGGATCTGTTATGATTTATCTTCCTATAAACAAAAAGAAAGGGGGTGGGTTAAACAAGAATCTGGCAAGATAAATGCAGGAAGGTCTGGACAGAGGCATGGGACTAGAAAACTAAATGAAGTGTCGGGTCTGTACAAGTTCAGGGCTAACAGTGTAACCGTACGGCCTATATAGCTAAGCTAAGCTGCTTCCACTCTCTGACCCAACTGGATAATATCATGTTACCATATTCAATAAAAAGGTGTCCAATCAACAGTAATTTTGAATTTGACAGTTATTGAGGTAGTTAATAGTCTAACTCTACTATACTCATATTCCACTACTCTACCGATATCTCTTATTTTGAACTTTTAACTATCAATTCATATACATCCCCAGAGTAATCCAAGCTAAAATTTAGTAAAATAAACAATATGCAATAAAATGGAATGGAGAGCTGTTAGGCTACCTTGGTGGGACATTTTTCACCTTTCTCCTTGGCAATACTTTGGACTTGGACTAGAAAATCACGGCACTGCTCATAGAGATGGAATAAGTAATCCAGGCCGTTCTTTTTTCCACGTGCCACCTCTCCCGGTTCTGTTACTATGAATGGATGCTCCCTTTGCCTCTCAACACTGGCCACGTTGTGGTCGTTAGTGTAATCCGCTTGATCACTATCAGCTTCATCATCCTCTATCGATCCTATTTTCGACTTTCCCTTCTTTCGTCGTTGCTTCTTCTTACCACTAGCCACTGCTTCCCAAGTCCCTCCGCCACCACTTGCTGCTGCTTCCTTCTCTTGTTGAACATGTTCCTCTGATAATCCTATTAGTTAATTGTAGTATTTACGTAGTAACATTTTATTACAGTATTAAAACCGCGTTGCTTGGGATAATGAGATTTAAGTATAAATTTGGACACTTGAGTGATTTAATACATATGTTGCATTTCTCTATATTTTACTTCTTTAAAACTTGACAATAGACCACTGTCATTATATTCCCAACCCAAACTAGACCATAATTATTTTGTACTTTTTTCTAAATACACGCGGTTGTCCGAGTAATACTGTATGTATAATGTATATCTTTACTTTATGTCCCTGCTTCATTGATTTTGGCTCTTAATTTCTATTACTCTATATAAGTTTAATTATCATATTACAATGTCCTGACCTGACCATGCTCATATGGGAGGAATTTATCAACAAATAAGTGGAAGAAAATTGTTCGAAGTGTAGCCATTTTTATTTATGGACTTGTAAAATGTTAAAACATGTACATATATTTCGTGTACCTTCTTGAGAGAGTGCATCAAGGGCAGTATCATGCAGATGGCGCAGCCGGCGAGAATCATCTTCATCATCGAGGCGACGACGTTCGGCTCTAACAGAAGCTTTGATTCCATATCTCTCACCAACAAGAAGATCCCAATGAAATATGTGAGAGAGACTGTTCATCATCTCATCAAGCTCTTCATCTCTCATATCTAGAAGTGTGTTCGCCGTGAACCCTAACTCAGCAATCTTCGCGGCAGTGTAATACCTAATGCCGTAGGCCTGAAACAACTCCACAAGCCCACCCACTTGTCTGTTTTCTCGCCCCACTGAAAACACCGGCGGGGGTGCCGCAGCTGTTTCATAAAGCCTGTTTGGTTGCAGTACAGAGGGTGGCGGTGGAGGAAGACAATGATTTCTTGTGTCCCATTTGATCACGAATGCATCGTTATTGGTACGATCCATAACTATATTTTCTTATAATTTTCTCCTAGCTTAATAGTGTGTATGCCTTCATGCATATATATATATAAAGAGACACTAGAGGGATATGTGAATAAGGTGCTCTTTCATTCGCCAATAGTGATATTACTGTTGTATAAAAATTGATTTATGGGGTTGTTTTGAGTAAATGGCCATGTCTTGAGAGTAAATATACAACAGTAAAACGTATAGCAGATTAACGTACAAGTACTGTTCACTACTTTATTTGCTTTTCCTGCTCATAGCTCTGATTGCTCATTATATCTGATAAAATAATAATAAACTAATTGTTGGAACGTACAAATAAAACACACACTGTACATTCCAGTGCAAGGCTGCAAGCATATATATGTTTTATTGAGTTGGGCAGTTGGGGTCATATATATATGATCCAGTTGGGTTGGAACTAGCAACTCCCTCAACTCCCTAACCGGATCATTTATATACCCGGTTCCATTCACTTTGATGCATGATTTATGGTTTCCCCCAAGCAGACTATCCAAATATCCATCTAGTACGTTTTGAGATTACAACACACAAGCTCATAAATAAATATCGCAGGGTTTAAAAACTTGCACAGTCCCATCCAAAAACTCACCACTAATCCAAAATTTAATTTTGAGGCTGAACATGCCTCTAAATTTTAGGCACATATTTTTTTAGTCCCGACCGACTATTTCGAAATCATGATTTTGCCCATGCTCTTAAAACCGAACTTTTAATTCAAAAGACCAACACTCTCTAGCTAAGCATGAAAGATGAAATTAAAGAGAAACACGAGGGGAAGGGAGTATATAGGTCAATGTGATATGGTGAGAGAATAGGCATGCATACAGCAAAATATGTAAAGCGTAAAAGAGATATTCTGGTCAGCAGAAGAGGAGCCACAACACTGCGAACCCCTAGCTGTAATTAAAACAAATTAAAGCTGTCATCGTACTTGTATTACGGAGACCGAGCTCTCCTCATCCATGACACTTGTGATAGGAGTATCTAATTATTCAGTCTCCTGGATTATAGTGCCACAATCATCTGATCTCTCACTTTCATTTCATATATACTATCTTCAATTACTTAGTACTGGTATACACATAATTTCCAGCATTATTTTTGCAATCATGTACATAAATCAAAATCATTACCGAGTACCAACATAAAAGAAGTGTCTTGAATTCTTTTTTTCTTTTCATTTAAGTTGCTTAGTACTGTTGCAGTGTCGCTCTTCTTTGAATTTAATTACTTTAAAAAAACACTGTACTAGTACTTGGACTATCGGAGAAACTTGGTTTGCAGTAAATAAAAAGTAACCCAATAAGATGTCGACACGTAATGGTGAGGCAGTGTACGATTCGCTTTGAATATTGTCCCCGGATGGAATGAATGACGTTTACTTGTGCACCGTAAAAAAGGAAGAAATAAAGAGCCAAGCTTTACACATTCCCTTACAGCTCCTCCACTTGTCCGATATCTAACTTATATGCAATTCATCACTACTATCCAGTTTTCCTATGTATCTACTATCTAGAATCTGGTCTAAAGGTTTAGAACTCGGAACTAGAAATATAACCAAGAGGGTAGTATAATTTAATAGAGCATCCTATGTTCTGGATTCGACTCTTACTCACCTTAAGAGTTTCTTAGAACACATATTAATTTGTAACGTTATAAACCAAATTATTAAAAAAAATTGATGATTGAATTCGATACACATTAAAATGCATATGCAAAATTAAAATGAATAAGTAATTTTGGATGAGTAAATATTATACCTCTCTCTTATATTCACCATATATATATTGAAGAGATGAATGCTCATGAAGTTATCTAATTCTCATATAAATATATGAGAGTGTTATTGTAATTACAGAAAATTATATACAATTACAAAAATACCTACACTAAAAACATTTGTATCTTAGATAATTTTCCCGAGACAATCACAAGAACTTTATTCTCTATATTGAAATATATAAAAAATCGAAACGAATACATATTAATATATCTTATATCCACTAGGGTAAGACTAAGTTATATCCGCAAAATAAAAATTAGACCGAAATTCTTACTCATACAGTCATACTCCTTCCCCCAGTGTATTATTAAAGTAACGGAGAATTTTAAAATCTTTATATAAGAAAAGAGGCCTATGGACTACTGATGGAAAGATATATTGTCTTGAGCCCAATTAGCTACGACCCTATTGGAAGCCCAAACATGGAAGTCACTGTCACCATGGCGACAAGCTCATCTGGCCAGAGTCTAAGCACAAATTATCTTAAACCCATAAATATATAAACACAAATCAATATATAAATGTATATGATGGGACTTGTTGAGGAAATGGTCACTCATTCTTTATTTAGGCGTTTCAACCACACTGCTAAAATCATCAACATTTATACAGGTTAGGTTACTACTCCCTTTCTTTTTTTCTCTCTTGCGAATATTAAATTAGTTTCTTATTAATTTGTTGATGTAGATAAGCCGGTAAGTTTTTTAAATCAACAGTTAGAATAATTCATTTTTTTGTTGTTGCATGGAATGATTAATTACCCAGTTTCTTGATTTTATGTTCTGTAATAAGCTTCCTCATGTTAAATGATGATTTGTTCTTTTTAATTTTTGTCAGTACTGATAAAAGATTACTATTGTTTGCAGATTATGGGACACTTTTTAGAGTGCTTGAAGAATGCAGACTCTCCCCTAACTTGATGACTGCAAATAGAACACATTCTAGTATCATTAAACTTGGGTATGGGAAGTACCCGTCTCTCGTATCGTTGCTCGTGTCGGTTTATTTATCTTGTAATACACCCATTCTTGCTCGTCAATTGTTTAATGATGCTCATTGTTTGGATTTTGGTCTTGTTGACTCAAATTTGATGATTGCAAGATTTATGAAGATAGGAGAGACTGATGTTGCTAAGAAGGTATTTGAGAAAATGCACGCCCGAGATTTGGTTTCATGGAATTCGATAATTGGAGGTTGCGTGAAAAATGCGCGTTATGAAGAGGGATTTAGTTACTTTAGGAAGATGTTGAGGTCGAAATTTGAACCTGATGGATTTACATTTGCATCGATTATGACAGGATGTTCACGGACCGGAGCTCTTGGTCATGCCAAGTGGATACATAACCTGATGGTTGAGAAAAAAATTGAACTAAATTACATTTTGTCTTCTGCGCTGATTGACATGTATTCAAAATGTGGACGAATTGAGGAAGCCAAGGCAATTTTCGACAGTGTTCAGAAAAAAGACGTTTCTGTTTGGAATTCTATGATTAATGGCTTTGCGGTTCACGGGCTTGCTTCTGATGCAATTGCAATATTTGCAATGATGGAGGAGGAAAATATTTCACCAGATGCTATTACTTTTATAGGAATTTTGACAGCATGTAGTCACTCAGGTTTGGTTGAGCAAGGTCGCAAGTTTTTTGATTTGATGGAAACCCGTTACTTGGTTCATCCACGAATAGAGCATTATGGAGCAATGGTTGATCTTTTGGGCCGAGCTGGTCTTCTAGAAGAAGCTTACGGAGTGATTAAGAAAATGCTGGTGCAACCTGATGTTGTCATATGGAGGGCATTCCTTAGTGCTTGCAGAACATACAGAAATTCCGATATGGCTGAAGTTGTGGTAGAAAAGATATCAAGTCTTGAGAGCGGAGATTATGTCTTGCTATCTAACATCTATAGCTCATTGAGAGAATGGGATAGTGCGGCAAGAGTGAGAGATGAGATGAAAAAGAAGGGGGTTCATAAAGGTAGTGGAAAGAGTTGGGTTGAAACTGGCGGATTAATTCACCACTTCAAGTCTGGTGATCATTCACACCCTGAGGCTGTAGCGATATACAAGGTTCTGGAAGGATTGATTTCTCGGACCAGAATGGATGGATTTATCCCTAGAACAGAGCTTGTTTTAATGGATATATCTGAAGAGGAAAAGGAGCAAAATCTTAATTATCATAGTGAGAAGTTGGCAGTAGCCTATGCTATACTAAAATCAAGCCCAGGAACTGAAATTCAAGTTTCAAAGAATCTCCGTACTTGCATTGATTGCCACTATTGGATGAAGATAGTCTCTCGAATATTAAATAGAGTCATAGTTGTGAGGGACAGGATCCGCTTTCACCGGTTTAAAGGTGGTTTATGTACTTGTGGAGATTTTTGGTAGTCTTGTTAAGTACTTACCTGGTAGAGCTCAGGATATTGTGTAAGTTTTTTAAATCGATACGCAAGGGGTGTGTCGATATGATATTATGTTTTGTGAATGAGATTGGTTGCCCTGTTTGGTCAGAGTTTTTATATGTAAATGCAAACCAGCTGGTGCTGGCTTCGTAAGTGGACAGTTGACTGGGACTTTTGTTGGGAATCCGATGTGCACTTTAACATCCATAAATGCACTTTAACATCCATAAAAAAGCTTCTTATATGCTTCTGGGGTTCTTCCTTTTGGGTTTATAACCCTAATGATCCGGGTTTCCTTCGGGCTTGTGGCAGCATCGTATGTGCCGTATAGAGATTCAAACCACAATAACTTGATGAGGCATGCACATTTATTATAAACATAAGCGTAGCAGCTGCTACTAAGTATTCACTCCGGATGTATCACTCCGGACGTACAGTGGAGATGAATTGGAGACCTTTTCTCATCTTAACTTGAGCTTTAAACGGTTTCTTCACAAGTATGGTTATGTTCCAAAGTCAAACATTGTACTTGCTCTGTTTGTGATATTTTGTTGCTTTTGACTTGTGCATGTATTTGATGGAGCATATACATATAACTTAAACATGGTAATTTTAATCTAAAATTTTCTAATAATTGGATTTATACTGAGGTTTTTATAGCTATTGATCATTATATGGTGGTCGTTGTTTTGATCCGACCATTTTTTAAGCCATGCTATCTCTATACTTGTTTGTTTAAGATTAGATCACGAGAAACCGTAATTGCACTAGCTAAAGAATCATAATATCATAGTAGGAAGACGTTTTTTGGTTTAACAGCATTAGAATATTGAAATGTGTGCTTATATCTACCTGACTATGAATGTCTGTAATTATCTTTTAAATAACTGAGGTTAGCAGTTTCAGTAACGCGAGCATTATAAAGCTACACTTGAAAGTCATCAATCGTCAATTCATTATACATCAGTTATCGGGATATCAAAAAGAGAAACTCTGAGAGTTGATCTGTAATCAATCACACACAAGAATAGTCATATTGACGTGCCATAATGTACTGAGAAAACTGCAAAATATTCCCTTAAAGTTCAAGTACAATTCATTTTCCCCCCTTAATGTTATTAATTTTATTCTTATGATTGCGGGTTGCCTATATGATGGTAATAATTGTGATAAAAGTTTAGCAGTTGTAGGTCAAATGACATCATGGCTGATATATGTAAGGAAAACCTGATATTGGACATTTTGGACTTCTGACACTAAACAGCTCAATGAGATGGTTAATTCTGCAATATTTCTTGCAATTGCTAAAGTAAAAATAATTGTTGAAGAAAACCAAAACTTAGAAATTATTATGAAGAAAGGAAATTTTTGTGCACGATCTAATTTTCTCAAACTCTAATTGAGCATATGCAGTATGCACTGATATGAAGTTGTAAAGAGTGTAGTTATCATTTCCGAAGAGACCAAAATGTTGTACGAAAGAACAAAGTTAATAGTTCTCCCACTTAGCTCTCCTGGATAGGAATCAGGGGCAAAAGATAATAGTTCTCCCACTTAGCTCTCCTGGATAGGAATCAGGGGCAATTTGCCTCCGTAAGTCTGTGGAAGCTGGCTTTCCTCAATGTCCTCAAGTAGCGTTGCTTTCAGTTGCTTATTTTCCACAAATAGAATCTGTAATTAAGTTAATCATCATGAGAATATAATATTTAGCTATGCTGTATATGCGCAAATTGTGCATAACAAAACCTTCTTCCTTTGAACAACTTGAATGCACAGTAAATTATGTTACCTTCTTTTTTGTATTATCGTCTATGAATGGATAAAATATCTTCCATGCTTTCATGAAGACGTATGGCACATGGACAATATACAATTTTCCTAGTCTTTCCGGGTAGTAATCCTGCCATTAACAAATGCATCATGTCAAATGTGATTAATATGTAGTAATATCACTTCGTATGATTGCAGGAGCTCCCATAATTTCATTTGGTGTCATTCATGTTTTTATGGTGCAAAAGAATCAGCATAAAGCAGAAGATCAGACCTGCAATATGGAGAGGGTACCAATCATTCCTCGAATATCACAATTTGAGTACCCCCATCCTTTGAGATCTGCTATGACGACAAACTTTTCCTGACCTGTAGGCATTCTGGTATGCCAAGGTTTGACTTCGTAAGTATATTCTTCACCAAAATAGTTTGTGTATGTTCGACAAATTAGATGAGTGTTAAAATGATATACCTTGAGCATAATTTTTCAAGTGCAAATACTGCATAACCTGTAGTTTGAAGAAATTACAGGATGAAATTAGCTACTCGAATTAATCTGAGGATGACTTAACCCAAGTATAGAAAATGGAAGTATTCTAATCAGAATAGTATAAAGATTTAACATACGCTTCAACTCATCGACACCTCCTTTTTTGTTTTGGAAATGTTTGCAGCCAAACATGACAGTTATTGGACGCCCTTGTTTATCAAAACCCTGCACAAACTGCTTATTCTGAGCGATCTCATTTTGGATTTCTCGTATTGATATGTGACTGTTCGGGAATGATCTTTTCCATGCCAGATATTTCAGAAACATGGTAGAAGCTTTTTGTACATCCTGATCACGCGCTCTTAGAAATCTTCTGAGTGTTAAGTTGTCTACATCCTGAAAACCAATTAATTCTAAACTAAAACTTTGACAAAAATGCTAGTGAACACGAGTTATTACTACACAACTGCGTATTGGAAAAGGTCCATATTGGTGCAGTAGTTAAAATTAGAACCTTTGTGGAAGGATCATGCTTTTCAGCAAAGTTTCTCATAGCATCAACTTTGCTTTGCTCCACCTTATCATTTTTGCTATCATATTTAGTAGATATTTCTGCTGCTTCTCCTTGCTTTCTCATTTTTTCTTCAGAATTGAATCCATTTCTTTGCTCCATCAGTAATTTGATTGCTTTTAAAGTTTTCTAGATCCAAAAAGAATGTTGTGTGTATGTGTATATATTACTTGGTCACAAACCAGGTTTATCTGTGTAAAGTTTGGTGGTGAATGCATAAGAGAAGATCTAGCTCAAGTAAGAGAGAAGGGAAGGGGTATAAATCCAGAATAAATAAATATAGATAGGCAGCTTTGTGGCTTAAAAGCAAATATTTACATTTGAAGAGTCAAAAATGGCTAACGTTGTCAGGGTCTCAAGGGGACTTGGAATGGAGATTTTTTTACATGATACCACTAGTATGCATGTAATAGTAAAATATATCCAGGCTCGTGTTACAACTTACAAGTGATATGGATGTTTGATAATTTGGTCGAACTACCTAATTTTAGCTGTTTGTTAGTTACTTCCATTCCAAATTAGATAATCCCTTTTAACTTTTAACACATATGTTAAGATACATCGATCACATAGTTTATTAAATTATTTTTAAAAAATTTCTTTCGTAAATAATAATTTGATACTTAAATTTTTTTTACAAAAAAAAAATAAAAAAATAATTTACAAAACTATCCGGTCAATACACTTTAACATACATATGAAAAGTTAAAGGATCATCTAAATCTAATTTGGGACGGGGTGAGTACTCAGCTATGGCTACACAAAGTCAGATAATATATATAGTATCATCTAGAAGACTAGAACTTAGATATCCAGATCATGTTGATGGCGACTCGTATATCAGTTCTGTCTACAGATGATATTAATAAATGAATTTAATTTTCTACAAGCTTGAGGAGGATGGGATAGATGAATATCTCCTTGGCAAGCCTTTGGACAGGAGTTGTAATTTGCAAGCAAAGGCCAGAGACAGTGCGATTAGGCATGTTGGATAGGAACTAATGGCAGTTTGCCTCCATAGATAGCTGGAATCTGGCTCTCATCTATGTCTTCCATCAGTGTTTCTTTCAATCGCTTGTTTTCCACAAACACCACCTATCAAAATTACTCGTAATTAGTACTTTTGATTTCACACATTTATATATGATGATTTAAACAACCAACTCATGAGTAACTTATTTTACCTAACACGAAAAATTGCTTTCTAGCTCCTTTTTCAAATGTTAAACGTTTAAGATTTTAAAAATCCGCACGTAATTAACTTTATGTTATATGAATAAGGGTTGAATCGATATAAAAAAAACACTATTATATACTAGAAAAGATAAATTTGTGAATTATTTAAATGTAGTATACAGTGTTGGGGAATCTTACCTTTTTCTTGGTATTGTTGTCGATCAAGGGGTATAGCAGCTTCCATACAGTCATGAATATGTAAGGCACATGAATTATAAACAACTTCCCCAATCTCTCCGGATAGTAATCCTGCCATTACAAACAATCACTCTTTATATGCATTCCAATTAAGTAACAAAATAATTGTTGCTTAAAATTTAAATAAGGAATGAGTACTTAAATAGCAACAGCAACTCTTTCGGCTAGTTATGACAATTAAAAGATTTTCAGAAATAACCAGTCCAATGGTCAGTTAATATTTAAATAATAACAACGACAACCAATTAAATAATTTAGAAATAATAGTTGATCGGGAAGATTAAGATACCTGCAAAATGGTCAGGGCAGCAAGGCAACTCCGGATGTCACTGTTAGCATATCCCCATCCTTGAAGATCAGATATCAATACAAACTTCTCCTGTCCTGCTGGCATCCTGTTATATTTACACCCACTTAAATCCAATAAACATTAATATACATCAATATCAATATTGTAAAATGACTATAGGATTTTGTACTATGGCTAAAACAATTTTTTAAAGAATTAGTTCGTTTACGTCCAAGTTAAAAAGTAATTCTATTAATTAATTTTCCAAGTTGAGCTGCAGGTGGAGCTGGAGTGGCCTGATTCTGTCACCGGCAGCACGACACAACTAATTATATCTGACTTGGGTTACCTGGAGCATATTTTTGCAAACGCAAAAACTACGAAACCTGTAATTAATTAGAATGAACTGTTATAATGCATAATACATTATATAAGATAATGTAGTAACCAGAGAGATGGACAAGCAGTAAAGAGGAACATACGCTTGAGTTCTTCCACACCACTACCAGGTATCTTATTAGGGAAATGTCTGCCTCCGAAGACGACAGTGATGGGGCGTCCTTGTTTGTCAACTCCCTGTAGAAACTGCTTATTTTGTGCCAAATGATTTGATATTTCTGATTCACAAATGTAACCTTTTGGAACAAACGTTTGTTTCCACTTGAGGTATTTTACAAACATTGCACTGGCCTTTTCTATGTCTTGATCTCTTGCCCGTAAGAACCTTCTCAATGTAGGATTGTCTACTTCCTTCCCTCACAAAACAATTGTCCGAGTATACAATTATCTTCGACTGAAAAAATATTTCCAACAGACGAATTTTGAAATATTTTCTTTTGTCATGTTAGTATGATCTTCTCATTTTATTCGGTTTAAATTTTTATATATAGGAGGAATATCTCATGAAAAACAAAAATATAAATTATACCTTAACAGATGGATCATGCTTTTCAACGAGCTTCCTCATGCAATCAACTTTGCGATCCTCCTCTTCGTTGATATCACTACCCTTGTAGTGCACAACTAATTTATTATAATCATCTTGTTTCTCTTCTACTATTTTATCAGAATCCATTCCAATACTTATGGGCTTCTTCTTCATCGCTTGCACTTCCATGTTTTGTGGTTCCCCTCGATCTCCTGCGAAGTGGGTAAATATCATAGCTATATCGTACTTATATACAATTATTATTATGGTCACATATTGCAAATAATACAGTGTAGTACTTGTGGTGTGTATTATTATTATCAAGTATGAAAGAGATGGAGGGAGGTAGAGAGCTCACAGGAGGCTGCAATATATTTAATTACAAGATAGTATTTGTTTGGATCAGCGACCGAGTTTTACACTCTCAGGCCTTTGTTTTGATCAGCGACCGAGTTTTACACTCTCAGGCCACCGGGTTTTCTTTAATACCCGTCAAAAACGGACACGGTTTATAATATCTTTATTTACACCATTTCGTCGGTAGTATACTTCCTCCTCTAAAAATAATTTTATTATTTGATTTTTAAGTGTTAGGATTAATTAAAATTTAACTGAAAATTATATATATTATATATATTATATAATTAAAAAATTAAAAAATTTATATTATTGAAAAGTATATTTGATTTATTTTAAAATATATATTGCATTTTTCTTAAATTATAAAAGAATAAATTTTAATTTTTAATTAAAATTTAAATAATTTAGCTACTTAAAAATTAAATAAGACAATTATTTTAAGATGGGGGAATATAAATATTTGAATTTGATTGAACATGCAATGGATAACAAAATAATCAATTTTTTTTTAAATATTCACTTGAGAATTTTTTTATCAATACACCTCCAAAAATATATTATAATAATAATCTAACCCTATGAAATATGTGGAATACCGTCAAATCAAATATTAAATAAATTTTAATTTATCGAATCTACATTTTATTATAAATTTGTAACTCGTACTAAAAATTATTTGTTCTATTATCAACTTTAAAAGACTCCAAACACGCATATTACATTCAATTGCAATCAGAAGCTCTTTATCTTTGCACGGTAGAAAATCTGCTTAGTTAGTGTTATATCATTAGTTATTGATTGATATCTACATTTAACTGTAAAAAGTAGGACAACATTTATGATGATTTACTACCGATTCATAAGAGAAAATCCACGTCCACAACTGAAATAAACCTAATATTAGAGATGTGTCACATGATTTCTTTAAACTTGATGTTTATTTTTCTTTTCTAAAGGACTTTACTTGATGTGTTAATTTGTTTTCCTTTTTTCAGCATGCATTATAGACGTCCACATTTATGATTAGTTTTATTAACAGAAAGCGAGCCCAGCAGGCAATAAAAATCAAAGAGTCGCACCAACAGCTATTTCCCCATTTTAGATAGACATTTCAATAACTTCATTTTACATGCTTTTTTTTCTTTTGTAGCCATGGGGCACGAGCCATGTGGGTTTGTTTTAGCTGAGCTCAGTCTCACACACAATGGGGGTGTGCTCTGCATAGTCACAAATTGACAAAATCATGCCCCATCCTCATTGACACCACAATTGCATTTATTTTATTACCTAGCTGCCAACTACTGACTCGTACCGTATTACCTTTCAACTTAACTTTGGCGCTTGCACAAAATGGTAAACTACGCTGTCTGCGTCAATTTTATCACATCTTTATTTAATTTCGCAAATTAATTGAAATTATTGCAGTATAAATTTATCATTTCGAAACTCCTCGATTCATCACTTTGCATCAGAGCATCTCCGCTGTTTTGTCTACCCTTTCATTAGCGCCAAAAAAGGTGTCAAAGTCTCAAACACTACTACATCATTGAATATTAAAAAGGAGATTTAACAAGGAAATTGCTAGAACCCCTAAATTGATTACCAAAATGAATTGCAAATATCACAGTGCACATTTTAATTGGCTATGGGTTTACTAAATAAGATAGGACCCCTGAATTTACATTAACATAAGCATATGCATAGCCAATTAAAACATGCAATAATGTCATGTTATTCACAAGCCACAAAATCATTTTGAGAACAAATTAGTACCTCAACAATTTGATTATACGCATTCCATGTATGTTAACTCAAACCATGTACTCACTGACAATCTTTACTAAAACCAGACTGCAGATTAATTGCAAATTTATACTTACAAGTTACAGAGAAAAACCATAGAGATACATTTATTCCAAAAAAATTAGAATTCAATTTTACATTCTATTTTCAGGATATAACTTATCATTCTTGTAGGACAAAAGAACCCTCAATCCTTTTCTCCATAGACTGAGTATTAAAACTCAAAGGAGAGAACATGCCAACAAAACTCGAGGCAGGTGCAGGTCGGAACTCATAAGGACCTCCTTTAACTCCCCAAACCTGCAATATTATTGAGCAATAAGGTCATAACAAGTTTTCCCATTTTTTACTGTAGTAGTAGGTAATTTAATTATTTATTGTGATGGAAGCACATAAGCATTACTGACTTGATTTCCATCATCATCGTAACCCCTGTCCCATGAATGTATTTCATTGTTTTTCAAGACGGCAAGTTCTGATGTGCAATATGCTGCCCCATTCTGTTAGATAAAGGATGAGAGACAAAAAGATAATGCAACTGGATCAATAGAAAAGCGTTCTCAAAACAACTCAAATCAGCTTGTGGAGCAGAAATCATGTTCAAGAAGATAACTGTACAAAAACGAAATATGCAATAATTAACAGAAACATGCCCATGAATTGGGGAACCCATCTGGCGGTGTGGAGCCTTCATATAAGCAGGGCTTCCCTCTGTCACATCGTTTCAAATGTATGGTGGTCAAATGTTCTGCAATATCCTGCTTATAATGCAAAATTAACATAACATTACTTAATATGAAGAATAACTCAAACAATCTCATGCATACTTCCAAGTGTGTCCCAAATCCTAATTAATTATTTATTAAAAAAACAAAGAAACTTTAGTTTTTAAAAAAAACACAAAATAGACTCTAAATTCGTAATTACTGGGTACACTTATAGGCATGATTTTAATCCACAACCACGACAAAATCTCTTAACTACAAAATCTCTTAACTAGAATTATAATATCAAGTAAACTTTGATGGTAATTCTGACCTAGGTTTCCCTTTGTGGTAGGAAAAAATGCATCTGAGATTGCTAACCATTATAAAGACGACTTAAAGCAATAAAATAGTGACTTAGTGTTGTCTGCTTTCGTGGGGGATGGATCAGGGATGATTATGCTCGCTCTTAGATCTGGCACCATGAAATTTCAATAGTGGAGCAAAAGATGTGGATTCTAGTGATATGCATGTCAGCGTGTGCTAACTGCTAGCGGGTAGGGATGGCTTCATTACAGGGTGGTGGATTGAAATTGGTAACAGAATCAAGTAGTGCAACTATGACTGGGATTTTGGGTATGGTGCATGAGGAAAACTAACAATGATATCGTACTTGAGGCAAGGAAAGGCACACTTCATGCTTAGATAAATGAGAAAATGCTTGTTTCCTGTTGCATATTACTTGCACATAAGCATATACACAGAACAAGTCATAACGAGATGGACTTTTCAGATTTTGTAACTATTTATTCATTCAAATATATCATTAATGGTATGGAACTATGGATCAACATTAACAAAAACCATTTATTTACTATATCACGAGTGGCGCGTAAGGTGAAGTAGATACAGGAGATCAAGTTTAGAAAGAATATACTGGGCAGTGGGCTCGGGGGGGAAATGTACTTGGATGCACAATGCTTACAATTAGTAAAAAGTAAAAGAGCCAGGAAAGGATTCGAAATCATGGAGACTGACCCAGGTATCAAGTAAAGCAGATATCTGGTCATACATGTTCAATATGTTGAAACAGATTCCAGTAAGTTCTCCACTCTGTACCTTCTTTTTTTATTTTTCCTTTTTAATTCATAATGTGGTAGACTGTTCGATAACAGAAAGAGGACTTCTGTCTGTAGGCCTATAAATTCAGGTAGTTCCTTTGTGCCATGTACGGTTCATACAAACTTATTATATATGGACATATAACTTAACCTGCCATACTGAATGCAGTGTTTCTCTCCCATTGGTATATACACTTCATTTAGTGTAGTCGGTATCTTCAATGCCCGCTATTTGTAAAATCTAGATGCAGGTATAAGGATACAGGATAAACTAATTTTGAAAGTTCAATGAACCTAAAACTTACCCCAATGACTTCTTCAGGCTGTGGCCTCTGGTCCTTTGGCCGATCACAGAAGTTTTTGTATTCCTCCGCATCTCGTATGGCATATGTACTTAGCTGAACAAATCAAAGATATTTGAGTATTGCTTAGCAACAAAAAATATAATAGAAATCCACTTGCAAAAATATTGAAACAAAAAGAACAGGCTTATTTTCTGAGTTCTGTGGGAGGTGGGATGAGTCTCTAGTGCTTGTTCATAAAAAATGTCTATGACTGGAAAACAATTCATTGCATGCATACTTTTTAAAATAAGAGCAAAAAGAAATGCATGCAATATACAACGAATAAAGATGGTCTCCTAAAATATCTAAGATTTTAAGTTATACCTATGGTAAATGATCATTTTTAGAGTTGATTTTATTGTACATTTTATTTATATCAATTTCCAATCAGTTTTATTTTTTATAATTGGGTCCGATACAGGGAGAGTGGGCCCAAGCGGTGGCAATGCTCCTAGTCGCTAAAAGTGGTCTAGAGTTAGGAGATAAATCAATATTTGATCTTGTTAATATTTCGCATTCTTATATGCATTCATCTTGAGTTGAAAAATAAATGGAAAATTCCTAATGGTACCATTGTAGAATTGGTTTTTCTAAATTGTATCATTCACTATTTTGGTCTTTCAAGTGGCACCACTATATTTTTGACTTCGTATGCATCGTACCACTCTGTTAACTGAACGTTAATAAAACCGTAAGTCAATTCTATGATGGTACCATCAGGAATTTCCCTTTTTTCACCATTTATAATATATATTGGTTTTGTATAATTATTTCTATATTGTTATCATCCCTAAAAAGTAGAATTTAAAATAGAAAATTTTAATTTTTTAATATTTGAAAAGAGGGGAAATACCCTGCCGTCGATGTGACGACTTAAATCGCATGAATGAGAAGACGAGGGTCCAAAATCACTCAAAACTATTTTTCTAATTTTTTAAAATTTTAGAGTTAAAATAGATCATTAGTATTGTAATAACCAAAAAATATTAATTGTAAAAAGAATGTCATTCTTATATTCAAGTCATAGTTATTGTAAAAGGAATATAATTTTCAATTCCAACTAATATTTAAAAAAATAAAAAATATTACCAGAATTGACTTTTCTAAATGGTACCATTAGAAATTGGGAAATTACTAATTGTACCATAGTAGAATTGACTTTTCTAATTGGTACCATTAGAAATTTCCCTTTTAATTAATACTTAACAGTTTTAATAACGTTTAGTTAATAGAGTGGTAAGATGCGGATGAAGTCAAAAGTATAGTATTACAACTTGAAAATACAAAATAGTGAATGGTACCATTTAGAAAAGTCAATTATACAATGGTACCATTAGGAATTTCCCAAAATAAATTTTGAAGATACACCATAGATATATAGTGCACTGATAAACATTGACCTTGAATGGATCTATCCTTTCCTCTTTTTCTATTGTTAATTAATCACATGTTATGACTCGGCTGAATTAATTATATTTGTATTATTCCTTCTGTAGTTGTAAACCTATTGGGGAAGAGAATTTTCTGCTGCAGTTCAATCTCCCAACATTACTACTTTCAATCAATATAGATTCTTGTCCGACATCATCAGGTTGATGTGGAGCTAGAAATCAAACAATTTATTTGAATATATAATATGTTATTATTTTGAAATATAATTGATTGCAACTTGTCATTATGTTTTATTCTATTGGATAAGTAGATTACTAACATGTTCTAGCTTATGATACTAAGTAGGAGGAGTTTATTTTATTTATTTATAGTAATGAACTAGTAATAAAAAATAGATATTAATTACGCTACTTTTCCTTATCATTAACATTTGTTTCAAGGTTCTTATATATACAAGGAAATGTAATCTTTTATTATTCGGAGATTAAGTAGAATATTTGAGTTTTTGCTTGTTTTACAAGTTGTGAACCATATATTTTCTCCTTTCTACGATTGGGATTTCCCAGGGGTAATAGTTCTTTAGCGCTTGAAACACCCTAGTTTCTATCTTATGGTTACAGTGACATATCTTTTGGAGTTAATCTACCCAAGTCATCTCATTTTACTGTTTTCATACCACATTTCTTTATGTTCTTATCCCACATCACACTCGCACTAAAATTTGTTAATTAGGAATTCATTTGTCAAAAGTGTACAATATACAATCTACATTATGCACTTTAAAAAACACAGCACTTGTTAAACCAAGATAAACCCTAAATTTTACAGATCTGGTTGGCTACATATATGCTAAAATAAGTTATCAAAGGACAACGTTGAATAACAACTAAAGGAACATGTTATTATAAAGGATAGGGGTCTACTTAAATTAAGGTGAAAAAGTAAGGGAATGAAAAAGACCACAATACAAACTTTACGTGAAGATTAGATTTTTCCCCTAATAACCAAACAATATTCACATTTCTCGATTCCGTATAACTAAAATGTGAACTGTTAGTTGCATTCCATCAATATTAAGAAAATGGAGTAACTAGCTCCTGAAAAATATAAGACATTTTTGTTAAAATTAAAAATCTTGAAGTTGAAAATAACAAGCATGAGATCATGTTAAAATCTCAAAATTGAGATAAACAAAAAACAATAACTAATTTGACAATCTAAGTAATACTAATGGTTTATGAAACAAAATTAGCACATGGAACAAAGAACGCATAATGAATGATCTCACCTCAACATCGCATTTCATCTCCTTTGGACAAGGCTTCACCATTACAAATCTCTGCAATAAGATAATTGTCAGCTAACATTAGTCATTAGAGACAAAGTCTTGTAGAAATGCTAATACTCACATACAATTTTATATAGGAACAATAGTCTTGAACTGGTGTGTGTGTGTGTGTGAAACAAACAATCAATATTGATATGAAAGGCATACACGCTAAACATGATTAAGATACAAGGTGTACCTGCCTAAAAGGTTTATTAGGAGTTCTCCAAAATGCCTGTCAAAAAAACAGATACGCCTTACAAATAAGTAAGCAAATCAGACTTCTTAATTCCTATGAAGAAAAGCAATGAACAAAGGATACAACACTAACTTGTTCGAAATACAGGACTTTAGAACCATCAACCATATCTGCAGCGGGGCATGAAAGCCATCTATAACAAATTAATTAATCAATAAAAATTAAGCAGCACAGCAATCAAAGGTATTAACTATTAACAGAAGCCAATAATATCTTCGAGAAGTATACCTCAAGTTAAAGAAATTATCAGGATCTCTACTCGCTTGGTCCTTGGAAAACTACACAAGTGAGGGTCACAAGAAATTCAATTACAAAAATGCAGTTAAACAATATGTTGAGTAACCATTTTTTGGGTTGAAAAGTGGATCACGGACACCCATTTTTTGTCATAGTTTTGACTAGTTGAGTAACAAGCTCATCTAAAACCTTAAAGGTGTTAGACAGAGACCCAAATGTGTCTTATATATCCCTTAACACAATAGTAGAATTTACTCCCCTGTCCCAATAGATAAAAAAACAAAAACAAACAAACAAAAAACCTTTTCGCCGTTGAGGGATTGAGCAACGAGACGAGCATGGTCCCAGCGAGTGGTGGACTTGGTGAAACGTTTAACCAAAACAGCACCACCGATTAGAAGCAGCGCCTTGACTACTAAACCACCGGCTCTGCTCCACCCTTTGTTATCTGACCCCACGCACATCTTCTTTTTTTGCTACTGTTACAATTCTACTTTAATTACACATATTAATTGTTCAACAATAGAAATGATCAACTCTTGGAACTCAATTACTCAATTCAGTGGCCAATTAATATTTTGATAGCCAAAGATAAGCACAGAGAGGTGAGTTTGAGTTTTTCAAACGGTGATAGATGATACTTCTCATATATATACATACATTATTTGTTATTTCCGCTCTTAGACAGTTAGACGTTTGATTCTGGATAAATGGATATTACTAATAAACTGGGCCTATATTCTAGCTGGGCTGGATTTATAAGTTATGCAAAACATGTGACACATTTCCTTTTTCCTTTTTTCAATTTTAAATAAGCTTATTTTATATTTTTCGTTTACAGGAACATTTTTTATACTCCCGAGTAATCTCACACAGTCACCCAGCTGTAACAAATATTAGGCGGAGTAGGGTTGGTTGGGTCCGGTTTTTGGATAAAATCGGAACCGAAATCATGTATCTTCGGTTTTAAAAATTTAAAATTGCTACAAAACGTTGGTTTCGATTTTAAAAGGATCGATTCGGTTTTTATCGGTTCGGTTATAAAACTGGATAAAATAAAAAAGGGAAAAAATTATAATTTAAACAAATAAAACGTAATCAATTAAAAAATATTTTTACATTCAAAGATTACAAAAATTAAAATTTCTATCATAATAGCGACATTACAAAATTAAAAACATATATTATTTAAATAAAACTAATTTTTAAAGAAGTAGATTAGAAGAAAATATATTTATATTTACTTATTTTAATAATCGGTTCGGTTCAGTTTTTTTCAGTTCGATTTGAACCCATAACCAGAACTGGAACCAATAAAATAGTTCAGCTTCTATTTTTCAGTTCGGTTTCAGTTTTATAAAGATCAATTTTTATCGACCGGTTTCGATTTTTTCTCACCTATTGTTCAATACAATATTATTAGTTTGCTTTGTTTTTTAAGTTTCTCAATAAAGCAGCCTGCATTTTATAGGTTCTTTCGAACTATTCCAATATTTAAATTCTTTTTTAAGAGTATCAAACCTTTTCCTCCCATCACTTTGGTAGCTTGAAAACTGAATTATATATATATTTTTCAGTGTTTTCAGAAGGCAGGTGTAAAAATGTTATTGCACATCAACATAGGTATAAAGTAAACCACTCCGATAATAATTCAGCGCATTAGCTGCTTACAACAAAATTCTGGTTATAAAATAAATAGCTGTCATCTACGGCTTCGTTTGTGCCGTCTTATTCTATACTTTACATACAAATACAGAGACTCCTATAGTTCATGATTTACTATTCTCTTTGCTACAGAAGAACCACATATTTCTGAGCAGAGAAACCAGCTACTGATTCCCAACTATAGGGCTGTCTTTACCTTTCTTGAAATCGTCCCAGCCCCGCACCCATGGCTTCCCAGCAGTTGCCCTCGTTTCAGGAGAAGCATAGCTAACAAGGTTTTCCATAACTTTCTTGTGTACTGCAGTAAACACCTACAGCAAATTGCAAAGAGATGAGCAACTGTTACAACAATTATCACATATACACACAAGGAAAAAAAGACTATTCTGACAATTGGAACTTGGAAGTCTCACAGGATTGTTGCTAATTGCCTCAGGAGGTTGCTCCTGCCCAGACAGCCACTTCCAGAGATCAGGGTTTTCCTACAGAAAAATATAGATGATTATAAAATAACTATGCAGTGAATAAACCTCACTTTTACTGCATATGAAAGAGAAGATTAGATGGTGCGTCAGCTATAATCTAATGGTTATTGCTACTTCTAAACCCAGGTAGTAGATGGCATGTTCAATCAAAAACCCCCGTTTCAGAAAAACCAAAACTATATTCAAAATGGACAAAATTGCAGTTTTTTACTTTTGCACTTTAGTGGCCGGAATTTGCATGGCTAAATATATATTTTTAAGCACTTTAAAGCCTCCAAAACATGGACATTGGAAAAGTAACGGATCATTACGTTTTTTAAGGGGGAAATGGTCAATTCAAGCTTATAACGGCTATATTGTATATATATTGCATATATCCCAGTGATTAGAAACTCAGATTTAATGGCTAATACGTGCTCTTGAGGTATCTGAGTTTAATAAAATTTGAGTTTCTAATCATTAAAATGTTTTAAATTAGGGTTTAAAGGTGGTGATATATACAATATAGTCGTTATAAGCTTGAATTGACCACTTTACCCTTCAAAAACGTAACGATCCGTTACTTTTCTAATGTCACTGTTTTGGAGGCCTTAAAGTGCTTAAAAAATATATATTTAGTCATGCAAATGACTACTTTTTTATTCCGGCCACTAAAGTGCAAAAGTAAAAAACTTCAAATATGTAAACTACGATTTTGTCTTAAAAATGAATTTTTTTTATTTGGAGCTATACTTTCAATTCATCTTAAAATACGTGCAAAAAATCAAACTGGATTACTAAAATGGAGGTAGTATAACATTAAGGAAATTACAAGTTTATTACAGATGTCAAGTTTGTATTAGATACTTGTCCAAAAAGGGTGGAACGTGAACTTAAAATGTTCCCCCAAACAATAAAATACCTCAGCACTAGCTAGTAGGCAGTTTCGATCCATCAAAGAAAATTGTTACTACCTCTAATCCAGTTTGACTTTTGCAAGTATTTTAAAGTGCTTTAAAAAGATAGCTCCACAAATTATATTTTAAATTTTCTATTTCTAAATATTAAATTTTTAATTAGACAAAAAAAATTTGGGGAGCTACCTTTTCAAAACACCTTAAAATACGTGAAAAAGACAAACTGGATGACTAACTTGAAACCGGAGGGAGTATAATAGTTCATTTTTCTTGCTAATAACTATGGCTTTAGGAATAGTAACTAGTAAGCACTACAATTCTGCTTCACTCACGAGCTTAAATTGCAAGCACTCAAGCACCAAAGCAAGTAAGAAACATTCAAGCATTTTGGAGAAATAAACATATGACTCTGAAACGGTGCCACGTCAAAATTAAGGAGACGCACCACTTAACAAGGACCTCAACCACTATGAGGATTATCGTTCAGTTCTAGAGGAATTTGAGCCTTGTAAGTTCTGATCTTATAAAAAATTTAGGGCATGGATGGATCTTCAATTCCCAGGGGTCAACCAGTTATTTTAACTACTAATACACATACATACTGTGTTGTGTTTGCGCTATATTCAAATTGTTGGAGATAGAAAAAGGAATACTTTGTAATCTCTATGCAATTTTTGTACATGAAGAGGATCTATATTATTAAAATTCAAATTTAAGCAATAAATTCTTATTATTACTTGTCCACACAAAAGTCAGAACTTAAAAAACACAACAGATTCCAGCGATAAAAAAGAACAAAGTAATGTATCACATACCAGATTAAGAACATCAATAAGAGACCTAACGGCAGTTTCGTCCATCGAATAGATATTTTCTTCCACCCATTTCCCCAGAACAAGGTCCAGCTCAAGAAACCCTCTTTGTTTGCTCCTATATGCAAGCCTACACACACACATCACATCAATCCAAGGGTCTATGATAATACATAATAGTACAACTTTATATTCCTAAATACCTAAGACCCAAATGAACAAAAGTTATTATGAGAAACACGCGCGCGCGCGCGCACACACACACCCATGACATACCTGTTAAACAAGCGGCGTTTGTTTTCTTCAGTGGACATATCAATTACATTTTCCACAGATTGAATCGTATAATTGTCCCTATAACTAGAAGAAGAGAATTGAAAAACTGAACCTACAAATGGCCTGATTTACAAGAAAAATAATCAGCAAAAATCACCGCAACAACAACAAATAAGGCGATATAATTATAGATACAAAACCTGTATGTATTATTGGAAGATATGGGAGACAAGTGAATAGGATCAGCTAGAGGTTTAGAATAATTGAGAAATCGAGGAATTCCAGACATCAAAACCCTTCTCATGTTCGCCATAGTTTCTTCTCTATTAGCTTCCCCCGTTGTGAATTTATTTATTTATATATAGTATATATACATTTATACATTGATTTTTTCCTGTTTTGTTGTCACTTGTGTATCCAAGTATTTTTTATGGCAGAAAGAATGGAAAGAGTTCAGTTTTTTTTTCTTAAAAAATATTATAGCGATTTCTTTTTCTTTTTGCAAATATTTAATTAAAATTTTAGTTTTAAACAAAAGTTACTCGGTCTATTTCGAAAAAGTCAAACGGGTTAAATTTTGATGATTCATTTAATTTATTTGTAAGATTAATAATATCCGGTCTCTTATTTTTAAAAGAATTAGAAGCTTTATTTCAAAAAAAAAAAGAATTAGAAGCTCGTTAAAATGATTTACAATATATATTCATTTTGCCAGCAACCACAATGAAATCCATTGATAATATCGCAATGAAAGCTTAGAGTGAAAAGAGTGAGTTGATCTCACAAAGAAACCGGGTATAGCTACCAGCCTTTTCAGCTAGCTAATGGACAGAGCATTAAAAAAGCCTAATGATCAGTAGTGAATTAGTGATTAGCGAATGATCTGTTGTCTTCATTTCTTCCTTGTACATTTGAAGGTCCAAGTTCAGTAGCATCGACTCCTGTCTTCCCGTCTACATGATTATATAATCCTTTCAAGTTACAAACAAACATGGCCTCAGGAACAGAACTCGGGTTATATTCTTGTTACATAGCATTGCATCACTCCATTCAAATGAGGTACATTGAGGTATAATATATGGATCAGGATCATGCATCCTGTTTTACTTTACTAAAAAAACTGCAGGTGCATTTTGACAGTATGTATGAATTATGATACACATCCATACCGATCAACTGTTTTGAAGTATGTAGCTAACAGATGGCATAAATGTTGGGGATAAAACAGTAGCTTTTAGATTGTGTAAGATACGAAAAGTGGTACTTTAACCATCCAAAAGTGCCTAATCGCTGATGTAAACAATGAATTTTCATATATAATAGAATTGAATGTCACAAAATTTGCACAAATTAAGAATCTGGGAGTATCATTGGCTAGAGTTACATTTCCATCTCCCTCACCTCACACTTGTGGTATTTGATGTATCCATATGAGATTCAATAGGCAAACCATTTTTTCCTATGTATGCCAAAGTATCACGTAGCCATTCAAAGACATAACATGACACTGCTTTCCTGGACAAAGTGAACTTTATTTTAGCTGTTAGCAGACTCTGTCAAAAGGACTGAAATAGAACCATGTACCTTACAATTAGTCTTTAATTAAACTGGATTCAAAATTTTGTCTCGCGCCTTTCAAAAAAAAACTTTCCAGTCACAAGGTGGTCCGGTAGCAGTGCAAGCCAGACTCCAGTATCAGCTCCCTCTTCAGGAGACATACCTCCTGCCCAACCAGTCATTGCAGTCTTCACCCAACCTGGACAATAGGCATTGACATATATTTTCTCTCCTTCAGGCCTCTCAGAAAGTATCCTCGCCATTAGCCTGGTGTAACAATTAACTGCAAGTTTCGATACCGAGTATTCAGTATTAGTCTGAGGCCATCCACCAGATTCCCAAGTCCCATCTTTTACTTGTTCAATAAACGTGTTCAAAGTCTGATCAATGAGTTCCTCTGAGAGTGAGTCAGTGTCTTCTAGTTGTTCTCTCAATGTGACATTTTCAATTTTCTGAAACAAGGAACATTACGTGTATCATTTTCTTCAGGTAAGAAGATCATAAATAACTTCTAATCATATACTTGGTATGTTTTTAGTGAGAACAGATTCTAATATCATCTTCAGCAGTTGCTACATGATTTCTAAAAACACACACAGATTTGAAGATGATCCTTCACCTTTCTTCTACAGAGTAATTTACATTTGCAGTAACAAGTTTAGCTGAAATACAGATAGCTATGACATTATCTAGTCGAATAAAATATAATTGCCTTTGATATTCAAAAGGTAACGTGAGGATAATATTACCCGACAGTAGAAATTTGTGTAACCTACAACTCCTGGCTAAAATGAAACTTTATATCAAGGAATTCATCTGCACCTGACTTGCAGCAGATGAAAGGAAAGTTCTTTCTTAACTAGTAAGCAACATGGTTGAACCAGGACTCAAAAGATTTCAAACCAAGCCTAAATAAGTATATGACTAAGCTATTAAATAGAGGGTTTCTTCCCTTGCCCACACATATGCATGACAATATCTTTATGTGAGAATATTCGGCAAGCAACATCACATGGATTCTGGACCATGACATTAAAAGTACTGTCATAAAAAAGTGAAGATTCTTCACTTTTATTTGAAGAACCTAAAGACCTAAGCAAAAGATTTACTATATCTTGTTTTTCAATACAAGTTAATTAGAACCAAAAACCTCAAGATTATTACCGAGAGCCTTTTCCAACCACTATTCCTTTGTCTGCAAGAACAAGAAGAAAAACAGAAGTGCAAGACAGAAAACCAGGAAACTGAAAGTTAGTAGGGTCACATACATTTCGCCTGCTACAGAGTTTCCCCAATTTTGAGCTCACATTGACGATACGTGCGCCAGCATCAGCTTTCCTCATTATTGGAATCATAGCTTCAGTCACATTTTTGGTTCCATAATAGTTAGTCTGAATAATTTGCTCAGCATGTTCCACAGAATTGTCTGTTCCGTAATTAAAATTAGCCCCTGCATTATTAATCTGCAAAATGTTACCGGTGTTAGTACTTACTAGCATGTATGAAGAGTTGAAGACATCAATGCCAGATGAAACAACTTACATACTCGAAGCTGGTTTTAAAAATGTACCCTCCAAATTTTTATAATATGGTTACAAAATCAGTTACAAAAAATAGAAAAATAACTAAACTAAACAGACGGGGAGCTTGTTGCGTTCATTTGTATCTAACATACGCATGAGCTAAATTTTAACTTGTTGGAATCCCTATTCTTAATAATATGTTACAAAATCAGTTGCAAAAAAATAGAAAAAATAACTAAACTACAGACGGGGAGCTTGTCCATAACCTTACTTCTTGCATCTTAAGAAGAAAAAAAGGGGATATAAAATGCTAACCAGCAGAGGCGTCTTACCAGAATATCCAAACCACCATAAGTTTCTTGCACCCAGTCAGCACATTCTTTGATAGATGAAGGATCGATAATATCTAACTGATGGAAAACCACATTCAGACCGCCTTCTTGTAATACCTTTGCTGCTTCTTCACCAACTGCAGTCTCTCTTGATGTCAAAATAATTGTCAACCCGTGCAATGCAAGCTGATGTGCAATTTCAAATCCAATTCCTCTGTTTGCCCCAGTCACCAAAGCAATAGTTTCTGAAGACCACCACCTACATTTATCCGGTAAGAAGTAAATGGTAAGATTAAAGGTACTTGTAGACAAATGTTACTATGAGTAATAACAATTTAAATTCATCCACACACTTTCAATTTGATTAAAGCTACTTAGGATAAAACAAAAGGAAACACAAATAGAGTCAATTCAATCTTGTTAATTTTAAATTCCGCAAGTAAAACTATAACTGTGTCTTTAGTTCATTGCTAATAGAAGTTCCAATTCCCTTTTGCTTTGATATAGTAGAATGCCGCAATATAGACAAAACTGCAAAAGCCTAATACCAATATATCAACTATCCTTGGGCAAGCTCCATCTTGGCAAAAAAGTCTAATTGAGAGATATCTCCCAAAACTTCTGAAGGTTTGATGATTTAAATATATAAATTACAGGATACAGTATCAAACTCGTGACAAAAGTATGAGTTTAAAAGATTCAGGTCGCAGCTGCATGTGTGTGTCCCAATCTGAGCTTACAAATTTATATAGATAACTATGTCCAACAACAAAAAGTTGTACATATGCCTGGGTTACTGGATCCGAACTTGCTATTAAAATTTACAACACACGACTATATATAAAATTCCTCGCATTTATTTTATCTAACTTTGAAATCCATCATGCAGTACGTGTTTAAAAACAGCAAAGTTATCAAATTCAGTCATGGATCCAAGCCAAAGATAGACGAGGAAGGTACGGTCTCTTTAACATCGTTTACACAATTAATTACGCCCCACACTTATTATATCCAAGGAAACAGCTAAATGTATCATTGGTTCTTACCTGCACCAAAACAAAAATTTAGGTATCTAACATAATACATTAATACATGCAGAAACTTATAAATTAAGATCATGGAGGCAAATGAAATAGTAGCACTAGGACATATATATAAATATAGATATGCATGATACTTTTGGTGATCGGAATAGGGAATGGTGCGGAGGAGAGAGATCTCTTGGCGTCTTTTTTCTCTTCGTTCCCGGGCTCTCTCCTTTTTGTCTTTGTCACGGTGAGTACTGTGGCTATGTCCATGCCCGCTGTGCTCCTGTTCTGCTTCCTTTTCCACCTGGCTTTCTTCTTCTGCCGCTACGCTTTCCATTCTTATTCCTTGTAATTACGTTTCCCTTTGTGTTGATGTTGTTGGGGATGTTTGTTTGTTTCAGTTAAAGGTGGTGTAACAGATTTACCGCTCTTTTGGCGTATTGTTTGGACAAAATGTCATGAAAGTGCGATCTTAATTAACTACTTGGTCAACCATTTATAAACTACTACTGCTTCCGTCCAATGACAAAGGATTTTATTTAAATTTAAGGTTAATATCATTTTCACTTTTAAAATTTAATTGAAAATACAAATCAGCTTGCAAAATGTAAAATCATATCCTTATATTTTGGCACTGGTGTATTTTGATTATTTTCTATATTTTTTCCTTATATTAAATTTCATTATTTTTTCCATATTTCTGATGTGCTATATCTTAGCAGCTGGATCAACAACGCGAAATTGTGACTTGTCCTCGATTCACCACCGTCCAGGCTCATACTTATATCGAACTATTTCATCAATTGCTGATATGACTGCACAGTTACAAATATAAGCCAAAACAGTTGCTGATATGACCGCATCAATATTTCTACCACGCCAACTTGCAACATAAATCTCACTTAAATAATATTAGGTTTACTATTGAACTTTGTAATTGTGCTTTGCATATTTTCAATCAAGTTGATGATCGAGCATAAGATTTTCTATTTATTCATGTTTACGACTAAGAACAACAGAAATTGGACATTTCCATATGCACCAAAAGTTTTGATTCGAAACGTGGAAGGCAGAAAAAGTGATATCAACAGTAAACAATGTGAATCTCCTGTATGCAAAAAAAAAAAAGTTCAAATGAATGATCAGCATATGGTTTACACAAGGAGGAGATCAGATTCTGATAAGGGAAGCATTTGGAAGCTTATTGAGATGCAAAGTTTATGGATTTTCGTATTATTTGATTTGACGAAATTTATTGAGAAAGATTTATCGTATTATTAGAATAATTTTAGTAATTTTGTGAGACTCTACCTATGAAATTTGTGTGGAGTTACGCTTCCAATTTTTTTTAAAATAATATGTTTAATTTGGTTAAATTTTGGATTTATCTACTAAAAAGTATTTTATTTAGTTTCGAATATCGAATTAATAGTTCAAAAAATGATGGACTTTTACATGTTACAATTATTTTCAGGTGTCTATTTAATTTATTTTATAAATAATTAATAAATTGAAAGTTATATATATTTAAAGGGTTTGGAATCAATTGAATTCTCGGTGTCGGTACTACATAGTTAGTTCTCATCCTTAAGAGACTACAAGTATAATAGGAGTATCCATCAACAAAATGATCACCCTAAGATGATCATCTCATGGCAATCAAATCAGATGGTTTTATTTCTCAATTTTTGTTATTTAATTTGTTCCAGCAGAACCAAGACCAAAAAGATTGAAAAACAAGTCATTCTCAAAAAGTTAAGTTATACGATAATCAATTATTTAGCTGTTAGAAGAACAACCCAACAATCCAGATTAATATATATAGGCAAGTGATCAAATAGAAAATAACTTAGAATAGAAAATAGAAAATAAGATCTACACCACATATTCAATCTAATCTAATGGCAGGGGAACATCCACACACAAATCAAATACACCCTCATACACCCAATCCCACATAATCCCTCCGTTTTTAATTTGATTTTTCCCGTTAATTAGTGAAGTTTTTTTCAAATCTAATTTCACCACATTTTTCTCCATCTCCCAACAATCAGTTTGCATACCATATGTGATATATTCCGGTAACTTTTATTTTTTCGGCGATTTCCATTATTTTTTGTGAATCCAGGATATATAATTTAGTGATTTCTGTAATACAAATTAGTGATTTCTATAATACAAATTAGTGGTTTCTGTAATATTATTTAGTGATTGAAGTTTGAATCTGATAAGTGACGAATTTATTTTAATTATAAATTATATTTGCCGAAATATAGCACATATGATATGAAAACTGATCATTGGGAGATGAAAAAAAATGTGGTGAAGTTAGATTTGAATAAAACTTTACCAATTGACGGGAAAAATCAAATTAAAAACGGAGGAGAATAGATGGGATTGTGTGTGTGAGGGTGTATATAATTTGTGTGTGGGTGCGGCAGGTATAATGATAAGGTTTTCTATTTCTCATTTAAGCTATTTTCTATTTAAGCAGGACTCAATATATATATATATATATATATATATATATATAGGGTGCTACTCCAATAGAAACTAAATTTGACTAGAAACTTGAAATTAACTTTATTCCTCCGTTTTTAATTTCATTTTCCCGTCAATTAGCAAACTTTTTTTCAAATCTAACTTCACCACATTTTTCTCTATCTCCCAACGATCAATTTGCATACCATATGTACTATATTCCGGCGACTTCAAAATTAATCACGAATTTATATTATAAATGTTACCAGAAAAAATGCAATCACTAATTTATATTAGATAAATCACTAATTTGTACTATAAGAATCACTAATTTGTATTATAAGAATCACCAAAATCACCAGTTTTGTTGAATAAATATATATGAAGATCGCCGGAAAAATGAAAGTCGCCGGAATATAGCATATATGGTATGCAAACTGATCGTTGGGAGATAAGAAAAAATGTGGTGAAGTTAGATTTAAAAAAAAAAAATCACCAATTGGCGGGAAAATTCAAACTAAAAACGAAGGGGATTAGATGATATTGTGTATGAGATGTTGTATTTTAATTGTGTGAGGTGCCCTTTCCATTACATTAGATTAAATATGTGGCTTGGATTAGTTTCTAGTTTCTAGATTTGACGTGTTTTCTATTTGAGCATTTGCATATATATATATATATATATATATATATATGTATATATTTCATTTCTTGGAAAATTATCACAAATAGCAACAGAAGCTCTGCGTATAATTTCAGCAGAGGGAAAGATAACTCAGTTCACCTGCATACGTGTACAACTTATACATACACATATGTAATAGTCACGAATTAAGCTATGAAACCCTAATCTCCAATTCAAAAAGCTATAACTGATTGGAAAAATATATCTACTAGAAATGGTGTAATATCCTTAAACTTCAACAAAATTGCAGGAATTAAAAAAATTCAGAAAATTACCTACCAAATCGATGGCAAAATCGTCTAACTGTAAGGGAAGGAAGAAGGAAGAAAGGAAATGAAGTACGACCGCACCGTGATTTTTTCCGTAGATATACTAATGGTAATTTGCATAATTTTCAGCATCTTCACGTTTAATATTAGCGGATTGATGATTCTCTATTTATTTTTTTGCGTAGAGTGATAAAAAAAATTGTTTTAATCATAACCATTGACTTGTTCATCCAATGATCGAGAAATCAAATATTGTCTAACCGGTAATAGGACCTATATAAATTTAAATAAAAAACTCCGAACATTGCACTATTTTTCAAGAAAGGTGGGAAAAAAGGTGGGGAAAAGTAGCACAAAATGAGATTCATTCAAATGGAATTGTAACGGAGCTATGGAAATCAGTTATTTGCTGGGTCGTCGGAAGAAAATGGTAATTAAAGGAGGAGTATTTTGTTGGCGTGAGTAGTTCAAACCCAGTCAAGAACACGCACAGGTGAAGCATGTTAGTCATGCCTGTATTTAGGGGTGAGCGCGGTTCAGTTCGGTTTTTGACCGGAATCGGAACCGTATATCTTCGGTTTTAAAAATTGAAAACCGTAACCGCAACCGAACCATCGGTTTCGGTTTTAAAAAGACCGGTTCGGTTTTTATCGATTCGGTTTCGGTTAAAAAACCGGATAAATAAAAATGAAAAAATATATAATTTAAATCATTTTATTTTTACATTCAAATTTTATACAATCAAATATTTGATCACATTCTGCATATTAACACTACAAAAGAAAGGTAAGAAACTTTAACAATCAAATTTTAAGGTTGAATCAACAAAATGTGAATGTCCTTTATCGTAGTATGCAATCTAAAAAGCACATAATTATGTCCAATGATGTTTACTCCTGATTATATTCTTTTTAATTGGAAAATAGAGGAATAAAATGTTGTAAATGGGTTGTCATATTCCCGCATTCAATATTAGTATAGTTGATGTTGTAATATGAAATATAATTGAAAAAACTATGTTCTAGAAAAATTTAATACTTAAATTATATATATATATATATTATAATAAATTTATTTATTTTAATGATCGGTTCGGTTCGGTTTTGACCTATAACCGGAACCGGAACCGAAAATCTCGGTTTTTAAAAATCAAAAACCGCAACCGTCAGTTTAGTTTCGATTTCGGTTTTTTCGGTTCGGTTTTCACCGGTTTCGTTTCGGTTTCAATTCGATTTTTTATTCACCCCTGCCTGTATTAGTATGCTGCTGACGTTGCTTTCACATACACAAAATAATACCAAAACGTGTGAGAAATGAGCGGCAATGTATTCTAGGCTGGCATTATTAGTCTCCTCCTCTACATTTGGACCTAATCCCCGCCCACTCCCTCCCTCAACCCCCATACTTCTACTATTGTCTGCCATACACCTTTCTAGCATTAAAGTAAATGCAAATTTTATATAGATTCTGGGATACCTTGCGACTAATTTATAAGTTGAAAATTAGTTATAATAAAATAAGTCAAACGGAACCATATTCTATATAAAAATATAATTCTCACTTTGCTGTCGCAGCAGCACGATGCGCATCGTGATTGCGTTTATCAACATGATATTTTCTATTTATACATCACATCGCATATCTCGACCCTCTACTTTCCTATCAATCTATCATAATATTTGTTCCTGGAGTCATTTTCTCAAAAGTAAAACACACACATATTTTTTGTGTCTTAAAAAGAAACATCCTCTAAATAATACTCTCTCTCTCCCAATCAATTTTTACTTTTTTTAATGTCTCATCCAATTTTTTATATTTCAAAACTTTATAAAAATTATAAATTTTTATATTATAAAATTTACTTTTACCCACTATTTTATTACATATTTTTTAATTTATAAATTAAATATCAATTGAATCCGTCCAATTACCCCTTCTCCTCCTCTTTCTTCCCCTTTTCTTTTCTGTTTTATAATAATTTATATAATTATTATTCTCCTCATCTCCTCTCTCTCTAGCACTGCCTCGCTTTCCAAATTTCTCCGAATCCAATTCCCCTAATCTATACATACAATCTCCCCCTGTATCTCTACTTTCTTTCCACCTTCCCTTTTAGATCTATGCTTTCCACTCCCTCGTCAATCCTTTTCTAACAACCATGACCGACGCCCACCAGGTCGCCGGCGATCACCGCCGTCCGGAACCGGCGCAGCAACGTTCCGGATGTTGCAATCCGGTGAAAAAACCAGGGCCTGTGTCCATGGAACACGTGTTATCAGCATTGGGGGAAACGAAAGAGGAGAGAGAGGGGAGAATTAGGAGCTTGTTTAATTTTTTTGATGGTGCAAATGGCGGTTATTTGGATTACACGCAGATCGAGGCAGGTTTATCTGCGTTACAAATACCGGCGGAGTATAAGTATGCTAAGGATTTACTTAGGGTTTGTGATGCGAATCGAGATGGAAGAGTGGATTATTATGAGTTTAGGAAGTATATGGATGATAAAGAGCTCGAACTTTATCGGATTTTTCAGGCCATTGATGTCGAGCATAATGGTTGTATTTTGCCCGAGGAGCTTTGGGATGCGCTTGTTAAGGCTGGTATAATTTAATTCTCCTTGATTTCTTATGTGATGTTGTTTTCATTTTATACGGTAATTTAATTAACTGCTGTAGGTCTTGTAATTTGATGGAAGTTGTTATACTATTAATGTAGTCGGATAAGTGGTCTTGTGATATAGTTTTGTTGTTCAGTAGAAATACCTTTTGTAGTTAAATTCTCGGTCCAAATTTTGAGGAATGCAGTGGCAAGCTATGAAATTAGGAATTTGTAGAAACATTGCATTTCATGGTTGAGATGAAGTGTATGAAATTAGGAATCCGTAATTGAGGTCTACGCAGCCCACTGTTGGAGACTGATTATTTTGTGTTTAATATTATTGACTAAAACAGTTGCTGAATTAAAGTTTTAAAAGTCTATTTATTAGTGTCTGCAATATACCTTAGGTGTAGTGAATCTAATAAGAAGATATGGTGTTGTCGTTTTATGGTTTGTAAGTAATATAGCAGCATTGTCAATTTGTCATGTGGAGCTCGTGAAGCAGGATTTCATGATTTTGTATTTTTGTTAGTCCTAAGTCGGATCTTGTGATAAATATCTCTCATGATCTATAAAATTCCATTTCTCAGTCATCTAAATCACAAAAGTAAGGTGATCAATTAATTACTGACTCACCAAGGTATCCAGTAAGAAAATTATGTCCAAGTATGATCCAGTTGAGACTTAACTTTTCCACTTGTACTTGCTGCGCATTGAGCATTGATACTTAGAATCATAATATTATGTGACCGTTTAAGTTTGAAGAATCTAACTGTGGGCCAACCAAGATCTTCTTATTTTGGAGTTGAGATTATGTGATTTTACGCTGTTCGTTGTAGATAAAAACGATACTAGCTAGCTAGTTATATATTAAAAGAGATGCAAGCCTTTCTCTCGTTCGTTGTGCTATTATTGTTGTTGTTAATTGTTAATTATTTTTGTTTCGTTGCTCGATTAATTTTAAAATAGACAGTAATTTAACCTTCTAAAACCAAACGGAACATACTTAATGTAACCCACTCCTAAAGCAGATTCCAGGTTTTATAGGATATACGCAAACTTTTCCTCTACCCCCAAGAGTAAAGAGAATCTTTCTATAAAGACCCCCTGCTTTGACAGTACGAAAAATTGTATATAAAAGGCGAGAGAGTATATGTCAAACAATAATATATTTGGCACTGGTTTGAAGAATAAAGCGCATGCAAGAGCTAATACTCTGAAATAGACTGACATATAAACTCATTAATCCCAAGCAGTCCAGAGCCGCCAATACCATAACCCAACCTCCGACCACTGAATATCTCAACCCTACAAAGAAATCAAGTTCTTATCTCCGGAGCTAATACAATATATCAAGGTCACTCTTCTAATTGTGTAGGGCATTTAACGTCTGCCTTCCCGACCTTCTAGGGCAACCCCCGCACTAAATTTTGCAACTTTCTTATCCTTCAATTTTTTTTCATAGAATCATCTATCTAGCCTCTCTTTCTCCTCGGCATAAGTAATCAATTGGGTAATAAAATCAACCCTTTTTTTCATTTTATATCGTATGAGCAACCCATTGAGGAGCATATGCAGCAGTGGTAAAAGAGAGAGCATCCAAGTGATTAAAGTGACAACTGTGATGGTTCTGGTCAGTGGGAGGTCTAAATCCTGAACTTCCAAATGCTTTTTTTAAGACTGTGAATTTCTTGTACTTTGTATAATAAATCACATCAAGGTTTCTGGTTATACAGATCCGACTTTAATGCTATCTGATGGGAATTGTGCAGAGAAACATGCTCTATACTCAAATCCCTTTCACAGTTTCACTGCTATTTTTCACATGTTCTTGTTCGAAGAAGAGTATCCCTCCTAAATAATAATAAACTAAAATTATTCTTCAAAATTTGTTCTCGTACTGCATACCTTGGCTGTCAGTTTCATCAACAAACTTCTGATATATTTGGGGCTTGGGGTTGTATTTTTTTTTTGATACTATGTAATTTTTCCACTGATATTTAAAAAAAATAAAAATCTACTGCTACTTGTGGACTTGCTCGCTTTTTATATATTTTGTTATAATGTTATGTGTATTACTCTTTTTGCTAATTTGGTATTAAGTTGCAGTAACTTGTAATTTTGTATTTTCTAAAGGCTTTATATAATTTATTTTCTCCTTAAAATTCTTTACGAAATCATGTTTTTAGCTGATGTCCTCTTTTATGAGTTGTCTTCGTCTTATAAGCCATTGCAGTTTTTCTTTTGCAGGTATAGAAATGGATGATGAGGAACTAGCTCGATTTGTGGAGCATGTTGATAAAGATAATAATGGAATAATCACTTTTGAGGAATGGAGAGATTTTCTTCTTCTCTACCCACATGAAGCAACTATAGAAAACATCTATCAGTATTGGGAAAGAGTTTATCTTGTTGACATTGGAGAACAAGCTGTCATTCCTGACGGCATCAGCAAGCATGTCCATGCTAGCAAGTATTTGATTGCTGGTGGAGTTGCCGGAGCTGCTTCTCGTTCTGCAACAGCTCCTTTGGATCGTCTCAAGGTTGTATTACAAGTTCAGACCAGTCGTGCGTCTATCCTTTCTGCTGTTAGAAACATATGGAAGGAAGGTGGTCTTTTGGGATTTTTCCGAGGAAATGGGTTAAATGTTGTGAAGGTTGCACCTGAGAGTGCCATCAAATTTTATACTTACGAAATTTTAAAAAATTTCATTGGAGATATTAACGGGGAAGCAAAAGGTGACATTGGGACTTCCGGGAGGCTTATTGCTGGTGGTTTGGCTGGTGCGGTGGCACAAACTGCCATATATCCTATGGATCTTGTAAAAACACGTTTACAAACTTATGTTTGTGAGAGTGGGAAGGTCCCAAGCTTGGGAAAACTATCTAGGGACATATTGGTGCATGAAGGACCTCGAGCATTTTACAAAGGGATTGTACCATCTCTGCTTGGGATTATCCCTTATGCTGGAATTGACTTGGCTGCATATGAAACCTTGAAAGATATGTCTAAAACATATTTCGCCAATGATGGTATGAAAATTTATACTCATACATTCATATTTATGAGTTTTTTGTACTCTTATCTCTTAACCAATATATGTAATAATTGTTGTCTATCAAAACTTTCTATGTTCTGTAGAACCCGGTCCTCTTGTGCAACTGGGCTGTGGAACAGTTTCGGGAGCACTGGGAGCAACGTGTGTCTATCCCTTGCAAGTTGTGAGAACAAGGTAAAGTCAATTAATGTTATTGGTAGACTAGCTCTTTGTAGGATTGTAAAAAGTTCTGATTTTATGTCCAATTGACGTTTCTTTAACTGTTTGAACTTTGCAGAATGCAGGCTCAGCATTCTAATTCAACTACAGCATACTCTGGAATGTCTGATGTATTTAGGAGAACTTTTCAGCACGAGGGTTTAAGAGGTTTCTACAAAGGACTGTTTCCGAATCTTCTCAAAGTTGTACCAGCAGCTAGCATTACATATCTGGTTTACGAAACTATGAAAAAGAGCCTAGATCTTGATTGATTTTGGGTGCTCGCTTCTACGAGCTGCCACACATTCAAAGGTATATACTCGTAATGGCGGTGATTGATGATCATGACGAAGAATATGAAATAAAAAAACAACTAATCAATAGGTGATACCATTGTTTGATTATATGATAATAGATGTAACTTTCTCTAGGATCCTGCGAGGGTCAGCAGGAGATTTTTTCTGGTATTTGCCTGACGATACTAAGGATAGAGTCGTGTTTGAGGTCTATCTGTTGAGAAATGTAAGATCTACTTATAAATCTGCTACTACATTGTTTCCAAATTCAAAATAGGGAGGTGCAGAACTTGCCGATGGTTTATTGATGAAGACACATTTTTGCCGACTGACAACACATTTTTCTTATAACTTCATTAGATTGTGAGTTCCATGAAATTTCTATTGCAAGCAATTGTTATCATATCTATTTATCCGTGTGATGACAATTAAATTCTGGCGGGAGGCCCGGAGCACACAACTTCATTTGAAGACACTGTATGATGCTAGTGACAACAGCTTTATTCAGGTTGGCTTTTCCTTATTTTGCTACCTACCACTTGTATAGACTCCTAGACGGCGCCAGAGGTATGTTATCAATAGAAATGAAATGAAATGGAGAAATAAATTTAAAAAATAATAATATATCAATTTTCAATCGACCATTTATTTGTACTAGGTAGAGTACTAGCTTAAAGTTTGGTATCGGGGTGGGTGTCACCTATCAACAATTTAAAATGCCGGGGAGAATATAGTGGTGGTTTTTTAAACTTAAAATAAGTTATTTATTTCTTTTTTTTTTACGTATTTTCATTTTTTTTAAGATAAATATTTATTTTAGAATTTTGAAACCAAATATTATTTTCAAAATAAAAAATAATTTGCTTATTTTAAATTAAAGTACATCCATATCTATTTTTTTTTGAAAATAAGTCCTTATTTCATAAAATATGGGGAAACAAACGGTCCGTAATATGGAGTTCAGTAAATAAGGTACTAACATATAAGCCGAAGGTTAGAAGAAGTTAAAGTTTAATTGTTATTATCTATTTTTATTTTTCCAAAAATTAGGTTGCAATAGATTTTTTGATTAAAAATGCAACCTAAATAATTAGTATAGTTTATGAAATTTTAAAATTGTGACTGTAACATTTCCTTAAAATAATTTTATAGAGGCTTATGTAAAGGGTCCTGCGAACCATAGCAGTAAGCAGTTGTAACTTGTGCGACAACATTACTGATTGAGTTTTCCATATTTTTAACAGAGGTTACTTTTCAATTTTATTGAGCTCAGTGAGGTTACTCGTGTTTTACAGAAGTAGGAGTAATTGTAATGGTAATAGAAATTAGAAAGCATAGGAAGACACCAATTTGAAGCACTCACCGGGGTACACAAACTGAAAAATTGAGGAAACACCATCTATAAATGCTAAATTATTTTTTTGCTAAATCGTGGTAATATTAAGAGCAAGAAGGTAAAAAAAAAAGTCATCACGAATAAAAGGTAATTATATACCTTCTACGAACAACAAATTTGTCGAGAGAGAAGCTAACCGATAAGAAAGAGAAGTATTTTTCACATTTACAAGCTCCTTTCTATCACACTTTCTAAACTTGCTTTCAACAACGGACAACTTCAAATACAGCCACATAATAAAATTTCAACAATGGACAAAACGTAATAATTCTTTGTGTTGGTCAGGATGATGTAGCTTTGATATATGGTATCTAAGCACCACAATTTTTTTTATACCCTCAGGCTTATGGCCATGACAACCTTAACCTTCTTTCAGGCATGTAAATGAGTACAGAGCGCATTGTTCTTAATACACTGTCTTTCTTTGTTACCTTGTAAATTCACTAGTTTCTAAATAGAACACAATGAGGTTTAGCTAGATAATGGTTTTGACATGTGTAATAATATAATGGTTGAATAAATGATTATGACAAAAATTCAAATAGAAGAGGTGGATTTACAAGATTCTAACTCAGCATAAAAGTAAATATATCTCTTAAAGTTATGATGCCTTCCACATGCTTGTTATCAGAATTTATGACTATAATGCGCCGCACCACTGTAACACAAAAGCAATGGATCAACTGACACATCAATATTTATTTAAATACTTGTATATATATGTAAGGACTATGGCCAAATCAAGCGTCTCTACATACCAGGATCTGACAGAAGCTCCATGACTTTATGCAAGGAATCGGAGGGCTCACAAATATGATACCTATTGTGTGCTCCCCCATCCACCAGTTCAAGAGCCTGATTCAAGTTGCAAATCGAGGATTGAGACGGATAGAATGAAAGGAAAAAAACTTGAAATGAACTTAAGAATGCATTTTACTGTTGAACACACAATTTGACGAACTCCCTTTTACCAAATAAAAGACAAGTTGAGTACAGTCAATTTGCGACATTTTAACTATAAAATGAAAGTGCCCCTCTATCATGGCGAATATTTTTACAAATATAATATAAATTAGTCTATCGGGGGCTCACATCAGCTATCGTCCTCTGATCCAGCTGAATATGTGCATGTACACTGCCGTTGGTCAATGAAGTGATATCACTGAATAAAGTAATCAGAGTTTTCGTTAACTTTGAGATCAATATAAAAATTGAGATGAATTGTAATTAATTAATATTAGTGCTCCAATGAAAGTAAATATTAATTACCTCCTAGTGAAAACATTCAAAAGAGCACCTTCATCACTAACAATCGGTATGGCACTTACTTGTGCTGGCAAGGAGAAGGAAAAGAACCAATATTTATCGGAAAAACATGAATACAACACACTTTCTAGACATAAATGTTATATTAGTGCATAAATTTGGTAAAAAGGAAAAGGATTTCAAATGTTTTATACATAATAAAGCAGCTATATCATCAATGTTTGACACCGAGTAATAATGAGAGATGGTAGATAATATTAAAGGACACACGCGTGCGCGCGCACAGACACACACGAAGAGAGAGATTGTTTTCCTGTGTTATGGTAATTATATGTTTATCGATGAAGCCATGTTGCTTAAATACGGTACAATGAAAGTTAGTGTGCACCTTCTATAAACAACTGAAGTGCATAACCAAGTAGTTCATTTGGATGTAATGTTAACAGCAGAGGAGCACTTGAACGTCCATCTATTCTCCAGGTACCTAACCGAAGGTTACCCACTGGTTGCTGAAGGAGTGGCAGATATTCAAGGCGGGGTCCCAGGTGCCTGCATATATCTAAAGAAAAATGTTCCATCAGAAAGGCATTCACTTGAACAGAGGAGTCTCAAAATTAGCAGGACAAACCCACGTTTCAATATTCCAGCAAGGCATGCTACATGTAACAGCCTTGGACAAGATCCATCTTCCATGAAGTCCAGAATTGGAACTGCAGATATCCTATGTTCCACGATTCTACGAGCAAGATCTTGGAGGGACTCGTCAGGGCCAGCCTATTATCACAAAGAAAGAAAACACTGAGAGGATTTATTGGACATAACTAATTAGCTAAAAAAGACGGACGTAGCTCTAGACATATTTACAATAAAATTGTATAGAAAGTTAGAAACTGTTAAATATTAGAGCATCTCTGTGGGGATGTCATTTTTCGGCTTCCCACACCCATGAAAATTTCCATCTTCAAGGGCATGCTATAGTAAGATGCAAAAATGGGAAAAGGAAAATGTCATTATCAAATTAAAACATGGCCCTCGCATATTCATTTGCCAAATGTACTTTATGCAACATTACATTTTCCTTTAATACGAAGTTAATATTTCTAGAGCGTGAGAGGAATATCAAATGAATATGCTTTGTAGAGGTAAAAATAGAACTTCTTGTTGGCTATGATACACTATATTTGATGTGTTTTATTTTGCAAAAGGATTTGGGAATGATAAATAGGTTCACTCCTGGTGATGATCTTACTATGCAATGAATAATCAGAAACTCAAATCATAAAGGCTTAAAGGACAAGTACAACTGCTAAAACTGTCTGTCTGATAGAAAGAACACATACTTGTATCAGAGATCTGTATGTTAATGATGAAGAACCTGCCCCTTCTCTACGAAATTTGAGTTTACCTTCTTTCAGAGCAGAAATTGTATGCAGTTCGTGCACTACATTTGTAGGAACTGCACGTTTATGATGAATCTGGAGAAAGTGGAAAGCGGATTTTAATACTTTTTTAACAGAACCATTACAAGTATCTAAGATGTTAAATACTTAAATCTGTAAATAAAATAGCATGTGAAGCGTCAATGAAGATTATATGTCATATTGGTCTATGTTACTCCGACTCTTCAGTTTCGGCTGGCGTACCTGTGTCCGAAAATTGGACACGACAATTATTCTGTATCAGCTCCTTCAACTAAAATGTGGACACTTTGACTAACTGAAACACCACATATGAGATGAATTTATGATGCAAAAAGAAACATAACAAGCAAGATATAAGAGGAGAAGACTGCTTATTTGCAAAGTCCAGTACCAAATCATGTTTATTTGAGTTTTATTGTTAATTTTGACTATGAAACTTAATCTAGTATACTTGTTTATTAATAAAGTATGTTGTATACCAGTACCCTATCCAAAATTAGGACAGGGTGATATGTGCCGTGTCCAGCACTCCAGACCCGAGTTGAGTAGCATTGGTATTGGTTGACTAGAAGTTAAAAATAACAAAATTCCTATACACAATCAACATTCCAGTTTTTCCGTGGTTGTGCTAAAACATGTATGGCAAGGCAGCAATGAGATTCATGATTCATATGATTGTCAGGCATTATATTGGTGGAATCACAAATGAGTTTCTCCAACTTTGTACATTGTATTTCAGACCAATAGCCAGGTAACTTCCACTAAATCATCATTAATACTTTCAAGAATGTATGCAAGATGTCTGCATTGTTGGTAGTTGGTACAAAGTACGGATAAGGAAGTGTGAGGCACCGATGGCTTAAAATTAGATGAAGCATTTAAATGAAGTTTGATATAGCTTATTGAATTAAAAAATAAGTTTGATTACCCATAAAGCGCATGTATTTGCTTCTAGTGCCAAGGGCAGGAAAACTTCATTTGGAACCCATAGAAGCATGAAAAAGAACTCTTTCTTTATTTGTAAATAATAAAGTCACTACCTTGAATTAATACCTTTAATAAAATAAAAAAGAAGTCGGAAGCAGTTAGCATCCCTGAAATTCGTCTGCTAGGTGCATCCCAGAGAGGCAGAACAGAGACGCCCTGAGTTTAGAAAGAAAAAAAATGTAAATTCTCAGAAGTCAGAATACATTTTGGAATATTTAATTTTTGGAGAAAAAGTAACTATTCTGAATTTCTGATGCACATATTAATCATGAGACGACGTTAGTTCATAATATTGACACACAGTTTGTACTTATAGAGGTGTTATTGCATACAGATTAAGTATACGAGTTACTTTTTTGCGCATGTTATCAAATTTTGAGGGAAAATAGCTTTCACAGGTAAAATGAACTACAACATTATTATTCTCTTCAGCATTCTTCATTTCTTCCTCATATTTACCTACAGCCAATTTCACAAACTTAGAGATCTATCTCTAAGATTGCAAGATCCTTGCGCATTAAAGTAAACCTTCCAGCACAAGGATGTGCATGTATTTAAGCTAAAATGGTTGCATAGAAAGTTATACAAAATTCTAATGTTTGACAAGATGATATAATTGTTCAATATGCATTTGCTTGAACCGTCAGGCAAATACAAACTGAAAGATATTTCGTCTACAAATTCTTCTTATCTATGACGACTACAAACCATGGGAAACTGAAGAAGTGAAAAAGTTCTAGCATTTATATTTAATCTTCTATTTTTCAAGCTATGTCTTTCTTTTGTGCATAATATGTTTATTTAGTGAAGAATAACCCAGAAGGTTATGATTTAACAAATCCATATCTATAAAAAGGCATAACTTCACTCCAACCAGGAAGCAAATCGACTAATGTGTAACTTCTAGTCATGCAATATATTTATATACAAACACAGACAAAAAGGCCCGAAAAGATTGAACCTTTCTGTACATGACACTGAAGGCCTCTTCCACATCCATATTAACATCCAAAGCAATGACCTAAGTATCAAATTGCCATAAAATGACATTAAAAACAGCCTATTTGAGATGAGAGAGACACAAGTTTGAAAGAAAAAAGAGAAAGGGGGTAGTATTTATACCTCGCTTGATTCAGGTAGCAGGTCATATGTTGTGTATGATGACATATGCATTGACAGATGGAGGCGAGTAGCATCCATGTCACTAACTGCCAGCGACAAAACTGGCCCTTGTTGTACAGCACCTGATGATGAAACCTGATCCGCAGAGTAACCGATACATAGTATGAATCAGATGCTTGAGATAAAGTCACACATTCAGTATATGGAAGAGCGACCGAGTGAGTACATTCAGTGTGTGTGTGTGTGTGAGTGAGTGAGTGAGTGAGAGAGAGAGAGAGAGAGAGAGACATATTAAGTAATAAACCTTAAAAATTACCATGAGCGTAGGCTGTGGGATCTCATTCTCCATGACCATAGCTGGCGGAAAGGATTCTATTGTTGGAGTGATTAGCCCTTGTTCTGTTACCAGAATAAAATTGCTAATGGTTCCATATGTATTTTCTTGACAACAAGGCATTCGTTCATCAATGCGCCATACATTGTCGACAAGGAATTTAAACTGAAACATATATTGAAAGTCAGTAAATTTTCCTGATGCACTTGCTTTATTCGTTAACTTAAAATCTGATAGGTAGACACTTCCTTAGTTCCTTGTGTTTTTAGTAATAAATTCCTGCTCTAAAGCTATAACAACTGACTGAGTTCCGCAGAAAATAACTAAGTTCATTCGATGGAGGCTAAATCCAGTTTCTTTGGCTTGTATAGATGGCACAATCATGGGTGTACACTGTACAGTGTATTCTTACAATGAACATTAATGAATTAGTAACTTTCTATGGTCACATAACAAAAACAGTCAAATAATGACTACAATTATTGAAAAGACACAAAATATACCATACTTGAGCAAAATATACCATACTTGAGCAATAGAAATATGGAAAAAGATTTCCTTCAATGACAGAAGAACTCTTAACTACAATGCACTATATATTGTACAAGTACCCCCAAGTAGCAAAAAGTTTTAAAAAGAAAAAATTAAATAGATAAAGAAATTTGTTTATTTTATGCTATAATACCTTTTAGACCTCAAGTTGGTCATATGCTCCTACCTAATAGTTCCAAATCAGACCCTTTGAAGTTTAAACCCTAATGTTATGTCGAATGATTTAACTAACTATTTCCGCCCAAAATGGTTAGGAAATCGTGAATTTCTTGACAAACATGCCTTACTTCTACTGATGTATTTTTCCAGTTACAACAACATTTATGTCTCAATTTTGACAACTAAATATGCAATGCCATACATTCCAGTCTCATAAAAAAGGAATTATATTCATCCATCCTTTCTGATTTCCTGCCATTTTGGCCAGAAAGGTTGGGTTGGGTTTAAAGTGTTCAGATTGAGATACAGGTGACCTCCTAAACTTGAAGAAAAGAGGTATTGTTTTCATAACTTAATCTATATTATAATATTATAAGTCGCTGAAGATACTGAAATCTGTATTAGTATCTCACTAAACCTATTAACACTATAATACACATATTAAGCCCGTCCCATAACACCTCTAGACCTTCAGGCTTTGGTAGAGTTGGTAAATCAAAGTTATTCTATCCAACAATCTCGAGTGTGAGTCTTTCCACTATTTTTACTCTTCAATAGTTCAATTACAATAACTCCCAAGTGAGTACTCAGATCCATATCGCCACATGAGTATGGTATACATACTAAAGTCCGTCTCCTAGCACCTAAAGATTTTGGGATAGTTTTTTGTTAAAAGGTCAATTACATAAATATAAACTAAGACAAACATGCCTCTAGTGGTAGAATGCCTGATGCCTCCTCTAAGGCACGGACCCTGGGACCTCCAAGAGAGGTATCCACCTAAGCTACAATGCTAAGAGATGTTTCGGATTTATTTTTTTTTTGCTAGACGATATTTCAGAATATTAAGTAACTTGAGCAATCCAAAAGTGGATATAATACAAGCAATTGAAGTTCAACCAAAATACAACAATAGAACTAAAAAAAAGTACAATAATATTGCAAACTTTAGTTCTTTCTTTCTCTGGTCATATGATCGGACCATAGAATTAAAAAAAATAAAAGCACATGCAAACTCATATATATATTATATATATACCTGATACAGGCCTGGAGAAAGATCACGAACTGCACTGAAAATAGTGGATGAATCCTCTATCAAACTCATAGGAACTGCCTTATCCCACCTTGGATCATTACAATTTACAACACTCAAGTTAATACATTATTTAAACTTCAATATTGTACATATAAAAACACGTGAATTTGAGTAAGATATACATACCCACTGTAAGAATCGTAAAGGAAGACTTGGGTGCCTCCATAACCCCATAAAAACTGAACTTGAACCATCTCGTTTGCGATTCTACCCCTAATTTTTACACACTTATTCACTTGGATACACACGCAAGTAGTCTGTATGTATGAATATATATGAGTAGTATTGTCTGTGTAATACTGACAGCTAGGTGTCTGTTAGAATCTAGAGTAATTGCGTGTGTGTTGTACTCGTCGAGGCGAAAAAAACTAGGGTCCTAGGTAAGAAAAGTACATAGTGTCTGCTACCTAGTACAATGCCTGCCCTTTGACTTCGCCCATGATTTTATTTTTATGGCTTTTTAGACCGTTTCCTCACAATATTTATTGAAAAGAAAAAAAAATTGTTTCTCCATTTGTTCTGAATAATATTTTCAGAAAAAAGCAAGGAAATTCTTTAAAATTGGCCACAGTACAAATAAATTATAGTATAAGTCATCAAATTGTAATTAAGTCTTTATTTAATTATATTTAAAATTTTCTTCCCATCATATCTGATAAGCTTATAAGAAAAAAAGAAAAAATAATAATTTTATTATTATTTTTTCCTTCTTACATTCTTTCTATCTCCGTTTATATCTTAAAATATAAAAAATTAAAATGAAATATTAGTTTTTGTTTTGATAATTAGTTCGTAGTTTGACATGATAAAACTCAAAATATTTTTTTATGATTTGATTATCATGTAAATTTTTAATTTCATTTATCTTTATATTTTCTAGTTTACAATCAACATTTTATTAGTTAAAATAATTAAAGAGGTAATGTTCTATTAAATAATTTTTGATATAGTTGTTGCTGTTATAATAATAATAAAAATACGAAAGGAAGTAAACTTATTATTACGAGGCAGATGGGCAGGAAAACTAGATATATGAGTTAAACTTCAAAGTATATACATGATAGGTGCCAACACCCATTTATATATGCCCTGTTTGCATTTATTTTCCGAAAATAAACCCTTATTTTTAGAAAAAAGTAAGTATATATGTATTTTTTCTGAAAATAAGTAACTTTTTTTTATTTTGAAAATAATATTTGATTTTAAAATTCTAAAATAAATATTTATCTTTTAAAAAAATGAAAATATATAAAAAATAAAATAAATAATTTATTTTAAGTTTAAAGAATCCTAAACGGCCACATAGAGTGTTAGACCGACTTTGGATTATTAATTTAATATAGACTATAACTTCCTTCTTTGTTAAGCCTTTGAGTAAACCGACTTGAGTTGCTTTTTCGTATTAACAATCACTATTATAACACTACCCCTGATTGTTAACGTGAGTTATTACATAGATTATATGTCTCGTTAAAATCTTGTAAGAAAAAATTTAATGAGATAAAAACCTTGTCGAATGAAAAATAATACAGTCTACCCTTGAATAAAATGTTTCACGAACCACCATCTTCATTGTTAATGTAGGGTTTGACTGCCTCGTTAAAACCTTGCAAGAAAAAACTCATTGGGATAAAAACATTGACGAAGAAAAAAGAGTACAGTCTCCCCCTAAAAAAACACCTTATACTTTGACATATTGATGTATCAAGTTTCTCAATCTTCACATCCCAATATTATTTCGCAGTTTTTCAAAAGTTGATGTAGGTAATGACTTTATTAGCAAATCCGCCAAATTATCACATGACCGAACTTGTTGTATTTCAATATCACCATTCTCTTGCAACTCATGAGTGTAGAAGAATTTCGGTAGAATGTGTTTTATTCAATCTCCTTTGATATATCTCTCATTTAATTGCTTAATGTAAGCTGAGTTATCTTTATCTGGTTTTCTAGGTCGGAATGGATCTTTATCGGGTTTAAATGATTGAACAACCATTGACGTCAATGTGTGAGATTTGTTCATATAGAGTCAATCAAGAACCTTTTATGTGTAGGATGACTGATGAACTAATATGCCTCAAGATAAGTGCTCCACATGTATATCTAAACAAAATTTTGTCTTTGCAAGATCCTATATTTCAAACTCATGTAACAATGTTAGTAATATATTCAAAAATACCAACAAGATTCAAATCATTCACATAAACAATAATAATAATAATAAAATCAGTTTATGACCTTTTAATAGACACACATGGACACACTTGATCATTAATATACCCATCATTCAATAAATATTCACTAAGCATGTTATACCACATACGACCAATATTGTTTTTAAACCATATAATGATCGTCGTAATTTAAAAGAATATAAATGTCAAGACTTAATCTCATCTAACTTTAATCCTTCAGGGATTTTCATATAAATATCACTATCAAGTGATCCATATAGGTAGGCTGTCACAATGTCCATGAGATGTGTTTTCAATTTCTCCATATAGGTCATACCCATCAAAAAACGAATGGTAACTCTATCCATAACAAGAAAGTATGTTTCCTGGTAATTAAGTCCAGGTCTTTGAGAGAATCCCTGGACTACCAGCCGAGCTTTATATCTCACAATTTCATTTCATTTTCGTACAAATACCCATATATTCCCAACAGGGACTACATCAGCTGGTGTTTGGACTACAGGTCCAAATACATCTCTCTTGCGCAAGGAGTCCAGTTCTGCCTAGATTGCAACTTTTCATTTTGGCTAATCATCTCTTTGTCGACATTTTTCTACACTTTGTGGTTCAGGATCGGAGTTCATCATAATATCACATGCCACAGAAAAAACATATACATCATCAATTTCAATACTCCTACGATCCAATAATTTCCCGTTATGTACATAACTTATCGAGATCTCATAATTTTCAGGTATCTTGGCTCTCTATGGAAGCATGTGCCACTTCTGGGGCAATATCCTCTTCAGAAGGCAATACCACTTCAGGGGTATTTGTCACAACCACTTCTGGGGCTCGAACCTTTTCAGGAGGTAATACCATTTTGGGGATATTTTTCAGAACATGTGCCACTTCATGGGCCAATTCGATCAATTTCCGTTTTCGTGGTACAATATCTTTTGCATCAGCAGGTCTACCACGCTTTTAGCATGGTTTTGAATCCCGGATCAATTCTTCAGGAATTGATTTACTCTTGGCGATATCAACTTTTATTGGATCATTAACAGCAGAAACATATGATTTTACAATATGTCTAGAATCATTAAAAATATCATGCATTTGATTAGTAATATTTTTATATGAATAATTCTTTGAACCTCATATTCACATTAATTAGTATGTGGATCAATAGAATTAAATCCTGATGCATACCATGATATTTCATAATTTAATTTATGTAAAACTTTATCTCCCCCTAATGAAGGGAACACAGATTCATCAAAATGATAGTTAGCATATCGGTTAGTAAAAACATCACCAGTTAATGGTTCAAGGTATCTAATAATAGATGGTGAATCAAAACCAACATAGATATCAATTCTTCTTTGAGGTCTCATATTTGTTCTTTGTGGTGGAGCAATAGGGACATATACTGCACTATCAAAAATCTTAAAATGGGAAATATCGGGTACTCGATCGAGAACTAATTGATGAAATGATTCTTTATGATAAGCGGATGGTCTAACTCTTATTATGTTCGCGGTATGAAGTATAGCATGACCCCAAATTGATGTAGATAAATTAGTCCTTAATAGTAAAGGAAGAACAATGAGTTGAAGTCTCTTAATCAAAGATTTAGCCAAACCATTTTGTGTATGCACATGAGCCAAAGGGTGTTCAACGGAGATTCCTATCGATATATAATAATCATTGAAAGTTGAAGAGATAAATTCGGCAGCATTATCTAGACGAATTGATTTAATAGGATGATCAGTGAATTGAACTCGCAATTTGATTATTTGGGCAAGTAATTTTGCAAAGGCAGTATTTCGAGTTGAAAATAGACAAACATGTGACCACCTAGTTGAAACATAAATTAAAACCATGAAGTATCTAAAAGGACCGGAAGATGGATGAATAGGGCGACAGATATCTCCTTGAATTCTTTCTAAAAAATTTGGAGACTCGGTTTGAAGTTTGACAGAAGATGGTTGAACAGTCAGTTTTCCTAAGGAGAATGCTGAATAGGGAAGTTCGTTACGTGGTATGACCTTTTGATTTCTCAAAGGATGTCCTGTAAAATTTTCAATAATACGACGCATCATAGACACTCCTGAATGACCTAGTATTTCATGCCAAAGGGTAAGCGATTTTAGATCTATAATTTTGGGAATATTGATAGTATGAGATTTAACGACTTTAATCTTTATAGCATTTAGTCCGACAGAGATTGATGGTAATTTTTCTAATATTTTTCTTATAGCCTGAACTAGTTGAAGTGATAAGAAGATATTCTTTTTCGTTTAGTAGTTTCAATATGAAAATCATTAAGACGGATATCCTTAAAACTCAGAAGGGTTTTAGTTGGTTTGCTGGAATACATGGCCTTTTGTGTGTGAATTTTGTGTTTTATTTGGTAGAATAAAACTAGCATCCCCTAAACCTTCCTATTTGATGTACCCGAAATCGTCTAAACTTGTGAGTTAGTCAACTACGAGAACTATTTCTGATTTTGTAGAATTGTATGAGTGGCCGTACAATCAATAACGCATATATCTCACATATTACTCTGTAGATATGAAAGTAAACAACATATTCATATATAAAACAGAAATATAGAAAATATCACCTATAAAACAAATACATAAAAATTAATTATCTAGATTGTAATAGAGTTTAGTATTTGTATCTGTTATATTTAAGGGTTCATCATTTTCTACGGCATCTTTAACTAAATTCTGATTATAATTAGCAAAGTTAGTCTCCACCATTTTTCCTTTAGGCCTTTTAGATGATTGATACAAGTCAACAAGATATTTTGGCATTCGGCAAGTGTGAACCCAATATCCTTCGGCTCCACATCTATGACAAACATCTTTAGCATCTCCTTCTCGTGATACCTTCCTTTTATTTGACATTTCGAGTTGCCACCTCATATTGTCAGAGTTGTTGTAACCATCACATTGCTACTTCAAGTGACCATAATTATATTGATTTCAAAACCGATCACGGAAACTTCCTCATCCATGGTTTCGTCCATAGCCTCGTCGTCCTCTATGCCCTTTTCCACTTTCATTCTTCTGCAATGACGTGTTATGTACTTTAGGTAACTGGGCAGAGCCTATAGGACATGTCTGATGATTTCTTAGCAACAACTCAATATTTTTTTCAACCACAAGAAGGAGACAATAATATAATTTAGTATAAAAATTACGACGGCATAGCCGACCATTGAATTTTTGAAATAGTTTAGTACAAAAGTTATGGTGGTATAGCCGACCATTGAACTTTTGAATAATAATTAACGGCAGAATCATCTTTATAGTAATATTTGACAGCAGAGCCATCTTTATAGTAATAGGTAATATAAATAAATTTAATGAAATAAAATAAGTAAGATTATATCATACCTCTTTACTTAAATAATCTTCGGTGAATAGAGACTCGTGCTAATATCGTGTTATAATAATAATAATAATAATAATAATACGAAAGGAAGTAAACTTATTATTACAAGGCAGATGTGCAGGAAAACTGGATACATCATTTCAAAGTATATACATAATAGGTGCCAACACCTATTTATATTTATAATTAGGGCTGAACAGAAATCCGATTAAACCGCCAACCCGAACCAACCCACCCTTTTTTTCGGCCGAATAAACCGAACCGTTCGAAACCGAAATATAAATGGGTTAATTTTTAAAAAAACCCGAATAAGTTGGGTTGGGTCAGGGTTTAATAAATTTTAACCCTCACCCAACCCAACCCAACCCGTTATATTAAAATAAAGAAGTTAAATTGGAGTTTTGATAACAAAAAAAGCAATATCAAAAGTAATTGTCCAGCATACCTAAATACATATATAAGCCAAACCGGCCCAGTCCAATTCAGTCCAGTCCAGTCCAGTCCAGACACAAACAAACTAGGGTTAGTGGGATAAAACCAGCTGCTTCTTATCATTCTTATCATCTCAACCAGGTTCTTCATCTTTCAATTCATATCTCATTCATCGATAGTTGTGTGTGTGTGTGTGCGCGCGCGCCCCTTATTGTTTACTATGCAATTTATTATATTCTTTTCGCTACATTATAATTCTGAGATCTTAATTGCAGATTTAATTGCTAATTACGCTTAATTCTAACCATATAGTTTGTGAAATTATATACATATATGTATACCTGAAGTGTTATTTAGGATATGTACTTGATTTACTCATTTTAGTATTTCACTAGGGTTTGATTGTTATTATATATAAATTATTGATCAATTGTGTCATTATATGGATTAAAGTTTAGCTATAGCTTCTTATGTTTATGCTGTTTTACATCGACTATTTGTTATTAACTATTCCTAATATGATTTCTTTGTTTTGTTTCGTTGTCCAGAAGGTGACTTTTTAATTACAATCAGCCAAACATGTCAGGGTATGTATCCTGGCCGCGTTAGATTATATTTTTTGATGTTCTTGCATACAACTGTGATATAAACACAATTTTTGTTTCTGGACATTGCATCTTCATCAATGATAGTATAGTGGTATTATAAACTTTGTTCAAGTCGTAAGTTGTATTTGGAATTTTTCGAAGCAACTAAATTTAGCTAGTCAGTTACTTGTATGACCCATTTTCCTGAACTTCTGTCTAGATTCCGATTTGCTGTATCCGTATCTAGCTTACTAATTGTTATGTCATATGTACATAACTATCTCTTTTATTTCCACTTTCCAGGATGGTAATGGAAAAGTTTTTTACAACTCAAACTCCTATCGAAACTGCATCCCAAAAGCAAACAATCACTCTGATTCCTACACCAAACACCATACCAGACACTTCTCATAACACCACACCAAACACTATCCCAACCACTATCTTAAACATTGATCCAACTGCTCCAAACAATCCAGTGATTATCCAAGATGATAATGTTCTTATCCAACTTAAGTCGCCTAAAAAAGAAGGTGACAACGAACCACCCACTATCAAGAGAAAGCCTACTCGAAACTCGGATATTTGGGATCACTTTACTAAAGTTAAAGGCGGAGATGCGAAAGATCCTAGGTGCACGTGTAACTATTGTGGTACAGATTATGCGTGTCATAGTAGAAGAATTGACACAAGTAGTTTATGGGCTCATTTTCATAAATGTAAGAAGAATCCACACAGGGCAGCGGCGGCAGCTGATAAAAAGCAAAAGGTTCTAAGCTTTCATAAGGCATCTGATGGAGGAGCAAATTTATTGGCAGTGACATTTAACAAAGTGAGATGTCAGAATGCATTACCGAAGTTTGTGGTGAATGATGAACAGGCCTTTAGAGTTGTTGAGGGTGAAGGTTTTAAGGAATTCATTAATGAGTTGCAGCCTAAGTTCATTGTTCCTAATTGAATTACTGTTGCTAGGGACATATACCACCTATTTGCTAAGGAGAGAGAAAAATTGAAGGAGGAGTTGACATCTACTGGTCAAAGAGTTTGCTTAACAACTTATTGCTGGACAGCGAGGACTCAAATTTCTTACATGTGCATCACTGCTCATTATATTGATGCCGAATGGAAATTGCAGAAAAGGATTATTAACTTCTGTCAAGTAGCGAACCATAAAGGCGATACAATTGGTAAATTAATTGAGTTGTGCTTACTTGAGTGGGGGATTGAGAAGGTTTTTACGGTTACAATGGACAATGCATCAGCAAATGATGTGGTTGCTGGTTTTATAAGGAGGAGGGTTAATGCATGGAAAGGGTCTGTTCTCGGAGGTGAGTATCTCCATGTTAGATGCGGTGTTCATATTGTAAACTTAATTGTGAATGACGGGTTAACTAAACTTCATGATTCAGTAGCTGCCATCCGCAATTCTGTGAGCTATATTCTAGCATCTCCAGCGAGGTTATTGAAATTTAGAGCTTGTGTGGAGAAGGAGAGAATTGATTACAAGGGGGGATTGATTTTAGACGTGGTTACAAGATGGAACTCCACCTACATGATGCTTGATGTGGCGCTGAAATTCGAGAAGGCATTTGCACGATATGAAGAGGAAGATGACAAATTTTTGAGTTACTTCATGGAAAAAGAAAATGGTAAAAAGATGATTGGGCCTCTTACCTCAACTGATTGGGAATCTGCTTCAATATTTGTGAAATTCTTGTCCACGTTCTATGATGTGACTTTAAAGTTCAGTGGCACTTTGCACGTTACGTCAAACAATTTCTATCATGAAATATGTGAAATTCACTCTCAGTTGACTGAATTAGCTGATGCAAATGATCCACTGTTATTTCTCATGGTTGTTAGCATGAAGGAGAAGTATGATAAGTACTGGGGCACTGCAGAAAACATAAACCCGTTATTGTTCTTGGCTGTTGTGCTCGATCCCAGATACAAAATAAAGTATCTCAGGTATTGCTTTGAATCCGTGTATGACTCTGAGACTGTTGCAATGATTATTGTCAAAGTGGAGTCAGTTTTGCAACAGCTGTACACCTGCTATAGCGTTGGACCGGATAATGCTGAGTCTGCTGACAATAAAGTTAGTATTTTTCCACTATAATTAGTTAATTTTACTATTAATACCTATTGGATTACCAGTATATTTTGCTATTGATTTCATGGTTTGGTAGATTATATGTTATATATATGATGTTCTTTCGATAGGCAATGATATATGTATGGTGATTAATGTTGGGTTTAAGTTTTAAAGTCAGTGAATTTGTAGGTGTTCATTTATAAAGGAAATGTAGTAGTACAATAATATATTCTTGACTTTTTATGATATTATTAGCAGGATTCTCCGCCAAAGAGTTCTGTCATCAAGGAAACTCGTAGAATGAGGCTGTTAGAGAATTATTTACAGCAACAACAAATGCAGACAACTGAGAATAAGAATGATGTTGATAAATACTTAGCTGAAGAGCCTTTAAATCCAATGACATCCTCCTTTGATATACTATTTTGGTGGAAAGAAAATTCCAGCAGGTATAAAATTCTATCACTGATTGCTAAAGATGTACTTGCTATTCCTGCCTCCACAGTTGCTTCCGAAACTGCGTTTAGTACCAGTGGGCGTATACTAGACCCAATTCGAAGTTCTTTAAGCCCAAAAATGTTGGAAGTATTAGTGTGCACCCAAAGTTGGTTAAAGGAGGGTCATGGTGGGATAAAATTTAAAGAATATTTGGATGAAATCCAATCATATCAGTTTCTTGAAGAAGGTAAAACAAATTAAATAAGCTAATTTAGTAGGCTTTGTTTTTTTGTTTTTATACTTATCTATATTCTTTTTTATTTTTTGAATTTTGTAGGTAACATGGATAAGGACAAGGATGCATCGAATGACAAAATGAAGACCAAGATTGTTGATGTTATTGACGATTAATTCGTCACTGATTATGCTATATGTAATTTTAAGCTAGCAAACTATTATTTTGGATTTGTTTAAAACTTTGTGGCTTTGTGAAGTTTACTTCATAGAAAAGTGTAATATTTTGGCATGTATGAAACTTTGGATTATAATTTCATATTTCAGTTCAAGTTATGTTTAGTGTTAGTCTGCTAGATAAATATTTAATAATATAAACATTGAACTCGATCAACCCGACCCGACCCGACCCGACCCGACCCGACCCGACCCAACCCAACATACAAAGGGTAAGGTTGGGTTAGACATATATTTTTAGATTAATGGGTTAAATTTTTTTAAAACCGAATTAATTGGGTTGGGTCATTTTATTACCTCTAACCCGACCGACCCAACCCGTGTTCACCCCTATTTATAAAAGTGTTAGACTGACTTTGGATTATTAATTTAATATAGACTATAACTTACTTCTTTGTTAAGCATTTGAGTAAACCGACTTGAGTTGCTTTTTCGTATTAACGATCACTATTATAACAGTTGCCTTTTAATTTTAACTAACAAACAATTTTCCCTGCAAGTACACCAATCAGGCCCGAGTACACCTGGAAGTTAAAGAAAAGTACAAAATGGTTGTTTCCTTTCTGCCGGCCTAATGCTCAATCTACTACGAGTATCTCATTTTATCAAGGGTCGTTTGGCGTCTCTGTTTATGCTTTTCTTTCCTTTAACCTCTATATTATGCTTATTATTGCCATTTTTAGCATACCATGTCCAGTTGGATCGAGATTAGCAATAAAAAGACCCGTATTTGGAAATGGGTTCGGCTTGGTTAAAGCATTTCTAATCTAGTGTGTTTGGAAATTTTAATTTCATTTTAAATGATTAAATTTCAAATTTTGATTTTATTTTAAATGATTGATTTTCAGGATTTGAGTTATTATTTGAAATTCTTATAGGTGTATTAATATTATTGCCTTAATTTCAAATCAAATCTAAATTCAATTTTTTATCATTACTCAAATATGTCATTTAATAAAATTCAAAATTTCAAATGAAATCTATATCTCCAAACCATTACATTATTTTGATGAGATTTTTATATTAAAATAATATAAATATTATATTATTTTTATAATTACCACCAATCCTTTTATATTAAATTTGATATTAAAAACAATTCTTACACTATAAGAGTTATTTTATTATTAAAATATAAAAATAATAAAATTATTGAGATATAAAAGGAATAAAATTATTTTAGTTACAGTATGTATAAAAATTTTAAAAATTATATTAAATTTGGTGTAACACAAAAAATTGTATAAAGAATTGGGTTAGAGATGAAATTTTCACTAAAATGGTATTAAAGTAGAAATTTAGCATTTTATTAAAGGCGGCCTAAAATACTCGTAAAAACTTCATTCAAAATTGTTATTTAAAATCGTTATGCCGTGAAAAAAAAGTATAAGAGAAAAAATTAATATCAAAAAAATCACATGATTATTTATGATATTTTTTATTTGTGTATATTTTAGATATAATATATGAAAATTATTTTTTAAGAAGATTTAATAATAAAATTTATAATTACTTTTACAAAACTGTAAAACAGTTTTTTTTAATGTATGAAGAGTTGTTTTTGCTAAAAAATATTTTTACAAAGAACTGTTTTTTTATTTAATTTTCAGCAAAAAAAACTGATTTTCATATATGTAATGTTAATATCAAACGAAACCTAAAACTTATTTCAGTATAATGTAATTATATATTTTAAAATTATCATGTTTAATTATTAGTTTTTATGATAAACAATTTTAGTTTTGGGATACTTAATACTACACAAAAATATGAAAACTTAGGTATTTTGTTAACATTTAAATTTTCAAATTTTAACTTTTTTTAACTAAAACTAATTAATATTTTTAAGGAGATTATATAGTTTAAAATATTAATAATATAAATTACATATTTAAAGATAAAATGATAATAAATTGTGCCTATAATTTACACTTTCTCCATCCCCATCCCTTTCTAACTTTATTTAATTGATCAAACGGTCTCCTTATTTAATTAATTATCTATTTTACTTTTTATGTAGTTAAATTAATTACCTAACTTTTTATTATTATTTTAAAAATTAAAAAACCTTAAATTATTAAATATATATTATATTAAAATATATTTTTAATTTTTTAAAATCATAAAATAACAATTTTTAATAAAAAAAATTAATAACTTTAATCACAAAAAAAATAAAATGGAGAATAGGGACGAGGAGCAGATAACGCAATTAGCAGATGTTTTAAATGGGACCCACGAGGATACAGAGAGATGCGAAACAGTAGCACGTGTAACTTCAAGAGGCTTCCAAGGTAAACGTGTAGCTAATATGTGAAGCCACGTCGCTGGTGCGCTATCTTGAACTTTCTCACACTCATGTGGTGTGCACCAATCTCAGTCTCACCCCCTGTTTTTTCTTTATAAGAAAAACCAAACCCCCTCTGTATCTATGCTAGCATTACTCTCCAAACTTAAAACACTTTCCTGCATCTGTAACTACCCTGGCTTCTAAGTTTCATCAATGGCTTTCAGGTCTTGGGTAAGTTGGTTAAGCCTTTTGCTCCGATTCTCGCATATATGTATTTATATATTAAGTTGGTACATATAAATATATGTAGCATATGTTATATGTGAGCTCTTGTTTTATGTGATGCAGCAGAGTTGTTTGAAATCAGTTGTTGGTCGCCTCAGGATTGGAGCAAGTCCAAGCTCTACATTTACCACATCCACCACTCCCAAACTCAATCCACAGACTATTTCTGCTGATCAGTCCGCCCATCATCCAAGAACAGTAAAGTATGTGTATATGCATACATTTATTTATTTCATAATGCAGGGATCAAAAGTTTTATTTATTTATTTAGATTGGTCAACGAGGTTAAAATAATATTGTTTATATTTTGTTGGAAATGGGTAAAAATTTATTTATTTAGATTGTTCATCGAGGTTTAAATAATATGAATGGTTTTAGTGAATGTGAGAATTGATTGGCATAATAACCAACTTGTAAAATGAGCAGGAGGAGCCAGGGAGAGTGGGTCCCGGTATACGTGGCAGTGGGGTTGATGCTGTTGTCAGCTGCTTTGGGTGTGCAGACGGCGATACATCAAATGGGTCGTGCTCCTGGAGTGTATGTGAAGAAATCAAGAAGAGAGACAGTACCCGAGGTGGATGATCCTAATCAGCAGCTGGAGTATGCTGATCGCTTCATGAATAAATCTTTCTTTAGGAAAATTGCTCATGTCCAAGATTATGATCCTATTCGGGATGATGTTTATGTCAAGTATGCGAACATCTTAATCTTGAATTATGAATTTGGATGTAGGTACTACAATTTGATTAGTTTCTAATATGTTGGGATTTGTAAATAATGCAGGAGGCCGAGAGCTGAGACATTGAAATCAGTTGGAGTGGATCCAAAGTCTCACTAATAAAAGCTAACAGCAATACTCCCCGAGTCCATATTCATATAGCAAATGGAGCACAAAATGTGGTGCTACGTGTTGCTCTGCTAGCTCTCTCTGTTAAGTGTTATGGAAACATGAATCCATTTCTTGTACTAGTTAATTTTGTATATTGTTATGGACCTGTAGTATTACTATCAACTATGTTTCTTTACGTTGGTATGTAAATATTTGTACTGATGTTTTTTTTATTTCCATTAGGCTCAATTTGCATTGGGGCCTCTGGTATGGGCCATTTCATCCTCTTTCAAACTCCCAAAATGCATTAGGTCGTAGTCATATTGTATCAGCCAAGTTGAAAAAATCAATGCGTGAAAATGTTTTCAAAGTAATTTAAAACACATATATAAATTAAAAAAGAAATTAGATATGTTCCTTAGAATACTATGATGTTGCAGGCAACACCTGTGTTTAACATAACCACATAAGCCAGCCCCAGGCCACGAGTAAAAATCATCGATTGTCAACAAACACCTTTTATTTAAAGGCTTAACATGTACTGCATGCACTGATGAGCACACAGATTATTAAAGAATATCAACAAGTTCCCCTTTGGTCGTTTTGTGCGCACTAATATTTGGATGTATATTTCGTTTAGAATTATTATTTGAAGTCCATTCAAAAAATAAAAGAATTATTATTTGAAGTGCTGTTATATTTATATTATGAAGGAAAAAGTTTAATAAAGACTGGAAATTAAAATTTGGTGTATCTGTTATTAAATGTGTCATTATAATTGAAAATTAAAAGTTTGATACAGTAGTTTATTGGTGGTTTAAACTTGTAATAACTAGATCTGATTTTTAGTCATTGATTTTAAACCTCTTTGAATACTGAGAAAATGCATAAAAATATTTTTAAGTATAATATTAAATAAAATTAAAATCAAAAAATTTGTTAGAAGAATGGTAAGAAAAATTCATATACTGACCGAGAATGGCATTATTACTACAATAAAAGGAAATGATTTTTTTAATTAATAGAAAAGTACTGTTTTTTACATCGATGGATAGATACCCACTACTGATCAGACACAGAATGAAATGGAATGAAATGTGGTTTGAATTAATATTGAGTGAATTTTTAAAAAAATTATTCATTTTCTGATTTCATTCTTATTAACCTAAACTAAAATACAAACACTTCATTTTAAGATGGAATGCTCCATTCTTCTTAAGCTGTGTTCACTTTGATGAAATAGAATGAAAGGAGAATGAAATTTATACTCTTGTTTGAGTGAGATTAGATAAAATATTTATAATTTTCATTCATTCTTTCATTCCATTCCAAATAATTTGAACTAGAATTCTAACTCACATGTTTTGGAATGAATGCTCTATTTCATTTTTTCATCATTTTCCTTACAATACTCTTCATAGGAAATTTAGATTTCATTATATTTATTCACGATTTCACTCATACATTCTTCTTTCTTCATAAATTTTATTTACAATTTTTTATTTCATTATTTCTTCATTCCATTCTCGCCAAATGAACACAACCTTAGACTCTGTTCACTTCACTTGAATGTAATGAGGGGAAAATGAAATGAATTTTATACTCTTATTTGGGTGAGATTAGGAAAAATGTTTATAATTTTAATTCTTTCTTTCATTCCATTCCAAATTATTTATACCAAATTTTTAACCTACATATTTTGGAAGGAATGCTTCATTCTATTTTTTCACTATTTTCCTTACAATCCTCATCAAGAAAATTTAGACTCCCTCATGTTCATTTAAAATTTCACTTATACATTTTTCTTTCTTCGTAAATATTTGTTTATAATTTTTCATTTCATTCATTCCTCATTTCATTCTCACCAAGTGAACATAACCTTAGGGCGTGTTTACTTTGATGGAATGAAATGAAATTTATACTATTATTTGGGTGAGATTATGAAAAATGTTTATAATTTTCATTACTTCTTTAATTTCATTCAAAATTATTTGAATTAGAATGTAGCCCACATGTTTTTGGAAGGAATGCTTCATTATATTTATTCACTATTTTCCTTACCATCCTCATCATAGAAAATTTAGACTCTCTCATGTTTATTCACAATTTCACTCGGACATTCTTCTTTCTTCATAAACTTTGTTTATAATTTTAATTTCATTCTTTCCGCATTTCATTATCACCAAGCGTACACATCCTTATTACTCATTTTCTTGTCAATTCTCCCCATACAACTTTTGCATTAACTATTTTTTTTTAATCTCTTATTCTACGTCAATTATTTTCTTTTCTTCTTAATTCATTTCATTTCGTTCCATTCCAATTTCTCCAACCAAACACAAAATAACACTTTACAATTGAAACAACAATCCTTAATGACTAAAATACATAAATTATAAGTCCACGACATTGAAGTCGTCCATTCATCCATTATTAAACAAGAAAAGAAATGGTATAACCACTGGCAACAAACAAGGGTAACTAACACGCAATACCTTTCCATCCAGAAAACGAAAGGTTTCAAATCCTTTAAATTCGTAATCATACATGTTACTTTTCCATCACTTTTTTTAAAAAATTTAAAGAAGTTACTATTTTCTATTATATTTATATTTATTTTTTAGTTATTATATTAAATTTGAGAATTTATTTAAGTTTTAAAATAGTTAAATTTTTTACAAATAATAAATATAAATGTTCTAAATTTTTATGTTTAGACTATATTAAAATTATAATAAAATATATAATGAATAACAAATTTTATTTGGAAAAGGGGAAAAGGAGAGAGTTTTATTAGGGCATCTTCAACAACTACTCCAAAATACAAATTCTTTCATTTTCTACTTTATTTATAAAGTAATCCTCCTCTTACTGGTTATTACTCTATCTCTAAATTTAAAGTAATTCCCTGTGCAACTTCAAAGTTGGAGGAACACCGTATATATGAAGTAATAATTTTTTATTCCAAAACATCTTTAATATTGTATACTCTGCCACTTGTTTTTCTGTTGTAGGTTCTATTTTATCAATTTTTAAATATTTAAAGTCATGTATAAAGTAATATTTAGAGTAATGATTGGAGAAGAAATAATGATATGAAGTAAAAAAATAAAAATTTAAAAATAAAAATGTTTTAAAATAAAATAGTGATGGTGTCACAACCTAAAGTAAAAGTGCCAAATCACACTGTTCCCTAGCTATTTACTTCAATCTACCTGGGTTAAAGGGAATTTTTATCTTTGAAAATAACTCATTTGTGCAATAGATCCTTAATCCTTTCCCGTCTACATGATATGCTCCCCCATTCATTATCGTAAATTTATGTTTTACTTATTATCATTTTTTTAACCTATAAAAATTTGTTAACATCTTTAATTCACATAACAAAATTGGATGCACTAAAAATATGATAAAAATTAAAAATATTATTAATATTTTAATTAAAAATTTCTAATTATGTCTATAAATATTTATATCATAAATACAATAATATTCTTACATCCTTTTTTTTCTTCAAATTTCTAATAAATTTGACTAGTGCATTTTGTGTAGTGATGAGTTTGTTGCACCGGTATGCAAATTAATTAATTAATTAACTGTGATTTCAACTTGCAAACTATATTCAGTAGTACAGTAATGATTTTGATTAAAAAAGGTTGTTATAGGAAATGATTAAAATGTCATAAAACATTTAATTACAAACGTGTACATGACTTTATTAGTTACTGGTAGTAAAAACCAAGTTACGATTGACCAACAGAAAACTAAAATAACAGAGTAAGATAAAATAAATATAAGATCGGGTCAACAAAGCGCACATATCGAACCAGTCTTGTCCAACAAACACAATCTCAGCCGTTTAAAAAAAACACATACATGGTCCAACGTGTAAGCATATGATTGGTCCATGTCACGTGGCGGACGATATAATTGGTGGAAACAACGGAAGCCCACGTATAAATGTTTGATTATTTATTGTTTATTTATACTCAATTTACCTGACTAATTATACACATACATATAACAAATCAAACTGACAAATCCTAAAACACCTCACTCCCTCTCTCTCTCTCGATCTCGATCTCTCTCCGTCTCTCTCTGGATCAATTTGTGAAACTAGTAAGTAGCATAGGGGGGTTTTATTTATTGAATAAATCCACGCACGCACATGGAAGAAACTAAACGCAGGGTCTTCCCTTGTGTTTTCTTACTTTTAATTGCCTCTTTTGCTTTTCAGCTCCTCGCTTCTACTGATACGGTATGTTTAGTTTATCACTAGTCGATGTGTGTGAATCTAAAATACACCTCATTTGATAAATGAATAATTTCAATAGTAGAATAAATTCATCATTTGTTTGGTCTCGAGAAGCTATTCATTTATAGAGGTTTGACTGTATGCGTGATATTGTTGTTATTGTAGATATTTTATGAGTCGTTTGATGAAGATTTTGAGGGACGATGGATCCCTTCCGAGAAAGAGGAATATCAAGGTATATAATGTCATTATGTATGTAATGTTTTTGAATTTCAAAATGATTTTAATTTTATATTTAGCTGATTTGTGATTGGCCTTGATGAATTTTAGTACTATGTTGTTATTATATCGATTAGTACAGTTGATTGATCTAGTATACGTATGATTATATGAATTTATTTACCACACTGAATTTTTGGATAAGTTGCTTATGAGTTCATACAATACTAATATAACCGGGTTGGACTTGCGGCATTGTAATTGAACCGCTTTTTACTTGATTTTGGGAAATTGAAGTTGTTTCTGCTTGTTTGAATTTAACAAATTACTCATCAGATAGTTCGGACAACTATTTTGACCGTATTTGTAAAATTTCTAATTTGGCAATATGCCGTGGAGTCTGCTATGTTTCACGAATACTGAGCTAGTTCAACTTCACATCTGTTTTTGTGTTTTGACCCGAACTTGCATGTATGTAACCCTTCCGAGTTGTGAAAGTCTATAAATTCTGATTAATTTGGTCAAGTTGATCATACTGCAAAAGCGCTGAGAAACTTTGGTTTCTTTTTTAATGGATGAGGTTGTCTCTTTAACTTGTCATTTTCACACGTGTGAGGTTATATCCTTGCCTCATAAATAGTCTTATCCTACATCAATGGGTTCTGCACTGGTGAGTGGTGACAGTAGAATCTAGACGAGAGCAACACAAAATAAAACTTATTAAGAATTTTTATACCTTATTTATTTTTTTGTAGTGGCTATATGATAAGGCAACTTGATCATGGCCTTTTTAAGTATCATAACAAAACATGGTTTGATGTGTTCTACTTGGATGCTTTTAGCTAGCTTTGATAATGGAAATATACTCACTCATTGAAGCTGATGATAATATTATCTACTACTAGAAAAAAAACCATGTGTAGTGGGTTGCTGATTTACTTTATGATTATTAAGTAGCTCAGTAGTTGTGCTGTAACTCATTTTCTCTTTCGGTTATATAGGTGTCTGGAAACACTCCAAAAGCGAGGGACATGATGATTACGGACTTCTTGTCAGCGAGAAAGCAAGGAAATATGCAATTGTAAAGGAGCTTGATGAACCAGTGAAACTTAAAGATGGAACTGTTGTTCTCCAATTTGAAACACGTTTTCAGAATGGCCTCGAGTGCGGTGGTGCATATCTGAAGTATCTCCGACCCCAGGAGGCTGGTTGGGTACCCAAGGGATTTGACAACGAATCTCCCTACTCTATTATGTTTGGCCCTGATAAATGTGGAGCTACAAACAAGGTCCATTTCATTTTGAAGCATAAAAACCCTAAAACCGGAGAGTTTGTTGAGCATCATGTTAAGTTCCCACCATCTGTGCCATCTGACAAGTTATCTCACATCTACACTGCAATTTTGAAGCCTGACAATGAATTGCGAATCTTGATTGACGGAGAAGAGAAGAAGAAGGTTAATTTCTTATCAGCAGAAGATTTTGAGCCAGCTTTAATCCCTGCCAAAACAATTGCTGATCCAGATGACAAGAAACCTACAGACTGGGATGAGAGAGCAAAAATTCCAGACCCTGATGCGACAAAACCAGATGACTGGGATGAAGATGCACCTATGGAGATTGAAGATGCTGAAGCTGTCAAGCCTGAAGGATGGCTAGATGACGAGCCCGAGGAAATTGAAGACCCAGAGGCTTCAAAACCCGAAGATTGGGATGATGATGAAGATGGAGAATGGGAGGCTCCCAAGATTGACAACCCTAAGTGTGAGGAGGCACCTGGCTGTGGGGTGTGGAAGAGGCCAATGAAGAGAAATCCAGCATACAAGGGAAAATGGCATGCACCTCTTATTGACAACCCCAACTTCAAGGGTATATGGAAACCTCAGCAGATACCAAACCCTGTATACTTTGAGCTTGATAAACCTGATTTTGAGCCTATTGCTGCTATTGGTATTGAAATTTGGACAATGCAAGATGGAATATTGTTTGATAATATAATAATAGCAAGTGATGAGAAGGTTGCAGAATCATACAGACAGACCACATGGAAGCCAAAGTTTGAAGTAGAGAAAGAGAAGCAGAAGGCTGAGGAAGAAACAAGTAGTCTTTCAGATAGCTTTAAAGGATTCCAGGTAATCTATTTGGGGTTATGATTTTTCTTTCTTCCTTATGGTGTACATTGGCTTGGCAGCAGTATTCATTATTTATTGTGTGTATTGCAGAAGGTGGTATTTGACCAACTCTACAAGATCGCAAACATTCCTTTCTTGCAGAATCACAAATTCAAAATTTTGGTATTTCCCTAACAAATCTTACTTGCACTACAGTTTAAGTAGTTGAAAGTACCTGATTTTCCGTTTACTAATAAAATATGTACTATACCTTGTTATGCAGGATTTCATTGAAAAAGCCGAGAAGCAACCAAACTTAACAATTGGTGTACTTGTATCCATCCTTGTGGTTATTTTCACCGTTTTGCTTAAACTTTTATTTGGAGGAAAGAAACCTGTGAGTATTTAAACTTTTCTATGGCATTGTAGTGCATCTTTTTTATTTGGAAATTTCTCACCGAGCCTCCTAAACATTAACAGGCAAGGGTCAGTGTGGAACCTAAGAAGGAAGAAGTAGTAGAGGCCTCAAACAACGAGGATAGTAGTGAAGAGAAAGAACCGAACGAGGACACAACAGCAGCACCTCGCAGGAGGACCAGGCGTGATACATAAAATGGATGAGAATTTGATGCCCTCTTGAGGGGGTCATTAGTTTGGCGTGCGTTAAACTCATCTAGGTTTTGATAGTTTTGTCGGTACCAATTTTTTCCCTTTATTATGGATATGCAGTGAGTTTTTACTTTTTAAGTTCATTATGTGAAACGATGTATGACAATGTAAATGAGATATTATCTAATAGGATTCGATTATTAGTCGGTTCCATCTCTGACTATGCTGAAGAAACATAATTCTGGGGAAAAAAATTATGGAATGGGAGAGCTTGATGGTATTGTTTTAAAGTTGCTACACAATCTTATTTGTGACATGCATGACACTCTGGTCTGGCTATACAGAACCAGTAGAAGTTTTCCAATTCTATGTCTGGGGCAGAAATGAAATTGCAATTCCGTGTACATAATTTTTGTCAGAAGTTACTTGTTGCCTGACTGCTTGCTAACAGAAAGGGGTTTATCGGAAACTTGGGAGTGACAATTAACTTGGCTGAATTATTTTAAAACAAGCTCCGTCAGATACGGGGACAAGATTACAGAAGTTCTAATATTGTGTCCAAAAGCTTGCGTTACCTGGCTTTAAGAGACTTATTAAAGCTATTAACGGTTAACGAGTGAAATTGCTTTTTTGACAAATATCAAGTGATATGTGAGACAACAACAATGGAAAAAAAAACGATCCAGGGAAACTAAAAGTTTTAGATGAAGTTCAATGTTTTACTTCAAGAGCCAACGGGTTCGATGAATCGTTCACTGGTAAGTATTGTTCGTAGTTCATTTTTTTACGGACAAATAGCAGTTTTCATTAAATAGAACAGAATATTATGAGACAAATCCCCAACTGCCGATACAACCAGGTCGGAAAACAAATAACATACTAAAAACAATTAACTGATTTGTTTCCTAATCGTTTAACACACAAAATTTAAAAATTCTTGAATCTAAAAACAAAATCAAAGACATCCCAAGCGATCCAAACTACACCAACATCCCTGAAAGTAGCAATATCACAATGGACCTTATCACATAAAAATCATTATTAGTCCAATGTTCACAAACTCCAATTGCATAAATTGAGGTCGGATGAGCGGCACTCAGCTATATACATGCCGAAAGTGAAACCCTCAAAGGATGAACGATCTTTGGTTGTGAAATGTAAGTTCTTGCAATAATCACCACCGCCCCAACTTCTTCAATGTAGACTTTCCAAATCCAAAAAAACATCAATGATTTCCACCACCAAATAAATTAACTCAAACATAACTAAACAAAAATATAACAAAACACCCAAAAAGATAGACAATCAAACACTCCGAAAGGAGAGAAACACAAACATCCAAAAAATTGGATTTCTCTCCTTGTCATAGTCCATACTTTTAATTATATATGTTTGTAATTGTTTGGAATGTATTTACTTTTTTTTTGGGTGTACAATGGCTGTTGAATCTTGAATGAACGAGATGCCCTTTTTTAGACACTAATCACAATACCACAACTCATTCATATCTCCTTCCATAGTAGGAGAGCATAGGGATAGTAGATGACTCGAGGGATTTGACAACAAATTCCTTACTTTATCATGTTTAGCCCTGATAAATGTGGAGCTACAAACAAGGTCCGCCTCTAAAAACCAGAGAGTTCATGAGCAATTGAGCATCATGTCAAATTCTCTCATCTGTGCCATCGGGCAAACTATCCCCTGTCTACACTGCAATTTTGAAACTTGACTATGAATTGCGAATCTTTTTTGTCGGAGAAGAGAAGAAAAAGGTCAATTTCCTATCTGCAGAAGACAAGGGTATATGGAAGGCTCAACAAATTCCAAACCCTGCAGAAGACTATGAATATGATTGCTACACAATCATATATGTGACTTGGCATGTCATTATGGTCTAATTCTAACATATACAGAACCTGTAGCTGCTTTCCAGCTCAATGTCACTGGGGCAGAAATGAAAGCACAATTTGGTGTATATAATTTCTGTCTATAGTTCTTGGCTGAATTAATCTATAATAAGCTCGTTAGATTTGGTTAGAAGATTGCCGGACTTCTAATGATATTGTTGTGACCAAAGGGTTGGGAGAGCAGCTTATTAATGCCTTTTTTCTTTCCCACTAATTTATAAGTTAAAATTTTATTTATACATTTATTACTTGACCATTTGTATCGTATAATAAGTAAAAGTAATTTATAATTTGAGTTCTCAGGAGTACACCATAGAAATACGTAACTATCTCAATTACTTATTTTAAAATTTTGTTATTTGACTTCAAAAAAAGTAGAGTATTATGTATTATCCGTTCTCAATAGTATTTGTAATACTACTTTATTGATATTTTAGTTTTTATATAAAAAAATATTCAAGTTTGTAGTATTTGTAATACTACTACCATGGGAGTAGTTTAATTTTTTGACATGCTCTTTAAATTATCATTATATAGTTAACTTATTACTTTTACAAATAAAATTATTAATTGAATATTTTGATTCATAAACAAAGTTTTAAAAAAAAATTTTTTGATTAAGTGGTCACATTTCTTTAAAAACATGTCAAAAAATCCAAAAACATATATTTTGAAACAGTGAGAATAATAAACAAAAAGTTGTTTTTCACTTGTAAATATTTTTTTTAAAATAATCCTTAATTTTATTATGAGATAATAAATGATATTCAAAAGCAATAGCAAATACATTATAATGGAACTTTGTTTATGTTTCGGCTTTGGATGTTCTGGTGTATATTTTCTATTTTTAATTCTCTGATTTTCTTAATATATGTTCCCATTATTTCTTTTATATTTCAATTCATTCAAAAATTATATTATAGATTGTATACAACATTTATTGTAATTTACTTTATTCTTTGTTACTAATATTTTTACATTTCTTTTTTCCTTTTTAAATAGCTTAAGTATCAACAAGTATAGGACTTTGCATATTTTGAAATTAACCGGTTCATTCCATGATGAAGATATGAAGGTATAAATATTAGTTTTAAAAATGTAGGACAGACATATATTAACATAAACACTTGATTTACTCTTTAAACTTTTAGGATAACAAATTAGTATTTGTTGTACTCTTTAAACAATTAAACTTTTAGAATAATAAAGTAGCAACCATATGTCCAGATGCCCACTTGTTCTCATACGCCCTCTCAATTGAATGGATTAGTACCTTGTTAATCTAATCCATGCCGAGGATGTAGAAACAAATTAAACAGACGATTTCCTCCCCTTTCCGGTATTTAAAGTAACATGTTCTCTAAATATTTTAATACATATTAGAATAAAATTTAATTTTTGAACATTTACAAAAAAATTTGAATGGTTCTACCAGACCAAAGAAAATTGATCCAAGGAAACAATTCGAAAATAAAGTCACATGCTTAACTATATAGAAATTGATGGATGTCTCCTTATTAGAGGTAATTCCATGTATATAACACACAGAAAATCAAACAAAAACCAAAATTGTTTTCTAACATTCTAGTAACATTTTTCCAAAATGGGCAAAAACAAATTTAAACATAATATCCGGTCATGATTCTCTTTGTTGTAGCATCTTTCCATCCTATATTGTTCTCACCTAGGTTATATAGCTTATTAGAAAACCATATTCACCTCTTGCCGCTGGTTTTCTTTACTGGAGCACTGTCCTCATCGTCAGACATGATATCTCCATACTCCCACATGCCCAGCCTTTTCGTACGTGCTTCTTCTTGGTCTTTTTCTAGTTCATCAATGACTTGTTTTCTTTCTACAGGCTCCCATCTCCTCCGTTTCTCCAACCTAGCAAGTCCTTCCTGCAAAATTTTACATGTAATTTATCAGAAATTCAGAAATAAATACATTTTATTATGTAAGTTGTTCAGTTGACAATTCTAGTATAACTCCGAAACAAATGAAAATATTAAAAACAATCATGTAATAGCAATTTCAATTCCATGGATATTGGTAATGCATATGTGGTACATATTTTTATGTTTAATCAACCAACACATTTGAGACAAAAAATATACCTTCAACATGCGAGAATTTATACTTTCATTAGTTTCCTCATCAATCAATGATACCATAAGGATAGTACCAGTTCCTTGTCCTTTGACTTTCCCCCCCGAAACATCCCTCTCTACAACCACAGCCTTAAACTCTTTGGGACCACTTAGTGTATGCTCACTAAGACTAAAAGCTGCCTCTTGCCCATAATCCTCCTCCAGGCTTGGAACCTTTAGATAAGCAAGACTGCACAGCTGTGCAAGGCCGGGAGACGAGGACACGGAAGAATCAATAGGTCGCAATTGGCTGAAAGAAACTATTTCTTGATTCCCATAGTCAATATAGAACACTTCAAATTTGTCTTTTGGAGACTCGACAACACCTCGAGGAGCATTTACAATCTTCATGTATTGTATGACAATAAAATTACAGATCATCATAGATATAAAAAAGATAAATGAAAGAAAAATAAGAAGTGTGGTATAATGATGTCACTCTCACCATTGCTCGGTTCCATGAATTATCTGCACTAAACTGTGCAAGGACAAGGTCGCCTTTCTTAGGATTAAAAGAACCAATCAAAGGAGCTTCGTGGAGTGATAAAGAAGCAAGTTGCTGCTGAATAGACACCACTTTTTGATCTGCTGGCTGAACATAGAACTGTCCACCGCCAAGGACTTCGGTGACCACAACCTGGGAGTATATACAAGTAAAGTATGTCACAATTTCATTGATCGTCTAACAAGTACTTCTTGAATTGATCAAATACTTAGATTATACCTTAAATTCTTCTTTTTTCCTTTCAGAAGTTGGGCCATTAGAAACCTCTTCTCCTTCAACATAGTTCTCCCAAATCTTCAACAAAAAGAGAGTATAAGAACATTAACAAGTGGGATAGTTGTGCTAGGATACCAATTCTCAATCTCACCTTTAATTTCTGCTTCTTGGCAGATTGCTCAGCCTGCGCAAGCAGGTGAATATCAGGTATCCTATCAGTACCAAAAGAGGTTTGAAGCTTGGCCAAACCAGCTTGAAGCAGTATCAATGCGACATTGGATTTCGACTCCCATAAAGATCCTAAGAAAGTACCTGTTCTATCAACAGTTTCTACCTCAATCTGTAAAAGAGAAAAAAATTATTAGGTTCGAAAGTTATAAAGAAAATTTATGGACATCACCTAGGACATAAAAAATCATAAAACATTAGGCACTACCTCAACATCCCTCTGCATGATTTTTCGTCTCATTAGCGCAATTGCTTCAGTGGAATAAGGCTCATCTCGTCCCGGGCATCTAACTCCTGAGATCGAGAAAGCAATGGTGCAAGTTTCCTTTGGAATATATAATTTAAATCGGTGCCCACTAAAGACATATTCCACAACAGCAGTCATCCTTCTATTCCGTTGTAAAAATGGCAAAAAATCTTTCGCCTTTTTAGATGAAGCCTGTAATGTTTTTAAAATTTAAAAAGTGAATCTTAAGAATCCTTTAATGTATGTATTAATAATATATCATGTTGTATTCTAACCGTTATGAAGTCATTGACATGCATCACGGGAGCATCCTTGCCGGAATGCATCCCTTTCTTCCCAGCTTTAGCACGCGATTCCGCAGCAAGAAGGGAGTCATAATAATTTGATCTAACCTCAAGATCACGATGTTTAATGACGTCACCAAAGCCGCGAGATATAATTAACTCAGCAATATTTAGCCCTGTCTGTTGACTGCCTGCACTAAGTGGAACCTGTGGGGCAACCTCGCCATCCTTCGGCAAAAAGACTGATCCAAAATCCATGACCCTGTCTGTTGTTCCAGTTGGAGCAGCGGGTCCCTCTGCCAAGTTAACCTTCCTAGAATATTCCATCGAAACATGTACCTGAAATAATGTTATTCTAATAAGTCAAAGCCACTCTTGGATAAATTCTTTAGATGTTGACACTAATAATGTCCATACCCGACGCCCTATTAGACGTGTTCGTAAAAGATCTTTTGCTTCACGAGCATAAGGAGGGCTTTTTTCATCTTTTCGAGGATTGCCTAGTCTCGGACACCTTATACTTGAGAGATTTACTCTTCGCTCCGCTGATGGACTGCCAAATGGAAGAGCATCATCTGCTACAACAATGCAATCCCCACTCACGACCTCAATAACCTGAAATAAATTCAAATAATGGTGACAATTTAAGTTTTGAAAACAACAAATGATTACACATGAACTTGGATAAAAAAAAAACAACCTTTCCACTGAAGTTCTGGTCGTGAATTGCCTTTGAATTAGAAACCGGAGGCACATAGCTTGTCCACATTCTTAATCGACTCTTTTTTGCTTCAAGTTCAGCATTTTTTAGTTTGCGTTTGACTTCATCATCCAACATACTAGCGCTCCATTCAACATATTTAGCTAAGCCCTGCACACATGGAATAAGACAGTAGGAAGACTAAAGTCAACAACAAAGACTTTTTCCTATAAAATTTGTGTGTTAAAACGAGATATGAACTACTACCAAGAAATTATGGATTTTTAAATAGGAGGGAGGCTAAAATCATCATAATCATGAAAAAAATATGTTTTTTACTAAATATGGGGACCAACTATTAACTCTGAATTACATTTCATAGAAACTGTTTTGTAGATATTACTACTATCGAGGATATGGAAAAGATATTAATGTAATTAATTAAGTTTGTAGGACTTGTACTCAAGTGAAATCAATATTAGTTTACTCTAATCTATAAATAAGTTGAAATATACATATTCAACAAGCTCCATAGCCAAATCCTTGGCGACATCACCATCAGGATAATATACAGAACCGATTAAGTTGCTGAATTTGTCAACACCCTCCAGAACGATGCGGACCTATAAGTTAAATCTTGAAATTAGAACTTGTAAATACAAATCACAGTGGAAATAGGTTGTTAATTAGAACAGTACTCACATCTCTATTTAATACACGAATCTCAGTAAAATGTTTCCCTTCGTGCGCAAATAATTCAGGAGTAACTTCATTCGCTGACGCTGACGCTGTTGCAAGTCTCTGTGCTGATGTTAATGGGCCTTGAGATTTATTAGAAGCGTTGCCATTTTCATCAGCTAAGGTGGACGTTTCAGGTTCAGGAATAGGGTCGAGAACAGCCCTTCTTCCCATTGAAGGTGCCTGTAATATATAAAAGAAATAAAACGTGAACATTACTTTTATATATGAAACCGATTATTAAAACATTGAGGTAAAGCTTGGATTCTACCTGAATACCAGCAACAAATACTTGGACGAACTGAAAATCCGGGAGCAAAAAAACACGAAGACTACTTCCATCACGAACCTGCTCCACAATAGCTTCCATGGGCCTACCTTTGTTGGCAGCTAAAAGGCTCATTGCGTCTAAATTACTAGGATCGCCAACTGCGGAAGGAGGTAAGTTTCTGATGGCTGCCTCAGAAGCACCAGGCACCTATAAGTGATTTTCTTAGTCAGAATGATTGCACATGAAGTATATTAATAAGAACAGAATTAGACAGCCGAGCCCCAGAAAGATTAAGGTCATAGAGAGCTTTAAAGGGCATATGCATCGTATTAAAAGAGACACGTTGATAATGTAAAAAAAACCATCATGCTAAGCCTTACAACACACATACATTAGCTGTTTTTAATACATAAATGTTTTTGTTTGCGGACGATAAATTCCAAAAAAACTCTTATTAAATCCAGTTCCTACACAACCCTATACATAAAGATATAAATGGATACAAAATCAAACTATATGGCATTGTCAATAAACAGTCCTCTAGCAATTTAAGATGCAGCTAACCTTGCTCCAACGACCAACAGCTTGTTGCTTGGCTTGCTCTTCTAACCGTAATAGTTCTGCTATATAAGGACTAACTTCAGATTTCTGTTGACTTTGCTCCCGAACCTCTCTAACCTGTAGGACAAGATTTAACTAATATTATTAAACTAGAAGCGTAATTAATTATCAGCAATCAGAACCTAAAAAACAAAAAAAGCTGACCTTTGCCCAGCCAGCAGCAACAATGAGACATGCAACATTCTTATCGCCCATAAAAACAGAACCAAATTCTCGGTTTATCGATGGTACTTTATAATCCACTTTGAAAATAACCTCCTATTGAACCAAAATTAAGCATGGATTAATGCTTACAAGATTAACGAATTTATGAGTGAAAACCAAGTACCTAATAACCAACTACCTGTCCTATGCAAAGCTTCCTTAAAAACTCTCTACTTTCCCATGCAAATGGCTCATCATCGCTGTTCTTGCGAGCCTGCAGATGATAACAAGAAAGATAAGTAGTTTAAAATTTCTTATAACAAAATTTTCTTTTAAATCAATTATAGAGACAAAGTAGTTTAAAAATTCCCCGACCAAACTACTTGTATAAACTTTCTCTAATATACATATATGTGTGTGTGCGCAGTGGCGGACCCAGAAATAAATTTGAGTGGGTTCCTTATATAAATATTTAAATAAATATATATATTATAATAATTAAAAAAATTAAAATGTATATAAATAAAAAGTATTTTTACATTTTATACTTAATTTCTCATATAATACGGATTTTTAATATATATTTAACTCTATATTTATATGAAAATTTAAATATTAAATTTTATATAGTTGTTTATGTTGAAAATTTTAATTTTTTTTAAACTTCTATCTATTAAATTTGTAATATTAATGGGTTCCTTATATTATTTTTTATTATATTTTCATTAAAAATTAGTAATAATTTCACCTTATGAAAAATTTGAGTGGGTGCCTGGGCACCCATAGTCTAGGCTATGGGTCTGCCCCTGTGTGCATGTGCAAGACAACTACTCATGCAATATATTTATATATTTACTTTGTAATGGAATGAAAGATTCAAAGCACGCATATTACAAAACTATGGCCGGAAAGCAAAAAACAATATAAAGATTTGAGCTTTAAGGCATGTATAAATTTACCAATCTTGGAGCAACAAGTGATGACAAAGTTATGGTCTTCTCAGGAGGAATTTCAGCCTTTGTGCTCCCCATTATTACTAGAGAGTCCCCAGATGGAATTGCTTTAACTTTTCCCTTCAGCCATGCCGAGGCTCCTGGTGTCGCCATCCAAACAGCTAAAAAGTCTGCACAAGATAAACTGTCATTAGCCACATACTCATGCTTAGTTAATTAAACCGAAAGTTCACATCAAACTGTTCAGGCAATGTATCTGTCTACGCACTCTCACCCATCCAATCGAACAATCCACAACAACAATATAAAACTGACTTCCGACACAGTAAAATTTGATCTTCACACAACTCAGACATGTAAACGTAAAAAACACATATCAATCTACAAAAACAGAAAATTCAACAAGTATATCATATCGTTCACACACACAAGTAAAAACATCTTCACATTACTCCACTAGTTAAACTTAAAAAATCACTGCATCATTATTTATTTAAAAAATTAGACAAATCTCACAACCAAAAGAACTAATCTTTTACCAGCCTGATCCACCAACTCGAGACGGTCATTAATCTAAACCAGAGAACAAACACGCAATTACGCAAAACACTAGCTGTGATCACACATCTAATCACTAACAAAAACCACCAATCCACAAATAAAACAACAAACCAATACAAATGAGCAAAAAAATCATACACACATGTAAATCAATATACACAGCACGATATCAATTCAATCACGATATCATTACAAACATTCAGATCTAATCAATATAAACTATTCACAACCATTACAAACACAAAATTCAATTAAATTAACAGCAACAGATTCATAAATATGAGTACATACATACAACTCAATGAAATGACAGAAGAAACAGTATCAGGATGTGAACAACACACACGCACTTATAGATATATATGTGTGTGTAAATGTATGTATAATTTTAATAGATCTGAGATTGATACCTGCTTACAAAGCTTGTTTTGGTTGTAAGTATGAGTTTAGTCGGACGGCGGATGAACAGAAATGTAGATATACAAAAAAATATAAGTAATGGTGGTAATATATATATTGAAGGCTATTACAATGTAAAAGATATGCCATCCATATTGGTATTATTTACCTAAAATGCCACTTATATCTGACCAAAATCTATATGCATTTAGTGTTGGGTTAATTTTCGTAATAGAGAATTTGACGGTGACTGTGTTTTGACTTGGGAGGAAAGGTAAATTTGCCTTATTTACCACGTCATAACGGAAGGTATAATTAAATAGACCAGTAATATGATGACACGTACTCCTATGACGAGCTTTTCGGTCAATTATGGTAAGTTTTGACTTTTCTTTTATAGTTGCTATTAGTTTACAATGATATATGCTCAGTAATGAATTTAATTTTATTCTAGAATTTCTTATTCAGCTATTATCAAGCTTTTGTTAGGAAAAGTGATGATTTTCTGGTTTTAAAGGACGTAATAATAATAATTCGTTGAAAATTTTAACTATTGTAATATTAAAAATCTATTTATTAGAATATATTATTTTCCTGAATGAGTATCAGGAAGAGAAGTTAAGATACGTGTATGTATATTTCTTTAAAAGATTAAGGATACTCATTTCCAAAATTGATATCTCATATACCAATGAATATTCCGGTTGTTATTATTTTCCGACTTTTTCAAAAAAATATAATTTTTCATAAAATAATATTATATGACTTAAATTTGTTTATAAAATGTTTTTAAAATATCACATTTCATGTTTTAATTATTTCTAATTTAATTAATAATAATGGACCTTATATATTCATATAAATCTCATCAATTAAAATATTACATAATGACACTTGTTATTTAAATACATTTTTGAGAATAAATTTAGAATATGTAATATTAATCTTTTTTTATAACGCATATCGAATGCATATGATTTTTCTTTAAAGATTTGTTCATGTTATGCAAAAAATTTTTGAAAATATGATTTCAGATTTGCTTTTTGGCAAATTAGTAGATTTAAAATTGTGCATTTACGTTTTTCTTTAAATTTTCCCAATCTTCCAAAAAGAGGAAGAGTTAGAGCCGACAAAATAATTTCTCATTTCTTTCTTTTATTCAAAATTGTGCATTTACGTTTTTTTAAAATTTCAGGCATATTTGATACTTGAAATTTCTAGTATAGTTGATAATTGAAATTTGGATATACATTAGACGTGTACATTTGAGCTTTACCAGTTTATGATAAGGATATGCATCACAAATACTAATCATTCCACGAAACGGTTTCTCAATTGACGTCAGTTCCTAACTAAAAATGATATAGCAAACCCCGGAAAGAAAAAAGAAAGCAACAAAACATAGAAAGGATGATAGATAGACTGAAAGAGATATGTAGGGAAAAAATAGTGGTATAAAGTGTAATTACTTTACAACTTAGTTTGGATTATTTATATTATATTATTAAAACTGAACATGTAAATGTTTGATCGAGTTATAATATTGGTCTTTTACTAAACTTTGACATAATTTTTAATTAAATTTTAACTAGAATACATTCTTATATAAAAATTTTATTTAATTAAAATTAAATAATAAAATGAAATACACTTTTATACAAAATATTTTGATTAGAATATTTTAAAATTTGATTAAATTAAATATTTAAATATTATTTATATAATATAAGATCAAAATTTAACTAACAGTGTTGTATTTGGTTTAAAAGAATGAAATGTAACAAATAAAATTGGAATAAAACAATGCCGAAAAATATGAAGAAAAATGAATGGGCGTTAGGACAAAAAATATGAACATAAGTATAATGGAGATCTGTTTTCATTAAGAACACGTCAAAAATATTTTAAGAAAAATAAATTTTGAATTTTATCAAATACACTTTTTATCTATCTTTTAACAAAAAACCATGCTTCGTTCAATTGAAAAAAAAAGAAGCTTTTATTAGTGTTTCGAACGCATCCGTGGTGGGTTAGCATCTCAAGGTATTTAAGCCCCGTTTGTTTCTCTGGATAAGTAATTTAAATCAAAAAAAAAAAATTATAATTTATTTATTATTTGATAAATTAAATGAACTATTACAATTATGGTTTCGCATATTTTTAATTAAATTATCATTTTATAAGTGTTTGAATATACATGTAATGATGATGTAAATTAGAAATTAGAAATTATATAAAAAGAACGATGTATATTAGAAACATGTGCCAACACATTTTCAATAAAAAAAATGAGCGTGTTTGGCTTGATTTTTTATTTTTATGTTTTGAAAAAAAAACCCAAATAGGATTTAATGTCTCCTGCCCAACGCCTTTCTGTTAGTTTTTTTGTAGCCAATGGGGCCATTTTTGTTTTAGGGCCAAATTTGTGCGTTTTGGGCCTGGAAATACAGCGCCTATCAGTTGAAAGAATTCAAAACACGCTTTCGCTGACGAGAAGCGGTTCTTATTGAGAGTTTTGCGAGACTATGATGTTGTGACTTATTTTGATTAAATTAAAAATTGAAAGTTAATTTAAGATTGTAACTCTCAGTAGAACCTAATTTTCTCTCAAAACACTACCTCTCTTTCTTGATCTGCCGTCTCTAATATTTTCTGAGGGATCTATTTTTATCGGTGTAAAACTTCAATACTTGTTTACTTTTTGTTTTCTCGATTATTCTCCTGTTTTTCTTCAATAAATTCCCAATTTTTTGGGGTTTTTTTAGTCTCTCCTTTTTTGTGAGAGTTGAGTTTTGTTTTGGTGTTCTTCATGTCCGGAATTATAAATCTGCAAGATTTTCATAGGTTAAATTCTGTGATAAAGTTTTTATGGGATTGCATATCCGGTCGATTGCTCAAAACATTTCAGTAATAACAAGCATATACATCCATAATATTTTCAGAAAATCGTTTGGTTGCTTTTTCAAGGAAGATGGATTTAACAACGATTACTCTTTAAGCATTTTTTCAATTTCAATTGTATTTGTAGTATGGTGTTTTATTTATGAATTAATTCTCCTTTTTTCAAAAAAAGATCGTAACTCATAAGGTATTAATAATTTATGAGAATGGATTATTTTTACTGTTGATAAGGTAGAAGAAATTTGGTCTATTATTTGGTTGAATATTGAAGTAAAATCTGCCAGGTTCATCACAAAGTTGATTGGAATGCTTAGAGAGTTGTGGTCTAGCACAGTACGGTACAATATAAGTGCATGGACGTGGTAGAAAGTCTGAAACACTCTGCTAAATGAGTTGGGCAGTTCTGCAAACCTTTCCGGAGTGATGAACATGGATCTGAAGAGGAGACCTAAAAAGCATCTCTGTTCAAACAGGCAAACACAATGATTCCAGGCCACATTTGCAAATTCTTCACTTAGATTTCAAAAGCCTCGGACCGGTCAGTTTTGCATTCTCACCTTGTGTACAAAAATTATCCCATGTTTCACTACAGATGTTACTAATAACCCAAATAGTTCACCTTCTGTTGGCTTCACAGAATCGACTGCTGACACTTTTATTATGTGTTTATTAATTAGCCGGATAATTTGGGTAAGGAGTAACATCTATCGTTCTCCATGAACTCCCTGAGTTAATTAAACTTCGTTTTTACTGAGACAGTTATGGATTTACAGTCCACCTTAGTGTTCTAACGGCTGCAACTTCTTCTTCAGACATTTATATTAAAGAATTGGTTGTTCAGTTCACTTGGATACTTATTTGGCAAGCTAGCCATTGGCCTTCATTGAATATATACTTCCCACCAGTAGCAATAAATAAAGAATTTATGATCGTTAGTTATTAGACATTTGAATCAGTTATGCGGGAAGTTTTTTTCTGCTCAATCGATAGACGTGGACATATCTAAGTCTCTTTATATGCTTCTTTAGGTACTAGCTAGATTACTCATATTTTCAAAAACAGAATTTTACATTTAATTTAAAGTTTCGACTTTTGATTTAAGTACAAATAGAATAAGAACTTTTCTGTGTCATGAAAATGACGAGTAAAAATTTGTCTAATTGGGGTGGCTTGATAATCAGTTATCTATCTTAACATATTTACTTTCTATTTCAAGAAGAGTAATAAAGTATATAGCTGATTACATCCTCGCCATAACTTGTCTGAATCTGCAAGGAGGCAGAAGACTGATCTAACACACTTCTTGTATTCTCGAAACTAAATCATTTGCATAACATCTATAACTTAGCAAATTACCAAAAAAAAAAAAGTTACTAAATATTACTCCAGTTTCAACAGTTAAACGTGAATGCAGTTGCTCCAAGAAATAACAATAAACATAAGTTACTTAAAGCAAAAGAGAGACTTGTAGTGTGCATGGTTGAGACATCCAACCTTCTTGACACCAGCAGGTCATCTTTATGTCACAAAGGAATAAATCTAACAACATAATCCACTGAAGAACTAAATAGTGAAGTGAACTCCAAGTATGAAGCATATCGCTTTCATTACATCACCCTCTAAAGATGCTAACTTGTAGCATAAATATATGGTATATATATACACCCAGCATAGAAAATAAATTGGAAGCTGAACTTGTGGTCTTAACACCACCAAAATTAAAAAACATGTTGAAATTTTCATTGTTCTTCAATATCACCTTCATGCTATTCCTCTGCACAAAATTGTGCCTTGCAGGCGATAGTGATAACCTCCAAGATATATGTCCAACAGGTAATTCCCCTGGACAAACCATCTTCATAAATGGCTTTCCATGCAAAAATCCAACAAACATTACAGCATCTGATTTCAAAAGCTCATTGTTAAACCGCAAAGGCAACACTGATAATTTTCTACAGTCGGCAACAAATATCGTCACTGCCTCGGAGTTTCCTGGCCTTAACACGTTAGGCTTATCTGTGGCTAGAATTGACTTGGATATCGATGGCCTTGTTATGCCACATTCTCATCCAAGGGCGTCGGAGATATTTTTTGTTAGCAAAGGTATTGTTGTTGCTGGATTTATTGATACAAACAATCAGCTGTTCCAGGGGATTCTCCGAGAAGGTGACGTGTTTGTGATCCCTAGAGGCTTGCTTCATTATTATTTGAATGGTGGTTTTGAGCCTGCTACTATTATTTCTGTTCTAAATAGTCAGAGCCCTGGAGTTGTGAGCATTGCTGATGCAATGTTTACACCTGACGATTTAGAGGCCATGGAAAGAATAAAAAGGAGTGTCATTTCTACGGCTCTACTGGCCTTAAATAATGACGAAGCTGCGAATTTGGCTCAAGTCTAGTTGTTCTGAAGCCGGTTTTATTTTGAAACTACTGTTGACGTGAAAAAGAATATTGCTTTGATTGTATAGCCAAATTTGAAATATATTATTAGTTGACTGGGTATGCCTATTTGTTTTTTGTGAAATGAAGTTATGTAATTAGTTGTGGCCATTGAAGGCTGCTGGTCTGGTTGAAATGTCTGTCTGTTTCCTGATTGCATTTGTGAATATATAATATGTGGAGCATTTTGTGTCCCTCTATCCTTTTTACCAGTCCATTTCGAAATTTTCATGTTTATTAAGGATTTTTTTTGTAGCTTTCTTCCATTTTACCCATAATAATTAGATTAATATACCATCAAAATGGGTGTTAAATAATTGAATATTACTTTACGAATGTGTTTTCCACATTAGGAATGGTACATGGCATTGTGGCCAACGAACATACCAGAGTATGAAATATCATGGTCTATAAGTATGCAGTGTGTTTTGGTGAACGCCAGGCTCCCACACCAGATGCTGACACATAGGAGGGGATCGTCCCATGGCCGCACAAAAATAAATAAGTGGTGCTCTCTGAATAAATTTCGGTCTTCAAAAATATTAGATAGAAATAATACAAGTACACGAAATAAATTATTGTCAAACAAAGAATTTTTGGCCTGGTTCACCCAACGAATTGATTATTGTCTTCATTAAGTGAAAGTGCTAAAAAGTAACGGGACAGTTCACGGTACATTACATAACTCTCAATTCTCAAATTTTTGTCAAACAAAATTGACATGTTTAAATTGGATAAAAAAGTTGCTTGTACAATTCAAAGAAAGCCCACCTATTTTTATACCATATCTTGACTCATACACGATTAAGGAAGAAAGAGAGGGCTGAGTGCTGATCGCCTCCATCTCAAACTCGCTTATCTTTAATTCGTGATTAAAAATTCTCTTTGTGAAAATCAAACATTGTGGAGGTCGTGCGTGAAAAATCAGCAGCTAGCTGTTTCAACTTTGCCGCTGGTGGTGGAGTCCCACAATAAAACACTCCTGCTCATTGACAATAATAAAAAAAATATTAAGTTGCCTATATAATGTTACGTGAGTTCAGCAGAACTGCTCTTAAAAAAAGTTGAGAACTGACCAACTCGGCTATTTGTGTTTTTGCCAGCAATGCCCTTGTAGACCTTTTGCCAATCAGGCTTGGCGAAGTAGGACTTGATATGAGTACCAGTGACAACATCGATGCCATGCTTAGCATAGTAAAGGGACTGAAGCATAGCGATAAGAGCGGACTGAGCATTTCCTTCTTCGTAAACACTAGTGCAGTGGTTATGCATTTCTATAACACCGTTCTTGTCTACGTCAGTAACCTCATTAATCACCCCTTTAAACCAATCAAAAGAGCCTTGTGAAGGTGTAAGGCCCTGGTGATTTTTTCTTAAGTGGACTGACATTAGTCCTACCAATGCCACTAGTTGTACTTGTGCCGGTCACATTTTCTATGGCATTCTCTTCCTCCTCCTTTGCCTTGATGTTGTACACGATGTCCTTCACAATACTGATCATTGGTGTTGCTCCTATGCCTAATCCTATCAGTAACACTACATCATAATTTTTATAGTCTTGTGCAGGTGCTCCATATGGGCCATCAATCGACACTTTGACACTGCACAATAGATGTTAAAAAAGTCAAATAAAGGTTCTACTTTCAATAGGCATAGATAGATAAATCGGTAGAGTACAAACTTACTTGGAGTTAACGCCGTCTCCTCGGATAAATTTAGCTCTCAGAACTTCACTTTTCCCGGTAGGTGATGACTGACAGACCTAATTATAAAAAATATTGATTGATCAATTTGAGGTTATATGATAGATACTGTAACAAACATCTGCTGGTAACAGTTGTTTTTAGATACTCCTGTCTTTTTTTTTCTTTTCCGGTTTGGTGAATGACATGGGTTTTAAGAAAATTAAGGGTTGAGTTACTTACATCGGGAACTGAAGTACTTGTTTAATCTAAAAGTACAAGTCCAATCCATTATTAATGCTTTCAACCAATTACAAGATTAATTTTGAACAACCAATTAAAATGGGAGTAGATGGAGAGCCGAATATGTGTCAATATATATGTATAAAGTTGTAAATATATATGTATAAATTTATTTGTTTTTTATGGCCCAAAATGAAAATAAGAAAAATTATTTGAATTGCCTTAAAAAAGAGAACAGGAAAAGTATTACTGTAAGAGATGGAGAGAGTATGTGTTATTTGTCAGAGGTCTCGTAACAGAACGAACCTTTGAGAAGACCTCTTTGATTTCTCCTGTCCAATCCCCAAGACTTCGAATATGAACACTCACGTAATCATCATTAGGGGCAGAAGTGATAGAAAATGGATGCCTGATGCCACATGAAATTCACAACTCATTAAAAGATTAGGCATCGCCTGGGCTGGCAAAGGAATATGTCTACATTTTCATATTTACATAATAAGTGATAGTAAGTTACAGTGTCTATACTAGTAAAACTGAAGGATCTGATCACCTACCATTCAAAGGGCGAAACAGCAGCACACTTTACAAACATGTATTGCCCACTCTTGTATTTGAATCCCTCAGGATTAAACACGTCAAGTGCTAAAAGATTTTCAGGATAAACATAATATGATCTATCAGTCCGTTTAATCAACATATATTATCACAGATATGCAAACATATATAGATAATGAACGACTACATAACCTGTAGGCTCACCTTTTTTATATCAACATTTTTTATGCTCGATCTATAGGCTCTAATGAATCTCTCGCTGGCGGACCCAGAACTTTAAAGTGCCCCGGGCTAAAAAATTTAGGACTTAAATTTAAAAAAATTATAATGTAACATTTATATGTGTAGATAATTAAATAAAAATTAAGTTTCCATTTTATGTAAACCAAACTACGTTATGTATAGATTTGGCTTCCAAAAAAGAAATTAAATATAAATTTAGCAAAAAAATAAAAAACTAGATCAAGTTGAAACTTTAAAAAAACATTAAAATGGTTAAAGTATTTTAATATTTTAAAAGAATCATTAACTGAAAATATAATACAAATTGTCAAAAAAAATTAAACTAAATCTATAATATAAGGGCCTAATAATGCAAATATTTATCTTGATATATGATTAATATTTAGAAATTAGAATAATCAATAATACGAATCAAAAAATAAAATAAGATGCAATACATAGATTAATAAAAGAAAATGAGAACCTCATATGCATATCATTAAAATATAGATATAATTTATTTCATAAAAAAGAAAATTATAGATATAGAAAAAGTTAAAACATATGTAAGAATTAAAAAATAGATATAAAAAATTAATTTATACATTTTTTCGAATATAATTTCAACCTTAAATATAATTCAGTTAAAGTTATATAAATTTAAATATTTAATATATACAACACAAAAAAGAAATTTCCATGTAATATCCCTAAATAAATATAATATTTGATATAAAAGAAAAAATCATGTTCATTTAAAAACAACTCCTCCTCCTCAAATATTAAACAAGAAAATAATAATAACAGCAAGAACTCACATAAATCCATATAAAATGTAATATACTACGTCACTTCATGTATAAAATTAGGTTCAAGCATTTGGGCTAAGCTAATATTAGATAGGGCTAGAACAAATTTGAACTGATATATTAAAGGTAATTTTTGAGGAAAAAGTGAAGTGATCCGGACAGGATCCCACATAGCCCGGCCCTAGGTCCCTCCTCTCGCATGCATAAATTATAATTGGAACTGCAAGATACCAAACTATCACATAAACGTCGCATAATAGACATCAATTGAAAATACAAACAATGTTAAAGACTTTATTACTCCCTCTGGTCCTATTTATAGGTCGTTTGACTTTTTGCACGTAACTTTATGTGCTTTGACCACATAACTAGAATTAATATTTTTTAAATTTTCTTTTTGTGAATTAAAATTTAAACATTATATTTTTATTCAGAAAAAGAAAATTTAAAAAAAATCAATTCTAAGTATATAGTCAAAGCACCTAAAGTTACGTGCAAAAAGTCCAGTAACCTATATAAAGGACCAGAGGGAGTAACATTAGTCAATTTATTATTAATGTCTAAAATTTGTTAAAAAAACATGTGCGCACTTGATTTTATTTCCTGCGACTATTATTTCCACTGATATTGATATCATTTCCTCGTGTTATTTTCTCACTTTAGCACATTCTCCCTCTCTTCTTAGACACAAAAACACACCGATACACACACACAATCCAAACACAAAAATCTAACACAAAAATTCAATTAACCCTAGTTCAATCACACCCACTAGTTCGATTACAACCCATTTTATTACAAATCCTAGTTTGATTATAAACCCTAATTCAATCACAAGCCCTAGTTTGATTACAACCCATTCGTTCATGTTGGAAGCAGGTTGTTGACAGAGCTAGATTTACTTCGATTTAGTTGGGTGTTGAAACAGCAGGGTGTTGACCTCGATTTAGGAGCTGGGTATTGAAGTAGAGCACTGAATTACTTTTTACTGGTCAATTTAGCAGCTGGGTGTTGAAGTAGAGCTCTGATTTACCATTTACTGGTCGATTTAGTAAGTGAGTGTTGAAGTAGAGCTCTGATTTCTCTTTATTATATACATGTTTGTTCTAGAATGCTTATTTTATACATGTTCACTGCCCTCTTTTTATTTTATTTATTTATGTTCACTGCCCTCTTTTATTTTGTACATGTTTTATTAGATATAGTGCGTTCTAGGCTGCTTAGTCTATTATTAGATATGGTTTGTTCAATTGTTATGCTATTATGGTCAATCTGTGTTTCGTTTACATATATATAGAGTTATTATGTTTCACATTACTATTACTCATGCCCTGTTTAATCGTCGTATATGTTTTATACATGTTCATAGCCTATTTCAAGTGATTCATTTGATTATGTATGTATCGATCTGTTGTAAAGGTGGTAGCATGGAAAGTGAGGATTGGGTTAGTAAAGGCGGTGACATTTGTAATGCTGAAATTATAGGCACTTTCATCCTCTAACTCACCGTCTGCCACCGACAAAGCAAACAGTGCAGAGACGCCCTTTATATCTGTACGTTCCTCTGATTTATTCTCATAATTCCTTTTTAATAAGCAAACTTTTTAGTCAATATGATACATTATAATCTCATTATTTCCGTACCCATTGGATTAAGGATGGTACTAGCTAGCATCCCTATGGCATACATGAAAAGAATGTAAAACAAATTAGTATTTTTAATTTTTGTTTCTGCAAGGATTCCTATGCACTTTACATATTAAGGTATCTTTTGTAGTAGTTCATCTCAGAAGTGTGTTATACTACTAGTTTACTTAGCAAATACAGTACTATATTTACAAGCTAGCGCGTACCCTAATAATTTATCTGCATTTAATAAATATATTAAAAGCCTATCTTTGAGGGTATGTCACGTAAATTAAATACACTAATACTGAAATAATTATATGATATATATGTTGCTTTGTATGAACAAGCGTTGGTTTCTTTGCCAATAGGATTTGCAATGTTTATGGTTCACTTAGCTACGATTCCAATCCCCAGAACTAGCATTAATCCTGCTCGGAGATTTGGTCCTGCTGTGATCTACAACAATCACAAAGTCTGGAGTGATCATGTGAGTGGCTTACTCAATTTATCCGCAATTTAATTTTCAATAAAATTTTGATGCTGCGTCTCTATAAAAAAAATTACAAATACTAAAACAAAGGGAATTAATAACTTCAAATAAGGGGAGAAACAAAAACAAAGTGTATTGCACTATTGCATAGTGAACTTGTGTTATTATTTATTAAAGCAAGAAGCATAAACATTAACATTGCTGATAAATGGTGTTATTGGTGAATGAGTTTACACGTTTTGTTTGATTTGATTAAGTTGTGCCCACGTTAGAACACATATGCATGCATGTGTACAGTGGATATTCTGGCTTGGACCATTTCTGGGAGCTCTGGGTGCAGCACTTGTCAACCTTTTATATTCAATATTTTATTGGTGCTAATATATTAAACAATCTTGTTTTCTTTCCAGGTGCAATTGTTCTCTGCAGTTGGGATGCAGAAGAGTTTGGGATGGTAGGTAATAGTCTATCTTCATCAGTCTTGGGCTTGTACCTTCTATATTTGTAGGATTTAAAATTATGTGCAAAGATCAAAAGAACAAAACTTTTAACAACCAAGGGGGATGTTCTTGAATGAGTCCTTAATGATAGCTGGCCTATGAATTTCAGAAAGATGCATTGAATCAAATGCAAAGATTCAGCATATGATAGACTCCCCCCCCCCCCCCCCTTAATATGTTCCTGATATGCATTACCATTTTTTAGCATTAGAAGATTATAGACTCCTCTCTCACTCTTCTCGATATGCATTACCATTCTTTATATAAACTAAATTTAGTTTCCACAATCTTTCTAAGAAAATTTCACTTTGGAGTGTAGGGATTTATACGGGTTCAACATTCTCATGATGTATATAAAATGACTTGTTAGACTAGAATTTGGAATGTAGGGATTATATGCTTTTATTTTTTCTAGTATACAACTTTCATGAAGTTTGATTTAATACATGTATCAACATTTTGTTCGGTAGTGTTACATTATTGTTATATCCAGTGTCGTGGTTCTGTTAAATTTGACCTTGACACAACTATGCTAATATTCAGCCTGAAATTAGATTGATAAGTTTCCAAAGAAATGTACTATAATCACATCTTTTTAATATATAATGATAATGATTTAGCCGAGAACTCTTGCTTGTAGATCATCATAGAGTGACAATCTTTTGTGGTGTTTCTGTTGGTTGTAGGTTGTAATGAAGAGAGCCCAAAGCATAGCTCAATCGCCATTGTCACGCCCTGCCCTTCAGATATCATCATGGTCATGTATGGGTCCTCGCCATCAGTTTGGACTTTGAAATGGCTAGTTTAGAAGCTAACTAGTGAAGTACTTGATATTTTTGTTAATGTACTTTATATTTGACAAGTGGTGCCTAGTATGTTGGTTTGTTTTGGTTGGTAAACTATGTAAAAATAGTATATGTTTGGTTGGTTTATTTAGTTGTTTTGGTTTGGATAATTGTTTGAATTGGTTGCTTGATTTCATTTAGTTGATTGTTATGCACAAATAGTGTTAGAAATGATGTATATCAAGCATATGTAATATGTATATTGTCAAAATGCAGTTCTAACATCACTTATTTATAATTAATTGATTTCCTTTATAGACCAACACAATAGGTCAACCTAAAAAAACTGATGTCTATAAAACACTAACATAATAGGTCATTCTAAAATAACTGATGTCTATTCTGCATTTTAACAACAATTACAACTATAAAAACTGATGTAATAAATTATACTCCCTCCGTCCCACCCAATTGTTATCACTTTTTTTTCACTTTCTGACACGCATTTTAAGGTGGATTTTAAGAATAGTTCCATAACTTATTTTTAAAAATTTCTTTTTTTGTATAAAAATAGGATTGTTCTATATTTATACAAAAAAGGAAAATTTCAAAAATAAATTATGGAACTATCCTTAAAATTCACCTTAAAATGCGTGCCAGACACCCCATTTTGAAATGATAACAAATCAAAGGGACGGAGGGAGTACAAGACAACAGTCAAAAACTGATGTCAACTGGGGTGACCTTTAACATCACCGGCATAGACATCGGTTGCAAAACAGTTAGACATCAGCCAAAAACTGATGTCTATGCACATATTTCTAGTAGTGAGGTCTGGCATTTGCAAAACAAAACATTTAACAGCTTGTTAAATGATTGATCAGGAGGAAGAGATATGTACTAGAATATATGCTGTTCAAGTTAATTTGTACTTACCGTTTTCTTGTACCAGTCATGTGTCAGGTAAAGTTTGATACCATGAACAATGAGCAATGCGTAGACAATGACAAAGAGGTGATGTGAGTACCAGGATGAATCCATGATTGTCAGGGTCCAGCTCTTCCATGATTAGTGTTGCGTATTCATCTGCTTGGTCTTTGATACTCGACAGTTTGTTGGCAGAAGCACTAAGACTAATAATCTACAAACATAAACTATATTAATTAATTAAGCATCTAAGCACTAATATATTAATATCTCAGAAATGTGAGATGGTTCATTTAATATACAGAAATCAACTCTTATTATGCTCATGCATACCTCTTTCACTTCATCCTTGGAGATTATGAGGCCGTTTGGGATTACTTAAAATAAGTTACTTTTGACTTAATGGAGGTGTTTTTAATTTAATGGAGAAAGTAAAGTTTTTTACTTTAAGTTGAATGAATGTGTTTGGGTAATGGAACTTAAAGTTAAATGGGGGGTTTAATAATTTTGACTTTAAGTGAAATTTGACTTTAAAAAATTTTAAATTCATATTATTTATACTTTACAAGAGTCATGGAAGCAAAAAAAAAAAAAAAAATCGAAAAGTCAAAAAGTCATAAGCAAAAGTACCTTTTAGGTACTTTTTACTTAATGGAACTTTTCTCCTAAAAGCTAGCTTAAAGCCGGAATACACAAACACGTCAAAAGCTCCTAGAAGTCATTTTTTACTTAAAGCCATGTTACACAAACAGGCTCTATACCATTTGCATCTTTGTCAACCCTTCAAAAGAAATATTTCATAGGTTCAATCATTTTAAAAGTACGTTTACGGGGTATTACAAATAGTTCAAAAGAAAAAAAAATCTGATATTTTTTGTGTTAACATAATTATAGAAATAAATTGAGTTGGTCCCCTTACATGTCAAAGAAAGTTCGAAGCCTAGAATCAAAACTCTGATCAGAAATTTGTTCCCAGAACTCCTTTAATTCTTCTTTGTTAATTGAGTCACCCTTTATGTTCCTCCTCCTGGCAATCACATCAAAAATCTCTTCAGCAAAACCGGTTAGAAAATGGAAAGTTTAAGACATATTTTATATATGTTCTTGATGTATCTTCTGGAAACTAACTATTGGAAGTTGTTCTTTATTACGAGAACTTAAACTTTTATGTTTGGATCTAAGACATTTTCTTACTGTAATTCATAGATAAATTGAGTAGAAGTTGCTAGCTTGAAATGAGTTTTATTACATGATTAATTAATTTAATTATGACTTCAAATATTATTTTAATATGAATATTGAATCAAAGTTACTGTCAGAGTATACTAGTTACTGTCAGTGTATATAAAGTTACTGTTAGAGTATACAAGTTACTGTCAGTATATATAAAGTCACTATCAGAGTATACAAAGTTACTGTCAGTGTATACTGTGACTTGAGCTGGGTCAGAGTTTATCAATAAACTTTGATGGACTAGCTCATTGATAAACTTTGATGGAAGAGGCTGGGTCAGAGTTTATAAACTCTGATAGTTTAGCAGTAAACTCTGATGGAAGGCTGGATCAGAGTTTGACAGTAAACTCTAATGGTATGGCAGAGTTTATAAACTCTGATGGGCTATTTAGCTAAATTCTGATGACTGTTACTGATTCTGATATATATTCTATTAAAGGCACTTAAAGTCGGAATAATTATTTTAATTAATGTTTTATCTGCTGTTACATTTTATTGTATTATATATATAGATAAAAATGTTGGAGATAAAAAAAAAGAGTAATAAGTGACAATTTTGGGAAAATCCTAGCAGTCATACTCTGTATCTCTTACACACGTATTCATACAGATTTTGCATAAGGTTTTTTGGGCGAACTGAGGTGCAGGTCACTGTTGAGTGCTACGTATCTGTGGATGAAGTACTCTGTGATGTTTTGTCCTGTAAGTGATATTGCTGCAACCCAACACAGCGTAGTGGGGCAATAATCTCTTCAAGAACAATCAAGACTTCTTGCAAGACTTGGCGACTCAGCAGTTGTTTTGGTTTTATCAGTTTATGCTTAAAGCTTCTGTTAGAGCTAAGTATTCTATTTTTTCTCTTGTCTTTACAGTTACTGATTGATATATCTTGTTTCTACCTTCGTGCTTTGTTTTGTTAATTGGTTTAATCTGTCTGTTCTTATTAAATTATTTATATAATTGTCCCATTGTTGTGTTTAGTTTTGAATTACACCCAACAAAACCTTTAGACACCTCATTCTTACCTATAATTAATAATCAGCATCAGAAACAAAGCTCATATACGCAATTGTAATGTTTCAAAGCATAAAAATACCATCCCTATAATTTTAATAAATCAGTTTACCTATGCATTCCCAAAAGAGTGCACGAGAAAGCAAGCCATTGGTGGAGACAGTGAGTTCATCGAACTTCTTCTGCACTTTCATCCAATCAGAGCCACCATCAGTCTTGCTTAGAAACTTAAGCCCCGTCAAAGCATGAACTGCACCTGATTTAGACCGATCATATTGTTTCTGTGGCCTTTCACTCAAAGAAGTCAACTTCTGCAGCTCCCGAGACACCTGCCTAATCTTCATCGAAGTATATTTCACAGCTGAGGAACCAAAAGCTGATCGTTCCTCTAAACCTTTAGCCTGCAGAGTCAACTTGTTGTCTTCCGCATTAGCTCCTCCTGCAGACTTAACACTGTGAACAGCCACTAAGTCTTCACCAACATCAAGTGTGATTTCCACATGATTATCAGTGGATTTCACACTCTCATGATTCCTGGCAGTACCAGAGATGGTGTCACCTGGAATATCAAATTTAGTGCTCTTTTTGACTCCTCCTTGTTAAGGTCGGTGGCGGCTGCGTCCGAGAGGTACTGCTGCTGGTTCTGGAAATGCGTACCATCCATCTTCTGCATTTTTCGAAAACGAAACTAATAATTCTTCTCTTTCAAATATGAATAAATCGATAAAATTAGTCTCACTGAGAATATATTATGATAGTATATGAATATTAATGACTACAACGAAGAGCACGAGGTATATAAATATGGCAACAATCATTCTCTTAAGTTTGTTACACTAACCATGATGTCAAGGTGAATGGTTGATGTCAGGGTGCCTGATGTCATGCTATATTTGAAAACTCATTCATAAAAAGTTAAGGGATCGAAAACAAATAAACAGAAAAGAAATTAAAACATGTTCAATTGTTTAGATTTTCATACATGGAAACACGCTTAATGTTAGCTATAATCCAAATATTTTTGGAAAACTGATACATACAGTTTTCAAGTGTTTCCCATACAAATAAAATAATATTTTCTAGTTTTAGAAAACTGAAAAATACTTTAATCTTATCTTTCAGAAATAAGTAATTATTTTGAAAAAAATATACATATATTTTTCCTGAAAATAAATATATGTTTTAGAAATTTAAGATTAATCAAACACCCTGTTATATTTGATTAAATACTTTTATATTGTAATTTTTTTGAATAAGTTTTAGATGATTAATGAATAATATTCATTTGAAATACATTTTTGTATTTTTCACTAAGAACAAATTAATCTTCTTTCACTGTCTAACATTTTCATCACAGTGCAGAATACATACTTCATTTTAATGGGTTAAAATTTGATTTACAAATTACCAAAACTTATATATAAATTTTGAACACACTTTAAAATTTAGAAACTATATTTATTGTGTAGAAACACACCCATGAAAGTAATATATAGAATAATTAAACTGAAATTTGAAAAGAAAAATGATTTCTTAACTTACAAGTTAGAATTTGGAACAAGTTTTCTCATTTTCAATTTTTTAAAGAAAACTTTTCTGTAAATTTTTGTAGAAAAATTAGTAGTAGAAACCTGGAAAAATAGCTAGGAGCCTAATATTTGCATTGAATTCCTACCTTAAAATTGAAGTCACGGAAAATGGTTTTGTATAGTCAAGCTGTATATGAATAATCATTATAATCTGACTAGTGATACATCCGAACTCGACTTAATTAAATTGAGTTCAACTCTAATCATCCATGAATTTATCAAGCTATCCCGGATCTGAAAAATTCTGACACCTGCTTCCTAACCGATTTTTCAGTCAAATTTGAGGAAATATTTTATTTTTATGATTTTTATTTATCCAACAATAATTTTAATCTAAATAATTCGTGTAAAAAACACTTATATACTTTCTAATTTATTTTATTTGTGTTTGTTTTAAAAAAAAGTTTTGTATATTTTAATTTAAAAAATTTGTTTAAAATTTATAAAAATTAAGTACAATTATCAACTAACTAATCTAGTCTAATACTCACCAACAAATACCAAATTTTCAGTATTTTAATTTTAATAATATGAAAAATCAACTAACTTGTTTCAATAATGAACATAATTATGCTTCAATTATTTTTTTTCATCTTGTTTTTATTAATTTATATGGAGGAGTTGAGGTCAAACACTTTCGTGCTAACCACGTTTTAGTTTTTCTGGGTTGTTAGCTGGAGGCAAATATCGGTATAGCCTTTTCAAAGAAGTTAGGGGTGAAATCGAGTCGAATAAGTGCGAATAGCAGTATGATTAGATTCGGCTCGAATTTATAATTACTCGTTCAGATTCGGTCCGGATTCGAATTAAAATTTTAATATTTTGCTCAGATTCGACTCGAGTTTGGATATTAAAATTCGTATTTGATTCGGCTCGACTCGAATAAATACCGAATTACTCGTTTTAGCATATTCGAATTCGAATTCGTATGTAATAATTTTATAAAATTAAGAATATTGGAATAATTGTTCACTAAAAACTAAAATATAATCATTTTATAGAATAGTATTTTAATATAAATATTATATACTGCATATAATAATAAATATAACTTACGAATTCGAGTCGAGTACGTATAATAAATATGTATTCGAGTACTCTAAAAGTATTCGAACTGCTCAAAATAAATACGATCGAATATCATAGTGGTAAGATCCGACTCGATATTCGTTCGAATTATAGAATAAGATTCGAATACGCTCGTTTTTTATACGAATACGAATTATATTCATTTTTGACGAGTCGAATCCGAGTTCGAACACGGATTACTCGAATTCGTTTTCAGCCCTAAAAGAAGTTACTATTGTCAATGCATATATATGCGAGTGCCAGAGTAGCATTCGGACTCTCCACGGAGCGAATGTCAAACACCCGCAAATATATAATAGTTTATAGAAATTTAAAAATAGGCAGCTCAATCATAGCTATAAGAAACTATGATTATATTTAATATTATTAATTTCGTTTCTCCGTAGGAGTATAATAATGCTAAAATTTAAACAGGCTACTCGCAAACTACAGTATCTTCTCTATATATATAACTTGCCAACAAATATTTTCTTCGTCAAATTTTTCTTGGTCAAAGTCGGAAGATCACGGAGAATCATCCCTAAATCAGTGGATCCTGCCACTTTCTTTATTAAAATGCTACATGAATTGAGTGGTGACAGTGGAATGGGGACTCGTGTAACTGTGGAGGCTTGGTGTCACGAGAATTTGGGAGAACAACCGAGTACTGATCAAGCATACAGCATGCCACTATATATATAATGTGCAGAAACAGAAAACGCTAATGATATTAATCTAGACGTGTCTCTACGTCTTTCAATATGTATAATACGCTGAATTTTCTGTTTTTTTCTTATTACTTCCATACTATGCTTCTGCAGGCGATATTGGCAACCACCACCAAGTCCCAGCATATATATGCCAAACTAGTACGTCAAACATTTTCGATGCAAATATCACGTCTGATTTCAAAAGCTCGTTGTTAAATTGCAAAGGCAACACTGTCACACCGATGGCCTTGTGATGCCACATTCACATCCTTCGTCAGTCAATGACTGTCACCGTATAATAATAGACATGGTGGGTGAATAATATTTGACACGATACCCTTATAATTTTTAATTTTGTGGGAAACCTCAATGTTTTTGTAAAAATATTGATGGCGAAAATTCAACAAATCTTTTAGGGGGATATGCATGTGTCCCTCCGTGCATCTTCCTATATCATCCGTCCCTGCAGTTAGCCTAGTTGATACTTCTCTTCTCTTGAAAATGAAGCAAATTAATAGTTCAAGTCTGAGTAACACGCATGCATGCATGAGTGTATAAATTATTGTTATTGACATAACTATAGTAATAATGATGTCACTGTCTAGCTATTTCCGGGGCTTATATGTGGGTAGAAATGTAGAATAGACTTATATATATATTGATGGCTTTCTGATGCACGTTCTCATCCGAGGGCTTCAGAGATACTCTTTGTTAGCAAAGTGAAAGGTACTGTGGCTGCTGGATTTATTGATGGGGATTCTTCAAAAAGGTGACGTGTTTCTGATTCAAGAGGTTTGCTTCATTATTATAATTAATTTGAATGCGGTTTATGAGCCCAATAGTCAGAGCCCTGGTATTGTGAGCATTGCTGATTCAATGTTTACACCTGACGGATTAATCAGAGGCCATAAAATGAATAAAAAGGAGTGTAATTGGTAGGTCTCTGCTGGACTTGGATCGTTCTGGAAATGCAAATATGTGTCAGGTTCATTATTTCTGAAGCTGGTGCTAGTAATGTTGGGGATATGTATGTAGTCACAAAGGGTTAGACAAAAAATTGAGCAGAGTATATGACATCAAAATTTATCAAATGAAAATCAAAACAACTTATCTGAACAAAAGTCGTGGCGTGAACTTAATCACTGCGCTAAAGTTGAATTTGTCCCGCTACATACACACGGACTCGTGGCAATCAACCTCCAGCGTTACACGACATCTATCTCACTGGTGTAGTACAGGAAAACAGATTGAAAACTCTTTTGATCATTGCCCATAAACATGCTTATATAAAATATATGAGACTACTCTTTTATTATTTTCTCCAAAAAATACTAGAGGACAAAACATCTTTCTGATAGTGATCAGAACTTGCCGCTCTACAGCTAGAGAGCCAAAAGCCACTAGTATTTAAAAGAAAAAGTTAAGACAAATTAAAAGTCTCACATATAAATTAAAAAATATATATTAATATATATATATATATTATTTTTCTTTTGAAGCAAACTAAAAATTGGAATAATATTTATATAAATTCCAACAATCCTCCACATGATTCAAAAGAGAAAAAAAACTAGTTTTATGGGCAATGGATATTCAGTTTATTAAGCATCAATGTCTTGTGGACTTGAATTGATACCTAGTGCATACAAGTATGTTCCACAACCATGTTAGGTGAAACAAATTCTTGAACCTCTCATGGTAGTTAGTGAAAACATATATGCGCACTAAAACCTTTCTCAAATCAAAAGTATTCTCGCAGAACATTAATCTTGGTAATGTCATTCACAATTTATTGTAAAATGCCCCACATTGTAGCTGGATATTCATGAATGCTCTAGAGTCCTTAGCCTATAGGATCTCATAGGGGATTGAGCGTAACCCCTACATTCGCATAGGTAAGTTCATCAAGTTTGTATTGTTGCAAACTACCGCATATAAGATTATGAACTTATTAAGAACATTAGTTCATCATAACACATATGACAATAAAAAATACTACATCACTTTATTAATAGGAATGGTAGTAGTATTACATAAACATGAGTTCTTTTGTGATTTTGTTTGACCCATTGAACTTAGACATTCTTAAGATGGGTATCCATCACAATTCACTCCACAATAGGCTTCAAACCCATTCCTATTTGTGCTAACTCTAGCACCATGCAAAAGTCATAAACTTGAGTTCTTTTGTGATTCATCACAATTCACTCCACGATAGGTATCAAAACCTATTTTGTGCCAACTCTAGCAACAAATGACCTTTGCTGAGAGAATCTGTAGTATTCATCTCATACTCTTTATACACAAATAATATCACATTATTACTTATCAGATTTACACATTAGCATGCCTTAGGCGTTTATGCTTTCTCTTTATTATAAATGTAAATTTTGTCAACCTTTGCAAATCATATAATGCCAATCACGTTTCTTGAAATACAAACTCAATGTTCATCATACAAACACATGCACCATTTATTAATATTGGCAAAAATTTGCAATCCCCACAGCAAAATAAAGTGAATATCGAAAGTATTTACCTCAAAATTATAATTTGATTAAATACCTTTAACATCTTCTCAACATAATGAGACTGATTTAAAACAACCCATGTGAATTCCTATTAATTCACATCTGCCTTTTCTAAGCCCTTCATATCAAAGCAAGAAGTTAGAAAAGCATTGCTTGTGTTAACAACATTTATATTAATACCCAATATTAATATATCATTCACATATAAACATATGTCACACAATCAAATTGATCAAATTTGGAGTAAACACAAGTATAAGAATCATTTACCTGATAACTATTAGAGGTGATGGTTTTATGAAATTTTCCATACCAGACTCTGGGTGTTTAGCTAAGACCATATAATGATCTCATAACCTCATCATAAGTTTTGAAATCTTCCTCAAAAATGAAAGCATTTATCTCCTTTCACCTAAAAATTCTTTCTCAATTAAAAGAAATTAGTATAAAAAAATCAAGTCCAAAACTTGTCTCAATCCTAGCCTTTTTACTCATTCTAGGCTTAGGAGTGTCACAAGATTTAAACAAAGAAGATGTGCATACATGACAGCCACTATCATAAAAAATATATGTTCAAAAAAATCAACATCTCTTGATTTTTTATTTGAACCAAAAACATACAACTTTAAAAAATGAGTCTATATGTATGACCAATAACAGAAGATATATATATGACGAGTTGCACCGGTATCTACCACTCATTCAGAGATACATACGATAGGTTAACCAACGACATTACACATACATTAAAGATAATTCTAAAAAAATATCATATCTCATTCAGACATATTATCAAACACGTTTCAAACGCATCTTCACAAATAAAAAATAATAATCTCAATCTCTATCCATACATATAAATAAATTTGTCTAATACACAAATTCAACTTTAGAATGTTGGGGATATGTATGTAGTCACAAAGGGTTAGACAAAAAATTGAGCAGAGTATATGACATCTCATGTGATGAAAATAAAAATAGGGAACAAATCAAAATTTATCAAATGAAAATCAAAACAACTTATCTGAATAAAAGTCGTGGCGTGAACTTAATCAATGCGCTAAAGTTGAATTTATCCCGTTACATACACACGGACTCGTGACAATCAACCTCCAGCGTTACACGACATCTATCTCATTGGTGTAGTACAGGGAAACAGATTGAAAACTCTTTCTATCATTGCCCATAAACATGCTTATATAAAATATATGAGACTACTCTTTTATTATCTTCTCCAAAAAATACTAGAGAACAAAATCTCTTTCTGAACTTGCCACTCTACAGCTAGAGAGCCAAAAGCCACTAGTATTTTAAAAAAAAAGTTAAGACAAATTAAAAGTCTCACATATAAATTAAAAAATATATATTTATATATATATATATATATTATTTTTCTTTTGAAGTAAACTAAAAATTGGAATAATATTTATATAAATTCCAACAGTATAACACTATTTTCAATATGGAAAATTATATTGCTTTAGTTGTTGAACTTAAGTTTCTACAGTATTGCTAATGAATTGGCTATCGCTCTTTGTTTTTTGTGGAGTGAACGTTAAGTAAATTGTGACAACTGGAAGGCTGCTGGCCTGGTTGGACTATTGGAGCAGTTGCTGCTGATCACATTTGTGAAAATAAATTATGCTAATGGAAAACCAAGCTTGTAAGAGTGTCCCCTACACATATAACACAATACCATATGGCGTTCAACTCGCCACAAGATGGCTTCGAAGGTGCCTCGGATGCCACAACCACAGACGTTAATTATCCGGTTCAAACCCTGTAGCTGCTGATTTTTTTTTTTATAAAAGAATAAAAATCTTATAAAAAATTCGTGTGAGAAAATAAAAGATGATAGCCATGCATTCTATTTCTTCGACGATTCTGTATCTCTCATCTCTTCTTCATACCCGTCATAGTACATTCTCTTCTCTATTCTTCACTCTCTGGGGTATCTGAGTAGAATTTTCATCTTTCATTCCTTCCTCTCGCATTTCCCTGATGACTGTTTTATTCCTTATATTATGCACAGTACATAAATTATATATTTAATTACTTACATAGTAATAATAATATGTTTGTGATATAATATGTAATATGCAAGTTCATGCTATATATAATTAGATACTTAAATTTACATATAGTATTACATATAGTATGTTGCATACTTGCATTGTTGCAAGCTTATAACCAATTAAATATGACTCAAAGTTGGTTATAAATTCATTATCACTATCTAATAAATTAATTAATTATCATAAGTTTACAATGAAAGGATAGCGAGTCTGCCACAATTTATTCATTTTGTAAACTTATGTATGTACTCTACTGCAACCGTGGACTCCATATCGATATATATTGTCAATGTCCTCTAGCATTGTGTCTCTTACCATGCTTGAAACTAAGCATGAAGATCGGAGAAAGGATTATATCAATGCCAAGATCCATGAACTTCCAACAATAAAGTTAAAAACTGAGATGAGTGCATTAGGTAAGTCCAAGCAAATGCACCGTGCCAAATTGAATTCAAAGTAATGAGTATTTCGATTGTGGAGTTTTCTATTATATACAACTATCTTTTTAATGTCAATCAAATGGAAAAAAAAGGAAGAAAAGAGAGCATGTCAAGTGCAACCACCTGTCTTCATATTTAGTGTGTTTTCCTAGTGGACTAAACATACACTTGTTCATTTGGTGGGAGATGTCTAGCATTACTGCAATCTGCAACTGTGTGCATTATTATTTTATGTTTCTCAGTCAGTAGGTTAAAAGTTGCGAGAGACTTTTAGTTCCGCAGGTCTCTGGTCATCCAAATATGCAAATGATTTTGTCTTAGTTCACACACCGTAATTTGATTTTGTCATCTTCATTTAACGAAAGTGCAAGCACATTACAGTATTACATGACTCTTCAAAGATGCTAAACTCCTGTCAAAAACTAATGACATGTTCATAATTTAACACAACTGCTGTACGTGTCAATGAAAACTCACGGTTACAACTTGGTATACTAAAAAATCCTCTAATCTATACAATTCATATTTGATGGCAGCTATTTCTCAACCACCTATTCTTACACCATATCTTAATTCACACACGCTAGCTGGAGAAAGAAAGCAAGAACTTGGTGCTGATCTCATCATTGGCTCAAAGATGACAAATCTTGATTATATATAGAAGTATTGTTGTGGATTTGGTAGCCTTTCATTTTCAAATCGCAACTTCTATATATATAGAACCATCATCAAGCCACTATCATTTTACTTATCATCATTCGATTGCCTGCTATCATGCATTACACTATCCTCCTCCTCTCATTATTCTAAGTATATCTCAAAGAATATATATTTATATATATAATGAAAAAGTACAAATACACAAAGGTCAAATGAATATAACAACTCGAGAGGCAGATTCTCTGTACAGGGGCAAAGGGGGTTAGGTGTAAATCTAGAAGACGTTGATTGTCTCATCTGATTTATAGCCGTGCACCTATTCTTGATCAAAAATTTTCTTTGTGAAAATCAAACTTTGTGGAGGTCTTGTGTGAAAAATCTGAGGCTAATTGTTTCAACTCTTTCACTGGTGGTGGAGCCCCACAATAAAACACTCCTGAATATTGACAATACACAAATATATTAGCATGGGCTAAAAAATTATCTATGCAAAACTTTTACTAAGATTATTAATAAGTAACTTGTAAGTTGAGTTGAGAAAGAAAATGCTAGGAACTTACCAACTCGGCTATTCGCGTGGTTGACAGCAATGCGCTTGTAGACGTTACGCCAATTAGGCTTGGCAAAGTGAGACTTTACACGAGTACCAGAGACGACATCGACACCATTTTTAGCATGGTTAATCGACTGAAGCATAGCAATTAGAGCGGACCGAGCATCGCCTTCTTCGTAAACACTAGTGCAATAATTATGCATTTCTATGACACCATTGTTGTCTAATTCAGCAACCTCATTCATCACCCCTTTAAACCAATCAAAAGAGCCTTGTTCTCTTGTAACCCAGTAAAAATATGCCCTTGTTGTTTTAAAGTTACTCGAACTTGAAGGCCCCGGTGATTTTTTCTTTAATGGGCTGGCATTATTACCAAGGCCACTAGCTGTGCCGGTCCCATCTTCAATGGCATTCTCTTCTTCCTCCTTTGCTTTGATGTTGTTTACGATGTCCTTCACAATACTGATCATTGGTGTTGCTCCTATGCCTAACCCTACCAGTAACACTACATCATATTTTTTATAGTCTTGTGCAGGTGCTCCGTATGGACCATCAATCATCACTTTCGGGAAACTGCATCATAGTCATCACTAAAATGTTAAAACAAATGAACAAACATTTCACTTTTTAATACGCATGGATGAATGAATAGAGAACAGACTTACTTGGGATTGTTCTCTCCTTGGATAACGTCAGCTCTCAGAAGTCCACTTTTTCCGTTAGGAGGTGGTTGACAGACCTATATATACAAAAAAAATTAGCTAATCAATCCAGAGTTAGTAAATAGATCACAAACACATGCTTCTGAAAATATTTTTCTTGTCCATGATCTTAGTACTTGTTAGAACAAACCTCTGAGAAGACAGTCTTGAGTTGTCGTGTCCAATCACCAAGAGTTCGAATATGAACGCTCAAGTAATCATCATTAGGGGCAGAGGTGATGGAAAAAGGATGCCTGATGACACATGAATTTCAAAAGTTACTAAAATATTAGGATGAAAGAACTCGATTTTCATAGTTGAATGATCAAGCTAGTGATAGGTAACAGTATCTATACAAGTAAAACTGAAGGATATAATCACCTACCATTCAAATGGTGAAACAGCAGCACAGTTTACAAACATGTATTGCCCACTCTTGTATTTAAATCCCTGAGGCTTAGACATGTGGAGTGCTAAAACATTTCCAGGGTAAACCGCCACCTTCACACAGCATAATTTATCAGTTTGTGAAAACATGAAACTGCCATTGTCACAAAATGCACACATATATATTTAGTTGCTTACTACATAACCAGTAAGCTCACCTTTCTTATTTTAACAGCTTTGATGCTTGATCTAAAGGCTCTTATCAATCTCTCGCCTGCGTAAAGTATGATTGGAACTGACAAATACATCCAGGTCTGGCATTGCAAAACATTATACAGCTTGTTAGAAGATTGGCCCGGAAGAATCATGTATGAGACAATATGGTGTTCATGTTTATATGCACTAACCGTTTTCTTGTACCAGTCATGTGTCAGGTAAAGTTTGATACCATGAACGATGAGCAGGGCATAAACAGCGATAAAAAGGTGATGTGAATACCAGAAGGCATTGAATCCAGTAAGCTTCTTTAAAAATTTGGGTAAATTTACTCTGCCACGCCTCAACCACGGGCTTGCTAGGGTAAATGCTATTGCCATCAACACTACCATAATAAGCCCAGTTACCCCTTCTACTCCCTTCACAAACCACCAGTAGTTTGGAGGTTGTTCTTCCCCAAAGAAAGGTTCCATTAGTTCATACTTCTCCTCGTCTGCATGAAGGAGACGAGGAAAGTCGCAAGTTAAATGGGATATTGCATGAATCCCCGTCCCAATTGCAATCGCTATAGCTATAATCTACACAAAAGAAATTAAAACATTTTAGAACTTAAAAATAGAATATCTGTAAGAAATTTTTCCAGACAAATTAGACTTACTTTGTGGAAATTGAGGTTGTCGTCAAAGGGAACAGCTACTCCTAATCTGGTTTTGTTCCTAAGCCAAGTGATAGTATTCCGGCAGACTGGTAACAATATCAGTGCCATGTTAAATTTAAGCGTCTCGGCTGCACCCTTTGCCAAACAAACACAAACTCCCATAACTTCATAGGCAGCTCTGTTTTTGTATTGCACGTACTTGTAAGCGAATAAACCAGCCATAATCCCAAGCCATAGTGCCAACACCCAAAATCTTTGCCAATTATCTAGTATGAAGTACTTGGTGTCTCGAAATGTTCTCGAAACCACATGGTCATTTGTAGTCTTAAGCTTTTGGCTCAGCATTTGGCTTAAAGCCTTGCTTTCACCACCTCTTATATGATGTGTTGGAGCTTGCAGCAAGAGCATCTCCAAATTTTCAATCTGTTTTTTAAATCAAAGTACATAAATTAGTAAAATGCAGTATAAATCTCATGACTGATTCAACTTGTGATGACTTGGTTGAAGCTGGTAATGTTCTTATATATAAGTTACCATGATGTATCCATGATTGTCAGGGTCCAGCTCTTCCATGATCAATGCTGCGTACTCATCTGCTTGTTTTTGGATATTCGACAGCTTGTTGGCAGAAGCACTAAGACTGATAATCTACAAACATAAATTACATATTGATTGATTACTCAACTACTACATGATTGATATCATGTGAGATTTTGCACAAGTAACATTAAAAAAGTCAACTTTATAACAGCATATTTTGGATTTTTATGAAGTTGTAAAAGAATGAAACAATATTTTATGCTCATACATACCTCTCTCACTTCTTCCTCTGTGATTCGACCATCAGCATCTTTGTCAACCCTGTAAACGAATTCATGATAAGATCAATAATTATTCAAGTCCATAATAGTATGCCAACAACTTCAACGAAAATATTACAGTAAAATATAGTGATAAAAATTATCAACTGCTTTTTCCCTTACATGTCAAAGAAAGTTTGAAGCCTAGAATCAAAACTCTGATCAGAAATTTGTTCCCAGAACTCCTTCAACTCTTCTTTGTTAATTGAGTTACCCATTATGTTCCTCCTCCTGGTGAGAGCATCAAAAAGCTCTCCTGCAAACTCTTTAGACTCCTTGTTCATCCCTATGAGATATCGTAATCACCATCAGAAACAAAGCTCATATAGACAGATTTAATACTTAAAAAGCATAAAATATCATCACTCTAATTCTAATAAATCAATTTACCTATGCATTCCCAAAAAAGTGCACGAGGAAGCAAGCCATTGGTAGGGGCAGTGAGTTCGTCGAACTTGTTCTCCACCTTTGCCCAACCGGAGCCACCATCAGCTTTGGCAATAAATTTAAGCCCCATCAAAGCATGAACTGCGCCTGATTTAGACCGGTCATATTGTTTCTGTGGCCTTTTACTGGAAGAAGCCAACCGCCTCAGCTCCTGAGACACCTGCCTGATCTTCTGCGAAGTATTCCTCACAGCTGAGGAACCAAAAGATGACCGTTTCTCTAAACCTTTAGCCAGCAGAGTCAACTCGCTGTCTTCGACATCAGCTCCTCCTGCTGTCTTAACACTGTGCACAGCCACCGAGTCTTCACGAACGTCGAGCGTGATTTCCACGTAATCATCATTGGATATCACGCTCCCAGCAGTACTAGAATTTGTCTCGCCTGGAATATTGAACCTGGCGCTCTTCTTGCCACCTCTCTTGGTAAGTGGACCGCTCTTCAGCAGCGGTCCGCTTGGCGGTCCACTTAGTGGACCGCTAAATGATGCCATATCGGAGGCCTCGGTGTCCGAGTGGTACTGCCGTTGATCACCATCATCTACTCCCATCTTTTATGAAAATAATTAAGGAACAAAACTACTTATTCTATCTATCTGTTTCGTTAAGTGTTTATTATACGAAACACACACGGAATGAGATTTATAGTTGCTCGAAAAGATGATCGAATATGAATAAATAAATAAAGTTAACTACCTTGAATGTTTTAAAACATGCAGCTAATAAATATGTAAAGAAAGAAGAAAGTAATGATATGTAGATGTAACCGATCTATCTATCTGTCAATATATAACAAGTATGTGTGTATGTATGTATCAGTAGAGACCACAGAAAAAAACTTAAACCGCGTGTGAAGAAATACAAGAACGGGGTGGGGTGGGTCGCTAAGTTTCAAGACTTTTCTGCTATGGGTTGTTATTCATTTGTTTCTCATTCTAAATTTTCCTTCTTCGTTTGTACAAATGTTATCAACAACCATGGCACCCACCACTTGTATAAAAATAAGTCTATTGGATTAGTTAAGACCCTTTAGAGGACAGAGTCAAACACCCAAACTTTTTGTTAATACATGCAACATGTATAAATAGTATAACCTCGTGAATATAATGCCTTTGTCACAGACTCACAGTTTAGATTATTTTACTTTTAAAACTTTTTGATGATGAGAAATATATTTAATAATACCAGGGAATTTAAATCATTAGTTTGCAGTTTTGAAAATGTGATGGAAATGAAGAGTACTAGGAATTGGTAATTGTAACTTTCGAAAAAACCCCATCAGATATATAATTAGTTATTATTAGTTGGGAAGTTCCGAAATTGAGAAGGAGAGAGGAGATTTTTTTATTTTTTTTTGTAAAAAAATTCTCATGATTGAAATCGAACGGACAAATGGAACCTTTCTGTTTGCGCTTTGTTCTTAAAACTGTGCATGTAAAATTATAGTTCTATTTTCTATAATTGTATAAAAATAGTAATGTATTAGGTACAAATATTTATATATTTTAAAATCTATATAATATTTAATAATAATAAAAATCCCTTTTTAACGGTAGTATCAAATTTTGTTTCATCCCTCCAATCTTATTTATATTTAAATTTATTTATTCACATTTTATTATCATATCTCTATTAAAAAATTTCTATTTGTTTTTACCCTACAGTTTTATCTTTATTTAAATTCTATTTAATTTCAATTTTTAATTTTCAATTTTTTATATTATATCAATACCTTTTAGAACTATTTTTTAATAAAATCAAAATTTATCGCACAAACATGATTAAAATTGACCATACAAACATGAATTCTATTTCATCTCAATTATTAATTTCAATACTATCTTTAATTATAGTTAATAATTCACATATCTCTAAAATATATTAATGAATAAGTTAATTTCATCTTACAACAACCCTAACAACATTAGCACATGAAGTAACTCTGGTTGGTTTACTTGAGGTGTTGGCAAACCCTCCTTTTTAATTATTACTTACGTACTAAATTTTGTTTCACCTCTCTATAATTTTATTTTTATTTAAATTTTATTTAATTTTACTTGAAGTTCTATTTTTTATTTAATTTCAATATTTATTTTTTATTTTTTTATATTATAATAACATTTTATTTTTTATTTGTATGAAAACAAGTCTATTGGATTAGTTAAGACCCTTTAGAGGACAGGGTCAAACACCCAAACTATTTGCTAATATATGCAACTGAATAATTTTATGAATTGGAATGATGCATTTGTCACAGTTGAGATTATTTTAATTTAAAATTTTGTAATGATGTGAAAGATATTTAGTAAAACCAGGGAATTTAAATTATTAGTTTGGAGTTTCGATAAATGTGATGGAAATGAAGAGCGCTAGGAATCGGTAATCGGAACCTTCGAAAAGCACCTCGAATAATTAGTTACTTTTTTTTCATGAATAATACTTCTCGGTTCATATTTAGATGTTCATTTTATTTTTAGTACAGTTAAATTCACTTATCTTTAACTGTAATTTAAAAATAATATATAATTGAAAAAGAATAAAATTTTATATTGTTGAAAAGTATATATATAATCTATTTTAAAATGTATTTTTTTAATTTTTTAAAATTTTAAAAGAATAATTTTTAAATTTTAGTCAAACATTAGGCTATTTAACTATAAAAAAATCAAAATGAACATTTAAATAGGGACGAAAGAAGTATCTAATTATTCAACGATATACCTATATCCAATTGCAGCGGCGTACCTACGTTGGGCCGAGAGTATGTCTTGGTCCATCCTGGATTTTGAGAGATAAGTAATATATTACATTATTATGACATCAAAGAATGACTGATTTAGTAATTTTCTGACTTTGTTTCGACCCTCTGATCAGACATCGATCAGACATCGCCTTTCTCAATTTTCCTTTTTATAAATTTGGTCCACCCTCATTTTCTGGTCTGGATCCGCCACTGTCCAATTGTATTTAACAATAATTAATTATTATAGTGGGGAAGTTTCGAAACTACTTAAGAGAGAGGGAGGAGAATTTTTACAGTATTTGCGAAAATTCTGATGATTGAGAACTGACGAAGGGTACCTTTCTGTTCGTGCTTTGTTCTTAAAAAAGTGCGTGTAAAATTAGTCCTATTTTTTATAAAAATTATATAAAGAGAATAAAGATTCTAAGGTAAAGTTTAGGAAAATTTTCATGATGATTGATTTGAGTGTATTATATTAACAATTTAGATACTTACTTTTCTAATTTAATAATAATGTAAAATAAATATTTAACAATAAATGGCTAGGTGTATTGATTTACATGTATTTATTGTGATTTATTGTGATTTTAGAAAAAATTATTGTTTTTCATGAGGAAGTTTCAAAGTATTGGCAGAGTTTAGCTCCAGTTCATTTCTTGCCTAAACTGTTGGAGTTGTCTAGTTTCATGGAGAAATGGGGTCGTAAATTTTTTAATAAGTTTCGAGAAAAAATAAAGAAGCAAAAAGAGTTTCTTAGTTTATATGAAGCTTGCATTGATGAGAACCAAACAAAAAAGTATTTTGAGGAGAAAAGTAAGTTAGAGGAGCTGTTGGTTGTTGAGGAAACTTATTGGAAACAAAGGGCCAAGTCGTTCTGGTTACTAGAAGAAGATGCGAACTCTAAATTTTTCCATGCTTTCGCTACGACCAAGAAAAAGAAGAGTGCTATTTTGAAACTGAAAAATGAGGTTGGAGAGGAAGTATCGGATCATGAAGGAATGTGCAGAATAGTTAAAGAATATTTTATGCAACTGTTTGGACAAAGTGAAGAGATAGAAGAGAGTGAATTATATCAGTATGATGCAGTAATTTCAGAAGAACAGAATTCGAGATTGGTGGAGGATTTCACATTCGAGGAATTTTCTGAAGCAGTCAAGCAGATGCACCCGGATAAGAGTGCGGGTCCAGATGGCCTTAACCCGGCATTCTATCAGAATTTCTGGAAACTCTTAGGGAAAGAAGTCTTTTTAAGTTGCAAAAGGTGGCTACAGGAGGTGACATTCCCTGCAAATCTGAACGACACTGTTGTGGTCTTAATCCCTAAAAAGGAGAATGCAGACTCGATGAAAGATCTTCGTCATATTGCTCTATGCAATGTTTTATACAAAATAATGGCTAAGGTGTTGTCTAATCGTCTTCGAGATCTTTTACCAGGTATCATTACCGAAAACCAATCTGCATTTGTTCCCAACAGAAATATAATGGATAATGTTCTCATAGCTTTTGAGATGCTTCACTATATGAAAGAAAAAAAAGAGGAGAAGAAAGAGAAGTGGCGCTGAAATTAGATGTTAGTAAAGCATATGACAGAGTTTGTTGGAAGTTTCTAAAGCATCAAATGCAGCAAATGGGGTTCTGTAAGAAATGGGTTTCATGGGTTATGTTATGTGTTTCAACAGTATCCTACACTGTTAATTTCAATGGAAGTTACGTAGGCCCTATTAATCCATTGAGAGGATTACGCCAAGGCGATCCCCTATCTCCATACTTGTTCTTGCTTTGTGTTGAAGGCTTGTCAAGGTCTATAACAAAGTCTGTAGAGGAAGGTCAGATAAAGGGGTGTCAAATTCATGAGCATGCTCCAGCAATTACGCACCTTTTATTTGCTGATGACAGTTTCATTTTCTGTAAAGCAACAACAGCGGAAGTCAGGGTGATTAAATTGATCTTGCAGAAATATGAAGCTCATTCAGGCCAAGCCATAAACTTTCAGAAATCAGGAATTTATTTCAGTGCAAATGTTAGAACAGACAAGCAAGAAGAGCTAAAGAATATTCTGGAGGTGCATAATGATTTGAGTGAAGGAAAATACTTAGGTTTGCCCTCGCGCATTGGTAGAGCTAAGAAAAAAGTTTTTAATTTTTTGAAGGATCGACTGTGGAATAAAATTCAGGGGTGGAGTTCAAAATGCTTGTCGAAAGCAGGGAAGGCTGTGTTGTTGAGAAATGTGGCTCAAGCAGTGCCATCTTATGCAATGTCCTGCTTCCTGATACCTAAATCGTTGTGTGCTGAATTAGAGAGAATGATGAATAGCTTCTGGTGGGGGTCGAAGAGTAATGGCAGAAAGGGGATAAAATGGCTCTCTTGGACAAATATGAGTATGTCGAAAAGCATGGGAGGACTGGGGTTCAGAGACCTTTATGGATTTAATTTAGCTCTACTTGGTAAGTGTTCGCACTTTATTCACGCAAGAGAACGTGGTCACAAGTAATACAAAAATAAGTAGGATTCGTTCCCACAGAGACTCGACTTGCTTACGTTTAGTTCACTTATACACCAGAGTATGATTAAGTTTCACTGCTAAGAAAATAACAATTGGCGTTTTGATTACACTAATGATTAAATTTAACGAATTACTTATATAAAATAAACATGGAATTTTAACTTCATTAACTATCTCATCTAGAATCTTATGCCTTTTCAACCTAGCATGTGAAAGTGATGATAACTGATCAGACCCTCTAAACTGATAAACGCCAACTTTCGTTGCACGCGTACCATCCTAATGAACATCCACAAAAGATAGAAGTCAAATAGTCAACCACTATACTTAGTCCCTATATGTCTATAGAGATTGAAAACATAATGGCTTAAGCACAAGTATCCATAAAATCACATAGTCAGTGCAAGACGGTTAGAATTACACCACAAATTAATACATGCTCTTAACATGTAAAAACCTATGCTAGCATGGCATGTTCTAAACCCTAGATCCACTTTCGCATTCACGAGGATTAACAAACAATCATAAATGTTCGCGACGCATTTACAACGAATAAGCTTAACCATACTAGGATATCCATAACAATCACATACTTGGCATAAAGACAATCAATATCTAGAATCGATAGAAAAATCCATTAAAATCCCATGACAACGATTAGCCCATAATTGGACTAGCCGCCATCATGGGTTCATATGAAAACATAGTAGATAAACAATTAAACATAAAAGACTGATATTAAATTGCAATAGTGAAAGAAACAACCGATAATCCACGTGATGAAAATTACAAAAGAAAAATAGCTTGACGGCTCACAAAGTACTCTGTCTTCTTGTACGATAATAAAAACCCTACTTGCTTAATTAATTTCCTAGATAATGACAATAATAATAATCCTTATGTTTTTATACTAGGTTACATAATAACAAAAATATTCATGGGCCTGCTTCTAACTGGGCCTTAAAATCTAAACAACTGCAAAATAAAAATTCTGATTTCGACAGGGCGCGGGCGCGCTTGAGGAAGGGCGGGCGCCCTTGAGCTTTCCTTGCTGCAGCGCGGGCGCGCTTGGCGGAGCGTGGGCGCCCCTGAAGCTTCTGGCCAGCAACTGCTTTTCGTGTGCGTATGCTCTTTCAACGACTTGTCTTGCCCACTCTTGATCTCAACTCAAGTCCTGATCTTCCTCCTTTGAAATCCCAGCTCATATTCCACCAAATTATGCAATTATTCAACAACTCTGCTACGAACGGCAATCTGCACACCAAAGACACAAAACACATCAAAAGACACTACATACTTGGGCACAAGCGATCAATTTAAGTCAAATCGGAACGCATATAGTGGACCAAAAAGTCCACTAACAGTAAGCAATGTTGGAACCTAATAAGCAACCCTAATTCACTGGTTGCTAGAGTGTTCAAGGCACGCTATTACGACAACAGTACGCTGTTTGAAGCTAGCATAGGTGGGGGAGTTAGTTTCGTATGGGCTGGGTTATGGAAAGCTAAGGAAGCTCTGAAAAATGGCTATAAATGGGTGCTTGGAGATGGCAAAACGATTCACCCTTTCGAAGACCCTTGGATCAGAGGAAAAGAGAATTATAAGGTGGAAGGTATCTATGCTGCCAATTTACGTGGGACCAAAGCTTGTGATTTGTTCATTCCTGGTGAAAGTAAGTGAGACATTAACTTGGTTAACAATTTATTTACAAATTGTGATGCTAATGCTATAGTAGCAATTCCAGTCCCAAGAAACCAGACTCCGGATCGCGTGGCTTGGATGCACACTACGAATGGCAAGTATACGGTGAAATCTGGATATAGGTATTGGCATAGTCACTTCAGTGAGTGTAGACAGAGGTCAGTGCATCAGGGGTGGGTAAAGTTGTGGAATCTGAGAGTACCTCCTAAAGTGAAAGTGTTTCTTTGGCGTCTATGCAGAAACAATATTCCAGTTCGTAATATTTTGAGGGGACGGGGGGTTAATACGACAATAATGTGTCCTATGTGTGGGGTTGATGTTGAGCATTTATCTCATATTTTTCTTGACTGCAAATTTGCTAAGGATTGCTAGTCTGCTCTGGGGGTTAATATTAATATTGATAATGTGGAATCATGTGAAGAGTGGGTCTTACAATGTCTAGCAGACTTCGATCATGAGAGGGCAGTTAGTATGGCTACAGTGATGTGGGGCATCTGGACAGCTAGAAACATGAAGGTATGGGAGGAAAAAATATTGACACCCACCATAGCAATGCAATGAAGTGCACATCAAATTACGCAGTGGAGAGAAACTCAGAAATTGCAAGATAACACTGATCAAGGAAATGATCGTGACCAAAGTCAAACTGTAGTAAGATGGAAAAAACCAGAGGAAGGTAACTTTAAGATTAATGTAGATGCATCTGTCACTACAGGTCTGCAAGAGTTTAGCTGTGGTATGGTACTCCGAAATCATCAGGGAGGTTTTATCAAAACTGGAGTATTAAGACAAAGAGGAGAAGTGATAGCTTTTGAAGGGAAAGTTAGAGGTATGTTGGCAGCTCTAAGATGGGCTGGTGAAATGAATGTATCAAATGTCACTTTTGAATCTGACTCTATGCTCATGGTACAAGCCTTAAGCAACAGCAGCGTAAATTACTTGGAGGTGGGAATTATGATCCAAGAATGTCGGAGTTTGTTAAGAGATCGTCCAGATTTTAGTATCTCCTATGTAAGAAAACAAGCCAACATAGTAGCCCACTTGTTAGCAAGGGTGCCGTGTATGGTTGATTGTTTTCGTGAGTTTTCGTCTCCTCCACAAATAGTGTTGGAGAACCTTATGTATGATGCTTCTTTGAATTAATGCAAAAATCTATTCTGTAAAAAAAAAAAAAGGAAGTATATACCCTCTTATTCTCTTATATAAAAACAAAAAAGTATTAGGTACAAATTATATTTATATATTTTAAAATACATATACCTCCCGATTGAAGTGTAATTTATGCACGCATATCATGCGGACTATAGATCGAGTTGCGTTCGAACAATTCTGACACTATATATGTATGTAATAATAATTAAAAAATAATTTAATGAAACAGATTCATACTTTGCTTTATTGATGTTTAAACTCTAAACAACTATATATAAGTAAATGTTTTTAAAAAAAAGTACATATAAATAAATATTCTATTATTGTTTGCGGTGTATCTAAAATAGTAAATACTGTATATATAGAATTAACGTTTTCATTAATAAATGCAACATACAGTATTTGTTTGTGTAGTACGAGAGAACGGTTACACCTAGACAATGCGCGGGGTAATCCTTGAAATTCGAAAATATCGTATTTAAAAGTACAGTACAAAAATAGTAATACCACACATGCTTAGCTAAAGGAAAGGATTAGCTTAAATTTACAGACATGATTAGAGGCGGCTTGTGCGTCTAATTTCAATATCTACGGTCTACCACTCTACCGGCCTTTCCGTCCCACTAGCCCTTATTTAATATTTTTAGTTAATTATTTGCGTAACAACCTTTTTAACATTTTCTATAGTCACATTTTACTAAATTTTGTTAGATATTTTGTTATATCTAATATTATTTAAATAAAAAATAAAATTTTCTAACAAAATCTTTTACAATAATATATGATATTATTTTTCTTCAATTTTGCAGCCCGTTGTTTTTTCACCCATTAAAAAACCTACGTTACTTTTTGTATCTTAATTAACATATATTATTTGTTAATATATCTTAATAAATTTTTGTTAGTGTTGTTATCTATTACGTATAAGAACAGGGCTTATGAAACATAGAGAAAAAGGCATTAAGCAGAGCTACACTAACATCTCCATCAAATTAATATTAGGGATACATCAAATACATACTCAACTTGTTCTCTATTCTTCTACAAAAATTACTTGCAATGTATATATACAACCTATTTATACACACGTATCTCTATAGTGTATGTGTGTGTGTATATATATATATATATTTATTTATTTATTTATTTTGGGTGTTATTTGAAGTATTGGAAAATCAATTGTTGTTATCCTTAGTCGTAAGAGGAGTAATCAATCGGGTGTTGTATCGCTAAGAAGTTGTCATATAATCCTTGCACGAGAAGGGGTAAGATTCCTTATAATAGTGTTTTCACACGTCTTACCATGACACTTTTTAAACCCTTTTTCCCGTTCAAATTGATGTTTAACTGTTCTAACTGATTGTCATATTTATTTGTTAGTTCTATATTATTGTTTTTTTATGCCAAGAAAAAATGAAACTCTGTTTGTTTCTATTGCTGTATTATTTTCATATAAGCTGAAGTTTTGTGTGCTGTTACTTATACTCTATTATTGCATTACAGGCTATGGGAAGAAAAATTATGTTCATGTCTGTTTTATTCTTTCCTAGAGTTTGCTGATATATGTCTGAATATTTACTAAAATTTACAACAAATTTTCCTTTATAAAATTTTAATAAAATAATATAAACATTTGTTGTAACATGGCTAAAAATATTAAATTAGTAAAATTTGATCAATCTAATAATTGTTTCCATTTCTACAATTATATTTATTTATATATTTTTAATCATGTGCAAAATAAGGAATTAAATTATGGGAGTTTGTATTTATAAAATAGCATCTCAATTCATCTTATTTCATCATATCCAAGATGTGGTATGGTCCCGAAGGATGAACCGGGATATAGACAGTTCCAATAAGATTTCATTGTTGAACAAAATCTAATTGGGATTAAGAAAATGTTTTAAACTATTTTTTTATAGTAATTTTTTAAAATTTCTGCCAAAATTGTTAAAACATCGTCAAAATTTTATTATGATATCTGGTGCCATCAGAATGACACTTTGAGCATGTTTGACTAAATTTAAAATTGTGACTTATGACTTAAAATGGTTTAACGTGATAAATCGGGAGCTTAAAATGCATGTTTGTGTAATTTTGTATTATGAGTGATTTATGAGTTTTTAAAAATATAATAATAAAAATAAAAATGTCTTATGAGTAATTTATGACATATGAATAACTTTTATCAAAATAGAAAAAAAATATCTAATACTCACTTCTTGCTTTAAGTCAGTTTCTGATTTATTTATGATTTTAAGAATTTACTACACAAATATACATTTTTCAGTTTAAAGTTAGAAATAAGTTTAAGCCCCGGGTTAAAGTTTAGCTAAAAAAGGCTCTTTGTCCTTCCACTCATCATCAGAATAGTACTGTTTTACGAGATTATCCATATTGAAAATAAAAATCTGAATTAATATTTTTTCGTAACAACTGCGTTGATATTTGCAAAATATCAGATAATGAGAAATCTAGCTAGTGAAATGGATGGTTCGATCGGACTGGAGATACGGACCATGATACGGACAATGGTGGCAGGTCCTTTATATTTGGCAGTATATGTACAGTACAGGGCACTGAACCGATCAAAACATTGTGTTCTGTTTCTCCATTTGTCTACAGCTCGACTCAGCTTTAGACACATGTTCTAATCTGCTTAGTTGTTTTACAATTATTTAGTTTGGTACTGTTCCACCCGGTTCTGACGTTACTTTCGTGTTAGGTTTACTTGCGAAACTAGTATAGTTGTATTATACCAGGGGAAGAGGTGGGTGAGGTGATCTTCAACCTACTTTTTAAATTAATTAAGGATCTCTTATCTTTAATTTAAAATTTTCAATCTATTTGTATAAATAAATTTTGATAAATTAACATCTTTTGATCAAGAAATATGTTTTCTCCATCCAATATCCAATATTAATGCAAAAACTGAACTGCATTAACTAATATACTCTTTTAATTGATGAAATTTACAGGTCTGAAAACTTTTAATTTTATATAAAATATAGTATTACCAAAATTCAGTGTATTATAATAAAGTCGAGAACCAGGTGGCCAAATCCGGATAAACCTTTAAAATATTTTTACTGAAAGTGATCAAGTATTAATTACACACATACGTGGGCATGTAAACTTGACATGCGCGTCAATTTCTTTGCCCATTTAAAGTGCTTTATTCATTAGCACAAAATCACAAACCATTCTGCAAATTCACTGCACTTTCGTCTTTTCATTACATTAAGTTTCTTCTTTAACTTTTTACATGAAATCTAATCCTTTTAATCGTATTGGAATATGAACTAATTTACACATCCGCAAACTAATTACGGAGGTGTTTGACTTCCCTTAAATTTGAAAAATAAATGTAATTTTTTTTAAATTTATTTTTTTAAAATAAATAAATAAATACTTATTTCTGAAATTTAAGCTAAACCAAACGAGCCTATGTATTGGTCTTCTTCGATATTACTACAAAATTAACTTTAATTTCTAAAACAAGAAGATTAAGCATATTTTTATTGAATACTGCCTAGTGCCTAGTTCCTACGCGTCTTGTTCTCGAATTCGTTTTTCTTCGGTTGGCTTTCCATTCTCTTTTTATCCAAAAATAAATAAATCTACTATGATTCCAAGTCAGAGGCAGTGAAAAAATTGAAGTGATAGGTTAAAAAGGTGCGAGTAGTGGGTACATTGTTGATTACTATAAGCCATCACCACATTCAACGCCCGAGCATATACTGACTTTCAAAGTTGTTAGCCCCTGTATATGCTTACTAGTTACTACTGCTGATATTTGACCTGTCTTGTATTTGTTTTTTTGTGTATATACATATATACTGACATGCATGGTGAATATACATGCTACCCACGAGTCCATGGCCCACCGGCCGGCTGCATGAATCTTTTTACCTTGTATATTTATTTAGACTCCGTTTGAGAGTGCTGTTCAAAACTGTTATGCTGTGAGAAAAAATGCCGGTGGAAAAAGCGTGGCCAGAAAAATCAGATGACTGTTTGGTAATTTTTTGATTTATACATATTTTGAGATATAATATATAAAAATAATATTTTTGGTAAGGTTTGATGATGAAACTGATAGCTACTTCCTGCAAAAATTGAAGACAGTTTTTTTTCACATCGCAGTTTTTATAATTTACCAAACACATTTCTGACAGTTTTTCAGTAAAAAACTGGTGTAACTGTGTGCAACAGTAATACCAAACGGGACCTTAATTTTGGGTGCAATTTGCTTATATATAATTTTATCTATTCCATTTTTTGACCGGGAAATCGGTTGTGATTTGGTCATAACAGTTGTGTGTGCACGCAGTTTTGATTCATTATAGTTATTTTTAAGTATTTTTTTGGTAATATATATAACAACTGGAGGCATCAAAAATTAGCTTATAATCTTAATTCAAATTCAATTTCAAGCTCGATATCAAGAAAATAAAAATATATAAAAACAACTAGTCTTAAAGCACGTGTTCAATGTTTGTGCCTAAAAGATCGGTAGCAACATAACTTGGATGTAAATTTTCGACTTTTCTTCCAGACGTATAATTAATTGCGCATGAACATTCTCAAACCTAGCTACTCCGTCCAGACCCGACCACATACTCTGACTAAAAAAATCCGGAATATAATTTGTCTCGTATGTATAAATATATAATTTTTCAAGTAGCAGTCACTTATAGAACAAGATTTGATTGTTGACTATTGTTTTTGTAATCCTGCAAATAGTATAAGATTGTGTTTTGAAATATATAATTCATTTATGTTTTGAACTATATAAATTGAGTCTTTATTCTAAATTTTATATTAGTATTTAAATGTTTTAAAATTTAAATGAAATTTGAATTAATTCTATTTTTTTTGTCTAAATATATATGTAATTTGATCAAATTTAAAATTTTAAATATGGAATTTAAATTTCCAAACAAGTCATAAAATTATATTTTTGTTAATAGAATAATTTATTGCTTGCGTTTATATGAGAAAAGAGTAACGCTAGAGATCCCAAATATTGTCCCAAATTTTTCCCCCAAATAACGTGGCATGACATATAGCTTGTTTTAATTAGTGAGCGCATATAAATGCGCGTGAGGTCTATTAGGAAAATTACCAATTATATACGTACTAACTTGCATTTGGGATAATTTTTGGACAGTTTCTTGGATTTCTAACATTTTTTAAAAACCGGGATAAAACCTGGGTTAGAATCATAAAAAAGATATACTACATTTTTACATTAAAGTTGTTTGTACTTGATCCCCCTTATTTGGCTATCATATTTACGAGTATAGTTGTTGCATGCCTATAAAAAAAACATATAGTTCTATACCAACATTTTAAATTTTGCAAATCAAACGATAAATAATTGATAAATATATTATAATATGTCTACTAAAATATTAATATTTTAAATTTAAAGAAAAACATGCAAATACTATCCTTGAAGTTAACACTAAAATTGAATATAAATATAGTGCAGAAATATTTATATTTATATGAATATAAAATTAGAACACATAAAAGTACCTTGTAAGCTAATAAGCTATTTATATTCTCGTGCATTTGGTAACGAGTTCCATAAATCTATGGTTCAAGATTTGCACATATCCTTTTAATTCTAACAGTGGCATAGCTCCCTTCATGGGGCCATCTGTTATTCCCCTTCTGGGTTCTCCGATCTCCCTAGTGTTTCTCGCAAAGGCTAAGTTTGTTTTGAGATTATCCGGCAAGTCCATACATAGTCATCTGCTCATTATTATTTATTAATTTATTATCATAGGTGTAAGTAGAGGTGACCAAATGAGCGGGTCGTGTAAGCCGTGCCGGTGAGCCGGTTTATCTCGGGCACTGGCACGCGGGGAAGTCGAGTCGGGCCGGTCTGAGAAAATTGTGGTACGTGAACAGCTCGGCGGGTTTTGTTTTTTATTTTTTAAAATTTTAATCCATTTAATATTGCAGATTTGTCGAGTTGAACGAACGGGCCGTGTCGAGCTGTACGAGGGAGCCGTGAAAAGTTGTGTTGATGGAGAAATCTGGTAATCAACAAAGATCGAGGTTCTTTGCCGGAAAAAGATCTGACGAGGCTGAGATGCGGCGGAGCGTGGTGGTTTATATGAGATTGGGGGCTGAGATTGCTAGGTTTCAGAATAACTAGAGCTTTGTGTTCTCTGGCTGCTGTGAGCTCTAATAATCCCGACCCCCCACAATGTGCCTACGTACCTCTATTTATAGGCAAAATAGAGGATCAAGCCCACGTAGTTCTTGGCAAAGCAGAGGCCCGTTAGGAAACCTGAGTTTCCTTCTTTGAATCGAATGCAGAAAAGGCAAGTGGAACCTTCCTGGAAGAGGACTCTACATTCGGGCTTGTTCGGATAGGTCAAAGCCCAGTATAAGGTCCAAGGACTTCATGGATCCGACATTGACCCGGAAACCGTGGGCTCTAACCGGTCCACTACAGCTATTTCCAAGGATACCTTGACTGGAGGCCAGCACTAGATCCACCACAAATCGTAGGTCACGTCCTAAGCCCCCAGACGAGGGCAACCCGCCTGAGTACAGGGAAAGGATCTTCCAAGATAAGGCCAAATATGCCTCCATAACTCCCCTACGAGGGCGACCCGAGGAATGTGGAGCTATGTCCTTCAATTATTATTACAACTAAGTGAATGCAGGGAGACAAGCCGACTTTCCCAACAACGGACGGAGGAGGGCGCGCCCTCTACCATCAAGAACCAAGGCGCGCCTCCTTGTTGGATCATTCCTAAATTAAAGAGCATATCATAAGCTTCGCGTGGACTGTAAGATCGTCCAATTCTGACTTCTGGAACTTGAGATATGACCCAAATAGTGTCTGCAGTGCAAGATCAGGGCGCACCCTCTTCCTCAGGGAGAGCCCTCTTCAGGGGGAGCCCTCGTCCTCTTCTTCCTCACTAGAGCGAGCCAACATCAGGGAGATTCATCGTCTCCCTCTTCCTCAAGGTGAGCCACCTTATTCAGGGAGAGTCGTAATCTTCTTCTTCCTCATCTTCATACCAGGGCGCGCCCTCTTCTTCAGGGAGAGCCTTCTTCAGGGAGAGCCCACATCTCCCTCTTCCTAATTAGGGAGAGCCTTCTTCAGGGAGATTCATCGTCGTCATCTCCCTCTTTGTTATCTTCATACCAGGGCGCGCCCTCTTCTTCAGGGAGAGCCCCCATCTCCCTCTTCCTTAACTAGGGAGAGCCTTCTTCAAGGAGAGTCGTCGTCGTCATCTCCCTCTTTGTTATCTTCATACCAGGGCGCGCCCTCTTCTTCAGGGAGAGCCCCTATCTCCCTCTTCCTAAACTAGGGAGAGCCTTCTTCAGGGAGAGTCGTCGTCATCTCCCTCTTCCTCATCTTCATACTAGGGAGACCGATTCTAGGAGAAGCCCAACATTAGGAGGAGGCCGATTCCAAGAGAAGCCCGACACTAGGAGGAGGCCGATTCCAGGAGAAGCCCGATACTAGGAGGAGGCTGATTCCCGGAGAAGCCCGACTAGGAGGAGGCCAATTCCAGGAGAAGCCCGACACTTGGAGGAGGCCGATTCCAGGAGAAGCCCGACACTAGGAGGAGGCCGATTCCAGGAGAAACCCGACACTTGGAGGAGGCCAATTCTAGGAGAAACCCGATATCAGGAGGATGCCGATTTCAGGAGGAGCCCGACACTAGGAGGAAGCCCAACTTTAGGCGAAACCCAACTTCAGGAAAAATATGGGCATAACAACTACCCCCCAAATTCTCGAAATATTAAAATATGAAAGAATTTCTTCATTCACCATGCTCCTCCATTTTTCAAAAGAATGTGTGCCCCGTAGTTTTGGTATGTCCATAACATCCTCCTAAAACAGTTTACTTCTTCCTATGATTGCGTTCAAATTATCCTTATGCTATCTTCCTTCAAGATATGGAGATTTTCTTCCTTCAAATATTTTAGAATATGAGTCATCCACGTGACTTGAGCATCTTCCTCCACCTACATTACCTTTATCTCGGGAACACTAGGCTTCTCCTGAACTTCCAATGGAAATACCTCGCAACATAGGAGCATTCTTCTGAGAACCTAATTTGGTCAAGACATCAATACTACTATCACTCTTCCTCGACATCTGCTACAGGAGCACTTCCTTGAATTTTTGCACCAGTCGTTGAGCATACTCCAAATACATCTTCATCCTGGGGCCCCAAGCTTGGTACCCCCCTTCACCTGGTAAACTACCAACTTAAAACACGCCATAACTAGGTGTCCATCTTCAAAAATTTTGTCAAGAATATCACATGTTTCTTCTGTTGACCCTGCTTTTTCACTACAAGAGGCATTCAAGGATCCAGGTCAAAGTCAAAGTCGTCTTCTTCCTTCTTCCTATTAGAGGGCACGCCCTCTCTCTCCCCGGAAGATTGTTAAAAAATTTCTTCCAGTTCAATGATGGGAAGAGATTCAGGAACTACTGATTTTCCCTTCCTTTTTCTGGCTAAGGCTTACTCTTCAGTTTCTTCGTCGCTGGCATCCTCCACGTATGCTTCTATGAATCGTGGCTAAGGCTTGTTCCTCAGTTTCTTCGTCACCACCAAGGCATTGTTATGTGGGTGATGCACCCCACTTGGTGTCCTCCTCTGTGAATGTGATGTCTGTGGATTCTCCTTTGAAGAGCTTCGTTGGCCTTGAAGACAAGCTGTTAACATCGGTGAGGGGTCGGTACTTGGCCTCATTTGCATACCTCTCCATGGCGTTTCTCCCATCTCCTGCAATATGGTGTCCTCCAAAAATGGTGTGTATGCTACTGGCTCAAACAAAAGTAGGATCTGAGGATGGCGGAATTCACCTGCAAGGACCATCATCCTCTCAGTATTCTCCTGATGATTCTGGTTGGTAGCACCACTCCCAAATTCCGACCTTCTGGGGGTGGCTCCATGGAACCTACCATCACGAGCACCTTCCAGCATTCTTCCTTCATCACCATGAGGGCGCCTCCTTCCCTGAATCATTGGCTCCTTCCCGGAACGACGTTCGAGAGTGCGAAGGCGTTCATCAAATCTATTGAAATTCGTCTGGAGACTCCTGACCATGTCTTCAATAAAAAATAATAGCTTCATCATCTCTGAATTTGTCATCATAATGGGGGGTCCTCCAACGATCCAACCAACATTGGGAGGATTAGTTACATGCTCAGGAACATACTCCTCATGATCATGATAGTTTTGGTTGTTCTAACCATGATTCTGGCCAGGTGACTGTGCTTCTTCCCCCCTCCTGCCGTTCCTCCACTGATCTTGTGGTTGTGACAACTTTTCTCCTTAGATGTTGAGAGTTGTGTTGAGTAAGGGCTCGCCCTGGGCATGAGCACGGTTTGGGTGTTTGATGCTAGTGTGACTTGAGGAGTTTATGGAGGGCTAAGGCATGCCTTGAGCGATGAAGGAGGGCTGAGGCGTGCCCTGATTAGCCAAGGGGGGCTGAGGCGTGCCCTGACTGAGTAGAGGAGGCTGATGCTCCGACGCCTTTTTTCCATTTGAGGACGCGTCCTTACCCTGCATAACATATCTACCAATTCTACTATACAAATCATCTGTAGGTTTCCGGAAGTTACCTGAGTATTACGTACCTCATTAGCAGAACTATCGACATCGCCCGAAGACGAAGCTGACGAGGGGAAGGCATCGACTTACGAAGGAGGAGTAGGCGTCGACCCTCGCCTTGGACTAGGGCGCGTCGGGAGACGAAGCTGACGAGGGGAAGGCGTCGACTCACGAAGGAGGAGTAGGCGTCGACCCTCGCTTTGACATAGGGCGCGCCTAGAGACGAAGCTGACGAGGGGAAGGCGTCGACTCACGAAGGAGGAGTAGGCGTCGACCCTCGCCTTGACATAGGGCGCGTCTGGTGACGAAGCTGACGAGGGGAAGGCGTCGACTCACGAAGGAGGAGTAGGCGTCGACCCTCGCTTTGACATAGGGCGCGCCCATAGATGAAGCTGACGAGGGGAGACATCAAAACAACAAAATCGCACGTCTTCCAGAGAGGCTAGTGAGGGAAAGAGGGCGCGCCCAAACAAATTGGAGGGGTGAGGACGTGTCGTTCCCTAGAATTTCCTACCTGCATAAAACCCAATTCACAATAGAAAATATCAGAAAGTAAGGTTTACCTGATAGGCGTGTGCGGCTCATGAATCCCATAACTGCCTGATTATAGTTGTGTTGTTGCTTTGAATTTATCCTCTTCCCATAGCCAGAGTATTCATAACTCCCATCTCTGAATCGTGTTCAAAATCATCTCCCACCAGATCTGTTATTCCGATTTTACTGTAGGGGCATCCTTTCTCCTTAGATGCAAACATCCCCTCCTTCTAGCGCCAATTTGTTGATGGAGAAATCTGGTAATCAACAAAGATCGAGGTTCTTTGCCGGAAAAAGATCTGACGAGGCTGAGATGCGGCGGAGCGTGGTGGTTTGTATGAGATTGGGGGCTGAGATTGCTAGGTTTCAGAATAACTAGAGCTTTGTGTTCTCTGGCTGCTGTGAGCTCTAATAATCCCGACCCCCCACAATGTGCCTACGTACCTCTATTTATAGGCAAAATAGAGGATCAAGCCCACGTAGTTCTTGGCAAAGCATAGGCCCGTTAGGAAACCTGAGTTTCCTTCTTTGAATCGAATGCAGAAAAGGCAAGTGGAACCTTCCTGGAAGAGGACTCTACATTCGGGCTTGTTCGGATAGGTCAAAGCCCAGTATAAGGTCCAAGGACTTCATGGATCCGACATTGACCCGGAAACCGTGGGCTCTAACCGGTCCACTACAGCTATTTCCAAGGATATCTTGACTGGAGGCCAGCACTAGATCCACCATAAATCGTAGGTCACGTCCTAAGCCCCCAGACGAGGGCAACCCGCCTGAGTACAGGGAAAGGATCTTCCAAGATAAGGCCAAATATGCCTCCATAACTCCCCTACGAGGGCGACCCGAGGAATGTGGAGCTATGTCCTTCGATTATTATTACAACTAAGTGAATGCAGGGAGACAAGCCGACTTTCCCAACAACGGACGGAGGAGGGCGCGCCCTCTACCATCAAGAACCAAGGCGCGCCTCCTTGTTGGATCATTCCTAAATTAAAGAGCATATCATAAGCTTCGCGTGGACTGTAAGATCGTCCAATTCTGACTTCTGGAACTTGAGATATGACCCAAACAGTGTCTGCAGTGCAAGATCAGGGCGCACCCTCTTCCTCAGGGAGAGCCCTCTTCAGGGGGAGCCCTCGTCCTCTTCTTCCTCACTAGAGCGAGCCAACATCAGGGAGATTCATCGTCTCCCTCTTCCTCAAGGTGAGCCACCTTATTCAGGGAGAGTCGTAATCTCCTTCTTCCTCATCTTCATACCAGGGCGCGCCCTCTTCTTCAAGGAGAGCCCACATCTCCCTCTTCCTAATTAGGGAGAGCCTTCTTCAGGGAGAGTCATCGTCGTCATCTCCCTCTTTGTTATCTTCATACCAGGGCGCGCCCTCTTCTTCAGGGAGAGCCCCCATCTCCCTCTTCCTTAACTAGGGAGAGCCTTCTTCAGGGAGAGTCGTCGTCGTCATCTCCCTCTTTGTTATCTTCATACCAGGGCGCGCCCTCTTCTTCAGGGAGAGCCCCTATCTCCCTCTTCCTTAATTAGGGAGAGCCTTCTTCAGGGAGAGTCGTCGTCATCTCCCTCTTCCTCATCTTCATACTAGGGAGGCCGATTCTAGGAGAAGCCCAACATTAGGAGGAGGCCGATTCCAAGAGAAGCCCGACACTAGGAGGAGGCCGATTCCAGGAGAAGCCCGATACTAGGAGGAGGCTGATTCCCGGAGAAGCCCGACTAGGAGGAGGCCAATTCTAGGAGAAGCCCGACACTTGGAGGAGGCCGATTCCAGGAGAAGCCCGACACTAGGAGGAGGCCGATTCCAGGAGAAACCCGACACTTGGAGGAGGCCAATTCTAGGAGAAGCCCGATATCAGGAGGATGCCGATTTCAGGAGGAGCCCGACACTAGGAGGAAGCCCAACTTTAGGCGAAACCCAACTTCAGGAAAAATATGGGAATAACAAGTTGCATTGAAATATATAAAATCCTAGCATTGAAATTATTTTCTTCAAGAAATTTAATGGAGATTATCTAAAATCTTCAAAACAATGGATAAATTCCCAAGAAGATGAGACATATAATAGGAGGCACGTGACATCCCTTCAATTGTTTACTGGTTTTATGGTGTTAAATAGGAGCAGTTAATACATCTCCCCTCCCCCTGTCCGGAACACATTCAAGACTTTGCAGGTTGTGCCGAGCCAGCTCGTCACGGATTATGGTTCACTTTGTTCCGGCTCGTGTATGACACGGTCTTTTGCCGATTTGTATTGATTCATGAACCGCCCCGATCTAAATCGCTTGACATGAACTATTTTAGCGAGTCGGGGCGAGTAGACTCGCCTGTTTAGCCACATTTGAGTGTAAGTGTGAGAAAATGAGTCCCAAGTTCATCATCTTGGCTGTCTACAAATTCTAAGTGACATTTTTATAAATATAAAATTCATTTTTCTATATTTATATAAATACTCTTATTATTGTATTAAAAAATATTCTAATATCAGGATGCTACCGAGATCATCTTTGGGCACATCAATCCTGTAAGTATTAAACTTGAATTGTTCAATTCGTTTGAAGGACTTTATTTAAAATAGGATTATAATTTTTAAAAATTTATGTTATATTTTTTTTATTATCCATTCATTTTGAAGGAACAAGTTTAACATTGTATTATAATACTTTTAATATTTCATGTTATGATATTAGATTAGTATCATAAATTTCTTTTAATTCTATATTTATATTAATTAAAATTACATTGAATTAATTATTATTTTTAAATGACTTGACATAGAAGATTAAATTATACCTTTTATAACCAAATATTAAAAGGGATTTCCTTAATACAATTAAATAAGGGATTAATCTTATGAAACAAATATGGCGAGCAAGTTTTTAAAAATGACTTATATATTTTCTAGTTGTTAAATTTAAATATTTTTACTAATTACTAAAAATACAATACATTTTCAAGAAAATAATAGCTCTGGTGGATAGTCAGTTCTGTCATAGTTTTTGCAAATGCAATTTCCCACATTTGTATTGCAAAATCAAATATAAAGAGAATTATTTTGTAAAGATAATAAAAGTCAAATGGGAGGTCGCTATTATAGACTCCCCATCGGTAACAAAAGTCCAAGGCCCAAATGATATTAATAACACAAGCCCAAGCGTTGATTCACAACCTTGCTCATAAAAAAGGAGGGAAAATTGGGTATTAATTTTGGAGCCGAAGACGACGACGAAGAGACACACACAGACACTTGCACACTCACAACTAATTGTGTTCTACAAGCCATAGATTATTTTATATTCCATCTTGTTATCTATATATTTTATTCATTCTGTTCTTTACAATTCACAACACGGATTTATATTATTATGAAGCATGAAAATCTCAGATCCTTACTTCAAATCTTCATCTTCTTCTCCAGTTGCTCGCAAAAAGCTCAAATATACAATCTTACATACAGCTTCTATAAGTATACAAACATACCAAATCCCTCTGATTTCTTCAACTACACATCTTCCTGTTAATTTAATTCGTCTTCATCCTCACCGTAATTACACTATCGGCCGCAAGTTAAATAAATGTGATTATGTGTTCGATGATCGTAGGGTGAGTAAGAAGCACTGTCAGATTCTTTTAGATGCGTATCGTAATAAAATATTTATTGTTGATGGTGAATTTTTGGATAGTTGTGGAAAGTGTTGTAGAGATAATGTTAGGGTTTCGTTGAATGGTGTGTTTGTTAATGGAATTAGAGTTGGAAGTGGTGGTGTTGTGGAGGTACGTGCCGGAGATGAGGTTTCGCTTGTTTGTGGAAGGGAGGGAGGTGAGTGTAGTGTTGGGAGAAGGATTGGTTTTGTTGTTGAGAGGGTTGCGTTTGTCGAGGAAGTCGTGGATAGAAATGTTTTTGGTTATAGGGAGAATGGTTGTGAGGGAGTTGTTTCCAAGGGAGATGTGTTCTTACGGAAATGTAGGGAGACGTTAGAAGATGTTACGATGTTGTGTATTCAGAAGATGAGGCCTAGGTTTGTAGGTAGAGATGTGGAGAATGAGAATTCTGAGTTAAATGCGGTTAACAATCCAGTAATTGGAACCATTGAGTTACAAGATGGTGCAGTGTGCTTATAGATGATGAATTTAAAACTAACTGTGATGGTTTAGGACAACTGAATTTAGATATACTTCAGAGGTGTGAATTGTGAGACAGAATGTTGTGAAGTTATTGGTAAGAATGTACAGAAAAGGGATTATGTGCACAAGTCATCGTCAAGGTTAATTGTTTCTCCCAAGGACACTTTAATGGTTTCAGCGGCGGAGTGTGATCCGGAATGTTCTACTGTTAACTGTGAGGGATTGCAGAAAATGGATGACACCCGTATTCATACTGAAAATGGGATGGCCAATGGCAAACCTGCTGCTGTGTCAGTTGGTTGTGAATTTAAAATGGATGGTCCTGTACTGGATTGCATTTTAGAGAATAATAGGAAGGGCCTCTCTGTCCCTCCACCAGGAAAGAAATTCTATTTAAATCGACTTCATTTCATGAGTCATGGTTCATCAGAACATGATAATGTTGTTTCCTTGCCGGATCTACTTTATCCTGTCAAAACCATTGTACGAATTTTCATCACAACCTTTACGAGTAATATTTCTTGGTAAGTACTAACTTTATCATACCAGCTACTGATGTTAATTCAATGTAGCATCATGCCTCTAAAGTGAAATACTGAATATCATGCCAGCTAATGATGTTCATTCAATATATCATCATGCCTCTAAAATGAGGTACTGAATACATACATATTTTGGCTCACTGATGCTATAACTTAATGTACAATAGTAACATCTATCCTACATACGTATATGATTGTAAATCTGGAATTTTATTATTTACTCTTTCTTGTGGATGTTTATGTTGAAATATGTACTCCCCCGGCTTAATTTAAGATTAGTGTCTATGTATATTCTTATGGTGCAGATGTTATTCCTAAATATAGGTTTCTATCTTACTGTGAGTTACCAAGTCATCTACCAGTAACGATTGCTTGCCACAATGCTGGGAAGTGCTGGAGTCCAAACCTTGATGATAGGATGTCAATTCCTTACCCGGATTACCCGAACTTGATTGTGGTGTAAGTTACACTGTTAATGTTGCTTCTTAATGGATTTATCAAAGGTGTATATCATAATGTGTACAACTAACAGTTCTGCAATGCAGTCCGCTTCTGTGATAGGTATCCACCATTTCCCGAGGCCATAGCCTTTGGTCAAGACCGCAAGAAACTTGGCATTCTTGTCATCATCCAAAGTTGATTGTATTGCAAAGAGAAGATAGTATCCGTGTTATCATTACTTTTGCAAATCTGGTGCCAAAAAAGGTGGTTATTATGTTCAAAGCATGATATGATAACGTGATTGTGCAAATATTCACTTAATAAGTATCCGTATCACTGTATTCTGTCCTCAAGTCACTGGAGCATGTCTTGTGCGACAATTTGACTCATTATTAAGCAATCCTTCAACATAACTTGTTTGCCTTTACTCTGTCATTGGCTTAATTTTGTTTTCTCAGCCCCCATCTTCATAGGCATAGTTGTTCATGCACGTCTGTTGGTCATAATTGAGCCTCATAAGACATTGTAGGAGCTGTATCTGCAAATCTTAACTCTAGGTCGATTGTACTGAAACTAATGACATTCTATTGTTTGTAGAATAGGATATTTACGAAGCCTACTGTAGATTCCTAAATGTAACATTATGCATACTTAACAATTGTGCTGTAAATACTGTTCGACGCTAATGAATAATAGGCAATTTCTTTTAGAACTAGATGTGTACGTGTTTTAGCTCCCTGAGTGGACCCTGAGATGCAGAATATATAGGGCATGCATAGCAATTAGACTCTAACATAAGAGATAAGTTAAGGTAAAAAATAAGAGCAGGTAGGATATGTGTTTCTCGATGTAGCCATTGCAACCGGTATATTCAATTGCATACGCATTTTCTGTGAGATGGTTTTGCGCTGTAGCATTCTTTAATGCTATTTTACCCCTATAAAATTTTTTCAAGTCATTTTTTCTGAATCTCATGTTACATTAAATGTATATGCTATCGTATAAGATAGTAACTGTCTATTTTTTGAATCCTGTAGTGGCTTTTTGTGACCAATACTGTTTGGTGGCAAGATTTTCCGCGCTTGAGCACACCGGACAGTATCTCTCTATTTACAAAATCAACTGAGGGGGAGGTAAATCAAGATACAAGATCTGATTTTGCTGCTCAGCTGGCTAAGTTCATAGCAACATTATTAGCGGATGTACCGAGTCAGGCTCATTGGATTATGGAGTTGACCAAGTATGACTTTAAAGGGGCAGTTGGGCATCTCGTTGCTTCGATACCTGGAATCCATTCTCCTAAGATTCCTTGCATCTTCGATTTCAGACATTCATTAAATGTATAATCATCAATCTCTTTGTGTGTTAATTTCTTACAATAATAAAAATCACGTACAATAAGCTTTAAACTGATAGTTTAGTTGACATATATATCCTTTGCAATTATATACATGATTATCACTAGAACTGTACCCTAGTGGATACTCCTCTTCTTTTGGTAACTAGAGGTCAAAGGTTTGAATCTTAGTGGAAGCATGTGCGTGAGTATTTAAATTTCTGCTTTGACCATTACCGAAACCAGTATATTATGTACATGGTTTCCACTTTGTGCTTATATATTACCTTGCCCCTTGAAAGAACATATTACTTGTCTTGGTGTACAAATAGCTTTATCTATATTTACTTATTCTTCCAAGTCACAGACTAGGGGTAAACTCCTGGTAACTCAATTATCAGGGTAAAGTGATCAGTTCCCATCATATAGGTGACGTAGCAAGTTAGATGCGATACAATATCCATAATGTCCTATTATAATGATACTACACGTGCTAGTGATGCCTTCAATAGACAAATTTGTCTAGAATGCAGTAGCCACCTAGTACAGTAGTATATTTATAAATGCATACAACATTAATTATAAATTTTATCTGTTGGGAGTGGGGAGCTATTTTTGCCCTAGGACTGTACTACAAAGTCAAAGAGATACCACTCATGGTTTTATGGGATTACTAAGTGTGTGACGGTGTATGCAGAGCACACCTTGCAGGTACTTGCTCAACATTTATCATTGTTGAAGACAAAAAGTTAATACATACCTTCTATGTGATTTTCAAATGGCAGTTGTCCTCAAAAAGACATATCAGTCTTTCCTTTTCTTTACCAATTCTTTGTTATCCGGATTCTTCATTTTGCCTTGAGTATCCGTGTCAAACACTCGTCACTCGGACATGGGTATGGACACTTGGACACTTATTTCACGCCAAAAAACATGTAAAATATTTTAAAATTTTCCGAGTCTGACATGTATCCATGTTGGACATTTCGAGCCGAGTCCGGGTAACATAGTTTACCATTGCTCCTCTAGCGTTAGGCTTCGTCCTTTGCTCCTGGACATGTTTTGCAATTGCTGCGTTTTATCAGAAGGAGGATCGTTTGATCGTGTAAAAAGGAACAGCCTTGCGCCATCTTATGCTTATAACTGTAGTAGTGTTGAGTATGTTCTAAGTATGGGATGAATCCCAGTTGTGTTTTCTTGGTAGGCGCCATCTTTTGTCTCTTGTTTTGAAAACTGTATATTATTAATTTATTATGCTAGACATGACTACTCTGTATTCTGTTGGGGTGCCCTCTGGTTGTGTAATATAAGCTCAACATATAATTTTGCTTGAACATCTCAGGGAGCTTCTTCATACGTGTCTGGGCCATGTGGTATGAAACTACTAGGCTAGCCATCTTTTTCGTACTTCGGCAGATTCAAGTGGCTCTCAGCTAAAGAGACTTGCAAATTTTCTTGGAAAGTGCCATGATAATGCATATGGAATGTCAGAGATTGTTTTAAGGAGAAATATGAATATACCAGCTGACGCAAATGCAGTAGCTGTTCTTGTTCCTAATCCTGAGGAGTTTTAGTAGGTAAATTTGGCGCAATTGTGTTGTCTGTTATCTTATAAGATGTTGGTGAAGTAGGCTTTGTCTATAAGCTGTCCTGATTATTTGGTCAAAGCTTTGTCACATGCAAAAGTGTGATTGGAACTTTGGAAGTTTTTTCCATTTTGAAAAAAAGAGGGAATTGCCGGTGTATTTCTCTAGGCTAAGTATTATATATATTACACCTTAATTAATGTAATACATACTTGAGAATTTTGAGAGAGATGATATTATTCTCTTATTAGAATATCAGGATTACAAAACTCTTATATAAGAGTAGCTAAGTCAGAAAGTTACAACTACTCCCGTTATTCTGATAACTATCAAAGTGATCATGTTTATCTATACATGAACACATCCCTCCTTTATTTCAGAACAAAAAACTCTCCTGATAACTCACACATAATAAAGGATAAAACATAATAATCTTAAATACATTTAAGACATAAAATCCCACACTCCCCCTCAAGCTGGGTTGTACAAATTGTACATGCCTAAATTTCGACTTAACTCTTTGAAACTTGTTCATGGAAGAGCTTTAGGCAAGATATCAACAATTTGGTATCGAGTCGGTGTGTAGATAAGTTGAATGATTTTATTGTCTATTTTTTCTGAGATGAAATGTCGGTCAAGCTCTATGTGTTTAGTCCGATCGTGATAAACTGGATTCTTAGCGATGCTAATAGCTGCTTGATTATCACACATCATTTGCATCGGTAGTTGGCTGCCTAATTTAAGCTCATTTAGAATTTTCTGAATCCACATTCCCTCACATATGCCAAGAGCTAGAGCTCTGAACTCGGCCTCAACACTACTCCTTGAAACCACCGCCTGTTTTTTACTCCTCCATGTCACAAGATTACCCCGCACATAAGTACAGTACCCTGAAGTAGAATGCCTATCTGTAATATCTCCAGCCCAATCTGCATCAGTGTAAACTTCGACTTTTCTTTTCTCATTTTTCATAAAAAACAGACCATTTCCAGGAATTCCTTTCAAATACCTTAAAATTCTCATCACAGCCTCCATATGTGCTTCAGTAGGACTATTCATAAAACGACTAACATTACATACAACAAATCCAATGTCTGGTCGAGTGTGAGACAAGTAAATTAAATGTCCCACTAGCCGTTGGTACCTTCCCCTATCAACAAGTACACTTTTTTTTCCAAATCCAAGCTTGTTGTGTGCATCCATTGGAGTTTCAGCTGGCTTACAACCTAGCATTCCTGTTTCTTTCAATAAATCCAACACATACTTGCTTTGACACACCACTATACCATTCTTTGATCGAGCCACTTCCATTCCCAGAAAATATTTGAGACTTCCCAGGTCTTTATTTTCGAATTCTCGTGCGAGATTATACTTTAGCCTTGATAATTCCTCTTCATCATTCCCTGTCAAGATTATGTTATCAACGTAGACAATAAGAATGACAACTTTTCCTTCTGATGAAAACTTCACAAAAAATGTATGATTTGATTGGTTTGCTTGTATCCCAGCTTCATAATATACTTGGTAAATTTCTCAAACCACTCTCTTGGAGATTGCTTGAGTCCATAGAACGTCTTTTTTAGCCTAAAAACTTTACCATGATTGTGAGTATTTTGAAAACCAGGAGGAATTTCCATGTATATCTCATCTTTCAGATCTCCGTTTAGAAATGCATTTTTGATATCAAGTTGATACAGATTCCAATCACAATTGATAGCAAGAGATAAGAGGATTCTAACAGTATTTAAGGTACAAATGTTTCTCGATAATCAATTCCATACGATTGAGTGTATCCCTTGGCTACAAGGCAAGCTTTCAGTCGTTCAATATTCCCATCTGCATTATGCTTTACTGTAAATATTCACCTACATCCTACAATCTTCTTTCCCGGAGGTAACTCTGTAATGTTCCACGTTCGGCCAATATCTCCTCATTCACTGCCTTTTTCCAACCGTGGTGTTTTAGAGCTTCATCTATACTGGTAGGAATCTGAATTGCGTCATGAGTAGATATAAAGGCATGGTATGGTTGAGAGAGCCATTCATATGATACATGTCTGCTGATTGGATGTTGAGTACAAGACCTGATGCCCTTTCTTTGAGCAATTGGCATATTTAGGTTATCAACATTTGATAGTATTTTATGATCAATAGAAGAAGTATCCTTACCTGGATAAGATTCTGGAGGTGAATTCAATTCGGCCGATTGGTTGAGTACGGGATTGCTCGGTGCTTTATTCCTCCGTGTGAAGACGTGAACGGGACTAGAATTTTGGTGAAGAGGTTGTGGTAGTTGCGAATTTTGTGGTTGCGACTTATTAATGTTTGAAAGTGAACTAGGATGTTGTTCTGGTCTAGTAGAACTCGTTTGAACTGGCATGGTTATACTATCTTCTGGTATGTTAGGACTCATTAGAACATGGATGATTTCATTACCTGCCTTGGTTTGTTGAACACAAATGTGTTTAGGTTCAACAGGTAAAAGTAAATCTTGCCAAAACTGAGATTCTCTTCCATGCTCCCCAGGTTTGGTGTAATATGGTTATGACTCAAAAATGTTACATCCATTGAGTTGTACATTTTTTCGTTTCAGGAGAGTAACACTTGTAACCTTCCTGATGAGAAGAGTATCCTTCAAAGATACATTTAAGAGATTTTGGATCTAATTTACCTCGAAATTGTTGATGAACATGGGTAAATGTTGTACATCCAAATACCTTGACAGGGAGATTAGATGAGACAAAACGGATATGAGGGAAGTATTTAAGAAATGATTGGTGAGGTGTTTGGAACTGAAGACTCTAGATGGCAGTCTGTTTATAAGGTAAGTTGTTGTGAGGACAGCTTCCCCCCAAAAGTGTTTAGGGACGTGAGTAGAAAACAATAAAGATCGAGCTACCTCAAGCAAATGCCGGTTTTTTCTCACTGCTACTCCATTTTGTTGAGGAGTGTTAATGCATGAACTTATATTGATGATACCTTGGTTAGAGAGATAAGAACCCAAGCTGGACTTGAAGTATTCTCGTGCATTATCTGTTTTAAGGATTTGAATCTTGGTTTTGAATTATGTTTGAACCATAGAGTTGAAATTTTGGAATATTTTCTCCACATCAGATTTTTCTTTCATTAAGTAGAGCCAAGTGATCCTAGTGTGGTCATCTATGGAGGATATAAACCACCTAGCTCCTGTGATATTTTTTACTCTTGCAGGTCCCCATACATCAACGTGAATAAGTAAAAGGCTTAGATGATGTGTATGGAAGACGAGTAAAAGAAGTACGAGAATGTTTAACAAATTGACAGATTTCGCAACAAAATGAACTCAGATTTTTATTGACAAATAAAGATGGAAACATCTTTTGAGGATACATGAAATTTACATGACCAAGGCGATAGTGTCATAACATAACTTCACTATCTTTATTGACACTAGAACTTAACAACTGATGACAACTAGACTCAAATGTTGACTTGGAAGCTGAAAATAGATTAGATGTTCTTGGTGGATGGAGTTGGAGGATATAAAGTCTTGAGCATAATCTAGCACTGCCAATCGTCCTCTTCGAACCAACTTCCTGAAATTCACACGAGTTTAGAGAGAAACGAGTTACGCAATTAAGATCATGATTCAATTTACTGACAGAGAGCAAGTTACAGTCAAGCGAAGGCACATGTAAAACAGAGTGAAGTGTAGTATCCTTCGTTAAAATTATAAAACCTGTTCCCATGACTTTAGATTGTGAACCATCAGCTACTCGGACTGTTGAGGTTGAGTTGTTGTTTGGCTTGTATGAGCTAAACAGTGAGCTATCTCCAGTCATATGATCGGTAGCTCCCGAGTCAACGATCCATTGGCCTGAGGAGGTGTTTCCAACAGTAAGAGCACTTGGTGTGATGTTGTTCTGTGAAACATTTTGTTGGTCAAATAATTTCTGAAGTATATCCAATATTGCTCCTTAGAGAATGGAAAGCTCTGAGTGGAAACTTCAGATGTTGCAGCAATGTTACCACGACCGCTCTTGTCAAAAGAGGCCTTAGAAGGCTTCCAATCGGCAGGCTTCCCATGAATCTTCGAGCATGTCTCCTTAAGATGCCCTGGCTTTTTACAATGCTCACACCAAGGCCTTCGTTCACGTTGACGATAGTCATGGTTGTTTAAGGGGCCTTTGGAAGCAAGTGTTGATCCTTCAACAGTCGGTTGTTCCACCAATTCTTCTTGAGGCCCTAGCATGAGTTTTCTTCTGCTTTCTTCGCGACGAACTTCTGAAAATGCTTTCCTGAGACTAGGAAAAGGTTTTACACCCATGATGAGCCCTCTGACTTCGTCTAATTCCTTAGTGAGACCATGTAAGAATTTAAACGTTCGCTTTTTCTCAATAATTTGTTTGTAGATGACCTTATCCTCGTTGTATTTCCACTGATAAGTCTCAAACATGTCTAACTGTTGCCAATATTGATTAAGCAAATTAAAATTTTGTGAAACAAATAAATTACCTTGTTGGAGATCATGCAATTTTGCCTCTATTTTAAATAATTCAGATGTGTTTTCTGTGTTGGAGTATGTTTCTTTTGCAGCATCCCAAATCTCCTTTGCTGTGCCATATAGAAAAAAAAAATCCCCTATTTCAGTTGTCATAGAATTGACTAACCAAGACATTAACATATGGTTATCAATTTTCCAGGATTTGTACTTCGGGTCATCCTTCTTAGGAACCTCGATTTCACCCGTCAGATATTCCTCTTTTGCTTTGCCACATACATCAATACGGATTGTGACCACCGAAGATAATTGTGGCCATTGAGACGATGACCAGTGACCAAAGTTAACATCTGTTCAGATCCTCCGTGAGTGTTGGTGGCTGGTATAGCATCCAAGTTTGAGGAGATTTCAGCAGATGAAGTTTGAGAGGTCATGCCGTATTTGGTCATAGTGAAGGTAGGCTGAAAGAGAGTGATTTTGAGATAGATAAATTCTGATTCAGAGTTGAAGCTTTGATACCATGAGAATTTTGATAGAGATGATATTATTCTCTTATTAGAATATCAGGATTACAAAACTCTTATATAAGAGTAGCCAAGTCAGAAAGTTACAACTACTTCCATTATTCTGATAACTATCAAAGTGATCATGTTTATCTATACATGAACTCATCCCTCCTTTATTTCAGGAACATTCCATTATTCTGATAACTATCAAAGTGATCATGTTTATCTATACATGAACTCATCCCTCCTTTATTTCAGGAACAGAAAACTCTCCTGATAACTCACACATAATAAAGGATAAAACATAATAATCTTAAATACATTTAAGACATAAAATCCCACATTATACTGTTATACAGTGGTGATGCGTAAAGGTGTATTCACTGACTTGTCATTATAATACGGGACTTAAGTGACAATATATTCTGTTTTACTTCTTACTTTGAACCAACTGTGCCGTACCTTCTACAATGTTGCATGGTTAGAAGAGTTGCAGATATAATATAGGTAAGACCTTGAGACACTTTTGATCTTGTTTGCTGAATGAGAGATATTTTAATGTCAAGAAAAGTGTTGCTGCATTGCTCTAAATGGGAGATACTTTTGTTGTTCTTGTTTTACCTAATGGTTAGATGCAGGTAATTCATTATTTATGTTTCTAGATATGTATGTATTTGTCATTAGTTGCATCTCTTTTGTGCCTTTAACATGAAGTTCTTGTGTGGCGTGCTTAAATGCAAACCTATGTTTCATTTTTTCCTTAATATACCTTAAATATTCTGTGTGTATAAACATGTGCTGATGTGTCTCATAGAGATTTTCTCATTGCCTAAATGTGACTTTTGATTTCTTTCTCTAGATGTCTTTTTATGTTGTGATTTTGGGACATTATGTATCTTGTCTGCCTGTATTAATTAGATTGCATTCAACTTGGGTTTCTACCAAGAAATATTGCAAAGTTGGTTGCTCCACTTTCAGACGCTGGCTTATTTTCCTTTTCGGCATACATTTATCGGAAAGATGTTCTTGCAAGTGCTTTGGAAGGAAGCAACAAAACAGTTACTCTCATACTTTATGTCTCACAGGCATGGAATCTGTCCCAATATATAGATCTTGAATATGGTTTAAACTTCAAATTTTATTCTACAAACGTTTTTCTAGTCATAGTCAATGGTAATTTACTATATGTCTTGTTGTGCAGGGACCTAGTTTTACGGACATGTCAGGAGTAACTCAACCTTTACTTGTTTCAGCAATATGCTCACTGATTGCATCAATTCAGAGGTCCTCTGGCCTTTGGAGACTTCAAGAGGTAATATACTATTTGCATTAGGTTTTCATTGTCTGCAAGACATTCTTGCAGACACAGTATTTATACTTTTTCAACAAGTTTTTATAATCAGATAACTTCAATTTATATAATGAACACTTGATCATTCCGCAGTCCGGATAGACCACCAGAGTTTATTGAAGCTATGTGGGCACATTATTGATTCCACCTAAGAGCACATTTGACTTTATGAAAGGAAAAACAAAATCAGGAAAAATACTAAATAGACAAATAGCCAAGTTGATAATGGACTAACCAGAATATAAAGGAAAATATACATTCCCGTTGATATAGGGCATAAATGATTTTTTGTTTACAAAAGAAAACTTGCATACAGGTCTTCTAGTTTGCACTTGAACTTCCAGTATCCTTGTTTATCAAATATCTGACATTGTGTGTTTCCCACAATTTTTAGGTTCTGGGTCAGTACAAATGGCCTGAAACTTTTGAGACTGATTTCATGTTTGGTGAGTGTTTTTGGGTTTAATTGGTTTACAGAATCTCAACGACTATATTAGTTTAGTTAAGCTTACTTGTCGGTTTCATTTTCAAGGTTCATCCTCTATTGGCTCAATTAACGCACAATTCTTGGCTGCCTTTTTAGCTGCAGCTGGAAAGCGGTCATTGCAGTTCTCTGAATCTGAGTCTGACCCAGATGTAAGTATTGTAAATAAGAACTTTTGATTTAATTTTAGAATGGGTTTAGTTGCTCACTGAAGTTTACAGTGGGGCTGCTGGAGCATTAGCCAAGAGTTGAGAAATCCATCTATTAAAATCATCTATCCCACTATTGAAAGGGTGAAAAGTGCAAGTTGTGGTATCCTGGCTTCAAAGTACCTTCTCTGCTTCTCACAAGTAAGTTGCTCCTTCATTGTTTTTAATTACTAGATGTAACAAACTCGGTGTATTGCTTATTAACACATTGGGACAAATGAAGATATTGATTATATATCCAAACTCACATGCCTTCCCTTGTGAAATATTTTTGTAGTTAATGTGTGCTATCCGAACACAAATGTCTCCCCTTGTTTGTTTGTTTGTTTGTGTGTGTGTGTACGTGATGAGCATGCACATCTTTTCATCTCTTTTTAAGAGTCAGATTTATCTTCTGTCATTGTTTCTACAGAAAACATGGCTTAGGTTGAGTAATGTAGGCATACTCTATGATGCAATTCCTGATCCCATTGAACGAGTTGGGCATCCTATGCATGTCAAGGTAACTTGTGTGCTTTTATTCTGAGTAGTGTTAGGAGTATATACTTATATTGAATGGTATGGTAAGGATGCATGGCTGATGCAGGTGGGGCTAAGGCGATTTCAGTCTAAGAAGAATGCATCTTCGTGTGGGTGGGTTTATTGTGGATCACATAACTTCAGTGCAGCTGCTTGGGGATGGCCAATTTCAAATATACGTCTTGGCGTAGTTGGGAGAACTAATACGGTATTGGGTTCAAGACTTCACATAAGTAACTATGAAGTGGGTGTTATTTTTATTGTCCCCCTCCAGATGTGTTAAATCATGTAAATGGAGCTCAAGAAAGTTTGGATGATATCATCCTGCCATTTATTATCCCAGCCCCGAAATATAAAGCAAACGATAGGCCAGCAACACCACAGGCCATGAGAGAGGCATTGGCTGAACTTACAGAGCTAGAGAAACAAAAATATGTTCAAGCAGAAATATTGGAAGAAATAGAGGAAGAGATCCCAGGTGAAGATGAGGAAGGAACTGAGGCCACTGATTATGTTTCTATGGAGAAGGAAGAAGACAATGCATATGCTGAACAACTTTGGACCCAAGTTGACTCATCTCAGAGCTGTTGAACTGCCAAAAGGGATTTAAAAGGTCAAAAGTCAGATGCCCCCTCGCAAATGTTGATATTTTACTCAGAATGTCAATTCATGATTTCGTAACTACCAGCAGGCCCTTGTTTTGGAGTGATGTCCCAAGAAAGAAATTGAGCTCACTGGTAATGTTTTTATCCTTGAGGCATATGTTAAAGGTGGCTGGTTAGACGTTTGTATTGTTTAGGATCCAATATACTTGTAACTATAAAATTGATCTGAATATATTTTTTCTGATTTTCAAAGATTCATATTATAAACAAATTTTATTCAAATTTTCCGCTATATTTAACTTACATTTGAATACATGCACAAGTTATTAGTCAACACCAAAACATCTTCATGAATTCAGTGTATGCTGGTGCACCGGCACATGTCCTTGACATTGCCTCTTGCAGTCTTGCTTTGTAAATTTAAGTGCTTTGTAAATTTAAGTACCTACATTTACTACTCATCAGTAGAAGACGACATGAAGCTCTGCCCGATGAAAATTCTCTGCAACTCATGTAACAGTGACAAATGTAGCTACAAAGACGGAAGCTCTTTGAAAACAAACATGTTTTCCTAGCAACTTTACAGAGAAGAAAATGTACCATCTTCTGCTATAAATCATCACTTTGCATGGAATGTTACTGTAGGTAGATTTTCTCTTCCAAACATTTGTTAATTCAAAAGACAAAATATCCGGCAAGTAGATTTTCTCTTCCAAACATCTGTTAATTCAGAAGGTAATCTGCCGATGCACCTCCGCGAATCCACCCAAATGCAAACTGGTTGTTCAAGCATCTACCACGTTTTTGCTGCTAAACTATTCATAAATATTTTTATAGCAAATAAAAATAGTCCCCCATCAATTATTTTAAAAATCGAAAACTAATGTTTATTTTTCAATATAGAATATCTGCAATTCAACCGTGATGAGAATCATATCAAAATGATGTAAACTATCATTAGTTAGATTAAAATAACATAAACCAAACATCCTTGGGCTATATCACAATTAGTCATGTGGTCCTACGATCACAAGTTCTCTAGTATGCTCCTCCCAAAGCAACCAAAACTGCCTGTAGTCTTTACACAAAAATTACAAGTATGAATAATTATGATGAGAAAGCTACCCACGACGCAAGGATGCACCTGAAGAAGCACCACCCTTGTGTTTCAACTCACTTTATAGTACCGAATCAGCAAATTGGTAGAGGTCAGAGCCTGATCTAGGAATTGAACTGCCAGCCGCCGGGCGATTTGGCAGACCTGCAAAACCTTCCAATGCTGGTGATGGCCTGTGAAGGCTATTATACCCACTGTACAAAGGTTTTCTGGCATAAGTTTGACTGGCAAACCTCTCATCGGACATTGCATCCCCATGCCATCCATACAGCCGACTATCATATGGATTTGCATTGACATGCATACCTGAATGAAAAGCAGCATATGAATCTCTAGAAAGATAACCAGTTTCAGTCTCACCTGCAACCAAACCGCCCCCACTATCAAACCTTGTAGAACCGGCATATTCATGCAACAAGCCTGCTCGATCAACAGATCCTCGTGGTCCAACCATTGGAATATCAGAATATTCATGCAATATCCTTGTTGCATGAATATCCCCTACCCCAGATTCATGTCGTACAGACGGTGAAGCACTAAAACCATAGTGTCCAGATAATCCTCCATTATAGTTCATCTGTGCCAATCTGTCAAGGGAGATCATTTCAGCTGCCTCGCCAACTGCTCCTTGCAATGGTGGGTCGTGACCTGGAAAGTGCAAGCGTCTTTCATCCTCGGTTTTTGACCTTTTGGAAGACTCAACCTCTTTTTCCTTTCTTTTATTAGCCATATCCTCTTTTACTTTCTTATCTAGAACAATAATTTCTCTTTCCAAGCTTGATATCTTATCACTGATAGCCAGATCCGGAAACATCTTTGAGGGATCAATCTTGTGGTTTTTCAAGCATTTGAGTAAAGATTTCAGATCATCTAGATGCTTTTTGTCTTTAAGCTGCACAAATTCGCACAACTAAGGAACCAAGAAACAGAAAGAACCTTAGATTTAACACACAAAGTTATAAATAAAATCAATCATACCACCACAGCAGATAAATCCTCAGCATCTGTCCTTTTTCTCTTCAAAATTTCATCAGACTTGCTCAGAAATGATTTCAGAATTGTCTGAGGAGGATATTTGTCCCGAACATCGAAAGTATAAACAATATTAAGAGCTTCAACTTCCTTTTTATACTTCAGCATCCACCCAATTATCTCTGTGGAAAAAAAATAGAAGTTAAAGAAGCACAACTACACATGATAGATAGTACACATCAGGACACATCCATATCTGCCTATTCCTTTCTTCCTATATTCAGTATACTACGACGTAGAACAAGAAACAAAAGAAAAGAACAATGTCAAATAAGGAAGGGATAAAAATTGGCTAGGATAATATAATACTAATAAACTTCTTAACAAAGATATTGATTGAAACCACTAACAATATGAGTAAATCCTCATATTTTAAATATAATCAGAATCGACACCTCACGAGGAAATATATAACTATTTATTGATTTCAATTCCTAACTTAACTGGCAACCATGTACAGTGTACAGTAAATATTGAAGATAGAAACTTTATATATCACACTTTCCTACATTAACATAAATATCTTAATTCACAATTCTTAATATAGCCCTGAAAGGAAACATCTAATCCTTCAAAATTGAAATATTGAATAGAAAAAAAATCCTTATAACATATTAAATATTTGAATTTCTTACTTGTTGCTTGTATTCACACAGTTTTTTCATCCACCACGTCGAAAATACTCAGCCCTAAAACTGAACGATATAATGAAAATTTGACTAGCGATAAAGGCCATGTTCTTCAATGGATGTAGGGCTTTCAATTGGATGTAAAGATGATAAGAAAAGCTTAATACACTACTCATTGTTTAATCCAAATTGCAGAGAAGCAAAGCTTCATAGACAGCTTCGCGCTTCTTTCTAGCGACTAGCTTCTCAAGTGGGTAGCTTGGTATGATCACATTAGAATCTTCTACGAAAGGCATAATTTCGTAGATCAAGTTCATCAGAGCAATTACTTAACTAGAACTTTTGGTTATAGGTCTATATTTACTCATCAAGATCTGAAGCAACATCAATCATCAAGTGATACTCGCCATCAAATTCTCTGTGGGAGTGAGCTATTGTGCTTGTATATTCCCATGTGAGTACCTACTGTGTTAGGTACAGTTCCTAACATACTGCCTGTTAGGCTATTACTATGCTTATTTGGAAGAAATATTTATCAAACAGTTCCGGAAAAGATTATCCGGAGAATTTTACACCAAACTGGTGTACAAATTGCACTATGACCAGAATTAACTCCGACCCATTTATATCAAATTCTACACTTAAAGGAATCTTTCTAGTACTTACTTTAAAGGTTATTTTAGTGTTATACGTACAAAAGTAATAAATTTGTGGGGATAGAAAGGGAATTAATTTGTTTAAGTTAATGATTATAAAGGTAATGTTGGGACTTATAAAAACTCTAAAAGTTGCACCAGATTTGGTGTAATTTTAGGTGTTATGCCAAAATAGTGTAACTTTTGGAGTTGCGTTGGAGTTGTTTTTTTAACCATTTTGGTATAAAAGTACATTTACAGAGTTGGGTTGAATGTGTTCTAAACATCTGCGTGAGCATGACTGCATCCCCTCCAAACTATGATTATACTCTTCTTTTCTTTCTTTTTTTAAAGGTGACTATACTCTTCTTTCTCCTCACCAAACCTTGATATCTCCCAATAGAGAATGGCCATAAAATATTAATGTGACTGCAAAAGTAATATGAGACTTTATTCTAGTATGCATACATTGAAACGTAATACCAATTCATTCTAAACTGCTACCTAGAAATTTGGCAACCTCTTTAAAGTCATCAATACCAATTACACTGTGAAAAACAAAAATAGTTCTAATAAATTGGATATTCCAAATAAATGTAAAAGCAACCCTATTGAAACAATAACATGAGCTAACAAAATAGCTAACAAAATAAGGGTACCTGGAATCTTTGCAAGCAGATGGCTTGATCGACGAAGAGCGGCAGAAATATCCTTTATACTACATGCCCTAATCAAATCTTTGATATCTTCAATTTTGAATTCCCTTGGAATTCCATAACAACCAATCAGAAGAAGCAAGCCCCTAGCATCAGCCTCACACGCCTTCTGCAATCCCCCTTCAGCCCATAGCCTTTTCCTCCACTCTACAGCTGCATCCCGCGCTTCTACCTTCACCCAATTATCAATCACAACTCCATCATTTTCCATAAGCAAAAAACATTCCAATGCCATTATCGAAGCTTCTCTACCCGCTAACATGGGAGAGCCCTTGGTATATGCCTTACTACCTTGAAGATAAAACTTCCCGACACATTCCAATACCAACTTGGCCGGATTAGCGGCACATTTCAATGCTTTGGGAACTTCCTCACGAAGTTTATTAACATCCGAAATGTGTGTAACAATGTACCTACGAATACTCCTGCCACACATCGTTTTCGAACATAAACGTAAAAGCTCCGATTGAGTATTGTCCAAATTAACACCAGCATCACTCTTATGTTCTAAACTAGAATCAGGCAATTTAATATCGGGCTTGGGTTTGGAAACTACAGCTATTGCTTGCGTATTCTTGGGAATTGTGATTACATCTGTAGACGGAATATCACTTTCATTGTTAATCTTAGGTTCCAGGTCATCACACTGATTTCTCTTAACGGAAGATAATTCAGTGGTTTTATCCGGGTTTATTGTAATCGGAGAAGGTGCAGTGGGTTGAATATAGGGAGGAATAATAGACGGGTCGGGTAATTTGGAATGGATAGTGGTTTCAATAAAATCAAGGTGCTGTTGCAACTCATCATAGCGGCGTTGGAATGTGGAGAGAGAGGTGGCAAGGCTGCGGAGATTAGAGATAGAGTTTGCGTAATCAGGCGGTGGTGGTGAATTGATTACGGTGGTCGGTGGTGGTGATTGTGGGTGGTCGTCAGAGATGAGTGGTGGCGGAGGAGTGGAGTTGGTAGTCATTGACGAAACGAATAGGATCACAAATTTGCCCTAAAGGGGTAGAGGTGATGTTTATGCAGGAGAATTGGAAGATTAGAAAACGTTTCCTTCACTATAACTCTACTTTAACTTCTCATTAAAAAATTATTTTAATAATTGACACTATTAAAATAAATAATTAATATTATAAATTATATTATGTATGTAAAATAGGCATTCAAATATATAATTATGTACAAATTATATAAGGTAAATGAATAATACAAATTTCTCGATCACCGATTCCTTTTCATTCATTTAAATAAATTTAATAAAACTTATATTTCTATGTATAATAAATATAAGAAAAATCTTTCCATATATTACTTTAATATATTATATTTAACTTTAATATTAATAATTACAAAAGATACACTAATATTACTTTAAGTTTCAAAATAATCATACTTTGCAAGAATTATATATTAGTATTTATATAATATAAATATTTTTCTTTAATATTATAAATTATTAAAAACTAATATTCTATTTATTTATAATAACATCACAAAAATAAATTAACGCCCTTTTTTAGATGCCAATTTTTACACATCACAAATAGCATTCAATTAACCATTCATTAGCGATCCTAACTCTAACAAATATATTATGGATTTATGGGGTTATCAGTATAAATAAATTTATTAAAGTTTTTTTTTTGAAAGTAAAATTTATTAAAGTTATATATAACTCAATATATATAAAAACTAATCCTATAATAATAAAATGCAAAATTTATTTTTAAAAGAATTGTATATACCTTTGTTAAATCAAATTGTAAAAATATAGATAATTTATCTGATTTTTATAAAGTGAAATTGTAAAAATATAGGTAAATTATATATAATGAGTTTATCCAAATTTTAATAATATTTTAGATTCATTGTTCTTTTCTGCTATGACTTACTTATTAATAATAATAATAATAATAATAATAATAATAAAATATTGCTTTGAAAATATAAGTAACAATTATAACTAAAATTATCGAATATAAATTACTTTTTTATTTTCTATAATATAAGAATTATGGGGCCTGTTAAGTGTCTTAAAAGACTAACTCATAAAAAAAAGTATACGTTATATTAAATAGCATTTATGCTGTATAATATAAGGTAAGTTATGATTTTTTTTATTACCTAAAGAGCCTGAAAGAAGGGTTAAAAGTTTACGCTATATTATAAAACATAAATTTTTTAAAAAGGTTAAAAGTTTAAGCCATATAATATAAAGTAAGTTTTTTAAAAGTGTTAAAACTTTACGCTATATAATACAGAGTAAGTTTTTTCAAAAGCTTAAAAACTTACGTTATATAATATAGAGTAAGCTTTTTCAAAGTCTTACGCTTTTGACTTAATTTTTTTTGTCCCAATTACTTACGTAAGGCCAATTTTTTTTCCTTCATCTTTTTCATTCTTTTAATCAACCAAAACATGTTCTTTTTAAACAAAACTCAAAACGAACCCATATTCAATAATATATAAAAACATCAAATTAAATATGACCATAAAAAAAACCAATTCAATAAAAGCATCAAAATCAAACAAATCAAAATCAACAATAATATTCTTGAATTATCCCGTTGCTAATTCAAGAAAACTTTGATAAATACTTGATAAAACTTGAATCTTCTAAATTTTGATGAAACACTTGTTACAAAATTTGAATCTTTTAATTTTTTTTCTTCTGAAATTTGATATGAAATGGAAGAGAGAGAAAGTGGAGAAATATCATACAAAAATAGTATAACTTACTACTCATCTAGAAATCTAGTGTAAATGAGGTGCACTCAAACCATAAGATATAATACAGCGTAAGTTTTACATGAGTAGAAAGGGAATAAAAAAAAATTAAACTTACGTTATATAGCTATAAAGCGTATACGGTGTATTATATAGTGTAAGTTTTAAAAAAAAAAATTAATTCCAGCCATTGATGTAATTATTCAGTGAGAAATGAGTCGGCTAGAATTTAAAAATTATCCAACTGTGTGGTTGATGAATAGTTTCCAATAGTTATTATTTTAACTAACTATTCTACGTGGGAGATGCTCTTAAAACTATAAATTCTTTTGTATGGTATGGATTATACAAAAATTTATACAAGGTAGAATAAATTAAATTCCAATTATTAGTTACGAAATTGTAATTTTATATAAACCTTGCTGATATATATTGCTAATTTCACCAAATGTGAGAAAAATATAGAGGGCTTAAATATGAGCCCCAAGTAAAAAAGTATAGTAGGAGATGAGTAGCATACAGATAACGTGAATACTAGGAGTATATTTGTATCTTGATATCATGGGAATGGCGTATACGAGTACTACTCGAATAACAAGACAACAATATCATCATCATCCATGCCATGCCAAGTGGTTCCACTCTAGTCCTCACATTTTTTTACTGCCATCCTGATTTTGGGACGCACACAGAAAGTACCTCATCCTCCTCACACTAATTTGTCAGCCTTCATTAATCATTAGTACTATAATATTTTCTTGAGTTCCTCCGCCAACCAAAAATGGCTGTGGCCATGGCTTCTTCTTGTTGTACTCTCGGGATTTACACCAACTTGAAAGCTCTTGAAGTCCAACCCATTTCTAGACCATCTCTTTTCAGTACAACTTCTTCTTTTGACACACCATATCACTCGTGCATTTCACCAAAAATAAGGTATGAATATAATCTTTTTTTTCTTGGAATATTTATCTTTTTAGTGGAAGATTCTAGCCACAAGTCATTCTCTTAAATGGTACTGTATCTTATGTTATTGTTTTGGACTTTGGTTGCTAGAGTTTGATCAACTGCTTTCCTTATTTGTACTATTTAAATGATTGGATTGTTCAGTTTTTTTACTCACACCATTTAGCTGATTGACTTTTTTCCTTATTGAGACTTTGAGAAAATTCCTTTTGATGTTTTAGTGTATATATAGGGGTGAGGTGCAGCCGTGTAGGTGGGGGGTGGGGGATAAACAAAAAATTGTGCCCAGTTAGGCCATTCTAATATCGGACTCATGTCCAACTTCCATTTTTTTTCTCCGAGTTGGTTCGGGTTAATTTGCAGATTGCAGATGATATATGTTGAATTTATGCAAGACGAAACAAATTTTGCAAATTAAGTACAAGAGCCTGTAGCTGAAATGACTGATTTAGATATTATATATGTACAGACAATCTGTAGTCGTTTACTAACAGACATTTACAGACTACTAGTGCATGCACAATTCATGAAGTTGTCCATCACATTTGCTACTTATTAGCTGCATAATTGTATCAGTATTAGTTCATGGTGTTCCATGCAACTAATCTTGTAGTAATTCTGACTCTGAATTCTTCCAGATTGTCTTCGTCAGCAAGTACAGTTATTGTAAAAGCGTCATCCGCCACAGCTGTGGAGGTATCATACAGGATAGAACATCCAAGAATACAGTTGTTTCTGTTCCACATTACCCTCAGTATATAAATGAAAATAAATTCATTATTTGATTACTATAATTAAGCTTTCTTAACAGGATGGAAGTCAAGAGACTGATACAGTCCCAACGCCTAAAGTAATAATAGACCAGGATTCAGATCCAGATGCAACAGTTGTGGAGATCACTTTTGGGGATCGACTTGGGGCTCTTCTTGACACTGTATGATATTCTTTAATCATAACATAACTGTAAACCTGATTTGGAGATTATTGTTCACCTTTTAAAATATGCTGTATGATGTCATTTTAGATGGGAGCGCTTAGAAATCTTGGACTTAATGTTGTCAAGGCAGAGGTCTATCTCGATTCTTCTGGGAAGCACAACAAGTTCGCCATCACCAAAGTGTAAGCTTCCTGTTGCACCTGCAATTACGGATTTGAGCCTTTTCCCAACTTTATGCTTGATTTATTCAATAGTCTAGTTATAATGTTGCTTTACTTTATTAGTTTATTTGGAGTAGAATCTAAAAATGTTCTTAAAGTTTTATCTCTATTGGTTAAGCTGTCAAATCAATTGTGTACTCGGTTTTATGTTGACTGAAACATTGTGCAAAAACAATACAGTCTCTCAATATATATGACTAGTTTAATTTTATCTTAAAATAAAATAGTTAAATTGTGGGGATTTTGCCATAACCTCAGAAAAAAGTGAAGAGTGGACTTTTTATTAAGATACTTTCACCATCTCAAGTACCGACCTTTTAATCTGTATGAACTAAAATCTAAGTTCATAGTTGGATAGTCAAAGATTTTTTTTAAGACTTCTGCAAAAATTTTAGTATATGATGTGTGAACACTTACAGAGACTAGTATTTCCCCATCTCAAATTTAACGCGGGTTTTTAGAATCAATGTTCTGATTGGCTGACTTATTTGCAGCTCTGATGGTAGAAAAATTGAGGACCCAGAAATGCTCGAGGCAATTCGTTTGACAATTATTAACAATTTGCTCGAATATCACCCGGTACTTAATCTTCATAAGAGTTCCTGGATAAAAAACACTTACTAGCACCTATGGCTTAACATTTCTCTTGTTTAAGTTTAGACATATTCAATATTCATTACAGGAATCTAGTGGGCAATTAGCAATGGGTGCTGCCTTTGGAGTTTTGCCACCAAGTGAACAGGTACTGCTTCGAGTAGTAGTACATTTTGCTGTGGGAAGTGTCGTATTGTAATTATTAGAAAGATTGGATGTAATGCAACTTAAATATTTAAGATATGCAATGAAAGATTATATAAAATTCCAGAAGCAGCAAATGCGTACTACAAAGGCACAATAGCAAAATATAGAGTAAATGCTTCTGAGATTCAATTAACCAAATTTAGTTCAAACCTTCACAGTTATGCCTATCTATATTCATGTTTTTAGATGAGTTTGTTGAAAAATGTGGGTATAATCCCCACATTGCAGTGTCATTTTGAGGCTTGATTTTGAGTAGGTCTTACTACGCCATTGTAGTAAGTTATGCTTGGAGTATGTTCTTCTTTGTGAGAGCTTTCCAACACATATGTAAGTGCTCAAAACAACTAAGGGATGAATAAGGCACGATGATCCAAAGTTCATCCCATGCAAGTGAAAATTGGAATCGAAAAGGATTACTATCCGATATTGAATTGGTAAAGGAACTTGCATGAGTTTATATAGCACAAACAATATGATATGTTCACTTGGGTTAGTTTCGTATTGCTCCATCACCCATGTGCACATGTAGGGATGCAAATTGTGGGCTTCTGAGGGAATTTTTGAGAAATTAAGCCTTGTCTCTATCCATATTCTGGTGGTAGTTTCTAGCTACAACGGCTAAGGGTGCATATTCTGGTGATAGTTTCTAGCTACAACATAGCTAAGGGTGTTCTTATTATCATCGAGCATATATTTATATCCTTCTCCTTTGTTTTTGTTTCGTTTACATGTTATACATACAATTTGTTGCTTTCACGCACATACACGTTTGTTATACCTTATATACATACAACACAATCTGTTCTTGCCTTGTTGGTTTTTTGCAGTGAGTTATATTAATGTTTTCATGTATTTTCTGCCTTAAATCTTTTAGGTTGATATTGATATTGCAACTCGCATCAGAGTCAAGGACGACGGCCCTGAACGAAGGTATCTATATTATATATTATTATATACCTCTTAGTGAAATGGGGATTTATCATTCGATCACTGACAAGTAAGCTCAACTATTCTCGAGGTTGACATTAAGGTTTGGTCTGTCATGCATATCGATTTACTTGAACAAGAATGAGAGATAAGAACAAACCAAATTTTCATGATTTTGCAGCTTGTTATATGTTGAGACAGTAGATCGCCCTGGTTTACTTGTGGATCTTGTGAAGATTGTCACTGACATTAATGTTACTGTTGTATCAGGAGAGTTTGATACAGAGGTAATATCTTGCTCCTGTTATTTAGTCAATGCATTTGCATTTTGGTTGTTGTGCTCTTCTCACAAATGTCTTCCATTTCATGAATTCAGGGCTTGTTGGCAAAGGCGACATTTCATGTCAACTACAGAAACAAACCTCTCATCAAACCTCTTCAACAGGTAAAAGATCTTATCACTTGCACTTGTTTTAAACAGTATTTTTTGACTAAGCTATTACGTAACTATATGAAACTGGCAGGTTCTTGCTAATAGCTTACGTTATTATTTGAGGCGACCAACAACAGAAGAGGGGAGCTTTTGAGACATTATACTTGTTAAAATAAAGACGATACATGTTACAGGCAATTTAAAATTCATGATTACCCCCATTTCTGTACTGCAAATGGATAAACTACTATATACATGAAAATGAAATACATGAAATTCTCTTGTTTTATCAGTTGTTACGCCTTGGGGCAGATGCTATCCATAATACTGTACTGCAAGTCTGCAATCAAGCGTGTACTTTGAAAAAAAAAGAAGCTAAATATTTCTAGCTAGTCATGTTAGTGTGGGATAGCATTCAAGCTTATCAAAAGAAATAGTTTGTGACTATCCGTAGCAATGGGTACTTCACCATAATACAGAACTTATGATGCAGACCTCATAACTGAAGTAAGCTGATTATGTGATATGAGGTGGTGTTGATTAATGAACTACTAATTTCCGAGCAATCGCAACGGTACTGAGGTGGGCATTGAATTTCATGTATTGCCTTCAATTCCACATTTTTGTCAACATAAAGGAGTGATAGTGCCAACTTTTATCTTGGACACTTCCAAAAAAGTTACTATTTCAAGTATTTTTATAATTTTAGAAATATCAAAAATTGGACTCATTCACATACTATTATTTTAACTAGCATAAAAGCCCGAGTCACAGGCCGCTAGCTATTTTGATTGATTATTTTGTTAAAAAAATTGATTATCTTTTTTATAATTCACGTTTTCTTTTAAAATGTTAAAAGTTCATTTTTAGCCAATTACAAATTTAGTTTGAAATAATGTTCAACCAATTAAACAATGAGATATCACTCTAATAACCTAATTCCACGTCGAAACATGTGCACAATTTAGCTTAATATAATATATAAATTAGATTTAAGATTATGTTATTAAGCATTGTGAGATAATACTGATCGATTTTGTATTCGTACTTTCGATCATCTATCTATTATAGTATAATATCACCGATTTTCGTGTATCCATGTATTTTTTAAAATTAATCTATGATTTAACCAATATCAATTTCAATGTTCAATTTTAATTCACATACGATTCATATTGCAAAATGCCATATTGAAATTATATAAAACATTGTATGCATTTTATTTAGTTATGACTATTGTAAATTATTTAATAATTATATAAATAACATAGATTTATATTTACTAAATATTAAAAATATCTATTTACACTTATAATAGTTTTATATTAAAGTTATTAAAATTAGAAGGTCATATATTCAATGCACACTATGCAATGCACACTATTTAGAAGATGAAGGGTATAACCGTAAAATTACTTAATAAAATAACTCATGCTTTTTTTTGAATAAAATGACTCAACAACATTCTCTTATCCTCCTATTATATATATAAAAGGAAGGATACCACAGTTTTTAATTTAAATTGTTAAAAATTGTGCCCATTTGATATACGTTATAATTAGAGTCCGTTTGACATATCTTATAAGTAATTTATAAATTAAAAAAACGTATGTATTTTAGAACTTATAAGCGCCTTACATGTGATTCCAAACATCACCTATATTTCACTACTCACAAGTCAAGAATCCAATTTTATACAATTTCAAATAAATAGGCAGTATTTATCTCTTCTCCGAATAGAACAGTAGGTACATTTCAATTTTAACGGATTAGTTGCAGGAAAACAATGTAACTGCCAACAAACTCAATTTCAATGTTCGATTTTGATTGAGTAATTAACCGTAGATGCGATTTCATAAAAATCTTTATCATAGAATCAAACTCATGAAAATCATGCAGATCTATAATTCCGGACATGAATAACACTAAAACATAATCAAACTCTCATAAGAAGGAGAGAATAAACAAAATCCAAAAAAATTGAAAACTTATTGAAGGAAAATAAAAACTTAATCAAGAGAAATAAAAAGGTGAAAAAGGAACAGAGTTTTCATCAGTAAAAACTGATGAAAGTCTCTCATAAAATATTAGGGGCGGCTGTTTAAGAGAAAGGTAGAATTTTGGGAGAAAAATGTGGGTGAGATAATCTTTTTATTTGAGTTAAAATTTACTTACTCCAATACTTATACCACACGTCAAATACATTGCCAAAGGAGTAACATTTCAATAGGAAAGACAACCCCAGCACGTACAACGTTTGGTAAGATATTTATGTATTGTTATATAAATTTCATGGAATGTGATTATTATATTTATAGACCCAATTACAGTAGACAAATAAATTTCGACCAAGTCTGTTCATTAATAGATTATAGTATTAGACGCGTAATAGTGCCTCCCTATTAATACTAGATGAGTAGATGTAACAGAAATAAAATAAACAATACATACAATTATATATATATATATATATATATATATATAAATAAATATATATATACATGCAGGATATAATAATCAAATACTAATTTGGGTCCCAATAAATATGATAAAAATTGCAAATTATAAATAAAAAATTTTAAACCAATAATATATGACTATCATAAATTTTTGAACAAAAAACGACGTATTGCAGAATTAAAGGTATACGTTTACACTACAGGAAAAAAATATATACTTACTCCATAGTCAACTTGGTATTTTCACCACCTAATACTCCGAAGCCCACCTCCCAAAACCAACCTTTTCCTTACCAACTGGCAACTACACTTGCCATATTTTTATATCCAAATCAACCCCTTAAAAAAAAAACCAATAAATCCCCATCGATTCCTCTTACCAACTCTTCCCAGACCACCCTACAATAAACTTGACTTGCATTTATTTATTATACACTCCTCCTTTTCATTTCCTTGTAATAAACTCCATTTCATCTTTTTGTTTGATCAACCACAAACCTCATATCTAAACTACCTCAACTCCTCTGTCTTTTTTGCTCAATGGATACCAAAACAGACAAGAAACAAGATATAATCTTTAGATCAAAGCTCCCTGATATCTACATCCCTAAACATCTTCCTTTACATACTTACTGTTTCGAAAACATTTCTGAATTTAGCTCCAGGCCCTGTTTGATTAACGGTGTCACGGCAGAAATTTACACGTACTCTGATGTTGAACTTGTTTCGAAAAAGGTCTCTTCGGGCCTCAACAAACTTGGTATTCACCAGGGTGATACGATCATGCTCCTGTTGCCCAACACGCCTGAATTCGTGTTCGCGTTCCTTGGAGCATCCTATCTTGGCGCCATATCCACAATGGCCAATCCTTTTTTCACATCAGCTGAGGTTATAAAACAGGTCAAAGCTTCCAACGCCAAGCTGATAATCACACAAGCTAGTTATGTTGATAAAGTTAAGGAATATGCACGTGAGAACAATTTGAAGGTCATGTGTATTGATTCACCGCCTGAAGGTTGTTTGCATTTCTCCGAGTTGAGCCAGGCCGATGAAAAATATATGCCTGAGGTGAATATTAATCCTGATGACGCGGTGGCTCTCCCGTACTCATCAGGTACCACAGGGTTGCCTAAAGGAGTGATGTTAACTCATAAAGGACTTGTTACAAGTGTGGCACAACAGGTGGACGGAGAGAATCCAAATTTGTATATACATAGTGAAGATGTGATGCTTTGTGTTCTGCCTTTGTTTCATATATATTCACTCAACTCGGTGTTGCTTTGTGGACTTAGAGCTGGAGCGGCTATTTTGATTATGCAGAAGTTTGATATTGTTCCATTTTTGGAGCTAATTCAAAAGTTTAAGGTGACAATTGGACCGTTTGTTCCGCCAATTGTTTTGGCTATAGCTAAAAGTCCAGTGGTCGATAATTATGATTTGTCGTCCGTAAGAACAGTCATGTCAGGTGCTGCTCCATTAGGTAAAGATCTCGAAGATGCTGTTCGAGCCAAGTTTCCTAATGCCCAACTTGGTCAGGTACATACTTCATTTTAGCTCATAGTAAAGGAATTGTATATCAATTACTTATCCTTGTTAGCCTAGTTGATATCCCTCTTCACTTGCTAATTAACGAGAGAGTTTCAACTAATTAGTCATCCGATTAATTTGCTACAGATAGTTTGCTTAGAAGAATTAAACCCTAGAACTTGCTGAACGGACTACATGGTTTAATGCTTCTTGTTGTTGATTATTGATCATCTGTTTATTAGAAACACAACATGATGCATGGATTATGGAAAATCTAAATAAATGATCATACTACTTGTACCAATAACCAATAACTTAATATTTAAGTAAGATGGGATTATGGTAAAGCAATTGCGTTTAAGGAATTTGATATATTTATTGCATGAATTCATTTCGTGTGGGTAACTGCAAAACAGTTTATTGATGTGAGTGCAAAATGCATGAAAATTATGACGCAGGGGTATGGAATGACAGAGGCAGGGCCAGTATTAGCAATGTGTTTGGCTTTTGCTAAAGAACCATTTGAGATAAAATCGGGTGCGTGTGGGACTGTGGTGAGAAATGCAGAGATGAAGATAGTTGATCCTGATACGTCCATCTCTCTACCAAGGAATCAACGGGGAGAGATTTGTATTAGAGGTGATCAGATCATGAAAGGTATGTGATTACAGTTCTTATACTTTCACAATTAGATTATTTTTGTTACATGTAGTGTAGTTATTTCTCCTTATAACTGCGTGTAAAGTATTTGAATCCTCGGATTAGAGAACACAGGCATGGTCGAACTACATTATCATCCTACCACAGATTTTACCAGTAAAAAGAAAATTACTTTCTTCGCAAAAACTCTAAATTTATGCTCACCTTTTTCAGATAGTTTTTGTGTGTGTATATATGTACATATATTTAACATTATTACTTTCCTAACTATTTTACATTATTAAAAGATGTCTGTGTGTTCCATGATCAGACCGATGCAATTTATCTTATGGTTCACAGCGAAGGAAGCAATCACCATCTCCGAACAAACATTTTGAAATGGGGAAAAGAACGGTTACTCTATTACTTATTTTAAGTAGAATCAATCATGAAGACTTACCTACTAACAACCAAGTCCATAACGAGGGGCTGGCAGCTGGGGAGTTAATTATACTAAAAGAATCAGCTTATGTATTACAGTATACACATAAAATAGAATCAAGCGTTCACCAAAACATAGCCCAATCAAATTGTTTATTTTATACTCATTAAATTCAATCACATTTTAATGAAAATTATGTATTAATTTAATGGTGTCAAAATATATCCAGGGTATCTCAACGATCCCGAGTCAACGGAAAGTACAATAGACAAAGAAGGTTGGCTTCATACAGGAGATATCGGGTACATTGACGATGATGATGAGCTATTTATCGTTGACAGATTAAAAGAAATAATTAAATACAAAGGCTTCCAAGTAGCCCCTGCTGAACTTGAAGCCATGTTGCTCGCTCATCCTAACATATCAGATGCTGCAGTTGTACCGTAAGTGCCTTGTACACGTACATTTCTCATGAACGAAAGAGTAACAAAATTTACGTTGAATTTTTTAGGTACACGAATTTTATTTAAAATTTGACTCAGATTTTTATGCTTAATTTTTGTTTCGCTACAATTCTTCTTTTCGCTGCCTTTGAAATTGTGCCTCCGACTTTAAGTTTGATTTCAGCACCGATTATAAAGGTGAAACTCATGGACATTGTTTTGGTTTATCTAGCATGATTGATGAAAAGGCCGGAGAGGTTCCAGTAGCTTTTGTTGTGCGATCAAATGGTTCCACTACTACTGAAGATGAAGTCAAGCAATTCATCTCAAAACAGGTATTTTTCGGATCAAATAAAACTTAGAGTGATTAAACTGAACCGTATCTTGAATTTATTTGTAACCTGCTACACGATCAATCTTCAGGTGGTGTTTTATAAGAGAGTGTACCGAGTATTTTTTGTCGATTCGATTCCGAAATCACCATCAGGAAAAATACTTCGAAAGGACTTGAGAGCAAGGCTGGCAGCTGGTGATCTTCCTCAAACTAAATAAGGAAGAATGACATGCGAATATTATGATGAACATTGAACAAGTATCTATTTTATCGTGTATGTTCCATATGGCATATGATGTGATTTGTGTATGTAAATTCTTTTTTCTTTATATTCTTTAAGATCATAAACAATACATGATTATGGTCCTTCAATATATCGGGTATTATTGTATATACTGGTGGTTTAACTGGTCACTTCAAGAAAAAAAGTGGCATATGTGATTCCTAAAAATAAACTGAGATTTTCAACGTACATGTCATTTCAATGTTAGGATGTATTAAATTATTAATAATTTTCGCCATATTCCCATTTGCAATATCTAATTTTTGGTAAAAATATATTTTTGCAAAATTATTTTTATACAAAAAATCTACCCTACCAGATCCCTCACTAATATGCGTAAAACGAATCTTGTGGTCCGTCCTTTTATTTAGGGCGGGGAAAAAAATCCGAAAATCCGATATCCGTCTGAAATATCTGTATTTGTATCCGAAAAAAATGAATATTATCTGTATCCGAAGTCAACCGGATATTATCCGTATCTGAATCCGAGAGTTTAGGATACGGATATGGATATAGGCGCATCCGTATCCGGAAATATCCGTATCCGAAATTAATTATATATAATATATATTTTTAATATATTTTTATTTTTTATCAATTACCCTCAAAATTTATTTCAATTTAAATTCAATATCAAAATAGAATATGATGAATTTGACAAAAAAAAAAGAAATAAAATATGATATAGATATTAATAAATAAAATAGAATAATAGATACACATTACACTTAACTAGTAGTCAAGAGTCAACTATATTCTATTACATACAATCATACATACACTGATACACCATACACCGATACACGTCTAAATCTAACCTAAAACATATTCTCTCCATTGCCGCACTCTGCTTCTTCAATCTTCACAGCCGTATTAACTAAAAAGGTTCAATCTCTTACCCTAATTCCAATTTTTTTATTTGATTAGTTCTTATATGGTATATTGGTATGTAGTTTGTATTTCTTTTTTTAGAAGATTCGATTATTTGAAGATTCTTGATTATTATTTGTAGATCTACGCTTGTGTTTGTTAATTCATTAAGGGCCTCTGTCAATGAAACAAGGTAGACTTGTGTACTTGACTACTTGGGTTTCCTCTTTTTAATTTATTATTTATACAGCATAACGCCATCTGATTTGAACAAGCTTTGATTTATACAGCCTTTGATTATTGTTTATACTTGTGTGTGTATAAAATTGCAGGAAATGCTTCAAGTTTAACTCCATCTGCAGCATCTAGTTCAGTTGGCATGACATCAACAAAATGTGCAGAAGATGTTTCTAAGAGTAATGACCAGGATTGCATAACAATTCCAGAAATCGAAAAAAAGGAGAAACCGGCCAAAAAGCAGAAGGTGTTGACATCAGTTGTTTGGAACCACTTTGACCGGATTGAAAGCATAAAAGAATGTACTAAGAAAATTACTGATATTTGTAAGTATTGTCACACTAGTTTTAATGGGGCCAGTGATAAAGGTACAACTCATTTAAAAAATCACACAGATAAGTGTCGAATGAGATTAGTTAAAGCTCCTATATCCCAAATACTTTTAGGAAAAAAAAAATAAGTAATGAGGATTCTTAGCCGAAATTAGGGGTTCATAGGTTTGATGTTGCTACTGAGAGAGATTTATATGCTAAAATGATTGCTAAACATGATTTGCCTTTTTTAATGGCAGAATATGATTACTTTCGTCTTTGGATATCTTACATAATGCCTTCTTACAAATATCGGTCCAGAAAAATAGTAAAATCTGACTTGGTAGGTGTGTATGTGGCTGAGAAAGAGCGAATTTATAAGGATATTGAAAATTTGACTTCTAGAGTTAGTCTCACCACTGATGGATGGAAGCTAAAACATCAAAATAGATCTTATTTTTGTGTCACTTGTCACTATATTAGTGATTATTGGGTATTGCACAAACGAGTTATATCTTTTCGTGTTGTCTCATACCCTCATTGTGGTGTTAATTTAAGTGCATGGTTAAAAGAGAGAATCTTAGAGTGGAATATAGATAATAAGTTATCTTCAATTGTTGTTGATAATGCTTCTAATAATTCGGGGATACTTTTAGGTATTAAAAATTGGTTAAATGAGAAAAGAGCACTTGTTCACAACGGTGACATGTTTCACATGCGTTGTGTGGCACATATTCTCAATTTGATTGTTAAGAGTGGGTTAGAGATGCTAGATCAATTAATTGAAAAAATTTAAAAAACTGCAAGATATATCGCATCTTCAGCGTAAAGGGATGAAAAGTTCACCATTGCCTTGTCTCAAACCAAAATAAATACTAAGAGACGAATCCCTTTAGATGTTGACACTCGTTGGAACTCAACTTATGAAATGATTGTTGCATCACTTGAACTTCGGCCTGCTATTGATCGTCTAAAAGAATTAGATCCCGAATATAGATGTTTGCCTTCTGAAATAGAGTGGGAAAATGGAAAGAAAGTGTGTGATTGTTTAAAGATATTTTCAGATATAACAAAAAAATATTCTGGTGTGAAATATCCAACTGTAAATTTGTATTTTATTGATGTAATTCAGATTCGCAAGAGCATTAAGATGTGGCTTGAGTCCAGTGATGATTGGATTAATGTAATGGCTAGTAAAATGCAACTTAAATTTGATAAGTACCGGAAAGAATGCAATAAGTTGTTGATCGTCACCATTATTCTTGATCCTAGATATAAAATGGCCATTGTCACTTATGCTTACAAGGGTATGTATGATCTTCGTGCCAACTTTTATATAGATGAAATGCGTGAGTTTTTAGATCAGATTTTCAATGAATATTCCAAAAAAATTGGAACTAGCAGAGGGTTTGTAGAAAGTTCTGGTAATGCAAGTTCTGGTAGTGCAAGTTCAGTTGGTCCAGAATGGTTGAGAGGTTTTCAAGACTTCATTGCAAGTAGTAATTCAATGGGAAACACAAGACAAAGTGAGTTGGAGGAATATTTAAAAGAAGGGCTGTTTCCGATGGATAACGAAGTTGAATTTGACCTTCTTCGTTGGTGGAAGCTTAATGGTCCTAAATTTTCTATACTTGCACGGATGGCTCAAGATATATTAGTTATTCCAACTTCTTCTGTTTCATCTGAAAATTCTTTTAGTAAGTGTCGTAGAATTATCACAGACACTCGTTCATCTCTGAATGATGACTCGGTTGAAACTTTAATGTGTCAAAGATTGACTTCCGGACATCAATGATGGTACGTGTTGCATTTTGCATTTTCTTATTACTTAATACTATACTTGTGGTTCATAAATTACTCTTTATTATTGTTATAGACCAATCTGGAAAAGCTGACGAGGATGGTGCATCTCTGACTTGTGATTTAAGTTCTAATGAATGGGATGTCAACTTTTAAGCCTCCAATATGGTAAGCTAAGACAACTGCTCAAGTTCAGATTCTGTGTGCTTTTTCTAGAAATAGAATTGGCTGTTTAGTAGATTATATAACTTAAAATTACTGCTTTGGATATATTTTGCTAAATTGTTCAGACTATAAACTACTGCTTAACCAATATGTTTTAATCATATGTTGCTTGATATGCTGCTTTACTCTAGTTTTAACTTGCAATGTGAGAAGTATACTTCACATTTCCTGTGATTATGCTTACACTCTTAAACATATTCATTTTTTTCTGCATTCCATGTTCTTTATAAAAGCAGTCATATGGACAAGGATATTAAAACACTACATTTATAATTTTATATCATTTGTCACTTTTATCTCAGTCAGAAAACACATATTCTCACATTTTTCTTCTATTGGAACACCATGTGTGAGTTTATACTAACTCATTTATCTGTAAAAAAAAATACTAACTCATTTATGATTTTATGCAGAAAACAGAGTATAATACTACTATTGCACCATGGGGAAGAACAACTTTGCGTCATGTTTCAGAAATGCACTCCAAACTACAAAGTGAACCTGGTCTTTTTGGTTTTCTGATGCTCCTCTAGTCTATTTATTTTGTCAAGAACCTGGCACTGCCAAGAACATAACAATGATATTAATTTTGTATGCAAATTTGGTGTTTGTAATTAATGAACTGAGAAACTTGTACTAAGATGCACCGGATAAATAATGAAGAATTTATCTCTTTAATATATCTGGTTTTTCTAGTAAATTAATGCAAATTTTAAAAAAATTATCATTGTTTGAAAACCGGATTCGGATTCGGACCGGATAAATATCAACCGGATTCGGATTCGGATATGATTTTTTCGGATATTCTCGAATTCGGATACGGATTCGGATACGGTTTTGAATTGCCGGATTCGGATTCGAATATGACTATATCCGGCTTTGTTTTATCCGAATTCCACCCCTACTTTTATTAGTAATGTAGATCAGTAGACGTAATATACTACGGAGTACTATTAAAAGAGCTAGGGTGCGATCCCAAAATATTTCCGAACATGTTTTAATGAGTTGTGTTTCAGCGTTTGTATGCATGTATGTGGGGTTTTGTACAAGGAAACAATTGATAATAAAGTGGCAGCTTTTTTTAATAAAAGTTTTGGGAATAAGCATATTCCTTATATAAAAATAGAATTTAAATCTTTTCAACAAAATTACTCATGATTTCAAATGTATGATAAAAAAACGCACAGATGTAATGTAACCTATAATATAATATCAGAGTCATCCCCACGTTGTCGGAGGTAGGTACATAGAAGACTTGTGATAAAAAAATTATTATAAAAATTAAAAAATATTTTTTGAATTTCATTTATATAGTTTTTTCATTTACAATTAAAATTTTAACTTTTTTTTTAAACAATTCATTTAAGTATAAATAAACTTTTTAAACTCACACCCTCATAGTTTAAGCTCACGTGTTGTTTTTCCTTAAAAAAAATTACGAAGAAGTTTAAAGTGATATTCTCTATAATACCCTTATACAATTAATTGGTTTTTGTCAATGATATTATTATATTATTGACTTCTATTCATGATATTCTCGTACATTTAGTTTTTCATATATAATATCCTTCTGTTAAGTAAAAAATAATAAAATTGATTTCAAACTGTAAAATAAATTATAAATTTGATTTTTTTGTGAAAAAATAGATGAAATAGACCATTCAATCATGTAAAACGAAGTTAAAATAAATAAGATATACTCAAATTACATAACCAAATTTTGACCGTTAATATCTTAATCATTTTGACTACGTTTTACATGAATTAAAAATCTATTTTATGAAACTTTTCGTAAAAAATTTAAATATACAATTTATTTTATAGTGTGAAATCAATTCTATTATATTTTACTTAACTGAAAAGTATTATATGTGCAAAATCAAATATACGAGAATATCATGAATAGAAATTAATAATATAATAATATTATGAACAAAAACTAATTGTACGAGAGTAGGATAGAATATCCCAAATTTAAATTATGGAAATATCGGAAAGCTCCACTGCACAAGCCCAAATCGCGCAACCCCCAAGGCCCGAACCGAACCGAAATTCTTCTGACCCGTCTGAAAAAACACAGAAAACAAAAAATCGTCATATTCGTGTACGTATGTGGCGCCAAATGATCCTTAACCGTTTCCATTTCAATTAATAGATAATGTGTTGAATCATTTCCCCAAAAATGACTCACATGGCTCTTCACTACAACTTGAACAATATCACTCTCTTGTCCTCTTTTAAACCCCCGAATTTATTCACTCGCTTCTCATTTAACAATCTCAAAGCTTCCAATTCATATCAATTCTCACTACGCTCAGCTTCACCTCAAAATGAAAACGAAACTCAAGTGCCAGAGGTGCCTAAAAAGCTCTCCGAGCAGTCTTCGTGGGAGGCCAAGGACTCCGAGGGCAACGATTATCTCTACAGGCTTGGCAAAGAGTCTGATAACATGAATATAGCTGTTGGAGCTAGGGCTGGTGTCATTGATGATCTTTTCACCGGTCAATTCCTCGGTCGAGACTGTACGTATTTATTATATATATACTACAATCAATTGAATATAATTTTCCAATCCAGGGGTATTGGTTTATAGGTTTAACTGTGTACACAAACTGTATTGCTAATTCATTTCTATTGTGTCACCATTACAGGAAATATGTTTCTGTATCGGAATGCTTATTTATTTTTATTTTATGAATTGTTTGTTTTAATCGTCATCTTGTGTTGAATTGCAGCGGATATCGTGTTTGATTATCGTCAGAAAGTGACCAGGTCTTTTGAGTACCTTCAGGGCGATTATTACATTGCTCCTGCTTTCATGGTACTTTGCCTTCACTACTCTTATTATTTTATTTTTTTAATTTTGTAAAATTAAACTTAGCCACGAGTTGTTCGATTTTCATATGCTGATTGATTATAAAATTTAAAAACTGTAGTGTAGAAAAAATCTCACATGCCAATGTTTTACTTGTTAAGTTGATATGTGAAGGCATCACACTTTGAAGTTGGGTTTCATAGAAATTATCATGTTGCTGAGTTCCACTAAATATGTAGTTCATAATTGTGTTATGAGTTGTTTTGGAAAAATGTCACCTATCTGTTTGATCTAATAAGCATTTCATTTTACTATTGGCAGGATAAAGTTGGTAAGTTCAGGCAGTGTAAACATAAACCACTTCTTTTGACGCAGATGATAATTCGGGAAATTTTTATGTACCCTTGCTTCCAGTAATCATTTTGCTAAATATAAATTGGTCCCTGCTAACACTTCTGGCCAAGGTTTGAATCTGAGCTTGGCAGTTTATGTTCGTGAAAAATTTATCTTCATTTGTGTTTGTCTGTTGACTATAGTATCTGATCCAATTTAGGCTTCCTCCTAACACCTCAAGGTTTTGGGAGAGCCAGTTAATTAATAATTAACATTGTATTAGAACTTAGTTTGAGGAGAGTTCCCGGGTTCAGGTTTGAACCCTCCCACCCCTAAAGTTTAAAAAATTGCCTGTTTTCTACACGTTCCAGTTAATTTGTCTGCCGTCTATTTGTCCACTTGGTTGACTGAGGGAGGAGGGTGTTGAATATAGTATATGATCCATTTAGGCCTCCTCCTAATACCGTAACTGTCCATGCTATAGGATCAATAGCTGTATATTTTGTCCTGCTCTCTAGAATTTTACTTTGCAATGCTGGTAATCATATGGAAGCGCATGTAGAACTCCCATAAAAAGGTTTTGGCCACATTACTGAGTCTTTGAGTTTGTCCTACAAATTGAAAAAATATTTACCACGTGCTTTCTTAAGTGGCTGGTTGGTGCTCTAACATCTACATCTTGCCAAAATTGTTGTACAACTGTTACAATTTGACATAAAGTCATGAGGAAATAGTTCTCAAGTCAGAGGCTCATGAGTTGGTCCCTATATATATATATATATATTATAATTTAATTTTATCCTCTTAGTTTTCATTTTTTATGTCAATTTCTTCATGTTATGCAAGATCTCGACTCATTATAGGAAACAATTAAGTTTGTATATGTCACTCTTTGTTTGCTGGATTGTTTGTCTTTCTGTATTTGCTTCTAGCATCCTTACTACTTATTTTAAAATATTTTTTTTAAAAGATGTTTGTAACTTTTTTCATGCAGTGTGCCACATTGTGAAGAACTACATTGCTCACCTTCTTAATGCGAAAGTTCCTCTGATTCTTGGTAATTATTGTGTCACTGTACAGGAGGTCTATGCAGTAGTGAATTATGTTGATGCTGGATAGCAGAATGCATGAAACTGGGTTTAAATATGTGTGTGTGTGTGTGTGTATACACACACATGCCTACCAGCTCAGTCAGTGGTACTACGAGTCGGTCAACCCCATTTCCTTTTCCAATTTAAAATTCTCTGCAAAACGTAATATTGCAAATATATAATTTACTGGAACACAGTAGCAAAAAAACAATGCACTTTGTTACTTTAAACGTAATATATTACACTAAATATATAATTTAAAATTCCACTTTCGCTGGGTTAATATGGTTATCTGGAAGTATATATGTTACTGATTATATCAACAATTAACAAGAATTTGTTATTTTTTATGCCCTTTGTCTTTCACTTCATTAAGACTGATGGCTATGGTTAACAGGCATTTGGGGAGGGAAAGGCCAAGGGAAGTCCTTTCAAACTGAACTTATATTCCAGGCCATGGGAGTTGAACCAGTAATTATGTCTGCGGGGGAATTGGAATCGGAAAGAGCTGGTAAGCAACTTCTGGAAGATGTGCTGATCTTGAATTAACTTCTCTTTTTTTTTTTGCATGCAATTTGTGATAGTATATATTTGATTTCGGAGAAGATTGCAAGAAGATCTACATTTAGTAACACGATAATTTTTTGAATAATAAAAGATGTATATAATGTTTAAAATTACATTATTACTTAAATTTAACGTTTAGCGGATACCCATCTTATCTTGGTAATAAGAGGTTAAGTGTTGAAGGCTCAGTGGAAGCATGTGTGCACAAGTTTTTTTTATTAGTCCACAAGTATCCTTTAACAAAAAGGTAGACCCCCCGCTACTCTCATCTGATAGAAAGACTTGTGGTAGAAGTGAAAACCTATATATCTGTTTATAACCTCTTAACCTTCTTTCAAACACAGATTTGATTTCATCTATAGTTCATTTTCAAATTAAAACAACTTTTAATTTGTAGGAGTTTAATTAAGTGAAGTACAACATTGCAATTTCCATATTAATTAAATAATTAGTATCTTTGTCAATTTCAGTATTAATTTATTTGTTTATACGCTCGTGAAACAATTTCAAATTCAGGATTTTGCAAATGTTCAAACACAAAAAGTATGATATAAGGCCTAATGCACATCCAAACATATTGTACTTGCAATTTCGTATACCTCATCAGTCCTCCTGGAAAGTTTGCAAATGATATCTAACTGAGAAGAACATGAAAGTTTATTTGAGTGGAGAGAGAGTTGACTGAATTGATTTAGATTTGTTTACCTCTCAAAGTTCCTAAATCTTCTTATAAAAATTTCCTTTCTATACTTATTGGATATTAAATGTTTTTCTTAACAGGAGAACCAGGAAGATTGATACGTGACCGGTACAGAACTGCTTCTCAAGTGGTCCAAAATAAAGTTAGAAGCTTTAATTCTTTCTACTGATATATGTATGTCTAGGGTAGTGAGTATTTTCATTGTTAGGTATTAATTATGTATTCTCTTTTTTTTTTCTTAACCTCCTAAATACATCTTACAGACTAGGATACACACTCATACATACAGACTCAATGAACAATCTTATTATATGCTGAATTGCTGAGGCTTTTCTGTATTTGACTTAAAAGATTTTAGCTGTTTTTCTGCATAGGACTATAAGGGGCAGGTCATAGGATACCAATAAGTGGTTAGATTATGAAATTCCCAATTTAATTTGGTTTAAATTCTTAGGAGTTAATAACACAAGGAATCACATACTATCTCTTTTCTTGACTGCGATATCCATTGATTTACAGTGAAGTGAGTTTAACTTAACTATGTGGACATCATAGGTCATGTTAGAAAATCATAAAATCACTTAACAAAAAAAATCGTAAATTCCTTGAGGGATCTAAACTAATAAGCATATGGACTTCAAAAAAAAAAAACTAATGCTGCCTTTCTATTAGATCATATTCTCTCTCATATGCACATTATATATGGTATTTTTGCAAAGGACATCTAAAGAGACCTTGGTATTTGAACTCCTTTTATTCAGGCATATATATGAAATCAAGTGAAAAGAGGACACCACTGATTTTTTTTTTATATAAATGAATCTTAGGGGTGCCATTAACCTTGAGAAGTTAACAGATATTTGGACTTCTTTAAAAATTTCATCTTTTATACGGAATTAGAATATAGTTTTTGTGTTTCCCTGAATTCTGTGGAAATGCAACTGAATGTTTCTTCCTTCATTTGTCCAGATGTTTTTATTTTTGTTATTTTTGTTCTCTTCAAGTTAGTGATGTTGCTACGCTTTAGTTTTTAATACCTGATGCAGGGGAAGATGAGCTGCTTAATGATCAATGATATCGATGCTGGCCTTGGTAGATTTGGTGAGTGACAGTCTATGTTCGACGGAAAATTTAAATATTTAATGGACTAATATTTGATACTTGCCATGCTTTTTGTTTTTTTGTTTTTTTCTGAATGATTCTTTTCTGGTTTTGAGTTTGACTTGTTTTTCTGTAACATTTCCTAATACATGTCGATCTAGAACATCGATGATAAAGGTCCTTGCTACGTGTGGTTCTTATTGAGGTGTTTCTTTGTGTTATGCAGGAAATACTCAAATGACAGTCAACAATCAAATTGTTGTGGGGACTTTGATGAATTTGTCAGATAATCCTACAAGAGTTAGTATTGGGCAGGATTGGCGTGCATCAGATATTACGAATAGGATTCCTATTATTTTCACAGGAAATGATTTTTCAACGCTATATGCTCCCCTGATCCGTGATGGAAGAATGGAAAAATTCCTCTGGTAAATATCTTACTACAACAATGAAGGCAGTAATATTAGAATGTGATCTCAATCTAATTTGTGGAAGGAAATTTAAAGACTAAAGACAACTACTTCCACAAATGACTAATGGCCAAGTTGATTACATTTGAATTACAGAGTTGAACTTTTTTGCTATGCTTATTATTTATTAGAACAGTATTTTTAACTATTTTGAACTTCTGGGTCCTTTCTCATCCTTTTTAGATTAACTTTTACTGAAACAGGCAGCCTAATCAAGAAGATATCGTAAATATTGTTAACAGAATGTACGAGAAAGATGGCATATCAAGGGATGAGGTTGTACACATAGTGAATACATTCCCTAATCAAGGTAATTTTTATGCCCCGCATGTTTTCTGAAAAAGGATACTCACATAGATATTAGTCATTCTTCTACACTCAGCATGTCAATTCTTTGTGATTATATCTTAATTGTGAGTATATTCAAGCCTGCCATGTTGAAAGGTTTACCAGATTGTAGTAGTTGCTTTTTCTATACTAAATATAATTTCTTCGATTTTGAATATCAGCGCTGGACTTTTACGGAGCTCTTAGATCTCGAACATATGATAGGTCAATTTTGAAGGTACGTGTGTATATTAGAGATCAAAATGTACCTGAACTCACAAGTTGAACATCCTTTTAGGTATTATGTTTGAAGAGCCTGGTTCTAGATATTTTCGTCATTATTTGTGAGTTGGAATACATTTCGGGGGTGATGTGTCCTGAACTCTACCTTGGTTAAAAGAAAAAAGTTATATCACATGTTTTACATCCACAATTTAGAATATACTTAATGCAGCTCACTAGAGCCGATAAGAATAGTTTGTTAATGTAGGGCGCTTAAATACTCCCAGTGTACATAAACTTAAAACTGCTTCCCGCTACTTTGCTGAAGCTTTATCTCATTTACAACTTGGTGGGGAACTTCTCCATCTTGATGATTTACTAAGTGAACTAAGTGGGTGGTAGACCATGTGAACACCTGCCTCCTTTCTGTTACTTGAACCTAGAGTTCATACGACTGAAATTTTGTTGCACAAGTTTCCACAACCATAGGCAATACTTCTCTATTTTATTTTTTTGAAAATACAATACTTCTCTATTTAAAATTGCTTATTAGTCAATCTTATTCTGAAAGTTTCGAGTTATAACGTGCTATGCATTCATGCCTCTGGCTGTCTATCTTAGATAGGACTAATACAAATTTTCAATTGTAGTGGGTGGAAGATACTGGAGGCTATGAAACTCTTGGTAAAAGACTCCTCAGACGAAAAAAGGATGATAATCTCCCCATGTTCGTTCCCCCCCAGGTACATAAAGTAGCTATTACCCAACCATCTGCTCCTAAATAAGGCTTTTCCTGTTATCCTTGAAGTATATGTGGAGTTTACTGGCTTTGCAGGTCGGAATGATTAAAGAAAAAGAGTATAGTAGAATCATAGTTATGTCTGCATCAATATGAACGTGAAGATATAACATGCATTTGCACTATTAAAACAAATGAAGATAAAATTGGTAAAATTAGAATCTGCTGGGTACATTATATATCAAAAGTTGGTAACATATTATTCCTCATAGGAAACTGAAAAGAATGTTGGTTTAGAACTTCAGATTAGGGTTGAGAACGACCCCACCCCGAATAACAGTGAGCTTAAGTTCGGTTTGCTGAGAATTTCTAGTGTTCGAGTTTGGGCTCTAGTTTGATTAAAATTAAAATTGTTGTTAAGAAACCACCTCTTTCTAAACCTTGAGGTGTTGGATCATATTATATTCAACACTCCCCCTTACTCAAACGAGTGGACACACAGACAGCCAAAAGCACGAAGTAAACAAACAAATATATCTAAATACTAGGGTTGTGAGGGTTTGAACCCATGACTTCTCCCCAAACTACCATGTTACGTAACCAACTCTCTCAAAATCTTACTTAATTGGATCATATTATATTCAACAAATATGTTTGAGTTCGGTTCGTTAAAAAAGTGTAGTGTTTGAGTTGGCTTGGTATATGTTCGATTTAAGGTGCTTCTTAGCATTAATTGAGTTTATTCGGCACAACAGAAACTGATTAATTATTGCTGTTTATAAACATAGAATTAATTTTACTTAAGAGCTAGGTTCACGGACTTGTTAGCAAACATTTGTTCTAGTTGTTCACGAGTTTAATTAGACCCATCTACTTATTTGAGTTCTGCTCTTTCAGAGTTTCAAACTCTGAAAGTAAGCTCGAGTTCTCCCTGTTTGCCTTTAGAATCAAACACCACTATACTTTTACTGAATCGAACACTGAGCTGATTGCAAATGTGGTGTTAATCAAAATAGTTTCTATGACCTTGTTGAGCATTTATAAGAACTGTGTTTCTGAGGCAGATTCAGAAAACTAATGACCGACTAATATTAATTGGATTTAGTACATGCTTAGAAGAGTCTGTTTCATTCAGAGAGCAGTAGTATTGTGATTTCAATACCCTGTCTTCTGATTTTACTTCAATATTAAAACTCTGGGAAATTTGATTGAACAGCAAACAGTAGAAACATTACTTGAGTCCGGGTATTCTCTTATCGAAGAACAAAGATTAGTAATGGAGACCAAACTTTCGAAGGAATATATGAAGAATATGGATGAGTGATGACTAACGGGTATGAAAAAGTAACCATGCCCTGCTTTTAAAGATTTGAAATTTATTTCCGGAACTACTAATATTTGATGCAATTCATTTTAACATGTAAAAATAATAATTATTATCCAAAGAAAAGTTTCTTGTGTATAGCCAGATGCGAGTCCCCCACACCATAGATACAAGTAGGGCTGCATAATGGGTCAAAACCGACCCGGACCGGACCGAACACCGAATTTTTTTAAATTTGTGGGCCGGAGACCAGACCAATTATATTCGGTCTTTGGGACTGGACCGGAACTGGACCGGAACTGGACCGATATGGACCGGTTAATTATTATTTTTATATATTTTTTATATTTATAACATTTTTATTTGTATACTAAGTAAAAAAATAAAATTATTTTAGAAATTAATATATATTTAATAATAAATATATCTCTTATTCTTTATATGATAATAATAATTTATATATATATATATATATAACTCTCATTTTTAAATATATAGACTAAATAAATTTATTATTTAATTTGTTATATTGATTATTATTATATACTTTATTCAATGATATTTCGAATGATTAAATTGCTATAAACTCTAACATTTTATATTTAAATTAGATGATTTAATGTATAAAATAAAATAAATATACTTATATATATAATCCGGTCCGGTCCGGTTCGAGTTTTTTCAGGGTTTGGACCGGACCGAAGACCATATTTTTTTGATTTTATGGACCGGAGACCGGACCGGATCCGTTAGGTCCTTGAACCGAAAGACCCGATCTTGTCCGATTTACAGATACCAGTATACATCATACTAGGTTCTACATAAAACACTATTTTTTGTTGATAATTACACTTTTAACACTCATGTTGCCAAGATTTGTCCGTTTCCGAAAGGGGCCTGAACAGCCACAGGCTGAGGCAAGTCAACCCGCCACTCTAACTGTTGCATAAAAGACACATTTAAGTTAGTGGGGTTTATGAGTGATTGACGAGTTAATCAGGTCACAAATGCATCTCTGCAGAAATGTAGAGGTACATAGTTTCCTATCAACTTTTTTGCGACAATCTCCTTTTTTTTTTTAAATAAAAAATAAAAATGTCCTTTTTATTCTAATTTACTCTTTATTAACAATAGTATAAGACGTGCGGTTGCTATGATATATTCCTATTTCAACTACGCCAAACAACATTCACGTGTTACACGAGTTGTACAAAATTTTCACACACTTCTTAAAGAGTGTTTTGCACAGTTGATTACTTGATTATATCGCAAAAATCGACATGTGTGATGACTATGATATTCATTTAACCGGACAATCTTCTTAGAATCTGAAGCTTAATTTTTTTTTTTTTATCAATACACAAGTTTATTAGAGTGTAGTGTTAAAAGAGGTTTCTCCTCCACTAATAGTGCTGGTCGAAATAGACTTGAGGCTGAGCCCAAAGCTACCCTTACGCAACACTTTGTGAGTTTAGTCGGTGCCCACATCCATAAATAGGCTTGACAATTTATCACATGACACGTGAACACGACACGAAAAAAATGGATATGAGTTTTGATTTTCGATATATGAAACACAAAAGTACACGAACACGAAATTACACAATAAATTTAGTGTCGAATATGGGTTTCATTTTGAGTACATGAAAAATACACAAAATATTAATATATAATTTTTATTTTTTATATATCATAATATATATTATATACGTAATATATATTTTTTAAACATATTATTATATATATACGTAATATATAACAATTTACTCATTTTATGTATTCATTAATATTTTGTGTATTAGGATATAATCGTTTCGTGTATTTCGGCTCGTTTCGTGTAAACAAAAAGTATACAAAATTTTTTGTGTACTTTTCGTTTCGTGTAGACACGAAATATTTCGTTTTGTGTTCGGATCGGTTAAACAAGTACACGAAATGATTTTGGGTCGACGAAAGAACACGAAACGAAATTAAACGAAACGACACGATTGCCGGCTCTATCCATGACCCACCACCCACCAATTGAGGTCTCTTTTCCTTTCACTGGCTTGTAAAATGTCTATTCAAATCGCATTTCCCCCTACAATTGCCATATAAACATGGTATGAGATTTTTCTAGATTGGCCTTAACATATTCTCCACTACCTTCCGTATATAAAGCATGCATACATAATACATAATAGACCAATGTGTGTTGTCTCTATATGTCCATTTAGGATTATAATTTATACACATATAAACAAACCCATTTTGTTGACCTAATCTTTTGGATAAAAGTGATCCATGTAGTGAGATTCTTTGTACTTTGTAGTCTTACCTTTTACGGTGTCTTGCTTCAAGATAATTTTTTTTTTTTAACATGTAATGTAAAAAGTTATGACTACGGTATTATAGCCAGATTATAAATCTTCTTGTTAGAATTTGAAATTATTACGAGTAGTAAATAAATGGGTCATGATCCCTAACAATCACTTGCTCTAACCATCTATCCGTGCTTTTTATAGCGGATAGCAATGACACTTGATTTTTTTTGAATCTAGGAGTCACGTCGCTTATCCGCACTTTTTGAAAAAATTTTAGGATTTTTATTATCCGTATTTTTTTATAGTGGATAGATAATTACCCGACAATCGCGCTTGTCCCGACTAATTCCCGTAAATAAATATAGAAGAAAACGAGAAGAATAACATATTTAGACACAATACAAAAGAATTTACAGATATGTGAAAAAAAATTGAATGTATATTTTATACTAATATACCCAACCGGCTAGTCTATATACCAAAAGTAAACTAATGATTGCCCCCACAAAGTGGAAACTAAGCAGCAAGAAAATTCGAAATGGGTATAGACATGAATACACGCGATCCACTTTAGGGCAGTGTATATATATTATACCATTAGCATTCGCTAATAGAAGGTTGATGGTGAGATTCAATGGAAATATCAAATTAATTCAAAAGAGAAATGCTAGAATAATTTTTTTCAAAAATTCAAATGCTGAGTTGGTTTATTATTAACTTTTTTATAAATAAAATTATATATATATAAATATATCATGTGTCATTTTATAAAAAAAGTTCAGAATCCATTTTTGAGACCCTATTATTGCGAAGGCCTAATGTTTGGGGAAAATAGATGGCATTCACTCATCTCCAGATAGTCCTGAATACCTAATTGAGGATTGCCGAATAAAAAACAACAATAAAAACTAGCATACTCACTCACAGTTTTTTTAATTATTTAAACTGCATTTTAAATAAATATTTGTTATGCCCAATATCTGGACATGGGTCCTAGGCAGGCCCAATGGCATAAGGTGGCCGGCCCACCTCGCATCTGGACTCACTTGGCTTCAAAGTCCACATCCAGCTCGCATCGTGCTAATGATGATAAGATATTCTAAGGCCCTTGGCCTAGCGTTGGGTCGCATCGCTAGCTCACCAGCCTTAGACTCATTCAGCATCAAGAAGGAAGAGAGAGGAGAACCGGCCCTCAGCCCGGTTCGCTTCTCATCACCTCCCAGGTCGCGTGGATTTGCCAGAGAGGCCTTCAGCCCGGCTCGCTTGGCCCGGCTCACTGCCTCCAGCTCGCTTCGCTAGCCCAGAGTACTTAGCACGGATTTCTCATAACTGGCTGAAAGGCTCCTAGCCTCATGGGCTCACCTCACTTGGTATTATTTGCTAATCTGAAGACTACAGAAGGCCCCCCCCAGGGTAATATCTCGACATACTTATTGATTTGAAGACAGCTAGCCCCACGGGCTCTCATCTCATCAAGGGATCTGCACATGATCACCTCTACATACTGCTCCCGCGAGGCCATATCGCGCATAACTCCTTACGGGAACCCTTTGCTCTACAACTCCATGACAGCCCCCGGAGCCTAACGGGCTTGGGCCATGGCAGTTACAGACATCTGGGAAGTTTGCCCTCCACATCCACACAGACTTGGGTTAAAGCCCAGCACGTCTAAGGATTTGGGCCTGATGGACCGGACCAATACCTAGCCCATATAGGTAACTTGTCCTCCAAGAACTACGTGTGGCTTGAACCCCTATATAAAGGGTACGTAGGCCTCTTGTTTCAGTTGAGACAACAGTTGGCAGCAAGAGAACACATATTTTCTCTGGCCTTCTAACGAATCAACAACAAGATCAGCTACCAAAATCCATCACTTTCCTCCCGTGTTCTTCGCGTTCTTCATCAAGTTCATAGCAAAATCATCATATTTTGCTCCGTGATTCCAGCAAACCTCCAAATTACTGTTATACCAGTTTCTCCCTATAACAATTGGCGCTAGAAGGAGGGCACTTGACATCTGAGGGAGAAGGATGTCTAACTCTAGGAGAACCGGAAACTCATCAGAAAGTGATAGAGCTGAGGGTGACGAGACCCCGAAACATGTCAACGAGAACCCGCCTCAGACTGACCCCAAGCTCTTGGAAATCTTGGATGAGATGGGCCACCAGATGCTCGAGTTCAACAAAAAGAATGAGGCAGATAGAGAAGAGAAGCGTCTCTAGGAAGGTTAGCATGAGCTCTCGGCGAATAATGAGGAGGGCCAACAAGTCCAAGCAGCTCAGGTCGACTGTGGAGCCTCGTAACCTCATGAACGACTTCAATAGTGAAGGTGAAGATGAAGAAAATGATGAATCGTTAGAATGAGATGAAGTGCCCCCCAGTCAGGCGCGGCAGGACCATGAGACCCCTCCCAGGTCACTTCATGGTCCAGCCCCCTCCGAGGTGAAGGCAACAAGTGTTTTTGATAGAGTCGGAAAGAAACTAACGGAACATGATCTAAGGAGGAAGCTGGAGAGAGCCCGAGCAAAAACACTGAGGAGAGACCCCTGAGTCCGGCACATGAAGCGGAAGGACCCCCTCGCCATCGCGAGCGTGCTAGGTCCCTACATCGTGCTCGTAGACCGGAGAGGTCCCCTCTCAGAGAAGAGGGGAGATAATCAAGGCAAATGAAGAAATGAAGAAGCCCAGTGTTTGGTAAGTGAAGAAGGTGGAGGCCGAAGACATGAACAAGGATTGGCTCCATCACACAGAGACATCAACAGTAATAGATCTCCCCGATGGGATAACTCGAGAAGTCACAGTCAGGCGCGGCAGGCCCATGAGACCCCTCCCAGGTCGCTTCATGGCCCAGCCCCCTCCGAGGCGAAGTCCACCAGTGTTTTTGACAGGATCGGGAGAAGACTAACAGAACATGACCTAAGGATAAAGCTGGAGAGAGACCGAACTAAAAACACTGAGGTAAGGCCCCCGAGTCTAGCACGTGAAGCGAAATGACCCCCTCGCCATCGCGAGCGCGGCAGGTCCCCGCATCGTACTCATGCACCGGAGAGGCCCCCTCCTAGGGGAAGAAATCAGGAAGCTCAGTCCGCGATAAGCGGAGAAGGTGGAGGCCGAAGGCGTGAGCAAGTACCGCCCCCATCCCATAGGGCCAGCAATGACAACAATAACGAGGAGAGATTGGGAAACCTTCACATGAACGATCTTAGACAGCTTTTGGAGCGCATGGAGAAGGAGAAGAATGTTCCAAATCCTATCTTCACTCAGTCGCCTTTTACCAATGAGATCCGGGTCGCACCTCTGCCCGCCATCTTCAGAAACAATCCAAATCTCACTTTTAATGGAGATACTGATCCAGCCGAATACCTAATCCGCTTCAATATTGAGATGGAGGTCTACCAGGTTTCCACTCTAGCCCGGTGCCGGCTATTCGCCGCCTCTCTCAGAGGCAGTGCCCAACAGTGGTTCTCCAAACTCAGGCCCATTATGATCGACTCTTGGGAACTACCGACAACATTATTTATTTCAAGACTTCGTATGAATAAATCATCCTAAGTCTCGGGGGGTAGTAATGTTATATAAACACCTCTTCAAGCTGATATAAGTCCGGACTATGATAATGTGTGGCCAAAATACGTGAACTAGGCGAGGCCTAACGGCCAGCCAAGCGACACGACGTGGCGCCAGCGACGTGAGGCCATAAAAATAAAGGCTAGCGACGCGAGGCCAAAGCCACAGGCCCCGTTACAGCGAAGTACAGGCCAGCACGAAGGCGAGGCCACTTCTGTTCGAAGAAACTCGAACTGGGCCCCCTCATGCGAGGCCAGATATAAATGGGCAAATTGAAACGAACTCAAGAGTAGCGACCTAGAAGCAGTTGGTCATTTTGCAAATATGAAAAGCAAAGAAGTCTGCTAATCAATGAAGCAATGCAATCCCTCAAAGCGATCAGAAATAGCTATGACAATGTGTGGCCATAGATCGTAAAGCTAGGCGAGGCCTAACGGCCAGCCGAGCGATGCGACGTGGGGCCCGCGTCACCACATAAATGGACGATGCGAGGCCACAACCACGGGCCCCTTTGGAACGAGCTCAGGCCAGCATCAGTGCGAGGCCACTCGGTTCTAAGGCATACGAATCGGGGCCCCCATGCGAGGCCATAAACATGCGAAGAAAAGCTAAGTGGTGCGAGGTCATTAAAGCAACCACAAAATAGTTGTGCAAAATCAAAAGAAACACGCAGCATAGAGATGTAACATGTGACACGAGCAGAGTATTGAAACATGCATAAAAGAAAGGGATGCGAGCAGAAGGAAGATTGAAAAGTTTAAAGCGTTGGAAATAAATCGAGTTAATACAAGTGCGAGGCATAGTTGGTGCTCGCAACTCATCAAATTCACCCCAATGTAGCAAGGCGAATTGGTCAGCGTCTTCAGCGAGGCCTAAATATAAGTCCGGTTCATCTTAAAGGAGACCTCATAATCAAAGATCCAGTGTGACATCGGGTTATTCTAAAAATTGGAGACATTAAATGGTTATGTTTAAATACATTAAAAGCTGTTAGTCACGAAGCGAGGCTGACGAGCCAGCTTGGGCCAGCTTCATGATGCGAGGCTGACGAGCCAGCATCATGAGGCGAGGCCGACATGCCAGCTTTGGGCCAGTTTCATGATGCCAGGCTGACGAGCCAGCATCATGAAGCGAGGCCGACAAACCAGTATCACAAGGAACAACCCATGTATTAAATCATCATCAATGCATTATGAAAAGTGACCCGATTCTAGTGCGCTTCAATTCATGAGCCGGACTGACATGAACTCACCTCGTTAGCCGGCATAACTTGAGCTCCCCTCGCTAACCGGTCTCACACGAGCTCCCTTCACTATGCGGTTCTACATGGTCTTCTAATCAAAGCTAGACTAGCTAGCTCACAATCTTATAGCTAGCTCATATCCTTCAACTCCGTTCACTATGTATCAATAATTGTTGAAGTTCATGCAGTTCGGGTCGAGCTACGTCAATGTGCGGCCAGAAATTGCAAAGCTAGGCGAGGCCTGTCGGCCAGCCAAACAATGCGACGTGGGGCCCCGTCGTCACATAAGTGAACGATGCGAGGCCATAACCACGGGCCCCGTTTGGACGAGCTCAGGCCAGCATAGGTGCGAGGCCATTTAGTTCCAAGATGAACGAACCGGACCCCCCATACGAGGCCAAAAGTAAAAGTAAAATGACCTGGAAGCAGCTATAAAAAATAATAATGTGATGCAACAGTGCAAACATGAAACATATGGATGCGATGCGAACAGAATGATAAATGTGAAGTGATATCGATGTGTACCGGACTCAGTCCGAGCTCGCTTTGCAGGACGTTTCTTAGTTGGGCCCTCGATGGCTTTTCCGCCTCGACCAGCGACTCTGAGGTCAAATTGGTTCTCAAATCGCGAGCCGCAAGCACTCGAGGAAAAGATGGTCTCGTTGAGGAGCTGCTCGCACCATCACCCACAGGCTTCGCGCCTATATAGATCGGCTTCTCAAGCCCGGGCTAGTCGGGAGGTACATAGGCCTCGCCATCGGAGTCCTCGAGAACGAGCTAATAATTTTCTAGATCAATCACCCGGATCACATGGAGCCCAGATCACCGGTCCGGTTCGCATGGAGCCCAGATCGCTAGCCTGGGGTATTTCTCAGGAAATATTTCACTAAATCCTGAAGGCCTGGCAGATCGCTTCGCATGGAAGGACCGTGGTATCGGTTCTCGTCTGATTCCACCTCGCATCGCTAATGGCAAGGAGGAATCGGGGGGTAGTTGTTATGCCCAATATCTGGACATGGGTCCTAGGTAGGCCCAATGGCATAAGGTGGCTGGCCCACCTCGCATCTGGACTCACTTGGCTTCAAAGTCCACATCCAGCTCGCATCGTGCTAATGATGATAAGATATTCTAAGGCCCTTGGCCTAGCGTTGGGTCGCATCGCTAGCTCACCAGCCTTAGACTCATTCAGCATCAAGAAGGAAGAGAGAGGAGAACCGGCCCTCAGCCCGGTTCGCTTCTCATCACCTCCCAGGTCGCGTGGATTTGCCAGAGAGGCCTTCAGCCCGGCTCGCTTGGCCCGGCTCACTGCCTCCAGCTCGCTTCGCTAGCCCAGAGTACTTAGCACGGATTTCTCATAACTGGCTGAAAGGCTCCTAGCCTCATGGGCTCACCTCACTTGGTATTATTTGCTAATCTGAAGACTACAGAAGGCCCCCACAGGGTAATATCTCGACATACTTATTGATTTGAAGACAGCTAGCCCCACGGGCTCTCATCTCATCAAGGGATCTGCACATGATCACCTCTACATACTGCTCCCGCGAGGCCATATCGCGCATAACTCCTTACGGGAACCCTTTGCTCTACAACTCCATGACAGCCCCCGGAGCCTAACGGGCTTGGGCCATGGCAGTTACAGACATCTGGGAAGTTTGCCCTCCACATCCACACAGACTTGGGTTAAAGCCCAGCACGTCTAAGGATTTGGGCCTGATGGACCGGACCAATACCTAGCCCATATAGGTAACTTGTCCTCCAAGAATTACGTGTGGCTTGAACCCCTATATAAAGGGTACGTAGGCCTCTTGTTTCAGTTGAGACAACAGTTGGCAGCAAGAGAACACATATTTTCTCTGGCCTTCTAACGAATCAACAACAAGATCAGCTACCAAAATCCATCACTTTCCTCCCGTGTTCTTCGCGTTCTTCATCAAGTTCATAGCAAAATCATCATATTTTGCTCCGTGATTCCAGCAAACCTCCAAATTACTGTTATACCAGTTTCTCCCTATAACAATATTTAATAATAACCTAACGCTGTTGCTAGCCTTTCTCAGTTTAAAATAAAGTAAAGAAGATAGACGACACTAGTAAAATATTTTAAAAAGTCTTCGTTTAAGTTGAGGAGTGTCTTGGTGCAATTGGAAGATGTCGCATTCCTCCAAACTTCTTTTTAATTATTTTCATAAATTTACGCTTGTTTGATGCCCTATCCTTTTCGGACCGTATAGTTCCGCCACGTGGCTTTTAAAAATGCTACCGACACAACTTTGTGGATTTCTGTCATCCAAAGGTCCATTATGTACTTGGATCACTTTATCACTCATTATATATACTCATAACTCAATTATATATCTTTGATTATTATGGATAAAATTAATTGAATTGTTTTAAATTCTTACACATTTGATTTCACTAAAACTCAATTATCGACTTTTGGTAACTAAAAATAAAAGATATATATGTTGGGTCGGTATTTTGTTGATTTAGAAGTTGCATTCTAATTTCTCTATTTTTAGTAAATAATTAAAAGAATTCTTGAAACATTTTTAATTGTGATTTTTTCTAATTTTGATTTAAAACAAGTATTAAAATAAAATTTGAAAATGTGCCCATTTGAATTATTTTTAAGATCATCGAGATGAATGATAATTAATTTATAATATTAAGCATGACAATTGTGAAGGCGAACGCTGTCGGCTAATGCTTAGGACTTACGGGAAATTGTCAAAGTTGGAGAAAAAAGTCAAGGACAAATGGATGCCAAGGCCCAGGGCCATTAACACACGTGTTTCGTTCACACTCGTTTCAGAGAGACATATAAATATAACTTTTTTAAAATAATAATTTTTGAAAATAAAAAAAAACCCCGTTTTATTTTTTTGCATATATTTTTTTAAAAAATTTGATCATACAACTAAAATTATTATATTTATATTATTTTTTATAAATTAATATATTAATTAAATAATTTTATTTATAAAAGAAAACTTTTAAAAGTAATATTTTTAATTATATGTTCAAATTTTTTTAAAGCGCATGCAAAAAAAATTGAATATTACTTTGTCTCATATTTCTCGTCTCATTTTGATTTTTTAAAATCAAATTAATTAATTTTTATCAATAAATTATACATATTTTATAATAATAATATATATTTTTTAAAAATTTTATAATAAAATTTAAATATTCTATTTTATGAATCAATTTGTAAAGTCGTATAATTATAAATAAATATTTTTAAATTATTAGTCAAAGTTAAAAAATTAACTTTTGGAGGGAGTAATTACGAAGCAACAAACAGAAAGGTACTCCGTACTATTTATAAGATTATAAGCGAAGTTTGAGAAATGAGGTCCCTTATTTTTAGGTGGCCTGGACAAAAATGAATAAATAATGGCAACTCTCCCGTAAGCCGCTCTACGTACTCTGGGCAGAGTTTCTATTTTAAATTCATATTTTTTATGCTATTCAATTTTTTAATATTCTTTTTAATAATTTATTTTTTGAGATGTTTTATCTCTTAACGTTTTCAAAAATAGTTTTTTTTTAAATTTTGACAAATCCACTATTTTTTAGTTAAAGTATAAATCAACTATTTTACATACATTTTTTTTTATAGTTTTTAAACTCGTATTCAAATGTTGATACTAACTAATAGTTTCTTCCCTCTAATAAAGTAATTATTACTAATTATATATATATATTGAATAAATAAGTATATAAACTTATAAATGAGTATTTATTCTAATAAATTTCTTATGATACTACTAAAATTATCTATCGCACACTAATTATATAATATATAATGAAAAATAATCATTCATCACAATTTCGCCTATGATTAATAAGTGGAGTATTATTTAATTTACACGGTTCCTCTTTTTTGAGGCCTCGAGGGGATATACATAATACACGGCTCCTTGAATTTCAATATATCAGTTATGCGCAGGAAATCTTACTCGATCCTATTTGCAGTATAAATGATGATCTCTATCCAGCTCGCGTGTACGTATTTATTTATATATATGGAATGGAATAACTCTCCTAACCTTTTACTTTTCAACATAAATCTTAAAAATACAAAATAACTGCCTAATATAAATATAAATACATAGTTAAAATGAAGTGAGTGAATTCTCTAGTTCTTCAAGTCTAATCTATATACGACTACCTAACCGTTATTGTCGTGCTGCGCTATCCTATTACTACTCAGTACTCACTGCCCTCTCCAATCCTAACCTTTCAAACCTCTCTCTCTCTCTCTCTCTCTCAATCTCTCTCACGCTCTCCCTCTACTAGAGCATTTACTTGGTGTTTATGCCAAAGATCGAGTTGATCCCTTGTATATACATGCACAAGTAATAACATACAGGACATAAAGAGGCACATATATACATATCAATTCAAGCAAATAATCAGGAAAACGGGAGTTCTGGCGGGGCTAAGGGAGATAGCGAAACGAATCGGAGGGAGCGTCCAAAGGAGGAGGAGGAGGAGGCCGATCAAGGTGATGGATTTGTGGAAAAAGATGGTCTTTCCTGTCAGGAAACTTTGTTTAGGTGTGGTTTCCCGTCTCAAGGCTCGCAAAAATGGTCAGTATTATCAATACATGTATACGAATTATCATCAGCTAGCTAGCTCCTCCCTCTCATGATCTACGTTTTCTTATTTTCAAAGTTTCTCTCCATTTCATCCACTCAACGTACATATATTTCCCTTTTCTTTTCTTTCTTTTCTTGTTATAATACGGAGTAATTACTTTAGAATTGTTAACAAAGATCGACGTCAGAAGACAGAGCGCTACAATAGTATATATACTGTGACAACTGATAATTAAGAGAAACATAATATGTCAAAAACTGTCTCTATTTTTGTATCAACTGTCTCTGTTGTATTATCAAAGATCGTTCTAATGACTTTTCCACCCACCTCCCTCCCTCTTCAAACTCGCTGCTTTGAGTTTAATTCCTATATTCATTCATGTTCATAGATAATATATGATTTGGGAGTTCATTCAAAATACTTCAGTTCGTCAAAGATATTTGCAACAGCTGATTATATACAAATACCTCGTAAACATTTTTTTCCTCATTACACACCGCTCAAAAGCGTAACTGTGCCGAAATTATACAAATAATTAAGCAAGGGTCACAGAGAATTCCAAAATAACATTGTGAATGATTCATACGCATACATAACTTGAGTCTTTTTCTAAACAATTTAATATTTTAAACCTTGCCCCCATATAGTAAATTTTTATTTGTTATGGTGCAATTCCCCTCTGTTCTTATTAAAAGTATGTTAAATTACTCAAGTAACTTCTATACTGAGCATCTTTTCCCCTTATTTGAAAATTTTCAAAAGTCATTCTTTTTAATTCTGATATTTTTAAAGCATGTTTATTCACAATTTGCAAGCTTTTTTCTCTCTTCACTAATTTCCTTTTTCCTAACATTCTTCTTACCGTTGCGAGTCTTCTGTTCGTGTCAGAACTACTTATATCTCCGATGTTTTCCTTATGTCTTTCATTCTAATCATTTACCCACTTAAAGTTATCATCAAGTCGGTGTCATTTCTATTCACAACCACCCAACGATGAAAAATATGCTAATCTTTGCTGCTAAAAACAGAGGTGAAAAAGCTACGCTAACCTAAATTCATATTATTTGTTTTTCTATATATATATAATAATAATGTAATTTATCCAAAGTTTGCAATTAAATATCTAGCATGCATATCTAGCATGTAAATTCAAATTACTTCTCTTATTATAAAACAATATATTTTTTTTATAATATTTACTATTAAATATATAACAAAATCACACACACACACACACATATATATTTGGAAAATTTGGACATATGACACTCTTTTCCGTAGCAGACAATAACATTCACGAAATCTTAAAAGTCAAAAAGGTATATATTATTACAGATCCCACGTCATAAAAGCTTTATTCTAGATTAAGAAATATCATAATTTGAATAATACTCGTACTCCATTATGCTACCGTCACTCGTAGCGTCCATTTTAACTCGATAGAAATGTTAACAATGAATTGTGGGAGAGCTTTTTCAGGTTTCATTATTGTACTCTCATTAGTAGAATAAGGAGGTGCGTATATAAAGGAATAAAAGTATAGCTTCAAGATTCCATTCACGACTGATAGCTTCATCCACTAGAATACTTCCACTAGAAGTCATAATTCGTGTGTTTGTCATAATTAGTGTGTTTAATTTACCGAGTTTATTTGTTGATGATCGCATAGATAAAGAACTTCAATAATGTTTATATATTCTTTGCGCACTAAGCGCCTAAGCGGCATATTATACATACCTAAACAATAATCTCAATTTCAAAAAGATTGGTTTGCCACATCTAGTCATCCACTACAGGGTGCTGACTGCTGCCTATTCCCAGACCCTATGCAACTGCTAGCCCAGTTACTGAACTAGTTCAAGCACCACTTTATAGTCCGATTCAAAACTCAAAAGTTTGATGTATTTCTAGAGTTCGAAGAGAGGCAATACTCCATTATATACATTCCGGGAGAGGCAATACTCCACTTTATACTCCATAGAAGAATTTGCGAGATCATGTTATACCAGTATTTTTAATTTACAAACAGATAATGTAATCAAACAGATTTACTTACTTTTAGTTGGATGTTGCTTGGTTTAGGTGCTGCGCTCTTGAAGCTACACAATGACATACAAACCTGTGGTTATGAGGATGTTCAGGTAATGTGGGAAATGCTTAGGAAAACAGAATCCGAGATGATCTCACACCCCACAAAGAGGAAGCAAAAGCCATTTTGGAATGTTTTTTTATGGCAAAACCACAAGGGCACTTCAACATTCTCCAACAAATTTAACTAGGGTGTTTCTGGTTCATATGTCAATAATAATTGTCTCCTCTGATGTGCTGCAACAAGACATGGATGGCATTAGCATCTAGAAGCATACTTCTAACAGCTGAGAAAGTGATATGGTTTAAGAGAAAACGGAAGTGTGTTGATCTCTATTACCACTTACCAGTACAAAAAAATACTTTCACAAAGGTGGTCATTGTAAATATGTAATGTTTTTACCAATATCTATGTTTCAGTCAAATTTAGGGTAAATTTAGCAACAAATTTTCCTCTTTCTAAAGATCAGCGATGCAGTAAGTAATTGTAAGTGCATTCATACCTTATCCATGCCACTTACATCCATAAATTTTCCCTTCTAAAGATTAAAGAAGAGAGTAATGGATATTTTAGCCTATTTTTTTTCTTTATCACAGTATCATACTGCACTTTGAAATGTTCTATTTATAACTTTATAATAGAAGCATCAAGCAAGCCACCTAAATACTTGACGCCTAATGCAAGTAGCTAGTTGACCTCTCACTCAGAACTTAGATCCGTATCATTTTTGTGCTATACCAAATGGTTGGGACTGTTTCACAATGAGTCTTGAAGACTAGTCAAAGTTTTAAAAGTTCCTAACAAACCATGCAGTTCATAAGGGAGATGATGAAAACTTTGAAAATGCAGGGCATATGCCCAATAGATGATTTTGTAATATATTTTGCAAATAGATATCTTTTTTCTTATTTCTCCTTATTTCTTCTCACTTTTTTTCTTTCTTTTTGCATCCTAAGCTCATCATCCCATTTGTGGCCTTTTGGGTGGTCCAAACCACATCTAAGTTAAACATTTGACAAAGAATAAGCATGTGTCCAAGTGCCTCACATGGGTGTGGCGCCTGAACCGGAGAGTCAGAGTAACATAGACTGCAAACAAGCAAGAACTCAACTCCCCTGGACCCAGTCAGTAACGTTGAGATGGAGAAAAAGAGCTAGTACAAGCCACTAAATGGAAAACTGATCTACTTATGACTTATCTCACACAAGGATAGGTATTGGCTTTGATGGTAGAATGGTTAAGCAACTAGAAAATCTTAGCGTTTTACATAAAATGCTCCATTACATGTAAAAAAACAACCAGGAGGACAACTTTGTAGGAAGTCGATTAAAAGAGAGGTTTTAGTGGTTATGATGTTGATTGGGGCACCAGGTATTGGCTTTCAATGTTTTACGATCGCTTCACACAATCGTCAATCTAAATCGATCAATTTTTCAGCCGTTTCATGCATAATGATTACAAATTCGAGTGGAATTCGTAAATCCAGCAATGTTATAATGGGTATAAATTTTTAAAAACTTGTCCCACTGTAGTCACTGTAAAAAGTACAAACATAAAGGGCCAAGTACAAAGAACACACATAAAGGGTAGGGAGGTACAATTTATCATTTTAAGGGTTTAGACCAAATTGTTAATAACCCTATCAATAAAGCAAACATGCACAATTATATTCTGTATTCCTTATATGCAAGTAATATTAATTGAATAGGGCACCAAGTAAATATCACACATTAAAGTACAAACATATGTTAAAACTAGTTATGTTCTATCATGACCCCAACTCATATATAATGACAATTTAAACCATGTAGAATGGTAAGATACGCCAAACAACAAATAATTAAATTCATGCTATATCTGGAGTATAATTAATTGCTAAACATGACAACAATTCTAACGAATACCATGACAGCATATTAAGCTACAACATCAGTATACAGTTTAGAAGGTCAATTTAAAGTAAGATAATAGAAAATAAAAGAAAAGCAGTATAATTATTAGAACTGTTTTGAGAAAGATACATGGGAAGTAGTATAACCAACAGAATTCTTCCACACAACCTTCAAGATTAGAGCTCGCAAACTGATTAAACTTCATAGTTCTTGACATATTTTCTTAATTAGAAAATCTTATTAGAATTTTACTCAAAAATTACTTGATAGAACTTTCAGTCAAGAATTAGCTAGTCCAAAGCTAATACTAGAGCAGATGGAAGCAGGATTAACAGAAAATCAAATAGATCATAATGAAGATAGCAATTGGAACACTTACAGAAGCTTCATAAGAGGAAGCTGTCTGGCACTATCATATTAAACCTGTAGAAACAGGAGTTATAAATCATCAACCATTAGATATAAAATTGACAATTAAATTATGCATTGCCTGACAAGAAAAATGATGTGGACATTGAAATAAGATATTTTCAGCCATAATGCAATATATTTCAGTACAATGATGCTTAAAAAGTTACAAAACTTAGTATCTTATATAAACTTAGGAAGGTATACCTCTTTCAGGGCCCAAGCTAAAGTTGTTTTTCTCCCAGGATAAGATTGATAACATTCTACTGATCTTGAGCCTTTGGACTTGGCATAAGTATGTCCCAGCTTTATATGCAGATGTTCAATGTACATTACATAAGAAACTATAAAAGTAAGGAGGATTTTGAACAAAAATGATGATTTAATGCTGCAATATTTAAGTTTCTTTACAGAAAAGGAAGAAATTACATAAATAAGCAATCGAAAATCAGGTTTCAAGTTCATCTGCGACGTAAATGTCAGCGGCATTAACAGAAGATAGCTGCTGCAGAGCCCTATGCACAACTTAAAACAGTGGAATTTTGGTTATTTCAAACTAATTAGATGAATGTAGTGAGAACCTGACAGTTTAAATTTTATGTCAGTTCATCGCCTTATATAGTTATCTCCCAAACAAGTTACTATTAAATGTTGTGAGATCTAGATCATTGAACTCTGATCACCACTTCTGTAAACATAAAGCACTAAGAACTATAGGAGCTGAATTTTTTTTAGTGCAGGTATACAATTGAATAATAAGGGAATAAGATGAAAATCCAATGGACTACTAGAGTTGAAACTTTACCTCCGTGCTTGACGGTGTGCTTAATATTAAGATTCTAGTACATGATTACAATTAAAGTTACATGAACAAGAACTCTCGTGTCATGTAATTTCAACTTCTTACTGTAAAGATAGAACTATAATGTAAGCTACAAAATTGCACTAAATTTTCTGACGGTTTCAAAATTACAAAGCAACTGGAAAATATGAAGAAAAACATATGTTTATCTTACAACAAAGCAACCAATGGGGTTGTTTTCTTCAATCCAATGTTTGCTGCTGATTAATGCAGCAAACAGTGGATTAATGCAGTGTCTGAACGAGGCAAAGCTCTCTAAAAGGAGAATACATATATTCCTGCTTTGATACACCATTTTCCTCAGGAAAGCCATGTGAATAAGACTAGTCCACAAGGTCATGAAAGTAAGTTAACGCATCAAGGATGCCCAGTGCATGACTAAAGCTATGTGGCTTTCGTTTAAACCTACCAATTCAAACCTATGAAGTAGACAATAAAGTAGTAGCCTTACATCTCTTCCTCAGCTGCACGCGCATGTATTTTCTCCAGCAATAAGGGCCAGTCCTCCCCGAGCTTCTGTGGGTTCAACTCTATTGCAGTTCTGAAATCTAGCAAAGATGTTGGACAACGGGATCTATGTTCATGCATGACTTCTGAAGGACTACTGCTACTTTGCATCAAATAATGGTAACCAGATCTAAAGTCATCAAACATCTTCAAATGAGCCTGATGCTTTGGGGGAATGCGGTCTGATTGAGCAAGCCCTGACCTTGCTACCGCTAGTTCCTGACAAGACTTAATTAGACCCTTCAAGTAAGCATCCAAACCACTGTTCAGTATTTTAGCAGTGTCCATGGATACCCCTTCAAGGCCATTTGCCGTAGCAATCTGCTCCATGCGTTCCTTCAATGTAACAGTATCCAACAAATCACCACTGTTGAATGAGCTAACAAATTTATTGCTACTAGCTAAAGGCACTAGCTTGCGGGATCCACCTGCACTAGCAGGACGAAATGGAATGCCAAGCGGGGGGTTGAGTAATCTTCTAGCAGATACCTCTCTCTTGTCTTTCTTAACTAATAACTCAGTCTGGTCCGAGCTATGTACAGAAATTGTACCAACCACAGATACTTTAGACAGTTTCATCGTCTGGTCATCTAAAATCTGTGTGTCGTTGTCTGCTTGACGTTTGAGTCCTCGATGCTGCTGCACTGTCCACCTATTAGGTGTAATAAATTCCCCATTTCCTAAATTAACACTAAAATCACCATACTGTGTGTTCAGTGATTGTTGTCCCTTCCCATTAACACCAAGAGCACTACGTCGATCCCCTATTCTACGTTCTCGAGTCCCTGTTCTAGCCTTCTTAGGTGATGGTGGCAGTATGCTACCGTTTGACAAAGCTGAAGTATTTGGTGGCTGGTTTATGACAGGATGAAATCCATTTTGTTCACGAACATCACCTGAAGGCTCTTTACAATCAACTACCACAGTCGCCTTTTGAACATCCACTTCATTGACCAAAGGAGGTACATTTGCTGTATAAACATTTTCGAGAATTGAACAAATGAACTGATTATGCAGTGGAATATTCTCTCTACCGACAATCCCTTTACATATCTTATTGAACTCAGCCTTATTCACTTTTAACCTCAACAATCTATCCAAAAGCTTAAAGTAATGCTTGGACTTCTCAGGCCCAATTTTCCTCACTATCTCCGCTTTCAAACCAGCAAGATTGATCCTTGCGTGCTGTTGTAGTGGTTGCATTCTCAACACATCAAATCTATACACCACAAAAGAATCTAACACTTCTCCACGATCCTACAATATAAAATTTCGAACACCTACTTCAACCCCCAAATTTAGGGTTTCACTTCACCTAGAAACCAAAATTCTAACCTTGCCACCACTAACAACACTGTACCGAAACCAACAATAAAAACCACCTCTTAATTGGACAACAGTTGACAATTCCCAACTAACTCTCCCTCCAAAACCAAAATTCCTCGAAAATTCAAATTAAGATCCACCGAAACCAAAACCTCACCCAAACACAAAACCACAATGCATCAAAATCCAATAAATTCAACACACATCATCCAAAACCACAATAAATACCTCCCTACAACTCCAACAAAACCTCGATTTACTCAAACTAACAAACTCAAACCAAAACAATCCTCCACCACAAATCAAACAATAACAGTAACGGAAATCACTACAATTACACACTTCAAAATTTCAAATTACACACACAAACAATTAAAACAACACAACAAACATTGAAGAGATTTAAGCTAGTGTATACAAAATTGAAGTTAAATGAAGCACAAAATTGACACTCTGACCTTACTTTAAACTTCAACAAACTGAATCAAAAACTATAGATTCAGAAACTGTATGTATATTCACCAGAAGATTTGCTCGTTAATAACTTGTTTGCGCTGTTGTTACATTCGCTTTGTTTTCTCTTCGCATTACGATTCAGTTGGATATAATCAGTTGCAAAGTGTGTTTGTGTGTATGTGTTTGGGCGTGTATGTATAGGTTGAATCAGAAAATGGAGATACTGACTCCGTGATCGCTGCTCCGATACTCTCCCTGATTCTTTTTTATTTTTTAGTTTTTGTTGTACAAAAAAAGTTTTTATTTTTTTATTTAATTTGCTGGTGACAACGCGCAGAGAAGGAGGTTTAAAGTACGCGAGCTTGTATTGGCTGTTTATGAGAAAGTGTAAACAACGCGCATTTCTGAATAGTATATTAACGTGAAGAGTAGAAAGTTTTTTATATTTCATTTTTTTTTAATTATTTTATTGAAGTAAAGGAACTAAATTAGAAAAGTAGAGAATTGAAGCTGTGAAATAGAAGGGAAAGATATGTTGAAATAGTTTTTCTTCTTACACCTTATGTTTTGTTAGAAAAGGAAATGATAGGATAACAAAAAAAGTGTTGAACCTGACGTGAATCGAACACGCAACCTTCTGATCTGGAGTCAGACGCGCTACCATTGCGCCACAGATCCAATTGTAATAAAGTAGATAGAAATTCCATAAGCCGCCCATCGTCATTAACTGTGTCGAGCCGAACTTTCTTATTGCACAAAAAATATTTGTTTGAACTCGAGTTCGTTAATAAATTGAACCACACTCAAGCTTTTATCAAACAAAAACGAGCCGAACCGAGTTTGACCCCATAATGAACAGCTCGCGAACAATTAAGTTTTACATGAAAAAAAAGGTTCCAACCCACTTGACCCAACTAATTATCATTTTTTGATTCAACTCAGTATTAAATTTTAATCTATTATCCCAAATGATTCACATATTAAATATTTGAATTGTAATTTTAAACTTAAAACGTTAAGAATATTATAAAAATATTAAGGATATATTTTATTTTTTCAAGTTTTAACGAGCCGAGTTCGAGCCGAACATACTAAAAGCTCGGCTCTAGCTCTTTTTCTTAACGAACACATTTTTGTTTTCGAGCTCGAACTCGAGTTTTAAACGAGTCGAGCTGAACGAACCCTTAACGAGCCGAACTCGAGCTATTAACAATTATGTTCGTGAACAGCCCTGTTAACAGGTATCTAAAGTGTAAACTAATCAATTCTGACAAAATTAATTACATGTACACCATGCATTTACAATGGAGTGAACACAATCCATTAACTATTGATCAGCCTAGCTGTTACTTATTTTGACAACTGCAAAGTCATCTGAATCACAACTCACAAAAAAGGCTGTGAAAATGTGATGGGGCAACAAAACCATCAGCCAAGTCTTCGTTACTAAGCTCTATTCATGGCAACTAACTTAAGGAATGAAAGATAATGATGTGTATCAAATGTTCGAGCATCATGCAGTAACAAGCAGCACACTATATATTTCAGTCTTCTTTAAACATCTCTGCTACCGATTAGCTTAACACACGAAACAGTTAATTTGTAGCATTCATTATCTTTTCGGAACTAGATTTTTTTACAAAGTTATATCCGAATTGTAAAATTTTAAGAGAACTTCTATTAGCAAAGACCTGGGCAAACCTTGTTGGCATACAGGATACAGGGTAATGCCAAGGATACATCTCGATCCGTGTCTACAAGAACCATGTCTGGATACTCATTTCCTAACAAGATTATGATTTACTACCATGCGTGTGCCTATAATCTACATGCATCATCTCAAGCTAGCTAGGTGAGCCATTAATGCTATAAATAGCATCCAGTTAGTATATATTACCTCTAAGAAAATTACCAAGCGGAGAATCTTGTTGATCAAACCATATTAAACAATAATAGGAAGCAGATATGATCTTCCCAAACTGGAGCCTCCGTCAATTAAACTCAATTTGAGATTCGCAAGCTAAACAAAAGGCTAAAATTGCATGTTTTACAAAAGTTTAGCACACTATGGTAGACAGCGTCATTAAATAACAAGGACAAATGATAATATTAAGCACACGAAATTGTTTTTATCATGTCCATGGCTGTGCCGCTGAGACAAGAGTATAACAGTTTACAAATATCTGCAATCATCGTAGTGGCATCAGTATAACAGTTAACAGATTTCTGCAATCATAGCCAACTGTCAACTGTCTAAACTTCCACCGTGAAAACAATGCAACACACATCAACATTCAGCAACTTGAGCAAAAAAAGAGTATAAAATAGTAAAGAACTAATAAATAATGAATAGGCAGCGTATCAAATATATGTAGTGATTTCTTTTAAAAAAACAAAGAGAAGAAAAGTATATGGGGGTGATTACATGCTGAGAAGAAAATCTGGCCAACTCAATCCCAAAAGAATTTGAAAAAAAACCTCGCCTAAAAAAGTCCGGTCAACCCGGTCTGAAAAAATTCGGCCTATTCAAGGATCTATATTTTCAAGCAAGTCAGATTCAGCCAAATCTGGTAAAAAGGCCGGGCCTGAGCCTGATCCGGCACGCCCGGATAAATACGTGAAATTTTTTTTGAATAAAATTTAGTTTCATTATTAAAATATATTTACATATATATATGGATGTATTATTATATTTACATTTGTTATAAATTAAAAATATGGTGAACCCACTCATGTATTTATATATTCATGACTAAAAAGAATTAAATATATATTGTTTATACAACTAATCGGTTAATTTTTATAAAAATCTCAGAATTAATTAATAAATAATAGTCTTTATATTAGTGGATTATGTATAATTTAACATATATATATATATATTATTCAATTTATTTTATTAATTTATATCAAAAAATAATCAGTCTTTTGACCAAAACAAATCCAAGACTAGTAATACAATTATATATATTCTAAAAATCCCATTCAACGTATCATTCATTCATCATGTATTTTTATACCAAAATATATAAGGATATTATTTTTAAAGTTTTAGTAATATAAATAAATAATAATCGTATATTTTTAAGTAATAACAGTTGATTCTTTTATATTTGTTTTACAGTATTTGTTGACCTTGGTAGTTAGTTCTAGAGTAAAGTGCACTTCGTGTACCTGTATTTTTTGTGTCCGACCACTTTAGATACTGACCTTCTAAACCTACTACTTTAGGTTCTAACATTTAAATTTTGTTATAAAATGTGTATCTCCGTCACTTGCACGCACATTTATGTACTTTCAAATTTAACACATACACATTTTATAACAAAATTTAAATGTTAATACCTAAACTGGTAGTTTTAGAATGTCAGTATCTAAAATGTTCTGACACAAACAATACAGGTACACAAAGTGCATTTTAATCTTGTTTCTATAAAGACCGAATATTATATACTACCATTTTTAACAAAAATGAATATATATTTGGAATAAAAAGATGTACAGTATCACATAATCCAGCGGACCCAGATACTATACTTTTTTATTTTAAAAAATGAAAAAGTAATACAATCCTTTAATCTGAAATTGCAAAATTAAACAGTGAGGCGGGTATATTAATATTAATCTCACCAATTCTAGGGTTTTGTATTCAAAAATTCATTTTTTCACAAATTGAGAATTCCAGACAGACAACAAAAACATTTGCGAAGCTCGAACAATTGAAACATGAAGCTCACTGTCAAGACTCTCAAAGGCAGTCACTTTGAAATTAGGGCTCAGCCAAATGATACTGTGAGTCATTTCTATCTCTATCTGTCTATACTTACATTTTCTTGTATGTATATAAATGTAATGCCACCTGTTTAGCTACATTTCTTGTTCAGTTTTTGGTATGTATGTTGATTAGCTGCATTGTTATTACATGAAAAAATTTAAACTTTGGTATTTGATTGTTGTTTTTATGAATTTAATTTTGTTTTTTTAAGAATTAATTTGATTTTATGTTATGTTTTTCATTTTATGTCTTTTTGATTTGTTTATATATTAGTGGAGAGAGTTTTTTAGCTTGGTTTTGTGTGTGTGTGTGTGATGTTGTAGAATGTTTTTGGTAGTTTTTATATTGGTTTATGTTGCTTTCGAGTTTGATTTTTGTAACCGGATGGAATAAAGCAACCTTTTTTATGCCTTTAATATCGAGTTTTTTCAAAAGTCAAATGAAAAACTTGTCTTGTTCTTGTTTGGATCAAATTTCCGTGTAAATCTGATTAACGTTGGTTAAACACTTTGAAAAAGATTTGTGATTTTTGCAAGGTTTGCTGTTTTTACTCATTAAAATAGAGAAGTGAATATATATCAATCTCCTTGATCTATATGTGTTTTGTCATTTTTATGTAGAAAGGGAAAGAGGGGTAATGCAATATACATTTGCAATATTTACTTTCATTTGTATGATATATACTGAGAAAATAAAAATTCATATCTCTGATTTGGTGAAACTAAAATTTCAAAACCTATTTAAACATCCGCATGGAAAAACCTAAAAAAGGTGCCGGCTTTAGCACCACAGCCTTTAAAGACTTCAGCCAATATTTGGTGTACATGTTGATAGATTAGTAAATTGATTGATGTTATTTTAAACAGATAATTACTGGAGTGACCTAATGGATGCCCGAAAGGCAGCACATCATGTGCAACTTAGTCGAGCACAAAATTGTTTTTTGTCTAAACTTGAGAGAGTTTAGCATTTGACTGCTTACCTTCTTCCTACCATACTTGAATGTGTTATTTTATTAGTGGGGGATAAGAGGGAAAGTCAACTTATCTTCCTTTTCAAAAACCTAGAGCATACGTGGCAGCAAACAAACAAACAAGAACGTAGATGACTTTCTTTAAAACTAGTTACAAGGCATGCTTTAAAAATGGAAACGTGTTGTAAAGTTTATTTAATGTTTTTGCAGCATAGGGTAACCTTCCCTGGATATATAATAATTTCTGAAATTTTATGTGTGAACTTGTATTACATCTTTAACTGAACACTTGCATTTGAACTTATAGCAAGTCCGAATTGGAAATGTTAACATGGTTTAGAATATCATATTATCTTCAAGTTACATAAAATTTCCCCGTGTTACCTTTTCAGGATATGATGTGTTTGTTTGGGTTTTATTTATAACGAGCTTTTCCCTGGTCAAATTTTGCATCTATAGGAATAAAGTTATGGTATAATAACTAAAAAGGAGGCATTACCCGATAAGCCGATACACCCCTACCCCTAGGGTCATTTATCTCTTATTATAGTCCACGGGACTTTGCCCTAGAATGTAAACAGGCAAACACTTATAACCAAACTCTTTGAGTAACCAAACAATTATACTTGGTATGATTTGTTGTTTAGTTGTTTCTGGGTCGATAGATAAAGAACACACACACAACACATAGACAAATAAACAAAAGAAAAAAGCTGGACAATAGCCTGCATGCTTATTATTTTTTTCTTTTTTCGTTCAGTGAGTATGATTTCATATGATAATTATCTTGAGTAATTGCAATGTAATTTTATTTGATTGTAGGTTATGGCAATCAAGAAAAACATTGAAGACATGCAAGGAAAGGACAACTATCCATGTGGACAGCAATTATTGATTCACAATGGGAAGGTATTAAAAGATGAGAGTACACTTGCTGAGAGCAAAATCTCTGAAGATGGCTTTCTTGTTGTCATGCTGGGGAAGGTAAACTGCCTGTTGACAAAATCATACTACAGAAATTCCACCAGAAACATATATATGTATTAACCTTATCTTTTTTATATTGGTTTTATTGTCAGAATAAAACTACGAGCTCAACTGGGACACCAGCTACCCAGGTATTTTCTGTGACGATATTTCATGTTTGAAAGTTTTCCTCTACTCATATGTTTTCAGGTCATGTCAATCCTCTAACTATGTTTAAACAGTCTTCGTCCACCCCTGCACCAGCTCCTACTCCAGCTCCAGCTCCAACTCCAGCCGTAGCTCCTGCTCCTGCTCCAGCTGTGACCTCTAATCCTACTCCTGTACCTGAAGCTTCTCCAGCAATGTGAGTTGTAATCTAACCCAAGGCTCTTTACATCTCAATAATAGATAATGTAATTCTTGATATTTATGCTGCATTGTATATGATGTCACATCAGCTGAGGCACTTATTTATCGATACATGAATCATGAATGTTATCCTATGTTTACACTACAAAGATAATTTAGATGAAATTCTGCTTTGCAGTGCTCCTTCTGTTACATATGGTCAAGCTGCTTCCAATGTAGTTGCTGGTACTAATCTTGAGCAGACTATTCAGCATATTATGGACATGGGTGGTGGTATGTGGGACACAGACATGGTTACTCGTGCACTTCGAGCTGCTTACAACAATCCAGAGAGAGCCGTGGATTACTTGTATTCTGTATGTTTTGACTGTCCAACACACTTTTTATTCATGAAATTTTCTGTTTAGCTTAGGGTTTAGTTCAACAATATCTTTTCTTTTTAATCCAGGGAATTCCTGAAATGGCTGAAGCTGCAGTTCCAGTGTCTAGTTTTCAGGGGGACCAGATAACTGCTGGAAATAATACTACTGATAGTGGTGTAGCTGGGGCTGCCCCTGGAGCTCCTAATTCGTCGCCCTTAAATATGTTTCCTCAGGTCAAAATTTTATTCTTTGAATTGGATCTCCATATTTACCATTTTATGTATCTTACACTAAAAAAATGGAAAAATTCCAGGAAACCCTTTCAGGGGCTATTGGGGCTGGTCTTGGTTCTCTCGAATTCCTTAGGAACAACCCACAGGTTGGTTTTCAGCTATACTGTTAATTAAAAATCCTTTTTTTTGCTTGTATTTATATGATGTATTAACTTTAAATTGCTTATTAACAAAGTCAGTATACTTAAATCCTGTGTTGATTACTTTAGAGTAAATTTTAATCTTTTCGATATTTCTCAAAATTTGCTTCAAACGAATATGGGGTTTCTTTTCCCAAAACAACTTTTGGTCATGGATTCTACTGAAAATTTCCCATGCTCTTTCTGTCTTTCTCAGTTCCAAACTCTGCGTTCTATGGTGCAAAGCAATCCACAGATCTTACAGGTCTGTGCAATTGGTATTCTTTCCTTGGGATTAGGATTTCTTTGTTAATATGGTTGTAAGTTATTTCCTTGTTTCTTATATTGCAGCCCATGCTTCAGGAGCTAGGGAAGCAAAACCCTCAACTTTTAAGACAGATCCAGGAGCATCATGAAGAGTTTTTACAATTGATAAATGAGCCTGTTGACGCATCTGACGGGTGAATACTATCTACTATTATACTGAACTACAAATTTTATGAAGTAAATGAACTTTTGCATTATGGAATATTAACTTAACTGTGGCATTGATAAGGTGGTAGCTAGAACTGCCTCAGTATGCAGTTGTGCCTAGAACCCTTTTCTGGCTTAAAAATTCACCTTATTTAGTGTATGTTATTTGACATAAACTTAGAGAGTTAATTTCAGAAAGCTTTGTCTTTTTTATGATTACACCATTTTTATTTCTTCTTCTGAATTGTTCAATACATTTTTACCAAACTCTTCATTTTGCCTGAATACCCGTGTCGGATACTCGACACTCGGACATGGGTATGGATACTTGGACACTTATTTTAGACCAAATACATGTAAATTTTAAAAATGTTGCCGAGTTCGACACTTAAACACATATCTATGTTGGACACTTCTAGCTGAGTCCGGGTAACAAATGTTTAATCTATAATATCTATTAAGCGCTCCTAAAACTTAAAGGTTTTGGGGGAGTTGGTTACTTGACACGACTCTACCGGTATATTCACAAATTTTATATTGTATTTTATGTGAAGGGTTAGTATATAATACTTTGGACGTGTACTTATCAAAGAAAGTAAACTATATGACCCACAGGGATATGTTTGATCAAGCCGAGCAAGACATGCCTCAAGAAATTAGTGTTACTCCAGCTGACCAGGAGGCCATTGAACGAGTATGTAATTTTTTTACCTGCTGATTCTCCATATCTGATTTTTAAATATTTCAGTTATTCTTGTATAACTGTATCACATATAAATTGTTTATCATTATATTTCTCTTCAGCTCGAAGCTATGGGATTTGATAGAGGCCTTGTTATTGAAGCCTTTCTAGCATGTGACCGCAATGAGGAATTAGCGGTCAATTACCTACTGGAAAATGCTGGAGATTTTGAAGATTGAAGGTAAATTTTAACCCAACAAGTTTGTTAAGGCACTGGCTCACTGTAATAAAAGTTTCTAAGAGAGTGGAAAATTTCCTGTTTCCATACACTAACGATGTTTGTGTCATTGCATTTCTCGGTTTTATAAAAGTTTCTCATTTAACGAGATCAACAGAGAGATCGCTTTGTTCTCTCAATTCTCATCGACCTACTATTTTGGTGATCACATAATCCAAAATACCCTGTCTTCTTGGTTATCATCCTACCTTTTCATCCTTTTTTGTCTGATATTTTTTTGCTCTAAATTAGATAGCATCATCCTGCATTTATAAAAATTATATATTGTTATTGCTTTAATCTTTTGCTCCAGACTTCTAGTTCTTCATTTTTTCTTAACTTAAAATTTAAGAAGTTGTTTCAATATTGAGGCACCTCCTCTTCTGTGTAATCCCCAAGTTGTGTCGATATTTGGGCATCTCCTCTTCTGTGTAATGCCCTGCTCGTGCTGGATACTTCTTGATTCTATATTTATTTCTTGGTATTAAGCTATAATACATCATACTGGTTTGATTTGCTTATTTATGTTCTTAGGTAAAAATTTTAGAGCTTATAAAATTTAAACAAAATTTTAATTTTTTCCAACATATATTTCAGGTCTGTTCAGAAAGGTGTCATCATTGCTCAAGGAGAATTGTGGAAGCAGACACATTAACTTAAAAAGCTCTTCAGCACTGATGACTCATCTTTATACTTTTATGATATAATGGATGGTGAATCAAGTTACTTGTTTTTCAATCATGAATGTGCCTTTAAACTGAAAAACTAGGTTGGTGTTTTGCGCAATTGCGCTATGACTGTTTCGACATTTTCTTCCATTTCCATATAGTTTTCATTGATAGAGTATTTATGAATTATGAATCTAGCTTAATATACAATGCCAGAAGTCGGAGTCAGGCCTTTTTTCTGGTGAACTTTATTGAGATTTCTGTGTGGAATTCAGCGATCATTCTTTTGGATAAAGTGGAGATTTAAAATTTATACCCTAGTGAACGATAATAGCCAATAAATTGGTCATTGGGGTCTATGTATATACCTTTTTATAGATATATAATTATTATATTATATTTTGAGAAATATATGTATAATAATGTTTAGTGTTATGCTAAACATTTGTTGTCGGAGGAAATCGATTCATAGTGTAATGCTAGAAAAACTTATACCTCGTCCTTTCTCTTCACAATAATAATCCGGAGGCACACCACACGTTGTCTTCTGTTTGAAGAGGGTTCTGCCTCACAGATCCTCTTCCTCTTGGAATAGATTAACACTAAAATCATGTGGTCATCTTTTATAACACGGATTAAAGCAGTATAAGATTGGCAGGGTTGAACTTACACCCCCATCCCAAGTCACAACTAAGTGACTTTGAAAAATTAGTCATTGCCTCATCACACTGGCCTAACGCCACATGGCCACATTTGGAATTATCAACAGCTCTAAGCCTAGGTTTAGAGATGCAGTGACTTTTTCAGGAATAAGAGTATGAATCACCAACAATTTATAGAATAATTCGGAGAAATGGAAAATGATAAGTGTCTTGCAAAAAATCTTTTAGGTCCGAAACTACAGAACTTAGCCTAATATAATTTCTTACTAAGCCTAAATTAGAAGTTGCACAATTTTTTAGATGCTTTTAAAAATAGGCTAAATGACATTTGAAGCGATAATTGGCCATGAATAAGTGTGCTTTTGCAATTCAGGGGCCTCAAAATTTGTCGTCATTGTTTGCCACTAACCAATCAATAAAGCTGACCGGACCAGACCAAAGAAAGAATAGTCTGCTCACTTGAGCTTGAAAACACTTAAAGGTTAATTATCAAAATGGTCACCGAAGTCACGATCATATATCAAAAGTTTTACTCTTAAGTATTGGAATTTCATTTAGGTCATTTAAGTAATGAATAATGACATGATGTTTAGTCAAGACAGTTGACTTGATGAAAAACATTCATTTGGGTCATTTAAGTAATGAATAATGACATGATGTTTAGTCAAGACAGTTGACTTGATGGAAAATATTCATTTGGGTCATTTAAGTAATGAATAATGACATGATGTTTAGTCAAGACATCTGACTTGATGGAAAACATAACAGTTATAACAGTTGTAATGTGGATATTTAAATAGTAGAATAGAGCTCTATACTCTCTATATAATAGAGATTTACTCTTAAGTATTGGGATTTTATTTGAGTCATTTAAGTAATGAATAATGACATGATGTTTAGTCAAGACAGTTGACTTGATGGAAAACATTCATTTGGGTCATTTAAGTAATGAATAATGACATGATGTTTAATCAAGATAGACATGATGTTTAGTCAAGACAGCTGACTTGATGGAAAACATAACAGTTATAAAAGTTGTAATGTGAATATTTAAAGAGTAGAATAGAGCTCTATACTCTTTATATAATAGGGATTTATTCTTAAGTATTGGGATTTCATTTGGGTCATTTAAGTAATGAATAATGACATGATGTTTAATCAAGACAATTGACTTATGGAAAACATTCATTTGGGTCATTTAAGTAATGAATAATGACATGATGTTTAGTCAAGACAGACATGATGTTTAGTCAAGACAGCTGACTTGATAGAAAACATAACAGTTGTAATGTAACAGTTGTAAAATAGAACTCTATACTCTCTAAGTCTCTATATAATAGGGAATTTCTCGTTTCGATTCTTTCAATCCGGCGAGAATATAAGGAATACTTGTGTATCTCCTGCCTGTCTTCCAAGAGTCTAACCACCCTTTCTATTTTGAAAGGATCAGTATTTTCGATCCCTTTAAGTTGTCTCAAGAGAGATGCTATTTCCTGCTCCCTATCAAAGGCCGTATACGTACATTTATATTATTCACCTATAAATGGAAAAAAACCTCATTTTCGGTAATTACTCATTTCTTTAATACACATTTTTTCTATTTATATTCAAATAATACACACGTCTCTTCAGCATCCACATCACAACCGTAACATTTTCAGTAGGTCAAAAGTTGACCAAACAGCACGACTGTAAAGTTTTCAGTAGGTTAATAGTTGACCAAATAGCATGACATCATTCGTTAACCCAAATGAGACCCTGATAACTACATCGACTGCCATTTTCAATACATGGTCCTGACTTCAATGACCACTTTGATAATTAAACCAAATCAGTATGATTCCCAACAGGCCAACACAATATAGAAGAAATTGATCATTGATCGTCCTATCATTCAATTCCCCGCATATCAGTAATTAAAACAATACTTGTTAAATATAGTTCGCAGAGAGAAAAAGCACCCCTTACATAAGCAAACCAGATTGTATTTATTCAACGATTAAGCTGATATCCACAAGCAGTTCTTGCACACGAAACTAGGGATATAGTATGCATCCATTTACATAATGTCTGCTTTCAAAGACTCGGCCATCACAACATAATATATACATACAATGGTCAGAACTCCCTCTCCGGGAAAAGATGTGGGGCAACCATTGACCAGATAAACAAAGCTGCAGTAGCCCAGCCAGTCAAGATACGAACCCAGACTGATGCCCAACCAACATCTACCAACTTGCCACTCTCCCCGACTGAAGTTGACCATCCAGTAAGAAGCATTGCAGAGTACATGCTGGCCAGGGAGAAAATGATATGGAAGAAGGAATATGAGTATGTGACTGGCTTAGCATTTTCTTTCTCTTCATGCTCATCTACCTTGTCCAGAGGAAGCAGAGGCTTCCCACCTTGACACGCACAAAAAAATAAACAAGAAATTAAATTTCCAATTCTAATCTGAATACTAATTCATAAGGAAGAGAGGGCAATGAACTTTCAAGTTACAATCACACAGTAGCACCTCTTGTCCATACCATCAGCTTATTTAAAATGGATCATCAAATAAATAAAGTATAAGAGGTTTGTATATAATGTTAAATTCACTTGTGCGGATTTGATTATTCAAGATAAATAAAAATTGCTGATCTGGTCAAAATATATTTATAGATAAAAACCTTGCCAACTGCCATAAGACAAAATCTTCCGGGCAACAAATATGAAATTATGCCAACTTCATTTCTAGTAAACGAACCTAAATGCATGCAAATATTAATAGTCACTTGATCAGTAAGGTGATACACACTAACACATAAATCCTGATGGGTTAAATTAACGATATTTACACTAACCTGCTCGAGGTGAGCTCGGAGGGGAGAGCAGAGTTGTTGAAGATCCAGCACGAACCGCAGAATAGACAACAGATAGTACAGTAGTCAGTAGCCCAACAGTAAGTGTGCCAGTACTGACGGCTTGAGAGTGCTTGTGAAGACCATTGCAAGCATACTCCCTAGGTTCACTAGCAAGCCCACTATAGCAGAGATATGTACAGTACAACGAAATAACGGAAGCAGGCAAAATGCTGCCACTTACCTATTTTTGTCACATTATAAGCATTTGATCTTGTTATAAGAAAGATGGTCGATTAAAACATGAGAGGGAGAGGGGGGGGGGATTGCAAGATCAGCTAAGAGCATATTAAAGGACAGACAACACTTACTGTAGGATGTAGTGTGACTATGGCAAAAAGGAAAGCAAAAATCAGAGTTATCACAATGAAGAACATGTTGAGTCCACAATCTTGTCCGGATGGAGTAAACAAATAAAAGAGGATGCCAGCAAATGAAAACGTAGCCACATAGCATACTAGTGAAACAACAAGCAAGGCAACGTACCTGAAACATGTAAAAAATGTTACTACATACTGCAGGTAACAAAAAGCGGCAAAAAGACAAGAAGCAACACTTAAAAGAAGATGGAAAATAGTAACTGACCAGAACTGCTCATCATATCCCACCCACTTGTCATTCCAACCGTGTACAAAGTCCAACAAAAGCACAACTTGAACCAGAAGGAACAAGCCAGAGCCAAATTTAGATGTAGTCTCTGCACGTACAACCCAAACATTAGGTTAAATTACCCACAACAAATTAACAGGCCTGAAAAACTAAATAAGAAAAAGACTATGTCATGATAATACACAATACTACTATGTCTAAAATGAACAAGCACGTAGAAAAAATAGATACTCCAGTGTCTACTGAAATATAAAACAAGTTAGTAATGCCAAATTATACCCAATTTTATTTGCCCAATTTTATTTGCCCAATTTTATAAATGCATACAGACGCACATCACACAAGCCCACTTCAGACTTCTTGCCAAATACTAGATAAACAAAAACAAATTAAGCAGCTTCACATTCAAGCCTAATCCTAGTATTGATCCTGGTCTCTGTTTCAATGTATACATTATATATAAATCTGACATATAAATGACTTTTCTAATCTATCTACAACTGCTAGAAACAATCACCTCACTCTAAAATAGTTCAAACTATCCAAAGGAAAAGCAATTTCATAGGCATACTATTTCACAATCACACCATGCAAATGTGACATTATTATGGTGAATGCAATCTAGGGTCAGCGCTACCCAAGTTTCAGTGTTTATTTGTCTCTGTTACCAACTTAGAGGAGCCTCTTCCATAATTATATAATTATCTGACCAGATGGTAGAGTATTAATGCACGGACTATAAGCTAGTTATAACTATATAATGAGAAAAATTAACGGGGGAATGCTTAAAATGAAATGCCAATAGCAATAAATAATATCTTGCAACAGAAAACCTTTTGTGCAAAGAGATGGCTTACCATAGAAGCTGATAAACTCATTTGGAAGGAAAAACATTAAAATGACTAGGAGGCACCAGCAAATAACTTTCATCATCCATCCTCCATGGTGTATGCCATCTCGCGGATCCTTCTGACTTTTTACACCAACCATCATAAACGACAAAATAGAGAAGAATAAGAAGTTTCCCAAGCTAACCCGCAGCACGGCATCAGTTTCAAACCATTCCCTACTCGGAGTTTGGTGAAAATGATTAATCCCTTCATCAGCAGAAATCAAAAATCAGCACAGCTTCTGGATGTATTTTTGAGCAACTCAATTGCATGAAAAACATTTATAAAGCCGTGACAAGTTTCATTTTGACCAGGGTGTCTATACTCTCAATATCATCATAAACACCGTTTCTAACAAAAGAGTAATGATGAAAACCCATCAATTTTACTCAAGAAGCATTCATATTGTAATTTTTCGCTTTTAATCAGCTCTAAAGAAACACATTTTTCTTCTAAGCTAAAAGATTATCTAACCATGCATCTAATTACAAGATCAGCAATCGTACTTTTGCCACTTCAAGTTTCATTATAATATACTACAACAAACCATTAATTCAAGTACAGATTCTAATTATGAACAATAAAAAACACAAACAAACACGTAATATTGCGTAATAACTACTCACAAGGGATTTTCTCCATAAAAGGAGCAGCAACGGCTCGTAGAATCCAAGAAACAATGAGTGACAGTGCAAACAGACCACAATACGCGATACGAGCAGATCGCCTACTAATCCCTGATACGACAGTTTGGCAGGCACTGCAAGCGCACCCGGCGCAACACGAAGCTAGGCATGACGCCGCCCACATATTTGATGTTCAATTCAATATATCTAACAAATATTGTACAATAAAATCTCTCAGAACACATAATAATCAAACCAGATCATTAAATAATAATAAAAAACTTAGTTAATTGCTACATGAATTGATTCCTTCTTACATATGAGATTAAAAATTGTTGAAACGAATTGTACAAACCCGAGAAAACATCGATAATTGCAATAATAAATATTTAAGGGCTCGGAAAATATGAAAGCGTACCTGATAGAAAAGATGATAGAGTAAAGGTAGAAGAATAGCTTCACGACTTGGACTATAAATTATGCTTTTTGTTATCGATATACACAGTTTGTGATGTATATACGACGACTCGTGTTTATGTGACTCGTTGTGACTCGGTGAGTGAGTTTACCCAAACTCCACTTGTCGATTAAAATAACCAGACTAATTCAAACTTATATAATGCGTTTAATTCGGATGTGTCATGTATGTCACGGAAAGACCGAGTACGCCTCTATTTTTTATTTTTTATATTCAAAAAATTATTTCCAACATAAATTTGTTCTAAAATTTTTTATATAATATTTTATAATTTGTGAGGCATACTTGAATGGTTTTAAAATTAAGAATTGGACTTATTCCCTGAACTTTATCTCATAAAATTTGCAAGAATTTAGTTTAGTTAGTTAATTAGCAAAAAAAAGTCAGTTTGAATTAGATTTTTTTTGCTAAATTATGTATTTTATATTTTATATATAGAAATAAGAACAAGGTTGTCTATAGTGAAATCACCTTACTCCCAAATGGAGTGAAAGTCATCGGGGAAGGGGTCTCAAAAATACTTATACTTGTTGCTTTAAACATGAGTAAGCAACAAGCTGAATCATCTAATATTACAATCCAAAAGTGAACATCAATTCACAGGATTGGCCTTTGTGCCAACCTCAACATCTCTCTTGGCATGAATTTTATCATTTGCAGCAACTTCAACACTAGTGTTGTCCTGATCATCCATGAGGGCTTCTCATTTCTACTTTACAGCTTGTCTTCTATATTGTTTGACCAACTCATCCTCCCAAGTTTGGTCTGCTATCCCTTTGACTGCATTGTCTTGACCCAAGTCCTGACTTATGAGTTTGGGTTCCTCTGACTTCTTGATCTAAGAAGTACCTGTCTTAAAATTTAAGTCATAACAAGATGAGTCAAATGTAGGATAGGGGTATAGAACACTCTGACATTTCTCCTCTTAATCATCTTGCATTGGAGAAGAGTCTGTAGAGGTAGACATTGAGGGCTCATCCCTATAGTTGCTAGAATCTGAAGAAGTAGCCTTGGAGGCAATGGGCCAAGCTGGCCAAACACAAGTGCAGGAATCTGAGTCATGAGTAAGAGACAAACATTTTTGTCAAATTTTGGTATCTTGGTACTGCACTCTAACCCATACATAAGATTCTAGTAATTTAACCCAAACATAAGAAGGTCTTGTACTGACAACATCAATATCAATTAGAATGAGAGCTTGAGTTTAAGGTTAATGATGACTAGCAGCATGAAAAGTATCTGAAGACATAACTATAGGAGTACCTAAAACTCTACTTAGAAAACATAGACTCTGAGTCGACCAGTAAGTGAACTAACATTATGAAAAGTGACCCGGGTAAGGATCAAGGAATAGAGAGCATTCATAGATAGATCTTCAGGCCACAACTTGAGGTCAAACAAGCAACCATTGATATCAATATGGCTATACTTGATAGTTCTAGATAAAGCATTTTCATTCTTGAACTTATAAACTAAGTAAACAGCATGATGTTAGTACACGTTTTTAAGACCAGCGAACTCATAGACACGAAGAGTATAATTTTTAATAGTATCAAACTCTAAATTATGAGTAAACCCACAACAGCAGTTTTTCCAAAACAAGGAAGCATGGTTTAAAAAATCAAGAGGTGGAGAAACACATATAGATTCATTAACTCTTGCTAACACACTAAAGTTCCGATTAGTAGTGGTTAACTCATGTGAACTGAACTGAGATCTTATCGCTTGTGTTAGAATCCTTTGCAATATGACTTGGAAAACCTTGGCCGAGCGTTGTGTTGTAAAAATCGTCTTTCCTCCGAAGAGGAGGATTCATCACCCGTTTGCACTGGTGGAGTAAGGAATGTCTTATTATGCGAAAGATTAAAAGAAATTTATATTTAAATTTTGTGTTAAGGTCAAACTAAATTTACATTTAAAATTTTGTGTGATGAGAATTTATCCCATTTCATCCTCAGTGGTCTAGGATACTTTGTAGCAGCAAGGCTATAAGCTTAGTTATTAATTAAAAAGAAGTTCTTTTTTAAAATAAAAAATCAATAATACCAGCGTAAAATGGTAGAAGCGCATGCTGTAGCGTGTAGTAGTGCAGCGCAACAAAACGCGGAAGAGCGAACTAATATAAAATGGCCGAAGGAGTCACGAAACGACAGATAATTTAGTAGACCGAGAGTCCACCGTACACCCTCGTCTGATATACTTACAGTAATCGTGTATCTAAATTGTCTATAGTGCGACACACTTCAGCACATAAGAATCATTACTACCCCCTATCTGGTGCTTTCGGTTTATTTCTCTCTCTTCAGATTAATTACGTGCATAGCGATTTATTTATGTAACTCTTGAATTGTTGACGTAACTTTTTTCTCTGTCATTTCTACAATCGATTTTTCACCTGTAAGTCTCCTCTTTCTATCAGATCTGCTTATCCGGAGTTTAATTTGTTTGTTTGACGCATTTTTTATATGATCTTTACTGTTGATTAATTGCTGAGTTTTTATACTTTGATTGTGCTACATATAGAAGATATTTAGTTCTTATGTGATATGTGATCTATACGATTTGGATCAATCGCTGTTCTGTTTGTTATTCGATGGATGATATTTTATTGATATTCAATTTGTAGTAGTGTGATTAGTATTATAATTATTATGTTTGCATAGGACTAACAGCAGTGCGGGATTAAAATTTTCCAGCTCGGAACTACTAGTCCCAAGCTCACAATTAAGCACAGGAATGTCTACTATGTGTTGTGAGAGATGTAGGGGATCTATATGTTTGGATGATCGGGATGGAAGTTGCTAATTAAGCTTTTGTCTGTTGGATGTTTTTATGTTCAACGTGGGATAAGCGTGGTCAACTTTAAAGCTATGATAGTAACACACATTGTTCGTTAAATTATAAGATCGGTGTTGATAATGACATTGCTATGATAAATAGAGCATGCAGCCTTAAACCTTCAAATATGGTAACAGATCAATCACTAACTCTTAAGATCAATTGAATTGATGGACCAATAAAGAACTGTTGTTGCATTAGTAGACTTCGTCAATCCGTTGATTCGTTTGACGGATTAACTATTTTTTTGCATTGGTGCATATGCTCTTAAGGGATTAAGTGAGATAGCGAGTAGAAATCATAAATAGTGTAAAGATTATAGTTCTTCCAAACAAACATGGCCTGATGTGGAATTTTAGAGTATTGCCCTCTATATTCCAAGGTAAATTTGTGAGACGTTCTTGAATAGTAGGATGAAATCAATTTGCATGTTGAATTGTGAGTTGTGACTAAGAATTTCACCAAGGCTGGGCATATGGTATATCAAGCTGGTAAAATTGTCACTAAACCAACTATTTTGAAGGGCTGTAATTCTATGACTTCATGATAGTTAATTATTTTTGGACCTGACATTATAAGCTTGCTAAAGGATTTGATTGCAATTTAACAAATTACTGTATGTAAGAAAATAACTATTTCAGATTTTAGAATAGTGAATAATTTGATTGCATTGTATGGCAAATTCTGGGACATCTTGTTATAATCTTCACTGCTTATTGAAACTCAAATATAGCATGGAAGCATCAGATAAGCCCAGAAAACCTTGGTTTCAGTTTCTTATTAGAGTTCTATAGTTTGCATTCCTGATGTTTAAACTTTAACTAACTTGCTTGCACATGTCATCATATATTGAAGGAGGAGCATATTTGTCGTAAAGCAATGGTTCTCGACGGCAAAATAACTTCACCGCATCGATGGCAGAACTCATTTAACCCTCCATCTTTCAGGAAGCCATACACACGAGGGGATGAATTAGGCAGCTTCTCAACACTCCTCAACCGGCATCGCTTCCTCCTAGTAGCCCTTGTCCTTCTGACATTTCTCTGCACTGTTTATCTTTACTTTGCTGTCACATTTGGGTCCAATGACTCGTGTTCCAGCCTAAGTGGTGCTCAAAAGTCATTGTGTCATCTTAAGCAGGCCAAAGAATCCATCTCAAAAGGAAAACTAAAGCTTTTCTAGTAGCAAATGCCTATACGGGCGATTGCTTCTTGTAACGTGTTGATCTTGTCTGTTCTGATCATGTATTATTTAACATAAACAATGGGCCAAATGTTGCTATAGAAATACTATATGCAACTTGCCCAAATCATTCTTATTCTTATTCTGTAGGGTGGTAGATGAAATATCTTTCTTTGCCGAGGATGTTGATAATGTTCAGGTGAAATCACCACAGTAGCATTGTTGCGTTTCATTTAGGAATACATTTGTGTTGGGTTTTTTTTTTAAGAATATAGCTCCTTTTTAATGAATATTTGAAATATTCTGGTATGACTTTTAAGTTTGTCTTTCAATGATGGTATTGGTATATACTGGATAACGAATGGCGTATGTGCAAGTGTGCAAGTGTGTAACAAAATTACATATCAGGGATAATTAATTAATTACATATCAATATTATTACTGATTATATTAGTTGTACGACAAACATATTAATGATTTGATTGATATCACATTATAAGATTAAATAAATGTGGCCGTCAGTATAAGAACAGACTGAATAAATTATTTATACTTTCTGAGTATATTTAAAAAATTATTTAAATTAATATCATTTTTAATTTATTAAATAAATAAATATATATATATATATAATATAATACAATTTTTTTTCTCTATATTATTAATTTTGTACAAAACTAAGAGTGATACGGTATCTTTTCAAAAAAAAAGAGTGAAACGGTATCATATAATATAATTTTTAATTAATTTTTTGTATTTATATGAAATTAATTTTTTTAATTTTTTCTTTTAGTTCTATTTTTAATACATGACAAATTCGAGATTTTATAAAAAAAAATACCGATGAGATGATAAAATTATTATTAAATAATAATAGATCTTTTCTTTCAAAATTCATTTTGATAAATTTTAATATATTTAAAAATATAAATAAAATACAACTAAATTTCTAAAAGAAAAAGAAAAGGAAATCCATACATTAATATTGCATTACACATTTTCACCCCATAGAAGAATAGAAACTCTGCTCTATCATCAATTTAGCTAGCTCCTCTCCTAATTCAATTATATTCTATATAAAAACCTATCAAAAATCCAAATCTAGTGAATCTTTCACACACAATCTAGCAACTTATTACACATACACATACATATATGTATGTATGTATGGTCCGTGATGAATGACAGTAAATCACAAACACCAAACCATGGCAGACTCACCCACTCACCACCACCACCACCGGAATCACGATTACAGGCGTTCATTTACGCATTTCATATTCTCGCATCGAATTCTCCTAACTTTACTCTGGACCGTTGGATTTCTTCTCATTTTCATCTGGCAAAGCTCCGCCGTGGATCGTGTGTTGGAGTATCGTCGGTGGGCCATACCTTCACGCCCTATTCCCAAACTAAGGTCGTTAGTCCTCGATTTGAGAGATTTTGGAGCGGTTGGAGATGGATACACTTTGAATACGGCGGCGTTTGAGAAGGCCGTTAAGGAGATTAAAAGGCGAGGCGGTGGCCAACTTAATGTCCCCCCTGGGAACTGGCTTACTGCTCCCTTTAATCTTACTAGTCATATGACTCTTTTTTTAGCTCAACATTCTGTTATTCTCGGAGTCGATGTAACTACACTTTTCTTTTTCTCATTAAATATTTCTAATTGTATATGATTATATAGTTGTAGTTGCACTTGGATTATGTTGATCATGATATATCTATCACTATCAGCTTAGACGGATAACGGATTCATATTTTGCTGAAGCGTTGTAATTATACTAGGCTGATTTGATTACTTTGATGAGTTTGATCGTGCAAACCGATTAGGAATATTGTTAGTTTGTCGGTATGCAGACCTCTTAGCTTTACTTAGTGCTTGAACACTATTAAGTAGTAACGAATTAACGAGTTTTAAGTGCTAATTACTCTTTAGCTCCTCGTTAAGTCAACTTCCCAAAGCTTCTTAATTTAGCTCATTATTCCTGAGATTTTTTTTTGAAGTCGTAATTATGGAAAATTATATATGGTTGCTTGTCTATGTTTTAAAATATACTGGTGTGGAGTTTTGATTGACTGAGACAAACATGATATAATGATGGAAGATGGCTTTGACTAACTCTGTGTCTTCTGATACAGGATGAGAAGTACTGGATGTTGATGCCACCGTTGCCATCGTATGGATATGGTAGAGAGTGTCCTGGACCTCGTTATGGAAGTCTAATTCATGGTCAAAACCTTAATGATGTTGTCATCACAGGTCAGGTTATGCAAATCCTTGTATTTCTCATTTTCTAAAGTAAGTCACAGCTTGACTTGAAAGGTGAGACCTAGAGTATTGGCTCTAGATACCGTGTGCTTGGAATTTTGACAATATCATACTCTGAGTATATGTAATAGACTCATGTCTCTGTTCTCGCATCCATTTTAATATATTTATGTGCATTTTCTGTATATCCTGGCATCTTGTGCAGGATGAAATTTACGTTATACGTATTACGTTATCTTTTTCAAAGGATTACAGTTTGTCAGACGGTTTATTACTTACTTTTTATTAAAAAAAATCCCGAGTAGGCATGACAATTATGGGTATGTAAACACTCAACAGGACATAATGGTACAATAAATGGACAAGGTCAAACATGGTGGAAGAAGCATCGTGAAAAGCTTTTAAAGCATACAAGAGGACCTCTTGTACAGATAATGTGGTCAAACAATGTTAAGATTACTGACATAACTTTACGTGACTCTCCTTTCTGGACCATCCATCCCTATGACTGCAAGAATGTTATTATCAGAAATGTGACCATCTTGACTCCGTTGTCTGAAGCCCCTAACACAGATGGAATAGATCCTGGTAAGTTTGCATCAAGATTTGAAATTATTTGATTCGTTACTCTTGTTCTTGTTTGTCATGAGAATATGTTTTCAAGTCCATTTTTATCCTCTTGTGAGTAAGTATGTATCAAACATATATGTAATGATATTTGCTAGCTCTAAAGTTGCTGAAAGCCTTCTGGATTCTGTGTAGTTATTTGAACTATTGGATCAAGGTGGTGCTGTTGTTGTTGTGTAGTCATGTGAACATCATATATAGTCTTGCAAAAATACCAGCTCCCAAGTGTTATGTGTTTTTAGTTGTAAAGTTGGTATGTGTGTCGTATGCAGATTCATGTGAGAATCTGGTAATAGAGGACAGCTATATAAGTGTGGGGGATGATGGAATTGCAATAAAGAGCGGTTGGGATCAGTATGGAATTGCATATGGCCAGCCTTCTACCAACATTCTCATTCGGAACGTTACTGTACGCTCTATGGTGAGGTGAGAATGTCATCATTTTTTGGTGTAATTCAGCTAATGCATGGATTATTTTATTTTATATGGCTTTTGAATATAGATATATTCATTTTCCTGAAAAAACAAAATTTCATCTGCTAACATGCATAACCATTTCTGGTTTATTACATTATTATACTGAAAATGAATGAAGAAGTCGTTTTGGTTTCTGGATATAGCAGGCAAAGTCCCTTGGGTCTACAATTATCATTTCAGTTTATCAAATAATGAAACAATCCCTTTACTTTGGGTCTCCATGAGGCAATACTCATATAAAATATCAATTATCTGTGTCATTTAGAGTGTTCATATCACAGGGTATTTCATATATTCTAATAAAAGCCATATGCATCTTAACAGTGCTGGAGTATCCATTGGTAGTGAAATGTCTGGCGGGGTTTCAAATATAACAGTGGAGAATCTCCTTGTATGGAATTCAAAAAGGGCTGTTCGGATCAAGACCGCCCCTGGCAGGGGTGGATATGTTAAAAATATAACTTTTCGTAACATAACACTAGATAACGTCAGGGTGGGAATCGTGATAAAAACCGACTACAACGAACACGCAGATGAAGGCTATGATCGAAATGCACTTCCAGTTATTGACAGCATAAGTTTTAGTGGAATTCGAGGCCAAGGAGTTCGTGTGCCAGTCCGTATCTATGGTAGTCGAGAAATTCCTGTGAGTAATGTCTCTTTCAAGGACCTATTAGTAGGCATATCATACAAAAAGAAACACATCTTTCAGTGTTCTTTTGTTCACGGTCGTGTAATTGGAAAAATCTTTCCCGCCCCCTGCGAGAATCTTGATATTTATGATGACGATGGGAGGCTTGTTAAGCGAGCAATATCTGATAATAGTGTTGATGCAGATTATGATGCTTGAAAGATGAACCTTCAGATTCAAGTTCCGTGGTTGGTTTCTTCAGCTCAATTCAACTGTGTCAGAGGTTTGACATCAGAAGAGGAAGATTGTGAGTTGCTGATTCAAGATTTATCTAGTGAGAGGAAGTCCTTTGGGTGGTTCTCTTCTTCGGGAGATGTTTCTTAATAACAAGAGGTTGTGAATGTATGATTATCTGGCAATAGCTTCTGCATACAAGAATTTGTCATGTAGATTCAAGCTCACATTTGTGATTCCTCGAGTTCAAGATTATGGTATTCAGTTGTTGGACAGCAATGCTTTGTGCTCCTTGTCAGAGTGTTGCAGCAGGGAGGGTCTATAACTTGTCATTTTGAAGGCAGTGCAAGTTGTTTTGGCAGTAGTAACGTGATGGATGATTGACCGAGAGAGAATTTTATTTACTGTTTAACCAGAAAAATAAGAAGAGTTCAGAATATCAGAAATTTGCAGTTATCTACATCTATAATTCATTTCAAGTGCACAGTGAGATTCACTTTTGAAATGGGGACAATTTTCAGCTTCGTTTGTTTGACAAAGATGAAATTGCATCATGAAGTAGTAAAATGGGTGAGAATAATCTATTGATCAATTTACCTTCACATCTCTGGCTGATTCAAACCTTCATCTTTGTAAATTTGTGACTCGTGACCCGGGGTCATCACCACGGGAAAGTTAAATTTTGAGAAACGGTAGTACAATTTCAGGTGACAATAGAATTAATCTATTCTGAACTTGTAAAGTATCTTTCAAAAGTTGCAACCTAAAGAAAAAAATGCACTGCAGGTCAAATTTTCAAGGCATTCTTCTCCTATATTATATCTGTCTCGCAGCTATACTATACTAGCTACAATCTGCATGTATTTGGAATATATCCCGTACGTGCCGTCGTAAATATAACAACATATATACTTTAACTAAAGAGCTACATTTAACAATTTTCTAAATCACAACTTACATAGGAAAATTAAAAAGTACAAAATGTTGATAGTATTCGAGCTGTTCCATTGACATGTCAGGCCCAGAAGAATAATTTAACTTTGAGTGCAGTAATAATAATTTTGAGGTCCTATTCATTTCTATTTTTCTTCCTTATCAGCAATCAGCCCCTTATTATTTCTATCGCATGCACAAATCTTAATCTTAGACAACATTTAGTTCTTTGAGCCAAGCTGTATGAAGTGGACATGGGTCAGGTTTCTCAGCTGCAATTGCTTTCTTGGAGAGCGAGTAGAACCAACCATTTCTCCATTTGAACTGCAATAGAACAAAGGGCTCATAGATAAGAGGAAAACAAGGTTACAAACCGTATAAGCTCTCAGGGGATTTAGGGTATATACCTCTTTTACAGCCGTCGGAAAGTGGGAGACAGCACGTGAATAAGCACATAAGCGCTCTTCCATGGCTTCTTCAAATGTTATACTTTTCTCTGCTGCTGCCGCTGATGCTAGTTCACAGATGAGGCTAGAGACCTAGACATATAACACGATAAGCTGTGAGTGTCTATTCTATTCATTTATACTGATGCCAGGTATACATCAATGCCTGTCCATTTGTCATGCATATATACAATAATACATATCAAGATGGACGCAGGTAAAGGTTAAAGGGATAGAGAATTAACTAGCTGAAAGAAATCAAGCAGACTGAGAATAGAATTGAATTTAATCTTTCCCATCTAAATTTAAACTTCTTTACAGTTTTCTATTCTATTGCTACCGCATCTCATTCTTTCTAACTAAAAAGAGTGTTCACTTGCTGAATTTAATAGAATCAAATGGTAGCAAGCTCATTAAATTAGAGTATACATGCTGAATGCAATAACAACAATACCCTTACGAGTTACGGCCTTACCTCAGAGCGGAATTCTTTTTCTACTGCACCAACTGTAGCCCCAGGATGGCGAGCTCCTACAAGCATAAATGCTGAAATCCATATAAGCTTCTCCAACATTTGCTTTTGAAATTCTGCCTTTTTAAGCACCTGGAAGATGGAAAGATTAAAGAACTTGTTTTCTGTGATCAACCATGGAGTATGTAACTGTATCACAGGAGCTAAATTTCTAATAACCAAAGTAGATTAATGGTTTTATCTGCAAATTGAGTTTTCCTATCTAGACTTGTTTTAAAAACATAAAAACCAAACCAAACATACAAGAGACAATTAAAATATCATTTACTTTGCAAGAAAGACCTCCAGCTTGCAACCTTGCAGCCACAGCAGATGCCCACTTTCCATAAGCGGCTGTTAATCCCTCGGGGTTGGTATCAGTTTTCCCATCAATAGGGGGTTCACCGAGTTTTGATACTGCAAAATACGCCAAAACTTGGTCCGCATCACCTAGACCTTTACTCTCAAACCACGGTTCCATCATTCCATTCTGGAAAAACACCAAATCTGCTAGATTGTTAAGATCCATCACAACATATGCCAACTAACCAACAAGAATTTCATCAAACTATCTCAAATTCCAACAGTATTGACCAAGATAATCACAAACCATAGTTCACATACTAACATCATACATCGGTGCATATACAAACTCTACCTCATCACATGAAATCAGCATTAAAGAAATCTAAGCAAACATTACACACAATAATGATCGAAACCAAGTCATACATCCAAATACAGTAGAATCTCGATAAATAAATAACCTCATCACACGAATACTTTCTTTTAGTTCCGACATAATAAGCACATCATATTTTTAATCTCTGACAAATGAATAAAATTCTCCAGTTAAGTGTAGCAACTAATTAATGGACTACATCAAACAATATAAAAATCAATATAGGGGTAATAATAATCATACCGTTCCAACGAGACTTGGGAGTGGAATTAAGAACAGCATCAAGATCATCATTTCTAGTGCAAACCAAAATGGGACCTTGAAAATCAAGAGGCACAGCTTCACCCCTTTTCACCAACAAATCATCCCCACTTCCCATCTCTTGTAAAGCTCTACCTACCCTTCCTCCACCAACTATGACAGCGGGTCCCACCTTGGTGGCCATGGAAGTAGCACTTGTGCTCGAAGATGATGATGGTGAGGATAAAGCTCTGATTTTTAAGCAAACACTTGAAGTGGGTTTAGTGTAGTGGTACCAGAGACAAGAAGAGCTACAGACTGAGAGTGCTTTGGTCATTGCTGTGTTTGATTATATGCTTTGAGGCCATTGTTTTTTCAGAATCTGCAGGATATGTTTGTGTTGGGTGCAAGAATTGAGCCACTCATTTCAGCTTAGCCCTTTATCTTTTGTGGTCCAATCAAATTGTTCTTGAAATGGGTCCAAGGGAGTCGGGTCATGGGCACTACTTAATAGGTAGTCTTGGCCCAATACTCTCTCAATATAATTAACCAATAATTATATTATATTTTTATCATAAAACAAACTCTTTTGACTAAATATATCATAGGTGTTGCGTTTGTTGTGTTATTTATACGTTGCTAAAATTATTTTCAAAAAAGTTTTGAATATTGGTTATAGCCTTAGTACTGTGAGAATTTTTAAAATGATAATTGAACTATGAATAAGTGACTTGCATAATTAAAATTAGTAATTTATATTAAAATCGAAAATTTTGATTTATACAAAATTATAAATTTATTAAATATAAAATTATTAATTTGCATCAAATCACTCATTTCAAAATTCAAATCAAACAAATAACTAGTTGTCCTGATTCTAAGATCAAACCCAACAGTCTCCTAGTTGCTTACCTATAAATATTATAAAATAATAAGTACTAGTGATTTAGATAATCTATTTTGTATGTGAACTCCAACAATTTTCTCTAAATTCATTTCCTATTATTATTATAATAATAAATTTGAATCTAACTATTCTTAAAAATGAGGAAAGACGTAGGGGAAAGAAGGAAGGAAATTAATTTTTTATTCATACAAATAAAATAAGGGATGATCAAAGAATCCATATTCGTATTAATAGGGCATGACTAGTGAATTACATTACCTATTTTTGAGCGGGAAAATGAATTTTTTTATCACTCAACTATTTGGTCTTTTAGAAACTTAACAATGAACTGTAAAATAATTTATTTAAGCCACTAACGTCACCACTTTATTTGATTATAACCATTTCGTTAAGTTTGATTAAATTAATGATTTTTTAAAAAAAATTTAAATTATTTTATATCATTGAACTATTTATAATTTTAAAAACTCACCACTAGATTATAAAATTAATCCAAATTAGATATATACTAATTTTATTATTAACAATCAATCAAGTATAAATTACATTAAAATTATACAAGAATAATTGATTTCTTCATAATAAAAATACAAGTGCAAATTTTATATTCTATGTATATGAGCAATTCATATTTATTTTGAGAATAGTTCATCAAATATAAATTATATGATAATACTTTTTAACTTTTAAATTAATTTTTTTAAATTTGTTTATAAAAATAATATGATTCTTTATTTTCTTGTACTTATTCCCATATTTATATTTGTCATTAATAATATATTATTTTTAACACCAATTACAAACACACTCATTATTTATATTATTTTAATAATAAAATTTTAAATAATTGATAATATACATATAATTATAATGATTTAATATAATAAATTCATAAAATGAAATAAACTATATTAATAAAATTTTAGTAATATTTTACAAATAAATTAAATTTATATATTAAGTAAATATATAATACAAATGACACATTCACCAAAACAAAATAATAATTTTGAAAGAATAAATTGAACAATGTTGTATAATTGATAATTATTACACCCAATATGTCTTAAAATTTTATATTTTGACTAATATCTAATTTAAAATTTATTAAATAGTTGATGGAGTCTATTTTTTATCTTAATAATGTTAAACTTGAGAATTAGAATTTATTAATATTTTTAGTCAAATTTAATGGAATGGTTATAATCAAATAAAAGATAACGTTAGTGATTTAAATTAATTAATTTATAGTTCAGTTATAAATTTCTAAAACACGAAATAGTTGAATGATAAAGAAATTAATTTTCCCATTTTTGAGTTTAGGGCTCACTTGATCTAAACAATATTCAAATATTTTTCCGCATAAATACAAAATGACCACAATCAAAACTCTGGAATGGTACAAAATTCAAAACCCACTCAACTCAAACTCGAGTACTGGTACTAGTAGACAGTAGTGGTTGACAAAAGAAACCCCACCCGCACCACAACCAACACAACGTTTTCGAGTCCATCAAAAAAAGTTACCGTTAATGCCTTTAAATCCCCCAATAATAAACCGATTTTCAACGCATAAAACGCCCCCACATTTCCCAACACATATTTTCAAATTCAAATTTCTGTTGCTTCTACACTGCTACTACAACTTAAAGACAAAACACAACTCAACTCAACATTTATATCCTTCTTCTTTCCAAAATCTTAAAAAGCCAAATCTTGTACTGTACAACTTAAACTCAATCTAAGCTCACTGTTGTTGCTATCTTCCATTATGTCTTGTACACATAAATCCTCTGTTCTTTCTCAAAATCCATACTGTTCTCTTTATGTCAATCCCCTCACTGACCTTAAACACAATCGTAGTTTTAGCGAAGGCTGTCGTGGCAACTCCGATATCGTTCCTCTCGGAGTACATATTTGTCGGGGTTCTGACAACAAAGAAAATGTAATAGCCCCTAAAAAGATTGAAATTTTAGGAAATGCTGGTAAAGAAAATGCAGAACCAAATAGTGGGCCTTTACCTTTAGCTGTGGCTAAGAAGGTATCCACTGAGAAGTTTCATAAAAAGCCTAGAGCCTTGAAGCCAACTTCACTTCAACTATGTATGCAAATGAATGAACCTGATTTTTTACTCGGATCAGGAAGTATGGACCCCGTTGATTCGGAACACTCAAGTTCTTTAAAGATATGGGATTATTCGGATTCTGAGTCTGCACCGGCTTCCTCCTGGTCTACGATTCCCAATAGGTTGGTGTTGTATAATTTATTTGATGAATTCTTGATTGAGTTCATTATATAGGAATATAGTTTGTTGGGTGGAAAATACTATTGAAATTGCTTATCTGTTCTTGTTTTGCAGGACATTGTTGTGCAGGCCTTTGCCAGTGGACATTGGGAGGTGTACTTGTGTTATTGTGAAAGAAAAATGTTTAGAAGGATTACACGGGGGCAGTTTATACACCCTTTACACCAATGTAAGGTTTTCGTGTTTTATGCCTGGTTTCTGAAGTTATGTCATCTAATTCTGTTAATTACATTTGGATTTTGAGGTACTTTGTTTGTTATATGCTAATTGAGGCTTCTTAGTTGAGGTTCATGTTTAAGACATGGATTGTAATTCATTATTTAAAAATGTCATGCTGCATAATATATGTTTTGATTTCTACATAGGAGTAGTAAGAAGTGCCTAATATTGACGTAGCGAATTCAATCTCTTTCCTCCTTTGCTTCATTCTCAAACACTTTACAAGATTCATGTGATCTATGGATAGTAATATAACCTAATATAATCTCTTTCCTACTTGTACTCATTTTTTCATACTTATTCACTTAAATAAATCCCATGAAAAAGTTCATTTTGGGGGGATCGCCTAATACTGCCTTATCAGTTATCTCTAGGTATATAATCCCATAGAGGTGAACTAAAAAATGATTGAATTTTAGCCTACATGATGATGTTCACTGGAACTAACATATATTTAAACTAGTTTAAAGTCTGATGATTATAATCTCGTAAAATAAACATGACCTTAGTGCAATAGATATTATGTGATTTGATTTAGTCACAGTGGTCTTTATATATAATAGCATTCAGAATTACATGTTAGTCTTTGACTCTTCTAATGAAACATCTCAGGAGGGTCATGGACGACAAAATCGAAAACTTGCAGTAGCTCATCACAAGAGGCATAATGGAAGATCTGAGTTTGTAGTTGCTCAATCTACCAAAGGGATTTTAGTTCCTGGTGATGATAGTTTTGTGGGAATTGTCACTTCCAACATCATGGGTTCCAAGTACTATATACGGGATCAGGTTCGATATCCTCGACAATACTGTGCTGTTTAGTGTTTAAATAGATGTTATCACCCTCTTTGCTAATTTGTTTCCAAATGCATTTTTGTATCACAGGGGAGTGGTCCAAATTCCATGATCAAACAGTCTAAACTTCTCGCTGCTGTAACGTAATCTCTCTTTCTTTTTCATACAGTACTGATATATATTGAACACAAAAATGTTGGAGCTAATATGTTCGGAAATCTTCTTTGTTAACAGATTCATCCCCACCATAGCTAGCTGGTCAGGAAGTCATAGAAGCATGAAAGCATGGATACCTAAACACCAATCCATGCAGCTAAAAAATCTAACTCAGGTGTGCTCAAAGAAACACATAATTTTTACACTCTACATGGATTCAGGTTTTTCAGTATCCTTGTTCGTTTTACATTGTGTAGGTTCAACATATAAATGGACTGCCCAAGGACTGGGAAGAGAAAATGGACAAAGTTCATCAGTTATTTTCTCGAGTTCCTCATTACAATAATGTAAATTTGTGTGTTACGTTGTCTGTTATTAATATATACATGAAGCTCTATACCAGTTAACTAATCATTGTCTACCATGCTTCAGAATTCAAAGCAGTACGAGTTAGATTTTAGAGAAAGGAGGGGAAGAAATGGACTAAAAATCAAGAGTTCTGTCAAGAACTTTCAATTAACTCTAGAGGTAATATATACTCTAAAATCCACACTGTAGATTCTCTCAAAAGTTCATTTAAGTATTCATTATGATCAAGCTTCTGACATGATTAATGAGGGGAAATATAGTATATATAGAAGTTTAAAATGATAGATTTGTCACGGACATACAGATGTTTGAACTGTTAGCATTGACAAATGACCACAACATCTTATTGTAGACAAATGATCACGACAACTTTTTGCAGACTTCTGAAAGTCATTGATTTATTTTTTGTGCTTTAGAACTAATATATGACTGTACTCTTTTGATCAGAAACACGGGAGGCAGGCAATTCTGCAACTTGGAAGAGTGGGAAAATCAACCTATGTGATGGATTACAGGTATAAAAAATTTGATAATTTCATCATTGCTAAATTCCTGATTACATGAAGCAAATCAATGTATAAGAAAATTGTATATGTATCTCTAGTTCTCTACCTGCTCTGGGGAGAAGGACAATGAATGAAAATTCATGTGATATAAATGGAAAGTGCGACTAAACTTAGATGCATTGCATTCATAAACACAAAAGTAAAGTTTGTAGAAATCCTCTTGCAGATATCCAATGACAGGTTATCAAGCATTCTGCATTTGTTTGGCTTCTATTGATTCAAAACTTTGCTGCACAATGTAAGTCGTCTAGCTATTGTCGTCTTGTGCTGTTCAAGCTCAGAACACGGAGTCAGACTCAGATCATATCCAGCATCTTCGTCTTGAGCAAATTCTAAGGGCCATGCATTAAAATGTTTTGAACCATGGAATTTACCTCAAACCAGGAAGGTTAAAAAGGGTAATCACCACTTTACATTGCGGTGACAAACCAGTTGTAAAAGTTTATGCATTGCAGGATTATTCTGCGAATCCTCTGGCATAAGAGAATTACATTTTACTGAAATTTTGCCTCCATATTCCATCAATAATCATTGTCCTGTTCTTCTATATTATTCCATGCTTGTTTTCTACGATAAATCCTTTTATCTTAATTCATGAATCGGCAATCAGTCGTAAATATTTCAAGTCCATAAACTGATATAGTTCACTGAGCCTAAAGTAGCATCAATTTTTAATCGTTCCGTAAAAATCTGAAAATAATCTTAATTACAAAATATGGCGAAAATTAGAGTATAGTCAAGCTACATACTACACAAACAAAATTTGAGTCGAGAATTGGCCCATTTCCCATTAATATTACTATGGATAATTTTAATTACGCTTTTTTCCCTCCTATTATTATTACTCCATTATTTAAGTTTTGGCACTAACAAATGCACAAGTGGAAAAAAGCTAACAGGCAAAGTGAACAACTTGTACCATGTCTGGACCCATATCAGAGTCATCATCAGATCACTTTGGTTATTTTCATTATCTTCCACATGTGCAAAACACCTTCATTAAATACCACTTTCTACCTCAATCTATTGTTTCAAACTCAGGGTCTCGCTCACTCAACCTTTTGTATGCTATACACCTTTTATTTCAACACTTCAACTTGTTAATAATACCCAATGATAATAGTGACAATGGATAAATATGAAATTATGAACCAAAAGCCAGCAAGAAATAAAATATAAAAATATGAGTCAATTATCTATGATCAAGATGAATGCCGCGGCACTTGAATGCCAACAACTGTTTTATTTTGCTTCATTAATGAATCTTTTTCTTCCCATCTATATCTACATGTAAATTAAATAGGGGACAACGTAAAATCTATAAAAACAATTGTAAAAGAAAAAAAAAGGTACAAAAATAAAGAGAAGCAATATTGTAAAATGTTTAAGTTTTATCTTGGATCACATGATCATATCCAGCTCATAAATGGACGATGTAAATGGGACCAAGTCACCAAATATTTCCAAGTCATGACAACCAAAGTCCGTTTGGATGTGATCCGGGAAGCTCCGACGAGGTACATCAGATTCCAGTGGAGATGACGTTCCTTCTAGCATTTCACTGAATTCGGAAGACGTGGCGGTATTGTTATCGCTGTTCTGAGGGACGTTGTAACTTGAGGTTTCAGCAGAACTGGTAGAGCTTTCTTGTTTCTTGATTAGGTTTTGCATGCACGTAACTTCGGCCTCGGGATTTAGAAATTGTTGGATTGGGTTTGTATTCGAATTAGTTTGGTCACGCTGGATCCAACTTTCGTAACGACTAAGGTCAAAGTTTGTAACGGCGTTAAGGCCACGGTACTCTATAGCTGCCTTGTCATAAGCAATGGCGGCTTCCTCTTGTGTAGCTGGATTGAAATAATAACACAAATAATTATGAGTAATAAATTTTAGAAAAGAATTAGTAATTGAGATGAAAAAGTAGGTTGAAAAATAGTGAAAAATTGGTGGGCGAGAAAATGTAGATAAACATAGTAATACTCATTAAGTAGCAAGCCAAAAGCAGTTGGAAATTGGTGATATACCAACCAACTATAGGCTGGATGGGCTGCAGTTGCTAACCATTTGCTGTATACTTGTACAGTACAGTACTATAATATGCTTCCAAATTGAAGATCAATTTTTGATATTGATTAATGATTATACCTGTGGATCCATTTGGCATCCATATATGAAGTGACACTAGTTGGGTGGACAGGGAGATTGAGTGTTGTATGTAACTTGTAATAGAATATCATAGTTTGAGAAATTATTTATTTTCAAATATTTAAATTTCAAAACTTTATTTATAAAAAAAATTCGCACATACATTATTTGTATTGTATAAACTTGTGTTAATATTTTTAGAAACGTAAAGATTCGAAGAAATATTTAAAGACGAAAAATGTGTAAAATGGGAAGAATTATTTTCTCAGCCCGCCATATTTTGTTGATATGGTAGGCTTTTAAGTTGTGATGGTTCGGATAAGCAACGAGAAAATTCTAATCATGCCAACCATGTATTACCAAGTGTCCAAGACCAAAGATTAAACAAATATATGTACGATGTGATCTACACAAGGTGTGGGTGGATTTCACGAGTTGATGGAGTGGGTGACCAAAGATTTGATTAAAGCTGACTAGAGAGATTAGAATAAGTGACCAAAGATCTGATTAAAGCTAATTAAAAAATTAAAAAATACTACTTAATAATTACCGTAAGTTCCGAGATAGAGATATTTGTTTCCGAAAACTCGGCCGATCCTAGCCTCCCATCTTCCATTGTGGTGGTGCCTACACACATTAACACACCGTCAAAAATTTTATGACGGGCATATAATACTGCAACTGTAATTTTGGGGAGATTATGCCCGCTTGAAACGAATTAAGGTTTTCTCGTGCATTTGTTGACTTGTTTCTCTTTATTTCAAAAAGGTTAGTATATTTCATATTCTTAGTGAAAACACTTTATATACTTAATTTTAGATATATACTTATAATAATAATAATAATAATAAGTATATTTTGTGTATATACATTCTCTCCTGATGGTGACACTTTGCAAATAGGTAGAACAATTTAACAATTATTCATGATATATTAATTAATTATTTTATACTTTTTGAACATTTTTCTCTCCTTAAAATGGGTTTTACGTAAATTGCAATACTATCTAATTAATTATTTTATTTAAATATTTAAACTCAAAGTTAAACAAAACGTAGCACTTAGCAACAGTAACAGATTCAGATCTGCCACTAGAATAAATTAAAGAGTACCTTTATATAAATTACACATTTTACTGACAGCTGAAAATACATTTTTATATCGAATATTTTACTCTTCTTACAAAATTATGGTTTTGCAAGAATAATTTTATGAATACGTACCTTGCAACACCTCTGTATTTAGAAACCCCACGAGAGAAACCGCTACTTTTTCTGCAATAAGATTCATAAAACACAACCTTAATGTTTGTTCATAGTTTACTAAACATTCGTACTTGGATTATTAAAAAACGATTAAATTTTAAGGTGAATTATTAGAGAAATTCTCGAACTCTAAGAACTTATTTCTCGTTATTATATATGTGTTATAAATGCACACCTCCTCAGTGATCCAATGTACTCCTCTTTGGACTGGCCATCCATTTCTTTAACTTCATCTTCATAAGTTGATAGCTTTAAAAATTCAAAAGAGGGGGAAATTTCAAGAAATTGGAACATTTTTATTAAAAACACAGAGAAAATACTACAGTAGTATATAATAAATCAAGATTGGGACAAAAGCTATAAAGGCTAAAAAAATTACTGGGAAGTTGAGAATTGTATCTTGTCCCCAATACTTTAATGCTGCCAAGTCATAAGCATGTGCTGCAGCTGCTTCGTCATCATAAGCCCCTGTATTATCATAAACCCAAGCCAGGCACCCGCATTAATATATTGAACCAATGTTAATATGTGATCAAGATCACTAAACCCTCACTTACTCTACTTAAAAAATTAAACTTACCTAAATAAACTGCATTTTCAGTTGAATTACAGCACAGAGATCATCATCACCAAAGCAGCAAGTTAAACAAATATCCATCAGTAATTCAGTTGTAAACAAGAGTATTGACAATGACTCAACAAGTGATTGCTTAATTATCTACCTTGTCTTCCTTTCTTGCTTTGAGATTCATTCCAACAATTCTTATCCCACAAATGAGCTTCATATCTCCCCGTCCAACGATGCCTGATATGATCATGAGATGGGTGACTATGTTAGAAACTAACATACTGTGAAATTACCCGCTCTCCTAAAACCTCACATATTACAAGCAGGATCATATATTATCTCTAACAGAAACATAACATATGCAATCCAAGAAAACACAAAGTAAAAGAATACATAAACCACTGCAGTAAGATATTTGTAATAGACTGGCCTTGTAACACCCCTGTAAACAGAGCTGCGCTGGGCAGGAGAATCCCGTGGTACGCTTTTTCGTTTCCGTTTCGTCTTGGCAATGGGGCTGCTGCTGCCAGAACTGCTGCTGCTAGCATCTTTGCAAGCTTTTGCTGTGTTTTTTTTAGCCATCAAAATTGACTAGCAGCAATATTATTGTTAGAGTATTGCGAGAAAAAGAGACAAGTGATGGCAATAATAAAACTACGAGGTCCAACAAGTGAGGATTATAAAGACTCCCCTGCTCTACTTGTTGTTTTGGGTTATGTGGTGTTTCATTTCTTTTGTAATTTGATGCTGATTCTGAACCTTTTATGCACAAACATCTCTCGTGTGTTAATATTGTAAAGTTGCTATTTGCATTACCAATTTACTGAGTCACTGTTCAACTATGTGGTGGTGGTGGTTTATTTATTCCTCAGAGATTTGACCAAGTTGTAACTATTTGTTGTTTTCACGGTGTGCCGAGCAATTATATTTAATTAGGTTTTTAATTTTTCATTAATAATTTATTGATTTTAAAATATTATAATTGATTTTTATTTTCATAAGAATTAGTTGCATAAAATTGATATAGAGTTTTGCATATTTATGTATATTAGTCTCAATTTTTATATTTCATAAATTTATGTCTAATTTTTATATTTCATAAATTTATGTCTCACTTTTACATGTACGGTAAATTCATCATCTTATAAAAATCGTTACAAATGAATCGGTTTTAAATACCATTATATTTTAATTTTTTTATGAAATATTAAATGTCTTCAAAAGTTTAAAAATAATTGAAAATATTAATTAAATAAAACAAAATTAAAAAAAACAACTTTCTGAATCCGTATTAAATATTATGGAAACCCCCTTACTTTATTCAATATAAAACCACATCTATTTAATATAAGAATATAAGTTACTCATTTTTCTGACTGATTTATATCTGTTTATATCTATCATCTTTGATTTATCAAATAAATTTAAATTTTAAATTTTCACGGAATCAGGTTCCGATATATTGATCCAATCTTTTTTTAATTTCAAAGTAGTTAAAAGTTATCAAATAAAAAATTCTACATTTAACAATGCAGATTTGCTAACACGTTAAACAAGAATTAAAAAATTCTAAACTTTGTAGGTAAGCAATTACATGACGCATTAAAAGTAAATGGTGGTTCACTAAGTAGGTTATAGTAGGCAAGTGATTTTGTCAAAAGACAAGGAGATTAATCTACAATATATCAATTTCGTTACTACAAAATTGTGTTATTATTTTATCAGAAATGACCTAAATTTACTACAAAATTGTTTGGTTAAGCCCGACACGCTAATGTTAGTAGGTTAATTTGAAATTAGTGGTTGTGTTAATTTGATTAAATTCAAGGCCATAGCCCATAGTCGCCTCCTTTTGCATCAGTTCGTTATTTGGCTATGGTTATCTGATTATATTAAATTATTAATCCATTGCTTGTCTTACCATGAGACATGAGCTATAATCGGTCGGCATGATCGATTGACTAATTTTCCCGCGGCAAGTGTGAGTTTAAGCAATTGCAAATTTTACAATATACTTCTATAATAAAATTTTGGAATTTACATTATGTAAAATGAATAAAAGCTGAAATATCTATATCTCATATCTGTACTATATTATACATACATACGTATATATATTATTAAAGATGACTATACATAAATTTATATTTAATATTATTCAATTTATTATATATTTCACAAATGCGAACTATATATATTTATATTTACGTTAAATAAAATTTTATTTATCATATTTAATTTTTTTATTAAATTAATTATTCTAATCAATTCAGTATATTCAAATATTTAGTAAATTTATATTAAAGTAAAAAATTTCATATTCACGTTAACAAACCTCTCAATCCTATAAAAATTTAATTAAAAAATGCACATCAAATTAAATATCAATAAACTGAAAAAAATGAGTCTCGCGTTTTTGGTCAACTAACTTTTCCAAACTGAAATAATTATTGTTGCCGGTTAGTTAAACGCATTAGTTTATCCTAGTCCCAGGTGTTGTACCCAATTTTAGGTTAAAACGAGTTCTATTGAAAAAAAATTAATTAAATAAAAAAATCAAGTGAAATTCTTTTTATTAAGATCTGGTGCTGGCACTTTTTTTTACCGAAAGGAGTAAATAATTATCCAACAAATTCTATAAGCAATTATTAGCATTGAGATTAATTCCAGATTCTTCTGCTAATTCTAGCTACATATCGCGATCGAAAAATGATCGATATGTGAACATATATCATAATCTGCACTGTTTTTTCCAATCTTTCTTTTCAGCTCTGAGCCAAGTACATTTTGTTTTGCTTACCAACCATCTCCTACCTTTGTGCGTGTATATGCGTGTTAGAGAAGTTTAACATGTTATCCTAAACTAAAATTTAGGTTATTTTGAATAAATGGATGCTCCAAATGGTGTCCTAAAATAGTAGAACAACCATGACATGTCTTATTAATAGGGAACCACTACACATTGTCTCATTTTATTTTTATTAATAAAATATTAACTTTCATCTTTTTTTTATACATCTTTTCCCTCATTTTATCTTTTCAAATATAAATGTAATTCAAATATAATATTATTTTAATAATAGGACATGACAATACAGTAAATTGTTGTAGTTAATGTATGTGTATAGTGTTCTAAATCAATAAAATATTTTATTTTATTATATTTATAAGGTATATCGTGGAAGATTGTTGTAGAGTCGACTAGTCTACATAAGTTGTCTTTTTGTAATACTCACTTTTTATCTGCCTTAAATCTAGTGCACCCTGTCGAATCATATCTTTTTAAGTGTGTTTCACTAAAGATCTAGCTAGCCAACCCCTTAAACATTCATCTGAAGTTAGTTTAATTGCCTTGCTTCGTACTCACGCTACGCTACTGCAAAATTTAATTCAGAAAACACTACTTCCGTAACGTTTCTGAAAAAGCACTAGGTAAATGTGATATTTATATAACATTTTAGATAAAAACGTTTGATAAAAAATGAATTGAAGCGATTTGTCTAAAATAGTATAGACAATTAGAAGTTTAATTAAATTTGTTAATATTTTTTATACATCAAAATATAGTTACAAGCTAGACCACAAATGGAATTTGATTAAAACATCGATTTTTCCTGTAATTACAGGATACGCAGAGAAACAAGATGATTAATTAGAATACAAGAAAGTGAACTAAATGAGAATGGAGCAACTTATCACATTGTAAGCTAAAATAAAGCAGAGATCTCCCGCCCTTTTTCAAGAACAAAGTAAATATTTTAGTGTAATACGTGCTTGATGTACGTTAGATTTATTATGTATTTTATGAATCAATCGGGAATATTTAATTTATATTTAATGATCTAAGTATTTAAATTTTATGATTTTTTTAATATTTGAAATTTATTTCAATAAAAATGAAGTAATTTGTGTTGGTAGTCTGGGTTTGATCGGGGTTGGAAAAAGTATTGTCAATTTTCATTAGTACTAACTTATAATCCGTGCAATAAGTTAATATATATTAATTATTTTATATGATTTAAATATTTAATTTAATTTTTTTAATATGTCTGTTATAATAATATAGTATATAATAAAAATTATTTAATATTATTTTAATATTTATGAAATTTAATTAATAAGCTATAATTTTAAATAAATTGAAGAGTTTGAGCAATAATAGAAGGAATACATGTTATTACATTATTGTACAAAAAGAGGACTCACTAGTTGCATATAGAATATATATGTTTTAAAATTAGATTATAATTATATAATACTTACATAAAAAGAGTTGTATAAAAAGAGGATTTATCAATAGACCACCAATGACCAAATTTTTGTCACTGCGGTTTTAATAATATAGTATAGATGCATGGATTTTAATTTATAAAAATATTACATGTAAATATAAATGGTTATAAAATGACAGGAAAATAATTAAATTATTTTTTTATTAAAAAAATTGTTCAACTGGTATATATAGTGCTTGAATAATAATTGTGAAAGTAAAACTATTTATATAACTTATATCCTATTTTTTAAAGAGCTATTTAAGTAATATTGCACTTGAATAACACTTACTTACATTATATTTTTAAAATTGCTATGCAAGTAACATATTTGAATAGCACCTAAAAAACTCTATGCAAATGAATTACACAAGTCAAATCGAAGATATTATTATTACTGTAAACTTTTTTTAAATAATTCTGCAAAACATCATATTAATAAAATTAATTATCAGCATATAAACTAACAATCTACCTCATACAAATGAAATACTCATTAAATTAATTGAATGCATATTAAGATTAACTAATAACATGTCTCTCACAAACGATGTGACAAATATACTTATCAGTTGCTGCTGACACGTGAGGATGAAAAGACTGCTCTTCATGTATAATTTAAATTCGTCACAGTTGATCTGCTTTGTATAATTTTATATATTACAGCTTACACATGTTAATTTTAAAATGTTATCTTTCAGACAAGAACAAAGTTGTATAAATATTTAATATATATAATTTAAGGAGTCGTTTGGTTGAGTGTGAAAAATGGAAATCGAAAGCATAAATGAAAGATATGAGAATGATGAAAATGGGAAATTTCAAAACTTGAAGAAGATGTAATTTAAATTATCAGCCTAAACGAGATGGAACGAGGTTCTCATTCATTATAACTAAATTACTAATCTGAATTCTAATATATGAAATTGAAGTTCCGATTATCATTAACCGGACTTATTAATCATGAACCAATCACCTTCTAAGATGCATACTCCTTAAAAAAAACACGACTGAACATAACTTGTTAATGCAGAGAGTGCGGAAATACTTTGTTTACAGAATTAAAAAGATATTTTATTACTGAATTTTGGGTGTTCGGATAAATTCCCATCTTTATTGATTCCGTCACTGTAGCTAGAGTGAGAATTGTAAGACGAGACTAGCATATCGGAGACTCGACCAAAAGCAAGTAAAGTTACATCAGGATTTGGAAGACTACTCGGAGTGACCACTATGAGTTGTGCGCGTGTGTATATGTATAAATTAAAGTATATAATTGAACAATTCCTGCTGGCGGGCCGCCCGCCGATACAAAATCAAAAGTAAAAAATTAGGAGAGGATGCAAAGAGTATGTTGCTAACAAGCACAATCTACATCTCAGTTGCTGATCATTCGTGTTTATTTTAAGTTGAAATTATAGTAATTTGACTAAAATTGAGCTGATCATTTTTGACTGGCGGCTCGTATATCTTTCGAATAATACAAGCAACACATCTTATTCTTGTTATTTTTTGTACTAATGTCTCGGTGCCGAAAACGTTTATCTACATGAATTATGAATGTGTGTGTTTCTACACTAACCTATGAAAAAAAACGTACTACAAGTGAAGTCTCACTCAGTCGAAAAACAGTACAAAATGTATACGGCTTCTGATCTAATGCACGAGAAGCCTGTGTGCTTATGCACAAATGCACATACATTTCTTTTTTCATATATGCGAAACATACAATTCTGATACAAACTGTTTTAGAAATTAAAAAACCTCTCTTAAATAACCATTCCCTAAGATCCTTGGTTGAAATTTTATAAATCCTAATTCTGAAAGTCGAATAAAAGGAATAAACTGGTTGAATTAAGTTAATATTTATTCGAATCCTCAAAGAAAGTGTACATTTTATCTATCATGCCATGCTAGAAAAATAAAAGCAAATAGACCAGTTCTAGTGTTTTAGCAACCAGAGAGAAGTCATTCTCAACATCCATTAGCTGCCCGCCCAAATTGGCTTTTTGATGCAACTATGCACAAGTCGACATACCGCATAACATAATTATCTGGGTAATTTTTAATTAAGGAACTCAATTTCACAAGTAAACTCAAAAGAAACTGCATAATCATAAAAGCACATCTAAAGATTAACTCTCATGAAATCTTACGGTTTTTAATCTTATAAAATGTGGGACAGTGTTGGGACAATCGAATCATGATACTGCGTTTTATGATATAAAAATAAACGAGTTTGAATAAAAAGTTAACCTTAATCGTTACGGTACAAGCGATTCAAATCCACGTCTTCTATTGTATTCCCGTATTCACCTTGAGCGAAGTGTGACCTTCGATCCTCCCAAATTTGCTTCCCTTCTAGTTTTGAGATCTTGAAATCCTAGTTGTTGATTGTCTCTTTAAACGGCTGCTCACAAAATCCCCTGTTTCTCAACTATAAGAGAATAAGATGAATATATAGGTTACAGTAGGATATCCTCGATAATTATACTGGGTCTTCCAATGACATTCTGGGTCAAACCTAATGTCATTAAACATTAATTCAATTCACTAAAAAATTAATATTTGCACTACCTCTCATAATACCGTAATTTAATTATTAATTCGACTCCAATATTATTTGCTTATTAAATTTCCTTTGTTCAAGATATCGAATGTCCGTTAATTAATGACAATTAATTTAATCAATATTTTTTATTCTTGATCATCTACTCAACCTTATAATTATGTTAGAATAAATCTGTCTGCAGGACTAAAGCATAATTCTTTTTATGAGCTACCAAAAGGACATCATCACCTGAATATTTTCGGACACAGTTTATTTTATACTCAATATCCCACTATGTATGTAATGTCATTGTCTAAAACATAATATTATGATTAACAATAAATCACATCACATATGAATCAAAACATGTGCATTGCATACAAGTGTCAATCACTATATCCGGATTAAGAACCTAAGCAATAATAATTTTATAGAATCTTAGTTCTTCTTTATTGTCAGAATAGAAGAACAATTTTAATATTTTAATCTCATTTAATATACACAAAGTATACAAGTATTATTCAATAATCAAGATATATTATTTACAAACAATATTTCAGTCATTATAGTTGTTTGTTTAATTCCGCTTAAACTGTGAACATTTATTATATTATATATAGATACTGATAATCTAATCTTCTGATATCCCATTTAATACTAGATTATTCACAATATATAATATATAAATAATGTTAAAATATGCATTCAAGATTATTAATAAAAATGTAAACGAATAATTCAATATACTTCCGCACAGTTCCTAGTTAAAAATAATAATAATAATAATAACTCTCACAAACTTCCAAAAATCTAAACATTCAGTTCAAACACATTACTACTGTAGTGTATTTTTTTTATGTGTTACCAAAAAATTGACTCTGTCTTAAAAAAGAAATACGTACTCCGTCCAAAGTGGACTTATGTAATAGGCACGTGATTTTCGATGGATGTGCGTAAATCATATGTATATTCTTGTACTTGTGTCTAGTGTCCCAGTTTGTGAAATTCAATCGTTTGTTTGAATATAAATCTGAATATACAGATTATTCAAATTTTGTAATATATGAATTATATACAAATTAAATTTATCATAATTATCATTTCAGATTTTCAGTCACACTATACACTCAGAAAGTCATGTCAGATTTTACTAAAATTATCACGCCGATCACATTAGAAGAACAAGCAATCATGTCATAAATTAACTGGCCATTAATTTAATTTAGACTAATTTTCACTCTACATTTCATTGGTTTTGTCTTATTGCACTTTCCACTTCATAGTATTAGTATATACATTTTGCATCCCACAATTTTGTAACTTATTTCACTTTTCATCCTATATCAGTTTGATCCGTTAACTTTGACCGTTATCATTAGTCAACGAGGGTAAAAATAACATTTCACATAAATTACATCTATACTATTTATTAATAAGCAAAACTCCTTTTTGGGTACCAAATTTGGTTTTGGTTTCACCCATCAGTCCTATTTATATTTAAATTCTATTTATTCACAAATTTTTTATAACCCCTTTCGGGATACCAAATTTGGTTTTGACTTCATCTCAAAGTTCTATTTATATTTAAATTTTATTCACAAATTTTTTATTTATTTTTACCCTACAATTTTACCTATATTTAAATTCTATTTGATTTAAATTTTTTTATATCATCTCAATACTTTTTAATATTTTTATTTCAATAATTTTTAAATTATAATTATTATAACTGTAAATTTAATTTATTTCCACTAGAGTTTTATCTCAATTTAAATTCTATTTGATTTTAGTTTTTGTCACATTATATTATTATAATTTAAATTTTATTTGATTTTAGTTTTTGTGTCATTCTACTATTATATCTTTAAATTTTTCTATTTATTTTCATCCTAGAATTTTATCTCTATTTAAATTTTATTTGATTTTAATTTTGGTTTTGGTTTCACCCCTTAGTCCTATTTATATTTAAATTTTATTTATTCACAATTTTTTTATTTATCAATTTTACCTATATTTAAACTCTATTTGATTTTATTTTTTTTATATTATCTCAATACTTTTAGTTTTACTTTTTTTATATCAATACTTTTTAAGTTATAATTATTATATCTCTAAATTTCACCCCTTCAATCATATTTATATTTAAATTCTATTTATTCATATTTTACTATTATATCCCTATTTAAATCTAAAAAAATATTTTATTAAATAATATTTTATGTCAAAATTATTATTTGAAGAACTTTGATGTATTAGATTTTATTTTAAAATATATATTTTATTGCCAACTTATGCAGCTTGTTGGTTTAGAAATCGTCGTATAGGCATAAATATTATTGTTATAAATTTGAATACCAAATTTACCCTTTTAAAAATAAATGTTGACGGTCAAATTATAGGGTAAAGCATTAGACAGATGAAAAGTGAAACGAGTTACAAAATTGTGGGATGTAAAATATATATACTAATATTATGAAGTGTAAAGTGCAATAAGATAAAATCAGTGTGATGCAAAATGAAAATTACTCTTTAATTTATACTGTACAACTTAGATAAATAAAGCCTTCACTCTTCACCTTTCACTCCTGAGTCCTGACCCAAAAAAAAAAACTCTTCACCTTTCACTACTGGATTTAATTGTAGTTAAATGTTTTGGCCCATTAGCAACAAAATTTTCTGGACTCGGAGATGGCCCAAAGACCACGTATATTAAAGTTTACATTCACAGACAGCTTGTTAGAAATTTAAATTTTTATAATTAAATCTAATATTATATTCGTCAAATTAATCAACAGATTTGTAGCTAATTCGTCTCATCTCAATTCATCAACTCAGAGTAGTTTAATGCTCCCACGTACCCTTTTAATTGTCCACTTTATTTTTAATGCGGTCAAATTGACCCATCTTTGACCACGATTTACATATAATATATAATTGAAAAAAATTAAAATTTTATATTGTTATAAAGTATGTATAATCTACTTTAAAATGTATATTTTAATTTTTTTACCGGAATGAAAATTTTATTAAAACTTCAAATCATTTAAAATTACAGAATTCAAATCCGAAGGGACATTTCCCCCACCAAATACGATCAGCAATTAAACTATCATGTCTCGCTATGAAATGAGGCGCATAATTCGCGAACCGTTTTACAAATTTTAAAAGCACCTTTTAGTCTCCTATTTCAGATAATAAATATTTGTATTCATCAACCACCCTTCCTAGATAAGACCTGTTGATTGTTGAACACCTTATATACTATGTTACCACTAAGCAATCAGTTTCCACCACAACTTTCTGCCATTGCTTAGACTTGATCCAGCTGAGCGCCTCTCGTATTCATATTGCTTCAACTAACTCAGGATCGAGTTGTCCTTGTCTACAGCTTGAGATAGCTTCCACCAAGTTACCTTCATAATCTCTGGCCACTGTTGCATAACTGTATTTGTTTGAGTCTTCAAAAAGTGTTGCATTTGTATCAACCTTCACTGTACCTTCCCGTGGTCGTTGCCAATGCACGTCGACATCTATTTGAGTCATGAACCCAAAATTTGAATCAAATAACCTGTCTTGTGCATTCTTCTAGTTGTCAAGGTCGAGAATAACTGATGCTACCACTTTTTTAAACTCACTGCCTTTTTGGTTTCAAACAATGTCGTTCCTGTTCTTCCATATAAACCATGCTATCATACTAATGTTCCTCACCTCATCTGCACTATGATTCAGAATAACAGTAGCCATATAATCATGAAATCTGGTCCCTGTTTGCGTTTCTACCGTAATGCCCACCTCTTGCTAACATAAACTCGCAAATCTGCATTGTACCAAGACATGAAAAATTGACTCTAATGCTAAGTTACAGATTGGGCAGAGGCTACTAACATATATTGACCTTTTTAGTTATTAGATGATCTTTTGTAGGTAAACATTCGTTTAGTGACATCCAAAAGAAATGTTTAACTTTCAATGGAATTTTCAAATTCCAGATTTTCCTTCAAAAACCAGAACTATCCCCCGAGTGATGCCCTTCCTTGCTTTCACAGAGTGCTGCATACGCGCTCCTGACCTAATATTGGCCTAGTTTTTCTCTCCTCCAATACCAGGAATCCTCTGATGTTCTCTAAATCGAGACCGAGAGAATAAAGTTGGTATCTCTTTCATTGAACATGTCATTCAACAAATCACTATCCCAGGTATTTTGATCTGTTGCCATTAGAGAACTAACTTTCTTTCCAATGAGGGCTTCGTTGTTTGTCTGCACATAAGGATCAGTTGTGCATGATAGCTAGGGGTCCTGTAAAACATCAACATTATCCCCGGATCTAGTACGACGACCAATGCCCTTCTTTAACAAAACTTGTGGCTCGAGAATGCTCCTCCATACGTAGCTAGGATTGCACCCAATAGAAGCATAAACAAAACTACTGTTTGGATAATATCGAGTTTTATATATTTTGCTTACCAGAGAGTCTAGCTTAGTAATCAATCTCCAACCTTGTCGCCCCAACATCAATATATTAAAATCTTGTAGTCTTCTAAATCCCAGTCCTCCGTTTGATTTCCTTGTACACATTTAATCCCAACTGAGCCAGTGAATACCTTTCTCCTTTTTACTTGATGTACGCCACCAAAATTTTCACGTTAATCTTTCCATGTCATTGCACAATTGCTTAGGAAGAAGCAAAATGCACATTGCATAACTTGGTAGGGCTTGTATGACCGTTTTCAATAAGATTTCCTTTCCCCTTTTGACAGTGTTTTCTTATCAAAATCTGCCACTCTTTTCTGCATACGATCCTTCAAATAGTCAAGAACTGCATTTTTATTCCTCCTTATAGTATTTGGGAGTCCCATGTATGTGGTGTTCACATATGCCTCATGAAATTTCAGAGTGTGACAGATAGAATTTCTCTCTTCCTGCTTTGTGTTAGAACTGAAAATGGCTGAAGACTTTGATGCATTCAATTTCTGCCCCGAAACTTTCTCATACTCTTTTAACATGTTGACTATGTGTGCAACAACTTCATTATTCACTTGAAAAAAATGTAACTACCATCTGTAAAAAAATATGTGAGATAATATCGGGGCTCCTCGAGCTACTCTTATGCCTTGAAAAAACTTTCTTTGTTCATTTTCCTGTATTAGGGCCGAGAGGCCTTCCAGCATATAAAAAAAATATAAGAGGAAAGTGGGTCACATTGCTTAATACCTCGCCCTGGAATGATCGATCCAAACTCCATGGTTGCATGCTTAATTTTATACTTCACTGACGTGATACACTCCAAGAATAACTTAATCATTTTAGTATCAAATCCCATTTTTTCAAGCATCTCTTTCAAGAAATTTCACTCTACCCTATCGTAAGCCTTGCTTGTATCTAACTTGAGTCATCCATCCTGCTTTACCATTCACTTTCCTCTTCATGTAGTGCATGACCTCGTAAGAGATCATAATATTATCATAAATTAACCTACCTGGAATAAACACACTTTGAGTTTCTGAAATCACACTACCAATAACCTTCTTGAGCCTATTAGCCAGGACTTTCGATGCAATTTTGTATGACACGTTACAAAGAGATATTGGACGGAGCTCAGTCATATTGGAAGGATCTTGCTTCTTCGGAATTAGAACAATATTAATATCAGTGATCCAATCTTTGAATTTTCCTGTTAAGAAAAAATGTTGGATAAGATGCACAATATCCCCTCCTACAATACTCTAATACTTTTGATAAAAACCTGGACTCGTTCCATTTGGGCCTGGAGATTTATCGAGATGCATACTAAAAATGGCTGATTTTACTTCATTTGGCTCAACAGGTTCAGTCAACTTTAGGTTATGTTCCTCCGTTATTTGATCGGTAACACACTGCACTACCCCTTCCCATTCAGTGTTTGTTGCGGTGAAAAGTTCATTAAAATATTTGACCATCAGCTCTTTCAGATCATTATCCCAGCCCACTAACAGACCCTCCTTGTTGTACAGAGAATTAATTTTGTTGATTCTTCTTCGCGACTTGGTTGCTCTGTGAAAATACTTACTGTTTGAGTCTCTCTCCTTTAACCAAAGTTGCTTACATCTCTGCCTCCAAAAGACTTCTTGTTCACTATATATCTCTGTTAATCTTTTTGGCTGTTTCCTTATAAACCTGAGTTGAATTGTCGTCGTGCCTTCCCTTCATACAATGCATCGTTTTCTTTCATTGGTTTATTCGAGCTTTAAAGCTGCCAGTAATTCCTTTGCCCCATCTAAATAGAGCTGCTGAGTAGAAGTCCATATTCTCTTGCAATGATTTTTCATGATTAAGTTGACATGCTTCTTCCACTATCTTACGGTACATAGGATCTCTCAGCCATGCATTTTCGAAGCGAAAATGTTTTACAATATTTATACGAGAGATAGGACGAGGCTCGAGCAGTATAGGACTATGATCGCTCGTAGAAATCTCATATTTATTAACCCGGCCTCTGTAAAATGTTGAATAAAACTGCTAGACACCAGCGCTCTATCAAATCTGATTTCAATCCAATCTTGTGTGCCATGACCCCTTTAACAGGTATAAGGGTAACCTTCAAGATCCATATCATTCGAATCGCAATCTTCGATAAGTTTTTGAAAACCCTGAATCAACCATGTTGGGTATGGTTTGCCTCCTCGTTTATCCTCATGTTGAACCACATTATTCATGTCGCCTATTAGGCACCAAGGAAGCAGAGACTGATTATTTAATTGCCGAATTGATTCCCTTGTTTCTTTCCTCCTTACTCTGTCTGGTTCACCATATATGCCCGTCAATATATACTTTCGTTCTCTTTTTACCTCCGCAACTGCATCAATATGATTTTTAAGGAATTGAAAAGCCCATGGGGTCCCAAGCCCATAGCAATTCCAATTCAAAGTACTCATAATACTTGGCGGACTCCTGTTGAAGAGCCCGCCAATTGCACGTTTTTGACATGTTGTCCAAGTTTGAAAGGCCTTGTGTGTCTGAGTCCAAACACATTATGTTTTCTTCCTCTCCCTCTGAGTCCATGTTCAACTCAGTATTATTATTAGCCTCATTACTTTGAGTAGGCCCAATGTCAGCCTTACGTTTTTGTTTTCAATGATTGTTATCCCTGGATTATTGAAATTTGACTGATTCTTTTTTGCTGCTGAAACATTATCTTTTAAAATCCCACATTTCCCCCCTTCAGAATCTTCTTGAATAAGCCGACTTCCTATATTTTCTCCTTCCAATCTGGTTTCCTGATTTTGTGGAGCAAAATACGTACTTTCATTCCATCTGCGATCCCCGTTCACCATCGTATTCCGGTCACTATCTCCATTTCAAAAACTGGAATTTAAAAGACCGATTACAAGACTTTGAAAGAAACGAGACTAACTCACCATGTCAAAAGACAAGACAATGTGTATTGATATTCTTTAATTTTAATTTAACTCCGTTATGTAAATCACTAATGGTAACATATTTAAAGAGATAACATCATAATTTATATGTCTATATTTTAGCTTTTTAAAATTATAAAAAAATAATTTTTAATTCTTACTAAAAAATTAGTCGATTTAACTCAAAAAAAATTAAAATTGACCACTATTCAGGGACCGAGAGAGTATTAAATGGAGTATATTAATAATCTAAAAAGATTTTAGTTGATAATTAGACTATGCAAATCACATCAAATTAAAATACAGAGTGCATTAAATTAAGAAGATTTTAGACGACAATAAAATTATGCAAATCAACTAAATTGAGTTACTAATATATTCAAAACTTTGACTTGTCCTCCCCGCCATTTTATAATATCTACAGATTATTTAATTATGTACATCATATTATGACTATGAGTAGTACTCTGTATTAATTATTCAACTATTGACGTACCCAGTTCGGACCAGTTTACGAACATAGATCGAAACACTTGTCGTACTTTCTTGCCCAAATTCCAGCAACCCAGATTAGGAAATCACACTTTCTCAACTGGGTTTCTGTCTATTTGTAACAATAACTAACTTTTTGATCTAGCTAGCTTCTTCATACATACATACATAAATATAGATATAATTTTTTATATATCGAGCAATGGAAGAAGAAGAAGCACCGAATCATGAGACACAAGTGCAAAGAGAAAATAAACAAAAAGAGGGTTTTTGGGGTTTAATAATGGGGCCTGTTTATTGGTTTAAAATGCTTGGTAAGGAGTTGAAATGGAGCTTTGTGTGTGGTGTGATAATTGTGTATGGAATTAATCAGGGTGTTGCTATTGGTTTAAATAAGGTTAGTATACAGTATTATATGAAAGATGAGCAGAAATTACAGCCTTCTGAAGCTCAAGTTTATCTTGGTTTGGTTCAAATTCCTTGGATTATTAAGCCTGTTTGGGGTATTTTAACTGATGTTATTCCCATTGCTGGATATCGAAGGCGCCCCTATTTCGTTTTTTCTGGTATTTTTTTCTATCTTTAGTATTGTAGTATAGAATTATGTTGTAGTTTTGTAGTGTAATTCTTTTATGTGTGATTATAGCTGATTGAGAATCAGGTACAAGATAGATGTATATACTTACATACGCATGCCTCTGCAAAGAATTGATCCCTCAACTACTTCTTACTGAGAGAAGAGGTACCGAGGAGTATTAACTAGACTACAATGCTAGGGATATAGTTCTGTCCAATAAACTAACTCTAAACTTGTTGAATAGTTAATTGAACTTTTATGTTATCTCGGTAGTTCAAGATTCGAGACAATGGGTTATGGCTAGTTTGTTTGGACTTGTACAAATGATTCTTCTCTTTCCTACTGATTGTCCAGTTAGTCGTGCTTTGAATTTGGGTAAATTGCTAATAAAATTATAATGGAGTTGAGAGCCCATTGCAGCAAGAGCATTCAGCAGAGTATCTAGTAGGCGTGGAGAGTAGAGACTAAAGTTTACATTAACTCTCTGGCGAATAGTTACACAGAGTTACTGTGGTTGATATATTGTAGTCGAAGTATTATGTTCACTTGCACATATAACTGAACATACTGCAGCTAAAAAGACCATCTACAAACCAATAACTTTTTTACCTTTCGTGTGTCGCATTGATATGCGATGGAACACTCTTCAGTTAGTGAGGTACAGAAATTTACAATTATTTGGCCGAAAGAGACAGTACTTTCATATACAAAGAACGTGGCCCGATCAGATGCTAGAGACTGAGACTAACATGTTGTTTAGCTTGGGACACAAATATGTAACCTGATATGTTTTTTTTTTCTTTCTGTCTAGTATAAAGTGCATGCTGCATTGGTCAGATGTTTGTATCACTAGCACCCCCTCCTCCCACACATGCAGACAAAAAAAGCCAATAATTTTTTTTAAAAAAGCCAAGTATATAATAATACATGGACTTGCAGATCATTCACAATTTTGTACCCTGTTGATTTCAGGTGTTATTGGTGTTGCTGCCATGCTTATGCTGGCAATGCATAATAATTTGACCCTTACATTTGCCATACTATATCTCATGGCTGCAAGTGCTGGGGTAGCAATAGCAGATGTGACGATCGATGCATGTGTGACAGAGAACAGTATAAGTCATCCTTCTCTTGCTGGTGACATGCAGAGCTTGTGTGGGGTTAGCTCTTCTTCAGGTGCACTAGTTGGATTTCTAATTAGTGGCTTTCTTCTTCATATAATTGGGCCGAAGGTTTGTGTGTACTCTTTTTTTAGCTAGGGCTTTCACTTCCAATATTATTTGTTATTAAGGTTCTAAATCTGTAGGCATATCCAAGCTAAGATATAAGTGTGAAGTATATTTCTTCCAGTCTCCGGGTCAGAGGTTCCTGCGACCACTAATGATTGGCCTCTATTCACAGGGTGTATTTGGCATCCTAGCAATTCCTTGTGGACTGGTGGTTTTGGTCGGAGTGATACTGCGTGAACCCCGTGTCCATGGTGTTGGTTATAGACGGGTAAGATTGTGCTTTCTATTATTTACCTGAGACTAGACTGTGTTTACATTAACAGCTTGGTTCTAAATTAGGTGAACCAAAAATTTATGGATGCTGGAACGGCAATGTGGGGAGCCCTAAAATCCCGACATATATGGAGACCGTGTTTATACATGTACATATCACTTGCAGTGAGCATAAATATTCATGAAGGAATGTTTTATTGGTATACAGATGCGAAAACAGGACCGTCTTTTTCACAGGTATATATTTGTTCTTCCTTTCTTTTCACTAGGGACACTTTACTAGCAGTTCGAAGATAATTATGATACACGCAATGCTATAGAGAGCATGAATTTAAAATAGTATGAGTGTTGAAAGAATATGAATGATTACTGAATTGACCGCCATTGCACAAAATCTACTATATCATGTGTAGTTGCGCAACTTCACAATATCCATCAAAACTGAACTCTAAACACTTTATTGTTCTTGGATAGCGTAGGTTAAATTATTCATTATTATATAGATTTTATTAACTAATATTAATAAGTTTATATTACTGTTATCTTTTAGCAATTCTATAACAAAATATGTAGGTTCAACTACGTAAGCTGACTTCATCTTTTATGCAGGAGGTTATTGGATCCGTATTCTCTGTTGGTGCAGTTGGTTCCCTCGTTGGAGTTCTTCTTTACCAGAATGTTTTCAAAAATCACCCTTTCCGTCAAGTACTGTTTTGGTCTCAATTGCTATATTGCGTTTCAGGGCTGTTGGAGTTGGCATTGGTTTTAAGAATAAACTTGCGATTTGGTGTACCAGACTTCCTTTTTGTTGTATTTGACGAGTTCTTTCACAAAATTATTGGACGTCTTAAATGGATGCCTATTCTTGTCCTCAGTTCTAAGCTTTGTCCATCAGGTATAGAAGGTACTTTCTTTGCTCTGCTTATGTCTATTGATCATGTTGGGATTCTCACATCCACTTGGGCCGGCGGCCTTCTGCTCCACATCTTGAATATTACCCGGACACAATTTGACAACCTGTGGCTGGCCATCTTGATCCGGAGTTTTCTTAGACTTCTTCCAATTGGGCTTCTATTTCTAATACCCACAGGTGATCCCAATGAGAATATCCTTCCAAGTGAGATGCTGACGCCCAAAAAGGCTGATAACTTGAATTCCGAGAACATGGAGATGGCCTCGCTCATTAATAACATTTGACCGAAACTGTCAGTTTTTACAACTTATAGTTCTTTTATACATGTACACCTACATCTCCTATAGCAACACTGGAATTACCTGTATTTTGTCCATGACAAATGGTGAAGTGTTGCCTCTTAAAAAAGATTAATGAGCCAGTCGTACCTTTTTGCAGTTCATGCCTAAGCTCATAATTGCATGGTTTTGTAATGTTTTAAAGATTTATGCTTTGTTGCCGTAAGCAAATATTGATCGAACACTGAATTTATAAATATTTATGTTGATAGCTAGTTATAGTTATGTAAACATCCAAAATTATTGCTATTCGACTGTAGTGTTCAGTTTAAGTATGAATATCAAAATATCCTATGTGAGAAATTACAAGTTCAAACGTACTGTACAGTATTCTAAAATTTTGTATTAATTGAATCCTGGTCAGTTATGGCTTCGATCAGTGATTCGTGCTGTTTACAAATATTAGAACTTACTCTTATTTCTTTAGCTTAATTTCTAGTGCAAACACAATTTGAGTAGCGCACTCCGAAAAAAACATTATCTATGAACTTAGAATAGGTTGATTTTCAAGAAAAAGGTTCAGTACTAAACTAGATGCTTCTTATTTATTTATACATTTTATACCAATAATATGATATTCTGACCTGGGATTATATATCCTCATGGTATGAAATTTAACCATGGAAGAAGAAATTCTTATGAATACTCTGGGAATAGAAAATGTTGGAGTCTACAACTATGAGTTTGTGAAGTTTTGTTTTCTGTCTGTTGATTATGTCCGGAGTCAATCAGGGAGTTGAGATTGGTCCGAGTAAGATTAGCACACTATAATAGTGACCCGAAGTTACAACCCTCCGAAGCTCAGGTTTATATTGTTTTAGTTCAACTTCCTTGGATTCTTAACCCTGTTTGGGGCCTCCTTACTGACACATCTCCAATTTATGGATATGTAAGTTCCCTTCATCTTTTCTGGTAAACATCTGTAAACCGAGGAAAAAGGGGGCTCGGCAGTAAGAGGCTTGTACCGAATAATACATTCACTTTCTCACTTTACTTCCTGTTGCATTAACTTTAAGAGTAAAGTACACTTCGTGTACCCGCAGTTTGTGTGTCAGATCACTTGGAATACCACACTTCAAAAACTACCACGCGTTATACTGTACTTCTTAACGTCCTAGCACTTTGCTGTTTTCCATTAAATTAGGCTAACACCGTCAGTTTTTTTGTTTTGGAGAAGAAGGTGTTCTTCGTGTTCTTGAAGATTAAAGCAACTTTTGAAGATGATTCTGAACTTAGTTTTCTTCATATGAGTAACCAAATTGAATCCCATGTGTTGAAGTACATGACTACGTGCTCCTTCTTTGTTAGAAATTGCTTGATTTGTAATTCATGATTTTCGGGTTATACTTGAATTTCTTATTTATTTTTCCGTTGATTTGTTGCATAAACTAATTACATGGTTACGTAGATCGGTGAAAGGACATGCTAGTGATATTTTTTGTTTGTGTTTATGGGTGGTTTTTGGAGCTCGTCGGAAAATTAATTTTCCGGTAAAACTCGTCGAATTTCTTCAATTTACGGCCACATGGTTGCTTGTTTGTATGTATAATTGTTATATTCGTACTCCTGGCAAGGCTAACGTTATTTTGGTATAAAAATCGACAAGCTTTGTTTGTGTTTTGTTTTGCCGTCGTTCAAGGTCACCGGAGACGATCACGGCGTTAGCCCAATTTAACGGAAAACAGCAAAGTGCTAGGACGTTAAGAAGTGTAGTATAGCCCGTGGTAGTTTTTGAAGTGTGGTATCCCAAGTGGTCTGACACACAAACTGCGAGTACACGAAGTGCACTTTACTCTAACTTTAATTGATCATAAACCACACCTTTCGGAAAAGGTGAACCAAAAATTTCTGCATGCTGGTACAGCAAGGTGGACAGAAGTAAATATCAAATGTTTGTGAATCAGTGAAGGAATTTCTACTGGTGTACGGATTCAAAGGCAGGGCCATTTTTCTCGCAGGTATCTAGCATTTTCATCTGTTATTATGAGGTTAACCTCTGGAGTTCATTCATATTATGTCTAGCTAGTAGCAACTACAACATTAATGATAAAATCAATTCAAAATGCATAAAGATCCATGATTCTAGTTATAATTATTATTTGGTATTTCGTAGGAGCTCATTTGTTCCGTTGTTGCCAAAAATTTGAACCATTCAGATTATTTGACTTTTGCCTGATTCAGGACAAGGGTTAATAAAGAATCGCGCAGGTTTACTTTCATACCTGGCGTATTACCCAGACAAATAGTCGGTTCTTGTTTTATTTTTTCTGATCACATTATAAAATTTTAGAATCTTTGCATTCGAGGAATTCTAAAATGCAGGTCCGCTGTATTCAGGTCTGCAAATTCTTACAGATTCTGTATTTTCACTCAAAGTACTGTTAGTTCCAAGAGGATTAAGCATCATATCTGTTTGTCAAACTCTCCTATCAACTTATCTGTCATTTGCATCTGTAATTGAGCTTTATTAGTATAACTTTTTTTATTTCAAAAATTCCTGGAATATGTAACGGTATCCTTTGTCATGTTGATAGCTTAGTTGTTTTTTACATAAATGAAAATATATTATGAACATGTGAATATACAGTTTAGTTCACACACACTCTACCGACAGAATCAGTTCAGCACATTTAGACAACAATCTTCAAATTAACAAACTAAATTTACTATAATCTATGGCGACATCCCCAATCAGATGTTGGTGCCCGAAAATAAAAGATATACTCCTATTAATATCCCCATAGCCAAAGAGTTTGTTGGCTTTTCTTTGCAGAAAGGTATTCCCAACAAATTGCCTCTCCTTTTCACCTTCAGTTACTATCTATGTGAATTAATTGAAACTGCAAGTTTCTTTTGCAAAACCCAAAATCGACTCTGCAGTATTGTATATAACCCTATTGTTCCTTTGCTGGTAATTTCCAATAATCCCAATCTCATCTTCATACATGAGGCTTGCGAGGGCCAAACACACTTGAGATGCATCAGTTTTTACAAAATAGAAGATTCCTTGTACATCCACACTTAACTCAGCATCGCCTTCAAAATGCAGAGTCATTGTGGGAATGTTAACTTCATCATATCCAGAAAGGTTAAAGCAAGTGTCCAATATTGAGAATCTTGGCGCCTGAGGATACCCCGTGAATTGCTTAAGAAACTCAGCCTTTACAGCACTATAAATCGATGGAGGAAGTCTCGTAATCACTGTCCCTGAATCAATTAGTATGTCACCTTGACCAAAAGCTTGAGACTGTAAAGCTACCCCGCCAATACTAGTTCCAGTAAGGTTTAAAAGATAGAAAGTTGAGAGCTGTGGATTCTGAACCATTTTAGTGTAAGTAATAGGTGTAGAATTTCTGTAAACTGAAGTATCCCTGCCTAGACTTAGTGAACCCGGAGCCTGGGCATGTGTTACAGGCAGACAGTATGAAAACTGTCCTCCAAATGTATCAGAAGTTTGAGAAACCAATGAAAGATCACTCCTTCCAAGACCCATAAGACCTGAAACTCCCCCGAACAAGCCTCTATTATTCCGCCCACATCCAAATACAAAATCTTTAACTGGGGTGTTTCCAAGGAGGAGGCTGTCACGGGAAAGCTCTCCACGAGTATATGAACCATCACCATAGTTAACAACATATTGACATGTTGGAGGATTTGTTCCACATACTCCATAATTTCCGGTGGCGAATTGTAGGGAATTACAACTTGATGAACCACAAGGAACTGACTGATATGACTGAGACACAGAGGGGTTGAAGAGAGGCTCTCGTTGATCATAACATGATTTGCAAGGCTGACATTGAACCCATGTCAGATCACTTCCTGTGTCCGCAATCAGAGTCATGTTTTCACCACCCAAATTAACGGTAACAACATAGTTTAAAGTTTGAAGCTTGATACCAGAAGTGATGGGAATTTGAGCTTCTGAAACCACTTGTGATTGACCAATAACCATTTTTGTAATTCGAGATTGAAATGAACGAACACGGATATCATCATAGATAAGTTGCTTTTGAAGCCTTTGGTTCCAGTCACGAATTGGCTTTAACAAGTAATCTGTGTGCTGCATTTCTAATATAATTGCACCTTTCTCTGTCCCTGAAGTCCAAGTTCGTGAGAATCATCCAATCCATATTATTGTGGTGAATATTTACGCATGCACAGTTATAATTCATTAGCTAGGCGACAATACTCAAACTCTGAACATTAAAAGTACATTTGAGCATTAATATATATTACAATCTTATTCCCTAAGTTACTTAATTAGCTTTATGTTAACAGTTACTTAGCACTTACTCATAAAGCTCAAAAGTAGTTTAGAAGATATATTTGAGAATAAAAAGATGGAAAATTAAAGTAAACACACTCAATATTGCTAATAATGAATAATAAAACATAAGTAATTCCCTTTGCAATAATAACTTACTTGTTTTTAGAGACAATAAAGTTGGATGGTTGTTGCTGATCCTTTGATGTTTCCATTGCAGGTTGTTCAACCGAAGGATTTCGTAATCTCCCTGAACCTCGGAATCTGCAGAAGTAATACTAGTACTGCTGATCACTGCAACATCATTCAAAAGAAATGAGAGGATGATGAAAGTTAATGGGAACATATTTGAAGACATTGCTTGTTGCTTGTGTGTGTGTGTGTGTTGCAGGTAGAGCAGAGAAAAGAAAAGAAGCAGAATGGAGAAAGAAAAATGAGGGAAATAGGAGAGGAGTAGGGGGGGGATTCTTAAGAGTTGGAGCTTGGGAAGGGAACAAAAGAAGAAGGCTGGCTTAGACCCCACTGTTTTCTATTGCATGAGAAATTATAGAGAGTTCACGTGCAGTATATACTCAATGGGATGATCAGAAAATTAAATTAATTAAGGGTGTGATTAGGATTATAACATTTTTCATGTCTCTAATTTAAATTTTGAACTGGGAATGAGCAGTAGCATTGGTATCTCTGATTCTCTATACAAAGAACTTTATTAGAAACTTAATCGTGTTTTATTTTATCAAACAAAAAAACTTAAAATTGAATCGGATATGATGATTTGGAATACATGACATGAGATGTTAGAAGGCTATAAACTGGGAGATTCACGGGTCTACAAAGTTTTTTGTTTTGTTTTGTTGAAAATAGTTGTTATATATAGTATACAGCCCCTACTAGGTTGAAATTCTATCTAACCACCAGTCCACTGTCCCCAACTTGTCATTTCTTTTGTTATATAGTCTCAAATTTTATTTATTTCATTAAGAATGAGTTATGTGTAAGTTACTATTCCCTCCGTCCCAAATTAAAGGTTCTATTTTTTTTTAGAATTAAATTGATTCAAATTTGACTGAAAATTATATAGAATATATAATTTTAAAAAATTATAAAAAGCATATCATTGGAAAGTATATTTAATTTATTTCAAAATATATTTTTTAGTTTTTTAAAATTATAAAAGAATAATTTTTAATTCTATGTTAAAGTTGAGTCAAATTGATCATAAAAATCAAATAAAACAATCAATTTGGAACGGAAAAAGTATAATAACTGTTGTTAATTTATTATTATATTGATTGATAAAAATTCAGTGTTATGCTTTAGTCAAGGTTTGCGATCATTGTTTCAGCTATTTTTGTGCGTCTGTTTTTAAGAAAGTCAATTACATCTTTCAAAAAAAAGTCAATTACATTTAGCAAAATAGAAGAAGAAAGAAGTCTGCAGTTAGGCAAGTTTAATGATGTGCTATATTTTATTTTATATTTGTATTATAGAATAAAAATTGAAATTTTACGATCCAATGATATACTAAATATTGTGTTAAAATAGCGAAATGTTATAATTTATTTTATATATAAAATAAAAAATAGATGGAGTTATAATTGACATCTCATTAAAAAGTAAAAAATAGTGTTCTACCTGATATATTTAATACTACTTTTATCAATTTTATATTTAATTTTATCAATTTAAAACAATATTTAGAATATTTAATTGGAGACAAGGTTCTATTTTAACACAAGAAATCATTTTTGGGCAAATAACCTCACACACAACAAACATATTCAATATTTCTATATTTGTGTGTTTATAAATATAGGGGGGAAAGTATTTAAAGTTAATAGTATTTTGAGTATAAAAAGTGGATGATATTTTTGTAATAATAGAATTTGTCCCCTTATATTTACAAAAATAATCTTTGTATTATAATAGATATTAACTTTAGATAGTTATCTAAAAGTAATTTTAGGCTCATTAAACCATATGAATTAAATCATCTGATCCTAAATAATAGTCTTTTGACTTTTTTGCACGCATGTTTAAGAGTAAAAAACATATAACTATAATTAATATTAGTTCTTAATTTTTTTATCACATAAAAATTTAAATTCTAATTTTTTATTTGATATATATTTTTTTAAAATTTTGTTAAATATATGTATGTGTTTTTTACTCCTAAATATACATGTCAAAAAATCAAAAAGCTATTATTTGGGACCGGAGGGAATATTATAGATAAATATACTTAGATTGTATTTGAGAATTTGGATTTTATTTCAAATGACATAATAGATTTTAAATGACAGAATTTGAGTTGTCATTTCACATTTTCATATTTATGTTAATATTTGAATGCATTGGAATTCAAATGAAATCCAAATCCAAATTTTTATGATTACCCAAGCATGCCATTTGATCAAATCCAAAATTTCAAATGAAATTCTTGTTCCCACACAAGCCATTAAGTTAATACTTCTTCCGTCCCAAAATAAGTGTCGTTTTAACTTTTTACATAGTTTAATGCGTAAAAAAAGTATTTACATATATCATTTTTTGAATTTTCTTTTTTCTAATAATAATTTAAGTATTGTAGTTTTATTCAAAAAAGGATAAATAAAAAAATAATTTTTTTAATCTCAAATTACGTGTACAAAATTAAAAATAGATGAAATATATAATAAACATGAAAAAAATGTCTAACCACTACTACTAGTCTACTGCCGTATCGTGGAACAAAGGGGTAGAAAAATTAAAGTAAATATCTCTCGAACACCGAAAAATCAATGACAGAATAAAAACCATAATCAGAATAACGAAACAAACCATAATAGTAGTTTCAATGTATAATTAGGTAACATACCAAATTTGTTAATAATGGCCTGATAAAATATAATATTGCAAGTGGTTTCAAATTAAAAGTTTAATAATTTGTCATGATTTGAATTAAGTAGTGTTATACTACAGTACCATTTTGGCAATTGGGCCCATATGTTGTTGATTTTTGCGGTTTTATAATTAAGCCGTGTTTGGACATGTCTCTCAGCATATTTCCTTTCCAGACTAGCACATTCATTTCTTGATGTTTTCATTATGGCTGTCCACTTTACATACATTCGCAAAATCTGTACGATAAAAAATAGAAAAATGTTAGAGTTACTATAAGAGTTCCAGATAAAAATTTCAAGTTGATAGGTATCAAATTATTATTAGTGACATTTTTCATATAATAATGGACCCCTTATATGCATTAACTAAATTCATTGTGTATCTTTTTTTTTAAATCTCTAACATTACTTTAAAAAATATTACCTTGAGAATGAAAATTTTCCTTTATAGAGCATATTGAACTAGAGAATAAATATTGTTCTTAAAATTAAAGCTTGGTTTAATGCATGTAAATATATCGTAAATCTTTGTTCTTCTTTAAGGAAATTATTATATCATATTGTTTGAGAAATACTAGATACTCCAAAAATTATCTCAAATACTGGATTATATGTGTGTAATTTGGTAACTTTCTAATAATATGAGATTCTGCGAACATATATATACTATCACGAATTAAAACAGATTATATTATAACACGTTATTTAAGAAAAAAATTAAAATTATTTTTAAAGTACCTAAACATTGCTCTTATTGTTCCTGTAAAAAAACATTGCTTTTATTGTTTATTAAAAATATTATTTCATCAAATAAAAGTTAAACAATCATATCGAGCTAAATTCAATCTACGCACATAGAGTGGAAGCTAGTTGCATTTATTTTTGAAACAACTAGTTGCATTTTTTTAAAATAAAGGAGAGTAGTCAAATACAGGATTCCAGATGCAATGATCTTGGTCCAGATATTGGGCCTCACTACCTGGCCTGCCAGACAGCTAAATGGAGTATTCTTGTACTCCCTCCGTCTCTTATTACTTTTCCTGTTAATCATGTGCGCGTTTGCCAACACACACTCTTTGATCATTAATATCTTTAATTTCGTATTAGTATTAAATATAAAAAATTTACTGTATTAAAGTACTCACAAATACGAATCAAACAAAATCACTCATAACTATATTTTGTCTTACAAATTATGTGTAAATTAGTAGTCAATCGCTTACAATGAACAGTACAAAAAGTCAAAACAAGAAAAGTTTAACGAGACGGAGGGAGTATTGCTAACTTAATTTATACATGATAAATTTAATTATTGTTATTTTTATTTATGATCAGTTGTACCAAGGTGAATACCGCATCACCAAATAAATTATATCCAGTCCAGTTTAGGTTTAATCTAATTCGTTCATGTTTCGTATTATATTTTGTATTAATCACTTCTTGACTTTTTCATCTCATATTTACTTGTTATAGTTAATTTATATAAAAATCAAATAATAAATGAATATGAAAATTATTGAATGCATTTGTAAACAAATATATATATATATAGTTATTTATTAACTATCATAAATGTTTTAGGAATAAAGTGTTCACGAACTTATTTCAAAATTGTTCACAAACAGGGCGGACCCAGTGTATGCTAAGTGGGGGAGAGGTTCTCACTAAAATTTTGAGATTATTAAGTTTAGTTCACATTATCATATTGATGCCTCCACTATAAATAATATAATGACCCACTAAAATTTAATTTAAACAAAAACTTATTTATTAAAATACATTAAAGTTAAAATTTAAATAAAATATAATCATATTTTTTAAAAGTAGGGAGTTCTATATTATAGATATATATTATTTAAATATTTAAATATAATATTTATAATTAAAAAATAATTTTATCAATTATAAAAATATTAAAAATTAAAACCCATCATTTCTCTTCAAATTACGGCGTGACAGTGCCCAACTAAAATTTTAGTCTAGGTCCGCCACTGTTCACAAATATTATAATCGAACTTGTTCACAAACTTTCGAGCCGAACTATGTTGTGTTCAAATTTTATTCATTTATAAATCAATTTTAAAAATTGTGTTCATATTAAACTCATTTATAAATTGAATCGATTTACGAACATATTGACTCATTTACATTCTAAATTTTAATAGCGGAGGTGGAAAAAAAAATCCTGCCTCATACCGCAACTCTTCATTATAGTTTTTTTTTTATTGAAACACTTCATAATAGTATTTTGGATTCACCAGGACAATATCCAATGTGAACGAAAACTAAACTTTTACGATTTTATAAATCATATATTAAGTTATATAAGTATTCGATTTTAGAATGAAAATCCACACCTAGAGGGGGTGAATAGGTGTTAAGGCTAATAATGACAAATTTTAAATTTTACCAAGTTATTAACCTGTCAGCTAGCTAAGATTAATTAACATACACTGTCAGCTAGCTGCTATATGCAATGCAGTACAGAAAAAGTAAATAACACCAAGACTTTTAGCCAGGTTCGACCCCTAATCCCCTATGGTCTACGTCCTGGTCCCCTACCAACTGGTAAGAGAGAATATTATTAATCAAAACCAACCACGATTACAAGATTACAATAATATTCCTCTCATATTCCCTTGCAACTGATACTAGCTTGCTGAAACCCTGTTCTATCGAACTCACTAGCTCTCTAAGCACTATACTACCCTAGTACAGCCTTCTCTAGCTCTCTAGTTCCCAAACCCTGTTTCACAAGCTCAATATCCAGCTACAACCATTTACACCTTGAACAAATACAAGTGAATAAAGATACAACTCAAACTATAAGCTCTCTTGTAAATATATAACTATATAGAATACTAGAGCTCGAGATACTTTCTAAGAACGATTTAGTTTGAGAAGAAGTGTGTATGTATTTATCAAATCAGTAGATCTCCACTTGGTTAAAAAGAAAAAAAAAACTATACACACTTGTATTTATATCTATATTCGAATTAACACGGATAATGAACGTTAGAATTACAACGTTCAAATTTGTTAAGATATAGATATTTGAAATTACGTATATTGAGGATAAAGAAGATAATAAGTACGTTTGAGATTATCCTCAATATAAGTTTGAATGAATAGATAAGAGTTGGTTAAATAATAGATAAGTTTTAGTCAAACTCCAACTCCTATTAAATAGGAAAACTATTTTAAATAATAAAATATGTTTGAATTAATTAAAACTGAGCTCTAATATAATATATAACCATATATATATTAGATAGACTTGTACAAGTAAGATCCTATGACTTCTCCAAGAAAATCGGACTTCCTTGCAAAATCCAACAGTTTCTGCGTTCCAGTAACAGCTTGCTGAGACAGAATATTTCCTGCTGTCAGCTCGCTGAAACGCCCTGTTTTCCTACTTTCAGCTTGCTGTCAATATATTACAACATGTTATACTGACAAGTTATATCAGTAAGCTAATACCTGCAAAACCATGTTAGTACATGTATAACAGCTTGCTATTTTATATCATATACAAGCTTTCAGCTTGCTAACAGTGATCATCAAAATCCAAAAGGGTTTCAATCTCCCCCTTTTTGATGATTAACACTAAAATAATTTAGGAGAATAAAATACTCCCCCTAAATTCCTGCAATCCTGTAATCACAGATATAAAATTACAAATATAACATGCTAAGCATTTAACAATTAAATTCAGTCCAATAATCATAGCATATCATAATAAAATATGCATACTCTAGCATGCAACCACCACCGAATTTTCTAACACAATTATCCAAAACACAAACAGCAATATTATCCAACAAACACATTAAAAATGAAACTACCCATAAATCTCCAAATTTCTCCCCCTTTAATCATTAAAAAGAGTAAAATTATGGTTCATCTGGAGTTTCATCTTCATCATTGTCAGCAAAGTTGTCCTCCTCAGCACGAACATCCTCATCCTTTGCATCTGGACTAGTAGAACCTGCTGTCTTCAATTGCTTTCATGTCTGTTCAACAGACTCCACAGCAGCCTTTGCTAAACCAGCTAAATTTCCCTCAAAACATTTACCCCCAGCTGCAGTATCCATCTCCTTCTCATAGTTTGCAACTAACTTACCTACCACAAACTCTCGTAGAAATTTAATCTCATCACTTAACATCTCAATCTTCTTAGTCAAATGAGCAATGTCTACACTCATGTTAGTATGATCATCCTTCAATTCTTTTGCCAATCCTTCAAACTTATCAGGAGCACCACTAGATTGATCACCAGTAATAGCAACAGGAGTAGGAACTTCCACCTGAATTAGAGTCCCATCTTTCTCAATTTTCAAATGAGATTGAGCCAAACTCTTAAAATCCAGAAATTCCTTAACAACAACCTTATCAGCCTCCTTCAAATCAACTCCATACCAATCAAAAATTCTGGTTAACAAACAACCATAAGGCAATTCTATAGACTGATTACCTTCAAAAACATACATCATGTTTTTCAATACCAAATCAGACAAATCAAATTTTCTGCCAGTCAGAATCATAGCTACAACCACCAAATCTTGACAACTAAAATTTGACCTACTACCAACCCTAGGACAAATATTAGCAATACAGACTTTAAACAAAAGATGTGCCATAGGTGTCACAGATGATGTTGTAGGACAGCAGAATTCCATTAAACCAGATATACCACGACAGACTCTCAATTGATCTAACGCAGACATATCATCCAAAACAACTGAACCCTTCTTTGAAAACACGGATACTTTAGATGGATCCTCAATTCTCAAAATGGAGTTCAAAACAGGAACATTCAAGGTTATTTTCTTTTCTTGCACATACGAAACATAATTCCCAAATTTATCAGTTGTCAAATTTGCATAGAATTCTTGTACATACTCAAGATAGCATTCTTTTGGTAAATCCATAACAAACGACTCAAACCCTATCTCTGTAAAGAGTTTAATAGAACCACAAGTCAAGAAGGCCTTACCAGAAACAGGACGACCATAGATAATTTTTCGACTTGATAAGTCTAGGGTTTTGAACCTTGACTCCAACTCTTCAGAATTGAACCGTAAGCATCTCTTCACACGCTTGGCCTCTGAACCCTCACGATCTTCAGAACGAACCAACCCTGATCCTTCTTCTTCACTATCCAAGAACACCGGATTTAAGAGAGTATCATTGTCCTCATCGATCAACTTACGCTTAAGTTTGTTCTCTTTGGCAGAGCTTGCAGATGCGGCCTTCATTTTGCGAGTTTGCCTCATAACTTTAATGAATGAAATTGATATACCAAGAGAGATAGTATATCTGTTGAAGCAAAACCCTAAAAACTTTGAACTGATCTTTGGGCGAGAACATAGGCACTTGAAAAGTCTGGAGTGAATAGACTCCACAATTCCTATTTTTACTGATTTAAAAGGGGTATTATTTGGAGAAATACAAGATAAAACCCTCCCCCTTACCACAGTAAACATTTTAATATAAAAAGAACACCGCACAATTTTCAACTAAACAGATAATTAATCATATTACACAGATAATCATTATATATCATGAAATAGCAATTAGTTTAAAATTTGAAAGTTACACTAATTACTTAGCCTAGAAAACCGAATAGTCATACACAGATAACAATATAGTGGAATCTGCCAAACTTACCATGGAACACATAACAATTAAAAATGATTGACAATAAAATTATATATGTACTTATTCAATCAGTAAGCTGAGATTTAGAAAAACCTGGTGTCAGCTTGCTGACTAGATGTTACACATGCCAAGTTCCCTTCTAATAATAGAAAATCTCTCTTCTGCCAATGGCTTTGTAAAGATGTCAGCTAGCTGATACTCTGTAGGCACAAAAATCAGCTTGAACTTCCCTTTAGCCACATTGTCTCTCAAGAAATGATGTCTCACATCAATATGTTTTGTTCTTGAGTGATTGACAGGATTTTCTGAAATGTTAATAGCGCTTGTATTGTCACAATATATTGGAATCCTTCCACATTTGATTCCAAAATCCCTTAGTGTTTGTATCATCCACAACATTTGAGAGCAACAGCTGCCAGCTGCCAAATACTCCCCCTCAGCTGTTGATAAAGCAATAGAGTTCTGTTTCTTGCATTGCCAAGTGACCAAACTCTGGCCTAAAAATGCACAAACACCACTTGTACTCTTTCGATCAGTGTGACAACCTGCATAATCTGCATCACTATACCCAACAAGATCAAATGCATTTGTGATAGGATAAAATAAAGCCAAATTGATAGTACCACTTAAATACTTAAAGATTCTCTTAACAGCATTATAATGAGACTCTTTAGGCTTGCATTGAAATCTAGCACATACACAAACTGCATACATAATATCAGGTCTAGAAGCAGTAAGATACAGTAAACTACCAATCATACCTCTATACTTACGAATATCAATATCTACACCTTTTTCATCTGTTGTCAGCTTGCTAGCTTGACTCATTGGTGTTGATTTTGCCTTGACAGTTTCAAATCCAAATCTCTTGAGTAGATTCTTGATGTATTTGGATTGATGCACAAAGATTCCATCTTTTGTTTGTTTGACTCGAATAAAGCCATTTTTAAGTAGAAATTCACTTAATCGTTCATACCAAGACCTAGGAGCTTGCCTTAGTCCATACAATGCCTTCTTTAGTTTGTAGACATGATTTGGAAACTTTTCATGCTCGAAGCCCGGAGGTTGCTTGACATAAACTTCTTCTTTGAGATAGCCATTAAGAAATGCACTTTTGACATCCATTTGATGAAGCTTGAATTTCTTGTAACATGCAAATGAAAGTAGCATTCTTATAGACTCCAGCCTTGCAACAGGTGCATAAGTTTGATCAAAATCAATTCCTTCTTGTTGATTGTAGCCTTGTGCAACTAGCCGTGCCTTGTTCCTTGTAACTGTACCAAATTCATCAGCTTTGTTCTTGAAGACCCATTTAGTACCAATGACTGAAACATCTTTAGGCTTTTCCACAAGTTCCCACACATCACATCTTTTGAATTGATTCAGCTCCTCTTGCATTGCCATGATCCAATTTTCATCTTCTAAAGCCTCTTGAACATTTTTGGGTTCCTCTTGAGCTAGGAAAGCTGCAAAAGCACAGAAGTTTGCTTTCCCCCTTCTAGTCTTGACACCCTCAGAAGCATCACCAATGATTTGAGTTGGTGGATGATTCTTCACAGTTCTTGTAGCTTTAGGGAGAGAATGTTGGGATATCTCTTCATGAACAGCTCTAACAGGAGTTGTAGTCCTTGCTATAGGAGTTTGTGACCCTCCTAGATTGAGTTTAGACAATTGTTCAATAGTATCATCTACTGAGATTGCAGTGTCAGCTGGCTGATTTGATGTTTCAGCTTGCTGACTGTCTGACTGTTGAGCAGTAGATGTTGTAGCAGCTTGCTCCTTTGTCTTATCAGCTTGCTGACTACCTGACGTTGCAGTAGCTTTATTGCTTCCAGCTTCATCACCTGCATCATCTTCCTCATCTCTTGACAGATCATTGTTAGGTTCATGAAATATAACATCAATAGACTCCTCAACAATGCGTTTCTTTAAATTAAAGACTCTATATGCTCTACTAGTTAAAGAATAACCAAGAAATATTGCCTCATAAGATTTAGCATCGAATTTACCATCCCTGTCGATTTTCTTGAGGACAAAACACTTTGAACCAAACACTTTAAAGTAACTGATGTTAGGCCTTTTGTTCCTCAACAGCTCATAGGGAGTTTTCTCAAGAATAGGTCTGATCACCACTCTGTTAAGAACATAGCAGGCTGTGTTCACTGCTTCTGCCCAAAAGCTCCTTGGCAGCTTGCTTTCCTGCAATAAAGTTCTAGCAGTTTCCTCCAAAGACCTGTTCTTTCTTTCCACTACTCCATTCTGTTGTGGAGTTCTAGGTGCAGAGAATTCATGAGTGATGCCCCTTGCTTCACAGTAAGTGACAAAATCTTTCTTGAATTCACCACCTCGATCACTTCTTATACCTACAAGTCTTGTGTCCAGCTTGTTCTCAAGAACCTTAATTAGCTTCTCAAATTCTTCAAAAGCAGAATCTTTAGTACGAAGAAATAAAACCCAAGTAAAACGTGTATAATCATCAACAATAACAAAACCATATTGTTTACCTCCAATACTTTTATAACATTCTGGACCAAACAAATCTAGATGTAATAATTCTAAGGATTTTGTAGTAGATACAACCTTTTTGGCCTTGTGAGAACTTTGAATCTGTTTGCCCAATTGACATGCATCACAAACTTGTGTCTTGACATACTTCAATTTTGGCAAACCCCTCACTAACTTCTTGCTAGATAGTCTGTTGAGCAAGTCCATGTGAGCATGACCCAATCTTCTATGCCAGATTGTTGGATCATTGTCAACAACAGCTAAGCAGCAAGCTGTTTCCTGCAATTCAAAGTCTAACACATACACATTGCCTTCCCTTCTAGCAACTAGAGGAATCTGGTTAGTAGCAACAATAATAACACATTTATCTTTATCAAAAACAACTGAATGACCATCATCATGCAACTGACTTACACTAAGCAAATTATATTTTAAGCCTTTAACATAACGAACATTATCAATAAAAGTTGTGTCATTACCTACTTTACCTTTACCTAGAATAGGAAGAGTCTTACTATCACCAATTGTGACACCTCCACCTTTCTTGAATTTGAGATTAATAAATTGAGCTTTGTCTCCACACATATGTCTTGTACATCCACTATCAATGATCCATGATTTCGATTTGATCTTAGCAGTAAGACATATCTACAAAACAAACAAAAACAACACTTAACCTTTTGGTACCCATATTGGTTTGGGTCCTGATTGGTTAGTAGCAAGTATATAAAGAACATTTAATTCAGATTTCTTGATCCACATTTGAACCACTTTGGGAAAGGAATTCTTTGTTCTTTTCTTCCTGCCAGAACCATTTCGGCTAGCTGACTGTTTGTTCCAGCAAGCTGGCTTCCTGTCAGCTTCTTTCTGGTAAATTCTGGTAGCTCGCTGAGATATGCAATTTTGAGCTAGATGACCTTTACCACCACATTTCTTGCAGCTTGTCCAGGGCATAGCATATTTGTATGGCTTTCCTTGTCTGCCTTCATACTTTAGTGTAGTAGCCCTCTTGTTGAAGTTCAAACCAACTCCTTCCTTGTCCAAAGGTACCTTGATGCTTTTCATCATTGATTTGAGACCTTCTTCTCCTTGAACAAAAGTACCCATGCCTTTTCTGAGCTTAATGACTTCTTTTTCCAAGGAAATAATTCTTTCTGCTTGCTTTGATGAAGTGGCAGCAGGCTGAGATGTACTGTCAGCAGGCTGAGATGATGTTTCATCAGGCTGAGATGATTCTTTCTTGGAAGATTCTCTGAGTTTAAATGTTTCAAGACATGCATCTCTTGCCTCTATGTCAGCCTTTAGATCAGAAATCTCATCAGCTAGAGCATTGTTCCTTTTTAACAGAATCTTGTTGAAACCTTCTAGATCTTCAATTTTTGATTCAAGCTCTTTGATTTTGACTTCATTTGTTGCTTGGACAGGTTCCTTGCTTTCAATTAGTGATTCCACCTTTGCCATTAAATCTTGAACCATCTATCTAAGATATGAATTCTTCTCTGACAGCTTGCTGTTTTCTGTCCTTACTAAGTTATATTCCTCTAATGGAAAACTATCTTGATCCTGCATGGTTAGTTCATCTAGAATAATATTATCAGAAGAAATGTCAAATTTAAATGAATTTACCTCACTCGTATCATCCTCAGAATCACTTTCAACAATGATCTCCTCAGTTAAGCCTCGAACAATATCATCATCCATTCCAACTAGTGCAAGGTTGACCATATCATCATTGTTGTCACTGTCATTTGGTGAGATGTCTTCTTCATCATCACTCCAGGTTAGCAAAGCTTTAAATTTCTTCTTGTCTTTGTATCCAGCTTGCTGTTTTCCTTTTAGCTTGTAACAGTCCTTCTTGAAATGGCCAGTTTTGCCACATTCAAAACATGTTGAATCTCCTTTGGAATCTTTGGAGAACTTTTTGGTTTTAGAGAAATCTGAACTCCTTCTATCTCTCTTCATCTTGTTTTTCTGTTCAATCATCTTTCTGATTTTTCTGGACATGAGTGCTATTTCCTCATCTGATTCATCATCAGATTTCAGCTTGCTGTCATCACCATGAAGTGCCAAATTCTTCATCTTTGATGTGAGATCAGAAGTAGAATTTGCATGGCTAGCATTTATCTTGCCTTCAAACTGCTCCAATTCAGCAAAAACACTTAGAGTGTCCATTGTATCAATTGTTGGAGAAGATTCTAAGGCAGTGACCTTCGGTTCATAGATCCATGGAACAGCACTAATGATTTTCATGTTGATCTCTTCTTGTGGAATTTTCTTGCCAAGTAAAGTGAGACCATTCATAGTGACTTGGAACCTTGCTTGAGCATCCTTAATAGATTCACCTTCATTGAGCTTGAAATTACCATACTCATTCATCAGCTTGCTGAGTTTAACCTTCTTTAAGAATTTTGAACCTTCATGACACAATTCAAGAGTGTCCCACATCTCCTTTGCAGAAGTACATGAAGAAACTTTGTCACTTTCTTCAGGACATAAGCCAGTCATGATAGTGTTGATAGCGCGGTTGTTGTAAGCAAGCTTGATCAGCTCATCAGCAGTGAGTTCATCTATATCCTTTTCTTTACCATCTGTAGTGAGAAACTTGAAAGGACCTTTTTCTGTAACTCTCCACTCCATGGGTTCTCTGGCCAGGTGCTGCTTCATTCTACCTTTCCACCAGTTGTAGTTTTCTGTGCCAAGTAGAAGAGGTGCCCTTGAGCCTGAACTTCCCATTGGATATTTGTCAGCCATCTGTTCTATACTTTCCTGTTACAGAAGATATTAGTATAGCCTGCTCTGATACCAAATGAAAATGCACACCTAGAGGGGGTGAATAGGTGTTAAGGCTAACAATGACAAATTTTAAATTTTACCAAGTTATTAACCTGTCAGCTAGCTAAGATTAATTAACATACACTGTCAGCTAGCTGCTATATACAATGCAGTACAGAAAAAGTAAATAACACCAAGACTTTTAGCCAGGTTCGACCCCTAATCCCCTATGGTCTACGTCCTGGTCCCCTACCAACTGGTAAGAGAGAATATTATTAATCAAAACCAACCACGATTACAAGATTACAATAATATTCCTCCCATATTCCCTTGCAACTGATACTAGCTTGCTGAAACCCTGTTCTATCGAACTCACTAGCTCTCTAAGCACTATACTACCCTAGTACAGCCTTCTCTAGCTCTCTAGTTCCCAAACCCTGTTTCACAAGCTCAATATCCAGCTACAACCATTTACACCTTGAACAAATACAAGTGAATAAAGATACAACTCAAACTATAAGCTCTCTTGTAAATATATAACTATATAGAATACTAGAGCTCGAGATACTTTCTAAGAACGATTTAGTTTGAGAAGAAGTGTGTATGTATTTATCAAATCAGTAGATCTCCACTTGGTTAAAAAGAAAAAAAAAACTATACACACTTGTATTTATATCTATATTCGAATTAACACGGATAATGAACGTTAGAATTACAACGTTCAAATTTGTTAAGATATAGATATTTGAAATTACGTATATTGAGGATAAAGAAGATAATAAGTACGTTTGAGATTATCCTCAATATAAGTTTGAATGAATAGATAAGAGTTGGTTAAATAATAGATAAGTTTTAGTCAAACTCCAACTCCTATTAAATAGGAAAACTATTTTAAATAATAAAATATGTTTGAATTAATTAAAACTGAGCTCTAATATAATATATAACCATATATATATTAGATAGACTTGTACAAGTAAGATCCTATAACTTCTCCAAGAAAATCGGACTTCCTTGCAAAATCCAACAGTTTCTGCGTTCCAGTAACAGCTTGCTGAGACAGAATATTTCCTGCTGTCAGCTCGCTGAAACGCCCTGTTTTCCTACTTTCAGCTTGCTGTCAATATATTACAACATGTTATACTGACAAGTTATATCAGTAAGCTAATACCTGCAAAACCATGTTAGTACATGTATAACAGCTTGCTATTTTATATCATATACAAGCTTTCAGCTTGCTAACAGTGATCATCAAAATCCAAAAGGGTTTCATAGAACTGTACTTGACCAACAAAATTTGGACTGATCAAACATCTTTTATTTATACTAGTTTTACTTCCGGACACATAATAACTTTAGTTTTTAAAAGAATTTTTTTTATACATATATATATAATTTTTTAGGGAGAATCTCGTATATAAAATCAGTGTTCTGAAAAACAAGAATCAGAATTAGACGGTAAAGGTACCTTACAGTGATTAATTGGGTAATCAGTGATTAATCAGAACATTAATAGGACGCAGATTAATTTAATAAATAATAATATATAATTATAGTTAAATAACGTTAAATTTTTATAAAATTTATATTTTTTTCATATATTAAAAATATATCTTAATAATATTTTTAAGAAAATTTAAAATTTTTAATTATGACCGTTTTTTAACTGATTTTTCTGTCTCGGCCGATTTTTGACCGATATAAAAAAAAACATCTTTTAACCCAATTTCTGATTAATCGAGATGGATCCGTCCGTCTACTAATTAATCGGTAACACTGTATAAAATTTAAGAAAAAACCACTATATATATATTTGTTTCATAACTATTTATGAAATATAAGTATAAAAAAATGTTATACAATTTTTTTCTTTTAAAATTATTAAAAATCGTATTTATAACTCCTAAAATATTTATATAGGTTTAAGATTTCAATCTATTTAATAATATATTAAAATATAATATTTATATAATTATATATAAAATTATTAACAAGGATTTATAATTGGAATCATATTATAAAAATTATAAAATTTAATACTGATATTAGTAACTTCAAAAACATTAACAAAAAAAAAATCATTATATACATATATTAAAAAAAAAAGTGATGGGAATCACGTAAATTAATCATATCACGTGAGTTTAGAAAAAAATTCATCTAAATATATGAGAAAATAATTATAATTTAAAATGTTTTATATATTTACATAAATGTTGTAGTTTTTTTACATTAAAAAATATTATAAACTAACAGAATGAATCTTTTTTTATTAATAATGAAATTAAATACCTTTTCAAGACCCGTAATTCGTATTACAAGTTATTAAATAATAAGAAACTCAATTAATGAGGGAGCAGGGCTGGATCATGATAAAATATTATTCTATTGATTTATCAATACTTTTCTTTATCATGTATAATATTAATATTTAATCTATACTATATTATTAAAGCCGAAAGATTAAAAGTTTTGGTCATTGGTTGGTTTGGTACTGGGTGAACCATATAAAAGATCTCGACCGTCCTGTTTTATTAAACCATAGAAAAAATCTTGACCGTTCAATTTTAATAAAATATAATTTTAAAAAAGTATAGTCATACATACAATTCTATCCCAAGTAGTCATCCTTTTATACAAAATATTATAATAAGATAATAAAATATAATTTTAAAAAAATATAGTCATACATACAATTATATCTCAAGTAGTCCTCCTTTTATACAAAATATCATAATAAGATAATAAAATATAATTTTAAAAAAATATTGTCATACATACAATTCTATCCCAAGTAGTCGTCCTTTTATACAAAATATCATAATAAGATAGGATAATCTTATATTCAAATATCATAATAAGATAGGATAAACAGCTCTTCTTATCGACATCTTCATTCTTCTGTTCTTATTGTTGGCTCTACTCCCATTAGGTCCCCCCCTCTCTCTAACCCCTTGTGTTTATTTTAGCTCTACTTAAGTGTATCTATTTAATATCATCTATATTATATTATTAAAGCCGAAAGATTAAAAGTTTTGATCGTCGGTATGGTACTGGGTGAACCATAGAAAAGATCTTGACCGTCCAATTTTAAGTGAACCATAGAAACAATCTTAATCGTTGAATTTTAATAAAATACTAGCTTATATCCCGTGCGATGTACAGATGAATTTGTTTAGTTTTTTAATATTTTTATTTTAATATTTTTTAATGATTTGAATTTATTTGTATTTGTATAATAATAATTTAAATTTTATTTAATATTATATGTATATGTTTTTATATAATTTATTTGTGTTTATATTTTAATAGGATGAATTATAATGTTTATGAGTTGTTTGCATAAAAGGAGAACTACTGTGTTAGAATTATATATATGATTATATTATTTTGCATAGAAGGAGGAGTATCGGTGTTAGAATTGTATGTATGATTATATTCTTTTAAAATTGTATTTTATTAAAATTCAATGGCTAAGATTGTTTCTATGGTTCACTTAAAATTGAACGGTCAAGATCTTTTATATGGTTCACCCAGTACCATACCGACGACCAAAACTTTTAATCTTCCGGCTTTAATAATATAGTATAGATGTTTTTATATAATTTATTTATATTTATATTTTAATAGGATAATTTTTGTTTGTTTTGTATAGAGATGTATTTTACTTAGGAGATTAATGTGAGATATTTTAGTTAGAAGATTAATATGAGATTGTATTTTAGTAGTAATGTTTATATTCTTTAGAATTATAATGTTTATGAGTTGTTTGCATAAAAGGAGGATTATTGGTGTTAGAATTGTATGTATGATTATATTCTTTTAAAATTATATTTTATTAAAATTAAACGGTTAAGATTATTTATATGGTTCACTTAAATTTGGACGGTCAAGATCTTTTTTATGGTTCACCTAGTACTGTACCGACCAAAACTTTTAATTTTTCGTCTTTAATAATATAGTATAGATAATTTTAAAAGAATATAATCATACATACAATACTAACACCAGTAGTCCTCCTTTTATGTAAACAACTCATAAATATTATAATTCTAAAGAATATAAACATTACTTTTATGTAAAAATATAATTCCGTTGATATGATAATATTATATTATATTTAAATTATATTCTATATTTTTTATTTTACGAATCCCACTTATCCTATAATTTTTATTTAATATATCATTAAAGTTTATCCTATAATTTTAATTTAATATATCATTAAAATTTATGATAACATTGAAAGTTTGTTAGTCGGTCGATATTTGGGCCGGATAATTGATTAATTATTGGGCCTAATTTTAAAATATTAATATTCTAAATAAAATACAATCTCATATTAATCCTCTAACTAAAATATCTCACATTAATCTCCTAAGTAAAATACATCTCTATACAAAACAAACAAAAATTATCCTATTAAAATATAAATACAAATAAATTATATAAATATATATATATAATATTAAATAAAATTTAAATTATTATTATACAAATACAAATAAATTCAAATCATTAAAAAATATTAAAAAACTAAAAAAATTCATCCGTGCATCGCACGAGATATAAGCTAGTATATTTTTAAATTTAAAAGACTACATCATTTATTTGTGCTTCAGATATCATTTTTAAAACTTTTAACTCTTCATAAAAAAAACGTCGAATAATAATTGTGAACAAACACTTATTTTGACCGGTTGCGGGAGAAAATGTTGAGCATGGTATTGTCATCTCCCCGTGTCAAGTAATACCTAAAAAGACTAGGGGACAAATTTGCAATGGCTGCCCAACATTATCCGCAATTCCACATTTCCACTTGAATCACTTCATCAGCATATCCGTTTGGCTCAAAACCCAAAAATTTTTAAGCTCCTTTACTTCCCACATATACCAAAAAATAATTAATTAATTATATTTACTTTTAAAAATAAATTAAAATTTAAAAGAATACATAACTAATATAAATATTAATAAAATTATTTAAAAAATAACCATAAAATTCCACAGATTATAAGTATTGTAGTCGTTGATATTTCCTCTATCCAAATTTTTTTTTTTAAATTTTTATTAAAAATAAAAATTGAAAAATATTTATAAAACTATATTTTATATATTTTAAATACATAAAAAAAATTAAAATCACATGTCATTTAGAAGGAATGAATTAGGAAGTATTAAATTGTTGGAGTTGTATGTGAATAAAAATGTAAAAAAAAAGGTACTAGTAAAAGCAAGGCGGTAATGAGTCAGGTTGTTTTAGTAGCCAAATTCAGCAAAGGCTCTCCCTCTCTGTGGAGTAGTATTTTCTTTACTCTCTTCCGAGTCGACTCACTGATTACTCCCCTCTTTCTTTACTCTAATTTCCATTTCTCCATTTTGTAAATTAAATCAGGGCTTCCCTTTTTTAATTCTCTGCTACTTTCCGGTAAGTATGAACACCACCGGCAAAGAAAAAACGGCAACTGTGAAAGTTGAAGTTGAGGATGAGTTAGAAGATCAACACGGGCCTCTCTTCAAACGATCCAAAACCTCCTCTGCTTCTCCTGTATGCCTCTTCTTCCTTATATATCATTATTAGTATTATTATTATTATGCATCTTTTGTTAATTGTTAATTCCTGGCTTTTTATTAGCTTCATCACTCAATTGTTTTGGTCTTGTTTATTCATCATATGCTTTGTAGATGCTCTCTCTCTCTCTCTCTCTCGATACACTTGAGTTGCAACTCTTACATCTCTCTCTCTCTCTCATACACACACACAGGGTCATGAAGTAGTTAGATATCTTGTGTAGTTGTATAAACATTTCCTATGAGTTCCTATCTGGATTTGCTTGCTGAATTAGGGTTTGCTGATCTTTATTTACACTTTGTTTTAATTAAAATTAAATGTTTTGTTTATAATTTTGTTACTGAGTTGTTTATTAATAGCAGCAGAATGATTTGGGGAGGGATAGCAGTTTTTCTGTACCACCGTCACAATATAATCCACTTGATGAGCCCAGTCCGTTAGGTTTGCGATTAAGAAAGAGTCCTTCGCTATTGGATTTGATCCAGATGAGACTTTCTCAACCAGATAATTCTAAGCCTGGAGGAGCTCAACCTAAGAAAGAACACAGAGGTGGTGGTGCTGCTGCCTCCACTAGTAGCGATAGTAAGCTCAAGGCCTCGAATTTTCCTGCTTCAGTTCTTAAAATTGGCACCTGGGAGGTACAATTGGAATGTTAATATTTTGTCAAACTTGAATGGTTTCTTAATCTTTCTTTGTGTTGCATGAGATTAATAATGTTTTAATTGTTGCAGTTTAAGTCGAGACACGAAGGGGACTTGGTGGCCAAGTGTTACTTTGCGAAGCATAAACTTGTTTGGGAAATTCTTGACGGCGGTCTCAAAAATAAGATTGAAATTCAATGGTCTGACATTATTGGTTTGAAAGCTGCTTATCCTGGTGAACAACCTGGGACTTTGGATGTGGCGGTAATTATTTTTCTATTTTTAGTTTCACACGTGTACTGTATTACTACTATTCTAAGTCTTTACAATGGCATTTGGTTATTTATTATGTCTACTTGCACGATATTCTGCTATATGTGCGCAGCTAGTAAGACAACCACTTTTCTTTCGGGAGACCAATCCACAGCCTAGGAAGCATACATTATGGCAGACAACGGCAGATTTTACAGGTGGACAAGCTAGCATAAACAGGTATTACTTGATGAGTCTATAAATTGCTTATGTTTACCATTGTTGCATTTTGTGTTGCCCTGTCATAGGTATTAACTTGTATTATAAAATCAAGTCTATGTAGAAACCTTGAATTTAAAAGGGACGAGGGGGTGCTTGAAATTTTCAATGGATCAAATATGAACCTTTGCATGTTCGACATACTATAACTCTGTCTTCCACATTCTGTAGCTGCTAAATGAGTGAGTGCCTACTTGTTTGTTTATAGCCAGTTATCCTAATTCCTAAAGCAACCTTAATATTATAGGTTAGTCCCATTCACCTAAATAAAATAATGTCAAAGGCTCATTTTGTATGGCGAATTTGTGTGCAATCTTTAAAGTTGCAAGTGCTTTCTTTTTAGTTTGCATCCAGATATTATAGTACTTACAAAATTAGTTATGCATGAGCAGTAGAGTTCCCAGTTCCCACAGCTAATATTTCGAGTAGCTCATAGTTGCTTCATGTCTGCGTATTATTTTGCTTCTCAGTGATACATATTTCTGCTTCGTTTCAGGCGACATCAATTGCAGTGCCCACCGGGCTTGTTAGGAAAGCACTTTGAGAAGCTCATTCAATGTGATCCTCGTCTCAACTATTTAAGTAAGCAGGCCGAAATATCTCTAGAATCTCCATATTTTGAATCCAGAAATTCGATCTTTGATAAATTAGATGACGCGAAGAATGAGTTTGATATAAATATTGCTACTGGACCTGCCGTTTTTGACTCGAGGGATGAAGTGTCAACATCTGGGACTCGTTCTTCATTCTCAAAGAATGAACAATACTTTGTCGGTAGGCATCCTGTTCATTGTCGTCACGAGACACCTTCACCAAGCTCAGGTAAATATGTTGGCAACTTGGCATGGGTCATGGTCAACATGTAAGGTTTATTTAGGTTCAGTTCGAATTTTGCTTTCTTGCATTAAGCCTTCTAGTGGTGCACGAATTTGGGATATTTCAGTTTCACGGCAACTACGTATGAACAGCAGTGGTGGCTACTTTCAGCTCTAGTTTTACTGAAATATAATCTTCTTTAGAGGGAACAAATTATGGATAATTTTGTTTGCTGTCTTTGACAATATTGCTCTAACTTGACTTCAATATTTTCAGTTATCGACAGCGGTGTGAATGAAAATATTAAAAACAATGGCATGCAAGAGTTGAAGAATCTTAGCTGTTGGGATCGTATCAGAGTTCCTGGACTTCACCCTTCGATGTCAATGAATGATCTAGTTAGCCACATTGAAAATCAGATTTTGGAGCCCAGTATATCAAACAGTCCTATCTTATCCGATGAACAACGGCAAAGTTTGGAGATTCTGGAAGAGATTAGCAGGTGCCTATTCACAGATTCTCGACATGCGATAACTTCTGATGAGAAGTCTGTAATATCAAGAGTCGACTCCCTGTGCTGCCTCCTACAAAGGGATCCTTCGTCAGTTCAAGAAGTCCATCGTGACAGGGGCAATAATACTAATATGACTAGTGAGGATGATAAATATGTTCATGAACTGAAATGGTCTGATACTGAGCTTAAAAGCAAGGTTGCAGAAAAATCTTTAACTCTAGATAGTGAACTGAATGATGGATCTGGCTGCAAACAAGAACCTGGCATGTCCAGGAAGGACTCCGTCGGGGATTTGCTGCTCAATCTTCCCCGAATTGCATCATTACCACAGTTTTGCTTCAACTTCTCTGAAGATTTTGATAATCAAAGCAGATAAAGTGCCCTCTTCAAGTGAGAAAGTGTCCTCTGCAAGTGATAATGTGCCCTCTTCAAGTTTTTGTAGTCTTTAAATGGTATATGCATAGTTTCTGTAGTTTCTTCCTGGTTTTGCCAGGGATTTAGAAACATGAAGTGATGAAGAATTTTGCTTTGTTTATCAGGTTACTGTAGTTCGAGTTTCTGCTGTAAAATTCATTTTAAGTTATAACAGTCCCCCTGTAGGGAATGGTCATGTGTTCTTTGATGCACTAGAAGCTTCTGTAAATATGAATAACACCCTGGAACTGCATGCTAATGGTCATGTGTTCTTTGATGCACTAGAAGCTTCTGTAAATATGAATAACACCCTGGAACTGCACTATCTGTGAATACAAAGATGGATCTGCCAAAGTTATCGAAACATCCTTTACTTTGTCAACATTAACACCTTGCTCCCGAGTTTTAAAAACTGAGAAAAGTAAGTGAAGAGGGAGTAAAGTATTTTCATCCTAATTTTGGGATGAAAGTTTTGGAGTGAAAGTATGTCTAATTTACATTAATTTTCATTTATTTCCCTCCTTTTTAAAAACTCGGGAACACAAATAGGAGTGAAAGTGAAACTATTTTACCGACCAAAAAGTTTATATGCATTATAGAATGATTTCCATTTAGGCTGACCCAGCAATTGATAAAACTGACAATCTTTATTCTTTTCGGTCTATTTTATGAACTTAAGCGGCTAATATTATATATTAATACTCTCTATAATTTATTTTAATTAAAACCATGCCCTTTTTTTGTGAGGGACAAAAATAAAAGTTCTTGCCTATCTAAAATGGTTTGTGGGATGATAAGATCATTTTGTGGAATAATTATAAACGGAAAAGGAGCTTTACGTCAATCCCGCTAGATGGCTGCAATAACTTTTTTTTCCTTTTCATTCCGAATTGGTTCTTCCACCGAGTTTCCATTTTTAATTTTCACAAATGTCGACTCCCACATACGAGTAATAGAAAAGTTACTGCCAGTACTTTTTAAGTGTGCTTTTGTAGTTGTACTGCTATTATGACTATGGATCAGCCACTAGCTATAAATCTAATACCGAGCAATGAGCATTATACATACAACACAACATTTCATTATTTCTTTTCGGTTGAGGAATAAGCCAAGAAGGTAGATGGACAAATGGATACAGTAATTTTACTCGTGAAATTTTATAGTATCAATAAACAATAAACAGTTGCAAAATATCCTAAAATTTCAATACATAAACTATAGAGTACAGATTTTATTGTGTCTGGTTAGATTTGCTGCAAGTTGCACACACTACACCTCTGTGGTCAAAAATCAACATCCTAGCTCTGCATATTACATCCCATCATAATTTTGCTCTTTTATCTTTGCTTTGTTCAAGATTCTAATTTAGGCCATGGAAATATTTCTAGACCAAAAAGGATAAAAAGTCTGTAAAGAAGAATACATGCTACAACAAAAATAGGAAATCCTTGCTTTTCCCAAACAAGAACTGTCGCTGCACAAACCAGAAACCATAAATAACGCAGCTGGCAAACTGATTTTTGTAGGAAAAAAATGTGAGAAAGATATATCCTATCTTGGTAGATTACACAGACAATTCAAATTCTTATGTCTCAATTACTTGGCCTTCATTTGTAATTGCAGGCAAATGCATAAACCTACTTCTTCCGTAGCACTCACAATCGAACAAGGCAAACAACAAGAAGTTTCATCCTCTGGTTGCACCTTGTGCAGATTTATTAATCTTTCTTCACATGCTTTTGAAAGAGGGCAAAACCAAAAGATGCGACCACCCCTACCACATACCCAGCCATAGCTCCAAAACTCACACAAATTGGCCATTCCTACAAAGAAAAAATGCCCAGGCATTGAAATACAAAGGGAAGACAAGTCTATACCATCTTTTCAAACAAGGTCCAGAAGATGTAAGAAATATAAAAGAAGACATGATAACCATAATCTGTATTTCTAAGAGAAGCAATCTAGTATGTGCAATAAGAGGGGAAATATCCAAAACTAATGGTGGCAGAAACAAACTTTGGCAAACCTTAAATAAGTCCAACTAATGGATCAAGTGGCTAAATCAAAATCATATCTGACACATTGCTTTAGTTCTTTCGACCAGTGAGGCAATATTAATGGAGTGAACTGCGATAAAGCACTTCTCTTGTGATGGCGAGGAGAAATTCTCTAACAGAAAACATTGTAGAGATTACAGACACTCCCTAGATGACCAAATCTAGAGTCTAGTACTGTGAAACCATCAAACACCCTCACCTACACCCCTCTCTTTCTAGGAATCAAACCTCAAGCTCGCAATACACGCCAACCATATTAGTTTAATATATACACTCTCGCTCCTTCTATCTGTACGTTCCTTCATACTAGCTCTTGGAATCATCACGTGTCTTCTATATAAAGTTATAAACACATCAATCAACTGCCTATCTATTTTTACAACAAATTAACTGTCCCACGTCCATGTTTACATATTTCACTTACAGCTGGACCTTTAGTAACAATTCGCTAATATGACATTGAATTAGATCCGGGGGGGGGGGGGATGCTAGGACTGGGGAGTGACTTGGAGATGCTATCATGCTGGCTTGGAAAAAGACACGCATAATTTATACATTTGATGCCAATTTAAATAAATAATGTCTGATATAAATTATAATTATCTTAAACTTGAGATATTAAAAAAGATTACTGTCTTTATACCTGCCACGGCCTTTCCCAATCAAGGGGCATTGGCCATGCTCCAAACCAAGCACCTATAACAGCTCCATGTGCCGGTAGACAGATCATATAATCTATTGGTCCAGTTGGCCTGCATGATATATTAATAAAAATATCAACCATAGTGACCTAAAGGTAAGAGAACTGGCATCTTCCAGTAACCTATAAACCACATAAATAATTACACATGCGAAGGTATCAAATACAAAGCCACAAAACCATAATTATTATCATACGGCCAAATGCACTGATACATCACGTGATAAAAATGTCACTTACTTTGTGTGGCCAAATATTCGTCGCCATTCAGTCCACGATGAACCAAAAACAGACGCTGCAGGGACAATCTGCCAGACGAAGAGAGGGTATATTAGTCACAACACTTACAAGGGATTATAAACCGGAGGTACAACCAGCTCGAATCAATGTTTTTGATTTATTGAACAACCAGCATGCAGTTTGAATTCAATAAAGTCACAAGAGTTTATCTCGTCCCTTGATACATAATTAAAGTTCAACTAAAGCAAAACATGATAAGTTAAGATATGCAAATAACTAATACACGACGGATTGTGAAATGATAAACTGCAAGAACAAAATTAATCAAACACTCACAGTGAATACTGACATCAGAAATGACCAGTTGGCAGTCTTTGAGAAGTACCTGTTTACATTGACAAAATCGCAATTAATATAATTTTGTAGTAAGAGAGAAACAAGGATACAAAAATAATTATGATAGATAAAAACGACTGTAAAGGATGTTTGTTTTAATAATACCCATATATGTTTTCTAGTTAAGAAAAGTGGAAATGCTTATCACAGTTGAGGTTGGACTAAAGAAAGAGAATGAACTTTGACGATCAATATTCTGGACGAGATTTGATTATACTAGATTCTTAAACATATCCTTGTACTCTTCTAGACAACTACTTTCCATGCATGCCCGGACATTTGTAATTTATCGGATACCACGATGAGTTATAATAGTCTTGAAAGACTACAACAAATTTAAGTACCTTGTGAATATATAAAAAAATTATTAAATTACAGGAAAGACTGGATGATCAATTATCTTTCAGTTTCCAACCTCGACTATGATTTCAGTTTTACATAGATATTAGAATACAATACATCTTTTAAGTCTCACTATAAGTCTATAACGTACTGAATGCCAACAGGTGCCCCCAAAGCTATAGCTCCAAGTGCATTAACTATAGCTCCTACAATTTTAATTACAAGATGTTAGAATGTAGATAAAAATATATATAAATAATTACTTAACATTAAATTTTGTTATGCCTGTACATATCAAGTGAAGAACAACATTCACGGATCCGTCCATACTCAATATAATTATATAAGTATATCATCACATGTTAAAGTAAATAGAAGGCATTAATATAAAGTCTATCAAAATAATAAGAATTATGAACCAATTACAGGTACACCAACCTATTTAAAGATTTTAAGCATCCTTTAATTGAAACCTTCTCCTACTTTCTGTCAAACATCAAACTAAAATTGTTCCAAGAATGGATTCCTTCAAGCTCAATTGTCACTTAAAACAGGATAATATGCACATGCTCTTAATGTAACCTTGTTCAAATTTCTTTACCTCATCTATATGTGTGCATATATTAGTGCGTTGTGTAGAAATGTGTGCGTATGAAGCACATTTGAAAGAAACTAACCAGCAAAGAGCCCGAGTAAACCTCTTCCCACAGCTTTTATATACTGTCATTATCACATTAAAAACCCTAAGACATTTATAAATTACTTTGTAATGCATAAAAACTAAAAACCCATATACCTTATTTTCAATTATCATATACATAGATGCATCCATCAAAACAAAAAAAAAATCAAATATCAAAATGATATCGTTAGAAATTTAATACCGAGCATTGATTTGGATGTTGTCGAAAACCACTAAAAATAAGGATCGCAAATGGGGCCTCGATCACCTGAAAATCAAAATCAAATGGATTAGCAATAAAAAATGCTTTAATATAGTCACTTCTAATAGAAAAAAAGGTACCCAGACGGAGGGTTTGAGTTGGATTGTCCACGAGATTTATGGAATAGACATTCTGAGCAACCCAGAATGCTAAAGCTAACCCTGGCCCGCATATTAGGTGTATGATAAATGTATATAATGATGAAATCGGTGATACAGTGTCGTTTGAGCTTGTTGACAGTTTCAGTAGCTTCTTCTTCGCCTTGTCCATAACACTGTTCTCAGCTTTGGAAGCTAAATTTTTCTGTAGGGGCTCTGTTTTAGTTGTGTTGTTTGCTATTTTAACCTAGAAGTGTTTAATTTTTCAACCCCTACTCCTGGATGGAGTCAATAGTACCGATTGCATTCAAAGACGGCTCAACAATTCCTGTTTCAAGTACATATAAATGCGGCAAAGTATTAATAAAAGGGATATATGTTGACAGTACAACATGTGATTCAATGCATCTTACGGTGAAGTTCAAAAGCATCCTTAAAAGCACAAATCATGGGAAGAAATGTCTAATCTTTTTTCCTTGGGGCTTGTTTGGATAGGGGTGAGGAGGGGCTGGGTTGAAAAATTTAGAACCATGTTTGGGAAATAATTTAGGAGGGAAGGTTGAGTTTTGACGGGTAAGTTGGCAAGGGGACAAGGGGTTATCACATAGTTAAAAAGGGAGGTTTTCTAACACCCCAATTTGGGGTGTTGGGGAAATGGGGGTGCTCTGCTGATCCTCTGTTTTGTTCGGAGTTGTAACCAAGCAGTCGCTTCGACCAACTGTTCCAAGAAAACAGATATTTCTTATATAAAAAACAATTACCGGTAAAAATAACCGAAAGTATACTCGTTACTTAAACGCCGCCGTGTCGGAAATAGAACATCGATCTTCAGCTCTTTCTTTTCTCTATGTTCACAAATCTAGGCGTTGGGGTAAGGGACCTGCTCCCGAGTTCCAAAACTGTCGTTTATTCCTTGTTTCCTGGCTTTTTAAAATTCGGGAGAAATGTTTACAAATCTCGTGTGTAAATGTGTAATAGCGGGCTTGTGCCTTTGTGGGCTAAACTAATTACGTCTAATTTATTTGGGCTACTTTCATAATCTTCTCCTTCTTCATTTTTAAAAGAAATTTGGGCTAATATAATTAGCAAAAAAGGAAAAAAATTTGGGCTAATATCGTTGTTGCTGGGAAAATGGACAATAATGTTTTCTTTCATGTAAAGGAGAAATGCGTTTTTTTCAATTGAGGAGAAATAAGTTTTAAATTAGAATATTTAGCACACTTTATGATATACATATTCTTATGGATTAAAAACTAGGGTGTATTTAATGCGGTGTATGTCGGAGTTTAACGAGCTTTAATGCCTGAGTTTGTGTTTCGTAGCTTGGTTCTGCCCTCACAAGATGCCTACGTATCTCTGTTGTGTTTAGAGAATCAAGCCAAAACGCAGTTCTAAGAATGAGGGGTTAGAACCTTTATATGGACGTAGAGAGTCTAAGTAGGGTTAGAGCCTAGAAGGATTCTGAATTCTTTTTGCGATAGATGTAGTTTCCAAGTAGGAATAGGTTTCCTTGTTGATTGAGATGTCTTGGGAGCTACTCTTTGGACTAGTTTTCATGTATTTAGACATAATTAATTAGCTGTATATTTAGCCAATCAATTAATTACGAATTTATTTACTAATTAGGGTTTCAAGCCCCATTAATTGGGCCTCCCTTTTGGACCAGACTAGGTCCAACTAATGCCACATTAATTGTGTCTTTAGGGCTTACTTTCAGCCCATATCACATATGGAATAGAAAAGATTATTTTTTAAGTTCCTCTTTGTAATTAATATTCAAAGTTTTAGGGCAGTATAACCGATATCCATAGTTCCATCTCTCTTATGCTTTAGTACAAATTATTATCATTAGATTTTGTAATGAAAAAAAAATACTTGTCTAGTTTTCATTGATACTAGAAGGATAATAATATCATACTCCTAAATTACAAAGTTAAGTTTTACAAGTTTTACATGCATGCGGAATGGCATAATAAGGTAACATTCTTGCCTGCGCTGAGATCTCAAGAAGGATAAAAGAAAGAAAACACCCATCATTAATTCTGGTCATGGATGTCATTATTTCTAAACACAACTGAGTCACAATGATAAAATTATGTGTATTACCAGAGCCGGAGCCGGTGCGAGTTGTTCGACAGCATAGAATTTTTAAATGTAATAGGACACATTTTTTTCCATGTAAGTGTGTGTATATATATATATATATATATATATATATATTTTGAAATGAAAAAAAATTATAATTTTTATTTTTGAATTTTAAAAATTGTAAATAAAAAAAGATTGGAAAATATTATATATTTAAATAATTTTTAATTGTTATATTGAATAAGTCACATAAATTCTAAAAATAATAATATAAAAAACATGTTAATAGAAATAAATATTTGTATCCGGAAGTGTCACTAGAACGAGGTAAACTACTTAGTTTTAATGATTTCATTAAAGTTAATTAATTTAAAAGTGTACACTAAATTTTTTTATTTACAATTATCAATTAATTTTTATTATTTTATGTACTTTTATTTTTTTTAATTATTATGATACTTTTTTAGATTTTATACCGGGCACTCCAAATATTAGGTACGGCTCTGATTATCACCGCTTAATCTCCTATTTATTTAGATGTATACATCAACAACAGTATACTCCATCCGTCTAAATTCAAGTGTCTTGTTTGATTTTTTGAGATCACTTGACTAAATTTTGACCGAAAATTACATATATTATATAATTATAAAAAATTAAAAAACATATATCATTAGAAAATATATTTAATCTACTTTAAAATGTAATTTTTAATTTTTAAATAAAAAAATAAATTCTAATTTTTCGGTCAAAATTTAATTAAGTTTGACTATAAAAATTCAAATAAACCACTTCCACTTAAATGGGTACGGAGGAGGGAGTATATGATTATGCATGCATACGAGAAAATAGCTATATTATTCGATAATATACACAATGACTACTATAGCTAGAAAGTGGTACTAGCCGAAGTCAAGGCACGTTCTTTCGTTTTCAATTCTACTCCGAATATATGTAAATGCATGCGTATATCGTATACCAGAAGTATCTATTAATCTATTATTACACGAGAACATTCATTTCAAATCTGATTCCGAACCTAACTAAAATTTTATCATACAAAAAAACTGTTATACCCTATTATATCAATATATTTGAATACCCTCGGTCATGAGCAAATAAAATATGTTAGCAAATTTAATCACACAAAAAGAATGTTATACCAACGTTGTAACCCTACTATTATTAATAATAAGGCTACACAATTTAACAAATTCTAGATCATATCATACTTCCATAAACCAATAATTATACTAAAATTTAAGTATTAAATCTCAATAACAATAATACTGATAAAATCTGAAATCACCTAAAATAGTTCTCGAATTTCTCATTAAATCTCCTAAGCAAAAGGAGCTAGAAACTGGGTAACGCTCATCACTCTCCCCACTTTACCCCTCGTTACATGCGGAAATGAAATAATACGAGTGAGTCAAACGCCCAGTACAAATATATTTTAACATAATGCAGAATTTTAGAAAATATAGTAGATTGTGTCTTACCAACATAAGAACTCAATAAAGTTTTTAACCAATAAAATGATACAAATGGGAATAATATAAGGATCACGAGATATCTTAAATCATATACGATATATAATAGAATGGTATCAAAATAAATAATTCGGATCCAAAACAATAAAAATAAAGGTGAAAAACAAGTAAGGTGGGAAGAATAAGGGTATTTTATATAAAACTGTACTCGTGAAACTTCACTCACCAAGTACAGGATAATGATTTCTTCCTCGGTTATTCACAAGAAGAAATAATAGAATGTAATTATATCTATTATACGAGAACATCCGATTCAAACCTGATTCCAAACCTAACTTCTGAGCAAATTTAATCACTGTTATACCATATTATATCAATATATTTGAATACCCTCGGTCAGGAGCCCATTTAAATACCGAATATGACATGGATTGCCTAATTTGATGTAAGATTTCACATTCTATTGCCCTTACTTTGCATTCTCAGACTGATTTAACTGAATTAGGCACATGTTCTCCTTCATAATCTTCAGGATTTTATCCTTAAAATTTTCATTATGAGTTTGTATTTAGCTTACAATTTGACTCCTATTTTTAGTTCTGAAGCCAAGAACCTTAGTTCATCCTGTGCTTTCGGATTTAAATGCTGCAAATTTTGGTTTTGGAATGCAGTTCCGTCCGTCCTATATGAAGCGCAGTGGTAAAACCAGAATTCCAAGAGGGTAATAATATGTATCCATAACTTTTTAAAGTCTGCTTGAGGCTTAAAATTAAATTTTTACTGATTTTAATCAAAATCCAGGTTTGAAAAAAAATTCTATTAATTTTTGAAGTTTAGTGGGGGTTGTAACCTAAGCTAGCTCCATCCTTCCCAACTCTTTTTGACTGTTTGTTAATTCTTGTTTTTGATCGCTCATCTTCATAAGCACAGTTTCTAGGTCGGAGTGGAGTGATTGTTTCAACATCTCTGACTAAATGCAATGTTCCCCAACACTCTTAAGTCTTTCACTTCGCTTATCTATCTCAACTTTGCGTTGTTTGGTTTCCTAGATAGCAACCCCATACTTGAATCATGGAAAGATGAAAGAGATGGTATGTGGTGCTCCCCAGGGTTTACAAATGTAGATGTCATGTTTATGCAGCTACCAATTTTAAGAGAGAGTTAGATAGAAGAGTTAATAATATACTTTTTTTCTTTTGCTAAACAATACTCTATCTAATATACCTTTCTCCACATCTATATTCTACTTTTATACTACTAAATGAACCCTAAACACTCTGATGTTTTCATCCACACCATTTTCTAACAAGGAAATATTATTACTCGTAGTATTTTAGTCCACTAAAATCATATAACAAAACAACTAAACCAAGACTCATCTCCACTTTCATTTACAGAGATGCATGTATGCCAACTACTAAAACATTCAACATGCGCATAAACCCTGATAATCCTGTCTCTTCCTATATCATGCCACACACAAACTCAAAATGATTCACAAAATTCAAACCAAGTGCAGCTACTAGAATATTTGTGTAAAGCTTCACTAAGTGCCGCAAATTAAGCTAATGTTGTACTTAATATATTCTACTGCTTCCTTCCACTCATTTTCCAAACGTATCATTCAGTAGCAGCGGGTGATCCCATATAACATTATTCACACAAAAACCCAAAGGTACAAGTACCTAAACAAATTTAGTAATATCTATCTACTTCGTTGAGGCCTTCCTTTTGGTACTACTAGTAGTAGTAACAGACTGTGGCTTGGGATGTATTTCAGCCTCGCTGGGATCCAACCATTTTACAGGGTGGCGATTATAGAAAGGCCAATCAGGTACTGTGATAAGACTAGTCAAAACAAGTCCACCAGCATATATAAGTAGCACCATTTCAAAGGACCCAGAGATATAGCCTGTAAGAAATGCCACCACTGCAAATGCTAACAGCATTGTCTGCATTAGCTGCTCTGCTAGCTTCTGCCCTTGCCAATCCATCTGTCACCAGATAAAGGAAAGAATATTAATACGAATAGATATTCGGGTACAAGTTAAAGAAGGAATATGATTTCTCATATAACGCAACCATCATTCCTAGGATTATGAAATTATAACACAATAGCTCCTAGGAATCAGCAATCGATCTTCTCGCAATCCAAATATCGTGTGGAGGTGGTATTTTGATGAGCGTGCATTAGTGTTAGGAGAGTTTGTTGGAATTTTTAATACTAATATTTCAAATATTTATTTGTTTCAAAAGAAAAAAAGTATTATTTTTTAATTTATGCGTGAGACCTTTTTATTTTTGAGACTTTTCAATACAAATTTTGAATTTGGAGAGATTTTTCATTGGGAGGCCTTTGATTATTTAATTTCTTCTTTTGGTTTAGTAATAAAGGGGGCTCTCTAGTCTTCTAGAGATGGGAAAAAAGTTTGGTTTAAATATTAAAGTGATCACTCAAGTCAGGAGCATATATCAAATATGTGACTCTAGTTATCGGGGATCCGTATGTACCATTATAGTGACAAATAATGACAAAACTGTTAGTCAATTAATTGACTTAATGGAAAATTGAATGTAACGTTAATCTACATAGATTACACACGAGATTGGACAAGAAGTTGAGATCAATGCACGTGGGATAATATTTTAAAAATTAAAATAATAGCTACCACCATATCTGTATTATTTAAAATAAAAAGAATTATTTTAAAATCACAATCTTTTTTTTAATTTACACAAAAATAAAATTTTCTAATAAAATTAAAATTTTTTATTTTAAAATCTCAATCTTTTTTCTGAATTATATAAAAAATTATATTTCCAAAAATGAAAAAAAATCATATTATATATATATATATATTCATTTCATAGCTCCCCAAATCATAAAAAACAAAATTTATATTATTTTAAAAATATTATTAATTCAATATTAATTCAAAAATTGAGATTTTAAATTTTTTTAGAAATATAATATTTATTTATAATTCAGAAAAAAGATTGAGATTTTAAAATAAAATTTTTACTTTTATTTGAAAATTTTAATTTTTAAAAGAAATATATATTTTTTATTTAAAAAAATACGTGAACAAATATAGTTGTTGTTTTAATTTTCAAAATATTATTTCATTACATTCTGGTTCACACGCGCTAAGATATGACTAAGATATGTTGTCTAATATTTCCGTTTAATTTGTTGACTAACAGCGCTGTCATTATTCGTCACTATAATGGTACATATGAGTTCCCGATAACTAGAGTCACTTATTTGATATATGTCATTAACTTCAGTGACCACTTTGATATTTAACCCAAAAAAGTTTTTATTTTACTTTTACTAATTTGGCTTATAGAAATTCTCGGGGTGAACCAGAGTCGAACCCAGAACATGGTTTGGGGATAGACAACATAATATGGGTTTCATATTTATATAAAACTATTTTTGGGTAATGATCAAAAGGTGTTCTCAATTTATTTTCATGTACTACACTAGTGAAACTGATGTCGTGTAACACTGGAAGTTAATTGTCATGAGTCCGTGTGCATGTAGCGGGACAAATTCAACTTTAGCGCAGTGATTAAGTTCACGGCACGATTTTTGTTCAGATAAGTTGTCTTGATTTTCATGTGATAAATTTTGATTTATTCCCTATTTTTATTTTCATCACATAAGATATCATATACTCTACTCAATATTTTGTCAATCCGTTGTGACTACATACATATCCCCAACAAAGTTCATATGACCTCGTGTAGGTGAATTGTATGGAGGTGGAGGGGGTGATCTTGGGATTTTTCGATAGTCGCTTATCCCGGATTTCAGTGGAGATGGAGGTGGTGGTCTCGGTTTTGTAATGTAGTCGCTCTCGCTCACCCCGGGCTTTTTTGGAGTTGCAGAACGTGGAGGTGGAGGTGGTGGTTTCGGTGTTTTCGTGTAGGTGCTTATCATGCTGCTTAACGGTAGCTGGTCCTCAACCAGACTAATCCACTTGTTTTCCTGCTTGTATTTGATGCTAATTGTTTCAAATATGTCATGTTCTCCTGCGCGCATCATAATCATATGATTTGCAACTTAATTAGTTAATAACTTATACAGTACTATAATATCTCTAATAATTAAATACATACAATCATTAAGCATGCATGGTTGATGGTTGGTTACCTGGTAACATCCTTGCTTGAGATCCAAAGATAGTAAAGAGTGATAAAAGAAAGAAAGCGCCAATCAATTTGGCCATGGATATCATTAATACCTTTACACGTACAGTTGATGAGGTACAATGAGAAGAACATAACCACTTGATCTCTCATTTTATAGACATATATATCGTCTTCATTTTGTTCCAGTACACAGTTTTAACTTATAAATTACGAATAAAATAAAGTAAATAGCCCGAATGATGCATGCGAGAAATAATTGTTTAAAAAAATTACATATTAATATGAGTAACCATCCTAGGGTCAATGCATTAGCATTAGCTAAAATTATATATTAATATTTATTTTATCCCCCTCTAGTAAGAACACGAGATGAGTTGTGCGTTCATACATAGCCAAGTCAAAAGTCTCAGCAAACACGGCGTTCATATTCCAACCCCCCAAAAAAAAACCACAAAACAACACACACATATATTGTTGTCAATGCGGATTTAACGAGTTATTTACTTATTTCTGGCTTAAAACAATTTTAATATAATTACAGTACTTTGTTTAAAAAAAACTATGATAATATGTCCTTAGTCAACAATAGAATGGATTAATAGGAAATACTATGCATTTAAGTATGGTATACGTAAAAACTATGCAAATTAATGGAGTAATTACCCTAGTCCATAGATATGTACACCCTTCGTACCATAATATTAGTCTCTTTTGAAAAAAAAAATTGTCTCATAGTAATTGTTTATTTTTACTTTTAATGTAAAAAATTCAAACTTACCTTGTTTTTTTGTTATTTCTAATATAAAATTTACTTTATTTAGTACTCCATTCGTCTCATTTTAATTGACTTGTTTGACTTTTACACGCATATTAAAAAAAAATATCTCTATTTTAACTATAATACCCTTGTAATTGCATTAATGTATACGCATAAAAAATGGTATATTACCAATGCATAGTTAATAGAGGTATGAGTGAAATTTAAATCTATATTAAAGGAAAGAAGATAGATTTTTGGGACAAAATAAAATAGAAATCCAGCCAAATAAAATGTGAAAGAGAGAGTATAAATAGTGATAATTAATATGATATACACGGAAAATTATTGTACAACTAACTTTTCTTATTATGCGTTATTTTTACAAAAGAGACTATTAATATTGGACCGAGATGGAGTATATATTGTATAGATAAATTTCATGAAATACACAACCAAAAAAATACCAATACCTAAATTTCTATGTAAATATTGTACAGATAAATCCCTCATTAAATACACAAAAATTTCAAATATTCCATAAAACTACTGATTAATTAAAGGAATAAATGCCTATAAAACTATGACACTTCAGTGAATACAAATATATACGCAGGCTTTTTGTATAATAATAGTAATTGTGAGTTCACAACTAATATATATGGTCACAACATTCGATTGACTCATTATATATACTAGATTATTTGTCCTGGTAATTTATAATTTATATATTAATATATATTATTATTATAATATAATAATATATAAATAATTATATTGAATTATTTAAAATTTAAAATTTTAATATAATAATGTTGAACTTTTTTTATTTATTTTAGATATTTTAATTTATTTATTTATTATTATTTATAATATTTATATGTTTTAATTTTTATTTATGATTTACTCATACAATAATATTTTATGTATAGTAATTCATATTTTAAATTATGTACATCTTAAAAATTTTATTCAAAATTAATTATTTTCAAATCTCTTATAATATTATATATATATTTTTTAATAATTTACTCATATTATATTATTTCTTTACGTTCAAATATCAATTATATTTAAAATTTGTTATTTAATTATGTGTATATCAATATTTACGCAAAAATATTTATTATGTTATATCAATATTTGATACCGTCATTGGATACCAAATTAATATTATGAATTTTATTCAAATATATATATATATATATATGAAACTTATATATGCTATGCGATATAATGAACTTATAATGAACTTAACATAGTATTTCAAATTTTGATAAATGAAGATTATCATAAATATTATATATCACATTAAGGATATTAGTCAACTGAGTTAATGAGTTAAACAAGAAGAATCTAAATATGGATAAAGAGAGCCTGGAAATAAATTATCCAATATGTCAAATTATAAATTTTATCCAAGGGATTATTCAACAATTTATATTATATAGATAACAAATGGATTATTTAACTATACACAACCTGCATATGGGCCGTTATAAAAAAAACACCAATATTATTTTAAATTTAAAAACAATCATCATTTATGTTATGAAAACCAATATCACGTAATACATTAATGTAAATAAAAGTTTTATAAAATATATCATTAAATATATAGTGTTCCGTAAAAAAACCCATTAGAGAACATATCAATACGTTAATGAACAAAAGAAATAATTTTTTAAACAATTACAAACAGTGATACTTAATAAAAAAAAGTACACAACACAAAAATTTTAAAGTACAACAAAAAAGAAGCAAAAAACACACCATAAATTACAGAACACAAAAATTTTGAAGTAAAAAAAAAAGCAAAAAACACACCATAAACTACGGAACACAAAATGAAAATTATAGAAGACAGATTTAAGTAACTAAATACATTTGTTTTTTTAATAATAATATGAATACGGTGATGTTTGTAATTTTTTGGGATCGTAATGTTCCGTAAAATATGACATTAAAGAAGTAATAAAAAATTAGGAGTATATGTTAATTAGTTTACATGTATAAATAAATTAATTTTCCCAGTGATATATACAAACATATATATGGGTGTGCGCCTGGAAGGAAATATAGACCTGTTTGATGAGAGCGATAATTGCAGAGATGAATACGATATATTATCGACGTCGTTCTTTTTCTGATATTCAACCTATATAGCTAACAGTGGCTAGGCATTATCGTCCGTTAGTGTTTTTTTAGTTTTTTATTTAATTTGCCGAAGAGTTGGTGCATCTTTTTAGATGATGAATTAACCTCATCCAAATGTCGGATCGAGGAGCCAAGTATAGCTATTAATATATAAAGCTATTTAACCTATAGGTGCTATCTGCAACTTGAATCTTAATTGGCTTCTACCACACCAAGTGTGGGAATTTATCGTAGATTTAGAAGGCTCCAGGCTACAACGTATAGAAATGTAAATGTAAATCTATTTACATGCATGCGGCAACACCGTTTATACTGGATATAGCTATATCTATATATTACATGAACAGAGACAAGAGAGATGGATGTAATCTAGGATCACAGTGCTCACAAATAAATAAATATATATATAGCGCTAGCTGCAGCTAACTAATTAATGTGATATTGGGGATCACCATAGAGAACTACTAGCAATCGGCAACCGATCTGCTAGCGATCCAGTTACTGCGTGGATGAGGTGATTTTGATGAGAGCGGTCGTCCTTTATTTGTAGTTGAAGTTACTATATTCCAGCCTATTGAAGGTGCAGCACGCGGAGGTGGAGGTAATGATTTTTTATCTGCTGTTATCCAGCCTTTTGAAGGTGAAGCAAATGGAGGTGGAGGTGACGGTTCTGCAGTAATGCTTATTATCTTCTCCGCGATGACCAAATTGATTGACTTTTTATCTTTGTAGTAGTTGATGCTACTTACTTTGAATTCTCTGCCTGCATCACAAGTATATCATTAGCATTTAGCTACTTAATTATCAACTCAGAAATTTTATACTTAACCAGCTGCTACGTACGTACACCCAATTATGCTAGGCTGCTAGCTCAATATAATATATATATAATGCATAGTTATAAATTACCTGGTAAGATTCTTGCTTGAGATCCCAAGAGAGATAAAAGAAAGAAAACACTCATCATTCTGATCACGGATGTCATCGTTCGTAATTTATCTCCTAATTGCGGCGCAATGTGATGAGTTTAATTAACTACTTTATCTCCTAATTTATAGACATATAACAAGTGTGAGTGTGACTGTGAAAGATCAAACGATCATGTATACGATAAATATTTGACCAAGTCACTAAAAAAACATAGAACCCATGGTATGGTCAACGACTCAATGCAGAACACGAGATGATCCGTTCACATTAGGCCAAGCTAACCAAAAGTCTCAAACATGGTTTTTTTGTTTCAGTTCAGCTGCGATGATTTCCCGCGACGTATTATATGATTTCATTATTGTTCTATGTATCATTCGGATTAAACGATTTATACAACACAAAATGAAGAAATAACAATAATTTAATTATCTGATTCGATCCACTTCCGATACTCTAAAATTAGAAAAATAAATTCACTAGAAAAATACTTGAATCATCAGCCACTCAAATATAATATAGACAAGCCCACTACATTTCTTCGGTCGCTCTAGCTCGTAATAGCTAGGGTATACAAGAGGATATACTTAAACTACGTACAGAAGGGCCTTAATTAATAGGGGGTTTAGAAAAGTTAAAGACCAAACTCAACAAATTAACTTAAATCATAAGAAGGAAGAAACTAACAAATCATAACAAGTATCATTAAGTTAGGGCATGCTAAGGTCGAGTTTGTTTATATTTAATAATTAGATGTTTGTGTAATAAGTAAGCTATTATAAGTTACTTTCTGAAATTATAAAATGCGTTCTAATTATTTCAGTTACTTTTTTGCAATTTAACTCTACAAAAATGAATACTATTTTATTGTTATTTTATTAATTTAAACTGATGGTAAATTACAAGTTAAAATTAACTTTTATAAATAATTAATATCATTGTTTATATGTAAAAAGTAATCTTTTTTCAATAATTCAAACAGGCTCAAAGTATATTTTATATCATAAGATTTATAATTTATACTAAGAAAATGGGCAAAAAACATCATGAGAAATTACCATAAAAATCAAACCAAATTATTTTGCAAAGAAAACAGTCAAACCAAGAAAAAACTTATCTTAAAGCAGATATATCAGATATGTACATGCGAGAGAATAAATTGTGTTTTAATTACTTCTACTGTTTTATTTAACCACCGACCGATAATCTGTTGGTTATGACGGTCGGTTTTCGATCTTACGTGTGTTGGTCTCACTGACATGTTAGCATTGTCGGTCAATACCAGTTAACTCTGATCAAGACTAAATCCGACCATTTTTTGTCAAAACCGGTCACCTTTTTTAATTGAATTTAATTAAAACCGACCGTTTTATCTTTAAACTGACCGTTGGGTAGTCGGTTCTGACTCTGTTTCTTGTAATGTTAGGAATTGAAAATTTATAAATAGTAAGATAAAATTACACATAACAAGGAATATAAATCTCATAAGGTCAAATTAAAGTTATAATGTATTCCCTTTATTTTAAATTAATAATTTTATTTTATATTTATTTATGTAATGTGTATAGAATAAAAGTTTTATAATTTTTTTTTTTGAAATTTTTTGTCAAACAAAATTTTAATATTGTTTTTTTTGAAAAAAATTCAAAAATAAATAAATTTTATATAACTTAAATTAAAATAAAATATTAATTTAAAATTTTGAGATGTGCCATTTGAAAATCGTAAGCCGCTTGAAAAAGGCCTTGGTCAACGATCAACTCGTTATGGCCTAATAATTACCACCATGTAAAACGAAGAAAAATCAACCTTTACGTGTGAAAATTAGCTGAAATGAGATCACCCAGATCCAAGTGGTTATGTTTACCCTCATTATTAGTCTATACAGATCAAATTTAAGTGTAAGTAATTAGGTTGCACGATAAATATATGATGTTTAAAGTTTAATGTATAATATAATACATAAGGATTTGACTTCGAGGTGCATTTAGCCTTGCGTATTCGGCAAACTTTTGCCCCAAATTATTTTTTTTAGGGGGAGATTCTGAATTCTTCTCCATTTTGGAGTACTTGTCTCGGGCGTCATATTCTTGATCACATTTTCTCTTCTTATTATTATTCCCGTGTGTCACCACCGATATAGTGGTTTTCTTCATACTTTCCTCCGCTTTAATGTATTTTCCTGCCCTGGCTTGGAGAAGAAGCATATTCTCCGGCGGATGTTTAGCCAGAGATCTCTTAAAGTAAGGATCAGTTGTTCCCTGTTGTAGGGCTATCATGGCCACTTTCTCGTCCAAGTCCGGGACTTTCAAGACTTCCTTCGTGAAGCGGTTCAAGTAGTCTCTTAAAGATTCATTCTTTCCCTGTTCTAGATTCATAAGAGAAGCTGAACTTTTTTCGTGTACTCTTCCGCTTATAAACTGGCTTATGAAGGCCTTGCTGAGTTCTTTGAAGGATCCAATGGAGTTGGGCGGCAACCGGCTATACCAACGTTTGGCCATGCCTCCCAGGGTTTGGGGAAACGCCCTGTAGTTCACAACATCATTGATAGGCTGTAGTAGCAACACATTCGAGAAGGTCCTCACGTGATTGGCTGGATCGCCTGCTCCATCATAAACTTTGATGGTGGGCATCTTGAACTTTCTTGAGATGTGAGCGTTCATGATGGTTTCGGTGAAGGGCGGCGTAGGATCATCAGGATCTCTGAGTGGCAATAACTCAGCAGGGTCAGCCCTTGCAATTTCCGTTCTTCTTCCTCGTGGGGTTTCATCCAGTTCTATGACGTCGGGGGCTTCATACCTCGAGACTGGCCTTCTATCCTGCCGATCCAGGCTTTTCTTTAGTTCTTTGAGTTCAGCCTCGTAGGAAGCAATTTTCTGTTCTAGTGTCCTACGGGACTGTGAACGCCGGCTTCCTACGGGTTCTTTACCAGGCCTTCTTCTCCTAAGATTGACATCGGTGCCTTCTGAGCTTTCATCATCAGTTGTGTATGATCCTGAGAAATCACAGACATCTTCTCTACGCCCATAGTTATGTGGTTCCAACCCTTTGATGTAAGGAGGGAGATAGGTTTGGGAGATTCCAAGTCTTGTTTGGGCAACAGTGCTACTGGGAATAACAATAGTGGAAATTTATGCGTGAGGAGCAGTAGTCATAAAAGGAGTTTGAGTTACTTGGGATAGTGGGTTGGATCCAAGGACAATTTCTTTAGGATTGGTGGAGTGAACGATCTCACTAAACGGACCAAGCCTTTGAGTATTAGGACCTTGAGTTCCAGCGGGAATAGTGGTGGTAGCGGGGACCTCGGTAGTTTGAGTTTCATCGGGAGGGATGACAACAGTCGGATCACCTGTGGTAGGGACGATGTCTCCGTCAGTTCGTCGTGTTCTTGCCATGGTTGATGTCTCGTTCCCACAGATGACGCTAAATGTTATGGATTAAAAACTAGTGTGTATTTAATGCGGTGTATGTCGGAGCTTAACAAGCTTTAATGGCTGAGCTTGTGTTTCGTAGCTTGGTTCTGCCCTCACAAGATGCCTACGTATCTCTGTTGTGTTTAGAAAATCAAGCCAAAACGTAGTTCTAAGAATGAGGGGTTAGGCCCTTTATATAGACATAGAGAGTCTAAGAATTAGAGTAGGTTTAAGAATCTCGGTGGGCAGGCCACCTCCTAGAAGGATTCTGGATTCTTTTTGCGATAGAAGTAGTTTCCAAGTAGGAATTGTTGAATGAGGTGTCTTGGGAGCTACTCCTTGGAGTAGTTTTCATGTATTTAGACATAATTAATTAGCTGTATATTTAGCCAATCAATTAATTACGAATTTATTTATTAATTAGGGTTTCAAGCCCCATTAATTAGGCCTCCCTTTTGGACCAGACTAGGTCCAACAAATATAACATTAATTGTGTCTTTAGGGCTTACTTTCAGCCCATATCACATATGGAATAGAAAAGATTATTTTTTAAGTTCCTCTTTGTAATTAATATTCAAAGTTTTAGGGCAGTATAACCGATATCCATAGTTCCATCTCTCTTATGCTTTAGTACAAATTATTATCATTAGATTTTGTAATGAAAAAAAAATACTTGTCTAGTTTTCATTGATACTAGAAGGATAATAATATCATACTCCTAAATTACAAAGTTAAGTTTTACAAGTTTTACATGCATGCGGAATGGCATAATAAGGTAACATTCTTGCCTGCGCTGAGATCTCAAGAAGGATAAAAGAAAGAAAACACCCATCATTAATTCTGGTCATGGATGTCATTATTTCTAAACACAACTGAGTCACAATGATAAAATTATGTGTATTACCAGAGCCGGAGCCGGTGCGAGTTGTTCGACAGCATAGAATTTTTAAATGTAATAGGACACATTTTTTTCCATGTAAGTGTGTGTATATATATATATATATATATATATATATATTTTGAAATGAAAAAAAATTATAATTTTTATTTTTGAATTTTAAAAATTGTAAATAAAAAAAGATTGGAAAATATTATATATTTAAATAATTTTTAATTGTTATATTGAATAAGTCACATAAATTCTAAAAATAATAATATAAAAAACATGTTAATAGAAATAAATATTTGTATCCGGAAGTGTCACTAGAACGAGGTAAACTACTTAGTTTTAATGATTTCATTAAAGTTAATTAATTTAAATGTGTACACTAAATTTTTTTATTTACAATTATCAATTAATTTTTATTATTTTATGTACTTTTATTTTTTTTAATTATTATGATACTTTTTTAGATTTTATACCGGGCACTCCAAATATTAGGTACGGCTCTGATTATCACCGCTTAATCTCCTATTTATTTAGATGTATACATCAACAACAGTATACTCCATCCGTCTAAATTCAAGTGTCTTGTTTGATTTTTTGAGATCACTTGACTAAATTTTGACCGAAAATTACATATATTATATAATTATAAAAAATTAAAAAACATATATCATTAGAAAATATATTTAATCTACTTTAAAATGTAATTTTTAATTTTTAAATAAAAAAATAAATTCTAATTTTTCGGTCAAAATTTAATTAAGTTTGACTATAAAAATTCAAATAAACCACTTCCACTTAAATGGGTACGGAGGAGGGAGTATATGATTATGCATGCATACGAGAAAATAGCTATATTATTCGATAATATACACAATGACTACTATAGCAAGAAAGTGGTACTAGCCGAAGTCAAGGCACGTTCTTTCGTTTTCAATTCTACTCCGAATATATGTAAATGCATGCGTATATCGTATACCAGAAGTATCTATTAATCTATTATTACACGAGAACATTCATTTCAAATCTGATTCCGAACCTAACTAAAATTTTATCATACAAAAAAACTGTTATACCCTATTATATCAATATATTTGAATACCCTCGGTCATGAGCAAATAAAATATGTTAGCAAATTTAATCACACAAAAAGAATGTTATACCAACGTTGTAACCCTACTATTATTAATAATAAGGCTACACAATTTAACAAATTCTAGATCATATCATACTTCCATAAACCAATAATTATACTAAAATTTAAGTATTAAATCTCAATAACAATAATACTGATAAAATCTGAAATCACCTAAAATAGTTCTCGAATTTCTCATTAAATCTCCTAAGCAAAAGGAGCTAGAAACTGGGTAACGCTCATCACTCTCCCCACTTTACCCCTCGTTACATGCGGAAATGAAATAATACGAGTGAGTCAAACGCCCAGTACAAATATATTTTAACATAATGCAGAATTTTAGAAAATATAGTAGATTGTGTCTTACCAACATAAGAACTCAATAAAGTTTTTAACCAATAAAATGATACAAATGGGAATAATATAAGGATCACGAGATATCTTAAATCATATACGATATATAATAGAATGGTATCAAAATAAATAATTCGGATCCAAAACAATAAAAATAAAGGTGAAAAACAAGTAAGGTGGGAAGAATAAGGGTATTTTATATAAAACTGTACTCGTGAAACTTCACTCACCAAGTATAGGATAATGATTTCTTCCTCGGTTATTCACAAGAAGAAATAATAGAATGTAATTATATCTATTATACGAGAACATCCAATTCAAACCTGATTCCAAACCTAACTTCTGAGCAAATTTAATCACTGTTATACCATATTATATCAATATATTTGAATACCCTCGGTCAGGAGCCCATTTAAATACCGAATATGACATGGATTGCCTAATTTGATGTAAGATTTCACATTCTATTGCCCTTACTTTGCATTCTCAGACTGATTTAACTGAATTAGGCACATGTTCTCCTTCATAATCTTCAGGATTTTATCCTTAAAATTTTCATTATGAGTTTGTATTTAGCTTACAATTTGACTCCTATTTTTAGTTCTGAAGCCAAGAACCTTAGTTCATCCTGTGCTTTCGGATTTAAATGCTGCAAATTTTGGTTTTGGAATGCAGTTCCGTCCGTCCTATATGAAGCGCAGTGGTAAAACCAGAATTCCAAGAGGGTAATAATATGTATCCATAACTTTTTAAAGTCTGCTTGAGGCTTAAAATTAAATTTTTACTGATTTTAATCAAAATCCAGGTTTGAAAAAAAATTCTATTAATTTTTGAAGTTTAGTGGGGGTTGTAACCTAAGCTAGCTCCATCCTTCCCAACTCTTTTTGACTGTTTGTTAATTCTTGTTTTTGATCGCTCATCTTCATAAGCACAGTTTCTAGGTCGGAGTGGAGTGATTGTTTCAACATCTCTGACTAAATGCAATGTTCCCCAACACTCTTAAGTCTTTCACTTCGCTTATCTATCTCAACTTTGCGTTGTTTGGTTTCCTAGATAGCAACCCCATACTTGAATCATGGAAAGATGAAAGAGATGGTATGTGGTGCTCCCCAGGGTTTACAAATGTAGATGTCATGTTTATGCAGCTACCAATTTTAAGAGAGAGTTAGATAGAAGAGTTAATAATATACTTTTTTTCTTTTGCTAAACAATACTCTATCTAATATACCTTTCTCCACATCTATATTCTACTTTTATACTACTAAATGAACCCTAAACACTCTGATGTTTTCATCCACACCATTTTCTAACAAGGAAATATTATTACTCGTAGTATTTTAGTCCACTAAAATCATATAACAAAACAACTAAACCAAGACTCATCTCCACTTTCATTTACAGAGATGCATGTATGCCAACTACTAAAACATTCAACATGCGCATAAACCCTGATAATCCTGTCTCTTCCTATATCATGCCACACACAAACTCAAAATGATTCACAAAATTCAAACCAAGTGCAGCTACTAGAATATTTGTGTAAAGCTTCACTAAGTGCCGCAAATTAAGCTAATGTTGTACTTAATATATTCTACTGCTTCCTTCCACTCATTTTCCAAACGTATCATTCAGTAGCAGCGGGTGATCCCATATAACATTATTCACACAAAAACCCAAAGGTACAAGTACCTAAACAAATTTAGTAATATCTATCTACTTCGTTGAGGCCTTCCTTTTGGTACTACTAGTAGTAGTAACAGACTGTGGCTTGGGATGTATTTCAGCCTCGCTGGGATCCAACCATTTTACAGGGTGGCGATTATAGAAAGGCCAATCAGGTACTGTGATAAGACTAGTCAAAACAAGTCCACCAGCATATATAAGTAGCACCATTTCAAAGGACCCAGAGATATAGCCTGTAAGAAATGCCACCACTGCAAATGCTAACAGCATTGTCTGCATTAGCTGCTCTGCTAGCTTCTGCCCTTGCCAATCCATCTGTCACCAGATAAAGGAAAGAATATTAATACGAATAGATATTCGGGTACAAGTTAAAGAAGGAATATGATTTCTCATATAACGCAACCATCATTCCTAGGATTATGAAATTATAACACAATAGCTCCTAGGAATCAGCAATCGATCTTCTCGCAATCCAAATATCGTGTGGAGGTGGTATTTTGATGAGCGTGCATTAGTGTTAGGAGAGTTTGTTGGAATTTTTAATACTAATATTTCAAATATTTATTTGTTTCAAAAGAAAAAAAGTATTATTTTTTAATTTATGCGTGAGACCTTTTTATTTTTGAGACTTTTCAATACAAATTTTGAATTTGGAGAGATTTTTCATTGGGAGGCCTTTGATTATTTAATTTCTTCTTTTGGTTTAGTAATAAAGGGGGGCTCTCTAGTCTTCTAGAGATGGGAAAAAAGTTTGGTTTAAATATTAAAGTGATCACTCAAGTCAGGAGCATATATCAAATATGTGACTCTAGTTATCGGGGATCCGTATGTACCATTATAGTGACAAATAATGACAAAACTGTTAGTCAATTAATTGACTTAATGGAAAATTGAATGTAACGTTAATCTACATAGATTACACACGAGATTGGACAAGAAGTTGAGATCAATGCACGTGGGATAATATTTTAAAAATTAAAATAATAGCTACCACCATATCTGTATTATTTAAAATAAAAAGAATTATTTTAAAATCACAATCTTTTTTTTAATTTACACAAAAATAAAATTTTCTAATAAAATTAAAATTTTTTATTTTAAAATCTCAATCTTTTTTCTGAATTATATAAAAAATTATATTTCCAAAAATGAAAAAAAATCATATTATATATATATATATATTCATTTCATAGCTCCCCAAATCATAAAAAACAAAATTTATATTATTTTAAAAATATTATTAATTCAATATTAATTCAAAAATTGAGATTTTAAATTTTTTTAGAAATATAATATTTATTTATAATTCAGAAAAAAGATTGAGATTTTAAAATAAAATTTTTACTTTTATTTGAAAATTTTAATTTTTAAAAGAAATATATATTTTTTATTTAAAAAAATACGTGAACAAATATAGTTGTTGTTTTAATTTTCAAAATATTATTTCATTACATTCTGGTTCACACGCGCTAAGATATGACTAAGATATGTTGTCTAATATTTCCGTTTAATTTGTTGACTAACAGCGCTGTCATTATTCGTCACTATAATGGTACATATGAGTCCCCGATAACTAGAGTCACTTATTTGATATATGTCATTAACTTCAGTGACCACTTTGATATTTAACCCAAAAAAGTTTTTATTTTACTTTTACTAATTTGGCTTATAGAAATTCTCGGGGTGAACCAGAGTCGAACCCAGAACATGGTTTGGGGATAGACAACATAATATGGGTTTCATATTTATATAAAACTATTTTTGGGTAATGATCAAAAGGTGTTCTCAATTTATTTTCATGTACTACACTAGTGAAACTGATGTCGTGTAACACTGGAAGTTAATTGTCATGAGTCCGTGTGCATGTAGCGGGACAAATTCAACTTTAGCGCAGTGATTAAATTCACGGCACGATTTTTGTTCAGATAAGTTGTCTTGATTTTCATGTGATAAATTTTGATTTATTCCCTATTTTTATTTTCATCACATAAGATATCATATACTCTACTCAATATTTTGTCAATCCGTTGTGACTACATACATATCCCCAACAAAGTTCATATGACCTCGTGTAGGTGAATTGTATGGAGGTGGAGGGGGTGATCTTGGGATTTTTCGATAGTCGCTTATCCCGGATTTCAGTGGAGATGGAGGTGGTGGTCTCGGTTTTGTAATGTAGTCGCTCTCGCTCACCCCGGGCTTTTTTGGAGTTGCAGAACGTGGAGGTGGAGGTGGTGGTTTCGGTGTTTTCGTGTAGGTGCTTATCATGCTGCTTAACGGTAGCTGGTCCTCAACCAGACTAATCCACTTGTTTTCCTGCTTGTATTTGATGCTAATTGTTTCAAATATGTCATGTTCTCCTGCGCGCATCATAATCATATGATTTGCAACTTAATTAGTTAATAACTTATACAGTACTATAATATCTCTAATAATTAAATACATACAATCATTAAGCATGCATGGTTGATGGTTGGTTACCTGGTAACATCCTTGCTTGAGATCCAAAGATAGTAAAGAGTGATAAAAGAAAGAAAGCGCCAATCAATTTGGCCATGGATATCATTAATACCTTTACACGTACAGTTGATGAGGTACAATGAGAAGAACATAACCACTTGATCTCTCATTTTATAGACATATATATCGTCTTCATTTTGTTCCAGTACACAGTTTTAACTTATAAATTACGAATAAAATAAAGTAAATAGCCCGAATGATGCATGCGAGAAATAATTGTTTAAAAAAATTACATATTAATATGAGTAACCATCCTAGGGTCAATGCATTAGCATTAGCTAAAATTATATATTAATATTTATTTTATCCCCCTCTAGTAAGAACACGAGATGAGTTGTGCGTTCATACATAGCCAAGTCAAAAGTCTCAGCAAACACGGCGTTCATATTCCAACCCCCCAAAAAAAAACCACAAAACAACACACACATATATTGTTGTCAATGCGGATTTAACGAGTTATTTACTTATTTCTGGCTTAAAACAATTTTAATATAATTACAGTACTTTGTTTAAAAAAAACTATGATAATATGTCCTTAGTCAACAATAGAATGGATTAATAGGAAATACTATGCATTTAAGTATGGTATACGTAAAAACTATGCAAATTAATGGAGTAATTACCCTAGTCCATAGATATGTACACCCTTCGTACCATAATATTAGTCTCTTTTGAAAAAAAAAATTGTCTCATAGTAATTGTTTATTTTTACTTTTAATGTAAAAAATTCAAACTTACCTTGTTTTTTTGTTATTTCTAATATAAAATTTACTTTATTTAGTACTCCATTCGTCTCATTTTAATTGACTTGTTTGACTTTTACACGCATATTAAAAAAAAATATCTCTATTTTAACTATAATACCCTTGTAATTGCATTAATGTATACGCATAAAAAATGGTATATTACCAATGCATAGTTAATAGAGGTATGAGTGAAATTTAAATCTATATTAAAGGAAAGAAGATAGATTTTTGGGACAAAATAAAATAGAAATCCAGCCAAATAAAATGTGAAAGAGAGAGTATAAATAGTGATAATTAATATGATATACACGGAAAATTATTGTACAACTAACTTTTCTTATTATGCGTTATTTTTACAAAAGAGACTATTAATATTGGACCGAGATGGAGTATATATTGTATAGATAAATTTCATGAAATACACAACCAAAAAAATACCAATACCTAAATTTCTATGTAAATATTGTACAGATAAATCCCTCATTAAATACACAAAAATTTCAAATATTCCATAAAACTACTGATTAATTAAAGGAATAAATGCCTATAAAACTATGACACTTCAGTGAATACAAATATATACGCAGGCTTTTTGTATAATAATAGTAATTGTGAGTTCACAACTAATATATATGGTCACAACATTCGATTGACTCATTATATATACTAGATTATTTGTCCTGGTAATTTATAATTTATATATTAATATATATTATTATTATAATATAATAATATATAAATAATTATATTGAATTATTTAAAATTTAAAATTTTAATATAATAATGTTGAACTTTTTTTATTTATTTTAGATATTTTAATTTATTTATTTATTATTATTTATAATATTTATATGTTTTAATTTTTATTTATGATTTACTCATACAATAATATTTTATGTATAGTAATTCATATTTTAAATTATGTACATCTTAAAAATTTTATTCAAAATTAATTATTTTCAAATCTCTTATAATATTATATATATATTTTTTAATAATTTACTCATATTATATTATTTCTTTACGTTCAAATATCAATTATATTTAAAATTTGTTATTTAATTATGTGTATATCAATATTTACGCAAAAATATTTATTATGTTATATCAATATTTGATACCGTCATTGGATACCAAATTAATATTATGAATTTTATTCAAATATATATATATATATATGAAACTTATATATGCTATGCGATATAATGAACTTATAATGAACTTAACATAGTATTTCAAATTTTGATAAATGAAGATTATCATAAATATTATATATCACATTAAGGATATTAGTCAACTGAGTTAATGAGTTAAACAAGAAGAATCTAAATATGGATAAAGAGAGCCTGGAAATAAATTATCCAATATGTCAAATTATAAATTTTATCCAAGGGATTATTCAACAATTTATATTATATAGATAACAAATGGATTATTTAACTATACACAACCTGCATATGGGCCGTTATAAAAAAAACACCAATATTATTTTAAATTTAAAAACAATCATCATTTATGTTATGAAAACCAATATCACGTAATACATTAATGTAAATAAAAGTTTTATAAAATATATCATTAAATATATAGTGTTCCGTAAAAAAACCCATTAGAGAACATATCAATACGTTAATGAACAAAAGAAATAATTTTTTAAACAATTACAAACAGTGATACTTAATAAAAAAAAGTACACAACACAAAAATTTTAAAGTACAACAAAAAAGAAGCAAAAAACACACCATAAATTACAGAACACAAAAATTTTGAAGTAAAAAAAAAAGCAAAAAACACACCATAAACTACGGAACACAAAATGAAAATTATAGAAGACAGATTTAAGTAACTAAATACATTTGTTTTTTTAATAATAATATGAATACGGTGATGTTTGTAATTTTTTGGGATCGTAATGTTCCGTAAAATATGACATTAAAGAAGTAATAAAAAATTAGGAGTATATGTTAATTAGTTTACATGTATAAATAAATTAATTTTCCCAGTGATATATACAAACATATATATGGGTGTGCGCCTGGAAGGAAATATAGACCTGTTTGATGAGAGCGATAATTGCAGAGATGAATACGATATATTATCGACGTCGTTCTTTTTCTGATATTCAACCTATATAGCTAACAGTGGCTAGGCATTATCGTCCGTTAGTGTTTTTTTAGTTTTTTATTTAATTTGCCGAAGAGTTGGTGCATCTTTTTAGATGATGAATTAACCTCATCCAAATGTCGGATCGAGGAGCCAAGTATAGCTATTAATATATAAAGCTATTTAACCTATAGGTGCTATCTGCAACTTGAATCTTAATTGGCTTCTACCACACCAAGTGTGGGAATTTATCGTAGATTTAGAAGGCTCCAGGCTACAACGTATAGAAATGTAAATGTAAATCTATTTACATGCATGCGGCAACACCGTTTATACTGGATATAGCTATATCTATATATTACATGAACAGAGGCAAGAGAGATGGATGTAATCTAGGATCACAGTGCTCACAAATAAATAAATATATATATAGCGCTAGCTGCAGCTAACTAATTAATGTGATATTGGGGATCACCATAGAGAACTACTAGCAATCGGCAACCGATCTGCTAGCGATCCAGTTACTGCGTGGATGAGGTGATTTTGATGAGAGCGGTCGTCCTTTATTTGTAGTTGAAGTTACTATATTCCAGCCTATTGAAGGTGCAGCACGCGGAGGTGGAGGTAATGATTTTTTATCTGCTGTTATCCAGCCTTTTGAAGGTGAAGCAAATGGAGGTGGAGGTGACGGTTCTGCAGTAATGCTTATTATCTTCTCCGCGATGACCAAATTGATTGACTTTTTATCTTTGTAGTAGTTGATGCTACTTACTTTGAATTCTCTGCCTGCATCACAAGTATATCATTAGCATTTAGCTACTTAATTATCAACTCAGAAATTTTATACTTAACCAGCTGCTACGTACGTACACCCAATTATGCTAGGCTGCTAGCTCAATATAATATATATATAATGCATAGTTATAAATTACCTGGTAAGATTCTTGCTTGAGATCCCAAGAGAGATAAAAGAAAGAAAACACTCATCATTCTGATCACGGATGTCATCGTTCGTAATTTATCTCCTAATTGCGGCGCAATGTGATGAGTTTAATTAACTACTTTATCTCCTAATTTATAGACATATAACAAGTGTGAGTGTGACTGTGAAAGATCAAACGATCATGTATACGATAAATATTTGACCAAGTCACTAAAAAAACATAGAACCCATGGTATGGTCAACGACTCAATGCAGAACACGAGATGATCCGTTCACATTAGGCCAAGCTAACCAAAAGTCTCAAACATGGTTTTTTTGTTTCAGTTCAGCTGCGATGATTTCCCGCGACGTATTATATGATTTCATTATTGTTCTATGTATCATTCGGATTAAACGATTTATACAACACAAAATGAAGAAATAACAATAATTTAATTATCTGATTCGATCCACTTCCGATACTCTAAAATTAGAAAAATAAATTCACTAGAAAAATACTTGAATCATCAGCCACTCAAATATAATATAGACAAGCCCACTACATTTCTTCGGTCGCTCTAGCTCGTAATAGCTAGGGTATACAAGAGGATATACTTAAACTACGTACAGAAGGGCCTTAATTAATAGGGGGTTTAGAAAAGTTAAAGACCAAACTCAACAAATTAACTTAAATCATAAGAAGGAAGAAACTAACAAATCATAACAAGTATCATTAAGTTAGGGCATGCTAAGGTCGAGTTTGTTTATATTTAATAATTAGATGTTTGTGTAATAAGTAAGCTATTATAAGTTACTTTCTGAAATTATAAAATGCGTTCTAATTATTTCAGTTACTTTTTTGCAATTTAACTCTACAAAAATGAATACTATTTTATTGTTATTTTATTAATTTAAACTGATGGTAAATTACAAGTTAAAATTAACTTTTATAAATAATTAATATCATTGTTTATATGTAAAAAGTAATCTTTTTTCAATAATTCAAACAGGCTCAAAGTATATTTTATATCATAAGATTTATAATTTATACTAAGAAAATGGGCAAAAAACATCATGAGAAATTACCATAAAAATCAAACCAAATTATTTTGCAAAGAAAACAGTCAAACCAAGAAAAAACTTATCTTAAAGCAGATATATCAGATATGTACATGCGAGAGAATAAATTGTGTTTTAATTACTTCTACTGTTTTATTTAACCACCGACCGATAATCTGTTGGTTATGACGGTCGGTTTTCGATCTTACGTGTGTTGGTCTCACTGACATGTTAGCATTGTCGGTCAATACCAGTTAACTCTGATCAAGACTAAATCCGACCATTTTTTGTCAAAACCGGTCACCTTTTTTAATTGAATTTAATTAAAACCGACCGTTTTATCTTTAAACTGACCGTTGGGTAGTCGGTTCTGACTCTGTTTCTTGTAATGTTAGGAATTGAAAATTTATAAATAGTAAGATAAAATTACACATAACAAGGAATATAAATCTCATAAGGTCAAATTAAAGTTATAATGTATTCCCTTTATTTTAAATTAATAATTTTATTTTATATTTATTTATGTAATGTGTATAGAATAAAAGTTTTATAATTTTTTTTTTTGAAATTTTTTGTCAAACAAAATTTTAATATTGTTTTTTTTGAAAAAAATTCAAAAATAAATAAATTTTATATAACTTAAATTAAAATAAAATATTAATTTAAAATTTTGAGATGTGCCATTTGAAAATCGTAAGCCGCTTGAAAAAGGCCTTGGTCAACGATCAACTCGTTATGGCCTAATAATTACCACCATGTAAAACGAAGAAAAATCAACCTTTACGTGTGAAAATTAGCTGAAATGAGATCACCCAGATCCAAGTGGTTATGTTTACCCTCATTATTAGTCTATACAGATCAAATTTAAGTGTAAGTAATTAGGTTGCACGATAAATATATGATGTTTAAAGTTTAATGTATAATATAATACATAAGGATTTGACTTCGAGGTGCATTTAGCCTTGCGTATTCGGCAAACTTTTGCCCCAAATTATTTTTTTTAGGGGGAGATTCTGAATTCTTCTCCATTTTGGAGTACTTGTCTCGGGCGTCATATTCTTGATCACATTTTCTCTTCTTATTATTATTCCCGTGTGTCACCACCGATATAGTGGTTTTCTTCATACTTTCCTCCGCTTTAATGTATTTTCCTGCCCTGGCTTGGAGAAGAAGCATATTCTCCGGCGGATGTTTAGCCAGAGATCTCTTAAAGTAAGGATCAGTTGTTCCCTGTTGTAGGGCTATCATGGCCACTTTCTCGTCCAAGTCCGGGACTTTCAAGACTTCCTTCGTGAAGCGGTTCAAGTAGTCTCTTAAAGATTCATTCTTTCCCTGTTCTAGATTCATAAGAGAAGCTGAACTTTTTTCGTGTACTCTTCCGCTTATAAACTGGCTTATGAAGGCCTTGCTGAGTTCTTTGAAGGATCCAATGGAGTTGGGCGGCAACCGGCTATACCAACGTTGGGCCATGCCTCCCAGGGTTTGGGGAAACGCCCTGTAGTTCACAACATCATTGATAGGCTGTAGTAGCAACACATTCGAGAAGGTCCTCACGTGATTGGCTGGATCGCCTGCTCCATCATAAACTTTGATGGTGGGCATCTTGAACTTTCTTGAGATGTGAGCGTTCATGATGGTTTCGGTGAAGGGCGGCGTAGGATCATCAGGATCTCTGAGTGGCAATAACTCAGCAGGGTCAGCCCTTGCAATTTCCGTTCTTCTTCCTCGTGGGGTTTCATCCAGTTCTATGACGTCGGGGGCTTCATACCTCGAGACTGGCCTTCTATCCTGCCGATCCAGGCTTTTCTTTAGTTCTTTGAGTTCAGCCTCGTAGGAAGCAATTTTCTGTTCTAGTGTCCTACGGGACTGTGAACGCCGGCTTCCTACGGGTTCTTTACCAGGCCTTCTTCTCCTAAGATTGACATCGGTGCCTTCTGAGCTTTCATCATCAGTTGTGTATGATCCTGAGAAATCACAGACATCTTCTCTACGCCCATAGTTATGTGGTTCCAACCCTTTGATGTAAGGAGGGAGATAGGTTTGGGAGATTCCAAGTCTTGTTTGGGCAACAGTGCTACTGGGAATAACAATAGTGGAAATTTATGCGTGAGGAGCAGTAGTCATAAAAGGAGTTTGAGTTACTTGGGATAGTGGGTTGGATCCAAGGACAATTTCTTTAGGATTGGTGGAGTGAACGATCTCACTAAACGGACCAAGCCTTTGAGTATTAGGACCTTGAGTTCCAGCGGGAATAGTGGTGGTAGCGGGGACCTCGGTAGTTTGAGTTTCATCGGGAGGGATGACAACAGTCGGATCACCTGTGGTAGGGACGATGTCTCCGTCAGTTCGTCGTGTTCTTGCCATGGTTGATGTCTCGTTCCCACAGATGACGCTAAATGTTATGGATTAAAAACTAGTGTGTATTTAATGCGGTGTATGTCGGAGCTTAACAAGCTTTAATGGCTGAGCTTGTGTTTCGTAGCTTGGTTCTGCCCTCACAAGATGCCTACGTATCTCTGTTGTGTTTAGAAAATCAAGCCAAAACGTAGTTCTAAGAATGAGGGGTTAGGCCCTTTATATAGACATAGAGAGTCTAAGAATTAGAGTAGGTTTAAGAATCTCGGTGGGCAGGCCACCTCCTAGAAGGATTCTGGATTCTTTTTGCGATAGAAGTAGTTTCCAAGTAGGAATTGTTGAATGAGGTGTCTTGGGAGCTACTCCTTGGAGTAGTTTTCATGTATTTAGACATAATTAATTAGCTGTATATTTAGCCAATCAATTAATTACGAATTTATTTATTAATTAGGGTTTCAAGCCCCATTAATTAGGCCTCCCTTTTGGACCAGACTAGGTCCAACAAATATAACATTAATTGTGTCTTTAGGGCTTACTTTCAGCCCATATCACATATGGAATAGAAAAGATTATTTTTTAAGTTCCTCTTTGTAATTAATATTCAAAGTTTTAGGGCAGTATAACCGATATCCATAGTTCCATCTCTCTTATGCTTTAGTACAAATTATTATCATTAGATTTTGTAATGAAAAAAAAATACTTGTCTAGTTTTCATTGATACTAGAAGGATAATAATATCATACTCCTAAATTACAAAGTTAAGTTTTACAAGTTTTACATGCATGCGGAATGGCATAATAAGGTAACATTCTTGCCTGCGCTGAGATCTCAAGAAGGATAAAAGAAAGAAAACACCCATCATTAATTCTGGTCATGGATGTCATTATTTCTAAACACAACTGAGTCACAATGATAAAATTATGTGTATTACCAGAGCCGGAGCCGGTGCGAGTTGTTCGACAGCATAGAATTTTTAAATGTAATAGGACACATTTTTTTCCATGTAAGTGTGTGTATATATATATATATATATATATATATATATTTTGAAATGAAAAAAAATTATAATTTTTATTTTTGAATTTTAAAAATTGTAAATAAAAAAAGATTGGAAAATATTATATATTTAAATAATTTTTAATTGTTATATTGAATAAGTCACATAAATTCTAAAAATAATAATATAAAAAACATGTTAATAGAAATAAATATTTGTATCCGGAAGTGTCACTAGAACGAGGTAAACTACTTAGTTTTAATGATTTCATTAAAGTTAATTAATTTAAATGTGTACACTAAATTTTTTTATTTACAATTATCAATTAATTTTTATTATTTTATGTACTTTTATTTTTTTTAATTATTATGATACTTTTTTAGATTTTATACCGGGCACTCCAAATATTAGGCACGGCTCTGATTATCACCGCTTAATCTCCTATTTATTTAGATGTATACATCAACAACAGTATACTCCATCCGTCTAAATTCAAGTGTCTTGTTTGATTTTTTGAGATCACTTGACTAAATTTTGACCGAAAATTACATATATTATATAATTATAAAAAATTAAAAAACATATATCATTAGAAAATATATTTAATCTATTTTAAAATGTAATTTTTAATTTTTAAATAAAAAAATAAATTCTAATTTTTCGGTCAAAATTTAATTAAGTTTGACTATAAAAATTCAAATAAACCACTTCCACTTAAATGGGTACGGAGGAGGGAGTATATGATTATGCATGCATACGAGAAAATAGCTATATTATTCGATAATATACACAATGACTACTATAGCAAGAAAGTGGTACTAGCCGAAGTCAAGGCACGTTCTTTCGTTTTCAATTCTACTCCGAATATATGTAAATGCATGCGTATATCGTATACCAGAAGTATCTATTAATCTATTATTACACGAGAACATTCATTTCAAATCTGATTCCGAACCTAACTAAAATTTTATCATACAAAAAAACTGTTATACCCTATCGTATCAATATATTTGAATACCCTCGGTCATGAGCAAATAAAATATGTTAGCAAATTTAATCACACAAAAAGAATGTTATACCAACGTTGTAACCCTACTATTATTAATAATAAGGCTACACAATTTAACAAATTCTAGATCATATCATACTTCCATAAACCAATAATTATACTAAAATTTAAGTATTAAATCTCAATAACAATAATACTGATAAAATCTGAAATCACCTAAAATAGTTCTCGAATTTCTCATTAAATCTCCTAAGCAAAAGGAGCTAGAAACTGGGTAACGCTCATCACTCTCCCCACTTTACCCCTCGTTACATGCGGAAATGAAATAATACGAGTGAGTCAAACGCCCAGTACAAATATATTTTAACATAATGCAGAATTTTAGAAAATATAGTAGATTGTGTCTTACCAACATAAGAACTCAATAAAGTTTTTAACTAATAAAATGATACAAATGGGAATAATATAAGGATCACGAGATATCTTAAATCATATACGATATATAATAGAATGGTATCAAAATAAATAATTCGGATCCAAAACAATAAAAATAAAGGTGAAAAACAAGTAAGGTGGGAAGAATAAGGGTATTTTATACAAAACTGTACTCGTGAAACTTCACTCACCAAGTACAGGATAATGATTTCTTCCTCGGTTATTCACAAGAAGAAATAATAGAATGTAATTATATCTATTATACGAGAACATTCAATTCAAACCTGATTCCAAACCTAACTTCTGAGCAAATTTAATCACTGTTATACCATATTATATCAATATATTTGAATACCCTCGGTCAGGAGCCCATTTAAATACCGAATATGACATGGATTGCCTAATTTGATGTAAGATTTCACATTCTATTGCCCTTACTTTGCATTCTCAGACTGATTTAACTGAATTAGGCACATGTTCTCCTTCATAATCTTCAGGATTTTATCCTTAAAATTTTCATTATGAGTTTGTATTTAGCTTACAATTTGACTCCTATTTTTAGTTCTGAAGCCAAGAACCTTAGTTCATCCTGTGCTTTCGGATTTAAATGCTGCAAATTTTGGTTTTGGAATGCAGTTCCGTCCGTCCTATATGAAGCGCAGTGGTAAAACCAGAATTCCAAGAGGGTAATAATATGTATCCATAACTTTTTAAAGTCTGCTTGAGGCTTAAAATTAAATTTTTACTGATTTTAATCAAAATCCAGGTTTGAAAAAAAATTCTATTAATTTTTGAAGTTTAGTGGGGGTTGTAACCTAAGCTAGCTCCATCCTTCCCAACTCTTTTTGACTGTTTGTTAATTCTTGTTTTTGATCGCTCATCTTCATAAGCACAGTTTCTAGGTCGGAGTGGAGTGATTGTTTCAACATCTCTGACTAAATGCAATGTTCCCCAACACTCTTAAGTCTTTCACTTCGCTTATCTATCTCAACTTTGCGTTGTTTGGTTTCCTAGATAGCAACCCCATACTTGAATCATGGAAAGATGAAAGAGATGGTATGTGGTGCTCCCCAGGGTTTACAAATGTAGATGTCATGTTTATGCAGCTACCAATTTTAAGAGAGAGTTAGATAGAAGAGTTAATAATATACTTTTTTTCTTTTGCTAAACAATACTCTATCTAATATACCTTTCTCCACATCTATATTCTACTTTTATACTACTAAATGAACCCTAAACACTCTGATGTTTTCATCCACACCATTTTCTAACAAGGAAATATTATTACTCGTAGTATTTTAGTCCACTAAAATCATATAACAAAACAACTAAACCAAGACTCATCTCCACTTTCATTTACAGAGATGCATGTATGCCAACTACTAAAACATTCAACATGCGCATAAACCCTGATAATCCTGTCTCTTCCTATATCATGCCACACACAAACTCAAAATGATTCACAAAATTCAAACCAAGTGCAGCTACTAGAATATTTGTGTAAAGCTTCACTAAGTGCCGCAAATTAAGCTAATGTTGTACTTAATATATTCTACTGCTTCCTTCCACTCATTTTCCAAACGTATCATTCAGTAGCAGCGGGTGATCCCATATAACATTATTCACACAAAAACCCAAAGGTACAAGTACCTAAACAAATTTAGTAATATCTATCTACTTCGTTGAGGCCTTCCTTTTGGTACTACTAGTAGTAGTAACAGACTGTGGCTTGGGATGTATTTCAGCCTCGCTGGGATCCAACCATTTTACAGGGTGGCGATTATAGAAAGGCCAATCAGGTACTGTGATAAGACTAGTCAAAACAAGTCCACCAGCATATATAAGTAGCACCATTTCAAAGGACCCAGAGATATAGCCTGTAAGAAATGCCACCACTGCAAATGCTAACAGCATTGTCTGCATTAGCTGCTCTGCTAGCTTCTGCCCTTGCCAATCCATCTGTCACCAGATAAAGGAAAGAATATTAATACGAATAGATATTCGGGTACAAGTTAAAGAAGGAATATGATTTCTCATATAACGCAACCATCATTCCTAGGATTATGAAATTATAACACAATAGCTCCTAGGAATCAGCAATCGATCTTCTCGCAATCCAAATATCGTGTGGAGGTGGTATTTTGATGAGCGTGCATTAGTGTTAGGAGAGTTTGTTGGAATTTTTAATACTAATATTTCAAATATTTATTTGTTTCAAAAGAAAAAAAGTATTATTTTTTAATTTATGCGTGAGACCTTTTTATTTTTGAGACTTTTCAATACAAATTTTGAATTTGGAGAGATTTTTCATTGGGAGGCCTTTGATTATTTAATTTCTTCTTTTGGTTTAGTAATAAAGGGGGGCTCTCTAGTCTTCTAGAGATGGGAAAAAAGTTTGGTTTAAATATTAAAGTGATCACTCAAGTCAGGAGCATATATCAAATATGTGACTCTAGTTATCGGGGATCCGTATGTACCATTATAGTGACAAATAATGACAAAACTGTTAGTCAATTAATTGACTTAATGGAAAATTGAATGTAACGTTAATCTACATAGATTACACACGAGATTGGACAAGAAGTTGAGATCAATGCACGTGGGATAATATTTTAAAAATTAAAATAATAGCTACCACCATATCTGTATTATTTAAAATAAAAAGAATTATTTTAAAATCACAATCTTTTTTTTAATTTACACAAAAATAAAATTTTCTAATAAAATTAAAATTTTTTATTTTAAAATCTCAATCTTTTTTCTGAATTATATAAAAAATTATATTTCCAAAAATGAAAAAAAATCATATTATATATATATATATATTCATTTCATAGCTCCCCAAATCATAAAAAACAAAATTTATATTATTTTAAAAATATTATTAATTCAATATTAATTCAAAAATTGAGATTTTAAATTTTTTTAGAAATATAATATTTATTTATAATTCAGAAAAAAGATTGAGATTTTAAAATAAAATTTTTACTTTTATTTGAAAATTTTAATTTTTAAAAGAAATATATATTTTTTATTTAAAAAAATACGTGAACAAATATAGTTGTTGTTTTAATTTTCAAAATATTATTTCATTACATTCTGGTTCACACGCGCTAAGATATGACTAAGATATGTTGTCTAATATTTCCGTTTAATTTGTTGACTAACAGCGCTGTCATTATTCGTCACTATAATGGTACATATGAGTCCCCGATAACTAGAGTCACTTATTTGATATATGTCATTAACTTCAGTGACCACTTTGATATTTAACCCAAAAAAGTTTTTATTTTATTTTTACTAATTTGGCTTATAGAAATTCTCGGGGTGAACCAGAGTCGAACCCAGAACATGGTTTGGGGATAGACAACATAATATGGGTTTCATATTTATATAAAACTATTTTTGGGTAATGATCAAAAGGTGTTCTCAATTTATTTTCATGTACTACACTAGTGAAACTGATGTCGTGTAACACTGGAAGTTAATTGTCATGAGTCCGTGTGCATGTAGCGGGACAAATTCAACTTTAGCGCAGTGATTAAGTTCACGGCACGATTTTTGTTCAGATAAGTTGTCTTGATTTTCATGTGATAAATTTTGATTTATTCCCTATTTTTATTTTCATCACATAAGATATCATATACTCTACTCAATATTTTGTCAATCCGTTGTGACTACATACATATCCCCAACAAAGTTCATATGACCTCGTGTAGGTGAATTGTATGGAGGTGGAGGGGGTGATCTTGGGATTTTTCGATAGTCGCTTATCCCGGATTTCAGTGGAGATGGAGGTGGTGGTCTCGGTTTTGTAATGTAGTCGCTCTCGCTCACCCCGGGCTTTTTTGGAGTTGCAGAACGTGGAGGTGGAGGTGGTGGTTTCGGTGTTTTCGTGTAGGTGCTTATCATGCTGCTTAACGGTAGCTGGTCCTCAACCAGACTAATCCACTTGTTTTCCTGCTTGTATTTGATGCTAATTGTTTCAAATATGTCATGTTCTCCTGCGCGCATCATAATCATATGATTTGCAACTTAATTAGTTAATAACTTATACAGTACTATAATATCTCTAATAATTAAATACATACAATCATTAAGCATGCATGGTTGATGGTTGGTTACCTGGTAACATCCTTGCTTGAGATCCAAAGATAGTAAAGAGTGATAAAAGAAAGAAAGCGCCAATCAATTTGGCCATGGATATCATTAATACCTTTACACGTACAGTTGATGAGGTACAATGAGAAGAACATAACCACTTGATCTCTCATTTTATAGACATATATATCGTCTTCATTTTGTTCCAGTACACAGTTTTAACTTATAAATTACGAATAAAATAAAGTAAATAGCCCGAATGATGCATGCGAGAAATAATTGTTTAAAAAAATTACATATTAATATGAGTAACCATCCTAGGGTCAATGCATTAGCATTAGCTAAAATTATATATTAATATTTATTTTATCCCCCTCTAGTAAGAACACGAGATGAGTTGTGCGTTCATACATAGCCAAGTCAAAAGTCTCAGCAAACACGGCGTTCATATTCCAACCCCCCCAAAAAAAACCACAAAACAACACACACATATATTGTTGTCAATGCGGATTTAACGAGTTATTTACTTATTTCTGGCTTAAAACAATTTTAATATAATTACAGTACTTTGTTTAAAAAAAACTATGATAATATGTCCTTAGTCAACAATAGAATGGATTAATAGGAAATACTATGCATTTAAGTATGGTATACGTAAAAACTATGCAAATTAATGGAGTAATTACCCTAGTCCATAGATATGTACACCCTTCGTACCATAATATTAGTCTCTTTTGGAAAAAAAAATTGTCTCATAGTAATTGTTTATTTTTACTTTTAATGTAAAAAATTCAAACTTACCTTGTTTTTTTGTTATTTCTAATATAAAATTTACTTTATTTAGTACTCCATTCGTCTCATTTTAATTGACTTGTTTGACTTTTACACGCATATTAAAAAAAAAATATCTCTATTTTAACTATAATACCCTTGTAATTGCATTAATGTATACGCATAAAAAATGGTATATTACCAATGCATAGTTAATAGAGGTATGAGTGAAATTTAAATCTATATTAAAGGAAAGAAGATAGATTTTTGGGACAAAATAAAATAGAAATCCAGCCAAATAAAATGTGAAAGAGAGAGTATAAATAGTGATAATTAATATGATATACACGGAAAATTATTGTACAACTAACTTTTCTTATTATGCGTTATTTTTACAAAAGAGACTATTAATATTGGACCGAGATGGAGTATATATTGTATAGATAAATTTCATGAAATACACAACCAAAAAAATACCAATACCTAAATTTCTATGTAAATATTGTACAGATAAATCCCTCATTAAATACACAAAAATTTCAAATATTCCATAAAACTACTGATTAATTAAAGGAATAAATGCCTATAAAACTATGACACTTCAGTGAATACAAATATATACGCAGGCTTTTTGTATAATAATAGTAATTGTGAGTTCACAACTAATATATATGGTCACAACATTCGATTGACTCATTATATATACTAGATTATTTGTCCTGGTAATTTATAATTTATATATTAATATATATTATTATTATAATATAATAATATATAAATAATTATATTGAATTATTTAAAATTTAAAATTTTAATATAATAATGTTGAACTTTTTTTATTTATTTTAGATATTTTAATTTATTTATTTATTATTATTTATAATATTTATATGTTTTAATTTTTATTTATGATTTACTCATACAATAATATTTTATGTATAGTAATTCATATTTTAAATTATGTACATCTTAAAAATTTTATTCAAAATTAATTATTTTCAAATCTCTTATAATATTATATATATATATTTTAATAATTTACTCATATTATATTATTTCTTTACGTTCAAATATCAATTATATTTAAAATTTGTTATTTAATTATGTGTATATCAATATTTACGCAAAAATATTTATTATGTTATATCAATATTTGATACCGTCATTGGATACCAAATTAATATTATGAATTTTATTCAAATATATATATATATATATGAAACTTATATATGCTATGCGATATAATGAACTTAACATAGTATTTCAAATTTTGATAAATGAAGATTATCATAAATATTATATATCACATTAAGGATATTAGTCAACTGAGTTAATGAGTTAAACAAGAAGAATCTAAATATGGATAAAGAGAGCCTGGAAATAAATTATCCAATATGTCAAATTATAAATTTTATCCAAGGGATTATTCAACAATTTATATTATATAGATAACAAATGGATTATTTAACTATACACAACGTGCATATGGGCCGTTATAAAAAAAACACCAATATTATTTTAAATTTAAAAACAATCATCATTTATGTTATGAAAACCAATATCACGTAATACATTAATGTAAATAAAAGTTTTATAAAAAATATCATTAAATATATAGTGTTCCGTAAAAAAACCCATTAGAGAACATATCAATACGTTAATGAACAAAAGAAATAATTTTTTAAACAATTACAAACAGTGATACTTAATAAAAAAAAGTACACAACACAAAAATTTTAAAGTACAACAAAAAAGAACCAAAAAACACACCATAAATTACAGAACACAAAAATTTTGAAGTAAAAAAAAAGCAAAAAACACACCATAAACTACGGAACACAAAATGAAAATTATAGAAGACAGATTTAAGTAACTAAATACATTTGTTTTTTTAATAATAATATGAATACGGTGATGTTTGTAATTTTTTGGGATCGTATGTTCCGTAAAATATGACATTAAAGAAGTAATAAAAAATTAGGAGTATATGTTAATTAGTTTACATGTATAAATAAATTAATTTTCCCAGTGATATATACAAACATATATATGGGTGTGCGCCTGGAAGGAAATATAGACCTGTTTGATGAGAGCGATAATTGCAGAGATGAATACGATATATTATCGACGTCGTTCTTTTTCTGATATTCAACCTATATAGCTAACAGTGGCTAGGCATTATCGTCCGTTAGTGTTTTTTTAGTTTTTTATTTAATTTGCCGAAGAGTTGGTGCATCTTTTTAGATGATGAATTAACCTCATCCAAATGTCGGATCGAGGAGCCAAGTATAGCTATTAATATATAAAGCTATTTAACCTATAGGTGCTATCTGCAACTTGAATCTTAATTGGCTTCTACCACACCAAGTGTGGGAATTTATCGTAGATTTAGAAGGCTCCAGGCTACAACGTATAGAAATGTAAATGTAAATCTATTTACATGCATGCGGCAACACCGTTTATACTGGATATAGCTATATCTATATATTACATGAACAGAGACAAGAGAGATGGATGTAATCTAGGATCACAGTGCTCACAAATAAATAAATATATATATAGCGCTAGCTGCAGCTAACTAATTAATGTGATATTGGGGATCACCATAGAGAACTACTAGCAATCGGCAACCGATCTGCTAGCGATCCAGTTACTGCGTGGATGAGGTGATTTTGATGAGAGCGGTCGTCCTTTATTTGTAGTTGAAGTTACTATATTCCAGCCTATTGAAGGTGCAGCACGCGGAGGTGGAGGTAATGATTTTTTATCTGCTGTTATCCAGCCTTTTGAAGGTGAAGCAAATGGAGGTGGAGGTGACGGTTCTGCAGTAATGCTTATTATCTTCTCCGCGATGACCAAATTGATTGACTTTTTATCTTTGTAGTAGTTGATGCTACTTACTTTGAATTCTCTGCCTGCATCACAAGTATATCATTAGCATTTAGCTACTTAATTATCAACTCAGAAATTTTATACTTAACCAGCTGCTACGTACGTACACCCAATTATGCTAGGCTGCTAGCTCAATATAATATATATATAATGCATAGTTATAAATTACCTGGTAAGATTCTTGCTTGAGATCCCAAGAGAGATAAAAGAAAGAAAACACTCATCATTCTGATCACGGATGTCATCGTTCGTAATTTATCTCCTAATTGCGGCGCAATGTGATGAGTTTAATTAACTACTTTATCTCCTAATTTATAGACATATAACAAGTGTGAGTGTGACTGTGAAAGATCAAACGATCATGTATACGATAAATATTTGACCAAGTCACTAAAAAAACATAGAACCCATGGTATGGTCAACGACTCAATGCAGAACACGAGATGATCCGTTCACATTAGGCCAAGCTAACCAAAAGTCTCAAACATGGTTTTTTTGTTTCAGTTCAGCTGCGATGATTTCCCGCGACGTATTATATGATTTCATTATTGTTCTATGTATCATTCGGATTAAACGATTTATACAACACAAAATGAAGAAATAACAATAATTTAATTATCTGATTCGATCCACTTCCGATACTCTAAAATTAGAAAAATAAATTCACTAGAAAAATACTTGAATCATCAGCCACTCAAATATAATATAGACAAGCCCACTACATTTCTTCGGTCGCTCTAGCTCGTAATAGCTAGGGTATACAAGAGGATATACTTAAACTACGTACAGAAGGGCCTTAATTAATAGGGGGTTTAGAAAAGTTAAAGACCAAACTCAACAAATTAACTTAAATCATAAGAAGGAAGAAACTAACAAATCATAACAAGTATCATTAAGTTAGGGCATGCTAAGGTCGAGTTTGTTTATATTTAATAATTAGATGTTTGTGTAATAAGTAAGCTATTATAAGTTACTTTCTGAAATTATAAAATGCGTTCTAATTATTTCAGTTACTTTTTTGCAATTTAACTCTACAAAAATGAATACTATTTTATTGTTATTTTATTAATTTAAACTGATGGTAAATTACAAGTTAAAATTAACTTTTATAAATAATTAATATCATTGTTTATATGTAAAAAGTAATCTTTTTTCAATAATTCAAACAGGCTCAACGTATATTTTATATCATAAGATTTATAATTTATACTAAGAAAATGGGCAAAAAACATCATGAGAAATTACCATAAAAATCAAACCAAATTATTTTGCAAAGAAAACAGTCAAACCAAGAAAAAACTTATCTTAAAGCAGATATATCAGATATGTACATGCGAGAGAATAAATTGTGTTTTAATTACTTCTACTGTTTTATTTAACCACCGACCGATAATCTGTTGGTTATGACGGTCGGTTTTCGATCTTACGTGTGTTGGTCTCACTGACATGTTAGCATTGTCGGTCAATACCAGTTAACTCTGATCAAGACTAAATCCGACCATTTTTTGTCAAAACCGGTCACCTTTTTTAATTGAATTTAATTAAAACCGACCGTTTTATCTTTAAACTGACCGTTGGATAGTCGGTTCTGACTCTGTTTCTTGTAATGTTAGGAATTGAAAATTTATAAATAGTAAGATAAAATTACACATAACAAGGAATATAAATCTCATAAGGTCAAATTAAAGTTATAATGTATTCCCTTTATTTTAAATTAATAATTTTATTTTATATTTATTTATGTAATGTGTATAGAATAAAAGTTTTATAATTTTTTTTTTGAAATTTTTTGTCAAACAAAATTTTAATATTGTTTTTTTTGAAAAAAATTCAAAAATAAATAAATTTTATATAACTTAAATTAAAATAAAATATTAATTTAAAATTTTGAGATGTGCCATTTGAAAATCGTAAGCCGCTTGAAAAAGGCCTTGGTCAACGATCAACTCGTTATGGCCTAATAATTACCACCATGTAAAACGAAGAAAAATCAACCTTTACGTGTGAAAATTAGCTGAAATGAGATCACCCAGATCCAAGTGGTTATGTTTACCCTCATTATTAGTCTATACAGATCAAATTTAAGTGTAAGTAATTAGGTTGCACGATAAATATATGATGTTTAAAGTTTAATGTATAATATAATACATAAGGATTTGACTTCGAGGTGCATTTAGCCTTGCGTATTCGGCAAACTTTTGCCCCAAATTATTTTTTTTAGGGGGAGATTCTGAATTCTTCTCCATTTTGGAGTACTTGTCTCGGGCGTCATATTCTTGATCACATTTTCTCTTCTTATTATTATTCCCGTGTGTCACCACCGATATAGTGGTTTTCTTCATACTTTCCTCCGCTTTAATGTATTTTCCTGCCCTGGCTTGGAGAAGAAGCATATTCTCCGGCGGATGTTTAGCCAGAAATCTCTTAAAGTAAGGATCAGTTGTTCCCTGTTGTAGGGCTATCATGGCCACTTTCTCGTCCAAGTCCGGGACTTTCAAGGCTTCCTTCGTGAAGCGGTTCAAGTAGTCTCTTAAAGATTCATTCTTTCCCTGTTCCAGATTCATAAGAGAAGCTGAACTTTTTTCGTGTACTCTTCCGCTTATAAACTGGCTTATGAAGGCCTTGCTGAGTTCTTTGAAGGATCCAATGGAGTTGGGCGGCAACCGGCTATACCAACGTTGGGCCATGCCTCCCAGGGTTTGGGGAAACGCCCTGCAGTTCACAACATCATTGATAGGCTGTAGTAGCAACACATTCGAGAAGGTCCTCACGTGATTGGCTGGATCGCCTGCTCCATCATAAACTTTGATGGTGGGCATCTTGAACTTTCTTGAGATGTGAGCGTTCATGATGGTTTCGGTGAAGGGCGGCGTAGGATCATCAGGATCTCTGAGTGGCAATAACTCAGCAGGGTCAGCCCTTGCAATTTCCGTTCTTCTTCCTCGTGGGGTTTCATCCAGTTCTATGACGTCGGGGGCTTCATACCTCGAGACTAGCCTTCTATCCTGCCGATCCAGGCTTTTATTTAGTTCTTTGAGTTCAGCCTCGTAGGAAGCAATTTTCTGTTCTAGTGTCCTACGGGACTGTGAACGCCGGCTTCCTACGGGTTCTTTACCAGGCCTTCTTCTCCTAAGATTGACATCGGTGCCTTCTGAGCTTTCATCATCAGTTGTGTATGATCCTGAGAAATCACAGACATCTTCTCTACGCCCATAGTTATGTGGTTCCAACCCTTTGATGTAAGGAGGGAGATAGGCTTGGGAGATTCCAAGTCTTGTTTGGGCAACAGTGCTACTGGGAATAACAATAGTGGAAATTTATGCGTGAGGAGCAGTAGTCATAAAAGGAGTTTGAGTTACCTGGGATAGTGGGTTGGATCCAAGGACAATTTCTTTAGGATTGGTGGAGTGAACGATCTCACTAAACGGACCAAGCCTTTGAGTATTAGGACCTTGAGTTCCAGCGGGAATAGTGGTGGTAGCGGGGACCTCGGTAGTTTGAGTTTCATCGGGAGGGATGACAACAGTCGGATCACCTGTGGTAGGGACGATGTCTCCGTCAGTTCGTCGTGTTCTTGTCATGGTTGATGTCTCGTTCCCACAGATGACGCTAAATGTTATGGATTAAAAACTAGTGTGTATTTAATGCGGTGTATGTCGGAGCTTAACAAGCTTTAATGGCTGAGCTTGTGTTTCGTAGCTTGGTTCTGCCCTCACAAGATGCCTACGTATCTGGGTTATGTTTAGAAAATCAAGCCAAAACGTAGTTCTAAGAATGAGGGGTTAGGCCCTTTATATAGACATAGAGAGTCTAAGAATTAGAGTAGGTTTAAGAATCTCGGTGGGCAGGCCACCTCCTAGAAGGATTCTGGATTCTTTTTGCGATAGAAGTAGTTTTCAAGTAGGAATTGTTGAATGAGGTGTCTTGGGAGCTACTCCTTGGAGTAGTTTTCATGTATTTAGACATAATTAATTAGCTGTATATTTAGCCAATCAATTAATTACGAATTTATTTATTAATTAGGGTTTCAAGCCCCATTAATTAGGCCTCCCTTTTGGACCAGACTAGGTCCAACAAATATAACATTAATTGTGTCTTTAGGGCTTACTTTCAGCCCATATCACATATGGAATAGAAAAGATTATTTTTTAAGTTCCTCTTTGTAATTAATATTCAAAGTTTTAGGGCAGTATAACCGATATCCATAGTTCCATCTCTCTTATGCTTTAGTACAAATTATTATCATTAGATTTTGTAATGAAAAAAAAATACTTGTCTAGTTTTCATTGATACTAGAAGGATAATAATATCATACTCCTAAATTACAAAGTTAAGTTTTACAAGTTTTACATGCATGCGGAATGGCATAATAAGGTAACATTCTTGCCTGCGCTGAGATCTCAAGAAGGATAAAAGAAAGAAAACACCCATCATTAATTCTGGTCATGGATGTCATTATTTCTAAACACAACTGAGTCACAATGATACAAATTATGTGTATTACCAGAGCCGGAGCCGGTGCGAGTTGTTCGACAGCATAGAATTTTTAAATGTAATAGGACACATTTTTTTCCATGTAAGTGTGTGTGTATATATATATATATATATTTTTTGAAATGAAAAAAAATTATAATTTTTATTTTTGAATTTTAAAAATTGTAAATAAAAAAAGATTGGAAAATATTATATATTTAAATAATTTTTAATTGTTATATTGAATAAGTCACATAAATTCTAAAAATAATAATATAAAAAACATGTTAATAGAAATAAATATTTGTATCTGGAAGTGTCACTAGAACGAGGTAAACTACTTAGTTTTAATGATTTCATTAAAGTTAATTAATTTAAATGTGTACACTAAATTTTTTTATTTACAATTATCAATTAATTTTTATTATTTTATGTACTTTTATTTTTTTTAATTATTATGATACTTTTTTAGATTTTATATCGGGCACTCCAAATATTAGGCACGGCTCTGATTATCACCGCTTAATCTCCTATTTATTTAGATGTATACATCAACAACAGTATACTCCATCCGTCTAAATTCAAGTGTCTTGTTTGATTTTTTGAGATCACTTGACTAAATTTTGACCGAAAATTACATATATTATATAATTATAAAAAATTAAAAAACATATATCATTAGAAAATATATTTAATCTACTTTAAAATGTAATTTTTAATTTTTAAATAAAAAAATAAATTCTAATTTTTCGGTCAAAATTTAATTAAGTTTGACTATAAAAATTCAAATAAACCACTTCCACTGGGTACGGAGGAGGGAGTATATGATTATGCATGCATACGAGAAAATAGCTATATTATTCGATAATATACACAATGACTACTATAGCAAGAAAGTGGTACTAGCCGAAGTCAAGGCACGTTCTTTCGTTTTCAATTCTACTCCGAATATATGTAAATGCATGCGTATATCGTATACCAGAAGTATCTATTAATCTATTATTACACGAGAACATTCATTTCAAATCTGATTCCGAACCTAACTAAAATTTTATCATACAAAAAAACTGTTATACCCTATCGTATCAATATATTTGAATACCCTCGGTCATGAGCAAATAAAATATGTTAGCAAATTTAATCACACAAAAAGAATGTTATACCAACGTTGTAACCCTACTATTATTAATAATAAGGCTACACAATTTAACAAATTCTAGATCATATCATACTTCCATGAACCAATAATTATACTAAAATTTAAGTATTAAATCTCAATAACAATAATACTGATAAAATCTGAAATCACCTAAAATAGTTCTCGAATTTCTCATTAAATCTCCTAAGCAAAAGGAGCTAGAAACTGGGTAACGCTCATCACTCTCCCCACTTTACCCCTCGTTACATGCGGAAATGAAATAATACGAGTGAGTCAAACGCCCAGTACAAATATATTTTAACATAATGCAGAATTTTAGAAAATATAGTAGATTGTGTCTTACCAACATAAGAACTCAATAAAGTTTTTAACTAATAAAATGATACAAATGGGAATAATATAAGGATCACGAGATATCTTAAATCATATACGATATATAATAGAATGGTATCAAAATAAATAATTCGGATCCAAAACAATAAAAATAAAGGTGAAAAACAAGTAAGGTGGGAAGAATAAGGATATTTTATACAAAACTGTACTCGTGAAACTTCACTCACCAAGTACAGGATAATGATTTCTTCCTCGGTTATTCACAAGAAGAAATAATAGAATGTAATTATATCTATTATACGAGAACATCCAATTCAAACCTGATTCCAAACCTAACTTCTGAGCAAATTTAATCACTGTTATACCATATTATATCAATATATTTGAATACCCTCGGTCAGGAGCCCATTTAAATACCGAATATGACATGGATTGCCTAATTTGATGTAAGATTTCACATTCTATTGCCCTTACTTTGTATTCTCAGACTGATTTAACTGAATTAGGCACATGTTCTCCTTCATAATCTTCAGGATTTTATCCTTAAAATTTTCATTATGAGTTTGTATTTAGCTTACAATTTGACTCCTATTTTTAGTTCTGAAGCCAAGAACCTTAGTTCATCCTGTGCTTTCGGATTTAAATGCTGCAAATTTTGGTTTTGGAATGCAGTTCCGTCCGTCCTATATGAAGCGCAGTGGTAAAACCAGAATTCCAAGAGGGTAATAATATGTATCCATAACTTTTTAAAGTCTGCTTGAGGCTTAAAATTAAATTTTTACTGATTTTAATCAAAATCCAGGTTTGAAAAAAATTCTATTAATTTTTGAAGTTTAGTGGGGGTTGTAACCTAAGCTAGCTCCATCCTTCCCAACTCTTTTTGACTGTTTGTTAATTCTTGTTTTTGATCGCTCATCTTCATAAGCACAGTTTCTAGGTCGGAGTGGAGTGATTGTTTCAACATCTCTGACTAAATGCAATGTTCCCCAACACTCTTAAGTCTTTCACTTCGCTTATCTATCTCAACTTTGCGTTGTTTGGTTTCCTAGATAGCAACCCCATACTTGAATCATGGAAAGATGAAAGAGATGGTATGTGGTGCTCCCCAGGGTTTACAAATGTAGATGTCATGTTTATGCAGCTACCAATTTTAAGAGAGAGTTAGATAGAAGAGTTAATAATATACTTTTTTTCTTTTGCTAAACAATACTCTATCTAATATACCTTTCTCCACATCTATATTCTACTTTTATACTACTAAATGAACCCTAAACACTCTGATGTTTTCATCCACACCATTTTCTAACAAGGAAATATTATTACTCGTAGTATTTTAGTCCACTAAAATCATATAACAAAACAACTAAACCAAGACTCATCTCCACTTTCATTTACAGAGATGCATGTATGCCAACTACTAAAACATTCAACATGCGCATAAACCCTGATAATCCTGTCTCTTCCTATATCATGCCACACACAAACTCAAAATGATTCACAAAATTCAAACCAAGTGCAGCTACTAGAATATTTGTGTAAAGCTTCACTAAGTGCCGCAAATTAAGCTAATGTTGTACTTAATATATTCTACTGCTTCCTTCCACTCATTTTCCAAACGTATCATTCAGTAGCAGCGGGTGATCCCATATAACATTATTCACACAAAAACCCAAAGGTACAAGTACCTAAACAAATTTAGTAATATCTATCTACTTCGTTGAGGCCTTCCTTTTGGTACTACTAGTAGTAGTAACAGACTGTGGCTTGGGATGTATTTCAGCCTCGCTGGGATCCAACCATTTTACAGGGTGGCGATTATAGAAAGGCCAATCAGGTACTGTGATAAGACTAGTCAAAACAAGTCCACCAGCATATATAAGTAGCACCATTTCAAAGGACCCAGAGATATAGCCTGTAAGAAATGCCACCACTGCAAATGCTAACAGCATTGTCTGCATTAGCTGCTCTGCTAGCTTCTGCCCTTGCCAATCCATCTGTCACCAGATAAAGGAAAGAATATTAATACGAATAGATATTCGGGTACAAGTTAAAGAAGGAATATGATTTCTCATATAACGCAACCATCATTCCTAGGATTATGAAATTATAACACAATAGCTCCTAGGAATCAGCAATCGATCTTCTCGCAATCCAAATATCGTGTGGAGGTGGTATTTTGATGAGCGTGCATTAGTGTTAGGAGAGTTTGTTGGAATTTTTAATACTAATATTTCAAATATTTATTTGTTTCAAAAGAAAAAAAGTATTATTTTTTAATTTATGCGTGAGACCTTTTTATTTTTGAGACTTTTCAATACAAATTTTGAATTTGGAGAGATTTTTCATTGGGAGGCCTTTGATTATTTAATTTCTTCTTTTGGTTTAGTAATAAAGGGGGCTCTCTAGTCTTCTAGAGATGGGAAAAAAGTTTGGTTTAAATATTAAAGTGATCACTCAAGTCAGGAGCATATATCAAATATGTGACTCTAGTTATCGGGGATCCGTATGTACCATTATAGTGACAAATAATGACAAAACTGTTAGTCAATTAATTGACTTAATGGAAAATTGAATGTAACGTTAATCTACATAGATTACACACGAGATTGGACAAGAAGTTGAGATCAATGCACGTGGGATAATATTTTAAAAATTAAAATAATAGCTACCACCATATCTGTATTATTTAAAATAAAAAGAATTATTTTAAAATCACAATCTTTTTTTTAATTTACACAAAAATAAAATTTTCTAATAAAATTAAAATTTTTTATTTTAAAATCTCAATCTTTTTTCTGAATTATATAAAAAATTATATTTCCAAAAATGAAAAAAAATCATATTATATATATATATATTCATTTCATAGCTCCCCAAATCATAAAAAACAAAATTTATATTATTTTAAAAATATTATTAATTCAATATTAATTCAAAAATTGAGATTTTAAATTTTTTTAGAAATATAATATTTATTTATAATTCAGAAAAAAGATTGAGATTTTAAAATAAAATTTTTACTTTTATTTGAAAATTTTAATTTTTAAAAGAAATATATATTTTTTATTTAAAAAAATACGTGAACAAATATAGTTGTTGTTTTAATTTTCAAAATATTATTTCATTACATTCTGGTTCACACGCGCTAAGATATGACTAAGATATGTTGTCTAATATTTCCGTTTAATTTGTTGACTAACAGCGCTGTCATTATTCGTCACTATAATGGTACATATGAGTCCCCGATAACTAGAGTCACTTATTTGATATATGTCATTAACTTCAGTGACCACTTTGATATTTAACCCAAAAAAGTTTTTATTTTATTTTTACTAATTTGGCTTATAGAAATTCTCGGGGTGAACCAGAGTCGAACCCAGAACATGGTTTGGGGATAGACAACATAATATGGGTTTCATATTTATATAAAACTATTTTTGGGTAATGATCAAAAGGTGTTCTCAATTTGTTTTCATGTACTACACTAGTGAAACAGATGTCGTGTAACACTGGAAGTTGATTGTCATGAGTCCGTGTGCATGTAGCGGGACAAATTCAACTTTAGCGCAGTGATTAAGTTCACGGCACGATTTTTGTTCAGATAAGTTGTCTTGATTTTCATGTGATAAATTTTGATTTATTCCCTATTTTTATTTTCATCACATAAGATATCATATACTCTACTCAATATTTTGTCAATCCGTTGTGACTACATACATATCCCCAACAAAGTTCATATGACCTCGTGTAGGTGAATTGTATGGAGGTGGAGGGGGTGATCTTGGGATTTTTCGATAGTCGCTTATCCCGGATTTCAGTGGAGATGGAGGTGGTGGTCTCGGTTTTGTAATGTAGTCGCTCTCGCTCACCCCGGGCTTTTTTGGAGTTGCAGAACGTGGAGGTGGAGGTGGTGGTTTCGGTGTTTTCGTGTAGGTGCTTATCATGCTGCTTAACGGTAGCTGGTCCTCAACCAGACTAATCCACTTGTTTTCCTGCTTGTATTTGATGCTAATTGTTTCAAATATGTCATGTTCTCCTGCGCGCATCATAATCATATGATTTGCAACTTAATTAGTTAATAACTTATACAGTACTATAATATCTCTAATAATTAAATACATACAATCATTAAGCATGCATGGTTGATGGTTGGTTACCTGGTAACATCCTTGCTTGAGATCCAAAGATAGTAAAGAGTGATAAAAGAAAGAAAGCGCCAATCAATTTGGCCATGGATATCATTAATACCTTTACACGTACAGTTGATGAGGTACAATGAGAAGAACATAACCACTTGATCTCTCATTTTATAGACATATATATCGTCTTCATTTTGTTCCAGTACACAGTTTTAACTTATAAATTACGAATAAAATAAAGTAAATAGCCCGAATGATGCATGCGAGAAATAATTGTTTAAAAAAATTACATATTAATATGAGTAACCATCCTAGGGTCAATGCATTAGCATTAGCTAAAATTATATATTAATATTTATTTTATCCCCCTCTAGTAAGAACACGAGATGAGTTGTGCGTTCATACATAGCCAAGTCAAAAGTATCAGCAAACACGGCGTTCATATTCCAACCCCCCCAAAAAAAACCACAAAACAACACACACATATATTGTTGTCAATGCGGATTTAACGAGTTATTTACTTATTTCTGGCTTAAAACAATTTTAATATAATTACAGTACTTTGTTTAAAAAAAACTATGATAATATGTCCTTAGTCAACAATAGAATGGATTAATAGGAAATACTATGCATTTAAGTATGGTATACGTAAAAACTATGCAAATTAATGGAGTAATTACCCTAGTCCATAGATATGTACACCCTTCGTACCATAATATTAGTCTCTTTTGGAAAAAAAAATTGTCTCATAGTAATTGTTTATTTTTACTTTTAATGTAAAAAATTTAAACTTACCTTGTTTTTTTGTTATTTCTAATATAAAATTTACTTTATTTAGTACTCCATTCGTCTCATTTTAATTGACTTGTTTGACTTTTACACGCATATTAAAAAAAATTATCTCTATTTTAACTATAATACCCTTGTAATTGCATTAATGTATACGCATAAAAAATGGTATATTACCAATGCATAGTTAATAGAGGTATGAGTGAAATTTAAATCTATATTAAAGGAAAGAAGATAGATTTTTGGGACAAAATAAAATAGAAATCCAACCAAATAAAATGTGAAAGAGAGAGTATAAATAGTGATAATTAATATGATATACACGGAAAATTATTGTACAACTAACTTTTCTTATTATGCGTTATTTTTACAAAAGAGACTATTAATATTGGACCGAGATGGAGTATATATTGTATAGATAAATTTCATGAAATACACAACCAAAAAAATACCAATACCTAAATTTCTATGTAAATATTGTACAGATAAATCCCTCATTAAATACACAAAAATTTCAAATATTCCATAAAACTACTGATTAATTAAAGGAATAAATGCCTATAAAACTATGACACTTCAGTGAATACAAATATATACGCAGGCTTTTTGTATAATAATAGTAATTGTGAGTTCACAACTAATATATATGGTCACAACATTCGATTGACTCATTATATATACTAGATTATTTGTCCTGGTAATTTATAATTTATATATTAATATATATTATTATTATAATATAATAATATATAAATAATTATATTGAATTATTTAAAATTTAAAATTTTAATATAATAATGTTGAACTTTTTTTATTTATTTTAGATATTTTAATTTATTTATTTATTATTATTTATAATATTTATATGTTTTAATTTTTATTTATGATTTACTCATACAATAATATTTTATGTATAGTAATTCATATTTTAAATTATGTACATCTTAAAAATTTTATTCAAAATTAATTATTTTCAAATCTCTTATAATATTATATATATATATTTTAATAATTTACTCATATTATATTATTTCTTTACGTTCAAATATCAATTATATTTAAAATTTGTTATTTAATTATGTGTATATCAATATTTACGTAAAAATATTTATTATGTTATATCAATATTTGATACCGTCATTGGATACCAAATTAATATTATGAATTTTATTCATATATATATATATATATGAAACTTATATATGCTATGCGATATAATGAACTTAACATAGTATTTCAAATTTTGATAAATGAAGATTATCATAAATATTATATATCACATTAAGGATATTAGTCAACTGAGTTAATGAGATAAACAAGAAGAATCTAAATATGGATAAAGAGAGCCTGGAAATAAATTATCCAATATGTCAAATTATAAATTTTATCCAAGGGATTATTCAACAATTTATATTATATAGATAACAAATGGATTATTTAACTATACACAACGTGCATATGGGCCGTTATAAAAAAAACACCAATATTATTTTAAATTTAAAAACAATCATCATTTATGTTATGAAAACCAATATCACGTAATACATTAATGTAAATAAAAGTTTTATAAAAAATATCATTAAATATATAGTGTTCCGTAAAAAAACCCATTAGAGAACATATCAATACGTTAATGAACAAAAGAAATAATTTTTTAAACAATTACAAACAGTGATACTTAATAAAAAAAAGTACACAACACAAAAATTTTAAAGTACAACAAAAAAGAAGCAAAAAACACACCATAAATTACAGAACACAAAAATTTTGAAGTAAAAAAAAAAGCAAAAAACACACCATAAACTACGGAGCACAAAATGAAAATTATAGAAGACAGATTTAAGTAACTAAATACATTTGTTTTTTTAATAATAATATGAATACGGTGATGTTTGTAATTTTTTGGGATCGTATGTTCCGTAAAATATGACATTAAAGAAGTAATAAAAAATTAGGAGTATATGTTAATTAGTTTACATGTATAAATAAATTAATTTTCCCAGTGATATATACAAACGTATATATGGGTGTGCGCCTGGAAGGAAATATAGACCTGTTTGATGAGAGCGATAATTGCAGAGATGAATACGATATATTATCGACGTCGTTCTTTTTCTGATATTCAACCTATATAGCTAACAGTGGCTAGGCATTATCGTCCGTTGGTGTTTTTTTAGTTTTTTATTTAATTTGCCGAAGAGTTGGTGCATCTTTTTAGATGATGAATTAACCTCATCCAAATGTCGGATCGAGGAGCCAAGTATAGCTATTAATATATAAAGCTATTTAACCTATAGGTGCTATCTGCAACTTGAATCTTAATTGGCTTCTACCACACCAAGTGTGGGAATTTATCGTAGATTTAGAAGGCTCCAGGCTACAACGTATAGAAATGTAAATGTAAATCTATTTACATGCATGCGGCAACACCGTTTATACTGGATATAGCTATATCTATATATTACATGAACAGAGACAAGAGAGATGGATGTAATCTAGGATCACAGTGCTCACAAATAAATAAATATATATATAGCGCTAGCTGCAGCTAACTAATTAATGTGATATTGGGGATCACCATAGAGAACTACTAGCAATCGGCAACCGATCTGCTAGCGATCCAGTTACTGCGTGGATGAGGTGATTTTGATGAGAGCGGTCGTCCTTTATTTGTAGTTGAAGTTACTATATTCCAGCCTATTGAAGGTGCAGCACGCGGAGGTGGAGGTAATGATTTTTTATCTGCTGTTATCCAGCCTTTTGAAGGTGAAGCAAATGGAGGTGGAGGTGACGGTTCTGCAGTAATGCTTATTATCTTCTCCGCGATGACCAAATTGATTGACTTTTTATCTTTGTAGTAGTTGATGCTACTTACTTTGAATTCTCTGCCTGCATCACAAGTATATCATTAGCATTTAGCTACTTAATTATCAACTCAGAAATTTTATACTTAACCAGCTGCTACGTACGTACACCCAATTATGCTAGGCTGCTAGCTCAATATAATATATATATAATGCATAGTTATAAATTACCTGGTAAGATTCTTGCTTGAGATCCCAAGAGAGATAAAAGAAAGAAAACACTCATCATTCTGATCACGGATGTCATCGTTCGTAATTTATCTCCTAATTGCGGCGCAATGTGATGAGTTTAATTAACTACTTTATCTCCTAATTTATAGACATATAACAAGTGTGACTGTGAAAGATCAAACGATCATGTATACGATAAATATTTGACCAAGTCACTAAAAAAACATAGAACCCATGGTATGGTCAACGACTCAATGCAGAACACGAGATGATCCGTTCACATTAGGCCAAGCTAACCAAAAGTCTCAAACATGGTTTTTTTGTTTCAGTTCAGCTGCGATGATTTCCCGCGACGTATTATATGATTTCATTATTGTTCTATGTATCATTCGGATTAAACGATTTATACAACACAAAATGAAGAAATAACAATAATTTAATTATCTGATTCGATCCACTTCCGATACTCTAAAATTAGAAAAATAAATTCACTAGAAAAATACTTGAATCATCAGCCACTCAAATATAATATAGACAAGCCCACTACATTTCTTCGGTCGCTCTAGCTCGTAATAGCTAGGGTATACAAGAGGATATACTTAAACTACGTACAGAAGGGCCTTAATTAATAGGGGGTTTAGAAAAGTTAAAGACCAAACTCAACAAATTAACTTAAATCATAAGAAGGAAGAAACTAACAAATCATAACAAGTATCATTAAGTTAGGGCATGCTAAGGTCGAGTTTGTTTATATTTAATAATTAGATGTTTGTGTAATAAGTAAGCTATTATAAGTTACTTTCTGAAATTATAAAATGCGTTCTAATTATTTCAGTTACTTTTTTGCAATTTAACTCTACAAAAATGAATACTATTTTATTGTTATTTTATTAATTTAAACTGATGGTAAATTACAAGTTAAAATTAACTTTTATAAATAATTAATATCATTGTTTATATGTAAAAAGTAATCTTTTTTCAATAATTCAAACAGGCTCAAAGTATATTTTATATCATAAGATTTATAATTTATACTAAGAAAATGGGCAAAAAACATCATGAGAAATTACCATAAAAATCAAACCAAATTATTTTGCAAAGAAAACAGTCAAACCAAGAAAAAACTTATCTTAAAGCAGATATATCAGATATGTACATGCGAGAGAATAAATTGTGTTTTAATTACTTCTACCGTTTTATTTAACCACCGACCGATAATCTGTTGGTTATGACGGTCGGTTTTCGATCTTAGGTGTGTTGGTCTCACTGACATGTTAGCATTGTCGGTCAATACCAATTAACTCTGATCAAGACTAAATCCGACCATTTTTTATCAAAACCAATCACCTTTTTTAACTGAATTTAATTAAAACCGACCGTTTTATCTTTAAACTGACCGTTGGGTAGTCGGTTCTGACTCTGTTTCTTGTAATGTTAGGAATTGAAAATTTATAAATAGTAAGATAAAATTACACATAACAAGGAATATAAATCTCATAAGGTCAAATTAAAGTTATAATGTATTCCCTTCATTTTAAATTAATAATTTTATTTTATATTTATTTATGTAATGTGTATAGAATAAAAGTTTTTAAATTATTTTTTGAAATTTTTTGTCAAACAAAATTTTAATATCATTTTTTTTGAAAAAAATTCAAAAAAAAATAAATTTTATATAACTTAAATTAAAATAAAATATTAATTTAAAATTTTGAGATGTCCCATTTGAAAATCGTAAGCTAGCAAAAAGAAAAAAAAGAAAGAAAATCGTAAGCCGCTTGAAAAAGGCCTTGGTCAACGATCAACTCGATATGGCCTAATAATTACCACCATGTAAAACGAAGAAAAACCAACCTTTAGGTGTGAAAATTAGGTGAAATGAGATCACCCAGATCCAAGTGGTTATGTATACCCTCATGATTAGTCTATACAGATCAAATTTAAGTGTAAGTAATTAGGTTGCACGATAAATATATGATGTTTAAAGTTTAATGTATAATATAATAATACATATAGGAGGAACTTAATTATTCGTAGACAAGTTGAAGGAGACTTTGTTTAAATAATTAATACTAGTTTAAAAGTGGCTTGTTCATGGAAACGACTAATTAAACCACTTTTAACTCCAAGCATTATTCAATTAAGGCAGCCGATGTATGTACAGAAAAATTCAAGGTTTTGTTATTCAATTCAAAGCACTATTTTTTATAGTAATTTTTGAATCAGAAAAAATAAAGTTGACTTGCTTAGTAACACTTCAAAATTCATATGAATTTGTTTTTTCTACGTACGTAAATTAGAATACCGAACTGGAGTTGTATTCTAATACGTGTTAATTTGATTCAGTTGGCCATGTGAGACAGCTGCATATCCAGTGGCCTACAGGCAAGTAGGCAACCCTGCTGGCTGCTTATACATATTGCATACAGCCATATATATCACATGTGCTTTATATGTCACGCGTTTATATTCACTTCAATATTTTACATATTCAACCGATTTGACCCTAGATATGTAAATATATTTACCTACAGTTATAAATTTGATCGAGTTCAGTTAAATGGACAATATGAATAAGAGTAAATATAGATTAAATTACATTGTTATTTTTAAAATTATAATCTTATTTCTTTTTACTTATTTAAATGATATTTCTAAATTTTAATACATTCATATCTATTAAAAATAATTTTATTTGATAAAAAATAACATCATCATTGACATGCAGAATTTATAAGTTTTTTTATTTTAATAAATCTCATAACAGTAAAATCCTATAAATAGATATTAAATTAGAATTAGAATTTTACTTTTACTTTTAAATTATAAATAACTTTTTATATTTACTTATTTATAAGTTCCAAAGAAATGATGACAGGCTGATCCAATCGACTGACATAATATAACACATATCTACAGACTACAAGTACCACGTTTCAGTAGACACTATTGCTAAACTTAAAAACAGACAAAGAACAAAGCCACATGATTTTTCTCATCACTTTCCACTTCGCGGGGATGGCCTCTCAAGTTCACGCATTCACAATCATTAACTCACATACGAGCTAAGAGCAACTTCAACAGCATCTTAGTCAGTTATTTAAAAATAATATTATTAAATTGAATTCTAATAATTTATGACATTATATCGTATAACAATTCCAACATCATTTTCTATTTATTGTTCCTTATTATTATTATAATAATAAATTCAAATTCCACTTATATTTTGTAAAGGAGGAAAATGAAAAATAAAGGAAAAAGAAGAAAGAAAATAAATATTTAATTGATAAAATAAGATAAGGAATGATTAGACATTACTTAAAGTTAAGTAATGAGAGATGAATACTAACTTTTTAAGGAACTACTAGCACACTGGTGGAGGAGCTCTATCTTTCTCAATTTTTTTTAAAATTTTAGATAAGGAAGTAATATAAGAAACATGTTGGAGATGCTCTAATAACTTGTACTTGCACTTAGAACATTCTGCTATCAAAAAATAGAAGAAAATGGTCAAGTAAATACAAAAATGCTAAAATGAAAACAAATAATATTACTTGGAGTAGTGGAATTCGATATTTAAAAGAGCACGCGAAATTAAAGAAATTTGTTGTCAAATTTTATAGATTAGTCGGTAGTTTAGAAAACTAGTCGGAACACTAGGCAGAACTGATACTAAATTTTGTAAGGTGACACATTCTCTTTTTGGTCCTTAATTAACAAACATGCTCATGTAATGTAGTAGTATATATATTGGGTAGAATATAGAAGTAATGCGCGCAGTATTTACCATGTACAATATTGGCTAGAATATAGAATGATAAATTAATTATCGCAAGTTCCCCGAGCGGTTAAAAACAAATCCCCCTGAATATTCTAATTATGGTCTCGGTAGATAACTGCGAAATACGCGGACTAATGACTAATTAGCATTTAAGTTATCATTACATACGACATTAGGCAAATATATAGCAACATGAATCATCTTAAAAATTACATGCATTAGTGGTTTATTTCAAGTTAAACATTTTATTTGAGGAATATATAACATTGATGTAGAGTATAACAATTAAATAGTGCAACAACGTACAGCTATTACACTAGTGGTTACACAGATGTTAAAGAGTTGTAACTTGCAAGTAATTAAAAGCTGAAGACTTGTAAGTTAAGAAGCCGTGAGAGTGCGACTAACTCCATCAACAGATGCATTAATTCGTTCGTAATTTTAATAAATACATTGTCAAGGCACATGACCGTTATTCTGTTAAAATTAAATTCTACTCGTCCAAACAGGGCAACGCGGCTATGCAAACCAAATAACCAATACCCACCTACATACATACATACATTTGTATGTAATGTAACATTCCATGTAGTGTATTAAATTCTCTAGATTTTGTTATCGATCATCCCGACTGCATACGCACATATATCTATATAAACCCTAGATTATCATCAAGCACAACCCCAGGTTGTTTCCTTAATAATCAAAACCCTATCTTATATAATCAACTATAATTTGTCCATTTTATATATACAAACATAGAGGAGGAGTCATTAGTTGTAATGGAGATGAAGAAGAAGAAGAAGAAGCAAGAGGGGGATAAGTTGATTGAGCAGAATAAGTATGGGAATGGGGTGGCTTGGTTGAGAGGCCCAATGATTGGAAAAGGGAGTTTTGGGTCTGTTTTTCTTGCTAATTTGAAGAAGCCCAAATCCAAATTCAGGTGTTTTCCTGCTGTGATGGCTGTGAAATCGGCTGAGGTGTCGGTTTCGGGTTCAATTCAGAAGGAGAAGGAGGTTTTGAGTAATGTTGGGAGGTGTGATTATGTGATTAGGTGTTTTGGGGAGGAGACTACTATTGGTGATAAGGGTGAGATGGTTTATAATTTGTTGCTGGAGTATGGTTCTGGTGGAACCCTTGCTGATTTCATTAAGAAATCGGGGTTTAAGGGCTTGTTGGAATCCGATGTTAGGCGGTATACGAGAGGGATGTTGAGGGGGATTTATGATATTCATGAGTCTGGTTATGTGCATTGTGATTTGAAACCGGAGAATGTGTTGTTAGTGTCCAATGGGAGTGAATTTAGGGTAAAGATTGGTGATTTAGGGTTGGCCAAGAGGGATAAGCAGAGTAAAAAGAGGAAGTTGAGTCCGTATTGGAGGGGGACTCCGATGTATTTGTCACCTGAAGCTGTGACGGATTGTGTTCAAGGGTTTCCATCTGATATTTGGGCACTTGGTTGTATTGTACTAGAGATGCTTACGGGGAAGCCTGCGTGGGGTGGCACGGAGGATTTTAATGCTGATCAACTTCTGGTTAAAATTGCTGATCGCCATGAGTTGCCTAAAATTCCAGACGATGTATCGATTGAGGCAAGGAATTTCTTGAAGGGTTGCTTTGTGAGGAACCCTATGTATAGGCTGACTGCAGAGATGCTCTTGAATCATCCTTTTTTGGAAGGCTTACTTGAAGATGATAAGGATGAGGAGTCTGAGGAGGTTTCGGATGTAAACACTGGAAGCTCTTTATTGTTGTTGTCTGATGCTGATGATGAACTCGGTTACTCCTCTCTCTCAGATGATTGCAGCTTTGTGTCTGAAGATGAGGATGGCTCTTATTGGTCAGAAGAAGAGGTAGACGGTGAGATGGTAGCTGAAGAAGAATCATTAGAGGTCAAACAAAGTAGGGGTAACATAAGTTCGAGCATCAGTTCTGAATTTAATAATGTTATCAAGACAACGATACAGGGTACATCGAATGCCAGACAGCAGCATCCAGTTACTTTCACCATTCCTGCTGGTGTTTAGCTAATCATTCTTGCTACTGGCAATTTGTGCGGTGAGAAATTAGGTCCACATAGGGTTATATGTGTATTCTAGTGATCATTTATACAAACATACTCGGTATACATATCACAAACAGAATGACAGTTGATAGGTCTGTTTTTAGAATGTAATGTTGTTTGAAAATTCTATTGATTCTTATTTTATTGAATATGGTATCTTTCTACATTTTAATATAAAGCTGCAGTTAAAGGAACTATGGAACATAATGTGTTTTCTTTGGTGATTGTGCTCTTTACATTCTGACCAAGCTATTGTCTCTCTCATCTTCCAGACTTTGTGTTTAGGTCCAAATGAACCTGTAGCCTGTATGCTTAACTGCTTGTCTTCTCTAAAAAGTTTAAACTTGTTAATTTGGAAACTTGTCTATGGGTCACAAATAGTTTATAAGTATTCCAGCCGGACTTTCTTATAATCTTCAGTTGTTAATGTACGGTTTCATGATCATAACCAACAGTGTGGCGTGAAATCTATCAACTGAGAAAAGATCTGCATCAGGAAATGTTGCAAAATTACTTTGCTCAAACAGAATTGTAGTCAGCTCTCGCAAATTTATAAAGGAGATAAATCCTCGGTAAGTACATTATTAGTTTACTTCATTTCATCCTGTAGCTAATACATTTCTGGCCTGATTGAAGTTGCAAGGAATCATCATGGGGTCTGCAATGCATACCATCACTGAATCTGCTCCAGTTAGATACTTCGAAGTATATTCACAACATCTATAAGTTTCTTTATATGAGCTTATAGAGAGAAAAAAAATGTGAACCAACAAAGAGTTCCAGTTAAAGTTCTGTCCCTAAACACTTGATAAATTTTCATCAATAAAATATTATAGGATTTTAGAAATTGGCTTTGACGTTAAACTGAGACTCCTGTGGGAAAGATGGAGTGACATATAAGATAAACTGCAGTTTGCATATCATCATGAAAGATATTGTAATAAAGTCACTATAACCATCATTTTTGTATTCAGGAATCAAGACTAATGAGCGGAGGGAAGTGCAGGACTATGATCTAATTCTTACGATCATAATTTTACTGAGAGGGTTATTTTCTAATTATCTTAATTGCCTATACCGATGAGTAAATGAGAAGAAGAGGGAAGTGGAGGACTAGTATCTAATGCTTATAGACATATTTTCTAGTGAGAGTTTTCTACTCATCTTAACTTTCTTTGTTTATTCCTTGCTTCTAACTCACTTATCCAGGAGTAGTGTAAAAGAATAGCCTTTATTTTCTTTATAATTTCCAAGGACTAGCGTTCTTCAGCTAATGAATTTCTATATATTGCAAGTACTAGCACTCTTCAGCTTTTGAATTTCTAAATAATGGTGTTCCACGTCGATGTTGCTTTTTCTTTGCAGTTGTTGCATTCTGTAATTTTTTATAATTATGATATCTTTTTTTGCTTTAGCTACAGTTAGAAAGCCTGTGTACTCATCCATGATAGTTAGTGGCATTTTCTTTTTATCACTTCGCTTTTTTTTTTTTTTAACTTTTAATTGCATTTTTCATGAAAACAATCAACATGCTGAACAATTATAGAGTTAACTTGAACACTATTACTTTGTTCAAATAATTTATGTTCTCATGGTGAGTTGCTTGGTATCCTTTGGCTTTTAAATAACTACTAGTTTGTTTAATTAACTGTTTCCTTTTGTTCTTAGACGAGCATTCACCTGACTAATAAGTACATCCGTCATCTGACAAGGACATTTCTCAGTCACTAAGAGTACACTAATTAAACAAGAAAAACTGATTAGTTATGGAATTTGGAAATTCTAGAAGAAAATATCTAAAATGGTGATAGACCCATTGAGGCGTCTCGCAGCTCTATAGCACCACACCTATACGTTTGTCATCATTTAAGAAGTTCAGCATAATGTTTTTCGAATGCAGGAGCGAAAATTTCATAGCATTTACTACATTTTGGAATGATCTGAATTCTTGGAGCAAAATCAACATGGTGCATCAATATGCTTTGTGCTTCACATTGTGCAAAGGTGCATAGTTTTCATTGTGCTAAACTCATACATGCAGCCTTTCGAAATAGGTTAAGATATTATGCTGTATTTATGTGTTTTCACCACGTTGCCAAGGAAAAAAGGATAATAAGACTTAGAGTCTTAATAAAGTAGTTTTCGGCTTTTCGCATCTATAAATTTCTGATTCTTTTTTATTAAGAAGATATAAATTAATGCTGCAAGTGAATTTTCCTTTTGTATATGTACAGGTGGACGACGACTGAAGATCCAACAATAAACCATCCATCACATGCATGAAGGAACAGCCGCAGTAACAGAATATCTGAAATACAATCCACGAAGATTCAGTTTCTCCTTCTAAAGTGTCAGAAAGAAGCCCTTGAACAAGGTACACAAAAATCTCGGAATTTCATGTTAAAAATCTTTTCATCAGGTGGTTGAATCATGATAGATGGGTGTTGCAAGACTGGATGTGAATGACTTAAATACTTTAAAGTTTAAACTCATACATGCAGACTTAGAAATAGGGTAAAGAGATCACCTTGTGTCTCTGTGTTTTCACCTTATTGCCAGGGATAATAAGACTCGTGGAATCTGGATAAAGCAGTTTGTCACATTTAGACATTTCTGCTTCTTGATAAAGAAGAATTATATTAGTGTTTTTCGTGAATTTTCCTTATGTATATAGGTACATGCTGACAGATGAACTAACAATAGACAATATATCAAATACATGGAGGAACAGCCTTAGTACTAAAAAAATTATGAAACAAAATTCACATAGATGTAGTTGCTTCCTCTAAAGTATCAGAAAGAGGCCCTCGCATATGGTACCTGAAAATAGTAATCACAATTCACAAGACATTTTCAAGATCTACCTACATTATGAATAATGTCTGTGTACATATTGCTCTCTCCAGACCCTAATTTCGAGTGGTAGAAATACTGATATCTTATTTGGTTTGATATATTGCATTAAATAAAACTCTTCTATTGATGATAAAAAATTGTTTTAACGTAGTACATAAGAATCAGGAACATTATGGCTGTGAAAGAATGTGAGTTTTGCAGACTGCTGGGTTTAGGTTGTGTGAAGTTACTACATACTCTATGTGTTTGCAATGGCTGTGAAAGAATGAAAGGTTATCTGTTTCTTATTGTTGTTTTTTCAATGCAGGCAGCATATATGTTTTAATGTTTGTATGTGAAAATCCCAACAGCTTGCCAGTGTAAGAGCATTGAATTGATGGAAATGGCTTGTTGCTGATTTATGAGGTATTCCTTTTAATGTATATATAGCCTAGCTGAACGTGTTATTGTTTCTGAACTCTAGTGGTTAGTAAGTGAAAGTGCTTTACTGCTTCTGAGCTCTAGTGGTTAGTACTTTAAAGTTTATCAGGCTCTTAATGCATGTGGCATGTAGGTTTGTATGTGAAAGTCCCAACAGCTTGGAAGTGTAGGGGCATTTAATTGATGGAAATGGATCGTTGCTGACCTATGAGGTATTCCTTTTAATGAATATGTATCTTAGCTTACCGTGTTATTGTTTCTGAACTGTTGTGGTTAGTACTTGAAAGTGCCCTGCTGCTTGTTTCTTTTTCTTTTACTTGGATAAATTTGTCCCAGATGATTTCTCTTCAGATAAGCTTCCTCCAGAAATCCATCTTCTAACCAAATTGGACAACCCATGGGGTTCTCTAGTGCTTGTTTCTGTACATAATCTAGATAAGAGGTTGTTCAATGCAGAGGAATTCTTGACTCTTCCTGTCTCTATTTAATATTATCCTGGTTGTATCTGCTAATTATAGTGGATTTGATATTATCTACCAAAAATATGCATGTATCGCATTATCAATTAAATTTTGGATCAAAATATGCTACATAAATGCACCAAGTTTAATAATTTCTTCAAAAAGTTATGATTGTGCGGGACTACAACAATTATAGCTTGCTTGTCGGCATAAATTTGCATATCATAAACTTTAAAAAATAATAAAAGCCATCTTAATTGATGCACATGTAAGAAACCACAAGGATGGCTCATGGCTAGAAAGTTCTACCGTAGGCGCCCTTTTCCCCACCATATTTAGTTGTGAGGTATTATGAAGAAACTCTCATAATATTTCCTTTTTGGTAAATTAAATGATCATCATTTCAAAGCCTACCATTTACCTTTGTGACTGAATGATGTAGGTGGATTGAATTTGATGTATATTCTCCCTTTTTTCCCTTTGAAATTGTAGCTTAAAGTGTATGACTCTCAGGATATAAATTACAAACCCATATTGGCCAAAAGTATAGCAGGCCATAAAATTAAAACTACTCCCAACTAGAAAGCTATAGGCTCAGTGGGTACACTGTTAATTGCTGTACTAATTATACTTAATCCTTTGACTATCTCAATTGTCCACCTAAATGCTCTCTCCTGAACTGAGAAGCAAACCCACAATTAGCAAGGCTCTTTAGACACTTCTTTTGCTATTCTAATCTTTCGTTTATCACACCCCTCCAGTTGAAAATCTAGTCATCATCAATGCTGAATCTTAAATGCTTTAGTTCCTTCACTAATCATTGCTCATTTGAACTATTAATTCTAAAAGATTCCTCACCCCATCGAAAATAACCTTATATTCCGACCTCTCCATCACTATGTTAGCCTGAAGCAATCGCTTTTTTCACGATTCTACAATAATTACAAAGAAAACTATCACGAGGCACCTCAATTTTTTAAACATGGTTATTAAGAGAAACCTGAGCCTTCTCTTACTCCATCATTTGGTTCTTATGATAGCAGGGCAGGTCTCTGATGATTATTATCACCGTATTCATCATCACTCTTTGGAAGATGATAGAGCTGCACTTCTGGCCTTTAAAAAAAGCACATCATATGGCCCAAATTCCATACTTGCAAACTGGAATGAGACCACTAGCGTGTGCAGCTTTGGTGGTGTATGTTGTAACCAAAAGCAGTGAGTTGTTACCAAACTTATACTCCGACGCACTGAAATCACGGGCTTGCTATCACCCTTCATTTCTAATCTCACTGGGCTTCGAGTTCTAATATTAACAGATAATCACTTGTCCGGGATCATTCCATCAGAATATTCCTCTCTCTACCACCTTCGACTTCTCCAGCTGGATGGGAACAGATTGCACGGTCCAATACCTGATATTTTTGCTTCTTTTTCAAACCTTTTACTGATTTCTTTAGCAGGAAACAACTTAGCAGGCACAATTCCAGTATCCCTCTTCTCCAACTGCACTTCATTGCATAACATTGACCTCTCAGAGAACTCCCTCACAGGTCTGATTCCATTATTTGGTAAATGTTCAAACTTATGGAATCTCAACTTGTATAAAAATCAATTTACTGGAGGAATACCTCTCTCTATAATTAATGCTTCTTTCATGTATAATTTGGATTTGGAGTATAATCTTCTTTCTGGCGAATTGCCAACTCAGATAATAGCTAAGCTACCTAAACTGAAAAATCTTCACTTGTCATATAATAACATGGTTAGTCATAATCACAACACTGATCTTTACCCATTCTTCACTGCTCTTGCAAACTGCACTGCCTTGGAGGAACTTGAACTGGCTGGTATGGGCCTTGGAGGAATCTTGCCTAGTTCTATAGGACAGCTTAGTGTCCAGTTAAAGTACATGTTGCTCAGTGAAAACGAGATAGGTGGATCAATTCCTTTGGTGTTGGGAAATCTTTCTGCTCTCACAATGCTAGATATGTCAACTAATCTTCTGAATGGAACCCTCTCAGCAGAAATAAGCCAGTTACGAAGCTTGGAACAATTAATCTTATCAAACAATCACTTGACAGGCGAGATTCCAGCAGCACTAGGACTGTATCGGGGCAATTCCGGGAGCTTTAGGGAACTTAATCCAGATTAGATACATATTCCTTAACAACAACCTTCTGATGTTCCACAATCATTAGGGCGATGCACAGATCTTGAGAAGCTTGACTTGTCCTATAACATGTTAGCAGGATGCATACCTCCTGATGTCAAAGGTATGCGTGAGATTCGGATGTAACTGAATCTCTCACATAATCGACTCCAAGGATCTTTGCCACTTGAGCTCAGCAAGCTTCAAAATGTACAAGCAAAAGCTTCAAAATGTACAAGCAATAGATTAGTGTATGACAATAAACAAACTGTTAAAGAGAAGGGATAAGAAAACGGAAGATGTCCCGCCCTTCACTGATAGCCTCCTAGCTTGAAATACCAAGTAGGGTTGGCTTTGTATACACTTATGCATTCGTGTCCGCCCACGCGGAAAGCCTAAAGGCTTGCGAAGCCACGGGGAAGCCACAAATTTGCCCTCGAAATCCCATGATTTGCACCCCTGCGCGCAGGTGGGTGGTGGAGCAATACCATACTAACATATCTTAAACACTATATAAGTGTTCTACTATATAAAGTCATGGAAAACTCTTTTCCAATTCAATGTGGGATTCAAGTTCTTATTTCTAGATCTCCACTTTCAAGGTACCAACTTTGGATAATCATATCTCATCCATTCCTTGATCATTTTGAATACTTAAATATGCGTTGGAAAACTCTCTCGAAGAAGAACGTACTCCAATCATAACTTGCTGCGCGCACGCACCCAAGAAGCATTCAAACTTAGACTCAAAATGACTTGACAATGTGGGGCTTCTACCCACATTTTCCAACATAGAGTCCTTGGGTGATCTCAAGAACCTTGAAGTTTTTGACGTTTCAATAAATCGCTTATCTGGAATCATTCCAACGAGCTTAAGTAACATCCATAATTTCATCTTTCTGAATCTTTCGGCCAACGACTTTTCTGGAACAATTCCTTCTGGAGGTATCTTTCAATCTACCACAAACTTATCTTTTCTGGGCAATCGACGCCTCTGTGGGTCAGTACTAGGAATTCCATTATGCCATCAGAAAGACATTATTTTCATTCACCCGTGTTCTTAAGCATATTTTGTATTATCATATCTATTTCAGCTTTCTTTTCCTCAATATGTTGTGTGATTGGATACAAATGTATAAAAGGAGATAGTTCTTCAGCCAAGTCCGAGACAGAGAGAATGTCAGAACCAGAAACGGTACCCAATTTTCCAAGAATATCATACAAACAACTCTCAGAAGCTACGGGGGGATTTGATGAGCAGAGAGTAATTGGATCAGGAAGCTTTGGACGTGTATATAAGGGAGTACTTTCGGAAGGGACACCTATAGCTATCAAAGTGCTACAATTTCAAACTGGGAATTCTACTAAAAGCTTTACCCGAGAATGCCAAGTTCTTAAGAGGATTCGACATAGAAACCTTATTAGAATAATAACAGCTTGTAGTTTACCTGATTTCAAGGCCCTTGTTCTTCCTTATATGGAAAATGGGAGTTTGGACAGTTGTCTCTACCCACAACCTGACATGAAGCGACATTCTGATTCTTCAGATTTGAACCTCTTACAAATCGTGAACATTTGCAGTGATATTTGTTTTAGCCAGATTTTTCAGGGTTAATAGCTAAGTCTAATCGATTTCGTGTTTGAAGGACAAGTAACAAAATAGATGGACAAGTGCAAAAAAGTAAATCAAAGAACAAGAACACAAGCAATTTTGGTGACGCGGAAAACCCCCGTTGAGAGGTAAAAACCGCGGGTGGGATGTGCCCAGCCAAGAATATCCACTATAAAGTTGTTTAAGATCGATTACAAGTGATTTGAATGAAGAAAAATACATGAACTGCCTACTCGTCGACTATGCAGCAGCTACTCGTCGACTATGCAGCTGTTACCCGTCGGCTGTATATATTGTGTGTATATTGTAAGTAGGTGAGAAGCTAGAACTTGTGTATTTCTTGTGTAATTATCTAAATATATAGGTATGATCCCTCCATGCTAGTTGCTGGTTTGTAGCCCATAATTATCTCCACGATCCTATTATTTAGGCATGGCTAAGCACCTTATCTCCTATTTTTCTGGGATGGTGGCTGATTTATCTCCTAGATTTTAGGAGTCGTCGGTCGACGGGTTGATTTGGTCAGCTCCCGTCAGTGTATTGTATACTCGTCAGCTGTTCTTTTGTTCCTATTTTCATGGAGCCACTTGCTGATCACGTTCCTTGATATTAGGGATGCTTATCCTTATCTTCCCCAAGCATTTGAATTGTTGTTGAAGATGGACTCTATCTCTCCCTTAATTTTCGGCCGTCGGGTGCTTCAGGGTTTACCCGTCGAGACTTGGTCTATTCGTCAGTTATTAATTAAGACAATTAATTAGCCTGTCGGACGCCTAACGATCTTCACCCGTCATGTTGTTTATATACTCGTCCATAGAATTTTTACTCGTCAATACAAACTTGGACATATAAAAATCTGGTACAAACAATATTGCTGAAGGGATGGCTTACCTGCATCACCATTCTCTAGTAAGAGTCATACATTGCGACTTGAAACCAAGCAATGTTCTCCTCAATGATGACGTGACAGCTCTGATCTCCGACTTTGGCATTGCAAGATTGGTAATGGCAGTGGGAGAGGGAAATGCAGGGGTTACAGAAAATACGGGAAACTCAACAGCGAACATGTTATCTGGAACTATAGGCTACATTGCACCAGGTAAATAGATATCTCTTACTTGTGCATCTCCAGTGCTGTATAAGAGAAAAAATTATCAAAAATACGCTCGGGAATAGGATTGGTTCTGCCTGGGCTCTAGCAGAGTTTCCATTATTCAAAAAAAGAACTTCGTTATTGTAAAAATGAGTATTAGACTACTAGCTATATCGAGTAATCTACTTTATTTAGTCTTGTTTGAGTAGTAATCCTAATCTTTCTCTATTGTCCACATTATATTTTTAATGCAGAGTACGGGTTTGGATCAAATACGTCTACACAAGGAGATGTATACAGCTTTGGAATTCTAGTGCTAGAAATGGTGACTAGAAAGAGACCAACCGATGTAATGTTTATTGGAGGACAGTCTGAGAAAATGGGTCAAGAGTTACTATCATCAAAAGATGGAGGATGTAATCTACTCCTCACTGGTGAGAGCCCTGCGAGATCAGTCACCTGAAGTGAGAAGTATGTGGGAGATTACGTTAATAAAATTGGTCGAGTTGGGTATTCTCTGTACACAGTATCCTCCCTCTACAAGACCAACAATGCTTGATGCTGCTGATGACTTGGATCGCCTCAAGAGATACTTTACTGGGGACACCACTGCAACATTTGCCTTGTCGCTAGGTATATCATCTTCTACTGCAGGTGATGACTGATTAGCACCGTGATTATTTCTTGTTAAACATTCAGTTATGAGTGTATTTAATTCTACTATCAGTTCACTTGTTAATTTTTGGTATCCCACTTTCCCTAATGTCAACTTGTGAAACTAGTCATGCTTATATTATTGAATCAAATAAACTTGAGGCTTACCTGACATGCACTTGTGTCAAGTGAAGTACAGTAAATGTGATGGGAATAGTTCATCAACTTGTAAAAAGCATTTTCATATTTTGAAAGTGTTAATGGTACCACACTACAGTGGTGTTCCCATTTAAACATGAACAATCTACAGAGAGATGGGTGCTAGATGGTACCCCATGACAGTGACCATTGTCAAGTGCCTGTGCAAGATAGGTGCATACAAAGGCAATTAAGACAGACTGATTTTAGTGGCAAGTCCTATACTAGGGAATAATAGTCAAACTGAAATGAAAATATATCTTGGAAGTATCGGAAATTGAACAAGTTTGAATAAGCAAAAAGTAGTCATTTTGAACATTTTACTTTCTAGACGCTATTACCGAGTGGGATATACCACATACGAGTATATGTTTTTAATTTGGTTTACACAAAGATAATGATCCCCAAGACTTTGTCAAATATTTGTTTAATTTGGGGTTGAAGATAACTTCCGACTTCCGTCATATGCATCCAGAGAGGGCTCATTCTTCCAACCAATTAAAAATCCTGACAGTGATTATAAGCCATTTTAACACTTGTATTCAATCATTTGCTGTAATATGGAGAAGCTGGTTTTCTTTTCCTGCTGTCTGGTAAGGTAATTATTATTAGAATATGTAAATGGTAAGGGACTCCAACTCTTACTTTCTCTCACAGATATTAACCAATGTGAACCCCAGATAAGTTGTAAAAGATTAATTCCAGTAATCAAGCAGATGTGCCAAAGCTGGAAAAATCAGAACATCAGGGTGTTATTAGAAATAAAACTGGATCCATATTCCTTACATGGACAAAAGCTTTATGCTACTGTCGTCTTCGGGAAACAACTACATATATCAACATCAGAAATATAAAGTGGAAAGAACATTGCCCCCTTCCCCCTCCAAAGAAAGAAAAAAAAGATGCATAACACAAATTTGTGCTGGTGCGTATCTTCAAATGTCATACAAGAACTTGCTAAAGAGTTTCATATGTTCTGCTTGCAAAGAAATCGCAACGGATAAGCTCCCATCATTAGAAGGGCTAGGTAAGACGAAGCTCAGTCCTTCATATGCAATTCCGCCAGGTCCCATAAAAATTGGCCTGCCCCAACCAAAGTCAGCGTCGTGGATAGGCAGCCTTGCCCAACTAGTGATCCCAAGGTTCGGGCACTGAAAAGTATGTGCCCCGCGAACAAGAGCCTTAAGATCAGGCTGTAATTCCAAGTAATCAAGAGCGGATCTAAGGTATTCGTTGTCCATACGCACTAATGCATCATGGATCTTACTAGCACTATACCATATTGGCTTCGATTGGAGATCTCCTGCTACTGCTATAGGCGTGGCAGTGAATATAACATTGCCAAAGTAGCCCGGGGGAAGTGCAGGACGAAGTCTAGCTCGCCCATCAGTCGCAATATACAACTTGCTTTCTTGATCTTCAGCAAGTCCGCGGGCTTTACATACTGATCGCCACACGTGTCCAGCCAACATTTCGTATGAGCTATACGCAATGGTGTTGCCTTCTTCCTTGGACTTGGCCTTGAGGACATTGAGCTGGTCACGGGTTAACTTGAAGATTGAAACAGCTGTTTCCGGAACTGTATCAGGACTGGATTTCATGGACGGAGGGGGTTGGTATTCAACGTGTCGAAAAGCTGGCTTAGGATGGTCACGAGCTCGGAGGAGGGTGCGGTCAATGAAAGGTGGGATGGTGAGGTCGAGTCCACGAGCCATATCAGACCAGGTGTTTATGAAATGAAGACCAGAAGCACCATCTGCTGCATGATGTTGCATACCAACTCCGAGTGAAACTCCACCACATTTAAAGTAAGTGACCTGCTCAATCCACCAAAGGAAAATTACTGGTGAGGTCAAGTATATATCCTAACATTGACTGCACAACAGTTTTATTACTAGTCAAAGTGGCCTAAAAACAAAACCCAAATCCACACCCATATAGTATTTAATTTGTATAACTAAATAATTTAATATGATATATAAAAGAATCGGTCCAATAATAATATATACATTAATTATTATTTAACTAATGAAATTCTTCGGTGGAGAAAGGAACCTCTTACCAGCCAACTTATTGGATGTTTGACTACCGAAAGTTTCAGAATATATACAAAAACACATGAGAGTCAATATAATGGTGCTTAATTTATACTAGTGTGTAATTATCTTTATATTGTATAGTCAAGTTTACATTTCCCCGTTGTTTTAATTTGTTAGGTATAATGCTTATACGGGAAGTTTTAAAAAATGAACAAGCTACCATGCGCACCTAAATTACCTAAAAAAGTATTCTTGTAAAAAAGTTGATCATCTACATTCGTGGCTCAAGCTTTCGATGTGAACAACAAGTTGCAATAAATCTTATTATTCCACTGGTCTCAATCTCATTATCATTAAAAATACAAACAATGATAATAATATAACCGCATGCAATTAACAAACAATGTCACAGTTTGTTCCAAAAGATATATATGTAATAGGCAAATTGAGTATTAATTATAAACCTAATTCATTAAGCAAGAGAATAGAATTTACCTGCAATACCAAAAGAGAATACGATTCAATTCCAAGAGAATAATCAACTGCGGGAATAAGTTTCCGGAGCTCCAACGTGGGCGCAAAGTCTCCGAACTCATCGATAACTCCATCAGACTCTGCCTCCACGAAAAGCACACCTTGTCCTTGACAGTCAATCTCCACGCGCCCATCCTCGTCCTTGTTTAACCTCCCAGCCATAGGATAGAACGGCACCAACGCACGGCTCAGCGCGTCCTTCAATACTCTGGCCTCAAAAAAATTTGAAGACCCTGTAGGCCTGTAAAAGTAGACGCTGGGCGTGTGAAAATTGGGTACCACGAGGTCTACGTTAGCGTTCCACAGACTCCGACGTGGCGTCTCCTGCGCTGGCCCAACCATCGTTGATTCTCTTACAGTGATCTTCATGTCTGTACAAAGCAGTAGTAGTAGTTGATCTCCTGATATATATATTTATACGTCTGCAAACTCAAACTATATTAGAATGCCGTCTAAAAATGTTAAGAGATAAAGATATATGTGTGTGCATGTAATATTAAATGAGAGGGAGAGAGAGAAACTGACCCGTGAAGAAAGTGGGTAGGAGTAGGGGTGAAAGTTGATGGAGAAATTGATGAGAGAGAGAGCGCGAGAGTACAAACAAGGATTTTGTTGATGTCGCTACTCTAACGCACAGACTTTCTGGTTTTATTTATAGTTTTCAAGAACTCACCTACCGCGCTCATGTAGAGATGATGATGATGGATGATACAAATACATTATATAACTCTTCTAATTATTTATTCCAATTAAAATAGAGCTATTGATCCATTTTCTTCAACTAATTTTGGTTCGCAATTCAGATGGAGGGAAATATATTTTAAAATTTTAAATATTAATGATTAAAATTTCTTTTTACATAATTAAAATTATAGAAAATATAAGTGCTTTTTTATGTTTTCATTTTTTTAAAATGAAATAATTTTATAAGATAAGTATATATAATATATGAAAGGAAATATTGGACAAAATAATTATAAATTATTATCTATACTAAATATATTTTCACGTAAAAAATATTTTACCATCAAGTATCAGAAAAATAAATTACAACAAATTTACTTACATCCAATATCTAATAAATCATAGATTACATTCGATTGTATGCTTTAAAACGATAAAGAATTGGATTATAAGAATAAGAGTATGTACCAATAAGTATGATTCGGGAGTCGAAGAGTTTAAAAGCCCTCATAAAAAGGTAGCTCTCCATCAGATCCCCTCTAAGTGCATGGCAAAAGAAGAATACGTCATGAGCAAATGGATTGAAATACAATTTATAAAATAAGAAGTAAGATCATATATAATTTGAGAATGATAAAGTCAAGAATCAATTTATTATTGACATAATTTTAATTAATAAAAAGGTTAATAAATTGTTGTTACTATTAATTAGTTTATCAAAATTATAACATTTAAAATTTAAAATTAGTTAAATGAATTGAGTTATGTTATTTATTTAAAAAAATTTATATAATTCACAATTTTTAAAATTAAAAATTATGCAAGTTAGTTAAATATATATTTTCTATTTTGATATGTATAAATACTTAAGTATAAAATTGTCAGATTTAACAATTTATCTTCATGTAGCTTAATTAATTTTTATTATTTAAAAATATTTAAACTAATATAATAATTTAATTCAAAAATAATAATTAAGATTTCAAAAACTAATTATATGAATTATTTGTTCGGGGCAATAATTTAAGAAATATGAAAATAAAAATGACAATAATAATGTTTTTTCTACTATTACAAATTAAAAATATTAAATATAAATAATGTATAAATTTATCTAAACAAAATAATAATTTATCTCAGTAATTTAATATATTGTTTAATGATATATTTTTTATTTAGTTTATATTTGTCTTTCATCTATTTCCTATGCACAAATTTAACACAATTATTTTTTATATCTCTCATATAATTAAAAAGAAAATTATGTAATTTAATATAGAAAAAAATATTTTATTTTAAAAAATATATTCTACACTACTAATTAACAAACATATTATAATTATATTAATTGAAATTCATAATAATATTTTAATGTTCATATATTTTATTCATTGATTTATTAATAAGAAAAATAAATAATAAGATAATATTTTCTTAATATCGACAATTAAAATTTTAATTTTTTTGAAAAATGTTGCTCGAATCATTTTTATGTTTGTGCGTGTCAGTTGTCACTTCATATTAGTCTTTCGTTAAATACAAGAAAATGTAATTGTACTTGACATGAATTACTCTCTTACTATTACGTACCCAATTAAATAGAAATGATGTGGTACTTTTTATGAAAATTATAATACCAAAATAAAGATAAAGGAATTTTATTTTAAAAAATATAGAAGCGGTCATATCACCACTCCAATACTTTGCTATTATATATATAAATAGTAAAAATTATATTTTTAATATTATTAAATTTTATGTTTTAGAAATGTTAGAAATAAAGAACTGATGCTGTCAGATATTATTTCGAACAGAGTTTACTAAATATCAGAGTTTAAGATGACGTCATCAGAATTTAGAAGCTGTCGACAGAGTTTACTCAATCAGAGTTTACTCAGTCAGTATATACTTATACTCAATCAGAGATTATCAACCGACAAAGTTTATGATTATCAGAGTTTGACAAAGATGGAAACAAACAAATCAGAAATTGATTTGTATATAGAATGAAGTATTCAAATACAATTCTATTGTCTTTCTGAAAGCGATCTTGTAGGAGGATAATGATGGAAATCGAATATTGACATTTAATGATCATTGTCTTTCTTGTATTTGGATATGTAGATGTGTACTATATAAACACAGAATTAGGTTTTACATTGTAATCATTCAAGACATATTATTCTCATAACCTAGCAGTTCTTAGGAACATTGTTTTTCTTGATAGAGTTTTGTATTCAGTTCATCAAAAGTTAATACAAGGTAGTACTTTTTTTACATACTTGTGTTCTTAATCGATTGTTTGGTACTATTATATTCAACCCATTAGTTTATTATCTGGGTAACAAGAAAAAACATAAAATTATCATGCAAAAGACAATTTCAAATATAATCATTATATTTATAATAAGAAATTTTATTATCTAATCATAATAATCGTTGGATACTTGAATTACTAGGTATATTGGACTTGTTTTATAATATGAAATTTTATTATCTAATTATAATATTCCTTAGATAATTGGATTACTGTGTATATTGGATATATTATGAGTACAATCAACCTATACAACACATAGATACATATAGATATAAATATAGATAATATAATTATGCGAGATATTTTCAATATCACTCCTTTATAATTGGGTTTTTTCAAATAGTACACAAAATATTGGACTTCTAAATAATACTCCCTCCGTCCCTTTCATTTGTTATCATTTCAAAATGGGGTGTCTGGCACGCATTTTAAGGTGGATTTTAAGGATAGTTCCATAATTTATTTTTGAAATTTTCCTTTTTTGTAAAAATATAGAACAATCCTATTTTTATACAAAAAAAGAATTTTTTAAAAATAAGTTATGGAACTATTCTTAAAATCCACCTTAAAATGCGTGCCAGAAAGTGGAAAAAAAGTGATAACAATTGGTTAGGACAGAGGGAGTAGTAACTTTCTAACTACTGATCTTTTCCTCCTGTCATTAATGAAGTTAGCAAAATATTAAATCATGCTTAAAATTGTTAAACCATTCTGAATTTCTAATAAAGTACTCTATTTAAAATTGTAAATTATATTATAGTATATGAATTGGCAATTGTATTGGTCCTGCAGAACTCTTCTAACTATGAACTTATGAATATTCAATTAAAATACTATTTGAATAATAAAAGTATATTATAATAATATTATAATTTTAACTAATATAAATTATTTAAATCAAATTTATTATATAAACTATTAATATAACAGCATTTTATATTAAATAAAATTAAAACAATTATTAGACAAATAAAATATATATTAAATATCAATAAAAATAAAATATTTAAAATAAACTTACGCAGTTAACTCCATTTTGACCTTCTTAACCTTCAAATTAAACTTCAATTGACCTTCTTACGCAATTATTATCTCTTAATTGACCTTCTTAACCTTCAAATTTGTCATTTTGTTGGATAGCATATTAACTCCATGTTATTATCATGACGTTGTTTAATTTGAATCAATCGGTATATATGTTCACGTAAAAATAGTTTTTGAAAAGTATAATATCAATGAAATTATTATTTGGTTAATTACATTTAAGACAAATTTTTAGTAAATTTCCATGTAAAACTTAAATTCACATCCGCCCATAACCTAACAGACACCCCACAAAAAACTAAAAACAAATATTAACTCCATTAAGTCATGTGGATGTTCAGTTTGATGAAAATAATATGGCTTCTTGGAGACTTACATGTTTTTATGGGTATTCAGAGAGAAGGAGATGACGGAAAAATTCGTGGGATTTAATTCGCCAGCTAGCTAGTATGTCTCAGCTGTCATGGTGCATCATGGGAGAATTTAATGATCTTTTTGTTAGAAATGGAAAGTTTAAAATATATTTTATATATGTTATTGATGTAATTTCCGGAAACTAATTAATGGAAGTTGTTCCTTAAACTTTCATGTTTGGTTCTAAGACATTTTCTTGGAGTAATCCATAGATAAATTGAGTAGAAGTTGTTTGCTTGAAATGGGTTGAATGAGTTTGTCTCACATAGAGAATGTAATATGTGTGTGGGTGTTTTATATGCATATATGTGCAAGGGTAGTTTCAACTATTAAGGCATGTGAGTGTGCATGTCTCGCCTCGCCTCTGGTCAATGGGCGAATGTATCGGCGTCTCGCGTACGCGGGGCGACCTGGGCGAGAAATGTTATTACATGATTAATTAATTAAATTAAATTATGACTTTAAATATTATTTTAATATGAATACTGAGTCGATATGCAAACTCTGTCAAAGTATAAATATTCTGGTGACTGAGTTGTGTCAGAGTTTATTAGACTCTGATGGACCTGCTCATCAGAGTTTAGCAACGAGCTGGGTCAGAGTTTATTAAACTCTAATGAACCAGTTTATCAGAGTTTGACAAACTCTGATGGTCAAAGTTTATTAAACTCTGATGGACGAGTTTAACTATAAAATCTGATGGAACTGTCCTGATCAGAATTTGTCAAACTTTGATGGATCAGGATTTATAAACTCTAATGGGTCTATTCTGAACTTAATAAATTCTGAGGGTTGTTACCATTTGCTGATTCTGTAATATATTCTATTAAATGCAGTTTAAGTCAGAATAATTATTTTAATTAATGTTTTATCTACTGTTACGTTTTATTGTATTATATATACAGAAAAACGTTGGAGATAGAGGAGAGACAAGTTTTGACACAAGTCTGAAAACCTTAGCAGTTATATAATGTATCTTATACACACATACAATGTATCTTATACACACATACAGTATATACACATATTTTCTGGGTGAACTAAGTTGCAGGTCGCTGTTGAGTGTTACGTGTCTGTGGACGAAGTACTCTGTTTTATCCTAGAAGTGATATTGTTGCAACCCAACACAGCGTAGTGGAGCAATTATCTCTTCAAGAACAGTCGAGACTTCTTGCAAGGTTTGACGACTCAGCTCTTCTATTGGTTCTATCAGTGTATTCATAAATGTTCTGTTAGAGCTAAATTTTTTATCTTTTCTCTCATATTTACAGTCACTGATCAATATCTTATTTACATTTGTGTATGTTCTTGTTAATGCTCATCATATAACTGCTCGTTATTGTGTTTAGTTTTATGATAAAATGGGGAACTCTCCCCGTCCTCAAAGTCACAACGAGAACCTAACAACCAATATTAACTTTATGATAAAATCAGGAGTATGACATCGATCTTTAGAAACCTGGATTTGAGTAACTAACAACGGGTCAAGCTACATACACTGACGCAGGATAGGATCAAGACAAGCTAGCTGTAGCCAACAAATTTAGATACAATACAAATATTTAAGAAAAATCATAAAAGGAAATTGTCAAGGTGGATATCCACAGTACTATAAAAGGAAATATTTAATTAATATTTTATTATATTTAAATTATAACTTAAATTTTATATGATATTATTTCTCAGTTTGTCTTTCATTATGAGTTACTTATAAGTTATAATACATATATAGCTTACACGTTAGTCCTTATTTATAATGAACCAAACGAACACTATATCTAAATTAAATTATAATCTAAAATTTTATATATTCATACTTAAAACTCTGCTTACAATCTCATATCATATAATGTATAATATATTTCTCACAATTACAATCTACAACTTCACAATTTTTTTGACTTACAACTTATTAATAATGTAATAATATTATTATTTTATTTATATTCAATTTTAATAAATTTTATAACAAAATCCTATAGAATATCTGTATATTATATAGATTCAACAAATAGAAAATGTCTTATATAAAAATATTCTTATATTTTTATTATCCAAATATGTATTTTATACGGATTTTAGGCATCATCATGTGATGAGAAGATTTTTTTTTTTTAAAGAACACGCACAAAATAATAGAACTTAAAAATACACTTCAACAAAAAAATAAATTAAAATTTTGGACGGGGAAAATAAAGTCTACTTTTACGTTTTACCCAATAAACCACACCACACCACGCCGGGTCTTCTTCGATTATCACCTTGTTGATTATCCCGGGAGAATATTATGTTGTGTTTGGTTGGAATGAATGAATTAAGAAGAAATGAAATGAAATTTGAACTATTGTGGGTGAATTTTTAAATTTTTTATTTTTTTTCCTCATTCCATTCTTAACAATCTAAACTAAAACTCAAATCCCCTAATTTGAGATGAAATGTTGCATTATCTCTCATATATATTTTCTTTTCAATTTTTATCAAAGAAATTTTGCACTCGCTCATTTTCTTTCAAATCTTCCATCCTAACTAGATAAATTTCTTCTATTTTTACTCATTATATTCAATTCTCCCCAATCAAACACAACATTACAAGTTACTTTGTTTTGGTTAGCATATATAGTAATATAAACATATACATAAAAAAATATTAAAATTTGAACAAAAAAGTAATTAAATAGGTTGGGTTAAAATAAAATTTTAACATTTTGAAAAAATTTATTAATCTAAAATTAATATGTTGGAGTGTCAACATCTTCCTAAATCGAAAGGTGGCGCTGACTGCTACAATATAAAGATTATAAGTTGCGCCTTCTCCACAAGTAGCTGTTTTTGGCATAGTGATAAGTATTTAGATCCTAACAATTGGTATCAGAACACGTCACGAGTTCGAATCCCACGGAGCACATAATTATGTTAAGGGCGCATACGCCAAAAACATGTTGTATAGCCATTGTCTCTTAACATGGACTTGTTAGTACGTGACGCTGACTACTACAATATAAAACTACTACAATATAAAGATGATAAGTTGCGCATTCTCCACAAATAGCTGATTTTGGCGGCGTAGTGGTAAGCACTTAGATCCCAACATAATAATATTCTAATTTTTCAATGCAATAATTAAAATTATATGTAAGAAAAAATTATTAAAACAATTTTTTTCTTAATATACGTAATTTTTTACATTTGAAAAAATAAGTATAAGATAACAATTTAGAAAAGTGTGGATGCATTTGTAATACATAATTAATATTGAATTCTGTAAATATCATTTTTAAATTGAGAATTTTGGAGACTATATATTTTACTTATTTTATAAAAAAATAAATATCCTTTCTTTTATTGATAATATATATATATATATATATATATATATATATATATATATATATATATATATATATATATATATATATTACAGGAACTAATTTGATAAATAAAAATAACATTTTTTAATAATGTAAATATATCATATCTTTATATAATATATTAATCTCAATAATATTCTAATAATTTTCAATATTTATAAAGATTGTGAAATATATATTTATTTATATGTCTTATACAATCTTCAAAATTTTAATTTAATAATAATTTTGATAAAACATTTCCATGCGCATAAAAGATTTATGGTATAGATCAGCCACCAAAACAAATACTGTGGATATTTTTGAGTGTTACCAGACATGCTCAAGTTTGGGAGAATTCCTTCAATTTGTGGGCACGGGCGCCCGCACTGGGCAGGGAAAAGGAAGGGTCAAACAGAGGGTTGGTTGAGAATGACATCGTAAAATGCAGTGTTGAATTCTATATAAAATTCAACACTGGTTTGTAGTCCATGCATGCAAGCAATACTAGAAATGCGGGGACATCCTTCCAAAATGAAACTCTAATCGCAGATCAAGTCTGTGTTGCACAACTTGTTTATTATTATTATTATTATTATTATTATTATTATTATTTTGCATGAATTGGTCTTGTTTAGTTTTCTTTTTCCCTGAATAAGTCATGTTATAGTTTAAACTTTTACATTAGATTTTAATTTATTTTCTAAATTAAAAAATTTAGGTAATTTGGATCACACTAGATTAAGAATTCACAAATTACATACAAAATAAACATATTTTTCAAAAAAATGAAAAGTAGTTAGAATAGTACATGTTCTAGATAACTAAATAGTGTATAATAGAGGTACTTAAAATAATTTTAGATTGTATTTAGAAATATATAATTTATCTAAAATGATATGAATTTAATTGTTATTATAAATTTATATTCATATTTGAATATTTTAAATTTTAAACAAAATTTAAATCCAATTTTTATAATATCCAAACATATTATTTTAAATAAATTTATAACTTAAATAAAATTCAATTTTCAAACATATATTATATAAGGGTTTTTCTTCTATGCCCCTACACTGAACTTTAATACTCACATTTTTCTATAGCATTTAATGATATTGAGTTATGTTTTCATTGTTTTTTATATTGAATGTAACTTTTTCATTTAATGTTAGTAGTTAATAGTGCTCCATGCTTTTTTTATCTATTCTTTTATGAATATAAATTTCACTTTGATTTTATTTTATTCTTTTATATTCACTTTTCATATATTCCATTAATTTAGAATTATTATTTTTATCTTAAAATTTATAAATATCAAAAATTAACTTTTTCATTTTCTAAAGTTAAAAATAAATAATTTCACGTATTTTTACATACAAAATCTGTATTATTTTTTATAATATTTTCACAAATGAGTTTTATATAAAAAAAAATCAAAATGTTGTGAATTATTTATTAAATATATCTACATAACTAAAATATTTCTTAATATATCAATTTTTTGATGTAAAACTTATTTGTGAATAATATTATAAAATATAATCTGCATAGTTTTTGTATATAAAAGTTTTTTGAATCATTTTTATATTTATAATTTTTAAATTTTTTTCTACTATCTATAAGTTCTAAAATAAAAATAATAAGTCAAAATTAATGAAAAAAATAAATATAAAAGAGTAGAAAATTTTAAAATAAAATTGACATTTTAAAGAAAAACTAGTAATGTTAATTTAGATAAATAAAATTACTATTAAATAACATTAAATGAAAATAGTTATATTTATATGAAAAATAACAAAGACAAAAAGTTATATTTATATTGAAAACAAGGCACGCAGCTCGATGTATTAAATATTATAGAAAAAGCGAAAATTAAAGTCTTACCGCCTGGCAATGGGCACATAGCTGAAAAACCTATTATATACATCTGTGGTAATGTTTGATGTTAAAATTAATTATTATTTTTTAAATTTTTTTCTTGTGAATAAAAGTTTTAATTTAATATTTTTATTTAAAAAATAATAATAAATAATAAATTTAATTATATAGTCAAAACTCGTAAAAATATATATCAAAAAATTAAATAGTAAAATAAAACCAAACCAAACAGTGGGATTAATTAATTTCTTGATGGTAAAGGTAGGAAATGAGGGACATCCGGAGTTGGTGAGATGGGGACATAACTTTTATGCATTTTTATATAAACTGAAGAAGGCATATACATCGTACCTACTTCAAACATTAGAATCTTATGGGAGGTGGGCCCCGCGTAACCCCGCTGGGGTTGGTGAAGTAGCCCATAGGGATGGTATTGGTAGGCCATGGGAATGTCCCCCCCTTATTTCCAAAATATTTACCCTATTAAAAAATTTTACAAATTTTTCATCAAACTTTTGCACTAATATTTTTCTTGTAAACTTATACTTATCTGAAATTTATTTATAAGAGTACAATTTTACAACTACATATGATTAAAAATAAGATTTTGCAATCAAAATAAATTAAAAATAATGCAACTTTAACATTTTATACTTTTCTGGTGAAAAGAAAAAAGAATGAATTAGGTTGTATTGGAAGTTTGATTGAGTTTGCATTATGTTGTCAACCATATATTTAACAAATCAACCAACTTAATACAGCAGAAATTAACCTGTATAAAAAAAGTGAAACAATTAATTGCAACAATTATTACATTACAATTATTTTAGAAAAAGAAAGTTGTTACTAAGCCTTCTTCGGTTCTTTGAATGAGTTTTCCCGTGGCTTATACCGTGCTGGTATGCATCTAAGCCTTTTTTTCCTCCAAATAAACTCTTACTCTTACTATTTCTTTTAAGACAAGAAAACTCACATATATGCTCTTCATTTTACTTTCATACCTTGTTAATGAAACCAAAAAAAAGAAAAGAAAAATATATTAAATAAAGATAATTGGTGAAAAATAGGTCGTTAATTATATTTAGAAAACATAAAATGTCTAATCAAAAGAAATTTTTATAAAAACCTAAAATGACTATTCAAAGGAATAAAACAACTATTTTATGAAAATTATTTATAAAAATACAATTTTATAGTAACTACATATAATTAAAAAAAATTGCAATTTAAAAGTGTTTGCCAGGTGTTGGGACAAGAGATTAGATTAATTATGGCACTAAAAAACTACCCCTAATTTCATATTAAACCATTTCTCTCTCTGTGTGTAATGTGTATCTACCCTCTCAAGTTATTGACACAAACAGAAGAAATGACTGAACTAAATTTTACATCCATGTTTTTGTTTTCTTTTTCATCTCCATGCGTTCTCTCTGATTCAAAGATTTGATCTTTATTTCACTATTTAATTAGGTGGTTGATCGCCCGTTCGGTCGAATGTACGTTTTATTTTGTATTCATTTAAATTTTAGTAAACAGTACTGCATATCTATGTAAATGTTATTTCAATGTTATAAAGTACCTTTTTATATATTTTTAAAAAATTAAAACACAAATCGAGCTTGAATATGCATGTATAATCTTAAATTTTGTGGCGAATATAGTGAATTTTGAGAGGAATTTGATTAGCTGATGAAAATCTGAGATGCTTTGTGTAAAAAACTCATGCATAATGTGGTGGATTTAAATCCTGAAAGGTACCAACTCTCATGGTTTATAGAGTCTTAAAATTCACTTTTTTCTGGAATTTATCACACATTAAAATAAATGCTCCCCTCGAAATTTTTTGGTTTCACTGTTGATCTTAGTGTGCATGTTAAAATTTTCTAATTCCGTCATTGATCTTAATAAATCCTGATATTCCATTGTCACGTATAACGCTGGATTGCCAGATAATAATGGGGGTATATCTCAGCACACCGAAAACTGCCAAAGCATCAGAGGATGGTGAGGATGACAGGCTTAAGTTTGGTGCGTCAGCCATGCAGGGATGGCGATCAACTATGGAAGATGCGGTAAGTTTTTGGTGGTAACTCATTATTCCATATGTTCGGATCATTCGATGTTTGCTGTAGGTAAAACAGTCTGCTTTACTTAATTACTCATAATGCCTAATTAGTGTCCCGAGGCTGTTATGTCTTGAGCTTAAATTTACTTTGTGCATGTGGTTTATATTTTGCTGTACTTACCAATTAAAGACACTATACAGCATGCAGCTCTTCTCGATTTGGATGATTCAACGGCTTTCTTTGGTGTTTATGATGGCCATGGGGGTAAGACATCTGAGCTTTAGACCTTTAGTAGTCGAAATGCCACCAATCCACTATGTATAATTCACATAGATGTCCCGTATTGCATCTGCAAGACTCTTGGTGAATTTATGAACAGTACATACATTACTGCATCTCTTTCATTCGCTTAAGTTGTACCTGTCTTGTTGTCCTCTTCAACTCCATAAATTACACTTCAACAAGTGATACTCTGCATTCCAATGTAAAATCCTTTCCTGTGAGATAATTTCTCAATGGTGCCTTACCATCATGTTTTAACATAATTTATTTTCAGGTAAACAAGTTTCCAAGTTTTGTGCCAAGTATCTACACCAACAGGTGCTCAAGCAAGAAGCTTATATGGATGGAAATCTATGTGACTCTCTGCGACATGCATTTCTCAGGCTAGTTCACAATTGTTTTTTCAAATTTTAATTTCAGTCTGTTCATATTTCGTTTTATTCACAAATGCCACTGCATAGGCGTTTGTTGAGAACATTGGACACTGTTATACGCTGTATTGGGAATTCAATTATCATTTGTATTGCATCTTCACAAAATTGTGATTGTAACATATACATGGGGCTCATGTAGTAAGGGCTGGTGCTACTTAGTTCCTAATATTCGAGAGGTCATATTGTACAACCTTTTTTAGATGAATCTAATAGAATTAGCATGTATCTGGAAAAATTATCAAGAGTTTTGTTGGCTGTCATATTAATCCATGCAGTCAATACTTCAAACTTTTAACCCACAAGCTGTATCACAATTCAGAATGGATGAGATGATGAGCGGAGAAAGAGGTTGGCGAGAGCTTGCGACAATGGGAGATACAATGGACCAAATTAGTGGTAGACTTGAAGGATTTTTATGGCATAAGCATCATGCTGAAAATAACGAGCACATCGATGACTGGACTCCTGAGAAGGTATCCACCCTGTCATGATATCATGTATTATACTATTTCATTATCTCAACCATAAAATACCTGATAATTATGGAAAACATCTTGTGTCAACAGTGGTTTACTTCTTAGTCTGTTTTCTTGAGGTTGTAAAAGTAGGAATGAACAGTCATTCTAATTTGGTTCGACATCTAACTAGTATGTATTAATTTAACTCATAACTACTTGGGAACAATATTAAAATGTCATGCTCCCTCCTCACGAGACGGATTTGTGACAAAACAGCACTTAGTATCACGATCTAAAACGTCCAAAGCAATCTATTATGTAATCATATATTTGTCACTTACATAAGAATATATATCTACACGTCTACAAGGCTTGTCTTAAAGGGCCTAAGTGGTATAAGAGGCTCTAAAACGGGACATTTTTGTTGCTCTGTTTCCGGTGGCATATGTCCTACCTAATGAAGATAAATATAGTGTCCTCTCCCAGCATTCCCCATTTCAAATTGTAACTTGAGCAGAAATGGTCCTTTGATTGATTATGTTTTCTCATTCCTGTATGTGTGAACTTCCATAAGTTGCAGAAAAGATAAGTTAAACATTAAAATTGTGGGAGGGCAGTTAGGTATCTGTAAGTGTAAACTTCCACAAATGGTTATGGCATTTTCGGTAACTGAGTCTCTCTAGGATTGTAGTGACAACACTACTGATTTTCACATTGGACTGAGATTTTCTATTATAATTGTATTAATGTCTTTCACTATTCATGAATTATTTTAGATCTTACATGAGGCTCGTTAATCCTTTACATGTGCAAGGGACCTCACTCCGATTTCGAAGGACCAAAATATGGAAGCACGGCTTGTGTTGCAGTGGTTCGTGAAAACCAATTGATTGTTGCAAATGCTGGTGATTCTCGCTGTGTAATATCTCGAAACGGTCAGGTTGGTAAATTTTTACTATAGCCTGTGTTGATTATTTCTTGCTCCTCACAACATTAACATCGTCCAAAAGTTAATGTGGTAAAATATAAGTGAAGATTAAAAATAATTATCTTTAACGTTGAAATCCAAATAAGCTCTTTCCGTGCAAAAATAAAAGTTTTTTTTTTTGCCAATTCAGAAAGAAAGAAAGTTAATTTTGTTGGAACAGAATTATTAGATTTTTAAAATTCAAGACCAATAACTGGTTTTGAACTTCAAGAAACTTTTTTCTCTGATTCAAAACTAATAACTGGTTTTGAACTCTTAATATATATACAAGCGCTATGAATTCTGAATATATATGTGTATAATTGCTTAGTGTACTTCTGGTTAGAACATAGGACGCAATCAGAACAATGGTGTCCATGATCAATGGCTTCAGTATATATTGTATAGTTCTGTCTGCTTTAGACATTACACAAAGATACTTGTATGCAGGCATTTAACATGTCCAAAGACCACAAGCCCGAACTGAAGAGTGAAAAAGATAGGATATATGCGGCAGGTGGCTATATCTATGGTGGACGGGTTAATAGGACGCTAAACTTGGCAAGAGCAATTGGTAGATACCTGTTTGAGTTAGCTTTATGCATACAGCAAGTGAAAATATGTAAGAACTTTCCATTAATTTTATGTATCTTAATAATTTCAGGAGATGCAGAATTGAAAAGAGATCATTCACGGTCTGCTGAGGAGCAAATAGTCACTGCTAATCCGATATAAGAACTGTATGTGGTATAAGTTTAGTTATTATCTGAAAGCATGCAACACAAATAGTTTGTCTTTTTTTTATTTACCTTGTGATTTTGCATCTGTGGGTTCAAATAACTTGACTAATTGTATCTTCTTTTATCATACTTAAACTAGGTTGAGCTTGATGGAGATGATGAATTTCTTGTTCTTGCTTGCGATGGAATCTGGTAGGTTTTCTATTCAAGTGGGAGTTATCAACTAACTTCATAAGTTTGGCAAGATGGACTCTTTTAAGTTTTATACTATTTATGTGTTTCTTCTTTGAGTTCAAGCTTGACAGTTAACAGCAATTTAGTAGAGGCAAGTAAAGGAATGGGAAATGTAATTTCTTTTGTCAGATATGTAATGGAGCAACATGCATCTTGAAACAAAAAGGAGGTACAATCCGAGGAAGGAAAAAAAAGACGACTAAATGACAATGTGGATACTAATATAGTTTAGAAAACCTTAAAGTTGAACGTAGTGAACAATTCAAACCATAGTTGTCACCTAAATAGCCGGTATATGGGAACTCGTGACAAACAGGGTTTAAATTATTCATTTAATCAACATTTAAGGATATAAAATTTACTTGCGAGTAAAATTTTGGGGTTGCATGTGCTCACCCGTGGATACTGTATAACATCAAGGTCTGATTTGTCTTTAAGACTTATAGAATTTTCAGAGTAGTTAGTTTTGAAGAATTGTAGTATCTTTTTGTGGTTAATACTTGTCCTAATTAACCCTATGAACATCTTTCCTGAAAAGTAAAAATGATATTGATTAATCTTGTGCTAGGGATTGCTTGTCAAGCCAAGAAATCGTGGACTTGGTTCATGAGCAATTGAAATCTGTAAGTTCTACCTTTCAGGCTTTCATATACACACTCCTTGCTACAAAAAATCTCATTTTCCAATTTACCAATTTTAAGTACATATTCTTCTTTGTGATTGTAAACTTCAAAGGCTGCTATGGTATACTTTCATGAAATACGTAACTCTTTTCAGGATTTTAGTAACTGATTGTAATGACATTAAGATAGACAGCTGATATAAATGATGCAGGAAAGTAAGCTTTCAGTGGTAATCGAGAGTGTGTTTGACAAGTGTATTGCTCCAAATGCTAAAGGAGCAGGATGTGACAACATGACAATGATCTTGGTGCTGTTTAAGAATTCTAATTATTATCGAGATGCCTCAACAAAAGAGCATCAGCCTCATCCCCCTGAACACTAATCTGAAGCTGATTGCAGTTCATCAGAACCTTGATGGAAGTTATACCGTCAATCCAAATTTGGTGTATGTTAAATGTTGGTTAGCATAGCCTTTGGGAATCTTGTATATTATGTGTTAATTATGGAATCTTGGTTACCAATGTTTTAATTTAAAAAATGAGTATATTATACAATAGTGGTTATAGCATTTTGATGGTTGATTTTTTTTTTTCTTTTTGACGAAAATGATGGTTGGATTTTCAAATCTATAATTTTGTGATTAAAATTTGTTTTTATCTTTTAAAAAAGTGGCTAACAACCTCAGCCATCTTTTAAAAATATAAAAATAATTTATGATCATCAAATTATAATTTTGAAAATTTAACCATTAAAATGTTAAATTTGGTTAAGTTCTGCTAATTTGCTCTAAAAGAATTTATTAATTAATAATATATGAGGCCTTGATGTATACAAATATCAATATTTTATAGATTTTTTATTGTAATGAAATCTAATATATTTTTTTTAGAACAAAAGTTAATAATAAATTTAAAAAGCCCGGATGGTTAAAACTCTCTTTCTTGACAGATTATCAAGTCAAATCGGAAAGTTCGCTACATGGTAATAAAGTAATCAGCATGTTGACGTGTTAATGTTTCAACTAGCTTTGTTGGCGTATAAAATTAATAATATATCTATTTTATAATTATTTTTTAATCTTTTATATAATTAACTTTAATTTATTCAGTGATTGTTATCATATAACTCAGATTTTAAAAGAGAGAGTAACATTAATTATTATTTAACAAAAATAGATAATAAGATTATTATACAGATAGTTTGACATCAATATAGAAGCAACTAGCAAAGTAGCAAGCAACCACAAGTAAGATCCATTCTTTTGTTTAACTATGCAATCCTTTTCAAATAATCACGCTGTCAAATGTGAACCTTGCATAATGCTTACAATATACTCTATTTTCTGGTAAAACTTCGGTCAATAACTAATTTATCATAATCAATTTAAAGTAGTACAGAGTATGTGTTAGTTTTGGGGCTGTCAGAGCGGAAACAAATAAAACATAAAATTTAATGTATAATTAATTACTCTCTCCGTCCCTATTTATATGTTAACTTTATTTTCTGTACGGTCAAATTGACTGTAATTTAAAAATAATATAAAATTGAAAAAAATTAAAATTTTATATTGTTGAAAAGTATATATAATGTACTTTAAAATGTATATTTTAGTTTTTAAAAATTACAAAAGAATAATTTTTATTTTACAGTCAATTTAACCGCGAAAAAATCAAAATGGACATCTAATTAGGGACGGAGGGAGTAGTTTTTATGCTATACTTTCGAGTTGCAAAATAGGAAGAAAAAAAATTGTACTCCCAAATTTAACTACAAAATTCAAAAAATTGTCCCCATAATTTTTTCGGAAATATTGAGCAGGAATTTTTATAAATCTTTTCAAATAATTTTTTTTATTTTTCCCAATTTATTTTCATTTTACAAAAAACTTGAAGCAAGTAAAAGGGAAGGTCAACAATTTTTAATTTTCCTTTTTTTCTTCTCAACTTTTATTCAACTAAAATCTCTAAGGCATACCGACGCTGTGTTGGCTAATATGATTATTGTCAAAGTCAATATCTATTATAAATATAAATCTATTTTTCAGTTTTTTCTAGTATATACTTGCACACATTATGAGCTTAGTTGTCAAACTTCTATTGATTTTGAATTCATTAAGAATGATGGAAACTTCTGTATATACAAAAATTTCGTCAATTAAAATGAGTCAAACTTATAAAATTTAATTATTAGTTTGTGTCATGGGCACACGTGAGAAAGAACCAATAAATGTTTATTTTGAATATAAATACTTATTTTTTAAAAAAAAATAAATAATTATTATTTATTTTTATAAAAATAAATGTTTATATATTTATTTTTGAATATAAATACTTATTTTAAAATTTTAAAACTATAATTCATATCATAAATATATAATTAAAATAAAAAATTTAGATTTATTACTTCTTCAATCAAAAATAATTTATAGACGGGAACAAGTGAATCATCATTTCATTTAAAAAAAAACGGAGCAAGATAAATGAATAAAAGAAAATCCGGATAAGAATGAGGAATTCTTATTTTCTTGACAAAGCGACAATGTATCATAATTATCTTTCAGCAATATGCCCAAAGTTTTTTTCCCCTATATCTATTTTAGGCTGTATCTACGTAATATGTATTTATCAAAAAAAATCAAAAAAATCTCAATATTTTAAATTCTACTAGAGCATTTTATATATACTTCTCTTATCTCCGGGCGTCCATCCATAATTGCATTCTATTCTATTATTCTATACACCTCCCCTTTCTTTTTATCAGTAAAATATGTCACAACATGTACCACATGCCGTAACTTACACACAACACTGACCTCAATCATTCAAACATATCTATTTACCAATAGACACCACCCCATGCATATATATATTACACATATGTGCAATATTTATTCAGAGTATTCAGTGGTGGTGTATTTGTTAAGAAATCAATAAAAAAGAAATGACAAGTTTTGGTGGTATTGTTGCTGGTCGTGGCCCTTCTTCGTTATTTCACAATATGAAGAAGGATTTGAAAAAGAAAAGAAATAAAAATAGTAAACTATTCAAGATCAATTGTGTGTCTACTTTCTCAGATCCTTACAAAACTCTAAGGATCAACAAGGATGCTTCCGAGTCTGAAGTGAAGAAGGCATTTAGACGACTAACGTTGCAGGTGAAAAAGTAGTTCAATCATATAAATTTTGTGTATTTATATAGATTTCAAAAACAGTTTGTCATGATCCTCTGTTCTTAATATATATATATATATATATATATATATATATATATATATATATATATATATTTAAATCTTTGATTTTAGTTTCGTGGATCACTATGGTCTCAATGATAAGTGATCGATGATTCAAAGTGCACAAGTGGTGGAAGGATTTAAAATAGTGTTTTATGGCTATATTTTTTTTTCTCTTTTTTTTGAAAATTTTTTATGGCTATCTTATGCATATATATATTTATTTATTATGATTCGAGTCTTAGGTCAAAAGTGATTGTCTTTGATCTTGATGTTTTAAGGCAGAAAAATCATTCATATCATATCCTTTGATCTTCTTTGACTTTATTATGTTTACAAGTTATAGGATTGTTACTTAAAGTGATACATGTATGTTAGAAAATTTAGTTATTTGAATAATTAATTAAAAGTGAATTGGTGGTGCAGTATCATCCAGATGTGTGCAAAGGAAACAATTGTGAAGTACAATTTCATGAAATAAATGAAGCATACGATGCTGTGATGGCTAGTTTAAGAGAAGAAGAGGAAGTAGTCCCGGTTTGGGGTAGTGTTCCATCCGCTGATGAAACTATGAGAGGGATGTTTGATCCAGACTATGACATGTGGGAAGAATGGATGGGATGGGAAGGTGCTGGCATAAGAGACTACTCTTCTCATATTAATCCTTACTTGTGATAAATTTTTATGGTATTCGTTGTATATATATTATATTATAGTGGGAAGTAAATTAAAGAAACTGTTCTCCATGTATGTATATAAGTTGGTAATTTCCATTATGATCGGTAAGTTATGGCCGCCGGCCAATTAACAAGGCAGGGGCTATTCTTGTAAATGGTAATCTAATGTGTCTTATTTTTATCGTGGATTTGTATTCTACTAAATACCCTGTTTTATTGTGGTTCCAATGTTTATATACTCACGTCTCTATTTATATGTTCATTTTATTTTTAGTACAGTCAAATTAATTTATGTTTAGGGCCGTAAACGAACTGAGTTGGGTTGAGTTTTTTCTTAACGAATTCGAATTTAAACTTTTTCTTAACGAGTCGAGCCGAACTCGATTATCTTAACGATCAGATTTTGTTGTTCGAACTCGATTTCGTTAAGAACCGAGTCGAGATCGAGTTGTTCACAAACTTTTCGAGTCGAGTTTGAGTTGGTTAATTAATTTTTTTTTGTTTGAACTTGTTTTTAACGGATCAAATGATACTCAAATATAAATAAAATCTTAAGCCCAAGTGTCTTACACTTACACTATTACACTTACACACAATCTAGATGTACATTTTTATGTATATTTTATAAATTTTTATGTCTATTGCTTAACGAGTCGAGTCGAGCCCAAGTCAAACTCGAGTCGAGTTCGAGCCGGTCACTTACAAAACTCGGATCGACTCGTTAAGTTTAACGAGTATTTTTTTTGTTCGAGTTCGAGCTCAATTACTAAATGAGTCGAGTTAAACGAGCAGAGTCGAGTCGAGTCGAGTCTAATGATCAGTTCGGTTCGTTTATGGCCCTACTTATGTTTGATTGTAATTTAAAAATAATATATAATTGAAAAAAATTATTATTTTATACTATTGAAAAGTATATATAATTTGATTTAAAATGTATATTTTAGTTTTTTAAAAGAGTCTTGTTCTAGAACCAAAAATGAATATTATTAATATCCGGTCAACCCATCTCCTATCGTTAAAAAACTAAATGAACGGTTAGGATTAAAAAAAAAAGTTAAAGTATACGCTATGTTATATAGCGTATACTTTAATTATTTTTCTTTCCATTTCTATCCTTGCGATTAATATTTTAAAAAAATATTCGCTATATTATATGGTGTATATTGAAAACTTAAATATGTCCGGGCACACTCTTTCACCTGCGGAGGAGATTAGATTTCCGTGGCCCTATAGCATTGAACAAACATATGCTTCTGTAATTATTTACCTTGCCCCACAATGATGAGGACAAACTGGAAAATAATTTATAAATTAGAAAAATAATTTAATTAAATAAAATTTTAATTTATAAATTAGATAAATAATTTAATTAGATATATTTATATTAATAAAATTATATTATAATATAATAATTATTTGAAATTTAAAAATTACTTCAAAATTAAAAATGACTAAAAATTTTAAATTATGTTATATAACTAAAAATTTAAAAGTAAATAATAATAATATTATTAGATTCAAATAACTAAAAATAATATTAATTATATATATAAATAGTATAATATAATATTTATTAATAATATTATATGATAATTATTAATAAAAATTTAAAAAGAACTAAAAATTATAATATTATGTTATATCGTGTCAAAAATTATTTATATTAGATAAAAACTTTCCTTTCTAATTATAATAAATAATTTATAAATTAGATAAATAATCTATAAATAGAAAAATAATTTAATTACTCATTTAATCTCGAGCCGATAAATTTTTAATTTATAAATTAGATAAATAGTTTAATTAGATATATTTTTAATTTATAAATTTTAGACAATAAATGATCTATTAAATAATAAAACAAAAATAATAATAATTAGATAAATAAATACATATAAATATAATAATATAATATAATAAAATTTAAACTATACTATTTGTATAAATATATGTAACTTAGGAAAATCTAAAAAAGGGTATAATAAAGAAACAAATGTTGTTTTAGGCTGACAAGAGTTGTTTCTACGCTAAGGGGTGTTATATAATGTATGTGATTAAGGGTATATTTAGAAATAAAAAAAATTGATATGTACGCTATATAATATAACGGTATGAGCTATATTATATAGCGTATGTAATATTTTTTTAAAACAATCTCAATCAATGATCAATTTTTTTAACCGTAAGAGATGGATTGATTGGATGTCAAAAGATATTCAATTGTGGTCGATGAACGGTTTCCTTTTTAAAATTATAAAAGAAGAATTTTAAATTTTCAATCAAACATTTATCAATTTGACTCCAAAAAAGTCAAATAAACATCTAAAATGGGATTGTGGGAGTATTAATTTATGTATAATTTTCGCCAACCTACACTAAATGTTTGATGATTTATATATAAAAGAAATTTTAAAAAGAACATATATAAGGGCGGACGCATAGTTTTAGATGGGGGCACAGGCCCCACTCAATTTATAACCTAAAAAATAAAGGTTCGTTCAGAGTTTCTTATAAATTACTTATAAGTCGTAAAATGTATGTATATTTTAACTTATAAGTAACTTAGTAAATAAACAGGGCCAAAATAGCATATACTGCTCCCACTCAAATAATATAAATGCCCCACTTAAATCTACTAAAACAAAAAAATTATATGAAAAACTTGAATTTTCATATTTAAATTTATAATATATTTGTTTTAATTTATGATTTTTGAAAAGATAGAAATTATGTTTAATTAATATAAAATATTTATAAATATAAAAACATTTTACTTTAAAATACAATTTTTTTAATATCTTTATATATTTAATATTATTTTAAAATTTATATTAATAATATATCTAATACAGGATAATAGGTCTAAAATTAAATATTATATATAATTATATAGTGCACAAACTGAAAAATGATTTTGGATCCGTCACTGTTTATAACCTCTTCAAAAAATCGCTTGGTTGTATTTTCAAGAAAAAATGATTTAACAGCCATACGTTTAAGCATTTTTCAAATTTTGATTATATTTTTAAATATTGTATGACTTTTTAATATTAAATTAATTCCTCTTTTTTTTTAAATGGGGGAGTGCGAGGCTTAAATCTTAACTACCTATCGTTGAGGTTACTATAACAGGATTTGGATCCCGTAAAATTAGACACGCATTAGGCCCGACATCTACAGTAATATTTACTCCCTCCGTCCCAATTTAAGTGTTTTGCTTGATTTTTAGAAATCAATTTGATTAAGTTTTGAATGAAAATTATATATATAATATAATTGTAAAAAATTAAAAAATAATATCATTAGAAAATATATTATATCTACTTTAAAATATAATTTTTAATTTTTAAAAATTGTAAAAGAATAATCTTTAATCTCCGGTCAAAATTTAGTCAAATTGATCATCAAAAATCAAATTAAACCACTTGAATTGGGACAGAAGGAGTAATAAATAGGTTTGATGGTTCTAAATATGTCTTGCAAACGAATGCGATTTTGCAGATTTAAATTTTTATAGAAATACTCATACGACAAGTAAGAAAATTAATGGGTTGGGTCTTGGTGGGCTGATGTTTGTGTTTCAATATGGTTGTGTTTGGTCTTTTTATAATTTTGATGGGTAGGCTATGTCGGTAGGCTTTTTATGGTCCTTTTTGTAATGTGGTCTTTGGTGCCTTGGGCTAATAAAGCAGAGTTTGTATTCTAATAAATTCGTTGCATAAAAAATGACTTTTTTTTAATTGGAATTTCTGTTTTAATGTAAATGGTTATATATTTAATTATTCTTATACGATAAACTTACAAAATAAGATCATTTCAACTCTAATTAAACAATAGTTTAACTTAATAATACATAATATTAATTATATAAAACAAATAATAAAAAGGAATTTATATGCAATCAAATTAACCTGTTACGCTAAAAGTGTCGATTATATATTTTATTCGTCTAATTTTTTTTATTATAATTGACTTTTTTTATATTTTATATTTAAAAATTTTATTCTATTTTTTCCCAAAAATATTATATATTATTTATTTAAAATAGTGATATACTTACAAAAATGAAAAAGAATTATGGGCGGATACATTGTTGTCCACCTTGCTTGTTAGCATTTGTTTAATAATACAGTAATAAAGAGTGAGAAAGAAATTTATTATTCCACTAAATAAATAGCCTATATTCTTGTATACACGTATGTAGCAGTTGAGTTGATATTTTCACAAGAGTCATAATAAAGTAATTACTCCACTTTTTTTAATTAGCTGTAATTTCCTGAAGCTTAAGCCTACTTATCTGAATTTTGGTAGCGCCGTTCTGTAAATCCCTGAATTCCAATCGGTAATCTCATATTAATTGCTTTATTTATTTATCTTGTTCTCATTATAAGTCGTTGTATAACTTACAAATGATTTCTGAATTGAGTTTCATTTTGATTTCTGTTTATCAATTTTGTTGCCGACTATAAGCACCAATACTCAATAGTGTGTGTGTGTTGTTGTTGTTGTTGATACGTCATTCTGTATAGCACGGAGTTACTGTTCGGAGATATTTAGTTATAAATTCGGAACATGCCTGTAGATAATTTATTCAATATGTTTTTCCATATACATATATATATATATATATATATGTAATGTTGATGTTGATGTTGATATTTTCACTGGTTAATGCTCCTGGAATGGAGATAGTAACATCTGTATGCTATATGCTATGTTCCGTAGAATTTTAGTAATAGGAAGTATAAATTCGAGTGACTTTTTTATATTATATAATCGTGTCATCGGGGTCGGTGGGGATGGATTTATTACAACTGTGAGAAGGTAGTAGCTCGTGTCTTAATTTCATCTAACATTTTTCCTCATTATGGTTTATTTATTTTATTCTTTAGAGTTCTATGATGACTGACCTCAAAGAGCGACTTCTCCCCCCGAGACCTGCTTCTGCTGTAAATCTTAGGGATGCAGCGTGTAGACCTTCTGTGACGGGACGGCAACCTTATCAAGCTGTTGATGTTTTGGGTTTGAAAAAGCGGGGCCAAGGTCTTCGCTCATGGATATGTGTTGATACATCAGGGGACTCCCAAGTGATGGAGGTTGATAAGTTCACTATGATGCGTAGATGTGATCTCCCTGCACGTGATCTACGCTTGCTTGATCCATTGTTTGTTTATCCCTCGACGATTCTTGGGAGGGAGAAGGCAATAGTTGTGAATTTGGAGCAGATTCGATGTATAATTACAGCTGACGAGGTTTTGCTTTTGAATTCTCTAGATAGCTATGTACTGCAGTATGTGGTGGAGCTACAAAAACGGTTGACAAGTTCTACAGCAGGGGAAGTCTGGCAGCCTGAAGGGGCTGAGATGAGCAGAAGGAGAGGAGGCAATCGGTATATTCAGAATATGCATGATAACAACTCGCCTGATTATTTGCCCTTCGAGTTTAAGGCGCTTGAAGTAGCTCTAGAAGCTGCTTGTACATTTTTGGATACTCAGGTGCGTAAAACAACTCGTTTACATGGCCACCACGTGATTTACTTTATATGATTGTAATTGAGAAGAGTCTTATTGCATTTTGTAGTTAAAAGATGCGATGGCCATTTGGTTAAGGAGAGTTATTCTCGGACATTATAAATTATGGTCAGATTCTGGCCCGAAGTCCAGTTATCATCATTACAACCTCAACACCAATTTTATTGATATAATTTACGAAGACTTTAGCCAAGTTAATTGACACAACACTTTAACTAATGTAGTGTTATCTGATGGCCAAGCAATACAGCTGGCTACTGATTTCGAACAGGTTCACTTATCCCACCCTGTTGAACAAGTATAATAACTAGGCAGCCAATTGCTTCTCAACGGAATGGGTATATTGTTTTTAGAGTTTGATTTTTCTAAAAAAATTTGGATATTCATAATTTAAGAAGAGAAATCAGTTACTCCCTCCGTCCCACCCAATTGTTATCCTTTCGGATAGAAGGTCCGACACGCATTTTGAGGTGCATACAAAGTATTGTTTAAATTTTTATTCAGAAAAAAAAATTAAAAATAAGTTACAGAACTATACTTTATATGCACTTTAAAATGCGTGCCGGACCTTCTATCCGAAAGGATAATAATTGGGTGGGACGGAGGTAGTACTATATTTCAGAGAAAATCACATGATGTCCTGCTGTGCCTATCTTAATATTATATTGTTTTTCTGCATATATACATGCATTTGTGTCAGTGTCAGTAGGCATGTGTCTTATGTTGTTCTTCCGGAAGTAAACATGGTGTGTGTTTGCTGGCGCGGCACCCTGGCACATCTTTTCATCTTTTGAGATATAACCAAACTTTAAAATCTGTCAGGCAGCAGAATTGGAGATTGAAGCTTATCCACTGCTAGATGAGCTGACGTCAAAGATCAGCACCTTAAACTTGGAGCGAGTTCGTCGGTTAAAAAGCAGGCTTGTTGCATTGACACGAAGAGTTCAGAAGGTCGCATGTTTTCTTTTTAGTTTATGAAGGTACTGGATATAAATTTTCATTCTGACTTTTATTCTTATAGGTTAGAGATGAGATAGAGCAGCTAATGGATGATGATGGAGATATGGCTGAAATGTATCTCACTGAAAAGAAAAGTAGAATGGAGGCTGCATCATTCTATGGTGATCAATCTATGTCAGGATACAGATCCAATGATATCGCACTATCTGTTTCTGCTCCGGTTACTCCTGTTTCTTCACCCCCTGATGGGCGAAGGCTTGAGAAATGTTTGAGCTTGGCTAGGAGTAGGCATGAAAGCACAAGAAGTTCAGAGAGTGCGACAGAGAGTATAGAAGAACTGGAGATGTTGTTGGAGGCTTATTTTGTCGTCATTGATAGCACCCTTAATAAGCTGACATCGGTATCTATGCAGTCATACAAAGTTACATCTTTCTTTTGTATTCTTGTTCTCTCGTCTTATTTACATTCCTATGTGTGAATGGAAGTCGTTTAACCAATTTTGGTTTTCCTCATCTCAGCTGAAGGAGTATATTGATGACACAGAAGACTTTATAAACATCCAGCTGGTGTGTGGTCCTTCTGTGTATTAAATAAACTCAAGTTTTGTTACAACTGTAGATCCACTTGTGCAAAGCTTGAATGTGCTTTTATCTTGCCCACAATTAGATGGCTGACCGATGAATTTGTTTAGTTCAAAATCAAGCGAACTTACAATGTATACTGTGTATGAACAGACACATGTATATGAGTGTATTTTTGTCATATCGTGGTAAATTGTGTAGTGGGCACACCACTCAGTTCGTTTTATATTGACAGAGTCTAGAAGGATTTGTAGTGTAGCATTTGGTTCACAAACACCTTAGCTCTTATAGCTCAGTTACCCAGGTAGTGTACTTAATTATAGAAAACAAGCATTTCTATAAGCATGCTCGTGGTAGCGCAAGACACGTCGGTGTAGGAAAAGAACTGTGAACATGATTTTTGCTATTCGAAAGAAATAATGAACATATCTTTTAGTGTCATTTGAATTACTTATATGCTCCTTTTTTGTTGATAGGATAATGTACGGAATCAGCTCATACAGTTTGAGTTGTTACTCACTACTGCGACGTTTGTTGTTGCCATCTTTGGTGTGGTAGCAGGGATATTTGGCATGAATTTTGAAATACAGATGTTCAAGTATCCGAAGGCATTCAAGTGGGTGCTGATTATTACTGGAGTTACGGGGTCCGTCATATTTTTTAGTTTTTTATGGTTTTTTAAACATAGAAGACTGATGCCGTTGTAGATGGTATGAGTGGGAGAAACAATATCGAGTTCTGTATGCATAACTACCTCTTGAAGCTAATACTTATATATACTTGATTGGTATCTTATTAGATGTTAAGAGTTCTGTATCCAACTCTAGTGCACATTTGTGGTCTCATTCTGTGCTATTGTTTTTCTATAATAATAAATCGTTAAATTAAATTAAATTAGCACTTCATTTAAGATATTTAAGGTTCTTCACTGAATAAAATCTTGGAGTTTGTTATAATTGTCACAAAAGCAAGTAGAATAATTGAGTGAAATGAATATTTTAAACAATGATGTAAATATAAATTTGTAGTTAAATTAGTTCGTTGAATGCCATTTTTAAATTATAAATTAAATTACCAAGTTTTTTCTATAAAAATTCATGATCAGAATCTGGTATGAGAAGATAAATCGTTACCACTCTATCAAATCGTGCTTATTTTCTTTAATTCCGTTGATTTTTAAATTGTTTTAAAAATGGCCAGTGGCCTTTCATTAAGGTTATTTATAAGTTTCTTCATATCTTAACATGTGCAATGTTAATGCTGGATATTGACTCGTTGATTTTTCTAGCATGAAGAAGTTAAGATTTATACCATAGAACACCGATAGTCATTATGAACTCCAACTGGCCGGCCTCTAATAAAATAATCAGGTCAACTCTGTCGATTTGGAAGTTAAAATGGTTCCACTACAACTGCTGAAGCTACGTAGCTGATAGATATATTTCTTTTATTGGACATTTTTTTGCTCATTATGTTTTATATGTACATATCTATAGAATTCTTTAATGGCTAACCTCAAAGAGCAACTTCCCCCCCGCTAGACCTACTTTTTCAAAAAACTCCAGAGATGCAGCATATAGACCTTCTGCACGGGACCATGGTCTTCGACCATGGATCCGTGTTGATGCATCAGGGGACTCCGAAGAGATCGAGGTTGATAAGTTATACATGATGCGTCGATGTGATCTTCCTGCCCGTGATCTACGCTTGCTTGATCCATCATTTGTTTATCCCTCGACAATTCTTGGGAGAGAGAAAGCAATAGTTGTCAACTTGGAGCAGATTCGATGTATTATTACCTCTGATGAGGTGTTTCTTTTCAATTCATTGGATAGCCATGTAAAGCAGTATGTGGTGGAGCTACAAAAAAGGTTGACAACTGCTGGAGTAGGGGAAGTCTTGCAGCCAGAACGTGCTGATTATATGCCATTTGAATTTAAGGCACTTGAAGTAGCTCTCGAAGCTGCTTGTACATTTTTGGATAGTAAGGTGCGTAAAACAACTCGTAGTTATACATGTGTGATGTGCGAAAGTAAGGTGCACTATTATTTACCAATTCTTCTATTTAACTGAAGCATTAAAATGAATGTTTGTAATATCCAGAGCAGTCTTACTGCTATTTCGTAGTTATAGATGTGTAATGCCATGTCCATATGTCAAAAAGATCTTTTCAACAGACATTATGGATTAGAGTTCGATTCCAGCCTGAACTTCTTTTCAACAGACAATACTGTGATTTATTACAGTTAAGTTTAATATCTGAACTTTGGTTCTTGTGATAGAGATCATCATGCTTTAAAGTTTATTGGTAACTTTCAAAACGTAACCCTTCAAATGTGCTAAAGCGATCCATCTCCTAGAATTGGACGAGGAAAGCAGGAGAAGGCCGGGAAGACATAAGTCATGTTTGGAAGTTAGAGATTTGAGAGAAAATTAAAGGTTTGAGGCAAATTAGAGGTTTGACTGGATAAATCCTCTCATATTAGTATTTGGTAGTTAGCGGATTGAAATAGTGGTTTTGACTCAATAAGCTAATTTTAAAAAAGCTAGTTGGAGGAGTTTTTTCAATTAGATTATTGTCATGTATCTACTTAAAATACAAATAACTAATTCAACAATTATTTATCAAACAGTTTTATTCAAAACAGTTAATTAAATCCGCTATTCAAAATATCTAATTCAATCCGCTAGTCAAAACAATTAATTCAACCCGCTAACAACTAATTGTCAAACATGACCATGGTCATAATAAAGTAGTTATTACAAATAAACATGTGAAAGAATGTGTGCCATCTTTTTAAGATGTCGCTGATAATTTATGGAAATAATTGATGGCATCATGTGGATTATTTACACTGTCATCGGTCAACAATGGAGCTTAACAATCTAAATCTCACTTAAAAAGCATTAATAAGAAGTTGGAGAGAACTTAGATGAATGTTAGAGACAAAACAGGGTCAGAGGGAAAGTTTACCTATCGCTTTGGTGAACAATTTTAATAGCTATGCAAAGAATTGCTTAACAACTTACAAACAAATGTATAGATCATTTTAACATTTTGTTTTTCTGCATTTATACATGCGTATGTGTAATGTGTAAAGTATGTGTGTGTGCACGTGGAGGACCGTATAGTTCTTTTAGAGGTAGACATGAGGCTTTGTTTGCTGGCACTCTGGAAGCCTGACTGAATCTCTCCAGATATAAAAACATAATATCTTTCAGGCAGTAGAATTGGAGATTGCAGTTTATCCCCTGCTAGATGAACTGACGTCAAAGATCAGTACCTCGAACTTGGAACGACTTCGTCAGATCAAAAGAGGACTTGATACATTGAATAAGAGAGTTCAGCGGGTCACATGTTTTCCCTCTTTAATTATTTCTTTTCAATTTATGCTGCTACTATATATCCTTCATTTTTTATTCTAACCTCTACTTATATAGGTAAGAGACGAGATAGAGGCAGTGATGGATGATGATGATTATATGGCTAAAATGTATCTCACAGAAAAGAAAAGCAGAATGGAGTTGACATCATCCCATGGCGATCCATCTACATCAGAATGTAGATTCAATGATGTTGTACTATCTGTTTCTGCTCCTGTTACTCCTGTTTCTTCACCCCCTGAAAAGCGTAGGCTTGAGAAATCTTATACCTTAGCTAGGAGCAGGCATGAGAGCATCAGAAGTTCAGAGAGTGATACCGAGAGTATAGTAGCACTAGAGATGCTGTTGGAGGCTTATTTTGTCGTCATTGAGAGCACTCTTAACAAACTGGCATCGGTACCTACTCCATTTACAAAAAAAGTTACTTTATATTTTTTGAATTTTCTCGTTATCCTTGTCTTGTTATAAATTTAACTACTTTTTGGTTGACCTCATCTCAGCTGAGGGAGTACATTGACGATACAGAAGACTTGCTTAACTTTCAACTGGCAAGTGCCTTTTTTGTGTGCGCGCCAGTATTACCAAGTTTTGTTGCGATTGTAATGATACTGACTGTTGAAGTCTGAAGAAGTTGAATAAATTCACAAGAATCTTTTTTTTTTTTAGTATGTTGAAGAAACAATGCACAAATTACTACTTCATCCATCCCGTAATTTTTGTCTCATTTTAACTTTGGATAGTAATTTTGGTTGTTGAATGTTGACAGGATAATGAACGAAACCTGCTAATACAGTTTACGGTTCTACTGGCTACAGCGTCATTTGTTGTTGCGCTGTTTGGTGTGGTGTCGGATTTTGAAACATATATGTTCCAGTATTCGAAATTCAGGTGGATCATGATAATTACTGCAATGATAGGTTTTGTCATATTTTTCGGTGTATTGTGGTTTCTCAAATACATAAAAAAGCCTTTCTGGATGATGTGAGTGGAGAAACAGTAGTACATTAACTTTGGTATGCAGGAGGATAGGAACAAGCCATTTTCTAACATTAGCTTCTTTTTTTATATAATTAATATTCTTAGTCAGGAAATCTCTGCAAGAAATATGTAAATTGTAAAACTAAATTTAGGAATTTGAAATAATTGTATGCTGTTTATCAAATATTGTGTGTCAAATTTTTATTTATGATCTATATATATACATACATACATGATGCCCTCTTTAGCATAGACATAGTTTATACAGTCAATTAAATTTTATTAATAAAGTATTTTATATCTAATTCGAAAACTTTTTTACAAATCCTGGCATTTCTCATCTAAAAATAAGGCCGACATCTCTATTATTAATACTCTCCCTCCGTTCAAAATATATACAAAAAATACTATTGAAAATAGGAGGATAGCTGAATTGGACACATTTTAAACGTCCAAACAAAATTATATTTAATGTGCCGATGCCCAATTTCCCAAGTCTATCTTAATTCTAGTTTTTCAACACCATTTTGTTTAAATGAAGTTGATGGCACTGGCCAACTTGATACGAAGGCTTCAAAGAACACAATCACACATCTACTGCTTCTCTGTCCTAACCCCATTAACTCATCAAAATATTCCCGTTCTTTTACTACAACTATTCATTCTGATACACCCCGAGTATCAAACACTCCCAGTGTTTACGAAGTAACCAATTTTACTCACATTGTTAACGAGGACCACGAGTGTCATCAGTCTGATGTTCTTAAGTTGTCTAATTTGCTTAAACAATTCAATGGCTTACCTTCTGAAGAAGAAGAAGCCATTGCGTTGCTTGACGATTCGGGTGTCGAGCCCGATGAGAATTTGATTTATTCAATGATCTGGGAATTTAAAGAGGAGTGGAAGATATCGATATTGCTGTTCAAATGGGGTGACAAATGGAATTGCAATGGTGGGAGAAATTGGAGCTTGATTATATGGGTATTGGGTAATCATAAAAAGTTCAACATTGCTTGGTGTTTGATTCGCGATATGCATCGGTCTTCACTGGATACCAGAAAAGCAATGCTGATCATGATTGATAGGTATTGCCGAGCTTTTTAATTATTCAATTTTAATTCTTAGATAAGAAACGATAATGATACTTAAAAGCTTGAATGTGGTGAAAAGAATTAGCAAAATATGTTTAGAATATCTTACAGCTTATATATATATATATATATATATATATATATATATATATATATATATATATATCCATACTTTTACCGTCAAGCAAAAAGAAAATGTTGTTTGTTCTTCTTTTGCATTTTTTACGAGACCTGTTATATCTAGATGTGTTATTTTGGTAACAATTTTGGGGCTAATAAAAATTCGAATCACGCAGTAAGTTTCAAATGTGATCTTTGTATTGTCAAAATTACATAATCAGTTCTGATGGCTGTGAGAATGCTAACTGCCAAGCTGCTTAGCATGAATCAGAGAAAGTACTCATCAGGTTCATTACGGTTTTTAAATTTTAACTTTGTGGTGGGATAAGCTATTTGTCATTTCGTTAGTTTACATACTGTTTTCTTATAGATATGCAGCTGCGAATGAACCAGTCAAGGCCATAGAAGCATTTAAGTTAATGGAAAAGTTTCGGATGACTCCAGACAAGGAAGCATTATATACGCTTTTGTATTATCTTTGTAAAAATGGTAATATTGAAGAGGCTGAAGAGTTTATGCTCCTGAATAAAAAGCTCTTCCCATTGGAGGTTGAAGGCTTCAATATAATTCTGAATGGTTGGTGCAATATATCCCTTGATGTATATGAAGCGAAGCGAGTTTGGAGAGAAATGTCCAAATGCTGCATATTGCCCAATGAAACTTCTTACACTTGCATGATTTCCTGCTTCTCAAAGGTGGGAAATCTTTTTGACTCACTCCGGCTGTATGATGAGATGAAGAAAAGGGATTGGGTTCCAGGGCTTGAGGTTTATAATTCTTTGATATATGTATTGACTCGTGAGGATTGCTTAAAAGAAGCGTATAAAATTATGGAGAAAATGAAGGAGCTGGGTTTGCAACCTAATTCTGCAACTTACAACTCAATGATATGTCCTCTATGTGAAGCAACAAAGCTGGATGAAGCAAGAACGGTATTGGGTAGAATGGTTGCAGAGAAGGTAAACCCGTCTATCGAAACCTATCATGCGTTCCTTGATGGTACTAGTTTAGAAGGAACTCTCGAAATTCTTAACCATATGAGCAAAGCTTGTCTTGGTCCTCCAAGTGTAACCTTCCTCACAATTCTTGCCAAGTTCTTCAAAAAGGGGCAGCCAGAGTCTGCATTGAAGATATGGGTACAAATGAAGCAGTACAAGGTAGTACCTGATCCTACACATTATAGCATATTGATAGAAGGTTTGGCAAGGTTCGGACTTCTAGGCAAAGCTAGAAATTTTTATGCTGAAATGATATTTAATGGAATAAGAGACGATCCCAAATTCAAGAATCTACTGAAGCTACCAGGACATAGTGGTAGTAAACGAGCAGCACAGAGGCAAATGAAAACTGCAAGACACGTCAAGAAATGTACCCAAGTGGGTCATAGCAGATCGAGTAAGCAGTCAAGAAAGAAGGAAAATTGAACGAAAGATTAATTTACTTGAAAGTTGAAACCCGAAGCCCATCTGCAGCAGGCTGTAGTCTATACAGCACAGAGGCAAATGAAAACTGCAAGACACGTCAAGAAATGCACCCAAGTGGGTCATAGCAGATCGAGTAAGCAGTCAAGAAAGAAGGAAAATTGCACGAAAGATTAATTTACTTGAAAGTTGAAACCCGAAGCCCATCTGCAGCTGGCTGTAGTCTATACTTACTGAGTGGAGATGCAACACAGTGCACAAAAGATTTATTATAATTAGAAATCTGTAACCTGTTCACAGTAAGGCAGCAGTTTTTATGAATCCAAGTGAGTTGATTAAGGTACAGCGGCCTGATGCTTTATTCTAAATTCAGCTGTTGATGAGAGGTATGTTGTAAGTTAATCTTTGGAATATCATAACCTTTATGATAGTAAAATCCAAACCTAAACAAGAATGGGCATTGGCAGATTCATCAGATAGAAAACATTGCTAATTGTTTACCATCAGGATTTTTACAGTGCTGGTACTTGGAAATAATTGGGACCATATAGCAAGGTAGACCATATTGAATATAGAAATACAGATATGGTATTTGCCCAAGGTGAACCGAGTGTGTGTTCTTGAAAATCTATACTAACAGTATATGTAGTAAATGATAAAATGCTAACTGGTCTGTAACAATATATATGTGATATTGTTATGCCTTTTTTCCCAAATTTACAAGTGACTTTATACATACGGAGTACAAATTTACAACCCCCACCCCCCACCCCCCACCCCCCACCCCCCACCAAAAAAAGAAGAGGAATTTTGCTTTTTAATTCTGCTTTTTCAAAACATTTGGCTGAATGTGGCTTATTTTGATTATGCAGAATCAAGAGTGTAGTTTTTTAGATGGATTGAGGCTTAGTCTTTGACCAAGTAGAATTTAGGATTTTAAAAGGCAGAACAAAGATTGGAAAGAGGTTGAAGAATAAACTGAAGAACTAATGTTGTGTTTGGTTGAGGAGATTGGAATGAAATGAGATTTGAACTAAAATTGAGTGAATTTTCAAAAAATTCATTATTTTCCCCATTCCATTCCTATTAACCTAGACTAAAACCACCTAGACTAAAACTCAAACTCTCCATTTTGAGATGGAATGCTTCATTCTCTTTCTTACTGATTTTCTTGCCAATTCTCATCATAGAAATTTTGCATAACTTAATCTTTTTTCAAATCTCTCATTCTACCTCAATTATTTTCTTTTATTTTTACTCATTCCATTTCATTCCAATCTCCCCAACCACATATAACATAAAGGAAGAGTGTGGTAAAGCATCATGTGTAAGGAATTCGAAGGAGGGAAGGAGGGATTCTTATTTGTATGCTTTCTTCTTCTTTTTTGTCGAACAGTGTGTCTCAAAAAAAAATGTAGTATGGATCCTGGTCATTCGTGTCGTGTCGTGTACTTGAACCCGATACACGAACTATTTGAGAATCAACATTCTTTTTTCCCAGCGGACGAGACAATAGCAGCAGAGTCATGAAAAGGGCACGAAATGAATTCGTGTACCTGAAATTCAGACACGTACACATGAAAAAAATGATATAACACGAAACGACACGAAGTACATGAACTTTCCATATACTTTTCGTGTACACGACACAAAAGTACACGAAAATGGAAAAAATTAAAAATTAATATATTTTTTTATTAATTTTAAATATTGAAAATTAATTAACATATATTAATTGATATTATATTAATTTTATTTATAAAATTCTAATGTTAACATTAAATTGTACATAAATGATTTATTATAATGTATTACTCCAATATATATATTTTTAAATTATTTTTATTTAATTAATTATGTCGTGTACTTTCGTGTCGTGTACTCAAAGAGTAAACACAAACACGACACTAAATTCAACCGTATACTTTCGTGTTCGTGTACCGAAAATGTAAATACCAAATTTTCGTGTCGTTTTCGTATCGTATACAAAATTACCGGGTCTAGTCCCGAATAATGCACTACAAATATGAAATGTAATTTGTGATTAAGTTTTTTGATGTAGTTTTGCACATGAATTGCTTGTATTTGTGGGGGAAAAACTTGTCAAATGAAGCTGTTTACATATGAGCCATAGTGCCATATCAATTCACTACACTGTCGATTTTAGTACCAAACCATACCAGGATACCATTGCAAGGCAATACAAGTGCTATACTATTCTATTTCCATCAACTGTCTTCATAACCAATAATTTCTCTTCGGCCACAAAGATGTACATTGTCATCATTCTTAAAACATCTTTTTGCAGCAGTGTCACTGATTAAGTGCAAGTATGCTCCTGAATTAATAATTTTATTAAAGAACTATCATTGGGTAGCCCTAATCCTTAATTTGCATATATCTTTTTGTGCACAAGTAAAACATCTTCTTTTGGTCTCTCTTTTTTCAAGTTCATTGACACCACTTGTGGCATTTTTATCGATCAGTTTTAACTCTTAATTTCAGTAATTAGCAAACTTCATCAATCATCCCCATATAAAATTTGATTTCATGGTTTTGATGACTTGTAATATTAATCTCTCTTTCATACCCTTGCACTCATCCCACCAAGCTCTTCAACTTCATCCATACAGTATTATTTCATCCCCAGATCCCCTTGATATGGTTGAGGAGGTTCTATAAACTTGTCATCGGAATTATTTTAATGCTTGCCCTATCTATTGTGTAACTAACAAGAAGACAACTAAACATGCAGAAATATTTTAAAACCAAAATTTTCGGATCTCTCAACTTGTGTGTAATATAATAATGCAAATCCACCAGCATGCACTGTTTAATGACAAATTAACTATATTTGCAGAATATTTATTATACTAATCTTGTGTTCAAACGAAACCACTTTGCAGGAAGTTGTCCAAATTAAAAAAAAATAAACCAACCAACCTTCTATAAAAAGAATAAATTTTATCCACTATGTTGTGTGTGGACAGCCTTTAGCTGTTTAGCAATATTTGATGCTAGTAGTTCATGGTAGGGCTGACAAGTGAGCTGTAAAGATAGATATACAACAAGTTATAACTTAAAACATTCAAACTTCATGTAATAGATCCGTTAACAGTTAACTGGCCTAGTGCCACTATTATTGGGTTTATTATAATTAAAATTACTAGGAGGGTCTCTACGAAAACAAATACACATGCTCTTTTAGCAAAGATAAGCCCTCCGAGGAAAGTCTAATAGGATATATACCAGCTGTATTGATACCAAAATTCACAACATGGCCTGCTCATCATCAGCAACAACTACTGTGTCCTTGATATTCTTCCTCTTCGTCGCTGTTGTCTCGGCCACAGACCACATTGTTGGCGCTAATCGTGGTTGGAACCCCGGAATCAACTACACTTTGTGGGCCAACAACCACACCTTTCTTGTTAACGACTTCATCTGTATGTCACCAAATAAATAATGTATACATTCTTTATCTATCTAATACTAAAACATTACTTGTTTCAGCATTCAGGTACCAGAAGTACCAGTACAATGTGTTTGAGGTGAACCAAACAGGGTACGATAATTGTACGATAGAAGGAGCAACCGGGAACTGGAGCAGTGGTAAAGATTTCATTCTCCTTACCAAGGCAAAGCGTTATTTCTTCATATGTGGAACGGGTGGTTGTTCTAATGGAATGAAAGTTACTGTTCTTGTTCATCCTCTTCCTTCAACTGCCAATAACTCTGCCACTAACAGCTCCACCCAGGTCTCCGTTGCCTCTCTGCCATTGATGGGTGGTGGTGGATCTCTCACATTGTTGCTTGTGCTGCTCGTTACATGGATCTGGGCTGGGTTTCAATTTGGGAGGGTCCATTTTTACTAAATTGACTCTGGAAACACTTGTTATGTCTTCCGGAAAACATTATTTTATTTGGAATCAATTGTAAAACATTGCGAGTTAATTTTGTTTTTAATTTGTTTTTAAATTACTTCATAACAGTAACTTCAAAACAAAACATTTTTAATCTTAATTTTTCCTTTGGCACTTAAGCTCTTTCATGATGAACTTGTACTCTTTATGACATGTAATGTAATAAGTGATCTATGGAACAATCTGAGTATTGCAAGAATTTCACTCTTAGGTTTAATGTTTAAATAGCAAAACATATAAAAAAATTAAAAAAATTAAAAAAATTATTATATATAAGTTGTTATTTGATTTATTAAAATTACCATCACAATCACATTTTATTTTAAAATTTAACCTAATGGATACCAATAGTCATTTGTTGAAAAATTGAGAGTGTGGATTTAATAAAATTGCCATTGTAATCCAGTGTGGATTGGATTTATATAATTTTTTTAAAAAATAGTTAAAATTTCAAATATAAAAAGATTTAAACTATTTTATAAGTTAATATAAAGTTTAACATCTCCTATGTTTTTAAAATAATAGCACTCTATAAATATATGAGTCTCACTTTTTATCATACAAAATATAAAATTTAATTTGTTATATTAATTACTGTTATTCGAATAATTGAAATAGTAATTAATTTGGATTATAAAATATAATAGATGTTACTCCGTAATATTTTATATTAAATGGGACAATTCAATAAATGAAATAATTTAAATATAATTATATATATATAATTCGATTCAATCCGATCTGATTTTTTTTTTCAAAATTAAATTGAATTAAATCGGATCAAAAATATTTTTAAAAAAATTTATAAATCGAAGAATAGGCCAAATATTTTAGATAAATAAATTCGTTCCGGTCTAATTTACCTATCCAAATGTTTTGCTGTCGGAGGGCTGTGCACCTGCAATCACTTTTGTTATATTTTCGAATAATTTGACTCGTAACATTACAGGAATCATCATATAAACACGATTAATTTTATTTTTGTTAACAAGAGAAACACGATTAATTAAAAACAAAACAATGAGTAACCAACAAACGAGTGTCCGGAAACAAACATACATGTTGTGTATCGTTGTTTAATGCTTCACCTAACCCAAATAAACAAACAAACTAGGAGGGTCGGACAAAGCACGGGACCTATAATTATAAAAACAAAACATAAATAGTACATACAACCACTTCTGAACAGTTTAAACTTGATCATCTCTTCTCATCATCATTTGCCCTAATTCTACCATTAAGCTTCAGAATCGTAATTTTTGACAATGCATCTCCTCATTATTCTCACTCTCCACAAATCCCCACATTTTTACTCCAATTCATAAACACAACTCCAACGGACATTGCAGCTGAGTCAGATTCACGAGTCCGAGTCCTCACCGGGTCAACATATCTGCTACATTGCACAAGATGATGCCTTCTATTATGAGGAAGCAACAGGTGCTTAAGTTGTTGAGGTCTAATTCTTCTATGAATGCTTCTTGTTCCTCTGATGCTTCCTCTGATTCCACTCAGAGTAGGGCCTCTACGGGGAGGATTAGTAGACGGAGCACGCCGACACTCACTAGGACCAAACATTATGTTTCCAGGATTAATAAAGTGGTTGTTGGTAGTGATCATAGTGAGCAACAAGTGTGTGATGATGTTGTTAAGAGAAGATGTGCTTGGGTTACTCCTAATACTGGTGAGGTTCTCACTCGCGCTACTTTCTATCGAGATTTTTTGTTTTGTTTTTATTAGACATGTTTTTCGTTTCTTTTATGTACTTGATTGCTTCCATTTCTGTCATTTTACTGTAAAGAAAATTTACGCGTCGTAATTATAGTTCTTGACTCTGTTGAAGCTAACAAGATACAATTATTTTTTAGTTTCTTCATATATGTTGCTTTCCTTCTTGGTACTTGCACTAAATTCTAAATGTATCAAATATAGAGATCTCTTAAAACAACTGGATTCTTAGATTTTATAAGGAAAATGTTGTTGATTATTGCTATGTTTGCTTCTTACTATATATTTTCCAATATTATAGTTAGGCAATTAACTTTATGCCTGTGTTTTGCCATTTAACTTATGGTATGTGGTGTATTGGAGCCTGTGTTGTAGATTGCAATTTGCAAAATGAACTCAAGTAGTGTTTGAGCTCGTCTTTGAGTAGAATCCAAATTTGTATTTTTTATGCATTGTTGCCCAAATACATATGACCCTAACATGCTAAATGTGAATCCTTTTTATGTTTAAGTTGCAAATGAGCTTAGCTGGAGGAGTTTCACATACTAGATACATGAAACGCATTTAGCAGTGACTAGGGAAAACATACTAGTCTATACAAGCTCCCAAGAGGCTCATCTTTTTAGACCAGAAAACAAATTGATTACATTTCGGTGGAAAAGTACGTAAAAGTTGTTCAATCTGATATGCATATAAACCTAATTTTCAGAAGAAAGTTTTCACACGAAACATTACATAAAAATTCCTAATAAGGGAGCCCTGATTTACATCTTATTACAATTAATGTTGCGCCTTAAGATTTCTACCGGATTAAACCCGACTCAGTGAACGGTCTTGAGCCAAAGCATGCACAAGTAGCTGCTATCGTGATATGATAATAGATTACTCCATTTATGAGTTGTTGTCAAATGACACAAATCAGGTTGGTCAAGCCTCATATGTATGAGAAACTAATGACTAAAAAAATATTGGTTCCACACTTCCATCTAAGGGCGGCAATTTAGGGTATCGTGTCGAGTCAACAAACTCAGGTCGTAAATTTAACATAACTCGAAACCGACCCAAAAATTTAATTGGTACCCGAACCCATGGGTATTTTGACATGACCTGAAATAATAATATATTAATAAATATATATAATAAATGAGTATATATTTATAATTTTAATAATTTACGTCAATTTAGATAATAAATATCTTGCATTCGTGTGGGGTCGAATTCATATTTTTAGGGTCAAATTTGTATTTTTTGAGTCGAAAAAGATAAAGGAGTAATTCCATATCATTAGAACTCTTATATTGTTTTAAGAATGCTTATATACATTTTAAATCTTTAAGTATGATTGAAATATACATAGGGCCTCAAAATATTTTTTCACATACTTTGAGCCTTAATATCAATTGAAGAAATCTATTTCATGCTTATGAAATTTTCCAGAAACTCGGGTTTCTGAGAAGCGTATAAGTTTTCAATAATTAAGATTGATTTTATCATTTCAAATGGTTCTGATGCATACAATCGTGTAAAAGACTAAAAGATCTTCTATGAACTAGTATTATAGGCTTGGGAAACCAGTAGATTTACTAACATTTATGTACGTTAACACTTTCGCCCTAAGAAAACTACTTATAAATTAGATAACATTCTCTAATTTTATCAATATAATTCATAATTATAACAAGATGGGAATCACAACAACCAATTGAAGACAATTCTCAAGATAATGGATGATGTAAGAGTTATTGGACAAGCAAACCTAGCCCAAACTAGAATCATGAAATTAGGGTGAGAGAGGTGAGTCCTTGAGAATATTTGCTATTAGGGTTCTTGCAGTTCTTGCTATACCTTTGCAATATTATCATCTTTGAATTCCATTAACTAATTCGTTCTCAATTAAAGATCCTTGTTATGTTGCTTTTCACGATGAAGAATGGGGAGTTCCAGTATACGATGACAAGTATGTACCAGTTACTATCACTCTTAGTTTTATATATACCTTTTCATATGCATCTTTAGTTCCGAATGTAATACTAAATTTCGTACTAAAAACAAGTGCACCTTATGTTTGCTGAACCTCTTGCAGAAAATTGTTTGAATTACTCAGCTTATCAACTGCACTAGCTGAACTTACGTGGCCAGTCATTCTCAATCGAAGGCATTTGTTTAGGTAAAATTATGCAAATAGCCTTTGATAAGCTTTTGAGAATCATATATTTTATTTTATTGCTTCTGACTGATTTCACCTGGCATGTATCTATATGCAGAGAAGTATTTCAGGATTTTGACCCTATTAGTGTCTCCAAGTTAAATGAGAAGAAGATTGCAACACCAGGAAGCTCAGCCAGCTCTCTTCTATCTGAGGTGAAGTTACGTGGTATTGTTGAAAATGCACATCATACGTGCAAGGTATACATGCTAGCTTCATGTCAGTTATGACTCGTACTATTGAATATTGTTTTATTAGCTGAGTGTATACTCTTCGGATTGTCATCCGCGTGCCGCCATTTTTCCCATAATTAATGTTGTCTTTTCTGAAAGTATGGAATAGTCTTCTGTTGAGTACTCCTAGGCTATGTTTGTTGCAAGGACTATTTTGCACTTGTTTTATCTCACTAAACACTTCAAATAATCCATGAACAAGTTTTTGTCACTTTCTAGATCATTTTGGGGGAGTATGTAGTACCATCTCTCACTAGGTAGTATTATCCCATGGAAACGAACAAAAATGATGATTTGAATCTGGTCCACGAGATAATAGATCTTTGAATATGGAGTAAATAAGCTAATATTCTGTGGATTATAATCCCTTAACTAACATGGTCCTAGGTTTCTTCTGTTGATTTGGTGAATTTGCTGTTATCGTTTTCTATTATTTATATGGTAATACTGACAATTTTTGGTTTCCAGTTATTGCTGGCTATAAGCGATTAATTAGTTTTTCCAGGACTTTTCCTAGAAGTAAAACTAAGTTAACACCTTGTGACATGGATTTGATCTAATATTAACAAGGCAGCTAGTCCACAACAAACTTATGTTTAAGAGCGGCACTGTAATTTTGACCCGTTAAGTGATTTGGTGAATTTGCTGTTATCGTTTTCTATTATTTATTATATGGTAATACTGACAATATTTGGTTTCCAGCTCTTGTAAACTGAAGTTATGTATATATATATTATGTGAAGGGATTAACTTTCATCCTGTTTGCCATATATTGCTGTCTATAAGCGATTAATTAGTTTTTCCAGCACTTGTCCTAGAAGTAAAACTAAGTTAACACCTTGTGACGTGGATTTGATCTAATATTAACAAGGCAGCTAGTCCACAACAAACTTATGTTTAAGCGCGTTAAGTTAAAATACTAAAACCCTAAGGCCTAAGTGCGGTAAGGATAATTGAGACTCTGTATTCACATAAAAAACAAGTGTTATACTTTACCGCGCTTAATAACAGCGGTAAGGTATGCTGCAGAAGACATATGTCAGGACCTGGACCCTATTACCAATTGTTTGTTTATTGTTGTCAAACTTTTTTTAAAAAAATGATGCAGAGTAATAATTTCCCCAATAATCAATTTCTTATAAGCAACCCATTTTTGCAATCTTATATAATCTATAAGAATTTTTCTTATAGTAATTATTGGCATCGTGATAATTTTACAGATAATCAAAGAATTTGGATCTTTCAACAAGTATATATGGGTCTTTGTAAACCATAGGCCTACAGTTGGTCAATTCCGGTATCCCCGTCAAGTTCCCATTAAGACATCAAAGGCAGATATGATAAGCAAAGACCTCGTCAGAAGAGGGTTCCGAGGTGTTGGACCTACAGTCGTCTACTCGTTCATGCAAGTAGCTGGAATTACAAATGATCACCTTACAAGTTGCTTCAGGTTCCAGGAGTGTATAGCTGCAGTAGATGCAAAAGATAATTACGAGGCTAGGGCTGATAGTAAACTACCAGAAGATGCCAGTGGCCTTAGTTTAGCAATAGCTATAGATGACTTGACGCTATCGTCGGATTGATATTGCGATACCCAAAACTAATGAGTTGTAATATACACTCAATACAGGGTAATTGCAATTCTTCTGAGAGATGGGCTGGTGGGAGGAGGGACCTTTTATGTACGAATTATTTTGCGTATTGCACTGTAGATTCGTAATATAATGAAGGATGATTGGGTGCTATCAAATAAATGTACCTAATTTAGTATCTTTTTCTTATGTATAGCTTGATACAACTGTTTTAGTCCCACCTTTGATTTAACATCTCATAACAATCTAGAATGATGGCTGCTGGGAAGGTGCAGATAACTATGAATGTAATAACAAAATTAATTAACTTGTCCTTGAGGAAATATTTTTTCTATTCAAGCTTCTAGTAGCTATTTTTGTTCTAATTCCAAGCAAGTGTATATGTTTGCATCTTCCAATGGATAAGAATATGGAGGAGGGATCATCTAGAAATATTCTATTTTGTCTTTATAATATCAAGTAGGAGTAGGCTCTACAAGGGAAGGCCACACTTAGTTAATAACATCACTTGATTAATTAGACTGATATCTTTCTTCCATTCTGTCTACATCTTGAATTAGACATGACATATTAATCTTTGGTTGTTCTCAAAGCAAAGAGAGGAAGTCAAGCATTTACGCCGAGAAGAAGACTTCTGTATATGAACATTTCAGAATAGCTAATGGGGGAAAACAGGCGGATATGTCATTTAAAACTTCTGGTTGTAATCTAATTCGTTACTGTGAAAAAAATCTCAGATTCCAATTTTAACTTGCAACAGCTAATTGTTTTTTACCATGTGTTATATACATCAATAATGGGTTGGCCCACATTTATCTTTCTAAAATTGTTCAAAGAAATACTTTGAAATGGCTCTCTATTTGAAGTTTCTCTTCAACCTCTAACTTCACCATTTCTCGGTCTGACTCTGACGGAGAATCTGTCCTGAGATTGCCGCGGCAAGGGCTGCTTTAAAACTTGGGTCTTTCGTTAGTGAAGAAGCCATGTGATCTATCAAGAACTGCTGAAATTCTGGCGACTCGACTTTGCGTGTAGAGGATTTGTTGGCATCTTCATTTGACTTGTTGGATTTTGTTAAATCAAGTGTAATTGTATTATTAACAGGTCTTGATGCACCGAGAGAGGCTGAGGCTGAGGCTGGAACTGAACTAAGAGTGGATGCACTTCGGTTAGAACCCGAAGTATTGGCCTCAACTTTAGCAGGGTGTGGATGATTATGCTCCCCCTCATATGTTGCCACTAAAATAGATTGATCCTCAACACTTCTCTGGACCTAAAACAGACAATAACATAATAAATTAGCATCCTCTAATGTTGTGTACAACCTTAAACGATGTTCTGTCTTAAAGAAAAGATAGTCACCTTCTTCTTGACAGGGCAAGTAGGAGCAAAAGAGCATTTGAAGTAAGCTCTAGGACAAGGGTTATCCCTTGTGACCTTTTGGCCATATTTCCTCCATTGATATCCATCTTTAACTAGTAGTCCTGTGGGATCAGAAGGTTCGCTTCGCGTATAAACCCTGGATATTTTAGCTTGGATGTGTTCTTCTCTTGCTTTCTTGAATGAAGTAGTGTCTTCATCACTTGAGCTGCTCTCAGCTGAGTTTCTGTTTACCACCACTCCAACAGCTGCAGCAGCTGAAGTATTATTATTATTATTATTATTATTATTATTATTGATGGTGGTTTCTGTAGTCTTTCTTTTCTTGGATGTAGTAGTACTGTCATCAGTGGTAGTAGTTTCGGGATTCTTGTTCATGTATTCCATCAAATTGCTTCTCAAGGCATTGTAGTTCTCACACATGACAGTTAACATTTCTGTTAGCTTCTTATTCTCTGCATTCACTCTGTTCAATTCCTCAACTAATGCCCCAGCAGTAGTCTAAAACACACAAATAAATTATGTATTAAGAAACTTCATAAAAACTATTAACACTGAATATTAGTTCAAGAAAATAATAAATTACCAACCTGATCATCAAGTAATGAACTAGTGTTTAATCCAAAGTCTATGAAACTGTTTTGAGCCTCTTGTTTCTGAAAGCCAAAACAAATTAAATAAGCAATCAACCATGAAAGCACGCACATGCACACACACACACAGAGCTAGTATTAGGTGAATCAAGAGCATACCACAGGGAGAACACCAAAGATTCGAAGAGGGTTGGCATTGAGATCCAAGGAGGTATTAACATAGTTCGTATATTCCATAGGCTCGAACTTTTGGTAAATGGTACAATAATATCAAATAATTTCAAGTAAAATTATTTCTTCTTGTTGAACTAGCTAGCTATTAATAAAACTAAAACTTCCAATATGCAAATGAAGAAACACCGATATATATATATATAGATAGATAGATAGCTAGAGAAAAGGAAGTAGCTGAGAGTTGACGAGAAAAAGCTAAGATTGAACTGTCTTCAACTTGTGAGAGTAGAAGGAAAGAAATAGGAAGGAGACTGGAGAAAGATACGGTTGAATATACTAGTATTTGTGTAGTATATATTCAAAAAATAAAGTAGAATAAACATTAAACATTAGAGCGTGTGTGGGGTGGCGTCAATAGAAAATTAAGAAGGCTGTGATTTTGCTGTCGGCTTCGATTTGAAAACTTTATGCTATCTATATATTCACCACAATGGGAACTACGTGCTACTTTATGGTGTACTTATAGTCAAGTCAAGCCCGCCTAATTCTCGCATGTATGTGATCTATAAATATTACTCTATAAATTAATACATAAAATAATATTAAATTAGGAATAATACAATTATGTGAATTGCTCTAGTTACTACCGAATACTCATTTTTTCACTCAGTTATTCGAGCGGGATCTTGGCAAGGCATAATAATAAGAGGCACCAAAAAACTTATATACATATATATTATATGATATAAATTTAGGAATATGCATATATAAATTGTATTTAAATATCTATATAAATATTAAATATATATTTTTTTATTTGTATGAATGTTGTGATTTGAATATTCATAATATTTTTTAAAAAAATTAAAATAAAAGAAACATCATTTCAAAACTCGTATAGAGCACCCAAAATTTTAAAAACAGTAACGGGGTTTTAAATAAGTTTTAAATTCTAAATTTTAATTTGATTAACAAATTATAAAATATATATTATATGCTCCAATTCAAGCATGAAGTTAGAAAGAAGGCGTAAAAATGGACAGACTAAAATATAGAAACGTAGAAACACGTGTTTCTGAGTCTCGTTAATCGTTACAATAGTAACTCGTATGTATTGTGTCATTGACTTAATATCAAACATTAAAATTTCTATCTATATACTGTATTAGATTTAGTATTAGCCTAGCCTACAAAATACCAGTGTATATAATTCTGTATTCGTAGTCTAGCCTAAAAAAAGGCCGGGTGCATAAAATTGGATTCAACACAAAAGGCCGAAAAAGGAGGCTAGTTGGGTGGGATAAATATAAAATATGAGGGTCAAAAACGTGTCAAAATTGGCTACTTCAGTGTTCAGTAAATGAGACTATGAGAGTGACCCCTGACCACCGCCTCAGCTTGGTAACAATTATCTGAGCGTATCTAAGATAAGTATTACAGTAATTAATTATCTTTATGTAAAAAAATAAGATAGCGATAGAAGTAGAAACTACAAAATTAAACTATAAAGCTTCTTCTACTCAGCTTTTCGGGTCTCAGATGCTTAATTATCCATTTATATTAAATATGTAAAAACTTATATATCATAATAAAATATCCAATCCAGTTAGATTATCTAATACAGTTTCAACGTGAAGATTTCTCAACTGCCTCGGCCACATTTTGAAGTCAATAAAACACCGTTAAACCGACTTTGAAAAGGTGTCAAAGACTTTGTTTGTAGAATTTTATGGTTTATTTACTTACCCTCCCCGGGCCCTACTTTGGTGACTCTCTTATGTCCTATTCCTTTTGTCCCATCCATTTATTTACATTTTGAAGAGGGTGTTCGGCAGGTGCAAATAAAGTATAGTTTCATAAAAAAAAAATTTAAATTTTTTTTGAATAAAAATTTAATGTTTAAACTTTTATTCAGAGAAAAAAAATAAAAAAATAAGTTATGGAACTATACTTTATATGCCCCTTAAAATGAGTGATAAACACCCTCTTTCAAATGTAAACAAATGGGTGGGACTGAGGGAGTAACTAATTAGGACATTAAAATACTAAAATATTATTATTTTAACATTATTTTAGTGTAAAATCAATTTCAATGAGACATTAAAATAGTATCAAAATTACAATAAATAACTGGAGTGACACTGTGTCAAACATATATTTTGTGTCATCTTACACCAAATTTGATGTATTTCAAAATTTCAACTATACTCTCATTTTTGTTAAAAAAAATAATTTTATTCCTTTTAAATCTCAAAACTCAATTTTTTTTATTTTAATAAGTAAAAGATTAGTATATGATATAAGTAAAAGATTACTAGTAGGATATAGTGTAACTCTCATTGGAGTTGTTTTTGTAAAGTATATAATTTTGATATCAAAATAATATTATTTTAATGACATCAACCAGAAATGACCTTATAACCCTTTCCTTCATACCTATTTTAAAAAAGTTAAAATCAAAATCAAACCAAATATTATTGGTTCGGTTCAGTTTTAAAAATTGTAATTCGGTTTTTTATGGTACAATTTTGATTTTGAATTTAATATAATATATTAAAATATATTTTTATTTTATATACATTTAAACAATAATAAGATATGTAGTCTTTGGAAGGAAAAAATGTAAATTGCATTTTATAAGGCGCGTTGTTATTCATATAAGATGTATTGTAATATTGGTATTGCTTATAGATTATTGAATATATAGTTATTTTATAATCTATTAAATAATTAATAAATTTTATATATTAATTTGACGCGATTCGGTTTTAATATAAAAATCAAAACGGAACCTGATTTCAAAAGTTTAAAACCATAACTAAACTAATCACCAATAATGGTGCAATATTTACGATTTTCGATTTAATTTGGATTTACGGCTCCATTTTTATTCAGACTATTATTCTATTAACAATTATCCATGTAGGAATGTTCATGGGAATATAATTACCACCTTATAATTTATGTATCGAAGTCACATCCACAAGACCTCTTAACCTGCAATCATAAAGTGCTTACTTGAATATAATGAAATTAATATTATATTTAAGGAGATAATTCTTATTATTTTTTTCATTTTTTAAATAATTTAAGTTAAAATTTTAACCTATCATTTTTGAAGAAAAAAATGTTTTACTCCTCTCATTCCTCATTTCCCCTACAATTTTTATTAAAAAAATATCTCTCAATTTGTTCACTATTTTTTCCTAACTCGTTTTTTTTTTGCTTTAAAATTTGTTCATAATTTTTCATCTCATCCTTTCCTCATTTTATTCTCTCTGAATAGATACATCTTAAGATTCAGCAATTATATTGCAAAAATGTGTAAGATTTAGGGACAAAATTAGAATTTTTAAAATAGTCAGACTAAATAATTATGAGTAATTTATTAATTATTAAGATTATTTAGGACCCAAATATGTATATTTTTAAAAATTAGAGTTACCCACTTAATTATTTCATGATAAGATTCAAAAGTCACCTGTTAAAAAAAAATATTAATCCAGCTTAACTAGTGTAGAATGTAGGAGCACGGTTGGATAATCCAAGTGGTTGAGGGCTTATCCTCTGTCGTCCCAGGTCCTGAGTTCGACCCTGGCTCATCCCGAGAATTTCTTTAGAACAGATACTCATTTATAAGGCTATAAGCCTAGAATGTAGAGTAGAAATAAATCATAAGCGGAAACTAATTTATAGGGCGGTGAGGTTATAGCTAGACTTGTGGATCTAATTTATAGGCAATACACAAATCATGATCGTGAGCACAGAGCCGCTTAATCTTTTGGCCTGTTTGACCTGTCTTAAAATAAATCATTTTAGACTTATTTTCGGATAAAAATTTCATATTTTGATAAATGTTTTTTATACAAGTATTTAATGTATATTTGAGATTTTATAAGTTGCTAAAAAAAGTTAACTTTTTTTAGAAAAAAATTAGGAATCTCTAACTTTGTCTTAAAATAAGTTGACTTATTCTGGAAAAAAGTTTCCCCAAACACCCCCTTTACTTGACAACTTAACAAACCACTCCCTGTGAAAACGAAACGGGAGCTAATTGCCTTGACTTGATTTGTCGTCGCGTAACATGGTTACTAAAGTACAGATTCTACGGAATTAGATACTTAAAAAATTTGTGTTAGTTTTGTAAAATTAGAAAGTAGTTCAAGCATCCCAAAAAAAAAAAAAGTAGTTCTTAGGAAAAGATATGGAGGAAAAGTGTCTGTTTGAGAAAATTTTATGAGATTTTTACTGTTTCTTTTTTTTTGGATAAGTATGAGATTTTTACTGTTATGTATATTTAGTTGCAGAGAATTTAATGAAATAAATGAAATTAAAAAGAAATAATAGAGATAAGAATGAAAGGTTTGAAAAAATTGAGTGTTAATTTTTTATGATAAAAATTTAAAATTAAAATGGGTATATTTAAAAATAGTAAAATATTATTTTTTAAAGTCAGAAGTTGGTATCTAATTTATATGGTTAGGAATAAAATGAAGGAATAGATTAAATTTTAAATATTTATTTATAATTTAATTTAAAATTCATTTTATTTTCTTTAACTTTATTCCTTCCAATCTAATACAGTATTAAAATTTATATGAAAATATTATCATAAAAATTAAAATTAAAAAAAATATAAATATTTTGTAAATCCTTTCGTGTGTATATTTAAATCCATAATATTTTTTTGCCTTTGTTTTGTATAAAGAAACTGCAATTGAAATAGTAGTAATAATTACTATTCCATAAAACGACAAAAATCAAGTGACAACAAAATTAGTTTACTAATGACCACGACCCTTATCTAAAATTCTACTAGTATCAAACTTGGCGATTGGCCAATTGGTTCATTATAAGCAGTTGATTTTCTTGACTTTTCAGTTAGATAAACACTACAGGTCTCTTGTGAATAGTATCATATGCGTCCACATTCATCAACCGGGTTTTGGTTTCAACGTAAAATTTATTGTGTACGAATAATTTGTATTATTATATTATGATTATCAAGTAATGAGACAGAGAAATCAAAGGAAGTGGTCATTGGTTCAAATCACATGCTTAAGAAAGAACAAATCCGTCTATAATAAAACAGAGCCAAGTCTCTTTTTTCTTTTCCCCCGGTCCCTATACCTGGGGCTTCAATTCTTCTTAGCTCCCAAGTCCAAGCATTCTTGCACTTTAATCCCTCGGCTCTTTTACCTAGGTGGTTTGAATTTTTACACCTACTTTTAACTATTTTAATTATATAATTAATTAATATTAACTTTTTATACACAAAAGAAAAAATAAAAATCAAAGTATCTAAGATTAGATTTAAAAAATCAAACACCTTATACAAAAAAATTGAGAGGGTAATATTATACTCCTCTTTTTACGTGTCTTTTTTAAAAAAATATTATAGATATTAAGAGAAGGATTAGTTAAATAAATTTTTCCTATATATCTTTAGTGCGTCCATTAAATATAAAAACATAATAAAATAGTCAAATCTTGAAAATTATATATGTGTGTGTGTGTGTTTAAATATTATACTTAAATTTATTTATTTAAAAAATAATGATTAACATAAATTAAAAAACAAATTTTATTTTTACAAAAACATGTAATATAAGAGATGCAGTATGTACAAGAAAATGAAGGGGGTAATATATAATTATACATTACATTTCTTCTTTTACTTTTAAAGTAGATGTCCGCTCTTGAACTTCGATAATCTGTTGTTTAGATTGCAATATCAAACTTTATATTTATGAAAAGGGTTAAGGTTGGTTTGGTTTATTGAGGTACGAGGTTGGAATCGGAAACGCGTTAAGGTGGTATGAAGATGAAGTATCATTCCTGATATCAAGTTTTTGGTTGAATGATATAATGAATTTATTAATTTAATATATATTTTTAATAAATAAAAAAATATATGTGCAGTTAATACGAAAAATTAATCACTGTTATTTATTAAATATTAAATAACATCATTATAAAATTTTATTTTAAAAATTAACATGTAATTTTATAAATAAAGATAAAAGTAGTAAATTTTTTAATTGATTTCTCATACTTTCATCTCATAATCATCTCCCCCTAAAGAGGTATGAGTTTTAAAATTTAAAAATTTCAACCAAATACCAGGTATGAGTTTGGAATGAACGAAATTGATACCTAGAAGTTCCGAACCAAACGACCCCTAAGTGTAATGATAAATAATTCTTAATATAATTTTCTGATTTACAGTTGACAATAATCTTGGTAAAATAGAATTTCTATAAATTAAAAAAAAGCAATAAGGAGTGTATGAATCTCTTGTATATATATATGGTGTTGAGCCATCCTAGAGATTTGAGTGTTTAGATGGAATTTTGAAATGGTACCCATTTTCTTTAAGATTAAAAAAAATCAAAGCATATATATAATACATTTATATAAAATTTTTGGTGTCGTTTGATGGTGCCTTAAGCGGTTGTTTTAATCATCTTACTAAAGGACTGGTCCTGGGTGCAGCAGTTTGTTGGGGATAATAAACACATGAACACAATAAGACATAGTCCCCATATTTTCAATTTATTATATTATTTTGATGTAAAAGGAAACAACTTGTAAATTTTTGTAAGATCATTCCTGATTCATTTGAACATTAAAATAATTTGTGACAATTCGAGACTTCATTCTTGACTCGTTCGAAATTGTAAACAATTTGTAACTTCATTCTTGACTGGTTTGAAAATGGAAACAACTTGTAAACTCTTATAAGATAATCTTTGGCTCGTTTGAACATGAAAACAATCTGTAACAATTTGAGACTTCATTCTTGATTCGTTCGAATTTGGAAATAACTTGTAGTTTCATTCTTTACTCGTTTGAACATAAAAACAACTTGTAAACTTTTGTAGGATCATTCTTAGCTTATTTCATGAAAATAATCCGTAACAATTTGAGATTTAATTCTTGACTAGTTCGAACTTGAAAACAACTTGTAGGTTTATTCTTGACTCGTCTGAACATGAAAACAACTTGTAAACTCATGTAGGATCATTCTTGGCTCATTTGATCATGAAAACAATCCGTAACAATTTGAGACTTCATTATTGACTCGTTCGAAATTGTAAACAATTTGTAACTTCATTCTTGACTGGTTTGAACATGGAAACGATTTGTAAACACTTTGAAGGATAATTATTGACTCATTTGGACATGAAAACAATCTGTAATAATTTGAGACTTCATTCTTAAATCGTTCGAACTTGAAAACGACTTGTAGCTTCATTCTTTACTCACTTGAACATCTAAACTCTTGTAGGATCATTCTTGACTCATTTGAACATGAAAACAATCCGTAACAATTTGAGACTTCATTTTTAACTAGTTCGAACTTGGAAATTTATATTAAAATAATATAAAATCTATTTTATATTTAAAATCTATTCTAATTTATTCACATCAAATCAAACACTGAATTTTTTTTTTGTATTTTAAATATTATTTTATTATTAAAAATAAAAATAATAATAAAATAGTTAGAACATAAATAATTTGTTTTAATTAATGAATATAAAGGTAATAATAAAATTTTAAAATATCCTAGAATTTATACCAAATTTGTTATATTTTTTAGTGACACGCCATTTTGGTGCAACATTTTAGAGTTTGGTCGGAGACAATTTTTACATCAAAATACAGTGAAACCTCAATTAATCAATATTTTCAATGTAGATTTTTGATCCCAACATAATAGCAAAAATATATATTTTACCTTGATTGATTAATAATCTCGATATATTAATAAAATTTATCGGTCTCAACTTATTAATTTATGGAGATTTTACTATATTGTAAAAGAAATTTTTAGAGTTTGGTTAAAGATGGCTTAAAGCAAGTCCAATGCATAACTAAAAGTCGGTTCTATAACTATAATATAAAATTAAAATTTAAAAACACCATTTTAATACATAATTATAATTGAATAAGAAGACGCATAAACGAATAATTGGTTCTATATTTAAAATAAAGATCGCTATATTCATCTTTACGACATCATTAAATAATTAAAATTGAAATGTAAGTTAATCTATTTTAGATGAATATTGAAAGAGTTTGATAGGATGTTAGTACTAAATTTAGAATTAGTTGGTTATAATTTAAATTAATACTGGAATGCAAATTTCACTTTAATATTTAAAAAAAAATGTTTACCGAAAATGTTATTAAATTGTGTTTGAGAATGTGTATTTCATTTCAAATGATGGATTTCAAATAACAGAATTTGAGTTATTATTTCAAATTTTTATATGTGTACTAATATTTAAATCTTTTGAAATTAAAAACCAAATTTTTATAATTACCAAAGAGGTTATTTGATCAAATTCAGAATTTTAAATAAAATTTATATTCTCAAACTGACATTATATAAATTGTGTGTAGTTATAAATTGTGCACACAAAATTATAATGTGTCGGAGAGCGATGCCGTAACAGTATGACCCGAACACCACAATTCAAATAGCTGCAGGGGGGCAGTAGAGTGAGCTGAAGGTTGATGCTGTCGTCATGCATGAGCTCAATTGTTTAAACATGATCGAACCTATATTAATTGATGATATGTACTCATCTGAAATGTTAATTAGTTGACTTTGAAGTTGAATTCAGTATGTCAATGTTCGTTTATTTTACTATGCTCTTGATAAATTGATGATTCATGCAACTCTGGAAGTCTTTTAGACTCGTGCTCAATTTATATTCTTTACGGGAGTAATAATGACAAGACTAGTTGGCGATCATAGACAAATTAAATAAAGAGTTATGGGTTCACTTTTTTTTTTTAATAATTTGATTTATAATTTTATAAATGAGTATTTATTCAAAAATTTTGATATGAGTTAGAGTCGAACCCAGAAACGATTAGAACATTAGATAATTTTTTTAAAAATTAATTAGATTATGTTTCAATTTCACTTTTGATTATAATAAATAAATTTTTTAAATAATTCAATATGTAAAAATGTAACATATGTTAAAAAATATAATATTAATTATAATTTACTTCAAAAGAATATTATATTCATATTAATTAGTCATTTTAAAATATATAATTGTTTTTTAATTAATTTTTTATTATAATATTATAATATATAATAGAAATAGTATTAGAATATTGAATCAAAATTAAATAATAAATAAAAGTAAAACTAATTCAAGTCATATTTTAATAAGTATAGTGACCGACAACCCTAACAATGATATGTATCAGTGGAAGTTCCACGTCATTCTGTACAAGTTTTTTGTAACACTTTCTCTGCACCTAACATTTCTCTTGGTTAATATTCATTTACCCAAGGACTTAAAATACCTACGAAGCATTATTTTTAATGGTGTTTGGTTAACATATATATATGAAGTGGATTCCACTTCCTAAGAAGTTACAATTCCTATAAAAGGGGGAAATTGCTTATACACCCTTCCCTTAATTACTTGTATTTCTTATTAAGTGGAGATACTTATCTCTCAATCAAAAAAAATCTATTTTGAAGTAACTTTATAAGAATTTTAAATATCCATGAATTATAAATTTCACAGGAAGTAAATATCCTTGATTAACCAAACGAGTACTTTTAAGCATCAAGTTTTGAGACGGAGAAAGGAAAGGTATAATTTTATAAAGGATTCATGCTTTTGAGATATTTCTGACATTTTTTTTCAAATAAAGATATAAGTTACGTATAATTCATTTGTATGCATATGTATGATAATACTATAACGAACGTAGTTTGTTTAATTTACTTTGATTCGATACTGCACATATTATATCTTAAAATGTTGAGAGAGAGAAATGCTATCAGTAGAACATTTAAAAAATGGCTGACACATAAAAACATGTAGAATGTGGGATTTAGCCGAATTATAAACAGTAGAGTAATGCTTTTACATGTGATAATTAATTGGACACTCACACGTCTCCCGTGTAAGTCTAAGACTTCATTAGACAAACCTTTTTCTTTTCTTCTCTTTCTTTTTCTTTTGAGGAATACATATTCTACTTCTTATCCACTTTTGAGGAAGAGCCCTAAAAACTGCTAATTTCAGTAGTATCAAACTAGAATATACAAATTTGAATTTGAATTGCTTGAATAATTCTACTTAAATTATAAATCTAATAACTAATAGTGAGTTGAATTTTTTTTGTGTGCAACTTAACTTGTTTTACGATCGGTTGAACTTGCCAAATATTATATTTTGTTTTATTTTAGATTATTATTATTATTAACAGATGATTTCAAGTGCCTGTAAATTAGCAACAATAAAACAAACCCCTCGTTTCAAAAAAAACAAAAACAAAAACAAAAACAAAACAAACCCCTCGACTTGGGTTGGGTCGAGAAAACTATTAACTTATTTAGAATTGTCATGCTTCCAAAGGGCCGCAGGAGATGGGCCTTCCTTTGAATCTAATACTATATACTTTCAAGTTTCAAACTTCTATATATACGGTTTTACCTTTTCGTCAAACACTAAAACATATCACCCTTTGTAAACTGAAGTTCAAAAACGAGCTTAGCCTTGCTTGTCTATGAACAATTTATAATTCGGTCCAGTCCATCTTTGGTAGTAATATTCAAGTGTTGGGCTCGTGCAAGGCTTGCTTCTCTAGGCCAAGCTGTGCATGTCCACGGATTCGGTCCATATAGCAGCCCGCCAAGGAATGTAATTTCTCGAGACTCTGTTAAATTAAAGTAGTTTACAAGGTGATTGCCCTCTTATTTGTACCCAACAATTGGGGATTATTTATGCTAATTCATAGAATCTTTTTCATTTCCAGAAATAAAATCATATAATCTTTTAAATTAAAATAAGTGAAATTGCATTAAAAATATGCGTAACAACTCTATAAATTCTAATTAAACCGTATTTACATAATTTATTTATTAATTTTTGGTTAACGCAATTCACAATTGTTTATTGATCGTAAAAGATTTAAACGCGATTGCTAAAATCAACCATTTTTTATGTATGTTATTTTTAGAGCATTATTATTCTTTCAAATCTTCCTTGATATTTTCACAATCCCCTAATATACTAAATCATACATACCTTTCTCACACAAATATAATAATCAATAACTTTCCTCGCGTATAGAACAAAAAAGAAAGTAAAAATGACTTTGCCTTGCGTAAGCACTGCAATTCAATAGTCGCACTCGTTAAAACCAATCAAACCTAACATTATTATTCTATTGTGCCACTCACCCAAATATTAAAAACAAATAATTATTTGATTATAAACAACAGGTAGATATTTATGTTACAACGGGCCATTATGCTTTCCTGCGGGAGCAGGCCGCTTGTAAAGTAAACTCAAACTATGTCCTCCATTAACAAAACGACAACCCCTTACTCCACTCATTCATTTTCATTCAATTATCACTCTCCACTACTACTAAAATTTGTCGATGTGAACATACGTATACATACACACAAACTACACTATAATATATATATACGTACACACATTTATAGAACATTCATTGAATCTTCAAGTCATCAAAATCCAATACTTTTTTTAGACCTCTCTTCAAATTTACAAATATTGATCAAACAATTTCAATCTAGCCATCTTCGAACCAAACAAAATTTATAACTACCCTAAAGAACCCTATTGGTTTCTTGATTTTTTGGGTACATGGATCATAAGAATGGGAGTCGAAACATTTTATTTCAAAAGTACGAGATGGGGAGGCTACTAGGGCAAGGCACCTTTGCCAAAGTATATTATGGCAAAAACGTCGACACTTCTGAAAGTGTCGCTATAAAGGTCATCAACAAAGACCAAGTCAAGAAAGAAGGGATGATGGATCAAATCCAACGTGAAATCTCCGTCATGCGTTTGGTCCGTCACCCCAACGTCGTCGAATTGAAAGAAGTTTTGGCGACGAAACAGAAGATTTTTTTTATTATGGAGTATATCAAAGGCGGCGAACTTTTTTCAAGGGTCGCGAAAGGTAGACTCAAAGAAGATGTCGCTAAAAAGTACTTTCAGCAACTAATCAGCGCTGTTGATTATTGTCATAGTCGCGGTGTTTATCACCGCGATCTTAAGCCAGAAAATTTACTACTAGATGAAAACGGAGACCTCAAAGTCTCCGATTTCGGGTTATCAGCGTTGCCAGAGCAGCTGAGAAACGACGGGTTGTTGCATACGCAGTGTGGAACTCCAGCTTATGTAGCCCCGGAAGTTTTACGAAGAAAAGGATACGATGGCGCGAAAGCTGACATTTGGTCTTGCGGAGTAATTTTGTATGTTTTATTAGCTGGTTTTTTGCCGTTTCAGGATGAAAATATGATGAAGATGTACAAAAAGGTATTCAAATCAGAATATGAATTTCCTCCGTGGATTTCATCCGAAGCGAAAAGACTTATATCGAAATTGTTAGTAGCTGATCCCGCAAGGAGAATTACAATTTCGGCCATAATGAGAGTGCCCTGGTTTTCGAAAGGCTTCTCTAGATCAATTTCGTGTCCTATTTTAGATGATCAAGTTGAAGATGGACCAGAAATTGTCCATCCTAAATCATCGCCGCCATTTTATAATGCATTCGAGTTCATTTCATCGATGTCTTCGGGTTTTGACCTGTCGAATTTATTCGAGAATAAACGGAAATCAGGTTCTTTGTTTACATCAAAGTGTCCGGGTTCAAAGATCATGGCGACACTTGAAACGGTTGCGGAAAGGCTTGATTTTAGAGTTGTGTGGAGTAAGGAATACAAGTTGAAGATGGAAGGGCAGAGTGAGGGGCGAAAAGGTAAATTGGCAGTGACGGCAGAGGTGCATGAGGTGGCGCCCGAAGTGGCAGTGGTAGAGTTTTCCAAGTCGGCTGGTGATACGTTGGAGTATAAGAAGTTTTGCGAGGAGGATGCAAGGCCTGCACTAAAAGACATTGTTTGGACCTGGCAAGGTGAAAATAACTGTCAATGATAAATATGTGTAGTATTAGTATCTATTTGTGAACGAACAAACAAACCCCTGTGTATTGGAGCATGATTGGATAACACAAGTGGTTTATCCTCTTGTCGTCTCATGTTGTGGTTCAACTCTGGCTCACCCGAGAATTTATTAAAACAGATACTCATTTTATAAGGCTATAAGCCTAATTATTCAAAAAAAAAACCATGTATTGCAACTTTAATAGTTTTTATGCGGTGTGCGCATTTGGAGGTGATGCAATATTGCAATGTTCAGCTTACATGCTTGTATAGTTGTATTTATAAGTCTTAGTTTCTAGTCTTGTACTTCGAGTTTCAATTTGCAGAAAATAGTTTTGTACTTGCTGTTTCTTGAATGTTCATAAGGAATTGACGAATCTTCGTGTGAGCAAATGAATAACAACAAATGAATCTTTTAGACCAATCAAACAGATAGCTAATATTATTATTTATAAGAACAAAAACAAATAAATTTGTGCATGGACAAATCGAACAAATAGCTAATACTATAGTCCTTGCAATTGTTAATCAAGTTAATTTGAACGAATAATCACAAATATTATATTATTTTTGATACCGGGGTGTCTTCCTCGAAAGTTTTTGCAAAAAAGATTTAGAAGAACTAATGTCAACACCACGATACTCACATCATAAATCAGAATTTAGTCACCAGAGAATGAAAATTACAAGTCAGGTTACCGGCACCTATCAAGGAATAAAGTATGTAATAATCTGCAAGTTTATCGTTGGGAAAAGAAATCGGTTCTAACTTCTAATAAGTAATAACCCTTGTAACTGCAACAAGAAGGCAACAACTGCTAGCTAGAATACATACAATGATCATAGTTTGAAGCATCATGTGCTTTGAACTTGGATAATAATACCATATATAACAATGTCATTGCGTTCAACTTTGTTTAGCCCAGGTGACAGCTTTGAACATGTTTCGTATGCTAATAAAATTGCTCACTGCTAGTTCTTCTTGGATGTGCAATTGGTCCAGACATTGGTTATAGTATAATATAACTGTCGGGAGTTTATTCTATCATTTGTTTAGTTCTTTTTGAACTTGATATTTTGTATAGTCCAGAAGGACCAGAACCTCGGATAGTCGGATATCACGTGCAGACAAGCCTACTCTAACAGAGTAAAAACAAATTGTTACTTAGATCACTGTAATCAACACACAAAAACTACTGCGATCAACAAACAAAAATTAACAAATTTAAAAGCAGTAATGTTCACTCACTGTTTCTTTCGGTCCTCTAAACAATTTTATCGATCATTAATATTAATTGATTAATCTATAATATTTATATCATATTATTAAAACTGAAAAATTAAAAATTTAATAATCCATCGTCTTTGGTCGGCATTTATATAGATAATTATTATTAGCCTAATTTTTTGACATTAATCTACTAAATAAAACATATCTTACGTTAATCTATTAAATAAAATACATTTTAAAACAAAATACATACAAATTATCTTATTAAAATACAAATATGTATAAAGTATATAAAAAAATATATACATATAACTTAATTTAATATAAGAGACAGGTGTCTTCTCAAATTATGACAAAGAAACATAGAGAATAAACAAATCATACCAGATATATTTATTTTTATATTGACATAAGTATTTTTTGACAGGATATTGTAAAGAAGATAAGATGTGTTTTTAGTATGTCATTTGGGATAAACAGCTCATATATAAGCGGAAAATTTTGTACAAAAAATGTAAATTGAAACGCTAAAGTAGTAAAATTTTCTATCAAAAATATGGGGAAAAAACGTCTTCAATATGAATTATTCCAATATTATTGCTGATTTTTATTATATAATATTTTAAAACTTAATTGAGCATAATGTAAACAATAATTAATCGTACGGTCAAACATTTTTATTGGAAAGAAATTATATCCGCTCTTCCAAAATCGAGACAGGTCATTAGAAACCAACAAAAAGTTGGCCAGAGAAAGCAAAATAATACATTATCTTTAATATTTAAAGAGGTTCAAAGAAATCGCGTTACAGCCATCATTATCAAAATGATAATAATTGAATAATTGTTGAGTAGGAGCAGAGAGTGAGTATATCACGTATGTATGTAGATCTCTAACGTTTGTAGCGGGGGAGAAGCCGAGAGTGGTCCAGCTGAGTCTTCAGAATAGGAACAAAAAAATTTGTCAATAATAATAAAAATAATGGAAGTCGGTAACTAGACAGATATACAATACAAAAAGGATAAATTAAAATAGCAAACAGTGTTGGCTAAAAAAAAAAGAGCAAGCATGTATTATATAGAATTAATAGCGTAAAATATTATATAAACAAGGATTATTATCAAGAGTATCATTTAAATAAAACAAAATATATTAGTATTATATAAGTTTTTCCTGTGATAAAAATAATATATTTAAAATATGATCCATGAAAAACAAATTTACATGAAACTTAAGAACTCTATCAAAGGTGTTTGATTCATGTTAATGAGTTTGATTAATGAAAATTAAAATTATTTTATTTAATAGCGTTTAAATTAATAATTTAATCATACAGAATGAAAACCATAAATTATACTCCCTCCCATCCTAACAGTTTCATATTATATCATTCTTTATTATTTCAATTCTCATACTCTTTATTACCATTTCTGATTCTCATTATCACCCATTCAAGGGCCTTTATGTATTATTGAACTTTTCTTTTACAGATTGTTATATAAACCAAACTTCACTTATTTTAATTTCTTAATATTTAGTTTTTTCATAAATTTAATTTTCATTTGTACCGAAGACTCTCAAATTCAATATATCTATATTGCATCATTAAGTATTAAAATTTTGATACTTAATCTTTATTCTGTATTTGATCAATAATTGAATATAACTTTTTAATATTAAATTTTTAGTTAAAATATATTTTTAAACAAAAATATACAAACATTATCTCTTAAAATATAAAATAAATAAAATATTTTTACATATAATATTAAATAAAATTTAAGTTATTGTTATAATAAAAAATAAATTTAAATTATATAAATAAAATATTAAGAACATTTTGTACATCACTAGAAATGCAATATTGTGTGTATTATATTCAATTTTATTATAATTTTAGAGAGAAAAAATTGAAAGGTAAATCATTTTGACAGGTAAGACTTCATGTAATATTGTTGTTGCACATAGTACTATTTTTACTGAAAAGCATACAAAAAATATCTGATAAAATTTAAAAATAGAATTGATTTTATTTTAAGAATATTATTTAGAGAAAATAAGTGTTCATATTTTTTAAAGAAGTTATTTTTCAACTTTTGCGGCCCGTTAAATATCTCAAGAATATTATTTTGATATTATATATTAAAATATACTTACATCAAATTATAAATAAATAATTATCCAATTTTTTTAATAATAATTTAGCAACAACATTTTTCTCAGGGTAAAACAATTTTATATCACAAATCACAATGACCAGGGTCTAATCTAGGAATGGGCTCGAATCTGGATGTTCCTTTGTGTTGCATTGGTTTGAGAAAGTCAAAACCCGTATTACTACTGGATCGAGTTTATTATGTACAGTACATATAACGACCAAGGAGAGGTTTGTGGATGAAATGGCAGGCCTAGACAGTACATGTCAGCCCATTGAGTTCTGGAAGAGTACAGAGAGCCCAACGCTCAAAACATCAGGTTACCAGTACCATGTCCCTAAAAAAAGAATATAATGTAGTAAGTTGTGTAGTACTGTGAATTCGATCAATCGTAATAAATATTGATATTTTGGTACAATTTTTAAAAATATTCGAACTTATGACCTATTATTAGCACATGTGACATTTACGCATGCTTTAAAAGCGGTTGTATATATAGATAAAAAAGCAGTAATACACAATTCCATAAATGGATCAACTGTATTCTTTAGTGGGCCAATCCACAACCTAGTCCAACAAACTAGAAAGAGAACAAGGATCTGGGGACCCAGCACGGTTGTACCCAGTTTGTGGTAGGGAAGAGTTGACATAAATTAATCCCTAGTGCCCGCTCTCCACCGTTCATATAAAAGGTCCTTTCTAACATATTCATACCTAGCTTAAATCTCGTGCACTTTTTAAATATTTAAAATATATTTGTTATAATTAGTATATTAATTTATTTAATAAATTATAATTCTTTTTAACATATTTAATTTTAATAATATTAAATATAAAAATATTATTTTATTATTAACTACATTTATTAATTACTTGTATGGTTGTTCTAATATATATTGCATATCTATAAAGATATTAAAATGCTAATATAATAAAATATTTTTAGTTATATATTTAATTATTTTTATATATTATATAAAAGTAATACTTATATAATATTTTTTATCATGCTTAAATATGTTATATATTTTTTATCATAATAATTGTTTACTTATAATTTACTTTAAAATTTGTATATATTTATAAAAATATTATAATATTATTATTAAATATTTTTATTATTTTCATTTGTATTGAATAAATAAATTTAAATTATAAAATTTATAATGATTTTATAGTTTGTAAATGTTATTTGATGTAGAGTTTTAATTTTATATCATGTATGCGTTTTAGTTTGACATAACTACTCCTTTAGTTTATCACAACAAGCATGGCGACCACAACTGCTAGCTTTAGTCATATATAGGTATATAATGTGCTATTTTACGTTTGATATTTTATATCTTGATTCTTTTATATTTAATATTTACATTTATTTACTATTTTTCATATTCTTTAATAGCACGTTTGGAAATTTCGATTTAATTGAAATTCTGAATTTAAATCATAATCCAATCCAATTCATTTTATTTTAAATTTATCATTTAAAGTTAATTATATATTCTCAAATACTATTTAAATGAATTTATTGAGTTTATTATTATTATTATGTTTTCTGGAAGAGTTTTTTTAAAGTATTTAGTGCAAAGAGAACAAGAGAAAGTAAAAACCTTAGAAATCAAACTACTTTTTATATATACTTAGAGTATCTTCACGGGTGATAGGTAAAATGGTTGGCTAAATGTTGAAATTTAAAATTTTAGCCAAGGAGTATAGTGTGTACTCCAATATAGTTATTTATAATTATCATAAGCTAAAATTATAGTTAAGGATTTTGCTGGTTCGACAAATATAGATAACCAAACATGATTGTCTATATTTATTGATAAGGATTTGCATGATTGTAGTGCTATATTTTTTATATATTGTCTAAATAGTGAAAGAGAGACGTCACGTTGACTAATTTAACTAAGAGTCTTGTACCTTGGAGATGCTCTTACAAAGTAATAATATTTATATACACATATTAAAATAACTAACGTAACAAAAATTGAATTTTAATATTTTTAATACTCCCTTCATCATATATTAGATGACCCCTTAATTTTTGGTACGTATTTAAGGTGCATTGACCGGTTAGTTCCCTAAATTAAATTTTTTAATTTTTTTCCCTTTATAAATGAAAATTTTAAGACAACACAATTACTATAATTATACATATCCTATATTGGTCTGTATTTGTTGAATTATCCATTCTCTAAATACAATCAACATCATTTCCCGTTTAAAGTTCTCCAACTTTTCTTATTATTTCATTTAGTTGTTATCATAAATTAAAATTATTTTTAAATAACTATTCGTTATCCTAATATCACTGGAGTATACTGTTTAATAATTTTTAAATAAATTTTTAAAAATCATTATAACTAATAAGTTTAACGAATATCCTCACAAATGTTCTTATGACATGTTTGGTAATATGGATTTTATTTGAAATTCTGCATTTGATCAAATATATGTTTGGATAATTATAAAAATTTGAATTTGAATTTTATTTAAATTCCTATGAATTCAAATAAAATAAAATAGATCGAGTATTCAAACAAACTAATCAAAGAAAATAATTAAATAATTATTTTAACACCAAATTTGAAACTAGTTAAACTTTTTTCAAAGATCTTGACAACCTTTTTTAAAAAAAATTACTAGCATATAATACGTAGTCAATTTCTTAGAGACTCAAGAAAAATAAAGAGAAATTTATGGTGATTAGGGTCTGTTTTAATTAATTATAGATTAATAAAATAACTATCTCCTTTCTTAAAAATAAATGCAGCGATTGTGATTGCTGGACTCAAGTGGGCACATGAAAAAGATATGCTGGTGTACTTTTATAATTGAGAGGTCGGAGTGTAAAACTGATAATATTCCTGTACAGGATAATGAGCTTTTTGCAATTTGTTCGAAAATTGACCCAACACCACAGTCGTACTGGTCAAGTCATTTTCTCCATTCTAGAACAAAATAAAACTTGTTATATACAGACCTCAGTAGTACTGTACCTCTCTATCGCGCCTGAATTCCTGTAACTCATTTATCTAAATTCAAATCTAAATATAGAATGTTATAATTTCTCAAATTCAGCAACTCACACTCTTCTCATAAAATAGTTCACCTAATCTGTCGGGGGAAACAAAAAACAATATAGACCGGATATAAAATTATACAAAGAGTAGAATTATACAAAGAGTAGAAGGTGAGAACGATGCCAATATGAATAAAAACTCAATGTCGAAATAATGAGCGATGACAATAATTGAATAAGAAAAATATTAAGGATGCTTAAATGAACAATATTAACATATATACATGTATTCTTATAAAAATACATTTACTCTTCCAAAATATATTCTTACCGCTTACAAATTATACTCAAAATCATTTAGCTGAAAGTCAATATAAATACTGATACGAGAGACAATCATACACTTACAGAATATCCTATATTTCGGTTCTCCAGAATATGTATTCATCAAAACTTACAGGGGCTTGCACGGTACAAAACACAATGTTACCCAAATGACCAAAATAAACATACACAATAGTCATGACTCTACGTGTCTCATAACTCCGGCGACACGTCCATACTATTTAAATATACAACATATGTGGTGTCAAAGCATGAGATTAATCCACTCATGACGAATTCTTACAATATCTCCAAATTCAAAATAATATCACAAATAACCTGAAAATATCTTACTCAAAATAGCACACACACCAAATATCACATACTATTACAAATACAATCAGACCTAACCTGTCCGGGAAATTATTAATTTACTCTATCGAGATTACCTCAAATAAAAAAGCACAAAAACACGAAACTCGTAGACGATTCAAAGATCTTTCCAGAATTATAAAGTTCGTAAAAAATGGAGGAGTAATGAATTCAAAAATTAAACAATTATGGGCTGGTTGAACAGAATCAGCACATGATTACAATAGTAATTTGAGATTTAAGAACTCAAGATCATAGAATTTAACAGCGAAATATAAACAAATAACGAATATCTCGAAAAGACATTTCCAGAATGATATTACACATGAATATTGAACAAATATTCAATTTACTATGAATTTCTGAAATTATAGCAGAACAATTCCAATAACCAACCAGATTATACAAACGGCAGACTTTAACATACTTATTAACCGAATTTTAAAAATTGTAAAGAACGAAAGTTATAGATAATTGAAATAGCTTTCCAAGTAGTATAAAATCACAACAATCAGATAAAGAACGAATGAGATACGAATTTTATAATAATTCAGAATGGATACGATTGTTGCATAATATACATACGATTTGAAGTAACAATATGAATTTGAGTAATTATATGAATACAAAGATAAAGAAAATATATCCGTACATTAACAAAAAGAGAGTGTGTAGAAATATCCTTACCTTAAAAATCAAAGATGTGAATGATCTTCAAGAAATTCAGATACCCTAATAATAAGAACTCTAGTTCAATACCATGAACCTTCCTCTTGAGCTATTTCTTCTTCTCCTCTTCTTTTTCTTCCTCTATTTCTTCTTCTCTTTCCACTTCTCCATAACTGCCCAACTCTTCTTACTTTTTTTTAAACCTTAACTCCTTTTCCTTTTCTTTTTATTCCATTCCCTTTTCTTTTCTCTTGTTACTAATAATATCTTCTAAAATATTCTAATAATAAACTAAATATAAATATATGTAACTAATAAATCAATAACAACTCACTAATATTATTCCTAATATTAAGTAAAATAGCTAAATATATTATAAAAAATACGGGATGTTACACTAGTTATTTAGGTAGTCTATTTTGCATGTCCAACTCCAATAATATTCTCTATATTCATTCCCTGTTATTATAATAATAAATTTGAATCTAGTTAGTCTTAAAAATGAGGAAAAAGAAGGGAAAAGAAGTGAAAAAATGGAAAAATAATAATTTTTCTTATCTCGTTTGAGATTATAGCTCAAACTTTATTTGAGTTTCCCGGCTAAGAGTTTAACCATGGCCTAAGATATTAAATACACATTATATTTTAGTATTGTATTGTTTATAATATTATATCAAAAACATGTTATCACGTATTTTGAATCGTGTTATTTGATAAATAAAATAAATCAAATTGTAATTAAAATAATATATATTAATAAATATTAATACATTTTTTTTAAAATTTAATCAATTTATATATGTGAAAATTATATTGAATTACTTTTTAATAAACGATGACTACTATTAACTATTTTTATAATTAAAAATCATTTGTATTTATAAAATAATATTATTATGCATGTTGAATTGTCATAACACACATCAAGTATTAATATACAGTAATATGTTAGGTTCAATAAATAACCTGTCATATATTAGTATGAAAATGGATGTAAAAATTATTATGACGGTAATTGTTATGTATCGTTTTATTTTTAATATTAACTTAAAATTTATATCTCATTAGCAATATAGTAACATCTATTATTTATTAATACAAAAGTTTAAATATTACATATTACATAATTATTTATAAATAACAATTAATATTATACTACTGGAAATCTAATAAGATAAAAAAACTTATTCAAATGAATAATTATACTATTATATTATTAACACAGACATGTATATTATATCTCATATACCATAATATCTATTAAATTTTATATAAAATAAAGTTAATAGAGATCTTATCAAAAATATATTTAAATCCAATATGTATAATCTTATATATATTAAACATATGTTTGATATATTAAAAAAATAATGTTCATAATATTTAAAATCACAAAATTTTACATATTTATATATTAATAATATATATTTATATTTTGTGCGATGTGCATATATATTTTTAATATTTTATATTTTTTTTACTTATATCCCTAATATAATTATAATATATTTAGACTTTTTAAAATTATAAAAATATTAGTAATTTTAAAATAAATTATTTAATTAATAAAATAAAATATACATGTATCGCACGAGTTAAAAAGATGAACGAGCCGCCTTAAGAGCAAACCCAAGTGAGTTTTTCTTTTTTAATAATTAGGCTTATATATTTACCAATGAGTATTTGTTCTAAGAAATTATAGGAGCGTAAAAAATATTATCCTAGGAGTTTTTTAAAATGTTAGGATATTTATCTCATTCTTTTTTTAAGAATATCCCAACCATTTTTGTTTGATTTTTATTAATGATTTTTTTCTTCTTATTTTCACACTTCTTTTCCTCATTTCCCCTTCTCTCTTTTTATATTATTATTTTAATAATAAAGAATCACGATAAAAAATATTATAAGAGTGTATATATATATAATGTATTAAATCAATACAATATAATGTTTTATACTCTCTCGGTCCCACCCATTTGTTTACATTTCGGAGAGAAGGTTCAACACGCATTTTAAGGTGCATATAAAGTATAGTTCCATATCTTATTTTCAATTTTTTTTTCGAATAAAAATTTAAAATTCAATTTTTATTCAAAAACAAAAATATATAAAAATAAGTTACAGAATTATAGTTTATATGTACCTTAAAATGCGTGACGAACCCTCTCTCCGAAACATAAACAAATGGAGGGGACGGATGGAGTAATATTTAGAAGAGTAAAGTGCATTTCGTGTACTCGCATTTTAGTCAAGACACCACATGCAATATTATAATTCAAAATCGAGCACTTGAAATATCAATATTTATATTTCATTACACTTTGTTACATTCCGTTAATTTGGGTTAATTCCGTTAGTAATTTAGGGAGTACAATGCAATTTGTGTACTTGCACTTTAATCAAAAATACCACTTGCAATACTCTAGTTCAAAATCTGGAGTAAAGTACTAGTATATAAAATGCACGTTAAGTAAAATGTGAGTACACAAAATGTATTTTACTCTCTAAATAACTAACAGAGTTGATCCAATTTAACGGAATGCAACAAAGTATAATGAAATATAAATATTAATATTTTAAGTGTTTGATTTTAAATTACAGTATTACATGTGATATATTGAGTATATTGAGTAAAGTGCGAGTACATAAAATGTAATTTACTCTTTTTTCTAGAAATTTGCACTTGCTATAAAATTGTCAGATGATGACCCCACACTTGGAATGAGGGAAAAAAGTTGTTCACCAGACGTGTAGATGATAGTACTATAGATAGGAACTTGTGCTTACAGCTTACCCATGACAAAGATAGCTTTTCTTTTTGTTTTACACTTGCACTCCCAAGATAAATTGGACACCATCGTGTTCATTTTTATTTATTAATGTTATGTTTCTGAGTTCGGTATAAAAAAAAATAGAAAATGAATTATTTTTTTCTAAACCTTTTAAAATTAAAGAGAAAAATTTGAGATAGATTATAAAAAAATTCCAAAATTTTAAATTTCTTTTCCCTTCCTTTTGAAAACAATTACTCGAAAACAAATTTTAAAAATATTTTTTTTCCTTATTTCCCTTTTTTTTAAAAATAAATCTCTGAAATACAATACAAATGTGGACTTTATGCTATTTTCACGTTATCTGGATTTTGTTAGTCATAAATGGATATCGTTTTAATGGGAACTGACGTAATTTATTTGCCTTCCTCCCAGTTGACATTTACGTATAACAATCTATAAATATTTCAACAATTACGTATGACTTACAAATATTTCAACAATTTACGCCTTGTCATTACTATAATAATATTTTTTCTTAAAAATAAATAAAATTTATTTGATAAAAATTAAAAACAATTATTACTACACAATAATTTTGAACAAACAGATTCACTCTTTTTATTTCTATTTACATGTTCATTTTAAACAAATTACATATATTAAGAAAGTTAATGGAATAAATTTTTACTATTCATACTCCTAATTACTATCTTGGAAAATGATAATAATGAGTCAAATTTTGAAAATAATAAATATAGGGATAATTTAAAAAATTATCTTTATATTTATTTTTAGAACAAAAATGAATATATGTTTAGGAATAAAATTTATTTTAAAAGTTGATTGGTAAAAAAAACCTGAAAGAGTATATTGTTAGATATTAATGGAGTTGAAAAGATGCCATATGTTCTTTGGTATAATAATAGTAAGTAATAAATTTCTAATTTTAAAAGTTATTTCTCCGTCTCTTTTTAGTTGTTCTTTTGACTTTTTATGCATTTCTTAACACACATGAAAAGCATGATTTTATAAATTATTTTTTTATTTTTTTTCCTAAATAAAAAACATAGTTCTAAATTATTTTATACATTAACGGTAAACTTGGTTTGATTTAAAAGAAATAGTTTAAATTTTATTTTTGAGATTAATGTTTCTGAGATTATCTTACATAATTTCCTTGAAGTTAATAAAAATTCCTACATAGTGTTGTTGTAATTATAGAGAATTATAAAAATACCTACATTAAAAAATACTTGCACTTTAGATAATTTTCCTGAGCTAATCTCGGGAAATTTATTATCTTTATTATAATTTAAAAAATAATTAAAATGTTATTACAATTTAAAGAAAATAGATAGAACAAGTAAGTATATATGAGATAACTGTGTCCGTAATATATCGGTAATGAGTTAGTAGTAGGGCAAAGATTTATTCATTATGATAATGAAATGCAACGCACTGGTCCACTCGTCGTATTATAAATAGGCAGCACACAGCTACACAGCATTGCACCCATAAACAGAGTCCCAAACTACTACAAGTGAGACAAGTTGAGACACCAACGAGAGAGCTCACAAAGAGGAGGGGAGAGGAGGTATTATTGATTTATTTCATACACACGCCTACGTATGTCGTATACATGCCATATTTGTGTATGTCATGATGATATCTTGTTGTTCAGTTTGTCCCAGAATTAAACGTACATGGTTTCAATCACTACTCTGCTTTCAATTGCTTCTGCACTCTTTTCGATATCAATCAATCTTAAAAAAATAAAAATAAAATCCTATACACATATATATAATTTTAATTACATCTCTAATTGTATTAATGTAAAAGATTTGATAACCAGATAAGTTATCAGTCGCCTGCATCATCTTCTTCCTCACTCACTTTATTTTATTTTACTAATTATATTATATTGTTTTGCTTGAATTTGTTTCTTGACAAGCAGAGCGGAGTTTTAATAAAAGATGGTAGGCTCAGGCTCAGGCTCAGGCTCAGCTTCTTCACAACCACAGTTTATGTCTAGCATGGACAATAGGAATTCTTATTCAAATCAACCCCTGATGGAGGATTCTGATGTCAACAAAATTCTTGTTCCTGAGGCCAGTTTCTTTACACTTTATTGTATCTTACTTCTCGTATTTATATGTTTTTCTTTATTGTAATGCGATATCTTCATGTGTTATTGGAACATCTATCAGTGGATTGCGATTTGCGGGGCAAAGATTTTGTCCTGAGGCCTAATGTCGTATTAAAAAAATCTGTGAGTTAACATAAACCATAATTAAACACACTTTACAGGCCAAGTGAAACAACATAAGAAATCCCCTCTTTCCAAAAAAGCAGAGGTATTAATTTCTCCATATTTAACTTAAACATTTCTCTAGCTCAGGTTAATTTTTTAATGGAAACTATTTTCATTATGTTCATTGTTCCATTACCAACAAGAAGTTTGGTCAATTACAGAAATTTATATAATCACACCCTTAGTTCCACTGAGAATCGAATTCTCAACCTCTTGTTAGCAAAGGAGGAGCATTCACTAGACTACAATGCTACGGATTAACAAAATCTAAAGATATATAGTAAGATCATTGTTTATACAATGCTACGGATTGACAAGGTTTTATGTTCTTAACATGTTTGACATATTGTGCCATATCAGGCATATTAATGGAATTTACATCAATTTAAATTATTGAAGAAATGCAAATCGAGTTTCTTCTCTTAGAAAGTAGAATACATCTGAGCGGTAATCTACTGTTTGATATACAGAAGACAGGCTGGAAGAATCTGTTTGCCTATATGGGACCAGGATTTCTAGTCTCCATTGCATATATTGATCCAGGAAATTGTAAGTTCATTATGTTTAGGTTTGTTATAGAAATAGACAGAATTTTCATTTCCTAAATGTCCTCTTGTTCAATGTTACAGTTGAAACAGATTTACAGGCTGGAGCCGATCACAAATATGAGGTATACATATCATATCTATAGTATAATGTCTGTAATAGACATTCTTTGTGCATGTTGAACTCTCTCATGAGCTGGATTTTGTAAGTATCTTGTATTAATCAACTACATCTTACGTCCTGCAACATACCCTTGCAGTCAGTCAGAGGTTTATCCGACTTTAGGACCAGAAGGTGATCTAACGAGAACCTTTACCAGGAACAAGTAGCATACAAAATTTGTTTCCTGTCATATTTTTTTTTGGGTTATAGGTTGATGTACATGAGAAGCTCTTATACATTTAGACCCGAATTATTATACACAGATTTTGTTAAAGCTCTATTACACAACAAAACAAATATATAAAGGTCGAATTATTTATCCTTGAGACTTGTGTATCTTGTAGCTTCTTTGGATCATACTAGTGGCTTCAATTGCAGCCTTGATTATCCAATCCATGTCAGCAAACCTAGGAGTTGTAACAGGTTAGTGACGCTTATCAAAACTTCTTTGTGTATGTTCATAATACTAAGTTTTCAAAGAGTCTACTATATGTGTGGACATATTTCCTGTAGGTAAACATTTAGCAGAGCACTGTAGAACTGAATACGAAAAGGTGCCGAATTTCATTCTATGGATTCTTGCTGAAATCTCCATAGTTGCGTGTGACATTCCTGAAGGTACAGAGTTACTTTAGATTAAAAAATTTATTATATGTCGAGATCTTCACAATCGGGAGGCTATATCTACTAAACATGCACTCCTTATGCACGAGAAACTATTTTTCATGTAAAATGCCTGCTCTGCTCATGTGAATTCGTGATGCATTGCATTTAAACATTCAACAAGCAGTACTCCACACTGTTTTGTGTTTGCTAGAGCTTTCGTTTTCTGAGGCCTAGTGGAGTGTTATCCTGATAAAAGGACAAAGTGCTCATTTCTGTAGAATATAAGTATTTTATGCAGATAAAACAAGCAAAGAGTTTAGTCTCTTGCAAACAAAGCCTTTGGGGACCTTTATAGATTTAGAAGGTCCTAAGCTCTCTGTCTTGAAACTTAATTATATTGATGTGACTTGGAGATATCTATGAGCAATTTGTTTGCTTACCGGATTCTGTCAATATATAAGATATGAGTTGCTGAAATTATCAGATTATTGTACACATACCAGAGGCAATGTATATAACTGGAATACTGTAAAAATCTAAGAATCATGCAATCACAGATCGTACAGCTTGTGATGTATGAAGATTTATGAAGTCTTTATCGATGTAGAATAAGTGAATAACTGTGCTTGCATCCAGTCTATTATTGATTACACTATAAATATAACTAAGCATGCTTGTTAATTATTATGTAAATGTCTGTTGGTTTTATGTTCAGTAATAGGAACGGCATTTGCTTTAAACATGCTCTTCCATATACCAGTGTGGATCGGTGTTCTTCTCACAGGATTTAGTACATTGGTTCTACTAGCATTACAGCAATATGGGGTATTTGAAAGTCTTCTAAAGCACATATAAACTGAAATCTTGAAATACAGTCATCTATTTTTAGCATATCATTATATCATAATCTGAGCTTTTCTTCAACTCTAATGCTTGCAGGTGAGGAAACTTGAGTTCCTGATTGCTTTCCTCGTATTTACCATTGCTGCATGCTTTCTAGCAGAGCTTGGATATGCAAAGCCAGTTGCTTCAGAAGTATTATATGGACTTTTTGTTCCTCAACTCAAAGGAAGTGGTTCTACCCTCGTGGCAATTTCACTACTTGGTGCCATGGTTATGCCGTAAGTGTGTGTACATGCATGTATGTGTCGACAAACACGCACACACACACAAACCCTCACACAATCATCGTGTTTCCTATTGTTTCATTGATGAAATATATTGCAACTGCTGCAGCCACAATCTTTTCCTCCACTCAGCTCTAGTGCTTTCCAGAAAAGTACCAAGATCTGTAAAGGGCATAAAGGTGAAATCTTTGTACTTAGTAGAATAATTTTCACTCTTTGTTAGATGCGCCTGATTTATAAAAAATATATGATGAATAACCTATCTTAATATTAACTAGAGACCTCATCAACAAACATTCTTCAATCTTACTTTGTCATGCATATAAATATAGTAGATGATTTGATGAAAGCTCTTGCACAGCACTGAAATTTATTACTGAATAACAGGAGGCTTGCAGATTCTACATGATAGAAAGTGGATTTGCTCTGGTTGTGGCCTTTCTGATTAATGTGTCAGTTATTGCAGTAAGTGGTTCAGTTTGCAATTCTTCGAACTTGAGCCCAGAGAATGTGAAGAGCTGTCAAGAATTGACTTTGAACAGAGCATCCTTTTTGCTTAAAGTATGTAATCTGTAGTGTTGTAGGGTGGTTTACCCCTCCCCTTTTATGGGAGAGTAGAATGAAATAAATACACCTTATAACTGATCATTTAATTTAATTATACAGAATGTTTTAGGCAATTGGAGCTCCAAACTTTTTGCAATTGCGTTGCTTGCCTCTGGGCAGAGTTCAACAATAACTGGAACTTATGCTGGGCAATACGTTATGCAAGTATGTTTTTTACTTTTACTTTTTTATCTTTCTTCTTGAATTTGAAGTTGTATTGATTGGAGGAAAAAGAAGCTTCAGTCGACGCTATATGCTTGGTGAAATTACTCTGTTTTCAGTTGATCTCACTGCCAGTATAGTTTCATGTAACACAAATACATAACTGAGCAATAGCTTGATTTTTTAGTTTCTTAGCCTAGAGGAATATGTGAATGTGGATGTGGATGCAATGTAGTTACTACTACTTATGAGTGTAAAGTTAACTAAATACCAAATAAAAACTTACCAAAACAATTTATACTATTCTAGTATTCTACTTCCTATACTTTGCCAGCTTTTATCATCTAGTTGATACTATAACGCTGTTCTTTATTTTCCTATTATCTATCTTCCCATCTTTTCTCATCTAGCTAGCATATTGTTATATTTGCAATACTTAGTACTGCCTATAGAAGCATGTTCACTATTACGTGAAACTAAAAGGAGTGTCATTAAGTTATAAGTTTATAATTTTTTATTAGCATTCTTGGGGATAAGAACCAATTATGACTGGTTTCTATATTAATATGAATGCATAATATTCCCTGATTTTGGTGTTTGTATAGTACATTTTGCTTTGCCAATTACTGTTTCTCATGCTACAGGGATTTCTCGACCTACGACTGAAACCATGGCTCAGGAATTTCTTAACTCGATGTTTGGCTATTGTCCCTAGTCTAATTGTTGCACTCATAGGTGGTTCAGCTGGGGCAGGGGAGCTGATTATTATTGCATCAGTATGTTCTTTTTATCTGATAAATATCAACTACAGAAATTATAATACACACATCTTATGAACTCGATCTATTAGAGTAAGCCTTGCAGATATTATATCGATATGTTTTGTAATTTCATTGACTTCCAGTAAAAGGTCTTTGTGAATTATTAGTATTGTTCGTAATGATCCCTACAAGTATTTATCATATTTTATATATTCAAATAATAATGTCAGATTTTCCTTAACAAAATTCTTGATTATTAATTACCTTGTGTTTATTTAATTCGGGCAATCGGCTTTTCTAAAGAAAAAAAGAGTTGTAATTCTAAAAGGAACAAAATTAAACTCTAGAAGTACACTTGTTTTTTTATCGACGCAGTACTTGGTACTTGTCACCATGTTGTGAAAAAATATTTTCTCTATGAAATATTGACGGAGTACACTCTGGCTTGTAAATTGTAGTTATTGAAGCAAGCTAACGCTAATGTTTATTTGTAGATGATCTTGTCATTTGAACTCCCTTTTGCTCTCATTCCACTTCTGAAGTTCACAAGCAGCAAGACAAAGATGGGTCCATATGCCAACTCGATTGCGGTAATTTTTTTACAATTTACTATATATACTGTAAAAAGAGAAATCAGAACATATAATTTCAACAACATAGTGCACGACCGCAAATAATTAATTATTGACTTGTTTTGTAAAATGTTGCATAGTTAGTTAGTTTTCTTCATTTTTAGTATTCAAGCAAAATTACTCCAGTGATCTTGTACGTGGCATATGAATCCACGGTTGTGACATGTGAACTGTGGTAGATATTTAGGATTGCTTGTGATAGTAATACAACTGTCGTAATCACATTTTACGAGCTGCTTTCACTTGATACTTTACAAAGTACATTCTGAACTGAATTTATGAATGTGCAGCTCTCAGTAACTGCTTGGATAATTGGCTTCCTAATAATGGGCATTAACATATATTTTCTGGTGGACAAATTGATTGGTGTTCTTGTTCATAGTTCCCTGAAACTCGTGGGCAAAATATTTTGTGGAATATTAGGATTTTCAGGCATGTTGCTTTATTTGGCTGGGATTGCATATCTGATTTTACGGAAAAACAAAGAAGCTTCTCATCTTTTGGCACTGACAACGCCGGAAAGTCGACAGATGACTAACGAGGCAGGCAATGCGTCAGTATATAGTCTGCCCAGAGAGGACATAGTAAGCATGCAATTACCCCAGAGGACTGCAACTACAGATGTCGACTAAGGAAGGGTTGGTTTAGCACTAATTTACTCAATTGATAGTAATATAGGTGCTTGGTTGATTTAGCAAGTTAATCTAGAATAATATAGTTGCTTTTTTAGCCAGGTAATAGCCATTAGCACAGATTTGTATTATAAGTAAAACCGCCTTTGGCTGCGAATTTCCTACTATCCGTACCTATAATAATTCCAATTTTGCTATATCAAGACTCAAGAGTATCTATCTCCCGTCTTACAAAATTTATTTTGGCCCAAAAAAGACGATAATGATTTCACTTTCGCTATTATATGTGGTGTACGAAAAGCTCCGTTGTATTTTAGTAGATTTTTTGTGTAGCTTTTGGTAATAAAGTCGTCATCTTTACGCCAAAATTAAAGAAGTTAAGGGGTTTTTAGCAAATGACATCAGGTTCAAAGAAAGGTGCCAACTTCATTAGTATAGAAAAGATGTAAAAGTACACCAATACTATACGTATTTCCAACATCATGACTAATTTGAAGATGTTCAAAAATACAAACCAGAAGTATACCGAGTATCAACATTGATTTAAGTGTCAATACTGCATTCTAGACATTTATACTCAGCAGATTTAGGAACAAAGAAGCACAGTATGCCCCTCGACCCTAGACGGCTAAGATTGGATATGAACGGGTTGAACATTAGCATCTTGTTGTTGCTGGGTAGGGACTGGGAGGTGACCTTTCTCCTGCAAACTCTTCACAGTTTCATATAGGCATTGCTTCACTGGTGTGAACTCGAACCCCAAATCCTTTAGCTTTTGGTTTGAGAATTTCAGTGGCTTTGCCCTTGGCTTAACTTGATCTGAACACCTGCATTTTTTGTTACACATATACCAACTATCACTTAATTTCATCTACACGTCTTGCCTTATAACAGAGAAACTTAACAGTTCATATGATCGCAACTTAATATTGAGTATTGAGTAATACTTCCATACTATTTGGTTGCACAATTTCAGTTGTTTACCAAGACAAATGTGACTACAGTTTTGAAATGTTGCCATACTAGTCAATCTGATATGTGAATTTACCAACTTTGAAATGGTCTAACCGAGAAAATTCCCACCCAACCTCATTTCCAATAGATATTATAGAGGTATAAGATTTATATTCTGCAAAATCTTCGTCATATCGAAGACCTGCCTCATGATCCATCATCTAAATCTACAACTATTCTTCACCTAAACAATTGAAATTTTCAGGAAATGCAAATGTCAACGACAGTTGTGGACTATTTTGGTTGGCAATCAGGACCACAGTGCACTATGACTTAATGTTCTGAGCTCTGACCCATATTTGTAGATTATAATGTACTAATGTGTGGTTCTAGTGTAAATAAAAGATGGGAAAAAAGGAAAAGTGTAAAGTACTGATATGTGGTGCTGGTGGGTAGGCAAATAGAGCACGACATAAAAAATTGAAGTGGGCAGTTTCTATTCAAATGTACAAGGTAATGAATAATATTTATATTCCCTTGGTTTGTCTTGGCCCCTGCCCATCATTACTTTATTGCTCCATTATCTTTTCTTGATACGATAGAGTTTAACAATTTTCCCATCACTTTAATTGGTTTACACGTCAATAGTTGGTACACCTACTACCCCATTACAGTAACAAGCCAAACTGCCAAAGGACACATTCCCCATCGTAAATTGACGTTGCATTTAAAAAAAGTGAGTGAAAACAGGCAAGACAAAAGGAAATGGCACATACTAGAATTAAACAAGACTTACTTGGTAGGAATAGGATATTCTGGAAAATATTTCGCCAATATTTCGACAACATCACCACGGTGAAGCGATCTCTCGGCACAGAGGTAGCGTCCGGTCGCAGATGGATTCTCAAAGAGAAGAATGTGTGCAGCTGCAACATCCTTAACATGGACATAGGCCTGAACTGAGTTGGCATATGTCTTGGCTGAGCCAGTGAGGTATTTGAGGATATGAACAATGCTAGCATTTATAGTTGACTGCAGAACTGGTCCAAGCACCAAAACTGGATTAAGTGCCACCATGTCTACTCCTCTATGCTTTGCTTCTTCCCAGGCCGCTTGCTCTGCCACAGCTTTACCATAGCAATACCAGTTCTGCATTTCCAAGTTTGTTAGGCCAACATCATAATAATATCCAGTACAAAATTTTAAAAAAAATAAAAAGCTACCATTCCATTGGTATATATCTGAAACTTGAAACCATATTGACTGTATAATATATATAAAACTCTCCCGTAGAGTGCTGGGAAAATAATAGATCATATATTATGAATTAATTAGATTTGCAGACAGGCGGCTTGATTAGATTTAAAGGCAGGCAGCAGAGTACCCTAAATTTTAGATCAAACTTTCTTCGTCCCGTCAGTAAGTACAATTTGCCCTTCTAAAAAACTACAAGCACAATTTGGCTAACCTCGACAATTTTAAAATTAGAAGTGCATTTCGGCAACCACTGAAAATGATACTATATTTGATTGCCGGATACTTAGATTTTAATCATTAGACATATATTATATATATGCCAGGAATGCTATAACACTAATAACAGATTAAGCTACTTACTATATTTGCAAAGAACATATGTGTGTATGCATGTTTGAAAATATATATGGTGACAACTATGAATTTGGCTCACCCTCAACCTTTTTTAGGCTAATTAATCAATCATAAGACTGGAGTTCTCTTAATCACCAACTGTTCTCTACTCATAACTACTTCGGCTAACTAATCAATCATAATACCAATTGTTCCCTACTCATAAGTCATAACTAACTTACGTTCATTGCTATCATTGAAGATTAATTGACAAACCTAAATGAAAACTCGTGTTGCAATTAATCAAGTTAAAAAATGGAAAATATCTGCACTCCGCATAATAGTGATGCATTAGCAAGTTACCCTAGTGTTCTTGCAGAATTCAAGATCACTCCAGCAACTTTCATCAATGACCTCATCAGGGCTCCTGTTGGCAGACATGTAAACCGCCCCAATAGACGAAGTAAAAATAACCCGCCGGACTTTGGCTTCCGCAGCTGCAACTATTACATTCTTAGTTCCAATGACTGCTGGTTCCACCATTTGTTCCTTCAGTTACATCAAGGCTTAGTTTAGTCTTGATCAAATCAACATTTACTAATCGAAAACCAGAGAACTACCAATACTAATTATAGAAAGTTAGGATAATTACAGGATCATCGGTAACCGGAGATGCAGTGTGGAAAACACCATCGCATCCATTGATGGCTTCACGTAAACTTTCATAATCGAGTAGATCAGCTTTGCATAATATTAATCTCTCATCTGCTCCTTGAAGCTCTCTCAAATGACCATTCTTTAGATCACCTGTGTTAGGTACCCATCCGCAAAAAATTGTCGTTGATCAAATACAAAACTAACAATCAAACGAGTAAATGCGTAATTTTCAAATTAACTGTCTTGTGGTCCACTTTAACTAACAATTATAATTTTTTTTTATAATTTCAAAAAACTGAAAAATATATTTTAAAATAAATTAAATATACATTCCAATGATATAATTTTTTTTATTATATATTATATATAATTTTCAGTCAAAATTTGACCACAAAAAAGTGACGTTTAATCTGGGACAGACGGAGTATAATAATAAACATGCAGTCCATAGAAATAATCCAGAATAATTTTGCATAAATGTACATTCATTGAGCAATCATTAAAAAATGAAAAGTGCACCTGGATTTCTAACAGTTCCTCTAACAGTATAACCCTTGTCCAGGAGTAATTTAACCAACCATGAAGCAATGAAACCTCCGGCGCCGGTGACGCAAACGATTTGACCTGAAACACTAGGCATGCTTACTTTTCCGATGATGGCAGTTGGATTTGTGGAAATAGATCCACAAGAAGAGCAAAAAGCAAGTTTATATTCCTTGTCAAACTGTGTCTGCCTTTTTATGCTTACTATTTTACTCCCTCTATTACCTGCTCACCAACTGCCCCCAACTTTTTACTTGTCTTTTTTACCGCTCACATCCAACTATCTGCAAATGTCATATAGCTTTGACGCTTATTATTAATGTTTCAACGAGGCCCCTGCTTTAAAACTTGTTTGCAGTCCAACTTGGACCCAACTTGAGTAATTCAAAATTTATATTCTTGTATTTGTATTCCACAATCTCTTGTTAACATTATAAAGGAGGACACTTGAATACAAAAGTTGACTAAACAGGGCAGCAGAGTGGGCAAGAGACTAGACTTCAAAACTATTTTTCAATTCTTTTTTAAAGAATGTGATCAAATGAAAAGTTTTAATTAATATATTTAATATCAATATAAAGTTAATCTCAATTATTATTTATAATTAATTAAAATTAAACAAATATTATTCGGAATTAAAAAAAAACAATTTCAAAACTATAGCATTTCAGTAAATCACACCGGTAAAAAACTGTGTGATCCAACTGAACACCGTCTACTCTGGTCGAAAAGGTTCTTTACAAACTTTCTTCATAGTCTGATATGGAGGCGGCAAAAAACACTCAGCATCGAGCCTCACTAAAATAAAGTTGCTTCGAGCATGTTTTAATCTACCCAAACAAATTTTATTATTAATTTTTTTAAAATACATTAATCTTAAAGAAATGTATTAAAGTCGATATTCCAAGATAAGCACGTGTTGAAATACATGATGCGAGTGAAGGAATATCAACAGAAGCAGATATTCTCATATTCCTATGGCAGTATATGCTTTTGTTATGTTTACTTTAAAAAAAACTTCTTTTTTGTTTTAACTTGTAAAAACTGATGAGACAGCCTAACCATCAGAATCGGTCTATGCAGGTAATTCGATTTAGATCTTCCTGTTTAAAACCCTTTCAAGACTTTACAGACTCCACAAACATTTTACAACAAAGTTTAACTAGGAAATTAGACATGTATTCTACAGCCTGCACACAGCATCTAAGGGCTCAAGGCTTAGCCAACTCATCCAGGGGATTCCGCCATTCACTCTCTTTGGCTTCATGCAGGGACATGTCATCACTAATTTTTTTGCTGACCACAGCCAATGCTCTCATGCAACTCTCAGTCTCCTTGGCCCACTTTCGTGCAGCAGCTAAGTCCTTTTCTGCAGCTTTGGAAACCAGCATAAGGTTTCCGTTCATTTCTCTCATGATCGAACGGCTTTTCCCTACGCTAGCTTCTTGGAATTTCTTCATGCACTCTTGCAGCCAGGAAACTTCAATTTTAGCTGCCTCTGCATCACGCACTTCAGTTTCCATGGCTTCAAGCTGAGATATATTGTCTTCTGCATTGTTGCTTTGAAGCCGCTTAACAATGTCACATATCACTTCAAGCATTGACGCTCTCACAGCAGCTGATGTGAACATACAATGAGCAGCAATGTCACCATATTTGGCCAATATTGATGCTAATATAGGTGCACTGGCAGCCTTCACCCTGTACCCTCCAACATCAACTGGGATGCTGCTTGCCTCAACAACTTGATCTTTCGCGGATGAATTTTTCCCGTGGTCATCATGCCAGGTCCTCTGTTTGGTCCTTTTGCCAGAAGCAACCTGGGGATGGAAAAGATTATTAACAGCAAGTGTTTTAGGTTGAGCTTCTTCTATCAAATTATATATTTTACAAAGAAAGAGACCAAACAAAAAAATAAAAAAGGAAACATAATGAACAAGGGACCAACTCACCCCATCTGACTTCAATTTGTTTCTGACAAGCCCGCCTTGCTCACAGGAAGTTGACGTCCTATTCTTTCGATGTGCAACAGAAGCCTGTATTTGATTTTCACAAATATCATCAAAAATAATTTTTACAAAGGCCAACTAGAAAGATGATTACATATTATTTGCTTCTTCAGAGTTTCTAAATTACTAACATTTTACTCCTGTTCCTAAAAAGTGCAGAATAACCAGATAGATTTGCTAATTATGTAGGAGATTTGGGATATGATGACCAGTCACAGAAACATCATCAGTCAATCTTACAAGGTATCAAGTTTTCATCACAACTTCTTAGAATACTTGTCCAGGGAAAGAGTTTATACTTATGACCTCACCTTTTCAATGGGATTCCCTGGATGAGAAGAATTGGCTTCGGCACTGGGGAACCTGCGTCAGGGGAACCAAAAAAAGAAGCAATTAGACTTTTAACACTTAATAGGGTTACAGACTGCTATTTGTCATATAGCAGATAGTTGCACAGAAGGAAGGTGTTTAGAAGCTTGAAAGTTCTATCTAGAATTTTGTATAAAAAACAACTGTAGAAGGTCTCAGATAATTTCAACACACTTACAGAATACCAATTAGCAGACAAAATTAAAATTATGTATGACAAGTGAAGCATGAGTAAAATTATTCATGGTTACTAAAGCAAGTCGATAGAATTCAACTAATGAGCTTATAGCCGAATGCTAATTAATCAGATGGGTGGACACAAGTTTATCAAGTTCTAACTGTTCTACTACACTTACATTTTCCATAATGATCAACCAGCAACTGAAGAAAAATTTCCTAAAATGAGTCTGATGAAATATGTTTCAATCCATGAAAATGATAAAGGTGGTACCAAATAAATGATAAGTATGACACAACCCTGTAGCAATTAAAGTTGTCCAGAAATATCAAAAAATCCAAAAATCATTGGGCAGATTTAATTATAGATTTATAGGCAAGTCAGCAGTGCTAATCTAATCTCCTGGACATCATTAAATGTAATTTGAAGTAAAATGAAACAATCCACCAGGAAACCAGGCAACAATGCAATCCATTTTGTTCCTCATTACAGTGTAGTGATGATTTTCAGGACCCTATTACAACTTCACGATGTAACTGTACATATTTTTTGGTAATGAGAAGATATAACCGACAAAGTCCTAAGATACAAGCATCTAGCGTCTTCTTCCCTTAATAGAGTGCACGAACTTCTAAATTACACTGCTGATGTGGCTAATCAAGCAACTGTTTGTTATGTTCTTCAAGAACATCAATATTTCATCAATATTTCATCCATATGTATGATATGTGACAGATTATTTGAATATTTCCAGACCTAAGAACTAGTCAAACAGTGGAACTAATATAATTAGAAGTTGCTTACCTGTTAGCCGAAGATATTATAGGTGGCCTGGTGTCTTCTGTTGCCTCGCTATCTTCCTCCTATCAGTAAGCATATTCTCAATTGTCCACTTAGATGAACCAGTAAAAATAATAGAAAATAATAAATTCTAAATACAAATAGTCACATAGGCTATATGCATCGTGCTTCACTCACATCTTCAACTATTTCCCAGCGTTCTGTTCTGAGATATAAATTCTCTTCATCACCGTCAACATATTCCACCTGTGAAGCAGACAACTAATTATTGATCACATTAAAATTTCAACAATGTCTTATTCATTCAATTAAACAAACGATTCATAAATGAAGAACAGTTATCTTCTGAATAATTAGTAACAGAAATGAAAAAGGCAGCAAAATCCGGAAATGTAATGCAATCAAAGGGTGAACCGCAAGCCATGGTATTCTAAAGTTACAGAATTTTATCAAGAGGGGTCTTGATGCTCGTTTTCTTCGTGGGATAGTTGATCGGGAGTTGGGAATCAGTGCTGGAATTCATTCTTGGGGAAATTAAATATATGATAACAAATATGTGGAGAGAAATGTCAAATGTTTAATGGACTCTATTAATATTTAAGGATGTGGGAGAAGATCTTTTTTATATTTAACTTTGTTTGCCTAATTATTGTGTTTCTTTGGGAACTAGCCACTATTACAATTACCACTATTGGCCTGCGGTTGGACCCAAATACCTATGATGGGCCGATAACACCCATACATTACGAAGGAAAAGTGCCAAGCGGGTCAAGGAAACAAACAAATTCACATGGGTCATGTTTTTATTCGGTCTCTGTTCAATTTAAGAAGTAACTAAAGCAATCATTGCCAACACTAAAGCATAGTGAAAAAAGTAAACACAGGCATCCGCCAATAGTACTGCACCTTATGTTTTTTCCGTTCTGGGTCAAATCCAGTGACAACTCCTCTGTAAAACCTAAAGAGAAAACACAATATAGGCAGATTAAGAAAATTATAACATATTCTCTTCGATATATACATATCACATATATCAGAACTAAGAATTGTTTCAACCGACAGCAAGCTAAAAGGTAGAAAATAGACGAAAAGAGAAGAAAATATATATAATCATCTATTAAACAACAATAGCATTAGCTAGCTTGAATTAAACCCCTGGCAGGGACGCACACTTGAAACACATGTGCTTCATAGTCCTTTTAATTTCATGATTCCAGAGTTAATTAGTGTGAGTGACATAAACGTCCCAAGGGGGTAAAGTATATGAAGCTGAAAGTAAATCAGACAAGAAGCCACCTTCTAAATTCCAATAATGCTAGCACAGGGTTATTAGAGTACGGAAGCATACTAAGTCTACCAAGTGCAATAACACAAACTTTGTGGTGAATGTCAATACTTGCACCTGTTCTGCTGCCAACATATCTGTAGACATTGCTAATCTGTGATGTATTTTCAGGACAACCCAAACTAGCATATATGTGAAGGATACAATTATGAATTTCAACAAAGTACATAGACACAGCTTGTTAAAACGTCACAAAAATTTAAAGGATGATATTCATTAGTACTCACTGATCATCTGCTGGCCACCAAACCTTAATCTTGCGACCAACCAACTCTTCACCATGATCCTGAACAGAAGCATTTATATCAAAATTAAACTTTGAAGATTGAGATTTTCATGTACAAGATTACTGTAATTAGAAAATTTGTAGAGGAAAATATATAATAATCAAATTTGTTCTGAAGCCGTTGAATTTCTTTGCAATTTAAGCATTTAGGTTACTCATTGCCGCATAACAGTGTCCCTTCATCATAATTTTAAGGCATTATGGTGATTTTGATCTTCATTCCGTACATGATACACCCTACATGTCCTAAACAGTCATTATGTTACTTAAAATATGGATATCATTCTTTAACAACTGACCTTAAGTTGCCACCCAGAATCATATTGTTTATAGAGAGATCCATTCTATAAATGGAGTCCTAGGAAGCACAACGCGTATATCTCTAGAATATAATGTAACAGCCTACTAATTTGATTCAAATAGGTGACTCATATATATCTGTGATTCAAATAGGTGACTAATATATATCTGTGAAATTATTTGTTGACAGAGGTAATAGTAAGCAGTCGACATAATATTGCAATAAATGAGTTTTCAAACCACCAGGAGCTGATGAGGAAATATGGACAGTGAATTCCTAATGTTAATTGATGATAGCACGAAATACTCTAAAGGGCCATAAATCAGTAATTGATAACAGAGGAAATTACGTTAATATAAATTGCTGGATTAAAGAACTTTTAAGTAGATAACAGCACAGAGTGGGCAATTGGGCATTATACCTCCATCCAAATTGGAAGGACATAACTTAGATGACATAACAACACTCCTAAATTATTATTGCAACATACCTTTGATGCTCCATCAAACTCAAACCCATCACCCCGTTGTTCAGTAGCATGTCCGATGGGAGCACTCCTGCCTAGTTTTTGTACCCCGGCTTCAAGTTGCAACACTGGAAACTCTGTTCTTATTTCCTGAATACTGCTAGTACCATCGGTCTTGGTAAGAATACCATCTCCGTGTGTCTCAGCAGCAGCAGCATCTCCGGTTATTTCTATTTCATTTTTCCTTATGGCCCTCTTGCGTTTTGCTTTCACATCACCTTGAGATGCAGTATTTACCGGACCTCTCTTTCTCTTTCCGCGGGAATTCCCAGTGCTTCCAGATATTTTAGGAGCAACTCTCGCTGGTGTTCCATCATCCTTGGTTTTAATCAGTTCTCCTGCAGAAACTGACAATAGATTGAGGCCATTATCTGGATTTATTGAACTATTCAATTTTTCTTTCTGAAGCACTCCAGAATTCTCTGGAACAGTACGGTTCCTGGACAATGGCGAAGGCAGACTTGGACCTTGTACATTTTTGACTGAAAAGGTGAGAGATTTGGGTTCTTTGCCAGGTTCAGATGGAGAAGTTAAACTCCCCAAAGCTGAACTATTAGATGCATTAATTCTCTTTTTGGGATTCTTCCCACGAGAAGGTGTTTTATTAGAGCTGCTTATTCCAACAACCCAGGAATTGTCGTACCCCTCCTCTTCTTTTCTCAGAGAATTAGGTTTTCTACCCCTTTTCTTTTGAGATTGTTGTGTCACAGCTTCTTTACTTGTATCATTGGGTTGGGAATTGCTTAGCGATGTGCCACCTATCTGTTGGCAATCCGTTACAGGATTCTCATTCACAAGAGTGACAGAGCCACCGCCAATCATGCCAGATCTTGGTTCAACTGCATCTTTGTCATTTTTCCTTATCCTAATGTCATCTGATACAAATTTTTCAGTGTCCTGTAATACGAAAATTGAGTTTGAGCAATTAGTGACCACAGATGTGAAAGAATGTAAGCTAAGATCATTGCATTCCAATGGTGAAATGGCTATTGGAAGCATGCATACAATTGTGTATCTATCTGTGATGGGTCAAACTCAAAGTCTAGTGAAGCGAGGTCCCACAACTGAATACCAGATTTAATAGGTCACAGTCAATTCCAAATTTACTTAACCCAACACCTCCCAACAGAAAATACAAAAGCATAGAAAATCTACAGAATTGCAAATAACCAAATACATCAATCGAAAAGAATGAAGAGAAAAAAAGAATTTCAATATACATATCAAATCAGGACACCATTTGCAATCACTAAAGACAAATCCAGCACTCCATATTTTAATTCAGTATCAACAAAAATGGAAATACGTAAAAAAAAAACACCTACCACATTGTTTGTTTTCAGTTGCACTTGACATATTGAAGAAACAATATCTGCAAAATCATTTAATGCAAATCCCATGGAATTGACTGCTTTTGGAATATCAGATACAAGTATGCCAGCACAGTTCTTCAGGACTTTCTGACCCAATTCCCATGCAAGGGGAGAAACATTCTGAAATAAATAAATGAAAAGAATAAAAGCAATGTCCATCTCATAAAATCCAGAGTGAAGGATAAATTGAAGAAAAATTTACTACCTGATTTTCTCTTTTCACACTCTTTAGAAGAACAGTCAGAAGCTCAAATGAGGGTTCTTCGCTTTCCTCTACAATCAAGGTCATGATTCTCTCCATATCTGATAATATAGCATCAGGTTGGCTGCATTTTGAAAGGTGACACGAAAGTTATCTATATGATATATTAAAATATCTTTGATATTCTACATAAATAAATCAAGGCCAGGTAGATTAACCTAACTTATGATGCATACCTCTTGATGTCTAGAAACCGTTCAAACATTTTAAGTATTAAATCATCCATTTCAAGGTCCAACATTAGTACACAGAGCCTTATGCTTGCAAGGGTTTTAAGTACTAAAATGGCTCTCAAGTAACTGCGGCTGCTCATGTTGGATAGTTGCTCAACTGCTACCATACTCAGCTGAAAAAATTTCTGTAGACCAATAGAATGAAAAGTATAACATGTAAAATGGTTTACATCAGTTTGGTATGATTTTAGAAAAAGACGAACCACAAATAATAAAAGAAGAAGTCCCTTCAACTTTGTCACATAAATTAATTTTACGATTTCTAAAAATCAAAGTACCTTCATTTCGTCATCACTGTAAGGTGCATTTGGCGCCATTATTCTTGCAATTTCACTAAGGCAAGATGCAACCCAAACTTTTACGTCAGTATCAGTGTGCATCAATATTTCAGTATCCATTAGCGCCTTCATGGAAGGCTGAAGAGCATCAAGCATTGAATGAGTTGGCTCTTGAGTGACCTTGGACAAGAGACATCCTAATTCCTAAATAACAGCATGAACCCAGCGAATGTAATAAGTTTATGCAGGAGTTCTTGTAGATAGTTTACAAAATAGAATAGAGTATCTGATGTTAATGATAATATAAAGTATAATGAGTGCATCGTGAATCGTATCATCCAATCTCAGAAAATGAAGGTACAAAACAAACATATTGCAGATTTAAGGTTACGTAATGTCAATAGTACAAGTAAGGTAACCATATGATGGAAATTAAAAGGAAAATTAAAATGAGATATGTAGCAACGGAAAAGCAAAAAAATTAGATAAAGATCCATACATGACAAGAAATAATGGAGTGCTTTAAAAGAACAAACAGTAAAGTAATCCATAAACTTCGAAATATGTATACTGGTGTTGTATATATATATTTATTGCATGATAAGCATTATATTCCTTCTAATTATAGATAAGAGAAACGTCAGTAACCTTTTGGTTTATGCTATTACTATATTCAAAGAAATATCCCAACAAATGGGAAGACAGCGGAAACTTGAACAAAGACAAATCTTTACCAGATTTTGGCTCTCTTTTCGCACCCATATGCAAATGAGTTGTAACAGATATGCTACAAAAAACAGAAAAATATGACATCATTTTAGGTCAGAGCAAGTGTGTATCCGTATGTTTAACCATATTAAACCCTAAGGTTTGTAAAGGTAACATATCGCAGCACTAGCCAGTCGTGATAAAAGCCTGACCGTATGAACCCTTGAACATGACATCATTTTAGGCCGGAGGAAGTGTGTATCCCTATGTTTAACCATATTAAACCCTAAGGTTTGTAAAGGCAACATATCGCAGCACTAGCCACTAGCCAGTCATAATAAACGCCTGGCTGTCTGGCTGTATGAACCCTTAAACATCACATTTTTTAATGTTTACGATATATGTGGGGAGGGGGCACATATAGTCGAAGCATGTTTACTATATATATAGCATTCTATTTCACAGTGCAGCATTAGTACAAAATCAATCAACATGCCATACCATCCATGAATTCTCAGAGTAATTGTACCATAATTGAACAACATTCACCACCATATCTAACAACTAATATCTCATGTGTATATATAAAACTAAATCAACATGTGTGAAAATCAGAAATATCCAAACATAGAGAAACCCATTAGCTATGCAGGCAAAAAAAGAGCAATTAAAGAAACCAACATCAATTCATAATAAAATGAGAAACAAATAACAATCAGATGAACAAAATAGATTAATCTAAAAAGGGCACAACACAAAAATCAAATCGTTATGTTAACAAACAAGAAAAAGGGTTCTTACATCAAGATGTTTGAGGAGTTCCTCAGTTGAAGAGGGGGTTTTCAGCAGCTTCTTCCCAACATCTGTGAGTTCCTCTTCAAGCTCTTCCTCGGATACAGATGGAGGGAGAGGAATAGTAGGAGAAGAAGCCATTTTATTATCGAGGCACGGGACCCAATAAACCCTGTCGGATTTAAGTTTGAGAATGTAGATACAAGGTTAGAACAGGGACAGGAGGAGTACGTTTAGAAACGGTGGAAGTGATAGAAACTAAACTATGTTTTTATGTTTCGGTGGAGGGTTTATTATTATATATATATATATGGGGTAGAGCCTCTAAGCTTGTGTCTATCTGGCAATCTATTGTGCTTCTACGCGGTGTGCTTGCGGAAGCATTTGCTTTCGACATGTTCACCCTTCTCATATTTGCACTTCAGTACTAGACCTTTCTAAAATTTATAGAAACTTGATGTTTATCATATCATGTATTTATACATACACACTACAACTTAAAATAAAAATACAATTTAATATTAAATATTAATAAATACTAATATTAAAATATAAATATTAAATTATGATATAGCAAACAACTCTCACAAACTATGTTAATCCTTTTTCTTTACATCTTGACTATACCAACAAATTCTTTCAATATGTAACTGATTATTAGTTATAAAACATTTCAAGTATGGCCTCACAACATCAAACTAATTTAGTGAATTATACAAAATGTATGATATTTTTTATAAATTTTACACCATATTTTAAATATTGATTTTAATTAATATCAATTTATTATATAAAAAATAATTTTATTATAATAAAATGATATTATAATTTAAAATATTTAGATTAATAAAATAGATTAAACATCTAAAAGTATACTAATACATACAAATTAGAATTATCATTGTTTATTTAATATATATATGTGTATATATATATATATTGTTTTTATTAAATATAAAGATCGGAAATCGGGTATCGGAGAGGTCCCCTTTTGATCTCCAAATTTTTATAAAATCTTTCTCATTACCCATCTCGTACTAAAAAATATCTCTGAATCCCCACCCACCCACTCGGTGTAGGATCAGATCGGGGAGAGATGGATACTCATAACTATTTATATGAAAAGTTCTATAATTGTTTACAACGTAAGACTAAACGATTACAAAATTTATACTTAAAAACAATAAAATGTCATATTTTCATAATAGGAATTTTCATTTTAAATTGGTAATATGATAAATTTACCGGTTAAAACTCAGTAAAGATCTGTGATATACCAACATTGAACTGAGGATAATTAATAAAACATAACAATAATAACATAATTATGATTATTTATACCTGTTATGATGCCTCAAAGTTGTGGATGCATTAACCCGTTGAATCATGACAGAATTTTTGTCCTCCCAAACATACTGTATATACATCGGTGTAATGATTATTTAATCAACGCCGATATAGATAAGTTTCGACCGTAAGTCGATGTATTGTTAAATCAATTTTTTGATTCAATTAATCTATAAATATAGACTGCACGCCGCTCCGATCCCAATATCTATTTCTTGTTGTGTTTATCAGTGGGGCCAACAAATATGTTATATATAATATCATATTAGGGTTTTATTTGGGCTTTTGCAAGCCCAATACATCTTTATTTGAGTTTGGATTGGTCGAAAAATACATGTTTGATAGGAATTGAATCATGTCTAATTAATATTTTAATTGTTTAAAAAATATCTTTATGCAAAACTTGATTATATAAACAAATATCCATTATTTATTATTATAAAAATATTTAATATTTAAGATTTCAAGTTCGGTGTAACCGGAAGTTGGAGTATATTGAATTTCATGGATCTTAAATTGGTTATAACTTGTTATCATTAAATATTTTTTTGTAATAGTTATCTTTGTAACAGAGTTTTGTATTAATAAATTATTTTGTATTTTAGATTTGCTCGAATTAATAGTCTGAAAAAGGGTGGGCTGTTAAAGTTGGTATCTAGAACTCTCGGTTTGAAATTTGTAAACTGCCTTTAGGCCTGACTTGTGGATAGTTAGAGTGATTAGTGACTTTTTACATAAATGTGTGGGGATCATTTTAGAGTATTGGATTTTGAGAATTTGGGGACCAAATTTTTTTTAAGGGTTGTTTGTTTCGTGAATTTTAGATATCAGGTATGAGTTTTGTCCATTACAAACTCATACATGGTGTTTGGTTGAAATTTTTTAATGTTAATTTTGAAAATAAAAAATTTATAATGATGTTATTTAATATTTAATGAATAATAATGATTTGTTTTTTATATATATATTTTTATTATTAAAAAATATATTAAATTAACAAATTTATTTCACCATTCAACCAAACACATGATATCAGGAATGATACTTCATCATCATATCATCTTAACCCGATTCCTGATTCCAACACGATACCACCCACGAACCAAACGACCCTTATAAGGGTGATATGTAATATCTCGTATTTTTTAGAATATTAAGATAGATTAATAATAATATAAATGATTAAATTGGATATAAATTAGAAATTAAAACAGGTTAGAATAATTAGATATTTGAATATGGGTCGGATTTGAATAACATATTATAGTAGATTTAGAGTTTAGGGTTTTACAACTCTATATATTAATTAAAATCTTCATATTTTTTTAAGTCACCAAAATTAAATAATGTACATTACCCTCTAAAAATCATAAATTCTTTTTCTTCGTCTTTTTTATTGTAATTCGCAGGATTTTCCATACATAACTATATTATCTTATAAAATTTGTAATAAATTTATCGTAAGTTGGAATTCAGTGATTTTGGACTTTTTGGAAAGATCTTTTCGTTCTCTATAACTTTTATGGTTTAAGTTTTTCGAGAAAATATTGTTCAGAGGGCCAAAATAGTAAAATACAGATCCAGACAGATTTGGAATCATGGAGATATTTGAATTTTGAGATGCGATATTGTTGGTTGGGTGCTAAGGATTGAATATATATTATAGGATGTTGTGAATTCTTGATTTTCTAGTTGAGATAAGTATTCGATCAATATTTCTAGTATTTTAAAAATTATGTGTTATACATGTATATTTGTATATAAAAATTTGGGTTAAATGATTATATTTTGAAGGGACATGTATTTTCTATATATGTATTGTGTTGTGTGTCAACAGTAATTTTGAAACTCTGATTTATGTAATGGTATGAGTTGTAGTGATAATTTTCTGAAAATTTAGGACCGTTGACACCGGGTTGTAATGATCGTGGATAACAAATTATTGTTTTATGTGTAGTCATTTTATCGTATCATATCGAATAATAATATGAAAGTGTATCGGAAGTTATGTGTATAGTTGTCGTATCTAAAAATATTTTGCTATATTTATACTTATTACTTGGTCTAACTAGTTGAATCGATTGATTAATTGGTTGTATAGCTCATTACCTACGATTTTCAGGTTTGGTGTAAGAAAAAGTTAGAGTTCATTGGATTTCGAGGATCTTAGATTGATTTTTAACTTATCATTGTCAGCCGCGCTTTTGTAATGGTTATTTTTGTAATAAAATTTTGTATTAATAACTTATTTTGTATTTTAAATTTGCTTTAATTAATAGTCTGAAAATGGCGAACTGTTATATAGTATAACGACTGAATATATATTTTTAAATCATTAGAATATACCTCATCAATCTTAAAGAATAATATATTTAAATAAAATACAAAATGTAACTCAAATTTTAGAAATTTCCCATGAGTTGCACAAGTAAGTGATTTTTTTTAGGGTAAGTATATATGCACATCCTAAATTGATTAATGTACACTTTTTTATAGCAGTTGTTCATAATAACCATGTATTTGTCTTTCCAATCTTTTAATATAGTAGTATGTTTATTATTTTCTTTAAATTTTAATAATAGTTATCACAAATTAATTTTACAAAATATTAATTTTTAAAATAACTAAAATAAATATATTTTAATAAAGTGAATGAATCATATTGAAATAAGACTACTACAAAATAAATTAAATATTATCTATAAAAATATTGAAAAAGCGTGAATCGTTACATTTATATATAATATTATACAATGCAAATTATATTTTCATCCTTAACAAAAAAACTTATATTTTTATAAATAAATAATAAAAAATGCAACAAAGAATTATAATATAACTACAATGCAATTTAAAATAGAACGTCATCCTCACCTTCCTCCGGCTTATCACCGGCAGTCTGTTCAGGGTTCCAAATTATGATCTGCCGAAGCAATATGATGTAAAAATACATCGGCTGGGGAGCATTCTAAGTCCGTCTTAGAGGGAAGCACCCGTGCGATCTTTCTACATATAATAGTGTTATATCCGCTCATATGGTCATGTTCTATTTAAAGGAATAAAATAAAAATAATCTTTTCAGAGAGATGGTTGAGTGGTTGATAGCTCTGGTCTTGAAAACCGGTTGTAACTCACCGGCATGAAGCTGGAACGCTAGTAATCGCCAGTCAGCCATACGAACGGGTTATGCGAAGAATTGACCTATTCTTTTAATTAGGATCACGCGGAATGTATGACCTAACTTACTTTAATTTTATTAAAAATAAATATTTTGATATATTTAATGTTTTGATGATTAATTTTAAATCTTTAGGCACTTATTAATTTTTTTTTAATTTTTTTTTACTGCGACATGCTCTGGCCCAGGATGACATAATCACAAATTCTCCTCCCGTGAAATTCGAACATGTGACCAAAAGGATGATATTCCGCTCTTTAACCAACTGAGACAACCCTTGCAGGCGAGGCACTTATTAATTTTATTAGGGGTTTTTTCAAAAATACCTAAAGATAAAGGTTTTTTTACAAAAATAATGAACTTTTTAATTTTGTTTTGCAAAAATACGATTTTTTAATTATTTTTTTACAAAAATATGTTTTTTTTGATTTTTTTTTACAAAAATACGGTTTGCAACCATATTTGAAACTGAAATCAATCGAAATCAACCACAAATGCAACTTTAAAAATTAGTAAAAAAATGTTGTATTCGGTTACAAACCGTATTTTTGCAAAAAAAATCAGGAGATAGTAAAATAGTAAAAAGAGAAAAAAAAGTAGTGTTTTTGGTAAACAACCATATTATTATTATTAAGCATTTTTATATTATTTGTTACGTCATAAGGATCATAAAAAATGTAATTATTCTAAAATAAAATTTGAGATGGATTTGGGGTAACTTATTACGATTATAAACTTTTGGTTTAAAAATGTCAACAAATTTTAATGAAGGAATATAATAGATAAAATAAAATAAAATGAGGGTAATTTATTTAAATAAACATATAAATCAAGTTTTGTCAAAAAAGAAACATATAAATCAAGTGTGCATATATTAACACTTTTTTTTTTGAAATAGAAGAAAAATTAAAAATCCAGGCGAGATATAGAAGTGCAAAAGTCCACGTGTAATAATCCTATTAGCAAAACCAACAAAAATGACATGACATGGCATCACGACTTGACTTTGTGAAGAGCCTCTGTAGTCTACACTCCCTCGGGGCCTCTTGTCAATACAAATCTCTCTCTCTCTCTCTCTCCATCTCCCTCGCATCAACACTCTTCCGACTAATTTCTCGGTGAAAGTTCGGATCTCCATTCGGAGACTCCGACCCGAAAATCCTACAGCCGTGGCTTCTTCATCTCAGAAACAGCAAACCAATCTCTCTCGAAGAAAATCACAATCTTCTTCTTCATTTTATTCGAACAATAATAATAATAATCAAGCCCTAAATTCGGGTTCGACCCGAATAGTGTACCGAGAGAGCCTTGATTCGGAGCCGGAGTATCCGTTTTGGCAACAGACTTGGTTTATATTGCTATTACTTGTGATGGCTTTGTCTTTCTTTGGCCTTGCTACTTTTTTGTTTCTATCTTTAGATTCTGACTATGGCTTCAATTCTCCTGTCTCTGCTGTGCTTTCCGAAGGCGTTGAGGTATCGATTTTGATTGTATTTGTTATCACGATTGATTCTTATTTGATTGCATTGATCGATTACGTTTCGTTCTGCATTTGTATTCACTAGTTTAATTCTTATGCATTGATATAGTTTTAGTTTGTCGAAAATCACTATAATTTTGTTTGCTATTGCCAAATGATTTATGCCGTCCATAATTGGGTAATTATAGATTTTATTTCGTGTTATGCTTATATTATTTTTGTGCTCAAGTATTGGAGACTTTTGTAAGTGATTAAGTGGTGCAATGGTGGAGTGAGGATATGTACCCGGGGCAAACTTATTAAATGTATCTTTAAAAGTTGGTATGAAACAAGTTTCAAACACATTAACAACTGTGGAAGAAGATAGGCTTAAACCTTGGACAAACTCAATCTCTAGCCTTAATAAATTTAGCTAAACCCGCGCTATACTATAAGTATGTAAATTACATATCCTACGTACTAATTGCCCAAAGTTTGGGAATCCTAAATACCATATAGCTACGCCCATGAACTGGTGTTGTGTTTCCAAAATTTTCTTGACAGTTAAAAGATGCATCATGGCATTACTAAGATACCTGAAGTTTGTTTTTTGTCATATAATATTATAATTATAGTATGATCTTTGGCTGTTGCAGAAAAATCTTTATTTTATTGATTATTATATTTTGTTAAGCAAAAGTATGATACCTGTTTTAATCGGTGTTTTTGATTGGTAGATTACATATGGATCCGTCATAAAATTGATGCATGAGAAGACAAGATATCGGCTGCATTCACATGATGTGCCATATGGTTCCGGCAGTGGGCAACAGTCAGTCACCGGTTTTCCAAATGTGGATGATGGCAACAGCTATTGGGTTGGTTTATCTACGTGTTTCTTATTGGACATTCCGTATTGTTGGTTTATCTGTACTTATTTGTTTGTTAAATTTGGAATTTTTTATGTTCCAGACTGTTAAGCGTATCCCGGAATCATCTGCTAAACAAGGAGAGGCAATCAAAAGTGGAACTATCATCAGGTTACAGCATATGAGGACCCGAAAATGGCTTCATAGTCACTTACACATGTCCCCAATCTCGGGCAATTTGGAGGTTGTTGAATTGGACATGCCTCATTTGCTTCTAACTCTGTGTGTGTGTGTGCATGCACGCATTGCGCGTGGTTTTGCTGATTTATACATGTCATCCCTTGAAAGTTAACTAATAGACATTCCTTATCAAGTTATTTAATATAGTGTGCATCCGGTGCCTTATCTAAGTATTCTTAGGGTAAATTTAGCCTGGTGATAACTGCTTGATCTCCTTATATACTTCAAACTGGGATATTCAATAAAGAAACCATAATTAATATAATTCAAAACTTAGTTCATCTGGTTCAGACTTGTAAAGATAAACTATTTGATCACTTAACTCTCAAGTCAAACAAGATATGTTTGGGAGTAGTTGGACATCATTGATAGATAAGAAACTACAATATCTTATATGTAATTATATAGCTTCCTTCCACCATCTAATTTGGAAATTTTGGCAGGTAAGTGGCTTTGGAGATGATAACAATTCTGACACTGGCGACTACTGGAGGTGGAGCTTTATTTATCATTTTTTTATATATTATCAATACTCCTTTAAAAAAAAAGATTAATTGAGTGTTAATAACCAACTTTACCTACTTGTGAAACTACTTTGTCCTCAGACTAGAAATTGAGGGAAGTGGAAAAAGCTGGAAGCAAGATCAAAAGGTCAGACTTCGTCATGTGGACACTGGAGGCTACCTGCACAGCCACAACAAGAAATATAGCCGTATTATTGCGGGGCAGCAAGAGGTGAGATCTTATTTGTGACTGTACTACATGGTTCCTAAAGATAGTCCTTTCCTACCAGAATAAATAATTTGGATTGAAATTTAAAGCCTAACATATTTTAAATTTTTAACGCAGTTACTTGAAGAGAGACTTATAAAATATTACAACTTCTTTTAATTTTAAATAATAGGTTAAAAAAATATTTTACCAAAACACAAGCAGAGAACACAATGTTTTTAAATGCCTCAAACTACCCGCACATTCAAAATATCACACGGCTTGAATTTGAGATTGGTGGCTGCATCTAGGATTGTCAATATATAACTCGAAAAAATTTATTAGCATTTATTGTGCTGGTTCGACAGTATTACTCTTGGTTTAACATTGGCACGTGGTTAACAGAAGCAGTATCTCTGTTCTTCTTATGATTGTTGTTTTTGAAACTTGAACATTATGCAGGTTTGTGGTGTGCGAGACAAACGTCCTGATAACATTTGGTTGGCATCAGAGGGGGTTTACCTCCCAGTTTCTGCCAGAAAGTAATGTAAAAGTATGATGTCCTACATTAGATCAACTATACAGTTACTGGATTTTCTCCACATTTCCTCCCTAGTTTGTGTGGGAATGCTGGTTATTTAGCATTGTCACTTTAAATTGCATGTATGGAGAGTATAATTAGAATTCTTGGTAGTATATATTATCTTAACTGAATATGTAGGAATTGGCTAATATAAATCATTTTGTAGTACAATTTTTATGTTTCAAGTTAGTCTCCCGACTGATTAAAAGTCTAAATTACAACAGTACCTACTTTGATTAAAAAAATGGCAATTATCTTCTCAATATAACTTGACATTTCTTGGCTGATTCTATCTGGCTTGAAAGATTAGTTTCACTATTTAGTACTAATAAATGGAAAGCAAAGCAAACCAAACATCGCTTTTGGCTTCAGCATCCCAGCTATGTTTAAGAATTGAGCTTCCTTATAGGGCTTCTGAAAAGTGCCATCTAAAAGGAACGGGTGAATCAGTAAGGGGTAAATACGCATTATGTCTAAGAAGTAGGATTTTTAAAGTTTACTTTGAAGTAGCGGAATAGATATGAAAAAGCTCAAGTGATTACAACTCGATGAAAGAAGTTTGTTAAACAGGTAAATTTGTTTTAAAATATGAACTTCTCATGTACTCGTGCTCTTTATATTTCTATCAAATTCATGGTTCCTTATTAAATTCTCGGAACTAGACTGCTCTGCGCTACCTTGGTCGCGGGATTTTGTTTATAATCTTCTGTTGAAAAAAAAGACAAACAAAATAAAAGATACAAGAAAAAAGACATATTTGATAAAATTTCTCCCCGTTCGAGATCAACCAATTTTGCCACTCTCCTAAACAAAATAAAAGGTACAAGACCGCATCAATTCTTCTTTTTCACTTCTTAAATCAATGGCTATGGACATGTATATATCTCCTAGGGAAGCATTTGCCCTTTCGTTTAATCAACTCTATTATATATACCTAGGCTATATCTATAATTCTATACCCACAAAGTTATGGACAAGAAGAGTTGTTCTTTGTATTTTGTAATGACTTGCATTACATCCTTTAGAGCTATACTTAGCAATGACATACAATTCCCCAAATTTTGTATATTCTTCAACTCAGTATCACTCGTTTAAAATTTCTTTCTTTTCCATTTGTTCCTCCTACCCACTATTCTTTCGTTCTTGACCATATGTGATACGTGTCCATATGATTACTCATCTTAGCACACATTATCATAGATTCCTCCTAGCCTTTTTTTTAGCAGAATCCTCTTTTAATCTTGAATTTTACCCTAGGCCTAGCCAGGACCTCTTAACTTTAATAAGATTTTATGTTGATTTAACCTGGACCTTAGTGATGGAGCCTCTTTAACCCAAAGAATGAAGAAGAGCATAATCGTATCAAATATCAAATATACAGACTCCAGCAAAAACTAAACAATCTTACAGGGATTTAACCCCCAAAAGAGTGCAGTATAAATACAGACTCCAGCTGAACTAAACAATCTTCAATATTATAATTTGGACATGCAGAGTAACAGTAATTAAAATATTATAAAATGTGTTGAGCAGATAAAGATAGACCAAATTAACAATTAAAAAAGAACCTATTACATCCTACCAAATTCATGCACCCTCTGTCTTGGGTTGCAAATCTCATTTTTGACAACTAAGGGAACTGAGGCAAGTGGTAAACAATATAATTAAGATACAATATAAGTGGTCGAGACATAAGAAGTGAAGAGCCATGATACATGTCCAGGTTTAAACTTTCTTGCTAGTTCCAAAAGTGAAGGATCAAGAAAATGTCCCACCGTCCACTTCCTTTTTAAGCTTCTCCATACTTCATTACCTTCCACTAATTAACTCCTTTTTACAACTATTTTTTATCTGAGATTCCGTAAGTCAACTATACTGACAAGTTTTAGTATATATACAAGGGCTTGGCCCCTACTCATGAATCATGTTACGGTAGTGCACAAAACTTTGACTAAAACTTCTTTACTCTAACTGTTGATACTATGGGCTCTGAAGATGTTGTGTCAGCTCCATCAACACCTGTAACACCGGGGACTCCTGGTGCTCCTTTCTTTGGTGGGTTCAAACCAGCCAGATATAACAGTGGGAGAAGATCCCTATTGAAAAGCTGCACTTGTTTGAGTGTCGAAGCATGGAACTTGGAGGAGGGTGCACTGCCTCCTGTCTCCTGTTCGTTGCCCATTCCTCCAATCTCTCTTGCAAGAAAGGTATACGTGGTTGTAAATCTGTACTTTTTGGTTTACGTTAATAGCAGCCTGATAACTTATTAGTTCTTGCCAAGATCAGGTGGGAGCTGAGTTCATAGGCACCTTTATACTGATCTTTGCCGGGACTGCAACAGCCATAGTGAACCAAAAGTCACAAGGCTCTGAAACACTATTAGGCTTGGCTGCCTCTACTGGACTTGCTGTTATGATTATCATTTTGGCGACAGGTCATATATCAGGAGCCCATCTTAATCCAGCTGTCACTATTGCTTTTGCTGCTCTCAAGCACTTCCCATGGAAGCATGTAAGGAACTACTCCCTAGTCTCTATATCCAAAATACTTATATAAATCTTCCTATTATCTTAGTGTATTAAAGACTTCGAGACTATTATCATTCAATAATTTGAGTAGGTACCAGTGTACATTGGAACACAAGTGATTGCGTCCCTGTGTGCTGCCTTTGCACTCCAGGAGATATTCCACCCCATAAATGGTGGAGGAGTAACTGTTCCATCAGGGGGATACAGCCAAGCTTTTGCTTTAGAATTCATCATTAGTTTCAACCTCATGTTTGTTGTCACTGCAGTAGCCACCGACACCAGAGCTGTAAGCATATCTTTTATGATAAGTTGTTAACTTGTTCATATTATTTGTATTACGTGCACTTTAGATCCATGACACTATGGCATACCACTTTGAGAATATATCCACTAGACGACATGAATAATCGATTAATTGTAGTCTAACAGTTCCATATAATATGTAACTAAGTGTATAGTAATATATATTAGTGATGCAATAAGATCAAGTAACAAGAGTCAATAGTATAAGTTTGCAAGTTGAAGTTCATATCTCAGTGACTATTAATTAGATTGAACAAACTAATGACAGACAATCTCCACGTGAGGTTAAGTGGTTTATCTCTATCTTATGCCCTCCCTGTAATACAGCCAATTAAACTCAATAATATAATGCATGCGATAGAATCTTCTAATGTGACCATAGGCAGCCAACTTATTTATTAATAGGATAATTTCCATGTAAAAAGATTTTATACTCCGACCTTAAACTTCGGCCAAATTTCCATGCCTCATTACAGATTGGTGAGCTAGCTGGAATTGCTGTAGGAGCCACCGTCATGCTCAACATACTTATAGCAGGGTAATGTCTAAACTCTCCTTCAACTCGATACAAAATAATGCATTATAAAATTTTGGTTAATTAGATATAATCATCTCGTTGGGATTTCTTATACAAACAATCATCGTTAACAAAACACAAGTACAAACACAAAGATATACGTTGAAAGCCTAAACGGGGATGAAAAAAAACACAATGAATACATTTTCAGAATGAAGTCGTTCCCTATGCGACCTCTGAATATGCTTTCTCAATTTAAACACTCACAAAAACATCTTGCAGGCATCCTCCCTCAATACACACAAGTATCTATTGCCGTGTAGTCTTGACATGGTGTATTGGTGCACAAAGTTTGCACAATGGTGTATTGCTGCACAAATTTGCATAATTTAATAATGCATGCACAACTATTGCCATGTCTAAATAGCAATACAACTTAGCGACATGATAACTCAACTTGGTATACAAATACTGGCAAATAATATTTAATATTTATTCCAACTTCATAACCCTACCTAAAATCAATTCACTACGGAAATAAAAGATTTATGGCCTGAAGGACAGCTTTCTTAAACACATGTAACAGTAGTATGATTAACGAAATTTGAGACTACAAACAATGGTTACTGAACACATTACCAACTTGGATAGATGAATCTCATTGGAGATAAAGCCAATGAGTTTTCTATAATGTCGTTGTCCTTAAAATGACAAAAATGTTTAGAACATATTTGTTATATGCACTGAATATATAAGCATATAAATATTGGAAATAATCTCAACCTCGGAGGGGTCTATAAACATTGCCAATGTGTTTGCACAGCGGAGCAACAGGAGCATCAATGAATCCCGTGAGAACTTTGGGGCCAGCAATAGCTGCAAACAACTATAAAGGCATATGGATCTACTTTACGGCTCCCATCCTTGGTGCACTAGCAGGAGCAGGTGCTTACTCACTAGTAAAGCTGCCCGAGGAAGAGCACAAAAACACACCACCAATAGAACACAGCTTCAGGAGGTGACATGGATCCCAATTCCCACCTCCATCAATAAACTAAAATTATTATGGGTGTTCAAGTCGTGAGGCAATGTAACGTGAAAGCAACACTTGGAGGGTTTCTTGCTACCTGGATGTTATTGTAGAAATTTAACTTGAGGCTTCAAATTAAATCAGGAATTATGAACTAGAACATGTATGTTAATGTTACATTAATCTCGCTTAAACCTGTTTTCATTATCTTTACCATACGCCTACTAGGCAATTAATCTCGCATGGAGGCAATTACAGAATTGAAACGGCCATACGGGCACTTAACTGCAAGCAGCTACCATTTTCTTTGTCAAGTTCCATCACTAGATCCTTCTGTAAGATATGCCGTTGAACAATTCAAAATTACTACTACAACATTTACATAATTTTCAGTGTTTGAAATATACTTCCAACATAGGACTGCAATATGAACCGGAGACTCAATATTGATAACATAGGATCTGCCAATTCCATGTCTCCCGTAAGATAAACAACTCTGGAATCGATCAGAATTTTTCACACTATATAATGTTTTTACATGTGTCTCATTTTACGTGTCATTTTTAAGAAAATCGTGCATATTAAGAAATTTTAACATAAAAATTATTTTTGTTTATATCAATATTAATTATAATGATTGAAATAGTTTTAATGCATAATTTGAATAATAATTACTTTACATTAATTACTAATACAAGTACCTCCAATTGTTTTGAAAATTTACCTATAAATTTTGCGATAGAGGATAATGGACATGTATTACGAGACACGTTTTTTCTTAAAATTGACATGTAAAATTAGACGGAAAAAGCACATTTATATATGAGTATCTTCTCAAAATATTTTTCCAAATGATATTCTAATTTATCTATCTTATTTGACTTTTTTCAGTCAAATTGATCGAACTTTAACTGAAAATTACATTTTATTACATAATTGAAAATATTATAAAAATTATATTATTAGAAAATATATATAATCAATTTTAAAAATATAATTTATAAATAACATTTAAAGTTTGATCAATTTGATTACAAAAAATCAAACAACATGACTAATTTGGGACAGAAAAAGTACCATTTATAAAAAATTAAACATATCCATCAACCATTGAATAATAATTGAATCAATGACATCGATTTTTCAAGTACAAATAAAATAAGATTCAACTAGAACTCGATATATATTTCACAGTAAATCAAGTTTGATAAAATCATAAACAAACACGATCTTAATTCATGCAATGCAAGAGAAACTTTAAAACAATTTTATGGAAAAACAATAAAAGTTAAATTTGAAATTTCCATATTACTTACTTCATCACGCAAGTATTTAAGTAAATAAACTGTTGATAAAGCATCCAAAAATTAATCTACATACCCAAAAAGAAAAGTCAATAATATTGAGCCAAACTACAATTACACCATACAACTTTAATGCGAAGCCAGAGTTCTAAAACTTCTAAATTCAATTCATCTGCCAATGGTGAAAGTGAAATTTGGGAAAACCGCAATCTTCTCTTCAGATACATGTTCCTGTGCTAATTCATCTTGCTAATAAGCTCATTGATTTGAATCCCACGGTTCCCAGTATCTCCACCATCACTATAACGTTTTTTCTTACCCTGCAATGCCTTTTCCGGCTTGTTCAGCTTGAAGGGGAACAGGAAGTGGGTAACCTCCTTGAAATGTTTACCAACATTAGCAATTTCATTGACAATGTCTTCTATACATATTATGCCGTACTGACCCATTGCCTGAAAATAGTGGGGACTCAATTACCTTTTAATAGACAAGTGACAAAAAAAAAAAAAAGACAATTTAACAGGCCTAATACCTGTTCAATGGCATTATTATCTGTCAATGGAACTCTTTCCTTCTTAATCTTTGCCAAACCCTTCTTGTATATCAGTTCATTAACACTCTTGAAATTAGGATATCTTCATATATGAGCAAGGAAAACAAATGTTAGGATATAGCACATAAAAAATCAGTAATTCCAGATTCCAGTAAGATTTAAATCTACAAAAGCAAACTTCTAAAGGTAACCCCAGTCTAAAAATGTTGCAAAATTACAATTGAAGTAGCTACAAAAATTATTTGCAACTGTAGGATATTCATATGCAACCATATATTTTCTCACACAAAACAGCTCATTCAGTCGGAGAATCAACTATCAGGATGTACAGAATATGCATAGTTCAATATATTAATGGCTGATATCAGTGCACCATATACAACAACAAAACAAACATATTATGGTGATTAACAAAAAAAGTGCAGTTTGTCCTACCCATATGTAATGTATGGCTCCACTTTAAGCAATATTTTCATGATCCGATCATTTGACTTCACAAAGACGCCGCTGAACATATGTCTGAGCCCCAAAGAGTACAAAAGTTGTCGAGTTTTGGGGTGCATGTCATTTTTTCTGAGACAACAATAAAGAAACAAATGACTGTCATCAGCATAAGAAAAAGTAAATATCAGAAACACTAGAAACATTAAAAGCAGTGATATTAACACCCGACCCTTGTATGCGTACGACAAAGAGGAGTTTTGATTCTGGTATCTCAGATGCTCGCTTACGTCGGCTGACTCGGCTACCCCGGTGCTTCATTTGGACGAGGTCCAACTCCTGTGTACAGAGTCTAGTTAATGTCCATCTAGAAATCAAGGAAGACGACCCTTTTATAATTAAATAAAAATTATGAAGCTTAAATGTTTTAAACCATGAAATATGCCCAGAAAGAGAGCATAAAAGGCTATATCTAAATAAGCATCCAGTCACAAGCTGTAACTACTTATCTAAGTGAGAGCTCTCAGTTCAATTTACTAGATGAAACCCTGGATAAATTTCACATGAACTGCGTCGTGGACTGCTTGCAAGCAGAAGGCCATGAAACTGCAAAGCTATTTACAATCATCTTCAACTAGGTGAGACATGTCTAAGTTCCGGAATACCCGTGGATACTGAACACCTAAATAAATCTTTCATTTCCACAAGGTGAATGGATTTCAGCACAAGTCTGAAGAACTTGGTGAACTAAGCCAATTTGAAAAAATTACTGCAATTACTTAAGACAACCAAATTGCCTCTCATATTCCAATAAAGCACTGCTCACATTTAAGATATGACATTCATTATTGGAGAAATATAAGCTTATTAGTACCGGGCTAAAAAAATTGAACCAATCTTCACTGTCATTTTAATATGCTTTATATATCTCCTAATAATATTTTAGATAAAGTTGAAATCTTTCAAGACAACACAAGCACAAGAAGAGCAGAGGTACTGCAACTCCTGCCAGGCTTTTGGATTTCAATGATATAATCAACAACAGTTAACTTGAGCAGCAAAAATGTCAATATGCAAAATGAATAAGGCAGTTCAGACAAACACATACACTAACAAAAGAAAATATAAATTAGGAAACAAGTATCACAGTGTTTCATGTCAAATACTTTAACAAAATCAAAACAGAATACCTTGTCTCGGTACTCTCTGACAAACTGTTCGGGTTTCTTGATAACAAAGTTATCATTTTTAGATCTCTTGACCCTCTCCTCAAGCTGCTGTTTCCTTCTAATAGCCCAGTCTTCATTGGTCCTCCTCTTCTTCAATATAACTTCATTTATATACGTGATAGGCTTTTCTTCATCGGCCATTGTATTCTCAGCTTCCTATCTAATCAACCATAAACATAATAATTTAATTCAGCTCCATAAATTATTACCAACTCAATAATAGTGATCTAAGAGGATTAATTAAAATAACAATTTATCGAAACTGAAGAACACAAAAATATATGCATAAAAATTTCCTCACATCAAATGACAGTATATTACGTTACATAAACTACAAACACATACATAGAGCATAACGTATATTCATAAAGCACGAGATACGTAAAAATCAATAATATATATAAACAGGCATAATAATAATAATGATAATATACATACAACAATTATAGTGTAGTCTTTAATTCTAAATGAATTAGGGTTTATATAAATTGGATTAATGAAGGAAGCTTCTAGAACCTAGTGTATTCAAACTTTATATTATATATGCGTGTGTAGATGATACCTGAATTGAATGGCCGGAAAGTTGGCCGCCGGAGAGTGAATTGAATTTGTAGGTGAAATATGAAAGAGGAGAGAGTTGGATGGGTGTCAAACCCTGATATAGGGCGACCTTTCAATTTGGGCCGGAGCAGTTTTTAAAGTTATTATTGGTCTGCTTCAGTGAAATATGGGCCAATTGCAGACTGGTATGTATAAGCCCAAATCGGAATTTAGTAGTATTATGGAATATAATGTGTAGTTGTGTATATAAGTGTTGTACAAGCCCGCTTATCGAACTCTGTGATTTGTGTTTGAAGCCCATCTCTTTTGTTTTCTTTTTAGCAAAATAATTATTTGTACCCCATAAACCATATGAAAGTACAATATTTATGGTGTTTTTACCTCATTTCGAAATAAAGGTTCCTCGCATTATTTTACAGATTAATAATATTTAATTCCAATTCAATAACAGTTTATTAAGAAGATTATCGAACAAGAAGTCGAAAACGATATTATACCGGTGTATCTGTAATATTCAAAATCTATACTACACATCAGTATTATACTGTTATCATAAACAATCATTAAACTCAATAATATATTATATTTAAATTATTAATTCAATTTTATATATTCACATTTATAATATTTTTTACAATTTAATATTATATAACATTAATTCTACAAATTACAATCTATTTGTACATTTCAATTTTAACATCGTATAGACTTTTTCAATTCATTAATTACATTAAGTCTCATTAATTTTATAATAATAATTTTTTATCTATATTAAATTTGAATATGATAAGTTCAATTTAACTTCGATTCAATTAAATATGTAAAATATATATATATATATATATATATATATTAAATATATACATTAAAGTATTTGAATTATATATAAATAAAGTTTAATTAGACCCACGAACTTTACAGGTAGCTTTGAAATTCAAACTCGACTTAATAATATTTAAATGATTCGCCTTCGAGCATGGCTAAATTAGTGTGGAGTCAAATTCAAATATTTTATGAGTGAAGTTTGAAAAACTCAACAACAATTTAACTCATTTATAATAGTAGTTGAAAGTGGATGCGTCTCTTTGAAAATGTGTACTTTGAGAGGTGTAAATTATCTCTTATGCTTCGCATCCGTATGAATGGTGCACTAATGAGTGATGTTCGTGTTTCATTTGACGACGGAGTCGGTCTTGAGCTTCTGCGATAGTGCTTACTGCTTAATGAGTCATGGTGCATGTATGGCCGTAACATCTCTTATTTCAAAATGTCAGTTTAATTAGAGTCGAACTTATTATATTTATATTTTTATAGATTAAATCATTAAAGTATGTATTATTATTTAATGCAGTTGATTTAAATTTGAAATTTATTGCACAGAGTTTTAAACTTTAAAGTTTATGGTGCGATCGAATCAAATTTGAACTCGAGTCTGATTGTCTGACCGACTACACCCCATTCTCGATGTATTATTGCGGGATTGGGAACAAAACATTCCCATCAATATTTGTAAGAAAAAGGTGGATTAGAGTATAAACTCCCCCACTTAAATTTCTGACGTCCTTGTCAGGCCGAATAGATAACTCATAAACCTAGATCGTGTCTCTCTAGTCATTGCGGGATAATACCGGCTGACTTCGTACCCCCACTTCCGGACCTCTGTCCATTGTGGGATAATACCACCAGACTTCGTGTCTCCACCTCCAGCAACTTGACGAATCAAGTTTCCGAGAGTTGGCTCTGATACCATATGTGACAATTCGGTTCAAATCCCGAGTTTTTTCAAAATTCGTGTCAAGTCCCGACTTCCGAATCTGAAAATAAGCCAAAGTAAACTGACCCAAATGCAACAACTTGGGTAATCCACAAGCCCACCGCAGTCCCCCAAAAGATCATGATTTGTTGGTGCACTTAGTAGTAGTACTTTTTACTTATATACTGAACAAATTATCCACATCTACTCGATATAGTATAGGGGTGTTACATCCAACAACATTTTTTATCTTCCTTTCTTATTATTAAAATAATAATATATTTGAATTTTAAAAAGGAGAGAAGGGAAAAAAATGTGGAAAAGAAGGGAAAGTAAATTTTTATTAATAAAAGTGAACTAAGACTTGTAAAGACATCTTTAAAAATATGGAATGTGAGAGATGTCTTAGCATTTTAAGTAATTGTTGGAACGACTTCTTTCGTTAAATTTCTTATATTCTAACTTAGGGACATGATCTAAGAAAGGTTTTGGAATTGCTCTTAAAAAAATCTCTTGTATCCTCTTTGTATATAAACCCGCAAAAAGAAAACTGTACACAAATATTAGATACTAGCACTACAATTTAGCTTTTACGAATTCAATTGTTTATAAGGTTGACTTATTAGTTGAAAATAATAATAGACTTCAAGTGGAAACTTTGTGGCATTTAGTAAAGTATAGGTATTGTCAATTTAAGTGCAGATATAACTTTAGAAGTTGGCGAAGATCAAGTGAGCGAAATGTACTGGAGTGGTGCTTGATTGATATATTTGTGAATTCTGATAATTTTATGGCAAGTTAAGATAGTGGTAGGGAAAGATCGTGATGGGGAAGGCTCGTGACTTGTTCTTCAAACTTGTTTGTAAACATATGATTTATGCGGACACACAAATCTTACATAAGATTTGGGCCCAGTCTGATTAGACAAAGTCATCCAAAACCCACCCAACGAATCATCATTTTCTCTAATTCCTCTCTTCTAGTTTTGTTTATTTTCGCTCTTTTCATTAGTGCTTGTTATGTATTCATGATGCTTATCTCAAGGGCTTACTTTAAATACTGTAGATTACATGTACATACATACTTACACAGTCGCACAATCTCATGCATGAGAGCCATCTTCCTTTAGCTTCACTACATACTTGTCGGCCATTGGATACCGGCCAACAAATAAGAAATCGACACGTTGAATACGTGTTTTAAATTTGGATTCAACTTGACTTGTGCAATATTGTGGGAAACTGGAGTCACGTGTATCCGTGGAACTCTGTTCGATATTGCGGTGTTAATAGTGTAATCAATTAAAAGTTATTTAGTCTTAATTTATAATAAACTAAGAAAAATGTATATTGACAGTGTCTTTAGATACTCACTTGAAATAGTATGTTTAACAAAGCCAAATAGGTGACAGTGAGTTTAATAGTTATTATATTATACAAATATAATAATTTGATCCATGTAGTGGAAGTTCACAAAGTATTCATGCACGACATGGTTCAAATCCACGACAGTAACATTCAACACTCAAGCCTATGACAACATCTTCAAGTGACAGCACAATTGAGACAAACAACATCAACTATTTCATTGACAGTAAACTTGGCGGAGAATGGAGATTTGAAGACAACAAGTTTTACTGAGAGAGCAACTTTGACGGAGATAGTTGACAACAACACTGGCGAGGATAGTTGACAGCAGCTTTGGAGACAATATGTTTTAGAAGACTATCAAAACTTGACATACAAATTGCATGCAATTTATTTTTATTAAATATTAATATTAATATTATCTTTAAGTGTTCTACAAAGTAATAAAATATTATTGAAACTTATTCTAAAATAATTCATCGATTATATTTAGATTAATGTTCATATAATTTAAAATTTTAAATAATAATAAGTTTCTTTTATGTGATTTACTAAATATTCTCGATTCTTATTTTAAAATGATTAATAAAATAATTAGCGTCTTATTTTAATAGCCAACCATTAGAAGCTAATAAGATTAAAATTCTACTAAGTATTCTTCGATATATTTCATTAATTACATGGAAATAAATTTCATGCAATTTATTTTTATTAAATATTAATATTAAGATTTTCTTTAAGTGTTCTAAAAAGTATTATTGAAACTTATTCTAAAATAATTTGTAGAATACTTAAGAAAATTTATTAATATTAAAATTTTAGTAAGTGTTCTACTAGGTAATTAATTAATCATTTCAATATATTTTATTAATTATATAAAAATAAAATTCCATCCAATTTATTTGTATTAAATATTAATATTAAGATTTTCTTCAGTGTTATACAAAGTATAATTTATTTTTATTAAATATTAATATTAAGATCCTCTTAAGTGTTCTACTGAATGATTTTTAATATATTTCATTAATTATATGAAAATAAAACCCCATGCAATTTATTTTTATTAAATATTAATATTAAGATTCTCTTAAGTGTTCTACAAAGTATTATTGAAACTTATTCTAAAATAATTAGTAAAATACCTAAGAAAATTTAATAATATTAAAATTTAGTAAATATTCTCTTAATAAAATTATATGCAATTTATTTGTATTAAATATTAATATTAATATTCTCTTACTAATAAAATTTCATCCAATTTATTTGTATTAAATATTAATATTAAGATTTTCTTAAGTGTTATACAAAGTATTATTTATTTTTATTAAATATTAATATTAAGATTCTCTTAAGTGTTCTACTGAATATTTTTTAATATATTTCATTAATTATATGAAAATAAAACCTCATGCAATTTATTTTTATTAAATATTAATATTAAGATTCTCTTAAATATTCTACAAAGTATTATTGAAACTTATTCTAAAATAATTAGTAGAATACTTAAGAAAATGTAATAATATTAAAATTTAATAAGTATTCTACTAGGTAATGGTTGTATGTATCGTATATAACCTATCATATAATTATATTATATTCTTATCATATATAAAATATTCTTAATAAATATAATTGATGCTAAATCAATGTTTTTGATTTGTTGAGACCGCATATGTATTTTAAACGTAACATTTATACCCCTCATGGTTTGATTTATTTACATAAATACCATTATATATTGTATTAATAATTATCTAAATACTATTTATAATGAATGGTGGATATTAGGGTTCTCTATGGTTTCTTGATGAAAGGGGTCTTCATAGAATCCTACTATATATATATAAAGTTGCTTTATATGGAGATCAACTTAAATTGGAGACCCTAAGACCACTATAATAATTGTTAGATTATATTAAAAATTAAAAGAGTGAACTAAATGATACAAATTAATACTTCAATCATTTAATGTTATTTCTAAAAAAGATATGTATGAAAAAAATATATACATCAAATACACATTTCAAAAATTACATTACATTTACAAAACATTTATATTTACAGAACAGTGTTCATATTTGCAGAACATAGTGCAGAACAAATATATATAGTATTAAATAAGTATATTGAGTGAAAAAAATATAAACTATTATACAAATTTATAAAATATAAAATAATAAGTAGAATACATTTATATAATTATGACTATACACAGAATATAGCGTAAAATATCGTTCTACTTCCAAAACATAATATTTATACTTACAAAACTGTGTTTATATTTGCAGAACAAATATATATTGTTAAATAAATACATTGAGTGAAAATAAATATAAAATATTATACAAATACGTAGAATACATTTACATAGTTATGAATATATAAATTAGTATTTATGAGTATTTATGTGATTTTATATTTAATTATATACTGCATTTATGTGTGTATTAAAGGAAGAGTGATGAGAGAAAATGTAAATCTAAACTATCTATATTATTTTAATCTAACGGTTGTTGTTCGGTCTCCGAGTCTCCAGTTAAAAGTAGGTCTCCGTATAACTTATATATATATATATATATATATATATATATATATATATATATATATATATATATATATATATATATATACTAGCTTTTATCCCGTGCGATGCACGGATGAATTTTTTTAGTTTTTTAATATTTTTATTTTAATGTTTTATAATAATTTGAATTTATTTGTATTTGTATAATAATAATTTAAATTTTATTTAATATTATATGTATATATTTTTATATAATTTATTTGTATTTATATTTTAATATGATAATTTTTGTTTGTTTTGTAAAGAGATGTATTTTACTTAAGAGATTAATGTGAGATATTTTAGTTAGAAGATTAATATGAGATTGTTTTTTAGTTAGAAGATTAATATTTTAAAATTAGGCCCAACAATTAATCAACTATCCGGCCCAAATATTGACCGACTACCAAACTTTCAATGTTATCATAAATTTCAATGATATATTAAATTAAAATTATAGGATAAATTTTAATGATATATTAAATAAAAATTATAGGATAAGTAGGATTTGTAAAATAAAAATATAGAATATAATTTAAATATAATATAATATTATTCTATCTCTGATGAGTTGTATAAAAAGAGGATTACTGGTGTTAGAGTTGTATGTACGACTATATTCTTTTAAAATTATATTTTATTAAAATTCAACGGTTAAGATTGTTTCTATGGTTCACTTAAAATTGGACGGTCAAGATCTTTTCTATGGTTCACCCAGTACTAAACCAACCGACGACCAAAACTTTTAATTTTTCGTCTTTAATAATATAGTATAGATATATATATTATTTTATATAATATTATATATGTAGACATGTAATATTATATATACACATTAAAGATATTATAATATAATTATATATTTCATGAAAACAATTTATTAAATTTTTCGGTTTGAATTTTGAATTTTATTTCATAATTTTCGGATATCCAAAACCGAAATATTTTAATGTATGTAATATTCTAATAGATACCGGATATATTGACCACTAAATTAAACACATCTGGCTAGTCTATTTAACTCGTACAGGTATGAGAAGATCGAGCAAGATAGATCCGAGGATGCTCCTGGGAGCATAGAGACTTTTTTTTCTCAAGGATTCCATCTTTATCTAAACTTGGTCAAAATTTTATTAGTGGAGCAAAAAAAACAGTGAAGGCAACTTAAACTGTTTGTACAAGTCATTTACATGGTAATAAACGAATAAAACAAGTAGGATCCTAATATGTAAAAGAGAGAAGGAAATTGAATAGTTTTTATACGGGAACAATTTATCCTTGCCGTGCTTAAGTTTTACAATTACACTTTATCGCGCTTATTTGTTGTGGATCTAACTATCTAAGCCCTTGATATACAGTAACATTTATTACTTAAATTACAATGAACTAGGATAAGAAATTCGGAAGCGGGGTTTGAAGTGATGGAAGCTCGGAACTGTCGAATCATGATTGCCAAAGTATGACATACAGAGTATGAGCATGACAGGCCCAGCTACATCGAATTAATACCAAAAAAATGCTTATTTTTGGGGATAAAGTACCTATTTGCGGTTATGAATATCTGAACTAGCTGGTGAGTATTATGGTAAATGTTAGTAGCACAGTACTATGAGTAATAAACAACCATGTGTGTGCATAATTATTTATTGTGTTAGAGGTGTTACCGCATATTTTTGTCATACTCAATAATTTTCCAAATTCAAAATTTCTAATATTCATTAATAATTAACTTAATCTTAAGTTAATTATCCTCCCCCAAAAATGAGAAATAATCTCTCATTAATTACAAAATATTTCTCCTCAAATCAGAAAGGTATCCAAACGCTAATATAATTTTAATAGAAACTAAATTCAAATATATCTCTAAACAATCATGAGATAAATCCTAATCGTAACAGAATTACGTGAGCTTGATCTCTATATAATCCTTGAAAAAAGATCCGACAAATCTAATAAGACATCTCTCAAGTCCAGCCCCTAATATTCAAAATCTTCCCCAAATATCTTATTAAATTAATTTTATTATTCCACCCATCTCCAAAATTTGTTATCACAAATTTCTCTGTTAACAATAGGTTTGAGCACAAAAGGGATCAACCTTGTTGGAATGATATCTAATTTTCAAAACAACCAGAGGCTTTGATTTGATCAAGTCTAATTAGTTGAAAATGGTTAAGGGCTAGAGCTAGTCCAACTGTGCAAATGTCAGAGAATAACAATGTGATTATATACCTAGCTATCCATTCTTTCTTTCGTTTTTGTTTGGTTCAAAACAAGTACCTGTATCCCATGTATCAAGTCAAATTATGCGATGTAAAGTTGTACCTCCTAGCATGTATATATCTACATTTAGTTGTAGTCGGAGAATTAGAATATAAGAAAATTTGACCACTATCCCTTGAACCTAAACAAATATATGACACTTATTAAGCATGTATCACACGATTTACTTGATTTCTGTATAATACATATACATACATTTAATGGAAATTCAAAAGATTTGCATGTATATGTAGTTATGGTATGTCATCAGAAGTGACCGGCCACTTGATGTATCCAAAGCTCACTGCTCACACTATAGAGAACAGTTTCATACGTACAGTAGCGATCCTATAAAATCAAAAAAGATTTATTTTAGTATAAAGTGTAATAATTAATTTGGACAAGAGCATGAGAATAGTACTGTAGTGGAGCGGTACTGTAACAATAAGTGGACAAAACCTCGGCCCATGAACACGTTAAAAAGAAGACAGATGTGTTTGTGCACGTCTACAAGTAAGTTTACAAACAAACATATGTGAGATCCGAACATCTTGTGACTTAATAATAATCAACTTCTACATCTATACTCTACATCTCTCTCTCTCTCTCTCTCTCTCATCTCCTTGTTACTAAACTAAGACCTTCTACCTGCATTTCCTTCAATTGTCTCATATATTACGATAAACACGCGCGCGTGCACACGAAACAGTCACAACTTACTAGAGAATTGCAACTACACTTCAACTATTACCTTCCACTATGTAATATATCATCATTTCCATCTCCAGAATCATACATATACAATCATCCTGGCTAGAATCTTCATCAAAAATGGATAATCAAGTAACAGTAGTCGTCTTGCCAGATGCAAATCAGGACCAACAACATAAAAGCTCTAACCTTTTGTTGAATCTAAACCTTTCTAACAAGGATGCTAATCAGAAGGAAGAAGAAGAGGATGGTGATCAGACACGGAGTAACAGGAACATGAGTACTGAGCTTAATCTCATCAACTGTATCGATGAGCATTTAGATTCAGCGAAATCAAATCCAGAGCCTCGAGTATTTTCATGTAACTACTGTCAGAGGAAATTTTACAGCTCACAAGCTCTAGGAGGCCACCAAAATGCTCACAAAAGAGAGAGAATCATCACTAAACGCGTACGAACAACTGATAATATAGCCATGATGCAGTATTATCAAAACGCTAAAATGGCTTTTTCTTCTTCCTCTTCTTCTCCTCCTGCTCCTCCTCTGCATGGGACAATGTTTAATAGAAGTCTTGGAGTTCAGGTTCATTCTATGATCCATAAGCCCATTAGTTCTTTTCCCTTTGCCCGCGCTATACCAGCTGGAGCTGGTTCATTACCAGTGCATGGACAACCGTCTGCTTGGTCGAGGAAGCCTCTTGAGCAACAGCCAGCGATTGGACGGATTGCACCACCGGAGATAAGCAGCGGTGCTGCCAGGTTTGATGGTGGTCGTAAAGTTACTCTGACAGGTGATGGCGCCGGGGAATTTAGGTGGAATAGTAGCAGTAGTAGTAGTGCTACACTTGTAAAGAAGAAGAATCAAGATGAGTTTCAGAAGCTAGATTTGTCTCTTAAACTGTAAACTTGTAGGTCTATGCAGGTTCCTTCAATTACAGTCTCTGTTTCTTGTAACATTAGGTTCTATTTTCATCAATTTTTTAAAAAGAAACTGAATTCCGGTCCACAAATATAACTCGTATGAAATAACAGCTTATTTACCTGATGATTATTAACATTTCCCTATATATAAACCATTCCTTCGAAATTGCATCTTTAATCAGTTATTTACATTTCTCGATAACGGGTGTATTTTTAGTATTTATCAATAACCGGTACTCCTTCCGTCCCAAATTAACTAACTGTGTTTATAATTTCGAAAAACTAAAATATACATTTTAAAATATATTAATATACTTTTGATGATATATTTTTTTCAATTATATATTAATTATAATTTTCAGTCAAATTGATTACAAAAAAGTCAAACAAATTAATTTGAGACGGAGGTAGCATTGTGTAAGCAACCGCAGACTGTCAATTGTGAAATAGTTTTCACATTGTAGTGTGGGGAGTTGCTTGTCAGTTTGTGTTAAAATAGATACTATTATACTTAAAATTGATAATAGCAGTACTTATAGTTATATACCTTTCATACATACAATGATGTCCATATCTCGATTCCACTAACTTCTACCTTACAAATCTTGTAAAGAGGAGATTATGTATGCGGTTAGGTCTACTAATTCTCATGCATGTCCCCTTTGTTAAATCAATCATTCACTAAACCACGTAGAGTTCATTCAACTGCTTTTTTAGCAAGGCCGTTTAGACAAGCGTTGTTCTTTTTTCAAGTGAATAACATATATACAATCAATTACTACCCGTGAAACTCCACTAAAATTAAAAAAATTATATAAAAACAACCAATACATAGAAAATTTATCCCCTCATCTAAAAATTTCTGACCCCGTCACTGATTACCTCTATTTCCCAACTCACTTCATTTTGATATTGGTAAAATAATACTAACCAAAATTAAATATTTATCATGTCACATTATAAATTGTGTCAAAAGTATTACTAAAATATAGGATTGAATCTTATATCTTTATATTTATCCTTTGTAATGCGCACCTGTGATAATCAAACATATCTTGCATTATTATTGCATGAAAGGATAAAATGCTTTAGCCTTTAGGTGTGTCGTGTTATTGATGATAAGAAGCTTCTTGGTAGGCTTGCTTTTCGTCTGGAAATGTTGTTTGTATTGGATGTTGGTAAAGCGAGATTTATAAAAGAAAGGATAACACTTGTTTTAAATTTAAATTCTAACCAGGAATTTGGTGAAGGGAAAGAAGATGCTCTTTTACTTTGAATTCTATTAGCCTTTTCCACCTAAAGCACTGATCATAAAGCAGAGCATTAACCTTTTGAGCTTTTCATCATTTCAGAACCCCCCATGTATCATTTTTTTTCTGTTAAATACCATGTATCATAATGCTATACACATAGATTTATATTTCATATACTTTAATACTTTGATTTAGATAGATGCGTATTGATTATGATTTTATTTACCTAAGATTGCATCTTGATTTAATACCTTTTTTTGGGGTACTTGAAACCTGTTCTGTTTTAGAGTACGTTTTTTCTGAGGATTTCCCCCCCAAAGGTTTATTCCTTTCTCACCGGTACGCCTGTTTAAGGCCAAAAATTAAAGAGTTACTTAAAAAGGTTGAAATCGTCGCTCTCCATGGCTGAATAGTGTTATTGTGCTACTGAATTGTAGAAGAACTGTTTCAAAAAAAGGAAAAGACTGCAGAACAATTTAACAACAAATTCAAGAAAGACAGGCCATATAAAAACAACCAATGGTGGTGGACGGGTTCATGATGTACATGGGTAATAGAAGGTACCCAGGTGGTCATGAACCATGTACTATAATTCAGCTACCAACAAGACAATGGTGGTCCAAGTAGCTGTAAAGGGGTGAACAACATTGTTAGAAGACCCTTCTGCACTATGTCAATGCCCATCACTTCAAATCTCCTTTCTCCTCGTCTCCATAAACTCAATTCAGGAGGTGCCGCACTAAGCAATATCATCGAATTAAGTTCAACACCTTCTTCAACCATCTTACAACATAAATTCAGCCCTCCAATTTAATTACCATTCAGCACATGACTTGATATGGTCAACCTCTGTGAAAGGTCCCCCACAGACACTTCTTCAAATAGATCATGAGCATTACTTAAACAAGCAATGACTCCATACATACTAAGAAACAAAGTCTAGATTATAAGAACAAACTAGAGGCCACATTTCGTCAAGATCATCAATTCCAGAACAAGCTCTTCGTGTTGATGAAAATATGATATATCTACTTGGTTGAACTTGCACAACAAACTATTAGACAGTTTAATGGCACTTCAAAGAAACAGTCCAAACTAGCATCTAATAAGCACAACTCTGATTCTGGAAGATCTTAAACATGTTTCTAGCCGAAGCAAGGAGACCGAATGTGGCATATGATTCAGCAAGTTTAATTTAAGGCAGCTAGTTTTCCACTACACTTAAGCTCTTAATTACAAGGTGAACATCAATCTGACTTGGCTAGAGTTCTTCGAGTCAAACTGCTTCTAAAGTAGTTGAAGATCTTTCATAAGAGGTAAAACTGATGTGACAAAATATGATTACAGACATACAAAGTAATACAGGGTCAGGAATCAAGATAGCCTAATTTACTATGTATGTATTATGACCATTTCTTAGCCACACACAAAAAAAACACACTACATTATGTTACATTGTTTCACTTGACCTGATTGGTCAATCCGGAACGTTCAGATTTACAAAAACCACAGAATGATGACTGACAACATAAAATACCAAAAGAAAAAGAAGAGCATGATATTAAAGATATATTTATAGAACCTCAAAATATTATTATCCACCGACCTAATATCAGTAGTTAGCCTGAGGCTATATCATTCTTCTGCTAATATTTCCCACAAACAATATTAGTTAAAAGCATTGCAACAAGATATTCTATTTTGGACCTATAAAGTCCTGCACGTTTCCCATCCACCGAATAAACTCAGATTTATCTTTGTTCCTGATATACGCATGCAAGAATCCCGCTAGTTCATCATTTATACCCCTTGTTTCCAAGTAGTCATAAAGTGAATCCTGCAGCGAATCATCCAAGTCCCTGCATTGACAGGCCATCGACACGCACAATCATTATAAAACAAAAAAGAAATTGATTGTTGAAGTCATTTAGTTAGTTGCAAGGAAAACAACTATAAGGTTTAAATTGGTATTGGACAATAGGCTCTAGGCTCACCTAGTCAGGACAACCTATAATATACAAATTTCATTGAGTGCATATCAGGTTCCCTTACATTTGATGAATAGCGGAACATCAATTCTTCTATAAATAGGAAAACAATCATTGACAACTCTCGTTCAAATTTATGAAACGTGAAATCAGTTATAGATTTCAATCACATGTAATAAGCATACGCATACACGGATCTATTTCTTGGCTGTACATCTTATTCGTAATTATCATAAGTTTTCATTTAATGTTAGCAGTTAGCACTGATAGACCCCAAAAGAAAGCTAGAAAATGGCTGTCGGTTTAACTGAACTAAAACATTCAACAAGAGAACTAATAAGAAAAGAGACGTACTTGAATACAGGTCCCATGTAAGGCTGACCTATCATTCGATCATGCCCCCGCACAAAAACTTTTTGAATTTCGATACTGTTGGACCAAGCAGAACACATAAATTCCAGCACACTATTTCCTTCACCCTTGAAGACATCGACAATCATAGAAATGTGAAGCTCCACATTATCATCTGTATCTATGCCACCAGTTTTCTTAACAGGTAGTGCCCCATCAAACATAGTCACCTCAACTTTTATTTCTTCATTCTCTCCAAATTTCCTATTCAATCTGATCCACTGCTCTCCAGGCCTTTCATCAACTGTGAATGCATCATATACTTGGACGGGCTGCAACCGCAAACACAAATTCACTTAGAACTATGCTAAATGCTCGAACAAATTTCAGTAAAACTACACAATGTTCACTGCAATACACCTCATGACATGATATCTATGATCTATACCAAGCAATCAGAACCCCTCCTACGATCAATAATTTCCTTATAACGTCTAGATATACATTAACAACCTTTTTGAATAACAGTCAAGAAGATATCATCAAAATTGCAGTCGAAGATATAAGCCTTTCATACTTATTTTACAGAAAAATATCTACTACATTGATATCTTTTAGCATTATTTCTACTAAATATCGCTTAAAATCATAATTTTTAACCTACAAGTTATAGTCCTCTAAACTAAAATCCAATCATCGTGTATCTACCCATCTACTTGCTAAGCAACATTTTCTTCATATTAATCATAATCATTCACTAAAACAAAGAAATACACATTTTTATAACACAACTAAAAATAATAAAAACCAAGAAAATACAAAAACTGAGTCAAGCAAATAATAATAATATATAATACCTGAACAGGGGGCGAACGTTCGAGTTCATACTGTACTTCATTACGGAGAAGTCTGAGAATATTACCCTCGAAAGCTGACTTGCGCATCTCACTTATATAACTTCTTGATAAGCAAAGATTAGGATGACAAGATAAAAAGGTGACATTTTTATCATCAGCTAAGTTAGTGTCAATTAATGGGTGCTGAATCAGGGCTTTTGAATCAGAAAAACAAGAAAGAATGGCTCTTGTTGGTGATCTTTGCAGTACACGAGATAGACGCAGCGCCATTGGGTATTGCACTCAAGGTGTTTGTGAAAATGTCGCTGAGAATTATATGATCTGGTTATTTTATTTGGTTTCTTTTGGTTGTGGTGGTAATTTACATTTTGAATGTTATAGCAGTGTATATTGGGCCGAGCGAAAGACTACGGGCTTGTTACCTTTTCAGCTTTTCTTTAACTTCTTTGACGAGGCCTGTTAGGCAATTTTGTATGCTTAGTAAAGTTTAATATTTAGATTTAGGCTTTGTTTGAAATTTTTAAATAAAATATATAAATATGTTGATGAAGTAAGTGTTCAAATTGTATTTTTCAGTTAAAATACACGAGATGTATTAAAAACAAAAATATATGAACAAATTTAACATTTGATTTGTATTTCAAGTTGATACACAAAAGTTAATGAAATATATAATTATATTTTATTTAATAAAAACAATGATATAAAACATGCAAACAATTATGTTGTCAGTTGTCTTGTCACTATTGAATACTTTGTAAACAACCACCTCAATTGTTCGTAACCTTTGTTTATATTTATATTATATTATTTAAATTGAAATGAAGATAATTTATCACTTAATAATATCAAATTAATAGTTGTTACTTTTATATTAACAATTTTTAATATTTAGTTAAAATTATATAATAATAAAAATTATAAATTAATTTTATAAAATACTATTAGATGAAGAGATAGAATCGCAAGTGGTCCCATCGAACAAATCATTCCGCACAACCTACTTTATCCAATAATATTAGTAAAATTTTACAATAACATGAAAAGAGAATATACACCGTTTCTCATATTCTATGTTGATTTAATAGTATCAATGCACCAATTCTAGGGTGCCCAATTTACCTTTTTTTTAATAAATAATTAAATATTTATTAAAAATAAGCTAAAGTAACAGAATCCCGAATCCTATACAATCATAATTCATAATTTAAATGCAAAATTAGCAGTAGTAGTACAAAAATATAATAATCATATAGACACTGCACTATGTATCATAATTAGTCTTACGTTACTTTCTCCCAAAAGAAATACTATGACTAGTATTTAAAAGTTTACATGATTCTTACAGGTCATATTCCAACCAATCACACTCACTTCTCTTTTCACTAATTATTCACATCCAAAAACCCTTTCATTTCTTTTTATCTTACCACCATGTTTCACCCGGCTATAACTTGGTGAAACCACACATGTTATTTAGTTTTATGTTTTTGAATTTGATTGAAACTCAAGTCAATTAATTTCAGTTGTCTGAATTCAAGAAATATCAAAAATGTTGTGTCGTAAAAACTCAACCAGGGCAGGGAGCGGATCCATACCAGTTTACCTGAATGTTTATGATCTCACCTCGTATAATGGCTATGCTTATTGGCTTGGCCTTGGGGCTTATCATTCTGGTGTACAAGGTAATCCAAACAATTGTATATTCATGTATGCAAGATAACTCAGTCTTGATTTCTGTTGTGCACTATATAAGACTTATGTATATATAATTTAAATCTTTGCTTTTTAAATTTGGGTACATGAATTTGAATTCAAATCTAGATCTGTTATGCAATTTATGGTGCATCATGTTGACTAAAATTTATAATAGTCGATAAATGTTTGACATTTTATTTTTAAAAAATAAGTTCATGGAATTGAGTATGCATTCGGAGCTCATGAGTATCCATCAACTGGAATATTCGAAGGGGAACCAAAGCAATGCGAAGGATTTACATTCAGGAAATCTATATTGATAGGATGGACAGGGAAGACTAGTAAAGAAGTTCGAAAAGTAATGGAAGAGCTTGCCACAGTATACAAAGGAAATGCATACAATCTCATTACTAAAAATTGCAACCATTTCTGCAATGAGGCTTGTATTCGACTCACTGGGAATTCTATTCCGAGTTGGGTTAATCGACTCGCTAGAATCGGTATGACACTTTTTTCAACTCAGTTGCTAGATTCTTTCTTTACTTTATTTGTTAACTTCAATAATTCTAATGCTATCTTGTCACCATCACTTTCCATGATTCCAAATTCATCAAGTACTGTTTCATTCCCCGTACTCATTACATTATATTCCCGTTTGTCCGTGTAAGCATAGACACTATAAAAACAAACACTAATTGCAACTCGTACAATATACTCCCACAATGTAAAATTCCATAATGTTTAACTGCATAGGAGTACATAACAGTACTGACGCATGTTACATTTTTTATTTTAATTGTGAATACTGAATAATTGCAAATTTTGTTGTGATATTATTTATGTGATGGCATAAATATTGCAGGGTTTTTGTGCAATTGTATAATTCCGGTGAGCTTAAATACAACCAAAGTCGGACATGGAAAAGTGGAAGACAAGGGAGCTGGCGAAGGAGAAAAGAAGAAACTGAGAAACCGTTCAAATAAGCAAACTTCTTCCAATTCATCTACTTCTGCGTCGTCTTCTCCACCATTTATACTTGGTTCTCCTCCATCCTCATAAAGTCATAGTCCCCGTTTTTTTTATTTTTTGGTAAACCAATTTTACAGTCCAATATAATCTTCGTTTAAAAGTTGTTTATCCTTGTTTCCTTTGTGATTGACAATGCTAAAAGTTTTTTGAGATGGAATTTAAATTTCATTTACCCTTTGGTGCTTCATATATTAACTAAAAAATTAATATAAGTAGACACATTATGTATTTAATTAAAGTAGTCCCATAAAGCTGAATAGCAGGAGTGAAACAGGGTAATCAGTTGAGTTGGACTAGCACGATATTCAACTAAATTCTGTAAAGCAGAGCAATATATTCCGCAAATTTGTCGGTGTTAATCTCGATCAACAAATTTATTAGTAGTTCAGGCGTGTCTCTTTTTCGCAGTAGTCTTCTTCGTTGGTACTAACAATATCTTAAAAAAATTAAGGGTGGTTTGTCTACAACTACAACTAATGATAGTTAGCTGGTAACACGCTTGCACCTTGCACCTAATCTGTACTCCTAGCAAAGCTAAGATGCTCACTTGTACTAAATATTTTATTATTTTTGGTGATATTATATACTCTTATGTTTAATATGTAATACATATGATAATAATCTATTTATCATTGTTTGGTCTTACCAAACAAAAGATAATCAGCACTTTACATTTGCTTCTTTTTTGGCTTATAGTTGAAGTATAAATGATTGAAATAATTATCACTAATTTCACTTCCACAAAAAAAAAGGAGTAAACTGATTAGAATGATCTACATAAAAAAACAAATGTCATATTTCTATTGCATGGGTTTAACTAATACAAAAATTGTTCACACTTCTTTTTGTTTATGTAACTTTTACTTTATTGATGTTATCACCATCTCAGTCTACTGTATAATTCACTTCCTTAAACAAGAATTGAGCTGTTCAGTCTAGAAGTGTACTTGATTCTATCACTTAACTATTTTACTTTTCTTTCCTGCTACATAGATAATTAGAACCTAATCACATACGATCGTCGTTTATATGCACCTATACCCGGTTTTAGAGATCTCAATATTCTCTCGGTCCAATAATTTTTATCACTTTTATTTTTACACATATATTAATATCTTAAAAAATAATATTTATACATAATAACTTTTAAACTTTTTTATAAAAAATTAAACCTCAAAAATATTACGTATAAATATATTTTTAATGTCTTAAAATGCCTGGAAAAAAAACTATTAAAGAGTACATTTTATCTTCGGCAAAAAAAGTTGTAACATACCAACGTGATCCGTTGTTTTTATTCACGAAGAACATTCAATAACGTACATATATTGTCGAATCGAAAAGACACACCATACTCTCTAAACTCAAAAACATTAAATTGTTGATTTTTTCGCTAGGGTCGTCTATTAAAAGATCGAGATATCAAACTTTATCATAAAAAATACAACCAAAACCGTGTAAAAAATCTTAACAGTAAATAGGGTTAAACATTCAAATTAATCAGACTATTAAACCTTTTGGCATTACACAGACTTTGAACAAATTTCTCTCGTGTAATTATGCCCACAAACCTTGAAAGTTGAAAGATCTAGGCAAGGGGCAGTTTGGTAACTGGATAGTGCTTTCACACTTTGCCGGAATAATGGCGTGTCTTGAGCACGAGCCCCTTTCTTGGTAACCTAATTTTATTTTTTTTATATAACTTTCATTTTCATGCTTTGCGAGCCCAGAACAGCACCCGCATCCCCCACGATCAAATAATCTCAAATAGAAGCGATAATACTTCATTTTAGAAGCAGGATACATTAACGTATAGTACTAACTCATTAGTTAATAATTAAACATGAGACTGTTATAGATAGATACAACAGAAGAGACAAAAAAAAGAGCACAGGGAATATAAAGCATGAAACATATTCAGTTGTATGTAAGCATAGTTCTGAGCTACACGAGGTTCATTCATTTGTTCAAATACTCAGTTTTACAGGCTCCTATCAGCATAATAAACAAGCACACAAAAATTCGCATCGAGTATATGAACCAGCTCAATGTAAGAGAAATGCTCCAAAAGTAGAGCTGTTAGAATGAGAGTATACGAATGACACATGTCATCTGCAACACTATTACGACATACAGAAGTTAAAAAATATAAACACATATTATGAGAAGCAAAGTCTTCTTTGTCCCTCCACTAGGATAATTTAGACGTAATGGCAATGCACAGTCAAATACACGTGTAGAGACTATGAGCCTACCTCTGAAAGATAACTAGTAAAAACTGATACTGCATCCTGCAAATGATATGACTGGAGGTTTTCAGGGATAGGTGCACTGAATACGGTGTTGAAGCAGCTTAACTGAATCTCACATGTTGCCCCTTCACTACTATCAGCTAAAAGCATATTGCAGACTTCTTCAGCCATCTTTGAATATGCAGCTCTGAGAATAAAATTATATTAGTGGATGTTCCGACACTTAAAAAGGCTATGCAAAAAATCTCAACCCACATAAGTATGCACAATTGTGGTTTAACATTTAAACAATAATTACTGTTAGCACAAAGATAGAAGAAATTTTATAAACATGGTGAATCAAGTGAAATGTACCGTAAAAGAGACTACATTGGACCAAAGAACCAAGGGAGAGAGAGAGAAGGGTAGGGAGCGGAGAGAGACGGGGGGAGAGGGAGTAGGGAGCGAGCGGGAGGGAGGGGGAGAGGGAGGGAGAGGGGAAGAGAGAGAGAGATTAAATTGCAAAGATAGCAAAAAACAGAGAGAGAGAGAGAGAGAGAGAGAGAGAGAGAGAGAGAGAGAGAGAGAGAGAGAGAGAAATTAGTTAGGCCTGGTTTAAATTGGATCTAGAATGCCAAGATGGTGTATAGAATTGAATAATTAATGCCTCTCCTTAAGCAAAGGTTTACCCACAAGGCTACAATTACGCACCCACTCACACATATATACCTTGCATCAACAGGCAACTTGCTACCAAACTTTGCCAAAGATTCGTTTAAGCAACTTAAAAAGTTTTTGCAATCTTCGTTTTTTCTTTCAAGAGAATCCTGCAAGAAAAAAAAATGCTCGTCACTTGCTCATTTAAGAAGCCAAACAAAGAACCTGTTACTGACTGACAATCAGAATAATATAAATAATAATCTCACAAGTCATAATCATAAGAAAAACATTTCCTTTAGATTACTAAACGAAAATAATTAGATCCAATTTACTCTAGGCCTAACTAATCTCAGTCAATTATTGCGAGTAATTACACCTGTCATTACCCTAGATAATCATGAGACCCTACACACCACTTCTCATATAGTTATACAGTAGTCTGCCTCCAAGGTAAAATAGTACACAGTTGGTTTCCTATTGCATATAGTGTCAGTAAAGTTATTCAATAATTTCCGTTTAAAAAAAGAAAACACATTATTTAAATATATTTTTTCACCATGGTGGAAAGTTATATTTCAAAATTAATACACATAAACTTTTAATTAGTAATCATGTATATTACAGTAAATCAGTACTATCTTATGTTATTTTCATTCATTCCAATGCTCATCAAGCAGTTGGCTATTATGATAGTACAACAATTGCAGAGTGAATGCATTGAGCAGTCTTACTAGGGTCGTGGCTAGTTGATATTGTCTACATATGTATTGAATCATACAGAGACAACACAGACCTGGTTTTATGAAGGTAAAAGTTTTTCTTTTCCTTTACTTTTCGAGTATGGAAGTAAAAGAAAATTATAAGGTTAGCTTGTGCTGCAGAATAATTAGAAGATCAAAAATTGTTCCAAAGGTTTGATCATACCAGTTCGTTCATGGTATCATTGTTTTCTTGCAAAGAACTCTTAAGTTGATAAAAGGATATATAGATTCCCGCTCCCAAATCCCAATTTTCAATTTCTAACTTGTGATCTTCCATTGAAGTTGCAAGCCTCCATACCTCCGAGTGTTTGGCTGAACAACGATGATGAAAATAAGACTAACAAACCACTAGTGGCAGAATATGAAACAAATTGCTATGTAATAGATTGTACAACAAGTTACATGGCATTAGCATAGTACGGAAGGGGAAATTATAAAAACGAGTGCCTTCCAGAAGTAGCCGCTGAAGAGATTAAGGAACCAGATAAATAGATTTGTACCTATTAATTGTGACAGACACATATAATATTGAAAAATATAAATATGAAAATGCTTCACAGCTTCACTTTATTATGTTGCTTGATATATCACTTCCCTACACAAATGTTGGATATTGCAATAAATATTTTTATGCAGAACCAGATAAATAGATTTGTACCTATTAATTGTGACAGACACATATAATATTGAAAAATATAAATATGAAAATGCTTCACAGCTTCACTTTATTATGTTGCTTGATATATCACTTCCCTACACAAATGTTGGATATTGCAATAAATATTTTTATGCACTTCATTATTAGGAATGTCCATGTCTCTTCTATGCAACTATACTATATCAGAAGCATTGGCTGTGACAACAAGATCTAAGACATGATTGTATTTATGAATATTTCTATGCAGAATAGGTTTCTTGTAATGCATCCACTAAGCATATCTTCACAGTAATCCAAATAGTCGAGAAAGGTTTATATTAACAAGTCATACAATAATAGTTAATATTTACCTGACAAGAACAAGGAATGAGCAACTGAAGTTACAAATACTGAATGTGCCTTTTGCCAGTTTGCACATCGTAGAAAATGCTCAAGGGCTTTGGGCAGATCACCACAATAAGTAGAATACACTGCCTGAAAACAAAATTGTCACAATATCTAAGCAAGCCCAATATAGACACATTGTCAGAAAAATTGATCATAAGAGCTCAATTTACACACAATTATCGATCAAATGTACAATGTCGTATAATTTAAAACTTTAAGTAATAGGTGCGTTATGAGGGATTATGGTATAGTTTAAGGACTATGTTCTCCATGTACAAGAAAAATTATTATTTACTGACAGAGAGGGCCAGAGGAAATAGTTGAGAATCATATAAACTTTATTTATAATTTTAATTATTGCAAACATGCATTTTACATATTTAGTTAACAGCAAGAGTGAAATTTTTTGTTTATAATTTATCTGATAGGGATATACCAGTGAAATAGGACTACAAAAGCTTGCGTACTTTAAATTGATTTGAGTAGGCATTGTTCTTTTTGGAATACTAGAATTGCTATTAAAATCAATATGAGTGAAGGTAATTAATTTCATAATTCAACAAGTTCAATCATGTTTGCAATACTTGTTATCCCTTTTACTATGGAGAGATTCCTTCAAACAGCTTATTTGAAAGAGTTATATTTGGTTCACTATAACTTGTTAATATTGCGTTTATGTGTGTGTATATATATTAATATGATGTAACTCTTGTGCATCTTTTAGCTGAGGCGTGCACCTCGTGCCTAGGCTCCAGGTTTACCTATGCGCTTCAGTGCGCCTCTCACCTTTAGTAACATAGGGCAGAAAACACAAGTTTATTATAGAAGAGAGTCTAAACTCACCAGAGCCTCGTCCATCCATGATGGAGGAATTCCCAATTCCTCAATAAACTGGATTTGTAATTCTTGAGAACTCCAAGATTCGCAATACAGGAATAAGATTTCACGAATAACAGTAGCCTGCAGACAAGGAAAATCATCGCGATAGGGCATGTGAAGCACCACGTAGATGGCCCAGTGACATTTCCCTAGAGACAATAACTGAGAAACTAACCCCATATCAAGAACATGAAGATCATTAGAGTTGAAAGTTCCTAATGCTTGTAATACTTCACGTTGGTGCCATATCATATGGTAGTCAAGTGGATCTTTTGTTGAAGAAAAAGCACTAAACATGGTCTTCAGAATGCTATATTTGCTTTCTCCACTGGCATGAAGAAGCATGAGATAATATGCAAGGTCAAACCGCTCCTCTGTATCCCTTGTCATACCTTCTACTGCTCCTTCGTCAATATAAACAGGGACAGGACAAGGTGCCATTCCATCATTAAGAAACTTCTGATAAGTTTGAAAAATAGCTGGCAAAGAGGTTTCTGGTGGAAGGTAATACCACATCAATAACCCTAAAAATCTTTTCCAGTCAATATTTACGCCATCCAAAGCTCCATGAATATTACCAGAAAGTAACTCAAAAAGTCTTATCCTGTCCGTCTCAATAAAGTTGAAGTCCAGTCCATTATTTCTCCAACCTTCAAGCTGTCTAGAAATATCAGAGCGATTTACCGTGGACCCACCAGCCTGACTCAACAGACATGCTAGTCTAACATCTCCCTTAGAAGCAGAGAGTTCTACTGCAGCATCCAGTTGTCTCCCAGTTAGAAGCAGGAATATTTGCTGTAAATCATTTGATTCATCCAATGAGCTTATGTCTTCCTGTACACGGTGGCAGACACTCACTTGTAACCAGCAACTGAACTCAGCCCTCCGAATCAGTTGAAGTGCTTCTTGGTCAATGTCTTGATAGCTATCCTTCCTATCATGCATTATGTCATCCTGATTGTCTACCAGTGCATTTGACCGCACTCGTGATTCCTTCAAGGAAAAAAGGACTTTTATCAACTCCCACACCACTACTTGGTGCATTAAGACTACGCGGGCATAGGAAGTTAACCCAGGGACCTCTAGTTGCACCTCTGTGATTCCTATATATCCCCGGCAAGTATCTGAAAGCAACAAGGGATCACAGACAAGTTTCTGAAGCTTAAGTTTGCAGGATCCAGTTCCAATTTCTTTAGTTTCGTGATTTAGTTCCTTGTGAAAATTCAACATAGAATCAAAACATAAATCAATAAGATCCTCACTGACTTTGTTATTTTCATCTCGAACCAATTTGTCGAAAGCAACCTTCTCTAAATTGACCACTGAAGATATTTCCCTCGAGTTACTGCTACCAACAGGTGCTCCAGTGTGAACAAGGATGCCGTTAGGACCCCATCCTACACCAAATGACCTACCCATGAACAATGCTGCATCAACTACATTACAAGAATGGCTTGCTGTAACTGGTGAATCATGCTTTAGATCCAGTTTAAATCCGTCCAGTTTTGTTGGCTTAAGAGATAGACCCTTATTCTGTTGGGCCATTAAAATGGACCCAGGCGGGCTCGACTCAAAATTACCAGTATTATATTCAAGCAGAGCTAATGGTGTCTTTCTAATAGCAGGGGGGCTAAGTCTGTGGACCGTCCTGCGAGAAGACTGCTGTAAAGGAGACCGCTTGGAATGATTACGAAAAGACTGCTTCTGATGAGACATCGTACCATTCATTTCCTCGGCATTCTCATCCTCATCCTCAGCAGAGAACATCAGCATTCGCATGTCCCTCATTTTGACTGGATCAAGACCAAGATGAGCAGGAAGGGAATGTGAAAGCAAAGTTGAATCAATGATAGCACTTGTGTCATCAATGTCATAAACTTCACCACCACTCGTCTCTTGAGGTTCCTCAACTTCTGGAGCAGCGTCATCCATTGTAATATCTTCCTCATCATCTTCATCCAAGCCAAATCTGCTAAAATGATGAACTAAGAATTTCCATTCCCCATTTGAGGGATCAAATGAAATAAAATCCGCTCCTTGTCTTTCGGTAAGGAGCCTCAATTTTTTTACAAAGGCACTTAGCCCACCCTTTCTATATCTTATTTGCAACACCAACGTTACTTCTGCTGCCTTGTTAAGGCCCTGACCAACCACAGGTTTGGAACTTTCATCCTCATATACAACTAGTTCATGTCTACCAAACTTAACTATATTATCTAAATCCAACCACCTAACATCAGTCTCCCCAGTAAATTGAACACACCCATAACCAAACCTTCCAACAGTAAAATCCCGAACTCGACTGCAGTAACCAGGATTCAGAAGTTCTCGAGTGGCCATGACACTCAAGCAAGGTTCCATGAAATAATCAGAAGATTGCAAAGTAGGTAAGGAAGCATCCATACCGCAGAGAAGCTTACCTACCGAAGAGGAATCAGCATCATTTAACACAAATTTCCTTTTCTTACATCCAGACTGAGATACAGGGGGTCTAACAGTGTCACTAGACCCGAGATCAAAACCCATTCTTATGTTGAATCTCGAAGTTGGCTTACTGAATATTATTAACCTTGTATATTGCCCCTGATAACAACAAACATTCATGAGTTTGAACAATAGCATCAGAACACGCTACCAAAACAATTAATATAGACGGAAGAAGAAAAACACAGTCACGAAATCTATGAGCCATTCCATGATTCACATTGTTTTTCTTAAATGAATAAAATAAATAAACAAATGTAATGTATACCGTCACAACACCATGACCTGCCAATTGATCTACCTAAATATCTTTTATTCAAAAGTAAATTTTGGTACTTAAACTAAGCTCTTTCAGAACTTTCGTCAAACACCTTGCAAGCAGGCCCAAATTAGTAACCCAATGCCACTATTAGACAGATTAATAACAGAAGACGAGAGAAAACAAAAGAGGGAGAGAGAATAAAGAACATACTTGGCAGTTGCCAACGTTCGTCGGAATTCACTTCTGCCGCCGGCCACACTCCACTTATTGTCTCTGTTCGGCTGCTGCACGACCTGTTTGCGTGGGTTTTTTTACTTCCTACAATTCATAGTACAACCCCTAAACTTTCTACAAACTGCACAAAAGCCCCTCAATTTTTTAAAACTGACCACAAACCCTTAATTTTCACAATAGTTAATGCCCGATTATTAAACAAATTAAAAATCCTTAAATTCAATAAAATGTTGGAGTGTTGGGTTAATATATGGATTTTAAGTTAAAAATCCAAAATTAAAACACACCAATTTTGAGGTTAAGATTCAAATAAAATGTTATATTAATTGCAAATGTAAGGTAATTTAATTTTCAATTTTTAATTTGATTGATACATTTAATTATTTAGATTAGATATTCAATTCAAAATTGTTACATATTTATATTAATTAAAAGATATTTAAAATTTACTTGCAAGATTTAATCTAGTAAAGTGTAAATCATATTAACAAAACACTAAAAATAAATTAAATTAAATAATAAACTAAAGTAAAAGTATAATATAATTAATAATATTTAAATGAAGCATGCAGAGTTGTAAACAGGCTGAGTTTCTTTAGTTCGTTAAACTCGCTCGAGTTTGATATGTTATCGAATTTTTGCCCGATAATCTTAATAAATTGAGCCAAATTTTATACATTTTCGACTTAAGTTCAGCTCGAGATCGTTCGACAATAAATAAGTATATATAAGAATTAAGATTATATACAAAATCTATAACTATTATTGTATAAATTTATCGTCAAGTATTATTTAAAATAAAAATGACATATCCATTCATTATTTGATATTGCATATTAGTGATTAATTATTATAAAATAAAAATTAAAAAGTTTGATACTTGAATTAATTAAGCTCAAACGAACTCTATTACGCTTCCTCGAGTCGCTAACTCGCTCGTGATATGTTGGTGAATAACTCGTATTTGGTTCGATTATTAACGAACTCGAGTTTCGATAAAAAAAAATCCCCAATAATATTATTAAACATTATTCAAATTGATAAATTTTTACTTATATTCAATTATAATTAGTTCGAATTTGTTTCTTTTACAACTCTAGAAGCATGTGTAAATGTCGATGAGAATATAAGTTCACGTGGTTTGAGAGAAGCACGAGTACGCTTGTTAAACTGAAAAACATCAGTTAATGTTCGGGTAATTAAATTTTAAATAAAATAATTTGAGCTATTATTTTAAAATTTTAAATTTATACTAATATTTTTAAATTCAAATAAAATTTAAATTTAACTCCTTTTAATTTTTCAAACATGTCATTTGATCACATTCAAATATAATTCTAAATTAGTATCATTTTGAATAATTTTATTATTCTATATAATTAATAAATTATTAAAAATATAATTTATAAGTTATATATATGAATGATAATATAATTTTTTATTAAATAAAATTATAAAAATAAAATATATTATTCAAAGCAATAAGTTCTACCAACCTTTTGAATTTAAATTATTTACTTAATTTTAAATTATTTTTCATCTTATTACAAAAAACGCATATTTTTTAATTTAAAACCACCCACAATTCACTAAACCGCTCACGTACTTTAGTTTATATACTTTTCATCATTTAAAATGTATGCTAGTTCATTCAACAAGGAGCCAAATGGGCCATGAAAAACATATTTGGGCCTATTTTCCATTTAAGGTACTTGATAGATGTCTCAAACAAACTCCTGGGACTGAGTTTTTGACCCCCGTCATATACAGACTACAGCAGTATTTTTAAGTATGATTTGAATAATACATCTTCTGTTCCATTTTACACGTTATTTTTAAAAAAATCATTTGTACCCATATTAATTATAATAATTGAGGTAGTTTCCCTCCATAATTTGAATGATAATTATTTTACATTAATTAATAGTACAACTATCAATATTTTAGTCAAATGATTGTTTTGTAAATTTACCTATAAAATTACATTTAAAGTAATAGTTGACATGTATTATGAGATAATTTTTTTTTCAAGAGTGACATGTAATTTGGGACGGAGGGAGTAATAAATATTTTGATGAAAAAACAATTTATTTTACATAGTAGACTTTAAACAACCAAAACACACACCAAATAATAACATTGGAAGCTGAAAGGCCATTTTAAAATTTTACTTTTGGGCTCTGGCTATTTGAGCATTCTTTGAGTCAAAATTTGGCTTTCCAAGTAATGGTACCAACATTTCAACTATGCCAGGGACGGACTGGAGTCACTGAATCTCAACCCCTTGACCTGAAATGTTACTTGTGCAGTTGTTTACGTATGTCTAGACAAACCATGTTACTCGTAGCTTTCACCGTCTAATCTATACATAATTTAACTACTAAATTTATAGAACATTATCTTCCTTTGATTTTCATTTGTTTTTCATTGTTCGCCCCCCCTGAATGCTCTCATTTTACATCTTGGCGACTTGGCAAGTTCGTCAATAACATTTTTGTTTCAGTAAACAGACACAATTATATAAATTTTTTTGTCAAGTCTAATTACACACATATATCTCTATGCAGATCTTGATTGGACTTTTCATATATAAAAAAAACATACAGTATTTATATTACAACTTCAGATTTAAATAAAAAAAAGAAGTTACTGTTTGTATAAATTTATTATAATTTCATAATTTATAAGTTATTAAAAGTGAATTAAATATATAAATAATATATTTGAGTAATAATATAATTTTTGTCAAGAAATTATAAAATAAAAAGCACCTTCTACCAATTTAGACTTTAAATATATTTTATAACTTAAAGTAATATGTTTACTTATTATAAAAATACACATATTTTTAACTTCAATTAAAAATCTCATCATTTTAAGTTCAGCCTAAACGGTTCGAAGAACATATTTAATATTAATGCTAAAATACATATAATTATTATTATATTATAAAATTAAAAAATGTTTTTTAAGACAGAACTTACATCGGGTGCATGATTTTAAAATAACATCAAATTACACCAAGTTAATATAAAATTAGTCAATTTCAATTATCTAACCTTTAAATGTATAGCTATATTTATTATCATTATTTTAATTATTTATTTTTTCTCAATTTTTCACTTGTTTATGTGACAATTATGATAGTATTTATATTTAAATCTATTTGTATTACTGAATATAAGTATTTTATAGTTTAACATTCATATTTAATATTATATTAAAATAATAGTATATTTTATATTTAGTAGCATAATAATATAAATATAGTATCAGTTGGTCATGTAACCTTACCAGTTCCATGTGAAGGGGCCAAACTTTCCAAAATCCCCCGACTATCAATCAAGTACTTAATTAATAAATTTCAAACAAGACATGATGTAACTTGTCACCAAATCTAGAAGACTCACACATGCTTGCATATCATATATAACATGCAAGTTTTTTAAACAAACGAATGGACTTCTGTATAATCTATCTCAAATCGGACTTTCCCTCCCTTAAAAAGCTATTGAACAAGAAACAAACGAACTGAACTCAAATTATTAGTTAAAATTTGAATTTGAGTCACGTCCAGAATGTAGTAATCTTGTTTTGTTTGCATTTTGTGCGGGTTGTGGACAAATTGAATCATGTCGGATTATGTTTAATCCAAATATTTTCTTATTAAACTGAGCTGAATTCAAAAAAAAAAAATCAACAAAATTAACTTGCACTTTTAGAGACCGAATTCTGCCCATCGAAGTTCAATTCGGAATAGGATGTATGACTAAATTATAAATGTGTGAAGAAACATGGCAACCACTTGTCACACCACTCTACAAAGACTGTGAAGTGACCATAGCTTGAGAGTAAATGAAGTAGCCAAACTACTGAAAGAAAATATCTAAGTTATCATGTCTAGATCTTATGTTTCATAAATACAATACTCCTATCAGATTGCGTAAGATTAAAGAGGAATAATGGTCAAAAATAGCAGGTACAGTTACGTAGAAACATTGTGGGCTTCCTGAATCCTGATTGATTAACATATATATTTCGCCCTTCAATTGCGGCACGTGAATAGATAAACTTTTAAACGTTTATTAGGTCTGTATTCATCAAATACAGTGACAACATGTACATTACTAATTTTATAACATCACATGAACTTTCAATACCCAGTGCCCCTGAAATCAAGTAACTTGATGGATCACGAACAATATCATTGCCAAGATACTTCAGCGTATATAAAATCATTTAAAATTATTGAGTATCTATATGAATCTAATAGACTTCAAAACTAAACTCAATAAACAAAGTGCAAGTTGATAAATTTTTTAAATTTAATAAATATTTTTAATAATAATAATATTTTTAGTCTTCGAATAATGAAGGTAGACAATGGGAAATAGAATATAGAAAGGCAAAAAACAAAGAAAAATGGACCTATCGGGACCCCTTAAGGTAAAAAGGTAAATACAGAAAATAGCCCTTGTGGGACCGTGAAATTGTGCCTACAAAAGCTCGGCACACTTGACCTACTGCTCTTATACCATTCTTCCAATTTTCCAAAGGCCACAACAGAGTCTCCAGAGCATATAACAAACACTTTTCATCAATTAACCTTGCAAACATTTTACTCTGCAACAGAACATCATGGTTAGGCCTCAACAGAGATACAGGGGAGTTCGACAGAGGCATTGGGGTTCTTGGGTCTCCGAAATTCGGCACCCTATATTGTAATTGACTAACTCAAAAGTGTTGATATTTTTCTCAAAATTATGGAACCATTTTACTGATGTTTCTTTCTTTCCTGTTTTTTTTTTGCACAGGAAAACTAGAATTTGGCTTGGCACATTTGAAACAGCTGAGGATGCAGCACGAGCATACGACGAAGCTGCACGACTCATGTGTGGACCAAGAGCACGTACTAACTTCGTTTACAATGCCTCATATGAGATTCAGTCTTCTTCAAGAAAGTTTCTCTCTGCGACTCTAAGAGCTAAATTACAAAAATGTCACACCACGTCTCTCCAAATATCGAGGACAACTGTGAAAAGAGAGGCTGAAGAAACTCATTCTACTTGTTCAAACAGCAGTGCCAGTAGAAAAAGTGACGAATTGGGAGTCAGCCACTCTGCGATCACGGTTGATAGTAGTGAGGATCAAGGGAAGAATGTTCAGCAGTTCAAGTCTCCTGAAGAGGAATATATAGAGCAGATGATACAAGAATTGCTGGATTGTGGATCTGTTGAGCTTTGTTCTGTCATTGGTTGTTAGAAAATCTAATTGGAGTTATATCTTTCTATTTCCTTTTAACACCAGTCTTGACTTTTGTTATGCATGTTGTCATGTTGAGGTATAAAAGTTAAAGCCATTGTTAAAACGGAATGGAGGGAGCACCATCGATTTTTATTATATAAATCTGGTGACTTGTGCCACCTTGTTTTCCTTACCATAACTTGTTGTTCCAAGCAGAGCATCAGAGAAGCTATGACTTTATAGACTGGAGCATTCTCACGAACTTCAATGGTTCAATCTTGAAGGAATAATCAAGGCACGTTAATTTTATGTTGCTCTGTCTTTGGCTTAAATTTATTATTATGTACAAGGTAAAAAAGAAACAATCTTAAGTGGAAATGCTAGTAATTTAGAAAGCTTCGTATTGGAGCATTAACATGTACTTAAAATGGTTTAGTGCATGTTAAATAATAAATGCAGGCATCTTAATTTTATGATGTTCTTCAAATATTCGCTGTGTGGCGGAAAAAGGAAGCAGTCTTTTGTGGAAATGCTAGAAATGTTGAAAGTTTCATATACTAGTTGGATACCATTGTTCAAACTTGAGACAACATGTGCTCCACTAGCATGTCAGTTAACTTATAGTCTTACTACATAAATATATCACAAAATCTTAAAACATATGAAAAAAAACCCAATTAAATCAAATAATTTTATACTTGTATTTATTGTAAAGAAAAATTGCAAAAATTAAAAAATAAAAAATAAAACTACACATCTCTGTGCTCGAGTAACCGATTACTTGACTTCTCACTAAGAAGACAGCGATGTGAGTAGTCTTATAATCTTTTAACCACGTTACTGGTTACTTGTTGAACATCTGGTCACAAAAGATGTTAAGCCTCATGATCAATGACAAGGTACTGGGACAAACGCATGATAAATTAATCTATGCACAGTCTACACTGGTATCTTACGGTGAATTTCATATGAATACCGAACCAATATGTTATACCCAAATTTTAGCATGTGTTATTTGTAATAGGCTAGTATTTATTGGACTGAATTTATAGTTGTTCGGGTGGATTATTGTTGTTATTAAAGAAGGCTTTCCGACAGTCATTGTCTCTCCGTCATCTATGTCACTTAATGCCGATTGAAGACCATAGCTCCGTATTTTTCGAGATGCCCTCGTAGGGGAGTTATGATGTGCTGCTAACCTTATCTTGGAAGATCATTTCCATGTACTCAAACGGGTTGTTCTCGTCTGGAGCTTAAGATGTGTCCTACATTTGCGGTGGATTTAGTGCTGACCTCTGGTCAAGGTATACAAGGAAATAGTTGTAGTGGATTGATCGACTAGAGCCCACAGTTTCCGGGTCAATGTCGGATCCATGAATTCCTTGAGCCTTATACTGGGCTTTGACCTATCCAAACAAGCACGAATGTAGAGTCTTCTTCCAAGTAAGTTTCTCTTGTATTTTCTTATCGGACCTCTACTTCAGCAAAAACTACGTGGGCTTGATCCCCTATTATAAATAAGGGTACATATGCACATTATTAGGCGTTGGACATTGAGAGCCCCCACCAACTAAAAAACCCTAACAATTTTAGTCCCCAATATTCAACAACCACCGCACTACGACGACTTTTCAGGTAAAAAAACACAACCCTGGATCTTGATTATGGCGATGGGCCTCATATTTTGTTGTTACCAGATTCTTCCATCAACAAATTGGCGCTAGAAAGAGGGGAAATCCGCATCTTAGAAGGAAAGATGTCACATCAAATTTAGGGTTTTAAAGGTTTCCATGGGAGACATCAAAGAGGGAGATATTGAAAAAGATTTGTATGGGTTATTGGTATTCAATAGGTTATGGTTCTCATCATGGTTTGAAGTATACGATCTCAAGTATGACTTAATGGTTGATGGGTAATGGATTTTGGAGTCAAAATAGAAGAAATTTCGTATGTATTGTGTTACACGCGCTACATACACTATTTGGATCATATATTGAGTTCTAGAAGTTGGATTTGAACGATTTTATAGCCCACTCGAAGCTTATTGAATTCTCATTAATTCAGAGGTGTAAAATAAGAAGAATCCATCTGGGACCAGTCCGAATCTGGAGATGAAATACAGCTGCGAATTTTCATCAAGTAATTCTACCCAATTCAGATGAAATCCATGTATAGGGAGGAGATTACAGTTAATGGAAGATGAAGCACATGGAGAGGGATATTTGCATAGATGGGACACAATTATCTGGAGCTACATCTCCATATCACAAAGCGCGCCTAATAGGTATAACCTAACGTTTTAATATTTTCTGTTGTTTGTTGGTTTTTTACAGGTAGAAAATCACATAAAGATAAATAATTGAAAATAATCTCAGATGAAGGAAAGAATTCAGCTTATTTTGGCTTGAATCAGATGAAAATTCTGACTTGTGGGAGAGTTTGCACAACAATCACTATTTGAATGATTTTACAGCCCACACGAAGATAACATAAATTCCTACAACTCGGAGATGATCTAATATTTTATTTTCAAGTGGAGAAGTCCAAAAAAATGCATCGATAACTGAGTTTTATAAGGAGCTGCATCTCTATCTCCATCTCCCAAGGCACTTCTTCTAGGTAAAAATCTAACTTTCTTGATATATTTTTGTTGTTGGTTATTTTTTGCAAGTAAGAAAATTTTTATTGAAGGCCCTCAACGCTTCATGAGGATAAAATTTTATTGAAGACTCTTCATTAGTTAATTTTAGTGAAGGTTCTCAACGCTTTATGAGAGTAAAATTTTATTAAAAATTCTTCATTGGTTAAATTTTAGTGAAGACCCTCAACGCTTCATGATAGTAAAATTTTATCGAAGACTCTTCATTTGTTTAATTTTAGTGAAGGCACTCAACGCTTCACGATGGTAAAATTTTATTGAAGACTCTTCATTTGTTTAATTTTAGTGTTGGTTTTCACCGCTTAATGAAGATAAAATTTTATTGAAAACTCTTCATTTGTTTAATTTCAGTGAAGACCCTTAATGCTTCATGGGGGTAAAATTTTAATGAAGACTCTTCATTTGTTTAATTTTAGTGAAGACCCTCAACGCTTCATGAGGATAAACTTCATTTGTTTAATTTTAGTGAAGACCCTCAACGCTTCATGATGATAAATTTTTATTGAAGACTCTTCATTTGTTTAATTTTAGTGAAAGCTCTTAACGCTTCATGATAGTAAAATTTTATTGAAGTCTCTTCATTGATTAATTTTATTGAAGGCCTTAACACTTAATGAATGTAAAATTTTATTGAATACTCTTCATTGGTAACAATATATATAGCTCGCATAATTTTTTGGATAATAAAATATATTTCAAGCATGACATCGATAAATAATATATGTGATTGAAAAAAATAAAAACAAGAAAACTTATCTCGTATTTTTGTCAGATGGATATGATATGTAGATATTGTTCTCCTTTTGATGGTGAGAGTCACAACAATATGATTTGCATGTAGTAGTCTACTCATCTTTTTTACTCCTCTTTACCTTTGTATTTTATTCAACACGCCATAACTCCATCGTTCGGTTCCCCATTGAAATTGTCCAAAATCTTTTTTTAACTCCCCATGTGTATTGTATTTGTTTGATATTTCGTTTGTCCTCCACAAACGAAAAATAAATCCCTCCTAGCGCCAATTGTTTCTGAAGGAATTTCGTAACAATAAATTTCGGAGGTTTTGCTGGAATAATAGAGCGTAAAGTATAATAATATGACTGTTAATGAGGATTAGAACTTGTAAAAAAGATTGGGTTGGACTTAGGAGATGTCTCGATTTGTCTCGTGCATCAGATCCTTTTTGTCAAGATGCTTGCGTACGTATTTATATACGATCAAACCCACACAGTTTTATTATAATTGGATATATCTCCGAGAGACTTTAGGAATATATTTATTAAATATGGGAATTAATTGATTTTATCCGGTATAATCTTCACATTGTGATACCTTCCTGATTTGAAAGATATCGTTTAGAGATATTTTCTATAATTAATGCCTTGCGATTGATTCTTTGCTTGTTTCAGATAGAGATAACTTGAGGATTAAGCAATTAATTATTACTGAAATTAATATTAAAAATAAAACGAAATAAAAGGATTATGCCAAAAATATGGCATTGTTAGAAAGCTTTTGGTTTGTGGTTAACGAGCCGGTTAATGAAAATCAGACCTCAATCCAATCCTATGTTTTAGTGTTTGAATTAACAATTTAGTTTAAAATGAGAACCTCGTTACGGTCAAGTGGATAAATCATTTTCTACATATTTTTGAGATTCCATATAATCCATTCCCCTAACCCCACATTCATTCAAGTCCTGTTTTCAGATAGAAGAAAAATAGAGAACTAATTAGTATACCACGAGTATGAACAAGGTTCGGGGATGGTAAGCTTATGATTATCTTTCCTTGAAGTAAAATATGCTTCACAGTTTCCTTACTGGCAAGCATTTCTTAATTTGTCCCTGCATGGTAATACACCACAAATCTAGCTCCCGCCCTTTTCATTCCTTCCCTAAAAGTTGTTTTCTTTATGACCCCATCTGAATCATTTCGACTCCAAACCTATCTTCTTGTCTTTTCCAAGACTTTCTCTCCTTATTTCTTACCTTTTTCAGATCCATAAAACACACTTAAAATTTGGGTTTTCTTGTTTGACTTGCTTCAAGTGTTGCCACAAGCTATATGCGAGCAACGGTGGAACTAGAGAAACAAAAATTTGAAAATGATGGTATCTTAGAACATCGAGTCGACTGAAATGTGTACATGTCCGAATAAAGTTAATTAACAATACTCCAGATTACAATTTTACTTCAAATGTTTAGGGAAGAGATTAAATTTTGATGTGGGTTCATGCATGACTAGTACAGCAGGTACAGGCAAATTGATGGTGTTCCCCACAACTATCCAAATAAATAATTAAAGTAGATCAAATCTAGTTCTATTTTTGATAAGAAGTTTCATAATTATTTTGTTCTACTTTTCTATATATCAAAGTTGAATATATGAGTGCTTTCTATGTGGTAGCTAGTCTTTTAATTGATGGATCTTCATTCGTCTTATAGTTGTTGCTATTATTCACAATTAATCACTATATTACTATTACTTACTCCATCTCATCTCATGATAGTAACCTCTCTTTTTTAAAAATTATCCTATTATAATTGTCCATTTCTACATACTTTTAATATAAATTTATGAATAAATTTCTAAAAATCTTCTTATTTAATCATTTAACTTTTTTTCACTTATGTATTAAATTAATATAATAAATATAAGTAAGAATGAAAAAAATATTATATGAGTAAAATTTTCTAATATATGTGAAAGGAGAGATTATATTCTATGATCTAAATTCTAAAGTTTCTCTAATCAAATCCCCCCTATCATGCAAGTTAGTAACATGGGTTGCCAGTATAACCGCATTTACCCGTGTATGATAATTTAGCAACCGAAGGTAATTAATTAATCATTGTTGCTTTAACTATTTTTGAGACTCCTCCAACTGTACTTTTAATCAATACCTAAAAATGTGGTTTAACAATGTCAATCATAAATGTCAGTACAATTATTAAGGGGATTTATTGGGGTGCTTTATAGATAGTCACTATATAGCTCCGGCCCAGTCCAATAATATTTTCTCTTGTTTTTTGTTTAGTTCATATTTTTTTAAAACCTTTTTGAAACTAGTCAAAGATCAGCCCAAATTTGTTTAGGATCAATCCATTTTTGTTTTGTTTCTGCTAATCCAAATACAATCATTTTTTTGGAACTCATTAGAAAATTGTGACTCTAGAAAAAAGAAAGAATTCAATTGGCTTGATGTTGGTTATGAAAAACGAACGAAAAAAGAAAAGGCAGTCCAAATGAATAATTACTCGTGGGAATGGTGTCCAAGGTTTGTAAGGCAGCAATCATCACCCATGCATGTTGAATCATGATACAGTAACATATTACTCGTACTGAATGCTACTGTCTCCTTCCCAAATTAACTGTTTTGTTTAATTTTTTTATAATTAATTTGACTCAATTTTAACTAAAAATTAAAAATTATTCTTTTATAATTTCGAAAAAATGAAAAATATATTTTAAAATAAATTAAATATACTTTTTGATGATATAATTTTTATAATTTTTTCGATTATATATTATATGTGATTTTCAGTCAAACTTTAGTCAATTTGACCACAGAAAAGTCAAACAAGACAGATAATTTGGGACGGAGGGAGTACTAATTATGCGCTTAAGCCTAAAAAATAATAGTAGCACAGTATAAGCCTATATATTATAAATTTGGGGTTTTTTAAAAAATACTCGAGGGTAAACTTTTTTCTGTAAAAATACTGGCTTTTTTAAAAATATTTTGCAAAAATACGGTTTTGCAACTTTACAACTATATTTGCAACTGGAATCAACCGAAATCAATCACAAATGCAACTTTAAAATTTAGTCAAAATAATTATTTTTTAATTGCATAATACGTTGCTTAACAAGTTGCACGATTAAAATTAAAATGCAACCGTAAATGTAACCAAAAGTAATTTCAAGTAATCTTAAATGCAACCAAAAGTGAACACGGTTGGATAGCCCAAGTGGTTAAGGCTATAAACCGCATTAGTAAAAAAAAATGCAACCAAAAGTAATTTCAATTATTTTTTTGAAAAATATACAAATAAATTGCATCGGGTTGTTTTTTATTGCAACCCGTATTTTTGCAAAAAAATTCAGAAAATCAGAAAATTGTAAAATAAATCCTGAAAAAGTAGTATTTTTTATAATATCTCTATAAATTTATAACTATGACATCAAAAGGACCAACTATTTAGTAAAATAAAAGAAAAGACTCTAACTGAAGAACTACTAAGATAATTTTTAAAATCAAGAGAGGATAGAAAGTAATTTAAGAAAGAAGATAGAGAGATAGAGAACTCTCAAGCAGATTTTGCTAGTCGGATTGCTAGCATTGGTGTTATAACATGTAAACATGCCATCGAGGATTCTTTTCTAACCTTGCAGTTCAGTTGGGCCCTCTTGTATAGATTCGAATTTGAATCGATAATAATCGAGCCCAACTCAAAGGCGAGATCCCCCGTATCAAATTCGATCTGATGATCATGAACTTGATAAACTTCCGCCAAGCCGAGCTAATTAATAGTATACCATTACTCTGTCTAATTCCATCGAACTTTTATAATCGAAATCAAACCCCGAGTCAAGACAATGTTTGAATAATTGAATCGGTTCGACTATGTTAGATGATCACCAAACTATTAAGTCATGAACTGGTTGGTGAAGAAAGAGAGTACTCAAAGTTTTTAATTTAGAGTGGGTAGTGCCCTAATTGTTCTTTTAGAATGACATGTTTAATTAATTACCACGTACCCTCTGATTATTACAAATACGAGAATTAAATTAATTTTAATAAGAGTATCTCTAAAAAAAACTCTTTATATGAGATCTTTAGTACACTCCTACAAATATTTTAGGTTTAAGAAAATAGATTTAACTTATAAATTTGGTTTTAATTTAGTTACAAGTCAATTCTAAACTTTATAATGATTCTTCACGATGGCTAGCTTGTGCTGTAAGCGGAGTAACGATTTTTCTGAAATGTCAACTTAAAAGTCGAGTGTATTTGTATATAACATATAAGAGTAGTAAAATCAGTTATATAAATATATTATTATGTCTTTGTTCATCTATTTATTTTTCAATTACTTGTGTTTGATTCTTAAACTTATAAAGTCCTCACACAGAATTATTTAGTAACAATAACATAGTAATCCCAGAAATTTTAAGTATATACTTTCTTCGTTCCAATTTATCTATCATGTTTGATTTTTTACGATCAAATTGACTTAACTTTGATTGAAAATTTCATATATTATATAATTGAGAAAAATTATAAAAATTATATTGTTAGAAAATACATATAATTTACTTTAAAATGTATTTTTCAGTTTTTTTAAAACATAAACTAATAATTTTTAATTATTAGTCAAAATTTGATCAATTTAATCATAAAAAGTCAAACAAGACAGATAAATTGAGACGGAAAGAGTATAACATAGAACCATTTTCTTATTTGTTTTAGCCAAGTTTCAACCCTGTTCTCTATTTCTTAGCAAGTTTGGGCTGTTTAGAAATAGGAAGGATTTTCATTTTTCTGTACTTGTAAAAGATCAAATGCATCATGCATGCACTTAATTTAGTGTCTGACTGTCGACTGTAGCTGATAAAGATCCAAGACAAGAATTTCAAAGCATGAGTTATTTATAAACATGTAAGCCTGAATTTTTTTTCTCCTGAACTAGTTAGACCTACTAATCTACTATATGTTGCCTACTACAGTATATGTTAGCGTCATAAAGGTACCACCATGTCCGCATACCAAATATTACTTTTTAAGGCCCGTAACCTAACTAGTGCCAATATCAACTAAACCACTGCAGAGTCCTAACGAGATCCATTTTGTCAACATCAATTTTGGCAATGGACAAGTGTAAGCTATTAGATTTCCTACTCTATAGCAAAGGAGCAAAATGACTGAATCATGGAAACTTTTGTTAGAATATAAGATAAAATAGAAATAATGTTAAAAATAATGATTATTTAATCTAACAAAATGAAATTATCATTTCTCGGAGACACTGGTAAATTTTAACGTTTTAATTATCATTACCCCATATACGTGACCTAATTTTCAATAGCAAATGTTTATCAGTGCTATCCTTTTGACCCAGTTTATATAGGTGGTGTTTGAGGGAACTTTTTTTCAGAATAAGTCAACTTATTTTAAGACAAAGTTAGAGATTCCTAACTTTTTTCTGAAAAAAGTTGACTTTTTTTTGCAACTTATAGAATCTCAAATATACATTAAATACTTGTATAAAAAACATTTATCAAAATATGAAATTTTTACGCGAAAATAAGTCCAAAAAGACTTATTTTTAAGTCCAGCCAAACAGGCCAATAATATGTTTGTTTCCATCTAATCAGTTCTAATTTCTTTATACACGCACTCCATTTCATTTCATTACTCTTTTTGTCATTACCAGTGTCTCTCTACCTCACATATACACATATACACACACCCTTATTATTGAAATAAAAAACTATGAAATCTACACGTTACCCATTTTAGTATTGCGTAATTAATTTTAAACTTTAAAGAATATTTCAACCATACATGTGTATTATATTATTTAATTTTGTATTACCCTATCTCTAAATGCGTATTAAATGTTAACAAATGCGTATTAGTTAGTACCTTACTGCTGAATGCGTATCTAATCCGTCATTTTTAACCTCCTCCAACGGAAATTGTTATTTTTATTATTTTTATATTAAAAAAATAGTTATTTCTCGCCTTCACCCGATAAGATACTCTTATGCCCTTTTCCTAACAATTTAGGGTTTCAGGAGAACATGTTCGATTCTCAGCGACCCCAACATTCTCATAATTTTTATGAACATGAAGACAAAAAAAAAGGAGATTTGAAATTCAATTTCTTCACCAATATGCTCATAATTTATTATGACAACGAAGATAATCAAAAATGAGATTTCGATTGAGGGAGGAGAACTGGTTAACACTTTTATCATATTAGTACCACCAACAAAAAAACCTATACTAAAATTCATTTACCAGCTCTCGTCCATAGGTGCTTTGCCTTTTTTTGTGGTGGAAGCTCATCTCAGTCGCCCCTTTTAACCATAGTTAGTCTATGGTTCGTTTCACGTAAAATTTTGTGTTTTCTAATATATACGAGGCAATACATGAAATATTTTCTTTAAAGGAGAGAAATAATTTTGATGTGTCTGATTATTTCTCAATTAGGAACATCTCATCTCAGAAGCATAATATCTATATACCTGACAGTCGAACAATAAAACAGGACAGATTTATATGAGTAATGTTATGGAGCTCAAAAATATTCACAAATGATTAAAACTTTCCATTTTGTCATGTCACCACATCATTTGAAAGAATATTTTACAAACATTTTTGAGATCTCTAGTATTACTCGATTTATATATCTTAAATCTATGAGTGACTCATGACCTTGTAAAGATATATAGACAATTGATCTTTTGTTACCAGGCATAATGTTTGCACTATAGATTAACGCTAAGAATTGACAGTTTTTTAAGACATTGTCCGAAAGCTTAGGAATCTTCCTAAGAATATATTCACCGATTAGTAAAGGCCCAATGCAACTGCAATCACAAAAATATATCCCAGATTGAAGGCCAGAAACTCACAAGTAATGACTTAGATACCCGGCTTACTATTTATTTATTTCTTAACCCAGAAGAATTTTGAGAATATTCTCATCACAACTCTCATCACAACTGTACTATATAGAGAGTACAAAGCTTGTTTACAAGTTTAGGTCCTTTTTTTCAATCTCAATGGTTTCAGAAACCACACTTTTCTCTCGATATCATTATAGTGTGTACGTTTTACATATCCACTCAGAGGAGGAAGGTATTTTCATGATGGATATGACCCTCGAAACCATAATGTATTGATATACGGCGTATATCCATTTGATTGATGGAAGAAACACCAAACGTACGCCCATAATAAAATCATGATAAATTAATCTCCTAATACCTTGATGTAAGTCCTCCTAATAGCGTGAAGTCTTATGAGAATTGATAACTTAACATGATATCAGAGCTCTAGGTTGTAGGAGGTCTCGAGAATTCAATATTGATGTTATAATATGGTGGGCCCAAACTAGTAATTGAAAGATTGAATCGGCTCTTCGACCCATAATAAGGAGTGAGTAGGAGAACCGATAACCCCAATATTCTCATTTATTAAAAATATTGATGTTATATTGTGATGGGTCAAAAAAGGGACGAGATCCCCACCTACTAATTGATTTTTTTAAAAAAAAATTGGATCGCCTCTTCCACCCATAACGAGGAGTGAGTAGGATAAATGGTAACTTTACGAAATCGAATCATAAAATGCTTCAATTTTTGTACTGAGCGGGTGATTAAGCGAATTGAATGGTCAAAGAGATGTTGAATTTAATTTTTTCATTTTCATTTTCAAAATTTAATATTTATTATATTTCACCTATAACTATACTTACAAATAAAAAAATAAACATACTTTTTTGTTAAGAACATTTTATATTTATGTTATTATCATATAATTTTAATTTTACAATATATTAATATATATTATAATAATAAAAATTAAATACATATTAGAACAGTGTATAATTAGGAGTGATATCATGTACCGAACCTTATGCTATGCTTTAAAGATTTGTGCCGAAAAAGAGAAGAGAAAAGAATATAAAAGAAGAGAAGTAAAAAATGTTTAAATTTGTTTACTTAGCATGCTTCCAAGTTTTTTTTTAAATTGGAGAGAAAATTTTGAAAAAAGAGAATGGAAGGGGAATATTTTAAAAAGTTATGTGAAATTTTCCTTCATAATTATCCCATTTTTTAAAATAAGCTCGTGTGAAGTTTTAATCACTTTTCTTCCCTCATGAAAAAACTCAAAAGTATGACAGAAATAGAAAATTTTAAGACTTTCGCTTCCATTCTTTTCTCTGTTTTTCATATTTCAGCTCGAGTAGAGTATTAGGGCGTGGAAGTGAATCTCAAGAGATGATATGTAAATACATAGCGTCTCTTGATTAAAAATAAATAAATTTAAAAATTAACACAATCTCCTGCTGAGATGAATTTATAGTTTTTTTCATCTCTCCAGTATATATTCCTGTATTATGGTTTTTTAATTTAATTTTGTCGAACCAGGTTGGATAGTCTAATCGGTAATAATAATATTATTATAAGTTCATTTATTTTATTTTTAAAAAAATCATTTCCCTGTTATAACAACCCAACCAACAAGGATGATGACACAGATATCTTACAAGATAAATCAAGCATTCTTGTATGAATTATATTAGTGCGAAGGACCGGGACTGCAGAGGAGGAGAGGAGCACATCACAAGAGTGTCGCTCCTTCGTTGAGTGTGCGTTGGGTAGGAGCGAGACGAGTGAAGTGGATGATACATATTTGCCTCTACTATTTTTAACCCCATTTTTCACTCCTCGTTCCCTTTCCCTTTGTTTTTTCTTCTAATCTTATTCCCTAGACCTTTTCCTACTGCTACCTGGCCTAGCTACCCTAATATTTCTTGCTAGCTTTTACGTTCATATACACACACATGATAATTTATCCCTGTTTCTACCTACTTTGCATGCATGTGTCGCCCTTGAACATTTTTCATACTCATGTACAGTCCTGTTTTACGTGTATAATACATTTAATTTTTCTTATTTACATGATTTAGATAGATAGGATAGAGTGTGCTCGCGTGTGTCTAGCTTTCAGTGACAATGGCAGACAACAAAGGAGATTTGGAAGGGATCAAGAACGAAACCGTTGATTTGGTATTCATCATCATTCTTATTATACTAGCTTGTTAATCATGTTTTAATCACTACTACACTACTGTGTTAAATCATATATATATATATATAAATAAATAATATATGTCCCGGATTCTAGGAACAAATATTTTTTTCAGAAACCTAGTGCAATTTATTTAATAACAATTATCCCTTTTCTCCTTCGTTTTTATTTTTTATTTCAATCCATTATAGTACACTTGAAAATTTTGTGATCAATATGATGCATATTCCTTCATATTAATTTGATTTACAGGAAAGAATACCAGTTGAAGAAGTGTTTGAACAGTTGAAATGTACAGAACAAGGATTGACAAGCGAGGAAGGCCAGCAAAGACTACAAATCTTTGGCCCTAATAAGCTTGAAGAGAAGACGGCAATTCTCCCTCTCTCTCTCTCTCTCTCATTCTCTTTCATGCCTCCATATAATTATTCTATATTTTTGTTTTCTTTTAAACGTAACAAAGTCTCAATCTTTGATCAACACAGGAGAGTGCTTTTCTTAAATTCCTGGGGTTTATGTGGAATCCTCTGTCATGGGTTATGGAGATTGCCGCTATCATGGCCATTGCCTTAGCAAATGGAGATGTATGTAACTAATAGTTTTTCACTCTCTCAAGCACATAATCATAATCATGAATGACTGTCTTTTTTTTAGTAAAGTTCTCGTGACAAATTGCAGGGCCGTCCTCCAGATTGGCAAGATTTTGTTGGTATTGTGGTGTTGCTTTTTGTCAACTCCACTATAAGTTTCATTGAAGAAAACAATGCAGGCAATGCTGCTGCTGCACTAATGGCAGGGCTTGCCCCCAAAACTAAGGTTGTTATTTATCTTTTATATAACAACAATATAGATCTGATCAAATATTCACATACATATGTTAGTGAAACCAATTTTAAACAAGACTATGATGACACAGTTGTGTTTTCATTTTGATTGTTTCAGGTCTTGAGAGATACTAAGTGGAGTGAGCAGGATGCGTCAATACTTGTGCCTGGCGATGTGATAAGCATCAAGTTGGGAGACATAGTACCCGCTGATGCTCGCCTCCTGGATGGTGATCCTCTTAAAATTGACCAGTCAGCACTAACAGGAGAAAGTCTTCCTGTAACTAAAAATCCTGGCGATGAAGTCTTCTCAGGTTCGACATGCAAACAAGGTGAGATTGAGGCTGTTGTAATTGCTACTGGAGTCCATACCTTCTTTGGCAAAGCTGCTCACCTTGTTGACAGCACCAATAATGTGGGACACTTCCAAATGGTACAGTGCTAATGCTGCAAATTATGATGAGAAATCTTCCAAATTACATTTTTGAACAACATAAAATCTTAATTAGAAGTGTAATTTTTCTGGGAAAAAATGGCCAATATGCAAAGTTTTTAAGTCATTGTTGTTCTTGGTTATTACGAGTAGTAAAACTGGAATTTTCTTACATTCATCAGGTGCTAACCGCTATTGGCAACTTTTGCATAGTCTCCATTACGGTGGGAATCATAGTAGAGATAATAGTGATGTATCCCATTCAAAAACGCAAATACAGGGATGGAATTGATAACTTGTTGGTTCTTCTCATTGGAGGCATTCCAATTGCCATGCCCACTGTTTTGTCAGTGACAATGGCTATTGGATCACATAAATTGTCAGAACAAGGAGCCATCACTAAGAGGATGACAGCTATCGAAGAGATGGCTGGAATGGATGTTCTCTGCAGTGACAAGACTGGGACTCTCACCCTCAACAAGCTTACAGTAGACAAGAACCTTGTTGAGGTAAATTAGATCTTTAGCAGATGTATATAAACTTATATATTGTAAATATTGATTAGAGTAACTGTTATAAATATTCAAATCAAATAACTGAGACTTGTTGTTATCAGGTATTTGCTAAGGATATGGACAAGGACACTGTACTTCTTTACGGGGCTAGGGCTTCTAGGGTGGAGAACCAGGACGCCATTGATGCTTGTATTGTAGGAATGCTGGGTGATCCTAAGGAGGTATATATGTTCAGTTGATATGGATAAACATTTGTGAACTTGCGTGTAACTTTTTCTTCTTTGAGCTCTGCAGGCTAGGGCAGGGATAAATGAGATACATTTCCTGCCTTTTAACCCAGTAGACAAGCGCACAGCTATCACATACACTGATGCCAGTGACAATTGGTATCGTATTAGCAAAGGCGCACCTGAGCAGGTATTCTATACATGTTTGTGCACCTAAAGAGTGAACTTACATCTTCATCTTTCTAAAGACTCATGTACTACATAATATTTTGCATATATTCATTTCTTATATTCTTATACGACTATCCCAATATCTTTCTAGATCATTGAACTTTGCAATCTTAAAGAAGATGTTAGTAAGAGGGCCCATTCCATCATTGATAAATTTGCTGATCGTGGTCTTCGCTCTTTGGCTGTTGCACAACAGGTAAGCCATGGGTAAGAAAGAGATTGTAATTGACATTTGAAGTACCGATGAGACCTCAACTTATTGAATAACAATTCCATATTTATAATTGCAGACAATACCTGAAAAGACCAAAGAAAGTCCAGGAGGGCCATGGGTATTTGTGGGACTCTTGCCTCTTTTTGATCCTCCAAGGCATGACAGTGCAGAAACCATTCGCCGCGCTCTCCATCTCGGTGTCAATGTTAAGATGATCACTGGAGACCAGCTAGCTATTGGTAAGGAGACTGGTCGCAGACTTGGCATGGGAACCAACATGTATCCCTCTTCGTCACTTCTTGGGCAGCACAAAGATGAATCTATTGCTCATCTCCCTGTTGAGGAGCTCATAGAGACTGCTGATGGTTTTGCTGGTGTCTTCCCTGGTAAGTTAGACAGTGACAAGAAATATTTTTTATATAATATGCCATCTTGTTATATAAGTAAATTAAAGTATGTCTACTGATGGGTGGCATGCAGAGCACAAGTATGAGATTGTGAAGAAGCTACAAGAGAGAAAACACATATGTGGCATGACAGGAGATGGTGTTAATGATGCACCAGCTTTAAAGAAGGCTGACATTGGTATTGCTGTGGCTGATGCAACTGATGCTGCCCGCGGTGCATCTGATATAGTGTTGACAGAACCTGGACTGAGTGTGATTATACATGCTGTATTAACAAGCAGGGCCATCTTCCAGAGGATGAAGAATTACACCATATATGCGGTGTCCATAACAATTCGTATTGTGCTAGGTTTCATGTTGATTGCACTTATCTGGAAGTTTGATTTTTCTCCTTTCATGGTTTTAATTATTGCCATATTGAACGATGGAACGATAATGACCATTTCAAAAGACAAGGTGAAGCCATCCCCCATGCCTGATTCATGGAAATTGAAGGAGATTTTCGCCACTGGTGTGGTTCTGGGAACTTATTTAGCTGTAATGACCGTTATATTTTTCTATGCTGCTCACGATACAAACTTCTTCTCTGTAAGTAAAACCTTGTGAAAATTTAATCCTATGTCAATTTTGTCTTTCATAACTGTCAACCTTAAATTTATGTCACAATATTGAGTTTGGTAGGACACGTTTGGTGTAAGGTCAATCAGAGACCATCCCCATGATCTTGTGTCAGCAGTGTACCTACAAGTCAGTATCGCGAGTCAGGCACTAATCTTTGTCACTCGGTCCCGAAGCTGGTCCTTTTTGGAACGTCCTGGTTTTCTTCTTATGGCTGCATTCGTATCAGCACAAGTGGTAACTTTACAGGGATATAGATTTGCTGACAATATTTCCTCTTTTCATTCGTTTGCATTAGACATAATACGGCAACCAATATTTATATATTTTCTGAATCTAGGTTGCCACGCTTATTGCTGTATATGCGAATTGGGGATTTGCCAGGATTCACGGTGTTGGTTGGGGATGGGCTGGAGTCATTTGGCTTTATAGTATCATTTTCTACATCCCGTTGGATATCTTCAAGTTTTTAATCCGATATGCCATTAGCGGAAAGGGATGGAATAATCTGATAAATAGTAGGGTATGTATTTCAATGAATAAACATGTGTGTTTCAGTACACTAGTGTCCATTGTGAATGTTTATTCATTATTTTATGCAGGTTGCATTTACAACCAAAAAGGACTACGGGCGAGGTGAAAGAGAGGCTCAGTGGGCTCTGGCTCAGCGAACACTACATGGCCTTCAGCCTCCGGATACCTCAGAACTCTTCAATGACAAGAGTAACTATAGGGAGCTCTCTGAAATCGCTGAACAAGCCAAGAGACGTGCTGAGGTTGCCAGGTACAGTATGATGAATAACGTTGTTTGTATGTTGCAAACTTGCAATACTAAATAAAAACAAAATTTATGTTAAATGTTGATTATGAACAGGCTAAGGGAACTTCATACGCTAAAGGGGCATGTCGAATCGGTTGTGAAGCTGAAGGGTCTTGATATGGAGGGCATTCAGCAACACTATACTGTTTAAAGAGTAGGAAGACAGGTTCGAGAACTAATGATGTTGGAAGAGAAACAGAGAGAGAATAAGTAACAACCTTATTTTATTTCTATTCTTCTTCTTTGATCCATTACACTAATACTGTTGTTGGAAAATAGAATAAATTACAGGTTTAGAGCCAAGATAGTTCATTTCAAATTATGATATTTTAAGTCTTTTTTCTTATACTAGTTAAATACCAGTACTCTTTAATATGTTCGTCTCTAACATGTTTCTTCGTTCTATTCAATAGTCACAACAAAAGCTAGTATGTCTAGCGGATGTCCTCGTCTTAATCAAAATTAAAGGCAACAAAATTGTTCCAAGCTTCAATATTGGAGTATCTTTTGTCTTAAAAAAAAACAATCGAGAATTATCTAATGTTGACCATCAATCATAAAAATAAAATGAGTAAATATTTTATTTAACCCTTACCACAGCCGGATCTTTTAACTCTTAATAATAAACATGCGGGTAGTTTTTTTATGAAATATAATATTGCCTAACAACAAATTCGTGTGAACCATTTCACGAAATATGTTTTCACATAGTCCAAAGTCTAGACATACCTGAAGGACGTAAACCTACATCCCAAAAGATAATTCTTTGTTTGTTGTTCGATTGTATGATCTAACTTTAAAATATGGTTCCATCGTGTTAATCATGTTAATTTATTGAAAAATTTTAATTTCAAAAATAAATTGACAATATATAATAATCCCTTCGTATTATTTAACATTTGAGTGTGGTATGAAGATTTAAAAAAATAAAGAAAAAGGAAGAAAAAGAGAAAAAAGTAAAAAATAAGTAGCACGGTCTACTAAATTTTGTAAAGAAAAATAAAAAAATTATTAACAAATGAATACAACATCTCAAAAAGGAAAATGGAGTGAGTAATTTGAGTATTGACTAATGTATATACGGTTTATGTATATGTAGGTGTGATGGTAAAAAATTGAATGAATGAAGGTTTTTGAAATTTTATAGCTGAAGGGATGGAGAGAGATGGAATAAAGAAAAAGAAACAGAGTTGAAAAACAAGAAACATAGAGCTGAACAAAAGAACGGAAACCATGTAACCTTGTATAATTGCAATAACTTCTGAAAACTAATAAAGCCGTGGTTTTGCAAAAAGTATTAGAAAAGGTAGTGTAATTTGAGTAAATTTTCAAAAAAATACAGCCTTGGTTATTGAAAAAACAAGATAGAAAACGTAGCAAGAGAAGCATATTAATTTTGGAAAAGAGGAGCGAAGGACCGGGACTCCAAAGAGAGACAAGAGTAACGCTCCTTCGTTCATTCTGTGTTGGGTAGCGAGTGAGATGAGTGATCGACGTGGGTGATATACATTTCCCTTTACTATTTTTACCCCCAACCCCCCTTCATTTTTTCACTTTAATTTTCCTCATCTACTAGTGCATGCATGCATACACGTAAATTACCAAAGAGTTTACGTATATATGGCCCTGTTTTTACTTTGCATGTGTAACTCCCAAGTCCTAACCATTTTGCAGACTTATGTACATTAGTTTAATTACGTGTGTGTATCTATATAGTTATTTACTTATAAATAAGTAGCGGAGTCTCTGTGTGTGTGGGGGGGGAAATGGCAGACAAAGGCAACTTGGAAGGGATCAAGAACGAGACCGTTGATTTGGTATTAATCATCAATCTTTTTCTTTTTATTCTTGCTAATTATGTTCCATGATTTGATTAATATGTATGTATTATGTACACATGCGTGCTTTTACTTCACTAGTGAATGGACACAGCCTAATTTATAAGCTACAAATAAACCATGCATGAAGCATGACAACCAAATGTTTCGCTTAACAAATTTATAGATCATTAGAAGAAGAGAGATCATATATATAACATTTCCTTCATGATTGATACACTTTAAGTTGAACCTTATGCATTTTATAATGAATGACCATTCTGATCATTTGGATTCTAAGAACAAATCTGTCTGTCAGAAACCTACTAATTAATATATATCATTGTTCTTTTTTGTTTTGGTTTAAATCCATCCATAATGCACCTGAAAATTTTGTGATTAACATACTATAAATTAAACCCCTGTTAAATTTTGTGATTAATATGACGCATATTCCTTCATATTAATTTGATTTACAGGAAAGCATACCAGTTGAAGAAGTGTTTGAACAGTTGAAATGTACAAAACAAGGATTGACAAGCGAGGAAGGCCAGCAAAGACTACAGATCTTTGGCCCTAATAAGCTTGAAGAGAAGACGGCAATTCTCTCTCATTCTCTTTCAGGACTTCATATAATTATTCTGTATTTTTTTCTTTTAAATGTAACAACGTCTCAATCTTTGATCAACACAGGAGAGTGCTTTTCTTAAATTCCTGGGGTTTATGTGGAATCCTCTGTCATGGGTTATGGAGATTGCTGCTATCATGGCCATTGCTTTAGCAAATGGAGATGTATGCAACTGATAGTTTTTTACTCTCTCACGCACATAATCATAATGACTGTCTTTTTTTTAATAAAGTTCTCGTGATAAATTGCAGGGCCGTCCTCCAGATTGGCAAGATTTTGTTGGTATTGTGGTGTTGCTTTTTGTCAACTCCACTATAAGTTTCATTGAAGAAAACAATGCAGGCAATGCTGCTGCTGCACTAATGGCAGGGCTTGCCCCCAAAACTAAGGTTCTTAATAACTTATATATATGTAACATAGTGGATAATCTGATCACATACATATGTTAGTGAAACAAATTCTAATTAAAGAAGACTATGATGCCACAATTGTGTTTCTGTTTTGGCTGATTCAGGTTTTGAGAGATACTAAGTGGAGTGAGCAGGATGCGTCAATACTTGTGCCTGGCGATGTAATAAGCATCAAGTTGGGAGACATAGTACCAGCTGATGCCCGTCTCCTGGATGGTGATCCTCTAAAAATTGACCAGTCAGCACTCACGGGAGAAAGTCTTCCTGTAAATAAAAATCCCGGTGATGAAGTCTTTTCAGGTTCAACTTGCAAACAAGGTGAGATTGAGGCTGTTGTAATTGCCACCGGAGTCCATACCTTTTTTGGGAAGGCTGCTCACCTCGTTGACAGCACCAACAACGTGGGCCATTTCCAAATGGTACAGTGCTAATGCTGCAAATTATGATGAGAAATCTCTAAAATTGCATTATTTAATTAAATAATCTAAAGTTTTAGTTAGAATTATAATGTTGTTTTTGTTCTTGATTATTATGGGTAGTAAAACTGATATATATAATTTACATTCATCAGGTGCTAACCGCGATTGGCAACTTTTGCATAGTCTCCATTGCAGTCGGAATCATAGTAGAGATAATAGTCATGTATCCCATTCAAAAACGCAAATACAGGGATGGAATTGATAACTTGTTGGTTCTTCTCATTGGAGGCATTCCAATTGCCATGCCCACTGTGTTGTCGGTGACAATGGCTATTGGATCACATAAATTGTCAGAACAAGGAGCCATCACTAAGAGGATGACAGCTATCGAAGAGATGGCTGGAATGGATGTTCTCTGCAGTGACAAGACTGGGACTCTCACCCTCAACAAGCTTACAGTAGACAAGAACCTTGTTGAGGTAAATTAGATCTTTAGCAGATGTATATAAACTTATATATTGTAAATATTGATAAGAGTAACTGTTATAAATATTCAAATCAAATAACTGAGACTTGTTTGTTATCAGGTATTTGCTAAGGATATGGACAAGGACACTGTACTTCTTTACGGGGCTAGGGCTTCTAGGGTGGAGAACCAGGACGCCATTGATGCTTGTATTGTAGGAATGCTGGGTGATCCTAAGGAGGTATATTTGTTCAGTTGATATGGATAAACATTTGTGAACTTGCATGTAACTTTTTCTTCTTTGAGCTCTGCAGGCTAGGGCAGGGATAAATGAGAAACATTTCCTGCCTTTTAACCCAGTAGACAAGCGCACAGCTATCACATACACTGATGCCAGTGACAATTGGTATCGTATTAGCAAAGGCGCACCTGAGCAGGTATTCTATACATGTTTGTGCACCTAAAGAGTGAACTTGCATCTTCATCTTTCTAAAGACTCATGTACTATATAATATTTTGCATATATTCATTTCTTATATTCTTATACGACTATCCCAATATCTTTCTAGATCATTGAACTTTGCAATCTTAAAGAAGATGTTAGTAAGAGGGCCCATTCCATTATTGACAAGTTTGCTGATCGCGGTCTTCGCTCTTTGGCCGTCGCACAACAGGTGAGGCTGATCATGTTGTTAATTTCGTAAAGGATATCATGAACATGTACATATTGAAGTACTAAATGAAAGCTCGACTTATTCAGTAAGTTGTGTTTTTTAAAACTGCAGACAATACCTGAGAAGACCAAAGAAAGCCCAGGAGGGCCATGGGTATTTGTGGGTCTTTTGCCTCTATTTGATCCTCCAAGGCATGATAGTGCAGAAACCATTCGCCGCGCTCTCCACCTTGGTGTGAATGTTAAGATGATCACTGGAGATCAACTAGCTATTGGAAAGGAGACTGGTCGCAGACTTGGCATGGGAACCAACATGTATCCCTCCTCCTCACTACTTGGGCAGCACAAAGATGAAGCTATTGCTCATCTCCCTGTTGAGGAGCTCATAGAGACAGCTGATGGCTTTGCTGGTGTCTTCCCTGGTAAGTTAGACAGTGACAACAAATATTTTTATATAATAATATGCCATGTTGTTATATAAGTAAATTAAAGTATCTCTACTGCTGGGTGGCATGCAGAGCACAAGTATGAGATTGTGAAGAAGCTACAAGAGAGAAAACACATATGCGGCATGACAGGAGATGGTGTTAATGATGCACCAGCTTTAAAGAAGGCTGACATCGGTATTGCTGTGGCTGATGCAACTGATGCTGCCCGCGGGGCATCTGATATAGTGTTGACAGAACCTGGACTGAGTGTGATTATACATGCGGTATTAACAAGCAGGGCAATCTTCCAGAGGATGAAGAATTACACTATATATGCGGTGTCCATAACAATTCGTATCGTGCTAGGTTTCATGTTGATTGCACTTATCTGGAAGTTTGATTTTTCTCCTTTCATGGTTTTAATTATTGCCATATTGAATGATGGAACCATAATGACCATTTCAAAAGACAAGGTGAAACCATCCCCCATGCCCGATTCATGGAAGCTGAAGGAGATTTTCGCTACTGGTGTTGTTCTGGGAACTTATTTAGCTGTAATGACCGTTATATTTTTCTATGCTGCTCATGACACAGACTTCTTTTCAGTAAGTAAAAACTTGCAAATGTTTGAACCTATGACAAAATTGTATGTCATTAAGTGTCAACTCGTTATTTATTATCCGTGCTCACTTTATTTCTCATCCAACTTGAAAATATTCACGTCATAATATTGATTTTGGCTTTGGCAGAACAAGTTTAATGTAAGGTCAATCAGAGACAATCCCCATGAACTTGTATCAGCAGTTTACCTGCAAGTAAGTATTGTGAGTCAGGCACTAATCTTTGTTACTCGATCTCGAAGATGGTCCTTTTTGGAGCGCCCTGGTTTTCTGCTTATGGGTGCATTCGTAATAGCACAACTGGTGAGCTTTACATGAATTGAGAATTACAGAAAATATTTTCTGTTGTCATCCATTTTACATTAGGCGTGATTTGGAAATCAATATATATTATTTTTGAATCTAGGTTGCCACTTTGATTGCTGTCTATGCAAATTGGGGCTTTGCCAGGATTCATGGTATTGGTTGGGGATGGGCTGGAGTCATTTGGCTTTACAGTATCATTTTTTATATCCCGCTGGATCTCTTCAAATTTTTAATCCGATATGCCATTAGTGGAAAGGGATGGAATAATCTGATGAATAGTAGGGTATGTCTTTCAATGAGTAAAATTGTATGTTTTACTAGAATAGATTTCGTCTGTGATGCTTATTCGTTATTTTGTCTAGACTGCATTTACAACCAAAAAGGACTACGGACGAGGGGAGAGAGAGGCTCAGTGGGCTCTGGCTCAGCGGACACTGCATGGCCTTCAGGCCCCGAATACCTCTGAGCTTTTCAATGACAAGAATAACTTCCGAGAGCTTTCTGAAATTGCTGAACAAGCTAAGAGACGTGCTGAGGTTGCCAGGTACAACTAGTATAGAAACATTTATGTATAAATAAATTTCAGTACCAATTTTATGTCTTTCTGTTGGTTGTGACCACCAGGCTAAGGGAACTTCATACACTCAAGGGGCACGTCGAATCGGTTGTGAAGCTGAAGGGTCTTGATATGGAGGGCATTCAGCAACACTATACTGTTTAAAGTGTAGGAAGACAACTTCGAGAACTAACGATTTTGCTAATGATGTTGGAAGAGAAAAAAGAAGTATTTTTGTCTAGCTCATTAATTTCCTCGTTATTCCAGATTTCATTGAAGAAGATGGATCGGTAAGAAATAATCCAACAAAATGATCCATTATGGTAATCCAATTGTTGGGAAATAGGATTAGTTACAGGATTAGAGTTAAGATGGTTCAGTTTGATTATAATTTTGTTTGGCACCTGGGAGAGGTTATCAGTGATCTAACAGACACTAGTAAGTGCCGATTTTTGTTGAATACAATATATGTATTACAAGTCACTTATAAGTTCAAAAATATATACATTTTTTGATTTATAAGTTACTTATAAATAAGTCAAACGGCAGCTATATATATTTTCAGCTCATCAATATATTCTCGCCCCATTTCGATCCTCTTCATGTATTTGAACCCAAGATAAAATCATGTTAATCAATAACGAATTTGGATTGATAGAATGTAAACCTCTCTCCATGTTGTCATGGTAATATATGCATGTATATAAATGTATAAGTAAGCCATGTTGGGCTGAAGAAAGAACGGGCAAACACGTTTGTAGGACCACCCCATAAGTGTTGATGATCTACCAATTCGATTGACAAGCATAGCGTAGGACATGGTCACATGAACATTTAAATTTATGGTTGATGTGCATGCAACCGCTTGTGTAACAAAAAAAAAAAAAAAGGAGGGTGCCTGCTGTCTTGCAAGGTTGTGCATTCACTTGCAACTTATAAGATTAAGACTTCGAGACATTGAATATCCCTGTTTTGAATATATCGACTGATTATTTGTATATACAAGGATCCACATTCATTGCAAAAGAATATAACAAACCACAAGTTAATGCATAAAGAGTCTATTCATTCAACCTCAACTGTACACATTAATCCAAGAAAAATGATGATTGATGACTTCTCTTCTAAATTGACTACTGTAAACTTTCCTTAGGCGCAAATTTTCTCCTCTGTCCAAGGATAAAAGCATATAATTGTCAAGATGCAGCTTCAGGATACTGATAAAAAAAATATTACCCTTGTCATAAATAAAATTACTATGTGCCCACAGGAGGTCCTTGATTCACAAGTCTTAATGAACCTCCAACATCGACAGGAACAAGTGGAATAAAAGAATGTAGGACATCTGTAATTAGTGGTCTATAACTTGGTTCAGGTTGTATACATAGCACAGCTACAGCAGCCACCTGTTCAAAAAAGGGTAGATTTAAATTCACGTCCAACACTGGATTTCTTTTTCGAATTGCAGGAGAATGAAAAAAGTGCATATTCATTAACGAACTTGATATAGATGTTTTAGATCCATCGTATCTTTGATCACAGGATCCACCATGTTTGGAAGTTTTGACCTGTCAGTTAGTTGCGGCATAGCCTGCTTGTTACAAAAAGGGCTCTTGTGTTAGTAACCTATAAGCTTTTTTCAGATTGAAGTAGCATCGTCAACTAGATAGGGATTGACAAAAAGCTTACCCATGTGACAATAGATTGGCATTCAGATGATATTGTTTTATCCACAGCCTTCCTTCCCAACAAAAGTTCCAGAAGAACAACTCCTAAAGAATAGACATCACTTTTATCCGTAAGCTTACCTACATTATCATCACAACCAGGACAATGTGTTTGGGTTTTAAGGTTTCCTGAAGATCGCTATAATGTTTCATTGGCAAACAGAACTTACCCATGCAACATGATAACAGTACGAGGTTAAGAATATTGTAAGAATATAAAACATTTCTTGAAATCTTATTTCACAAAATACTCTGTTTCTCTCCTTTTAATATGATGCATCTTGCTTTTACTTTGTATTGGAACTTGTAAATTTGTAAATGCCATAATCTATTCATTCTTAGAGATCTATACAAGCATTTGCAACTTATCAATTCATCGAGCAAGCAATTTAGGGTGGGTTTCAAACAAAAAAATGTAATATGGAGGAACTAGTCATCACAATTAAAGCTTTAAAATTGCATCCCTTCGAGAAACAAAATGCATAAGAAATTTGATATCCAGAAAAGCAGAAAACATATACACATTAATATCAATAATATAACAGTTTCAGAATAATAGCGAACATTGGCATACCATCAATAAGGTACTCTGGAGCCACATAACCTGAAGCTCCTGAAAGATTTGTGATGTTCTTGTTTTGAAGCCCATCAGCGATGGCGAGACGAAAATTAGAGAGCTGGATCAGGGGAAATTTCATAAGGACGGCCCAACAACGTTTGTTGAGATTAACAGTAGAGGATCAGCATAGATCTAACCTTGGCATTGAAGTTGAAATCCAGAAGAATGTTGGATGACTTGAGATCTCTGTGGATTACACGAGGATTGCATCGTTCGTGAAGATATTCTAACCCTCTGCTCAATGACAACAGTATTGATTTATCTACATCTAAAAGATCATATTTATAGGAATTGTCCAAAAAGGCATTGGCATGATGAGCATACCGTGCAATATCCAAAGCAATTTTCATTCGGATATTCCAAGTTAAAGCTGATCCTTGAGATGGTCCTAACGTTTCGTGGACGCAAAAATTAGAAAGAAACATAGATAGTAATTAAAACTATTAGGTTACCCTCTTCTTTATCTTTCTAAAGTAGTACAGTATAGTGAATATATTTACCATGCAACTGGGACTCCAAAGATCCATTCTGCATCATTTCATAAACCAGAAACCTTGTCTCATTATGAATACAGAAACCAAGAAGGGAAATGACTTTCTGATGCTTTATTACACTTAACCAGGCTATCTCATTCTGCAATCAAATTTAATGATAATAAAAAAGAATCCCACAGACATATTATTTAATGTTAAAGAGATATTATTATATGCACAATGAATACCTCAAATTCTTTTTCAGCATCTAGCTTTCTACCCTTGAGTCTTTTTACGGCTGCAACAAGCTGACCATTAAATAGAGCTTTGTACACTCTTCCACTTCCACCCTCGCCCAAAATATTCTCTTCCTTGAAATCCTTTGTTGCAGTCACTAACATTTCATATTCAAAGACAGTAACCGAGCCATTCCCCTTCTTAGCTGGTTTTTTCAGAGAATTAAACTTATCCAAAACTGGAACCAACGATATCCCTTTCGAAGCTTCTTTATTCAGAAAATATATAGAGAAATTAGCACAACCTTTCAAACCTATCGTTACAAATAAAAACAAAAGAACTACCAAGATATCAGTAATAAAAAAAATTACCTAAGCTGTTTTGAGTTTTAGTATCGGAGTTCTTTAAGGTTTCACGCCTATAGATCCAGTAACAAGAGAGTGACAGTAAAATTCCACCAAGCACAGATGCGGAAACAATGACAGCTATGAGTATTTTCTTATTCAAATCTTTGTGATGCTCTGGTCTTGCCTCTGTCTCCCCTAACATTGAAGACAGCTCAAAAAGGCTTTAAAATTTAATCATAAAAAGAAACTATAAGCAAAAAAAAATACAAGAATTGGCAGCAACATACCATAGTACTAAGGTTGTCATTATAATTGTGATAGAGATAAAGATGCAAACTTTAACTACAAATAGCAGTAACTGTAATAAAACGTTCGACTTTCAGATCATATAGATACAAACTAATCACAATTGAGGTCTGAATCTCACTATACAAAATGCAAACAAAAGTAAGAAACTTAAAGATAAATGAGAATGTTAAGAGTACCTGTAGAATTCACTTGAGTGCCCTGAGAAAAAGGCTGTGTCTGAGTGGGAAGAACAGGGTCAGAAGACAGAGGAGGGGCTAAAGTAGCTGGATCAATTGGAGCTGAAAGCAACAAACTTGGACAAAGAATCCAAATGGGTAATACAAGAATCACAACATTAACAACATTCATCTTCATAACTATACTAATATGAAAGAGTGGCTTGTCTTGGGAATTGAAAAGTTAACAGGTTTCTTTCTTTTTCTTGGTATGTCGGTGTAATAACACAAAAGGGGCTTTCAAAGTTTGAATTTTGACATGAAATACTACTAGTACCACCTGTGTTAATGTCTATGTCTGCTTTATATTTAGCTTTATGTGAGTAATGGGACAGAGTAGAGTTAAAGGACTATAGCAGAGGCCTACTTGAAGATTCTTGAAAAGAAAGAATATATGGCACTTCTTTTAATCCCATTGTCAAAAGATTACTCCGTAACGTTTTGTTGATTGCACTTTTGAGTCTTGATTTGATCAAATAATTACATATCTGTTTTGGAAATTTCCCATCTCATTTTGATATCATCTTCACGCTTTATGGGATCTATATATCTGTATAATCTGTGGTAACACCACGAGCATGATGTGACATCTTTTTGTAGTACTTTGATTATTACTCCCTCCGTCCCAACCAATTCTTTACACTTTCCTTTTTGGGACGTCCCACCCAATTCTTTACATTACTAAAAATAGTAACTTTTAACAATAAATATATTATTACATCCACTACTTCACTCCACTTTTTCAACACTTTACACTATTACACCCACTATTTCATTTATTTTAACAATAAAATCACTATTACACCCACTATCCTTGGTCTTCGTGCCCGGACCAAATGTAAACATTTGGCCGGGACGGAGGGAGTATTTTTTTGGGAGTTGAAGACTATTGCCATAAAGCATTCATGTTTCCTACTTAAATATTTTATTGTAATCTTAATTAAATTTTAAAATTACAAAAAATCTTAGTGTTATATATATTTTTTAATGTAATTATTTCTTAGCATCGAGACTTTTAGAATCTTGATTTACTTAGCATTATAAATATTGCTTACACAAAATAAACATCATTAATAATTGTAACCTAAGTTGGTCTTATTTCTGTATATAAATACAAGATTTAGGGGGTATTTAATTTATGATATTATTATTTAAGAAATTTATATCATTTATCAATATGTCTATTTTTATATTTATTTTATAAATATGTCTTATTATCTTATTTACACACTTAAATATAAATATTAAGACTAATATATCCTTAGATTTACTTAACGTACTTTTAACTAATAATTATTAAGTTGATATATAATTATTTTATTTTTACAAGTCTTGATCTTATAATAATTCAATTTTTTTTGAAGATGAGTGTTGTAATACATATTTTTTATTATATGATTATTTGAATAATGATATAATTAAATTCTCAAATCTTATTATATATATATATATACATAATATGGGTTGTATTTATTTTTTTTATTTTTATTTATAGTTTTTTGTGAAACCAAAATTTTAAGGAGAAATCTTATTTTAAATTTTATATGTTTAATTTATATTAGAATTATGTAATAAAATAATTTTTATATATTATATTTATTTTAAAATTTTAATTATTTTAAATTACAAGAATAAAAATGTCCTTATAAAATTATTAAGATGAAGAAAATTGTATATTGGATATATTTGAAAATTCAACTAAAAATAGAATATATTTGTAAACAACTCTTAAATTTTGGACATATATGTGAAAAATATCCCATTATTTATTACATTAATTAATGAAAATAAGAATACAATTTCAATCTATCTTTCTATTAGAAGTTTATTTTTGTTCACATCAGTCATGTTAAAATGACATGATTTAACGTCATTTTATTTCGTAGTTTGGTAGGTTCAAGCCGTTCCAAAAAAACATTAAACACCTTCCAAATGGCCTAAATATAATATTATATATCTAACTGTTACATCAGTTTTATTACCAATCAGTCTCTTTAAATATTATTTATAATTTAGTATAAAATTATATATCTAATACAACTATATCAGTTTAATAATCACTCAATCTCTTTAAATACTATTTAAATTATAAATTTATAAATTATTATTTGTTACAAAACGAAATAAAAAAAATTAAAACACATAAACTCAAATTATATAAATTATAAACAAACCTTTTAGTCAAATTTTAAGCAAACCTTTTAGCCCAATTTGAAAGTTTTACAACAAATATCAAATAAAATAATGTTAAATTGTAAATAAAATACAAATCGATAATAATCGACCGAAAAAATATATGAATAGAGGGCTTAATGTGGTCGTTGGTCCGTCATGGTGTGGTAGAGTTGTTGTGAATTGTGATAGATTATAAGAATAGTTATGCAAAATTAAAATCATATATCAAATAAATTTTATAGGCTATAAAATTATTATAAATTCTATAATTTAAATTATAATTTATTTAATTTCATACATTCAATACAAATTAAAGTAATAAAAATATTAATAAAAATATTATAATATTTTTTAAAATATGTACATATTTTAAAAAATATATATAAGCAAATAATTAGTATATGAATATTATTTTTATATAATATATAACTAAAAATATTTTATTATATTAATATTTTTATATTTTTATAAATATGCAATATATATTAGAACAATCATACAAGTAATTAATAAATGTAGTTAAAAATAAAATAATATTTTTATATTTAGTGTTATAAAATGTAAATATATTAAAAGAATTGTAATATATATAATAAAATATATTGATTATAATAAATATATTTTAAATATTTAAAAGAGGATTTAAACTAGTTAAATAAAATAGTTAGCCCGTGCTTGACACCGCGTATAGTATATTATTATTTTCCTTCTGTAGAGATCACGTACTATCACTCTAAGATTTTTATATGAAATCAAACTATTGAATTTTTTTTCAGAACTGGCTGGCATGTCACAAATAGTTAGTTGGAACTCCCCGTACTGTTATTTATTTATTTTTTATAATTTGTTATTATTTACTTTGCAGTATAGTGTAATTCATGTAGAATCCGACAAGTTACAAATAAACGACTTAAAACTTGCGTAATAAATCACATTGTTTGAATAGATTGAGCGAGTTTAAAATTTTAATGGATATGATTTGTTTAAAAATGATAAATTAAAATTTTCTATTAATGTCTAATTTATAAATCATTAAAATATTTTTGATATTATTTTTTATATAAGATTGATGGTTTGATCTCAAGAAATTATCTGAATTTAAATAAATGAAAGTATAAATAAAAGGATATTTTGTAAATACAGGAAGTGTGCCTATATTTATATTTATATTTTTATATAGAATGTCCGAGGACTTTCTCAAAGGATTTCTGTCTACTTATAATTATAAAATTACAAATAAAATTAAGATCAAGTCGAGTTAAAATTTTAAATTCAAATTGAATTTTAGTTGAATTTAATATATATTAGACTCATACTCATATATAAATCAAGTCCAACATTTACTCAATCGACTCATTTTAAATAAATGAATTAAAGAATAAATTTAATTAGTAGGAAGGTATTTTATTTTTAAAGATTAGCCAAGAATGGTATGATATTCAACAGGTCACAATAGAATGCGATTTAGAGTGGGTACTTGGTAGTAGGGGTGAACATGGGTTAGGTTGGGTCGGGTTTTCGTCAAATCTCGACCCAATCCGATTAGTTCGGTTTTATAAAAAATCAACCCATTAATTGTAAAAAAAAATCGTAACCCAACTCAACCCAACCTAATTAGTTCGGTTTGCAGAAAATCGTAACCCAACCCAACCCAACTCAATCGTAACCCAAATCCCGCACATTTGCAGAAAATTCTGCTTGTTGCAAGAGCCGGAAAGTGTTGCAGAATGTGTTGTAAAAAATTTATATAGTGCAGAAAATTTATATAGTGCAGAAATTTGTAGAAAATATGTAAAAAATATATAGAATATGCAGAAAATATGTAAAAAAATCTGCATTTTATGTAAACGGGTTGGGTTGGGTTGGGTAAGGGTTAAAATTTGTTAAACCCTTACCCAACCCAATTAGTTCGGGTTTTTTAAAAATTAGCCCATTTATATTTCGGTTTCGGACGGTTCGGTTTATTCGGCCGAAAAAAGGGGTGTTTTGATTCGGGTTGGCGGTTTAATCGGATTTTTGTTCACCCCTACTTGGTAGTGCATGCAATGCATAATGACGCGACATATTGCCCGGAAGTGGGACACATCGTGGAGTTCTGCAAACTAAAGTTGAAAGATAGGGCTGATATATCTCTTTATCACATTAAAAAGCAAGCATACCGGGTTACTCATCTAATGACCAGAGTTTTCTATTTATTAAATATCTACCACTTGTTCCTGTCTCCTCCAAATATGTTCTCGGAGACGTTATCTTCTGAATATTATTGTTAATGAGAAGTTTTAGTTTCAAAGAAAAAAAGAATGGTAAATAATAAAATGACAGTGGAAATTTTGAATACATGAATATTTTGATAATTTTGTATATAGTTTTATCAGGATCCTGTTTCATAAAAATTTAATAAACCTATTATATTTAATACGAATTTATCAAAAGAAATTTTTTTAAAAAAAGTTGCTCTTGCATTCTATAATATATTTTATTCAGGGCCTATATAATTATATATATAATATAAGTAATTGCGGGATCAACGGTAATTGGTACGTAAAATGTGCACGTTATGTAAATGAGAAAGATGCAACCACTCTCTGTTGTGTCTCTTTTTTGTTTTCATTTTCACGTGAGTAGTTAGAAGTATTGACTTAATAGTTAGTCAATGTATAAAAAATTGTCTACAGGTAAACATTCGGTCTGTTCGATTCATTCGGTCTGTTCGGTACTGTTGATCGGACCGAACCAAATAGATGGATAATCCAATAGTCAAATATTTTGGAATTGAACGGAATCGAATCGAAATTTTATTATGGATTGGACCGAACCAAGCTAAATTATTTTGGTTTATTCGGTTCGGCTCATATATTTTAAAATAATAATTAAATAAGATGAATTTTTAAGGGAATATAAATACAAATATATAAATAAAATCAAGTAAATTCATATTTAGGCCAAATAATAAATCAATAATGCAACAATTAATGTAAAATTGCATTTATCGAACATATATTATATAAATATATATTAATAAAAATATATTATATATAAAATAAAAATAAATAATATATAATTTCTTGGCCTCATGTTCTTGACTTAATCAATAAAGCTGACAAAGAAATTTCTTCTGGCGAATTGAAGACAATCTTGAAAGCCTCTACTATTATGTCCAAAGGCCTTCAACATGAAGTTTCTGATCTAAAGGCATCTGTCACAAAGCATTTTGTTCTTCTCGGCACTGCTGTTTCCACTCCTCAACATTCTCTGGAAGCCAAACTTCTTTCTGTCTCCAGTAAACAGGATGCATTGGAAGCTACAGTGACTCATCTTTCTCATTCTGTTAGTTCTATGCAGGGTATGTTACATACAATTGTCGAGCTTCTTACTGTTAAAACAGGGCATGATGTCAGAAAGGGGAAGAAGGGTGACAAATGCAAGGAGGATGCAATTTTAAACTCTGACAAACCTAATGATGCAGATCAAGGGAGTCATAAGGATGAGAAGCAAACTCTGATTGAACAAACTCTGATGACATCAAAGACTGAGATAAACTCTGATAAGCAAACTCTGATAGATGCTGATTTAGAATTAGCAAAGAAACTTGAAGATGAAGATAAGCCAGAGAAGATTGAAGAACAAAACTTGAAGGATGCTGAACTGGCAAAGAAAATGTTTGAAGAAGAACATCCAGGAATGGATCCAGTTGCAGTAGAAGCTGAATTGAAGAAATCTGGAGCTGTTAGTGCTCAAGTTCAGAAAAAGAAAAGAAGTATAAAGAAAGGTCCAATTCAGAAAAAGACTGATGCTCAACAGAAGAAACCAGAATCCAAGCCTATTCAAATCAAACCTATTGAAACTCTCAAACCAGTTGCTCAATCAAGACCAGTTTCAGAAATTCAAACAAGATCATCTTCTAGAATTCAATCAAAAGCTCCAGCTAAGCCAAAGAAACCTTTCACTATGTCTGGAACAATTTTTCTTCCAGGTGGTTCAAGTTTTGATGATGAGGAAGAAGAACAACAACAATCTCTGATAAGAAAGAAAAGGTCTGATCCTTTGTGGACAAAAACTCAAACTCTGACTCTCAATACCAGACTTGGAAAAAATAAAGGTGGTATTGGTGATACACATGCTAAGGTCTACAGAGGTGAAGCAAACATCTTCAGAGATCCTTATTCACTGAAAGATAAACCTGAAGAAGAGCTGTCTCAAGAACATTTGGATAAATTAATCTCTGTGAATGTGGTGAAGGATATCTTTGATGGTGCTCAAGCTAAAGAAAAGCTCATTTATTTTTTAGAAGATGGGAGAGTTTTGAAGATTGCTGAAGAAAGTCTGATTGATAAAGCATCTAAAGAACTTGAACATGTTCTATATCTGCTCAATGGTGAAAATGAAGCAACTTCTAGGTGGAGGAAGATTGTTGAAAGAATAATAGCTGAGAAGAAGAAGAGTGAAAGGTTGTTGATGATAAACTCTGAAGAATATGAGCCTGGATATATACTTGAAGATGGAACAGAAAGAGCAATGAAAAAAGGGGATGCAAAGGTCAAAATGGTGTTAGGAATTCCTACACTAATCTTAAATCCTGATGGTATGAAGACCTGTTGCATTGCCTTCGATGAAAGTATGGAGAGGTCATCAATTTATGCTCTAAGGGCTGCTATAATTCAAATAGATGATTCTTCTGAGAACATGAGGGAATTGAAGGAGAAGCTTGTTGATTTATTGAAAGATGCTGAAGAAAAGCTCCTAAGTCAATTTCTGAAAGAAGACTTCTCTTGTAGAAGAATCTGAGTCTAAAAAGGGTAAACAAACTCTGATGCATTTGTCTTGTATTTCTGACATCATAAGTAAAATTTATGTTTTAATTCTTAAAGCATAAATTGGGGGAGATTGTTAGGAATGCAAACACTGATGATTGTTAGAGAATACTAAACAGAGTTTATGCTGACGTCATCAGAGTTTAAGGAAGCTGTCGGTCAGAGTTTACTCTATCAGAGAATACTCAATCAGAGTTTACTCTAACAGAGAATACTCAAATCAGAGAATAACAGATCGACAGAGTTTAGCTTCAGAGTCTACCAGAAAAGGAAATAGACAAATCAGAGTCTGATTTGGATAATAAGAAGGAATTCAAGTGCAAGTCTAATTACCTTATTAAAGCTATTCTTATCATAATCTGTTTTGTAATTGTATTTGTAGCTGTGTTTATATAAACACAGAGATAGGTTATAATTCAAAGTTGAATTCATTAAGCAATAGTTATATAACCTAGCAGCTCTTAGGAACATTATTTTTCTTGAGAGAGTTTTGTATTCGAGATCATTAATAATACAAAACAGTATTCCATTCTATATACTTGTGTTCATAATCGATTATTCTGGAAAACATGATCTTTTTTCCTAATAGAATTTTAAAATTTGGAAGAGTAAATGTTTTGTTAGGATACACCAGAAAAGTAAATAAATTTGTTTTTTTTAATAAATATGAGAATATATTTAAAATTTTGGAAACAACTAAATTAACAATAAATATATACTTAATACTAAATTTATTTGCTCTAAATTTCATATTATTATAATATACTATTAAAATTAATTTTATATTTATATTTATATAATATAAAATTGATACTATTTTAATATTTAGTGTTACATCTTTAATGTTCCGAATCCAATCAATTAATCATAAAACTTAACCTCATACTGCGGGTGTATACAACTTGCTCATTCTTAGAGCTTGTTTAGTTGATTTTGACTCGCTGGCTCCTTGTTTTTTAACTTTTTACACGTATTTTAATTTATATAAAATTTATAGTTTTATAAAAATATTAATTAAATTTTAGTTATAAAAATAAAATTGAAACATAATTTGAGAAACTATATATATTTTTTAAAATGTCTTTTTAACAAATAAATTAAATATGAAGATATGTTTAAAATTTTGAAAGACACGACTTAACTCGTTCTTCGAACGCAACTTCATCATCAACCTACTTAAAAAAAAAAAAACACGCCAAAAAGCCAGAAATACAAGCCCACCACATAACAGTGTTTGAAGGAACATATATAACCACTCTAAGAAACAATGTGCATGTCATTGGGCTTAAGATTAGAATTGAATAAGCCTATATCGGCACACTAGTACTGGAGTACCAGGTTGAGAGAACAAATACTGAATTCATTAATGATAGAACTTAAAAGATTACAAGTATACTGAATTCAAGTCTATCTACGGAATTTGCAGAAATGGCACGTATAACTAGGCAGTGAGACACTACAAGTCCCTTTAAAATTGAATTTCTGGCCATTCCCCGCTGACCTTGAGCTCCATCAGAAACTTTGCATGTCAACATATCTACTCAAAGCTAGCTGGCCTGGCTTCACCAAGTTTATCACTACTCCAGTGCAAGATCTCCTAGAAGATGCACAATTGTCGAGGAGGCATGCATTTACACAACTACATGCAGGCATTATTATATGCCATGTGTGGTAGTGTCCTCCTACAGTACGTCCTTAAAAAGAATAGAAAGTGAACTAGTTGTCAAGGAGAAAAAATGATGAGAAGGAACGCAGTCAGTTTCACTCTATTAGCACTGCTTCTCATTTGTTGTACTCTTGGAGAATCCATAACCACTGATCATCACAACCAACATCATACTCCAGAAGAAAAAAGATCAAGAAACAGAAGTACTCGAAGAAGAAGAAACAGGCAAGGTGGAAGTAGAGGAAGAGGAAGATCACCATCACCATCAAGATCAAGAAACCGAGGTGGAGGACGAGGAGGCAGAGGAAGTTCATCATCACCATCCAGTGATTGTGATCCATTATACAACTATCTCTACGGCATCTGCGGACAATGGCCTTTCTCTCGTGATCAATCTCCCAACAATCCTTTTAACCCTTCCCCTAGACAAGGCAGCAGCCCTCCAAATCCTCCACCACTAGTAATCCTTTCTCCACCACCTTTAGTTCCAGTGATTCCTCCACCACTTGTCCCTTCATCTCCTCCCGTTGCAGCACTTCCGCCACCACTAATCCCACCACCTTCTCCACCACTAATAATCGCATCACCCCCACCAGCAATTCCTTCCCCTCCACCACCAACACCAACACCATCACCACCTCCTCCATCACCTCCACCCCCATCCCCTCCACCACCACTAGTTCCATCTCCACCACCACCAGTACCCTCCCCGCCACCACCTGATTTGCCACCATTCGTATTCCCACCACCACCAATATTCCCATGGCCTTGGCTATCACCACCTCCAGCTGATGACACTCCATTATTTCCCTTCTTTTCTCCACCCCCTGTACTACCTGATTTCCCTCCAGCACCACCTCTTGTCCCAATATTTTCGCCCCCGATAAACGACGACTTCTTCCCACCACCTGATCAACCAATTAGTACTGCCCCCACACCTCTTGTCCCAATATTTCAACCACCCTCTCAAGATCAATTCCCACAGCCTCAAATACCAGCACCTCTTGTACCAATATCACAAGATCCTCCCCAGCTTCCACCTCAATTCCCACTTCCTCAGGTTCCTGATTTTTTCTTCTCCCCTCCCGTGATTCCAGTGCAACAACAGCCACAACCTTTTTTCTCTACACCTCCAGACTTCTCTTCCAATGAGCCATCAGAACCATCACCGTTTCCTTTCTTCCCTCCACAGAAAAAGCAGTAGCATGCCTACTTTGTTTTCTATCAGCTCAATATGCCTTCTGTAATAGCCGTAATTATTGTCTTTGTCATTGTGTAAAAGCTGGTTAGTCTAAAACTAAGCCAGTTATGAAATGTAATCTCCCATATAGAGTTAAAACTTTTGTCTGCCTAACAGATTCGAGCTTCCAAAGTAACAAAACCACAACTTTAGCTAAAGAAAGTTATTGTCTTTGAAAGAAATTGCTTAGCCAAATGTACAATACAAATAAAAATATACAATCAGTTTAATCCAAAACAAGATTAATACCATAAAAAAAGAAGTATTACAAAACGCAGATCGTCACTGACACAAAACATCTTGCAAACTAAGGTCTAAAGATCAATCAATGGTTTGATTCAGACCATTGCTAAAAGCACCAGCAGGCACTCCTTGCTAAGAATTTTTGTATGCCACTATTTTGTCACCTTCTAACATCAACAAACATCATTTGTCGAACTGTTCAGCCCAGCACAAACAAATTACCACATGCAAAACAGTATCTATTTTACATTGCAATGAAAGAAAAAATACCCAAAAAACTAGAAGCCATAAACAGACAGATACAGAACCCTATGATTGTAAGAACTCACTGCCAGAGGATGCAAAGGATTTCCAGGAGAGTTTCAGGCATCTCAGCATCATTTTAAGCACACAAACTAATCGGGTCAGAACACTATCACATTGAAGCACATTTTTCTGGACAGCCATACATGAGACAATAATTTAAGAATATTGAGTTCCGACTTCCAAAGTTAATTCGAACTCGAAAGCTCTGCTAAAATGTCATCTTAAATTTAATTCAATTAAAAACTTAAGGTGTACAACAATAGATTAATGAAATTCGAGGGTTCGGGTGCCGTGAACCAAAAAATCGTATGTAAATGTCTGGGTGCATTTGCCAATCGCAAGCAACAAGCGGGAATGTTAGTTAAGCATCTGTTAATGATAGTATGATTTATACGGAGTACTTGTTACGAATTATTATGATTTTTTAATGTGTGTCCATGAATACACAATAAGAGATAAATTATCAAATTATAAGTGACTCATATTTATTAATGATGATGGACCTACCTATATATACAAAAACCCAACTAGTAAAAAAAAGTCACATCATCAAAATATCATAAAAATAAGTGATTAATGTGTGTTCATGGACACAAACTAGAAAATCCTTATATAATTTCGTTTGTATCAATTCGTTCGAATTACAGATTAAGATTTGGGATTTGATGTGAAGAAACAAGACAAGGGTCGGTCTAATTTTGAGATTTTAGAAAAACTAATAACTTAGCATGATATTAAAGTTTGAAATGGTAGGGGTTTCATGTAAATTCCAATATCCTTACAATTTAATAAAAAAAAATTATATAAAACATGCTTTGTTAAAAAAATCACTTGATGTGTGAGAATAAGTGTTCATTTGTGATTGCTATTGAAAACTATTGCGGTAAGAATAAGTGTTAGTGGTAAAAGTATGGTTAAAAAAAGAAAGCAAATGATTGTTTGGTATTTTTTTTATTCATGCATATTTTGATATATAATATATATAAATAATATTTTTGGAGAGATTTGATAATAAAATTTGTTGTTACTTTCAGCAAAAGCTGAAAAATAGTGTTTCTCAAAAACATGTGTGACATGCTTTAACTTTTAGATAAAAAACGTTTTTTCTGATAACAGTTTTTGAATTTTATCAAAAACCTTCCTAACATATTTTTAATAAAAAATAGTTATAATAGTAACACCATGTTCTAGTTTTGATTAGACAATTACTTAAAATACACCCATCTAATTCAATAGTTATTCAAATAATTTTATTCAAAATAATTAATTCAATTCATTAATTAAAATAACTAATTCAACCAATTAAAGAGAATAAACAATTCAATCCACTGACAACCAAACTCTAATCGTCAAACAGTTCATTTACGGAGTAATTAATTAGGATGTACTATAGGAGGATGATGTCTCCAGCTACTAATTACTCCGTAATATACTCATGTCTCGCGGTGTTCTTTACATCGATATCAGAGGCCAGGGGCCCATTCCCTTGACCTGTACTGGTAAGAAACTAAGAATGATACTCCACGTGAAATCCAACAAAAAGCTGCCGAATTGTCATATTTCTTGCATGTATTTATTGAAGTATTTTGAGAAATGAGTTGGTATTTGACTAGGATAATTAATATTGAACATAATTTTTAAGTATTATTTTCTTAATTAAAATATATCTTATATTAATCTCTTAACTAAAACACATCTTAAATTAATTTTCTAATCAAAACACATTAATACTATTTTATTAAAATGATATTAAATAAAATATAATTAATATTATAAAAATAAATTTAAATCATATAAAAAATATTAAAGAACCTAAGAGCCCTACCCTACTTAAAAGAGATATAAGCTAATATATATAATAAATTAATTGCATGGGATATAAGCTAATATATATAATAAATTTTCAATATAATTTTTTTTAACATGGCCTAAAGGTTGTACTTATAATAAAACATTAAAGTTGAACATCATCATAAATTCTTAAGTATTATCTATAAGCCCCTTTTGAATAGATTTAGATACCAAACTAAAATACAAAATCTAGTCCTATAAAACTACGTAATTGAAAATTTGGGAATTCTTAGCTGTATGTACAAAAATATAACATTAATTGACACGATGTCCCCAAATTGCAGTACGTGCAATATTCTCAATTTTTTTAAAAAAAATCAATTGTATATATATGAATTCTGCTATTTTTTTGTTAAATATATAAGTGGACAGACAATTGTCATTTACGTAAATTAACACAGACATAAAATATACAGTACAGTAGTTCTTTTCGCCGAGTACTAAGGTGTAGGGCCTGATTATTCTTTTCTCTTTTTTCTTATAAATTATAATCCTCCCGTTACTATTTAATTAATTGCATCTTTGACTTTGTTCAAATATTTGAAATTTTGTATAGCATTAAACTTCTTGGCCTTACTTTTGGATGCAGAGAAAAGAATAATAAAGAGGCCGTTACATAAACCTTGAAAATTATTAATTAAATAATCGAGAGGGAAGAGGTGCACGTTCCGTCAAAACCGGGCATTATCTCCCACGACTAATTGCCTAAACATACATGTATATACACACGCCTACAAATCATACCTATGCATACATATATGTACAATTTTCTAGTACTAGTTTTACAAGTACATCAACAGCCTGCCCATGACCGCGTAAACGATTCCACTTCCTCTGTCTTTGTTCTTATTACCCACACAAAACAGAACATAATCAACAAACATCAAACATGGCGTGCAAGCACCAAGTCTCTCTACAACTTGTACTTATAGTTTTCTTTGTGTTTTCAACTCTCTTTTCATTCACTCAACAAGCTTCTCCTTTACAATCCACCCCTACTTCAGGTAATACTATTATCATATCGTATGTGTTTTTTTATGGGTACAATGTGTTTTCTTTTGAGGGAAAAACAATGTTGTGTTTAACCTTAAATCTTTGTTTTCTTTGTTTTTAGGGGTGATTTATGAGAGTGATCATGATTTTGTTTCATGGGGAAGTAGAAGGAGTGTGGCTGAGGATGTTACAGGTGTTAGCAACTCATCTTTGATACTGGCCAAGACAAGAACTTACAGAAAGGACCCATCTGATAGTTTCAAATACTACACACGTGGATGGAATATTAGTGAAAACCATTACATTTATGTATGTTTTTAGCCTTTCAAACCCTAGTCTTGTTACTTCTTTCCCTCCTAATGCTAATTTTGATTTGTATGTACAGCTTATTCGATCTTTCGTACATAACTCCGTGTTTTGCATGTAATGTGATCAATGATCAATCTCTCTAGTTTTGTGTCATGTAATCCATGAACATTATGTTTTTTTTGTATCTTTCAGTTATGACAGTTGGTGACCCTCGGTTTCTTTTTGTACTTTGTACCTGAAAGAATTGGTGTTTCTTTTCATTTCATGTTTGAAAATTTGGCTGTGCATTGTTTTGCAATTGATAACTTTGATGAAATTTCCCTGCTTTGATATGTTGATCGTAATACAGTCTGTGGCTTTTACTGCTGCTCCTCTGTTCCTCATCGCTACACTCTGGTTTGTGGGATTTGGCCTGTGCTTATTGCTCCTTTGTCTATGCTTTTGCTGCTGCCAGAGACGTTCTTATGGCTATTCTCGAACTGCTTATGCACTTTCTCTTATCTTTCTCTCATTATTCACCGTTGCAGCCATGTAATTCTCTCTCTTTCAAATACTTTCAGAAAAACATGTTTACATTTAAATTATAACCTGAAGTTTAATCTGTATCTGATTCTTTTTCTTCTGTAATTTTTTCCAGTGCTGGGTCGGTTGTTCTGTACACTGGACAGGGAAAATTTCATAGTAGTACAACCGACACTGTGGATTTTGTTGTTAATAAATCAGACACAACTGTTGATAATCTTAGGAATGTATCAGACTATCTTGCTGCAGCTAAACGGATTAAAGTAAATCAATTCGTCCTTCCTCCAAGTATCCAGAACAGTATTGACGGTGTTGAAACTAAGATCAACTCTTCTGCCGTAACTCTTGAACATGAGACAAAAAAGAATTCAAAGGATATACAAAATGTTCTGGATGCTGTGTATGTCTTTATCAATTTTCTTCATTACTGCAAAGCTATTAAGATTTTATATGTTATTAATTACCTTGCACTATGCAGGGGTTTGGCTCTTGTGATAATTGCTGCTATTATGCTTCTTGTGGCATTTCTTGGTTTCCGTAAGCATACATATTCATCTTTCTTTCTAATGTTCACATTTAAATTCTGGTAATATTCTCTCATTTTTTGGTTTTTTGTGCAGTATTTTCTATATTTGGCATGCAGTGTCTTGTTTATACGTAAGCGATAACAGAACTGAAAAGCTTTAACAGGTTTCTATCAGTGACTTTAGGTTTACTAAAGTATATTCCTGTTTGTAAAAAATTTCAGCCTGGTGATTTTAGGGTGGGTGCTTGTAACACTCACATTTATCTTGTGTGGCATTTTCCTCGCTCTACACAAGTATGTCCTTGATTAATCTCTTTCTTTTTTTCTAATTGTGAATTTTTCTATCTAAATTCCGGAATATATATATTGGAATGTCAAGGATCTAGATATTGCAGACATATATAGTTGAGAGGTTTAAAATTTTAAGGCATGCCACTAGGGGTGGATATAAAGATATCTGGAATTAAGTGCTTAAAAACAATCAAGTCCATTTGCGGAGTAATAAGAGTCTTTGATGCACATGGATTCAAATTAGGGAATTTTACTAAGAGATGTTTTGATAGTGTCTGTGATCTACTGTAGTAACGAAAAAAAAGGTATTTCAGTGACAAAACCAAGTATTCTGTATGATTAATTTATTTTGATATTTTTAGTGTTCATTACACAGCGTGACTTGTGAGATGTATTGAAACACACCTTACAGTTTTTTGATTTGGAAAGTGGACAGGGAAAAGGTCTTTTAAAAGTAGTAGTTGGGAAAAGGCTTGAAATAGGAGTTTTAGTTCTTTCTAATATTTTTCTTTTCTTTATTTATTGAAGTGCGACTGGAGATACCTGTGTTGCAATGGATGAGTGGGTTCGAAACCCGACAGCTCATACAGCTTTAGATGATATATTGCCGTGTGTTGAACCTGCAACTGTTGAAGAAATATTATCTGAAAGTAAGAATGTTACCTATCAATTGGTTGTTGTGGTGAACCAGATCATTGTCAATCTTTCCAACATTGATATACCACCCGGTCTACCTTTCTCGTATAATCAATCTGGCCCCTTGGTGCCTGTCCTGTGTAATCCATTCAATCCTGACCAAACAGATCGAAAGTGTGTTGCTGGTGAGGTTCAGCTCAGCGATGCAGCACAGGTAATCTTTTTAAGAACTTTCTACATTGTAAAATGAAAACACATTCCTATATGAAATTGTTGATCTTTATTGATTCGTTTTTGGTAAATGCAGGTATGGAAGAATTATATATGCCAAGTTTCAGGAGGCAATTGCACCACAGTGGGACGTTTGACTCCTACTATGTATGACCAAATGGTTGCTGCTACTAATGTGAGTTACGGACTATATCAATACGGTCCATTTCTAGCCAATTTACTAGATTGTAGCTTTGTTCGAGATGCTTTCATGGGGATACACGATGAGTATTGCCCAGACTTGAGGCTATACAGCAGATGGGTCTACATCGGATTGGCATTGGCCTCAGGTTCAGTAATGCTTTCTTTAATTTTCTGGGTATTGTATGCAAGAGAGAGGCGACACCGAAAATATACCAAACTCATCAAGAATACCTCAGCCCCAAATTCATTTGAAGAGAAAGGACGGCCTTAAATTAGTAATGATCATATATATCTTTTGTAAATTGTATAGTAGAATTACATCATTCATTGGATCATTGTCCTAGCATTAAAATGATCAGTTCCTTAATTAATTCATGATGATATATCTAGGGAATATGGTTTGGAGTTGAAAGCTTATTAATACCTCGCGAAAGAATGGTTCATTAATTTTTTGCTTGTACTACAAAATAAAATTATACTCTGGTAAAAGTACACAGTAACAGTTTGACAAGGTAAAATACTCTGGCGGTCTTTAGTTTTTATTTGAGAAAGAAAACGATAAATTAGTTAATGTTGCAGCACAAAGTTTAATTGAATACATGGGCACGGGGCACCTGATTAGAAAGTAGCACAAGGTTTGTCATTATATCAACTGACTGACATATGGAAAGATAGAGCAAAAACATGCTATCACGCCTTGTTTTCTGTGTGTTTGCTATAACTAGAGTGTTTGAATTCAATCGCACCTTGTTTTCTACACACAGAAACTCATGTAGTACATGCACCAATATGCAAAAAAATGGTACCAAACTTAAAAAAAACAAATTATAAACTGCAGAGGGCCACAGAAAAAATAAAACAAACAAGAAGGTGTATGCAGTGGGACATTTGAACTATGGCTTCCAAATCAACCTCCTCCTCCTCCTCCTCCTCTTCTTCTTCTTCTTCTTCTTCTTCACGTACATGTCTGTGCTCTCCAACGACCCACCCGGGTTCGTTCCGGTGCAGCCGTCACAGGAGTTGGAGATTCAACTGGAGTGCAAAACCATCCATGCCCAACAATAACCGAACATTGGAGTATACATCGTTATCATCTCATCTATCCTCTTCTTATTCTTCTTCTATGAAGATGAATCAACTCCTGAAAGCATTCTTGTTGCAGATCATCAAGCCATCGAGACATAATCTTCAAAGAAGAAGGAATTTCAGACCCAAACCCACCCGTTTTTGCACCACCTCTAATCCTTCTTGTAAGAAGAAGGATCCTCTTACAAGCTCCTTAAGCTAGCTTCTTAATCTTTTTTTTACAGGAGCTTCTTAATCTATTGTATTAACACACAGATGAGAACTTTTGATTCAAATATTTTATTTTCTTAGAGCACTATATATGTTCGGTGGCAGAATTCGAAAAACCTAGCCTATGCATTTCTGCATGTCTATTCAGTGTTTGCCTACTAAACAGTGTACTAGCTACTTTAATTTACATTTAGTGTAGTTCTTTCAATGTAATATTATATAATACTATTGGAGAAATGATATGATTGTGCAAACTCTTGGACTAAGCCCATTTAATTTTTTTTACTTAAATTTCAATATTATTTTATGATAGTAGCATTAAATTCATTAAATTATAATTATATTTATTATGATCATTTATGCATGCGAAATTGTGAATACACAAAAACAATTACAAGTTAAGATTACAATTACAAAAAAAAAAGAAAGAACCCTGGGATTAATACGAGACAAATATACAAAATAAACTAATTCTATCTTGAAAGGCCTGAAATTGAATTTAAGTAGGCCCATACCAATTTTGTGGAAAAGCATCTCAGTTAACAACCTGCTGCAATACTACTGGCCCGTCTACACTTATTTTACACGAAAAATCAATAGAAAATAAAATGGATGCATAACTGGAGAAGAGTGAAATATAGAGTTGTTGACATAATAAAGTGTATGGAACGATATAGGACTGCAAATTGCAATTTACTTCCGTCGTTTACATACAAAACAATATACGTAACATAGACTGCACGGCATGACTGAACATATTGTATGGTTGTATAGACATAAAGTAGGCCCATGTCCAGCGCACTATTGGAATTGGAATTGTGTACAACATTCTTATCTTACCCATTTGTCTTTGCCCCTCCCATTCTTGTAGTGGTTTACTGCCTATGACTAAGGTCCCATAATTGGAATTTTGGTAAAATGTATTCATAGAATTTTGCTTCTTTGATGGTAGGATATGGGTCTTGTTAAAGGATGTCATGTCCACAACTGGCAGCCTCCCGTGCGAAGGATGTAAATTTCCAATTTCGAGTTGTTATCTTGATTGTAAATATATTATTGAGTTCGGTCTAAAATATATAATATCTGATAACAAATGTATTTAAGTTCAAGATTTATAAATAAATAATATCAGTGTTTGGAGTCGTATCAGATATTTACATTGTGACCCCTGACTTGAGGCTCTCGCAACCCTTGTAGCATCAGGATACCTTTCTTCAACTCATTGGAGTATGGCGTATACAGTTGTATAGTCATCAATAATTTGATGCTGGTTGAAAGGAAAAGTTAAGCCTGCTAAGAAAGAAAAATAAGTTAAGAGTTTATAGATATTTGAAGGGAAATGGCAAGGGCTAGTAGACTACTATGAAATGATTGGAAAATCTTACGTTTTCTTAAAGCCGAACAAAATAGGACTAATTATTCAAGTTTATCAATCAGGATTATAATGCAAGTCACTACATGTTAACATGTGATTATCATTATATGTTTCTTAAATTTGCGGAGTAGCTGGTAAATCTTGACACTAAAAGTGTCAATCAGCAAGCATGCTTTAGTTACTATTCATTCACGTTCATGCTTGTTGACCTGGGTACCAATATTCATTCTCATTACTGGTCATTATATAAGAGGTTACAGCTGAATTATCATAATGGTGTTCATACAGCTTCTCTCAATGTCTATGAAAAATGAAAAAATAAATAAAAATAAAAGCAATATAGAAGCTGGCAGTATTCACACAAATAACATCTCTACTTAATATACGAGTACAATTCACAATATCATATAACATGTTTCCGAATGGAATATGATTTGGTTTACAATCTCATTAGTGAGTTACTAATACAGCCAATGCAGGTGGGTTTTTAGAATGAGTGAATGACCCACTCTAAAGTTAAGTAAAAAAAAAGTGAGCAACAAGAAAAAGATAATGCGAAGTCTTCTGAAACATCCAAAGCTAATAATCCAAACAAAAAAAAACTCTGGTGGATGAACACTAAAACCATCTTCTCACCACTGAAATCTGAGACAAGGAAGTGAGTTCTTTTAATTAAGTAGGCTTTAAATTCTGAAACATTGTATCCCACCTGATCTCTTCAACCCCGGTTCTATAATAGTAACCATCATCGTCGTCTTCGTCATCGTCATCATCCTCCATTTTCTCATCGCTACGAAGATCATAAACCATGGGGCTCGAAAAACTATTAACTCTAGTAGGACTTCCATTAGTGAGTAATAACCTACCTTGTTTAGCCACCACCTTTGGCTTGCTATGCCTCTTCAACATGGCACTTTTCCATCTTGAAGTGCTATAATTGCGCCTAGTAACGAGAACAATAGCTGAATCATCGCGATGAACCAACGTTTGAATATACTTAACCAAAGACTTCTTTGTTTGCTTGATTGCACTAAGAATCTTCAACACGGAACGTGGCCTGCTTGGTCCTCTCTCTTTCTTGACAAGCTTGAGAATCTCTAGCCTGTGTTTGGCTATGGAGATGCCCATGCTTTGCAGGAATTCATGGTTGAAATAGCCTATATCTTCTTCTTCGAGCTCATTCTGAGTGAAAGACAAACCATACTCATAAACAAGGGTAGGCTCAAGGGTAGTTTTGGATAGCCAAGAGTGCCAGTCTATTGCTTTGTGGTGATCATATGCCATGATGGTATGAATAGTCTAGTTATGTGTATTAGAGATGTATAGACTTATATCTCTCTCTCAATATATAAAAAAAATATGAGGCTGAGGTTGCAAGTAAAACCAAGAGTGATGAAAATTGCTTTTATTAACAATGGGATTGTAGTTGGAAACTAGGAAAATGATGGGTTTTAATGGGGGTCTTCAAAGAAAAGTCCTTGTATAAATCAATTAGTACTCACACTTAACCACTCAACAAGAGAATTGAATCTAACTAATTTCTACTTAGATATGATTAAACAGTGTTGTATTTACAAATATTCACACTCACAAAAAGGGCCAAGGTATGATCAAAGTCATATTGTAAGTTAGAAGTGAGTAGTGAAAAAGTAGAGTAAGAAATGCTTTGGAAATATGGGGGCATCAATCACGGCATGAAAAAAGTCGGTATGGTTATTCATATATTTATATGGACCACCCCACTCTTTCTTTGAAGGTAGAAAGCAAAACAATTTGACTAATACTCCAAAGTAGGGTAAAATGTGACCATATTCTTTAATTAGTCTACAAGCAACTCCTACTCTACTCAAACCAAGTTCTAGGTTTTAGGGACTGAAATTTAAGCTATAAATATAAGTTTAATGATAATCGATAATCGCTAAGCGGTTGTAGAACAAACTATACTGACATCACAATTCTTGATGACCAAATGATCACAATTCACAGCAATGAAATCTCACAGGGAGGAGCAATTCACATATAGATTATCGAAACAGAGCCTACATGGTTAAATTCTAAGTACTACTACACTTGCAGTAGTATTCGATGTCGATTTGCTTCTTGTCTGCAGTCTTAAATGCGTTTAAGCTACCTAATTAGTCGGCTTGGTTCCTGCACAAGTCATTTGTAGATCATATAATGATCATACACTCCAAATGAATGTGCTGCTGTCAATGAATATACAACAGTATGTTCTGCCCTTTCTTGAATATGTAAAAGAATGAGTTACTATTATTAAATATGCCTCCTTGAGATCGGATATGGGAGCGTCCCATTCCCATACATACATGTTAGTTCCAGTCTGCCACAGTGCCACCGACATAATGAGTAAGAGGAGGACATTTGAAATAATATTCTTATTCTGAATCTTCAAGGATGAACAAGGTGCTCAACTTGCTAAGGTTCAAAATAGCCTCCACAAAAACAATTATCTCTGCTTATTTTTCAATCTACCCATAATGTGGCTCGTGCTAATTTTCATATTAGTATCACTTGAGATAAAACTCCATTATGTACTTCCTTTACCTAAATTTAAGAGATCTGGAACGAAAAGTTGTAAAAAAAATGTGGGAGAAAGGACGTAATACAACTCAGTGGGAATAAGGACAGTAAGATCCAATACAAATTTGTATGAAGGAAGGAATGAAATATATGGATATTCACGGCAAAATACAGTATAAAATTTCGTTTATTTCCAATTCCACCTAGTTTTATTTTTTGCAACCAAACGGATCACAATTCTTATAGGGGTACTTCACATTGTAAAGAAGTAAGAAACTATGTCACCCAAAGAAAAATTACTTGCCCGAATTACTTGAAAGTGAGACCCAGATTACTTGGAAAGAAGGGAAACATTGCTATTCATAAATATCTTGACCTACAACAGGTGCATGTCTAATGTGTAGTTCATGTATTTTCATGAGTGTTTCTTTCATGACGATGCTGGAGTATGATATCTAAATCTATCATTTTCTAAAGACTGTTTCCGGCCTGGATATTGTTTCTGAAAAGCTTTGGGACTCCGGTGGTCATTGTAGTTGCCATGTCAAGTAAGTTTGTTTGATAGCGTAATCACTTTCCTGGCATTTAGCAAGTCCCACTCAGAAGGTGCCGGCTTATAAACTAAATCCAAGAATACTATAACTACACTGAAAAGCTGGGGTTAGTGGACTACCATGGCCTAAACTTCCAGGTGGAGATGTAGAGATAAGGATGTTTAACTCCGACCTTGATGACATAAAAATTAATAGAAATGCACCCCCTCTGTCATACATCTCATAAAGGATAAAACAAACCCCAAACTACATATATTCATAAAGAACAATTCACTTTACTCTCAAGTGCATTGCACTTGACCTATAACTGAAAATCATGTGCAAGACAAATCACATGGGAAAAGGGTTAATTGTCAAGTAGGTCACTCGCTGCGTACAAATGTATCAAGTGAGTCATTCATTGCAAAAATGATTCAATTTGGTCACTAATTTAAAATTTTGTATCGACGTGATAATTGAAAACTTAAAAATTTGTATCAACTTGGTTATTCTCAGATGAGACGGTCTCTGTGATACAAATTTTCAAATGAGTGACTAACTTGAATCATTTTTTCAACGAGTGACTCACTTGATACATTTGGACACAGCGAGTGACATAGTTGATAATTAACCCCAAACGAAAATATGAAGTTATAAAGTATTACCCAAAACCTGTGCAAGTCAGACATCATCCAATAACTTCTATATATCACTAACGAGGAATTGTAATGGCGGGGAAATTGTTGTGATGTGAACATATATTACAATAGGGAACTAGAATTTCTTATTGAGGAAATAGAAAGTGATTAATGGAATTGTGAGCAGCGCAAAGATTTAATGTGAAATATGTTTGCTGGCAATACACCTACTATAAAGACTCAGGGAGGATACTGAAACAAACTAAACAGGGAATCCATAGGTTTAAGGTAAAGTGCATTAACAAGTTCATTGCACAAGGTATCACCTAACATAACAAAATTACAATTCAGCATATGCCGAAGTAGAATGACAAGCAAGTCAGCTACACAGAGATATTTCGAAATCCATAATCAAGAAAATCCTCTATAAAAATATTAAGGTCCTCTATAAAAATATCCCAATATAAATCCTTTGCAGAACGTGATCATATTCATGCTCATGCACACTGACACTGTAAATCTGATTAGAATAACTCAAATCCTAAAAAAATTAAGATATAACATGTATATACAAATAGAAGTTGGGTAGAAGAAAACATATCTTCAAAGAAGAGAAGAGATGAGAAAAAAGTGTAAAGGTTTGAAATTATATGTATAGATCGCAAGAAGAAAGTTTCTTAAGCAGTCACTGTAATTGTTGTATGATACTGTTACATGGATCCCTATTTCTTGGAGAGAATACAAGAAAATACTTGAAGCGCGGGGATGAATAATGATGAAATGAAACTAATCATCAACTAATCTATGAACCTGTCTAAGGACTTGCATTTGTGATGCTCTTGCCTCCATAAAGTTTCCTTGAAATTCATCCTCTGAAGAACGAAGTACCACCTTTCTCTGTAACAGCTAGACAGTGCATAATGATGAGCCTTTAAACGGATAGGCCCGTAGACATGGTCTTATCGTGCAGTTCTAACACTGATCTAAACTTACCATCAAGTACATATCTGTGTAAAGTCCGATTAATCTTCAGGCATGTAACTTACCAGTCAGGAAAGCAACAAGTTGCCTAAAAATCCTTGTCATCAAATTATATCTACCAAAAGACAAACCCTCAATCCAAAGCTTGTTAATATTATTCAGATTTGCTCTTAATGCTATATATATTTCCAAACACTCCGAAAATGCTAACCAGGATAGCCAATATCAGCATTAACCAAGACAAAAGCTTCTCATTTAGGCTCAAGCCAGCCCCCTGCTTACCTAACCTCAACGCAACAAGAGCTGGGAATGTATAGCCCAATGAAACAGCTGTTGTTGCCCCTGTAAATTTGAAAGCAGTCCAGATATTCGGAATCATTGTGGAACCAAAATAAATGACTGCCAACAGTACTCCAGTTAAGGCCAGACACCTCTTCCTACTTTCGGTTAGTGGAGGTGATCCCTCAAATATTAAATTATCCACTGTTTGACGCAGGGAGAAATGAATAACAGGAAAAACAAGAAGCAAATGAAGGATGTAACCAACACGAACTATATAATTTAAAGCAGTACTGAAACGAATCCCAAGGTCCTTATCAAAGTTAATCAGCACATCCGACTCTGTATCTTTCCCGAAGAGTAAATAACCTGCCATGGCAGTCGAAGCATAAACGAAAACACAAAGAACAGTTGTTATCCTCCCCACCCGGTTCATCTTCTCAGGTGAGCGACCTTCCAGTTCATTATAAATAGGCTGCACATTAAAGTGACACACATATGCATTTGACATAATCGGTATTACCACAAGCAAATCCAAGATTGCCTTGGTGGAACCAAAGTCTGGGGTAAACCTTGGAGCTTCAATTTTTCCCTCAACAAGCTTAATAAAAGCAACAACAAAAGCAACAAGAACAAATATAACTGCCAAAGCTACAGAAGCAGCTGATGTCAAGCTTAAAGAATCTATCTTATCCAAAGCACAGAGTGGGGCAAGAAAAAGCACCATCACAACCAAAATCAACATCTTCCTATGATCCCACACACCATGCCCCAACCATTGATCAAAAAGCCCGAGATGATGAAGTGAACCCGACATCACATCACCCATAATAATCAAATAAACTATTAACATACCCGCATTATTAAGAATGATACAAATCTCAGACAAAATCCTACCTCTCCTACCCAATGCATGTTGAACAACTTCCCCATAAGAGGTCGCTTTATAATGCACCGTAAATCTAACAAGAAACTCAATACTAATCTCTGACAAAATACCCATCAAAATTATAAAAACTAGACCAACAAACAAACCCAAAACTTTCATAGTAGCAGGTAAAGCCATAATGCCAGCACCAACAACAGTAGTTGTAAGATTAAAAACAGCACCAAATAAGCCAGACCCAGAAGTTCTATTACCACTAGCAACAAAGGGTATATTATCAAAATCAATATCATCATCAATATCATCATCTAAATTTAAAGACTTTGAATTTAAATGCCCAAGCTCCTGATCAGAAGACCTCAATTTTGTAAAGGCCACATCTTTAGAATTTCTATCCCCAGAATCAACATCACCATCATGTAATTGTGATTCAACATATGAACTAGAGATTCTTGAATAGTTATTATCCATTTTCTTGAAAAAAAGACGTATAATCTTGAATGCACTAATCAAGAAGACAAGAAATAGTAAAATAAACTTACAAATAGGATCAAAATTGAATCTTTTAATGATGGGTCGGATTAATTTGAGCAACAAACATAACCCATCATCGTGTTTGTAGCAATGAGTAATGCGAAAGAGCTCTGATTGATCAACTGATCAACAGAAAAATAAAATATAAAATTACTCAGGTGGTACTAGATCTCAGGGTCAATGGTGTGCGCTCGCTAGAGAGAGAGCGATTAGAGAAGTAATCGGGATTTATTTTCTTTTATTTTTTAAATAACTTTTTTATGTTACATTTTTAAATTTTTTTTATTAAGTTATATGTTACATGTTTTTATTTTTTTAATAATTTAACTTATGCCTTACAACCAAGTAGTTGTTCAAGGAAATTTTCGAAATCTGCCATAATTGAATTTAGGTTACGACGGAGGATAAACCCGATATTATTAGTTTTTTTTTTGATTAATTTGGCTTATAGCCTTACAAATGAGTATTTTTTCTATATTATTAGTTAGTTAAATGGTTAAGGACGGAAACAATCCCCTATATTTTTATGCAGAGCAAATAAATTTCTATATTTTAATATGATTTAAATAAGCCTTTTATCTTAAAATAATGTTCACATTAGCCCTTATGGTTAAATTTGATTAACTATAGTTAAATATATTTTTGAAATTTGAAAAAAATATGATATTTTATTATAAAATTTATTTTAAAATATTATAAAATCAAAATAAATTATATTATATCATCAGTATGGTGGCAAAAATAACTCTATAATTTGAGTGAAGCATCAAATAAGTTTTTCTAGTTTTATATACTCACAAAAAATTTGATTTTTAATGTGATAATTAAAAATAGAAAATATTGCTAGATTGTGTTAAACATGATCAAGATATAAGTTTAAATTATTAAAAAATTAGTAATAACACTAAATATTTATAATAAAATATTTTTAAAATATCAAAATATTATTTTAAAAAATTATAATAAGTAAAAAAAAAAATATTTGTGTATACAATAATGTTACAAATTAATTTCTTATATGTTTTAATTATTAGTATTATAATAATTACAAAAATTCTATATTTATATATGTTTTATGTAATCGAATTCCATCTTTAGTAAAAATTTGGCCAAACATATATTGATGCTAACATATTATTTGATAAAGTATTATTGTAATTAATTTTATCCTATTGCAATTTGATTTCAATTTGTAATTGATTTCTCTGATTAATTTTATTCCAAATTAATTAATAAAAAATAATGTTAACACATATTTGAATTTTGAAATAATTATATAATAAAATAAATTTAATTTAATTTAATTTTAAAATCAAATAAATAGTTAAATATCATTTTCGCCAAATTTCAAATTAATATTTGACCTATTTATTGAATTATTTTTACCCTCAAACTCATTTTATAATATAACCTATTTGGTCTTATAATATTTTAAAATAAAATTTATAAACAAATATCATTTTTTTTTCAAATTTCAAACATATATTTAACCATAGTTAATCAAATCTAATCCTAAAGACTATTTTGAACCTATATTTTAAAAATGAAGTGCTTATTTGGACTATATTAAAATACAGGCGTCGCTCTTGTTAGGGGTGAGCACGGTTCGGTTCGGTTCGGTTTTTGACCGGAACCGGAACCGGAACCGCATATCTTCGGTTTTAAAAATTGAAAACCGCAACCGCAACCGAACCATCGGTTTCGGTTTCGGTTTTAAAAAGACCGGTTCGGTTTTTATCGGTTCGGTTTCGGTTAAAAAACCGAATAAATAAAAATGAAAAAAAATATATAATTTAAATCATTATATTTTTACATTCAAATTTTATACAATCAAATATTTGATCACATTCTGCATAATAACACTACAAAAGAAAGCTAAGAAACTTTAACAATCAAATTTTAAGGTTGAATTAACAAAATGTGAATGTCCTTTATCGTAGTATGAAATCTAAAAAGCACATAACCATGTCTAATGATGTTTACTCCTGATTATATGTTTTTTAATTGGAAAATAGAGGAATAAAATGTTGTAAAGGGGTTGTCATATTCTCACATTCAATATTAGTATAGTTGATGTTGTAATATGAAATATAATTGAAAAAACTATGTTTTAGGGAAATTTAATACTTAAATTATATATATATATATTATATAATAAATTTATTTATTTTAATGATCGGTTCGGTTCGGTTTTTTTCGGTTCGGTTTTGACCTATAACCGGAACCGGAACCGAAAGTCTCGGTTTTTAAAAATCAAAAACCGCAACCGCCGGTTCGGGTTCGGTTTCGGTTTTTTCGGTTCGGTTTTCGCCGGTTTCGGTTCAGTTTCGGTTTCAATTCGATTTTTTGCTCACCCCTAGCTCTTGTATCTAAAATATAAGAGTGTTTTCACTCCTTAAATCTCACTTAAATACGCGCATAAGTTTCTTTTAAATTTTTTGCACTCGAAGTCCCGAAAAAATGTTTGTCAAATCTTTAACCTTTTGCAGTCCTCAAATTATTTTCTCAAAAAAAAAATATTTAACTACACACGTGTGTGTGTACGTTGTGTTTGTAGCAGAAGAGAGATGAACATTTCAGGCATTTGGAAATTAGAGTTCCCATTTTCTTTTGAATATATAGTATTTTATTTTTATAGCATTCATTATTTTATACAAATGGAATATTTTATATATAAATGTGTATTACAATTGTCAAGACACCCAAAACTTGTTATTCTTCTCAATTTTAATCAAAAATATTGTTATTCTTATCAATTTTAATCTAAAAGTTATATTTTTTTAAGACACGAGGTGTAGAAAATAATATTATAAACAGCAAAATTTAGTTTTAATTCTCATTGTAATAATCTTAATATAGGGTCTAAAAAACATATGAAAAGCAGTAGTGATTGATTGATCACAAAAAGGGTAGTTGAAGAACAATTGGCTAGGAAGGTTTCGAAAACATCCCGACACGAAAATGGAGAACTAGGGAGGGAACCATAATCCATGACATTGTTTAAAGTAAACTGAAACCGAGAAGCCAAACGATTTAGATTACTCCATAACGATTTAGTTAAACAAATAAAGGGAAAACGGGGAAGTGAAGTTACAGTAATTGCAAAGTGGTTCTTAATGTGTGCAAAACACAAAGAACAAATATTACAGCGGTACCGAGGGAGTGCTAGTGTAGTGTTACAGAGGAACAGAAGGAGTGCTACTGTAGACCACATCTAGCAAAAGAGACATCGGATCTCGCACTATACTAGCACCAGGAACAGTTTCCTTGGTGGCACAAATTTGTCACTAATCTTTACAGAACTTGTGTCGATAATAAACTGAGCAGAACTAGTTATTCAGTTTATTATAGCAACTTGAGATTTGTGCTGCAGAAAACAGACACATAACCACCGAACAAAACTGATAGACATAACACGGATGACTCTATATATATAACAGACACATAACCACTGAACAAAACTGATAGACATAACACGGATGACTTTATATATATAACACAGATGACTCTATATATATATATAACCTATATATATATATAATCAAAAAATGGGGATGCAGGGAGAAATTGAACCAAAAGATTGTACAAACTACAAAAACTGTTAATCCATTTTCTAATTTTCTTTTTAATTTGTTTTCCTAATGATATGTCAAAACGAACAAAAAAACAAAAGTTTGAACTGTGTTCAACCCAAAAAAACCTCTTCTAAAGATCAGTCTCAATGTTAAAACCTTTAACTTATCCATCTCTCAAGTTAACACATGCACACCCCTTCAAGGGATTCAAGAAGAAAGAGGGGGGAAATCATCATCATTCTCAAGGTTTAGAAAATTCTCCGCAGCCCTGAAATAAAAGCCCAAAACACCAGAATATCTAAAAAAATCTGCATTTAAACTACGAATGACAATGTATTAAACTTAATAATCACTCACCTTCCTTGGTTATCTTTTACTTCTTCGGAATTCTGCACTGCTGGAGATGCAGGGCTTGAAACAGATTGCCCTGCAACAGAATCACTTGAACCCAACAAACTGCTACCTTCTGCCAGAGACCCGAAAGATCCAAATTTAAGTTCATATTTTGAAATTGAGGTTCTGTTGCCATGAGAGTTAATCAGCTGGTTGTGTAAATCTTGCTCCTTAAAACTTGAAACCAAGGATTGTTCTTTCACTTGTTCAAATGAAGTTATTCTTATAGAATTATCATCCAATGTTCTTGGTGAAGTAGAATCTGCAACGTTGCTGGAGGTGTATTTCTGCACCTGGCAGCGAGTGTCTTGTAACTGATTCTGCACCTGGCAGCGAGTGTCTTGAATCTGATTCCTCCTAGCCTGAGAGGGTCTCTCTTTGAATGAATTATGCTTCTGCAAATTACATGACTAATTATTAGATTACTGCATAGATAAGGATCGTACTTTTACCTCAAACCAATTAATTATGTTCCACAATTAACAAATATTGACAAAGTCAAAAAGATACCGGATGAGGAATGTATGTCCCTGTTCCTCGTGCTTTTCTCCTTTCAACCAGACCAAAACCAGCTGTGGATGGATTAGAACTGTCAACAGCATAAGGAGGATGCCCAAAAGCTGCATCATTTGAGTTCATGTTCCAGATCACTGGCATGTACTGGCGGACAGTATCCCAGGGCTTGTTCTGGGAATGAGTAGGGAATGATAAGAGAGTTCTGCACTTTGCAGGTGAATATAACGCATATCCATGGCAACACTGACCATAGAGCAGACTTCTTATGTGACTGTCATAATCCCCACTAAGGTCTGCCAGGTTTAAACTTTCAATATCATCAACATTACCATCCAAGGTTTTCTTTCTAAAATCAACAGATAAACTGTCTGAGAAAGTATCCTCTGGACTAGAGATTGCTGAATCACCAAAATGTCCTCCATTAAAGTTTGTTAAGAAAGAATCACTACTATCTCTCCCAGGCGATAAAAAATCAGGCTCTACATTTGTGTTTCGCAAGCGGAGAGACCTATCTCTGACAAGGTCATCATATTCCTTTTCAAAGCAATCTCTGACGGTAACAGTTCCCTCTGGGGTGTAGCATGTTTGTACCGCCATCTGTGAAGAAACTGTGATGTTTGAATATCTGCCTGGCTCATTTATGGACGCAGACCTGATATTATCTTCCAAGCCCAAGATATGGTGATCAATATTTCCACTGAAATGGTTCTGATGCATGTCAGCATCAGAATATACCGCGAATGGTAACCTCTCAAGCTCATCGCCAGGTATATGTGTAGCACTTTTGCACCCATGCCTCTCCAGAGTGTTCTCGAAGAAATTCTTGATCTCTTCAGCAAGTCTGTCTCTAGGCAAACTAAGGATATTACCAAGTTTGCGAGCCCCAAATTTAAAAGCACTGCGTATACGGAAGTAGTTTCCTGAAAATATCAAGCATGTATAATTTCAATTTCTAGAAACAGAACAGGGAGAAAAAACATCCAAGTTTGATCCCTCTATAATATACCAACTAAAGCTATTCATTACCTTATTCTCAAAACAGGAATTGTGCATGAAAGTTCGAAAATTTGCCCAGAGTGGAAATTGATTGATATTATAGAAAAGTGAACTAGAGATAATTAAGTCATCAGTGCTACGCGTATTATGTTGTACTGTGATCTTCGGGTATCATAATAATATTTATAATATAGACACACATATTAAAGGAAACAATTGGCTGGAAGCTATATTTACAAACATTCACAGTATTATTCCTGTGGTCGCCACTGATACAAATTTATGTTGGTGCCAAATGATGTAATTATCTGTTAAAGGTGTATTCAACAGCTTCGAGACCTGGGTTCCACAAAAATCTGTGAAAATATACTACAGAAATGTCCGGAAGTACATTTACTTTAGCAAGTCCAAAAAAGATTAATATATAACTACACATCACTTCTAACTTCTGAGTTACTCAAGTATATTGCATCCATTCAGCCTTCCTGCAGCAAGAACTATAGGCTTCAATGTGAAGTGACTCGTCAATCACAACTCACAAGAAGAACCATGATACTATCTAAACACTCCGAAAACAATTGAATCTAGTATGTATAGATATGCAGCCAACTAAAGTTCTCTACAATTGCTTTAAATCAAAGTTTCATTTTCTTCCAGAGTTCAGACCAAATATTTTAATTTAAAAAATTGATTACATTTCCTTATAAATCTCAAATAAGAAAAGGAAAAAAGAAAACTTTATTCTTGCAACTTATACATTATACTGACAGAACAGATGTGCAAATTCCAGTAAAGGATATGAGAAAGAAGTTACCTACCTCTATTAACACTGCGCCCGAGATTATTGTTTTCTTTCAAAGGATCAATTATATTAAGATTCTTCTTGGGAAACGCGCGGGAATTGGACTCAGATGATTTCGGTGAAACCGAGAACATGTCCACACAGTTTCTTAGAAATTCTTCGCTAAGCATCAGCTCATCTTCATTGTCTGGATTATCAACTGAAGCAAACACAGAAGCACATTCTCAAAACCAACAGAATCACTCTTCTTCCATTATCGCTCAGCCACAGGGAGAAGAAAGATATTGAAATACATCGTGCCACAACTTCACAAGATAGTATTGCTTACCTACTATATCAGGCAGATATGAAGTGCAAACTGGACCATTTATACTGACACAATAGTTCTCCCAATCAAATTTGCTATAATAAACCAAAAACCGATGAAGAGCCTGCAATTGGGAAACAAAAATTTCATAAGCCAACTTTTTTGTGTATTCAGAACACTAAGATGTTAAGTCATTTAACACGGCCACAAGTAATTACCGCTAGAGGTCCATTTAAGGATGAATTGAACATATGGAATATGTATAGAATCAATGATTCCAAAGCATAAGTAGAAATTAAACCATGATGGGCACCAAGGATTCTGCTTTCATAGTAACACCACGCTTTTATCAGGATGATACTATGTTTAAAGAGATGGTCCTTGCCAATGAGACGATCAACCTGCATTAAATGAATTAAAACAAGAATAGGAAGAAAGAAAACAATATATATAACAGAAGCATAATTTTTTTGATAGATCTAAATTTGTGGCAAGAAGACAAGATCATGACAATAACTAATCAAAATGATGCAAATTCATCCTATGATTTTTATTAGAGTAAAAACCATTTGTGTAAATAAACTATAGATCATGCACTTTGTGTACCTAAACTTTTGATTGAGTACTTCATGTGCGAGTTTGAACATTTTTTGTACCTAAACTTGTAATTGAGCATTTTTTGTACCTCAACTACACAATTTTGAGCAGGTCTCAAAAAAGAAGGGAAAAACTACAAAATTTTAAGCACTCTGTGTACCTCAACTATACGATTGTTAAAATTTAGCAACTCAGTAAACATAATCAACATCTTATGTTAGATGATTTATATTTTAAAATATAATATTGATAATATATTATAAATTCAATATTAGTGAAAAATAAATGAAAAAAATATAATATTGTAATTCGATAATATATATATATATATATATCAATTGTATTGATTATTTTGACTATTTTTTCAGTAACCTTAAAATTTTTGTGATTACAAAATTTACCAATTACTATATCTAAGTTTTTAAAACTATTTCTAAAACTTTAATTTGATATGAATTGACAGTACTTATATTTACCACTTCAATATGTAGTACCAAAATTTACCAATTACTGTCAAAACTAAAGTCGGATTATCCACCTGGTTTATTTGAAATTGAAAGTTTCTTATTCTATTAGTAGGTACATCTACATTAACAAGAATTTAATGTACATACAGTGAAAGAATATATACTAGCATAGTATAGATTTTAATGTTGTTTACAGGTTTTATAATTTTACTATTACTGTTAAAAAGTCGCGGTTTCAAAATGGAAATATCAAATTTTAAATAGAAAGTATACTAAACAATAAACCATAAGATATTATTACATAACCAAAAGAAGTGTGTGTATATATGCATTTTCTGAATTTATGTTGGTACACATATTAATATATTTGGAAAAAAAGAACTTACTATCCCCTTTACAGTTGCCTAAAGCGCTAGAAGGTAAAATTTCAGTGCTAATTTTATTCTAAATCCAACAAAACTAAAATTATTTGCAGGAGAATAGCGTTAAAAAGCATATGAAAACACATTAATAATGTTTTAAATAAACAGACTAGCATATATTAATACCTGTTCGAGAAAACAGAGAGTAGAAAGCCCACCCAACTGATTAAAGGATATATCAATTACAATATTATCAACCAGGCACTTTACAAGCTTAACCTGCAACCAGAGAAAGCAGTTACACAAGAGACAAAGGAGAAAATGCAAGTGAGAAACATAACTTTGCCAACAGGACATACATAACAGCTTAAAGGGGAAAGAGTTATATCAAGTTATGAGATTATTTTTCCTCTTTCAAACATCATTGTTTGATAATATATATGGAAAAGAAAATACCGACACTAGTAACCTACGATCATATAGATGAGAGACAACTAGCAATTAATGCAGGCATAATAAGACAGAAAGAAGGACGCCCTAAATACGATTTAAAATCTAGTTTATGACTTTATGTTATGCGCTGTCTGAAGCCAACTTGAATCTTATATACTCCAAGCGCTTTATACAATATTCTGCCTAAAAGCATCTTAATTACTGGTGAGTTACTTACACATACGATATCAATTGAAGGTAATTTCGAAAAAAGGAATAGGGTTTGGATAAAATGTCAAATATTTCCTATTTTAGTAAAACAGGAACCATTAAGTTCCAACGATACCTAAGGTTCAAGATACATGAGTATAGAACATTTAAGTTTTTTTAAAGACAACTGTCCATTTGGGGTTCATCATTCTGGAATTTGGGTATAAAAAATTTCAAGTAGATATATTCTAATTAATGACAATGGGCCATCTAGGGTTTACCGTTCCATAATTAGGTATGATTCAACATGATACATAAGCAGTACATAACCAAGATTCAACACCAACACGAGACATAAGAAAGGTTCAACTAATTGTTGAACCTTAGTGGTTCTCACTGTAAATATGCACGGTTAGTATTCTGTTTGCTTTCTACTTAAGGACGGCCCATAAGAAACATTTAAATTGTAACATAAAATGTAGGATATTACAACGACCACTACCGAATCTGCACTAAAAAAAGTTGCTAAGACTTTGACTTCATCGCTTGAAAGAAATTTAAACTTGTGGCAGTGAGTAGCATTGCTATAATTGGTGTCCCAAGTTTACAACCAGAATAGCACAACTCAAAAATTATTTAAAAAATTTAAAGTGAACCAGGAATAAAAAAAGAACCTCAGCATCTATAAACTGTGTATCTCTCACTTCAAATTCAGCATTTGCATTTAACTGTTCAGCACGCATCACCGCAAGTACATCACGACACAAAGAATCATCGGATTTAGGACTACTCAGGGCAGTCAAGTCAATATCTCCATCTGGTAAATAAGTCTTGAGCGGTACTGAACCATATGGGAAAACCTGTGAATGTAAAAAATTATATAGATAATTCAGACAACGGATCATCATCTCATCGAAATTTCAAACACTTCTATCAGTAAAAATGACGCATATAATCCAGTAAGAAAATTAAATTTCTAAAATTGTGTATAGTGAACTGATAAAATGGAAAGACAATTCAGAAACCACCAAAAGATCCAATCTTGGACACAGCTTGCATAGGCTAGAACTGATGCACGGTGCAACAAATCAATTGTTGAAAACGAGCAAGCATACACAAGTCCTATACAAGATAAACGCACACGGACAATAAAACTCCAAGTTCCACATAATAACTACAAAACATTCTTTCACTATATATTTAGTAAAGAACGCGTAAAACTAGACAATACCCTAAATACAGCTCAAAAAAAAAGTACAGCTGATTCAGTTCACCAAGCTTTTATGTATGTGTCAACTTAACAATTTAAACTGATGTAATAACCAGAGAAATCTCTAAATCCACAACATGAAATTTTATAAACGTATTAGGATATATATATATATATAGATATATATATAGATATATATATATCTTTGAGATTCTTATGAATTGTAAGACACTGACCATTAAAAAGTGTCATGGAAAATACACAAGGCTTGATGATTTAACAGTGGAGAATGTAAGTTTTATTTATGCAACCTTGGACTTTTTCAGTAGATGAAGGGAGGTTGAGCAAATTCACTGCTGATTTTAAGTAGTGCTGGCATCCCCCGATATTGAAGACATCAATAGTGGCAAAAGCTTATTTCTTGAAATTATTATGTGGCCTTTGTGGTCAAGTTGGATTGACTTCCAGTAACAAAAAGTATCTAAAGCATGAAAATTTCAGGTGATACAGATTTGTCCACCATGTGCTTCCGCACATTGACTTGACATTCTTTGTAAACAAAGGTTACATTTACATAAATTTTAAAAATTTGGCAAACAAATAGTTACATGCAGTAACTTGACACTGTGCTATAGATTAGCAATTAGGGTATACTCCTGTCACTAATTTCTTTTCCCAAACAAAAACCAAGCCAGAATGTATTAAAACAATTCATAACCCTGCATAGATAACTCCATTATACATGACAAATGCCAAGGCCAAACAAATAAAGTTTGCAACTCGATCATCAAAAGTAATTAAGCTTACACAAAAACCAATCATCAATATAAACAATTATAAATTCCTCTCTGTCTCTCTCTCTATACACACAAACATAAACAAGTATAAACACATAAACACAGAGAGAAAACAGCAATTATATAGAGACATAAATGAGAAGAAGAAAAAAAAAAGACCTCAACACTGAGAGAGCGGCTGATAAGTCTCTGAACATAGTCAATAACGTCTCTACGATTCTCCTGAGTGTCAAGTGTAGGATGAATACACTCCAACACCTCTTGCCACGCCACTTGTTCTGCTATCTCCCACACATCTTCTCCGATCACCGTCTCCGTCGGATCGGTCCTTACACTCCGATCGCTACTCGCTTCCGACGACGAGCTCATCGAACTATTCTCCTCCATCTAAATTCACCTGTCCAGCACACAATTCATCACACCTCAATTGTGTGTGTATCTATTCTGTATCTATGTGAAACGGTTGTTGTTGTTGTTATTGTGTGTGTGTGTGTGCAATAATAAAAAAGATGATCTTTTTGGGGGGAAAAGAAAACGCTTTTGAGTATATCTATTGATTGATAATACTTGTTGTTGCTGTGTGTGTGTGTGTGTGTGTGTAATTCTGTTGTCTGTGACGAGAGCAAAGGAAGAGAGCGAATGTGAAATGACTTACCCGAGAATTGGTATTGAAAAAAAGTGAATAGGAACAGGAGGAGATAAACACGGGGGAAGACACACAATATACTAATCTAATATTATTACAGGACTGACTCCAAGTATATTACACATTACACCTCAATTGACTACACTTTTAGTCTTCTATATATACACCCGGCCTCTGCCTGCCTACCATTTTACCCCTCGTATATTGTGGGTGTTTGGGGTTCCATAAATTTAAAATAAGTAGCTTATTTTTTATTTTTTTTACATATTTTCATATTTTTTTTAAAGATAAATATTTATTTTAGAATTTTAAAACCAAATATGAACTTACTTTTTTCTGGAAATAAGGGCTTATTTCTGAAAAGTTAATGTGGGTGTTTGGGGTTCCATAAACTTAAAATAAGTAGCTTAATTTTTATTTATTTTTACATATTTTCATATTTTTTTTAAAGATAAATATTTGTTTTAGAATTTTAAAACCAAATATGAACTTACCTTTTTCTGGAAATAAAGGCTTATTTCTGAAAAGTACATACATCCCTACTTTTTCCCGGAAATAAGCCCTTATTTCCATAAGTAGCAGTTTGCCAAACAGGCCCAATACATCCCTACTTTTTTCCGGAAATAAACCCTTATTTCCATAAGTTATGGTTTGCCAAACAGCCCCATTATTACCCCCTTCCTTTTTAATTACTTGTTTTCTAATTTCTTATTCTTATTTTAAAATATATCATTTGTAAATTATTTTTTATTTTTAAAATGACAATTTTATGTTTAGAAAAAATGTTATCAAATTATATTATAAAAAGTCAACAAGTAATTAATTAAAGACGGGAGAATATTACCCTATCTTCTATTATTATAATATTATACTATATTAAGCCTGTGATTTGAAAATAGAGGTCCCGTTTGGCGCAGCTTATAAGCTGAAAAAGTTGGTATATATGTACTTTTTCTGAAAATAAGTAACTTATTTTAAAATTTGAAAATAAGATTTGGTCTTAAATTTCTAAAACAAATATTAATTTTTAAAAAAAAATATGAAAATACTTTTTAAAAAAAAGTAACTTATTACTAATAAACTAAATCAAACACTCCCAGAATATGGTGGGGTTATATTTCATCAACTAAGTCGGCATGTCACCAGAATGTATTTATTTGATAATATAATATAATGATTTTTAAATTAATATTTTTGTTGTCATAGTCATTAAATAGAATCCATAGATTTTAGTCTTTGCTGAAATCAAATATGTTGAGTCATGCCCCCGGTAATAAATTCCAGATCTTCTGAATTATCTCGTTTTTTAATTATAGTATAATTTTTCACTCTATCTCCTAGTATATGTGATATTATTTTATTTTAATTTATATATGTAAGATTATTAAAATATGATCACGTTAATAGGGTTTTATGAATTATAATTTTTTTATGGTAATTATGATTATAATTATATATGTCAAATTTGCATGACAGCAATTAAGACTTGTATTGACAGTTTGTAAAACAAGAAAATACTTGTATTGAAAATCATTTTAATAATTTTAAAATATTATTTATCATGCATGAAATATTATGTATTAAAGGTAATTATGTTAAACTTCTTTGAAAATTAAGAAATATTATGTAAATTACATACGTAAAACTTGCACAGCAGGGGTTTAGATCTTAATACAATATTGCTAATAAAAGTTTTTTGGGAAAAAAAATTAACACGGTGACAACCGGATTTTATTAAAAAAAAATTAAAATTTATTGTTATTATTACCGCTACAGTTTTATATATTATAATAAAAATAAAAGATTTCTAAAAGTAACTTTAGATAAATTATTTAAAGTTATGAATATATTATTTTTTAAATAACAGATCTGCCCCTTATAATAAAATATTTAAGTGAAAGTGGGACAACCTTAAAATATAAAAATTATTCAAGTGGGCCACTTATATAGGGTAATATACCCATAGACACATGTAATCTTTTTCGATGAGATAATATTAATAATAGGACCAAACAAACAATGGGCCCAATCAAGTAAGGAGAAGTCCAATGATGTGCTGTGTTTGTTCTCTATCTATCTATGTTATAGAATAAAAATTAAAATTCTTTACTCCAATGTTGCGCTAAACTCATCAAAAAATAAAAAAAGATGAGAAATGAATAAAGAAAGACTATCAATTTTTTACCTAATATATTCAATATAATTTTTATTAATTTTATATTTAATTTTATATTTAATTTTATCAATTTGAAATAAAATTTAAAATAATATATTTGAGACATAGTGTTATTTTAACACAAAAATCACTTTTTTGGTGTCAAACTACATCTATTTTAACATAACTATTGGATATACTCTAACACGCGTTATTTTTTAGCAGTTTGTAATTTTTATCACGTTTTCCTTATTTCTATCCTTTAAAAAGTAAGTTTAAAAATTAGGCACTTCATTACATTGGATCCATGCAATGACAGTCACATTTCAACTAACATGAAAATTTTATTATTGAGAAATTAATTTTTTACCAAAAAAGTTTTGATATTATTTTTGCTATACTTTTTTTGTTTTGAAAACTTTGCTTTTATTAATATTTTTTAAATTAATAATATAAAATTTTAATAGTTAGTTTGAGTATTTTGGAATAATAATGCATCGATCATTAACTAAAACTTATCTGTCCATTTCTTCTTCTTACCTGTAACGGACCCATTATATTTAGGATTTAGGAACCAAAGAAACAACCAATTTCAAATTAACGAAAGATTAAAAAACGGATGGAGGGCCAGGTTGCTCTCGAATACAGTACAACTTTACATGGGCCTTCTATTTAGAATATTCGATCCAGCCATACAAGAGAAGAGCTAGATTTAAGCCCGCTTCCTCGTTGTAAAATACACGGAGTAATATTTTTTCACGAATTTATTGTACAACCCTTCAGTGAATCAGATCTGGCTTTGAAAGCCTCCTTGAGTCTGGTTTTTAATTCCCCAGCCGCGAATTAAAAACTTGGTATTAGCGGACCTTTTCATTTATAATCATGTCAGTGTCTTAACTCATTTGTAATAAATCTAATATTTTAATATACATACACACACACACATATATATATATCCGTGTCTTAACTCTTAATTAGTTGAGGAATCGTATGTCCGTATATATTTTAATATGTATATCTAATATATACATATTAGATGGGGATTTTATTCATTTCAAACTCATAATTGTTATTTGATTGAAAATCTAATATTTTACATATTCCAAAATTTATGAAGTATAAATTTTTGATATATTAAAGGAATGGGTATGAACTATGAGTATTAGTAATTAGATCAAAATTTATAATTTTCATTTTTATTTATAGAATTAAATATTAATTTTTAGAATAAAAGTTTATAATAATATTATTTAATGTTTGATAAATAATATTGAATTATTTTCATATTAACCACTTATATTTATTTATTTATTAAAAAATATTAAATTAATAAATTTATTCAACCACTCAAGCAAGCACATTATATTATAAATGATATTTCATCCATGTACCTCCTTAACCCAATTTTAACTCGATACTATTCCATGAATAAAACAATCCTAAATTATTTGCATTCAATTATCCATGATCAAACAATATCAATTTATTTATTAGATACATATTTTTATATTTTTTAAAAAAATTATACATACATAAATAATAATTTTTTTAACAACAAAATTTAAAAATAATATATATATATATGCGTTTTATGTTTTTTAAAAAAAAAATACATGCACTTATAAAAGTGGATGTAGAGAGTATAATAATTGACAAGTGTTTAGCTAACATTATAAGTTGCCTACATTTTTCGGCTTATAAGTTATTCTCTCCCAGCACGCAATTCTAAGTCTCGATAACATGAGTTTTATTTAATATTTTTTATTATTCTCTTTTTTGAATAATTTAAAAAAAAACTTTTATTCAAAAAAAAGTTATTAAAAAATAATAAATAGAACTTTTTTTGTTTAGACATTAAATTACGTGGAGCGCACCGTAAAAAGGGGGGGATTACTATTTAAGCCAAACTTAACGAAATCATCGAGAAGGTGAAATGCTCGAAGAAACGTGTCCGAAATCATCGAGAGGGTTTTGTCTTGCTCCTGTCCTATGATATTTTTAAATATCATTGATACTAACTTATAATCCGTGCAAAATATAGATACTGTTAATAAATTTTATATTAATTATTTTATATAATTTAATTTTATATTAATTATTATTTTATGTTAATAATTTTATGTCCATTTCTAATTTATAATCTTGATTGCATAAAATCTTTTATTAATTTTTAAATTATTATATTCATATATGTAATTTTGTGTGTGAGTAATGTGTGTGTGTATATATATATATATATATATATATCACTTAATATATCTTGTCAAGGGTTTTCACGGAAGCAACTCTGCTATTTTAGAATAGGAGCATGGTCTGCGTATATAATCCCGCTTTGAGCGGGATATATTGGGCATATTTGGTTTATTTTATATAATAATTTATTTTATTATTAATTTATTTTTACATTTTTTTTATACAATGATGTTTATATATAAATATTCATAAAATTTAATGATAAGTCATAATTTTAAATAAATAAAAGAGTTTGAATGTGATAAAATTTAGTTGAATGTGAGTAAATTATATTAAATAAAAATTATATGATAAATAAGATTCTTAAAATAGAAAAATATTGAATATAATATAATATTATCTGTGATGAGTCATATAAAATGAGTACTATCGGGATAGATTTGTATGTATGATATATGTCCTTTCTAAATTAAATTTTATCAAGATTGAATAGTTAGGATCGTTTCTATGATTAACTAATATTGGATGATTATGATATTTTTTATGTTTCACCTCAGTGTTTTAAAAAAATTCTCTGATTTGATTATAATAATATAATATAGATTGTTCCAAAATGTTATCTTACCCGTGATTTTTTTCATTTTCTGCACGTATTTTTATATTTCTCGCTCTCTTCCGCTATCTCAAAAAATAAATTATTATTTAGTTTGAAATTTATCATTAGAATTTTGATTAATAATAAGTACATTTATTTCTTTGATTTTTTTAATTGATCTCTTTTTAAATTGAGATTATTCGTACTCAGTTATTGAATTTTCTTTAGACTCGTATTTTAAATGTTATTATCTTTAACTATGAGAATTGTTTTTTTTAGTATTCGGGATTGTAAATCTTTATTTGTTATACTAGTTCGCATATATATATATATATATATATATATATATATATATATATATATATATATATATATATATATATACTAGCTTTAATCTCGTGCGATGAACGGAACGAATTGTTTTAATATTTTAAATAATTTTTATATGATTTGAATTTAATTTTTATAATAATAATTTAATTTTTATTTAATATTATATGTATATATTTTTATATAATTTTTGAGTTATATGTAAGATTTATTTTAGTTATGAGATTAATGTTCATTAATGTAATATTTGCGTTTTTTGTTTAGAGATGTGTATTAGTTAGGAGATTAATTTGAGATATGTTTTAGTTAGAAGAAAAATTTCTAAAAATTAGGCCTAATAATAATTAAATTTTCATATACTTTATTCGTATTTGTATTTTTATAGAATAATATTTATGTGTTTGTTTAGAGATGTGTTTTATTTAAAAAATGAATGCGAGATGTTTTTAATTAAAAGATTAATATTTAAAAATTAGGCTGACTAATTAATCAATTACCCAGCCCAAATATCGACTTACTATCAAATTTTAAGTTGATCTATTTTGTAACTTTTCGGTTCAAATTTGTTTTTTTTATGATTTTTTAATGAATCGATAATGGCAAAAAAAAGGAAATTTAAATTGATTAACTTGTTTTTTTAAATAAAATATCGGTCTGTGTTTCTTCTAGTAAATAATTTACACGTTGAATATTTATAAATTAATTATTTGAGTTTTTATATAATTAACAAAGATATATAATTTTGATGAATTAAAAATAACTATACTTCATTCTATTTTTTTGAAAAAACCACTAAACATTTTAAACACCTCCGCAAGTCATTAAAAAGTCTCTGACAACGGTAGCTTTAAGATAAACCATCCTGTCTTGTCCACCAAGTGTGAGTGTGGGACGCTAATTACAGGGATGGCCCTACCGACAAACCTGTCAATCTCACGGTTAGATGAAAAATAAATATTTTTCATCTAAATATTGTTCAATCTTAGATGCAGTTTAAACTTTAAATTACTTCCTCTAGTTAACGTAAGTTTGATTTTGTTTAATTATATGATTGGAAATATATTTTCGAAATTCTTTTTTTAGTAATATTTTTATTTTCATTTAAAAAATTGTTATAAATATTATTTTTAATAATATGATCCAAACACCTAAAATTACGTGTTAAAAATTCAAATGACTCATATTATAGATCAAATAGAGACTATTTTTCAAGAAAATAAAATTTTAGTTCGATCAAGAAAAAATATATAAAATTTGCCTAAAAAAATTATGTCCCAATTCTATCAAGTCCAAAAGTCTTAAACTGATTTTTTATTTTTATTAAAATTTAACCAATTCAAAATTCAAAAAATCCGTATTTAATCTCGAATTTTATCCAAATAAAATATGATAATCCGAGCTTCATCCGTACTTTTTGAAAAGTAAAAAAAATCGATTTTGTTAATTAAGATTCAAAAATATATAATGTTTTTAATACATTCTAAACATATTAATATATAAACTTAAAAAAATTCCGAAAAAAATTTTGATCGGGCCCCTCGCCTCAAACGGGTCTTGTTTTTTAGAAAAAGTTTGGTTCAGTCCCAATTCAAAAATATTTTGAGTTTTTCAAACTTCCGTAAAATTCGGTCCACTAAATTGTTTGTACATCTCTACATGGGTCCATGAAATATTGAAAGGCGGTAGTCAAGGAATTAATGGGAAAAAAACGTGAAATTGAAAAAAGTGAATGGAAACCAGGTCATGGCATGGGGAGTTGCCATATGTGACACAATTTTTATATAAAATGTTTAAAACGAAACACAGTTGGAAAATGATTAGAAATAATACCCACAAACGTTAGACAATGTAGTGTTTAGGGTTTTTAGGTTTTTTTTAACCATATATGTTATATCGTGTTTTTTTGCCATACACATTACATCGTGCAGCGTTTAGGTTTTTTTTAAACTTTATATATTAAATATTAGAAATTTTTTGAAAAATATACATTTTAAAACTTTTTTCCATTAATTTTATTTGTTTTATAAAATTATTATTTTTGAAACATTTTATAAAAACGCTAGTTAATGATGAGTTTAAAAAAAATAAGCTTAATATTTCTAAAATCTAAACCCAGTAATGAAATTAATGAACGGTTTTTAAAATATTAAAAACGATTAAATTAGAGTCCTAACTTTAATTAGGATTTAGGACTTTTACCCTAAATCGTTGAACATTCTATTACAGACTTATAAATTCAAATACTTAACTTTTAATTTAAGTTTAATATTTCTAAAACCTAAACTCAATTGAGAAATTAATGAACCCTAAAATATTAAAAACGGTTAAATTATGTTCCTAACTTAAATTAGGGTGTAGGGTCTAGGTTTAGGAGTTAAGACCCTAAACCCTAAATTATTGAACATTCTATTACAGACTTATAAATTCAAATACTTAACTTTTAATTTAAGTTTAATATTTCTAAGATCCAATTAGGGAACTGATGAACCCTAAACTATTAAAAATGGTTAAATTATGTGTGTTTGGTCTTGGAGTTATGTTATTATTACTATTTTATTAGTAGAAAAACAAAAAAAAAATAAATTATAAACGCTACACTCGCGTAGGCTAATAAAACCCTAAACACTACACGATTTAGCATGCAGGGCTAAAAAAAATCATAATCGCTGCACGATGTAGCGTGTAGGACAATAATAACAAGTCGCTAGTAGCGTCTTTGAGTGCCTTTTTGGGTCATCTCCCGAGATAGTGTCATTTTGGGCATTCGAGTTAAAAATAGTGTCATATTGGGCATTTTTTCCACATTTTGTTTCACAGTTTTTTTGTTTCTTGATATATTTAGAATTTAATAAATTCGTAGTAAAAAAAAGAATTTAATAAATTCAATTAATGTTATGATTTTTGAGTAAATATTAAATTTTTTTACAAAAATGATAAATTTCTCATTAATTAATAATTTGAAATATATATTTTTAAAAATGTTAGAATTATGAGAATTTATTTTATCTATAAAAATATATCATATCACCGAAAATATATTTAATTAATTGTATGAAACATATTTTAAATTTAAAATAATATAAAAAAAACTACCTTAATAGTTTACACAATAAAATCAATAAAATTTTCATATTACAAAAATTAATATTTTAAAAAGAGTTTATTGCAATATGCGCATCCCATAACTTAATTGAGAATCAATTAAAAAACTCCATTTAATTAGTTGGGACAACATCTGTACACCAAAAGATATAGATGTATTAGGCTTGTCTAGGATAAGAGAGAGAAACCTCGTATTGCTTGCAAAATGGTGGTGGAGATTGTATTCGGAAAAGGGACGTATTTGGAATGACATTTTATGTCAAAAATATGGAACAAAGATAAATGTTGACATCTCATCCATGGAAATGAGAACCGATTGCTCATATATGTTGTTGAGCGTTTGCAAATTTTCAGCCCTACCGAAGATCTATAATCTACTCAACAGAGTGAATTTCCATTGAGACCTAAATGATGGGGAAAGTGCACTGTTTTGGATGGACAACTGGCATGAGATAAGGACAAGCAAAGTTTCCCAGATTGTTTAGAATTGCTCAATACACTCATAACTGTACAATATTTCTTAAATAAATAGGAGGCTGGTGAGCCGTCTAGGTCCACATTGTGGAGTCGTAACATTTGTCATAGGGATGAATTGCAACTGAACCAATTGAGTAATATCATTTCCTCTATTTCTCTCAATTCCAAGATGAATGTATTAGTATGGGCAATTTCGAAAGGAAAATTCTATACAAGTGCTTGTCTGCAAACACTACAACCTTCCAACCAAGTGGAGCTTAGCAACTGGAAGCTTATCTGGTCTTTAAAGATTCCTCCCAAGATTATCATATTTCTTTGAAAATTACAGTAGGAAGTGCTACCTACAAGCAAGTTTCTAGCAGCAATATTGAAAAATAGAAACCTCTCCTCGATGTGTGCATGGTGTCTCAGGTCGAAGGAAAGCTTACAACATCTTTTCTGGAACTGTGAATTGGCTAGATGGGGTTGGAGTTATATTGAAAGGTGGTGGAGTACTCGAAAAGAACTATAAGGTATTTAGGCAGGGGGTAGCTAAGCATATTTGGAACACAGTGGTCTTAGCTACTTGTTGGTCGATATAGATGGCTAGAAATGAATTTATCTTTAGGAAGATCAAGATGTCACAACCTACTTTGAAAGCCTTAATCTTGATACAAATTAATAAATGGGGACAAGCTTCAAACCAAATCCCGTTCTTTAATGATCCTATTTGGCTGGTTAATCCACAGGGGACAATAAATGTGTATTTTCATAAATTAGGCTCTGCATTTTGGTCCTGTAAAATGTAATGTTATGATATGGTGTGTGCAGTGGATGAAGCTTGGGGGGTAAATAGCCAAAATGTGCATAGTAAAGGTATGGGTGGTCATAGAAATAAAAAAAAGAAGCATATTGTATCTTTTTTCCTCCCCAGTGAAAGCGACAGCGGGTCTAGAGGTAGAAATAGAGGCCATACTGCACACTATTCGGGTAGCAAGTTATCCAGGAAAATTTGATATTTTTATTTGTGCCTAGGGAGTTAAATGAAAATGCGGATACACTTGCTAAAAATGGGCTAACACGTAGCAAGCCATTTGAATATTGGAATGAGGAGCTCTCTGCTCCATCCCAGAAGAAATTTAAGGACCAAATAGTGCATCCCTTTTTTTTTATGGCTTTCTCCTTTTAAATTAGAAGATACCCTCTCTAATTTAATTTGAAACCATAATAAAGGTCGTGTTGGTTAACTAAAAAGCAGTAAAGCTAATTTTTCTGGAATAGCTTCCTTTTGGTATCCCAATACAAGCTATAGAGCTTATTGGTGCTTTAATTGCATGCATGGAAACAAAATAGACATTGTCTACTTCAGGCGGCTTAATCATTCCCAAGACAATTATGACAATAGGTCATTTGCTCTTTAAATTGTTTCTTAGCCACTTAATCCATCCTCACCTCTTCTCTTACACCTTAATACTCTTCTCACATTATACTCATGGACGTTGCCTGGATTCCCCCTGAACCAGACTTTGTGAAAATCAATATCCACAGCTTAGAGCCAGAACATCTACTTCCTAACGAGAATGTTAACAGTGTTGGGGTAATAATTCGAGATGAGGATGGTAAGATGCTATAGGTTGCAATGAGAACATTTTCGAATATGAACATGGTCCAAGCTGAATTGTGGGGGCTGCATGCTGCCATGGTGCAGGCACTTGATCTGAAGAAACATAAAACCCACTTCTCGATGGATAATGTTGAGGTCTATCAGGCAATCAAAGATCAAGATGAAATTATTTTTGATGATGCTATAGAAGAGGTACTGAGACAAATAAATACAATCCATGTTAATCACTTCAAAATTGGGATCACATCATAGAGATTTTCTCTCACCATCCCAAACATGAACAATACTATTGTGTATCTCGCAAATCAGGGTCTGATCAGAGGTACTTCTTTTGCTGCAGTCCAGTTGCCACTAGATGCTGACATGGGGTTAGGGATTCAACTACCAGATTTGGAACTCCGGCCTAATCAAGGACTGAGAGAGGTGCTTGATTTAAGTACCCCGCCTTCAGTTTTATCTCATGGAAGTGTGTCTCTTGTGCAAACATCTGCAGAGGCAGACTCAGTCGTCTCAGGAGGTAATAGCCCAAACAACCAGTTTGTTAATAATACGTCTATTAACAATATTTGGCTTAATGTGATCAAGAATGTTCAAGTGCTGAATGTGTTCGATATTGGTAATATTACTGAGTCTGGAAATGCTGGTGATCATGAGGAAAATTCCCATAAGAAGGATATGGCTACTACGTTGCAGAAAGATAAAAGAAAAGGTAAGGTCTTGGCAAATAGTATAATCTCCTGTAATGACCTACGTACTCTGTCAAAAGGCAAATTCTATCATTGATAACAAAGAATTAGTCCACATCTCAACTGAGTTTGGAAAGGAAGTCATTGACTTGAAGCTCTGTATTGTTCCTGGTATCTCGATCAAAGAAGTTCTCGAACATGTGATCATGGGATCTTTAGATCAAATTTAGGAAGAGATTCGGCGTAAGATAGAGATGGAGGGAAGGAAGAAATCAAGGACAATGGTAGATACTAGGTCACACAGGTTCACTTTTCCAGTAGAAGTCTTGAATGTCGAGCGGGTCTTGTTGGACATGGCTGAATTTGAACAACGTCACTTTGTTTAAAAGTAGCCAAGTATCTGATGATAGGTCCTTTTAGTAAGTAGAAGCCATGTTGTAGGGCTAGTTTGAAAGGTAGTATCTCTGGTCTATTTTCTAATTTTCTTTTAGGATTTGTAATGCTGGATTCTAATTGCTAATGAATGACTTTCGTTTATAAAAAAACTAAATCAAAAATCAATCCGGTTATCAAACTTAAAAACATGATAAGTTTCAGCCCATAATTTAAGCTTGGAAATCAATTTAGTGCCCGTTTGGCTGGATTTATAAGCCGGAAATAAGTGCTTATTTCCAGAAAAAGTTAGTATGTACTTACTTTTTCTGAAAACAAGTAACTTATTTTCAATTTTGAAAATCATATTTGGTTTTAAAATTCTAAAATAAATATTTATCTAATTTTTTTTTGAAAATATGTAAAAAAAAATTAAAATAAGTTACTTATTTTAAATTTAAGTCCAGCCAAACGGGTCGTTAGTTCTTGAATTTAGAAACATGACAAGTTGCATCATAGATACATGAGTCTGTATTCACGTTCAACCCCTTCATCTATGTGATACAATTAACAGTCAAATGTTAAAGCGTGAAATCGAAAAAGTAAATTATTATAATTTTATATGATTTATTTTCATTGTATTTTGGTGTTCAAATTATATTTCATGATTTCAAAAAAAATAAGGTGTGTAGGAAAATTTATTGAAAATAATAATTAAAAATTTTAAATAGTGTAAAAAGTCATGCCATGGATGTGTTTTTATTTTAAATCATATTATTATATTATGTATTTTACGATTAATTTTTCAATTTAAATTTGAGATTTAGTAATTAATTTTAAAATATTTATATTTTAACTAATGCAGACTATGTAATCAATTATAAAATTTTAAGTCAAATTTTATAATATAAAGATTTTACTAATATGAAAAAAATATTAAATAATATAAAGTTGAATCAATTATTTATATGATACTTTTTTTTTCAAATTTAATTATTTTAAATTGAAGTATTTATATATATTAAATTTAATATACATACCTCATTTAAAAATAATTAAATTTGACCCTATTTTATTTTATCCTTTGATATTTGACAGTTAATTATATCAAATAAATGAAGGGGTGGAAAGTAAATAAAGAATCATAAATATATGGTGCAACTTTTCATGAACCTAAATTCGAGAACCAAATTGATTTTCAAACTTAAGTTATTGGGTGCATATTATAATAAACTCTTTTAAAAATTATGTAATTCATAATAATCCTGTAAAATTTAATTAACTAAGTTTATGTGTTTTGATTTAATTACCTTGAGCATGGGAACATTAAGTTAATTTATCCAATTTAAAAATCATCCCATTAAACATAATATATTCTTTTAACTCTTAAAAAATGTTTAATTATACTATTTTGAGTCATATCAACACAAACAAGATCAAAATATAAGACCAAGTAGAATGAAATTTTAATTATTTGCTCACTTTATTTTCTTTCCTTGCTGAATATTTGAAAATTTTCTTATAACTACCTTGAAATATTAGCTTCAATGATTTAATGTGTGTTAGTTTTTAATAATAATATTTTAAAGCAATTCTTATCTATAATTTTATTTATTTATAATTATAATTTACTGAAAAATTTAAGTTTAAATTTTAAATTTAATCAAAAATATATTTGAATAATTTAAAAAATTGAATTTGAATTCAAAGATATTCATATACAAGTATAGATTTAAATTTTTAAATAATAATTCAATTTATATAATTTGAAATCATTCATTTCAAATGAATTAAATGTTTTCAAACAAAAAAATAACTTGAAAAGAAATCGGAGATATTAATGTATTATAAAATATAAATTAAGAGTGAAAGAATGTTTTTTATAAATAAAAAACGCGACTCTTAGTGATTCGAAATTTCGAAGAGGCATTAAATGTATTCTGTAACAATATTTTCATAATTATTTTTAAAATTTTAAGTTAAGAGTTAAAATAAAAAACTTTAAAAAATTAATCTTGCATTTATAGTTCGCTTGATTGGTTTAAGAAATAACTTTAAAAAAATATTCTATATTTATAGTTCATTTGATTTATTTTATAAATAATTTATAATTTAAAAATATATAATATTTATAATTTATAATAAATTCCAAACATAACTTTAACACATTGAATTTATCTTTTTTAATTCTATATTTATACATATAGTGAAGAGGTAAAACATATATAATTGTACAGTTGAATAACAAATCCAATTTTTTTAAATACATATAAGTATTTTTGGTTCTACGTATGTAGTATAAGTTTTTGTTCTAAAAAATCATGTTTAACTTTTTTTATACATTTTTAATAGGTTTGACTTTACAGTCAAAATATTATTTTAATAATAAAAACAATTAATTCATATTAATTTACAAATATAAAAATAATAATTTTAATTATATAATTAAAATATCTATTAGTTGTGAAACGACTGTTATACCTTATATTTTGCATAATTACGTATGTATCGCTGTTTAATTTTTTTTATAAAAAAAGGTATAACTAGGTCATCATTGACATCAAACTAATAATCTCGTGTTAAATAAACATTGTTATGACCATTTGATATATTTGGTCTTTTATTTTTTTTAAAGCCTTGATACAGAAACCATCATTTTTTTTTATCATATATTAAATTTTTATATTATGAATGCATTATATATAAGTTATTTATTAATAATTTTTTAAATGTGAGAAATGAAGTTCGTATAATTGATTTCAAATTTTTTTATTAGTACGGATTAAATTAATTTTTGAAAAAGTTATAACAAATTCAGATTTTAAATATGTTAAATATTTGAATATTATATGAAATTGAGCTATAATTGCGATATTAACACTAAAATAATAATATTATATAAAATGATATGATTTAAATGTATATTTATTTTAGAAATAGATAAAAAAAAATAGGAGAATAAATATTATATAAAAAATATAAAATATTACAATTTATTAGTCAAATTGTAAGTAGTGAAAATACTCGAATTTTAGATTACACATTTCGAAAACAAACTATTACGGTGTATATATACATTGATTAAATTATTAGTTAAAAGAATATGAATTTACTTGAATATGATTATATGCGTGTGTATGTGTTTGTATTAAATATACATTTTCATATAAAAATGGATTTTAAATAAATGTTTAAGCTCATCATTCATCCGTCCCTCCGAGTTGTTTGAAACTTTGTATTTTGTATAATTACATGTGTACTATTATTTTAAATATTTTGTTAGAAAAATATAGAATTTATGTCATTATATAACAAACCAGTAATCTCATGATATATAATCATATTCATAAATTGCAAGTATGAGAAAAAAATGAATATTCTCGATAAGTCATTACTATAAAAAAAACCATTAATCTCGTGATATATAATCATAGTCATATATTATGGTTGTGAGAAAAATGAATATTCTCGAGAGGTCGTATTTATGATAAAAAAAACTTATAAAAGTTTGTGGGTGCAAGAAAAAAATATATTTACGGGATGTCGTAATATGTAAATAGACAAAATATAATAAAAAAAATAATTATGATCAGTGTAATCAAATAAACGAGTTTAGAAAATTATATTTAAGAATAAGATATTGGCTCTGTTTGGTGATTAACGGGTATGTGTTAACTGCAATAGATTGAATTAGTTGTTTTGATTAACTGATTTGAATAGTTGTTTTGACTAATTGATTGGATTAATTGTTTTAAATAAAATTATTTGAATTAGTTTGTATTTTAATTAGACACATGACAACCATATAATTAAAAAAACTCATAAAATTAGCTTTTTCAAAATTAGCTCATTGAATCCAAATCATAGTTACAAACGGCTAACTATCAAACATCAATATTAGAGATTTAATTTGGTCAAAACTCTAATTTGCCCCAAACCTTTAATTTGCCCCTCAAATCTCTAATTTCCAAATACGGCCGTTAGATTGTATATACAAAAATTTGATAATTTTGTGTAAAAAATTTAAAAATTTGTAAAATAGAAATTTTTGCAATATATACATTAAATTGTTAAAAAATTAATTTAGTTAGAAAATCAAAATCAAAATATATAATAATACATAGATATAGTTGCATAATATAAGTGTGATTTATTAATTATGTTTTAAATATTAATTTAATACTTATAAATTCAGTATGGAATTTATAACTATCAATAAATATATTTTAATAAATATATATAAATGTGTTTAAAACTAAATTTTTTAAAACAAATGATAACAAATTAATTAAAACAAATATTATAAATAAAAAATAAATTTAATTTTAGTATTTAAAAAGTTCGAACAATTATATAGAAGTGTGATACCCAATGGATCCAGCAGGTGGCAGTATCGGTAAATATAATGAAAAGCAGTGTCCAATGCTAAAACGAACATCCGAGAACGGAGAACCTGTCGATTATAGGGGGTGTTTGGCTTAACTTATAAGTAATAAGTTACTTTTTTTTAAAATATTTTCATATTTTTTTTTGAAAATTAATATTTATTTTAGAAATTTAAGACCAAATCTTATTTTCAAATTTGAAAATAAGTTACTTATTTTCAGAAAAAGTACATATATAGCAAGTTTTTCAATTTATAAACTGCTTATAAGCTGAGGCAAACGGTGCCATAAAGTGGATCTGCTGGGGATACAAAGATATCGCTGTCCGAGCTTTCAAAATCAGCCGATCACAGCCGTACGATTATTTATTAAATCTTCAGGTGTCCCCACTAAATGAACGGTCACGATTAGAAGTGCAACGTAATAGATGGCGTACCCGATTATAATATCTCTGTCAATTTACAGCTCAACTACCGATGTACTTAACACACAATATAGTCACTATGCGTTATCTATAGGAACATATGCTTATTAGCCTAATAAGCTGATCTGCTTATATCCATCAATCTGTTCCCCACTTTCTTTTAAAATCTCCATTTCTGCAAGTACTATAATGTTATTTTAAAGTAATTATCATTATCGTAGCACGATAGAATAGAGAGAATATTAAACTCTATATATAATAGCGCGAGAAACTAACAAACACATACTACTAAATACAACTTATCTATACATACATATAGATACAAGAGAGATATAACGGAGAGAGATTAGTGTATTTGTTCCTGAGGCTGGTCTTTGTTAATCGATCTCTTGGATTTGATATTGATTTGCGTAAGTTTCCCTTTAAGCTTTCTTCTCTCTGTTCGAATATTTGCTTTTTCATCCCCCTCTCCCTCCCCCCCTCTCTCTCTCTCTCTCTCTGTTTCTGTATATTTACATCACCTTGCTTTTTTGTGCCCATTTATTCTCTCTCTCTCTCTCTCTCTCTCCATCTTTGATTCCCCTTGTTTAAAGTTGCTTTTAGTGCCTGATCCACTGGAATAAAACCCTAATTTTGGTATGTACTTGTATACAAAGATATTCTCTATATAATTAGCTTGGTGGATTATTGATTTTAATTTATATATGTCGGTGCATGATCTTGTAAGAAATGGGGGTTCTTTATTGCAGATGGGCTTCAAGATGATCTAAGTCTAATTGGAAGTACAATTTATCCTTTTCCTTGTGTATCTATCTATCTATCTATCTATATATATTGTTTTATTTCAATGCCTGGAAATAAAGATTGGATTTTTATATTTAAATGGTCAAAAGAGCCTAGTGTACTTGACCTGTTTATTTTATATTTTTATAATAATATTGTTTTGGGGTTGTACAGATCTGTCTATATACTAGCTTGATTAATTATTAGTCTCCGGATTTGAGAAGGGTTTGATTGAAGACAATGTCATCTCTCAGCAGAGAGCTTGTGTTCTTGATCTTACAGTTTCTAGATGAGGAAAAATTCAAAGAAACTGTTCACAAGTACGTCCATTGATTTTTCATTTTCGTAAATATGTATTTATATATTTCTGCCTTTTCCTAGTTTTTGTTTAATTCATTGTAATGTTTTCCTGTCTGTCGTATTTGAATTTTTGAGTAGGCTTGAACAGGAATCGAGTTTTTACTTTAACATGAAGTACTTTGAGGAAGAAGTGCATAATGGGAATTGGGATGAAGTTGAGAAGTACCTCTCTGGTTTCACAAAGGTGGACGACAATCGGTATTCCATGAAAATCTTTTTTGAGATAAGGAAGCAGAAGTATCTTGAGGCTTTGGACAAGTGTGTAACTTATCTCAGTGTGCCTATTTACTCCTCCGTAATTTTACATCGTTTTTCACAATAATATTCGAACATTGCAATTTTATGATAGAAATGATCGTCCCAAAGCTGTAGAAGTCCTGGTTAAGGATCTTAAAGTTTTTGCGTCGTTCAATGAAGAGCTTTTCAAGGAGATTACTCAGCTTTTGACCTTGGAAAATTTCAGGTACATATATAATAATAATTTTATCGATTAGCTTTAAGAGAGCTACTGATTTTTTGGTTCACTGCGGATTTACCCTGTACTGTATTAACAGGGAGAATGAGCAGCTTTCCAAGTATGGAGATACGAATTCTGCAAGAGCGATTATGTTGGTTGAACTTAAGAAGCTTATTGAGGCAAATCCTCTGTTCCGCGACAAACTGCAGTTTCCAAACCTTAAGAATTCGAGGTTACGTACACTCATTAATCAAAGGTAATTTATGTTGAAGACAATTACCTGGACTTGTAGCTACAGTGTTCAAATTTTACAACATGATGCAGTCTACATTTAATCATTCTATCAGTCAAGTTCCGCATAATTTATCTGCAAAACTTCAATAACTGGGGTGTCGCAACATTCTGGTTCTTATTTGATATGCTTTCAATTTTTTTCTTTAATTTTCATTAGAAATAGAAGGGAAGTGATATTTTTGTGATGCTAATTTCACTTCTTTCAATCTCTGGCATGTACTCCACAAAAAATATGTTGTAGTAATCAGCTTAAAAATATTTGATGTTGGTATTACTCTTTACATAGCTCGTGTCTGCTATGTTATCCAAGGGAACCTATACTAAGTTGGTGCATACATGGCATTTCACTCTTTGCAGCCTAAATTGGCAGCATCAACTTTGTAAAAACCCAAGGCCGAATCCAGATATAAAAACTCTTTTTGTGGATCATTCATGTGCACAACCAAATGGTTCATGTGCTCCATCACCGGCAAATAATCCATTGCTTGGATCTTTACCTAAAGTTGGCGGGTTTCCTCCACTGGGGGCGCATGGGGTTTGTACATCATGTTTTCAACTAATTAAGTCCGTCCACTTTAGTATAATCTAAATTTTCTTATTTTTTGTCAATTTCATTTATTCAGCCGTTCCAAACTACAGCAGCACCAACTCCAACTCCTCTTGCCGGTTGGATGTCTAACACACCTACAGTTAATCACCTTCCAGTTTCCAGTGGAGCTATTGGTTTTGGCGGTCCATCAATGCCAGGTTTCATTTTAACCTGCTATTCTAGTGCTTGTTATGGCTTGCTGAACTCAGGAACCATAGCTTGTCCTTGCTGCGTTATTGATCAGTTCTATGTTTCACATCATGCAGCTGCTTTGAAGCATCCAAGAACGCCACCAGCGAACCCTTCTTTAGATTACGCTTCTGGAGACTCGGATCATTTAACCAAACGAACAAGGCCCATGGGAATATGTGACGAGGTTATAATTTGTGTCTCAATTTTAAAAATAATTATTTTCTTCTACTACGGAGTATCTATTATCACTGAGATTCTATTTTCCAAGTAATTGTTTCCTCTTGTTCTTACCATTTCCTTTGTGCTATCATAGGTAAACCTTCCGATTAATGTGTTGCCTATGCCATTCCCCGGTCATGGTCCTAGTCAGGCTTTCAATTCATCTGATGACCTGCCCAAAAATGTTGCAAGGACTTTGAATCAGGGCTCATCTCCTATGAGCATGGATTTTCATCCAACAAAACAGACATTACTTTTAGGTATGTTTTCTTCTGGAGCACAACTCTACTAACTAGAAATTGTACAGTGTCTTGGTCACAAGTCCACCTGGCCATTGTCAATACTAAAATTTGCTAATATGGTGTACTAGTTGGTACCAATGTTGGAGATATAGGATTGTGGGAAACTGGTTCCAAGGAGAGATTGGTTCTTAAAAAATTTGTAGTTTGGAATGTTACCGCATGTTCAACGACTCTGCAGGTCTGCTCCTTCCTGCAATTAGTAGAGATGAAATTGATTCCTGTGTACAATATAGTCTGCTAGACTATTGGAGACCTAAATTTATTGTTTTTTTGACCAATTCAGGCCGCTATAGTTAAAGATCCCGGTGCATCTGTTAACCGTGTGATTTGGAGCCCAGATGGTTCTTTGTTTGGTAAGATTTGTTTGTAGTGATTGTACTTTGGCAATGTTTATAATGTTATAATGCAATCATTATTACGTGAATTAAATTCTTTTATCAATAGGAATTGCATATTCAAGACACATTGTACAAATGTATTCTTATCATGGGGATGATGATATGAGGCAGCATTTAGAGGTAGTTTTTCATTCATGACTGTCAACCTTTCATCCGTTCTATTTCTTTAATTTGTCATACTACTTGATCTTTTAATCATTTAGGAGGTATTGACAAGGAACTTTTTATTATAGATCGATGCTCATATTGGTGGAGTAAACGATCTTGCGTTCTCTCATCCTAATAAGCAGCTATGTGTGATAACCTGCGGGGATGATAAAACAATTAAGGTTGGTTGCCAGTAAAATTATCAAGTTGATAACCACCAAATTAAGGAATTATCTATATTTTCTAGTGACGAAAGAGCAGTATCTCTCTCTGACACTACTGATTTCAGGTCTGGGATGCGAATACTGGTGCAAAACAATACACTTTTGAAGGTCACGAAGCTCCTGTTTATTCAGTATGCCCTCACTTCAAAGAAAATATCCAGGTATTTCATTACTTCAATCAGGCTGCTAGAATTGATATTTTATAATTTTATTTATTTCCCAAATCTGTTTACTCCTAAACCAAATTTGCTAATGGTGACCTATTACTCTATTTCTTTTCAGTTTATATTTTCAACAGCTCTAGATGGAAAGATTAAAGCGTGGTTATATGACAATTTAGGATCTCGAGTTGATTATGATGCTCCTGGGCGGTGGTGCACGACAATGGCCTACAGTGCTGACGGAACAAGGTAGGTTAATCCGTATAACTTGATTACTAGTATACTTATTTGTTGATAATGTGTGGACTAACTTCCAATCCATCCTTTGCTTATTTTGCAATTCTGAAAAAACTTGGCTTGCCTGGTTCGTTGTGCAGGCTCTTTTCATGCGGGACTAGCAAAGACGGGGAGTCTCACATTGTTGAATGGAATGAAAGTGAAGGGGCTGTGAAAAGGACATATCTGGGCTTTCGAAAACGTTCTTTAGGAGTTGTCCAATTTGATACAACTAAAAACCGGTATTTAGCTGCTGGTGATGAATTTTCTATTAAGTTCTGGGATATGGACAATGTTCAAATCTTGACAAGTATCGACGGTGATGGAGGCCTTCCGGTAAGTTAAATGCTTATACACGACTTTGTTGGAAGCATTTACACATGACCATAATAACGGACAAGTCTTCTTTTTTCTTGTCCGATCATTCAAGGCAAGTCCACGTATCCGCTTCAACAAGGACGGATCCCTTTTGGCAGTCTCTACCAATGAAAATGGGATCAAAATCTTAGCAAATTCTGATGGTCTTCGATTGCTACGTACATTTGAAAATAAATCTTATGATGCTTCAAAAGCTCCTGAAACAGTAAAGGTTCTAATCGGAAAATTTGATATTTTCTTGGCCTCCCGACATGCAATTACTATATCTTATAAATTTTATACTTTTATTTCACTCAGCCTATAATATCAGCAGCTGCTGCTAGTAGTTCTGGACCTGCAGACAGGGTTGTTTCCACTGTCTCTCTTTCTGCAATGGTAAGTGCTATAAGGTCTTTATATGTTTGCTTTTGCATATAATGGTCTTAATTTTGGTTTCACAGGGCTATTTTTTATTAATAATTTTTCTCTGCTTATACCAAACGGACTATAATAGTATATATTACACATACCAACTTGCAATTGCTTGTTGCTAGAATGGAGATACCAGAAATATGGGGGACATTAAGCCGAGAATAGCCGATGATTCGAGTGACAAATCAAAGGTTTGGAAACTTACAGAGGTTTCTGAACCTTCTCAGTGTCGGTCAACGAAGCTCCCCGAAAACATGAGAGTACCTAAGGTATAATTCAGTGTATTATATCTCAAGTATACGAACAATCATATATATATATATATATATATGTTATTTACAAATTACAATCAACTAATGCTTAGCAAAGTATCTGTTCATTTGGATAAGTTATTTAATGTTTCTTGCTATAGAAGTGGAATCTCTATCTCTATTCTTCTAATGTTGTCTACAGGAGTACTTAATGAAATAATTTCGTGCCTCTTCATTGTCAATCACTTACATGCCTTTATATTTCAGTTCTGCATGTGCTGAATGTTGAATACATTATTGTGAAATTTAGCTATCATCAGTAATGTCGGTATCGTGGTTGCTCTTGGTAGTATATCATATCAAGTAATAGAGCGAAACGTGCTCATTGCTTCCTGTGCGGTGATTGCAGATATCAAGGTTGATCTATACAAATTCAGGCAATGCCATATTGGCATTAGCATCAAATGCAATCCATCTTCTGTGGAAATGGCAGAGAAATGAAAGAAATTCTAGTGGCAAGGTATTAAAAATGTACACAAAAATCTCATCTGTTCTGTCGCATTATTCAGAAAATAACTTCTAACATGGTTGTTGATATAGGCTACAGCTAATGTTTCACCTCAATTATGGCAACCATCTAGCGGCATTCAAATGACCAATGACGTTACCGATGCCAACCCTGAGGATGCCGTGTCATGCTTTGCATTGTCGAAAAATGATTCTTATGTGATGTCAGCATCAGGAGGAAAGATATCTTTGTTCAACATGATGACTTTCAAGGTAATATATGAATGAAGAGCAGTTATGGAGGATGTGGTTTTGTTTTCATTCTGAGCAAATTTATCTAATCCCACTTCTGGCAGACAATGACAACTTTCATGCCCCCACCACCGGCAGCAACATTTCTAGCATTCCATCCTCAAGACAACAATATCATTGCTATTGGCATGGATGACTCCTCAATTCAAATATATAATGTCCGTGTGGATGAGGTATCTTTCTGTTCACCGGATATAATATATAATATAATTTGAGCTTCATTTGTAAAGCTTGTTACTAATGGTATATCTTTGCAGGTAAAAAGCAAGCTGAAGGGCCACTCCAAGAGAATCACTGGTCTTGCCTTCTCTCATGCGCTGAATGTGCTAGTTTCTTCTGGAGCAGATGCTCAGGTTGACAATCATTCTGTTCTTCTCCCCTTCCCCCTTCTCTATATCACTCTTTTTCTAAATGTATATCATTTGTTGCTGTTACACTTGTAATGGTACGATAAACTTGCATTCTTGTATCTTCCATCTTAAAATATCCACATTTCTTGTATGTTCATACATGTATTTACTCTTAGTGATGATTATGCTGCAACTTGTTCAACTACTTTATCACGGTATAGTTGGGAAAAATTGTCATAGTTTACTCTATTACATGCTATTTTAGATTATCTGACGGGAATATTAAGCTCATGCTAAAGAGACTAAAATGTCAAAAATTATTAAAAGCATTCTTGTCTTGTAACTATATGAAACTTGTATGATTTAGACATTGTTTGTTGTCTCCCATGCTTTGGTTTATTTTTGTGCCATCTCTAGCTCTGTGTGTGGAGCTCTGATGGATGGGAAAGGCAGAAGAACAGATACTTACCTGTTCCAGCTGGAAGGACTCCAACAGCACAGTCCGACACTCGGGTACAGTTTCATCATGACCAAATCCACTTTCTGGTTGTCCATGAGACTCAGCTTGCCATATATGAAACAACAAAACTAGAATGTTTGAAGCAGGTACAACCATCAGAATATTGCAGTTTTTCCATTTTACAGCATTACAACTTTCCTTTCTTCACCGGATTAACCTTTTTTCCAGTGGGTACCACGAGAATCTGCTGCTCCAATATCTCATGCAACGTTTTCATGCGATAGTCAGCTAGTCTATGCCAGTTTCTTGGATGCAAGTGTGTGCATATTTAGTGCTACACACCTCCACCTCCGATGTCGTATCAGTCCTTTGGCTTATCGGCCGCATAGTGTCAGGTACATACATGTCTTGTAGTTGTAGCACCCTGGTTTTTAGTATTTTATGTTTACAGCTTGTGTTCTGTTGTAATTAGTGATAGTTCAAACTATCTCATAATATGTTGGCCAATCAATGCTTCTGTCCACTGATTTCTCATCTCTCTTGTAGCAATTCAAATGTTCACCCAGTAGTAATTGCTGCACATCCACAAGAACCAAATCAATTTGCACTGGGACTATCAGATGGAGGAGTGCATGTCTTTGAACCCCTTGAATCTGAAGGCAAATGGGGTGTCCCCCCACCAGTTGAAAATGGTTCAGCAAGTAGTGTCCCAGCAACTTCAGTTGGAGCTTCAGGCTCAGATCAAGCCCAGAGATGATAGGGAAGGTTGCAGGAGCACGTGTTTTGAACCCTTGTTTGGTAAGGGAATTCAATATGTATGTATATTTTAATCATGCACTAGAATCACTTTTAGATGAGATAGCTAAAGCAGTAAAACAGCTCACCATGTTGAATCTGGAAGTCTACAACAAAGCTTGGATGTTAAAATGTTAGGTGTCACAAATTTGTGCATATAGGAAATTGTTTTTCTCAAACTATATACACTGTAAATCTCATATGCTGCACTTGTGAACACATTTGTGCATGTAGAAATTTATGTCTTAAAACTGATTCCGATGCATTCAAGTGCCAAATAGATAAAATGAAATGCAAGATTAATAAAACCTAGTGTAATCCACCTTCTACTCAATGCAGAGTAGCTAATTATCAAGAAAGTTTCACTCCTACAGTCTTGACCTGCAGTCATTTTTTCACACTATCATCTAGTATTCTTCTACCGGCTTTCTTACCAAAGCACTATTTGTTGCAGGTTCAAGTGCAAAAGGTTATGTATTTTATTAGGAAATGACTTGCGGACCAGTAGATCTAACTATATCAAGATATATTTAAGGCATTGAAGGTAGGTGCTATATATTAGTAATTCTGGAACCTTCCTCCTCTCTTTTCTTGCTGGAAGGAACTACATCTAGTATATCTTTTCTATTTTATGTATTTGGGCCCTGCTGCTCTGTAATCGAAAAGCCTTCTAGTTGGAATTTGGAAAAATTGCTACTCAAGTCTGTTTGTAAGTTCAGCTGCTGTATAATTTGATGGATTTGGGATTTGTGGTTACCTTCTAATTACAAGTGTATAGGGATTCATCAATTCATGGATTGAATTGATGGAGTTACTATACACATCAAACAATAGATTTATCAAATTAGTTAATGCATTGATGGAATTTAATCAACGCATAAGTATATCAATTTTATCAGTGGAGCAATAACAGACACTGTATTGTTAAAGTTTGCCAATTCATTAATCAGTCTGATGAAATGATTGTTCTTTTACCCAATATGAATCCTGATGAGATGTTCTGTGAAACAGTGTGTGAAACAGTGTATTTCAGTTCTTTCGCTCTATTTAAATTTGGGTGTAACATGCTCCTTCTAAAAACTGTTTTGCGAGACCAACAACTGCAACGTGGTATCAAATCATAATTATCATTTATAGCAAAGTAATTCGAAACTAGTGATATCATTTGCGATTTTTAACAAAAAAATGTCGAGCATCCTTGAATTGGAGCGAGTAAACCGGTAACATTAATGTTTTTGAGTCGCAAATACCTTTGTAAAGTTTTATTCCTTAGCTAGGCTTTCCAACGGGAGGGTGTTAATAACATAAATGCATTTGATATTTTTCTCCAAAAATCACAAGAGACGGTCATTTATTTAATAAAATTCGTGTGCTGTTAATTTGTTGGTATAACCAGCATGTCTTTCCATGAACCTGCGAACCTCAAGTTGGACATGCTATACGTGCATTAGCCTCTAAACAATTATTATCCACTAGCAAAAGATGGTCTGCAAACGATCAAAACCATGAACAAGGAAAGAGTCCTTGCATCTGCTTTACTCGGGACATTGGAATATCAGGTTACCAGCCAATACTCCTATTCAAGAAGCACTACTACTTTCTTTATACAAATAAAAGCAATTGCCAGTATGCATGTCAAATAAATCAATGACATTCCAAACTCATATGATCAAAGATACAAGTCATTACTCATCTAAACACCAAATAATGTACATCAAGGTTTTGGTTGAATATCTACAAGACGCAACACATTTAGGAACATGGCCACAGAAGCATATATACATTTCTTTTGTATGTAGGTAATACAAAAGGAAGGCTCCACATGCAGCACACAAATGTCTCCATCCTCCAGCAGAAGCTTAAAGTAAAATTTAGGTCTACATCTATACAATCCCACATATCACTTATTATTCTAATATACAGCAGCACTTCATGGCTGATTGGCTATATGCATGATGTTTTCCTCAGAACCTATTCTGGTCGAAAGCTTACCAGATTAGGGAGGTCAGTGGCCTGAAGCTTCTTTATATCACTTGCATTCAGCTTGCAGGATTCCAGGGTCAGTGATCGCAAATTCTTCAGGGGCTTCAGGTGCTTCAACCCTCCAGCGGTTATACGAGAGCTTGAGACATTTAGAGAAACCAGATCCGTCAACCCTGTAATTATGTTGATATCAGGCTTTTATACAGGCATCAACAGGAAATTATAGAATAAATGTTTCCAATATTTGAGGGGCACACACGAGTACACATAAGTCCTAGAAACAAATCATGAATCCTAATCACAGTATGTAGTTCTTTAGGAAAAAAAGAGAATTTCATTGCCATATCTACTAGCTACCATCAACAAATGAATAATTACCCAAGCTTATACATTGATCACCAAACGTAAAAACTGAAGAATATACATGTAATCTGAGTAACTAAAGTTCTAGTAATTTGAAATACTAAAGTCCTAAACAACTTCGACCCCATATTCACATTCACATGAACTAAAATCATATGTGTTTAAGATGCACGATATACCAGAAATCAGTTCCAAGGTTCTATCTGTCAGGTGGTGGTTCTGGGAAAGATTCAACATTGTCAAAGACGACAGATCTTTAATATTTTTCACACCTGCATCAGTTAATCCTCCACCACAAACTTCCAAGGACCGCAAATTCTTAAAACCTAAATAATCATACCACAAATGAGATATGAATAAGAATGACCCTGCTGTTTCAAGTTCCAAATACATATTATACCAATCACATATAACTAATATAGAATAATAATGTGGAATTCGACCCTCCAAAGAACTATTCAAAATGGAACTTGACAATATTAAATGGAGGAAAAAAGTTATATGCAAGTACAGCGCAAATAATTTGTTCCCGAGTCTGTGATACGAGCGCAGAATAGATCCAAATGAGTCAGACCAGTCAAACCTGCAAATACAAATAATTTTCAAAATAAATAAAGTGAAAGGGATGTGAGGATGACATGACAATTAAGTAAAAAAAGTTGACTTGGATCTTGATCGTGTTTGTGGACTTTGAATCATAATTTTTTTTACAATCATCAAATTTCTGCAGTACCGCAGTTCAATCCAAAAATAGTATTAAACACAACTTAAGTAAATAATAGGTAGCAAAAGAGAGATTAAAGATTGATAAACCCAAATGTTTATGTATTAGAGAGTGGGAAGGAACGGTGTATCACTTTCCATCCCAAATCTACTGGCCAGATGTCACAACAGTTGAAAAACTCACTTGCTGACTCGGGCTGGCAGCGAAATGAAGTCAGGCCAATCAAAACAACCCAGATGCTTCAGTACACATGAGTAGCACAGTTGGCCTTATGAAAGCTTTCAAACTAGTTAACATTTTAAAAAATTACGGATATTTGCTAATGGACTTGTTAGCCCCTTCTAATCTCCGGATGTTCAACAACACACGAACATCTAGAATTCCAGAGTGCTTTAGCCCCCACTAATTGTCAGGTTGGCCACTTGGCTTTGCAATTGCTTTCTAACTTTCTAATTTTTAATTGCCAAGGCAATAATTTAAGAACCAACTATATATAACTTGCTCGTATATGCTAAACCAGCATTAACTAATAGATGAAGTTTATCTTTAGCAAGTACTTTCTGTTCTCCTGAGATCTAAACAGGCTTACATATACAATGATGACAAATTTGCAAATAGACATACAATAAATCTGGAAGCATAAAAATCTTGAATATTATTGATAGCTCTTTAGCAATTCTAAATTTTTAAGCAAAATATAATCCAAGTAGTCTTTACTTGTAAGAGCAGCCAAGCCAGCATCTGTAATTTGGCGAGCATCCAAATTAAGAGACTTCAGAACTGATAATCCAGAGAGTTTTTTCAGGCCACCATCAGTAACGACAGTGAATGAAAGATTCAAACTCTCCAGATTAGTCAAACCTACAAAATAAATACATACTAAGGATATAAACAACTATAATGTTAACAAAGAAACATAGATCCTAACAGAATGATAAGGATATTTAATTACTACACAAGAGACATGTCTAACCAGAGAGATGATTTAGTCCATTGCTCCCTACTTCAGTATCAGACAACTCCAAACATTTCAAATGCCGAAGGCCTGAAAATCAAGTACCAATACATTACAGGGAGCTGACTGGGGTCTGGGGATAGATATGCAAAAAGTATGCTTAAATATAAAGGTAAGAAAATCTGAAAATGGATTAACTTCTGTTAAAGGGAGATGTAATACAATACAGACATCATACCCAAAATCACCCAGTTTTTTATTTATATGGCAAAAAAAATACAAAAGGTACCATGTGTCACTCTTCTGCTTAAGTTAGACTGGAAGTTGGAACATATCTCAAGAGCTCAATCCAAAGAATACTCTCCTCACATGATAAAATAAATTGTGCAAAAAATTTCATAAGACTTTTAAACTGAATAAATGTCATATACCAAACATATAGACAAATAAATTTGCAATACACTAACCTGACAAATTATGCAGCTCTTCATCGCCAATTCTACAAGAGTCAAGGTTTAAACTCTCCAAAATTTTCAAACCTGCTTTGATTTAAGGCAAGTGTGAGCATATACTCGAAGAAAGCTTATACATCTAAAAAAAATAAGACTGTAAATATGGCAATTGATGTTCTGCAAAAATAAATTTGACTGAATCACCTCATAAAAAAGAATTGACGACGCTACAAGGCAGATTCACAACATTATACATAGTTACATATAGTCAAAATTCATAAAACAGGAAAGGGATTCCTGTTTTATGAATTTTGACAATATGTAATCATATATAATTGGCATGATAGATTCTATAAGAAAGAGGTATAAGAAGCCAAATCCTGTGCCAGTTTCAATGGTACAATTAGTTCATGTGTAATGTGTTTATGGAACTCACATACGTTACATTCCAGTTGCTCAATTTATGGCCCCGTAAATTTCTACACTAAATGCATGGATACATATATATACGGAGCACTTCAGAAATATTTATTCACCAGTACAATTAAAAATAAACAATTAAAAAAAATAACCTTTCAGGTGTACCAAAATAGCATCTGATATCTCATTAAATCCCAAATTTAGAACCTTCAGAGTCTGCAGCCCTGCAGACACAGGGAAATATAAACGAGTCTCAAGTTTCAAATAAAATTACAATTTACAATATTGAAATGATATTTAATCGACATAATATTTCCAAAGACACTCTATAGAGTATAGTTTCAAGGCACAGTGATGATCCTTACTTAAAAACTCGTCACACCCATCATCAGTCAAATTACATCTGCTAAGGTTCAAATACAACAGGGCAGTAAGAGCTGCATTAAAACACAGAAAGACTTAGTTAATTCTTTTCTCCAATATAATCTATGATATAATCTGATAATTACATGGTAGCAGTCTAAAATGAACTCTGGCAGTCATTTATATGACAAGATGCACTGCTGTTGTGGCTATTTCAGGTAGAAGCACATGATGTACACAGTACATAGCCATACAAACTAGTTAAGGTCAAGTTGCATCATAGACAAAAGCCAAGTTTCTAATAACGTCAAAGTTCTTTTACATATTTACCATGTACACCAACAAAAGAATTTCCATGCAACATGATCAAGTACAGGGATTTGATATGAATATGGACTCTAATGATATAGATTAAAGCTATAAGAAACCATGCACTGCATAAAACCTGAAAGAGATTCCAAACATGATGCAGTAACAGGGCAACCTTCCATGTTCAGCAAAGTAAGCTTGTTCAGGGCTGCAACCACAAAAGATAAAGGTCAGTAAGTAAATTTTATACTAGCAAATTTTTAGATAAGATTTTGTAATATTTCACCGATTTATTATGTAAACACATTTTCTTGCATAAAGCTCCGGGAATAGTTACTAAAAAGAGGAATGAGAAGGTAAAAGATAAAATTTATTTAGTAACAAAAACAAGTTACATAATTTTTTTTACAACATAAGTTCATTAATCGGAAAGTACTATATAAAATAATTGGGAAGGTTAAAAAAGACATAAAAATAAAAGATTCTCCGAGTACTGTAAAATAAGTATGATTTCATATTAGTGCAAAATTAAAACAAAACATGTTGACAAAATTGCAACTATGATGTGGCAGGGCCAAGACCCAGTACTATGCATGCTTCTGTTGTAAATTATTATTTATAAAGAAAGATGGGTAAATCATAACCAAGTACCTTTTAAGAAGGTCACGCCATAATCAGTAACCTTACTTGAGGAAATCTGTAACTCTTTCAAGCTTGTAATTCCTGGTGAAGCAATATATAAAACGATCAACAAGCATAGAATCTTGGGAAAAGCAAAAATCATTTTGCTTTTGCCATTATATTAAAAATGAAAAGAAAACATATGGAGGCTCTATTAGACTTTATTAAAGAATTAACAAAATCTTATAATGATAGAAATAATAACAAGGTAAATGCCAAACTTCCAGGCCTTGTTAGATGGCCAACTCATGAGGTGTTGGAAGATGCCACTAAATGTCTAAATGGAACACAAACATACATACATCTAATAAACTTACATTATAAAAGGTACCCCGGTACCCCTTATAATCAAGACTATTTACCTGTGAGAGGCTTCATATCAGTATCTGTGATGCAATTGCAACAGTTGATGTTAAGGGACTCGAGCTTTGAAAGTCCTGCCAAACATGAATAGAGAGTTGAAAACTGAGACTCTAATGTTATGTGCAAAGTTTTTAGGTAAAACTACATTCTGTTAATACATTGACAAATTACACCTCCATTATTAAATTTAAAAATTTTCAGCTATACTGATTTTTTAATTGTAGTACATGCTTTTGCAAAAATAATAGAGATGACAAATAATATACTTCCAGCTTACTCGGTGCTTTCCTCTGTATGTACACACCTATGACAAGTCATATTACGGAGTACTTTTCTTTTGTTCTCTCCAACAATAATAACTTTCATAAACTGATTCAAATGAGGAAACACAATATATGCATTGCTCTACAGCAATGGTGCAAGCAACTCATTACTAAGTGAGAGTGTAAAACAAGAGCAAACCTTTGAGATGAACAAGCCCACCATGAATCCCTGGACATCTTTCCAGGTCCAACTTCAATAAATTGACCAAGCCAGACAACGCACTCATTCCTTTTGCAGTAAAACAGTTGTTTCTTCTGAAACTCAAGGTTGTCAAGTTGGAGTGATCTGGAAAAAGGAAAGGAGCGAGTCAAAATAGATACACTCGGGTGCAAAAGGAAATCATGCACGAGAATATGCAAAACTTGAAAGTTCGTGTCTTGGTACCCTATTTTCCCTATTCTGTGCAAGTGCTTTTTTTTAAAAAAAAATTGTTCAATAAGATCTAGTTAAAGCAAAAAAATAATGCTATAATACCCAGCAAACTTTCAACCTTAGTTTTCATAAATATAAAGTTGAAGTGAAATAGCATATATATAAAGCTAGTGAAATTCTCCATATTCAGGTTTATGAGTCGAGAGTTAGACAATACACCACACAAGGACACTGCATCACATGTGGTCTATTTCATCACAATTCCAAAATATAGATAGACTTAAAAAAAAGCAGTGATGTTTCATAAGCTGTAAATCGATATAACTATACGAGAAAAAGTTACCAAGTGTTCTAATTATACAGATACCATCAATTTCCCGTGCATCACAAATATACCCCAGCTTGAAAGAATGTACTTTGGAAAAATCAAGCATTAGCATTATCAAGCATTCAAGAGAGCATACAAAATAGCATGGAGTTGAAATCCAATATATATGATGTGATCTACAATTTGATCAGGTTTGCATTATCACTAAGCGTCTTGAGGAACCATGTTGCATCAAATTCCACTAATCAGTTTCAACAATAATGAATCTCATTGTCACACTATGCTTTGAAAACTTCAAGATTAGGCATTCAGGTTATTCCTGAACATAATTATGATCTATCTGTTCGAACACCCCTTACTTATTTCTTAACTAGAGAGGAAATACATACATCTGATACATTCCAACCCATGGTCTGAAATCTGATCACAGTAATTAAGGTTCAAGGCTTGAAGGTTTTTGCAATCTTTAATATTCATTAAGCCCGAGTCAGTAACATCAGAACCAGAAAGGTCCAAAGAGAGCAAAGATGCCTCTTGTGAAGCCACAACATCCATCCAGCTGTCATCAAGTCCTGGATATTCTCCCAAGTCAAGATCCTGATAAGCATGAAAATTGATACTATTTAGTTCTGTAGGACCTCAAAGTATCAGAAAGTGTGCTGACTAGAATAACGGTCCCTATATGAGTCTCAAAATTTTAGCTTTGCCATCATGTGCTAAGAATTACCTGTAGATCACAATCCCGAAAGGCCTCAAGTGTAAGCTCAGTTAGACGTTGGGAACAAATCAATTCATTAATTATCTGCTGATTAATATCCCTTGGCAGCATAGACAGAGTTTTATATTGATCAATATCCTGTAATGCATTCAAAACAGAACACTATCAGTCCACATGACCATAATCTTAACTTCCATAAATTACCTAGATAAAGGACTCCGCATACTTCACATATTTTATAAACACATAGTTCCATAAGAGATGGACATTTCCCGTTTCGCTGCTGAATATCTGTAGCTGCTCGTGAAATCGAGGAACCCAGCCATTTTGAACTTCCACTTTTAAAATATCTCACAGAAAGTCCTCTATTTATGCTCTCTTCGTTAACCTGCTGATCTCGCTTCCTCGAGCAAACTCCACCCATTAATTAACAATCTTGTATGATCAACACTAGTTTCTAAATCAAGCAATTACCAACAAAAAATATTCATTTTACTGTACCTACAAAACAAGTGATGTAGAATCCAACCATAAAAATCAATTCTTGAATATAAATGTAAAGAAAACATATACAAACAGATTATTTAAGAAATTTCCTTTTTAGAAACCAATGTTATGCCATATAATTAATCACAAACAACAGTAAAATTCTCAACTAGATTACACTCATTTAATACAACTTCATATAGTAACACCAGAAAGTAAGAAAAGCTCTCAGTCTCATTACTATCTTTCCAAAACAAAAAAATCCTCTCTTTTTTGTTACCATAATAGATACAAGATGCATGAAACTATTTGTATCTATCATTCTAAAACCAAGAAAAAAACTGACTTTTTTGCACATATCTAAAAACACAAAGAAATTAAGTAAGTATTCATAAACAAACCCTTGTATGAAAAGGGTAAAAAAAGAAACAAGCATAATTGAAGTTAGAACCAAGCATCAATATCAATTCCATAGAAATCAAATCAAGACTGTTATTAAAATCAACCTTGTAGTTATTTTCCCGGGAAAAAAGAAATATCCATTTCAAGAAACATGAAATTAAAACAGAAAAAACCAACAAAGACCCGGATTATATATATGTGATATGTGTGTGCATATGTGTATAAAAACACCAACCATACTTGTACATACATATATGTGTGTGTATAGACAGATATATGCAGACAAGCAAAAAGGGGGGGAGAGAGAGAGAGGGAGACCGAAAGATGGAGAATATGTGATCAGTCGGCAAGGAGGATTATGATGGAGATGATATATATACAAGTGTGTGTGTGTGTGTGTTTATAGATAGATACAAAGTTGATTGGATTGATTAGTTACTGGAATTTGAAGCAAGAAGAAAAGAAGACGAAAGATAAATACAAATTAATTTAATAATGGTGATTATTATAAAATGAAGTAGATAAATATATAAAATAAGATTGTTATAGAAACATATATATGAATGTATGCATGTTAAGTGTGGTTAGTGAGTATTGTATAAGTGAGGACGAGGCAGAGTCCGAACCACCTACCGTTTCGTATGTTGTATGTATAATGTATGTATGGTAATAGTGGAGAGTGTTTTGTTGGATAAGTGTGAGATAGAGAGAGAATCAGTGGGCTGCGCTCCTGGTCCCACACTACCGGCTTTTGTGGGGTCCACTTAGGAAACTTACAATAATAATTTGGTTTCTACTTGTACAATGTGACGTACGTTTCCGCGACTTTGTACTTTTTGATTGGCATTCGCAGTTTCACGAGTATTATCAAACTATATATGCCATAAATTTCTTTTACTCGAAACTATGTCTAATGTAGTATTATCAAGTGTGTTAAGAATTAAGATAATGGGCCCTTAATTACAAGTTATTTATAAGTTGAAATAGATATATAATTTTAAATTATTTATAAAATAAATCGAACGGATTCAATTTGAGTTAGCTTTAAAGTTTCGGTGTTCGCATTGATTCCACTGCGTTTGTTATTGTTTTTTCCTCCAATATTATTTTATTATTTCATTCATCTTTGCCTTTGATGCTTTATAAAATTTTATGGATCCGCTGACTAGCAGGCCAGATGATATCAATACTTTATGATAAAGAGTAAAATGAAATGGAGCCCAACTCATACCAACCCAAATACTGTACTAGGGAGATGGACATTCACATCATGAATTCATGTTTACGCAGGCCCATAGCCGACTTATCTATCTATCTGTATATACATATACTCAGTTGGGCCTGAAGCTTAAGCTGCACTCTTTTAGGCTTCAGGTGAAGATTAACATTGCTGATTATTCATTCTGTTCAATAAGATTTGTGTATTTGCTATAGTTGATCCCTCTATCATCTAACCAGGATAATCACATCCCTTATCTTATAAGTATTATTTTAAGTAGTACTTATCTAAACTGAATTTAACATTCGAAATCAGGTCTTTTTTATTTAATGATTGATGTTCAAATTATATTTACCATAATATAACTGGTTCACGATCCTTCTTTGGGGGTTTTATCTTACAAAATTTTTAAAAAAACAGATAAATTATAGTGTAAAGAATATATTCCATCTATATATTTTTTATTCCTTTCAAAAAAGTAGTTATAAACTACACAAAAAACTCAGTATCATTTCCACATCCTCGATAATAAACAAAGAGAGTTTAATACACTAAACACTTCAACATACATAACAAATCGATGTTCAAGGGAAAAAGCGACCACAGTGGGAGTCGAACCCACGACCTTTTGATCCGAAGTCAAACGCGCTAATCCACTGCGCTATGCGGTCTTATGTGTTGATGTTGAGATATTTTTTAAAATGAATCTACTCTTGTGAACTGTTTCTGCAGTATTCATTGCATACAGCCTAGCTAACAAACAAAATCTGATTTAAAGTCATCAAATCTCAAATGGAAAAGAATTTGCAAGTGCATCTCTTAGGCTTTGCATAGTGACATGAATGCAGAACCTCCTTCACAAACTGTATAGTGTTTTGCAGCAGTATAATACATAAAAAAAATGCAGATTTCCAACAATTTACTGTAAACCAAGTTCTCTCGATAAAAAACCTTCATAATCATTACACTTCCTACCTAAAATCTTGAAATACAAGTTGCAAACTTCAAAATCTGCCTATAACAATAATGAATCCCATTACACCTTCCAACAAATCCTGCATCAGTTTCTTTGCCTTTTCAGCCTCTGTGCACTCTCACACTCAACACTCCAGAACATGTCCCCCATAATCCAATCATAAATAAGTCTCACATTCCTGAACCCACCAAACAAACTAACCCAAAAACGCTATTCACAGTGGGAGTCGAACCCACGACCTTTTGATCCGATGTCAAACGCGCTAATCCACTGCTCTATGCGGTCACTAATCTTTAAGCCCCTTAAAGCTGTTTCTGACTTTAAGTTAAAAAATGACCGTTTGTGTAATAGGCCAGAAACTAACTTAAAGTCAAAAATAAGCCAGAAACCGACTTAGTCACAAGTAAGTATTAGGTACTTTTTTCAGTGACTTATTTTTTTTTCCTATTTAGATAAAAGTTATCCATATGTCATAAATTACTCACAAGTCACTTTTATTTTTATTATTATATTTTTAAAAACTCATAATTCACTCATAATACAAAATTATCCAAACATGCATTTTAAGCTCCCGTTAAGCCACTTTAAGTCATAAGTCACAATTTTAAGTTTAACCAAACATGCTCTTAAACTTATGACTTACGCTTTTGTTCCTACTTTGATGTGTGAATTTATCTAATCTTAGCTTGGAGTAATAAAACTATGGTAAATGTACAATGTAGCTAGTAGCATCTCCAACCCATTACACTATTTTGGTGTCCAAAAGGAATCTTTGTTGCTATAAGGGTTATCTTATAACTAAAGTACAAAAACAATACAGTTGTTAGGATATAAAATGAAGAAATTTGTTTTAGTTACAGGAATGTAAATGTTGGGATTTAGAAAAACTCTAAAAGTTACACCAAATTTTGGTGTTACACCAAATTTGGTGTAATTTTTGGTGTTTGCACCAAAATGGTGTAATTTTTGGTGTTTGCACCAAAATGGTGTAACTTTTAGAGTTTGGTTGGAGAAGAATTTTACACTAAAATGGTGTAAAAGTGCAAATTTAGAATTGAGTTGGAGATGGTCAACGTAGGTCAATATATATAAAATAAGAAACCTGTTTACATTTTGGCAGAAACCTTCATTTTTCTCTTTCTTGAACTCATCTTGACAATAATTTTCAACACTACAACACAGAAAAGATCAAGGATGCAACCTTTCAACAATTCAATCATAAACCAAAACTTATCAACAAACATTCATAAATCATTATACTACCTACCTGCTAAAATATTAGTTAGGAAGCTTTCTTGAGACAAAAGTCGCAAACTTTGAAACCTGAGAATAACGATACTCAATCCCATTACTCCTCAACAAGTCCTCCATCAAAATCTTAGCTTTTTCAGGCTCAAAACTCTCACACTCAACTTCATAACAAGTCCCAAAATCATACATTGTTTCATCAACTTCCAATTTCAATCCATTCCAATCATAAACCCTTCTCACATTCTTAAACCCACCCAAACAAACCAACCCCTCAACCCCAAATTCCTCCTTGACCCTTTTCACAATTTTCAATGTATCAATCAACAACAGCTTCCCCGGATCAGCCACACAAGACCGTCCAATGAATGAATCAATTGGCTCTTCGTGTTCAAAAACCCGGCTGATCCCAGAAGAGATTTTGGGGTTGCACTTGAGGGAGAGGATGCATTTGGAATCTTGATTGTAGAATCTGAGACGGAGGACAGAGAGATTGGAGGTGAGTTGTGAGTTGGGGCCATCAAAAAAGATGTTTTCTTGATGATGGGTTTGAGTGTGAAATTGAGAGAGGAGGGTTGTGAGTTTTTTGTGGGAGTGGGTGTGTGGTAGCTGGAGTTTAACTTCTACTTCTGTTTGGTTGGAGGGGTTGTTGATGGTAATGGAGTTTAGGGTTCTGAATTTGAGGGGTGGTGGTGGAGTAAATGTGTGGGATTTGGAATGGATTGGGACAAGGGGTGATGGGGAGAATGAGAATGATGGCATGATGATACAGTGGTGGGTCAAGATGGAATGTTTGGAACTAATTTTCATCATCTTCTTCACCCTGCCTTCAAGGTGTCCACAAACTTGCTGGGTAGTCGCCTAATACAAAGTCTCAATTTTTTTCCCATCAAGATTCATGATACATATAACAACGTATATTTATAAAAAAATATGAGGATGTTTTTATAAATATATTAATCTATTTCTTTTTAAAAAACATTATTATATTATATATATAATTAGAATAAAATGTAATTTTTTAAATATTAACTATTTAATTAATTAATTAAGGTTCAATTTCACATGAGTACATGGATTAATTTGATACTATTTTTAAATAAAATAATTAAGGTTTGATTATAATTAATAACAATAATTAATTTAATATAATTTTAGAAGAAAATATATTAAATTTTAATATTAAAATTGAATAAATATAAAAAGTTAAAAAAAATAATTATAAAATTATATAATAGGAGAAACTCATATTTCGCATGGGGTATAAGCTAGTAATTATAATTGAGGTAGAAATTATGTTGGGCAAATTTCATAATATAACTAAGTTCATTATAGACAACTTCAAAAAAAAACATACACATCTTCTCTCGATATTTCATTATTGTAAAAAAAATAAAACCGAACCCTGCAAAAAGAAAGTTGATACTTAACCTTTGAGACAAAAATTTTAAAAAATGACCTAAAAAAATGTTTAGCATTGTGTTCTTTCTTCAATATTATATTTTATTTTAGAAAAATGCTAGAGTCCCAAAATTATTTTCCAAAAATATTCTCAAAAAACACTTGTATAATTTTAATTGGTTATCAAAATAATAAATGAAATGGACCCTTATGCATTCAAATTAATACACGAATTAAAATTTTCTATTCTACCATGTCACCACATCATTTTGGAAAAATATTTTAAGAATTTTGTTTGGTTCCCGGCATTATTCTTTATTTTATCAACTACATTAACTTAGCATGTTCATTACATAATTTAAGAATGGAGTGTTGTCCACCATAGGAAGCCAAACCAAACATCTCACTGGAAAACATGCTGTAATGAAACCAAACCAGGCATCTTGTATTCTTGCTAGAAAGCTAGTTGGGAAGATGCTATTACATCCACAATGAGGAGTCGCCGAGTAGAGATATCTTTCTCATTAAAATCTTCAGATTGTGAAGGAAGAACTTACACTCTAGAGGGGGATTTTCAATGCTGCGGCATCATCTTCCTGGAGAAATGGAGAAAAAGTTGATAATGATCATGGAAAGCCTTGGTATTCACTTTTACATCTCTAGCAATAAGCTGCTGCGCCTGGTTCTGTTCTTGATCCAGAACTTGTGATAGACCAGTCCTAGTTCTTCCCTTCTGTTTAGGCTATTATAGAGAAATTGCAACAAATGATTGACATGATCAACCAAAGTGTATGTGTTGGTGCTCTAAAGTCTAAACTATATATGTAGACGGACACATACACAAGTACAAAAGAGACTGAAACATTACCTTGAAAGGGTTAATTATCGAGGGTCCTTGGCTAAATTTTTGTTCTGTTTCTTGATTTTCCAGAGAAAGGGAGTGGCGAATAAACTGCAAGCGCGTGTATATCTCTTCCATCAACTTCTTCCTTTCTTCTACGCCCTCCAGGAGTGTTTGTTCTGAGAATTTTGCTTCTTCTTCAAGAGCTTTCATTCTTCTGTCAAGTAGCTGCTTCACTTCACCAGCAGTCACTGTGGCCTTAACCTCGGAATACGAAATTTCTTCCATGTTGTCAGAACTTGAAGCCCTTGAATCTGATGACATGCTTCGGTTAGATGACCTGCAAGCCTCCAATGCATATCAACTAAAATCTAAATAAGTCTCGGTCATCAAATCCGGTATATACACACAGAAAATTCAATAGTATGAGATTCTTTAATGATTTTCCAAAGAAACCTTGTGAATCAGAGATGGACAAAGTGCCAAAGGGAATTTGCAGTTTTTGGTTGGGACTTGGGACGTGGAAGCAAATGATGTTTGCTTACCAGATACTGCTGCCTGCTGCAGAGCTAGAACTTGTTTGTTTGGAATTGGAATAATTTCTTTGCTTTTGTTGCAAGACAAACAAACCAAAATAAAACCGAGCACAGTTACATATAAACTTCCATGATTAAATTTTATAACAGAAAAGTTTGTCATCATTTGAATTGGTAGGCAATTTCTGCTCTATTTGACACTACGAACTACGAAAGGTCAAAATTGAAGAAGATGCTAGTACGCATTTCAGCCGACATCCTAAAATTAGCAGTGTTGAATCTTGTTGCTAGTCTTAAGCAAGGAGGCGCAATATGTATATTAGCTAGCAGCAGGTGAGGTATTAAGATTTATGTCAGAGGGTCTCAGTTCAACAGCTTTACCTTCAGTCCAAGCCTTACTGCCTTAGCTTTGGCCCTTTTATGTTGCCGCCTCTTTTACCTTTTACCAAAGTTTAGTGTGATACTAGTAGCTAAATAACTGCATGTGATATTTTCTAAAGATTAATTAATCCACAGCCACAGTTTTATGTTGAGACTTGAGAAAGCTGGCACTTCCCAAAATGTGAGGCTTTGGCAACTACGGAATTAGCATTAACATGCATAACTGGCTATACAAGATTGAACAGAAAAGTAATGGCACAAGGAGATCATATGTCTCAGCCAGAAATATCAACAACACTATTGTGCATGTAAACACTAGTGAGTAGTGAGTACTGAGTATTACACTTGGAACTATTCTAAATAATGCATGTACGCATGACTTTTATGTACATAAATCCACATTGCTTATTTTGTAGTTTTATTGGGCTTTTTCTTGATCTCTTCCATTGAGAACTACACATATTTTGCATAAGTTGATAGTTGAGAGAGATCACAGGCTCAGGCTAGTTGAGACTTCCAATTCCATCCTCAGGCCCGGCTTGTTAAGAATCTGAAATGTATATTCAGCACAGCATTTATAATAGAACAACATATGCGGAATTAACAGAACGTAACCAATGACCCTAACCGTAGACCACTCTATGACCGTCTCTAAGTGCTTCACTGCGTATATGATGTTAAATGTATACCCTCAAAAATCATGGAATAGAACATACTGCAGAGGCCAACTTCAGAGGAACCGTAGTTAGGAAACATAGTTTTCATATAAGATAGGCAATCTGTATCAAGTTCTTCTCAGATCAAATGCATTATTAATACAGTATGGTGGCAGCTAATCCTGGCGTTCAAAGGATGTGCATATGAACTTCTTTTCCAGATAGTTAATTTTGTAACCACGTTAGGTATGCTAGTATGGTCATCTTCCTCCCTCATGGTGTTTTTAAATTATCTAATCTGAATAAAGTCATTTAAGATCTTCTATAGCAACCCAAGAAGGTTTTAAAGGACCGTGTTGAAATATAGGTGTACCTTGATGCAGTCATCCAATAGTAACAAAGACTCCATTGTATAACCAGCTTCCTGCAAGATTTGGCTCAAGACTGCCTACAACACAAAAAAACATAAATGCCTAAGAAATTAGAATTTTTTTATTAGAAGTAGCTAGATGATGGTACTGACAGAACAAGTGAATATAGTTCTAAAATCCTTCACAATTATTTGAACGCTTTATACATCTATTCTAACCAGCATACCTCTCTTTGCTCATCTGACATAATTGGGCCAGTTAAATCTCGCAGCACCTCTAATATGTCACCGAAAGTCACCTTGTCATTATGCTCTGAATCGTACACTTTGAAGACAACTAAGGGAACAAGATACTTTACAAGTCAGCAGTTGCACTCAATAATGAAGAAAACACAGGTTCACGAAGGATAAGAAAGTAAAAAGCTGTTTAAAGCAAGCATACATGCCAGAAGCAGTGTTAAGGTTGGATACCAGGTTACAATCAATAGGCTATTAGAATTCGTAGTGCTGAAAGTTAAATTTTGGAGATATAATAGTTAGAATTCGTAGGACTGTAAGTTAAATTATGGTACAAATCTCCCTCTTTAAATACCATGAAAATATATATTTTTTTTGTCAACCAACTTAGAAACATAGATTCACTGCCCTCTCTAGCACATCATATTATCTCAGAGAAAGATGAAAATCGTAACCTTTAATCCTACAAGTGATAAGTGCAGAACATCGAAATATCACATAAAATGCACTAAAACTCCATGATTCTTTGACACTGACAATTACTTTGCAAAGTATTAATTATTATGGGGAGTGCGGTTATATAGAGTGCATATAAAACATACATTTGATTTTCTGTGTCATGCTTGCTTTAGCACTGAAGGCCAACAAGAAAGCCACAAAGTCCTTGAAGTTCAAACCATCAACCATCCTCAACAACCTCTGCAAATGGTTACAATACATTAAGTATAACATATCATAATCAGAATATAGGAATCAGATTAGCTCATATTCAGTTATTTACCAGATTATGGTTTTTTTTATTCAAGGAAAACTGGAAAAGTAACCAACCTCAGAAAGAGGGTTAACTGAAAATTCGGGATGTGATAAAAACTCGTCAGCTGAGATAAAACCCTTGCCATTCCCATCAAGTTGGCAAAATCTTTGGTAAAGTGACACTATCTCTTGCTCTGTAACTACATAATTTGGCGTAAAATTAAAGACTGTTATCTAAATTCAGTTATAACTAAAACAAATTCAAGAACTTCTGATATCAGACTGAACTCACAGAGATAGTTGCAGTGTTCTTGAACTTCTTCAATATCAGAGCGAGTTAGGACTGATGATGCACTCCCCATTGGTACAGTCTTGGTGTATATGGACAAAATATGATCCTATAGAAGCGTTTGATTATCAAATTTAAATATGAATGGGGTTGATGGGCCATGCATTATAATATTACATGTAACATTTGTCATCTTCATTGAACTGCTAAAAACGTGACGTTCTTTAAGATGACTAGGAATCCCATGTCTATCTTCAAATCCAAATCAATCATATTATCCAAACTAATGTTTGCAAGTGGCTAAATGCTACTGTCTTGTAGGACCTCGTCGATCACTTCAATAAATAACACACACACTAATATTTTTTTGAAGATGAAAAGAATCATCATTGACATCAAAAATTTTGTATCCGTGCCAGAAGATAGAGTAGGGAGTACATTTTTGTCTAGCAAGTATCTACTAATTTAAAAATATATAGAAGAATCTTTAAAGTTATAGGTGCAATACAAATTACTAACAATTACACGTGGAGCTTGTTTTTTTATAGCTGGATGTTCATGGTTTGGTTATGCTCTAGCGAGACTTTACAGGTTTGCAACTCGGATAGGCATTCGTGTGACGAGTCAAAACTCTAGTTCACTTGGTGGTTGGGGGGTGTGCACTACTTTGTCGATGTTCTTCTGGTTCACTTGGTGGTTAAATACGTGTGGTAGTATGTTGTGGGCAATGTAGAGCCTATGATACCCCCGTGGTGCTGGTTTTGTTCACTCGGTGGTGCAATAGTGTTAACTATGTACTTGTTCGTCGACATGGCATTCAAAATTCTACTACACTCCATGGATAATAGAGAAAAACTTCGGCTCACACTTGCGGGACTTGCAAGGGGAAACAAACGGGTCTGCTATGGAAATAACATTTCTCGTCGTGTTATTCTCTTTTAATAAAAGCTTCATTGTTGTATTCGCTTGTGGTGACCTTTAGTAGACCACTTTTTATTCACCTACTGCAATATTCCAATCAATGCCCAACTACTCTTGAGTGTGATGCAACAACAATTAAGTTGAGCATTTATTTACACCTACCGAAGTATGTTTACACATCCCTTTTTACGAGGACAGGAGATCTCATCTCACACGCATTCCCGTCTTTTTCACTTTAACCAGAAGTAAAGAAAATCAAGATACAAAAATGAAACCGAACTGGTGCCATATGGACCATATCTCCGTTTCAGTAACAAGATTAAGGCATACAAGAGCGCAGACGAACAATGAAACATAACTCAAACGAGAAAATAAATGATATAATAAACCAAGTGTCTAGTTCTCTTCCATAAGGATGCTTAATACTAGATGTTCTACAAGCTATAAAGAAAACTAGTGCACATGTTCTCAATTCTAACCTTGCTAGTTTGATGTTATCATCATTACTCGGCCGTCGTTATCATCATCATCAAAAATAATACTTGCTGACCACGAACTAACTCAAAACATTTTTTCGGGAAGAGAACACTTTTTAAAAAGATATAAAGAAGACTACAAAACAAAAATTACTACTACAGCGGGATCCTTCTTCATGTGTTGTGTTCCGCTTGTTCTTTAAAAGATCTTAAAAAGTATACCGCCATGAGTAGCAAAGAATGGGGCAAATACAAGGGATTCAACTGCCATGAGCTTGATAAGGATATTGAGTGATGGGCCAGAAGTGTCCTTTAGCGGGTCTCCGATGGTGTCACCAATTACAGCAGCTTTGTGTGGGTCAGACCCCTTTGGTCCAAGGGTTCTGGCATGTTCAGAGGCCCCAGCCTAACAGAAATTTCAAAATTTTGATCATCAAATTAAAAGAATAAATAACTAAAGCGCTAACCTGACACATTCATATAAAAACTGATATTCACCTCAATGTATTTCTTCGCATTGTCCCAGGCACCGCCAGTGTTGGATGCAGATATTGCTATCTGTTGGCAAAAAGTTCAAGTAATTACTACTGTTTCTAATTTTGGACGTCAAATACAGACTCACAGTGATCTAGCAAGAAATTTAAAATGATTCAGCTTTTCTAAAAAAAGGTTTAAGAATAAAATAATATATTATTATATATTTAGACGATAATTCATTGTTTCTTGATTTTCCTTGGTAAATATTTTTACCTGGACACCGGAAACAAGAGAACCAGCAAGAACACCAGACAGGGTCTCCACTCCAAATAGGATTCCAACAATGAGAGGTGTAAGCATCACAAGGGCACCGGGGGGAATCATCTCCTTGAGAGATGCATCAGTTGAGATCTTAACACAGGTTGCATAATCAGGCTTGGCAGTGCCTTCCATGAGACCTGGAATGGTGTTGAATTGTCTGCGGACCTCCTCGACCATCTTCAAAGCTGCACTACCCACACTCTTCATGGTCATAGCAGAAAACCAGTAAGGAAGCATGGCACCAACGAGCAAGCCAATGAAGACCTTTGGGGTCAATACATCAACTACAGTGATTGATGCACGACTTACATAGGCACCAAAAAGTGCCAATGAAACCAGAGCAGCAGATCCGATGGCAAATCCCTTCAGGAATGTAATTTGTAATTAATAAATGCCAGTGAATTACTTTCATTATAGTCTAGCTTATATATCCCTCTACTCCTGGACAATACGAGGTTGAGGATTCAAACCTCTTAGTAGAGGCATGCGTGAGTGTCAGTATTTAAAATTCTGAAAATGAGCATTTCCAGAAAACAATGTAATGATTACACTAATAAAAAAATATTTAATAAATAAATGGCAGCAAATTTTGGACTTTGAAGTAACTAATAGCTCTGACATCTCAAAAAATAGATCAGCATAGGGGTAAGAAGAGATTGTAATGGATTCATAGAAGTTTTAAAATGCAGCGAATACTTGCATGTAGTATGATATGCACATGAAAGAACCTACACCACTTGGTCTGATTGTGTTGAAGATATAAATTATGGTAACTATGTAGGAAGAAAAAGTATCATCGTACCTTTCCAATAGCCGCAGTGGTATTCCCAGCAGCATCAAGGGCATCAGTCCTTTCGCGTATCCTGTGACTCATGCCTGCCATCTCAGCAATGCCTCCAGCATTATCACTGATAGGACCATATGCATCAATAGCCAGCCCAGTGGCAATGGTGCTCAGCATACCAAGTGCAGCTACGGCAATACCATACATGGCAGCAAAGCTAAAACTAACAAAGATACTGACTGCGATGGCAAAAATGGGGATAATGACAGATTTGTATCCTAGAGCAAGGCCAAAAATAACATTTGTTGCAGCACCAGTCCGGCAGGAATCAGCTACATCTTGCACAGGGCTGCCGTGAAAGGATGAGATCAATTAAAAGGTACAAAGATATAGATATCAAATTCAATATATTATTTTGCATTACATTAATTCCATCAATAATTGGACAATTACCTGTAAGCATTGCTTGTGTAGTACTCAGTGACAAAGCCAATAATAAGACCTGCCCACAGACCAACACATACACACAAAAACAATTGCCTGGAAACACAAGTCAGGGAAAATTTTAGATAGCCTCAATTGTATGTGAGAACTTTGGCATCATCATTTATAATGATGTCACAGCCTATGAGATGGAAACCAGAGGATGACAACAAAGCTTACCAGTTCGTTACTACTTTCTGGGTACCAAAGTTGAAAATAGTGAAGGATGATGGTAGTGCAATCCAGCTAACAATCGCAACTCCAACAGTCATGAGAACTGTGGAAATTATAAGCTGCTTCTTCAGTGCTGGTTCTATTTCGTTGACAGCTTTGATTTCGAAAAAATCAGTGGCAAAAAGGGTAGTTATCAAGCAAACAAGAATTCCCATGGAACTAATAAGCAAGGGATAACACATTGCAGTGAACTCGTGATTGATGCCAAAAGAGGAGATAGAAGCAACTACAAGGGCAGCACATGATGACTCGGCATATGAGCCAAAAAGATCGGAGCCCATTCCTGCAATATCACCGACATTATCTCCAACATTGTCTGCAATAACCTGCAAATATTACCATACAGATAGATCAGCTATAGTTTCTTAGTTTCTATAATTTCACATGTCAAATAATTTAAGTTCAGGTATGTTTATAAGCTTACAGCTGGATTTCTCGGGTCATCTTCTGGAATGTTCCTTTCAACTTTTCCAACAAGGTCAGCACCAACATCGGCAGCCTTAGTGTAAATACCGCCACCGACTCTTCCAAATAAGGCCATAGAGGACCCACCAAGCCCATATCCAGTAATGGCTTCAAAAAGTCCTTCCCAGTCATCACCATAATACAACTTGAAGAGGTTGATGATAACATATAGAACTAAAAGACCATTGGCGGCCAGAAGAAATCCCATAACTGCTCCAGACCTGAATGCCGTGATAAAAGCTTTACCAACACCTTTTCTTGCTTCCAAAGTGGTCCTTGCATTTGCATATGTAGCAATTTTCATTCCAAGAAAACCAGACACAATAGAAGTTATAGCACCAAGCAAAAATGATATGGTGCTAAAGACAGCAGTGGCAAGTGCTGGCTTGCACATCTTAGATTGATCGTAAGTACATGCTTGACTCTTTGTGCTGAAGCCCTCAACAGACCCCAGAAAGAGGAAAATGAGAATTGCAAAAGCAACCATGAAAACACTAACATACTGATACTCGGTGTACAAAAAAGATGTTGCACCTGTAAAACGAATATCAATCATAAATTAACAGCTAGCAGTAAGAACTTAATGAAGTCGGCCATATGTCCTAGAAACAAAGTTACGAAAATATGAGAGAATCACAAATTTCGAGTCCCAACAAATACAATCAAATGAATATGACCCAGCTTACCAGGACAGAATCTACTAGTAAATGCACAAACAAATATTCCTAATTTTTCCTGTAAATATTACATATAAGAGCACTATATACAATACATTCTTAAACAGCTTGCTCTCAATTTACTTAGCAGGTTCAAACAAGAAAGAAGCAAGCATTCATCATAATAATTGGTTCTGCGTTTTACGGTCATGATTAAGAAAAAAAGGTAATTACAGCTTAGATCAGGTAAAGGCAGGCATTTTGTGAAGGAAAAAACAGAACTTAATGCCCCAAATGTCTCTAACAAGCATGTGAAACTAAACAACAATCTTAGAAGTAAAAACATGGCTGGAAAACCAGCTACATTAACTAAGAAAAGGTGACACCAATAATCGAGAAATTAAAGTTGGCAAAACCTATTCAAATATCCAAATAATCACAAATAACTAAATCCGATTTATTTTATGCACAGTTCTCAGACAATAATTTCATAATGCTATAGTTAGCCTCTTGCTACATACCCACATATCACTAAATGACACGAGGAATAACTACGTAATAGACATGCATATATGGACCCCAAAAATGTGAGCCACTAACAGCAAAAATATAATGTTAATTTACCGAGTAACCCATTATACAATTAATTAATACACTACTAACTGTTTGATGATAGACATTAGAAAGATTATAAGCCACTGGCTAAGGGATAATTGTTTGATTATGCAACAGGAGTTACCGGCCACTTGCACTAATCTCCACGTGGAGGACATGTGCAAAGAAGATTTGTATAATCAATCATTAATTATAAAATAAGCCAACAGAATTATTTCTTTGCAGAAAAGAGGATATAAACTCCCCCAGATATAGCCATAAGAGGACACTGTGTAATCTATATAATAATAATTACACTATGTTCCCTTCCCAATATCCAGGTAATAACAGTTTTAAAAAGACCATTAAAAGACACATCACATTCAACCAAAAATACTTTATTTACTCAAAATGACACCAGATCTGCCACAATATCCGCATCCTTCTCGACATCAACACATTTAAAACAAAGCCCTAAAACCCTAGAAACCCAATGCCCATTAACAAAAGAAGGACAAAGCAAATCATGCTCAAATTACTTCCCCCTATCACTTCAACACCAAACCCAAAAACTAAATCAACAGTAGAGCACAAAGATCAGAACTTTAATACTATGCAACAACTAAAAATCAAATATTTAATCACCCATGTACAAAAAATCAAGACTTTACTAGCTTGCAGAGGTAAAGTAACAAACTTTCCTGCTATACATACAAAATTTAAACATGTATTCTCATAAATTTAGACCCTACATTCATCTTTATTCATATACACTGTTTTATCAACCAAGAAAAAGATCTAAACATTAAAGAAAAAAAACATAAACATATACACAAACATGAGTACATAACAGATCTGAGAAGATAAAAAAGAGATCTAAAAAAGAAAAAGACCTTCAGAGATAGCACTTTGAATTTCAGCACACTTAGCAACAACATTATGGTCATTAATGCCTTCTTCTTCTTCAATCAAGAAATCATTATACCCATTCTTGTTGTTTTTGGGTGAAGTTGAGTTTTTCTCCGGCGAGAGCTTGACCTGAGAAACTAAAACCCACTGGACAAGTGAGAAGATGATTCCGATCACTGCACAGACCGGAATCACTATCTCCGTCGCCAGATCTGAAAGCAAAGGCAATGCCATTGTCTTTTATATCTCACCGGAAATAAAAACACCGGTCGGAAAATAAATAAGAATTTGAAGGAGATAAGTGTGAGGGAGAGGGTTTAGCGTAACGAGGCAGTGTGTATATATAATGGTGTGTGTGAGGTACAGAGGATAAGATCGGGGAGTTATATGGTATGTGTGGGACTATTGTAGTTATGGTAGGTGTCTTTTTGATTGACACGTAGGATATGAATGATACTATGGGGCTGTATGGCTCCACTTATTTTCCGGAAATAAGTCCTTATTTTCGGGAAAAAGTAGGTATATATGTACTTTTTTCTGAAAATAAGTAATTTATTTTTTATTTTGAAAATAATATTTGATTTTAAAATTCTAAAATAAATATTTATCTTTAAAAAATATATGAAAATATATAAAAAAATAAAAATAAAATAAATAACTTATTTTAAGTTTAAGGAACCCCAAACGGCCACTATGTAACGGTAACGGATATGTTATGTACTATCGGATATTCCGATAGTTTTAATTTTATTTAGGCGATGATACGATATCTTTTACAATATTTTTGCATGATAAATCATTCGATTTTGGATTTGTTTGATTTATTTTATAAATAATTTATAAATTAAAAAATATATTATATTTATATATATGTGAAAAATATTTAATTTATTATTTACTTGTAAGCAATTAACATGTTCCTCCACATAAGAACATCTTACACATACTCGCTAATTACGTGTGGGTCCATTTATCATAATGTATTCTGATTATTACCATTATTAATAGGAGTATTACTTTTGTAAAGATTCTCCCCACAAGTACTCTGTTTTTTATCCATAATTTCTGATAATTATATGAATGATTAGAAAAACGTTTTTTATGCGTTATTTTTAGGCAAGCATTGAGATGGTATCCACTATTTGCTTCCCTTGTGATTTGTTAGCATAATTTTTTTTGGGTAAGAGACAAAAAGAGTAATTCGGAATAGCCCAGAATTTTGCTCTACTACCCCCAATTTTAGCGTTTGTTTGATTGTACGTAGGAATTAATTTCTTATATAAAATATAATTTTTTTGGTATTTAAAATTAATAGTAAGTATAAAAAATTGTTTGGCTACTCATGTAGGAATTTAAATACACATGAATTATGAGAGGGTAGGTAAGCGACTTTCCATATTTTATAGGTATTTAATCTACCTAGCAAGTTCTATTTCGTTAATTTTATACAACCAAACAACTTGATAAATATGTACTTTCCGCGAACTTCAAACACATTGGTATTGCAGGGTTAACCAAACGACATGTAATAATAAACCTTATAAATAACAATTTAGGTTGATAAGTATTACGTGTGTATAAATAAATACTAATTTATAAGTCATGCAAAACACGGATTATATTAATAAATTATATATTAATTATTTTATATAATTTAAATATTTCATTTAATATGATTATTTATTTTATTGTTAATTTTTTTTTAAATAAATAAAAGAATTTAAATGGTGATGCAATTGAGTTAAAATGTGAATACAATTATAATAAATAAAAATTATAGGGTAAGTAGGATTATTAAAATAAAAATATAGAATATAATTTAGATATAATATAATATTATCTGAGAGTAGTTGTATAAAACAAGAACTATCAGTATTACCGTGGTATATATGATATATCTTTTTTAAATTAGATTATATTAAAATTTGATGGTTAAGATTGTTTCTATAATTCACCTAAAATTGGACGGCTATGATCCTTTCTATAATTCACCAAAGTGTTTTAAAAAAAATCTCTAGTTTGGTTATAATAATATACAAGCTTATAACTCGTGCGAAACACGGGATGAATGACTAATATTCAGGTAAATTTATTTTTTGTATTATATCTTATTGATATTTATTATAAAATTTTATAACGTTGAGAATTTATGTTAATATAAGATAATATTATATGTGAGGAGTTGTATAACAGTAGGACTGTCAGGGGTTAGAATTGTATGTTATTATATAATGATATTTATATATTAATATTCATAAACTTTAATAATATATTAAATAAAAATTATAAGATAAGTAAGATTCTTAAAATATAAAATATAATTTAAATATAATATAATATTATCTGTGAGTAGTTGTATCAAAGAAGGACTACCGGGGATTAGAGTTGTATGTATGATATATATTCTTTTTAAAATTAGATTTTATTAAAATTGAATGGTTGAGATCGTTTCTATGGTTTAACTAAAATTGGATGGTTAGTAGGTATTAGAGTTGTATGTTATTATACAATGATATTTATATAATAATATTCATAAACTTTAATAATATATTATATAAAAATCATATGATGAGTAGGATTCTTACAATAGAAAATATAGAATATAATTTAAATATAATATAATATTATTCGTGAGAAATTGTATAAAAGGAGGACTATCGGGGGTTAGACTTGTATGTATGATATATATTCTTTTTAAATTTAGATTTTATTAAAATTGAATGGTTAAGATGGTTTCTATGATAATATTATCTGTGAGAAATTGTATAAAAGGAGGATTACCAAGTGTTAGAGTTTTATATATGATATATATTATTTTTAAAATTAGATTTTATTAAAATTGATTGGTTAAGATTGTTTTTACGGTTCATCTAAAATTACCAAAAACTTTTAATCTTTTAGTTATAATAATATAGTGTATAGAAGTATAGATATTATTTTAAATAAAAATGGTGTAAATTCGGGAAAATCACTAATTTTGCGGCGATTTAATATTTTGTTTTGCAAAATTTGATACTTCAATGTTTTTGAATTTATATATTTAAATGTTAATAAAAATATTTGACATCAAATTTTAAAAATCAATATTATCAAAAAAAGTGTGCAAAATTGTAATTTTATAACTATATTGATAATTTTTCAATCAAAAAATGTTTTTTTTATCAAAAAGTTTAAATTCGTATATTCCATGATCGACGATTTTGACGCTGAAGTATTATTACTAGTCTGACTTTATGTCCTGTTTTCGAAAATATATAAAAAGGCAAAAAAATGGAAAAATATTAAACGGGCTGTTTGAAAACTTAAATTTCATTTAAAATATTAGATTTAATTAATTTGGATAAAACGAATACTTTAAATAATCCTTTTTTGAATTCCAACATATTTAATATACAGTAATAATAAAAATATAGTAATATTTAAGAGTCATTACCTAATTAAAACATTATACTAGAGTAGTAGTATTCTCTCTGTTTGGGTTTATTTGATTTTTAATTTTTTAGCATATATGTTTAGAAGTTTTGACTACCTAATTAAATTTATTATTTTTTTAAAAAAAATTCTTTGAATAAAAATATTAAATTAAAACTTTTATTCATAATAAAAAATATATAAAATAATAATTCTAACTATGTAGTACAAACCCTTAAAATAGTATGGCAAAAAGTCAAATAACAAATAATACTAACCGGGTGAAATTAAAGCCCTTGATAGTGGCTTACGTCTTTGTGCGTTGAGTTGCGTGCCTTTCACTTCCCCCACCGTATTATCCTTAACCTGAGAGTGCTTTCTACGTGAATCCGTTTCTTTTCTAAAACAGGACTCAAAGTTGAATTTCAAATATGGGACAACTGAATTTAACATTTCAAAAATGGGACACTAAAATACCTGTTATGTCGTTCATCAAAGTTGAAAGCCGAAGTTGAGTTGGAATGATGACTGTCACAAGATAGGGCAATCATTGAAATTTTTAAACTGTAATGACCGTCACAGAATAAGGTTCACTAAAAAGAAAATTATTTTGATGACCGTCAAATTAATTGGCGGTTGCATGCAAGTTACGTCGTCGTGTAGAGACAAAATGACATCGTTTCTTGACTTTGCTTTATTAAAACCCCAGCTACACAAGCTATACAATACAGACACACAATACAGAACGCATATACAAAGCACGCAGAAACACATATCTGAGAAGGAAGGAATTAAAGACCGTCGAATTATATGGCAGAAAGAATCTCCGAACACATCTGAACCCTAACACCAGGTACAATCATATATTCACATGTATTTCGATTCAAATTCATGCATATATTCACATATTCATGCCTCTAATACATCAAATATACTATGCATTCAATCACAACAAACTCTCCACATTCTTTGCCTCAAATATATGATTGTTTTTTAATTGTTCATGTTGCTATTAATTGGTCATGTTGCCATTATTATTCTTCAAATTCTTCAAATGATATGGTTAATCTATTTACAATTATACTAATTAAAATTGATGATCATAATATGTTTGATGAAATATCCCTTAAAAATTGTAGAACTTGAACTAATTAATATTATTTGTTCAAAAATATTATAACTTTAATATAATAAAATATAATGTTATAAAAAAATTTAATTAATAGATATTTGTAGATAGTATTTATTAATGTAGATAAATTATATTTATTAATAAAATGACAATGATTTTTATTAAAAAGGGATTATATTATAAAATTAATATTAAAATGTTATAATATTAAAATATTGTAATTATGATAATAATATTAACTCTCTTAATAAAATGACAATTATTTTTATTAAAAGAGTATTATATTATAAAATATATTATTTTAATATAATATTGTAATTATGATAATAATATTAAATTTTTAATAAAATGACAATGATTTATATTAAAAGAGGATTATATTATAAAATATAATATTAAAATGTTATAATAATATATAAAATATTATAATAATATAAAATTGAAATTTTGATAATAATATAAAATGACAATGATTTTGATTAAAATAATATTATATTATAAAATATATTATTATAATTTTATGTTAATTTTATATAATATTAGATATTAATAATTATAATTAGTAGATAGATGGATAATATTTATTGATAACATGTTAAAAAATATATTATTAGGTTATGATTATAATAAAAAATAATAATAATTACGAAAGTCTAAATTCGAAAAGTGAATATTATTATTATATGAGGATTATAATAATAATAATAATAATATATACATATAATATTTTATTTAGATTGAGTTGATAATTATTAATAAGTTAGTAACTTTAATATTAATGATTATTTGATTTAAATTAAATGCTGAAAAAATATGAATTCATTTAATTATCACTCTGGTTCTATAGACGAGTCTTTACTTACCCAACAGTCCGAGCATCGATCAGAGTTGCTATGAGATGGAGAAGTAATTTATATATATATATATATATATATATATATATATATATATATATATATATATTATAATTTCTAGATATATATATATGTGTGTATATTAACTGCATAATCTTCTTGATTTGCGTTTGAGGTTGAACTTTAATAAGTATTGGGATATCGTGATAGAGTACCCACCGCCACCAGAGATACAAGCAGTTATTTCGTCACCTGGTTTTGATGGAGTATATCATATAGGGGCATTTATGTTAGTGTTGGTGTCCTAGAGATAATACTTTTAATGTTTTATTGAAAACAATTAAGAATTATGTTTTATGTGATTATTTAATTAATATTTATTATGTCTTTATTTATTGCGTCATAAATTGAAAGAATAATAAATGTCCTTGGAATATTAATACGTAATATATATCTTTAAGTATGTGACTTAAAAATGAGATTATATGAATAGTATTTTATTCCTAAAAGTCCCTAGTCGAGTATTATTATTTAAGGACAATAATAATGCAATAAGACTAGCATATTTGTTGACTGATGACCACATCTCATTGGTCATAGGTATGGTGATACTAAAGTCAAGAACATAAGTGCATGTCTCAATGCATGGCACTGGACAGACCCGCTGTGAGAATCTACATGTTGATAAGTGTCATAAGAAATTCTTACTGTGATAATGATGTAATGATCCTTAGACTTGAAATCATTATATTTCTATACGAGAATTAATATACTTTGATTACACTCAAAGTTATCTTTAACCGGGTAATGATAAATGTGGACATTGGGTATGCTATGAATCGTATGAGAAATATGAATGATAGATATATGATTTAACCCTCCTATTTTAGGAGCGATATTATTGGCCTCTTGATTGAGTGAGACTATAAAATGCATGGTCATGCTCAAATGTTGATTTGATTAATAGTCTACTCATTGATCAAGGAAACCTGGATTAAACGCTGAAAAGGATGACACATTACATGTCTCGAGTTTGATCTATAATATAATGTTAAAGGGATTATATTACATTGTACATTACTCACGAAATGTTTAATTGAATCACCAATTATTATTATTACTTGGGTAGCAATGATGTATTACTAGATGCCGCTCATTGTTTATAATTTTATTAGTAGAAAATAAAATTATTGCCAACGTAATAATAACCTATAGGGTCACACACAAAGAACGTTTAAACGGAGTGTTATTTAAATTATGAATTTAAATACTGTTATTATTATTAATTCGAATTTATTTATTTAATTAATTAAGTGAGACTTGATTAATTATATACATATTAGAATTCGAATTTATTAATAATATAAATCTGAAATCTGAATGGGTTTTAAGAAGTCCAATCAGAATAGGGTTTTGTCCCAAGTCCCTCTCTCCCCTATATATACATAAAGATGTATAGTTTAGGGTTAACAGTTTTATAATTTCGTTTTTGATAAAACCCTAGCAGCTCTACGTTATTTGAGAGTCTAGAGAAAGAGAGAGAGAGAGAGAGAGACAAAGAGGCAAAAACAGGCTAGTACCTAACTCCGGTGATCGTTAGACGATACGACGTTCGTGTGGATACCGATAGAGAGCAGATTTCTGTGAAGGGCTGCTGTGATTCAACGCTTCTGGACCTCTGTAATCATCATAAGGAAAGCTTTAATAAGGTACACATTCGATTCTTCATAATCATCCGCTTATTATACACGGATCCTGCGTTTGGGATTCGTTTTTTTTGTATTTATTTTTCGCGTTTTTCCGCTGCGTGTGTGCCCGAATCCCAACAATTTAGACATGATAGGAGCTTGATCACAGCCATTATGGAGAGATGGCGGCCTGAGACTCATACATTTCATTTCCATTTTGGAGAGACCACCATCACATTTGAGGATGCTTATCATATCCTAGGATTTCCTACTTGTGGAGGGAGCTCCTGTGATTCACTCATTTGTAGATCATAGTATAATTGAGCAATGTGGCATGTATAGTGAGGTATTGGGTGTGTCCCTACGTAAGAAGACTTGAATAGAAACGACTTGAAGATCAGATGGTTGGTTGATCACTTTGGTAGTTGTGAGGACTTGTTATGGATTCCGATGATTATGAGAGGGAGTTGTTATTCCACACACGGGCTCACATTCTTCTCATTATCGGATCTGTGTTTCCGCACTCCTCGGGGAACATGATCCCGTTCCACTTCTTTCATTATGTATGAGACCATACACAGATCCACACTTATAGTTGGGGCAGCGCATCACTTGCCTATTTATACAGGGGGATGTGTTCTGCTACTATTGGAGACAAATCAGATACATACTGGTGTATGACACTGTTGCAGGTACTTAGACTAAACTTTCTTCCCGCTCTAACTTTCTTCCTCTAACTTTCTTCCTCATTGCATTCTTTCAAACTCCAACTTCTCTTCCCGCTCCACTACCTTCAGTAAAATATCCAAATTCTTTTCATGGTCATTAACATGGAGATCACGCACATCTTCAGGATTCATTGGTTTCTTCCCCCGATCCATTTAATGCAACTTACATACAAGAACTTATTATAAATATTTGTGCAGAGAAATCGTTAAAAGAATGCACATTTATAAGGAAATAATTATCAATAATGATGACCTTATTTTTAACTTTGGTTGATGTGATTTTACATATCATTCACTTTTACTTTTACTTTGTAAAACTTTAACTTTAACTTTGCACAATTTTAACTTTTACTTTGCACAGCTTTTATTTTTACTTTTACATATCAAGACAATTTTACAAATATTATTAGACTTTTATATTTTGCACAGTTATTCATAATCTTTATCTTCCAAATTATATTTCAAAGGAATATACAACATATTCTGAAGATGATGAATAATTAAATGTAGAACTAAAATAACATGTTTTAACTAGATGTTAAAGATGACAAATAAAAAACAAATCACAAATCCATTTTGGAATAATCTAAAATTCATGGCAGTCATACATATAATAAAAATCGAAATTAGGCATACAATACAAATATTATTGTGAGCATCACACCCCAATCAACATGTTGTGGACATCTTAAACTGCGCCTTGTATGTCCTTCTTGACCACACCGACTACACTTCTTCCCCGTCCTAAGCGCATCCATCTATGTTCGGATTCGAACTGATTCCTCCTTATCACCGCATTTTTTCTTAACCTTCATTAGCCTCTCATCGGGTACTAATGTGCCATACTGCTGACAACGCCTTGGTAATACAATTCCAATACTCAGTTGGTTCTAGAGGCAATATCAAAGGTTTCCACAACTTCATAGTGTAATGGTAAGGCTCTATTCATTACCTCCAGTTAATGTTGTGTTGCATACATCCAACCACGACATGTGAACAAGGCATGTGGTGGTACACCCATTTTTCACAAGTGCAAGTAAATGTACGTACATGAACATTCTGCCTGTGACCACCCTTCCACGCCGATTTCAACCAATATTGGTGCGTCATTACTGAAAATATGTCGCGTTGTCAACTAAAGATGTCAACCTTATGTGCAGTTGCCTTTTGTAGAAGAGGTATTCCATCATCACCGTCACCGATGGAAATCGGGCCATTTTAATGTTCCCATTGAAACCTTCTATAATATTTGTTGTAGCTTGGCTGAAACGAGCACCCCCAGTGTCATGTGACAGGGTCCACAATTCTGGTAGAATGTTGCGTAGGTATTGTAAGGTAGGAGGTGAGATTTCTCCGATTTGTTTCATGCAGGTTTCGTGTTTTCTGATCTGCGTGGTTACACTAGCTAACCACATCAAATGCTTTAGCTCTCCCCGGGGTGGTGTGAGAAAAAATTACTTCACGCATGGAACAAACAAAATCTATGCACGCCTAGAGGTGATATAAATTTATTCCTTGAGTCCCTCATCGCTGCAAGAATACCCGATGTCCGGTCCGAAATTATGCAAACACCATGCTTTTCCCTGCATATGTGTTTGCGTAACAGTCTTAAAAACCATGATCAGTTCTCATTTGACTCCTCATCCACCAACACATAACATACATGATATTAGTGGTTGTTTGAATCCACACCCATAGCAATAAGCAATTTGACGTTATACATTTCCTTCAAGAACGTACCATCAATTGAAAGTACAGGACGAGCATGCTCCCAACCATCCATCATTACTTTCAAATACCAGAAAATACGCTTACATATTTAGGACCGGGATTGGGTTTCATGACTGACAGCATCAATCACAACAACACTTCCAGGATTGGCATGTTCAATTGTCGTAAAAAACATAGGTAAGACAACATAAGTTGTACTCTATTTTTCATAGACATCCTCCACCACAGACTGCTTCCCTCTTCATGTTCTCAGATAATTCACACGATGATTGTATTCATCATTCACCATTGTAATAACAGTCATGATGGGTATATTAGGCTTCTCTATCACTTATTACACATTTCAGAAAAATTAACATCACCTAAAATACTAAATCAATCAGCAACAAATTAATTTTGCAATACTATTTCACGTACATGAGGTTTAATAATCCTAACAATTAATTTTGTAAATATCTTCATGTGATCCTGCATCGGCTCATTATTCAAACATATGTGATTTCCCCTCATCTTTGTGATTTCAAACATACCGTGTTTCACCATCTTAGCAGCTCTTAACCTCCATGGACAGTAACCAAAAACACACCTTGCAATGAACTGAGTTGGATTATTCTTGTACACTTGGTAGTTCCGGTCACTCTTTATATGAACCTCCCTTACAACTGCTATAAAGATTTCCTTATCACGAAATATGCAACTAACTGATAATTCAGAATGTTGTGGATCGAAACCACTGGACATGCCATACTGATCTCGCACAACAATAGGATTATATTCTTCATTTTTAAACCAATGTGCCCTATCTAAATGGTGGCCTTGATGTATAGGCGTCAGACTTCTTCTAATTCATCTCCGTCATCCATGGAGTTATCGTTGTCATCCTCATACTCATCCTAATCCTCACTGCTTGAATTATGTGCATCAAATTCTTTATTTTCATGGATGAGGACCAAGTTTCTGCCAACACTGAGTGTAGTTGTGTCCCGTGGATGAGACACATCAGCACTAATATTTTCACCGGGGAATCGGTTCTCGAAGCCCCTGCTTGTGGAACCATCATCATTTACTTGACTGCTTGAACCGCCAACATACGTTTCGGTGTTGCCTCCTCCACTAAAATAGTAGTCCGACTAACCCGGAGTGCCGTATTCAGGAAACTGTCTCGATCTGTAATCAAGAAACTAGCTCGAACCGTAATCAGAAAACTGACTCGAACCATGCGTTATTTTATATGTTGTTTGTGTCAGCTGCGAGTATCAACCCTGTTCAAACATATGAACCTCATCCGGACCAATCTTTTCAGCCTCTACATATAGAGAAACATTATTCATTCTCATCTGCATCTGTCTGGGCACACTGAGCATCATTCGTACATCATCATCACATGTCATATCATCTATATAGTATCCTGAAACCAAATTACCTACACCTAACTTGGGATATTTAAAACTCATCTTCAAATTCCAAGATGAACTGTAATATTCATTAATCCATACACAACTTCCTTCAACTCTTCATAATAATTTCTCCATTTATTATACTGCATTTTTTTAGGATCTTTACTACTATATCTTATATCATCATCTTGCCTAATAATTTCTCCACCCTAAAAGAAATTTTCGTTAACGTAATCTTCCATTTTTCCTATTTTCAACACAATAAATACATATTTCAACTACGATTAATAATTATTAGATAATAATTTTAAATTATATAAACACTTATTAAATTTATAGCTCTATCTAGGTAAACATTAAATAAGCTACCAGCTATTAAATACCAACTATTAAATAAGCAATCGACTTGACCGAGAAAGAAAAAATACTGATAAAAAATATTTATCGACAATAATAATTAATTAATAATAAATTTAATTAAGTGTTTATATAACTTAAAATTATTATCTAATGATTATAGTAATTATTTATTAATAATTATTTATCATAATTAATAATCATTCACAATTACAATCCACTTACACAAAATAAGAATTACAATAAATTCGAAGTGATTAAACTTGTTTCAATACTGTAAACTATCTTTTTGAATAACTTTTATAAACAAATAAAGTACGCTTTCTAAATGCTGATTTTAAGCTCTTAATTTTATATTTGACATTTTAAAAATATATCATCAATAAAATATCTGAAATCCAGTTCAATTATATAAATAAATTAAATACTGCTACAAATTTAAGTCAATTAAATCGAAACGCGAACGCCCAGCACGGGCCGAGAAATTAGAAGCCGAAGAAAGTTGGGTGTATAAAGTCAATTCACATGACGGGCGTGAAAAACACGGACCTGTTGTAGCCTGTAAGGAGCAAATGAGCAAATACATTGGGCCCATCAATTTCGTACCATTATACTTTACTCATGAGTTTTAAAAATCGAGAAAATTAAGTGAACAAGAAATAAAGTACTTTCATCCGGAAAATTTTGGAGTAAATGTAGATCTAATTTACTTTTATTTACACTTACTTCCTTCCTATATAAAAATTTGGGAGTATAAATAGAAATAAAAGTAAAACTACTTCACATATTCTTTCTTATCTTTAAAAACTCGAGAATAAGTTGTTAAAGTCACGATTAAATTACTAGTGTATTGAGCACGGTTGGATAGCGCAAGTGGTTGAGGGCTTATCCTCTGTCGTCCCAGTCCTGGGTTCGATCCTGGCACACCCCGAGAATTTCTTTAGAACAGATACTCATTTATAAAGTTATAAGTCAAATTAGTCAAAAAAAAAAAAAAATACTAGTGTATTCATTTGATCTGGTCAGCAGATTCAACCACCAAACATCAACCCATGACCAAATTATGCCTGATCTAAACATATCACAAATGTGGTGTGGAAAACTGGAAATAGAGAAATACTATCACCATTTCAGGATAGTTGTGGTTTTGATTTTCAAAATAAATTTATTTTATAATCTATTTTTATAATTTTCTTTTTGTGAATAAAAATTTAAATAATATTTAAAAAAAGAAAATTAAAAAAATGAGTTGTTTGAGTAACTTTTTTAACATCTTAAAATACGTGTAAAAAGTCAAATTAACACTTATTTTGAAATAATATGAGTAAAAGAGTAAATTCAAATATTTACTAATTAATCTTTTAGACATCATCCAGAATTCCATGTAGTGGTACAAATACGATACAGTATTTATTTAGAAAATTATGATTTTTTTTTTTTACCATTTTTCACTTTTTAAGAATACATATAAATTTGCTATATGTAAAAACATTATTGAAATGCTAAGCAGACAAAAACGATTCAGAAAAAAATTTAAATATATTTTTTAATCTAACCTGAAAAAGAAAATAAATTGTCAACTGAATCAATATATATATAGGCAAGTGATCAAATAGAAAATAACTTAGAATAGAAAATAGAAAATAAGATCTACACCACATATTCAATCTAATCTAATGGCAGGGAGGAACATCCACACACTAATCTAATACACCCTCGTACACCCAATCCCACATAATCCCTCCGTTTTTAATTTGATTTTTCCCGTTAATTAGTGAAGTTTTTTTCAAATCTAACTTCACCACATTTTTCTCCATCTCCCAACAATCAGTTTGCATACCATATGTGATATATTCCGGTGACTTTTATTTTTTCGACGATTTCCATTATTTTTTGTGAACCCAGGATATATAATTTAGTGATTTCTGTAATATAAATTAGTGATTTCTATAATACAAATTAGTGGTTTCTGTAATATAATTTAGTGATTGAAGTTTAAATCTGATAAGTGACGAATTTATTTTAATTATAAATTATATTTGCCGAAATATAGCACATATGGTATGAAAACTGATCGTTGGGAGATGAAAAAAAATATGGTGAAGTTAGATTTGAAAAAAACTTTGCCAATTGACGGGAAAAATCAAATTAAAAACGGAGGAGAATAGATGGAATTGTGTGTGTGAGGGTGTATATAATTTGTGTGTGGGTGCGGCAGATATAATGATAAGGTTTTCTATTTCTCATTTAAGCTATTTTCTATTTGAGCAGGACCCTATATATATATATATATATATAAAGGAAAAGACGGAAACGGTTAGGTGACACTCCCAAATCGTCCAATATATTTTTCTAATTTTCTCAAAATTTTGAATTAGTAAATATTAAAAATTATAAAAAAAACCTAAGTTACGTTATATTCTCCTAAACTTTCTCCTGGAATCAAATAATTATTATTATCCATAAGATAAGTTTCAAAATTTTAGAAAAAATATTATTATACATAAGGTAATTAGAAATTTTAGAAAAGCCATTAAATTATTAAAAATTGAAACTATTTTAATTTTTTAAAAAGAGAAGTATCTAAAATAAAAAAGTTAATTTTATTCTTTTACATAAATTGAATGTATTTCCATCTAAAAAATAATAAACCATCACTTATATAAATTAAAGATCAAGAATTAAAAAATAAATCACAACAAATTTACCACAGGACTATTTACATTCAACGTCTAGTACATCATGAATTACACTCTCTTGAATGTTTTGAATAACAATAGAGACGTTTGGATGATTAGAGTGAGAATATACACGATGTGGGAGTTAATCAATGCACAAGCAGACGATCAATTTAGTCTTACATGATTAGTCTTACATGATTTTAATTGATGAGAAGGTTAATAATTTTTTATTATTTATTAATTTATTACAATTAAACATTCATAATAATTTTTTGATGCTTTAATTTATGATAGGAAAATATTATTCATGCAACGATTCAAAAGCATCCACTTTTTCGATTCAAACATATTTTGGAAGAAAGATTTTTATATATCATTAAAATCTTAAAGGTAGTTACAAGTACCGGCCGATATAAACCACTATCATGTGAATTTAAGTGATGTTTTTATGTATAACGGCTCCTAAAAGGATGGAAGAAAGAATCATCAACATACCACTACATGGATTTGAGTTCATATGTCCCAATATAATTGAAGCACGTGTTAATAACACTAATATACTGTCAGGTATTTTGCTAAAATAAGATATTATAAGTCACACACATATATAATTTTAAATTATATTATTCAATATTTACATAATGTTACTAATATTTATCTAGATGTCGTGGGTTGTTTGACGTACGTTTGTGGCATTGATATTGTTAGCGGCGGATGGAGAAAAAGAGATATTAAGATCATAACAAATTAGTAAATTGTGAATTATAATACACATATATATTTTGAAATTATTATTTGATTTTATAATATTTATAAATTTAATACTACTATTTTGATTTAATATAATTTTGTTATATCAAATTTTATCATATGCAATTTAGTCACCAGTAATGTAATTTTGTGGAAAAAATTTGTTTAGTTGTTTGATCAAAATCTATACAAGGAAGATGGTGAACCGTATATATTAATCGTTACATCTGTGCAACTTAAAAAGTTCAAAAAAAGTAATAATTTTATTAACATGTTCTTATAATTTGTAATTTGGAAAATTACAAATATATAATGTTATTTTTAATATTTGTTATTATTGTTGTTTAATGTTTGTAATAATTTTATTAATTATTTGATTTATGTTTCAATTTATTTAAATCTATCAATTGACCAATGTATGTGTAATTATCTTTTAATAAATTAATTAATATTTATTCATTTAAAAATAAAATTAATAAGTATTTTTAAATAAATTTCTATAATATATTACAATTATATGTTTGTTAAATATTTTAAATATCAAAAATAATTTTAATAAATTAAAATTTATTATAAAACAACCGTGAAACGTATTTTTTTCCAGGAGTCTTGATAAACAGATGAATATTTTAGGAATTGTGTCTTAGAAAATGTCGCATGAGCTGGCTGGCCATGTATATGTGGATAATACCGATGACTTATTTTGCAGTTACGTTGATAAATTAGGCAAACCGTTAATTATATATTTTCGAGCTAATTGATTTATTTTTCCTTCAATTCACGATTGAAAATTAATTAAAAGATATATTGTTCCCAAATAATCAAGAATCGTAAAAGGAAAAAATTGAAGCGTGATTGACTTTTCTAATCATATCCATATCGCAAAAATGGGATAAATATTTTTGACATTCGGATAAAACCAACGGACAGTTTCCCAAGAAATTAGTTTGTGTCTATATATATCTAATATTCCTGGGTTGTCTTTCATCTTAACACGAGAAGTCTTATTAGCTTCAGTTTATTTATCCCCTGTTTCATTCTTGAAACAAAGTAAGAAAAATAGAAAGATGTCGAAATCAGATGTTTTTATTGGGTCACTTGATCAAGGCACCACTAGTACCAGGTTCATCATATATGATCACAACGCTAAGGCCATTGGATCACACCAGGTTGAGTTCACTCAGTTTTACCCTGAAGCAGGGTCAGTTCTCCATCTACGTCTACCCTTTATATGTTATATCAGTCTCTGTGTGCGTGTGTGTATAAATTTGTTGATTTTCTTGATTGGTTAGATGGGTGGAACATGATCCAATGGAGATACTGGAGAGTTCAAGGACATGTATGACAAAGGCTCTTGAAAAGGCTGCATCTGATGGTCATAATGTTGAGAAAGGATTGAGTGGTATTGGTATCACTAATCAGAGAGAGACTACTGTTATTTGGAGCAAGTCAACTGGTGCCCCTCTTCACAATGCTATTGTCTGGATGGATGTTCGCACTAGTTCTATTTGCAGGTGACCCTCTGTGTGTGTATGTATTATACATATGTTATGTGTGTGTTACTCATTTCTATTTATTTTGTGTTATCAAGATCTGGCCTGCTTGTTAATTTCTTGCTTTAATTGTGTGTGAAGATCTGGTTGGGCGTTATCAGGTAGTATAGTTCTTTTAGTATGGGCTTTGTTTCATTTTCTGAATGTAGTTATTGAATATAATTGGGTGTTTGAATTATAGTAAGTAGTTGGATTTTTGTAATGAATTGAATATGATTTTAATATTTTACAGGAGATTGGAGAAAGAGTTGGAAGGGGGGAGAACCCATTTTGTTGAGACGTGTGGTTTACCAATAAGTACTTATTTTAGTGCTTTGAAGGTTTTATGGTTGCTTGAGAATGTTGAAAAGGTTAAAAAAGCTGTTGACAGTGGGGATGCTATATTTGGAACTATTGACAGCTGGTTAATTTGGAATTTGACTGGAGGGGTCGACGGGGGGCTGCATGTCACTGATGTTTCCAATGCATCTAGAACTATGTTGATGAATCTTAAGACTCTTGACTGGGACAAGACGACGTTGAAGGAATTAGGAATTCCTAGTGGAATACTCCCAAAAATTGTTAGTAATTCTGAGATTATTGGCAAGGTAACAAAGGGATGGCCGGTTACAGGAATCCCGATTGCTGGTTGTCTTGGTGATCAGCATGCAGCTATGGTTGGCCAAGCCTGTAGAAAGGGAGAAGCGAAAAGCACCTATGGGACTGGTGCTTTCATTCTTTTAAACACTGGGGATCAGATGATTAATTCAACTCATGGGCTATTAAGCACTGTGGCGTTTAAACTTGGACCTAATGCTCCAACAAATTATGCCCTGGAGGGATCAATTGCTATAGCTGGAGCTGCAGTTCAGTGGCTCAGAGATGGCCTTGGCCTAATTGGTAGTGCAAGTGAGATTGAGAAATTGGCATCAGAGGTTGATTCCACTGGAGGGGTTTACTTTGTGCCAGCATTCAATGGACTGTTTGCTCCTTGGTGGCGTGATGATGCTCGTGGAGTTTGTATTGGAATTACAAGGTTTACAAATAAGGCTCACATTGCTCGGGCTGTACTTGAAAGCATGTGCTTTCAGGTAAAAGATGTGTTGGATTCCATGCACAAGGATGCAAGTGAAGTGGAAAGTAAAGAAAAGTTCTTGCTTAGGGTGGATGGTGGTGCTACCGTGAACAACCTTTTGATGCAAATTCAGGTACATTTCTAGAGTTTATTGTACACATGCTTGTGCCTGTTACATCTCCCTCAGGTTCATCTGTTCTGTAATTTTAAGTATACCCCTTGTCTCGACATTTTACAATTCAAACACAGCTTGCTCTTATATCTTTGAAGTTGTTTCACTAGTCTGCTTAGTAATTTTTTTATATCACAAGATATGGTCTAAGATAGGGTCATAGCATACAAAATGGCCAGTGAAAGTTGGATGTCCTGTTTATGTTTGGGACGAACTATCTTAAGAACTAACCTACCCTATTTTTCCCGGGAAAAGCTGAGTAGATGATTATGATAATAGGAGCAAATGAGCAATATGATAAGAACCTGTTCCTTGTGTTCTGATGTTGCATTTTTCTTGAATATTGGTGTTTCAAGTACTGATTTCCATTACATCATATTCAAGCTTTTCTTTTGTTATGGATTGCAGGCAGATATTTTAGGTAACCCAGTGGTAAGGCCAGCTGACATAGAAACAACAGCTCTTGGAGCAGCATACGCTGCTGGTTTAGCTGTCGGGGTCTGGAAAGAAGAGGATATCTTCTCTTCGGGTGAGAGGATGAAGATAGCTACCACTTTCAATCCAATTTTAGAGGATGAAAAGAGAAAGAAAAAAGTGGAATCATGGTGCAAAGCTGTTTCCAGGACTTTCGACTTGGCCGATTTATCCCTGTAGAAATTCAGTCTTCTTTTCTGATTTGTTACTAATCATATCCATTCAAATATGGAATATGTGTGATTAAAGGACAAATATCATGGTTTGATAGTAAACTATATTTGATTAAAGCTAATAAATATGCAATTTTTGCGTCATCTTAATTGTCACTATAATATTGTGCCTTAATTCTTAATTGTCGAATTAATATTTGATAAAAAATAAACTAGTGCAGTAGAACCTCGATAAATGAGTAGAACCTCGATAAATGCATATTTAATAAATGAATAATATTGACAAATGAATAAATTTCTCGGGTCCCAATTTGGTCAAATGAGGTTAATGAATAACCTCACTAAATTCATTAACAAATAAATAAAAATGTAATTTTTATAGACCCTATGTAAATATAAATGAATAATCACTCTATAGTTCAGATAATATATTTTTATTTATATAATACATGAATACATTTCAATAAATAATAATTTTAAAAAACATTAATGAGTTATATCTTTTTGAAAAATGTCTCTAGAGTTGATTATTTTTTCTCTCCATCAAATGCATCTTATCTTTTTTTTTTTGTGTGTGTGTAATGCATGCACTACTTCCAGAACATTTTGATCATGTTGCAGCAAGTAATTTTGTATGATGATAACAGTTTAAAAGACTCTTTTTAAAGACAGTATGACGATAAATAAATAATATATATGAAATAATATAATTAAGAAAAAAAGTTTAAAAATATTATCTAAATAAATTAATATTCATTTATCGATAAATAAATAATCTCGTTAAATGAATATATATTCATGGTTCCAGGGTATTCATTTATTGAGGTTCGCTACCAACTTTATTAGTATTAGTAGTCATGACCGCATATTCTTGAAATTACGATCGAATGTTTATGCTGGGAAAATCACAGAAGTGTTGCTTTAAAATTTCATTGTGTACTGTGTATAGTAATAGTGCTCTTCTCTTGTAGCTTAATTGAGAAAGTTGTTCGTACAATTCATTGTGTGTGTGTATAGTATATAGTATAAAATACGAATTACAGAGGTGTAATTTTGTTAATTCTAGTAAGATTGCAACACCCAACAAGAATGTAGGTGCAATCATAGAAAGCTTAACGTGTCTATTCAAAGCCAGAGTAAATTGGGAGACAGGAAAGAGAGAGCCCATTCTGTTTACTGCTATTTTTAGTAGCTTTACTCGAAACATATATGGACTCTAGTGCCTACTTGAAGAATTAAGGTGAGGGTAATTTTGTATATAAATTTATTACTTTAGAAAAACTATAAAGAACATAGTCATACATGTAACGGAAAACTAGGTGCAGCAGATAATACTAAGAATCTGTTTCGAGAACGATAATGTGTGGGAAATAATAGAACAAAGAACGATAGAATGTCCAAAAGAATGAGATGATGAAATCAAAGTGCAGAAAGAGTAGAGCAAATAAACTAGCAGATCAGTTCAGCTAACAAACAAACAATTTAGATTAGCAGGATACAATTATATACATATATACCCACACAACGGACGGAGTTTTCTCTTGCTAAATTTTATAGTTTTGTCAAATATCTTTCATCAATTTCGTATTAGCGTTTGTGTGTATCCACATACCATGTTAATTTAACAACCTTTATAAAATTTTGCAGACTTGCAGAATCTTGCTAAATTATATACTATATATGTATACGTACATGTTATCTCATGTCATAACAATGACCTTTACACTTAAAATTCTAACTTGAACTTGAAGTCTCCCTCACTTCTTCCCTCCATCATTTATACTTTTAATTACGCGTACGCACTTCACATTTCATGCATGTAAACTACCTTTAACCAAACCTTTTCCTCAAACTATATATAATTATATACCACAGAAAAAAATCTGAACCAACACCATATTACTAACATATCTCGCTTGTATGCTTTTATCTTAGCACTCGATATGTTTTATATATAATGGCTACTTATCCTTCTCCATCACACCCTAAAACTGTGACGCCCTCCAAATCCGGGGTCTAAATTTAGGGGTCACCAACCAACCAACAACCAACAATAATAAAATAATATAAACCAGAAGCGCACTGACTCCACCAACAACCAAAAATCGCAAACAAGTTATAGTATAAAATCAAGCAGCTGAAAACTAAAATTAAACCAAACCATCTTATTACAAACCAAACACTAAATTCAAAACTCAAATCCATAAGTTTAGTTAAGTTTTAAGTTTAGATCCAGTTTTATTACACATTCTAACAACAGTCAAACGGTAAATGACTAGATACTTGGGAAACCCGAGAAGCGAGCCGCCCTGACACTTGAGGCTCTCTACGCCCGCTAGAGCTACTGTTGTGACTCATACTGGAAATCTGACAAGATTTAATAGAGCAAAAGTGAGCCAAAGAAGTGCTCAACAAGTATATATAAAGCATTAGAAATAAAACTAGAATACCAGAATAAAGAAAAGAAGTGTAAACCAGTTTATATTGAAAATCGAACAGTAAATAGATCACAGTTTATATCAAAGTTGAGAACAAGGCAGTATGTCATAAAAATGAATCATCTGCGGAATCACAAGATATAATAGTCATGCTGGCAATATGGATTGGGTAAACATATACACATTATTGCCACATAATCAGTTTAAAAACAATATGACCTCTTTATAGCCTATGGTACATTTCTATACCCATAGTTATACTAAGGATTCTATATAATGGGTACCAAATAGGCAAGTAATGTTAACCTACAAGAAAATGGAACGGTTATCATATCCTCCTCAATAAATGCTGAACTATTATTTCAGAGCCTCTTACGCTAGAATTCCAATCCAATAGAGCAAGACCAAGTAAATAAGATATGCTTAGTTTCAACTATAGACCATATCCTCGTTATTTATACAATAATTTGCTGGATATGATGAGTTTATTATAATCAACTTTCAATATCAAAAGTACCAATATTAGGTAACTCTGTTGCACAATAAAAATATTTAAGATTCACAAATAACTCTGAACAATAACTATTTGTCATGATATGAATAAGTGAATCAGAAAATAAAAATGTATAAGATGATCAAGGAGAAAATACTTGTCTGGTATAGAAGCTGTCTAAAAGCTGGTAATGGGACTACTACGTCCTTCTATCTGGTACTCGCTCGTCTCTACAAAATAGAATGTTCTATTTTAGATCCCAGTGTCTACCCATGCGTTGTATTAATAACGAAAACCAGATAACAATTAATAAACAAGTAGCATCAATCAACAGACAAATTGGCACATAGTTCATATAACATGCAAGACTCACTAATTACAAATCAAACAAATAATTAATAGTACACTCTAAAATATTATGTGAGTCAAAGTGGATCATTATTATCCTATCTGGATAATTATTGGATCCTTAAAATATTTTATAAAATATTTAATCTGGGTTTATAAATAAATTTGGGAATCTCAAACTATTTTTATCACTTCCGGATTATTTTTAGGGTCTCAAACAAATTGGTTTCATTTAAAGCTGGGTAAAAGAATTATTAAATAAATGAATAAGAAATAAATAAATAAATCATTTTTATTTCTCAATATAATTAAATATAATTATTTTTAATTATATTTAAATAATATTTAGTTAATTAAATTAATCAATTAAAATAAATTAATCAATTAAAATTAATTAAATTATTATCTAAATAAATTAAAATAATTAAATTAAATCAATTTTGAAAACAAAATAATTTATTTAAGTTGTAAAAACATTTTTTGAATTAAAGAATATTTTTTTTTGAAATAATCTTTTGGTTTAAAGTCGATTTTTGAAAATAATAATAAGTTTTGAAACTTAAAACATTTTCTAAGATTTGGGGTTGGGGTTTGGAAGATTTAACTAGGCTCAAGGTAAGGGATGACCGGAAAAGATGAAGGCCTGCCAAAATTTTTCCAGAATCCGGCCACCGGCCCGGATCCGGTCAAATTCTGGTGACCCCCAATCTTGGTCAAAACAGCTTATTTGCAACCGAGTTTCGATGCCAAACACATCTATGAACACTCAGGAGTGCACAACACCTACCATAAACAACAGACAAGACCTGTAAGTCGTTTTCCGGCGAAACAAAGTCACGGCGACCAGAACAAAATTCGGTGACAGAAAAATGGAACCAGAACTCAGCAAGACAAGTGCCAAAACGTAACTACTACAACCAAGATTACATATATGCCATATATACACATAAACACACAACGACGCAACCGGAAAAATCGAAACAAGGTCGGAGCTCTATATTTCCGATTACCCAAAAGTAGCACAAACATCCACACAAATCATACCCACATATTGCTGGACTCACAAGAATCACAAACAAGTAAACAAAACTATGAACTGAGCTCTACAAATCAATTTTCGGCCAAAGCAAGTAACTCACGGCTAAACTCCGATGAACTCAAATCATACTCCAAAATTTAAACAAAAAATATGATTAGTATGCTCTGACAACGATCTATCTACTCACATAAACCAATTACACAATCAACTAACAGAAATTAAGATTCAAAGACCAGAAAATCTCAGTCAAAAGTGATTATATACAAACATGTTGTTCAACTGAAATCAATGATACCCACATATAGGCTAGGTCTCAAGTTTTGATTCGGTTACTTGTATGAAGAAAACGGAACTAGGAATCACCTTTGATTAGCTTCGATTCTCCCGGAATGCTAGAACCCTAGTTCTTCCACAAATCAGCCGTTGTGTTTTGCTTATTTTTAGTATTTTTATGAATTTTTTTTAAATTATTTATATTTTTAGAAAAATTAGGGAATTAATTTGATTAAAAGATAAATTTCCCCATAATTAAAATAAAAATCCCGAAAATAATTTTTATGGAATAAAATATAAAAATATTTATTTTCGAAATAATACAATATATATATATATCAAAAGTCCCCAAAAATATGAATGGTCCAAAAATAATAAAATAAAATTATTTTGAGAATTTTATCATTTTCATAAAAATAAATAAACAAAAAATAAGGTCTCTAGTCCTCTATAGGGGCTAGACTCGATAATCATAAATCGAAATAATTTTTTTTTTCTAAAGATACAAAAATTACAGCAAAATAGAATAAACTATTTTAAACTACACATAAATCACATAACATATATCGGGTAATTTTACTATTTATTAAAAATCTTAACACAAATAACTGCATTAAAAATAATCTAACACACCAAAGTTATATTAAAAGCATATTTAAATATTATAAAATACACATAATTTTTCCTGGTCGTTACAAAGACCATCCTCACAAAAACAACAATGCCGACACGAATTTACCACCAACAAGCGTTACTACTTTTGTCCAAACCGACCCGTCAAACTTTCGGGCTGTGGTTCAAAAACTGATTGGAGCAAGTATAGACTCATCAAAGCATAAACTTCTTGTCACCTATTGGACTCGCGAATCATCGATCATTAGGCCTTAAAGACAGAAAAAAATTGGAAATGGAATTGTCCAAGGCATCCCCATTGTGGATTTTAAGACAGCGAATAGAACGATGACAAGTATTACAAGAACGACGCCAATGAGTATGGAGGAATTAAAAGAAAAAGGCATCGCTGAAAAGGAATATTACATGCACCTGACGCCACCAGGTACTCCCACTCACGTTCTTCTACTTGATCCTCAAATATTTCTTGAATGCTGTAATATATATATATATATATATATATATATATATATATATATATATATATATATATATATGCACACTAATGAGAATGTAATCAATACAATTATCAAATGATGATTTTTAAGTCACTCGGCCTCTTGACTTCTTTTATACTAAAAAAAACACGTTATGCAAACAAAATCGAGATTACCGGATAAATATAAAATTTATCATAATTGCCCAGCTTATTTACTGTGTTTTAATTTTAAACTATTACGTATCATTACCAGTACAGCACTACTATTATTGGAGTATTAAATGACCATTCTCTCAGAAAAGTTGTTTTTTCCTTTTTAATAATTAATTAAATTTATATTAAATGGGAGGGGCAATGAAGAAAGGGTAATAATCCGCGGAAATCCATCCCCCACACTCCACGCGTTTTAACCTGTGTACATAACCTAGTAAAAACTCAGCGTCACTCAGAAAAAACGCGCGAAACTCCATTGACTTGACACAGAGAAGCAATGCCAGAGCTACCAGAGGTAGAAGCCGCTCGAAAAGCCATAGAAGATAACTGTATCGGCAAGAAGATCGTACGAGCTCTCATCGCCGACGATTCCAAAGTCATCGACTCCGTCTCCCCTTCCGACTTCCAATCCTCTCTCGTCGGCAAAACGATCATCGCTGCTCATCGCAAAGGCAAAAACATGTGGCTCCAACTCGATTCACCTCCTTTTCCTACTTTTCAATTCGGTACCAAACCCTAATTTTTTTTTAATTTCTCAAATATATTATAGAATGCATGCGTGTCTGTGTGTGTGTGAAATTGAAGTCACATTTTAGGGTTTACACTTTGCAGGTATGGCTGGTGCTATATATATTAAAGGAGTTGCTGTTACTAAGTATAAAAGGTCTGTTTTTTTTTTAATTAAAAAAATTGAATTATTTGTTTTAATTTCCGAGTCCAGTAAATAATGTGATTACTTACAGATCTGCTGTGAAAGACACCGATGAGTGGCCTTCCAAATACTCCAAGGTTTTTATACAAGTAAGAACTCTTATTCTATTTGTAAACATGATTTTTTTCGTTTTCTGTAATTACAGAGTTATTGCATGTTTTTCGATACTTGTTACTTGACGACTCATGTGCAGTTGTTATTTATATGGTAATGCACTTACACTGTTCGTATTTGAATTATTATTATTCTATTGTGCAAGATCCTTCAATATGAATCAGTTAGTTGCTGTCATTTAAGAACTTACTACACTGCTGTAGTTTATAGAATTATGTTAGTGAAACTCAAATCCTAAATGAATTTTTGGATCCCAATCATACTTAAATTTGTCATTATTTGGCTTGAATATATACTGTATACTGCTTTAGTTGTGTGATTGGGGTATTTAATTACTCGATTAGAGTTCTTTATGTATCCAGTTCATTTATATACATTTCTCTATTCTCTCTTATTCTTTGGCAGCTTGATGATGGTTTGGAGTTATCGTTCACTGATAAGAGACGGTTCGCAAAAGTTCGCTTACTCGAAAATGTATTATGAACATGGTTTCCAATTTGTTGGATATAGAATAATGCTTTTTATGTAGTTTTAGTATTCTTATGTTATTTTTAATGTATTCTATCCAGCCAATCTCTGTGCTCCCTATATCTGAGCTTGGTCCAGATGCACTCTTTGAACCTATGACGGCAGAAGACTTCTATAAATCGCTTAGCACTAAAAAGACTGGAATTAAAGCTCTTCTGCTTGACCAGGTAGAAACTATGTTTATTTATGATTTGCACTATTTTAAGTGGTACCGAACGATATTGGTTATTAAAACTGATCTGATTTACTTGTTTGGCTGTTCTAATAAAAGAAAGTAACAAATTTTCTTATAGATCAATGTGTTTAGACTTACTAATGTATAATGCAACTATTTGGATATATAGGGTACTGTATATAGGTGCTTGACATCTACTAGAAGTATGCCTAGTAGAATATGAATAAACTACAATCCCCCCTCCCTTTGGAATGGACACTCTATATTATTTCAATAATGCTGAATTGCTGATATCTGTTTTTTCATGCCTGCAGAGTTTCATTTCAGGGATTGGTAATTGGATTGCTGATGAAGTGTTATACCAAGTCAGTTTTACAATGCTCCCTTATGAAATTTTTTATTACCATTTCCCCCCCCCCCCCCACTTATTTGTCCTGTTCTATCTAATGTTAAGGACAAGTGGGTGTTGCATTATGATTTGCAAAAATCCTTATGAACATCCATCATTTTCTCTGGCCATCTATTTATTTTATTTTTTAAAAAGTGGAAGGCGGGCATTAAAATTACACTGTAGTACTAATTAAGGCGGATGTAATATTTATTGATTGTCTGGTGTAGGTTTCTGCTTTCTTTAGTTTATATTTCAATATATATAGGCGGAGTTCCTTGATCACGCTGCTTTCATCGTAAATTTACCAATATTCCTTTTTATCCCCCTTAATACAGGCAAGAATTCACCCACTGCAAACCAGTGCAAGCATACCGAATGAAAGTTGTGTCGCATTGCACCAGTGCATTAAAGAGGTGCGGATTCATATCCCAACTCATGTTGTCTGGGTATCAAAGATGTTTTTTGTTATATTATATATTAGTATAGAAGACAATCTATGTAGGTTATTCAGTGTGCGGTTGAAGTTGATGCTGACTGCAGCCGGTTTCCAAATCAATGGTTGTTTCATTTTCGATGGGGCAAAAAACCTGGAAAAATTAGTGGTTAGTAAAATTTGTGATCAGTAAGAAAAATCATTTCATTTTACAGGTTATTGAAAAAGCTGTTGAAGTTGGTGCTGACAGCAGTCAGTTTCCAAGTAGCTGGATATTTCATTCTCGTGAAAAAAGGCCTGGCAAAGCTTTTGTTGATGGTTTGACTTCAAAACTGTGTCAGACTCTCTAAATGGCTTACAAATTTATCTGGCTACTCTTCTTTAAAATGAGTCTTGACATTCTTATGTAAAACTTGTTTAGAAAACATAATTCGTTATTACACGTTAGCCAATTGCTTAAGATGGTAATATATTAACTTGCAATTCAAATTTTCAACATTAATTAGTTAAAAATGAAAGATCAACATTAGTTTGATAGAAATCACAAATTTGCTCGTGATTGTTTATGTCAGCACATGTAGCAGTAACAGGTTATGATCAATTTGTTGCGTTGATTGTTACTCACAATACTTAATAGAAGGATACGAAAAGTGAGTTTTTTTATGCTTAATCGTTGTTATAGGATAGCAATCTGAAATGTTGCCTAACCTACATTAGTTTCCAATTACTGCAGACTTTAGATATTTTTTTCTTGCTTATTAACTTTAGATCCTATACTTGTATAACCTGTATAGCACCTGCAGTCTGTAACTTACTAAATGCACCAGTATTGAAGATAACCTAGTTTAAATACACACATGGGCACACCTCTTGTATATGCCTCTCTCTAGACATGATTCTTAATTAGTTTGTTTTGCTTAAGACTATGAGAAAGAATTCTCAAGCACTTATAGTCTAGTGCATGGTCAGCCAAGTCTACTTGCGTGCATATGTTAAGATTCAACCTCCATATCACTGTATCATACCCAAACTTTATATATCCAGAGGCATTTCTTAGAATTCTTTGATGGATTTGCATTTTTTGGCAGAGAAGAAAATCGAATTCATTAATGCTGGAGGCAGAGTACGTGTTTGGTAAACCTTTTCCTTTGTTGTTTCTATATATATTTATTTTGTAATATAAAGAACCATGCTTCTCATGTTGCAGACATCAGCTTTTGTACCAGAGTTGCAAAAACTAACTGAAAGTCAAGCTGCTAAAGCAACAGCTAGATCTCGCAAAGTCTCCAAAAAAGATAAGGAGGACGTCGACGACGACGACGACGACGGTGATGGTCCTGAAGAACAAGTTAAGAAGGAGGATGCAAAACATGTGAAGTTGAAAGGGAAAAGCACTACCAAACAAGGCAGAAAGCCTCCTGCAAAGGGAAAGAATATAGGAAGTGATGGTGATAGTGTTGATGCTGCTGATGAGGTGCGAAGTAGAGGCAAGAATCCTTCAACTAAAGTAAAACCAAAAGAAAGTGAAAAGAATGTTGTAGACCAGATAAAGAAAACCCGAGGTAAGAAACCACCTGCAAAGAGAAAGTCCAATGGAAGTGATGACGAGCATGATGATGATTCTGTTGATAGGGATGATGACACGGAAGATCAAGAGATCATTAAGGAAAAACAAAGCAAGGCGAAAAAGGAAAGAGGCAAAACAGGCGTGCAGCCAAAGAAGAGAGCAAGATAGTTTGTATTCCCCCTAGCATCTGTTTTGGAACGTTGGTCTTTTGCTTTAAACTTTAAAGTGATGCAGTAATTTAAATATTTCTGGTGGAAGTGGAGCCCGGTTTTCTGTCATCTTTTCACCTACATTCTCTAGGTGACCAGTAAACTGTGTCAACGGTATAAACCATGCGAAAACCTGAGTTTGTAAATTAGTACATGACTAGTAGTTTTATGCTGTTTAATGAACAGAAGTTCTTTATTACCATATACTTTATAGTTCTTTAACACTTACCATACATGTGAATCATAAATGGCCAAGTGCTCAGAATCAAAGATAAAATGTGTTATTTCGAATATGCGGTGTTAGATGAATAAATACTTGAGCATAAAGACGTTCATAATCCACCAATAGGAGGCAGAATATAACAGACTTGAGATTCCCGATTTTAAGGTTTTCTGGAACTTAAACCAGCAACAGAACAAAAACAGGAACCTTTTAAAAACCATGCTTGATATATTTATCCTCTCTTTGGTTTATATGGTAAAATTCACCCCCAGCTTTTGCTTATTCGCTTACAAGAACAAGCTAATCACTTAGCAAAAAAAAAAAATCTCAAATGTTTTTTTGTTACAACTTTACAAGCCCTACATTCCCATGCTAACACTTGGCTGGGAGGTAAAAAGCTTCTCTAACAACTTACCAGGATAGATAATGATTCCGTCAGAGGTTCGGCGCTAACTATTGTTGATAATAATTAACTTGATTTGGTCATATGTAATATTAATTTAATATCACGCAATACAAGGAACAAAAGGATGAATTTCATTCCAGAATAGCTATTTGTTGATAATTTCTTCCATCATTGTGTACAAGGCAGGTAATAAATGTATGGTTGCATGAAAGCACTTCATGAACGAGATCAGAAAAAATATTTTAGAGCATCGACGACTTTCTCAGGCCTGTTAAATGTCAGCCGGTCAGAACTGAGTTATAAAATGGCTTTTGTTTATACATAAACACTTGAAGTTCTTACCAGTCTTCTTGAGGCATGTGGCCAGCACCTTCGATCAGTTTAAGCTGAATAACAGCAGGATTTCCTTTTTGAAAATCTTCTGCCACAGATTGAGGAAGATACTTGTCTGAAATCCCCCAAGCAAGTAAAATTGGCTTATCCCATCTGAAACCAAAAAGAATTTTCATACACCGGAAGCAGTAGATGAAACGCATGTTTCCTTGTATCAACGTGTCTATATACTTCCTCTGCTTATGAAATAAAAGGCGCTAAATCTGTTCTAGTTTTGGCTTATCATATATATTAACAGCCGGAACATAATCAAGTTAAAACAAATCACTGTCAAAGCTGTTTGGCCACCTATTATCTACAATGGCAGCTATGTATACTATATTTCAACATGAAGAGTCATTTTATTCATATATTTTCTTTATTGATGGAGCAGAGGAAAAAGTTGCAGCAACTTGATCCTTTAAAAGGCATATCTTTTAAGTTTCATACCCATATTATGGACATATATAAGCTTTCAATAAATTACTAATACCATTATACCTTCCGGATGCAAAACCATCTGCTATTTGACTTGAGACATCTCTGAAGTTTGTTTTTCTTGTTGCTTCAAGCAAAGCTGGAACATACAAGGGAACAATGGATGTTAGACATTTTAAATAGCAAATAAAACTACCATTGGGCAAATTATTTAAGCATTCAAGCCTATATAAAGAAATTGATTTCAACTTAGGTTGGTATTTTTTTGATTAATAGTCACATACTGCCCTGATTGTTGCTAATATTTAGGTCACAGCTGAAGTTACTGTTAGTGATGTATCACAGAGGATAGAGTTCTCGAAATTTCAGTACTTTTGAAAGTGTGACATGATTAAAATTATGAAAGTGGATACGATACCACAAAACCTATAATATATCAACTGAATCTAGGAGGGCAAATTGAAGACAACCATTATTGATATCAGATCATTTTTGACTTTTAAGGCCGGATTTGCTTCTAGACATCAACAAATATTTGTGTATTTTTCCGAGTAATAATCTTTAAGGATTTTTTCTGAATTATATGTGGCTAGGTGAAGGAATCAGTCGTCAACAATTTACAAGCCTAATCGCAGATGCTCAATCAACCGCCAACCGGGTAGAACGTGACTTCGTGCTACTTATGGACATTCAATTTGCCAAAACAGTTAAAAAATGTACAAATATGAAGAAAAAATTATTATGCTAAGAGAAACATTATGCTTGGAAGCTCAAAGCAATACTTAAAATTATGGATACTATGCTAAAGGTAGTTTTGTAAATTGTAAAGCAAAAAGCAATTGCATTGCGTATTAACCATGTCTTAAATACTATGTATAAATTCAACAAAATCCTATTTACGAGAAAGAAAAGAAATGTAGGGAAGATGGAACCACAAACCAAACCCAGGTCCGCTGCTGGACAAATATGGTAATCGATAAACATCAGCCTTCTCCAGCTTTAAGACATAGCTGCCAAGGAATATCATCAATTGTGGCATTATGGAGCATATTAACAAACTTGTCTGTATTGAATAACTAAATGACTTTTCTGATGCTGTCAAGTAACTCTGATCTAGGTTCAACAGATCTTTCCTTTTGACTAGTTTGTGTGTTTTATATATAATATTATCACAAATTTAAGGTACATTTCAGAATTTTCTGTGCTTGGTATTAAAAGAATTTTAATATTTAAAATTTTGAGAATCACTATTATCTGATTCAAACAGATATTTGAGAGCATGGTTAAGTGACATACAGTTGTTCTTGAGTCAAATTTGTCAAATTATGTTCACAAATGTTATTGGGAGTCTGACAACAAAACAAGCGGTAGGGTCTTATCTTCTATGATAAAAGTGAGGCAATTTACGATCAGCAAAACCAGATACTGATCAAGGAGAGTGAGGCAATTTAGGATCAGCAAAATCAGATACTGATTAAGGAGAGTCTTTTGTAACAGTGCAAATCCCTTCCTAAATCCTAACACATGTGTAAATAAGTTTCGAAAGTAAATAAAAAGAATGCAATTTTGGATACATACGCGCTGCCTGCTTCAATAAAGCGCTCAGCCATTACAGCATTTTGGCAGGTAAATTCACCAAAGAGTGGAATCCTGCGGAGAAAGGGGAAAATTTACATGATGGAAGTTTAAATGATCTTTCAGCACAAAAAGAAATATAATACATACATATGTGTTTCAGAAATAGACAGAATAGTAATTGAACCTGAGCTGTTGAAATAGTCCAGGAGTGGGAGAGGATGCTGTCAATGGACTGTTCATAATTGCAAGCTTCAATATTCTAGTTGGATTTTTTAATGCCCAAGTTAATCCAAATGAACCCACCAGAAAGCCCTACAGCATATGTGAATTTAATATGGAAGTGCATGAGGACAAATAGAGTTATAAGACAAACTTATAAGGTATTCTGTCTAATAAGTATAATCCAAATTACCAAATTCAGATAAGAAGTACGAACTCCTTAATGGAATTAAAAGCAATACATTCATTCAAACCTGAACTACTAGGTAAAAAGGTGCATCAAGTTCAAGCACATCCAGTAATTTGTCAAGTTCCTTGTGGAACTCTATCTCTGTCACAATAAGTCATTGGAAAATTGCTGTAGGATTAGCTTCATAAAAATGCTAAGATCACTGCTGTATATCCCATCAAAATAATTACAAACCAGTGTAGTCGAAATCGTATTTTGGCAGTGGCTTCTCACTGAAACCAAACCCTAACCAATCAGGTGCAAAGCAGCGGAAGCCAGCATCAGACATCTGTATTAGTTTCATAAAAATAATACAAGTAAAAGGGAAAAAGTGGTTGATAATTATTTCATATCTATAATTGATGATCTGATAAAAATTAGGGATCATACTTGAGACATAACAACTCGATAACTGTAGGACTGTGTTGGAGCCCCATGTAGGAAAACAATCGTACCACGATCGCTTCTAGCTGAGCCTGTATGGTGATACTTAAAAGTCAATATGCTATCAAGAAACTGCATAACTTTATGATAAAGCAAAGTAATACCTGTTTCTCTCACAAACCATCTAAACCCTCCGGCTTTAATATAGGAGCCATATTCCTTTCCTTTATCCTCTGTCCTCTAATGTATCAAAATAACTCGGGAATCAGTAGTTACATACAAACGTAATACCTAAAAACAGCATGCTGGTGAGGCAGGTATATTGGCTTTCAACACCAAGTGCAGATTTTAAGGAGTTCATACAAGCAGTTTACATCTCTAAAGCATACATTCTCACAACCATGAACCATGTTCCACTACAAACCATTTATCAGCTTCGAAAACTTTCAGCATTCACTAATTAAATATCAAGGACTCAATATGCAAACTAGAATACAATATGATCTGAACATAAAATAATAGTTTATAATTCAGAAATACATCATTGACGAATAATTTTGCTAATGATACCAATAGGATTCACTTGTTGTAGGTCTGTATGCTAAATTAGTCTGCATCTTGAAGACGAGTCTGCATTTTCACATCTCTTATACTTTAACTACTAAAATGTAAAATAAATATTTCGAAACAAGAAAACTGAAAAATATGTATTGTGTGTGTGCAGAGTAATAGTTAGTTACATAAAGCATTTGGCCAACGTTGCCATCCTCAGCAGGTGATTCAGGGAGCTGAATGGCAGTCCGACTGGAAGCATTATCAGTGACAAAACCAAAAGGATTAAACGCCGGCGATGATTCTTCTTCTCCTCCTCCTTTTTCTTCATTACTGGAAGATTTGACACTGATTAATCTCCTGTTTTTTTGTGATGGTTTTGCCCTGCAGCAACCATAGCTTATACTGAAAAGTGGCTCAATATGATGAATTTTACTATTATTACTCAATGTCAAGTAGGAAGTGATCATAGAAGAATGAGATGATGAAGTTGGGACATTGAGAAGAGTGGAAGCCATAAGCTAAACTAGCTTACTTCTTAGTTTTAGAAACACCACTACCACTTGTGCTGAATCTTCTTTCTCTATTTCATGTCAGCCACAAATGCTTCACAACTCTTCCACGTCATTTTTAAAAAAAAATTCTTCTTCAAGAGAAAATAATGATAATTTGAATTTATCAATTAGTGTTTTTCTTTTAATATAATGTTCAAAATACCAAAATTTCAGAAGAGTTTAGAAATTTTGAATCTTATTAATTAATTATTCTTTGATTTTACCAAAATTTCAGAAGAGTTTAGAAATTTTGAATTTTATTAATTAATTACTCTTTGATTAATTACAATTTAATAACAATCAGTTCATCACTAGGTCTTTTTTGTGATGAATAAATAAAATGTTAAAATTTTCTTGATTTATTTTCAAAATATTTTATTCTTAGTAAATAAATTTTATTCTTATAACATTACTCTAAATATTTTAATAAGAAAACTAAAGTATAATAATTTCCTAGATTTTAATTTAAAGATAATAATTTATAAAAAATATTTTTTCTATTTCAAAATATATATCTCTTTTGATTTTTTTTTCATTGTTCATATCTATTTTTAATATAATTTTAGTAAGTATTTTTCAAAAATACTCTTTTTTAATTCTTGAAGTATGATTTTTCCCATATTTCTGAATACTAATAAATATTAGTTAAATTATGTATTAAAAATAATTGTATAATTACTTAATTATTACAAATAATATGAATACAAAGAGAAAAATAAATTAATATTAATTTTTTTTAATTTGTATAATTTTTTAAAATAAACACGTATTTTGAAATCGAGGGTATATAATTTTATTTATTTTCTCAAGTTACATTGACATAATGCTAAAAAAAAAAAAAAAAAGTTGCATTGACAAAAATTTACCAAAAGAAATTTCTATAGGATACACAGACTCACAGAGCATAAGACAGCCCAAGAGAGAGGAGAAGATCTCACCTGAAAATAAATACACATATACACACATATATCAATTGCTCAAATCTTTAATTCCCCGAATTGGACTCGTAAGTGATCCCTATTAATTTATTTCTGTCTTGTTACTTTTACTTCACTGTGTGCTCAATAGGCTACATTCTTGATTCTTCAATTGTTTTTCTAAACCCTGTTTAGGCTAAGAATATATCATACCCATCATAAATTTTGGGTTTTGAGTATGTTTAGGACTTGGGTTCTGTTTGTAATTCGAGGGTTTCTATTAAGATTTATTTTTTATTGCTGTGTCTTAGCTTGTGTGTGTATTATTTAGTACTTGGCTCAAGTTTCTACACACTAGAAAAACCGTTATAATAGAAAATTTAAGAACTTCTTGTAAATGTTTGTGTGACAATTTCACCATTGCACATCAGTCAAATAAGGGGAAGGAACTTGCGATTTTTTTTAGTTAAACTTGTTTGTTTGTTTGTTGAATTTTCCGGTACTTATTTAATGTGACTAGGAAACTTGGTGGACTTTATAATACTAGGCTAAATAAAATTGGAGCACACGATTTAGCAAAAAAAAAATTTTGGAGCACACGAGCAGTAGCAGCATCACTGTTAACATTTGACAGAATTACACGAGATTGTCATTAAGTTCTCCTCAGCATCCTTTCTTTAACTGATGAATGCTTTTGGTGGACCTCTTTCATAGTTGTTTCTTCCTTTATAACAATTTATGTAGTGTTTAAAATTCTATCATAAAGTCTAATGACATATATAATCTTGTGATCTTAAACATTTGATCATGTCAGATGGAAGATTCGTCTCTCAATGGAGATCAAGTGGCTATGGGTCAGACGAATGAGGCTGGGGAAGAGAGAAATGGAGAGAAAGTCTCTACGGAAGGTCAAACTGGTGACATTGAAAAAAGGAAGGAGTTTGTCACGCCTGCTGCAGGCATGGAATTTGAGTCATATGATGATGCTTACAACTATTATAATTGTTATGCGAAGGAGGCTGGGTTTCGTGTAAGAGTTAAAAATTCATGGTTCAAAAGAAATAGTAGAGAGAAATATGGTGCAGTTTTATGCTGTAGCAATCAGGGTTTTAAAAGAATTAAAGATGTAAACCGTTTAAGAAGGGAAACAAGAACTGGTTGTCCTGCAATGCTAAGGATGAAACTAGTGGACTCTAGGAGGTGGAGGATACTTGAAGTAACTCTTGACCATAACCACTTGTTAGGTACAAAAGCCTACAAGTCGACGAAGAAGATGAACCCTGGAACCAAGAGGAAGTTGCAAACAAACTCTGATACAGAAACACAGACAATAAAGTTGTATAGAGCACTTGTTATAGATGCAGGAGGCACTAGCAACTCCAAGTCTAATGCAAGAGAAGATAGACGCTGTTCTGATCATCCTGATCACTTGAACTTGAGGAAAGGTGACTCACAAGCCATTTACAATTATTTTTGTCGCATGCAGTTGACCAACCCAAATTTTTTTTATGTGACGGATCTTAATAGTGGTGGGCGTTTGAGGAATGTGTTCTGGCTAGATGCTAGGTGTAGGGCTGCACTTAGTTACTTTAATGATGCAGTTTTTTTTGACAATACATATTTGGCAAATAAATATGAAATCCCGCTTGTGGCATTTGTTGGAATGAATCACCATGGTCAATCGGTATTACTGGGTTGTGGCCTGCTTGCTGGTGAGACAAAAGAGTCTTATGTTTGGCTATTTAATGCATGGCTTACGTGCGCATCTGGACAATCTCCACAAACCATAATAACAGAGAGATGCAAGATATTGCAGAGTGCAGTTGCAGAGGTATTTCCAAATGCTCTACATCGTTTTGGTTTGTCGCACATAATGAGAAAAGTTCCAGAGAAGTTGGGGGGACTTCGCAACTATGATGCTATTAGAAAGACATTGGTTAAAGCGGTTTATGAGGCCTTGAGACCTTTTGATTTTGAAGCGTCGTGGGGATTTATGATTCAGCATTTTGCAGTTAGTGATCATGAGTGGCTTCGGTCCTTGTACGATGATCGAGCGCGATGGGTTCCCGCCTACCTAAAAGAAACATATTTTACTGGAATGGCTGCTGCACGACCTAGTGAGACCCTCAATGCATTTTTTGATAAATTTGTCCATAAACAAACTCCTTTGAAAGAGTTTCTGGACAAGTACGAATTAGCTTTACACAAGAAGCACAAGGAGGAAGTACAAGCAGATCAGGAATCGAGAAATTCAACTCCTATACTGAAAACAAGATGCTCTTTTGAATTTCAGCTATCAAAAGTGTTTACTAGAGAAATTTTTAAAAAGTTTCAGTCAGAAGTGGAAGAAATGTATTCTTGTTTCAGTACTACCCAAGTGCATGTTGAGGGGGCAATTATAATATTCTTGGTGAAGGAGCGTGTCTTGGTTGAAGGAAATAGGAGAGAGATTAGGGATTATGAAGTCATGTACAATAGAGCAGCAGCAGAAGTTCGTTGCATATGTAGCTGTTTTAATTTCTATGGTTATTTATGTCGTCATGCGTTGTCAGTGCTTAACTTTAATGGGGTAGAGGAGATCCCTTGGACATACATTCTACCAAGATGGAGAAAAGATTACAAGCTCACATGTGTTCCAGATCAGTTGTCCAATTGCAATGATGCTACCGACCAGATTCAACGGATTACTCACCTTTATAGAAGTGCATTGCAAGTTGTGGAGGAGGGGGTGATTTCATCAGACCACTACCAGGCTGCTTTGCAGGCAATTGAAGAATCAGTGCATAGAGTTCATGATATTGAAGCAATAATGCTATAAATAACCTTAAATATATAGTACATAACAATACTTCATGTACCAAGATGTTTGTGCATGTGATCATACATGATGTTTATTTTGTTAATTGAAAGGAATTCGGATACTTGTTCTACACAATGTTTTGATCTATGAAAGAAGGTTGTCACTGATTAGCATAGATGTCGTTACAATTTTAAAGTCATTTTAGTGTGACGATAACAAGTGAAACACCAAGAAATGAGATTACATATTCATATACTTCACATTTTCTTTTGTCACAACAGTTGGCATGTATTAAAAACAGGATTGTTTTGCCAAACAAAACTCCAGCTGAAACAAGTCAAACAACCAATCTGTTTGCTAAAGCAGAAGGTATAAAACTAAAATGACTTCATTGCTATATGTTGATACTGTAGAGACTGACTGCTTACCTATAGAATCACTTTGGCAATTCAATGAAAAAATAATGTAATAATAGGCTAGTATTCAGATTTAATGTTTGGAAACTTTGATGGTCCGTACTTTAGCCAATCTTTTGCACAAACAAGAGCCTGAACCGTCAATGGTCTTAAAGAGCTTTGATAGCTATCCATCTTCTTACGTTCGGTGTCGAATACTGATTCTGTAGCAACTGTGGACACTGGGATGCACAAGATATCACACGCCATTTTAGAGAGAGTAGGGTACTTTTGCATGTTTTCTTTCCACCAAGCCAAGATATCAAAATATTCTTCTGATCTAGGCAAAAGCGGCTCTTCAAGATACATGTCTAATTCTGATTTCATATGTTGGCTAATTATCTCAGATATATAGACATCAAAATCAGACAGACCATCACTAGCAGGAATAAGAGTATCTTCATGGGTCATCTCGATTTCAAAATCTTCACAGTCTTCTACCACAAAAGTCGGTGCAGGAAGCGATAACACAATATATTCAAGATACAATTCGTGGACACCTTCAACTACAGCGTTGACCCAAGTTCCAGCATCCTTGCCATAAATCTTAGAGAGAGTATTTCACCAGCTCCATTTTAAACCTTGGGTCCATAATCACTGCAACTGCAAAAATTAGATTGCAACCCTTCCAACAATCACTAAATTTCTCTTGCAAAGGTTTGGTCAGATAGCTAACGAAAGTATCCTCACTCATGGCTGCGTGTGTCAATTCTAGCTGAATTTTCCACACGTCATGGAAGAATATATCAGATGTTGGATATGTTGGAGCAGTTAAAATATTTGCAGCATCAAAGAAAAGCTTTAAGTAGCTGCAGAGAATTTCCACCTGTCTCCACTCTTCCATTGACGGTGTTTCTTTGTAGTCTGGATCTGATGTATCCAAACAAGAGAAAACTTCTTTCACTTCAGAAGCAGCCACCAGCATGTGATACGTAGTGTCCCATCTTGTTCGGTCATCAATGATTAGGCTCTTTGTGCTTGGGTTTTGAAGCTGTTGCTTCAATTTGATGAATTTTTCTTCATGACTTTCCACTGTTTTCACATACTTAACACTATTGCGGATTTTATTTATGGTTTTCACCGTTGAACTTAAAGCATCGACAGCAAGATGACTTATGACATGAGCATAACAGTTCCCAAGTAATAGCTGACCACCAAGAATAAGAGGGTTCTTAATTGAGAGTAGACTTCTGAGATTCCGTCTCACAGCTTCAGTTGCAAAGGATTGATCAAGGGTTAATGTAAATAATTTATTATCCAAACCCCAATCGTTTATGCAAGCTACAATAGCATGGTTGAAGCTAAATTCTGAGTCGGGAAATGGTAGCATGACAACATTTAGAATCCGCCTTTGCAATTTCCAATCCCTATCAATGAAGTAGCCAGTCAAAAGTATATATCCCAGGCTTTGATTTGATGTCCACAGATCCAAAGTAAGGTTAACACGTCCCAAACTCCCATTAAGGAGGTCTAAGATACCTTGCTTCTCCCTCGCGTAAATGCTGAAACACTCGCCTTCAATGGTATCAATATTCAACATATCGACCTGAGGCTGGATAGCCTGTACAAATTCATTAAATCCAGTGTGCTCCACAATATTTAGCGGATATTCATGAAGCATGATCATTTTGGCAATCTCATGGACTGGTGTTGAAACAGGCCTGCTTTTGACACGTCTTCTAGGTAAGGTTGTATGTGTTTTGGCATCAGTCTTGAAGGGGGTAGATAGATTAACCTTACTCATCCCCTGATTTTTCTGGCGGTTAACTGGGCAGATCCCAGTTGCAATGTGCCTCTTTAGATGGCTGGTTCCTGCAAGCTTTGAGTCAGTAACGTAAGCAAATGACCTTTTGCACTGATTGCAGCAAGCCTTCTTACATTCAGCACTGATTTGCTGGACTGTAAAGTAATCCCAAACTATGGACTTCTTTCTCCTGCAACTGGTAGGCTGTTGATTAGACTTGGTAGCCATACGTGTCTTTAGCTTAAAGATTCTGCATTATCATGTAATATAATATTAAGCAAAAATAAATAAATTACAGCGTATTAGTTGATAGAGCTTTCACCAAAAATACATGCACTACAAATAATTTCCTTCTCATCGCCTAGTGCGATGTATTAATGGTCTAAAGACTCTAAACTGTTTTTCAACACACAGTATATGCAACTGCAACCCAACAACATTAGTTACAATTAAATTGGAACGTATAATCTTTAAACTACTACGAAATACCACTTCAATTGAAATCACTCGTTGTATTCAGATAATGCTAATATCATGTTACAGTTAACTGTTATTTAAAGTACTAGTCATTTTCTCATTTACACTATGCAACGATTAAGGATTCACATTCACTGTTTGTAATTAAAAGAACAAAGAAAAGTTAAAGTTAGTAAAATAATTAGCTCACAGATTACAAGCCACTTACAACTCATCCATTCATTATTCACATATTGCATGAACATTTGAAATCAGAGTGTTATTTCCTGATTAAACGTGCTTGTTTTCACAAAACAGAAACACACACACACATGTGTGTGTATTAGTGATATATTTGCATTTAAGTTATATGAACCTTTTATCAGAAGATTGACAATGATGAATTGATGATCATGACATCCATGCACAGCGCCTAGAGTCTAAACTAGGGAAAGGCATAACCAAAGATAAAATTAATTTTCGAAGTCAATTGTCTTAATAATTATATCAATAAACCAAACCAAACCAAACCAAACATAACGTATGTCCCACTCAGCACTCGGGTACATGTAAAGTGAGATGTACGCCGAGCTCACCTCTACCACAAGGTACTAAGAGTATATAATACCCTTGTGAATTTTTATTTTAAAGACAACATGTACCGTAAAACAATCATAAACTTAGCACATAAATTTTCATAAAACTATTACAATGCAGATATAGTAAAAAACAACACACAACAATCTGTAACATATAAACACGAGTAATAAAAAAACATTAAAAAAAGCCGTAAACTTATCCAGTTATATATACAACTTCATATCCAAATTGATATATGATATATAAAAGAACTTACAATGAAGCAAGAAATAGCGACGATCAAATGCAAAACAAAGGTGGATTAAATTAGATTAGGGGGTTCAAAATAAATAAATTGCAGAGGGGGGTTTTAGAGGTTTAAGAGTATGAAGATGATGGGCTTTGGGAACATACCTTGGGAGATACTTAAACAATAAAGGGCTTGTATGTATATGCTGTCTCTATTTATAGGAACATATTACTTGGGCCCCTTACCCCAGTAACCGTTTTCCTTTCTTAACCGACTCCATTCTAGTAATAATATATAAATATACCCTATTAAATTTATATTTGATCAAAAATTAAAATATTGTGACGGTGCTGAGTTAAAGTATTATTATTATTATCGTTCTATATTGCGTGGAATTTAAGTGTTTTTATTGTCATATATTTTATTCAAAATTATAGATTTTATTGAGAATTAAGATATTATGGTGGTGTCAAATTTAAATTTTGTAATTATCGTATGTATTGAGAACTAAGATATTACATTGGCGCCGAATTTAAAATTTTTTATCACTGGGAACTAAAAAAGTGTAGCCACTCGTACATGTATCTTGTATTTTGAATTTTGAATGGTGTGGACATGCATGATAACTGATAAGACTTGATTCTAGCAGATTAAACACAATAAACAATAATATCTTTCGGAATCCTGTGTAATGGAAGCATTGACATTATTTATGTTCCTACAACTTGACGAGTCCGAGACCAATCCTTCACTGCGAGGGGAAGTGAATGAAGGATACAGTCATATATCATCACCCAGAAAGTAAGAGTGAAAGAAACCGTTAAATAAAAAACACTTTCACAAACTGAACTAACCTGAGAAAATTTGGAAAATATTTTTGGCTAGAGATACATTAAAAAAGAATGCCAACTTAAATTTAACAACATTGTCACTATGTTCTGGCATTCAATTTGTTTGATTTCAGCTTACACTGTGTACAGTAACCCGAGCAAGAGAAATTGCAGTTACACCAAGAAACAGGGGAGATGTCAGTTCTCTCCGCCTCCAAACATACCCATCATGTCTTTAGCACCGGCCATACCACCCATTTGTTTCATCAAATTCTGTAAGCCACCCATACCGCCGATCTGCTTCAACATCTGTGGAGGAAGGACCTTGCTCATATGCTGCGCATTCATGTTTCTCGATAACGCACTCATCTCTCCTTTCTTTGGAATCTTGAGCCCCTTCATCTTACTCCATATCTTGGCCAATCGTTTGTACTCCTCTAACATCTCCATCACGTCTCTTACTTGACGACCAGATCCTCTTGCTATCCTCATGATTCGAGATTCATTCATAAGCTTTGGATTAGTACTATCCAACTCTGTATTTAGATAATTAATTAGAATATCACACTTATAAGCCGTACTAACAACACATCTCGATTAAAAATCAGCACAACTTGCCTTCGTTAGTCATCGAGTCCATCATATACATGTAGCGTTTTATCTTCGCCTGGCTTTCCTTCTCACGGCCTTTTGGCATCAACTCCGCACTAAATCCAGGAAGCATTGAAAAAACCTAGCAGAATAAAAAGACTTCATGAATGAAAACAACAAAACTTAGAATATTGCAGCGCACAAAGATACATACAAGCCTTTGTGTTATTTGCAAAAAACCAAATGAACGGATAAACAGAAGATGATATAACAGCTACACTATAAAAGGATATAAAAAGAGCTAAAATCCTTGGCCAAGAGGCTGGGGGTTTAAGACTCGGGGAGCATTTAAATTTCTATAATGACAACTTAAGATTAGTTTTTTTTTAAAAAGAAAGAAATAAATTAAAAATTATGATAGGGCAACGGGAAAGAAAGCCCAATTTTTACAACCCTTTATAACCAAGTAACTAAGTTCAAATTTTACTTGAAGCATTTTCACATAGCTTATATGCAAGTTAACCATGCTTTAGTTATAAAAATACTAGCATCTTTATAAATACACAAACACGAAAATTCTTATTTTTTTATTAATACATAGAAAGTAAGTAGGTAGGTTGAGTACTCGGAAATTGTATGTTAACCGAACCGATTTGCAACTAATCAGTGAGGAAATCATTCTTCTTACTAATCGAGAGTACTCAGGTTAAACCCCCCCCCCCCCCCCCCCCACACACACACACACCCAAAAAAACATTAGAGCTGGATATTTCTCTAGAAAGTTTGCACACTATGTAACAGAGACAAAATCCCCTTGTTATATTTTTTAAAGTATTTATGTACTAGAAAAGGGAGGAAAAATAAAATGATGCAGAAGATTTGAGCACCACTCAAGTATATAACAAGTGAGCACCAAACCCGTATTTTTTGTCATGTTCACTTGAAAAAATTCACTATGGAATTTTTTTGAAAAGGAGATACTATTGTGTGCAACCAGAGTAGTAAGCTGCAAACCTGGCCAATGGGACCCATTTTAAGTATGTTCTGAAATTGCTCATACATAATCCTCATGGTAAAGTTTCCTTCTGAGAGCTTTTGCAGAAGCTCAGGCTGCTGATCCATGGGAACAACTTCATGAATCTTGTCCATAAATCCAGACCAATCACCCATGCCTATTAAAGTTCAAGTTTACATTGTTAGAAATTCAGACTGAAAAGTGGTTGCAAATAGAACAAGTACATGGAGAACATGGGGAGAAGTAAACGAACCCAAAAGACGGCTCACAAATGGTTTAACATCAAATACTTCAAATTCATCCATATGCTCTCCAGTTCCAATAAATATGACAGGACTTTTCGTCGCTGCAACTCTGAAATTATAAAGTGGAGAAACTAAAAAATTTGGATTTCCATATAACGACAATCAACACTCGTATCCAGATCTACAACTAAACATAATATACAGAAAGCCTACCTCTGAATATCATACTGTACCATACAATTGCATATCGCGCACACCATTAAAATAAATTTTACGAATGCATATGGCAAAACGTTGTGATTTATCCAATGTTTAACACCTTTGCTACACTATTAAACTCCTCTTTCCAGTTCAACACCTTTGCTACACTATTAGCAAAATTACATCCAATTTACAATAGTATAGCATTTTGGTATCCATAACAGATTTTCTTACTTGATTTCAGTATGAATATTCTCATTATAATCCCAAAAACAACTACTTTGCATGATGCTTCCATATACACATGCACTCTATAAGTGTGATTAGGCCAGCAATATGATGATGTATCACTACCTTGTAATGAATGATATACCCATCGAAAACTGCAAATAGGCTTGAAATGATACAATAACACATAAAATGAACTTAAAATTTGCCAAATTTTACATTTACAGAAATTCTTCGAAGAAGCTACTAGTTTGAGACTTACGCACTAAGAGCACCCCCTCCCTTTGCATGTCCATCCATCTTTGTAATAATTACAGCTCCAACTGCAACACTTTGTTTGAATGCTTGCGCTTGATCAAAAGCAGCTTGACCAATACTGCTATCCATAACAAAAATTACAAGATCTGGTTTCTGAAACATCGTAAAAATAAGAGATTAGCATATGTGATAAAAGGGAACTGAATGTGTGATCATATTATCATATACCGTTGCTTCTGAAACTTGCCGCATCTCTTCAAAAAGAGCTGCTTCCTGTTTGTGGCGTCCACTGGTGTCTACAATTATAAGATCACAATTTTCCTTTTTAAATCTTTCTACACCTTCCACTGCTATTTTCACAGGATCTGACTCCATGTAGCTATTAATAAAAGGAATCACAATTTAGATGTGGATATCAGATGAAAATTCATTATACGATGTTCTATTACATTAGGCTAATGAACATGAATATTAATAGGTCAAGGACAACAAATCAGAAAGTTTAAGTAAAGGAATGATCAATGTATTATACTACCCATTGTTCAATAATAAATCTAATAGAGAAACATATTGAATTCACTGATATTGTGGTACTGTCAATATGTCTCCAAAAAGATCCTCAGAGAAAAATAGTCATAAATTCATTATTAGTAATTTTTTGCATAACTATCATAAAATGTTGGTAATTGAGGAGAAAAATGAATACTACTACCAGGCATAACAAGTCCTATGGTGTCAAAATCAATTGCTTTGGACTGGGATGAGCTCTTCAATCTTATTAAACCCTCGATTTCTTAATAATAGACGTTTTAACTATTTTCACAGTTCACACAGACCAATAAGTGCACGAACTACATCACATTTATAACTAATAGAGTAAAATTTTCCAGTTTTAACCCTGCAATAAGTATTAGAAAATAAAATAAAATAAGAGCACGAGGTGAAAAAGAATTCACTTAGTGTGCATGGTAAGTTGGAAACGACTATTATTATGGAATCCTACAAAAACTCTAAAACGTCTATTATTACAGAATGGAAGGAATATTAAATTTACCATTGAATAACTGCTGTTCTGAGAAGGTCACTCTTAATTTATGTTTTTTTTGTGAATTAATTTATTGGGGTCAAGGGTTTAGCCCAGTTGTAAGGCACCCCTCTTCCATGACCAAGGTCATAGTTCTAATGTATGCTCTTGCAAGTGTCCCTTGTTAAACATTTGCAATTTACATTTCACAACGAAGGATATACAACTAATATGTTGGTAATCATCATTTCATAAAAGATGCTGATGTATGTCTGTTGGTGCAAATTAAACAGTAATATCTTGTTTGTCTAGGCCCTAGGGTTGGATTTATTTAGCTATTAATCATCTTGGTGGTGTCATTAAATTTATTTGTTCCTCATGTGCACTAGATGCAAGTAAATATACAGGTTGTTCAATACGAAGGCTTTGCCGCTGATTATTTTTGCTGTAATTTAAATTCTACATAAGTGTGGGACATTGCTACTCTTATTGCATATTTACGGTTTATGACCAAAAAGAAAAAAAAAACAGAAGACCGGAATGAAATTACCTCCCATAGAAAGGAATTTTAGCTTTCGTAGCATTCTGCTTCAACTGGTCAAAAGCACCAGCTCTGAATGTATCTGCGCAAACTAAAGCTGGTTTCCAGCCCTTCTTCTGATGAAAAAATGCATATTTTGTACACGTGGTAGTTTTTCCGGAACCTGAATTTAATTATATCAGATAAGAACAAGTCCTCAGTCTTTCTACAAGGAGGGCGGTAAAATTCAACAGAAAAGTAATAAGTATCTTGTCAAAAAGTTAAATCCAACCTATAAAAATAAACTGTTTGAGAATTTAATGTTTTAGCTAAAGCAATAACATTTACAACACTGAATTCTAATACAACATATATCATTCAATTCATTGTATATTAGCAGATCCAAATCTTATGGTAGCCACACAACCTGACAAAGGTATCACAAAACTTAGCTTGTAACATTATAATTATAAATAAACAAAACAATGAACCGAATATGACACATCCTAAATTCCTAATATCGTCGGGAAAACAAGAGTACCTTGTAAACCAACAAACATAACCACACTGGGTTTCCCTTTCTTCGGAGCAAAGGCAGGCTTCCCGGGATCCAATATCTTACACAGCTCGTTAAAAATTGCCTAAAAACAAATCAAAATACAATTTAATTCCACGATCATATCGCTTGATACACAAATTTGAAATTACAAACACGAAGCACATGGAATTCGCAATTCTACCTTCTGGATGATATTACGCTTATTATGACCAGCAGCGAGATCATCGAGATTAACAATCTTCTTAATATTGGTTTGCATATCGCGGACGAGTTTGAACTGAACATCTGATTGAAGAAGAGCACGAGTGATTTCATTAAGACATTCATTAAGAACTTTCTCATCGATGATGGTAGCATTGCTCATCTGCTGGAGAGCACGCGTGATGCTCCCCCCTAATTGTTGTAACACCATCTTGATTGCCAATTGATTGTGTTTCTGATCGGAATCAAAACGAAAGATTTGTGTGTATTGATTTTGTATAGACACACAAGGCTTAGGTTTTCTATTTTACAAACCTAATCTTCACAATCATCGGCCGGGGTTTTATTGCAACAAGTTTCTTTCTCTTCTACACTTGGTATTAGTTATCTATATGCATTTATTTTTAATATAATAATAATATTATATTCATTTAATAACAAATTAATTATAATTATTAATTATATTCATTTAATAACAAATTAATTATAATTTCTGTACATTAAAATTTAACTTGTTAATATGCCACATAAAAATTATCTACAAGCTGAATTGGTACTTTGGTAGAGTTGCTCCAGTTGGAAGAGCAGTTAGGTGACTTCTATTCCAACGAAAGAGCGGATGAATTGCACAAATTTACGATATTGGTGATGAATCTATACATAAAATAAAAAAATAATAATAATAAGATAAAAAAAAATTGTACAAATGTACAGGTCTTTCTACTAACAACCAGTACAAGTTACTAATACTAATGCTAATGAAAATTTCCCTATTATTTTTTTTATTTGTTGAGAAGAAGAATCGTTCATGAATTGTCTACTTGTTCATCCGATATGTCATGGATAAGATTTTTCTTTCTGTCAATCACTTGTTTACTACGTGAAGTAATTAAAAAATTTACCATGTTTTATATAACAAGGGGAAGCTCCTAAAACTGAAACAGTTACTATTACTGATAGCTTGGAAATAAGGATATTACAATAGGAGCTTGTGCCATTCAAACAAATTGCCTTGCAGGCTTACAGCTATGCACTTGACATTAATAAGTGCAAAATACTACACAAAAATAGTTAACTTCTGCAAAACTTGTATACATATATCCAAGAGTTGATGATTTAGGTACTTGCAGCCACATCTTAAGAGTCCATAATATCATACACATGTATTATGGTTGATGTGATTGTGTCTGTTAAAATTTAATCTACAGATATCAGTTAAAAATATTTACGAACAAAAAAGTTTTTGAAGGTCCATGTGAAAAGTATAACCAACTGCACTAATATTCAGAGTTGGAAAATTCCACTTAACAGGTTACAGGTTGTCTTTAAACCACTTTACAACTCCATTTGCTACAGTCCTGCCAAAACAGAGCAACTAGATAAATATATATGCATCGCTACTGGCGGTACATACTTTAAAAACAACATAAACTTTGGCCTCTGGATGGCAAGACAAGCCATGTCCAGAATAGCTTCGGTCATTACTGGATATGTAACAAACATATTAATACAAGAAGTGCACTTAAAAATTCCTAAAATAAAGACCAGAGTGATAAAAACATCAATATAGATGCTAAACAAACTTCATTAAACCAAAATGAAGGTCACAATGGCCCTCCTTTAGCTGTGTGATTGTATATAGATATGGTATTATTCATTTCTTTAAAACCTCTCTAACACGAAGAAAATACCGTAACTTATGCCACATGACACTGCATCTACAAATTAAGTCTACATTGCATCGCAGATGTTGGAACCTGTTGCTTGACCTATTCTTCAATACTAATCTTTTCTTTTCATTAGGCTTCATTGAAATTATTATCTCCCGGCCAAGCAATCGGACCCGAAAGTACGCTATAGTGATGCTAGGGCCTAGTCGGCAAGCTTGGCTATGCCGAAACCTTCATTCATTTATTTTTAAAATAATTTCAAAGGTGAATTAACTATTTATCCTTCAGCCTTCAGGTAAGTGTCATGGTAAACAAAAATCAATAAAATTGAATCTAAATTAAATAAGCACCATGCTGGCATAATTTTTAATGGCCAACCTAGAGCCTAGCGATCAGTACTAGATCCGACTATCTATCCAGATATAATACTTGAGCTCTGAGGATGACTATTGTAATTAACTTCTTTAGAAACTAGTATATAACAAAATTATCCAATTAGTTCTTTAGAAACCAATCCCACGGGTTTCGCACATACCAGATAGTCTGTGTATTATAAAGGAGGAGAATATTACCCAGCTAGATCTTTTAATGAATTCCATACATCATCTTGACCTCCTGATTCCTCATTTTCTTCAATTATCGAACCATTTTGACTTTCTGCAACACTAGCTGCAAAGGGGGAAAATAAATCTTTCGATTAAAATCATTAACAATTTGGATTACCGCATGTAATGTCTTTGCATGCACAGAAAGAGAATTATTGCAAGTTTATGCAAGTGAATGAAATCAACATTGTCCTACAGTATTTTGACAAAATGACGGAATTTGTTATAAAAATTTACCAGCTTGCTGAACTTTAGAACGACTCTGTGTACGACTAGTTGGAGTGCCATTAAGTGAAGCAAGCTCCTCAAGTAGGTCGCGCTCTTTAGTGCTGAAGGGGAAAAGAAGAACTAATCAGAAGTTTACATGAAAGTCCACCAGTAATTTGAAACAAAATCTAATTGCTTTAATATTATACTCTTGGTGACTCATTGCAGGAGTCATCATGGACAACTTCCAGTGCCATCAAAGACCAAAGCCACATCTACCCCAGCCCACCTCTGACTTAAAGGGATGGTCATCATCACTTCGGAGCTGGGGAGTACCATCTCCACCCCAGATCCCGGACCCAAAACTAATCCAATCAAAACTAAATAATAGCATATCCAAAATACCACATACTGAACATACAGAAATCTATACACGCATACACAATTCTACACCATGATTTACTTGATCCAGAAAATGTATATAGCTTTTGTCCAGTCTAAAATGCACACTGAATCTTAGTTTACACACACTTTTGTTAATATTGAAGTTATATCAATCACAGAGCATAACTTTTAAAATCGGCAATCATTGAACTGAACAGCTCAAAAAGTGTAGCTCAATGGCACAAAGAGTTATTGATTTACTCAACCCAACGAATAAAGTTTTAGATGCAAAGATCTACACACAGCCTGAATAGCGCGAAACAAAAATTAAGCACTTGCAAATGTTGATTAGAGCTCAGTAAACCACTTTTCTGCGGTCTGTGTTTGTGATCCACAAGAGGGAGATCCGTGTCTGTGTGTAACTGACTCATGAGTATGGAGGGGAAATGAAAAGAAAGAGTGCATGTGTTCATAGTTTCTGTGCACTGGTAACTGCACAACGAATTTTAAGTATACATACATCTTGGTTGATGCTAGAAAATAAATCAATAGGACGTAGTTTTACAAATCAGCAATCATTAAATGACCAAAACTAAAATGTTAGCTAAATGGCACACACGGTCACACACCTGATTCGGTTTGGTATACTGACTTTCACAGTAAATGAGTGGTCACCACGTATTGATGGTCTATTCAGTTTGGGTGCACCTTTCTTTGCCAGGACAAGCACATCCCCAGGTTGAGTACCAGGAGGGATTTGGAGATCAGTAGTCCCCTCAACTGTCTTCACCTGTTCAAGACAAGTAGTCAAGAAATTGTGGGTTTACATGATACCTAGAAGAGACTGCATACATCCAGAGCTACCTATGAGTAAATGAAATAATAAAATCAATATTATTAATTATTCATAGGCATAGACAGGAGTCCAAGACTTACTTTAGCAACTGTCCCCAATATTGCATCGAGATAATTAATCGTGACTGTTGAGCTTAGATTTATACCATCTCTTTGGATCTCTGGTATCTCTTTAACATCAAGGTAGACAAAGAGATCTCCCGGAGGGCCCCTGTCAAACAGAGAAGAAGAGCATTCAAATGCTAACTCTTTACCACATTTTTGGACTTGTAAATAAAGCAAGATCACATTATTTAGGCCCCTTTGATCCTTGTTTTCTCTCTTCTTCCCTTAGGGAAGTGCTTTGTCTAGATCCTTTCACTGTTAATATCTCAAATTACTGTGCAACTCCAAGCTAGTCATGCTTGGTTTGCTTGCCCCCATTTCTAACAGTAGCACTTACATTTAACTTTCCCAGGCTTCAGCTCAGCCATCAATTACAAGCTTGCTTAGCAGAACGTGGCCTCCACAAATCTGTCTTGGTCCTCTTGGATCAGCAGTACTCTCTCTACTTTCTCATTCTGCAACTGTGAGCTACTACTACCTATTATCAGAGGAACTTAATTGTCCTGACAGCATCAGAGTGAAGAGTGGGCTAAGGGTTGATTATCATTGCTGCGAGCAGGAATAGTAAGCCACACCAGGCGCACAATGAGTTGTTCAATTACAAGAAAGCTTTATATATACTGTTGTTCTCGGGTGTTTAGATTTGGAGTTAACTTTGGGTCTTTTCAGTTCTTATTTTCTTATCCTTTTTCGGTGAAACAAAAAATCACAAATTACGTCAAAGTGGAGGGCTGATGACTAGTTACACATTTTCCATAGACCACAAAGCAAGTTGAATACTACAACCATTTGAATGACTCATTATCTAGTTCAAGATTTTAATTCAAAGATTTTAAACTTTACTCATTCCAATAATAAATAATAGGAGCACATGCTTGGTAGGCAGAATCAAACTAAGCAAGCAGCTATTTAAATAACATAGCCCTACCCCAGTATTACAGAGAAGCATGCCTCAAATACTGCAAATGAGGAACAGCTTTCTACATTTCAGATAAGCATTTCTCGACTAAATTGGATTATTTTTTTGATGAAGCATGCTTAGCTAGAACATGGTTTGTGAAGGTCTGTAGGTAAGAAAAAGGTAATAATGGTGAATATTGCTTTTGTTTCAAGAGATCAGGTAGGGTCAGGATTCTTTTCTATTTTGGCCCTAACAGAAGTCCATTATGGGTAATCTTCTTAAGATCCCCCCTTCCCCGTTATCCTTATTCTTATTAAAAAAAAAGTAGTACAGTACAATGTACAGTATTGAGTTTTCTGGGAACTATGTACAAACTGGGGTAAGTAACTATGATAATAAATAGCTAAAGGCAATATATTTAGAGAGATGATAAATATTGTACTCGTTTGAATTAAAAAGTGGAAAATCTGAGAGAAAGCTTGAGCTAGAAGAGCTCTAATGTACACTTGTGATCATTTACATACCCCTTTGGTCCAGCATCACCTTCCCCAGCAACTCTGAGAATACTACCTTTGCCCACTCCGGGAGGAATTTTGACTTTAAGTTCCTTCTTAACACGTACACGTCCCTCCCCAGAGCAACTACGACAGTACTCAGAAATCACTTCACCTTTGCCCCCACATTTTGGACATATAGAAACCTAAATTATTTAAAACCAGAGAGTAAACAAAACAACCACCAACAGGATCCTGTTAACCAATTTAATGAATACAAAATTGTTGAATATATATATCAGGTAGAAAAACAATGGTAAAATGACTATATAAAAACATTCCTCCTTTGACAAATAAAACAATATACTAGAAATGTTCTCATCCTGATGTCTAATAAGTATAATATGTAGAAGGTATATCACACATTCTTATGACCATAGATTTCTTTAACTATGAATGAAATATTTTGAGCTACATTGTAACATGATAAAGAGAAAGGAAGGACCTCTAATTTCAATGTGAGAATTACACATTTGTTAATCTTCGAACAATGCAAAAGATAAGGAAAATAATTGTCACATCACCTGTGAAAACATGCCAAAAGGTGTTTGTTCGGTTCGCATAACCTGACCTCTACCACCACAAGTTGAGCATATCCTCATTTTGGAGCCAATTTTAGCTCCAGTACCAGTACAAGCTTCACATGTTTCGAGATGTGAAAGTTCAAATTCTTTTTCTGCTCCATATATAGCAGCTGCAAACTCTAGTGTCATGTCATAACTGGTACAAAGGTACATAAACTATTAGGTTTCTGTTAAAATAAACAGAGCTCAGTCTTCAACAATACATACTCTCCAGATTTTGGAAAGTAAACAAACACTTCAACATCAAACCAAAAATCAATAAAGATTAGCATGGTAATTTGCCTTCCTCGGTAGATCTTTAAATTTTGACATGCTCAGCACAAAGTCTTTTCTCATTCTGTTTGTTACTTTACTACAAAACAAATTACTTAGCTATAGTAGTTACACATGATGCAGCTTCTGAAAAGAGAAGCAATGGTAGAAAGACTATAATTTCCAATGACTATGGCAGACTAAAGAAAAACAAGCCCGGATACTAAGATAGTAAATGTTTAGACCTAAAAAACAGACGTGAAAGGGAGCCAGCTTTTTACACATAAGAACTGCAAGACAATAAAGAAGCAAATTGGATACTATAAGAAGATATCGGAAGTTTGGAACAAGCAATTCAATACTGCCTGGTAGATAAGCAAGTTGCAGCCGTAGCGGTTAGTACCTATTTTGCAGCCATAAGGTGCAGATTTAAAAACCAATGACAACAAAGGATATATTTGATTAGAAAAAATGTACATATCGTGATAATATATACACAAAATCAAATACTTTAGCAAGTTATATGCTTATTTTAAAAGTATTGCAATAATATATATTCACCGTATATCTTCGCCTTTAGTAACAGTAGTACGACCACGCGTTCCGAACCCAGCAGAATCCATACCAGGGAAGCCACCACCCATGCTAGAGCCAAAAAATGTCTCAAACAAATCAAAAGGATTGGTCTGCAGCAAAATAAAATTTGTATCAGGTGAAGTAGCAAGGTCCAAGCATGCATGCATTAAGCCATCTTTGATTGAACTTTATGCAGCAGCAATGTTGTTACAACAATAAAGTTTAAGTTCCATGATGTAGATATCAAGCTATGATGAGCATCTACTTTAGGGTAAATCTTTCTCTAATTACATTATTTACCAGATCCACTTACATGAGCTTTATTAATTCTTTACGGACGTCTTAATCCAATTTCCCAAAAGTTAACAAATATATTTCTTCCTAAAGACCTACTCCATAACTTTACACGGTTCCCCGCACTTTGTAACTAGTTACGAGTTATGACATCCTTTGGCGTTGAGCTTGAATGCCATAAATTTTTTAAAGTACATGAGCAAAGTATTCAGCAGCAATATAAAACCAGCAGGACGAATGAGAAGTTTTCCCACATTTATATTTAATTTAATTATAAGCAACCACAATGTCACGCCATTAAGTATATGAATTAATATTTCAGTTTATTCTCTCCTCTTTGATGAATAATATACAAATCTGCCAATACATCAATATAAAAGCTCAGCATGTCTAGTTGTCTTCACAGAAGATAACAAATGGATAAGTGAATAACCTGCAGCAAAGTAAATTGCCGCAGTAATTATAAACTTTAGAGTTAAACCATGATTGTGTTGACATAGTACACCTCTGGCAGTTGAGAACAAAACTGCTTGGAGAAAGTGATTCATCTTCTTAAAATACGTGTGCTTCACTAATTTACCAAAAGGCGAGAAAAAGAATCATACACGGAAAATAGATGAAAAGGCCAAGTATATATCATGATTAAGGTCCTGCACAAGGCACAACTGTAATTTGTATAATGTAGAAGTCTTTATTTTTTCCCTTTTTTCTTTAAATACTCAAGGTCATGCGGTAATTTATATGATATAAGAGATCTTTAGTTTTTGCATTTTTTTCTTTGAATACTCAAGGTTGTACAGTAATGGGGCGATAAAGCTCAGAATGGTGGTTGGCCACCATAGCACTGCTAATGAAACTCTAACTCTTCACATGCCCAAATTATCTTTGTAATAAAAAGACTATAGTCACAGAATTCTCTATGCTCAAAATTATGCTATCTTTAGTTGGTTCAATGTGTAGAATTAGAAAAAGAATAAATTAAATTTCAAAAAGTAGTACCGTGTATGCACCAGCCTGTGCCCCTACTCCACCTTTGAGTCCGGCTTCACCATACTGGTCATATAAAGCCCTCTTTTTGTCATCTGATAACACCTGACAATGTTGTGCTTCAGAATCAAATAAACAATGAATGGGTGTCCCCAACTAATTCAGTTAGAAACTTCTAATTTTGTAACTTAAGTACTTAACAATCAGAAATACAAGTGGTTTGGAAAGCTAATAAAAAATACTCTACAAAACAAAACTAGTTCTGATAGAAAGAATATGGAAGTCTGCATAGTTGGTACACATATGTTCATGTGGACTGTGGTCAATGTCAACTTAAGTGAGATTGTTTCTGGAAGTCGGAATTTGTGGATTACAGATAATAATAACTGGGTTGTAATGAAACTAAACATGATGGTATATATGTTGATTAATCTGAGAGTTATATACTTTAACAATTGGATTAAAGATGTCACTCCATACAAGGGCTAAATGTTGATAATCCTAAATTTAAGACAAAAGGATAGGATCATTGAATCAAGGTTGTTGGTCCTTTTTGGCACAATTTTAGATGAAATGGTCCAAAATAGCACATTCTGAAAAAATGGCCCTTTCTAGCACAGGAAAACGCAAGCTAAAGAAGCGTTTATGCAGTAATGCACTTCACACTTGAGTTACCTTTGTTAAAAAACAAAAATTTAACCAGCACGCATGTTGTATGTGCGTTTTTGTAGGTAATGCATATAATAAAGGCCTTAAGTTTCTCAGTTGTTTACATGGCTGAAAACAAGGTTGTAGTGGGACAGAGTTGATCATAGGTCACGTGGGAGGACTGACACATCATTTACCACTGAACTAACCATCAAATCATATCAAATATTAGAAACGAAAGTTGAATACCCGTTTGTTTGTGCTAGTGGGGGGCATTATTTTGTATTGTGCTATTTGGGGTATTTTAAACTCAAATTGTGCCAAATAAGACCACTTCTCTTGGATCAATACAATTGAGATAAGAATGAACCCTACTTTATGATTTTTAAATTTAACAGCAGTGGTCTAGGATATATTATGTGATATGTAAAAGGAATTATATAATGTATGTGTATTCATCTATACAATCTTATATGAATCATCAATTCTAACAAATTATAGCAGATAATTACATATTTACATACACTTATATATGCATAAATAGGTTTATTTTATTCCTGTTTTCCGAAAAAAGGGCTTTATTTTATTCCGAGTTACACAAAGTTTTTGATCCACAATAAGGACAAAATAAATCAATATACTATATGTAGCTTCTATCAGTTACAATTTTAATGTTGTTGTCGGTTAAGGTGGAAAGAGAGAGAGAGAGATTTCGGTATGCTAAATTTGCGGTACTGTTATGCTAAGCGTTCACAATTCTAGCATCAATACATCACTAGATCAACCGGAATATCCGGTAACTGCTGTTATGTCATGTGTGTGGGTGTGTAAATAATATACACAAGGATGTGCGAATGTAGAATATAACTAAATGGATGATTGGAAACTGAAGAGGCTGCGTATAGATAGAAATACACATTGTTAAGCATTGTGCATTGTGTTTTAGCAAGGGATTCTCCATATTGGCTTTACCCCTTACACAACCTATGAGTCTTTGATAAATAAAATCAGACATAGATAATCAAGGATCTAATATTAGTAATTTATTAGCTTTATACATACCTCATAAGCAGCACTAATCTCTTTAAACTTTTCAGTAGCTCCAGGTTGTTTGTTGACATCGGGATGATACTAAAATGCAGCACACATAAGAAGACATCAGAAGTTATGAGAAAATTTCAGCATTAAGTTTTGCGTTGCTAACTATACAGGCTTATAGTAAGTAATAAATATGTTTTTAAGGGCTCAAGGCGTGCCGACACCATATCCGCCATCTGGCATCGCAACGCCGTATATAACAAAAAAATGTAAATCATTAATATTAAAACAACAAATCAATTTATATATGAGTATATAGTCAAAATAACTGTAATAACTAATAACTACTAAATTTGTCAATATCGTTACGACATAGAAACCAAACCCAATCCCTAACTGGCTACAATAATGTGGGGGGTTTTCATGACAGAACACTGCTCTAGTAGTAAAACTTGACAATGCCAATCTAAGTCACCGGAAAAATATCACAAACCCATATTTATTCCATTCCACTACATATCAGGTGAAATCAATATAGATTATCCACGAGATGCTCTATCAAAGGATTTATGTTCAATTGCACTTCACATGACAGATCAAACTAACTAAAAACAAACTCATTTGAAATGTAATCACTTGTATTTCCTTTTTGCAGCAATGCTGATCAATTACAAGTGATCCTCCGTAAATTCTCACCACTCATCCATATCACATTTCAAATAGAAGTCACCACAAACAATATAAAGCATATCAACAACTAATCAATAACACCTCTGCAATTTTCATGTGAACCAATACTCAAACAGACAAGTGAAAACTAAATTAAAATCGACACGCATATAATAGTGAGTTAAGTAGTAAATTACAATGCAACAAAACTAGTTTCGAATAGAGTTAGAAAGCATTAGGCAACAGGCATTACCTGACGAGCTAGTTTCCGATAAGCGGCTTTAATTTCCTTATTATCAGCAGACTTAGGAACACCGAGAGTAGAATAATAATCAGCTGAAGCAGAAACAACAGTCCTAACACGTTTAACACAAATTCTACTCCTGTTAAATTCAACACAAGAAGTAGATACAGAAATGAAGCTGCTGGTATTGTTATTATGTCTCCAAATTTGAGTAGCGCCGGTGAAGAGGGAAGAATTGGAAGAGAGGAAACATCTAGAACGTTCGGTGGGGAAGGGAGAGAATGACGTAGGCGTGGAAGCCAATGCTGCCATTGAATAAACTATTAGAATTGCTAGGGTTTTAAACAAGAGAGGTGCTCTGCCTAGGAGGAGTGAAACTGTTTCATCTTTTTTAATTTGTTCATTTGGTAACCTTCACACACACACACACACAGACGAGGCTTCGTTTGTTGTTTTAATGGATGAAAAGGGAGGAGGATGTGGTGCTACGACGCGATTACACGATATAATATACACTTGCATTTATCTATTTATTTATTACTAGTATTTATTATTATGTCATTTCTTTTTCTTTTTAGCACGTTTTATATCTATCTATCTATATGGCTAATTTACACATTTTTTATTTTTATGTTTTTATTTTCATTTTACCAAGTATCCACAAATATCTGGAGTACATTATTTTACTTCAATTCATAATTTTATTCTGAAATTAAATTTGATGACTACTTTTTTAGTTTGTCGAATATGGCTTAGATTTGTATATTAAATATATCGTACCATTTAATAATCTCTTACGAATCGATTTAAAATATACTCGTAAATATCGTTTGGAAAATGCTTATAAAGATAATCAAATGATAATGTAATAATTATTTCATCTGATTGATCAACATTTTCGTTCAATTCGCAACAAAATTCAAAATATATATATATACACTTATTATATTGCAAAGGGTTAAATAGCGAAAAAACCCTTGTGATTTAAAAAAATTCAAATAAGTCCTTAAAATTTAAATTATATTTAAATATTTAATAATACTTCTAACCATAATTGAGAAAAAAATAACTAGAGGGATTATATTAAACCAACAATTTAAATTTTAATGATTTATTTGAGATTTTTTAAACTACAAGTGCTTATCTACTGTTGTACCTATATTACAAGAGTGTTTTCACTTTTTAATGTTATTGCAAAACTAATTAAATTAATCATTGTGGAAGCTTAGAAGTATGTCCATTTCCAATACTTGTGGACGTATCATGCCATTTGTTTAATAACAAAAAAATTGGTGTTAATTCGCTGTAAATTTTTTTATTAAATTTTATTGAATCATAATAAAAAAATAACAAAAAATAGTATAGAACCATAATTTTATTTATAAAATTATAATAAAAAAATTTATCTAAACATTTTTTTAAATTTTTTATTATGATTCTATAAAATTTAATAAATTTTTCACTGGGTTTGTCTCTCAAAAGAAAGTGAAAACTCAAATAGTAATAGTACAGTGTATACACAGCTTGGAGGTAAGGACAGAGTCCATGACTACAATAAGAAACATTCCTACAGTTTTAAATTATAATTAGCAGAAACCAGAAAGCTAATCCAGAACCAAAAGAAAAACATACACCAGAATGCATTACAACAGATTGTAAGCCAAAAACAAAGTCAGCTTGTTTTTATCGACCTTGTCAAGCATGAAGAAGATGACTTCTGAAGTCCCCTGGACTACAAGTCCACAAGGACACTTCTGCCTGCCTCTGGAATCTTTGACTTGTGTGCTCATGCTGTCAAGCAAAGGATAGTGACTATATAGTGTGACCTTGTTGAAGGCTTCCTTCAATGGAGGGAGGTTTATGTTAAGTTGGATGATTATCTTCAAAAAGAAGAGTCCTACCCTTTTCACATCATCCCTCTTTTGAAGCTCCTAATTCAAGACCCACAGACTAACGTTAGACCCAACACCATCGAGCAAGCATCAACAACTCCCTCCCTTCTCTCCTAGAAGATCAGAACATGAGATCGTAAGTAGATCGCAACAAGTCTAAACTAGCATAGCACATAATATTGCTTTCACAATTGCAAATATTTCTAGAATCGAATTGCATTTCAAAACAACATAAGATAAATAGACCAGTAAGCCAAAAATAATAACAATATAATCAGTTTCAAGTACTCACTCATTTCAAATTAGCTCTGTTTAACGACACTTTCATCCCAATTTACTCGGGGTAAGATTCATAAAAGATTGTGATGGTATGCTAATATAAATGACAAATTAGCCTGAACAAATGACACAAGTAGGACTGCATCAGCACCATACTTCACAACATTAGCCGCATTCATTAAAAGGTAGTGTCACTCGGTACACAATCACTACTTTCATCAAATTTCAAGTGGAAATAAAAAGTTCCACCTTCAGACAACTAGTCTTGTAACATGTTTCAGTACTATAATATCACAAATTGATTACTGCAATTACGGAAAGATAACAGGAGAGAATTCACGATAGTGGATTGCACCCTGTCAAATTTAAAAAGCTTTTTTCTATAGCAGCATATGTAACAGCCGATACAGGGAGACAGTACCAAGGCAAGTTATCTACTGGCGAGGCTCCACAAGAACATACAGTGGTTTTCCGTTCAACTTGCCAGTACCCTGCGTAAAAAGAAGATTTCACATCCATATCGTTAGGAAAAGGTCTATGCATGAAAATCTAGAAAATCTATCAGGAAAATCACAAACAAAACCCAAAGATTACACCCTCTTCTGTTAAATTATTGAGTGGTATCTGATAAACCTGCTTCAATAAATCTTTCATTGATATTTCATTCTAACTGGAATATTTAACGTTGCACTTGAAACTCTTAACCATTATTAGCACTAAAATCTAATGAAAACTAACTTAGCAAGAAAAATGTAAATTATTACATGTAATGCACAAATGTTCAAACTATCTTCTTAATTGCAAAATTTTACCCATTTGTGCAGTTATAGATGAACTCATTAATCACTAAAAGAGGTGGCTTAGGCTTAGTCGACCTACCTTCGTTGAGGAGCTACATACTTTATTTATTACGACGGTATACTTTACTACACTGGTAACGAGTGGAAACTATAAGTCCGTCAATTCCTTGGGACTGCATAGAAATTATTTTATTCATTGAAGATTAATAGATATCCTGGAATGTTTATAACAAAAATTCTTCTGAGTTCAAAGTTTGGGAGACCATCCGGAACTTTAATAGCTTATTTGCTATGACCTGTGAAGGTGAGGTTGCGAGGATTAGAATTAAGAAACAAAGTTCAAACTTTCTTAATTTTCATTTTTGGTTAATTTGTACTGTCTCTTAGACGTCTGTTTCATTTCATCGGCCATGTAGGACAGACAACAAGCAATGTCGAGTTCCTAAAGCAGTTCACACGACAATGACATAACAAATGAACTGTAAAAGAGAAAGAAACAACTAATTGACTTATTTTAATTTGGAAAAATAAAAATTAGACTTGATTCAATGAAGCATCAAACTAGCAACTAAGGTTTCTCCATCACCGATGACTGCATACAATTTTCACTGCCAGTGAATTATGCAAAAAAAAATTCTTGCGAAGTACATCTTTCTAGCTTCATAAATGTGGTATGTGCATTAGGCCCGAAAATTTGACACGTGACACGTGAACACAAAACGACACGAAAAAAATGGTTATGGATTTTGATTTTTGATACACGAAAGTACACGAACACGAAATTACACTATAAATTTAGTGTCGGATATGAGTTTTCATTTTGGGTACACGAAAATACATGAAATATTTTATATATCATTTTTATTTTTATATCATAATATATATTATATACATAATATATATTTTTAAAACTTATGAGTTAAGATCTCCTTTTATTTTGAAGTTGTATTTTTAAACTTGTTTATTCACTCATTTTATGTATTCATTAATATTTTGTGTATATTTCGTGTATTCGGGTATAATCGTTTCGTGTTATTTCGGGTTGTTTCATGTAAATGAAAAGTACACGAAATATTTCGTGTACTTTCGTTTCGTTTCGGGTTGACAGGAAATATTTCGTTTCGTGTTTGGATTAGTAAATAAGTACACGAAATGATTTGGGTCGTTTTTGGTTTCAGCTACGAGTACATGAAAACACGAAAGTACACGAAACGACAGATGGCCCGGTCTAATGTGCATGCCATTAGGCTATTCTTTTGTGCATTACAATTTTTGTAAAGAGATGGTAATTGAATCTCAAAAAACTTAGATTTGTTTATTATAAGGTACTCAGGGTTATTGTTTTCTGCTCCTCTTCTGCTGCAAAGTTTCTACATTTAATTCAACACCAGCAATATTCAATACAGGGTATCTAACTTGATGACATGGATAATGAGTACTGGGATTAATGTGACTAGGTGCCTGAGATTGTCAGTTCAAAATTTTTCCACCTATCTAAGAGTCAAGCTAGACGTGCTATATTATTATGCTATGCCAATGCTAATGTAGAAGATCATATTTGTTAGAGATTCAGTATTGTCATAAAAAGAAAGAAAAAATCTTGGAGATGGTAAATACCTTCAGCTCCGGTATTCCAATAACACATGCACATTCAACTAACTCCGCTCCAACTCTTTCTGAGTTAATTAAAAATTACAATAGTGTTACTTGTTAGTAAGGCTGGAAACTAAAAGTCAATTGGGATAGGCAGAGACAATGTGATTAAGATCAAATTATAGGACCACGTGACTTTACCTAAGAGTCTGATGGCTGCAGATAGAGTCCCACCTGTCGCCACTATATCATCAATTACCAGCACGCGTTCTCCGGGATGAACAGCTCCAACATGCATCTCCAAACAGTCAGTACCGTATTCAAGTACATATGCTTCAGAGATAACTTCACCTAGACATGTCATATACTCAAGAGTATTAGCATCAAAAATATAGAATAAGAACAAACTTACACCTTAATATAAGTGAAATTTTCTGATAAACCTAAAAAACTGAAAGAAGTTGAGACTCTATGAAGCACATCTGTATATTCAAAGTCACCAAAAGATACCTAACTGATTTAAAGCCTGTTTAGTGTACATTGTCAAAAATTAACACCAACAAAGAACTTATACAGCTGAAGGCTTTTGATTCATTGACCAGTCATATTGTTTTTTTAAACATGTATATAAAATTTGTACTTTGACATTGGATACTAGAAGTTGTATGAGATAACCTGGCAACTTCCTTGGTTTACGTAGAGGAATAAACTTGGCACCGATGGCCAGCGCAATAGAAGGGCCAAACATAAATCCTCTAGCTTCAACCCCTATAACAGTATGATAAGCACATAAACACTTTCAAGATATAAATCAAATAGAATGAAAATCGAGATTTACTGTATCCTAGCGGCAAAGGCCCATTCCCCCTCTTGTCCCCGGAGGAGTTCATGGATTTAAATTCTCACTTCCCCTCCCCTTATACTCAAAAGATTATGTGAACTACCAAAAACACTGTTTAACATAGTTAGGCACACTCTAGAAGATAATTATTAATCAGACAAAGATTTATTTGGAAGAATAAATGACAAAAATGTACTATTAATTTTTCTTGGAGGAGGAAATGCCACATCAAATTGTAGCTTAGTTTCTCTCCGTTGGTTTGATGATGATCACATCTGATATCCTTTTAATCTATACAGTAATACAGTCACATAAATAAACAGAACAGCATTAGTACTTGTCATTATTATTATCTCTATTTGACTTTAGCGAAGACTTTACCAAAAGAATCTTAATGCATGTTGCTTTCACATCAAAAAAGAGAACAAAAGACTCTCTCAAGTCCTAGGATTCCAAGAATCTTGATGACCGAATAATATATAACAATTAAAAAGACAGACATTACGTCTTGCCTAATGAAAAGAATACATAGGCCCCAACAAGCTTCATGGTATCAGCATTCAGCTCCTTGTTTAAAGGTTGTGACTTTCTTATTTAACATAAGAATGATATATTAGATAGACTACAGCTAAAAAAATATTAGTATAACAATTGCACAAGTACACCAGCTATTTTCTTATAACAATGAGTACAAGTACTTTAGTTTACCCTCAAACCTGTCGAAAAACTGATACGGTAACCCAAGAGCATGATAAATCAGTAAAACTAATTAACATAGTTAAACCATTTGAAGTCTGCAAAGTATAATAAAGTTCTGCTGATAGTAATTGACCGGATGAATTGCGAGATTATAAACTTGAAAAAAAAACTGAAGAATCATCTTGTCTTGTTGCTAAGTTTCACATAATTTTAGTATTTTTAGCATTCAAAACATTCAGTTGTGCAATCAATAATCATGATAGCCGATAGGTAAAATTCACAATATTATTTATTTCCTTATTTACAATGAATAAAGTATGCGTCATGTATGTGTATACAGAGAGAGATAGAGAGATAGAGAGAGAGGGGGGGGGGAGGGAGAGAGAGAGGGAGGGAGAGAGAGAGAGAGAGAGAGAGAGAGAGAGAGAGAGAGAGAGAGAGAGGGAGGGAGGGAGGGAGAGTACCAGCAACTGCAGAGATGTCCATATTTCTATAACGATCGACAAAGATATCAACGGTGAGCTTAAAGGCTTTATGATCCAACAAAAGCGTGGTAATGTCTTGAAACATTATTCCTAAAGAATTGGTACAATTATCAACAGTGTAAGTATACAAGGAATAAACACGCAAACACATGTATGTATATATTATGTTAATGTTTGTGAAAGCATCATATAGAAAAATCATACTACAAGTGAAGTGAATGAGAAAGTGACCTGGTTTAGGGAAGTGAGGGACAACTCGTATAGAATCAGTTATGATTTTTAACTTGTGTTCTTCGTGAAACCCATTCTTTGTTGCATACATCTCCTCTCTTCTCTCCTGCTTTCCCTCCCAAACTATCTCTGTCTATGTGTATGTACTCCACTCTCTGCATATCTGTTTTCTCTTTTGCTCATATTTATACTCCTCTTTCCCATCTGCTGTTTATTTTTTATTTTTTAAATTTAACTCGAAAAAATACTACAAATAATCCCGTGAATCTACAAATCACGACATATCTACAACTTATTACTCTCTATATTTTTAAATAATTATTATGTGATCTTTTTTACTTGTTTTTTAAAAATATACGGAGTATTATATAATTAGAAGATATTATTATTTTTATACTTTTTATAATTCAAATATTACGAATTGCTCAAATTTTGAGTTTTTTTTTTTGAAATTCAATCAAATTTCGAATCCGTATTATAAATATATTGGCTCAAATATAATTTACGAGTCCATCATAATCCTAAAAAGCATAAATAATATTTTATTTTATATTTAACCAATATTTTTTTTGTATTTTGATGTGAAACTAAAATGTTATATAATAAAATTATGACAGTAATTAAGTAAAAATAAAATCATACAAATCTTTTCAGAAACATCAAATCACGACTAACATGATTAGTATGTAAATTGTCATTTTTTTTTTTTGGAACAAGAGTATGCCACCACCGTGGGATTTCAAAATGATTAATATTATAAGTCTCACATTTTTTTTTGAAAGATTTTTTAAATATCATGTATTATATTTTGATTGATTATAATTTAATTAACAATAATAAATCTCTTGTATTCACATAAATCCTACTAATTAAAATATTTCATAATCATCAGTAACATGTCATTTAAAACCTAAATTTGTAAAATAATTTTATACCTGTAACATTACTCTTACTCTTAAAAAAGTGGATGAAGACGGTAACTTGGATTTAACGGCGAAAACAACAAAATGTGATCAATTTTTTAGCATTGGGGACTTACGAAACTTCAAAAATTTCCCGTTTTTCTGTAATGAACCACTATGTAAACTAGCATAAAAGCCCGTGCGAGGCACGAGCCTAATATAAATTTATTTTTATCATATTTTCTATTTCAATTATAATTTTTATTTAATTATTTTAAAATTTTTATTTTTAAATCTAATTATATATTTTAGTTAATTTAAAATATACCTAAATTAATCAATGAGAGATCACCACCTCAATTTTGTATATATATAATTTTTTTAATACTTAAAATCTTTGTTACCCGGATTTGGCTGCAAGTGTTCAACATGAATACGTATCAAGTGTCAGACTCAATAATATTTTGAAAAATTTACATGTTTTTGGCCTAAAATAAGTGTTCAAAGTGTCCATACTCATGTCCGAGTGTCGAGTATCCGACACAAGTACTCGAGACAAAAATTATTTTCTCATAAATAAATAATATCGAAATACAATGTCCGGAGTTAAAATATAAAATTCGAATAAATGAGTTAATAATATATAATTATATATGTCAATAAATATAAATTTTATATATTATATAAAAAAACACGAGCAACATAATTATTTTCTTATAAATAAAGATATTATATAATAATTATCATGGCTTAATATTAAGGGATTATAAAATAAAACATATATGATTTATAGTTATATCAAAGTCATTTAATATCAAAAGTTCATCAAATGATACGTCATCCCCTCCCCCTTCTTTTCTTTAAATCCTAATTTCATATACACTATTTTTTATAGTGTTTTGGTTTAAATCACAATTCTTTATATAAATAATATATCCTCTATTCAAATCTAAATTTTTTAATCTTTCTAAATTTTCAAATCTGTTTTCATATTTTTCGAATTTGATCATATCATCTGTATCTGTTTTCACATCTTTCATATCTGAATTTTAAACGATTTTAGTGTCATTTGTGATGACTTTTTGTACATGTATGGGCAATGACCATTTTTGATAGCGTTTTGACCGGTTTATGACGATTTTGTGACATATTAGATAAATTTTATTATGAATTGAAAGTTTTATACTATATATTTTTGGACTTATTTGTCTCTGTTGGTTTGGTTTTTATTTTTCAGATTTAATTGGATGAGTTATTGCGTGTAGATGGATGCGTGTAGATGGAAAATGAATGGAAGCAGGATTTTAATACTTACTTGGATGGGAAGAAGGATAAAGAGAAGTGGACGGAGATAAGAATTTGGATTTAATTGCGGAAACAACAAGATGTGACTAGTTTTTTTTAGCATTGAGGACTCGCAAAATTTCAAGAATTTTCAGTTTTTGTGTTAGGAGCCACTATGTATTGATATTTTTATGATCGTTTTAGGGTACTCTTTTTCCCTTTTGAGATTTTTCTCATAGGGTTTTACTCTTGTAGGGCTTTAACGAGGCATATCTTTCGACTAGATAATAAGTTTTTATTATCTTTGTCATCTATTATCGAATATTATATATCAATAAAACGATTCTTCATTTTTTTAAAAGTAAAAGTTCAATGCATTCAATTCAGATAATCAATATAATAGTATTATAACATGAATTTTTAACATTAATTAGAGGTTATAATAGTCATTTCACTTGAATAAAATGACTTAAAAAATTTTCAAGAATAAAATAACTCATTACATCTTCTTTTTCTTCTATTATATATATAAATGATTGATATTTTTATGATCATTTTATGACACTCTTTTTCCCTTTGGGATTCTTTCCATAGGGTTTTACTATGAGATTTTAATGAGACCCATTTTGTCGGATATAAAGACTTTTTATTATCTAAATTTCTGGAATAATCTCTTTTTTATGGGTCGTTTGACCCATGAATTAGTCAAGCATATATTTCGGCTAGATGATAAATTTTTATTATCTTTGTGATGTATTATCGGATATTATATATTAATAAAATCATTATTCGTTTTTGCCAAAAAAAAATAGACCAATGAATTTTAATTTTAACGCCAAGAACCGGTTTTCACTTTGAGGTAGTAGCTGTAGATGAGCACATTCACGACTCGCAAGCAACAATTCACAAACAAAATACCATCAATCTACATAGAGACACCACCATTTTTTCTCTTAACAGGATCAAAGAGGAAAGTGTCAAAGGTCTCGATTCAAAAAAATGATATTTAATAAAATATTATGAACAAAAATAACTAAAATTATTATGATTTGGGAGAAAATAAAAAGGTAGATGAGGTGAAATGAGCAACTGCTAGTGATTGGGCAATATGGTGCATAGGCCAAAGAAAGATAGACTATATATGGGGTGTTTGGGGAACTTTTTTTTAGAATAAGTCAACTTATTTTAAGACAAAGTTAGAGATTCCTAACTTTTTTCTGAAAAAAGTTAACTTTTTTTTTGCAACTTATAGAATCTCAAATATACATTAAATATTTGTATAAAAAACATTTATCAAAATATAAAATTTTTACCCGAAAATAAGTTAAAAAAACTTATTTTAAAACAGGCCAAACAGGCCATATATTTCGTAGACTGTCGCGTGGGCATTCAGGCCTGAATGGTCCAAATTAAGCCTTCACAATAAAAATATAAAATATAAGGGTCAGAATTGCACTGTTGCTTTTTCATAGTTAACGAATAGGTCAAAGTAGTAATAAACATAGTTATCCAGATAGCGGGGGATAATATATACTCCCTCCGTCCCGGCCAAATGTTTACATTTGGTCCGGGCACGGAGACCAAGGATAGTGGGTGTAATAGTGATTTTATTATTAAAATAAATGAAATAGTGGGTGTAATAGTGTAAAGTGTTGAAAAAGTGGAGTGAAGTAGTGGATGTAATAATATATTTATTGTTAAAAGTTACTATTTTTAGTAATGTAAAGAATTGGGTGGGACGTCCCAAAAAGGAAAGTGTAAAGAATTGGTTGGGACGGAGGGAGTATGATTATTATGGCTGGGCCAGGGCTGGGTCCTGACTCCTAAGAAAAAGAACAAGGCTACAGGAATAACACTGTTTAAGCGCACGCCGAGATGCCTAGTACCATGAGAGTATCAACCCCGGACCCACCCATCATCACTCCATTATTATCTTTTCTGCACTGCATTTTTACCCCCCTTTTCCCCCTACCCCGCATCGTTTTTTTCCGGTTCTATTTGGGCTTGGTTAATACTGGAATATAGATATGGAATATCTGGTCCAAATTTATAACCCAAATTGAATCATTTAATAATTAAAATAATTCAACTTCCAATTTTTCAATTTGTAATGGTTCGATTTTTATCAATTTTGATTCGATTTCACTTATATTTGGTTTTGGTTGTAAGAATTTATCGATGACGGAGTCATAAAATGAGAAAAATGTGTGTATATGCATGTGTGTCTTCAAATGTGATTGTGAATGTATATATTCAGCCAAGCACACAAAACATGATAAATTATTGAGAGCAACCACCAAAACAACTTGCACCAAACGTCTTTCTTTGAGCATAAATTAATGGCTAATAACATTTAGAAACATGGAAAGGGAAGGACCATGCTCTTGGTACAGGTTGGTGGTATTTACGATACAAGGCAAACAACGAGACAAGCATATCTACGCTAAATCATAATCTTATATGGAACGATACTGATCCATTTCATTTCATGCATGTGATGTGATCATAGCTGGACCACACCAATTAAATCTCCCAGTTGCACTCTACAACAAGTTGATATTCCGTATGTTTTGTTGTTAAAACAATTAATTGCTGAAAGTATATTACTGATATATTATGAAATTTATTGGTTCGAACATTTAAAAGGTCCGATGAAAATGAAGATTGGTATGATTACCATTTACAATTCGCGTCAAAATATATAACACAAGTGATGATCAGCTTTGGTCCAAGTAAGAGAAATCATAATTGTTTCTAAAGTGCAATACTTGTCTTCCAAATCACAACGCAAGGTGTATTTAATAAACACTGGAATTTACAAATCACACCCCTTTCACTTGGTTTTTAACTTAAGAAGCTGCTGAACTTGAATTTAAAATCTTATATACTGTATGTATGAGTTTGGAACTTAGATTCGATAAGTTGTTTTTGATAGATTTTTTAATATCTGCGTCTTTGCATCGTTATATTTTAGGTGAAGATAGGTGAATCATCAAGTCAAATCTATTCGTAATCTTCGCATTTTTAGAACATTTTAAGGGAAATAAATTTTTTAATTAATTAAAATATTATGTGACATAAATTATAAAGAATATATAAAAACAGGTAGCACTCAAGCAGTTTAACCCACCATTCTTCTTAATAAAAATTTAAGATAACTTTATTTCATTTAGTATATTTGTTGAATAAAGTAAAATTTTAATCAATCATTAATATAACCGTTGAAATATCAATTATTTTCCTTGAATAAAATTTTAAAAAATCACTATTTATATTATTTTAGCCATCATTTTAGTTATTATTATTGATAATGCTCTTAAGGACGGTTAGATATCGCAGGATGCTAATTAAATTATGACAATTTCGGAGTGTTTGATTAATCATTTATCCTTGAAGAGAAAAGGTAAATTAAATAGATATAGGGCTGATTTAATTAATCTTATTTTTCAAAAATAAATATCTAATTCAGAAAATTAAGATTAGTCAAATACCTTAATAAATTTTAATTCCTTTTTAGAAATTTGACGTAATTCAGATGAGACAACTTATTTGTATTATTATTTTTTTAATTTTGTACGAAAAAACTTATTTTATATATTTACCTTTCTAAATTTTCTATACGAGACACCTAATTTTTGTAGGTTAGAATGATAAAACTTTAAATCTCATATATATTAACTTATTTCAATTTGATAAATGATAAACTTGTTTATTTGCTAATTTTTGGAGATTATAGGCCTTTTCACAAATTCGCCATGCCACTATATGTCAGTATATTCCTTCTGCAAAAGTCAGGAAGTTTCACTTTCAAATCATTGTATATTTGATTTTCAGTAGAAAATATAATAATCGTATTTTAAAGACTTCAACAGGAATTAAAGATGCGTTAATAATCATCGAAAGGATGAAAACGCAACATTACAGAAGTTGGGTAGCAAACCACAAATATCATATCAAATGCATGATCAGTAGTTAGACACGGCAAATGTCACACAAACTTGTTCATGTTGATTAATGGAAACATCATCATCACATAAAGCTCAAAGCTGTATGTTTTAGCCAGCAACATCTAATCAAACACATTTACAATGGGCCAAACTTAAGCCCACCAAACAAGCCTGATCAGTTTACTTATTTATATGTAATTTGTGAAGGGAAAAAATATGAAATAGTTCATCTGCTCTTGGTAAATTGTGAACATCTGTCACCAGATATTATATACGTGTATGCTACCTCTGTTTACTTCGCTTAATTCGTCTAGTTCTAAATTTGCCACTAATCGTCTTCTATTCTCCGAGACAAATCTGACATGCAATTCTCATGATACTCTTCTTTCAACTACATTTCTGGGGCTTTACAGAAAGACAAACCGATCCTTTGAACATTCTCTGGTCTCTGGCAATCTGGTGAATGGAGTCTTGGATTCCAGCAAACGCTACCAGGAATTCTGCAGCATCAGTTTGGCTAAGCACCTTCTTCACTATCAGCTCCAATACTCGGTACCTGTTGCATAATATACATACCAAACAATGATGCGAAGTTAATACTCATTACCAGTTTGATACTATGATAATAGTATTTTTACAGCTATCATGTTACAGTATATTTTTTTATGAGTATTGAAATGGACCTGAGCTTCTGGGCCTTGATGATGACAGAATGGATCTTCTTGAACTCGGAATGAAGGCAAGCCAATGCTTGCCCACTGGACATATTATTATTCACTTCACCAAAATGGAGATGGAGAATACAATTAGCTTGGATCTCAGCCATCTCCTCATCAATCACGGCCTCCTCAATTCGTACATCATGGGTTAACTTTGATAGGACGTGCCCGGCTATCTTGGACTCGGATAAGGAAGGCAATGAGTGTGACAGTGAGGTGAGGAGGTCCAAAATGGAAGAGGGCCTCCAATCACCAAGCCAGGACAAAGCAGCAAGTTCATTCGGTGGAGTTGATTTTGGCATTAGAAGTTTAGAAAGGTCCTCCAGGTGCGTTGGATCAACGCCTCTACTATATCGAGCATGAAAATGTCTCATTTGTTCCTCAATAAAATCATCAAGGGCCATACTTGCCTTCATTTGTTTCTCTCGCCTTGATGCAATACTCTTTTGCTTTTGGAACCAAGATCCATACTTCCGGATTGAGAAATCTTCACCTAGTTCAATCATTACTGTTTCTGAGAACTATACAGATGCTAATAACGGGCCTGCCTACTCATTCTTAACATAAAAAACATAAAGTTCACCTAATATAACAATTTCTTCACTGAAATTAGCCACACAAAAAAAAAACTTCTTAACTGGTTCATATAACATATACCCCCCCCCTCACCCCGGTTCAAAAAAGAAGGAAAACATGTGTAAATCACATCTTCGTCACTAAAAAAACTTGTATCCTTTTCAATATCTACATACAATGGTGTAAATATAAGTTATAACAACTAACATACTCGTATTTGGTCTTTGAAGTCAACTCTTTCTCTTTGTACACAAGCTGTTCACTGACTTTTAATCAAGTCATACTTACCATATCAACAAAGTTAATTGCCAGCCAATTTGATGTTTATAACAGTAATGAAGGATTGAACTACATAAATGAGTGATTTTCGACTAGTAATCCCAATTGCAAATCAAAACAGCCTAATCTTAAAAATCTAAGCCTACAATCTTTGATCCACAAATGTTACCAAAATTCCAAAATGCCCAGAAGTAAAAAGTATGGACATAAAAAAATAAACAAAAAGTTCATTACTAAAACCTAAAAACTATCAAGGCTTTCAAGAAAACAATCCTACTGAAGGATCAAACAATCAAGAAACCAAAATCTTTATGAAGTTCATATCTTTTTTACTCAAATCAATGTCAATGTAAAACCCATTTAACCAAGAAGCAATCATAACACACACACACACACACACACACAGAGAGAGAGAGAGAGTACCTCCATGAAGTGGTAGTGAACTCTTCTTGTAGAGGCTTATGCAACCAACAAGATCAGCTACATCATCATCTCCTTCTCCTTCTTCTACAACTTCTTCTTCTTGCTGTTCTAGTGCAACTGCTTCTTCTTGTTTATATATCGATGAGTTCACGCTGTTCTTAGCAGTGCTATTCTCTCTTTCTTCTACTACACTTTCCAAGTCTATGAAACGCCTCCTGCATTATAAGTAGGAAAAAAAGAGAGTATAATCTTGTTCTTGAGAAATGATAAAAGGGGGAGAGATTCAAATATGGGGTGTGCATGAAATTAAAGCATGTAGATATCGAGGATAAACAAAAAGTAAGAGATCGTTTGAATAACTTACATTAAGGGTTGAGATAAAGCCCTTTTCATTTTACTGCTGCTGTTAGCTTTTGTTTTTGCAGGTGCCTTCTTGATCGTTCTTTGTTTTTTATTTGATTCAGATTTTAGAAGCGACTACAGAAAGACAGTCTCTAAAATGAACTAAGAAGCATTTACTAATCTTTCGGTTATTGTCGTTAATATAATAGAGGCCTCAAACAATTAAAATTCAGTTATAAATTGTTTATTTACAATAAAACAAATTAATATTTGACAAATAAAGAAATTGAATCAACTTTAAAAAAAAAAATTGAACTTTGAGTTTGAAGTTCGTGCTTTATACTGTATTTGGGCTGTTCAGTACTAATCCCTTTTCGATTTTGACAAAACCCAAGTCGCAATATCATTACATTCAAGTGTAGCATGCTTTCAACATTCTTGTAGAAGGCAAATCTTAAGGCAGAACTAGGAAGCGTTTGTGTTGTTACAGAATTTCACCATAATGATTACAGATAAAGTAGAAGAACCAATACAAACACACTGTACAGAGATATTTACAATATTATATTAACACTGAAGATGTTCTACCACTGTACACGGTCCCGATTCTCAAGGACTATACAAGAGTGACACGAGTCACCTAGCGGTGGCAGTAGAACTTTCTCCAAAGAGGATGTTGGCGACTGGAGGTGGAAGCCACGAAGAACTGACAGCAGTTTGGGCATCTTGAGCACGGTCATCACCACAAATCTGATTATGACCTCTCTTCTTTATTCCTGCACCCAAACTTTTTCCAACATAGATACCAAACTTCATAGCTGTAAAGAGGCTGAATGCAATTGTTAGTGGCCGAGCAGCCCAGTGATAATCCTCGATGTGCTGGTACTTCCCCACTAACCCTGGATAAGTATCAAAAGTAACACTCTCTACATCAGCTGGATCAGCCAAAAAGCTGTCTGGTTCATTTCCAAACACAAACCTTCCAGGAAACCTCACAACAAGGCACCCATTTGGATGTATCTGTGAAATCCTACCAGTAGCCCATGTTCCTCCATTTTTATGAGGCCATTCAAACCGTGGAGTGAAGACCTTCGACTTCAATCTCACAAAACTTCCAACGGAAAACGGCTCTGCTATCTGAAGCTTAGAAGAATGTCCTTCCCAAAGGGTCTCTAACCCTAGGACACCAACAGCAGTATTACCATCACGATGTATCGAATGTATGATTCCAATAGATGAGTGCTTGTTAGTTTCGTCCATCAATCGCACCCAATCACCAACAGCCATACCAGTTGTGACCCTCTCTAGGGTTGACACATTTATCCTTAGTGGATCGTGCACCCTAGGAACACGCACCAGAACAAATCCATCTCGATCAGTGTCCTTCTCCAAGCCAACTACAGTCCCCTCGGCCACAACCATAGTTTGCTGCTTGCAAAAGTTCAGTGCCTTTCTTGAGCGTACTGTGTCACCCACTTGTAGAAGATCCTTTGAGAGGAACCATGTGGAGAAGCACTTGCCACTTAACTTCTCAGGGACCTTTCTGCTTTCCAGACTAATCCATTCACCATCACTGTAAACAGCATTCTGTGAACTGCAAAGTTGCAAAGCATATAAATTCAGTTTTATTTGATAAAGTTGTAATGGGTTTTCAGTGGTGAGACATAAGTATTAAACACAGGAATAGAACGAGGGGAATGTTGATGTGCACTATGTTCTTTGGTCGTTTTGCCATTGTTAAGGGCAATACTTCCCGCAACTTCTTACCTGGCTGGCCAAAAAGAGTAATATACTTGGAAATAAATTTGACTGCGAATAACTTAGCAAAGAAGAAGAAAACACCTCAGCTACAATTTTTTTGTTTAGACCAATTAAAGTAATGGTCTAACTTTGTAAAACAAAAGTAATGGTCTAACTTTGTAAAACAAAAGTAATGGTCTAAATGCAAACTGTAAAGAGGTTAATGCGGGAAGAAATTACCTCTCAAATGCATGGAGAATATCTGCCACTAAAGGACGATTGCGTAGATCATACTCAAAACAAGCATTAATCACATTCTCAACTGCAGGAGGCAAACCACCTGGAACTAGTGGTTTTTCTTGCTTTATCACGACTGACTGATGTATCTCTTCAGCTGATTTCCCAAACCAGGGTTGAACCCCGGTTAGCATCTCCACGATGCTGCATCCAAAACCCCATGTATCAGTTTCAAAGGTTATTGGTCCTCTTACTTCTGGTTCCCATTGTTCTGGAGCCATGTAGTTAGGTGTTCCAAGCCTGATAGCAAAATTTGAATCAGGCAGTGGAATTCCCATAAGTAGATACGGGATTCCGAAGTCTCCAAGAACTGCCTGGTCGTGTTCATCAATGAGAAAATTAGTTGGTTTAATATTCAGAACCAGGATGCCTAGTGAGTGCAACTCTTGGATTCCTATGGCCAGCCCAATTCCATACCTAAAAACATCCACATATTCTATGAATTAGCCATAGGTTTCTCAAAATAAACTTGAAGCTTGTGGAAATTAAACCGTATATATTACCTTAAAATATCAGGCAGTGACAACTTCCCTCCCTTCACCCGAGCAATTTGATCACCAACTGATCCCTCATAAAATTTGACTACTATGCAGATCTGCTAAGAGGATTGCATTATATTGGTAACAGGGTCATGCAGAGAACCAATACAAAGACTTTATTAGGAAAATAGTTAACACGAGAACTTCACCTTCCCAGATACTATAGAGATGCCATGCAACCAACATACACCTTGGAGTTGGCGAGACTTCAAAAATATCTCCTCAAACTTGTCCAAAATTTTTTGCATGTGATCTTCCTTAATTGGATGTAACATCTTAACAGCCACTTCATGATACCTGTCATATTCGGCGGATGACTGGTGATGTGTGGCTAACCAGACATCACCAAAAGGCCCACGCCCAATCCGATGTTTAAGTTTCAATGATGCAGGATCAATCCAAGGACTAGCTTGCCTTGGCGTAGCTACAACAGTCCTAAGATGGTCAGGATCACCTTCATAGAGCTCATAATCAAAAGAAGCTGGTTGTAGTGGTGCAATCCTGTCTGCCATTTTCCTTCTGAAACGTTATAGGTAGATTAGATCATGCTATAATACCAGAAAAAAACTAACTACAGAAATTCCCAACAAATAAGTAACACAGTAATCTTTCCAGCTATAGCAACAAAAATATAATCTTCATCATAACAAGACTCGCACAGCATATTTTTAGTTATCTTGGTTTCCCAGCTAAATTCTGTGTAAAAAAGCTATAAGCCATAATCTTCTATACTTTCCAATAACACACGCATCCAGATATATACAAAGACTATTACAGGAACTCCACGCTTGAGCTAAAGCAAACATTTCCTCTACTTGTTAGTGTACAGATATCGTTCCCGTTAAAGTATAAATCATCCTCTTTAATTTGCTAAACTTAGGAGGATTAAGAAGTTTTGAGACGATGGTAAAAGGCAGCAGAAGGTAAAAGACAATGTAAACCTGCTACACATACTTAAATTTCTTAATCAGTCGGTAAGGGTCGGGTCGATGAACAAGTATCCGGATCAAAAGAGTTAACAACAATTAAGAATAGTAGTGTTAAAGCTTAACAAATATCAAACCAATATATAAACACTGAATTACATAAAATTAACAACAACTAAGAAAAATAATTAGTCCTGAAACATATATGCAAGATAGCAAAGTGTGATGATTAAATTAAAAAAGAATAATGAAAGAAACCCTAAATCGGAGTAGGCTTTACCTGGAAATCTGGAATCGTAGACTCAGTTAAGCTGCTCCGGCTTCGATGAAAGAAATGAGAATAAAATGACTAGTGCCGATACTCTAATAAATTAATAATTTTTTATTTATTGTCATATTATTATTAAAATATTAGAGTGCCTCCGATTTTGTTAAAATAAATGGAGTTATCGATATAATTTAATACATTACTGAAAAGTGATTTTTTGTGTTCATGTCATTCTAAATCTTATTTAAAATTAATAAAATTAAATATAAAATTAATAAAAATGATAATAAATATATTAGATAGAAAATTGATATTCCTACTTAAAACAAATTATAATATTGTGCTAGCACAATGTTTAGCTCAAGCAGAGAATTTTAATTTTTGTTTAATAATATGATTTTAAACGTTCACTCTTCAAACACCCGAGATGCCTAATATTCGTTACTATGCCCATTAGGCTAGGGATAATAATAAATCGGCACATTTAATCTAAGATTTAAAATTTTAAAAACTGAATTTTATATTTTGAGTTTATTTTTGAATTTTTGATAACCATTTATTTTGATTTAGAATCGTAGAAATCTTACCAACATGAACACACTAATTGAGAAGATTATATATTTTAATTCTAAATTATTATCAAAAAATTTAAATTCAAATACCATTAATAACATATTAAAATTATTTATTAATTATAAATAAGATTATAAATATATGATCATTTATATTTAAGATTTATTATAATAATACAGTTATTGGAATGATAATAATTTGTACCGAATAAGTATTATTGAGCTTAATTTTTAAATATTAATTTTTTAATTAAAACACATATTATTTTAATCTCTCGACTAAAACACATCTATCTAGAAAAATCTGAATAGCCTAATTTTTAATAAAACCTAATGACAGTTATATTTATTAAAAAACATATCATTAATATAATAATTGACCACAATTACTTTATCTTGACCATAATTATTTTTATTAATAAAATCTAACGACAATAAATTTACTTAAACAAGGGTTATCTATATCTAAATAAAACACTCAAATATTATCGATCTCATTAAAAAATAAATATAAATAAAATATATGAAAAATATATAAAATTAAAAATAAATTCAAATTATATAAAAAATATTAAAAAGTTTGATAGAGAGAGAGAGAGAAAGATTTACTAAACGAGGAACAATTCAAATTTTGTAAGAATTTGATTAATAAATAACTATCAAATACTATACTACATAATATAAAGATATAACAGATTCTGCATTAGTGTTTTGTATTTTTTTTTATATTCATCAATATTTTTATATAATCTATAATTATATTTATTATTTAGTTTTGCAATTACTCAAATAAGAGAGTTATTCATTAAAACTAAGTTTATATATATAAATATAATTTATTTGAATTCTACTAAAATTTTAATAATTTATAATTATAACAACAAAATTATAAATTTTTTATATTCAAATATCTAGACATGGACATTGACTATTGAGCACTCCTTTATGATACATATATATATGTCCTGTGAAAAAAAAAATGATACATTTGACGAAATACAATTGTGTTTTTTAACAGAAAATATCAATTCAATGAATTTAGCGTTGCTCGTACGCTTTAATACGAACCCAATTCAGCCCAATATAAGTTACGACACGGGAAGGCCCAATATAAAGTCAGTCATCCAACCGCCTAACGAACGGATTATAAAGTAGAAAGCCCAAATGAAACCACCAGTAATTTTTGTTGTTTCAATTTAAAATTTTAATCATCGTCCAGGCCAATCGACACTCGCTTCTCCTTCTCTCTCTTTTATCTATTAAAAATAATAATTCTTCAGAACCTCTCTCTCACAGTCTCGCTCTCGAAAACCCTAGCTAGTAAGCAGCGACTAATACACATCCTATACATACTTACACACATATTCAATATATACATACAAATTCACGAACATACGTGTTCGTACTGTACTCGAGATCTGATGTTCTAGGGTTTTAGATTCCTTTAGAACTATGTGGAACAATACGACACAAGATATGTGGGGTAACGGCGGTCATATTGCGCCGCCGGGTACCGGTGGCGGTGGACCGATACTACCACCGGGAACAGGCGGACCTATACCGCCTCCGCCGGCGGCGCAACCGTCGTATACCGTGCTTCCGACGCCGGAAGAAGCTGAAGCTAGGTTAGAAGAAAAGGCGAGGAAATGGATGCAGTTGAACTCGAAGAGATACGGAGATAAGCGAAAGTTTGGATTCGTCGAACCGCAGAAGGAGGATTTGCCTCCGGAGCATGTTAGGAAGATTATTAGGTGAGTTTTTGTTGTTTACTTTTGTCTATATATGTTTTGTTTGTTTTTTGTTCATGTGTTTGAGTTTTTTGTATGCGTGATTGTTAGTTTTTGTTAGTTTTGAAGCTGGAATGGGCTGTTTGGATCTAAGAATGAGTTGGAAATGTATAATTGCGATAAGGTGTACGTATATGTTTATTTTGGCCATGCTGGTCACATCAGTAAGTTGATCACTTTAACTAGTTGATAAATTAATAATAATAAGGTAAGTTGATCACATTAACTAGTTGATAAATTAATAATAATAAATCATATTTATTATGTTGTTTCTCGCAACGAAAACCCCATCATTCCCATATGTTGTCTCAACAATGGTTTTGGCATAAAATGAGATGTAATTTGTTATATATTTGAAAGTAGTTTTGGGTAATTTTGTGTTGGGATTGATTTGATTGCTAATTAACGATATGGTTCAAATGTTCGATGATTAAGAAATAAAGACCAAGAAATGCCCACTCAAGCAGGAGAAACTTAGGATTTGGATTTAGGTGTTGATGGGTAACGGAACTGATTAGTGGCGGTGGTTGTTGAGATGATATCTAATCGCCAAGGAATTATGTGCATAGCCTTTTGATTGCTGTTACTTTTTATCTTTCATCTTACTTTTTGAAAAGTTATAATCAATGTCAATTTAAGTTTGTTCATAAAATAATACTAGTGTGACATGATCCATCAAGTGGATGATGATATGCATGATTTGGTATTTTAGAAAATCAAACATAAATGCATCCATGAGTAGGAATTTTAGGTTGACTCATCCAAGCACTCTTCTTTACTCTGAAAATACATGCAATTTGGCCTTCAGCCACGGCCAGTGGTTTTTAATTGGTAAAATCTCTGTCAAGTTTGCTCAGCTTAAAACTTCTCTTAACAATAATTGTGGTTGTAAATTTTGTGGGCCAGTTTCTTTAATGTATGTATGTCCACAAATATTCATCTTTTCTGATTATTTATATTTTTACTTGTGTGGGTCGTGTATTGTTTAAAAGAGCCAAATCTTAATCGGTTTGATCAAACTTGTAAATGGTTCAATTGTTATCCGTCCTAGAACTTGCTGTCCATCAAGTTTCACCATAGTTCTCTGTGTATACTTATTTGTAGGTCTAGTACTCTAGTTTGAGCATCATGTTTACACTTTACAATACGGTATTATATACTTTACCAGTTTCCTTGACTGTGTGCACTTCCTTTTATAACTTGTGTATACTAATTTTTTGCTCCCTGTAGAGACCATGGTGACATGTCATCTAAAAAATATCGGCATGACAAGCGTGTGTATCTTGGGGCTCTTAAATTTGTTCCCCATGCAGTCTACAAGCTTCTAGAAAATATGCCAATGCCTTGGGAGCAGGTATTAAACCTAACTTAATTCCGCAAGCTATTTAATTTTTCTATCAGAGGTTAACTGTTCAATGTTTCGTTAATTAATTTCCCAAGTCATGTGCAATGTAGGTGCGTGAGGTGAAGATTTTGTACCATATTACTGGAGCTATCACATTTGTGAATGAAATACCGTGGGTGGTTGAACCTATATATCTAGCTCAGGTATGATATGAAATGCATGATATTTGTTTTTTCTTAAAATTAAATCGTTAGGCTCATTATGATTTGGATTTCAGATAAAGATAGTTTGTATTCCCCAAGGCAAAACTAGAGTGAACCATACACTCTTATCAGTCTTTTGGATTTCATTGTCAGTTTGGTCAATCATTTTGTTTATGCTGCACATGTTTTTTTGCTTACTGATTCCCTTTGAATTGGGTTTAACAGTGGGGTACAATGTGGATCATGATGAGAAGGGAGAAGCGGGACCGTCGGCATTTCAAGAGAATGCGATTTCCTCCATTTGATGATGAGGAGCCTCCGCTGGATTATGCTGATAATCTTCTTGATGTGGATCCTCTGGAGCCTATCCAGTTAGAGTTAGACGAGGAAGAGGATTCTGCTGTGCATACGTGGTTTTATGACCACAAACCTCTTGTGAGAACAAAGCTTATTAATGGCCCCAGTTACAGGAAATGGCACCTCTCACTTCCTATAATGGCTACACTCCATAGACTTTCGGGGCAGCTACTTTCTGATTTGATTGATCGCAATTACTTTTACTTGTTTGATATGGAGTCGTTCTTTACAGCCAAAGCCCTCAATATGTGCATTCCTGGTATGTCAACACATCTATTGGTTTATTTATTAGCTGTCTTAGCATAACTCTTAAATTTTAATTCGACTAACCAAACCAAATATACCTAGTATGCTCCACAAGGGGGGGGATATGTACGATTCCCTTACCCTTCAGGTTGTTTTCATAAAGTTTAGAAAGATGCTTGAAAGTTATACAGATCTTGATGCTTGATGCTTTGAATAGTAGGATAGATATCATATTGACAAAAAAGAGGTTCCGTAAGCAGCGAAAAATAATGTAGAAAAATTGGTACAGTGGAAGGCAAATATGCAATGTACTAGCTGTTGGCCGTTCCTCTTTGGTGTATTTGGTGGCTTAATCATTCCTTATCCTGCCCTATAAACCCATCTGCATTGGTTCTTGTGCCCTCCTTGAAATTTTCTGCTGCTATCTGCTATCAATTATATTGTTAAATTTGTTATTGTATATCTTCAAGAAATATTGCTATGGTTTCCTAATGCTTGAGTTGTCAGAATTATTGTTGTTGAAACTTAATTGATTATGCTGTTGCATAGAGTATTTTCCTAAGAAGCTATTATTTTACAGGTGGGCCCAAGTTTGAACCCCTATACCGTGACATGGAGAAAGGGGATGAGGATTGGAATGAATTCAACGACATTAACAAACTTATAATTCGGTCACCTCTTAGGACGGAGTACAGAATTGCTTTCCCTCATTTATATAACAATAGACCCAGGAAAGTAAAGCTTTGTATATACCACACCCCAATGATAATGTACATAAAAACGGAGGATCCAGATTTACCAGCATTCTACTTTGACCCACTGATTCACCCAATACCCTCAGCAAACAAGGACCGCCAGCGTGATAGGAAAGTTTCTGAAGAGGATGATGACGATTTCTGTTTGCCAGAGGGAGTTGAACCATTGCTCAGAAGCACCCAAATTTTCACTGACACCACTGCTGCTGGTATCTCACTGTTGTTTGCCCCACGCCCTTTTAACATGAGATCTGGTCGGATGCGACGCGCTGAAGATATACCCCTGGTATCAGAGTGGTTCAAGGAGCATTGGTAACTTATTTATTTATTTTTTCCCTTTTCACGTCTTCATAGACACAGTTGTGTTAAAGTTAATATTTTTTTTTCATGTTTTTTGATTTCATTGCAGCCCTCCAACATACCCTGTTAAAGTTCGTGTTAGCTATCAGAAGCTGTTGAAATGCTTTGTGTTAAACGAGCTACATCATCGACCACCTAAAGCTCAGAAGAAGAAACATTTGTTCAGGTCGCTCCAAGCTACAAAATTTTTTCAAACCACACAGCTTGATTGGGCCGAAGCTGGGCTTCAAGTTTGTAAGCAAGGGTACAACATGCTAAATCTGTTGATACACAGGAAGAATCTAAACTATCTTCACCTTGATTACAACTTCAACTTGAAGCCTGTGAAGACCCTCACGACCAAAGAACGGAAAAAGTCTCGGTTTGGTAATGCTTTTCATTTGTGCCGTGAGATCCTGCGTTTGACAAAGCTAGTTGTTGATGCCAATATCCAGTTTCGCCTGGGGAATGTTGATGCGTTTCAACTGGCAGATGGCCTTCAGTATACATTCTCACATGTTGGCCAGTTGACAGGAATGTATCGGTACAAGTATAGGCTGATGCGACAAATTAGAATGTGCAAAGATTTGAAGCACTTAATTTATTACCGATTCAATACTGGGCCAGTTGGGAAGGGACCTGGATGTGGTTTTTGGGCGCCTATGTGGAGGGTGTGGTTGTTCTTCCTTCGTGGAATAGTTCCTCTTCTGGAACGTTGGCTGGGAAATTTACTTGCTCGTCAGTTTGAGGGGCGTCATTCGAAAGGTGTGGCTAAGACAGTTACTAAGCAGAGAGTTGAAAGCCATTTTGACTTGGAACTTCGAGCTGCTGTCATGCATGATGTTCTTGATGCTATGCCAGGTGATTAAAATTTCAAGCCCCACTTTCCTTTTTATTACTACTAGACAGTAATTTTGTATGTTTGTGTGAGCTGATTGTATTTCCAACATATTAAGTAGCTCATTGTTTAAAATGCAGAGGGAATTAAGCAAAATAAAGCAAGAACCATTTTGCAGCATCTAAGTGAAGCATGGCGTTGCTGGAAGGCAAATATTCCTTGGAAGGTGAATAAACAATTGTGCCTTTGATATTATATATTGTGGATATAGATGCCTTAATTTAACCTATTTTGTGTTTGTTCTGATCTTTCTCACTCTACAACTTTTTAGGTACCTGGATTGCCCGTTCCAATTGAGAACATGATTCTTCGGTATGTCAAGTCAAAAGCTGATTGGTGGACTAATGTTGCTCATTATAATCGTGAACGTATTAGACGGGGGGCTACTGTTGACAAGACGGTCTGCAGGAAAAATTTGGGGAGGTTGACTCGTCTTTGGCTCAAGGCTGAACAGGTATGTTTTTTAGGCTAATATATACTGGCTATTATTGAACTAGTGTGATGAACCCACCTTGCAATTTGCATCATTTTATTCTAACACCTGTGTGCCTCACAGGAGCGACAACACAATTATTTGAAAGATGGGCCATATGTCACTCCAGAGGAAGCTGTTGCTATATACACCACTACTGTGCACTGGTTGGAATCAAGAAAGTTTTCACCTATACAGTTCCCACCTCTGTCCTACAAGCATGACACAAAGCTTCTTATCCTCGCTCTTGAAAGATTAAAAGAATCTTATAGTGTAGCTGTGAGGTTGAATCAGCTGCAAAGGGAAGAGCTGGGTCTGATTGAGCAGGCCTATGATAATCCACATGAGGCTTTATCAAGGATAAAGCGTCATCTACTTACCCAGCGTGCTTTCAAAGAGGTATGTTTCTTCAAGCTGTAAAAATTAGTTGTAGTAATAACTACAGTATATTATTAATGCAGAAATATAAAATTGACATTGAACTGTGTACAGGTAGGAATTGAATTCATGGATCTGTACAGTTACTTGATCCCAGTTTATGAGATCGAACCTCTGGAGAAGATTACAGATGCTTATCTTGATCAGTATCTGTGGTATGAAGGTGATAAGCGTCATCTCTTCCCAAATTGGATTAAGCCAGCAGATTCAGAGCCACCACCCCTGCTTGTTTACAAATGGTGTCAGGGAATAAACAATTTACAAGGTATATGGGACACTGGTGATGGGCAATGTGTGGTGATGCTTCAGACCAAGTTTGAGAAATTCTTTGAGAAGATTGACCTGACCATGTTGAACAGGTAATTGTTGTTCAACTAATGTTTGAATATTGCTATACTAGAATTAATGTAGTGGTAATACATAAATTTTCTACTTCTGCAGACTTCTGAGATTGGTTCTTGATCATAATATTGCTGATTATGTCACGGCAAAGAACAATGTTGTTCTGTCGTACAAAGACATGAGTCACACAAACTCTTATGGTCTTATTCGTGGTCTTCAGTTTGCTTCATTTGTAGTTCAGTATTATGGGTTGGTCCTGGATCTTTTGCTGCTTGGCTTAACCCGTGCAAGTGAAATTGCGGGACCGCCTCAGATGCCCAATGAATTCATTACTTACTGGGACTCTAAAGTCGAAACAAGACACCCAATACGATTGTACTCGAGGTACATTGATAAGGTGCATATATTGTTCAGGTTTACTCATGAAGAGGCTCGAGACCTTATCCAGCGATATCTTACTGAGCATCCTGATCCCAACAATGAAAATATGGTTGGGTATAACAATAAGAAGTGTTGGCCAAGGGATGCAAGAATGAGGCTTATGAAGCATGATGTCAATCTGGGGAGAAGTGTGTTTTGGGACATGAAGAATCGACTTCCACGAAGTATTACTACGCTGGAGTGGGAGAATGGATTTGTTTCCGTCTACAGCAAAGACAATCCCAATTTGCTCTTCAGCATGTGTGGATTTGAAGTCCGTATTCTTCCCAAAATTAGAATGACTCAAGAGGCATTCAGTAACACGCGAGATGGAGTCTGGAACCTTCAAAATGAACAGACCAAAGAGCGTACAGCTGTTGCTTTCTTACGTGTAGATGATGAACATATGAAGATATTTGAGAACCGTGTAAGGCAAATCCTTATGTCGTCGGGTTCAACAACATTCACAAAAATTGTAAATAAATGGAATACTGCTCTGATAGGTCTCATGACATACTTCCGTGAAGCAACAGTTCATACTCAAGAATTATTAGATCTGCTGGTCAAGTGTGAAAATAAAATCCAGACTCGAATCAAAATTGGGTTGAACTCAAAGATGCCTAGCAGATTCCCCCCAGTTATTTTTTATACACCAAAGGAAATTGGAGGGTTGGGTATGCTATCTATGGGTCACATATTGATTCCTCAGAGTGATCTTCGTTATAGTCAGCAAACAGATGTTGGTGTGACACACTTTAGGAGTGGAATGAGTCATGAAGAAGACCAGCTGATTCCAAATCTCTATCGTTACATACAGCCATGGGAGAGTGAATTTATCGACTCACAACGTGTTTGGGCAGAGTATGCGCTGAAGAGGCAAGAAGCTCAGTCACAAAATAGGCGTTTGACTCTTGAAGATCTGGAGGACTCTTGGGATCGTGGTATCCCTCGTATCAATACTTTGTTCCAGAAGGATAGGCACACTCTGGCTTATGACAAGGGATGGAGAGTTAGGACAGATTTCAAGCAGTATCAGGTTCTTAAACAGAACCCGTTTTGGTGGACACACCAGAGACATGATGGTAAACTTTGGAACTTGAACAACTACCGAACTGATGTTATTCAAGCCCTTGGTGGTGTAGAAGGAATCCTTGAACATACATTGTTCAAAGGAACATACTTCCCAACTTGGGAAGGTCTTTTTTGGGAGAAGGCCTCAGGTTTTGAGGAGTCGATGAAGTATAAAAAGCTGACAAATGCTCAGAGATCTGGTCTCAATCAAATTCCTAATCGTAGGTTCACCCTTTGGTGGTCGCCTACTATCAATAGAGCCAATGTGTATGTTGGTTTCCAAGTGCAGCTCGATTTGACTGGGATTTTCATGCATGGGAAAATTCCGACACTTAAGATCTCTCTTATTCAGATATTCCGTGCTCATTTGTGGCAAAAGATTCATGAGAGTGTTGTTATGGACCTCTGCCAGGTTTTGGATCAAGAGCTAGATGCATTGGAAATTGAGACAGTGCAAAAAGAGACGATACATCCAAGAAAGAGTTACAAAATGAACAGCTCCTGTGCAGATATCCTCTTATTTGCTGCACATAGGTGGCCAATGTCAAAGCCCAGTTTGGTTGCTGAGTCGAAGGATGTGTTTGATCAAAAAGCAAGCAACAAATATTGGATAGATGTGCAGCTCCGTTGGGGTGATTACGACTCTCACGATATTGAGCGTTATACCAGGGCAAAGTTTATGGATTACACAACAGATAATATGTCTATCTATCCATCCCCCACTGGTATGTGTTTCGCTCCACCTGTTTTAATAGCTGCTTCTGATAACCTGGAAAATGAACCTTGTTTTCTCGGTAATGCTAAATTAGCTTATTGCTTTTTGATACAGGGGTGATGATTGGCCTAGATCTTGCATACAACTTGCACTCTGCTTTTGGGAATTGGTTCCCTGGTTCAAAACCACTTCTTGCTCAGGCCATGAATAAGATCATGAAGGTGTGTGTCTGTCATAGTAATCATTGTTTACATATCTGCATATTGTATATAGAATTGTCATGTCAGTTACTAATTCCAAAATTGAGTTTATAATCAAAACTGACATTATATGATCATGTTTATTGTATGCAGTCAAATCCAGCTTTGTATGTTCTGAGGGAGCGGATAAGGAAAGGGTTGCAATTGTATTCTTCAGAGCCTACAGAGCCGTATTTGTCATCTCAAAATTATGGTGAGATATTTAGTAATCAAATTATTTGGTTTGTTGATGACACAAATGTTTATCGCGTCACAATCCACAAGACATTTGAGGGTAATCTGACAACAAAACCGATTAATGGTGCCATATTCATATTCAACCCAAGGACAGGACAGCTGTTTCTAAAGGTATGTACATCATCTTGTAACATAATTCTTGAATAGCTTATGTCATCTTTTAAACCCTTGGTTTTCACATATCCTACTTTTGCAGGTAATCCACACTAGTGTATGGGCGGGGCAGAAACGTCTTGGTCAGCTAGCCAAGTGGAAAACAGCAGAGGAAGTAGCTGCCCTTGTGCGATCCTTGCCTGTGGAAGAACAGCCCAAACAGATCATTGTGACACGTAAAGGAATGTTGGACCCTCTCGAAGTTCACTTGCTAGATTTTCCTAATATTGTCATCAAAGGAAGTGAACTGCAACTTCCTTTCCAAGCATGTTTAAAGATCGAAAAGTTTGGCGATCTAATCCTGAAAGCTACAGAGCCGCAAATGGTTTTGTTCAATATTTATGATGACTGGTTGAAGAGTATTTCATCGTACACTGCATTTTCCAGGCTTATACTGATCCTGCGTGCCCTTCATGTGAATAACGAGAAGGCAAAAATGTTACTAAAGCCTGATAAGACCATCATCACTGAACCTCATCATATTTGGCCATCCCTTTCTGACGATCAATGGATGAAGGTAAACCTTTTGTTTTATGTACCTACAAAATTTGAGTTTTTTTGCATCATTGTAAATGTGTCGGGCAGGCTAACATGATGATAGAATCTGAGGGTTCCCCTGAGGAAATTTAACTAGTTCTTGTTCTCTGGCTGATTTTGTACATTGCAGGTTGAGGTTGCTCTGAGAGATCTTATACTCTCCGATTATGCCAAAAAGAACAATGTAAACACTTCAGCATTGACGCAATCGGAAATTCGTGATATTATTCTTGGAGCTGAGATTACTCCACCCTCGCAACAGCGGCAACAAATAGCTGAGATTGAGAAACAGGTGGATTTTTGATTTTGTTCTCCACACTTTGCTATATACTATGAGGTAACACTTATAAACATAAACAAATTACTAATTTCATACTTTACAGGCAAAAGAAGCAAGTCAGTTGACAGCAGTGACTACAAAGACTACAAATGTTCATGGTGATGAACTAATTGTCAATACCACAAGTCCTTATGAACAGGCTGCATTTGGGTCTAAAACTGATTGGCGTGTGAGAGCAATTTCAGCAACAAATCTTTATCTTCGAGTGAATCATATATATGTTAATTCGGAGGACATAAAGGTATCCTGCCTATACCTTTTCATGTTATCATACAAGGTGTTAAGATTTCCATTTGAGGCTTACACTTGGTGTAATTTTGGTGCAGGAAACGGGCTACACTTATATTATGCCAAAAAATATATTGAAAAAATTCATATGCATTGCGGATCTGCGGACTCAAATTTCAGGGTATTTGTATGGAGTCAGTCCTCCTGATAACCCTCAGGTGAAGGAGATTCGATGTATTGCCATGCCGCCACAGTGGGGGACCCATCAGCAGGTACATCTTCCATCAGCTCTTCCTGAGCATGAATTCCTTAATGATCTGGAGCCATTGGGATGGATGCACACTCAACCGAACGAGCTTCCACAGTTGTCACCACAGGTATGTCAACTTCTTATTGGATGCATGTATTTTTGAAAAACATTATAATAAGAATTTTGGTTAGGAGCGTATCCTAGATATCTCCTGTGCCGTTTTTAAGTACCGCATGTAACATGGTGTTTGTCTCCCCCCCCCCCCCCCCTGTAGGATCTCACATCTCATGCCCAGATCCTAGAGAACAACAAACAATGGGATGGAGAGAAGTGCATTGTACTGACTTGTAGCTTTACTCCTGGTTCCTGCTCTTTAACTGCATATAAGCTTACACCAACCGGTTATGAATGGGGACGAGCGAATAAAGATACTGGAAGTAATCCTCATGGGTATTTACCTACTCACTATGAGAAAGTCCAAATGCTGCTCAGTGACCGTTTTCTTGGTTTCTACATGGTAAGATTTATTAGTAAATACTTAGCATGGTGTACTTTTAAGCAAGTATTTTTTTCCCAGTTATGTGAACAATTATTATTTGTTCGAGTTTCTGAATCCATTTTATCATACAGGTGCCAGATAATGGTCCATGGAACTATAACTTCATGGGTGTAAAGCACACAAGGATTATGAAGTATGGAATTAAGCTTGGGACTCCTCGTGAGTACTATCATGAGGATCACAGACCCACCCACTTCTTGGAGTTTAGCAACATGGAGGAAGGTGAAAGCACTGCTGAGGGTGACCGTGAGGATACATTTACATAAAACAGTGTACTCGAATTGATAAAACAGTGTACTGGAATTGTGTAACACATATGTTAACAGCTTACAGCATTAGGTGTTTGTAATTGCCTTTTCCAGGGAACTAGAATTTAAATAGTCGAGGCCACGAAGCCTATCTGTCATAATGAATGTAAATTGTTGACAGTACATGTTCCCTGGTATCCTTCCAAATGCAACATCGTAGTTTTGACTAATTTACGTGCTTGTTATAGTTCAATGGTAACATTATCACATTTGGTTTCGATTCTTTGAAAGCGTGTTAAATACTCCACTGGGATTTGATGTAGGTTTGTGCTTGGGTCTTCATCATTGTCTTGTGATTTTATGATTAAGTGTATTAGTGACTGATTAGTATGGGTTTATGGGAAGTGCAGTACACAAAAGAATTGCCATGTAATTCGGATAACCGGATCAGTTTTGGATCGGATTAACTTTCATTTATGATATATTTGGAATAATATTCTGATTCGGATCGGATTTAGTTTCGATTAAAATTGGTTAAATTTTGGATCAAGATCAGCGAACTTCATATCAGAAATTACATAATGATAAATATTTATAATTGATTTGATCTGATAATAAATAAATTATTACTTTAATAAATACAGCCTAAATTAATTTTGAATTATAATAAAACTAAAATAAAAATTGTTAAATAAGTTTGTTAAAGTAATAATTTATATATTATCTTTCTCCTTCTGTTTTTTGATTTGTGAAATTTTAAGAAATCAATTTATTATTAAATATATTTGTTATATTATAAAATAATAAGTTTTTAAAATTTTGATTGTATAACCATTTTAATTTTTTAATATAAAATTATTTTAAATATAAATTTTACTTAAGAACAGATTAATTTAGTGAATAAAAAAACGGGTTGATACTATAGACTATGAATCATTAAAATTTAACTAAAAATTTAAATTGAAATTGAAATTCAATTCATCTTTTTTCTGATTCGATGTAATTCCTACTTGTATTGAATCAGATTTTGTATTTCGGGTCATATTAGATTCAGATAATTGTGTATTCGGTTTTAATTGGTTTCAAGTCATTATCGGCTCTAGTATTTCGGATTATTTTCGATTAAATTTTCGGTTTGAGTAATTTTCGATTCAGATCAAATCAATTATAAATATTTATCATTATGTAATTTCTGATATAATATCTGATTGAGTGCCATGAATTTCGGTTCGATTATCCGAATCCATACCTATTTTACCAGGTCTAATACACAATCATGTATTACTGTGGGTGTGTTTTCTGGTTATAACATTGTACTGGTTGAATGGTCCATCCGTATCAGTGACTGGTTGAATCGTCCATCTGTGTTACTGTAATGTTAAACAGCGTTAAATCCCAGTGGTCTGTAAACTGTTGAAATATATATTCTAAATTTTGATATGCAAATTTAAGATTTTTAAATAATAGTATATATTTAAGTAATTATCGACCAAAATTTAGGGGCAGTAAATACGTACCTCCTCCGATATTAATATCCAAAATGATGCATGACAGTATAATCTAATTGCAAATTCCATAAACAGTCGAGTATATTTACACAATAACAGGGTGCAAAACCCGCCAAAGTCCAATAAACAATCAAAAAATTGTATGTGAAATTAACTAGGACCAGGGTGCTACAAAAAATCTCCAAAGTACTATAAAGAGTTTATGCAGTCTTGCTCTGTATTTGGATTAATTCAAATGTTCAATGTATCTGATGTCGTCTACGTTACTAGCTATCTGTCTTGCTGGCTTATAGCCTTATATGATATGTAAGCTTTCCGTTACAAAGAAGTAACGCTTGCTCTCTTGTACTAACTTTGTCCAAGTTGTAGTTAAATTATGGTTAAAATATGAAATTACATATAAATCTGATGGGCACATATTAAAATTCAAATGAGTAGGAGTAAAACTTATTTTATCAAAAAATAAAAGGAGTAAAACTTATATTATAAAATAAGAGTAATATGTCTCTCTCTATGTAAAATAATGTTTATTTATATTTGCTATTGATAAAATATTGACAAGCAGAGTTTTTATTTTTTACTTATAAATAATAACTTTAAATAATGATTTTCTATTACTATTTATATACGCTAAAAATTTCAATAGAAATATAACTATGTCAGTACAATTTATGAGACCGGAAATCTAAAATTAAATATAAAAATAAATTCTGCAAAACTAAAAATATAGACATAATTAAAAAAATGGATTTTTTTATTGCAAAACCCATATATAATAAATATAATTCAAAGAATAATTTTTTGGTTTGTAGAAGCCATATATACAATAAATTTGATTCTTCGTTATATATTCTTTTAAAAAAAATCTTAGTTTTGCAAACTAATTTTGAAAAAAACAACAACATTACAATTTTTTTTATAAAAAATTATCGGTTTTATACACAATCAAATTGTTTATGTATATTTTAAATTATAATTATTAATTATTTTAGATTTATATAATATTTTAATATAAATATTTTGCAAGTCCCACGTGATTTGTGATTTGCAGAGTGGGCCGTTGAGATTTAATATCTATTTCTTAATGTCCATGTGATTATTATAATTAAAAATTAAAAAATATATTAATTTTGAAATCATGTATATCATCATTTAAATTCAATCTATGAATTAAATTTTAGGTGTAAATTAAATTTAGATAATATTTTTCTTATAAATTAATTATTAACAAGTAAGCTTTTAAAACAAGCTAGTTAACTACAAATTAATTAATTAATTTATTAAAAAATAATCAGGATAAATTTCATGTCTCACATTTACTAGTTATAACTTATAAGTATTTAAAAAACATATTGGATCTAGCATTCTAGGGTTAGCTGTCTTACACCAAAAATATAACCAATTTAGGTTTAGATAGCGCGGATAATAATAAAATCATTAATAATTTTAAAATTTTAACAACAGTGCGTCACTCGGAGACCAAATCACGTATGAAAAACAAACACGGTCTAGGTCTAGGGTTAACGGACACTGTGTTTAAAAAAAAAAAGGGTTAACCGTGCAATTGATAACCTAAACCTTTTTTAAGTACTAAAAGAGTACACGGTTTTATATTTAGTGATATATTGACCATTTATTAATAATTAATTATATATGTAATTATATTATTTTTATTTTTGTATAAAATAATATTTTTAATATTATTGTTATACACATACCGTGTGAGTACTGCTTTGAAATAATTTTGTTTTAATGAAAGTGTGTTATATATATGTTATTCAAACCAATTAACCCCTTATAATATAATTATATTACATTGATTATATTGTCCATTAATTCAGATTAAATCAGTTTTTTTAGGACCAATATATATTTATATTTCATGGAGATGTGATGATGATATGATAGGGCGGATATGTTTGAACCAAAGCCCCTTGTTTGGTCCTATACATTTTGTTATGAGTTTTATGATTTTATTAATAGTGTATGAAATATATAATGTATGAATATTCTGTAGGAACATTTTTTTATTTTAATAATTATTATTGAGGAATAGTATTATACTTTGTTGACCATTCATTAGTTAAAATATTCCATGTATAAAAATATAAAGCATTTATCCGAAATAGAAATAAAAAAGAATAAAGAAACGACCATTAATTTTATAAATAAATACTTTATTGTATGGAGTACCTTTCTAATAAATATTGTGGGGGTATATAGCTTAATTGTGTAAATTTTTTGCAATACAAGATTATATTTCAGGTAGATTTCACTAGAATATTTTTGGCGTTGGGTAAATTCCAAAACTATCCAGCTTATCCCCATTACTAGTTGTGCACACATGTAAGCCCCAAAAAGACATGCAAGTGACACGTTATGCTGCATTGTGGCTCCGGCTCTCTTATATATATCGCCACCTCCATTTCTCATTCCTCACACATAGTCACTCTCTCTCTCTCACACACACACCACACCCACACATCAAGAAGAAGAATAAAGGGTAATTAAATTAACACATATACACATACATACCGATCATTAAACATTTTGTATTAGCTTATATATGAACTGATCTGTTCCCCTTTGAAAATCTGCGTTTAGTAGTGCTGAAAAATGGCTTCGAGTTCCACCAGCAGAGACCAAGATCTTGCTTTTCTGATCGTTCAGTTCTTGGAAGAGCACAACTTCACAGAGAGTTCTAGGATGTATGTATATATGGGTTTAATTGTTAAATCAAAGTGTTTTTATTTGTTTGTTTGATGAAATCCCTAATAATTAATATTAATATTCATATCATCAATTTTAATTAATTAATTTCAACCTATATATATAATTATTGATTTGTAATTTTGAAGGCTTGAGAAGGAAGGTAAACTTTATTTCAGCATGAAATATGTTGAAGAAGCAGTGACCGATGGGAAGTGGAAAGAGCTTGAAGATTACATATTATCTTTTACAAAGATTAATGACAACCCATTCTCTCATAACATCATCTTTGAGATTCGAAGGCACAAGTACATTGAAGCTTTGGACAAGTGAGTTAAATCTTTTGTCTTTTATTAGCTTAATTGCTTAATTACACACATTTTTATCATCTTTAATTGATATTTTTATACTTTTATTTATTGTATCTACGAAAAAATTTATTACAATATTTTTAGTAGGGTTAATACTGAAACAAATTAGGATATTCACCTCTTGGTCTCTTCCACTTACACCTATACCTATTATTATACATAGAATTTATGTTCATGTTGTTTCAATATATGATAGTAATCTTATTTAAATCATGTGTTTTTATTTGGTAAATTCTTAATTAATTAAGCTGCTAGTTTTTATTGGGATGCAGTGCATCGTACATGTGTCTACATACTATCAGTTTGGTTCTGCATTAAAGATATTCACAGTATCTTTTAGCGCTATAAATTATTATGGAAGAATCTAGTTAATATGATTCTGATTTTTTTTTTTAAATTTCCTGATTTGATTCAGTGGCCTGTATGCAAATGCACTGGAGATATTGAGAAATGAATTGCGGATGTTTTCTGCTTATGATGCAGATGTTTTCAATGAGATGGCTGGGCTTTTATACTTGAATAACATCAGGTATATTATATATAACACCCCCTTTCGAGTGAACATTTATTATTAAATTAAGATTAAGATTAAGATGTTTGATTTATTAAAATTGAGTGGAAATTAACTTGCAATTGTCATTACTGCAGGGAAAATATTAAAATTGCAACATATTATGTTGATACAAAAACGGCCAGGTGTTTAATTTTAGCTCGTCTTAAGCAAATGATAGAAATGAATCCAATACTTAAGATGAAGCTTAATTATCCAACTTTGGAAGTTTCACGTTTAAAAGTTCTGATGAATCAGAGGTACATTAGGCTAGAATAATTGTATTTTCATGTTTTGTGTGTGGGTGTGTGGTTTGAATTTGTTTATATCTTAAAATTTTATTCTTGTTTTATCGGTGATTATAGCTTGAACTGGCAGCATGTTTTTTGCGAGTATCCAGACCCCAACCCCACCGTTAGTACCCTTTATGTTGATCATACATATGCGGATGCGGTGGTTCTATCTCTCAATGTGAGTGCCTTTCGGGCTATTGGCGCTTTTAGTACTTAAATACGGCAAAAAACATGTATTATCATAGTTTGTTGTTAGGAATTTGTTCTCTAATATATTTTGTGCAGTTAGTATTATGATCATTTTTGGGTTTTCTCTCTCTATATAGAGAGTGTGTAACATGATCTTTAAGGTTCACTGATTGGCTTTTGTGTATAATACTGCAGGATGGAGATTGTGGAGCTCTTGCAAATTTGACTCCCTCGATTATAGATGAGAGAAAAATGTCCATCAATCCAGAAATAATTGAACAAGCTCAACTCTATTCTCTGAGGCTTCATGATCCCCAGATAAAGTCAAAAGTATGTTCCTGCTATCAGTAAATATATGTCGTTTCCCCGCCTTTTATTTCCTTAGTAGATCTGAATCTGATATTGGCACTCATATCCTCATCTTCTAGGAGTTGTGAATCTTTTCTTTTCTAATTTATTTTGCTAAATATATGGCAACTGTGATTTTTCAAATAGGTCCATTTTCATTTTTCCTTTGTTCTTATAGCAGCAGATACTTCATTTTCTATGAGGGATTGATTGTGTCAATTTGTCATTGTTTCACTGTCTGTGCTATCTTTATTGTTTTAACCCTTTCATTATCTATTTCAGATTGACAGGTTAATTTATAACAATTCAGGAGATGGCATATTAGCTTTGTCTTGTGATGGTGGGATTGATTTCTGGCTCTGGGTTGTGGCGGAAAATAATGTGACTGGAAAAGTATATATTGTTCTTAAAGTCTCTTTCTTGCATCCCTTCAACATACTTGCTTCACATGATCTTAATTCTTACCTGTGTTAATTTTGCCAAATGTAGGCAACTCCAAGGGTCGTGCCACCGTTATGTAAACGTTCGAGATTATTGGTCAAAGATACAAGTCCGGGGGGACATGGACTTGTTGTCCCATGTTTTTCTCTGTCAAAGAATGGTGCCTATCTCACATCTGCCTCAGGAGGGAAAGTGTCGTTATTTAACCTGAAAAGATCTCAGGTCAAAATATAGCTGAGCTCTTACTATCTACTTTTCGCATATATGTATTTCTTCTGCTTCCTATCTGGTGATATCTTAAAGATTTCACTTGGTAAATAAAAACTTCCGTGCACTTCTTTTTGAGCAGATTATGACGACATTCATGTCTCCCCCACCTGCTGCAACTTCTGTTATGTTCTATCCTGAGGACAATAATATTATTATTATGGGCATGGAGGATGGCTCTATACAAATCCATGAAGTTAGGGAAGATGAGGTCTACACCTGTACTGATATCTAAGTGTTGCGGATCAGATTATGAATTACTAGTTATTAAATTTTAATTATCTATGTTTGGCATATATAGGTCATAGCCAACATACGTGCTCATCAGAAGAGAGTCACTGGACTTGACTATTCCAGTGCTTTAAACATTCTTGTATCATCTGGATATGATGCTCAGGTGCATTTTTGCAAGATTAATGGCTTCTGACACGCATAGGAAGGCTAATAGAAGATATCAGATACCCTAGGCAGCTATTAATCCATAGTCACTTCACCCTGATTGTTCTTTTCATCTTGCAGATCTGTGCTTGGAACAAAATTGGATGGTTTAAGCAGTCTAGTAATAAGATCCTGGACAATTGTGGACTTGCTGTGCCTCCGGGGCACACTCGTGTCCAGTTTCACCAGGACCAAAAGCATCTGTTGGTCGTCCATGAAATCTGTATAGCCACTTTTGAAGGCCCTAACCTTAACCACTGCAAGCAGGTATCTGAAATTTATTCGCTGAGTTGACATTGTATATGCTTTGTTGAATATTATGATTAATGGCATGCTTCACGCACTTTATTAGACCACATTTTTAAAAGAGGTTGGGGTGCTCTTCCTGGGTGTAACCATAATCAGTAGCATTAGTGATTGAGCAAAAGCATAACAAATAAATACAGATATATTTATTTGTACTCTCGCCCGCATGTGTATGTGTGTGAACAGATTTTTATCTGCCAGAACCTAGTGCGATCTCATGTCGCTCTGCTCCTGAGTGTAACATCTAAATTTCTGGTTGACTGAAGAAAATTCTCAGGCTCCTTAAATATTTCTTGCAGTGGATTCCCGGAGAAATATTGATTAGTGATGCTGTGTATTCATGTGACGGTCAGTCCATATATACGCGCTTTGTTAATGGACAGATTTTTATCTTGGATTCGGCAACCCATACACCAAGGTCTCTGATCAATCCAGCTGCCTATTTACCCTCAAATCCAAGGTACGTGTGTTTATATACAATGCATCACAAAATTAATGTCGAGTTATTGACAACATCACCCCTTAACTAAAAGTTAATTGTCTTCTGGTTCCAATTTACAGCTCAGTGCTGTATGCTTGTGCTCTTGCGGCTCATCCTACCAAACACAATCAGTTTGCTCTCGGACTTAGCGATGGCGGTATACTAGTTGTAGAACCTCGAGAGGGGGATTGGCCGGGTAGCAGGCCACAGCTTGAAAATGTTGCCGGTTGCAGCACAGAAATTTCATTAAGAGCCAATAGATGAGAATTTGATATGAGTTTATGTTTTAGTCATACTGAGAGCCAGTGGCTCTTGAAATTTTAAGTGTTTTAAAACAGCCCTGCAGTGTAATGTGCATCTGGAGACTGTATCTAGTGCCAAGGTCCTGAAGGCCTACTTTTTATTGACTATGTTAATGGATATATTTTTATGAGAATATACATATATAGCCCTAAGTTTGAAACGTGATTTGACAAAACAACTTTTTGCCGAAAAGCAAACACAAAAGTATTTGGTTACCTATAAAAGTTGTTGTTGTAAAAATGTTTTCGGTTTAAAAACTATTGTTAGATAAAACATGGTCTCCTATACTTTTAGAAAATGCTTTTCAGCTTCTACATAAATAATTATAAATTTCATCATCAAACCTTTTTAAAAACATTATTTTTGATATTATAATATCAAAATATGCATAAATAAAAAAAAATTACCAAACAGTTATCAAAATTTTCTTACCGCACTTTTTTCGCCAGCACTAGCAATCCCAAGCGGACCCGAAAACAGAAAAAAAAACGCAGTCTCTTTTAAATGGACATAAAAAAAGCCTATAATCAACAGTTAGTTTAGCTGATCAACAATCAGATAGAATAGCCAAAGCCCAGTTCCCAAGTCCAGGTCCAACATGTCTGTTAAATATCTTCTTCTAGATACATGCACTCCTAATTATATATGAGAAAAATAAATTAAAATATGTAAATTTATAAATTTGTTGTTATTTGAACCTAATGCCAGGATTATACAAAAACAAATAAATAGTTTTTTTATTATATATATTAATTTGTAATAATGAATTTATAACATGGATTTGATAATACATCTATATTGTTAAAATTATAGAAAATATTAAAATAAAGTTTTGTCGATGATATCATGTAAGCAAAAATATTAAGAAAAATGGCAGGTACTACAAATATTGTCCCAAAGTTTCTTATAATATATGAGACCCCGCATGCATCTGACGAATTAAAACAAGTTATATGTCATGTCATGTCATTTGAGTGTGAATTTTGGGATAACTTTCGGTACGTAGCTTTGCTCAAATATTAAAATCGATATATTTGGATTATTAAAAAATAATTAATAATTACTAATATTTAAGATAAATTTATAGAGATTTTCTGACTTTCTGTATGCTCAACTTTGGAATCTCTTTTCCTGAGCTAGTTAATTAGCTAGCGTCGGTCTAGAAAAAGAGCTTTTAAAATGGAATTGCTGCTTGAGGAAAAAAAATCCGTGACAGTTATGAATTGTTTAAAGAGTTGGTCCGTGGCATAAGCTTCCATGCACTTAATTATAATAAAAATATAAATATATGTGGTGTTTGTGGTTCAATACTAAAATTTATAAATGAAATATATTTATTTTAATTTATAAATTATTTATAATTTAAATTAAACGAGCCTATGATATATTCTAAATAAATTTCCTAAAAATTTGAAGTGAAAAGACTTATTTGCTGGCACATCGGCAATTATTTAAAAATTTTATGTTGCCTGTACGAAAAGTACAATTAATAATTTAACATTGCCGTGTTTTGTCAGCATAGTATAACCTTTATTAATTTTTTGAATTTAATTTTTAACATATATTTTAAAGAATTTTAGTTATATAATTAAAATTTTCTAATTAATATTATAATTTATAAAAAATATTAAATAATTATATCAACTATGCAATCAAATTTTTTTAAAATAAATATTAAAAGATCAAGCGACTAAAATGATATGTATATCTAATTTTAGTTATAAATTCAATTAAATATCATCTCTAACTTTTTAACATGTGCATGATTAAGTAAAATTGAAAATTAGTCATTTTTCACTAATTTCTTCATCGACAATCATCTGTTACATTTTTTTTTCGAAAGGTCACTTTAATCATCTGTTTGCTTACGTATTCAGAAATTAATTATTAGCGATTTATTTTGACTCCCTCCTAATCACGCAACTGACCACCCCGGAGAAATCAGGACCAACTTGTCCAGAAAAAACACATGACAACTGACAATCATAGTATTTGATTGGAAATAAAAATGAAGGATCAACGAAGAGGGGATAAATTAAAATTTAAACACTTATATCTAATATATCTTTGTGTAGAAGTTTAGAGCGCATGCTGAGGTGTTAACGGTGTATAAGATTAGTTATTTGTTTATATTAGGATAGATTTTATTTCCTTTTTCTCTTTTATTATTTTCCATGATTTTTGTCCTGTTGAGCTGTACGAGATCTTCGGGATCTGTAACAAGTATATAATATATAATTTTAGGGTTCAAGGGACCGCAATTCAGAAATCAAAGTAGATTTCCACAAAATATTGCAGCAGTTTCATAAAATTCAATCATTTTCCGTTCATGGTATCAGAGCCACAAGGTAATAAAGATTATTAAGAAACAAAAATCTTAAACGACAAGAAATCATATTTCGACATGACTAGAGTAGAGAAAAGCAAATATCTGAAGGCTGAGAATGGATATGCAGATCCATTATTCTTGGCAAATTCTGATAATGCTAACGTACCACTGAGAAATATCATTTTCAATGGTGAGAATTTTCTAAACTGGAGTAGAAGCCTTAAACTTGCTCTAAGATCTAAAAATAAATTGAGATTTCTCGATGGAAAGGTCAAAAAACCAGCAGAATCTGAAGAAAGTTATCCGATTTGGAAACGGAATGACTACATGATAAGATGATGGATTTGTCGATCCATGGATGAAAAGATTGCAAATAGTGTTACCTACATAGATTCGGTTGAGAAGCTATAGGCAGAAATCCAGGAGAGGTATGCCGAAACCAATGCTCCTTTGTTGTATTCTTTGAAGAAACAAGTAAAAAATTTGGAACATGAAAATCAACCTGTTGCAGAATATTATTTCAAGTTGAAACAGACATGGGATGAGATTCAAGATGTTGAAGGGTTACCAGAATGTACATGCAAGGTAATGGCGAAGTGTAGCTGCGATCTACTGAAGAAGTTTATGGAGATACAGGAAAGGAACAAAGTGATAGACTTTGTGATGGGGCTAAACAGAAAGAATGAAAACATAGCCGTAAATCTTTTAGCTATGGAACCATTGCCAAGTCTTAATAGAGCATTTCACTTGGTGCAACAAGCTGAAAAACAAAAGCAAATTATGGAAGAAAAAGAAATGGCCACTGAAGCAAGTGTCTTTGCCGTGAACAAAATGGGTTAAGGAAGCTTTCAAGGTGGATTTCAGAAAAGGGAACCCAAGGAGATGAAAATTTTTAAAAAATGTGATCACTGTAAAATGAAGGGGCTGAAGAAGAGTGATTTAAGTTTATTAGGTATCCTGAATGGTTCAAGAATCCCAAGAGAAAAGGCTCCATGAAATTTGGAGGAAATGTAACAAATGAAGAATCTAAGATTGAATAGGAAGATCCCTTAGGATGATATGCAACAGGCGGAAAAGAAGGGAAGACGGACAACAAGACGATTAATGCAATTGCACAAGAGATGTTCAAGATGTTCACTACTCAGCAATAAAGAGGTACATCTAGTTCATCTAATAACAAAATGGGAAATTTTGCAGGTATGACACTAGCTAGTAATACTATTTCAATTTGTCAAGAATATGATAAAAATGCTTGGATTATTGATTCTGGAGCTTCAAACCACATGTGTGGAAATGAATCTTTCTTTTGTGAATTGAAAATCTTGGATAATCATGTTAAGGTAAGTTTGTCGGATGGTTCGGTGAAAATTGTTGACAAAATAAGAACTGTTAAGCTTTCTGAAAAGTTAATATTATATGATGTTCTATTCATTCCAGAATTTAGACACAACTTACTTTCTATGAGTAAAATGATTCAAAAAAGCAATTTGAATGTGTTGTTTGATACAAATTTTTTTATCTTACAAGACCCTATTTCTGAGGAAGTTATAGAAGGAGGAAATGAGGAGAATGGACTTTATAAGCTGAAAATGGAGCATGAGGAAGAAGCTAGAAGCAAAGGGAAGAAAGCTGTATGAGGAATAAATAATTTTAAATATAATAAAGCTGTTAATTGCAATGCTGCTTCGAATCTTAATGTTTTGCATGCTAGATTAGGGCATGGTTCTTTGTCTAAGATGAAACATATCGACATTTGCAATTGTAAGAATCTAAAGGATTTCTTTTGTGACTCATGTTGTGTTGGTAAACATCACAAATTACCTTTTAAACTTAGTGAGAGTATTTTAAGTAAAATCTTTGATCTTTTGCACATTAATTTGTAGGGTCCATATAAAGTTTCATCTGTGACAGGAGCTAAATATTTCTTAACTATAGTAGATGACTATATTAGAGCAACTTAGACCATATGTTGTCAAGTAAAGAGCAAATAAGAGATATTTTAATTACTTTTCTTAATTACATTGAAAATCATTTTCATGTAAGAGTGAAGATTGTTAGAAGTGACAACGGTACAGAGATCTTTCAAAGTGAATGTAAGAAGTTGTTTAATGAGAAGAGAATCAAACATCAACGAAGTATAGCCGGAGTGCCACAACAAAACGGAAGGGTTGAGAGAAAACATAGACACTTGATTGAAACAGCAAGAACAATAAGACTACACATGCGGGGTTCCCATAAAATTTTTGGGGTGAATGTGTGTTTGCAGCAACACACTTGATCAATATGTTTCCCAGTGTAGTGATAGGATGGGACACACCTTATGAGAGATTGACTGGAAAAAAGGCTAGTTATGAGCATTTGAGAACAATAGGTTGTTTATGTTATGCGAGCAATACAGACAAAAGGGTGAACACATTTGGTGAAAAATGAGTGAGATGCATACTGGTAGGATATCCAGTAGATCAGAAAGGATATCGGTTGTTTGATTTGAAAATGAAACGTATTTTTGTGAACAGAGATGTAATATTCAAGGAAGATATATTTCCATTTCTGGTTTCAGAAAATAACAAAGAAGGGAAACAAAAAATGTCATTTGGTACTACATAACGAAATGATATACATGCGAGATGGCGGAGGATGAAAATCATGAAATTTTAAGTAATGAATGTGAAGAAGCTTCCGTAAGGGAAGAGAACAGTGTTGAAAGTGATGTTAAAAATTCTGAAGCAATTATAACAGAAACTGAAGCTCAAACAATACAAGAAGGGCAGGAACAAGAAGTGAGAAAGTCATCTAGGCAAAGTAATGTACCTGAAAAGTTCAAAGACTATGTATATAGTCTACAAGGAAAAGAAGTAGATGCAAATGTAGCCTTCAAAGGAGGAATGAAAGGAAAAAATCTCTATGACCAGAATTGTTGTTCAGTTGAGTATAAAGCTTCTTTAAACAACGTGTTCAAGATAGTTGAATCGAACACTTTTGAAGAAGCTTGTACAAAAGAAGGATGGGTAGAAGCCATGAATAAGGAGCTAGAGGCTCTTGATCAGAATGAAACTTGAGAGATGACACAATTGCTAAAGGGTAAGAAAGTTATAGGTAGCAAATGGGTATACAAGACTAAATACTCTAGTGACGGAAAAGTGGAAAGACTTAAAACAAGATTAGTAGCAAGGGGTGATAAACAAATTAAAGGGAAAGACTACAAGCTTACTTTTTCACCAGTAGCAAAGTTTGCAACAGTGAGAACACTCATCGCTCTAGCTACTGCAAAGAACTGGGACCTAAATCAGTTAGACATAAATAATGCTTTTCTACATTAATACATAGAAGAAGAGGTATACATGAAGCCACCGCCAGTATATAATAAAGGAAAACCAGGTGAAGTATGCAAGCTAAAAAGAAGTATTTATGGTCTGAAACAAGCATCAAGGCAGTGAAATTTGGAGCTTTCTAAATTGCTGAAAGGGCTTGGCTTTAATCAAGCTACGTGAGATTATTCTTTGTTCAGTAGAGTAAATGATGGTAAATGGACCATTGTATTAGTATACGTTGACGATCTCTTAGTTATAGGAGATGATGTAGATTATATATAGATTTTGAAGCAAGAGTTAGATAGAGAATTCACTATAAAAGATTTGGGTTTCATGAGATATTTTCTTGGAATTGAAGTGTCAAGAAATAAAGATGGGATAATATTGAATAAAAGAAAATACATTCATGATTTAGTGAATGTTTCGGGTCTAGCAGATTGAAGCCATCAAAATTTCCTCTTCAAAAGGGGTTGAAATTGTCAAAATTTGATGGAGAACTTATAGAGGAACCAGAATTGTATAGAAGTTTGATTGGTAAACTATTGTACTTAAATTTGACAAGACATGATATTTCATATTGTGTACAACAGCTTAGCCAGTTTATGCAAGAGCCTAGGCAGCCACATCTTCAAGTTGTTCTACATGTCATTAGTTATCTCAGGGGAACTGGTGATTGGGGTCTATTCTATGCAGCTGCATCAAGTATCACAGTGACTGCATTTTGTGATGCGGATTGGGGAACATGTGCATTTAGTAGAAGATCACTCACTGGTTATTGCATATTTATTGGGCCAAGTTTGGTTTCATGGAAAACCAAGAAGCAGAAGACAGTGTCTAAGTCTACGGCAGAAGCAGAGTTAAGGAGCATGTCTCAAGCCGCTAGCGAAGTGGCTTGGTCAGATGGTATTCATGAAGACATTCTCATTCCTCTACCAAAACCAATCACACTCTATTGCGATAATAAGGCAACATATTACATAACTCACAATCATGTTTATCATGAACAGACCAAACATTTGAAATTGAATTGTTATTACGTCAGGGAAAATATTGACGAGGGCCTGATTGAGACTGCATATATTAAATCTTATAATCAGCTCGTAGACCTTTTGACAAAACCCCTCGGTGAATCTCAACACAAACATTTATCTTTCAAGTTAGGCCTTTGTCCAACGACCCAAATCCAACTTGAGGGGGGGGGGGGGTGTAGAAGTTTATAGCGCATGCTGCTGAGGTGTTAACAGTGTATAAGATTAGTTATTTGTTTATATTAGGATAGATTTTATTTCTTTTTTCTCTTCTATTATTTTCCATGATTTTTGTCATGTTGAGCTGTACAAGATCTTGAGGATCTGTAACAAGTACATAATGTATAATTTTAGGGTTCAAGGGTGAGCGGCCGCAATTCAGAAATCAAAGCAGATTTCCACAAACTATTGCAGCAGTTTCATAAAATTCAATCCTTTTCCTTTCGCTTTCTCTTGGTTTTATCATTTTTTAGTTTCGTATTATTGGTTTTTGACGCTTTTAAGTTTTTTTTCAGATTTTAAAAACTTGTAAATAAAAGTATTATAACCGCAAGTTGAATACATATGTAAATTAAAAATATTGATATATGAATTGTCTTTAAGAGTAAAAAACAAAATTATTTTCCTTCTCAGTTTTTTTGTCTTAATGTATTCCTTAACCCCGTAACTTTGATAAGGAAATGTGTTTTAATATTGCGAAGTTTCTTGTGATATCAAATCGACAGTAATGTGTCGAGCAAATTAGTTGACTAATATGTCTAGCTAATTAGTTGACTAATAAAAAATTCTCTTGTAATTTAAATTTTTTCAAATTAATTTTTATTTTTTATAATATAAGTACGACTAAAATCGGAGATAACACGAGCTTTAATATACAATATAAAATATTTTTTATTATTAAATATTTTTTATTTATTAAAAATATTTTTTATTTATTAAAAATATATAATATTTTAAAATTTAATAAATTTTATGTAAAATTTTGATATGAATAAAAGAATAATAATATTAAAATATTACAAAATTTAAGTAATTAATTATATTTTAAATGAATTAAAGAGTTTGAAGTAAAATTAATAGTGTGAAAGTAGAATTTATCTGATAAAACTATCTAATATAAAAATTCTTTTCCAAATAATTTTTTATGTAATGTAAATATATAAAATTTGAATTATAGTTTACATACACACACACACACATATAAAGGAGAAAACTGATACGGTTAGGTGGCGCTCCCAAATCATCATAATGTAATTTTCTAATTTTCTCAAAATTTTGAATTAGTAAATATTAAAAATTATAAAAAAATCTAAGTTATGTTATATTCTCCTAAACTTTCTACTCAAGTCAAGTAAATTATTATTATGCATAAGATAAGTTTCGAAATTTTAGAAAAGACATTATTATACATAAAGCAATTAGAAATTTTAGAAAAGGCATTAAATTATTATTTTTTGAATCTTTATATCTTAAAAATTAAGACTTCCTTTTATATCGTCAAGGATCATCGAAATTATAGAAATTTTCTATCCATCTAAATTATAGGGTTATATATATGGCGATTTTTGTAAGATGTGATTCGAATTTTTAGAGAAATCATTATTGTCCATATAAGATAAGGTTCTAAATTTTAGAAAAGATATTATTGTTCGAAATTTTAGAGAAATTATTATTATCCATAAGATAAGTTTCGAAATTTTAGAAAACACATTATTATACATAAGTTAATTAGAAATTTTAGAAAATGCATTAAATTATTAAAAATCGAAACTATTTTGATTTTTCAAAAAGACAGTATCTACAATTAAAAAGTTAATTTTATTATTTTACCTAAATTGAATGTGTTTCCATCTAAAAAATAATAGACAATCACTTATATAAATTAAAGATCAAGTATAAAAAAAAATATGAGAGACCTATTTGCATTCAACGTCTATTACATCATGGATTACACTCTCTTGAATGTTTTGAATAACAATAGAGACGAATGAATGATAAGAGTGAGAGTATGCAGGATGTGAGAGACAATCCATATACAAACAAGCGATCAATTTAGTCTTGACATGATTTTAACTGATGCAAAAGTTAATAAAATTTTGTTATTTATTAATTTATTACAATTATGTATTCGTACTAAATTTTTGATACTTTAATTTATGATAGCAAAATCTTATCTATGCAACGATTCAAAATCATCTATTATTTCGATTCAAACATCTTTTGAAAGAAGGGTCTTTATACAGCATTAAAAACTTAAAAGTAGTTGCAAGTATCGGCCGATATAGACCACTATCATGTGAGTTTAAAGTGATATTTCTACGTACAACAACCCCAAAAAAATTGGAAGAAGAGGTTGTTGGACTTAAATCAAGCCTAGCCTATTTAATTATCTGTCTTGTTGTAACTCAGTTTGTACTTCTGTAGTAGACTAGTGACTTAGTTATTCATGTGTAATTTACAAATAGAAGTTTTCTCTGTTTACCTTCAAATTGTAAATAAAGTTAGTTAGAAGATTCAAGTTGAATCATGCAACCAGACAAAGAAGACTGTGAAGAAATAAAGAGAAGTTATCTGAGAATTCTACTAAGGCAAATTACTTGGTCGAGAAGTCATCTATTCGAGAAGTCAGAACTATGGAAACATTTCGAGAAGTCTCAAAACTTTTATCTGCTCAGTACTCGATCGAGAAGTCAGTCATTCGACAAGTCAAGTATTGAAGTCAATCGAGAAGTGTTAATTATGAGTCATTCGAGAAGTGAAAATAAACAATTCGAGAAGCTAGCAAATGGAGCATTCGAGAAGTAATAAGGCTGAGTCATTCGAGAAGTCAATATCAAGCATGTATTCGAGAAGTATAGTCTGATCGAGAAGTTATCAAGCTGAGTATGCGATCGAGAATTCTAGTCATTCGAGAAATCAAGTATTCAGGACCAATCGAGAAGTCACAGCTGTTCGAGAAGTCAATCTCCTTGACTTATCGAATCAATTTCAAGAAGAGTACTCGACTGCAAAAGAAGCTAGTTTCAAGGAAGAATTGCAGAACAAGACATATGATGTTGCAACTCTGTTTATGCAGGATAAGTTAAACCTGCACAGATAGAGACAAGTCTACAATGCAGCTGGGAAGATAAGTCAAGAAAAGTGACAGAAGAGATAAGGTAGGATGGAGCAGACTGTCACAGCAGTGTTAGCTAGAAATAGTCATTAGTCAAATGTAAAGCAGTCTCTGTCTATTTCTAGTTTTAGCTAAACTGTCTCATGTGAGCATGTGCACAAGACATGTTGTCTATATACTTTATGCACAGCCACATTTGATAGTGTCTTGAGTATTTTTACAATTGTAAGAATCCCAGAACAAGAAGCTGAAATTCAAACTGAATTTCAGATTGTAGCAAAGTTCATTCTAATACAAATTAAATTGAAAGTTACATCTGTGTCTATATTATTTATTGTTATATGTCTTGACAAACACTATCGTAATTCCATCAGTTCTTCAAGCTTCGAACAAGTTCATTTTCTAAACAAGAAAATTTTGAAATATACATTCACCCCCCCTATAACTTCTGGGTCTCTAAATTCCTAACAGAGGTCATCAACATACCATTACATGAATTTGAATTTAAATTTATATGTCCCGATATAATTGAAAAATGAGTTAATGATATTAATATACTGTCAAGTATTTTGCTAAAATAAAATATTATAAGTCACACACACATATATAATTTTAAATTACATTCTTTAATATTTACATAATATTACTAATAGTATCCAGATGTCGTGGATTGCTTGACCTATATCGGTGGTATTGATATTGTTAGCGACGGGTGGAAAAAAGAGAGATCTTAGAATCATAACAAATTAGTAAGTTGTGAATTATAATACACATATATATTTGAAATTATTATTTGATTTTATAATATTTATAAATATAATACTACTATTTTGGTTTAATATAACTTTGTTATCAAATTTTATCATATGCATTTTAATCTCCAGTAATGTAATTTTATGGGAAAAATTTGTTGAGTCGTTTATTCAAAATCTATACAAAAAAAATGATGAATCTTATATATTGATTGTTACTTCTGCGCAACTTAAAAAATTCAAACTCAATGCTAATAATCTTATTAGCATGTTCTTATAATTTGCAGTTTACAAATACATAATGTTATTGAAGTTTTCTCAATTTAAAAACCATGTTATTATTTAAATTTTATAAATAAAAGTATCAACTTTTTCGGAACAAAACCGTATTTTTCCATGTGCCTAAAATAGTACGCATCTAATCAACGTAAGTATATGATTGTAATCAATATAATAATTATTAAAATAATCACATTATTTTTATATAATTTTTATAAATTACAAATTATTTTTATATAATTTTTAAAACTTTATTATATATGATAAATTAATATTTATTCATTTAAAAATAAAATCAATAAGTATTTTTAAATAAATTTATATAATATAATATATTATAATTATATATTTATTAAATATTTCCAATATTAAAAATAATTTTAATAAATTTAAAAGCTCGTTTTTTTTGGTACTATAATACTAAAATTTTAGGTTAACCGAGATAAATAAAAAGTGAAATAACTAATATATGGAGTTAATATATTATTTTGTTTCCAAAAAAAACTCACACGCGTATACGGAGTTAATCAAATCGAGCATAAAAAATATAAACTTAAACCATATATTAAAAATGATATAGAAGTAAAATTTGCCAATAAAATAGTACTAAAATTACCGGTATATATCTTTGATAAATAAAAAAAAAACTTTTAATGCACGATTGAATCAGGGACTCTTCTTGTTCTTTTTTCCCCAAATTGAATGGATTGATTTAAATGTGATAATGATACAGAACTGTATTGTGCAAAATTGTCGTTGTGGGGTTTTCAGGCCCAGTGCAGTCACAGTGTTCCTTAATATATAAGCAATTAAGCATCTATAATCCATACATAATTGCATACATGATACATCTATCATTAGAACTTAGAAGTGTGTGGGGGTGCAATTTGATGTAATTTTGCTTTAAAATTCTATTCAGTTTGGTTTTCAAAAGTAGGAAAAAAATTATCGACTCAGTTTGGTTTTCACATGGGCATTGTAAAAAATGTTGCGGTTTCCGTTTTAATCAATACAAAAAATATTGAATATTAATTTTTAATGATGCTTTAAGTTAATTTATGTGAAGTGTTAATTATACAAATAATAATATAACTGTACGATTGTAGTCTTTTTGAACAATGATTATAGTCTTTAATCTTTAAGAAAATCTGATATGATCTTTGATTATTATTTTTTATTTATGAATTGTTTTATTAAAGAAAAATATATAACTGCATGGTTTCAGTTAACCTATATATATACACTAAAATGAGATAAAACCCTCCCAAGTCCCAAAGAAACAGCGAAACAAGTAAGCCACCATGTCACATGACTCACATGTAGGGTGTTTATGGGTCGATTGGCCCGGTTTAAGTCTGTTTTTTCTACTCAATCTAATTAATTCGGATTTAAAAATTTTTAATCTGTTAAAAAATATTATACAATTCAATCCTATTCAATTTAAATTAATTTGGGTTGGGTTGGGTTGGTTTGATTTGATCGGTTTATATCTGATATTAAAATTTTATATTTTCACATATCTCAATATAAATTGCGATAATAAAATTTATTATCTCAACGAAATATGTTCATAAATAGTAAAATTTATAACTAATCTAATAAATTTTTAAATTTTTAAATATATAATTACTATTATATTAATATCTAATAAACAAATTATCATAAAAGTATAAAAAATATCGGACGTAATTATATATTATGTAACATATATTATATATGTATCGGGTTGGATTGGGTTGAGTTGGCTAAAATAATTTCCAGCCCATACCCAATTCAAATAATTTGGATTGAACTCTTTTTAATTCAATTTAATATTGAGTTTTTTATTTTCAGTTAAATCAACAGAAATAATGGTCGGTTTGGATCGGTTTAATCGGGTTTTATAAGCCATGAACACCCCTACTCACATGTCAAAATAGGATTAAATGGATAAGAAGCTCGTGACCTTATTTGATATTGTTGTTATACAAAATAATATTAATTTTTTATTGAAAAGTATATAAAATTTTAGTTAGTATTTTAGATCAATTGTTTAAAAAAAATAATTTTAATGTTTTTTATAAAAGTATGTTCCTCCGTATTTTTAATAAAAAAAATTGTTTTCCAACTTTGCAGTAAGTAATTAAAAATTTCACTACTAAATCATTTTAAAAATATTATTTTTTATATTATTTCTAAATATATATATAAATTAAAAAAATTATTAAACAGTCATATAATTTTTTAACAACATTTTTTTACACTTTACGACAATTTTAAACAATAGTCACAAACAAATATCGGTTACTACACATTCCATGTACTCGTTTTTTTTGTCAAAAAAAAACTTTCATGCAAAAAAATTGTATCGAAATATAATCCCGTAAAAATAGATTTTTTTATTCAAAAAATTTACTATTTAATTAAAAAATGCAAAGTTGCCTAAGAAAATTTAAACAATTAAATTTTAATGTCTGAAAAAAGAACACCGCAATAGAAATCTAAAAAAATAATTAATACTGCATTAGATAAAAAAGACTAAAAATATATATAATACTATATTATTTGAATAATAACAAATTAAATATTAAGATAAAATTTAAACTCTTAATTAAATACCCAAAAATAACATATAATGATATACATATTTTAGGCAAATATATAAATTAAAAATTTACCATCTATCTTTAATACAAAATTAGTAGTGTAATTATAGCTGAAAAAAGTAAATAAGAAAATAATAGTCATTTATTGAATAATAATTATCCAGAAATTATTCAAAACATTACTAAAATTACACTACTAAATTTAAAAGAATTTTTTGGGTTAAACATGTGATTAAATAATAATAATAAAATATTAAAATAATATAAGTATAACTGTGACAACCCGGGTCAAATCCCGAGTCTTTTTCGAAAATCGGGTCAAGTCCCGACTTCCGAATCCGAAATAAGCGCAAAGTAAACTGACCCAAATATAAAATCTACTCGATGTGGGACTGGGGTGTTTCAAACTCCCCTACTTAAATTCCTGACGTCCTCGTCAGGCCGAACAGATAGCCCATAGGCCCAGATCGTACATCTCTAGCCATTGTGGGATAATACCGGCTAGCTTCGTGTCCTCCGGATCTCTGTCCATTGTGGGATAATACCACTAGCCTTCGTGTCCCCACCTCCGGCAACTTGATGAATCAAGCTTTCGAGAGTTAGCTTCGATACCATATGTGACAACCCGGGTCAAATCCCGAATCTTTTTCAAAAATCGGGTCAAGTCCCGACTTCCGAATCCGAAATAAGCGCAAAGTAAACTGGCCCAAATACAACAAATTGGGTAATTCACAAGCCCACCACAGGCCCCCAAAAGATCATGATTTGTTGGTGCACTTAGTAGTAGTACTTTTTACTTATATACTGAACAAATTATCACAATCTACTCGATGTGGAACTGGGTGTTACAATAACTACCAATATTAATACAAATTATAAAACGTAATTTATACTCATTAACAATATTTAAAAATATTAAAATATTAATAATAAATTTAAAAAAGGCTAAATCTTTTCTGGGATTTGTTTTCTAGGCGCTTCCGTTTTCATTCGTTAATTAGTAAATTTAAATACAATAAAATGTAATTGCAATCATTATTATTAACTCTTTTAATAAATTATTAAAATAATTGAAAATTAAAAAAATATAAATCTTTATATATTATGTATCGGCTATCATAAACAGTACAATTATCTCTTAAAGTCACAATAAAACTATATGTATTATACATATTAATCATCATGATCTAGAATTATTCTTTAAAAATATAAAACAAATCATCATATATGACTTCAGATAAATAATTCTATTCATGATTCAAAATTCATAATTACATCTACTCGTTTATATATGAATAAACATGAAGTTTAGTTTAAGAAAAACAAAAAGAAGGGAATAAATTACTTAATTCACTCGAAAATAAAAATTCATCACTGTCTTCTCAATCTTAAAATGATATATGATATTGTTGGGTAATATTAACCCAAAATAGACAACATCATATTATTGTCAGAGTTAAAGGTTTGCTTTCGACCCAACAAATGATATCAGTGCCAAATGTTGCCAAATGTTCGGAGAAGGATTTTGAGGGTTATGGATTGCGTTTGTTCTATGTGAACGGCTCTCGGTGAATACACGAAAAAAATCAGTGTCCAAAATTTTTTCAGCAAATAGCCGGTTAACTTCATGACCTTTTGAAATATGCCAAAATATAAATTCGTGCGGACTTTGACCTAAAACAGAAATTATCAAATTATTGTGCAGTCAAGCCTTACTTGCAGCTAACAGATATATCAATTTCCAACCCTGCACGTATTCTATCCTAAATTTTTTAATTATACTTACTTTTTGAATTATTATTTTCCATAAGAAACTGATTCAGTATCCATTTATTTGCTTCATTTCTCAAAAAAGTCCTTTAGAGCCCGCAAACGTATAATTTAGATACTTTAAAATTTTAAATCCGTGTATGAATTCGTATTCAAATCCAAAGCTACCCAAAAAAGTTATATTCGAATCGGCAAATAATATCAGAATCCAGCTAATATTTGAATATGTTTTTTCAAAAAAAGAAAATTTAATTTTTTTTTTTAAAAAAAAAATTATATTTATTTTAGAAAAATATATTTTGAAAGAATAATTAAATATATATGTATATATTATAAATTGAACATAATAAATATATATATTTATATTATATATTTCTATATTATATATATTTAAATTCGGATTTGGATATTATCAAATACAAACACGTCCATATTTATATTTATATCCGAAATTTTGGGATTCATCAATTTATTTCGAATACAGATATTATTCGTTTTGTTTTGAATATAAATACAGATATTTTGAATAAATATCGAATATTTCAAATTTTTTGACAGTCCTAAAATCATTTTCTCTTTTTAAGAAATTATCCCAAAACACATCATAATTTCTCAAAAAGGAAATCAAAGAAGAAGTTTTGAAATCAGAAAAGAAAAAGAATGATTTTTACAAAATTCTTAATTTTAAAATTTATATTATTTTAATAATATACTCCCTCCGTCCTATTAATAGTCTTTTTTTTTTAAAACTAACACATATTAAGAAAAGTTAGTTATACAATAATTTTCCGTGCGTATCATATTTATTATGACTATTTTATACTAAATAAAGTAAATTTTATATTAAAAATGATAAAAAAGGGATAAATTTAAATTTTTTTACATTAAAATTAGAAATGAACAACTATTATGGGACAATTTTTTTTTCCCATGGAACGGAGAGAGCACTAATACTCAACCTGTTGCTTTGACTTTTAACACAACCTTTTAAGATTCCGTTTTAAAATGTATGTTGTTTTGACTTTTAACACAATTTTCTTATTGTGAGTCAAAATATGTAATTAAAATTTAATTTATAAAATATATTAATTAATAATAATAATATTTATTATATGTGAAAACAGTTAAATAAGTAGGTGAAGTATAATAATAAACGGTATAAGTTGTAAGATAGGAATATAAATAGTAGAGTACGGTTATAGTATATCCCAACCAAGTACGAGGCACGGAGGCAGGCAACGCATGCTTCCATCAAATTTCATCATCTCTCCTCCCTCCCTCCTCTTCCGTTTCTTTTTCAGATCTGCACCTGCTCATTCTATTTTTCCATTACTTTTATTCCTGACCCCTCCCACTTTTCTTGGAAACCCCACCACTCCACCTATATATTACACGCATGTGACACCTCCCCCACATGTACGTACGTACAAATAATTGTTTAATATATACACAAATCTGAAACAATGAACGGAACACACTCCATTCATCACCGTCACAGTACTAGTGCAAACACATGCACTCTCCTCGACCATAATAATAATAATAATAACGGTCATTACGTTGTTAACGGAGGAGGTGATGCAAATACAATGAACAAGTCTAATATTGCGGGTAGGTTCATGAGCAACGCGTCGTTTATGAAATGGACCAGTGGGGATGTATTGTCTTTGTTGAGGTACCATCCTTTACCATGCCTACTCGCTTTGTGTTTGTTCTTTTTTATGGCAGTGGAATACACGCTCCGGATGATTCCTTCTTCTTCTCCGCCGTTTGATTTGGGCTTCATCCTCACCGTCCCTTTTCATCGCTTTCTTGCTCGCTCACCTGCTCTTAATAACATCCTTGCTGGCCTTAATACGGTATGTACTAAATATGTGTCAGTCTCTGTATGTATAGGCTTCTAGGTATTTATGTATATTCCTTTCATGTTGTAAGTATCTATTGTGTATACTGACAAACATTTAAGGTGATTGTACTTGTGTAATGGTAAAACAGTTTGACAACTCTGTTTTGTAATAACATGAATTGGGGGTTTTGTTTTTATTTATGATAATAACTGATTTGGATTTGGATTTTTTTTTTCCAGGTGTTTGTGTTTATGCAAACTAGTTATATATTATGGACATGGTTAGTTGAAGGGAGACCAAGGGCCACCATAGCAACACTCTTCATGTTCACTTTCAGAGGAATTCTTGGTTATTCTACTCAGCTCCCACTTCCTCAGGTTACAACTATTTTTCATGTCCCGTTTCTGAATTTATGCTGTTGCAATCTTTTTTCTGTGTAGTTGTTCCAACAATATATGTCGTTGGCGATTTAACCACAATATTAGCCTTGTTGATTTTGAAATAATTAATATTCAATTTCTTCTTGTATGCTGATTTTTTTTAAGGGGGTGGGGGGTGGGGTTTCGTCTTCAGTTATTTTGTTTTGTTTTCTGATTGTAAGTCTCCATGCAATTGCCTATAAGCTTAAATGTTTTAAAATTTGTTTTATTTTGAGATGCAGACTTTTTCTTTCATTAAACAACACAATAACAGGCACCAATATCTTGAGATTGATGTCATTTTGAGATGCAGAGTTTGTCTTTTTTTTATATAAAAAAAGACAAAGAAAAAAGACAGATTGTTAAAATAGTGTGCCACATAGTTGTTGAGTTGATGATGTAGCAAGTTGGTTTGAAATCAATAAAGTATGAATAACTTGGTCATGATTCATTGCTTTGACATAACTAAAAAATTGAGCTGTTGCCTGTTGGGGACAGATCATACAACATACCAATTTCTCCGCTCACTTCATTTTAATTCCCAGGGTTTCCATCATTGTGCATGTCATGGCTATATGTTTGAAGTAATACTGATGTAGCATTTAACAACTGTATACCTGGACATGAAATGGTTGAAGAATTAAGAAAAATATAATAGGTGCTAATTTGGATATATTTTGCAGTGGGGACCTTACTCTGGTTTCTTCTCCTATAATATTGTTTGATTTGCACGAGAGTTGTTCACAGCTAAGATGATGTTGAATTTTGTGATATTGCATTTTTCTAAAAAGTCTTCTATTTAGTGCTTCAGTCTGATTATAAATTCCTCTAAACCCAGGATTTCCTTGGTTCTGGTGCTGATTTTCCAGTTGGGAATGTTTCGTTTTTCCTATTCTATTCTGGCCATGTTGCTGCTTCTGTTATCGCTTCCCTGGATATGAGACGGATGCATAGGTGGGAATCGGCATGGGCATTTGATACGTTGAATGTCTTGCAGTTTGTGAGACTGTTAAGCACAAGGGGGCACTACACTATTGACTTGGTTGTTGGAGTGGGTGCTGGGATTCTGTTCGATACCGTTGCTGCAAACTATTTAGAGAGCAAAAAACTAAAATCACATTCAGTCAGTGTAGCAAAATAAGGATCCTTCTTTACTCCTTCATTCAGAAAAGTATATCAAATAATGTGACTTCTCCATTCTTATGTTATACTCGTATTTTATTCTGCGGAAGTGTAGTATTTCCAAAGAAAAGGTCTTTTGGTTCAATTCTTTAGTCATTGCTTGCATCAAATGGTGTACTACTGCTATGGATTCTGCTATTGCTTCTGTTTCTGTTTTTTGTTTAGGATTTATCAAAATATGATTAGTCTTCCTATTGATATGTGCAAACACACTACTCGTCTACTCATGTGTGTTACTGCTTTGTTTGGATTTGATTTATAGGATAAACAGGGGTACAATAAGATGTAAATTACACAACAGAGTGTGGAAAGAAACTTGAGAGTGATTTTATAGAGTTACATTTTATTTCTTATCTAAAATTATTGTATTCTATATATGTTTTCGATGAACTTAACATGGTACAATACTAGTTTCAACTATACAAATTGCTTAACCTAGTAAGAAGAAACATAGTTGAGAGAAAAGAGGCAGCAATATTAGGTTTTTCATACTAGCTTTTACCAGCAAGTTTGCAACTAATTAGTTGGCCAAAAGTAAGAAAGAAATGATAATATGATATACATGTATCGCGTTTGGATCAAACCCTCTATCATATAAAGTAGTTTTGGGTAGGATGGAAATGAATGTGGTGTGAAAATAGTATGGTTACTTTTATAGATGGAGAAACAAATGACAGTATAGTAAAATGAACTACTCAAGTGTCTACTAATTAAGAAAAACATTTTAGGTAAGAAACAAGATATAGATGAACAACTTCATAAAAAGATACTCCCTCCGTCCCAACCAATTCTTTACACTTTCCTTTTTGGGACGTCCCACCCAATTCTTTACATTACTAAAAATAGTAACTTTTAACAATAAATATATTATTACATCCACTACTTCACTCCACTTTTTCAACACTTTACACTATTACACCCACTACTTCATTTATTTTAACAATAAAATCACTATTACACCCACTATCCTTGGTCTCCGTGCCCGGACCAAATGTAAACATTTGGCCGGGACGGAGGGAGTAGTACATTTATGTTGTTCAGAGCTAGAAAAAAATGCTGGTCAAGAGCAAGTCAGTATCCTAACACATTGCCTATAAATATTATAAAATAATGACTCTTACTGATTTAGGAACACCAATTTTAGTGTCAACTCTAACAATAATCCCTATTATCTAACAATGAGGGAAATGGGAAAAAAGAGTGAAAAAAGGAGGGAAAAAGAGAGAATTGAATATTTTATTCATAAAAATAAAATAGGGGATGACTAGTGGATACCTATTAATATATCATGACCAGTAAAATTTAGGATATCCTAGTGATTTAAAGAATTACTGGGATACTGTTGAAGTGTTATTTTCTGTCATATTCCTTATTTTTGAGCTTAGGAGCTCATTTAGGGAAGTTATTGGACTTGCTCCAATAATATGTACTAGGAGCTTGACTTGAGAAACAGAACATTGTAACTTGCAAGTATATCGGTACACAGGTGAACGAGACTTGAATTTAATGCACGTCACAATCCGAACCATATACGGTATACCTACATTTGTATGCATTTAATTTGATTAGTTATGATAATACAGCACATCGTCTGGACTCTGGAGTTCCTCTTCATCGTAATCAGAATAAAGTCGGTAGGGTTCGTCATCCAAGTTGGGTCAGGTGGATTATATAATGGTGAGCTTAGATCAGTTCATCTAGTGATAAGATCAAGCTCACAGCAATTACCCTGTGGTCTCTGTGAGAACGCCCAAGAGGCAATAATTAATTATACCAGATTTATACAGTATTAGAATTTACAACTTAGAATGAGTTAAGAAAATAATATGAGAGTAGAACTTTGACTCGATCTTTTAACAGAGATTACTGATTAAAGCAAATCCGTGGACTGTGAAGGACAGTAAGCGTTCTATTACTATATTATTGTTTTATCAATCTGCCAAGAATTTTACTCCCCCGTTCCCAAAAACATTTCTTAGTTTGACTTTTGACACTGTTCATTGTAATTGATTGACTACTAATTTACGCATAATTTATAAGACAAAATATAGTCATGAGTGATCTTATTTGATTCATATTTGTGAATACTTTAATACAGTGAAGTTTTTATATTTAATACTAATACGAAATTAAAGATATTAACAATCAAAAGTGTGCGTTGACAAACGTGTCCAGTCAAAACAGGAAACGTTTTAAGGAACAGAGGGAGTAGTATTCATGTATTTGAGTGAATACTTGGTTTTAGCTGATTGCTAGTTGTCTTGTCTTAAGAAGATGCTTTTGGATTGAATTTGCTCACGGGAGTTGAATAGTTGATGTACTATTGTTGCTTGAAAGGGACCCTATTTTCATAAACCATTGCCTACGATGGCTTAATTTATGTGTAATGATTTAGGCTAAGACTTGCCTACATTTGCGGTTCATTTTTATTGCTTCTTTGCATATTTAAATCACAATTAAAGATATACACTACAAGAAACTACTCTATACCGATCTTCGTGCAAAAATTGGTCGTTTTTAATATATTACGACCGGTAAACAATCGGCAGTATAAAACTTGTTACTTATTTGAATTGCAATTTTGCAAAATGACAACCACGTGTAAATTGTAATTGCTACGTAGTTGGGATCCACGTAGCCTATGATGCTGACGGTCGTTATTTGTAGCAGCCGTAAATCAGGCGGACGGCAAAGGCCATGTTTTTTTATAGTGATATAGGGTACTAAGGGTAGTGTGGCTAGGTCTTGCAGAGAGACCTGCTTCTATGTGCATCTACTGTCCATTTCACTTGATATGTAGCTCAGAATTCGGGACGTAGATGTACTTAAGATTCAGGCAGTGGCTTTGTTAATGAATCTACTTTTGCGGTTGCGAGTTACGAAGAACCAGATTTTTATACTGATATATAACGAATTGGATTAGCATAGTCACAACGTAATTGTGGTGTGCATCAAGGTTGTAAAATAGAACATTATCTACAACAGTACAACCCGATGTTTTCGTAATACACAAGTATTGGCAGCGTTATCATTGGTCACTACAAGTGTAGTATAATATTATCCGTAACCATTATAGGCAGTTTATCTTTTATTCTTGAAGCATCTTGTGTATAACATCGGGTCCCTCGTTACAAAGCTATGGTCGTCTCAAATCATAATAGGTTAGAATCGGTTTCCAGGCCCAATCACGTACTGCGGGCTTCTGCAAATTAGCAGCTTTTTTATCTTTTATTTTTTCAAGTGACTAGATAAGTTAGGACTTAGGCCCGTAAGACGATCATTCTACATATAATCTATGAGCAAAACTAAACCGAAACCGAAAAATCGAACCAAGCAGTGTAATTTTGATTCGGTACGGTTCTATTTTTTCTGAAATTTCAATTTTTCGGTTTTCCGGTCTGGATCGAATTAAAATTCGGTTCGGTCCGTAATAAAAAAATTCGGTCCGGATAGAATAGACCGAATTATATATATAATATATATTTATATAATATATGTTCGATAAATGCAATTTTACATTAATTGTTGCATTATTAGTTTATTACTTGGCCTAAACATGAATTTATTTGGTTTTATTTATATAATTGTATTCATATTCTCTTAAAAATTCACCTTATTTAATTTTCAAAATTTTTTTTTGAAAATAATATGGACAGAACGGAGCGAAATATTTCGGTCCGGCCCGGTCCGATTCGTAATAAAATTTCGGTTCGGTTCCGTTCCAAAAATATTGACTATTCGGTTCTCGGTCTATTCGGTTCGGTCCGATTCTGGACCGAACCGACCGAATGATCAGCCCTGGCTATTGACTTCCCTATGAAGTTATAATATCTAGGTATTTAATACCTATATAAAATTCATGGAAAGTTAAAAAAAGTTGTTAGTTTAAAAAGTGGAAGTTGTATTTCCCGGAAAGTGTAAGTCATCATGGAGGGGTAGGTAAGTAACTTCATGCATTATGTGGGTATTGATATTACTTTCTATAATATTGTTAACCACAACATTACAAATAGTCACTTCTTAGCCCCTAGATATTTCAAATTCTTATATATATATGCATGTCAACCAAACGACCTCATAATATTTCTATAACCAAGTTTTTACTAAAAAAGTGACCGGAAGATCATGAGTATGAAAATTGTATTGGTACAAATTACACTGTTTCTTAGTATCAAGGATCAAGCAAACAAGAACAATGAGATTCGACTCTCAAATCCTCTTTTCTCTTTTCAATTCTTCTCTCTCTTACTTTACCTTTTCTTTCTCTGTCGATTCTCCTTCCAAGCTCCCGATGGGCTTCCTTCTGCTTTGCTATTTAAGACACCCCACTAACTATGATGATTTCTTGGTTTCTATTCGCAAGCTTTCTAAACTTGTTGCTTCGAATCTCCTTTTCACTCACGAACCCAAACTCTATTGCCCAAATATGACTAAATCCAGTTCTCTATGGTCAACTCCCACAACAAGGTACTCTTCACACCATCTTTGGGTTTTGATTCAAGTTGTCTTTCACCTAACCTGGAGGCAAGGCGAATCACTTCCTCGGATGCTCAAGACACGACCCCTTCAAGTAAGGATGAGAAGAAATCAACTACTTGATAAGATCCCTACTTATCTATTTAGTTCACATGAGGTAGTAAGTACCGATGTGAATAATAGTGTGCTACCTAGAGCTAATGGGTCAGTTTGTGTTTCCCCCTTGTTGATTTTTTGCTCCTTGCTTCTGGGTTCTGGAAGAACTGCTGTTATGGGATTTGTAGATCATATGTTTTTTATTTTAATGCTGTTAAGAAATCTACTCTTCTTGTTTACGAGTTTGTTGGTCTCAAGAATGTTTTTTCAACATCATGCGGATTACTTGGTTTTCAAATTTAAAAATGAATCTTCTGTGTCTAGAGCTATTAAGTTTAGCACGTTTGAAATCAATGGTTGTTTATTTGATTTGAACATTTGGTCAAAAGATTTGCCCATAAATGTTTCTCATGATAAGATTGTTACTTGGGTCACTTTCCACAATGTCCCGTTCTTATATTGGTCTACACAATATCTTTGTTACATTAGCCAAGCTTTAGGAACCCCTATAGCTATGTCTAAAAAAACTTTTCAGAGTGTTAGTCGTCATGATCTTCAACCTGAAGTCCTTGTTCTGATAGATATTGCAATTGATAGTCCTAGGCATGTTTATTTATGGGTTCAATTGCTTAAATCCACTTCATGGGTTAGAGCTCAGTATCAGGACACACACATTTGTTGCAAGTGTTTGTCCCCAGCTCATACATCCAGGAATTGCCCGTGTTTCTCCCCTGCTTGTTTGACACACTATGATTTCTATAAAGATGACTCCTCTGATTCTAGCACGTACAGAGACGAACCCTCCTTGTCCACTTCCTCGGATTCTAATCAAATGCAAGTTGATGTTGTTGAGAAAGGCCAAAGTGTGTTCTATCCATGTCCTACTTTTGGTTCCACATGTTGTGGTTTGCACTCTGATTTAGGAGCTACCTGGAAACAAGATCAGGGAGTCATGGTAGGCAAGGACAAAGGGAAGGGAATTATGCTCGCTCAGGCTAGTGTGCACATCAAGGAGGTTCAGCAACATGGATGTATTGGCGATCAAAAAAAGAAGTTTGAAGGATGGGTTGCTGCAGGAGTCACTCCTCAAAACATGATTTCTCCTAAGCAAATGAAAGGCTCTTGTGGTCAGGACAACAACCCCTGAAGAATAGTTTTTGTTTTTTATGAACAATTGTGTTGGTTTGTGACTGGTGTTAGTTAGACTACATCAATTTATGCTTTGATCTTGTATCTTGAATTTCCTGCTTTGGAGGCCTAGTGGAGCTTGCTCTACCATTTTCTATAAAATATATTTAACCTAGAAAAAAAAGAGGATCAAGCAAACATAATGAGGTAGATACTTTTAATCGAAGTAGCAATGTATCATGGGTAAAAAAAATGCACGTTATGATTTTAAAAGTGACAGATCCTGCGGATTCCAAACTTTATAACCACCAGAAACTTGTACCTGAAACCCAAGCTTGGTATACCCCAAACTTGTTATTGAGATTGCTGTTGCCGTACAAGTTACCAGTTTCTCAAAATTCCCCATGCAAACTACAGTTACACACCATCTTCATTTCTTACATAAATATGTTCCACATGCACATTATACACACTTTCAAATTTTATGGGTTTCTCTTCTTTACTCCTGTCCATCAATATTCTTATTCTTTTCATCACCTTTTCTCATCATGGTATCTTCTCAACTCTTTGGTAGCGTTTAAATGTAAAATCTGGTTAATTCTATGCATTCGAAACTTTTTTTTACTGCTATTCTTATTTGCTGCTTTTTTTCTCGATTGTAAAACAAAATTATCGTGATAGCTGGATGTGTCAACATATCCATGGAGAAGAGAAATTGTCACTTGCCAATAATTATTAGTGATTTTATGAACATTTTTCTGCACATCTAACGTACTTGCATTTTACATTTTTTTGTACTCGAGCTGCGTTTTCCCTTGAGATTTAGCAAAGTTTCTCTTGGTGATTTTATTTAAGATTGGATTGGTTTTAGCAAGGGTGTACATTAGCAAGTATAAAACCATTTAGTAGTTACTGTAAACCCCGATTAATTAATAATCGATAAATTAATATTTTCGATACAGATTTTTGATCCCAACACAATAGCAACTCTACATCTTTTACCTCGATAAATTTATAAAAAAATTCGGTCCCGACATTATTAATTTATAGAGGTTTTACTGTGACTGGTTTTTGGTGTATGACAGTTTCAAAAGTGGATGCATTCCAAGGTACATATGGCATAAATTATGGGAGGATAGCAGATAATATTCCAGAACCTGAGAGCGTAGTGACTCTTCTAAAGGCAGCAAGGATAAGGAATATCAGAATGTATGATGCTGATCATGGAGTTCTCAAAGCCTTCAAACACTCTGGAATTGAGATAATTATTGGACTTGGTAATGAATTCTTAAAAGACATAAGTGTCAGTGAGGAACGCGCCATGGATTGGGTGAAAGAAAATGTTGAGCCATTCCTTCCAGAAACTCGTATCAGAGGAATAGCTGTTGGAAATGAGGTGTTGGGAGGTACTAATCCTGAACTCTGGGAAGTATTGTTGCCTGCAGTAAAGAATGTTCATCATGCCCTTGATCAGGTGCATCTGGCCACTGTTGTTCAGGTTTCTAGTCCACATTCAGCTGCTGTTTTCGCGACTTCATTCCCTCCATCTGCAGGGGCTTTCAAGGAAAGTGTTATGCCTTATATGAAACCACTTTTGGAGTTCTTCTCTCGTATTCATAGCCCTTTTTACATAAACACTTACCCTTTTTTGGCTTACATTAGTGACCCTGAACACATTGACGTTAACTATGCTCTTTTCCTTAAGAACCCGGGGATATACGATGATAAGACCAAACTGCATTATGACAACATGTTCGAGGCTCAAATAGATGGATCCTATGCAGCTCTAGAGAAGGCGGGATTTGGAAAGACAGAGGTTATAGTTTCAGAAACTGGTTGGGCCTCTCATGGAGATCCAAACGAAGTAGGAGCTACTGTTAATAATGCAAGAACTTATAATCTTAACCTGCGTAAAAAGTTAGCTCAGAAGAAGGGGACACCTTACAGGCCAAAGATTCCGGTGAAGGCATATGTTTTTGCCATTTTTAATGAGAATTTAAAGCCAGGTCCAACCTCTGAGAGAAACTTTGGACTCTTCAAAGCTGATGGAAGCATTTCCTATGATATCGGATTTACAGGACTGAAGCCTTCTTCAGCATCATCTCTTCTATTATCTTTAGAGGTATGTGTACCTGTTTTTATGTTTATTGGTAAAATTTATTTCCCAGTTTCGTTTTATTCGACCAGAAATTGGGTGTGGCTATACGTTGGAATGTAGACAATTACGAAACTTGAACTGCAATTAAATTCTGATCATGTACATAAAATCCTTGTGATCTCACAAAATGGGGTCCCATATCATTTCCAATTTTTTTGTCTTATAAATTACTGACAGTTTTTCCTTGCATTGCAGAAAACTGGAGTTCAAGGTTGCTTCAACTCCTTATTGCTCGTTTACTCAACATGTACCATAGCAGTGCTTCTGCTTATATTGAAATAACTAATAAGCAACCAGTTGCTCATTAATTTCAGGATGATTCTTTAAATTCTTCATTTTTCTTTTTTCTTAATGCGTTTATGTGAAGTTGCAACCTGCTATATCATTGAATATAAAATGTCCAGTACAATGAAACTCCTCTCAGACTCTTGCCTACTTTTACGATAACATAAAACAAGAGGAAATGAAGACTCGTTAGCTAAAACAAGAACAACTAACTTATTAGTCATGAAGGGGTATTTGTAATTCAAGAGGCAGACACTGCTGTTAGTGGTGCCCCGAACAGATGTTCCCTTGAAGGTATTAGGTGCCAACTAAAACTAATATCATCATCTTCTTCCTACTCTTCTGCACAGTTTAGATGGTAAAGTCAATATACACACTAAAACCAGAATGCCACATACTGGAATATATACTTGCCATGATCAAGACCCGAACCCAACTTACGTTCCATAAGCAAATGTCTTAGCATGAAACAATTAAATTAAAGTCTCAATGGGTCTGTTTGGCAAAACTCAAAAACCTCCTATACTCGTCTACTTTCTTTTTGTCCCCCTTTAATGACCGCTTATAAGAGGTTGTGAGATACAAAGCAAACACGTATATAAGTGGTTTAACACTTGCAAACTATTTTAAGCTCTTATGATGCCAAACATCCCTCTTCGAAAGAAAAACACTTGTCTGATGCATGGATTTCTGCAAGGGTACAAAATTAAGAGTTCTTTCTGCTCCTCATTATCAACATTCTTCCCTACATACTGTTAACATTTAAGTTACATAAACAGTACGAGTAACTTCAGCACATTACTGGTGACTATACCTGGATTACCTTCAACCTTCTCCTAGATATACAAAATGCACATTTTCACTCCCGGAAGTAATTTGATTATATAGAAGCTTTGAGCAAGTAGCACTAATAGAGTACACCATACGTTTACATTGTGCCACATAAAGTAAATGTTCACATTCAACAGGAATATGACCCTAATGTATATAAAAAAAAAGATTGAAATTCTTTAGTGTATATATATATGGATCTATATAATTGATAACTCCTTACTGGACTACCATCCATCAACTTCTGCTACTACATAGTATATACATAATAAATGTTTGCCAAGTCATCTTCGAAATCGAGATCCCTTTCCCGGTGTACCATTATCCCTTCCATCCCATGCAGAAGCCCAGAAGAAGACTCCCATCCAGAACAGAACACCAACAAAGACCTGTGCAACGTCTTTGAATCTGGACAGAGTCATTGGAACACCTATTTCACAAATAACAAAAGGTTAGTGGAAGCTGAACCAAGCAAAGAGATATAGATAACACTATTAGGAACATGAGTTCTAGTTTTAATTGGGTTTTTAGTTTGAATTTTTAGAGATCAATTCGTGCACGCATTATTTTGAAAGCAACATGACTGGGAACATAGTTATAAATCAAACGTAGCCTTTTCCAACATGCGGCTTAAGCTATTTACACATAGATTTCCTCTTTTAAGAAGTTGTAAAGCATACCTTTTTTGTGTTTAATGACCTATTTCAGATATAACAAGTGACACAATGAAATACTTCTTTCTCACGTGTTATTGATACAACAAAATATTAGTCAAAATTAGAGCTCATGCTTATAGGTAAAAATCTCCATCATTGTTTCACAATTTCATATTATTACTCCACTACCAAATGACCAGAAGTTTACTGTAGATGTCAATGAACCCATGGGACTTTTGGGTGGGGGGGGGGGGGTCTAAACTGGTACTTGGCCTAGATGAATCTCCGAAAGCTGTCATACTTTGGACCTAACTGATAGTAAACGCCAATTAGCTGCAGATGCATGCATAAAAACCATTTCATTCACACTCGGTTTGGTTTGGTATGAAATGAAGGAATAAAATTGGGTTGAATTTATACTACTCTGTTAAATAAGATTTAGTAAAATATCCATTCGTTTCCTACCAATTTAAACCAATGCTCAATCCAACCAATTTACGAACCAGTACTCATAGCTCATAGCTCATTACTACTCATTTTCTTCACATAACTAGTCATAGCAATTTGTACTCTTTGATTTTCTTCGGTCGCCAGTTTACATCCCTATCCCCCTAATTTTGTTAACAATTTTCAATTGCACATATATATAAGCACAAATTTTCTTTTCTCCTTTATTTTAACCTGTCAATAAATAATAATAATAATAATAATAATAATAATAAACAAATAAAGAGTAAAGAGATTAATGTTCCTGGGGTTACTTCACATAACTTTTCTGAGCTTAAAAAAAATTCTCATATAAATACACGAGAGTATTAGTGTAATTACTGTTAGAAAATTTCTTGATGAAATTTCCAGAAACTAATGATTAATGATTGGTAATTCATCCTTACTATAAGGACTTGAATTATCGGTTATAGATCTAAATCATTTTCTTAATGTAATCCATAGAGAAATGAGAACCAAGTGGCATACTTGAATGGGTGATGTGAGTTATCTTCAGGGCTTTGAAAGGTTTATCCAGGGCCTTGAAAAGTAGGTTCATTGAAAAGTAGGTTCAGATTGTTTCAGCACCTTGAAGAGCATGTTCAGGTCCTTGGGCCTTGAACTGGGCGGGAACAATTTTCAGGGGCCTGAGTTTTTGCTTCAAGGCCTTGAATGAGAAAGAAGTATATTCTTTGACTTTAAACATTAAAGTAATTATTTATATGTGTATCTATATATCTATGAGTAAGTATTATTATTTTATTAAATAATAATAAGGCTCTAAAATATATATAAATATACATATATGGATATAATATATCTTTAGAGATTTGTAACACACGTTACAAATTGGGGAAGATTATCATATCAAGAAAAAAAAACCTAGTTGCTATTGGTGGAAACAAATATATTCTCTTTTTCTCTCAATCTCCTTCTCTCACATATACATACATACAAGAGATACATAGGTTTGGGCGAACTGAAGTGTGTTTGTCGTTACACTCTACTCTACTTGGCAATGGTCTGTGCCAGAATTGTGTTGTGTTATTTTATCCTCCAAGTGAATTTGCGGCATCCCAGCTACGTGAGGTGAAATTCTCTTCAAGAATAGTCGGGTCTTCGGGTCTTCTCGAAAGCTCGGCGATTTAGCTGATTGAATTACCTTGTCTACCTTGTCGAAAGTTACAGTGATAGCTAAGCTTTCTGACTCTTTCTCTCTAAATTCATTGTTACTGATTGTTTGATTGTTTCAACCTTCGTGTTTGTTTCATTATTCGGTTTTGATTGTCATTGTTCTTGAAATTGTGAACATATATATTTGAATATAATTGTTGTTTGCAAATTGTTATTTCCAACAATTACACAGGATTATATACCATTACATAAATACTCATGCTAAAAAAACACTTGTAACTTAGATAAGTTAATATCAGAGGTAATCTCACCAACTTTATTCTCAAGAGTAAAACAGCAATAATTATATAAACACATGATATTGAGCATATGTGTAGCTACTTACTATGTGTTAAAATAAAAAAGGGAGATGTATGTACCTGGTGGCGGAGTAGGGATTTCATCGGGATCAGGCGGCGGAGGAGGAGATGGAGTGGCAGCTCTTGAGGTGCCGGACCAAACATTGGGATTTGAGCCGTGGATGAAATTAGTGGCTATCAAACTAGATGTTGAGATTGTTAAGGCAGTGTTTGGGGGCATAAGGTTATTATTGTGATTATAATTATAATTATAATATTTGTTGTATGATAAGCAGCAAGTAGTAGCCGGCGGGAGAAAAGATGGGATTTTGGGTGGTGAAAAAACCAGCTCCATCTTCCCAACTCCAAGTACTGTATGTATCTCTACAATTTATTCGGACCAGCTATGCTATTATCATTTTCTTTCTTTCTTTTATTTTTTGTTCTTGTAACTTGCCCGTTTCATTTTTTTCTCATTCATACAAATATCTATGGCTTTTGGTCTATTTAATACTCCGACCATCTTCCTTCAAAAAAATCACTCTAAATAATTTATTTTTTCATTACCTTCATAATAATATTAAATTAAATTAAATTATTTATATATTTAAATTAATCAAACATTTTTAATGATAATATAAAAATATCTTTTTTAAAAAAATTATAAAATTGTTTTAAAAAAGGATAAGACACAATTTTTTTCAAAAAAAACAATTAAAAAGGAACGGAACAGGAAATATATAAATACATTCATAAGTGTTATTTTAATCTTCTACATATATTTTATATGTTAATGTAGAAGAAAAAGCTACTTACATATTTCATTTTTCTATTTTTTAAGTTTTTATTCAAAAAAATTGAAAAATTAAATTATAAAAATAATACTGTAAAAATTAAAAAGTAACACTATTTTGCTACTCACATTGATAGGTTCATAACCCATGTACGGATTTCTTAATTTATAGATTTTATGTTATCTTTAAATATTTTTATTTTTAATATTTATATATATGAAAGTTAAAATCAAAAGTTGGAAGTGATTTTAAAATAATAATATCTAATTACCTAAACCGTCTAAACTATAAATCATATGTTTATCACTTGAATATGTTTTAGATAAATTAATACTTCATACATACATCCCTGGATTTTTTAAATGTGTATAAAATGTTGGAACTTTTTGCGAAACTAGAAAATGATATTTAAAAAATATTAAAAAATTAATAGGAAAAATAAGTGAGGCGGATAGAGTATTTATTTAAAGAATAAGATATAATTGGTTTTCTAAAATCAATAAAATATACTCTTTCTGTTTAGAAATAATTGACGCTTGATTTTTTAGCACGCATCTTTAGGAGTTTTGACTACATAGTTACAATTATTATTTTTAAAATTTTCTTTTTTTGAATAAAAATATTAAACTAAAATTTTTATTCAAAAAAAATTTAAAAATAATAATTTTAACTATGTAGTCAAAGTTCTTAAAGATATATTTCAAAAAGTTAAACGTCAATTATTTCCAAATATAAGAGTAGGTGATATTTTTCTTTTGAAAGAAATAAAATGTCGAATTTTTAAGTCTCGAAAGCAGAGTAATGAAGAAAAAAATTAACGGGTTTTTATAAAATATTCCCCAATTTAAAAATTAAAAAATAGAATTACTTTAATTTATTTGCTCCCAAATTGAAAAAAATATATAACTAATTGTTAAATTATAAATATATCTTTTTATTTAAAGTTATAGTATAAGTAGTAAGGTTATATTTATATATCATTTTTTTTAAATTCCTTTCTTTGAATTACTTGGTGTTTCATTTCATTTTTTGGAGTAAAAAAATTGGGGAGAAATTATCTACAATTTTATTTATTTTCACTTGTATTTTTTATAAAATAAAAAATAAAAAATACATATTTAAGTCAAAATTATATTATAATTTTTTATTTAAAATTTGGAAATAAGGTGTTAATTTGAACTCGAAGACTTGAACTAAGAATTATCTTTTTTTTAAGAACTATCTAATTTCTTTTATAAATATGTACTCTCTTCGTCCCACGTGGTTCATTTGACTTTTCAAGGGTGAAAAAAATTAAAATTTGACCAAATATTACCTATATTATAAAATTATAAAATATATATCATTGAAAAGTTTATATATATTTTTTTAAAATGTACTTTTTAAATTTAAAAATTATAAATATATATTTTTAATTTTCGATCAAAGTTAATTAAATTTGACCGCTGAAAACAATTGAATTGAAGTGAGATCGAGGGACTATTTTTTTTCTTCTCACATAAACCGACTTGAAAAGATAAATACAGAACATCTGCATCTAAAGCACGATTGCTCCCCCTGGTTAAATATCATATAAACAAAAAGATAGACTTTACGCGCTAATTTTGCTGCATGAAGCTTGGGAGTGACACTCAAATTTGAATTATTTATATGTCACTTTATAAGGTTATAAGTTTAATTAGTCAAAAAAAAGATTATAAAATTATTAAAAGAGAGATTTATCAAATTTGATACGGTTAGTTCCGCTAGAATTAAAATTTTAAAAAAATGTTTAATTGAAATATTCAATAATAAATTTTTCACTAGTTTTTTCCCACTAATTATTAAAATTATATTATTTTAAGTGTACAATGAGACTTGAGATACGAAAAATCGCTAATTTTTGTGAGGAATTCAATCCGGGCTTCTACTAGTTGTGAAGTCGTGATTGTGACATTTGACCGTATGTTTCTACCAAAATAAAATTTAATTAGTGATATAAATTTAACACGTGAACAATTTGTCAGAGAGTACAAGTTTTTATATAAAAAAGAAAATTACAAAAGTAAATCAATACAAATAAAATTATATACATATAAATCAACAGAAATTGATTTGATTCGAGAGAGCAGGTAAAAGACAAAAGTTGAATGGAGAGAGCAGGTAAAAGACAATAGGCCACTACATGCTAATGCTACTACAACGTTGATTTGAAATAATAGCAGGGGGAATCCCAGTTACGCAAGCTGATTGATGTGTTTAAAAATAGCCCATCCTCCTGTTTTCTCTCTTTTACACCCCTTCTCTTTTAATTTTATAGAGTGATCGAATTGTATACATGGTAGAAAGTGAACATTGTAAATTCGATATCAATTAGCATGTCGAATCTTAAATTTAACAGAAACTAAGAGTATATTGAATTTTGTGTGGATTATTATAGGTCGAGACCACCGGGTTTCTAAGACAAAAAACAGATAATGGTCGAATGAATATAAACCACTAACAAAACTATGACAGTCGATAAAAAAAAAGGCCGATATGATACATACATTACTTGGTAGTATATACTAAACCACATCCATGACCATGTCCATTACAGTACTAATTACTAGTAGCTACCCAGATCAACTTAATTTAGGATGATAATTAAAATTTAATTAAGGTTGATAAACCTTATTTCCACATTTGCATTTCCACGAGAGGAGATAGTAAGTATCATCTTCATCACTTGAATATTTATCAGATTTTTTGTAATTAGTAGTAGTAGTAGCAGCAGCAGTTTTTGAGTTTGTATGGTGAGGAGGAATAACCAGAGTGGCCATGCAAGGCCTGCAACTCAAGCATTTGTTTACACAAGCTGGTGGCCTTGAACCCAATATCTTTTTCTTTTGCTGCACCATTTCATTTGCCTCACCAGACCCACTTGCCCCAACTGCATTACACATTGCATAAGATTACATATATAACACATAAATGCATAGTTGTATGACAAAATTTAAATAGCAATGATTCACAATGTCAAGAAGTGTCAAGTAAAAGGTGAAGAACAACAAAATATACTTTGTTCTGAAAAGGGTTGAATTGGGTTTTTCTATTACCTGATTTAGAAAGTAAATGTGAGACAGGAAAGATGAGGATAATTGTAAGCAGGACAAGTTTGTAGCTTTTGAATGCAGAAGCAGGAGCCATTATAGGTAACTTGATTTGTGTATGTTCAGAACTCAGAAGGGGAAGAATGTTTGATAAGTCAAGATTTTGAGGGTGATGTTGAAGGAAAAAGAAGATGAAACAAGTGAATAATAATAATTCTAATTGTAGTCAAGGGAGATAAAAAGGGACAAACTTGAGTATTGTTTCCATAAGGAGGGACACTTCTCTGTTGCCAATGGCTTCCTCTCCAATTAAATGCAACCCCACTACTAGAAAATTGAGTAGTTTTTGGGAAAATGTTGCACCGACTTTTGGTGCTATACAGATTTGACTATTTTTTTTCCCAATTCTCATCCGTCCAATTTACAAGTGTCCCATTAATATATTTTGTTTAGTCAAGGTGGAGCAATTAACAATGTTAAGTAAGGAAAACAAAGAATATTTAATCTTTTATACAGTAACTGACACTTTTTCAAGTTTTTGTGAGATGGGAATTTGCAAACAGCACTCATTTTCAAGTTCTCGAGTAGTATGCAAGGGTTGATGATGACAAACAAATAAGGACTCCTCACCTTATGTCTGTTTGTCTCTGTTGTGTAGTTAGGAAACTGCAGTCTATTATAACAGACTCATGAATTGATATGGTCTAAGCAAATTTCATGTCTAGGTCAGAAATATATTATAAGTGCATGGAATTGATAAATAAGCTCCAACTCCAAGTTTGTCGACTCGATTAAGCTCCACCGGGGAACTGCAGGTCTAGTACATTATGCATACAATGTTTAATGTTATGCATTCGAGTAACAGCAGTCGAAAACTAATCTTTTAATCATTTTGTAATTTTTGCTACTACAACTCAACTCCTTTTTAATTATAGCTTAAATTCTGTGGACCGAAATGCAGCATTTTCCTTGGAACATCTTTTTACTGTTGGAAGACCAAAAAATAGATAGAATGTGTAGCTGCAATTCTGCAAAGCCACCTCCATAAATGGGAAATAAGGAAAAACATATAGGGCCTGTTTGGCAAACTGCTACTTATGAAAATAAGGGCTTATTTCCGGAAAAAAGTAGGGATGTATGTACTTTTCAGAAATAAGCCCTTATTTCCAGAAAAAAGTAAGTTCATATTTGGTTTTAAAATTCTAAAACAAATATTTATCTTTAAAAAAAATATGAAAATATGTAAAAATAAAAATAAAATAAACTACTTATTTTAAGTTTATGGAACCCCAAACACCCACATAATGTCATTTGTTGGGAACAACAAAAGAAAGCTGTAGTACTACATTTATTTTTTTCTAACACAAGTACAACAACATTTATTCGGGACTTAGAGCAACTCTGATAGTTTCTCTATTTAAATCCTTAAATCAAAATTTAAAGAATGAGAGTAAAAAATGTGTTTCAATAATGTTCTCATTTTCCTTATATCACTAGTAATCACTATGATTATTTCTTCTTTCCTTATTTATAAGAAACATCGTCTTCTTTTTAAGCATGTCTTAACTAATTTTTTATAAAAAAATATTAAAAACATTATCATTTCTCTCTAGAATAGTGCATCTTTAATGATAAAAATTACTTTTAATAATAAAATATAAGATAAAAAATGAATATTAATAACATTGTTGAAGTTCATAATATTTATCTATATTCTAAATTACTAAGATTTATTATTTTATATTATATTTAAGAAATGAGTTAAAACTCAATTGAAGTTGCTATAGAGATTTCAAAGCTACTACTCGATTAAACTATCAACCTCTATTTACCAAGGTATTGGGGATAACAAATCTTATCTTAAGGATATATTTTCTCCTTCCATTTCAGGGGCTTAACTAAGCTTACGAGGGAATTATTCATGCAAAAATCAATATTTGTATCAGTCATACGGAATCAGTAATATAAGAAATAAAATGCATTATGAATAACAAACAAACTGATCGAGGAAAGCCAAAAAAAATAAAATGAAGAGGACAGATTACAAGTAGACAAGAGAAGGATAAATAGTGGAATGAAGGAACTGTAGATAGTAAAGTGATGAAAATAATATCACAAATCGGTACATGAGTGAACAGTGATCACCTGAAACTTGAAAGAAACGTCAGTCAGTGCCTCCCCTGCATCTACTTATGCTTAAAGTTGCACTGATAAGACATTGCTTTGAATCTTCTAAACGAAAAAATATATATATCCAAATCTCTTTAAAAAAATTAATAATAATTTTAAATATTTTACAAAACTTTTAAATTTTTTTTAAACAGGGATAAATTCCCTGCATATTATACTCTTCCTTGTATGAAAAGGCATGCTGCTCCATATCAAAGCTTCAAGCTAAAGCAAAAGGATGAGGAATGGAGTGATTTTAAACTATCATGGTGTTTTTATCTGCGCATCTTATTATAATTATGTAGTATCTACTTCTTACAAACACTTTTTCATTGTCATTCACTTTATGAAGGTTTAGTACGGGCCTCTTTTTTTTTACATATTTCTTTAATAATGGACCATTTATAAAAAATATTATATTTACCCATGTGATCGTACTATACCGAATAATCCAATATATCCATGATAATTCATAACCTATAACGAAATTATTTACTCGGTAGTTTTTATAATGCCAGTGGCACATATATATCTTACTACAGTATTAGATTGGGATTCAACCGCGTGCTCTGAATATTTACTTTTTATGATTATCATAAATCAAGTTGCTAAATTAAAGACATATCCAAATGCTCCATAATGAACTCGGGTTTTTTCAACATTCAGTCTGGATGGAACACTCGTGTCAATTGACTTTGAAGGTAAAAAAGAAGAGTCAATTATCAATTTACTTATTTCAAGATATCCAATCTCTGACTTGTGATATTTTCCTGAAAGAAAAATTGAAGAACTGTTATACTAGTTGATTACATAACTTCCAGAAATAAAATCATAACATGCTGGTCAGAATTCTCTCTGTAAAATAAATAATTCTTTGTTTATAAATATTATATTTAGTTTAAAATACCAAATAATATACTAACACATATTTACATGTGTAAGGGAAACAAGGAAAAGGCACAGGTCCGTTTGGAAGGATTAAAACAAAGCAAGGAACAACTGTTTTCACAAAAGATGCAAGGACTGAACAGAAAAAACCTCATCACAGCAATGTTATAGTTAATTTACAACACAATTTGCCCCGATCAAGGATCCCCGGCTGTAGATTGTTCAGATACATAACAAATAAATGGAAACATCCCAGTATATCATTTATCAATCATACATCCCTTCCTGCTCCCAGATGTCAACAAGGAAATCTATCATTTCCTGTCACGAGGGAATACATGAGAATAGTTACACTAAGCCTTTTGGTGCAAAACCTTTTAGTACCTACTCCATTACCACCCAAGAATACTGTATATAGGATAATAAACTTACAGCAAGAGGAACCGGTTGGGTAAAGGGCTTGTTTCTCCCAAGCAAACTTTCGTACGTTGCATTCCAACTGCAAATCAATCCCCTTTAAGGACATACTTAGAAAAAAGTGTTGACAGAGACTCAACTAAAGAACAACCCAAGTCTGCAGCTATAACTGTCGTAGAAGTAAATATACTTGAAAACTAAAATCCATATCCATGAGTTGACAATGTACTATATGAACTAATAAACTACATGAAATATGTAGATAAATTAAAGCCTTAATGTTAGATTGATTGGCAAGCTTCGACAATGACAGAGTGGATTAATGGTTCTCCTTAGCTCTGAGGTCATGGCTTGTAAACAATCAACTCACCTCAATCTTGGCTCCCGAAGTTGCTCCACATTTTTCTCAGACTTCTTGTTTCCTACCCACTGCTGCCTAGTTTGATTCCAGAGCAGAAGACCTACAGGAATTCCCCATATAACTTAAACACTGAAATGATGAATAACAAAAGTCACTGCTCGAAGAACTCGTAATCACAAGGGGAAGATATTAATTAAATAGTAGCATTGTATATATATGCAATAGCCCATAGAATATGAACCATAGTACTTTGAGTTCGATATCATCCATGACACTTCCAAGAACCAGTCAGGAAATATTTTTGATCCAGAAGAATACCAAGATAACTTTTAACGCCCTCTAAATCCTATTGAACAAGCACCCGAACAAGGCAAGATAATTGAAAAAAAATTACTTTTGTTAACAAACAATATATGTTCCTTTCTGCTTAAGTGCCCCAGTGCTCCAAGTAAGGATTACAAGATAATATGACCCAACGGATACCCGATCCATTCCGATTGGATTTTACCAAACCAATACCTGATCTAAAACCCGATTTGAACCCGAAACCCGATAAAAATCTGATATATGTATATAAGAGAAATAATTTTATATGTTCATTTTATCATTTCATTATTACTCAATAATCAATACTTATTTAGTGAATTAGTGCTTCATTATTTTATTAATATATTTAAGATTTTACTAGTATTATCATCCGTATATCAAGTATTAATGATTAGTTAATATCTCAACTCGTGCAATATTATATATTTGGTTAATTACTTCTTTTTTTGAATGATGGTTAATTACTATTAATCATTTGTAATTTATAAATAGGAGTATAATTTTTGTTGTCCTTGCATGTTGGTGATATTGAAATTGTCTACATGTTATTAAATTTTTGGATACCCGAAATAAACCCCATGCATTTGGATTTTGATTTGGATTTGGAGTTTTGGGTTGCATTTGGATTTGTTTTTAAAACTCAAAAGTATTTGGATTTGGATTTTACTAAAATCCAACCGAACCCAACACGTTGCCATCCCTACCCCAACCCAAGGATCGATCAGAAAGACACTGCATTTGCACCCTATGTAATTTTGTTTACCAACATGTCATTAATGTAGATTAAAGTCAATACATTCAATTCATGAACTCCTGGGAGTAAGCTGGGACCAAAACTAGCACCAGCTTAGCCACAACTACAAGGAAAAAAATGAAGTGAGACATTCGGCATTTATCATTAAAAAATGCTAGGTTCTGTGCAAGAAGGTCGTGTTTGGAGCAATTATATAAGCAGTTTGCTATCTGGTAGGTCATGGGTTCAAGCCCCAGAAACACCCCTTCATGGGGCAAAAAGAAAAGGAAGACTGCATAGATGGAACCTTCCCTGCACTGGGTATAACACTCTAGTTATAGTCTATGCAACTTGGATGAATATTAGTCAAACAAAAGTCTTCCAATATAAAGGTACACGAGAGGGTCTAAAGTATGTTTTTTGTGTCAACTTCCACAGGTCTATACGTATTTTTTCACTTAATAATCAGATGAATTGGCATCTAATTTATGTATATTATAACCAAGACCAAGGTTATAATAATACTATCATAGATCCCAGTATTATCAGACAAAGATAAAAGGTGTGCTAGTGACTTACCATGATTGACAAACTCAGAGGGGAGGTTCCCATTCCCAGACCCATTGCCATCCACAATCTGGTTAGACGTACTGATCGATGAGATGCTTCCTCGTGACTGAACTGCACTATTATCCATATCAAAAGTACTAGAGGTCCAGAAATCCTCCGACGGATTGGGCTTTGCTACTGCCTGACTTCGAATTTTCTGTCCTTTTGATGGCTTATTAAGTGAAGATATCAGATTGCGGCTATTATCACATCCAAGACAACCACTGCTCTGTTACAAATGGCACCCAGTTTCATAAGAAATCTCAATTGACCAATATGGCGGCATGAAATATTGAATACTATTTCAAATTGTATGCATCCTCAGCTCAGTTTCATTAACTTATTTTTCTGCACATAAATGGATTACAAAACTAACATACTTGATCACTTTTTTCCCCATAACAATCAAAATAGCTCACTAAGGTACCCAAATATACATGTTTTTTCTGTGGAAAACAAAAGTAGATAATACCTAAAAAATGCAAGTACAATTAGATTATTGCATCTCACTACTACCGGTGCAGCGCATATAATGAAAACATTTCAAGTCATAAAGTGTAGCTGACCTCTGATCACACGCAAATGTAATTTGTTGTCACAAATATCTTTTAGCTACTTTGTTGACTTGTTATTGATAAAAGTTTTACAAACAGGCCCTACACCTTCCCTTCTCGACCTTAAAACCAAACGAGTTAAACTTACGAAGGAATGTTGCATAATGAATGTTGGAGACTTGGAGTATAATTATTCTAAGAGTGATATGATAACACTCTAATGAAACTAATTATAAACTCCACCAAGCTAAATTGTACTGTGACTAGGGAAATATGAAACTAAATTTCCCCAAGTAAATTGATATATGTGTATATAAATACATGCTGTACATCTATGTTACTTTGACTCGGGTACGGAGTGTCGGACACGACACATATCCATGTGTCGGACTTGGAAACTTTGAAAATTGGGGACACGGGGACACTGTCCTATTTTTAGACACGGGTACGGGGACACGTCATAATATATTAATAACAAGTATGATAAGTTAGACATCTTAACAAAAAGTAACAATAGAATTCAAATTAAACATGATATTGTACCGGACTTTGCAAATTAGGCATCGTCTCCAACCTTATCTCATTCTTGCTTCTTTCTTTATTCCCACATATTTATTTTGAATCGTAAGTTTGACTCATATTTGATCTTTAAATTGGTCAAAGTGTCCACATTTTAGTCAAAGGATCCGACACGAAATAAGTGTCGTGTCCGAGTGTCCAAGTGTCCGACACGGGTACGGCAACCTAAAGAGAAGAGTCGGAGTAACATAGCTGTACATGTAATATCCATCGTTTATTCTTGCACATCTCACTAAAATTAAATCTCTAGTAGAATTACTTATTAATTTGTAAATTACTATCATTTATAAGGATGATAAAATCATTAATAAGAAAATGTATGTTTTTCTGAGCTAGTATTTCACAATAAATGTATCACGTTTTGTGTATTATTCATTGATTATATATTATGGTAAGTATGATAATTTTGATATTATTAATTATAAAGTAGACATAACACACAAAATTTATATGCAATTCAAATATTTTACATGTTCGATTAATAAATATGTTTTTTATTTTTTTACTGGTTGATTATTGCTCCTGCCTGGAATTATCTCCAATGTCTATATATAATAATTCCAGTCTCTTGTACAACTATCCGTCTCCAATAAACATTCAGCAAAGCAAAAAAACTTCAAATCCCAATGGAGATGAAACACTTGCTTTTCTACTTTATATTCCTCTTCAACTTCATCTCTCTCTTCAACTACTCTCTAGCTAGATCGTCAATTGTTCCCTTGCCTCAGCCAGCTCTTTCCTCCTTCAAGATCAACACTACTTCCCAGGTATATACTCATACATATATATTTCTTTACGTATATGTTTTCACTTACATTTTCTAATAAGTAAATATAGTAATTATTTATATAGAACGACAGAAGCTGCTTATACACAGTAAGAGTATCAACAAATTGCTCTTCACCTAGATACACCAGAGAAAAAATCAGTCTCTATTTCGGTGATGCTTATGGAAATAAGGTACTTCAAATTTCTCAATCTCATCACAGTTAATTCAATTAATTTGTGAGCAATTAATCGGATAACTGTAACTATAATTAGGTTTATGCACCGAGATTAGACAATCCGTCAACGAGGACATTCGAGAGATGCTCAGCTGATACGTTTACACTATATGGTCTGTGTATGTATCCAGTATGTTATTTGTATTTGATAGGAGTGGAAATGATGGATGGATGCCTGAGTATGTTCAAGTGTACGGTTACTATACCGAGGTGGTTATATTCTATTATAATACTGATATTCCAGTTAATCAATGGTATGGCTTTAATTACTGTGATGGTGCCACAGCCTCAGGCTCAGCAGCCTCTGCTGTTTCTATCCAGTAGTAATGAGGATATTTTCGTTGTTTTAGTAATTTGTACTCTGTTTGGACACTTGCTTCTTCCAATAGGTAAGAACTCTTTTAAAAACACACCGGTTTGTGCTAATAAATTCAAAATATTCTGTTTGTGTGGACTTTCTTTTAACTATATCAAAGCTTGGTCAATTTGGGTTTAAAAAGTCAAAATAAGTTACTCTGAGTGAAGCAGAATATTTACTGATATTTGAAAGTGTGATAAGAATTCGATTTTGGAAGAAAGGTTGCGCTATCACTGGAATTTGAGGCCTTTGACGGGTGTAATATTGATAATAACTACCTTACTTTGTCATGGGGTTTGATTCCAAACAGGTCTACACCTTCCCTTCTCCACCTTAAAACCAAATCAATTTTAACTTACCAGGGACTGTTGAATATAGGTGCATAGAGAATGGTGGAGACTAGGAGTATAATTATTCTAATAGTGATATGATAAGACTTTAATGAAGCTAATTATAAACTCCACCAAGCTAAATTATAACAGTGGCTAGTGAATTAGAAAACTAAATTATCATTCAGCCTCCAAAAGTTGAGCAATATCGGCTCGATTGCATCAAGCAGCAGGTAAGTTCAATTTTACAAAAATGAAACGAGGAAAAAAAAAAGTAAATTAAGCAGCAACTCGACTGTAAAACAAATAACCATATAGTAAGAAACAAAAAGTAGGTAAGAAAACAAAATTGGACAATTATAAGATTGAATAGAAAAAATTACCCCATACATATAACAATATGAAGGATCGAAGCTGCAATTGATGTCAGTTGTAACACTTTAACAACCAGAAGCGTCGATCTCAGGTAGGAATAAATATAATCATATACCTGCGATTCATTCATCCAAATTAACATAAAATAAACACAAAATTAAATAAACATATTGTACTATTAGTTGATTCGTACGTACAAATTGACATATGTACCGGAACAGTGAGAGAAAGGGAGAGGTGCGTTACCTTCCTGAAACCGATAGGCTTCTGAATCTCAAGTCAGCTGCTCCTATTCTCTTCTACACACTACTAGTACTGCTATATATTCTTTTCTCCTTTGATTTATTTTAAAAGAAAATAATTATATTATAATTTACTCATTTGGTACAGTATAAAAATTACACCTTCGGTCCACCCATTTATTTACGTTTCGGAGAGAAGATCCGGCACGCATTTTAAGGTGTCCCATTAAATTTTTATTCAGAAAAAAAAATTAAAAATAAGTCATGGAACTATACTTTATATGCACCTTAAAATGAGTGTCATACCCTCTCTCCGAAACGTTAACAATAGGGTGAGACGGATGTAGTATAAAATATAGTATAAATTACCTTTAACATTCAGAATCAGATGTTCTACCTTTTCAAAATATAATAAGATTTGTTAATTTAACTAAAAAAAAGTTAACATCATATATAATACTCCCTCCGTCCCACCCATTTGTTTATGTTTCGGAGAGAATGTCTGACACGCATTTTAAAATGCATATAAAGTATAGTTCCATCACTTAATTTTTTTTAAAATATTCTGAATAAAAATTTAATAAATTATATAACTATATTTTATATGCACCTTAAAATGCGTGCAGGACATTCTCTTCGAAACGTAAATAAATAGGTGGGACGGAGTTAGTATATAATAAATACTTCAATTAAAAAATTATATCTTATATGTAATATAAATATATTAAAAATATACGAGTAAAAAAAGTAAATTAAATCCATATCTACCGTCAAAGTTGAGACATATAATAATTTATTTATTTAATTAATTTTACTGGTTGATAATTGCCGTATAAATAATAATAATAATAATAATCCCCGTCTGTATCTCATCTGTGTGTCCATCTCCGATAACTAATCATTAAACAACAACACAGACTTGAATTTGAAAGCCCAATGGAGATGAAACACTACTTGCTTTTCTCCTTTGCTCTCCTCTTCAAGTTCAATTTCTCTCTAGCTGCATCGTCAATCATCAGCCTGCCTCAGTCAGCCCTCTCCTCCTTGAAGGTCAACACCACTTCCCAGGTACATACCTATACATACATGTTCCTGCCTGTACGTATATGTTTTGACTTTTAGTTCCTGACAAATACTGTAACTTATTATGTTTTTATACAGAACGACAGAAGCTGCTCCTACACAGTAATAATATCCACAAGCTGCTCTTCACCTAGATACACCGGAGATCAAATCAGTCTCTCTTTCGGCGATGCTTATGGCAATCAGGTACTTGAAATCCATCTATCTCTATTTCAATTCAATTTATTCGCAAGCAATTCAATTCAGTTGATGAGATGATTGTAATTATAATTAGGTTTACGCACCGCGATTAGACGATCCGTCAACGAGGACATTCGAGAGATGCTCCGCGGATACGTTTACAGTGTACGGTCCGTGTACGTATCAGATATGTTATGTGTATTTGTACAGGAGTGGAAATGATGGATGGATGCCTGAGTATGTACAAGTTTACGGTTACAACACCAAGGCGGTTACCTTCTATTACAATACTTACATTCCACCGGATCTCTGGTATGGCTTTAATTACTGTAATAGCGCCACCGCCTCTGGGCTCAGGATCAGCAGCCTCTGTTTTTTCTCAGTGGTGCTGACGATATTTTCGTCAATTTGGTAAAATTTGTACTCTCTTTTGGATATACTTGTTTCTTCCGTTGGGTAGGATTAGGAACATCGTTTCAATAATCACACCGGTTTGCTTGTGCTCATAAATTCAAATTAGTATATCACTGTGTTTTCACTGGTTTCGTAGAACTGTGATTTCAGTCATTTGACTAGTACCATACTTTAGGATGGGTTTTGTGTTTTGATTAATCGCATGCTAAATACAGTGAATACTTAATTGTTTGATTTATTAAATTTATTTATAATTATAATTTAAAATTAAATGGTAGGTTATATTCCTTTGAATAATTAATTGTATCCAATAAATTTAATATAGTATAATTTTATCTAGTGGTGCTGACGATATTTTTGTCAATATGTACAAACTTATAATGACACGGGATAATTAATATTTAAGTAAATTAATTTTTTATCTATAGTTTTATCTATATTTAATATAAAATTTTATAATATTAAAAAATTATGTTAATATTATATGTTCTCTTATTTTATATAAATTTATTCTATTTAATATAAATATATTGGTTAATTATTATATTTTTAATAAATATAATAATCATTAGATTCTAATTGTTATTTTTTTATACAATGATATTTATATATTAATATTCATAAACTTTAATGATATATTAAATAAAAATTACAGGATAAGTAGGATTTTTAAAATAGAAAATATAGAATCTAATTTAAATATAATATTATCCGTGAGTAGTTGTATAAAAAGAGGATTATCGGATATTAGAGTTGTATGTATGATATATATTCTTTCTAAAACTAAATTTTATTAAAATTGAATGGTTAAGGATCGTTTGTATGGTTTACCTAAAATTGAATAGTTAAAATATTTTTTACGGTTCACCTTATACGACTCAGTATTGACTAAAACTTTTAATCTTTTGGCTATAATAATAAAGTATATATCTATTTAAATGTTCACAAAAAAGTTGACATTTTTGCCATTAGTATTTTAAAAATTATTGTCTTGCTATGACATAAATGGAGATAAATGTGATTACAAATAACAAATTTGTTTTTGTTGATAAATACGAAAGCATTTTTGAAATTTTGAAAAATATCAATTTTAGTATAATAGTATTTATTTGATTTTAATTTTATATTATTATAATATTGTATTGGAGTTGATTTTATATCAAAATAATATTAATTTATATTATTTTTTATTTTAATGTTTTAGTGTTAAATTAGAGATGATATTAGTTTCATTATAAAAAAAATAGAAAAAAACAGGGCTGTAAATTTGATATGTTAATTGAATTCGAGTTCTGACAAAAAATTTGTTTTATAATTTTTCAAACATTATTTAGTTTGAAAATGCTAGACTTTAATAATAAAAAATTTATCTCGTTAATGAATAAGGGTGTAAAAAAGTTAATAAATAAAGATGAAAAAATTGTTCGATATTCTGACCTTATTCAAATTTAATAAACTCAATATATTATCAAATTCGAATTCAAATAAGAAATTTGTTTTGTAATATTGTTCAATTTAATAAAAAATTTACTTGAATTCGATAGAATCATTAACACCATGCTCCCGAATTTTAAAAAGGGAAAAAAGCATATGGAGAGGAAAACAACTAATACAATTTACATTCTTAATCATGCTCTCGAGTTTTTTTAAGAAAAAAATAAGTGCAAGTTAATGAAAATTTTACATGCTTTCCTTCCAAAACTTTCACTCCAAATGTGAAATGAAGAGGAAAACAAGTGATAAGTGTAAATTAAAAAAAGACTTGATATTATCAATATATCTTTATTATTTAATTCTTACTTTTAAAATCTAAGGATAAAATTATAATTTAACAATCAATTACATAATTTCCTTACAACTCCGGAGCACACTAATGAAACTAGTTTCATTCTTTAATTTTTAAATTCGGGAGCATGTTACTTGAACTTGTTTTAGTTACTTCCTTCTACTTTCTTTTATTTTCGTATGCTTTCCATTCATAAAAATTCGGGAATAAGGCATAACATTCGGTTTCGTTTAAAGATGGTGGAAGAAAATTTAGGCTAAACAGGCCAGGGCTGAACAAGCTGTTGGTTCACATTACTTACGGCCCAAAGGATGTAATTCCATGTCTTGGGCAGCATACACACACGATTACCATTCCCCTAGCCCTAAATTAAACCATCGTCAGATCCGATTCAAAATAAATCGGTCTCTGTTTGGTTATACTGTTGAACCCTAACCCCAAGGTAATTCTTAAACCCTAACTTTGTAATTACATTCACTCATCTCTTTCAACTCAAATAATTTACTTAAATCTCTCTCTCTCTCTCTCTCGCTTTGTGAATTTGTAGTAATACACATGGGAGAGATCAAAGACAACGATGCATACGAAGAAGAGCTCATCGATTACGAAGAAGAAGACGAGAAAGCCCCTGACTCCGTCGCTGTCAAGTCCGGTGGCGACGCCGTTAAAAAGTAACTTATTTTTTCTACTCTTTAAGTATCTCTATTGATTTTTGTTGACTTATCATTGTCTATTGAATTAATGCTTATGTTGCACTGTTACTTGATTTTTTTTTATCGTTTATGGTTTTGTTTTTGCAGAGGTTATGTTGGTATTCACAGCTCGGGGTTCAGAGACTTCCTGTTGAAACCGGAGCTTCTCCGAGCCATCGTGGATTCGGGATTTGAGCATCCCTCTGAAGGCAAGAATTGATTTCTTGAGTTCATAAATTGCTGTTGTATAATGTGCTTTTTATAAACTATATTGCCTTCCGTCTTTTAGTATAACTATATATCTGGTAGTCACATGTTTATCGTAATTATTGAGGTGTGTCTGCTTTGAATTATTTGTTTTGATATTAAGTCATTGTTCTGTTGGTCTTCAGTTGCCTGCTCAATATGCTTTGTAAGTAATTACTTAATATATGGAAGTCTCTATCTAAAACACATAATCTGCAAATAACAACTGAAACCCTCGTTACCGGAATTCAGTTCTCATAGTGGAAGTGCTCAACATGCCATAATAGAGACAAAAATCAGTAATATATATTTAAATATTCTACTAGGGTAGCTATTGTAGCAACTTTTTCATATTTGTTGTTAATTAGTGGAAAGAATATTTTAATCACTAATAAATAACTGCAAGAGGCATTTTATAGTGACAAAAAAACTTACCTGCTGAGGATATATGATAGGGAACCACCATTTGTATATTGAAAACAGAGAAAGGGATTTTAAAATATGTACATTGCTATGTTCCCTGAAGTAAAAGATTACTATTTTGAAATTTTGGTATCAGAATCACTATTTAAATGTTCCTTTTGTGCATTTGTGAGTATTAAATATATATAATGGGGGTGGTTTGTGTATGGTTTACTATTTGGAATTATTGTCCATGATATAAGATTTACATCTATTAATAGTCTTCCACCTATTTTTTATTTTCAGGTAAATACAACTAAGTTATAGTGCTTTGGCCCAACATGATCTGGTGCCCTAAAGTTTTGGAACACCACTTTTATTTACTGAGGATTCATCTGTACGGATTTTCTTTTCTTACTTATTCATCAGTGCAACACGAGTGCATACCTCAAGCTATCTTAGGAATGGATGTCATTTGTCAAGCTAAATCGGGGATGGGGAAAACTGCTGTATTTGTTTTGTCTACTCTGCAGCAGATTGAACCCGTGGCAGGTCAAGTTGCTGCCCTTGTTCTGTGCCATACAAGAGAATTGGCCTACCAGGTTAGCCTTCAATTCTAATTCTATTCAGTTCTGTTATTCGGCAATTAATTTGGCAGTAATGGAAGATGCTATATTGCAGAATATGTATCCTCTCACTTGAATTCTGAACATGTATCCTCTCACTTGAATCCTTACAATGGCTTCATTTCTGTATATTGCTAATAGAAGATCTTAAGCTCTAACTTGTGGTTTATCTTACAGATATGTCACGAGTTCGAGAGGTTCAGTACCTACTTGCCTGATATAAAAGTTGCTGTCTTCTATGGTGGTGTCAACATAAAGATTCACAAGGATTTACTGAAAAATGAGTGCCCCCATGTTGTTGTTGGCACCCCTGGAAGAATATTGGGTCTAGCTAGAGACAAGAACTTGGGGTTAAAGAATGTGAGGCATTTTATCCTTGATGAGTGCGATAAGATGCTTGAGTCACTTGGTATGCCTTCAATAACACAATAATCTGAGTCTTATAAAGTTTAAGCACAGATTGCATTCCATTATTCTCTATTCACATTTTATGGTTATGTGCTTTTTCTCTTCAGACATGAGGAAAGATGTGCAGGATATTTTTAAGATGACGCCTCATGACAAGCAAGTGATGATGTTTTCTGCCACACTCAGCAAGGAGATTCGACCTGTGTGCAAAAAATTCATGCAAGACGTAATGCTTCTAAAAGTTCTAATCTTTCTTTAATGTTATACATGCCAAGTCGTCAACTGATTTTAATGTTTGAGATTGTGTTTATGGGTGTCTAAAATTGTTTTTCAGCTTTTGTGCCTATATATAGCCTTGGAACCTTAAGTTATTCAGCCACTATTCAATTATTTTATTTCTCTTTCAGACACAAATAAAAGTTATAGACTTCACTGACGTGTGTAGCTAGCATGTGAACAGTTACAGAATTAGAGACGCAATGTACAACCTCCTTTCAATGTTCTGGCCCACATATCCAGTAATTTAGGAATAATACTTCACATATTATGTTTTTTTAGTTATAATTTTGTATAGCAACAAAACCATGAACTTATATTTTTGTGACTTAATTCGTAAATATATAATGTACTGTCGAGGATGTTTTTGTAAAATTTACTTTAAAATACATGTCGGTTCACATAAATTGCGATGGAGAAAGTATTTTCTATATACGGGATACTAGTGTCTATACTAAAGATGTTCTATTACTTATAATGTCTTAATAATTAGATAATACTTATAATTATCGTACCATATGCGCAAGTTATTAAATTTGCTGTTCGTCTTATTGTCTATAGGATTCAGTAGCAAAAAATCATATTTTCTGATCTTAATGTCAATGGAAAGTTAGTGGATTTTCTAAGGTGGGCTTTTATTTGTATGTATGAATTAGGAAATGATTCTGACTAGTACAAGTGTGCAACTCTTGTTTATTGTAGTTATCTTCAACTGTGGTTGACGAGTGACTGGTTATGGTTATTAGTGATAGTGCATATGCATATAAAAAACATGTAGTCTTGGTTATTAGTACTACCAACCTTTTATTTTGGTTGGGAGTACTTTCTCTTTATCTGCTATGTACTGAAACATAAACTCCAATGTTCACTGATCTTGTATGATTATTTGTCATTTTTTTCTTTTCTCATTTGCTTCAAGATGCTTTTGTTGATAAGTTGTGTGTAATAGGCACTATGATTACCTATTTTAAAACCTTAACGACTTGGTCAAAAGGTTTTGATTAGTAAGTGCAGAAATTTGGAAGTGTTGGTTCTTGAATTATGTTTTACTTCTTTTCAGCCAATGGAAATATATGTTGATGACGACTCCAAGTTGACTCTTCACGGGCTTGTCCAGGTAGAAGTTCTAGCAATTCAAGGATTACGTTACTGTATTGCAATTTGATTTACAGATTTATCTAATTAATTCTTCTTTTTTCGTCTTTTAGCATTATATTAAGTTGAGTGAGCTGGAAAAGAACCGCAAGCTTAATGATCTTCTTGATGCTCTGGATTTTAATCAAGTGGTTATTTTTGTTAAAAGTGTTAGTAGAGCTGCAGAACTGAACAAACTTCTAGTGGAATGCAATTTCCCTTCAATCTGCATCCATTCTGGGATGTCTCAGGAAGAAAGGTACGTAGGAGAGTGAACATTTTACTTTTATTGGCCTAACAAAATGTGCATTTAACCAATGTTGTTCAGTGTATTGGTACTTTACTTTGGCATTGTAGAATATACAATATCTTTATTATATTTTGCTTGCAGTTGTAGCTCAATTAAAACTGTGTTAATAAGTAAAATATTAAACTGTATGTTATTGAGCACTTTATAATGGTCAAAAGTTTATTGGTCTATGTACTCATGCTTGTAGATATTCTGATGTAAGTTCTTATAACTTTGTGTTAATCATTTTGTTTGGTTTCCAATAATAAAACTAGAATGTAGCAGTGCAGTCGTATCATAGTTGTCAAGGCGCCAAGGCGAGACTAGGCGACAGCGTACCGCCTAGCCGCCTAGGCGATTAGGCGCCCGCCTAGTCGTCCATTAGGCGGATTATACGTTTAGTTATATATTATTTATTTATTATATATATAATATATACATACAGTTATATGCTATACCAAAATAAAAATTATAACATTCTAATTATATTTCAAAAGAAAATCTAGTAGATAAATTAAAATTCAACATGAAATAAGTCTTGAGCATACAAATTAAGCAACTAATAGTCTAATACAAATCACATGAATGGTTGATTACTAATATATGACTTGCATAGTTACATGGGTAGATGAGCTTTTAAACATGGGTTAGGTTAAAAAAAATACATTGGGCATGGCTATTTTCTGCACTTAGACGGACTAGGCGGAACTAGGCGGAACTATGCGGAATTAGGCGACGCCTAGGCGGATCTAGGTGACCACTGTTCATCAGAAACCTAGGCGGGGTGGACGCATAGCATTTTTCTACCGCCTGGACGCCTAGGCGACGCCTAGGCGACGCCTTGACAACTATGAGTCGTATACCACTATCAGATAGTGTTGTACTTCCATGTAGTTGGTCCCTTTACTCTGCACTGGCATGTACCAGGAATCCGATAGCACTGATGTATTGGATTCATTTATTTTTGTGCGCTTCTTGTAATTTTGAATCCATAGGTATTCTTGTATTCACTGTTGTTACATGTTCGTCAGTATTCTGAAATATGTTTGTGTGTTTGCCATGGATTTTAATATATTAATGCATGTTTCATAATTAGTTGTAGCTGCAAGCCCCTTTCTGTAGTTCATTATGTTATGATAGTATTTTTTTAATTTCTATTTTTAATACCTTTTCAGGCTGACGCGCTACAAAAATTTTAAGGAGGGCCACAAAAGAATTCTTGTTGCTACTGACTTAGTTGGAAGAGGAATTGATATTGAACGTGTCAATATTGTTATAAATTATGACATGCCTGATTCTGCTGACACATACCTTCATAGGGTAGGTATTTAGATAGAGATTATTTTTCTTCTGCAGATTTTCATTCCTGGCCTTCTTCTGACTTGCCATCTCTACTTTCCCTATATTACTAGGTTGGCAGGGCAGGTAGGTTTGGGACCAAAGGCCTTGCAATTACTTGTGTTTCATCAACTTCAGACTCGGATGTTCTAAATCAGGTGAGTTACAAAATGTGTTTGTTAATTATCTATGGAATTTTATCACATGTGTCGTGCCATTTGGTTTCTTACTTTCAAATTTCAGTCAGCATTATCATCTTATGTCATAATATTTAAAATGATTGTATTATCAGCTTTATGGTCCAGTGTGTTTATCTTCTAAAATTCAGGAGCGGGCAGTGGTTTAAGTGTTTTTGATATTTTTTGTATATTAATCTTGTGGGTTCATACTTTGTCAGGTCCAAGAGAGATTTGAGGTGGATATAAAGATGCTTCCTGAGCAGATAGATACATCTACATATAGTACGTCTTTTTGCCTGGTCTAAAGTTATTTTTAGATAGTTTAATCTCTTATAAAGAACATATACAGTATGATTTGTCTCCGCAGTTTACTGAGTTTTAGTATATTGTGTGGTATGATATGTCAATTTGTTTAGTATGTCTTGAGATGCACTATGTGCTTTAAAATAAGATTACAAAAACATGAAAAAAAGATAGCTGTTCGATGCTACTATAGTGTTATAAAGTAGGCGAATGACCTAAAACTCTGCCATTTTATTACTTGCTTCCCCTAGTACAGATGTACAGTTACCAAACTTTTAAATTTGACAGGACCAAAGGTCCAAAACAGAGATGTTCTTGGCTTTCATATGAGTATTTCAATAAGTATCTTGGTATGAAGACATTGTGCTAATATTTTCTCTATTATTGTGTAGTGCCATCATAAGAAGATTGATTAACTGTCAGATCCCAAGTGTTTCTGAGACTGGAGATTGGAGCTGCTAGGTTGATGTTATCACATGAGGCATTGTAGTTTTAAGTTTATTGTGTAGTGGAAGCATTCTCTTGTAGAATTACATGCTGATTTTGGAGGTGGGAATGACTTTGTTGCCAAATGTTATTGATTTCGGTTTTACCTTAAATTTTGGTCCAGAGGGTGCAATAGTGAACTATTGAACTGTTAGTTTTTAAGTGGAGCTTGTATGGTAACATAAATATTTTAATCAGAGAATATCTGTAGTATTTTCTCCCGAGTAGCAAAATCCTTTTTAATTGCTTCATCATCAAACACTTGTTCACTCAACACCTGTGAGCAATAGTTTTTATTGGGCTTCTGAATTCTGATACATTCAAATATTAGAATTCAACAGTAGTTTGAATGGGACATTAGTGTTCAAGCTTGTGAAGTCTTGTTTCGGAAGTAACATTCTTGTTTACTCTGATAAATTAATAGGTCAATTATCCAGTTGTTTAAGATTGTAAAGGTCAAGTGTCTTCTGTTGAGCTATGAGAAAAGTGTATATTTAAAATTTGTGTATTCTGCTGGTACTCGATCACGAGTGGAAGCATAAAATGAAGCAATAAAAAATCGTAAAAGCGACACGAGAACTGTTTTAATGCGAGACCAAATGAGACCAAATGATATTATTTTAGATAATCAAGGTGGGTTGCAGACTTGCAGATGCTGAGAGATACCAAAACTGACCCCAATAGAAAAATAGATAATAGGACGACAAAATCAAGGATCATGTGATACCAAGATAGAGAAACGGCCATAGTCACCACAGTGTACAAGTCATGGTTGGGAATGCACTATTTTTGCAGGATCATTTAGCAGCCATCTTAATATTTTTGGTTCTAGTCAAGATCTCATCCTCGTCATTGAGCTTTTCAGCAATTCTCCCTGTATCTGTATCTTCTTCTTCCGTTACTACCAACAATTCTTACAATGTGATGAGCTATGGAGCAGTTGGCGATGGAACAAGGGATGACTCTCAAGTATCTCTCCCACTTCTCTAAAGAAAACTGTAACATCTACAGAGTGTTTTTGTTTCATGACATGTATCTTAAAATTATTATGCAGTTCAACATTGTCTTCACTACCTGCAGTTCTTCTACTTTAAAGGGTTTATCTTTATGGGGTTCTTTTTTCTATTCTTGCATGTCTGCATTTTTCTCTGGATATACTAAATATACAATATATAGGCGTTTATGAAGGCGTGGAAGGCCGCTTGCCAGGAAGAATCATATAATTCTTTTCTGATGATTCCACAAAACAGGACATTTCTGTTGAAGCCACTAAAATTTAGTGGCCCGTGCAAGTCTTCCAACATCTATCTCAAGGTAAAAACTCGTATAACACTATATTTGTTGTCCTATCGCCACTGTTATAGTACGTAGGAACTGAGAAAAGATTTTGGAATAGCCTTGCCAAGGTCATATACTCATATGTGTGTGTTGTGTGACATTCGAAGATTATCGTGCAAATCAGTAAACACTCAAAAATCTACTTCACGTGTAAAGTTAGGATTCATGATTCAACATGGGCACAAGTACAGTCAAATTTTAGTGGTTCTAGGATGTCACTTGTTAGCTCCTCCCTGAGATGATCACATGGCTATATTGAACTTCTAATTCCACTGTGTGTGCATTACATGCATGCAGTTGTCAGGAAAAATAGTAGCACCAAACAACAAACTAGAATGGATTGGATTCCACATAAATGCATGGCTCACCTTTTCCTACGTCAATGGACTTGTCATTACTGGAGATGGTCAAATTGACGGTCAAGGCTCTGCTTGGTGGTCTCAGCCTTGTCTTCATCATCTGCACACTGTATATAGTTTATATATATATATATATATATATATATATATTTATAGTTATTGTGTGTAAATCGAGAGGTTTTACCTATTCACTATATCAAAGTATCCTTTTCATGTTCTGCAGGGTATAACTTGCAAAGGACCTTCTGTAAGTAGAAATTGTTATCTTGAGAATACCTGTTCCTGTTGTACACTTTGTAAAGCAATCTTAGAGGTTTTAAATTATCAAGTTACTATATATATATGGGACCATTTACATTGTATTATACATATGTACTTTCTCACCGTGCATCATCATTTGGTACAGGAATATGAGATCTCTAATATTCTTCTCAGTTGTGTTACATGTTTATACTACTCTATTGGATCAACAAAGATCTTATGATTTGGAATTTTTCTAATGTTTCAGTAAGATGTGTTACAATTTTAGAACAAAATATTGGAAAAAGTTATGCACATCTTGATAACGAAATTATAAATGGACAGGCACTGGTATTTCATAGATGCAACGTTCTTCGACTGAGTAGTATTACACATAGGAATAGCCCAAGAGTTCATACAATACTAACAGATTGCTATGATGCCATTCTATCCAACCTTCGGATAACAGCCCCTGAAACAAGCCCCAACACCGATGGTATTAACATCTCTGGCTCAAAGAATGTGACTGTCAGGAACTCTTACATCGGAACTGGTACGATTTTCCACCACCAGCGCATAGATTTTACATTTGGATCCTATTATAAATCTTATTAGCATATTTAGTGAATGTTTTATATTTATACAGTGGACCTTACAGGTTCTTAGAGTTGGTAGTAAAACTTGACTATATATATGATTGCATGCAGGCCATGACTGCATTGCTGTGAGCGGAGGATCATCCTTTGTCAATATCACAGGAATATCCTGCGGACCAGGTCATGGTATCAGGTAATCCTCTATTTAATTGTCGTTTTATTTGATGTTTGAACTGCTAAAGCTTGACTAATAGGCAATAGATTGTTTGCATATATTAACATAGCATTGGAGCCTTGGGGAAAGGCGGACACGATAAGGTGGAAGAAATTTATGTGAGGAACTGTACTTTAAGAGGAACCTTAACTGGAGTAAGAATTAAATCCTGGCAGGTAAATAAAATCCTGACTCAAACTATAGTACCAACTGCCAACTGGCAAGTATATTTATATATATCACTCCCTTGCAATGTTATATTATATTTAGTAGCTGATTCTTCAAAATGCTAACAATTACAGTGTGTGTGTGTGTGTGTATACAACAGGGGGGAACTGGATATGCAAGGAATATATCATTTGAGAAGATAAAGTTAATAGACGTTAATAACCCTATCATTATTGATCAATTCTACTGTCCAGGTCGAGTAAATTGCCAAAACAGTGTAAGGCGAACTTTGAGTACATCTTTCTTTTATAGCATTTCACGCTCAATTGGTATAAAATATATCAGAATCCTGACATGTGTTTCTTTTTTTCATTTGTTTATATATGTATGAATGTGCGTTTACATAACAATGAAGACCTCAGCTGTGGAGTTGAGTGACATACGTTATAAAAGTATATCAGGGACATCAGGAACGGATCAAGTGATTAACCTGAGTTGCAGCCTTAGCCATGGGTGCACCAACATTAGAATTGAACGAGTGTACATAAAATCAACAACTCCAGGGAAGAGGGTTTATGCCAACTGCATCAATGCTCACGGAACTTGGTCTCATACAATACCTGATGTTAAATGCCTTTTGCCATGAAGAACAGTCTTTCCTGCACTCGCTAGCGTGAACATATGTTTTCATTGCATGTTACAAGGAAAATAATGAAAAACAGTTTAAGGAGCTTTTAATACTTTGCACCATGTATACCTCTACCATTCTTAAACTTAAAAATTTGCACATATTTTTGTACAGATGTGTAAATGTGTGTTAAACTGTTAATGCACCCATATAACATCGAGTTAACATTTCAGTGTGAATTCATGTTACATGAATTGTAGCCAAAACATCACGTACTGGAACATGTCAACATACATAATATTAAGCAATATAACATACCAAGCTTTTAAACTCTGTCTGTAGCAGTATAGGTAATATTTTGCTACCCATCTATGTATAAGCTATTAAACTGCCAGAGAAATGTATCAAGACTTGCATCTTTAAAAATTTTGTAATATATTTACAGTGGGCAGTATCACGATCTCTTTGTTGAACGCCTTCACTAGCAGTTTATAAGTGTTGGTGCCCATATGTACTGGATTTTTCTATATCTCACATGAATCGGAGCGTCCAAAAATTGCATAACGGTTGTCTGCAATATTTTCATATACAAAATCCCGCACAAATCTGTAATAATCAATCTGTTAAAAAAATAGATAGATAATTGATTTAAATTATTTAGAACTTCCAATAACTGGATAGATGAACTTACAGGGGCACAAACTGTAAAAAGAAAGCTAACTGAGGAAGGGGAAAATCTATATATTCCATAATCTTCAATACTGCTTCCGATTTTATATATGCCCTGAAACCACAACTTGATATTATTTAGCCTGTTTCTGCTATGATAAGATGCCATTCAGGTAAGGTGCACACTTAATCGAAAAATTCATTCTTAAATGGCCAAATTTTCATCACTTATTATGAACCTTGAGGTCTCAAAATTAACATACTAGCAGGACATATTAGGTTACACTTGCCTATTTTCTTCCATGAGGACAACAGTTGAGATATCATCAGGAGATCTACCGGATCTCTGTAATAATTTCTTGCCTGCTTCACTCTGTAGTGCTTCAAACCTTATTTTCCTGAAAAAGTATTTCCAAATTCAGAGAATAGAACTGGCTCATTATGATACGTTCGGAAATAAAGAATTGAGGAGCACTTCTGTGCTTGACTCAATCGACAAATTACAGAACAGGGCAAAAACCAAAATAGGCTTGCGACCACCATCCCCTGTTCCTAGAACATCTACATATTGTTAAGCTTTTCAGGATAAGATTTAGCATCAAGTTACAAAATTAATAAAGAATTCTGTACTTTGTTTTGCACAATCAGTCTAAAGGAGTTACAATGAGCACTTGGACTTGTTTTAGGAGGGAAAATCAGAAACAACCAACTTTGAGGGCAGGTTGGGGCAGTATGAACTATAAAGCACCTGTTTTCAACTTTACTCCGCAATTTTATTGGGAGAAATATCATCCTAAAAACTCGGTGTTTCTCTATCCGGCATAAAGAATTGGTAAAACATTATTTAAACCAATTAACACTAAAAGAACAAGAGTGAGTATTATCGTGATCGTGATAAGGACATGGTGCACAGATGTTAACTAAACTATCTAAACAAATAAACATAGGAAATTAGCAGAGAAGTGGCCAACCTTTGACGATCATTATCACGAACAAACTTGACTCCTCCATTACACAAGTTACATACACCTATCAAACAAATAAAATATTCAATTCAGACTTTTCTGTTGGGTTGGGTCAGTCCAATTCAATGGTATGAGCTTTGGGTGATCTAAGACAAATATGGGTGGTATAATAATTGCATTTGGATAATTATTATAGAAGATAATAATTATAATTGGGCAATTATTATAGATGATTTGTCTTGATCGCAAAATGTAAGTAATTAGGTACCAAGGTAATGACAAGTATGGTAATTCTTGGTGGTTAAGTTTGAGATAACTATATATACATAGTCATAATATGTTTGATGGGTATGCATGAAGGTTTAGGTATCGTTTGGTACGTGGTTGTTCCACGTACATAAGTTTGGAAATACCGTGAGGCGTGAGTAATGCTTAGTTATTGTTAGGCTTAAGTATTCATGATTGATTAATTGTATTATTGATAACTATTTTGATTAATAATACAAGTTGGGACGCGAGTTTTCTGCGTCTTGCATTGTTTGGTTATCTAGTATTTTCTCCGTAACAAGTGGTATCAAGAGCCAAGGTTCGTGATAGATATGGTTGGAGGAAATTCGAGATTGAATTGTTGAGAAGCACTATGAAGGAGTTGCGTGCGGCGTGGACTATACGGTTGGCCCTTGCACCGAAAATCATGTTCAGGTTCGAGATAGAAGATGGAAGAGTTCGTCTGAATCATTTCAATGGATTGATCATCCAAGTGAAGAATTTGGATGATACTATTGTTGTTCTTCTAGACGCCGAAAGATTGATGAAGCAAGGATCTGGTGACTCATCAGATGGTAGGGCGCTCGTAGTTGATGCACGTGATTTCGGATTGAGATGTACTGTTGTGAGATACACTATTATGATGAAGAACGGTGATTTGGAGGTCACTAAATGGAATTTAGCGACACTCAAAGTTTAGAAGAATAAGTTGCAGAGGTACTTGTTCGAGGAGAGGCATTGGCGGATGAACTTCTATTTCTCGGGGGTGACCGTTGATTCGATTATGAAATATTGGGCTGAATGAGAGGATTGTTGAGAGTCAGCCCAATTCAATGCTATGGAGCTTGAGTGATTCAAGACAAATATGGGTAATATAATAATTGTATTTGGGTAATTATTGTAAAAGATAATAATTATAATTGAGAAATTATTATAGATGATTTGTCTTGATCACAAAAGGTAAGTAATTAGGTACCAAGAATGGTAAGACTTGTATGACAAGTATGGGAAAACTTATATAACAAGTATGGTGAGTCTTGGTGACTAAGTTTGAGATCCACAAACAGTACTTCCAGATACTGTATTTGAAGCAGTTGTTCGAATTCCTTATGATATGCAACTAAAACAAGACTATATATACATAGTCATAATATGTTTAATGAGTATGCTTGAACATATAGAGGTTTAGGTATCGTTTGGTACGTAATTGTTCCATGTACATAGGTTTGGAAACACCGTGAGGTGTAAGTAATGCTTAGTTATTATTAGACTTGAGTATTCATGATTGATTGGTTTTATTATTGATAACTGTTTTGATTAATTATACTTTGATTAATAATATAAGTTGGGACGTGAGTTTTCCGTCTTGCATTGTTTAGTTATCTTGGTTTTGCTCCGTAACATTTTCAAAATCAGGGAGCACGCACCACAAGTCAGAAATAATTTCACTGATTAGTACATAGTCGTATACTAGCTTTTGACAAATAAAGTTTCCATATTTACGAAATTACAGTTATAACTTACAAGAATCCAGCTTTAATGACTGTTCTTTAAGCTAAGCTAAGTAATTGATTACTAATATAAAATTGTGTTGGAATAAAAAAAGGATATGGATCATGGATGTACCGTCAAAAAGCATAATAGGCCTGGAATCTTGTTGAAAGAAGCTTGAAGTTTCCTTCGTAACCTCCACCGTAACGCCGCCGCGAGGAGGTAACGGTGAGAGAGTTGCAGTGGTGGTAATACGGCGGAGACCGCCTATATGCAGCAGCGGAGGGGGTGGTGATGCCTTCAATCGTGCCCAGCCGGCGGGTACTATGACTGCCATCGGATTTTATTTTATAAAGTCCCGTCAAGCCGAGCCTCCTCGCGAATTACAACTAGTACTAGTATAGCCTCTCTGTTTTTTTTTTACAAGATTAAAGTTAAAACTGATAATATAAGAATGACGTAAATTGCAATACAAATGAATTATAGTTATATCTCATAAATAAAGCTTATATTTATACACTCATTTAGTACTTGGTAACTAAAAATTGTGCGTGGAAACTTGGGAGCCTCTTATATCTCACGTTGGTTCCGGTGGATGGCCATGAAACAGCTGGGAACAAGTAATAATTTAATTAGTTATTTATGTTCTTAAAATTGATTTCTTTTAAATAAACTTATAAATTTATACTTCATGTCTTCGTATAATATTATCCATTCTAATAAATTTTATTTCAGTGAAAATTAATTACAAAATTCTTGTCTAAGCAATTTTTTAATAAATATAATATTATAATAAAAGATAATGGGGATAAGAAATGAGATCTAAAATAATGCATAAATAATTATTAAGAAAAAACAGTAATATAAATAATCACATATATGTATGAGATATGTAAAAGATTGTTTGAATGAATAATAACACGTCCTTTGAGGGTTATTCCAATTTTTTTTAAATGAGATAACATGATATATGATATATTTTAATTCGTGAACACGTATATATATGCGAGTTCTCGTATTATTATATAAAATTTATTAATTATATACATAACAACTTAGTATTTAAGACAATTTTTGGGTACTAACATTTTTCTTGTTCGAATACCTCATTTTTGTTTCCCTAAAACTTTATATGGGAAACCAAATTTGGATATTATTCAAGAGGGATAAAATTTTATTTCACTTATAAATAATTTGTTTATAATTTTTAAATAAAAAACAAAAAATAAATAAAACAAAATTTGTCAGAAGGACATGCTGGGATGACTAAAAATAAATGTAAACCCTAAAATACCCGGGACCTGATCCGGGTGGGCGGGTATGTTCCCATCCCTAGTATGCTCTCTCTCCGTTGTGTTATCAGATTAGGCTCCATTCCCGCCGCCGCCGCCGCCTCTTTTTCTACTACCACTACTCTCTCCGACCCACCTGCCCTGATTAAACTCAAATCTGAACGAGACCCAGATAAGCTCTTCCATTTATTCAAAGCCAACGCCCGTAATCGCCTCGTTATTGAAAATCGATTCGCATTCGAAGACACTGTTTCCAGATTAGCTGGAGCTAGAAGATTTGATTACATTGAGGAGTTGTTGGAGCAACAAAAGTGGTTGCCTCAGGGCAGGAGGGAAGGTTTTGTTGTCAGGATTATAATGTTGTATGGAAATGCAGGAATGTATAAGCATGCTGTTAATACTTTTTACAATATGCATTTGTTTCCATGTAAAAGAACTGTTAAATCTTTTAATGCTGCATTGTTGGTTTTGACTAAGACGCGTGATTTGGTTGCCATCGATTCTTTTCTTAATTGTGTTCCGTTGAGGTTTGGGATTAGTTTGGATGCCTATTCTTTTAATATTATAATTAAGGCTTTTTGTGAAATGGGGTTGTGCGATAAGGCCTCTTTGGTTATGGCTGAGATGGATAAATTGGGGGTTAAACCGGATGTCATTACCTTTACTACACTTATTTCGGCTTTTTATAAGATTAATGGGTGGGAGATTGGGAATGGGTTGTGGAATCTTATGGTGACAAGGGGTTGTTTACCTAATTTAACCACGTTTAATGTTAGGATTCAGTATTTAGTTAGTGGAAGAAGAGTTTGGCAAGCTAATAGTTTGATGGGTTTGATGAGGTATATTGGGATTAGACCAGATGAGGTTACTTATAATTTGGTTATTAAAGGGTTTTGTGTAGCGGGTTATATGGACATGGCTAAGCGGGTTTATTCTGCCCTGCATGATGAGGGTTACAAGCCTAATGCCAAAATTTATCAGACTATGATACATTATCTTTGTAAAGCTGGTGACTTTGATTTAGCATATACGATGTGTAAAGATTGTATGAACAAATATCGTTCCCTCAATGTGGCTACTATCTATATGCTACTTGAAGGCCTTAAAAGGAACGGAAAAATCCAAAAGGTTGAGTATATCATTACTTTGGCTCAGAATAGGGTGCCTCCCTTTCCTGCACAGCAATTGGATGCCATGAAGTCAATTTTGCCAAGGAGCTGACTAATTTTGTATTGTAAAGCAGAGTTTAATAATTAACCATCACAGCAGCTTATGGACCTGCTCTCATTTTATAGATTCCTATCAGACATAGATGAAATAATTGATAATGCAATTTTTTATAGATAACATATAGGCAGAAGACTGCCTATGTATCTAATCTGTTGTTCGACCATACTAAATCATGTTCAGACAAGTTACAGGTCACAATGGTGGTTCCTACTTTAATTCTTGTAAGTTTTCTATTCTATAAATCTCTCTCTCTCTCTCTATATATATATATATGTATGTATGTATGTGTATATGAAATCATGCTCTTATATTTTTCATGTCATTTTCAGTGTATTGAAAATTGGTGCTGATGAATAAAATGTCTATTCGGAAGACTCCTTGTATAGCAAGCTGCTGGAATGGTAATTTCTAGCTCTTATGCTCTGATTGCTTGGAAGGAGTGAAATTAGGTACCAGTGGAATAAAGTTTGTTCAATTTTGTGGGTAAATATCACAACCTTCTGTCATACCTCCACTCGGTCACTACAAATTTAAACTTTGTTCACAGTTTTTCTACCATCGGTCATTCCCTTCCTTCCCCAACTCAACGGATCATTATTTTTTAGCATTTGTTTAGTTAGATTTTTTTTAATTCTCTATATTTACATGCTTTATAAGATTTCCAAACTTTTGTGTAGAAGTATTTAGACTTGGTTTACACATGGACGTGTTGATAGTGTACCTCTTTTTTTTCCTATTCATCATGAGAACCAATATACGACATAGTCACTTAGTCAAAAATAATTATAGACTCAGATGGTGGTGTGGATGGAACATCGTGAAAATTTAAATGTAACCAAGGCCTTAAGATTAAAAGATAATTGAATTGTATGAACATCACAGCATTGAAAGAAAGTGAAACCCTCTGAGATCATATGCATATATGTTGAGTTCAACACGTGAAAAGTATGGTTTATTAATCAACTTAGACATACTACACAACATTTTCCATATCTAATGGTCGATTTGTATGTTATTTCCTTTTAACCTACATTGGTATTTTCCGGATCATTGATGATGCATGGCATAAAGGTAATTGAGTGCTGCTGGCTGTTTTTACCTTTTCTGATAGGTGTTTCATGGAGGGAGAAATATGGAAAGATGTTTAGATAGGTTGAGCAGCTCCCTTTCTCAGAGTCCATGTAGAGGTCTATGGGGGCTTTTTATACTTTAATAGCTTATTTAGGGAAAATACCATGGAATCGAATAAGCAATCTTGCTGAGAGAACTAACCAGAGTTGTAAACACAAGTATCTAGCATAATATGTAATTGGTCTTTTATCTAAGGGTTCTATTTGATATTGTAACATCTTTAACTTTCCTTGTGGGTATATGCCTCCTAATTTTAATTGGTTTAATGATGACTGAACAGTTTAAACTCATGAAGGTTTTAGAAATGTGTAGAGGATTTAATATAAGTTCAGTGATGTATCTGGGATACAGTACCATATAATTTACAAATCTACTAGTACTGTTTCCTTGGAGAAAAGCCTTCTTTTGCAGCCTTTAGGAACATAACTCCGTCCCCAATAAGCTTCTATAAAAGGGAATCCCTGGCTATGTCCCTTATAATTAAATGCTCCAATTCATGTTCGTTATGGTGTCAATGTGGCGTTTCTGGCACAGTATCTTCCCATATGCCTATGGGCCATGTAAACCCTTTTCTTCACCTTGTCCTACATCAGAAAATGGTTTTTTTTTGGGGGGGGGGACTCAAAGTGTCCATCTCCGGTGGTTCTCTTCTCAGTTCCATCTTCGCACTGTCGCTATAAAGTCTCCTCTTTCTCTCTGGATTTCGATTTCCATATGTTTTTTTAGTGTTCCGAAAGTGTGGTGCTTATTTATTTATATATACCTCAATGGTACTACTATATATAATAATATCGATATGTAATTATCTGGATAGTTAAAACTATCGGTTATGTATCACACACACACACACACACACACACATATATATAATGCAGTTTCTTAGTTATTTTAAGAGTTGTAACTGTTTATTTTATAATGTATTGCATATTTAAGAGTTTAAGTACCCAAAATTGTTTATAATTTCGATTGCTAGAACAATCTGAACTATGTTTAACTAATAATATGGTGAATTCTGATTATTAGTGAAGTATTTAACTGTTTATGTACTTTTAAGTGATAAAAAATACGTAGTAACTATTAATGTATCCATTCAGTTACCTACCTTTTTTTTAATTGATCGAGTAATGTTGTAGAATTTGATGCAATGTATTTAATGTCCATCATGAATTCATAGTAATGCTGTTATTTTAATATTACTCTAAGATATTTATTGCTAATCAGTATTTTCAACAACATAGATTGATACATATAATGACATGTAACTTGTAAATGCCGTGGGTGCCATACCATCACCATGTCATCTGTGGACAACCTTGGTCCTTTTCTTGTGCAAGAGGTAATTCTCTTACTCTTGACTAGGAAAGGAGTTTTTATCTTTAAGAGGGGACCCAGCAATAAATTTAGCATACGGTGTTATAATCTTATTAGGTGATGCAATAATGATTTATCAGAGTGGAAGAAGCTCGAAATGAACCTTAGGTTTACCCAAAAGAATCATAACTTTAAACTCGTCGTTATTCACTGATAATCTGATTCTTATTGGGAAAGGGTAGAGATAATCTTGAAGGACACTGAGATGATATTGGAGCATAATTCCCGGGAGTACTTGATGGGAATCTGAAAATAAGTATTACAGGGACCAGTTGTGGCAGGATTACAAACTTGGGAGGCACTAGATACATGAAAGTTTGATAAGATGCAGGCAGTGTGGATAAACCCAAATCAAGGGAACTGATATTATCTAGTGCTGTGAGGAAAAGGCAGAACTTTCGAAATGTGAAGAGTTTATAGGGAAAACGGAAGATGTTTCACGTATCAAGGCATTTAGGTGCCATCTTGACACATTAATGTTGGAAGTCGATGTTGGTCTATCATTTTGATCGAAGCAAGTGCATATCTTCTTCGTGCTCAAGCTCAAGCAGCTCTGCTGGGTGTAAAACACAAAATAACACAGTAAGAAAAAAAGAGTTCCGAGCACACTTATTGTGAACAGTATGGATGCAACAGATTACATGTACAAACTTGGTGTAACATGGTGCGAGCATAATTTTTCTGCTACCTCCCTCACAGGGTAAGCCTAATGTTTTATGAGGATGACGTTGGAGTTTTTGTTTTTATTATAATTTAAAACTGTAACGTGAAATAACTTGGAAATTTAGGTTTGTAACACACTAACACTGTGTCCTTTCCTGTCTTAACCCCTTCCCTCAGATGCAAGGTTTTTCTATATGGACATGACTTGTCTGTTTTTGTATATATTTAAAGCTTCCTGCTGATTCCTAGTAAATCATTTGTCATATGAGCTGAAGCTCCTTCAAATGTTGTAACATCAATCAAATTTTGTACTCATCTTCAAAAATTTTATGTAGGCAATAAACTTCAGGAAACTTGCACAGTATCTGAAGAGTGAAGTACAGAAGTTATTCTATAAGTTGGCAATGTGGATCTGGTGGACAAAGCTTTATAGTGCAGCTCAGAAGTAAACCATCAAGACTGCATAGAAGGGAATAGAATGACTGGTGTCAAGTAATCGACTGTATAGTGTACTGAAGTAGCATGACCTTGTTGACAAATTTTAGCACAAGTAGTTAACTTAGATAGCACGATGCAAAGTAGAGGTAACTTACGTAGGCAATACATGTACAGACTTATATTCAAATTCGATTTTACCAATTTATTACTTGTATCTTGATTGTAATTTGTAATCAAGATTTTGATTTTTGACATGTAATATGGTGAAGACTGTAGTTAGAACCCCTTTGATTTGAAAAACGAGTCCAAGTACTTCTAGATGAGTTTACATTTTCTACGATTATAGATGGATATGTAAAGCAGCATAACTTAAAAGCCGCATTAGGGATTTTCAGCCAAATGTTGAAACGGAACAGCAGGCCAAATGTTGTGACTTACACCTGCCTAGTGAATGGTTTTTGTCACAATGGAGACTCCATTGGAGCTGAAAATTTATTCAGGCAAATGCAGTCAAATGGTTTAATGCCTAATGTTATTACTTACAGTATACTAATTGGAAGCTTCTGCAAGGAGGGCAAACTGCCTAAAGCAGCATCCCTATTTGAACAAATGTTGGTTAATAAATGCATTCCCAATGATGTTACCTTCCACTATTTAATGAATGGATTCTCAAATAATGCAATCTCTGAAGTACAAAATGAATCTCAGGAGCACAAGAAGTCTATGTTTCTGGACTTATTTAAAAGGAGTATATCAGATGGTTGGAGTCCACAAACTGCTGCCTATAATTCTATTCTTATATGCCTTTGTCTATATGGAATGCTTAAAACTGCTCTGCAGATGAATGATAAGATGGCCAGCAAGGGCTGTCTTTCGGATTCTATTACCTTTGCTGCACTGCTACATTGTATCTGCTTGGAAGGAAGATCGAGCGATTGGGAGAGCATTGTGTCCTGCAGCTTAAATGGTCCAGAGCTTAATGTTGCTCTAAAACACTCGTTAATATTAGACCAGTATCTGCCTCAAGGAGTGAGTTCTAAGGCTTCAGTTATTTTGCATTCCTTGGTTGAAGATTACAGGTCTCATAATCAAGAAGTCACTGATCTTAAAGCTTCAGTGACTTGGCGGAACTCAAACTGTGCAACTGGAATTTGTTTTTCCAGATATAAGACCAATATCACTATAGTTCCAAGATTGACATTAGCTTTGCACGGAAGGGTAGGCACGGACTCAAGAAGTAAAACTTTTACTACATTGCTTCAGGATTCTGGTAATAATTGATCAAGGGACACGGGACAGTGTTGGCTTATTTCGTGGCTAAGTGGCGGTATACATTGAAATTATCATTGTGCAATTTTTGTGCTCTTCGCACAGATGGATTGATATCAAATTGGAAAAGTACTTGGGTAATAGAACACCGTTTCTTTCCCTTTTAAACTAAGCAGTTCTAGAGCACTGTTCTTCTGTATTTTTATTTTTTTTTAATTTCACACTGTAATCAAGTGTTTTATGTTGCAGGGTATGTAGAGAATGCAGTTTCTGGTTGAGCAGTTCTTCACCTTGAAGTCTGGAACTTAGCAAGAGATTGTGTTAATACTGTAATAGTGTAATCTACTCAATATTGTCTGAAAGGTAACTGACTATATATAGATATATGCTGCATACATCAGGATAACTGCCACTTTGCTTAAAATGACAAATCGGAAACTTTACAATCAAACCCTTTTTCATTTACTTTGACCTCTTTCACGATTTCAGTGTAATCTTCGTATTTTCATTATTCTGCTTTTATGCCTCAAATCCTTTTCCCCTAACTTTCTCACTAATGCCATTGTTCTTATTGCAGTTTGATGTTATATTACAGTGATTCCAAGGAAAGGGAATGACTCAAAGATAATGGGAAGGTGATGCAAGATTCAGCCTTGCAGAAGTTCTAACTAGAAAGGAAAGGCAAAAGTCTAAACTGTAAACGGACACATCTTGTTAATTTGAACATCTCATATGTTGTGTGCAACTTGAGATTATGCAAGAACTTCTATCAGGAAAATACAATTTATCAATATAAAAGTATGTACTTTTGTATGTATACTTTTCTGTAATGGGATCTATCTACTGACGTAACTGACTTCATTAAAGAATAAATACTGCCAAAAAACTTGGTACACTTGAAATCAAGAGTTGTAATCTAGTAAGAGAATGTCACAGGTACAGCCTCCCAAGTGGAAGAAAGAAAATAATTGTTATAGACATGGTGAAAAAGAATCACAATTTGAATTCACAAAAGCAATCAGGTAGAGCAGATCCTATTCCCATAGTGAATTCATTGCTATGAGCCTTCCATAAGGCGTCCATCAACTCCTTTCCCTTTAGTCCCTTCGAAGAGAAATCTGAAAACTGTCTCCGGCTTAAGAAAAGTGTTTTAAACAGTCCCTTGTAGGCCCGCATTGCTGCCACCATCTTATCCATGTTTCCAAAATATGTAGCCATATATGAGTCACTGCTGATTGATACATGATAATCCAATGCAGCTTTTGTGTTTCCATGCATGCTTTTGAAATCATGATTAGTTAGGAGGGAAGATTTCGTAAAAACATTAGTGTAAACAGAGGTGAGCCCTTCAACTTCCATCAGACCATCCCCAGCCGCCAAATATATATTCGTGTCTGTTGGGATATAAAGAGATTGAAGAATGAAAGCAGTCTCATTTGGAGTGAGAGGACATTTTCCACGGCCTCTCCAGACACGGGCAGCTTCTCCGGTCCATGGTTTACGATCTCCTCGTGCGGCCTCTATAGCTTGCATGGAGGACGGAGAAAGGCCTTGGTACTCACATTGACTGTAAGCTACCATGTCAGGTTCAAAACGAAGGTGAAGTGAAAGAAACGGTTTGGGTATGGCTTGTAATAGTTCAGAACCTTTCTCCTCTAAGAACCTGGTAAGACGTAGTGCACTGTAACATGCTTGACAAAGAGCAGCCTTAGCATACCGGGGATACCTGAGATTTTAAAAATAAAATTGGTTGACAAAGCTGAGAACAAGGATGATGTATGACGGAAAAGATTGTTGAAATCAATTGCAACTAGATACATGTATCAAAGGCTAAAGTTCATCATTTAAGAAAGAAAATCAGCAGAAACCACAAGATTGTTAATTAGATAAATTTTGCCTTTAATAAGAGAGATTTTCTGGGACCTGTTCGGCATCTTAAAAATTACTTAAAAGTGAACTTTGGCTTATAAGTCCGTTTAGAATTATAAGTTCTTGATTGACAAACAAACCATTTAAGTGAATTTGGGCTTATAAGTTGGTCAACCTATAAAAAAACAAACGGCCCTATAATAAATTTCTTCAAGTTACTAAAATTACCTTTCTAGATTTTATTCAAGTTACAATATGCTCAATATTAGATTAAGACAGAATCTTCTCAAAAGTGAAAAGTACTACTGCTAAGCAGTACATCATTGCCATTCCTACCAGATGTAAAAAATATGTGGTGCAACATTATTACCTATCCCTCCTTTGGCTCATTGCTGGAGTGATGGAGATGTAACGATGCTCCAGTAAAGAAGGAAGAATACTTTCAATATAATCAAATTGGCCTTTGCGTTTGCTGCAATCTACAGGAACAGGTTCCTTTGATGCAATCTCAGAAGGGAGTTCTTTCACAACTTTGATGAAACCATTCATTTTTCCAATGAAGTAGTCTACATCAAATACATCTGCAAAACCACTGTGAATACCAACGAGTGAATGACAATTAAATATAATATTAAATTTAGATTTAAGCATTACGATTTTTATTTTTTGTTAGTTCACATAGATGATTAAATAAATTTTAAAAAGAACATATAAATATACTCTGCGAGAATTAATTTCGTAACAAATACAAAGAATATGTTCATCATCTATGTTTTTTATTTTATTATATCCAAACATGAAAAATATAAAAATAATCAATAATTACATGCAATTTGCAGCAACTTAATATCCAAAGGAATTAGTTATTTATTCTTACTTTTTAGAAATGAAATCATCTAATTTGGAGCAAAGGTCGTATCACTTACAAATCCTAATAAGTTTTCTGAACGGAGGTGATACAGTTACACGAATGAGGGAAATATAAATCCTACCACGTGCTTCGGAAAATTTACAATGTTACTTAACAAGGATGAAAAAAAGAGATGACATTTGGCAAGAAAGAATCAGTTTATATTTGTGTTTCAGACATTTCGTTGTTTCCATTTTGAGAACAAAAAAGGGAAACTTAAAATAAAAAAACCGAGAATAAATCTATTGCCTTCTTTTTGGTTCATTGTCAGTTCACTGTCTTCCGCAGTCCGCACTCCTTAGCCAAATTTACCTAAGAACCGAGGGTTAACAAACTACGACAATAAATCTGAACCAGCATTTAAAGGTATTTCTTCATCAGAACGACAGATTGTATAAGCATCAAACTGATCTGAGATTTATTTTAAGATACTTCATAGGATAAAATCATATATAGTACTCATATTCTTGTTCATTAGCAATCAATTTCTTGCACTGTTTTTAAATCTTAAATTATTTAGTATTCTTTGGTTTCTTTTTAAAATGGAAATAAGGCAGATGTTACCTGGATTCATTCCAATATGCTGCCACTTCAAATTTTGGCAATACAAGAGTTGCATTTAACAAACGTGCAATCCCAACACCATCACATAGCTAGAAACCATCATTAACATTATAATGCGGTCACACAATGACAATCAAAATTTTCAAGGAACAAAATATAGAAGAAAATAATGGTCAAGAACTTACATCCCGCCTCATTTGATTAAGTCCACCATAACAATCCACTCGAATATAACCACTGGTCTCTTCTGGAAGAGCTGCAGCATTTCAACACATAAAACCAAATGCAGTTGTCTGCATCGAAAGTCATCCAATATAGACTCAGAAATACCAAAAACAGATCCCATTTTGAGATTTATTCTGTGATCCATTAAGAAAACTTTTGCCATCTCGTGATTCCATAACTTATATTCCCCACTCCCCAGCTCATTTGCAAATATTGTCTATTTAAAAATGTTTGACAAAAACTTATTACCGCATACATACTCAATCAAACTAAAATGTATCTTTCTACGTAACCCGGGACAAGAAAAAACAAAAAGTAAAACTAACCATTAAGGTGGCCTCGAATCCACCAATCACAAGGCCTCCATTCTATTAACCTTCGAACACTCCATATATTAGAATTAGCAGTGCTCGTGGTACTGAATCTGGAATAGTAATTACGACAACTCAATATGTAATTCAATGAATTTCATATAATCTTTTCGACAAGCAGCTACTTAATATACAATCAATATTTCAATATAAATCTAAAATAAAACAGAAGTGAAACAAAAGCTAATCAAACATAAGAGAAACAGAAACGAATACTTACATGAATGAATTAGATGAAGAATAGAACGACGGTGAAGGTTGGGACAAGAGATAGATCAACGACAACACGAGTAACAGAGTAACAGCGTAGATATTCAAGTAGGGTTTCTTCACTACAGATGCTATCATTTCATATGTACAACTGTGTGTGTGTGTGTGTGTGTGAATTCTTACAGGTGTTGTGTAGATGATGATGTTGAGATTGTGGGAGAGATTGGATCTGCGAATTAGGACAAGTAACAAACAAGCACCCAACTTTAAGGCTTTGTTTGGCAACGCACAAGTAATTGGAGCCACAGCTATTGGTTATTCTATTTGTAATTTGTAATATCAAAATTTATATTTATTTTTGTAAAATGTATTTCACATCTATATAAAATAAAATTTTGATCTATCTTGTAGAAACAGTAAAAATAATAAAAATTAATTCAAAGTATGAGTTCTGAGAAACAAATACATTTATTTGGCAAAATTAGAGTATATTGTTACTACATTTTATGTTGTACATGAGTACGTTATAATTATAAGGAAGATAAAAAATAATTTTATTTATAAGTTATAAAATAATTTTAAGTAATTTTTAAAATGTAAATTTGACCATATATTAGTAACTCTTTTTTTTTTTGACAGAACCATATATTAGGAACTTGATTAACCGATTACTTACGAAACTCATGTTATATTCACATATTTTAGATTAAAACTATTTAATTCTATAATTTTCGCTTCTTGTGTGCCGTTGATCTCATTTTCGAACAACAAAATATTGGCAAGGGGAAGTGTCAAAATTGTTTAATAACGTTAAAATATGATCCGCCTCCTGACAAACGATTGTTACAATCATCAATTTATTAGTATAATTTTATGCATATAAATTTGACATCGGAAATTTTTGTAAATTTAGAATAACCACGTAATATATCTGCACTTCTTGTAATTGTAATAGTAATTTTTCTTATCTACAAAAAATTACGGTAGATAAATAATTAATCCCGAAGAGAGAGTAATCGAAGGCTTTAAGTTTAACAAACTTGATATTGAGGCTAGCCGGTTAAACCTGAAAAGATAAAACATCATAGTTCATCGTTGAAGTGATTATTAACTTTTAAATAGATTATCGATCTAAAAAAAACTGCAATCAAATAACTAAGCATTATAAGGGGGTGTTTGGTTCACGGGCTGCTATCGGGTTGGAATGACTAATCGGATTAAAGTGATATGTGTATAAAGTATCATTTTTTTAAACCAATAAAGTATCATTTCTAATATCATGTGTTTGATTTAATGATGTAATGAATTTATTAATTTAATATTATTATGTCATATTTTTGGCATAGTGCTTTTATTTCACTTTATTTTTAGTATTAATCTCATTAATAATCAATTGCTAATCCTCACGTTATCCTTTCTCTAAAACGAAGAAAAAATTAATTCCAATGCATTAATTATAGAAAATATCTTCAAACGATATACTTCAAATCAGGAAGGTATCACGCGAAAATTATATTATATAAAATCAATTAATTCTCATATTTAATAAATATATCCCTAAAGTCTCTCGGAGATATATCCAATTATAATAGAATTGTGTGGGTTTGATCGTATATAAATATGTACGCAGACATCTTGATAAAAGGGATCCGATACACGAGACAAATCGAAACACCTCCCAAGCCCAACCCAATTTTTTTTTACAAACTCTAATCTCCATTAACAGTCACATTATTGTACTTTTTGCTCAATTATTTCAACAAACCTCCGAAATATGTTTTTATGAAATTCCTCCAACAACAAATATATTTTTTAATGATTAAAAAAAATATAAGCAGTTAATATGAAAAATAAATTATTATTATTTCTCAAACATTAAACAATATCATTATAAAATTTTTATTTCAATAATTAACATGTAATTTTATAAATAAAGATAAAAACAATAATTTTGAATTTGATTCTCCATACCCATAGCTCATACCTACATCTCCTTCTAAGTTATCAAAAACTCATATTTTATGAGTTTGAGGTATGAATTTTAAAATTTAAAATTTTAAACAAAACAGCAGTTATGAGTTTGGAATGAACAAAATCCATACATGATATCCGGATACCATGAATCAAATGTCCCCTAAACATTTCATATTGGTTTATTCTGTTAGTTTAGTATTAATTTTAACGGAAGTTTGACATGACATGTATAATTAGATTTGTTTTTTTCTACATGGATATCCTTTTTTTTAAGACTCATTCTTATTTTTTTTTTACTTGTTTAAAGTGTCCCCCTAACTCATTTATGTTCATCTACATTCATATCTATCCAATATATCATCTAAAAATTCACCAACTCAACATGTATATCATCACTCAGCTGTGCATTGGCCTAGGTACAGTGAAACACCGACAAATTGAACATTTAACTCCATAAACGGTTAACCCTGTGAAACCCATTAATACAGTAAAACTTTTCTTCAAAGATCCAATTCAATTACATACAACAAAAATCAACACTAAATCTGAGAGTAACAACAAATAATGAAAACGTTCAATTTGTTAAAATAAAAAAAAGACCACGTTGAAATTCGAAGGTGAAGAATGTTAAAAATATCTAAAGTTTTATATTCGAGAAGGAAAAATACAAAATTCATTTATAAATCAAAATTGAAAGTAAACTAGCTTTTTTGAGTGAAGACAAAAGGGGAAGAACAATAGAATATGTATGTATCAAATATATGGATTTATTTAAAATTAATCAACTCGAATCTAGTTAAGATTAGTGAACTAGACTTCTTATTTGGCATCCGAGATGACTTTCAATAGGGTGCACTCTGCATACTAACGGAACTCATTAAATGTCAAATGGTTTTAGTTTTTGTGAAATTTTTTAGGTGCTGATATATGCACGCCCTGAATTTATTTATACACGGGGTATCAAATATTTTGGACTGAAATGTCCCTGATTTTAATTTTGAATTTTGAAATATTCAATATCAAGAAGGGTATTTCAATTCAAAAAGTTAAACATGGTGTGCATAAATAAATTTAGGATGCGCATATATTAACACCCATTTTTTTAGTGTTCCATGATATAATTGTAGTGTTCCATGATGCAATTATAGATTAATATTAATTATATAATATATTTATAAATCTTTTTAAGTCGGCAAATTATTTGAAAATTAATAATTACTTTGGTGATGAATTAGACCATTACCCGTATGGGTTATATGTCTGTCTATTAGGAAACCACCCACACCAGCAATAACGTTTCCCTTTTGTCTAGAAGCCATCTTCCAAATTGCTCATCCACGTACAAAAACTAGTCCTAAACTTAACTTTCGGGTATTTACTTTTGTAAGAGAGCAAAATGCAACTGGTTCTGTAAATTTAATTCGTAGTCAGGTTTTTTAGTTACCTTATAACTCAAATATTCTTGGAATTAGGTTATAACATGCTGTTCCGGGATAAATAAAAAGTAAGTGTTTAGTATAAGAGTATTAAACTCATTTAATTTATTATTTATATAAAATAACAAAAAATTATCTATATAAATAAATAAATATATATAATTATAAATAATACTGAAAATATTTATACAAATAAAAAAATAAATTATACTAAAAATTATATACAATACTAAAAATATTTAGTTAATTGATGAACTAAAAATTATATAATTAATTGTTCATGTATAATAATAAAAACAAATTTTTTATACAAATAATAATTAAATTAAATTAAATATACAACATTAAATTACTAGGTAACATCTAAATAGAAAAATATATTGAAGATTCTAACAAATTAAATTGATCATAAAGATGTTTTAATATATTAATATAATGTTATTATATTTTAAATTAAAAATAATAAAAATAGAATTAAATAATACATTTTTAATAAGATTATATATATATATTATAATATGTATAAATATATGTATGTATTTTGCGCGTAAAATATTATAATTTTAAATAATAGTTGACTTACATATCTTAACATTTTAATAAGAAACTTAATTTATGCATTTTAATTTTTTTACAATTTTAGGGTTAATTTTTATTACATACACTTATAACAAATATATTATATATTTGTCACATGAAAGATAAAAAAATTTTATATTTTAATTTTAATTTAATACTTTTATTTAAAGTTTGTTATATATTTTATGATTTTAGTAATTAATATAATTTAATATATAATATTATATTATCTTATAATAAAAAACAAGTTTCAACTATATAATTCGGAAAAACCCGTATGTCCTAGGTAAGTAAGTTATTGTGTTTTGGAGTAATTACATATACTGTGTAACTCTGAGTTACTTATGTTAAATAAAATATAACATAACCAAACATAATAAATATATAAGTTCTCATGAAATTAAAAAAGATGGTTATACATATTTTTATCACATCATTAAATAATTAAAAATGAAGTACAAATTGATCCATTTTAGATGAAAGTTGAAAAAATTAGGTCAATTGTTAGATAAATTTGAAATTAATTTGTTGCAATTTGCATGGAAATGCAAGTCCTATTTTAATATCATATTATAATAATAATTATAACCATTTTCCATATATTATTGAACTTGTTCGACTGTACATGAACAAAATTGATACGAGTGATCTTCGCGTTTCTTAAACCAATCAAATCGACACGAGAGTCTCCGCACATAGTAAAATTATCAATCTTTTCTAAACGATTAGACTATAAAGTTAACATTTGATTTAACTTATAAGTTAGAAAATATATACATTTTTCAAATTATAACTGGCTTATAAACAAAGTCAAACGGACCCTTTTATGCCTCCCTTTTTCATTTCCGTATTAAATTCTTGGTCCTCGTATTTTTTCTTTGCGTATTATCACTGCAAATTCTAAAGTTCATCATCATTTTCTCCACTCCATGTTAAAAGTCTTCATTTACTATACAACTAATCAATTAGATATGTAGTTTATTCAAGGGATTGTTTAAGATTATTGCGTACCAAAAAATATTAAAGACCTCAAATAAATTTACAAAACTTTTCTCCAATATTTGGATGGCAATATTTGATTGGCTCAATTTTCACTAAAAATAATGGACGATCCGCGTATGCACATTAATAACTCAATTAAAAATAGTTACATTATCATATGTCATTCCACACTTGAGGTTCAACAATTGAGATTTATCGGAACAAATACTTATTTATAAAATTATAAATTTATTTATTAAAAAAAATCACACTATCATTTGAGAAATTTTAAAGAAAATTTTTGAAACACAGTAGTATTACTCGTTACCTACCTCAATTAATGTTATTTTCTCATCTCAATCACAAAACATGACCATACAATCTGAATATTAATTTCCTATCATGGGTGTCAGATTTTGTGAAGTCCTCTCGTGGACGTCTACTAGGAAATATAATGACATTGGACCTCATATTTTCACAAACATCTTCAACAATTGTGAGCGAGTATTGATAGTTTTTGTGCATGATCTGTCAACATAAAAAAAAAATCACCATTCCACTTTAAATGACGGATTTGACTTTGAATGACCAATTTTTTTAAAATTTGACCAAATATTACATATGTTATATAATTAGAAAATATATATCATTGAAAAATTTATATAATTTTCTTTAAAATATACTTTTCAGATTTTTAAAATTATAAATATATATATTTTTAATTTCCAGTCAAAGTTAATTAAATTTGACTGTTGAAAAGTCAAATAACACACTTGAAGTGAGACGGAGGGGATGGAGTAATAATGATTTAATTACTCATATAATTATGTTCTTAAAAATGATCTTATATTTGTATTATGCTTAATATTTGATAAAATATAATTATATTTTAAAGCATGTAGTACGTGTGTTCATGATATACTTGTTAACCCATGCACTTCATCCCTGTAAACCTGCTGCTTCATGGAGTATGTATTGCATGTAGTGTATGTGTTAAATCATGATATGCATGCATGTCATTTTCTGGATGTAATTGTTTTTCAACAAACGCCAAAAATTGACAGAGAGTTAGGCAGTACATGCATAAATTAGGGGCAGAGTGAGTGTGTGTCCCAGTCAGCTGACGTGGATCCTACGTGTTAAGAGCATCAATAGCTGACACCTGTCCAAGCCTCCTTTCTACATTTTCGTCTATATATACAGGCATCCATAGCTTCTTCATGTCCATCGTATTATCAACTTCTTCAACGTTCTTTCTCTTTATATACATATATATAAATATTCATGAATACAAATAGCTAATTAGCTACTTAATCTTTATCTAATTATAATCTAGTTTACCTTTTTCTGTTTAACTAGTTGCCTATAATTTTTGTTGAAAATGAAAGGAAGCTCGGTGGAAAATAATCCTCTGCATCTAAAATCTCTGAATCACATATCACTTGTCTGCAAATCGATTGAAGAGTCGATCGATTTCTACAAGAATGTTCTTGGTTTTGTTCCTGTTAGGAGACCTGGTTCATTTGATTTTGACGGAGCTTGGTAACTACTTGATCAAACTTAATTATTTTTTGATTAAACGTGCTTCTTAATCTTGATTTCTTTTGTGTGTGTGGGTTTTGGTGGATAGGCTATTCAGCTATGGAATAGGGATACATTTGCTGCAATCAGAAGATCCAGAAAATATGCCTAAGAAAGGAGAGATCAATCCCAAGGATAATCATATCTCTTTCCAGGTTTAATTTTCGTGTTGTTTATGGCTTCTTTAATATTCGATATCCTTCAGATACTCTATAAATTAAATGGATCCACCTAAGTTATGGTGAGTATGTATTTGATTGTTTGGACACGTAACAGAAATTCTGTGTGTGTTTGTTTTAATTTATTACACAAGGTGTTAGTATATTGCTCTTATTTTGTGGATGGATGGTGCAGTGTGAGAGCATGGGTGCAGTGGAGAAGAAGCTGAAAGAAATGGGAATTGATTACGCAAGGCAACGTGTAGAAGAAGGGGGGATATATGTGGATCAACTGTTCTTCCATGATCCTGATGGATTCATGGTGGAGATATGCAACTGTGATAATCTTCCTGTCGTTCCCATTGCCGGAGAAATGGTTCGATCCTGTTCTCGTCTCAATTTTCAACAGCAGCAGCCCCAACAGATCCCCGCAGTTCGTTTTTAGCAAGGCCAAGTACTTGTAAGTCATCTGGTGTTGTTTAATCAGATTTTTAAGAGTTTCAATAAGATAGCAACTTGCTTGTCATTTGTGATGGATGGTCACTTTCTAGCTACTTTATTAAGTTTGTGTAAACTTGTTGCAATCTGTATAACAAAGACGTGTAATTTTTTTTAGAACGTACGTTTTCTAATGCCTTGAGTTAGAGTTATCAGCAAACGTACGTTTTCTTTTACAACGTTTTTTATTCGAGGGTCGGGGTCCTTGGTGGCTTGGTGAGAACATACAAGTGATAATTAGTGGAGCCCTCAATTCGAATTTGTAGTTTCTGCATAAAGGAGAATGACTACTGACTACTGCGAAGTGCGAACAGTCTGGCTCGAATCCACTCAATTCGCAGAAGACAACTCAAACACAGGTTTTCGCTTATACGGACCAATTCAAACTTAAATACTAGATCGATTTGAGTTGAAATTTAAGCTCGGTTATCATTTTGTAAGAATGATTACTTTATTTTTATCAATTAATATTAGTTTTAAAAAATTAAAATATTTTAACAACTTACTTGCTAAACTTGCGAGTAATCTCACTGTATTAATTTAATTATATGAATTGAGTTTTGATAATAAAATATTTAAGCTTATTCCACTTATTTTTTTGAATAATTGCTTATAGCCTTACAACTTACAAATAACTACATGATCTAACAAATCTCAAATGTCCAACCACTTCTGTTATCAATCGCGCGCTCAACTTATTTCACTTGTTTGAACAATTTCGTGTATTGATTTTTTTTAATTCGAACTTGTTTATTAAATATCTTTATTAACTAAGTTAAAATATCAGCTCAAATAATTTCATTTTATTCGATCATAATATATAACTTACAACTTTAAAAATGAAAAAATAATTTAATAAATTACTAATTAAGTAGAACTTGTAGAGTAAATTGTACAACAAAAAACACACCTATATTTGAACTAGTAGAGTTTTTTGCTTGTATTTTGTTTTACTAATCTATAGGTTATATATCATTCAATCGATTCTCTTGTATGAAAGCTAAATTAATCTGCTATAGGTATATAGAAATAATTTCAGACAATTTAAAAGTCGTTGTTCTTTATTGAGTCATTGTCTTTAGGTGAGCTGTCTATATATGAATTTTCTGTCATTGCAGACACGGCCAGGCCAACCCAACCCAATTTAAACTAAATAATCTGAACCATTAGATACATTATAGTTTATGAACATGATTTTATAGGCAGAAGGTAACTAAAAAGTAACAATCGTTCAGATTCATGCATGTACTGATTTATATTATCGAGTCTATAACTATTTTGGAAAAGATGTTTTATAAAATAACGGAGCATAGAAATCTCTAAGCATTTCATATATATGCTAGTAATCAAGTATTTAGGTATATGTATGCCAGAACTAAATTAATCTGCCAAACCACATCAAACAATATTAATTTTGAAAATTTATTCTGTAAATATAGCAGACATTTTCTGCATAAAAAGAAAAAACACATAATGTAGCCGATGAATTAATGTAAAATAATATTCCCTCCGTCCCACCCAATTGTTATCCTTTCGGAGAGAAGGTCGGGCACGCATTTTAAGGTGATATAAAGTATAGTTCCGTAACTTATTTTTAATTTTTTTTTTTGAATAAAAATTTAAACAGTAGTTAATCAAGTTCCTCTACCAAGCATGTTGTCGTAATTTTCAATGGACTCCAGCCTCTGTATCACCAGCTGCTTCCTGAAGTTCTTAATAAACGCCTCTGCGCTTTCATTTATATCTTCAAATTTCTTTTTATCGGCCAAGATTTCTGCATTTTTCGGAACGCCACCAGATAATCTCATGCCGGTTGCATTGCCACTCTTCTGTTTGAACCCTTCATCTTTCAGAACTATACCTTCTTCTTCCAATTTGATAACCACCTTATTGCTAATGTTTGTGTAGAAATTATGGTGAGATATTGTGCTCTTCATGTTTTTAGTTGTGGTGCATATTATTTGGAAGACTACTTGTAAAAATAATGAACCTGTGGCTGCATATATAATTACGTTTATGTGGGGTTTCTCTCATGGCAATATTGTTATCCAAAACGTCTTGTTTAAACTTATCCATGAACTTGAGGGAATGGGGAAAGGCTATGTTTGTTAGAGTAATATAATTTCACAGTGATAATTAGCTTAACAAACACATTCACATGTAAAACTGAGCTCAAGACTCAAGCCTATACAGCCTGTGAGTTGTAACTAACTGCTGTACTACCGATATATACTTCGGAGTTCATAGATTTGATTCTTTCAACCTATATGAGTTGCGACAATAAAAAAGTTGCTAGTTTACTATCATGTTCATTAATAAAATATTTTATTTTGTCACAAATCATGATCAAATAATACTTACATCACGATTCTATTATTTTTGTTATATAACTATCTTTAATATACCATCGGGAAAAAAAATTCTAAAAAGAAATTATATTACACAATATGTATTTGAATTTTTATAGAAAATAGAAAATTTAAAATACAATTAATGTATAAATTAATTTATCAAATTAAAATAGAGATTAGAATTGAATTTAAAAAAATTGAATTATTTATGTAAAAAATTTAGATAGTGAACTATTGAATTTTGAATTAATTAAAAAATGTTATTGCACAAAAGTAAATATTTTCAGTGCAGTTAAAGCAGACCTGGTTTTAATATCGTACATGGATTTTATCAAGTTTAATCCACTTGAAAATCCCAAACGCAATATGGAGTGTATCCAACGCCTCACCACCGTCTCCTTCCGTCAACACGCACCGGAATCTGCGTCAAGACAATCACTTCCAGGTCAATTCGTCAACCCACTTACTCAGAACTGGAACTCATTACGTAACCCGCTAAATAACCCGAGACCAGTTGAGTTAATACCCGGAATAAGACGCCAAGAAAGCTACTCTTCTTCTTCAGCTGCTCGGGCGGGTTGGTTTTTGGGCTTGGGAGATAAGAAGAAAGATATGCCGGATATAGTTAAAGCGGGTGACCCGGTTCTTCATGAACCGGCCCGTAAGGTTTTGGTCGAAGAAATCGGGTCGGATAGGATCCAAAAGATTATTGATGACATGGTAAAAGTTATGAGAAAGGCTCCTGGGGTTGGTCTTGCTGCCCCCCAAATTGGTGTTACCTTAAAGGTTTGTTCTTTACATATAATTTCGTAATTGTTAATTGCGGAAATTTAAATACTCACGCACTATGCTTTTGCTTAGTTTCCAAGCCTGATACTCCCTCGTGCTGTTTTGACTACACAGCTAAAATTATTATTTTTTAAATTATTATTTTTTGAATAAAAGTTGTAGTTTAATATTTTTATTCAAAAAAAGAAAATTTTAAAAATAATAATTTTAACTATACAATCAAAACTCCTAAAAATGTGTGCTAAAAAGTCAAACGTCAAATAAAACCGAGAGAGGGAGTATGTTGTTACAATGCTACTATGCTTTTTTAGCTGATTTAATGCTAATGTTTGTTGTTTATATTTATCAGTGTTAATTTTAAGTGAGATTGTATGAAAGTTTTTCAATGAGGAATTTTATTGGAAAGTTCTAGGTATGTCATGATATCGTAGTGTGTGAAGATTGCAATGTTTCGAATGTGTGGCATGTAAATGTAGAGACATATAAAGTGGTGCAAATTTATGCTGGTTTTACGGGGCTAGATTATAATAATCTGTGTTTGGTAGTTCAATCTTTGTTATGTTTTTTATGGTTTTAAAAATTGTATAACGTGCGACATGTCATCTTATGATTTATTGAACAAGAGGTTTAAGTTCAGGTTGGTTGTAGGGAAATTAAATAGATAAAGTTTGGTATGCTATATGAAATTCTAACTTTTAATGGCAGGTTGGTCCTTTGCGTTTCTAACAGATTGTTGTTTTGGAAGATACCAAAGAGTATATTGGTTATGCACCCAAGGAAGAGATTGAAAAACAGGATCGACGACCTTTTGATCTTTTGGTATGTGTCAACAGCTAATTGAAATATTTGATGCTATTATTATTATTTTAACATTGAGTCATGTTTCCTGTTTGAATGTAGGCTACTATTAACCCAAAGCTTAGGAAGAAGAGCACAAAAGTGCACTGTTTTTTTAGGGTTGCTCAAGGTGAGAAGCAAGTGGTCTTGATTGGACGTTTGTATGTGCCAATAATATATCCATCTGCACAAATATGTAGTTTGTATATGGTCAGTTTTCATGTATCCATCCCTTACCATAGCTAAGCTACGTTACAGCGGAAAAGATAGTTGGTGCTATGTAATCTGAACTTTGCTACTATTGGCATGCTTATAATTTTCTTTTTTCTAACTTTGACTTTGAAGGGCTATTGTCTATTTTGTCCATTGTTACCTTGATCTCTTTAGTTTTTTTGTGAATGACTCTTGTTCATGGAACTAATTTATGAACTGAACAAAAACTGCCTGTTCTTCAATCTTTTTTGCTGAATTTAAAGGGAAACTTTTAGAGATGTAGTTATACATTCAATTAAAAGTTTGCTTCTTGGAACATTGGTTATCTCCAAATAAACAATCAGTCATTTGTTTCTTTTCTCTTGTCTAATAATGTTTCTTTAGATTAGAAGGATATTTTAGAAAACTTGGGCATGTTTAAAACTTTTGTGGACCTAAAACATTTTTTCTTTCAAAGTAGAATTGTGCTTGCCTCGGGGGGTGGGAAATAGATTGTACTCTTCAGAAGCTTGTTTACATCTTGGCGAAGTTGCTGACAATACACGTCTCGTCATAAGTTTCTGACAATATCATCTTTAGTTTCTTTGCGGTGTTGATGGATTCAGAGCAGTGGTGGAGCGACACTTAGAGATCGAGGTTACTGGTCTTAATCGAGATGGCCAGCCCATCAAGGTGGATGCATCAGGCTGGCAGGCTCGCATTTTACAGCATGAATGTGATCACCTAATGGAACTCTCTATGTGGATAAAATGATCCCCAGAACTTTTAGGACCATGGAGAACTTGGATCTACCCCTTGCTACTGGATGCTCCAAGCTTGGCGTTCGCTAGCACATCTTGGGCAGACATTTGTTTGAACTTTGTTGTTCACAAAATCACTTTGAATAGTATCTGTTAGAGATGCTACTTGCGGCAATTGGCTCTTGAGAATATAGGCTCTTGAGAAATTTAACAGCCCACTAGAAAAAATCAAATGTAGCAGTAATAAGGATTTTTTTTTAATTTTAAAAACAAGCTTAAAAAATTGCTAATAAACCTACAGGTGAAATAGAAAATGTAAGAGACAGTTAAAAGTATCAAACGAATGAACATGTTTTATTTGGCAGTTTGCAAAAAGAAAACTGAGCTCTATTTTAATATGGCATGAATAAAACAGAGGCAAAAATACATTATATATAATAGAAAATATAATAAAAGATTAATTCCATTATTTCAAACTCTAGATTTTTTTTATTAACTTGTATATAATAACATAACAAAATGTAGAGTCATCTCCCGGAGTGATTTATCATTTTATTAAGTCATTATATAAGTATTACTGGGGGAAAATAATTTTAAAAATAGTAACTAACTAAAAATAATATTTATAATTTGAAGGTTGGGCAAGGGAAGGGCACCCACTGGCCTGTGGTAAAAACAAACCTGGTAGAAAGGGCGAGTCTATAGCAAATCAGGTTCAATCTCATCTCCACATATACACCCATGTATAAACTCGCATTGATTTGGTAGTGGAGTGCCTGATTATTTTATTTTTGCAGTATTAAATTGGGCGGATATTAATCAATCGTGTTAGATTTAATTACTGTTATTTTTGTTAATTACAGTTTTAGAGAAAGAGAATTGATAAGCAATGACAAGTACGGCTTGCTTTATGATTATTAGCAAGAATGACATTCCAATTTATGAAGCTGAAGTTGGTGCTGCCCCTAAAGTATTATATTCTCATTCAGTTTCTTACATTTCTTTTGTTTGTAATTATCTTGATAATTTCATTCAGCATCATGATTTTAAGTATTTAATACATGTTTGGATTGAGCTGTGTTTAGGGATGTAGCTTTATTTGTTGATTTGTTTGGATCCCGATAAAGACTTTATATTTACATTAGCATGATTCATGTGTATGAAATTCGATGTTTCTTTTACTATGCATCTGATTTATTAGAATGTCTGGTGACTAGAATGATTACCCTAAATCTATATTTGATCTTCTTTTTATAGAATATCCGTAACTAAAAGGATTACACTAAATCTACACTGGAACAATCTTTTTTTAGTTATGTGGTGCATATACATTAAACTTCAAACTATATGACATCTATTGCTTCTACCTGAGTTCTTGCGGAAATTGCTCGTCATGTTATCTCTTATGTAATGCTGACACTGTTTTTTCAGTTACATGCCCCTCATTTTATTTCTTCATATTGATGTATATGTGTTATCTAAAAATATATTCATGAATTACTTGCAAGAAAGATGATGTTGCCCAACAGCACCAGTTTATCTTGCATGCAGCGCTGGATATTGTCCAGGACGTTGCATGGACGACAAGTGCTATGTGAGATTCTCGTTACCCATCTCTTTTCGTTTGTATTTAACCAAGCCAGTGCTATATATGACAAGTTCGTATTGGTGCCCCTTGATCATATAGCTGTATTGAATGTTTCCTTCCTTCTATCTCTATCTTTCCTATATCGCTTTATGCTATTATCTTTCTGTCATTAATTTTTAAGGATATATTAATATTTCCATTCCAATATTTCCAGGTTTATGAAAGCAATTGACAGATTCAATGACTTGGTGGTTTCAGTATACGTGACTGCAGGCAATATCCTGCCTATTATGTGCTTAATTAATTGATAAGCATGCAATGTACTTCATAACATGATGAAAAATGCTTAGTGACAAGCTTTGTCTCACTTTTTTTGGGTCACAGACTTGGTAATTACATAGTGACTAACAACTCGCGATTTTACAAGGATGCCTTCAATAAGAATCGTTGATGTATACTGTACAGTATATACTATATACTAAATATAAGATATAAAAAATAGTAAAATTTCTCATCAGCTGGCCAATTTTATTTTTTATGACAAAAATGAAAGAACAGGACTAGTAGGTAAGTAGGCACTCTGATCCGTTGAGCATTCTTTCCTTGTCTCTGTCTAGCTTTGGCCGGAGAGAGTCAAATAAGTTGTATTTATGCTATTTTATATATGGTTTAGTTATTTGATTTCAATCTTGCTTTTTTGTAACTCACAGTTATCATTTTGCTATTTTCACTTGCTTTTATATGTCAAGTTGTGCCAGAATTATTAACTTTGCAGTTTGATTATTATATTCCTTAACCTATTAAACCATACATACGCGATTGATGTTGCTTCATGACCCACGGAATGATGATGGGATCAAAAGCTTTTTTCAAGAGGTTCATGAACTCTACATAAAGGTATTCTAGTTCTCTAACAATTCATAATGCAGCATTGTACGCTGTTAATATCTACTTGTATAGCAATAGGTTGTTCTTATTATACGGCTGCTCTCGGTCTGAATCCTATTTCTTTTTCTTTTTTTGCAATCATATTTTGTATCGTTGTTTTTGAGTTTGACTGAAACCAGAGTCTCTAGTGAATAATCTTCTGTAAAGAGTAGCAACATTACATATAAGGAGCATCCTCTTCATGATATGTTTCATCACATTGTATTTATTAAAGAGCTTCTTACTTCAACTATTTTATTACGCATATCATAGATATAGAAGTTTGGTGGATATAATAGAAGTAACAACTGCTGGAAAATCAGATAGATTCATTTAAAATACTCCAGGTCCAGAAGTCCGATTGTCCAACGATTAAATTATTTTTTAATTTAATTTTAGAGGTAAGAAAAGTAGCCAAGGTGGTGATGTTAGAGTTTCTTCCCCTCTCCCTGTCATTTCTGGAGTCAAAGGAAGATAGTGCTCTAGGAAATCTGTTGTATTTCCAGTTTGAGTCTTTGGAACACTTTATTCTGTTGTGGATTATATAACAGTAAATTTTGGTTCTTTAGTATCAATGTTTATTCCTTGATTTACTTCACCACAATCCTTTGTGTTGTAGACTCTATTGTATTTTTTTTAAAAAAATTTTATTGCTCAACTCATTTTAACTAAACCGTTTTATAAACTCATACAAACAGTTTAAAAGTAAAAGAATAGGAAATTAAGTTTCTGTAACTTCAAATGAATTATAATCATTATATTTGTTTGCAGATCCTTCTCAATCCACTGTATCTGCCTGGATCACGCATTACCTCCACTCATTTTAATACAAAGGTTCGAGCCCTTGCAAGAAAATATCTCTGAGCCCAGTGTCATCTGCTAGAGAAACAAGCTTTACCTAAGTGGAGGCTGCATAGTGCTTCAATATTATCTCCTAACTTGAAATTATTTTTCTCATTTCTGGCCTCATTATAAAATATTGTGAAGAGCTGGTCTCTCGTATACTTTAATTAGAAAGGTTTGGTATTCGATGCAAAACAATATTGGGTTTTGCTGAATAGTAATTAATAAACTATATATATTAGTAGGCATGCATACTCTTCATATTGATTATATTGAAATAATATTTGTTTTTCATTTTAAACTATCTTTTTAATTTTACATTTTTGAGTATCATTATTTTTCACATGTTTAACTGCTTAGATTTATGTACTTGTTGTATTTTTAACTATTGCAAGTCATAATGAATTACTGCAGAACTTTACACAAGTATGGTTGGATCAGTGCTAGAAATGTGTATTAACGATCGACCTCATGTATTGTTTGGATCATTTATTCCAGCTGTGTAGTCACGGACTCATTGTGTTTGGTGTAAAATATGAAACCTCTCTGAGGTCAAGTGAATAGTCTCGTATGAACATGGAGGTTCTTTCCTCTGCTGGCTATTTTATTTATTAGGAACTCTCCTGAATGATGAAAAAGCAAAAGAAGTCGACAAACAACACTAAAAATATTCACTGACAGCACAGTGCATATGTTTATTAGTTGCAATGGCATTAAGTTAAATGTAGCTAGTCAGAGCATGTAGATTATTTGTGACTGATGCAAATTCACTTTTAATCTCTCTCTCTCTCTCTCTGTATGTGTTGATACTCGCGTGCAAAGAATGGTACTAGTACATCTTTGCAAAGTAGCAAGTATGCATTGAAGTGTACTCTTATAGACCTTCTGTAATACCAGCTAGTTTAGTAAATATCGACTTTGTTACGCTTCCTCCACTGAAATCAAGTAAGGAATTACGTGTTTCTGCATATCAGGGAACGAAAATTGAAGATGATCCCCGGTAACACTTATGAATTTCACTTTTCCAGCCTCATCCAAAGCTCTTAAACCAATCCAATCTTCTTTATACAGTTTTGTCTGAACACATCAAAACCCACGACTTTACTTTTGGTGGAAATATTGATATCTTTGTGGGTGTTTTTCAAAAATTCTCATTTTTAAGTAATTTTTTCAAAAATAATTTTCAGGTTTTTTTTAACGGGCGTTTAAATTTTTTATTTCCTTTTTGCAAAAAAATGCGTTAAACAACCGAATGCTACGGAGAATAAAATATATGCAACTTGAATTAACTCACTGCAACCACCGTATCTGTTTAAATGGTTTATTCAAGTTGCTGTTATTGTTTTTTTTGTTGCAGTGGGTTAATTAACATTTTCTTGTAAAAAATAAGTCGTAGTACCTCTTGCACAGGCAAGATTCTGTTCCAGGATCCATCTTCATACTGACCAAACCAAGATGTTTCCCTTGGTATCAATGCACGATCTTGTTCAAACTGATAAAAAGAGTATTAATACAAGTCACTAATTAGTAATTGGTCACACTTCCATTGTTATGTACTACATATTTGCATGGTGTGGAAGTTCAAACTTGCCTTGACGAGCACCAGGTTCTGCAAACTAGAAAACCTTTCCTTATAAGTTGAGTTTCGGTGACCTGCGATTTCATTGTTAAGCTTTGGTAGAAACTCACATCCTTTCTTGTAACCCTCAATGTCCTGATGACAGAAACTTGTGTCATTTAGCTTATGAGCACTCATTACTTCAGTTCTTGAGAATGAGTTGTGCTTGAAGTTCTTATATTTGCCAGCAAATACTAATTATAACTTACAGTTGGGATTCTAATATATCCAGCAGGTGCCAAGCGATCCTGCCGAATTGTTTACATGTAAGTTTAAACTACTAGATCAAGTGAAGCTGATGGTGAAATTACATAAACTATAAACAGAGGTGAGTTGGAACCTGGACAAACTTAGTGTATACACCCAGATTGATTAAGCTGGCCTGAATAATACATGTCTGAGTCACCTGCATAAAAAGTGGAACTTCGAGAAAATGTTGCATATCACAAACTTTGGCACTGAGTTTGTTCCTGGATGATTTGTTGCATTTGGTCACTTGTTTTCTTTTTCATTTTGTAGATGGAAAGGGTAAAGCACAATAAAGTGATAATCTTTGTTTGTATTGCATAACTTTTGTGCAGCAAGAAAAAAGATTGTGGAGTAGAACATACATTACAAAGTGGTGGAGAGGCTATTCCAGCATGAGGACCTGCTAATGCTATGTAGTTTTTCACCTGATTTGACCGAGGGAAAACAGTAATTTCTTATGCAACGTTTACAAAATGGCAAAAAAATTGTTAAAAGTGCCATATGGCATTGTTCTAAGAATTATTATACAAGTTTTGATGAATTATTTGATTAGATTTAGGTGAAAAATACTATTCAAATTTGAACCACTAATCTTTGTTTAGTCATACTTAACTAGGGATCTATTCATAAACGAGAAACTGCATATGTGTATAACTGGATAGTTTTGGATTGTAATTATCGGCAATACAGATTATTCGTGTTTCACGTCCTATTTGCAAATCTAATATATGGCAGCCACCGCCAACAGGTTGGAAACTTTATATTGATGTTTCATTTGTACATACTCAAGGAGCGATAGGAATGGTCTGCGATGCATGAGGAACAGAAAGTTAATAAAACTTTTGGGCAGATAATTGCATATAAGGTATATGTTGTTTAATATTGTGAAGCATATCCTCATTGTAACATCTTGAAACTTTCATGTTTAGACCAGTAAGTCTGGTCATGTTCTGCTAATATTGACACTCAGTTTGTACTTTATAAATAAGCGGTTCAAAATTTTAGCATGTCCACGGTGAAGGTAATAGGGTGGCAGATAGGCTTAGCCTCTTTTGGCAATGGATTATCTCAAATTTCAAGTGCCTCCCCTACTTAATGTATATGTAGAGTAGGTGATGAGCGAATTTAGCATTTCCAGTCGGTAATATGGGGTTGATTAAGAAGATGTTGAAAGAAATTGAAGAGGTTTTCTTACTCTTAAGTTGAGAGTAACTTGTTTATAACAAGGTTCATTCGTAGGCTGTTGATCTTGTGAATATGGTATGGAAGATGACTCTGAAGAGATAATGATATATCAACCATCAATTCTTCTTTAAAAAGTTAGAAATACTCACCGGAGGCCCTCCGTCACATAGCTCAATAACTCCTCGTCCAACCATGTTACCCTGCAAATTTTGTATTCATTTCAATGTTTGCAAAGTAAGTTTTTGAGTTATTAGTTGCAAGAGTTCTTGCTATGGATCAGTCCCTGAAACCAAGTGAAGAGCTCCTATTTTTAGTTTTACATATATATTTGCTAGAATATTGAGCGAAAACATAACGTCTCTTGCTAGATTCCAACAGTTACTAAGACTGTTCTTGTTCTAGAGGAAGTCTTATGCTGCTGCAGTGCTGCTATCTGGAATCTCCCTTCCATTAGGTCTGGAGGAAAGTTAAAATCCAACTTTTTAATCTAATCGTGTGTGGTTACTGAGAACATATTTAGCTGTTATGTCATGTGGATCAGATCATATAATATTACTAATATTAGCTAATATAAATCATTAATGTGATATAAGGCCATCAAAATGAGAGCTTCAACAACATTATGATCAGCTGAAAATGAGAATGAAAATAGTATAAAAATGGTTACCTGGGATTCTGCAACTAGGTTGTAACCTCGAGTGAGGTTTCTCATATCTTTCACCTTTTTACAAGCTATCTCAATCTACAAATCACATTTGCAATGTCAAATTAATTCATCAACTTGTATCGATTTTATTCCAAAAAGATTAATGACTCTCTGTTTGACGAACCTGTTTCTGAATAGGCATAAAGAATGAATCTAAAACTCCATTCCCAATCTCACTGCGCATGCATCAGTAGAGAGAATATGTGAATAATTGTGTATACACATACATGATGAAAATGTTTGCTTTGATGGACAAGTATTTTACTATTTGTTTGAATCCAATTAGTTATTTAGTGAACATTGTATAAGTGAAACATACATGCAATATCCTTGCGCACCAGACAAGTTACTTAAAGTTGCTGTCAAATTCTGGAGTCTTTTACTACTGCATTGATCTGCAATGCCTGTCAAAAGAAACATGATATTAAGTATGTTGTATGCATAATCAAATTAATGGTATACGCATGACACGAAACTGTGCTTGTGTATTTTATTACCATGAAAAACCACAAAAGGCAGTGAAGTTGCAGAGGTTGGAGAGAGAGTTAAGTTGAAAGTGATGATGAAAAATATGGTTATGATCATGAGCACTTTAGCTGCCATTGATTTTCTCAAAGGAAAACTATTTTGCTTCTGAATCTATAGGCATTATAATATAAATTTATACTAGGCGGATTGTCGGTAATATCTGGAACTGTTTGGCTTTCTTGATATTCCACCTACTTTTTTCTGAGTTAGGTATTCCACTGACTTGATTTACATATATATGGTGACACTTCTGATTCAGCACGCTAATAGTTGTTATGCCTTATTGTTTAGTGATTATATATATATATATATATATATATATGATATATCTACATCTTTTCCACCCAAAACTGTTCGAATAATAATTTCGACATGAGTAATTTCTCAATAATTTCCAACCATTTATGTAGTTACTGGTGTTATACATTTATTGACCCAGATCTTTCATATACATAAGTTTAGACTGTAGGATCTTTAATGGTTATAGTGTCGAAAATTAAGTCCTCTTTGCAAGGAACAAACTCGATCCGATCATTAGTTTCTCCAAATTCTATCAAGAGCCTATCGAAACTAGGCCTTAAAGTTTCCATTTTCTAACATACAGTGCTTTTAGCTTAACCAAAATGGTATTTTGTATATTGAAACAGATGCAACTAAGTTGCAGTATATAATCTGCATGGATTAATGTGGTTTTGAAAAAAAGGCTAAAAGAATCCTTGAGATGCAGTGCAAACAAACATGTAGCGTGCATAGTGTGTGAATAAACCACCTTGTATACACACTATTCTGACCTACACTCACATTTCAGAATTATATATTTATGACTTAAAAGTTGCCTAAATTAAAAATTAAAATATTAAATTTAATTTAGTATTAGTGTGGATGATATTTGGCGTAACTTATATTTTATTACATTTATATTTATTTCATACTTCTAATGGAGTACTAGTGTCTTATAATATACTAGCTTATAACCGTGCAAAGCACGAGCTACATTATTAAATTATATATTAATTACTTTATATGATTATTTAATTTAAGATAGTAATTTATTTTATTATTAATTTTTTATATGTTATTTATATATTATTATGATATATTAATTTTTTATTTTAATATTCATGAGATATGATTAATAGTTTATAATTTTAAATAAATTAAAAAGCGGTGATGAAATTGAGTTAAATGTTAATACAACTATATTATATGAAAATTATATTATAATATTATTCCTAAAATAAAAATTATATTCTATAATTTAAATATAAAATAATATTACTTTGTATAAAAGAGAATCACTGTTGATTAGTTAATAAGTTATGATTTTAAATAAATTAAAGAGGTTGAGTAATGAGAAAATTGAAATAATATATTGTAAGTACAATTATATATTTTAATTAAAAGAGTGTGTTTGAAATTGAGTAGTAAGGAGATAGACATGTGTATTTGAAGTTGAGTGGGAGACAAAACTATATATTTTAATTAAAAGAGTATGTTTGAAATTGAGTAGTAAGGAAACAGACACGTGTATTTGAAGTTGAGTGGAAGACAAAATGATCAGACCGGACGATCGACCGACCGACCAAATATTTAGTCTTGCAGCTTTAATAATATAGTGTAGATTATGTTATATATTTTACAGTATTTTATATGTAAGAATCCTACACTGAACCTTTATAAATGTTATTAAAGTTGAAAAACAAATATATAATTTATAGGCTAGACATGTATTTGATGATATTATCTCATACCATAACATAAGATATTATTTTAACTATAAATATTTTTCTTATTTATTATAGTAACACATTTTTCTAACTAAAAAGTCAATATTTAAAAACTAATTTACACTTGATTTTGGAAAATTACACTTTGATTTTCATAATTATCAAATCAACACTTTACATCCCTGACTTTTAAACCCGTCACACTTTAAATCCCTTAAACTTATTTCTATCAATTTTAATATTTGAAAAGCCATTTTAATGTTCATATAACACATTTTTAATTGAAAATTTTTTGTCCTAAAACTTTTTTGGTTTTTATGTTCATTTCATCAATCATAAGTATATAATCTACATGGTTAAAATGTGTTAGAACATAAAATATTCAATTCTAATATAAAATTAGAAGTAAAAATTAGAGCAAACAATTTTAAAATGATCGTTCAATTATGATGAATTGAATATAAAATGTTAAAAATATTAGAGCAAAAAATTTCAGTAAAATGATCATTTACATATTAAATATCAATATTACCCATGTAGAAAATGAATTTTAACGTGAAAAATTGATTGAAATAAATTTAAGGGGTGCAAAGTGTGATACATTTAGAAATTATGGAATGCAAAGTGTTGATTTGATAATTATGAAATCCAAAATGCAATTATCTAAAATTACATGAATCAAAGTGTAAATTAGTCATATTTAAATAATTATTCTTTTTCTTCATCTCAGATATTCTGGATTCCAAATATTAGTTTATTAATTATTCATATTACTAATTTTAACTGAAAGCGACAGACTCTATGTACAAGTACCAACCGGACCGGTTTAAACACTTTCTTACATTTTTTTAGATACAAAACTTTTGATATTTATTAAACCTACATCTACTCTCTTTTTTGTATCTATTACTAAATGCATGTAAAATTAGTTATCGGTCGAGGAATAACTATTCCTTGGGATCGAAGAGCAGAAATCAGATATGGTCTGTTTTATTGTGCACAAATACAACGTGTAAGGGATAGAAAACAGCTTTAACTTGAATAAATTAGCCTATTTTTGCTGAGATGATGCTTATGTGCGGGGGCCGAATTAGAATGGTAGGTTCCTGACTTCTTTGGGGTCAAAATATGAAGGAAAAAAATCAATAAAAATTAAAAAGTGTGTAATTCAAAAAAAATTTCACTAATTAATATTAATTTTTTATCTTCGATTGTCGTCACAGGTTTTCAACATATATCATTTTACACTTTTTGTCGTCAAAGCAGGCTTCTTATCAGGTTTGGGCATATACATTAATAACTTATGAGGAATCCTCATGCATACACAAAAATCTCCACCAATAAAAATGAATCAATTCAACAAAAATGCTAAAAAAATTAATGCTTAGAGTGTGTTCATGAGCAAACACTGGAAAAATCCTTCCTTTTGGCGTAAGGAAAGCATTTTCATTTTAGGGCTGCGGATCTTCAATTTTATTCTCATAGGCTTTCTATGAAACCCATGTTGGCTCTGATCAAGTCAAGCTAGTAGCTACACACCCATTTGCATATTGACCCTTGTGGTTAGTAAGACTGTTTATGGAGAGCCATGAGGTCCAATACACCCATCTGTATTGCCGCCAAAATGTTCAAATACACCTGAATTATCGGAGGATTTGATATTCGATTAAACTAGATACAAATTGTTTGAGCTGGTACACCTACACCATAGAGAAGCGGGAACTCTATGAAAGTCTCTCGGGAGGCAGGATGCATAGTGCTCAAGCTTACATTCCTATAATCCTATGCAAATTGAAATATTAATGCAAGCATATCTTCTTTTTTTCCATTCCATTCCGCATACATATTATGACTATTCATATCTATACATACCATAAACCTAACTGATCATAACCTTAGAGCGACTGTCCTTAATATTATATAAGTTTTAATCAATTTATGCATATTTTGAAGGGAAAAAATAGAGATTGGTCATTGGCATGTGCAATCTGCACCTTGTTCCTGTTGGTTATGATTTTATAATATTTTTGTTTCCCTTTATTCAATTTGGATCACATTTTGCACCAGTCCGTTGCCAAGTTGATCCGACTAATCGACCAACTTATCAAGAATTTGCAAATCAAACAATTCGCAAGTCAGTTGACGACTATCATGTCATATTCATATTGTTGAATGTTGACTATCGTATCATATTGTCAAGCCACCAATTCATAACGTAGCTCCGATACTGATTTATAATCCCAGAAGAGTAGTTACCGGTTACTATTTCATCGACTACTGCATACCACCATTCCATTATGCAGCTCCGTGACTACAACACAGTCCCAGAAGACTAGTTGCTATTTTCATCTATTGTTACATGCCAACAGGAAATATCCCTACTCATGTTTACCGATTCACAATCTACTTTAACCCACACTTCACTTCTAATTGGAACTTGGAAGTATTTATCAAAACAGCGCTTTGTTTATTTGTTACTATATATAGATCAATACTTGAACTTAATTAAACATAATTATTATGATCACTAATTTTCTTCTGCTCACCTCAAAATATCTATTTTCCCAATCCAACAACAACTCTAAAAAAAATATGCACACCACTACAAGAAAACTCAGATTTACCATCCAAATTTACCAACAGAATAATTTCCGTTGTTTACCAACAGAACGCCAACCACTTTAAATGAATGGACAAAGTCAAACATTTAGCAAGTGAATACCAACAGTTTTCCAATGAAATAATATTAACGGAATGTTAGGTTGGCAAATTTCAGCACCAAGAATTCCCGCTTAGTTTTATCAACGGATTTGTCTACGGATTTTCAACGAAAATGTTTTTGTCTGGGTACTAACCGACATTGACTGTTTACCAACAGAATTTCCGTTGTTAATTCCATTGGTAAAAACCATAGCTAATTCTGCTGGGAACACCGTGGGGAATATGTCACTAAATCGTTGGAAATTTTTAGACCGTTTGATTTTTGATTCCGTTGATAATCCATTAGTAATTGTAGATCGGTCACGTTTTTTTCTGTTGGTAATCCACCAGTAATTATAAATCGGTCACATTTTTTTCCGTTGGGAATCCGTTGGTAATTAGAATATATTAAAATTTTCAACGACTCTTAATTCACTTTATGCAACTTTGATCTTCAGTAGCTTCTTCTTTATTTTCTTATAAAAAACGAAAATACATATATCTTCACTTGCATTATACTCCCACTGTTTGGAAATAATTGACGTTTGCTTTTTTGACACACGTCTTTAAGAGTTTTAACTACATATTTAAAATTATTATTTTTAAAATTTTCTTTCTTTGAAAAAAAAATTAGTTTAATATTTTTATTCATAAAAATAAAATTTTAAAAATAATAATTTTAACTATATAGTCAAAACTCTTAAAAATGTGTGCCAAAAAATCAAACGTCAATTATTTTCAAATGGAGAGAGTATTAATTTGCAAAGAGATTTTCAATCATTGCAAATAAGGTTAGTTCCTTTTTATATTTATCCTACAATGATTTAATTTTTTAGTATAATCATTTTTGTTGATAATCTCTTAATTAGCTATTTATTATTAATCATTAATGTTTTTATCTTCTAATGTTAATTAATCAAGTATGCAATGATAGTTTAGAATTGATTTGTTTTATTTTTGAAATGAAAACTGATTTGTTTTAAACAGTAGTATATAGTTGGTTAATTTTAATATGTTAACGAATGGTAAGTAGTAAATTTGTAAAAAATTAAAGGTATATTTTCATGATAATTTTAAAATTAACATTAGTTATTTATTTGTAGAATATAATTTTAATTTTAAAATTAGTGATTTGATTTATAGAAATATGTTCTTATTTGTTGCATCATATGTATTTAGTATGTAATAATCTTATATTTGTGTTGTCGATATTTTACTTGTAGGTAGTTTTAACAAAATGAATGAGAATCGATCTTGGATGTATAAGAGGACAGATAATAGAGGATTTCTGAACACTGCATTCATTGCTAGAGTGGAAGAATTTATGAATTATGTTGTATCTCAACCATCTTCCACGGGATAAATATAAAATGTCCTTGTATGAAGTGTCGGAATCAAAAATTTTGGGATGCAGAAACGATGAAATTACATCTCCTGAAGAATGGATTTATAAAAGATTATTATGAATGGAATCGACATGGAGAGCCGTACATTGTTCGAGAGAATGTAGAACAGTCTTCGAGAAATTATTCAAATGTTTCAAGAGGTACAGATGGGAACAACTTAATGTATAATATGGTGATTGATGCAGCTGGTCCAAGTTTTGATCCACATCGTTCAGAAGAGATGTCGAATCTAGAAGCACAAAAAATGTATGACATATTGAAGTTTTCTGAATGAGAGTTGTATAAAGGTTGTGAAACTTCTCAGTTAGCTGTCATGGCTCAAATGTTAAGTTTAAAAGCAGATCATTGGTCTGAAACATGTTATGATCAAACAGCACAATTTGTCAAAGATATATTGCCTAAGGACAATACAATTCTTGATAGTTTCTACGGTACAAAGAAGCATATGGAAAGATTGGGTCTTTCCTCCATTCAAATTGATTGTTGTGTTAACGGTTGTATGATATATTGGGGGTGAAGATATTGACATGGAGTCATGTTTATCATGTTTATCTTGATAGTGAATTTATCATGTTTTGATGTATTTACCAGATGTTTTGGTAGTTCTTTTTTAAATCCTACAGATGAGTATAAGAAGGCTTCGGCTCTCAAACAACCCCAATCTCGGGAACTCAACAGTAAACACATCAGAGCGGTAGGAGCGATCGGAGCAAGAACACACACCTGACAATCAGCGCATAGCACATTAAATATATCTTCAACAACTGCTAATGAACGTTGGAAAGTTGGCTCATTGCACAGTTATGGACGTCTACGAATTGAAGTAATTGGTAAATTGCATGCATGATTCTCTCACAATATATACTACAATTTATAAAATTCTACTATAAAATGTATTCTTTCAAGTTCATATATGAGTTTAAGTTTTTGTGTATAGAGCATTCATAAATTGCCTAATATAAGTTAAATGTTAATCTTAGGTTAGAGCCTTCGAAAGATCACAGACTCCTTATATGAGAGGCTAGAACCGACCGAGTTTAACTGGAAATCAGTTTCTGATGAAACTAAAAACTTCTATTTTGAAGAATTCAAGGTATACCTGTTACTATGAAATTCAACCTTTCCAATCATTACTTATCTTGTATGGTCCGTTTTGTGTAATTAAAAAATGTGGGTTATATTTCAAATAATGATGAAATTGTATATTTTTGCTAAAGTCATTTGTTTGGAGACAAACAGACAAACAAATATATGATGCTTTAGTAGCTAAAGCAAGTAGACGTTATTCAAACTTTTGCAGTGATGCGCAATCAAAATGGGAAATAGGCAAAAAAGATAATAAAATTGGAGAGAATGTATGGGTGGGTTGGGTTCAATTTTGGGAAACCCCATAATTTCAGGCAAAATCAACAATACAAAAGAAAAATCGGAGTGACGGGGCTGACCACAATCCTCCTACTCACACAAGTGGTTCGGCATCCCTTAGAACACATGCAACTCGTTTGGTAAGGTTTTATTTTTATAAGAATTAATAATTGACTTGCTGAATTTAGTACTTTGTTTTTAGAACTAAATTTATTTTTGTACATTCTTGTTGAAGAAATTATGAGAGATTAAGACTGAGATTAATATCACAATTGTTACGGGCGGAGATTTATGAAAGAGATCCCACTCCGTCGGAGATTTATTTATATGGACATACTGTGAATCACGACAACAACACATGGATTAACAAGAAAGCGCAAAAAGTTTATGTAAGTATTATTTTGAAACTATAGATGCAGTTGAGTGTTTGCTTATTTTTTGTCAAAGTAGGAGTATGAGTACTGTTATTTGTTTCGTGATATATTACATGAATTATTTTGGCTTGATTTATAATATTTTAGATTTACAAACTGAAATGGTGATGTTAAAAGAATGAGAAGTGAACTGAGTCTAGTTTATTGTTCCATTTTCCCTCATGTAAGTAAGTGGTGTAAATTAGAAATTTGTTTAATGTATTGTTATTATAAATTTATAGGAAAAGAACAAAGAACTCCGTGCAAAGCGTTCTCGGCCTATCGAAGGTTCATTAGAACCTCAGCCTATTGATGAAGATGAGTTGTTTTTCGATGCTGTTGAGGGGACTAGACAAGAGGAACCGGATTTATGGCTTAGGTTCCCTGCAAACTATTGTATATGGGCCAGAAAGTAGATACAACACAACAACCTCCCGTTACAGTGGCGCCAACCCCAGCAATGAAGATTATCATGTACTATGAAAGCTTGCAACTCTGCCTTAATATTATGTACTAAAAAGCTTGCAACTCTATTTCAAATTCTTTGTATGATGACGTTAATATTTGTGTGGGATAATCTAACATCTCGTTTCTATTTAATCATTTGTTGTTATATATATTTTTAGGTTTTTATTTATAATTTAGAAGTTAAATTTTAAATTTATTAATGTTACCGATGATTTTTACCAAAAAAATAAAATTTTAATATAAATTACATATTCCCAGTGGAACGATTGTATAAAATTTGTTGCAGGTAATCTGTTGGCAAGTTAGCAACAAAATTTGGTTGATAATCTCCGTTGAAACTTTACCAAACAAAATAAAAAACCGCTAGTAAGTGGTAGGTTTTTAGAAAGTCAAGTTGTCAAGTTTCTGTGATAAATTTCGTTGTAAACTTACCCACGAAAATTAAAATCCGTTAGCAACAGGTTAACTACAACGTTTTCACCCACCATTATTTTCTGTTGGTAATTTCGTTGGGACCTGGATTTAGTGACGGATTCTTATATTTAATTTAATAACGGAATATTCTATTGGCAAAAAAACAGCTTTTCTTGCAGTGACAGATTTGCAAAATGATTCAACGAATGATAACTGAAATGAAAATCCATATCATCATATATATAACTATAGTGTCACTCACAGTACATCTCGACAACTACTCGCCGGAACATTCTATCAGCGTAACAACCAACTACATATACATACACAAACAACATTTATGTATGTATATCACACTTTGCGCTTACCAGATCTAGGTTTACGCTGAGCACGACCCTCCTTGCGTTTACCAAACGCGCCACCACAAAATCCACAAGCCGATACCTTCGGAGACGGCGGATCAATCGCCGGCGACACCTTTCCAGTACGATACGCACGTCCTCCACCGTTAGATCTGCTCCTCTCCATCGTATTCCCGTATCCAACGGTCTTTATCGGCTTCAATTCATCTTTGAGTTTCTCGACAGATCCAACGGTCTTTATTGGCTTCAATTCATCTTTGAGTTTCTCAACGGCGTCATTCTCGACAGATCCGTCATCTGTTTGGTCTTGATTAGCTTTTCGTTGATCGAATCGTTCTATCTCCGCTTTGAGAAGATTGTCGTCCCAGATTAGACCTGACGAGCCTTGTCTTCTGAATGATACTGCAGATCTCTGTAATCCTTCCATTTGATTTGATTCAAAACCAGATATTCGAGATGATATAGATATAGATATAGATACCGATAATTTGTATGTATAATTTTTAGATTAGGGGAGACTGGAGAGTATTGGAGTGGGGGGGTGTAGTAGCAGTTTGTTTAAGAGAAAATGGGCTTATTGATTCAGAATCTCCGATACATATTCTCACTGTTTAGGATGAGACTGGTATATATGATAAGAGTGACTAAATAATTTGAGCTTTTGTTTATGATTAACAAAAGTGAATTAGAGTATAATGTTACACTTTTATTTATGATTAAACAAATATTCATTTATAAATTATGAACCCGCTTGTTAAAAAAACGAATAATTTGAATTTTTGTTTTACTTGGAGCAAATCTTAAGCACTAGTACTTTTTTTTGAAACATTATGGGCCTGTTTGGCAACTGCCAACTTATTGAAATAAGGGCTTATTTTCGGAAAAAAGTAGGGATATATGTACTTTTCAGAAATAAGCCCTTATTTCCAGAAAAAAGTAAGTTCATGTTTGGTTTTAAAATTCTAAAACAAATATTTATCTTTAAAAAAAATATGAAAATATGTAAAAAAAAATAAAAAATAAGCTACTTATTTTAAGTTTATGGAACCCCAAACACCCACTATGAACTAGTACTTATATGCACTTTTATTTTATTGATTTATTACCATGTGAAATTTTTTGTCTGTTTTATACTAGCATCGCCTTTGTATATTTTCAATTTTATATTAATAATAAATACTGTATCTTTTATTATAATACTCCAGTCTATCGCACTATACCGTTGACCAATCAATGATTTTTTAAGAGTTTTGAGCCAATCAAGTACAAATATTTTAATATTCAACCAATCAAATTGAGTCAATTACATTCTTTTTTTACACTCTTTAATTAAGATAGTTAACAATGATATAAACAATTAACCATCAATTTAATTATAAAATGATAATGTTTAAATGTCTTTTATATTCTAATATTTGTTTCCTTTTAAAACATAAAGAATATTAATTGTTTTCAAAATGACAATGTTTAATTGTAATTTTAATTTTAGACTTTTTCATTCAATTGATAATTAATTTTATAATTATAATATAATAATAATAACAAAATAACTTTTAAATAATAATTATTATTTTTTATTTTTAGCTAACATTTTTATAAAAAAAAATAATTTATAATGTATTTAATAAATTAAATAAAAATTGGTAAACATAATTAACTTTTATTATACCATTAAATAAAATAAACAATAAAAAAATAATAACCAATTTGTATTAAAATGAGACATATTAAAAGTAAATAAAGTAATAAAAATATTTAATCAACATATAAATTTGAATTTAAAAACAATTTGTCACCCGCACATATAAATCATATTACATATTATTAAAACAAAACACAATTCTTAACGTGATAATTTAAAAAATTTGAAAGTTAAATATCGTAATTGACTAATTTTAGCTACCGCATCATTTATTCTTAAAAATAAATTTAATATTAATATTTTCATAATAACAAAACTTCACATGTGTACTAAACAATTTATAATTTTAAATATAGATGTTGCACGGTGTTGATGTAAATAAATAAATATATATATATAATATAATACATGATCCATATTTTTTTTAAGATTAGAGATATTTTTAATAAGTAATCTTATATAGTTTTATTGTTTTTCAAATGAGAAATTTCTTATTTTTTTAAATTTTAACTTTTAAATATTTTTTAAATTATATAAATTTTTTTTTTTTAATTTTTCAAATTTAAACTCTTTTTTTAATGGCAAATTTGAACTTTTAAGTATTTTAAACCTTATATAATAATAATGATTATACATATTATTAATAATGATGATTATGTATGTTTTATGTTTTACAAGATTTGACTATTATTTTTATCATATTGTTATGTTTGTATATATGTATACTGTTACTGATACATGATAATCATCGTAGAATTGGTTAGATGCATGCATATGTAGATTCAAGTATTTGAAAATCATCTGACAGGAAAATTAAAGAAAGTAACATTTATGATATTTTAAATTTTGTTTTCAAAAAAAAAATGATATTTTAAATTTTTGTGGTAAAATATATTTTGATTCAATATGACCTATTACATGACTATTTTCTATTGTTTTCACTGGACTAACTAAAGTGGAAGGTATTAATTTTATTCAAGTCAAGGGTTTTGTTACAATCATACCGGATTTTAAAATTATCAATTTTGAAGATTTTGTCTTAATTGTCGAGTACTTAAGAGATAAGTTCATACCAAATCTTTTAGATCTTTTACAAATATAAGCCCAATCAGTATATTATATTCAGTTAAAAGAAATATTATGGATAAATTTTTATTGTGTTTTACATTATTTTTATAGAGTATTTGCCGAGTAAGATGAAGATGATAGTTGATAAGTCACACATTATTATTATTATTATATTTAATTAGTACAGTTTATTAAAACTATATTATGTTTTGATTTATTTGTAATAATTTATGATTTTTTGTGAAGAGAAAATAATATTATAAAATTTTCGTTTCTCATATTTGGTATTTACGATTCTTCAATAATTTATATTTATATGCGCTAATTTTTAAATAAAAATTTAAAAAATTTAAAAATGATATAAAAAAATTGACTTGGTGTGAAACACGGGTAAAACACTATTTATTTTTAGGCGATTCGATAGCTTTTAATCTATTTTTATTTACTTACACTATATAAAAATATCAGATAAAATGCTCCATTTGTCCTTATATAATTATTATTTTTGAAAAAGCATTCATTTTAAAAATATATTTAATTATGTAATTAATTTTCATAATTTATTCTTAATTATCGTATTAAATGATGAGATTAGTTATAAATTTAAACACCAAAAATAAGAGCGTAGGTATTGTTTTGAACAAATTTATTTAAAAAAATAATTTTTTTGCATAAACTATCCACGTCAAATTTTATATTGTGTGTGACAATAATGTATGCCGTTGTTGACTTTCAAGGCTGAATGTGAATTAGTTAGGGGACTGACAGACTGAATTGACTTCTAGTAGTGTAGAATTTTGACTTGTTTTTTCTTTAAGGCGGTGCCACCAGCTGTCCTCACTCTTCCGGAATCAAAAATTTTAAATTTTCATAATTAAATTATATTGCTATTTGTATTAATTAAAATTTAATATAAAACTTTTACAACAACTCAATGTGGACTATAAATGTATTGTATACACCTGCTTCATTTACTTTGAAATTATTGATAAATAAAATAACATTTAAAGTGGGATACAACTGCGCTAATAAAATAAATAATTATACGAATTATTCTTCTGGAAGTAATTATTAAGCATTATCGCAAAGCGAAATGTGTGGACTTTGCGGTGGGAGGACAAATTATTGACACGACAGTTGCGAGACAATTCATCAGCACGTGGGCCGACTTTTCAACTTTTGTGTTGCACTTGTTTGGTGGCCGACTTTTTTTTTTTTCATTTGGTGGCGGACTTGGTTAGTAAAATAAAAATACGAATGTGATAGGTTCATTTTTCTGAGAGAGATTTCGATTTTAAAGTATACTCGATTAAAAATTTTAGATTTAGTTTTCGTTTAGTTACTTGTAAATATTCACTTTTTGTGAAATTGTAATATTAAATATTTATTTATTTTAGAAAGTTTCTAGAAAGTTAAAAAATATTTTTATTTATATTTTGATATATTTACCTCCCTTTATGAGAGTTTTTGTGTAAAAATATGATAAAAAGTTAAAAAAAAAACAGTTTACAGAAATTTACTGAATGCGAGTGCTGGAAAATATATTGATAATTGGACATCCATAGAAAAATTATAAAAAAGTTTATTTTTGATTTGTTTCTTTGAACTTCTCTATTTCTCTACATCTCTATCTCTATTTTCACATGTATATATGTTCACCTAATTTACATTCTTTTATTTAAATTTGTATTGATTAAAATCCGATATGTAGTTTAATTACGAGTTTAAATTATTTTATTTTTATATTAATTACGCTTTATTATATCTATAAATTTTCTCTTCTTACATTTGAGTCATCAATTTGTTATTTAAGCTGTCTTAGCATGTGTTTCATGTGGTACACTTGCGATACGATATTATTATGATAATTTATGTTCATTTTTTTAATTTATTATTTGATCAGTTTTGTTAAGAATTGAATAATTTTAAAAATTGTTTATTAGCGAATTTTGTGATGTTAATACAGTTATGATATACTGATCGCAAATGAGTTAATTTTGTTGTATTAGTACCTGCATCATATATATATATATATATATATATATATATATATATATATATATATAAAAGATTGAGGATCCTCAAGTTAAACTCGTATAATTTTTATGAAATTATACTCAAATCTCATATCAAAACACAATGATATTATTGTAATTTCAGAATATTATGTATAATTATAAATTTGTCATTAAAATTTTATACTAAAACTCTCTATTGCCTTAGAAAATTAGTTTTGGTCGTCGGTTGGTTTGGTACTAGGTGAACCATAGAAAAGATCTCGACCGTCCAATTTTAAGTGAACCATAGAAACAATCTTAACCGTTGAATTTTAATAAAATCTAATTTTAAAAATAATATAATCATACATACAACTCTAACATAAAATCCTCCTTTTATACAACTCATCACCAAAAGATAATATTATATATTATATTTAAATTATATTCTATATTTTTTTATTTTACGAATCATACTTATCCTATAATTTTTATTTAATATATCATTAAAGTTTATCCTAAACCTTATATACAACTCTAACATTATTTTATCTATAAGTAATTTTTATTATATATTATATTATTATAGCCGATATAATAAAAAAATTAAATCATATATAATAATTAATATATAATTTATTAATCTCACCCGTGCGTTGCACGGGTTATAAGCTAGTATATATTATATATAAATGTGCTTTTACAATTATAAAATTAGAATATGTATTATTTTATATGCTATATTTTATTTAATTAATAATAAATATATAAAAAAGTAATAATTTAAAATAATAAATATAAATATATATGCATTATATTAAGAAAATATATTTGTATATAGATAAAATATATTTGTATATAGAATAAAATAATAATAATATTTAAAAATTAAAAATAAATAATTAATGGATAATACACACTCCTAACCGTATATATATTAATATTCATTAATATAATGGATAAGAACATCACCTTGTAAATTTATGTGTTATTTGAAGTTGCAGATTGTTAAGAGTTCGCCCCGGAAAGGTTTTCAAAATTTGATAACCTTTTAAACTGCTAAAAATTCATACAAAATATTTAAAAGCATATAATGTTATTTAGCAAAAAATTATATATATATATTGCTCATCCATTTTTATATTAAATTAAATATAGAAATTATGTAGAGAAATCATATTAACAATATTTGAAATTGTTAATTATTGAAATAAATTTTAATAAATGTTATTAAGAATAAGATGAATATGAGAATATGTGTATATATATATATATAATAATAATAATTTATCAAAATTTAACAACCCTTTTAGTAACCCCTCGAATAATTCAATTTGACTATAGGACAAATCGTGAATTTATACTATATTATTAAAGTCGAAATATTAAAAATATTAAAATTGAAACACTAAAAATTTGGTAGTTGATAGTCGGTCGGTATTTGGGCCGGATAATTATTATTGTGCTTAAATTTTAAAAATTAATCTCCTAACTAAAAAAATCACAAATTAATCTCATAACTAATACACATTTTTAAATAAAACACACAAATTTTATCTTATTGAACATTAATCCCCTAACTAAAAAATATCTCAAATTAATCTTTTAACTAGTATATATCTATAATCAAAACACACAAAAATTATTTTATTTAACATTAACCTTATAACTAAAACATATCTCGTATTAATCTTATAACTAATACACATTTCTAAATAAAACACACAAAAAATATTTTATTAAAATACAAATACAAATACAAAAGTATATGATTTTTAAAAATATATATATATACATATAATATTAAATAAAGTTTAAATTATTATTATAAAATTTTAATTTCAAATCATATGAAGAAAATATTAAAATAAAAATTATTTAAAATATTAAAATAATTCAATATGTATATCGCAGAATGATATAAACTGATATTTATAAATTATAACACACCAAATCCTACCCAACCATTCCTACGTGCGCGGTAATTAAACCAATTTTTTTTTTCCAATCCAACATATAAACTATTATTTTTATACATTTACATTTATAAATTAACATGTATTAGCTAAGAGAGTAACTTGTGATTTTTTTAGTTAAAAGATTAATTTTTAAAAATCAGGTTAAATAATAACTATACGACCCAAATATCGACTACCAAATATTTAATATTTCGGTTTAATAATAGCAGATTATAACACGTGCAAAACACGAATACCATTAATAAATTATATATTAATTATTTTATATAATATAAATATTTCATTTAATATGACAATTTATTTTTACATTTTTCTATACAATGATATTTATATATTAATATTCATAAGATTTATTGATAAGTCATAATTTTAAATAAATAAAAGAATCTGAATGATAAGGAAATTGAGTTGAATGTGAGTAAATTATATTAAATAAAAATTATAGGATAAATATGATTCTTAAAATAAAAAATATAGAATATAATTTAAATATAATATAATATTATCCGTGAGCAGTTATATAAAAAGATGATTATCGAGGATAGAGTTGTATGTATAATATATTTTATTAAAATTGAATAATCGTATCTATCGTTCATCTAAAATTGAACGGTTAGTGTCGTTTTAATGGTTCACCTCAGTGTTTTAGAAAAAAAATTCTCCATTATAGTTATTATAATATAGTATATTGACAATATAGATTGTAAAATATATAAATCAAATAAAGCTCATAAAAATACCAGATAAAAGTTTAGGGGTGTATTAAAGAAAAAATTGAAAGTATTTTTTTTATAGCATCATTGATCATACTATCATTGTTTTGGAGAAGGGATTCGATTGTGAAAAGAGGGTGAAAGTAGGTTTGAAATTGTAAAATTGGCGCATTTGGTATCTAAAATCTTCCCGCCTCTCACAATATCAGCCTGGCAGGCCTGGCGCATATCACTTTGCTCCTCACTTGCACTTCCGGCACAGGTAAATTCATGTTTTGTTTATTACCCAATTTATATTCATTTTATTGATTTAGCTACCCTGTGCCTTCTAATTGTTCGATTAAATGTCTCAGCTGATTTAAACAAAACAAATCTTTGAACATGTACGGTAAAAAGGCAAGCGAATTGGTCAAAGAATTCGCCACTAGTGAACCCGGCCAGCTTTCTGCCTTTAATGTACGTATTTTTTACCCTCTTAAAAGTTCTGTTTATATATATACATGTATGTCTTGTTAGTTTATTAGATACATTGGGTGCAGATTTGGGCACGGATGAAAATAAACCTTTAAATTCAGGGTTTTGAACTTAAGATCCCAAATTGATATAGCTGTAATCGGGAATTTCACAAAGTAAAAGAACATCGAGCAAGGTTTTGTATGTATAAGTGAAACTTTCGTTAAGATATTATATCTGATTCATCGATGGCTGAATGGGCATATGTGAATTGAGAAATATATGATGCACGAGACTTTTATGTGCATTTTTTGTCTTTACTTTTAGCTTGTCCAGATATCTGAATCCTACGAGACTTGTTTCGCCTCGTCTTAAAGTGGTTTTGTGTTTTAATTTGCCTCTTTATTAGTTAAATGAATGTTCTTCACTACGTCAAAAGATATTAATAAATTTGTTTGGATTCAGGTCAGTGTAATCTGCTTCTGATTCTGATTTTATGATCTTAATTACAGCATCGGATAGAGTATCATATTATATAAGTGTTGCCACTTTAGTGCACAATCTTGTCTTGGTTAAGTATCGGCTGCATTTGCAAGTAATTGTCACAGATATAATTTAACTTTGGTTGTTTTGTGCACTTCTAGAATGATCTTTTTTCTCAAGTATTGGAAGAATGTAATGGTCATCTCCTTCATCTCCAATCCTTGTTGAGGTAGCTTCCCATGGAATGCTCTAATTGACCTTCCTTCTCATTTTCATACTACTGTATTGAAACTTTATGTGCTTTAACATGTTTTCCAAATGTATTGATCTATTGCCAAATCCTCCTAGAAAGTACGGACCAGTTATTTCTCTCAACATCATGTATGGTAGAAGATGGTTTGTTTTTTTATAATCCTTTTTACAGCTGAGTGTTCTTTGTACTAGTATAGTATTGGCAGTTTGGTCCTCCTGCAATTGCAACTGAACCTACACATATAATATGGTACTACCTATGCTTACAGATCTTAAGATTGTAATGGAAATAAATTTTGACCTGCCAATGTATCACTACGAATTCATTTAATTTTGTAAAAACAGTTGGATCTATTGTAAACTAACTAAAAGTTGCTTGTAATCATTACAAATCCATTGATTTTGTACAAACAACTGTATCTATTGTAAACTAACTAGAAATTGATCGTAATTATCACATTCTTTGCTTTAAAATATATGTATGAAAATTTCTTGTCGACTTTATTATATTTTAAATGTATCTCTCTTTTTGGAGCGGAAGTACTTGGTACCTGTGACAGATGATTTTCGTCTATGCTATAGCCTCTTTGTTGCATAGTATAACTTTCATCTGTGTTATATCTAATTTGATTTTGGTGTACTAATAGGAAAATGCAAGAAGATGGACCAGATAACCAAACGTCAAGAAATGCTGATCACTTTGGGGCACTTATGCATCACCTTTCAATAGTCAGGAATAAGCGTTGTTTGATGGCCTATGTGTAAATACTAGTCATCTCTTGCCAAATATGTTCATTCAGTATTGCGAGTCAAGTTTATCAACAGTGGTTCCCTGCTGGTTCTTTCTTGACAAAATAGGTATAACCGAGCAGAAGTTATTCAACATCTGGGATGGACAATTGAGCGTGTTCTTCCTGAGGAAATTGAAGAGAAGCTCAGCAACCCAGAAAAAGATTATTTTAAGAATCATTCTGCTACTCTGCAATCATACATGTCTGAACTGGATCTTGATTTGGCTGTGGTAAGTTAGTCTTTTTTATATCTGAGGTATATTATCGTTACTTGACTGTTATACTTGATTGTTCTCATTGTTGATGGAGGAACTGGTGTATTACTCCTAGGAACTTATTTAGAAAACCTCTGGCTTTCTGCACCTAAGAACTTATTCATTGAACAAAAATCTAGAGGTATAATGGTCTTACGTCCAAGCCTGTCCAGTAAAATATCTATTTCTTGTTTAGTTCCACCCACCTCCTCTGGAGTAATTTTCATTAAAAATATGACATCTTCTGTTAATCAAGAATACCATTAAGCATTAAAATTAAATAATTTACCTTGTCTTGTTTCTTATGTATCAGGATATGGTTCCCCCAAAGGATCCCTACATCAAGGTGAGAGTCCTTGAAGAAATTGGCAATGTCGTACTCAGTGATCAGTTTGCAAACCTTGCTCGTCATGCAATTCTCTTCCTTAGGCGAACTGATGCGGAGCATTATATCTCCCAGGTAGTTTGGCCTACTAACTTCCTTTGATAGTAGCATGGTTATTTCATAAACCTAAAAATATCATCCTTGCTTACGAACTTCAGGGATTAATGGAAGAGCTCAGTAGCTGAACAACATATTTTCTTTCAGTTGCATGATGGTATTACTTTCTTTTTACGAGCTTCATAAAGCAGTAGTTTAAGGTATGCTATAGTTAATGTCAACCCATAAAATCAGATATTCTATGGGAACGAATGTGGAATCTTACGTGTTACGGTCTTGATGAACAAACATGTAATTTGACCATTCTAGGATCAGACAATAGGTCTTTATTGAGAAATGTAGTCATATGTTAATTTCCTCTTAATTGTTGTACTTTTAGTTTGTGCTTGGAAGAAACTGTAATTCAGTAATGCTCTTTTTCAATTATTACAGCTGGAAGGCATATATATGATATGGGTTGTAATGTAAAACAATGTTCGCAGAAGGTTTATTGCATAGTAGGACAAAGTGAAATAATGTTTCCCCAGTTTATATTTTATACCGTTCACATGTTCCTGCTAAGAATACCTTATATAATAACTGAGCTATTATATGTTTATATTCATGCACATCACAAATTTCAATAGCAGAACTGTTATGTAGTCAGATTAGTTAAAACTACATACTTTCTGCAAGTGACTTGAAAGAATAGGTTGAAAGCTACATATAACCATTTTGGCTGCGTAGAGGAACTGAATGAAAAGTTACAGAATTAAAGGTACTGTGAACTAGGATCCGTGACTAAAAATTTAAGTTGCTATATGAACATGCATGTATATCAGAATTCAGAGCAGACTGTGGTAGTCTACACATACATGTGTTTGTTGCTATCAGTTCATTGTTTGCACCGCATTAGTAGCTGCAACTGATTATGAGCAATGATGAGAAAACATATAATAAAGTAAAAGCCTCCAAGTGTACGGATATGATCTGATCTTTCATTCTGCGTCTTGCTTGCTATTATAAAGTAAAAGCCTCCAAGTGTATGGATAAGATCCGATCTTTTGTTCTGCATCTTGCTTGCGGGTTGAGATTTCTCTACACCATTACCTATTTTCTACTGTTGAAGGAATCAGGTTAATTACGTGATAAGGCGTATGGAAGACTAATCCGTAATAGCACAAAAGTCGTGATGTAGGAACTGGTCAAACTGATGCTACCAGTATATTGAAGGGTTCAAAACTGCAGATCCTATATTCCTGGAAAGCCAGCTTTGCAAATGCAACTTCCAATTGGTAGTTATTGTTCTACTTGAATACAACTTCACCCTCTATTATACACCCCTACATAACAACCTCTTCTCACTTTCTTCTTCTTGTTCCGACTTTTACATTTGTAATTACTTCTGGAACATATGATCATATGCCTTGTCAGCTTATCATGGTTGAGTGTTCTGGACGACTTTATAACTTCTAAATTTTCAGTACTATATGATTCAATTTTATTATTTGTATTTTGTCTCTGAATACAAGTCTTCGATTCATGTGTTTCTGATTTAGAAATGAAATCATCCTCAACATCTCCTGCCCGCATGTTTAACTCTCATAATTTTCTGGACAATCTGTTTCAAATTGCTTGTTCTTATTATGCCTGTTGGCATGATAAATTGCCGATTCAGGCTTCTGAGACTTTTCTATTTATATCTACCTCAGGTTCTTCCCCATGCTTAATCATTGGCATGTGATGGTGTCACTTTCTGGTTAATAAGTTATCTCTGTATTTGGGTTGTACTCGCACCTTTTTTTTTCTTTGATCAAAGCATTTAATATTGCTAGTTAAACCAAATATTTATGTAGCACATAATACTGAGTAGGTCATTTGGCTCCTCAGAAGTCATATTTAGAACAATGTAGGAAGTTGGTGAATTTTCCATCGATGTACTGGAGTACATAGATGAAAAACGATTTCTACACACTTGGGAATGAAATGAAAAAAACGAACACATGCCCCTGTGCCTATACATACAACACTTCTTGTTGACAAAACACAGGACATGACAAATTTGGGTGAATTAGTAGTCCCTTGATTAAAAATTTTGGCAATTGTTTTTCTTTAATTGAACTGCAACCCTTGATCCAACACCATTCCCACTTGCTACGTTCACCCTCACCTTTTCTCCAAACCAACATGTCTAACCCAAACTCTCCATGCAAACACATTTCCCCCTCAACCCCTACACATTTTGTACATTCCCAACTTCCCTTTCCCCCTAAAAACCTCATCTTCAACTCCTTGCTCATTTTTTCAATTAAGCACCAATCATCCTTAGCCCCTAGCTCCCATATCCATGCATCTTCGCGGCCTCCGACAAGTGTCAATTTAGCATTTCTTGGAATCAACGATGCAAATTCAAGTGTATCACCCATAGGCACACTCAATTCTCTCCACTTGTTTGTATTAACCTCAAAGCCCATTATGCTATAAGTCCGGGCCGAAGTCGTCCAATACATGACTCCATTCAAGTACACACCCTCATTTGGGCTCCAAACTGTCAACCTGACTGCAAATTCCACCGGCATTGTTCCAATTATTTTCCATTTATCGCACTGTGAATCATACATTTCCACCGTGGGCTCGTACGTGGCACCACCTGCTTTTGACGCATCAGACATCCCGCCTGCAACGTAGATCATGAAGTGAGCGGGGCCCACTTCTAGGACGCCAATTGCAGGGTTGGTTCGGGCAATGCAGAGGAGCGGAAGGTACTTGAATTGGCGAGTGAATGGGTTGCAAATGGACAGTTGAAGGGATATGGTGGTGGTGGACTTAAAGAGGATCAAACCCTCAATTGTTGCAATAGGTCTAGATGGGGTTGGAACAGAAGTTAAAGGGAGTGAGTGCCAAGTTTGGTGAGCTGGGTTGTGAACATAACATGAGAGGCTACGGGTGCGGGAAGGCAGAGCAAGCAACCAGGCAGGGTGGCGCTGCCGTGCGGTGGTGCCCTTGGCGCTGGTGTGCCATTCCCTGCAAGAAGTCCGGGGAGAGGAAGGAGAAGATGTTAGATAGGAGATCAGAGGGAAGGTGCCTCCACATTTTGTACAAGACTGGTTGAAATCACAGAGACGACACCAAATCATCATATACTATGTAAACAAAGTATTGTAACTTGCAAATACTCCGTATTTTGTAGTAGAAACGATAATTAGAGGGGGGCAGGATGAATTAATAACTAATGAAGACCAATAATTATGACGCGTCCCACATGTGACGCGGCTCGTGCTTCGAGATTTCTGTATTTTAGTGCATGATGACTACAATTTGTTGCTATTCCTGGATTACGAGTACTACATCGTGGTGTTTGCATACTGTAGTTGGTTTTTGTCAAGAAAGGGGGCAGTTGATGGACTAGACGAAGAGGCACCTTTAATTAATCAATTATCTAATACTACTACCCAGCTCCTCCACAAAAGTCCTCAAACTCCAGCCATCCGTCCACCATCGATCCCTCTCTATTCTTCTCGACAACCTTTCACCTTTTTTGCTTTTATACACTCCCACAGTCCCATCCATTATGTGGGTCCCCGTTACTGGATTTTTAAAAAACACCACATACCGTGTATTCTTGCCCACCTTTGTATATAATTAAATCAAAATAATTTTTACCTTTATATGTCTTTATTCAATATAATCTTTCTTATTTATTTTTTCTTATCACCAATACTTCAACATCATTTTTATTATTTTTCGTAATACCATTTTAAACAATAAAAAATTATATTAATGTGTTAATTTGAAAAATTAATTCTAATTCTAATATTCATATATTTAATTAAATTTTATTATGCAGGTTTCTAATCTACTATTAAATGTAATTAAAAAAATAATTATTACATTTTGTAAAGAATAACGTGTCAACTTATTTAAGCAACAAAATGCTACTAATAAGAATTAATAATAAATAATTTATATTAAAAAATATATATTATTCTGATTATTTTTATAAATAAAATTTATTCTAATTTTTTAAAATTGAAAATTTCTACTTAGCACGAACAAAACTATTTTCATTAACTCATTTGTAAAGAAATTGATATTCTACTGAATATTTGTTTCTAATTATTAATTTTAATGTTGAAATATATTATAAACTTGTGTAACTAAATTGTTATTATTTGAAATTGAAAAATTATGTAATACTTTAATTTATTTGTTGGACTTGGTTATATATAATTATGTTTTTATTTTATAATAATAATAATAAATAGTTATAAGTTATGTTTTAATAATATAAAGCAAAAAACCCTTTTAAAAATGAAAAAAAAACAATAGGATAAAAATCGATGCTGGGACTGGGGACCATACCGTCAGTGATCTTTTACATGTTAGTATAATATTTTTATTTTTAATTCTTATGTTTTTCTTCTCAATTCGACTTAAACTTCTATTTCCGGTCATCATTGCTATGATTTTACCGAATATTTAACTTGTTTAAAACAATTTAGACAAATTTTCACACGCTTTTCTTGTATTTAGATATTTCCTCCTCCCATTTTACATGTCATTTTAAAAAAAAAAATTATTTTATAATACATTGCCAGTTGCCAGTTGCCACTATCTATTTCTAATATAATTTTATACATTTTAGAGAGAATTTTTAATCCAAATTTCACGTCCAAGATACCCCCAAAAAAATCTGATGGTAAAAACTTGGCCCTCAAACATTTTCTAACCAATTCTTTCTAAAGGCTGAAAGAGTGGAGATCGGATCATGTAATATTCACATTCGCCAACTTTCCAGATAGAGGCCCAAAATATTAAATAAGCCAGGCTTTTAGGATATAATATATATGTTTAATACGGAACAAGGCAAAATGTTTTTTGTTACCTATTTCTCTTTTCCTGAGACAATGGCATGGGTACTATTTTTGTTTTTATTAACTTGTCATGGCTATTGTAGAAAATATTAAATCTTTGATTGAAATGGAACTTATATATAAACATACAAGTTATAACATGAAAAATAGAGTAATATAGTACTAGTACTAGTAGTATTTGTGAGGTGATAAGTGCGTGGTTAAAAATCATGAAATGGTAGTTTGTGTGCTTGTTAGGTGTCTGGACAGCCCACATTTCCATGCACCATGTCGGAAGATCTACACACACTGAAAAAGATACTGTTGTGTGTTTCTCGTTTTTGCTCTTCACTTATTGTCTTTTTGTTCATGTCCTCATTTGTCACACTATTCATTTAACAAGGGTTTTTTTTGAAGAATGACACCGCACACAGATTCTTTTCACACATTATTACTGTTATTTCTTATATGTGACTGTGTATGTGCTTTGTATATTCATAAACCAGATTACATTTAACTTTTATTTTTTGTTTTGGGTTTTGCTTCTGAAGTTAAATTACTATATGGTGCTACTTGGTTAGTATACCTTTCATAAATATTAGGGATATTCTAGTGGTAAAGACATTGTTTCATCGGTGTTGAAATGAACTCAGGTTTGATCATCTTCCATTCATCCTTGTAATTTGATGCTGGTTTTAAGATTTAATACTCATAAATAGGTATATTTGTTTCAAAAGGCCAAAACCCACAAGGGTGTTTGATCTTATGATGTGTTGAGAGAAAATCAGCATTTTGGTCATCTTTTGGTTACTTGCTGGTACATATCTATTACCTAAGGTGCTGGGAAATGTCTTTCCGTGCATTGAATTATCCGTCACATGTTTTGTGTAATTTTAGAAAACACAGTACTTCGTATGGAAATATAATAATTCCTGTTCGAGTTGCATTGCCACTGTCTATAGTCTTGCAAACTTACCAGAATGAGAGTTCACCCAACTCTACAAAGAGTTCTGGTTTAGATGCTTCATCAATTGGAAGTGGTTTCTTGCTAAATCAGCAAAAAGGGGTGGGAATAGTTGGAAGTGTATCCGTTGACTCTACTCTTAGTTTTGTTAGGAAACTCGTGAAATTGAGTTCAGATGATGAAGAAGCCGGTCTTCCTTTTGTTTTGTGCTCAGACCCCATGTTGAACAAGGAGTTATTGCATCATGAAAGAAGATCTTTTTCTAGGACAGAACATTTGAAATTGGATCACAGGCCGATTGTGGAAAATTTGAGGAGTAAAAGGGTTTTTCTTGAACGTTCCGGAGCTTGCTGCATTGCAATACCTTGTCATATAGCTCATTTTTGGCATGATGAGGTTTCAAAGGGATGTTCTGTTCCAGTCCTTCATATGGGCGAGTGTGTTGCCAGGGAGCTGAAGGAAGCAAATTTGAGGCCACTTGAAGCTGGAAGTCCTCTACGGATTGGTCTTCTTTCCACCAGCACAATATTGTCGGCAGGGGTTTATCAAGACAAACTTCACCATGAGGTATGCTAGTTTGTTTCTTGGCAGCTTTTCATTACAAGCTCTTTAATACTGATAGCCTGATTGACATATATATGAAGCTGAAACCTTGTTCCTAAACAAGATAGATTTTGCACTAATGGTTAGAATACCAACCGAACCTTCTTAGTTTAGAAAATTATCACTCAGATGACGCTTTGAAATTGTTGACAGAGAATGTTGCCACAAGTGTCTCAACTAAGCTTTTAGAGGTTGTCCTTTACAAATTACAATAGGTCATAACTTTCTTTGCGCTATGTTTTGTACTATATTTTACAAGCACTACAATAGGCATTAGTTGCAAGCACACTGCATTATTCAGCTACCATGCATGATTTAGTTTCACATCCTGTCTAGAAACAATATATGAACTAGTTCTTTTCTCTCAGAAATGACCCAACTATATTTTTATTGACATAGTTGTTCTTCAGTTTCATCCAAATAATGATTCCATCAGCAATTTATTTTTGATTGTTTCTGCTCATTCTCAAATCCTGTATATGCAGGGTTTCGAGGTTGTGCTACCAGATAAAGCAACAATGGAGCATACTATAGATCCTGCAATTGAAGCTCTAATAAAAAAAGATGTGGAAGGAGCACAAACTCTTCTAAGAATTGCCCTCCAAGTCCTTTTGGTTAGAGCCGTAAACACCGTCATCCTGGCTTCTGATGAATTACGAGAACTTTTACCTCAGGATGATCCCCTTCTTAAGAAATGTGTTGACCCAATGGATGCATTAGCCAGGTCCACTATCAAGTATGCTCAATCAGCTGAAATATGTGCATAAAGAATACATAAAGAATTTTTTACGGTGTTGCTCAATATTCATGTTTCATTTGCATATAAAAGGAAAAACTACTGAGTTTCATGATTATTGATATAGATGTCCTATAATTACAGAATCCGGTCCTTTTTAGAAATTGCCCTTCTAGTTTCCATGAATTGAGTGGAACAACTACAAACTGTATTTAAGGTATAAACTGATAAAGCTATATGTGTACTATAGACAAATAGTTCCTCTGCTACAATGTCATAGGTTGAAGCATCCTTTCTGTTTCTCGGTAATGCTTGTTTTGCTCTCTAGTGTGATCAGAGTACAATAGTACGTTAGTAAACTGGCCGGTAGAGAGTAGTAGTTGTGGTGGCCTGTTGTTTTTTGATTTCATATTGTTGCCATTTTATGATACTACTTTTATATTTCATGTATGATAGCCGAACCTTGTATTAGTAGCCTGCAAATAATGAAAAAATCTAGATACAATTGCAAATATATTTATCTTGCATCCGGGTAAATGGTTCTAAAAACATTTTCTTCCATAAGAATATTCATCCTATAACAAGTTGTTCATCATCATTTAGAGGATTTAGATACATTTTCTATAAACATCTACCAGATCTAATATTTAGTGCCCAGATAGCAATATCCATAAGCAAGCTGAACATAGGCCAATGTTTCATCTGGGTAGTTAAAAGGGCATACGAGATATTCAAACGTGACAAAATGATAGCAAATCAAACATCAGGCTGAGAAGGCATATCATCAATCCAATCAGCATAAATCCCGATGAGCTTATTTACTGTCTTCCACCTGACTGAGCACCCTTCTTTACCTTCCACTTGAGCAACCCCATTCTTTTCATACTTAGCAAGACCAGCAACAGATCCTAAAGATAGATTCCCATATCTTGGGCTTGTTCGAGGAATTAGTTCTGCCATCAAATGAATAAACATAAAGAAACCAATTTTAATTTAAGTTGAGCCAATATAGCTATTTCACTTTTGGTGACTGGTGAATGCCTGGTCAATAGTTTAGGTTGTGTAAGCTATGTAGGTTTTTTATATATATGCTTCTGATTCAGGAATAACATAACATTTAATCATGTAGCTGGCTCTAGAAGAAGATTACATTAAGATATGCCAAGTTCAAGCAGCATTCTAAAGGATTTGAAGAGCAGGAGAAATACCTTAAACAAACCATAAGGCTAACCGCTTACATTTCTGGTACAAATTGTCAATTGGAGCAGACTATAGAAACAATATGACATTGAATGCCAACGGCCCTACATTTGTACCAGAATAATACGTAGTACATAAGCCTCTAACGACTTCATATTAATAACATCTGAAGAACATGTTCTTTAGCAATGTTTGATACATTACTTTCCAAAGTAGATCCATTGTACTTAAACATTGAGAAAGATCAACTGCTCAGAGTCTAAAACACAAACAACACACAGCAAGAATTATAATCATAGGTAAATAAGTACCTGCCATTCCATGAGCATAGGAACACTTGGAGCCATATGGACATTCTTTAACTGTTTCCCATCTGTTACACAGCCTCGTCCTCCAGCACACTGGGCGTTGATGCACTCGGTTTGCCCCAAAACTTGATCCCACAAGTCTATTGTCTTGCTTCAAACTTGAATCTTGTTTATCACCAGCAACAGCAATGCTAGTGGCATGAATCTTCCTAAACTCCCCCATATCATCCTTAACATCTTCATGAAGAAAACGGCAGCTATTGCCATACGGACATTGTTTCCCACTGGCATACCACTTGCACAAATTATTGCAACCAACTTTAATCACTCTTGCCACAGGTTCACCTTGACTTGTTCCTCGAAACTCATGAGAATAGCGACAAGCAGTCCCATAACCACAACCCCGGGTTCTAAAATCACAACATGGTTGAGCCTTAAAAGGAGTGCCTGCCCTAGATGTGTTGTTCAAATTAGGCTTTCTTGAATCCCTTGCATTTTCAAAAACTCTAGGCCTCTTAAAAGATCTACAATGATCAGCATTAGAACCAACTCCAAATGATTCATCATTAGTCCTAAATCTACCGTAAACTTCACGTCCTTGCTCACTATAGTCCATGGTTAAAAGTTAAAACAGCCTCAAGCAGGGGTTTTAGTAGTAACACTCAACTTATGTTTTTTTGCAGAAAATAGAAAGATTTTAAGGGTTTATATCTCAGAACCCCATAAATCTTGAATAGCAAAAATACCCATTTCACAACATAAAATTTAATGAAACCCCATGTAAAGATCTAAGCAGAAAAACAAGTTAATGTTAGATTTAAGTAAAACTTTATTAGCAAGAAAGAGTAACTTGGAACACACTGAATGAAATAGACTAGCCCATTTCAAAAGAAAAGGTAAAACATAAAATGGCGATAGATACAGACTGTAAATGTATGCAAACTAAAAATGTGTAAAGATACAGTGATATTGTTTACATTTGAAGCTGGGGAAGGAGATCAAAAGCCCTAAAAAAAATTCCAGATAAAGTATCAACTCTCTATGTAACAGTGATCTCCGTCCCAAAATTAGTAGTTCAGATAAAAAAAATTGTACCATAATATTCACTATCCTGCGGGTAAACTTCTAAAATAATTTTTGATTTGAGGATTGTTACTTGTATTAATAACTAATGAAATGAAATTATAATCATTCAAATTATGCATTGAAACTATATCAACCAATGCAAATAATATGAATACAAATGGAAAATAATTAAAGTTCTTAATATGCGTAATTTTTTTAAAAGTAAAAGTCAAAAGTTTTTAATATACATAATTTTTTAAAAATGATATGTAAAATGAGACGGTGAGAGTAAAACAAGTGTCTTTTGGTTTTTACTTTTTTACCGCCAACTTAACATCCATACTGGGCTGAAGCCTATGGCCCATTGGACCATGTATAAGCAGTTCAGACTTTACATGACTCGATAGTTATATTACCTACATAGCTAAGGTTCCAGAACCGAGACAATTACTTAAAATAACTAATTTTAAAATCTAAAAATATATTAATATTTTTATATTCTTAATATACTTCTCAAAACTCAATTTTCAAAACAATATGTTTGTAAATAATTTTTTTACTAAGATTTTCAATTAAATTCCTAAAATTATGTGAGATTCTAAAACGAAATCTTACAATTTTTTCATAATATCTTTTATTTAAAGCAAATTACTGTTAGTATTTGAATTTTTGGAATCATAATATGAATGCAAAAATATTTATTATTTTTTTCAATTTTAAAATTAATTATTTTAAGTAGTTCTCCTGATGTTTTTTAAGAGGGTTCTTTTTTGAACCTTTACTATATATTACGTACTTTTTAGGGGGTGGGGATGAAATCAGAATTGTATCAAATTATATTTGTATAGATTTAAAAATACGTAAACAAAAGCAAAACTTAAGAGTAGATGTCATGTTTAAACTTCACTGTCGAAATGCAAGATGCAAATGTCAGAGTAGAGAAGTTCTACACGATCGGTCTCTTTGTCCCTCCGACCATAATACTCTCAAGTCTCAGCCCTCTAACATCGATACTTGTCCTGTGAATATAAACAGACCACCACAATCTACCCTTTGTTAGTTTGGACCCCTCATTTTCTTCGAAAAACCTCATTCAAAATCATGTAAGCCATCACAACATCCTCATTTCTGCCGCCCCAATGGATCATAGTAATTGTTGTATATACAGAAACAATTATGTCTCCAGATCACTTCTAAATCTTATGAGTTGGAAAAGCTTCGTTTCTTTTACCTTTTTAATGTCATTTTGTCTACTAGACCTTGTTGCCGTTTCTCATAGTTTCTCTGTTTTTCATATGCTAGCGGAGCAGTCGTCCCCAGCTCCTTTCTCTGTGCCCAAACCTTCATCCTTGACCAAACAGATATGTATAGCACAAATATACAAGACATCAAATATGAAGTACAACTGATTATTATCCAAAATCTAACTTTAAGGCAAAGGTCAAAGCCCTCAAAACTGTTTCTCAAAACATTTCCGTCTAGAACCAGCAAAATTAACAACACACAAAATTTTCATTGAAGCTTCTTTATTCCAGGGAAAGAAGGCAGGATTGCAATTAGAGCATCACCATATCCAACCGGATCTGTCAAGTGAAATGGAAAAGATAAGATAAGCAGTACGAGATTCAAGAAACTCTAAGCAAGTGATCATCAGACATACCTCCATCCTCTCGAAGTATCTTAGTAACCTCTCCAGAAGTCTCCGACTAAAAAAGGGAAAAAGAAGATCATAAAATTAGCACATGACATCGTTATTTATGGTGTCGATAGAAAAAGATACTTCAACAATTACTGTTGTACTTATGAACGTGATTTGAAGGTACTAATGCAGTTTACTACACATATATCATAAATAATAGTAAGAGTTAGTATTGCTTATATTACTGCCAGCTAGGAACATAGGCATGGAAAGCATGCGGTGAGGCTTATGTCAGTATGTAAGTAAAAATTACAGCTATTAGCTATATACAGTGATCATAGCTTATGTAGTGAGTGATAATATCTTTTGCAATGAATTCCATCCAAGTCTTTTTTTCATTACTTCTTCATTAAGATTGATAATCCATTGCATTTGAATAATCTCAACAGCTTAGTTTCACTTCTCAGGTACTTACCTCAATCGGGATCTCGCCACCAAGTTGTTCGATGAAGCAAAGTACTTGACCCTCCTTTACTGTTTGCTTCTGTCAAAAGAGTAACTAAAAGTAATTAAAACGATATTACAGCAGGATTGAAAGTGAACCTATCACACTGAAAACTGTAATGACACAGAAGGCAATACATATTGAAATGTATGCTGAGAAACATTATTCCACACAATTTTTTTTATGTTTTATATGGAACTGGCTATGATAACGTGTGCTAAATTTAATGGATGTAAGAAACTGTACACTCCCACTCCCCAGCCTTCTTCAACTTAGAACGGAATACACCTAAATGCCTTGATTAAATCTCTTACATGACGACTCCATTTAAAATACCAATTACACAACAGAATTTTTTACAACGAACTCAAAGACAGAATTAACAAAGGAACACTACCAAAAAGTATCATATTAATCAACACAAAATTGTTCTCGTCTCACCCTATAGCTAATCATATTATAAATAATACAGTATAATAAGAGGTAAAATAAATCAGTAATTTAGATATTGCAGAACTCAGAACAATAGAAAACCAAGATCTAGCATTAATAACTCAAATAGTTACAATGAGAAAATAAACTTGACGCCAGGAACGTGATTTCTGAATTCAGCTTAACCTCAAAATTCAGAAAAGACATTTGTCTCTAAACCCAAAATTGTACAGTGGGATACCTCTTTGCATGCTGGAGGTGCACGTTTGCCCTTGATGGTTCGAGACCTCCGAAAATATCCAACCTGAATTAAAATTTTAAGTTAGTGCCCATGATAATTTAAACTCGCTATGTAGGCAGAATAGTGTTTTGCATTCTGACCTTTGGAGATTGCAATATTACCAATCCGTCATCGCCAGCTTTGTCAAGGAATGATTGAATTCCACCTGAAGTAAGGACTGGTTTGGAAATGGCTAACGATGTTGAAGAGGCAGACCCATTAAACTCGGGCGCTGACACAGCGGTACTGGCCACAGAAGCAGTAACTGGAAGTGGTGGAGTTTCATTTTTGCCTCTCAAGTCCCTAGTTACATATAGCCGAAATCCACCAAGCTAGCAGAGGGTGAAAGTGTTGGATAGGAATGCAATCAATAAAGGTTTTTTCTTCTTCTAAACTAATGAGTAATGATGCAGATACTAAATCATGCCAGTGAAGCTCAGTTGAGTTTACTGGATAAATCATGGGAACAAAATCAGAAATCTTTAAATGTACTCACTTTCAGTTCAAATTCTGCTATTGAAGTAGTGTCACAAATTTCAGTGATGAGAGACTCAACCTGTAATGATATTTAATAAGAATATAAGTTATTTAATAAGTATGATTTGAGTTATAACTTATAGCAATGCTAATTGCTGAATTGAGAAACCAGACATTATCCTACTGTCACGTGAGTGCATGATATTCTGAACTAAAAACTCATTACACATCTAACTTCACTAGAACGCCTAAAGTGAAAATTCTCAAATATCATGTTAAAGTTAAAGATTACAAAGAAAAGTTCATTCCAGTGCACTGTGCACAGGCTCCCTCACCATCTGGTGAGGGTCATAATGCAACTTTCCACTATACATTTCATATTGATGCTGTTTCTGGGTGTATAGATAAAGACGGCAATTTTGATTGAAACCAAGTACTTGCTACAATAAAATGGAGACAAATTACGATTAAATCCGAGTATAAACTGACTTCAGTTTAAACTTCTTAAAAGTTTTAACAGCATTCCTAAAATTTCAAAATGAACCAATCATATCTACAGACCACATGGTCAAGAACAGCGGTCAAGTGTCGTACAAAAATAACCAGAAGTTTTAACTGTCTAAGGAGAAAGCAGCTACTACATGTTAGGCCTATATATACATATAGTAAAATACTTGCCTCAAGTGGATTTGGGGAAGCTTGGAACGAGCCATGGGGTTCATTTTCTTTGAAGCCGTCGCCTGAATGTATTTGTGCTGTTATGTTGACAGTGAAAGCACATGCATGTAATGAACAATCACAAGTTCACAATTCAAAACAAAAATGCCAACTTTATAATTAAAATTACTTTTAGTCCTTTAAGAGTGGAATTTTGATGTAATAACACTTCATAATAAGCATATAAAGGAATCACAACAAAGTTTTTACAGCAACCGTATCAGTCTTATCATGATAGTCTACTTTTCTCTTGCCTTTGCAGGAACGCTATACAATATTATGATATCTATCTATCCTACAACAGTTAGCTTGTCTCCTCCACAATTCTTGGAAATGTACAATTTGTTTGCCAGGTATTTATTGATTGCAGGAGCACACAAACCATCACTTTCTCCTAAATCCACAACTCTATATTCAATAACTCACGTAATTATTGTTTCTCCACTAACTTTATATATCAGGGTTGTGTGTGTATTTATCTCCTCATGTTGATTGAATTCTACATTTCCAACACAAATATGTGCATTTTCGGGGAAACATATTACAGGGTTTTTAACCAAAAAATATCAATATTTATTAATCAGTGACTGACATAGAAAGATGACATTAATTTTGGAAAATTTACAATAAAGGAATTAGGATATTAAAACTTGAACAGAGGGCTGAACAAACGATGCTGTGTACTAAAAAACAAAGGTCTATTGCTGGAATGCAGACAAAAACCACTTACATTGTGCATCGGATGAACACCGACATCCGATCAACTTTTTGCCTGGCCTCTGTTTTATTATCAAACCACAATGTTTTCGATATTTAAGGCCACACAATGGTACCAAGGGGGCAACTTCGAGTTTACAAGAACCCAATTTCAAGTTTGACAAGTTTAAACCTGAAACTACAAAACCACTTGGTTTAGTAATTGAATCGCAGAATCATCATAAAAATGTAATCTTTTTATCACCCAGATAAGCATTTTCTCTGATATCAACATAGAGTGAAGAAAACAAAGCGCACGGCCTTAATTTACTAATACAAATACATTAAAAAAAATACAAGAAATTCCCAAGTGAGAAATGATTAAATTAGGGTTATAAGGCAAAATAAAATAATTGAAAGAGAAAAAGGGAGACTTACACGCAGCCATTTTGACAATTGTGTGCAGAGTTTGAAGCTGCTGATTTGTTCTTGTACCAAAGCCCTCAGATATATGTCATTCATATCTGTACCTACATACTGTATTAATTTAAAGAGTAAATGTTACAGTAATTTTTTTTTAATTTTATAAATCTAGAAAAAACCAATGAGCTTTACATTTCTTTTATTTTATTATTACCTGAACCCTAATTTTTTAGAAAAGTATAATTATCTTTAGCAAATTTATCAATTGGTTCTGAAAAATATATGAAATAATAAATCGGGTTAAATTTAGTTTTGGTTAAAAGAAAATCAACTCATCATTAAATTAATATATATATATATATATATATATATTTTTTAATGAGAATAAGGATCTTAAGATTAAACTTAAAATATTTTTCTAAAATTAAAACAAATACATATAAACAAATACATTTCATCATTTATTTTTAAATATTTAATTATAATTTATTTTATTTTATTCATAAATTAAAAAAAGTAAGCAATTAAATTGTTAATATAATATACATAAATGAATCACTATCTTCTTGTCAAAAAAAAAAAATGAACCCCTATCTCAAGAAATTTTTCTAAGGTTTACCTTAGATTTCTTATTATTATTTTTAATTTATAAGTAACTTACAAAAAATTTGAAACAAAATTATAGTCTTTAATCTATAAAAACACAAATGTTTTTATATATATTTTTATAAGTTTTCAAAATTAAAATATTATATAATTTATAATTAAGAAAACATACAAGTCATATATATTATTTCAGTATAATATATGAAAAATGAATGTATATCCTTAAAAATTAAATATATATGTTCAATATATTTATTTTGTTGGTATTTAGTATACAATTTTCTTAACATTAATATTTATATTAATTTATACTTTTACTCTATATCAATATTTAAGTTTTTTTTCTTTTCAAAATGCGATACTTAAGATCAAGACCCTCTGTGAAATATATATTTCATGTTATAAAATACTTAGTTGTCCGATTATGTAAATAAAAATAAAAAACTATAAAGAATATTCTAAAATTTAGGGGCCTAGATTAGGTGGCATACGATAACACCTTGCAGTCGGTCACAAAGCATATTTACAAAAGGGAAGAACTCCCCAAGGGCCAAGATCTTTCCCCACCCCCTGAACAAAACAACAAGACAGTTTTATTTTTCTTGGCCACTTTTGCTGTCCTCCTTGTTTACACCATAACCCCCTTTTAAATCTACTCACAGTTGTGTGATTCTTTATCACCCATAAAGCTTAAATCTTGACAACAACAAGTGGGTGTTTTTGTTGGTGTATTGAAAATGTCTCTAACAAGTGTAAAGATGTCAGATGATGTTTGGTTAACTTGTGTCACTCATGCATTGTCTACTGAGTCTGAAGAGATCATGGGTCTTCTTCTTGGTGACATTCAGGTTCTTTTCTTTTCTTCTTCTTTTTAATTCCACCCTCTCTTTTCTAGGGTTTGGAGTTCAATTATGTGTTGGGTTTTATCTTATTTCTTGGTTTTACTTATCAAGTTGAGAACTTTTTTATATGCTTTGATTAATTTATACAACCTGGGTATTAGGGTTTCTTGTGAAAATAAATTATCGGTTTTAATTCTTTACATTTATGAATTGCACGGTACTATTTTGTTTCGGATTGAATGTGTATCTTTTTACTTGCTTCTCTATTTTACTAGCCTGCATTTTTCTGGATACCATCTATTAGGTATTGCTCCTTGTACAAGAATCAGGAAAGTTTTAGTTATTCACCAGTTTAATATAATATATGAGCTGCATTTGCATTTTACTGTATATCTATGGTTTATATAGCAAATATTTGTGACCTTTAATTTATATCACATATTTTATTGCTCCGAAGTTTGGTGCCACATAATCCTTACAAAATATAAAAATTTTAGCTGACTACTGTAGATGGCAACATAATATAAGCTGGAAAACTGTCCGTGACGCTCTTCTGTGATATCCAGGTTTAATATTAATTTATAATTATGCTTTAAAAAAACGTAGGATGATTTAAAGAAATTGGTGTCACCTAGTTCCCAAGAAATTCTAGATATATAGTAGTAATGTCAAATCTTGGTCTGTGCTAGAATGAAGGTAGCATAAAAATTTCCATTTAGTGCGTGACTCGGGAAATCATGTTATTGCAATTATGCATCTCCCCCACCCCCTCCCCCAATTGGTGTGGAATTTTTTGTGTTCATCAATTAATTCCCTGTGAGCATAGACCATAATAAAGATAATGTTTTCACTGCTCTGCAGTGATATGTAAGTATAAATACTCTGTGACGTAGTGAGATAATTAACCTGGACTACTTTATCTTGGTGACCTGAGATACTTATTGCCTCTTGAAGTTTAGTTCAGTTCTTTCAACTTATTGCCTCTTGAAGTGTGCTTAGCCATGTGTCATTTAATTGTCAATTTGTCAGATGTAGCTTGTTAGCGTTCTCCATACCAAGAATTATCTTTGAATTTTGAAATAGTTAATTTACCACTTATAGCTTCAGTTCAAAGTCTTAGACTAGAATTTTTAGTTTGTATTATAAATCAAATTCCTTGTGAACTCTGTTGATGGATGATTGATGCTTGGAGAATTTATAGAACAATGTGGTGATTGATGAAGAGTGTTGATTCATTGACAGGATATCATTCGATTTAGTATCAACACTCCAGGATAATAAAGATGTTTTTTATGATGTTTTGTTTCATGGCTTTCATGGATAATAAAGAGTGTTTTTATTAAGAAGTTATTTTCATTTTGTTATTTAGTGTCAAACTACTAAATGTTAATTCTGTGGATTTTTAACTTGTGGTTTTCGCATGCTTGCAGCATTCAAGAAATGGGAGCGTGACTGCTCTGATTTGGGGAGCACTACCGCAACCTCGTTCTGATCGGCGCAAGGATCGAGTAGAGACTAACCCTGAACAGTTGACTGCTGCATCAGTTCAAGCTGAGATATCCTTTTTTTTTAATATAATCAGATGTCAGTGTTGTCTATTTCCTTAATAATGTGTATTCGTTACATTAATAAGAAACTTCGTTCCACTCATTAGTAGAATCGAATGTTTTACCGAGTAAAAGTACTGCCAAAATTGGAAATGCACAATGCTTGGTTGCCTTCTTCTGATAGAGTTTATGTCATGCAGTTTTTTTTATATTATTAAAACGAGGGGATAGCCGGTATTCTGTAGGCAATAACTACCTTTAGCGAGGTTGATCAAAGTCCTCCAAAGAGGATCTCTAGCTACGGACCACTTGAACTAGCAAGTGTCTGTTGCATAGATTTAATTTGATCTACCTATGAACTAATTTGATGTACCTATGAACTAAAATCTAGTTGTCAATTGAATTTTTGGATTTTTTTGTGCTAGCCTTTAACTTTTCATTCTAGTCTTATAGACAATATGACATATGCACAATGATTTATGTAAGCTCATGACAAAGGAGTAGGTAAATAAAGTCAATTATTATTTGACTCTTATGTGGACATAGTTAAATGATTGGTAATGACAGCATTTCCCGCTATGTGTTGTTTTATTTGTCCAATTAACTTTAGAGCACAGAATGAGTACGGAAACAGGAAGAACAACAAGAGTTATTGGCTGGTACCATTCACATCCTCATATTACAGTTCTTCCATCACATGTAGGCAAGTATTGAAGTTGTACTGTTATATCTTCCACGTCTGTAGTTATTAAAGTAATTTAGAAGTTGTTCAGTTCAACTACCTGTTTTGTCAAGAATTTCGTTCTGCTGCTTATTGATCTTAATATCAACTCTCTTCTGATGATATTTATAGACGTGCGGACCCAAGCCATGTATCAACTTCTGGATACAGGTTTTATTGGATTGATATTTTCCTGTTTTAATGAAGATGTGCACAAGGTTACTGCTTTTCTTGGGGACGTGAAGTACAATTTTCTTACACCTTGGTAAACTAAGTGCAAGAAAGTTTTAACTTGTAAATATGATGCCAGGTCGGAAGAATCCAGGTCATTGCATTCCAGTCACTAGATGGGAATCAGAATTACATGTCGGGGCCTGCTTCTCTGACCCCTGTAATTGATATAGGATTTTCTCCGAGCTCCTCTGAGAACCTGTCGTCAAGATCTAGCTCTGCTTGGGTTGATAGTTTAGAACAAGATACTGGTGATTCACGAGCAACTGCTGCAGCTTTAAAGGTATATACGTGGTCAACTTTTTGTGCATAGTAATGTTCTAGCAGAGCTGGAGCCTTAATAATAAAACTATAAAATTACTAACCGGAAAGTTGAGCAGGGGAATAACCAATGCAAACATGGATATATAGAAATTACCACAAAAAAATATGTTTGCTCCTAAGCTAGTTTACTGATATCAAAGAATATACTAAATACAAATTTTCTTGTTGTCATTTATCGATTTGCAGTATCAATCCCATGTTAAGGTTGACTATCAAATTATTCATTCTGTCCAGAAATGGGTAGACTAACACTTCTCTAGTTTGCCTGCCTGCCCTTTATCAAAATGAAATATATATGGTTTGAATGATTGATCAGGGTGGTGGAAGATCATCAGACTTGGGAGGTTTCTTTGCTAATGCTGACTCCAACTTTCTTGGGGGAGATAGAACAGGAGGAAGTAGCCATATTGACAAAGAGAAAGCCATTGACATAGACCCCATGGATATGTCAGAAAGCATGCAAGAAGCAATGCATCGTTCAAATATGGAGATGAGGTATACATGAGTATGTACTTAATCTCTTTTTTTTTTCTTTTAGTTTTTGTTTAGCTTTTCATATTTTCTGTCAGTGGAAGTCACAAATAATTTAGTTTTTCTTTTTTTGTAGTTTTTTTTTTGTAAATTATCTATCTGAGTTGGGCACGATTGTATGATGCATGAAGTTGGCAAAAACAATTCCGCATAAATCTCTAATTGGAAGTTTATTCTGCTGGCAGTGGTGCAGAGTTTGTCAGAAAGGAAATACCTCTTCATGTTTTGCCAACCTTGTCTATTCTCGCTCTTGATTCTCCACTGAGGTCATTTACAGATCTGCAAGCTATGCTTTACGAAGAGGAGCGGACTGCCTACAACCAAGCCATTTTGCAAAATTTGAGGTGTTTAAAGATGCCATATATTTTATGAGTACCCCTGAGGCTAATGCTTTTGAATTTTTTTCAACATTTTTTACCCATGGAGTAGTGTGTTGCATTTGATGTAGGAATGGGAAAGTACATCCGCTCGCTTTTGTTCATCACACATCCTCATATCAGGCTTCCATGTGCAAATTAATGGAATATTGGTAAGAAAGAATAATTTACTTTCCATTATTTTTAGTTATTGTACTATTGTATATACTTACTTTCTCTATTCTGATTTCCAGTTTGAGTCCTTCCATAATTGCTCTTCAGGATCAGTTGAGAGATAATGAAGTCCGGGTATGTATCGTTAACGAACTTATCAACATCACGCGACTTTAAAATTTTGACGAGTAGAAGGACCATTGACAAAATTTATAGTTTAAGACAGTATTATTGAGGTAGTTCTGAAAAAAAGCCAGTATTTTGATATACCTGTGTTGAACGGGTTGCTTAGTGCAAGATGAATGTATGATAGAGTGAACCATGTAAAAACTGTCTCGGACCACATCATCATTCTAGTAAACGAAAGAAAAGCGGGAGTAATAAGCAAAAATACCAATTGAATAATAATTTAAAATTTTCTTTCATGCACCTTTGCTGTAAAGATAACTTGTAAACCTTACCTGTGGTTTCTTTTTCTTCATTGTATCTGATAAGTTAGAAATGCTTTTGTGGAAGCAGTTAGCAATGCTGGCTGAAGAAGCCAAGCAATTGGAAGCTGAAGTAATCAAAGGGAGCGATTCAAGTTCAGTTTCACCGCGTAATGTTGGACACAGGGGAAGTGGTTCCGTCGTTCGCAGGGATGTCTATAGTCCTGCCGAGCCTGTTATGACGAGAAATGTTTCTGGTTCTGGGAGTCGTAGCAAAAGAAGTTCAGCCTGAAAAATAAAAGTTCTCAGATGCTGTGCGTTGATGTCAATTCAGGCTTCTTGTCCCTTTGTACTAGCATGATGAATCTTTTGACACATGCAATATGTGAATGCTTGTTTTGAGCACTTTTGATACCAGGTTGATATGTAGGTAGTGCCTGGCAATCAATTTCTTGCCTCGCCATTGTAAATTGATCGGGGGAGAATCTTGATCGATATTTCATTATGCAATGAGAAGTTTGTTCTGCTGGAACTAGTGATTTGCTCGACATTGTCTTCCTTTATCTCCCTGTATGAGTGATAATTTCTTGTTCGTGTCCTTGCATGATTGTCGCCGTCTTCAGTTATTTCCCCTGTATGTGTCATGCTTTTTTTGAGTGTGAGATGGTTAAACACTTAACAAAGTTTACCAATTAAGGCTCAGATAATTGGTTGAAGAGAGGTCCAAAAACTAATTTGGGGCTGGGGGTTCTATTCCCTTTATGCATAATTTTTTTATCAATCAACGTACAGTAAAATTGTTTTTCTTCAGATAAGCCTCATAATGTAAACATTAACTACTGAGGGCGACCTAAATAACGAACTTGGTCCACCATGGAAGAACTGATCTGATTGACAAATCTATTAAGGGAAACAGAAAGGTTGAAGCTCATATTGGTCATGGGTTGAGAACGGGAATTGAACTCTATGAGCTTTTCCTTTCGGCAAGGGAGGATTAGGGAAATTTTTGTAAATTTACTCAACTCTTCTATTTTCGCAGACACGCAGGGTGTGCCTGAATTCAGACCGAACTTTGCTTCTTAATCCTTACAAAATGGCAGCAACATTTCTCTTAGATTCGAACCAATAGCCGATGATAGAACTAGAATAGTGAAATACCATAAATCTATGTGTTATCAATATCTCTACGTCAGTAGATCCTTTTTTAATCATTCATTGAATGATAAACCACTACAAGAGATAATTCGACTTTCGCTAGGGCGCCGTCCTCCTCTACCAGCTGCAAAGGGCCATTTGAGATGATGCAAATAAAAGTGGATGATGTTGGGGTTAAATAAATAGACCAAAAATTGCCATATTAGAAAACAAAATGGCAAAATGCTCACATTCTGCTGTGTATACATGAATAGTACCCTAGTACATGAGTTTTTCACTGTTTTATAGCTCAGGCACTACATACATAAATGCACATTTTAGCTTTGAGCACTGCTGAATATGTTTGCCAATGCATAAGACTGTCAAACTGGTGTCCTTCCAGGACCATCCTAATTAAGTTGAATGACGCTCACCAAGCAGCATATGTTCCTTGCACTAATCATCCACAAAATGCAGGTTCCAGGCGACTCTTAATCACTCAATCCATTTCATCAATATCGCTGAAATCACTGAAAGTTTTTGCTTCTAACTGATCTTCTTCGTTGGTCTCCATAGCATCTTCATATTTCTCTTCATCACTATCATCCTTGTCCTCGTAAATAGTTGGTGATGCTATGTTATTGTCAACATCCCCATCATCATCAATGGTCTGCATAGAAACAGGCTGAATAAGTTGACAGCAGACTGCTATACGAAATTGAGTTTAAAATTACTGTTGCACTTACCCCAGCATAAAGCAAGTCCAAGCTGCTTGATAATTGTACCACTGGATTGTAATTAGAAACCCGAGATTCAATAAGCTGAAGCAGGTGCCATAATCAATTTAGAAATTAATAAAACTGGTTTATATGTTTTTTAACATTATCTACAACAGCTAGATGAATTAATACTAGTAGATACTATGTAAATGACAATCATTTTAGTACATGTCGAGATACTACGTAAATGACAATCATTTTAGTACATGTCGAGGAAAAAAGTTAACTGGTATATGTCAATTAAAATGAGATAATATATTTTGGTAAAAAATATACAATCAAAAGCCTATATTCAACTATTAAAAAGTGTCCCAATATGATCTCCTACGAGAAGCATATGCCTTAAATCACTCCTTCCAAAGAAGAGTATTTGTGATAAAAGAAGTGTTTGTGAGGGTGCAGTGGAGCACTTCATATACATAAGCCCACAAGAATAGCTCTGTTTTATGTCCCATTTTCTCCCATTGAATTCAAGTTAGCATCTGTTACCTTTTCTTTTTCATCATTTACATGGTGCTTCTTTTCCCCTGCAACTTATTTTTCTTTGAACTGCAGCCTAATTTTATGCCTACATTTCAATTTGGGTGTTATGTCTTACCTGATATAACGAGTTGAGAGCAGCCAATGAAGAGTCATGAGACATTATGCCACTTGAATGTTGAAGGAGTAAACTTCTAAGCCATGGAAGTGCACATGCTAGTACTGCCCCCCTAAAATGAGGATGGGCTATTAGTTACAGCAGAATTATCAACACACGCATAGTTATTAGATACTGACAAGTCATAAAAATAACAGATCTTGGGCCAGAGGCAGCTAATAGTTCAAAGAATACCAGCTTGTGCTCAAAGTCGATAATTATCCAATAAAGTATACTCCAACACACACTGCACTTAGGAAACAGATGCTTTTAGATTAAAAAAACGATGAAACAAGGTTATACCTGGACTGGACAATAGATATAAGTGACTGTAGAAGCTTCAAAGCATCAGATGTATTTAACGACGAAACTGAATTTGCAACAACCTGAAAACAAGAAAATACTCACATTGTTAGCAAAAATGAGATTGGTAGCTCCAACAAGGCTACGTACGACTGGTCTACTTATTTCACTTGGGCTAGTAAATGACCTGTGTGTTAATTGTAATGTTTAAAAAACCAAAACAAGTGATGTTAATAAGCACCTTTTCATCTTTCCTATGCAAGCAATCTAACAGTAGAGCTCGATCATCAGCATGCAGTGCTTGCTTAAGCAAAAGATGAACCGAGTCTGCACTGGGAAGCTTTGTTGGAGGCAACTGTTGCTGCTCATGGTTCTCAACTTTATTGTCGTCTGCTAAATTCAAATCTACAAGTTTCTCACCCATGGTTGGCTCATTTAAATCATAATCAACTTGAACTCCATCCATAGGCTCCCCATGACCTATTTGAGAAACACAGCAAGGTTATCTACAAATATAATGCCTGCTCCCAAGCATTAGTAGTTTGCTGTATTTTAAACCAAAAATTGCAAGGTCGGGCAAGTGATCGGTATGTTTCCCTAGCTTGCAAACTTCTTCAAGGTATGTTTAACTTATCCCGCAAGTATTAACTTATTTCACTTTTAAGTTTTAATATTTGACTGTTATCATATAACTTACCAGTTATTACAAATAAAAAAAGTGACAGATAATTATTATAAGGTACATGTAGTGACTATAAAATATTTTTTTGTCAACTCAATTCAAAGACTTAAGACAGGTCACTTAGTTACTTTTAACTTATTTTAACTTTACGTATTAGGTAAAGCAAGCACCACCTTAGTAAGGGGGATTGCCAATGAGGTGCTACTGTATAACTAAAGTTGGACCCGTGCAGGTGATATACCCTAAGAATTTCATACTATAGGAAAAAAGGAAGCAGGAAATGTGGCAAGGAAGTAGATAAATATGGATGATTAGCTCCTTAAATGCTGTAAGCATAACTTTAAGGCACCTTTTGTTTGGGGGTTTCAAGGAGGCAATTCAAATAAGTACTTGTAGACTCATGAGCCCATATAGCCCATGCAAAAACATACACGCCATGTCGCCACCATATAATGGCAGGGAAAAAAACTAAATCATGAATTATTACCTCGAAAAGGGCCAATCACAAACCTTCTGCAAAGTACCAATCGGTCCCCCATTAACTTCGATTAATTGTCAGACTAGGTCGGAATCGCTTATCCCAACTGTTCAAGAGTACTAAATTTATTTGTAGTTAAGTTGGAAATGGATTTGACTACTTTAAGGGACCCCTAAAGCCACGTACAGTTTTGCTATTAAGTCATCATACAATGGCACGTTTAACACACACAAATATAGAGAGATATGTAACCAATTAGCCATCTCATGATTAATAGGCGCTACATAAGAGAAACTATGCAATGAAATATACCATGATCTAATAAAGATTCCATATTTGGAGTCTCTGGTTCCCTTGTGGCTCTTTTTTTACTTGATTTTACTTTTTGAACAAGTCCAGCTGCAGCTTCTATTTCATCTAAACCTGTGAAAGATAACCTAGAATCAGTTTCAGAGACGTCTTTAAAAAATGAACAATAATTGCAAGATTTCAACATTTCATCAAATCAAATATCAAATAACATAATAAATCATATCCACGAACATTGAACTCATTCACCACTATATACTCTAGTAGGATTCCTTGATTCTTCCGTGTTACCTTTTTTGGACATCGATGGGGGTTAATTGAAGCGATAAACTATTAAACTCCCTTAAATAAACAGGCTGGTTACCACCTTCAAAATGAGGCCTAGAAATTGTGGAATTAATTTAAAATAAGCAATCTTCTCAAACTAGACTTTGTGCTAACGTTTTCTGAATTACTGCTAATAGTTGAGACTCAAGAGATTATAGAGACAAGAATAACAAGTTAAGCCCCCCTTCACAGGGGACATTCCTGGGTATGATAGGCAATAGCGTCTAATGCTAAACTTCAAAACGCCAAGATTTATTATAAAAATAGTTGAGCGATACTAAAATAGAGGAACAAAACTAGGCAAAAAGTATGTGCAGTATCAAAATTTTCAGGATTCAATGTACAAGCACCTTCAGGAGTCCCATTTTGTTCAGCAACAGTTGTCAATTCTACTGCGTCCTCCCTGGCAGTTATAACAACATCCTCCCCAGTTCTTGGTATATCCAAGGAACTAAATTTTGGGGTATTAATAGAACCATACGCCATAAGGACTGTCACCTGATCATCTGAATTTAGAGCGTGAATTCTAGCAGCAATTATGGAAGCGCGATTCTTCCTGGCTTTTCCAGGAGTGCTATGTAGTTCGTTTGCAGTCTTTTGGACTGAAATTTTAGTTGGTTTTACTTCTTCATCAGATGATATGTTTAAGTTCCAGATGTACGCTACACCTGAAACCGAAACTGAAAGGACAACTACACAATCTTTCGCAGAGAAACCTTTTTTACATTCAACATTTAATGGATGGCTTTTCATGAAAAGACTAGGTCCAGTGTTAACAATTCCCGTGTTCCATTCACACTTCCACATTTGAAGGTGTTTCTCGTCAAGGCCTGATGTAATGATGGCTTTGGCATCATCAGAGACAGAAATATGCTGCACAGAATCCTGATATAACGGACATCTCGAAAATAAGTATATATTTCACTTGATGCGTTATTATACATAACGAAAAAATATTGACAAGGAGTTTAATATACCAAATCAGCAGGAAGCTTGACCAATTCATTCCCATCTTCCAGACCAAAAACTCGCACATGAGAAGTTGTAGCAGCTACTATTTTCTCGTCTTTGTAGAAAGAGGTATATGTATGAGGACAGAACATGGATGAGGATGCGCAATCAACATACAATAATAACTCAATAACTTACCACAAAAGGATGATGAAATGATGGACTCCTTAGAGAGTTCCAAGACCTTGAGACGTTCTCCATTTTTTGAGTTCATTTCAGACACCATTCCCTTCATACTAACTGCATGCAGTTTGCTCCCATCTTTCGAAAAAGAAAGGTTGACAATTCCTCTGTAAAAATATAGAGAAAGGACGAGATCATGCATACGGTAGAATAGTTCATGTACAAATAGCAGTGACTTAAACAGTAAGAAGAAAGAAAGTGGGAGGGATAAGAAGCTCTTCGGTATGAAAATGTAAGCAATGTACACAATTTATATATAATTATTGTTTAATATAGCAAATGGAGTATATTACATCAACATTACCTGTATTCAAGATTAATAAAAAAACAGTATACATTTTAAAACAGATAGGGGATATGATCAATCTTGAGATAACAGCCAGTGCAACACTGCAACTACTCAGATATCCAGTAATGTTCTAAAGTAAGTAAACAAGTCGCACCCTTAAAAATCAATGGGTAGGTATTTGTGAAGAAATCTTCCTAGGTATTTGTGAAGAAATCTTCCAAAGTAGATAATCGAGTAGCACGACTTTAAAGTTGATGTCGACATGTACTCGTGTGTATATATAGATATTTACATCCACCATTAAAAGACCTCGAGCTAGTATATATAAATACATAAATCCAGCATTAAAAGACCCGGAAATATGCACAATATAAAGCAAATACCAAACTTCATAATTAAAAGAGCTACTAAACAAAATTGGTACTTCCATTCAATATACCCCTTCTGATAGGTACAACCGTGCAACAACATTAGAGGTCCAAATTTAGAAAATCCACATAGGATTGACCTCGATATACGAGACCTCATATATATTAAACAGAAATGCAGAGAATAATCTATTGTGCCCCAAAGCTCCCATAAGTAACAGAGCTCATGATTTGACAAACTGACTCACTTTTATAGACATGCCCAAACTGCACATGCATATAAGAATATGGTTCATACCCAGGAAGGCGTGCACTTGATTTCCACTTCATCTCAGTGGTCACAATATCAATAACCAGGACATCTCCATCACTTGTGCCGAGAGCAACGAAGAAAGTACCTTTCTTTGGTTTACGCTAAAAGAAGTAAGAAAAAAGAAAGACACGGCTATATAAGGATCAGATAAAAACTATCAAAGCGATACATTTCACATAGAATACATTGAGAATAACAAAAGAAAAATGGTTTGTGCAGTGTATGAGAGTACCTTCTTTCCAGTGTAAATACATGTCATAGACGAAAACATAAAACCATCACTCCCGTCCGATGGTTTCCACTCTGCAAATAGACTCCCATCAAGTGTATTCCATACCTGTACCACTCAATTACGAAAATCATGAGTGCATACATAAATTACATGATCATAACTACACAAACAAACAATCTCTTTACTAGTGATTGTCATGACAAGCATCAAAACAACCCAATTAAACGTAACGTAGGTGAAATTGAACATACAGCATCCCAGTGAAACTAATAAAAAAAGATACAGAGGGAAGATGCAAAACATTATAAGCCAGCAAACTAGTGCTATTCTTCTTATAGCATAAATTCAACAAAATTGGCTACTTATATAACATAATATATACAAGGAAGATATGTGTGTGCGCGTAAGAGGGAGAGAGAGAGAGAGGGAGAGAGAGAGATTACATTGACGAAACCCTGGGGGTAAAGAACGGCAAGGAAGTCGCCTCTGGACGTAAAACATGTGAATGCTGATTTGTGCTGCTTATCTTTCGCCATCAGCAGCCCACTTGAAGAAACTCACCGGAAATAAACAAAATTGGTGATTTCCGGCGGCAAAGGGAGTCTGCGTATAAAACAAAGAAAAATAGGGTTTTGGGTTTAAGCAGGACTTCTAGGGCTTGTTTGGGGCCATCTACAAACCAACTTACGATTTTAACATACGTTTGTTTCACCCTACAGTATTTATATCTTCTTAAATTTTTAGTCAGTAAATATCCCTCAATTTTTTTATTTTTTATTTTTTTTTAAGTATGGATGATAATAATTTTTCAATGACTAATTAACGACGGTAGAATAATTTAGTGTCGTAAATTTATTTATTTTTGCAGAAATTCATGAATAAATACAACATAAATATTCAGATATATAAACTTGATCTGTATTTTTTATACAAGTTAAATATTTTTAGAAAGGGGATTAAGGAACAATGATGACTTGATTCTAGTTATTTTTTGTCATTGTTTATCATCAATGTATTTTAAAATTTTAAAATAGAAGTATCACTAACCGCAGAATTAAAGAGAATTCTTCTTTGTATATAATTTAGAGTTGGCTTCGTGGCTGACCGTAATTTATGTAGGTATTTGAAATATTTGGAGAATTAAAATATGATATAGTTGTTTGGTTGCCGAACATTATAGATAATAGATTTAGCTCGCAAGTACAAATACATGCGTAGTAATTCATAATTCTTGTATCACAGGAAATCTAGCTTAGAAATAGAAAATAAAATCAATCAAATAATATAATTGTTTGTTTGGAAACATTTGAAATCCTGAATTTTATTAAATGACATGTTTGAGTAATCATAAGAATTTGAATCTGAGTTTTATTTGAATTCAATGGAATTTAAATATTAGTACAAATATGAGAATTTGAAATCGCAACTCAAATCCTGTCATTTAAAATCCATCATTTAAAATGAATTCTAAATTCTCAAACACAATCTAAGAAAAATACGAAATACAAAATTATTAATCAAACAAATTTATTACACTTCTTACGTTTTCTTTACATAAAGGAAGTACAACTTCCTATGGTAATTTACTTACGAGATTTAACCAAACAAGCACTTACATAAACTATTTAACAAAAAACAATTTTAAAAAAAAAACTCTAATAAATAATAATTGTTTTACATCGCCTTCATTTTTTATTTTTCTAAAGAGCAAGTCTAAATTTGTAACGCAGTACTTGGAGAAAATGAATCACAACACTTCAATAAAAATTGATTCTATACTCTGTATAACAAAACTCAATTATGTGAAATAATCAAAACATTCAAAATAATATTAGACCGGGAACTGACAGTACTTTCACTATAAATATCACTTCTCTTCGCACTTGACCATCTGTGTTACATTTTTACACTACAGAGAAATATTGCTAGAATTATAACACAAGAATTAAATGGATTTTCCAAGTTCAGACATGACCCGAAACAACCTCAGCAACAGCTAAAGAGCAATGCTCTCGAACAGGGGCTTCAATGCGCATCCAATTCTTTAAACAGAAGGAAACTTTTCCAGATATCATAAAGGACTATAGTATATTAGGTCCTTTTCCTGTAAGGTAGCACAGACATATGATACCTATTCCCTATCAGTGATCATCCATATCCAATAACAAAACAGGGTTTAGTTTGCACTAATGCTAATTGATCTCTCACATTAGTTGGATTGCCCGTCAATCATCATGTCTTCCGAACCCCTGCAAAAACACCCACAGAACGCTTACTGAGTCGTCTTTCTTTGGTTATAGTCATAAAAACTAATAAATTAAAACTAGAAAAATATCTATATGTTAAGATCGATATAATAATTAGAAATACAAAGATAGTGGTATAGCCTTCTTATACATTTCTTTTGTTGATTTAAGATGACAAAAAAAATCATAATATACAAAGTAATGGAGTAGTGGTGGCTTTAATCGGCTTAATCTTCAATACCAGGTGATGTTCATGTTACCGCATCTTAACAGTCAAAAAGGTTGCTCCAATCTCTGTTCATCAGATCATTTTGTCAAATAGCAAAGATACTACTGTGCTATGCCAAAATGACAAGCAGATTAGAGCAAATTAATCATGCTGTGCATTAACATTTAAAAAACTACCATGAATCACCAAAAGATCAATGATCACGAAACAATAGGTCTGTAAATACAGGAAATCAACATTCACATTCTATCAGAGAACCTTACCGATACAATATAGAGAAACTGACAAACCAAGTCTATGAACTTGAAGAGCACAAATATCGAAGCAAATATTCATTGGAAGAACAGGTCTCTGCCAAATCTTGATGTGTTCTCGTTATAGCCTTCTGTAATGATTTTAGAGCAGGGAGCAAATTTCTGGAATTCTGTTGAATGGAGTTACCATGAACTTTACACAACTCCTGTAACATAGAGAAACCAATTAGATATTGGCGTAGGGTGCTGAAAGATAGTGTTTCACCAAAGCAATAACTACATATTAAAACTCAAGTGAACCCAAACCTGACACCAACGAAGAATGAATTCCAAATGTGGGCACTTTTCTAGAAGCTCCGCAAATGCCTCAATTAACCTTTGTAGATATTTCGTAGGGACAGAGGAAACAACCACTGGTATATCTGCTGGGAAGACGGATATTATGCACCTTTTAATCAAGGCATCTTCATTTAAACGCAAGCTCAGAATTAGAGCTCTATCAAAATGATCTTCGCTTAGAGCTGTATCAACGGCCTGTGGAAGAATAAAATGTCGTTAAAACTTCACAGATGCTAAATATTGTAATGCGGGTTACTCAGAAAAGAGGGTGAGTCTCTTCAACCATCTTACGTCTAGGAAACAGATGACCATTTTCTTCAAATCAGTTATGATTGCAAGATAAAAAGCGAAGTACCTCAGGTGTAACATCGATGTCTAGATCAGTAGGATCAAAGATAAAGGAATCATCTATTGAATAAACCAAAACTCCTTCTGTTGTTGCTGCAGCCCAGCTCCTACCAGTAGGTGCAATCCTCAAGCACTTGGTTTGAATAACAGGCCTCCCATTATTAGGCATTGATCCTGGTAAATTGTAACTTGTGTTTCCTCGTGTTTGTTTGTCAACACCTTCCTCTGTGTCACTATTATCATCATCAATTAAATTTAGTGGACCAGCATCTGTCATATTCTTTGAATTCAAGAAGTCAAGAACTCCATCTAGTGAAAGATTATGGGTAATTTGGAATCTTCTCAGCAACACCTACAAGGGATAATTACACTGTGATGCACGCATATAACTTCAGAAACAACTTCAGAAAAATATTAATGAAATGTAGTTCCCACACTTTGATTTGTAACTATGAAGATAAATAGTCTGATTTATTTCTAGAACTTCTGAATCGCTGTATCAAAAAGCCACTTAATGCATCTACCGAGATACATACTGCAGAGAAGTAGAACAAAGCTGCATTCGTGATAGACTGATAGGTACAAGGGCGCAAGGAAAATCCTTAACACGGGAACATACTACAGAATTAAATGCATTAAGACATACCTGATCAGCCACATCATACATACAAATGTATTTACTACTTCCCCCAGCTAATATATAATTTCCATCCGCAGAATAACACAAGCTAGTGAAGCACTTTCCGGAAGTGGAGTTAGCAGCTGACCTACGGTCGGTCATCAAGCGTCCTCCAGCAATATCTCTACGGCCCTCAATGGTATGCATCAGCAACCCGTCAATTGGGTCCCACAAATAGATTTGCCCATCTAAAGTGCTGCAAGCCAATTGCTTTCCATCCGGGCGATAAACAACAGTAAGAACATCATGAGTATGTGGAAATGTCTCAACCGCACCCTTTCCTTGAAAAACATCCCATAAGCGAACAGATTTATCCCAGGAGGATGAAGCTAGAATTGCCTACATGTAAGATTCCAACACCCATTTAGCAACCAGACAATGATTATATATTACACATAGTATCTCGACCCCCATCAGCGTATTTTTTGTTTTATGTCCCGTAACTATTCCTCAACCTGGCTGGGGCAGAATAGTAGAGCAAGTACAAGTATTAGTAGCCTAACAAAAAAGTGTTCCTCGTATCCCGGACCTATGCCGAGGTATTGTATTGACGGTGATTTTAAAATCTCGCAGAACAGGATGTGATACGATGAGATAGAATGCAATAGAAACAAAGACGGGACCGTCATTATATGACCAGGCTTATACTGTTATACTGGAAACCAAACTAAAAGATAAAGTGAAAGAGTTGTAAAGAGAAAGATGGGGTTCTTTCTGCTAAGCAAATCTTAACATAACAATATGACTGGAATATGCTTACAAACACTGAAACATGTCAAGTAGACATGGTATCTTTATATCAATGCACACAAATAAAAGTCAACTCACATTGGTGGGAGAAAATGTCAACCCATGAACAGGACCTTCATGGCCACTGAGTACATCCAACAACCGTCCTGTCTTCATTGACCAAACAAATATCTGACACGGAAGAAATTACCCAATAAACTTAATACATAATGACAGCAAATCAGAGTATTAGAAAGCAGCTGAAAGAAACAGCAAATTACCTCAAATGAATCAAGGGTTCCGGCACAAATTACTTCCCCACTATGGTCGGATGCCAAAGACACAAACTGCTTGGAAGAGGGGGTGGTAAATGTTCTAAAATTTCGGTAGCGAAATAGATCCCACGCACGAACAGTACCATCTAGAGATGCACTTAAAAGACAGTGGTTGTTCGGCATAAAATGGAGAGCTGTGACTGAATTTGTGTGTTCAGAGAATGTCACAAAACAAAACCCAGAGGAAACAGTCCACACCTGTAATAATAAGCAAATACATCTTTAAAACTTGAAATTCACCTAAACTAAATTAGACAAGCATATATGAAGAAATGATAGATAACAAAAAAAAAATGCAAACAATACTTTTTGTACTTCATCATTAATTGCTTTATCTTTCCTTAATACCATGTAAATTTATCAAAAATGCAATGTGAAACAAGCATATAATAATTCTATTTGCAGAAACTCATTATGAAATAATAAAGCAAAAGGTAATAGAAGAATTATTAGGAGATACATGACCATATTTTAAATAAAAATATACTAGATGAACTGAAAGATGACAATCGTCAGTAAAGAAATTCAAATCATAAAGTAAAGTTGAATCTATCTATTAGACTATCTCACCTTTATTTTGTTATCATCTGCACCAGTGGCCATGAGCTGGGAATCAGGAGAGTATGCAAGACAGTTCACATCAAAATAATGCCCTTGCTGTTTCAATATGTAGGTTTCCGGTTTCCAATCCCACACAAGCAGTTGTCCAAGTTTTGCACACCCAAACGTCAACCAATTCCCAAGACCATTAAAGGCAGCGGTAGTAATCTTCTCTCGGGATATCGACAACAAATGAATACAAGTAAAATCAGGCATCTTATAAAGACCAAATACTCCATGCGAAAACCCCACTACAACAAGATCAAGACCACTATGAAAATCACAAGCTGTCAACTTTTGCGGAGACTGCATAAAAAAATCCTTTTTCAACAATTCCCATTTCCCTTTATGCAACAAAACCCCATTTTTATCATCACAATCACGCACATCACCCTCAACATTTTTCCTCTTCTTCGAATTCTCATTCCCATCACCATTTTGATCAGGAGTACCAGGAGACAAAGGTTCCGAATCCTCCATTTCTACATCATCACCTACATCATTGTAAATCCAACTAAAAATCGCGCCATCTCTTGATATCGTATAAACCCTAGGAACCTTATCTACCTTATCAGTACCAAAGAAAACACCAACAACTGTATCTCTATGCCCCAAAAACATAAAGGGCTTCGTAAAGCCCTTAACTTTCTTTAAACAAAACAACCTCACCACCAAATCTTTCGACCCGGCAAGCAAATAAGTTGAATCATCACTCCAATCCAATGCCGTAACTTTATCATTACAATCCGCAAAAGTCCTCACCAATTCAAACGGAAAGAACTCTTTTTTAAACCCCGGCGACCGCCAAATCTGCACCAATTTCCCCAACGCCACCGCAATTAGGGTTCCATTGGGGCTAAACTTGACGGCACCAACAGGCTTCTTGAAAGTAATGCGGTGCAGAACGGCGCGGCGGCGGAGATTAACAAAGAGACATCGATTGTTCTCATCGACAGTGAGTAGAAAAACGCCGTCGTTCGAGGCGGCGATGCGGGTGATATTTGAAGAGGATTGAAAAGGGAGAGTTGTAGTTTCGGATTTTTTGAGGTCGGTGACGGAGACACGGTTACCGACGGGTGAGATTAGCAGGGTATTGTCGACTACCGTTACGTTGCCTCCTCTGTATGGAGCTCCGAGAAGGTTCTGGAACCTGAAGTTCATGATTAATTATTATAGATACAGTTTCTGTGTATCGAAGAAAAAGAAGAGGAAGGGAGGAGATGTTTTTGTTTGTTAAACCCTAAATTCAACTGCTAGTTCTTGTTTCTTAAACCCTAACAACATTATGCTGTTTAGTTTGGAATGTGTTATTAGTTTACCATTTTGTCCTTTTGTTGTTTAAAAAAACATATTCTGAAACTTAAGAAAAATAATGACAATATAAGATTATATATCAAGGTAGAGGATAGTATCTGTAAGGGCAAAAAGAGGTTAAGAAATAATTTTTTTTTATTTTGTAAATCTCGTAATTCAACTCTACAGATAATAATATCTTTCTCCTATATATTTTTTATTGTATGAAAATTTACATATTATATCATCAGAATTTATATACTACAATACAATAACTTGTAAATAAAAATCAGGCACAAGGGCCCTAGAGGTATCAAGTGAAAATGCATTTCATGCGTCTATTTAACAGAACAAGGATTACTTTTTATTTTGTTGGAGGAAGTAGTACTCTGGTCGTACTAATCTTCTGTAGTCAATAATATCAAATAGTTTATCATTATAATTTACACCCTTGCCCTTTAACAATTTGAGCACTACCTAGTCAAATTATTGGATGTTGAATAAATTTAAATTTGGTTCTAAATTGCCTGCAACAGCATGCACTTTCACTTCAAAAACATCCCCAGGACATTTACCTGATGAATAATGGGTGACGGGAGAGAAATATATACAACACAGGCTGTAGATACGAGCCACATTTATATCAAAAACTATATTACACAGTACAAGGAACATAGAAATGATCACAAATTCAGAAAGTAAAATGAAGCAGAACAACAATGTCATCTAGGTGCCGGAAAGCCAAGCTACATGTCCTGAAACTTTTATTATAGAAGGACCATCAGGAACTCGAAAACTTGAAAACTACAACTCATTCATCTATACCATTATCCCCCACACTCCATAATCTACTAAGCTACCCCACATCTGTAAATGTATCCCCCTTTCACCTTACTAACCCCAATTTGAATCTCATATGTATTTGTCACAGTAAATCAGCGTGACCCCTCTAGTCCTAGCCTCACCTGTAGCCAATTGCAGACTTCATCCATCTCCTTGGGCACTGTGTAATGTCCTAGCCTGCACAATCATCCCATTTCATATTATTCTTATTCAGACTCAAGGTACGTATGTCGTAAAGAATAATGATATATGTATATAAAGAAAATTGTATTAGTACCCTTCATAGGTTTTGAATGAGAGATATCGAAATCCAGATAAGCTTAAGCAGTGGCTGGAACTTTCTCCATACTTATAAGGAACAACTTCATCACCTATGGCATATTGGGAAACAGATCAAGATGCAGACATTTAACCCACAATGACCCATGTTTTAATATAAATCTATGTTTAACGCCTGAACTACAACACAGTTGTCATTGTGACAAGTCAGTCATGCAGACCAGTTAGCCGTGGCTATCCTAGACGATCGATGGAATATTTTCATGGTTTAAATGGTGGTCGTTAGAACCCCTTATTTTCAAGAGTGGACCAAAAGTTACAAGGGGTTCAAGGGAATTCTCAGGAAGTTCAGGCCTTCTAAGCTATTAAGCATTGGACCATGAAAGGTGTTGCATAAATGGAAATATGGAATGCATGGTCATTTTAAAAGCTAATATACATACAAATTCCATGACAGAGCAAAATAGGCAACGATGCAGCGCGCCTCACAGCTTCATTTGAACCTTCTATCTTGTTCCTTAAGCTCCTGTACAACAGAAACTTACAGTTTGATATTAATAACCTTCTGGATGTGAACTCTGATATTGAGAAATACTAGGAATCAAGTTTATGATCATAGTAGGAAACATTCACTTGGCTGAAACTAGATAAAGAAACATGTGTAGAAGCTATATCTTATTTGTAGATGGTTATATCTTATTCTTACCATAATTCACTGGAACAAACTGAATCACAACTAACTCTTCATAATTATGTGTGCATAGAAAAAAAGGAATTAAATGAGACTTGGATGCCAAAAGGGGCCTATTCTAGTCCTACCTTGAACCAGGAAGCCATCCACTCAGACCGATAATAGTCCTCAGGTTAATAGGGTAAGGAATGCCATTTCCATATTTTCCCTGTGCAAAGCAGGTGGCAGAGTAGAGAGCAGTTGCAGCACCCATACTGAAGCCCCCAATACCAAGCTTAACTGTTTCCAAAAAGGGAAGAACACGTGTTAGCCTAAAAAATGCTAAGTACCACACCATGCACACTGAAACAAAACATGCAAAGGCCAGTCTGGCTTGGTAAAATAAAATGCTAGCATCCATCAAGAAGGAAAGTACCAATGGGTCTCAATTAACTGTACATGAAACTTTTGTCACATAATGTGATTGTGTAGTGGGTTGAAGCATTTGAAGTAAGGAGTGACTAGTGAGAGATAAATTACATGATAGAAGGTACCATGTGAATCGCATTTTCGATGGTAGAAACTTACTGTCAGCAGGTTCTGTTGATAACAAGTTTGCAATATGCGCAGCTGAACCATCTAAACCCTCAAAATCATCTGGAGCATTTTCTGAAAGCTCCCCCACATCAAACCCTGTGGCAGAACACAAAGTATTTCAGATAAACTTATTAATCATTATGGCATGTTAAAATTTCGGGTTTTGTCTTACATGCAGTGCAAGGGAATCCACCAAGTAGAGCCACTGGACGAGTTGGAGCAGTTGGGCAAATCCATTTTATCTGCATCATGAGTTTTAATATAAATTGGTGAAAAAAAACAGAGCTTGGGAACTAGGAGATAACATTTACTCAATTCTGCCCTATTACTTATTATTTGCGTTTTTTTTTTTTGGGGGGGGGGACTGTTTTCAAAGGTTTATGCAACTACTTGTATATTGGAAACAACAGTATGCGTATGGATGCAAACAAATACAATGAGATCGTGTTTGATGCTTTTGAGGGGAAAAAAATCTTACATTTGGAAGGGGAAGATTTTCCAAGAGTTGAGACCAGCTGCAATAATAAGCATAGACCGATGAGCATGAAAGTCTGTCTATTTAAATATTATGACCAGTAAGTAGCATAAAATACCAAAGGGATTTACAATTTTCTACATATTACTCGTCAAGGTAAAAGACATTGGATCTTAAAAGCATTATATCGTAAAAAACCCAATTGCTCTTTATAATCATTTTGTTTAAATATCAAAAGATATTTTGCCTACATCATGATGGACTAACTTTTTAAGACAGACACATTATAGTTGGAGATGATATTAATTGTTAAGTAAATACGACCAGTACAATTGTGAATTACAAAACTAAAAGTTTATGATAGCTAATGCCGCTGCATGGAAAATTTATTACAGAACCTGCATACACCTTCAATTTTGTATAAAAAATAGCAATTTAGCCAGTACTTAGAAATATCCTCTTACAAGCCTATTTCTTGCACTTCCTATGAAAAGAGAGTTAGTTACAAAAATATAAGTTGCTGCTCTTTCACATCCAAATCCTTTAAAGAAGAATGAAGCAAAGGGGATGCAAGTTCTATACAAGTCCACTGCTTCTCTGTCATCAACTGACCCCATAATCTATTACAAACTTGTAAACTGCTATGGCAAGTAGTCAAATATATTCAAACTTCTGGTTTCTCCTCTTTTGAGTTTATGCTGGCATGGAAAAGAGAAACCAAACTTCTAGCGGTAGTAGTAACTAGTAAGTAATGCAAATAAATAGTGAAAGCCAAAAGATGAAGTTTTATATGCGCGCATTAGCTGCTCCCGCTCCCCTGCTACAGTTTATGCTAACAGTGAAATTATATATTAGCCACCTTAGCTGCATTATCTGTGATTCAACCAAAATCAGGGTCGCCATTTTTTGTGGTCATTGTTTACATTCTCTTTTGTAAGACCATGTATTAGTTGTGACTGCACTGCCTGGTCTACAATTTAACATTTAAATGAGAGTTTGAGACGAACTTTCATAATGCAAGAAGTTTAATGACAGGCTTCATCATACACATACATTCAAGAAACCATAAGCATAGCAACTGCAATGACCATGTATTATGTATGTACATAAAAGCACAAACTTTAAGAAGATATGAACCACACCTTGAGCCATTATCACCAAGGCCATGCAGCCAGACTATTGTAGCCTGGTGTTTCCCTTTAGGCCTCACCACATATGTTCTTCCGAACTCAAACGCCCTTCTAGCCGTTCTGCTACCTGAAATTGATTCAACAATATCACTAATTAAACTCTTCGAAAACACAAAAAAAGTACAAAGTACCATTGTTTTAATCATTACAAATCTAAAACCAATCCATGAGTAGCAAGCAAGAAATACACAAGTGAAAGAAATGAACACTAACCAGAACCCAGAGAGGAATTAGTATAACTCATTATTCTTGGAGGGTGAGAAACTCAAAATGCAGTCTACAAAACAGCAAGAGTAGCTACTGTACTAGATGAGACTTAACACTGCAATGAACAAAACCCAAATTCATAATCTGTTATATATACTAATTGAAAATGGGAAAATAAATTAGGTGAATATTCAATAAGAAAGTGTGTGTAAAACAGCTGCACGGGTGAGAGAAAATCAAGAATCAATGAAAAGGAGTTGTTAAAGACAAGGACAAAAGTGGAAAATCATTTTCATTACAGGAGGGAATCAAAAGAAAGAATAACCCACAGAAAGCACATTCAGCTTGGAGGGCTCTAATTATACAACTTAGAATCAATGCTTATAGACAGTGGCTCAGTGGCTGCAAAATAAAGCAAACCCACAACTATAAATAACTTGGGAATATCACTACTGCAACAATTTGTTAAAAAGGAAGGAAAAAATGTTATCTTTATTTTTCTTGAAGAGTTTCAAGAAAAATAAAATGTAAGTACAAAATTTGCTAAAAACAACTAGTAAATATTAAATTTTCTTTCTTATGATTGATGGGTACCCCCCATTATCTTGAAAGAGGAGTTAAAAAGTCCAAGTTATCATCATTCAGACACCGCATAAATCTGGCAATAATGGGAATAAAAAATCAAGAACTTGATGAGACTAGGAAAACATGGGGATGTATTTAGTATTGCTTTTCCTACTGGAAACTCCAACATTTAAAAAAGAATAATAATTTGTTCTACATAAATAAATGTATATAATAAGAAATGGGGGGGGGGGGGGGTCACCAACCGGGAATTCTTGAAACACATAGAAAAGTGAATAGACTTTATTTCTCTCACGCTCAGTACTCACTAGTCAGTTTGCCACTTATTCTCTTAACAAGTCTCACGTTCATTATAAGCTTTGTTTGTTTATACTCATGACACATGAGACCACAAACAGAGAGTAAATCCAAAACTGGGCCTTTCAAATCTCTATGCAACGCTATCATGTGACCTATCTGTCCCCATACATCACATAAGCATAACCTTGCCCCTGGGCCTGGCATCCTTTTTTCTCCTCCTATGCAAGTATATATGTTTCATTTTGTACTAATTGTATTGATATGTCTGAATATATGATATTTGAGTAACTAAACATGTATTAAAGTTTTACATTCCACTCTCCATCACTATCAATATTTTCATAATTTATTATAAATATGGAAAATAAATTATTATATTAAAAATGAATTTTGAGTAAGAGAAAATATGACAATATGATATTCCCTCAGTCCCATAATATATGTCATTTTTGTAAAAATAAATTGTCCCAAATAAATGTCACTCTCTTTTTTCAAAGTAATTTTTAAAGTACTTTTCCATAAATTATCTTTATATTACTATTTCCAATATTTTACTAATTTAAATATATAAGAAAGTCATCTACCTTTAATATAATTATTAGGGATAGACAAATAAATAAATTATCTATCTAACTTTTGCTTAAAATGCCTAAATTTTTAAAATAATACATGTAAAATGGGACCGAGGACTAGTAAATCCAACTATCATGAGAAGGACGAAACAAGTGAAAGATGGTAAAATGATCCTAGTCCAGAATTTTCATGTTCAACTTATTAAAAATTAATCAAATTTTAATTATAATTAGGTTAAAAGTTTTGTTTGAGTTTCTTCATGTGCGGTTGCTCATCCAAAAAATCATCTTAATATTCAAAAAATAAAAATATTATTCATAAATAATTAACAAATATATTTTACCGGTTAGCAGACAACTCATAAATATTACTCCATAAATAACTTGATGTGAATTTATTATTATATATACGTGCGTGTATAATTTTATTCTCAATGCTATTACGCACATACATGTTAACATGTATACAAAATTTAATGATCAATATGTATATTAAAATTAGATAATATATAGTACATTACAATTTAATATATATTATAATTTAATTAATATTAATAAAAATAATGATTCAATTTTAAAAAATGAATGATAAATGAATATAATAACATAATAATTAATCTGTATATAAAGATATACGCAATTATTTTCTAATTCACAAATGTTCACGAAGCTCCATTCATCAAACATGTTCGTCATTATACATATTCATATATTTATTCACAAAATAAGCCTATTCATGGTTAATGTTTAAAAAAAAAAGAATAAAAAGTATATATAAATACTATAAAAAAATATCTAAAATGTTGAATTTCAAATAACATGATTTGAATTAAAAAGAATTTAAAGAAATTAAAATTGTATTTCGTAATCTAATATTAATAATATTTAGGGGCTGTTTGGCTTAACTTATAAGTAATAAGTTATTTTAAAAAAAAAATATTTTCATTTTTTTTAAAAAAATTAATATTTATTTTAGAAATTTAAGACCAAATCTTATTTCCAAATTTAAAAATTAATTACTTATTTTCAGAAAAAGTACATATATACTTATAAGCAACTTATAAGCTAATAGAAACTGGGCCTTAATTTTTATGATACGAACGAATCGCTTTTGCTCCGTTTTTAGTGCTGCCTGCTGAAGTGTCAGCTTGAGACTTGAGATGATTTATTCTTCCTTCTTTTTCTTTTTTCTTGAATTAAAGATTTGTTCCTTCTCTTAAACATACTTTTCTATTTTCTTTAATTTAAATTGTTAGTTTTACTTGATAAAAGAGAAAAAATTGTAGTTAGTTTCCTAATTTTTACTCCCTTACGTGTTCTTATGTTTGATTTTCTTAATAGTTAAATTAAGATAATTTCAACTAAAAATTATATATATATATATATATAACAATTATAAATTTTTTTAAAATTATATTATTAAAAACATACATAATCTACTTTAAAAAATAATTTTTTATTTTTAAAAAATATTAAAATTTAATTTTTAATTTTCAGTCAAATAATTTGTTTCTTTTTTTAATGATGTTTTTTAAAATTTAAATTGTAGTTAATTTTACATCACACATAATTTACATGCCCGTGTCTTTTTGTTTGATTTTTTAGTAGTTAAATTAATCCAATTTAACTAAAAGTTATATATATATTATATATATAATTATAAAATCTTTAAAAAAATATATTACTAAACGATATATGTAATCTACTTTTAAAAAGATTCAATTTTTAAAAATTATTTTTAATTTTCAGTCAAATTTTAATAATTTTTCCATAAAAGAATTAACAGTAAAATTAATTTGAGACAGGAGGAGTGATTATTTTATCTAAATCTTTTTATTTTCATTTGTATTGAGCCTTTTATCGAATAATATAATTTAAAATTAGATGACAATAAAAATATCAATATATTTGAATTTTATTAATATACTATTTAAATATTTTATCGTTTTAACTTTTGATTAAGACACACTAAATTTTAAAAAAATCAAAATGTATGAACGGAACCTATAAACAGCTATCAGATTAGATAATTTTGATTAGTCCTAAATATCATCGATTAATATTGAATATCTTAAATAAAATTATTAAATAATAATATTAAAATAGTGAATATCATAGTAAGAGAGAGATTAGTAAATACTTAATTATACTTTGATGGCTTGAATTATAATATTTTTGCGGCAAAATGATTGAATGATAAAATTTATCAGTTTGATAACCAAATTATTTATTTTTTAATATTTGATTGTATTTCTTCAATTTTTTCAGCGGACGTCAGTGAAATAATACTTAATTACACTTTGGTCTGGATTATAATTATTTTACAGAAAATGGCTCAATAATAAAATTTACTAATTTATTAGTCTATTATTTATTATTTTTTAATACGTGATTATATTATAATTTTGTATTCACACTTTATTTTATAGTCTACATAATTTTAATTAACACACTTTTTAAATTTCATATCATGTTAATATAAATTTATAAAATAAAAATATTTATGAGATTGATTCGGTAATTTAATTAAAGTTAGAAAAGAAAATTTACTTCTAAAAGACTTATATTTTATAAAATCAAATATAATCATGTATTTACAAATATGTTCTTTTTGATTTATGAATTGCATTAAATCTATATCTATATTTATATATATATATAATAGCCTGGATAGGAACGGTGAGGTAGTAACTTAAAAATTCTGTGAGATAAGTTTTCTGTCCTTTTAGACACATTTCTCCTATATAATATTCAGAAAATACTATACATATGTTGATTTTGCTTTTGGCGTATTTGACGGACTAGGCAGCGATTTACGGCTCAGATATTATTTTTATACTGTTTTCATCTCTTATAACTAAAATACTATTTTTTATAAAATACTTTTGTATAATTTAATTTTACATGATTATCAAATCCTATATCATATAAGGGGCGTCGGTTTTTCAAAGATTTATATAATTATATTTAATATTTTAAATTTGTAATATTATAAATTATATTTTTATCATAATTTTCATACTTTAATTTGATTTTTGTTATAATTATTACAAAATTTATATATTTTAGCAATGTATTTTCAACTAATAATTTATATAATTAGTGTTCAAAATCTTAATTATTAATTTTGAATTATTATATTATATTAGTTACTAAATATTTTTAAATAATAAAGATCAATTATATCATGTGTAGATAAATGGTTAAATTTGATAATTTATTTTATGGACTTCTCCATCAAAATAGAAAATATATATTTGACTAATTTATATTATTGCTTTTTTAAACGTGTATAATTAATTAATGATTGATTTTATTATTATTTTAAAAATTGCAAATTCAGTACATATATAAAATTAAGACGTGTTATTGATTTTTTGTATAATCTAATTTATTTTAATAATATATTTAAAATGATTTTTAATGATTTTTAAATATAAAATTTTAACAAAATTCATTTAAAACACATTGTAAAAAATAGTTAACTTTTCAGTTAAATTTTTTTACAAGAGAGAAGCTATTTACTTTAACCACAGTTGAATTTGTAATTTTGGTTCCAATTTCAAGCATCGCAATCATTTCAGACAAGAGGAATTTTTATCTTCTGCATAGATGGCTAACTGAGCTGTCAATACCTGTCACGTCCTTTTAAGAATTATTCTTAACCGGTACTCTTTTGGGAATAAATACTGGAGTACTCCGTATATTGTTTGGGATAACATCAAGTTATATAGGTCATGCTTGCTTAACCACAGTTCACAAAGTATTTGTACTTTTTAATGCATATTTATTCTCCACAACTTAAAAAAATTTCAAAACAAATTAAAATCTATACCCCAGTTAAACTCTGGATAAACAAACGTAGTTTATTAGGCTTTGATGTTTGTACTACATATAACCATCGTCTTCTTCTGACCGTAAACACTGGATTCCCATATATTCCTGGTACAAGTTTAACTATTACTCCCTGTATTCATGACATTTATTTTTTAGCATATATTTTTAATATTTTTAATTATAATAAGTACAATTGCATATGTATATTTTTTAGGTCCATTACCGATTTTTAATCTTTCCGCTACGATAGTATAATATAGATCGGACAAGTTACAGTTTAGGCATTTGTGTTGAAGCTGAGAAAAGGTTACTGGACGAAGATACAAAAATTGTTGAAAATTTTCTAATATCAAAGCAGTTGACTTGGCACTAATATCATCTGAATATGTTCAATAAAAATAAGCCAACTTTTATTTGTTCCTTTTTCCATCCAGTTGGGGAAGTAATCATGAAGAAAACACTTTATTTGTTTGTCAACCCCTACACTCATACAAGAATCGATCTTCAATTTTTAAACGACAGATACCGATCTACATTATTAACTCTTTACTTTTTGGACTAAATACATGTGTGTGCTGCACTGCTGCTGGCACTAGCTTTTATATGCAACTAAAAATAAAAATTACTACCCCATTTTGTATAGATTAATTTTAAATTAACTTGACTTGGGAAAAGTTAGTTTAACATTCTTTACTACTTTTAACAGTCTGAAATTATCTGATATAGGAGTAATAGACATTGAAATATTAATCTTGAAAAAACATACTTCGTTGAAAATCAACCGCAAAAAACTAAAACACCTCACTCAAAACCCACCATACATGGAATGAACGAATAAGCTGCGTGCTTAAGCATATCACGCACCATTTATGTGCAATTGCTTGTTTGTAATCCCACATTCACACACCTATTTACATATCCCTTGCTGAATCCCTTTCCACTCCAAGAAACTACAACAAACTAAGTAGAAATGTAGAATGTACTTGCTTAAAAAACTATATTTACGTATCTATATGATGTATGCATACATTACCCTCTGCAAAATCGGGTCATATTCAAAAAAACTAATGCAACGTCACAGTAGTCCGAGAAAATCCATATTGCTTGAACTTTGATATACCAGTGGTTTACTAGCGTCTAGCGGACTAATTTTACCAGCAATTTAAACCCCCAACCCCCACACACAAAAAAGGGGCTTTTTGAATCACTAATTTATATATCTAAAATTTAGTTATGGTAACGAATGTAATGATAATTTGGGTATATAGTAATAATTTTTGGCAGCTCATTTCTCCTACAGAAATGTAAAATTAGATACGATACATACTACATAGTATCTCATGTTTATGATAGTGTCACACACAGCATCATCCCACATGAAACATTGCAAGTTCTGATTAATAAAGAAAAGAAAAGCCACTTGGGTATATGAGCTGGCACTTGTACTAGCAACATGAACCAAGGAGGAACCACAGCTCAACAGAATGAAACATGATCGGGAATAATCACACATAGAAATGGCCAAATCTATTCTTTGCTGAACATTAAATTCAATTAACAAAACCAGCTAATTCGCCATCAATTATTTCATGATGCATCGAGGAACTATAACAGCATCCATAGGTCCAAAAGATGACTGGCTTGGGTTTAAATCCATATTCAAAAGAAAAAAATATATATATCCCAAACTGCCAAAAAACAACTATGAGAACAAGAGCCCATCAAAAAGAAAACAAATTGCATAGCTTTTCAGTCCTTAAGCTACAGAATACACTGATCACCCTCATCTCACCAAATTTTATTCCAGTGGTAATTACTGGAAGCTGCAATTAATGATGTTCATCACCATGACCATCTGGGGGTCCTCCTGGGCCAACAACTTCCAGCTGTGAAAATAAAAGGAGATACATAAGATGCATGCACAGGAATGGAACCAAAGAGCTTCATCTGACCAGTAAGCAACACAATTTTACTAAAAGCTAGACCGATGAACTTGTTCTTCTAATTCCTAATAGATACTAGCCAGCTAGACCAACAGTAAAGTTAAGCGGCAGCCTTGGACGAGATGGGGTTTGAGCTTGCACCTCTGAACGGAGTGAGTGCTGGGCTTGAATATCTAGTTTCTAATAGAAGCCCATTTCCTTTGGTTATATCCAGTTCTTGGGCTATGGGGTAGGCAAACCTGGGCTATGAGTTTTTCATCTAGGCTTTGGTCCCCAGTATAGTTTGACTGAGAAGCTAGTCTCCTTTTTAGACAAAGGGTGGTTCTAGGACTTGTATAAATGTATGCACTCCTTTTAGAAGGTATCAACATTAATATACAGCTCGTTTACCAAAAAAACATTATTCTTTCCATACATCCTATAAACCATAATCTATATTATGATTACTAAAACACTTACCACAAAGTACTGTGCACATACTGGACACTCGTGTGGCTTGCCTTTCTCTAGCCAGAACCAAACAACATCGTGTTCATCCTCTGTTCAGAAAAGAAAAATGAAAAACCCAACTTACAAGCCAATACACAATGTATGCAAACCAAAGTGCCAGAATTAGCTCATTAATTTTGTATCACAAGTAATGTTCCTTGGGCTCACCTCCATCAACTCCGGGGCATCCAACAATTCTTTTATCATAGTAGGATCTAACAACGGCAGGTGCTTCCTACAAGCAAAAGAAACTTTTGAGCATGTATTGATAAGATCAATACCTTAAGGAAATATGTGAAATCTACATTCTAATATGTTACATGTACAAATTGTTTTCAAATATAAGGAAAAGACACAAGTGCATAAATCAAACAAGAACCACAGGTTCGCTGTGTTATTATCAATAGCAACTGTACTATCACTTTAAAAGTTACCAACAAACTCTGTCACAAATGATGGAGGCTATAAGAAGGAAGCCTGCACCAATCTGAGATTATACAACAGACATAAAATAGCCGCAGGAAAAGAGAACATGTTAAAAGAATGACAACTATTTTCAAACAAGCAAGTCCTTTGAAACAGAAACTATATTACTCAACCAAATGCTTCCTTATAACTATTAGAAGATACTGCAGATTATAAATGTGAAACATAAAAAACCAAGTTGATAAAAATAAGGTCTTCAGTAGAAGAGCAGGTAAGACCTAACAAGCAAGGATACAAGTGCAGGTGCTTAGTAGGGCAATACATGGATTTGACAAGTATGAATATATGAGGATTCTGGTAAGAGGGAATACAACACATACAAAATTTTTATAAATATATATAACCAAATCTATAATACAGTACAACTATTAGTTTAGCAACTGTACTATACTATGATAATTATAAGATTATTATAATAAAACACCTACCACTCACTAAACAGATACGACGATGAATGGACCGTTTAGTTTCTTACTTTCAAGTTTAAAACAATAGAGAAGACAATTATGCCACCTGAAGTCATTGGTGGCAGAGAACGGTCGGAAAAAATATATTAGGTCACAAATGAGGAGGTTTGAGTTGGGACTTCTTCTTGTGATCAATGTATATTAGCACTTTACAACATACGTCACCGCCTGAATCTACAACGACAATTCATGCCCTTCTTGCACCCCTCCCAAGATTCAGGAACATGCCATGTGGCGCACACCCACAGATACCTATGTGCAGCTTGTGGTAAGCAATGTACCCCTGCTTCCTACGGTACACACAATATACATCTACAGACTACAGCAAACATTATAACCCCCACAAACTGTAAGCTACACTGTTACGATTCTTGTAAACGTTTAACATGCATTTTTTGATCGGGAAACCATGGCAGAAAAGTCACTAGTACCTGATACAACTTAGTGACCGATACAAACTTCCGAAATTACACAAAACTGTATATCACAAGCTCATCAAAGTGTCTGCAATATACAAATCTAACGCACCAAATACAAGTATATCACATTTCATCAGTTAGGGTTTGCTCACATACATTATCATGCATACATACACATATTGTGCTTAAGCTGAACAAAACAACACAATAACTCGAATACAGAGAAAATAACTAATGGATTATTATTAGTTCTAAACTACGGGCAAGAAAATCAAAAGCACTAACCTTTGTGCCAAAAGGACCTTCAGGATAATTAATATCCAGAATATCTCGCCCCTAATCACAAAAATTTCGCTAAATTAGAAATTAATAATAATAGCAGAATTTATAAATTCAAAAGCTAGCGCGATTAAACTCACTTGAAGCTGAGCTTCAAGCTCCTCACGCTCATGACCAGTAGCAATAGGCATTATATCTTCAACTTTCTTACTCGAAAGACCATCTCCTAAACATCAATCATTATATACCACACATACAATACAATACCTAAATTCAAACACATATTACTTGGAGATATAGAGAGATTACCTGAGGGAGCACTGAAATAGCGAGAGCATAAAGAAGCAGCGGGGCGAAACGACGGCGTAGAAGAAGAAACGTAGGGTCCGACGAATCGGTTGGGTCTCGGGGCGGATCGGGAAACGGCGAGAGGTCGGAGCTGCGTCGAAAGTCTTCGCCACATGATTTTGGGGATCTAAACTAGGGTTTTGATATCGGATCTATTTACTAATTGACTGTAATTGTAGATCAAGTGCGTAAGGCGCGCACACACTGTATCTATCTGTGTGCGTGTGTGTGAATATTTGGGGGATGAATCGTGAAATGAAATGACGACTAAGGTGGAGTTGGGGTACGTCGCACCCTTACTTTCCTTAATTTTATTTTGTTTAATTACATTACATGGTTAATTTTAATAACATGTAACACTTAACTGCAAATTTTTTAGTGGGACAACTGTGAATTTTTTTATTAAATTTATAATAAAAATAAAATAAAAAGTACAGAATCAGAATTTTATTTGCAAAACTACAATTAAAAGGTTATCTAAACATTTTTTTTACAATTTTTATTATGATTCATTAAAATTTTTACGGTTCTCACACTAAAAAAAATTCACATAACCCTCTCAAATCATATGCATGAGTGTATGAGAATCTCAATGCAGGAACTAGAGAGCATTTGGGTTATTAAAACTGTAGAACCAAGATAACTGTACAGAATATCAAATGACTTGCAACATTATACAAAACCATAAAAGTACTCCCAATGTACTCGAAAGTGACACAAGTCACCTAGTAGTAGCAGTAGGACAGCCACCTCCGAAGAGAATGTTCGCGACTGGAGGTGAAAGCCAAGGAGAACTGGCACCAGTTTGGGCAACTTAAACATAGTCAGCACCACAAATCTGATTATAACCATGCTTCTTCAATCCTGCACCCACACTTTTCGCGACGTGTATACCAAACTTCATAGCTGTACGATGCTGAATGCAATTACTAATGATCCCGCAGTCCAGTGATAAACTTCAATAATTAATTAATGGTACTTCCCACTAGTCCTGGATAGGTATTAAAAGGCAAATCTCTCCACATGAGCTGAATTCGCCAAGAAGCTGTTTGGTTCGTTTCCAAACACAAACCTTCCGAGAAAACTCACAACAAGGCATCTGATTAGATGAATATGTATAATTATTCAAGTTGCCCACATTCTTGAAGCTTCCGAGAAAACTCCACTCCATTCACAGAGTGGAGTGTAGACCTTTGCCTTCAACCTTGAAAAACTTCTAACAGCATATAGCTCTGCTATTTGAAGCTTACAACAGTGTCTTCCCTAAGGAGTCTCTAATCCCGGAGCACCAACAGCAGTATTTACATCACACCAAATAAAATATAAAATTACAAATAAATTAGTGTTTGTTAGTTTCCCCAATCAATTGGACCCAACCCCCAACTACCAAACCAATTGTGACTCTCTAGGGTTGATACGTACTAGAACAAATCCATCTCAATAGGTATCCTTCTCCAAACCAACTACAGTACCCTCGGCCAAAACCATAGTTTAAGGCTCATAAAGTCCAGTGCCTTTCTTAAGCAACTGTCACCCACTTGAATTAAATCCTTGGAGAGTGACCATGTGGAAAAGCACTTGCATGCTTAGGCACAAAATAAGCCGACCAATTCAGTTTTACACTTTGCTTAGTTTTTTCCTCTGACTTCTGCAGGTAATCCGAGTTCTCATACAATTCAGTTTTCGTTCATTAGACACAATACCAGAAATATAAAACAGCACTGACAAAGTAAAACATATTATTTAAATTCCCATGTATCAGATCACAGGGAATCTCAGGAGACCTATAACCCGACAGATATGTAAAATCTGATTTATCAATAATCGATACCTATCTATAATCCAAACATACATATATCCAATTATAATAACCTTAAATCTTCTTTCTGTCCATACAGGATGATTAAGTAATGATTATAAGCTCTTCAACTTAAATTGTAACTATTCAAATGTATCATCATCTTCATCAGGCAGTGACTGCAGAGTTGCTTTAAGCAATTCTTCTTCATGCCTGCAACAGAGACAAAAAGGTTACATGTCAGACCAAACAATAGCAGTCACGAAGGAAAATCCGCCAAGTGAATTAAATTGTTCCTTCTAATGCAAGAATCTGGACTGTTAATTTCATCCTTAAGGGTGTTGCACAATACCCCTACTTGAAAAATATATTTGGAACTACCCTGTATTAGTTATCCTTTGTACTTGACTGCAAACATGTCTTGGGAGAAGGATCGATCAGCTTAAAAAATTATGATCAATACTTGTAGAACTCACTGTAAGGACTTAGCAGTTGGAAAACATTAATTATTTATGAACAGATCATGGCAGACTTTGGTAATACATAAATCAAGCTTGAGTGTCCAACCCAATCAATTTACACATTAAGACAAAATTGAACAAACATCCAATGGTTTATTTGTGATTCTCAATTTAACCATGCTGATCGAAACTTTCATTTCTTTTTCTTTTTCCGGCCACAATGTCGATTTGTGAGAGCTGGAGACTCTACAAAGCTTTATCATGTTTTTTCTTTAGTATGAGACCAAGTAAATGCAGGAAAAGTATAAAGTTTCTGATTTTCTTAACTTTATTTTGATTTCTGAAAAATATTTTTTAAGAATTAAATAAACACTGAGAAATGTAGAAAACATTTTTGTAAAATGAACAGCATGAGTTAAACTGATTTGATTAAAGTCTTGTTCGCAAAATATGGAGAATCTTGATTCCCAAGTCATGTTTACCGATACATGTATTTGTATGCTTGGCTTAATTAAAGTACCCAAAGAAGACAGAAGTAATTATATTTATGAAAAAATTATAAAGTGAGGGAACCACAACAATCTACAATTCTATAATATATTTATATTTTTTGACTTAGTAATTTTTTAAGTTTTTCATAAATTTCTAATAATAATTATCGTATAACTTACTATTATATGCAGTCATCAACCATTTAAACAAGTGATCCTAAAATACAAACACACTCTTTTTTTCTGCACTTTCTATTAAAAATATAGAACACCGTCTTAATTAATAATAAGAAAATATTCGATACGATTTGCTCCTCAGTCATCATACGATGACAGGATCACAAGCAATGCAATGTGATCTTCATTCTTCATCAAAACGACAAGAACTTGTTCACCAAATAATTGTTTATGCTCGTCCAGGGTAACGAATGCTAAGCAATTTAACATCATCGATCACTGGACCACAGAGAGAACCAGAATGGTCACTCTTCATGTGATAATATGTGCTAAAAAATCTAACTCTTGTCCGTTCTGACACCGCCTTAAACCGAAGTTTTGCTTTCTTAAATCCACCTTTACCTGCAGACTGATAAGGGACTTGAAGTGTGGATTTTCCAGCAAATGCCTCTATTATCATAGAATCTTCGCAAGAGTTCTTAGCATCCACCACGGAAAATGTGAGATCATATACTTTCCCTGGTGTGGTCTTCACCACTTGTGCCAATGCACTTTCTTTTCCAGCAACAAGTTTGACAGCTCTTTTGCCCTCGGGCACTGCAAAATGCGCGGCATCTAGGTATTTTACAGCCTTGAGGGACTCAACCATCCATCCGGGTAATGGGGAATGATCATCCTCAATGTTAGGAGGGATTAGTGCACCCCATGTTGTGTTAGGAAATATGTATGGACCCTCTTCAAAATTTCCATTCTTCAACATATTAGCTGCAATTGATAGAAACAAAAGATTAATCAACTAATTTAAATGTGACAGCCTAGTGACGAGGGTGTAAAGAAGTCAGATTTGCTCCGTATTTTTCTTCCTCGAAGTAAATATAAAATGAAGTTATAAATTATGAGTTGCTAATTAATCACTGATTGAATCTCACCTCTAGTTCTTTTTGGAGAGGTCAGAGCCTTCAAAGCAACAGAGTCAATAAGGGGACCGCAAGCCGGGTCTTTCTCCATGCCTGGATTATGGATCGTAATCTCAATTTCATTGGATTCTGCTAAGAATCCCCAGGAATATGAATCCCAACCATCACTGCTATACATAGTTTGCATAGGTAGCATTCCCCAATCTTTTTCTTCAGAGTTTGGTGACACCGAAACGTTCAATTTTCCTTCTTGTGCACAAGTTCTAGGTGCACTAAATGTAAGAGCATAGAACATTCCATTGACAGCCTTAACTTTGGTTTTAATCGAAGCTTCGTCTCCTAAACGAACCGCGAAGGCTCCCTCTGGAACCACTAACAACATGTCTCCTTGTTTTTGGCCTGATTTGATGTACTCTACGTATCCTGAAGTTTCCCAGTTTGGGATGGCGTGGGGATCTATCACTTTGCTGCCCTTCAATTGCTGTGGTTTTGGGCCGAATTCAAAGTTCCCGTTAGGTAACAATCCTGCATTTTATTCGCCACTTACATGAATATACACTTCAAACATTCATATTAGATTTAATCCACACAATAATTATCTACTGCATAAAATGCTTTTTCATTAGTTATTGAATAGAAAATATAAAAAAATTACTGATATTTTTTATGATTGATTCTGTTTATGTCATTGAGCATGTGACTAAAAGCAGGAAGGTGCTGTTCTTCATTGTTTTTCTCCCGTTTCACATGGAACATGGCTTGCGACCTTGCGTTAGTGGGTGAACGTGAACTGTAAAAGATATTGTACAATATGTATTTGTCCCGATTTAAAAAGCTTCCAAAATATTCTTGAGGAATTCAAAATCTTTGTTGAAAATATTCTCTTCTGCATTTGGTTCATTTGTTTTTGTTTAAAATTGGAATCGTAGAAATTTAAATATTCATGTACTTGCACTAGGCCTCGAACAGTTCGCGAAGGGGCTTGAAGGGTCAGGTCACTAAAGAGAAGAACAGTAGATCTCTTAATCTGAGAAAGGATAATGACATGAAACCAATGAACTGACCACGAACTTAAATTCATAATCCTCATCTGTGTTCTCTCAAGAGTCAAGCCTTTCAATGATAACTTTAATACTCAACTAACATCCAACAATCTACATTTGTCACAATGTACACTCGAAAGTCGAAACTGTTATGACTCGAAAAAATCAGCTGAAATTCATGCTACATTCTTGGCACTGTGCCTCTGCAATTTTTTTCATGAATTACAATTATGGATCAATATTCATATAAACATGGAACAAGCTAGCAAGCAGGTCTGTTAAATAATCAATAACCATGGTAATGACAGATCAAAGGCATTGATTACAGAATAATCAGTAGGGTTCATACGAAGAATTTCAGTAGAAAAATTAAAATCAACTAGCACACGAAATAAATGAAAAACATGAAGCGTAGATTAACTACTACTATACAGAAATAAATGTTAGATAAGTACGTACCATCAATCAAGGATAGAGCAGAATGAGGTTTAGCAGAAGCACAAAGTACAACCAACAGAAGCAGCAACATATGTTTCATTCTTTGCATTGTCCTGGCTTTATTACTTGTGATCATCAACAACAATAATATATACAGAGGTATAGATTTATGTAAAATGTGAGAGATACAATGATCTTGAATAATATATGAAAATAACAGGGGATGTTGAGCAGCTTTTATATACTACTAGTTGTTAAAAGCCCCTCGTTTCTTCTGTTATTAACATACATTGCCACTGGATAGGAACTTTCCCACTGGGGTCCAACAAGTCCATGCATCTCTTGACCTTGTATCTCAATCAATCTTTCTCCATTATTGTTATTATTTTAAATGAAATTCATCCGTCACACTAATCATTTATCCGCGTTTTTTAATAATGAATAGAAAAAATTGTAGAATATTACTTTTAAATACGGATAGAGTGACGTGATCCCTATCCATTATAAAAAAATGCGTATAAATGATTTTGACAATGGATCGTTAAGGAACAAAAACCTATTTTAGATACATATTTCTGTTTTGTAAATATAAATTTGGAATTTACTATTGGTACATGGGATAACAAATCTCCAACACTGGCTGGCTAGAACAGCTTCGAATTTTATTGAAAGACGTGATTATTCCTTCCTGCAAGTGCTAATTTTAAGCAACATTAGTATAATGACGAAATTAAAGTATATTTAAAATGTGATTTGTAAAGGGTAACAAATGTTACTCCACTGAGTACCGGTTTGGTCTGGTGGAGGTTAACGACGAAGGCATTCAAAGCCACATTATTTCTTAGCTAAGGGTACTTACATTGTCTGCTAAGGGCTAACCTGTCATTTTATTATTTTTCATAATTCATGTCATTATCTCCACCATTAGCATGTTCTTGATTATGCGAGAATATTAGGACATCTAATCGCCAAATTATAAGGAACCGACAAAGTTACGAAATGGCCCTGTGATGGTATTGTAAATTTTTGGTATACAGCGCATGGTTTAGCGCATATATTAATTATAATTATGCTTTTGTCTCCATCTTCCAGGGAAGGCTTATCCCGAGTCCTGACATGTCCTATATTTTCTAATGCTTAATTATTTCATGCTTAATTAGATCAGAGTCCATGCATTAAGTATTCCCTCTCTTTTTTAAAAGAAATCCATTTGAATTTTTATGCATCAATGTCACATAATTGCAAATATGGAAAATTACATTAGCATTAAGATGAATAATTTATTTTAATAAACTTATAAGTCTATAAAAAATATCTTTTATCACTAACTATTTCATCGCGCTTTACATCTAAATTAATATAATTACAAATGAATGTATAATTTTTTTGATAACTTTTACAAGGTTCTTAAAAATCAACCATAAAACTTGAAGTGCATGAGCAAAGATTTGGTCAAGAACAAACACGTAGATGTAATGTGTAACAAAGGTTAATATAGGCATATAGCAACCTCTCTCACGATCAAACAAGGATATATGTCTTCTCCTTGCTACTAGATATGAGCCAAATTTTTTTTTCGATAGTTGGATGATTGAATCATGTAATAACGAATTTATATATGTAAAGACTGTCTAAAATATTCGAAGGGAATACAACTATGCAAATAATCACCTAAAGCGCTCTTGTTCTTCTGGTCTTATCGTCATTTTTTTTACCTCAAAGTAGAAAGTTCAAATTTTGTCGAATTTTATATTGATGTTCGAGTTCGAGTTCATTTAAAAATTAAAAAAGCGCTCTGCAAATAATCCAACTAACAATTTAGTGTTACTTTTCTGTATTTTATTTTTACACTCCCCCAGTATAAATTTTAACTATTAATATGTTTGTGGTCGGCAAAAATAGTTAATACGGGGAGGCATGTGCACCAACTAAATAGACACGATGATGTGGGTATCCGGCTATTATTATTGCATTCGGTGCTGTCCTCTTCTTCTCGATCTGCCACAATCACATGATCGCATACATGAGAACTAGCTAGCTACAGGCCGGCCTGTAAAGACACTGATATGATATTCACCACCTATTTTCAAATTTATTGAGTATAAAAGATTATGCGGATATCTTGCAGGTTTACTACTAGTATAATTTTGGTTATATGTTAATATAACATAAATTTGGTATGCAACATGCATATGATGTAATTAAAGTTATTGGTAGGATTTAGTTTGCATAATCTAACTTGTGAATAAATAAGTTTCGATATACACAATTTAAAATTTATTTTAATATTAACTTCAAAAGTAGATACGTAATTTTCCGATTAATTTGCAGTGTTAATGTTAAATAAATATAAAATTGTCAATAATTTGTATGAACATCTATTTACTCTTCGTTATCTACCTTTGAGATTTTTCATTCTATTCCGGCCAAACTAATGAAAAACATAATCGCCTGGTTCTGATACAATTTTAACTTGATTTTTCATTGCAGGGGTGACTTTTTCGGTACTGTTGCAAAAATTAATCAAATTATCTACATTTTGATTGCAATTTTGCATTTGTTTTTTTAATATTTCCATATTTTTAAATTTTGTAAATGATAATATTTGAAATATAATTCATATTTATATAATTTTATTATTTAATATTTACAAAATATAATGAAATTTTAATTAATTTTTGTAAATCAATTTTTTTGTTAAAAATAACAATTAGATAGAAACTTCCTCGTTGCATATCTAGAGTTGCTTCACGTACATATAATATGTATTCCACCTTGAATATATATATATATATATATATATATATATGCCGCATTTTGATTTGATTTTGCGATCCGGAGTTGACAAACAGGGGCCAGTTCATGAAGATACTCATATCATATATTCATATGTACTAAACTACTACTATTTTATTATGTTTCAAAATTAAGAGCTGGATGGTTATGAAATTAAAGCCAGAGTCGCTGGAGATGATACTCCGGATTTGTTTCTAAACAGAAACATATCTACTTTCATATCCGTACATATGGGACTCGTATATTGTTTGATACACCATGCACCATATTACTTCAATAATTATTAATGTAGACCCAAAAGATCCAAACAACTAGCATCCACAGTTACTAATGTAGGCCCAACGGCCCACTCCTGTATTTTGCTTGTAATTTTTTATGCCTTCAAATGATTTTATATGGTGTTCGTTTGTCTTACATTATTTTCTTTTTTAAAAATATTTATTTATTTTTTTAAATATTATATGTACATATTTTTAAAAATAATAATATTTTTTTCTATAAAATTAGGAGAAATAAACACCTCTATAATTATGTTTTTCTCTTTATGATGTATGTACATATATTTAGAGAGATTTTATATAAAATTATTTATACGATCTAATGTAAATCTAACGATTGCATAAATTATAACTGCTATAATTCTGTAATTTGAAAATTATTATGATCGAACTATTACATTTAATCTAATGAATTTGTGAGTTTCGTTTATTTAAATTTATTTATATATGCACAAGATAAAAATACTTGGTAGCATAGGATAAAATATATGAATCAAGCAATCTGTATTTATACAAGTTATCCCAATATAACTCTGCACCGAATATGTAATGGGATATCCTTTCTATTACTTTTCCCTCTCCCTTCACTTTTTTTCATGTACAAGCAAAGCTTTCGTTATCCGAGTTACGAACGAGATAACAAGCTACATAAATTATCAAGGCAAACACGTTCGATATTTCCAAGTAAAAGGTGTCAAATATTTGACTTGTATATTTTTAAAATTTTAAATTATTTATTAATTATTAGATAAGTTGAATGGGCTTTTCAATCAAATCTAAAACTATTTCGTAAAATTTTGGACAACGGCATTGCTTAATGTGTGTCTTAATGTATGTGATGTCAGATGCGTGTTAGATTTGTATCATTACAAAAAAAAATATTTATTACAGTAAAATTTATAAAGAAAGACATCTCCTTATATAATTTGTGTACAAGCACGATTGGTTCGAACCTGGCTCACACCACGATTGGTTCGAATCTGGCTCACAGCAGAATTTCTCGCACATCTTCATTTTCATTTTAAACCTATAAGCCTAATTATTCAAGAATTTGAAAAAAGAATTCAAAAACGAGAAAGTTGTAATGATCATGGGTATCTCGTAGGAAGCAAATGCATTTTGATAAAAACACAGAAACATTCATCATTCCGTAGCTGTTGATTACATCAAAATTAATTAAAAACGCTAATTGATGCAATTACACATAAATAATTGTACAACCACCAAACTAATTAAGCAGTACTAGAACTGTATTAATCATGATTAACAAACAAACAGACAGACAAACAAGCAATTAAGCTAAAAAACACACCTTATTTCACTATTCTAAATCAAATGACTCCGGATCTAATCACCGATCCGATACATCAGAAGCAAGCCTCGAAGCAATCGCGGAGTGATACATTTCATGAAAGTTAGCGCTCTCAGCGGTCTTCATTCTCATCTGTTTCGCTTTCTCTTCTGTAAAACAACCTAGACTGAACCTAGATCCGGATTGCTTCACCGGAGCTCCGGATTCACCTGCATTCGGTTCGGATCCGGATCCGGATCCGACATTGTTGAGGTAATCTGGTTCTGCTGACCAGCCGAACAGCGAGGTCCACCAGCCGTTGGAGGACGCTGGAGTTGAGATGTTGCGGTGAGAGACGACGACGGCGTTAGGCTTGACGGTGACGGAGGAGCGGAGGAATGGAGACGGCGATACGAAGGAGAGAGATGTTGACATTGTACTAGTAGGATGAATGATGTGAAAAATGTAAATATTGTCAAGGAGAGAGAGATATAGAGAGAGAGATTTGTAGGTTTTTATAGCACTCTGGATTGGGATGGGGGAGATGGAGATGGATAAGGTCTGCCTACGTGGATTACACTTTTTCTTACTCATCCTTGATATTTCCGCGTCGATTCTTTTCTTCATCTTTTTTTAAATTTTAATTTAATAATTTTCGGTATACTTGGAAACCAAAAAAAGCACTTCAAACGGTATTGGAGTTGTATCTGTAGTTTAGCTACATTCTTGGACCCTGGTCAATGGTCACACATTTCTGCTAGTTTTGGGCTTTCAACCATTTGAAATGTGATTGCTATTTTTGACGATAGAAGGCCCATAAAACTTGTCCAATACATTGTTTTACATATATTATTATCTTATAATAATGCCAATTAGTCTGTCAATTCAACCAACCCCATTGCATTTCTCTGCCAAGGAAATGTATTCATCTGGTCTCAATATGTATATTCCTGGAACATTTCTCATTCTTGTGCTGCTGCATTATGGGGATGAACCTGCAAACACATAATAATATTTAGCATTATAAGCTCCAAATATAAACTTTATGTACATACACGCTCTGCAAATTACATAAACAACTCAACAAATATAAGGATTTTCTGCAAATTACATAAACAACTCAACAAATATAAGGAACTTGATTTGTTTTTCGTTTATTCATAGCTATGTTATATACAACTAGCTCTAAAACCCGTGCTTGACACGTGTAAGGCGAGTGCCATGCACGCGCCACAGAAATATTTAGCTATTAAATATATAATAGATAGATATCTCAAGAATTAACACGAATGTATAATATACATGTGAATGTCCACAAAAGAATATATGTTCCTATCGCTTACCTGAATGTGTTTCTCTTCGTTAAAACTTAGAGTTCTGACCTTGATCTCCCCTCTGCTAGTCGTCAGCTCATCTAATATTTCTGCATCGCAAACTTCTATTTCTCCATCCACATTTCCGGAATGAATTATTTCTCCATCCTGATCACGTATAATTATTAACTAAAAATGTTGGTGTGATCTACGTATCTTTAGAGAAACATATGCCGGCTATATGCAGATAAAATTTGCTATAATTACATGAAAACCAATATCAAGATAATAATGAAGCATATAAATTTACATACCCTTGAAGTCAAAGAGGCATTATATAAATGTCGTTGAGCACCAGCTATTTCTTCATACTCAGCAGCATCCAGTTCCATCAGATGACTTTGTTGAAAGAATTTGGGCAATATATGCTCTCTAATGCTTACCAGTAGGAAGAATGGCAAGGGGAAGAGAATACCAGCTATTGGGATCCAAGTCACTCCAAAACAAAACAACAAAAATGCAAACTGAAACAGCGTAAATCCAACAATGTATCTGAAAGGTACTGACTCCACAAAGGAAGCATGGTCACCTTCCAAAACTCTGCAGTTTTTCCAAGAATGAGCAATCAACAACGTGCCCTTGGGTACTTCCAAATTAGCCTGTTAATTAAAATATTTGTGAGATTTACCTGTATCTCCTGCCAGGAGAAATTAAGAGTAGTGTCATTCTTTCCCAGAGTTGGTTTCCATGGAGACTATCTATTGCCATGTAAGCAAAATAACCCCAAAGAACTGATGATGGAATCAGCTTAATCACAGGCATTGCGCACACAGATGCAGCAACAAGGAGAGACTGCAATAGATTGCTCACTCTCTGCTCATTAACCCTTACAGGCAAGTTGCCATCAATATGTTTGTCGGGATCAAATGATTCTGTTTCTGTTTTTCCATCACTTGTATTCATTACAGCATCCTTCAAGTCTTTTAACTCTGAGACTACTGAGCTAGCCTGAGGATATCAGATTCACATATTTAAACTTCAAAAATTATTCTAAAAAAAATTCATGAAAGAGAGAAAATTAGATTTTTATAGAAATTTAGATTCAAGATACAGATAGTAGTGACGATGATGTTGCAAATCATAGAATCATTTGTTATGCAAAAAAGATGGTATTAGAGTCACAAGTCAATGTTGTGGAAAATAGTTGTGTCCAAGGTCCCTTACAACTGGTGAGCTGTCTATTTCTATGAAAACAGTTTGCATCTTGCTGTAGATTTCTAACTTGCTAGCTTGCTCTTTCATGCTTTCTTTGGCACTTCGAACCATCTTTCTTCGGATGATCTGATAAAAATATATATGACTAATTTAGCCTCCAACAATCATTGTCCTTCTGTAAATCATACAAAGGTAGCTTTGTAGTTTTCTTATAACCTGTCTTTCAAGTACAGCGAGGCTCTTGGTGTGCATCGGAGACTGTGGCAGGACACCATTTGAAGGAGGTAGTCCGATCAATCCACAAAGCAAAGTCTGTTTCCGAAGTTAAAGATTGTTATTATGGATAGAAACAAGTACAAGACATTCAAGTACTAGTTTTAGATATACCATGACGCCCAGCAACAAGATGTCATAATGATAGGCAGAGGGTTTTTTGAGATTAAACTCCTTCTGTTGAGCTAGTTGTGAAGCAACACTGTGATCGAAAAAATATAGGCCTGCTACCATTATAGCGGGAACAATGGCGGCAAATACATATACTAGAGGAACCTTAAACATGTCCTACAATTTAAAATTGAAGAATTTAAAGACTATTAACTGCAGAAACCTTCGGGGTGCAATTTGTGCAGATAACTAACCAAAGTATGCAAAATTATTTACCTGGATCACGGTCCAATGATGAATAGAAGCAGACTCCCAAGGTAGGGGACTGAAAAGCCTCCTCGGGACTCCAGAAGGAAGTTTGTTGGGTCCACTAAATGAGAGTATTGTCCAGACTAAGACCATCAAAGGAACGCCATAATCTGCGATGAAACTTCTGAGCAACCCTGTTCAACATGTCAACGATGTTAAAAGTATAAGTTCATTTGGCAAAAAACAAACGTGAAGTTAAAAAACTGTAACTAGTATTATGTAAAATGCTTTACACACCTGTACCATACCACCATGACCGTGCCTTTCTGCTCTTTAAGGCGGTATAGAGAAGTCCAAAGGAAAATATGATTGCTAGTAACCCATTCGCGTAAAGCCATTGAAAGTGATACTTTTCTGAATATGTGTTCTCACCTTTAGGTATGTTGAACTCACTTACTACACCCTGTATCAAATCAATCAAATCTAATATTGAGCACTGTCTCAGAAATCGGAGTACGACTTATCTTATGTTACAATAACCCTAGGTCATACCTTGATAGCTTCTTGAATAAATAGAAGAGTAATTAACATCCCAAAAGTTTCCCCAGCAACCCTCGTAAATCTAATGATAATTGTGCCAGCATTGAAGAGTGCTAACATAAACAAGAAAAGAGCTGTCCAAACACAAACCCTGCAAAATAAAAAGAAAAAAAATACGAGATGGTCTCTTAATTAGCATACTGGGCTACTGGCGAATAGAAGAATTTTTTTTAATTTTAAATCATCATTTGAGAAGCATATAATGAAAATTAACAATACCATCCAGCCCAAGCTAAGAATAAGGCTTTGCCCAAATCTTCCTTTCCTTTAGCAAAGTTGTACAAGTAAGTGTACATTATAACAGTGGGTTCTGCAACTCCCAATATCAGAAGCGGTTGGCCACCGAGTATGGAGTGTATGATACCGCATATAGCAGTAGAAGCTAGTGTTTCTACAGTGCTCAAGCTTCCATCTACATACAGAATAATATAATTATAAAGTTTTTAATTCATTTTAGCCAAAAAATATATACCATTAAATGGATTTCTACTTTAATTTTCTAAATTACCATATAAATAGCTCGATAAAGATGCTACTAGCTTTCTTGTGTAAATATTATTTCTTTTGCACATACTTGTATATTTCTAAATAAACAAAAGAGGCCGACATTATTAAGAGTGTATAGTAAGAATAATCAACCTGTATCTCTACTCAATTGTTCTCCAAAGGCAATGACAGGAAGAGCAGATGCAAAAAAGATGTACATAGTTGGAGCCATTATCCTACAGCAACAAATATTGTTTAGTCAAATTCACTTGATCATGAAACGAAATATCAAAAATAACATGAATTATAAGCTAAGAAATATTTGTACCCCAATCCGGAGCGAATTCCAGCAAGCCAGTCCTGCTTATAACAGGATGCCCTTCCTCGGACATCTTCTGCAACACCTCTGAATGGAGCTCTGATGCTCTCCATTGCTGATGCACGCAAACCAGTCACTTATTATTATTAGATGGAAATCAAACACATACTCTCAGGCACAGTGGCGGACCTACCCTATGGCCAGGGTAGGTCTTGGCCCTCCCTGAGATTTTTAAATTAATGTAGTAATTTCAGTTTTTCGGTATATATTTTAAGTTGGTCCGGTAGTTTTACAAGGTTTTTCATACATATACAGATATTTGGGTGAAATGCAAGTTTCCAAACACACCGTCAAAATATTATAATTGAATTTTCCTCCCGAATTAAAGACTAGCTATGACATTTTTTTATTCAGAAGTTATGCTTGGTCCTCCCTGGAATTTGAGTCTGGGTCCGCCACTGCTCAGGCAAATATATAAATCTACAAATAATCAAATACACGCAGAAGAATGAATGAATGATGCTCTGCAAGCAAAAACCTACAGAATTAAGTGAATATCAATGGTCTTCCAAGTTTATTGATCGTATCATATCGAATCCTCATGGCAAAAGAAAAATTGAATTCCTAACGCAAAATACAAATGCACACTCATGTCATGTGTGAATATTAAGCAAAACAAGAAAGAACCAAATCAATCAAAATAATAATATTTGTAAGCACGTAAAACATGCAAATAACGAACATATATCTGACATATAAATTTACCAAGATACAAAACATCAACATGAAGACATAAATATGAACTTACAGAAGAGTGTAGAAAAAATATTTGAGGAGAGGGGGTGCAACGTTGGAGGAAACAGCGAACTTTGGCTCTTCCACAACTCTATTTGTAATTTTCAAGAAGAATGCGTGCGTCTTCGAGTGGATACTGCCTCTATGATTTCTAATATAACACGTCTCCCACCTATATGGACTATTATTTACTACTCACGGTATATATAATCTAAGCTGTCAAATCTTTTATTAATTCTAATAATTCCTTTTATCATTAATTCTAATATTTCTATTAGGAAAACTAATTAATAATTATTTCCCTCTACTTACAATTTACAATATGCAGATGAATATTAGATCTACAGCTAATTATTAGGTGCATTTAATCAAAAATGACTTTGTATATGGCTGGATCATATTCATAGGGTCGCTAATCCGTAAGTTGAATTTTGAACCTATAATTTTTTTTCGACTTTTCTCGTAGACCAACGAGTAATATGAAAGTAGGTGAGTGAGACTAATGTCCTCTGAGCATATGTTCAATTTCTCGTGATGACATAATCAAATACATCAAATTTTTTTAACGAGTAGGTTTATAATTTACATCTACGTAAGTTGAATTTTGAAGCTGTAAATATCCGTTTACGGAAACTAACTGTTGACTTTTAAGCGAAAAAATTTCCGTCTTGAAATCGTATACACTCCCAATGGCACATTTTTCCAACAGATATTTATGGTTTTGACCAGCAGTTGGATTTGATGCTGTTACATGATTTAGACTGACTGTAATTTGTTAATTATAATTCTATTCTCATACATTGGAGTTAAAATATTGTTCTACTTCTCACGCAAAATCGTATCAATTGATATTGAAATGCAATGATAAAAGGCTAGCAATAATTTAGTAATTAATTTATAAATTAAATACTTTATTAATTAATAAATACTAGTTTAAAACTGATCAGCAGGCAATACATTAACATCTACAGTGTCTCAATATTATTTTAATGTGATTAAAAATGTGTCTGACAAGTTAACAAACAATCAGTTTTAGATCAATCATGAACGACCTGAATTTTAAATTTTTTTATTCCTTTCTGCACTTATTAGTCGTGGAAAGACCATTTTTCCACATTTTTTTCCCGAGAAAAGATAGATTACATGAAACGACACAACTTAAACTATAAAACACAGAAAGACGGAACCTTCATTTCTATAGTTTAAATTGTGTCGTTTCATGTAATCTGTCTTTTCTTGAAAAGCCGGCCTTTTTGTGATTAATAAGTGCGGAAAGTGATAAAAAAACAAAATTTAAAATCCAGGCCGTTCGTGAATTGATCTAACGGCTGTAAAATTGATTGTTTGTGTATTAAAAATTTATACTTTAACACATTTACGGAAGACAAAGCAAGTAAAACCAAATTAGCGCTGAAAGTAGGATTGAAAGAATGGCCGGTCGGTTGAAGTTTTGTAGGGTTTATACTTGTAGAATGAGTGTTCAAGTTGGCGACGATCGTCTATTCTTTAGAGTATAGACTTGATGTTATCAATCTCTTTCGTTTAGTTGGAAAATGCAAACTGCATGTGAACTTTGTTTAGTACTAGTGCTTACTCTCTCTTTTTCTTTCTTTCTAAAAAGCAATCTAGTACTCATTTGCAGTCGCATGCAAAACACTTAAACACAAAGACTAAATAAACAGCTCGTAACACGAAGCTGGCAATAGGGTGCTTGCGATGTGTGAAGTGTGAACTGCCACACATAAGAGAGGGTGAGTATGCACCAAAAAAAATACAAACAATTTAAATCAAAATTTACTCTATTGTTATCTACTCAAATTTTGATTGATATGATATGACAAGTAGCGAGTGCACTTTAGGATGTAAACGGCTTTCTTGGTGCGTATATGTACGTGGGTTTGGACCCCTAGCAAATAGCTGCCATGAAATATTTATCTGCAACTTTTTAAAGTAGAAATGAATAATAATTTAATATTAAACTTTTTTACATCAATATAATTAAAAAGTCATCTCACTCTATGCTCTTAAAATATATTTTTTATGATTTTAATTTTCACTCATTATAAATAAGTTATAGATTGTCAGAGAACTCCATTATCCTAAATATATTGTTTCTTCTTAAGTTTAGATATTTTCTATATGAATTGTACCGCGTTTTTTAGAATGGGCACAGTGAAACAGGACATCCAATCGTCTGTTGAATCGATCATCACGAGGAAAATTAAGCCAAGAACAGATAATGACTATTTATACCAGAACAAATTAATGTAAGAACATCTTTCCTCCCCAGAAAGTAAATCTTGTTCTTTTACCTCGAATTTATTCTACTTTTGCTGAGACTGAATACCAACTTATAAATATATTAAATTAAAGCCTATTTCTCCCTATGTAATATGTTTCAAAAAAAAAGATTATAAAAATTTGTTTCCGAACAAAACACAGCATTTAAAATTAACTAAAATACTGTAAACCTAATTTCAATTCTAGAATGGCTACTTAAGGTAAGTAGATGACAACAAACGATGGGTTAAATCCTCCTCGATTCCTCGAGTGGTCCTATATATATATAAAGTTCATGTGGTGACAGAAAACTAACGGATCCCTGTAAGATCGTGTGATGAAAACTATCATTTTTTGGTTTCTAATGCAATTTGCATGCCCTTGTCTACTAGTAAAAATGAAGGGACCTATTCAACTTTTGTGGTGTATCATTACTCCTCCAATAAACAGCATCCTGCAGTTTCTGTAATATTCTTTATATACGCGTGTTTGTATTTGCTAAAATTTAAATTCGACTTTTGACCAAATATATTTTTGCTATTTGAACATATATTTGGTACGATAATAATATTTATTACTTAATTATTTTTCTCTTTTCTATTTTGATTAAATTCTTGAATCTAATAAACTTCTCATATTTATCTTGTTTATCTAAAAGGTTTATTATCTTCACAAGCTCTGCATGAGACTTGACGTGTGTGCAGAAGCCAAGCTTTTTATATAAAATGAAATGGAATTATAAAGCGTCAATGATATATCTATTTCTTTCGTGAAAACGAAATACTATAAATTGGCGACCGTTACATATAAAAAGTAGATGATTATATTTGTGTGTTGGGAAATAGACTCCCTATGTGTGATCGTACTTGCATTTCCAGAAGTTTAGAATGTTGAATATATATTACAGTTGTACACTTTGAGTTTGTGGTACAGGTTTTGAGTATCTTGTATTTTGTTTTTATGTTTATCTTGCATTTTTGCGTTCGTTGTATACAGTACACGGAAAAAAAATCCATTAAATTCATTTTTGTAAAAATAATTTAAACGCAAAATTTGTGATTATACGTGTTGATATCCAATTAAACGCGGACACTTTAAATAGAGGAATATTTAGTAGACTAGTCCAATTAACTCAAAGATAATTTTTGAATATTTTACAAAATTCAGATATACAATGTTATTAGATTTTCTTTTGTTCTTTTGTATAGCTCATTAGCTGACAAGTAAGTAGTATTTATTTTCAAATAATTTTTGAACGCCTGTGTTTCCGTGAATTCAAACGCAGGATTTTGTACCAAGAAATACAATATAATTGGAAACATTATAAATAAGGAAACTTATCGTCTACAAATAACTTGTTCCTAAAAAATAAAACTACGTGAACTTGATTTCTAGATACGTAGGCATTTTGAAAAGGGAATTCAAAATTCTATGATTATTAGAATTAATTCTCTCAAACTCAACCCCAAATCACATATACCCTAATTTTCTTCTTAAAATTGCTATGAATATTTAATCCCTAATTTTATATCTCTATATGAATATCTAAATATAAATATTAATTTTGATGTTTTATCTGTGACGAAAATTAGCATCATTTGGCGCCGTCAGTGACGATCGTATAGAGAATTAACATGCATCAAAACAATTTAGATTCTTCCAAACCAAGGATGACCGACGACTATTGAAGGGATGTAAATTATGGAGAACGGAAAAGTTTCAGTCACGATTCAATAGTTCTCACACATCTGCAACTTCACCTGCATCCCCAGGAAAGTTTTATAGTTTAATAAATAATAATATATTTATTAATAAAGTATTTATGTTATATAATTTGCTTGGTTCGTCATATTGACAAAAAATCATGATATAATATGCCATTCTTTTGTCTGTATATGGTGACAAAATTTGCTTGTGTCAGGCTATACATTGATTTGCACTAGTTAATGAATATTCTAAAGATTTATCCTTACCTCTTATCTTTTTTATGGATGATCCTGTGAAATTCTGCAAACTAGAGTCTGTATCTAACTATTCAAAAGGTCCAAAAATATATGCGTGCAGTCTTTGTTTTGATACTGTATAAGTATGCACAAACTAATGCTATATCCTGATTATATGTTAGCTTTAAAATTGACCGTGACATCTATGCACGTGTACAACTGTACATACACATATCTAATGGGTTTTGTGTGAAGCAAGCATGAACAAGGATTCACACCACAGATTCAAAAATAAAGCTACAAAAATAACGCAAGAGGTCAGTTGCCCGTATACGAACATGCATGGAGATCTGTGCAACCAATATAAGCCTCGAAATATCATCTGCGTACATACAGGGAAGAACACAAATTTAGGATCAAGCGAAAGAATTCAGAGAAGTTTGAAGATGAGCTAAAATATGCAATACTATATGTAGGTATTTGAGGCAGGAAAAGAAAAAATAATGCATCATGTCTCTGGAGGGTGCAAACAAATTGTCTAATCAGGCGGACTCAAACTTACTTCCTAAGATATATGCGGTGAGTATAATGGTCTAGAAGATGGTGGCGACCACATGGACACAAACTCAAGAAAAGTGGTGCTCTTCCGCGTTCAGTGTTGTCACAAACATCTAAAATTCTTGACACTAGTCATTATCTGTAAATTACAAGATCAATGCTCCTCAAGCAGTTCACTTAAATAAGTAAAGAATGAAGCTCTGGTATATACATGTAGATTGCAGCAACTTAGAAAGAAAAAGTGGAGCTTGTCTAAGATTAAAAGATGGGACCAACACAGTGATTACCGGAGCACCATTCAAATGGGTCACTTAGAAGTGAACCAGAGTAACTCGGATTACAAGCCCAGGCAAGCTCAAACCTAGCTAGGCGAGCAGAAGCTCAACCCCAGGCAAGCACAAGCTCTAACTTCAAGCTCAAACCCAGGCGAGCAGAAGCTCTAGCCTACTGAAATATTGCAAAGGCAATAAGCAACATCATAAAGCAGAGCATGAAGTGGCAGACGTGGTGAACTGGCTGCCACAAAAGAATTACAAATATTATAGGTGAAAACTGAAGCTACCGCATGTGACATTGCAGGAGCATTAAAGAAAAAGGAGATAATATGAGCTCACCCATAAAGTATGGTGCTTTAAATAACCAATCTATCCTCCAAAATCAGACTATGCGATCTCAAAGCACATTGTTGTCTTGCTAGTATAATCATTATATCAAGGAGAAAGCGAGATTATCAAGCTAAAAACTTTTATCTACATACAAGGCCTATGTGAATTATGAAGCACATAAATTATGTTGCTCGTGGTTTGGGAAATTTTCAGAATGAAGTGACGCTTTACAAAAATTCTGGAAATCGCAGAATGCATAACTTTGCAGAATAAACTGCTTTCATCTAGAAATTTATGGGCAGTGAATCATATGCCATTGCAAAGATCTCGGAGCCTAGTTTTCTATGGAAAAAACGGTTCGTAAAAATATATTTTCTACAAAAAAGTTATGGTCATTTTACTGACGAAGGGTCAAGCTGTCCAGGCTCGTGATATGTCTTTAATCTGCAACTTTTTTCTGCATGTCCAAGAAGAAAAATAAGATCTTAGGTTCAAGCAATGACAAGCTGGAAGCAATTCTGCAAGGACTCCGTAGTTAATTTGAATTGTTCGAAAAAAAAGGTTAGTATGAGTCAGATGGAATGTGATTCAATTGTCTGCATCTGACCAGGAACTGTCCTCGAACAGCACCATGGAATTGTGGGAAGCGAATAAAATCAAAACCATTTTTACTTTTACACTATATTTTATGAGGATTCAAACTTCATAAATCAAAACCAAGTCGACGCAAAAATAAGATAAGTGTTACTTTTACACTTTATATTTTATGTCATGCATAAAATTTATTTTTTTATCTAGATAAATTATGTTGACATGACAAAACAGTTTTTCTGTCATTCATAGATTTATGAATACACATTTTTATTTTCTCAATATTTTTCATATTGTATATAGAGGAAATTATGGGGACTTGCACTGTAATTGTAAGCATAAGTTATGCAATGCTACAAATTAAAAAGAGAATGCAGCAATTTCAAATGTCAAATCCACAGAAGTTGAAGTACTAAAATAGTACAAATTCGTCTTCAATCAAAGGACACCGACCACATTCCGAAGATAAGCAAGACATATTGAGGAGTATTATAAATCGTAGATTTTTTCCAACCCAGACAAGTGATGCAAGTGATGTGCCTTTTCTAAGAGAACAATAAATCACTTCGGGGCACCAGTTCAATTACACTTACTCTAATAATTTATTATCATCATTAACACGAATATCAGTGTGGGCAAAAGTTAATGAAATCCTAGACTTCTGATCTGTTAATGATCATATGGGGCACAAAATTATATGTCCTGAACCAGTGATGCACTACTTCAATATTGAAGTAATAAATCACTTGGGGCAAATGATATATAAAGAATATAAAATTCAATCAAATATACTAATTAGTGCGCAATCCAAATCAAAGATATTCATGTAAATTTTGAGGATTGGAAGCATAAATTGAACCAAAAAATCGCATTTTGTTCAATGGTTCATATACTGGGAATACCGGGAGATGAGATATTGGTAAGTAGAGTTTTCAGACAATTTTGAGATTTACAGACAACTACTCATCATGCACAAGCAGAACCGAGTATGATTTATGATAAATCGAAATATAATACACTTGGAAGCATACAATGCGCAAGCAGACTCAAGCATGATTTGGGCTCGAATCGAATTGCTTGAAACTTGGAAGTAAGGGTTTAACCATAAAATCTCTCACGGAAGTTAATTTGTGAAAGGGCTAACAGGAGAAATATCAAATATAATAGATACTCCATCCGTCTCATCCAATTGTTTACATTTGGGTTGGGCACAAAAATTAAGAAAATTATATAAAGTATTATGAATAAGAAGGAGAAATGGATGAAAGAGAAGGAAAAATGGGTAAAGTGGTGAAGTCAATTGATAGATTTGAAAAGGTGAAGTAAAGTAGTGGATGAGAGTAAATTTTATAATATAAAAGTTTACTATTTTTAGAAAATTTTGAAATGTAAAGAATTGGGTGAGATATCCAAAAAAAGAAAGTGTAAAGAATTGGATGAGACAGGTGGAGTATATCCTAATATCTACATGTTTTAAACGAGTATTTGCTTGGTAACCGATGACTATTTCCTAGAGGGACTCAGACAATTATTCGTGAGTACGGAATATAAATTACAAATCATAAGGTCAAATACACGAGTCGACCTTAATGTAAAGGTAGAGGGGGGGAAATCCTCGAATACCTAGCTATCATAATAACTTAAAAATTATGTCAATTTATAGACATGGAGAAACAAAATGAAAATAAGTATTCACAAAAGGAAACTTTCAGTAAATATACTGAGGACTTGTTGATACTATATATAAACCCGATTCCATAATGGATACCGATCTGTATTAAAATATTAGAATAGGCTCATAGGGTAATTAATCTTTAGTACCAAGAAATTCAATATAATTGGGAACATTATAAATAAAGAAACTTACCATCTACAAGTAACTTGCTTCTAAAAAATAGAACTACATGATGAGAAGGGGATCCGAAATTCTATGATTATTAGAATTAATTCTCTCAAACTCAGTCCCAAATCAAATAAACTCTAATTTTCTCCCTAAAATTGCTATGAATATTTAATCCCTAATTAAATATTTCTATATGAATATCCGAATATAAATATTAATTTTAATGTTTTATCCGTGACAAATAGTAACATCAACAGTATTACTATTTTTAAAAGGGCACTAGACAATATTTATACGGTCTCACAAGACACCTTGTAGCCGGAGAGACCTTCGCGCTGTATTTCAGAAATATGTTTTAGATGGAAAAAAAGAGAAGAAAATGGAATAGTAAAAAATATTTTTAAAAAAGCTTCTAATATGTTCTCAAGTATTTTGTAGGATGGGAGAGAGAATTTTTTTTAAAAAGGATAGAAGAAGAATATTTAAAAAAATTATAATGAATAATTTTTATAAAAAAAATTCTCTCTCAATTAGTTCTTTTTTCCTCCAAAAAGATTTGAAGAATAGAAATTTCAAAATTTTCTCATCTATTCTTTTCTCAATCTACTCCTTATATTTCAACTTGTGAACACAGTGTTGGGCTTTAATGGACAAAACTTTTGGCAAATTTTAAAACATATAAATGCTAAAATAGTTAAATCGAATGGATATATATTAAATATTACAATATAGATAAATTTTGTATATATCAATACTGAATATTATAAATAAATCTATAAAAAATCGAATTTATGATAAGATTAAAATGGTTGAAAATGAATCTTAATATATATTATATTAAAATATATAAAAATGTCATAATATTAGAAAAATTCTAGATAATAATTAATATAATTTAAATTATAATTGAATTGAAAGTATATTTTTAATAAAAATTACATGTAAAAAATCTTATACATAATAACTTTAGTATATAAATACTGATATAGTATAGAATTTGAGTGCAATTAAATCTGAAATAATTTCAGTAAAATATAATTTTAGTTAAAAATGAAACAAAACAATATGTTATTATAACTAATTAAAAATCAAAATAATTAACTTCATTTTTATGTGCTTACATATAGTGGGAGAACTATAATTCTAAACTAATTGGGATTACAAATATTTATTATTAACTTTAGAGGAGAGGGATTCAAAATATTTGTTTATATATTTGTAACTGAAAATCGAATATAAACCCTAAAATTTTAATCAACTTATAAAAGTCACCCAGCCAGCCAAGGGCCCAAGACTATCATCTAGATTAGTGCCCTTTAATTCTGCCCATGTTCACCAATACTTAAATTATTACTAGAAACTAGAAAATATCGTTTTTTAATCAAGTCCAATAATAATTCATATCATATAGTGGCTGCCCAATCTGATGAAACCCATGACTTGACGAGCCATCTAGTCATTGGGTTTAATAAAATAGAACTTTACAATTAGCCGGCATCCAATGATAAAGTCCAGCCCAACTATTCTTCCAACAGCCCAATAGGCATAGTTGTTGAAAGAAAAAAGCCCATACTCATCCGGGAAAAAAGAGTAGCAAAGATCGGACAGTATAAAAAGAGCACCAGGGTCCCTCACAAGTTTCTTGCGCCTAGCCCTTTCTCTTTAACTCTAGTTGTAATAATCAACTTTGTTTCATCGTATTATCATACAATACAAGTATGTTTCTTTCTCTTTAATTTTGGTTCATATCCCAATCATAATAATTCAGATCTGTGCTGTTTGTGCTTCACAGATTTGATCCACAAGGGCTAGGAGGTGTTGATTTGTTTGTATCTTGTGTTTATAATCATCGAGTTTCAATCTTTAGGGTTCCCACCTGTGCTTTTTTCTTTTGCCGCCATTATATCTATATGTTTCTTTAATCACAATTTGTATTTTGTGCAAGATTTCTTTATTGGTTGTAATTTGAATTGTTGTGGAAAATGGATAAGAAGAAGGCTACAGTGCCACTTGTTTGCCATGGACATTCTCGCCCCGTTGTCGATTTGTTTTACAGTCCGGTTACTCCTGATGGCTATTTTCTTGTCAGTGCCAGCAAGGGTAATGCCCTAATTTTGTAATGTGTGTTTTGATATGCCCCATTGATGTAATTCTAATTCGATTGTTTCGTGAATTTGTGTAATGAGATCAATGTAATATATGGATCTAGCTAGAGCAATAAATTTGTTAGCTTGAAGTATTAACTAACGAAGGTGATAATTATTTTGTGTTGGTCATTTAGGTTACTGGATTTGATAAATAAGCCCTGAAGATTAGATTTAGAACTTTTAGTTATGTTTCACTTCTCTAGCTTTTGACTGCTTTATGATGTTAAAATCCATCACTTTGCCTAGGTTCACATGATCTTCGAGTCCTAAATTATAGGGGTAGGAATTGTTGTGTAGCTGCTTGCCTGCCTCTATTGATAGTCTAAGCTATTTCGCATGACCCTATTTCAAACCACATTGATAGACTAGTACATAAGCATTATGCTTTCCATGTACGTATGATAAATATATACGGCTGTAGAAAGCTGATGAACTGTATACAAATGTGCACCAGGCGGGGTGGAATCTTGATGCAATGGATAAAATTGTTAAAATTCTAAAATACCTATTAAGTACTATTTCGGTGTTCCCTTGAGAAGGTTCTGCTGGGTAAAACCTTCTAATGATTAAACATGTCAATTTGTTGGTATACTATGGTGTTGTATATGATTGAATTGGTAGGGAATGTTTCATTGTGCATTGTAGATTTTATTGTTTCTAACTATAGGTTTTTTGGAATTCTACATTGAAAATATATCGTTTTTGAAATTATATTATTCTCGAGTAGCCCCTCATAAAAACGTTTGAGAAGTCGAAGCTTTTAATAACATGAAATGTGATTTCATTATAATTTTGGTCATGGTTTACCTAATAGTGTTACAAGATTGTTTTTTGATTGCTGGTTTGTAGTGCAACATTTAATATGCTACTTGTGTATCAATGTGCTGTATTGATCTGCAAGATATTTCAGTTTTTATTGTTTCTAGTAGTATTAGTAGAACGATTATTTTTAATGCATTAGCTGCTTGGGTGGACAGACTATTTAAAACCATTACATTTCCCTTCTCAGATTCTACTCCGATGCTAAGAAATGGAGAGACTGGTGATTGGATTGGCACCTTTCAGGGGCACAAAGGTGCAGTTTGGAGTTGCTGCCTCGATAATAATGCTCTTCGTACTGCATCTGCATCAGCAGATTTTTCTGCGTATGTAGTCCGACTTCCTAACTCTTCAAATGTATTAAGGGCAAATTTTAAGCTATTACTATAGTTTATGGGATATAAATATAATTAAGACTTGCCCAACCTGAATGCTGGATTGGCACTTTCTATGCTTTTAACAGAAGGGCACCTTTGTTTTTTAATTGACCTAAACTTTATAACAGGAAATTGTGGGATGCATTAACTGGAGACGTATTACATTCATTTGAACACAAGCATATCGTTCGGGCGTGTGCTTTCTCAGGGGTAAATTTGTAATCTATAAACATTCTATATGTCTGAGTGCTGTTGGCCTATTGCTCTATGGATTGTTGAAATTATAGTGATGTAATATTTTGCAGGACACGCACTTATTACTTACCGGTGGGTTTGAAAAAAAACTTCGGATATTTGATTTGAATAGACCGGAAGCTCCTCCAAGAGAAGCAGATGACTCTCCTGGTTCAGTTAGGACTGTTGCTTGGCTCCACAGTGACCAGAGCATATTAAGTTCCTGCAGTGATTCTGGGGGAGTGAGGTATGTATAGTATGCAACTGGACCTATATTAGTGCTATCATGTTAAGATAAATTAAGTAAAAAATGGCTTATATACTGTAATTAATTGACTTATATGTTCATCGTGTCCTCCGGATGGTGGTTAGAACCCTTGCCTCGTATTTGTAAAAGTTTTGCCAGGTGAAGGTTTCAGCTTCTTCATCATGCTAGATCCCCACATCATACGGAATCGAATAGACAGATACGAGTTCCTGTTATTTCCCTTTAGTACAAGTTTGTAGAAGGGGGTTGAATGCAAACTTAAGAATTATATAAAATTTTTGCAAATTTAAGTTTGTATATTAAAACTGTTTGAGTGTTTGGAATATTAGAACTAAGAAATAGAACAAAAAATTAAACTTGAAAACAAATCTTTTAACTTGAAGACTGAAAAATTAAACTTGGCTTTGTAATGGAAAAGTCTTTGTTTTGTTCTTCTCCTTGAAGACTGTGTTCCTTTGAAAGTCTTTACAATCCTGACAAGACTGTCTTCCATTGATTCAGACTCCTGCAAAGATTCTATTTCATTTGTCTTTAACTGTTTTTGGAAACTTTGATCAACTGATAATTGTTGTGAAATTTATCAGTCGAACTTTCTTTGCTTATCCATTGATGGATAGGTTATCCATTGATCAATTAATGTATCAATGGATTTTTGAATATCCATTGATCCCTTATCCATTGATTATCTTTTTATCCGTCCGTTGATGCTTTTATTGGAGATCCATTGATTTGACTCTTGTTGACTTTCATCCATCGAACAGTATTTATATCCATTGACTTCTTTATCCGTTGATCACTTCATTTGAGTGAATTCTGACTTAGAATATTTACATTTTGTCAGCCATTCTTCATATTCGTTGATAAGCTATCAATTGAAGTCAATAAATATTAGTTGACTAGTACATAGCATCCATCGAAACATTACAATCAACTGATGAGATAAGAACTTTAAAGCAACTGTTACAATTTTATCAGTTGATTAACAACAACTTCAACTGATAAATGATAAATGATTCCCTAGTCAATGGATATTTATAAGTCATATATTCATTGACCAGTTACAAAAATTAAGATCAAATTTATAATTTTAAGTAAATTTGTTATCATCACACTACATGATTCTTAACAGTTCCTTAATTTGGGTGTTCTTGTTTTGTAATCTCGTATGGTCTGATGTTATACCTCTTTTAAGCAAAAATTGAGAGAATTTCATAAAGCAGGAAACAAAAAAAATTCATTGATTAATTGTGAGACTGCAGATTTTCTTCGACAACTTGCCATTCCCCTTCCGACTAATTAGCACCGAAGATATTTTCTGTATCCCCCCTCAATAATAACAATATAACTTATATAAAATACTCAAATTAAGGAAAGAAATTTCTAAAACATTCCTAGGCTGTTATGATACTTTTGCAAGCAAATAAATTTCAGTTGGTGGATTGTGAACTTTCTCAAATTATGATGGTCAAATACTCATATGTGAGTTTAATCTGCTTGCATTAAATAAGAAAAACAAATAATCATGATCTGAATATTATATAGCTTTATGAATCTAACTGCAGCAAATATGTCATGGATGAGCCAGGTTGTGGGATGTAAGAAGTGAAAAAATTGTTCGGGCACTTGAGACCAGGTCATCTGTTACCAGCACAGAAGTCAGTGCCGATGGCCGCTATATAACCACTGCCGATGGCTCAACAGTCAAGTTCTGGGATGCTAATCAGTAACAGTCTAACTCAGCTGTTTCTTACTTTTTTCTTTCAATCCTGTACCATGCAACAACCAACAATATTTAACCATTTTCATATTTATGTGTTCTTATTTGCCTTGCTTGGACTATTATTTTGCAGTTTTGGTTTAATTAAGAGCTATGATATGCCATGCAATGTGGAATCTGCGTCACTAGAACCAAAGAATGGCAACAAGTTTATCGCAGCTGGAGAAGACATGTGGATCCATATGTTTGATTTTCATACAGGAGAAACGATTGGTAGGTATCCTTGAACATTTAAAATTTTAAATCTCCATCAAAAGAATTTGTAAGTCTCCAGTTTTTGTCCTCACCCTGTAATTGCTCTGAGTCACGGGGAAATATCAGTTGCTACTATACCCAACTCAGGTGTGGTGACTGTTAAATCAATTTTTTTAACAATTTCCTTAAATTTCAAGTATCTTCAACTTAAGAAGACAGCTGAAATCTCTCCCTTTCTTTCACTATTCCCGCTTCAATGAAAGTTTGAGAATGTAAAATCAAGTACATACTGGATTTTTTTAGAAGTCTTTTGTTGAATTGGAATTCTGTGTTTGACATTATAAAAATTGCCACATGGCGCTAACTCATGTACAATGTTGTAGGATGCAACAAGGGTCATCACGGTCCTGTGCATTGTGTAAGATTTGCACCTGGAGGGGAATCTTATGCTTCCGGGTCTGAAGATGGAACCATAAGAATTTGGCAGACAGTTCAGTCAAGTCATGAGCATGATACATCGATGGCCAATGGCCCAGATGGGAAAGTGAAGGGCAATACTGACGAGGTTTCCCGGAAGGTGGGGAACATTCATATCAGTGAAGATGGAGAAAGTAAAGAGAAGTAAAAGAAAGATGCGGTGCAAGTAGGAAGATAATGGTTGTTTTGCCTATAATGTTTGTGATGTTTAGTGGTGGGGACTGTTCTTTCTTTGCTTGTACTTGATACTCTTATTTTTTAAGTTTTTTGATAGACATGCATACTGAATACTCTGTACTCGGTGGATAGATATGAAAGAAATTGACAGATGAAACTACAATTTAGTTCTTGGTCTCATTGTGTACGGAATACACAGACGTGCTTCCTTGGAAATGAGAAATCAGTTCACCTTGCTTAACGACTGAAAATAGTGAATATTTAAGCATTGTGAGAGAAATTTATGCAGTTTTTTAATTAAATGTCAAGTTGCAGGAAGTTTGGATTTCTTCTATATATTTACTACAGTATCTAATAACAGTTGAAAAGCTTGAGAACTTGAAGGTTTCCCGCACAGTCAGACTCCACAGAAACTTGGGTACATGGGTTTCTTTGCATTTTTGTTTAAACTTGTTCATATTCTGTATAATCTTTTTAAACTCCTGCAGATATATTGGCGTTTCTGATTATATTTCTTCACATTGTGTATCATTTCGTCTTCGTGTCGCGGATCACGTAGCCTTGTTCGTTAAAAAGTGCAGCTGTGCGGTTGCTTCGTGGGGTCTCTCATACTCATGTATAAACAGAGTGCGGTGTTTTGTGTGAATGTCACAGTATAGTTTTTATATATACGGGTGTTTCGGTATATAAATTTGTAAAGAATGTTTCCCTATTAACAACCAAGGTTTTTTTGTTGTTGATGCATTTGAATACGGTATTGCTATAGACTTGTGTGTGGCGGTGGAAACTGTAAATAAGTAATAATAAAGTATAATATAAAACAATAAAATTTTCAGTGAGATGGTATACGTAAATAATAATGAAAAAAAAGGTAGAAATAAAATTTGTAATTTAATTTTGATAGGAGGAATATAGTAGTATTTTGGAAATGAGGGGAGTGTATATAAATATAAATAATAAAAGTGAAAATAATAGGAGCAGTATAAATATATAGGGGTAAAGAAAAGAAAAGGAAAGGAGTGTATAGACTGTAGAAGGATGTCGGGGAAAGGACCAAAGGGTTTGGTGTCATCAGCAGGCAAAGAAAAAGGCCATCACTCGCTCTTCTGGTGCTGGTCTCCAGGTCCAGGTCGATCTTCTTCTACTAGTATTTTTTTCATATGGAACCATAGCCGGTGGCGGAGTTATTCCTCACATCCACAAGTCCCTAATCAACAAGTCTTCCGAGGAATAAGATCAACTTCATAGTTTCTACTCTTTCAACCGGAGAAGAATGTAAATCTGTTCTCATCTAAATCTCTTTCCGGCGGCACTTAAAAGGAAAACATATATGTTGTCTTCTTAAAACTGCAATAACCGGGCAACCTCATTACTCGAAGCATTATACTATATCCTGTTCTTTTTGGCCTTTGAGTTGTGAATGTTGTTATTCTTGCATTATCCGCTCTCCAAGTTTGTGATTATGAAATTATTGGGATTGTGGATCCAAACTCGAATGGCTTGAAATTTCAAATTCTAATGACAAGTGATCACACCGCATAGAAATTACTACTATTTATTGTTCTTACCGTTTGAGGTTTCAATTATAACTCAATAAATACACCAAGATAAAGCTCAAGTACAATGCACTGCTTACCCTCCAAAACCGGTCAGATTGTTGTTTGCACGGAATTTCAGATATTGATTGTTGAGCGGCTGACAGATACTCTGAATCTTCATTATGCTCTTTAATCATTCTCGACCTCTACAAAGGAAGCCTAGACCGATGAGTATACATACACCACTCATAATTTAAAGCCTTCTGCCTTGACGTTTTACAACACAAACAAACGCCCCTGCTGCCACCAGGTCTAAAAGATTTTTACGAAACAAGTCTAAAAGAAGAACCTCTCAATTCATGTTCTCGATACAAACACCCATTTGTTAACATTCCTCAATGCCTACTCCAGCCATTTGTTATCTATTTCATATTCTAATAAAAGGCAAGTTCATATTCTATATCTACCAAAGAGACAATAACTTGTATCCCTTCTAAGAAAAAAGACGCCAAAATTATTGTTAGGTTTCAACGTTTACCCTTGTGCATACGCAATTATGCATAGTATACTTTGAAAATATTACATGATCAAGAAAAAGAACTATTATTTTATCATAGCAAAATCTAGCATACCAATCTGAACCAGTTAAAGTAGAAAGAAACATGGAGAAATAGTAGAAAACACAGTTTGTTCTGCAGAAAACATGCCTGAACGCTTTCATTACCAACGTAAATAAAATGTACAAGGATGTTGGTCCACGACATAAGTGGTTAACAACAGGACTTCTGGAACACTCTATAAGAGACTAGATCTCGCCAACAACAACAAAGAAGAGGAAAGATATAGACAAATACAGAAAGAGAGTTCTAACACATCCAAAGGAGGCTAATGGTATGGCTCCAAACTAACAGTCAAAAAAACAACCAAAAGAAAAGATGGACTTGCTCTCTTCTTTTGACGGTGAACTAAAGGCTGGGAGAGACTGTAGATATAAAGACAGAAGGAAATGAAACCCCAGTCCCAAACCCCATAAATAAAACCTATTTGTACGTAATAACAAATGGTCCTACTAAATTTGCAAATCTTGTATACTTAATAGACTGCTTATGAAGGGTAATAAGGCCGCAAGCAACGCCTTCGGACACTCTTCATGTGGAAGATGGCCACAACCAGATATTGCTACCAGTCTCTGCAATGCAAAAGGGTCGATTCATGGTTAGATGGGGTACTCAAATACTTTAATCAAGTTCTTTGCACACATTACATCAAAGAAAAAATAAAATGGAATTATCTGTTCAGCATATCACAAGTTTAGACCCTGTAACAACAGCTGCTTGTGAATTTATACACATTCATTTTTTATTGAGAAGTTAAAAGAATTGGAAATTATAACTTTACAATTCTAAAGATACCAACTATCTCACTCCAGGATATGATCAGATTAAAATCATTCAATATACTCAAATTAATAAATCAATGATTAATCTCATTTAAACTTTCCACCTCTAACTAAAATGAATGATTTCACTCTAGTCCCGAGACTTTAAAATACATATGCTAACTCATGATTCATGAAGTGGAAGTAAGAGTGCAACACTTACAGAATTTGCAAATTTTGAAGCCATGGTTTGAACAGAATCTAAAGAGACAACAGCATCTTCAGCACCTGCGATAACTAAAACTGGGATATTTTGAACTGCTGCTACTAAAGATGCTGCATCTTTTGGAGACAGCACTGTTTCAAACGATAGTCTACCTATCTCATGGAATCCTTCAACCCAGCCTTCTACACATAAAGGGGCCTGAATATAAGTAATACCAGTTTAGCAAAGGGTGCTTTAAAATGTTAATATGGATTGTGGTAATATGTACAAATGTCAATTACGAAAAGATATCCTATTGAAAGATAAATGAATAAACAAGATAAATAAATAAATAATGGGACCATGTGTTTCTCTGGTTATTCACCACTTCATATCAGCCAACATTTTTTAACAGTCTGTACGTAATTTAACCAAATTATATATTCCCATGTATTTAACACTAAAGAGAATATCAACCTACTGTAATAATAAGCAAAGCATCACAATGAAGATAGCAGAAGTGACAAATGCTATATAGAAATGGTCTTAAAACTATGCTTTTATGGTATTGCTGGAGCAATGTCGCAAATACTTTCAGCGGCAAACACCGAGATTGTAAAATTACAAATATCACACTTTGCGTATGCTAATTAGATAGTATACTTTTTCACACTTTTTTAAACAAGTTCCCACAAGAAACACCTAAGAGCTGTAAACCGACTAAATCAATGGTGTGTTCAGCTAATAAATTGTGATAACTGTAAAAAGGAATTTTGCTCATATAGCGTTTTAACAAGGTGAAGGAGTTGAGCCAGTTAAGGGAAGAGACTTTGAATTTGTGCTCTACGAAGTACGCAGCCAGGGATGTATAAGTTACAAGTTCTAACAGAAAGGGATCTGCCAGTGTTCACAAAATGTTGATGCCAGACAGGCAGAGTATCTAGATACAAAGAGCAGAAATACAAAAATATTGGTGTTTGCATAGCTTTAATACATATAGACTTTGCTTACCTTATAGAGACTTGTGACTTCTGTTGTTAGCTTGGTAGAATCATACCAAGCCCGCCGATTGACTACTTGTGTAATCTCTGCCCGAAGTAGATTTACAAGGTTTCTTTTAAGTTTAGTTCTCAAAATTATTCTAGCAAAACCAGGGACAACTTCTCTTGACAAACTTACATTCAGTAATACCACCCCCTTGATTTCAACCTGCATTCACAATCATCAGTAACTTCCATGAATATCAACGGAAGTTATCACAGTACATGGTGAAATGCGGGTTGTATACGAATCCAATTAAACGTAGATCTAACTTTAGTTTATTCTTTCTTTGTTGATGAACATGCATAAAGATTAGAAATACAGTGTTATCAGTTATCCAAAGTGTGAGCTCCTCACATTTACAGAGGCTGCAGAGGACATCACTTTATGCGCAGCTTTCAGAGCAAGTAGGCCTCCATCATCATGACCAACAAGAACAACAGAAGAAAACCCCATCTCCGAACAAAAATTTAAAAGCAGGTCAACCTGAAAACAAAGATGCTCAGATAAGGGTTGTCACAGAGAATAATACATACTGGAATGGTTATAACAAAAAGGACATATAACTAGGTTTATTATGGCCTTAAAAATATGACATGCACAAACCTGAAATGAACATAACTGCATATGGACAGTCCTTATTTTATAAACAATGTGGTAGCTAGGATTATAATAGCAGAATACCCATCATTAAATCAAACTTAATGTGCAAGAAGAATTATAGAGTTTGCAGGCAATAACCTGAGTTTCAAGCTTGTAAGGATTAGGCAGCTGATTGTCTTCCCAGTCTTGTTTTCTTGGCCTAGATGTTAACCCCCATCCAGGACGATCAAAAGCGGCAACAGTACAGCCAACCTGCCTAGCCAACACACCCATTACATGCCTCCATGAGAAGATTCCCCCTCCAAAACCATGCACCAAAACAATGCCAAAGTGACTGTTTGTACTCGGACCTTCCACCAGCACGGGAGGACGATGTCCACTCATATCCTCATAATCACCAGCTTCATTCAAGCTCAAAATTGGAATTTCTTCTGATGGTCCAGGATAAGTTGATCGATCTAATAGTGGTGTATGGAGAGAGGAGGAATTGAAATGACTGCTAAAGCTCCTGTGAAGATGATACTTGCTTTTTGGAAATACAGTTACCGAAGGCCGATTAAGGAATGTTGAAGAAGACAAGGAACGAGAAGGTGCACCAGATAAGCTAAGCTTGTAATGTAGATTAAGCCCTTGGGTAATCATAAACAAGCTGTCAGTATCTGCTAATAACCGAATTGGTAGTTCCCCTTCATCACAAGTACCCCCACCAGGCCTTCTATTCAATTCACTATCACTTCTTAGAGATTTCCCTACAACAGGTGTGGGTGATCTTGGAACTTTCTGATAACCAGAAAATGATAATTTACATGAAAGAATCTGTGATATATTAAAAAAATCATCAGAAACAGAGGTAATAAAGTGGTTTTAGAGCACTAAATATATAAGACGCTGATATATAGTCTCTTGTAATTTAATCTTCAGAAGCTAGAGTGTGCTTAGAATATTTTTCATGAATAGATTGATATAAGAAGTGATGTTTGCAACTTTATCATTAAGAAAAAGAAGGATTATAGGCATACTGATTCTGGATCAACTCGATGCAACATTAGTTTCCTCCTTGCTCTGCAGCTTGTCCGATAAGCAACAACAATATGCCCTAAAGCAAAGACCACCGACGAGAGAAATAAGACAGGCATCCCCCATGATTTCTTTAAATGCAGTTTCCGCTTTGATAGAGACAAAGAAGCTTCAGCCTCAAGTTGAGAATTGACAGAAAAAACACAAGCCTTAACCGAGAGCAGTAGTATGGAAGCAATGGAAGACAGCGCAACAGTCCCTAAATAAGGCCCATGGGAAAGAGCAGGTCCATCACACATATAATACACACCTGCACCCGGTAATGATAAAAAAAAATTAAGGCCTTATCATAGATTACAACACACATCCGTCTCCCACCTATATGCAGCTTTAACAAATTCTTGAATTAATTTAGTTATAACATCTTGGCATCTTGCTCATCAATTTCATAATTGACTTGAAAAATTACTTTTCATTATTAGAAATCTCAGTCTGATTCCCCTTTTTCATATAGATCAAATTCAGCATAAACAAATGAATAATCAACACAGCAAATAAAACAGCACAAAAATGTAGATTCGGTAACAATGTGGCAAATCTATAGAAGCTACAATGTGGCATTGAATCATCATATAAGCTACATTGTACAGAAAACAATAAAATGCTGCATAAAAGAGAGGGGGGGGGGAGGGGGGGAGGGGGGGAGGGAGGGAGAGAGAGACAGAGAGGACATACAGGTGATAAGGAGAGATCTGATGAGGGAAACGAGGGGAATATCAGTCAAAGAAGAATTGAAAGCGTAACGATGAAGATGATGGAGAAAGGAATGACAAGTAACACAAGTAAAACTAGAAATCAACAAAGCTGGAAGCAAAACATCACCAATCGCAACTAGTAATGGCAAACACATGACCAAAAGGGAAGCCAACATTGCTACCATAAAATATATTGTACGAGCTATTCGTCTCAACTTCTCTATCCATCCTTTACTACCCGAACCCATCTATCCTCAATTTACTATACTACAAACAACAAATACTGTATCTATGTATGTTTGTGTGTATCTATCTGTAGAGGCGAGGGTTGTTTGTTATGATAATTAGGTCGGAGAGATCGGAGAAGATGATGAATTGAATCTAGAAACACTAGCCGATGATGAATCAAGGAGCGCTAACTCATTGGCCATCATGCGGCCAATAGAGAGTCTCCGCTTTTCAGGACGACGACGACGATGATGAAATTACAGAGATTGTGTAATTTTATTTTATTTCTATTAACACGCCATGGCTAGGGTTTCAAGAGAGCTTGGAATATGCGGTTGGTGCTGATTTTGAATTTCAGACTATTTCTTTTTTTACTCTCTCTCTCCCTCCCTCTCTGTCCTCTTCTCTTCCCTTCCTTTCTTCTGCACTCTCTCTCTCTCTCCCCCTCTTCCTCTTGTATGTATGTTGTGTGTATTGTCTCGTATGTATATGTGCGTGAGCGAGATTAGTGTAATTTTTATTTTTAATTAATTAATGATTTAATAATCCTACTGCTTTTTGCATGCCTGCCAGCTTTTGTTCCTCTCTCTCTCTCTCTCTACCGTTCTATCCCCAAATCCCTATTGTTCCGTTAACCCCTGTTTTTATTTCTTTTTTTTATTTTAGATGTATGATTAAATGATTATTTGGTCACTCATTTCACAAAATAATATTAAATAGGTACCACATCTTTACGACGATTCATTTAAATCACTAAACGGTTAAGATACATCATTCCGCTAATTTTTTTAAAAAAAATTGAGAATTAATGTTAAAAATTGGGATAACGTGTCAAGTATCTACTCATATACTCCCTCCGTCCCGGCCAAATGTTTACATTTGGTCCGGGCACGGAGACCAAGGATAGTTGGTGTAATAGTGATTTTATTGTTAAAATAAATGAAGTAGTGGGTGTAATAGTGTAAAGTGTTGAAAAAGTGGAGTGAAGTAGTGGATGTAATAATATATTTATTGTTAAAAGTTACTATTTTTAGTAATGTAAAGAATTGGGTGGGACGTCCCAAAAAGGAAAGTGTAAAGAATTGGTTGGGACGGAGGGAGTAGTACATAACTAGTAGCAGTGTAATTTTTTTAAAAATTTACTAATATTTCAAAGAATTTATGTAGCGTTTGATTCATGACTAATAAATTTAATTATTTAATATTAAATGCTTATTACTATTTATTTTATTTTATTTATAAATTAAAAAATAAATAACTGTATAATTATATATATACATTGGAGTTAATTACACTCAAATCAATCATTATCCCACAAAACTTTCGAGAGATCTACCTATTCTCACTATCATATATAATATCATATTTATTTTTATTATATACTCCCTCCGTCCCGGCCAAATGTTTACATTTGGTCCGGGCACGGAGACCAAGGATAGTGGGTGTAATAGTGATTTTATTGTTAAAATAAATGAAATAGTGGGTGTAATAGTGTAAAGTGTTGAAAAAGTGGAGTGAAGTAGTGGATGTAATAATATATTTATTGTTAAAAGTTACTATTTTTAGTAATGTAAAGAATTGGGTGGGACGTCCCAAAAAAAAAAGTGTAAAGAATTGGTTGGGACGGAGGGAGTATAATTTTGTATAAGGCCAAGAATAAAAATGTCTGAAGGGTAGTAATTTGAATTTCGTATTTAAAATACTGATCTAAATTTTGATTCCCAACTTTACCGATTTAAAATTTATACCATCTGCACTAAAGTGTAAAATCAAGGGAATATGACCTATATAACCTATATCCCGTCTCACGCAATCCAATGACCAGTAGGAGAAAAGGAAGTGAGTCGTGGGCAAAAGTCAAAAAAGGGTGAAAATGGGAACCAACACAAGAGAGGAGAGACAACCCATGCAGGGAGAACATGGATGGACAAACCAACGCCGAATAGACTGATATCGATAAATTCGTTATTTATAATAAATTAAAATTTTAATTTATTTTTTTAATTATAACATATCAGAAATAATATATATTAAATCTTAATAAATTAATAAAATTTATTAATATTAAAATTACTCCATCCATCCCAAAATTTTTATCTTATTTTACTTTTTATGATTAAATTGAATAAACTTTGATTATAATTTATATTTTATCTTTTTATAATTTTAAATTTTTAAAAAAATACATCAGTGACTAGATTAGATATAATTTTATAATTTTTTCATATGTAATATATATATATATATATGTACATAAATTGTAGTTAAAATTTATTCAATTTAATTACAAAAAATAATCTAAACAAACATTTTAGAACAAAAGGAATAGTAATTTGTAGGGCTATACTATTGACCTCAATACGAGTAATTAAGAAACACCGCCCCAGAACGTGACAGTTATTTTGCATCAATTCTCTCTCTGCTGAAACAAAGAATAGCTGATGTCATGAAAGTTTATGTACCAGACTCTCGTGAATCGGATAACATCTGTGTCAATTTCTTCTTAAATTATTTTCTATAAAAATGTATATTTTAACTATCGGAAAAATTACGTATATGTTATAATATTTAAATATGCTTTTAATATGAATTTTGGTGAGTCAGGTTTTTTATTTTATTTTATTTTATTACTCTTTTTAAATAAAACAAATTTATTTGAGACCCTAAAAATAATTTGAAAGTGACATAAATAGTTTGAGATTCTCTAATTTATTTATAAATCCGGATTAATATTTTATAAAATATTTGGGAACCCGATAATTATCTGGAGGAGATAATACTGATTCAGTTTGACTCAAATAATATTTTAGAGTCTGCTTTTATTTAATTGACTACTCTTTAATTTGTGAGTCTTATCTGCTATATGCTTTATATGTTTATTTGTCTGCTAATTGATCTTACTTGTTTATTAACTATTATTTGGTGTTCATTATTAATAGAACGCATGGGTAGACACTATAATCTAAATTAGAATATTTTATTGGTAGATACAAGCGAGATCGTAAATAGACGAGCAGTGTAGTTGTCTCATTCCAACTTATGATAGTTTCGACATCAGACAAGTATTTCCTCATTGATCATCCTAAATACCTTTATTTTATTGTTTCGATTATTTATATCATGATAAATAGTTATTGTTTGGAGCTATTTATAATTCATGTTTTATTCTGTGTATCAGAGCTACTTGTTATTCGTGCTCTTAATATTAAAAGTTGGTTATCATAAACACATCATATCTAGTGTTATCGTATTAAATAACGAGGATATGGTCCGTATTTGAAATTAAGCATACTATTGGGTTGGAATTTATGTAGCGTAAGTGGACAGAGAGTAGGTCCTGCGGAGTTAAGGAGGATATGGTAACCAATTCATCTTCCTATAGGCTAGCATTACTTGCCTATTTTGGTACCTATATTTTGAAATCCTTGTTATATCTGTAGGTATAGAAATGTACCGATGAGCTATAAAGGGGTCATATTGCTTTTGAAATCTGATAAGTGGGTAATAGTGTTTATATATGTGTATCCAATCTATATTGCTTGTGTGGCTATTATATATTGATTTTGAGCAGTTGGTTCATTTTGATGATATACTGCATTGTTTTCAGTTGAGATAAATTGTGATTTATTTATTATTCATTTTTTTAATAAACTGTTTTATATTCCACTCTCCATACAGATCTCGTGTTTTGATTACATTTCAATTGTTCATATACTTGCTGAGCATTTCTTTGACTCACTCTTGTTTTTTATCTAAATCATGTCAGACCGTCAGTTTGAGCCATTCCAGCAATTGTAGCAGGCGTAGCGAGAGACAGGTATTGGGACTGCTCGCTTCTCGGGCCTCCCAGGTATTTAGTTGTTTTAGTATGTTTGTATATAGTGCTTGTAATAAAACTGAATCTAGATTTAAAACATATCTAGACTTATGGATTTGAGTTTGTGGATTAGTGGTGAGCTTGTAATAAAATATTTGGATTTCCTTTCAGTTTCAGCTGTTTAATTTCATACTATAACCTGTTAGTGATCCTTAGTTGTTGGCGGGGTCAGTGCGCCTCTGATTTATTATTTTATGGTTGTCGACTGGTTAGTGACCCCCAAATCCAGACTCCGGATTCGGAGGGCGTCACATATTCCATCTTACATTTTCTAATAAAAATTTGCTATCAAAATTATAATATATAGTATATTTTTAAAATTTATACCATATTTTAATTATTAATTTTAATTAATATTGATTTATAATATAAATTAAAGAAAAAATAAAATTATTATAATAAAATGACATATAATTTAAAAAATTTAGATCAATAAAAAGACATCTATTGATCACGTTTTTCCTATTATAATGTATTTTACTATTATATATATTATTTATATATAGTAATTTTGTTTACAATAAATTAATTTAATAATAAAATAATAATAATTTAAATACAAATACTTGAGATGAGAGAATATTTATATTCAGGTTGGATGTTATGTTGGATGTTATGGGAGAATATTATTTAGTAATATAATAATTTATTAAACTTTAATATATGACAAATTTTAAAATAATCATTTTAACCTTTTGTTTTATACAATACAAATTCTTTTAAAGTAAATGGGTAAATAAACAAATAATCAAAACTATTGATATACTTTCTAAATTAGGATCATTAATTTTCATTATTTATTAGCTCACTTAATTTTTTGGATTTGATTTATATGCAATAAATTTTCTTTAAAACTATAATTGCGCAAAAGATGAAATTACCCTTTTTTATTATTATAAATAACTCAATTTAAGCTTGCTATGGTGTGTGTGTGTAATAAATATTTGTTAAAATTGTGAAAATATAAGTATTTTTACAAATTATTTTAGCAAAAATAAGAGAAATTAGAGATATTTTGAATTAGTATAAGATATAAGATAGATAAAAATAGAAAACAAGATATTGGTAACAAATGGGGAGAAGAGGGAATTAGTGAAAGTAGTGTAAGAAACCGAGAATATTTCTCTAACCCTAATGAGAGTCGACTCCCCTAGGTCACCATAGCCGCCACCCCTTTTCTCCATCTACAACTTCGTTTCCCCCATCAAACCATCCTCCAGTCCATCTCTCAATCATCCAAACCCGTTCCAGTCTTTTTCAATAAAAATCGAACCAAAGCCAAACATCTAGAATTTTTTCTCAGATCTATCTTGGTTTTGAGTCCGTCTCCGCAAATAAAAAATACCTTTAGATTCAAATCATCCTCTTTAACATCATACCAAAATTTGATGTCATTTTGAGGTCGTTAAATTTATGGTTTTAGTCTCGTCTTTTGGCGTGTGTCTGACTGTTTACCATTTTATTGTGATGTTAAGGTATGTTTTTTTTGATATTGGTATGCATTTTATTCCTGGTTACTTTGAAAATGATTTATGTGGTTTTGTGGGAGATCTGTGATTCGTGCATTGGATTTAGGCTGGTGTCTGATATTGCAAGAGCTTATTTTTCACAACTAAAATTTGTTCATCTTATACGATCTTTCACCTTCGGCATGTCTATAGCTGGTTTTCGGCATGTAGATAGCTGGGGTGTTTCTGAACATTGGGCTACAGGCGGTGCGTATGTGAAAGTCATTTGTGATATTACTTGTTCCAGGATTGGTGCATGTTTGATTGATCGGGAAGCCATTTTAATCTTTTTTAATTCAAAAATTTTTGAAATTCATGATGTTAAACAGTATGAAAACACAAGCGGCTATCTGTTTAGTTCGTTTAGTTGTTTCCATTCAGGTTGTAGTGTCAGCTCAGGGGTTTGTCCTGACTGTGATTTGTGTTTTTGCATGTCTATTCCACATCGAATTTTCGATGGGAGTTATGTTCCCATTGGAGTTAAGTCTGTAATTTTAGTTGATGCAAGTTAATAAAGTTCAATTGTTTGTCAAAAAAAAGTGTAAGAAACAGGGAAGATGGAGAATTCGTGGATGTAGTATAAAAAATAAAGAAGAGAGAGAATTAGTGGAGGGAGCAAGCAATGTGCAAAACTTGAAAAATAATTGTGTAAAAAAGGAAATTACCCATTCTTATAATTATAATTGACTCAACCTAAGGAATATAGTTGATCATTTTGGATAATGGTTATTTCAGGAATTATATATATATATATACATATATATATATATATATATATATATGTATATATTATCTTTCTCCACTAATTATCTGTCATATTCAATTCTCATGCCTTACTAATTTCCCCCCTAATTATTTCTCATTCTTTTACAATTTCTCAATATTATTTGCACATATTAATTTAATTATATTATATAATAATCTAATTTTTTATTTATAATATTTTCTATTTTTCATCCATCTATTTCACAACCCTCTCCCTCTTTCCATTAATTCTCTCTCATCCATGTGTTTAGCTTTTCTTTAATATTTTTTCTTATTTCTACTAATTATCTTCCTTTTTATTTTTATCTATATTTAATATTATTTCCATTTATTTTATAACTCTCTCTCATCCACATATTTAACTTTTCTTACTTCTACTAATTATCTTCCTTTTTATTTTTTTTATCTTACTTTAATATTATTTACATAAATATTTATTAAATTATTTAATATTTTCATATTTAAATAAATATTTATTATTATTATTAAATATAGGTATAATACAATATTTTTATATTTTTAGTTCCTACAATTAAATTATACTAATTAAAAATTTTCTTTAACTCAGTTGAATAGGAGAAAAAAATGATACTCTTTGCGTTCCATGAATTCTATCATAATTTCACTTTTTAAAGTCAAATTAATCAATTTCGACCAATAAATAAAATATATTATATGATAGTGTATACTTTTAAAAATAATATTATAACAAACTTTGATTATTCTATTTATAAATCAATTTATACATGTATAAAATTATAAATTAATATTTTTAATTATTAGTTGATGATAAATAAATTTGATTTTGTGAAGTCAAACTGAATCAAAATTTGTGGGACTGGAAGAGTATTAAATTAGTCTTATTTAAACTGTGCATTTAGGTTAATTAACGACAAAAAATAAGACTATTTAGAGCATCTCTAACGGCGATATGTAAAATTGTTAGCTAAGATAATCTTCTATAATTATTATATAAAATTTTAGCTAAAGTGAAGGACATTCACTCCAATTATATTATCTATAAAATAATATGTAAAATTATACATAAGAAAAGTTAATTGGTTCGACAAGTATAGAAGATCAAAAAAGATTATATATAATTTTTTGTCAAGGACAATAAAGTTGTAGTGCATCAATGTTTAGATATCTCTAAAGAGTGACACATAGATCTCACTTAGCACCACATAGATTATTTAGCTAACATGATTCCACCGTGAGAAATGCTCTTAGTATGCTAATTCAGCTACAATTTTATTTTTTAATGTTTATGATAAAAATATAATTGATTTCGTTTATGTGTTTTATGAATTAAATTTTGGTTCAATTAAAAAGAAAAATTTATTGTTTATAATTGTATTAAAGAAATTATTATTTAAATGATTATGAAATTTTCAATTGTATTATAAACATATACATTATGAAATTATTAAATTAGACATCACTCTATTATTAACCGATTACATCGTAAAAGTTATGTGTCTTTTTCTTATTAAATTAATTATATCATGTAATGATAATGATGATATTTTATCTTCTCCCTAAATCTCATTTTCCACCTATTTATTTTATAATATTCTTTCCCGCCCTCATATTTAATTGCTTTTTTTTTTCTATTCTTATTCTTACTTTCACTAATTATATTTCCTTTCATTTTTTATTTATATTATTTACACAAATATTTATTAAATTATTTTATGTTTTCATAGCTAAACAAATATTTATTATTATTATTAAATATTTATATAATACTAATTTTTTGTAATTTTATTTTACATAATGAAATAATATTAATTTAAACTTTTACGTTACTCATTTAAATAAGTGAAAGAATGATATTGCATGTCTTATAAATCTTAAAACTTTTTCTCTTAAGTTAATTATTTTTTTCATTTACATATTAATTATTTTTGTATATTTTTGAAAAGAGAGATTCTTTTATTTAATTGCAAAGTATTTAAAAAAATTCTAATTTATTTTCTAATTTTGATATTTTCAAATTCTATTTTCAATAAGATTTATAATACAAAATAATAATATATTTAGTAATCTCAATTTAATTTTTATAATTATATTTAAAATAATAATACATTCAATAATCTCAAACTGTATTTATCTTATTGAATTAATTAAAATTTTATCCACACATAACATAATTATAAAACCTAATTTATGCATCAAATATTTTGGATATGTATAATTATTTCTAAAATATAATATATATTTACAATTAAATAAAATATTGTTTTTTAAACAACCATGGATCTGCACAGCTACTGTACTAGTGATGCTACAAAACCAGAAGGAGATCGTTCAAAACCGTGAAAGAACACATACACACTCGGCCGCACAGGGGACAAAGTACACACAAAGGTAATTTCACTTCTTTATGCTTTGCACATTTTTATGCTTCAGCTACTTGCTTCTAGACTATGTATGGGTCAAGGACCGTGATTTTTTATTATTGGTAGAGTAAGAAGTAACTTTTTCTACCCGAATTAAATAAACTATAGATTTGTGCATTTAACTTTTTAATTAAGCTTTTTGTAATTTGGGTATTTGATTTGATAAACTTTGCAATGCTTAAACATATTCTTACAAATCTTAAGAGTAAGAAAATAAAAGCAAAGGGGCAAACATTGCGTTTAATGTTGCAGTGAAATTTTATGGATAGTTTTATTCACATTTGGTATTCATTATTTAGTTAATTAATGTTTAATCCTTAAGAAAAACATGAATAAATTTTGATAAATTTTAAAACTAGTTTAATCTTCCTTTCTAGCTATAGGTTTTTTATAATATGATAAAATAAACTAACGATAAATTAATTTGAAAGCTCATAATTCTGAATTATAATAATCTAATTAACCAAACATGGCCGTGTATCAAATTTTATATATATATAATTACAATTTACAAAAAACAATGTCATTTGAATTTTAAACTATCGATGATGCAGGTTTGCAATAGAAACCAGATACTCCGTTGACAGGAAAGGCCAATCGGACAACATATATCGATTATTTAATTGCATAATCAATCAGTTTAATAATTTAACTCGCATGAGAGGGCTACAGCTCTAGTTTTCTTAAAGAAACATTTCACCGTGTTCACATCGTACTTTTTTCTTGTCACGCTTTCTAAAATACAAAGTATTATAGAGTATTAAATATTTTCGTTCGAAACAAGAATTCAAACATAATATATGCAAAATTTTGAATTTTGCATATAGTTTTTAAGACAAAACACTCGTTTCATACATGGAAATTGAAGTCGATAAATTAGCACGAGATTGGATGGGATATAGTAATGAATTCGAAGTATTTAGGCGGTGGAGGCACAAATAGGCGTGAGAAAATAAAGACGCATGATCGATGATACAACAAAAACTAGGCTACAGCCGTTGCACAGAACAAGTAATTTGTCACGACTAAAAGCTTGAAATAATTTTCGCAAAAAAAAAAGAAGCTTGAAATAATGATTGTCTAAGCGTTACTGCATATAGAAAAAAAATGTTTAAATGTTGTTCTAGAGATTTTCTTACTTGTATACCGTATACAAATTTTAATTATTGTTTAGTAATTTAAACGTACTAACCGTATATTTTTGATGACATAAATTTGTAACATATCTATTTTATAAATTAATTGTTGCAAGTCACATGGTAACTTGCCCGTTTCGTTATTTTTCTGCGATTTTTACATCGTTAATACCTTAATATTATAATATTATGTTGAGATTCGTAAAATTTTGTTCAATTTATAAACAGTAACGTTATCGAGTACATTAATAAATTATAATTTTTTTGGAATTTATTATGCTCTTAGAAATTATTTAAATTATTTTATTTGAATTAGTGTACCCTTGCGTATTATACAGATTTAATTTAAAATTTGACTCAAATTATTATATATGATATAAGAGCCAATTCTTAATTGTCTCATAATTGGCAAACGTCGGAAAATAAATTATTCAAAATATAATATATCTTCAAAATTTTAAATTCCCTTAATAAAAAAGAAACTCAAAATCATATTATATGAGTTAACCGCGAAGATTGACTTGCATGTGGTAGGATGATCGGAGATGGTAATACTGTGATGGTATAAAACAATACACATCCGTTGCAACCAAACTTTCTCGACGATGATTTCAAATTTAAAGGACGTTAGACAAATACATCGTGCACGTGATATTTAATAACGTTGGACAAACATTTGACCGGCCTCATTAACTCATACTAACTGGCTTGTCTGTATGAAATTATTTAATCCTAAATTTATATACTCTCCCCAATAATTATACAAAAATTCCGAACACTCGACTTCACGGTCAATAAAGAAAGGATATACTGTACATAAAACATTAGAGGTTATGTTATATAAAATCATATAAATCAGAATTTTATTTTATGAGACATTAAAAAAATCCAAACAGTGACAAGCTTTATTTAAATTATCTTTAATGATTTTATCTCTCCGTGAATAATCCTCATCCATACTTAAACATTAGATATAAACATCGACTTGAGAATCTTAATTAGTAATGTCTCCATCCCTCCTATTTTTTTTACATATTTTATTTTGAAATATTCCTTCCAATCATTATATGTTTAAATATTTTAAAAATAATATAATTTTAATAATTAAAAATGTCAAATGAATCAATTATATTTTATTTAATCCTACGATTTTATATACTTTTTATCTTCTTTTTTCCTTATTTCTTAATCTGCATAATTTAAATATAAAAAATTGCGAGGAAAGGAGAACCCAAGAAATAAGAAGGGAATTTATATATACTAATATACTAATATTAATTAGTAATATGCATGATAGTGAATTTGCGTTTTGAGGCTATTGTTGTTATTGAAATAATCTCCATAAAATGATTAAAAATCTCACATCTGATATATAACAACAAGAGCGGATTAATTTTAGCGATATTTTCAGTTGGTGAAACTGAAAAAGATAGAGAGCCGATTGATAGAATCAAGTGATGTCTCTGTCTACTTGTATATCTTGTGCGTTTTGCATGCAATGCTAGGGTGTTATTGCAGAAAAGTTGCACATTGAGAAGCTAAAAGACATACAATTTATGAATTATTATTAGCATAGACATGGTCACCATGGTCCATCCTTGATTACTTTACAGACTTCCAGCCACCTCTATACGTATATAAATATATATATCTGATAGGAACTACACGCACATCATATCTTAGAGCTGTTCCATTCTTTGTAATTTTCTCTTTGACTTGCAGATACTCAGTAAAAATGTTTTAAATTTTTGCAACTCGTTAATGTTAATATATTTTCGATCATAACAAAAACATTTTATTTTCCATCACGGAATCTCGGATTCTTTACGTATGGCAGGCACAATAGACTTTTGTAGTTTTCTCCCCTGCTTAATCATATTGTCAGGAGACAAAAATCTAATCAGTTTCGAGATAAACAAAGAGGCGTATACTATATTACTGCCTCCTCCGTTCCACCCAATTATTATCCTTTCGGAGAGAGGGTATAACGTATTACTGCCTCCGATCCATTATCCTTTCGGAGAGAAGGTCCGACACGCATTTTAAGGTGCATATAAAGTATAGTTCCGTAACTTATTTTTAATTTTTTTTTCTGAATAAAAATTTAATTTAAATTTTTATTCAAAAAAAAAAAATTAAAAATAAGTTACGGAACTATACTTTATATGCACCTTAAAATGCGTGTCGGACCTTCTTTCCGAAAGGATAACAATTAGGTGAGATGGAGGGAGTATATAGCATTATTTATATATAATAAAATATGGAGTATATAATAGTAGAGTACTATTATATAATAAAATATGGGCATAAAATAAAATATAATACTATTATACTTGCCACCAACCAATTTGATACTTTCACAGTAGAGTATTAAATATAATAAAATATTTTAAAAATATATAATAGTGTATAGTAAATAATAATTGAAGTTGCATAAACTTAATTGGAAATAAGCAGTACAGGTTGTTGAAAAACAAGGCATGCACATATGGGCTCACTTGTCTCTTATGTCATCACATGTTATCCTGCTTTGTGTGCGTGTGTATAAACGCCCGTTATGTCACAATTTGAAAATGAAACAGTGTGAAGCCCGCCCTGGTATGAACATGCAAGTGGTGATTATTAAATTACATTAAATTTTTTAGTACAATTCATAGTTAAATAAAACAAAATTTATAGTTACAAATTATCTATAACAACCTAAAATTACAAGGTAAACTAATATTTACAGTCTCCAATAATTTAATAAATAGGTTAATATGAGTTGCATACTTTAAATAAAAATATGTATATTTTTAAAATTTATAAATAATTTATATGATAAATAAAGCGATTGTATCACGATTCACATACAGTGCACAAGTGAGAATGTATAAATGTAACGAAATTTCAATATCAAGTCCAGTCCAAATAAGATAGGTTATAGCCCAATTCAGTCCAACAAGGACTTATTGTCGAGGGTCTTCTATCCTGCTTTTTGTGCCTGTCTGGAATGCAATCTTAAGTATATAAAGAAATGAAATAATATTATAAGAAAAAATTATGGGCCGGGCAGGCAATGAAAAGGAGTAGTATCCTTTAAAAACTCAAATCTTCACTATAAAAGAAATGAAAAATTATAGAAAGGGAAAAAAATTAAAGGCCGGCAATTGAAAGGTGTAATTTACTTCAAAACTCGATCAAAATTAAACGACATTAAAAATATGCCTAATTCTTGTATTCGTGTATATTTATCGTTTGCGTATATTTTTTTCAAATTTAAATGTAATAAAATTGTATTATTTGGTATTTTGCACAAAAGTATCATGTCTAATGGTAATTGTGCAAGGCCAGTTGAACGTGTGTTCTTCAAACATGTTTCCCAACTAACGTGTACTGGGTCCCAACAGGAGTGTCATGAACACCGCTGCTGAGTCAGCAAGCACCCTGCTCAAAATATATTTCCACGTATATTAAGATATAGCTAGTTCTGCTAGTGGCCGGCCTAGTGCGAATGGGGGCAGGGCGAGCCAAGTAACCAATCGTCTCCAAAGAAAAAAAATACACCCTCAGGTCTTTAATAAAGCAATACAAATGTTGTGGTCTTGGTTAAATGTCGTTCTCTACTGTGCAGGAGTGATTCATCTCTACTTTTCAACACCCAAATCTATCACACTCGTCTATTATTAAAAGAGTTGCCGATGATGAAAAAATCAACCAACTATTTAATTTTTGCTAATTTATTGTATTCAATTTGTTTTGACAAAATAACTTGAATACTTTTTAATAAATATTTAAACATATCTCAAGTAGTGTAGGCAAACTAGAGCCCTGTTTTTAGAGTTAAAGAATGCACTAATTTTCACCTCATATATAATTATTTTCATTAATTCACCTTGAGAAAATCGATTTTGTTAAAAAAAAAATGAAAAAAGGGGTTGGTGAAGCAACCTTTCTTGACTTGCAAACAATGAGTACCTACCCACCTAACTGCCGATCATTTTTCAATATTATCTTTAATCTTGTGGACAAGCCTGAAGGTTCACCAACTCCACCAACAGCAATGTCTACTGCTACTACTAGTATTAAAGTCCATCCGATACGTATGTTTGTTAAGCTCATTTGCTTCCAACTAAAAAAAAATCTTGAATTTTTGTCACTTCAAGTCTTCAACCCCCACCATGAATACCATGCCAGCGCCACCACCAAACTTCTGGGGCGACATGCCCGAAAATGAATATTACAAATCTCAAGGCGTAACCAACTCCAAATCCTACTTTAAAACTCCTCATGGCACTATCTTCACTCAGTCATTCTTGCCTATATCTCAACATGACAACAATGATAATGACGTTTTTACTCTCAAGTCGAGTGCCACAGATCCCACTAACCCCTGTGTAACTCCGTCACGTGTGAAAGCCACGGTTTACATGACTCATGGTTACGGGTCCGACTCAAGTTGGTTATTTCAACAAACATGCATCAATTTTGCCACGTGGGGTTACGCTGTCTTCACCGCTGATCTTCTTGGCCACGGCCGGTCCGACGGCATCCCGGGGTACATCGGCAACATGGACAAAGCCGCCGCCGCATCGCTTTCATTCTTCCTCAATACCCGCCGGAGCGATCAATACCGCCACCTCCCCGCTTTTTTATTTGGCGAGTCAATGGGTGGCGCCGTCACAATGCTTATGTACTTCCAATCACCACCCGACACGTGGACTGGACTTATAGTCTCGGCCCCACTCTTTGCATGCACACGGGATACAAAGCCATCTAGGGTTAGGTTATTCATGTACGGATTGTTGCTTGGAATGGCTGACACGTGGGCAACGTGGCCGGAGGACAAAAAGTTGAGAAATGCAATTAAAGATTTCGAGAAATTAAAAATTATGTTACAAAACCCACTAAGATATTCGGGCAAAGCTAGGGTGGGGACTAAACGAGAGGTGGCAAGAGTAGAGGAGTATTTACAAAATAATTTTCATAAAGTGAAGGTTCCTTTTCTGGCTGTTCACGGCGCCGACGACGGCGTCACTTCGCCGGTGGGATCGGAGATGTTGTATAAAAAGGCAAGTAGTGCTGACAAGACTTTAAAGTTATATCAAGGGATGTATCATTCGTTGATACAGGGGGAGAGTGATGAAAATGTTAAGGTAGTGTTGGGTGATATGCGGGCTTGGATTGATGAAAGAGTACTCAAGTACGGCCCAACTTGTAATGTTCAGCAATGAATCTTTATTTATTTGCATTCTATTTTTATTTTTCTTTGTAGAGATTAATTACCAAACTTCAAGTAATTATCTCCTATTTGTTTGAGGTAAAATAAACTATCTTGAAAATAATAGAGAAGGAAATAAATTGCTTGCATAATATTGTTTCGAGTTTTGAAATTTTATAAATTTCCTAGTTTTTTTACTCCTACAATATTTTTTGACTAATTCTTTTTATTAAACAAATATACAAAAATCTGGAAAACATATTATGAGGTTGTTCGGTAATCGGTGGGGTCACTAACTCACTATGGTGTTTGAGCATGGTGGTGTTGCATACGAAAAAATTAGGTAACAAGCAGGTCTCAATGAGAATAAACCGCGCTCGCATTTACCCTTATTTCTGTTTTAATTAGGTAACTTGGAGGTATCGTTTATTGTAATTGATAAAGGTGCATGGATGAGGATTATGTTTAAAACTTCAAATTGATATACTTTGTGTTTTCTTTCCTCTTCCTTAAAATTAATTGATATATAAAATTGATAATGATAGAAAAAAGAGGAAGTGGGTTCTAAAATCAAGGATGGCAGTGAGTTAGCTGTTAGTCAGACCAGTAATGCTAGAGAACCAAATAAATTTCTCAAAAAAATTTCTAAATGCCACGTGTCCCCTTATCGATTGTGAAAATAATTAATGAAATGGACCCATGTACATTCAAATTAATAATATCAATTAAAACTACATATCTTACCATATGAATCATGTCATGTCATTTTGAAAAATATATATTTTTAGGAAATTTGTTTGGTTCCCTAGCATTAAAAATGGTGTTCTATAATTATTTATGTAAAATTTTAACAAACTTTGATACCCTTAGGCGGTGTATTCAATCCAAATTTATATGTAATAATAATAATTCATTTATTTTTATTGATTATATTTGATTTAAGACACATAATTCATAGAGTACACCTAGAGTTAATCATGAATCAGGAAAATCTCTAGTATTAAGGTAGGATTTTAAAACATCTAAAATATATAGCAAAATCCAATATAATTTATGAATTTTTAAAATCCACTAGTGATAATAAGTTTTTGAATACCCCTGAATTTTAATTGACTAATAATAATCCAAATTAAATACCCCTAAATTTTAAATCATTATTTAAAATTCAGATGAAATACTCCAGATTTTAAAAAATTATTTAAAATTTTAATTAAATATTCTTAGATTTTAATGGATATTTTTCGATTCAAGTTAAATACCTCAAGATTTTTAAATATCTAAAAAATACTTCAAAATCCAATTGAACACCCCCCCCCTGGTATATATGCTAAGATTTTATCCTTTTTAAGTCATTTTGAAAGAGAGGACGAGTCCTTTTTGTTACGGTTGACACGAACTAAAAAACTCAAAACCCTATTCACCTTCAACTCTCCTCCACTCATCAGCAAATGTGATTGTATTTAAAAAGATACACAAAATTTAATATTTGAGCAAAAATTAGTTTGAACTTTGAACCTACAGATGAGCAATATGGTCGTCCAGTTTGATTAGCATTAGACTTGCATAGTTGCATACCGGCCTAGCCCCAGAAACAAAACGTGTTACTAATAATCTCAGTATATAGCCAAAGTAGAAGATGAATTGTACAAGGAACATTTTAATAAATCTTGTACCCATTTATCAATCCAAACCGAATGTCAACGTTTCCCAAAATTGTAGTATGTGATCTCTTTTATATTATTTCTTATTGTAATAATTAATAAATAGTTATCTGTCTAGTAAGGATAAGAATTAAAATTCCTGATAAAATCTTGCATGTCATCAGAGTTTTTTTTAGTTGTTCTATCCTTCTATCCGTCACCACATGAGTTTCTGATAAAATGTATTATCATTTTCGTTAATCAAATTGAAATCTCATTATTGAGACCATCCTCAAATTTTCTCCCCTGTAAATCTATAATCACAAGAATACATGATTTACTTTTGATTCAGTATTATTATGATGTGAATGAACAATGGCACATCAAACAGAGCCAGACGGCCGGCCAGCCACCTACAACACGCGTATCAGCTGGACTCATTGAAAAGCGACTCAGAAATACATGTGAAAATTATTAACAAGAAAAATGATCTTTTATGGTATATTATAATTTTTAAAATAATAATAATAATTATTATTATTATTTGTGCAGTTAGAATGTTTTATTAATCGAGGAGGACGGAGATAACATTTTACATTCCCGACCCCAAAATCACGATGATCAATTTAAATTTTATATAAATAAATTTATATTTAGATAAAGCAAAAAAAAAAAAATATTCACTAGTCATGTATATATATAGTCTTATTTTACTAACGTATATTTTTATTATTTAAATTTTAAAATTTAAATTTTTAATTTTAAATAACAAATATAATATAATATATTTTATCATAGAAATTATATTACAGAAATTAATATTTAATATTACAAAAATCAGTATTTAATATTATTTTTTTATTATTTAAAATTTTTATTTTTATTTTTAAATAATAAATATAATATATATTATATTATTATAAAAATTATATTTCATAAATCAGTAATTAATATTATAGAAATTAGTATTTAATACTATATTTTTATTATTTAAAAGTTATGTTTTTAATTTTAAATAATAAATATAATAGAATATATTTCTTATATGAAAATTATATTATACAAATCAGTAATTAAGAAATCAGTATTTAATATACAGAAATCAATATATTTAATATAATGAAAATTACTAAATTATATTATAGAAATCAGTAATTAATATTACAGAAATTAGTATTTAATATTATAGTAATCACTAATTTATATACAGTATGTTCAACTAAAGTAATAGAGATTACCGAAAAATTAAAATTCGTCGGAATATAGTATATATAGTATGAAAATTGATCGTTGAGATATGAAAAAAAATGCGGTGAAATTATATTTGAAAAAATTTACCGATTAATGAGAAAAATTAATTTAAAATGGAAGATATTAAGTGAGTTGTATGTGTGAAGATGAATTTAATTTTTATGTGAGTGCACTTAAGAATCACGACACTATGTGACTAAGATCTTATTTTTTACGTAGTATTTCTTATTTGATCATTATCGTATATATTTCTTATTGCGACCCTCAACCAGTTATTGGAGCAAAATATCTAAACATTTTGATATTCCAGCTCCTGCCTTTTTCAGTGCGCAATCATTATTATTATTATGACAATAATATTTCCTACTATAATTTTCTTTTCCTCACAAGATTCCTTTGTATATTAGATCCCTTTTTGGTTCCTCAACTGTATCTTCCGTCCACGCTTCACTTTTCATATCTTCCTTTTTTTTGTTTTTTCCTGCAATTTCACTTGTGCAACACAATTTATTTATTTTATTTATTATTATTAAAATTCCCCAAAAACACATATATAATTGGCAGTTGCTGCCTTCCCCTGCTCAACTCTTCACCAACTTCTTTTTTTGGAATTTTCTTTTTCCTAATTCACAAACATTTTTTGCCTAATTTTCTTGATTCTTACTTCAACTTTTTCCTCCCCACCAATATGTATATGCATATAAAGATATCTGTATGTATACATTAACTTAGCCCCCCCTTCCCCAGCCACCTTATCTCCACCTCTCTTAAAAATCAAGTCTTGGGTGTTCTTGAAGACACCCCGAACAAAAATACACACACACACAGAGATATAGACACATACACAGAGATAGGGGGATAAATGGCAGCTGTTCTTCAAACAAGAGGGCTTCTTCCCCTACCTACCAATCCAAAAATCAGGTCTTTTATCTCACCACCACATGGTCTTAGAAATAGAATCACTCCCATCAACAATTTGAAACCTAAAAATCTTAGTGGGCTTTCTTTATCTGTCAATGGGGTTCCAAGATTTCAAGGGTTTATCACAAAACCTAGCTTGGTTGCGCAAAAGAACAAAACTTTTCATGTTTGCAAGGCTGAGGCTGCTGCTGCAGCTGATGGGCAGCCACAGTTTAGTGAAATTGAGTCACCTAAGTTTATGGGTATTGAAACAGTAACCCTTAAAAAAATTGTGCCACTTGGGTTGATGTTCTTTTGTATACTGTTTAATTATACAATTCTTAGAGATACTAAAGATGTGTTGGTTGTGACAGCAAAAGGGTCTAGTGCTGAGATTATACCTTTCTTGAAAACTTGGGTTAATTTGCCTATGGCTATTGGTTTTATGCTTTTGTATTCACAATTGAGCAATGTTTTGTCAAAGCAGGCTCTTTTTTATACTGTTATGGTCCCTTTTATAGCTTTCTTTGGGGCATTTGGGTTTTTGTTGTACCCTCTTAGTAGCTACTTCCACCCCACTGCTCTTGCTGATAAGCTTCTTGCTTCACTTGGTCCTCGTTTCCTCGGACCACTTGCAATTTTGAGGATCTGGAGCTTCTGTTTGTTTTATGTCATGGCTGAACTTTGGGGAAGTGTTGTGGTGTCAGTACTGTTTTGGGGTTTTGCCAATCAGGTGAGTTCCTATTCTCATAATGTCATACTTGGGATTATATTTGATCTATGTAGAGTAGTACATTTATTATATTTGAGCGTCTCACTTAAGGTTATATAATACCTGGAATTCCTTGCGGTTTATGTTATCGACAAGTATTTGTTGGATAAAAATTTCTGTATTTTTTTGAATGATTGTCTGGCGTGTAGCAATAGCATGTATTGTAGAGCAGTAAGTAAAAGGTTTGAATGATTGTGTATAGTTCATTATTGTTCCTCAATCCTCATGTATAATATTCTTGGGAAGTTAAAGTTTATCAACTGACCTTTGGCCATTGGGTGTTGTCGAAAGATGCTTCATTGTTTATTAAACTTATGCTGCTATGCTGAATTGCTGATGCTTTACATGTCGCAATGGAAAATTCATTTATGTTTGAAATTCTCTAATGGACATGCAATTGTCAGTCATATTTTGATTATTTGTTTGGAATGTAGATTCTTTATCATAAGATCTTAATGAGAAAATTGACAAACGAAGATGTATGAATACATCTATATTAATAGATGACTTCATGCACCTTTCTCTTTGGAAACAGGGTATTTATTAACAGAAAATTTCAGATAAAGTAGATTAATTCAAGAGGATGATCAAGTACGAAATGGAAGTGATGACTGAGACATACTTAGCTTGTTTGACAATGACATGATGAAATCTACATATGTTTAGGCATGCATGTAGTTTAATAATACTGTGTTTTTGTTTGGACATATTCATGTGTTTAGGCATTCTCAGACTTGAAAGCAAATTTGTGTTGCGAGTCATCCTATTCACATGGTTATGGGGGACTCTGACAAGTGGTGTCAAGTTTATGGCTAGGTGTGCTGCATATTGCCAAATATTCTGTCTGACGGTGACGGAATACTGATCCTGTCTAACATTTGACATGGGTTGAAACCATAAACATATGCTTATTGTTCTTTTGTATTATCATGTCATTCATATACTCGGTGGATACCAGTATGATGCATTATTTGGTGTCTTTCTGAAAGAATGGCTACTACTACTGAAAGATGTACATATATTTGTTCTCCATTGCAGGCTTGGAGAACAAACTGTAATAATTTTTATGAAATGGTTTCGATTAAAATGTTTCTTGCCATTGATATTCACACAGAAGTGTTTGGATTTTTTTTCCCCCCAATTAAAAAAAATATGTGCTGCTGTAATCTGACTGTCTTTACATTCTTACTTGACAGATAACCACAGTGGATGAAGCCAAAAAATTCTACCCTCTATTTGGACTTGGGGCCAATGTTGCTCTTATCTTTTCTGGTCGTACAGTCAAGTACTTCTCCAATTTAAGGAAAAATTTGGGCCCCGGTGTTGATGGTTGGGCCCTCTCCCTCAAAGGAATGATGAGCATTGTGGTGTTGATGGGTCTTATCATATGTGGTCTTTATTGGTGGGTGAACACTTATGTTCCCCTTCCTACTCGCAGTAAAAAGAAGAAGGTAAACTTCTAATGGCATTATCTTTGTCTTAAATATTTGCTTGATAGTTCAAAGTTCAAACAACTTTTTTCTTAAAGACCATCGCAAATGCCAAGTTTTTTTTTGACTGTATCTATTTAATTTTTTCTCAGAAAAAAAAAACGATCACATACAATTACAGACTTGAAGCCATTATAATCATATACAAGAAGTGTTTATGCTTGAGAATTTTATCTCTTATCATATGTTGTTTCCATGTCTTGATTCAGAAGCTATAATGTTACTAGTATGATGCTGCTTCAAATATAGTTGTCTTCTGAAGGAATTTACTGCATTAAATTGTTGTAGTTATCAAGTTTTAGTTCTTTAGTAGTTTACATAACGAAATTTACAATGGCAGGAAAAGCCGAAAATGGGGACAATGGAGAGCTTGAAGTTTTTGGTGTCGTCTAGTTATATTAGGGATCTTGCTACTTTGGTGGTGGCATATGGTATAAGCATTAACCTTGTTGAGGTTACATGGAAATCAAAGCTCAAAGCTCAGGTAAGCACTTAGTTTGACCTTGTTTTAACATTGCTATTGTAACTAGTTCTGTTTTGCTTTAAATCCCTCTCTCTTACTCCCTGACAGTTCCCGAGTCCAAATGAATACTCTTCTTTCATGGGTGACTTCTCTACTGCTACCGGTATTGCAACTTTTACAATGATGTTATTAAGCCAGTGGATATTCAACAAATATGGCTGGGGAGTGGCAGCAACAGTTACACCCACAGTCTTGCTGCTCACAGGAGTGGGATTTTTCTCCTTACTTTTGTTTGGTGACCCGTTAACACCTGCTCTCATGAGTTTTGGGATTACTCCACTATTAGCAGCGGTTTATGTAGGTGCAATCCAAAATATTTTCAGTAAGAGTGCGAAATACAGTTTATTTGATCCTTGCAAAGAAATGGCTTACATTCCTTTGGACGAAGACACCAAGGTCTGATGCTTTATCCACCACTTTAAATTTATAGCTACTCCTACCAAATATATGGCATGTATAAGTCAGTAATGCTACCTTTGCTTTGTTTGTTTCAAGGATAGAGAGTTTTAAATTAACATTAGGCAATTGGGCAATTATAATACTGGCAGTAGATTGTCTGTTATTTTTTTTGCTCTAGAAAATTAATCGTAATCCATATTATATTGGTTACACAGGTTAAAGGAAAGGCTGCAATTGATGTTGTATGCAATCCTTTGGGTAAATCAGGAGGTGCTTTGATTCAGCAATTCATGATCCTTACATTTGGTTCACTCGCAAACTCAACTCCCTACCTTGGAGGAATACTTCTAGTGATTGTTCTTGCTTGGTTAGCGGCTGCCAGATCGTTGGATAAACAATTTACTGCACTTCGTCGAGAGGAAGAACTTGAAAAAGAGATGGAGGAGGCAGCTGTGAAAATACCAGTTATCTCAGAAAATGAATCTGGGAATGGCACTATCGGAGATGGGTCAGAACTGAAACCAGTTGCGGGCGACTCTACCGGAGTTTCGTCTTAATGCTCAGCACCCTGCAAGGCTTACTGATATTTGTTCTTTAGTAACAGAACAGTAGAAGTGCAGCTGTTCTGGAGATATAGGGTTGCATCATTTGTAGGAATAATCAGAAAGTGTTGGAAAGATTGTCTTTTTCTTTACAGAAATAATCATAACCAAGATAGTATGTTTAATTAGGCTCAATGTAGCTTTTTAAATACCATTGTATAACGCCATTAAATTGATATTTTGATGGAAGTTTCAGTTTGTATCAAAATATATTTGCATGCTGACATGCTCAAAGACAGAAAATATAACTTGTATTTCTTACAACAACAAAAAAAAAACTTGTATTTCTTTGGCTCTGAAAACAGCTGGCTATTTATTTCTTTATAGCTGGTCATCTCCTCAGTCAGAAAATTTGAAATAAAATTGATTTTAATGAAATAAAATTTGTAGTGTTCATAATTTCTCCCCATGTTTATCAAATATGATCTGAACAAATTCAATTGATTAAAAAACTATTAAAAATTTAAAATTAGATGTCTCATTATTATTACTTGTTTCGTTTTAAAAAATTCATCACAAGAAATTGCAATATCTTTTTTATCTCTGTGAATTCACTATTTCATATAATATTTTTCTTTGATCAAACACAACATGCGAATAATAAAAGTGATAATGCTAAAAAAAAACTTTAATCAATTAAATATTAATTTAACAAAATTTTGCCAAGAAAAATAAAAAATTAACGATGCCAATTAACAAAAGAAATAATCTGACGATTTTGACTGCAGTAAAATTTATTATGGGTTAAAAGAGTAGAACCTCATCTAAAACCCCGCCTTGAACCAAACATGTTCTGTATCTATATCCGACAATGGCGGTTGTCTCTTCTAAAACCCCTCAAATCCCACTCAATTCCGACATTCATTTCTCCCCAATTTGCAATACCCTTAAACCCAAAACCCTAAATTTCTCTCGTCTCGTTCAAAGACACCATTTTTCTTTCAAGAAATCCCAAGAAGTCTCTGTTTTTACCACCAATTCAACAGATAACAAAGACCCAAATGCTCACATTTGTGAACTATGTCTTCATGGAAACTTAGAAGAAGCTCTGACCCATTTGAAATCACTACATGAGCTTCAAATATGTGTAGAAGAAGATACTTATATTGCTGTGTTGAAGCTGTGTGAGTGGAAAAGAGCAGCTAATGAGGGGTCTGAAGTTTATGGTTATGTTTGTAAAACTGTGCCCAATTTGAGTGTTAGGCTTGGTAATGCTTTGTTGAGTATGTTTGTTAGGCTGGGTAATTTGGTTGATGCTTGGTATGTGTTTGGTAAAATGTCTGAAAGAGATGTGTTTTCTTGGAATGTTTTAGTTGGTGGGTATGCTAAAGGTGGCTTTTTTGATGAGGCTTTGGATTTGTATCATAAGATGTTGTGGGTTGGGATTAAGCCGGATGTGTATACTTTTCCTTGTGTGTTGAGAACGTGTGGTGGTGTGCCTGATTTGGGAAGGGGGAGAGAAGTTCATGTTCATGTTCTTCGGTTTGGGTATGCGGTAGAAGTTGATGTTGTTAATTCTTTGATTACTATGTATGTTAAATGCGGGGATGTGTGTAGTGCGAGGATGGTTTTTGATAGGATGGTCAATAGGGATAGGATTTCGTGGAATGCTATGATTTCGGGTTATTTTGAGAATGATCAGTGTTTGGAGGGGTTTAGATTGTTTGTTATGATGCGGGAACGTTCAATTGATCCGGATTTGATGACTGTAACTAGTTTGATTTCAGCGTGTCAGAGTCTTGGTTATCAGAGACTGGGGAAGGCAATTCAGGGGTATGCTCTGAGAGCAGAGGGTGGTATGGATGTTTCGGTGGATAATGCACTGGTGCAAATGTATTCCAGTGTTGGTAATTGGGAGGAAGCGGAGAAAGTTTTTACTAGAATTGAGTCGAAAGATGTTGTATCATGGACGTCAATGATTTCAGGTTATGAAAATAATGGGATGCCTGAGAAAGCTGTTGAGACTTATGAATTGATGGAACTTGAAGGAATTAGGCCAGATGAGATCACTTTGGCCAGCGTACTATCTGCTTGTGCTTCCTTGGGCCTTTTGGATATGGGTGCTAAGCTACACGAGTTTGCTAAGAGGTCCGGATTCATATCTTATGTTATAGTTGCAAACACTCTAGTTGATTTCTATTCCAAGTGTGGATACGTGGATCAGGCTCTTCAAGTCTTCCACAATATTCGTGAAAAAAATGTTATATCTTGGACTTCAATCATCCTGGGTTTACGTATCAACAGCCGGAGTTTTGAGGCATTAATTTTCTTTAGGAATATGCAACTTATTCTAAAACCCAATTCTATTACATTGATTTCTGTCCTCTCCGCATGTGCTAGAGTAGGAGCTCTTATGTGTGGAAAAGAGATGCATGCTCAAGCATTAAGAAATGGATTAGTCTTTGATGGTTTTTTCCCGAATGCTCTCCTTGACATGTATGTAAGGTGTGGAAAGATAAATCTTGCATGGAACCAATTCGACTCGCAGAAGAGAGACTTAGCTTCTTGGAATATTCTGCTAACAGGCTATGCCCAGAGGGGGCAAGGAGCACTTGCTGTTGACTTATTTAGTAGAATGATTGAAACAGAGATATATCCTGATGGAATAACATTTATATCTCTATTATGCGCTTGTAGTAGAGCTGGAATGGTGGCTGAAGGTTTAGAATTTTTTAAAAGCATGGAATGTAAATATTCTATTACCCCAAATTTGAAGCATTATGCTTGTGTGGTTGATTTACTTGGCCGTGCAGGGAAGTTGGAGGATGCTCACAAATTTATACTAGATATGCCAATAGAACCAGATCAAGCCATCTGGGGAGCGTTATTAAATACTTGTAGGATCCACAAGCAACTTGAGCTGGGAAAACTAGCTGCTGAACATTTATTTAAACTGGATGATGGCACTCTTGGGTATTATACTCTTTTGTGTAACTTCTATGCTGACAATGGTAAATGGGATGAAGTATCTAAATTAAGAAAGTTGATGAAGGAGAAAGGACTTAGTGTTGATCCTGGGTGTAGTTGGGTTGAAGTTAAGGGAAAAGTCCATGCTTTCCTTAGTGGAGACGATTTCCATCCCCAGATAAAGGAGATAACTGCAGTGTTGGAGGGCTTTTATGAAAAAATGATCGCAGCTGATGCTAATGGCCCAGATATAAGTGCTAGTACCGAAGTCGACTCTTCGAAAGCTGAGGTTTTATGTGGGCATAGTGAGAGATTGGCCATTGCCTTTGGGCTCCTTAATACTGCTCCTGGGATGCCTATTTTGGTAACAAAGAATCTGTACATGTGCAAAAGCTGCCATACTACAATCAAATTTATCTCAAAAGTTGTGCGAAGAGAGATTTCTGTTAGGGATACCGATCATTTCCACCAGTTTAATGATGGAATTTGCTCCTGCAGAGATGAGGGTTACTGGGTTGATAACTGAAAACACGATGACTGAGATGTAATTCCATCTCTTCTATCAAGCTACAATTGTATACGGGACTGGCAAACTGAACTTTTGTGCTGGCAAGCAAATTGGAGAGCTTGCTATGATATACTCTGCATGTAGTATTAGTTTTTGTGTGGCCATTAGCAACTTCATTGACCTGTTGCCCATGTCTTGTGTGTCTGATTAAATGACACCACATGGTATGCTTCATTTAATTTGAAAATGCAGCCCATGGTGGTGGTGTACTAGTGTACTTATGTTGTCTGTTTTATATTAACATATGATATAGTCATGTATATCAACCACACTCGGCCATGCCTGAGGAAGAAGATGGTTGCAAGGAGTTTCTTGTTTTATGCTTGGCATGCTTCATCTTCTCAGGTTTGCTGTTATTCTTTTGTACAGATTGTTAAGCGATTACAGGAAAAACATGTATACATGAATCCAATATGTTAGAGTAGCTGCAATTCTGTATGTCATACGAATAATTTAGTAAAGGAATGACTCTAAATCAAAGAAACTTGCCTTTGTATATGTAACTGACGTTCATCATTTGTGTGTCTTTTGATCATTTACTGTTTTTGGCTGGCCTAATGGTTTTAGTTGCATAATGCCAGTGATGGATCCCGATTTAACAATTTCTTACAAGACATAAATTTCATTGAAAAACAATGTATAAAAACATATTTGCAAGAACACAGAACATAGAAGTGATAAGCCATAAAGCCATACAATGAAATGGGGTGAGAAGTTCGCACAAAATTTAAACTAAATTTATTTTTTAAAGTCTGGAAGCAAACAGACTTACTTCACAAGTCACACGCACAACCGCTGGAACTCACTCTCTTATTCAGTTATAAGAGTATCACTATCAGTACACTGTACTTCAAATAAAAAATAAACAAATTTCAATCAAATTGGCAAGCTCGATAATGTACTTTAGAGGTTTTATATGTTGACAGGCTTCTTGATTGACTTGAAAGATGATCTTGATAAAAAGAAGTTGGCATCATCTTCCCTGTCTTCATCACCCACGACCGACGGCTTCTTCCTCATACAATCCACCCCTTTTCTCATTCCACCCAAGATTATGGACGGAGAAGATGGACTTCTCCGAAAACTTTTGCTAAAACTCTCAGACCTTCCAAGCCCTTTACCCTTTTCACCTTTGTCCCTTTTATCTTTTTTCTCGAAGCTATTGCTTTCTCTTCCAGTTAATTTACCCCTGAAACTTGCCTCATCTGAACTACTTTTTCTTGATGCTAAATAATAAGGTGGAGGGTTTTGCATAAACGCGCTCTTTGCTTCTACCTTTCCTTCTTCTCTCCCACCAGCAGCTGTTCTGGTGACAGTTAATTGCTGTTGCTGCTCTGTGTTCAAGTGCATCATTATAGCTTCAGTATTGATGACATCTTTTCCCCCACAAGCTGCTGCTTGCTGACGACAGTCATCATTCTGATTCGAACTCTCTGCTTGCTTCTGTATCTTAAATACCTTGATTGTTTCTGAAATTTTTGGAATGTTTACCTCCTTAGTTGGAATCTCATCAGTTTTGCTGCTGTTTCCCTCATTTTGGAGGTCGTTGCTCTGTTGTGAATCATCCAGCAAAATTTGTAGCCACTTGTCTAAGTTTCCTTTACCACGCTGTTTTCTGCTCTCTTCGTCCTCCTCTCCTTGTGATTCAGGAAGACATGCTGGAATTTTGAAGTTGTGTGCCTTTTCATCCTCTTCTATTCTCAACTTCTGAAGATCTGTGTCGATTGATTCTCCATCCCTCAAGGCAACTATAGCTTTGTTAAGTTCCTCTTTCTCTTCCTCTATTTCTTGATGCTCTTCATCTACTTCATTAGTTGATAGGCCACCAGCTTCAGATGCTTTTTGCTCCTCTTCCAAAAATACTCTTAGTTCCTTGTGTGAGGGGGTCTCTGACTTGATAATTTCTGGCAAGCAGAAAACAGAATTGCCACTTCTCTCTCGCAATGAAGATCCACTCATTTTTTTCTTAAGAGATGTGCTTGGTCTATTTCCAGGTAAATACAGAACTTCCTTGTCATGTTTTTCTTGGGAGGACTCGTCACTCATTCTTGATCTCTTCCTTGCTTGCTCCCATTCAGGTCTTATCAGTGTCTCTAGCTCATCTCTGTGTTTAAATTTTATATGGAGTTCTCTCTCAGCAGAATCACATATTGCCTTCTGAGCTTCAAGTCTTGCCATCAAAGCATTACTAGCAGCCTGATTTAGCCTCACTTGCTCCTTATATATAACACTCCTGCAAATGGAAAAAAGGAGCATTTGGCAAATGAATATTAAAATCTTCATAATCTAGATAAAATTGATGTATTCTCTATCTGTAAAGGATTAAGTACTAAATCCCTTACTGGTGCATAGTGTCTCGGATCATTTTCTCAAGCATTGCCCTGTAAGAGGATTGTGCTTCTGCTAGCCGCCTGCATTTTTCAGCCCTCCGTCTTCTTTTAATCAGAACCAACTCCAAGTCCTGAATGGCAAGTTTTTCCTCCTCATTCTTTTGTGTCAGCTCCTTCACTTCGCCATCCAATTTCTGTATTTCTCCCTGCATCTTCGTTGTTTCTTCTTGTTGCTTGAAAGAGTTTCTGGCCATTACGATCGCCTGATATGGATTTGTTACCATATTAGGGTTTTCATTTTCTTTCGACATGCCAGTTTTTAGTTTTCTTGCTGCAGAGAACCAGAGCAACAAAAGCATTAGTTCACGAGTCCTAGTATTCACTATTGAGAGGTAAAAGATTCAGTTTCACCAACCTAACAGAGGGGTGTTGAAAGAGGATCGTTTGTTGTGCTCAACAGACTTCAGAGTTGAAGTATCATAAGATTCCCTTCTAGATAGAACAACAGCAGCAGGAGCAAGACCTACTTGTTCTTTTGACTCTATAAAATGTTGTGGGAAAATGTGGGATTCCACATTCTGCGAATCATTCAGTTCTTCACATTCACCGTTCAAGAAAAACAAAGAGAATGACTTGTACCTGTAAAATACATGACATGGGGGTTTTAATCTGCTCTGTTTAATATAGCGGCACTTAAAAGACCAAACCAGAAAATGCAAAGAAAACAACCAACCTGAAGTCCGAGTTTGAAGAAGCAAAGACAGATAAGAACTGGTTTATAGAGATTCCCACTTGAAGATCCCACCAAGGTATAAGAAATTCCAGCTTGTTATGCTTCTTCTTGCACACTTGCCACTGTAAAATCTTTAAATTGCTTGGTACTGTCAATCCACCCCCTACAATTTCACCAATACAAGCATCAGAATTCAATATCTGTATTCTATAGATAGAAACATATGTATGTACAGTTGAAGGTTATTACTTGAGCAAGGAAACCAGTGATCAATATTCCAAGCAAGTGGTGAAGCTGGATCAGCATGATAATACAGAACATTGCCATATTGGTCCACCCTAAATGTTGCTGGATCAAAGCCAGCATTCCTGACAAATCCAAAATTACGAAAAAAATTCCACTAAAGCATGATTTGAAAATTTTCTCAAAACCAAAATTCAATTGATCATTACCCAAGGTGATTGAGTTGTTTCCATAACAGACTGACGAAGATACTGGGCTTTGTAGTAGGCTTTGCTTTCGGGTCAATAACCGGAAACATCTCATCTAGATCCTTCAATCTCAAGACCTAATCCAAATTCACAAAAATCAATACATATATACACAAGGTACATAAACACATTACATACACACACAAGAGCTTCAAAACACAATTTTGGGCAAAACCCATTACTTATAAACTTCCATACATGATAACTAGAAGATAAAAATGTGATCTTTTTAAGAAAAGATCAATTCTTGATTTACCTCATGGTGTGAGAGAGAATGAGGAGTGAAAGTGTAAGGAGGGCCATGGTTGTAAGCCCAAAAGCTTCGATCTTTACAGAGCTTAGAGTAAGCAATTGGGTAGCCAAGACCTTCATCAACCCTCATCTCATCATCACTGAACATCATATCTTCAGCCGCCATTGAAATGCAGAGCTCTTCTAACTCAACTAAAGCTCACTTGTAGTTTAAAGTCCCAACGGTCTGTTTGATTTATAAAATGTTGAATATTTTGTTCACTTAGCTTTCAAACATGGGTCATAGTTTGTAACGTTTGTAGGGTGTTGCAAGGGCTACACATCATGTCCCCACATTTAATACTATGTTTTGTATTATCATTTGTATGTGTGTAACAAGTACTTAACACCCTAAAATCCTTGGTTAAAATGGCCATATGATACGAGTTGTTTGCATTTAAATTGGTTGGAAGACAATAATGCCCTTGGCAATTGGCATATCGGGGTTGGCGAGATTTAAGATGAATAGTGTTGAAGTGGTCAAACCATTTTTCAAATTAAAGAAGTAATTATATATCTTATCGTTCTATTTTTGAACAAATGATATGATTAGTGCGTTAACAAAAGGTTGATTTTGTGCCGTTAAGTACAACTTAATCCATTTTTGTTTGTTTCATATCACCAAATTGCATTAGGATTTGCCGGATATCTGAAACTGCCCTCTTTGGTGTACATAGTCTAAAAAAAGAGAGTATAATCTCCTTCTTTCTCTTTTTCTTTTTAAATACTAAAATGAGAGAGAGCAATATTCAATACAGTACTCAATACTCAATGAAATGTATGCTTTTATTATTGTTTTCTTTCCACACACATGTGATACCAATATTCAAATTCAAATTTGTGCAAACAAAGCGATATCCGGAAAATTAATAATGAGAGGGGTTTCTGTACTCCTAAATATTTTGGCAGAATTGTGTTCAATCTTAGTGTACTGTTTTCATGTAATTCTTTAAGTATCAGCTAAATCAGTAGAAAATTAATTAGATAAGGAAACTAACAACTTATATATCGTTTATAAGGGGTGTTCATTAACCAGGTTAACCGAGTTCAAGATATTTTAATAATTTGTCCTAATTAAATTAGTTTAAAATTTCAACCCAATTTATTAATATGAATTTATAACCCAACCTTCAACCTGGATGGGTGCACTAAATTGTTAAATGAGTATAACCCTACTCATTTCGAAAATCAAAATGAAATTAGCGTTAGAAACTCATAATTTTAATGCTACTCTTTCATGTAGATTATGTACATGAAATTCATAAATAAAGGTACATGCTATGACAAGCCTTTTCCTCTAGCGGAAGAAGGCTGTCCCATAATTATCAAAGTACAATATTCTTGCATCCCATTGCAATGTAAATAGAATTTAACTTTTATTACACATTAGATTTCATTCTTTTGTAAATAACATTCAGCTAACTTTCTTCTGGTACATGAATACATTCATAGCGCAATTATTGAATACAACAAAATAAAGGATTCAGGGCATCTTGTTACGGCAAAAGCTCCCCCCATGTAATCATCAGTTCAAATCCCAACCCTTTTTCTTAAAGTATACTTGCAAAATCCAATACATATATAATATATGAGATAACACCAAAAAAATCAATGATTCTGACTTGCAAAAACGAAATTCTATTCCATAGATGCTCAAATTTGATAGTTGAGCAGGATACTCCGAAATGTTTCTTGTAAAAAGCTCACAAACATGTCATAACAACTCAAGCATATATCAGTACACTTACAATAGCATTGGTCCAATACTCCGATCAACACTTTCTCACTTGTACACGTGATGATACCAAGTTCCGTGACACTATTTTAATATCTTTTTCAGGGCCTTAAATTATTCTCTAGTGGATTTATAAAATCCTAGCTCTGTGAATTTGTTTGATCCACAGACAGTGGTCGATATTGCAGACTGTCAGATTCCTCCAAAATTTTATCTGCTTCATACGGCATAAAGGTTTGGCCTTCCAGTAACAACACAAACATATAAATGCTAATAATCTAATATCATCGTCCATGATATGCTTTTAATCAATCTAGCAGTACATAACTCGAACATAATCTGTATATGCAACTCAAAGGGAAGGAGACAGATTGCAGTAACAACTAACAAGTGCCTCAATCTAATAAGAATTTCATGACTAAATGCTGCATTTTTTGTCAGAAATTAAATTTACAAGTGGAGATGTACAAAAGATAATAGTCAGTAAGTGGAAAAAAGAGAGAAACTAATTTATTATATTCCCCATAGATATACGATACAGCATCTTCCAGCTAAAACAATTATTTCTAGCTTCAACGAAACATATAGGAAAATTCAACATTTCCTGTGTACCCAATCAACCATACAAAGAAAACGTGGTACCAGATCAAAAATTGATTTTTTAGACTAACCTCTCACCGTCCTTGGATCCCAACTGCTCTTGTCGGTTTAAAACAGTCAGTATTGCACAATACAGCTGATCTCACCATATCTCCAAAGCTGCCACCATTAAGGGAGCTAGTTTAGATTAACACATAACATGGCACAATAACAATATACATATATACTGATAATGAAACATGAAGCAGAGAACATCCTAGTGCGAAGTATTCTCACCGATCAATACTCTTCCTTGCTTTCTCTGGCTGCTCTGTGTCATTATTTGCTTTTTCAGTATAATACGGATTCTTCTTAAATTTTTCTCTCTTGTCAAAGCTGCCCCATGATTTCTCTCTGCGGTCCGTGCTGATCCTTGGGTTTTCTCTCATGTCTGTACTTGGCCTAGACATCTCTCTATGATCTGTGCTATGCCTGGGTTTCTCTCTAAAGTCTCTGCTGTTTCGCGGATTCTCTACATAATCTGAATATGTTCCTGATACACTTCTCAGATGCAATGATTTCTCTACAGCTATGATGAACTTCTTAAGATGCCTAACATATTCTGGATATAGCTCCAAGTCGCAATGCTTCCCTCCATTTACCCATAATGGTTCATACTTCTCCTTGCATAGTTCCCAAAGCTGTTTCCCGTGTGAGTGATCCACAACATCATCTGCAGTTCCCTAATATTACCAACAGAACAAAATGACATCAGGACTAATATTAAAACAAAACAGTTTCCGCAGGAAAATGTAATTTGGTAAAAACATATGGATAATGATCCCAGTACAGACCTATGAACCAATCCACTCACACTTAAGTAACTCCCACTAATTTCCTTTTGATGCAAAAAAGAACTTGGACAGAAGATAGATTTATAGAAGGTAGTTGTACAGTCTGTACTACATATCATATAACACGGGGAGTGGTTAGCATTTTATACATCAAATGGAAATCATCCGATGCAATTAATGAAGATATAAGTATGTTAAGCAGTGTGGATTGACATTATATTTCTGCATATATTTGCATTTTCCAAACTGAAACATCTGCCTAACAGGTGAATAACTGTATATAGCAACATTTTCAGAACAACGTCAAGCACTAGTTAATACAAAGTAACGAGGACTACAAAACAAGGTACTAGGTATTTACAAGGTTCAAACCTGTTAATGACATGTGAGATTACACTTTAGATTCATAAAATGACCTCATCCTGCATGAGGTCACGGAGTTAATCAATTTAATTAGACTTGAGAATAATTTGGATAAACCTACAGTTTAAGTGGGTCAGCATTGCAACATGCAAGAAACAATTGCTGGTAGGTGCAGGACTACGGCATCTGGGAAACCAAAAATGAAATAGGAATTCAATTAAAAATCTTTTTCTTCCTGCAGATATTGTAAAATAACTTAATTGACCTTATGATACTCATCAATATATTCCGTGGCATGGCATTTATAACATGCATACAGTTAGATCTAGCATATTGCTATTAAGAAATTACTTACATGGATTACTAAGATCGGACATTTGACAAAGGGTATCTTATCAATATTCTGCAGGAGCAAAAGGAAGAAGAATATTAATCAGTAAAGAGTTCAGAGCAGCAAAAGAATTATCAGATAATAATTTACTACTACATCGGACAAGAAGAACCTTATATATATCAAACCAGAAAGTCCGCTTCACTGGATACATGACTCGAAGTCCAGACAGAATTGGACTATGAAGAACCACTGCCCTCAATCCTGATAATTGTGATGCTAAATCTAAAGTAGGCCCACTCCCCACAGACTGGCCATACAGTATAATATCCTCCTCTTTTGTCCCGTAAGTTTCCTGTAAGCATTTATATGCAGCCCTTATGTCTGCATAGGTGTTCTGTTCACTTGGCTGCACACAGATGGAAAAAAAACAAATTTAGCCACCTCAGATAGTATATAACTTTTTTAAAATCAGTAATCGCTATCTTCGTACCTTGCCAGTGGATTGTCCATACCCTGAATAATCGTATCTGCAGAAGCACAAGTATTTCAGATGTTTTGGCAATGTACAAACTTTGTTTATCCGTAACCATCATTATTGGTCTCTATCCTTGTCCAATTCTTTCCTCAACATATAACTAAATTATTGGCCTAAAAGACTTAACAACTGGCCTACAAGACTGAACATATAAGTAACTAAAAAATTGAATTCGGAAAAGATCAAAACTTTATTAACAACTAGAAATCCCGAACGGACAAACTAGAGTTTAGAATCCAGAGAAAAAGAAAAAAGCAGTTGACGGAAAACTTAAAAAAGAGAAGAATGAAATAAAAAAGAAGTGTTTGTATATACGAGTAAACTAAACACAAGAAAGAGAGTTAGGGAGTGTTTGAGTGAGTGACAGACCCAAACAAGTTGAGTCGGAGATGAATACTAAGTTGAGCGAACAAATCATACATCTGACCCAGATCAGCCGCGTTGCCATGTGAATACAACACCGTCATATTAGCAGCCGGGTTCTTAAAGTAAAGGCCCACAATCTCGGTGCCTCTGTTGGTCTTGAGCTTCAATACGTCGACGTTTGGCCTGTTAATGTCCACCCCATCACCACTCATCTTCATCTTCCCATCTCCATCCAAAACAACCTTATACGACGCCGGTTTTGGCGGAAAGAATGCGAACTTGGCTGCCATCGACGACGTCACCACCCCCATCTCCGATCTCTCCGACCTCTCTCTGAGTTATATATTATATGTTATATGTATGTATGAATGTAAAATATAGCAGGAGTTAATATTAACTTATTAGTAATTATTATGAATAGGATGAGTATAGAAAGTGAGGAAATAATTACTGCGTACAGCTAGGTAAGCATGTATGTATAAGATATAGGAGGGAGAGAAGGGAGGATTTGGTGTGACGGTGATAATAGGGGAAAGTGGAGGGAATTCCGGCGAGAAAAGGTCAAGTAGCCACGTGTGTGTATTTACATTACACCCTTTCTAGTTTCTACGTACCTATCCTTCCTGGACAAGTGGATTTTTCTTTCTTTTATTTTTGTTGCCACTTCTATTTATTATGAAATTTTAAAATACTTGCGTAAACGGACAATAACCTAACCTACGTTGCAAGTCCTTATAAATCCCATGTCACGAGATACATTAACCACCGATCGTGATACTTTTATTCATGACACTCTGCAATTTTAAACCAAAATATATTTCAATGAACTTTAAACCAAAATATCAATAAGTGTAAGTGTTGATCTCGTATCCGTACCCTTGAAAGAGGTAAGTAAGTTGACCGATACTTCCTTTTTAGTTAGGTAAGCAAACAACACATCTCTAATCATATCATGTTAATATTTGAGTTTCAGCTGTGTTTTTGACAACGCACGTGATTGGATCTCAAACACTGAAATATTACAGTTTGACGTTATGAAAAGTCAAACTCAATATGTAGATATTTATAAATACCTCTAAAATAAAAATGTCAAATAATGCATTGGTCTATAGACTGAATCGGGGAAATCACTAAATCTATTTTTATTTATTTTATTTGCATGCTTAATTATTTTTCTTTCAAAATAAATGTGCACGGACAATTTATTGCCTTGGTGCAAAATTTAAATTCGATTTATTAACTATTCGTTGATATGAACCGATATTTTGTTAAAATCAAATATTTCTCTCTCCCGAATTCAATCAAAACATTCATTGATTTATTTACTAATGTTGATTACAGTGTTAAGTTTAGACACAATTTAGTTCGCCTATTTCGTCCTCCTGTTACCTGTCTGTCCGTAAAGAATTCTAGTACTGATACACTGCACGAACCACTATACTACTAGAATTAAAAGTTTACAATACACTGTTCTCGGTGCATGTATTTATCATGAACAGCAACTTTTTTCTCCTTAAAAAAACATATATAGAACAAAAAAAAACAAAAAAAAAAGGAGTCAAAGAAGTGGGAAGATGATGAGGAGAGTACAAGTATAAACATTAAAAATGGAGCGTGGGGTTAGCTTATTAAAAAAATTCGAACTAGCCCATGATTATTATCCTAAATACCAATTAAATAGTAGTATTTTTATTAGTCCAAGAAAACCACCCATCTTCTCATTAGTGGACCTTGCTTATCATTATAACAAATAATCTTTCTTTATTATTATATCTCTCCCATTTGGTGCGAGTAAAACAAACAAATTATACACCCTTTGTGCTTTGGTTAAACCGATCAATCCGATTCAAATCGATCTTATTTCTCTTGATTTAAATCGATCTTATTTCTCTCGATTTAAATCGAAACATATTTGAATTGAAAAATCATAAATCATAATGGATTAGATACATGTTTCAATTTTTTCAAAACAATCCAATCCAACCAGATTAAAAAATATATATACTAATTTATACGCACATTATAAACCCATTTACCATTATCATTTGATCAGTCCCAAGTTGATGAGTGATTCATCAGGTTTCTGTTCAAATTTAAAGATTATGTTTAGTGTTTATTTGAGACTAATTTGGGACGAATAATTATAATATTTTGCTGAATTGTGTTTAATTTATTTTTAATTTTCATTTTCAGTTTACTTGCGGTTTGATAGAAAAAAATATTTTATTTATTTGTTAACTTAATCACCCCGACCCAAACCGATTGGATTGAATTTGATTGGATTATAAATTTAATTTTAATAAATTAAGCTGAAATTTTTTTAAACCGATTAAATTGAATTGGGTCATAAAATTCTCACAACTCACCCAACCCGAATCATGTACATCCCTACTTTCTGGTCTTTTTCTTCTAAAATGTAGCAATGGTTTCAATACGAGAAATTATTAATCAATTTCAGAAGTATATATCTGCTTTTTGCAAAAATACACATTCCAATTTTCAGCCATAGAACGAGGTAAAGCAAATTAAACATAAATCGATATTTGTGTAATTTAGACATTTAATTTTTGTTTGAGATTCCAATTCTCAACTCGTTAGAACAAATCTTTTACTAGCTGTTTTATGATCTTTGTCTCTCAGAAGTTAGAACAAGTCCCCTGTTATCCGAGAAGCCCTTTATTATCTGGCTTCCAAAAATAGTCTTTTAAGTATTATTTTACAATACTATTAAGGCAATTTATGGTTTTAATAAATATTAGAAAAAATAGTAGTAAAATAAAAAAAAGGGACTCATCAATTCAGACTTCTGTTGCGACAAATCGAGTTTGGATTAGAAATTAATCGGAAAATCGAGAAATTTTCGGAAGATTAATAGGATGTATTATATAATTTAATATATTTACCTAACTTATTATAAAACATATTATTTTAAATAATTTATAAAAATTAATTGAATTTTATAAAGTGTATCGATAAAATACTTTATATGCAACTTATTATACGTTTCTTTTAATTAATTTAAAAAGAATATTACTTTACTATTGGAATTGTTTTGTCCAAAATTTTATATTATGTAATTCTATTAATATTATGAAAAGAGTAAATTTCACTTTATATCCTATTATTTTTGTTCAAAAACAAAATGGGTTCATTACTTTTAACAAAAATAGTTTCTATCCCATAATTATGTTTCCTTGCTCACTTTGCACCACTTCCATCAAATCTTTTATGTATAATATTAAATTATAAATTTGTTTGAGTAATTATACTCTATGTACCAACAATTACACACTATATATAATAAATTAATTTTATTGATGATATTCTAAATAATGGAGTTCTATTTACGTATTTTTATCAATTTTTGGAATGTAATGCAATAGCCGGTAAGTGCAAAACACTAATACACTTCATTAATTTTTGATTTGACACGTAACAATTATTTGATATAATTATGTAGCAATCAGTGATGTTAATGGTCATTTGATGCATTATATTAATGTTGTTACTTTCATAATTTTGTACTCGGAGGTGACTAATTTTTGACCATTTTATTTTGAATATGGTATATTATTTGGTTATGTGATCATATTTTATTATTTTGTTAAAAAAACTATAAAATAATATCGATATCAAAATTAAAACACCAAAAAATGACTAGTTTAAGTTTTGCATGATACACATCAAAATTCATTTTCATTTTCTTTCTCCCAAAAAATGTAGTATAAAATTAATATGTTGATTTTATTTTTTAATAAAAATGACACTAAAAAATGACTAAATTAATTTTTTTAATAAACCAAGACATAATAGATTAAGTTTGATAATTACCAAGAAGAATTTTTTTATATCACCACCTATTATCCTTCACTTTTTTTAACACCAACATAATTAACAAGAAAAAATTAGGAACATAATGTAAAATGAACAAGAAAACATAATTTTAGAATACAAACTGTTTTTATTATAAGTATTTAATCCATTTATTTTCTTTTAGAATACAAACTGTTTTTATTATAAGTATTAAATCCATTATGTTTTTAAAAGAAAATAATAGAATACAATGAAAAAGAAAAGTGCCGATACCTTTTTTCTTAGTTTTTATTTATTTAGCTAAGTCGCTGTTTTTATATTTCACCAGAAGGTCCAGAAGCGACAAACAAGAAAAAAATATATAATAAAATGTAAGGAACTTCTCGACAATAGAAATGAAACAAAACAGGGAGAAAGAAGAGAGATACAAAGTAAAAGATTAGGGCTTTTTTTACATACCAATCCCATAGATTGTCTTAATTCTGCCAAGATAGACCTACCCATCTTACAAAGATTCGATCTTTTTAATGTAAAACCCATATCAGTTATGTATTGTTTGATATATCCCCATTAAAGGTATGTCATTTCATCTTTTCAAGAAATATATTTTGTTTTGGATCTGACTAAGAATCTTGATTTTCTTGATCTGAACTTGTAGTTCATTTGGCTACTTATATGTTTGCAGTGTTTAAGTTAGATGATGTTGTGATGAATTTACTAATCTATGTTGTATCTGCATATATTAGGGGTGTGGAGGATTGTTTGTTATTGGGTTTTTAGATACTAATTTATATTGAGTTGGGTCACTTGGGAATTTTGCTGGTTTATATGCTTAAGTTCGAATTGTCCCGGAATTGGGTAGAAGTGAAAGGTTATTTTTAGACCAGGTGGTGCAGCAAATTGTTTTTTGGGAGGATGGTAGGATTTGAGGAGGCTTCTAATACGGGGGCTAGATTGGTGAGAAGTGGATCTTTCCGAGAAGATGATGGTTTTCATAGGCCAGTGACTCATTTTGGGGGAGGTGGATCAAGGAACACAAGCCCATTAAGCCGAGTAGGGTCCAGGAATACTAGTCCTTCTAGGCAGAAGGTGATCAAAACTAAACCGAGGGGGTTAGATGAGGAGACGGTTTCTACGTTTTCTAAAGCGATCCACCCTGACGTCCAAATGGAAGATAATATTTGGGCTATGTTGCCAGAGGATTTGTTAAATGAAATCTTGGCCAGGGTTCCACCATTTATGATATTTCGTCTGCGGTCTGTTTGTAAACGGTGGAATTTAATTTTGCAAGATAGTAGTTTTCTTAAGTTTCACTCTCAATTGCCTTCCCATGGGCCTTGTCTTCTAACATTTTGGAAGAACCCACAGACCCCTCAGTGTTCCGTTTTCAGCTTGCCACTGAAACAGTGGTATAGGATCCCGTTCAACTTTTTACCTCAGTGGGCATTTTGGTTGGTTGGTTCTTCAGCAGGCCTTGTTTGCTTTTCGGGACTCGATGGTTTGAAATTCAAGATCTTAGTCTGCAACCCTTTAACACAAAGTTGGAGGACATTGCCGAGTATGCATAACAATCAACAAAGACAATTGATTATGGTGGTTGATCGAAAAGACCGTGCTTTTAAAATTATTGCTACAAGCGATATCTATGGGGATAAGTCATTGCCCACAGAGGTATATGATTCAAAGCTTGACAGTTGGTCGCTTCACCAAATAATGCCTGCTGTTAACTTGTGCTCCTCAAAGATGGCATTTTGTGATTCAAGATTGTATCTTGAAACTCTTTCGCCCCTGGGTTTAATGATGTACCGACTGGATTCTGGATACTGGGAACATATTCCAGCTAAATTCCCACGATCTTTGCTGGATGGATATCTGGTGGCTGGCACTCAAAAACGTCTATTTTTAGTTGGAAGGATAGGTCTTTATAGTACTCTTCAAAGTATGAGAATTTGGGAACTGGATCATGCAAAAGTTGTTTGGGTTGAGGTAAGTAGGATGCCGCCAAGGTACTTTAGAGCCCTTTTGAGGTTATCAGCTGAGAGATTTGAATGCTTTGGACAGGATAATCTGATTTGCTTTACATCTTGGAACCAAGGCAAAGGCCTTCTGTATGATGTGGATAAGAAGGTTTGGTCATGGATTGCTGGCTGTGCTCTTCAGTCATACAACAGTCAAGTGTGTTTTTATGAGCCAAGATTTGATGCATCAATATATTGAACGAGGTGTTGCACAAAATTTCCTATAAAGTGGTTTTAGTCTAAATATACTGATTTCTCTCGATACCCTTTCGATCCTTGAAAAGACTAGTTAAGAGAAACCAGCAATATAAGCTGTTTAAGTTGCTGGCTGGTTTAAGTTATCTGGTTGATTTCTTGGGACCTATGAAAGTTGTACTCTGAGAAACATGACAGTTTTTGCCTCGGAACACTCTTTTTGAGACAATGTCATCTGCTACCAAGGGTTTGATGGATTATTATATAGGAAATTTATTACTTGGTGTTGTTCAAAAAGAAGGGGGGAAATTGACAAACGAATGATATCTTTGGATTATAAATGTAAGAAATTTTGTCCAACATATGTACATCACATTAATTTCTCGGAATATCAAGTTTATTTCATACATATAATTGTTTATAAATCACTATTGCCTTCGTTATGTTTTCTGTTGTGCCTTTGATATGACTGAAGGCGAGCTCTGGTATGATATGTTGATGCATATTTACTTCCCTTGTTACTTTTTTTTAAAGAAAAGCTTCCAGTAGAAGTTGTTGGTCGTGAATGTATTATTGTATCATTGTATGTAGTTGTCTGTTTGATTGAAGTTCTAGTTGAATGTGACACTGGTGGCTCGTAATTACTTGGTAGATTAAAGGTAAATAGTTGGATACATGTTCAATGACAGAGATCTTTGGTAGGAAACTAGGAACAGGGTGGGATGGAGAAGTTCACTGTTGATTTTAGAGTCAGTTCAGCATGTCAAAATGCTATGTAAATTGGACCGAAGTGCTAACTACTTGATTCTAGGAAAAGGGCAAGTAAGGGAAAGCGATTTTAGCAGTATTTACTTTGTAAAGGAATAAACAGAAAGATCACATATGTTGAAATACATGGTCAGAGTTGCAGATGGAGGGGTGGTGGTTTTCTGTCTTTTTTTGCCCCCTCTAAATATGAGGGACAGGATTGGTTAACAATTGTAAGCATTTAAAACATACACAAAAGGGGTTTACGGCTGGTTGAGTCAGGCCTAATACTAACGGCAAAAATAGGCGTCTACGGGTTCATTAGTCCAAGGAGCTAGGAAGAATGTGATTAGACAATCGATCTTAGATGTGTAATTGATGTGCACTATGGCTCGAGAAATGGTGTTCTTTCCACATATCTACTGTATATTCATGGCTGCTACTGATTTTATTTCTCAACTCTCTGGACTGGGTTCTTTACTCAATGTGTGATCTTTGTTATTTGATAATTTTGATTATTGTGTTTGTGTTTTTGGGCGATTTCTTTGCAAGGCAGTGCTACTGCTACAACAGGCCAACAGAGTCTAGACGCATAGCACAGAAAGAGCAAAACAAGTATTTATTTAGCATCCGTTTTAGTTTCGAAGTGGAATAATGATATATTACTATTTTTGCGACCTTTCTGAGCTCATCATGTCAATTGCGGGTGTTTTTTTGTTGCTGCTAAATTTACCAGTTTGTTTCATCCAAACTTATAAATCCAGATCTATTTTAAATGGTTTCTTCTTTGAAGACTTAATCTGAAGTTTTTAGTTTGATCAACAAATATAAGAATTACCCCAAACATAACATATGTTATTTGAAGTACTTTTTTTAAAACTTGTAAGATAAAGTATCAGTTTAAGAAAACAAAATAGATAATAATTTGCAAGTAAATTAATTATATGTATTTAGAAGCTATCAAAACAACTCAAGTAATGTTTCTGTAAAGAATAAATCAAACATTCCCCGAGTGTATTGCATATCCTCCGGCAAGAGCTAGCCAAACAGCCTGTAAGGGTTTGGTTAGTACACTACCTAGTGGTTTGGCTTGGAAAACATAGTCGTCCTTGTATATTCATTCTCCGCGTATCAAGTTATTTCTTTTTTAGTTATGTCTTATATAGTTATATAACTATATAACTATATAAGATATAACTAGTGTTGTTATGCATTCCGAGTTGCTCAGCTGTCTACGTTGAAAATTATCTGGCTTGTGTTTGTGTATAGTTTAATTTAGTTTATGTATGTTTTATAATATGTGAATAATTGAAATGTACACAAATAATTTCTTGGTTATTTTGCAAATCTTACCCGGCTTATGAATTGAGTGAACTTAGATAATTATGTACTGTACTATATAGGTTTTAAGGAAATGAAACTTTGCATGGCTTTCGAGCTAGATCAGACTTGTGAAACTGAGCTCTGGACAAGTTATCATTAAACTTAAAGTTGTCGTTTAGGTTTCAGAATTGGTTCGGCACTCGGGAATATTTTAGGCTTCAGTGAGGTGTGGGATTGCAATGAGGCCAGGCTACTGCTTAGAAACGACTACTAGTCACTATCTTTTATCCACCATGCGACAGGCGTGCTACATTTTGAAAGTCGCAAAAAATCACTGGAATTTTAATATACGAAAGTAATTTTATTGGATCTGAAGGGCAGAAGGTGCATGAGGGTTTCAGAGAATTGGGTGAATCAAGAATCAGATTATGTACGATCCACATTGGTATTAGTAGCCTCCTGCACTTGCCCTCGTTACAATACTGAGCCGTGAGGCCCGTGACCACATATTGGAACCCATTCCCTAAACTGTTTGCTAGTCCAGCTGCACAAGCTGTAGTTTTATAAATGATTAATCATATAAATATGGTTTTAGCGTATAGAAAGAAGAGAGATTTTGAGCTAACCAATGCAATATTCACTTGGGCATGTTCCCTCGAGCTCTCATTTTCATGCTTAATTCTTTGGGAACTATGCATCTCCTCTCGCCTGCCCTGCTGCTATCCACCCCACCCCACCCCACCCCACCGACCAACCTGATCAAACCTCCACAAAAATCTTGGTCGGCTATACATCATAATAACATATTATATGTGTGTATACACCATTGTTCATTTGTTCTATTATCAAATGCATTACCTTTTATTTTTAGATGTTAGATAGTAGATACTTATCTAGTTATCTATTTTCTAGTAAATCATTAGAAATAAAAATGAGACCTGGGTAGGTTGTTTTTCATTTTGAGAAATCCTCTGCAATATATGGGGAACAAATTTAGAAAGTTGCTAGAGTTAAGTGGGCGAAACAAGATAAGAGTTGCATGTAAATTAACTAATTGATCAAGATTAGTAGGAGCATAATTAGAAAACAACACGAAGAATAATGATCGGAGTTTAAATGGTAATATAAGACAACCAACAACAAAAAAAAATAATGTTCCATGATCCAATATTAGATATGGGAGATCACTAGCATTTCCCATAGCTGCACCGGTAGTCTTTGACTCCAGCTTCTGTGTCTGTGCGTGTGCGTGTGCGTGGGGTGGGTGGCCCAAGTAGGTTTTACCACAACATTGTACTTTATTACTAGTAATAACAGTATAAGTTTAATATAATTGCATGTACTAGTACTTGCTATGTCAGTTGGTCAGGTGATAATTATATAATAAAAACCAAACCCTGGTCCCTTGGGTTTTAAATTCTATAAAACACACTTGAGATTCCGTGTTTCTTCTCTTTTTGAACGTTGAATAAGAAAGTTCAGAATACCTGAGAATATATACGCATACTCAACACCTAAAGTAGCTCCTCGGCAAAGATAAAGATGGAGTTGGTAAGGTTTTTAGTGCTGATAATCACAAGTCTTGTCCTGGTTTTGTACAACTCATGTGCTCATGCTGTACTTCATCACCAAGGTAACAACTAACTTCTACGAGCTACAGCTTATAATTTTTATCTGTGTCATTTTATTGATTAGCAATCCATATGATTGACCATCAGAATATATCTTCAAACTATTGTTTCAGGATGGAAAATGAAAGGCGATGCCCTAGTGGCTGGCAAAGAAAACATTGCATCTGCTAAAATGGTACATATATACCAGCTCCTATGTGGAATTGTTATCTGTGATCGATACATGCATAATGCATTCTCTGTATAGTGTGTGCAATCATACAAGTTGTTTTATATAAAATGTGTGCAGGGACTTATTCATCATGACTCTTCGTCGGGTGTTCTTGGAGGAAACCAGCACCAATGGAAATATCAGGTATATATTCAAACACCTCATCCCCCCCCCCCCCCCCCAAACACACACAAACAGAGGCATGCACATCCAGATAGGTGTTTATTTTTTCACAATGTTTTCTTAGCTAGGCATAAAACCGATGCTCTTTGACTGATTAGTGCTAACTGTTGGTTTTTTATGTAAGAGTAGGGAAAGAAAAGAGATATGCAGAAAATTCTAGATTATATTTTTCAATGCATAAACTTGCCTTTTATAGAGCACGGTTGGATAGCCCAAGTGGTTGAGAGCTTATCCTCTGTCGTCCAGGTTCTGGGTTCGACCTTGGCTCACCCCGAGAATTTCATTAGAACAGATACTTATTTGTAAGGCTATAAGCCAAATTAGTCAAAAAAAAAAAAACTTGCCTTTTATAGGCTAAATACAATAGATAACCTATTCCTAGAAAATAGTGATATAATTATCTTTGATATATCACTACTAATCTTATCTTACTGTCAAGTGATAACAAATTTGATAATTCAAAAACAATTATAATAATCAAAACAACTTTGAATTATTATTCTAACATTCCCTCTTAATTCAAAGTTCTAAAATTTCTTTGACCATGATGTACTTCCCACAATCACCATTTTTGTTGAAGCACTTCTCTTCACCATTTTCTTCAAGGTACACTTCTCACCAATTTCATGTTTTGATGCACTTCTCACCAATTACATATGTCTTGATGCACTTCTCACCAATTTACACATTGGAGCACGTCTCTCCAATATCAAAACAATTCATCTTCGTCAATAACTTGTGTGTTATTGACAATTTCTTCCATCTTGTTTCTACAGTACTTTTGCACATGTCCGAACCTCTTGCATTTAAAACATTGAGGCTTTCCCTTTTCAAATTCAAGACTTGCATCCTCCTTATTCTTTCGTTGCCTTCATACAATTCTTTTAGCTTATCCCCAACCTCTTTTCCTGTTTCACAAGTCATGATTCTCGTGAAGATTGATTCCGACACAGCTGCATGAATTATTGATAAAGCCCGTGGAGCCTTGCTTAATTCTTCTTCATGAGTCCTGATTTGATTCAGTGTAGGATTGTTTCCAAGAGGTTGTATCTTCCCCGCATTTTCAACCCACTTCCATAAACCCAAACCTCTCAAATGAGCTTTCATCTTAACATCCCATATTTGATAGTTTTCACTATTAAAAATTGGAGGAGAAAGATTTGATGTGTTGTTTGAGGTCATGGTTGTGTTTTCTCTCAAATTTTCATAGGCCCTTTAAGATCTTTAAAGCTCTTGATACCATTTGTTGGTTTTTTATGTAAGAGCAGGGGGGCTTTTATAGGCTAAATACAATAGATAACCTATTCTTAGAAAATAGTGATATAATTATCTTTGATATATCACTACTAACTTATTCAAAACTAATCTTATCTTACTATCAAGTGATGATAAATTTGATAATTCAAAAATAATTATAATAATCAAAACAACTTTGAATTATTATTCTAACACTAACAATAAGTTAAGAGGTCCCATACAGTATTCAGTGTTTTACTTTGCTTTTTATGAACAGAATGGCAAAGCCTCGGCAGCAGAAACAAGAGTTTCAGGTGAGATAGATGAAAGAAACGTAAATACTGAGGCGGCAAATGATAGGGAGGTTATGAACATGATGCGCAAGGATTATAGTCCCAGAGGAAAGAATACAGGAAGGCGCAAACCTCCCATTAACAACCACAACCATAAGCATTGATCTGATTTGATCTTGCTATAGAAAGTTAGGTTTAGGCTCACAATTTTGACCCCCAGCAGTGAACTTACCCCTAACATCATCTTTCCCCCCTTGCTGTTATAGACAGACAGTTAGCAATTATAATGTTGTAACTCTTCACTAGTTATGCTCTTGGCCAGGCTCTGAAATAAGTAGTAGTTCCTATTTTGTACATTAGATATGGCCATATGGGCTAAAAGAGTATTATTTAACCAACTGTATTTCTAGTTTCATAATATTTGCTTTTGTATTTCTAGCATAATGTCTTGCTCGTGTACCTCTAGCCTCGTCTAAATTATCAAAATACGATCAAGTGTGTTGAACATATAACTTTAACACAGACTTCTGATACTTGAAAATTTGATTATGCAGTTAACATCTTTTCTCGATAGATTTAGATGGACAAATTTTCTGCGGTAAATTTCTTTAAGCATCTCATATTCTGAATGGATATTTAATTATATTTGTCAAAGTAACATTCATAGTGAATCTGTGTGTCACCTACTTAAATTCGTATTCAAGGAGATCTGACATGTATATAAAGTCTTTCTGTATCTGATCTTGGTGTTGGGCAAACATTTAGCACTGTGTATTCAGACATCACCCATAGTTACAAACTCACGGAAGTTGGTCCACATCACAAATATATGCTGAATACATTTTGTCCAGGAACTAAGAATCGAGAACAGCTAATACAGAATTTATGCTGAAGCAATGTCGCAGACAGGACACCATAATTAATATATTAGAGATAAGAAAACACTATCGAACATTGATGTGACAACAGCCAGTGGACATATTAGTGCGTGCATATAGGAAACTATGAACAACACAAACCTCTAGCACATACTACACGATATCCTGTATTAATAATTAAATACAGCCTGAATATAGGTCAATTTTACCCAACGTAAACACATCATCAATATGTCATCCTACATTCTACCAAAATTTTGTTAAGAAACATAGAAACTATTAGGAGAATCTAGAATGATGATACTACTAGCTATTATTCTGTCAAGATCTGTCAAGATCAATATTAACCGGCTTCATCGTGCTTAAGGGCCAGCAGTAGTATGTTGGTTGTATGAACGTTGCACCAACAGTTGAACCTGAAGCTAGAATGATCTCTGACCATGGCAATAACTAATTCGTTATAAACCAAATTATATGTACACACTTTCCAGAAGAAAAGTCCACGGAAATCATCTTCTGAGTTAGCTTCTCCTCAGCTCTCACCACCCTCGAGTTCTTCTTGATCCTCCATTTGAGCATCTTCTTTGGTGTTAATTTCCTCGCCTTCACCTTCGTGATTCTCATTACTGCTATGAAACAATAGTTGAGATGTGGTAACATCATCATCAAGATCCTCATCAGTTTCTTTGTCATTTGACAATGTGATTGTATTGTTGTTCATCCAAGAAGGGCAAGGGTGCATTACCCCAAGGCCAGCTAGAAGTTGTGAGGGAGTTGAAGGACTTGAAGTATAGTTTAATCCTTCGATTTCCCTCAAGCAAGAACATTCAGGTACAGGGAACGACAGAAAAGATAATGATTTTGATTTTGTGGATTCTTCTGCTAATCCGTCAATAATATTTTTTCTTAGGTGCCTGCGTACGGATGTTATCCATGTATGATTGGCTTCATATAAATGGTCTCGAATTTCTTCCATATGCTCAACAACTTTTTTCCTGTGTTTGGATGCACAAATTTATTAAAGTGCATTATAAGCAGATTAGCAAGTCACGTGATACCTAAACAAGTTCAAGCATCTTATAAGGCATATTGGCAAGCAATTTGACATGCAAGGTATCAATTTGACACTTCGATATAATTAGAACCCCTCTCACCTTCACATTCTTTGATATCGATACAGTATAGAATAAAATATATATTGTAAATTAGAAAATGGAAGCAGAGAAACACTCACTTACAAAGGTAGGATATTGAATTACCTATCCAGCCTGAACGTTTTTGACGCAGCAGATTGGTAGAGCCTATGCCCCATAACCAAACTTGCAAAATTAGGGTGTCCTTTACCATCTCTATCAAATCCAGGGATGAAAACATCAGCTTCGACACATATAGTGTAGTCTATTGCTTCCCATAATAGTTTGTGGGCATTAGTCCTCAACTCCATAACTGTAGTCTCAGGCTCATTATCACTCTCAGCCACCCAACCCCACCAACCCTCAATATTGTAGGACTTGGGTCGTGCTGGAGGTGGTGGAAGTGGACGCGGACGTGGACCCGAGGTTTTCCATGCTTCAAATTTTATTTCTTCCTTTGCTGGTGGAGGCTTCGGATATTTGTCGACAAGGTTAGGCTCGTGGCCATAGATTTTATTCAGTTCCCATGCCGAGGTCAGGGAGGTTCTGTCAACGACATTTTCAAACATGGCGTGAAGGGGAATTAATTTTTTTTGACCACCAAAATTTTCTCTCGCAGAAACATAAATTACTGTGTCCCCTGAGTAACCATATGCGCGAAGAAGAATACCAACCTGTCATTAAAAATGTCTTGATTTTATAATTCAACATATAATAAATAATTTAGTGTAAATAGTCCCCAAAACTTATCCTCCCTCTCCCCCTTCAAACAATAAATAGACAACATAGGATTCCCCATTTGTATTTTCCACCAGTAGCAGAAATTCATGCTGCGTTTAACTGTTTAAAAAAAGCTAGCATTTCTTCGACAAGTTTTTTCATTAACGGCAAACATGATAAGTTATTGTGTATTTGTGTGTGTGTGTGTGTGTGAGAGAGAGAGAGAGAGAGAGAGAGAGAGAGTATGCATAGTTACTTACCTCTTCGGGCATAAGTGGACAAGAACCATTACGACGTTGATCTTCTGAATTCACAGTAAGATTCCCCTTCACGATTCCACGTTTTAGCATCCAGGATCGTCTGTGCTGAATGAGCTCAGTGTGTACATCCTTCATAGGATTGGGATACAACATAGAAAGTTCGATAAGCTTAATGTACTTTGGTATTGATATTGCAATCATCTAATCAGAATCAAACAAATACCTGGAAGAGTTCAGCACAACCATAATATGCCAACACATCTCTGGTGATCCCCAAGTCATAGGCAATAAATGAATGACGAGTAGCTCTTAATCTGAAGAGTAAAAACATGTAAACAATCCAACTCAAGAGAATATATAATTGCTTGACAGATGCTAGCTTTAACTATATGACCTGTTTAATATTTTAGTCGCCAGTTCCTGGACCTCCTGTCGGAATCTTAGAGCATGAAAAGCAACCCTACATCTAAGCCTTTGATAATCTTCAAGATGGGGAGGCAGCATTGCCTAAAACAGATTAAGACAAGGTCACAATCATTCAAGGCGTTAAGGAACCTTTCTATGTCCTTTATGAACAAAGATATATGTCCACGGAATAATTAAACAGGGCAAGACTGAATAGACTCGTGCACGTATTTTAAATTACAATTGAAGAAGATAGACTTGAATGACTATTATCTGGCACATAAAAAGATTAAATCTTATAGGCACAAGTCTTTGAATCATCAACAAGCGAGATTCAATTGAAGCATATTCTACATTTTCGATGCATTTAAACTACTTACTCGGATCTAGGAATTGCAATATTAGTAAGGAGGACTTAGTTCTAAATTATAGCACAATAATTTCGGTTTCCATTCAATCTTAAGCTAGAAGAAGTGTAAAATAATAATATCTTCTACACAGAGGCAAGACCAGTAGAGAGAAGGTTAAAAATGGTTTTAAAAAAAAATTGTCCCCCACTAACAAGCTTCTCAAGAATACTCAACAAAACCAATATACTTTAATGAGTATGCTTTTATGGTGCATGCATACGCTGCTAATGTGACAACAAATATTTTGACAAGTTATAACTATCAAAAGGAACAACATAGCTCACGTTACCTGCAAGCATCCTCCTTCTGAAACAACAAGTTCAACTACAGAATGCCGGTTTAATACTGGTAGAACATGATGGAGAAAAAAATACGGCGACGCAGAGTGGGGCACATTAAATGTAGGAATTTCTTTCTTTCTCCTAGCTCCTTTGAGATTTTTCGGAAGGGTTTTAACAATGTTTACGTCTTTTGCTAATGCAGCCATGAACTGATCCTCGTCATATAGATAGGCAAAACTTTTAAACTCCGAACTGCGAGTAGTATGAATAAATAAGCTAATGAGACCTGCTACAGATATTAGCAAGTTCTCTGTCATCAAAATCTGTATCACATAACATTTTAATAAAGATTAATAAAACATACCTGATACCCTTGCTACTAGTAGCTGACTGGATCTCAGGAATAACTAAAGTTGCGTTGAGAAGCCGAGATATGACTACAACATCACTAATCTACAAATATTTACCTTTTAGGCATAACATGCAAAAACTGAAAGAAAGTACTGAACTTGAGTAAAGTATACTTACCGAGTTCCTAATCTCATGAAAATCACCTCGAATTCTAACAAAGATATATCCATTTGTTTGTGAAATTGGAACTGTACCACAATATTGTACAGATGCATCAGTATCAGTCAATCATGTATGTAAAAATTTAATTTTCATGTATTATCTATATAGGAAAAGTTAAATATACATTTCATCTGACATAGGTTATTACATATTTTCTTTCTGCTAACATAATATGTCATTAGTTACAAATGAATCAATCAATGTAGTTTTAAGATACTGTACTATCTTAGCAATATAACTCATATTGACATGCTAAAATTTAAGATCGCCAGCAAAATGTCTAGCAGGCCCAAATATAAATAGGTTTATATATTAATGCTGAATCGGAAATAATATATAATAAAATACACATCATATAATTTAAGAAAGTCCCGTGTATCGTACAAACGCACATGCACATGCACATGCACATGCGTGCACAGACACACATATTGTCTTTAACTTTTTGTGAAATTGGCCTATGTTAAAGAATAGATTTTAAAGATATCCTCCGATAAAACCCTTTAAAAAAGAAATCAATAAAATGAAAAACACAGGTGTGAGATCAACTTAAATATAAAATGTTAGTTAGATAGTATCACTATTACTTGCTAGAAATCAGTCAAATAGCACCAAAGTATCAATTCACATATACCGATCTCAATGAAGCGGGAATAGGGTGGGGATATCAGTCCCCCAACTCCCACACCAAGGAATTTTACAATTGCCTTCCCCGCTTAATATATTCATTTACTAATGTAAAATAAATAGCATGAAGGAGGATCAAACCAACTTTGACTTGATTTACATGTAATTTTGATGTACTATATTGCTTTTACATGATCCTATATAAAAATGGATTTAAGAAAATAATTAAAATCTAAGTTATTGTAATACATAAATTTACATATATTTTTTTGTGTGGCAGGAGGTCGGTCTTTCCCACAGGGAATAAATCACAAACCAGCCCCATATTCTTGTGGGGAATATACGTTTTGCCCCATCGCCACCTCATACCCCATGGCCCATAAAAAGGACAAACTGGCCCATTTGAAAGGGTCAGACGATTTTCCTACATCTTCTAAGAAGCATATCCAATGAGGACGAGAATGATAAGTCCTTTGGGAACATGGATCACATATTATAGATAATAAACACCTTGGATATCTAAGGGTATGTTTGGTTCATAGTATTTCAAGTTTCATCCCGTTACCGGGAATCAAAATGGTGTTTCCATTATTAATTGGTTGAGGGGTTTACTTGGTTGGAACGAGAAATTTATTCCAGCATATCCCACGGGATTCCAAATAATTCTTATTCTCATCTCCCTCCCCACACACACACACCCATTCCCCGTTCCCGTTATCATCAACAATTTTAAATGCCCCCAAGATGTATCTCACTGCTTTTCAAAGGAGAGTTAGTATTCATGTACATATTGTTATTTTTAGCATTGTTGTATATATAATAAACATGTAGAACCTATGTATGCCAATTTTATGTACCACTTTCTCCAAGTTCTACATTAGGTAATAGACGAGGAATGCTCTCACAGTCTTACCCCTCGAATCATTGGCAGGATGAAATAAAAAAGAGACCAATTATATGTAGGTATTTTCTGATGGAGGATAACCAACAGGACAATTTTCTTTTGTTTAACAAATTAGAGTGATTATAACTTAAACCACGATCAATTTCTTGGGAGGCAGTGTAAGTAATCCAGATAATCAGAGACTCATAATTGAAATATGCCATACACATAACTCAAGAGTAGCAAGATACCTGCATAATTTCCTCTCGGGTTAGCATGAGGATGTAAAGATTCCAGCCGCCTAACTGGACCCCAAAGTCTTCTATACAACGGTTTCTGATAAACAAGAAGATAGAATTAGGAAGATCTTTTAGCCTTCAAAATAAAATAAAATTTTGAGAAAACTTCTTGTGATTGGGACAAGGAGTAAAATTTAGTAATGGCTGCTAAGAATATCAAAATGACACCTATAGCTACAGATTCAAAGTGCTATCCTTACTTTCATAAAAAGACATATTCCTAATTACTTTTTTAGGGGTAATGGTCATTGGTCAGTTGTATAAATTATATATGCGCATGCACCCATGTCTCCAGATATCCCCCTAGGCTACGTCACTGCAATATTGATGCTAAGGATACAAATCATTTTCTGAGAAACAAAATAAGCCCAATAAAATTTTCAAGTATGTCATTATTTCCTTTTAAGTGTCAGAGGTGGGTTTAGGTAAGGAAGAATATTTCCAAAACAAGAAAAGTTCTAAACTTTCCTATATCCTATATACTCTGAATCTTGAATCCTCATTGACCAATATAAAATCACTCAAAAAAAAAGTTCATTTCAACAATGCATACAAGGCATTATTAATTAAATTGCACCACAAGCGAAATGAGTAAGATTTTAAACCTAACCCAAAAGTCACCAGATTTACCGTGCCGAGGCACTAGATATAAAATAATGCATTTAAATTGAATCAAGAAACATATAAAAACATAAAAAAGATTGGATCTTTAATTAAAATTAGTACATACCAAGCTAGACAGATCTGCATTCTCAAACACGGGTCTCCAAGAAAAGATTGTGATAGCGGATTGGTACTGAGAAATCCCCTCATCATCAGTGTATCTAGCCAAAAGGAAATGTGTACAAAGAGAAAAAGCAGAAAGAACAAGGCCAACTAAGCCAACCCACTTGAGTTTAGACTTGAATACCATCTTCCCTTCCCCTTTCATTGATACCCAATTTATCAATACTCATCAATATATACAATATTGATGCTCCTCCCTCCCCCTCTCCCTAAATATCTCTCTCACACCCACAGAGAGATGTGTGTGTGTGTGTGTGTGTGTTTTAACTCCAGAAACACAAGTAAAGAAAGCCAGCTGTGTCTGCAAACACGGGCTAAGTTGGTTGAAAGATGAGAGATTTCACACTAATTGGACATGCCCCATATTCTTTGCACAAGATAACAGGTGTATAATTGATTTTTATAATAATATCTCACTTATGTCGCGCGTGAGATTTGAAGCATCAGCGTTGCTGCAAGGCGCGTGCTTAAGTAAATTTAGACTTTAGAGGTGTCATAGACTCATATGAGTCTGACTTGAAGACTTGAAGTGTCCAGTCACGTGATATCCAAATTCCAAACATTCCCTATATTTAGTTGGATCGGATAAGGATAATCCAGATGATGCCGTGGATCCGATTTGTTTGTTTATTTTATATTTTTAGAGCGCGTATATTTTAATTATTCGGTTTTTTAGTGTGCTCAAGAATAAACAGTAAAATATGGGTTGAAAAATTTTAATTGATTTTTATTTATTAATGATAATGAATCTCAGTGTACTAAAAACCATCACTAATAAAAAAAGTCACCTTATAAAACTGAGATAAAAGTAATTAACTAATGTGTTATGTGTGCCACAGACACACACAAAAAAGAGCTTGAGGAGAAAAAATGACCTACATGACTATAATTTTCATCCATCCGCTCAAAAACATCTCCAATGATCCTGTTGTATGTAATATTAAATAATATAAATTATAACTATTTTCTAAAATATTTATCATTTTAAGAGAATATAAAATTTTAAAAACATACTTATGAATTTAAACATAATGATTATATTTAAAATTTTATAAATTGGTCTTAATAATTTTTACCGAACTTCAAAAAAGTGAATTTACAAATTTATAATTATAATTTACATCAAATTCTAAAAAGGTAACTATGCTTTAATAATTGAATAAGTATAAAAATTACAAATTTAAGAATGAAGAAAATACTAAATTAATAATTATGAAATAATTTTAATAATACATAAATACCTAGTAAAAGTAGAAAATTTATTAAATTTAAATTTGAACCAAATTTAAGTTAGAGATTAATGTTTCTGAGGTTGTCTCGCATAATTTCCCGAGATTAATAAAAATTCTCATATAAATATACGAGGATGTTAATATAGTTATAGAGAATTATATACAATTAAAAAATTAACTGTACAAAAAAAATATTTGCATGTCAGGTAATTTGAGTTGACAAACAAGTTATCATTCGAATCAACTAAATCAAGCGATGCACGTTATTGTCACCAATTGAAGTCAAAAATTGCCTTTTTGAGCAACCATCAATTTATAAATTTGAAATATAATATTTTCTAAAATTTGATCATTTTCTCACAAAATACGGAGTATAATTATTATTTAATAATTTGCAGTAATAGTTTAGGGTTTTAGTTATAAAAAAAAAAACTCTCAAGAAAAAGAGCCAGCACAAGCAGCGCCTTAGCCCTAGGGCTAGTTTGTTTCACCACAAATTTCATTTCTACGAACGATTCCCCGGCTTAATTCATCGCCGGAGAATCCCCATCTCCGCCGCCGCTGCCGCCGCGCAGCTCTCTCATTTCTTAGTCTCACTCACCCACACCTTTAATACTAACAGGTGATTAAAGAATAATAATTTCAAAGAAATGGTGAAAACAATGAAGACTCATCAAAATGAAGAACCCGACGACGATGACTTCGGCTCAAGGCTCACTGATGGTACTTCTATTACACCTCCTGCAATATTTATTTATTTGAATTGCTGAGCTAATTGATGTGAATTACTTCTCGAAATGTAGATGCCAAGAATGGTGATCGGAAGTCGAATACTAGTAGGTCTAAGCATTCCGAGACTGAGCAGCGGAGGCGAAGCAAGATTAATGAAAGGCAAGCTAAGCTTCTTTTTAAGCTCTCATTTGTTTTAATATCGTAATGATAATAGTGTCTTTTTGTGCCAAGTATAAATTGTGCAATGTCAGTGTTAACTGTTAAGTAATGTTTACTTATATTATATTTACATCACACATGCTCTATTAAATATTTTATATTTTTTAATTTGGAGATCACATGTCAGGCTCATTTCTTAAGTCATTTTGGCATGTTATGCATCATGTGAATACTTTCTTTGGCTGACCGGTGGAGAAGCCATATGTACTAATTTGATTAAAGTCATGAACCACAAGTATGTGCTACTTTTTACCGGAACGAGTGTTGTCATGGCTCTTTTAGATTATAAATTTCTTCTCTTGTCTTGTGCAAATGTGCATGGAAAGGCTATTGTATCGGAAACGTAGGAATTTAATGATGGATTACTAAGTACTTACCTAAACATCTCTGTTTTTTTATCTTCTTTATTGAAGCGTTTTTGTGTGTCTCATTTATCATGTGAATTTGTCCTCAATATATGCCTACGGACTATGGAGCTTCTTTCCTCGTGTACGGGCACTTGATTATGGGAAAACATTGTGTAGGACCAAAAAAGAAACAACCTTAAATCATAAAAAGAAGTTCGATTAGATAAGCTTAATGTTTTCAACAGGAAGATCCAGTTATGCGTGCATATAAAATTGCAAACCCATTTTTTGATGATGTAATTTTACGTGTGGATGTCCCTGTACTGCAATGATTTAGCGAAACACATTGTTTTGTCATGGTTAGTGGATAAGATGTATGATAAATTTATTATTCGCTAAGATTATATAATAATACAATTTGAGGGAAGAGTATAAGTCTCATATGATATATATAAAATACATTTGATAAAAAAAGTCATAACTCTTTAGAGGGTTTGCAAAATATGAGTTGACCAGTTAAACATTACTTGATTACTCTTTACACTGATTAATTTTGTGTTAAAATTTGATCAATGAATTCTTTGAAATTATTAAAATTTTAATTAATTGTCTAATTGTTGAAATTTTTTTAGTTTCTTATTGAAAATGCTAATTTTGCAAAATAGCAGACTGACATATTTAAAAAATGTACAAAATAATGAACAACATAGTTCAATATATATGTACGTAATTGTATGTCTATATATTGTAAATGCCGTATCACTGTGGCATCACGGCATTCTGGCTACTGCTGTGTTGCCGTCACGCCGTAACAACAATGGCGGCAATTGCAACCTGGTCAGTGTTTCTTCAAGTACACTCATGGAAGTTTAGTGTGTCCATACATATGTTTAGTTATACACTGATCAAGATTGTGTACTCTTAATAACGTAGTTTGTTGATTTGTATATGTAGAAGACCGTAGTTGACTGGTAGGATTGCTAAACAAATTTTACTTACTATTATTCTGCCAGTTTTTTGCTTTAGAAGCATCAATTTGGTACCTTTATATCAGTCTTTAACTGGCCGATTAGTTAGGATAGTAAAAACATGTAAGGTTTTTTACAAAATGAGGTTCTTTACATTTCCCCATGTTGATGCTAGTTGGTAAAAGGCTAATTTCTGTCCTTATATCCAGCATTTGTGGTGCCTACTTTGGAAAGGCTTGATGTCTCTGTGTGACACTAGCCAGTAGGACAGTCTTTTACCCCTTTCATTTCATAGTCCTGTCTTTAAATTCTTTCCTACATTATCTTTTTTCCCCATCTGTTGCCAATGTTTATTGTTTCTGACCTTTGCCTGTGGATTTCATGGAGGTTAGTATTTTTGTTTTAATGCAGATTTCAAATTTTAAGAGAGCTCATACCTGAAAATGACCAAAAGAGGGATAAAGCTACATTCTTGTTGGAGGTCAGGAGCTTAAGCTATTATAGCTACTCTTGTTAAAATGTCTTATCTTTTTCTGTCACAAAGAACAATATTGGTTGACATAAAATTGATGGCACCGAGTCTCTAGTAATTAATTTTGTGATGCCAGAACTTTTGCTGAGCATTAAACAATTAGTTCAGCAATCAAGTAAATTTGTAGCTCCTTTTGCTATTAGTTTCAAGTTTGAACCTAAAAATAGTGTACGACTAGAGACCAGTGATACTTTTGTAGTAATACCTAGGTATAAAAGCAGTTGCAGGTCCTGGTTTATTTATTCTTGGTACATGAGAGCGTTGTACTATATGCAGGTTATTCATTACATTTAGCCAGTGCTACTTTTTTAGTAATACCTGGGTATCAAAAGCAGTTGTAGGTCCTGTTTTATATATCCTTGATACATGAGAGCATTGTGCTATTTGCAGGTTATTCAGTACATCCGGTTTTTACAAGAGAGGGTCCGGATGTTTGAGGGGACATACCAAGGTTGGAGCCCAGAGCCCACAAAGCTGACTCCGTGGGTAATATATTCTTTAGATAGTTCAGTGGTTTATTGTATGCACCACTTTCTCCACATGAAAGTAGGTTTTGTAAAATTATAGACGGTTTGGCATAAATATTGTCTTCCAGTGTTTTTATTTCCTTTCTGATCTGTGTCTGAATGAAGGCTCTAGATTCCTTCTGCAAGCATTATTGTTACTTTATGGTGAACTGGATTTAAAGTTTGAGCATTGTTTAACTGTGTATTTTCTATATCATTGTGTGTGCGTGTAACTGTGTATTCTCTATATCAAACACAAGCAATTATCCTGCTTTTGTTTTTTTACAAGGATGTCTATATATCATTGTAGTTGCACTGATTTTAAACCAAAGCAGCCAAAAGATCTCTCTGTAGCATGTACAGTGTTTGTTTGCAGGTTCTGAGTCTTCTGACACTTGTATGAATGGTCTCAGTTACTATTACATTCCCCAACTTTTATTTCTTTAAAGAATAAAGACTTGGTATGTTAATATATATATGCATGGTTAAAAAAAAAGTAGTTCCCAAGGACAAGTTAAACCTTGATATGTAGGTTGTGTTCTTTTTTGAAAATTTCTTGCCCACTTTGTACGCACAGATGCATTTCTTTTCTTATGTGGGAAAAATTACTGTTTAATACATTACACATATAAATCTCTTTATATATTTTGTGTTTGCATTATATAGCTTCCCTCCCCTTTCTCTGAGCTTTTAGTAATAATCTCAACTTGTTTACTCTAGTTTCATTCGATAGTTTCTTCCCTTTTTCCCTAAATCTTCTTCCAGTGTGGCGAGGTCATGATTTTGGCTCTTGATGTTTGTGCGGGGATGGGTGAGGATAGATGAACTACAGTCAAAACTCGATGAATTAATATTATTCTATTGGCCCCAACCTAACGGATACAGTGCATATTCAACCTCAATAAATTGATAAATTTTATTAATGTCTAGAGATTTACTGTAGTGCTTGTTTGTTTAGTCTGTGCAGATTGTGTTTGTTTGATATTTTTTCCGCTATATTTATCTATATCTCTTTCACTCTGTTAATATATGATATGAAGGTTTCCAGCTTTTTTTTACTAAAATTCAACATTATAATTGCTGAGAAGTTAATACATGAATGAAATTCATTTGTCATCTGATACCTTCCTTTTATAGTGATTTTGTGATTAAACAACTCTTTGTACTTTTAGAAGTTTCACATTCTAAGAAACATACTACTGTCCTTTAATTTTTTGAAAACAGAGGAGCAATTGTGGAGCTGTTGAAAACTTTGTTGATCAATCTCATCTTATAAGGAGTGGCCCTGGGAATATAGTTGATGCCCCAGCAACTCTCACCAATACACATAACTCAATAGATTCTGATTTTGGTTGTGAAGCTACATACAGGGCAACAGATCACGGGACAGCATCCCAAGCAGTCTCTCTAGGTATGTCAGTGGAGGCAAATTTGTTTGAAGGCGGGACAGCTGAACCTCTCCAGGTATCTTTCTCAAATACAGAGCTCTTGACATCTCAATCACAAGACCGACTTTGGCATGATAGACCATGTGCAGCTGAATGTGCTACTACGAGCTATACTCCAGATGAGTTGGAAGAGCTGAACACTGAACATATAGCCACATCAGACTCCTGCTCGCAAGGGTGAGTATCTGTGCCAGGTTTTGCATATTTGTTTCTACACTCTTGTAGTATTGGAAATTTGGATTGATAATCTCATAATCGTTTTTATCTTTTGTTACATAATTACCCATAGCTGTTTGATGCAAACATTATACCCATCTTTGATTAATATCAATTTATATGACTCGTTCTTTGTTGATGTCTATATTTATAATTTGAGACAAGTTTACGTGATATGTTGTATGAATAAATTTATAGCGCATGCTACCTATATTTGAATGGTGTCCTTAAGGTGTTTCCATCATATCCAGTGAGATCTTTCGAGGTTTGGGCTTGTGCAAATTCATATTTACAAGTTGGTGAAACCTATGCCAATTTTTGCAATATTGGATTGTTTGTTCATAAACCTTTGAAACAAGCGTGTGATTTCCATACTAAAATTGATCTTGATTTTGTTGAGTATAAAAATTGTTATATAGCTGCAGCTTTAATATCTGGGTTAAGTTGCTCTCTCTCTCTCTCTGATCTTTTTTTTACTTAGTCTCTCTCACAATTTTTGAGTGAGGATTTTTGTTTATATTTTGTTATACAAAGAAGTTAATATTTTACTTTTACTGTCTGATATTTTGAAGTTTGTTAGCATGTTTTCTTATAAGATTTAGGTCAGCGATTGGTCAATGTGTATGAGCTCCCTTTTAATATTTTTTTTATTACAAGTTTATTTGTGATGGTATTGAATCAGTTTACTGCTGAACAGGCTGTTAAATACCCTGACTCATGCACTAGAATCTTCTGGAGTCGATTTGTCACAGACGAGCATCTCAGTGGAACTTGATGTTGCAAAGCATTCTGATAGTGGAATGACATCTATGGCTTTCTATACGAAGGTACATCCTCCAGAACAAAATTTTCTTGTCTTATATAAGCCAAATTGCTTATTCTCCCTACCATCTCAAATTGTGGTATGTTGCATGATCATGCTGTAGCATATGCATGTTTGTCTCGAGACTTGAGCTGTATTTATGTTTGTCTCGAGACTTGAGCTGTGTTTATGATTGTCTCGAGACTTGAGCTGTGTTTATGTTTGTCTCAAGACCTGAGCAAATTACATTCTGCAATCTGCATTACTTGTGCATGTTTGAGAGTATTTGTGAGGAGAATAGTGGAATGACTTTGTAGTTTATTCTGATGGGTTATGAAAAAACTGTGTGCGTGTTTGTGTGTGTCTCCGCCTAAATTTCAACAATCTCGAAAGAATGTTGTTTCTTTCTCTCTATATATATACACGTGTAGCACCTGAAATTCTAAAGAATGTTCACAGATGTTGCCCTTGGCCCCTTGCTTGGGATCATGGGTAGGGTGTGTTTGTCGATTTCTTCCACGGACCTTGTTTCTCTGTGTACCAGAAACGCAAGCATGCTTTAAAATGCTAATAGATTTCTATACCTAAGCTTTGTAATTGGACAATCAAGAAGCGTAGTTTACTTACAATTGTCCGTTATCTTTCAGGATAACAAGAACTTACCGCCTAACAATCAGGCACCGTCACATTATGGAATTGGGAGTAGTAGCAATGATTCCATTCAAGCCCACAAAAGGCTGAGAACTGAACAGAGCTAGTAGTAGAATTCTTCTGATCCTTTTCTATATTTTTTCCCTTATCTTCCCTAATTGGGGTTATTCACTTGGCATGCTTATTTTGTCTATGGAAAGGGAGTATGATCTGGGTGGTTTCTTGCAGTGGTGCTGGGTGAATATCTAAAAGCCAGTGCCCAATTTGCGATATGCTGGTCTTTGGAATTTCGAGATAATTATGTATAACTCAATTGTCACAATATTCATTTAGTATGAGATATCCTGGCACATAAGATGTAATGCTAGTCTTACTGCCAGTGGGGTTGGATGTGAATATAGTTCCTTATTATTGGGTTACATCTAAGAAAATAACAATTATGATTTGGGGTTACTAGAAGTTGGAACTCTATTATGAGTTGTGGTATAATGTATCTGGAGAACTTTGTTTTACTGGGCAGCCTATCATTTTGTAGGTTGCTGTCCCCTTGAAAATTATTAAATTATACTCACCGATAAACCTAGTTTGGTATATGCTTTAATGTCGGAAATATAAATAAATTTTGATTACAAGCCAGAGATTCATACTATGATGCTATTAACAAAGTCGGTAACTAAAATTTGTATTGAAAGTGATATTGCCATTTGAAACTAATCAGATATTGGTACTATGTTGTAATCCCTGAAGTAGGGTTAATAACAGTTTTATCCGGTAAAACACGAATCGAGTGATGGAGTAAGATTGTATGGATCCAAGGTGTTTGGCGTAATATCGCACTAGGCAGTTGAATTGTGGTTCTGGATCTTTAATTATGTTTTTCGCTGGAATTCTAGTAAAATTTACGTCAGATAATGAACAAAAAATTGTTTTAAAATGGGCGGTGGGTAAAATATATTTGAAAGATGCATTACATTTATAAAATTGAACATTAAATTATGTTACACTTGCTGAGTTGTAAATGTAGAGAGGGTGTTCAACCCAAAATCTAGGAAATAAAGAAATTTCATTTTAAATATAAGCAACTTAATAACTCTATTAGAAATAAAGAAATTTCATTTTAAATATAAGCAACTTAATAACTCTATTAGAGCATCTCTAACAATCACCACCTATTAGCTAAAAAGTCTAGGTGACAGTAAAATATACATATTAGCTAAAATATATGTCCTTCCAACCATAAGACCTGTTAGCAAAAATTATAGATATCATTTATCTCATCTTCTATATTTGTCGAATATCTGACAATTATCTAAAATATCTACGTAAGTTTTTTACCTTATTTAAATTATATCTGTTAAGCTGTAAATTATATAATTATATATAAAATAATATTTTTAAATATAACTAATCATTATGCCTAATACCATTGAAATACGGACTCTTACAGTCAATAAAATTTTACATAATCATAATTTAACCAACCATTTTACCTATTACCCGTCGGAGATGCTCTTAATATGAAGTTTTTTTTATAGGAGATCAAAAACAATTTCCCCAGAATATCAGTTTGGTTTAGAACGGACAATATCAATGTGAGTTTTAAGTTAACGGGTACTGTGTGACCAACAACAAAATGCACCAACATTGTGATGTGTTTCTTCGTTGCAACTATATTTTGAATAATTTGTGGACGTGAAAGACAAATTTAGGTATGAACGGATATACACACTTCATTTAAATTGTCTATACATGCTGGAGCCTGGAAGAACGATATCTATGGCCGTTGACAGTCTGAACGGATATATCAATTTGACCAGATGTTATATTTTTCATGATAAGGGAACAAGAACCGAAAAAAGATGCACTGAACAGAGTATAGCAGAGTCATTTTCTGATCTAAGAACACTCCTCCACGTTCAAACGATTGAAATTATATTCTGTCAAAAGTTTAAATGGTTCGATCTTATGAGTCACATTATTCATAATTTTTATTCAAATGGTTAACCCTTGAATGATTCAATTTTCTTTTATCTGTACAATAATTTGATTGTCGACAACTCCTACATATAATCATCTTTGAGCTTACGTTAGAACTCAGGCAGAAGGCCCAAATTGCTCACCAATCCACTTCTAAAACATGTGTATAGAAGACCAGAGCTCTGGCTGATCAAAACTAACCATTAGACTGACACAGGTGATAATCATGTGAAGGTGATGATCTATGGGCGTTGACAGCCTGAATGTATATATCGATTTAACCAGATGTTCTATTCTTCATGAAGAGGGAACAAGAACAAAAAAAAAAATGCACCGAACAGATTATAGCACTAGTCATTTTCTAAATAAGAAAACTCCAAGTTCAAACGATAAAAATTATATTCTATCGAAAGTTTAAATGGCTCGATCTTATGAGTCACAATATTCATACTTTCTGAATGGTTCACCCCCATGAATGATGCAATTTTCTTTTATGTGTACAATAATTCGATTATTGAGAATTCCTACATATAATTATCTTTTAGTTTACACTAAATCTCAGGCAGAGGCCTCAAATTGCTCACCCAGCCTAGCTCAACTGATGAAGGTGGGCACAATCCACTTATAAAACACGTGTATAGAAGAAAAGAGCATGTAAGATGTACATAATTCACACAAGCAGTGTATGATCAAAACTAACTATTATTAGACTGGCACAGATGAGAAGCATGTGATATGTATGGCTGTTGACAGCCTGAACGGATATATCAATTTGACCAGATGTTCTATTGTTCATGGAAAAGGTTCAAGAACAAGAAAAAAGATGCACTGAACAGAGTATAGCATTAGTCATTTTCCGATCTAAGAGAACTCCTCCATGTTCAAACAATAAAAATATATTCCATCAAAAGTTTAAATGGTTCGGTTTAATGAGTCACAATATTTATAATTTCTCAATGGTTCATCCCTTGGATGATGCAATTTTCTTTTCTGTACAATAATTTGATAATCGAGAACTCCTACAAATAATCATATTTGAGTTTACGTTAGAACTCAGGCAGAGGCCTCAAATTGCTCACCCAGCCTAACTCAACCGATGAAGGTGTGCACAATCCACTTCTAGAACATGTGTATAATAGACCAGAGCTCCAGCTGTAAGATGAACATAATATACACAAGCACTCGAGCAGTGTATGATCAAAACTAACCATTAGACTTGCACAGGTGAGAATCACGTGAGTCCCAGTGGTTCAACCAAGGGCTGTAAACACTCGTGGGGATTGGCATAGAAATAATCTTCTTCCTTAGGTTTATCTGGCATGACTAAGCGCCCTCTTGCAGTCCCCATTCGATCTGCATGAGATTCCTTGACTGTTGAAGAGAAATCATCCCAGCTTAATGATCCACTATGATATTGATCAATTAAGTCAACCAAAAGCTTTCTGTCCAGTGCAATGGTCTTCTTGAACCCTAAATACCTGAAATTTTAATATAACATTGTAGGAGTGGTTAACTTCAACTGGACTGTGCTTTTAATACAACATAAAATGTATAATTGTAAAGCTCAAAAATATAATTGAAGTATTTTTGCTGGTTATGACCTAAATGACATGTTTGTCACCATCCACATCAAGTTACCTAGAACAAGTGAACAACACACTGCTAGTGCACTATACACATGATAATACTTAGGAAAATATAGCGTTAACATGAAAACATCCCATTAGTCGTGTATTGTAAGAAAATCATAGTTTTAGGATAAAATCACATACTGATATCCATAAATTAGTCATGAAATCTGACTTGAATTTAGAAAAGGAACTAAATAAATTCTCCTCCACCATATACACTCTGTCGCTACCATATAATTGAAAGCAATCACGTATAATGCTTTTATCCTCAAAGCAAACAAATGAAGGAAACTGGGGAGCTAAATAAACTTGGTAAAAACAATCAGTTCGAAAATGTGATTTATATGATTGGTATATAAAGTACCTACGATGTCCTTCAACAACTTTGGCCATGTTTCCATCATATGTAGGCACAAATATGTCACTCTCCAAGGAGACAAGATAATCTAGTGCAGCCATTTGGGATGAGTGGTTCTGAAAATACATCAATTCTGAAGGTTGTAGCAGTTTTTCCTTTCTAACCTGCCCATAGCATTTGTTCAGAATTTATAGAGAAGATCATGGTTAGATTCTAGGAAACAGAAAAAGTCATGCATCTCCTTTTTACTACAAACCAGATTTGGATATGCGGCTGCCAAGCTTGACATTCTACGACTTCCACCATAAATTTCTCCAGCAGCAATATATATTTGAACATCATGGTTGATGCCCAATGCAGTTAAAATTAGAGCAGTTTCTTCAGGTGTCAGAGGACACAAACCTTCTTTCCTTTTAAAGTCCGAATCTATAACTTTTTCCTTCCACCAGGGATAGGCGTACCTAGTTATGCAGATTTCAACCATGTAAATAAAAAATAAGAGCTTTTTAAATATATGATTGTCGACATAGTTGTGCACATTTTTGACAATGTCAAGTACTAAATGATTTGCACCTCATTCTTGTTAGTTCTTCCACCTCTTCGACATTGCAGCCATGGCTGCAGCCAGAGAAAGCCAACATATCCATTTCGTATCTTAGATGGAGGACTACGAAAGGGCCATTTTGCCTCAAGATGCTGACAACCTTTCTACCTAGTTCCTCTATTTGGGAAGTGAATTTCAAAGCACTAAAATTAACTCTGCAACGCAACTTCTGAATCTCCAGAGGTAACCCATTATTAGCAAGTCGAGCATCTGTTCTATTTAAATGCACAACTTTATACTTTTGAAGCAGGGGCAGTATCTGGTCACATAAATATTAATCAGAAGCTGAGTTAAATTTGTACGACCGTAGACATTGAGGAACACAAGTTAAAGTTTATGCAATAGCTACCTACCTGATCGTGATAGTAGGAAATGTCAGACCAACTAATAGGCGGCAATGAGTGGAACAGTCCAAGCTTAACTCTTCTCTTAAGTCGAGGTGGGAGCTCTTTCAAAATACGAACTTCATCTCTTAAGGATGTAATGAAATGGTCCACATCAAATATGTCCTTAAACTCACTGCCATGTTGAAATGAAATATTTTCTGATCAGAAGCTGATACGTTAAAAAGGTAAATTCCCTTTAAAGGACAGAAAAAACAATTGAACTCACCTTGGATCCACCCAAAACGAAGTTTTATCCAGTTCTGGGACAATTAGCGTGACATTTAAATATCTTGCAATAGCAACCATATCGCAAATCTGCATAACAATGTACAACATGAAACCAGCTTTACAGAAGCAAAATTGATGACACTATAAGAATAAATAGCAACTCACTGCTCCTCGCATCTGATTGAGCCCTCCATTGCACGAAACCAAGAGATAACCATTGTTCTTGTATATCCCTGAAACCAACAGCTAGGCAATTTAGATATGAAAATAAATTGAAATACATCATCAACATTGTCTATCGGTAAGACAAAGAATTATCACTACAAGCACAAGACAGGTGAATCAGCGAAAAGGAATTGTCTTAGTAAACCAAACAATCAAAATCAAGCAGCACCAGCGAGAAGGAATTGTCTTCATTAGTAAACCAAGAAAAAAGGTTTTCTGAAGCAAATTTCAACGATTTTAGTTGATCTCAGAAAGTTATGAAATACATTCCAAACTAGTTTCGACAGATGAACTACTTGCAGCATTCACATTCTACCAAATAAAGAATGACACGAAAACCATAAAAAAACATATTCTCACAATACATCATGCTATATCGACAACATAAAAACCAATATAAAGTGCAAGTAAAACAAACATACTACTCACTCTTGGGAGGATGAAAATCTTTCGGAAGAACACCAACACCAGATAATTTAATTTCATGATTATATAATGTAATGGGAGTAAAACAAGAAGGCCAACTCTTCAACAATTTAGGCCCCGTAATCTCCCCCATAATCAATAATCTTATAACAAAAGTCCAAATCAAAACTGTTGTCACTCCCCTCACAATCCAAAGCATCATCGGAGTCCGAGAAACCATCAAATTGGGTCTTCCAATCTTATCCACACCCACAGATTTCATACCAATCTTCCACATTTCCTCTCTTTCCACCATACTCTCATCACCTAATTTACACATTGTTTGATACCATCACATCCACAACCATCAAAACCCCTATAAATTCCACAATAAGGTACCTATAAACAAAGCATACACAACACCATCAATCAATATTATATTACTGTAACCATGTTTAATTAGTATTTTATCACATGACAAAACAAAACGAATCTACAGACTAAAACAACAAAAAAACGAAACCCAATACAACTATATTTGATAACAGAGCCAAATAAAAACAAATTTCAAGAAACCCCACTTACAATGTAGATTTTAAATGCTCAATGTGAAAAAATGGATCAACCCTCTTCAAGATTTAGTGTTATTATAACCTATCCGATGAGATTCCGGCGATTAATGCCGGAAAAAGTGGCGGTACTAGTGAGAAACAGAGAGTTTGATAGTTGAGGAAGCACAAAAGTTAAGGTAAATCTTTTACCGCTAGTTACGGCGTCGGTGTCACACATATCATATATATAGACACAAGGAGTAGTACGTATAGTTAGTATTTTACAGCGGCTATTATTTATCCCGGAATGATTGTAACTACCTTGTTGTTTTCCCTCTATATATTTTTCACTACATGTTAATGGAAAATACAGTTGGGGTATTAATTTTTTTTTACTTATTTTAGTTGTTGAAATTAACATATTTTTAGTTAGATTTGTGTGAGTAGTTGTAAGTACTCGTTACAAATATGGTGCCAAAAATTGTAGACGTATTGCTTCTTTCTTGTTAAGAAAAAGATGGGAGTGATGGAAATAAATAAGTATTATTATGGTAAAATTTTATTTTATTTACTGAGTTATTTGTTGGATATTCATCCCTTACAACGTATTTTAATATAAAATTCAACAAATAACTCTGAAAATAAAATAATAAGTGATTAATAGGTGCTCTGAAAATAATTTTCTTTATTTTATTTTTAATTTCTAATATTTAACTTATAAATTCCGTATTATACTTAACCAAATGACTTTAGAGTTTACCGGTGAAATGAAAAATAATGTGAATCGAAGAATTTGGAGCAGGTAAGCAACAACTCTGTATTAACCACTTTACACAACAAAGTATCCGGATTTGAAGCTAAAATATTACACCCCTTTTTAAAGCCCTCATTATTATAATTAATTATTTTTATATAGAATTACGTGTTCTCATGCATGATGCATGGTGTTCTTATCTTCGAACTTGGCTGTTATTTATATTTAATATTTATGGAAGCTGATAAACTGTTCTGTTCAAGTTAATGTTAACTGGTGCATTATCAGCTGTTGGAATTTACAAATATGACAAATTTCCCGTGACTTATTTTATGTCATGCATAACTGGCATTTCATTTTGTATGTATACATAGCTACCAAATATTTCAGTCCTTGTTTTGTCCCTGTTCCTGTTATATACATGATTATCTGTTTTTATATTATCATAAATGAGAGATTTTTTTGCACAATAATCACTACAAGCCGGCATATTTTTATGGATAAGGTGAATTTCGAAAATTTGTACGGAACACAAGTGAAAATGGCAATGCAAATAACTGAGTGTCTAGGTTAGGTAAATTTTATTATCGGCTTGCATTTCAGTGGAGCACGAGATTTTATATATCAAATGAAAGGACTGCACTTGCCTATTATCAAATTGTACATCATTTGTTCAACTCTATTACGACGTGCTCAAGTGGCATCATGGCGGTCCCGTTTCTCATTACAGTGTTTCCAGATTAGATTAAGCAAATATATGTGACAAATTGCCAGTTTATTCTGAAAAATATTAGATTGGGGGGGAAATATAATATAATATATGTGTGAATTAAGGAATGAGGAGTAACAAAGCGGCAAAAATAATAAAATATTACTACCGCTAGAACTTAGAAGAGGTCTATAATAATTTTCGCAAAAAAAAGAAGAAAGAAGGGGTCTATAATACTATTTTCCTTTCCATTATAAGAAAAGCATGAGACAAGTATGAATTACATATATACAGATTCAATTCAGTGTATTTGTTTGATAATATAAACCCAAGTCCGAACTGAGCTGAACGAAATGTTTGATTAATAGAACCGGAAGTTGATATTTTATGTGGGGGCGGAGAATCTGTAATTGAATAATGTTATGGATCTCAAATTGAATCGTAAAAGTGTTTTCGAATGATATATAAAATATTTTTATTTATGTTATTTTATAATGTATGTGTGTATAAAAAAATTCATTTTATTTATGAGGGGAAAACAACAACCACCTCACACAATTCAATATTTGTTTTTTTTTTAAGTTCTAATATATCTCTTTGAAAATTAGGGAGTAAAACTTAATTGAGCTAACAGCTAGCCACCTAACTCCTCCTGAATGCAATGTTAATCGTGAATTAGTAGTTGCAATCTACGTGTGACACATTGATAAATTGTTAGTCGTTTGGCATTCAACATAAACATAAGTAGCTTATACTGTAAATTAGTAGAATATATAACACGTTACACCTACTCCAAATAGAAAAACAGGCTACCACTGTAGCTACGATTAACACTTTAATTTTCCAACACTGATAATTTTAATGAATGAAATGGTGAAATCAAGCTAGAAAATTCTATATTCCCATGATTGTAATATGCTAAAATGGGTGTGAATCACAGAGCATGTTGATGGAGAGGTGGTTTGCGAGAATGACATATTGTAATTAATTTCACATGTATTGCTATGAATTCCAAAATTATGGTTGACAATCAAAGCTTTATGCTGCATTTAAATCCACAGTTGTCTCTCACCTTTAAATTGTTGGTTAACATCTACCTAGGCCCTAGCCTAGCGAACTGCATTTCTTGAGATTCGAGTATTCACTACACCCCAGCAACGCGGTGGCTAGTACCACATGCTAGCTAGTGTATATTGTTGGGCCTCAAAATTGACTATGCAATTTTTGGATTCGAATAGTCCGTCAAGAAATAAAAGTGGGTCACAGAGGTAGTCCAACAACTATTAAAGCATAGGCTGATAGCCTACAAATCAACTAAGCATGACACTGAGGTAACTCAAAAATCAACCATGCATGACACTGAGGTAACTGAAAAATCAACCAAGCATGACACTGAGGTAACTGAAAAAATGTACACGATCCATCCGGAACAATTAGTCGTACGTCTAACATGATATCAGAGCTCTTTGTAAATAAATTTTGAGTTTGAGCCACTCTTTACTTCAACTTGCTTGAGCTACAGAGTGTTAAAAAGTACTGTATATACGAACCATCGATTTCCATGCTGATGCTTAAAAGATGACGAATAAAGCAGCATCAATAGAGGTATTTGATTATTATAGTTATAACTATGAAAATAGATTTAAAACCAACTCCATCTTTCTTATATCTTATTTGACTCAGAGTGTTCAATCACAGCAGCAGTGACTAACAAAAATGCTCATGCGTCTCTTCTCTTATCTTATTATGAACATGAATGATGAAGGGATGATCAGCCAGAAAACTAGGAATTGTAGAGCTAGAACAACAACATCGCATCGTTAGCGCAGTGCTAGTTGCAGCTTCTGTCCCTAGCTTCCTTGTTCACTTCAATGTAAGACTTGTGGAAATTCTCGAATTGATCTTTCGTCTGAGAAATAAGAAATGCATGGATATATTGGATTTTAAAGTTTTGTAGTCTAGGTCATAGCCACTATAGTAACATGTCCCTCACCTTTCTCGGCGTTCATTAAAGGAAATTGAATGGCCTATAGCCATTTTGAAGGACATGATCACACTTACTGGTCACATGTGCCTTTAAGGTAAAGTGAATTAGAAAACAAAAGCGTAAGTGGTATCAGTGTCTAGAGGTCCCCAAGGAAGTAGGTTTATTATCAGTCCTTTTCTTGCATGCATCTTCATCACATGAATTCACTTCTTTAATCACGTCATCAGCCTTTGGCGAACAGAAGGTAGAAAATTCTGTTATTTACAGATCACAGTGTTCTTTTGACAAGAAAAATCACTCAGAGATGCATAAACCCCTCATTTGGACTGACTGCTAATATTGGCCAAATAATTCTGCTTTGAACTGTTTAAAATTTTATGATACATTGCATAATTTGTTGATGGCATTCACCATTAGCAGAAAGCTATAAACATGAAAATAAAATCATGTTTGGGGAAGTCAACATCATTAGCGGCAGCTTTATAAACATCTACAAGAAAAAATTCAACCGAAGGCTATAGGTTCAAAACTCTAATCAAAGCAAGCACCATCAATGAATGTTACAACGGGACAATATGCAAGATTACTGTTGTGTTCCGACCAAATTGTGAACAAACAGACTTGAGTTCTTCCAAATACTTTCAGGTCTAAAACAGGAAACTATTCCAAGGTACTCCAGTTGATCTATGGCAACCAAGCTCAACATCACCTGGAATTATAGTGGTGAACTGGTGATACCACCCAATTTGATTCTTTCTTCCAACCCTTTTAATAAAACTGGTCAGCCAACTCTATCGAGATATGGGGTTTAATTCTGTAATCTCATATTTTTTGCACTGAATTCTCCATTTTACTTCCCTTCGGCATTTTTCCTATTCAATGAAATTCATTGAAGACTTTACAAGATTTGTTTTTTTTGTGCCTTCCTTTGGATGTATACTGTGCTAGAGAAGAGTTATAATTGTTTGTTGTTTGTATGTGCGTTAGAAAAAAGATTCTCAAGAAAGTGTCCAAGTTCTCCAGAAAACAAATATTCAAAACGAATACATAGAAAATTGTATTTACAGTCAAGGCAATGACCACCCTTCTCCCAGAAACTATGTCGAATTTAAATAGTTTATTGGAACTTGGAAAGAATTATAAATATATAATCACAAGAACAAGAACAATTTAGAGTGCACCATGCAATATGGGTATATGACGATGTTCTGCTTAAACAAAAATACTTGGAATGCAAGAGACTTTGGGGAAAATCGTTAGAAAGCATTTTTGTTAGGATTCTCTGTCCATCCTTTCGTCCATTTCTGCTGATATTGCCAAGGAACAAGTTGAGTTATTTGGACCTTGCTTGAAAAATCTGAATATTTGATGCTTCAGAAGTGGTTATAAACATGGTAGTAGGGATCCGTTCTCTGCTTCTTCCGTTAGAGCACCTGAACATATGTAAGGCGGACTTCCTTATAACATGGAAGAGTAGATATACCGGGTTGACTTGAAGGATAATCTAGTTATGGTATTACAAGTTACAAGGTAACTCAATCATAAAGATTAATAGTATATTAGAGGAGTACTGATACAGTGATACAATGACACTTAAATTATATTAAGTAAAGTGTACAACAGATTAGCAAAATAAGAAGTGTGCAGCCACAATTCATGCATTAAATTCACCCTCAAGTAAATTTAACTAGGTTTATTGCTATGATGTATATCACCATGGCTTTTCATACTAAACATAAACAAAAGAACCAGTACTTATTTTCCTGCATAATGTCACGAAAATTTGACTTTTACTTAATCAAGGATGCTTTGTCTCTTTTGAATGACTTGAAGTTGCTGCTGGTGGTACTCCAGGGAATCCTGGTATTGGCGGAAAAAATGATGGTGGTGATACTGGTGGTGCAGGGATTACTGGAGGAAATATTGAAGGTGGTGGATGTGGTGGCTTTGGAAGAACAGGCGGAAACACTGAAGGCGGTGGCGATGGGAAAACCGGAGGAAATATTGAAGGCGGTGGTGAAGGGATGACCGGAGGAACTATTGCTGGTGGTGGCTGCAAGGGGTTTGGAACTAAAGGCGGCTGAAAGGGGTTTGGAACTGCAGGTGGAAATAGAAATGTCTTTTGGTTTAGTAGGTCATTACTGGTTTTTTTATGAGTTGTTTTTTTTGGTGGGAGGATAGGTGGAAGATTTGGTAGAGGAGGGAGCCTTGGGAGTATTGGAAGTGGTGCAAATTGGCCTGGATCATCTATTGGAGGTATAATTGATGAAGGTGGATCTTGAAGTGGAGGAGGAAATGACGAAGGATCATTATTAATAGAATCCTTTGAGTTTTCATTGATGTTTGGTCTTTGGTTGCAGATGTTTGGTTGTGTTAGGGGTTTGAATGTGAGAAAACCAGCTGAGAAAATGGGGGATCTTGCTTTTATTGATTTGAGACGAAATGAAGATGTTCTTGCAGTTGATGCCACTGCGCAGTTGGCATCATTGCTGCGGACCAAGTATACGGAGCATTTCTTGATATTCTTGACATGTTTGGTAACTGAGAATGGTAAATTTACTTTGAATTGTCCATGCTTGTTGGTTTTCACTTCTTTCCGGAATCTTGAGCTTGATTTTGTGCCATCACATTCTACGGCGACCAATGCCCCTATACCTACACAGATGCAAAATCAGATACATTAGTGATTCATATAATTATATAGAGTAAATGTAGATAGAGAAGTTGAGACGAAACGATTAGAGATATAAACCTGAAATGAAGTGGTCAAACTCGGAGAAATCATTTTGTAAGCAAGGGTGACAATAGACGGTGCCAACAACTGTTGCAGAAGGAATCTGTGGTTTCCTAGTAGCTTTTGCATTCGAAGGAAGAAGTGCTAAACAAAGGAGTGCCAGAGCCAAAAGGCAAGACATTATTAAAACTCTCATGACTATATAGTTCAATGCTACAAAATGTGAAGTATATATAAAATTTCCCAACAGAGATAAAGAAGTCGGTGATCACTAGCCCTCCACATCTTACATTCATAATAATGTCAATCATGCAAAGGCAATAGTCCAACGGCTAACTACACAATGTGAATGTAAAGTTTGTCGATCCCATAATAAACCAAACAAGAAAGCGATTGTTTTTGTATAGAGAAACACAATTGGATACCGACTTGCTCACAAGATCCTTATAGAGGTCACAACTTTCAAGAACAATTCCACATTAACTACCAGAGAAGAGTAGTATACTATGTCACGACTCGGTACATTGTTCTATATATTGTTTGTGGATATGTTGATCACAAGATAATTTACTTTTTGGTACACGCAAGTAAAATTTAGAATGGGTTTGTTAGTTACATCTGCATTCCTTGTCCAATATGCGGGCAAAATAGCTTTTATATCACTGTTCAGTCTTCAGTCTAGGGTCTAGCACTCTAGCTAAATGATTATTTCATCATCTTTTCACTTTTGTTCGGGTAAAAGAGTGCAAGCATGATTGCATGAACTTGGATTGAGGATATTATAACCCAAAACCGTTAATGCATGATCATATGATCCAATTATAGTTAACTCTTAACATCAACATCAGAGATATGATAACTTGATATGGCAACAGAGCTTCGGTTGGGAGAGATAATATGATCCAATTAAGTCCAGCTCTTGACACCTTCAGATTTTAAAAGAGCCAGTACCTTAACAAAAATCAATCTCATTGATGATTTCATTGTTGTCATGGAGTTCGAGGTCAACCTTGTACGTGTACTGCACTATCGACTGTCAAGCGGATGGAAAACACCGGAGAAACGGTTGGAAAATAATTTAAATTTATTTAGTTTTTATTTATTTGTTTGCATTAATAAATGTAATTGCCAGTACTATAGCTGCAGTGAACGTGGTCTTTGTTTCAGTGTTATCAGGAGTATGGGTGTAGTGGAGAAAAAATAGGAGTTTAGTTGCTATCCTTTAGGCTCCAATTTCTTGTATTTATAAGTATATATATTCTGCATGTACTCATACCGTTGTTACTTGAATAAAATTGACGTTTGTTTTCTCAGTTTAACAAAATTTTCATCCTATTGTGAAGATACAGGCATTCAGAGACACTACACGGCTCCGTATTCACCACAACAAAATGGTGTTGTGGAGCGTAGGAACAGAATGGTGGTCTCCATGACAAGGAGTTTTCTGAAGGAGAAATAAATGCCTTCGTATTTTTGGGTAGAAGCAGTTCGACACTCTGTGTATGTACTCGATAGATTGCCCACACGGCCCCTTGGTGGTGGAATTCCCTACGAAGCATGGTCTGGAAACAAACATGATATTGCTCATGTGTGGATCTTTGGATGCTTAGCTCACATGAAGATACCGAGTGTATGTACAACCAAACTCGACAACAGGAGTAAAACAGTTGGGTATCTGGGCAAAGAGTCGGGCACAAAGGCCCATCGTTTATATGATCTTAAGGAGAAGATTATTCATGTCAGCCGTGATGTAATTTTTGAGAAGCTAAAATCTTGGCCTTGGGAAGCACAGAATGATGCTGATTTCACAACTGCTGAGTTCTTTACCGTTAGTGGTAGCTTCTCAGTACAGGGTTCATAGAGCAGCATTGCAGATGAGCCTACAACTCCTCCAAATTCAATCCATTCGTATGAAGATAGTGTAGATGGTACTGGGGACAGCTCTGAACCTAAAAGATTCAGACCACTAAGTGAAGTTTATGACGAAACAGAGGAGGTGAAATTATCCGATGAGCTCCTGTTTCTAGGAACTGATAAACCTGTAGTTTTTAAACATGTTATAAAAGAAAGGGCTTGGCAAGAGGCTATGGATAGTGAGATAGAATCTATCGAAAAAATCAACACTTGGCAGCTAGTGGAGTTACTAACAGGCCACAAGGCGATTGGGTTGAAGTGGGTATATAAGTTGAAAAAGAATACGGCTAGTGATATCATCAAACACAAAGCACGACTCGTCGCCAAAGGTTATGTTCAAAAATAGGGGGTTGACTATGAAGAAGTGTTTGGATGTATTACTCACTTGGAGACGGTATGGTTGTTATTGGCTTTGACAGCTACAAATAGTTGGGAGGTTCACCATCTCGATGTTAAGTCGACTTTTCTGAATGGTGAACTGCAAGAAGATGTTTATGTAACGCGGCCGGAAGGTTATGTGAAGAAGGGAAATGACACTTGGTATACAAGCTAGTGAAAACACTATATGGGTTACGTCAAGCACCTAGAACATGGTATGCCAAGCTAAACAAGTGTTTGGAGAGGCTGGGTTTCATCAAATGTCCTTATGAGCATGCCGTATACACAAGACATGAAGGAGAAGAAACTTTGATCATTGGTGTTTACGTAGACGATCTCTTAGTCACTGGAACCAATGTGAAAGTTATTAGAAAATTCAAGGAACAGATGAACAAAGAGTTTGATATGAGTGATTTAGGAAAACTATCTCACTATCTGGGTATTGAGGTATACCAATCAAAGGGGTACATCGAGTTGAAGCAGTCTTCATATGCAAAGAAAGTACCGGAGAAAAGTGGTATGACTGACTGTAAAGTGACAAGGTACTCGATGGAACCAGGTCTGCAACTTGGAAATGATGAACTGGGAACGCTTGTAGACCCAACAAAGTTCAAAAGTACTGTGGGAGGACTGAGATATCTAGTCCATACCAGACCAGATATGGCTTTCAACGTTGGAATAACAAGCAGATATATGGAGCATCCTACGACTGTGCACTGGAACGCTATGAAACGCATTCTGCGTTACTTGAAAGGCACTCTGGATTATGGCCTGGTGTATACAAAGGGAAACAACAATAATTTATTGTGTGGATATTCTGATAGCGACCATGCAGGTCAGACGGATGAAAGGAAAAACACTGGAATGATGGCTTTCTACCTAAATGAGAGCCTCATCACTTGGGTGTCTCAGAAACAACGCTGTGTTGCATTATTTTCGTGTGAAGCTGAGATTATGGCTGCAACAGCAGCAGCGTGTCAAGGCATATGGCTACGGAATTTATTAAGTCAAATCACTGATTTGAAACCAGGTCATGTGACGTTGTTCATAGACAACAAGTCGGCTATTAATTTGACCAAGAATCCAGTCTTTCATGGGAGAACTAAACATATTGACATACATTATCATTTCATACACGAGTGTGTCGAACGAAGTGAGATAGTCGTCAAGCATATATGCACGGAGTTTCAGCGAGGTGATATACTCACTAAGGCTATGTCAACAGTGAAGTTTGAAAGAATGAGGGCACTGCTAGGAATCAGAGATTTGCAGAAATAAGTTTAAATTATGGGAGTGATAGTTGGAAAATAATTTAAACTTATTTAGTTTTTATTTATTTGTTTGCATTAATAAATGTAATTGCCAGTACTATAGCTGTAGTGGACGTGGTCATTAGTTTGCTTCCAGTGTTATCGAGTGATAGTTGGAAAATAATTTAAACTTATTTAGTTTTTATTTATTTGTTTGCATTAATAAATGTAATTGCCAGTACTATAGCTGCAGTGGACGTGGTCATTAGTTTGCTTCCAGTGTTATAAGGAGTATGAGTGTAGTGGAGAAAAAATTGGTGTCTGGAAGATAATTAGTTCTTGTGATCATATTTCTGGCACTTTTGTGTTAAATCAAAGTTCCGGAGATTGCATACATGAATCTCGACTGTGTTAGTCGATAATTGCGAAGTAAAGACACAGTTGTGAAATATAGTTGGGAGTAGTCCTTGTAAGGAACCAACAGACAAAACTAGTACGGTGCGGAAGGTGTGGAAGACCAGTAATTCTTTAGTGGTTGCCTGGATGACAGGTTCCCTTAGTCCATCAATTGCTGACATGGTTGAAGGGATACGAAGTGCTGCTGAGATATGTAATACTTTATCTAAACAGTTTTCGGGAACTGGGAATATGATGATTGTGATGGATATTCAGGATAAAATAGATGCAATGAAGCAGAGAGAGAAAAGTATTATAGAATACAGTACTGAGTTAAAGAGACTTTGGTCTGAACTAGATTACTATAACCCGTTGACGATTACTGATAGTGTGAGTGCTACTATAGCTAATACGTGGGTAGAAAGGAGGCGCGTGATTCATCTCATTAAAGGTTTGAATCCAGAGTTTGAAATAAGAAGAGCTATGATTTGTCATCAGTCCCCTCTTCCTCATATAGAGGAAGTCATAGCAGCTTTAAGTCAAGAGGAGTCTAGGATGAAGGTGATGACCACAAGTGGAAACTCACCCACTCTGGTCCGTTCTGCACTGGTGGCACCCATCACTAATGACAAAGAATGCTACAATTGTGGGTAAAAAGGACATATTAGTTGGAATTGCCTTTTGTCACAGAATAATGGACATGGTGAAGCTAATCGCAATAGCCGAGGAACATTCAGAGGACCTGTCTGTGGTCGTGGACGTGGGCATTCTGCTGGCCGAGCTAATTTAGTTGTCACAGAAAAGGGTGACAATGGAGAATCAACAAGGATGTTTGAATTAGAAGAACTTCGGGCATATAAGCAGAAGATAGAGAGCTCCAAAGCTCAAGGTTCAACTTCCTCTTTTCTTGGTAACGTAGCAGATTATGCTCATGCTGACTCAGGTACTCAAGTACAAGCACTCACATCATTTAAACCATCTTCTTTCGATTGGATAATAGATTCAGGTGCATCTAAGAATGTTACAGGATCACCTAGTGAGTTTGATATATACTTCAAGTATCCACCATCAAATAAAGAGACTATCCAAACAGCAGATGAGACTTTTCAACCTATTAAAGGAATTGGTTCCATCAAATGCACACCATCCCTTTCACTTGAATCTGTTTTGCATGTTTCCTCGTTCTCTGTTAATTTACTTTCAGTCAGTTCGATCATTGATCAATTGAACTGTCAAGTAATATTTGATCAAAATTCATGTTCTTTTCAGGAGATGGACACGAAAAGGACGCTTGGGACTGGCATCAGGCGTAATGGATTGTGGTATTTGAATAAGGCATGTGATGATGTTGCTCTTGCTACTGCAACTGCTGAAGGAGTTAAAGCTGAATTGATGTTGGAGCATTGTCGCCTTGGCCACATATCTTTTGAAAGTCTTAGAAAATTGAAACCTGAATTATTGAACAAAGTAAGTAGTAATAAAGTTGTGTGTGATGCTTGTGAGTTTGGAAAACATACACGAACGAGTTATAGTCGTTCAGGATTGAGAAGTGTAAAACCTTTTTATTTAATACATTCTGATGTTTAGGGACCTTGTCCAGTTACTTCTATTAGTGGTTTTAAGTGGTTTGTTACTTTTATTGATTGATTTACTCGAATGACATGGGTATATTTAATGAAGAACAAATCTGAAGTCCTTGCGTGCTTCAAGGATTTTTTAGCTTATGCACGTAAACAGTTCAAAGCTGAAATTTGTGTTCTCAGGACAGACAATGGCACGGAATATGTGAATAAAGAGTTTGCATCATATTTATCTGCTCAGGGGATCGTGCATCAAACTACATGCCCAGATACACCAGCACAAAACGGTGTAGCTGAGCGAAAAAATCGTCATTTATTGGAGGTAGCCAGGTCGTTTATGTTCACAACAAATGTTCCAAAATCTTTATGGAGTGAGGCTGTGTTGACTGCAACTTATCTTATTAACAGGATGCTTTCTCAAGTATTAGGCTTCAAACCCCTTGTGAGTTACTGATGGGAGAAAATGTGTATGTAGTTCCCCCCAAGATATTTGGATGTGTTTGCTTCGTGCGAGATCATCGTCCATCGGTGAACAAGTTGGATCCCCGATCACTAAAGTGTATCTTTGTAGGATATCCTAGTACCCAGAAAGGTTATCGTTGTTGGTGTCCCTTTGAAAAACGCTTGTTTGTAAGTACGAATGTCACCTTTCGGGAGGAAGAACCATTTTATGGGGAGAAGACACAACCTCTTACATGGCTACAAGATTCTCCTGTTATTAGTAATACCAGTAGCAAGGAGGAGAACACTAATGAAAATGTTCGAGATGAAATGATGCAAAATTTAAATGAAGTTATTGTGGGAATAATACCCTGTCCAGTGGAAGAAAGAGAAAAGAAAAAGGTTATTGATACTAATTTGAGAGTATACAAGAGAAGACAAATGACAAGAGTCTAGGAGGAGATATGAGCAACTGAAGTATTACCATCCACATCACAAGTCAAATATGAAACAAGAGCAAAAGAAATATCGCAGTCCAGGCCACAAGATGTCCCAAATGTCTCTGACGGTCCCTCTCCAAGTTCTTCATCATCCTTTTCTGGAACAAATGGTAATGAATCTCTTTCTACTGTTAATATTCTTCCCATTGCTGTTCGTGGAGAGCCTAGAACTAATGCCGGAAAACCTCCGGTTAGATATGGCTTCGAGCATGATATAGCTAATTATGTTTCATATGCATCCATCACACCTGCATACAAAACATTTATTGCATCATTACAATTTGTGTCTACACCAAGAAACTGGCAGGAAGCCAAGCAAGATCCAAAATGGCTTGGAGCGATGCATGAGGAGCTTAGTGCATTAGAAAAAAATAAAATATGGGAACTTGTTCCTCGTCTAAAAGGAAAAAAGGTAGTTGGATGCAAGTGGGTTTTTTCTGTTAAACAAACCCCGGAAGGTAAAGTGGAAAGGTACAAGGCACGGTTGGTGGCGAAAGGTTATAGTCAAACATATGGAATAGACTACGATGAAACATTTGCACCAGTAGCTAAGATGAGCTTCGTAAGATTGTTAATCTCATATGCTGTAAACTTTGGGTGACCTTTATATCAACTAGACATTAAGAATGCCTTTTTACATGGAGACTTGAAGGAAGAAGTCTATATAGAGATTCCCCATGGCTTTGGCACTGTGAGGTCGAATGGTATGGTATGTAGATTGAAGAAAACTCTGTATAGGCTTAATCAATCACCAAGGGAATGGTTTGATAGATTTCGGCACGTTGTCATTAGAATAGGATATAAGCAATGTAATGGTGATCATACTATTTTCTACAGGCATTTGAAGGGTCGAGTTACTATTTTAGCTGTCTATGTTGACGATATTATTATCGCTGGAGATGATGCAGAAGAAATGGTACTTCTAAAACAACAACTCAACAGGGAGTTTGAAGTTAAAGATTTGGGGCTCTTGAAGTATTTTCTTGGTATTGAGGTTGCTCTATCTGATAAGGGGATCGTATTTTTTCAAAGGAAATTTGTACTTGACTTACTTACAGAAACAGGGATGTTGGGTTGTCGAGCAGCAGCAACACCAATTGAGCAAAATCATAAAATATGTAATGAGTCTGGAGATCCTGTTGATAAAAGGCGTTACCAAAGGTTAGTTGGACGACTTATCTACTTATGTCATACGTGTCCGGATATCATATACGCTGTTAGTATTGTTAGTAGATACATGCATAATCCCAGAATGGAGCATTGGGAAGCAATTTTGATGATATTGAGGTACTTAAAGGGAAGTCCAGGAAAAGGTTTATGGTTCAAGGCTCATGGTAATACTAAAGTAGAATGCTATTGTGATGTTGATTGGGCAAGTAGCTTGGATGATAGGAGATCTACCTCAGGTTATTGTATATTTATTGGAGGCAACCTTGTGTCTTAGCGTAGTAAAAAACAAGTTGTGGTTGCTCGCTCTACTGCGGAAGCCGAGTATAGAGTCATGGCTTTAAGCTTATGTGAAATGATCTGGATTAAGAGTTTATTGATTGAACTACATTTGTTTAAGAGAGTACCAATGAAACTTTGGTGTGGCAACAAGTCAACAATTAGTATTGCCAACAATCCAGTTCAGCATGATAGGACCAAACACATAGAGATTGATCGATTCTTTATCAAAGAAAATATTGATATGAAGAGTTTGGAGCTGAGTTACATAAAGACAGTGGACAGTTGGCAGATTTTCTAACGAAAGGATTAGGATTTAAAGAGTGGGATAGTATATGTAATAAGATGAGAATGTTTGATATATATCGCTCATTTTGAGGAGGAGTGTTAAATAAAAGAATAGCCCAAATAAGATATATGGGCCTGAATGTATATCTGGTAGTAATATAAATAAACGGGATAGGGTAACATAACCTATATCCTATTCTCCTAAAATATTTACTCTTGTATTTATCTATATATATATATATATATATATATATATATATATATATATATATTCTGCATGTACTCATACCATTGTTACCGGAATAAAATTGAAGTTTGTTTTCCCGGTTCAAATATATACTTTCATAGCTTTAGTGATCAGATTATCAGCTTCTCTATCCACAGAAACGTTATATATTACAAGATAAATGAACCAACAAGGTCATTTTTCATAATTATGCGACAGAAGCTGAAAGAGAATGCATAGTCATGGGTTTTGAGCTGCATGCACAGACATTGTTTTAAAAAAGAAAATTTTAATTGATTGTCCTCGAAAACAGTAATATAATCTCAAATCAATTTATTTTAGTTTTAACTACCAATTACTTTTATTCATACTCTATGGCCTATGCCTTATAAACGAACTCAAATAAACATCAAATTGTGTTCGCGAGTCAATTACCTAATGCATATTTTTGCTTAAAGCCATGAACTTTATAATACTGTTTCTACATAACCCAAATTTATTGCTGTGACATGTATGATGTGACAATGACCATAGTATTATTACAAACTTTTCAAGTGACAAGCTGGTACTTGTTATAATGTTCAAGGACCCATATGTTCAAGTATGTTTTGTCTCTTTCGAAGGACTTGAAGTTGCTACTGGTGGTACTCCTGGGAATCCTGGTGGAAGAAATGGAAAGACTGGTGGCGGTGGTGGTGGTGGTGGTTTCACAACCGGAGGAGTATATCCTGGTATTGGCGGGAAAAATGATGGAGGTGCTACTGGTGGTGAAGGTGAAGGGAAAATTGGAGGAAATATTGAAGGTGGTGGCTGTGGTGGGGTTGGAAACATAGGTGGAAATATTGAAGGTGGTGGCTGTGGTGGGGTTGGAAACACAGGAGGAAATATAGGTGGAAATATTGAAGGTGGTGGCTGTGGTGGGGTTGGAAACATAGGAGGAAATATTGAAGGTGGTGGATGTGGCGGGGTTGGAAACACAGGAGGAAATATTGAAGGTGGTGGCTGTGGCGGGGTTGGAAATATAGGTGGAAATATTGAAGGTGGTGGCTGTGGTGGGGTTGGAAACACAGGAGGAAATATAGGTGGAAATATTGAAGGTGGTGGGGTTGGAAACACAGGAGGAAATATTGAAGGTGGTGGCTGTGGTGGGGTTGGATATATAGGTGGAAATATTGAAGGTGGTGGCTGTGGTGGAAACACAGGAGGAAATATCGAGGGTGGAGGCGATGGAAAAAACGGAGGAAATATTGAAGGCGGTGGTGAAGGGATGATCGGAGGAAGTATAGCTGGTGGTGGTTGAAAGGGGTTTGGAATCAAAGGTGGAAATGGAAAAAATGTTTTTTGGTTTAACAAGTCCTTTATTGGAATTTGTGGTTTTTGATTACATATGTTTGGTTGTGTTAGGGGTTTGAATGTGAAAAAACCGGCAGAGAAAATGTGGGTTCTTGCTTTCTTTGATTTGAGATGAAGTGAAGATGTTCTTGCTGTTGATGCCACAGCACAGTTGGCATCATTGCTGCTAACCAAGTTCACGGAGCATTTCTTGATATCCTTGACATGGTTAGTAACAGAGAATGGTAATTTCACTTTAAATTTTCCGTGCCTGTCTGTTTTCACTTCTTTGCGAAATCTTGGGCTTGAGTCTGTGCCATGACATTCTACAGCAACCAATGCCCCTAAACATGCAAAAGATTAGATACATACTAAAGTTATATAATTATATGGAGATGATGTAGATAGAGAAGTTGAGATATGTAATAAGATTGTAGAAAATAAACCTGAAATGAAGTGGTTAAACTTAGACAAGTCATTTTGAAAGCAAGTGTGGCAGTAGACAGTGCCAACAACAGTAGCAGAAGGAAGCTGCGTTTTCCTCGTAGCTCTTGCCTTTGTAGTAGTTGCCGCACAAAAGAGTGTCAGAGCCAAAAGCCAAGACATTGTAAAAACTCTCATGACTATGAAGCACTTTGTTTAATGCATACAAAATGTTAAGTATATATAAAGTTTAGGATCAAAGTGTTTGAATTAAGTTGGGAGTTCATGACTAATCCTCCACATCTTTATCATCATAATGCCAATCATGCAAAAGGTTAAGTACATAATGAGTTTGTCCACTCCATAAAAAAACAAACAAGAGAGGTATTGAATTTGTGTAGAGAAACAATTTGGTCCCCCATTTGGTTCACGAGAACCTTATAGAGTTATAGTGGCCACTAACACAAATTCCAACCAGCAAACAGTAGCTTAATAATTTACTAGCAATATTCTACTCGAATTTTTTCTGTTATTATTAACAGATAATTTGTGCAAATGTAGCTCGTCTCAAGATAATTTGTTCTGGTACAACGAAAGGAGAGGTAGAAATCGAAATCTAGAATTTTCTAACGCTACGAGCATTTTTGTCACTAGTCCAACACTAGCTTTCCTCCACAAAATGCATTAGCCTCTCTATTCTGATCCATGCGATTATAGATGGGACAGTGTTGAATCTGCATTTCTCTAACATGCCAAATAACTTTAATGGAGTAGTTGCGCATAAATTACAATTCAAACTGTGCCAAAATGTACTTATTTCCTCATCGTTTCACTTGAAAATAAAATTATTAAGTTTTCAAGCGATGATGCTATATTCATGCATTTAGCATTTAGCAAGTCGTCAAGCATCAAAATGTCATTTGAGAAGAGGCGTTCACCATATTAAAATGGTAGGGATCATTATCAATCAAGTTGAGATTGAATTATTAATTTGAATTCCATAATTTTATGTCTGTTCTTTCGTCGCATGCTATATGTTGGATTACGTGAACGTGGCTTTCTTTATAACTATAAATAAATGGCTTGTTCCTACGTTTCATTTTTGCCATTTAATTTAATAAATTGTTTACAACCAAGATTTTATGAAACCGTTTAACGATATTGTAAATTCGAGTAATAATACTACACTTAAACGCAACCCGATTAGACCTCTTACAATAAAACAAAGTAGAACAATTACACATATGAAACAAAATAACTTAAACTGATACAGTGATACTGTACTTAATAATAATCTGGATATTAATCTTGTATAAGAATATGAAAAGATAATATGATCGAGCTTGTATTTTTGAACAAGAGTCGTGTTGTGTCAACCGAGTTGCCCATAAATGTATTTGTTAATTTGATTATTCATACGAGTGATGTTATGTACCCCGGGTCCTGTACTAATAGGTCGCCATATTATGCTACACAACCTTACAATCAACAACTCCACCGAAGTCTACAATTTCTGGATTAATTAATTAAGGTAATAATAATAAAATAAGAGAAAATTTGATAATATTATTCTTTTTCACCTACCACCAAACCAAATAGACTAATCATACACTCCCACCTGCTTTATTTGCGCGTTTTCATTAGCTTTTCTCGCCGAGATATCCAACACCCACCCCAGAGAGATTCTGGAACATCTGAAATTCTTGCAATTTCAGCACAACCCACCTATTCAAATTCCTCTCTCTCTCTCTCTCCGGCTCTGAAGGTACTTTTGTTCTCTTCCCCAAGATTATCTCTGCGTGTGTCTATATATATGCATGTTTGTGTATATAACATTTTCTAATAATCTGTCTTATACTATTGTTTTAGAAGCTTCTGATCACTTTTTTAATCTTACATGGGCTTCTTTCTTTTATTATAGAATTGTGTATTGTCGGTAGATATGTGATGCTTTTGGCTATCGGGTCAATTCCAATTGTTTATTTGGACTATCTTAAATGGGGTTTCTTGGATCTTTCTTGTGTATTTTTCATATTGAATAAGAAGCTTTATTGTGTTGTTTATCCTGTTGAAATTGCTTGTCACTCTATACTTTTTAATCTGATTCTTGAGGAAATGTGAAGAAAAGTTCTGACTTTATTGTTAGCTACTATCTTGGTGATTCAAATTAGATTATTTTGTGGATTATGTACTGTTTATATTATGCTAACTTGATCATGATTTGCAGTTAGTGTTGTGTGATTTTGTCTTAAGCTTTTACCGTAGTCTGTCTGAAAAAAGCATGTTTTTTCTGACTTTTTGATTAAAAAAAAGAGTCAATGGTAGTTTTAGGCAATATGCTTACAAGATCAATGATTGACCAGCTATCTTTGAAAGTAATATGCTATTGTTGATGCTTCTAATGCTTAAATTCCTGATACTTTTCAGGTAAATCTTAAATTTGGGTTTGGCTTCAAGTTTGTTAGAGAGAGGGAGACTACTGGCTTGTGGAGCCACTCTAAGTTCTGCGAGCCCAGAGTCCTCTCTCATCATACTATATTTTAGTTCGACGTTCTGCGATCATACTTTCTCAAGATACAATGCTCCAGCATTTGGGATTTGTTGATTAAATAGAGACACAATTTGAATCCGGAAAAACAATAATCTTGATAGAATAACACCATGGGTGCTGTTTGTTGCTGTCTACGTGATGAGTGCGAAGATTATGCTAATTTAAACAGTTCAGTTTATCGGAATTGTGTATGTCTTCGTTGCTTTGTGCAAGGTTGTGTACATGTGGTATGTTTTTGTTTTATAGCTCTTGATTTTTGTTTTACCGTTTCGTTGCTCTTGTTTTTGTTAGTACTCTCTTTATTTTGTCTCAGTTAAGTACTTAACAAAATTGGATTTGTTCATTACTCCACCCAATCTTATGTCTATAGGTGCCACATAACTCTAAGAGTGTTACTTTTGTCTTGTTTTTAATGGTAAATTAAGAAACAAATGGTTTCTAGTTTCCCATACACGAAACGTATGCTTCATTACCAGTGAAATTTTAAAATTTAGGATTGTGGTCATAAATGTTTTTGCTCGAATTGAACATAATATAATTTGACATCATAGAAACAGAAAATGTTTTATATGTAGCCTAAAGAGATTGAATGGTAAAAAAAATTGTAGGACTTGTTATCCTGAAGGAGGCTAGTAGTACGAGAAGGCATCAAGCTTATTCTTTTAGTCTTCTTTAAGAACTATATATTTTGGAGGGATATGCTATTTTCAGAGTAGAAGGAAGTTATATTTTTGGTATCCCGCTATTTCTGGATGTTGTAGAATATAGATGATCTTTGCGATGGTTTTGCCAAAGTTCAATGAATACATTAGTATTATTTTTTTTGGTTCAGGTCAATTACAAGAAATTTATATACTCGCGCGCACATATGCCTCCAGTGAGGCTCAAACCTTCGACCTTTGGTAACTAAGGACGAGGGATATCCATAGGCTAAGCCTTGTAGATTAATATTGCTTTTATTAATATAATAGATTTCAAAAAGAGCAGGATTGCTCTCTCCCTCCCTCCCACCCACCTTCTCTCCTTCAATTTGCTCGTGGCCTCCAATTTCACAGGGGCATGTTTCATGTGGAACTAGGATGTTTTAATAGGAACTTTCATCAGTCCATACTCTATAAATTAGCAATGAAGTGTGTGTTAATTTTAGTTTGTTAGTGAGCATGCTTTCTTTCTTGTGAACAATGCAGTATTGAACTTGAGGTTTTTCCTGATTTGAGTAATAACTAATAAGTATATCATACTGGGAGAAATTAACTTGCTAGGGTTTGTTTATTGTACATCGTAGTAAAAAACTACTAATAGTTGTTGTCTTCTTAAGAAACTTGGTTATGTTTCTTTCTATTGTGTAGTATGTGTCTATATTTCAGAGAGGGGAGGAACAAACCAACTCTTCAGTCACTCAGGGAACAGGGTCTTTCAGTTCGACAACATCTGAAAATTCTTTATCTGACATGTACCGGTCTCCTCCTAGGCCATTGCCTTATGATGCAGACACTAGATACTTCCGCTTGCAGCGAGATGGACTGGTCTCAAGAAGAGAGAAAGGTACAAGTCACTCGCAGGAGGAATCTAATCCACTTAGAATAAGTGACAGTGATGCAGATTCAGAACCTTTAGTTGCTGCAAGCAAATGGAATGAATCAACATGTGAGGAGGGATCAAAAGAATGTGATCCCAAGTCTGCCGTGAGGTTATCAATGGGAAGAATGTCTGGAACTGGATTTGCACATGTATATTCTTCTTCAGAAGATGAAGATGTTTGCCCAACTTGTCTTGAAGGTATAATGCAAAGTGCAAAAGTCAAATAGCCTATCTAATCATTATTGTGATTGCAATCCTGTTCCCCCATTTCTTACATATTCATTTCTGGTTACACTATCTCTTATAGAATTCTGGGACCAATACGGATAACTAAAATTCTGATTACAATTTTTTTTGAAATTGGTGGTGGTGGTATGCTGCACCTCACCTTTTTATATTTTATATTATCACATGTTATTTAGTTTAATAGTTATTACTGATTTACCTTGTATCTGCGTGTGGTTTTTTTGTTGCTCACTGACAAGAACTCCACATGTCAATATTGATTCTATCTATGCCATGAAGTTTTTAAAATTCTTAATGTATGGCATAAGCTTTAAATCCAATAACATCCCCTGCGTGATAATTTAATGGATGTTATAATCTTTTTTGGTTTGCAGAATACACTACTGAAAATCCGAAGATAATCACAAAATGCTCTCACCATTATCACCTTGGTTGCATCTATGAATGGATGGAGAGAAGTGATAGCTGTCCCGTTTGTGGCACGGTATTACTTCATCTGTTAGCTTATATTAATGCAATGTGTATATTATCGATTGTTTTGCATGTTACGTATTTTCATTGTATATAATCTGATTTTATTTTTCTTAGGCCAGGGTATGACGCCTAACTTGCATATTATTTGTATTTGTCTATTGGGGAGTGATACTTTTATTCTACTTATTCATAGTTTCATTTAGGTAAAGTCATGTAACAGTCAAATTCTACTTGCAAATTAGCTGTTGCAAAACTAAAGCTTGTCTATTGAAGCGTGCATTTTATAGCTGTTGCACATCATTTTGTCTCCAACAATGATGTGCCAATGCATTTATATGGGTTCTGATAAGTGATATCTGGCCGTTGATAATAAAACTGTTCTTACTTTATTCAAATGCACATACAGAGACACACAGAATAAGTTATCTTTACTCAGTTTATTGCAAGTATCAAGTGTTAAGCATGATTTAGAGAAACATTCTTGACCGTGTTATCTTAGTACTGCTTTACATTTCTAGTATTAAATGTTAATGAGAAATTGTGGTGAAAGCGGAGATCTGAAGTGATCAGTAAGTCCTATGTGTAGAGTTTTGTGGAAAATTTGTAAAGAGATTGCCTATCGCGGTTGTCATACATATCAAAGGAATACATATGCATTTGTGCTGTCTGGGACGGCAGGTATAAGTCTCTACATGTAGGCTGTATTGGGGGCTTTTTTTCCCTGTCGAAAAAAGGAGAATAAGAAGGAAAGGAGTTGTGCTTCAAGTACAACTAAACTTGGAATTGACTATTATTTGAATCTTAAAATGAGGAGGGAGTGAAGCTCTGTTAAGTGTTTCATTGATTGGACCTGTTCAAATTAATAAAAGAGTAGCGAAGCGGCACATTGTGGTTTTATCAGTATGCAAGATTTCACCTATGTAATGCCAGAGCTGCAAAAATTATATTTTGAACACTGCCCTCGGATCTTGTAATGACCCATATAGGAAATTCTGATTAATTGAAACTTGAACAACCTAGATGAAGCTGCCTATATAAATGTACCATGATGGGACAGAGTTCAAGCCAAATATTTAGTAGGTGTAGTAATTAGTTGTAATTATTGATGGAAGACGTATGCGCGCACTAAGCATTGTATACCAATCTTTTTTACTTGAAAACAATGATATTATAAGTACCCTGCTATATGAATGAATTATTATTAGTTTTTCCTTAACATAATTGTCTCTGGCTTCTGTAGATGATGGAGTTTGATGAGACGACTTGATGCTTCAGAGATGCACGTCGTGGATGGAAATACACCAAAATCAAACTGGTCATGGCAAAGAACCTGGATACGAAAAAATTGTCCGAGTGTTTGTAAATACCATTTGTAACAGTATTATATATCATATAAAGCAAGTCGAGAGTTCCTTTTGTACTCTCCATCAGAAGTAACGTACTTTCCCTGTCCACCGTGAAGGGAAGGAATTCAAACCAAGGAGTGAAATAATATGACAGCAGAGAGTATAATTAGTGTTTATAGAGGTTACTTTACCAAAGAAATGGAATGAAAAGGTAAATTCTCACCCGTGCTGTCTTGGAGTTTCTTGTCCAAGTTTTGAACTTATCATTGTAACACATTCTAGGAAATGTAGGCTGAAATGACATGAAAGGGGCCAGTGAATCGTTTCATGTGAGCTGTTTTGCCATTTGTAAATATGTACAGATGTATGGTCTAATTGATCCCTGCCTGGAAAAAGATACTGTTTGTATCGACATCACATGTAAAGATTGGCTGGATGCTACAGTTGGTCCTAATATATTTCCGGTTTTGATTGTTATGGGGACACCAGTCTCTTTATTCTTTCAGTTTTAATGGTAGAACTTTCACTACTGGTATTTTTATTGACATTGTCTGTATTGTCTTTAATTCTTCCTACTATTCCCAATAGTAATGGCTGATTTGTCCATAGGTTTCACTTGCATCTTCTAGACTATATGTACTCTCTACCTTTCTATTTTCTCAATGATCGAATTAAAATACCCTATATATTTCACTATCCCGATAGAAACGTTATGGTTTCGTTTACGATATGCCCTACAATATGTTATGCAATATACCGCAAGTAAAATATATTGTAGAACAAATAATACTCCATTGGATTTTGGTCTAGAAAAGTAATCTAATTTTACGCGTAAGAAATGAATTTGGGTGGAAATAGAGTGCAAATTTTGTTATTTTGTAACTGGGGTTAAATAGTTTTCTCTAAATGCACTAAATTATTGTATATGCAATTGATGCTGTAATTCATAAATGTAGTAGGACAATGTGTAGTAGTAGTAGTTGAAAATCGGGTTGAAACCTAACAAGCAAATGTACCAAGACTTTAGATACTCAATGGCCCTAAGAAGGACATCTAAATAAAGACAGTCCTACCAATGTATGTAATGGCAATTACTATTTTGTTTCACAGGCAAACCATATAAATAAGAGAAAAAGGAACATGAGATTGATCTCGAGAAATTTCTTAAGATAATAGGTTATTTTAGTATAAATTTTTAATGATAAATTTATAATTATACATAATATTCTGAAATTATAATAGCACCCTCATGTTTTAATATGAGATTTGAGTGTGACCTCAAAAAATTATGCGAGGTCGAACTCAGAATCCTTCTCTGTGAATAAATCCATTCAAAACCAGCATTCCATATTGGACCAAAAACAACAGAATCATAATACAATTATAGATACTCATGTAAATCATAATACAATTACAGATACTCATGTATATATATATATATATGATCGATCAATCAACTCAAATCTTATACATGAAATTGTTATGAAGGTATATAAGCAGAGAATTAACTGAGCAAATATGGTCACTTCCCTTCAACTCAACACTTCATACGTTCACAAGCCCATATTACATACATATGCGTTTTGCATTGCCCATAGAGTTCTCAAAGTCGGCCATTGCTGCCTGCTGCTTTAACCTTTTTGCTATTTCAAAATACACCTAATTACAATAGCATGGTAAAAAATCCTGCGTGCCAGTTGCTTATCATATATAAGTAGATACTCAGATCACACAAAAGTTATACGCAACAGAAAAGATCGATGGTTGATCTTTTAGAGCATCCATCCTGGAACTAGTCCATTCACACTTTGACCATTAGTTGCATTTATCTGATCGGAACCTACAGCATTATACCTGAACATATCCAGATATTTTTTTAGATAAAAATGGAACTAAATAAACTGATGAACATGCACAGAAAAAAAGGCCTGGCTGATTTTATGATGAGAATCCAAGAATTACCCAATCTGCAATGTAGAATTGCAGTCCAGCGGCTGGAAAAATCCCTGAGACTGCCCATGCTGCTGTTGGTGCTGCTGATGCTGGCCATACGAGGCACTTTCTTCGCCACCTGGCCATAATTGTCGTAACTGAGCCTCTGAGTAATATTCATGCAGCTGTAAAACAATAATTTGGACTGATAAGAAAATTAACCTATTAGTTTTATCTGCTTAACTTAAAACCGGATGCAAATTCCCTGTAACTGTACTCAAGCAATTAGTTGCCATGAAAGTAATGTTGAATATATTGTGAGATATTGTTGGTGGAGAAGTGGACTATATATCCTAAATTCCTAATAGAGTCTGATTGGCACTACACAGTTCACACTAGCTTGTAGTTGTAAATAATCACCATTTATATGGAAATGTAAAGTTGATTATAGATGTGAAGACAAAATTTTCCTATTATAATTTAGAAGATATCATAAAAGCTTCTTGTAACAAGGAGCACCACGATTAAAGCAGGCTTTCATTGAACGAACAAACCACTATTAATTTAGGGATATGTTAAAGCAGCCATCGAGCTAGCTAGACAATTGTACAAGAAATTTGACAACAGCGCAGGACTACGATTGGCTTAATTAAGAACACGTGAGTATGATTACTGTACTGTTCATTTTAGAGATTTGATGACGAATCTCATATCTAATTATAAAGTTTATCATCTCTCTTTTATTTTTTTGATTCCTCACGAGGTGTTTTTAGCGCAATGGCGGGACTAAACCCCACTAGAGTCCAGGCCGGATTCCCATAGGAGTTGGTTGCCTTGTATCGGCTTTCCATCCTATTTATAGGGAATGGTATAAACTCCTAACCAACAAAGTCGCCTCCAAGAGAATCCAACACAGGACGTTTAAAGTTATTATCTAAGAATCTGGTATGGGCCTCCACATGAACAAGTTTGGCATGCATGAACAATTTAGAAATCATTAACAAAAAAGCAAGAAAGCATGGGCCTCCAAGTCATATTATGAAGTAACTAGCCAGATAGGTAAATGGCTGAAACACAGACTTTTTTTGTTTCTGTTTGTCTAACATTTGGTTGAACTGATCTTACATATGTTGCCAGCATTTTGCAGCAAAAAAAGGCAGGCAAACCAGCTTCATTCTTACACTCCCATTCATTCGAAGATACAGACAATTTAAAATTGTAACCAAAATAAAAAATTGAAATGAATACAAACATAAATGAGGCACTCGTCACCAAGTTTTTGGGACCAAACTCTAATTTAAACTTGTAAGAAAGGGATTGAAGGGAGAAATGATATATGAATATTTATCCGTAAGATAGTACAATTTCAATTCCGTCTGCACCTAATTTTTTTCCCCATTAATTTGCATAAGATGCAACTCCTATACGTACCTTTCCTTCCAGAGCCCTGTTGGTCTCAAGCAACATTCTTTCCTGCAGTTGGAGCAATGCATTATTTAAGATATAAGCTTCAGTAAAGAAGAATATTAATGAAGATTGAAATGGCAGATAAATAAAAGTATATAAGAATACCTTATTTTGAAGATCAGAAAGCTGGTCAAGCATGCATTGGGTCTGCAAAGCAGTTTAGATCCAAGAGTCAAAATAAATGTAAGCTTTTTAATTTCTTGCAAAATCAGAAAAGACTATTATATATCATTGAGATGGCCGAAAGGCAACATTTTAGGGCATGGAAATATTATGTCATCGTATGTATCTATGCAAAGGTAAACAATTTGAGACCTTAAAATTTAAAATGTGCTAATTTGAGCTTCGCTATGTTTCACTATTGCTAAAGGAATACAACAAAATTTTGCTGTACGTTCAGTATAAGGATCTGAACTTAATAGCTAGAACATGCAGTTGATGCACACCGGCCCTTTACCAAGTTTCTTTACCTTGGTAGACCTAATATGCTTCAAGGATTCGTCTAGTTGGAGCTCCAAATGTTCTAGGTCTTTTATGTTTAGAGGCGCCAGGTCTTCCCCAAGAAGGTGCCTACAACATATATATAAATTTAAAACTCAAGAGTAAATTATAACATATTAATTAATTATCAACATAGAATAGCACAATGTGTACTTGCAGAATTTAAAATGTAAACAAGTAGAGAATATACAGTAAAGCTAAACTAATTTGTACCTGACACACATATATATGTTTGTTGGCTAGCTAGTTATTATATTAACTACCTTTGATATTGTTGTAGGGACTCATATTTGCCTTTGAGTTTTAGGTATTCCCTGTAGCTGCTTTGCTATAGACATGGCAAGAAGTAATTCATTAAAGGAATTAGCCAGAAACACAAGATGAAACTATTACAAATGTTCGGGTTAAAAACACATTAATGTAATTAAGCTACCTCTAAATCCTTGGTTGTCCGGTTAACTTCCAGTGTCCCATGACTGCAATTTTGGTACCTTTCGAGTGTCTTGAGCATGCTGATAAGGTTTTGTGAACAGAGAAGACTTAATTGGTTAGGTAAGGGATGGTAAACAATCAGAACATATGATCTGTAATTCTGTATAGAACATTTATGTACTACGTACATGAACTAATGCCATTACTTGCAAATTGCAATCTTGATACTTTAAATAAAAGCAGATGCTAGTAGTTTTCATATTAAAGATGACTCTGATTGATGGCTGAAATTTAAACGCTCGTGCAATATGCACAGATGCTCGAATCCTCAACCTCTAGTTTAGTTACCGATGCAATATGAACCCGAACCCTCAATATCTGCTTACACATAGAATTGTGATACATGTACAGTGCACATTATCTAAAAAAGAAATGAACCTATTATGTATGTGTAAAGCATAGTCATCAGGACACATCATTATTAACATGTTAGATGGAACATCCAGTTATGAATTATTAGGCACACATAAAGCTAGTTAATTTTGGCACCTAGGAACCATGCGTATATATAAGGATGTCACTGATCGTGTTGAACCTTAATATCCAGCAAACAATCACTGTACGCAAGTGGTTAATATCCATAGGATACTTTGACAGTGCTTGTTCATTGAATCACTTTGTTCTTTAATAAATAAGAGAGATTTCATGAATCTGCTACAGTAATACAGTTACATCATCATCTATATATGAACCATATTAACTTTCAGTTTCATATAACTAATAAACACTCAGAAATGTGTGTGTCATGGATTAGGTTCTACCTGCGAAAAATCACTCAGACAATTAGTTTATAAGTTATTTAAACTGCATGTGCAAATATAAATAGATTCATGTAACATACATATATATACACACACACCGTGAAATAACATAATTTTTTGGGTTAGACAGAGTGCATAATCAGTTCAAAATCTTCCTTTTTCTTTTTCTGTCAAAAATTAAAAACACAGAGAGAAGAGAAACTATTGTGAGGTGACACAAACTCATGGTAATGGGTCCTTTTTTCATCATGGAACCCATTGAAAATAGATTAAAAAGTGCTACATATCTATTTAATTGAACCATCTGCTCACAAAGAATCCTCATAGCTATGCTCTACTAGAGCATCAGGGATTCAGTATTATATTGGTTGCATGCTTATCAGTGAAAACTACTATATAGCTAGGTCCTGATTGAACCTTCTTCAAATTCATCAATGACACTACTTTATATCAATTGTATTATATTATAATATTAATGCCAAATGATACTAGTAACATATATACATGTGTGTTACTGTTTTATGATTAATATATAGTTAACTAATTAGCAGCCATTCATTTCTAAATAATTGTAGTTTTAACTTTTAATATGTGAATTGAAATGTTTAAAAAACAAAATTATATTTATTATTAAATTTAAAATTATCACACATGCCAAAAGTCACAATTATCTAGGAACTGTTGCAAAAATATTACATACACATCCCTGCAATTGAACTGATGATCAAGTTGTTCTTGCAACAAAAATTAGCTTTTTATTTTTTCCAAAGCACAAGTAGGGATTAATTAGTAATCATTTTGTGAGGCATAAATATATACTCTATATATATAGTAATATATTATATGACAACTTTTGAAGACAAACGTGCAGTTCTCAAACCAAAGTTGCATATATAATTGTACCAATAAAATATTTTTCTACTTAAATTTAATTGGGTACGTAGAAACTAAAACTCTAAAATAGATGACCAGCTACACACATATATATACACTAATAAGACTAGGGGTGAGTTTAAAAGGGAAAAGGGGAAGCAGAAATGAATTATTAGTAATATCCAGTTTCACAGAACATCTATATATATGTAGATCTGAAGATTTAGCTACAACTCCATCCTCATTTGTATGATTGTAGATGTCTTGTGTATATGTGTGTGTGTGGTTTGTTCAAGGAGCAGTATAATTAAGAAAGCAGTGAGATCTAATAGTAGAAGATTTACGCATCAAAACTTGATCGATCTTGCACCCAAGTCTCACCTACAAAAAATATTAAGTATGTGTGTGTATATATATATATATATATTAACCACCCAAAAGTATCATATTTATTGGAGTAGTGCAAAAACACATGATATATAAAAACACAAGACCTAATTAACAAAGAAAAATAATGGCACAAGATTAATTGTGGATATATTCTTAACAAGCGGCCATAAACTAGAAAGTCTTGGGGGAAGAAAAAAGAAGAAAATGTAGAGATGTAGAAAAAGAAAAAAAGAAACATACTTAGAAGTGCTAGAAAACTCATAGAGCTTGCCACGATTAGAGAAGATGATAAGAGCAACCTCAGCATCACAAAGAACAGATAGTTCATATGCTTTCTTCAATAGTCCATTCCTTCTCTTTGCAAATGTTACTTGTCTGTTTATTTTGTTCTCTATCCTCTTTAACTCTACTCTTCCCCTTCCCATTTCACTCGATCTCCCTACCTAATTATAATATTACTCCTCTCCCCCACCCCCACCCCCACCAAAAGGATGCAACAAAGGATTAACCTGGCTCCAAACCCTAGACGAGAGAGAGAGAGAGAGGTGATATTTGTGTTGTTGGCTACTTTATTAGTATTATGTTGATGATGATGTCCATGCTGTTGGTTGCTAGCTTGTTTTGCTTAATGGAATCTCAATAATAACCCTAGGGATAAGAGGTTGCACTGTACTCCACAACTTAATTAGGGTTGGTGTTCTTTCCGCTTTCAACATTCATCCCCCCTCGCTTTTTACCTTTTCCAGATCATTTCCACACTGCTTCTTACACTCTCGTAACCCTTACGTGCATTTTTATTAAAGGGATACTTACAGGTTGGAGAGTTACGTGAGGATAGCGCGTGAGATCGATGCCCTCGATTATGGCTTTGTCCTATTGTGGTATTAATTAATGTAGTTTAACTAGTTTTGTTTTTTATTTCAGATTCATGGATCATAACGTCGTCATTAACCTTAAAATAGATGCACACGTGTCGCTTCACCACTGGTTGTCTATAATTTTATTTCTTTTCTCCATTAATTAATTTGTGTCACCGCAGTGTTAGATCAAATAGGAGTATATTAATATGAGCAGCGCTTGGATATTTGTTTCTGTATCTCGGTGCCTACGACTTTTTGTCCAAATCTTTATACTTTACTTCTCAGCTTTCACAAATGTTGTCGACTTGCAGATATGATGAAATCCAAGTACAAATCATATAGTAATTGATTTTAATAATTCTAGACCAAAAAATGACAAAAATCATATTATGAGTAGATTACATAGAGTTCAAAATGGATATCGATTTTTCATGTTCATGTTACAAAAACTCTCTTCCCGCCCCCAGCAGAATATATTTTATCCTCATCCCCGTTTCGTAAATAAAATCCAAACTTCCGGTCTCGTGTAGCATTAAGTATTTATATGTAAATACGTCAAAAAAAAGTATTTATATGTAAATAATTTTTATACAGGTAATTTTATTCATTTTTGGTCACATAATACTATTAATATTATTGATATATAGTAAAGTATAACTAACATATACATTTTTTATAATGCTAGATAGATACTATATCTATCATATTTTCAACAACCAAATTATGATCTTATTTTCACTATTAGTGGGGCTTGTCTTTTCACTCAGCTGTATTTGATAATACTTGTTTTTCATTAGTTTCTTAATTGGGCATTTTATCTTCAAAATCAGTTTGCGAGAGGAAATGTGTTCAAATTCAAATAGTACCCAACTAATTTTATTCTTCAATAGCAGGCCATTCCATTTGGAAAGAAATTAAGAAATGATCGCCTCTCAGCTATGCAGATTAGTTCATATGTTTACTAGTAGTTTATTTAAAAGAAAAACTAACAAAAATATTAATCTTGTCAATGCATTGTACTGGTTATAACTTTAACTTTAGTCTTTCTACACTCTTCTGTTTGTCTTGGCTTTTGCGGGATATGTTTCTTCATTTATAAACTTTTTAATTAGCAAATCAAAAAGAGAGAGAGAAAAGAAAAGGATTTTTGTCAAATGTCCGTCAAATTATCTCCCAAACCACTAGAATAAAAACCCATGGTTAGAAAAGTGTGTTGTGATATATCGATCGATCGATCTCAATATTCGATTTTGTATTCCAGTTTTGTCAATTCATATCCCAACAAAACGTGACAAGGCAGCTTTGTACACACACGGACCGTAACTTTGGACTGTCAGTATCGAAAACAATAGATCTTTTTTTCCAACCAAATCGTCATGATCGTTTATGGACACTTTTACTTTATATGAGAATAAAATGTTACCTTGAGCTAACTTTACTTTTTTATTAACATGGTAAGGTTGCCTTATATTAAAGTAGTTGGGAGTTATTTTTTGTTCGGTTCAATCACGAATTCTAAGATTATTATTGATAGTTAATTAAATAGTACAGCACTCCTAGTAAATTAAGGTACAAAAGTAAATATGAGAAATGTGCGTGTAAAAAAACACTTCCCAAAGAAAATTTAGCAAAAAAAACAGTTCCCAACGAAATGCATAAAAACCAAAACTGATGTAGTAGCGTGATCTGGGGCTAGGTGTCGACGCATGGTTCGCTGAATTGACAGATGTCGAGCTGTCAACTGTGAATCTTTGGTGCACTCCAGTGCTCTGCTCAATACTTTACAGTAACTTTGGCCCACCACCTCGTAATATAAAGTACTCCTTCCTATACATTTTACCACTTCCTTCCTCATTATCTGCCAGTTTTATACTTTTATGTATGCATCGCCCGGCCAACCAGATTGACTCTAATATATTGTACTCTTATTTATAGAGGGATGTAATTCTTAATTTTTTATGTAATTGTTATAATAAAGTTGAATTATTTAAAAATATCCAAATTGATAAATAGGTTACTTTTTACCGATTAAACTAAGGAAATATTTAAATGTAATCATTAAGTCTCCCTAAAAAAAATCAACTTACAAAACATTTTATTTGGTAGTTGACAGTAATGTGAGATGCAAGATCATTTATTTGTCTGTTTGTATAGTCGATAGAGATAAAAATATTGAATTGTTAAATGTATATATCTATTAATATTATAATTCCTACTAATCCTACATTTCATTTTTCCAGTTATATTCCCAATTCAATAACTTCATCAGCTTTATTAAGGGTATTCGAGTAATTTACTAATTCAGACAATTAATTCAATTGTATTACCATATCTCTCTCTTTAATGATTGAACCCCACTATTTAATTAATTATAATTTGAATATTAACTAATTATACTTATATATGATATTCAAATTTAATATAAACTATTTTAAGAAATGGAATAATAATTTTCTAAATCAATTCATTTTATTTTCTTTATCTTGGTTTTTTCTGTCAATATCAAAGTTTTATTATTAATTTAAATTCATCTGTTTTCTTACCGAATAAAAGTACAAAAGATATATTTTCACAAATTTTTCTATTTTCTTTATCTTGAATTTTTTATTTATCAATATCAAAATTTCATTATTAATTTAAATGCATTTGTTTTCTTTTAAAATAAAAGTGCAGAAAATATTTATTCAGACAATTAATTCAAATCTATTATCTATCTATTAATATTATAATTCATACTAAACGTACATTTCATTTTTCTTCAAATCTATTGAACATGTGAGTTGATATAACAGAAAAAGAAATATTTTTAATGATTTAATAAGATTTATGATATTAAACCATTAATTAATATGATATTAAACAATCAAATGTATTGACCAATTCGTTTACATGTATACTTATACAATTAATATATATATGTATCTAAAAATAATTAAAAATTTGGTAATAATTATAAATTCGTAATCATATTTTATTAAAAAAATCCAATTCTTGAACATGGGTTGATTTAACAGAAAAAAATACTTTTAATGATTTAATAAGATTTATGAAAGTGTTAATAAGATCAATTTTGATTAATTAACTTGTTTTTTCTTTGATTAAATCAATTTTTAAATAATTTTTATTGAAAATGATTTAAACTCAATTTTAGATTAATAATAATGGTATACTAAGTGTTTAATAACGGACTAAACACTCACAAAATAAATATAGACTTGCAAATGTATTTAAGCTACACATATCAATTCCATTTCATATCACAATTAACTTAAGCGGCAGTACAAACATAAATATTGAGAACGGGGACGTATAGAAATAATTTTGGACTACTAGCTAGCTTGTTGATATAAATTTGTTCCCCTAGCACCGGATTCATTATGTGGGTCATCGATCTAGGTCCCAAAAGCTACCCCATAGTTCATCCAATGTAATGGTGTCTGGGCAAGATGCAATTTCTTGATTAATGTAATAATCAATCACAGGCGATGAAGATCGATGATGGTTAGTCACTGAGTGTTGTGCAAACCCCATCTCTTGATTGCCTTGTGGTGGCATTGTCATACCCACTTTCTCAAATGTGTTCACCTCTCCATGATCACGATCATGAGTGACTCTTGTGTCCTTTTTCATTTGATGATCATCTTCCGGTGTTTGTTGGACCTGATGGCTTTTTAGTCCAAGTGTTTCGGCTTCTCGCTTTGCCTGCCTCCGATATGGCTTTGCCTTGATCTTGAAATGAGTTCTCCAGTAATTTTTTATCTCATTGTCTGTTCTTCCAGGCAAGTATCTAGCTATGGTTGACCATCTGTCCATATATATACATGCAATAATTAAAGAAGTTGCAGTAGTTTAGGAAAAAATATATATATAATGAGAAAACTAGTAAACGTATATATAACCAAACATTAATAGGTAAAACATAAATGTCCTGCATACTTGTTTCCCCACAAGGCATGCAGCTCAATGATGATGCCTTCCTCCTGTGGTGTCAGATTTCCTTTCTTAAGACCAGGCCTTAGATAGTTCACCCACCTTAGTCTACAACTCTTTCCACTCCTATTCAGACCTTCAGAAGTTATCAATTTAAACACATTAACATTTAGATAACCAAGTCAAAACCGGGGTCTGTGTACATGTTACCTCCCCAGAAGCTACTCTACAAATTTACGAGCGGGTTGTTTTTTTAATAATGAAGCTATTAATATAATCACCAAATATATGAAAGTAACCAATGCATACCTGAATACTTGGACACAGAACTCCATGTCCCATCGCCATGCAAGTTTATATAATCACGAAGCAGCTTATCTTCCTGGGGAGTCCATGGACCTTTTCTCCAACCTTGCTCATTACCACTGCCTTCCCCATCCATCAAACTACTCATTATTAAAATTGTTCAGCCAACTAATTGACTTCACTTATCTCGCTATTAATGTGTAGATTGTCTCCGATTCGCAAGACAAAAGCATGCACTTCACTTATATACACCGTAATAAATCAGTCAATTTAATGTCATTTTCTTAACATTACACCATGCATGATGACTCATTACCACCGACTCTTTTACCAAATCAGTCCCTATATTATTTTAATCACATCTTAATCTCTTAGTTTCATTCTTAACCATCCAACATTAAGCATGTGTGTATTTCGAATCAATGTCATTCTTTTTGTGTCCGACATTATGTCACCTAGCTAGATACATTCCTAGTTTCAAAAACGTTAATCATCACAAGTTTGAAGTAATTAAGATTATAAAATCTTAATTAATTATAGATTACTTAGCTAATGGGTGGTTGTAATTGTTTCCCTTGACAACGGCTTATGTTCCAACTAGAGCATAATACGTGTTATATGCACAACCTTTGGCAGTATGCTTTATAGATTTATACTTGTTAATTGTGATGTTTAGTTTTTTAAGCATTAAAATGGAAGCTTCCAGGGATGCTAATTAAGGTAATGGAGCATTATAAATATTATAAAGGAAATTAGAACAATGAGTCACTCTTGGACACGTGGTATGGTAGATAGTTGAGTAAGATATATGAGAATGTTGTGGCTCGAATCAATTGGTTAGAGTCATTGATCTATGTACATAATGCCATATATAGGTAATGATGGTATGATTAAATTAACTAAACAATAAACTTTTAATAAAGTTTAAGCAGCTGCTAGTAGATCGTGAAGGAGTTCAAGATCTTGTAAAGTATGTGGATTTTTGTAGAATCCAAAAGGTATTTGATTTGATAGTCAGTAAAAATTAAGATGATGTACATCCTTTTAAGTTTTTTTAACATTTAAACAGCACATGGATTAGTAAAATGTTCCATATCCCAAAAATTGTTCCAAATTTTTTTTAAAATACTAAATTATCACGTATGTAACTAGTAATTTTTTTAATATTAATATGAAATCCCGCATATACATGTGAACTCACGAATTAAAATATGTCATATGTCATGTCACATCATTTAAAAAAAATTGAGATATTTTTTGAGTACCTAACCCTACTCCATGGATTAACATACAATGAACTAGATTAATGGCCACAATTGATTGATTATTGCGAGCTCTATCTAAGATGGTTACAATTACAAATGTAAGTATGTGCAAATGGTAAAGGATTTGGTTACTAGGAATATCATGTCAATAAAGATTCTTCGCATGTTTCATACTTGGAGACTAAACGTCATGTACTCCCTCGTCCCAGTTTATTTGTTATGTTTAATTTTTTGTGTTCAAATTAACCGAACTTTGACTCATAATTAAAAAAATATTAATTTATAATTTTGAAAAACTGAAAATTGTATTTTAAATTAAATTATATATACTTTCTAATAATATAATTTTTATAATTTTTCTCAACTATATATATGAAATTTTCAGTTGAAATTGGGTCAATTTAACCGTAAAAAATGAAACAAGACAAATAAAATGGGGCGGGGGAGTATATAGTAGTGACGTAGTGTTATCATAAAAGGCATCTAGATAAATTTGATTGTTTATAATTTATATAATGTAAGGGTTTTTCTAGTGTGCACATGACATAGTCACTTACTTTCATAACAATTTTATGAGATTTATCAATGTGGTTTTTTTTGCACATAGAAGATCTATTATCATTATTAAATATGAGTCAATTAAAATTTGACAATTAATCTTTTATTGTGTCCTAGAAAATTCGATAAAGTAAAGAACAGAAATTTATTCAGTGTTCTCGAATTTAGGAAAAAAGGGAAGAAGAAATGAAAATTTTTTCTTTCCAAATTTTTTAAAAAATTGGAAGAAAATTTTGGAATAAATATAAAGGAGATTTCTTCCCAAATTTTTAACTTTTTTCTAAAAATATCATTTAAGAACAAGTTTAAAAAAATAAATTTTTCTTTTTCTTTCAGAAAAAATATGTGGAATACGGTGTTAAAGTTAGTATTAATTTAATTAATTTTATTGTTATGTGTGTTTTATGAGTTACTAAAATAATAAAAATGAAAATAAAATTTAAAATCATACGTTAAATGATGATATTAATTTTTATCAAATAAATTTATGAAAATAAAATTATTTGTTTAAAAATAACTTTTACCAACCTCTGACTTTAAGATATCTTTTAATTTTATTTTAAATTATTACATACACATATACATATTTTCTAGTTTAAAATTAAAATTCACCTTAAATCCATATCCATATCTATATCTATATCTATCTATTTATGTCTATATCTATATCTATCTATATATATAATAAAGGAGAATATCAGACGCTCTCAAATCGCTCGAAACTATTTTTCCAATTTTTCTAGAATTTATGCATTAAAAATTTATATAAATTCGTATTTGCCTTTTAATAAGAGTCTAATTATTACTTACCTTCTAATTATAATTCTTATAGAGAAATATTAAATTACTCTATTAAAAGTCTAATGGAATTAATACTTACCTTCTAATTAGGATTTCAATTACTACGTACCTTATAATTAGGAGTCTAATTATTAAAATTTAACATATTATAATCGTAAATGTTATAAAGATAATTGTATGAAAGATTTAAAGAAGAATCGATACATCCACTTATTGGCAAAACAAAGTGTTTCACCATAGAGCGGTTCATCAAGGAGAAGCCTATTAATCGTTAAAATTGCAAAATTCTATTTTGTTTTTAAAGCACTCGAAATTATTTTTCTAAATTTTTAGAATTTATGTATTTAAAATTTATATAAATTTCTATTTATATTTTAATAAGATTCTAATTACTATTTGTCTTCCAATTAGGTGTCTTATAAGAAAATATTAACTTATTTTCTAATTGTGATTTAAAGAAAAAGCGATAGAGTCTCGAAATTATTTTTCTAATTTTATAGAATTTATTTATTAAAACATTTATATAAATAACTATTTGTGTTCTAATAAGAATCTAGTTAGTACTTATCTTTTAATTAAGATTTTAATTATTATTTATATTTTAATCAGGAGTCTGATCATTAAATATTAACCTATTCTAATTGTAATTCTATAAAAGTAATTTAGCAAGGAAAAAATTCTTATAAAAGTAAAATATATTAAATATAACAAAAATAATTTGAATAAAATTATAAAAAAGAAATTGACGACCAAACGAGATAGCGGCTCAATAAGGAGTAACATATTAATAATTAGAATTTAATACTCATGTTATAATTTTTATTTATAAATGATAAAATTTATTTAATATGTTATCGATATAAAATCTATTTGAGATTTAAATAAATGACGATAAAACGGATCACTATCCAGAAAAAATGTTGAAGAACAAAACGAGCCAATATGAAAGAACGTGTTAAATATTACAAATTATCAGTCATATTATGATTTTTAAAAATTAAGCTCACATTTGAATTTTGTGAAAAACTAACAATGATTAATACATAATTGCATTAAATATAATTAAATCTATTTTTATTTTGTATTTGGGTGCACAACCAAGGTAAAAACGACTATAAAAACTATTAGATAAATTTTTGAGTTAGGTTATAAATGATGTTGAATAGTTAAGTTATAAATGATGACATTTATTTTATTGCAGTGGCAATTGAAGAATGTTTAATTTTATCTCACTTTACCTTGATAATATTAATATATTTCTCACACACACATATAAAAAATGCTAAATTACTTATTTATTAATCAATTTATAAAATATTAATTTAACTAATTTATATAGTATTCTAATTTTTTATTTAATAATATAAATTGTAATTCTTTATTTAATAATTTTTTTTAAAATTATAAAATTAATTCCTTATCATTTTTAATGAGTTTATAAAAATATTATAAAACCGAGCAAAACGCAGTTTAGTCGACTAGTTTTTAGGTATAAACAACTGGGTTCAATCTTACAAGCAATGTAGTTCACACAAATTAAAAAATCTTAAATATGATTTTTTATTTTTATTTTTTATAAAATTATAAAATTGACTCTTATTTTATAATAATTAATATTGAAAAATACAAATTTATAAGAGTGGCTTGGGAATATACTCCACCAAATTTTATTAAACGAAAAGAATATATGTTATAAAAAATTAATTAATAAATAAAACTAACAGTTTAAGACGGGGAAGTTAAGACAGAGGAACTGAGGAAGTAGGTCGTATTTTGTTCTTAAATTCTTTTCCCCTTTTTGTTGCTGAGCTCCTTCATCCTATTGTTCACGCCTCACGGGTCCTTCCTGGACCTTCTGTAAACGGGCCTTTATTTAAAAGTGTGCAATACTGAGGCCCAACAAAGAGTATAAAGTTTTATAAAATATTTATATTTATATATAATTTTATAAAAACTTATAAATGTATTACATATAATATTAAAATATAATTATTAAATTATAAATATATTTATTTTTTATAATTTTTTATGTCAAATTTGACGCTAAATTTACTGCACTTGTGTAGCCTCTATGGATATGTTCGAATTATCAAAAAAAAAATTATTTGTAAGTATTTTATCACTTACCTAGGTAAAAATTAATTTTATTTTATAAATTATTATCTATTTAAATAAATTCATAATTAATATATTACTTAATATATAAAAATTAGTAAAATAATAACAAAATATTATAAGTTACATTTTAAGGAGATAGTATATGTTTTTATGAAGTTGAATTACAAAAAAAAAAATTAATAAAAAGACATTTTCGAAATTAATTTTAGATTTCAAATATAATTTTAATTTAAAAGTTTTATGATAAATTTTAATAAAAATTATGTAAGTAGGGCTCAAAGTGTAATACAGTTCAAAATATTTTTTAAAAAAAAATAGTATATAAAGAAATTTTAAATCAAATTAACAATAAATATTATATATATATAGTCGAGTTCTAGGGAGATCGTGCTTGTCAAGAGACGCAAGAAACCATGATCAAGACCGTTCATTATTTATAATTATAGAAAAATAATAAATACAAGCATAATGGTAGTATTGTAATTACACACGGTTATTAATGACATGTAATATATATTCAAATCCTGTGTGTATTTTCCTATATATGTAAATAATGATTTGCAGCATCTTTGTAAATGCACCTATAGGGGGTGAATAGGTGTTTTAACTGAGTATATCCAATTTAAAAATATTACCAAGCTGTTATAGTTGAGTGTAATGTGAACAGTCTGTTGTGCCTTTACAAACTAGCTTACTGTTTTCAAAATGTAAACAATTATAGTAGGTTAAAATGCATGTAATACATAAACAGTTAAAAGCAATATGTAAATGAGGCACACGACGTTTAGTCAGGTTCGACCCCTATGTATAATGGTCTACGTCTCGGTCCTCTACCAACTTGGTAAGAGAATATATTATTAATCAAATATAATCCAATTACGAGATTAATAATATATCTCCTTTTAACCCAATCACTGAAAGTGACTTGCTATAATCTTCGGCAATTCTGAGCAGAATGATTTCAGTTTGCTATTTTTGTCTGCCTTTGCAATCTGTTCTTGAACCTTCTGTTCCTCGAACTCTTTGGCTTGTAGTAACAATACAACTGAATCATTAGCTCCCTTATTCTATCACATAGAACCCCTTGCCACTTAGTGATTATCAACTACATTTTGAACAATACAAAAGATTGAATGTGTTTACAACTCAAACTATATTCTCTAAATATTAAATCTTCAATATAGAACTAAGCTCAGTTTAGAGAAGAATCGAATAAAGTTTTTCAAGATACGAGTTGTAGTGTATTGGTTGTAAAAAACAAATGAAAAGCTTAGCAACGTTATATACAACTACATGCAATGGCACTTTGAAATATAGAGAGAATATAACGTTTAAAACTCAGAATATTTCAAAGCATAACTATAAGAGAAAGAAATAAAATTGAATTTGAAATAGCTCCTGTAATTATGGATAAGATAGGGTAGTAGTTTTTTTTATAGAAAGTGAATTTAAATTCAAATCAACTACTTCCTAAAATTTAGGAAAACATTTTTAATTAAAAATATGAGCTTAATAATATATTAAAAATGTAATATATATATATATATATATATATATATATATATATATATATATATATATATATATATATAAGAATGTACAAGTATATTAATCCTACACTAAATATAAATCTGCTACACACATGCAGATAGAAAACTGCTCGATGTAGGACTCTGTTTCAGCTTGCTATAATCACGATATAAAATGTTATTATGCTATTATAAATATATCTTGCAAAACAAAGTTAATACATGCAATACAATATGTTATAGTAACATGACAGACATAAGTAACATATACATTCTAATAAGTATTCTACCTTACTCAATTTGTGTGATCATCAAAATCATGAGGGTTACAATCTCCCTTTCTTTATGATTACACACCTGTTTCAGGAAACTAAAATGCTCCCCATTAATCTATTAACCCTGCTTAAAAGATTTGTACTGCATGACATATTAATTTTATCCAAAAACTAACCGATGCACAATTAGCATATAATAGATAATTTCATAACTTACCAAACTTGGCACAAAATATCCAAAATACCAAATTTAAACATCTAAGTTTTGGTTAACCAGCCAAAGCAAAGCAGCACAAAATAATTATTCAAGCACAGAAAATGACAATTATTCAGTAGACACAAAACAAAGTACTTAAACATGTTCAATAGGCATCGTGCATAACAAAATAAAACATAAACTCATCCTAAAATTCTTTAAGTATTATAGTGAACACCTTAAATAATCTTAATATTATAATATTAAATATTAATGAACGCATTAAGTTCTCACTAAAGTTGTTTAATGTGTTCATTAATATTTAATATTATAATATTAAGTTTTTTTGATGTGTTTGTATAGTTACTAAAATTGAAAATTGTTATGATTTTATTTCTTATCAGATCAATAATTTACTCTAACTAAATTATTTCCAAAAATAAAAAGATACTGCAAATCATTGTTTACATATATAGGAAAATACATACGGTATAAAAAATTTGAATATATATTACATGTCATCAATAACCATGTGTAATTACAATATTGTCATTATTCTTGTATTTATTATTTTTCTATAATTGTAAATAATGAACAGTCTTGATCATGGTCTCTTGATAAGCATGATCTCCCTAGAACTCGACCATATATATATATATATATATATATATATATATATATATATATATATATATATATATATATATATATATATATATATATATAATAGAAATAAATACTATATTATTAGTTATATATAATATGTATAAATAAGGAGTATAACATGTGTGAATACATATTTTAAAAAATGTATAAATTAGATTTGTAATATATTAAAATAAAAATATTTTCAAGTGCTAAATATGAAATAAATATAATGTTTTAATATAAATCTATATATATCTAATTTCTCAAATAATCCATGTTATGAAATTACAAACATGCCCCTTAGTTAAGCCATGATTAAATTAGTTATGGTTATGAAAAATGGTAATATAGTCTTTTACAGATTTATTTTTCTATTAACTTTTATTCTCTTCACTCCATTCATTCTCTCTCCACTTAGCTCTCCTTTCCATATTTCTTAATTCTTATTGGCACTCCACTAATTCTCTTTCTTTCTCATTTCATATTCACTTTTTTATATAGTATCTTATTTTATACTCCCTCCGTCCCAACCAATTCTTTACACTTTCCTTTTTGGGACGTCCCACCCAATTCTTTACATTACTAAAAATAGTAACTTTTAACAATAAATATATTATTACATCCACTACTTCACTCCACTTTTTCAACACTTTACACTATTACACCCACTACTTCATTTATTTTAACAATAAAATCACTATTACACCCACTATCCTTGGTCTCCGTGCCCGGACCAAATGTAAACATTTGGCCGGGACGGAGGGAGTACTTTGATCATTTTATTATTTTTGAACTAATTTTTAACTTCTGAAGTAACCCATCTATCCAAATTAATGAGTACTAATTTTGTAATTGAGTTAAGGCTAACTTTAGTTATTATTAATTATAATCAAAGTTATTAATGTTTTTTTCACATTTATTTTTACTCTCTCTCCCCACCTCCCATTTCTTAACTAACTCTTCATTTATTCTCTCTTCCCCATTTCTAAATTAATCTCCTTCTTACCATTTTTCGCTAATTTTTAATTATTCTCATTTTTCATTTTTTTCTTCAAAATTATTAGTTAGTATCCATATCAATATTAAATCAATATTTCTTAATCACATATCCAGTTATTCTCTATTCGTTATTTCCTAATTACCCAAAATCATTAACATATTTTTAATTATTAATATAATTTTTCACTAAATTTCAACCATTTTCATTTTTATTTAGAATTGACAATTAATATCAATAACAATATTCAATTAATATATATACTCAAATTCTCATGTTACTAACCATAACCCTTAGTTAAGTCCCTAATTAAACTTAATTTAAGTTAATTATTATTATAACAAGCTATATTTATTGATACTTTATAATTTTTGTATATTATTTTCAAATTTGATCCTAATTTGTTTTTTTCAAACTTTAAATCATTTTGTTGTTATTAAATTTTAAAGTTGTATATTGTAAAATATTAAAAAATCACATCATTCATTGTATATCTAATTAAAATTACATTGAATAAAATAAAAAATATTACATTATATGAAAAAAGATCTAACATGCACATTTTTTTGACATCATTTAAACACGATATAATATTACAATAATTAGCTGGATATATTATAAGTATAAGTTTAATTAAATATTTTCTAATTTAATTAATTAATTAATTTTTTATGTTTTGATAATAAATTACTAACTGAAGTAATTATGTCTAATTGTTATAATTAAAGTTCTTTCTAATTTCTTAATTAACTTTCCATTTATTCTCTTTTCCCCATTTTTTAATCAATCGTCCACTTATTCTTTCTTGTCCATATTTCTTAATTACCCAATGTCAGTAATTTATTTTTTACTTTTTTTTACCATTGTTCACTAATTTTCAATATCAATATTAAATCAACATTTTTCACTAATTATAAAAGGTTTAATGGTTTTTTTTCATATTATTGTTTGTCCTAACCTTAATTAAATCTTAATTTATTTGATAAGATATATATCAATGACACTCAAAACGTGATACAGTTTCAGTTGAAAAAGTATAAATTGAACATTATCGTGGATAGGGGAGAGCAAACTCCAGGTCGGTTCATTTTTTGGATAAAACCAGAACTAGAAGTCCTCAGTTTTTAAAATCAATAATTGAAATACGATAAATGAAAAATATTATAAACACAAATAAAATTTATTAACAAAATACTGGATCATATAAATCATTAATAATAAGTATCACTACAATTATATAAAACCATGTGAAGCACACATTGAAACTAGACCATATTCGGATCGAGTTTTACCGTTTTCGGTTTAGTCGGTTTTTTTACTCAATCCTAATCGTGGGGAAAACAATATTTGAAATAATAGATCCATATTAATATATTATGCTCTTAAATACATTAAAAATTCATATCCATTTATAAGACTATATAAATTGTTTTAAAGAATTAGTAAAATGATTTACATACTACAATTGAAATAATATTATATTAAGAAAATATTAAAAAGCCTGAACAAGAAAATAAGCAGGAAAAGAGATAATAAGGACAATAATTTTTTTCATAAAATATAATATACATATATTGACATATAAATATTTTTATATTGTTTTATTATTATAAAATCATTGGAACTTGGGTTATGTATCAAAATTATACTAGATTTAAGTTTATGTTAATTAAACCTCATTTTACATAAATATTTATTATTAACACAATTTAACTTAATATTTTGTATTAATTTTTTTTGAATTTATTAATTAAAAGCTAATATGATGACATTTGTTATATGTATATGATTTATAATTTATGAGTATACTAAAAGTTTAAAGTATAAATAACATGTATATAGTAACATTTTTTAAAGTAACATTAAATAACTTTAAGTAACCAAATAACTTTAAATAACAAAATAAAAAATTTATTTTAATATATTTTAATCCAAATGTATGTAACACGGGCATAATGCTAGTTATATTAATTATTGGATTAAAAGAATTAATTAAAAAAAATCTGTATTTAATTATAATAATAATGTGATATGAATAGCAATAAAAGAAATTATAAAGCATATATATACGCACAATAAACCATTATGTCACAATTAATCTCTTTGAAAATCTGACAAAAGATCTTACATATAATTATAAGCCCCTTTTCTTTCTTTCACACACTTTTCTTCTTCCGCCGCCACAACCACCACCACCACCACTACCCCATCTCCGCCGCACAAACTCAAAAGCCCTTTAATAATTATCTTTTATTGAGTTATGGGCAGTGAAAAACCAGGGGAAGAAGAGAAAAAAGCAAGCAAAGCCATGTCTTTTGATATCAATGATTTCACTATTATCAAAGAAGGTGAAGCTGAGATTCTTATGCATACAAAAAATGCTGTCTTTTACAATAAAGCCCAGGTTCTTATTCTTTAATCTTTATTTGTTTTATGGTGATTTTAAGTCCAGGACTTTGGGTTTTTGATGGGTTTAGATGATTAAAGATTGGATTTTTATTGCTTATTGTTATTGAGTATGGTATATTGGGTATATTAAAGGGATCTTGTCAAATTTTATTTATGATTGCTTGTTCTTTCTTGTATATCGTCAATGTATGGGAGGAGTGTTGATGATAATTGAATATTTTAATTGTCATTGTTTGTATCTGTGATTATCTGTTATCATTATAAAGTTTTAAATTTTAGGATATATGATGCAGAACAAGATAGCACAAAAAAGATTGCACACTATTGGGGAATTGAATCGCAATTCAATTACTACCCCGATATAAATCCCAAGATGTAATTGATCGCAACCAAAGACAATGTATATAACATAAAAACTATAATCTGTTAATCACAAGTATATAATGGCAGTAAAACCCTACTGGACTATAACATAAACCCAAAACGGCAGAACATGTGGGCTGAATAAAAACCCAATATAAATATATAGTCTAAGACATAGTGCAACTGATCCCCATCAATATATATAGCGTGTCATTATAAAGTTTTAATTTTAGAATATTTATGAAGTCAGAGAGGAGAACAACCTTAGTTCGGGAACTCATGAAAACCACTGGTTCTGCATTTTTTTACATTTTATTTTGCAATAATTGATGCCAAAATACTCATCGAATTTGTATTCTGAGAAAAATATAATTTTGACGGAAACTATAATGACAAATTTACAGAACCGGTAGTTTAACATTTTTTCAATTCAATAAGAATGCCTTGCTAAAAAACCATCAAAATTTGTAATTTCTTAAAATATAATCTCGATGGTATTTTAGCATCAAATATTTCAGAAAACAATAAAAAGTTACAAAACTAGTGGTTCTCACAATTTCTCACAGATGCATTTGGAACAACACTAAGGTGGTTCACATTTCAACCAAAATCTATATGTAAAATTTTGGGCTAAAAGGTGTTAAGAAAAGTGGGGATTTTAGTTCTTGCTGGGTCATGAGTGCAAATAAGTTTACATATATAATTTATTTATACATGGAAAAAAATCAGTTGCAATAAGTTTTCATGCCATGATTGAAAGTCGCTTTCATTAGGTTTAGAATTTGAAATCTAATTAAACTTAAAGTATGTATATTGTAATTGTGAATCACTTAATATAGCTTGAAATAAGGAATGAAGCTTTGCGGAGCTTCATTATGCAGAAGTCAACATTACCAGTTATTATTTTCTTTTCAATTTTTTTTCTATGTTTGATTTATAAAGAAGGTGAGATTTTTATGGATGTCATATGAAAACTTAACCATAACAATATTTAATCAAAGAGCAATCTTAATGTCTTCTGTTTTGCCATTCCTTCAAAGATTTTTTTGAGAGACCCATTTGAAGAATAAATAAATTGTGTTTGAAGTGTTATAGTATTGTTGCATTCCCAGCTCGTTTACCATGTTCAAACAAACAATATTGCTTCTGCTCTTTCATTTTGGTGTTTGTGTAGTACCAGGAAATGAGTCTGATCTGAACTGTTTAAACAACAGGTTAACAACAGAGACATATCTATTGCTGTCTTGAGGGCATTTATATCCAAACGTAAACAGGAACATGAAGCTTTTTCGTCAAGAAGAAGAAAAACACCAGCAAAGTTACCAGAAACCCCCTCTTCAGAACCAAAAGCACCTGTCGACTCTGTTAATGGAACTGTAAATGGTAAATTTGAAGTTTCAGAACCTCTTGATGAGCCCTGTAGAATCTTAGAAGAACCACTTGAAACCCAAGAAAAAGTTCGAAAAGAACTCAAACCGCCAAGAGTGTTGGAGGTGTCTATTGAACCTCAATCTTTTCTTTCTTTCTTTTTTGTGATATTCACGTTGGCGTTATGAACTATATGGTTGCTCATTTGTGTACAACGCTGCATTTGCACTGTTCTTCCTATATAGCAAAACTCATGCAAAAGCTTTTTATGTGTATTAATAGGCTTTGTCAGCCTCAGGATTAAGGGCTCTCAGGTATGCACGTGAAGTAGAAGGAATTGGTAAAGTTGTAGCGGTGGACAATGATCCAGGTACCATCACTAGTTTTCAATACATTTTCTTGATATTCACAAATTGGGGCAATAATAGCAGCATGTGTCATTAACTTTTTAAAGAATAATTAAATATGATATTATGTATTTTTGTCAACAAAAAAAATGATATTATGTACTTGGAATAACAGTTTCAGTCAACATTATCACATCTGATAACAATTGTATTTAATTAGTATTCCATAACAGAGATATAACCTCTAAGTATCATCAGTCTTATACTAAATTTTCATAACGCATAACGCATCACATATCATATTTCCTATATACACTCAGCCTAATTATCTTAACATTTGCAATCCTATCCAGATTGTATATATATTTATTTTTTTGTTATAATTAATTATATCCTGTCAAGAGTTGAAATATCTAAATTCCGGCTCATATTAACTAGTTAAATATCTGTTATGCAAATTATTTTGTTATATACTTTAATGTCATATGTTTGTTTCTTTCAAAACGTTGAAATCTGACCAGTGATTAGGAATTAGTCTCAAGTTAAGGTACACCTCTATACAATAATATGGATCAGTACTTGCGAACGCTAACCATTGTTCTTCTTGCAGCCTCTGTTGAAGCATGTAAAAGAAACATTGCATTTAATGGGTCAGCAGCAGCTGCAAAAGTAGATTCAGAACTTGCTGATGCTCGAGTTTATATGCTCACACACCCTAATGAATTTGACATGGTATCATTCTGTTATTTATCGTGTATTATGCAATCTCTTCCTCCTTTATATATTTGTTGTACTTCCCCAAGTTCCTAACATACATACAATTTTAACTTATTAAATTGATTTATGTTGTGTGTTTGGGATCAATGAAAAATCCATTGTAGTAGTCATTTATACTTGCTGGTTCTAAAGAAAATTTATATATAATTATATGTTTGGGTGATGTTCCTTAACCCTTACTGTCCCCTTCTATATGTCAGGTTGATCTTGATCCTTATGGTTCACCCTCTGTGTTCCTGGACTCTGCAGTTCAATCAGTTGTTGATGGAGGCATGTTAATGTGCACTGCAACTGATATGGCTGTTCTCTGCGGCGGTAATGGAGAGGTTTGCTATTCAAAGTAAGGTCCTCTTCCATATAGCTTGGTTCAGATCGTAAACTTATTTTAGTAGCTTACCTTATACTTGTCAATAGAGGAGTGGAAATGTGTGCTGATTTTCTGCTTCTTTTGTAACTAGATACGGTTCATATCCTTTGAGAGGAAAATATTGCCACGAAATGGCTTTGCGGATCCTTCTTGCCTGCATTGAGGTACTCTCTCTCTCTGTCTCTCTCAAATCATCTGTACTTACAAAGCAAATTCTCTATCTTTATTACATTTTTAAGAGTTGTTGATTTGTATATTTAAATGGTTCCGTCAATTGCAGAGCCATGCAAATCGATACAAAAGATATATTGTTCCTGTCTTATCTGTTCAGATGGACTTCTATGTACGTGTTTTTGTCCGTATATACACGTAAGTATCTATTTATTTATTTTTTGGGGAGGGGGGGGGGTTCTCTTGCAATCAACTACTGATTTGCAAATCTCGTGTGTTAAATTATAACTTGCTCCTGTTCTGCCGACAAGGTTACTAAAGTATTGACTAGTATATGTAAAATTATTGATTACAGTTCAGCTAGTGCAATGAAGAATACTCCTCTTAAGCTCTCGTACATTTACCAATGTGTTGGCTGTGATTCTTTTCATCTCCAGCCAATTGGAAGGACTGTGTCCAAGGTATAGTAGTTTCATTGTCTATTTCTGGACAGCAGTCAGCAGGCATTTTATGTTTTCTCTGTACTTTATCAATTGCACTAGACAATGCCAGAAATCCTATTATGTTGCCATTTTGTCTGTCCTTTCTTCTACCTCTTTTATGTGTATGATTCTTGATAGTTTTTAATTATTTGGGTACATTATATAAATTTCATATTAGTTTTGTTTAAGTCAACGTGCACAGAGTTGTATTATCATATTTGAATAAATAAATGTAGAAAACAAATGTTACATAGCATGGATATTGTGTACAGTACAGTCAGGATACATATAAATTAGATTGAATGAATGTCATGTGGTTGTAATATGACACCCATAGCTCACAGGGACTAATGGGTTAAGTAACTTGACTGAATATATAAATACATCATAAAACTAGGCTTTATTACAAGTTATGTTTAATCTCCATTTTTCACATCTTTGCCTCTCTATATTTACTTCCTCACTAAAGCACTGTCATTTTAGGTTTAAATTTCATAGTTATTTCTCCTAGGGCTGTAAAGAAGTGTGGCTGAGCCGCACTGAAATTTGGGTAAACGGGCCTGAGCTTGAGCTTTAGTTTTAGCTTTTGATCCATGCTAATATACCTAGCCTAGGTTTCTTTTTCGTTTTGTGTTTGAGCTCTTCAATTCTTTATAAATGAGCCAAGATAAACTGTGTACAACTTGAGCTGAGCTGTGAGCAGAATGCTGCTCTTGACATGGTTTTGTTGATATATATAGCAAACACCATCATATTCTTACTGTTATTCAATATCGTTATGTTGTAGTTAATGTTTGTTACATACTTGGTAATTAATCAACATCATCAGTCATGTTTATATATTACTAATAACTGCCGTATCATCACAGTTATGTACTATGCTAATAATATTTATGAAGTAATTATATAACAAATATAGTTACACAAGTTAACCATTGAAAATGATATATATTTTTTATTTACAAGCTGCCAGGATCTTTTAACAATAACTGTAGTTACTGTATATATGGGATACTAGAAAGTTAATAATTACTAAGCTATATAATTTTTCTTTTGCAATATAGGTAAAAGGAATGTTAGTACTGCTTATATTATGATATACTTGTATATATTTGATAAAAGGAATGTCAGTACATGCAGGAATACTATTCCTTTCATGTAGTAGTGACCTATACTGAAAGAATATAATATTTCAGTATTTATTTATCAAAATTTTTAACTTGGTTTATGATTCCGTCATGTCTAACTTTCAATTATTTGTTTGTTTTCATTGTTTTCCTCCAGAATAACAGTGTAAGATATTTACCTGGGTTTGGTCCTGCTGTTCCTCAAGAGTGTAGCGATTGTGGTAAATCATATAATATGGGTGGACCCATATGGTCTGCTCCAATCCATGATCAAGAATGGGTCACATCCATACTAGACGATGTTAAAACCATGAAAGATCGGTATCCTGCATATGAAAGAATTTCTGCTGTATTGACAACAATTTCAGAGGTTTGTATATATCTGAAAACCTCTTAAAACGAAAAAATAAGGTCTCAAGAACTAGTTGAATCGATTTACTTTCTCCTCGTGATTTATTATCATAAACTACATATATTAAAATAATCATCCGTTCTTGATACATTCAACACCTTTGTCCTTGCTGCAGCAGCTAAAATATTTCTTTTCTCAATAGTTCTCTCTCCACAAGGCAAATAACATACATTCTAGTGATACTATTTCACATAGATGCATATCTGCCCTATGCATGCTGTCTCTTTTATTTGTTAGTCCTATCTGGATAATAGTCTCCGCACTTCTTTAAAAAAAATTAGCATTTGCTCCTTGCTTTCTTTTGGGACTATTATTTTTGTCTGTTGTGCTTTTGAAAATAGTATGATCGCCTGATCAGTATCTTAATACATATTTTATCTATATGTGATTGCACAATTTGAAGCAACTTATTCTTTAACTTCTTTAGCACAACATATATTTATTTAAAAGCAGGCAGATAGACTTTACTGCTCTGATATGGTCAGGAAGGGGTTCTCGAATTGTGCAGAATACTATTTGATTTGAGTTATGTCTCTTTATAAAGTTTGTATTGGACCTCTAAGATGTGCAATTGATCGTTGCATGTCTTTCCTCTTGCAGCTGCATGTTGACTTTCTTGCTGATCCATGATGTTTTTTTCCCCTCAGGAACTCCCCGACGTTCCTCTCTTCCTAAGTTTGCACAATCTCTGTGCAACACTAAAATGTACTTCCCCTTCTGCTGTTATATTCCGGTCTGCTGTTATCAATGCTGGATATCGCATATCAGGAACTCATGTAAATCCATTAGGATTAAAATCAGATGCTCCAATGAATGTCATTTGGGATATTATGCGTTGCTGGGTAAGAATTATATACTTCTATATATATATATATATATATATTCTGCTGCTTATTTGGTCCTAGGTTAGAAATTAGGTCTAAAGTTAGTATGTTGGCCCATTTAATGTTTTGTAAGAATGGGGTGCTTCTTTAGTCTTGTTTTTTTCTGTAATGGTTTCATGAATGGATATCTGAGGCAGCTCTACTGCATCCCATCCTTTAGATGAGTATATTCTGGCTTTTTAGACTTCAAAACTTGCTCATAGTTCATCAACAAATCATTTTCTTCTATTATTGCAATGTCTTCATGTGAAGCATGATGTTGTTGATAGTGGAGGTGTTACCTTTGTAAAGCTGATATATCTTTTTGTGTAGGTAAAAAGCCATCCTGTCAAAGCTCAAGCACCGGATCAAGCTGGAAGTGTGATACTTGCCAAGGAACCAACACTTGAGGTATTATTTTAACATGAGCAAGTTTTTTTTAACCTCGTGTAAAAGATCGAAAGTCATATGGCCTTCCTCACGCTTCTTTTTTTTTTCTCATTTTTTTTCTTGCAAGTGATACCACCTCATCGACCTAGAGGGGTCGAGTCTGTTTGCATCTTCTTGTCTTCATCTATATTGTCTTTCTTTTTTGTTTTGACAAAAATATTTTTTGATAAATTTATACATCCGAACTCCATTTAATTGGTTGGTCACAGATCCTGACCATCCTTTTCTGCAGAGTAGCTGAACATAGCAGAAGCCTTCTGTTGTTTTTGAAAAATATGGCTATCAATATGAACTATGAACATGCTATTATTTTTAACTATACAAAACATTGCAGTCAAGTGGTTATCTTCCTGGTAATGAGAGGCGAATGGTTCAAGCCTGGTAAAGGCATGGGTGTATGGCTGCTTAAAAATCTGTAATTTACCATTACCCAAAAAAAACATTGTGATATTCTTGTCACACAGGTGAACTTTTTGTTTAGAAGTTATTCCGACTCCCGTGATATGTTCCTTCGCAGGCCAATTTTGCACGGGCTGTTGCATCCCTTAGCAAGGCACAAGCCAAGAAGGTTGCACGCTTCCTTCCAAATCCGGAAAGGCACTGGGGCCCAAAGCTTAGGGCAGGTCGTACCATCACCAGTAAGCATGTGTCTCTTTTGGGTCCCGAAGCACTAAAGGGAATCAGTAAAGATGAAGGCGCTGATGAGCCTCATGCCAAGCGTAAGAAGACAGATGATGCCCCTTCAATTTCGTGAAAACATAAAGACTGTATCTTTCAAGAGTTTTAGTAACTAGCCCTAAACCGGCTTAGGGCTCTTCCAAGTCTCTGATAGCATTTCTGCATTTTCCTGCAGAGAGAAACCACCTGTAAGCACAGCCTACCATCCAGTTGAGTAGTATTGAATATGCCTTCACATAACTGAAGGTTAGACCCATTTGTGTGCTAGAGTGTCATGAATTTTGAAGATGAGGCATGAAATTTTGTTTTTTTACTTTGTGTCATTAACTTTTGTAACATTTGATATTCATTTATTTTCATATTTCAATGGGAACTAAGCCGCAAGTGAACTTGAATATTTGTTTGTTCCCTTCCCTGGTAACTAGTTCCTCCACAAAGCTCCCAAGGTATGTTGGAATTTAGATTTCACGGGGAAGTGCAAGTTTCCAAGAAGGGATGGGAGGTACGTGTGGTTGTAGAGATGCACTTTAACGTGCTAGATTTGGTTTTGGAATTTTCAAAATTTGAGCGGAATTGTGTCGGCCTTTGTCGAAAACATATGGCCATTTTAGGCTCGTGTGACATGCAGGTCTGGTCTTTGATATTAATATTTTTGAAATCTGTTCAGATAATACATTTTTGGATTTTATTAAAAAAATGTGCTTTTTAAATTGTTCAGTTTGTATTTGGTTTTTTTTTTAAATCCTGGCTTTATACGGATTCTTGGAATATAGTTACGGGCTAGATTTTGATAAATATAGAAGGGGCCAGAATGGGCTTTTTTTCGAGGTGTTTTCAAGATCAGAATGTGTTTGGGGATTCGATTTTTTTGTTTACTCCTTTGCGAATGGGTAACTAACTTGGTAGGTGGAGTGGGTATCCAAACTTTTAGGCAAGTTATTCTTCTTTTACTTGTACTCCGTATTAACTAAACAAGTAGAGCATTGTGTGTATTCGAAGAAGTTTGAGATTCTCAAGTGCAATTTACATTTTAACCAAACAACCTGATGAATGTAGATATAATTTGTGATTTTCAATAAGTTTGATATTCTGGAGTATTAAAATTCTAAACAAACGACTAAATATTTATATTCTTCTTAATGGGGCATCAGAGTTATTATCCTATAGTTAACAAATATAATTATTTGTTATATTTATTGTAGAGTAATTGAAGAGGCATAGCAAATTAAAATAACCAAACATAAATTTATCAAAGTTAAAGCCAAGTAATATAATTTGTGTTTTTGACCAACTTGCATAACGTTATGTTTGATCATTTGATGTGTGTTTGTGTGTGTGTGTGTGTGTGGATAAGGCAAAGATATGAATATGAAATGTAATTGTGTAGTTCTCTTTGTTCTTAACAAGGCATGTATTGTCAATTCCATCTCTTCTTGCTACAGAATAGTTTTTTGGTTTCATGGTTGATGTGTGTTCATGTGCTTTATCTATGACTCTTGACCATCAGTCATTGTTTGATATTGAGCTCTTGGCTCTAACCACAAATATTTTTGTACCTGCCGTCTATTGTGTTGTCTAGTCTATCAAGATTTTTCTCCACCACATTGTTCAGTCCTACTCACAGTTCACAAAATTTTAAACAGACTTTTGTTTGTTCACAGCATTCGTAATAAATTTTTGTCAAGTCGTACTCAGTCCGCCCTAAAAATTTGTTTTTTCAGTTATAGTCGGTTTGTTGTTGTAGTCATTTATTCAAAAAAATTATTTGATTTTATTCTGCTCATTTTATATTCGTGCTCGTTTAGGATTCTCTTTTTTAATACTCAACTAATACTATGTTCATAAATTTTTAATTTTTCTAGTTTCGTTGTACTCGATTCATTCACAAAATTCGTGTAATCGATAAATATTTTGTTATTCACGAGAAATATCATTATTTGATTAATTTAGCCGATGGAGCACATGAAAATAATTTCAATCAATTCTACTGCTAAGTTAGAAAATTATTGTACAACCTGGTCACTCACTCTATTATATCCTACTCTTCTGTACATGTGTACCTAGCTAGATTTGTTAGTAATCTGAAATCCTAATATGCAACCCATTTGGTGCTTCAACTCTCGGAAATTTCATCAGTTTATCTCCTCCAACTTCTTCCCATCTGCATTCACAATTATTTACGCGTCAGTAAAAACTCAAAATTTACTCTTCTGCCACTCAATTATATAAACAGTAAAAAAAACTGCAAATAGTTACCTGTATTTAGTTACAAAGTAATGCAAGAAAGTTGAAATTTCAGCAACCCCAAGTTCCTTTCCAGGACATTGTCTAGTACCTCCTCCAAATATAAAAAAGTTTTGAGCATCCATACTCTTATCCTACATTTTCAAAAAATTACAAATTAGTCACTCATATTTCAGTATATAACATATTAAGAATAGAAACTAATTGCTAAAGCCAAAGCCTCACTAACCAGCCATCTCCAGGGATTAAATGTTAGTGGCTCAGGATATAGACGTGAGTCATAGTTAATTTCCCGAGTATAAACATATATTCTCCATCCTTCAGGAATTACATAACCTGGAAAAACAGAGAAGACGAGGTCAGATTAGCTGTTAAATAGTAGTACTGTTGACTGACAATATTATATAATATTACTCAATAATTCTTTCTGTTCTGTCATTACCTTAATTTATAACTACAATTAATTAAAACAAAAAATACTCCGTATTTTTAACTTGGATTTATACGCGAAAGTAGAGGTTGTTTCCGTAAAACATATATTCAGATTTATCTATCATATTATATAACTTCTTCTATATTCTTTAAAAGAAGTAAAAACAAGAGTAGGACCATGATCAAAATGTCCTGGTTGGCATGGTAGGTATACCATGTGGATCATGATATGTGGGGTTTTTGAATGGAAGATGATCCCAAATCATGGACAATTAATTTAAACATACCTTCCTTTATATATTTCTAATCAGAAAAGCAAATAAAAAGTACAATAGCACATTTCCTAGAGCCCATAAATCACTAGTACAGCAAGAAATAATTAATATATGTAAACTTTTAATTCTTAATTTCCTAGTGTCTCACCGTTCAGTTCCATTTCTTTAGTTGTTTTCCTCAAAACCCCATTAACAATTGTAGCTAATCTGGAGGTCTCAAAGATCACCTGCAACATCATTAGCAAAATAAACATAATTAATCATTAACTCTGCTAAAAATTATGTATATTTAGAGATGCAACTGTTAAGTAGTTAAGTTTTAATCCACTTACAGCACGCGTAAATCGCATGGATTTGTAGTCATTCCAATTGATTGGATCCTCTGGCCTTTTCTTCTCTCTGATTGCCATATGTTCTTTCTGTAAAAAAACCATAATTATGTTAATGAAATAAACTTTTAAAAGCAAAACAATAAATAAAACTGATAAAAATTATTATGTTGTTGACTTACTCTGAGTTCTTGAAGAACTCTTGGATGATCATGAAGATATTTGACAGCCATCATTGAAGTAGTTGAAACAGTTTCATAGCCAGAGTACAAAATTGTAATAATTTGATCAATTATCTCTTCATCACTCAGCTTGTATTTATTTTCTTCAGTTTTCATAAGATGAGCAAGCATATCAGTATGAGTTTCTTGGGAGGCCCTTCTCTCCTCTATAAGTTTTCTCAACATGCTAACAATGTTCTGCCTTGCCTGTTGCATAAATTTGCAAAATATTAATAAACTTAAACCAATCTTGTGTTTTAAGATAAAAAAAAATACTGTAAAAGGTAGCGTGCACACACACATTACCTGAAAACCACGACCATAATTAGTACTGGGAAGGTTGATTGGCAAAGAAAGAGTACCCAAAACTAGCTTAAAGAATTCAGGCATAAATTCTTGACACATTGAGCTGGATTCTAAACCAGCAATCTGCTTGAGTGAGGACATGAAAGCCATCTGCAAACATTCAAAATAGTTAAAAACAGAGGAATGAAATATTTTTGGTGATCATTCGGGATATTAGTTAAAAAATTAGTTATTTTGTTTGTGACACATACATACCTCTTTGGTTTTTTCTTGAATATCAATGATTTTGCTATTCCAGTTTCTGAGATGAGATCTCATAAAATCGTCGATTTTGGGCAATATGATTTCTCTGATCATAGGGGGGCTAACAAGAGCAAGCAATGCCCCTCTCATATTCTTGTGAGTGGAGCCATGGACAGCTGCTATGTTACATTTCCCTAATATGTCAAGCATGGACTGTGGATAACCAGGTACAAGCCCTTTTGCTTCATTCATAAGTATATATTTGTTCAGCTCTGGATCCATAGAAACTATTGTAGGACAGCCCAATATATGGGACTTGAAAACATTTCCAAACCTGTTAAATGATGTAAACTTTAACGAGGAATACTTAAAAATACTAATAAGGTCAGGCGAGATTATATTATGATGGGTTGCGATAAGTTTACAAATTCTTGTAAATTCAAATAATCAAAACTCATGGAAATCATGAATAAATTATCAGTGGTACTAATTTGGAAAAAAATGTTAGTCACATATTTACTAAATTTACTCGGTACCAGATTTCAAAAATGTAAACCATACGAACAAGAAATATTTATCATATCTTGGACCACTAAAACACAGAGAGTAACGTGCACCAGGCACTAAAAATAGTAAACATATGAAATGAAAACAGGTTTATTTATATAGACAGACAGAGGCTGTAGACCTGTAACATTTCACTTGAATGAAAGATACATATGTAAGTGAAGAATCACCTTGCTCTTTGGTTTTTCATGAAAGCAGGACCTTGTTTGAGGAACTCAGTGGTCTCACCAAAAACTGGCCAACCCATAGTACCCGGAGGTAACCCTTTCTTCCTGTATTTAACTTCATTCCATCTCAATAAAGCTGTACTTAAGAGGCAGAGCCCTGAAACCACACCAAATAAAACTATAAAAACAGCCATTGATGCTCTGGCTATACTATCTATTCAAAGGGATGAGAGATTATTATGGGTGTAGAGAGAGATCTTGTGTAGATAGCATGGGCTTTTTGATATGTTCTGTTCTGGTTTCAGGCCAGTGAAGCGTGTGTGAATATATAGGCCTGAGGACTGCCATATACATACTCGAGAGAGGGAGAGAGAGAGTATAAAAGTGTGTTGTATTACAGTAATACGCCAAGACTATGCCTCCCTACATGGGAGGGACCCTAGTCATAACATCAAGTAATTAATATTTTATTGTGCGCCTCCCTCAAACACATTAATAAACACTGGCAAAACTTTTGTTACTTTCACTGTGCATGAATACTGATTTTTTCAGTCTCACACGAGCTGCTTACAATTCACAGTCTCTGGTAACTAGGATTCTCACGGGGAGGAGAGGAGAGGAGAGGGGCGGGAAAAGTTTAGTACCAGTAGTTCGTTTCTTCAATAAATTAGTCTCAACTAAAAATTGAAATTTAGTATTTTTATTATTATAAAATTTTAATAATTATATTTTAAATTATATTATATATTTTTGTAATAGAATAATTTTTCTATTCATTATATAATATATAAAGTATTTTATTAAAATTTCATTAATTTAATCACAAATAAGTTAAACTGAATAATTTCCTGGTTTTTATTTTTCTCTATCACATTTAAAAGTAATTTCAAGTCTAATAAATATTAGTATTTTAATTAAAAACATATTAAAATAAAACACACAAATTTGTCCCTTTCAAAAATAAATACAAATTAAATATGAAAAAAATTATATAAAAATTAAATATGATAATAAATAAAATTAAATTATTAGTAGAAGAATAAAAAAAATATATTATATTATAAAATAAAAATAATAAAATACCAAAAAAATTGATTCGAAAGTTATTTGACGTGAACCAGGAATTTGTGGAATTATTAATAATTTGGCTGAAAATTTATCAAAGATAATAGAAGTTCAATAAATATAATTAATATAATGTAATTATTTAAAACTTTTGTCAATATGATGGTTGGTAGGAGAACTATAATTTTACATATTTTTATAATTATGTCATATGAATATTGAGCCTTTTCTTTTTAGAGATGTTTTTAAAATTTTCAAAAAGTTATAACAAGAACTTCACAAAATATGAAAAGATTCGGTAAATTTGTAGAAACTTGATATGGAAATTACTACACCGTTCTTTCACTTGGTTTAAGGTGAAAAAATATATTTTCATCATTCATCTTTTGAATAAAAGTTAAATATTTAAAATTATGTTAAAATTTAAAAACAATTAAAAAAACAATATATGAAACCAACTAATTTTTTGGGTGGAAAAGTTTGAGGCTATGAAAATTTTCTTCTTATTTCTTTTATCTTCTCTTTCGAAAAAATTAGGTAGCATGGTTTGAATTTTTCTATCTCTTCTTCTATTTTTTTTATTTTTCTACTTTTAATTTTAATAAAATTTGACTTGAGGTATATTTGTCTGTTTTCTGATATTTGTAATTTGATTTTTCTTCAAACTTTTTTAAGGTTTCCTTACCAAATAGTTGAATAATTATTTTTATACGATTTTTCTGTAAATAATATACTAGTTATTTATTTTTATTTATGGATAACCAATAGGGATGATTATATATATAAATATTTAAAGATAATAATGATAAATATATAATTAAATACTCTTAATATATGCACAGAAAAAGTAAATTATAAATATTAAAAAAAATATTATATTACTCTAAGAGTATTTGATAGGGATTGTTAAGAGAATGGATAAATATGATAAATAATATTTTTTAAAATTTTGGCTCAATAATTATCAACTAAAAAAGTTATTCATGTGGTTTTTGCATTAATTTTATACTTAATTTAATAAAATAATATATATTTTAAAATATTTTAAAAGTCTTTTTACTAATTTGATAAGTTATCAATTTTTGCTAATTTTAACGGGCATTAAACAACCTCGTGACTATTTCTTAATTTCAACAAGTAGAAATTAAAATTATCATATCGCATAAATTTAACAATTTTATTGGCAGCACTCGTTCGTTCGAAGTCTCAGGGGATAATATTATCACATGCTCACCACCACACCGTCCGTTTAAAGTAAAATAAGGAAGAAAGCAGCGGTTCACGTGTCTAGCTACTCTATTATTAAATAGGAGTAATATGTAAAAGGTAATTACCAAAACTAAATTATAAGTTATAGTTGTATAGTTGTGCTCTTGAAAAAACCCTCTCACTTGCCAAAGATACAAAAGTTAGTACCAGTATTCCCAGTTTACCGCAGATACAGATACGATATGGGATATGCCATCAGGTGAATAAGTAAAGAAAGAGAGAATAGATTTGCCCACTCTAATGACTGCAAGTAGAAGACCTAGTAGGCAGTAGCTAGTCTAGTATTTTGAAGGTGCACCGTAATTCCTAGATAAATAAGTAATTCCTAGATAAATAATCCCTGTAATATTTGACTTTTAATCTACTTTCTTGAAGGGTTTCGAGGCACAAACGAAACGGAATAAACGCGAAAAATAAATAAAAATAGTGAAACCCTCCGCAGGATCCATGCGAAAACAAAAGATTTAATTCGGAAATAAAGAATAAATATATTTAGAAGTTTTAACAGTTCATTAATGGAAGATTAATGGAGGTCCAAAACTTGTTTAATCACCACGTATCCCGCTCTCGCGATCTACGCTCTACGGTATCCACGCGAACACTTTTCATGAAGGATTGATGTGTACTAGCACCCGAAAACTGCTTCTCTCTCTCTATCTTCCTCTTTTTTCAAAACGGCTAGGGTTTTAGTAAAAATCTGTCTCTTAAATTAAATCAGCCCATAAAAAGATTATATAGAGAGAGGAATAAGTTTTCTAATTATAATTCAATTATAATTAATACTAATCCAAAATTCTAAATTATTTAATTAAGTCCCACTTAATTAATTAATTATTAATTTTGGAATTAGTTTAAATAATTCATTTATTTTATTTATATAATTAATTAAGTCATACTTAATTAATATCATAAATAAAATAAATTACTTATTTAATTTAAATTCACAATTTAAATTATTTCTCCTTCAAGCGTTCTTTGTGTGTGACCCTGTAGGTTATTATTACGTTGGCAATAATTTTAATATCTAATTAAAATTGTAAACAATGAGCGGCATCTAGTAATACATCATTGCTACCCAAGTAATAATAATAAATCGGTGATTCGATTAAGCCTTTCGTGAATAATGTTCCATGTAATATAATCCCTTTAATCTTGATATTATAGATTAAACTCAAAGCATGTCTCGTGTCATCCTCTTCATAATTTAATCTTTATTTTCTTGATCAATGAGTAGACTATTAAAATCAAATCAACATTTCAGCACGGCCGTGCATTTCATAGTCTCACTCAAACAAGAGACCAATAATATCACTCCTAAAATTAGGAGGATTAAATCACATCTAGATCATTCATATTTCTCATACGATTCATAATATACCCAATGTCCACTTTTATCATCACTCGGTCAAAGGTAACTTTTAATGTAATCAAAGTATATTAATTCTCGTATAGAAATATAATGATTTCAGGTCTAAGGATCATTACACCATTATCACAGTGAGAATTACTTATGACACTTATTTAACATGTAGAATCTCACGGCGGGTCATTCCAGTGTCATGCATTGATACATGCACTTATGTTCTTCACTTTAATATCACCATACCCATGATGGTCATCTGTCAAGAAACATACTAGTCTTTGTGCATTATTATTGTCCTTAAATAATAATATTCGACTAGGGAATTTTAGGAATAAGATACTATTCATATAATCTCATTTTTAAGCCACATAGTTAAAGATATATAATACGTATCAAAATTTCAGGGACATTTATTGTGCTTTCAATTTATTACGCAGTAAATAAAACATAATAAATAAATAATAATCAATAAAACATAATACTTAATAATAAATATTTTTTTTAAAATATAAAAAGTACTGTCTCTATAGCACAATTACCGACATTTCTTCCCAATGGACTTTTTCTACCTCGGGTCTCCCAATCTGCATGCCCGTCTCATCTTCAAATCTTTATTACCAATAAATATCTTGAAAAAGGTGTAAAAAGTTTTCTCCAGACTTTGTACATGACCTATGGCACTGCGACTGGCCTCCTACGTGCTTAGCTTTCTTCTTATTACTAATCCTAATACACGATCAATTCGCTTTTAAATGAAGATTTTTTGACTAGTGGCCCTTGCCAGTGGTGGCTACTGCAATGGTATTGACGGGGTGTTTGGCTTATATTATAAGTAATAAATTATTTTAAAAAAAAGGATTTTCATATATTTTTTTGAAAATTAATATTTTTTTAAAAAAAATAAGACCAAATCTTGTTTCAAAATTTGAAAATAAGTTACTTATTTTTAAAAAAAATACATATATACCAACTTTTTCGGCTAACTGCTTATAAGCTGAGGCAAACGGGACCTGAATTCATATGAGTACTGTTTGTACCAAATTTTTACACGTCCAGGTTTGTATTGACGAGTGAAAGTTCTATGGACGTGTATATAAACAACATGACAAGTGAAGATTGTTTGGCGTCCGACAGACTAATTAATAACTGACGAGTAGACCAAGTCTCGACGGGTAAACCCTGAAGCACCCGACGGCCGAAAATTAAGGGAGAGATAGAGTCCATCTTCAACAACAATTCAAATGCTTGGGGAAGATAAGGATAAGCATCCCTAATATCAAGGAACGTGATCAGCAAGTGGCTCCATGAAAATAGGAACAAAAGAACAGCTGACGAGTATACAATACACTGACGGGAGCTGACCAAATCAACCCGTCGACCGACGACTCCTAAAATCTAGGAGATAAATCAGCCACCATCCCAGAAAAATAGGAGATAAGGTGTTTATCCATGCCTAAATAATAGGATCGTGGAGATAATCATGGGCTACAAACCAGCAACTAGCATGGAGGGATCATATCTATATATTTAGATAATTACACAAGTTCTAGCTTCTCACTTACTTACAATATACACACACTTCTACAACCTACATCAACGATAACATATATACATTACATATGAGAGGGCTGAACCGAGAGCTAAATCTACATCATCCTATGCCAAACAATTCACACAACAATGCTACTACAATTTATACTTCTTCTACACCTTCTATAGCCTTTCTTCAACATATTCTCTGCAGAATACAGCCGAAGAGCAGTAGGTTAATAGCTGACGAGTAGCCGACGAGTAGATACACAGAGCTGACGAGTACAAACTGCAGTGGACGAGTACAAACTGCAGTGGACATATAGGCTGTTTTGCACTTGTATTTCATTTCCAATCATTTGTAACAATTGTATGACTTATTCTAGTGGATAACTTTGGTTGGGTCACTCCCACCCGCGGTTTTTACCTCTCAACGGGGGTTTTCCGCGTCACCAAAATTGCTCGTGTTCTTGTTCTTTTCTTCATTTTTCTGCACTTGTCTTACTACTTTGTCACCTGTCCTTCAAACACGAAATCGATTAGACTTAGCTATTAACCCTGAAAAATCTGGCTAAAACAGTTGGCGCCGTCTATGGGAAATTAGCTAAGAGTCTATACGAGTTCAACGACAATGAAGGATAATCCAGATTGTGACGAAACTACGAATCATGATAACAACCCGACGACGGACGATGAGATGCTTACAACCATAAGAAGACTACAATCTGACATGGATTTGTTACAATCAGATAATGAAGCACTCAAGGAGGATTTGAGTATGATAAAATCAAATAACAAGATCACATCACGATGGACAGTTGCAGGTGTAGTGCGACGCCTGAATATGGACGACATACCTGACCACATACATCAAGAAATGGACGAGATATATGACAAAAGGACAGAAGACCGACGACAACATGACCTAACGGAAGAACACAACATTGAGCTTGTCAGGTCTAATAGGAGGTCCAAACACGTAGAAGTTCCAAGTCAATAGGTCACTTGTGAGACATCTGACCCACGATAGGTGCTAAAGGGCTTAAATACACATGTCATCAATCTGACGCGTTGGACGAGTAAGGGATAGTCGTCGGTCAAGTAACATGTCTGATAGAAGAAGAGTATATCCAAAGAAGTATGCTGATAGTAGATAACGTGACACACCTGACAATAAAATAATAAGAAACGTGTGGTACACGTACCTGAATACGTATGAATAGACACTAAACACAGAACACACCCGACGACATGACGTGAATGAAGGACGTAATGCTGAGTACGACATGACCAATAGAATGTCTAAACATGAAAGTTACAAATCACATGGATACATATCCAGACATGAAAGAATGAAGCTGTGACAACAATAACACGACATGAAGAAGTTGACGTCAAGTTGACTAGACACGACGGGAGCAGAAGATGTGGACATGAACAGAATAAGTCAATAACAACACTGAATTATAGGAGTGGACATTAATAAGGAAGAACTTATGGAAACAAGAAAGATGAACTCGTCAGTAACTCGTCAACAACACATTAATAACTCGGTCACTCGTTTTGACTCAACAGTGCGACTCGTCTATAACTTGGTAAGGAATGTGTGAATGAATACCACATCCCAGGTACATATTTGGTTTATATTGAAAAACTAGTTGTTGATTTTATATTGCAATGCTTTGTTTAAGACAAATTCTACATCTTTATATATGTTAAATTAGCTTCCTTATCTTATATTCACATATATCACTTGTCAATATCATTAGCTCAGATTTAAGAGAGATAATTTGACATGTTCTTAAAGTCCCAAACTCTTTTTAAAAAAATGACGCTTGCATTCTATACGAATTCACCGTTTAAGTATTAGATTAGTTTTTTGTACTGATATGTCAAAAAGATTTTCTGATTTACACATAAAAAATTATTATGACGACGCAACTTATGTAAACAACAAATGTTTACAATCACAAATGTCAAGAGCTACATTGACAAGTATGATGCTACAGCAAGTTATGAACTGTCCGACAGATCAATCAGCTCGTCTGCGGATCTTGTCGACACATTTAATCTACAACACACAATTATCAGACAATTTAAGAAGATGACGAGTGACTCGTACCACATTGTTCAAAGATGTATGGAATGTCCAAAAAAGTACTTATCAAGGTTAAACAAAGAAAAAATGGCATGCCCACGACAATAGAGGCTTTCCGATGAGGTCTAGTAAGAGATTCACCTATTTATGACGAGCTGATGAAATATCCCTACCATATGGTAGATGACGCATACTCCAAAGCAAATGACACAAATCAGATGAGAGGAGGTCAATGTGGAATATTTTGACAACCACTATTATTCCAACAAGAAGAAAATGACATAAAAGCTACATATTACAAGACATATACCAGAAGTCGACGAGAAGAAACACACGTCGGTTCTCTACTGGACATGACAGGTTTAAAAAAAAAATTGACACCTATGAGTTTAACATTAGTCCATCATCACCAGTAAAAGAACTAAACAATCTAGGGGATAATGTTAGATCTCCTAAAACTGATGAACCAAAAGATAACTCGTCAAGAAAGATCACACGTTAGAACAACTCATCAAGATAGGCCACGTGTCGGAACAATTGACACATGCGCATAGAAGAGAAAAACTACAAGTCGAACATGACAGGTTGACAACTCCACATTCAACTGATATGTTAACTACCTATAGATGGCTACGACGTGTTCGCCAGCGAAACACACAACAAAGAAGACAAATGCGACAACCTCGTAGTAACAAAAAAATAACCAACTAGTATGGACATGTGACAGAATCATAACACGATAGTCTAGACATGTCATTTGCCACATATTGACAGGATGGTCGACACGACAACTGGTTACGAGCTACTCACACTCTTGGATGCATCAAGAGGGCTCAATCATATATAGTTGTATCATTCCGACAACTGAAGTATCTGTCCGACAACTAAAGTATCCTTCCGACAACTGAAGTATCTGTCCGACAACTAAAGTATCTGTCCGACACCTGAAGTATCCGTCCAACACCTGAAGTATCCGTCCGACACCTGAAGTATCCGTTCGACATTAAAAACTGCTTTTGTACCTGACATGATAACTTCTACTCGCCTATATCTTTTAGCCTAAAAAGACATGAACAACGTTTCAGACTTAGAAACAAATTTTTCAAGGACCAAGTCAGTCACACAAATGAAGTTGACAATGATGATATAGTGGTGCATATTTAAATGTACATTGCATGACATTATGAATGAAGAAATGGCCTTACATGACAAGTACATATGACATTGCATATAAACTATGAACAACAATTAAACTCAGGTATTTGCTGACTTTGTGGCTGATTTCAGTACAAGTCAACCAGCACAAGTTGATCAAGAATACATACATTGTACCAGAAACATGGCATGTTTTTTGAACCTTATAAATCGACGGGACCTCAACCATCTATGAAAGGTTAGGGACTTGTCCTAAAATCGTCACAGGGGGACAACATGGTATGATCTATCTATCGAGACTTCAAGACGTTTAACAATGAATCATTAATTATTACCTGACGATAGAAGATTGATCAAACACAACTCAATTGTGACTTTCTACAAGGTGTGAGCCACAACAATGATTCAGACATAACAAAGATTACAAAATATTGTGTTACGCTTGAACATTTTCAAGGAGTTACAAGGAAAATGTCATACATTTGATATACGACAAGTTCGGCAAAAATTAAATTCACAAGCCTAGGGACAGTCTTACGTCGACATGTACAAAATACCATTTATACATTCCTGAAGCCTACACCAGAAATAGAAGACGTCTCAAAAAGTATATTAATCGATGCTGGACAACCTGACGGGTATTGATATGAAACATAATGACAAGCTGGACGAAAGACTACTTGTCCAACGACATCTAACTGATCGACATCACAACGTGTCTTAAGAGATAGACATGAAGGAGAACATGGAAATCATTATTAAAAAGAAACCTGCCAATTTAGTTTCCATCAATGAGTTACTACTGACATACATTAGACCAAATGTTTTTAACTACATTATAAAATGCGACGTTTGTCACAAGCATGCTCCAATCAGATGTCGACCATCAAAATATCAACGTCCGTCAATCATATTTCGGCCAGACATATAGTAAGGAATAGACATTGTTGGAAAGACGTCACCAATGTCTAGACAGAAAGAATACATGTTAAGTATAACAAATTATTTACTGAAGCGTATAGAAGCACAGACGTTTTGACATGTCAAAGCAAAGAGGAAAGAAACAAGCGGACGCCTTGGCTGTTCTAGGGGCAATCTTTTGAGATGACAACATGACAAACATACTGATTATGTACATACTGAAAACCAACAATATAGAAGTATGAAGAGTCTAAGGATATTATAGCTCTAGACAACAAACGGAGTGCTGACAACAACTAGTCGACAAGTTGATCCAAAGAAATCAAGGACTACCTGTTGGATAACATACAACTGAGCAATGCTAATGAGGCGAGGCTACTGAGAATGAAGGATTCAAGATTAACAACAATTGATGGGGGCTCTATTCAAGAAGTCAGTTACGGGTCTACTATAAATGTGTCTAGAGTATGAGGAGGCACCACAAATATTGAAGGATGTACATGAAGGTGACTGTGGGAACCATTCTGGAGGGATGAACTTGTTATTCAAAATAATATGAATGGGCTACTATTGGACAACTATCAGGCAAGATGCTATTGACTATGTCAAAAGGTGTGATGCTTGTCAAAGGCATGCACCCGTCAAACATCAGCCGTCAAAATATTTGCACCCGTCAAACATCAGCCGTCAGAATATTTACACCCGTCAAACATCAGCCGTCAGAATATTTGCACCCGTCCAACGGCATGCAACCTGTCGACATCAATGAATCAGTAAAATATGTTCTTATCGATTACATGCCAAGTGCATGATAATATTCTTCTTACCTACAAAGATTAAAACTCCAAGGACTTTGTCATATCTTACAATGACGACATGAATTCAATGAACATGGCAATCACGTCAAACACTCGATGGAAGATTTTGGATTGACGTGTCCAACATCCGTCAAGGACTTGACAGAAACATATGACATGCGACATGCTCTAAGAGAATTCAACACACATGCTGACACCTTTGGATTAGGGGCAGTGTTTAGACTTCTCAACCTGTCTGATATTCCAATCATACACGTCTTCAAACCAGCTATTCAAAAAGATGACACCTTGGAAGAGATCATGTATGTCACGACACACTATACCAACATGTCAAGTTGGATACGACAACTCGAAGATTACCTGTGCGGCGACATCCAACCTATCCGACGACATCCAACATGTCGATATGCATGACATCTATATTTATTTTTCTAATCCTCGTACGTGGACACAACGACAAGGGACAATACCTCATGCCATTTACGACAAGGGGCAATAACCCTCGACATTATGCGATAATTACAAAATTAACAATCAACGAGGACGACGCCCAAAACATCGACATGACAGATGCTAGTTTCTCTAGTGTGTGGGACATACGCAGTCCTACAAATAAGAGTAATGACATCACCAACTCGTTATGGCCTCCTGACGAGTAATGTCAACAACGACGAACTTTTTCATGACTAGGACACTATCGATGAGCTACACGACATGACCAGGACACTGTCGACGAGCTGCATGACATGACCAAAATTAGATTGACGTTGTATTAACAAAAAGTGGTCGACAGTTATGATAACAATGTGTACATCAAGAAATTTCATGTGGAGGACCTCGTCTTGAAGAAGGTCTTGTCCTAAGAAAGATCTTTTTGAATACAATTGACATCGACACCAACGTGTACACTCCTAAATGAGGAAAACGTACTTAGTTGAAATTATTTCCTCACAAGGGGCATACAAAGCTAGCTATTTTGGACGAGACGCAAGTGTCAAGTAATTGATACAACTTCATATCTCAAGTAAGCTCCTGACCATCTTTTAAATGTTTTAATTTATGCTAGCACGTTATGGCATTATATGTGCTGCTAGAACAACATGTTTTATTTGTTTAACTTTGACATTTGAATAATAGTCTGGTACTTTTATTTCCTCGATCAATGCATGTGTTTCCTTATATGTACATTTGTGCCCAACTTGTTTAACACTTATATGGTTTACAATAACAAAACATGCATGTCGTTTGTTTCTTGTTAATCTACTCAACATATCTTCGATGTTTAAGTTTTTCTTTATGTAGCGCATTTGCATGACTATAAATACATTACGATTCTATGATACATGGCCATTACAATTACGTGATAACTAGGGGCATTGTATCCCGACATTATCTATTATTGGGCTGATCACCCACGACGAATAAAAACTAAAGGCCCCGTCCTTTAACTACGAAACCAACAAAATGAGAAACAAAATTAATTACATTTAAGTAATAATTTTCTGCATTCTCCACATTAAAACCAAAAACTACGAAAAATTAAGTTTGTTTCAAGAGGGGGAAGGCCTTTTAGCAACTTAAACGTGTGCATGCACTTACGTAAGAAAAACAATATCGATGACCGACGCAACGAATTGACGAATCAACAAATCGACGAGTAAAATGACCTGACGAATATTACATATTACATATATGACATATACTACGTATGAAATTCATTATAAATTATTATTACACATATGATGTGTGTCACAAGTACATCCACCTACAAATCTACTCGACAAGATTTAATTACTACATTACAATTACATGTCATATTGACATACGACGTGAAAAACTTATGTAACACATTGACACAACATTTTATAAATTACATGTCTCATTGGCATTTTACGAATTGCAAGTCATTTTGACATATTACAATTGCAAGTTATACATCTCGTCGACATGTTACACGTTATAAGTCTACGACATGTCATATATTTTGACTACAAGTTACATCGACATGGTATATGTCACATTCACGAATCTCGAACATGTATTACACATTATGGCTACATTTCATGATTACAAGCTATGTGTATGCATCTACGTATTTCAACTGCAAGTTGAAATAATTACGACTACGAACTACGCCTATGAATCAAGTATTATGGTCATAGCACACGTGTCTCATGACAGTACAATGACAACAGTACAATGACGAATTACAAATATCGACTGCATGTCATGTGTTACAATGACAATACAACGCCAAATTACATAACACGATGACAAGTGAAATATTATGACGACAAGTTACACTTTTTGTCTACAACTTGCATGTTACATTTACAAGACGCGTTACAATACATCTTACGTGTTGACACTCTTACAACTACTCCAGCCTAAGGAATCACATGAACCTGTCAACAAGCTATTTAAAATAAATGGACGCATATAAATATGCGATCGACAACGACAAGATTATATTCGACATGAAGAGAATTTTATTGGTTGTATGTCTTCATGTTAGGTCCTGGAGATCGTAGAGGGGGGGGTGAATACGATTCCCAAATAAAAATCTGACTTTTATTTATTTTTGGGACAACATAAAAATTACTTTGGTTAAAACCCAGGTACTGTTCATCATCTTCTTCAACCTCAAGAACACCATTAAAATAACCAAGATAATGAACGGTAAATCATCCAAAACACACAACACAACAAGATCCAAGAATATAACTTTATATTCATTGAAGTGGGGTAGATGCTACAACAAGTTCAAGAACAAAAGCTCAAGAACACAACAAAGAAATGATTTTTGGCTCCTCTAAAAATATTACAAATTCTAGATCTAGGAGATAAAAATCAAACCTATCTTCTAAACAAGATTTAGCAATGTTTACAATAGAAGAATAGATGAGTGGTATGATTAAGAAAATCATGGCCCCAAAATATATTAAAGTCTAGTTCGGCCATGGGGGAGAGAAAAATAATTTTTCTCTCTCTCCCCTTTTTAATTCTCCTGCACCCACACTACTTGAAAAACAAGTATGGAAGACTTTTTATATTGAAAAAGGTGTTGCTTTTTGTTTTTCCACCTTTTACTTTTGTCCACTCAAATCATATCTTCAAAGTCATGTGCCAAGCATGCCTTTGGAAATATTTAATATAAAAGTAATATTTAATAAATATATAAAATATAAATAAAGAATATCTTTATTTATAAAATATATAAATAATTAAATAATTACTTTATTTAATTAAATTAAATATTTCCATTCCACTCTTCAATTTGTGTAGACTTCCTTATCCAAATACTTGGCCCCGTATACGTGACTCCACCACGTCCAAGTATTTGGCCTTCTAATCTGTGAAGCTTTAGTAAGATCCAATCAGGTTGTGCCGTCTGTCTCTTATCCATTAGGCTGACATTTCTCCAACACTGATTTACCACCTTTGTTGATCCTCCACATGACTCAAGAAAACCAACAACTTTAGAATGATTAAAATCATATTAACCGACGAGAGCTTGCCTCCAATGTCCTGACACTTGATGCAACGGTCTGGTTCATAAGTGACTAGTCTTGATAGGGGCTCTTGATTCCGAACATGATTCCACATTCTTCTTTGCAAACCTTACTTGTTGCTTCGATTGTAATGCACTAAAATCGTCATAGACTAAGACAATCTTCTGTAGCTTCCACATCCTTGAATAGATGTCAACATCTTTTATTCTTCACTGAGGCATGAACATGTTAATGAACTTCTTCCAGTGAGCTTCAAGTCTGTAGATGATCCTTTGATACTTTGTCTTAACTGAACTCTGTGATCCAAGATTTCTGTGCACCTGCATATTATTACATGTCCTGTTCTATTGTTGAGTTATCATCAACCATTACATAGAGATTACATTTAGCATTTCTAGTACACATGAAAGTGCAGTAAGTTACTTCCCTTCACTCCTATCTCCCCTTTCAATCTCCCCATATTTGGTTGATATGGAATAGCAATCAAATACTATTTCCATTTACAATTTCCCCCAAAAACAATTAAATAAAATTAGCTACTAGAGGATAACTCAACTAATATACAAGAAACAATTAAAGTACTGGACATGAAAATAATATACAAAAGGTTCTGGAAAGATATAATCAGTTAAATCCAGATTTCCTGAGTTGCTGAAAATGAATGATGAATTTCTGAATTTCATTTTCCTTTAGCTTTCTCCACTTCAATGTTCTTCAAAGATGGGGTTCTTTCAATAAAGAAACAAATCATTAGTAAAGACTTCTGAACAATCATTCTCGTTCATCTTGCAATTCGAACTAGAACATACAGCTCTCTATGTTCCCCATAAGAGGTCAACTCATTCTCCCCTTAAGGTTGTTCTCTCTTGGAATGAAAGTCACTTCTTCTTTTTCTTCAGGATGTTCTATTTCCAGGAAACATATTTTTCTTTCTTCCCTGCACTACTCCACTGACTTCATCTAGCACTGAAACAAGAAATAGAACACACTTGGACACTTCTCAGATGCCCCTTGAAAATCTCCTTCACATTCTGCTTTACCCAGAAAACTTCTACTTAGCAAAAACTCCCCCCGAGTTGATACTCTTCAAAGAAATCTTCATTTTCATTCATTGATCGTGCTAGAAAGAATTCTTCTGCCGAACCTCTCTTAAGAATGTTCCAAGGACAGATCTTCAAACAAATAGAGCAAAATCCCTTAGATATCTTTTCAGAATAAGATATAGCATTGCAAACCAAGATGTTAAGATTCTCCATAACTTTTTCCCTTTAGTACGACAAATAACTTCTTCCCAATTGACAGAAAGTAACTTCTCCACTTCAGATGAAAAATCAGTTAAATCTACAACACCTTTAGGGATTAGGCTCCAACCAATTACTAAGAAACTCCCCCTTAGTAATTTCTCCATTGCATCACTAAGGTTTCAATTTTATCTAATTCTCCCCCTTAGTTCATGCAAGCTCCAATCCACCCTTATGTCTTTAGATATCCTCTAAGTAACCTCCACAAGATAGGATTGACAGATCTCATTTCTTGTATCACCAAGAGATCTCGTTTCTTGTATCACCAAATTCTCCCCCTTAGTTGAGAATATCCTTTAAAATAATAAAAGTATCATCTACATCCAATCGAATAAGAAACTCTCTTTCAATTGAACATAAAATCCTCCTTAGGCCTAAAAATTAATGTCTCCCCCTTTGAGATTGAGAACAACATGAATTAATAGACCCAAAGGTAATAGTTTGGACATTCCCACTAAGCTTCAGCTAGACTCTTCTTCAGCTTGTCTTCCAGAAAAGAATCTCTTCAACATTCCAGAGCTAGAAAATTCAGTAACAGGATTCAAGCATAGTAGCAAGGTTAGTGTTTGGTCTATGGTTTCCTCAGTTCTACTACGTTCTGTTGGTGTTTACACTTTCAAGCGTAAGTGTTCCACTCATTTCTCTCCCTATTTCTCTCACTCAAGTGTATCACTCCCTCACTTCACTCAAGTGTTTCTCTCCCTTACTTGCACTCATTCCATTTATAGCAATTTGTACCTGCAAGTAAATCCATGCTAGTCTCACCAAGATATTGTGGATCGTTGACTATAGCATGTTGTCGATCACTAAAGATCTAGGTTCTGAGATGGAATCTCAGACAGGGTTTCAGTTAGGCCGTCACCCAACTCACCATGAGCAAATCCATGCACACGTGGCTCGTCGTCGGGGAATAACCCTTCTGAAATTGGAATCTCCTCCATTCCAGGAGTGACTGAAATCCCAACACCCTGATCCTCAAAAGACTCATCAAATTGGTAAACCAACTGAATCATAGTCTACGAGTTATTGCTCAGCTACTTTCAGCATCAACAATCTCCCCATATACAAATCCATGCACTGGATCGTTGAATGTGGTATGCGTACTAGCAGCTATCTAAACATCAACCGACTCCCCATATGCAAATCCATGCACTGGATCGTTGACGGTGATATGCCTTTAAGTTTTGAGCGATCCATGTATTCCAGAATTTGAATTCCTGGGAGAGTAGACATGTACAAACATCTCTCTCAATCACCTGTGAAGATGAATTAACTCACTATTTTCAGTCATGGAAAACTGTTAGTGATTGCCTCTCAACATCAACAGATTGCTCTGCGGATGTGAAATCCCGTTAGGGAACTAGGACTGTTCCTCCTAGGAAGGTTAACAAGGATTCTAATATATGGCAAGAAATCCAAGTTTCCCTCAAATACCTGTGAAGGTGGCTCAACAACTTCATTCACCATGAATGGTAAACAAAGAAGTTTAGGGGTTTTACCTATACCTCACAATGTGCACTTCTTGCAATGTGTCCTCACAATTGTAAGTCCCAAGAGAGGCTAGAGAACTGTTAGGTCCTATAACATCCCTTAGAAACAAAAACTTTAGGATTACCATCAGCGTGAATGCTTTTGGTGTGCTTGACTCATTACAAGGTGCTCTGGCTGACGAGCGAATTTTCAATGAAATCACCCTGTTGAGAGAGTTCATTCAGAAACGGTTGAATTGCCTTTTCAGCTCTGCATCCTTTTGAGAGAATACAGATGAGCTACAGATACCTCAATTTGTATACTTCTTTCCTTCTCGAGAGGTAGAGCTGTGGGTGCACTTCCGACTTCATCCTTATTTGCTGCATCAAGTGCAGTTTCTCCCTTAACAACCGCTAATCTACATAAGTTCCTTATATCATCAAGGGTTGAAAGTTTGAATTAGAATGATAGTGTTTGGTACTAAGGCCTTGGTTAAAAATTGATGGATTATTCAACTTCTTGACCTTCCCCTATAGCCACTAAGGCCAAGCCATTACAGCTAAATAGATAGAGTTGATCAGAGCTATATAAAATTTGGTAGAGTATGATTAAACTTATTCTCTATTCCTTCTCAGAAATATAGCATCGGAGCAATGTGTCCTCAAGAAACAATGCACCAGAGCTAAAATGTGGGAATTAATAAAGAATAGGTAAAATAATATTAAGCCAAATTTCATAACCTCACAATTTTGAAAAAAAGTTTAACAGATTGATAAAAGTGTTCTTTTGAATTTCTCTTAGACAAATATCCAATTGAAATTCAACTCTTTTAACAAAAACATTTTGATTAATAACTCAAATCTATTTCATCTTGCTCACTGTATGTTTTCAGAAATTGTTTTACAATTCATTCTTATCTGAAATTATCTCCGACTTAAAACATAAATTATTTAAAAAAAATCGAATGAATGCTTTAGTCATACAGTCCAAGGCACTAATCCCAAAGCAAACAACCATTGTTTTAATACTACAGGTCAATGTGAAACAGACATTAACAAGAGTTTTGAAAAACGTTTTACCAATGGTTGATACTTTAAGATCAAAACAATTTACTCAAATAAAATAGCCTGATACCATGCAACCTAAGTTATAAGTTATCAAGTAACTTTATTTAAACAAATCGTGGAGAGAAAACAGTTTTCATTACAAAACATTTAGAGAGAGAGGATATATGATTTTGAAATAGAAAGATAATCCTCAAGAAATGTTCTCTTTCAAAGGAAAAAAAACTTTTAGTGGCTTTTCATTCTCTGGCAAATTAATGCATGTTTAGATAAAACATTTTTCACAAGAAATAGACAAGAAATTTCTTTATGCATTCAAGTTCTAAAGAATGAAAAACATATGTTAATACTAATGAATTATCAAAGATATGAATGACAAGACATTCAAAAGTACTAACATCATTCAATCATTTTGTAATAAAATGCATCTTACTACAAAACAATCAAGCACATAAGATACTTACATTATGCTAGACAATTACCATTTGTCGCTTGAAACAAACACATATTGCAATATAGATCATGGTAATTCTAAAGCATAAAACATAAGCATCCGCTAAACACTGAACATACATTGACCGAATGACAGCATTTAACTTCTTACACTACATCTCAACAATTATCACATAAGCATATTGAAAATACTCATGACAATCAGAATGTATGTAAGCTCGAGGTACAAGTTGCATCAGAGATCAAATACCTTTAAATATTAATGCTAAAATTTATGATCTTTGACAACCCCTCGCGATGTAGTAAATTACTTTCAATATCAGTGTTTTTTTTTTTGAAATAATCTTTTAATCACTTAGTGCAGAAATTCTAAGTGACATCACTAATATCAAAAGAATGACAACTAATATTAATGGATTTTGCAAAAGACATGAATTACATCACTTAAACTACATATTAAGTGGTTCCATTAATATTAGCATTAAACAATTAAAAGTAAATAAAATTACAATTAATTAATATATACAAATACTTATGCTGAAACATTTGATACATATAGCATGAATAACATATGACAGCACAAAGTACGAGATCCTGGATATAAATTGACTATACAAAGAGATGCTACATTGTTAGGTCCCTAGGTCCCGGGTAATCATAGGTAATCTCATAATGATAATATTGAGTCCCGGGTGGTCACACGCCAAACATTAATCAGTTCCTAGAGATCGTAGACATCTAAATAGCATGAACACTCTCTATAAACTTTACATTTAAATAAATCAACATTAGACTAGAGTGACATACCTTAGTCAATTGAGCTTTTACTAGTGTATGATCGTTGAATGAACAATTACTCCTCTTTGCCCTAGAGATCGAACGTTTACTCCTTTTGGACAGGATTAACTTTTTAGCTACCAGTTAACATTGTTCCTCGAAACAATACCACGCTCATCCAGATGGAAACTGCATTACCTTCAGCACCCAAATATTTCCTTGTAGATATTGGTCTTGGCAGCAGCTTCACTAAACTCAGCACTCTAGAAATCAGTAGTCCTGACACTAGAAGAGTAGAACCTTAAAAAAAAACTCTGAACTACACTTCAGCTTCTGTATCAATACCAAGTCTTCATGTGGATTGATTCCTTGCGCTAAGTGTATCTGCCTCTGGTTCAATTGAGTTAGTTCCTTGATTCGAACCCTACTCAATCTTGATTAGTTAGTGCATCTTCAGTCTTCATTGAATTCACTCAGAAAAACCAATGAAATACTCTTATACATGCACGACCAATCACTACTCTACTACCCAGATTCATCAAGAACTGACTCTAGGAAATGTTGTTACACAAAACCATTTGTCATGACAGATATGTCCTTAATGTTTCCTTAGATATTCAGTGGGTAGAGTAGTCTTCTTCAATTATGATTGAGATCATCTTGCATTATCTTTAAATTATTAATTTCATTTCTAATATGCAATCACTCAGTCTGGATCACTCAGTGCTCCTAAGAATCTCAACTCTTACTCAATGAGCACTGCTAGCCTTTGAACATCAAACACGACTAGTTGATCCAACTTACTGATGCTCCCCCTGTGATGCCGCTTGCAGCTTTTATTCATCTGGTGTCATCTGATCTTGAGCCCTAAACAGGATGTCAACCTTTAGAAATTCAGAGCTAAAATCAAACGAATGCTAGGGAGCTTGATGATGATGTTCACTGCATCTAGATCATCTTAAATCAATCACAGACTCTGTGTAAGCTCTTAACTCCAAATAAGATAGCCCTTCATCACACCATGTGACTTCAGGCATGATTAATCTTACTTGATGTCTTCTCTTTACATTTGCTGATTAGACTTGCTGTGTCAACTGATTCAGCCGTAGTGAATAGGAAACCTTAAGTCTATCCATTATCCTTGTAATTCCACTCAAGGTCTGGATTTCCCTATCAACTCCTCCATTTGGTCATGAAGTCCGGAAACTGAACTTTACTCTAGAATACTCCTTTCAGTGCAGACATAACATAGAACTTCGTTCGTCAACAAATTCCATTACCTGCCCTCAAAGTGTTCTTACAGCAATCTGCCTAATCCTTTGAATGTGATTAATCACTGAGATGCTTCATCTATCGAATGCATGAACAAACACCAAAACTAAACAGGGTAGCCTTTGACTTGACTTCCCTTCAACTGACATACTTCATCTTTACCGTCGAATCCGTTATCTAGATAAACCAAGTATTAGTTGATAAACCAAGTGTGAGAGCATCACTTGTTGTTGTAGCTAACTCCATTCTGATAAACTTCAACGAATAGTTGACTTCATCATAAGCATTACATTTCGTGTCAGCAACAACTTCACTTCCAGTAGAGTGAGCTTCTATTTCTCTTGACCCCGATCTATATTGTTCATCCTCGAACTGATATTGGGAAACCCTTCGCAAAGAATTCCCTAGGTCTTCCTTAATATGTGCTTCAGATCATTCAAGAAAAATAGGTAACCTTGCTTAACCATTTGAATACCAAAGCAAAAGTAGTTACATGCCTCGAACATGAAAATGTCAGAGATATATAACTTGTACATGTTGAAAGATACTCTGCATTCACAAATGATTAAGACACGTGGTCCTCAATTTGATTGAGTCCAAGGGTTAGAGATATTTCTAAACATTGTTAACAACAAAGCATTCAAGTTCAACATGCTCATTCTTATCTGACTGATCACTCCTCATCTATATCTGCCTCAACAAGTAGTCTTAACTATGAGCTCAGTGATCCCAACCTAACTTAAGGTGGACTAGCAGTCTATAAGAATCATGTCGTACATATATGTAGTCATAGAAGAATCAATCACTCAGATTCCTAATTCTTCTAATTCACCTTTGTTGTTCACTTTAACATTATACTATCTCTAATTACCTGAGTCAGTTTAAATTTAAAATTTTAATTCATGGTTTATTATACTGACCCCTAGGCAATTCCCAAATTAGAAACAAACTCATCTTAACAAGCACATGATCAAATATAACATTTAATACAACCATGCGAGTATAAACAGATTATAGACAATGTAAACATCAAGGCACTTAGCATGTAGCAAATACTCTTTCCGGTAAATGTACCCCTACAAATACCTAAGACTCTATATGCTAACATGATCAATTATCGTAAAGCAAGCATTAAATCACACAAGATCTAATCATGAAGTCAAATACTGATAAACAAGCAACACTAACAAACTAGCATAAGTTATCTAATTTATATAGAAATCAAGGTGAGACATGCATTACATCAAACTTATAATATAATGCAGTTCAGCACTTAATACTCTATAATTAAATCAAACAAGTATAAACTAGTTAGAAAGTATACCTGTGCGATGCTTAACATTCCATCTCGAGTGATAATCAATTGATCCAAATCAATTTCCATTCTACTGACACTCATGGAAGTATCCTTGCATTTGACCTCAATAACCAATGATGTTCCTGCTTCAACCCAAACTGATACCTGATTGTTCTGCTTAAAGACCCCGACATAGAATGTCTCATGTTCTGCTTGAAAAGATCATTCTTCTTTGAATGTGTAGCAATAACCCCTTGAGTATCATATGTCAGTGATAATCAAACCTTGTGTATTTCTGCCACTGATGTCCTTTAACCAAATTTTCAATTGTAGTTTTGGTTCTTTGACCGATAAACTGAATTCCTTTTTAAAATCCCAAATTCTTCATATATTGATTCGAAAACCACTGATCGAAGACTCTTCCCTAAATGAACTAATCCCCTTTCAATAACCAAATGATCCACTGAGTAGACCGATGTAGAAATACATCTCCAATGGTAAGATCAGGTCTCAACTCCATTAGAATGTTCTTCAGTCAGTTCGTTTGTCCTCAACGAACGAAGAATCAACTCCTGTTGTTTCGTTTAATAAAACATTTTGTTCAAACAGAAGTATTTAATTTTTTAGGAATTTAAATAATCAAAATAAATTGAAAATGCATTTTTGATAAATAATAATAAATTTCTCAATTTCAAATTATAAATAAAATAAAATAATTCGAAAAGAAAGTTTTGATATAGAAATAACAAAATTTTCAAGGTATATTAAATAATCCTGAAAAAGAAATTATTTCAAATCAAAATTAATTTTCAAAGAATTTTATAGAATTTATAATCCAAAACAGTTTTAATTATAATTAAAATAAAACAGATTGAAAATATAAGTTTGATATAAAAATAATAAATTTTCAAGTCATCTTAGATATTCTTGAAAATAAATTATTTCAACCAAAATGATTTTCCAAAAAGTTTTATGAGATTTATAATTAAAACTTCCAAGCTTAAATTATAATTAAAATAAAACAACTCGAAAACATAATTTTGAAATAGAAATACTAAATTTTCAAAACATTTAAAATGTTCATGAAAATAAATTATTTCAATCCAAAAACATTTTCCAAAGAGTTTTATAAAATTTGTAATTAAAGTTTTATGAAAAATAAATTATTAAACCTCAAAAATATTAAAAATAATTTTTGAGATCTGAATGAGTTGCGGAATTTTTGGTTTGGATCTGATATTTTCTATATCAACCAGCTCTGATGCCAATTGTTGGTCCCTGATATTGTAGAAGGGGGGGTTGAATACAATATCTGATAATTATTCGCGGAATAATTGGATTAAAAATATTATTTTAATTACTCACGAAATATTAATTATAATGAAATATTGTTCAAGTGAAAGATATCATTTTAACTTGATTAGTATTACACAATTAATATTTTAGAAAAACTGTTATATAATTGATATAAAGTCTAGAACGAATTCGACATGAAGTGTTCGTGTTTAAACAATTATATTCAAACTCAGCACAGAAATCTGTGAATATTACAATGCAGATAAATTACTGAATTTGATCTGATTTTTCTAACTCTTCACAAGTTTTTTTTCTTTTCCCTTCAAACAAATGAAGAAATCATCTCATATTTATAGAGATTAGAAAAGGCTGGTATGACCTTTTCTAGTATGACTTAATTTCAAGAAAATAAGTCTGTATGACTTATTTTAACACTTATATGACTTTCAAAAGACTGGGCATGACTTATTTCTGGTCGGTATGACTTTCTAAATTTCGGTATGACTTATTGAAAGTCATATTCGAATTATATTTAATTAAAACAAGTCGGTATGACTTATTATAATTAAACAAAAATCAATCAGCATGACCTTTATCAAATCTGCTCGGTATGACTTATGAATAAAGCTCGGTATGACTTATTTAAATAGGTCGGTATGACTTATTTAAACAGGCTCGGTATGACTTATTTATATATATATATATATATAAGAAATTCGGTATGACTTATTTAATAAGTCATACTAACTGATTATATATATATATATAAGTCATTTTAATCCATTTCTTTTATAGTAAATTAATTCTACTTAAATTAATTAGTTAATTTACAAATTAAATTAAATTCAACTTGAATTAATTTAATTAGATAAATTAAATAATTAATTAACAATTGATAGTAGAATTAAAATACTATCTTTAATTGCATAGCCGTGCTGTCAGTCTTGAAATCTTCCCGTCTTTTCTTCGTCTTCTGATCTTGAAACCTCTTGAATTAAATAAAGAATAAATATTATATTAGTTGACACACAAATGTACTGTCTGGTTCATCTGTGTCATCCCAATAAATATTCTCCATTTAAATAACATTTAACTAGAGGCCTTCTGTCATTAATTCTTCTTCACTGTTTGCATTCTTCTTCTGGAATCTACTTGTAGTAACCACTTGAAATCTTCTATATCTTCTGTCTTCAATAGAAGTACTACCACATTATTAATTTCACTGACGCTTGAACAAATAATTGAACTTCTTCCAGTGTTGAGTAGCAATCCTACAAAATACCTCTGATACTTGGATCCTTTGTGATTAGTTGACTGTCTTCGTCTTGATTCCTGTTTAGTGTTTAGTATTTACTTCTCTTTATTAGTTAGAGTTGAGTTGCCATCTAATTATTACAAATAGGTCTAGACATATGCCTTTCAATCTCCCCCTATTTGTTGTTAAACATTTAACACACAAATTCCTAGAGGATAACTCAACTAATAACTAAGAAAGTAGTACGACATGTAGTGACTTGTAAATAATAAACAAAAGTTCTGGTTTTATATTTAACAATTTTCCAGATTCATACATAAAAGATAAATACAAGATAGATGTTCCTCTAGCACTGAACAAATATTACAAAGATTCTATCTTGTTCTATCTACGTTTTCAGTCTTTAGAAGTATCAACTTCACCTTCTTCCAGGGTTGTACTTTTATGCACAGGTGTCCTTGGTACCTCTTCGGTTACTGATTGTTCTGTTGTAGTGGCCTCTCCATACAACCTTCTTTGCTCAGCTCTTGCTAACTGCCACAGTACTTCCTGTTCAACAGGATCTACTATCTCTTCTTCTACATCAGATGGTTGTGTTGAATCTATCTTTGGTATTTGCCTGATGTATGAATGAATTCTTTTTGACAGACAGTAGTTTCTTATCTTCTCTGCAGCATCCATTTTAGCTTGAGATTTGAAACCTTTTGACCTTAGCATCCTTTCAACTTGAATCATGTACTTAACTGTGTAGCCCTTAAAAGATTCCTCATTTAACTGCATGATTTGATACAACTTGTTTGAAAAGAATCTTACCTCATGAGGATCAAATAAGATCTGAGGACTAACAGCTGTGGCAAAGACTCTAAGTCTATCCCTGAGAAGTTCATTTTCTTCTGAGCTCCTTTTTATTTTGTTCAAGAACGTCCATATTACTGATAAACTTCTTTGCCTGAAAAACTCTAAGGAAATTCTGAATGTTCCATTCCTGTGTGTATAGACTAGTATCTGCCAGTCTTCAAGAATGTGATCCACTAAGATAGTGATGTAGTCCACTTCCTCTTTCAGAGCTTTCATGAAGTTGTCAATGTTGTCGTTTGTCTTTTCTAGACGATCAATTAATGATTTCAGATGCTTGTCTTCAAATGGACCCTTCTGTTGTTTGTCCATAATTTCTCTTGCAGTATCCCATTTCTTACCAATTTTGAGCTGTACATCTCTCTTTTTCTCTCTGACTGCTATGGCCCAGAGATTTTGCTTTTCTTGGCTTTCTTCTCTTTCTGCCTTTGTTCTTTCTATGACTAGAGCTTTCAGATTTTCAGTTTTTGCATGACTTGCCTTGATGTCTTCTTTTAGTTTCTTCATTGCCTCTTCATAGGCTGGATCAACTTCTTTTTCTTCTGGAAACAGAAAATCTTCATCAAATGCAATCTCTTCCTCAGCTCTGCAGTAGTCAGGAAAGTTTGATTCATCATGAGCACTGTCATCAATGAATTTCTCTTGATCATAAAACTGTTTTTCTGGTTCTGGATCATACGACTGAAATTGATCTTCAGAGTACAGTTTATCTTTCCCTTTTTCTTGAGTAGAAGCCCCTCCATCTTTAGCTACTTTCTCTTTTGATTTCTCCCCCTTAGTTGAGGGATCCTCTTGAGTTTTAGAGGCTTCAAAAGATGTCAACATTTTCTGCATAGTCAGATAGACTTGCTTCATTCCTTCATTCAAATGTGTCATTCCATCATCCAGTTTGCTGAATCTTTGTGAAGAGATCTTCTCATTTTCAATGATTGTTAATGTCAAGCTTTTCTCAACCTCATCAATCTTTTCATGTAATTTGCTGACTTCTTTCATGTCTTCAGCAATAAGATTCTGTACACTCTGGATGTCTTGAGTTTTTAGAAGAATGGAGGTTTTGACATCATCAACATCTTTTCGTACTATTGTCAGCTGCTGTGTTACAGAGACAGATGTAGTTTTTTCTTCTGCTTGTGCTTTTACTTTTACCAACTCAGCCTGAACAATTTGCATTTCTTTCTGGAGAGCTTCCATTTTAGATAATAGAACACTGTGTGTGTGTGCACTCAGCTCACTTGCACTCCTGTTTATCTCACTATCACTCTGTGCATGTGTTTCACTTTGTGTTTGCCTCACATCACTCGTGTTTAGCTCTTCTCCAGATCCTGAAGCTGTACCTGCATATATAACAATAGCTTTTGAAGAGTCAAATTGCTCTTCTGATGCCTGTGAAGGCGCGTCCTCAACAAGATTAACTTGAAGTGGCTCCGCTACTGACGTAGCTACTCCATGAATGGAGTCCCATCTCCCTCTATGGAGTGGTTGCCTCTCAAATCCACCAGTGGATTCGAGACCTTTTAAAATCACTGGATGTAATATATCCAGGGGGGTCACCACCTTAGACAATGTAGTGAATGGCTCATTAGAGTCTGTGGTGCCCCTAAGTACCTCAGAGGGTATCTGATGCTGCATTGCATCGAAAGTGTCATGGTCCACATCATAGGTGGCATCCGACCAGTTTTTATTAAAAACATTTTCTTCAACAAATGTGCCCTCATGTGTTTGTGTATCTGCAAGCGGAGGTCCTGCTAGTGTGAGAGCTAGCAGTGTGCTTTCCTCACTATCTGAAGCTGTAGCCGTGCAGCGAATTAGATCACCTGGTTGAGCAAGTGTATCTAAAGAACCTTGGATGGCCATGTCAAAATCCATATCCCATTGAGAGGAAAAGGATGAGTCTGCAGGTGTCTCAGGTTCAACTCTAGAAATTTTTGAAGGAGGAGACAGAGCTGCGGGTTCATCTATATCAGCACCAAGACCCCTAACTATTCTGACAGGTGTCTTCCTTTTTCTGACTTTTAACGAAGAAGAGGAGGAAGGAAAAACTGTTTGAGGCTCTAATTCAGCTGGGGGCGGAACCTGTGTGTTTTCAGGTTCGTAGCTGATATCCTGGAGTGTAAGAACACCATCATAGTCCGCCACAGATAAATCTAATAGTGCAGTAGATATTTCTATAGGTATTGAACTAGAAGATTGTGATTGAGATATTACCTGTAGATCTTGTGCCACTTGATCGACATGCTGAGCAGCTTCAAGTAGAAGGTGCACAGGATGTTCTAATTGCATAGGCACTTGTTCTTGCTCTTGTTCCTGCACAGGATTAGCAATATGATCTAATATCTCAGCCATGTAATCTGTCCTTACCACTTGCACATCTTGAAACTTGGGGTTGTTGTGGAGCCTTGCAAATAAGTTGTTCTGAGAAGTCGGAGATTCTTCTACAGGACCATTCTGAAATAAGGCTTTGTCTTCTTCCATCAACAAGTCATTCATAAACAGCATCAGGAACCTTGGATAGTAGACTTGAACATTCTGTTCCCTGCTTTCTGGTTTCCCCATTTTCCTGATTATTTCTTTTAGAATCAACTTCCCAAAATTTATCCTCCGATTGTGGGCCACGGAAAACCCTATGATTTGCAGTAGTGAAGATATGTTGTTGAAGTTGTTCTTTGTAGTGGGAGCAAACACTTTGGCTAACGTGTCAAACACATAGTCCCACTCGCTTACCAGCTTTGACTTTGTCAACCTTACTAAGTTGATCTCACCCTGATATCTAATAGAATAGAAAAATTCTAGAATTTCTGGTACAGTGGGTGGATCCACGAAGTTGTCAGTTGGAAAGCCCAAAATTCTGTTCACGTCCTCTTCAGTCACCATATATTCATGATCTCCTATGCTGAATGAGAACTGAACTCTGTCTGCAGTACTCCTATTCCTCGCAGTGGAATACAGAGCCCTAAGTGCTAACACTTGCAACGGGGCATCCAGAGTAATTGCAGTTCTGACGAGTGAATGTTCATTCATAAAAATGATCCACGGTCGAAATCTCTCGACTGAACAATTCACCGGATTGAAATATCCTACAAAATTAGTTTTTACTAATTCGCAATAACCAGCCATTTTTGATTAAGCTATTACAATTAATAAATTACAAAGTGCGATTACAACTTAAAAATTACAATAACAATTACAAGAGCAAAATTCGAAAATTACACAATGAAATTGAAACCCTAATTTCTAATAAACCCCAAATCAACTATAATCAATAATTCACTACACAACTGACTTTAGTCACAATTAACACCACTTGCTTCGATTTTTATTAAGAACAAGAACAATGACTGCGTTTTTTTTGAAAAAAAATGGGCAGAGTTTTGCTTGTTTTTGTCGATTTTAGCACACTTAGCAAGCAAGGAAGCTTGTAATCAGTAATAAGCAACTGTAATCAGTTGAAAAGAGTAGTAATCGATCGATTTTTGTTAGAGAAAATCGGCTGTTCAAGTGTTTGTGTGTATGGCAGTGTATATGTATGTATAAAGCTGAGTATGACTTATTTAATAAGAATAGAACCTTAGCATTTCTCGGTATGACTTATTAAAAGTCATACCGAGTTTTTTGAATAAAACTCTATGCAACAGTTGGTTTTTAGTCGGTATGACTTATTATACTAAACTCTCGGTATGACTTTTTTTTTTTATTAACTAATAAAAAGTCATGCCGAGCTTTATTATATAAAGTCATACCGAAGAAGGAAAAAAAATAAGTCATGCTGTTTAAAAAAAATAAGCAGAAATTATGAGTTAAGTATTAATAATTTACATACTAATAAAATATTAAAGTCATAAAATAAACATTTACATTATTAATTTATTTTAATTAATTTAAGAATTAAATTAACTCATGTTTGAATTAATTTAATTAGCAAATTAATTGAATAATTAATAATATACTTATTTATTTTATTGTACAAAAAAAATAAACATTAATATACATGTGTTTAAAATAAATAAACAAAAAAAAATATATATACTTAAATTTACATAAAGCTTAACCAAGCTTAATTTAAACAAAATTACTTATGCTTTAATTGAAACAATTATCTTCTAAGAATATTGATTTAATCTTAAGATAATTTTCCAAAAATTCATAAGCTCTAGAATTTTATTAATTTAAGACTCATAAATTCTTTAAATATTAACATTTAAAATTTATGAGCTTAAATTAATTCCTAGCAAACAAAAATTAGCCATTATTTAACATCCCTAATTCACTAACCAGCTTTGAGAAAGTGGATTCATCAAGTGGTTTTGTGAAGATGTCGGCTATCTGATCTTCTGTGGGTACAAAATGTAACACCACAGTTCCGTTCATGACATGCTCTCTGATAAAGTGATACCTTATGTCAATGTGCTTGGTTCGTGAATGTTGTACAGGATTGTTGGAAATAGCTATAGCACTTGTGTTGTCGCAGTAAATTGGAATTTTGTTCAACGCAAGTCCATAGTCATTTAGCTGATTCCTGATCCACAAGATCTGTGCACAACAGCTACCTGCCGCAATGTATTCTGCTTCGGCTGTCGAGGTAGATACTGAATGCTGTTTCTTGCTGTACCAGGAGATCAACCGTCGTCCTAGAAACTGACAGCTTCCAGAGGTACTTTTCCTGTCCATCCTGCACCCTGCATAGTCTGAATCTGTATAGCCTATTAGGTCAAAACCTGTATCCTTAGGGTACCAAATTCCAAGATCTGGTGTACCCTTTAGATATCTAAAAATCCGTTTAACAGCTATTAGATGAGATTCTCTTGGGTCAGATTGAAACCTTGCACATAAGCAAGTTGCGAACATTATGTCAGGTCTACTTGCAGTTAGATATAATAATGAGCCTATCATACCTCTGTAGCTTGTGATGTCAACTTTCTTACTAGTTTCATCTTTGTCAAGCTTCGTGGCTGTTGGCATTGGGGTTTTTGCCGGTGAAGAATCTTCTAGATTGTATTTTCTGAGAAGATCTCTTACATACTTTGATTGGCAAATAAAAATCCCATCTTCCTTTTGCTTTACTTGCAATCCAAGGAAGAATGACAGCTCACCCATCATGCTCATCTCATATCTGCTCTGCATTAACTTAGAAAATCTCTTGCACAAGTTTTCGTTAGTAGAACCAAATATAATATCGTCAACATAAACTTGGACAAATATCATATCTTTTCCATGCAATTTATAAAAGAGAGTTTTATCTATGACACCTCTAGTGAAACCATTTTCAAGTAAAAACTCAGAGAGAGTGTCATACCATGTCCTCGGTGCTTGCTTGAGTCCATAGAGAGCTTTGAAAAGAAAGTACACAAAATCAGCAAACTCTGGATTTTCAAAGCCAGGGGGCTGTTCCACATATACTTCCTCTTCTAGCCTTCCGTTCAGAAATGCACTCTTCACATCCATTTGGTAGACTTTAAAATTGGAATGTGCTGCGAATGCCAGAAATATCCTGATGGCTTCAAGTCTTGCAACTGGTGCGTAGGTTTCGTCATAATCAATTCCCTCTTCCTGGGAGTAACCTTTTGCAACCAGTCTGGCTTTGTTCCTTGTAACAATGCCATCACCGTCTAGTTTGTTCCTGTATACCCATTTTGTGCCAATAACAGATCTATCTTTAGGCCTGGGTACCAGTGTCCAGACTTCTTGTCTTTCGAACTGATTGAGCTCTTCTTGCATGGCAAGAACCCAATCTGGGTCAATTAGTGCATCTTCAATCTTCTTTGGTTCTTCTTGAGATAGAAAAACTGAGAATAAACATTCATTTGAAGTTGCACTTCTGGTTCTTACTCCAACATCTGGATCACCTATGATCAATTCAAAAGGATGATCTCTGCTCCATAACCTTTCCCTAGGTAGGTTTGATCTTGATGATTCGCCTCGAAATTCATTGTGATGTTGTGTTCTGCCAGTTGATCCTTCATCTCCCCCTGAGTTGCTGCCAGGATGACTTGTTGATCCACCACTGGTATTAGTAGAATCCCCAGTGTTGCCATTGTTTCCACCATTATTACCTGGATCATTACCATCATTGATGTCATTATTTCCTGCTGCAACCTCAGGTTCTTCTTCGTCATCAGTATGTGAGTCTGGATAATTGTCGAATTTTAATGACTCAGAAGAATCTTCAGTTTGGATACTTGGGAGTTTAGTGTCATCAAAAGTTACATTGACACTTTCCTTCACTTGGTGCTGATCAATTATGTAAACCCTATATGCTCTTCTTGAATATCCGACAAAAATGGCTTCATGTGCCTTGACCTCAAATTTGCCAATGCGTTCATCTCCATCTTTTAGCACAAAGCATTTGGCTCCAAATACATGAAAGTACTTGAGAGTTGGTTTCTTGCCAGCCATTAATTCATAGGGAGTTTTCATATGATCTTTGTTGATCAGAGTTCGATTCTGAGTATAACAAGCTGTATTAACTGCTTCAGCCCAGAAGTAGATAGGTAACCTTGATTCACTTAGCATAGTCCTTGCAGCTTCAATCAGGGTTCGATTTTTCCTTTCTACAACTCCATTTTGTTGTGGAGTTCTTGGTGCTGAGTACTGCCTTGTTATCCCCTTGTCTGAGCAGAAGTTATTCAGAACTTCATTTTTGAATTCTGTTCCATTATCTGATCTGATTGCTCGGACAGGTAACTTTGAATCTAACTCAATCAGCTTTATATGATCAATCACCAAATGTGGAGTTTCATCTTTAGAATTCAAGAATAAAACCCATGTATACTTTGTGAAGTCATCCACAATCACTAAGGCGTATTTCTTTCTTGACATAGACAGAATATTTACTGGACCAAATAAATCCATGTGAAGGAGTTGAAGTGGTTCAGTGATGTTTGTAGTGTCTGTGCCTCTGTGAGTTGCTTTCTTTGACTTGCCTTTTTGACATGCCTCACACAATCCTTCTTGTGTAAATTCCATCGGAGGCAGTCCTCTCACCAAATCCCTCTTGACTAGAGAGTTCATTGTTTTGAAATTCAGGTGTGAGAGCTTCTTGTGCCATAGCCAACTTTCCTCTGTTGAAGCTTTTGAATAGAAACAGTTTGCTTCAGCTTCAGTTCCCGAGTTGAAATCAGCTACGTACAAGTTTCCTTTCCTTACTCCACGCAAGGCTAGTCTGTCTTCTTTAGAATGAGCTATTAAGCACTTCTCCTTGATAAAGTTTACTTTGTAACCTCTATCACAAAATTGACTGACGCTGAGTAGATTGTGCTTAAGTCCTTCCACCAAAGAGACATTTTCAATGATAACATTTCCTGTATTTAACTTGCCATATCCCATAGTCATTCCTTTGCTGTTATCTCCAAAGGTGACGATTGGGCCAGCTCTCTCAACCACGTCTGATAGCAGGGCTCTATCTCCGGTCATATGCCTTGACGATCCGCTGTCCAGGATCCATATAACTCGGTTTGCCTGTTTAACTCCCTGCAATTATCAAACAGATTAACTTGTCTTCGGAGCCCAAAATTGATTGGGCCCGGCATACTTAAAAAATTGACCTTTGTTTGCTTTGACAACAGATCCTTTTCGAACAACATCCTTTTCTTCCTTGACTGTTCCTACCTTCCTATAAACAGTCTTAACAACTTTCTGTTTAGACTTAGGAATATATGATTCCTTCTTCTCAGGTGAAGGAGTCGCAGTCTTGGATTTAGCAAATTTACTATTGATGTGCTGTCTAGGTGTCATGTTATCTTTCTTAGCTATCATGCGTTTGAAGTAAGCAGTCATAGCATTAAAGGCACATAACATGCAATTCATTATACCACAAGGTTTATGGAAAGCATCAATAGTAGGCATGTTATTCAATACAGTAGGAGGCTTAACAGATTCTACTTCAATTTTCTCAGCAGATTTGAAGTTTTCAGTAGAATGAAATTTATTGTTGCTGTTCCTACTGTTCACAAATATGTTGGGTCTGTTCATTTTACTCTTTAAGTCTTTTGCACCTACACCAGGTCTGGGGGAATCAGAAGTTCCCACATCTTTCACTGGTGTTTCTAGTGCACATTTTTCTTTCTGGACATTAACTCCTTTTATGTCCTCAACCTGTTCTCCTCTCTTCTTCTCTTCCTCAAGATCTTCCAGCTGCATTTCATATGCAATTATTACAGAGGTCTCAAGGATGGGTTCAGCTATCGGTGTTATGAAGAGAGGTTTCGGTGTGTCTTTAACAACATGTGGGATACCCCTTTCTTCAGCACTTTTTCTAAAGGGGGTTATGTTGCTTGGTTTTCCTACAGATTTGTTATACTCGAAGCCTATTCCAACTTTACGATTTATTTCTTGTTGGTCAACTAGGTTCTTAACAATATATGAGGAATTCTTATAAGCAAGACACTTCTTCTTTTCTTCTTCTATCTGGTTTCTGAGATTAGTTTCTACTACAACATGACAACTGACTTTGCTGACTTGAACAGCTAAGTCTTCAGTCAACTTAATAGTCAACTTGTCATGATTTCTTTTTAACTGTTTAAAAACTTCAGTCTCATCAATTAACTCTTTGACTTTGAGTCTGAGTTTCTTAACTTTATCTCTTTCACCATCTAGTTCTTTACCTAGCAAAGCAAACATCTTAGGACACGAAGGATTTACCTCTATTCCTCTGTCACTGGTGGGAGACAGTGATCCCTCTGATGAAGCCATAAGAGCAAGATTTCCCAGCTCTTCCTCATCATCGTTATCTGAGTCATCCCAGCTTTTGCCTGCTGCTAGATAGGACTTTCCTTGATGCTTTTTCACTAGCGCATCATACTTCTCCTTGAGCTCTTCATAAGACTCTCTCTTCTTCCCTTGCTTAGGCTTCTTGCACTCAGTTGCAAAGTGGCCTAGCTCATTACAGTTGAAGCAACGAAACTTGCTTCTATCAACTAAGCCGGTCTTGTAGCCGCTTTTTGATACTGCTGTCGAAGAACCTCCTCTTTGGAATCTTCCAAAATTAGGCTTACTTCTGAATGAGGAGTTTCTTCGGAATCTCATGTTGCCAAACTTCCTGGCAACCATAGCTAGAGATTCATCTTCTAGCTGATCTAGTTCTTCCAGTGAGTAGAAATCACCATCTTCTTGTTTGTCAGCAGTATGTCCAAGTTCTGGAACCACATACTCCGTTGAACTGTTAGAAGGTGCAACAGCCTTCACTTCTTCTTTCTCTGGTGCTTCTACCATTAATGCCTTGGAGGAACTCAGTACCTTACCTCTTCCATACATTTCTCTGGTTTGGATCTGTTCCAGCTCATAAGTTTTTAAAACTCCGTAGAGTCTTTCTAGGGTTACTTCTTTCATGTCCCTAGATTCCCGGATGGCTGCAATCCTGTGCTCCAGATGCTCTGGTAAGGTCAACAAAAACTTCCTGTTCACCTCTTGGTTCTGATAAAACTTTCCATTCATGTTTAGCTCGTTTATCAATTTGTTTAGTCTCTGAAACACCTCAGAGATACCCTCACCAGGGTTGGATCTAAACTGTTCATATTGGGTGGTCAGGATCTCCAGTCTATTCTCCTTAACTTCTTCAGTTCCCTCATTGATAATTTCAATTGTTTCCCAGATTTGTTTTGCATTCTTGCAATTGACTACTTGGTTGTACATGATGTAGTCTAGGGATTCAATTAATATGAGCTTCAGATTATTATCAAGGGACACAGCTTCTGTTTCCTCATCTGTATAGTCTGCCGGACTTTTCGGAAACTGTCTGTGGGGAATTACGACCCCATCTACTGTATGTTCGAGAACAACTGATATAGGGAGCTCAACACCTTTAGCCATAATCAATGCATACTTAGGATTTGCAATCCCAATAAACAGTAGCATTTTTTGTTTCCACAAGTTGTAGTGTTCTCTGTCGAACTGTGGAATCTTGATGCTTGTAACTTTCTGGGTACTCATCTTTAATAAGATTAAAAATTAAGTGTTTAAAAAAATATTTTAATTTTTGACTGAAAACAATTTTTGATCAGAAATAATTTTTAGTGAAAAATTATTTCGAATAAAAAATTATTTTGAATTAAAAATAATTTTTGAGATCTGAATGAGTTGCGGAATTTTTGGTTTGGATCTGATATTTTCTATATCAACCAGCTCTGATGCCAATTGTTGGTCCCTGATATTGTAGAAGGGGGGGTTGAATACAATATCTGATAATTATTCGCGGAATAATTGGATTAAAAATATTATTTTAATTACTCACGAAATATTAATTATAATGAAATACTGTTCAAGTGAAAGATATCATTTTAACTTGATTAGTATTACACAATTAATATTTTAGAAAAACTGTTATATAATTGATATAAAGTCTAGAACGAATTCGACATGAAGTGTTCGTGTTTAAACAATTATATTCAAACTCAGCACAGAAATCTGTGAATATTACAATGCAGATAAATTACTGAATTTGATCTGATTTTTCTAACTCTTCACAAGTTTTTTTTCTTTTCCCTTCAAACAAATGAAGAAATCATCTCATATTTATAGAGATTAGAAAAGGCTGGTATGACCTTTTCTAGTATGACTTAATTTCAAGAAAATAAGTCTGTATGACTTATTTTAACACTTATATGACTTTCAAAAGACTGGGCATGACTTATTTCTGGTCGGTATGACTTTCTAAATTTCGGTATGACTTATTGAAAGTCATATTCGAATTATATTTAATTAAAACAAGTCGGTATGACTTATTATAATTAAACAAAAATCAATCAGCATGACCTTTATCAAATCTGCTCGGTATGACTTATGAATAAAGCTCGGTATGACTTATTTAAATAGGTCGGTATGACTTATTTAAACAGGCTCGGTATGACTTATTTATATATATATATATATATAAGAAATTCGGTATGACTTATTTAATAAGTCATACTAACTGATTATATATATATATATAAGTCATTTTAATCCATTTCTTTTATAGTAAATTAATTCTACTTAAATTAATTAGTTAATTTACAAATTAAATTAAATTCAACTTGAATTAATTTAATTAGATAAATTAAATAATTAATTAACAATTGATAGTAGAATTAAAATACTATCTTTAATTGCATAGCCGTGCTGTCAGTCTTGAAATCTTCCCGTCTTTTCTTCGTCTTCTGATCTTGAAACCTCTTGAATTAAATAAAGAATAAATATTATATTAGTTGACACACAAATGTACTGTCTGGTTCATCTGTGTCATCCCAATAAATATTCTCCATTTAAATAACATTTAACTAGAGGCCTTCTGTCATTAATTCTTCTTCACTGTTTGCATTCTTCTTCTGGAATCTACTTGTAGTAACCACTTGAAATCTTCTATATCTTCTGTCTTCAATAGAAGTACTACCACATTATTAATTTCACTGACGCTTGAACAAATAATTGAACTTCTTCCAGTGTTGAGTAGCAATCCTACAAAATACCTCTGATACTTGGATCCTTTGTGATTAGTTGACTGTCTTCGTCTTGATTCCTGTTTAGTGTTAAGTATTTACTTCTCTTTATTAGTTAGAGTTGAGTTGCCATCTAATTATTACAAATAGGTCTAGACATATGCCTTTCAATAGACTCTATCTCGAACACCAAGTAGAACTTCTACATATGAATGTTCTACATAGACTCTATCTCGAACACCAAGTAGAACTTCTACATAGGAATGTTCTACATAGGCTCTATCTAGAACATTAAGTAGAACTTCTGACTTAGAAAATATTTCTAACTCCAGAATTTCTACTTAGGTTCTATCTAGAACATTAAGTAGAATATTCTACATAGAAATGTTCTACTTATGTTCTATCTAGAACATTAAGTAGAACTTCTGACTTAGAAAATATTTCTAACTCCAGAATTTCTACTTAGGTTCTATCTAGAACATTAAGTGGAATATTCTACATAGAAATGTTCTACTTAGGTTCTATCTAGAACATTAAGTAGAACTTCTGACTTAGAAAATATTTCTAACTCCAGAATTTCTACTTAGGTTCTATCTAGAACATTAAGTAGAATATTCTACATAGAAATGTTCTACTTATGTTCTATCTAGAACATTAAGTAGAACTTCTGACTTAGAAAATATTTCTAACTCCAGAATTTCTACTTAGGTTCTATCTAGAACATTAAGTAGAACTTCTGACTTAGAAAATATTTCTAACTCCAGAATTTCTACTTAGGTTCTATCTAGAACATTAAGTAGAATATTCTACATAGAAATGTTCTACTTAGCCATCTCGAATATCTATCTCGAATATTCTACATAGGAATGTTCTACTTGGCCATCTAGAACATTTTGTACTTAGAAAAATTCTGGGCTTCAAAAAAAATTCTGGATGCCCAGTGAACCAATCATACCCTCTTTAATCTCAAAAATAAAAATAGATCCAATCGATTTGTATGTCAATCGAGTAGCTTTGATACCAATTGTTAGGTCCTGGAGATCGTAGAGGGGGGGGGGGGTGAATACGATTCCCAAATAAAAATCTGACTTTTATTTATTTTTGGGACAACATAAAAATTACTTTGGTTAAAACCCAGGTACTGTTCATTATCTTCTTCAACCTCAAGAACACCATTAAAATAACCAAGATAATGAACGGTAAATCATCCAAAACACACAACACAACAAGATCCAAGAATATAACTTTATATTCATTGAAGTGGGGTAGATGCTACAACAAGTTCAAGAACAAAAGCTCAAGAACACAACAAAGAAATGATTTTTGGCTCCTCTAAAAATATTACAAATTCTAGATCTAGGAGACAAAAATCAAACCTATCTTCTAAACAAGATTTAGCAATGTTTACAATAGAAGAATAGATGAGTGGTATGATTAAAAAAATCATGGCCCCAAAATATATTAAAGTCTAGTTCGGCCATGGGGGAGAGAAAAATAATTTTTCTCTCTCTCCCCTTTTTAATTCTCCTGCACCCACACTACTTGAAAAACAAGTATGGAAGACTTTTTATATTGAAAAAGGTGTTGCTTTTTGTTTTTCCACCTTTTACTTTTGTCCACTCAAATCATATCTTCAAAGTCATGTGCCAAGCATGCCTTTGGAAATATTTAATATAAAAGTAATATTTAATAAATATATAAAATATAAATAAAGAATATCTTTATTTATAAAATATATAAATAATTAAATAATTACTTTATTTAATTAAATTAAATATTTCCATTCCACTCTTCAATTTGTGTAGACTTCCTTATCCAAATACTTGGCCCCGTATACGTGACTCCACCACGTCCAAGTATTTGGCCTTCTAATCTGTGAAGCTTTAGTAAGATCCAATCAGGTTGTGCCGTCTGTCTCTTATCCATTAGGCTGACATTTCTCCAACACTGATTTACCACCTTTGTTGATCCTCCACATGACTCAAGAAAACCAACAACTTTAGAATGATTAAAATCATATTAACCGACGAGAGCTTGCCTCCAATGTCCTGACACTTGATGCAACGGTCTGGTTCATAAGTGACTAGTCTTGATAGGGGCTCTTGATTCCGAACATGATTCCACATTCTTCTTTGCAAACCTTACTTGTTGCTTCGATTGTAATGCACTAAAATCGTCATAGACTAAGACAATCTTCTGTAGCTTCCACATCCTTGAATAGATGTCAACATCTTTTATTCTTCACTGAGGCATGAACATGTTAATGAACTTCTTCCAGTGAGCTTCAAGTCTGTAGATGATCCTTTGATACTTTGTCTTAACTGAACTCTGTGATCCAAGATTTCTGTGCACCTGCATATTATTACATGTCCTGTTCTATTGTTGAGTTATCATCAACCATTACATAGAGATTACATTTAGCATTTCTAGTACACATGAAAGTGCAGTAAGTTACTTCCCTTCACTCCTATCTCCCCTTTCACTTCACCCAATAAAATTAGGGGCAATTATTTGTACCAAATTTTTACACGTCCAGGTTTGTATTGACGAGTGAAAGTTCTATGGACGTGTATATAAACAACATGACAAGTGAAGATTGTTTGGCGTCCGACAGGCTAATTAATAACTGACGAGTAGACCAAGTCTCGACGGGTAAACCCTGAAGCACCCGACGGCCGAAAATTAAGGGAGAGATAGAGTCCATCTTCAACAACAATTCAAATGCTTGGGGAAGATAAGGATAAGCATCCCTAATATCAAGGAACGTGATCAGCAAGTGGCTCCATGAAAATAGGAACAAAAGAACAGCTGACGAGTATACAATACACTGACGGGAGCTGACCAAATCAACCCGTCGACCGACGACTCCTAAAATCTAGGAGATAAATCAGCCACCATCCCAGAAAAATAGGAGATAAGGTGTTTATCCATGCCTAAATAATAGGATCGTGGAGATAATCATGGGCTACAAACCAGCAACTAGCATGGAGGGATCATATCTATATATTTAGATAATTACACAAGTTCTAGCTTCTCACTTACTTACAATATACACACACTTCTACAACCTACATCAACGATAACATATATACATTACATATGAGAGGGCTGAACCGAGAGCTAAATCTACATCATCCTATGCCAAACAATTCACACAACAATGCTACTACAATTTATACTTCTTCTACACCTTCTATAGCCTTTCTTCAACATATTCTCTGCAGAATACAGCCGAAGAGCAGTAGGTTAATAGCTGACGAGTAGCCAACGAGTAGATACACAGAGCTGACGAGTACAAACTGCAGTGGACGAGTACAAACTGCAGTGGACATATAGGCTGTTTTGCACTTGTATTTCATTTCCAATCATTTGTAACAATTGTATGACTTATTCTAGTGGATAACTTTGGCTGGGTCACTCCCACCCGCGGTTTTTATCTCTCAACGGGGGTTTTCCGCGTCACCAAATTGCTCGTGTTCTTGTTCTTTTCTTCATTTTTCTGCACTTGTCTTACTACTTTGTCACCTGTCCTTCAAACACGAAATCAATTAGACTTAGCTATTAACCCTGAAAAATCTGGCTAAAACAAGTACACTTCTTTAAATATTTTTTGATCGTTTAAAAATCGTACAAGTACGAACTCTAGTTTTCATCTATCTGTTTCATTTAATATCATCACTCATAAATTAAAAACAATTAGTTATTCTTTTTCTAAAAATAGTTGACATGTAATGACATAATTAAAATTATTGTTTAAAAAAAATTATGAACAAAAATTTATTTTAATATTTTTATTTTAAAACTTTCAAAAATAATAATTTTAACTATATACAAAACTCCTAAAAATATGTACTAAAAATTAAATACTATTAATTATTTTCAAATCGAGAGAATATATATATAAACTCAAGCATGTATATATAAATCGTCCAAGTTTCCAAACCTATGTAAAAATATTTTAAATAAAGTAATAATGATCCTCCTTCTCTATACTAAAACAAATGACAAAACTACACGTGTCACTGTATTATTAAATATATGTTAATTATCAATTTGGATTTTGAAATTGGTGTTTATGTGTCTTATTCTAATTTATTCTCTATTTTTTTCTTTCATTCTCTCTCATTCCACTAAAAATCTCTTTCATTATTTATTATTTTTTGTCTTTTCACTAATTCTCTCACTTACACCTTACAAACTTTCTTATATTTTTTCTTATTATTTTATTTATAAAAATAATTATAAATTTATTTAATATTTTTATAATCAAATAATATATTCAATAAAATTTCTAAACTATTGTTTTATTTTACATATTAAAATTATATGGCACTGAAATTTTTTAAATAAATTATTATATGAATAAATTCTATACTTATAACTAAAATATAATACAATTTACATGCATTAAAAAATATAATACAATTTGGACACAACGAACACGAGTCATGTTTTTATTTTAATTTAAACACATAGTTTTATTAATTAATATTCGACAAATTAATAACTTTTTTAAATAATAACTTTCTAAGATCCCAACTTGATTTAATATTAAAAGTGTTAATTTCAATAAATTATAAAATAATATAATTAAAAAATATCTTATATAAATATATAATTGCTATAACATTATAAAATAATAAAATTATAAATGATAAATGATAATTTTATGAAATAAGAAATTTTTTCTACGGGTAATAATACTTATTACCGGATAGTTTTAAAGTTGCTACTTTTCTTTTACTAAAAATATATGTTATATAATATAGTGTAAGTAATATGTCAAAATAAAAATCATACTAGATAGTTTTAAAATTGCCCTACTTTTATTTGAATCATTTTTTAATTTTATTACTTACGCTATATTATATAGTATAAGTAATGTATTCGGGAAAAAAAATCAAGTCGTCTTAAAATAATTAAAGTTTTATTTGTGTTGGTTTTTTTATGCATTATTTACACTATATTATATAGTATAAGCAAAGTTATTTCCAAAAAAATTAGGTAAATGATTAGTTAAATTATTGATTAGATAAAATAATAATATATTTAATAATATCGACCTATTTTTATCTTTTTTTTAGAGAACCTATTTTTATCTTATTTAATTGAATTAATTAAAATTTTATCTAAGACATATTTTAACTATAAAATATAACTCATTCAATTGAATATTTTGAATATATATAATATTTTCAAAAATAATTTCTAATTTAGTAAAATAATATTTTTAAAAATATATATAATATTATTTCTCTTAACAACGGTAACTATAATAGTAAAATCCTATAACACAACTTAATGCCTGTTTGGTTTAGTTATCACAGGAAGTTGCACTTCCTTTCTTTCTATGAAGAAAACATGGAAGTGTAATAAATTTGTTTGGTTGATACTTTTATATTTAATGGATAGATACTTCCTTTTATATTATTATTGATTTTATTTTCTATTTATGGGTTATATTTTTTATGATATATAAATTGTGAATTACCAAGTTTACTATTCAGTTCTCGGTTTATTCCATTCGTTCCAGTTCTGGACCGAACCCGATCAGCCCTACTCGCAAATAAGCAAAAATATATACATGTTTCCCTATTCACACCATGAAAAACAGAATATATCAATTGGATTTTTGTGCATCGAGCACCCTCCACAGATGGACACCAATTTTAACAGAAGAAAATAATGCAAAGTGCACGGTGGCACAATTCGGGTACACTAGTCTACATTCGCGTACAAAGACTGATGTTGAATATAAGTAGCAAATATTAGGGGAATTTGATTAGTCTACCGTTTTCTCTAGCTATATGATGTTGAATTCTCAGCGAAAATTAGGGGGGATTTGATTAGTCAAGCGTTTCTTTTACTAGATGTTTAAGTTTTAGGTTGCACTGTACAATCACTCGTTTAAATTTTGATCATCTAGTACATGTCATGTAGGATATAGAATCTTTGACATTATAGTGATGGTCTTCTCAAATAATTATCGCTTGATCTTTTTGGTTGATTGGAGAACACCAAATCAATTGATATGCACGCATACGTGTGTGTCTGGAGTCTATATAATACGAGTACATATATGCACACGTTCATATATTGGGACAATTCATGAACAGAGATTACCGCGTATTGTGCTCTGTTTCTATAAATCTTTGATGGAGAACTGAGGCTTGCTTTTTTAAAGTGTCGTCGTGGCTTACAAGCTGGTAAGGTAAGGTGGGCTTAGCGGATATGTATTATAAGTTAATCAGCTATGACAAAAGTGTGGTGCAAAGAGATTGATGTTAGTAACATGGTTTGGTCAATTGGTCATCTTTAATCTTATCAATCAATGCCAGTAGCCTAGTATATGGAGCGTAACAAAAAACGTCCAATTCATCACGTTGTAGAGTGTCAACAGTTTGGTCTACTCTAGCACCATTTTAATCGTACTGTACAAAAAGACTCAGGATCCGGTTGGGTTGTTTATAAAAAAATATAAATTAAGAGGTTTAGATTTAACCAGAAACTCTTTTATTTGGGAGTGATTGAGAAATTAAACACAGAACATACGAAAAAATTATTTAAGATCTAAACTAGGCTACTTCAAAAATATAAAAAGAAATAGAAAGGTTTTGTTTGGATAAAAGTCATATTGAAGAAGGAAGTTGGTCCTCACAAGTGATGATTGTTAATCATCTAACTGCTATAATTTTTTGTGGATAACAAAAATATTTGGGACTGTTCCAAGAAAACAGGTAAATGACATGACCATTTTGAATTTATAAAAATTTCTCGCATTAAATCTATCCGGGAAATTTATAGTGGATAAATAATTTCGACAAATAATTATCCGGGAACATGACAAATAATTAATACAGAATATTTATAGACTATGATTTTTGGTGAAACCGTACAGAACGTGTACAATGCAGGTGAGAAGTAGAAAATAATTGAAACAAGGAGAGGGGTTTGAATCTAAAAGTCCCCATAAACTTGTATTTTGCTAATTAAGTTAATTAGTAGTATAAGATTGAAGACGATGTATTTGTCATGGTATGGCAATAAAGATAGAGTGGATGGTGACTTGAAGAAAGATGTGGATCCATGCAGATATCAGTGGAAAGAGATTTGACACAGAAGATGTATTCTTCTCATCTTCCTTTCGCATTTCAATATAATTCATTATTACCAAGCTCACAATTATATATATACGTGCATCCTAGCCTGTATAGCATTCCCACGAGTGACAGCAAAAGTTGAAAATCATTGAGGGATAAAGATATATTTTAAGTGCTGCATATCACTTCTCTAGTTATATTAAATTGTCGCATTGAGTTGTGAATTGTACGTGATATAATAAATTTTAATATCACATAATATTATTCTTATTAGTCGCTTAAGCTTAAAAAAAAATATTATTCTTAGTGATAGGTACTTAAGAAATTGATAATTCAAATCGAATTAGAGGGGATAGGTTGCCGACAGGATGCTGAATTGCTAATATTAAAGAGGAGAAAAAAACTAAAAAAGAAAATAAAGAAGTGTGTGTGTGTGAGAGAGAGAGAGAGAGAGAGAATAATGTGTGGGCGTGGGGGAGGATCCAGTGGGGAAGGAGAGAGATAGGGATGGGGAGAGTGATAAATACGGACTTGGGTGGATCGAAAATAGGTGCACGGAACTGCATCAATCTTACATTATCTCTTTCAACAGCCCTGCGAGCAAACCAAGCCTCTCTTTATCTTTATTATTATTGTTATCAATTAAATAAGATTGCGGTAAATTCATTACTGCAGTCGAAATAATTGTTACAATATATTTTATAATATTATATTTTTATTTTTATGATAAAGTAAAATATATCTTTTATATGTTATTGAAAAAGAAGTCCATTTATCTTTACTATATTTATTGGAAAAATTTCATCTCATTATATTTATTATTAAAAAATATGCTTGGATTAACTATGTGTAGCCATTTATATAGATACATGCAGTGTATACATATATGTGGAGATAGGAATAGAATGGGAATGTCTACCCACCCACACGAGCGCACACATGCACAGCTAGCTAATAATGCTCTTTGCTTCGATAGCTTTGTGTGATGTAACTTGCTCCTGCTCCTGCTCTGCTCCAATTTTTTTAAAAATATATTATTGTACTGGTATTATTTATTTACATAATGACAGGACAGTACAGAACTGCACGAGGGCCTCTTTTTTGTACTCTTCTGCCTTTTCATTTTGGTTCCTTACCTCCTTCTCCCTACCATTATTCTCCCTACCTAGTTCCTATGCCCCTCTTCCTAATTATTCATACCATTTAGTCATTTACATATAAATATTTCACCATTATTCCATATATAATTGGATATATTCCTAATTCCTTCTGCCACTCATCTAAAAATGATAGAAAATATTCAGATCCAATTTTTTTTAAAGTGATTTGCTAATTATTTATACACTGGTGTTAAATTTTATTGAAAGGATGGTAATTTTTTTTTGCTAATTCTGTATAATTTATTATCCAAAGGACGGTAATTGTAGGCTGCAATTCAGCCTACATGAAAGGGGAAATTCTATAATTACCCATCAATCACCAGTAATCACGGGTCAATCATACAGCCATCAAAAGTTAGATGATCCAAAATAAAGGGTTGTGATACACAACCTAAATTTATTCTTGCATGATCGGACTGAAACAACCTTACACTTCCTATATCTTTTATTTATTGTAATGTCCCTTTTTTTACCGACAAGACTTCAATGGCATTTTTGTAATTTTCACAATATATTTTTGAATAATAAATAATTATATTAATTTGTTAATTTGAATATTTTTTCTAATTATAATATTCATATATTTAATTTAATTGTATTATATGTGTTTCTAATCTATTATGAAATGTAATTTAAAAAATAATTAATGCATTTTATAAAAAATAATGCATCAACTTATTTATATTAAAATACTACTAACAAGAATCAAGGATAAATAATATATATTATTGTAATTATTTTTATAAATAACATTTATTCTACAAATTTTTAAGATTGAAAACTTCTACTTATCTAGAACAAAAGTATTTTAAATAATTCATTTTTAAAGAAACTATTCTTCTACTGAGTATTTGTTTCAAATTAATAATTTTAATATTAAAATATATTATAGATTTGTGTAACTAAATTAATATTTGGAATTGAAAAAATGTATAATAATTTTATCTATTTGATGCACTTGATCTCATATAATTATGTTTTTATTTTATAATAATAATAATAATAAATAATTATAAATTATGTTTTAATAATATAAAACTAAATATTAATTACAAACAGATTTTATCATAATATAGAAAAAGTTGTTATAAGTACTACGAGTATCAATTTAATAAAAGAATTAAATAACTGATATAAGATATAATAAAGATAATTTAGTCAAGTTCGTTAAAAGGATGTACATGAATTAATTTTGAGTGTGCATATATTACAACCTAAAATAAATGTCCAGATATGAATTCATTTACCATAATACTCAATTATATTCGACTCAAATTATATCCACAAGATTATCCGGCAACCTATTAATATTGTTAGTCGTCGACTTGAAAGAATTCTAAGTCATATCCCCAGAGATAAAGGAGGACTTTTCCAACTTAAAACCGTGCAACAGAAAGTAACCAAAATAAGAGTAGAACTGTAGAAGAGAAGTTAAGAAAAGGTTCTCTACTAGGCTTTTGATAATTAAAATGAGATGGAAATTTGTTCCACATCAGTGTGACGTCTATTCAAATTGCACGGTGGTTTGTCTTTTAATAATTTATACAAAAAGAGAAAAAAATAGAAGCAAGCTTGGCTAATTGGTGCCCGAATGGTTACGTCTACTCACCAACTACGGATGAGAAAAAAATTGAATAATACCCGAAACAGATAAAAATTGAATCGAAGAAAAGTGAAATCGGAAAAAATTGATATGAAACCGAAAAATAAAAAATCGAACTGTTTAATCGGTCTCGGTTATAGGTTAAAATCAAACCGAAAAAACCCGAACCGATCATTAAAATAAATAAATTTATTGTATATATTATAAGTAATAAATTTCTCTATAACATCGTATTTTCAATTATATTTTATATTACAACATCAACTATACTAATATTGAATGTGAAAATATGACAAACTCTTTACAACATTTTACTCATCTGTTTTCCAACTAAAAAGCATATAATCAGGAGTAGATATCATTAGACATGATTATGTGCTTTCTAGATTGCATACTACGATAAAGGACATTCAGATTATGTTTATTCAACCTTAAAATTGTATTCGCAATAAAACACTTTGTTAATACTAGTTCACTTGCATATTTAACTATTTGTATGAGAAGACATGATTCTGATACTATAAAATTTATATAAATTCATTAAAGTTTCTTACACGTTACGGTTAACAATTTGACTTGTTAAAGTTTCTTACATTTCTTTTGTAGTGTTATTATGCAGAATGTGATCAAATATTTGATTGTATAAAATTTGAATGTAAAAATATAATGATTTAAATTATATATTTTTTCATTTTTAGTTATACGATTTTAACCCAAACCGAACCGATAAAAACAGAACCAGTATTTTTAAAACCGAAACCGATGGTTCGGTTATAGTTGCGATTTTCAATTTTTAAAACCGAAGATATCCGATTTCGATAAAAAATCGAACCGAACCGAACCGTGCTCTCCCTGTCACCAACGATCTCAATCCGTGGTATGCCTTATTTATATGTAAACCAATTATCTTTAGCTCTAGATATTACATATATGCGGTGGGAATGGACTATGACCAGCCTAGCTATATAAGTTAGACGACGGACATGTATACAGGTTGTTAAATCAAAGTTTGGAGCTACTTAGTTGTATCATCTTCATGGCTTACATTTTAGCACGTAGACACTATCGGTTGTTACGAGTCAATCCATGATTTAATCACATACACTGTATATAACTACAGCGATGTATACATATGCCCGTTCAATACCCAAAACAATATGACAATTTAGTACCTTTCGAGGAAAAATTATTCGTTAAGAAGGATTTAATCGATAGGAGTTCGAAATAAAACTTAAATTGGAATTGTAATGTTTGTTCTTGGACTAGCTTATTTATTTTTAATTTGATGACTACTACTAGTACTCCCTCCGTCTCTTATTACTTTTCCTGTTAATCATGTGCACGTTTGCCAACACACACTTTTTGATCGTTAATATCTTTAATTTCGTATTAGTATTAAATATAAAAAATTTACTGTATTAAAGTACTCACAAATACGAATCAAACAAAATCACTCATGACTATATTTTGTCTTATAAATTATGTGTAAATTAGTAGTCAATCGCTTACAATGAACAGTATAAAAAGTCAAAACAGGAAAAGTATAACGAGACGGAGGGAGTAATAATTTAGCTGTCGGAGGAGAGATGGTTGTTGGAGGTAGGGGAGTCAGAAATAAAGACATACGGTATTAAATAGACGATGATTGAGTGCACGTGTGGCACTTGGATCCCCGTGCAACTCGTCCAGGTTCATGCATGACTGCTGCTACTTTAATCTTTTGTCTTTGTTTTTCGGTTTGATAATTTAATAATAAAAATCAAACTGAGTAGTACAGTAACTCAGTAAATATAATTACTCTGGTTGAGTGTCAGAGGAAAGTAGATAGTTGAAGGGGAAAAGGGGGTGACAAAAAAACGAAAGCAAAGGACCAACAATAGCAAATCTGTCTTGGCGGTCCAAGTCTACATCCTAGGCTTTCTACATCTACAGGCTACACCTATGAACACTAGAGGCAGTTGCCCCTAGTCTACTCTATCCTGCTCTGTTTTTTTTTTTTTATAACAAAATATTTTTCCCTTTAAAATTAAATTTGTTGTAGGCTTTCATGTTACAGGGAAGTTGATGAAGTGTATAAAAAAGTCTCATTGAATTCAATTTGGGTAGATTTTTAAAATTAGATTTATTTTAAAGTGTATCGTGCCCAATTTTTTGAAAAATGGAGCTGGACCGGATCCGATTTTCTCACAAATTATTAGACTCGTTTTATGTATATACGGATCGAGTCAGGTTGGATTTGACCAGATCAACTTTTTCTTATTTAATTAATATTTTTGAAGTTTAATAAATAGAAATTAATTTTTATAGATTTTTTAATTATGATTGAAGGGTTTATATTTTTATTCGATAATTCCTATGATATTTTTAAAAATTAGATCAATTTTAAATATATCTGGTTTAGATATTTTAGATATATTTAATACTTTATCCGAACTTCTGAAAAGTTGGGATTTTATCGACATCTGGTTTACCGAGCTATACTTTAATTCAATTTTTTTTTAAAATCAATTTTGAATTTACTTTTTTTAAATTGAACCCAACTGAACTTTTTTGAAAAATATGTGATGCGTTTAAACACACAAACTTGATAAGAACCGAACTAGAATTTTTCAAATGAGATCGACAGATGATTCGAGTTCTAATAATTTATTCATATGCTTGACTGAGAACACTAGGTTAAGAACAACATGCAAAATTGGGTTCTTTAGAGCTCAACCCTCAGGCCTCAACCTGTCAACCACAAAATATTCGCAAACACATATTAATTTAATATTAAAATTTATAAACATATATAATTATTTAAACCATTCAAATTTTCAAACTTATAATAATCCATGCATAAAAATCATATTTTGGTGAATTATTAATACTGTTACTATTGTTTTTAAGTTTAAACGGGCCACGGACCGGTCGCGAGAATATTATATATACTCCTATATGGATATACATTAGACTAATTTACTTGGGCCCAAGCTCAATGCGTCACTTACTGAACTACAAAAACAGAGTTGATGTTATTGTTTACTCTCCACATTAGTTTTTGTCATGTTATTTTATTAATATCATCCTGTCTGATTAATTACCAACTTGGCTTGTCCTCGATCGAGTCTAGAATATCTAAAGAGTAACCTGCATGCAAGTACCCTGATCTCTCATAGGAAGTAATGATAAATTAAAATATTGTTAGGGATAATCTGAGTAGTACTCTTCAATTATAAATTTTAGGCAGAAATGAGTTTTTATATATTATAGGGAGAAATTTTATATCTGTCTCAGATTAATGTATTTATAATGCGCAAAAATGAAACTTCATCATTAAATTAATATTTTTTATCAAGTGCAAAAATTTCAAAAGAAATTATTATTATGAGATGAAAGCAGTATTTTTAAAATTTTCTAGTCTAAACTTTTTAAATATATGTAAAAAAAATAGACGACAATTACTTAAAAAATATTAGTGTATCATCAGGTCTATTTGTGTTGTGTCTGTAGTCTGTACGTGAGAGTGAGTGCGCACATTCTTAAGCTTTGCTTAACACCTCTGGCAGAATTACACATTCTATTACAGGGATATCGTTTTCTACAAATAAGATGAAGCAATCATAGTGTGGCCTAAAAAACATTGTTTCACTACAAGGTAATACCATTGGGCTTCATGTTTATGTACTGGAAAGAGTGCTAGATGATTTGAAAACTGATTGACAGTTTAAAATTTTGATGAATTATGAGTACAGTAAGATAGGGTACTTGATCATAATGATGATTTTATCCAGTATTGGTCCACATCTGAACATGCATTTTTTTATGTCAGATGTATGTTTACGAAAACGATCAAATATAAAACAGAAGGTTATGAGCCATTATGTTTCGAATAATTCTGCCATCCATTAAAATAACCGAAATTGATTAAATATAGTAGATTTCGAGTTGGAGTTGGGATTCTACTTCACAATTTTCTCCAATATTCTATGAGAACCCAGTTGTACATATCAGATATAGTATTGATCGAGTCGATTTTATAATGATGACATAAACTCTGATTAGCGGGGGTTTAGTTATGATAACATAAGAACAGAGTGATTGATATGATATATAAGCCCCCAGGAAGGTGTACTTCCAACCAACATATTGCAAAAGAATCTTAGCTGCTTTTCGTGGGCTCCACAATACGAAGTCGCTTAAAGAGTCGTCCACCCCAACCCATGTGTTAAAGGTCCCCATGTCTACTCTGTTTGATGCTTCCATTGCTTGTCTTTGCTATTGTTTCTTCCCTTCTGTAGTCTGCCTTTGTTTTCGTATCAATGTATGTTTGCTTGGTCCGTAAAAATTTTATATCTCCGCCTCTTATAATTTTGCTTAATTTCTCATCCTCTTGAAAAGGCGTACCAAAACCATGTGACACGGTGAGTGACTACTTGGCCAATGGCCACGCATGCAACTCTTGTGGGGCTTGTTTCATATATTTATCTATTTCTTGGCTGGTTGCGTCTCTTATCACTTTTATTGCATCACAAGCAGAGCCATGCATTTTATATATGTCCATCTGCATGTTACTCCCTCATGTGCTTATTGTAATCAACCTTTCCTACATATATATCATAATCCACAATTGACTACTCTTTAGTACCTCACTATGCCTCAAAATCCTACTTGAGGACACTATATAATCTTCGGATACACGCACAATGACAGGCATTATTATTTCTTTATCTGCATTACGACTACTCAATAATGTTTATAAGTTTGATGGCTAACTCTTTTAAAATATTAAATATGTAACAAAGACCTTCTACTTTTATCACTCTTCTTACACGAAAATTAGACCACCGTGACAAATGACAATTACACTAACTGGCACCGATTCGATAACGACATGTAAACAAATATAATGTACACAATTTGAAAATAATCGGGTTTATAAATTAAATGATTCGAATTTTGACATCTTCTAACAATGAGATACATGCATATACTTTGTTATCTTTTATTTTTTGACGGAACTTGCAATTTTTCCTTTTTCAACTAACTGTAGTATTAGTTTAAGGGATTGTGTGGATTGAAATTTCAGAATCAACTAATCAAGTGGCTCCTAAATCATTTTTTTTAAAGTTTAGATCTTAAGAAATTCAAGCCCTGTCTAAATAAATTGATTAAGATATAGCTACTAGCTGCGTAGATAGATACATGCCAAACAAGGATATTGTTTTTCATAACCTCCGAATACACTAAAATCTCGATTAATTAATATAAATTAATAATTTATAATAAATTAATATTTTTAATACAAATTTTCAATCTCAATATAGAAATAATACATCTTTTATTTCAATTAATTAATAATTTCGATAAATTAATAAAATATTTTCTAATCCTAACATAATTAATTTATAGATATTTTACTGTACATTACCAAACTGCTACGTTCTCCCAAAATTTTGAATCCATGGCATTGACAAATACCATGCCTAGTTATTTGTTTTATACGGTGTTTACACAAGGCTACCCTCAGATCTTTCATAGCCTCTATAACCTATGGGAAGAAAAGTGGCACCCAAAAATTGACAACCACTCACATCATATGCTGATCTACAACTACAAGGTTTATATGGACGGTGTGTTTGAGCTTAATTATTTTCTAATCAATGACACTCATCTTTTTCGAAGAAAATTTATAAACAACATAGTACTCCCTAATTATATTTTTGTACACACACATATATATATTTTTAAAACATTTTTTCACATATTTTAAAGATAGATAAATTAAAAATTATTTTCTATATTTTTTTAATATAAATATTAAAATTTTAAAATTTTAAATATAATTTATAAAATTATGTTTTCAAATCACTTTAAAATATATATAAAAATTAAATGTCAAGTAATTTGGTACACAGAAAGTAATAATTTATGATTTCACCTTCATTATTTATAATTATTGCAATACGCTACTAATCAGATAATTTACTAATCTAACCTAATAGTGCAATCATAAAATATTGTGTTACATTATCATGATGCTAAAAGTAATGAAATGATGACTAGTCTTAAGAAAAAAAATAATGGAAATTTTTTAATTTAAACAAATAATAATATGTAATTATAGGAAAAGTTGTGCGAGTGAATTCATAAAATAGGGAAAAAAAATTAACTGCCTTTTTAAAATCTTTTAGCCACAAAAATACCACATTCAAGGAAAAATTTTAAAAATTTATTTCTTTTCCCTCTTAGGAACCGAGTTCAACGAGTCAACTAAAATGTAAAAGTGTAAATGTAGCTGTGGGAGGAAAAGAAGTAGAAGATAATTATGTACTCTGTTCCCCTTCTAATAATTTGAAGTACATGTATCGTATTTTATATAATTATTTTCAACTGTATTTAATTGATATATAGAGTACACTTAATTTATCTTTATTTATAGAGACAATTTTAAAAACAATAAATTATGTACTTAGTTATAAGTGAAACTATTTATTTATTCCTCTATTATTCATAACCAGCAAGAATAATTTGTTCTAAAATATATTATTACAATGTGGCCGTTTGGGGTTCCTTAAACTTAAAATAAGTTGCTTATTTTATTTTTATTTTTTACATATTTTTATATTTTTTTTAAAGATAAATATTTGTTTTAGAATTTTAAAATCAAATATGAACTTAATTATTTCCGGAAATAAGGACTTATTTCTGAAAAATACATACATTCCTACTTTTTTTCGGAAATAAGGACTTATTTCCATAAGTAAGTATCAGCCAAACAGACCCGATATCTATTGGCACGCCATAATAGAGAAAATAAATCTTAAAAAAATCCGTAGTAGTATCGCACGCTGTCAGTTACAATAAAAAATGGTCCTAGGATTCTCTGACAGAATAATTGGTAAGGCAATGAGTGTCTTTTTTATATATACTAATTCGACTTATATACCTTAAAAATGAGTATATGTTATAACAACTATATTAATAATTTTTTTGGGTTAAATTATACTCCTAATTAATTTATTAAATTTATATACCTTATAAATAAATATTTGTTACAAAGAATCGAATCCAGCACTTAGGACGATAAGATATATACAAAATATTTTAGTTGTATAGTACTATATTAATATTTTTTTTATGTGTTAAATTATACTCCGAATTAACTTATTATACATTTTATCGTTCTTCTCTAATTCGTGCACACATTAATATAGTATAATCTAAATCTCACATAGACCAATAACATGACGCCCATTATTCAGGCTGCAGCAGTGCCGAGACACCTGGTTAGTAAAAAGCAGATTTAGCTTAATCATTATTCTGATATCACCACTTAAATTAATCACCCTACATTATTATTGATAAAATATTTATCTTAAGTATCTAAGGATTGGGGCAGCATGTGTTGGATACCTCTTAATCTACCAACCCACATGCTCTACACCTACTGTGTGCGTATATAATACGTTTTCACATTAGTTTAATGGTCCGGCTCTCGTTTTTTAGTATCATACTGTCCTTGCTTTACCTGTTAATCTTTTTTATATTAGCCGGTCATGTTCTGACTACTAGCTAATTACTTTTTAGAGTATTGATCATCTAATAAAATATTATTTAATTTTGCACTTAACCACTCTGGATTTGCAAAATCAACTTCTAATTATCTTTGTTGAAACGAGCATTGAATTTACATACCTTTTGCGGTAGCAGTGATGACTTCAGTAAAAGTAAGGGGCGTTGAATTTTGATTTATGTATTACTACTACCAATCTTTAGAGTATATGTTATTGTTGTATATAGTATTGAACGTTTGGACAATCTTTTATTTGAAATTTGAAGAGTTGATGACCATTAACCAATCTTTAGGTCGACATAACAATTAGTGTAACATACCGTTGCGCCTGTTCTAATATCGTGTTGAATTATTATATTTTCAAGAGATATTAGGGGGTAAGACTTAATTAAATTAGATTATATTTTTAAGAATATTAAATATTTAAACTCTTTAATAATTGAACACTTACAGTATTTGATATCATCTTATCTTTTATACTGTGAGCTCCTGAGAATAGTAAATAAGGTGCTTAGTTACTAAGAATCTCACAGAAATAACTAATGCAAATTACTCTTAATTAAACACAGTGTGTGCGCAACATGCAAATAAATCTTATAAACAAAAATGGGCGAACAATTGCAATCTATTTACGAACAATTTATTTCTTAGCAATTCAAATTTATACTAAATTTTAAGTTCGAAATAACTAATTTTTTCAGTAATCGAATTTCAAAGTGCGTAAAAGCTCAGCTCAGCTCAACCTAACCTCAGTCAGGAAACTATAACAATTGCCCACAAGCACAGCTCTCAGGGTCCTTCATCAATGCACCGGGTGATCAGCTGCAACAATTCTACATTAATTAAACTGACTACATTTCAATAGCGTAACTTGAAAATACAACTATTTCTGACAAAAAAAAACATAAATTTTCAAGAAATACTATTCTGCGTTTTACTGTTTCCTTGTAGAATTATAAGTAGACACAGTTACTGAAACTGAGATAGAAGTGACAAGAGATCATCAGATCAATCTATGTTCTAAATACTACTACTACTATACTCTGCATTGTAACTTCTTATCTGCAGTTGGTGCGATATATACATATACATATACATATATATATATATTGATTTCAACGTGTGTATTTAGAAATCTAGAATCGATTCAAGCAGCAGTTACCAAAATATTAGTGCATGCAAAATTATTTTAAAGAAAAGTACAAGGCACTAAAAAATGAACAATAGGATGATTACTATGAATCAAGTGGTTTATAGCTTGTTCTGCCTTTATCTTAATGTTATGAATAAAATACAAATAACCAAAAACAAATATATATATATATATATATGTGTGTGTGTGTGAGAATAAAGTTGCTGAGATTATCTCATAAAAATTAATTAAGGTGTAAGTGTTTTTTAGTGTGAGTATTTTTGTAATTGTATATAATTCACCGTAATTACAATAACACTCTCGTATAATTATATGAGAATTTTTATTAATCTAAGGAAAATTATGTTAGGCAACTTAAGGAATACTAATATATATATATATATATATATATATATATATATATATATATATATATATATATATATATATATATATATATCAAGCTGTCCACAAGAATCTTAGTAACCAGTTGTTAAATATTATTGCATGCAAAATTATCGATCTCTCTCTGTGCTTCAGGACATCATGTGTTAAAGTGGGAGTGGTTTAATTGTTAAAAGGTGGAGGTAGTGGAGGAAATGAATGAAATTTGGATATGGATATGGATTTAAACTCAATTATTGAAGTACTGGACAAAGCCCAGTTTACATGCCCTACTAATCAGGCTTCTAATGTCGGACCATTGGAGAGTTACCCATCATCTCTAATTATATAACCAAAAAAGAAGAAGAAGATGGAGGAACAAATAGGCTTTCTTTGCATTATTTAAGCCTTCTACTTTTTAATTAATAATACAGCTTGCCTTTTTATGTAGCCCATTATTCACACAAAATAACATGGAATGAATCTCCTTTTATATTATAATGTTTTTTTAAGGACCTCTAGTCCTCTAGTGAGATTTTATAAAGCTTACATGACCTATCCATTATTTTGGTGTATAAAACCAACCGGTTGTTCCAACTCTAGATCTAAACACATCCAGAATCAGAGGCTATATGTGAATACTCAAATTGTAAAATGGAAGTACAACTTGAAAAACATTTTTAAAAAATTGATAAAAAAAAGTCAAGTAATTTTCGAAATTTTGTTGTCTCTTTTTCTCATCTGAGAGTAACTATTGTGTTGTTGTTCTGGATCCAAAAAATAATTTAACTTTTTGATGAAAAATACTTTTTGACCACACCTAACGATTTTTTCTTATAATATCCAGAAACGAAGGGAAAAAATTGTTTTTCTAAAAAACCTATCATTTGTAAATTGTATGGATACAAGCGATCGCAACTTGCGAGAAAACTCAATACTATCAAATGTTCAGTTAAAAAATAACCTTAATTCGAAAAAAAACACACATATTATTATGTGATGATCTATTTAGAAATTTTGTCAATTTATTTTTTCTTATATCGCCTTTTTTTCCTCGACCACATAAAATTTTTCCATAACATAATTTTCCGTAGACCAAGTTGAAACCCTTAAAATTAGAAGATGTACTTGTATTTTGAGGGAGAAGATGCACCCATATCACTTAACTTATCAAGTTTTCATACCCTGAAAAATAAAGACACGTCTACAAGAGACAACAGCTCCAATTATAGAGGTAGAGAGGATGACAAAAAGATTGCCATCAAACTCTTCTGCAGAACTAATACTTTTGGTGATCCAGTCATTTGAATTTGTTGAATCTTTTGCTTTCTTGAAGCCTTTATAACAATGTAATGTTGTAGTCATCACCTTTCTCAGCGGGTACACGATCCTTGCTGCAAATTAATCATTCAGCTCATTTAATATTCACACACATATGTACTCGAATTGTAGTTATTATAATTAAATCCATATTTATATGACTTGCCTTACAAGCCTGTACATCATTGCAGCCACACATTAGCTCCCCATTCAGTCTGTCTACAGCTTGAAACGCTCCTCCTCCTCCACTTCTCTATATACATGCATTTTCCTTTAGTAAAACATATGTGATTTTGATCCCAAGCAGACAACTGTTTCATCGCAATATTTATTATCTGCGGTAAGGAGTAACACCTGTTTTTTATACAGGGTCTCATCCGCTTTTAGTTAGTGTTTTCACCTTACTGCACTTATTATTTGCAGGAAGTATGGTGTAACAATCATCTGCCACGGACTTGAGCCCATCATAATCATATATACGTGTGTGTATAAATCTTGGCTTCGCTAGAATGTGTTTCCACAAATAAACAAAAATAAGAAATATATCTGAACTGGTACCTTGTAATAATCAACCGTGACAAAGTTAGCCCATCGATTTCCAGCAGCACCATAACAAGTTTGAAGCATGTCAATCAAGTTTTGCGAGTTCTGCCCACATGCCAATAGTTTGACCGATACAGTCCTAAAGTAATTAACCAAAACCAGTGATTTGCTCTTGTCATTAAGTGCCGAGGACTCCCCTCGGTTTGAGCAGCTTCCTTTTTTCATCCCATCATCTCCATCTGAAAACAGAAGATGTTAATATATATTTTTAAAGTCACAGTTTCAGTAGTAATTAAGCAAGAGCTCACTTCCTATTACATTTATTTTCAACCATGAAGTTCCACTGATAAGCAATCCCTTCACTTTGTTGCTTAGATTTGATTGAAGTAAACACTATTAGCCTATGATTTTGAGCAACTATGTCACTGACTAGTGGCCAGTCTTGGCCATTTTGTGGCATCTTTGCCACGGGAAACCAGTACTTCATCAACCCTGCATCTGTGAACACTTTTGTCAATCCTTTTGGGGTTGTGACATAGTCTTCTAGAATCAATGTGACAATTTCTGATGGATTTGCAGATAAAAAAGCTTCGATTTCCTTTAAAGTGTCTATGGCTGGTTCCTTGTAAATGAATAACGTGTTCTATTAGTAGAAGACATTGCATGATTATTTTCTTTTTCAAGAATTTTTACAAAGTTTTGCGAATGAGTATGGAAATAACTAAGGACATACAAATGCAGTGAAATCGCGACATTTTCCTCCAAAAGAATGGCAAAGCCACACAGTTCCATCAAAATCGTAGGTGTCTAGCATTAATGCTCGAACACCATTCTGCAGATTAGAAAGATACACAATTTACTAAAGCATGAAATAGGGAAATATTTAAGCCTTTTGTAGGAATATCAAGTACATACATGAAGCTGCTGAGTAATAGTATCCTCTTGATTTGTTGTGGTAACTCTTGGAACTCCCGTATGAGATGGCTCATTATCAATAGCAAAGGCATTATGACTCGTCAAAAATGCATATTTGTTGAAAGGCAAGGAATTGTTCTGTTTACACACTATACTATTAGCAATGATATGCATATTGCGGATCATCTTTAGCAATTCAAGATTATAAAAAAATCATTGGTATTTTAAAAGGTATAAGAAATTTTAGATGATCTGATGAGTTAAGTAGCATAAGCTGTAAAAGAAATTTATGAACCAGCAAATGATTCTTACAAAAAATCAATAGGGATTGGCTAGTTTGGCTTCTGTGGGTTGCTTCGGTCAGTGTTGTGAGTTGCAGTAGAAATTGACACTCAAATGAAACAGCTAAAATGAGACGACCTCTTTTGTCTTCTAGATGAGGACGTATTGGGCATTTCTCAAGTCAATCTTTAGATTCCAGTTCACATTTTGCTATTTAAAATTTCCATCATGTGTTTTTCCTTGTGTTAGCTGACAGTTCACACTTCACACTGGCCAGATGAACTTTGACTTTTGAGGTTTGTGTAGTGGCAAATAGTTCAATAAAAGTGACCTTAGAAACAAATTCAATGTACTTTTTATACACCTGTTGAATCTTACATTTTTCCCCCTTCATTTGTTAATCATATTTGTAATTTGTTGTTAAAATCTACTATAATGTAACAGAAAGGAGAACTGTTGCAGGTTTTGAAAGACTTAACCATAAACCACAACTGGATATGGCCTTATTCCATAGGCCAAAATTAGTATTCAGATATTGGCATCATTCGAGGTTCGAGGTCTGAGCGATTCTGTTAGGACTGTTGTAAATCAGTATAGATACCTTCGAACTTCATTGTAATTTTCTTTTGTATACCTTTTCTTATTTCACATGACTATAAAATGCAGGAAAACAAATTGTAATATCAATTTAACACACTGATACCCATTTTGGGTTCGACAAAACTTGAAACCTTAACCTCCTGTAGAAGGAATGAGGGTTATATACTGCTAGAGTAAACTAAAGAATGCAACAAACTGGAGATTGCCTTAGATCAGGTCTCAAACTAGCTCAGCCATACATACTTCTATCCAATTTGTATGCAACAATGCACACAAATTTGGTAAAGTAGCAGAAACAGTAAGGTAAACATAACAAATTAACCATTTTGAGTGTGTAAAAACAACCAAATTATTTTAAATTAATACAAAAACAACCATTTTGAGAAGTGTTTATTTGTTAATACGACCCTTCACTCAACTAGCCAAATCTTCACGTGTGTAAAGAGGATGGTTTAAATTCATCGTATAACTTTAATATAATCTTGCAAATATGACTGACATGATGAGAAAAGTACCAGGAGTTTGAAGGGGTTAGTAGGAGATGATCTGACACATTTCTTGCCAATGAAACCTTGAGGACAAGCGAAACAATAAAGTCCAGCATCACAATCATCATCTTTTAAGCAATTCTCAAGCAGCTATGTGAACAATGAATCAAGATATAAAGTCAGAAACAAAACACACACAATCAATCACACATAGATTCATTAAATGAAGGAAAGAGAGGTAGCTACGAAGTTATTAGAGTAAAGCAGTGAAGAAACAGACCTTGCGGCATGTAACAATGTTTAATGTCAAGATAAGTGTAAGTACAACCAACCATAAAACTTTCACAAAACCCATGTCTAAACAAGTTCAACAGAAGTTTGTTTCCCTTGCTCTGTTTCTTGGCTAAAGAAATGAACGTATGGGTTTAAAATTATAGAAGAAGAGTCTCAAACTCAAAAGTAAGTACAAGTCTGTAGCTATTTAAAGAAAACACAAATTAATATTACAACACCGCTGTATACTGCTCTCACTTTTAAGCCTACAAAAGTTGTACATATGGAGTTGGTCATCCAACGTAGACAATGACTCCTTCCTCTATATATTGTCACAGATTTTTTTTTTATTCGGTCTTATCCCACAATTCTCATCTATATTTATTTTTATGTGACGAGAGCTTCGTAGTGATGAATTTGTATCAATAAAATGACCCAGTCATGATGGTTACTAATACGCATCCACAAAATAATACAAATTATACTCATTTTTTTCTAATGTTATTTCATAATTTTGGACTAAATCCAACATTAGTATATCCATCATTTTCGTTTGAAATACTAAGAATTTTTCATGCACGGTGATTTATAGAAAAAATCATACGATACTACATCTAAAGAAAAATTCAAAAATAGTGAGTAGTTACTGGTCAGTATGAAATATACATATAATTAGATCCATGCTGCGACCTATGTCTTGGAACTAGTCTCCCTTTCGTGTTAGTTAAATATAGATCGTTAATCCTCCTTGTTAATTTTATTTTAATTGCATTGCATGTTAAGTTGTGTGGTGTTAAGTTGTTAACACACACGATATATTTATTTGCACGATACAACAAAACAGCGAGACATGTCTATTTGACAATTAACGGTTAGCGGTTAACATATTAAATTAACTATTTTAACTAGATGATTAAAATAACTATTTTGATTAGCGTATTGAATTAGCTGTTTCGTTTAAAACTGTTTCGTAAATAGGTGTTTAAGTAATTTTTTATATTTTAATTAGGCACATGTCAATCCTCTAATTGAAAAAACTCTTCAAAATAGTTTTTTAAAAATTAATTTTTTGAGTCCAAACCGCTAACTACCAAATACCAATTATAGATGATTCATGGTCAAACCTCAATATGACTCAAACCTATAATATTTCATCAAATCTCTAACTTCCAAACGGGTTCTACAGTACGTTTAAGCCTGAGATTCCAGATGCATGAGAGGAATATTATATTATTTTAAAGAATACTCAGATCCCTTGGATTCATGTGTTTAATCGTACTGGTTCAAGTCTATACTAGTCTTTCAAATTAATGATTTATTTTGTGTTTGTATATCAGTTGGGTTTATTATTTTCATAGAGTCATAGGAGTGGGGTGTGGGGCATTATTTTTAACTTACAAACAAATTATTAAATGCATCAATCAGACAACCACCATCATCTGTAGTGACTTCAAGAACGTACAGTTGATACAGGCGACACGTATGTATACTTTGATCAGTTTTTTTGGTCCCGAGTATTCATGAATTACAATGTGAAATCTTGTTTTCACATCATTCAAAAGTATGCAGCAGAGAAGAGTACATTATGAGTGGATACATTTGACTAAAATATCCAGATTGTTTTACATGACAAATGCTAATTTGAGATATTATACAGGACAATTTATCACTCGAAAACGATATAAAAATTTAGTATTTGTATTTAAATTTTGAATACATGACACAAAAGTACACGAACAAGAATGTAAAAGACCGGAATTTGGTGTCGGTTTTGTATTTACTTTTTGGGTACAAGACACGATACGAAGTACACAAAACAAAACAAATAAATATTATATATATATAATATTTTATAACATAATTTAAATTTTTATATGTAATTTTATACATCTTATATATTATATAATTTTAATTTTAAAAAGAACAATAAAAAGTATCAGAATGATTAATTTGAAGATGTAATTTAAATTTTAAAAAAATTCGTGTAAATTTCGTGTTATTTTCGTTTCATTTCGTTTTAGTTTCGTGTACACGCCTTAATTTCATGTCCTGTTCGTATCCGGATTTTAAATACGCGACTTGATTTCGTGTCAGACCTCCAAATACACGACACAAACGATTTGTGAGTTCTGATCTTAATTGTTTAGTGATAAGTTATAAATATGCTTTTTATTATAATCATAATTTATAACATCAAATCTAAAGTGTTTTTGTTTTATCAGTTTATAAGTTTAAAATTACTTTTAAATTTAGTTTCAATAATTCATATAAAAAATTTGGATCTATCCGTAATATTTTATAGCAGAGAGGATTAAAACTAATTTTTTTAATATTAAATACAGGTGAAACGTCACCCTATTCGCGATTAGAAGAGGGTTCTAAGATTTTTTACTATTTCATATAAAAATTCATGAATAAATGGTTACTAACAATCAATTGTGTGGAACTAATTTCTTATATATAATAAATAAAAGTTATATGATATATCAGATAAATTCTGAAAAATATAAAATGTAAACTTATTTCATATTAATTTATTTTGAAGTTAAATCCTCACTTTGGAGATTATGAATTAGAGTGAATTTTATGTGGCATATTTCAATAATTCATTTTTAAGTATCGGTTTATATTTAAGTTGAAGAATGAAGAGTAAAGCTGAAAGTCCTTATTTTTCTAGCAGAAAGCCAGAAAATGGTTTATTCACATGCTGTTTACTTCCATAAAACTCTACTTGCCGTCAATCTGACACTTGTTTCGATTTATGTAAAGGTCCCCCAAACAATCTCTCTACATTCATGAGTAATAACAAAGGCTGCTTACATCTCACTTGTACAAGAATTTACTTGCGAGCAACATATACTGGATTATGTTTAGTTTGATTTGGTTTTCGTTTTCTACAGCAACAAGCAAGTGTACGTGTCATTGACTAGCCAGAAAAAATATTTCAAAAATAATTGTTGGGATGTTATGATCACACTATCTAAACAATCCCGCTTAGCCATTTCTCTTCTAAGTTCTAACCAATACTTTGCTTCAAGATACAGAAACGAGAAATGAATACAATGTGGTTTTATATATGTATCTAACTACTTGTAGGTAAGCCATCTAGATATCTTAGCAACTTCCTCAGTAGATCGATCGATCTCTTTTTATCTCATATAGATGCTTCTCTTGTCATTACAAACATTGTGAAGGTTTGCAGGAGATGCACTCAGGATAAATTCACAGTCGCCAACCAAAATTTGCAGTTCCACCATAGCGCGAAACTTTTAGTAAAATAAAGATGAGAACCATCTTCTCAACTCTATCCCTTGTTGTGCTCTTTGCCTGTGCAGGTAAAAGACTATTTTTTTTTTTTTACATATATCTAACTAAATTCGATGTAAAAGATTGTGTACGTACAATGTTATTCACATTCCTAACAATTTTTCATATATACAGCTGCCTATGATCCCCTGGACCCAACTGGAAACATTACGATCAAATGGGATGTGATGTCTTGGACTCCAGATGGCTATGTTGTGAGTACCTTTCTTGTTTTAATATATTGTTCATAACACCTAACTGCTTGTGCACAAGTGTCTAACTGGCAAGTGGCAGCTGACAAGAAAGTATTTGATGGAATAATTCTCATTTCTCAGGCAGTAGTGACTATGAACAACTTCCAGATGTACAGGCACATAATGAGCCCTGGTTGGACCCTGGGGTGGACATGGGCCAAGAAAGAAGTAATATGGTCAATGGTAGGGTCTCAGACTACAGAACAAGGAGACTGCTCCAAGTTTAAAGGAAACATTCCGCACTGCTGCAAGAAAACGGCCACTGTCGTAGATCTGCTACCTGGTGTCCCTTACAACCAACAAATCAATAACTGCTGCAAAGGCGGGGTCTTGGCTGCATGGGGCCAAGATCCAGCATCTTCTGTCTCAGCCTTCCAGGTGAGTGTCGGTATGGCGGGTACTTCAAACAAGACGGTGAAACTACCTAAGAATTTCACATTACTCGGTCCAGGCCCAGGCTACACTTGTGGCCCTGCTAAGATTGTCCCTCCCACCAACTTTCTCACTTCTGATCGTCGTAGGAAAACTCAGGCCCTCAGTAAGTTTATCTCAAGTTTAACATGTATCAAATTAGTATATAAACTCTTCACATATATTCTGCCTAGTGTACATTTTTTGGTGTTAAATTTAAACAGTTTCACTAACTTCTGATAAATTACGCGCAGTGACTTGGAACGTGACATGCACTTATTCACAATTTCTAGCTAGAAAACACCCGGCCTGCTGCGTTTCCTTCTCATCTTTCTACAATGAGACGATAACTCCTTGCCCGACGTGTGCATGTGGTTGTGAAAACAAAAACAGAAACAAATGCGTCAAGTAAGCTTGCTCTGACTTTCCTGTTTCTAAACCGACAAATCCAAGTTAGAGACAGATACAAATAACATTATAAATCTATCTAATGATCCACCATGTTGCAGGAGTGATTCCAAATTGTTAAGTGTGGTTGGGGTAAACACTCCAAGAAAAGGCAACTCTCCCCTGCTACAGTGCACGCATCACATGTGCCCAGTCCGAGTACACTGGCATGTTAAGGCCAACTACAAGGACTATTGGCGGGTGAAACTCGCGTTAACAAACTTCAATTATCGAATGAACTACACACTGTGGACTCTTGTTGTTCAGCATCCAAATCTCAACAATGTAACTCAAGTTTTCAGCTTTGATTATAAACCTATAGTGCCTTACGAGTCTGTCAGTAAGTGCTTACATTCTGACAATTGTTAACATAGCCTAGAGAAGTAATAACTAATAATATACTGATAACAAAAACTGTTTACGTGATGCACAGATGACACAGGTATGTTCTACGGCACGAAGTTCTACAATGATCTACTAATGGAAGCAGGACCTTTTGGAAATGTACAGTCGGAGGTGCTGCTTCAGAAAGACCAGAACACATTCACCTTCAAGCAAGGATGGGCGTTTCCAAGGAAAGTCTACTTCAATGGTGAAGAATGCATGCTGCCACCACCAGATACGTACCCATTCTTACCAAATTCTGCAAACGGAAATCTAGTTGGTTACTCGATACATATTGTTTCGGCAGTTCTCTTATTCCTTATGCGTTGATCTTCTCTTGTTTTTTAATATACTGAAAGTTTTGACACTCAGGGGACTGGGGGCACTAGAAAAATCATGTTTACAGAGTTTTGTATACATTTACAGTATATAAACACAACATTTTGGAGGCATAACCATGCTAGTTTGTATTCTTTTGCCAAATATATATATTTATCATTATATATATACTTGAACCTATCCAGTTCTTGTACTAAACTGCACTTTGACAAGGTCTGAATAATTAGAATAGATTATGGCCGTGCTATTGAGGTATAATAGTGATAAATAATAATAAAAACATTTCCAAAACTGTAAAACAGCACTAAATATGTCTGTCTTCTTGAGGGGTTTTTGAGCTTATTACAACTTTCCTAACACTATAAACATGAAATCCTACCAACAATACTAATTTAACACTATTATAAAGACATGATACAACAGTTACAAGTAACAGAACAAGGATTAATTTACCCACATATAAAAAAACAGATGGAGATGTTCGTTCCCTAGCGTGCACCTGAATCCATGTCAAATTCTAGACCTCCATCACCAGGTAACACAAATCACGCAGCATAGTTGAGAGATCCCTAGAATTTTTTGGGCTTAATTTTGGCAATAAACACTCCCATATATAGATAACAATCATCTATCAGATTCTTAAACATATGCAAAGTAGAAAGCCAGTGTAATCATCAGAGTGAGTAACGGGATCTGTTGCCTTGAACTGGTATTTGGCAAATATGGGTAAGCGTCAGGAGGTGGCATGACACAATTGTCACCATTAAAGTAGATTCTTCGAGGAAAAGCCCAGCCCTTTTCAAAAGTAAATGTTGATGAATCTTTCCGGAAGAGTAGTTCTGACTGAACATTCCCTAGTGGGCCAGCTTGCGAGAGAAAGTCATTATAGAACTTAACACCCCATAACATAGCTGTATCATCTGTTTAATTAAATAGATGGAAAAGAACTTTTAGCTCTAATTGAAGTTCCAAAAACTCGGGATATATATATTTAATGCATTGCAAAGTGGATAACAGAATGCTTACTAATGGCTGCATAAGGAGTTAACGGTTTGTAATTGAAGCTGAATATCTGAGTAAGGTTGTCGAAGTTAGGATGTTGGACAACCATGTTCCACTGTGTATAGTTCATCCTGTAGTTAAAGTTCGTTATTGTAACCTTCACCCGCCAGTAGTCCTTGTAGTTGAGCTTTACATGCCAATGGACTCGGATTGGACACATATGACTTGTGCATTGAACCAGAGGTGCATAGTTGTTCTTGCTAGGGCTCGAAACAACGGAGGCTAAATATGGAGATTTTTTGCTGTATAACAACACACATTTAATCAGTTTTCATCATCTATACTAATATTAACCACAGAAGAGCTAACATGAAAAATGACGAGGATGCGATAAAAAAACATACTCCACACAGCTCCCCGGATGAGTACTATTGTTTTGACAGCCACAGGTACATGTAGGGCAAGGGACAATTGTTTCATTGTAGAAAGATGACAGAGAAACACAGCAAGTCGGAGTTTTCTGAGCCAGGAACTGTGAGTATGTGCATGTTATATTCCATGTCACTGCCATAATGTACAATTACAATGTTAAGAAAAATATCCTTTAACCACATACTTACAAATACAAAATTCAACACTATGGTCTATATTGATAATTTTTATCTGAATACACATACCCTCATAATAGATAATAGGTTCTTGTCAAGTTACTTTCTTAGTTTAAACACCAAACTTTCAAGGCTCGAAACATTAATTTTGGTTCCAGCAAGCTCATACTTATTAGTCTCTAAAGATTAAGATATGACAGAGAGATTATCCTACGACTATGCTAGTTTGAAAGGAGGTGCTTCTAAACACACAAACATGTTTGGGTGGTGGACTGGTGGTGTTGGAATTGGTAAATAGTCTGAGGATTATTAATTATATACAACAATCATAACCTAAGAAATATAACATTATGGAGCTATACTTACTCATAACTTGTGTCACTCTCCTTCCATCTGGTGTAACATATTTAGTTGGCTTGACAATTTTGGCTGGTCCACATGTATACCCAGGCCCTGGTGCTTTCAATGTGAAGTTCTTAGGCAACTTAACTGTTTTGTTGGTAGTTCCAGCTCCACCAACACTAACCTGGAAGGAGCTTGCAGCATTGGTTGGGTCTTGAACCCATGAGTTAAGCACTCCTCCCTTGCAGCAGTTTGCAATCTGCTGATTGTATGGAGTTCCAGGAAGTAAATCGACAACTGTTGGATCCTTTTTACAACAATGTGGAACATTCCCTTTATATTTTGAGCAATCTCCTTGCTCTGTTGTTTGAGCACCCACCATACTCCATATTACTTCTTTTTTCGCCCATGTCCACCCTAAAGTCCATCCTGGTGCTTGAATATGACGATATTGCTGGAAGTTGAACATTGTAACAACAGCCTAACCAATAGACATAAGCATCAAATTAGATACAGTTCGCAAGAGGATAAGTGGTATCAGGCTTTCTAAGAATACGCCCTTATATAAGCTGCTACTATAGTGCAAAAGCTTATTTAATCAAACAACGTTAGTATAAACTCTTTATACTCTAGGAGGAGATGGAATAATCAACAATGCCGTACTGTTCATACATCTAAAAAGACACCTAATTGTATGAAAATGTAATGAACCAGATTTTTTTTTACTTCCATTAGCTTATACAATAAAATAAATTACATGATCCAACTTATGTCTTTTTTCTATACAACATTCAAACTCCAATCATCCAACTATACAAAAATTTCAAAAAAAATGCAATAGCTACATTTCAGCTTTCTTATTCATTCTAATTAGACACATGCCCTGTGTATTTTAAGTAGCAATATCCTACTTTCCAACTTGTATGTTACATTTGTTCATATAATCTTTTATTCACATCGATTACCAGCCTTTGAAAGTTACAAAACAAAATTTAACAGAAATGCAAGGTGCAACTGTTTGGTGTTAATTTGGAAGACCTGTTTGAGCTTTATAAACTATAAAGCTTGAGTCGTTAAGATCTTGACATATCAGGGGTCAGTGCAAGTATGGAAAAAAGTCTTTTGCCATTAATCACTAACAAGATTCAGCTAGTTTCTATAAAATGAAAGAAATGAAAAAGGTAACGATCGCAATACTTACAACATATCCATCAGGCGTCCAGCTTATTACATCCCATTTGATCGTAAGATTCCCATTTGGATCAAGCGGATCATATGCTTCTGCAAGAACAAGTATAATAAAAATGAGCAATCGAAACTAAAACAATATTTTCTAAACTTTTCAAGTTGACCAATTCACAAAGTTAAGCCAGAATTAATATCCCATGAACAGATCTAATTTATCAGCAATTAGGAACATATATTCTGACAAAATGAAATTACATTCCACTTGGCAAAAAAAGGACTTCTTTGCATCAATTATCTACTTGAGAGATCTTTTTCTTCACATTCACCAGCAAACAATATCAAAAAACTCAAATTCAACAAACCAATTGATTATCAATCTTCAAACAAGTACTGCAATCTGAAATTATTATAAAGCAACAAACTTTTTTCATCACTACACAAAATTTTGATTTTAATCATACACCCAGATGAAAAAGACTCCAAATCAATCAAATGCATACACCAATCAATCAATTAAGCCAAAAAGATTCAAACTTTAACCCACCCATCACCAAGAAAAATAAAAAAGTAAAATAAATGTGTGAACCTGTTGAAGTGAAGATGAAGGCAAAGAAGAAAAGCCCAGGTAAAATGGCATAAGTTGTAAACTGGGGAAGAGATCTCAAGCAGAACCCCATTTTCTTCCTGATCTGTTTTTGATCAAGATCTGCAACTAAAATGTGGAGAGAGAAAAGATAGATATATGTGTGTGTATATATAGCAAGCTAGTAAAGATGATGACGGTGGTGACTGGTAAGTAGTGGCTTGTTTTTGAGCAAGCTAGTGTTTCATAATAAAGTGGATTTTTTAAAGATTTTTCGACACATACACAGCTGTTAAATTATGTATGCATGTTTTACTATTCTTCTGCACCTAATATGCTTTATTTATTGATTTGTTTTGCATTTAAACCATTTTTCATTTGCTAATTATTTTTTATTTTCACTTTCTATTTTCTTTAACCTAATTTGCAGGAATATGACTTGTTTATACTTGGTGCTAATTTGGTCAGTTGCAGTTATTCACTTTTTTTTAGAAATTGTCCGGGTATTTAATTATTTTATAAAATTTATAAAAAATTAAAAATACGCGGAAAGGTGAATAAACAACTTATTCCATCTCTCATTTTGTACCCAAGTACTATGTTTTCCTTTCCATGAACAACATTTTTCGAATTATTACTTCTCAATAAATTTATTGATCAAATAATTTATATAGATGTCAACTTCAATTATAATAAAAATATCCTGAAATTTCTCCGATCAATTTAAATTTTTTATTTACATTTTAGAAGTGGCAGTTAAAGAACAAACAAAAACAGGGAGCAACACCATGGCGATTTATATCATCATTAATCAAATCGAGATGTGTATTAATTTGACAGAATTTTAGATGCATTAACGTATTTTTACCCTTGGATTGTACCCGGTCAAGTCTTGTGTTTGTGTTTGTGATTATGATATGTTAACACACCAATACAATAAAATACAATTACTGATCAAATCATAGCGTTAGTTATATAGATTTGTGAATACTTAAGTATAAAATAAATAAATAATTTTGGACTAGTTGCCGACAGCAGGTGACAAATAAGCAAAGCAGCTAGCATAAGTTGGCAATTCTCAACCCCTTGTGATTTTAGTGTGTACGTAATTAGTTTGTGTCGGTGGAGAATGGAAAGTCATGAACAAAAAAGACAACTATTGTTGGATTGCTCAGTTATTTCTTTTCTCCTGCAGTCCTGTTTATAATAATATATATAAAAGTTAGATTATCTAATTTATCTTTGATAATTCATTATGTATATCGAACCTAAAATTTAAATTTGTTATATATTAATAAATTCTTTTGTTACTCAAGCTGTAGAAAGAGAACGAATTCTAAATCTATTTTTATAAATAATAAAAATAACTCAAAATTCAGCAATTTCTAATAATATTTTTAGCTAGTTATTTAAAAATTGTATTTTAACTTGTGAAAACCCCATATTTTCCTTTTTACCGTCACTTTGTCTATGTTTTTGTTAATTTTCCAAATGAACTTTTAACTTATAAATTTGTCTTGTTCATAAATTATAACCGAATTTTCAAATTAAATCTTGATTTACTTATTAACAAATCGAATCAAACACAAACGATATACCATCTAAAATGTTGCAATCATACACCCATTCAAAAGGTTCATACAGAATCCTCTTGAGGTGTAAACTTAATATTCTCTTCAACGTGACACGAACTTGCTTTTTCCATTTTAAGGAGTGCCTTTTGAAATAGTTCTGATTCATCTTCTAACGGTATTATTTATTTAAACATGCATTGTAAACACAATTCACAAGAACCTTCACTAACAAGGTACTTAATTCACTCAAAACATATGTTTTGGATCTAAAATCCCACTATTTATTGCCTGAATTATTCGTTATGGACTCTCAGTGCTCACTGCTCAGCACCCGGATGTCAACAAAGAGACTGACGTTTTCAGCTTGGATTTTAAACCTCTAGTCCTCAACTAGGCTGTCGTAATAAGTGCTACAATTCTCAAATTTATTAATAATAATCATGTTTGTATGTTTGAGCAACATGATAAACACAAGAGAACATGACAAGGGTGTATTACATTTTCCAACAACAATTGTTACAAAATGCTTTCAGTGTGGCAGATATGGATAAGCATAAGGAGGTGGCATGACACAATTATCACCATTGAAGTAGATTCTACGAGGAAAAGCCCAACCCTTACCGTAAGTGAAAGTTGATGAATCTTTTCGGAAGAGTATATCTGACTGAACATTCCCTAATCGGCCAGCTTGCAAGAGATTGTCATTATGTCTCTTGACACCCCATAACATAGCTGTATCATCTGGTCAATTAAATGATTGAAAAATAATTTTTAGTTCTAATCACAGTTTCAAAAACTTTGGAAATTGTATGTGATGCATTGTGCAAATGAGTGCATAACAGAGTGCTTACTAATGTCTGCACAAGGGGCTAAAAGTTTGTGATTGAAGCTGAATATCTGAGTACGGTTGTCAAAGTTAGGATGTTGGACAACCACATTTCACTGTGTATAGTTCATCCTGTAATTAAACTTCGTGACTGAAACATTCACCCTCCAGTAACCCTTGTCATTGAGCTTTAAATGCCAGTGGACTCGGATTGGACACATATGACTTGTGCATTGAACCAGAGGTGCAGTGTTGTTCTTGCTAGGACTCGAAACAGAATCTAAAGATGGAGACTTTTGGCTGTATAAATATTTCATCAGTTTTTATGGTATAATTACACTAGTACTAAAAACAGAAGAACTAGTAGGGAAAAAATAAGCAAAAACATACTCTACGCAACTTCCTGAACGAGTGCTATTGTTTTGGCAGCCACAGGCACATGAAGGGCAAGGGATAATTGTTTCATTGTAGAAAGATGACAGAGAAACACAGCAAGTGGGAGTTTTTTGAGCCAGGAACTGTGAGTATGTGCACGTAACATTCCACGTCACTGCCATAATGTTCAAATACAAAGTTAAGCTAAATATTTTAGAGGCTTCAATCTTAACATAATTTCAAATAACATACGACCATATGGTCTATATCGACGACTTTATCCATCTCAAACACATACCCACACAAAGCAGAAAATAGGTTCCAGTTAACTATAGCAGATCATGGCATCATAGTTTACCACAAATTTTATTCTGGTTCCAGCATGCTCGTAGTATTAAATTAGTGTTTAAATGTTAAAAGAGGATACTTAAGATCAGCTTAAGGCTATGTCTGTATTCAAGGATTTTAATACCAGGACCCTCTAGAATTTGCACTGGTTTTGTCAAACTTCATTAACCCTATTTAATATTTGTACTACTTTATTGTACATTTTGGGCCTGGGGGGATTATTCATCCCAACTAATATTATAAATTTAGAATACAATAGTCCAGGGATTATAGATCAATGCCAGGAGACATAGCCTAAGAAGTATAATGTTGTCTAGCTATACTTACTCAAAGCTTGAGTTACTCTCCTTCCATCTGCTGTAATAAATTTAGTTGGCTTGACGATTTTGGCAGGTCCACAGGTATATCCAGCCCCTGGTGCTTTTAATGTGAAATTCTTAGGCACCTTAACAGTTTGTTTGGTGCTTCCAGCTTCACCAACACTAACCTGGAATGAGCTTGCAGCATTGGATGGGTCTTGCAGCAATGAACTAAGTATTCCTCCCTTGCAGCAATTTGCAATCTGCTGGTTGTATGGAGTTGAAGATAGTAAATCAACAACTGCTGGATCCTTTGAACAACTCTGCGGAACATAATCTTCATATTTTGAGCAATCCCCCTGCTCTGTTGTTTTAGCACCCACCATGCTCCATATTACTTCTTTTTCTGCCCACGTCCATCCCGGTTCTTGAATATGACGGAATTTCTGGAAGTTGAACATTGTGACAACAGCCTAACCAATGCATATACGCAGCTGATTAGATTTAGACAGTACAAGAGTAAGTGGTATTAGGCTTATTAAAATATGCCCTTATATAAGCCTTTAGCATATTTGCGGGCCTAGTTAATCAACAAAACCTTAGTATAAAATCTTCCACACCCTAGCAGGGTAAGGGATTACAACTGTTTCATACCACATATCCAAAAGGTGTCCAGCTTAGTAAAAATCCCATTTAATCGTAATATTCCCATTTGGATCAAGCGGGTCATAGGCTTCTGCAAGAACAATTTCAAAGTATTCTAGCAAATTAGTATTTACAACAAATGGAAGTAGAAGAATAGTTAGTATTCATCTTATAGTCGACAATTACATATATATAGCTTGAAGCAGCTGCTGCTTGGATCGATTGCATCTGGAAAGCAGCTGTTAATTGTAACACGTATAATAAAGTTAATAATCAATACTAAAACAATAAATTACAGCAAAACTGAAGGAAAAAACTTTATGTGATCACTGAACCTACATTTCTTTCCAACCACACTCTAATTAGTTATTTATATAAATATATATAATTTTATACAAATAATGTAAGATATATATACTGATACATGATTCATCTATCCATTAGCAAAACTATCTAATGTGTTATCATGAAATATGCAATTATCTCTAGGACCTTGATGCAATCCACTGAAACTCGTGTCCGGACCTCCTCCACGGTGAAGGGATGGATAGAGCATGGTACATTGATATTTGATACCATTGAAACACTTTTACTTTGGTAGTTGTTATAAAAGAAAAGAAAGAGCTAGGCATAATGTATGTAGGAATGTGCGAACCTGTTGAGGTGAAAATGAGGGTAGAGAGGAAAAGCACAAGAAGAATGACATTAGCTGTAAAATGCGGAAGAGATCTCAAAAAAATTCCCATTTTCTTGTTTAAATTAGTTGTTGCTCATGAGTCATGATCGACCTTCAAGTAAAGTCATGAAACATGCATTATATATAGAGATGATGGTGCATGGTGTCAAGTGGTAGGCCTGGTGTCTGGGTTTTTGAGCAAGCTCACCTAGCTTCATCTCTAATGTCAATTTGCCAGACAGCAGTTGACAAATTCTCAGCTAGCAGAGTTGAATATACAGTATTTGTTAACTACTTTTATACTCCAATCCAATATGTTATGCTGAATTATATATTAGTTGACTATCTGCTTTTGAGTACGAATAGAGTCGTATTTTTTTTTATTACAGCAAAACATGCTTTTAATATAAATCAAGGTAATAAAACTTTTTATCGTGAGAATTTTCATTAAATTTTATAGAATTATAATGAAAAATGTAAAAAAAACATGTTTAGATAAATTTTTATTATGTTTTTGTAAATAAAATTATGGGTTTTTCATTAAATTTTACAGAATCATAATAAAAAATATTTAGATAATTTTTTTATTATAATTATAGTTCTACATTATTTTTTTCATTTTTATTTATTATGTTTCTGCAAATATTTGAACATTTCAATTGTTGATAGTAACTACATTTCTTTTTAATTATATTTTATTTCTTGGCAAATTTTTTTTAGTGCAATTCAATTTTATTTTTTATTCCGAATAACATTTATTTTTTTAAAGAATTATTAGTCGAAAAAGTTAATCATAATCTTATTTACAAATTCAAAAATGAAGTATCTGCTATATACTTGCGTAGTAAACATAGCTGTACAGTACACTGTACACCTAATTAAATCAGTTTTTAGGGTTTATATTGTATATCTAGGGTTTTGGTGAAAGTGTTGAAAATGACTAGTGTTGCTGCTCAAACAAGGCCGTTCGATCGAACTGAAATTAATTGGGACAAGTAACTAACTATTCCTCCCAATCATTCTTGTGTTTCTTTTTCTCTAATTTGTTTCTTATTATCCAATGCTAATATATTTGTTCTGTTTCCTGGTTGTGGTTATATACACGTGTTATAGTGTGATTTTGTTAATTTCATACTTTCTTAGTTGCCAACATGTAGTGATAATTGTGCTTTTAGAGAATGTAATAGTGCTAATTGTAAACATTCATTTCGGCATTATGTGTTGTTTAGTTCAAGTGATTCCTGTTATTTTTATTATGCCTGTTTAACTTAATTGTTTTTGTGTGAACTATATTTACGGAAATTTATTACTTCGTAGTGGCAACACTTGGAACATAATTGATCTTATGGAGGTAAATCCCTACACATAATTGCGTGAAATTGATATAAATATTGATTTGGATCTTTGTTCTTATATTCTACATGGGATAATTAGCAAGCAATTGAACTACTATCACCTAGATATTTTGTTATTTTCTCTATCACCTCCTACATTTCGCCGCACTTCCTAATCTTACTTCATAATCTTGTTGTATTTCTTTTGTGAGTGTTAGTCTCTAAGTTTTTTACCAACACTGCAGGCTTGATAAAACTAAGTTTTATGCCGTAGGAGCTGGGATATTTTCTGGAATTACAGTTGCGCTATACCCTATTTCTGTTGTAAAGACCAGGCTGCAGGTTGTTTCAAAAAATTCTACCGAAAGGAATGCATTCTCTGTTATCAGAGGCCTTTTGAAAGCAGATGGTATTCCTGGTTTATACAGAGGTTTTAGCACTGTCATCACTGGAGCAATTCCTGCCAGGATTATATTTCTTACTGCATTGGAGACCACAAAAGTGGCTGCATTCAGTGTGGTTGAACCACTGAAAGTATCAGAACCTACCCAGGCAGCCATTGCAAATGGGGTGGCTGGCTTGACAGCATCGCTTTTGTCCCAGGCTGTGGTTGTTCCCGTTGATGTGGTATGCCCATCTTATTGTTCCTGCACAGGTGTTTTTTTCTGTTTATTTCTAGTAAAATATTAGTTTCTTTTGAAAGCGTGTGACAGGTTCACATGATTGACAGATTGAGTCTTTTGTTCTGTTTAATATGAGACCAAGTATGTTACTTGAGACTTTGTTTTGCATACCACACACTGTTGGATTTTTATCCACAAGCTCTCATTTTTGTTTTGTATTTTAATTCAGCAACTCATAACGTTAAATGAACCGAAATAGCTGTGCTGGACTTGGATAAAATTAAATGTTTGGGCGAAACCTAGATAGTTCTTTTGAAACTACTTGTAAATTTGGACTAAATATAATATATATTTTTTCTAGAGATATTTATTAGATGAAATAAGAGTACTCTCAACGCTATTTTGTGTTGTCTTCCTTCAAAATTCAGGTTCTGCCTATCGGATAAGGTGTGACCATGCCATACTAAAAGATCTACTTAACTTTAGCTCAGAATTAATACGATGTGACTACTCTTTACTGGGAAACTTCTTCTACATTAGCTTAAAATTAATTAGGTTGACCAGGCTTAATTGAGATTTATCTTCTTTTCATCTGTTACATCAACCTACACCATAAAAATACAAAACCCTTAGCTAGAATAAGTATCTAAACACTTTTTTAAGTACAAAAATGCAGGAACTCTGAATATTAAAATATAGCATTTTTCACACTTAATAATGTAGCTGTGTGAGAGCAATGGCATTGGGGTACTCTGGGTTTTCAAGATATCTATATTAATTATAAAACTATTTTCCCAAAAATCAACTTATTGTGTTCCAAATTCAAATGTTGGGTGGCATAATAGGAGTCTGCGACATAATATTATCCACGAAAGTTAATGAACCTATTAGGAAAACGATTACTGCGCAAGCCGCAAGGTACACCGGTTAATTCACTTAATTCAAACATGTGATTCAGGCCTTCTAGTGGGAATAGTTTTTCTCCACTGGAGATACCATCTCCCTATAATTGTAGCAGATAAAAATATTAATGTGGAATTTGAAGTGAGATAGAGGTACTGGTAGTAGTATTATATATACTCAGTTCCTTTAGCAATTTCCTGACACATTTTAAGACTTATATATGCTACATTAATCATACTTTTAAACAGATTAGCCAAAAGTTGATGGTCCAAGGATACTCAGGCCATGCAAGCTATAATGGTGGCCTGGATGTTGCTCGTAAAGTTCTTAGATCAGATGGTATTCGAGGATTATATAGAGGGTTTGGCCTATCTGTTATGACTTATTCCCCAACTAGTGCTGTATGGTGGGCAACCTATGGTTCAAGTCAACGTGCCATATGGAGGTGAGACCTAGTTTTATTTAAACTGTCAATATGTGTTAAGAGAGCTTCTTTGTACTGATTAGATATTCAATTATGGTAGAAGTGAATTCTCCCTCTTTTTAAACTGTCAATATGTTGTTAAGAACATTGTGTGAAATCTGGTGTTGATGTTCTAGCTCTGGCAAGTTGCTCAAATATGCCATAGACTGCTAATCCAGCTCCTAAGCGAGATTTCAGGTTGAGGGGAGGGACACTTTACTTTTTATAGTAGTTGAAGGCCCGTGAAGGAGTTTATTGGGATAGACTTGTGCTAGACTTTTTCCCTATCTTTCTCTTGTAATTGCTACAGTTTTCTTTTACCATATGGAGGTGGTATCGAGAAATGTAACAAATTCCAAAACCACATTTGTGCTTGTGTACATACTTGTTTAGACTCTGAATGAGTTTTTGAAGATATTATCCACAGATGGTGTTTTATATCTAAAGTAAAAGATTATAACCTCAACAACTTACATGTCTCAAAAAGTTAGAATCTGTGAAAACCCCCCCAAAGCTTGTAAAAGTGGGAGGAAGGTAGTATTATTGGCTCATTGCATGCTTCAAATTTTAACTTATGTATATTGGCATTAGTTCAGCCAGGATTGCAAAGTTTACTGACTTGAGCTTCTGCAAATGTTTCCTTAAAGTCACAACTCATAAGCATACATAATTATTATAGAAAGAAGTTAGTGTTTATTTTCCTTTCGTCATTTGTGTAATTAGGTCAACAGTCATGCAGGCTTCATGTTCTCTTGATGTGATTAATACCCCCATCTCGTCCTTGCTCATTAATATATTTTTGTGGACAGCGAGGTTATCTGAATTGTTTCTGGCAGGTTTTTAGGCCATGGCAGTGAGAATGATGGACCACCTAGCCAATGGGCAATAATGCTAGTCCAAACTAGCGGAGGCATTTTTGCCGGGGCTACAGCATCATGTATCACAACTCCACTTGATACTATCAAGACTCGCTTGCAGGTATATTTAACTCCAAACTTTTTTTTAATGTGTTACGAAATTTGTGGTCTTTTATTGTAAAAATTTTGGGTGCTTACAAGTGTAAATTCTAGTCTCCCCGAGGTGCTGGTTTGTTTGTAGTTTGAGTCTTGGATTAATGGGAAATAATATGTAATAGACTCAATAGTTTAATCAGGATGATTACGATCATTTAACCTTTGTTCCTTTTAAGATCGTGAAACATATCTTAAGTGTGGGAGAACCTCATCCCCCCCCCCACAAGTCAATATATCATTTTCTGGTTTCATTTCCACTGATACTTCAAGTCCTAATGTACATCCTGTTTTGATTTTTTTGTGTACGTATTTTAGGTGATGGGCAACGAAAAGAGACCAACAACAAAACAAGTAATAAAACAGTTGATTGCAGATGATGGTTGGCTAGGACTTTATAGAGGACTAGGTCCAAGGTTTTTCAGCATGTCATTATGGGGAACATCGATGATACTAGCCTATGAATTTCTAAGTAGGGCCACTTGCTTCTCTTCTGCCTTAATTTTTGCATTTACCGAATGTTGCATGTCATGGTTAATGATACACATTCGTAGTGCTGACTGCTGACCTGAATCAACAGGGATATATGATGCCTCTCCATTCAATAATATTTATAGCTCTCTGCCTCTCTCTCTCTTCAAAGTTCAAATCACTGGTTGAGCTAGCCAGAATTTGAATGTCTCATCTTTCATGTGGGGCATCCCTTTACTTGCAATTATATTAATCTCATGCACTGCCTAAAAATAATATCTACTGCTTATACCGGTTAACCTTTGCCACTTTTTGCATTTTTTAATCCTTATATGCGAACTTCATTAAAAACTTGATCGCTTGTTGGTTATATTCATTTAGTCATATCGCTAAATGCTTTTATCTCTGAACTTTTTATTCTCTCTGCAGAACGCTCATGCACACAAGAATATTTAACCCATCATCATTGAACAGCTATACAGTTTCTTTGTCCTCGTGCTAATCCAACATTTGCCAAGTAAATTGAATAGGATAATGGAGATGGTTGAGCAAGTATTTTCCCTTCATTGGAGTCTGTTATTTCTCTAGAGAGTATGCACAAGTGATCTTGCAGTCCAGTTATTCATGAAGGACCAAGCGGAACCTGTTGTAAAAATAAATGAGCAGTTTCCAGGAATGCTCAGGAAGATATGGACGTTTGTTTTTATTGGTGAGGAATACTTGATCGGTTATTAATTTGCAGGTATCATCTATCATTCTTTCTAGCTGGAATCGCAGCGTCATCTTTTGAGTTAAAGAGTGTTAGCCCCTTTGGAAATAATTGCCTTTTAAATTATATATAGTTCTCCATCTTTTGATTAAAAGAGTAGCAGCCTATAATCTCCCAAACCAATTGTCTTTCCAATTTAAATTAGATTGTGTTTGGAAATATGGATTTCATTTCAAATGACAAAATTTGAGTTGTCATTACAAATTCTTAGATTTGTACTGATATTTGAATGTTTTGGAATTCAAATAAAATTCAAATCTAAATTCTTTGATAGATTATCTAAACTTGTTATTTGATTGAATCCAAATTCTCAAAAAACATGCCATTAGAGAATTGGGTAGACAATCCCCATATAAGTTTGTATTGTTAAAAAAGCAAAATAAACCCACACTTCATCTTACCATCAATATATCTGGCATTCAGCTAAACTGTTAAATAGGATAGAGATACTTTATAAATGTTGTATACAAATTTTGGTATATAATTAATATAAATTGACCAATTTTATAATTAAATTTACTTATGTTATATAATTAATATAAATTTTATAAAGATTATTACATTAAACTATATTTATTGCATAATAAAATTTAATTTTCAAATTTGTAAAAACATTGAAGAATAATTTTTTATTTGAGGTTGAAATTTGATCAATTTGCCCAACAAAATCAAATATGGATAAAATAGGAGTCGTTTGGTTCATGAAACGGTATGTGTTTACTATTTAAGAATCGTGTTATGGGTGGTATGAAGATGAAATTTTATTATTGATATCATGTGTTTGGTTTAGTTCTGGAATGAAATTATTTAATTTAAAGTATTATTGAATTAATAGTTAGAAAAATTTATTTCATCATATAAAAAAATATAATTTTTTTTATTATTATTAGTAATACTTGATTGTATATATTATTATTTTTTAATTATTAATAATATTAATTATCAATAATAAAATTAAAATTGATCATATCCTCCACCAATACCCGCCTCTCCTGCGGTATGAAATCATTTTACACACATGCCCTACGTTCTTGTTTTAAACATAGGTAATAAATAAGGGCTGTGAGGGAATAATTTTGTTGATAGTATATTGGAACTAGAGAACGACTAATATTTAAAAACAAATACATTTTGCTAAAACAACTAACAAATCAAAACAGAGGGAGTACCTCATCTCAGAAACTCCCGAACCAAACGATTTCAGAAAGGAATAGAGGGATAATTTATTTAGTGAACTTAATGTTTAAGTATATATCTAAACAATTATTCATATCAAATAGAAATATAAATAAAATATATAAAATTTTATAAATATTATATATATATATAATTAAATAAAATTACAATTATTATTAAAAATAATAAATTTAAATTTAAATCATGTAAAATATAATATTAAAAACAAATTCATACATCATACAATTCGATATATGCTTATATACAAACATGTGATATAATTAAGTGAATAAGGATGCTTAGGAAAATTTCCGACGGATTTAAGTGTATTATTTTAATTACCTAATTACTTACTTTCTTAATTTATAAATAAAGTAAAATAAATGGTAAGTAAATATTTAATAATAAATAATTAAAGATATTAGTTTACATATATTTATTGTGATATCAGGAAAAGTATTCTGAGATTAACACGGGATCTTTATTCTCTATAAATAATTAAGTATATTTAAGATACAAAATAGATGAAAGAAGACAAAAAAAATTAAGAACATTTTTTTTGGCAAAAAAAACATGGTTTAGACCATCTCCAACCCAACTCTAAATTTACACTTTTACGCTATTTTGATGTAAAATTCTTCTCCAACCAAACTCTAAAAGTTACGGTGCAACACCAAAAATTACACAAAATTTAATATAAGTTTTAGAGTTTTTCTAAATCTCAACGTTACCCTTACTTTCCTTTAACTAAAACAAATTTATTTGTTTTATATCCTAATAATTTTATTATTTTTGTCATTTAGTTATAAAATAATATTTATAGTAAAATAAAGATTTTTTGATATAAGTTTTAGTGTAAATGGATTAGAGATGATTTTAAAAATAGTATAATGGGTTGGAGATGCCGCAAAGTTGAACTCATATATGAAAAGCATGAAAGGAAAGAATAAATAATTGCAGAAGAACTAACATCACTTGTCGTGTAAAGAAAAATCAATATTCTCGAGAAAGAAAAGTATTAGTAATTCATTCAATTATTACAACAGGCCAACAGGGTTGTGCTATTGAGGGAGGAGGACCAATGAAAAGAAATAGACGGTCTCTAATTACCAGCGGACAAAGAAACATGAGTGATTTAAAACCAATGCCTCGCAATTTCTATCCTTTTTGTTTCTTGCGCTTTTTTCATTGTCTCGTTTGTAATCTTCTGCCCAACCTTGTTCTCTACGAAAAATAATTCTCCCTACTCATATCTTATATAGCCATCATGGAATATACGCCAACCAATTAGTTACCTCTTATTTCTTTCACCACTTGTCCTTTTGTCCATGTTACATCAACATTATCGTGCATTCGGGTTCAGTATTTCAGAAAAAACGCTTCCGGACTTGATTCCATCACTATTATCAGTCGTAATCGAGGTTTCACTAGCTTTGGCTACAACTGTGGTTGAGAACAAGTCGTCGTCGTCGCTCTTGGCAAACTCGTCTTTGGCGCCACTGACAAGATTGACAGTTGGATTGTCGCAACTTGGGTGCATCTTTTGGCCCAACTTTTCGTAAGACTCTTGAAGCTGCAATGCAAATTCGAGGCTCCAAACTACATCACTCATGCTAGGCCTATCAGTCCCTTGGTCCTTTACGCAATTATATCCTACCTCTCCAAACTTGTTCAAACTCTCTACTGCAATCTCACCCATTAAATTTTTATCCACTATTTCACCAAGTCTGCCATTTTTATAACAATTTCGAGCCCACTCAGCTAAATTTACTTGCTCCTTTGGTGCTTGCTGCATAAGCACTGGCCTAGCACACAACACTTCGAACAACACCACTCCAAATGAATAAACGTCTGATTTGATAGTCAATTGGTCCCTTCTGTAATATTCTGGATCCAAGTATCCAGGAGTACCCTTCACTCTTGTGCTGACATGTGACACTGATGTGTCACTGGGACCCAGTTTAGACAAACCAAAATCTGACACCTTGGCAACCATTTTCTCATCCAACAAGATATTAGTTGCCTTGACATCACGATGGATTATCACGCGCTCTGTACCTGCATGGAGATAATGCAGCCCTCTTGCCGCCCCAATGCAAATTTGTAGCCTTTGCTTCCACGACAATGGAGGGTTATGCCCCCTGTAAAGATGACTACGGAGGGTTCCGTTAATCATATAATCATAAACCAGTATCATCTCGCCACCATCATTACAGTATCCAATCAGTGGTACAAGATGGAGGTGACGTAGGTTTGATAGCATCGTGATCTCTGTCTGAAACTCTTGTGCCCCTTGTCGTGATGACTGATTCAACCGCTTGATCGCTACAGATTGTGTACCGTTCTCCAAATACCCTTTATACACGTTACCAAATCCTCCTGCTCCAATAACAAAATTGTCATTAAAGTTGCTGGTGGCGTATTTTATTTCCTCCAAAGAAAATTTCCGGCTTCTAACAGACGGCAGTGATGAAATGTTGGAGTTAGTCGATCTTGACTTGTCGAACCATAGTGAATGCCACATTGACTTGGTGTCGACATCCTGAGATTTCTCTTTTCTCCACCGGAATAATAGAAAACCAACGAACAACAAAAAAATCATCCCGCCGAGTGAACCTCCTATACAAGCTCCCACAAGTGAAGAGTGAGATGCACCACTTTTCTTCAAGTGTTTTCCTGTTTCCAATGGAGACAATGGCGGAGATTCAGGATTAGGTGAAGCAAGGGTACCTCTAGGTTGACTCACCTTGAAGATCTCCAATCCATTCAAAATTGTACTTTCAGCTTCAGGCCCACTTTTCATGTTAGGGCGCAGGGATAGCCACAAATATGGCTTAGACTTGCTACCATCCGTGTTGTTAGGTACCAGAACGACGTAGTCTTTATATATTGGAATTTCACTCCCGTGAACCATATTGAAAACATCTATGGATTCCTCTGCTGTCTGGTTGTTGATGAAAACAGAAAATACCCTTTGATTAGCGCGGGTCACTTGGAGATCAAACTCGCAAAAATACAGTCTTAGTAGATAATAAAACCCAGAATCAACTTGGAAGGTCCAAGTCATGTTGGAGCCGTAATTCTTATTTATCAGAGTCCGCGCACTGGAATAAACAATCGCGGGGGCAGTGTAGTTAGGAGTGGTCTCCGTGTATTTAACTGAAAATTCGGTATTTGTTTTATATCCAAGACTAATCGTGAGCAGATATTGCTCGTCTCCATACCATGTCCGAAACATTCCAGTATCGGCTGTTGAGGAAACGTCAGGGCCGCCTACGTTTAACCGGTAGTATTTTTCAAGTGCCATAGTATCATCTATAGTAAATTCCCTTTTTTGACCCACCATTACAATGCCATGTTCACCGTCATCATTTTCGTTGATGTACAAGTTGTCGGGAATGGAAACAACTTCAATACCATTGACAAAGGCGTACGAGCTTGGAGACGGTGTAAATGTCACCTCTAGTACGTGACTTGGATCGACTGTAATGACATATTCTTTGACGAGAGTGAATGATTTCGGGTGCAGGTTGAGATGGGCGCTGAAGTTAGATAGAAGAGTGTGGTTTGCTGCATCGACATTGAAAAGTGATTTGGTTGTGTCATAGCCTTTAGAATAATTTGTGGGGTAAAAGTAAAGACGCAGAAATTTCTGACCAGCGTCGGAGACAGGGATTGTATAGGTGAATTTAGAAGGGAAAATGCGGGCGGTTAAGTAAGGGATTTGTTGGACAAAAGGATTTTGTTCAGCGGAGATTGATGTTTTATTTGAGATGTCTCCTGATGGTTTAAATTTTGGTAGAGAATCAATGTCCCATTCTCGGCCATTCACAGAAGTTTTAGAAGATGTGCCAGCTGTGTTGCCACAGCTGAGGAAAATGTTATCAACTGCCGCAACGTAGGGGTTGGACATGACAAGAAAGTGAGGGAGCATAAGGAAGAGATGCAAAGAAAAACCGAGCATCTTTCACTGTGTTTTTCTTTCAAATGAAACTCTGGCGTTACTTTTGCTCTAAAACATAGGGGTATATATACACAAACTAGGTAGCAGAAAGTTCAATGTCTAAACCCGTTGGATTACTTTCTCAACATAAAAATGTATCTCTGTAATTTGGGAAAAACCCCTAAGATTGATTTTAAGAAAATCACCTCAAGGATTGTGGTATTTTTATAATTATATAAAAAAATTTGTAATTATAATCAAGCACTTATGTATTTATATGAGAAATCCTTTTAAGGTTAGGTCATCTTTGAGAGCATGATTCTCTTGTAATTTATGTAGAAAACTAATTTTTATATTTATAAATTATTGTTTTTTATGTTATTTCAATACTTCCATGATTGATAAATTATAACTTGCATGTTTTTACAAAAAATTATGAAAAATATATTTTTAATGATTATATTGATTTGTCTAAATTGACTTGTGAACGGATACATCTCAAAAATTTAATGTATTTGTGAATTTCTGAAACGTTTGGAATAATGATGAGAATGACAATATAAAATACTAAAAAAATGTTAATTTTTAAAAAGTGTTTGGAACTTTGGACAGATGTTACGAATGAAAATAGGGTTAATGATAATTTTTTTTATTGCATATTTACTTATTGATAAATTGTATCAAGATATAATCATTCAGGAAGGAGTTTCTTTCATTCAAAAAACTTGTCATCTAATCAAAAGACATGAAAATGTACACGAAAATTTAGACAATAAGGTCTTGATGTCCGAGAAGAGAACACATGTCGTACTCCAATCAACAAAATATGTCTGTCGTCCAATCCAATCCAAAAACGTCAAAAAACACATCTGAAATTACAAAAATAATAGAATAATAAGTGTCTAATATGTCTAATATAAATAATAATACATACATATGTATATATATATATAACTTCTAATATATGAAAAAAAAAAAGTCATGTAATATAACACAAAATTGTCAATCAACGACATATAACAATCATTATATATGATTAAAACGCCATAAAAATTGATACGGGCATATGATATCAGAATCGTCCAAAAAAATTCATATTTAAAAGATTTGAAAACAGATCCGGGGCTAATGATATAAAACTTTTAAAAATAAAGAAGGTATGATTTATCAGTTAAAAAAGAAAGTAAGTTCTCAGTTTTTAAAATTAAACTATTAATTGAAATTACTATTTCATTAATTATGAACGAAATGCCCCACATCTAGCTACGCCGTGATCTTTTTAATTCATCGTTAAACAAAGAGACGTGTAAATTGTAATATAATAGCATCTCCAACAAACTATTAAATACACTTTTAAGTTAAATTTTGAGGAGAATATGATGAAATTCAACACCAACAAACTCTTAAATGATCCTCAAATTATTAAGAGGTCTTATTTACTCCTCGTACTTATGACTCTCTCCTCTCCTTATTTCATTTTTTCCCTCCTTTTCATAATAATATACATGTATTATATATACATGAAAATAGATAAGGAATGGATTTGAAGAAAGCTATTGGAGTGAAAATAAAAAATTGTCCCTTAAATAACTAGGAATCATTTTAATAATATTATTTGTAAGAGAAAGGTTAAGAATTTGTTTAAGAGTGTTTGCCATTGTTATCATAGTTGACTTCAAGTCTTCGCGAATGATATCTAACGTTCTAATTCAGTTTTCCACCACCTATTTCCATTCGTATGTATTTTTTAAATGTAGTTCCAGGACAAAAATAACCGGATCATTCCCGACGACGACAATAATAATAATAATAAATATTCCTTTGTTCATCATTTATATGTTCATTTTAAAAAATTACATACATTAAAAAAAGTTAATTGAATAATTTTTTCCTAAAAATATCCTTAATTATTGTCTTAAAAAATTATAATTCAATTAGAAGTCAAATTTTAAAAATAATAAATATAGAAATAATTTTAAAAGATTATATCTATATTTATTTTGAAAATAGAAATGATCATCTATTTAACGATAAAATTTATTTTAAAAATAAACATGTAAAAGGGACGAAAAGAGTAATTGAATATTATAAAGAATCATGTTTTCAAAATTTAAAATAAATATTACTCTCTCCTTTCTAATTCAAGTGTCTTATTTGATTTTTCTGTAATCAAAATGACTACTGAAGATTAGTAATTAATTTTTTATAATTTTGCAGTTACTACTTGCTAGTGCGACAATATAATTTTAATTTATTTTAGAAAGCAAAAAATTAAAATTAAATAATACTGTTATGGAGGACTTGATGTAACAATGACAGATCACATTAGAAAAGGCTTTGAATTTAGTTTTTTTTTTATTTTTAAGACAATTTTAGTAATAACTAATTTATTTGAATATTTTAAATTTGTATTTGATGTTTTTCAAATTTTATTTGTAAATATAATGTGATTATGGACCATTTCCGAATAGAACAATAAAATCGTATTTGTACTGTTTTAATATAGAATAATGCTCAAATATAGTTATACAAAATAATTTGTAATCGTGTCTAGTCGTTTGTTAGGAAATATTTTTCAATAATAAATATGCATATTTTTATATATTTTTTAAAAAATTTATAATTTTTAATATATATAACATATCTATACTATATTATAAGCTAGTCTATACTTAAAGACGAAGTAGCAAATATTGAGTCCAGCGTCCATATATAGTCTGGTCTCACTAAACTCCAAACACTATCTTTTAATTAAATTTTAATTAACATATAAAATTCTATTAAAATATTATCATAACATATTTTTAATTTTTCATTAAAAATATAGCATGCATATAAGAATAATTTTGGTAACATCTAATAACAATGGCCCTACTATGCATCATTTACCTTATACCTATTATATATTAGAAAAAATATTATATATTATATATAATATTATATTAAAATTTGACGTTAATTGATCAATTATTTCACAAATATTAGAAATTTATTACCAAAATGTTAAGTATTAAAAAGAAAAATTATTTGAAACTGGAATTACAACCTAATAGTAGGATTACTTTAACCTAATAGTGGGATTACTTTAAAATTTATAGTAATTGCAATAACTATTTATTAATAGTAGGAAAGAAAAAAAGAGTGCTTAGTGAAAAAATCAAAAAGTGTAATAACAAAGGAATGATAGGAGGAGGTAAAAATAGAGTCCAATGGGAAAGACGAGATAACAATTTACATAAATGACACAACCATACAAGCAATTGACACAATTAAATTCGTAGTGATATTATTGCATTAATACATACATATACTCCATGGTTGCGTGTAATTATGATCCCAGGGGTTTGTTGCAAGTCTCGTGGTTCGTGATGCAACGTTGGTGGTTTATTGCGTTTTGGGTCTTTATAAGTTCAATGCATTGAGGAGAATTATATTTAAAGTTTCTTGATTCACAAACAGCCTGGTCTCCGTATCTAACAGCGTCATTGGATATAGACCCAGACATCCCCGCAAGCAGTCTGCCTGGGCTATGATGCATTAGAAACGACTCAACTTCATCTCCGGTGTCGCACTCACCCACGGTACCGTTGCACACTGAGGAAGAAGAAGAAGCCCTTTCTATTGTCATTACGCTGCTGCGGCTGCTGCTGGCATCATCTCCTTGAGCTCTCTCTAGCTTTGTGCTGCCCAACACCACTAATATTATTATCACTAGTAGCACTGAACTCATACAATCATTCTTGGAATTCATCATGTCTCTCTGTTTCGTTTTTGATTCAACTCTGATCGAGTGTATATATATATATATATTGTAACTTTGGGGGTCTGTATTGATAAGAAACGAATGGCTATACATTTATGTCACTGATACCATTACCCTACTGGACTCCTAAATAGATAAGCTAGCTAGCTGCTGCTGCTCTACTAGCTTTGGATTCAGATGTAAATAAATATTCATGATTACTTTTTTCAATTTTTTGTCTTTTTAATAATAATAATAACACTTTAATGTAATAAAAAGTTATTTTGATAGGTTGGGCCGTATTCGACAATAGCCCAATAATAAGCCCAATAACAAATATATGGATTCATATCATATCTCTCGGTCTTAGGGTTTTCTGATATATATACTTATTGTAAGCATAAATCGCCGCTGCTCTGTCTCCCCTTTTGCAACCCGCAACAGTAGAATGGTGATTCCTCTCTCTCTCTCTCTCTCTCTCTCTCTCTCTCGCCACAAACTCACTAATAATTATGTATGTATGTATGTATGTATGTATTGCTTTTATATCTGTATGATATTATGTGACACTAATATTGTATGTATTGTTTTTGTTGGATGTATGCACCAAGTAGCCGTCACACAAGACATTTATAATAAAGAAGAAGCTGGCCAAGAAGATGAGGCAGAATCGCCCCATCCCTCATTGGATCCGTATGCGTACTGACAACACCATCAGGTTCATTTCCACTTTCTTGTTTACATTTTATGTCGTCTATGTGTTTTATTGTTAGCTTCTTTTATTTATTAAATTATCTTTGTTTGTATGTATCTTTAGGTACAATGCTAAGCGCAGGCATTGGCGCAGAACCAAGCTCGGCTTTTAAGGACAATGCTACTTGCCTTGGACTTGGTACCTTTATGTTTCGCAGTTAAGGGGGTTTATGTTTCTTATATTTGTAAGCCTTTCAGTTTAAGATTCATGACTCCACTCGAATGTTGGAACTTGGAATGAAAATGGTTCACTTGCAGAATGAGTTGTTGTGGAAGTTTTATTTAGTTTGCTATTGCTATTATTCATATTAATTATTTCAAGTTGACTGATTAATTGATTATGCTCGTTCTAGATGGCTTGGAATTCAGGCTTTCATTCTGTTGTTTTGCCTTGTGATGTTTGATGTCTTAACCCCTTTCTGACTCTTTTATTAATATTTGATGGTCTGACAACTCTGTTTTTATTTTGCTTAGAAGAATAGAGTAAGTTTCATATATAGACATATATATTAAGTATGGATATGGTTAATATATGTTATGTTTTTAAGTATGCATAAAATTAATATTATTCAAGGAAACTTCATTTTGCTGATGACTTGTCAAGTTGTAAATGGGCTGCTTGTTATTGGTAGGCTGTCGCTCTCCATTATTTTGTTGAATAGTAGGTTCCTATCTCTTTTATCTTTGGTTTGTTCATTAGATAGTATGGGTTCCTGTATTTATAGGTGATGCTTGTCTGGAAAAAATTGAACGTTTACTCTCTTACAGTATATAGGGATTGCCTTAATTGTTTTTCACAGCCCATATGGCAAATGTCGCATAATATCTGTCTCTGCCCAGTGGCAATGTCTCATTTCATTGTACATGGGGATTGGAAAAATTAGCATATAAGATATAATGTAGCTGACAGTTTGATACAAGGAAAATTCAGAATTTCTGTATGCCAGTATTGTGTTTGTAGGACTACATGTAGCTAATAAATTGCTTCAACAGTATTGTGTTTGATTGTGCCGAGTGGACAGTGCCAGGTATATAATGGTTAAAAATAGTACTGTGTTTAAATTCAACAGCTTTCGATGTACCGGTAAAGTGTCCATCTGGTGCACAGTGCACTAGCTTGTCTAGAAGCTGTTTTAATGTTATAGTTACTTCATAACCAGTTCCTTGTAGGGACTTTCGGATAAATTTGGTGTTTAGAGATGGCATACCTGCCAGTCGAGCATATGATCTGATATGTAGGAGAGAAATACAGATCTTTGTGCTTTCAGTGCTATATTTTGTAGCAACCTGTAACTCTGCATTTTTTATGCAAGTCTCGCTGTTCTGACGGCTTGCCACAAGTCAGAAGATGTTTCTGCTCATGGCGAGAATTCTAGAGTCAACATATCCGCCAGTGAAGAGATGGTCACATTCTTGGACATACAAATGATTATATTGGAATTTTTCATTATACTAGTGATCTTGCGTCCTCCATCTCTGTGTCTGTCTGATGAATCATCAATCTATTGTTTGTACTTGTTTATCAATGAAATTGCCAACTTTGAAAACGTCATTTATTATAGTATGAAAAGAGTAGAATAATATGTTTCAAGGAAATAAAACTTCTAAATTGGCTACTGTATATAGTCAACTACATACATAATATGCAGGGGGAATTTTTAACACAGTGAACTTTTAAACAGATTCATATACCGAGTACTCTGCATGCAAAACCTTGGTATTGATCTAACCCGTTTTGGCTCTTCTGAATTTTATAGAAAATCTCTGTTTGCTTCTTTTAGAACTCTAAGAATTTAAATGCTAAACTTATGTTAAAACGGCAAGAACGGTGGTGGTTTGAGCTAGGGGTGAGCAAAACCGAACCGGAACCGAATAATGTAATTTCAATTCGGTTCTATTTTTTTTGAAATTTCAGTCTATTCGGTTTTTCGGTCCGGACCGAATTAAAATTTGATTCGGTAAAAAAATTCGGTGCGGACTGAATTATATATTTTTTATTTTTATTGTATATATGATATATATTTATTTTTATTGTATATATAATATATGTTTGATAAATGTAATTTTACATTAATTGTTGCATTATTGATTTATTATTTGGCCTAAATATGAATATATGTGTTTTAATTTATATATTTGTATTCACATTGCCTTAAAAATTCATCTTATTTATTTTTTGTTTTTTTTTAAAAAATATGGACCGAACCGAACGAATTGAAAAACTTGTAACATGCAGTAGTGATTTTGCAATGTTGAACTTATGTTTAGTAGTAGAAAATGTAAGCAACTCAAAAATCAAAAGAGTAGCTAGCTGGTAGCAAATTTAGTCTTGTATAGTCATTGAAACTAGGGTTGTTTACGAACAATGCCGAGCTTTGTTCTAAACGAGCCAATCCTAACTTTTTTTTTTGACGAACCGAGCTTTCTTATCACACAAAAAATGTGTTCAAGCTCATTAACAAATCGACGAGCTTTTATCGCATAAAAACGAGCCAAACCGAGCTCAAGTCCTTAACGAGCAACTCGCGTTAAGTTTTCTATGAAAAAAAGGTTCAAACCCACTTGACCCAACTAATTATCCATTTTTGATTCAATTCAATATTAAATTTTAATCTATTATCGCAAATGATTCCCATATTAAATATTTGAATTGTAATTTTAAACTTAAAACGCTAATAATATTATAAAAATATTCAAGATATATTCTATTTTTTTCGTGTTTTAACAAGCCGAGTTCGAGCAGAACATACTAAAAACTCGGCTCGAACTCGTTTTCTTAACGAACACAGTGTTCGAGGTCGAGTTCGAGTTTTAAACGAGCGAGCCGAACGAGCCCTTAACGAGCCGAACTTGAGCTTGTTCGCGAACATCTCTGTTCGTGAACATCCCTAATCAAAACTGTGATGCTGTCTGAAACTGACAATCTTCGTTACAAAATTCAGATATTAAATAGACATGTATGAAATGGCATCATTTTAAATTTAAACCCCAATCAGCACATTAATAAAGTTGACTGCAAATTAAGTATTATCACTGCAGAATTGTACTTTGATAACAAAATATGTCTAGAAATTGCAAAGGATATGGTACTAGAGGAGCCACAATTTATAGGCTCAAAGGAGATCACTTTCCATCACCACCAAAGAGATAACCAAGGGACGAACCACCACCAGGGGCAGCATGTACCTTAGTTGAAGGGCGATCCTACAATCAAGTAAAACTTTAATTAGTTGAGTTAAACAATATAATACGCGTGATAATATGGAAAAACAATAACTAGTCAGTAAATTACTCTAAAATGCAAAACAAAAAACTGGCGGAAACTCGGTTTACAGGAACTAAAGTAGACACGTGAATGTGTAATTTAAAATTGCCAATCCAGCAAATTATAAGATGCAACTAGTTACTGCCAAAGACAAATGCCCTATTATATATTTGAATTGTAATAACCATGTGATTCAGCTGATAGAGAGGGCAATTCACCAAACTCTGAGTATGGAACTACCTAAAAGATAACAGAAAGTTCAATAGCTCTACTATGGAACACCAGTTTCCAAAAAATTGCTCTACTATGGACCACCAGGTTTCAAACAGTGCACAGCCTATCATACCAAGAAAGACATGTATATCCTATTTCCTAAATCCTAAACCCAAGCTTCTCATAAGACACAGCTAACTTTATTGTGTTATCCTTAAAACTATTATTGCTTAAAAAGGTATATTTAGTATATATTTACCTAAAACAGATTTTAAAGCGTCATTATATGCTGAAGACATAATTAAGTAGGCATCATCAAATTTATGTTAGAAGACGATGATACAGTATCCTGAAAAAAGAAAAATATCCAAGTGGGGACATTTTCCAAGTAGTCAAATACAACTTCAGGTCATTATAATTGCTCAAGTATCATATGATTGTGTGTGCATACAGATCCTGTAGTATGAAACATGTTAATGTTCATGATGATGCCATACCGTGATAAAGTTGCCACAGTTCTGTCCTTCAGACCTGAGGTAATTGTTAGTCTTACTATCATGAACAGCTGATGGCCCCTGCTTGGTTTCAACAGGCTTGGGCTCAGTTTCAACAGGCTTAGAAGGTTCTTCGGGCTTTGGTGGAGCGACAACTTTTGAATCTGATCCCTGGTTCTGTGTTGGTGGAGGGCTATTTGAATTTTCTCCACTCCCGAACAGGTAGTTTAAGGAACTCTTGCCACCGCCAGCACTAACCCCACGGCCCATTTTGCAAATTATATCTAGTTAAACAAAAGGCTACCAACAGTTAGCAATAGAACATTATTATCAAAGCCTATCAACCACGAGAACGAGCATGGTAAACTTGCTGCTAGTGCTAATGTAATCACACAATGACCATAGGAGAGCAAGAAACTGCATATTTAAATTCACACATTTTTGTTTCAGAACCTTAAGTGGTTGCCCAATGCCCCAATCTAACATTTTATCAATTCAATTCAAAATACGATTCACATTAGTCTACCACAACTACAGAAAACGGTAAATGTAAATATGATAAGTAACACTGTCATCGTAGCGGTCCTCAAGGAGCTCAACTACATAACAATTTATATCGTAACAGTATTCCCTTTCTACAATTCCTGGTACCATAAAACATTTACATTAACAAGATCATATCGACAATATACATTTTAAAAATAAAACAGACATCAACAGAACCTGAATTCTAACTTCAATTAGCCCCAATTCAAAATGTATACATAACATAAGAATAAACAAGCAAAGATCTGATCTAATTTCAAACAAATAGCACATATCAACACCCACTCAATATCTCTTTGAACAAAATACAAACAAATAAATTACAAAAGCAACCCATTAAACACAAACACACGAAGGCATTCGCAAGTATATAACCCAAAAAAATAAAAGATTAAAATGGAAATGAAAAACAATTTAATAGAGAAAGAAATCAATTAAAACACACACATATATTGAAATTGAAATTGAAATAGAAATAATTATAATTGTTACAAATGATAGAAAAATTGGGTACCTTTTTGTTAACCCGAAGAGAAACGAAACGATCGATTCAGATCGGGAATGAAACAGAACTGATGGGGGGAGGTGTGTTATGCGCGCGTGTGTGTGTAACGATTATATATATAGCGCACACGATTATTTTAGGGATATTTAAGACTTGGGATTACCATTATTCAAACCTCTTTTAACGGATACTTGCTTTTTCTTTTACTAATTTAATAAAATAATTGATACTTTTAAATCAATTAGTACTATTACTCAATTATGGATGAATTACATCACTTATTACTGTTTTTTTCTCTTTTCGTAAAATGCTAACAAGTTTTCTCCTAAAAAACTGAGGTTATGTTTGTTCGGAAAATATTTATCGTAATAATCACAAATTTAGAGCCTGTTTGATTTAATTTTTTTCATGGAAATAAGTGCTTATTTCTAGAAAAAGTTAGTATGTATGTACTTTTCCTGAAAATAAGTAACTTATTTTCAGTTTTGGAAATTATATTTGGTTTTAAAATTCTAAAATACATATGTATCAATTTTTTTTTTGAAAATATGTAAAAAAAAATAAAATAAGTTACTTATTTTAAATTTAAGCTACCCCAAACGCCCCCTTAATTTCATGATCGTTTTGTAAGATATTATTTTAATGAGATTAATTTATTAAAGAACAATTTAACTTTTTTGCAATAAAATAAATACAAGTCCAGTTAAAATATTTATTTTAAATAAAATTAATCGCTTATAATATTTGTTCACATGATCCTATTCTTTTATTATTTTCAATTTTGAATTATAATCTCCTTATTAATGTTGAAAAACAAACAAAACGTTTAAAATTTCAAAATTAAACGCCTATCACATCCATGAAACAAACATGACATAGTTTGGTAAAGGGTGTTATAAATACAGTAGAATCTCGATAAATGAATACACTTGGCACCAAAAATATATATTCATTTAGCGAGATTATTTATTTATCAATAAATAAATATAATATTTATTTATTGATAAATAAATATTAATTCATTTATATAATATTTTTTAGACTTTTTTCTTTATTATATTATTTTATATTCCCTACATATCAAAATAATTGTCCTATTTTGACTTTTTTAGTCAAATTAACCAATTTTTAACCGAATATTACACAGAATATATAACTAAAAAAAATAGAAATTATATCATTAGAAAATATATCTAGTAAACTTTAAAATGTATTTTTCAGTTTTTGAAAAATGTAAAAGAATAATTTTTAATTTACGATCAAAATTGGGTCAATTTGACCACACACAAATAAAAAAAGACACTTATTGTGAGATAGAAGGAGTATATATTATGTTCAAATGTACCTAGAACTCACCGTGGTTATAATTTTATATAAATTTTAATTACATTCATCTTTTTAAAAATTTAGATCAGTTGTACTGTACATACATGCATGTAGAATAGATAAAGTGCACAGTAGTACTCTGTATTACACAAAACAAAACTAGGGATAAGATGCATTTTGGTGGATGTAAGAAATAATCAATTTTAGAGGCATTTTTCGAAAATATATGACTTATTAATATGTTTGAAAATTATTATTAGATGAAATGTATTAATATATTATATAAATACAAATATATTATTTGAAATATAGTTATTATTCATTTATATTTACATATGACCTATAATGACTATATTTTTATTTATTCATTTAGCGAATTTATTCATTAAACCCATTTGCCCAAATTAAGACCGAAAAAATTTATTCATTTGCCGAGATTATTCGTTTATCGAACATTCATTTATCGAGGTTCTACTGTATGAGGGTTCTGAAAAATATTTCTAAATATTTATTTGAATGATATTGCATAACATATTATTTGATTTGTCGCGTATATATATATACGCGAATCTCATATTATTGCATATTTGAGAAAAATTTTGATAAAATTTTCCTATAATATAGTAAAATTATACGTGCTTAAATAATTAAATTTAAATATTTAAAGAAAATATATTATATGTGTTTATTTAAATTTATATTTTAATTAAAATATAAATTTTTGAAAAAAATAAATTTGACCAATCAACCGGACTTAAATATCATATCATATCGATCACTAAAATTTTAATAATATATATTTTTGGGAAAATAATATAATAAGTATATATAGAATTGTTTTGGAAAGAAAAAAGTAAATATAGAATAAAACAGTAATTTGATGGTATTACCTTTTCTGGTTGGAGATTAGGAGGTGAAAGTCAAACGGAGTGTGAAGAGTTGGAAAATCCCGTTGAATATATATATATATATAGCTAATAAAGTCGCACGCTCTTCCTCTAAAATACAATCCATACATCTTATTCCAGGTATTTCTTCTCTGCCTATTTCTAATTATGTATCTATCTAATCTATGTGTATATATATGTGTGTGTGTTCGTATGTAATTGTTAAGGCCTCAATTGAATCTCTAATCAATTGCATGTTTCTTTTCAGATGTTCTGATTGTGGATATTATGGATAACGATTTACACACACACACACACACACACTATACTTAATATATATTTATGTATATATATGAAACTGTGGCACTCTTGCGATTTGCTTAATCAATTTTTATTGGTTAGTTTAATTCCTTTCTTGTAATGCAATTTAGGAGGCTCTACAGTAGTTGTTTTTATAAAGCAATTGTGTTTTGGTTGCGAAATTTACTAAACTACTATTGGATTCTTCTAATGTACTTGAATGTTTTTTTTTTTAAGAAAAACAGAATAATAAAGGAATTGTGTTTTGGTTGCGAAATTTACTAAACTACTATTGGATTCTTCTAATGTACTTGAATGGGTTTTTTTTTTAAGAAAAACAGAATAATAAAATGACCCGACCAGGTGGCTGTATACGAAAGACATACTGAATGCTGGATGCTTCTTAGTTAAAATTACAGATTGTTAATTGTGAAATTGAAAAGTTTTACACACTGGGGTTAACAAAGCCTCAGGTGACAGAGGCTTGAAGAGCCAAAAAAGCGTCTGAAGCGCGCGCCTTGCTCTTACGAGGTGTTCAGTTAAAAAAACATTTTGTTTTTGTGTATTTATCAATCAATTCTAAAAATTAGATTCTAACAAATCAATGAGAAACATATTAAAACTACAATAAAAACTGAAAAATATGAGTGGATTATTTTTAATAAATCAATTTAAGATAAAAAAAATTTAATTTTTGATCTTTCAAGACCAAAACATGCTTAGATTAGATTATATGCCCAAAGTACTAGTTTTGTTCACATTACATGTTTATCTTTGATTTCTAGCGCTTTATTTCTCCTATCTATCTCTTTTTTACAATATATCCATGAGTACATTATTTTTATGTAAGAGTCTCATTGCTTGAAGTGCTCACTTTCGTTTCATCGCATCACACCTAGGCTTTTTGTTGATCTCATTAGTGTGGGCTGCCTCTCGCTTTTTTAAACTAAGTTTCCGCATGTTCTATTGCATTTTACAGTTCTTTTTAAACGTTTATATATGGATATGTGGTACCTTTGTTAAATGTTACAAGTGAACCAAATTACCAATGAACGAATAGTATTGTAAAGGAATTTTCCAGGGTTAAATTAATGTATATAATCCTGTCATTCTTTTTGTTCGTTTGCCAATTGATTATTTTCCTTGAGATGTTATTCCTTCAATTTCTTATTGTATGTGGTTTGTTATCAGTTACATGTCCATATATAGCTCATTATTGTATGTGGTTTGTTATCAGTTACATGTCCCTATATAGCTCATTATTGTGAATTTATTTTTCCAGTGGCTGTTACTTATCCTTGATAAATTTGGCACATCAATGAATGATCAAGGATGCTGTAGGATATGTTGGTCCATCATCGTATAAATATTTGGAGTTCTTTGACAATCGAACATAAAAAAATAGCCAGAAGTTTTCCGCAAAGAAAAATAGAGTTGACCATGCAACCTTTCGTTTTGGAAAATCTCAAAATGGAAGTAGATACAGCCAAAAATCTTGTCAAAAGGAGGGCAGAGCAAACAGGTAATGAACTGCCAAGAGGACTGATGAAGCAAAAGTTTAATGAAAGATATTGCATTCGAAGCAAAAATGAATTAGTAATTGATTCCAGTCTGAGGCTAGCAGACGACTACTATATAATGAATGATGTTTCAAGTACGAATCAGCCTCAAGTTCAAGAATCTAAATCCTCAAGAAAATGTTCCAAGCTTTGTCATGGTAACCGTGTGGAATTTCTTATATATTAAGTGTTCCTCCTATATACGCCTTCAATTGGCAAAATTGGTTTCTGTTCCATGTTTATGTCATTACACATCAGATGTAGCACTGTACATTCTTACTATTAAGTCTGTTTTTACTTCTCAGATGAGACCGTAATTGTGGAGAGGGACTCCAATGGCACGATGAAGTCATTTTCTCATGAATCTCAACATGATCATTCTGCACTCCTTTGTGACCCTCACTTAAAATCAGAGGGTATAGGAAACTGTGTTACTCTTATATGTGACAATGCATTTCGTTGCTCTTCTACTTGTTCCAAAAGAAGCCCGGCTAAATACATGGTTCATAAAAAACATCCATCGTTAAGTAGAGTGGTGATAAAACATGTTTCTTCAACAACCGTTCACAAAAGGGACAGATTACTTGTTTCATGTCCTCCCCCTGAAATAGTCCCAAAGGCATTTTCAAGGAGAAAGCTGCTCATTCTTGATGTAAATGGGGTTCTTGCAGATGTAGTTTCTCCTCCACCAAAGGACTGCAAAGGAGACATAAATATCTTAAGACGAGCTAGTGAGAATTAAATATCCAGTATTATATAATCTTTGATACTCAGAATATATTGGCAGTAAGCATAAATCATTAATTTTCTAAGTTATTTTGTTGTTTCATGTCACAGTTTTCAAGCGACCCTATTATGTAGAATTTTTAAGGTTTTGCTTCGACAACTTTGATGTGGGGATTTGGTCTTCAAGATCCAAGTACTTGTTAAGCTTATGTTCTCCATTCTTTTGTTTTGTTGTGCTGCTATACTTTGCCTGGTTTCTAAAGTTTACTATTTTGCTTTCATATGACTAGGAAGATAGCAGATCGGGTAATTGATTATTTGTTGGGAGACATGAAGCACAACTTGGTGTTCTCTTGGGTATGTGTTAATAGTTTTCTTTATATCTGTCTATATATGATTGAAGAGTCCGAGGCACTTTAGTCAGGCCAACTTGAATTGATTGCTGGGGTATGTTATTATAGGTAAAAGGCCCAGTACTTAATAACGTCTAGGGGTGACTAAAAGACAGTTGGTTTTAAAACCACTGAATATATAGCATGGCTAGAGATGTTGGACAATGTGAATAATCTTGGTTTGGAGGAAGGATGTATATCGTAAAACACTTCTAATTCACAGTGAAACATGCCATCATTATTGTACAAAAGTTCTGGGATTACTAATATGCACAACCTTGAGCTTCAGCAAGCCTCTTCTCTTGATATATACTTGTGGCAATTGCAGAATCTTGTGAGTCCAATGATAAGAATTTTACTGTGGAACGTAATTTTTTTGTCATCATATCTGGGACAGTAAGGCTCATTTTTAATAAGGAAATTACCAATAACTTAACATCTTTGATTTGGTTTTGGCTATTTACAAAGCAGCACTGGTAGTTGCCCACACTCTCTTTCTTGAGCTGTGCAGTGTATTAGAGGGGAGGTTTCAATACGGACTTTAAATGTACTGGTCCCATATTTATCATAATTATGTACTAGTATGCATACTTGCATTTATCATAACTTAATTCTTTTTTGTAATTTTTCAGGATTTGTCCCAGTGTACTAAAACAGGGCTCTATACTCTAGAAAACAGGCACAAACCCTTAGTTTGCAAGGATCTGAGGAAGATATGGGAAGTATATGACAATGACCTACCTTGGGAAAAGGGTGTTTACGATGAATCAAACACATTGTTGTTAGATGACTCTCCACATAAGGCTTTGCTTAATCCTGTAAGCAATGTCGTCTGTTTTTTATTAGCCTTGAGCTCTCTTGTAAATCTAATTTTATCTTCTTAATTTAGAACTTAATTTATTGAATGATTTGTTTTACCTTGACATTCTAGATGTACACTGCTGTATTCCCGTATTCCTTCACTTACAAGGACAAGCATGATACTTCATTAGGTGAGCTCTCTTGTTGCATGACTCAATACTATTTTGAACATTTTTGTGTTCTTGTTCGAGTTATATTTAACATTGAGTTTTTTCAATTAACACTCAAGTTGATCAGCTACAAGGGGAGCTGAAATTTGAGATTTAATTAGTAAGATGAATGACACTGAGCTCTACTCATCCAATACGTGACATGCGCCAGAACATGATTTCTCTAGATGGACCACTGTTACCTGTTACCTATGCGTAGTTTGAAATGCTCTATTAGTATTTTGTATAAGCTGATGATTTATAAAAGGAAAATGCATTTTCACTACAGGCCCGGGAGGTGATCTTCGTCTTTACGTGGAAAAGCTGGCTACTACTGATAACATGAGGAAATACGTAAAGAAACATCCATTTGGACAAAGTCACATAGATGAGACAAGCTCTTGCTGGGATTTCTATTCAAAAGTTCTCTGCATGCAGTCTACTGTATCAACCACTTCGTACCTCGGAAATAGCATGTCCAACGGTGTTCCTCTCATATATTAGTGGAGGACACCTGGCAGATGTTATAAGGTCTTACCAATCTCTGCTTATGACTGTAAGGTTCTCTACCATTTGATTGTTTTGACACCAAAGCCTCTACCTAGGCAATAGATCTCCACCATAAGCGAAAGATAGCCTCTTCAAACCATAGGAAGCCTATGTACTTGTGGTTTTTGTTTTGATTACCCCGTCCCCAAAGAAAAATGATAAGAGAAGAAGTTCACGGTTACTTCATGTGTTATATATGCTTTTTGGTGATGCTTACAGAAGCGGCCTTCCCGTATTCATTATTGCTGGGAATATTTATTATTTCAAGAGTTTGCTAGTTATAATACCATTGGTTCCCAAGCTTAAAAATTAATCGCTTTCAAATTTACGACTAATATTAACATCATATTTCGCATGTAAACAATTTTTGCCGTGGGTTACAATATTATAGTTTCTCAAGATGGAAAAATTAATCACCATCAAATTTACAACTAAAGCCATTGCTACATCATACATGTAGCATGTAAACATTACTGCAGCTTGATGTAGTATGGAACCACTGAATGATTTTAACTTGGTGAATTTTAATTCTAGTTTACTCTTTAAATTTCTGATGAGTGCGGTTTTGCCCACTTGCGGAAATTAATGAAGTAGGCTAAATTACATGGTATTAATTCTATGTGTTTTTTATCCTGGTGTGAATGGTATCACTGGAAAGCTAGTATCACTCTATTCCTGAATTCATCTCTTGTTTTTTGCAAATAAGACGAGATATAGAATTGTTATGAACATGATTACCACCTTTATTTTGATATATTTCAGCTTTTAATTTTGTCTGTAATAACAAGGAGGCACATTTTTAGTTGGCAATTTCTTGCACATAAAGTTGTTTCTGGACCTTCAGAGGAAGGGTGTTAAAACATTTTGCAGATGATATTCTTTGGCTTTGCAGATGATATTCTTTGGTAGCCGACCTTGAAAACTGCATTAGTGAATGAAGAATTCTACAGCTGAACTTTGTAAAGGAAGCTTTGCTAAGAAGCGGTCCTTCACAAAGTGTCAGATTGGTCCATCCTTGAATCATAGATTTTTGAAAAAGAGGCGGAGTTGATCATTTTTGACTACTTTTTTCCATAGTTTGTGTATGTTGTACGGCCCGGCCTTTTTCTCAATAGCCTGTATGACTCTTATCTCTACAGAGCGTTGTCATCCCTTTAATAACGAAGTCCTACCTGTCGATCCTTTATTATTTTGAAGAATATCTAGTGAAATATTGAAAAGTTTTTTAATTTGTACGGGCAGACCTTGAAAGAAAGAGATATTATTGAAGTTCGATCAAGCATAATTTCAAAGGTACATGAATGAACCAGGAAGAGAGTATTTACTCAAAACGGAGTAGAACAAGAGGCAAAAGTTAAAAGTAAAGAAAGAGACCAGTACCGACTTGATTGTTTTAAATAGTAGTAGGATCTATTGTAAGTGATGAAGTCCCGTAAAACAAAATAGCATGATAGGTGCAAAATGTCATATTGTAGATACTTGACCAGCATAACAAAATTTGGAAATAGTTAAAAAGAATGTCACCGAGTTTAGAAGACAATACGGAGTTAAAATAATTTTTTTAATTTGTAGTAACAAATTATAGTTTGGAAAAGAATAACACCTCTTCCATCGAAAAGATAAATATTTAGGGATGGAAGGAGTTTTCTCGTATTAGAGCTCTAATTAAAGATAGCTTTTACTATATTTTGAAAAATGAATCTTTGATTATTTAAGATAAGCAAATCCAAATTGCAAATGGAAATCATTGACTTGAATAGTCCTCGGAATGGAATCAATGAAGCATGTATTCTCCACTATGAAAATTTGTCTTGGTTTGATAAATATTGCCGTACAATATGGCTCATAAAATGAAGCTCAAATTGTACAACAACTAAAACTCAACGGGTAGCTTAGTCTGTTATTCCATCCTTTCCATATTTCTTGACTCATTTGATTTTTGCACATATATTAAGAAAGTCAATAATATTTTTTTATATTAACTAATAAATGTTCATTTTTTCTTAATTTACCACCCATTCCAATAAATAGTTATTGATGAGTTGGTATTTCTATACAACATTCTATATAAATACATGTAAGTAAACACTTTTTTTAAGCAATTAACCATTAATAGTATTGAAACATATTGGTTGAAAAAACTAGGTTATTAATTGTCATTAGTAAAAGATAAAAATAGAAATCAGTCAATATTTTGGGACAACTATAAAAGGTAATTCAGTCAAGAAATATGGGATGGAGGGAGTACATGGTGTCCAATCATTCCTAGGGAGTCGTGTAGTGACACACTACCAGATGTTGCACAAACAACTATGCAACGTTTATTGAGTAATTGCATGGAATCATCATGCTAGTGGCATTTGGTTATGAGTTGGAAAGGATGATGAATGCTTTGGCTCGTAGTCAAACTGATACACACACTGACACACTAGCAGCACATGTCAGGGCCTTAAACTCCATCCGGGTAAGTAGTAATTTCATTTATTTAATAAAAATTTCGGGTCGGCTGTTCGAGTTATAAAGATACACTACTAGTTAGGGGTGAACATGGGTTGGTTCGGGTCGGGTTTTCGTCAAATCCCGACCCAACCCGATTAGTTCGGTTTTATAAAAAATCAACCCATTAATTGTAAAAAAAAATCGTAACCCAACCCAACCCAACCCAATTAGTTCGGTTTTTTATAATCGTAACCCAACCCAACCCAGAAATTTCTGCACTGTTGCAGAAATTTGTAGAAAATATTCTGCACTGTTGCAGAAATTTATATAGTGCAGAAATTTATATAGTGCAGAAATTTGTAGTAAATATTCTGCACTGTTGCAGAAAATTTATATAGTGCAGAAATTTGTAGAAAAAATTCTGCACTGTTTCAGAAAATTCTGCTTGTTGCAGAAAATGTTGCAAGAGCCGGAAAGTGTTGCAGAATGTGTTGCAAAAAATTTATATAGTGCAGAAAATTTATATAGTGCGGAAATTTGTAGAAAATATGTAAAAAATATATAGAATATGCAGAAAATATGCAAAAAATTCTGCATTTTATGTAATCGGTTTGGTTCGGGTTGGGTAAGGGTTAAAATTTGTTAAACCCTTACCCAACCCAATTAGTTCGGGTTTTTTAAAAATTAACCCATTTATATTTCGGTTTCGGACGGTTCGGTTTATTCGGCCGAAAAAAGGGGCGGGTTGGTTCGGTTTCACGGTTTAATCGGATTTTTGTTCACCCCTACTACTAGTATTTAAATTTATCATTGATTTAGAGAACATTTTATCAGTTGGGAAAAGCGGGGCATAATGAGTTTGTGAAACTTGCTGTCTACGAGGACGGACACTATAATAAGATGAATCACATGAAAATAAGCAACGTAGTGGTTGTCTTGGAGTACAAATAAATTTATTTGCTTACGAAGAAAGATAGCAATTGTAAGCGATTTACATTTACATTAAAAAAAGGGGGGATGGATACAACCAAAATTTTGAGTTATAAATTAATTTAAATTTTTCCAAGAGGGGAGGCAAAATCAGTGACAAGTTTGCTGTAAAGGAAACATGACATGAGGATATATCATTATCATGATATATATAGATACCAACTGTTGAATAATGCAAAGAAACAGGCCATATATACATGTATTGTACTACGTACTTGATTAAATATAGAATCATTGAAACCAATTTATTGCTACCCTACTGCTTGCTGGGGATTACTACATCTTCTGATGATCACGACTCTTTTGGCCCTCGCTCTCTGCTTATATCCCTTTGGTTTCTTCAATCATCTTTGTGTGTGTAGTGTCAAGTGTGTCTCTACCGCCCATGCACCGCACCATCTCAATCTCATCAATGTGATATATCATATATGCATGAATCCAAATGTTCTAATTTCTTGATACGTACACATTCATATGTTTTGATCCCATGATAATAACAGTGACAACACGATATATCAATCTTTACATTTTAAAATACGTCGAACTATGAATATATATAGTATTATTTTAAAAAAAATTGAACCTTCAAAATTTTGATTTCGAATGGGCGTGTTTCCTATTCCGGACTGGTCCGGTACATCTTACATATATTTTTGTCAAGGTGACCAATGAAATATTTAAACTAATGTTAAACATATTTATGCACTCTTTGAATCACTGGCTGTGATGATAAATAGATTTCATATTCAAACCACAAAATATAATGACTAGTGTACGAGGAGAGTTCCTTGAGTTGTTTTCTAATATCCCAATCTCTACGTAATACATCTGTTAATCACACGGTCAAGTATAGCTAGGATCCCCAAATCAGAACGTGTTTAGGCTAATGATCTCAGATCATACCTATAGAATTCTCGATCATGTGGTGGACGAGACTTCGCATGTGGAGTGGATGATTTAAACAGTGATCTGTCCACGTAATTAGTTTTATATACAAGATTATCATTATGAATTGTCCGTCTCTGACTTTTTACATACATGATATTTCATTCTTCTGACGCAAGGAATATATTTAAGAGAACCACGTTACAAATTATTATTTCCTTTAAATACAATTAAAAATTAACTGTAAACTATAATACTATATGCAATAGATAGCATGAAGTAGCAACTCTGTATTATCATTCCCAAACATTATATACACACAATTACCTACCCAGATATATGGGGTGTGTTTGGTTTAAGATCAACGAGTCCGGTTAATTAATGAAAATCGGAATCTCAATCTCATATTTTGCTGTTTGAATTAGTAATTTAATTGTATATAATGAAAATTACATTCCTTTTACAATACTTGAGATTTCGATTTCTTATCATTCTTATTCTAATTCCTATTAACCCCGATTCTCATTACCATCAACGATGCAAACGTCTCCCCCCCATGTACTAACTTACAACCAAATCTTAGGTCACAGGTCATATAATATGTCCCATTTGCTATAATTTGTAAGTGATTTGATCTAATCTAATTTAATAAATGGAGTGGTGCTTAGTTAAAGTCAAGTAATTAACAAGACCATAAAAGAGCGTACGTGTCTTGGCTGCCAAGTCTTTCCCACCATGCATGTTTCTTGCTCAATTCAGTATTAGATATAATAAACTTTTCAATTAATATATACTTAATTATATCCTTCTACCATGTGATGCAAGAGATGACATCTCAAATTCAGCAGACCTCCTGGCATGGAATAATAATACTAATTATAACCAACAACTACTCTTAACTAGTTTGGTGGGTACACAATCTCTGAGTACCTTTTTGGAACCCTTAATTATTCGAATCCTTTTATAACTAACTTGCAATGAAAAATTATCTAATAAATGACAATTAACTCTAAAGTTGAAAGTGATTGAATGGACTAACTATCAACGTGATTAATGCACATGTATCTGAACATTTTACTCTTAGCACTAGACATCTGTAATATACTAAACTCGAGTCGATTAATCAATCAGGCCTTAAAGTTTAAGAGTAGTGCTATGCATCCAAAAATAATCTCAAATTTTTTTCTCAAATGACGTGGATGATATATGGCATGATTTTATTCGGGGGCATATATGTAAATATGTGTGGGAGCGTGATGGCCTTAGGTTGGGGCTGGGGATCATGCGCCTATAAATGTGGGCTGCTGGAGTGCTAAAACATAGTATAAGGATATGGTTGATAGATATGTACAGACTACAGTTTCTAAACTAGCCAGCTGCTGCAGCCATCCCCTTACGTGATCTCTTAACTTCACAACGTGCTTATGTACCCCCTCTTCTCTTGTATATTCTCCACCCCAAACCTAAACCATCAAATTTAAGTATCAACCTTATTTACAATTAGCCATTCAAGCTAATTACCTGTAGGCTATACATTTCAATTTGATAGCTATAAAATACTATCTACATGACTTCTCCAATTCTTTGTACGCACGCAACTTATAGTCTAATAAAATTAGCCGTGTACTTAAAATTATATTAGAAGCACTAAAGTCTCGTTTCTCAAGCTAACTAACCAGTAGCATGGCTTCAGGCTTTAGCACATTACTCTGGAATATATGCTTAAGAAAACATTCCAGTATCAAGAACAGTACTGTATATAAGTATTAACAGTATCACACTATCACTTAACCCATTGATGAGACTAACCTGAGCTTGCATAATAAATTTAGAACTATTATATATGAGGAGGATAAGAGGGAGTACCTCAAAGAATGGACTGATGATGGGTTAGAAGCAGACAGTTCTTGACATTGCCTTATGTGGTGGGAGCCATACGCTGTAGAAATAGCAGAGTCACAAGCTATAACAGCTATTCATTGTAATTCGTACAAGAATTTTTAGTTTTATTTCAGACACATATATCTGTATACAACCTAGAGCCCTTCTAGTTCTACATTATTGCTCTGGTTGCATACAGAACAAACACGAAGCAAAATGCTGAGGATATAAAATAATGCAATTTCAAGAAACAAATGCTTCGCCTCACTAATTTGGCTGGCTATTTGCTTATTTTTTCCTTACATTGCAATTCTAACAGTATCATGAAGATCCTAAATTGCATGATACAATTGTAGACATGAACAGTATATTCACAAATGAATGGAAAGAAAATAGCATGTAAATGTTTGTTTCGCAATAATACCACAAAATGCAATTAAACTTAACAAATATTGTATCCGATGCTAGCTGATAGTCATAATTTTTTCCTTCATGTTTCACTTCTAGGAACTAAAACATTGCAACAGCTGTGAGCATCAATTGACATTAATTAGAGGCATCGATTCGGAAAAAAAAGAGTAGGTCTTTCAGTGCATTCCTGTATGTACCTGTAAGGCTCTAACAGAGTTGTGCATGAACATATAGCGTCATATTCAATAGAGTTATTCCATATATGAGAAACATGTGCTCTGGTAACTAGTCCTCTACCAAGAACCTAATAATTAACATCTCACGTAATTAACCTGAGCATATACTACATCTACCTCCTCAAAAACTAAATTTCACAACTCTTATTCAGACAAGCACTATGACCTTACTCGTTTTATAAAGTTGTTTATCTTTTCACCGGGTCACAAATGTAACTTTTTTTTGAAAAACAATCTACAATGACTGCAATTTAGTGACTACGACCAACAAAGAGCAAAAGACTGTGAAGGAAACCCTAGCAGTCCAACCTATTCTATGCTAGAAGATGATACAACATCTTGCATTAAATTCCAGGACCAATAGACTAGATTCTGGACCACAATTATTTCAGATCATATGATGCCATTTCACCACAAAGATCTAGTTAGAAAAGATGCCAAGTTAAAAGAGGTATGCTATAGTTTCAATCTCCAGGAATATGCTACTTTATAGTTTATACAAAAATATTGAATCATTAATGTGATGTACATCCCGTTTTCATATATATATTTCAGGCAAGTAACTAATCACATTCTCATTGAGAATGACATGTAACAATAAAAAAGATGTTCTAAAAGACACTGATAGTCCCCGACGGCAAGGACGTTTCTAAAAGCTAGCAACAGGACTATGAGACATGAAAACAGGTCTTAGCGAATTCACTGATCTACCAAGTTCAGGAATGATGTTACAACATAAGAGAACTTAGGGTTATTCATTATTCCCTTTTACTTGTTGATGAAATTACCAGGCACAGGGAATTGCTCGTACAGATTCAGGAGGCTGCTGCAAGGGTAATATATTCATCAGTGTTAGATTATGTAGTCCCATTTCAGCAGTGTAATACAAATGCAAACCTTTAACATTGGTAATAAAATATTTTATGACCGCTTTCTTCTATGCTGCCGAAATTTTCGCTATTGTTATAATTCCACCCGTTTAGAGCCCTCATAGTAGGAGAGAGGTGTAATTGGGCAGCTTCAGTCACCTACCTCCCAAAGTTCAAGTATACAGAAGTATTAATATGAAATATTGGAACAAGCAGATGCCTAGTAGAACAGACATAAATAACATTTAGTTGATGTATAATGCGTAAAAAGTAATCTTGAACCAAATTAACAGACACCACTCTGTTAGAAAACTACAAAAATTCTGTTAGTTATGCATTATATGAAACACATGTATAGTGAAAAATAAATATATATGAAACAATTTTGGCATTCAATTTCTACCCTAATGTTATGCAAACAGGTGAAAACATGAAACTCTGCATTAAGGGTAGTTTGGTCAAATGGGGGAAGGGAATGGTTGAAAAAAGACTTTTAGAGTTTAGACTCTGGTGCCTTGCCAGTACATAATCCACTTACCCATTTCTTGCACCCTCTGACAATCTCCACATGCCCATGTAGAGAGCTTCAGAATCCAGTCCCACCACCATTATTTTGTCCACATGGAAGTGGGAAGAAAATGACAGTATAGATCTGACCCACAAATTCACACCAGATCTGACCCACATCTTTTTTTATACAACAAAAATACTTTATAAAAATATGATATACTTTGCCACCAAAACCTTACTCTAAACTTAGGATAAAATCCCTCACTACAACCCTCCCCCACCCTTCCCAAACAGATTGCACAGTACTCTAAATGTTACATACATCTCCCTCTTGGTAGTCCTTTCTTGTGAAAGCTATAACAAACTTATTTCTTTTACTCCTACTAAAGAAATCTAAAGAACATCACTTCTTGGATCTGCAGAATTTCTACGCAGTTGGCATTTAAGGTCTTTTAGGAGCGTATAAGGTGGGGGATATATTTGAAACTGTGAAGAGCTGGCTCCATCCCGTTTCATTATTACTATCTCTTTTGGTTTTCGCACAACAGTTGCCTATCACTTCTGGAAAGCTTTTATATTATGTTAGTGCTCATAGTCACAAGTCATAAGCACCTAATAAATTATTCGTTCAATATCCTATACCTCCCCAAGTCCATTCTATCTTTTCTATAGTCGCATAATATATCATTTCACCTGCACAATATTCAGGGGTCCTGTTAATCAAATCAACTCTAATCAAAATCATCTGATACAGCGAATGCCATAAATCCTTGTGATCAGAAAGCCAAAACTCACCCTACGTGTCTTGTTGGTAACAGAAGATTTTGAAAAGGAAAGGCTGGCCAAGCTTATACATGCTAAGCATTCTATAGGAGAAGTTGAAGAAAGAGGTAGCAATGTCTACAAAGGTTTTACATTCATTACCAGATAAAGAAACAGATATGCAGAATCAGCTTGGATGCATGAGTGGTATATTTCAGCTCTTCGGCCGCCAATATTTTCTTACTGGCCGACGAGTCAATAGCCACGGCCACAAAAAACTCTCATCAGGTACATATCTACAATGCCTAGTGTTCAATATTAGGTGCTTTTGAATATAGAACGGTGAATGTGTGTGAATGAACAAAAAAATATTAAACTAAAGACGCTTCAACTTAAAGTTATGTACTTTTACAGTTTTATATATGGTTTGCAGTAATCTTGGTTATTAAAATTTTCCACCCAGAGACATTTTCTTCTTGTTCTGTCCCCCTTGATCCTCAACACTGCAAATTCATGACATGTCATTTACCTGTTTGTAACAGGTGCATTAAAATACATCTATTCTGCTGATACATTTGCTTATTCTCTGTTTGGAGTTATATCTGGATAAAATTTACACAATTTATATGTATGCTCACAAAATGTTTACAAGGATTTCTATGATTAGTTGTGAAATGACGAAAATTGCAATATATAACAACTTAATGCATAGACATGTTAATGGTTTCTGATCAAATGCCTAGGTTAAAAGAGAGTTATAATTTGGTTATGCATGTATACTTACCCTTATACGTGCATCTCTTTGTAAATGTGTGGAGACTGGAGATCCCACGCTTGAGCAACAAAATGTCTTCATCACTATGAATCTGATGTTTTGTATTTTATATGTACAGGTCAGTATGTCAACCATGGAACGGAGAAGAGTGGGACAATGCAGGAAACACCGGTAAATTCTAAAATTCAGCAACACAAATTTCTTATTAAAAGCAATCTTTCTGGGATAGTTAACTTACAGATGCAGAGAACATTTTTAAAACAGGTAGGAAAAGTGAAGCTAATGGCCCCTCTTGAACCATCACGTACATCCTTTTCATCCTCGTGTTCCTCATCAACCTTCTCATCAGCTGATTGGAATAAAAAAGCTCAATCAGAACCTTCGTCATCCTGCCAAAGTAGCTTTGCTAAAATTACATCTCCGCCATTGCTCACTAGACAACCAAGTTGCTCCCCCTACTTGTTGCCGCAATCCCTTGATATCCGGGATATAGTAAAGGACTCCATGTACAGAGAAATAAACCGATTATCTGTTAAAACTACAAAAGGAAACTTCGGGGTGCAAGCCATGAAGTACATAGATTCTCCAAGGCCTTCTCAGCAAAATAAATCCATTAACACAAAAATGACCAGAAATGATGGATCATTGCGCACTGCTGGGAAGTCTAGAGGTGCACCCCGCACTGCCAAGGAACAGAAGTATGGTTCTCCAACTCTGACACCAAGAGACGCTCCTCGGTACTCTTATGATGAAAGGATTTCACATGATAAACTGAAATCAACCGCAAAACTCAAAGAACTTCCGAGGCTATCACTGGACAGTAGAGAGCGTTCCATTAGAAGTTCTGCCTCTCAATCAATATCAAATTATATGCCTAGCGAAATAGATGCCGGAAGTGGGATTTCTAGACAAACTATCTGCCTAAACCAGGAGCCCGGAAGTAATAAAAGACCATCTGCCATTGTGGCCAGGCTGATGGGTTTGGAACCAACCCCGGATTTCATCCCAACAAATGAGAGTCAAAGTTTACTGAAGGAAGATTCTGATGCAATTTCAAAAACAGCAAGAATATACGACAAAAGCAATCAAAATCAAGTTATTGGATTCCCGATAGTGTCACGGATTTCTGGATTGAAATATGATAACTCACTCAAGAGATCTACCTCAAGTTCACAATCCCCGCTAGAGCCAGCTCCATGGAAACAGACAGACAACAAACGCTTCTCTCGGAAACACGCATTGGAAATTCAAGCAGCTCTCAAAAAGCCTCCACAAACATCACCTTCCGTTTATGGTGAGATTCAGAAAAGGTTGACTGAACTTGAATTCAAGAAGTCTGGGAAGGATCTCAGAGCTCTTAAACAGATACTTGAGGCAATGGAAAAGACAAAAGAGAAGTTAGAGAACAACAAAGAAGAGCAAGTTCCATACTTTGAGGAGTCCTACAGAAACGAATGCAGCCCATCTAGCAGCTTTGATCGGGCATCCATAAAGCAGAGGCAAAGTAATAATCCTACCTCACCCATCATCAAGGGGTCTAGTTCTCCAAAACGACATGGATCCCAGATTGTGATAATGAAACCAAATAAAGAGACTGAGAAACCTGCAACTAAAATTGACTGCAAACCAGTTCATAAAAAATGGTCTGGCGACAATGCACACAACATATTGGAAATAGTTGATAAGCGTAAAGCAGATATTGCTCTCAAAAGAAATCATATTAGAGATGCTTCTAGTTGGTCCCAACCTCCGAACAATATAAAGACAAAGGTTGGAATCCTTAGATCATCGCAACATCCGAAAGTGCTTCAGCACGTTGGGGGAGATAATCATGCCACTTATGCCAGGAGCCCTAGGAACCTGGGCCAAAGATTGCAGAAGAAGGAGATCGATAAGCTTACCTGTTTGACCACCCAATCATCAGACTCAGGAACATCCAAAAAGCAATCAATCATGCACTCAATGGAATCAGGCTCGCCAACAAGAAAATTTCAAGCAAAACCAACATATCTGCAGCAAGATATTGACCAACTGAACCGGTCAAGTAATATAGCAAGAAACTTGAGACACCAAGGTGATACAGTTTCTATGCAATCAGAAAGTGGCACTAGCCTGGATTCACGAATTAAGACAGAAACAACAGGCCAAAATCATGTTGAGCAGATTACTGGTCCTTTCCGAACTAAGGATTCTAATAAAGAAGTGAGTGATTCTACTTACTGTGTCATATACTATATACCATGTATTATACTAATAGGTTCCATTTTTCCTGTCCAGGATTTTATAACTAGGTTGGCTGAAGACCTGTTGCTTGCTGAACTTGCCACAGTTACATTGGAACAGCCAAGTCCTGTTTCAGTTCTTGATATTACATTCTATGAAGAAGACTTCCCATCTCCTGTCAAGAAGAGACCAAGTGCTTTTCAAGGTTAGTTTCCTATTTAAAATCAAACTTCTATGCATCATCACGTTGGACTTGCAATATTCATACTGGACAGTAAAAATAACTACTACACATTTACCCAACGATTTATTTGCTATTAGAGTAACAGAAGGAAGAGTATTCTTGAGCAAGAGTACAACTAAAAGACAGACTTAACGAATAGTGAAAAGAGCTTCAACTAAAACTGCAACTATTTGTAGCTTAGTTAACAAAGTTATTTCCCTCGTTACTTTAACCATTCAACAAACTATTTTTCAGCTAAAACTTCTGACCTGGCTGCAGGTCAACCAATAACACACCACTGGACTAACTTCTTTACGTGGCATGTTTGTTAGGTCGTGTTAAACGATGCATAACACTAAAGACCAAAAACTTAATAATTTGTTGTAATACACTTTTAATAATGAGAGAATGAGAATTTACTTAAAAGAGAGTTGAATATACCAATTACTTGATCATAAGATACAATGCCTAACACTGATTCTATCTGCTCAGATTATGATACTCAGAATGGTAACGAGGCAAAATGGGGAGCAGTGTATATAGATCACATAAAGGAAAACAAAAGTCCTAGTTGCAGCTACAGGTTCGATCAGGGAGAACTTAGAAACATCGATCATTTAGTTCATAAACTTCGACTAGTGAACACTCAAGATGAAGCTACCAAAAATTGTACAAAATCTGTTTGTGATGATAACAATTTCGAACACAGATACATTGCTGAGATTTTGGTAGCAGCTGGAATACTTATGGATCGTGGCTCCAACTTGACAACCATTCAGCTCCATCCATCAGACCTACCCCTGAATCCCAAATTGTTTCATGTACTAGAGAAAGTGACGTGGAACGCCAATAATATAGAAGAAAACCATAAAAAGGATGCACAATCAAAATTCAGTAAAGCAATTCAGAGAAAACTACTGTTTGATGTTGTGAATGAGATTCTTGGTCACAAATCAATTTTGGAAGGTCCAGTTAAACCATGGATTCACCGCAATAAGCTGGCAGAAAATAACATGCAAGGAGATAAGCTTTTCAAAGAGCTGTGTTCTAAATTTACTCACAAACAATCTGCTACATACTCCAGTGTAGTTGGTGATTATGACAGCATGACAAAAGTCTTAAGTGCAGATATGGTAAATGAATCAGGTTGGGCGGAGTACAGTTGTGAGCTCCCAGGAATAGTGTTAGATATAGAGCGAATGATCTTCAAAGACTTGATCAGCGAGGTTGCATGTGGCGGGGCAACTAGTCTGCGACTGCAGTCTGGAATACATTGTCGGAAACTATTTCTCAAGTAGCATTATACAATCTGCTCAGGGTTCCTCATTATCAACTAACAGTTCTACTTCTCTATCTTTACACCTTTTCGGCCTCTTCAGTCCAGTAGCACAGAGACCTATATGTGATGTCACAGCTTCATCTAGCTACAGATAGGACCTTTTATAGTGTCAACAATACAATTTTACAACCTTTATATACATGCATATATATATATATAATAGATTCTGTTTATTTCTTGTTATGTGTATACTGAATGTGAGAAATCTGTAATCCTGAACCATTCTGATTGTTTTAGCAGAAATGGGCAAAACTAAAGAAGATTTATCTGAGAAACAATAGCATATTGATGTGGTGAAAAACTTCCTGAATCAACATTAACTCGTTATAGATAAGTTGCTTATACAATTGTGGATAATTTTTAAAATTGTTTCATAGGCTTAACATCATTAGAATGATGGTTTTATATTGACGCATTTAGACTTCTTTGCTCCAACATAAAAAATGAATGTTCTATAATTTTTATGTTAAAAATGATCCTTAGTTTATTTATGTTCACCTTTAATAGTTCATTTGGGTAATTGTTGTGTAATCATTGCACGCAGCCAGTGTCACCATATCCAAAATCACATATTTCAAAACACTGTAGTTCTAAAAGAACAAAATATTTTAATTAAATTTTCTACTTATTATGTCTAACATTCCATTCTAAATTCACACTTGATCAATAAGGATGAAGAGTAGAACCTCAAAAGAGCAGATCTTCACCACAAAAGACAACAAAGCCACTTCTTACATTAGTCATATCATGTCGGCATCCAATGTAGTGGCTTTACTTATGCCTATAATCAATAAACAAATATTGTTTATATTGAAACTCAATTACATTTGGGGACTATAAAAGATGTAAAATTAATTCCGAAGAGCAAATCAACTGCTATGAAATTAATTAATACAAAAAACTTTTATTAATAATGATAAACAATACAAGATTAATCCATCAGCTTCTGCTAATGACACAAGGGCAAAAACATGCAAAAGATTTGTTTTTTAAAAAGTAACACTAAAACATGTAGGAAGCTTAAATATCTACAAGATCAAGTCAGAAGCACACCAAGAACTTCTTTAAGATACAATATGTTGCTGCAAAAACAACTTGAGGGATTTCTCATTTGTCCATTACGAAATTTTCTCTATCAATGAATATTTATTTAACAGAGTCCCGTTTCTGCATAAAATCATAAGGAAGAAGTAAAATGTCACAACAGCAAAGACAAAACTATATGCAGACCATGTGGTTTCTTCATTGGAAATTTAAACTCAAACTGTCATAAAAACATGCCACGGAGATGGCATATCCATTTTATAACATATACAGTAACTTACTAAATCAAAGTTAACGAGCGTACAATTTCCATTAGAAGCATGTAATCACTTTAAACTTTGGAGCTATATTATAAGAACCAGATCAGAATTTGCGTAAATATTTTGGTAGTTAAAACGAGCTGCACTCACAAGAAAAGTGTGTATATTGTAAATAGAAATATAGTCTTATTCATGAATCCATAGACATTCAAATATAGCGTGGAATTACTGAAATATATTGAAAATAAAGAAACCTAACTGCAACTAGAAAGAAACATTCTGTCATTATTGTATCATACATTAACACCAAAAAACAAAAATACAATGAGGACGAAATTTACCAGGAAACTATAATTTACTCTTGTTGCTGGCATCAACGTAGTTACATCTGATTCTTTTCATGAGATTTGGTTTCACCATATAATGCCTGCACCCTGTGTATGGTTAAACATAATTAGGATTATGATAGAAAATATTAAGCATTTAATTAAGTAGTTAAAATAATAACCAAGCATTATCAAAGAGGCTAACATTAAACATTTGATACAGTAATTAAAATTATAACCAAGACTTATCAAAGAGACTAATTTAAGAAGTGATAGATTTTCTTGAAAACTGTAGGCATGAATCTCCAGGAATGTCATTTCATCATGCTTTGTTTCATCAGAACTCCCTGGAAACATACTCCAAACTAAGAAACTAGCTCAAATGGTAAAGAAAATGAAGCAACTTTAATCAGATCAAATAAAGACGGTGTAAATCGTAAAGCAAATGAGGCAATTTTCATCAAAACTCCCTGAAACAAACTTTAAACTAAGATAGCCCAAATCGTAGAGAAAATGAGGCAAATTTCATCAGATCAAGCTAAAAATGCATGAAGAAGAATTCAGAATTTCCAATTTATGTGTTTTCACTTTTCATCATGCTTTATTTAAAATATAACCCTGGATTTAACCATGTAATATACGTGAAATTGGACAAACCTGATTAGGATTTAAACTTCAAACTATCCCGGTTCCATCAGAACTGAAATCAGGAAAAACCCTGTTTACCCTGTTGCACTACTTCAGATAATCATAGGCCTTTGGAGACTTGAGGAATAAGCCCAGATGATGAACCCGGAAAGAGCTGTGCATATAGAGTTCCATTCTGCTAATCTCTGATGGATCCAATCTCCGTTTCTCCCATCTCCATTCTTCGGTGGCTAAAACAATTTTTAAGTTTTCTATCGCTGTTATCTATAATAATTTTCTTACAACCTCAAAATGCGAACTACTCTGTAACAAAGTTGTAAAGAGAAATACAACAAAAACAAGGCCTAGTAATATATTACTGATTATAGACATGACATCCTTGATAGTAAAATTAGCTCAATACTTCTCCATTTGTTAATGGATTCTCTTTGTAATTTATGAAGTCTGTGTCAGCATGTTTGTCTGACCCTAGGTATATCTCATGGCTTGCCAGTAATTTACAAATTACTTTAAGCTTTTATAGTTTTACTCCCTCTGTTCTCAAAAGTAGTTATTATTCATGCACACAAATTAAGTAACCCATTTATTATCGTTAAAATGTAACGTGCTATATTAAAATTATGACAGTCTATTTATCCAAGTTCTTTATGGAAAGGAAAGACAAAAAAATAACCAAGGTCATATTTAGTAAATTAAGCATTTATTTCATATTGGAAGATGAGAACCCCACATAAAATAACAACTACAAACTTTTAATTGAAAAGTGAGGGAAGCTCTATACTATCTTATTAAAGCCGAAACATTAAAAAATTTGGTTGGTCGGTACTTGGGTCACGGGCCCGAACTATATACATACTTATATTAAATATATTTCTAATCATTAAACCTAACTTTCAGGGGCCTAATCATGTACACATCTATATTAAATAAAATTCTATTTGTTTTACCTAACTTTTAGTTATGATCAAACTAACTCTTCTTATTAATTTATTGTCACCCAGGTCTTTAATAAATTTACATAAAATAATAAAATACATCATACATATTAACATATGTTCTCAATCCTACAAAAAATAATAATTAAAAAAAAATATATCAGATACTAATAAAAATATAATACAAAAATATATTTGCTTAAATTCAGCCAACCCATGCATCACATGGATTATAAGTTTGTTTTAAGTAATAAGACAAGCTTTCTATACAATCACAGGTCCAAATAGTACGGTTATCAGCTTATTCAGCATAGCCTGGATGAGAAATTATCAGATCATTTAGATGAGATCTACTCGAAATGTTTTAACTGTGCAAAAACGTGAAATTAGGAGTTGTCTTCAACACCTATTAAGGCTTTTTATCAAGTTATGCCCCATAGAAGAAAATAGAAGAGAAATAAAAGAATTTCAAATAAAAAGATCACCGACAAGGGTCCATTGCTAATAGTGACATACCTCAAAACCTGTTAATAGCACGAACATACTCGTCTAAAATATCTTACTTCCATATACAGACATCTTAATGGCCAATGACTCTCGCTATACTGAACCGGCAACTACTGTCATTTCCCAAGCAAGTATAGTACAAATTCTAATAAAACAAACCTAGTTTACAAATGAGCCAGCTCATGTCGATTCTCCAAAGACTCTTTCAGGAGTTGCTCTGCTCTTCTTTTCTTCTCATCCTTCATGTTATTATTTCCAATGGAAGAGGGGATATCCGCAACTTGTTCATTGTGTATGTTTATCGATGTCCCCACAGGGTTCTTGCTAGTATTGAGCTTAAATTGCACAGCAGGTCTATTCTCAAGTAGAGCCTTTTTCCTCATCTCTTCTGGGTCAGATGCAAAGCTTTTAACAGGATCAATAGTTGGGGCAAATGACTCAAGTACAATTACATGGTTTGCTGCATTTGGGTGATTTAGCGCCGCATCTTCCTCAGCGAATTTTGCAGGAAGAATGATCGAAGAGACTTCTTTTTCACCAGAACGTAGAGGGGCTGCAAGGAAAGGATTACTATCCACTGCTTGTTTCGAACAAGAAGCATTCCCCTTATCTACATATACAGGCATCTCAGACCCATTACAATCCAATAGCCGGTGCATATACGACCGGGAACCTTCAACCTTTTTCGAATTTTCAATGGGCCCAGATTTATCCATCTCCTCATTTCCTACTCGCTTACTCTCCACAGGTGAGGATGTATAGGTTCCCAGATCAGGAAACACAGGCAACCACGCAGGTATGTGTTCACCGGGAGGGGATCCTCCACTATTAAGAAAACTCTCTGTCAACTTTCTCTCTTTACAAACCGGAAAACTGGGAATGGAATATGCAAAAGGCACCCGCTCAGAAAATTCGACATACTCAGAAATATCCCTAACAATTCCTGAACCTGCAAGCCCGCGATCAGTTTCCGAAGCACCAAAAAAACCCTGGGACATACCCAAATCTTCCAAGCCTTGCAATACATCGAACACATTACACTCCGTCCTGCCAGAAAAATTCGCATTGGAAACAGCAGTCTTTCCTATCTGATTCATGTACCTAACCGCAATATCGGAAAGTGTATCCAGTGCAGACTGTTGAAACCCCTGAAACCCAGAACTCTCACACACTTGAGCTACGGCCATCTTTGCAATAGCTTGTACAAATTCCTCATTTCTTGAAATCCTAATCGGTCCGTTACTCCTCTCTACCTCTTTTCCATTCTCAGCCACCACCATTGCTCATATTCAACACTTTATAATATCAATTACATTATAAACTCATCATACTCAACTTATAACAGCAAATTACTGCTTAAAAATCAAATCGTGATCTAAATACAACCAAATATGATGTAATCAACCGAATGGAAACTCAAAAATAAGGTTAAAAATTCAAAAACCGCTCACCTTGATGAATCATAGACAATTAGGGTTTCAATTAAGCTTAGTAGGAAGATATGGAAACAAGTCAAATGTGAGGCGTGGAGAGTTTAATTTGGGTAATAATTCAATTAAACCCTAGAAAAACCCGCAAGTTTGGTGTGTTGTGTGTGTATGTATATAAGGAGAGAAATTGCGAGAAAATCTTGGCGAGAAAGTGCGAGATGCGTTGGAGTGAGGGGGGTTGAATGGTTATTTAAAGACTCTGTCCGAAGCTAAGAACTGACCAACAAAGAACTGTACGATGTCGTTTTACCGTAACCACCTGCCCCTGCCCTCCCTGGTTCATTTTCTAATGGCACGAACGCTAAACCAAATCAAACCAAACTTCACCAATATATCCCGCTTATCGCAGAATCCGGAAGAATATGATGTACGCCTTTATTCGATAAATAAAAAGATTGTTTCCATAAAAATCACCGATGAGTTTATGTGTGAATATGGGTAACATATGTAAAATAATACTTTCAATAGAAAATATGATACAATAATACCGATAATGACTATCGCAAGTCATTTGTATTTTTCCGTATTTCTCAGTCTTGTGACATCTTATTCTTGAAATCCACCTACCAACCTGCCTAAATGAATTTAAACACTATAAATCATAAGCATCTGAAACAACAAAACACATATATATACAGACAAATACACACAAATAGTACTCATACACATTATTCATCAAATATATATATATATATATATATCAAATATATATATACACGCATATGCAAAGACTTTAAAAGAAATTTTACATAAACATATAATTAATTATATAATTTATAAATTAATCGAAACCATACATGAGCTCACGGTTTTCTTCACATGAGACTCGCCTTTGAAAATTCCAAGAAATGGCGTTATGGTGTTTAATTTATGTTTAGAGATTCACGTAGAAGCCTAATAATAGTCATATTCTTGTATCTATTTTGTTTACATTAATTAAATCATCCTTTGTTGCTTCCCGTTTTTATCCATGAAAATAACTAATAATTTTTTATCATCTAAATGTTGAATCTACACTATTTAAAGAGTTATTAATCGACGATTCAGTTTTTAAAGAATATTAATGACAAATAAATTAGTTTATTAAGGTTTCAATGTAAGCATTTAAATTGTGAGTTTTTTCTTGAATTTATTAGTTTATTAAGTGTTCAATGTAGTATCATTTAATAGCATTTAAATTGTGAGTTTTAAAAAAAAAAAATAACAGTGAGATATTTTACTTTAGATAATGTTATACGTCTCATTCTCAAAAAATTCCCGAATCATGAGATATCATTTTTTTATGAAACATGTTATAAATCCCAAAAATTATTCCAAAATTTATCCCAAATACCGAGATGTTGGTAACTTTTCTATAATAATATGAGACCGCACGTGCATACATATGTGCCGACGAATTAAAACAGGTCATACGTCATGTCATTTGAAAATAAATTGGAATAGCTTTTGAGTAAGTAACATTGCTCGTTTATTATTGGTTATTTATTTAAAAATAATATGGAGTTCACGTACATTAATATACGATCCATCAATAAAATTATGTCAGATATAATTTGGAAATACTTTGACATCCAATTTAGAAACTCTAGTACTACTCTTTTTACTTTAACTTTATAGATATATAATTATTGTCGCATGAGACGCGATATAAGCTAGTTAGTATTAACAAAAATATGAATGAAAGTCCGCCGCACCCCAATTTATTAACCTTTTTAGAGGTCGTTTGGTCCATAAAGTGGTATAAGATTGAAATTAGAAACCGGGTTAAGGTGGTATGATGATGAAATATCATTCATGATATCACGTGTTTGGTTGAATTGTGAAATGAATTTATTAATTTAATATATTTTTTAATAAAAAAATATGTGCAGTTAATATGAAAAATTAATCACTATTATTTATTAAATATTAAACAACATCATTATAAAATTTAACATGTAATTTTATAAATAAAGATAAAAGTAGTAAATTTTTGATTTGATTATTCATACCTCCATCTCATACCCACTTCCCCCCAAGGTATCAGAAACATTTTAACATTAAAAATTTCAATCAAACACCGGGTATAAGTTTGGAATGAACGAAACTCATACCTGATACCTACAAGTCTCGAACCAAACGACCTCTTAGAGATGAGACTAGCCCTGGCCCATTTTAGAAAAAGCTTCCCAACTTGATCCTGTTTTAATAATATTTAAATTTTTAAAATTTGAGAAAAATATAGTTCTCGTTTGGTTTGATGTAACCCAAAACAGTAACTCTAACTTCCTGTAAACTTATATATTTACTGTGTTCAGTTATGTTATATTTTATTTAACCTAAATAACTTAGAGTTTCACGTAATTACTTCAAAACACACATTAACTCGCTTACCTAGGTGACATGGTTTTTTTGAGTTACATAGTTGAAACATGTTTTTTTATTAAATAATATAATATTATATATTAAATTATATTAATTACTAAAATCATAAAATATATATATCAAAATCTAAATTAAAGTATTAAATTAAAATTAAAAGTTATTTTTTTATCTTTCATGTGACAAATATATAATATATTTGTTATATGTTTATGTAATAAAAATTAACCATAAAATTGTAAAAAAATTGAAATGCATAAATTAAGTTTTTTTTATTAAAATGTTAAGATAAGTAAGTCAACTATTATTTTAAATTATAATATTTTACACGCAAAATACATACATATATTTATACATATTATAATATATATATATATAATCTTATTAAAAATGTATTATTTAATTTAATTTTTATTATTTTTTATTTGAAATATAATAACATTATATTAACATATTAAATCATCTTCATGGTCAATTTAATTTGTTAGAAACTTCAATATATTTTTTCTATTTAGAAGTTACCTAGTAATTTAATATTGTATATTTAATTTAATTTTTTTTATAATTTTTTTTATTATTACACATGAACAATTAATTATATAACTTTTAGTTTATCAATTAACTAAATATTTTTAGTATTGTATATAATTTTTAGTATAATTTATTTTTTATTTTTATAAATATTTTTAGTATTATTTATAATTTTACCTATTCATTTATTTTATAAACAATTTTTTGTTATTTTATATAAATAACAAAATAAATGAGTTTCATATTCTTATATCAAACACTTATCTTTTATTTATCCTAGAACTATATGTTGTAACTTAGTTCCAAAGATATTTGAATTACAGCATAACTAAAAATCCTGCAAACCAAACCAAACCAAATCAGCCCTGAATTTTTTGTGGACCTCTGTTTCATACAAATCAAATGATTCGCGGTTACCAAAATGGCTGATAAGTTTTTATTCATTCGGATATTGCAATCAAACAATCCAATTTGGCACGAATATCAATTATGCAATGTAAATCCAGTTTAGTTTAATAGCAACATGTATTCATTATAATTATGACCCCAAAAGTTAGATTTTTCTTACAGGCCCAAAAGTTAGTACTCGAACTCTCGAAGAACCTACAGGCCCAATAAATGAAAGTGCAGAATATAGTTCACAGTGTTCCACTATATATACAAACATCGAAGAGGTATTGTTTTGGGCTCGAGTCTGGCCCGCTGCCATGTTCGAATATTTGGAAACTTGTTAAGTACGAAAAATAATGCTGTACTTCTTTCGTTCTAATCCATTTTTTTACACTTTCATCACTCTCAATTTTTTTATATTTTTAAACTTATTAAAATTAATAAATTTCTATTATATAAAAATTAATCTCATTCAATTCTTTCATCTATTGTTTCAAATTTATCAATTAATTATTGACCGGTACCATCACTTTATCCATTTATTATACTTTATTATTTTATATATTTTTCTCAACTTTGATGCCCATCCAAACATAATTAAATGGGTGAAATGAAACAAGCATATAGCCCGGTTTATATCTCCTTGTAAGTAACTTATTTTCAATTTATAAGTATTTATAAGGAATCCTAAATGGTACCTATGTTTTTCTGGACCACCAAGAGTAACAAAAATGACGAACCGAATAAGTTTGTCTTTTGCTAAACATCTTTGAGATGATAAAATGATAATATTAGAGAAAATAATATTTTTGCCTCGTTAGGTTTGTAACACTATTTTAATTCTACTTCAATCCCCAAAAGTGTTAGAAACTTCGCAATTAGTATTTTACACTATTTATATATAGAGAGTTGGATAAACTCAGGTACAGAGTTTTTTTTAAAGTTAAGAGACAAATATATTAACGAGAAGAAATATCCGAATACAAAGACTCCAACACCAGCTGTGGAGGAGACGTAAACATGTTGTAGCTATCTAGTAAATAAGGAATCTTAGTCATAAAATGAGCCACCTTATTTGCTTGTTTTTTAACATGACGGATAACCGAATTAGACCTCCCCCTTAGCTTTGTTCGACAGATCTCCAGAACATTTCCAACCTCCAGTTGATACTCTTGATCCTTCTGCAATGCATTGATCACTAAAAGCGAATCGCTTTCAATAATAACATTCTGAACTGCATTGTCATCACTCACTGTCCCTGCACACCTCATGTTCTTTCCTCGAACAAAATTGCCCACCTCATCTCTCAGAACCATTCCTACAGAAAAAGACTCAGCTCCGCTATAGACAGATGCATCAACATTCAGCTTCAACCATCCCTCCTCTGGCAATTCCCACATTGAGTTCTCCTCAGCTCGTGTTCTTGCCGTTATAACCCTGCTCACGTGTTTCTTCTGCATTGCCAACTGCCAATCCACCACCTGAGACGAGCTCAGTTCCATTGTAACAGCAGGTGTAATGCTTTTACCTTCCCACAGTTTTTTATTACGCACAAACCAAATGCCCCAGAGTACAGTAGCTATCTTGATAATGTTGTCATTAGTTTCCTCACTGATTTTACTGAGAAGCCAGTTGGGGGCTGAGCACCTCCCTCATGTCAAAAGCCAATCCTGCTTTAAACCAGCATTGTTGTGCAAAAACGCAGTCAAAGAAAACATGCAACAGGTGTTCGATGTCCACTTCACACATTGGACAAATTATCGGATTAGGGACTCCCTTGTTTCGCAGAAGCTTCCTGACAGGGATGTTGTTCTTGCAAAATCTCCAAAGAAAAATTTATTGTAAGTTTGGAAGCTTAAATTACACACATAAATTTACAAATTTTATTTTGTACTTCTGATTATCATCAGATTAATTAAGGCTTCGCTTATTTTTCTAATAAATAGTTTATAAACTAAAAATTATACATATATATTTTAAATTATGAGAACAAAGTTTTTAAGAATTCCTGAGTTGCAGGTGTTTTTTAGTGTGAGTATTTTTGTAATTGTATATAATTATCCGTAATTACAATAACACTATCGTGTATTTATATGAGAATTTTTATTAACCTCAGGAAAATTACGTGTTTTAACCTCAGGAACATTAATCTCTTAAATTATTTATTAAATAAATCAAATTGGGCACCAAATGTAATGGCTCGTCAGCATTCACGCCATATATACTCACACCTGCACATAGAAAAGGTAAAACATATTTAGGTCCCTTTTAGTACTGGTGTTACAGATATTTATACAAGTTTTTTACCGAAAAACTGTTAAAAAGTATTTGGTAAAATTTAAAAATGTTATCTGGAAGAGCGTTTTTGACAAAAAAGTTGTTAGAGAAAACATATCCCCATGCTTTTGAAAAAAAAACTAATTTTCAATTTTTACAGAAAGTAACTACAAGTTTCATCATTAAACCTTCTAAAAAATATTATTTTTATATATTATATCTCAAAATATGCATAAATAAAAAAAAATTACCAAACAGTAATCTGATTTTTCAAAACAACACTTTTTACACCAACATTTTTTTCCATGGCACAACAATTTTCAACACCACCACTACAAGAAAAACTGAAACAGACAACACTTATCAGACAACGGTCGGCAGTAAAAGCATTGTTTGAAATTTTCACACAACGGTTTTTTTTTTTGCAAAATCTGTCTGTTGTCTGAAAGAACTTCCACAACGGTTTCTAAAACCATTGTCTATTAGAAGGAGTAAAGCAGAGGCTTTACACAACGGAATTATAAAACCGTTGTCTGAAGAAAGGTCAGACAAGTGTTTCATAAACCGTTGTTAAAAACAGACAAGTGTTTTTTTTTTTTGTTACTTAAATGGATTTCACACAACAGTTTGAATAAACACTTGTCTGATTCTAACAACGGTTTACAAAACCATTGTCTGAAGAAACTTCAGACAATGGTTTTGTAAATGAAAATATATATATATTTACACAACGGTTTGTAAATGAAACCGTTGTCTTCATTGAACTCACACAACACAATTTCAGAGAGAACCGTTGTCTGTTTCACAGAAGATGACAAAAATCACCTTTTCATAATAAGACGAAAATTTATTTAAACACATTTTATTAGTTTAGTTGAAAAAACACATAAAATAAATTTTAAAAATTTTAGTTTTTTTTATACAGAACTAAAACCAAAAAATCTTAACATCCGTACGGTTGGATCATCGAAAAAAATATTTTAAAAAATACATTATGTGCAATCGGGATGAGTCGTGTTAAAGTTAGTACTTTTGAGATATTTATAGTATAAAAGAATGCAAGATTAATTTGGAATTTTCTGATTTTTTGTGCACATCACTCAAATCAATAGATCTTAACATCCGTACGGTTTGATCGTCAAAAAAATATTTAAAAAAAATACATTATGTGCAATCGGGATGAGTCGTGTTAAAGTTAGTACTTTTGAGAGATTTATATTATAAAAGAATATAAGATTAATTTGGAATTTTCTGATTTTTTGTGCACATCACTCAAATCAATAGATCTTAACATCCGTACGGTTTGATCGTCAAAAAAATATTTAAAAAAAATACATTATGTGCAATCGGGATGAGTCGTGTTAAAGTTAGTACTTTTGAGAGATTTATATTATAAAAGAATATAAGATTAATTTGGAATTTTCTGATTTTTTGTGCACATCACTCAAATCAATAGATCTTAACATCCGTATGGTTGGATCATCAAAAAAATATTTAAAAAAATACATTATGTGCAATCGGGATGAGCCGTGTTAAAGTTAATACTTTTGAGATGTTTATATTATAAAAGAATACAAGATTAATTTGGAATTTTCTGATTTTTTTGTGCACATCATATAAATCAATAGATCTTAACATCCGTATTGTTGGATCGTCAAAAAAATATTTAAGAAAAATACATTATGTATTCTATATTCATATTTTAAATATTATATAATATAAACTAGTTTTATTTCATATTTTAAATTTTAAAATATATTACATATATTCTATATAAATATATTACATATATATTCTATATAAATATATAATATTGTATTAATTATATTGTAATAAATTTAATATATAAATAAAAAATATTTATTTATATATAATATTGTATTAATTCATCCCTTAGACTATATTCCCCCCTTTCACCTTTTACCTAAATTGCATTCCCCCTTCATCTAAATTTCAGTTCCCCCTTAAACAAAATTTCACTTCCCTCCTTGTCCTATCTCATCTTGTTCCAGCCGACCAACGTAAAATTCAAACACATCTGACGGCTCTCTCTCCTCTCTCTCCTCTCTCACATAACTCGACGGCGACGTAGGCCGGCGGCGGTGGCCGGAGTTGCAGCAGGAGGTTGAAGGAGGGATTATATATGTGTGTATATGTTTTTATGATTGTGTGTATGTATGTCTGATGTGTGTGTGTTCGATTGGGTGTGCGACTGGTGTGTGTGTGTGTTGGTGTTTAATTATCTGATGTGTGTGTGTGTGTGTGTGTTTTTAATTCTGTTTTTGAGTGATATGTATGTGTTGTTTTTGTATATGATATATGATTTTGTGTTTGTATAGGTTAGGGTTTTGATATATTATGATTTTGTAGTTTTTGCTATAAGAGGTATTTTATGATTTTGTAGTTTTTGCTATAAGAGATATTTTTGTTAGGGTTAGGTGTCTCTCCTTTTTTTATCATTTAGATAGATTTTAGTTTTAAAAAGTTGTTTAGGTAATTGTTACTTAAAAGTATTTGTACAGATCATCACTGAATTTCGATATTTGGTATATCCCTTAATTTTTTTGTTAAGTTTTGAACTCATCAGCATGATTCTCATACTTTAGCTTCTATGTTTTGAATTACACTTACGTTTGTGTGCAGGAATTCAAGTGATAATGGCTGTATCTAGTGCAGAACATCCTGATCCTGTGATAAAGAAGACTGCATCTCTGCCAATGGCCAGACGTGGCCTGGCATCGAACGGAACAAAACTTCAACTTCTTAGTAACCACATTAAGTGCACATATATGATATGCAGTATCTAAGCATATGTACTTTTGTAGGTTGCCATTGTTGATAGACATGGCCGTCCAGTTAATGATAAACGTATTGTAAGAAAAGTGCTTGATTGGGCGGCTCGCTCTTCCAAGGACTTGGGAAGGAAAGTCTTTGCTTATGATGGTGGAAAGAGTTTGTTTACTGTTGGACCTCTTCCAAGTAACAAGCTGAAATTCATTGTTGTGCTTGAGGATTTCTCATTCAATAGGTACTCTCTTTTTGAACTCACGATTACGTTTGTTTACATTCAGTGCGTGGCTCTGTCCTTATAACCTGATTGTTATTATTTATTTCAGGAGCATTGGAAATGGCAGTCCTCATTCTTACCCATCCAAGGTTTACATGGTAGAGGTATCCTATGCTGCAAAGATTCCTATGAAGGCCATTGCACAAGCTTTACATGGTCAGGACTCGGATAATTAGTTTGGACTTTACATCAGTTGGATCTAACTATTTCTTCATTCTTCATAATTAGTTTTTACAGTAAAATGGAAACCATTGTGTTAAACTATTAAGACAATGGGGTTGTTCTACTAAAACCGTCGTAAATATTTAGATCACACAATACTCTTTTGGATAATAAAGCCTTGTCTGAAAATTAAAACAACAACATTTGCTAGTTAATAAACAATTGTTGATTTGTTTGTCAGACAATTGTTTCTACTTGAACCGTTGTTGTTCTCGCGTTTCAGACAACATTTTCTAAGACAAAAACCGTTGTCTGTAAGGAATCAGACAACGGACGCGTCCGTTGTCTGAGCTGCGTAACAGACGGCAGCTCGATAGACAACGGTTTTCCAGGGCATCAGACAACGGGCAAAAAGCCTTGTCTGATTCAATTATTCTTGTAGTGCACTCAGACTCCGTTAATAATTTTTATTATTTACTTGTAACAAAAATAAACAGGACTTGCAAAGAATTTTGCTTCATTAGCCAAATATGTAGGCCAATAATTATTTCCATCTACCAATATATCGAGGGACCTCATATCATCATTATAAAAGCCTGTATATATCATCATTATAAAAGCTTTAGTCACAATCTCTATATATACAAGATGGAAGAAAATGAATGGTTCTTCACTTCTTCTCAAACCCTAAACATATAGCCTGCATCTTTGTTTAATGGTTCAAAATATTAAGACTGAATGAGCCGAAGCTAGCTATCTCATGCACTCGTTCAATGTAAATGGATAATGCTGGCAGAAATATATATAAAAATTAGGTCTAAGTAATTCATTGGAAATAAAATTGAAGAAAATTAGTATATTTGATGGCTCATAAATTCTCCTCCTACAACCCAGGGACTACGGTTACGAAACTACGGTCCTATGGCCCCTTTCCCGCTAAAAAACAGGACACCTCTGCCTAATCTATAGTAACACCCATTCTAAATGACTCACGTGCTTAGTCACTCTCGAAATCCAGAACCAAATGCCAGCAAGTCACTTAGCCTTGGTGAGTCAAATAGTCTAGGTACTACTCCTAGGTTGGACATATGTCATTACCAAAAAGAAAGTAGACATGATGACTCATCAAGAAAGGATATAAAAGGGAGAGGAGGAGGAGGAAAGAGATTAAGTTCAAATTCATACACATAAGCTCACATAATCACACACAAACACAGACTTGAAAAACACATACACGAAAACACTCTCCATAACAATCACCACGATCGCTACGAATTTCGTCTGAAAATCCTACGACCATCATTTGGTGCCGCTGCCGGGGACGGTAATGCTCACTGTTATTAATTTATGAGTCATATCTCTTTTTTGTTTATTAACCTCAGTCAATAAGATCATCACATGTATACAACTATGAGCATGAATTTCAGGACTTACTCAAATCATTACTGCAGTTTACCTTCTTAGTTCAAAATTTACCGGCCTAAGGCCTTCACCCCAGCCTAAGGCATTCCCTAGGGCTACGGTGTAAGCCCTTCATCTCGGTCTAAGGATATCCCTTTGGCTACGGTCTAAGGCTTCACCCCAGCCTAAGGCATTCCCTAGGGCTACGGTGTAAGCCCTTCATCTCGTCTTAAGGCCATACCTTTGGCTACGGCCTAAGGCCTTCACCCCAGCATAAGGCATTCCCTAAGGCTACGGTGTAAGCCTTTCATCTCGAGCTAAGGCCATCCATTTGGCAATGGCCTAAAGCCTTCACCCCAGCCTAAGACATTCCTTAAAACTACGGCATAAGTCATTCATCTCTCCTAAGGCCTTTACATATCTTTATGAAGGATGCCCCTTCGTAGGGATGCCTCTTTGTGAGATACCCCCATTTGGGATGCCTATTCGTAGGGATGTCTCTTTGTGAGATGCCCACATGCGGGATGCCCCTTCGTAGGGATGCCTCTTTGTGAGATGCCCTTCCTTAAGGATTGTTGGTGAGATTACGAAGCTGTATGAATAGTAATCGTGATAACTCAACACTAGAACATGACAAGTAAATAATACCATGTTTACACAGAAATCAGGAAGAAATGAAGACAAGACAGATACAGTGAATCAAGACATTAGAAGAAGTTTTATAGTCTACTACAGGTCACTGAAAGAAGTTCATTAATATATTCAAGCCTCAGTGAAGAATAATGTGTAAAGACTTTCAGGGTTTTAGAAGTGTTGAAGATTCAGTATAGAAGTGCCACTAAAAGATTTCAGTGTAAAGACATTGATTAAAGATAGACAGTGTTCGAAGCATAGGAATCTAGAAGGGTAAAGACAAAGGTTAAAGAAGACAACTGCAGTCTTGAAGTTATACTCACTGAAAGAAGTCCATTTAAATGTTCAAGCATCAGTGAAGAACATAGAATAAAGTATTCAAGATTGTGGTAAAAATGAAGACGTTGTCGAAGTACCAGAAAAGATTCTAGTGAAAATACAGTGCTTATCAACAGTCAGTGTTTGAAGCAATGCAACAGTCAAAGGTTAATTAGTTGAAACAGAATAGAAGTCATGAGAATTTAATTCAGTGTTAATCAGACCAGACCAGTGCACTAAGCGTCAATACAACAAGAAGAGAATTACCTTGATGTATCAGAAAAAATCAATTAATCAAGCCAGAAGAGTAAAAACCAAGTGGTAAATACTTCAAGCATTTCAAGAATTTGTTTAAGGAAAGTATTACTACATTTGGTGGCTCTTATACTCTTGAAGCAATGGAGTGGCGCAATAAAAGTTATAATGGCGCAAGGAAATACTTGAAGAAATGTTTTATGTACTTTGTGGTGCCTATACAGGGGAACAAGGGTATAGGCGCAACAAAAATACTCATTGGCGCAACAAAGTGATATAGGCGCAAGAAAACAACTCTCCAAGTTGTCTAAGTATTTGGTGGCGCCTACACAAGGCTAATAGAGTATAGGCGCAACAAACAAGTTCACAAGGCGCAAGGAAAGTTTGGAATATAAACTAAGTGGTTTGTGGCGCCTGCACTAGGAACTCAGTGTGCAGGCGCAACAAAAACAACAGACGCAACAAAACTAAGACGCAACGAAATTTCCAAGTGCTTAGTGGCTCCTATACACTGCAATAAGAGTAGAGGCACAACAAAAAGGGATGCCTTGACGCAACAAACATCTATGGACACAACAAAACTATTTTGTGGCGCCTATACACCATTCACACTCTACAGGCGCAAGAAAGGACTTAACATTGTGAAGCAAATCAATTTAAATTGATTTGAAAAGTCTACACCATATAAACAAAATGACGTGCTCATTTTGAATTGTTGAAATATATAACCATACAGAGAGGATTTTGAAGCCGGAGAAGAAGAAGACACAAAGCCATACACTCACCTTCTTCACTGAAGTTTTATATTCTAGCCGGTTCATTATGTTGCAAATACATAGGGCTATTTTAAAACACTCTCTGTTAGCTTGATTCCGTTAGTACAAACAGATAGTCAAATATCGTATAAGAATTAAGTTATATCTCTTTGTAGAAGTAAAAAACTAATCTGTTCTTTGGAAGCCAGTTATATTTTTAACCGAGTGTAGCAACCTCAGGGTTTATATATGAAATATATATTTCCCGAAACCTATCTCATTAAATTACTTGCTAATTTTCTAGAACATTAATGTTTATTCATAAATACAGAAAATTAGTAAGTCATCCTCCTAAATACTATTCACCTCATGAACTTGAACCCGCTAACATAACTCTAAATTATTTATCCGCAAAAGATTCGAAAGAATTATTTAATTTAGTGAGTATCGTATTCAACCCCCCTTCTACGATACTTCCGGGACCCAACAATACCTCTTCGAGAGATGCCTCTTCATGAGATGCCCTTCCATAAAGATGCCCCTCCGTAGGGATGCCTCTTCCTGAGATGCCCCTGTGTGGGATGCCTCTTGGTGAGATTCCCCTTTGTAGGGTTGCCCCCTTGTGAGATGCCTCTTCATGAGATACCCCCGTGTGGGATTCCCTTGTGTGGGATGCCTCTTCGAGAGATTCTCCGGTGTGGGATGACTCCTCGAGAGATGCCCCCGTGTGGGATGACTCTATTTGAGATGCCCCCGTGTGTGATGCCCCTGTGTGGGATATCTCTTCAAGAGATGCCCCTGTGTGGGATGACTCCTCGAGAGATGCCCCTGTGTGGGATGCCTCTTCGAGAGATGCCCCTCCGTAGGAATGCCCCCGTGTGGGTTGCCTCCTCGTGAGATGCCCCTGTGTGGGATGCCTCTTCGAGAGATTCCCCTGCGTAGGGATGCCTCCTCCTGGGATGCCCCTGTGTGGGATGTCTCCTCTTGATATGCATCCGTATGGGATGCCTCTTTGCGAGATGCCCTTTCGTAGGGATGCTTATTTCCTGGTTTATGTAAATATTGAAGTTTGATTTGTGTGAAATCCATATAAATATGGCCCTACCCCGAAGATGGGAAATATATAAATAAAAAAAATAAAAAAAAGTCAAGTCAAGCTTCTGTTGGAGCTTTGTTCATGTTTCTAAAAAATAGTCTACTCCTATTTTATTTTATATGCTTGGGTATTTCTAAGATCAGACAACTTGTTCATTAAAAAGCCAGTCTAAGTAGCATCACTACGGCTACGACATGAACATATTTCAGTAAAGTACTTGTTCATTAAAATTGTTATTTCCCTTTAGTACGACAAGTTTGTAGAAAGGGGGGGTTGAATACAATCTTAAGAATTCTTACTAAATTTTTGCGGATATAAGTTTGTACAATAATAATGTTTGACAGTTTGAAGAATTAAATAAAAGATAGAACTGGATTAATTAAAAGGAACAGCTTAAAAACAAATCTTTTTAAAATTACTAGTGAATTAGTTTTTCTACTAGTATATTTTTGCTTTCAAATTATCATTGGTCTAAGAACCAAGCTGCTTATAATATATGAAAAATAGAACTTAGAAAAATATTAAAAATAATTCTATATCTCTTATGTGCTGTTCTTGTTCTTCTTTTTCTTATATTGCTACAATGAATTGCTAAACTATATATAGCAGCTCATTTCTACCTATATTTTATATCGACTGATAAAATGCATAAAATACATTTTACAACGTTTACATAAAAATGGAATGTAGCTACTTTCACAGTCTTCATAGGCCTTTGCCTTATTCTGAACAAGTCTTTGTCTTGATCTTCTCCTTGAAGACTGTGTTCCTTTGAGAGTCTTCACAGTTCTGACAGAGCTGTCTTCCATTGATTTAGACTTCAGCAAAGATCCCTTTCATTTGCCTTTAACTGTTTTGGAAAACTTTGACCAATTGTTAAATGCTGTGAAGCTTATTAGTTTAGTCTTCTTTGCTTATCCATCGATGAATAAGTTATCCATTGGTCAATTGATGTATCAATGGATATTTGAGCATCCATCAATTTCCTTATCCATTGATTGTTTTTTATCCGTTGATTGCCTTGATGATTTTATCCGTTGATGGAGATTCATTGATTTGACTTTTGTTGACCTTTTATCCATCAATTAATCATCCATATCCATTGACTCCTTTATCCGTTGATCACTTCATTTGAGAGAATTCTGACTTGGAATATTTATATTTTACCAGCCATTCTTCACATCCGTTGATGAGCTATCAATCGAAGCCAATAAACATCAGTTGATTAAATGATCACATCCATCGACATATTACTATCAATTGATAACAAGAGGAATTCTAAATCACTGTTACAATCTAGTTTATCAGTTGATTAATAACAACTTCAACTGATGAATAGTTTCCTAGTCAATGGATATTTATATATCACATATCCATTGATCAGTTACAAAATCAATATCAAGATTACAATTCTAGGTAATTTGTTATCACCATACATCATGATTCCTAACAATCTCCCCCTATTTATGAATATTAATAATAATCATAAATTTAGGTTGATGATAACAAAAACCCTAAACATTTATCAATACATTGAGAATCATAAATTGGTATAAAAAAAGAAACATGAGCCTAGAGGTACCAGTATCATGTGATTTCTGAGAAGAGTTTTGATGATCTTGACTTGTCTAGTTTCTTCTCTTCCTCCTGCTAGACTCAACCAATTCTCTTTTCTCATTCTCCTCCATTTGTCTGAACAATGATCCCTTTAGTATATTCTCATTTTCAATACTCTAGTTCAATTGACTTGCCAAGTAATTCAGCTCCAAGTTTAACAATTTCCTGATTTTCTTGCAAATATCAAGGCATCTTTCTCTGCCATCCATGTCTGTGTAGAGCATCATGTAGAAAGGTTCATGGAGAACTTTTCTTCCTTCATAATTCCAGATCTTTATTATATCATCTTTCTCTTCCTGAATTGGAGCCTCTCTCATGATGATCATTCTCTGTAAGATATGCTTGGCTAGTCCTTGAGTCAGACAGTAATTTCTATTGAGAAGAGTATAGATTTTCCTTAGAGTTGCATAGTCCTGTTTCATTACCTATGAAAAAGTAAAGGTGAGACGTGAACCATCTTCATATTCAAGGTGAAGAAGATCCACACCCCTCTTCCTTTGCCTCTTGTAGCAATTAATCATTGTGATCTAATTGAGATGTAATTGCTTGCATTTGACTGTAACAGTTCTACTTTTCTTGGTTGATCACTGTCAGTCCTTTGAATTTTAGTCTACTTTGACTGTTTCTCCTCAGCCACTTCACCTTCATCAACATTCAACTTCCTTTTCACTCCTTCAGGCTTTGAGGATCTTTTTTCTCTTTGCTTTGTCCTTGATTTCTTCTCAGCCTTCTTGCTTCTATCTTCAAGAATCTTTTCATTCTCTTCATCAAATTGCTTTTGAAGAATTATGGCAAGTTCCTCTCCTGCCTGCTCGTGCTTCATTCTGTCCTTAACACCAACCACTATTGCATTGTGCAATAGTTTCTTACCACCTCATGAGATACTCTTTTTCTTCTTTCCATCTTCAATCATTATACCTTTCCATTTCCTATCTCTAGGCTGTGAACTTCCTTCATCCATCCTTATTCCTCCAGCCTCATGTGATTCAACAATTACAGTTTCAGAAATTGACCTTGTTGGCAATGAAGTAATTGATGTGATCTCAATTAGTTTTTCTTCATTTATGGCCTTGGACCTTCTTTCCAATGCCTCAAATTTTTGAACAATTTGCTTGGCCATTTCTCTTTTCTTGGCCAGTAGGTCCTACTTGGATATAACAACCTCAGAACCTTGAATTTGATTCTCTACCTCCCTCCTTAATTCAACATTTTCCTTCTCCCCCTTTTTATTATCAGTAATAGTTGACAAGGATTGAGAAGAGGAAGGTGTGTCCAATAATCTGCTGAGAAGCTTGACTTTGGTAACCTGATTGGCTAGAATCTGTTGCATGCTGAGTTCCATGACACTAACTCTCTTTTTCAGCTCTACAACTTTATCCTTAGCTGTAAGCTCTATGTCAAGCCTCTGCTTGATTCTGCTCAGGAGAGTGAAACTGAGTCTGGAATCCATTGTTGAATCAAAGTGAGTCCTTGCACTCTCAATGTCATACTTGACCTGTCTCAACTCATTCTTTGTGCCTGTGACTTGAAGCTTTTGAACTTTGAGAGTATCTCTATAGAAGTTCAATATTTTTCTTTGAACATGGTCCTCTATGTTTACTTCAGCCATGGACCTTATGTACTGAGTCATTATTTCCTTCTCAGTGTCAACTAGAGTGGCTTCATCATCTCGCATGACAGGCTCCAATGTGTCATCATCACCTTCAGACTCAAAGTCCTCAAGATTTATGTGAGAGATATCATCAGGCATTCTTGATAAGGTTTCCTTCCCACTCTGGAACTCCTCTTCAGTCTGCACTAATCCTAAAAATTGTTCAGCTTCTTGATTTATGGCAGCTGCTAAATGCTGATAATGATAATCTTCATGTTGAAAAGTGACAGCATTTAGATTGACATCTAACTCCTCATCCTCTATCATGAGGGCATCTGCAACTCCTGCAGGGACTCCAAGCTCTCCATCTCCCCCTAACCCCAACCCCAACCCCAACTCCTGGGTGAGTTCTACTGCAAAATCCTCAGTTTTAGAAGATGAAGCTTCATAGATTGGGGACAAGGATTTCTCTCTTTTCTTTTCTCCCTCACTCTCTTCTCTCTTTTCTTGCATCAGAATCTCATCCTAAAATCTCATCTCTCCCTTACCTTGCTCACATATTGCATCACCTACTAAGGTGGAACTCTCAGTCCTCATAACCTCTACTTTTGTCACCTCAGAAGAAGTTGAGGGCCTCTCAATCACACTCTCTCCTTTTGCCAGGATATGTAAATCCCGCCTCTCACTCACCTCATCCACTCTACTCAAACCTAACAAAGTCTGGGCAACTTCAACAGTAGGATCACTATATGAAATTTCAGTTGAAGTAGCAATCGATGGATAATAAGTGGTGATCGATGGATAAGGAATATCCATCGATTGATGAATATCTGTCGTAATAAGCTCGTCGATGGCTGTAAGGATATCCATCGATGGATGAGTAGAAGTCGATGAATGTTGAATAATATCAATTGATTTAGAAATATCTATTGACTCAGAAGAATGGTGAATGTTGTCCTACTCAACCAAGGTATTAACCTTATGTGGTGAGTCAGGTGAGAGTGTTGGCTCCACCCTGAGTTGTAATAAAGGTGAATTTGAAATAGTGATGTTATCTATCATCAGAATTTCTGAAGAAAGAGATTTATAAGGAGATTGAGGAGAAGGAATAGATAAAGGGTGGGACTGTGTCTCAGCATTTATCTGAGACACATCAAAAGAAGAAACTGAAGGCTCCACCAAATTTTTATTTGGCTTTGCAGTTGTGTGTGCCCTTGTGCATTTATGCTCCCCTTATTTCTCCTTTTGAAGGCTTGAATGACTTTTTGTCCCTTTTTCCCATCAGATGGTCCTGGTTGAGACCTCTTTTCAATAACCACACCTTGTTGAGAAGGTGCAGCTAGGGATGTGTTTAAGTCCTTTATCACAGTCTCAATCTTTTGAAAGATTGGACTAGAGGCTGGCTGGACATTCTCACCCTTTCCATCCTTATTCTTCTGGCTTTCTTGATGTTGGCTAGTTCCCTCACCCTCAACTACCACCTTCACACTCCTCTCAATGGTTTTTCTTTTCTTGGATTTTATAACAACATTTTCTTGGGAAACTATTGTGGTGGGTTTCTTTGATTTGGATTTAAAAGGTTTTGCAACTTGGGTAGGAGGGATATGGGTATTTTCAACTCCCTCCATTGTTGCAGAAGGCAAAGAAAGGTATTTCTACCTCAAGGAAAGAAAATTTTTGAGATTTGAGGAATACCTGTACAAAAAGGGGATAAGTGAGGCACAACTTGAATGTAAGTTGATTCTCACTATGTCCTTGAAGACCCTTTTGTTTTGATTCCATGCCTCCATTGTCTCCATGACCTCTATGATCTCATAATCTTCCACAGAATAGTTAATAAATAACATAATGAATCTAACAAAATAAATGTTATTTTTCCTAAACTCTGTGCTACCTATCTTAGCAATTAATTCATTTAGGAGTAATGTGCCAAGATCAAATTATTTATCAAATAGGATACTATAAGTAATTTGTTGTATACTAATTGTAATAATATCAAAATTGCTTATCTTTCCAGAAAATACTTTAATAATGGCATCAAAGAAATAACTCCATTCTTTTCTTAGGTTCTTTCTAACTACCTCTCCTAAATTACAGTCATTTTCAGCATAATTTACAGAGGCTAGCATATTCCTTATATCTTCATCTTTAGGCATGTCATCACAATTATTATTAGGAATTTCTAAGCATTCCGTGACAGTAATGCTAGTAAGAGTATATGGTTTACATTTGCAAGTGTAAGAAATTACCTTCCCGTCTCTTGACACTTCCGCAGACTTCTAGAATTCTTCCACCAGTTCACAAACAATTGTTGGTGCTTCGCTAGTGCCTTGGAGAGTTTACACTAGCATAGAAACTTCATTAATGGATGAAAATCAGCAGGGAAATCCTCCACTATCAAGCATGCAATGAAGTTGTTGTGATCATAGATGTAGCCTGTTGATGATTGGATTTTCTTTTGTGGTGCCATTACTATTCTTGAAGAAATTAGAGAAAGAAACTTGGAGAAAAAAAAATCGTCTTAGGGTTCTTAGAGAGAAAAATCAAATATATTGTTTAAGCAAAAATAACAAGTAAGATGAAAATAGGAAATGAACCTGCTATTTATATTTTTCAAGAATGAACTGACTTTAAATAAGTCACATCAATTAATTTTACTATTTTAGTGAAAAGAAATGACCGTTTGAAAATAAGATAAATAGACATGCTCTAAATAGCAATCGACTTTATACATACATGACTATATATATTTATCGATGGATAAAATAGAGCATCAACGCCTAATTTAGACAGTAGTCAATGGATGTTTAGAAACGAATAAAATTCTATTATCATCGATTGATAACTACATCCATTGATACACAATAACTGACTTATCAATTGATGAATAATTACCAGGGTAATTATCTGTCGACAGATAAACATCCATCGATTTGTATATATTTTATCAGTTGATGAAATATATCCATCGATGACTAATAAATATCCATTGATAGTTAATTCATTTATCAATTGATCATATGGATTCAACATATATAAGGAAACAATGGCTGCATTCAAAGAAATAATTAAAACTTGTTGATCATTTTTCAAAATTTAAGTGAAATTAAGAATACCTAATTCACATACCAATCTATTAAATGTAGATTCATCAAGTGGTTTGGTAAGAATTTCAGCAAGTTGTTGTTCATTAGGGACAAAATGTAATTCAACTATACCGTTCATTACATGTTCCCAAATAAAATGATACCTTATATCAATGTGTTTAGTTCTGGAATGTTGCACATGATTCTCTGTTATTGCAATGACACTTGTATTGTCACAGAAAATAGGAATCTTGTTCATGTTGAACCCATAGTCAAATAACTGATTCCTCATCCACAATATTTATGCACAACAACTTCTAGCAGCAATGTACTCAGCTTCTGCAGTTGAAGTTGATACTGGGTGTTGCTTCTTGCTAAACCATGATAAAAGTTTGTTTCCTAGAAATTGATATGTGCCTGTTGTACTTTTCCTGTCTATTTTACAACATGCATAATCTGCATCTGAGTAGCCTATTAGATCAAAACCAGAGTCTCTGGGATACCAAATACCTAAATTTAGTGTACCCTTGAGATATCTAAAAATTCTCTTAATAACCACTAGATGAGATTCTCTAGGATCAACCTGAAATCTAGAACACAAGTATGTAGAAAATATTATATCTGGCATACTAGCAGTTAAGTGCAAAAGTGAGCCTACCATGCCTCTATAATTTGAAATATCCACCTTGGCTTCCTTAGTATTTAATTCAAGTTTAGTGGCAGTGACCATGAGAGTTTTTGCAGAAGAACATTCACTTAAGTCAAATATCTTCAACAAATCATGAATGTACTTTGTTTGATATATAAAAATACCATTCTTAACTTGCTTGACTTGCAAACCAAGAAAATAGGTAAGTTCTCCCATCATGCTCATTTCATATTTACTTTGCATTAATTTAGCAAACTTTTTGCAAAGTCCCTCATCAGTTGAGCCAAATATGATATCATACACATAAATTTGAACAAGAATAATTGATCCATTAACCTTTCTATGAAATAAAGTTTTATCTACGGTGCCTCTTATGAAGTGACTCTCAATGAAAAACTTAGATAAAGTGTCATATCAGGCCCTTGATGCTTATTTCAAACCATAGAGTTCTTTGAGTAAATAGTAGACAAAGTCAGGTAAATTTGGATCTTCAAAACCAGGAGGTTGTTCTACATAGAATTCTTCTTCTAATTCTTCATTCAAAAATACACTCTTCACATCCATCTGGTAGACTTTGAAATTTGCATGTGCTGTAAAAGCTAGAAAGATTCTGATTTCTTCCAATCTTGCAACTGGTGTAAAAGTTTCATCAAAATCAATTCATTCCTCTTGCGAGTAACCCTTTGCAACAAGCCTTGCCTTATTTCTAGTCACAATACTAGTTTCATCCATTTTGATTCTGAATACCCATTTTATACTAATTACTGATCTGTCTTTTGGTTTGGGCACCAGCTTCCATACTCTGTTTCTTTCAAATTGATTGAGTTCCTCTTGCATAGCCAATACCCAATCAGGATCCTTGAGAGCATCTTCAACTCTTTTGGGTTCTTCTTGAGATAAGAAAATGCTATACAGACACTTATTTTGAGTGGCACTCCTTGTTTTGACACCATCTTCTATATTTCCAATAATCAACTCAAAGGGATGACTTCTAGTCCATTTCCTTTGAGGTGGTAAATTTGTCCTTGAGGAAGAAACTTCATGATCATTAGCATTGTTATGATCATTGTGATGCGATTGAGTGGTTGAGAATCCTCCCCCTGAGATGGACACTCCACTTGAGGATTATTGAGTAGAATTATTATCCATCGATGGATTATCAATTGATGTATTATCAGTCGATTGATGATCAATAACTGATAAGTTATCTGTTGATGTATTGACATCAATTGATAGAGAGATTTTAGATACTTGATTTCTTGAAGTTTCCACATCATCATCATTTTTTTTACCATAACTAGTTGATTCATTCTTAAAATGCAAAGAGTCATGGTATCTTTCATCAAACAACCCTTGAATTTTCTTGTCATCAAAGACTACATGCATAGATTCCATAACAACGTGTAATCTAAGATTATAGACTCTGTAAGCCTTGGTTGTTATCCCATATCCAATAAATAATACCTCATCAGCCCTGGCTTAAAATTTTCCCAAATTTCCCCCTGATTTCTTAAGGCGAAACATTTGCAGCCAAAAACATGAAGGGAATTTACTGTTGACTTCTTGTCTTTCTTCATCAATTGATATGGAGTTTTGCCTTATAATTGATTGATCATGGAAATATTCTGAATGTAACAAGAAGTATTAATTACTTCTGCACAGAAGTATGTATGAAGTTTTGCCTCTTCTAACATAGTTCTAGCAGCTTCAATTAAGGTTCTATTTTTTCTTTCAACAATTCCATTTTATTGGGGAGTTCTTGGAGCATAGAAGTGATGAGTGATACCTTTTTCCTCACAGAATTCTGTCATTGTTGCATTCTTAAATTCAGTACCATTATCACCCCTAATCTTCTTAACCTTCCATTCAGTACCATTATCAACATTCTTCACATGATTGATAATAAATTTACTTGCCTCATCCTTGAAATGTAAGAAATATACCTATGTGTATCTTGTAAAATCATCTATAACTACTAAGGAATATTTCTTTTTGGCAGTAGACATGATGTTGACAGGACCAAATAAATCCATGTGCAATAGCTCCAAAGGCCTGTTAATTGATGATTCTGACTTTGACTTGAATGACGCCTTCCTTTGTTTTCCCTTTTGATAGGCATCACACAAACCATCCTTGGTGAACACCATCTGTGGAATGCCTCTAACCAAATTCTTTCTAATCAAATGATTCATGGCTTTAAAATTTAGATGAGCTAGCTTCTTGTGCCGAATCCAACTTTCATCTGTGTTGGCTTTGCTCATCAGACATGTCATTGAATTTGCCTTCACAGAATTGAAATCAGTCACGTAGACATTTCCTTTTCTTCCTCCAGTTAAGAAAATTTCACCAGAATCTTTGTTGGCTATGATGCATGATCCAGTTGAAAACCACACACCATTTCCATTATCACATAGTTGACTAATGCTCAGCAAATTATGCTTCAATCCATCAACCAGTGCTACAGGTTCAATGATAACATTTTCACTAGCAATAGAGCCATATCCCAGAGTAAAACCTTTGATGTTATCTCCAAAAGTAACTCCTGGGCCAGCCTTTTCCACAAATTTTGTGAGCATAGATATATCTCCTGTCACGTACCTAGAGATACCAAAGATTTTTCCTCCCGTTTCCCTGCACACAATTAAAAACAATCAAGTTATTTTTGGTAACCAAGTTGTCTTAGGTCCTCTTTTATTAGTTGTATCCTGAGCTTTGGTTGCCAACTTTGGCTCCTTTTATTTTTGTGGATTTAAATCCACTTTAACTTTGGGAGATGCCATCTGGGGCTCAGACACCTTGGAACTTATGACAGAGTTTTCATGCATTTCATTATCAACTTTAGGCATGTTTCATGGCATACAAGGCGTGTTCATATTGGCATATGCAAAGAATGGATTGTACATGTATGGAAACTGTGCATATGACATGTGAACTTGTGGTGCAACCAAACTAGAAGACATGACATTCATGAGCATATGATTGATAAGCATGGCATTTGTGGTCATGGTATGTGCATTCAAATCATTTGCAGGTATGGAATTCTTTTCTTTCTTGCAATGCATAGATAAATGATTTACACTACCACACTTAGAACAAACCTTTCTAGGTGTATACATATCAAAAGTGTAATTACTGTGCTTATTTATGCCTACCTTTCCATTCCTATTCTTTTTCTTTTTCTCAAACTTAGGATGATTGATTTCAACAAGTGCTATCTTTTCCAATTTAGCTTTTAATTGATTTTTAGATAAGCTACCAATATTGATCTTTTCATCCTTAGTCTCAACTTGATTTATGAGATCTTTTTCCTTAACAAATTTTATAGGAGTGCTAAATTTGTTCTTCTTGTCAGCCATTGATGGTACCTGTCGACGGATAATTATAAGTTGATTCAGTCAATTGATAATCCTTGTTGATCGATAGAGGATTAGCAGTCGATTGATCCTTATCCATTGAGATATTGACCAGTGGCTTGCCTATTGATTTAGGGAATTCTCCTAGAGTATCTACACCCTGAACATCAATCATTTATTTGGCTATTTTAGCAGACCTATTCCATTTGTTAATGGTTTCAATTTCTCCATCCAACTATTCTTTCAACAATTCTTCTCTTCTCAAACTGTTTACTAGTTCATTCCTAACATCCTTAATCTCCTGCTTGTATCTATTTAAACAAATAAGTTCATTTTCAAAAAAGTGTTTCTCTCAGTTAAAGCATCAATGATATTCTTTAACTTGATATTTTCTTTGTTTAGAGATTTCAAGGTGACATGCAAATTGTACAGTTCATTAGACATTTCATTTATGGTGCTGTTGCATTCATCTTTTGATAATTCAAAAAAGTTTGTAGCTAGTACTTTATTTGATGATGGACTAGCCTCTTCATCTTCATGATTGGCCATTAGTGCTAGATTGATGAACTCTTCATAATCATTATCCTCAGCAGTCCAGTCTTTCTTTTCAGTTACAAAAGCCTTTTCCTTTTGTTTGAGAAGGTCAAAATATTTCTTTTTATAGTCAATGCTATCATATAATTTTGCCTTCTTATCTTGTTTTAGCTTTCTGCACTCATTGGAGAAATGACCAGCCAATTCATAGTTAAAGCATTTGAATCTTGATATGTCAACCAAATTCTTATTTTAGTTGTCATTTCTAAACTGGGATCCAGGTCTTTATGCATTTGGATTCATCTTAAATTTTAACTTTGAGAATTTCCTTGACAGAAATGCAAGGTTCTCATCAATCTCATCTAAATCATCTTGAGAGATTGCTTCATTATCTTCACATTTGCCCTTTCCTTTGGATGATCCTTCAACAGCATCACCAGCCATCATGACAGATCCTTCTACAAGACTACTTTCACTATTTCCCTTTTTGTCTTCATTTCCCTTGACCATCAAAGCCACAGTCTTATCCTTTCTTTGAATCTTCTCAATCTCTTCATCTTGTTGAATTTCTAACTCATATGTCTTGATAATACCATAAAGTTTCTCAAGATTGTAGTCCTTGAAGTCATGGAATTGTCGAATAGAAACAGTCATAGGTTTCCATTCTTTTGGAAGAGATCTAAGAAATTTCAGATTTGTATCTTCAGTTGCATAAACCCTACCATATAGCTTTAATCCATTTAACAACTTCTAAAATCTGCTATAGGTGTCATTGATGGTTTCACCACTCTTGAAATGAAAAGATTCATATTTTTGAATCAGGAGTTGCATCTTGTTCTTCCTGACTTGCTCAGTTCCTTCACAAAGAGTCTGAAGAGTATCACATACCTCTTTTCATGAAGTGCAATTTATTACATTGTCAAAGATATCTTTATCTAGACTATTAAACAGAATATTCATGGCCTTTTTGTCCTTAAGCACTTCCTTTTCACCCTTTTCTGTGAACTCAGTGATGAGTTTTGAAACATGTTTGTAAAATGCAGGAGTTCCATCAGAACTTACACCTGTGACCAGCTTTATGGGAATATGAGGACCTTTTTCTATGCAGTTAACATAGGAAGGGTTAAGAAAAAGTAGATGCAGATGCATTTTAATCTTCCATGCAAAGTACTCATCTTTTTCCAACACTGGAATCTTTACACCTGAATCCTTTTGGCCCATACTTGATGTACTTGGATCTTAACTTTCTGTGTGTTGAAAGCTTGCTCTGATACCAATTGTTATTTCCCTTTAGTACGACAAGTTTGTAGAAGGGGGGGGGGGGAGGTTGAATACAAACTTAAGAATTTTTACCAAATTCTTGTGGATATAAGTATGTACAATAATAATGTTTGACAGTTTGAAGAATTAAATAAAAGATAGAACTAGATGGATTAAAAGGAACATCTTGAAAACAAATCTTTTTAAAGTTACTAGTGGATTGTTTTTTCCACTAGTGTATATTTTTGCTTTCAAATTATCCTTGGTCTAAGAACCAAGTTGCTTACAATATATGAAAAATAGAACTTAGAAAAACACTACATATAATTCTCTATCTCTTATGTGCTGTTCTTGTTCTTCTTTTTCTTATATTGCTACAATGAATTGCTAAGCTATATATATCAGCTCATTTCTACTTCTATTTTCTATCGACTGATAAAAATACATAAAATACATTTTACAATGTTTACATAAAAATAGAATGTAGCTACTTTCACAGTCTTCATAGGCCTTTGCTTATTCTGGACAAGTCTTCATTGATCCATTGATGTATCAATGAATATTTGATCAATTGATGTATCAATGGATATTTGAGCATCCATCGATTCCCTTATCCATTGATTGTCATTTATCCGTTGATTGCCTTGATACTTTTATCCGTTGATGGAGATCCATTGATTTGACTTTTTTTGACCTTTTATCCATCGATTAATCATACATATCCATTGATTCCTTTATCCGTTGATCACTTCATTTGAGAGAATTCTGATTTAGAATATTTACATTTTGTCAGTCATTCTTCACATCCGTTGATGAACTATCAATCGAATCCAATAAACATCAGTTGGTTAAATGATCACATCCATCGACATATTACAATCAATTGATAACAAGAGGAATTCTAAATCACTGTTACAATCTATTTTATCAGTTGATTAACAACAACTTCAACTGATGAATAGTTTCCTAGTCAATGGATATTTATAGATCACATATCCATTGATCAGTTATAAAATAAATATCAAGATTACAATTCTAGGTAATTTGTTATCATCATACAACATGATTCCTAACAAAAAAGCCAGTCTAAGTAGCATCACTACGGCTACGGCATGAACATGTTTCAGTAAAACACTTGTTCATTAAAAAGTCAGTCTAAGTAGCATCACTATGGCTACGGCATGAACAGGTTTCATATGCTTGGGCACTTCCAAGACCAGACAACTTGTTCATTAAAAAGTCAATATAAGTAGCATCACTATGGTTACGGCATTGACGGGTTTCGGTGAAGCACTTATTCATTAAAAAGCCAGTCTAAGTAGCATCACTATGGCTACGTCATGAACAAGTTTAATATGCTTGTGTACTTCCAAGATCAGACAGCTCGTTCATTAAAAAGCCAATATAAGTAGCATCACTACAGCTACGACATGAATGAGTTTCAGTAGATCACTTGCCCATATATAAGCAACATCACTACGGCTGCGGCATGGACATGTTTCGATAAAAGTGTGCGTTTCACCATTAAAATTCTTATCTCTTTAAAGTTTGTTTGATTAAATTGTTCTTTCGAATGACAGCATAATTGAATAGTCCTTAAGAGAAGAAATTTTATTTTATTATCAAATCACTGCAAGAGACATCACTATGGCTACGGTATGACCAGGTGAACAAGTTTCAATGCCACACTTACTCGATATCAAGCCAGTCTAAGTAGCATCTCTACGACAACAACGTAAATGGGTTTCAATTACTTATTTATTTTACAATGCTTTTTATTACCATCCAATCATTACTTAGCCAATATAATATAAAAGTTGCATCACTATGGCTACGACATGAACATGTTTCAATTATTTATTTATTTTACGATGTTTTTTATTACCATCTAATTGTTATTAGGCTGTTAAAATAAGAAGTAACCCTGCCATAACTGGAACATGAAAAAGTTATTATTTGATAATTCTTTCACAATTTTGCGATACACAAATTCAGCACCTAATGAGAATTATCCTCAAAACCAAGAAAATAACAACCCCATGATTAAAGCATGAACAAAATTTGCCATAAAAACAAAAATACATAAATTCTACTTCGAAAAGGCAGAAAGGCACCTTACATAAGCAAAAACTAAAAAGTCAAATACTATTACAAGCCAGAATAAGTCTACAACAAACCAAAAGTTATATTGTTCTTAGAAGAGAAAAATCTAAGGCTTTCAGGAACAATTAAACGACTGTTTTTTCCAAATCTTTTGGATCTTGAGTTCTAGACCCACCTATAGCAGCACCAACAATATCCCCTTCAGCCTTCTCTTCAGTCACTTTAATTCTCGCCTCTTCCTTCGTCAAACGAACAATCTCCCATTCTTGAAAATTTTCAATTGAATAAATTTCTGAATCCATAGTGATATCTATTAAATACAATCCCCTATCTCTTAAGTATATCGTTTTCACCCTGAAAGAAAGGGTCTCCCTGGGGGCTATTGATGGCTCATAAATTATCCCCTACAACCCAGGGGCTACGACTACGAAGCTACGGTCCCACGGCCCCGTTCCCGCCAAAAAACATGACACCTATACCTAATCTATAGTAACACCTGTTCTAAATGACTCACCTGCTTAGTCACTCTCGAAGTCCAGGACCAAATGCCAGCAAGTCACTTAGCCTTGGTGAGTCAAATAGTCTAGGAACTACTCCTAGGTTGGACAAATGTCATTACCAGAAAAAAAAAGTAGGCATGAAAGAAAGTAGACATGATGACTCATCAAGAAAGGAGATAAAAGGAAAAGGATGAGGAAGAAAGAGATTAAGTCCAAATTCATACACATAAGCTCACATAATCACACACAAACACATACCTGAAAAACACATACACGAAAACACTCTCCATAACAATCACCATGATCGTTACAGATTTCAGTCTGAAAATCCTACGGCCATCAATATTATTATTCTTTGCTTACTGTTCAACTCTTACTTCACTTTGTTAATTTCCTCTAATTAACATGCACCCAAACCCCAAAACACACATTCAAAATACTCCTTGCGTTACATATGAAGATCGTTTCACTCTGGTCTCTGGGCATATACCAGCAATTGCTACGGTCAACACAATCTCTCTACAGGTCGACCTCGAAATTATAGCCTTTATGCGCGTAAGTATAATAAATACGCCTGTTAATTAATTTTTTGGTTAAACAACAGTATAAATAACATTAATGAACCTCTAAATGTATCCATTTAGTAGAAAAGTTTCCTACAGCAAATTGTAAATTCACCTGTCACTGCTACTGATTATGGCAGCATAACAAAAGCTTCAACCAATATACTATACACACGTACACACATATATATCCTGGTTTGTAAATAATTGTTGTTGTCCCATGAGGTATGACCTAAAAATGCTACAATCAAGCATCAGCTTACCAGCATCAGTTAAGCTGCTCCTCAACTTAGAATTAAATGCCCAACAGATTAATAAGAACATGATCATCGCCATGCAACAACTACTACATGCGTATATAGCTGCTAAAAAATCCAATGAACTTGGAAAATCTTTGTTTGCCCCTAAACTTGCTGTTGGTTCAATGTTACTTCTTTAGTGTAAGCTAGGCAGCATCCATCTTGTTTCGGAGCTAAAGGTGCAATCTCTTAATTAATTTTGATTTGGGGGTGGGGGGGAGCGTAATCTCTACAACCAGTATATATATAGATCAGAAAGCTTAAAATCAAGTCATCAATCATCTTTGTTTGGTGCACTTCCACTATAAGGATCCCTGCTCAACTGGAATGGTCTTGTGGCTTGGTTTATGGTATAGAGAGGTGGAGTAAAAGGTGAATTTGAAAAGGGAGAATTTTGTGAAGTGACACTCGAACTTAACATCTGGAAGTTGAACATCTGTTTTGGATCAAACTCCCTCGCATGCGGATAAACAGTATATTGCGATCCAGATTGCATAGACAATGAAGTTGATTGTGATATTGGATCTTCTGTATGTGACCGTGATAAGTTTGTAGAATCCCATCTTAGAAATGAAGGATTTGGTATAGGAATTATATTATTTAGCATACCTGCCGGGGAATCAGATTGAGTAGCTCTTTCGAAGAAATTGTTCGAAGCATATGCCTCATTGTGACCTTGATCAAGATTACTATCTTGTTTTCTCTTTGTCCAACTTTCTTTTATGCTGCCTTCTGTTTCTTCAACAATTTCTTTAGATTTCATATGATCCCTCAAATTCCCATAGGAATTACTCCAATAATTTAATGTTGATAGTTCCAAGTGATCATTCCAGTTAACCTGGCCTTCTGATTTTTCAGCAGATTGAGAAGCATCAACTCCATGAGAAGCACCACTTAACATTGGTTGATGAAATTGTGATAAGGTTCCAGGTGGCACTTGAAGTGGAGGAAGTTCATCAATGTCATTCTTAGCTGCATTAAGCAACCAATCAACAACCTTACTAGGTTGATTAAGGCCTAACCTGTCTTGAAGATCATAGAGTTGAATGGCAGTGGGTACTGATAATCTTATACGTCTGTCTCTCAAACCTCTAACTGTGCACACTTTGCTATGTCTGTCTTTTCCTCCAAAAGCACGCGAAACTCGTACAATCCGCGGATCCTTTAATCTTGACCACGAAGTTGAGCTGGATGATGCCTTAGATATCTTATCTTCACTTGACTTGTCTTCTTGCTTTGGTGTATAGTCTCCTTCTTTCGAACTTGGAATCATTATTGTATCTCTCTCAAAACACCAGGACGTACTGACTGTAAATATTCTAGTTCAATTCTTTCCATTCATCTCTTATCTAGCTTCTTTACAATTGCCAAATAAGAAAACTTTGTTTAACCTACAATAATTTGATCAACAATTCATTAGTGGCTATGACCACAGCAAATATATAAACAAGATCGATTATCATGGGGAATTCTAGCTTATATGATGAATGAAGACAAAATTAGGACTAGAAGAATTAAGTTAAGTTGTTGATGAGCATCTGGTTTCATATGGTATATAATAATATTATGCATATAGCCTGCAGGTACGTACAATCGAAGACCTCCATTTACTTGAGTATGAAATAATTGCTATCTCTAAGATTATATAACAGGTTCTAGAATCTAGATTATGAAGCGAAATTAACCTACTTTACATACATGTATCTATATATGATTATAATTTTATACATAGACTCAAATTAGCAATACTTACATATATCCTACTTGAAATTAAGACTTTTTATCCCGAAAGTGCTAGCTGATTTCTTCCATCAAACTATAATTATCTTCGATCGTACTGTGTCCAGATTAATATATAATAGGTCATAAAATGAGAAATCTAAACGGTTAAACGAGTTTGTAGTTTTTATAATAATTAACAGGTAATTGCAAAAGAAATTTAGATATTCACACACCAAGTAATGCACCGATATATAATAACATGAAAAGAGGATATCCCCACATATATGTAGTTCGGTGCTAGGGATATATAACCGGAGATGCATGATTAATTTAGTCATGTAAAATGTAGTTTAAAACGGATCGATTAAACTTAAAGAAAAAAAGAAGGCAGGGTTGTGTACATATACATATATGCATAATTAACAACCCTGTGTACCTAATTACTACATATATTGTATTAAAGAGAAGTGAGAAAACATGACTTACTAGTAAACGAAGAATCTGTGGAGTGTATGCTGCAAGTAGAGGTACACTAGAGATTCTAGCTACTGTTATCACTGAATTGTGTTAACTGGATTGAGTAATGAAATCTGACAAGTTTCTGTAGATGAGATGGAAGTGACTTCAGCAGCTACCAAATTACGTGAGAAAAATTTATACTTAATGAGGAAATGGTGGGATTGATGAGAAATATGAGATGCCGGAATACAACCGACCATTGCAAAGAAGAAAAAAGCACTGGTGTGTAGACTGACACGTCGCACGCCTACGCCTACGCCTAAGCATATATCTTGGGTTAGAATTTAGATGATAGATTGTAATTGTCAAAAATTCTATCAACTTCTCATCACGCTTGGGCCTTTCAGCCTGTGGAGACAAGATACGTTTATGATATTGCGTGATAGGTACGTACAATATTTGTAATCTGGTAGTAATTAATTTGGGTGAAATATTAATATTTATAATAATTATAATAATAATAATTGTTCCATGCTGTTTTTAAAAAAAATTGATTTACTTTTTTTATTATACTTAGTTCTTACTGTTGTCTATCATAATATTTGGGCCTTTTTGAAAAATACCAATTTTTTTTATTATTTTTTACAAAAATACGTTCTTTTTATTTTTTATTTTACAAAAATATAGTTTTTAATTTTTTTTTCAAAAATACAGTTTTGCAACCAATGCAATCTCATGCATTTAAAATCAACCTCAAATGCAACTACGAGTAATTTTATTTTTTTTTTTAAAAAAAATTGCATTCAGTTGTATTTGATGTTGATTTTAGTTACATTAATTGGTTGCACAATGGTATTTTTGCAAAAAAACTCAAAAAACAGTAAAATCACAAAAAAATAATATTTTTGATAAATACTCTAAAATTTATCTCCACTCGATAAATATCAAGTTGATTATTACTTTGAATGCATTCTTGTTTGTGTTCCGTATTTACGTGTCGTATTTTTTTTTTCTTTTTACAATGTATACATTTAACATTCCCAGTACCTTATTTAGTAGAGGATTAGTTTACTTATTTAATAAAATTTTAACTGTTTTCAAGTAAAAAAGTTCTTTCTAAATTTTAAACAGTGAGATATATTCTTTTATATACCACAAAAATTTAATATAGAACAAAATTTAACGTATACTAACATAATTAAGAAAATGGATGAATAATCATAAAGAGAAGTTAGTTAAAAAGGTTGACACACAATATATAACATGCCATACATATTCCTATTAATTTGGGACCATTGACCTGCACAATAAAATACTTTATCGGCACTAGAAAAGCCAGCCAAATTGTGATCACATGGGTGCGACAGATGCACGCCTATGGAGAGACCAACAAACTATAGTACATCTTAACTTGTACAATATTAGTTCCACAAATACTGGTAGACTTGGTTCTGGGTATATAGTACACATGTAGCTAGCTAGCTCTAGCTAGCTAGGTAATAAAATTGCAAGGAGTGAAAAAATAACAAGAGTATGATATTAGGGCTAGACCGCAAGAGTTCGATATATATGCGTGCTGATATTATAAATGAAAAAGTTCGGTCTAATATTCCGTATTTTTTAGAATAATAAAATAGATTAATAGTAATAAAAAGAATTAAAATCATAATAAGAATAAGAAAGTATATTGAAAATTACGTGTATAGATATCGTATCGAAAATTATGTTTTGTTATATGTATTACTTGTTACTTGACCCGATTAGTTGGATCGATTGGCTGTTTGCTGAGCTGCGTAACTCATTATTTACAATTTTCAGGTTCGGTATAAGAGAAAGTTGGAGTACATTAGATTTCGAGGAACTTAGATTATTGGTTGTTGACTTGTAATTGTTAGTTGTACTTTTGTAATAGTCACATTTGTATTAATAAATCGTACCAAAACCTACTATGATTCAAATCCGACCCATATTCGAAAGCACATTATTCTAATCCAATTCTAATTCCTAATTTTTATCCAATTTTAATCCTTTTTATTACTATTAATCTATTTTATTATTCTAAAAAATACGGGATATTACGACAAACACAATATTAATCGTGGACTTTCACTAGATTTTTCATAGTGTGGATGTTGTCAAGTTGATGTTAATGTTATGATTACTTTGATTGAAAGACTGATATACATACATACATACATACATATATATATATATATATATATATATATATATATAAGAGTATAATATATGCGTGTATAAGAGAAACTAAGATTGTGTTCACTTGGTGAGAATGAGACGAGAAATGAATGAAATGAAAAATTATAAACAAATTTTATGTAGGAAGAAGAATGTATGAGTGGAATTGTGAATAAATATGAGTGAGTTTAAATTTGTTATGATGAAGATTGTAGGGAAAATGGTGAAGAAAATGAATGAATATTCTTTTCAAAACATGTGGGTTAAAATTCTGCTTCAAATAGTTTGGAATGGAATGAAAGAATGAATGAAAATTATAAACATTTTTTCTAATCTCATCCAAATAAGAGTATAAATTTTATTTTATTATCCTCTTATTTCATTATATTCAAGTGAACACAGCTTAAGGATATGCCTCTTAGTTAATAGACGAGGGACCAACACATACATCTCTATCGTCTCTTTATATCACCCACTGAGATGAGAAGAAATGAAAGAGGACCACATGTACAGCTAGCCAGTTCTTTTGCAGAGAGATTTGCAGTGGAAAACTTGAACACTGTAATGCTGAGCTTGATTATATCGTATATATACACAGTTGACGCACATAGCTAGATAATATCAAATGCTAGCCCCATATACATACTCCTATTAATTACCCATGTATATCTTAATTAATTATATATATGTGGTGAGGGTATAATTATTTGCAGCCTTAGAATATCGCATATATATAGTCGTGCTGAATTATCTTTCGTTCTCAGTGGTCAATATATATCATCGAAAAGGATTTCAAATTCTACATATATAATTTATCTATCGTAATGATTTGATAGATCTTGTTGATCAATTGATGGATAGAATGAGAGGATCAGTTTATTGTTTTTTAAAAGATGCAGCTTTGCAGTTTGGACTCATATATTGGTTAATTAAAACTTAATGCGCATCAAATTATCCCCGACAATATTAATCAAACAAGTATATATGAACAATTTTTTTTTTGTTGCTAAATATCTCTTCCTTTCTTTCAATTCTATGTATAATAGCAGAACAAAGCTTTAAAATTGAGAGATTTTAATCTTGAGACAATTTATTCATTTTAAAAAGATAATCTTGTGTCAATTCCATGTATCGCAGCGTGCCTTTCTCATATTCTTTCCGTCGTCACTACTCTTTTCATCGTTGCTATTATTCAGATATATACGAATACAAATTAACCTAAAGAAAAGCCTTATTATCCAGATTTCAAAAGATTGAGACAGTGTTTTAAATCACTTTGGTGTGCTATTAAATTCAATTTTGTATACTATTTCCGGATTTAAATATTAGTTATCAAAAATGTTTTGTTGTTCATACATGTAAAACAAAAGGAAAGGACTTTCGTGTTCATCTTTATAAACAATAATTTATTTTAATAATAGAAATTTCATGCATCTATTATTTATTTTAATAATAGAAAATTTGAGTCTCACAAAACATTTTTTAGTAATTACTGCATCTACCTTGATCTTATCATAGTATAAGTTTTTTAATATACTTTAGGTTTTTAATTTTTTTGAAATAGATCTTCAGAGTTTAACATACAAATTCTTCACTTTTTTCTTCATTGCGGTTGAGCTTTTGAATATTTTGATTAATGGAGCAGGCTAAAAAACAAGTCTCAAAGTTGTTTAGGCTTGTGTTTGATTACTGTGAATTTTCTATTCTTTAAAAATCTTCATTTAATATTTGTACAATAAAATAATAGCACTGCTTTTGCCTAATAAATCATGTATATTGTACAATACCAAAAATTTATTTACCTAAAAAATCTATTCGAAACTTAGTGGTCTGTGCTAGAAAATGAGCGTGATTTGCACAGGTTATTATACTAGTATAATATGATCATTGATTAACAAACTTTATATTACAATAACGACCAAAATCTAAAGTATATTCAAATATCTGAACTAGCCCATCTATGTTGTAGCCCTAGTTGTATGATACAATGATGACATCATTTCGTGCTTAATTATAAGATCAGAAGATCGAGCTTCTTTCTCTCTTCCGATCCCCCCATGTATGTATACAATCAATAACATCTAATTAAGACATGCAATAACAACAGGAAAAAGAACAAGGAACTGTAAACCAAGATTACCCAGTTTTTGGCCATGCACTAGCTAATTGTTTTGCGACTGAACCGTTTCACGCAATCATATAATGTAAAACATATGTAAACATTTGCAAACGCTATGAATTATTTCTTTTATTAATCTAGCTATATAATTTGAAAATATTAAGTTACTAGAATCACAAGGCATTCGGGACTAACATATTTTCCATCGAGAAAATGATTTGGGCGGCCAAATCGTGACAAAATTTAATTTTCCTATAAATTATATTTTTGACAAAATTCAAATGAAACCAAAAAAATAACATTAGACAAAGAAATCGTGGATTATTCGTTATAAATCAAACGGGTATTAATTTAATTCAAACAACTTATCGATCTCACCAATTTCCGTTTCAAATAGGTGTAGATGGAATTGAATCTGAGGCTCTTTGTGATATATACATGTAATAAAGAAAGCCAAAATAAACGAAAAGAAAACCATATAAAGAAAATGATCAAGTCGGCCGCCCAGGGCCCCGTCTCAGAATCTAAGGCTCGCAGTCATTAGAGCACTCACAATGAGTGTCTATTTAGCGTCTTGAAACACAGAAAGTGACTTGACCCTATGAGAGAAGTGGTCATTTGCATTGCATGCTTATAAAAAAACTGGTCAAAGTCATGAGGGTGGGCAGTGTCCAATTGCTCACTTTTCATTATTTTAATAATTTTTAAACTTTCTCAGTTTTTTGTATTTCACTTATTTGTAAAAGGACCCATTTGTAAATAAAAGCGGGCTTATGCATTGGAGTGGAATGACCACTTTTTTAAAATGTCTGCTTGATGCTTATTTGGCAAAAAAAAACAGCTTGTAAGTAATTTTGAGCCTCTACGTTGGGAATGCTCTTACAACATTTACGAAGTAGACGCACATGTTATATGCATGTAACTATAAACAATAAACGGCACTGCCGCACACCACAACCGACCAGGCCAAACCACTCTATTTTGAAAACAACACATACATATACACAATGGCTCTTGATTATCACAGATTCCCCTGCGGTTGTAGCGATCTGGCCTGTAACATCATCCTTAGGGAGCGCCTCCTGTCTACATTACATTATATTATATATCTTCCTATTCTTCACGCCATCTATAGTGATGATCCATAACAAGTTCCTTTCACCCTTAAGAGCATGTCCAATTGTTATGATAAAATAGATAAATTTATTGCTATAATTTAATACCAAAAAGTGATTTTTATGCTAAAATAACATCAAAAAGTGATTTTTATATTCAATTTTATTAATTTGGAACAAGATTTAAAACAATGCATTCGAGACAATGTACTATTTAGCATAAAAATTATTTTTTAATGCTAAATTATAGCAATAGTTTCATTTATTTTAATACAACCATCTCCAATATCTAAATTACGTCTTCCATGTTGCTTAATGCATGTGCACCCGCTGCGTGTATATTATTTGCAGCACAAATTCTTATCATATTATCCATTACGATATAGATAAAATAATTAAAAAAAAGACAAAAAAGGTAATAGCATAGAATTTACTTCAAAATTAAAATTAGTGTATATGTTCGATAGCGTATGTGTGTTCCGGTCACTTGTCTAATCATATATAGTTGTAAAAATCTACGAGACAGTATCTGCTGTTACTCGTACGTATAAGTTCTCACAATATAACTTTATTTGTAAAGAGTCTTTTTTATGACACTAATTAATATCACGTACAGTGCAATTTTCACTTTATTTCTCATTGCCGCTGCAGTTACCGTTTGCCTAAGCTTTAAATAAAAGGGAGTGTCACTGTTTGATTATGGGGTAACCCCTACGATCGAGTTCATTTATATTATCAACAGATAAATTGAGGTTTTATTTCTAAAATTTCTGAAACCAATTCAAAAACAAATATATAAAAGCAATATGAAAGAAATTAATTTATGCCTTTATGGTAAGCAAAGGGGGGTGAGTCACATGGAATGTGGTAGAAGAAGAAAAGAAATACAGTAGAAAGAAAGGAGGACAGGGAAAAGCTGTAGTACGTGTACGTCTGTTTAAAACATTTAAGTTTGATTGCAGGGAATTAAGGGCCAGCAAGGCCGTTATATATACACTTGCATGTTCACTTTCTCTGCCTTTCTTTCTTGCATTATTGCTGATCATCACTGTTATCTGTTTATCTACCTTTACTTTTATCAGTCCTCCTGCTTTCCTTCCTTTTTTACTCTTCTATCTTTCGTGCCGATCGACTCAACTCCAGCTCCGATTAATCTCGAAAAATCAGTTAAATTTTTTAGATATGCTAAATTACTTGCTATTATTTTGCAAAACGTACTAATTAAACAACATATAACTCATGTTTATTGTTTACATACATGATATATATTGATATTTGATATACATACTAGCATGCATGTACATGTTTACTCGTAGATATTTGAATTTCAATATTGGGAGCGCTTTATAAAGAGGAGACCGGTAGGTAGAAAATTACAGTTGTTCTCTTGGACAATATCATCCAAAGCCAGCAAAAAAGCCGCAGAATTGCTCGTCGTACTACTTTTTGCGTTAACAGAGCTGTATAAAATTAATACCGATTACAATCTTTTAAAATTCATAAATTATTATAAGCAATGCTACATAATTCAAAATTAATCTTAATTTTTTTAATCAAATGACGTGAATGATATATGACACATTTTTATTCGTGTGACCGCATATGTATGTCCGTGAAATATTATATTATTATTTAAAAAATTAACAATTAAATACTTGACAACTCAACATTTGATTTGAGACAATTTTTGAGTTACGTGTCTCAACTATTATTGGTGTGTTATGTGATACACTTCCTTACCTCACCATTTTATTTTGTTATTTCGTTTCTCATACAACACCCGGAAGTGCTGTCTATAAACACAACATATTATATTCAATATAAAATAAAAGTAATATATCTCTTCTTTTTTTGAATCTTTTAATGAGTTAAGAGTCGAAGAACCTGCTACGACAGAGCCGGACCTCGAATTCAAGTCTGGGATCAATTTTTAAAAGCAAACATAATATTATCTAATTATTTATAAGTTACAAACTTACAATGCCCTAATCTTAAGATTTCGCACAGTGAAATGTTATGTCACGCCCCTGATAATGAGACAAAGCTTGATGCCGTTGTAAAAGTTGACAGTAACAAGAGTAGAAACGAAGGCAAGAAGCTAGGGAAGTGATTATTCATATTTTTTTCTCACTTTAATTTCCCCCTTTATATTTGCAGGAAGCCTTGGCAGTACTGTTGCACTCTTTTTGTTCCATTCACTTTTCTCTGTTGTAAGGTCCGGCATTGGTTTGGCTTTTTCACGAAGGCTTTGTCACCTTGGACAGGTGATGATGACCCCTTCCCTGTGTCAATTCATATTTCTCCAAGGGAGTAAGAACTAAAGTTGGTTCAAAATTGACTGGTTTCGATTATGTACTTTTTAACTGGGGTTAGAAAAACAAAATAATGATCTATTAATTTTAATTTTAATAAAATAATTTTTACTGTCTTGAAAATTTATATATTTAATATTTAAATTATTAATAGTTTATTTAAATAACAAAGTTCCCGCTCATCAAATAGAAATTTGAAATATATGTATTTAAAAAAAGATATATATGTGTTTTTATTGTGAAATTTTAAGTGTATACTGAAGCAGTTTTCATATTCTCATAATTTTAAGTGTATACTGAAGCAGTTTTCATATTCTCATTTTCAATGTGAAATTTTAGTAAAACATGATTTGGTAATTAACACAAATAATCTCACGTAGGAATATTATTCATTTATTCTTACTCTCATTAAAAGCAGAGTTGCCATCACAGTTTGAGTCATAGTTACAACGACAATACCGCAAATCAGGTTGCAATTCACACTAAAAAAAATTATTAAAGAAAACAATATATTAAAACCTATCGATCAATAAAGTAATTAAAATCGGTATCTCAATCCAACAAATACTAATATATAGAAGACTCAGTCGAACAAATCTCAATATTTCTAACATCAGACTTGTTATCTCTACAGCCATAACTAGCTAACTTATATATCTCAATCGATCTATCCATGCCCTAACTTCTTAATTGATCCCTAGCTAATTTTCTAGTTGTGTATGGATGCATGACATGCTCCGACTGACCTTCACCTTCACTCCATCTTCAAGTCTCTCTTGCAAAATTTGATCGACTTACCTTGCATATATTTTTGAGTTCAAATATATAATTTTTTTTTTGAATATATAATATTCAACTTGTAAGATTTAAAGATTCGGTTCATGCAAGAAAGGCACAAACACTATTAAGTTATTTGCAACAAGCAAATGAATACAATTTTTTGTTGTGTTCGTTTAACAAATGACAGTACAGAAATAGACCTCTAGCTAGGCTCTATCTTTTAAGCTTGATTGACAATTTTTATAAAAGTATCAAGTCTAGTTGATTATTCGATCTCCACCGACTGATATGGAACAAAGGAGCCCATAAATCAACTGGCCATGCATGATCTTAGCCCAATACTAGTAAAGACCTTATAAAGAACTTGGCTATCAAAATAATACTCCTCCTCTGCTCCAGTATCCAATACACCACCAGGCTTTTGACTTGCGAGTTTTGAAAATATATTTAAAAAAATATTTCATATTTATTTTTCTGAATAAAAATATTACATTTTTCACATTCAGTTGTAGTACAAGTACATAACATGCTAATAGGGTCTCTGACAAAAAAAAATGCTAATAGGGTACGAAATGAGACAAGACAGATTTTGAGGATCGATCTCAATGTTTAGCTTGATAAAATTTTAACAGATAATTAAGATGACTAGATGAGTTTGAGCACTGTATTGATCCTCAGAATTCAAGTTGCAGATCACTTGTGGACTGTAGTACAGATAAACGATCTTGATTTTAATATATTCAAATCAGGCATGTAATGCCAATAAATTCAATTTTAGCTCGAATCATTTTAAGGTTCCATGTCAGTCATGTACTCTTGTCTTATGATGACATTTTTCGCTAAATTTTATTTCCGAACTTTTAAAAAGGGTTGGAAACACCTACCAGAGCTTAGCTTTCTGGTTGAAAGATTAAAATCAGGAATTCTTAACTCTATATATCTTTTATGGTCAGTCTAACTTGATCCCCCATTCCCCCCTATTCATATATTCAACTATTTCCTTCTTCCAGTAATAATATTCAGGTTCATTGGATTTCTTAATTTAGAATCATATATAATGCAATCTTGTAGCTGCTGATGACCTTATTTGTCTTTCACGTAACCACCACCACGAGAATTATAATCTTCTTCAACCGTTTTGGTGTGATAAATGGGAGGCAAATCAGACACATTATAACTTCTTTTCTCTTTCATCATTTTCACAGCATCAGCTTTCTTCAGAACACTCCGGCAAACAGGTAGCCTGTTGCGGCGCTGATCCCGAGAAAAATATTCTATATTATAGACAGTGTTGCATCACATTTCTATTGAAGCCAGTCTGGCGCGCCTTCTCTCTTGAGAGGGCGCGCCCATCCCTGTCACAAGCCCGGCCGGGTTTACGGCTGTTATGTTCCGTGATCCATTGACAGTTCAGTTGTCGATGTCTATCCAGATTAATTGAAGTTCATAGCTCCATATTCCACGAGTTGCCCTCGTAGGGGAGTTATGGTATGATGTTAACCTTATCTTGGAAGTTCATTTCCTTTACTCAGGCGGGTTGCCATCGTTTGGGGCTTAGGACGTGACATACATTTGTGGTGAATCTAGTGTTGGCATCCAGTCAAGGTATCCAAGGAAATAGCTGTAGTGGACCGGCTAGAGCCCACGGTTTTCGGGTTAATGTCGGATCCATGAAGTCCTTGGGCCTTATACTGGGTTTTGACCTATCCAAACAAACCCCGAATGTAGAGTCCTCTTCCAGGAAGGTTCATCTTTCCAGTTATCTAATTTAACTCAAATTAGGGTTCCGGTCTCCTAATGGGCCTCTGCTTTGCTAAGAACTACGCGGGTTTGTTCCTCTATTTTCTCTATAAATAGAGGTATGTAGGCACATTATTGGGGGTCAGAATTATTAGAGCTCACAGCCACCAGAGAACAAAAATTTTAGTTATTCTGAAACCTAGCAATCTCAGCCCTCAATCTCATATAAACCACCATGTTCCGGTGATATTCAGCCGCATTAGATCTTTTTCCGGCAAAGAACCTCAATCTTTGTTGAATACCAGATTTCTCCATCAATAAATTGGCACTAGAAGGAGGGGATCGACTTGATAGGAGAGTTGCCCAAGGGCAAGGAAGGAGTCAAATATGCAGTAGTGATTGTTGATTATTTCACGAAGTGGGCAGAAGCTGCTCTTCTTACAACCATAACAGCCAAGAAGATAACAGACTTTGTGTTCAACACCATTGTTTACAGGTTTGGTGTCTTATATATGTTGATTTCCGGTAAGAAGAAGCAGTCCAACTGGAACGGTAGTTTTATGTTCAACACCATTGATTGCAGTTTGGCATTCCGTATAAATTGATCTCTGACAATGGAAAGCAATTCGACAGTAAAGAACTTAGGAGTTTATGTGAAAACTTAGCCATAAAGAAAGATGAATGGTGGAAAGGTCAAAGATAAGATGTTACAACTGCAATGAGATGGAGCATTTTACAACTAAGTGCAAAAAGTCAAAGCAAGTGAGAAGAAATAACAATGACTATGAGGAACTCAAAGTAAAGTATGAAGCCTTGCTTAAAAAGTAACAAGGAATGGTATTTGTAGCTGACGGCAAATGCTGGGAAGAATCTGATGAAGAAGAAGAAGATGAGTATGGAAATCTAGCTCTCATGACAAACTCTAGAGAAAAGTCTCCTCCTTCTTCAAGTCAGGTACCTTTTCTTACTACTGTTGATATGACTGCATCTCAGTATAAGAAAACTGTAGAAAACTTAAGTTCTGAAATTTTTAATATTCATACTAGCATGCTAGTTGTTAATGAAGAAATTATCAAACTGACTAGTGTTAATGAATTATTAAGATGCAAGAATGAAGAACTAGAGGTTAGACAGAATGCTTTTGAGTCCTTAAGTCAAGAAAATGAAATTCTTAAAAACAAGATTGTGTGTGCTTCTCAAGTTGAACAATTTCTCAGAAAATAGATTTCTAAAAATGAACTTAAAATAAGGCCTACAAGAATTCATCTTCTTTGTTTAAAACTTACCATGAAGAAAATATTGAACATCAAAAAGTTGGAATAGGGTTTAACTATGATAAGAAGCATGTTGATGATGAAACTGATTGTATTGATAAAATTACTATTAGACCCTCTATCCTAAAGAATGTTAAAAATCCCATGCTTAAAAAGGATGAGTTTGAATTTGATGAGGAATCTTTAATTCTTAAACAGGAATCAGCTGATGAGGACAATGATACTGTCACTAGAAATAATAGATCAAAAGATACTGTCAAAAGTCCCAAGACAATTAGCATGTTAAGGTGTTTTGATTTCTATCACAGTGGATACACATGATGAAATTTTATTGAGAGGTTAACTTAGTTCATATGGTATTAAAAAAAATATTGTCAAGTGTCTTGACAGTATATTTTATATATATTGTCATATCGTGATAAGTTACTATTGATCACTTAAGGAGTATTGACAGTATAGTATGCGGGACTAGAAGTTACTGTCAAAAACATACTGTCGGAATTCATTGACAGTACATTTCTTCAAATCCCCGTATAACATACTATCAACAGTTAAATTAGGGTTTGTTGTTTATTTATTTATTCTCTAACCGCTAATATTACTGTCAAGAGTGTTTATGATTTCTAGCACAAGAGTTAATGTCAAAAGGGAATGGATCTAGCATACAACTGTCAATTCAATCGATTGAAATTCTTCCTTGACAATTTCTTTTTCATTTCATATAAATACAAATAACAAATTCACTCTCACTCTTTACTTCTTCTAAAACTCTTTTACTCTCAAACGCTCTAAAACCTCTAATTCTCTCTCTGCAACTTCGTCATCTTCGTTCTCTTTCCTCTCTAAATTTCTTTATCTTTCTTTACTCTGTAACCATGTCTGGACCACAAATCATTTGTTCTCTTGCCCAAACCAACTTCACCACCATGGCTTCTGTGGGTGAACCTGGTGAAGCCTTCAAACCTTTTGTTGGTTTCATGAATAACTCTTACCTAGCTCTCGTATGCACTAAATCAAAGCCCAATGTTAGAGATTCCAAAGCTGTCACAGTTGTGGACCTCTGTGACTTGTGAGGGGGAGCAGGATGTTGGCACTATCACTTTCCAAATCAAAAAAACTTCTTACACCATCAACTCAACACACATCAATACTGCTCTCCACATAGAAGCTGAAGAAGGCTCGCTTTTTCAGGAGCCTGCAAGTGACTCTCAACTTGTAAAGTTCTTCAAAATGGTTGAGTACACATGACTCAAGACAAGCACAAACACTGATGACTGGTATCCATCTGGTGGAATGGATAGAAAGTACTTGGTGAAGGAGTGAAGCATGATTCTGGATGCTGTCACTCGAGCTATGTCAAGCAAGGTTAGTGGCTAGAATGAGGTCCCAGTTTACATCAGGAAGATTATGCATTCCATGTTACACAACTACATAATTGACTTGGGCAAAATCCTGATGTCTTTATTCAAACTGGTGCTTGGCAAAGAGGATAGCAGGAAGTCGATAATCTACTATCATTGATTCTTTATGCTTATTATTACTTCTGTAGTAGGCATAATTAATCTTGATGATGTACAATGCATGGAGTCCCCCACATTCAAGAGAAACACTCACTTCATTTTATCTAGCAAACCCTTATATTCTGAGTTGGGTTTATTTATTATTGATCACATGAGGTCTATAATAAACTCACTCAATTTAAGAATTCTGAGAGAGTTTGAAGTTTTTACTTTGAGTGATGAGAATGGTGTTGACCTCTCCATTCCTAACCCATACTCTAAACCTTATGAAGGATCTATAACTTCAAGAGTCTCCAAATCTACAAGCCAAGAACCCGGTTCCTCTCAAAAGGACCAGGTTCCTAAAAGGAAGAGAATCATAACACCTAGGATAGAAACTGTTCTACTTTTAGGTGGTAAAACTTGTTGAAAATGACGAAGCTGTATAAATAGTAATCGTGATAACTCAACACTAGAACATGACAAGTAAATAATACTACGATTACACAGAAATCAGCAAGACATGAAGACAAGGCAAATACAGTGAATCAAGACATTAGAAGAAGTTTTGAAGTCTACTACAGGTCACTGAAAGAAGTTCATTTATATGTTCATGCCTCAGTGAAGAATAATGTTTAAAGACTTTCAGGGTTTCGGAAGTGTTGAAGATTCAGTATAGCAGTGCCACTAAAAGATTTCAGTGTAACAGCATTGATTGAAGATAGACAGTGTTTGAAGCATAGGAATCTAGAAGAATTGAAGACATGGTAAAGACAAAGGTTAAAGAAGACAGCTACAGTCTTGAAGTTATACTCACTGACAATCAGTGAAGAACAGAGAATGAAGTATTCAAGATTGTAGTAGTAATGAAGACGTTGTCGAAGTACCAGAAAAGATTCTAGTGAAGTTACATTGTTTATTGACAGTTAATGTTCAAACCACTTATTGGGAAGCCACATTACCAATTGAACATAGTAATCTATTCAGAAGCAAGAATCCTATCAAGACTAGTCACTTATGAACCAGACCGTTGCATCAAGTGTCAGGACATTGATAGCAAGTTTATGTCAATAGTAGAGATCCATGTTCAAGAGCTTGTTGAAGAATATTGAAGAAGCTAGGGAAACTTGCTCATAAAGGTCAATCCACAATTAGTCACTAAAGAAAGTCAACATTCGATGAGTGCATATTTGCTAAAGCAAATGTTGATCCACAGCAGATCGAGATGCGGGTCGAGATTTATAATTAAAGATAAACATTGCAAAGGCAAATCTCGATCCACGACAGATCGAGATCGAGATTCTCACAGATCGAGATCGAGATTTTCACAGATCGAGATCGAGATGGGTCCAGGCCGAGATCGAGATGCGGGTCGATATGTAGCATTTAATGTTCAAGGGACAAGTGGCTTATTGTGAACGGTTGATCCAGAGTGGTTGGGAAAGTACTTTTTGTTGACGAGTCCTTATTGGGCCACGTACACAAAAAGGACAAGATCAAGTCTACACGACATTATAAAAGCAGCACTTTGTTTTATTGTAAAAAGACTTGAAGTCCATCTCTGTATTGTAACGATAATTTTAAAGAGAGAGCATTTACTGTAAAATAGAAGTGAGAGAGAGGATCAGTTGAATCAAGCTTCAATTGTTGTATTTATTGTTCAACTGATCCTGATACTTTTATGAATGTTGTAGCAAACCCTTCAATGAATATAAAGTTATATTCTTGAAATTCTGTGTCATCATTTACTACATGCATATTTGTATATTCTCTCATTACTTTGAAAAAGTTGTATTCACCCCCCCCCCCTCTACAACACATTTGGACCTAACAATTGGTATCAGAGCCTAATGTTTGACATACAAAACATAGATCCTTGTGTTTGGTAGAAGATTAGGGAGTTTTCAAGTCCAGATCTACTTTTTAAGATTTTCTTGAAAAGTGTACTTAAATTAATTAAACAGTGAAAACTCGTCCTAAAATTATTTAAATACTCCAGGTGTAATTATTTAGCTTGGGTGTATTTTAGATAATTGTTGTGAATTAAACTGGGTACTTTGGTTTGTGGTGTTCTTCACGTGTTCATCGCTGTTCTTGTAAAGAAGATAAACCCAGTAACTTTTTGATTACCTTTTCTAAAGACATAAAGTGAAAAGGGTGTTATTGGCTTTTGATTGGACAGACTCACTGCACAAAAAGTAATTATCAGAAGACTCTGTACCTAGCACGTGGTTGTTAGGTGAGGTAGGTGAGAAAAGACACAAAAGTCAAAAAGTGTGAAAGTCAGGCAGCAAATTTCGACCAAGGACAAAAGTTCGACTTGAGAATATCTACTTTGAGAATTTCGACTTGGTGAAATTTCGACATAGGCAAAAGTTTTGTAGATCGAGATCGAGATCGACTTGCGAAAATGGCTTAAAATATGTTAAGGTAAATCTCGATCTGTCGACATCGAGATCGACCTCAAGATGTAGATCGAGATCGACATAGATTATCTACAGAGCCTAGTGTCGGGTACTTAGAATTATTTTTGGTGACCAGTTTTGGAACTTTGATTCATTTGGAGATAATTCAATTTTCTTTTAATTACTACTCAAGTAATAAGAAAAGTTTATTATCTCTATTCTAAATCTATATTAAGATGGCACCTTAAAATCAATTCAAGATTCCAGTGTTCGACCGAGATCAATGAAGAATGGGATTTGATAATGAATTTGTTACGATGGTTGTTGTTCCTGAGCATATGGAAGGAGATGTGATTGTACCACATCGGTCTGAGCCCAAAGAGGGAGTGGACTTTTCAGATGCTGATAAGGAGCAAATAGCTTTCGATACGTCCGTTCGATAAACCTAGAAATAGAGGTTATCATGGAAGGTACCGCTGAGATCAACAAAACACTTTTACTCAAGATGGAGTATGACACCTACAAGATCAGAAAAGGAGCAAGCAAAAGATGAAGACACTATGTTGGGTTATAGCAGGAATCTCAAGCATTAGTGAGGATGCAGCAAGGGAAAGCATTTGTTGATGAAGTTAAATGCAAGGTTGATTCTATCAGTGACAGTGATGCACCAAATGGATATCTGGCATCAATGACCAACACTGTAGATGAATCACTAAGCACTTCACAGGTATACATTATAACTAGTATACGTTTATCTAATTCAGAACTGTATGTTTATTAAGTTTTGGAATGTATTATATTCATGATAGCATGCTAGCATCTTAGGACTTAAATGCTTAATTGATTGCTAAGAATAAGATTACATGCTAGGATTCATGAGTTTAATCAGTACATTTCTTACTTGATTTTATATGCAGTAAAATGAATATCTAGAATTAGATAGGGTGTTCTAGACGGTTAGGTATATCCCTAAACATTTGCTGAAACTTGAGTTAAATTTGATGTGATTTAATACCTCTGCTAATGTTGTGAAATTGCTAATAGACAAACAGGTCATATATCAGATTTTATTTGTTCTTAATGGCAAATGACTTGTTAATTGTTTATGTGCTTATTTTCATTTGATTTGCTTTTACTCACATAGTTGTACTTAAATGTTATATTAGATCATGTATTGCTTGTTAGGGATAATTGGTTAAAAGATGGTAGAATTATCTCAGAGTCAGTAAGTCATGTAGATTCGAAGCTTAATCTAAAACTGACTTAGGTAATTAGAGATAGTTAAAAACGTTAGACAACGACAGAATGGATTAGACATAATTAGTAATTAATTTGTTAGTTCTTCTATCCATGTGCTTTTATGCAGTGAAGCTGAATGTTTACCATGTGTTCTTATTTCCATGCTTGTTTAGTTAAATTTGAAAATGCATATCTTAGGACTTGCATAATCTTAGACAAAGCAGGTATAAGAGTCACAATAGGGTAAAGACTGCTAGTTCACCTTAAGTTAGGTTGAAATCACTAGTCTCATAGCCTAAAGACTACTTTGTCAAGGCTGCAGTATATGAGAAGTGATCAGTCAAAGATTAGCTTGTGCATATTAAGGTTGAAGCTGTTGTTACCTCTGAAAATATCTCTAACCCATCTGGACTCAATTGAAGTTGAGACCAAGAAGCTTAATCTTTTGTGATCGCAGAGTATGTTATGAAAGCGAAAAATTATGTGACTTCGTAACATTTATTGTTCGAGGCATATGATTAAGATTAAAGCTCTTCTATCACAACTGGTTGAGAAGGCCTCCCCGACGGTAACCTTTGGAGATGACAGCAAAGGATGTACAAGGGATATGGCTATCATGAGTTAAGAACTGTCATCAGTGGAAGCATCTTTCTTGTGGAAGGACTTAAGCACTTTCTAAATGGCACTAGGGAATTCTTTATCAAAGGTTTTCTGGAGAAGTGTTTGATCTCAAACAAGAAGGTTGGATGCTCACTCAGCTGCGGTTGAGGAAGTTTGTTCGTAGCTGACATGGAATTTAGATGTAAAGATGAAGTGAACTTTTCAGTAAAGCTTTATCAATGAAGAGTTAGCTATGGCAAAGGAAGCTCTCACACTTGTTAGTCTGCAAGGCAATAGATTCTCTGATAAAGATGAAATTGGTGAGAGGACTGCTTTATATGGAATTCTTTCTAGAAGGACATTTTGAAGTATGTCACATAGGGAAGTCAATGGAAACATCACACTGAAGAAAAGTCATATGCTTAGTGGTGATTGGAATTGATAACCCCAATTACAAATTGGTGATGTTCAAGCATTCAATAGACAAAATGTCACAATGGTGATTGATCAAAAAGGAAGATCAAGTTGGAAACAATTGGTAAGTTGTGAGAACTTTGAAGTCAGATAGTGGAACTGCATTTCGCGAGTGAAGTTCTAAATGAAGTCTGCACTGAAAAAGGTACTTTGAAGCTGAAGCAATTAACACAGCATACTGCTTTAATCAACAAGATCGTGAAAAGACATCATTTGAGTTAATGGCCAACAAGAAGCAAACACTGAAGCTCATTCGTGTGTTTGGAGGAGATTGTTATTAATTGAAGATTTATTTGAGTATCTTGGCAAGTTAAGTTAAGACTCATGGAACAATTTTCCTCGGCTACTCATTGAAGTCAAAAGTCTTCAGGGCTTAAGTGATGTGAAAATAAAAGGTGATTAAAAGTCTGAATGTGAAGACCAACTACACCAAGCTCCCAAGCATTCAAATGAACGACTATTCTGAATCTTTGACAAATTCAGATACTGATGTAGAAGCTGAGGTTGCAGAAGGAATTAATGTTTAGCAGCAACTCAGGGGGAGCAAATGAAAGAAGGATCTACTAGTCATACTCAACAATGAAGATCAAAGGATTTCATTAAGAACATTTATGCCAAGACAAAAGGTTTGAAGTCAAATTCAATCCTGGAGTCTCGTTTTTAGTGATCCGGACTCTTGAGTAAAGGCTAGAAGTGCTATGCAAAGTAAATAGTTACTCTTGGGAAAGAGCAATTGTCAAGAACTAACAATTGGTATCACCAATCAATTGGTATCCCAAAGAATACTGAAGAAGCACAGAGTGGTCCAGATTGGGTGATTGCAATGCAAGATGATCTCAATCAGTTTGAAGGCAGAAACTACTGAAGCTGGAACCCAGACCACTAAAGTCGAAGCTGAAATTGGTACAGTAAGGGTTCTCAGTAACTGGATGACTATTGGCATTGTTATGAGGGGCAAAGCCAAACTGGGTGCTACAGGACTTTAAAGCAGAATGTATCGACGATGATGGAAACAGAATCTTCGGGACTTTCAAGATCAAGCAGTAAGCACCAGTGACGAGACTTGATCCTTTGGGACTCATCAATGGGGACCTAACGATTTTCAGGGACTCAACGATTAGGACCTAACAATCTAGCACATGTGGAGCATTCAAGCATGAAGATCTATCAGATGAATGTGAACAAGTGCACTCTTGAATGGTGAAGCTAGAAGATGAAGTTGCAGATCCATTACAATTTGTATATCATTCTCTTCGCAAGCTCTTCTATGACGGAGATAGGGATTCAAAAAAAAAAGAAAAAAAAACGTCAAGGACATGGTATGACACTCTGACTGTTAATTACTTTAATATGATTTTACAGTAGAGTAAGTTATACACATATATCTCTCCAGAATGCAAGGCACACACAATGTTATATATGTGCTAAGTATACCATGAGTATATTATATGTGGGTCTACTAACGAAAATTTGGCAAGATATATTTTTGCTAAGTTAATGCAGAGTAGGTACAAAATGAGCATGTTGGAAGAGTTACAATTCTTTCTGGATTATAATTAATTCGAAAGAATGATGACAATTAAAGGAAGTCAAGGATCTTTTGAAGATGCGCAATTTGGAAGATTCTAGACCTGCCAAGACTACTTTCCAACAGACCACTAAGCTTGACAAGGGCAAATTAGATGATGCAGGTTGTACGAAAGACAGGGAAGTCATTCCTAGAAGCTGTCAATTTCCAGCAACTCTGTTGAACTCTTCATACCACTGAAGGAACAAGCTAATGGACATCAGGTATCATTTCTTTTGAGAGTTGTCCTTAGTCGAATAACTTGCAGATGTTTGCTAAATAACTTGATGAATTTATTTTATCTAAGTTGGTTAGTAAACTTGGGATATTATTAATATACATAGTTGTTGGAAATCCCATCTGCAAGGAATTCTTAAATAAGCTCACAAGTATTAAATGTTCAATATTCAAAGACTTGTGAATTTATTTGAAATCCAGTACCTCATTTTTTTTTTTGCTATTAGTTTAATTATCTTGCTTGTAAAGTATTATGCATAAGTAATAGTTAAATTATTTAGCATAAGTATTCAATTTATTTTGATTTGTTTAAATCATGATGATATAAAACAATTCAGTGAAATATCTGTTCCATGATTTAAGTAAATTAAAATAAATTAGAGGCATAATTATTTGTATATTAAATATTAGATAAGAATTAGTCAATGATATCTTGCTTAATTGCTTTGATATTTTGCTCTAAGAGTCTTAAAATATTTTATTACAAGTAATTGTGATGCTTTTGATATTAGTGATGGTATTTAGAATTTCTGTTCTAAATAATTAATGCATATTTCAAAACTCACTAATATTGGAAGATGAAGTATTTTCCAAGTTATGTGTATAAAATTCTCAATGTTTTATATACTTAGAAAATATTTCTAAAATTGATTTTATTGCTAGGGGTTGTAAAAAGAATCACAAGTATTACTTTTTCCCTATTTAAAGGACTTGTGAATTTCTTTTCAACTATAACCTCGAGCTTACGTATATCAATTAGTAATTGTTATGAGTACACTTACAATGTGCAAAGTGACAATTATTAGATATGGCGTAGGAAGTTAAATGTTAATATTCAATCTAATGAATATTTTAGTATTTAGCGAATTTATTTTATCTTATTGAAATTATGGATTGAAGCAATTCAATGGTTATTAGTTTCATAATTTTAATTTGATAAAATAACAGAAGCACAATTTCTTGCATCTTGAAATTATTGATAAATATCGAATAATTGGTATCAGCGTGCAATTAATTGTGATATGCTTATTGTTCTACTGAATAATTGCCATGTATACTTTTTATAAATGCATGTGATTGGCAATTGCTTAGTACAGCATAAGTATTTAATTTATTTTGGTTTATTTAAATTATGATGATATAAAACAATTCAATGAAATATCTGTTCCATGATTTAAGTAAATTAAAATAAATTCGCAGCATAATTATTTGTAGTACAAGTATTATCTTTTGTTACTTTGTGATAACTGAATAATATTTTATTGCAAAATAATTGTGATATATTTAGTTTTCTTTCTTTGACTGGTTTATGATCCTGAATGTATTTAAAAAAAAAATTTGTCTATTTCTTTTTCAAAATATTTTATTCAAAGATACATTCATTTTGTCTATCAGTTTTAATTAAGAAAACTTAAGAATTCTTTTTCAAAACCTCTCTTTTGAAAAACTTTTTTTAAGGATAATCTTTCTATTCTCTCGAAACTTTATTCCCTCCCAAAAGCTTGTTTTAAATGTTTTATCTTTAAAAGCTTTTTCTCTCTTTTAAAAAAAATTGTTTTAACTTCGAGGTACCAATCACTTGTAAAATGATTTGTTTTTAACTACTTGTTTCAGTGTATGTTTCACATTGATTCATAGTACCAAAACAGTGATTGTTGCTTTGAAGGCCTAGTACTGTAATGTTAAGCATACATTCAACCCCAATTGTCATGTTTTGATTTTAAGTCGGGGACATTATCAGGCAGACGAAAATGATGTAAATCATAATTGAATTATGAGTCGGAAAATCATTCTCTTCTATCTGATAAGGATGTTTTGCAAAACTGTTTTCAAAACATACAGTGCTTAGGTTTAATGGAAAAGAGTCATTTTATTGAGATACAATTTGGTATAAGAGTTGAATTCCTTATTTGTTGTAAATTCCCGCATTTTATTATGGGATGTTTGCTTTATAAGAAATTCATAGTGATAGAATTTTTCTCTGATACTCCCGCGTTTTATTATGGGATAAGTATCTTAAAGAAATTTTTTATTAGTGTCATGCTCTTAAATGATTAATTTTTTTTCGATCTGACAAAACTCTTTTATTAAAAGTGCTTTAATGCAATCCCTTTACCATTCCTCTTTATATTTTTATTTTTATTTTCTCATTGAGATGAAAAATATATTTTGGAATGTTAAAGTGATTATCTTTTTATCTTATTTAAATTGATTTTATCTGTTTAGCCCCCAGTGGCTATAGTAGCTGGCCAAGAGGTTGAAAACCCATCAATCTCTGACCCAAGCCTTAATACCAAACACTCATTTCATCCACTTTCATATATTAACCCTTGGAGTTATAAGGAACATATGTTTGTTAGAGGTTGATAAGGGAGAAATAAGGATGAAGTCGGAAGTGCACCCACAGCTCTACCTCCAGCGAAGTAAAGAAGTATATAAACTGAGGTATCTGTAAGCTCATCTGTATTTTCTCAAAAAGATGCAGAGCTGAAAAGGCAATAAAACTGTCTCTGGAATCATTCTCTCAACAGGGTGAGTCCATTGAAATTCGCTCGTCAGCCAGAGCATCTTGTAATGAGTCAAGCACACCACTGGCATTCACGCTGATGGTAAGCCTAAATAGATATATTTTAGGGACACATTGCAAGACGTGCACAGTGTGAGGTATAGGCATGTTAACAAAACACCCGTCATTGGGTTACGAGGGAAACGTAGACTCTAAATTGCCATTCATTACATTGTCTACTACGTTGACCCTCCTGGAAGGAACATTTCCAGATCCTGAAAAGGAATGTCCACCTCCCGTTTACGGAGAAGGTGTGAGGCAACTCCTTAATAGAACAAGGCAGGATTCCCAAAGAGATTTTAAAATCTTGGGATAACCCATCTCAAAGAGGTGAGGCTCCACTAGACAGTGATTTAGCAATTGCTATTGAGTCTGGTGTGGGACAGTGCTTATGCATGAAAGATCAAAAACACCTCTACGAGGCAATTCTCCACTCGATAGTGATTCAGTTTATATTGATGAATCAGGTGATGAGAATATGAATGAATTGACGGATTTCACTTGCAGGTACAGAAGGCTATATCTTGGAATGCAGAGTGAAAGTGAGAGAGAGAAACACTTAAGTGAAAGTGAGGGAGAGATACACTTGAGTGAGAGATAGGGAGAGAAAGAGTGAAACACTTCTAAGTGCTCGACACTTAAGTGTAAACACCAACAGAACGAAGTATAAGTGAGGAAACCATAAGCCAAACACTTACCCTTGCTACTTGCTACTTCTGGCAGAAAAGTTACAATTTTTTCCCGATCAACGACAGACGAGAACCTTCTTTGGGAGACAAACCATCTAAAATTTGGACCTAACAATTGGTATTAACAATTGGTATCTTCAAAAGTGGGCCATTGGAGGATTCCTCAACTAAGGGGGGGAATTTATAGTGTTATAGTTATAACAAGAAAAAGGATAAAGAGGGAGAAGTTATAATGTTATAGTTATAACAAGAAAAAGAAAAAGTTAATAAGTCTTATCTTCGTATCCTTCGGAAGAGTTAAGAGTTAATATCCTTAGGTTTCGTATCCTGAATCCTAGAAGATTCTTGGAGAAAGGGGTTCGTATCCTTGGGAGAAGTTAATATCCTTAGGGGGAGATTTTGGACAAGAAAAAGAAAATCTTATCTTCTGATCCTGAGGGGAAACAACAGAAATACGGGAGAATCAAGAAGCTGTATCCTATACTTGAAAGGAGTTGTCAGAAGAGGATTCCTAATCTAAGTGGGAAGAACAGAAATGACTATTCCATTAATTTTTTAAAGGGAGAAGAAGAATAAGAAGGAGAATCATATTCGCAGGGGGAGAACATTATTTGAGCTATGTTGAGTATTGGTTGAAGACATACCCAGGAATTGATTCTTATGAAGCTCTGTTCATGATAAGTTCTTTAAGTTCAAACTGAAGGATTTTGAAACGGAGAAAGCTCAAACAGACAGAAATGAAAATGATACAATTTGAATATCAGTTCAGCGTCAGAGGAACAAGCATCTTTCGTTTCAATCACACAAGAATTCTGGAAATGCAATATTTGATCCAGAAAAACCAGTAGCATTATTTATAAGTCTCGGACATTCTTTTTCTAGTTGTTAGTTGAGTTATCCTCCCTAGGTTATTTGTTGGCTAAAAGTTTAACAATCAAATAGGGGGAGATTGTTGGAAATGACGAAGCTGTATAAATAGTAATCGTGATAACTCAACACTAGAACAGGACAAGTAAATAATACTACGATTACACAGAAATCAGCAAGACATGAAGACAAGGCAAATACAGTGAATCAAGACATTAGAAGAAGTTTTGAAGTCTACTACAGGTCACTGAAAGAAGTTCATTTATATGTCCATGCCTCAGTGAAGAATAATGTTTAAAGACTTTCAGGGTTTCAGAAGTGTTGAAGATTCAGTATAGCAGTGCCACTAAAAGATTTCAGTGTAACAGCATTGATTGAAGATAGACAGTGTTTGAAGCATAGGAATCTAGAAGAATTGAAGACATGGTAAAGACAAAGGTTAAAGAAGACAGCTACAGTCTTGAAGTTATACTCACTGACAATCAGTGAAGAACAGAGAATGAAGTATTCAAGATTGTAGTAGTAATGAAGACGTTGTCGAAGTACCAGAAAAGATTCTAGTGAAGTTACATTGTTTATTGACAGTTAATGTTCAAACCACTTATTGGGAAGCCACATTACCAATTGAACATGGTAATCTATTCAGAAGCAAGAACCCTATCAAGACTAGTCACTTATGAACCAGACCGTTGCATCAAGTGTCAGGACATTGATAGCAAGTTTATGTCAATAGTAGAGATCCATGTTCAAGAGCTTGTTGAAGAATATTGAAGAAGCTAGGGAAACTTGCTCATAAAGGTCAATCCACAATTAGTCACTAAAGAAAGTCAACATTCGATGAGTGCATATTTGCTAAAGCAAATGTTGATCCACAGCAGATCGAGATGCGGGTCGAGATTTATAATTAAAGATAAACATTGCAAAGGCAAATCTCGATCCACGACAGATCGAGATCGAGATTCTCACAGATCGAGATCGAGATTCTCACAGATCGAGATCGAGATTTTCACAGATCGAGATCGAGATGGGTCTAGGCCGAGATCGAGATGCGGGTCGATATGTAGCATTTAATGTTCAAGGGACAAGTGGCTTATTGTGAACGGTTGATCCAGAGTGGTTGGGAAAGTACTTTTTGTTGACGAGTCCTGATTGGGCCACGTACACAAAAAGGACAAGATCAAGTCTACACGATATTATAAAAGCAACACTTTGTTTTATTTGTAAAAAGACTTGAAGTCCATCTCTGTATTGTAACGATAATTTTAAAGAGAGAGCATTTACTGTAAAACAGAAGTGAGAGAGAGGATCAGTTGAATCAAGCTTCAATTGTTGTATTTATTGTTCAACTGATCCTGATACTTTTATGAATGTTGTAGCAAACCCTTCAATGAATATAAAGTTATATTCTTGAAATTCTGTGTCATCATTTACTACATGCATATTTGTATATTCTCTCATTACTTTGAAAAAGTTGTATTCACCCCCCCCCCCTCTACAACACATTTGGACCTAACAAAACTGCACTAGATGCAGCAAATAAGGGTGGTAGTCAGACCACAAAACCCACAGAGGGCCCTGGTGAGCCTAGGAGAAAGAAGGCAAGGGTACAAACCTTTGTAAGCTAGACCGTGTCCTCTCAAAAGGGCACAAATCTTAATAGAAAAAATAGCTCATTTCTAGGTGTCTCATCTCAACAGGGGCATATATTAAAATTGGCCAGTCTCTCATGGCATCATGTACAGAGCCTGCATACCAAGCTGAACACACTCAACATGAGCCCACTCTTGAAGAAAGACACAGTATATGGACAGAAAATGTGGAACACGGCTCATTCAACATTGATGCTTCTCACTTTGGCATTTTTGAGGAGCCAAATGCCAATTCTTTATTTCATAGTTTGGATGAATCTGCTACTAGAACCTTCTACTCAAAGGGTATAAGACATTACTGTCACAGTCTAAGTTACTGTTAAGGACACATGAAAAGATGATGTCACAACTGACAGTAACATTCTTTTAAAGGAATCTGTCACAGCCTCAGTTACTGTTAATGACACAGTTGTTGTCACTCCTTCTGACAATAACTTTCAAGCTCAGGATGCTTTTAACACTCCAAATCCAGACAACACCTCTCATACTCCTGCAGCTCAACAAATGGATGAGGCATAATGAAGTAATTATATTCCTCTCTCCACAGTTTACAAGGTAAAATCTAAATCAAATGTGCAAGGTGTACCTTCTCATTCCCTTGCACCTAGGTTGAGTGAGGGAGAGAGAAAAAAAGAGAAAAAAAGATAAGTGAGCATAAAAAATTGAGAGGCAGAGAAAGACCATAGTAAAAGGATAGGGCCTTGAGCATGGCCAAGAAAAAAAAAAGAGGGAACCACATCATCTAAGGCATTAGGCCTTAAGAGTGAGGATGTGAGGGATGATGAGATCATCAAGAAAAAACAAGAGAGTGTGAGAACCCTAAAAGCCCCAAAATCCAAATTTGTAACTAAACAAGCTGATGGAAGGTTGAAATCCCTTTCAAATAAGGCATCCAAGTTGTCAAAGAAGGTAGCAATTGTTGGGAGAAATCAACTGAAGCTGGTGGCCAAGATGGACAGCTTTGAAAAGTGTATGAATGAAGGCTTTCAGGCAGTTTTTGACAAGTTGAAGGAACTTGATGCAAAATTCACAATCCCTGCAGCTACCAACTCAACTAAGGGGGAGAAGGATACAGTGTTTGTAAGTATTGAGATTATTGGGACTGATAAGGTGGATGATGATGCAAGTAAGGAAGTAAGGAGTGATAAGGAGACACAAGCTGCATCTCAGAGGGAGAGTCAATTGGCATTGTTGTCCAAGGTGGCTACTGAGATGGCTGAAAAGCTTGGAGGTGATAAGGTGCGGAAGCCTAATGAGAAAGAAATTGTTACCAGGGAGGGTGTAGTGAAGGCCCCTGTTCATGTAGTTGGCAAAGGCAAGGATAAATAGTTTAATGTTGATGCTGATGACTTCATTGTTGAAGAGAATGAGGATTTGAATGATGAAAAAGCCTCTGTGTTGATGGTGGATGAGAATGAAAATAATATAGTATTTCAGGATGCTCGTTTCAATGAAAGAATTAATGATCTAAGAAAATCCTCAAATAGAGGTCTCAAAAAAATTTCTGAAGCTATGAGACAGTCAACAGTTGGAGCTGCTGTAATGGTATCAAAAAAATAACAAATTGGTGATCTTTGTCAACACTAAAGGTGGATTCAACTGGTACATAAGTATGGGATACCTGAGTAGACAAGAAATAAATGTCATTGAAGCCATCAAACTCAAGATTAAAACAGACAAGTCTTGGTTGAATGAGAATTTGAAAAGAATTTTACTAACAATGGTAGTTGAAAAATTGCCTGAAATAACTCATCACCCTCTGTGAATAAAATTCAGTAGCTCTACAGATGACAAGTACAGATCTATAGACCTTAAAAAGGTAAGCTTGTGTAGACCAAGGTCTATAAAAGAAACTTTCAATTACTGTAAGCAACTTCCAATAAATGAATAAAGAAGTGAAGTTTTGAAAGTATTGGAAGAGGAGATAAGGAGACTTGAAGAAAAGAGAATTAAGAAGTCAGAGAAGAAAGATCAAGGAGGAGACAACAATGATGAACCCCATCTCGAAAAATGAACCCTTTTCAACAGCCTTTTCGACTAGTGCATTTTTTTCTTCCGTAATACGGGACAATTTTTTGTCCGTGGCCCGCAAGAGGCGTTTGTCCGACTCGCCGGTCCAACAATCCAATGGGCCAGCAGCCTCCGCTCACTTCAGATGACTCACAAAAGCAACCACTATTGTAATAAAAATTACAGAGCCCGGTAGAAAGAAATTTGTAATTTTCCGACCGGTCCAAAGAATGAAACGAGTCAAAATGGTCTTTCAAAGTGCAATACTCCTCTAGATCCATAAGTTGTAGATATTCTATTAAATGGATTGCTAGCTCCCGTTCATAGTTTTGCTACAGATGATACACTCTGATATCAAGGGACCTAGTATTTTATTTCCTTTTTATACCTCTGTTTGGGAATCAGTGTCGGATGGAAGGGCGAAAAACAAACGGCTTTTGATCAATCCCTCTAAAAAGCGTGATGTGGCTTAAATGCTATTGGTTTTCTCAGCCTTTGTTTCTTCGCCTACCAGCTTTTAAACTAGCTCTAGCTCTGGCAATGATAGCTCTAGTGGCAACAACTATGATAAGACTATAACTGATAGCACTTCAACTAGTACAGATAACAAGACTACTTCTTCAACTAACTCTAGCTTTGGTAGTGATTCAGACTCTAGCAGTGTGAGCCGCATCCCCAACACACTTGTTATATCTATATCCACTAACGCTTCATCCCACTTCATCCTACCAACTATACCTGATAGAAAAACTAACTCATGTCGACCCCGAAAATAACTTCATTTGTAATTTTGGGCTTAGGCCTAACCGCCGCCACCGTGTTTTAAAAGCTATCGCAGCTAAACTTTGGGTATCTTACCGCTCTTCATAAGGAGACCGCCGTTGGGATCGAAATGCCTGATTATAACGCGCAACCGCATGCGCAGAACCTTGAAACAATTCAATCAATTTGAAGTCAAGTGTAGGTCGATCCACATTGTTAGAGGTATTCATTGAGAAAATAACCCACGGGAAATTTGCGACGATATCTCATGTTTTGGAAGCTACTAGAAAAGGTTCGAATCCTTTTACTCCATATTATAAACACCCGATCGGATCTGTCAAGAACGAGCTAATGACTACAAGGGAAACGGCTAACTGCAGTCCCTGAGCCCATCGCATTTCCTACTGAAATCCCAAGTCTCTATCCCTCTATATTCTTTCCTAGCTGCACCCATGTATAGAATTGAAAAAGACCTATTATCACTCAACTCACGTATCCGGTTTTGAGTCGGCTTCTTTAATAAGCTCTATTGCCTTTTTTCAAAAGGCGTTGTTTTCCCTTATTCGAACGGGTCTTGCAAGAAAAGAGGATTTCATATTGAGCTCCAAATATACGCTATTGGAATGAGATGGCTCCTACTAGCCCCCCTAAGAATTGTTATATGGTAACAATGAGGGTAATGATGACGGAAAGCTTGATGGAGGTACAAGTAGTTCTAAGTCCAATAACAATGGTGATGAAGGGACCTCTAGGGCTGAGAATAAGTATGGAGAAGCAAATGAAGATAAAATTAAGTTTACAGATGGAATTGAAGGTGGAGTAATGAAGCTGGTGGTTATGGGTTTTGAAGATGACAAGAAAGATGAAGTCATGCAAGATGCTGTCAGAAGTGATAAGGTGGAACATACTATCACGGAACCAGAGTCTACTATCAAGGAGCCTGAACACATTGTCATAACTAATTTGACAGTAACTTCTAAAGATACTGTCAGGAGTGATAGGGGGGAAGGTATTGTCAAGAGGATAAAGGTCAAGGAAAATGCAAACAGGTCAATTGGAGATGAAACTTATAGGTTTGGTTTAATCAAGTCCATGGCTAGCAAAGTAAGAAAAAAGAACATGTCAATCATGTCAAGATGGATTCTGAAGCCTACATTTATAAATGAAGAATGTTTGGATGTATGGAGGCCCACAATCAATAATTCAGCTCAAACCAAAGCTGAATCAATGACCAAGGTTGTTGCTGAGTGGTCTGAATTAAACTTTTTGAGCAAAGTAATCATTTTCTATTCAAATGGAGAAATGGAGGAGATGGATCATAAAATGGAAGACGCAAGTTATTTTTTGATCAGAAAAATGTTATTAATCATCCATAGCTCAGATATCAAGACTCGGGTCTTTAGGGGATTCTAATTAGAAAATTTCTAGAATTGATGGACTCATTCAAGCCTCATTCTTTAGATGGTGTTGAAGTTGAAGAGCCTGAACCAGTCATCTACTCTGATGGACTAATGTTTGAAAATGATGAAGGGATCAAAGAATTCTGGAGTATGTATTCTTTGCAGACAATTGTCTAAGTATCCTTATCCTGAGGTACAGAAACTCATTCCTACAATCTAAAGAATTATCAAGTCAAAAAAGAAGAAGGAATATGAGAAGAAGATGGATTATGAAAGGACTCAACAATGTCTTCTAAGAAATCCAGAAAGAATTATATTCTACAATACAGGTGGATTAGCTGAAGAGATCACCTTTGAACATCTGAAGACATTGGCTGAGAAGGAGCCTCATATCACAGAACTTGCAATAAGATAGTGGTTTTGAATAATGACTTTGGTTTTTAAATACGACTTGCAATGTAACTCGAGTTCTTCTTGTAATTTCATTAGAATAGATTTATTTATCATTCAATGCAAATGTTCAATGGAGACTTGGAAGCAAGGAAGCTAGGAGGCAATCCAGATGATGCAGCAATGAAGAAGATAAAGACATGTAATAGTGTAATATTTGAAACCACCATAGATTGACCTTGATAATTCCATTAGCTTGGAAATATCACATAAGATGGGGCCATAACCAAACACGTTTAATTTACGCATAATACATATATGTATATAAATGCATGTGTAGATATGTATGCGTTGGAATGATGTATGTATTAGATACGACACCCATGTCATGCTTGCTTAAGAAAGATAAAATCTGTAATGATTCAAGATTTTAAAATTAAACAAACGATCATGAGATTCTTGTGTTTATGAAACACGGTATTGAATATGAATTTTCTTTTTCTGATATGGGGAGATTTTGTCAAAAGGGAATTATTATTCGTAAGAAAGTTGGGTTTTAAGTGAGACCATTTGTGACTTCTCCGACGATCTGGAAATCGAACCATTGACGAATATTGAAATGGATTATTTGATCAAGGAAAAATTGAGAATATCTTTATAATGGGATCATGATCGTTCATATAAACATTAAAATCCCTAAATACATATTAAGTTAATCAGATGCCTTTCAATATTTAATACTCGTCAAGATCTAGATTGAGAAGGAGTGGGTTTGCCAAAGCAAGGTGTTTTTATCAATCATGGGAAGACGTGATAGTAAGTGACTTAGTTTGTTGAAACGTTGGGTCTAACTTAACTAAATCATCACAATAGGATTGTGAATTTAGAGGCATAGAGTTTGGTGAGATTTATTGGATAAATGTGTACAATGTGTTGTTCTACCAAACTTTCGAAGAGTTATATTTGATATAATCGACAAATGTTGTCTACCTAAATAGTCATGTTTTGGGTGTATTAGCCAACGCTATCTTAAAACATGGATGAAATATGGATCTTGACTCACTAGAAAGATTTAAAGAAATGTTTTCTGAATTAATAGTTAGGGCTATTAGTTTGATAAAAATAGTAGGAGGTATATGATGATATACCATAATCACTTAAACATAATTAATATTAAATCTGTAATCTAGTTTATTTTATACACTTTAATATTGTAGATATCAAATGATAAACACAAATAACTTCTCTAGTAGTTTGAGAAAAATTGTACTTGTAATTTCTCTGAATATTTTCCTGTACAAACATTTCAGTTATTTTAGTTGAGTTAGCATCTGCAATTCACTTTAAATTTATCTTTATTTTACATAAAAATAAATTGGGGGAGATTGTTAGGGATTGTGGTGTTAACAGTGTAATCAACTAAAATTATTTAGTCTTAATTTATAATAAACTAAGTAAAATATAATGTCATATGTATATTGACATTATGTTTAGATAGTCACTTGAAATAGTATGTTTAACAAAGCCAAATAGGTGACAGTAAGTTTAATAGTTAATATCTTGTACAAATGTAATAACTTGATCCATAGAGTATAAGTTCACAAAATGCTCATGCACAACATGGTTCAAATCCATGACAGTAACATTCAACACTCAAGCCTATGACAGCATATTCAAGTGACAGCACAATGGAACAGGCGACAGTAACTATTCCCTCGACAGTAAACTTGGCGGAGAATGAAGAATTGAAGACATCAAGTTTTATTGACAGTAAAATTGGCGGAGATAGTTGACACCAGCTTTGGAGATAGTATGTTTTAGTAGACCATCAAAACTTGACAGCAAAGTATGCGGAGCCGAAATAACTATCACCGTAGAGGAGCTAAAAGTTGACGGTAAACTTCTAGTGAAGATGACAATCTGTTCCAGGTAGCAGACTAAGATAGTGAAAACACAAGGAATGATTTGGACATGTCTATCTAGTCTATCTAATCTGTCAAGTCTACTACTACAACTTGGGAGAAGACAAGCAAAAGATAAAACGTGCTCAATGGGTCAAAGATTTATGCATATTTCAGAGCTGCTTTATCTACAAATGAAATGAAGACAAGGTTGAATGAAAAAATCACAATTTCTATTTCAAGTTTTGTTCTAGGACCAATGAAAAGTGCACATGTAAGTAGGATATGTGTTTGAGTATAAATACACATATCTCACAAGTATTTTTTTATGCAACTGAGTTAGATTTTCTCTCAAGTATAGAAACATTAGCAAATTCATTGTTATTATTTTTATTAAAGCTGAAATCCATTTCTTGTAGCAAACCAAAAATAATAAAATTATTTTTAAAAGTTTAAAAACAATGTCTTCTTTATCTGCTTTGATTGTTTGCATATTAAACTTGTTAATTCTAAATCTTGTTTGTTGTTAGTAAGAAACTGTTATAATTAATCAATTTGCATTCAACCCCTTCTGCAACACTTATCTTACTTAACAATTTCAATATCTTTTTACAGAAGAAAAATCTGCTCCAACTTTATAAAAATTAAAAAATCAAATACTTGTTTGGATATATCAGAATTTTTTCTAAAACTTTCTAGAGTAATATAATACATCCCAAATTGAATATTTAAATAGGTTGCAAAAAGATGTGACAAAGATTAATTTTAATTAATTATATTTATGTAAATTTCCATTCATCTCATTTAATGATATTAAAACCATTCAATATCATTCATATGTAATTTAAGAAATATTTTAATAACATTTTGGAAGTTCTAGCACTCTTTATAATACTGTTGATCGAATTTTTAACTAGTACACTGTTTAGCTTTGATCAATTTTCTAATTTATATATTAAAATTATTGTATTAATTAAAAAATATTTAAAGTTCAATCTATAGCATAAGGTTATGATATAAAATAGTAAAACAATAATTAAAAATTATGATTCATGGAATAGTTTACTGCGTTTATCAAGAGATTCAATTTTTTAATGAAAAAACAAGAAAAATATTTAATAAGTACCGTTAAATGTTAATACAATTAATCCATTATACATAGCTATGCATTGTCAAAAAAAATATCCTATCTCCTGTATGAATTTCATTTATGGTAAATTTGTGTTTGTTGTACACTTGATACATGGAAGTACATAGCCAAACTCACATGGATAAATTGAAATAAAAAAAACTATATTTTTTTCAAAAATTTAAATGATTTAAAATGAGAAACATGTTGTATTTGTATACATTTTATACAATAAAATAAAAACCGTACATGTATGTGATACATGTTGTCAATCAGATGTCCCTGTAAACATGTGCTATAGATATATAATATAAGTCATAATTTATAATTTTCAAAGATATATTATAAAAATAAGTAACAAGACAATATTAAAAGAATACTATGCATGTAATCCTAAAAATAGATCAAAGTAAAAAATAATAAAATAATAAATTTTAGAAAACTATAGGATAGTGTGAATATACCGTACAAAGTTAACTATGTCATTGCAGTTTCTCAATTTTGGCTGTGAACGGAATCCATGTGAGCGTTATGTATTGAAGTACGTTGGAGATAAGTTCATACATATCTGTATTGACTACGTGGAACATGTCTCAATACGTGTCACTTGTAAATTCTTAGCATACTGACACGTACCTAATAAGATGACATACACAACTCCTCTGTGTTCACCTTAAAGTCCAGCATCTTTAGATTGAACTGCATAGTAAACAGAAATCAATTCACTCATGTCCTCTTCAAGGTATCATTAGCTTTCTAATAACTTTTGTTTCTATACTCATTTGTATATCAATTTACTTTTTACTCAGAAATTCATTAATTTGGTGTTTTTCTTGTTTTAAGGATGAGAGGTGATGAGGAAGGAAATATTGATCTAAATCTAAGTCTTTCGTTGAATGGGAGATTTGGTGTTGATCCTAACAAAAGGAGCTCGGCCATTTTGAATGAATATGGAGCTGAATTGAAGATGTGGCCTTCCATTCCAACAGGGACAGAGGTGAAAGAAATGGGAATGGGAAGAAAAGAGGAGCAGTCTTTGGCTCTTTTGAACCCTAACAAAAGGAGGAGGTCACTTGATTCGCAGGGCTCTTCAACAATTTCTTATTTTCAAAATCAAACCATTGAAGGTAACAAAACTTTCCTTTTCACATTTTTATCCACTTATTTTTCTTATTTGTGATGCTTTCTTGAGACTGTGTATTATAAAAAGTGTAGCAGGTACCTTTTTCATATTTGGGTAACACATGAAAATTAAGCTGATGAATTTTGCAGAAATTTATCAAAAATCATAAAAAGATATATCGATATATCGAGGTTAGTTTGTTCAAATGAATTAGTTCATTATTATAGCTTATATACACACATATGAGGAGGTTGTTGAACTACAATATTTTGATTGTTAAAGTATCATTTGTTTGTCATTTAGAAGACACCCATCAACTTGAGTTTGATAATATAATTGATATTACACTTGGGCTATTATATATGCAGTTTATATACTTTGGGAGTTTATTGATTAATTTTTTGATTTATATCTACATAAACAAACAAATACACAGGCCAGGGATTTCCTGCAAAAATTGGGTGTTCAATGGATAAAAACCAAGGTAAAAGTGTTGAAACTGGGGTAAAAAATTTATCATCAGAAGCCATACCTGCAGACCAAGTTGAAGGGAGAGTGTTCGATAATACCCCACGTGTGTTTACTAGTATACATGGCGAAAAGATCGCAGGGTTTCTCTCCAAGTACAACGAGGAGGAAATAAATATCATTTGTGCTTGCCATGGTTATTCTATGACTCCAGCTAAGTTCATCAAACATGCAGGTGGCGGTGATGTTGCTAATCCAGAGAGACACATCATAATTAGCCATGCTCCGGGTGGTGGTGATGGAGTCAATCCACTTAATTAAGCACATCACAAATGATACTGTTGAGCTCTTTTAAGTTTTATTATTGTACTAGTCATCAAAGTTTATGCTTTGTATTAAGTTAAGTGTACGGTATGTTTCATAAATTCGGATCATTGTCCTATATATGTTTATTTGTGTTGTGACTATATATCTTATGTCTAATGACTCGTAGTCAGTATAAAAATTGGGGGGAAAATGGCCAATTGACTTTAATTATGCCAGCATTCTTTCAAATTTTGTAATATTTTAGTAATACTAAAATTATTTGCTATAATATCACAAATTATCATAAATTAATACATTATCATACTTAAATTTCATAAGAAGTACAAGAATACATAAAATTACTTGGCAAAAAAGTCGAGAGAATTTAAACACCACAATAATTCTTCAATGAATATTTGAAATTATTCCATTTTTATTTCTTTATTGATGCCTTGGAAGTCTCGAAATGGAAATGAAGTTATTTATTTTCTTTTAATCCTAAATTATGAATATATGTATCAACATATGGATTAAGCATAATTTAATATTAACTAAGACTACTAATAAGTTTAAGTATATGAATTTTATAAATATATATTAAACCTAAAGTAGTGTTGAGTCTCAATAGTGGCACAAACCTTGACGCAGCGGAATAACAAGAGAAACTTTTATGTCTATAACTCCCACCAAGTTCTACCTTATAAGTTTCAACACAAACAATAACAAAGTAATAAGTAAAATGAGAAATACAAAAAGGTATTTTTGTTGGACAAAGTGAAAGAGTCTTTTTCTTGAATATATTGATACGTGTATTTTGTATGTATACAATATATTATACCTTAAGTTCAAAATCCAGCTAATTCACTCCCGTTTACCTATCTTAGAAATCATGGGTCTAGTTTAAGAATTAATCCAAAAAATACATCTGGACCAAACTTACCCGGTCCAAGTCAACCCATGATCGAAAGATAAAACAAATCACATCTTCATCGCGGTGATAAACCGTTGTCCAGCCACATAATAAATTGACCTTCTGGACCTCCAAATCCGATCTCCACTGTTGAGAATTTAGATATCGGAGTAAGGAGCATGCTGTCCAAAATACAGAGGACGATCCGATCGTTGAAACTCCGGAAATTGCAAAAACAAGACAGCTGACTCAATCAGAAAAATTCCTATGAATTTTTCACATTAACGCCTAAAATTAGTTCAACCATTCTATCTTTACAATTCTCCACCTCATGCATCATTTGATAGACCTCAAATTATGGATGAACACCAAGAAAATTATGAACCCCTTGATATGTGAATCTCAACTAGCTACACCATTATATTATAGTTACCTATGTACCATCAACCGGGATCAAGCCACCGTAGTTAACTTGCTACGCTTATATACAAGAGAATTATCTCTTAATTTCTGGATGTGGGACTTGGTTGACACCACCCAACAAATACAAATTACATATGGCTAGAGAATTTTATATTCATAAAACACTTGTATTATTTCCTAATCATCAATTTAGTGACAAATTTCAATCATGATAAATGTATACAAATGTTTTATAATACATAAATGTATATTATTGAAATTGAATAAATATTTATTTTTATTTATATATAATCAAATTTTATTTTATCAAGTTAGAACAGTAAAAAATTTATGGTTTTAGAAAATGGATCAAAAATATTTTTACCTAATTCCTTAACTTTTATTTGATTATAAAGAATTTTTTCATACTGCTATGCAAATTTAGATTCTCAGTGTTAAAAATTTTATCTTTTTAGTCTTTTCATGATTGTTTTGTTTAGAAAACATGTTTTCGTATTTCTTTTACAGTCTATTTATTTGGGGATACCTGAGGATAAGGATTGTGTTCATTGATTAGCTCAACCCTAGGAAGTATTTATTAAATATTTTGAAAATTAAAAAAAAAATTAAAAATATTATTTATTTTATTAAATTTTAAATTTATATATTATATAATTACTGTAACTTTATTGGAAAATATTTATATTATAAACATAATATCATTTATATATTTTATCTTCCAAATTTTTTATGAATCTTACGACTGTGGATATTAATTTGTAGTTTAACACTTTTGGAGTGGAAGATGAAATCCTTTTTACATGCATATAATTTTAGGAAAAATTATATATTTTCTAAATAACATTTCTCAGTTTTAAGATTTATATATATATATATATATATATATATATATATATATATATATATATATATATATATATATATATATATATATATTTCTTTATGATTTCTTAATAAATATTCGAAAAAGAATGATAAATTACTTTCTAGAAAAAAAAATTCAAAACAAGATAGTATAATCCTGTCAATGTGAAGATTATATAGTAATAAGCAGATAACGATACTAACATCATAAAAGAAACTAATAATAAAATCGTCAAAATTAGAAAAGAAACTAACATCATATAATGATACTCCGCTATTTTAAACTATATAACATTTTGTGTACAATATTATATTGGCATAGATATATAATTGAACTATAGAAAATATTATTAAATTTATTAGTTAAAATGAATCTATAGAGAAAATTTTACTATTTATGATGAATCTATGGAGATGTTTCGTATAAATTAACTTTAGAAACTCTTTTTCAATTTTATTTATATTTTAACTTGCCACGACATTTTAACCCATGCGATAAAAGAGTCTAGCTGAACAATAATAAATGTGATATTGATATATTACTATTCTGAATATTCATACTGCCTGGAGTAGGGGCTAAAGCAGGCATCTGCTGAGAAGCAAACAAAATCCCCCACCACAGAACTGATCATTGAAGTAGTCAACACTTAGACTTGGGTGTGACGGTGCGATTTTAAATCAAATCATACATGCAATTTGATATATTTTTCCTAGTACAATCACACCGTTTAAATCTCAAATGGCCCAACTAAATGTATAATATTTACTGTTAGTTGGTATATTATATAAAGGGTTTCAAGAAATTTGGGTAATATCTGTAATAAATCTAATAGGTATGCACTGACCTGCTTAAAGTTTGGTAAGTAAATGCATACTCTCTTTTTGTTTTTTTGCTAAATTGTAAATGCACACTTGATTGTTATAATTATTTAAGTTATATATAAATGTTAAAAGAAAAATCCTATCATTAAAATATAAAATTTTAAAATCTCATTTATGACATCATAAGTCTAGACGCCAACACTCCAACATGGTCTTAAAAAGCCAAACCTGCGTGACTTCAAAAAAATCTTACCGAACATACCCTAAAAAATCAATAATTATAACCAACTAAATATATAATATTATTCTAATCAACAAATCATAAATTCAAAACCCACAATCATCCAATTAATATTGAACTCTAAAATCTAATAAAATAGCTTTCAAAAAACCCTACCGAACATAATTCATATCCTAAAAAAATTAAAATTATAACAAACTAAATATATAATACTATTTTAATCGAAAAATCATAAATATAAAACTATAAAATCTAATAATATATATAGGTATATATCACTAAAACCAAAACCTAAATATATATAAATAACGATTTAAAAGTACTACCCACATTTATCCAATTAATATTCACCTCTAAATTCTAATTATATATATATATATATATATATATATATATATAAAAGGAGACCTCTAAAATCTAATAAAATAAGCTTCAAAAAACTCTACTGAACATAATTCATATCCTTAAAAAAACTACAATTATAACAAAATAAATATATAATACTATTCTAATCGACAAATCATAAATTCAAAACCCACATTTATCAAATTAATATTAAACTCTAAAATCTAATAAAATAACCTTAAAAAAACCCTACCCAACATAATTCATATCCTAAAAAAACTACAATTATAACAAACTAAATATATAATACTATTCTAATCGAAAAATCATAAATTCAAAACTATAAAATCTAATATATATATATATATATATATATATATATATATATATATATATATCACTAAAACCAACACCTAAATATATATAAATAATGATTTAAAACTAGGGTATTTACCAAAAATACTACTTTTTCAAAAACAATTGCGATATTAATTTTTTACAAAAATAGGGTATACAACCAGATGCAACTTATTTTTAAAAATGCAACCATAAATGCAACCAAAAAATAATTATTTTTACTAATTTTTAAAAATGCATTTGTGATTGATTTCGATTGATTCCATTTTTAAATATGGTTGCAAAGTTGCAAACCGTATATTTGCAATTTTAAAAAAAAACATATTTTTGCAATAAAAAATAAAAAAATCCTATTTTTGCAATATATTTTTAAAAAATTCAGTATTTTTGCAAAAAAAAAGTGTTATCCTTGGATATTTTTCAAAAAACTCATTAAAACTACTACCCACATTTACCCAATTAGTATTCAACTCTAAAATCTAATAATATGTGTGTGTGTGGAGACCTCTAAAATCTAATAAAATAGCCTTCAAAAAAACTCTACAAAACATAATTCATATTCTAAAAAAACTACAATTATAACAAAATAAATATATAATACTATTCTAATCGACAAATCTTAAATTCAAAACCCACATTTAACCAATTAATATACAATACATTTTTTCCACAAAACATTTTACCAAAATTTTAAAATAACATTCTACTAAACAATTATAAAACTTAAAAAATAAAAGTGTTAGATATTTTTATAAAACTAATACCCTTTATTCAATTTCATTATTTCTTTTGGCAGTTGAAGTAACTTTTTTATACAAATAGCTTTGACATAGTATTAAGTAATCAACCCTACTATGTTTACAAATTTACTTATCTACGTGTATATGTATTAAAACAAATTTGGTTCACAATATTGTATTTTATATAACAATGTTAAACAATATATAGGGTTTGTACATATATAATTGTATTAAAATTTTAACTAATCACTATACTTTATTTGCTATCTTTTTAACTTTGTTATCTAAGTGAAACCAATTTTAATTCTTCTATCCCATTATTATACTATAAATTCAAAAAAATTAAAAATACATACTTTATAAAATAATAACATTATGCTAAATCCTAATTCTTTTTTATTAATATAAAACATTATTTAATATTTCAATAAACATTATGGAGTGTATAACTAATAGTAACTAGACATTTGTGACTTGCATTAGTTTATGTGCAAATAGTTTTCTTTTCTTTTAGCCCAGTAGTAACCCTCATTACAAATGGTACTCCCAATCAAATTTATAATTTTTCAACTGCATAACAACACAACCAATATTATAATATTTTTTTGGTTATTCACTCCCGCACCAATATTAAGCTAGACCTGATGCAATAATTTAAAAAACTACAAACTAGATAAATTAAACAGTTGAATTAGTTTAAGTACAAATAGTATGCATTTTTTATGTCTTTTCGCTCATTACAAAATAGTACACACAGTCAAATTTATAATAACAACCCAATGAATATTACAATATCAATATTACAATAATTTATTGATCTTTCACTTATACACTAATATTAAGGCATGGATGAATACCATCCAATTTCTACCCTTAATGGTAGTAAATCTAATTGGAGAATTAAAGTTAGAGTATTTTGTATGTGGGATATAGTCAGTGACGGAAGCAGGATTTGATGACAGGGGGCGTAATTTGAAAAGAAATATTGTCTTAAAAATCACAAAGATAACTTAATACATAATAATCAATCCAACAGGTTTCTAACAGTTGATTATGTCCTATTAGAACACGGCAATTGAATTCTACGAGTAGACATGTTTTGAAAACGGCATAATATGACATCGTTGACAATTTTCGCAAATACTTCATTCTCAATATATACTACCAAACTGTCATTCATCCATTCATCTCCCATTCGGTTCCGTAGACCCGTCTTGACAATATTCATGGCTGAAAATACTCTCTCAACTGAAGCAGTGGCAACGGATAGTAGCAATGCAAGTTCAATTAAGCGGTACACCATGGATAAGCTTGAGATTTTTCTAGTTGCAACCATCTTTTTCGCAAGACTCCCCAAATCTTCAATTTCTGAAAATTCTTTTTCCCTTCTTACATCATGAATGTACATGTCAAGTTGTGTTTTAATCATCAAAACCTCAGTCCATGAGAAATCTTCCTTATAAAGATCAGCAAGATGTACTAACTTATCAACATCAAAGTTGGAATATGAATTCCTAGGATCAAGGCATGCTACCGAAAGAAGTAAGTCGGTGCTAACTTCCGGAAAACGAGTATCCAACTCTTGAGAAATTAAATCAACAACCTAGTTCATAAGAGAGGGAGAAGCGGAGTTAAGAAAGAAGTTGATAATAAAATAGACTTGATAAAAAACTAGATAAACTACCTCACAAAAAACTTCAATGCGATAATGATGGTAATTAGTGACACTTTGTCCATCTCTCTTCATCCGGGTACGAGATTTTATGATATCTTCCATGTTAACAACCTCAATATTGTTTGCCACACAAAAAGAGTCAACTTCATTCAAAAATATTTCTCATCCTCTTTCTCGAAAGTCTTGCATTCGTTCCTTTACATTCACAATTAAATGCATAGCTTGGACTATATTTTGATCTCTTTGTTGTAGCAAATTTGACAAATCATTTGTGTAGCCAAGTATTTGTTTCATCAAGTGAAATATAAATACAAAGTCGTAGCTTTCCATCCTATCAACAAGGTCTTAGACATACCTCGTGTATCACTATTACTACCATCATCAAAAAAGTTTTCAAGCACTTTTATAACCGAAGGCCACAATGAGTGTAGACGTAGTAAAGTGATGTAGTGGGATCCCCATCTAGTGTCACATGGTCTTGCCAATCCTTTTTCTTGATTTTTGCCCCTTCCACTGCTAATTTCTCATGTCTCAAGGCGTTCAATTATTCGTTGATGTTCACTTTGTCGAAGACGGTCAGCCCTTTTGCAAGATGATCCACTCATATTCACAATCAAGCCAATAAGATTAAAGAAATCACTAATAGCTCGATTTGTTTTGGCAACAGCAACAATCACCAATTGAAGTTGGTGAGCGAAACAATGAACATACCAAGCATAAGGATTCTCTTTTAAAATGAGAGATTTTAATCCATGAAATTGTCCTCGCATATTTGAAGCACCATCATATCCTTGACCCCTCAATCTGGACAAAGATAACCCATGTTTGGCAAATAAGGCAACAATGGCATCTTTCAAGCAATTAGATGAAGTATCTTCTACATGAACCACAGCTAGAAAACGTTCAATAACTTCTCCATTCTTGTTCACATATCTACGAACAACAGCCATTTGTTCTTTCACTGAGATATCACGAGACTCATCAACTAAAATAGTGAATAAACTATCACCAATGTCCTCCAATATTGCAAGTGTTGTCTCCACGGCACAAGCATTAGCCATTTGTTTTTGAATGTAAGGAGAAGTCATTTGATTATTTCCGGGAGCATTTTGAGTTACAACTTTGGCTATTTCTTTATTTCTTGTGCTATACCATTCAAGAAACTCAAGAAAATTTCCTCTATTCAATGAGGTCGAGGACTCATCATGGCCACGAAAAGACAAACCTTGCCTCAATAAAATTGAGGTCACATCCAAAGTTGCAGTCAAACGAGTGTGATAAGCAACCTCCATCTCGCGACTTGTAGATGTTAACAAATGAGGCAAACTTTGTCTTTGATTTTTAAAAGCTTCAAATTGTATTCTAGAATTATGATGCGGGCTACCCATTTCGCAAACATGGTCTTTGAATTTTTCACTTGCTTTCTTCCAATTTTTAAACCCATCTTTTGTGAATGCTTCATCTCCATAGCGAATGACATTGATTGGCTTGAAAAGATAACAACTAAAACAATAAGCGGCATCATTCGAGATACTATACTCCAACCAATCAAATACTTTGTATCAATCTTCTCTAAAGCATCTCTTGTAGTCTCCAAATTTAGTTTTTGGAAAATTATGTCCCTTCGGTTGACAAGGACCTTTAGAGATATACTCTCTCCGAATACGATCTCGCATACTAACATCAAACTCATGAATTTGTTTACCCAATCCCGGGTCACTTATAATACCATCGGTAGGAGTAGGAGTTGGAGAATGAGTTGACGTTGGAGTAGAAGCATGAGTAGGAGTTGTAGTGGAAGTAGGAGCCGGATTGGAACAACTATTTTTATTAGGATCAACGGAATTTCTTGGTCTTTTAATTAAAAATTTATCCATTATCCTACAATATTTAAAGTAAACAAACACAATATAATATTTATACATTACATAGTGCATTGTTCATTTGTTCATATAAGCAACTAGAAGTATTTATAAAAAAATGAGTGAAACAGCCAAATACGGGGTTAAAACTTACAAGACAGTGGGCACCAAATGACCAAGGCAGAAGAATAAAATTCACTGACCCTTTGCTTTGTCTTGATAACCCCAATTCCAAAACCAAACACTTGTTTTGTGACAAAAAGTGAACCACCCGGCAATAAGCCAATAATTAATTCAATATTCAATTATTCAAAGGTACAAACTAAACATATAAATAAAATTCATTATTCAAACTTACCCAACTGAAATAGAGCTTCGATTTAAAGGAGAATAAACCTGGTTGCTTTACTTCTCTCCTCTCGTGTTGTCGTTGTCGGGTGTTTTATAGTGTATCTGTTCTTTTATCTTACTTTGTCATTGTGTATTAGGGATTTAGGGAGCGTGTGTTATGTGTTTTGTTTTTTTTAATTCACCATGTGTTGACTTTTGTATGTGTGTATACATGTGCTGCAGTTTGTAATACAAACAAAACTAATACATTTTTTTTATATCTAAGGGGGGGCAAAAAGGCACAATTCTAAAATACAAAAAAAAATAGTAGCTAAGCAGGGTCAATGGACCCCCCCCCCCCCCAGTCCCTCCACTCCTTCCGCCACTGGATATAGTAATTTAATATTGTTGGATGATAAGGTACCCATTTTTTCTTACAAAGTATCCCTCCACTTTCATTTCCTTATATCTAATGCAATATTACCAAAATCTGATATACAATATTTATTCCTTAATCCTAGATTTCATGCTATTTATGTAGCATTCTAGCATACATACATTTATCTACTTAAGCAATGTTAAGGGTTTAGGGAAACAATTTGTAGAAAGGAATGTGTGCATCATAAAAAAATTCTATGGTAAAGATTACATTCCAAACGCTATTCATTGCCTATAGAAGGATGTACAAATAACATTATTAGAAAATACCAAAGTTACACAAAGGGATGATGATGGCCTCATCGAAAAAAATATGTTTGACTTTTATGATTTGTCATATGCTGCAAACCTAAAAAAAATGACATGTTTCTCATAGGTAAAATTTACTAATATGTAGCAATATCTTTCATAATGTATCAAAGTTTTTTATTACTTTACGCCATTAATTATTACTAATGTATTCTTTAAAATATCATTGGGGTATTGATGGATATACAACCTTTACACCAATTCACAAATAGGCATAATCAAGACTAATCTAAGATAAAATTTAAAGTCAGTGACGGAAGGTAATAAATTTTCTATACTGGCGTGTGAAAATTAAATTAATATATATTAGACTTATGTTAATTAATAAAAAATATTTGTAATGGTTCGTCAGTCGAAATACTATTCTAGGACAAGTTTCTCAAGATCTTGAGGCATGTATAAATGAATTCACCCTCAATCCTCCCATAATAATCATAACAAGCATTGGTGTCAATCGAAACTCGGGTACTTATTTATTTATATATATATATATATAATATTATAAAATTGGTAAAAGAAACTTAGTTATTCATTATCCCATAATTTATTTATTTTCATGTCTTGCCAAGTCAAGCCCCAATGTATGTTACATTACTACTTACAAAAAAAATAACTTTATTTTTGAATATATAATATGATTCAAACATCAAACTACATTATCATTTGAATACATAAAATATTATTCTACCTATTTTATATAATAAAAATTCCAAATAATAATATATTGTTATTCTCTAGAACAATGTCAATATATTTGTAGAAGGGGGGTTGAATAAAAATATAACAACTTTTAATATTTTTCTATTTTCTTAAATGGTTTGAGAAGTTTGAATATGAATAACAATGACTGAAATAAATATTTGAACAAGATATTTAAAAATTACTAATTGATTGGTTTTTCCACAGTGTATATATTTGCTCAAATAACCTAGATTAAGAAAACCTAGCTGATTTTTATAAAATTAGAAATAAAATCAATTGTTCTTACAAAGTGTTCTAATGCTGAACAGTTGATTCAGAAAGATGTTTTAACTCTATTGATATTTCTAACAATTCTACCACTCTTGTTTATATAACACAAAAGTGTTTACAATCTCGAGAATAATAAAACAAAACTATCTATTCTAGGAATGTTACTAAACTATCTTTCATATCTGTTTATTTCTATGTTGAGAAATATCTTCATCCTAGGAAGAACAGCTTCAATCTGAGTCTTCATAGTCAATCTACATTGTCTTCCATAGGCATGCTTTAGTCTGAAGATTCCTGATATTTTGTCTTGTTGTGCAGTCCTTATCAATTGATAATTTGTTGTTAAGAATATCAATTGATTCTTCGTTGTATCCATCAACTGATATTCTTCTTCGATTGATCTTGATATCCATCGATTGATAATAGTTGTTGACTTTTCGATTGATAGATGTTATCAATCGATGGTTCTTCATATCAGTTGATGGTCTTCAATCTCTGACTTGACTTGTAATCAATTGATCTTCTATCAATTGATGACTCCATATCAATTAATCATCTTTCACTTGCATAATTTTTATATCTTCAAATAATTACAATTTGACAGTCTAAGTTGCACATCAGTTGATGACTTATATCAATCGACTCTAGTATCAATCGATGAGAAAATTATCAATCAACTAAAGTCATATCAATTGAAACAGACTAAGTACACCTATGTTATCATCCATATTATCAGTTGATTCACATAAACATTTCAACTGATAAATGGTTTTCTGATCAATTGATATTTATAATTTTCATATCAATTGATCAGTTACAATAAAATAAAATTATATGATTCTGAGGTTAAAGTTATCATCAAAATTACATTGATTCCTAACATATACGTTAACATTTGACTTCCTACATAATCGTACAATCTATCTAGCCATGCATCTACAAGGTTCTACATTAATCATGACCACCACAGCGTCTTGCAACTGTGCCAAAGACAATTTCTCAGGTAAAAATATGTAACGAAGTAATTTATAACTACTGTTTACATATATACCACTGTACACATAGACAGAGTGTCATCAACAAGCTTCTATCCTACCGAAGAAATGAGTGAAGTCACATCTGATGAACAGATCTTTAATTTAGTTGAAATAAAAGCATTGAGCTCTGACTACAAAAAGGTATTTTATTTCATTCCATCCTATCAGTTTTACAAATGAATACAGACATGTTTACTTGCAAACCTCATAAATAAGTTTACATGCACTAATCTTCACAAATTATATTTAACACACAGAAATTGGTTGCATGTCACCTTACCATAGAAAAGGTTGAGATAACACATGAATGGTTCTACTATGTCTGCATATCATGCCAACAAGAGGTAGATCTAAAAAGAAATAAATTTAAATGTGACAGCTGTGCGAGAAACATCTCATTCCCTGATAAAAGGTAAGTTGAATACTATAGAATACGTGTGTAGTAGTTTAACAAAACAATGCACATTAACAAAATATATTTAAAGGTTTCGTATGAGAACATTTGTGTCTGATAATACATCGGTGCAGCCCTAATCTTACAAGATAGAGAAGTGAGAAAAATTATTGAATTAACTGTGTTTGATATATTAATGCATCAAAGTAAAGTATATATCTTTAAACTTACACAATAGATTATCTTAAACTATAAATCTCTTACTATTTCTAAATTATTTTACTACTAACCAAAACATGAGGGAGACAACGGTTCTTTCCTAGATAAATTATTGGCAGTAGTGGGAAAGTTATACAAAGCTATTGTTGCTTTATCAAATGAAAATATTAAAAATTCTTCAACACAGTATATTGCGACAGACATCAACTTGAATGAAGACTTACCCTCACAACAATCCATCAAATTGGGTCATTTAGAACCAGTGACCAAAGTATGAATACTTTACTGAGCTATAATATCTTCAAGCAATTATTTTCCTCTCTAACATTTCGTTACAGGATCTACAACCAGCTATATCTATTAGGCCTAAATTCAAGAACGTACATGAACTACACACAGTAATGGATGACAATAAAAAAAGAGGAAAAAAGCCAAAAGAAAAGGTTTTTGAAAACAACAAGAATAAACAACCACGTACCAAACTTAAACCTATAAAGATGGAAAAGGTAAATTTTAATATCTCTCCTAATTTCAATTTTTATTCCATGTTTAATACACTACATATTTAATTAGTAGTTAATTATATCTATATTGCAGGTATGATTCCAACACCAATTTCATGGTTGAAACAATTCTCATAAATTGTAACTCAAAGTCATTTACCTATATTGTACCATTGCAAAATATATTCACCTCAATACACTGTATCATCATATAGCTACAACAATGTAAATTAAACTTCCTTTTAACTGTTTCCATTTATTATTGTTACTCCAACTTATTATTAAGTGCACCATATCAACAAAAGATCTAATTATTCTAACCTACTGTAATTAAATAAATCTTCATTTACAGTTTCATTTATTCAGTTTTATCATACAATTTCATTGTTTAAAGTAATTACCTATAAATTGTTAGCCCAACACATAATAATTTTATCTTTCCTCCCTAAGACTACAATAAAATTAATTTTAATTTTATTATATATTACACACTGTTTTCTTTATTATATATTATGATATAACAATATAATATATTTTAATCCTCTTAACTAATTAAGAAATGGATACAAAAATAAAAATACTAGAAGCATGTCAATAAAAACCATAAGACAAATAACATTCTACATTTTATCCCGCCACATAGCGCGGGCAAAGAAATCCTAGTATTGTATAAATTCTAGTATATGCATTCAATTTAATAATATTAATAATAACAAGTAAACCTTACCATATATAACTTGAATTGTGGCTTAAAAAACAAATAGTTTTTTTTACCAAATGTATATAATATATACTAAAAATTATTACTCCTATTTCATAAAAATACAGTGCGATTTGGTTTGAATTAAAAACCACATACGGCACTAGCGTGGTTTATCAAAATTTCGAGCCACAACCGCATAGCATGAATTATGAACCACGTGCTACAGTAGGCGGTTTCTGCGGTTTACGGGACAACCCTTGCCAATTTGCAGAACATATAAGCTTCATTTCTCTTCTGGGAGCAAAATGAATTACTGATCAGACTATTCAGATTACCAACAATATAAAAAATTTATCAGGCTCCCCACTCGAGTGTTTAATAACCGGGAGAGAGGGACCATACAGTATAACTGCAGATACCCAGATATATATCCATTTATGCACTAACACTGTGAATTCACAAGGACTAAAACTAAATCAACAATTTACCAGAAATAGCAAAATTCCAAAACTACATAGGCACACATCAGAACTGAATTACCTATAACCCTCATGTTTTCAATGTTTTACATATTGAACTGAATCAAGACAAACTGCTCCATAATCGATCTAATAGGAAATGTATGTGATAGAAGTAATCAGATTACCAGAAACAGAGCATCGCCAACTGTTTCCTTCATTAATCAGTAGTCGTTTAAGCCAGATTTGATTCATTCCACTTCAGTGAGATGCCCTGATAAAAACTGAAAGCTAGTACCACTGATTTGGAAGCGAATCAAGCTAAGACGCTAATCACCCGATAAGAGCAATCCAAGCTAATCTCAGGGGGAAAAAATTAAAAAAAGGACAAAAGTAACATGCACGTTAGACATCTATAACTGTAGATCAAGTTAAATATGATATTATGAAACAATAGAACTCTACATAATTATTTCAATATTTCAAACATTCATTTAACCAAAAAAAATAAATAAATAAAAAGCCTACACAATTGCTTCACATATGCCCATCAGCTGATTATATTAATATTTAAAACATACAGTTGCTGGCTGTGCTTGGATCCTACTAATCACTATGTCATCAGCTGGTTGCTCCTATCCTGCTAACATGATGCCGGTTGAAGTTGCTTCAACCGCCGAACAACTTGCTTCATAGTTGGCCTTGTGGATAGAGTTTCGACAGTGCATACCACTGCCAGGTGTAACACTTCAACCAGATCATCATGCGGACCTGCATCCCATAATCCTGCTGTGAAGAATTCTTTGGCACGTCCTTGCCGCAAAAGCATACATGCCCAAGCAACAATATTGAAACCGTTACCATATGAAGAAAATGAAGGATCTAACGCTTTCTTGTCTGAAATTAACTCAAGTAGCACCACCCCATAACTATAGACATCAGCCTTGTCAGAAACACGACAAGTCATTGCATACTCAGGAGCTACATATCCAAAAGTCCCAGCAACGCCAGTAGTAGCATGGGTTTCTGATGTTCCGAGGAGTCTAGCTAATCCAAAGTCAGACAAATAAGCATTGAAGTCATCATCCAACAATATATTGCTAGGCTTGACATCACGATGAAGAACACGTGGCACGCATTGATCATGCAGATACGCTAGGGCCCGTGCTATGTCCAAAGCAATCTTGTGAAGTATCCTCCAATCCACTGCTCTTGTGGATCTTTCCTGAATAAATTTCTCCAAATTACCGCCAGGTAAATAATTATAAATAAGAAACATCTCTGTGTCACTTGCATGATATCCAATTAGGGTAACAAGATTGGGATGACGCAATCTGCCAAGTGTCTTGATTTCTGCGTCAAATTGCTGGACTCCTTGAAACCGTCCAACTGAAAGCCGTTTTATAGCCACTAATACGCCTGGGGAAATTTCAGCCTTGTAAGTTGCTCCAAAACCCCCGTTCCCAATGCAATTACTAGCATTAAAACTCCCTGTGGCCCGCACTACATTCTCAAAGGACAAAGGGACCCCTATATCAGTAAATACAGTAACTTCTTTTCTGATAGACCCACCAACCCTGGACTTCGGATGCCACTTTCGGGTGTAAAAGAACAGGACAATGAGAGCAAGCAGCACTGACACAATGGCTGATGCAGATGTTATGGATGCAATCTCGATCGAATTGAACCCATTATTGCCACTTTTTTTGCTGTTTTCACTCACAGATGGGGAAGCAGCAGAATTTTGTGAATTCCCTCCTTGATCTGCAGATGATTCTGATAAAGAATACACCCTGCAGGGCTGCAGAAATGGGTTTCCAAGGAGATCATTACATTTAATTAAGTTACTATTTTGGGGGACTGGCCCGGATAAATTATTGAAGGACACGTTGAACACCGAAAGTGTGGTCACATTAGCCAAACCAGAGGGAAGCTGACCAGAGAACTTATTGTTGTTCAGTAACAGAGTGGTGAGGTTGGTCAAATGCACAATAGTATCTGGAATTTCCCCAGAGAGAGAGTTCATAGAAACATCAAGCACTTCTAAAGACTGCAGCTGCCATAAGCTCAGAGGTACAGGGCCAGTAAGGTTATTGCTGGCTAAAGAAATAGATTTGAGATTACTTATCTGACCAAGAGTGGCAGGAATTGCACCTTGTAACCGATTCCAACTCAAATCAAGAGCAACGAGAGAAACCAAACCTCCAAAATTAGGAATTGCCCCAGCAATCTGATTTCTAGAGGTATCCAGAAGTATGAGAGACCTGCACATTACACCAATTTCTCGAGGAATTGGACCAGATAATCCATTTCCACTGACATTAACAATAAACCCTTTCAACATGTCACACTTCCCAAATAATCCACCCGGAAATGGTCCACTCATCTTGTTTTTGCCAGCAAGAAATGCATAAACAGTATGTGAACCTAATCTCTCTTGTGCAATTGGAACTGAAGAATATTCCCCAGTAAAGTTGTTGCTGCCGAAGTTGTGCATGATTGCAAGATTACCAACATCTCCGAATAATGGCAATGAAGTTGCATTCCGAGCTCCATATTCGAAAAATGACACATATGCAGTTAAAGCGGAGTAGGGTTCAAAAGGCTTATGGCTTATTGAAGGAATAAGAGGACAAGCACTAGAATTGAACAAGGGAATGGAACCAGACAGAAAATTACCGCTGACATCAAACAGGGTCATACAAGGAACTTGAAGACTCCCGACAAGGCCCCCTGTCAGCCTATTTGAACTCAAATCAAGAAAGTACAAACTTTTGCATTTGACTAAACCCACAGGAATTTCTCCCATGAAATAATTTCCGGCCAAATTCACCATTTCAAGGCTGTCGCAAGTACCCCAATTACTGGGAAGTTTTCCTTCCAAAGTGGCCCTTGGTGCCCATAACACCCTGAGCTTTGGAAGAGTAATAATTTCTGTGGGAATCGTGCCTTGAAAAAGGTTAAATTCTTCATGACCAGAAGCTGCAGACAGATCAGATTCTGACTCAGCACCACCACTAAGAGGATCCCACAAGTTTGAGAAAACTACAATTGATAACTCTGAACACTTTCCAAGTTCAGGAGGTATCATTCCGCTCAGACTGTTTCTCGAAACATCCAATACTTGAAGCTTATTAAGTTTTCCAAGTTCCATGGGAATCACCTCTTCTAGAATATTTGAGTACAGCAAAAGTGACTGCAACATGCTACAATTACCCAAACTGCTCGGTATTCCTCCCACCAGATAATTACCCGCAAGCTCCAAATGCTCAAGTTTCCGACAGTTACCACCAATCTCATGAGGAATCTGCCCATTAAGTCTATTAAACGACAAATAAAGCCCCCTCAAATCCCCAAACTTTCCAAAAAACACGGGAATTGTCCCATTCATTTGATTCCCTGCCAAATTCAACACTTGTAATCCCCCACAATCCGACAAAGAACTTGGAATCTCCCCTACAATCTCATTAAACCCCAAATTAAGAACCCTCAAATTCCTCAACCCCTTGAACTCATTTGGCAAAAACCCACCAACGGAGTTTCCCTCGAGATCAAGAACTTCAAGTTTCTCCATCCCCCAAATTTCCACAGGAATTTCACCACTTAATCCATTAAAAGGAAATGACAAAACCCTAAGCTCACTCAACTTAGCAACAGCAGGTGAAATCTTACCACTTAACACAACACCACTACCAGAACAAACCCTTCTAATTCCGAAACCATATATCGAAAACTTGTCATATTTATCACAAGAAAGAGTACTAGAATTACCTCCACCGCCAGTAACATTCAGAGCCAAAACCCTAGAATTTGCATCACAGCTAACACCAAACCAAGAACAGTGATTAACACTTGTAGATTTCCAGCTTGAGAGCATTCCAGTAGGGTCAGAAACAGAGCTCTTCATCTCCAACAAAACCGATTTATCCGAATCGGGTCCAAAAAGTTCTGACCCGTGAACTGAAGCAAAAACCCAAAAGAAAATCAAGAACTTCAAGCGTTTGTCAAGACTGTAACATTTGAAACGACCCATTATTCAAACCCTTAAAGGGTCCAAGAAAATATAAAAAAGATTGAATCTTTACAAGTTTTAAGTGTTTCTTGGTCTGAAATTAGGTTTATTGAGCTTGGTTCGCTCAAAAACCCCAAACCCAAGCCCTAATTTTTGTGGTGATTGTAAAGATGGGTAGAGAGAGAAAGTTGTGAGGAGAGAGAGAATGAAGACTCAACAGTGATTGTTCTTTGTGAAAACGCGTTCTTGTTCTTTGTTTCTTGTCTTTCTTTTTCTTTTCTCTCTCTTCTAGTTTTCTACCAGCATATTCTAATTTATTTAGAGTATATTTTTTTAAATTGAAATAAATCAGGTACATTTAATACAAATACAGAGGTGGTTTTCAATATTAGTATCGCAGTTTCTATAATGGTATGGTATTGTTTCTCTCGGATAAGAACTACTGCTCCGAAAAATTAGTATATTCTGTACTTTAATAATACATATTTTTTCATTTTTTTATCCAAATACATAATTTAGTCTCCTCATTGTATTTTTATTTACAGAACACATGTATTCTTAATAAAAAAATGTGATATATTTAACGAAATGAAAAGTGTAAGACTAGTATGTACTGTAAATCATATGTATGTGTTCTGTAAACATTTTTCATTATTTTTTAGGAATTCAAATAATTTTCCCGTTATGTTTATATTTACAGAACATTTGTATTATAAACAAAAAATATGATGATTTTTATAAAATAATAAATGTTCTCCAAAATTCTCTGATAAACTAATTCTTCATAAAACTCAACTCTGTATTGAAATACCATATCCAAATTAATTATAAATATAATTTGTTTATAGTATTTTTTAGCAGAACAATATGTACACAAATGCTTAATTTGGTTTATTACTTGATATATATATATAAATTATATATGCTTCTTTCAAAAGAATTTGAATTATATTTTTTTTTAATAAAGAGTCACTATCAGAATGTGACTGGAGAAATTATACTCCGTATACGCGATGATTAAGTACAATACTCTATTCAACAGTTACCAAAAGTATATATATAATTCATACATGAAAGTCTGGTTGAGTTTTGTTGTTTTACTTCTACAGTTCTAGTACTTTTTTTCGAGGAAACTGTATTCTCCTAACTGTATATTTTTTTAATGTATTACCTGTGTTACTCCTTATTCTTTATATTTTCTATTTTAAAATATTCATTTTAATTTTTTATATTTTTAAAAATAATAAATTTTTAATAATTAAAAAATCAAATAGACCTATTATTTTCCACTAACTTCCGAATCAATTATATTTTATTAATTGATACCACAATTTTATCTACTTTTTACCCATTTCTCTTCTCATTTTTCAATTTTAGTACCCAATTCATCCGTAAAGAATTGGAAATGACCCGGTACAATTTAACAAATCACAAATGTGAAAAAAGATATGTTCATATATACACCTCAGGTCACCGTTGAATTGAGTTGTACGAGTAGGAAAACACGTAGTGATACGGGAAATTGGAATTGTATTAAAAAACTATCGACTTCTTCAAATATATTTTTATCCCTGTTTTCTCTAAATGCTAAAAGTACTTTTCAAAAATTAATTTAAATTTTATTAAGAATATATTTTACCCACTTTTTAATAAAAACTATTGAAAAAAACATATGACTGTTTAATAATATCATTTTATATATACATGTTTTAAAATATAATATATAATATTTTTAGACAAATTTAATAGTGAAATTTAAAGTTATGAATGATATTACTCTAGTTTATATTAACTTTTTGACATAAAATTCTTTTGGTTGAATATTTATATTAAAATAAACGTGACAATCATATGAATTAAATTGATTATTTACTTTTCATAATACGCAGATGAGATATTAAATCATTATAATGAATTTTGAGTTTTGCACACATCTCCCTTATACACTGCAGGAAAACCTCTATAAATTAATATAGTCGGAACCGGAGAATTCTATTAATTTATAGAGGTATTAATTAATCAATAAATTATTAATTATTAATTTATAGAGAATTTTTGACATCAAACAAAATTAGTTTTTCAATTATATAAATTTAAATAAAATGAATTGAAAAAATTATGTTTTATACTAGAGCTGTTAAACGAACCGAGCAGACTCGAACTCGACTCGACTCGGTAAAAACCCGACTCGACTCGACTCGGTTCGTTAACGAGCTCGAGTTCGGCAAGAAAAAAAAGCTCGTTAAGCTTAACGAGTCGAGTCGAGTTTTTTTGTTATTCGACTCGACTCGACTCGGTACTCGACTCGACTCGACTCGACTCGGTAGAAACTCGGTACTCGATAAAAAATATAAAAATATATATATATTTTTTATTGTTTTAGTTTTTAATTTTAGTTTTTAGTGTTTTAATTTTAATTTTTAGTTTTTAGTGTTTTAATTTTAGTTTTTATTTAAAAAAATAAGCCCAAAAAAATAAAAAATAATTATAAAAAAAATATCGAAAAACCCGACTCGACTCGGGATCGACTCGGACTCGGGATCGACTCGGTAGGCTCGTTACCGACTCGACTCGACTCGGGTCATTAACGAACCCGAGTTCGGCGCAAAAAAATAACTCGTTTAATAATCGAGTTCGAGCTCGACTCGGTTAGAAAAACTCGAGATCGAACTCGTTAAGAAAAAACTCAACTCGACTCGACTCGTTTACAGCTCTATTTTATACTTAATTCAGTTAATTCAATGTACGATAGTTTACAAATTCAATGGGTATTAGTAAGATTCAAAATAAATATTCATGTATATTTATATGATATTAAAGACAGTATAACATTTTTGCAGTATGTGTAATACTCAAGACATCAAAAATATTGATTAATTATTTTGTGATGTTTTACGAAAACACCACACTCGAACTTTTGGATGCAACAAAGAAGATTAGGGATGAGTTTAATATAGATTTAAATTTTAAAAACACTAGAATCATATTTTACAAAATGTAAGACATATATTTCTATGATTATAAAGGGATTATTAATTTATAATATTATTGGGACCATATATTTATACAGGGGTTTTCAAAGAAATTATTATCTCATTGTCTTATTGAAATTGGTTATTTTTTGAAATGACCCAAGTTGGGACAAGAGAAAATTATTAACTTAGAGAGGTTATTAATTTATTGAGTATAATTTAGTGAGGTTTTATTGTAGTTAGTTTTTTTTTAATTTAAAATATTGTATTAGAAAAGCTTTAAAGACAAGTTAAGCCGTACAAGGACAAGTCCTAGACAGGAAGATCATTGAAAACAAAGTCTACAACATGAGGACAAAGTTTTACATCAAACTTTTACAACAAGCCAACAATCTTTTGAAGATGGAGTGGAAGGAGACTGGCCTTTTTTGAGAACCAAGTAGAGAAGGCCATTTTACTTGAGATGTCATGCACTATGCAGTTGAACAAGGTTTGAGGAGACATGATACCTCTGTCATGGATCATATCATTCATGTGTTTCCAAATTAGATAGTTATGGACCTGCAATGCTAAGTAGAAGCTGTCGTCGAACGCTAGTACTTTGGCCTGAAGTAAACTGCAATACCTCGAACCATGTGGTGAAAACCTTCACCCCTTCTTCTGTGAAAATAAACAGAATCTTGCTCAATACGAATTCAGTGCATGAGCATCTGACAACAAATGATCAGAGGTTTCCTTGCCCGCTATGCAAAGTAGGCATTGATCATTCACCACTACATCAAACCTCCTCAATCTAGCAGCAGTTGGCACCCTGCCATGGCAAGTAATCCATTCAACGAAAGTGTATCGGGGAATATGAAATGTGTGGCATATAAGGGAAGCTCATGACCAGGTTAGATCAAAGTAACGAATGTTCTGCCAAATAAGTCTAGTTGTGACTTTATGGATAACAGTAGTGTCCCAATATAAAACGTCATATTTATCCAAATTGATAGGCATTGATCTATCAAAAGTAAGACACCATCTTATCATAGCCATAGACATCTCATTATGAATTTGTGGCAAGTTCCAAGTAGTTTCCTGAATAAGAGAGGCCACCTTAGCATTGCTAGAAGAATTAAGGTCTATTGGGCCCTCCGTCCCCCAAGGGTCATGCCAGAGGTAAGTGTCATTACCATTACCAACCTGGATATGAAGATGTTTAATGGTCAGATGTCTTAGTTTCAAGATCTTTCTTCAAATCCATGAGTAGTCAACCGGGATCTTCAATGCCCAAAATGATTTATTCACGAGTCTCACATTCCGAACCCACGCTGCCCAAAGGGAATAGGATTGCTTGTTAAGTATAAGGCAGATGTAAAATAAGATTTGACTTTGGTTCCAATCCTTTGCATCCTTGAATCCCAGGCCCCCTTCATTTTTTGGTAAGCAAATCTTTTTCCATGCAATTTTAGCCCCTCCTTTGTTAACAATATTTCATTTCCAAAAGAACATGCAGAAGAGTTTCTTAAGTAACTTGAAAACCTCCTCCGAAAGGATAAAGTGCTCAGTCCAGACAGATTGGAGAGAATGAAGGACAACAGTGATGAGCTGGACTCTGCCAGCATAAGAGAGGGTCTTGGAAGTCCATTTCAGGATTCAAGTTGTTACTTTTTCTAGTAAGGGGACACAATCATTAATCGCTAGAACTGAAGAGATAAGTGGCACTCCTAAGAATTTCACTGGCAAGGTACCTCGAGAGTAGGCAACATGTTGATCAAACCAATTAAGCACACTTTCTTTAGCATTTCGAAAGTAGGAATGGCTTTTCATAATATTTGGAGAGAGATCACTCCAAATAGAGAATTTAGTGAGTTGGCCCATCAGAATCTTAATTGAAGAGACGTCAGCCTTATAGATCAATAAGACATCATCAGCAAAGAACATGTGTATGAGGTCAAGTTCCTTGCAATTGCCATGGTGTCTGAACCGGGGACCAAGATCCAAGATGAGAATGGAAAAAATATTCATAGTAATAGAAAATAGATACTGAGAAAGCGGGTCACCTTGCCTCAAGCCTTTTCACCCCGGAAAATAACCATGCAAAGCTCCATTAACCTTAACAGAGAACATACATGTAGAGATGCATGTTTGAATCCATTCAATAAATCGAAGAGGAAAATTGAATTTATGCAAACAAGCAATAATAAAATCGCATCTAACAGAATCAAAAGCTTTGTGAATGTCAATTTTGATAGCACAACCAGGGCTTCCATTGCGTCTTCCATAACCTCTAAACATTTTTTGAGCAAGAAGAATATTGTTTTAGATGTTTATTCTTTTGATGAAAGCTGATTGAGAAGAGTGAATTAGTTTAGGCATGAGGATTTGCAGACGAGAGGTTAGGATTTTAGAGATGCATTTGTAGACAATATTGCAAAGGGAAATCGGCCTGAAGGCTGCCATGGTGGTAGGAGTTAAGGTTTTCGGGATTAAGGCTATGGAAGTAACGTTGAAAGCAGAGGGCATCCGGTTGGTGTTAAAGAAATTCTTAACCGCATTGCAAAAATCTTGACCCACTATATGCAATGTGTGTTTGAAGAAGTCTGTCGTAAAGCCATCAAGGCCTGATGCCTTTCCCGTTTTCATCTTTTTGATAGTAGAGTAAATAAGATCATCTGTAATGGGAGCCAGTAAGAGAGCATGATCCTCTTCATCTATCGTTTGGCAGTCCATCTCCTCAAACTCCTCCGATTGAAAAGCGGAGTCTTGGGATTTTCCAAGAGTATTGGGCAACATGAGAGTGTCCCGTGACAATGTTATCTTCTGAGTCAGCAAATGAAAGGATTTTAGAGTGGTTCTGATTGTCTTTGACTTGGTTGAAAAGAAATATGTATTCCTATCTCCTTCTTTCAGCCATCGAATCCTAGATTTTTGCGCCCAGAGGATCTCTTCCGGTTGGAGGGCTTTGTCAAGATTGTTGTTGATGTCAATTTCTTCCTTTCTCAAATCCATAGAGTTATTCAGGATCATGGCCATCTGAAATTGTTTTAGACTATCTCTAAGGTTAGAGACGGTAGATTGAACAATTCCTTGATTGGAGTTAAGAATCTTGAGAGCTCTCTTACAAGTTGAAAGCTTACTCTTGAGAATAAACATAGGGTCTCCTCTAACAGGGAAGCTCCAAGCTTTGGCTACGCAGTCCAGGAATCCCTCTAGTTTTAACATGTGATGGAAGAACTGAAAAGGTTTTGCAATAGTAGGCTGAGGAGATTCACATTCCACAAGAATTGGGGAATGATCTAACATGCCTCTTGGCTTGACATTAGCATGACTCTATGGAAATGTATGAAGCCACAGAGGTTTGACCAAAATCCGATCCAATCTTTTGTAAATGAGATCCTCAATTTGTTTGTTCCACCAAGTAAATTGATCCCCAGAAGTTTTTATTCCAGTCAAGTCACAATTGATCGTGCATCCAAGAAAGTCCTGCATTTCTTGATTTCATCCCTCTCTTCCCCCTTTAACTTCGAAAAGGGAAAGAATGCAGTTGAAGTCCCCTCCAATGCAACAAGGAACATCTTTGGGAAGATAAGTAAGAGTAGATCATATGTCTGATCTAAGAAACCCTTCATTATGAGTATTGATGAAGCATCCACAAAAAGTGTTATTAACATCCTTGTGAAGGATGTTACAGGCAACATGCTTACGTGTAAGGATATATAAAAGGCGTATCATATTGTAAATTTCCTTTCTTCAAAATAAAAAAAATAAAAAATCCTGAAAAACAAAGAAAATAGTACTATTTTTCCATAAAAAAGACAAGACACCTCCACGTACAAAAACATCTTTTTCGGGATAAAAGTATGGGGGCCATTTTGCCGGTAGATTAATGTAAAAAGAAAGAAGTGGGTCCTGACAGTGCCGATTAATTAATGTAAAACCCGGTCAATGCCCCCGCCTAATCCGAATGGCAACAAAGTCTTTAGCTTGACCGCCTGAGCTGGTCTGGAACAAGGGCTGGACCCCTTCGCGTCACCGGTTCAACCGGTCTGGTTTTAAGGGTCTAATCTTTTCCATGGTGGTAGGGAATCCCACGTGACTTGTCCATCAGAAGCTGCCATTAGCTCAGTGGGCCCAACTCTTTTGTTCAAATTGTCCTCCACTGTGACATACACTACTGATTTTTCATTTTTGAAAAATTAAAGTGCTTGTTTTATTATTGTTTTTTATTTTTAAGATTTTGCCAAAGAGAAATTAGTTTAAATATTGCAAATATGAACCTTTTTAAGTTCATTTTTGTATGGCAACAGTTGTAATTCATTGGATAATTCTTATTCTACGTACTTTGATCCAAAAGACCCATTTTTATTATTTTCTTTTTTTAATAGATTAGAAATTTTACTAAGTGATTTCAAATTAAAATTTATTTTTCTTCATAACCTAAAATAAGTGTCAGCAATGAAGCGTGATACAATAGTAATTCTGTTTGACTTATTTTTCAGAAAACTGTTTCTTTCAGTTAATGTTATTTTCTTCGTTATTTATATGTGAAAAAATTAAGTTTTATCTTATAAGTTATGCTGCTTTAAATTTTTTATTTAATAATTTGAAATTTATAATATATATATATATATATATATATTTAAAAAATAATAGAAAATGTATTAGAGGTTATTTTTATAAAGAATAGTATTCACTTTGTAAAGTTAAATTACAAAACTAGAATAATTAATTATATAAATATATTTTTTAAAATTATTAAAATTTATTGCAAATATTATTTATGAATTAATTTATAATTTATTTATTTATTAAGATAAACCGAACCTATACGTCAAGGACAATTAGTAGTTTATACTAAAGAAATTAAAGAAAATATGTTTCTGTCAAGTGGCCACTAGAAAAGTTAGTTAAGACAGCACTTTTTAGAGATGCAAGTTAGCTGAGAGAGCACAGCAAGTGAATTGGTCAGGTTTTCATCCGATTTAAAAAAATTATTAAAATTTAGTCTAGATTTTTTTTTTCAACAAAAACTTTCACGTCAATGAGGTGTATTAAAATATAATTTCATAAAAACAGAGTTCTATTCATTAAAAAAATTTATCATCTAATCAAAATACATGTATGGTGTTTTTAAAATTTAGACAATAAAATTTTAATATCTGAAAATAAAACACTTGTGAAAAAAATGATAAAACCATAATTACAAAATATACAATATAATATTATTTGAATAATAATAATATAATTAAAATCCAATCAAATGGATCTTTTGGTTAGATAACTAAAATTAACATATAATACTATAATATTTTTAATCTAGATTTTAATTTTAATTGGACGGAGTTTTTGGAAATTATTTGAGTTTTTCTGATTCTTCGCGAGTTATGATTTATTCGGATCCGGATTCAAATTGTATTGGATCAAATTTTATGAGAAATTGACTAATTTTTTATAAAATTATTAGTATAATAAAATAAAAAATACATATATATACATACTAATTATATATGATCATTAACAATTAACACACACACGTATATATGTGATTTATTTATTCATTTGATACTTTTTTTAAAAGAGTAGTCAATTATTTGTGTATATATTTGATATATATTTTATTTACATAAAATAAATATAAATACAAACTAGTTATTTTTTGTCATTATTATGTACATACATATATATGTGTAAGATATTTTAATTTAAAATAAATAAAAATATGCATATACATATGTACTTATAAATATATTTAATAATTAATTTTTTTTTAAGTTCTAACCGAATTTTATTTAAACTTCGACCAAAAATATAGTGTTCGAAAGCTCTAAAGTCTAAACCGAGTCTGATTGGACTAATTTTTTTCCAACCAAAATTATATAAACTCTTTAGCCGCCGGGTTTTCGGACCCGGTCCTGTTTCGTATATATCCAGCACTTTTCCTCTTAGAAAGGACGTACATGAAATGGTGGCTTTGGAGCTTCCTCAACGGATTTTACTAGGTTTTGTCGGGATGAAATGACAGTTTTTAGTCTTTTGTTTCCGCTCTATTGCGTGACAGTTATCAACATCTCTCCTGTATATGGTCTGCCTTAAAATAAGTCTTTTTAAATTTATTTTCGGGTAAAAATTTCATATTTTGATAAATGTTTTTTATACAAATATTTAATATATATTTGAGATTCTATAAGTTGCAAAAAAAATTTAACTTTTTTCTAAAAAAAGTTAGAAATCTCTAATTTTGTCTTATTTTCGGATTCAGAAGTCGGAACTTAACGCAATTTTTGAAAAATACTCGGGATTTGACCCGAGTTATCACAGCTACTTTCCGACCAAACACCTCACACTCCCTCCAATTTCACCCATAATCCCATCTTTAATCATCATATCAATCACCCAAATCATTGTCAACCAAAAATTAAAATCTAATTTTATGTTTTCTTGTTCATCGAGGGATTCATTATAGAAAGATTGAGATTCGTTAATGATGTAGAAACTTGAGACCCATTGTTGAGAAATAAATAAGGAAGGCCCCATGTTTCAAGATTGACTTGATGGTGATTCACCAGATCTCATTGAGTCCAACGAGCCATCTCAAACGAGCTATAAGTTTTGGTTTGTATTGCTTATTGTTGTAATTTTTTCCTCGTTATTTTGAATTTATATACTGTGTGTATGACCACCACAGTCAATGTACACTTTCTTGAACCTTCAAATTTTACATTTGATAAATTGTATTTTTAGTTTTTAAATGAAGTGATTTGTTGTAATTTGGCTACACGATATACTTTGTTGTACAAAAATCTTTGATCTCATCTCTAAGCCTACTTGTCTGTTGTCTATCTCGATTAAATCAGTGTTTTAATGAGTTTGTTTATTTGTTGATATATACTTATCAGTTGCTTAGTTCGTTTTAGTTATGAGTTTGGATTATTATCTTATTTTTGGGATATAGATGCTCTGTTTAAAGCTTGGTTACCTAGTTTGCAATGCTACTTCTCTGTGTTAGTCTTGTGTTAATTGGTTTTTATGGATTGACTTGTTAGTTCTCAAGATTAATCAGTTAAATTATCGTTTAAGAATTATCTTATTTGATGATATTTTCTTGATCAATAATAATATGTGTAACTTGTTGTAATTTGCATTGTTAACCTGCTTATAACTATTATTCTTTTAATTTAGGTGTCGTTTGTAATTGTTTTGTTTAAGTTGAGAAATTTTAAATTTAAATTGATTTATGTACCATAAATTAAAAAATTTGTTGGCGACCATGTATGATGGCTTATTTGGTACCTTGAATGGTAATTTTGTGCCATGATCGATGGCTAATATGTACCATTTGTGGAGTTTTTTTTTGAATAGTTTTAATTTTGTAATTAAGGTTTTTTATGTGATTAATAATGATGATCGTTACACCATTTATGATTGGCTGATACTTACCATGTAAGAAAGTATATTTTTTTAATTTTTAGTTATTTAATTAAATGAGGTAATAATAGTGTTACATATTATAGTATTTAAAATTACTAGCTATTGTTTACTCTTGATTTAAATTTGTTATCCGAATGTTAATATTTTTAATGAGTATAAAAGTGACGTCTTATAATTTGTATTAATGTTGGTAGTTAGCATTTTCATTTTTTTAATATATTATTATTATTTACTCATGTGGGGTTCTCTTTAAATTTACTGGTGTAATTTTAGTAATGTTTTGAATATTTTGTGGACTATTATTACTCAATATATGGTTATTATTCCCTTATTTACATTTTAAACTATAGTTTATACTAATAATTCTATATTAATTTTGGATAATAAATTTGCCTAAAATATTATATTATTATATGTCAATTTTAGATATCTAACCAAAGAAATCCCCTTTGGTTAGATTTTATTTTATTTTTATTATGTTATTATTCAAATAATATTATATAGTATATTTTGTAATTATGATTTTGTTATTTGTTTTTTCTCAAATGTGGTATTAATTATTTTTTAAAATTTTTATTGTATGTGTTCTATTTTCAGATATTAATTTTTTATTATCTAAATTTCCAGAGAGATCATGCATGTCTTTTGATTAGATAATAAACTTTCTTAAATGGAAGAACTCCGTTTTTTCGGGATTGTATTTCGGTACAACTCATTGACGTGAAAGTTACTATTGACAATATATATATATATATATATATATATATATATAACATATACCATTTGAATTAATTTTAAGAACTACAACACATAATTTGGAACTTTTAATATTATAACTAGAAAAAGAAATTATATATTGAGAGTCCCGTTCATATAAAAATGTACAATAAAAATAAAAAACGAATAATTTATATGGTTAAAATTGATTATTTGAATACAAATAATTAATATTTAATAACAATAACTTATGCGACTATAACCATGCAAGAAAATATGTATTAAAATTGTGATTAGTAATTAAATACGGAGAGAGATAATACATAGTACTACTGCACAATAGCAGAGTCTATCCGCACTATTTTAGTGTCAAAAGAAGTTGCATTATATTCTACATTATAAAGAATTTTTTATACTATATCATACACTACAAGAAAACTTTTACTTAACAAATATGAGGGTATAGTTGGAATTTTCAAAAACGCCAAATTTGATGTCAAGATAACATCAAATGTATGTTTGACACTAAATTTGAGGTCACTCCAATTATTTAATATAATCTTGACACTATTTTTATATCACATTGGAGTTGGTTTTACAGTAAAAGTGATACTATTTTAGTATTTTAGTGTCCCATTGGAGATGCTCTAAGACCATCTCCAATGGATGACACTAAAATAGTGCTACTTTGACACGAGTGTCAAAATTACATAATTTATAAAATCAACTCCAATGAGAATTACACCATATGTTACATTGTAAGGAATCTTTTACACTATATCCTACATTATAAGGAATCTTTTACTTATTAAAATAATAAATAATTGAGTTTTAGGACTTAAAAGGGATAACTTTATTTTTGTTAACAAATGTGATAGTATAGTTGAAATTTTGAAAAGCGTCAAATTTGGTGTTAATATGACACCAAATGTATGTTTGAACTCAAATTTGATGTCATTGTAATTATTTAGTATAATCTTGACAATATTTTAATATCCCACAATTTTATACTAAAATATATTTTAATGTTTAAGCGTCACATTGGAAATGCTCAAATAGGCAAACAAATTTGATTGTCCTTGTATATTTAAATAAATACTCGTTTCCCCCATTATTATTCTAGTGCCATTGAGAGGATACACAAATTTTTTAGCAGCTAGCAAGCTTGCTTACTTTAATGCACTCCTTTATGTGAGAAGATTTTTACTTTGATATGTAGTTGGTAGATACGGCGTAGATAGTTTTTGTCCTTCGTGTAACTGGAGCTTTCTAATGATTGTGGTTCTTAGCTCTTGCCAAGAATATGATATGTACATATATATACTCATACATTTCATGTACAGATTGTGATCATTTACTTTGTACATGCATACATATTTTAGCAAATTAATCTGAAAAAGTGAAAATATGATGTGCAATTTCGGGAAGAGAAGATACTCATATCAGGTTAATATTTTACCAGAAAAAATGTATATCAGGTTCTATAAATTTCATCAGAAGTGTAAGGTTACAAAATACTCGTATTTGATAAAATTAGCTAGGCTATAATAATAAGATACGACAACGGTAGAGTTTGAGCTGCATGGTTTGAACATTCTCTTTGCGTCATTTGCAGAAACGGAAAGGCCACCAACAACATGAGCAGGTGAACGTGAACCATCTAGTCTCGGCATTTTTTTCGGGTACTTCAGGGGCTTCTTGCTGCAACTGTGGTTTCTGAATCGGAGCCGTTGAAGGTGTTTCGCCTCCCATTCTGTAATGTAAAATTAGATTCAAGTCAGTTCAATGTTTCATCGTTGAGGTACAAGTACTAAATAAATGCATTAGCACAGTTTTACATGCTAGAAATCTTATTATGATTGGAGGCTTTTAAACACGTCTATTGGCAGATTCATAATTCTCCCCCGTGAATAGGTTGGCATTTATAATTCCTAAAATATATCTAGAAATGTAAGAGAAATAACTTACACTGGAAATGCAAAAGAACTAGTGCTCATCCTACTACCATCTGATTGTTGGGAGACCCTGGCAGGCGTATGAGGTTCCAGGGCTGGTTGCATGCCTTGACCATCAGAAACATTAGAACTGCGATCAGACAAACGTACTCTCTCAGCAGATGTGAACGTTTCCTTGTCAGTTTTATTTGCTTCTAATTCAAGAGATTTTCTTCCCATACTAGACGTACTCTTTCTGTCGTTATCTGATTCAACTTTATTCACAACCGGAAGGCCATGGAAATTATAAGATGAAGTTTCTGTAATAGTAGGTAGACTGTGAGGATTGTTCGTAAACTCAGAATCAGGACTTTTAAGCTCTCCAGACTTCATCCAATTAAAATGATCTCTTGTAAAACTCATAGTCCCCATTTGAATACTAAACAAGGATTCATTTGAAGCCACACTCCATTCCATCCCTGATGCAGGCTTATTACTAGCAAAAACAGAGGCTGGAATCCGGTTTGGGTCAAATCCAGGATATTCTGGAGGTCTTCCCATTACTTGAGGTGGTGGCGGCAATGATGTTGATACAGAACTGAAGGTGCTAAAGTCAGTTTGTGAATACGCTGACCTTGGTGATACACTCATCATACTCCACTCTGCTGGTGTTGCCTTGAAATCATCGTTATCAGATTTTGTCCGGGAGACAGAACTGTTTACATCAACATCTGAGTTTAACAGATTAGAATTCATTGATGATGAGGAAATTGAGGATGCTGAAGAATCAGAATGGTTAAATCTTTTGTCCTCTCTAGATTGATCACCATCATTGCTTTTTTGTTGCTTGTCAATTCCACTCCCATTTTTTGATTCCATTTTAGTCGAGCTAGACTAAATCCAGTCCTTGAGATGCCTTACCTGAGGTCAAACGCATACAACGATGCACAGTTATTGAGCACGATTAGCAATGATTCGGGGACGGATTGTAATAACCAAAGGGCTTTATGAAATTAGCAACTTTGTCTGAGAAACAATAAAACTTGGAAGATCCAAGAAAGAGGAGGATTTATGAGACTTGGAGAAGAGGTTTAACGGTTTGTTATGAGAAGAATTTGATTTAAAAGAAAGGTCAGGCGCCAATTTTGGGACGCTAAGCAAATCTTAACTGTTATGTGTCTGTTGGAATGCGGCAAAATTTACTAGAGATAGTCAACAGTTGTAGCACATCCTGATGTTGCATTCTAATTTAATTTATGCATATTTTATTTTTAGATAACAATAAGTGATCTATTTTAAGACTTTTCTTGAAATACAGTATTGCTGTGTGTAAATATAATCGAAACATTACAGAACCTATATTTCAGCTGGCTATTTTGGGTGTTTCTTATTTTGTTCTATTAATTAATATTTCTTTTCTGAAAGCTCAAGCCTTCCTGTACTATGGAAAAGACAGAGTCCTTTCTGTAAATATTTAGGTTGTGAAAAAAACAATGAAGCTTAGAGACTGAAATGAAAATATTTTGACATGGTATGCAAAAAAAATAAAAATAAAGGGTATAGTGGGTAAAAGAAACACAGGGATAATAGAGCCTCATCTTTAACATCAAATATCCACTCAATAAAAACAATGGTTGCTGCAGGCTACTCATTGTCTCATTTTGATGTGCAGCTGCCTACTCATTTTCTTCCTTTCAAGAAACAATGATTAGAGTTGCAGGTAATGCCATAACATCGAACAAGGCTTTTTATTGCAATAACCTCATTCGAAATTTCAACCGTAAGTCCTGACTTGTTCTAATCTCTGCTCATCTGGATGTTCTTAAACTTTAAGCTTATAATTTTTAATCTTTCCATGCATGTATTCTGAATGGTCGCATATATAATAAGCTCTAACTCGACCAATCATCTAGGTAACAATGTAGTAACACATCCGAGTGAAGCTGCCAATGTTATATCAAGGTCACGAGCTATTACTCAGCCTTCAAGTCCCTCATCTGTTCATCCAAAAATTGCAGACCATATAAGGAATTCGGGGAAGGTAATATTAGTAGCTTGTTATAGTTATTAGTCTATTGACAGGCTGATTGATTAAAGCTGTTAGTCAGAATTCGTTGCAGAATTCTATCAATAATTTTATATTTTGCTGGAACAGGCCTTTGCAACGAGGAGGAGAAGGGCCGATCTATCTTCAGATACTTATGTTTTAATGGAACCAGGAGAGACTGAGGTGTTTGTATCGGAGGAAGAATTAAGAGCCAAGTTAAAGAACTGGCTAGAAAACTGGCCAGGGAAATCCCTCCCACCTGACCTTGCAAGATTCGAAAACATTGATGATGCTGTATCTTTTCTTGTCTCTTCTGTTTGTGAACTAGAAATTGCTGGAGATGTTGGTTCCGTTCAATGGTATGAAGTTCGTTTAGAATAATTTGAAAAAAATCAATTTTGTTTACCTTTCATCACTTGTATTACATAGTGATATTTTCACTTGTGTACAAACTTTTACTAGTAAAATTCAGCAGCCCTCCCAGATACCATATATTCACTCGACTACTTGTTGGTCTTGCTGCACTACATCACATGAGTCTAGGGTAAAATTAAAGTATAAACGGTCAAGTAAAGTCGACTCACGACTGTCAAAACCATTTTATATACAACACATATATAGCACATTTCTTAATAATTTTCAGTACATATACAGTCTTGACCAGACAATATGAAACTATAAATCAAGCTTGCCACAGTCAGAAACATGACAAATATTATAAATACATGCTACTAATAATTCTGAGGAGCATAGATATTACTCCTTTATGCTTAGATTTGACCAAGAATGTTGCAAAAGGACCCAACTCCGTGAACTTTGAATCTTGTGTCTGCAGTATTAGAAAATTCATGCCCTCAGTTGACTTAATTCAGACACGCTTTGTTTTTTACTGTTACTGGGTGGTAAAAGTGGACCAGTCTTTCTGCTTCTAGCAATAAGACCTTTTGAAACAGGAGACACCATGAGATCAGTCGGGCTTGTATACCTGCCAAATAGAAATAAAATTAATTATAGCGTTTATTTTTGGGTCCGAAGAAATTTAAATACTCTCGTACACAGACTCTGCATATTCGAATCATCAACCTTGCGGCAAAATGAAAGGTAAGTACTACATAGATACTTACTCTATTAGGATATGAAATATGTAAATTACCTTTCGGGGTATTTGAATGGCTTAGGCACTTTTAGACGATCCGGGGTGCTAGTTTTTCGAATCACACTAGCAGAACTTGGAGAGTTTATTATATCAGCTTGATCATGCTCTGTTTTATGGCTCTCATGATGTGGAGTAAATGTAGATTGTGAAAGACGTTTCGTTGACCATTTTGTCCATTTGATTGAGGTATGTAGAATGATTTTTTAATCAATCTTTGAACTGAGACCAGAGAACAGAGAGTTATGGGAGATGTGGAAGGAAGAATGAAGAATTAAGTTGAGTTGGAGTCGTGGGAGTAAATAGTAAATGAAGAGTGGGAGTGGATAAAGATGGAGTATATTATTCGGAAATGAGCAGGAAAAAGCAAAGGTGGCCACGCTAAAAAGATAAGCCAACGGTCAAATGTGGATAGCTGATCAGTGCTTGATTAATACTAGTAGTATATGACAGTGTGAGCATGCATGTTGGCATGTTGCTCCAATGATTGCTACAACATATTTGAGATGTATGATCTATTGCCTTTTTATTTTATTTTCTTCAAAAATGTATTAGTTTGAATTTTAGTGCTTCGATCTGTTGCCCTGCAATGCTTATATTTTAAGATAAAAGTTTGTACAAATTATGAATTATCACATAGAATAAAATTTCCGACATTATCTCAAAGCAAAGTTATCTAAGTTACTACTCTTACTCTTTGTAGTGTTAGTATTTTTATAATTGTATACGATTCTCTGTGATTATAATAATACTCTCGTGTACATGTATTTATATGAAGAAAAAAAATTAACTTAAAAAAGTTACGTGAGATAATCTCAAGAATATTAATCTCATTATTATAATAATAGAAATAAAGATTAAAAAAATAATAGAAATAAAATAGTGTAATGTAGGCGTTAAAATCCAAAAAATTCCTTAAAATCCCGGAAACGACCTCATAAATGGTTGATGATTAAATTGATTCATACCAGTTATGGCCATCTTTAGGACATAGTTTTACGTGCTTATCTAAAATATTAAGATATTAAATAAATGGTTCAAATAAATTTTATATTATATTTTAACAGTTACAACTCAAGTATCTTGAACAGTTCGTGCTCTATCTTACTCATTTAGAGGACCGTGAGGAGTGATTTAAACGGTTGACGGGAGACTTTTTTTTTTTTTTTTTGTCAGAGGTTGGCAGGAGACTTTGAAACTTCCTTTAACTATTTTCTAGTACGAGCTTATACCCGTGTTTGATAACTAATATTTAATTAAATTAATTTTTTATTTTTATTGATATTGATATTTAATATAAAATTTTATAATATTAAAATTTTATATTGTATTGTATATTCTCTTATTTTATATAAATTTATTATATTTAATATAAATATGACCGACCGATCAAATTTTTTAATCTTTCAGTATAGATAGTGCTTTCAATTGTAATTTCGAAATCGTCGGGGTTAAATATTAAATTATTAAATTTTGAAGATTAGACAGGATTAAAGATCAATATTTTTATTAATTTTTAGTAAAAATTTTTGATTTGAAAAATAATTTTTTTATTAATTTTTAAAGATGAGACAAGATTGAAGCATACACGGACTCCTTGTTCCACCCCGCTTTGATTAAAACGATTATAAAATAATGTATGTATTATTGAAATATTTATATTTCACATAATAATTATTCTGTTGTCTATATTTTTTGGTCTAAATTTGAGTTAATTTATTAACTCTAAATCTCTTCTAATAACCATAACAAAGAATTACAGAACACACCATGACACAGCCATAGAGCCTAGAGGTCAAGCAGAATATCTAGAACTTGTCAAAGTTAGAACTTAGACCCAACACCTCTTGTCAAACAAATGACCGTGATTTCTACACAGTGACGGCACATATAGGCAGGGTGCACCATACGTATAAAATATGAAGTCATCCTATAATTCCTCTCTATTTCCCCCCTGTATTTTAAGTGTAGTGACACCCACTTATTTAATTTTCTATTCATTTCTTGTTTTTCACAAGTGTGTGTGTTATTTTTCTTCAATGTTGTCTTTCCACACACAAGACTCTTCAATGGTCAATCAAACCTAAGTGCCATTACAAATATAATATACATATATTAATCATAAAAAATATTTAGGCATCTAGTACTATTATATGACTACTAATCTACTATACATACATTTTTTTATATTTGTGTGTACTGTGTAATAAATAACAACAAGACTCCAAAAAGTTGCAGAAATCAGGTCTGTAGAGAAAACTCCAAGCTTAGAATGGTCAAATCCTCTCTTAGATCATAAACTTCTGAAGGGTCAGTTTGTTCTTCACCATCTTGTTTTTGCATGCTTTGTACTTGTAAAGATCTTATCTTTTCTGGGTATATCTTTGTTTATCAATCTTTTCTCTAGAAATCTGCTTCTATTCAACTTGGTTTCAATATCTTTTAAGTCAGATGTTGTGCTAGTTTTGTGATTTGTCCATTCTATATTTATTCCTTGTTTGTTATTGGGTGTTTTACTGGAACACCCTCCAAGAATCTTGGGTTTGTGTGACATAAACCTAATTTTTTTGTTGAACTATTTTCTGATTGACTACGCTTCTTTAGTGGTTGATTAGTTATTTTTTCTTGGGGAAAGTTAACTTTTTTGAGTTAATTTTGGACTTGGGGCCCTGTTTATGAATCTTTACTAGGTTTTGATAGATTGAAATTTGTGGTGAGTTTGTTTGTTCTTGGCTTGGGTGTGATTTAGGCCTAGTTGTGGCTTGAGTGTTGTTCTATGCTATGGAGGAGACTAGATCTGTAGTTCCATCTTTAGAAGGAGATGAGAATTTAATTGCTGCGGCGCAATATATTGTCAAGGCCTTGGAGACAAATAAGAACTTGACAGATGATGCGAGGAAGCTCTTGGTGGAGCTTGGAGCCCAATTGTCTAGCATCTCGAGAGCTTCGGAAAACAAAAAAGAAGAAGAATTAAGTGATATAGAAAAGCGGCTTAATTTAATTCATGACAAAGTTATGAATTGGGAGGTAGATGGAGAACAGTTAATGATATGGGATTGTGGGCCTGATGAAGCTAATGAATATGTGAGGGCCGTGGATGAAACTCGTAGATTGGCTGAAAGTTTGGAGAGTTTGAGTTTAAACAAAGATAGTGAAGAGAATGCACTTGTGAGGAAGGCTCATGATGTTCTTCAGACGGCTATGACCAGACTTGAGGAGGAACTTAAGCACATACTTGTTCAGAATAGGCAGCCTTTTGAGCCTGAGCACATGTCGTTTCGTTCAAGCGAAGAAGATACTTTGGACGATGGCTCAATTATCTCATTTGGGGATGAGTCTGTTGATGACGGGCTTCAGAGAGACAGTGTTAGTAGAGGTGCGGAAGAATACACTATTGACTTGATTCATCGTGATGTTATTCCGGATCTTAAATGCATTGTTAATTTAATGTTTGATTCAAAATATGATCGGGAGTGCTCACAGGCATTCATCAGTGTCCGGAAAGATGCCTTGGATGACTGCTTGTTTATTCTTGAAGTAGAGAAATCAAGCATTGATGATGTCTTGAGGATGGAATGGGGCACTTTGAACTCCAAAATTAGGAGATGGATTCGAGCTATAAAGATATTTGTGAGGGTCTACCTTGCTAGTGAAAAATGGTTAGTAGATCAAGTATTTGGGGAACTCAAATCAGTTAGTGCTCTATGTTTTGCAGAGTCATCAAAAGCCTCTATGTTGCAGCTTCTAAATTTTGCTGAAGCTATTGCTGTAGGTCCTCACCAACCAGAAAAGTTGCATAGGATTCTTGACATGTATGAAGTCTTAGCAGACCTTATTCCAGACATTGATACTCTATACAGTGATGAAACCGGATCAAATATTAAAAGTGAGTGCCAGGATGTTCTCAAGAGGTTGGGAGATTGTGCAAAGGCCACTTTTCTTGATTTTAAGAATGCTGTGGCGTCAAATGTGTCAACTAGCGCATTTGCTGGTGGTGGAATTCATCATCTCACAAGATATGTGATGAATTACATAAGGACACTGACAGATTATAGTAATTCCCTCAGTTCTCTCCTGAAGGAGAATGATACAGACTACCCTGCGTCATCTTCTCCAGACTCGAGTCCAGCTACTGAAGAGGATAACAGTGTAAACTCCCCACACTATCTTTCTCCAATTTCCATACACTTCCGATCCCTTACGTCAATCTTGGAGCACAATCTCATTGAGAAATCCAAATTGTACAAGGACGGTTCCTTGGGGTGTTTGTTCATGATGAACAATATACATTACATGGCTGAAAAGGCTAAGAATTCCGAGCTAAGAACAATCTTAGGGGATGATTGGATACGCAAGCATAACTGGAAATTCCAACACCATGCAATGGATTATGAGCGAGCTACATGGAGTTCTATCCTCTCTTTGCTCAGGGACGAGGGTCTTTATAATCCTGGTTCAAATTCCATTTCAAAAACTCTTCTTAAGGAAAGGCTGCAGAGCTTTTATCTTGCGTTTGAGGATGTTTACAAGAGTCAGACTGGATGGACAATCCCTGATATTCAGCTACGCGATGATCTTCGAATCTCAACATCTCTCAAGGTGATTCAGGCTTACCGGACTTTTGTAGGAAGACACACGAACCACATAAGTGACAAGCACATTAAGTACACTGCTGATGATCTCGAGAATCACCTAATGGATCTCTTTGAAGGTTCCCCGAGATCACTACAACACAATTTCCACAGGAAGTGATCTTAAAGGAATGTAATGGATTCATTTATCTTGTAATAATTTTTGTGCATTTGCTTAACAGTATTATAGTACTATAGATTCGTAAGAAGTTTCTTTTCTGTAAAACTTATGGTAATTAGAATCATAATGCGATTTATTTGGCTGGCATTTACAGCAAATCTTTGTAATGTATATATGTTTGTCAAATTCTGTGCATCATACCAGTGTCGAGACTCGGTCTTGCATCAGGTTAATCTGATATAAAGTTTCCTCTTCTACAAAATTTGTTCTGTTACCTCTTAAATTCAGTTGCCCTAGGCAAACAGAACATATTTGTTATGGTTAGGGTGGGCAGTGTTTTTATGCCTTTTGTTGCCTTTTGTGTGGGATGTTTCAATGAGGTCTGCTTAGTTATTGTACAGTTTGTACTTAACGAGTGGTCTAGGCGGTCTAGCTTCTTGACTCTTATTTGGTGTGCTTGTTATGTGAGTTTGGTATATCAACAAGACATTCTTCTTTAGATGGCATAGGTCCGGCCCTATAGATTTGAGAGCCCTTGAAATGGTGCCCCTTTTATTTTAAGGTTTTAGGAAAATTAAAATTTAAAATATATATATAATATGTGTATTTAAATTTTTTAGTATCCCTTCGTGATGGTGACGGTATCGTAAGTGTTTTCAACTTATTTCTTAAGGAGATCAGATTGGTACCCATTTTTTCAGGACAAGACTAATCCATTTGGCTACGGTTATTTTCCGGAAATAAGCCCTTATTTCCGAAAAAAAGTAGGTATGTATGTACTTTTTCTGAAAATAAGTAACTTATTTTTTATTTTGAAAATAATATTTGATTTTAAAATTCTAAAATAAATATTTATCTTTAAAAAAAATGAAAATATGTAAAAAATAAAAATAAAATAATAACTTATTTTAAGTTTAAGGAATCCCAAACGGCCACAATATAATGCAAAACAATTCAAAATCTTTTTAACAAAATTTTATGTAATTTAAAAATAAATATTTATTGATATGATGTTATCGCCCTCGTCTTCTTTACAAAAGTTACAATATTTGTCAAATTTTAAAAAAATGAAAATAAAAAAATATATTATTCGATAACGAAATATTTTATTTTTTGATAAAAAGATATATAAACGTGCTTACAAACGCCTGGTTGGCCAAACTTATTTTCCGGAAATAAGCCCTTATTTCCGGAAAATATGTATGTATTTACATTTTCTGAAAATAAGTAACTTATTTTTTATTTTGAAGATAATATTTGGTTTTAAAATTCTAAAATAAATATTTATCTTTAAAAACATAAAAATATAATATATATATATAATAAGTAACTTATTTTAAATTTAAATAACCCCAAACGGCCACAAAATCCTACTTTTATTGATATACATAAAAATGTTTAATTGGGAATAAGTTGAGAAAATGCCCTATATATCACAATTTGGGGTAAAAATGCCATAAATGGCACAACTCGTAACAATAACCCTAAATAACACTCCAAAACGCTACATAGTGTGGCGTGCTGGAAAATGGGTGAAAACGCTACTTCGTGTAGAGTTTTGCACTTTTTTTAATTTTTTTTAATTTTTTTTGGGGAAAAACGCTACTTCGTGTAGCGTTTTGCACTTTTTTTATTTTTTTTTAAATTTTTTTCGGGGAAAAACGCTACTTTATCTTGGATTCTATGTTAAAAAACGCAACTTAAAGTAGCGTTTTGGGGAGATTTTTTTTTTTCAAAACTCTACACGATGTAGGGTTTTGGAGTGCTATTTAGAACCATTTTTTTGAGATATGCCATTTAGAGTATTTTCTCTCCAAATTATGACATACAGGCCCAACACGCGGTTGAGTTTCATATGCGATAAACATCAAGTCAAAAGCCAAGCAGGCTAACACGCGATTCGCACGTGCACCTCCTCCTCGTATATGTACTTGTTGTTATATATACGAATACGAGTAGACGAATTATCTTGATCCGTAGAGAACATACACTACTATAGAGGTACGCTGTCTCTGTTCTGCCACTTAAAACCCTAGCTTTTAATCTTCGTTAATATAACTCTGTTTACGCTATGTTCTGTTCTTATTTTTATGTTATACACGTGTGTGTGCGCGCGCGCGTATATCTTATTTATATATAATTGATCTGGTTTATTTTTATGGTGTTGGTTTTTTTCTTTTAGATGTTATGCGATATATAGTTGTAATCTTTATGTTTGTAATTGCAGTCATTTGTATCTTTTTGTTATTGTTTTGAACTGTAATTGATTTAAGAGTGGATTTAAGATATATATTTTTGTATTTTGTAGTATATGTTTTTAACTAATGACTGGAAATTGTGATTTGGGGGGTGTTTTTGTTTGTTCTTTGATTTGTTACACTTGTCGGGTTTATGCAACTCGAAAGTCGAAAATTTTAACATTAGTTTGAAAAATTTCAGATGAAAAGATTATTTTCTTGACAGTGATAATCCGGTGCCACCACTGATTGTTGATATATGTTAGATATATATAGATTTTCATTTAAATAAAAAACCTTGGACCTGTTGAATTTTTTACTTTATTGATGTAAGTAATCTCTTTAACCCATGATATATTCACTTTGTTTTTTAAAGATTCGGCATACTCAATTTGTTGAATCTTAGTACTACTTTTGATTATTGAAAGATTTAACATGTTCAATCTGTTGTTCTATGGTGCTTATATAAGGTTTCAACTAGAGTATGACCGTGTGTATTTGTATAAGTTTTAAATCAGGTTTTATACTGTTAGAAGGCCATGTAGACTGATTAGGCATATCTTTGCTTGAGACAAGATCATGCATAAATAGGTTAGAGCTAGAATGTTGGAATTGCAAAGCAGGGTTGAGTTCATATTTATGCCTGTTATATGGCTAGGTTGACAGTTTATTATGTGATTTCTCACTTTTGGTAGATAACTATATGGATGTTGTAAGATTTATAATTGATGTTTTCTTCCCTACCGATTAGGTTGCAATAATGGCTCTGGTTAGCAGAATTGGAAATATGCTTAAACAGGCAAGCTCGAAGCACGTCAGCATAGAATCGTCTCTTTCAAATTTATCAGTTTTCCAGGCAGTGAGATGCATGTCATCTTCCAAACTATTTGTTGGAGGTGGGCATCTCTTCTGTCTCTTATGCATATTATTGCCTTTTGATTGCACTATCTTTGTTTTGACTCTCTATTTTGTTGCAGGTCTTCCATATAGTATTGATGAACGAAGTTTCAGAGAAGCATTTGCACAACATGGGGAGGTTACAGAAGGTATGGATTTGTTTTTCCTCTTCCCAAACATATTCTGATAATTTGTATCAGACTCATCAGTGATCACTAGTCTCTCCATGTAGATTTACATGCTCATTAGTTTTATAAATATGTTAGTTTTATTATCTTTAGTCATTCTTTAACATCATCCAATGGCAACATTAAGGAGATCTTAAATGGGAGAAGCACTTAAAAGTAGATATGGAACAGCTCTGAAGAACGGGGGATTAGGGAGAAGATTTGGAGAGTTGGAGCTCGTTTTGGCTAAATGTAAAAAAATTACTTGTCTTAAAGTTAACTTAAAGAAAAAGTTAAAAACTTAAAATTTAAACTTTATAAAGTTATTATTTGTTGGATAAATTTATTATAGTTGTGTAACTTACGAGTTAGTAAACATTAAAATTATAAGTAGTACATTTGGATAATGATATTAACATTTATAAAATATAAAAAATAAAATAAAATAAGTTACTTAAAAAAGTACATCCCACCAACTTCTGACTTTAAGTAATTTTTTTACGCCAAACAGGCTCTTAAGCAAATACAGTGATACTTTTATTAACTATACCATGCACAGGCTCTTAAGCAAATACATTGATACTTCTATTAACTATACCATGCACCAGAACTCAAATAAAGACAACTTTAACCCATTGTGGTAAAGACTCAGAACACAAGTACTTGGGACAAACCAAATTGCCCTAATTTTCAGAATTATCTACCATGGATTTTTTGGTTGAAACCCGAGACTCTACAATCATATGTTGATTATAGCTCTTCTACTATTATATTTTCCATTTATTTTCTTGGTGAACTTTCAAAACCAGAAGCAGACTACTTTCTTAATTTCTTCAGGATCATTGCCACTGAAGTGGTGAATTCATTTAGACAGTGGACAAAAAGATGTGAAAACCCAAGACCTTCACGATGGTGAGACTAAATTTGGTTCCAGGGGTTGTCCAAGTTTCTTTTACGCTGTGTTTTGATCTCCTTTATTGTCAGAGGTGGATATGGATCGGAAGCTGGTTGATCGTCAACTTTTTTAAACTTAGTCATTTTCTTTTGAGAATGATTGGTAATAGATACCTTTGTAAGTATTGGGGTGGCGAAGTTATAACCTACTTGAGGAACCTCACATTAGCTTAATAATGAAGAAGCGGCAAGTCTAGTATTAATATAAAATATAGACCTTTGCATGATGTAGAAACTACCTTATTCAGTAATTTCAAGTTTGGATCTTAATTAATTAATTCAAAACATATTTGTATAAGATCATACAGATAAAATATAATACTATAATTCAATTTTTTTTGTAATTCAACTAGTAAGCCAATTGACCATCTTAATCGAACTAAAAAAAACTTGATTTCTATCTATGGAGTAGGTATAAAAAACGTATTATAGTATGCTTAAAAACATCAAATTAAATTGCTAACAAAAATCATCAAATTGCATAGAAGTATAGTATCAAAAAGACTTAAAAAAGTAATAGAGAAACCAAAATGAGAGAGAGAGAGAGAGTTTTAACTTTGTCTTCTATAACATTCTTTTCATTTTATGATCGTATTTCGTGTGTAGCGAGGATCATCGTTGATCAAATGAAGATGTCCAGAGGTTTTGGTTTTATTAGTTATACTTCAAGTGAAGATGCATCAAGGGCCAAGAACGCCATGGACGGCCAGGTATATGCATATATTTTCAATCCAATACTGTTCTTTGTAGGTGATAATTTTTTTTCAATCTGTATATGTAACACCCCAGTCCCACATCGAATAGATTCGAATAGATTGAGTATGTTTAGGCCCTTTATAAGGACAAGTCAACAACTACTGTATACCAAATTGCTAGCTCTTTTGGGCTGACCTGTGGTGGGTTGTTGGGCCCGGTATGCGTTAAGTTGTGGGCTTGAGTTGTTATAAATGGTATCAGAGCCAACTCTCGAAAGCTTGATTCATCAAGTTGCCGGAGGTGGGGACACGAAGGCTGGTGGTATTATCCCACAATGGATAGAGGTCCGGAGGTGGGGACATGAAACCAGCCGGTATTATCCCACAATGGCTAGAGAGGTTCGATCTGGGCCTATGGGCTATCTGTTCGGCCTGACGAGGACGTCAGGAATTTAAGTGGGGGAGTTTGTAACACCCCAGTCCCACATCGAATAGATTGAGTATGTTTAGGCCCTTTATAAGGACAAGTCAACAACTACTGTATACCAAATTGCTAGCTCTTTTGGGCTGACCTGTGGTGGGTTGTTGGGCCCGGTATGCGTTAAGTTGTGGGCTTGAGTTGTTATAGTATACATCTCAATTAAATTTTAAAAGAGAGCGTGTCTTTTCTGTAGTTAAAGAAACGTATGGTAACTTGTCAGGTCTGTGAATTCTCTAATATATATGTCTAGCAGAATAAGAAAACTCTCTTTGTGAATAACTGGTGAAACTAAAAATGATCATGGCCCATTCTTGAACAACCAAATATTTCATTTTTTAACCATATTGATGAGAAAGTTTACTAGGAAGCAGTAAATTACTGAAGGGTAATGTGGAATTCAGTGCAAGTGTGGAACTGAGCTGAAAGTTGCTATAATTGAGTTTTAAAAACCCCCTTCTCGCAGGAAGCAACATTAGATTATCCTCCAGGTCCTGGGTTCGACTCTGGCTTACTCCGAGAATTTATTAGAACAGATACTTGTAAGGCTATAAGCCTAATTATTCAAAAAAAAACATTAGATTATGTTAAAACATTATATATTATAACCTGCATTAGGTGTCTGCAGTTCTGCGCGCACGCACACACACACACACACACTGACGGTTGCATTATATATATTTGTTTGTTTTTACCACCATTTAGTTTCCTTTGTGCTAGTGTAGGATTCTACTAGGAATCATATCTGGTACTTAATACAAGTAGTAGGGCTTTTTGTTTGTTGGTTACATCATTTATTTGTTGTTCTGAAGTTGGTAATGGTCTTTCTGGATAGGAGTATCGTTACTGATCAAATAGACAGATACATGGAACAATCTTTTCTTTGTGCAGCGCTAGGACTGAATTACATTAAAAGAGCTAAACTAAAGCCCACCAACATGGAAAACAGATTATCACAGAACATAATCTTACACTATTGCTTAATCATTTTGGTAAAGAATGGATGAATATATAAAAACATAGCTTTGAACAAGTAGGTAGGCAGAATAGATTGAGAATATTAACATAGGGTTATGAAGCATTATATGATTAGGATATAAATTGCCATCTTGAAATTTTTTATTACTTGGTGGTGCATACTACAATGTTAAATATGATAAATCATGCAATGTCCTGCGATATTATGCCATTTAAATTGCAAATTACCAATGATATTAGGATCTTCAAGGCCGAACGGTGAAGGTTGATTTTGCAACAGATAGGCCGCGTCAAGGAGGATTTGGTGGGAATTATGGAGGTGGCAACAGCTATGGTGGAGGGGGTAACAACAATGGTGGAGGATATGGGAATTATGGCGGCGGTGGTGGTCGAGGGGGTAACAACTATGGTGGAGGATATGGAAATCATGGTGGCGGTGGTGGTAATGTCGGCAGTTACGGAAATAGTGGTGGGTACGGTGGTCGAAATAATGGAGGATATGGTGGTGGAACTAGTGGCGGGTATGGTGTTGCTGGCAGCGGTGATAGTTTTTCTGCTGTGGGAGGTTCCAGTGGTGAATATGGTGACACTGGCTTTTCGGGAACTGAATATGGTGGTACTACTGGTAATTAAAGTTTCAGCCTGGATGGAGATGCTGGTGGTGAGCCTAGTGCCATTGGAAAGACCAGGAGCTAACACTCTTTTCTTCCAAATTGAATCTTATATGGAGTTATTACAATAAATTTTGATTATTTTTTCTTTGACATTAGCTGTAAGTCTAGAAGTCACTTTTAAAATCCCTTCTGTTCATCTCTCCTTTGGAGAAGGGTGACGAAATATATTTTTGCATCTGGCTTGTATATGTTCTCCCCTTCCATTTTATTGCATGATTGTTTGTGTATGTTTTTTTACAGTACCTGATTCCAGCTTACAAGTAAAATTAATGCTTTGCTATAAAAAAAAATTAAAAAATCATTCCAGCATAGAGCCAGCTGATCTAGCTGGTGTTTATGCGTTGTTCTCTAGCTTACGGAGGAAAATAAAAGAACGGAAATCGGGTATATAATTTGGAGAGAGAGCACCCTTTGTTTCTTTCTCCTTTCTCAACCTGGGGACAGCACACCCCGGGTCAGTACCTCTTGTTGAATATTGAAAGGGAAAAAATGTGAATCTCGAAGTTTCTCCTGTTGTTTCGTTTGTCATGGTTGATGCACTGTCTCTTTAAATCATTGTCTAATCTCTATGTGACGCAACCGATCTTGCCGTCTTGTTACGAGTATGTTAGCCCCTTTTGAATCGACTTGTTATGGCTGAATAAGGACTTGCTTAGCTAAAAGCCTAAAATAAACTAAAGGGTGAATGCTGGTTAGTGGTTACATTGCGGGCATGTGTTCATTAGATTATTTCTTTTTGATATGAATTTGAAAGCACCAAAAAAGAGGAAGGGTTGGAATACATTTTTTAAGAAATTTGAAGAGGGAGTAACAAAATTTTAAATTGCGAACACAAGTCCCAGCAATTATTATATGTTTGTTGAACTGGGCTCCACGGGTTATCAATTATCATAATCGACTTGATGCTAAATATAATTGATCAAAAAAGCTTTTCTGTGAGTACTACTAGTAGTAGATAAAAATTATAAAAGGCAGAAATTATGATTTGTTTTGGGGAAATAAAGATCTAAAAAAGTTTAGACGCTTTCTTATTACTCCTGCGGATCCGCTTTTGCATTTACGTCAGTTGCAAGTGGCCCGTGACCGTGAGTGCAGAACTCTAGGGTCGTTTGGTTCGGGAGTTTCTGGAATGAGGTATGAGTTTAGAATGGATAAACCCGTAATGTTTCATTTTTTTTAAATTTCAAATCTATACCTCAGACCCACAAGGTTTTGATACACAAGGGGAGGTGAGTATGAGGGAAAGATATGCGTATCAATTATAATATTATTATTTTGTTATTGATAATTAACATTATTAATAATTAAAAAATAATAATATATAAAATCAAGCATTACTAATAATTAAAAAAAATTATTTATATAATAAAATAAATTTATCTAACTATTAATTCAATAATACTTTATATTAAATAATTTCATTCCAGAACTAAACTAAACACATGATATCAATAATAAAACTTCATCACCGTACCATCCTAACCCGATTCCTGATACCAAATCCATAACACCTTCTGAACCAAACGATCCCTTGCTTTGTACTACTTTGTACTGGTATATAATTTTTTAGCAATAAAGTATTAGTACACCTTTACAGATGCCAGCAAAAATAACCCATCTTTTTATCACATATGTTTCCCCAACATAAAAAAAAGAGAGGAAGAAACATATAACACAAGCGGTTGTAGAAAAACTTCATATACATTACATTTTTAACATATATTTATAATTTGCGTTTTAACTAATAAAACACTTCTGTCCAATTCTGTTCGGTTTCTTTTTTTTACAGAATTCTGTTCGGTTTCTCAATTCTAAAATAACCGTTATTTTATTATTTTTAATTTTTCATAAATTTAAAATTTTACGCATGTGTCGAAAGTATAATAATATGAATAAAAAAATAATAATATGGATAGCCAATTTGAGTAAATTGCCATGAAATGCAGACTTGCCATGTGAGCTTCCTGTCCTCACTCCAATGTGCTAGTCCACTCTAGCTTTCAACATACATACATATACATACACAATTACACTCACAGATGACTATACTTTACTGGATCAAATCACAGTTATGTTTATATTAGCATCCTGATCACCATTCAATTCAGGTCATAACTCATAACACACACCCCCACACACACATGTATATTTGCATAAAGCTTAGTTAATAGTGAATTTCAGATTGAATGTAATTATGATCTAATCAATTGCCAATATTATTTATTGTTTGTTATCTACAAGTTTAATATGTTGCTAATTTATTGGTTCCTGTTGTATGCTTGTATTCAGTTATTTAAGTAGTTCTATTGTTAAGTAATATCTATAGCTTTATGTATAGATAATGTTTTTGCATGATTGCTGGATTAGTTCATTGTAATTTGATTTCTATGAAAAAAACCAGGTGATTCCATTTGTATTGGAGATTTAAGCTCGGGTATTTCCCGGAAAATATTTTCTAATTTCCAGGTGTTTGTTAGTTTGTAGGAAGATTTTTCCAACTTCTCTTGTATTAGTTTCTTTTGAACAAGCTTATAAGCTTATTGAGTAGTATCTATTCTAATAAATCTTGGGGTGAGCGAGAATCGAATCCAATACCTGAGATGACACAGATGATAAGCCCATACTATATTTTTTCCGGGGGGAAGAGTCCCTTTTATGATTTTAGGGATAATGAAATTTTCTTTTCATGTAATTTGAACATTCTCTGAATTTCAACAATATGACATTGAGCACATTGTCCACCTGATAATTTTTGCTAACAAAGAACGATAATTTATTTTCCAGAAGAATGTATTCCGAACTCAGGTTATTTTCCTGCAAAACAAACAGAGCTGTACTTATTAGAATGTTGCTGCTATTGTAACCACTAGCTACATCTTTATATGCATCTTAAACTTTTTGTATATTTACCATTACTATATGATAATGCTTGTTTTGTTGACAGATAAAATGGATGCAATCTCATTATCCGATTCAACAATCTGTAACCATTCCTGTCTTGCCTACCCTTTTGATTCTTTATCCCTGAGATGCAACCGCAACTTGTATTTTGGTTTTAAGTATTATCCTCTCACCCATAAAAATTATTGCAATGGGACGAGCTTATCAAAGACTTCAAGTTCAATACCTGTTCACAAGGATTTTCGATGCACAGGACATCTGCTCAGCAAATCGAGTACCACTGTTTTTTCTAGCAGGGTATGTGAACAGTTATAATTTTTTTGAGCGAAACGGTACATGAATTATATTTTCTAAAGCTTTTTATGAGAAAGGTTCAGGTGATATTGCATGTGCAAATAGCTATGTCCAACTACTAGCAATGTAGAAAGTAGATTACTAATGCTGCTTGTAATCTGTAGGCCATAATGAAAATTACAGTTGAGAAAGTAAAAGATTCGGCATTCCAACAGTTACGTAGTGTAGTTATGCTTGCTTCCATTTACTCCCTTAATTCTTTTTGTGGCAGGAAGATTCCTCGTTGACCGGAGCTCTTGATGAAGGAGATGGCAATCCTTCAGAAAACGATGAAATAATAGAATTTAGTGAATTTGATTTATCGGCAGTTAGAGAAGACCCTTATGAAGCACAACCAAGAAAAAAAACTGTTGAGAGCGAGAGAGACGATCTTTTGGAAGAGTTGGCTCTATCTAAGGCTAAACAACAGGAATATATGGCTACCATAATGCACGATAAAGAACGAGCAATTGCAGAACTTGAGGCGGCCAAAGCTTTGTTCAACAAGAATTTGGAGGAGTCAATTGAAGAGAAATTTAACTTGGAAACCAAATTGGTTCTTGCAAAACAAGATGCCGTTGAACTGGCAGTGCAAGTAGAAAGGTTGGCAGAGATTTCTTTTCAGCAGGCCACTGCTCACATATTAGAAGATGCACAGTTGAGGGTTTCTGCAGCTGAAACTTCTGCTGCTGAAGCAGCTTACCAGATTGAAGAACGAGTACGGAATTCTATTGAAGGTACCATAATGTCTATTGTAGAAAAGTCTAAAAAGGCCATAGAGAAAGCTCTGGGTCTTGCAGAAACAGCTAGCGAACATACAACAAAAGCGATGTCTATGTTTACAGATAGTGTAACTCCTGTTGGTGAGATTGCTTCCATCCAGACACAGAATATCAAGTTACAAAATACCATCGATGATCTAAACTCTAAATTATTACTTTCAAGAAATGAGATTGATCTGTTAAAGCTGGAACTGACACAAGCTCAGGAACGGGTAAATGCAATTCAACTCCATGCAAGTGATACAGTGAAAGCACTGGCAGAATATCAGGAGTCAAGCAGGGTTAAATCTCTTCAGCAGGAGGAGGAAATTAAAGCTTTAATGGAGAAAATGAAGAAGGATGCAGGAGATAGAAAAAAAGCCGTTTCTAAGGTTATTAAGGTCGAACTAGAGGCAATGAGGGCAGCAGTTGACTCTGCTAAAGAAGCAGCACAATGCAAGGAGGAGGCATACCTGAGAAGGTGTGAAGCTCTGCAGAGATCTTTAAAGGCATCTGAAGTTGCTTCAAAGATGTGGAGACAAAGAGCAGAGTTAGGAGAGTCTTTGTTGTTGACAGAAAGGCCACTAGGTCAAGGGGAAGAGGATGCAATATTTGTTGTTAATGGTGGACGGGTCGACCTGCTAATGGATGATGATTCACAAAAGTGGAAACTACTCAGTGATGGTCCTCGCAGAGAGATACCTGACTGGATGGCACGAAGGATATGCTCCATCTTCCCCAAGTTTCCTCCAAGGAAGAAGGACATTTCTGAAGCTTTAACATCTAAATTTAAATCTTTGACATTGCCCCATCCTGATGAAGTTTGGTCTATTGCTCAAGAAAAGCCAAAGGAAGGGGATACCCTTATTGAACATGTGATTGAGAAAGAAATTATTGAAAAGAAGCGGAAGGCTCTAGAACGTGCGCTTCATCGAAAGACCATTCAGTGGCAGAGAACCCCTGAACAAATAAAATTAGGTGGATATCTGCATCTTCAGCAATTTATATAATGTCCATGAACAACAGATTTCTCATTTTTAATTTAAATGATTTTGCCATGCAGAGCCAGGAACCGGTACTGGAAGAGAGATTGTGGTTAGTATACCTCTTGATATCATATATAATAGGAGGTGATTTGCTTATGTTTAAAGTGTTTGGATTGTTTAATTTTCTATATACTTTATGTCCTCAGATGGATGTAAAGGTAAAAGTGTTTTTTGCGGATGGATTTTTTGAAATTTTTTTTATAAGCGTTTGTAGTCCGAATCAGTGAAATGGAGAATAGAAGTTGGTCTCTATTAACCATGTGCAAATGTACTTATTTCTGCCAAGGACAAGCTGATACGGCTCGGGAGAGCGTAGCACACTATAGATGTTATAGTGTTCATAGTCTCTACAATTATAAAATTCCTTTTCAGGAGTAATTTTTTTTTTTAGAATATTGGAAACAGTAGTGTAGCAAAGCTAAGTACTTACGTAACCACAGGTGCACGGAAACTTAAAATTTTAATTTACCAGAACCTGATTTTCAGAATTCTGTCTATTTTTCGAAGTTCCTTTGCTTATCTTCGAACCTATTGAAGCTCATAAGCTCTTCTTGTAGAATTGTCACATGATGCTGATGTTAACCCTACTCAAGTGTATCTCTCCTACTAGCAACATGAAGGCCCTGCACCTTCATAAATTGCTTTAATTTTCAAGTTCATTTTACAATTGCGTATTCCATCGAAACCGTAAGCAGTAATTTTTTGATTATTATACGTGAAAAAGTGAAGTGTTGTCCTTACATTTTAGTCTTAATATCTTCAATAGCTTAAAACATTGTTTTACCTTCTCTGTTCTTCTTCTTTTTCCTCTCTTTTTTTTCTGCTAAATAACCTCTGCTTTCTTGTTTCAAGTTCCAAGCTTTCAACTGGGAAAGTTGGAGAAAAAAATGGTACCTTGAGCTGGCTCCAAAAGCTTCCGATTTATCCAAGTGTGGCATTACAGCAGTGTGGTTCCCACCGCCAACTGAATCTGTTGCTCCACAAGGTCTTTCACCACTTCTAAAGATCTGTCTAATATCTTTTCGTTGATCTAGATGCTTGAAACAAAGCACGTGAATATCACTTTCTGATGAGATTCTATGGGGGCTAATCACTTTTTTTATTGTACTGTACTAGTGTCCTGAGGGGTTAGATATTTTCCATTTTATTGAATTCTGACTGTCTTGCAGGGTATATGCCTTCGGACCTGTACAACTTGAATTCGGCATATGGTTCTAGGGACGAGCTGAAGTATTGTATAGAGGAAATGCATAATCAAGATCTTCTGGTATGCTTTTAGTTTAAGAGGATGATAATTGACACTGTGCATGAAGAAAAACCTTTCTTTAGTATCTTCTCCAATGGTTACTTGTATCCTCCGGAGAAGAGGCAAGAATATCCTGACAGTGAACGTTTTTGAACTTTGGGGAGTTATGTGGTTAAATAACATTTTTTGTCAATAAACAACAGTTCTTAGTTTCCACTTCAACCACCTACTGAATAGCCTAATAGTGTAAACATGAATCGACACTTCTCATACTCGATTACCAGATGGTTCACCATTCTCAGGTAATTATGCATGAACTATGAAGTATGTACTCTATTAGTCAAGATACTTCAGGGAATCAACCCCAACAGCTAAACGTATTGCAGAATAAGGGTTACAGGATCACAACTTGTTAAATGTTGTGGGTAGGAGGGCATTAGTGTATTTGTTTGTTAGTCGGTCACTAGTGGGCAAATGTGGGAGCATGGGAAAAGAGGTAGTTAAATAGAGAAGGGTCCAGAGGGGAGGGGATTGGAAAATTGTAGAAACCAGTCACTTGAATTGGAGAGCATCCACCTCTCCAAAGTTGAATAATTTTATACTTTTTAAATGACTTCACAATAGATACAGAGGAACATAATTGCGACAAGCTACTTCTTCTTTTATTTAATTTGTTATATTGACATTTTCAACAAACAATTGGTTATTCCCTCGAATTCACAGCTTTAATTTTTAAACTTGGCTTGAATTCATGTTGCATATGTTGATTATGAGGGTTAGATTTATATGGTTTGCCAAGATTTGTTATCTTCGTCTATACTTTTATGCTAAACTTAAAAGGCCCAGATCAGTCCATTTTCCACGTTTAATCTGTTAGACGGTCATCTCTCCAAAATGTTAAAGTCTTAGGAGAAGCCAGTAATAAAATCTTATACTTTAACATTGTTTACAAATAATTCTAATTCTTCCACAGGCCTTGGGAGATGTTGTACTAAATCACCGGTGTGCTCATAAGCAGGTAACTCATTTTTTTTGTTCAATTCAGTGATTCCTGCAATGTATAAATGTGTGACATACTTCATATTGGTTTATATAAAATTTTGAAGCATGTAGTAATGATAGTAGCACCTTGTTTATTAGTTTAAGTTATCTGGCTGGTTGGTCAACAATCAATGCGTCAATTATGCAAAGTAATTCACAGATATATGTTAATGATGAGAAATGAACATATCGATCTACTCATGGACAATCAGGGGTGAAGCCATGTAGTACCCAGGGGTAACCACGTCTCACCCTGAACTTTTAGGTATTAAATTTACATGAATGATGCTTGCACAAAACATAGCTGTCCTACTTGGTTCAAGACAAAAACTTTGGTCTGTGGTTTATGACTGATGATAGTTCAAACCTGATTGAGACCAAATTCTTTCGTAAATTACATATTCCTTGACATATATAAATATATTGTGCAAATGTTAATTTTAAATTTGAATGGAGCTATGGATTCAATTTGTTCAATCAACAATATTTTTCCCAAACTTATATTTTAGAGTACCCTGGATTTTTCCCCCGACTCCGCAACTGAGCACAAGCAGACAAAATCCTTTCTATAAAAGAGAAATTTTCAACATTGGTATTAGATTTAAATTGGATATAGTATTAAATTGAATAATATGAAAACATCTCAAGACATGGAGAACAATATTGTAACTAGTTCATATATCTCTTTTTTTTGGTGTAAACACATTTCGTCTCTACACTATACGTCTCTCCTGGCTACGCCACTTCCTGTTATATTCTTTCAGTAAATTACTTTTCACATAATGGCAGAGTCCAAATGGTGTATGGAACATTTTTGGTGGCAAGCTTGCATGGGGACCTGAGGCTATTGTGTGCGATGATCCAAATTTTCAAGGGCGTGGAAATCCTTCGAGTGGTATGCAATTTCGATCTGGTACACTGATATGTTGTCACTTTTAACATGCATTTGGTACCTGCTGTAAGTTGATGTTTCTGATTGTAAGATTTTCAAGTCACATAATGTACACTAGGCTCTCCTCTATATATGACCATGAATTCTCACAAATCTTCTCAAAACTCAGCAAGCCTTGATGGGTAACATCTTGCACTCTATCAGAACGAAGGCCTATATCGTCACATAAGCTTCTCAGCTAAGCTTGCGAGCTTTATTCTTACATATCCACTGGTGACCTGAAATTTTAAAGCTCAAGGGTAGAAAGAAAAAGGAGCAACTCTGTAGTTACATATACAGAAACCTAATACATAGATAGGAACATTAACATAATTGTTCTTACCAATTTGATACATTAATGGACCAAAGGATACATGCAATTTTTGCATCCATGAGAGTGGACAAGTATGATAAATTTCCATATTATAGAATCCTTGAAGTGCCTTAACAATGAAAAGTGAGAAAGTTGTTCCCAGGTTACCCACTTGTTTTGCTTCTTATCAGCTTGTTTTATGCTGCCAACTACCTTTTACCTTTGAAGAACTTCTCTACATTTTTTTAACATTCATTTATAATATTAGAGCAAGTCCAATGCATAGCTAAATCTGGTTCTATAGCTAAAATATAGAATTAAATTTGCAAAAACATACCAACTATCCATTTATGCATCCAATTATAGCTATGCATTGGATTGATATTTTTGTAAACTTAGTTCTATATTTTAGCTACAATCCTATTTATAGTTATAATTATATTTGTCACCTCACCAATCTAAAATTTCTCAAGTTCATTTGAAGTAAGTTGGTTCTATTTTAGAACCAGCATTGGAGTACAAGTTTTATATTAGCACAAAAAATCACTTTTTAGTTCCAAAATACAGCAATGGCTATAGCCATTTTAGCGTTAGCATTGGACTTGCTCTTACTAATCAGTTAATAGCATTGCCTTAAAGTAGATAAAAGGATAATAACTGATTGAAATGGAAGGCTGTCTATTTGTGTAATAACTGTTCACTACAAAGTTAAAGACCTCATAAATTTCCACTTTAGAGGTTTGTAAAAATTAAGATGTCTATATTTTTCTAATTGTGCTCTGGTATAAATGGGAAGTTGATCAGGTTCATGAGAATGTTAATAGTCAGGCAGCAATCACATGAATGTGCTCTTCTTATCTGCTTCTATTTTGAGCTGCAGGCGATATCTTTCACGCAGCTCCGAACATTGATCACTCCCAGGATTTTGTAAGAAGAGATGTAAAAGAGTGGTTAAATTGGCTCCGCAATGATACTGGTTTTGATGGATGGCGCCTGGACTTTGTAAGGTAAGGTTTCATCTTTTTAATACATCAACGGTCTTTTATTTTTTTTCTGAGTCCATTTTTTTGACCTTTTCTTTTAGTTTTTGATTAAAAATATATTCATGTCCAAATGGTTTTCTCTTATCTGGTTGAGGTATTTAGCAATTTAGCATCCAGTGATTAATGTTTTGGCAAAACGTGGTTAACAGAAAACAAAAGCTTATTTTGGTGTACAATCTGAATGTCTTAATTGAGTTCTGATCTCCTTTTCGGTGATATTTTAATTTTTTCTTGCCATCACATAAAACCTGTAATGTATATCCAGTACCCAGATAAGGTAAATGGCATAGACTTATTTATTCTACTGTTATAATGAGCTCATATATTATGTTAAGATGCATTACACAATATCTAGGAGATGATGTGTGTGGTTACAAGAGTCAGACATCCAAGGTTAAGATGGATGAGAGCCTAGTTTGAGATTTTTAGAGAGCCTTTCAATGAATTCTCAAGTAATGAACAACCTTTTATGAAAGATTAACTTGTAGAACTTCTAATTTCTCCTATAACAATCTGATGGTAATGTTAATTTAGTAACTCTTCTAAAACCTTAAGGTGTTAGGAGAAGGGCCAGTATGTGTGTCAATTATACTTGTTAATATGTTCCCTCCCTCGAGAGTCGACTTTGGATTTGAAGATTGGATCAGCCTACTGGGGTCCGGTGTCTGTGGAGGGAGTACCGGATTTTTTTCGTCAGTATTTATAGTTTTGAGATTTGTTGGGTTCCTAGGATTCAAACTTGAGAATGCTAGGCCAAACGCCTAATAAAATTACAGCAAGTTATAGTTGTTTACTAATAAAAGATATTGGTTGCATGCAGAGGGTTTTCAGGTAGTTATGTGAAAGAGTATATAGAAGCTTCCAATCCTTCATTTGCTATTGGGGAATATTGGGATAGTCTGGCTTATGAGGGCGGTAATTTATGCTACAATCAAGGTAATTACTGACTGCACCATCTATCTACCTGTTGAGAATTTCGAGATTTGTATACGGTGAAAATCAGATAAATGAAAGCACAATGTACATCCCATAACTTGTGTGATGGAAGTATCCACTTGTGTCCCATATAATCTGTCTAGTATATTGTCACAATATATATTTTAGATTATAGAACCTCGTATGGAGGGAACATGTTTTTTCTCACACTTAAGCTATTGTTTATACGTAAAAATAACTTTAATTTTCTTGATTGACGTTAAATTTCATGGACTTCCAGAGCCTCTAATCCAGTCAACCTATAACGTTTTTTTCAAACTTAATCTATTTTATATACCCTAGAAATTCCTATGAGGGGAGTAGAATCTTATCCAATATGTGAAAAATGTCCAAATTATTGTTTTATATTGTCATACATTGTATATTATTTCAGCTTTCCTATAATTGTGTCATTAAAATATTGAATGCTTATATTGCTAACTAATCAGGATTAGCTGATCTATAAATTAGTTTGTCCCGCTTTTAGTTTTAGAAATATAAACCTTTTATCAATTGTTTCGCCTTATCACCATCATCTCTTGGCTTTATTGTTCCTCTTAACTATAGTTTTGTTTATGTCACTAGATGCTCATCGTCAGAGGATCGTCAATTGGATTAATGCCACAGGTGGCACCTCTTCAGCATTTGATGTCACAACAAAGGTACTTTCTGTGATATCTATCTGCTCATACTACTTCTGCATAGAGTATAATGGGCATTTTAATACTTCATGATGCTTGTCTTTGTTTAATTGTCACTGATGGCAACTACACCAACTGTATTTGTGTTTAATTGCCTCACAAGGACTTTACTTTGATGCACCTCTTGTTTGTTCAGAGGTGAAAGGTTGTCAAAACCTGCATAATATTTTGTGCTAATTGGTTGAGAGCATCTCTGGCCATTTAATTTTGGACGATAATATACTCAAAAAAATCATTGTGGTATTATTTTATGCCCCATCTACATTTCCTTTCTCTTTTTCTCCTTCTTCACTAAACTTTTTCTAGGTAGCAAAGGCAACTGATGAAAATCTTGCATGTATAACAACACATTTCCTCGCCTAATCACTCCTATTGCTGTATCAATATACCATCTAAGAATGTTTCCTTGAGAAAGACTGATGCTTGTTCTACCGATGATTTGGGCTGTCTCTGATTTCTTGTTCAGAGGTGGCTTTATATGTCCTTAATGTATGCCTTTTAAATCATTGCCGCTTCCCCTTGCGGACCTGTTCAAATTTTGATTTGGGTTGAATGCAATTATTTTTAGATGCCCCCGTGCCCCGAATTCGTTCACAAATGATTTATGTTGAATGTTCATTCCTTTCACAAATCATTTGTGCAGGATTGAGTGTTTGCTCAAGTTTATTCATGAAGGTTTATTAAAAATGAAAATTTATTATATGATTTAAAAAACGGAATGTTCCTGCATAAATTTGTTACTATAATGATAAATAACAGTGACACCACACGTTCTTTGCACAAACTAAATGAACTGATACATGATTATTGAAGCTGCCACGAATCCAAGTTACCATCTATTAAAATGTCTGGTTGGCATTCAGTGCTATGCTGCTATGACACTTTACCACCTTTCTATTTTTAGATGAGTAACCAGTAACCTCTATGGCTCTATTGCCCTTCACTTCTTTTACTGCAAAATTGAGTCCATTTAAAGCTGCACTAATTGATCGTCACTGTACGGCAAACTTGCATCATTATGTTCTTATTCCTCTGCAGGGTATACTCCACTCAGCTCTCCATAATGAATACTGGAGATTAATAGATCCTCAGGGAAAACCAACTGGAGTATTGGGATGGTGGCCTTCACGTGCTGTCACATTTTTGGAGAACCATGACACTGGATCAACTCAGGTCTCTCTCTCTCTCTCTCTACTTTTTTTTATGAACTTCAAGTTAGGCAATTCACCTGTTTTTGTTGGTTATCTTGGTCCAGTTCTTATGATTCATGCAATCTGAAGTACTATTGAAAAGATTATCGTTGTTAGACTTCTTTTACCTTTTCGCATTATCGGTGTTGTATCTTTTCCTTATTTTCTACGAGGCAGGGGATTGTGGGGTTGTATTTCAGAATCATGGGGTGCTGGTATTTTGGTACCTCTAACTCCCTGAATCAATGTTAATACCTTCATTAGTCAATGGGGAAATATCTATATTATTATCATTTTTTATTCTTAAATTTTTCGTTAATTATATGACAAGTATATTATTAATTTGTTACATTATACAGGCTTTGTTTTGGTTAAATTATATCGTTAAATTATAATTTTGTATATATTAACATACATGCTTGTATTAATGATTCTTAAATTTACCTATCTTTTCATCCCTGAAGTCAACAAGCTTAGATATTATTTCTCAAAAAACTAAAAGAAAAAAGGATCAAAATGAAGCTCGTCTTTGAGTGACTTATGTTTATTGTTATGCTACTTTCTTTATGTACTCCTCATACATATAGTAGATTAGTAGGAGTCGAAAATTAGTTTGAGGTACATATGTTAGTAGTTTAGAATTAGTTTGACGTGTGTGTGTGTGTGTGTGTGTGTGTATCTTCATTTCATTTCCCTTAAGCTAGGCTGGCAGCTATTCCGACGTGTCTTCATCATCTTGATTGTTCTTTTTGCTCCGTGACATACAATTTATCATATGCAACACAATTCTCTCTCGATAACTTTGCTAATTTTTCAGGGTCATTGGCCATTTCCACGAGATAGACTCTGTGCTTGATAAATTTGCTAATTTTTCAGGGACACTGGCCATTTCCACGAGATAAGCTTACGCAAGGATATGCATATATTTTAACTCATCCTGGAACGGTAATTTGATAAGCAAAACATGTATTACTACTTTTATTGTGCTTTTTACTGCTGAAACATTAGATCTCTTATTTTAAAATTTCAGCAGGCACCTATTAAAATTTGTAACTACCTTTTCAAAATATTTTTTTTGGCTTTTTCATTCTCAGAAAATATTCATCAAGGCTTGGTCATTCTTTAGGTTGTGTCTGGATTTATTATATATTGCAGTTCGCCAGTTCCATCAACTAAAACCTTAAAGATAGTGATTCCTAATTAATCATGGTGCTTGAGCTGTTCAATTTTGATGCAGCGCAATATATAGTAAAATACTTCCCCACAAAGTTTTGATTAGCACATGATAATATGATGTAGTTATGTATGCAATCAAGATAATCAAGTGTTCTCTTCAAGCAATGTTTTTACAAGTAGAAATAGCAATGTTTTTGGGGCCTATAGTTGCTTCCTACATTTTTTTACTTGAAGAATGAGAAATAATGTTTTAGGTGATATCTGCTTTCACTAATTAATACTTCATACAGAAAGATATATCTGCTTTATTGTTCACATTAAAATATAACTTCAATGTAATGGTTCTAATGCAACCCGTTGATGAGAGCAACCATACAGTTTGTCGCCGGTGAAAAATGTGTTTACTTGTGGCTAGCATTATTGACATGTAGGCACCATACTATAGTAGTCAAGAATATCATTTGAAACTGATCGTGCAATTTTTTCCCCTGAGAGCTCTGGCTAATGAGTTAAATCGTTCCTTCTTCATTGCTGTTTATCTCAATCGTATTTATGTATCTTGCTTTTGTGCAGCCTGTAGTGTTTTACGACCATTTCTATGATTTTGGCATCCATGATACCATTACGGAGTTGATTGAGGCTCGAAAACGCGCTTCTATCCATTGTAGAAGCCCTGTGAAAATATTACATGCTATTAGCGAGGGTTATGCAGCACAAATTGGAGATTCGCTGGTAATGAAGCTTGGTCAATTCGACTGGAATCCTTCTAAAGAAGTGAATTTGGATGGTAGCTGGCAAATGTTTGTCAATAAAGGATCAGATTATCAGCTGTGGCTGCGAAATTAATATTATTACATAAGAAATTATTCAAAAAATCATGAGAATTGTCTCATTTATTTATTGTGAAAACAAAATATGTAAAGTGGCTAGGTACTTTCAAATCGTACAATTTTAAATTTCAACTGCCTCTTTGTTTCTCTTTCCAAGTAGTGTATTTTTGAAGTAATGATTTTACAAAAAATTCTGGACAAGTTCTTCTCCTGGGTACTCATGTTCACAGCCTGATCTGTTAACTAAACCCGTTGAAAAGTGAACGTATTTGGATGCCAGGATATATGGTAAATCTTACAAATTCACGAAAACACAATTGACAAGTTTAACATTCAGTATTGCCACACGCATCCTGTTAGATTTCGAAGGTTGACACATATATGATGTATTTTCAATTAAATATTTTGGCATTCAAATATTGGTGCTTGCATGCCTCATTATCATATACACACCGTAAATATGTTAGAAATTTTGTGCCGGATCGAATTTAGGACATGTACTGTCCCAATTGGCTAGTTAAAAAAAAGTGCTAAGAGTGATGGAAAGTAAGTATTGACCCTCATCATCTTTATGAATTTTCTATTACGCTTTATTAACAAAAGAAATGTGACATTTATCTGCTCTGTGTTTCTACTACAATTGCTTTCATCGAGTCAAAAGGGCCACATTTATCTTCTTCTTTCCTACTAGCACTTTATGTACACACTGTGTACGTGTTGTCTCTGTCTATACACATAATTGAATGGGGCGGGTTTTTTTGTATAATAAGAAGAATGATAGTTACAAAAAGACTTCCGACAACCTAGGAAATTTACTATATAAAGAAGCAATGACGTTACTAAAAAAAAGTTCATTTAAGGATGGAATATATACATGTGAGTTGTTTAGAGATATAACTAGTCACAAATATATAATTAGTCAAAGTACAAGAAATGTATCAGCAGCCACTACTCAGCAGTAAGCGTCACCATGGTCCATTGTTCCAGTAACCTATTACACATGGCAATTAAGCGCCGTATGTGTGTACTTACGTTTATAAAGCTTAGTTACATCACTATGCACAAAATATTAATCAATATTATTGAGTAATTTATGATTGACATTCTATATGTAAATGGGTTGTTTGTATTCTGTTTGAGAACAAGATGATAGTATCTTACGTGTCAGGTTTGTTTCATTTTGTGTAACAGGAATTGTTCAAATTTGTGCATATTGCTGTTAGAATTACCTAAAATAGTAAAATCTAATAATATAAATATGCATGATAAATTTGTTATATAGTTCATGTTTATAATATGATATTTTAGACATTTTCTAATAATCAGTTTGGAGATGAAGTGCTCAAAATGGCACAAATCGGAGAAATAACCTCAAGTGACACTTTAAAATGTTAATTCGTGTTATGTTTACTCAAAACGCAAGATGAATTAGTGTTTTAGGGTAAAACGCAAAATGAAATGTCGTTTTAGTCTATAAATACTAATTCTTGTAGTGTTTTCGGCAATAAAAAAATGAAACTTCATATTGTGTTATGGAGTGCTATTTGGGGCGATAATTCTCACTATGTCATTCTGCGCATTTTGTCCTCGACATGTGTCATATGAATTTTTTTCAAAATTTAGTGATTAAAATGAAATAATGTACATCATCTATATCTATATTATATTATTATAACCAAATTAGAGAATTTTTTTTGAAAGACTTGGGTGAACCATAGAAAATATCCTAACAGTCCAATTTTAGGTGAACCATAGAAATGATCTTGACCATTCAATTTTAATAAAATCTAATTTTAGAAAAGATATATATATATATATATATCATATATACAACTTTATCCCTGATAATCCTCCTTTTAACAACTCCTCGCGAATAATATTATATTATATTTAAATTATATTCTATAATTTTTATTTAATATAATTTACTCACATTCAAATCAATTTGATTACCATTCAAACTCTTTTATTTATTTAAAATTATGACTTATCATTAAATTTTATGAATATTAATATATACACATCATTGTATAGAAAAATGTAAAAATAAATTAATAATAAAACAAATTATCATGTTAAATGAAATATTTAAATTAAATAAAATAACTATTATATAATTTATTAATGGTATACGTGCTTTGCACAGTTATAAACTAGTATTAAATTATTTGTTCTTAGCGTTTTTATGTATGCTGGATTTATACTTCATCATATGACATCTGAGTTATTATATATATATATTTATTTATTTAATATTAATATATTTATTTATATTATTTTATTTTATTTTAAAATCTTTCTTATTATATATTTATATATGTAAATTATATGTAGTTTCCAACTATCAAATAATTTTTTTATTAAAAATATATACTATTTTATATAATTTTAATTTGAAGTATTTTAACTCGTCGAAACCCTGATTTAGATAAAATCTCAATTACGCTTATTATATATATATATGATAGAATAAAATATAATTTTATATTATATAAAAAAATTCTAAAGAAATATCTAAATATTAAATTTATAAAAAATTTAAATATAACTTATAAAATTATATTTTTTATATAACTTAAAATACGTGTAACAAACTAAATGGATAAGTGATCCAAAATAAATAGAAGGAATATATTACAACTAAGTGCATGTTTGGTTAATCATGGGTATTTACTTCTTATGAATCATAGTTATAATTCATGAGTATTTAACATTCTTATGAAATTCCTTAAAAGTAGAATTTTTTTCTTTGGTTCAGATATAGGTATCTCCCCGTCCCAGGAAGTACGGGGTTCAGAGATAGGTATCTCCCGTCCTAGGAAGTGCAAGTCACAAAAGGGGTAAGCAGGGGAATTCCAACTTCCTAGGAAGTTCTACTTCCTTATATATGTCAACCAAACACAATTAAAAATAATAAGTTCGGGATAAATGAATGTTAACCAAATAACTGCTAAATATTTTTTAGAAAAGCATTTAAGATTTGTATTCGCTACTATAAAATATATACTTTACCTTTTTTTATGCATGCATGTGTCAAGTGTATTTAATATATTAAAATTATAAATTAGAAATTTATTTCATTCTCTATTAGTTTTATAGATAAACTGTATTGATGTTAAATTGAAAATATATTAGGTCATTCTTATATACAATTAATGGCTAATAATTTATTTTTTTAGCCAAACTTCAAACAATGGTTCGCCGATATCTAATATCTTTGATCTGTTTAATCATATCAATTAGATCAGGGGTTTGATGGGTCTCAGGTAGCAACCTGAGATTAAAATATTTTTTAATACAAATATAAGGGTATTTATGTAAATGCAGACGGGTGAATTTAATATTTACAAAACTGTTACTCAGAATTTGTACTGTAACCTCAGGGTGTACCCTGAGGTTTCAACTATGTACATTCGACAATGGCACAATTTTAAATCTATACTATATTATTATATTATTATATCAGAAAATTTAAAATTTTGGTCGGTTGTTACGGTACTGGACTGGACATGGGCCTAAGTCTATATTAAATATAATTTTATTTATTATAACATGGCTCCAAATATATACATATTTATATTAACTAAAATTTTATTTTAGACTTGTCCAAATTATAATAGAATACTACTATTTATCATACTTAACTTTTATAAGCCCAAAGAATATACATATTTATTAAAAAAATATTTATTATAAATATATATAATCACGATATTTTCCCGTTAATAACCTCTTAAAATTTATTTATTTAATAACGTATTATGTATTATTAAAAATTTATCTATGATAATTTATGTATATTTATCTATTTCATAAAAAAATCTAAACGTTTCTCAAACGATCAAATGATTATCATTATTGGATTATTTACGAATACAAGAGATCGGATATAGCTGATCATAATTGAGAAATTTTTAATAAAATTTGGTGCTTCTAACATTTTCTTATTCATTTTTTATTATCAATTAGATTTCATCATTTTAATTTTTAAATTATAATCCAAATTTGTGAGAAATATGACGGCTAACGAAAACATAATTAAATATATTTAATATATTTCACTTTATAATCTTAAATATTTGTTTATATTATAATAGCTGGGAAATGAGGGGTGAGTTGGCGGCATACAAATTTTTAAAGCTATTTTTTAGCTTTCTCCTGAATCAAATCCCTGATTTGGTGGCGTCTCCGTCAAGTTCATGATCGATCCCTCATGCAAGCGAGTGTCAATTAATACTATGTATTTTAAATTCAAAATCTATGTTTATATTTCAAACTAATTCTAAATTTATTCTTATTTTATTTACAATTTTCAAAGTTTTTTAATTATTCAAATGAAAAAAATATATTTGAGATCTAATTATAATATATTTGAGATCTAAATATAAAGTATCATATTATTTTAAATAATTATAAACGTTTGACTTTTGTTCAAAATGAAAAACAATTAATTAACTAAAAAAATTAGATTTCAATATTATTTATTATTACTTTTATTTATATAATTTGTTAATTATTATTGCTAAATATTATATGTTACCCAGATAATAAACTATTATAGAAAGGGGTTGGATATAATAGTATCAAACAATCGACTTTAGAACACAAGTATGTAAAAGATGAACTGTTTTGTATTAACTTTGCTTGACTTAATACAAAATTCTTTCAAGAAAAATAAAATTTTTAATAGCTGCTAGGTTATGAGAATGATAATTACTTGAACGATTACATTACAATGTTAACCTTATTCTGTGTTTATATAGCACACAGCTACATATCCAATTACAACAAAGATAATGATAATTAAATTTAGAAATATTATTTTCATCATTATTTTCCTAAAAGATAGCTTCCAGAAAGACAATTGTTATTCATTGAAACACTTCCATCTTTATCCCAATCACCTCCTGATTTGTCGGTTTCCATCTGTCAAACTCTGATATTTTAAACTTTGTCGGTTAGTAAACTCTGATTAAGTAAACTCTGTCGATAGTTTCTAAACTCTGATGACGCCAGTTTAAACTCTGATTGACTTCAATAAACTCTGATTGAAGTATTCTCTGACAACATCAGTTCTTTATTTCTAATAATCTCCCCCAATTTATGCTTTATTCAATAAAACATAAATTTAACTTATGATGTCAGAAACCTCATAGACAAATGTATTAGTGTTTGAATTTTCTACCTTGCCTTATACTCTTTTATTAGAAAAATCTTCAGACAGAAATTTATCAAACAACTTTTTTTCAGTTATCCTCAACAAATCCACCAGTTTCTCCTTCAACTCCTTCATTTGATCACTAGAATCATCAATTTGAAAAATTACAGCTCTCAAGTTGTAGATTGATGTCTTTTGCATTCTTTCATCTAAAGGTATGCAACAGGCTTTTTGTCCATCAGGATTTAACATTAGTGTTGGAATACCAAACATCATATTAACCTTTGCATCCCCCTTGATCATTTCTTTTTCAGTACCATATTCAAGCACATATCCAGGTCTGTACTCCTCAGAGTTTAGCATCAATAGCCTCTTATTCTTCTTCTTTTCATCAATAACTCCTTCTAAAATCTTCACCCACTTAGCTGTAACCTCATTTTCATCATTTAACAAATAAAGAACATACTCAAGTTCTTTTGATAATCTATGAATTAGATCTTCTTCAGCTATTTTCATCACCCTTTCATCTTCCAGAAAATACAACAACTTTTCTTTTAGAACAACACCATCAAAGATATCATTTACTATTTGAACAACAATTAGCTTGTCCAAATGATTTTGTGATAGCTCTTCTTCAGGTTTGTTCTTCAAATAATAAGGATCTCTAAAAGTATTTGCTTATCCTCCGTAGATTTTTGCTTTTGAATCACCAATACCTCCCTTGTTTTTACTAAGTCTGGCATTGAGAGTCAGAGTTTGAGTTTTTCTCCACAGAAGATTAAGATTCTTATTTCTACACAGAGACTGTTGTTCTTCTTCATCTTTAAAACTTGTTCCACCTGGAAGAAATGTAGTTCCAAGCATGGTGAGTGGAGTCTTTGACTTTAATGGAGCTTTCTTTTGAACTGCTTGAGATGACTTTGTTTGGATTTTAACAGGTTTAGATACAACTTGTTTTGCTTGATCAGGCACCTTTTTCTGAGCTAGAGTTTTCTTCACATATCTTTTCTTCTTTGACTGGACTGGAGCATTGTCAGTATCAGTTTTCTTCAATTCTTCTTCAACAGTAACTAGATCCATTCCTGGATTTTCTTCTTTAAAAAGTTTCTTTGCCAGTTCTGCATCTTTCTTGTTTCTTTCTTCAATAATCTCAGGCTTTTCTTCTTCTGCAAGCCTTCTAGCCAATTCTTCATCAAGTGCCATCAGAGTTTGCTTACTATCTTAAACTGTACCAGATCCTGAAGGAATCAGAGTTCGATCAGTCAGAGTTTGAATTTGTATACTCTGTCCACTCTTATGACTCCATTGGCTTTTGTCAGGAACACCACTGTCATCACCATTACCTTCAGGTTTATCAAAGTTTAACACAAAATCAACCTTGCATTTGTCTTTTGATATTTTCTCCCCCTTTCTAACATTAGAAAAAATAGTCAGGAGGTCTGAAATAGTATGCAACATGGTCTGCATAGATGTGACAATATTATTGGAATCAAGATTTTCCAAAGAGTTGGTCCAATGAGTTGGGGCAGAGGATGGATGACAACTTTTTTTCCCTAATAATGCAGATTGGCAAAAAGGAGGAGGCTCTAGCTACTCAAATATCATTCACACAGAGACCACGACAACATCTAGAGGTTTCTCTAGCAAGGAGAACAAATAGAGTCATGAAAGCTTTGGTGGTTACCACTACTATTCAACATGGTCTCATATTCAAACCAAGTTTACTGGTGTTGATAATACTACTTCTCTGCTCAAAACTCAGTTCGACAGAATTCATTCACTTCAATTATCCAAAGAGGTGGTGATGATGTTAAAAAAGGGGAGAAGACAGTTGGTGATTCCTCCGTGAGCAATTGAAAAGTCAAGACCAATCGAGAAGTCAAGACCAGTCGAGAAGTCAAGTCAATCGAGAAGTCTAGCCTGATTGATAAGTCATCAAAAGAAGTATGTAATTGAGAAGTCTAGACATTCGAGAAGTATTAAGTCAAAGACAGATCGAGAAGTCAGGAGAGATGGTGATGATGAAGATGATGATAGTTCTCATGGTCTTAGGGGCCTGGTGGTGTGCCACAAAAGCAGTATGAAGTGGTTGTATTATCAAAATATCAAACACACCAGTCAGGGACTGTACATGGGAAATCAGGGTCTAGGACAGACTCTGATAAGCAAAGAAAGAAGTCAGATACTGATAAAGCTTTTGAGAAGATCAAGTGAGATGTAATTCTTTTTCCTTATACACTTTTATACTGTTCTGGATTAATTGTTTCATTCTTTAGTTTTGACATCATCAAACCTTGATTTATGTTTACATGTTATAAATCATAAATAGGGTGAGATTATTAGGAATATATTCATTTGATGATGTACAAAATGCTAGAACAGGATTCAGTATAGTTTATCTGTGATAAATCTTTCTAGTCTCTGAAATTTTATAATCAGAGTCTAGATAGTCAACATACTTGTACTTAGTAGATTTTCTATAGAAAGTGAAACCAGAGTCTAGATGAAAATCAGAGTCTGGAAGGTGATCAGAGCTTATGGATCAGATTTTATGGATAAGAGTTTATGGATCAGAGTTTATGAACCATCAGAGTCTACAATCTGTCAGAGTATACAGATTATCAGAGTTTAATCTATCAGAATTTTTAGTCTATCAGAGTTTATAGTCTATCAGAGTTTATAATTTATCAGAGTCTATAGTCTATCAGCGTTTATAGTCTGATAAAGTTTGAAGATTTCAGAGTCCATAAAGTCGAAGCTGAATTTGGAATATGGTCACAAAAAAGGAAAGTCTTTGAAGATAAAGAATAATATATTGCAGATATGCTATGAAAAGGAAATAGAGAATTTCAGAAGGAAACTGTCAACTAATAATTAGGAATTATATTCCTATTGTAATTTGATTTTCTGTTATTATTTGATAGACATCTCTCTATATAAACACTCTATATAATCTAATTGTGATGTGTGGAAAAGTGTGGAAAAAAAGTGAGTCGAATTTTGTGATAGCATAGAGATAGAGAGAGTTGCTGTGTGAAAACACAGAGAAGCTGCTAGGGTTTATGTACACCTTAGGAGAGTTTGTATTTTCACATCAATAATACAAACAGTATTCATTCATATCTTTATGTTTGATCTTTGTTATTAATTCGAAGATTTAATTCTTATTGAGTTGATTTTAATTAGGCATAAAAAACACACAAGTATTCAATCCCCCTTCTACTTGTGCAATTGGGAACTGTTTTCCCTCCTTATACCTTCATGTTTGAGAGCAGATTCAATTTCTCCTTGCAATTGTTCAACAACACAATAGTCAGGAAATTTCATCCTCAGTCTATCATGAGCATCAAAAATCATTAATTGGCCATCTATTTGAGTTGTATCTCTGAGTATAAAGAATAAAGAGATCAATAACTTTTTCTTCCTCAAAGTTTGCATCTTCACCATCAGAGTTTGGCACCTCAGAGTTTAGAGATGAAGGGACAGGTTGAGCAGCAGAGCCTGTATCAGTTATACTCTGAGTACCTGCGAAAGGAACATAACACCTTAAATCACTCTTTTCTTTTAAAGTAATCTCATTACTTCTTACATCACATATCTCATGACTTTCGAGAGTTAGAGTTTGCTCACTAGAAGTAACTAACTTCTTTCTCATATCTACATCTCCTTTTGCCAGATCCAGTGTCTGCCTCTCATTATTAATTCTGTTTTTCACATATTTTACCTCAGTCTCACAAGAAAGGCTCAAATCATAATGACCTACAGAAATAAGAGGTGGCTGAGAAAAGAGATATGTGGTCACATGAATAGAGGTACCCTCTACAGGACTATACATGGTCATTCCAGCAGTAAAAGTTAGAAATATAAATTCTGAACTTATGCTATCAGAGTATGTAAATTCTGAAGAAAAGTCAGAGTTTATACCTTGAACATTTGTAGAGTCTGATGGAGTATCCAATGGTTGTGCAGAAAGAGGTTGCACCAAAATTGCATCAGAGATTGCCAATGGATTAGCATCAGAGTCTGTCTTCTCAGCAGTTGCAGCAGCATAATCAGATTTTGGTTGCACCTCCATATGTTGGTCTGCAATCACAAAGTTGGTTATTGGTTCTTATGGGACCTAAGTCATATCAATAGTTGTTTCACCACTTTGAGATGAAGGTTCTTGTGGGCTTGACTCTGCCAGTGTTTGGCCTTCAACATCAGCAACAACAAGATCTTCTTTCAGAGTTTGTGTGACTGCATCCAAACTTTGATTGGATGGTTCTTGTGTGGTTGGGGCATTAATAACTACTTCAACCCTTTGAGCTGAAGGTTCTTGTGGTCTGTACCCCTGATCCATGCTGGCTTCATGTGCTGGAAATATGACTTCTATTGAACTTTGATCAAAAGGTTCTTGTGGGCTTGGCCTTTCATAGACTGCTACTTCACTTTGAGAAGCGGGTTCTTGTGTGTCTTGACCAAAGGAAACCTTCTTCTTCTTCCTTCTGGTAAAGAAATTTGAAGTGCCAGAGACTATAGATTGTAGAGATCTTTAAGTAGCCATTTCTCTTTTTACTTCCTCAACTAACTCCCTTACTCTTTCATAAGAAATCTCCTTGATTATTAGTTGAAGAGAGTGGATAGGAGAATTAGAGATTAATAATGGAACAACATCCACTTTAGCTAATTCATCATTTTCTTCTTTATTGGCAATGTCATCACCATCTACTTCAATGTCACCAGAGTTTATCACAACATCAGAGTTTAGTTTCTTATAGTCTAAGGCTTGAACTTGATCAGAGTTTAACTGATCAGAGTTTAGTTTATCAGAGTTTGATGCCTTGACTAGTCTTCTCCTTTTCTTGGCAGGCTCTGAGATGAGATTGACATGAAATGGTTTCATGAAAGGAGCAAAAGGAATATCAGAAGCTATTTGAACAGTTTTCTTCAAAGGAAATACCAAACCCTCATCACTATCATCAGAGTCTGTATGTTCATCAATTAATCTCCTTTTTCTTGGAGAAGACTCTGAGACTGTTTTTCCCTTTCTCTTCAGGCCTGATCCCTGGGATTGTGAGGTGTGTTTTACAACTGATGTCTTTTGGAAGACAACAGAGGTTGGCAGGGTTTGTGTATCAGTGTTTGGTGAGTGACTTGGGTTAGAATCAGATTGGGCTAAACTCTGATTCATAGTCACTGATAAAAACTCCCTCCCATACGCAGTAGGCATTCTCTGATTTAAGAGAAGCCTAACCCGTGTGAGATAAATAACTTGGGCAACTTACCTTCAATGTCTTTCTTGACATCTTTCTTTGTCAAGTCAGCAAAAATCCTCTTATTCATAATAAACTAGGCAAACTCTTGTCATTATCAAAATTAACATCAGGCAAAATATAGCTAAAAATCAACTGTAAGAATCTAGTATAGTATACAGTATGTTCATAATCACTAATCTTACTAGCTATTTACCTAATCAACAAACAAGAAAAATTAAAATTCAAATTATGGGTCAGAGAATACCCAATTTGTTAAGATAGTTGAGGAATGTCATCACAGTTGGTGCACTTGACAGTGAAAGTCCTAGTAACACAGTCAAAGAAGAAACTCCATTCACTTCGCAAATTTGGCCTTGTGAGACTCCTTAGCTTGGATAGGATGCCTCTATAACCTATGTCTCTAAAATTTTCTCATCATCAACTATGTCATCATAAACAACCACTTCAGGAAGGTGAAGGGCCTGACGAACAACCTCAGGTGTAATAAAGTGACGACCATTGTAGTGGAAAGTGATGGGCTCCTCATTGTCACCAAAATCATTGAATTTAGCAATTGACCAAATCTTGGTCAGAGTTTGAGCAGAAATCGCCTTGGGTTCTTGAAGAGCATACCCAATACTGCTATGTGTAAGAAAATCCTGAATAACATGAAACTCTTGAGGTGCTTCTTATTTGTTCAAAAGAGCAATGTAATTAGTAACAAAAAAAGTGTAGTTCTTGAAAGAAAGACCCTTAGATGCCATTGATACAGTGATATGTATGTATGATATTTTAGGGTTTTGAGACAACGAGAGAGAGAGAGAGAAAAAAAAAGATGCAGCTGTTAATTCAAAGTGAGAATATGAATGAATTAACCTATTCCCTCTCAGTAGCATATAACTTGTAGTGGGACATGTGGCATGATATGATATGATGAGTAATGAGTAGAGCAATTCTCAAAATATAGCATATGTGTGTGTGTATCTGTATATAAATATGAAACGTTTTTCATGACAGACACGCACAATCATGGTACGCCAATCAGAGATTAATAAATATGATGTCACATAATTAAATATGACATCATAAATAAAATAATAATTAATCAGAGTTTGACATATGAACTAAGATCAGAGTTTAGACTCTCCATGAATCAGAGTTTGTTGCATCCTCTGACAGAGTTTACCACGTACTCTGACAGAGTTTACCATAAACACTGATAACTTGAGATCATCAGAGATTAGGTACTCCAAGGATCGGAGTTTACTTCATTCTCTATCAGAGTTTACCAAAGTCTCTGACATAGTTTACCATAAATACTGATTTTGTCTGTTACTTGTTGTTTGGAGTTGAACCACTTGTCACCATTCCTAATTCAGAAACCAATCTTGTAAAAGTTGTTTCACACATATATTTTGTGAATATGTCTGCTAACTGTTGATCTGTTGGAATAAAATGCATTTCAATTATTCCTTCCATGACATGTTCCCTTATGAAATGATATCTAATGCCGATGTGTTTTGTCAAAGAATGTTGAATTGGATTTTCTTTCATTGCAATAGCACTTTGATTATCACAATAAATAGGAATTTTTGTTAAGTTCAAACCATAATCTAACAATTGATTTCTCATCCATAAAATATGAGCACAACAGCTTCCTGCAGCTATATATTCTGCCTCTGCTGCTGATGTTGAGATTGATTTCTGCTTCTTGCTAAACCATGAGACAATTCTTCCACCTAGAAATTGACAACTTCCACTAATGCTTTTCCTATCTATTTTACATCTTGCAAAATCAGCATCTGAATAGCCTATAAGTTTAAAGTCAGACTCTCTAGAATACCATAAGCCAATATTGATGGTGCCCTTGAGATATCTAAAAATTCTCTTAACAACAATCAAATGTGATTCCCTTGGATTTGCCTGAAATCTAGCACATAGACATGTGGCAAACATGATATCTAGTCTACTAGCAGTCAAATAAAGAAGTGAGCCAATCATACCTCTGTATGTTGTTATTTTTACAGGCTCACCAGTATCTTGATCCAACTTGGTTGCAGTAGCCATAAGAGTTGTTACAGATGCAGAGTCTTGCATTTGAAACTCTGTGAGTGGATTCTTTGTGTATTTGGACTGACTTATGAAAATGCTTTCATCAGTCTGTTTCACTTGCAAGCCTAAGAAATAGCTCATCTCTCCCATCATGCTCATTTGGTACTTGGACTGCATTAGCCTTGAAAATCTTTCATAAAGTTTCTCGTTAGTAGATCCAAATATAATATCATCAACATATATTTAAACCAATAATAAGTCCTTACCCTGAATTCTATAAAACAAGGTTTTATCAATTGTACTTCTTGTGAAACCACTTTCAAGTAGAAATTGAACCAGTTTTTCATACCAAGCTCTAGGAGCTTGCTTGAGTCCATTCAAAGTTTTATCCAACCTGTAGACATGATTTGGATATTTGAGATTCACAATGCCTGGAGGTTGTTCAACATATACCTCCTCCTCAAGCTCACCATTCAAAAATGCACTTTTAACATCCATCTGGTAAACTTTGAATTTCTTGTGTGTAGCATAAGTAAGAAAGATTCTAATTGCTTCAAGTCTAACTACATGTGCAAATGTTTCATCACAGTCAATACCTTCTTATTGAGAGTAAACTTTGGTAACTAATCTTGCTTTGTTCCTTGTTATGATTCCATCAGAGTCTGTCTTGTTTCTGAACACCCATTTTGTGCCAACAATGGATCTGTTCTTTGGTTTTCGAACAAGAGTCCAAACCTCATTTCTTTCAAACTCATTTAATTCTTTTGAATAATATTTTAAAAGAATAACTAACTATTATTCAATTCATCTCTAAATTATTTAAAAAATTTATGATGCTTCTTTTGAATACACATAAAAAAAAACTCTTCCTATGATTTTGTATAATATTTTAAATAATTTTAATATTATTAACTTCTTCCTATAAGTTTTTAAAATGGAGCAATATAATTTAGAATAGAGTTGTACAAATTTTAAAACAAAATAAACACCTTTCCAAATGATTAAAGAGATTAATAAAAACATTTTTTAAAAATAATTTAACATATAACATCTAATAAATCTCGGAATAAGAAAAACAATCTTAAAACAAGCGACATCGACAAGTCCTTAAACTTTTAACTTATCACATTTTAATTTAATATACATTCATAATAACCCTAATTTCGAATATTGATAAATATACGCGCCGTCCGTTATCACATCTACACAGCACGAAAAGCCTAAAAAAAAAACAAAATTCCATGAACAAAAAAGTCGTCACAAATTTTCAACAAAGTGAGCTAAAAAAGTACTATTGTCCACCTACGCTCCCATAAACGCGTGAACTAAGCACCCACCAAAACTTTAACTCATTAGCACCGAAAACTAATCGCCCGCAAGTACAACACAAGTCTACTCGCCATCACAGCCGTTCATTTCACAAAATATCTATATCAACGGTCCAAAATGAATAGGTGAAGCACACATAAAACACGCCGACATTTCTCTCACCTATCTCAGCCTTAGCAACCCGAACCAAAACCCAAGTCATATGGTTCGGGTCATAACCTATAGGTCCGGATCCGAACCGAGAATTTTGCTTAAGTTTCTTGAAAAATGTATGAAATTACCACTGTTTCGATCGCTTTATCTTCGGGGTGTCTGAAAATTTAATCTTTCTTCAGTCTCATCTTCTCCAAGAAATAAAAAAGTGTGTTAATACATACAGAAGCTCATAAAGTCATACATACATATATATGTATATTGTGTGTGTATATTATTGTAGAGAGATAAAAAAGAGGCATTTTGCAGTGGTAGCTGGAACAATTGACAAAGTTTGATCGCCATTAAAGAAGAAAAAGAGCTTAAAGGTGACTTCACACACTCTAAACAACACTAATTTATCTTACCCAGCTCATATTTTTGCCTTGAAGCTCATAAAGTTTGCGTCTTTTTGCATCTTCATTTCTTGTTCAGCTAGTTTCAGCTTGGAAATTAGCTGATTTAACTCATTTTCATCTGTTCTTTAGCTTTCAATTACAGTGAATATTTTGGGTTTAGTGAGTAATTATAGTTTCATTTGGTGGATAGTTTGGTGATTTCTAGGGTTTTCTTTAGTGGGTGGCTTCTGGATTTGCCCCAATTTGTTGTATTAGCTTGTTTCATTATTTGTTAATTGTAAGGGTTTTGTTTATGATTTGGGGCTCACATTACTAGCAAGTGTTATGTGTTGAGTATTGGCGATTTGTATAGCAAGAATTGCTTGATTTTGGTTACTTTGAGTTGCCTTGAGTACTTATGTTTTGATCTGATTTTTGTATGTAGCTTTTAAGTTAATGGCATGTTATACTTGTAAATAGAGTGAAAATGGAATGTTTTCGATAGATTTGTTACTAAATGAAGAGCTGAAGAAGAGATGAAAAATAATATTTTATTTTTTTCTTTCTTGGTCTGCTGAGTTAGATTTAGGAAGTTGGATAACTTAAAGTGGGATTGTTTGAGTTGAATATTACTTGCTGAGTTATTTCTAGCAATTAAAGGTCTCGGCTATGGTTTATCTTCAATCAAATGAGAGCTTCTGACCATTAAATTATGTACTTTTATACTTGCATATTGCTTGTGTTGCTGGTGTGTCATGTTAGAGGGTAGCTAAATGCTGATGGCCACTGTGGTTGAGTATGCGTATGAACCCCCAAGGCAATAAAAGATTAAATGTCAGCAAGTAAATTGAAGTGAAAGAGAACACAACCATAATATTTTCATTTTTGGGATTGGTGAAATAAGTTGTTTGTTTGAAATATATATTTTGAATTTACCGTAGCAATGACTATAAGTTATATGCAATATGGCACTCACGGGTGAATATTGTTGGTGCAGAAATAACTGCATCACATTTAACTACTAGCGATCTGAAATTATATGCTAGTCTTAGTAACCCAAGATATCACCCATATGAAATTGATAAAGTGAGCAGAATTTCTGTGTAAGATATGATTTTTAGTGTCTGAAAGTTTTATTCCTCGCTCATAATGGTGCATCTTCTTTTTATCTTATATTTGCAGCTTTGGAAGTTTCACATACATCTTGTCTCTCTTTGTAAAAGAACCTCTTGTAACATGAATTAAATGGAAGGATTTATTGATGGGTGAATGTTTGGTAGAAGAATTGGACAATAAGGGTTTGTAGGAGCAGATTGATGCTCCATCCAGAATTATATAGTCTATAAATTCCGTTTCTATTTTGAGTAACAGTTGGGACACTGGGTTGAAGACTGTGATAACAATTGTAAAAATTCTTGTTGAAGCTGTTAGAGGTTTGAGAAGAAGTTTGGTAGGAGCATAATCCGAACAAACCATCAACTTGGTATGCCCCAACCCCAACCGAGGCACCAGTCTCGGTTAAATGACATTCAGATGTTGCAGCGACAAATCATGCTCAAAAAGCTTCAAGAACTGCAGAGGCAGCAACAAGTTCAGGAGTTGGGTGATGCTAATCAACAGAATTTCATAAACCAACAATACGCATTAAATAAACAAATTTCCGGGGACCAATTTCCTCTAATTAATGGAACACCTATTAGTGATGCATCACAGAGGTTTATGATGGGAAACATCAACTTTATGCATCCCGGTGCGCCACCGGTAGTTCAAGGGTTCTCAAATGGAAATGGGTTTCCTCAAAACCAGGGTCAGGCATTATGTTCAATGAGTCTGGCGTCTCCACAACTTGATGTATCTTTATATGGGACACCTGTTCCAGGAGTAGGAAATCTGGGTCGGTACTCTCAGCTCCTAGGGGCATCTCAAGGTTCAGAGAATACATTTGAGAAAGGCAATAATAACCAACAAAATGAATCCATAACACAATCGTCTATCTACAGCAACTCGTTGAGTACTTACAATTGTGATGCTTCTTCCAATCAGATTGGCATGCAGGAAGGAGCTCTGGTATCCGTTGGAGACTTTCAGGAGAAAAATCTGTTTGGGCAAGTTCCTGCTCAAGCTTTACACGGGAACTTCCAGCAGATGAACACACTTCAAGGACCTCATTCAGCAATGGAAGTTGGCGGGAGGCAAGAACAAGCTGGCTGGCCAGGACAATTTCCAGAGAAGGCAACAAACATGAGCCCTTCTCAAGATTTATGTTCTCTGGATCCACTAGAACAGAAAATTCTATTCAATACAGACGATAACAGTTGGGATGCTTCTTTTGGAAGCTCATGTAATATTAGTTCAGAATTCCTTAAAAACACTTCAGAAAATACCGACCATGCGAGTGCTTTTCCTTCTCTTCAAAGTGGAAGCTGGAGTGCGCTTATGCAGTCTGCTGTTGCGGAAACCTCTAGTAGTGATGCTGGGATACAAGAAGAATGGAGTGGCTTGAGCTTTCAAAATTCGGAACTTTCAACTGATAATCGCTCTTCTAAGTTCATCGAGAGTGGAAAACAACATCCTGATTGGGTTCAAAATGGCTTGCAGACTGTTTCCCCTTTAAGTACAAAGCCAGAGCCTAACTTTAAGAATCCGAATATGGCCTCTAGCTTCCCTGGTTTTCAGCAACCAGGCATCCAATTTTCTTTGAAACAGAAGGATGAATTGCACTTGGAAACCGCTAGAGAATCCAATCAGCAGCATTCCCCCAAAAACAATAAGCAATGGTTGGACTGCAATTCTTTACAGAAGCAAACAAATGAGGTAAATCAACACGGTGAAAGGCACTCATCTTTGCAAAGTGCTTGGCCTGACCCCAATTATGAGCACTCAAAAAGTAACACATATCAAGAAAGCATACCCATGTACTCAAAAGGAACGCAAGCAGGTATAGACATAACTTCCTTGTCCTTGGGTGAAAATGTTAATCCGAATGTTCGGTGTAAATGTGTAATGAGAGTACTGTTAATGTTTTTGCAGGTGATATCAGTGGATTGGACCAATTAAGATCTGGCAATATTAATTCTAACCATCCCTTCTCAGAGAGTAACAAGCTTCCTTATGGAACTGATACTGATGGTTCGGTCGAAGATGCGAGAAGGGAGCATGCAAGGAGTAATCAATATCGTCGAAGTAGTAGTCCTCAAGTATGTAATAATGCTTACAATGGAGCAAGTAGAACATATGAGAAACAGCAGTTCATTGAAAGAGAGAACTCCAACAATACTTATCACTCTAATGCACCACAACGTACCATCTCTGGACATGACTTGAAACAGAATATGTGGCAACATAAAAGTGATTCTAGACATATTGCAGATAGTAGTCAAAGACCGTCCGATCAGGTTGGTTAATGCTTTTAGTTCTGCTTCGTTTGTCCTCTTACCATGCAAGTAGAGACTAGAGTGTAAATCCATAACATGTTGAAAATATAAAATTTATATGCTTTTGCAGGTCATGTACCAACAGATTCCTCAAGGATCGCGTGGTTATGAATTAGGGTATGCTGAGCAGTTCAAGTATAGTAATGTTTCTAGTAGTGACTCAGACTTAGCAAAGGTAAAAGGTCGAAGCTTGTTATTGCAGTCTTTCTGACCATCTAATAGTAGTTTCTTTAATTTCTGAAATTAATAATGTTAATTATATTTTTCTACAGAGACACTTGTCGAGTAATCAAAGAAATTCAACAGAGGAAGTGTCTCCTAGAAATCACGATAATACACCCGCTTTCTTTGATACATCTGTTCTTCACGAGCCCAACATGACTGCACAGACGAGGTACTTATTTCTAAGCTAAAAATATTACCTCAGTATTAATTTATTTTTAAAGAAACAGAATCTATCTTCATAGTATCTATGTCTTTTCAAAGTTCTTATTTTTCATATTCACGTAATAGTGATAACAGGAGATTACCTGTTCTCTATCTGCTATATATTTTAATCTGTTCAAATAAGCATATTATTTTTCTCTTATTTTATTCCTCGCAAAAGGTGACCATCTTTTTTATGTAGCAGTCAACATATGCTTCAGCTTCTTTACAAGGTGGACAAGTCCAAAGATTATCGTCCTGTAGTGCATGGTGGATCAAGAGATTCAAGTCCGTTCTCTGATGTGCCGCAAGCAGGAAGTCCAGATGCATTTGCCGCTCAGTCATACAATAAACCTTTTCCTTCACAAAACTTTGGCTTAAGGTTGTCGCCTCCATCTCAGCAGACTCCAGCATCGAATTTCTTTGATTCATCTCACAGCTCTCCCAAAATGGTTAGTTTTACGATAGTGGGCACTTCATGTAGAGTTAGAGAATAGTTGTTGCAGCTTTGTGCCATCATCGTTACCCTTAAAGTTGTCATGCTTAAAGCATATACAACAGACACTAATTTCATACTTTTATCACACAGGCACATAGCGGTGATACAGTTTCAATAGGTCCTTCACTTGTAAGAAATCAGTTTCAAAGTCAACACCAGCTTGCTGCACCTGTTGTTTGTCAATCTTACGAAGCAGCAGTGCCTGATGTGCGCATCAATCAGGATACACCCTCCAACTCCTATAGTCAACAACTCCCAGTTTTGGAGGACAATCCAGTCAGTCAGCCTTTTGTAGCATCAGGAACGTCTCAATATGCTGGGTTCCCTATGTCATGGAAGAATGCACCAGTTCAACGAAATCTATCTAATGCGGATCCTTGTAAGGGGCCACCATCACCAGAGTTGAACAATAATGATTTTGAAGCTGCTTCAATAGCAGCTCCGCATGTATTACGTTATGAGAGTAACTACAGAGGACAAAATCAGACTAGCAAAAGCTCCAAGAGCTCGGAAGGTTTAGAATTTCAGGGAGAGCAAGCTCCAAAAGAAGCATACAGTCAGCTAGATTCTTCTGGGACACTTGGTTCAGTTTCACAAAAAAACAAATCAGCTCATGGACAAATAGCAAAAAGTCACTCAGAAAATGATTATGTGGACCCTAGTTCTTTAATGCCTAGTTCAAACAAGCAGGCATTTGATTGGGCACCGCGTAGAGTCAATCAATCACCGAACATTTCTGACCTCGAAGTCTTTGGTCGTTCATTGGAACCGTCTCATATTTCCTCTCAAAGTTACTCCCTGCTGCAGCAAGTACATCTGGCGAACAAAAGTGGATGCGACTCTGATCATAGTGTTCAGCAGGCAAATGCTAACATGAGACAACAATTGTATGGAAATTCTTCAGGGATCCAAGGTGCCGTTAAAAGTGAGCTGATATCAATGTCGCAGAGTAGTTTTCATCCGACTGGGGAACGTAAATCACAGAATCTCTCACCTGAAACAAGGGAAAACCAGTCAGCAAAAACTCTGTCTCAACCTCTTCTTCAAGATGCTAATCAAGAGACTGTCACAAATGACCAGTATAGCTCTGCTGGCGCAAGTGACGCATCTGAGCAATCTCAGATTAGTTTGCAGATGGCAGCCTCCTGGTTTAAGCAATATGGCACTTTAAGAAATGGGCAGACGTTGCCGATGTTTGATCCAAGAGCTGCACACCAGTTCACTCCTGGGAACATACTCGAAAAGATGCGCATGGGTGGTCCTGGTGCTGGTCATGAAAGCAGTGTTTGGCCTACAACAGATAACAATTTGGTAGCAATTAAAAACTTAACACCGTCATATGTGTTGCCTTCAGATGTACTTGTTCAAATTCCAGAAATCGTAAGACCAAAAAAGCGGAAGGCATTTGAGCTTTTACCATGGCATAAAGAAACATCTCAATGTTCCCAAAAGCTTTATGATTCCAGGTGTTTTTCGTAATCCCTGCTTTAGATTAAATTTATTTGCTGCACATTCTTGTGTACTTAATCTTAGGAAAATTGTTTCAGTTGCACTTGTAGCAGCTTACAGTTTGGACTTTGGGGTTCCCTATTTTTCTCATCTTACTATGTTTTCGTGCAGATTGTCTAATCAGTAAAAACTTGTTTCGTAACTTCCTAATCTTATTATCATTTATGCAGCTTGTCAGATCTGGAATGGGCAGAAGCCACCAATCGGCGTATTGAAAAGGTGCTCTCTTAGGATGAAAACATAGCAATCTGCCTAAAGGTTTCATGTCGTATTATATGCGAAACAAGTGGAATGAAAGATAGACTAAATGCGTTGTTTCTGATTCCAGGTTGAAGATGAGGTCGCAACTATTGAAGATTCACCATTTCTACGAGCAAAAAAAAGACTTGCCTTTACAACCCAGCTTATGCAACATATATTTCAACCTCCGCCAGCTGTCATTTTGGGTGGAGATGCCACTTTAAACTGTGAGACTGTGGCATACTTTGCAGCTAGATTAGCACTAGGCGATTCGTGCTGCTTGAAAAGTAGTACTCAAATGCTCTGCGACATATCGGACAAGTAAGAGTTACTTCAACTCTCGAATCTACTTTTTATGAATTACAATTTTGTAAGAAACGGTGGTAGAAGGATAATACCATTATTGTGCAACAACTACATTATTGTCTTATTATCTTTTATATTTGTTTAAACGCTATTTTTTGTATCATAATATATGTAGGTCACCAGAGAAGCTCAAAACTCCCAAGCGAATTGGCGATCAAGAATCCATAAAAGTTTTAGAAGACTTCCTGGCCAGGTCAACAAAGCTGGAAGCCAACTTTTTAACGTATGACCGGATTTCTTCATATCACGAATGCATATTAAATTTATAAGAAGTTAGTTTTTGTCTTATTATTTGTCGAAAGAAGGTATCATTTGAAAGAAAATTACCTCAATCCTTTCTTGCTAGCAGCAAGCAAACCTGAACACACTCATTTAGGTTTTATCCGGGACCTATGATATATTATGATATATAAAACTTGGTTCAGTTAACTTCATATGCTTGAGTTTACACGTGAGAATTCAATGAATATGTTGATATTTGCTGATTTACTTTTGCATCATGCCAATAGTATCCTGTAGCTCTCTTGGAACTGTAAATAGGCATTAGCAATGACTGAAGATATTGTATTAATTTTGCACCAGTACATTCTTTATGATAATTTGGATGGACAAACTTTAAATGCTTATTGATATGCTGATGCAGCTTGGGAAAAAGTGCGTCGATAGCGGATATGAGGGTGGAATCTCAGGAGTTGGAAAAGTTTTCTATGATCAATCATTTTGCCAAGTTTCATAGCAGGGGGCCTGCAGCAGCACCTGAGGCATCAACATCCTCTAATACAAAAAGAATGTTCCTTCAAAGATATGTCAAACCAGTTCCAATGCCGAGGACAGTACCAGAGGAAGCACAATGTCTTTCCCTATAATCAGGAACAACTTATCCCCCCCCCCTTCCCCTTGTTGCCATACTCATGCAAGTCTATATGCTCACACACAAAATGTGAAGTATATATGTTGAATGAGGGCAGGACTGAGTTAGCTACAAAACCTGAGCCAGATGGTGTTATTTAAGGTCAAATGTTATAGATTTTGAGGAAGTACAACTTAACCTTTGTATATGTACATGACAATGATGACACATATGGTAGTAGGAACCTAATCATCTTTTCAAAAGAAACCGCAGACTGTCACTGTCACTCTCTAGCTCTTTTAATGTGTTATATATGGTTGATTGTGAATTTGGAAGGTTTTCGGGATACAGTTATCTTTCCCTTTTTCAGGTTAGAAGCGGAGCAAGGCACGACGAAGTCAAACATATTGCCTGGTAAAGAAGCAGCGGATTATGTTGAGTTGTATATGTAGAATTGGTACACACCTCCCTACAGTTGTTTTCCAATGCAGGCAGTGATGCCATGTAGGGACAATTTTAGGTATTGGAAAGATTCCATGTCTTTCCGCAAGTAAAAAGCCCTCGTGTGGATTTGTGTTGACAAGTACAGTTAGCAGTTATGGTGGGGAATCTAAGAAGATGCTTGATCCTCATATGATATAAGTTGGGTTGGGTATGAAAAGTAGTTACACGTCACCCGACATTGATTCTTGTGGACCTGATAAAACATATCATGAAGGGAGAAGAGCGTGTAAAAAGGACAAGGGTAGACTTTATTGCAGAGCACAAGGAAACATATATAAATATCCACACAGAAAAGGGCATGTTACTTATTCTGTTACTGGTACCAGGTTGTCTCTCATTCTCCCTTCACATTCTTTATAACAGAAGTGCTGCAGCAGCTAAGTAAATAAACATTGTACCCAAGTGGTCAGTGATTGAGTCAGAAGAATCTGAAGTATGTCTTCCTATGATAACGAGAGGGAATCTTTGTCGGATTACAGAAAAGGAGAATGAGTCAAATGCAGTATCTGAACTGGACCATGTATGTACACACTCAATTAGTTGACATTCTCTTATACTAATTTTAATTGTAGTATCCAATGGATAAGAGGAAGCTGGTGACAAGATTTGCTGACAACATTGATGAAGAGATAAATAATAAAAGGAGTCAAATTTAAATTGTAGGTCATGCACATACATGACGTGGCTCACAACACTTTCTTTCCGGTTCTTCTGGGCTATGCTAGTAGATTTGGTGGGACCTCTTGAATTACTTGACGACCTTGACGGATACAGTTGACGGCCAATTACTTTTCTTCTATTATAGTACTCCTGGTGGATTAATATTAATTATTATTTTTTTACTATTGAAAACAAAAGATTAACACTAATTCACTAAACCATTTCTATCATGAAGAACCAAGTTGTATGTTAGAATGACCTACTGTGCAATCGGGATGGGATTAAACGGATATTAATATAGTTGCATTTAACACTACTGCAGCTAACTGCGGTTCAAATTTGTCAAAATAGAGTTTATAAAAAATTGCAAAAAACAAATAAAGGGATGGTAAAAATACAGAAAATTTGCTTTCATAAATTAGACTATCAAGATTCGTTTGTGGCCAAAGGCCCTGAGATAAATCCATTATGACGCATGAAGTAAAATTTAATTGGTTTTTAGTCTGGCTGATCGTTATGCCTGGGCCACTGGGGTGCTATAGATTAAATTTTCTTCTAATTCCGTCTATCAGTTGTTTTATGTAATTATTATTATCAGAGTAATTAGTAACCCTTATGTCTAGGGGTGATGGTCCTTCTCATCATAATCCGGAGGGAGATGACCCAAAATATCACAATCCAGAAAAATAGCTCTTTTTATTACTCAAAAACGTCTTTAAAATGCTACTTTAAATTGCGTTTCTTAAAAACGCAACTTTATGATACGTTTTTTCAATAATGTTTTTTTTAATTAAAAAAGCAAATTAACCTTGCATCAATCAAAAACAAAAAGCAAAAACATGCGTTATTATATATAATAACATATGTTAGATATGAAGAAATGATGTTGTCAAATTGTATCAATCAGAATCTACAGAATCAGAGTCTACCCAACCACGACAGAATCTAAGTTGGTATTCGACAAATCAGAACTTGATTGAAAACAGAAAATGAAGTATTTGTGTGAATGACAATTACCTTCTTGATGCTATCTATTCCGAAGATAATGATGAAAATTGTGTCTGTGTACTTATTAATCATTATCCTTGCATTATTTAGACATGTAGTTGTGTATTATATAAATACAGCAATAAGTTTATATTAATGTATCGTTCTTATTCTCATAACCTAACAGCTCTTAAGAACATTGATTTTTTTAAGAGAATTTTGTATTAAGTTTGTCAAAGTTAATACAAACAGTATTTTGTTTATATCTTGTGTTCTAGTTTCGATTGGTTGAAATAATTATATTCGACCCCCTTATATAATAGTCTAATTATTGAGTAACAACATAGATTCGCCTGAACCAGAAGAACCCTCAATTAAAATACATTACACAAGCTCAAACAACATATACATCTCAGCAGGTTTTATAAACGTAACTTTAAATTACCTTTATATGTGATATGAAGGGTTAGTTTATTTAATTATGATAATTAGGGCATTTTATCACCAAATTGTGACTTTAAGAGCCTTTTCTTTATGTTTAGGTACTTTTTCAATTTATTTTAAATTAATATTAACTTATGTTTTAAAATCGATTCGAATTGCACTTTGATTAATTTTCATCCAAATTGACTGTTATTTGTACAAATTACAGGGTAAAAATAGAATTTTATTTAAAGTTTAAATTATAATAAAATGCACTTCATAGTTTCAATTGTTTTGATAAAATACATCCTAACTAAAAATTTAACTCTTTTAAAAGAAAAAATCATATTTTAAAAATATACATTTGTAAATGATATATAATTTAAAATTTATCTTAAATAGTAAAATAAATATAATAAAATATAATTTTTTAGAAGTTTAAGTTTGTAGATATTTGAGTTTCTAACATTTTCTTGCCATGTGCGTATATAATAAATCAATTATATTTTATATAAAAATTATATTTATTTGAAAATATAGTTTTAATCTATATTTGATGCAATAAAAATAGTATTTCTAATTTTAGGCCCGTTTTATAAATAAAAAAACCTTGAATCTATATGTTTATTATTTATTACATATTTGTATCATAATCATTTTTATGTCATTTGAAGTTGTGGAGCATTGATTTTATGACTTGTATTTTTCTTACAGATATATTATTTAATTTTAAATAGTTTGACATGTAATTTTTATTTTATTTCCTTAAAAGATACAATTGCATGGTAAATATATCGTAAAAAATATTTCGAATATATGTATATACACGCACCTACACAAATTAAGGTTAAAAATAGGAATTACCTATTATTAGTGATTTTTTAAAATAAATTTTAATCAAAAAATATATACAAGAATTATAAAATAAGTTAAACAATACCTTAAATGTATGTGTTTATATTAGAATGTGATATGAGCACGGTTGGATAGCCCAAGTGGTTGAGGGTTTATCCTCTGTCGTCCCAGGTCCTGGGTTCGACCCGGGCTCACCCCTATAAGCCAAATTAGTCAAAAAAAAAAATTAGAATGTGATATTAAAAAATGAGAAAATATTGACTTGCACCCTTAAACACTAGTTACACTATCATACTTTTATTCCATGAAATCAAATTTTTGCTTCATACTTAAAACTGTATGTGGTTCTGTCAAAAAAAAAAAGTGGGGTAAGTGGTAATTAGAGAGTCGGTACTACAGTGATAAATAAAAGGCACGGGTTTAGAATCAAAAATTTAATTAACATGTATATGATTGCAATTTTATTTTTGATATTATTGAAAATGCACACCTAGAGGGGGGTGAATAGGTGTTATGGCTAACAATGACCAATTTTAATTTTACCAAGTTATTAAGCCTGTCAGCTAGCTAAGATTGATTAACAGACACTGTCAGCTAGCTGCTATATGCAATGCAGTACAGAAAAAGTAAATAACACCAAGACTTTTAGCCAGGTTCGACCCCTAATCTCCTATGGTCTACGTCCTGGTCCCCTACCAACTGGTAAGAGAGAATATTATTAATCAAAACCAACCACGATTACAAGATTACAATAATATTCCTCCCATATTCCCTTGCAACTGATACTAGCTTGCTGAAACCCTGTTCTATCGAACTCTCTAGCTCTCTAAGCACTATACTACCCTAGTACAGCCTTCTCTAGCTCTCTAGTTCCCAAACCCTGTTTCACAAGCTCAATATCCAGCCACAACCAATTACACCTTGAACAAATACAAGTGAATAAAGATACAACTCAAACTATAAGCTCTCTAACGTATATATATAAGTATATATAATACTAGAGCTCAAAGATATTTGCTAAGAACGTTTTTAGTTTGAGAAGAAGTGTGTATATATGTTTCAAATCAGTTTAGCTTCACTTCCTTTTCTTTTTTTGAAGAAAAACTATACACACTTGTATATATATATTCGATTTTATCAAACCAAAACTAACGTTGAAATTACAACGTTTGAATTAGTTAAGATAAGGTACGTATATATATTTAAAAGTACGTATATTGAGGATAAATAAGATGATAGAATCGTTTGAAATCAGCCTCAATATAGTATAGATAAGAGTTGGTTTTTAGAAGATAAGTTTTAGTCAAACTCCAACTCCTATTAAATAGGAAAATTAATTTGAATATTAAAATCTGTTTGAATTTGATAAACTGAGCTCTAATATAATATATAACCATATATATATTAGATAGACTCGTACAAGTAAAGATCCTATAAATTCTCCATGAAATTCGGACTTCCTTGCTTATCCAAACAGTTTCTGCGTTCCAGTAACAGCTTGCTGAGACAGAATATTTCCTGCTGTCAGCTCGCTGAAACGCCCTGTTTTCCTACTTTCAGCTTGCTGTCAATGTACTTAAATATATATTGTACTGATAACCATATCAGTAAGCTATTACCTGCAAAATCAAGTTAGTACATGTATAACAGCTTGCTATTTTATATCATATACAAGCTTTCAGCTTGCTAACAATGTGATCATCAAAATCTAAAGGGTTTCAATCTCCCCCTTTTTGATGATTAACACCAAAATAATTTAGGAGAATAATTACTCCCCCTAAATACCTGCAATCTTGTAAACACAGATATAAAATTGCAAATATAATACACTAGGCATTTAACAGATAGATTTAAACCAAAAACATAGCATATTATAATAACACATGCATACTAGCATGCAACCAGCGAAAATTATCCAAAATAACCAAGTACCAAAAACCAGCAAATATTCAAGTACCACAAATACCAGCAAAAATTAACTAACAAGTCTATCATGCTTGAAATTAAAACTTAAAAACTAAAAACTACTGACCCCAACCCAGCCTAATTCTCCTAAAATACTCCCCCTTAATCATTAAAAAGGAATATTCAAGAATATTCTGGGCTCACAGCATCCTCTGGATCTGCAAACTTGTCATCTTCAGCATCTGTCTCTAGCACTTTGTCATCTGGAGTAGTTAATCCACCAGCTTTTCCACTTTTCTCAGCACTACTTACTGCAGCATTTGCTAGACCAGCCAAGCTACACTCTGTAGCATTGTCATCATCTGATATTTTGAGCTCCTTTTTATAAGCTGTCAACAACTTACTTACCACAACTTCTCTAAAAGACTTAATCTCATCAGTTAAACTTTCAATTTTTGAAGCCAAGTGAGCAATGTCAAGAGTCATAGTGGCATTATCATTTTTCAACTCTTGAGCAAGAACTTCAAACTTTTTCTCAAAATATCCAGTAGATTGTTCACCAACAGCGGTACTTGGAGTTTGAACTTCAACTTGCACCAAACTCCCATCCTTGTCCACTTTGAGATGAGACTGAGCTAAGCTTTTGTTGTCCAAGAACTCCTTAGCCACAGATTTGTCAACATCCCTCAGTTTGACACCATACCAATCAAAAATTCTAGTCAATAAACAACCATATGGTAACCCTGTACTCTGGTTTCCCTCAAAAACAGCCAACATGTTCTTCAAAATCAAATCAGCTAAATCAAACTTCTTACCAGCTAGTAACATACCAACAACACACACATCTTGACAGTTGAAATTTGACCTACTTCCAACCCTAGGACAGATATTTGCCAAACAAATCTTAAACAGAACATGAGCCATTGGAGTCACATTCGATGTAGTAGGGCAATTGAACTCCAAAATACCATGCAAACCCCTAACCGTATTCAGTTGAACTAAAGGGCTAAAATCATCCAACAACACAGGACCCTTTTTAGTGAACACAGATAGTTTAGATGGGTTTTCAATCCTCAAGACAGAGTTCAAAACAGCATTGTTCAGAGTAATTTTGGTGTCTCTAACCATAGATATAAAGTTACCATACTGATCAGGCACCAAATTTGCATAAAACTCTTGAACATAATCCACATAACAATCCTTAGGCATGTCAACCAAAAACGACTCAAAACCTAAATCAGTGAAATACTTTACTGCGCCACAAGTAAAGAAAACCTTACCAGCAATAGGGCGGCCGAAAATAACTTTACGATTGAGCAAATCAAGAGACAATGACCTTGCTTCCAAATCAGCCGAGACGAACTGCAAACTTCGCTTAACTTTCTTCGATTCTGAACCCTCACGATCTGATCGATTAACTTCTGACACATCATCTCCACTATCAATGTTCAGTGGTTCAATAAAATCATCATCCTCATCGATAAGCTTGCGCTTCAATTTGTTCTCTTTAACACTTGCAGATGCCTTCATTTTCCTTGTCTGCCGCATGACTGTGACGATTGATATTGATAAAGCAAGAGATATAGTGTATTTGTTAAAAAGAAGCCCTAAAGCTCGTATCCGCAGATTTGGCCGATAATATAGGGAGCCAAAGAGTCTTGAGTGAATAAGCTCAACTAATCCTATTTTAATTGATTTAAAAGGAGTATTTTTCGGAGAAATACTAGAAATTATCCAACCCTTTAAAATACTAAACATTTTATAAAAAAAAACTACACAATGATTAAACAGATAATTAATCATGTTAACAGATAAGCATGTCATATATATAACAATAATAATAATCATGAAACGACAAGATAATTTCAAAATAGAAAATAACACTAATTACTTGCCTAGAAACTCGAAAAATCACACACAGATAACAAGATAATGGAATCTGCCAAACTTACCATGGAACACATAACAATTAAAAATAATTGACAATAAAATTATATATGTACTTATTCAATCAGTAAGCTGAGATTTAGAAAAACCTGGTGTCAGCTTGCTGACTAGATGTTACACATGCCAAGTTCCCTTCTAATAATAGAAAATCGCTCTTCTGCCAGTGGCTTTGTAAAGATGTCAGCTAGCTGATACTCTGTAGGCACAAAAATCAGCTTGATCTTTCCTTTTGCCACATTGTCTCTCAAGAAATGATGTCTCACATCAATATGTTTTGTTCTTGAGTGATTGACAGGATTTTCTGAAATGTTAATAGCGCTTGTATTGTCACAATATATTGGAATCCTTCCACATTTGATTCCAAAATCCCTTAGTGTTTGTATCATCCACAACATTTGAGAGCAACAGCTGCCAGCTGCCAAATACTCCCCCTCAGCTGTTGATAAAGCAACAGAGTTCTGTTTCTTGCATTGCCAAGTGACCAAACTCTGGCCTAAAAATGCACAAACACCACTTGTACTCTTTCGATCAGTGTGACAACCTGCATAATCTGCATCACTATACCCAACAAGATCAAATGCATTTGTGATAGGATAAAATAATGCCAAATTGATAGTACCACTTAAATACTTAAAGATTCTCTTAACAGCATTATAATGAGACTCTTTAGGCTTGCATTGAAATCTAGCACATACACAAACTGCATACATAATATCAGGTCTAGAAGCAGTAAGATACAGTAAACTACCAATCATACCTCTATACTTACGAATATCAACATCTACACCTTTTTCATCTGTTGTCAGCTTGCTAGCTTGACTCATTGGTGTTGATTTTGCCTTGACAGTTTCAAATCCAAATCTCTTGAGTAGATTCTTGATGTATTTGGATTGATGCACAAAGATTCCATCTTTTGTTTGTTTGACTTGGAGACCCAAAAAATAATTGAGTTCACCCATCATGCTCATGTCAAACTCACTGTGCATACACTTTGAAAACCACTCACACATGGCATCATTAGTTGATCCAAAAACAATATCATCCACATAAATTTGAACAACAAGAATATCCTTACCATCAAATTTAAGAAATAAAGTTGGATCAATTTTACCTCGAATAAAGCCATTTTTAAGTAGAAATTCACTTAATCGTTCATACCAAGACCTAGGAGCTTGCCTTAGTCCATACAATGCCTTCTTTAGTTTGTAGACATGATTTGGAAACTTTTCATGCTCGAAGCCCGGAGGTTGCTTGACATAAACTTCTTCTTTGAGATAGCCATTAAGAAATGCACTTTTGACATCCATTTGATGAAGCTTGAATTTCTTGTAACATGCAAATGAAAGTAGCATTCTTATAGACTCCAGCCTTGCAACAGGTGCATAAGTTTGATCAAAATCAATTCCTTCTTGTTGATTGTAGCCTTGTGCAACTAGCCGTGCCTTGTTCCTTGTAACTGTACCAAATTCATCAGCTTTGTTCTTGAAGACCCATTTAGTACCAATGACTGAAACATCTTTAGGCTTTTCCACAAGTTCCCACACATCACATCTTTTGAATTGATTCAGCTCCTCTTGCATTGCCATGATCCAATTTTCATCTTCTAAAGCCTCTTGAACATTTTTGGGTTCCTCTTGAGCTAGGAAAGCTGCAAAAGCACAGAAGTTTGCTTTCCCTCTTCTAGTCTTGACACCCTCAGAAGCATCACCAATGATTTGAGTTGGTGGATGATTCTTCACAGTCCTTGTAGCTTTAGGGAGAGAATGTTGGGATATCTCTTCATGAACAGCTCTAACAGGAGTTGTAGTCCTTGCTATAGGAGTTTGTGACCCTCCTAGATTGAGTTTAGACAATTGTTCAATAGTATCATCTACTGAGATTGCAGTGTCAGCTGGCTGATTTGATGTTTCAGCTTGCTGACTGTCTGACTGTTGAGCAGTAGATATTGTAGCAGCTTGCTCCTTTGTCTTATCAGCTTGCTGACTACCTGACGTTGCAGTAACTTTATTGCTTCCAGCTTCATCACCTGCATCATCTTCCTCATCTCTTGACAGATCATTGTTAGGTTCATGAAATATAACATCAATAGACTCCTCAACAATGCGTTTCTTTAAATTAAAAACTCTATATGCTCTACTAGTTAAAGAATAACCAAGAAATATTGCCTCATAAGATTTAGCATCGAATTTACCATCCCTGTCGATTTTCTTGAGGACAAAACACTTTGAACCAAACACTTTAAAGTAACTGATGTTAGGCCTTTTGTTCCTCAACAGCTCATAGGGAGTTTTCTCAAGAATAGGTCTGATCACCACTCTGTTAAGAACATAGCAGGCTGTGTTCACTGCTTCTGCCCAAAAGCTCCTTGGCAGCTTGCTTTCCTGCAATAAAGTTCTAGCAGTTTCCTCTAAAGACCTGTTCTTTCTTTCCACTACTCCATTCTGTTGTGGAGTTCTAGGTGCAGAGAATTCATGAGTGATGCCCCTTGCTTCACAGTAAGTGACAAAATCTTTCTTGAATTCACCACCTCGATCACTTCTTATACCTACAAGTCTTGTGTCCAGCTTGTTCTCAAGAACCTTAATTAGCTTCTCAAATTCTTCAAAAGCAGAATCTTTAGTACGAAGAAATAAAACCCAAGTAAAACGTGTATAATCATCAACAATAACAAAACCATATTGTTTACCTCCAATACTTTTATAACATTCTGGACCAAACAAATCTAGATGTAATAATTCTAAGGATTTTGTAGTAGATACAACCTTTTTGGCCTTGTGAGAACTTTGAATCTGTTTGCCCAATTGACATGCATCACAAACTTGTGTCTTGACATACTTCAATTTTGGCAAACCCCTCACTAACTTCTTGCTAGATAGTCTGTTGAGCAAGTCCATGTGAGCATGACCCAATCTTCTATGCCAGATTGTTGGATCATTGTCAACAGCAGCTAAGCAGCAAGCTGTTTCCTGCAATTCAAAGTCTAACACATACACATTGCCTTCCCTTCTAGCAACTAGAGGAATCTGATTAGTAGCAACAGTAATAACACATTTATCTTTATCAAAAACAACTGAATGACCATCATCATGCAACTGACTTACACTAAGCAAATTATATTTTAAGCCTTTAACATAACGAACATTATCAATAAAAGTTGTGTCATTACCTACTTTACCTTTACCTAGAATAGGAAGAGTCTTACTATCACCAATTGTGACACCTCCACCTTTCTTGAATTTGAGATTAATAAATTGAGCTTTGTCTCCACACATATGTCTTGTACATCCACTGTCAATGATCCATGATTTCGATTTGATCTTAGCAGCAAGACATATCTACAAAACACACAAAAACAACACTTAACCTTTTGGTACCCATATTGGTTTGGGTCCTGATTGGTTAGTAGCAAGTATATAAAGAACATTTAATTTAGATTTCTTGATCCACATTTGAACCACTTTGGGAAAGGAATTCTTTGTTCTTTTCTTCCTGCCAGAACCATTTCGGCTAGCTGACTGTTTGTTCCAGTAAGCTGGCTTCCTATCAGCTTCTTTCTGGTAAATTCTGGTAGCTTGCTGAGATCTACAATTTTGAGCTAAATGACCTTTACCACCACATTTCTTGCAGCTTGTCCAGGGCATAGCATATTTGTATGGCTTTCCTTGTCTGCCTTCATACTTTAGTGCAGTAGCCCTCTTGTTGAAGTTCAAACCAACTCCTTCTTTGTCCAAAGGTGCCTTGATGTTTTTCATCATTGATTTGAGACCTTCTTCTCCTTGAACAAAAGTACCCATGCCTTTTATGAGCTTAATGACTTCTTTTTCCAAGGAAATAATTCTTTCTGCTTGCTTTGATGAAGTGGCAGCAGGCTGAGATGTACTGTCAGCAGGCTGAGATGATGTTTCATCAGGCTGAGATGATTCTTTCTTGGAAGATTCTCTGAGTTTAAATGTTTCAAGACATGCATCTCTTGCCTCTATGTCAGCCTTTAGATCAGAAATCTCATCAGCTAGAGCATTGTTCCTTTTTAACAGAATCTTGTTGAAACCTTCTAGATCTTCAATTTTTGATTCAAGCTCTTTGATTTTGACTTCATTTGTTGCTTGGACAGGTTCCTTGCTTTCAATTAGTGATTCCACCTTTGCCATTAAATCTTGAACCATCTGTCTAAGATATGAATTCTTCTCTGACAGCTTGCTGTTTTCTGTCCTTACTGAGTTATATTCCTCTAATGGAAAACTATCTTGATCCTGCATGGTTAATTCATCTAGAATAATATTATCAGAAGAAATGTCAAATTTAAATGAATTTACCTCACTCGTATCATCCTCAGAATCACTTTCAACAATGATCTCCTCAGTTAAGCCTCGAACAATATCATCATCCATTCCAACTAGTGCAAGGTTGACCATATCATCATTGTTGTCACTGTCACTTGGTGAGATGTCTTCTTCATCATCACTCCAGGTTAGCAAAGCTTTAAATTTCTTCTTGTCTTTGTATCCAGCTTGCTGTTTTCCTTTTAGCTTGTAACAGTCCTTCTTGAAATGGCCAGTTTTGCCACATTCAAAACATGTTGAATCTCCTTTGGAATCTTTGGAGAACTTTTTGGTTTTAGAGAAATCTGAACTCCTTCTATCTCTCTTCATCTTGTTTTTCTGTTCGATCATCTTCCTGATTTTTCTGGACATGAGTGCTATTTCCTCATCTGATTCATCATCAGATTTCAGCTTGCTGTCATCACCATGAAGTGCCAAATTCTTCATCTTTGATGTGAGATCAGAAGTAGAATTTGCATGGCTAGCATTTATCTTGCCTTCAAACTGCTCCAATTCAGCAAAAACACTTAGAGTGTCCATTGTATCAATTGTTGGAGAAGATTCTAAGGCAGTGACCTTAGGTTCATAGATCCATGGAACAGCACTAATGATTTTCATGTTGATCTCTTCTTGTGGAATTTTCTTGCCAAGTAAAGTGAGACCATTCATAGTGACTTGGAACCTTGCTTGAGCATCCTTAATAGATTCACCTTCATTGAGCTTGAAGTTACCATACTCATTCATCAGCTTGCTGAGTTTAACCTTCTTTAAGGATTTTGAACCTTCATGACACAATTCAAGAGTGTCCCACATCTCCTTTGCAGAAGTACATGAAGAAACTTTGTCACTTTCTTCAAGACATAAGCCAGTCATGATAGTGTTGATAGCGCGGTTGTTGTAAGCAAGCTTGATCAGCTCATCAGCAGTGAGTTCATCTATATCCTTTTCTTTACCATCTGTAGTGAGAAACTTGAAAGGACCTTTTTCTGTAACTCTCCACTCCATGGGTTCTCTGGCCAGGTGCTGCTTCATTCTACCTTTCCACCAGTTGTAGTTTTCTGTGCCAAGTAGAAGAGGTGCCCTCGAGCCTGAACTTCCCATTGGATATTTGTCAGCCATCTGTTCTATACTTTCCTGTTACAGAAGATATTAGTATAGCCTGCTCTGATACCAAATGAAAATGCACACCTAGAGGGGGGGTGAATAGGTGTTATGGCTAACAATGACCAATTTTAATTTTACCAAGTTATTAAGCCTGTCAGCTAGCTAAGATTGATTAACAGACACTGTCAGCTAGCTGCTATATGCAATGCAGTACAGAAAAAGTAAATAACACCAAGACTTTTAGCCAGGTTCGACCCCTAATCTCCTATGGTCTACGTCCTGGTCCCCTACCAACTGGTAAGAGAGAATATTATTAATCAAAACCAACCACGATTACAAGATTACAATAATATTCCTCCCATATTCCCTTGCAACTGATACTAGCTTGCTGAAACCCTGTTCTATCGAACTCTCTAGCTCTCTAAGCACTATACTACCCTAGTACAGCCTTCTCTAGCTCTCTAGTTCCCAAACCCTGTTTCACAAGCTCAATATCCAGCCACAACCAATTACACCTTGAACAAATACAAGTGAATAAAGATACAACTCAAACTATAAGCTCTCTAACGTATATATATAAGTATATATAATACTAGAGCTCAAAGATATTTGCTAAGAACGTTTTTAGTTTGAGAAGAAGTGTGTATATATGTTTCAAATCAGTTTAGCTTCACTTCCTTTTCTTTTTTTGAAGAAAAACTATACACACTTGTATATATATATTCGATTTTATCAAACCAAAACTAACGTTGAAATTACAACGTTTGAATTAGTTAAGATAAGGTACGTATATATATTTAAAAGTACGTATATTGAGGATAAATAAGATGATAGAATCGTTTGAAATCAGCCTCAATATAGTATAGATAAGAGTTGGTTTTTAGAAGATAAGTTTTAGTCAAACTCCAACTCCTATTAAATAGGAAAATTAATTTGAATATTAAAATCTGTTTGAATTTGATAAACTGAGCTCTAATATAATATATAACCATATATATATTAGATAGACTCGTACAAGTAAAGATCCTATAAATTCTCTATGAAATTCGGACTTCCTTGCTTATCCAAACAGTTTCTGCGTTCCAGTAACAGCTTGCTGAGACAGAATATTTCCTGCTGTCAGCTCGCTGAAACGCCATGTTTTCCTACTTTCAGCTTGCTGTCAATGTACTTAAATATATATTGTACTGATAACCATATCAGTAAGCTATTACCTGCAAAATCAAGTTAGTACATGTATAACAGCTTGCTATTTTATATCATATACAAGCTTTCAGCTTGCTAACAATGTGATCATCAAAATCTAAAGGGTTTCAATTATATGTTTTGTTCTGTATAAAAATAATATATTTTATTTATTAATTATATTATTGAGGTATTATTAAATTAATTTGTTACATTATACAAAAAAAATTATATATTTTTAGTATAATAATATTTATTTGTGCGTGATTTATATACTAGATTTTAACCCCTATGATGTACAGATATTTTATTTTATTAATTAAATTATTTATTTTTAAAGTATTAATATTTTATAATTTTAAAAATTCTTAATATATTATAACTATATTAATTTTTTAACTTATTTAAAAATATATATTTTACATCAACCGTATTAAATATAAATAAGAAAATTATAAAATATTAAAAATAAATATGCACATCGCACAAAATATAAGTTTATATTATTAATATATAAATATGTAAAATTTTGTGATTCGAAATATTATTAACATGATTTTTTTAATATATTAAATATATATTTAAAATATTTAAAATTATACATATTAGATTTTTTTGGCGGGTCATATATAAATTATATATATTAGATTTAAATATATTTGATAAGATATCTATCATGTTTATTTTATATAAAATTTAATAGAGTAATATATGATATATATATATATATATATATGTATCTGTTAATAATATGATAATATAATTATTCATTTGAATAATTTTTTTATGTTATTAAATTTCCAGTAGTACAGTATTAATTGTTATTTAAAAATAATTATAATATATATATATATATATATAATTTACACTTTACATCAATAAATAATAGATATTACTATATTGCTAATTAGATTTAAACTTTAAGTTAATATTAAAAATAAAATAATACATAATAATTACCATCATAATAATTTTTACATCCCACATTTTATAATATTATATGATAGGTTCTTTATTGAACCAAATATATTACTCCATATTAATACTTAATGTGTGTTATGGCAATTCAACATGTGTAATAACATTCTTTTAAAATAAAAATGACTTTTAATTATAAAAATAATTAACAGTAGTCCTCAGTTATTAAAAAATTAATTCAATATAAAATCTCATATATAAATTGATTAAAATTAAAAAATGTATTAATATTTATTAATTTATATTATTTTAATATAATTTGATTTATTTTATTTATCAAATAACATGATTCAAAGTATGTTATAACGTATTTTTAATATAGTATTATATATAATAATAGTAATAAAATAGAATGTGTATTTAATATCTATTCCTAGCCGGTGAACTCAAATAATTATTTTTAAAAAAAATCTAATTTTTTCAATTCGATCCAAACTAATGAATTAATAAAGTTTTTGAGTTTTTAATATAATAATTTCTCTTATAAGTGTAACTGCTTCTCCGTATAAAGTTACTTTAATATTTTATATAATATATTAAATATTTTTATTGAAAAGATTTTGATAAGAAAAAAATTAATAGTAATACATTAATACATAATAATGTACGGTCTCCCTCCATCTCTCTGTATGTAAAACCATAATATTATCTCTACTCAAATCTAATAATAAATCTAATAATGTCTGATATAATATGTCTCTATATAAATTTAATATAAAAATTATTTTAATATTTAAATCAATTATAAAAAAGTTTCCCAGAAGGAATAAAATTTTCTCATAAAAATTCGTAAATGTCTTTCCTCTCTGGATTATGGGTTGTTCCGGTTCGATTTTAGATGTTGGATCACCTCATAATTAAAGATAATTTTGTAAGTTTCATGTGGGCTAAAATCTTCCAATTCTGATTTTTGAAATTCAAAATATGACCCATGTCGGTTGTGTAAGTAGCACAAATAATTATGATTTTTTTTTAATTTAATTCCAAAATAGCTCTTTAAGTTCAAATTTATATATTATTAAGATATATAATAGAGTTTGAGTTATAATATAAAGCGTGATAAGAAAAATTATTGTTATTAGGAATCTTAATACTAATTATAAGCTATAAATAATTATTTTATAATATTACGTAATTATTAAGAATTGATCCTTTGATTTTTGATAGTATTTGAATAAGATATCTATTACTCTTATTATATACTCTCTCCGTCCCATATTTCTTGACTGATTTGATTTTTGCACGTATATTAAAGAAGTCAATAATACCTTTTTATCTTGACTGATAAATGTCCTCTTTTTCTTAATTTATCACCCATTCCAATAAATAGTTATTGATGGGTTGATATTTCTATACATCATTCTATAAAAATATATGTAAGTAAACAATTTTTTTAAGCACTTAACTATTGATAGTATTGAAAATATCAAATATGTATTTATATAGTATTGGTTGGTGGACGTCTTAATTAATACTTATGAAAAAACTAGCTTATTAATTGTCAGATAAAAATAGAAATCACTCAATATTTTGGGACAATTATATAAAATATGGGACCGAGGGAGTATAAAATATAATTATTAAAATTTGTCGGCGGAAATGAAATAATATTAGTTAGGTTGATATCTTGTTCAATTCATTCATTCTCTCTTTCAACTCCGAAAATTTCATAAATTTGTGAGGTTGAGATATGAATTTAAATTTTTTTAAAAACTCCAGCCAAACAATAGTTATTCGTACGTAGCACCGCCAAACCTAGTACCAGCCAAACAAACGACCGTCACATGATTGTAATAAGACTACGGTCCACAGCGAAAATCATTGGAGGTGGGTCCTTAGTCCTAGTTCTCGTACTATATATCTAGAGATGGTTCCTCCCCGGCTTCAAGATCAGGAGAGCTAGGAAATCCAACAACAATAGTGAGTTAGGAAATGAGTATCCCACATATATTTGTTGTACCTTATCCAGCACAACTGCACATGGTCATGTAATGCCAATGATGGAGCTTGCACAGATAATTGCAAAGCACGGCATCAAAGTCACACCGAGTTTTTTCACAACCAGGTTGTAAATGCATTGTCAAAGAGTGATGATTTTGGAGGTGAGATACATCTGGTTTCAATCCCAGATGGATTGGAACCATGGGAGGACAGGAAAGACGACGGAAAGGTAACACCAGCAATGAACAGAGTGATGCCAGGAAAGCTGCAGGAGATCATTGAAAATATTAATAAAGCAGAACATGAAAAAATCACGTGTGTTATTGCTGATGTGAGTGCTGCATGGGCACTCGAAATTGCAGATAAGCTCAACATAAGGCCAGTAGTCTTCTGCCCTGCAGCTGCTGCACAGATGGCCGTGTTTTTTAGTCTCCCAAAGTTGCTTGAAAATGGAATCGTAGAAAATGATGGTTAGACCTCGTGTCAGCTGTTTGTTGCTCTACTGATTATATATATATATATATAGGGAGTTACTCTTATGAGAACATCTTATAATTAGAATTAAGAACTTCAACAGAATCACTAAATTAAAATTCGAATCACCAAAATATTTTAATATCAGCCCTCTATTTAGTTTAATCTACACCATACAATTAATTATATACATATAAATATGTATATATCACTAATACCAAAAATAAATATTCTCAAACCCCTCCCCACCCAACCCAACCAACCCAACACAACCCAACCAACCCACCAACCAACTAACCAACTACAGTAGCCATAACCACCATCTCCGATCGATCGCCTCTCTCTTCCTCGAGCTACAATCACAAATTTGTTCTACCACACGCTACATTTCTGCTCTCCTCTTCTAATTTGTCATTGATTTATTCCATCAAATCTATTCATTTCTCTGAAATCGTATACGTACATACATATATATACATCTCCATTTATCTATTTCTCATTAATCTTAACATACATACATATATATATATATATACATGGGTTGAATATGAGAAATAAATGAAAAAGTTACACGGTGATGATTAAAGGAGTCGACGAGTTACACTCAAATCTATGACATCAAAACTCACTCAAATCTGTTTTTTGTGATTTTTAGTTCTGAAAATTTTGGTGATTCGCGATCAGATTTTAGTGATTCGCGACCAGATTTTGGTTATTTGTCTTAATTTATGATAATTTAGTTTGAAATTTTGTGATTCTACACGCGCTCATGATTCAACGATGGTGGTGACAGCGATGTCGGGATAGTAACTATTTTTTGCCCATTGTTTGGTTATAGTAGTGTTTGTGGTGTTAATTTGGTGATGTGGTGGTACATGATTTAAATTGTGGTGGTACATGATTTAAATTAAATGATTATATGGGCGTTGGAGGCCGTGTTATGATGCTGGTAATGGTAACTGTAACTGTAATTGTAGTGATGTTGTTGTATAGAATTGTAATATATTTATGTATGCATAATAAAATTTTGGTGATTCGAATTTTAATTTAGTGATTATATTGAAGTTCTTAATTCTAATTATAAGAGGTTCTCATTTGAGCATCTCCCTATATATATATATATATACACACACACCTTTTGCTTATGTTATTGAAAATAGCTAAATTAAAGGTACATAAATTATGACTAAGCTATAAATCTAGCTCGTTATAATCAGTATCCTGTTAAAATTGTTTTTACATTTCAGGCAACATCACAAAGAAGCAGAACATCCATCTATCACCCACAATGCCTCCAATGAGCACTGAAACATTTACATGGGCGGTGGGCCTGTTCTAGCGACTTGTCTACAAGGAAAAGTTTATTTGAGATTTTTGTTAATGGCATGGCGAAATGGATATTGTGTAATTCTGCCTATGAGCTGGAGTCAGCAACATTTACATCATTTCCAGAGTGTTGCCAGTTGGTCCACTTTCTGCGAGCAACGAGCTTGGAGACAAACCAGGCAGCTTTTGGCCAGAAGACTCAGCTTGCCTGTCATGGCTTGATCAGCAGCCTACTTGCTCGGTCATCTACATTGCGTACGGGAGCTTCACAGTTTTTGATCAAACACAATTCCAAGAACTGGCTCTAGGCCTCGAACTGACCGACAGGCCATTCTTGTGGGTTGTGCGTCCGGATATGACCGATGACACAAGAGACGTTTACCCGAAAGGGTTTAAAGAGCGAATTGGCAATCGTGGAAAAATGGTGAGCTGGACACCTCAATTGAAAGTTTTACGTCATCCTTCAATTGCTTGCTTCTTAAGTCATTATGGATGGAATTCTACCATAGAAGGTGTAAGTAATGGAGTGCCTTTCTTGTGCTGGCCTTACTTTGTTGATCAGCTCTTTAATCAGACATATATATGTGATGTTTGGAGGGTTGGATTGAGATGTGTCAAAAATGAAAATGGCATCGTCAGTAAAGTTGTAAGAACAAGATAGAGCAACTACTAGGCGACAACAACTTCAAAGCAAGAGCCATGAATCTAAAAGAAAAGGTTGTAAATGCTGTTTCCAGAAATTGCTGCTCTAACAAGAATTTGTGCAATTTTATTGAATGTTTGAAGTAAATGCAACTACTTTGTCCACTCTTGAAAATTACCAAATAGAATTTATTTGCATCCCAGTTTCTATCTTCATTTATTCGCAATTTTTGGATATTTATTTAATTTAGGAGAAAATTCAAAAACCTATACAAGTGTATGGAAAACAAACTGCGCTCCAAGCATCCGTTGAATAACAAATCCAATTCTTTTAAATACATATTCTATCAAAGCTACAGTCATGACGTTCTTGTTCACAACCTTCTGAACTCTCCTAAAAAACTCAACGGCATCAGAAACTAAAAACTCAAATGTATCAAAAGCGAACGGCATAAACCTATGTTGATTATCTCTACTTGACCATGTTTACGCACCTTTACTTCTGCCGCTTTAGTCACCGCCTGACTAACTATAAACATCTCATTACCAAATTCGCTCAAAGGAGAAACGTCGATGGGATCAACACAAATATGTTTTCCTGTATCCCAACTGCAACTATCTTGTTTTCTGTCCTCCGGTTGTTTTACTTATATACGGAGTATAAATTGAACACTGATCCATAATTATGAGATTTCAAGCTGGTTATATGGACTGGATTTGAACTAGAGTTATCTTTTTTATCCTTCAGGAGTCGAACATGAGAACATGTCGCCTGAAACTCTAATATTATATTAAGTTACTATTTTTTTTAAAACTTACCGATTTATCAAGATCGTATCATTCCCCCTCGCTCGAAAGCCTGTTATGGGTCGAAGAGTGGATCACTAGGTGGTTCATCCCATTTTGGGTCTAATCCGATCCAATTTTTCAATTACTAGGTGGGGCTCTCATCTTTTTTTGATCCACTATAATACAACATCAAGATTTTAATAAACGAGAATATCGGGAGTAGGAGGGACTCGAACTCGAGACCTCCTACAACTAGAGCTCTGATACTATGTTAAAATTCACAATCTCCCTTCTTTCTCATTCATAATAATTTGATATATATAGATTACAAGACTTGATTAACAAGTATAATATCTCTAAATAATGGAAACATATCATATCCTTATAAAATATTTTAATTTTAGCAATATCCTAATATATCTCTTAACACCCTCCCTGAAGTTGGAGCATGAAGATTTCGAATGCAACTTGCACGGAAAAAAACTTCAGTTCTTCGAATTTCGTCATCTTCTTTGTTGCCTTTTTCATCATTGTCACTGTCTCCGTCTGCCGATCTCCTTATTTATCATCACAACTACGAACTCTCCGATCTCCTTATTTATCATCACAACTACGAACTCTCACAAGATTTTTTTTCCCACAACCACGACCTCTTACAATTTTTTTTAATCAACCCACAAACTCTTATAGGTCAATCTCATCGGGCTTAACATGATCATATTATTCAATACCGCCCCTCACTCGAAAGCCCATCATGAGTCGAAGAGTGGATCACTAGGTGGTTCATTCCTTTTGGGGCCTAGTCCGATTCAATTTTTCAATTACTAGGTGGGGGTCTCGTCCATTTTTGGACTTACCATAGTACAACATCAATATTTCAATAAATGAGAATATTGGGGTTAGGAGAGACTCGAACTCGAAACCTCCTACAACCAGGATCCAATACCATGTTAAGTTTTCAGTTCTCCTGAAATCTCAAGATGTTAGAAAACGTGCTTAGGAGAATCATATTATTCAACAATATTAGAGGGAGTATGAGACGAATATGAGAGATATATTTATAAGTCTCCTATTTTTGTGTATTCGGTTTAGGATTTGAAAATCGGAAAATATCAGTCGAGAATTGTATGAAAATTTTCTTTCTATTAAATTTCGTTGCTTAAATTTTAAAGAGAGAATAGGCACTTGTGGGAAAATGTTGAGCTAGAAACCTCATGTGAAAGTTTTACGTCATCCTTCAATCGCTTGCTGTTGTAAAATGGGGGTACAAGTTTCATATTATCAATTTAATTTTGACCCTAGATTTAAATATGTGTTTTAAGTGTGTATGTACAATAAATTATGGTCGAAATACGTTTCTCTTTGAGATTTTTTTTAATGCATATTTAAATATTAAAAATAATTAAGGAATGGATAAAATATATTGATATGAAATTGGTCCTTTAGAAATAGAAAATTGTAACTACCTGAAACCTTAAGTCCCACATTAAATTAGAATATAATTTTCAATTAAGGATGATAATTAACTACGTTGACGGGTAACGGAGCAAATAATATTCCATTGAAAAATTAAGTATACTAAACATATATGGATATTATGTCCTATCTTCGTATGTGCACCCAATTCATATATATTATTTTATATATTAAACTTTATTCAATTAATATTAAGTATATAAAAATGTAAGAATTTCAAATGGTAACAATAAATATATATGAATTATATGAATAAATAATGTTTTTATATAGATAAAATATATTTTTATATAAAATAAAATTATAATAAATATTTAAAAATAAAAAATAAATACCCAATAGATAAAACTTGCTGCTACCCATATTCGTAAAATTGAATATGAATAAATTATATTAATACCCAACAGGAAGGATGATGAATAGTATAAAATCCATACTAAACTTTACCCATTATCATCCCAATTTTCCATGACTTTATATCACCTAACACTTATAAAGTTTATAAATATGTTAGTAAGATATTATTCCATTTCTTATGTGTACCTTTTGTATTGATATATAATTTTTAATTATTTCAGAAATATGAAGATTTGAAAAAATAATTCTCCACTAGAATCATTAGTCGTTGTCATATTTTTAGCGCGACATAATAATACCCAAATTTATAATATTAATTTCAAATAATTATTTATTATTTAATATACAAAAAATATCTTTTCTATGAAATGAGTCAAAAATTAATATCAACGAATAAATTATATAAAAAATCTCCCAATAATATTAAACAGATTTCATATTTAATATATATTAAACAAATTTGATCTTAAAAAAATTAGAAAAACTTATAACCCGTGCGAACCACGGGATGAATAACTAAAAAGTCGTATAAAAAGAAAATTTGAAAATTTACAGATGATAAAACGAATTGTATAAAAAGAGGACTTACCGGACGGATTATCAACTGACCAAATTTTTTATTTTTTTTTAAATTTAATTAGAAAATATTTATTAATAAAAAGAGTTACGTATATATTAGAAATATTTTAATTAAAATTTAAATAAAAGAGTATATTTTAATGTAGGAAAAATATAATATAATTTTAATATTCAAAAATTTTAATTATAAAATTTTAATTTTAAATAAATTAAAGTTTTTGAGCGATTAAGAAAATTGAAACATGTTAGTAGATTGTGAGTACAACTCTATATTATAATTAAAAGAGAAGTTTTTTTAAATAATATAATATAAAAGTATAGATAATATATATATGACATAGTAAAAAAATTTAATTAATGTTAATAAAATAATAATATTATTTTAATATTCATAAAATTTAATATTAATATAATATAATTTAAATATAATATTATTTTATCCACGATGAATTGTATAAAAGAAAGACTATAGGGAGTTAGAGTTATATATAGAGTGTTGATGTAGGTCTTCTAATTTGAACATACGGGTATTGATGGGAACTAATTTTTCTAGTTTGAGCAATTTGAGTAGAGTTTGTGTTTTGATAAATAATTTGTGTTATGCGATTAAAATAGAGAAATATATGGAAACTAAAAAAATGCATATTGATATATTAAATAAAAACTATATGATAAATTTTAATGATATATTAAAGAAAAATTATAGGATAAGTAGGATTCGTAAAAAATATAGTATGTAATTTAAATATAATATTATCTTATCTTGTATAAAAGAATGACTACTGGGGTTAGAGTTGTATGCATGATTATATTCTTTTCAAAATTATATTTTATTAAAATTCAATGGTTAAAATTATTTCTATGGCTCACATAAAATTGAACGACTAAGATTTTTTTCATGATTCACCAAATACCATACCGACGACCAAAACTTTTAATCTTTCGGTTATAATATATACTGGCTTATATCTCGTGCGATGCACGAATGAATTTTTTTAATTTTTTAATATTTTTTAATGATTTGAATTTATTTGTATTTGTATAATAATAATTTAAATTTAAATTTTATTTAATATTATATGTATATATTTTTATATAATTTATTTGTATTTATGTTTTAATAGGATAATTTTTGTATAGATATATATTTTAATTAGGAGATTAATGTAAGATATTTTAGTTAGAAGATTAATATGAGATTGTATTTTAATTAGAAGATTAATATTTTAAAATTAGGTCCAATAATTAATCAACTATCCTGCCCAAATATCGACTGACTACCGAACTTTCAATGTTATCATAAATTTTAATGATATATTAAATTAAAATTATAGGATAAACTTTAAGGATATATTAAATAAAAATTATAGGATAAGTATGATTCGTAAAATAAAAAATATAGAATATAATTTAAATATAATATAATATTATTATATCCGTGATGAGTTGTATAAAAGGAGGACTACTGATGTTAGAGTTGTATGTATGCTTATATTCTTTTAAAATTATATTTTATTAAAATTCAACGGTTAAGATTGTTTCTATGGTTCACTTAAAATTGGATGGTCAAGATCTTTTCTATGGTTCACCCAGTACCATACCGACGATCAAAACTTTTAATCTTTCGATTATAATAATATAGTATAGATTCGTAAAATAAAAAATGTAGAATATAATTTAAATATAATATAATATTATCATATTTGTGATGAGTTGTATAAAAGGAGGATTACTGGTGTTAGAGTTGTATGTATGATTATATTCTTGTAAAATTATATTTTATTAAAATTCAACGATTAAGATTGGTTCTATGGCTCACTTAAAATTAGACGGTCAATATCTTTTCTATAGTTCACCCAGTATCGTACCGACGACCAAAACTTTTAATCTTTCTATTATAATAATATATTAGCTTATATCCCGTGCGACGCACGGATGATTTTTTTTATTTTTTTAATATTTTTATTTTAATATTTTTTAATGATTTGAATTTATTTGTATTTGTATAATAATAATTTAAATTTTATTTAATATTATATGTATATGTTTTTATATAATTTATTTGTATTTATATTTTAATAGGATAATTTTTGTTTGTTTTGTATAGAGATGTATTTTACTTAGGAGATTAATGTGAGATGTTTTAGTTAGAAGATTAATATGAGATTGTATTTTAGTAGTAATGTTTATATTCTTTAGAATTATAATGTTTATGAGTTATTTGCATAAAAGGAGGATTATTGATGTTAGAATTGTATGTATGATTATATTCTTTTAAAATTATATTTTATTAAAATTCAACGGTTAAGATTATTTCTATGGTTCACTTAAAATTGGACGGTCAAGATTTATGGTTCACCTAGTACCATACCGACCAAAACTTTTAATTTTTCGTCTTTAATAATATAGTATAGATAGTATAGATATAAGTACACATAGATAGTATAGTATAGATTAAACAAATTTGATCTTAAAAAAATTAGAAAAAAAATAAAATAATACACAGGGTACGAAATTATAGTATAATATTGACAGCTTGTTCTAAAGCGGGGACTTTTCTCCCCCTCCATCTCTCGCGCACTCGTCGGTCGGACCTTGACTCGCCCCTCTTCTCATTTCCTAAATTTCCGACTTTTAAGGTACTTGTAATTTCCAGATATAATCATTTTCATACATTTCTATCACTAATCTCTTTACATCACAAATTCACAACTCTCCTTTGATTAATTAATTAAATCGAAATGGTATGCTTCAACTGTTTGGCTAGGGTTTCACTCTGATTGATTATAATTAATCGGTATCCCTGTTTAATTCAATTTGTATATTGGATACATACACATGGATCTGATTATTATGTATGTGATGTTTTGGTGTTGCGTGCTAAGTTGCAACGTTAGTTAATAAATTTAATTATTTAATGGAGATCGTTGGATTGTCAAGATTCAAGATATGATCAAATTTTCGGCACCTGCATTTGGTTGTTATGTTATATGATATTTTTTTTATTGTATTAGGTTCACCTTGATTACGTTTCCGAGCTTTTATAGTTCTGTTACATTTGTTATTACAAAATATGTCATTTTTGAGGCCAGATTATTATGTTACATTTTCTAATTTAATTGATGTTTTTCATTTGTGAGCTTTTCTCTTTGTTAATATTAGTTGCGGACATTTTGGCTAGTAGTGATATGTATTTGAATGTATTAGAGATATCAGATTTGGCAATACATAGGTACTAGATCATCGTTTTTTTTTACTAATTTAACAATTTCCCAATTCCAAATCTTTTCATATGTTAGTCAATTTACATCCTTTTTAGTGAATCTCTCTGTGCATCCTACTCCTGTTAATAGCAAATTCATGGTTTAAGTTGCTTTTGTTATCATCTAGAATAGAGAGGTTGTTTTATTAAATTATTTAAAGCCTCTGAATCTGATTTTATTAGCTTATTTATTATTCCAGGCATCCATTTGATCCAGCCTCTAAAGGCCTTGTATGCATCAAACTACTGCAGAAAATGTCATACGATGAAGTTCTGAAGGATGTTTTCCCACTTCTGGATGGCACTGACCTTGCTTCTTGTATGCTGGTAAGCAAGCAGTGGCGAGACATAGCCCAAGATGATTACTTCTGGAAATGTCTGTGTTCCAAGAGATGGCCTTCGATCTGCAAGTGGCCAGCTGCTCCTACTGTAACTTACTACAAGCTGTTTAAAACCTTTTATAAGCGTCAGCACCAAAAAAAGTTACTTCCCCCGAGACTCTCCTTCAGTGACTTGGAGTTTTATATTGACATCTGGTCTGAAGATAGCTTGATTTTTTCGGAGGTGATTGCAGGACCTGTCCTCCAGAAAGGGGTATGGAATCCACCACCAGGAATATGCGATGTACTTAGATTTCACCTGGAGAGCCCGGAATACAAGATGACTTTTTCTGTGGATCCAAGATTCAGTGTTCCTTTGTGTCAAACCATTAGTGTGTCTATGCTTGTTGGTCGCAAGGATTCAAACAAGGTCGCTTGCATAATTAACAAATCAGTATTTGATTATATAGATCGAACGTCATATAGAGCTCTCGCATTTGACTATCTTGAGTTTTCCTCATCTTACCCCTTTGTGTCTGGTATTAGGGCATGGATGTCTTTACTTTTCATGGACAAAGGTAGTGAAGAGGTGATAGATGTGTTTGGGGTTGAACTAGATTTTTGTGATGCTGCGAACTCAGAGGATGAGGTTCTTTGGCTATTTGACATGCTTGACTGGAATTAATGAATCCAGTTGCAAAGTTATATCGAAGGATGTTCAAATATTTTCGCTTCCAGCTGCCTTGTTTAAGCATAGCAGAATGTGTGACTGTACATAATTATTATGTCAGATCAGTTATTGTCATGCGTGTAGTACCATTTCTTTGTTAGTTACTTTAATAGTCCTTTATGTACCCTCAAGTTGGGTCTTCACTCATTGTTGGAGTAATTATGTCATATATCTCTTCTATTTTTTCTCTTTTTGGAAATAACATTTAAAGATGAGGCTTTTGCCATATCTCTGAAGATGCGAAATAAGTTTGAATGAATGAAAATCATCGTACATTGTAATTCCTATTGGTTTGTGTTGTACTTGATGCTGATCAGGGTTGAAATATACTCTGGCACCCAACTGTGTTTGATACAAATTCTAGGGTGCTTTGCTTCCTCGCTTGTCTGTTATATACTGTGGCACTGAATGTTGTCTGATAAAGATTATACTGTGCCTCTTGTTTGTCTGGTTTTGCTTCCCCGCTTGTCTGGTATATACTGTGGCACTGAATGTTGTCTGATAAAGATTATACTGTGCCTCTTGTTTGTCTTGTCAGGACGAACCTTGTGTGAGGCTCATGGGGGAGAAAATTGAATTGAATTGAATTAGGAAATAATGGAATGAAAAATTGAACAAAGTTTGAAGATGAGGGAATGATGTGACAGAGAATGAGAAAAGTTGAATTGAATTGAATGAGAAAATAATGGAATGAAAAAATGAACAAAATTTGTAGAGAAGGGAATGATACGATGGAGAATGGTGAATATCCGTTCCTAATTCCTACACATTTGGAGATTTTAAGATAATTAGTAACTTAACAATATCAATATAAAAGATCTATATTACATTCGTTTTTCTTAAGATTACAAATCAAAAGCAGTCTAACATGTAATAAAATAAAAGTGATATCAAGTAATTTTTTAGACGACCAACCTAACAATTTTATTGACAGTTGCTAAAAAGTTACATAGCTTTCTCTTTTTGGGTAAAAAATGATAATATGAATTTGATTGACGTCTGGCTTGATTTGAGTTGGTAAAACTTTAGAATTAAATTAATATAATTTTTTTTTGAAAAATAAAAATAAAATTAGATAAAAAAAATCTCTAAATCAACTAATTCATACTGATTTGGTTTTGAATAACGATTTGGACTTTATTATTTTATTTTCTATAAAAATTAATTATATACTTATAGCACATATGAATAAACACTATTAAAACTTTAAACTACTATTTTAATTAATTTCTAAAATATATAATCCCAATTCCATTCAAATAATTTACGTTATTTGAAGATATATTTTCCCTATCAATTCTTTACATTTTGAAAGGAAATGTTATTTCAATATATAAAATACAACCAGAATCAGATTTATTATTCATTGATTAAATACTGATAAGATACCATTTTTATATCAAAAAGGTTTTTGATGTTATTCTTATTTACAATAACAAATCATACTGTCAAAAGAAAATAACAAATCACATTAGAAAACCGTAATATTTCCATTTTTCTTTTTAAAATATCATTTTCAATTCCTTACTTTAAAAATAAAAATAGGATAACAATATCCCAAAAAAGTAAGTAGATAGTCTACTTTTTTCCACCATTTAATTTTTATTACTATAGTATCTTTTACTGTATTTATTAAATTTATATTATTTACACCAACTTTTCTTATTTTACCCACCCAAAACCAATACGAGTAATTTGAAATGTACCGAGGAAGCAAGGCTGGTAGAGTCAAACTGAGTTGAGACCGTAGTTGAAATTTGCCCACTACATCCTGGCTCTCCGCAAACACAAAAAAAGCCCCCAATATTCTCTCTTCACGATTTCCCCGCCATTTGTTTTATCTATTACTTACACAGTAATAATACTACATCATCTTATATCTACAACTATACACACAGTTTCTAGGGTTTTTTTTCAATTCACCATTCCCAAACCTCGTTCTCTCAATTCAAACCCTAATCTCAACTGAATTGACACATTTCTAGTGTTATAGATGCGTTTTTAGCTTGATTTCATGTCTACTTCGCGGCGAATTCCCCGAGGCATCAGCCTCTCTAATACAGTTCATTCTGATGTTGCTCCCTGCCTTCCCTTGCCGTCGCTGCCGGTGTTTTGTGGATCGATTGACCAGGAGATTCGCCTTTCTGATGAGTCCAATGGTTCTAGATTGGTGAATAGGAGAGATGTCTTGAATCAGGCGGATAAAATTGCTAGTTTACTTCAAGGAACTGATATCTCGTATTTGTGAGTAGTTTTTGATTTTTACTGTTTTATATTTATGATGCTTCTTATTTGATGTTGAATTGTTATGTTATGTTATGTTATATATGTGTGTGTGTGTGTGTGTGTGTTGAGCTTGTTTGGAAACTTTTGTGGAGTACGATTTGTTTGCCAGTGATTTGAATTGCCTACTCTGAAAAATTTGAACTCATTTGAATAAATTTAAATTTAAGAGACGAATCGTATTTGCTAAATAATATAATGTTTTTCCGGTAATGGTTAATTACATAAAGGTATATGTTCACTAATTTACAACCACATGATTCTGCTGAGGCTCGAATCGAGCTACAATGCCAGGGATTACTGTGTAATGTTATCTTAGAGTAAAAATGTTGTTTTTTTGGGTGAAGCTGAGGATATTTGGAAAATGCTACAAAGTCTAATACTACTGATATGGTGGTGTATAAGGACCACTACAACAGTGTTTTATATTATTATACTGATACAATAATTCTTTATTATTATTACTATCATCATCATATGTTTTAGGTCGTGGTAAGTGATTATGCGGGACATGGAAATTGTTTGTTGTGAATAATAATAATGACATCTGTTAGCTATAATTGTCAATTAGTTGGAAATCAGATGGTCATTTAAGCCTAGTAAATTAGAATTATATATTGTAAATCTGTTGCTTTATAACGCGTTTGTGTCCCTGCTCTTGGATTTCCTTTTTTCCTCTTATTTGTTGTTTCTAAACTGAATCCATTTATTTTGATTGTCGTTTCTATATATCTACATGTAAATATAAATATAATATGGTCATATGTATACTGATGTATTCGTTTTACCCAAGAAGACAACAATTTGCTGAAACGTGTGGAAGTTACAGAACACACATAAATGAACTGAGATGGAGTTGTGTTATTTTCCTTTATACCGCACTTACACATGATCTAAAGCGCATTTATGTAGGAATTTTTGAGAACATCCTAAACAAACCGATTACTAAAATGGTGCCATGAAAGCCAACACGATATCTAGACTTGGCAATTGTACCGTGTTGTGTACTTTCGTGTTTTGTTTACTTAAATGTCAAAACCATAGCCGATCCGTTTGGGGTTCGTGTACTTTCATACTTTCATGTAGACTAAATAAAAATATTAATATAATTTAGTTAAAAAATATATAAAATATTATTATTTTATGTGTATATTTATGAAATATACATAAAATATTTATGTTTATATAAAACTCTATAAAAACTTGTTAATGTATTATATATATATAACTATATATCTTTATATAAGAATATAAATATTAAATTATAAAATATATTTATTTCATGTACTATCATGTCGTGTTGTGTATTACAAATGAAAACTCATATCCGACACGGAATATGACCATGTACTTTTGTGTTTTATGTACCAAAAATGAAAAGCCATACTTGGTATATTTGTGTCATGTACAAAATTGCTGCGACTAACAATATATAATTGACCACATTAAATAAAAGGTTTGAATTATTCAGAAATCAGTTTTTTGAATGGGTAAGGTGAAATTAAATAAGTGTTAGTGTACACTACTGCATAAACACTCAGCAATCAACATACATCTATGGTCAACAATGATTTTCCTTTCGACCACTTAATTGTTAACTTTGAGTTATTTAGCAATAAAAATAAAAATAAATAAATAATGTGCTGTGACATATTATTCATTATCTAATAACTATTTAGTAATTAATCTTGTTAAAACTTAGAATACAATATTTTGTTAAAAGTGATCAAAATTTAACCATCCAAGTGTTACCGCTTGACCACTCTTTTAACGCAACATGGCTAAGCACCTTGTTAGGAAACTAATTATAGATGTATATATTTGTTTTAAATGTGGTGCTTTAAATTGCAGAAATCTCAAGGGAGACTCAAGCTCACACCGTCATGGCTCTGTTGGACCTATGGACCTCTATGTCGAGGTTCTTCGATGCAACTCGGAAGCATTCGAGTCCCATGTGCCAGGTAAACAAAGTCTAGTAAGTCAAACGGCATGAGTAGGATTTATTTTCCTCCACATTTGTAAATATGCTATGATCACAGTGTTACTACTGGTTTTGATGTTCTTTTTAAGACATTGTGCCTCATGCCACCCACCATTACTCAAGTATGTATATGCAACTGTTTTGAAAATCATGCATATGTACTTTTTTTTGGGTAAGATGGATAATGTTATAATACGTGGAACATTACACTGCTCACTGCCTAGTTTTTGTTCAGGTACCTCAGGTCATGTGAAGGAGCAACTTTATAATCGTAAGATTATTGAAGAGGGTACATTCCAGCAGGATTTGCCTGCAGCTAATCAAGCCCAAAGAGACACCAGCGGAACAGAAAATAACCATAATAACTATGTTTGTTTTTAACTTCTGTCTACTTTTTCCCTTTTAACAATTGGAAATATGGTAGTTATGCCTGGTTTTATGAAATAATGCAGGAGAAGATTTTAACTTCTTCTAGGAAACAAAAGGTCAAGAAGAAGGGAAGTGATATTACAAGTGGTCCTGATGCCGCAGCCATTCAAGGTTCTACACTTTATGGTTTCTTCATTTCACCATTACTCTGTCTCATTGCTGCAATTAAGTTACTTTCTGTTGGTCTAGATGCTGCAATTGGAGGTTTTTGTGCGGGGTTGGAGGATTTGTGTGGCCGGGCAGAAATGAACGATGATGATCGGGATGAATCTGAATGGTTACCGTTACCTCTTGCTGATATCAGAATACTTGTAAATGACATTGTTTCTATCCGAGCAAAGAACTTTCTACATTTGGTTCCTGTAGATATTCTTGTGAGAATCTTAAGGGTTTTAGATCATCAGATTCATCGAGCAGAAGGACTATCTATTAATGAATGTGAACACGTAAGTTTACGTTTTTGTATCCATATGCTGCTTGTTGTAGATATGTACTGCACACAACAGCTGAGATATATTAACAGGATAGTTTTTGCATTACTACTACTTGTTGGTTGTTATGGGAATTCAAGCTAAACTGACAATCAGATTGGTACAGCTACATTTCTTTTTTTTCCCTTAAATCTTCACGGATTTTATAGTACATGTCTACAATTTCTCTGATCGGTGACATCCTACATCCATCATTTATACATGTTTTTTTTGCAGTGTATACTCTCATTTTGTTCATCTTTCTAAAGCCATCTACCCAAGAAAGAACCTCAATTTTCACAACTTACATGTTTCTGTATGTTGTTACTAGCTCATGCTAACTTGATGGATTTTTATTACTAGTTTGTTCGTCATCTACTATATGTATGGACCACCATGTTTTGCAGACAAGTGACTAGAGCCTACTGGTTTTTTCTTATCAATTACTATCACGAGGGGGGGGGGGGTTAGTCTGTTGCATCCTTTTTCTTAGAATGTTATTATCAGACCTTTAAGGGAAGTTGGTTACTGTTTTGCTTTTGTTTTCCTTTCTTAGTCTGCTTTTATTTATGTATTAATTCATCATTTAGATAAGAGATTTATGGAAGGAATGGATAGCTTTCTACTTCTTTATTAATTTAATTCAGATGCTTTATAGTTCTAGTATAACATTTCCTTGTAGTAATGTCTAGTACTTCATGACTGCAATTTTTGTTATAGGGTGGTTCTTTCAGAATATGACAGTCATACTATATAAACTATATATATGTGTGTGTGTCTATGCAATGAATAGTAGTTCTACACCGATGATGCATTATGCAAATTGTGTACCTCACAATCTCAGCAATCTGTGTTCTGTTTGTCAATCTCTCCTACTCGAGGCTGTAACTAAAGTTAATACTCCTGCTTCATTCTGCAATGCAAAATATACACTTTTGTCCTAGTTGATGTGGAATGTCTTCTTCCAGATCTTATGGATGAAGTGTATGAGTGCATGACTCTTGTTGTACAAGCACAAGCTATTAAGTATTAACTTCTTTATGTTTACTGCCTTTTAGGAATATCACACAATACTTTTCATTCTATTCTATACACTTCTTATATTGATTTTCTACCTATAAGGTTTCATTATATATTTTTATACACTTTTATAGTTTTATATATGTTTAGGAGGATTTTTTGGTTTCTGATTATTGCTAATCTCCGTCCTCATTGAGAAAATTGAAAAGTTATATCAAATTTATAAATAAAAAGTAAAATTCAATTAAAAATATCTCAGTTGTGGATGTACAGTTATATTTTGATCGGCCTGAATCCTTGTACCTCTATTTTTGTGAAATGGAGAAGCTACAAATACTTAATTTGGTATTGGCAAATTACTAGCGGAAAAACATGATCCTAATTGTTAAATGCATCAATTGGACCATATAATCATGTATAGGATTTTTCACGATTTTCTTTTCAGTAACATCTGTAAGTTTCTTTTAACTAGACAGAAATTTAAATTGAAGGTATGTTAACATTAATATGTGTAGTTTGATACCGTCCTTGGGCTCTTGTTCTCCTTGAAAGTATATCTCCAATATCATTACCCCAGGCAGCTGGATGTTACAAGTTTTGTCTTTTGACTCGACACATTATTGTACTCACTGGCTGATCCCCTTAAAAAAAGCTTTTCTTAAATTTTTGCCTTACAGTTTCAACTGTAGCAGTTTGAGGTGAGGTTGATCAAGGACCTCTGTCTCTTTTTCATATTTTGTTTTGATGTGGTGGTCCAAGTACCAGTAGTGTAATAATCAATTGTGCATTCTGCAACCCTTCTAATTTTTAATCTTTTTGCCCATCAGCCTCATCTTAATAATAAACTTCACAAATTGGATTCCTATGGCTACATTTATTGGAGTCTGTCTCTGTTCCTAGTGATATACTAACAACATGAAGTTAAGTTTGATCTTTCCATTTGCTACATGAATTGGTAGAGTTAAACGTTCCGTCTGTAGTTTCGTAAGCATTCAAGGCATCTCTCTTATTATCAATTGTCTTCCCAGTTTCCATTTTGGCAAAATCATTCCCATAGGCTTTTCATCTTATATCTTTGTTTAAATGTCTTCCTTTCTGTCCAGAGGAAAGACCTCCACACTCATCCTTTGGTGGATGATTATTTATTGTAGGATATAGTTACCATGTTGGTCTAATGTTCTCATCTATCTGTTTCTTTACTTTTTTGGAGTAACCGATTCTTGTTTGCTTCCATTGTTTCTTGAACTCTTGTGATTTTAATTAATTAATTACACACATTTTGCATGTGGTACATTCATGTTTCCAATCCCTTTTAACTGATTAATTAATGAGGTGAATGTTTTCTCGTTTTGATACTTCTTAATCAAGCAGAAAACCCCTTCTCTTTTATTAGTACAAGCAGGTAACTCGTGCAAAACACATGTTGGTTTTAATATTTTTTAATAAAAAAAAATTATGTTAAATTTAAATTGTAATTTAATATTAAATATATATATTACAAAAGATATTTTAGTTATATCAAGACATTTATGGCTCTAATAATTTAGTAGAGTATAATTTAGAATTATCTTGTATATATATATATATATTAAAAATATGATAATGTAATTTTTTGAAATATATAATAATATTATAAATATTGTTGGTAACCAAAATATGGTAATATCATGTTGTACCATTAAAAGGGCCTTGTGTCATTAAATAAAGAGCAATATTCGAATCCTTTTTCTCTCGTTATTAGTTTAATTTTTGATCCGATAGAGAACCCTATCTTTCTTGGTTTATTAGTATAATATTATTGGTACTTCTTTATTAGATAGGGAGCCCTTTTAATTTCTAATATTAGAACATTATTATCATTTTTTTGCCGTTCTTGTTATAGGTTTAACAAGTTCTAAAGTAGAATTTTTTTCATTGGGTGCCAATACTTGTATATTTAGCATAGTTTCGATTCTTTCTTTTAATGATAATTTAGATATTGATTTGATTGTACAAGTGTAATAAATAAGTGACTACCCTATGCGTGTAAAATAAGGCGGGTTCTCATTACAAGTCTAGGATAATGCACAAAGATAAAAGATTTTTGTTATATTTAGTGTTTTTTTATAATTATTTAAAGTTAAAGATAAAAGAGTTTTGTTATATTTAGTGTTTTTTATAATTATTTAAAGTTCTTGTGGTTAAATCAGTATGTGCGCGATACTGTTTATATGACTAGAAGTTTAGATGCTATAATTTCACTAGGCTTTTAATTTAGAAAGACTCCAGCACTCCGTTACCCCAACTCTTCATTTTGCCGTAACTACCTGCCGTGGACACTCGGAAAGGGGCAGTGTTGTTGAAAGCTATGCACACTGAGACGCAAAACTCCCCGGAGCCTAGGCGCGGGGCGTATGCTTTTTAGAAGCTAGGCGCACATTTTATAAAAAATTCTAAAATATATCACCTAGGTTTCTATATAAAAGTACTTGAGTTATGACATAATTTGTACTTAATAATATATTAGATCACACTTTTAGGGCAAAAATAGCATAATTTATGCCTCATCTATACCTAGGCACGCTTTTAAGTTTTAACAACACTGGACAAGGGTATGGACATTCGGACACTTTAATTAGGCCAAAACATATCTATTGTAAACATTGTCGGGTCCAACTCTTGGAGACATCCATGATGGAAACTTCTAACTGAGTTTGGGTAACAAAGGTCCGCAAACTATATAGTGGAGAGACCAACATTAATTTTATTATTAACTTTCCGTATGCTGGATTTATGATTCTAAATGTTTTAGGAAATTCACGTGCCTCGGATGCACATTGCTTAGGATTGTTCAAATGTGTGTTAAATCTGTATCTTACCAAGGTGGTTTTATCTACAAGCCTAGGGGCATGTCTGAAGATATTGAATTTTAATATTTCGTTATGGTTATAATTTTCTATAATTTGAAGTTCTTGCAGTTTAGGGCAGATAGTGAGAGTAATTTTTTCCAACTGATCCGTAGTTGAGTCACTTTCCTTATTCTGAATATCTGTATTATTCCAACTGTGGTAGAAAATTTACATTCCTTAGATGCACATTCATAGAATTGTTAAATTGTGTGTCATCCACATCTCAATGATGAAAGTCAATATCTTTATTATTCATCTTTTATTGTTTGTAAGCTACTGGGTCGAACCCTTGTTAATCTTCCGATCAGTATTCTTCTAGTATTCAAGCATCAAGTTGCCTAAAACAGATTTTGAGTATATTGACCCAATTGTTCTAGTATATTATTATTGGATCGTACTGTTCTCCCTTTAACTATTAATTGTTATATTTCAGGCAGATTCAGATGTTCTATCATCAGTATCTGTTGCTCTAGAGTCCATTCACGCTGCTCTACTGGTAATGGCTAATAGTGGCATGCCAAAGAAGCTCTATAATGAAGAGGTGTGTGTCTGCTCATTTATTATAGTTTGTAGTAATATGCAACTGGTGCCTTAACTTGTGGGAAAATGTATTAGCCAATCTTGATACATAGTATTGAGGATATGCTGTTGGGTTCTAAAAAGTTCAATATTCTAGATGATAGAAAGAATACTGGAGTTTTCCAAGTATCAAATGATGGACATCATGTCAGCATGTGATCCAGCTTATCGTGCGCTGCACAGACCAAGTGAAAATGGGAACTTTGAAGGTTAGTCTTATAACTAGTTTGTTGACAATGGTTTCCTGTGCTTTGCAAGGAAGCCTAGTTTTAGGGTTCAATTAGGATAGATTAACTTTGTTACTAGAGTGATTTACCCTGATGTTGGACGTTCATGTGATAAGAATCTTAAATAATACTTGGAACTCTTGTTATTAAGTATAATATCTTTCTTTTTGCGTAAACAGATGAAGTTGAAGAACCTGGTGCTGATTTTGGTTCTGCGAGTAAGAAAAGGCGTACCTCTAAGAGTGTAAAAGTGAGGAAATCAGCTGTGAACAGGTGTACATATTGATGTGCATGGTCTGTAGATATCATTATAATTTTTCAATATTATCATAAATCTGATTTATGATTATATTTTTATGTAGAGTTTCTGCCATTGTGAATACTGTAGATCAGAAACTGTGCATTATTCTCGGTCTTTTGAAAGACTTGTTGACAATAGAGCACCTTTCAGATAGTTGTATTTTTCAATTGGTAAAGGCAAGCTTCTCAACGTTCTTGGTGGATAATATTCAATTGCTGCAGCTAAAAGCACTCAGTTTAATTTGCGGGGTGCGGATATGATTACTCGTGTTTTTAAATACTTGTACCTGTTGTTGTTAAGGTCTCTTTTCTTCTAAATTTCTTAGCTCATTGTTATGGTCTTGTAGATATTCTATTCATACACACAGCATCGAACTTATGTGATAGATGAGGTAGTGCTGTTGCTATTAAAGTTGCCAATGGCAAAGCGACCACCAAGACATTATCATCTTCCTGATGATGAACAGAAGCAGATTCAAATGATAACTGCTCTATTGATTCAGTTGGTTCATTGTAGCGCCAACCTTCCTGATGCTTTAAGGGAGTCTGACAGCACTTCGTTCCTTATTGAGCCTTCAATAGATGCTGCTTACCCTAGCAAGTGCCATGAGGCAGTCACAGAGGCATGTTGTCTTTTCTGGACTCGAGTTCTTCAGAGATTTACGAGTACAAAGAGTCATGATGCAGCCGAGCTGAAGAACATGATGGATAATCTTGTAGCTGATTTATTGACGACTTTGAATTTGCCTGAGTATCCTGCTTCGGCTCTTATACTGGAGGTATTGGCTGTCTGGTCCACTTGTTTTTTAATGATTGATATAATTTTCTAGTTTTATTAAGAGATAATTGCTTGCAGGTGCTTTGTGTCCTACTACTTCAGAATGCTGGTTTGAAATCCAAGGATATTGCAGCTCGTTCAATGACAATTGAACTTCTTGGTACAGTTGCTGCCAGGTTGAAACAGGATGCTGTTCTATGTAGGAATGAAACCTTTTGGATTGTAAAAGAGTTTGTGGATAATGACATGAGTCAGAGCTATCCAAAAGATGCATGTTCTGTTTGCTTGGGTGCTAAGACCGCGAAGTCTTTGGTTGTATGCCAAGGCTGTCAGAGATTATTCCATGTAGAGTGTATGGGAGTAAGAGAAGATGAAATTTCTATCCGTAGCTGGGATTGTCAGTTTTGTGCTTGCAGAAAGCAACTTCTTGCGTTGCAATCGTACTGTAAATCACTGTCCAAGAATGATGCCAAAAGGAATTCCAGTTCTTCTGAAGCTTCTGATCCCCCTACAAAGATGGAGATTGTTCAGCAGATGCTTCTGAATTATCTCCAGGATGCTGGTTCTTCTGTTGATATGCATCTCATTACCCGCTGGTGTGCATTTATAATGGACCTTACTATTTCTCCAGGATCCCAGACCTGTTTTTTCTTGTACCATTAACAAATTAATGTTTTATTAAAACAAAAAATCTCTAGAATTCTGAGTACTGGAGGCTATTTTTGCTGACCATGCTGATTATTAATGTGCAGGTTTTATCTTTGTTCGTGGTACAAAGATGACCTGAGTTGCCAGCAAAAGTTGTTCTTCTTTCTTGCTCGACTGAAATCAAGGGCACTTGTGCGCGACTCAAAGACCGTTTCTTCGGTATTGAAAAGGAATTCAGTTAAAAAGATAACTTTAGCCATGGGTCAAAACAATTCTTTCTCCAGAGGATTTGATAAAATTCTTCAAATGCTTCTGGTCAGTTTATGTTCTGTTGCATCTTGATTATCAGTATATAATATTCCTGCTAATATGTGCTATATACTTGATTTCAGGCAAGTTTAAGGGAGAACTCTCCTGTAATTCGTGCCAAGGCATTAAGAGCAGTAAGTAGAGTGTACCCAACTTTCCAGTGCCTTCAAGCATTACACGGCCACTTATTATTCTATTATTTATTTATTTTTGCACAAAATTTGAAGTACTTGGCTTAATGTTCCCCTTGTTTCATGAGAGCAGGTTAGTATTATTGTTGAAGCTGATCCAGAAGTTTTGCGTGATAAGCATGTCCAATCGGCTGTTGAAGGAAGGTTCTGTGATTCATCTATATCTGTTAGAGAAGTATCCCTTGAACTTGTCGGTCGCTATATTACCTCACATCCTGATGTTGGTTTAAAGGTATTGATTTAAATTGTATCATCCTCAAATGCTGGGTTCCATTATAATGAATCTGTTTGCCCTCCCTGCTTGTGTTTTCTTAGTATTTTGAGAAGGTTGCTGAGAGAATAAAAGATACTGGGGTGAGCGTGCGGAAACGAGCCATCAAAATTATAAGGGATATGTGCACTGCAAATCCAAATTTCTCAGAATTTACTACTGCTTGCATTGTAATTATTTCCCGTATCTGTGATGAAGAATCCAGTATTCAGGTAGTTCAGCACCAAATGATTTGATTATGTATCATATTGTCCATGTCTACTCTAAAGCAGTTTCGTATGTCAGGCTTTTGTGTTTTAGTGATGAGTAATGGGTTAATACCAGAAACATGTCCATGCTGCCTGACATGGGTCTTTTATACAAGGCTGAAATACTTTTTTAACCCTAAATTTTAGCACATTTTACTCGCATCTGCCTAATATCATGTACAGGACTCATAAGACCTTAACTTTAAATCAGCCCTCATACGCCAAAATTATCTCCTGCCATGTGTATGGTCTGCTATAAGATCACATAGAAGTCATTAGGTGTTAGGATGCTGGAGTTTTGGACATTAAGGCCATAAAATGGTCAATTGGAATATGTTAGATTTTATTGAGGTTTATGAGTTACAAAATAAATATCATAGTGCCAGACTGCCAGTACAAGATGCTTAACTTTAGGGTCATTCAAGCATTATGGCCTTTAACTTATGAGAATTTGGTAAGATGGCTCTTCCTGTCTGTGATTCCCTAAAATCTTGTCTGAATTTTTTGGTCTACAGGACCTTGTATGCAAGACATTTTATGAATTCTGGTTTGACGATTCTGCAAGCTCACAGACTCGGTCTTTTGGAGATGGCAGTTCTGTACTAATGGAAGTAGCAAAGATAACTGAGCAGATTGTCGAGATGCAGCGAAAAATGAAAGACAATCAACTGCTTGTCACAGTCATTAAGCGTAACTTGGCCCTCGACTTTTTCACACAATCGGCAAAGGCTGCCGGAATCAATCCAGTTTCACTTGCATCAGTGCGCAAGCGCTGTGAGCTTATGTGTAAATGTTTGTTAGAGAGAATACTTCAGGTGTGTAAAAATTATGCATGATTATTGCACTGTTTAAAACAGCTTATTTCATTTGCTTTCCCCTATTTGTGTTCTCAAGTAAGGTTAAAAACTTTTCTCTTCAGGTAGAAGAAATGACAGGTGCTGAAGTGGAGTTGAGCTCACTTCCTTATGTTCTTCTGTTGCATGCCTTTTGTGTCGTAGATCCTGCACTATGTGCACCGTCTTCCGATCCTTCACAGTTCGTTGTCACTCTAGAGCCATACTTGAAGAGTCAGGTTATACTGAATTTTTTAAGTTGATTTTCTCAAGGTTAAATTGTTATGTTTAATTTAATATTAGTTATGCAAACCATTATATTGTAGTTGGTAGGTAAGAAATATTACCTATGACTAATTAAATACGTTAGGAAGTTTCTTTAAATACATAAATATCATGTATCAGCGTTTTACAAAATTTTGAATATTTAGACAGAACTTTTGTGGTTTGGTCCTTCGGACAATAAATTTTATATCGTATATCTATTTCCTGGGGTGAACAGTATTAATGCACTTTGAATGTAATGGAGCTGTGAAATACAATTTTTATATACCTTGTAGTCAACCTTTTACGTCACCGTTTGTCTGCTCTTACTGAATTAACATCTGAGTCAGGGGAGGCTCGTCGATCACTGACTTATTGCTGATTACTTTTGCATCTTCCTATGTTTTATGCGAAGAATTCTCTAGGAAAGTGCTGTATGTGTTGAAATATTGCTACTTTTCATTGTTATTTGATCGGTTCAGGTTTGATGTTTATTTTATTACGAAGTTTTTTTTTCGATTCTTACTGCGTAGGTAGTTGTCCATTGTATATTCTGACTAAATTTATGCTTAAAAAGTCCTAACAACTCAGTTTGCTTGTATTCAGGCTGATAGCCGAGGAGTTGCACAGCTGTTGGAGAGTATAGTGTTTATTATTGATTCTGTGTTACCCTTGGCTCGGAAGATTCCGCAGGCTGTTTTGGAAGAACTTGAACAAGATTTAAAGCAGATGATTGTCAGACATTCATTCTTGACTGTCGTCCATGCTTGCATCAAGTAATTCATTTTTCTAAGATTTTCTACATTTTTGTTACTTGCATATTTGTTCTAGAAATTTAGGTACCTGTTAGGGATTTTTTTGTTTCTTACAACTAGATAAGTTGTTATCAAAATTTGAGGAACACAATCTATTGCAGAGTTTTCTTTTTGCATCACTTGTTATAGATCATGGGATTTGGCATTTAACTTCTCTAACCCTTTCTTTATTCTCAAGGTGCCTTTGTACGGTGAGTAAAGTAGCTGGAAAAGGTGCAAGAGTAGTCGAATATCTTATTCATGTCTTTTTCAAACGATTGGATGCACTGGGATTTGAAAATAAACAGGTTGGTGCTTTCGTAATAAATTTATAATATATTACGTGATTCATATGTTATTAAGATGAATTGCTGTGATATGATGCAGATACATATATGCATTTATCAGAGATTCAATTATAAACATATATTATTATTAAAACAAGATTTTTCTCTAGAATAAATATTCTATCTACATCTTCTTGCTTTGTTTTCCTTTACCCTTTCTTATAATAAATACTTCCCTTTTTCCTTCTTTTGACCTGGACCTTTAGACATGTTCTAACTTAAATCTGTTTTCCCTTTTACCCTCCTTATTTCAGCAAGTGGGCCGCTCACTTTTCTGCCTGGGGTTGTTAATTCGTTATGGCAACTCTTTGCTCAGTACCTCGGGCAACAGAAATCTAGATGTTGAAAATAGTGTCACCTTATTCAAGAAGTATCTTATGGCTGATGACTTTGTTTTTAAGATCAGATCGTTGCAAGTGAGAGCCTCTGTTCTCCCCATATTTAAGTCCTGATGTAGGTATGACCTTTGTTCATGTGCTTTTTGACCTTTGCAGGCTTTAGGTTATGTTTTAGTTGCCAGACCTGAATTCATGTTGGAGAAGGATGTAGGAAAAATTTTAGAGGCAACATTGTCGTCCAATACAGATTATCGTCTTCAGGTAAGGGTATTGTTCCTTACATCTGCACAGGCTTCACACTCTGTGGAGATCCGTGTGCAGTTCTTGTCTTTATAAGCCCAGACACACAAAACATATACATTAATGATGTTATAAAGGTTGGAGAAGGCATGACATCTGCAATTTTCTTCTCCAGATGCAAGCATTGCAGAATGTGTATGAATATCTTCTTGATGCGGAAAGTCGAATGGGGACAGATAATTCCAATAACGAGGTTACTTATTCTGTAGAGGGTGGTCAAAGTGTGCCTGTTGCTGCTGGTGCAGGTGATACTAACATATGTGGGGGGATTGTCCAGCTGTATTGGGAAAGCATCTTAGGTAGATGTTTGGATGTGAATGAACCAGTACGGCGGTCTGCCCTTAAGGTTAATCTCCTTTACTGATCTTGCAAATACCTGAAACAATTATATATGTTGATATTTTCAACATGAATCCCATGTTGATAGTGCGCGTTGTTTCTCTTAAGCCATAATCTGATCTGAAAATTTAGACTCTGATTGTCAAATCCCAGTGCTGTTGTAGTTCTCACTAAATCTATAACATAATTACCTGTCAGTTGTAATCAGTTTTAATTAAGCATTGGCCTGCTCTGAAAGCAAAAGTTCAAAGCCTGGTTCTACAATTGTTGAAACAGTCAAATGTTTAGCACTGAACTACAAAAAAATAAGCTCCATTGCTCAAAATACCTTTTCGAATAACTTTCCTACCGAGTGGATGAATTTATATTGCAAATTCAATTCCTTTATCTGACTAAACTGTTCCGTTTCTATTCAAATATATTCTGGTTTTATGGATACAGATTGTGGAAGCTGTGCTGCGGCAGGGTCTGGTTCATCCAATCACTTGTGTACCATACCTTATAGCGCTAGAAACAGACCCTCAGGAGGTCAACTCGAAGCTGGCACATCATTTACTGATGAATATGAATGAAAAGTACTCTCTTCAAATAGACGTAATATATTTTAAATTTCTACTTTATGCTCTCTTATGCCAACTGGTAGAATCATCTTGTTAGGTATCCTGCATTTTTTGAAAGTCGACTGGGGGATGGTCTTCAGATGTCATTTATATTCATACAATCCATGAATCAAGGTCTCCCTGAAAAATCTAATGCCAAGCTTCAATCAAAATCACCTGGTAATGTAAAAGGCAAATCAGATGCCAGTTCTGTAGCTTATGCAAAATTGGGGGTTTCTCGAATCTACAAGCTCATTCGTGGGAACCGTATTTCAAGGAACAAGTTTATGTCATCCGTTATTCGCAAGTTTGATACTCCTGCCTGCAATAGTTCAGTGATTCCATTCTTAATGTGAGTTCCACCATCAGTGACTGTTAAATTTCTTTACAGGCTTTAGTTATGCTGACATCGATCTAACTTGTTTTGGGCAGGTACTGTACAGAAATCCTAGCTTTACTTCCTTTTTCATTACTAGATGAACCGCTTTATTTAGTGTATGCTATTAATCGAGTATTACAAGTTAGAGCTGGGACTTTGGAGGCAAATATGAAGTCTTTGTTGCACCTATTGCAAAGTGGCCAGATCTCTGTTGCTGGAAACGGAGAGATTTTGCAGAAGCTATCTGCTCAAGCGGTTTTTGCTAATTCAGTATCTTGTGATTTTAACGGGACAGTTGTCCAAGAGAACGCTGATGCTGATTTTTTGGTTTCTAGTCATTCTGCGCCCAGGGACTTAAATTCGCAGTCTGTGAGCTTGCATGAAGCATGTGGAACTTCTGAAGATGTTCTAAGGAAATTTCAGGTTCACTTTCATGATATATAATTTTTTGAAAAGCTCAGTAGCTTATATTTTTGATTTTCCTTAAACTGATGGCTTCCTTACAAATATTACATGCATGAGTATACCTTGGGTTCCTCTTGAATTTCTTCAGCTGCCAATATAAAATTAGGGTAGATGGTTTAACAACCTAAGTTTGCTGATTTAGTAATTCACTCATTCCGTGTGCCATCTTATTGTCGTCTCTTCTTTGGAATTATCGTATCTGTGTAAATAGTTCGCTGCACTCTTGATGAACTTTGATTTTTTTTCCTTCTTACAAATACTCAATTTTTAGTGTCTTAATGTGCGTGAACACTTTTGGGGTTATGTAGGAGTACTGTCTTGCAGCTTCTGCGTTGCAGCTACTTATGAAGCTAAAAAGGCACTTGAAAGTGGTTTTTAGTCTTGACGATGCTCGATGTCAGGTAGTACTACTTCCCAGTTCTTCGTATGTTGATTTGTATGAATTATATGGAGGATAACAACTATTGTGTAGGAAATGTAATATCTACTTGGTAAAATAAATTAGAACTGCGGACTTGTATACAATTCATTTACTACGTTGTACAAGTGTAGAACTTCTAAAGTTTTATTTTTTGGCCAGGCATTCTCTCCAAATGAATCTCAAAAGTCAGGGGATGTTCTCTCAAGGCAAAATATTCCCTTCAACATCAATGAAACACGTCTTGATCTCCCAAGCACGTATAATGATTTATTACAAAGATATCAGGTGACATGGCCTTGATTTGAATATCTCTAATTCACATTCTCGATATTCTTCCAAGTGCTAATTGCTCCTCAGACTTTATGTATACATTCCAATAACGCATGTTAGTAAAGCTGTACACCGTGCCCTTATAAGCCACCTTTAAATCTATCAGTCACCTGGTTTTCAGCAGCAGCATACTTGCAATTTTCGTTTCTAAACACATACTGTATCTACCTGAAAGGTCTATTAAGCATTTTAAGCATCTTATATTGATTCTTGCATGCTTTGTGAGTATTTGGATGTGTTTTTTGTGGGTGATTGCATTGAAATAATTTACTTTATATAGCAGTAGTATTGTTCTGTGTTTGGCAATCATGAAATGAATGGTTTCACTGTTTTTGTTGCAATCATGAAATATGTCTATTAATTTCATAGTTAATATGTCTTTTTGTTGCAATCATGTAATGAATGGTTTCAGTGTTTCACCAGCATATCTTATAAACTAGACTAGGTCATGTTAATAAGAAAAGAGAAAAGAAAGAAAGGAAAGCTTCTTAGGTTTGTAGCTTGGACAACTGGAATCACACAAATACATCACCAAGTTGACTTTTCACACCCTTACAAGTCAGAATCAGCCAGTTTTGTGTACTAAGGTGCAACATGTCGTTAAAGAAGTTTCACTTGTACCTCTTCATTGACTAGGCACTGTATTTTTTTGGGTTTATATTAATATAAATTTTATCTGATTATGCTTTATATTTTTGGGGTTATTCTATTGATGTCAGGAATTCAAAAATGCCCTGCGAGAAGACACTGTTGACTATTCGACCTACTCAGCAAATATCAAACGGAAGCGGCCTGCAGCCAGAAGAGCTGGAAAAGCTAATCGTATGATAGGTCATAATGATGACGAGGCTGAATCTGATGAAGATTGGGAAAGTGGAGGTCGTAGGGTAAACAGTGGGAGAAAGGGCAATAGCATTAGAACTAGGCAGCGGTTGTAGGTCTAGATACACATAGATAGAGTTAACAATTGTGCATTATATAGGATGAGAAGTAGGGAAGAAAGTTTGACAGAACAGAATAGGAAGGGATGATACATATAGTATTTAGAGAGAAAATTGAAAGCACATATTAACAGTCAGGTCCCAGAAAGCTCTGGTTAAGGGGAAATTTTTTAGTGGCTATCTTGGCTAAGAATGAAGCTGTACTCCCATTTCTGTGTCACATGTGGCATAATGTGTATATCGCCATTGCTAGCAGTATGAGGTTAGCCTTTATTGTAAGCTTTTGACCCATCAAATTGAGGTAAATATTTTGTCCCCTCCTTTTACAAGTAGTGATTGATGTATGTTGTGAATTTGTAAAAGGGTTGTTATCCCTTTCTATTCTTTTTTTTTTGGTCCGTGTATGTACATTCTTGATGATGATATGAATGATGATGTTTGTTTTCATCCATTTAGCATTGTCTTTTTTTTTGCTGGTACACTGAAAATTTATACAGTCCACTGTACTAAACCTCAAATTTTATGAACTGCTGCAATTGTATCATAGCAAGAATGCCTTGAGTGTGTTGCTTTCAAATTCATTAATATCATGTTTTACAGCTTTCTTCCCTGTGGCCCATTTCAGATATGAGTGTACCAATATAGAATGTAACTGAGACTTGAAGCAAAGCATTTTATTTTGCTAACTAATGAAAGCTGTGACTAAAATGTTTCCAGAAATTCGTGCAACTCTGAAAGCGCGGGAGAAATGTATATGTATTGGAATCCTGGTTGAAGTGTTTCAGGGAACTATGACAAACAGAGGCTGCAAGAAGATATAAAAATTAGTGTTTTTGTATGTGTTTGTGCAACTGAGTGTGCAGAAAGTGACCGGAGAGAGTGAGGTTACCGAGTCTACACTAACAGGTTTTCCGTCCTCAACAAGTATTTGTTCCACAGTTCCTGATAGCTCAGCCTGGAAATGATTCACAATAGAGTTATAGAAATAGCAACCCTGATCATCTTAGAGTTATAGAAATAGCAACCCTGATCATCTTATGCGTTCAAAGTAGCATGACTTTCAGTGGGGGGGGGGGGGGGGGGGGGGGGGGGGATTACCCTATGTTTGTATACATAATAACAGGGTTTGCCATTTAGACGAAAAAATATTCTAATTCTTAAGATGAACCAATCTAGAATATGAACCATAAAATTCATCTGATTACAACTCAATTCATCTAAAATACCTATTAAACCGATCACAAGAATACGGGCTAGTATCAGCCATTTACCCCACTTCCTCCACATTTCATCAAGTGGTCAGGCTAATAGTATAACTTTTGCATTATTTTGGTGATGAAATGACATTATTTATTAAATTAACTCTGATAGAAATACACTACACTTTTGAATTTTTTATACATAAAAATAAAATATTCTAATTTCATTTCAATTTATCACCTTGACAAAATCAAGTTTTAACGTTAAGACAATACTTCTATAAATATATTATATATTTTATCTATAATTATGATTTATTAAAAATAATATTAACTAGTTTTTGTTGGGAGTAGAAAGATTACAAAAATTAACTAGAGTTGAAAAAATTAGAAAATAAGATACAAAAGAAATTATAGAGTTGATAAAAGGATATATTCAAAAAATATAAAAGAAATTGTAAAGTTAATAAAAGTTAAAATAAAAAAGAAATGTGTTTTGAGACTTAAAAGTAATAAATTTGATTTTATTAACAAGTATGAAGATATAACGGAAATTTTGAAAGACATCAAATTGATGTCAAAATTATACCAAATGTATATTTGACATCAAATTTATTGTCACACTATATACTTGTTGCAAGTTATATACTATTTTAGTGTTCCATGAGAATTGATTTTACACTAAAATAGTGTCAAACTAAGAGCATATCCAATGGTTGTGCTAAAATAAATGGAGCTATTGCTAATTTAGCACTAAAAAGTGATTTTTTGTGCTAAAATAGTACCATGTATTGTTCTAAATCTTGTTTCAAATTGATAAAATGGAATATAAAATTGATAAAATTGGTATTGAATATATTATGTAGTAAATTGATGTTGAGAATTTTAGTTTTTGTTCTATAATATAGATATGGAACAAGATACAGTGGACTTGTCCTAACACCATTTTGATGTTTTTTGGTGTTTTTGGGCATGACAATAGTTTAAGCCTGTACCTCAATCTCGTTCATCAGTTTCATTGCTTCAATGATGCAGATAATTTGCCCTTTCTGCACTTTGTCTCCAACCTACAAAACCGTAGATTATTGAATGAAAATAACCAAGCCTTGCCTGCAAGTGTAAAAGGATATAGGTATTAAAAACAAGAATTGCCAGCTTGCCTTGACAAATGGTGGTTCACCAGGAGCAGGGGACCGGTAAAAAGTGCCAGCCATGGGGCATTTGAGAGGTGGATGAGTTGGAGATAATGCAGCCAAAGTGGGAGCTGAAGCAGTAATTGGCCGTGGAAGAGAAGCCGGGGCACTAGGTTTGGCTAGGTGGGGTTGAGTTGGAAAAACATAGTGGGGTGGCGAAGTGACAATCCCTGGTGGGGCTTCTGCATGCTGTGGTTTAGGAACAGCTTCCTTCTTCCGTATTACCAACTCACATCCAAGCTGCTTCACTTGCAACTCCACTATCTCTCTCGAGTCTACCATTCTACTCAACAACTTTTTTCATTTCATAAGAATGATGCACGGACGCGCACACGCACACAATACATGTCTATATTTATCTCTGTATATGAAGTTTAAGTATTGTACACTTACTTGACAAGAAGTGACACTTCATTGATCAGTGTTGATATAGCTGATTCTCGTGCTAGTATGTCAGGAGTAATCTTAGTGTCAGTTATTATTGCAGAATTTGATGAACTTTTGGCAGCAACCTGACATTTAAACCATAGTTAGATCATAAAGAACTATCAAACTGAGACTTTTTTACACAGATGGTGTTAGTTCCCAGCACAAATGATTCTAGTGGGGCGTTGTCTATTTCACTATCAAGAAAAACCAAGATATGACTCTGATCGTCCCTCAATCAAATATATCATCGCCCATATTTGCTATAGTCCACAATTTAGCATGTTCAAGTAGTTAAAAATTGATGTGAATTAGTGGTATATTAAATAATGCAAAAATCAAGAAGTACAACTAGACGCCACAAGGAGTTCACATCACAACTACTTTATCTTGCATAATGACGATCATACTTTTTTTTGAAAGCAAAGATGACGAATTAACGATCATAGCTTGATCAAACTAATCTGAGATTGTTATATATATCAGAATTATATCTGTATAAGGATGAAGATATGGAAGGAAATACCGATGAAAAGGAAGGGGGCCTTGAAGTCGAACTGAAACCATATGAGATGTTACTGAATTGGCATGGTTTCAATTTAGTGCTTGCAATGAACTGAGAAACTGAAACGCTTTTCGTGCACATAACGGAAGAAGAGGCCATTGATTGCAGTGAATTCGGACCATAAAGCAGTTTTTTAGTTATTATGAAATACAGAGAAGAAACAAGGTTCTTGGTTATTTCGCATATACAGAGATTGTCCAAAAGCTGGCCTATTGTCTACAATGTCGTTGAGATCAAAGGAAATTGTTGTCTCTGCTGTGGCTTTTTTTGGTTAGTATCAGTTGTATTAATTCGATACCTCCAATAAAGCAGATCATTTTCACCTTTCCAATGTTAATTTTACAAATTACTATTACTAAGAAATTTACAAGCTCACCAGTACTTGCAGTATAACCTCCTCTTGCTTTAATTGTTCTTTAAATAATCCTACTTGATTTTTAAAAAACTTCTTCATCTGACGTTTCACCTCATCCTGAGAAATTTTGACTTGTACAGGTCATATGACCATTACAAAATTTAATCATATATTTCGTCAATACAGTTGCAAATACTTCTATGATTTATACAAGGGTAAAACACTGTCCATTGTGTGTAGCAAAGTTTATCAGGATTCTCAGACGACCATTGTGTGTGCCAGAGGAATGTAACGCACACGAGTGCTGGGAGTAAAAAGAAACGTATTGGTGCTTTTGGATGCTAGAAGTATATTAGCCATTTACTATAAAACAGTTTTACTAATTTTTCTATTTATTGTAACCAATCCTTAAAATGAGTACACTTTGAATTTGAGATATCTCAAATTAACTGTAAAATGAGTACATAAAGATTTACTTTTTTCAAAACTTCATGGCAGTTCCCATATACCATCCTCTAAACCACGAGACCAAAAATACTACAGTACTCCTTGTTGGTGGGTGTTCCAAGACATGCAAGACTTGATCTTCTTGTGTTGAGGTAGGTGGAATCTTGGCTCCTTAGGTATGGTTGGTTGCTTATCTGATCTGCAAATGAAAAAAATATGAAAAAGTTGCTCATTATCTTATCAGAAACAGATATATACATACACATCTTATAAACACCAAAGTTTACCTTCTGGGGATGAAAGGCCTGTCAAAGTAAGGCATTGGTTGGGCTCTTGGAACAAGCTCCTTTCTGAGTCTTCTTATCTCTTCTTCTTCTTCCAACTGTCCAACATAATTATGAATCAGTTAAAATATTTAATACCCAGCATTACGGGTCGAAAATTTTAATTACTCTAACCTTCTGCTGTCTTTCCATCTCCATTCTGTATTGCTCAATCAAACTCATTTTCTCTGCCACCTGACACACAGAATTACATTCACATACAAGATCAAGCTTTGATACAAAGCGAGTGCAAAATGTTTTTAGCTGACAAGTTATTGCACACACAAAGATAAATGTATTATCGGAGAGGGTACCTGGTGATCAAACTCAGCACGCTCTACAGCCCTTACATCACTATGGAGCACTACATCAACTGGTTTTGTACTTTCTCTGACGGGAGGTTTTGCCAGACGCTGAGTAAATCAAGTCAACAATATGTTAAAAATATAGCTAGAAAATTTAGCCTCTCATATGAATTTTATGTTGCATTTTATAAGAGATTGTATTTTCAGATCTATCAATGCTCGTGTATCTAGAATTATTTTATAAGCTACCTAAAATTCAACAATTTTTCCCTTAGAAAAGTGATATTCACACGAGGGTGATAGATATGAAGTCCTCTATGACATAAGCGGCTTCCCATTTCTCATAATTTCTTTAAAAAATCAACATGATACTATATATCATAATCATGTTCTTGTTTTCAAAATAAATTTATGAACCTTGATATAAATGTTCCCGGTGCAAACGTGATATTTACATGTGGCTAGTAGGTACAAAGTCCCCTCTGACATGAGTGTCTACCCATTAATTGTTCATACGGGCAGTTTCCTTTAGCAAGCTATAATTTTAACAGAGGGGTCCTCCACTGCAAAATATAACTTAATACGAATATATTTACAATCTCACCTCTGGTTCATCTGTTGTCCAGGGGAGACCTTGCGCAATTGGTATTCTCTGCTTTTCTTCCTCGATCTTCTTTTCTTGAACTTTCTTGATAAATTCTTCCTCCTTGCACCTTCCCCTTTCCTACATCAAGATTTATCACCAGTATTACATGAAATATTCATTTCACATAAAACGAGAAAAACTGAAGTACTTCGAAGAAAAGGACTTTGATCAAAAGAATACAGGAAGCTCTGTACATAATGTTTTAGATAATTTAAGCTCTGTAGTCTGTGCTTGTAATAGCATCAACTACCATTTAGCAGCAACAAAAAAAAAGCATTAACTACATCTGATTTATATACTAATTTTAGATCATGAAAATGAAAAGATATACTGATGATATGTACAAATTAACAAATATTTTACCATCATCGATAGGTTCCACAGTACTTGTTTATTAGTTATTACTAAAAGAGATGATAGATGCTCAAGGCCTACAGAATCTTCTGTTCGAAAATTGAAAAGAGGAACTAATTGGTTTCATAAAAGTTTTAAATTCAATGATGGTACACAGCCCAGTGTGCCAATTGTCAGTGAAGTGTATAAAATATAAAGCATTTCCTGCAAGAGCTTCTTTCTTCCAGGCTGTCATTTTACTCTACCACCGTATAAGGGATGTGCAAACTCACTCTTCTACTTTAACAGGTACCCACAGTAGAATCCTAAGATCGCCTCAATTTGTCCAAACAAAAGCCCATCGGCATTATTCAAAGACTTGTACGAAAAAAATCTTGTGATTATTTGTGTTTTAAAACTCAACACAATACCTCGGCAGCAAATTTAGTGGATTTATTCAATGTTTTGGCATGTAAAGGTAGATTGAATGGATCTAAATGCAGGCTTAGGAATATATTAATATTAACCATGAGCCTAGCAATTAAGCAGGATTAGTCAAACCAAGACCAAACTGATATCTCTAACTTTATTTTGCTTTCTCAAGTTCAAAATTTAACATATTTCTACTTCCTAATATTCAAATTATCCCAGTCTAAAACTAATAATATATTTAAGGCGGTAGCACTTGAAACCAAAAGAAATTCATGCAAAATGTAGAACAAGCTTTCAAAGGTATGCAACAAACCTCAGTTCGAAGAAGGAAGGGTTTCTGGGAGGTAACTTTTCGCTGCTGCCTCCTCCAGTTCCTTCCACCCAACCTTAAAGATAAATCCAAACTCTGCAACAAACACACAAAAATATTAATCACTCAAAATGCATTTGACAACTCCAAATATCAAATATAGAAAGCATAGATTGTAATCATACATTTCGTCTGCTCCTCCGACCACCACCAGATGTCCTGTTCGAAATAGTAAAGCTTAAAAAAAACACAAAACCAAATCAGAAACACAAATCCAAATAAACTTTATTAAACAAATTATTAATACGTATCAGCCATATAACTGATACCAACCTCCCTTGGCTGCCATCCAACGAAGAACCAACCACCGAATCCAATCCTAGACTATCAGAAGTAAGCAATAAATCCGATGGACAAAACGAAGAAGCTGACACCTGTATTTCAGGAACCTTATCAAATTGCAACCCTGGCAATGCCCACTTTATCCCCTTCTTTATATCTTCTCCTTCCTTGTCATCCTCTTTATCAAAATCCTTTGACTTTTGAATGGAAAGCAATTTCTCGAAAGCCTTAACCAAATGCATTACTCTTCCAGATTCCGGCACACTACGCCTCGCTTCTTCCAACAACTTATCCCTTCTCCTCTTCAACGTTGCACTCCCAATTTCACCACTCACCTCACTCTCATCCAAATTAGCAGCATCTCGATCAATCAAATTAATCGCTTCCTCCTCTTCTCTAATCTGATTCACATCTCTCTCACCACCGCAATCCCGAACATTTTTCAAATTCTTAAAAAAGCCTTCCTGAGAAGCCCTAAGTGATTCATAAGCAACACAAGCACATTTTTTCAATTTTCCACTAATCAAACACTTACACGACACATTCGAAGAAGTCGATTTCTTCGAAATCTTCTTCGCAACCACAAATCGCCTCTCTCGAATCTTAGTGTTCACCAGACTAGGGCTTTTCAGTACAGATATCGGCGATTTCTCAACAGATTTATTTGCCGCGGAATTCGATGGCTTGGCATTGGGAGTGGTGAAATTAGGGTTCGAATTCTCCGATTTTTTTGGCATTTCAGTGAGTTTTGACCGGTTCGACTTCACCGGAGTTACAGTATCGGAATTTTTGGCGGTCAAATTAATCGGCGACAGAGTAAATTGAAGATTCAGGCGAGTGTTTGGATATAGAATGCTTAGTGTTTAGAGCTGTGTGTAAATATATCCCAGAAATTTTAGGGTTCTGAGAGGGGGATTTGATTTTATTTGTGGATTATTATGATTATGATATGATTTTTAGACGCGGGGTCGAAGAAGAACGTTAGCGCGCTGTACGTAACGGCTACTTTCTTTGGCCTTTGTTTTGTTTAGGGCCTTTAGATTTTATCTTAAAATACTCGCTCTCTCTCTGTTTCTTTTTATTTTATAATTTTTTTATCACCTTAATTTAAGTGAGAAATAATTATATTGAAAGTATTTTTAATATCTGTATAAATAATAGCAATGTAGCATTAAAAATCTAACAAAAATTTGAGTAGGAAGTTTACTGCTCCCCGCTCCCAATTCAATTGACCTTTTACGGTAGTAAATTTTGATCGAAGATTAAATATTATTCTTTTATAATTTTTGAAAATTAAAAGTTATATTTTAAAGTAGATTAAATATATTTTCTAATGATATATTTTTTAAAAAAAATTATATTTATATAATATGTGTAATTTTCGATCAAAATTTAGTCAAGTTGACCTTAAAAATTCAAACAAAACACTTGAATTGGGACGGAGAGAGTAAAAAATTGGAGTTCAAAAATAAATAGAGCAATCATGCATTCACATAATTATTTAGGTTTATCTAGAAAAATCAAATCAATTTAAATTGTATCCTACATGGAAACTAATTACTCATAAACAAATAAAATCAAAGATATGAAAGTTGGCATATCTCAATTCTAACTAATTTCCTTGCATCTCTATTATAAATAACTTGCACTCATTTCTTATTGCAACTCTGTGTTACATATTTCAAGGTCAGTAGCACGCACCAAAAAACATTTCACTGGTGTCCATTTTGTTTGCTATGATCTTGAAGTTACAGTGGTAATGAAAATCAACACAATGATAGAGATGGCTGTACAATTGGTATTACAGATGATGATAGTATTATTATTGTTTATGCAACAAGTATTGTCTGCACAAAGTCCTCAGCAACATCCTTCTAAGCCAAGTCCACACTACATTGTTGCATACATAGTGATTGGCTTCTTCTATATAGGTATGGTCTAATGTTTTGAGCAATATTATTCTAAGATGCAGTAATAATGTTTGGGTGCATAGTTTACAGGGAAAAAAATATTTCTTGTGTACTGGCTGAAAGAAGAATGTTCTGCCCAGCTAGAATGAACCTGGCCGAGTTGGAAAAATCCCTGTTTTTTTTCTCACAAGTTATCTTTAAAAATTGATATTCGTCCATTTTTATAAGCTGGTTCGGTTTCTTATTGAAAGTGCAATTAAGGATAAGTAAGGTGTCTAGTCATATTAATTGTGCATATGTTCTCTTTTTTGACATGCTAATTAACTCGCCTCTTCCATTATGATCGTATTAACTAAATAATTATTCTGGTTGAAAAATCCAAATGGTGGCCTCTTATTGCAGCGACAATTGTCTTCTACTGAAAATAATGTCGACAACCAAATTGTTTACTACAAAGGAACTAGAAAAGGCAACTGACCACTATAATGTAGATCGAATTCTTGGACAAGGAGGACAAGGTACTGTCTTTAAAGGTATGTTAAAAGATGGAAGAATAGTAGCAGTAAAACAGTCCAAAATACAAGATGAAAACAAAATCCAAGAATTTATTAATGAGATTGTAATTTTATCGCAAATAAACCACAGGAATACATGGATGTTGCTTGAAGACAGAGGTTCCCTTGCTTGTTTATGAGTTCATCCCTAATGGAACACTTTTCCATTATATCCATCACCATAATGAAGACTTTCCACTTACATGGAATATCCGTTTATCTGTGGCCTCAGAAGTTGCCTATCTGCACTCTGCTGCAACGATTCCAATATGTCATCGAGATATCAAGTCTACAAATATACTTTTGGATGACAAGTATAGAGCAAAAGTAGCAGACTTTGGAACTTCGAGATCAATTTCAATTTCAATTGATCAAACTCACTTGTCAACAAGAAGAGTACATGGTACATTTGGTTACTTGGATCCCGAATACTTCCTATCAGGCCAATATACAGACAAAAGTGATGTTTATAGCTTCGGAAAACCAATCTTGACATCTGCACTTGACGACGACAAAGGACAAAACTTGGCATCACTCTTTATATTGACCATGGAAGAGGATCGTGTACTCGACATTATTGATTCAAGAATTACACAAGACGGAGTGCAAGAAAATATCAACCGGAGGAACAGGCCTACAATGAAACAAAGTTGCAGCGGAGCTAGAGAGTATTAGAATACCAAATGGAATAGCTATTGCTCAAGAATATTATGAAGAGTTTGAATATGCAAGAGCAGAACTGAACAATGAGTTTTCACATATCACTTCATTTTCTACGAGCTCCTCTGCCGGCCCAACTCATCCCATGTGCCTCACATGCAACTGCACAATCCTTTCTATTGTTAACGCATAGTTATTAAATTGAAAAATTAGCTAGTCAACATGTTTCGAATTCACAACTTTCTTTGTTGTGTAGGTCAATGGATACTTTTTTACTATATAGTAACGTTTTTTAATAATTTTATATGAATGCTTTTTACTATTACTTCGTTGCGTAAAATAAGAATTTGAGTTTATATATATTTTCCAGCGTTCAATTTTAATTTCATATATAAATTAATATATATTGATTTAAAAGGAACTAATTTCATGGCAGGGTTCCTTCGATCTTAATTCTTAAACATCATCATAATCAAATGGATACATAAGCAAGCAAACCATCTGTTGGCCATCAAAAAGTTATTCTCCGGCAGTTAGAAATTATAATTCATACATCGGGCAATGCAAATTGTGCCATCTTGCTTTTTTAATGTTAATAATTCTCCATTTAATTAACTGAATTTTCAATTCACCGGTCATCAATTTTTTTTTAATATAATATATTACCAATATGTATTTTTTTATAAAAAATTATTAAATATATTTTTATAGTATAATTAGTAACTGACAATAAATTTTTGAACTAATCTAAATCGTTATTCCCATATTTTTAAATATTATATTATATTCAAAATGTAATTATAATTTAAATTCTATATATTTATATAAAAAAATCTTATTTATAATATAATTTTTTATTATATAAGTTACTTATAAATAAAAAAATATATCAATTTATTAGTTACTCATTAAATAATAATTTACTTACACATATCAATTTAATTCAAACTCTTTAAATTCAATTTTAAAAATTAAAATTCATTAATATTAATATTATATTATATTAAAAATCCTAGTTCAAATATAATTTTATATAATATTATTATAAAAAATATAATCTTATTAATTTCATTACTGTTCAAATTTTTTAATTCACCATTATTCACGAGTTGTAGACATATTTGTATGATTTATATATTAAATATTATTATATTATATTCAGTTAGTATATACAACTAATTTTTTAATTATTCTTCAAATTATGGTTAAAAACCTCTTGTAATGATCGGAAAAATTACGTGTATTTTATAATATTTAAATATATTTTTATTATAATTTATTATATTTTAAATTATTTTTAATGCATTTATCTGTGTTTGGATTTTTATTAAATATGAAATTTATCCGATATGTATTATGTGATTTCTGTGTAGTATAAAATATTTTATCTTATTTTACTGTAATTTTTGTATCTTTAGAAAAAAAATATTTCGATTTGTGATTATCGGACTCAGACTCTGTATTTTTATGAAAATAGTAAAATCTTCAAAATGACTTTATTTTATTATTTTTGAATCATTCATATTTTTTGGGAAATTTTGATATATTTGCATATTTGGTACCTATTGTGAATCCTTGTTATATCTATGAGTATAGAAATGTACCGATATGATATAAAGAGGTCATATTGCTTTTGAACTAATCAGGTGTCAATAATGTTTATATTTTTTATCCAATCCATATTGCCAGCATGGCTTATATATTGTTGTTGAGAGGTTGATTCATTTCTATGACATAATGCATTGGTTCAGTTTCGATATACTGTGATTTATTCACTGTTCAGTTTTTAATATAAATTGTTTTACATTCAGTTCTGTATTCAGATTCTATATCCTGATTTTCTTTCGATTGTTTTATATATAATTGCTGAGCATTTCTTTAGCTTACTCTTCTTTTCTATTGAATCTTGTCAGACTGTCAATATGAGCCATGCCAGCAGTTCCATCAGGCGTAGAGAGAGACAGGTGTCGGGACCACTCGCTTCTTGGGTCTCTCAGGTATTAAGTTTTTTAGTATGTCTGTAGATAGTGTTTATAATAAAACTGAACCTAAACTTAAAACATATCTAGATTTATGGATTTGAGTTTGTGGATTAGTAGTGGATTTATAATAAAATATTTGGATTTACTTTTAGTTTTTGGCTGCTTAATTCATATCATAACCTGTTTGTGATTTTTGGTTTGACGGGGTCGGTGCATACCTGGTTTATTATTTTATTGTTATTGGTTGACCCTCAAATTTAAACCACAGATTTGGAGGGCGTCACACCTCTGGTAGCAAATTTGAGAAGTAAATACTTATATAAAAATAACAAATACCAATTTTCAGATATAATGATCATTTAACTATTACAATATGTTTTCGCAAAAAAAAACTATTTCAATATGTATTTTAACATTTATAAATTAGGTATCTTGTTTATACATAATATTCAGCTTACAAAATGCAAATTTCAATAAAAAAAATTAAGACACTCATTTGATAAATGCTCATTTTAATTTAAAAAATACGAAAAGACCATGTAAAATACTTATTTTACAAATATGCAATCCGATAAAAAAAACTAAACGATATTTTAATAAACATTTTAAAGAAAACGTAATATTTGCAATATTTACGCTGCGGTAATTTCACCGACCGGGGCTTAAGAAAGAACATAGTATCGTTTTTGGTAGCAAAAAAATCTGCATAGCGAGTGGGGTGGGTAGATCTCATCTAGCGAGTACCGACCCAGGCAGTATATATACTCCATCCCCGCATTTGTTTGTTTCTTGTCAACTCTCTCTGCTCTCCTCTCTCCCTCTCTCTCCACAAACTCTCTCCCAGATCTCTCTTGTGTCTTTTACTTGAACTCTCTCCCATTTCAAACAACCAGCTTCAACAGGTAATCTCACTCATACATATCCATACTTACAATTGAATCATATAACTCTCCATTCATTTCGGATCGTTGAATCTGCTTATTTATATTTGCTGTTTCTCTGTTTCTTTTGATCAGGCTACTGAATTGTATATACATGTACTATATACTTGTATGTGTGCTTTAGAATTGTATAAAGATTGTCAGATCTATTGCCATTGCTTAGTTTTAAGTTGGATCTGTGATTTCTACTAAACCCTTTCAAGATTTTAGCTTTTAGGGAGGCCCATTTAGTTTTTTAGCTACCTATTTGAGATTTAATTCAGTTACGATAATATGATTGGTACCGAATAGCAAAACTTATGCATCATTGCATCCGTGTTATTTGTTGTGGAATTTTGAACTAGATTTAAGTCCGCGAGTAATATATATATAAATGTTTCAATTGATTTTTACTGTGCCACGTTGAATTGCTGTCAATCTTTGTGTTTTTATACCTATCACTTCTCTCTTACGTTACAGAAATGTTATATGAAATATTGTATACTACGTTTTGCATTTCAAGTACGTATCTTTTTAGATATAGTGAGAATGTGCTTATCGATATTTCAGATCTTGTAGAAAGCATGAATCATTTGTATATTGTATTCATTAAAGGGAAAACATATGATGTATAGAGGTGATCACATGGATTTATTTTCCTAGTGTCGATACTGTATATGAGTTCATTTAGAACCCTCTTTAATGCACAACTAAAGTACTTAAGCTGCGAATTGACTAACTTTTCTAGATCTACTTGAGTTGTCTGAGTTTTCTAGATCTACTTTTTTAGCAATCACACTCTGAGAGCTTGGCAATTTCTAGTAATTTATCTGATACAGAAGTTTCTTCTTATACAGGTTATACACAAGGACCAGATATGGTGAAGATTTGTTGCATTGGTGCTGGATATGTTGGGGGCCCTACCATGGCTGTGATTGCACTTAAGTGCCCTTCTGTCCAGGTCGCTGTTGTTGATATATCTATACCTCGAATTGCTGCCTGGAACAGTGACACACTCCCCATCTATGAGCCAGGCCTTGATGATGTGGTGAAGCAGTGCAGAGGCAAGAATCTCTTCTTCAGCACTGAGGTGGAGAAACATGTATTTGAGGCTGATATAGTCTTTGTTTCTGTTAATACCCCAACTAAAACTCGGGGCCTTGGAGCAGGCAAGGCTGCTGATCTGACATATTGGGAGAGTGCCGCTCGCATGATTGCTGATGTGTCAAAATCCAACAAAATAGTGGTTGAGAAGTCAACTGTCCCAGTCAAAACAGCAGAAGCAATTGAAAAAATCTTGACACACAACAGCAAGGGTATCAGTTTCCAAATCCTTTCCAACCCAGAGTTCCTTGCAGAGGGAACTGCAATAGAAGATCTTTTCAAACCTGACCGTGTTCTAATTGGAGGTCGGGAAACCCCTGAAGGTCAGAAGGCAATCCAAACACTAAAAGAGGTTTATGCCCAGTGGGTCCCAGAAGACCGGATTATTACCACAAATTTATGGTCTGCAGAGCTCTCAAAGCTTGCGGCCAATGCTTTTTTGGCACAGAGAATCTCATCTGTTAACGCGATGTCTGCTCTCTGTGAGGCTACTGGTGCAAATGTTTCTGAAGTAGCGTATGCAGTAGGTAAGGATTCAAGGATTGGGTCAAAGTTCCTGAATGCTAGCGTTGGTTTCGGTGGGTCTTGCTTCCAAAAGGACATTTTGAACCTGGTTTACATCTGTGAATGCAATGGCCTCCCAGAGGTAGCAGAATACTGGAAGCAAGTTATCAAGATTAATGATTATCAGAAGAGTCGTTTTGTAAACCGTGTTGTTGCCTCCATGTTTAACACTGTTTCAGGCAAGAAAGTTGCCATCCTAGGATTTGCCTTTAAGAAGGATACTGGCGACACTCGAGAGACACCAGCCATTGATGTTTGCAAGGGGCTGTTGGGTGACAAAGCCCGAGTTAGCATATATGACCCACAAGTGACTGAGGATCAGATTCAAAGGGACCTCTCAATGAACAAATTTGACTGGGATCACCCCCTTCACCTGCAGCCAATGAGCCCCACTACTGTGAAGCAAGTGAGTGTGGTTTGGGATGCTTATGAGGCAACAAAGGATGCCCATGCTGTTTGCATTCTCACAGAGTGGGATGAATTCAAGACTCTTGACTACCAGAAGGTGTACGATAACATGCAAAAACCTGCTTTCATCTTCGATGGTAGGAATGTTGCTGATGTTGAGAAGCTGAGGGATATTGGTTTCATTGTTTACTCCATTGGTAAGCCTCTGGATGCCTGGCTCAAGGACATGCCTGCTATTGCATAAATGCAGTGCCTTTGGCTGAGTGGGTTGCCTTCGCTTCGATTTAGTAACCAGAACCATATTGTTATGTGCTTCTGTAATGTTTTGCATAATGGTTTTTCCGATTTATATTTTATTTTTACTATTTTCTTACAGTTCAGATGATTATCCTTACTATTGATATTACCATCTGGATTAGAAATTATGTTTTCCCTACATTGTATTGATAATATTACTTTTGGCATACTCCTTTATGTGCTTGAATAGAATTATTAATTGTGATATCTATAACCTGTCCTGTTGACACCTCTCTCTCTCTCTCTCTCTCTCAAACACACACACACACACATGGTTAGCCTTATTATGTTTGTGTTTGTGTTTTGTACCTATAAGAGCTGCTGAATCTGATCTTCTAAATCTTTTGCTACATTTGAATGAGAATTACACCACTGCAATCATGAATATGAATGGTGTACCTCCTTTTGTAATTGTCTCTGGTCGAGGGAGAATGATATCTTTGCCGATCATCCTGTTCTTGTTAATTAACCACCACACTTCAGTTGTAGTGTGTACTCAGGTATATTGGCCCCAAATATTGTGATTTTCTTTCTGTTTATCTTGTGATTGACTACTTGCCATTCATCTTCCTCAAATACTTTTGGTGCTTTTATATACAATTGGTGCTCCTTTCTATTCTTTGTAAAATGTCCCAACTCCAAAACTCTACTCTTTGAATCCTAGTACTACTTTTCATATGTTATGTCAGCAAAACACCAACTGTTCTTTGAATTTATCTGGAGTTTGAATCCCTTAATGTTCCATTCCATTCTCGTTCTGGATTTCCTATCTTCATATCCATTTTAGCCATGGTCATTTCCAAGGTCAACTGACGCATTCAAGTGTCAAATTGACCTTCACGAGTTTGAAATTATCCATATACAGTATATGTACATGTGCCCCCTCTCCCTGTCATCTCTCTATTTTCACCTCGACAAGGTACCAAGTTAAATGTATGTTGAGTTGAGGACCAGGCAACGTTTTTGCCAGCTTTCATATCCACCGAGGGCGGTCATGCCCACTATTTATGCATCTAGAGTAAACATGTTTAGCCAGCCTGTTGCCAGTTTATACAAGATCGTCATTTCTTTATTATTACTACATCTCTTTTGATTCTTAATCATACCACCCTTTTTTAGATCTCAAAGTCAAATGACATTTCATAATATTGTCTAGACTCTACATGACTTGAACGTTGCTAGTGTTAATGTATAACCAACCATATGGTACTTGCACGTTTATTTATCACGAGTTCACAACTCTGATTAAGCTGGCATTTCACTTGTATGCCGTCTCCAAGTTTCACTTGGATGCACAACTCTGACCTGGCACTTAATTTGTATAACCAGAGTATTACCAGAGGTCATTTACACCGATTATCATGTAGCATGATAACAATGTATAGTGCATTCTCATTGTAAGTTACAAGGCCAGTAACATTCATTTTCATTCGACTCATTAACAATACCCTTCATCAGCATTTTTCATTTTTATCAATGATCACTCGTCTATTGTTCAAACACCACTTTCATCAATAATTCAAACACCACTGCAACAGATTATATGTTACTTGTACTTGTTCAAAATATAACCCCCATCCATTTGACTTTTTATACAAATATTAAGGTGTAAAAAGATAATTATCATATTTAATATAAAACTTTAAATCTTATATCATATAAAAATTTAGAAATAATTTACAGAAATACAAATATTAGAGTTAAAATAGGACTAAAAAAAGGTAAGAAAGATATTTACAGAAAGTATGCAAAATATACATTATTTTGTCTATACTAATAAAGTCAAAGTAAAATAAAACAGATAGAGTGGATAGTTTTAATTCATTAAAAAATGACACCAATTTTAAGTGTAGTTCTCTATTGTTACAATACTATACAACTTACAGGAAAGTTAAAAAATGAAACCAGTTTTGACTAATATCTCCTAGTTGAATACATTTACCAAGTGAAAGGTTGACAAAAACAAAGTTAAGCTCTAATAGTTAATTTAGTAATACTAGTACCATTCCCAACAAACTCAATTGTGCTGACTACTGAGATAGGAATCACCTCTAAATATCATTTTTCGTTATGAGTTTATTATCAAATTATAATACATTGCTAAAAATATTACAAAACATTTTATTCAAACAATCTTATATATTTCTATCATTTTTATCAACTAGGAAAGATATATAAAATATTACTAACTTTCTTTTAAATTGGTGTTATATATAATTTATATTCATGATTTCATGGGTGATAGAATTAGTTTCAAAACGAGTAAAATAAAAAGTTGAAATCACAACATATCTTTCAAATATAATAGAATAATTTTGTTTTACCTAAATTAATGATAATAAAAGAAAATTTGCAAAATACCTTTAAAATATAATGCAATAGTTTTAATTTGCCTAATTGTTAAGAATTCAAATTCTGCCTGCTTTAATCCATCACCAAGTGTATAGCAAGACTTTTATTAAGATTATTTAATAATTATCAAGGAAAACACAAAATATATAAAAATTCATGCAACTACTAAAAAATTGCAGAATCAATCATTTAATCTCATTGTTTTTTTCCAAAAGAATTTAATCTCGTTCTTAATAGTTAGTAAGAAAAATGTAATAAACTTTGATCTATAAAAATAAGCAAAAAAATAATTATCAATTATCTAGTGTGTGGTCTTCCTCCTAAGCAAGGCACAAGTAGGCTCATAAACAGAGGGGATGAGACCCGTTCCTAACCATTCCTGCTAAAATGGAAAATGAGAGAATAACTGAAAAATAATTTTACTAAAGAAGTATGATATTTATGAAATTTTTACGAAAAAATATTCAATACCGATCCAAATCAATATATACTAATATAGGATAATATATAATAATTTAGTATATATTTTTATAATTTAAATTTTAAATAGAAAATATATATTTTACAATCGGTTATAAATTTTATTAATGTAATATATAATCAAAAAATGTTAGTTGGTGCTGAAAAATAAATGAATGAATTAAGGTGGTTAAATTAGGCGAGTAAAAATGAGTACGCGTGTGAAATCTTGGCTTGCATGCAAGGCTTTGTTATACTAGGCAAGGCAACCAAGGCAAGCACAATCCCATCAAAGAGGGTCACAAATTAGCGCCTTTTTCCTCCTTTTCTGCCTTTTCTAGAGAGGGGGGGGGGGGGGGGGGGGGAGCGAACGAGAGAGAATGTGAGAGGTGGGGCTTTTATTTTAGTTTGTGCCATCACTGCCAAAACACTCCCTCACACCCTCACATAACCAACTTCTTTCACTTACATATACATACATACATAGACACACACTGTACAGATTTCCTTCTTTAGATATTACTATGATACTGTAGTATCTATCACTTGATTGTTCTTTTTATTAGCTACCCAGATCTTGTTCTTGCTTATTCCCTACTCTTTTGTTATGGGTTTGTTGGTTTTTCTTGTTTTGACTGATCATTCTGCTTAAAACATTTGTTGATTGTCCTCGAGCTTTCTTTGTTGCGAATAGCTTAAGCTACTGAATTTTGGTATTTTGTGAATTGGGTTGGTCTCAGTTAGTTCATCTGTTTCTTTAAATCTGTTCTTGAGCTTGGCTGATAAGGTAGAGATTGTAAAATTTGCTTGTGAATTGTGGGGTTTCTTTACTAATAGTTGTGTTGGGTCAATGAGAATGGTGGAAGATCAAGAACATAGGTATTTGTGTAGGTTTTGTAACAAAAAATTTTCTAGTGGAAATTCATTGGGTGGTCATATGAGGGGTCACTTAGCATTGATCAATGCAGAAAAGTGTGAAAATGGGGATTTGGGTTTTGACAGAGAGGAAGTACTTAAGGGTAAGAATGTTTCATTGTTATCTGAAATGGATCTTGAAGATGCTGGGGAAGGTAGTTATGGGCTTAGAGAAAATCCCAAGAAATCTTGGAGAATTTCGGGTTCGAAACATGGTGGTGAGTTCAAGGAGATGAATCTTTGTAAAGAGTGTGGGAAAGGGTTTCCTTCATTGAAAGCTGTTGCAGGACATATGAGATCTCATTCAACTGAAGGGAGACAAGAAAATGTAGTGTGCAAAGAATGTGGGAAAGTGTTTGATTCATTGAGGGCTCTGTTTGGTCACATGAGAAGTCACTCTAAAAGGTCAAAGGCTTCCAGTGAATCTGATTATGAGGTGGTATGTCCAGTTAAAAAGAAGAGATCAACAACAAGGTACAGCAATGTTACATCACATTCTTCTGTTTCGCATTCGGATTCATTGGTTTGTTTTACTGAGGTTGATGAGATTAAGGAAGTGGCTATTTGTTTGATGATGTTGTCTAGAGGTGTTAAATGTAGGGATGAGCTCATTTTGAGCATAGATGCTGCAAAGAATTGTGGTTCTGCAAATCTTGAATCTTGGTCTCCCTTTAGGAGAAAGGGAACTGCTGGTAAGCAGGATGACTTGAGGTTTGAGTGTGGTGGCATTGAAATGAAGAAATCAATAGGGAATAATACTGAGTCTACTTTATCAGGGTTTGGCAATTTTGGCTCCCGGTTTGATGATGATGATGATGATGATGAACACAAATCTGAAGTTGATGCTTCCGAAGACCAGTCTATTAGCTGTGGCAGATCCAAGAAGAGTATCATTAGTCCAATTGAACCAGAATTAATGGATTTATTAACCGAAGTTGGATTGGAACATGTTGATATGGGCTTGCAGAAGGCAAACTCACGCAACAAAGCTAGCGTTGCTATTGACCAATTTGAGTTGAACAAAAATTTCTGTGATGATCAACTTCAGTGTGCTGCTAGTGCTTCAGAATTCTCGAAGGATTATGAAAGGAAAGGCAAATTCACGTGCAAGATTTGTTCCAAGTCTTTTAAAACTCCCCAAGCACTTGGAGGCCACAGGACTACCCATAGAACAGTTTATAGTCGCATTGCAGTGGAGGAGGAGAGTCGCATCACAGTGAAGGTAGAGAGTGGCAGATACATTGGAACTGGTTCTGAGCTTGAAAAGCTGAAATGCAATGAAAATCCACCTGAAAACGATGATATGAAAAGGAGCAAAGAACATGAATGCTCAATTTGCTTCAAGGTTTTTGCATCAGGTCAAGCACTAGGAGGCCACAAGAGAGCTCATTACACTGGAGTAACTGTGAGCAAAGGCAAAGCGGTCACGTCAATGGAACAAGATCCTACTGATCATATTGACAACAACCTGGATCTTAATTTCCCAGCAACTGCGGAGGAAGAGTCATCGACTGGTGTTAGTTTAAACCCATGGTGGGGTGTAAATGATTTCGAGTGTGAGCCTCTGGCAATTTTAAACTGATATTAACCGTATTAGCTAACTGTTGGCTTCCTCTTTTCTTGAAAGCGTAGAGATTCTATTGATCAAAGTAAAATGTTTGGATTAATTTCATGTAAAAGTTCACCTCTTTTTTCTAGCTATAAAAATACTAGTAATGTCATTCAGGTTGCTGTTCTTTCATATCGTAAACCTTTTAGATCTTGTAATCTGCAGAAATCTCATTGTTTCAAGATACTCACTAGTTAGATATTCACTCCCATTTTACATTTCTCAAGTTGTTTGTGATCTAGCATGATATGTGGGGTTTGCTCAAACTTTACTTAACAGATACCAACAAAAGTAGATTCATATATTGAACATAAGAGGTGTTAGAAGATTAAAAGATAAAATTAGGATGTCTAAGTTTGTGGGTTTGTTGAAAGCAATGAATATAACAAGTTGGTTGACACACAAGGGGTTGATGTACCCAAAAGCAATATAAAATTTGCACAAGAGAGGGATGGGCATCTCAAGTGAAGGTGGTTGTTTAGTCACTTACCATTAAATCATGACAGCCAATCTGAGCTCCACTCCATATCTGTTTTATTTTACAGCTGATATATCTACAGTCTTTATTTTATAAGATTCACGGATGTTTTGCATTGTGTTATACAGAGTTTTACGCAAAAAAAGAGCTTGCAAATCTAGCAAGCAAACTTTTTTTAAGGCTAGAGCACAATAATAGTAGTGTTAACTGTTAAGTATGTGCAAGTGAGACAAGGGGACCATCTCATGTTTTTGTGTAGTGTGTAGAAACATATACAAGGATCCTTTATATATGCTTTGGAAACAACATATATGTGCAAGTAGGCTTCTTAAAAACCATTTTATGGAACCATGAATAAAGACCTCACATGTATTGTAAGCCCAACAACTACTCGTAACTTTCTCTTCTTTTTGCACCTTTTCCTCCCATTTCAACTGGATCTTTTTTTTTTCTACTTTCGAAAGTTAATATAATACAAGTCATTTCTTTTTACTATGTAAATACAAATTGTGTTAAAACAGAGAAAACTAGTATACATTTTTCCAGTTTCATCTAGCGGTAAAAAGAAGATACAATCATCAAAAATATCATATGTATCATTTACCAGGATTTATGGATTTATTTCATTTTTATTACGTACCTTTAATAGGATGAAAATTCATTGAGAGCTCTAATGATACAATCATCAAAAATATCATATGTATAACTTTGCTTTCATATCATCTCCAACAACCATAGTTATTTTTGTATATTAAATCTTGTAATCGCCTATTGCAATATTGTAACGTTTTGAGTAGATGCTATATTCGAAATGTCAACTGGAATCAGATGAAGAAATAATAAATTTAAAGTTCTCTGATGAATGAACGTGAGCACTGTTTACCGAAAAATAAAATCACAATCAAGTTGGATCCTACAACCTGACTACATTCACAGTATCTGAGTAACACTTTCATGTCCTGTCCTTATTTGCTCTGCATTATTTTTTTACTTATTTGCAAGACCTCTTTTATTATAATATTCAAAAGCAGGAATATTACGTCACAGATCACGACAACATGATGCATACATTTTGCTTCTACACCTGGTGCTGAGACACAAGTTTATTCTTCAAGGTAGTTCGAGAGGTTTTATGTTCCATATTTCTCTGGCATATTCATGAATCGTTCTATCACTGCTGAACTTGTATGAGCCTGCTGTGTTCAAAATTGACATGCTTGTCCATTTCTGCAAAGCAATATTTGTACTTGGTCGTGTGAGGAACTCATGTTATAAAATGTGTGTGCATGCCCATGGTAAAGAGACAATCTTTATCATCCACATCAGTACTGAAAGGCTTTATGGATAATAGATACAAACAGATAGTATAACAAGAGAATATAACGGGAGTGAATATCTGATGAATGATGGTATTCTAGAGAATATATCAGATTCAACATCTGACGGTATTCTAGTAGTCACACGGAGTTGGTTGTCACCACCAGAAAGGAACTGTGTGGCATGCAAGGCCAAACAGTTTTTCCTGCATTTTACAGAAACAGTCCTTTTTCTAGACAATAAAGAAGTTTGTTCCAGAAATTTGTCTAAGGATAATATAGATTTACACAATATCCTCAAGTTAGATGAGTCTTTTTTTTTGTCAGGAAGTTAGATGAGACTTTGATGACAGGAGTGTACCGTTCTTGTTTACTTCATATCTTTTGTAGTATATATACAGCAATGTTTTAGGGAAGTATAACAAAGTGGTTAATACAATATCTTTTTTTACCTAATGAGACGTTGCAGTGTTCAACTATTGATAGCAGAAAATTCAGTAATTTGTAAGTGATTCATATTTTAATTTGTGATTGGCCAAGTATGTTTCATTAGTGTATACTCAAGTAACTGCTGTGTCATCTAAGTACCACTCATGATACATTTACACCTAGAGTACAAAAAAATATACCCTGTAATTGAGTGTAAAACAAATATAGAACTACTAGCTCCATTTACTGCATTTTTTAATGATATTTTAATGGAATTGGATATTCATGTAAACTTGGTAAAAAAGTGCATGCTTATATACATGCGTACTTAACAAAACAAAAATGAATGTCAAATGATACATCTCTTACCTTTTGGTCTTGGTACGCCTCGTCAACCTTATCTTGGCATTCTATGTAACTGGGGAAGTCCTTGCCGACAAGGAAATAGTCACCACGGCCAAAACCTTCATTGCCTTCCAGAGATCCTAGTAGCTCATCATAATTATTAGACCCAAATATTCCACTTTTAACAAATTCCTTTACTTCCTCAAAGCGAACATCTGGCACAAACTGCAAAAAGTGTTGAAAAAAATTATAAGCAATGATCATGCCAACGTATATACAATGAAGACGCAAAACACAGTCCATCATAACTACCTTTCCCTCAGCTCTTTCTTTTCGAAGACCCAAAATCTCGTGTGCTTGGGCACCGAAGAGGAAAAAATTATCTTCTCCAACCTCCTCTCTAATTTCAACATTGGCGCCATCCAAGGTCCCAATCAGGATACAGCCGTTCATTGCAAACTTCATGTTGCTGGTTCCACTAGCTTCCATCCCGGCAGTGCTGGAGGGAGGGAGGGAGGGAGGGAGGGAGAGAGGGAGAGGCAACACCAGAGAAGTATTATTATGAATAATTAAGGAACTGAAACACACCATGACTGGTGTAATTTATACCTGATATGCTGTGAGAGCTCACTTGAAGGGATAAGTAATTCAGCAACACTAACATTGTAATCCGGAACAAATATAACCTAAACAAGGGAGAATCAAGATTAAAAACATGAAATAACTTGTGCAAACAATATACTGTAAAATGGGTAAGACGAACTTTGCAATCCACAATAGTAAGGATCACTGTTTCATAAACCAAGGCCTAAATTCCGGTCCAAACATAACTCCAACCTAAACAAGGCGCCAAAGAAAAAAAAAATCAATCTTGTTATTTTAACCTTTCTTAAGCCAACCCAGAGGGTTATGGCTTCTGGTAATCTCGAAGCCATATTTAGACTGGTCCAACCTAAGTTATATTATATAATGTGGGGCTGAGGTAGTACAACTTAGATAAACTAGTAGAAGTGAGAACTGCCAGAGCTGTCATATAAGCCCTTAAACTTAATCCAATGTAATTACTACCTGATTAAAATTGTAAGCATGAGAAGAAGAATTGATAAAACATGAACACTGCCTCACTCTGATAATCTATACAAAGAGGTTAACACATATATTTTGCAATCAGTTCAAAGGCAAGAAACATGGTTTAGTCAGTTCTAAAATTTAACATACCAGGTCAGTGAAACTATTGGAGGAAATGTGTAGCTTTTGCTAACTTTTCATATGACGCAAAAGTGACTAAATGAAGTAATATAATCAAACAAACTCGATGAACATAGCAGAAATATACATATACTGGTATACGTACTCGATAGACTATTCCATATTCAAAAAAACACACAAAGAATTTCTGCATTTGACCCTAAAAATAGCTTATGAAGACGATCATATATATTTTACCTTCAACAAGTCACCTATTTCAGGATCGTGGTTTATTGTAGCACCGACATCCGTAATAAATTTCACTATCCTCTTTGCTTGTACATATGTTGCAAAAGCTTTTCCTCCAAATATACAAACCCGTGGAACAAATCTTTCTTCTCTTTCAGATGCTGTCATTTCTTTCATCTTCTTGTATCGATAGACTATTCCCAGGATATTTAAGAGTTGTCGTTTGTATTCATGAATACGCTTCACCTGATGATATTATGTTTATAAATAGTACATCCCACAAACACACACACACACACACACATATCCACAAAACTGAAATTAAAAGACAAGATTGAGAATGTAAATGGCATGGTGACTTGCTAGCTGTTGTCAACTTACACATACATGAAACATTTAGAACCAGTTAAACTGATACTCAAAGCACAATTTTGCTTGGCATAATAGGAATAAGGTGCTCCATTAATTCGAAACCCCTTCTAATACTAACATTATTTTATAAAATGGAAGATATCACGATGGTGATCAAGATGACGAGGACAGAACTTATAAGGAAAGATGAATCACCTGGATGTCAAACATTGCATCAGGGCTCACAATATACCCTGTTTTCTCTTTGAGGAATTCTGCAACCTTGACTTTGTTACTCCTCTTTGCTGCCCTCCACTCAGTATGGAGGTCCTCATTATGAGCGAACTAAGAAAAAAAACATTATTTGTCCAATCTTTGTAAGAACTAGTTCCCCGAAAAAGGAAACTAAGATAAAAACAATAAGATATAGACATATTACTCAAAAATAATGTAGTGCAATTTCCGTATCAGTAGAGGCATATAATATATACCATTGACACTGCAAGAATCAGAAGAGAAGTTTCTTTTACTTTCCTTTTAAGTTCTGTTCTTTTTCCTTTTTTCCTTTTTATATATGGGAAAGGACATGAACAATCACCTCACGCAATTTGGCCAGCTTCTCAGTGTTCAAGACCCAGTCTTCTGTACCAATCCACTTGGTAATGATATCGCTTAAATTTGGATTGCAGAAACGGATCCATCTTCGAGGGGTCACCCCATTTGTCTTGTTCTGGAATTTTTCAGGCCAGAGCTACGAAAGGGAGTTTGGAAGAAATGGACGTTAGAAAACTTATTAATCAAGTGTAATAGTTAGTGATAAATTATAACTCCTCTGATTAATCTACCTTGTAAAAGTCATTAAAAACATCCTCCTTGACTATTTCACTATGAATCTCTGCAACTCCATTAACTGCATGGCCTCCCACAACACATAGATTAGCCATGCGGACCATCTTTGGTGGTATAAGCACCGGTTCTGGATCTAAATCTGTTTTCTCCTGTGAATCCTTTTCTTCAAGTTCATCTTCAACATCTATCGATGCAGCTGCATCAGGAACCTTTTTTTCTTTATTGAGATCTATGACAGAGCTTCCCTCTGTACCTCCATTACCAACAACAGAGCTTGCTTTTGGTTCTTCATTGAGATCAACAACAGAGATTTCTTTTGGCTTAACAAATATATCATCCAAAGAGGCTGGCAATTCAAAATTTTCTAAAATTCTCATGGCATTCAACTTTTTCTTCAACATATCAGGATCTGATGTACCATATTCTGACACTATATTTTGAATCAGCTGTAGAAGTAGCAAATTCCAGATTAACAACAAAACTGATGCTAAGGATAGGATTTCTTACTAGTTTATTTAGCACATATACCTCCTCATCAATCATCTGTATGATCTCAACATGTCGAGGGAGCAACTTCTCCATAAGCTCAAAGCTCCATTTTTCCAATGCTTCAGGTAAAACAGTGTGATTTGTGTAAGCCACGGTTCTGAAAAAATTGCATCAGTGGTTAAGCAAGTTTATTTATTTATTTATACGGACAAAAAATATTCCACTTCATTAAAGTATAGTAATATAATAGATTTAAGAAATCTTGAGGCATTTGTGCATGTTCTTAATTATGGATATATTTGTTACATAGAGAATATCATATCTACAAAACCCCATTGGAAGAAATTGAGCCATTGAGGTATATGTTAAACAGCATATGAGCACTTTAAAGACAAGGCACAAGAATGTGATGCTACAATAGCATTAACATTGAACTCTCAATCCATCACATAGCTCGATAAAAGACATATATTAGTGCCTGCAAATGTAAGAATCAATTGGTCTTAATTGATGATGGTTTATGTAAATGTAACAGTGACACAAGTTTCTACTGGCCTGTGTTCTGGAAAAGAGAGATTTCTCTTGGGGGGTGGGGGGGAGTTGTGGATAAGACACTAATGGATAAGCCTTGACAAGTGTTCTACTTTCTTCTAAAATCTGTGTCTCTAACTCTTTGTACATATGAAAAAGGGAGAAGAAAAATGAATGAAAAAGAGCTAATGGCAATTCTTTATTCTTTGGCATGGTCATTGCATTCAACTGATCCACATTCCACACTCTATTACCCACAGTCTTCAATATTACCGTCAAACCCGTCGTGGATAGGACACAACATGGGTGTGTATGGGATCTTAATCTAAAATAAAATGTAAAACCTTCTGACAACTTACTTGTTAGGAGCAAAACCTCTTACATTGTCCTTTTAATTTAATATGCTCGTATGTTTGTAGGCACAGTTTAAAAAATGTACAATAAATTATCACACTTGTAGTTCAAACCCCACACCCATATCCAATTTTGTATTCATATTGTAGATTCTTCACATGTATGATAATTTATATAGAAAACATAAATTTCAGAATCAGTACAACACAATGAAGGCTGTGGTAGGATGATGTACCTCTTTGTGATCTCCCAAGCTTCCTTCCAGCTCAAACCCTTCAAATCAACTAAGATTCTTATGAGCTCTGGAATGCATAGTGTTGGATGAGTATCATTCATTTGTACAGCAACTTTTGATGGAAACTCTTCCCATTTTACATAGCTGCCAGATCTCTTCTCAAAACGGGCAATTATATCTTGAAGAGAAGCCGAGCATAATGTATATTGTTGCTTTAATCTGAGAGTCTTTCCCTCCAGCGACTCATCCCCAGGGTATAATATAAAGCATATCTGGTGTCATATGAAAGCATACCAGAAATCAATTTTCTTACGCCCGCAGACCATATTAAAGAAGATTTTAAGCACAGAAAAAGAGACCAGGTAAAATGATGACTTTGGGCACTGTAAAATTACATTAAACCGCAGAATGAAAGTGGTCATATTTATGATGAGATGTATAATTAAAACACCAAACCAACCTTTGCGGCATTTTCTTGATCTTCACATGCTTTAGTGTGCTCACCAGCATTAAAAGCATTTAAATCAAAATCTTCAGAGGAATCTTTGGTCGACCAAAGTCGGAGGTTGATGGTAGTTTTAGTTTTGTATCCTGGTATAGGGACGTCATATGCAACAGCCTTTATATCTTCTCCACCAATCCAGTGCCTCTTTCCGTCAGATCCTGTAACTAACTTGCCATAAAATTTTATAGGATAAGAGACGTCATTTCTGACTACCTCCCATGGATTGCCCATCTACAAAAAAAATAATAATCAAGAAGACAGAAGGTTTTAAAGATAACCAACTTAATGACTTGAGCAACCTCAAAAATATAACAGGGCACCTCATCAGTGAGGTGCTAACAGCAGTGTCTTTCGGTGTCTATGTTGTTTAGATTGTTTGCAATAACGAAAACGTTCATATAGTGCAAAAAGGTACATATTCTATCAAGTCCAACTGTCCAAGAGGTTAGCACTGTTAACATCGTAAAATCGAATTTCAAAACATTTTAGTCTGAATAGATATTATAACTTGTTATAGAGTTAAATAAATATGATATCCAATGTTCATATATTTGACTAACAATTGCTATAATAATTAAAGAAAACTTATGTTTTACAAAAAAACATTTTAATTTTTTTAGTGAAGAGTGAGAACTATGGTGATTTATGTTTAATACAGAGGGAGTATGAAAGAACTCGTCATACATCAAGCCAATTTTCGGCAACCTCTTCCTGTCCATCTTTTGTGATCAGCTGTTTAAATAAACCATACTTGTATCTGAGTCCATAACCCCATGCCGGATAATTTAAAGTGGCCAAAGAGTCCAGAAAACATGACGCAAGCCGCCCAAGACCCCCATTTCCAAGGGCAGCATCGGACTCCTGCAGTTGATCGGTGAAAGAGAGAGTTAGATTTGGACTATGCACCAGATCTAGACGTGTCCATGAAACTAAAGGAGTACACTTGATAACAGTTAATGCTTTGCATGTCAGTATGCACTATATAAAGCAGACATTGAACCTATTGCAAATTTTTACGTAAGTTGGGTGTTATGTTCCAAGCATTTTCATAATCAGTCACATATTTCCGGATGCACCACTAAACGGCATCATCATTAGTATACATCTCATCTAGACACATTCTGAGACCATAATCAGCCAACTTGTAGCAACTGATGATATATTTTCATTATCTTTTCAAAAGCCAAGATTGGTGGTGATAATCACCCCTGGGTGCACACAACGATGATTAAGTACAACTTAATGCACTGCAATAAAACTAATACTTGGTCTGGTAAGTTTTTTACTCTTTACTATACTATAGTATCAGATCTTATAGAATAATGTTGTTATCTGCTCCTTTCATTTTGATACAAAATCAGCAACTTCAAATAATTTGCAATTTTCCGAAGAAAAAAAATTGGCAACAGCATCAAACCAATAATGTAACTGAAATCTTACCTGTTGTGCTACATTCTCTAGATTATGCCCAAGTTTAATCAAAGCTTCACCATATGCACCAGATAATTCCAAGTTCCCAATGGCATTTAACAGTGCTCTACCCTAATTAAAAGAAACAATAAATGCAAAATTAGTGGTTCGTCCAGAAGAGAGAGAAAAGAAAGAGAGAAAGAGGTCTTATTGACGAGTTATTGCCAAAATTACATATACTGCTATAAAAACAGATGGTAAGACAACAACAAACATATGGGTCAACGCTGTATAACCTGTAGAAATTCCATGGACAAGTAGTATGCTTGCTTTACATTCATCTTTTCATAGTAATTATATGTCGCGTTCCAGTTAACAATGAGTGAATCACGAACACTCTGTGCAGTTGCAAAGTATGCCTTGGGAGGGTCAAACCCTTCTGGAGAAAACAATGGTGTGAACTGTGCATGGTGTTTGATGTTAGAGGAAATCGATGCAGCATCAGGCGTGAAACTACTCAGACCACCTGTGGCCCCTGATTTATAATCAACAAAAAAACCAATCAAAACTCTTTAAACCAACTACCGCTTGTGCTAAGTACTTGTATTAACCACGACCAGTTGGATTTTATACAGATTTTAGCGTTTAAAAAATTTTAGTTGCACAAAAAAATAAACAGGCAAAGCAAATCTCGTCTACATGATCCAATTAAGAGGCCCCAACTCAACAAATATGTAGACAATCAATTTAAAAGAAAACAAGCTAACCACTTCCACGTCCTAATTCAAAAAAATAACATAGCACCAGAAAAAAAACAAAATGAATATATCATATATCATCATAATGTACAAGCAACGAATAATAAATGATCCGAGTTAAAACGATCAAACCTTCTTCAACAACGAGATCCTTCAAAATCGGAGCCGACGACTCACCGGAGACGTTCTTCACCACAAAGCTCCGTTTACTAAGCCTCCGAAAAGGAGAGGCAGTAGTAAATAAAAAGAGGTTAGATTTTGTATATCTGTTTCGAAAACCGATGAATCTAGAACCTGAATCGCAATGTAACAACTTATTCTCCGATTGAATTGATGTTACAGAGTACATTGAACTCGCCATTACTGCTCGCCTCTTTCTCACTCTTCCTCTTGTTCTTCTATATGTAAATTAATAAATTAAAAAGTAGTACTAGTACTTGGTAATAATGGACTCTTCCGCTCCTACTTCAATTATACACTAGGGGTTACTTTAATTATTATTGTTATTGGATCACGAGATTTTGTATCCGAGTTGTTGTATGTAGCGCCATTGCGCTCTCTATCTCACATGTACTAGTACTACCAGTAGTTACTGCTAGCAACAGTGTGGGCCTTTGATTTATTCTCTACGGTGGAGTTTACACTCAACAAGTACAGCTGGGTATTTTTGTGACGTACACGTGGTGGTGTCATGTCAATTACACTTTTGGATGAAGATTGTTATGCCCAAATTTCTACATATTTCTTCTTGGTTAATGTTATTCACAGAGCATTTTTTTTTTATTTTTAGAGCTATTTGTTGCATTTTATATTAGAATATGTTACATATTGTGAAGTCCGGACTTGTTCTCGTTAAGTCCGGGAATAGCGTAGCGTGTGATATCATTTAGGAAGCGTCCTGATCCTGATCACGGAAAATTCGGACTCGTCCTATTCATGTGATAATATTTTAATGTGCTTATACTCAACCTGAAAGGATACCTTGTACCGAAAATTTATGTTCTTTCGAAGAAGATCATTTCTCTATATTCAGACTAGTTGTCCCATTTGGGAGTCTGGGACGTGTCCAACATTCGAGGTGGGTCTAGTGCTGGTCTCCCGTCAAGATATCCGGGAAATAGTTGTAATGGACCAACTAGAACTCACGGTTTCTGGATCAATGTCGAATTTATGAAGTACTTGGACCTTATACTAGATTTTGAACTACCCGAAGAAATCTCAATGTAGAGATCTCTTCCAAGAAAGTTTCGATTATCGATTTTGACTTCAAGATGAGAACATTTTCCTATCGGGTCTCTATTTCAATAAGAATTATGTGAATTTGATCCCCTATTTAAATCGCAGGCACATTGTAAAAGCAAGTCCAATGCAATGCTATAATTCTATTGCTACATTATAGCATCAAATGCAAAAAAATCGAACTCCAAAGAAATTTCATATTTAGATGCATTCATGCATAAATGCATCCTCGTTCTATATTTGAAAACAAGAATGAATCCATCCATTTTTGTCACATCATCAATAATTATAAATGGAGGGTAAGAGTTAAATAATTATTGTATTATACATCATCAAATACCAAAAATATATTGAAATGACTAAAAGGTAAAGAAAATTAACTAAATTTGAAAATAGTTATGAAATTAGCATTAGAGTACAACTTTTATTTTAACATCAAAAAACACGTTTTGATGTTATATTAACATCTAGCATTGATCTTGCTCTTATAAGGTGTTGGAAAATCCAGAGGTAGTCGTCGTTATAGAGAAAACCTATTTTCTCTAACAAACAAAGCAATAATTATTCTGAAACCTTGCAATCTCAGCACCAATTATACACAAACCACCACATTCTAATAATCAGCCTTCTTAAATTCTTTTTCGATAAAAAATCTCAATCATGTTTGTTGATTACCAATTTTCTCAATCAACAAAGATTATACATGGTCGTTTTGACTATAATTGGCAAAAAAATACAAGTAGTATATAGTAGAATCTTGATAAATGAATACGCTTGAAACCAAAAAATATATATTCATTTAACGAGATTATTTATTGATTGATAAATGAATATAATATTTATTTATCGATGAATGAATATTAATTTATTTAGATCATATTTTTAAACCTTTTTTCTTAATTATATTATTATATATATTATGTTCAAATGTACCTAGAATTCACCGTAATTATAACTTTTAAGTAAATTTCAATTACATTCATTTTTTTAAAATTTTAGATTTATTGTACTTTACATGCATGCATGGAACGGTTAAAATGCACAGTAACATCTATTACATAAAGTCAATGATAAGACACATTTTGATAGAGGAAAGCGAGGCATTTTTCGAAAAGATACGAGTTATTAATATGTTTGAAAATTGTTATTGGATGAAATGTATCATATTATTATATAAATAAAAATATATTATTTGAAATATAGTAATTATTTATTTATATTTACATAGGACCTATAAAAATTACATTTTTATTTATTCGTTTTCATTTAACGAGATTATTCACTAAGTTCATTTGTCCAAAATGGGACCGAAAAAATTTATTCATTTGTCGAGAGATTATTTATTTATCAAGATTCTATTGTAATTAATAAGATGACTTAAAATTTAAATACACCATTCCCGTTTCCCGTTAAATCGTTTCATCAAAATGGCGTAGTTTTTACGTAATTATATTATTTTCATTTTGACATAAAAATTATACTCTGCTAGTATATTTTAATATTTTATTTTTTAAAGAGTTATTTCAGCTTACAATAAAAATACCCAACAGATCCTGAAGATTAACATTTAAAAAAACAAAAACAAAAGCCAAACGGCATTCCAACAACTTTATCTAAGAAAACACAATAAACTAGGTCAAATTGTTCACTCACTGGGCCCCATTCCATTCCTACTATCAAGCCGAGCCCCACTATTTATCCTTTTTTAAATATTACCCCTACTAATTACACACACCGTTTCTTACCTTTTTTTTCTTCTTTCATTTTTAAACTCGTTTTCTTTTCTCTGGAAAAAGGAACAATCTTCAATAAACACAAGATTTGAAATCAATACATACACGTACTGTGTCTCTATATATATACACAGGAGAAGGAACCTGTTGGCGACGTTACATACATATATACATACACATTTCTGTATGTATTTTTAAATGCAGTTGTCTTCAAACAGACCTTTACAATCACAGACGAGTAATCATCGTTAGTTTTCTCCGGCGACGGCCGGATCGTCTAATTGCGGCGGCGTATCGGACGGTGAGAATGAACGATTTGAAAATTGAGATTATTATTGTCGGTGGCAGAAACTTAATTATTAGCAATCGGAGAAGTAACAAATTGGCGAAAAACTAGGGTTTGGTAGAAGTAGTAGGGAGATTGACGATGCAGCTTCACTTCTCACCTAGTATGAGAAGTGTAACAATATCGAGCAGCAATGGATTTTCTGACTTGATGAAGATCAAAGTCGCAGCTCGTCATATTTCTTATCGTACACTTTTTCACACCATTCTTGTTCTCGCTTGTTTGTTGCCTTTTCTCTTCATTCTTACTGCTCTTGTTACTCTCGAAGGCGTCAACAAGTGTTCTTCATTTGGTAATTCTCGTATTCTTCTCCTAGCTTATATTATGTACATTGTTTAGTTCGATTGATTTATACAAGTAGATCTGTATTTTTTTTTATCACATAGTAGAATTATTTATTTTTGTTAGTTTGTGGTTTCATTTTTTGAGATTATGTTTGATTGGGGACACTATATATGCTCTTTTAGTTATTATTCTGTGAACATTAGGATATTGTGTTCTAAATGCAAATAGTGTTTGTTGTTTCTGGCTTTTTTTTATTGTAAGAGCAAGTCCAAGAGTTTCTTAATGCACTCCTTAAAAATATCAGCTTTTAGTATTGTAAGACGCTATACATTGTATATCAACTCAAATAACACTACTTATATTTGCTCCTTATCTTTACAAGTGGCAAGGCACATAAAAAGCTTCCATGTCCAGAATATCAATCTCGCAAACCATCTTTCCTAAGTTGTTGCAACTACTTTTTTGCTACTTTGACAAAGAATAATAGTGCTTAGGAGATCTTGAAATTTTATTAAGTGTAAAAAAAATATTTTCTTCCTTGCTAATGGAGTTTTGATGGCAATATTTTCATACACTCGAGCACATCAAGTGTTGGGGAAGCAAATGTTCAGGAAGACAATGAGATCTCGCTAATAATTGTACCATAATGTGAACCCCAATTCATGTGTACAAGTCTGTTTAGTGTATTTTCTTGATCCAATCCTTCTGAAGATTGTGATTTCCTCTCGCTTTAGTGTCGACTCTCTTAAAAACTTTGACGAAAGGGCGAGCCTGAAAACGGGATAGAAAGAAAATAAGTAAATAAAAAACTATTAAGGAATATTGATTCTTGAATGTTGATACATGTAGTATAGGTTCAAAAAAGGGTTTCATGTTACAATTAGGGATATAACCTATGACCTCATAAAATTGGTAAAGACACAAATAAATCCTTATATTTGTCCGATAATAATCGATTCAAAATAATCATAATATGATTAATATTGAGTACAAATTTATGTATTAATTCTTTTGTACACGTCCCTTTAAAAAACTGATTGCAGATTTTATAAGGAAAATTTCTTGATTCTCAAAAAATGTTGAAACGATCCGGTAGGACAATGTGTAAAAAGGCTTGGAACGATAGGGATAAACCTATCTCCGTGTAGATTCGGTTGAAACACAAATAATCCCCGTATATATTAAATACTAAACTATTCATAATATTGATGAACAGAATAATAAGATTTCAAGTGTTTATACAAATATTCTAAAACTTTGGAGAATAAGCAAACTCGGAGAAGAATGCGCGGAATATTAGATAAAAGAAAATAAATTAATTTATTATTCAACTACTCTACTCTCGAATATTTCTAATAATCTAGTTGAGCCTCATTTGTTAAATCTGAACAATATTTTTAGATTATCAAAATCTGAATGGATAATAACCTGGATGAATAATATTGTATGATTTATTTTAAATTTTCCGATCGATGGTATTTACCTATTATATGACTAATTTTTTTAAATTAAAAAAACAAATTATGAACAAAATATGAATATTAGATAATGTGATTATATGATACTAGAAAGCTAGTTATATAATTCCAAAATCTCCAAAGAAACAATAATTTATATATTATTCTTTTAGTTTGATTTATATAGCATTGAAATTATTGTATAATGAAAAAAGATACTCCCTCTATTCCTTATTAACTGACGTTTTCAACTGTTGTCAAAATTCCTTTTTATATGTCGTATTATATTTTCAAGATGTAGTCAATGTTGAGTTTTCCACCAAATACCCTTCAATTCAATTTCTTTATATTTCCATTGCGTTAAATTATAAGGTCAGTGTTGTAGTTTTATAGCTATATTAACTCCTCCTTGGTATGTGTAAATTGGTCAAAAACGTCCAATATAAAGGAATGGGAGTAAAATTTACATTAGTTTTAGTAGAATGAACATTTTAAAATTAATATTGATTTAATAAAAAAACAAAAGTAAACACTGCCAAAAGTAGTGTTTATGAAGATGAACCAAAACTGTTTATAGAAGTGTGTGGTAGCATGTGATCTGAACCATTTAAATAAATTTTGAGGTAATCGTCCAGAAAATTATGCGTCGTCCATCTATCCTTCGTTGTCCGGACCCCTTATGAGAGCGTGCTGTAGGGATAAACTAATTAATATCTTATGTGTTTCATCTATCTTTTTAGCTGCAATGCAAGAATGTGTATAATCATGTAATAGTACATCTTTCTTCATGGGCTGTTTAATGTCTTTTAATTGCACAGCTTTGTTCATTGTCTGTTCAACATCTCGTAGAATGGATGCAACTATCTATTGTGAAAATAGTGGCTCTTATGAGACTCAATCTTTTGTTGCTATGTATATGTAATTATTTTCTGTTAGATGTTTCTGGATGAATTGTGTTAATGTTGGTATATAGTTGATTTGGTTTTCAATTCTTTGTCTTTGCCTAGTAAATACATATCTGTATAGTTTCCACTCTAACTAATTAAGTTTTCTGCTTGTATAGCTGTGTTAATATTTTTCTATCTGATCGTTGAATTACAATTACTGTTTTTTGCGCTATTCAGATTGTCTAGGCAGGCGGTTGGGACCAAGGCTTCTCGGCAGGGTTGATGCTTCAGGGGTAATTTTTTCTCTTTTTTATAGTACTCATGCTCTTACCTTGCTTGATAAGTTTCCTAATTATTTTTTTAATTATGCTGGTACTATTAACTGAAATTGCACTACATTTGACCGCAGAAGTTGGTTAGGGATTTGTCCAAGATATTAAATCAAGTGAATTCTGAGGATATCCCAGAAGGCACAAAGCTCCCCAAGTCATATAGTCAACTTGTTTCAGAAATGAAAACTAAAAAATACAAAGCAAAGGAGTTTGCTATTGTTTTGAAGGGAATGGTAAGTTGCATATCATCAAAGAAGTATATTTAATATTTTTTAGGCATCTTCCACATGTCTTTGGTGGTATATATATAGTTAGTGCCCTTTCATAAAGCGGTATACGACATGTTGAATAATTACTAATAGTACTGTTTAACAAATCTCTGTGGTTATTATTTCATTGTGATGTAGATCTTTTCATGCCATTATTGATACATAAACATAAAATGTACTTCCTCTGTCCCATCCAATTCTTTACATTTTCTTTTTTTGGATGTCCCACCCAATTCTTTACATTTCAAAACTTTCTAAAAATAGTAAATTTTTATATTATAAAATTTACCCTCACCCACTACTTTCCTCCAACTTTTCAAATCTATTCATTAAATATCAATTGACCCCACCACTTTACCCATTTTTCTTTCTCTTTCATCCACTCTTCCTTCTCTTTCATAATACTTTATATAATTTTCTTAATCTCCGTGCCCAACCCAAATGTAAACAATTGGGTGGGACGGAGGGAGTATTTGAGTACATTTTGATTATGTGATAAACCTCCAGTATTTTGATAGTATAATTAAATATCATTTAGTTATTAAAAGGTACAGAGTTACAGTTTTTTTTTTGTCTCTGTATAAGATTTTAATAGGCTATACGATATCGTTATTTTTAGATTATAACTCTTAAATGATAAAGAAAAATAATTATTTATCAGGGTTTAAGATTCTCAAGGGGAATAGGAAAATTTTAACACTATTTTTTGCCTTTGATTACATATGACTATATGAGGTTTTCGCCCTGCTGGTGATAGAGTTATGTTATCTGTAAATGAACTATGTATAGATAGACATAAATCACTACGATATCTGACGTATGTGGAATGTTTATTTGCTTATTAAGCATCAGTGCATGCAATACATATGCACGGGACAAATATTTTTTCTAAAAATAGAGTCTAATTTTTTTCGACTTATTTTGAAATAAATAAGCTGCGTTAAGCAGCTGTCTTATTTCCCAAGCAAATTTGATATTGTACAGATGGAGGAATCGGAAAAGGTATTAAAGGAATCAAAGTTTGCAGAACTACTGAACAGACACTATGCAGCTAGTGCTGTTCCAAAAGGCATTCACTGTCTCGCTCTGCGCCTTACTGACGAGTACTCTTCCAATGCCCGGGCAAGGAGACAGTTGCCTTCGCCTGAGTTTCTTCATGTCCTTTCTGACAACTCGTATAACCACTTTGTTTTCTCATCTGACAACATTCTGGCTGCTTCAGTTGTGGTCACTTCTGCTGTCCAGTCTTCAACAAAGCCTGATAAAATTGTATTCCATGTCATCACCGACAAGAAAACTTATGCAGGGATGCACTCATGGTTTGCTTTGAATCCCGTAGCCCCTGCTATTATTGAAGTTAAAGGTGTTCATCAGTTTGACTGGTTAACCAGAGAAAATGTTCCGGTGCTTGAAGCAGTGGAAAACCATCCTGGAATTTGGAACTACTACCATGGTAATCATGTTGCAGGGGCCAATATTAAAAATACTACTCCCCGGAAATTTGCATCCAAGTTACAGGCTAGAAGCCCAAAGTACATTTCGCTGCTCAACCATCTCCGGATATATTTACCAGAGGTAATTTTGTCACACGCTCCCTTTCTTCTTTCTCTCAATTGTTAAAAACATAATAGAAAGAAGATTTGTTGGTTCCTGCAAGTACATTTTAGGATGCTATTCAGAATATTGAGCCAACTTGATTAAAACTGAGGGTAGACAAACCAACTTATAATTAGATAGAGTTTAGAACCAAGCAAACCCAATAATCATGATTTATTTGCGGTTACTTGTGATATGGTGTACTTATTTATGCTGTTATAAATTTAAGCAATTTGGTTTTTCTTCTCTCTATTGTATGTCATGTTGCTGACATTTGCATGGTGCAGCTCTTCCCAAACCTTGACAAGGTGGTTTTCATAGACGATGATGTTGTAATTCAGCGCGATCTGACTCCACTTTGGGAAATCGACCTTGGTGGAAAGGTCAATGGAGCTGTTGAAACCTGTAAAGGTGAAGATGACTGGGTAATGTCTAAGCGATTAAAAACTTACTTCAACTTCTCACATCCTCTTATTTCGGAGAACTTGGATCCGGATGAATGTGCTTGGGCTTATGGTATGAATATCTTTGACTTGCATGCATGGAGGAAGACTGATATAAAAGAGATATACCACACCTGGCTAAAGGAGGTAAAGTCAAAAATATATCTGTTATTTTTACTTCACACCTTTTCTCTTTTTGGTTACTTCACCTTTGGATGAAGAATTATTATATCTTTGTTTTTTAATCTTTAATAGTTGGCTTGTGTCAAAAGGATAAAGTGTGTAAGTGATGTAGTTATCTAATTTAGGTAGTATGTAATACCTAAAAGTTTGCTCAATTTTCATGTACTTCTCCTAAGAAAATCGGGCAGGGGATGTATAATTTTCATGGTCATCGATCACCTTAAACATGTTAACCTTAAACATGTTAATTAACAGCAGTAAATTCAGTGCTCAAACTCATCGATACTCATACGGCCATTTATAGCCCTTTTAAGGACTGATTGTAGAAACAATGATATTATTGCATAAAAAAGATAAACTTGGGCGGATGAACCGAAAGTCCACTGCTCCAAGGGTTTCCCAACAGAGAAAGGGATAAAAATTATGGATCACAACTCATAAACAATTAATTTAAGATTCAATATAATTCAATATCTCAATAATCAAGTCTAATTTAATATGTGGGGAATACATGACTTATATATGGAATTGAAAAACACAACCTAATGGACTAAGGCCGCTAAACAATTGGGCTTTATTAATAAATATAAACTACTTAAACTTCTAGACCCACATATAAAACATATAATAAATAAATTATCTTCCTTGACAACAATTTTAATAAAACTATTTACTAACATGTATAAAAAAACTCCTTTACGTTCACTTCTGTTCCCCGTCACATACTCTTTAACAAAAAGCAAATAAAGCACTTTCAGTGAAATGTAAGAACTATGTTGCCATTAGGTTGTTGATTTTTAGACCTTGGTTATTTATCACCTCAAGCTCTAGCTTTTGATGAAATTACCAACCTATAAATCTAATAGTAATTAAAACTGTTAATTGATCATTCTTCTGGTCTGGTAAAGTATAATAAATTCTTGGATTTTTAGTGGCTCAAATCTATACTTGAAAATTAACACGTCTTTGTTGTCTTTTTCTTGATAGAATCTGAAGTCAAATCTGACAATGTGGAAGCTTGGAACTCTACCGCCAGCTTTGATCGCTTTTCAAAGTCACGTCCACCCAATCGACTCATCATGGCACATGCTGGGTCTCGGATACCAAAATAATACCAATATCGAGAGTATAAAAAAGGCTGCTGTAATTCATTACAATGGCCAAGCAAAGCCATGGCTCGAAATAGGTTTTGAACATCTCAGGCCATTTTGGACAAAATATGTCAACTATTCCAATGATTTCATTAAAAGTTGCCACATACTGGAGTAGTAGTTTCATCAGAATGCATCCGATTAAATTTGATTGCTGCTGTTTCCCTGACCTTTTGAAGTAGAGAAATCACCAGCAAGGGAAGATTATTCATTCTTTAATCTGAATGAAGAGCCTGCCTAGCGCTCAAAGGAATATGTTGGCCCTTTACCCCAGAGCGGGCATGAAATAATTGCATACATATCAAGGATCTGAAGATAAGAGTTTTGGGGTGCAAAGCACCAGTCTTTGCATTGTAGCTCCAGATATATAGACCTTACCCTCTGCTTTTTGTTTCCTTTTCCTTAAATCGGTTCTTACATTGCACCTATCACTATGTTGTTTTGCCCTCTATAATCTCACATCTTCATCAATTCGTAGCTATGTGCTAGGTCAGTGGATTGATGTCCCATTTGGCTGGGGGAAACTTAGTAGGTTACATGTCAGTGTTTTGTATATGATTCAGTGGGTACAGTTTATTTGTTTCAGTAATGTTAACTTGGTATTATTTTTCCTTTGCAATGTCAAGATGTGTACTGTATCTCCATTGTGGAAGGAGAATATTAAGAAAGCTTCCATAGCCACAACAAAAATCCATTGCTTAGATCTTAGTGATCAGCGAGCTGGCTGTTCCTTTCTCCATTATGCTCTCGATGTTCCCAATAATTGCATTAGAATGTCTACTTTATTGATCTTTTCTGAAGATTATTAAAGTGTTATTCTCTTATACTTTTTCTTTAATCCAGGTATTTACCACCATATATCTATATAAATCAACGTCATATGCACTAAGAAGTAAGAACTAGCTTTTTGAAAATTCTACGAGTGATACAGGGAGAGGATGAAGAAGACGGAATAAATTAGGATAATTTAAAATTGATAACGGGGGTCGGAAATCATAAATTAATGATGGTTTGGATTAATAGTGTTCTTGAAGTAGTAACCATAAATATGATTGTTGCTAGAGTCCAGAGAGTGATTAAGATGATGTTAATGGTAACTTAGAAGTTACAAGTATGGTGTATGGAAGGACGAGCAAGGTTGGAAAATATTACTGTAGTAGATAATACATGGTAATGACATTAAAATAATCAAAAAGCCATGTATTATATAATAATGATTATATTGGAGATTTGGAATGTCATATAATCAGAGGCGTATGCGTTGTTATTTGTTTCCTTGTCTTCTTCTTCTGTAAGCATTTCCCTTTGAACCTGAAGACTTTATTGCAAAAAGTGGACAACCCTAAATTACTCTCCAAGCCAAGTAAGATTACTCTTTGATTATTTTAACACATATTTGCAGTTGGAATCTTGATAATTTATTGATTCTTTAGACACTCAGGTACACTATTTGCCTGTACAACTAGTATGACTCTATGATTGATTCGGAGAATGGAGATGACCCAGGCGCGCGCATACACACAATTTCTCTATTTTTTTAACATTAGAATCTTGATAATTGTTGGAATTAGCTGTCAGAGAATCTCCTGCTCACACTTTCTCTATCTTTGTCACACAAAGCTTCAAACTGTTTTTTCATGATTGTTTCCATAGAATTTCATATCAAAATAGACATTTTCTTCTACTTATTCTTGTCAGAAACAAAGTGGGTGTTAGAATTCATTGGTATTGCTTGGTTTAAGTCGATGAATTTAATATTTTTCTTTTATTCTTTATGCAATTAACTCCGAGATTGTATTTTGCTTCTGAATTCAGCCTCGCACAGTACAAAGCTGAGGTGTTAGATGGATTGATAATCAGCTTTTAGTGTGTATTTGTTCTTGGCGTTTGGTGTGTGGGGATATTTGGATTTGGAGAATACCTTTCCACTTGAGCGACCCTGTTCTGAAGTATTGTTCAAAAAAATTTAAGATGTCTGGAGTTCAAGACCAGCTAGAGATCAAATTTAGGTTGACGGATGGGTTGGACATTGGTCCCAAGAGTTTTCCAGCTGCTACTAGTGTTTCTAATTTAAAGGAAAGCATCCTAGCTCAGTGGCCTAAAGGTTGGCTACTTGGGTTGAATTTTTGATTTAATAGATGTTAACTATCTGATAAGTTTCTTTAGCAGACTACATAACTAATGTTTTGTCTACCCTGACCGTATCTGAATTTTAGTTGCTTGTTTGTATGCCACTTCTTAATTCACAAGTTATTTATTTGTTTCTTTAAATTTTGATGTGGCATGTAAATTAAAAAAAGAGGTATGGATTGCTGTATGGTGAAATTTCTGAAAGAACTTCAATATCCGAATGGCTAAATCCTTAATATAGATTTCTGTCAGATTGTACCCATAGGAATAACATTAGTCGTACTCATCGGAAGAAATTTAATAAAACTTGAGGCCTTTGTAGAATAAGCTATAAACACTTACCAGTTAAGCTATGAGTTCACACCCTGGTCCCTTGCTGATCTCATTCATGATCTTATCAGAAATGGTTTCCTATTTCACATGGCCTAATTATTTACAGCAGGAGTGGTCGTCGTTTAGGAAAGAAACTACATCTCTTATTGCATTATTGTTCTTAGATTTATGCAAATTTTAACTTTCAAAAAAGCAGCGTTTTTTATTTTTGTACTGTTTACTCAAAAGTGAGGGGAAATGAGACAATTACTCCTAGTTACAGTGACTAGGGTCATTGCATTTTTTATTGAATTTCCTTGTGATCTGACTAGCGTAGAGTATATAATTCTAACACTGACTGTCTCTGTGAAGATCTGTTAAATTTTTGATGTACTAGGTTCTGCTGTCATCCTTAAACTTCAGACTAGCTAATATGCATATAACATGTTCATCTTTTGGTAGAGAGGGGGAATGGTCCGAGGACAGTCAAAGATTTGAAGTTAATTAGTGCTGGAAGAATATTGGAGAACAGCACAACAGTCGGAGAATGCAGGAACCCCTTGTGTGATATTCCTGGGGGAGTTACAACTATGCATGTGGTTGTTCAACCAGCTCCACCTGAAAAAGGTGAAGTTATCATTATATTTATTATGCCTCCGACTTGTTTGTAAACAGCCTGCAGCCCGTTAACATGCATGTGGTAAAAGACAAGGAACTAGTTGTCCAACTTCACAATTTTTCAGCTCTGCTCTTCAACCTTGAGCCCCCCCTCCCTTTAAAAAAAACCCTCCCAAGGGCAAGTTCTTACGCTTTACTCACTCATCCGCCACTGGAAACACAACTCCCTGTCCGACTTATCTTCAAAACTATTAAATAGCATTGTAGTATTCTTATACGTCAACATAGCCAAGCAGCCAAGACTGAACATCGCAGACCTTACCATATTGGTTTTCAAACTTGTGTTATATAATCAGGGAAAAAGAAAAACATTTCCCTATGACTTTACAACCTTTGCACAACTTAATTGCCTTGAATATATGACATTAATCAATCACCATCACACTGTTTGGTAGTAGTAATTATTCATACAATTTGAATCAAATCTTGTAAGTTGACACATTTTGTAGAATTTATTATTTTGAAGGACTTTTAGGAGACAAGTGACTACTAGGTCTTTACAATGAGGTAGCATTTTTATAAGAATACACTCTTTCCTATCTGGGAATAGTGAATCCTAGGAAGAATATCTTAAATCATTCTCGTTTCCTATGTAGAAGTGATGATTAATGTTAGAATGAGTATACGGTCACCGGCCAATGGTCATTTCTCTATTTTGAATCTAGTCTCTTTTTGTTCAAGATCTTGGCAATTAATCTGATTTTGTTCCCTGTTTTGTAAACTTCATTTTTCCCTATTCGAAGTACTAAAAGCATATCTGACTAAAATTTTTTCCCTCATGTAACAGAAAAGAAATCACAGGCTGGTCCAAAACAAAACAAGTGTGTCTGTGTTATATTATGAAGTACAGAGACTTGCATCTTTTAAGGTTTGTATTAATGTTTATCAACTTAAGGAAATTGATTGAATGATTGGTATATTGTATTTACTCTATTTGTGGTCCTTATAAATACACAATACAACTGTAAATGCTAGTTACAAGGAGATAAATTTTGACTTGACTCTGAACATGCGAGTATACGGCTAAATGGAGTTGAGTGAACTACCAAGGTTCAAATCTTATCCTAGGTTGTTGCATGTTAGTTTGAGTCGAGCACATACCAACTTCTTTAGTGTTTTGGTTATTATGTAGGTCCTTGGTCTTCATTGTCGATATTGGCAATTAACAATGCTTTCTTTTATGGTTTCAGTTGTACAATGCTGGAGTTGGTACAGATGTAAATGTTTACACAAGGAACGCATCGGTGAGGTGCACATTTATCACAACTCTTTTGAGTCTTTTCTTAATAAGATGGACGTGTTCTTATAGCCTTTTACAAAAACTTCTCCCCTGTTTGTATATTGTTAAGTTTAACTCAGACCCCTTTCTTTGCAATCAAGGACTGTGATTTCCTTTACCAATTTGTGACTATGCATAAAAGATTAAAAGTATACTGTTAAATGAAGGGTTAAATCTCAAAATGATCACTGAAGTGAAGGGCATGTATCAAATAAGTGACTCTAGTTATCGGGGTCTCATTTGTATCACTATAGTCGAGAGTGATGACAAAACCGTTAGTCAACAAATTGACTTAACAGAAAATTAAACGGAAACGTCAGACAAGACCATCAACTCGCGCGTGAACAACAGCTATATCCATATCCATATGTGTATTTTTTAAAATAAAATATATATTTTTCTTTTAAAATTTTAATCTTTTTTCTTTATTTATACAAAAATTAAATTTTTTTAATAAAAGTAAATTTTTAATTTTAAAATCTCATTTTTTTTCTAAATTATAAATAAATATTATATTTCTAAAAAATAAAAATTTAACTAAAATTTTAAAATTTTAAAATTTTTTAAAAAATCTTAGTCTGATTTTAAAAATTTTAAACTAAAATTATTTCAAGTATTAATCTGATTTTAAAAATTTAAAAAAAAATTCTGATTTTAAAATTTTAAAAAATTCTTAGTCTGATAAGAATATTTTTAAATCGGAATTTTAAATTTTAAATCGGAATTTTTTTTAAATTTTAAAATCAGAATTTTAAAATTTTAAATCGGAATTTTTAAAAAAAAAAAATTAAAATGGGATTTTTTTTAAAAAAAATTTATAATCAGATTAAGATTTGAAAATAATTTTTTTAAAAAAATTTTAAAATCAGAATATGAATTTTTTCAAAATTTTAAAATCAGAATTTTTTTTCCAAAATTTTAAAATAAGATTAAGATTTGAAAATAATTTTTTTTTAAAATTTTTAAAATCAGAATAAGAATATTTTAAAATTTTAAAATCGGATTTTTTTTAAAAAAAAATTTAAAATCAGATTAAGATTTGAAAATATTTTTTTTTAAAATTTTTAAAATTAGAATAAGAATTTTTTAAAATTTAAAAAATTTAAATCGGAATTTTTTTTAAAAAAATTTAAAATTAGATTAAGATTTGAAAATAATTTTTTTTAATTTTTTAAAATCAGAATAAGAATTTTTAAAAATTTAATTTTTTTTTTTAAAATTTTAAAATCAGATTAAGATTTGTCACGTCACTTCCACATCACTTTCCGTTAGTCAACAAGTCAAACTAACGGCTATGTCATCACTGTCAACTAGAGTGGTGCAAATGAGATGCCAATAACTAGAGTGACTAATCTGATACCAGACTCTCACTTCAATGAGCACTTTGAGATTTAACCCGTTAAATGAAGTGTTTTGATGTTATGGTTTTGCGTTGTACATTCAGGTGTTGATTTTTAATCAAAAGACTGCGCTAAAGTTGTCACTAATGTAATGCTCAAGTTAGTGAAGACGTGTTTACCAATCAATTGCTAAATTTGAGGGTTGTATTTGTTAATTTAGTCAAAATAGGTTATATACTAGTATGAGTTTGTGATGTTAATATAGTCCTGATTCACTTATTTTTTGTTTTATGAAATTAATAGTTTCTATAGTTTTTTTTCCAGTACATCGGAAGGGATTACCTTGTAGAAAATTAGAAATGAGACACTATGGGCCAAATAATCTAACAAGCATGATCACAAGAGTATTCCAATCCTAGCAGGAAAAGGGCGTAAAACCTCGATCATTCGGAGAATTAATAATTTTTATAATTCATACTTATAGTTTATATTTCATTCCATTCTATTCCTCACTCGTTTCATTTTATAAAATGAACGCGACCTAAGAGTTCAAAAAAAATATTTTTCTTTAATTTCATTCTGTTCTTTAAAACTAAATACAGGCATCCAGCTAAATAAAAGTAGCACGATCCAATCTGCTATGACTGGAGTAGAAAAAGCTTTAAAGATAAAATTATGTATGACGTTTTCTTATTTGTATATTCAATAATTCAAACATCAGATATCTGATATTTAAAAACCTCGTCTAAAATTTATTATTATACGAGTAAATAAAATAAAATATGAATTTTATACCTTTGTTCGAAAACAAAAGTGGATCACAAAATGGTGGTCCCTGTGGTACGTAATCGCTAGAAAGTACGCGAAAACACATTGAGATCCCAAACCACCCCTTTAATAAATTCCCACGCAAACTCACACCCCTGATCACTCGCTCATTCTCCACGCTTGGCTAGCATCCACAATGTCTACTACGACGTCGTTTTCCACCATCCCCCGTCTCCAACCCCTCCCCACACACTCTAACAAACACAAACCAACTCTTCTCTTTACTCGCTCAACACTCTCTCTCAATTCCACTCCCAAACTAACCCTAAAAACCAACCCAAACAATGCCTTGTTCCCCAAACCTTGTACGCGCAACTACTCCAATTCGTTCCGCGTCCGTTGCGAAGCTTCCCCCGGAAGAGTATGTATTTATGCTGTATGCGATTCTTTCGTTTTAGTTAATTCAATTGGATTGATGATCATTTGTTTTTTAATTGTTTTTCATTAGATTACGCAAGAGGAGTTTACGGAAATGGCTTGGCAAGCTATTGTTTCTTCTCCTGAGGTTGCTAAAGAGAATAAGCATCAGATTGTGGAGACTGAGCATTTGTTGAAGGCTTTGTTGGAGCAGAAGAATGGACTTGCTCGTAGGATCTTCTCCAAAGCTGGTGTCGATAATACTCGCCTTCTTCAAGCTACCGATAAGTTCATTAATCTCCAGCCAAAGGTACTTTCTCTCTTTTGTTTCCTTAATTTCAACATAAGTTATCGTATGTTTGATCAAATTCATAAACTACTCACTAAATATAGATATAGATATCGATACTTAACTTATAGTTAAAACTATGGCTAGATTTCAATTTTAAAGTATAGGATACAAGTATTAGATTACTGTGAATTTGTTCATAGTTACGTATTGCCGTGTTGGTGTTCATTTCGTTAAACTAGGTTCTTGGTGAGTCTGCTGGCTCCATGTTAGGGCGAGACTTGGAATCCTTGATACAGCGGGCAAGAGATTACAAGAAAGAGTACAATGATTCATTTGTATCAGTTGAGCATTTGGTTCTTGGATATGTGGAAGATAGACGATTCGGAAAGCAATTGTGCAAAGATTATCAGATTTCGCTTAAAGCTTTAAAGAATGCCATAGAAGCCATACGGGGACGCCAAACAGTGATTGACAAAGGTAATTTAAGTCCATATGCTTTTATTACTAGTATTTCCTAGAAACAATACACATGTTTATTGGAATGGTTTTCAGATATGGTGATATGAGTTATAGTGTTATATATAATTATATCAAAATAACTAGTTTAGAAAAAATGGTATATCACTTTCAGTTTCAGCTTGCTTGCTGGGAAACTCTGTAGCTCATTAAAGTGGCTTGTAACTTATCCATATTACAAAGTCGTCATAGTCCTTGAACTGGCAATGTTGAACCAAATGTAGCAGTTTATGATCTTAAATTTAGATCATATATGCTTTCTTAGAAACCGTTTATATACACAAGGTATTGGGTAAACCTAGTCGCTATGCCTCGGAACCAGTAATTTCCTAATTCCTTGGAATTTTCTCTTTGAATTTAGTATAGTTATAATTACAATATGTACCTCCATATTTATAAGATTTCGGTTGGTTGCACTTTGATCCAAAATATGATTAAGTTCACATGCTATTGCCTCCTTATGCAGATCATTGCATCACGCAATTTCCTTTCATGTTCCTTGGCGATTGGAATTACCTCACAGTTGTTTATCTGTGCTTTTGATCTAGAACCTACTCTTTATTTTCCATCATAGGGCTTTCAAAGGATTCCTTGAGTATACATTTTGACAATCGATTTTACTTGTTTGTATGTATTAAACGTTTCTGGTAGCTTTATCTCATAAATGAACTTCTTTGAAAATTTATTAAAATTGGTACAGATCCCGAGGGAAAGTACGAAGCTCTAGAGAAGTATGGAAAAGACTTGACTGCCATGGCAAGGGAAGGAAAACTTGATCCAGTGATTGGAAGGGATGATGAGATACGGAGATGCATACAGATTCTTTCTAGGAGAACGAAGAATAATCCTGTGCTAATTGGTGAGCCAGGTGTTGGAAAAACTGCAATTTCTGAGGGGTAAGCTCTTCTTTTTTTCGTTGTGTTGCTAATGGTCAGTTTGGATGCTTTGTTTGTGTATATGTATTATGCTTGTATTATCTTAAAGAATAAATAAAGTTAAGTCGATTGCACTTGAGAATCTAAATTATAAAACAAGTGTTGTTACTCTATATACTGCACTGTTGTTCATCAACTTTACGTATATGAATTTGTCAGTCACATAAGATGGCAGAAGAAATTTCCTATGCTTTATGAGACTCTCACTGCTAAACTTCATTTATGGAGAAGAGATTCTATGTACTGCAACGTTTTTTTTTCCTGCTGATATATGTTTAAATGTATAATTTATTATGTCGTGTGACAGGCTGGCTCAGAGAATTGTTGAAGGAGATGTCCCTCAAGCTTTGATGAACAGGAAGGTATGGGTTTAATCTAGATTTTAGTTCATAAGCTTCTCCAAATATGTCATTTAACAAACTCAAACTGATTGTCTATTTTTAGTTGATATCGCTGGATATGGGTGCACTTATTGCTGGAGCTAAATACCGTGGAGAATTTGAAGACAGATTAAAGGCTGTGCTTAAGGAAGTAACTGAATCAGATGGACAAACTATCCTTTTTATTGATGAGATCCATACAGTTGTTGGGGCAGGTACATCCACACAAAATTGTTACCTTGTGGTATTCTCATTTAAATGCATGACAGTTTTTGACAAGTAGTGAAATGTTATAGTTTAGTTCTATGATCTTGTTGCTGATGCCCAATATGACTGGTTAATGTTATTTAATCATCAGAATTTTTATGATACATTAAAAGAAAATAAGTTCATTATTACCTTTTCTTCAGGTGCAACCAATGGGGCAATGGATGCTGGCAATCTCTTGAAGCCTATGCTTGGACGTGGAGAGTTGCGATGTATTGGGGCAACTACCTTGGATGAATATCGTAAATACATTGAGAAAGATCCAGCCTTGGAGCGACGTTTCCAACAGGTCTACGTAGATCAACCCACAGTAGAAGATACAATCTCTATATTGCGTGGGCTTCGGGAAAGATATGAACTGCACCATGGGGTTCGCATTTCTGATGGGGCACTTGTGGAGGCTGCAATTCTCTCAGACCGTTACATTAGCGGCCGTTTCTTACCTGACAAAGGTATTTATACAACAGTCAGTTGCCAAATAATTTGATTATATACTATCTTGGACCATTGATATGCGCAGATTCAACACATCACATGATCTACTTTCTTAGTGGTGTTTTTAGAAGCTAATCAAAGAAAATTCTTAAATATTTGTGAGGGTTATGTTGTTTAAATAATCAGACTGTCAATAAGAAGTGAGATGACTAAAAGAGATGGGATGACATCTTACACCTTATATGCCTTAATTAGTTCTGTCATTGATACTACCAGTTCCATTTTTGAAAAAGGTACGAATTAATCAGGATAAAAATATGATTTACTTCAAATGAAATTTTATCTGCTTTTAGGGATTTGTCATTTCAAAATAAAGATAGGAGTAAATAACAAGTGTCAACATATCAATCCATATATAAATAAAAGCTTTTTAGCCTTTTACCTTTCAGTGCGGTAGCCTCCGAAGTTATGTTGAGTGCTGAATTTACTTTTTTTGATTGCAGCTATTGATCTAGTTGATGAAGCAGCAGCAAAACTAAAAATGGAAATCACTTCGAAACCAACAGCACTCGATGAGATCAACCGTTCAGTACTAAAACTAGAGATGGAGAGGCTATCTCTTACCAATGACACAGATAAAGCTTCTAAGGATAGACTAGATCGCCTCGAGGCAGAGTTAGATCTCTTGAAGAAGAAACAAACTGAATTAAACGAGCAATGGGAACATGAGAAAAGTGTCATGACACGCTTGCAGTCAATTAAAGAAGAGGTGAGTAGTTTTTTCTGTAAATATATATGTAAATATTTTGTTTACAGACTTTCAAGTTCATTTTATGGAAGTTTCTATTATTTTCTTCTTCGGTTCTTAATTAATTCAACGGCAGAACTGCACTGAACCTCTAATCCTGCCCAAATTGTAAAACTATGAGGACCAAATTTTTTTTGACTGTATATAGGAAATGAAATCACCAAGATCCAAGATCCAAGATTTTAGATGTTGATTTAATTTATTTTATGCAGATTGATAGAGTAAATCTTGAGATCCAGCAGGCAGAGAGGGAGTATGATCTTAATCGTGCAGCTGAGTTGAAGTATGGGAGTTTGAACTCTTTGCAGCGTCAACTGGAAACTGCAGAGAAAGAACTGGATGAGTATATGAGGTCTGGGAAGTCCATGCTAAGAGAAGAAGTCAGCGGGAGTGATATTGCTGAGATCGTCAGTAAATGGACTGGTATTCCTGTTTCGAAGCTACAACAAACGGAGAGAGAGAAGTTGTTACATTTGGAAGAAGAGCTGCACAAACGCGTGGTTGGCCAAGATCCTGCCGTTACATCTGTGGCTGAGGCTATCCAGAGATCTCGAGCTGGTCTATCAGATCCTCACCGCCCGATAGCTAGCTTCATGTTCATGGGTCCTACAGGAGTTGGGAAAACAGAATTAGCCAAGGCCCTTGCATCTTATATGTTTAACACTGAGGATGCCCTTGTGAGGATAGATATGAGTGAGTACATGGAGAAGCATACAGTATCAAGATTAATAGGTGCTCCACCTGGTTATGTTGGATATGATGAAGGAGGACAACTGACGGAGACGGTCCGCAGGAGGCCATATGCTGTTATTTTGTTTGATGAGATTGAGAAAGCCCATTCTGACGTGTTCAATGTGTTCCTTCAAATACTGGACGATGGTAGGGTTACTGATTCACAGGGTCGCACTGTGAGTTTCACCAACACCGTCATAATTATGACTTCAAATGTGGGTTCCCAATACATACTAGGCACTGATGATGAAGAGACAAGTTACGAGACTATAAAACGAAGGGTATTGGATGCTGCAAGGACAGTCTTCAAGCCGGAGTTCATGAATCGAGTTGATGAGTACATAGTATTCCAGCCTCTTGACAGGGAACAGATTAACAGTATTGTCAGGATACAGGTAATTTCTGGAGCCCTATGCTTGGACTATATATTGAATATATATTTGGTAAAGTGTACAGTATCGTCAATTTGCAATTTGCTAATGGTTTCCTACATACGAGCTAAAAAGAAAATTTTCAACTAGGCTTATTAAATTGTTTTGTTAGTGATTCGGTCTACTACTATCATTCCAGAATTCAGATGCTTTCTAGTTCTTTAACATATGAATGCTTTAAATATTATGATACGTCTTGTTTACTGGTAATGAAATTATAACTATGTGTAGTCTTTCTCATTTGTATTTAATTTCTATGCACCTTTATCTGCCAGCTTGAACGAGTACAAAAGAGGATAGCAGACCGGAAGATGAAGCTCAAGGTGACTGATGCTGCAGTTGAACTTCTAGGAAGTCTTGGGTATGACCCAAGTTATGGTGCGAGGCCAGTGAAGCGCGTTATCCAGCAAAATGTCGAAAATGAGCTTGCCAAAGGTATATTGAGGGGAGAGTTCAAAGACGAGGACACTGTGTTGGTAGACACAGAGGTTACAGCATTCTCAGATGGCCAGCTTCCCCAGCAAAAACTAGTCTTTAGAAAATTGGGTTCTGGCACAGACGTTGAAGCAAATAACAGAAAAGTTGCTTCACAGACTATGTTATAGCATACTTGTAAAAGTTGAAAGTTGAAAGTTTTTTCTAGGCTCTCCATTATGATTTTGTTTTTCTTAGTGTAGGTTAATTTTGTGAATGGGTGCAGATGTTGTGATGGCAACGGAGAGCTGTTAATGTTTGCAATAAATGTAAAAGCAAAGTAATAAGATGTTCTGCTACCCAAACATGTCCATGTGACCGTGCCTATGAGCAAGTAAAATTATTATCCAGAAAATTTGTTATCCGACTGTGATGTGAAATTATAAAATACTACAAGTTTTTAGTGTTCAAAATTCATTGTAAATTACATTAAATATTTATCTACAAGAATGGAACTACTATATCAAAGTTTATGCTTTTTGACAATATTCTCCTGGGTATTTATTAAAAATACTTCTTTTTTTAATTTTTTTTACAATTTTACTATCTTTTCAATTTTTTTCAAAAATACGGTTTTGTAACCATAATTTGATGAATGATGCAACTAAAATCAAACTCAAATGCAACTGAATGCAACTTTTTTGAAAAAAATTAAAGTTACTCGAAGTTGCATTTGAGGTTTGATTTTAGTTGTATCACGTTGTATTCATTGCAAAATCGTATTTTTTGAAGAAAAAAAATTGTATTTTTGTAAAATAAAAAAAACACGATCTTGCAAAAAATAATAAAAAGTTTGGTATTTTTCAAAAAAAACCTATTTTCTTTAATAAAATTAATAAGGATAAATATGAAATTAATATTTCTGAGGAATTATAAAAATTTGGGTATAAAATTATTGCTCCCTGTCTAATTATTATATAAAAAGAAATTCCCAATAAAAGTTCCAACATTTATATTTTTGTAAAGAAAGAGAAATTTAAAATAATAATGTATGGAAGTATTTTTTTTTTTGAAGGGGGATGGGGTTGGGGGTAGTATACATAACTGTATTGAACAGGAGGGTATGATAGTGAAAATTTTTCTTGACTTTACACAGTGCGCTGTTACTTGGCCTCTAGCCCTAACCTGCTCAAACGAAAATGGGTAAGGTGTTTTCGGCAAGATATATATGTGTGTGTGTGTGTGTGTGTGTGTGTGTGAATATATTTGTAAGAGTAGGCTGTATGTGTTTGTGGTGATTAAAATTACAGAGGAAGTAGAAAAAGAAGAAAGAGGAGGTAAAATAATGGAAGGAGTGGGATCAATAGCACTGCTGCCCTCTGGCTCTATTTCTGGTCACTTTGTTCACCTTCCTAATTCTGTCTGTTATGGCCTCCATGGAACTGGTATACTTGCTTGTATATATTAAACCCTGTTGTTTTCATCGATTTTATCTTCTTTTTCAGTATTGGTCGCAAATAAAATAAGCCTATGTTGTTTGTAAAAGCTCACTTATATACGTTATTTTCTACCAACTACCAATTCTGTTTTTGTTCCCTATCTTTCGGGTCCATTACAAGATCTGTTACATCTCCAGTTTAAGAACTCGAGTGCATGGTATCAGAGGGCTAGTGGAACAAAGACAATTGAAAAATACCTAGCATATACTCGTAAACACATGATTTATTCAGTAGGCTAATTTATATTTCAGTATTGAATGATTACTCAAAAGTATATTGCTTATTCCTGATTTCTTTCTTTCTTTAGCTACCTTCTGCTGCATTAGCCTGTTCTTTTTTATAAATTTAGTGCCAAAGTTATAATCTTATACCTTTCTAATTCCACACTTTCAACAGAAATAGCCTGTGAAAGGGAGTGCAGCAGGGGCGAGGATTACCGTTTGATCAAGCTCACAATTACAGATTATAATGTAATGGCTGTCGTTTTTTTTTTGGTTTGGTTGTTTCCGCGGTTGGAGATGAACATTTAAACTAATAGTAATTTCTTTAAGTTTGTAATAGAGTAAAAGAGAAAGAGACGTGGTTGTGGAATGTAGAGGACATGATGCTGCCCGGTTATGCAACGTTGACCATGCTCATGGGTAAGTCCTTTTTAGACCCAACATTTCAGCCCCACTGCACTGTTATATCTAGACTAGATGCTTAGCATAATATATATACACATTTATGTATGATCAAGGGTGTTACACTGCTGCTACTTTAAGCATGTCCGCACCTGCATCATGTGATGTATAGTACATTATTTATTTAATATGTGGCAGAAGGATTGTCCCTTATTTTCGGACTGCTGATATACTAGAGTACTAGACAAGGAGTGCTACATTGTACATGCTATGTAATCATGTAATAGTATTAGGCAAAAAAAATTCCTTAGTTGGACCAATTTGTTTCTACAGATCTGATGAAATATAGGGATGAAGTTATATTTTGTGTGTGTGTGTATTAGGGAAGTTGGATTATGTATATAGTTCTTAAAGATGAGCGAACTAAAGAATTATTATACATGTACGACTATGTACAATTCTTTTCATATGATATCATCCTCTGACTGGAAAACCCCCATCTGTTTACATTTCTCACCCCGCATGCTTTCTTTAATTTGGTCATGCAATTGTGCACCAGATGGGAGAAGGATGTTGTGGGAATGCTTGACCAAAAGCACGGAAAAAGAAAAATTTATGTTTCTTTCGATTGTGAAACACTAAAAGCTGAAGGTGCAGCAGAAGATCATATAAAGAAGTTCATGCCAAAATTATCAGGGATGGATGCTGTTGGTAATCTCCCTCGCCCCCCCTCCCTCTCTCTCTCTCACTCACTCACACACACACACACACTGCTTTATGTGCTTGTGGACTAATCCCTAGTCAGTTTTTTGGGGCTCCACGTATCTGTTAAATTTCCCATCATCTGCAACCGAAGATTTTTATTCTGCTTAACTTGATTCATTTATGTTTAGAATTGTCATTGTTTTCATGTACTAGAGATGTGTTGTCATTTTCTCCCTGCCAAGTGATCATCTATTCTAGCTCTTAACAGGAAAACTTAATGTGCAGTTAACATCGGCCCGATGAGAATTACAGGCCTAGTGTTTGATAAAGAAGAAGAAGAAGAACATATTCAGCAGGATGTACCACAATGAACATATTGAGTACCTAACAAGAAGGCTAACTGTCCGGTCCAGACTGGGGAGTACTGCATACTTTGTGCTTGTAGTTAGAACTGTACTGCAAAGTCTCATTTTAGATGGTAGAACTATGAAATTATGAAACATATGATATCTCTGCACTTTGTTGTTAATTTGTATCGATTGCACCTTGTCGAAATGGAGAGTCGCATTGTATTTTGGTGCTTCAAAGATATATAGTACTCCCAACAAGTGGATTACAGATCCTTTCGATGTAAATTAATGTAAATTGTTGCATGCATCACACAGGACTGGCTCCTCTTGAGCGATACTGTTTTATATGTAAGATACTATCTGATAGTCTAAAACTTTAATGATATTGAGAGTATAAGAAATCATAGATATTGAGAGTAAAAAACGACAGTGGATATAGTTAAAAGTGTAAAACCTGCGACTTGATTTAAGAACCAAAGTTAAATATTACAGATCCTATCTTATTTGGTTCCTTAGAAAAAGGTTGGGGGGGGGGGGGGGGGGGGGGGGGAATAGAGGTGACTTGCCATTTGAATTGAACTCTTCCTAATAAAATGTACACAGGCTAGAATTTTTACAATTACAAACTTTAAAGCAAACAGGGAAAATGCCTAGTAGGCTGAATCTCTTTAATCCTCTGCTAGGACTAAAGGAAAACCAAGATATCAGCACAATTTGCAATATCTCAACATCAATTGACTGTAGCTGTCTCCAGACAATAAATAACAAGCTCATCATGTGCCTTGCTTGCCCCAATATCACCAACAAATGAAGATAATGGTTGCCTCAAGTGTTCAATGATAAACGGCGATATTTCAAAAATATTACAGTTGTGGTTATGTTCATGTTATTTTCTGCATCCAAGATAGACTGGTATTATTTACAAATATAGCGATATTAAGCCAAATGACTGAAATCTACATCCCATAAATGGAATGTTCAATTTAATTTTACAAGGTCGTCCAGTGCATATGCCTTCGCAACAAGATATCTGGGGTTCCATAACTGTATCACTCCAACTCAGATGCCTCTTCTGAATCAGATAAAGGCAAGAGGGTGCAAACTCCAAGAACATGTCCATTGAGACACACATAATACTCGGTGCAATCTTCATAAGCTCCTAACCTGCAGCTAGCACTTTGTGGTATCATCTTTGCTTGCTGCATGCTCCATAACTTTGCTTTGCAATAGGGGCAATTTTCTGTAGGATGAAAGTTAGCTCCTCTTTTGATTAGCATCCTTCGAACGTTTGACGAAGCAAAGGACTTAAATACACCTCTAAAAAATCCAACATCTCCTTCATCCCCTTGGTCAAGATGTTCACAAGGGTCAGAAACATACAAAACATCTGATCTGCACTGAGGTAAAAGAAAGCTTTTTCCTGAGGTCCGAGAAAAACGCGTTTTATAAACAAAGTGTCCAGGGATTTCATAGTTATTGAACAAGCCACCCTTGGTGCATCCTGAACAAATGATAAGCAGCTTCCCTGATGCCCTCCAGTTTCCATCAACACTATGACTCCCACTAGATTGTAGATCAAGCATCATTTTTGGAGCTCTTGTCCGGCAAAATTCCTTCCAAAATAATCTCTTTGCAAGATCATCAAACCATTTGCACACGCAAGAGAGACTAGCGATCACCTTAGGATTCCAGTTCATATGTTGTAGAATTAAGAAGATAACTTCTTCACTTAGATGCCCTTTTGTGCACACACAGCTAGTTGAGTGTATGCAGCGATAAAATTTCATTATTGTCACCTTTAACCTGGTAATGCGAACAGAAATAGTTACGTATATACTCAATCATACAGTCTACTAACACTAGCTTACTTCAAATTTAATGAATAATGACATTTAACCCCTTAAGCAGAAGCAGACAAGCATGAATACTGCATAGGATTTCTATTGATTAACCTTGGACTGAACCATGCTATTGAGATGTCCTTTTAAGAACAAACAAGTAGGAACAGAAACATATATCAAATGCTGAAATCACTACAGTCTAACCAAACGGAGCACTACAATCTACGAGGGTTTTATAACGATGGCAAATTATTATAATTCTCTTGAGAAGACTTCTGGATCTTGTCTATAGCTCTTTCAGGTAAACCTTTATTTCCTTATTAAACAAATAAATGTGGTGGGGTAGAACATATGACACCCACGTCTCAACTTTTTCACATCTACCTAGCCAAATGGTAAAAAAACTGTAATGGCCAATTGCTCTTTAGCAGCATCAAGAGAGATACATATCACACCTGGCTTTATTCTTAAAATGTCTTACTCTTACCAAAATTATCAGCTAATCTCATTTCTATCCAGAAGCATACAAATGGTTTGAAATGTTAGGCTACTTTTTTCCCCATACCTTAGGTTATGGATTAGAATGGAGTTTATACAGAGAGAACATACATTTATATAATGGATAAACATATTTGTCTTTTCTTTTTCAGTTTAAAGCTCTCAGAAGGAATGATATTGATAAAGTTTAAAGCAAAATTTCTACTGTTGTGCGGGTTCGTAGTTTTCATTCCTTCCTCCATTTCAATATTTATGTTAGGATATAGTATGTTTCAATCAGAGCTCAATAATCAGAAGTCTTGTTTTAAAGACAAGGTCTAACAAATCACGAATCTCCACACACACACACACACACACACAAGCAAAGTTATAGAGTTTTAGTAGACAGATCACAAAAATGAAACTAAGAAACCCCATATACCTCAGATCACAAGAAATTACTCTCCTGCATCAGCTCGACCTCCCCTGTATCAAGAAGACCAAGAAACATTAGGGTATTGCACACACTAAAGATCAAGTTTTTAAATTTATAAAATTACCAAGAAAAAAACTTTAAAAATCCTTCCTAAAATCTTGATTTCAGCTGGGTCGCTTCCATTTGCAGCAAAAAAAATAAAAAATTATTGAACCTCCACCCTGTAAATAAAAAGAATTTGCAAAAATAAATCAGAGACTAAAAAAGCAAAAGGGGTTCAGGGGTTCCATATCTAGATTGAAGGAGAAAACAAGAAAATATACAGTAGTACTTATTATACAAAAAGGATAAAAATACAAGACAGTTGTTATAGTCAAGTGACTAACAAATCAAAAGTAGACAAATGAGTAAATACACAGTACTGACACCCCTGTCGGATCATCTGTCATCAATAGGTGTCAGTTAATGATTGGATTGTTATATATTTATATAAACAATATTTCTTTTTAATGAAAACGGAAGCCATCAAAAGCTATCAAGTTGGTTTGTTGATGGTTTTTAAATTTTGTACTCGGTTGAAAATAATAATTATAAAGATGGCTTTCAATTGGTATGGTAGCATTTTGATTGGTCGTCCAATCTTTCACCGCTCTTTCAGAAATGAAATATATTATAAGCTTCCTTTGGTTCACACTAGGATTATATATATTATCATTAAATAAATTATTTCATAGTATAAAAATCTAGAGTTAAAAAACAAATAATAATATTAATATACAAAAAGATATTAAAAATAACATATGATTTTATATAATTTTACATAAAAATGATATTCTTCTAAAATATGTTTGGAAACATAGACATCAATTATGCTGTCATTTCAAAATTTTAAATGTATACTAATATTTCAATGTCTTAAATTTCAAATAAAATTTAAATTTATTTTTTAATTATCCAAACATTTGGTTTGATTAAATTCAAAATTTCAAATTAAATTCCACTTTCCAAACAGGTCATTAGAAAAATTAGATGTAATTATAATATAAAAATGATATGGATGTAAACAAAAAAAAAATCAATTGAGTTTTATCTGATTCAAGTCGAGTTATAATATCTGTTAAATGAATTGAGTTGAGCTGAATTTTCTAACCAAAATCGAACAAAATGTGATGTTTAGGATTGACTCGACTCATTTATATAACCAAACATATTTTCATCTTTAAGATCGTGTTCAGTAAAAAATAAACCAAACCAATCAGGAGCTAAATGAATAAAGTTCGGGTTTTATCGACGAACAACTCTCTGTTCATTTATCGCTAAAAAAGGATAATTAAATATAAATTTGTTGAACCTTCCAAACTTATAAAAAAGTTTATGCAGGTTAATTTGAATAAAATTACTTCTATTTAATATAAATTAAAACAAAATTACAAATTAACTAAACGATATTTCATAATTATATATTAATTTTTTTGAACATATGTCTATATTTTAACACACAAATAATAAATAAAAATAAATATAATAATATTCATAAATTTTATCTTAAACAAAATATGTTGAAAGAATATAATAAATATAAATTTCTCTAAGAAACAATTACAAGTTATAAAAACAAATAAATAAAATACAATTAAAAAATATAAAAATATTAAAACTTATGTTGAATACAAATCATCGATTTAATAGACACAGAGAGCGGAAAAAGCGGGTTGAAAGCCCTGACACTTGACCGACTCTAAACCCCAACTACAATCAACAGGAGTTGTCTCAGTGATTTTCACAAACACCTGGTGTGCATTATATTGATATTCCATGAAAGGAAGCAAAACTGTCTCATCTCTCCTGAAAAATTCAAGGTATCTTCCCTCTCTGTCTATCTCTATTTTCTTGTCCAGGTGCCGTTTGGATTGTGGGACCTGGACCTGGACCTGGACCCGTATATATATATTTTATCTCTACATTTTACATTCTGTTTATACTACATTTTGTAGACTATATTGACATCAAATTGGCAAGGAAATGTAAATACCATCGAGGCTTACTATCAAGGGAGGTATACACTGCCCCCCCCATTACATTATAACTTTATGAATTTATAAATATAAGTTTATGCATATACAAATTGTTACATTTCTAATGCAATGGGTTGTGTATATTTAGAGCAAGGGAGAAATTTTTACATTGAAGGTTAAGTACTTGACCAAGAATGGAAAGCCTTACGTATGGGTACCCAAAAAGGACTTGCACAACGTGGTATGAAACTTCTTTGTGTGGTTTATTTTTCTTTAGTTGATTATGTGATTTTTTTCCAGTTTATATATTGCATTGTGTTTATTCGTCATTATAACTCCGCTTATGCTTGACATGTTTGTTGTGTTTTGTGATGTTTATGAGAAGTGAATCAGCTCATGGAAGTATTTTTGTATGTGGTTGTTTCAGTAATATTGTATGACGAATATGATAAATATAACTCTAAAGGTGATCAGTTTTGCATTTGTATTTAGTTTGGTTTATTATAGCTTTGCATTGAAATTGCATTTTGGCTAGCACATTATATAAATAATATATAAATTAAAGTAAATTATATCTTACTTATAATTAGCGTAAAGGATTTGTTGTAATCATGGTTATGGTCTTTAGTGATCTGGATTAAGATTTTCATTTTTTATAATTATTATTAAGAGAGTAGATTAATATTCAATTTCTCACAAATACAAAATTTAACTAAATATATATTAGGGTAGGATACAAGGGAAAACCCCTCGAGACAAGAATATGGGAAAACTAGTCTTGTACCATTCATTTCTAATAATAGATTTGATCCTAGATTGTCGACCATTAGTGGCAGTCTTGTAATAAAATTCAACAATGTGTTTTATATGTCTATCATAGAACTCATAAAATAATAATGAATAAGTTAACATAATTAATAGGATAATCACATTATATGGATTAATGTTATTTTAATTACTACTCCGTCCGTCCCAATTCAAGTGTCTTGTTTGACTTTTAGAGGTCAATTTGGCTAAGTTTTGACCGAAAATTATATATATAATATAATTATAAAAAATTTAAAAAGTAATATCATTAGAAAATATATTATACTTACTTTAAAATATAACTTTAAATTTTTAAAAATTGTAAAAGAATAATCTTTAATCTTCGGTCAAAGTTTGGTCAAATTGACCACCAAAAGTCAAACAAGCCACTTGAATTGGGACGGAGGGAATATAATTATAAGAACAATTACATCTTGCATCATTAACTAATAAGAATCCATAAGCCCAAATACAATTTAATCTATATGTGTGTTTTATATAATATATCAATTTGATATATAATAGTACTAGTTTCGAAAGCAGGTTTACATAATAATTATGCACAATTTTATAATTATATTTACATTTAAAAACAAATATGTAATAAAATTATGATTAATTATATTATTAAAATTAATTTTTGTAAATTATAAAATCAAACACTTAGTAGAATATTAAAATTCTAAAATAAATTTTTTAATAATAAAACAATATAATTAAATAGTATACTAATAAATATTTAATCTTAAGATTCCATTAATTGTTCTAATAAATAACTAAAGAGTTAATATAAATTATGTTACTAACATAATCTATACAATCTTAAAATTCTATTAAATTTTTTACTAAATACTTTAGGATAAAAATTAAGTAATTTATTGAATATGCATTAATATATATTGTTTGAAATATATTGCATTAAATCTGGCTGTGACGGAGGAGCTCCGAATGCGGAAGGTTGAGAAAAAATCGGGTTTTGAGGAAAGCTGTTGAGTAGTTCCTTTAAGTCCAAAGTTGAGACTGCATTCCTTTAATTTAGTATTGGTCTAGTGTAGTAAGTCTCTTTTGTTGGCGGTAGATGGTGCCGATCAAGGTAATGCTTAGTACAAGGGATTTTTAAGATTTGGTTGTGTTATTCTAGTTTGAGGGTTTTGCGTGGTTGTCTAACGTGACTAGAGTTTTTGGTTTGGTTTGTAAGAGATATTAAAGTCAGATATTTTTTTCTCCCTCGAGTAATACATTCTCAAATTATTTATAAAATAAAAATCTAAATCCGGCTCATACAAATTTCACTATTTTCATTATTAAAGAAATAAACGTGACATACATGTATTGTATAATTTACATAAATGTTATATACTAGAGTTATAATTAGTAAAAAGTAAAGTTTATTTATCAACTATCGAGATCTTTCATCATGCATACGGTGAAGAAGTATTAAACAAATATAGTCATAATCGTGAATCTAGTTAAAGATGTAAGATTGTAAATAGTAAAGTAAAAATATGAAAGATACAATTTTTTTTATTACAAAACTTGAACTAAAAAGGAGAATTAAATATTTCCTTTCAAATTTTTGTGATTGAGGTTTGTTTTATATTTGTCTATATAAAACCACTAGAATTATAAAAAAAAAGTTGTGTACAAATTTATACAAATATTTGTATTTTCATGCATACATTGTATACTGTCCAACTAAAAGATATAAATTTAATATGAAAGTTCATCAGTATACAATACAACACAAATACACGATGTCCACGATGTCCCCGTTGGTAAATAAATGTATATTATTTCTGATGGCTTTTCACAGTTACATCTAGGGAGCCAGGAATTCCATCAAGTGATTAAATTTCTAAAGCCAAATATGCAGGGTTTAAAAACTTAATGCATGCTATAGTAATTTTAATAACATAATATAGCATATACTTAAGTAGTAACTAAAAAGTAATTAAAGAATATAGAAAAAACGGTGTAAATAGAGGGAAAATGTAGAGAACTACAGTAAATTTGTGTCAGCCAACTTGTACAACAAGTTTTTTTTTTTTTTGAAATTTAGAAACTAACGGGGAATACACGTATGAAGCCTCCTTGCTTCTATCATGTTAAATTGAATACTAAGTTTACATAACTGATAACTACAACATTAACTAGCACTTTACAGACATTTAAAAGGAAAAAGAAAAACAGGCCCTGCTATAGTGGTATTGACACGGATGATTTGTTTAGCTCTCCTGTGTGAGTTTTATCATCTTGGAGAGAAATCACAGTTTCGAAAGCTCCCACCAAAGCCTTGACCTTGCTCTTTCTAATTCTAGAAAGTTTAGTGACTGTTTCTTTAATAACATCATTAAACAAACAAAGTTCGTCCTTCTCTTGCATTTCCCGATGCCTCAAAACAACTTTTTGAGAATCAGGACTAGTTACATTCACGTTGTTAATAATTTCTCTCATGTTGAATCTTTTCCTCCTAACATAAGTTTTGGTGCCATCATCGTTTTCAATTACTCTTCCCCGTCTAAACTTGAGCCTTCTAGGAACATCATTGTCGATTTGCAGGTCTACTATTCTGCCCCTCCTAAACTTACACTTATAAGCTGGAGTGTCTTCTTCAAAAGTAAAATGTCTGTCCTTTCTTGAATTTCTATAGTGTTTGTCTTCTAAAATACCAACTTCATTGACAACACCTCCATTTTCAGAACTGAATTTAACTGTTTCACTTTCAGCATATTCAGAGTCCTCCGAATAATAACTGTCAATATATCCGGAACCAGGACTAGTTGTACTTGTGTTCTCTACAATTTCTCTCTTCTTAAATTTTATCCTCTCAATATAAGTTTTGGTGCCATCGTCGTTTTCTATTACTCTTCCCCGCCTAAACTTGAGCCTTCTAGGGATATCATTCTCGGTTTGCAGATCCACTATTCTGCCCCTTCTAAACTTGCATTTATAAGCTGGGCTGTATTCTTCACAAGTCCATTGTTTTCCTTTCCTTTGATTTTTGTGGTGTTTACCTTTTAAAATATCAACTTCATTGATGTTTACAACATCATCGTTTTCAGGATTGAATTCAATTGTTTCACTTTCAACATATTCAGAGTCCTCTGAATAATAACTGTCAATATATTCAGAACCATGACTAATTTCATTTGTGTTGCCAACAACTTCTCTGTCCTTAAATCTTATCCTCCCAACATAAGTTTTGGTGCCATCGTCGTCTTCCACCACTCTCCCCCGCCTAAACTTAAACTTCTCAGGAACTTCATTTTCGCTTTGCAGGTCCATTATTTTACCCCTCCAAAACTTACTCGCAAAAACTAGATGGTCTTCTCCAGAAGGAAGTTGTTTGTTGTTTCTTGGATTTCGGTGGTGTTTTCCTTTTAATGTATCAAACCTACTGATATTTAGGACATCACTATTTCCAGCCTCTAATCCATCTAATTCACCATCAGCATTGTCACAGCTCTCACCATCTAATTCACCATCAGCATAGTCACAGTCCTCAGAATCATAACTGTCCGTATATTTAGAATCAGGGATATTTGCACTTTCACTATCAACAACTCCTCTGTTCTTAAATCCCCTCATCTCAACATAATTTTTAGTGCCATTATCATTTTTCACCAGTACTCCCTGCCTAAACTTGAGCTTTCTAGGAACATCATTCTCGCTTTGCAAGTCCACTATTCTCCCCCTCCTAAACTTAAACCTAAAAGCTGGACTGTCTATATCTTTGGAAGTAAACTGTTTGTCTTTTATTGAATTTCTGTAGTGCATACCTTTTGATGTATCAACTTTATTGATGCTTACAACATCATTTTCTAGGTTGATTTCGTCTATTTCTTCAGAATATTCTGAGTCCTCAGAGTCATAACTGTAAATATATTCGAAATCATCTAAAGCTTCTCCATCAATATCTTTATAAAGCTCTGCATTTTCTACATCAGTACACTCAGGCTCTGCTAATTTATGAGCATGAGAAGGCAAACACTCTGAGTTTGTGTTAGATAACACGTGTGGTTGGAACAATGAAGATGTAGATTGAGAATTTTGAATATGACCATCAGCTTGCACCGGTTTCAATATATCATTCTTAGTTGTGTCAACCACATGCAAGATTTTTGCCTGGTCATCATCATAAGTATGATTCACGGACAACTGCGATGATGGATAGATAGTTGTAGAGATTCGAATATGACCTTCAGAGTCCAACATTTCGTTCTCTGTTGTTGCATCAACCACATGCATGATTTCGTTCTCAGTTGTCACATCAACCATATGTAAGATTTTCGTGTCATGAGTAAGTTGCATTGCCGACTGGGACAACCAAGAGGTTGTTGGAGAAATTTGAGTATGACTATCAGTTTGCACGAGTTCCAACATTTCATTTTTTGTTGTTGCGATTTTTACCGGGTCATTGTTATGAGCAAATTTCATGGCCGACTGTGACAATGGAGATTTAGAGGGACAAATTTGAATAAGACCATCAGTTTGCGTGACTTTTAACGTTTCTTTCTCACTTGCTGCATTATGTACATGCAAGTTTTGTGTGGTGGTCCTTATCACAAGTAGGTTTCAGGGACAAGTGGGATGATTGAATTGTAGATGGAGAAATTTGACTCCGACCATCAATTTGCATAGGGTCTAACATTTTGTTCTTTTTTCCTGCACCATTAACATGCAAGATTTTTTTCCGATTGTTGTCATGAGGAAGTGTCATTAATGAAGAGGTAGATGGAGAAATTTCACTTTGACCATCAGCTTGAATGGATTCCAACATTTCATTGTCTGCTAGATTATTAACATGAAAGCTTTCCCCCCCTTCATCCTCATAAGTAAGTGTCACCCCATAGTGGGACAATGGGGAGGTAAATGGCGAAATATTTCTACGACCATCGGTTTGCACCGACCCTGAACTTTCGTTCTTAGATGCCACATCAATCATATAAAAGCTTTTTGCTTGGTCATTTTCAGAAGTCAATTTCCGGTCTGATTGCGACAATGGAAAGGTAGACGGAGAAAATTGAATAGGATCATCAATTTGCTTGGGTTCCAACACCATGTTTATTGTTGTCGCATCACCCTTGTGCAAGTTTTTTTCGTGGTCTTTGTCAAGAGTAGGTTTCATGACCGACTTGGACAATTCAGAAGTAGATGGAGAAATTTGACTATGACCATCACTTTGCATGGGTTCTAATAGTTCATTCTCAGTTGTTGCATTATCCAAATGCAAGTTTTTTGTATGGTCCTTGTCAGATTTAAGTTTTAAGACCAATTGGGATAATTGAGAGGTAGATGAAGAAATTTCATCAAGACTGTCAGTTTGCACAGGTTCCAACATTTCGTTCTCTGTTGCCGCACCATTGACATGCACAAGTTTCTTTGCGGACCGGGGCAATAGAGTGGTAGAAGTAGAAATTTGATTGTGTCCATCAGTTTGGATGGATTCCAACTTTTCATTCCTAGTTGTCATATCATTCATATGTAAAAATTTTGTTTTGTCATTGTCATGAATAAGTGTCTCCCCATCCTCGGACAAAAGAAAGGTAGATGGCGAAATATGACTTTGACCATCAATTTGCATTGGTTCTAACATTTGATTCTTAGAGGCCACATCAGCCATATAAAAGATTTCCACTTGGTCATTGTCAAAAGTAAGTTTATCGTCTGACTGTGAAAATGGAGCGGTAGAAGGAGAAATTGGAATGCGTTCATCAGTTTTCTTGGGTTCAAACACCTCGTTCCCCGTTGCGGCATCATCCAGATGAAAGATTTTTATGTGGTCTTTATCAAAAGCAAGTTTAATGACAGACTTAGATAATGGAGAAGCAGATGGAGAAATTTGACTCTGATCATTAGTTTGCAAGGGTTCCAATATTTCATTTTCGATTGCCGCATTATCGACATACTGGTCCTCATCATGAATATGTTTCAGGAATGAATAAGATAACTGAGAGATAGATGGAGAAATTTCAATATGACCATCAGTTTGCACTGATTCCAACATTTCGTTCTCAGTCATTGCATCATCGACATGAAATATTTTCGTCCGGTCATTTTTATGAGTATGTTTCATTGCAGACTGAGATAATGGAGAGGTGGAGGAAGAAATTTGATTGTGACCATTAGTTTCAATGGATTCCAACATTTCATTCTTAGTTGTCGAATCATTCACATGATCAATTGTTACCCCATACTCAGATAAAAGAGAGGTAGATGTTGAAGTATGACTCTGACTATGAGTTTTTTGCACTGGTCCCAACATCTGATTCTTAGATGCCGCATAAAACATTTTTGCTTGGTCATTGTTAGAATTATGTTTCTCGTTCGACTGTGATAATGGAGAGGCAGATGCAAAAGTCTGAATAAGCCCATTACTTTGTTTGGGTTCTAACACCTTTTTCTCCATTTTTGCATCATTTCTATGAATGTTTTTTACGTGGTTTCTGTCAAAAGTATGTTTCATAGCCGACTTGGATTTTGGAGAAGTTGATGGGGAAATTTGACTAAGAGAATCAATATGCATGGGTAGAGAATCAATATGCATGGGTTCCAATAGTTCATTCACATTTGTCGGATCATCCACATGTAAGTTTTTTGTCTGGTCCTCGTCACGAATTAGTTTTGAGACCGACTGGGATAATTGAGAGGTCGATGGAGAAATTTCAATGTGACCGTCAGTTTGCATGGATTCCAACATTTCGTTCTCGGTTGTCGTACCATTGACATGCAAGATTTTTGTCTGGTCATTGTCATGACTAAGTTTCATCGCTGTCCGGGACAATGGAGAAGTAAATGAAGAAATTTGATTATTACCGTCAGTTTGAATGGATCCCAGCATTTCTTTCTCTGTCGTCGCATCACTCATGTGCAAAAATTTTGCATTGTCATGAACAAGTGTCACTCGATACTCAGACAAAAGATGGGTAGATGATAAAATATGACTATGATCATCAGTTTGCACTGGTTCCAACATTTCATTCTTAGATGCCACATCTGTTATATAAAATATTTTTGCTTGGTCATTGTCAGAAGTAAGCTTCTCGCTTGACTGTGACAATGGAGAGGTGGATGGGGGCAATTGAATATGCCCATCAGCTTGTTTGGGTTCCAACACCTTGTTCTCTAATGGTGTATCATCCATATGCAAAGTAAGTTTCATGGCTGACTTTGATAATGGAGAAATCTGACTATGACATTCAGTTTACACATGATCCAATATTTCATTCTCAATTGCCACATAATCCACATTCGAGTTTTTTGCTTGGTCCTTGTCAAGAGTAAGTTTCATGGCCGACATGGATAATGGTGAGGTAGATGTAGAAATTTGACTATGACAATCAGTTTGTACTTGTTTAAATATTGTGTTCTCAGTTGCTGCATTATCCATATGCAAGTTTTTATCCTTGTTCGGGTCATGAGTAAGTTCCAAGGTAGAAATTTTCCTATTACCATCATTTTGCACAATTTCCAGCATGTTGTTCTTTGTTGCCACACTATTCACATGCAAGATTTCTGCCAAGTCACTATCATGCATAAGTGTCACGGCAGACTGCAACAATAGAGAGGCAGATGGAGATTGACTATTACCATCAGTTTGCATCACATCCGACTTATATAATGGAGAGGTAGATAGAGAAATTTTGTTATGATCATTAGTTTGCACTGGTTTCAACACGTCGTCCTTGGTTGCCGCATCATTCACATGCAAGATTTTCTCCCTATCATTATCTTTGGTTAGTTTCACGGCAGGTGGGGACAATGGAGAGGTGGAAGGAGAAATTTGAATATGAACATTAGTTTGCATGGATTCTAACATATTATTCTCAGCTGATGCATTATCCACACACAAGTTTTTTGTCTGGTACATGTCCTTTACGGCCGTCTGGGACAATGGGGAGATTGGTGGAGAAACTTTATTAATACTGTCACTTTGCATGCGTTCTAATATTTTGTTCGCACTTGGTGGCTCAACAATATCCAATTTTTTTACAAAGACCTGGTCCTCATTAAAAGGTTTTTTTGATTTGGCTTTCCCCTTTTTCTGATAATGCGCAGCAGAAAACAATCCCCTGGTGATGAACTTTCTGAACTCTCTCCCGAATGGGCTAACAACTCGATTTCCAAAAGGTTCCATAGATAATGAAGCAGTCCTTTCTGTTGCTATTTTGGATGTTCCCATTACATCTCTTGACTGAATAACAGTTTTTCTCATGCCATCAGGACCTAGTAAAGTAGTCGGAGATGAAAATGGACTTCCCAGTTTTCCTGTTGAACCTGGGGAACTGTTTGGAGAGGAAATTACACTTTCATTGTACTTGAGTATATTAACAACTCGACTTCCAAAAGGTTCCATAGATAATGAAGCAGTCATTTCTGTTGCTATTTTGGATATTCCAATTATATCTCTCGACTGAATAACAGTTTTTTTCATGCCATCAAGACCTAGTAAAGTAGTCGGAGATGAAAATGGACTTGCCAGTTTTCCTGTTGAACCTGGGGAACTGTTTGGAGAGGAAATTACACTTTCATTGTACTTAAGTATATTAATGTCTGATGGATATCGATTTATAACATTAAATTTCTTGGACAGTAACGGAATTTCTGTTTTGATGATTCCAGGGGGATCAGGTGAATTTCTGCCCTGCTGAGACGAGTTAGTTCTGACATTGGGAGAAGATTTGAGCTGGACAGTAGAATTTCCCCCCTTCTCAAATGAAGCTTCAGATTCAATATCTTGTTGCATATCGGAAAGGGAAGTTGTTCTTTCTGGAATTGGATCACATGCCTTAAGTGCAAAGGAATGTCCTTTTCTACACTTGCAGACATCAAGACAAGAACCATCTGAAACTCTGAGATGGTTTTGAGAACTTGATGTGCCTGAGGAATTTCTTTTCACATTTCCTGCATTACAGATTAAAGCAATTAGACCTACCGTTACTACGTTTTTATTTTTGGTTGGCCAGATGAAATGGGGTTTGCAAGAAAATTACCTTTCGATGACTTTCTTTTTTGATGTCCTTTCTCTTGTTTGGAATTTTTGTTCCGTAGTCAATATCTGGTGCCTCCCATCAGCTGTCAATTGAAGGAAGCTTGCAACAAATTCAAAATTCCAGAACCCTGAATATAAAAACAGAATCAGTCATCACAGTCAGAACCAATGAGTAATACAAGAATATAAAGAGGGACATGTCCAAAACAACTTTTAAGGATGCATGAATATAAATAAACACACATACATATAGACATGCACATTCAGATTTGTACCTTAATGTCACAAATGAACAAATCACAATGGCAGGAAGAAAAGAAAAGGAGGACATGAATGAAGGTTCGGAAATCCCCATCGCTTGGAAAAATGGTGGTGATCACCTTCTTGGTTTGGTTTAGGCTGCCGAGGTTACAATTATATTCAGCCCATTGTTACACAAAGCTTTACCATATTAACCCGCCAATATATATGCTGTGGTTTAGAATATAAATCGCAAGTAATTCCATACACGCATATTTTATCAATTGAAAATTAATATCTAGCTACTAATTAGTGGTGTAATTTAATTGCTAATTTAATTGGTATAGTCATAAAAATAATTGAATACCTATACATATATTTGAAATAGAAAAAATTGGCTCTAAGGTGATCCTTGGAGTTTCATAATATTTCATGAATTATTGATATTGATTTTTATTTTCTATTTTTGTAGATATAGGATGCAGTACTCTTCCTGTTTGCAAATATACCCGTTTTGTATTTAAAAAGTCTGCTTATAATCTCAGTGATATTACTGAGGTTACTAGCTCTTTAAACATATTACATGTTATTTGAATTCTAAACGTGTGTCTAATTTCTAGATCAATCAACAAATATAATGTCTATTGAATTTTTATAAATTTAACCAGTGCAATAATTTTTAAATATTTAAATTAATAATTTCATTCATTCAGTTATTCCAAAAACATGATAAATATAAGAAGGGTTGTTGTTTGGTTCACGAGGCGTTATGTGTTTGGTATCAGGAATTGGGAATTGGGTTAGGGTAATATGATGATGAAATTTCATTTGTGATATCATCTGTTTGATTTAATTCTGGAATGAAATTATTTAATATAAAATATTATTGAAACAATAATTAGATAAATTTATTTTATTATTAGTAATGCTTGATTGTATATATTATTATTTTATTATTATTAATAATGTTAATTATCAATAATAAAATAATAATATTAAAATTGACACTCATACCCTTCGCTCATACCCAGCTCCCCATTGGTATCAAAAACCCATACCTTGTGGGTCTGAGGCATGAGGTTTGAAATTTAAAAAAACTGAAACACCAAGTATGAGTTTAATTCATTCTAAACTCATAACTCATACCTCATTCCAGAAACTCCCAAACCAAACGACCCCAAATGGATTACTAATTAAAGAACATATATATTTTACATTAGATTTTGTAATATATTATAAATAGAATATAATGCATGACGTATATTGTCTAATTAGTACTCTATTTAAAGTTGCGAATACTTCGTTCTCTCTCCTTTTATTTCATTTTCACCCACCATATTCCTCAAAATAAATGACGGAACATTAAATTTCTTAACTAATTTCAGGCCCATTAAGAAATCTGACAAACTGAAAAACCACATATATTATCACAAGCCATAATAGGAGCTGTATACCAACCAGCAAATAAATCCAGTTGTTCATTGATACAGGATAGAATACAGGAGGAGCGTTAAATACCATCAACTTATGAAATTACAACCTGCAAGTCACACAAAAAAAAGTACCATATTATCCGTCCATACTATCTAAACAAAGCTCATAAGAGTACAAGTCTCAGGTGATTATCTCCTTCAGCAGCCAATCCAAACTAGGATATGAAAAGTACAAAATGAGAAAAGACGGGATCGCGAAAAGTACAGTGATCAGCAAGTACAACAATATGATGGCTGCACTGGCAGGTATGACATACAACACAATCAGGAGAAACATGAGTACCAGCGGAAATTTGGTTGTCAAATTGACTATAAAAATCAAGGAATTCTGTAAGGAAGAACTTAAGCTTCTCGCATTGAGGTAATTATCCACGTTTCGATTTGATCTCGACGATTCTGATTGACAACCCTCTTCTGATTCCAATTCAGTGTTTGCTGGCCAGCCAGCATGATTATTATCTCCAGGATAGACAGAATTAGATTTTCCTCTATCACCATTCCTGCTCTCAACCATCCAAAGGAGAAAATAATTTTTGCGCGGGAACTTAAGGTTACCCCTGTAGATCAGACGGACGGACACGAGATTGCACCATGGACAAGAGATAAAAAGTGGAAGCTGTATAGGTATAGTGGGAAATTTTACCACAGCCCATTGCAGTCCTAGGATGCAGTTTTTACATAGCGTGTGACCACACCATAAAACATAGGGAACATTTTCCACAATATTAAAGGATTCCCAGCATATATGACACTCTAATCCCTCTTCTCTACTTGTACATGAAGACAATTCATCATCTGAGGAATCTAGAGCATCTGTTCTGTGCTTATGAGAGTCATTCTTCAAACCATTGTTACCAGCTACACAATTGGATGCAAAATTCCACATATTGGTAGCTGGGTATGATTAAATAAACAGCAGTAAACGGCCAATCTACAGGAGAGAGAAATCCAAGTTGCAGTTGTGTGCAAGTAGGCCTTCCATTCTACAATAACAGAGAAAACCTGAGTTTAGGCACATGGAAAATTTAGTCATATAATATACTATATAGACTACTATAAAAAGATAATCATTTGAGGTTTACTTTACAGGCAAATATTATATAACAAATTGTGCGGTCTGCGTAAATACTAACTGCCCAGAAAATCACAAGTCATTTGGGCTAAATACAAACGTCTAATCCTTCAATCCTTGAAGCATATGATCTTTTTGAATCCTTGAAGCATAGTTTAAACCTCATATATTCATAAGCTTCATGAGATCATGATAGAGTCCCTATACTTGTGCTTGTGTTGTGAACATTGCCTGGGTGGTAACAGTAGCAAAGTACAGTAGAACAAACGACACTAGAATATTATTTAATGATAACATTTTCGAATAAAATTAGAAGGTCCAAAATTACACCTCCGAATAAAATAGAATAGATGCAAGAAAATTAAAGCCACTAATTGTGGAAGTCTGAAATAAGTAAAATACGAAATAAGTGAATCCACAAGTACCAAGAATCCCCTTATATCTAGTCTATCATAATTACCCATGAACTACCCCTATGGCAGCTATGTTGGTAGTCAATAGCTTAATTCTGGGATGTAAGTCGCATAAAATTTGCCAACTTTGAATACTAGTTATGTTAGTAACATCTCCCCCCCTCTCCCTCTCTCTCTAACACAAACATACACCAGGGTTTTACCTACCAAGAATTGCCTCTTGGCAGCCAAAATCAGCCTTGAATTCTAGAGAGAAGGGAGAGCTTTCGAGAGAGAGTGTTAAAATCTTAAAAATAAGAAGTGAAAAATAAAGAGTTACAAAGTGCTTCACTTCCCACACTTCTTCATAAAGGGGTGAATCTCTCTATTAAATTTAAATTTGAATTCAAAATTAAACATTTTGACTCGAGCCCACATTTAAATTGAAGAAAGGCCCAAGACTAATCCGACATTTTATTCAAGTGTGACAAATACATATACATATGTATTTCCTATACATAAAAAGTGCCAAGTGTGTATTTCTTTGACCACTTGGGGATGCCAGCCCTTCTTGGCGAGGCAAGACTATCTACGCTCCAAGGGTATGCTTTTCACAGCCACTTAGCAGGCTTGTCAAGCCCAATGCCAAGGTTGGCATCCCCAAGAGGTCCACCTCATGACAACCTAAAGGCTCCAAAGGCGTACAACCTCTTGGAAGCTCTCTTCCCCCCACCCCTCCGCCAAAAAAAACCTGGAAAGATTCTTCCAAGATATTTTTCTATAAATATGGACACAATCACACAAAAATACAGCATAACCTCATTCAAGACAGAGTGCTTGTTACAAGCGTGGCAGAGATGCTTTAACAGGTGTAAAAATTAATATTATTATTCACTTGAGCAATGCATTAAATAGCCTTGGTATATGTTGATCTTTTTTGGTATTTATACGATTTAAAGGTACACCTCTGCAACAAACTTTATAATCCTATCAGTGTTATACTGCACCCGCATGTCACAAACAATAATCTTCACTGATGATATGTGAATTAAGACACCAGTCTTAAAATTAAGGCCGTAATAAGTCCATAAAAGGATGTTGTAATAAATGTCTAAATTCCTAATAGAGAACTAATACAAAATATCTAATTGATTCTAGAATATTCCTAATTCGATAATACAGATATTCAATCACGGATACACTTTTATATCTAGATAATTAAGAAAAAAGGAAAATATCCCGCATTTTAGCACCTCAATCAAATATATAATTTGCTCCCCATCAATCTGTTATAACAATGATCGAAAGTGAAACTTGGCTTAATAGGAACGCAGTCATCAACCCCAAAGTTTAATCGACGACCGACTCATGAGTAGAACTAAAAAAAATCCAACTGAATGTAATTAGCTAGTAACACTTTAGGTCCAACGGCACACTAAATAAAAACATACTAATAAAAGACCATCAATAAATCTAAAAAAAAGTAGTAAAGTCAGAAAATAGAAATTACAGATCAGAAATATGAAAGGCAAGATAAATAAAACTGAAACCAATCGGTCAATTACAATATTAGATAAAAAAGAAAGAGGCAGAGATTAAGTAAAATCTTACGTAAATAGACGATTACCAATACGATTTGATGTTAGGGTTTGAAAACGATTGAGGGTAGGGGGTGCTTATTGACAACCTACTCCCACCGCAGAGAACAAACTGTGTGCAGTGGTGCGAGTGCCTCTCTTTTGTCTCTCGTATCTCTCTCTCTCTCTCTCTCTTTTTTTTTTATTATTATTCCACCCAAATTACTCTTCCTTTCGATTATTCTTTTTACCGGCTCCTGATTTAACATGACACATTTATATTAAATTTTTTCATTGATGAGCCGGTACTTAAATCATGAATTTAAATTTGACCACGATGTTCGTCTGAGTTAATTTTGTGTTTTTATTGTGAAGATCGAATAATTTTATCATTATTTCTTAAATTATGTTTATGTTATTTTATTATTCATTCCGTTCCTTTTTAATAGTTTATTAATAGAACTAAAGATATTGTATATTTTGGAAAATGAAATTAACAAGTACTCACATGTTATGCTTACGCAATGCATTGTCATAAAAAAAATAATCCTGTGTTCGGTAACTTTCATTTCATTTCAAATAACATAATACAAATCTAAATTGTTATTATTACCCAAACATGTCATTTAATCAAATTCAGAATTTAAAATGAAATTCATGTTGTCAAACAACCCATAAAAGAGATCGTAAATCATTTATAAATTACTATTATACAGAGGTTTAAATTTTACATAACTGTTGAAGTTTGAGTATAAAGAAACCGTTACAGAATTTATTTATTTATTCCAATTAAAAAACATGTTTAAGTTTGTCATCTATAAATGGAGAAACGGGGTACGGAACAAAGACGGGTGAACAAAGATGACTAGAAAATAATGCACCTTGTGCTTTGCTTTACCCACCACGTATATATAGAGTTGAAGAGACCCACCCGAATTGCCAATTTGTTGGAATTTCTAGCTGTCATTCTCAACACTTATGTGCAATAATTTCAATTCTATGTAAACGCTTGTACTCTTATGGGATGCTATTTTGGCCATTTATCAATATCTTGCATACAAAATCTTGAATAAACAATGTGACACAAACATCTCACATGCCACTCTACATATCGATCAGCGATCTGTGCTCAGAATTCGCATCATTTCATCTTAAACGATATTTTATAAAATTATGTTATCTCTATCACTGTTACCCGGATAGCGGAATCAAATGTAGAAAATTTGATTTTTAATCTTGAATAAATTTCAAAATTATCGATAAATTTTTTAGTCTCGACTGTTCCGGAGAATACCACTTTTCTCTCGTAATAACTAATAATAAGGTATAAAGCACTCCATGTTTTGGTGATTAACATGCAAGGCTGCTGTGAGAACCTTACTGGTTTCGTATTTGTCTTTAAAATAAATTACTGGTACGAATGTAAGTGAATAAGATGGTACGTACTACGTACTAGGCTCAAATTAACCAAGAGGGAATATACGGATGATGTGCAATGCTTTTAGCCACTCATCAAGTTCTGCATACAAGTTATGGATAGAGATGATAATTGTATGCTTCAAACCCAGTTGTCCGTATGCCAAAACCAGTTTTTTCACGACTGATGCGAAAACTATCACTGTTTGGGAATGAAATGATCGACGTGTATTTTTCTTCTTATTTAAAAGTAGACCGACATGTATATTTGTCGATATATAATGATTCTGATTTCTGAAAATAAATAACACATTCCTGAAAAAAAAGGTCAAATTCATAATTAATGTATAAACAAACAGTACCAACGCGACTCCAAATCGAAATAGTTTCACGTTAAAGTGTAATCGTTGTTTTTTATCTTCAAAATAAACAGATTTATCGTGTAGGTTCTGACTTATATGCTATAACAAATGGTCGGGACAAAGAGCAAAGAGAGTTTTGGTTTCTTGCTCTAAGTTTGATAGGCACAACTCTACAACTCTTATGTAGTCATGTCCTTTTGATAGCAACTCTATACGATTTGTTCAGATCAGTAACACTACTTTTTGCTATAAATTATTTCTATGGAGTTGCCTTCTCATTGATTTATATATTTTACAACTGAAAAGTAAGAATAGTTAACAGATTGTTAAGAGCTGATGAATAAATTTGTTCGAATTAGCCAATTCGTATAAAACATACAATACTACACTAGTATTAAAATTAAGTTGCGCTTATGTTCCCACAAGAACAAGTGGTATCAAAAGTTAAGGTTCAAAAAGCTAAATTTTAGGATAACGGATTGCATTGTTGTTATGCCGGATGCCCTTAGTGTCAATTTGCGATTAGAGATGTGTTTGGTGATTTGTGTCAACAAATGTATGTACTGTAATGATTAGATGACGTGTCCCAGATCCAGAAATAAGTGTGTATGAGATCTGTTAAACTATTTTGCTAACAAATTTAACTAATACATATTTTGAGTTGTCTCGTTCCCGTAAATACTGTACATATATCTGTATTGTATAGAAACTATCTGTGTTGTACCTATACTGTATAGAATAAATTGATTGTTATATATTGTATTGTACTTGGATATCCACCACTCTTTCATTCTGACCTCCCATGTTCTCTACTTGTTCTTGGTCCTCACAGTTAATACAAGTTCTATCAAAATTTGTATACTTTTCCATGAAGTTTAGCACTGTTCTCTTCTCCCAATCATGCCTATCTCCACTCCCCACCTCCCTACCTCCTCCTCCTCCTCCTCCTTCCCCTCAAGGTGGTCATTCTCTCTTACCTACCTTGTATATACACATGTACTTCAAATGAGACCGGATACCTGTGAGAACCAAACTAACTGCACAACAAATTTAGAGAATCTTTAGTTCTCACATTTCTCGTAGCTCCACTGAATCCTACTCAGAATTCAATATATAGTATTTTATTAATTCTTTATTAGATTAACCGTTGAACCAAAAATGGACGAGTGACTACAAAAATATTTATTTCGATTATAATAGTATAGTATAAATAGATATATTGTTTTCACCCTATGTAACAGTTGATTAATTTATTCGTCAACCTGCAGGTTCTTCTTCATGCGCCCTGCTCAGTCGAACAACTCTACTAGCGATGACGATGACGATGACAACAACACTGGAAACGCCGCTGAGTGCTATGCTTGCACTCAAGTAGGCATCCCTGTTTTCCACTCCACATCATGTGACCAAGCTAACCAACCTCAATGGGAAGCCTCTGCAGGGTCATCACTTGTCCCAATAAGCTCCCGCCTCGACATTAAACCCACTGCAGCTGAACGTCGTCGTTGTCAAGACTCCGGTCCATTCGGAAGCGTTCTCGATCCAAGAAGCAAGCGTGTGCAGAAATGGAACAGAGTGTTCTTGTTGGCACGTGGTATGGCCTTAGCTATTGATCCTCTGTTTTTTTATGCACTTTCGATTGGTCGATCTGGTTCTCCATGTTTGTATATGAATGGTGGTTTGGCGGCAATTGTGACCGTGCTTCGCACTGGTGTGGATGCTGTGCATCTTTTTCATCTCTGGTTGCAGTTTCGGTTGGCATATGTGTCTAGAGAGTCTTTAGTGGTTGGGTGTGGAAAGCTGGTGTGGGACGCAAGCGCTATAGCGGATCACTATGTTCATTCTCTTAAGGGATTCTGGTTTGATGTATTTGTCATACTACCGGTTCCTCAGGTAATTTAGCCTGTAATCAACAAATTGATGATTAGTAGTACTGTGATTGGTTGATACTTAATAGTCGTATTGCGGATGACTTGCCTGATATGTTGTGTTGAGAGTCTGTAGGCGAATAAGATTTGTAGCCTTACCCGACCTACGTTTTATTACTGATGTATGAAACTGTATTTGTCACTTGTCCTTGATTTGATTATAGAAGTGTAGATTGTTTTCCAATGCACTGTTAAGTTCCATTTATACTTGTTGAACTCGAATATTTTGTTTGTTTGTCTATTTTGCAGGCCATATTTTGGTTGGTGGTTCCGAAATTGATTAGAGAAGAGAAGATTAAATTGATCATGACAATTCTTCTACTTATGTTCTTATTCCAATTCCTTCCTAAGGTCTACCATTGTCTTTGCTTAATGAGAAGAATGCAGAAGGTTACTGGTTATCTCTTTGGCACCATTTGGTGGGGTTTTGCACTTAATCTCATTGCTTACTTCATTGCTTCTCATGTGAGTTTTTCTTGATTGATTATATCTCTACCTATTTATCAACTTAATTATCTGTCAATTTAATTAGAATTGTTTGTCTTTTTACCCGCTAGGTTGCTGGAGGATGCTGGTATGTTCTTGCTATACAAAGAGTAGCCTCATGTCTCACACAACAGTGTGCAAGCAGAGCTTCATGTAACCTCTCTTTGTCGTGCTCACAAGAGGTTTGTTACCAGTTTTTTCAGTCTGCAGACACTACAGGATATCCATGCAGTGGGAACTCCACGATGATGGTCAATATCCCACTGTGTCTAGATGCTAATGGACCATTTCGTCATGGTATCTACAAATGGGCTCTCCCTGTCATTTCCAGCAACTCAATTACTGTCAAGATTCTGTATCCTATCTTTTGGGGACTAATGACCCTCAGGTATGCAACAACACAACTTACCTCCTTTTCCTTTGAAATTGTAGATTCTTACGTCCAATATATATAAATTATAAGTGAGTGTTCAAGATATGATTAAAAATTTAGGTTGGCTAGTCACCTGGATATTTGGAAAATAACTAAAAACCACTCTATAGCCAAATAAAATCCTTGAAAGCATATAATAAAATCTGTGTGCTATTTACAGTACTTTTGGAAATGACTTGGAACCCACAAGTAATTGGCTAGAAGTTGTCTTCAGTATAGTGATTGTGCTTAGTGGTTTAATGCTCTTTACGCTGTTGATCGGAAACATTCAGGTAAAGTTCGAGTTTTAATATATTTCTATTTTAGATTTTCACCATACTCCATGTTACAATGCTGTGCTCAAGATGCAGTTTTAACAATTTGGATTTGAAATTTAGGTATTCTTGCATGCCGTTATGGCAAAGAAGAGAAAAATGCAGCTTCGGATCCGAGACATGGAATGGTGGATGAAGAGAAGACAGTTACCTTCTCAACTGAGACAAAGAGTTCGGCATTATGAACGCCAAAAATGGGCAGCCATGGGTGGTGAAGATGAGATGGAGTTGGTTAAAGACTTACCAGAAGGGCTTCGACGTGACATCAAACGATATCTTTGCCTAGACCTTATAAAAAAGGTAACAAATTCTATAAATTCATATGACCAGTCTCATGATTCTCATCCAAATTCTGTAGATTTCTAGATAACTTATGTGAAGAAACCTCTCTCATATTTTACTTTGATTAACATTTTTTTGTTTTAGGTACCTCTGTTTGAAAGTTTAGATGATCTTATTCTTGACAACATATGTGACCGTGTTGTGCCCCTTGTCTTCTCCAAAGATGAAAAGGTGAAAAAAGCTACGCTTTTAAAATTTATTATGGTGACAATGTATAGGACATCTGATCATATTTACAAAAGCAAAAATTAAGAAAGTTTTGTTGTTTTCTATAATTTTAATATAACAGATTATTCGAGAAGGAGATCCTGTACCAAGAATCATGTTCATTGTTCGTGGTCGCGTGAAGAGTAGCCAAAATCTGAGTAAAGGTGTGGTGGCCACAAGCATACTTGAACCAGGAGGCTTTTTGGGTGATGAACTCCTGTCATGGTGCCTTCGACGTCCGTTTACTGACAGACTACCGTCCACTTCAGCCACATTTACATGCATCGAGTCAACAGAAGCATTTGCACTCAGTGCAAATAATCTTCGGTATATCACTGATCACTTCCGCTACAAGTTTGCAAATGAGAGGCTTAAGAGAACAGCTAGATATTATTCATCAAACTGGAGAACCTGGGCAGCTGTTAATATACAGTTGGGTTGGAGGCGTTACATGACAAGGACTAGGCCCCCAATGAATCATGTAACTGTAAATGGCGGTGGTAGTGACAGTGGCAGGGACAGCGAGCAAAAACTCCGGCAGTATGCAGCAATGTTTCTGTCTCTCAGGCCACATGACCATCTTGAATAAAAGAAATTAATATTCAGTTTCATTTATTTGTAATTTGTAATATACCATTTCACCATTAGATATTTGTGATGATTTGAAGGGTGACATGGAGGTGTATAATATGTTGAGTTCATTTATCAAATAAAGATGGAGGATGTTGTGATTCTTCCATTAATAGAATAAAGAGCTTAAATGTGTGACTTGTGGAGTTGTAATCGATCAGTGTTGCTCAATTCTTGGCAAATGTATGGTTACTGAATTTTAGTGTGTACATAAATCGGGTTGATTCAAGAACAAGGGCAGCGAACTTAAGCTACAAAATCTCTGCTTATGCTCACTTGATAGCGTTATTATGCATGTAAGCTGTCATCACTAATCCCCACTTAAGAGCTGAAAGGCTTCCGGTTAATTTGATTTTTTATATCTACTTGAATTATCCTTAGATCTCAAAATGGTTACCACCATCGCTTTCCCTCTGGCCTCTCTAAAAAGAAGTAATCAAATTTGGTATTGACAAGCCTCTTCGGATAAACACCAATTCTATATTGGTCCACAGATATATTTGTTTGATTAGTATGTAATATAATGTGAACTGATTGTTATAGAACAAGTTGAGTATTCCACATGAGTTTTAAGTTGAAACCTTAGTGATTAGTCGACAAGAAGCTGGTAGAGTTTTAGGAATAGACCACATCAGCCTGTCCTACGTACTCCTACCTAATAAAACATAATTTTCTTGAAATGAGACTAGTGGGAAGCTGATTCCTCCTTCTGTGAATGGTCATGTGATATTTGTTGAACTTGATTCAAGATGCACAAAACTCATTTCAACCACATAAAATAAATAGCACAGTAACTCATATAAATGAGAATCATCGAGTACAAGTCGCATCAACTGGCGTGTTATGATGTACGCACTTGTGCCACTGGATGCATTATTACAATATATTAGGAGTCATGAACTCATGATTCTCAAATCCATATAATCAAGTGACACTGACAGGAAGCATCTACCTGAATTTTATGTTCCTAATGCAGGGGGGGCATCTCACCAAAAAAAGGTCTCAAATTATCAAAACAAGGCCAGGCAGGGGCTTCTGCGAACATGGGGTAGTCAGTATCAAATATCAGCTGATTATTATCTATCATAAAGTGAAGGCGCGTGCATGTTTCTGGATACCATTTTAAATTACCGACTCTACTAAATTGTAAAGCGATTAGGGGAGGTGTTAATTGAATCACATAGGATTCGAAAGTCAGAACTCATCTAACATATGAGCTTAAGTTGGTGAAAATCAAGCTACTGTTTATCACAAAAATATCGACAGCAGCAACACGATTCTTTATCATTTTCGCAATTCAGAAAGTATAATTTAAGGAATTCTAGTCGGTAAATATAACATTTAAAAGCCTTTGTCCGTGTGGCTTGTGCCACCCATCACACTCGGCTATTGAGTTCTATTTTTGGACGAAATGAATAAATGAAGTTAATGAGTGCAAGCAGAGTTCATAACACCCGTCTTACCTTGGTATATGAATAAATGAAGACAAGTTTTCTAGAAGGATGTAGCTTGGCCTGAACGAAAATTGACAGAATATAATCTTAAAATTATTCAGATTAAAATTTAATTAAAATATAACACAACAGATTCATAGCTCAGTAAAGCAATTGGTCCCAAGTCAAAGTCAAAGCTAGTTGCCAGGTTTGACTATTTGCAAAACTAGAATCTTGTAGATTTACATAAATTTTGAAAATTACACAGATCATTTACATTCCCGGAAGACAAATGGCAAATTCTGACAACCAAAACTGTAATGCCCATGTAGCTCTGATTCCCAGCTCCGGCATGGGACATCTAACACCCTTTCTTCGTCTTGCTGTTTCACTCATATCCCACAACGTTAGGGTCACTTTGATCACGGCACATCCAACAGTCTCACTAGCTGAATCACAGACTCTATCTTGCTTCTTTTCTACTTACCCTCAAATAACCGCATCACAACTTCCTCTCAAACCATTTGATTCCCCTTCCGAAGATCCTTTTTATATTCAATATGAAGCCATCCGTCGCTCTTCTCACCTTCTTTCACCCATTTTACGTTCTATATCTCCATCTCTCTCTTCTCTCATTACAGACATGAGCTTAGCCTCTACCATTATCCCAGTGACACAAGCCCTTAACCTTCCTAACTATGTCCTCTTCACATCATCTGCCCACATGTCAACACTGTTTCTCTCCTTCCATGCCATTGCTGGCTCAAGAGGAGAGGGCGGCCATTTTATGATCCCAGGTATGCAGCCTCTACCGGTATCATGGATTCCTCCACCATTACTTTCTGAGAAGGATAGCTTGTTCAGGACCCAATTTATGGAGAATGGTAAAACAATGCTACAAGCAGATGGAATACTAATCAATACATTTGAAAGATTTGAGCAAGAACCATTGGCAGCACTCAATGCTGGTGAAGTAGTAACAAGGTTGCCACTAGTGACGTCCATAGGGCCATTTGCACCATGCGGTTTTGAGAGGAGCCAGTCACTAACATGGCTTGATGGTCAACCAATGAATTCAGTTGTGTTTGTAAGCTTTGGGAGCAGGACTGCCATTTCAGGGGGGCAAATTAAGGAACTGGCTGATGGATTGCTGAGGAGTGAGTGTAGGTTTATTTGGGTAGCAAAAGAAAAGAAAGTTGATAGAGAGGATGACAAGTTGTTAGATGAGCTGGTTGGTGAGGAGTTTATGATGAAGGGGAAGAACAAAGGATTGGTGTTTAACCAATGGGTGAATCAAGAGCAGATATTGAGTCACCCATCAGTTGGTGGGTTTTTAAGTCACTGTGGATGGAATTCTGTGACTGAGGCCGCATGGCATGGTGTTCCGATTTTAGCTTGGCCCCAACATGGAGACCAAAAGATGAACGCATATGTATTGAGTAGAGCAGGGCTAGGAATATGGGCTGAAAATTGGGGGTGGGGAGGTGAAATGGTGGTAAAAGGGATGGAAATCAGTGAAAAGATTAAAGAGTTTATGGGTAATGAACTGTTAAGAGCACAAGCGGTAAAAATCAGAGAAAATGCTCGAGCAGCAGTAGCAGAAGGTGGTAGTTCCTACAAAGGAGTGATTGAACTTATCCAGATATGGAAGAACAAGTCAATTAAAACATTCTGATCCACGTATCAATTATAATATCTGTCATCTTGTTGAATTCAAAAGAAGTTGAACTTCAATAGTATTATAATGTCTAATATTTAAACGGATTTTTAAGCTAATAATACACACATTTCGAACTACAATGCAAGTAAGGATGTCATCTTATATAGTAGGCAGAGAGAGACCTCAATGAAATGACATCAAAAGTGATCCCATTTTCAATTGATTTTTTCTTGGAAATCTGTCAGAATATTATAAACTAAACTACCGCCTTGCACTGTCAAACAATCAAACAACCATGTACAGGTGATCACATATGGAAATATTAATTCCTAACATAATGATGAAAACAAGCAATAGTGAGCATATATATATATCTGCCTATAAGATAGTTGCATAACTAGTCCAAGGGGTTGCCAAATAAATAACTAAAAATATACTCTGAATACTCGATCGCTTTCAATTTACTTGATTAAATACTCATTTAACATTGGCTATAAAGTAAGAATCAGGGACAAGTCACTAATAAGTAATAAAAGTGTATCCCTGTGTTGAAATGAATTTAGGGTCAGTCAAAAAAAACATTGGGTGTGAGTGAAAGTACTTCCTCTTTAGGCAGCAGGAAAATGTTAAACAGGTCAATATCATAATAATTTAATGCCAGTCAGCTTCATATTACAGTATGTATATGAATTTTTACTTGTAAGATAATAAAGCAAAAATTGGAGAACAGAAAAAAGAATTACACAGACCAAACCAAGTTCGCTGACCTGACAGCTTCTATCACCAGACGAAGATTAAAACAATAAAGGAAGCAGCAGTTCATTTGTAGATGAATAAAGAATTTAAAAAGACAAAAAATTGACATTTAATAAAATCTATAACAAACACATTGTGCGTAATTTATCCTGCAATGTGTGTTTTATGAAATTATAGATACAGTAAAAAACTAGAAAATAATATCTTAAACTTGTTTTCCTTGCTGCAATTTGTCATTAACCCAGAACTTAGTACATTCTCAGTACTTAGTCAGTCAGTTCAAAACACTTAGGTGTCTAGTATTATTACTATCCCCAAGACAGGTCAACATCAAATGGTTCTATGGTGTAGTGGTTAGCACTCTGGACTTTGAATCCAGCGACCTGGGTTCGACTCCCGGTAGGACCTCTTTTTATTTTCCATGCAACTCTTTTTATTTCCCTTGTAACTCAGAAGTAATTAAACATACATGCTATGTTGCAGAGTAAGGATTTACATGCCTCATAAAATAGATTAATATAAAAAAACTACTGATTGTAAATCAATAAATAGATTTAGTAAGTTAATAATGCACACAATTTATATTATGATACAAATAAGGATGTTACGGGATGTTCTAGGCAAATAAAGAATTCTATGAAATGGCAAAACTAATCCCATTTTCCACGAGTTTTAGGATTATCGCATATTGTAATATTAATTCACAATAAAACGATGAAAACAAGCAATAACCGGTAGCATAACCGGTCTAAGGCAGTTGCCAGGAGAGTAACCTTAACCTTTATAACTATGCTTTCAAGACGAGACCACTTTCAGTTCATTTGATTAATAAACAAATTAAATATGGAATGCAAAGTAACTTCAGGTATCATAATTAATAGATATTGGTTGTTTTTATCTAATATGTAATTTATAAGTTGAAAAATATATATAACTTTCAACTTATAAGGTGAAGTATAGATAAGTCAAACAAGGTAGTAAAAGGTCAATATCAATGTTATTTGATCCCAGCCGGGCTTTGCAACTTTGCATTATGATATATACACACACTAAAGGCCGTGGTCAATGCACAAGACTGAAGACTCCAACATAGCAAGAAGGTCTTACAATATTGATATAGATCATAATCCACTACATAGCGTACGTTATACCTATAAACCACCCGTCACATTAGTACAAATCACATGTCAAAGTAGTAAAAAACACTGATTATAGTTGCACAAATCACCAGCCTCACATTGAAAGATCACTAGATCGATAATAATAACTCAATTCTCAAAACAGTTTTGTATTTAAATACAACTAGCTAGGTAAATTTATGCCCATTCGGCCATACGAGTATCCAAGTAAAAAAAAATCTAAAAATACAAACTATCATCGCCCTCATCTGCTAATATAAGGCTGAAATAATTTGTTTTATTACAAGGTGATTCGCACCAATATGACTAGTGATTTGTAACGAGTTGGTAAGTGAAAATAATTTGTACGACCATATATATTTGATTTATGTATTCGAGTTTGATTTATGGGATGAAATATCAGAACCCAGAATAAGGAATCACATATTCACCCTACACCAAACCAAGTGTGCAACTGACAGCTTCTAATTCTATCACCAAACAAGAATTATAAAACAATATATGAAGCATTTGAATTGATAAATAATGAATATAGAAAGGCACACATATCTGTCATTAATAAATAATAATATCCGCATGAACATGCTCAATTCATCCTGCATGTGTGTGTTTATGTGAAATATCTCCCTTACCTTCTTTTCCCGTTCTTGGACTCCATGATGATTTGTCATCTTCAGTAAAACCCTAAATTTCTTATATATGATGTGCAAGTTATAGTAAGGAGAATATTATATTATTTTTATCGAGATATTCTTACATAATGTGGTTCTATGGTGTAGTGGTTAGCACTCTGGACTTTGAATCCAGCGACCTGGGTTCGACTCCCGGTAGGACCTTTTTCCACGTGTAAAACCAGAAACTATTGAGTAATGATGCTCCTCGTGCTCATGTTCAAGTGTCCAACAAAATGCACTAATTTAGAATTGTGATTTAACCCGAACTTATTAGAGCCATAGTTAACTGGGATACTTGATGTATAGGTTTTATATTTTTAGGTGAGATATTCAAATGGCATTTTAACTCATTTGAAATTTTAACGATATTCTTGCCGTGTGTTTCTACCGTACACTTAGACAGTGAATAATTGTTAGGTTTATATTCCTGAAAAGGCCTCTTTATTATTCACCACTCCCTGGATAATTTTTTAAAGAACATATTACAGCAATGACTGCAGAACTCATTAACTAAACTAAGCCAAGAACCCATGGCTTGATTCCTTCTCTCTTCTTTCCCAAGAAAAAGTCAAGGGGTACAATTACGAGGACTTCCCAGGGTCACCCATCCAAGAAAGCTTAACTTCGGAGTTCCGATGGGATCTGGTATAACTGCACCCCGCACTATTTGATTCCAAATTTGACTGTCATTTCTCAATTGGAGATTCCGAGATCGTGAGTCAACAATTTAAGATAGCAGAATGATTACCAGAAAATCTCTGCCTTGGCAGACGCCGCGTTCTCTTTCCCCACCCTGTTAGATTTCTATCCTCAACTTCCAATTCCCTACAAGTAGGCTGCTGTACTGGTGGAGGCAGGCAACTTAATGTTGCTGTTTGTGAAGGAGATATATCTACCAAACGCTTCCTCCCCCTACCATTTCTAGCAGCTCTCCTCTGTGAGAAACCTGACTGCCAAGTCTGACCTGAAGCTTTAAAAATCTCTTCGATGGTCTGCAGATCCTCAGTGACCTCGCTCCGTGACAGAGAAACCAGACCAGGCAATATGTCCCTTTGAAAGTCCCTGAGCTTCCTTACCCTTCTTGCTTGCCTTTTTCGGCCCCGTTTTGTTGCTGAAGTAACTCTAGTGTCTTCTTCGTCACAAACGTCCAAAACATATGGCTGAGTACAGTAATCATCTACCTTGGTTTCTTCCAGACTTAGAGTCATGAACTCAAAGTAATCCATGCCTTGTGGAGCAGTTTCCTCATCAAATGTTTTATCCACATTAGTTAAACTAACTTCGGTAATCTTACTCTCATGATCAGTTCCTTCGTACGAAGAAATAACCTCGGACAACCACAGGAGGCATTTAGGAGGCAAAGCGTCTGGGACCTGACAGGTAGGATCAAGAAGACTGAACTGGGATGATGAGATGTTGATTATTGCCTCTGCTGCAATTCGGGAAAGTTCATCATACTTAGAGTCATCTAACAAGACTCCCGGGCAGTTCTCAATTTTCTTCTCTAAAAGATCTGCTTCAAAGGAAACATCAGCTACAAATGGAGCCTCCAAATCAATATCTGTCGCTGCAATCTTCACAACCGCAGCCGGAACAAAGGGTGTCGATGGAGTTTCTTCTTCATTTAGAGTCAAATTTAAATCTATCTGAGGTCTCAGACCAGAAGAATAATTGCTTAGTCCATAATCTGCAATTGGATATGTGTCTTCACGTTTGCTAACAGATTTAATATTTTGGGTCAAAACTGCAGAGGCTCCATCACAAGCAAGTTTGGTCACATTATGAATTGGTTTGGAGGGACATATTGGAGAAATCAAACCCTTTGAAAAGTGAGGCACAGGCGCGTGAACAGTAGGAGTGCCCAACATTTTACTGTTATTTCTGGGGTTGCAATTAACAGCTCTTTTTCTTTCAGAGTCAGCACCACATGTTGCTGATGTGAAGTCCTTGAAGGGACCCTTTGTAGTTTCGGCTTTATTAAAGAAATGGTGAGAGTGAGTCTGCAGTGAGTCCAAACTCATTTGATAAGTAACTTCTGTTCTGATCTGTTTGTCAGTACTATGAATTTTTGTATCTGCAAAAACAGAATCGTGTTGGGCAACCACCTTGTTTTGTAAATTGCTTGCAGCTGCAACATAAGTATTCAAATCCAAATATGCATGTTGTTTCAGGCTTGATTGAGAACCAAAACAAAGTGCACTCTGATGGGATGCCCCAAAACTTGATCCCGGACGTAGACTCAAATTATTGGTGCTCTTGTCTCCGGAAAGCTCTGGCATCTGCATGGAAGAACTAGGAGGCCTCCCGGTAAAAGAAGACAAGGTACGATGGCCAGAATTATCCTGAGATGACACAATATTCTGGGCCAATGCACTGCATATTTTTCTACTGGGAGAAATACAAGAAGGCTCGGAATCCATAGCATCAGATTGTTGAATAAGGGGCCGTGAACTAGGCGAGTAGCAAGTATTAGTGGATCTATTTTGGTTTCCATCAGAAACTTGAACACCGAAAATTGTTCTCATTCTCTGAGGCGCTTCATTGCCTCTATCACAAGCGAATAATTTTAAAGCATCATGGGTTTCCCTAGGATCGGCTGGTGATAATTCAAAGAATGTAAATGGAGGCTCATCAGTGATCTTACCAAGGGAAGTATGTTCATCTAATCTTGTTTGCCCTGAAAAGAGCAGAATCAAATATTTTATTGACAGTTTAGTATTAAATGCCAAATAAAGTTAAAGTACAACTTTCTACTGCAAGCTGAACCTCCAGAGATTAAAAAAACATAATATATGAAACCATAGTATCATGAAAACAATCATACACACTTAGATGTGCTATACTTGATACTTTTCATCACTGTTAAGATGTGATGAAAATATAGAAAAAGGAGAGGAACATATAAAATATTTTTCCCAACTTCTTTGAAAAAAATTAGATTAAAGGGAGAGATGAATAGAAGGGATGAGATTTTGAACATAATTCTCTCCAAAATATCCATTCCCAAGTGTGACGTAATAATGACTGGAGATTTTTAATTAATTCCACTATTGGCAGCAACATAACATAGGAATAGAATTAAATGATAAATTACATAAATCAGTCATTCATAATCATGTAAAATATAGATTAACACAAACAATAACTTCAATTCCAGCTTGTAGAATGCCATCACCAAGCATCAATTTAGTCATGTTTCAATAAGTACTAATTGAAAATTCTGTCTCTTGAGTAACAAGCAACTAACTAAACAACAGGAAAAAAAACTAATTTATCTTATAAAAGCTAGTCAGTAACATGTTTCTTCCCTCTTTCTCTCTACTGCAGTGCTGTTCAATATATACTGCTGTAATATAATGACTCCACTTTACAAGTTACAGGCGTTCCATAAAGTTTGATCAAACAGTTCAAATTTGAGCCTATTACTCTTCATTTCTATCTAAATGACCCTTGCAAACTTGGTAAATATGGTCATGATAGGGTGGAAGAAACTATCCTTTTTCTAGGTGATATAAGTGAAAGCATTGCTTGTGGAAAGCAGGAGCCCTATAGTCAAAATGATATCATAAATCATTAGGCTTAAGAAACACACAGATAACATAGAACAAATAACTAAACCTACTAAAATATCCATACCAGCTTTAGAGTTGCAAGTTAAGTGCCAACTGCCATTCTTGACACTCCCTGATTGTATAGTGTTGAAAACACTACTTCCATCCTTTCCTCCAAGGCAGCTCCGGTATGATTCTTTAGACCGAGACTGGGATTTTGAGCCTGAATTCCCAAATATATCCCGCTCTGTTATGTCCTCCCTGAGTTTGACAGATAATTCTACATTCCTCACAGGGCCTCGAGTGGATGATTCCTCGAGCATTATTGGTTCATTCAAGTCAACCAATTTACTGTTTCTCTTCGAATTTAAAACAAATATATTAGCATCTCTGTTGCTCTGGCTGTTTGAAACACTTCCGGGACACAAATTCATATCCACTCCACACATTCTTTCTCGCTGTTTTCCTTCATCTTTCATGTATACTTCATCATTCACTTCTAGTTCAAACATTTTTTTCTGAGACTTGCATTCAGGCTTGAGAAATTCATAGTCCTTCAAGTGCGTCTTCTCATAGGAGGATAGCTTACCTTTTATAATGTAAGAATCAGAGGCACGAGATAGATTATTGTCATCTTTAAAGGAGCTTTGCAGTGTAAAAAAACTAGGTTTCGGCATTTCAGCAGGCAACAAAGTTTTGTGTGATTCTCTCCTTCCAAACTCATTCATCAGTTCCCTCTGCCTTCTATAAAGGCGGTGGAGTTCTTGAAGCTGGAAGATAAATGACATTCAATGGGTAAAAGGTAAACATAATGCATAAAGTTATAAGTTCATTCTGTTGAACTAGATACGTCTGTCTAGTTGTAGAAAGTAAAACCTAGTTCTCAACACATAATTTCTTATATCTTAATATTTTATAAAAATAAATTAAATCAGTTTAAATGACATATAAGACAAACTTCCTTGATTAAAAAACAAAACCGAAACAGTCATACCTGTTCCTGAAACACCGATTCATGCTTCAATATAGTTTGCCTCACTTTTTCTTTGTTGTATCCTATGTACCTATCCATAGTTGAATTTGCGAAGAATGAGTCATTTATTTGCCCATTTTGAAAGTTTTTGCTTTCATCATAGGGTGCCCACATCCCATTGCCTGCATTACCAAGATCCCTCGAATAATATCCAGGAAAGTACGCCTTGGAATGTAATTTAGTTCCCATTCCTGCAACGAGACCGAGCACCTCTGAACTGATACAAAAGTTACGGAATTCATGATCAATTGTAAGATAAAGTCGAAGCATCTCAATTATATAATTTGTAAGAGCATTATCGGCTCTTTTAAGGATTGAGCTGATGAGAGTCGCAAAATCTTTTTCTCTCAACAACTAACAGCAATTTAAGGAAATCTAATGCTGAGGTTGACTTGGGAACTCATTCAAGTAATAAGCTATCTCACCAAGGCCTAATAAAGAAAGGAAAGAACCACCACCCATATATACACATATACATACATATAACTTCAACAATAGCCACAACCACCACCCATCAAACTTAAAATCTCCAAAAAAATTTGATGAAAGACCAAAAAATTTACTTAAAGCACAGATTTTTATCACAAAGAAATTACCAAAACAGAAACAGTGTGCATAATTGAGAATAACACACATAAAAAAGAATCATAATAATGAAAAGAAAAGAAATTTACCAAAATCCAAGTTAAGCCTACAAATCCTTTTGAAAGCTCCACAAGAAGAGTCAGAGTCTGCAATTGGGTCAAGCTCCAAAAGGGAGAGGATTATATGCAATTATACAACAAACCCATAAATTCTATATAGAAGAGTTGTAGAATACTAGTATAATTATTCTATTATACAATCAAAGTGGATGACTTTCACTATCACAATTGAACACAGAGAAAAGTAGTAGTACCATTTAAGAAATAAATTACAATGATCTAGTGGGTCACTGTCTGGTCAGCCGCAGACGTATATTACTCTCTCTCTCTCTCTCTCTAGAATTACAACAATGAAGAAATGGACAGGCAGGCATATATATAACAAACAATGACTTAAAAGTTTGTCAACAACTCTTGTCTCTTCTTATTATTATTCTCTCTAACTATTATAATCTTTTCTCTCTCTCTCCTCACTGCTTTTAATTTCATCTTTTCTTTTCCATGTACAATAAATTACTAATAATAATTAAAATATATGTGTTAATTAAATACCAAAAAGATGTACCATTAATCTTTACAACCTTGGGAGAATATAGGTATTTAATAATGAGATATTTGTATATATAGACGAAAAATAAGTTACATTTTATTTACTAAGAAAATGACAATAGCACATAGAAGTGGGGGTTGTGAAACTTCTAAATTTAGATATACAAATAATGATTCCCTGCATTTTCTGGCATTAAATGAGTAATTTGCCAAGTCATTCTACATTTCTACTAAACTTACTAGAAACTCTTTTCAAATGAAACAAGACAATTCAACTTTTAATGAATTGATCAACAATGATACTGTGGTCCTGTTTGCCTTACTTTAAATACAAAAATGTGATAGGTATATAGACAAAAGTTAATTCTAATCGGAGAAATCGGCCACATTAAAATTACCTCAATTAAGATTTTCAACAAAATCTGGTATATCATTCAATAAAGTGCGTGTATTATATTTGAAAAAATAAATTATAATAAAAGGCCAAAACTTTTCCTGTTCGAAGCCCAAAAACTATGTGAACCAACATGCAACTCAAACCCTTTTATTTTGTAATTATAAATAATAAAAGTAGTGAAAAGTAACTTTAAGCTTAACAAATAGATCCTCACTAGGAGAGTGGGACGTCACACTGATATTGTCACTTATTGAACAAGCTTGATTATAAAACCAAATGACCGCCATCGCTTTAGTCGAGGTCGAGGAGGATAGGCAATATAGTGTCTGTTTGAAAGTAGTTTTGTCGTTTATACTTGAAAAATAGTTTTTAATTTATGAATTATTATTAATTTAAATGAATTTATTGATACTTTATAATCATAAAATTTAAATAAATTAGTGAAATAAGAATATATTTTATACTTTTAAATTAATAATACTATACAAAAAAATGGCATATTGGCATCGTATGTAATACACATGTGGGGCAGACTCAGCCGAGTCGGAGAAACAATTCTTATATGCAGCATAGGATTTACTCACGCCCCGTTTGTCTGGACTTATAAGCAGTTTATAAACTGAAAAAATTAGTATATATGTACTTTTTCTGAAAATAAATAACTTATTTTCAAATTTGAAAATAAGATTTGGTCTTAAATTTCTAAAATAAATATTAATTTTCAAAAAAATATATGAAAATACTTTTTTTTTTAAAAAAACTTATTACTTATAAGCTAAGTCAAACAACCCCTCAATTATTCAGTACTGAAATTTCACCATCACAAACCTGCCCACTAATCATGTTAACGCCTACCCCTACTTTTCAAAAATATGCCCACCAAACCCAAGTCTCAAGCTTTGTTTCCTAGTAAAATGTTCCCCCAAACCAGCCCCCGGCTCTTATTCAATTTTATATTTCTTGTTTTTTTCCTTACCTGCAGTCTGTAGAGTTGTAGTATACTATAAATTATAAACCCTTTTCGTTTTCATCCTCTCTGTTCATTTCTATTCCATAACAATGGAGGCAAAGCTGTTGAAAGTTGCCATTTTTGCCCCTAATTATTCCAATTTATCCGAACCCAACTCAGTTTATCCTCGCCGGAGCTCCCAAAATTGCAGCTTTCGATTTCTCAAGTCCTCAAACAAGTCCTTTCACGCTGTTCACGCATCTGCTGCTTTCATTGGGTACTTCATGATTATGTGTTTGCATATATATATTGACTTGTTTTCATAATGAATCACCTTCATGTTTTTGCGTGTGTGTGTGTGTGTTCTGTTGTTATGAAGTGCTTGTATTTTTAAAAGATACCACGTACTTAATGTATGCAAGAAGTGAAAGTATCTATTTGGAGGTGTTTGTTTCACCATTTATTTACAAAATAAGTATTTGTATGCGAGAAATGACAAAATATGTTACAAGTTACTTGTAGCAAAGTGCCTATTTGAAGGTGTTTGGTTGACTGCTTATATTCAAAATTAGTACTTGTGTATGCAAGAAATGACAAAATATGTTAGAAATTACATGTCACAAATAGATTAATGTTTATATAATTTGACTTTTACGATCAGATGTGGTAATTTGTAGTTTCCTTTTAGATTAGAGTATAGAAGCACTAGAGGAACCCCCAACTCTCACACCATAAGCTAGAGGTGTATCACGATCTTTTGAGGGCCTGTGGTGGAAATTGTTGCATTTGAACGTTATGTTCGATTCGGTTTTGGGATTAAACCTATTTTCAAAAAAAATTATGGATTTGACTTGGGTTTTCCTATTTCATAACTTGTTTTGAGTTTCTAGTGGTTGAGTCAGGCTGTAAATACCCCCCCCCCCCCCACAATAGACTGCATGAGGGAAATTATGTCCATCTATTAATCAGTCTATGTCTAATTTGTAAGACATAATGTTGTATCTTTTCAAATAGCATGCTGTTTGTTTTCTATGTGAATGTTGTATATTACTTGGTGTAGCTGGATTTAACATATTACAACTATATTAAAGTTAATTTTCTGTCTTTGTAGATCGGATGCTAAAAGGAGGGTTGATGAGAGCGACACCTATACTTTAGATGGGATACGAAGTTCATTGATACGGCAAGAAGATAGCATTATATTTAGCCTCGTGGAGAGGGCACAGTATTGTTACAATTCAGACACATATGATCCAAATGCCTTTTGGAAGGACGGATGCCAAGGATCTTTGGTTGAATTTATGCTCAGAGGAACTGAAATGCTACATGCTCAGGTATGTTTTTACAACTGATGATGACAAAAATTATACAGGAAGAACAGAAAAATGATCTAACACGAATCCTTCTTGTTGAATATTGGAGTAGGCGGGAAGATATAAAAGTCCTGATGAGCATCCTTTTTTCGCAGAGCACTTGCCCGAACCTGTATTGCCACCTCTGCAGTATCCACAGGTAAGAGATCAGCGCAGAGAAAATAGGAATCATGCAACTAAATTGACATTTTTGCTTAGTATTGAAGCACCCAAGACTTTCCACTTGGCTGCAGCTGGCTTTTGTGTTTACAATCGCCTTGATAAACACTGTTCTATCTATAATATATTCATATGCTAAGCAATACTTTTACGAATATGGGGTATGATTATTGTTCTGTATTCTTATCTTTATTGTTATGGTGTTACCTGTATAAATGACTGACTTGTCAAAATTCAAATGCATGAATATTGAACAAAGTTTATTTCAACTAAAACAAAGCAACCCTCTTTAGTCTTTACTGACAAGCGTTTTTGAAAGTACTGACAATATGTTTGCAAAAGCTTGTGATTAATAAATGTTTGTGAAATTAATTTCAATTTTGTCATTTATTAATTAGATTATTGTTATTGCATATAGATACAATGTTTAGATGAAAATCCTGAATCACATCTTTCCGAGCATAATCTTATATATTTTTGATATGCATGTAGGTTCTGCATCCTGCCACTGAATCAATAAATATCAACAGTAGAATATGGGATATGTATTTCAGGAATCTTGTTCCAAGATTAGTCAAGGAAGGGGAAGATGGAAACTATGGAGCAACGGCAGTGTGCGACACAATTTGCTTGCAGGTAAATTAATGTATTTAAGTAGTACAAGGCCTGGGCAAATTAAGAAAAGTACTAGACAGGTTGAGATGATGGTCTGTTTAAGAGTTTCACTTCCTTTTTGTTTGATAACTTTCGATACATTTTGCTGCTGTACTCCCTGATATTATTTTTCTCGATCACTTTTTCTGCTTGTTTTATATTTATATTGATGGTGCTTAGGTTATAGATTGACATATGTATATTAATTGGAGGAGGTTGATCTGTAGATTAGTCTTTGATACATATCAACTTCATTTGTAAATCAACGGTAACTTGTAACTGATGAATTTTCACATAACCAACATCCTATTACTTTGAATATTTGGCTTTTTCGATGATGCATACTTTTATCATGATGCTTTAAAGAATGAACAAGTCCAATGCTTTTTTCTGGCCATATGTTAAGTAGCCTCTCTTGCATTAAATCTCTTATATAACATATAAGTTGATGAATATAGTAGTAATATTTGCTGGAATATATTTATGCAGGCCCTCTCAAAGAGAATTCATTATGGTAAATTTGTAGCAGAAGCAAAGTTTCGAGCCTCACCAGATGCCTATGAAACTGCTATAAGAGAACAAGTATGTTGCCTTTCAAGCTGTACTTGGCAGTTGCCTCCTTTTCTAGTGAAAATCTTGTTAATGGTCTTGAGTAATTTAGGCTAATATATGACAGGATATATGGACTTGTATTTTATTTTCAGTTTCTTATAGTCATGTTTTCGTGATTGGTTATGCAGGACAGGGCCCGGCTAATGGATTTGCTAACGTACCCAGCAGTGGAACAAGTGATCATTAGGAGAGTGGAGATGAAAACCAGAAGATACTCTCAAGAGGCGACGGAAGATGAGGCTGAGCCTGTGTACAAAATTAAACCAAGCTTGGTTGCTGATCTCTATGGAACCTGGATAATGCCATTGACAAAGGAGGTTCAAGTTGAATATTTATTAAGACGTCTGGACAAAATAGAATGATTACTCTGAATAAGAAATGTCCAGGTATACTACAGGATGGAGTGTGACAAGCAGAATCTTGAATTCTGATGTGTTTATAGACAATTTGAAGGAATCAAGTTATTGTTTAAAAATCGAATGCCTGCAAATACAAGAATAATAATTCCTTTTGCTTTGTGTTGTTTTGTTTTGGTCCTTTTGGATGTTAGAGGAAATGCAGCAGTGAGCTATGCAATGATGTATGTAGAACTGATTGTAGTAGTGATCTATAAATATTCAGTTAATTGTTCATGCTGTAAGGTTGTTGAATGGTGTTATTTATCCAATTTTCTCTTGATTACTTGCATTTCCTACAAATTTAATTACCTACATATCAATCAAATAATTTTATGAATTCCATAAGTGTTTTAACTTTTAAGTTCCATCATAATAATAGAAGTTAATTTTAACGAAATAAGGTAGAAAGAGAGATTTGAAAAAAGATTAGTGATTGCAAAATTTTTATGATGAGAATTGGCGAGAAAATGAGTAAGAAGGAGAATGAAACATTTTATTTCAAAATGGAGGGTTTGAGTTTTAGTTTAGGTTAATAGGAATAGAATAGGAGGAAAGAATGAAATTTTTGAAAATCCACCCAATATTAGTTCAAAGCTCATTCCATTTCATTACATTCCAATCTCCTCAACCAAACACAAGATTAGGTATTTTTTTGGCGGGTGAGTGGTAATATCACAATGTATTTCATCCATATCTATGATCTTATTTTAATATTTTTTCACTTAAAAAGTAGCAGTAAATATTTAAGACAAATTGTATTTAAACAAAATTCCCAAAATATCAATTATTTATACTTCTCCTCAAGACTACAACAAATCGTTAGATTCTCTTCAACAAAGTTGCATGTTCTAGCGATACAAACGATGGATGTTTCACAATACATGATCAATATGCTTATAGTAGTTTTAGTGAAGGAAACATTAATTTGATCTATATGATGTATTCGTTAAATTTCTATTATTTTTTAAATGTTATATGACTTTTAATTAATGAATTATTTATCTCTAAAAGAAAGTATATATTAAAAAAACTCCATGAGATATGGACTATCATAAAGAATGATCTGCTTAAAGTGTTGAGGGTTGAGCCCATAAAAAAGCGGTAAGGCCCTTTCTGTTTGAATTGTACTAGATTCATACACAGCGATATAATATTACAGTTGAATTACACTCGTCTCCCTCTCTATTTCTGGGAGCCCTTTCAGATCACTTTGATATCCATCCTAGCTGCTCAGGTATAATTCATAATTTATAGCGATGTATAATTGAGGTCTACTTATTATAAGTTGTTTGTTAATTGGTGTATTTAGATTAGATTATTATGTTATTTCAGATACTACGTTTATTTTAGTCTTTGTTGTGAATGATGAACAAGGTTTGAATAATGCACGTTAACTGTTTAGTGAAAGTCCCCTAAGAATTATTTTCCTTGTAAATTATTAACCACTGTTTTAGAAGTGCTTATCAATTTTCTTGTTCATATGATAAGAATTAGGAATTAGTTTGGCAGAACACATTTGTGCTGTTTGAACATGTATATTTCCGACATACTTTGAAACTTTGAAGGATCCGTCATACACTCCGATTGATTACCTCCAGTTCATCTGTTTCTTTTAATCTTTAACAGACTTTTTGAATTTAGCAAGTTTCCTTCATCCGTTTTGAGGCGTTACGTCTGGTTTTATTGTTATAAATTAAAAGTATGCTTAATAATGAAACTAATTATTCTGTGCTGTGATGTTTTGCAGGAAACCACAGAATGAAAGTAAAACTCTTACGTATCCTCAGTTGCTTTTTTCTCTTTAGTTATATGGAATTTGCAGATAAATGAGCATATATGTTCTAGATTTGTTGTTTATTGATGAGATAATTACTTGAAGATGGAGCTTAATAACATATCACAACCTAGCAAATTTCTTTGCTTTAATCTAAATTTGAATGAGGATATGGCATTCAACTCTTGCAAACTCTCTGCAGTGATCTTGTAAATACTATGCTTTTTGAATGCTAAGATTGCTATAATATTAACTACGAGAACGTCGAGAAGAGCTATGGATATGCAAATTGACTCCAAGTCCTTGAGCTATAGTTGGGAGGTTAATGAGCTTAGCATGTCTTCATGAAAATTTGATAAGTCTTTACAATAACTTGAAATCTGAAACCTGCTAAAGCATCACATGATTAGCACTTCTAGACCCTTATACTGTTATGTGGGAAATGATAAACACCCTTTTCAAGCCAGGCTAAGACCTACAATTCCCAATTTGTGATTAGAATTATATTATATAGTTTAAGGTTGTAGATTTTCTCTGCGGCTATTGAGTAGTTTCTGTTTACTTTTACATGTTTTTTTCCCTTCTTTACGGCAATCAATTTCTCAATAATATTTTTCTATAAATAGTTATATATTCAATGGTAATTAAGTAATTATTATCACATTTAGGTATGCCAGTATGGAGTATTTTATCCTAAACCCAACGCCTTCTTAATACCTAGAGTTTCCATTTACTTTATTAAAGAGAGTTCAAGACAAGTTGCTTGGCAGTATATCTATTTGTTTTTGCATTTATGAATCATTTTTGTTAGTAGTGTATGCCATATTGTTGGTTCAAGCAGAATGAGATTCTTACTGTAGTTTTCAATTGAAAGGCATGGCTGTATATAATTGTGTAATAAATTGTATATTTATTGGTAACTATAATTTATAAACGTTCACATTTAATATTGTGTTGACTAATTGTAAGTTTATTGATAATTATAATTGGGGGATGACAAGAGGATAAGCCCTTACCACTTAGGTTATCCAATCGCGCTCATTGTTATTTTGTTATTTAGTTTACTGTATGCCATATTATTTGCTTTAAGCAAAGTTGGATTCTGGTTGTAACTTCCAGTGCAATATTGCATGTTTTAATTTCTCCAAGTTAGTTTTCTCTTGACCCATAGCTTGATGTTATACTGATGAACCAATGAACAGAGTAAGTTATTTCTCCCTTGTAGTTTCATTTACTAAAGTTATTTGAGTTGTGTTTAGAAGTCATTAACACTTTTGATCCTTCCAACCATTATAGGTGGCATGCTGTCGCATCATGGACTTGGGATGCTCAAGATGAAACATGTGGGATATGCAGGATGGCTTTTGATGGTTGTTGTCCTGACTGTAAACTCCCTGGGGATGATTGTCCGCTAAGTATGTTATTTTCATTTGCTTTGTATACATTTCCTTTTCATGCCTCGTTTTTTTCAAAAAAAAATTATAGATACCATGTGTATGTGTGTAGTGTAGAGGTTAATAACATCTTAGTGCTTGTGATCAATGATCCAGCAGGGGTTAATCACATCTCAGTGCTTCGTGAATTATGTAACCGATAGTGCTATGCCTAATGTAAAATTTGTTTTTGCAGTATGGGGTGCATGCAACCATGCATTTCATCTTCATTGTATCCTGAAGTGGGTGAATTCACAAACTTCTCAAGCACAATGCCCCATGTGCCGTAGGGAATGGCAATTTAAAGAATGATTTGGCTCTTCGCTTCTTCCTATTCATCAAGATCTAAGACGTCTTTCTTTTCTTGTTATGGAATATATTGTTATGTGAAATCCAGTTTGTAATCTGTAGTTGTAAATTTGTTATATATTTTTTTATAGCGGAAATAGCCTCGAGAGCTCCGAGTTAACTTTCTATCTATTTTCTAGTAAAAAAATTACCTACCGACAATTTTTAACTATAACCGGATAGAGGTAATAATCAAATATTTGTGAGGTTAACGTAAAATTTATTATAAATTATATTTTAAAATTATTAAAAAATCATAATAATCCTTATAATATACTTACTCTCAGTCTTAAAATAGCATTCTATTTTGAATTTTCACTCGGTATAAAAAAATTAATTTTAAAATTTTAAATTATGTTGGTGGATGAGGCAGATATATAATTAAAAAAAAGGAAAAAAAAGATGAGAGGACAGAATAGCAATATATCATGGTTGCGTAGCCATAGCCAAGCTTCCACAAACACTTCACTTAAACTCTCCAATGACGACGCCGTTTTGTTCATCATCAGCTACACTTTCTCCCAATTACAACTCTCTTGCCCCAAATGCAATCCCTAAATTTGGTTATAATTTCAACCCGTTTATTGCAAGACCCGGAAACACATTTCGGAGCTCCAGGATAAGGGCGTCGTCTTTTTCGTCGTCACCGTACCCTACTCTCACAGAAAACGAGAAAGCACTTAGTATTGATGCTCTTCAAAGATTCATTGAGCTCAATTTGGGTAACTGGATTGGTTCTTTCTATGTATGTGTGTGTGTGTCTCATCCATTTATATAGGCTCCGTTTCATTCCTGGGACAGCTGCTTAGTTGGGTAGCAAAAATGGGACGGCTGAGTTCAAGCTTTCAAAAATGGTACACCTAAATGCCGTTCATGGCGTTCATCGAAACTGAAAAATACATGATTTTATAAGTGGTGACCGCCATGTAACGTGACGTTTATAAAATACATAATTTTATATGGTGACCGCCACAAGAAATGGCGGTCATGAAATGAGTTTTTGTATTGATGACCGTCACAAGAAATGGCGTAGCATGCAAAAAAACGGCGTCGTTTCTTGTCTGATTTTATTAAAAAAAGCTACACAAACACACAAACACAGTACACAGATTTTATTAAAAAAAGCTACACAAACACACAAACACAGCACACATAAACACAGTAGAGAGTACACAACAGAAGAGACGACCGCCGAATCATGTGGCGTTGCTAGAAGAGACGACCGCCGAATCATTTGGCGTTGCTACTCTCGGTTGCTTCGAAGCTGGTGATCACTGCCAAGCTTAACAACAACAGGTACATGTATTTCAAATTCATGTATTCCACTATCCGAAATTGCTAAATTGAAATGGTTGAATACTTGAAAAATGAGATCACTCCTCTTCGTGATGTGTATATATATTCAATGCTGCTTGTACTTGTGTTGGTAAATATATGTTTCTGTTGATTATTAATTGATTATACAACTTTGTAGTTTTTCGATGATTCTGATGAAAACTTTCTAATTTGAAACCGTAAATACCTTCTTTTTCTTGTTTTCTTTGTGGAGAAATGAGAATGTATAATACAACAATGCAAGTAATAATATGTGTTACAGTTATAGTAGATATACTTGGTCTGTAAGGTGCATGCTATATATAGGAATAGGAGAAAGAAGTTCAATTGAAGTTAGAAATGAAAAGATCATAGATTTCAATGGCAACTTGTAAGCTATTTACGGAACAACTTTTGGTTTATAGCTTGTAACTTGAAACATTGACTTTGTCGTCCCGTGTGAAATAGTACCAATCTGAATCTTGATAAGAAAATTCATTGAGAGAATCCTCTAAGTTTATACATCTGCACATGGCCAAGTAATTTGAAAAATAATTTATGAGTTTACTTTGCAAAGTCTGGGTCCATAAATTCCAAGTACTATGCTCATCTGAATTAGGTGAAACAAGAAAATGGAACAACCAGTTATATCTTCTTCTTGGTTTTATTTTGATAATTTTTGAACATCGCATGTATGGTGTTCGATGAAATGTGCTTGAGAAAAATGGATTTGTTAATTAGTGTGTAATTGTTTGTAATCAAAGTCCTTAAAAATTTTAATAGATAATATTATCTAAATTTATAAACAATAGATATAGAGAATAATAGATTATAATATTAATATATGTTATAAATAATATTAATCGATAATTAAGACCTTAGAATTTTTAATAAATAATTAAATTTAAAAATAACAGATAATATTTACTAATAATATAGAGAATAATATAATATAATATTAATATATTTAATTATGATAATAATATTAACTTTTTTATTACAAGAGATATATATATAAATTATATATATATATATATATAGTTTTAATATTAATATTATAATATTATAATAATATTAATAATATTAATTTTCTAAAAAAAATGACCAGTATTTGTATTAAAAGAGGATTATGTTCTAAAATATATTATTATAGAAATATTAATATTATAATTATGATAATAATATTAAATTTGGTAATAGAAAGACAAGTATTTTTATTAAAAGAGGATTATATTATAGAATATATTATTTTAATATTAATATTACAATTATGATAATAATATTAAATTTCTAGGCAAAAGAATATATAAAATATAATATTAAAATGTTATAATAATATATAAAATATTATAACATTATAAAATTAAAAATTTGACAATGATATTATTATGAAAGTCTAAATTCGAAAAGTGAATATACATATAATTTTTTATTTAGATTGAGTTGATAATTATTAATAAGTTAGTAACGTTAATATTAATGAATATTTGATTTAAATTAAATGCAGAAAAAATATGGATTCAGTTAATTATCACCCTGGTCCTATAGACGAGTCTTTACTTACCCAGCAGTCCGAGCATCGATCACAGTTGCATTGGGATGGACAGGTAATTTATATATATATATATAAAAATATATATGTATATGTATATGTATATTAATTTCTATATATATATATATATATATATATATATGTATATTAACTGCAGGATCTTGTTGATTTGCGTTTGCGGGTGAACTTTAATAAGTATTGGGATACCGTTAGAGAGTACCCACCGCCACCAGAGATACATGCAGTTATTTCGTCATCTGGTTTTGATGGAGTATATCAGATAGGGGCATTGACACATGATAGGGGATTGATCACAGCCTTTGTGGAGAGATGGCGACCTGAGACTCATACCTTTCATTTCCGTTTTGGAGAGACTACCATTACTCTTGAGGATGTTTATCATATCTTAGGGCTTCCTACTGGTGGAGCTCCTGTGATTCACACATTTGTAGAGCATAGTATAGCTGAGCAGTGCCGCATGTATGGTGAGGTATTGGGTGTGTACCCCACGGCAGAAGAATTGAATAGAAACGGCTTGAAGATCAGATGGTTGGTTGATCACTTTGCTAGTTGTGAGCGACTTGATATGGAGTCCGATGATTATGAGATGGAGTTGTTATTCCACACACGGGCTCACATGCTTCTCATTATCGGATCTGTATTTCCGCACTCATCAGGGAACCGTATCCCGTTCCAGTTCCTTCACTATGTACGGGATCATACACAGATTCACACTTATAGTTGGGGCAGTGCAGCACTTGCCTATTTATACAGGGGGATGTGTTCTGCTTCTATCGGTGACAAATCAGACATATGCGGGTGTATGACATTGTTGCAGGTACTTAGAATAAACTTTCTTTTTGAATATTTCCTTGTTTGCAGTATTTATGCACTTATATTATTGTGTCATGCATTTAGGTATGGATTTGGGAGCGTTTTCCATCCCTAGCCCCTTCACCCCGGGATGATGTATATATGGATTTCCCCCTGAGCATGAGGTATTATTTAAGCCTAATGCAGTTAATAAATAATTTTGTTGTAGTCGGTCTTTTATGTAATGTCTTATATGTGGTGTAAATATATTTCAGGTGGAAGGTACGGTTGAGCATGATTAGCGTACCTCGTTCACAGGCGCGTATTTTTCGTTATGAGCTGGATTGCATGGGTACAGATGACTATATATTGTGGAGGCCCTATAGAGGTATTAGTTCTCGACTTCTCTCATCTGTTGTTGAGCGGAGACGGTGGTCATCAAGGTGTCCACTGATATGCAACGAGATTGTGGAGTGGTGCTACACGGACAGGGTGACTAGGCAGTTTGGGTTCCAGCAGGCCATACCCCGGTTATCGCCAGAGGATAACCATCAGAGACTACATAACACTGTCAATGCGAGAGTAGATTGGTTATTCATCCGTGGTGATTACATTCAGCTTTGGGAGTCACGACTTAGTCAGTCACTCAGTCCCGGCCATTACCGTGCGATTACGGAGGGTGTACTTGGAGTGACACCAGATTATCAAACTTGGTATGATAGTGTGACCCGGCGATTCATATTACATCCTAGGCACTGGTCCGGGCAGCAGGGCTTTCAGGGTTCACACCATTACTCGCAGTACTATGTAAGTTGTTCATAGTTTGTAGTACAGTATCTTCTTTATTGTCTGTGTACATATTATTCCCTTAATGTTTTTGACTTGTGAAATGTTATATAGGTTGAGGGGATTTCACAAGCCTATCATGCCATTGACCCTAGTGATCCGCATGTGGATGAGGCACGGACCATTTTGAGCCAGCGCATGACATCTACTGGTTATGATAGGTACCGGCACACACTGCCTCCGCAGCCTCCAGCATTGGATAGAGGTCATCGTGGTACCCGACGCCACACTGCTACAGGTAGACCTAGGGGTCGACCGAAGGATGTACATGTTGATCCTGAGCCTGGGACATATTATGATCATGTCACGAGAGGACCCGGGTCTTCAGATGTCCCTAGATCTCCAGTAGCATCGCCCACGCACTCAGTAGGAGGATGGGGAGCTTGGACAGGGGGTCCTTCATATCACCAGTCACAGATGGGTGATGATGGCGGTTGGAGAGGTACGACAGAGGGCACGTCATCAGGTACTGGTTGGGATGCTTTTATACAGACACATGACCCTGTACAGACTCAGACGGAGGCAGCTGATTGGGATTCTTGGATACAGGACAGTTCTGCTAGTTTTGGGGGTTGGGGTACACAGACACATGACCCTGTGCAATCTCAGGGGGAGGGAGACACTTACAGTTCACCTATTCAGTCACAGATGGGTGGTAGCGGATGGAATGTTGGTGGTAGCCAGTTAGAGTCTCATGTACCACAGCCTGCTTCTTCACATGGTTACGACACGCATGTTCGTGGTTTTGCAGATTTTGCATCTCAGAGTAATGCATTCTCATCTCCAGAGTCCGGTGGTAGAAGAACACATGACGATGAAGTGCAACAGAGACAACAACCAGGTAGACGTGTTAAAGGTCGAGGTAGAAGATGTTTTACAGGCAGTCATATATTGTAGGTTTGCATTATTGTTCCACTTACTGTTATATTTGCTGTCCCTAAAACATTAGTTGTGTACTGAATGATGATTAAGATAAATTGTATTCGAAGCAAATGTTGTTTTTCTTCCGTTTTTAGGGACTAATAATTAAAACTTGTGGACTTTATCTTTTCCATTTCATAACATGTTACTAAAGTAGGCATTTCAAAATATTAGTAACAACGAGAAAGTTTATAGTTAGAATTGTTGACAAGCACTTTTAAACCCCCTAAAAAGGGCTTTAAAAACACGAAAAATATGAAAAAGTTGTTATTTTTCCCATTTTTTAAGGATTAGTCATTGCAACTTTGACCTAAAAAATTTGAAAAGTGAGTTACTGATTAATGCTTGAAAAGTTCCATAAACATAAACATTGAAAATTCATGAAAGGTACATAGAATTCATGAAAGCTACAGAAGACAATCAACATAAACCAAACAGAAATTAAATTAAAATGAAAATGCCAGGATATTTTTTGCATCTTCGTAAATCATTAGTCAGAACTGTCATCTTCACCATGTGGATGAGATGCCCACCAGTCAACAAACTCGCGTTCCTCAATTTCCTTATATTTGACGCGATAGTCTTGATGGATTTTGTCCAGCGCTGCTCTTCTTTCAGTTTCACTGATGCGATTCGCATCTCTATCAGCATTCACCTTCCACTTTGCATTAAGACTCTCATCCATTATAGGACCCGCGTCAGCTGGGAAGTGCCAATATTCTAACTGGGTTGGTACCCAGTCTTTACCCATCCTTTCTCATCGTGCCTTCATGACTCGGGCCTTTTTCTTTTCCAAACTCCTCGAACTATAGTCCTGCATTCTTCTCTCCCTTTCCGCTTCAGAGATCCCGCCAACCGACTGCACAATACTTTTCAGGCTTGTAACCCCAGTTAGACTCAGAAATTTCTTGAGCATAGCTTTATCACCCCCTTTTTCACTCACATCGCCCGGATTCATCGGTTTCTTTCCCTTATCCATTTGATGCATCTTACCTACAATATATTCTGAAAATGATTAGTAAGAAAGTGTACAAGTATATTCAAACTCTGAAACTCTCAAAATGATTAGTATAGGGTACCATTAGCGCACTTATCCTTTTACTCCGTTCTTACCTTGACTCATATCTTCAGGATTCATTGGTTTCTTCCCCCTATCCATTTTGTTTTGCTATAATTATAAAAGTACATTTACATGATTTCAGATATGATTATTTATAGAGAAATAAGAAACATAACTTCGGTTTGCATGTGATAACATACATGAATTACTTTGCACTGTTAGTAATTGACAAGACATGTCAATTTTTTCAACTTTGCAGCACTTTACTTTTACTTTGCAGCTAAAGGACAAGATTGCACAGTTAACATTGCATTACTTTTACTTTTACTTTTACTTTTACTTTCCAGCTAAATGACAAGACATGAATTACTTTTACTTTGCAGGACGTAACTTTAACTTTACACAGTTAACATTGCAAAACATTATTTTATGTTTGCTGATAGAGCTTCTATATGGTTGCTTGTTCAAAGTACAAAATTTTTAAAGGTACCTTTTATAACCCCTATAAATTCATCACAACTTTCTTCTCCATCAATACACATAAAATGAATTCATCTAGAGCTGGTAAATGGTTGATTGTAGAAAGGGATGACGATTATCAGAGTCTTAGAGAAAGTGATCCAGTTGAATATTTTGCAGGCGTTCGTCGAGAATGGGCACATCGCCGTTTGGAATCAGACCGTTTGGTTCGGGATCTAGTCAATGTTGGTGCTAGGGCGCCTAATCGTGAATCAATAGACATGTATCCAGACCACTTGATTGGTCTTAGTTGGGTTGCATTTAAACAAAGTTAATATAATTTTGTAGATATATGATATGACAAAACTACTGTAACTATAGCTGTGCAGAGATTCTTTTTTTCCTATGATACAAGCCAGGCAGTATTACAATCTCAGCGTAAGTTCAGACAACGAATCTGACACGATGATGTCTGATGATGATGATTAAAATTATTTGTCGGTTGTATGGCTGTCTCTTTTATTTCTCTTTATTGGTAGCTTATTTTATAATTGTACTGTTTTCCTGTATTATGTTCTATGGATCTTAATAAAAGTAAATGTGCGTTTTAAATCCTTTTTATTACATTTCGATTCTGTAAATATTAGTCAAGTAAGCTACCTTATAGGTAGATTTTACAAGTCCAACAATTTCCAATCAATAATTTAACTTTAATATTACATAATGAAGATACACACATAAACAAACATACAAACATTACATAAGAAGCATAACAAACTAAAATAACATCTTACAATCCACTTTCATGGGAGACTAAGATCAACGGCCTGTGTCAAATCATCATATCCATCATCATCTTCATTTTCAAACTCAACAATTTTAGTTTTCTCCCCTTTACCGAATGCCTTGTCATCAGCCCTCTTCATTACATGCTCAAATGAAGCATCGAGTTTGGCCCAAGCAGTCTTCATTTCATCCTTAGAGATTTCCCCAGCACGATAACATTGGTAATAATACCTTTTTTTATAAGACAACTGTAGTTGGATCATTTCCATTTTGTTGTACTTCTTTTTATCAATCCCTGCTAGAAAACTCTTCCAAGTTGGGTATTTTTGTTTTTCGTAATGTACCCCTTCCATTATGGGATGCCCCTTCTTCTTCAAATCTTCCACAACGTTTATCAACCAATACTTTCCTCGTTCCATTCTTTCAAACTCCAACTTCTCTTCCCGCTCCACTACATTCAATAAAATATCTAAATTCTTTTCATGCTCATCAACATGGGGATCAAGACTTGGAACGCAGAAGCCTACTTTCTTCCCCTTCTTTGGAGCAACCCTTTCACGCACATCTTCAGGATTCATTGGTTTCTTCCCCCGATCCATTTGATGCAACTTATCTACAACAACTTATAATAAATATTTGGGTAAGGAAATCGTTAAAAGAATGCACATTTATAGGGAAACAACTATCAATATTGATGACCTTACTTTTAACTTTGGTTGGTCTGATTTTACATATCATTCACTTTTACTTATACTTTACAGAACTTTAAGTTTTACTTTGCACAGCTTGTATTTTTACTTTTACTTTCACTTTTACTTTGCACAGCTTTTTTAACTTGACTACTGCATTTAACTTCGCTGAAATTTTATTTAACTTTGCAGAACTTTATTTCTACTTTCACTTTCAACAGCTTAAATATAACTTTGCAGAACTTTAAATATACTTTAACTTTCAACTTTATTGAATTTAACCGGGGAGAACTTTCTTTCACTTTCAACAGCTTAAAAAAACATTTAACTTTTAACAGCTTTAAAATAACTTTAACTTTTAACACCTTTAATTTCACTTTACTATTACTTTAACGCTAGCAGCTTTAATTTAACTATTAATTTTCAAATTCATTTTGGAATAATCAAAAACTCATGACAGTCATACATATAATAAAAAAACAAAATTAGGCATACAATACAAATATTATTGTGAACATCACACACTAATCAACACGTTGTGGACATCTTAAACTGCGTCTTGTATGTCCTTCTTGACCACACCGACTACACTTCTTCCCTGTCCTAGGCGCATCCATCTCTGTTCGAATTCGAACTGATTCCCCCTTCTCACCGCGTTTTTTCTTAACCTTCATTAGCCTCTCATCGGGTACTAATGTGCCATACTGCTGCCAACGCCTCGGTAATACATAATTCCAATACTCAGTTGGTTGTAAAGGCAATATCAAAGGTTCCCACAACTTGTGCAACTTCATGGTATAATGGTAAGGCTCTATCCATTGCCTCCAGTTAATGTTCTGTTGCATACATCCAGCCACGGCATGTGAACAAGGCATGTGGTGGCACTCCCATTTTCCACAAGTACAAGTAAAGGTATGTATATCAACATTCTGCCTGTGACCACCCTTCCACATTGATTTCAACCGATATCGGTGTGTCATCACCGAAAATATGCCGCGTTGTCGACTAAAGGTATCCGCTTTATGTGCAGTTGCCTTCTTCTCAATTTTCGCCAACATTGCATTACTCCTACCACATAATTCCTCGCCTTTTTGCATGCTATCCTCGACACTGTTTCGCCGGTTGTTCACTATCTTCACAGTTTTATAGAAGAGGTATTCCATCATCGCCGTTACCGGTAGAAATCGGGCCATTCTAATGTTCCCATTAAAACCTTCCATAATATTTGTTGTAGCTTGGCCGAAACGAGCACCACCAGTGTCATGTGCTAAGGTCCACAATTCTGGTGGAATGTTGCGTAGGTATTGTAAGGCAGGAGGTGAGATCTCACCGATTTGCTTCATGTAGGCTTCGTGTTTCCTTACTTGGGTGGTTATACCAGCTAACCACATCAAATGCTTTAGCTCTCCCCCGGGGTGGTGTGAGGAAAAATTACTTCGCACATGAAACAAGCAAAGTCTATGCACGCCCAAAGGTGGTGTAAATCCATTCCTTGAGTCCCTCATCGCAGCAAGAATACCCGGTGCCCGGTCCGAAATTATGCAAACACCATGCCTTTCCCTACATACGTGTTTGCGCAACAGTCTTAAAAACCATGACCAGTTCTCGGTTGACTCCTCATCTACCAACGCATAACATACAGGATATTGATGGTTGTTTGAATCCACACCCATAGCAATAAGTAACTTGCCGTTATACCTTCCCTTCAAGAACGTACCATCAATTGAAAGTACAGGACAGGCATGCTCCCAACCATCCATCATTGCTTTTAAACACCAGAAAATACGCTTGCATACCGAGGACTCGGATTGGGTTTCATGACTAACAGCATCAATCACAGCAACACTACCAGGATTTGAATGTACCATTGCCGTAAAAAACATTGGCAGATCATCATAAGTTGTACTCCATTTTCCATATACATCCTCCACTGCAGACTGCTTCCCTCTCCATGCTCTCAGATAATTCACACGATGATTATATTCATCATTCACCATTGTAATAACAGTCATGATGGGTATATTAGGCCTCTCCATGACCTGTTACAGATTTAACAAATATTCACATCAACTAAAATACTAAATCAATCAACAACATATTAATTTAACAATTCTATTTCACTTATATGAGGTTTAATGAGCCTAGCTATTAATTTTGCAGATATCTTCCTGTGATCCTGCATGGGCTCATTATTCAAACATGTGTGATTACCCCTCATCTTTGTTATTTCAAACATACCGTGTTTCACCTTTTTAGCAGCTCTTAATCTCCATGGACAGTAACCGTAAACACACTTTGCAATGAACTGAGTTGGATTACTCTTAAACACTTGGTAGTTCCGGTCACTCTTGATATGAACCCCCCTTACCGCTGCTATAAGGGTTTCCTTATCACGAAACATACAACCAACTGATAATTCTGAATGTTGTGGATCGAAACCACTAGACATGCCATACTCATCTCGCACCACAATCGGGTTGTACTCTTCATTTTCAAACCAAGGTGCACCAGCTATATGGTGGGCTTGATGTATATGCGTCGGGACTTCTTCTAATTCATCCCCGTCATCCATAGAGTTATCGCTATCATCCTCGTACTCATCCCAATCCTCACTACTTGAATTATGTGCATCAAATTCTTCATTTTCATGGATGAGGGCCAAGTCTCTGCCAGCACTTAGTGTAGTTGTATCCCGTGGGGGAGAAACATAAGCATCAACATTTTCATGGGGGAATCGATTTTCGAAGGCCCTACTTGTGGAACCACCAGTATTTACTTGGCTGCTTGAACCGCCAACATACGTTTCGGGGTTACCTCCTCTACCAAAATAGTAGTCCGACCAACCCGGAGTGCCGTACTCAGGAAACTGTCTTGAACCATAATCAGGTAATTGGCTTGAACCATACATTGTTTCACATGTTGCATGTGTCGGTTGTGAGTACCAACCCTGGTTAGACATATGAACCTCGTCCGGAATAATCTTTTCAGCCTCTACATACAAGGAAACATCACCCATTCCCATCTGCATCTGCCTAGGCACACTGAGCATCCTCCGTACATCATCATCACATGTTATATCAGCTATATAGTATCCCGACACCAAATTACCTACACCTAACTGGGGATATTTAAAACTCATCTTCAAATTCCAAGATGAACTGTTAATATTCATTAATACATACACCACTTCCTTCAACTCTTCATAAGAAGTTCCCCATTTAATATATTGCATTCTTTTAGGGTCTCCAGTACTATATCTTATATCATCATCTCGTCTGATAATTTCTCCACCCCAAAAAAAATTCACGTTGACGTAATCTTCCATTTTTCCTATTTTCAACACCAAAATACATATTTTCATACTCAATTACATATTAACAACACATACAATTTTAAACATATGTATCAATACACATAATATGATAAATAATTATAATATTATAATTATGCTAAAAATTATTATTTATTAATTCTTAACTAACATGCAGCTACAACAAAAATTCTGTTAAACTCAAATTTGAAGACAATTTATATAAATTTATCATACTCAAAATGGCCTTAATCTTAAACTTATAATAATAATATTCACTTTACGAATTTAGACTTTCATATTAATATCATTGTCATTTTATAATGTAATCCTCTATTGTTAAAAAGTTTACTATTATTATCATAAAATACTTTCAAAAAATACTTGTCATATTATTAACAAATTTAATATTATTATCATAATTATTATCATAATTATAATTTAATAGCCGAGGAAGGCTATTGGCTGTGCTACTTCTGAAAGCATGAACGCAGCTGTCCCATTTTTGCAATCGAGTTGTGTTAAACTCAAATTTGAACCCAATTTATATAAATTTATCATAATCAAAATGACGTTAACATATTTTTACATAATCAATTTATTCTAAACTAACATGCATGAATATATAATCATATCAAATTTTACATAATATTTATTCTAAACTAACATGCATGAATATATGAATATTTTTACATAATCAATTTATTCTAAACTAACATTCTAAACTAATATATAATCACAACATATCAAATTTATAATTGTAATATTATTGTATAAAATTATAAAATTTACATATCACAACATATCAAATTTATTCTAAACTAACATGCATGAATATATGAATATTTTTACATAATCAATTTATTCTAAACTAACATTCCAAACTAATATATAATCACAACATATCAAATTTACAATTGTAATATTATTGTATAAAATTATAAAATTATAACATATCAAATTTACAATTGTAATAAGCCACGAAATAAATAAGCAACCTGAAGAAGCAGCAAAGCAGTTCGCAGAAATAGCAGCAAAGTAGCTCGAAGAAGCAGCAGCAATGAGGAGACTAGAATGAGTGAATATGAAATGAACGAGTGAAGCTGACAAATAGAAGATAATATAGCAATAAAAAAGACGGATATCTAGCTAAATGCAGATATTAGGATAAGATAAAAGCAGATATTCAGATTTTCAGATAAGATAACAGATAAGCAGTAAATAAGTGAACATAAATATTAAATATAATATAATTTCAAAAAATATGTGGTGACCTAACAACGTCTAAAACAGATGCTCTGTTCTTTTTTATTTTTAAAATTCTACACATGAAACCGCCAAATTCTATGGCGGTCATCACTAGCAAAAATTGAGCCATGCACGCCATATCATATGGCGGTTGTAATGTGTATATATTTTGTTTGATGACCGCCAGTAAACATGGCGATTATGACTCAATTTTTATCTCTTTTCTTCCCTTTGATGACCGCCATGAGAGGCATTTTGGTGTGCCATTTTTGCAAGGCTGAACTCAGCCGTCCCATATTCGAAATCGTACTCAGATGCTGTCCTACAAATGCAACGGAGCCCATTTATATATGTGTTTCAGTGTGTGTGTGTATTTAAAGGTGGTTTTTGATGACGTGGCAGCAATTTGATCCGGAAGGGAATTTGTTGAATGAAGTGACTACAAAGCTTGCTGTTAGTTCTTACGGCGAAGATGATCTTGTCAGTTTAATTCAGACGTAAGTTGCGATTAATGTGTGTTATGTTATGAGTTTTGGTGGATGATGTTGATTGTTTTTATTTTAACTGTTGTATTTATGTTAATGTGATTATCACACGCGAGCAGTAGTTATTCTTGGAACATTGTTGACGTAAGTGTAGGGGACTAATATTTCCTAAATGTTGCCGAGTGTACATTTTTTAGTCAACTTTTTTCGTTCTATTAAGTATAAACTGATAGTGTCTATTAGGCAAAACCAATGCTTACAAAAAGTTGAAATTTGACCGAGTTGTTGAAGTGTGCATGGTGGTGGAGCAATTGAACTGATTAAGAATATGAATTCGGGTCTTAGGACATGGTAAATAAAATGAGCCTTTTCTTTCCTGGTTGAAAAGTGAGATGAAGAATTAGACTTAGAATTATATTGTCATGAAGATCCATCTGAGATTTCGATGCCATAAAACAGCCCCTTTAACATACTGAAACACAATATTGTCTAGTGGTTACTATTCTCTTTTGTTTAATCCTGTTACGAAGTATCTTACTCTGTTTTGAATTGGTAGGCTATACATCCAACAGCCACCATCAAGCTCTTCAGATTCCGAAGAAGATCAAGAACAAGAATGGGCTGAGTACAAAATAAAAGAAACCAACATGTTTACTGTGGACAAATATCAACAGGTAAGCTCCTTCTCTGTACCAGGAAGACTTCTTGTTTCAGTGATCAATGATTGGGTCTTCTTATATATATACCTACCAAGGCCATGTTGCCAGTACACTGCTTATCTTTGTGTTTGTTGAATATCCACTGTACTCAGTTTGCAGATCAACATCTTTCCCAATGAGAAGGCCTTTGCATTAAGGTACCAGACAGCTGGCATGCTGGAGACTGTCTTAAGACAAGGGGTTCTAGGTGAAGATGACACAGGGGAAGAGTTTCCCAAGTGAGTGCATTAAGTGATCTGGAAATCTACGTTATTGATGCATGATTATTAGTATACATGTATACCTTTAGTCGTTGATGCATCTGTTGTAATGATTTATCAAAGAAAATAACAATTCATCGTCCTCATCTGTTATTGATTTTCTAAATTGCAAATTGCATGAGTATCTATGACAAGAAATTTAAACTCTAAGGAAATCTGAGATACAGGCTGTAAAAGCTTATTGGAATCTCAAAACTCACAGTGCTCACTGCCATCGTCTCTGAACTTTTTAACAACTTCCTTATTCTGACTTGAGTACTGCAGCTACTGGTTTCAATTTGCCCTTATCTCATTGTCATTATAAACTATATGCAGAAACCTGAAGCTTCCTTCTCGACGACCTGCTATTGTATGTGAGACTTGCCTTTTTTCCTTGGAGAAAGATATGCGAGCAAGAGCATTCCATATCATGGATCCCAAAGGCATTATTGAAATGATTCTAATCTTTCTTGAAGAAAGAGGAGGTGGAGTGCTAATTGCCCCTTCTCTAAATGATTCAAAGGTACTTAATTAACATATAGGCCGCCTCTTCTGAATTAAAAATTTAAAGTCTTTGTTATTGATTCTAGCACCCTAAAAATATATACTTCTTATCTTTTGAGTTTTGTTATTTTAAGATATTTTAAGTCAGTAGCTTTATTTTAGGACAAGACAAACAGAATTATGCCACACATTGGTAGATGGAAAGGCTATTCTGTAACAAAACGCAGTGGTATTTATGGAGCAACCATCGCAGAAGCTGATACAGTTGCTTCACTTGAAATTGATGATAAAGGTCAGCTGATTCAGGTATTTGTGCTCTTCTTCTCCTTATAGTAATTTTGTTACTTGTTTTTTCCTTCATCAATTGGTTCAAAGGATGCTACAAACTGTAAGAGAGCTGAAGTTGGGAATTGAAGTGACTTGATATTTTGTGTGAAAAATTTCAATCTTTCTTTTGATACTTCTGATTGGAATGTCTCTGTTTGTAAGTTTAGTAATTGTATGTTCTAAGTTTCTCTCTTTCAACGTGTCTTTAACAGGTAAATAGTTCAACACCCAAAAACAATGACGTTACTACAAATGTTCAATGGACGGGTACTATGTCCAACAACGTGGTCACCTATGATGGTGGTTTCCAGGTTACCTTATTACCCCAGGGGATGTACTTGGGGTGCCCGTGTGATGTGTCAAAGAGTGTGACAGATTCCAAGTCATTCCATTTGGAGTTCTGTTGGCTGGAGTCAGCAGGCAGAAGACAGAGACTGGTTCGCACTTATGATGTAGAAGGCTTGGCCGTATCATCGACTTACTTTATAGAAACCAAGCTGTGAATCCTTGTATTTGTGTCTTTTCTGTAGTATATCTTTGGGATGGTACACTGAGCTCTTAAGTCACTCATTGGTCATTGCATAGTTTCTTAGATTTACTGTTCTAACTAAGAGCAAGTCCAACAGCTCCCTAGATATTGTGTCCTAGTAGTTTAGGACATTAGTTTTATACATACACTCTAACAACATTCCTTATCTTCATCTCTTATTATTAAAATATTAATATATTTGAATCGTAAAAAAGGAGGGAATGAAAAACAAGCATCGGAAAGGAGAGAGTAATTTTTTATTAATAAAAATCAAGTAAGGAATGACTAGGATATCCTTAAAAGTAAGGTATAAGATAGGTGTCCTAGCATATTAAGGAAGGACAGGGAGAATAATATTTTTTATTACATTCTTTATATTTTAACTTAGGACATCATATAAAGAATCTGTTGAACTTGTTCTAAATCTTAGTCATGTGATCAGATTAAAAAATATTTTTTCCCCGCAGTGGCACATAATTTAGCCATGGACATGTCTGGTTTGTTAGTGTGCGTGTGAGTGTGCTATATAGCTGAGCATCGAAAGAGGTGCTGCAAAAACAGGCAAGATAACCGCTGTCATGTCTGGTGTTTTGGATGCTAAACTTGAACTAAACAGGGCGGCAGGGTCTAAATCTGCCGCACTCAGATGCATGTTTCAGACTTAAAATCTCCAATCTGACAAATTGGGGTGTAATACAGGGGTCCATTTCTTTCCGTCTGTTTTCTACTACTGAATGTATCGTACGTTGCTATATAATACTATATCAGGCATCAGCAAACAGGGAAAACTTGAATAAAAATACAACTGGCATGGACATTGCATGTGGAACAAAAAAAGGTTGGGTGGTTATATATTTATTATTCCATCCCCCAGTTATCCAGTGATTGGTTGTGTTGGCTACAGGTACTTCATGCCACTTTCTAACACATGTTACAAGTCAAAGACTTGCGTGTTACTCTATTGTTCAAGTATTATGTACACTCAATAGAGAAATTTACAATAATTTATTTAAATTTAAATACTATGAAAAGAGGGAGACGAACACTGCACCTCAAATACACAAAAGTTCGGTAAGAAATTTTGTTTGACAACCCAAAACTAAAAAGCGTTACTTGCAAAATTGCGCTACGCACTTTCGCATAAAAAAACAAAAATTAAAAATTGTACATTCACAACAAATAACACCATAACATTAAATAAGATTAATGGCAGTGGGACCTTAAATAAAAAGATAAACTGTGGCCACTTGACACTTGTGAGCTGGTGCAATAAATAAACGGCTGCGCAATCATCCCTATCTATAATCATATAAAAATCTTAAACGTTTAATTTCAAGTGAATTATGAAAACGATTCTAAATATTGAATTTAATAAAATCTAATTTTACAAAGGATATATGTCATCCGATATTACTCCTTTTTATAATACTCACAGATAATATAATATTATATTTTATTAAAATGATAAAATATTTTATTTGTCTAATATATCATTTTCGTTAATGAACCATGTATATAATACCTTGCATAGAGCCCAGTCTGCTGAATCAAAAAAGGCCCGCTCATGATCCTGTACGCACACATTATCAATGCATAATGCACAAGATACATGATGAAAAGTTATTTAACTGTATGTTTAATTTTTTAGACGGGTTAAGTACATGTATAAAGGTCCTTCAAAAAAAAAAAGGATATGTATAAAGGAATAAAGGGAAACATCACTTCCCTTGGAAATTAGAGGCTTCTTTTTTGGCATCATACCTCCGTATTTATTAATATTCATAGAGCTTGCCTGCAATATAATAGTATCAATTTTAATAAAATCTAATATTGGAAGGATATATATCATACATACTCATCATGGATAATATTATATTATATTTAAATTATATTATATATTTTCTATTTTAAGAATCATACTTATCCTATAATTTTTATTTAATATATCATTACATTATATGAATATTAATATATAAATCTATACAATCTATGCTATATTATTTGAAAGGCATATGTTTAGAAGCCTATTTGTTTAGCGAGATGACAACTCAACTCAAATATAGATAATTTGTAAGTAAATATATTATCTGTCACAGGAATCTTCAGCAGGTATTATTTGACAAGAAAAAGAAGATCAAAGTCAATCTACAGACTTGAAGTAGTACTACATTGAAAGAAGCTCAATTTAATTGATCATGCTTCAGTGGAGTATTTAAGTTTGAAGAAGCTACAGTGTCAGGAGATTTCAATTTGTGTGACAACAAATATAGTCAAATCAGAAGAAGCAGAAGTGAACCATTACAAAAGTCAAGTGAAGAATTTTATTTGTTGTGAATCACTCGTGAACCAGACAGTACACAGAGTGTTGGCAAAATACAGAGAAAATTCTTTACTACAGAAGAAATGGACAGCTACAGACATTGGTGTGAAGACAGAAGATTTAAAATTATATCACCAACTGTTGTGGAGTCAAGACTTTAATTTAATTCTCTATTAATTGATTAAATTATTTAGTTAATTTAATTTGTAAATTAATTCAATCAGAATTAATTTATTCCTTAAATTGATTAAGAAATTAATTAATTTAGAATTTATTTTAGAATGAAGAAGACTTTAATTTAATTCTATTATCAAAAAGATAATTTATTATGTATCCTATTTACTTAGATTAATTCAAAAAGAATTAATTTAATTTATAAGATATATAATAAATATAATAGAATCTAAATTAAAAAGAAAACAAAACAAATAAAAGGAAAGAGAAAAGATGGTCAGGAGATGTACATCAAATGAATTAAATGAAACATATACACATGACATCTACACAACAGGTCGGTAAAAGTGTTACTCGGGAAGACTTTTAAAAAGTCTCCCGGAGACTTTTCAAAAGTCTCCCCGAGGGTTTATTAAAAGTCTCTCAAGGATTTAAATGTCTTTCAAGGCCATAAATGTCTCCCCGAGCTGCGAAAGTCTTCCCAACAAATTAAATGATTTTTCATTTAATTCCAGAAGTCTCTTCAAGCCCAGAAAAAGTCTCCCCGAGATCAGAAAGTCTCCCCGAGTGGAAAAAGTCTCCAGCATCTGATTTTGCCTATAAATAGCAGATTAAGTCAGTAGTATTCAACACTTCTATTAACTTTCTATTCAGCTAAAAAGAAAAATACAGAGCATTCATGTTAAATATTCTGTAGAAATTTTAAAGAGCTATTAGTGTTTATCTTATTTAATCTTGTAACCCACATCAAGTTTAATATAAGTATTTTACTTGAACTATGTTTCTTTGATTATTATTTCGTGATAATAATTAAATTGTTTAATCAAAAATTATCCGAAACAAATTTTAATATTTAATAGAGATTGTATTCAACCCCCCCTTCTACAATCATTTGGACCTAACATTATTATAATCAAACAAGAAAACTTTTTTCCCATTTTACCTTAGGATAACCATAAAAAATATCATAATCGTCCAATTTTAAGTAAATCATAGAAACGATCTTAACCATTCGATTTTAATAAAATCTAATTTTAGAAAAGATATATCATACATACAACTCTATCCCCGATAAACCTCCTTTTATACAACTGATCACGGATAATATTATATTATATTTAAATTATATTTTATATTTTTTCTATTTTAAGAATCTTACTTATCCTATAATTTGTATTTAATATAGTTTACACACAATCAACTCAATTTCATCACCATTCAAACTCTTTTATTTAATTAAAATTATGAATTATCATTAAATTTTATGAATATTAATATATAAATATCTTTGTATAGAAAAATGTAAAAAAAATTAACAAAAAAAAATTATCATATTAAATAAAATATTTAAATTATACTCCCTCCGTCCCGACCAAATGTTTACATTTGGTCCGGGCACGGAGACCAAGGATAGTGGGTGTAATAGTGATTTTATTGTTAAAATAAATGAAGTAGTGGGTGTAATAGTGTAAAGTGTTGAAAAAGTGGAGTGAAGTAGTGGATGTAATAATATATTTATTGTTAAAAGTTACTATTTTTAGTAATGTAAAGAATTGGGTGGGACGTCCCAAAAAGGAAAGTGTAAAGAATTGGTTGGGACGGAGGGAGTATAAAATAATTAATATAAAATTTATTAATATCATCCTTGCTTTACACGTATCATAAGCTAGTTAATACTTACTCCCCATATCCCATTCAATTCTATACACTTTCCTTTTTTGGATGTCCCTCTCATTTGTATACATTCCAAAAATAGTAAAGTTTTAATAATAAAAAATATTATTACACCCACTAACTTTCCTCCACTATCTCAAATTCATAATATAAAAATACTATTACACCCACTACTTTCATCCACTATCGCAGATCTATTATTAAATATTAACAGGTCCCACTACTTTACCCACTTTTTACATAACTTTACTATTACACTATCATTTTTAAAAATTTTCCTTATCCTCCGTGCCCATTTGATTTGTATACAAATCAATGGGACCGAGGGAGTAATACGTAAAGATATGATTTGAATCAATTTTTAGATGCAGCTTTGATTGAAATAAATAAATTGTACTCGCGTTCGCTGTTTCTCTCATGTGTTGAAGTTTAAGGTTCGTTTTTAAAAAAAATACCATTAAATGGTTGTTGGGAAAGTTGGGTTGGCTCAACACGTACGGTACGGTAATATGTTAGTGTATTAATAACATTTGGTCAGCAGTAGGTAAATTTTGTTTTCTGCAACTTTAATGTCTTCCCAATATATTTCAAAGCATAGATTTGTCAAAATATTTATATGATGTGTTGGATAAGTGTATATGAAATTACAATAATAAGTGTGTTAACAAATTTCATAAGTTTTAATTTTCACTCAAACTATTTTTAAGATGTTTCTTACCAATGACAATATATAAAATAATTCTCCCATCAAAATATAAAAATAATAATTTAATATCAATCTAATTTATGGAAATCTCAATCTCAAATGTTATAGTATTTAATTAAATAATTTAATTTGTAAATTAAGAATTTTTTCGGTTAACGAAAAAAATGTTATGTACATATTTATTTTTTTCTTTACTAAATCGTATACATATTCTTTAGAGTGTTAAAAGCATTTTTTACAGTATTGTTTATCTTCTAATTCCGATGTTTCATTCATGTTTAGTGTATACAATGATTAACTATACGTCCATACGGCTATAATTATACAATGAGTTTTCATTCCTGTTGATGGTATCAACGTGGCTCACAGTTTTCTCTTGAGTTTTGATCGCACGATTTCTTAATTACAGGACCACCTTCATGTCTATTTTTCTTTAAAAAAGTACTATCGTTATTAATAGGATAATAATTGGTCCAATAATCTATCTACGTTTTTTATAATAAGAAAAATATTCCAACTATTCAAAAGTCCATATAAAGTGTAGTTTTCTAGATTTACATCAAAAATTTAATTTTAGTTTTTTTATTACAAAAATTACAAATAGATATTACTCCCTCGCCCCAAATTAGTAATTACTTTTTTAAAAAAATTATTCCATAATACATATCTACTATCCTATTTACAATAATAATTTTATAGATAAATTTTTAAAATAACTCTTGATTAAAATATCGGTATTTTTATTAATAATTAATGAAATAAAACTATCATTCAAATATACACTGAAACTATCTCAACTAATACAATTAATATGAATATAATTAAAAAATAATTTTTATGCTATTTTTTTTTAATATACAATTTTTTTTCAAAAATAACACGTATAATGGGAGGCAGTGAATAATGAATTGTCTGATTGTAGGAACCGGACTTTAATAAAATTATTATTATTTGTTATGACAGGTTTGATAAAGAGTATATCATAATAAAAAAAATAGGAAATGAAGAGATTGGATGTACTGAAATAGGAAAGAGAAGGCAAAAATAGGGGTGGGGTGGGTCACATCACAACTGCAATACACACTCGTCCAAATTCAAAGGGATAAGACTATTACCATTAATCAATCCCAAACCACGCATCAAACACCACTTCCCTTCTTTCCCTGTAACTTGCAAGAAACCAATATACATACATACTCATATATCTATAGTTTTGTTTTTAAGACACATTTACTCGTACCTATTTTCATCTCTAAACCCAATTTCCAGATCAAGTTACAGACTTGGTATATACACACATGTTAGTACATGACACACAACAAAAGTGTAATAAGAGTGGCTGTTTAGACTTGGGTTTTTATTACAATTTAAGTAAAGATCAAATCTTTTTTGCTGCCTTAATTTCACAACTTCAAGAAAGTCAACTCTGCCTATATATACACATATATTCATATAATTTATAGATAGATAGATAGATACAGAAAACTAAAGAAATGGGTGAAGCAGAAGAAGCTTTGGCTACACAACCAAGGTCATCCTTCACTTTAAATCTCCCACCAAGGCCTTCAATGGAAGCTCTTTTCTCAGGTGGGCCTGGTTTGAGTCCAGGCCCAATGACCCTTGTCTCTAATTTCTTCTCAGAGTATTACCCAGACTCAGATAACTGTTCTTTCTCTCAGCTTCTTGCCGGAGCTATGGCTTCTCCGGTGGCAAAACCCAGTCAATTTTCCGGTAAAGATTTGAAAACTGAAGATGGGAGTGATAAGAAATCAGGGTTCAAGCAGAATAGGCCTATGAATTTGGTTGTTGCTCAGTCACCTTTGTTTATGATGCCTCCTGGTTTAAGCCCTTCTGGCTTTCTTAATTCACCTGGCTTTTTTTCACCTCTTCAGGTAATTTGTTTCTACAAATATGTCGATTTGGGTATAATTTAGTGATTCTTGTGTGTGTTTGTGTGTTTAATTTAGTGAAAGTTTGGATCTTTTTTGTTTTGGATTAATAAAGCTTGGATCTTTTTAGTTTATTGGCTCCATTTTTAGTTCTTTGTAAGCAGAATTTTGGATTTGAATATACAAGTTTGGATCTTCCAAAGCTTCTACTAATTTTTCGATGTGAAAACAATTTTGTGTGGGTTGATTCCATGCGGTAGGAACTAGGAAATAATTTTATCTTTAGGAGTAACTATTTATGCCTTAGAGTTGAGGATACACGGGACAGTGTTCTTTCATGAACTGGCTGGTCCACTGGCATCATGTTGGTGGATATACTTGGCATGCCTTATAGGGTAAGTAGACACTTTGATATTGTCTCACAAGTGCATTGGATGATAAATCTATCTGCATTGTTTCATGCAGAGCCCTTTCGGGATGTCCCACCAGCAAGCTTTGGCTCATGTTACGGCTCAGGCTGTATTGTCCCAGTCCCAATCTTTTATGAATATTCAAGCCGACAATCAGCTGCCTTCTCTATCACCTGCTTCTGCAGGAATTTCGACACATCCTAGCTCTGGCTCTGATTTAGTTTTTGCACAACAGATGCACGATGCGAAACTGGAACCTGAAAGTTCGAAAATCGAATCACCAGATATCTCAAATTTTGAAAGGAAGTCACTATCTAGTTCCCTTAGTACTGATAAACCTGCGGGCGATGGTTACAATTGGCGCAAATATGGGCAGAAGCAGGTCAAAGCGAGCGAGTATCCAAGAAGCTACTATAAGTGTACACATATCAACTGTCCTGTTAAGAAGAAAGTTGAATGTTCTCCTAATGGCCAGGTAACTGAGATTACCTATAAAGGTCAGCATAACCATGAGCTACCTCTGTCCAATAAACGCACAAAAGGTGGTAGTGATCGGAGTAGAGCTGTAAATGCCGAGGCAAAGGTTGAGCCTGGTTTTCTAGGTCAGATGGAGTCAAGTAGGTCAGAGGAAACTCCACCTTATCATCTAGTACCTACCGATCAGCTATCAACTCATCAACTGGTACCCAGACAATCACATGAATCAAATAATGATGAGGAAACATATGATACTGAACCAAGAGTAAATCAGGATGACGATGGGGAACCAAATCCCAAAAAAAGGCAAGTTACTGATTATTACTTTCTCTTAGCATTTCTTTACCCACCCTCAGATTATATATGTATAACCTGCAGTTTTCTAGTCAAAAACTTAGAAAACTTGATTAATGTGATATGCTGTGGGATGCAGGAGTATAGAAGTTGGGTCACAGGAATTACCCTTATCTCATAGAGCGGTAACAGAGTCAAGGATAGTTGTACAAACCAGAAGTGAAGTTGATCTTCTAGATGATGGGTTCAAATGGAGAAAATATGGGCAGAAAGTGGTCAAGGGTAATCTAAATCCAAGGTTGTTATTTTATTTCTTATCTAATATCTGTAATTTGGGGATAAATATCAAATTGATCACTAAAGTGGAAATGGAATATCACTTCATTCACCGATTTCAACGGGGTATCATTTAAATCACTCAAGTCATTATAAATACTTTTAAGACTTAACGGCATGATATTTGCACTAACCTAAGTGATTTAAATGATATCCCTTCTCTATTTCAGTGGTCAATTTGATATTTAAACCCTAAAATTTGAGTATCAATAAGGACTTTCTGGACGTTTGTCATGAGATATAAGTTGGGCATTAATTCTTCTTGTTGTTTTTTATACTATCCCATTGAGTTTGTGCGAGTGTATGTCATTTAATTTTGTGGTGAAAATATATCACCAGTTGTTTTGTTTAAGAATCATCATCATCCACATGTCAGTAATTTCAACGGATAAATGAATTATTTAGGCTTTACAGTGGTTGAAGATTTTGCCTAAAACTCAGATTCGTGAATAATTAGTCATTCATAGGTAGTCAGTAGTTAATTACGCTACAGAGGTGCTCTGGTGGTTCAAGTGAGTTTTGCAGTTTATCTTTCTTCTATGAATGTCAAATATATATTCCAGGAACATCTGTAGACCTAGCATTGGAGATGATATATTGAATGCGAAATTTTCAATAGGATATAATGCTGGTTGTGATGAATATAGTGCCATTTTTCACTATGTTATACTCACATACACGTCTCGCATGTGACTTCAAGCCTTAGCCTGTGTTCAAAGTAAGGTATGGAGTGACCATTGGACGAAAACCCTTTGCTTGACAGACTTCTCTTTCGATGTGTCAATACTTGGCCATTTGCTTTGGGCATATGATATCTCTGTCTCTCACTCTATGGAGTCGTAATTCCACCAACTCCGGCAGTAGTTTGTGCTTTACTAGCAAGTTCTTGTATTGTTACTTAGCTGTCAGTTAGCATGCTTATTGGGGAGTGTAACTGGTTTAACGATTTGAATCTTGTTCCATCGCCTGAACATGTAAAATATGAAATCATTTGGAATCCTGGGAGGGTATATTTTCTGATTGCTTATATTGGTTAAATAGTGGGAGTTTAAAGGACTTCAACCAGGGGAATGGTTCCTTTGTAGACGCATCTTCACTTGTCATTTTCTTCAATCATAATCCGTGATGGAACCTTGTTAAAACATATAGCTTTTAAAGCGTCAAGTCCTTAATATGGTATTTATTTAGTGTAGCGGGGTTTAGATAATTAGGAAAAAAATAGTTTTAAATTATTATTTTTAATCTCTAAAGGGTTCTATTTCCTCGTGAAAAGCACCAGTTCATATTTTTTTTAATAATATTGTTTTACATGTTTCCTCTGCCCTTCCAGCCATACAGTACTGCTACTTTCTAAAAATCAGCTCTGACAAAGTCAGATTTTATTTGCAGGAGCTATTACAAATGCACTTACGCAGGATGCAATGTTAGAAAGCATGTCGAGAGGGCTTCAGCAGACCCTAAAGCTGTCATTACTTCATATGAAGGCAAACATAATCACGATACACCTACATCAAGAAACAGCAGCCAAAACTCGAACAATGCAAGTGCAAACCAGTTAAAACCCGCAAGAGTGGGGACTACAAAGAAGCCTGTTCATAAAGATATGGACTTCGAAATAAATCAGAGTCCATTTCTGTTACAGCTGAAGGAAGCCTGAAGTATCGAATCAAACCTTTTGTTGTTACACTCAGATGGTTGTGTGGTATATAGTGTAAACTGTATTATCTGTTTAAAAACTGCAGCAATGTTCTATAGAAATAACTAGCCTTTTTTGGGTTCATGAATTATTTTAATGTTGTTGGTGTTGGCCCTTTTTACATAATTTTATAAAATTTAGTCTGATATAACAATTCAAAGTTTTGGTCATTTTTACCTAAATGGTATCTATATAAAGAGTGCCAACTTAGTTATATTTTCTTTGATGATGTGCATGTTAATAATGTGTGTTGTAAAAATATTTGGATAGAAGCTGTTGCAGGTTGGCGGTTAAGACCTTGGATGATGAACAGGTATATCGAGGTCAGTTCTTTCAGAATTTATCAGCAATTTTCCTGCCTGATGAGTAATTTAAGAAGCTGTTCAACAAATGTCTGCTAATTTAAGTAGACGGATGGTAAACTATATTGTATGACCATAACACATTGTCGCAGATAGGTCATTAACACTGTGATCATCATTAGTACTTGTATATAAAGTTTCAACCTTGAAATGTGCAGCTTTGTGATTTAAATACTAAACACCATAGCTCTTGATCTGTGGAATGTTTTATTTGGCAGAAACGAATGCATGCTTGGATTATTAATGTTTGCTTGCATCGAGTACTGATCGTTGTCTTTATTAGTGCAGTTGTTCATGCAGAATTCAGATGTTTGTGAAGCTCGTGAATGAAAAACATTTTAATCTTTATGTTGTGTACCTGTTATTTTCTGTCTTTTGTTTAAACTATGGACATGTAATGATGTAAAGAGTAATCCATGTATTCATTTTGTTATATGTACTAAATTATTATTTATGATAAGAAAACACAAAAACGAATGCATAAAAGCATACAACACAATCGATAATTATTTCAGATATATTAAAATTACATAATATTGATATAAATCACATAAGACTAAAATTAAATTTTAATAATATAGCATAATTGTTTTGATATATAAATATTTGGGATAATCAGAAAATATAAACTTAATTTCAAATTAGTAAAAAAATCCAAATACTGAATATTCAAATCATATAGGCTATAGCACTATCTAAATCAAATATTTGTATTCATTTGACTTGTAGATATTCAAATCAAATGTTAATCCTGACAATTGATTCACAACCACATGTTAGTCCGGTTTGAGAACAATGACCAAAACTCTGAAGTTCACTCTCAAACTCGATGAATGTTAGAATCAACTTGTAAATTTATAAGACTTGTAGCTTGATATCATTATGCATTCACACACCCTGACAAGATTTGAGAAGCAGGGGAAATAGGTTATAGGAGGCCTTTGTTGTACTTTCACAATAAATTATTTTTACGAAATAGTACTTTTAAAGCTAAACTTATGTTCATTTGAAATTGTCCCGAACAAAAAAGATTATAGTTTGATAAACATACCAGGAAAGATGGTTTGCTTAGTTTTGTGTATCTTCCTTTTGCTCCCCCACCTTGTTGCCATGGCCGACATCTCCCCCGTGTCGGCCGTGTCACCGGTGTATACTCTTGCCGATAACATCCTTCTCAACTGCGGGGCACCTTCCAAAACAACTTCGAACGATAACCGAGAATGGGACACAGATTCCCAACCAAAATTTAAACCATCACCAGACATCTTAAACACTTCAGCATCAACCCCTGCATCTGCCCAATCAGTTCCTTCTGGCGAAGAAATACCTTATTCAACCGCCCGCATATTCCCTTCTAAATTCACCTATAAAATCCCCGTCTCCAAAGCTGGTCAGATATTTCTCCGCCTCTACTTTTATCCAACATACTACTCAGATGATTTTGACATGACTAGTTCATTTTTCTCCGTCCATGCATTGAACCACACTCTTCTATATAACTGGAGCGGCTCTCTTAACCCCCAGGACCCGGCAACTCAAATGAAAGAATACATCATCAGCGTCAATCAAAGTCGTTTACTAGAGGTGACATTTACACCGAATCCAAACTCGTACGCCTTTGTCAACGCCATTGAAGTTGTTTCCATTCCAGATAAGCTCTACATGGGAGGAAATGATGATAGCCAACACAGCATAAAAGTCGTGGGTCATAATAAAGACTTTTCTATTATTGATGAATCCATGGCACTGGAAACATTTTACCGTCTAAACGTAGGCGGCAGTTACATTTCCTCAACAGATGATACGGGAATGTTTCGGACATGGGATGGAGACGAGAAATATCTGTTCACGCCTAGTCTTGGATTGACACCAAATCGTGAATTTTCAGTTAAATACACGCAGGCCACTCCCAACTACACGGCCCCGCGATTGTTTACTCCAGTGCGCGGACTATGCTAACAAGGAGTTACGGCTTCAACATGACTTGGACCTTTGCAGTTGATTCTGGGTTTTATTATCTACTAAGACTGTATTTTTGCGAGTTTATCCCCCAAGTGACCCGCGGTAATCAAAGGGTATTTACTATTTTCATCAACAACCAGTCAGCCGAGGAATACATAGATGTTTTCAATACGGTTGGTGGGAGTGAAATTCCAATATATAAAGACTACGTCGTTCTGGCACCTAACGACACGGTCCACAGGGATGGTAGCAAGTCTAAGCCTTATTTGTGGCTTTCCCTGCGCCCCCCTAACATCAAAAGTGGGTCTGAAGCTGAAAATACAATTTTGAATGGATTGGAGATCTTCAAGGTGAGTCAACCTGGAGGTACCCTTGATTCACCTAATCCTGAATCTTCACCTAATCCTGAATCTCCGCCATGGCCTCCATTGGTAACAGAAAAACCCTTCAAGAACGGTGGTGCATCTCACTCTAAACTCGCGGGCGCTTTTATCGGAGGTTGCCTGGGAGGGGTACTCCTACTCTTATTGATAGTTGGTTTTCTAATATTCCGACGAAGAAGAAAGAAATCTCAGGATGTCAACAACAAGTTCAGATCGACTACCACGAATATTTCATTATTGCCGCCTGTCAGAAACCAGAAATTTTCTGTGGAGGAGATAAAATTAGCTACTAGCAACTTTGATGACAATTTCGTTATTGGGCAGGGAGGATTTGGTAATGTGTATAAAGGGTATATGAAAAACGGTACATACCCTGTAGCAATCAAGTGGTTGAACCCATCATCCCAGCAAGGGGCCCTGGTGTTTCAGACAGAGATCACGATCCTTTCAAATTTGCGCCACCGCCATCTTGTACCACTGATTGGATGCTGTGATGATAATGGTGAGATGATATTGGTTTATGATTACATGGTTAACGGAACCCTCCGTGAACATCTTTACGGGGGAAATAATCCGACATTGTCATGGAAACAAAGGCTACAAATTTGCATTGGTGCGGCAAGAGGTCTGCATTATCTCCATGTAGGTGCAGAGCGCGTGATAATCCATCGTGATGTCAAGTCAACTAATATTTTGTTGGATGACAAAATGGTTGCCAAGGTTTCAGATTTTGGTTTGTCGAAAATGGGTCCCGGTGATACATCAGTTACACACGTGAGCACAATGGTGAAGGGTAGTTTTGGATACTTGGATCCAGAATATTACCTGAGGCAGCAATTAACTCCAAAATCAGACGTTTATTCATTTGGAGTGGTGTTGTTTGAAATGTTGTGTGCTAGGCCAGTGATTATGCAGAAGTTACCACATGAGCAAATGAATTTAGCCGAGTGGTCTCGAAATTGTTATAGGAAAGGCAGCCTTGGTGAAATAGTGGATAAAAACATAACAGGTGAGATTGCAGCAGAGAGTCTACATAAGTTTGGAGAGGTGGGATATAACTGCCTAAGGGACCATGGAATTGATAGGCCTACCATGAGCGATGTTGTTTTGAGCCTTGAACTTGCATTGCAGCTTCAAGAGTCTTGTGAAAAGTTAGACCATGACAACCTCTTTCCAACCGAAATTGTGGCCAAAGCTAGAAGTGATGAAGCCTCGACTTCAAGTACTAGTAGTGACGGATTTAAGTCTGGAATTGGTAGCGTTTTCTCTGATATTCTGAACCCGAATGCACGCTGAGGTAGTAAGGTTGATAGAATATGGACAATGGAAAACTGTGAAAAAAATTAGAGGTGGATAATTTGGCGTGCATATAATTGATGGTGACTTGATTAAGAAGGCAGAAGAGTACAAAATGTGACAATAGAAAGGTGGAAGAAAGAAAAGACTAGGAAATTGCAAGGCGCTGGTTACACCAGGCTTACATTACATCTTTTGTCCGCTCTGACTAAAAGACAGTTGCTCCGACACCGACTAGGGAACCTGCTAAACCATTACTTCTATATCTTTTTCTTGTTAATTCCATTTCGGGTGTCCTATTGTAATAATTGAATACATTACCCGTATTCTCTTCAAATTAAGTTAATCTTCTTGCTTTCTAATGTATTTTTTTGGAAATATTACGGAGTAATTTTTAAAGAACAGGATACAGTAACTTTCACTCAATATTTCTATATATTTATTTACATATTATTTACAGATGTAAATGACCGAAGTTGGACCAATTCAGACAAAGTTTTACGAAACACGAGCGAAAAATCATCAAACCCAACAATCAAATATTATCGGACAATTTTCTTTATCCGAATTCGAGCTCAGATATGATCAAACCGAACATGAATCGTAATAGTAAATGAGAATATCTTGCCACGATATTATTTAGTGAATGAGAATATCTTGTCACGATATTATTTAATTTTTGACCTAATGTGTCATGAATTTAGAATTGCTAATAATTTTTGTAATGTAGCTGCTCATCAAGGTTAGTCTAAATTTATGTTCTTAATTGGGTTTTTTGCATTTTGGTGGCCAGATATTAAACTGTGGCTCGAATTCTTTTCTGGCAATTCATATTTTATTGTAATTGGCAAAAAAAGGTGCTCTGACCGTTAAATAGACTGAAAGAGTTTACGGCAGAGAAGGTCATTTGGTATTTATAATCCACGATCGCCGCTTTGTCACTGAAAACATAATTACTGTCGTTAAAGCTCTAATGGCAGTAAACAACAAAGTGCCCATGATTTGCAAAGGCTCCTTCTTAAAAGAATGTGCAACATATTTGACACTGCAGAGATTTGCATCTTTGAGTTTCTTTATGTCAACAATAACAATCGCAGAGCGGTGATAGGCCAGAAGACCGGAGATGGGGAAAGAACAAAATCGAAGGTACCATACATAAAACTTAACACAAAAATGTCATAAATGATGTCAGATAGGCTGTGGCATAAATTAGAGACAGTAACTCAACATTCTAAAGCTACTAACAAACACAGTTTCATAAGCTCTGGAACAAATTAACACAAACACACGCGTAACATACCACTTGGACCTATTTCTTGCACCTCTTTCGGCTGTCTTTACACATAGCTTGCCCTTGGACCTCTAGCTGGTTGTCCTGCAGTGCTAATAAGCCAAGCAACATTGTACATTCATCATTAAAATGAAATATAAGCCAATAACACTGATAATTATCTAGAGTAAGGCCCCGTTTGGTATTATTATTGCGGACAGTTATAGTAGCTTTTTACTGAAAAACCGTAAAAAAATGTGTTTGGTAAAACTCAAAAACTGTTATCTGGAAAAATATTTTTGACGTAAAAGCTGTTGTTAGATAAAATATCCCCTCACAAAAGCTACTTTTCAACTTTTGCACAATGTAACTACAAGTTTCATTATATTATTTTTATATATTATATCTCTAAATATGCACAAATAAAAAAATGACCAAAATCAAAATACCCAACAAACATTAGCACTCCCCGAAAAGGAGGTTATCCAACCGCACCTTCTGGTACGACGAAATGCTTTGCGGAGTTGAAAATAAGCATAGATCCGGAGATTTCCGAATAGGGCAACATTTCGGAGATTCACCAGCATTTTTTCTTACATCACACCAGTTTTCAACGGCAATCTCAAACGAATCCTAAGAAAGTACAAAGATTCCCCCCCATTATATTGTTTCTTGGGGATTTTAGATCCCTTTATTTAAAAAAAGGGGGAAACACGAATAAAGAAATAATATTAAAGAATTAGAATTTGGACCTTCGTTAAAATCAGTCTACCCCCGTGTATTTCGCAACACCCTGGTGAGACATTAAAACAATACCAAACAAAATCTCTGTCTTTCCTTGTTTCTTTTATCTCTTCTTTTATTACAAAACATAAAAATAAATAAGGAAAGAAAGTAATCTAACCAGTGCCACCACCTTTGTTGTTTCTTCTTCGTTAACGCAATCCCCATTGTTTCCACCATGATCTCCCTATAATAACCGAACAACAGAACCCAAATCCCCATCTGGGTCGGTGCAACTTTGATGGGTTTGGGTCGGAGGTAATGGGTTGCGTTTGCTCCAAGAAATCATTAACAAGAAGAACAGCAAAAAAAAGTCCTGATTCTTCTCCTGATATAATTGTCCAATCTACTAATGACATTGATTGGACCCTTAAATCTAATTCTGGCTCCTTTTCTAAAGATGGATTTAGTGGAACTTTAGATAAGATTAAGGAGGAACCTGAAAAGGAGAAAAATGATCACAAAAAATTCTCTGTCTCAAGAAATCAAGATTCGGGGAATTTATCGAATCCTCCAAGCTCCGGAAGGAGTTCTTCTTTTAGCATTAGACATGGAGGGAGGTTTATCCAAGGAGAGAATGTTGCTGCAGGGTGGCCTCCTTGGTTATGTGCTGTAGCTGCCGAAGCCGTGGAGGGATGGGTGCCTCTTAAATATGACAGGTTTGAGAAGCTGGAGAAGGTAATATTGATTTTCTTGAGAAAAAGTTGCTTTTTATTTAACATTTTGTATTTGCATGTTATTAGAATCTGTCATTTAGTGCACAAGGCTCGTGCATGGGGCTGAAGGTCTCAATCTATGCAGTACGTCCACTCTTGCTTCTCATAAAGGATTTGTTTATAAGGGTTCGGATCTGTGACCTAGCGAATATTGATTAGATCTTACTATTTTATGAGAACTTGTGCGTATTTAATCTCTTAGTACTGTCGAACAGCTTGTTATCATATATAGTTTACAATCGATTGTATCAAAAGATCATGCCCGGGTTATTCAGAATGGAAATGAACACGTATAAATTACTAAGACAAGGAGTATACTGCATTTGGAGTATAAATCCACCATGTTGCCACCAAGAGTAGTACCTTAAATTATGTGAACTTTCTAGGTTTAGCGTCAGCTCATTTCGAGGATGCATACCTCCTGAAAAAACTTCCTTTATATATTTTTCTGTCAAATGTCAGTATAGATGGAGGTGGGATGGCGAGTCTCTTCTAAACCTTGCAATTCACCCGTTATCCATACAGAAATCAAAGCCTTAACCCCAACAAGTTTGGACTTCTAAGAGATTTGTGTTTTGTTTGACAAGCACGAGTTGTGGCGCTTTTTGCTGCCAGTCTACTGAAACGCTATGCAACACCACTAATTCTGATAATTGACCATGTTGTCTCATTTAAATTGTCATATAATCACTTTACTATGTCCATTAACAGGGTCTAAAGAGCTCATTTTTAATATGTAGATAGGACAAGGTACGTATAGCAGTGTCTGCCGTGCACGTGATACTGAAACTGGTAAAATGGTGGCCCTGAAGAAGGTGCGGTTTGACAATTTCACACCGGAAAGTGTACGGTTTATGGCACGTGAAATCACAATTCTCCGAAGGCTTGATCATATAAACATTATGAAATTAGAGGGGATTATTGCTTCAAAATTATCATGTAGCATATACCTGGTTTTTGAGTATATGGAACATGATCTCGCTGGTCTGTTATCATGTCCTGACATCAAATTCACTGAGGCACAGGTTTGTTCTTTTATATCACAATAACTGTTCGGAATAAAGTACTAACTAACGCTTCAAATCATTTTTCTGCATGTCTGATGTTGTCGGGATTATTTAGGGTCGTAGAGTTCATCAGCTTTAACTCAAGATCATTCAATAAATTTTTGTTGTGAGCAGATTAAGTGCTTTATGCGCCAGTTATTATGTGGAATTGAGCATTGCCACTCACAAGGAGTAATGCATCGGGATGTTAAAACATCTAATATATTGGTGAACAACGAAGGAATTTTGAAGATAGCAGATTTTGGTCTGGCAAACTTTACTGCCGCATATAACAAGGAACCTTTGACAACTCGTGTTGTGACGCTATGGTATCGTCCTCCCGAACTTCTACTGGGCTCGACTAACTATGGGGTATCTGTGGATCTGTGGAGTGTAGGCTGTGTATTTGCTGAGCTATTCACAGGGAAACCCCTTCTTAAAGGGAAAACTGAGGTGATAACACTTGAAACTTTTCTGCATTATGTTATTATGCTATGTAACACTGACTAAGTTCGTACAATTTACCCTCCCTCAACCGCTTGACGTGTTGTATACACAGGATCTATTTGGTTTGATTTGGTTTATTGGTCCACCTTAGAAAAAAGAAAGGTTTTTCCAGTTCCATTTTTTTTAATTTGTATGTGTTTTGTGTTCGGAGAGGGGATAAAATGGTTTCAATTGTCATCACCATGCAAACACTTCGTCCCTATATAAAGGTGCAGAGATGTATATAGAATTGAAGTAAAATGAAGATAATATCGTTTGAAAGAAGAATTTTTAAACAGGCTTTTCTTGATTCATTACAAAATAAACAGGGAAGGACACTATTAGGTGTCTGGGGGGTGGTCTTTCCATACATTCACAATCATCAACTATCAGTTATTTTACTGCATGGAAGGATAGGTTTCTTAATCATTTTAGTCTTCTAAAAAGATCATTACATGAATACACAGGTGCCTCAATTAGATTTAGTGTCTCTAAAGTTTTTTTTTAATACCAAATTCACAGGTTGAACAACTACATAGAATTTTTAAGCTTTGCGGTACCCCACCTGAGGAATACTGGAAAAGGTATAAACTTCCTCTTACGGGAATGTTTAAACCCCAGCATCGCTATGAAAGTATGCTTCGAGAGAGGTGTAAAGAATTCCCAGAAACATCTCTGAACCTTATAGAAAGTTTCCTTTCCATTGAGCCACATAAGCGTGGGACAGCTACTTCTGCACTTAATTCTGAGGTAACCTCATGGATAAGTTAGTATACTATGAAAGTATGAATTATGTTGTAACATGATGTGAAAAGTACTTCAATAGTTAGCAAAAAGAATAGGAAAAAAATAAATAAAAGTACTTCAATCTTGTTGATCCTTAACTTTTATTTATACTTTGTACTCCACCCAGTTCTTCGTCACGTTGTATAATCAAGAATGTCATATGTTATTATATCTCATAAATTTCACTTTCTGATCGGGAAGCCTTTGTGCTGGACAGTATTTTACTTCAACGCCTTATGCATGTGATCCGTCAAGCTTGCCAAAATACCCACCCAACAAAGAAATTGATGCAAAGCTCCGCGAGGAAGAAAGAAGGTAGCTCTTAATACTCGTTATTGTTTATCCAAAAGCTTTGAGTTATAGTTAGGTTTTTCCACAGCACATACGCATCCAATGTAAAAATATAAAGCTGCGGTCAGTAGACTTCCTTAGTTCTACGAATGTCAGAATTACAAATTATATCTTACTCTAACTTCATGGAGATAAGACATGTTCGTCTTTACATGTGAAGTTTATCGACTCGAATGGTTTATGGGCCCAAATTATTTCTCTTTCGACTGCTACTACTATTCAGTCTAATGATATGCAAAACTCCTGTTCGGACAAAAGTTTGCTGCTGCTAATGGAGGTTTAAACATGAAAAGATCACTTTCTTTCTAGAGTTGAGTAAAGTTTAGCAATAGAATCAAAAAAGAGCAAGTATTAAAGAATCAAGAAAGAGCAAGTATTAAGGCTTTTAAATGATAGTGTTTTCAAATTCTATACCCCAGACAGTGTTGTATATGAATGTTTTAAATTAAATGGTTCCTTAAAATTAAATTCCAGGAAAAAGGCTTCCAAGATGCGTGCATCTGGAACTTCGAGAAATTCCAGTAGAGAGCGTAAACCCTTGCAAGAATCAACCACATCAGAACCAAAACAGGTCTCCCCCTCCCTCCCTCTCTCTTCCAAATTTCAGTTTCAGACAAAGCTTTGCTTCCCACTAATTTAAGTAATCTTCTCCTACGTGCCAAGGAAAAAGGAGCCAGGGATTTATTGAATTCTGCATCTGATGCTGCGTCTGAAGTTAGTCAAGTGACTGACATGTCTCAAGCAAACAACACATTCTCAGTATCAGTGGCAGCAGAATCTAATGGTTCTGCTCAGGACAAAATGCAAAAACAGGATGCTGCATCCTCAAGATCACATGGAAGGAAAACTTTAACAACTCAAACATCCGGTGCAGAAGATAACGTTGAATATTCAAGCAAAGAGAAGCCTCCTTTAAGACGCCGCAACAATAATTCAAAGCGTGTGATGCAGAAGGAACGAATTCAGCCTCAGCGACACAATTCATTTGATTGGTATGATATCGATACACCAGAGAATTCATATGGAGTAAGTATCTCCAATTTGTTTTATGCTTCTTCTAATCAAAAGAAATAGATAATATTGTCAAAAAATGGATAATTGATATACTAAAATATAATAAAGAGAACGTTGGATGAATAATATGGATATATACAGATTACATTAGTGTTGTGTTTGGTTGGAGAGATTGGAATAGAATGGAATGAGTAAAAAGAGAAGAAAATAATTGAGGTAGAATGAGAGATTTAAAAAAAGATTAGTGAATACAAAATTTCTATAATGAGAATTAGCAAGAAAAAATGAGTAAGAAGGAGAATAGAACATTCCATCTCAAAATGGAGAATTTAGGTTTTAGTTAGGTTAATAGGAATGGAATGGAAGAAACAATGAAATTTTTGAAAATTCACTCAATATTAGTTCAAACCTCATTCCATTCCGATCTCCCCAACCAAACACAACATAAGAGAAAAATGCAAGAAAAAGAAATCTTTAGTACATTTGACATTGGCAGCAGATTATTACATCCACTTTTAAAAGTTACAAGGAAATTTTAGTGAGTAAAGATATTAAAGAATATATACAGTAAAACATTTAATTATCAAATAACAATAATAATCTGTTTCCCTAAACTTACTCGTAAAACTCCGAATGCATTACTGATTGCTGCATAAAAGCAGATGCACCACATTCTTGTTAGATGCATCAACATGACAACATTTTGTCATTTGAATATGAAGTTGGAAGTTGGAAGACTTTGTACATGATAATTGAATAAAACATCCATGTATACTAACGAACTTCATCTGGCTTCCTAAATTGTACTAGGAACGTCGCGATGAGAGGAAGGGAAGGAGTTCGTTCTCAGGGCCATTGACACAATCAGGCAGAAAGGGAAGGAGTTCGTTCTCAGGGCCATTGACACAATCAGGCAGAAAACGCAGAAACCAAGACAGGCAAACTCGTCAAAGTGATAATCATCCATCCCGTTCTCATAGAGGTACATGATTTATAAATAATTCACAGGCATTGCAGCATAAGTATGCGCAACTTATTATTCGGCAAACATTAAAAAGTTACATTCCTGGAAAACATGTAATTTTAAAGGGTAGTGCATTTATAATATTTACACAAAGCGGGAATTGAAGATTGAATGAACTGTGGTTAATAGGTTCGAAAGCTCCCCCGTCAAGTTGAAGAATGTGCTGGAGCATAGTGAATCTGCAAAAGCATCATCAAAGCTGCTGCAGCATAAGAGCTCCCTCTTTATATATTTGCTTATAATCCTAGACTTGTTAGTGGATTGCAAAGTAAAATAAAAGGTGGGTTGCTTTTACATTTTGGATTCAGCTTGACAGAAATTGAAAACTTGTATTTGGTCATTCCATTAGTTAATTTGATACATTTGTTATCCAAGTTCATCTCATTTTTCCTTTGTTCAATTCATAAATTCAAATAATATTCTTCAATCCCGCAAATTAAAATTTAAGAAATCAAGCGCAATTCGATAGTTGAGTGATAATGGTCTATCCTCGTACCAAGAGTTCTGATTACGACTCTCGCTCTCACTCAGAACATGACAAATTATTGAAATAATAATAATAAGAAGAAGAAGAAATCAGTTTCCAAGATAAATAAAAATTGAAATCAAAGATACAACCCAGAAAAAGGTGACAAAATTTTTAATTTGAAAAAATATCGAAACCATGAATTGAAGAACAGAAAAAAGAATGTAGGATTGGGAACCCAGTCGCTTTAGCTGGGAAAGCAAGGCAGCAAAGACGAGAATGGGATTGAATCCGTAGATTGATTGATGTGCGCCTATCACACGACGTAATCGTGTGCCACAATTATAACCTTACTCGTGGAATACCACGCCGCCCCTTGTTTTACGGGCACTGCGCTCGGCCTAAGGCGCTTTTCTCATCCCAATCTCCTCCCTCTCCTTCTTTATATACCTCCGCCTTAACCCTATTTTCCTTCTTTCTACCTTTTTACGCTTTTACCCCTCTCTTCTTTTACATATTACGAGTTTTTTTTTATAGACTATCAAATTCGTTTTTTATTTTTTTTGGACACGAATTTGTTCTTTATTATTTGAATTGTTTCGAAATATTTTGTAAATTATTCAGATTAATTTATTTTTTAATATGATATTGTGAAGGGTGATGAGATAATTGTTTCAGGTTTTGAATTTGACTCGTGCTCATTCAATAATAATGATTAAAGAATGGATAATATTTTATAAACTTTCTCAAAGAAAGATTTTTTTTGGTATTATGTGATTTTGGGTATCCCGGGATTTTGTAAGTTTGTAAGCTTGAATGATTTGTTAAAAGTTTTACCCATTCTACTTTTTTTAGGATAAACTCATAAACCATACCTTTTCCTAAATGGATGTTAAATTTAACACAATGGCCTTGTAAATTGTACCACATTCGATTTCAGTTCTTCTTCTTCGCACTAATCACCAAATTATGTTTCAGTTTCATATTTTATTAATTTCAGGTGCATGTACTGTAGATTGCAGCTGCTGTAGTGTTTTAGATGTAGGTATAAGCATGATTTTATTGTGAACGTACACAAGAATGAATCAAGGCGACTAATTTTCCATATAAGATATTGTACATGTAGTATAGATTCTCTTCCTTCCACAAGAAAGGCTGCTGCTCAACTGTAGACACAAGGAATATCTAGACTCTGCCTCACACAGGCATGAAAATGCCAAAATGAAACTCAACCCTCCTCCTCAGGTGCAATGATTCCTGGTATTTGGCCTCGGTTAATGAAATCAATCTTGTTGAGTCTCAGACAACAAAGTACTTGCTCCGGCAATTCTTCTTGTTTTTGAGCCTGTTGTCAAGCAAATTAGCATTTAAATAAAAATGCTTTGCATGAGATTCTGTAGTTAACTACATTTCTCATAATGGAAAGGTCAAGTTACGAGAAACAGGAAACAACATTTCGATGCAAATATTGTTGACAGGAGTACAGTGTTTTTATTTTCTATTATATATAAGAACTTGTGCAATATATATATATATATATATATATATATATATATATATATATATATATATGAGAAGCAGCTAAACACTAAACTGATACTACGACAGGCTTCATACTTCATAGCACTTGTAATTTCAAGTGGGCATTTAGAGTTGGTTCTAAAATGTGTTATAATAGGCATCATTGATTTCTGAAGTGGTACCTGAATTGTTAGACCAAGATCCATTGTTGCATTTCCCAAACGTTCTCGAAATGCTTCTAGTCCCTTCCTGGCTATGTAGCTGAAGCGATGAATGTCCAGGTCAATCTCAAAATAGTTTGGTCCCTGTATTGTATTAGATTGGTGATTATCAACAAGCCTATTCAAGCAAAGACAGCAGCTAGACATTACCCTTATTGCACTTCCAACACTGCATTTAAACTACCAGGTGAACATGATATAAAGGAAGAAATTCAAATGTGTGCCATATTCCCAGGGTAGAAACATGATGTATATGTGCAGAACACATATTAAAGTTATAAGACGCTTCTAGCATCTCTTTTGGTGATCATCATGTGTTTACGCATTGAAAACATTACGCAGTATAAATCAAATTGGCATTTGACCTGATAAAAACTGTGTTGTGGACGCGACAGTACTGGCTTCTCATTATAAGCATTTATAAGTTTTCTTTCAGTAGAACTGGAAACAAGATCGTCAGGATTAACCACTCCAACCATGATCTTCAGTCTTTCTCTGAAGGAAACTGTTGACTCTTTTGCAAACCCTTTAACCTTTTCCATATCGTCCTCAATAAATTTCTATGGCACAAACCAAATATTGAATTTAATCAGCCAAAGGTTCAAAACATTATAACTAAAAGTACATATGATCAACAATTATTTAGTCCGTATGTATCCCTAAATTTTAAAAAAGAAAAAGAGAAAAGAAGAATCAGTTTTCATTTAGAAACTCTGGAACCACAAGAGATTAATAAATAAAAGCATCCACATACATAGATGTTAGATGCATTCCACTTGTAAGCATGAAATGTGCCAATATTTTTTAAGTTTGAACTAGTGAAGGGAACTTGTTTGAGACAGAAAATTTTAACACATATACAAATTGACGGGATACACATCCTGACAACTAAATAGGACTACGCTTCAAAAGGCTGCTTACCGTGACGTAAGATAATACTGGGTATTAGGATTTAGTAAAGTTTTACCTGAATAATCTCCTGGAATTGAGAAGAGGCATCTTTCTCAAAATTTTCAGAAAGTTTGAAGTAGAGCACAAGGCTTAAACCCTCTCCATCACTATCACCACTGAACATTACAGTAGGATAAGTAGGAAGCTGCAACAAGAACCAGAATAAGAATATATGAATGCATGATGCTACTCTTATAAAATATGATTATATTATCAGGCAACCAAATATTGTACATTTGTACCATCTTGTACAGTGAATAAGATGGTCACCGATTGTACATTTGTACCTGAATATTAATAATAAGAAGTGGAGGAATTTTCCCGTCGGCTTTGACAGGAGGAAGCTCAAGGTGTCGGGCAATATGATCGACTTTTTTTGCGCAAACAAATAGATCCACACCAATAGGTTTATATGGGCAGTGACTGGGAGCAGGGGATTTCTTTTTATCTCTGCACAACATGATATTGACACTCAAATGATACTGTATGTAAGCACATTCATAAAAATCTAAAGCCATAATGGTAAAGGGCGTACCTAAAGTAAGTATCGCTACGTACTTTGAAATTCGAAGGTTCAATCTCTGACCAAGAACCTGGAGTTCCATCTGTATGACATGGAATCAAGTTTCCTGATTTGGGACGGTAAAAGAATTTCTTGGTTTCACCTGCATAAATTGACAGTGTTAATGCTATGTATAGTATATATGTCATCTGAACTGGCAACTAATATAAAAAAATAAATTAAATCGGCATTAATTATCATGAACAATATTAATAAAATTGCAAATTAAAAGTGGCAGGACTAACAATATTAATAAAATTGCAACTAGTTTGTACGTATTGTCTCCGAAAATATGATGCGAGCAAGGACAGAAAACATAAGTGATACTTTTAAAGTTTGAGCTAGGTTTGAGGAATTTCATAGAAAATGTTGCCAAGGCAAAACCCTTTCATGGTACACTTACAAATTTCAGTCGTTTCATCTCCATCAACAGATGTCCTTTTGAAGGAAAGCCTGATAACCTTTGATTTTCTCTTTTGAGATTGACGACCTGGATATGATGCATTAATGACAATGTCATTAAAATTTACAGGATCCAATGGAGATAAGCTATATCTCTTCATGTTCTCCATATTTTTCTCTCCACAATCATGTTCATCGTCTTTCACTCCATTAAAGTTTTTTATAAGTTTGAATCCATCTGAATCCTTGATTCCATCCCGATCTACCAACATCTCTGTTTTACCATTATCAATTTTCATCAATTTTTCATGGATTTCTTCGTACAAGCATTTACTATCTACAGTGCATGATGAGGTTTCATATTGAAGTACTTGGCCACTTGGAAGGTCTGCACAAGAAAAGAAGTAAATGCATATATACAAATGAATATGAATACAGTTGGTTGCCAAAGGGAGAAAACTACATATATAAGTCATGTATTGCATTCAAGCCATAAACTTACTCCAATTACACTTAAAATCGGTGATGATAAAGCTTATCAGCAGCCCAAAAAAATGGTCTTGCTGAATAGTTATTTAGTTAGGTAATATGCAGAACTGATGGACTAAGTAATAGGCAATATAGATATAGTTCATAAAGATGAAGATCAATAAGTATATATTATAACATGCATGAAATTAGAATCGACCTCCTGACATCTAAACAACACACAGAATGTGAGTTTATAATGTTAAATGCTAACGTCCAATACCTTCATGTACACTGATGAAGTCTTCATCTGTATCAGACTCCAAGATGCTTATTGTATCAAACCATGCTTCTTCTTGGCAAATTACTGCATGAGCATAAACAATTGTATCATTTTCAATTGCGGAAATATCGCTAGGTAAGTTACTTGCATTATTAGTATCTCAGGCAAACTCTGAGCCAAGATTCTATTGAAGTCCGAGATATGATCATTTAAACAAAAAATACGTGGATAAGGTTCTCCATCTCCCAAAACCCCTATAAAGTTTCTTTATTACAAAAGTAAATAGTTTGGCGAGCAGAAAAATACTATATTCGAAAAGAAATGTGAGTTAGAATTCAGAAAGTGTACCATGAGGTCATATTGTTACTCTAATCTCATTAAGTTGCAGCCAATATTCCCCACTTAAAAGAGGAGGGCTGCACAACCAAATATTGCAAAATTGGTTTGCACATTTTTCTTCTAAGAACAATGCTTTGGTAGGTTTCAATCGTAATGATCATCCGATCATGTTAATTCTCATCATTATTTTGCAAAATCTTAATAAAGTACACTAAATTTGGACAAAGAATATACCATTGCCATCATTTTGTTTATGACGCCACTGAAACTGTGTGAGATGATATGTTGAACTGGAAACCTCAGATCTTCTACAGGTGGTGGTTGTTTGAAGAAAGTCATTGACAGAAGCATCACTTTTCCTTTTCCTTCTTCCCTTGCGAACAATTTTCGAGAGCTTACCACGATCTCTTTTGGGCTGGTGATGGATAATAGTGTGGGACTTATTTTTAGGCAATGTTGAAGAGCAAGCGCCCATAGTGATCGTTTAAGTTCAGATAGTAGATTAACACAAGTATATTTAGTGGCGCCTGGTAAACCAAAAAAAATCATCACAATTCTTAACAAAAGTATATCTGTAAATGTTTAAAGAAGATCTAAGGATGATCTGCCTACACATACAAATGAAACTACACCAGATGATCGTTGCATTGCACTGGTTGAAGAGCCATCTTAAAGCAGTGATAGTTCTAAAATGTGAAAATATTATGGAAATACCCAGGGTTGCACAATTAATAGCTACCAAGCTTGTAAGGCATCCCATATGAAACAGATAATTATCTTCAAGATGCAAAAATGGCAAAATAGCCTTGCAGTAATAGCTATACAACAAAGCAGGATAGATAGTTAATTAGGCTCACACAATGACCTTACAGAACTATACTTGATTAAGTGTGTGTAATAAATTACTTGACTGAGCATGTACACTAAACTTCAAACCTACTAGAACCAAAAGAGGCTTTAGAGGAACATGTTACGATACCTTGCGAAGGATTAAGTGGTTCCAGCCTTGCCTGCCAATCCAATATATGGGAGCAAACTATGGTTTTAGTCCAAATTTCATGTATTCAAGCAACAACTAATAAGAAATTAAATGCTGCTAAGCGAAGTTATTCCATCATCATTCATGGCTCTTTAAGTTATGGAATTGCTCTACTTCTAAGATTTTAAACATATGTAGAATCCGAGCTAATAAAAAAAGGAAAGGTTTATTTTTCCTCGTAGTTCGTCTCCCAAACCAGTAATTCTCTTCTCAAATTAATTATATTAAGTTAAATATCTATTTATGCAAATGAGAGAACCAGCCTTTCCAATATGTATGTTCGTTATAAACACCTGTATCAGTAATCCACGAGGGACTAGAACTTGACCGGATCATTCAAGAGCATGCAACATATGCACTGGCCAACCGAGAAATTCAGGGAACTTTCGTACTTTCATAAAAGAAACTGCATCAGTAGGTTCTAACAGGTAATATTCATTTCTTTTGCCAACTTGGTACATGCAAGTTACTGAACATAACAAGTACAGCAATACGAAATACTCGGAATTCTCAATTCCAGGGCGAAATGTATAGATAGAATCAATTCACAGTCAAATCCAGATATGATGTTTAATTTAAATAGAAGACCAAATGTTAGAAGCTAACACTACAGGCAAATGGGCATGGAATAAAATATCAATTAAAGTTCTAATAAAATTGATTATACCAATTCATCTAAATATTTTTCATTAAAAATGCAACAGAAACACATATATATATATATATATATATATATATATGCATCATGCAGGTATAAAGAGGAGGAGGATGAACCTTGCGTGAGAAACTAGAAGAAGAGAGATTCTTGAGAAATTGATGATATAAAATTGTAGTAACATATAATGTTATATAAATTCTCCCACATCTCTCTGCAACCATGTAAATAATTAAATGAAAACAAGAATAGAATATAAACTGGGGAGAGAGATGTAGAGTAATTAATTAAACGGTATGGAATGCAAATTCAAAATCCTTTCTCTTCTCCTCTCCTGAAATTAATGTTATAGAGAAGAGAGAATGAGGAGGATGACAGGTGCATCCCCTTTTTTATATACATGCATGATTTATTTACACAGGCAGCAACACACTTGTACATGAATCATACATACATTTAGACATTTAGTAACAAAATGGTGTACAAAAAGACCCAACGTATTCACACAAAACTTATCCATTAATCATTTTCAAATTGATATATCATCTATACCACGTCGTTTGAAACCAATTTTTTGCGCCCTACCACTAGTCTTCAATAATAATTGACTAATTGTATGACCATAATTCGTAGCTAACGTTGCCTGCCTAGGGCGGCAAAACGGGGACCAACCTAATGCCATCGCGTACTGAAAATAAAAAAATTATGATTTTTTTTACTTTTTTTACAATTATTATATCTTAAAATTTATTAATATGAAATTTATATTTATTTAAGAGAATAAGGATCTTATGGAAAATTTTCTAATCACCTAATTACTCACTTTCTTAATTTATAAGCAAATTAAAATAAATGGTAGGTAAATATTTAATAATAAATGATGAGATATATTTATTTATATGTATTTGTTGTGATTTTAGAAAAAAATATTCTAAAATTAATTAATATATAATGATCATAGGCGCATGTTCTTAAAAATATGTATATATAACTAAAAAAATTTAAAATTGAAATGATTAATTTTTTTAACGGTATTTATACAAATATACAATTGAGATATATTTGCCCCCTAATATTAAATTTGCAAGAAAAATATTAAAAATTAAAAATGAAGTAATCAATTAACTAATTAGCTATAGTAACGTGTGTGCATAGTTCTGCAAGTACGTAAATGCTTTATGTTGGAGTTTTTGAGGCGCAGAAAAGAAAGAAAAAATTAAAATCGACATAAAAGGGGAAAAATTGTATATAATTTTTAATTATTATATTATCAGATTTGTTAAAAAAATAAAGAAAGTGAAAGAAATAATCAATAAATTTATTATTATAAATTTTCTTAATATTTTCATTTTTGGAAAGAAATATTTTGAAAAAAAATAAGAATTCTATTCCCTTTCTCTCTGAAACCAAATTAAAAAAGTACAGAAAAAATGATTGAGGTAGGTTAAAGCATAAAAATATAAACATTTTCATTTCATATATTTATTAAAATTAACATCAACATAAAATGAGAGTCGGGGAAGTAGAAAAAAAGTATAAAGTGTTGATTTGGGGGAAAAGGTGGGGGGAGATTTTAATTAGCGGAGGAGGGGAGAGCAAAGTAAAGGCCTCATCCAACCCCCACTCTATTCATCTACAATTCCCCCCTTTCACTTGACCTGATTCAGGTACATATATATACATATGTTCTCGACTAATCTCTCTATGTATATGTCACACACACACACACACTGATTGTGACTCCATTCTAATGTACTTTCATACAATCTAGTTTGTGTTGGTATCATCGGTTGCGATTCTCGTCAGTAAATTTCTGCTTTAATTCAAGTTATTTTTTCTTTTTAATCTCTTAAATTGTTTACGAATGCTCGCAAAGTATTGATATGGTGTTTACTGTTATTGGAATTGAATAGACGATAGATGATTCAGATCTCTTGTGGCTAGGATTAGTCTAGGGTTTTAGATGTTAACATTGATCAGATATTCAGTTTGTTGCCTTTGTTTGAAAGTGTTGAGTAGTGAATTGGTGTCGTAATCGTTTTTTAGATCTATATATGTGATAGTCAGATAGTGTGATTAAGTGTACTAAGTTAGGTGACTTCGAGGTAATCTGATTGTTACTTGTTTATCCTTATTTTTCTTTGTTGATCAACACATTGACTACGGATTTTTAGATTTGGTACGTTTCTGTAATAATAATTACTGTGTAGTATTGTGGAAACAAATGTGGATTAGTGATTTAGTGACTTGGTTAGTTGGATGAGGCTCCGTTACGATCTATCTTATATGAGCTTATTTTTTTAGCATAAAATGAGAATTCTTATAATGTTGCTAGAATAATATGCTAGGCAGTCCTTGCATTCACATTCCTTGAAATTCTTCAGCATGATGCCAAGGCAGCTAAAATTGCTCAATAACATTTGCATTATGTACATTACTAATATTCTTGCTTCTAGCTAAGGGTATTGCTACCTGCAGCTATGTATAGATTGCGAAGCATGGGTAGGTTGCGGCTTGGATTTTGTGAAAGTGTTGTATTCTTTCTTATGGCTTCTTTTAGACTGTTAGATCAGGAATACCTATTGTGATTGTAATAAAGTTAATCTGTTATTACATATAGTAACTGTCAATATGAACGTGCTTAGGTTGATTTTAATAATGTTGCATAGTATCACCATCTTGTGAATGTAATAAAGTTAATTGGTTATTTCTGAGAAATAGACATCCTTATACAGGACAAAGAAGGATACTGATACTTTCAAAAGATTTTAAGTGATAGTTACTGTCACCATGTACATGATTAGGTTAATTTTGTAATTATGTTGAATAGTATAACCATCTTTTGGATTTTTTAAAACTTGACTTCTATTAAATATAAAATTAAGGCTGGACATTGATATAGAATGAGCAATGATCTTTAGGAACTGTGGATGCTTGTCTTCATCAAGGTGGATTTCTTGCATCTCCAGTGCCCTTGTTATTGACCATACTCTTACAAAGGTTATAACATATTTCAAATTTTTTGGCAATAATAACTTCAATTTAGTTCATTTCCTTAAAGTTTTACATGCAGTATTCTAATAACAGCATGTATGTTGATTTTTTCAATTTTTTATTAATTTTAAGCATCTATTATAATTTATGAATGATTTTCTTAGGACAAGAGAATGGATGGCTCAGCTGGACAGGGTGGCAGTAGTGTGGATATGTTCTTAAGGAATTACAAGCTTGGGAAAACTCTTGGGATTGGTTCATTTGGCAAGGTCAAAATTGCAGAACATGCATTGACAGGGCATAAAGTTGCTATCAAGATCCTTAACCGCCGAAAGATTAAGAACATGGAGATGGAAGAAAAGGGTGAGTCTTATATGCCTACAAGTCCAAGAACAACTTACAGCTATACTATGCCCCCGCCCCCTAAAATTCAAAATAAAAAATTGCATTTTGCCATTTTGTTAATTTTGTCTGAGGATTGGATAGACCAATGTGAATTTAGAATCGTTCCCTGGTTTTCTGAAACCATTTACAAGAAAGATGCTAGGCCCTCGTTTCACATATGCTTAGACTTAGAGATGGTTTTGTTTACCTAATGTGCAACCTGTTATGGAGTACTTCAGTGGTTATACATTAATTAAGTTCTTAGTCTTATCCAAATATTTAGGGCCACTTTCGTTTTAAAACAGTGTAAAAACTTGTTTTAGGCACCTAATGTTAAAAAGCGGGAGTACTCTTTAAATTTGTGCTGTAAATCTTCTGGCATCAGATACTCTACCAATATATGACATATGCAAGTTAAGTGCTTTTAAGTTAAATAAGAATGATTATGCTATTACAGAATGTCATGTTTCTTTAGAAAGCTTACTGAGATGGAGGGCAGAATTTAAGAAGGTATAGTGATAAAAAATGATTAAAAGATAGGCACCAGGGAATTGGCTGAAGAAAATTCTGTAGCCCAAGGACTTCTTAATTGCAGAGGAAAGGAGATTATCTGGAGGATTGCAATCCATAAAGAGAAAATATATCAAATTCATTAACAATTAAGTACTAAGTTGAGGAATATGTGGAGTTTACATGACTTGTATACATGAATCAAAACCCTAATAGTATAACTTGATGTACTAGGGCTTGCGATCACTTGGGCTTCTATATAATCTAAAAAAAATATAAAGATAAACGCCATTTGAAACAAAACTCTTCATCTAATACTGAATATACATCAATTTATCTCTCTACTGTGCATTGTTCAATATTTTAATAAATATAAATATTCATATATCTTCACTTTCGTTCCACATCACACAAACTATGGATATTTTTCATTGGCCCCATTGTCACATGATGATAAACATTTAACATGGACCCTATATTAATCTTGGGCGTGGTTGGTTGTTGCAGTTAGAAGAGAAATTAAAATTCTAAGATTGTTTATGCATCCCCACATTATCCGTCTTTATGAAGTCATAGAGACACCAACAGATATATATGTTGTAATGGAATATGTGAAGTCTGGTGAACTTTTTGACTACATTGTGGAGAAGGGTAGACTTCAGGAGGACGAAGCTCGCAACTTTTTTCAGCAGGTACAAGTTTTTTACTGTCATTGAGATTTTTCTTAGTTATTCTTTGAGTCCTTGACATGAATTGCTTAAATCATTTTCTTATAATGTATATTCTTTGAGTATAATGTGTATTAAACTATTCAAAACTACTTGTTTCCGATTCTTTGCAAGCAGATAATATCTGGTGTGGAGTACTGCCACAGGAATATGGTTGTCCACAGAGATCTTAAGCCTGAGAACCTACTTTTGGATTCAAAATGTAATGTCAAGATTGCTGATTTTGGTTTGAGCAATATCATGCGTGATGGTCATTTTCTAAAGACAAGTTGTGGAAGTCCAAATTATGCTGCCCCTGAGGTATGGAGTGTAGTGTAGTCACTAGTAACTTGTTATCAGAAGACATGTTGGTCACTCCATATTTTATATCCTGTGTTGGGTATCAAGTTATCAACACCGCATCATGCATTACTCTATATAATGGTTAATCAAATTACTAAAATCCAACCACATCTAGGTTTTCAATGATATAAGATTCTGTAGCCATCTACATTACTCCGACACGGCACTTCCGGCGGTCGTACCCGTATCGACCCGACCCGACACGTGTCTGGGACACGACCCGGAATACGTGTCGGATTCGTGAGTTGAAAATCAGACCCGTTGCCGGAGAAAATCATAGATCGCCGGAAAAAATCCATGATTTAACATAGGAATTAGAGACAAAGAGATGAAGTAAATGATAAAAGAATAGAAGGAGAAGGAGAAAAGATATGATAGAGATGAAGCTGTTAGAGTTTCCGAGGAAGACGGTGGTGATACACTGATACTTACAAATTGTAATAAAATGTTTATAATGTGTATAACGTATGTGGACATGTTTCTGTGTAGATTCATTTTGAATTATATAATCGAGTCCAGCTGGGTTTACAACACACAAGTTATGTTTGTATTACTCTCATTACATCTTGAAATATTCATCCAGTATAACGGATTATATACTTATTTAATTTTAATTAATATTTTAAATAATTCACAAAATGATACTAAAAAAAATACAAACTGATTTTAAAAATAATAAATGTTTAATACCTATAATTATTAAAATTATTATTTTAAACAATTAATTACTTTTTAAAATTATTCATAATATAATAATGAAAAATAATATAAAATGACTATAAAAATTATTTTTTAATAAATAAATTATATAATTTAATTTCAAATATGCAGTACCGAATCAGGGGTGCCGAATCTGACATTTGATATGTGTCGTATCAGACACTCCGTACCCGAGTCCGAGCAAAATAGGTAGCCGGGTTTAACAACTTTTTATGCTGAAGCCGAAAATCTATTTGAATTATTTATATTATTATAGGAAGCCGCACAAAGGTTTTAATTACTATTGATATTGATAGTCAACATTATTAATCAATTGTTTGAATTATGTTGTGGACATAATGGAAGTTGCTTCGGAGAGGGTGTTTATAGTCTAATAGATAAAGAACTAATAAGGTTGGAAAATTTTTCATTTATAATTTATACGTGCTCCTAAAATTTCTCTTAATGTGGTATTTATATATTAATGTTGTCTATGTATCCATGTAGGTTATATCTGGAAAATTGTATGCTGGACCTGAGGTTGATGTATGGAGTTGTGGTGTTATCTTGTATGCCCTCTTATGTGGCACCCTACCTTTTGACGATGAAAACATTCCCAACCTCTTTAAGAAAATTAAGGTACATTAAGGTGATTTTCGTCATATGGCTAATATACATTTTCGTATTTTCCTATCAATAGCTGCTTGGTTAACATTAAAATTTAGTTGTGCTTATATTGTAGATTTGTATCAAAGAGCTTCTGTGCATTTATCTTGAACTTGTAATCTTTTAGATCTTTTACTCTAGGGATCAAAGACTAAATAGTATATCTTTTCAAAATACTGGGCATTAAGCCCCTCGTTTCCCTCCTAATCATACAATCATACATTGTCTTTCCGAGGGCACCCGTGCTTTCAATGATTGATATTGTTTTTTTAAAAAAAAAATCCCCCATGTATTACTCCCTCTGTCCCTCCCAATTCTTTACATTTGGATTGGGAACTGAGGTTAAGAAATGAGAAGGAAAGTGGGTAAAAAATGAATAAAATTGTGGGTCCAACAAATAAAATATGATATATTAGAAAGGAGGGGGGAGTAGTAGGTCCATTTGGATTTTTTAATTATTTATACTTCACTACTTTTGGAAAGTTTAGAAATGTAAAGAATTGGGAGGGACATCCCAAAATAGAAAATGTAAAGAATTGGGAGGGATGAAGAGAGTAATTAATTCTTGTGAATATTTACGTAAATTGCTATCAATCTTTGTTTTATTATAGAGTTTACCCCATAATCTGACTATTCAATTTTATCTCTCATCTCATCCTTCTCTTTAACATAGAAATTAAATGGTTTATTTGTGTTTTAATTTTCTTGTATGGATATTTGAGTTCGCTGCTGCTTTTAATCAAGTTACTGTCCATTTGTCAAAATGAATATTATCAGCTTAAGCTAGTGATAAGATGATACAACAAAAGAGTATTGGGCCATCCAAATCTCGAGTTTAGCTAGTGATATTTACCAAACTTCTTGAATGTATCAAACATTATCCTATCAAGCTTTCCACTGTTTGAATTGTGATTGTAAATTCTCATGACTTGGAGTGTTATAATTTCTATCCAGGGTGGAATATATACCCTTCCCAGCCATTTATCTCCCGGTGCTAGAGATTTGATTCCAAGGATGCTGGTGGTTGATCCTATGAAGCGCATGACGATTCCTGAAATACGGACTCACCCATGGTTTCAAGCTCATCTTCCACGCTACTTAGCTGTTCCACCACCAGATACATTGAAGCAAGCCAAAAAGGTATTTGGACTGCTTTATTAATATTAGGTATATTATGTTGATTAAATATTTGTATAGAATGGTGAGAGACTGAGACTCACATTCTGGACTATTCGAAGAACCATTTCTGACATGAGCTGGATTATTTTTGCCAATTGGATATTAAATCATTTAGATAGTTCTTTATTAATTCATTCCGAACTATTATCCGTTAAAGTTTCATGCACAATGGTGTAGTGTATTAGTTATACTGCATATCTGTTTTTGTACCCATTCCATTAAAGTTTCATGCACAATGGTGTACTACTGTACTCTATCAGTTATACTGCATATTTCTTTTTGTACCCATTTTTTCTTGACACACCGATATACATGATTGTGGAGGTGTGAAAATTCATTGATTTATTGTGGTGAAAATTCATTGATTAATTGTGGTTGTAGATTGATGAAGAGATTCTTCTAGAGGTTCTGAAAATGGGATTTGATAGGAGCAGCCTTGTTGAGTCGCTTCGTAATCGAGTTCAAAATGAGGTAGGCATTTGTGATTATTAGTAAAATATTTCATACACTACTGGTTTACTGATTTCTTGCATTCATTCTAGGGTACTGTTGCGTACTATTTGCTATTAGACAATCGGTTCCGTACCTCCAGTGGCTATCTTGGAGCTGAATTCCAGGAGTCCACGGTTAGTTAATATAGATTATTTTGGCTCTTTCTGTTCTAAGTTCTCTGCTAAAGTTCATTATAGATAAGAAATAATTTTCTACCTAATTGACACGGATGCGACAATATTCAATTCCCAAGGAACGTGTTATCTTCATTGTTTATTGCATAAATATGCAGTTTTACAATATTTACCTATGATACAGGATTATCAATAAGAATATTATATGCTTATTGCACAGGATACAGGATTATCAATAAGAATATTATATGCTTATTGTACAGGATGCTTTTACCCGTGTAAATCAGAGTGAAACATCTCCTACTTTAGGGCAAAGAATTTCAGGATATATGGATTACCAAGGAACAGGTTCAAGACCACAGGTTCTTGTTGACAGAAAATGGGCTCTCGGATTACAGGTAAAGGTGTTCTACATTTGGAGGTTTAACTATATATGAAATACTTTTACATCTTGAATGTAAAATTTGGAAACATGCAAAGCAGACTAGCATATCATGCTGGAAGTTTTTTTTTTTTTTTTTTTTGCAATGGTCAATTACAGTGATTTAAATACTCACATATACACTTGCCTCCACCGAGGCTCGAACTTTTAACCAAGTGAAGAGGGGTATCTACTACGTTTACAACTCCATGCTTAACCTCATGCTGGAAAGCTTGATTCATTTATTTAAGAATTCTGTAACTAAGACCTAGAAAATGAGTAATTTGCACATGTTTTGGAGTGTGATGCCTGATGTTATCTTCAAACATTTGATTTTGGATGGAAACGACTGATTATATACTTACAATTTGTTACAGTCCCGAGCTCATCCACGTGAGATAATGACGGAGGTTCTTAAAGCTCTCCAAGAACTGAATGTAAGCTGGAAAAAAATAGGGCACTACAACATGAAATGTAAGTGGATTCCTGGAATAGCTGGGCATCATGAAGGGATGGTAAACAATTCTATGCACAGTAGTCATTACTTTGGTGATGACTCCACTATCGTTGAGAGTGACGGTGCTGCAAGGTTGACCAATGTGGTTAAATTTGAAGTGCAGGTTATTTTTTTTTACTATCTTCATTTCTGATGCACTCTCAAAGTTGTCCGTTGTGATTTATTATTATTATTGCTAGTTTTGTGTTGTTTGCTAATATTCTTATCGTGCCTTTAGTGTAAACTACATGTCTAAAATCTCCTTTAATGTCCCTGACAAATTTAGACTGAATGCCAGTTGATAAGATATATATACCAAAACTATGCTTTAAATTGAGTTTATATGCATTTGTTTTGGCCTTGAATTGCCATGGCCCCATGATATACTGATATGTGTGGGACTTGGTCCAAAATCACTTTGTGAATTCTGACCAACAAAACCGATATAAGAAAAGAAAGTGAATATGATTTTTGTTGTTTTTAGTTCTACTTTTCTGGTATTTAATTAACTAATTCCTGAACTGCCATCTACATGTTAAGGAATATCTTACAAGGCCATATTTTTTCAGCTCTATAAAACTCGCGAGGACAAGTATCTGCTTGACCTACAAAGGGTTCAGGGACCACAATTTCTCTTCCTGGATCTTTGCGCTGCTTTTCTTGCTCAACTTCGAGTTCTCTAAACCTTTAGTCTGATGAAAAAGGCCAGCTTAGACAGCAAATTGTTGGTGACATTTGCGAAGAAAAGCTTGAGCTGTATGTAACTAGTCTCCCACTCAGATCGGATTCTTTATGTTGCTATTGTTTTCCTCGGTTTTTATATTTTAGGCAGCTGTGTATGCCATTCCAACTGGGGTAATTTTTAACCACATGCCAGGACTTTGGGCGTTGACACAGCCAACTATTCAATTCGCAATGGAATATTATCAGTACTAAAGATTTTGTAAACAATATTATTGGGAAGTTATTGATATAGTTAGTTTCCATTGCTGAGAATGATCAGAATATGACCAACCTTCTAGTGCAACTTGTGAAATATGGAACTTAGTATGACCAACCTTTTAGTGCAACTTGTGAAATATGGAACTTAGTAGCACAAGTTTTCATTTAATTATATAACAATTCATTGTATTGTTCATTTATCTGAATTCTGAAAATAGAAATGACTATTCAAAAGTAGCTTCTTAGAGCATCTTCAGGGGTGCCACACGAAGTCCGGAATCAACGAAGAATCCTGTAAAATTGATGTAGAGTCTCACGGATTTAAGAATATTGCAAAACTCATAAAATACACTAGTAAATTGTATTTGTGGAAAGGGAAAAGGTTCTGCCAGGAAGAATGAACGGTGAGCTATGCAAATCGTCGTTATGGCTCATTGTTGTCCTCTTCCTGAAGAAATAATGGTGGAAGAGATATTGATGCGACTTCATATTAAATCACTTGTGCGTTTTCGATTGGTATGTAAATTATGTAATTCTCTATTTTCTGATCCTAATTTCATCCGATCATGATTTAATCGCACTCTCTCTCAAAACTCCTAATTTTATGAAAAAATGATATGGAAGGGATGGTATGTATGCGGATTGTCTGGATGAGGAATGTAATCTATTGTTTAAGATGTACACAATTAATATCAAGAAAAATGATCTTATGGTAGCAACGCCAATGTGTTTTCAAGTGCAATGGCGAGATTGTGGTAGTTGAAAAGGACAAATTATATGATCCGAAGTCGAATAAATTCAAAAGTCATGATCATGATGACAAAAGATATGTAGTTCGTGGCCATTGTTATACTCTTAGCATGATTGTTGTTGAAGGAATGAAGCCATTGCATCATGAGATATACAAAAACTGGATCGGGCCTAATACCGATCAAATTATAAAAATTTGGATTTTTTTAAATCGGATCGGATTGGGCTTTTATAAAAAACAAACTAGATTTCTTTCAAAAATATCAAGTCCATTTTAGGCTCGCAGATCGGGCCAGGTCTGATCCATTTTTATTCTTTTAGTATTTTGAAACTTATTGTTTTGAAAAGATCTTTTCGTCGTCTACGGCTTTCTTTCTTTAAATTTTTCCAAAAATTATCATTTAGAGGGTCAAAAGCTTAAATAAAGGTATGATTATAATTAAATATTTTTAATTTTTTAAACTACCCTTAACATTTTAACGAAAAGGGTGCAAAGTGTTGCGTCCAAAATAGTTGTGGGATGCACACGACAATTATCTAAAATATTGGACTAAAAATGGGCATTTAACACAAATCAAATGGATGCATTTTGCAATTAACTCTAATAATAATACTATATAATTGATTTAGCAGTGCATTGCTAAAAATTTGTTCACATGAGAGAGCAAATTTCTTTAATTGCTCAAACTGATTGTGCCCACATGCTCCGATCTATATTAGCAGTCATAAAACTGTAAACAAGCTTCGGAACCTACACATTGTAAAAATGTCACTCCTGTCTATATTAAGGATTTACATATTTGAGGTAGATATATGTTGTTCCTTAATAGCTCTAAAGTAGGATCCCTGGTCGAAAGAACTACACGATGGGAATCCTTAAAACTAGAGTAACAAGTATGGCGATCATGATGCTTTCAATCTCTCATGTCGTAGTCGTCCTCTGCACCAGGGCGCACCTGCGCAGGGCGGGGGGCGTGTGGGGACGGCCCCCAAAATCCGGAATAAGTGTGTTATTAGTAGTAAAATAGTTGTATATTTTATTAATTTTTTTGTATTTTATAAGTAAAAATTATTAATTGTTAATTTTTGTCCCCAAAAATATATTTATATATGTACATTTTTAATTTTTTTTTAAAATTGATGTTTTTTTGGAAAAAAATATGAATTAAAATATATTTATATTTTTTATTAATAAATATATATTAAAATATTTATATTTTATTAATATATATGAAGTAAATTGTTGAAATTCTCTCTCCCCGGCAACCTTAGTTTTCTAGCTCCCTCCCTGTCTGCACCGGTTTGTGAAGAAGCAGCATAATCAAGCTTCACCTCCTCAACTTCCTCTGTAGGGCACTATCTTGATGGCAAGCAACTGACACGAACAACCAGCCACCATCCTTCCCCGTGTTTGGGGTATCTAGAAGCATTAAAAGGTCCCACGTAGTCCTCCCCTCAAGATTGCATTCTAGAGTTACCTGCAAACTGATCTTTTCCCCGGTTCAGATGTATACACTATTCAATATATACTATTCTGGAAACCATGTAATTGACATTTGCAACATCTTCACTAATTTAGGTAATGACCTGGTAGTATTTAAGGAAGTATATGCCGAGATTTTTTAACTATTTATAGCATGCACAAATATTCTTTGTATATTCAGCTCACGTTCCATGCATGTTCAAACGCAACTAGCGAACCATTAAAACCAGGTGCAGTTTCTCCAAGTTTTTCCTGTCCAATGAAGCCAACTTCCTCTGCAGTGTTCTTAAAGTCGTTGATCTCCAAAGGCAACCTCTTAGACAACCCTTCGGGCTAAAAGTTTCTGTAATAGAACAAATGATTAATAAATAAATAAATTTGTAAACCAACTACAAAGGTAGAGCTCAAAGCCTCAAACCAAGCTTTGCTCACAATTCAGTACTCCAATTGCTCAAGTTCCACTTGATCGTTGGAAAGAGGGTTTTCCAATTTCTAAATCAGGTGCAGAACATTCATATTTTTGGCATACACTACTTAATACTGAAAAACATACTCGCGTTTTGAAATTTAAAATTACAGGAACAAGGTGACGAAACATTTTCAGCAGATTTGTAAAACATTGCAAAACACAAATCAAACTCTTCATCTAAAAAATGAACATTCTCATTTCTCAATGAGGCACAAAGGTCAAAGGTACTGGGCAACAAAAATTTGCAACAGTTTCACAATGCCAAAGGAGAAATCGATTCAAAGCACTGATCTCATATACAAATTTCAGTCAAATATACAATTTTCAACATAACATATCATGTAGTGTAAGTGTACAACATAAATCAAAACATTGAAACTAAATCATACGTATTGATCTGAACTAGATATGAACCCAATCTCAATTAAACATATGGTCTTAAACTTATTTGAATAACCAACATATCATTGTCGTTGTAGGCAGAACTATACAATAGGGCATCTCTTCAAACTAGTGTAATAGGTACAATATCTAAACAAGTTACTAGTGAGCATGGTGACACCATATCATTTTCTCATGTTGTCGTCTTCCTGGGAAACCGTGTCCTTTACATCAACTCTGAAGTTATACTTCTGGTCATAGCCCAGGTATGAGTCACACATGAAATAAAGTGTATAGTCTTTTCTACCGCTTTGTGCAGGAGCGGCATAATCAAATTTCACCTCCAACTTCCTCTGTAGGGTCACCCTCTTGATGGCAAGCAACTGATTACTTTCCGTATCACCAACAACCAGCCACCATCCTTCCTCTTTGGTTTTGGGGTATCTAGGAGCATTAACAGGTCATCCTACCAAACTGAAAGATCTCACCTATCTCATGTGAAGAGAGATCGTAATATATTTCCCAGGCCAAATCCTTCTTCTCCATTTTCATCAAAACATCTCTCGGAAATCCAAGAAATTGACGAAGAGGTGATTGGGCATTCCACATTCTCTTGCTGACCATTTTGCACAAGTTCAACGCCTTCTCTGCCACTTGAGCCCATCCTCTTTTTAAGGCAATCTCAAACAGAGCTCGCGCCAAACGTCCAGCATTCTGTGAGATATAAACCATGTTGACGTCAGAGATAATCCTTCAAGCTTCAGTCGTGAAATATAAGCTTGTAGCAAGACATTAATCTTTGCACTAGGTTCTTCGAGGTTTTCCTTAACGGGAATAGGAACGCGGTTTATAAGCTTCGCTAACTCCATTTTCTCATCTTGTCTCGCAGTTACATATTTAAATTCTTCACCAGAGGAAAACAGACGATAAAGCTCAATATCCCCCATTGTTGGCTTCAAATGCTCATTGTAAGTACATATCGTTCCGTGAGATATGTAATAATGACTTGCAGTGCGACCCAAGTCAGTGACCTGAAAATATCCACTTCTCCTATCGTACCTTATCAGACTGTTCTGTTCTAATAGTGCAGCTGCAGTATGAATCAGATCAGCTCTTCTCTCTTCCAGTAATATGTCTTTACTCGAAGCATCAGGACCTAAACCGTACAAAGTAGGATTCCGTAGCATGCGAACGTACATGTATGTATAACTGAGCCAATTGCAGGCTTCTCTGGCATTCTGCACAGTACCAAGCACAATTTCTGCGTTTAAGTGATCAGCCATTTTGGACATGAACTGACTCTCAATGGGAAGTTGTTTGATTCATTACGGAAAGATAATATTGCAGCTCACTATGTCCAGTTATTATTATTCCTTCCCCACAAGTGTCGTACTGAGGCCTTCCAGCCCGACCAAGCATCTGCACAACATCCAGAGGACTTAGTTCAGTCCATGCTCCTCGCTCAGGATTGTAAATCTGTATACCTTTGATGATCACCGTATGAGCAGGTAAATTCACACCCCAAGCAAGAGTTGCTGTAGAAACCAGAACTTGTATATGACCATCGGAAAACAGCTCCTCAACAATATGGCGGTCAGCCCTATTCAAACCTGCATGATGAATTGCAAAGCCATACGGCAAAAGATCCTTGAGATCATTGCTCTTTACAAGCTCAGTATGTTCATGAAGAATTTCACGGGTTGCACTTTCCTCTTTCAAGAATCTGCTAACAGTGTCATTAGTTAGTGCTGAATTTCTTATAGCACGGGCTGTTTTTTCTGTTTCTTTCCTCGAGTGGACAAAGATTAGGACCTGATGCTTACAAGCTACACTGATCACCTTCTCATAACAAACATCATTCATTAACCGAAATCTCTGCAATGGTTTCTTCGTGGTGATTCCAATGTACTGTTGAGCAAGGGGACAAGGTCGATAACTATTGTCAAAATGAAAGAGGCCTTTCTTTAAATCAACTCGGAGGAAAAGAGCCACATCTTCAAAATTTGACAGTGTAGCAGATAACCCAATAAGCCGAGTATGCACTTTTGTAGTCTCAATTTGCCTCACAGTCCTTGCAACTATGCTCTCCACTACAGGTCCTCTTTTATCATATAATAGATGGATCTCATCAATGATCAGAAGTTTCACAAGCTGGGTGTAGGTGCGATCTCCTGACTTTCTGGTTACGATGTCCCACTTCTCTGGTGTTGTTACAATTACCTGAGTTTGTTCGATTTGCTGGCGAGTCGGTGTCTGATCTCCCTCTAAGCTCTTTCACCTTAACTCCGTAATGCTTCAATCGGTTAGACAGGTTTCCAACAACTTCGGCAACAAGTGCTTTCATTGGTGCCACATAAACAATCTTGTAATTGCTGTGATTGAATGAACCATCTTCATTCCTATTCAATGCAATTTGCTGAAGTATTGTAAGCATTGCAACATTTGTCTTACCTGCTCCCGTGAGAGCACACAGTAGAAGGTTTTCAGCTGAAAAAAGAGCCGTGTTGTAAACTTTGCTTTGTACCCTGTTTAACTGGGACATTCCTTCAAAAGCTGGTCTAGCCCAGTCTGGCATGTCAGAAACCCTGATAAGCTCCTCACCAGAAGCAAGTGGCTTTGGTCTCAAAGCTGGCACGTGTACTTCTTCATAATCCTTGTTATGTTTTCTATATGACCCCAAAGGAAGCTCACACTTTCTATTCGCCATCAAAAGACCACCTTGGCTAAATGCAAGGCTTTCAAGATCAAGCAACTGACGCTGACCGTTCGACCACACAATATCTGCATCTCTGTCTAGTGTACCCCTTTGACCATGGTCCCTACCATCCTTTAGTCTGTGAGCTTCTTGTCGTATACTTTTCTCCAAGTTGGTTTGTCTCTCTTTCGCAGTTGCCCTGGTAGCATGCAGCTGCTTCAGAATAACAGCCAAGTTTGGGCCCAAGTGCATCATTTCTTCTTCAACTTTGTTCCTTTCCTCTTGGTCTAGTTCCCTCGCCAGTCGGATACACCACACTATAATCATCCGATTCTTCAATAAATACTTAACAAGACTAAACTTATCAAACTGGAGATGCACCAATAACTTGGTTTCAACTTGTCTGTCATCACCACCTTGAGCCAAGATCTTCAATTCCTCTTCTGCAAGCTTTTGACTCTGTTGTGGATCAATCTGTTGCTGCTGCTGGCCATAAGCGTGGGAAATCTTCCTCTGAAGCCAATAAGCATAAATGTCCTGAATGTTCAAAGTCATCCCGTCATTTTCTTCCACTTGTTGATCATCAACGTCAATGATCCCATCACCCATCTGCAAAGCCCCTGATCCATTCCCATCTGCTAAACCAACATCATCGTCACCATCCTGTACCATATCAAGATCACTCTCTTCGTTCTCCTCAAATTCAACGGCCACACCAACACCTTCATCAAAAGGATCATCCCCGAATGCCCCATCATCACCGCCACCATAAGGCCTCAAAAATATGATAATTTTATATTTATAATTTATTATTATTATTAATATTAATAAATAAATTAATCCATGTTAAATTCTTAAAAATTAATTAAAATAAAATTATATCTTCAATAAATTTTTTTAAATAAAACTATTATTAGAAAACTTGTACTTCTAAAATTTTAGTTACATTTATATGTTAGTAACTCGATGAATTTTTCAATGTATATGTTATTTTAAAAAATAAAAAATATATTTTCTACAATCTAAAAGTTTGTTACTTTAGTTTGACACATGTGATTTATTTAAATATTACATAAAATTGTTAAATTTTTTTTTATTCAAATAAGAGTTTTATAAAAAAAATTGCATCACTAAATATTAGTAAATCTTTTTAACATATTTTAAGGGGCCTCAAATTTAGTACTCGTTTTAGGCCCCTTAATTCCTAGAACCGGCTCTGGTTTTCCCTCATGTTGAAGCATCGATTGTGTCACATTCCCGAAATCGTTGGTTACTGGAGATGAGCCTATATAGCTAGCCTTAATAAAAATATAATACAACCTCGATAAATGAATATTCGATAAATGAATAAATTACTTCGGTCTCAATTTGGATAAATGAGCTTAATGAATAATCTTGTTAAATGCATAAATTAATAAATAAAAATGTAGTCTTTATAACCCTATGTAAATATAAATAAATAATCACTATATTTGAAATAATATATTTTTATTTATATAATATATGAATATATTTCATCAAATAATAATTTTCAAACACATTAATAAGTCATATATTTTCGAAAAATGCCTATAAAGTTGATTGTTTCTTTCATCCACCAAAATACATCTTATCCTTGATTTTGTGTAATGCACCACTTGTGGAACATTTCGATCATGTTGCAACAAGTAATTTAGTATAGTGACAACAACTTGAAAGACTTCTTTTAAAGACACGTGTGCTATGCTGATAAATAAATAATATATATATATATAATAATATAATTAAGAAAAAAGTCTAAAAATATTATTTAAATGAATTAATATGCATTTATCGATAAATAAATAAAATAATCTGAATATATATTTCTGGTCCCAAGCGTATTCATTTATCGAGGTTCTACTGTAAACTAAGGAGATTATGTAACAGCCCTACTTTTTGGACCACTATCTAATAGCAGAATATTCAAAAACAAATCTAGATATCATTAACTGCGATAAGAAAACAACTGATAATCCTGATAAATTTTAATGTCTAAATATCTGAAATAGAAATATTAATAAGTCTAAAATTTAATAAAATAAGTTCTCGTAATGTCCTAGGCAAACTGAAACTAAAGTCTGGGTAGCACTCATCACTCTTCCCGCTTATCCTCTGAAAACCTGCGGAAAGAACATAAATACGAGTGAGCCAAATGCCCAGTACGAATATATTTTAAAAGAATTTTTTTTTTATATAACTGAATGGATTGTGTCTTACCAACACAAAGAGAGAAGCACAATAATAAGTGCACTGAATCAATATAATACGAACAGAATAAAACAGAACAAAACAGAATATATGGCTGAATCAATAAGGTAGGTATCCATAAGGATCTCTTATACAATCATATACTCACACAAAGCAAGATACAAAACAGAGAATTCTGCCCCGGTAATCCACGAGAAGAAAACACATGAAATGCACAAAGCATTCCTACAATACAGAGAATCCTTCTCCGGTAATCCACGAGAAGAAAACACACAATAGCGATCATGATCAATACACAATCTCATACTCTAGAGACGTGCCCGTATACTCACAGCACCGATACGAGTAAGTGCCGAGTTCACCAGACCTCCAAACTCCATGAACTCGTCTGTGATTTGACCACACAGATAGGTTTAAGAGCTCATCACATAGGTTACAAAAGTTGCCGACTCTTTAATCAGAACAGAACAAAGTCGCAATAAAAATGCGAAACGAAACAGAATCAAGGCAACAATAAATCAAAAAAAAAAACAATGGATACGAAACGAAACTGAGAATGCATACTAACAAGTATACATAGAGTACAAAGAGGTCACAATTTTATGAAAATAACTCGACAATAAATATAACGAGTAAATAATATTTAAAATTGAGAAAAGACGATCAGAATTTTATACTAACAATTATACTTTAAAATTAAGAAGAAGGAACAGAAATTCGTACCTGAAACTAATAATACTAAAATGAAACAAATCTCACAACTGCTACCAGCTTTGAAACCGATCTAAGCATAAATAATAAATAAGTTTTAACATCATTATCTTTTATAATAATATTATACTACTCCAACACATAATTAGCTAGAAAAGTAAATGCATACTCGTGTATTAAATTAAAAAGGTGAAAATACACGCAGCTCTAGCTAGTCTATTTGTTGGTAGTAGAAAAAAAATGGACAACACTTGATATTTAATATACTAATAAAATGTATACTAAATATCCATGAGATAAATGTATGACAGTTAATTGGTTTATAAAAACATGCATTAGTTCACCGTTAAAAAAATACAGACACTCTGATTCATAACTATACATGCACATATCAAACTTCACTTAATTAAAAGATGCACCTGCATTAAATCTATTTATTAATATATCAACTTCATGCATGTATATTAAATATTAAACATGCATGTTCCTTTGAACAAAGCACCTCAATTAGCATAATAATCATCATTAGTCATGGCATTAAATAAATATTATTGTATATTCTTTTAATGCAATTAAGGATATTAATAAAATTGACACCAATTATATCAAATGTAATATATAGCCTATTATAACAGAATCCGCACACTAATGTAAATGAATTTCATTTAATATAACATAATTAACACATTAAAAAATAGGCTACAATTTTAACTTGATAGCTGCATATAAACAATCATAAATGGGATAACAAATTTTAGCAATAAAGTCTAGATGATTAAAACCTATTAAATACAACATTAATTAACTGGTATTACATATAAGTGTCACGTACAAGATAAAACAAGATGTATTCATGGAATTTATGGCAGGCATGATACATGTAGTATAAAAGATAATCAATTAATTATGATGGTCAATATCATCTATTACTTAAGTGTATATATTTATTCCAAACTGTTAGTGCACTAGTGTAGTAGTATCTAATTACATATTATGAATATCGTTAATATACCTGAATTCTTGATGCGAAGTGAGCTTGCTCCCTCTCTCTTGCTTCGACTCAAATCGCCCTCTTTCTTTTGTTTTTAATCTCTCACAACTCTTTCTCTTATTAAATACATGCACATATGTTTATAAAAAAAAACTATAATCTATATTGATAATATTACAATCCTAATTAGTATAGAATTTTGATAAGAAAATTATGGAGTAGCAGTTATCCATTAGCCCACGTTGAAATTGGTTACAATACTTATCCAAATTCAAGTATAAAAAAAAAAAAAATTTCCTAACTTAAAACAATTAAAATAGAAAAAAATAATAATAAAAATAATAAATTACAGGGTATTACAGATTAATCAATAATTAACAAAGCATATGGGCTGAAGATCAAGGGAGCTCCACAGTGACAGTTCATTATCATTACTATGAAACGATGATTCCATATATGTTGATGTTTCCAATCCGTCCTCTGGTTTCTTGACATTGTCTTCTTCAGCTTCCTTCTTATCCTGTTGATTCTTGCAACATGCATTTCGAAGTTTGCTCAGCTGGTCTGATCCAACCTTTTGGGTGGCATTTGCGGATCTAAGTTTAAACCTTAAGCACTCGGTTATCCCATTGAATGCATAGAGAGAAGCTGAGAACTTTCTTTCATATTTCATCCTTCGCATAGCCTCACTAATCATCGTCGGTTCACCCTCACATGTCATTTGCTCAATAGTCAATGCTATCTCTTCAGTAATCTCAAAAGGGGAGCAGTAAGTTGATTCCGGTTCATCAACAAATTGGAAATAAGGGGTACATAGTTCAGTTCCTTCATATTCTTCGATATCGCCTTCAACATTTTCCTCACCACTTGAGCACTGCCCACCTGAGGACTGATCTGAGTGATCAATCCAGTTATGGACCAAATCAAAGTCTCTCCCTTGATCCGGAGCATTGAAGTTTTGATCCGTTAAACACGAGTCAAAACTAATATTAGTGTATTCGATAATGTTTGTGTGTTCACTAGTACTTGCACTAGCATTGTTAAGCATTTCCTCGTTGGGGAAATAGTCTTCTACTATATCATTGAGAAAATCAGTGAATTGGGTATCTGAAAATTCAGCCACCTCTTCTTCATATCCTTGTTGAACCTTCTCTTCATGGTTCACGGGGACAGGAGAGTTAGACGAGGCAGCTAAAGTGTTATTTCTGGCTTTGAGCCTGTGAAGAAGAATGCTTGAAATTTTTGCTGGAAGGGCAGGAGCTGAAGATGAGGATTGCGAACAAGGCCAAAAATTTGTCCGAGTATTTGCCCCGCGAAGCAAGCAAGCAGCTTCATCATAAGCTCTTGCTGCTTCCTCGGCTGTATCATAAGTTCCCAACCACACTCTGATCTTCTGAATAGTATCCTTTATTTCAGCCACCCAGCGTCCTGATGGCCTTTGTCTAACCCCAATAAAACGCTTCTTACCACACCGTGCTCCACCTAGTACAGCAGAAGCCGCTGCTGCTTCCTTAACCATTATATCCCAAGCGACGTTTACTTCACCAGAGCTTATATCTTGGTCATTAACAGCTTCTCCAGCCTTTCTCTTCCGACCCATTCTTTTTTCTCTATGTTTATGCTCACTAAACTTAGTTTTTCTTGTTCTTGTCTTGCTATACGATGTTTCTTTACTTGTGATATAGTGGAGTTCAAGATGTATAGATATATATAGTTGCAGAAACTAAAGATTCTGTCAACCAAGAAATGAGTGTTGAACAGGTCTCTAGTGCTTGTTCATTTCTCTTCTTTCCTATTTTATTTATAATTATAATAAAGTTATGAGAAACCACTTGTAGGCTTCTCTATAATTTAAATAAAAATGTAATATTGGTCAATCCAAAGAGTACAGTGCATTGCTAGCATCCGTTTCTCTACTAAGAGAAAATTAAATTATGACAGTGCACTGCTTAGACTTGATTATGCCGTTTTCTAAATTTTGCAGCTTGTTTGTTTATGCGCGTATATCCAATACTCGATTCCAGATAGCAGACAGCGACTAATTGTACATTGTATGCCTAAGAAATCCTTGGTAAGATAAACCAACAAATGATGTGTGCAGGAGATGAAGCTGAAAGCCTGAAAGAGACGCAGGCAACTCTTATTTACATTATTATACGAAACAAGAGACAAATGGCCTCATCTCCCACTGTATTGTCCCCCTGTTTTGTTACCTATTTTTTACTAAACATCATATATTTTTGAAGGTCATATAAAATTGCGATTGATCGTTGAAACTAAACAAAAGATGCCTTTATGCTTATTCTTGATTGGTCTACAATCTTGCTAAGGTCGCCACATGGAGCTACTGCTGCTGTACTAGGTGCAACTTATTACTAAATAATATTGACGAAATGAGAGTCGGCTTTATTTTATGAGATGTGTGTATTTGTAGTCTGTATTATCTGATCTCTGGTTATTCTCCAAGACCAGATTTGCTACGTGAATGGTCATACTCTTTATTGTGAGTTCTATCAAAAAGTAGTTAAATGGCCGGTTCTAGTCGTATGATAGTACAGTAATTTGTTTTTACCGTAAACAAGGAATGGAGAATTTCACAAAAAAAACTCCTACTTGGGAGCTTGCTTTGCTTGGACTATTTTCTCTCAACTTTGATGTATTATTCTCTCTCAAATTTCATGTAACAAGGATTTATACCCTTGCTTCGCACACGGTTTTTTTCCCATTCTTTTTTATATATAATTTTTAAAGAACAGTAATAGATAAATTATTTATATAAACATGAGTAATAATATTAAACTAAGAATTTTTTTTTAAACAAAAAAATAACTCATAACTCATAACTCATAAGTTTATTTGTAATTTTACAAACGGGTTGAATGAGTAAAATATGTATATTAATTTGTAGATGGGTTATTTAATTCAAAATGTTACAATTAACTAATTAAATTATTAGTTTTCAAATAAGTGTTAATCATTAAAAAAATAAACGAAAGTGTGATATGAATTGCTGACATGTAATATCAGTGTTAAGTTATTCGTTGACGTGGAAACTTTTGATCATTAAATTAAATACAAACTAGATTAGTTTGAAGTTCATTTATATTTTTGTTTTTTCTCGTAATTAAATCTAAAATAATATGTATTTTCAGCTTCCATAATCCTCTCTCAAATATTCTCTTTGTTTTTATTTGTCGTTTTGATTTTCAACATAATCTTTATATAATTTAAGGATATAAAAAATTTATTTTAAAAACAACTGAAATTATATAATGAAAATTTTAATTTATAAAAATATAAATAAAAATAATAAAATTTATTATATAATCAAAATATCTAAAAATATATACTAAAAACTAAAAGAAAAATATAAAAACCCGAAGGGAGTAACATTTTTTTAATTTTATTGGAATAATAATACGGTAAGTTTTTATAGTTCTGGTTTGGTTTCTTTTAGCAAGGCTTAACCGCTTTTTAAGAGACAAAATAGATGATGGCGTTTTAGTTACCTGATACTCTGGTGTGTGTTTGGAATTGCTTTTACAATAGTAACAGCACCTTATTTCTAAAAAACATATAAAAAGGTATTTGACAAATTTTAAAATTAGCTTTTTGAAAAAGTGCTTTTGATTAAAAAAAATGTTTTTAAAAAAAGCATGTCCCTTACTTTTAAAAAAGAATTATTTTTCAACTTTTGCCTGAAATAATTACAGATTTCACTATTAAATCATCCCAAAATATTACTCCCTCCGTCTCATTTCAAGTAGTGGCTGATTTGATTTTTCAATTGTCAAAAATTTTAAAATTTGATAAAATATTACATATATTATATAAATAAAAAAATTATAAGATATATATCATTGAAAAATTTATATAATTTTCTTTAAAATGTAATTTTTTAAATTTAAAAAATTCTAAATATATATATTTTTTAATTTTCAATCAAAATTAATTAAATTTGACAGTTGAAAACGCTTCGACGGAGGTCTCTCTTTTCACCTTATATCTTAAAATATAAACAAATCAAAAAAATTATCTTTTATCTGATTTTTTGATTTTTCCAAGGCACTTTTTTCTATAGTTTTAAACAGCAATCACCGGAACCTAAATAAATTAAAAGGCAAAAGAATGTTCTTCTTTTATTCTTTCTTGCTGTCATCGCAATATCATTAGATCCATTACCACCACTCTCATTATCAACTTCCGGCTACTTTTCCGATCACTTTCAGGTACTTTCCGGCACTTTAATCACCTCACTTGTATAATTTTTCATTACTTCTATACTCATATTATGGCGATTCATGTCGTTGTTAACAGATCGAGCCCTAAGCGATTCGTTTACTAGTTTAAATTTCCACGTGTTTTAATTTTTTGTTAATTAAACTGCAGGTTTATAATTGTTGAATTAATTAAGGTGCATAATTGGAGTAATTGAAGAAGATGAGTGAGGTGTTTGAAGGTTATGAACGTCAGTACTGTGAACTTTCTGCTAATTTATCGAAAAGGTGCACTTCTGCTACTCTTGTAGATGGAGGTGAGCTGGAAACTTATCTAATTGAATTGCGGAATCTCAATTGTTTCGATATCTTTCACACATGTAGTTTGACATCTTAGTGCAGAAATTAAAAGTTCTGATGTACATTTTTATATATCCGTGTATATGCTAGTTTTCGAATTTTTTGTTAGCTTGTTTTTTGTTTGAGATTGGTGTAGGTTTAGCTATTAGATGATGTTAAATGAAATAAAATATTATGAATTCTGGGATAATATACAATACTACTGTACTAATAATTATGCAGGAATGAGAGGTTGAGCTTAATCTTTAATTGGAAACCGATAATATATTATTACTAAATTTCCCGAGCATTTTTTTTGTCAATAGTACTAAGGTTGATATGTAGGAGGGGGGTCAATTTACTGATATCTAACATAAATATAAAGTTTGTGATACACCAAATGTTTATGAATGAATTCACCTCTAAAGGAATATTAATCTAGTGTGTTACCCCTCAATAGTTGTGGCCCTGAGTCCATCTAAATGTATTTGCATCCACACAAGAGTTTGTTTTGGCATAAAGAGACAACATTGTAGAATGTCTTATTTTCTAATATTTTTCTGTAAGCAGCCTAAGATTTATGGTTATTGTTCATAGGATGTTTTGACTTGGCATTATTACTCTTATGTAGCTTCACAGTGTTCAGTGTTACATTAACCCCTTAAACTGGGTGTTTTTAGTCTTTAAGAAAGGCAATGTTATGTGTTTGTGTGTAGGGGGGGTGCATGTATGCATATGTGTGTATGTCTCTTTGTGTATTATTGCCTATTCCACTGATCTTTGAAACTTCGCTTAATAATATTATGTCGATTTCTTTATGTTTGCATCTCTTTTTTGAAGTGAAGAGAATGGAAAAACATTGTCTCTTTTACTGTCTTTACAGCAACCCTCTTTTTCTGCCAGTACTTGAGACAGGTTTCTTACAAACTCAATTTCTTCCCCTTTTTGACAGAACAAAAGAAACAAAAACTAACAGAAGTGAAATCTGGATTAGATGACGCTGAATCTTTGGTAGATGAGCTTTCTCTGGAAATCGTATACTAGTTCACGTATATACAACTAGTAACTAAAATTTTTATTGGCTGATTGGAATTGCAGATCCGCCAAATGGATAGTGAGGCAAGAAGTTTGCAGCCCAATGTGAAGGCCGTGCTGCTTGCTAAGTTAAGAGAATATAAATCTGATCTGAACAACTTGAAAAGTGAAGTTAAGCGAATTGCATCAACCAACTTAAATCAGGCTGCAAGAGATGACTTGCTGGAGTCGGGAATGGCTGATACACAAATGGTATGACTGGGCCAGTTATATGCATATAAGTTTTTTTATTCATCTTCAGTGAAATCCATGGTCTTAGTTGTAGTGGTTGGCGGATGGTTTTGGTAGTAATAATATCATAGCATTCGGTCGGTTCAACTGAAAAAACCGAAATAGGAATTTTTGATATTTTGCAAACCAAACCGAACTGAAGTTTCCTCATAAACCAAACCGAACCGAAAAACTTCGGTTGGTTCGGTTTTTGAAAACCGAAATTTTTAAAAAAAAATTATTTTCTAATTTCGACATTAATTTTCATTAATAAATTTATTAAAATATGTAATAATTAAAATAAAATAATACACAAACCATCAACCTAAATATTTAAACTTAATTTGAATCCAATAAACCATGGATACATACAAAATATAAACACATATATAATATAATTATATAAATATATAATATATATAATACGGGCGGTTCGGTTTAAACCGAACAAACTGAATTTTCAAAAAAATAAAAGCGAAACGATATTTTACGGTTCAGTTCGGTTTTGCTCACCCTAAGTAATAAGTATCATGCAACTATATATATATATATATATATATATATATATATATATATATATTTGCAAATTTGAGATTTGTGTTTAAAAAGATGAGTAGTATAAGCCAGTCATCGTGGAAATGTAATATCTACTTATCCTTTGTTGATCCCAGCACCTGGGTTTGATCCTTCCTCATTTGAGATTTTTCTGAGAATGATTACTACCTAAAAGCTTTACTCAAAAGAAAAAAAATCTGCTTGTACGTAATGGCTGGTGAGTGGTGAAAACATGTTAAACGCAATTTAAAAAAAAACGGCATATTTAGTAGTAGCTCTCATCTTATCCAGGAGAAGCTATTTTTTTATGCGTTACTTGTACTGAATGGTTAATGAATGGTGTAGGTATCAGATAATCAAAGAGGCAGATTGCTAATGTCGACTGAGAGGCTAAATAAATCCAGTGACAGAGTCAGGGAAAGTAGACGGACAATGCTGGAAACAGAAGAACTTGGGGTTTCGATTCTCCATGATCTGCACCAACAGCGACAATCACTTTTACATGCCAATAATACGGTATTTGTTGATGAATAAATATGTGGATTAATGAAATTTCTGTTGCAATATGTTTAGGGGGCTCTAAGAAGCACTGTATTACAGAAGTGGATGGGTTAGGGTAACAAGTGATAAACATAGGGAAATTTATTTACGAAGATATGTAGTAGACGACAATACGAAATTTATAGGATGGTTAAGTATATTCTGCAACTTTTAACTATGTTTAGAGGTATATGACAAGTAAGAAAGTAGATTCCCCTGTTATGGATTAAAGGTGCAACGAAATCACATATATGACCTGTGATGGCACTAAACAAATCCACATTGGGTTCACATTATTGCTATCTAATGATTTTCTTTCTCATTTCAGCTTCATGGAGTCGATGACAATATTAGTAAAAGCAAGAAAGTGCTGACAGCTATGTCAAAGCGGATGAACAAGAACAAGTATATCATTGGCTCCATAGTTGCAGTACTTGTTTTGGCAATCATCTTGATTCTGTACTTCAAATTGAAAAATTAGGCTCTTAGTATTTTAAGTTTACTAGTGCTCCGAGTATTAATTTTCTGAGTTGTGGTTCTGTTATATTCTCCGAGTGTGCAAGTTTAACAATAATTTTGTTCATGAATGGAAGGTGTTTGTGGGAATTTCTTTATAAAAAAATAAAGTGGCTTGGGGTGTCTGTAAAGTTTCTCACTGTTTCATTGATCAATGACGTTGAGTATGAAAATTGTAGTTCTTGGGAATCGCTGCTCTCTGTAAAGTGCCAAGTCTTCCTAAGATGGTAGGTATTGGAGTGAGGTAACATTGTAGTATATGTATTCTGCTTGCAAATTTAACAAGGACTCCCTCTGGTGCTTTTTATTTTTACATGGCGCTGCACTTAACTCCGAGTCTTAATAAAAAAAGTTTTATTTAATATTTTTTAATAATTCTTTTTCTGAATAAAAGTATTTTTAAAATCCTTTAATTCAAAAAAAAATATTAAAAAATATTGAATAGAACTCTTTTTATTTAGAGATGTGTGCAATGACCTATAAAAAAGGTCTGAGGGAGTATTAAGAAGTACTCCCCTCCGAAATTATTGGCATCTTTTGACTTTAGAAAGTCAAATTTATGGAACATTGACTTCAAATTATATATTATTATTTCATATTTATAAAAATTGTATCTAGTAGTGAATCAAATATTTTTTATATTGATATATCTTTTATTTTGTTTATAAGTAACCATAATTATTAATTCTGAATTAAAATAAAGTCAACTTGACTTTAAAAAATCAAAACATGCCAATAATTTCATGACCGGGGGAGTATTAAATAATTGTAATTTTTACCATATCTACCCACATTTATTATATTAAGTTACAGTATTATAGTATTTGAATAATGTTACATTGGAAATGACAAATAAGAAGGGGTAGTTTTGAAAAATTGTTGATAAATACACGTCGAAAAAAGAGAGGGACGATTAATTTGGGATAAATTTTTTTTTGTAAAAGAGACATCTGAAATGGGATGTTGGGAGTATGTGCATCTTATAATATTTGCTTCTTCGATATAACTTTACAAAAATTCTCATGTACTTTACCGTTATAACCTTTAATTGTAATTTATAAATATATTTTTTCAGGCCGAAAGGATCGGTATTTTTTTTTATTTGTCTCAATTGAAAAAGTAGTAGTAGTAGTCTCTTATCAATGAACACTTATTTCTTCTGAGGAAAGTAATTATCAATATATATATATTTAACGTCAAATCCATATTTATTTTGGACTAGTTATAAATTTTAGGTTGGAATGATGAATCCACCTATAAATAATTTTCACGGTAATCTCAATTTTTCGAACCAAACAACGAAGAAATGCAAAATTTTGAAATAATTTTAATCCTTTTTTCTTTTTGGGTTCATACATATTGGTTATTTTTGAAAGAAATTGTTAAACTGAAAACGCATAACCACAAGTTTTGATCGGAAATTGTGCGAGTAAAAAAAGGAAAAAGGATCCGAAATTGAAGAATCAAACAATTAAGTTTAATGCTGTCCACGCGTCAGCGACACTCATCTTACACCACAAGTACCCACTATAAAGGCATAAAATAAAATATCCTTACACACACATTTGTCAGTCTCAGATCCGAAAACAATTAAACAATGTCGTACTATCCAAAAGGCCATCACGGTGAGGACGAAGTCGATGATTTCGACGAGTACGATCCGACGCCGTATGGTGGCGGTTATGATATTCAGCTGACTTACGGCCGCCCTTTGCCCCCTTCTGAAGATACTTGTTACCGTGCTAATTCATCCGGCGGTGGTGGTGGCTTTGATTATAATCGCCCTCAATATTCCACTCATGCTAAGCCTTCTGCTTATGGGAGTGATGCTGTTCAGGATGAGTATAAGAGCTATGACCGACCCGCCACCCGACCCGCTTCTCGACCCGGTGCTTCTGGTGGTGGTGTTGATGAGACTGGTGGTGGCTATGGAAGGAAGTCGGGTCATGACAGTGAATATGGGTCGGGTGGAGGTGGTGCTGGGTATGGATCGGGTGGAGGTGGTGCTGGGTATGGGTCGGGTGGTGGTGCTGGGTATGGGTCGGGTGGAGGTGGGTATGGGCAGCATGAACATACCGGGTCGGGTTATGGAAGGAAGGATGAGAGTGATGAGTATGGATCTGGGTATGGGAGGAAGCCTAGTTCGGAACATGGGTCGGGCGGGTATGGTGGGAGGTCAGAGAGGACTGAGTATGGGGGTCATGAAAGTCGTGTGAGTCAAGGGTATGGAGGATCCGGATATGGGCATTCCGAGGAAGGAGAGCATAGGAAGCCTAGCTATGAGAGGCGTGGCGGAGATGAGGGTAGTGATGATGAGAATAAGAAGAGATATGGTCACAAAAAATATGTGAGTTTTATTGATTACTAATTGCCTTTTATGCTGCTTGTTTATTGCATTTTTATCAACTTGATTGTGGGTGCAAATGAGCTAGTTAATTGTGGCTATATAACTAAATTACAAAATGATTAATCCAATGCATAGTTATAATTGAATGTGCATATGATCAGACTTATGCATTATATTGAACATTTAGTATATCTAGTTTTGTATTTTAGCTTCAACACTATGGCGTATATTGTATAGTAAATAGTAATATTCGTGTACCCAAATTACTACACAAAAGATGCAATTTAGAAATCTTTTTTTCCCCTTTGTAATGTCATGGACAACATTGTCAGCTCTAGTTTAAGTTGTAGTTTTTCAATTTGCTTTTGCGGGGTGTGCCTTGTTCAACACTGCCCTTGCACACTACATAGGGACATGATTATACATTAATTTTGCTTCAGGACTCAAGCTAAGTATCAATTTTCCATGTGTTTGTGAGCTTTGAAATTTGAAATGAAATTTTGCTTCAAGTTATCAGTTGCCAACTATTATGTTACGATTTTTTTTACACTAATTTTGCTTTAAACTTTTAAGTATCATGTTCCCTTGGGGTTCTGATGTCGAAATTGCTTGACTTGTAAGCAATAGGTCATAGGATAGCCAAGTTTCATGTTTTGCTATGATTATGATGTTCAATTGAAATGGTTTGTAATAAAAGAGCCATCTTCGGTTTTGTAGTATCACAATTTGCAAGCTGTTGTCTGTAAACTGTTAAATGTAAGTATATAAGAATTTTTTCTCATTGACAATGGCTGATCTGTGTTGCTGGATATGTAAAACTGACAGGGCGATAATGACTCTGATGATGACGATGATGACGATGAGAAAAAGAAATACCGTCAGCAACATCACCACCGCAAGAACTACGATGATTGAGCAGGATATTATTTTCTGTATTCATGCCATATCTATAATCTATCTACTACATAAAGGAGGCATGCTTTTATTTCTGAACTACTTCCATTGTGTGTTTTGAACCCCTTGCTATTGTGCGAGAAGGCAGGGTGTGGATGAAATAAAGTTGTATTATGTAAAAGATCAGTGTGATTTCTAATAATTAAATCCCAGACATGTTGTTTTCTCTCTGAAATGCTCTCTTTTGAATAGATGTCTGATTTTGTTTATGCAGCCTTGAAATTTATTATAGGTAGGTACAGTGCCGACCAATTTATGAAATTGAAGCATTTGATTACACCAACATATGACTAGTGTCTAGTGCCAGAACCATTGTTTATCGATGAAATTTAAACCAAACTTGATGCTGGAGTACGTAACTTGATAAGCTTACAATCAATATGCTTTCAACATCAATTTAAAGGCATAGCAACAGGTAACAGATTCAATTCAAATCTCGAGCCGGTCATCATATCATATATAATAGCAATGATAGCTGAACAAATCCGGAAGTTCCTATATAGGATCGCTCATAATCCTCTATGGCTATCTCGTATGTCATAACTGATTGTATATAATAGAGATCCCGGTCTGAATACTGATGGAGAAAATGGAATGCCAAGGAAAGTTTGAACTTAAAAGGGAGTGTTACCGATATAACTGTAGTCATCATATTAGAGCAAATATTGTTCCGGATATATAAACTGTTTGGTCTGGTTGTATTAAAGTTTTAAAAAAATCCCAAACATAACAAATGCAGATTAGCTTTTTAAAAACCAAACCCCAAGCAACTAGTATGAAGAGATTATAAGGAGTCTTGCATGGGTTGCAAGTTTAAGTCTTGTTCATGTGACAAGGAGTTTTAAATATCTTTTGTTCTCATTCTTTCAGTAATTGATTATGGCGTCGAGTCAAACTAATTTGGAGGAAATGTACAAGAGGCTATCTTTGGAGGAGGAAGACGAAGGCGGGGTGCTGGTAGGGGAGGACGAGGTGCTTCAAACTAGACAATCATTCATTCTGGTGGGACGGTTCCTTACTGATAAGAAAATCAATTTTGTTGCGATGCAACAGGTATTGGCAGATTTATGGCGGCCTAAAGAAGGAGTTGAAATACACGATTTGGGGGGACAAAGGTATTCGTTTGTCTTCTATCATGTATTGGATCTGCAGAAGGTGATCGATGGAGGGCCATGGACCTTTGAACAAAGCTTGCTGGTGTTTCATAAGCTGGACAATGGAGAGGATCCAAATGTGGTGGCATTAAACAAGATGGATATTTGGGTACAAGTGTATGATCTTCCACCAGGTATGTTAACGGAGAAAATCATTCAATATATAGGAAACTCTGTGGGTACGGTTGTTAAAGCGGACCCAATGAACATGAATGGACTTTGGAAGCAATATATAAGGATTCGGGTGACAATGGACATTGATAAACCGTTGAAGCGAAGGATGAAATTAAAACGTGGAGGGGGGAGTTGGAGTTGGATCAACTTTAAATATGAACGTCTAGGCATATTTTGTTTTGTTTGTGGATTACTTGGGCATACTGAGAGGGATTGTGGTGTTGTGTATGCTAATCCCGATAAAGATTTTGAACGAGCGTACGGGGTGTGGCTTCGAGCTCCTAACAAGAACACTAAAGCACACAGTCTGGGATCTAAGTGGTTGAGAAATGGTCCAGATGGAATGCAGACATGGCAGCCAACCGGTGGCCAGGAAGGAGGCGCGAGCAAGTTCCATGGTGGGGCAGAGATGGAGGCGAGATTCATGGAGACAGACGGGTTGGTTAGCGAAATTCCAGGAAACGCTGTTGCAATTCGAATTGAGAGCCGAGATCTTAGGGGTAAGCACAATCAAGGGGATTTTCAAAATTCACAAAATATGGGAGTGATGGATATGGAGGATAAAAATCCTGAAAATGAGGTGGTAATAATTGATACGAAAAGGAAAAGAATTGATACGGAGGTAAATAAGGAAATAAATGAGGAGAATGTTTTTTCTGTTAATAATGATATTATTAATGGGCCAAAAAACGGATTAGAGGCGGGACCTGGACCCCAGGCCCGCCTAGGCCAATGAGTGTTTTAGCCTGGAATTGTCGTGGTTTGGGTAACCCACGTACAATTCGATTTATTAAGGAGCTTACCCAACAGAAAAAACCAAATATTATTTTTTTATCAGAAACATTAGTGAAGGTAGAGAAAATAAAGGAGTTGTGCCGTAGTATTCACTTTGCAGATTATGTAGCTGTAGATGCCCAAGGTCATAGTGGGGGGTTGGCGTTGCTTTAGAAGAATGAGGGGGGTTGTGAGGTGCTGGAAGCTACGCGTAATTTTATTGATTTTGAGGTGGAGAATGAGCAAATAGGGAGGTGGAGATATACGGGGTTCTATGGGTATCCAGAGCGTACTAGAAGACGGGATTCTTGGGATATGTTGAAGATGTTGGCTAGTAGGTCAGGGTTACCTTGGTGTGTGCTTGGCGATTTTAACGACATGATGTACACTCATGAGAAGAGAGGAGGGAGAAGTCATCCTAGGTATTTATTAACTGGTTTCACAGATACGTTGCAGGAGTGTGGACTGATCGATCTGGGTTTTGTGGGTGCGAAGTTTACATGGGAGAAATCTAGAGGGCAACATAATTGGATTCAAGAACGACTAGATAGAGGAGTGGCGAATAATGGTTGGAAAGAGCTGTTTCCGTTGGCAGAAGTCCAAGTCGTTGAAGTAGCCACATCGGATCACTTGCCATTATTTTTGCAGGTGAATAGACAGACATATGCTCCTAAAGGACGTCGTTTTCGATTCGAAAATGTGTGGCTTCGAGAACAGGACTGCAAGAATATAGTCAAGCATGAGTGGGAACGGTTGGAGGGGCTTGATATTGTGGAGAAAATCAGAGTCTGTGGGGAGAGATTACATGAATGGGGAGGGGGTGTGAGTAATAAGTATAAGCAACAAATGAATGAGTGCAGAGTATTACTTCGAAGATTGAGGTCGAGAAGAGATGGGCAAGGCGTTAGAAGATATAATGAAGTTCGCTGGGAGTATTTGAGTTTGTTGGAAAAGCAAGAAGTTTACTGGAAACAAAGGGCTAAACAGCACTGGCTTAGAGAAGGAGACAGAAATACACGGTTCTTTCATCGTTATGCATCTACAAGACGAAGAAATAATAGGCTGGAGCGGATAAAAAATACGGATGGTGAATGGCAGGAAACAACAGCTGGTGTGCAACATGTGATTGAGGAATATTTCACAAACTTATTTCAGGCGTCAAATTTAGATGGCAAGTTATCGGAGTATGAACACGTAAATCAAGTTGCAGCAGCGCAGAATGAGGAGCTTATATCGGAGGTCACTTATGCGGAGGTCAAGGATGCAATATTCTCGATGCACCCTGATAAAGCATCAGGGCCTGATGGGTTCAACCCTGGGTTTTATCAAGCATTCTGGGGAGTCATCCAGGAGAATGTGGTGAGTTTTTGTCGGACATTTATGCACACAGGGAAATTACCTGAAGGAGTGAATGATGCACTTATTTGCTTACTTCCCAAAGTCAAGAAACCACAGTTAATGGGAGATTTGAGACCCATTTCTTTATGCAATGTACTTGTTCGAATACTGTCAAAAGTCTTGTCGAATAGGCTGAAGAGTTGTTTGGGACCATTAATCTCGGATAAGCAGAGCGCTTTTATTGAAGGAAGAATGTTAACGGATAATGCACTTATAGCATTCGAAGTTAATCATTATATGAGAAGGAAGACTCAAGGGAAGTGTGGAATAGCAGGGCTTAAAATTGATGTCTCTAAGGCGTACGATAGGCTAGAATGGGGATTCATCCGTAATATGATGCAACGATTTGGGTTTACTCAAAGGTGGATTGACAGATTAATGTATTTTGTGAGTTCGGTAAAATATAGTTTCATTCACAATGGAGAGGTGTTTGGAGGTGTCACACCGACGCGTGGACTGAGGCAAGGAGACCCTATTTCCCCGTACATTTATATAATGTGTGCGGAAGGACTTAGTGCCATTATCCGGAGGAATGAAGATGCTGGTTTGTTACATGGTTGTAAGATTGCTAAGGGTGCTCCCACAATATCTCACTTGTTGTTTGCGGACGACTGTTATTTATTCTTCAAGGCTACAAGGGCAGAGGCAAATATGATGAAACGAATATTACAAAGGTATGCAGATATCTCAGGCCAGGTGATTAATTATAATAAATCTGCTGTTACGTTTTCATCAAATACAAAAGATGAGGATCGTGAGGAAGTGTGTGCACAGCTGGAAGTGAGGGAGAAGGATGACCCAGGGAATTATTTGGGAATGCCTATGAGGGTGGGGCGAAACAAGACTTCTGTATTCAATTTCTTGGTGGATCGTGTTGATCAGAAATTGCAGTCGTGGAGTATGCAAAATATTTCGAAGGCAGGAAATGTGACGTTACTCAAAACTGCAGCACAATCCATCCCCAACTTTTGGATGAATTTATTACTAGTGCCTGAGGAGATATGCGATAAAATATAGAAGAGAATGAATGCATATTGGTGGCGAGGAGGAGGGGCGCAGCGGGGTATTAAATGGATGAACTGGGATAAGCTGTGTGAAGTTAAGGAAATGGGAGGATTAGGATTTCGTAAGCTCAGTGCTTTTAACATTGCTATGTTGGCGAAACAGGCTTGGAGGTTGATCAACAATACTAACCCGCTGGTGACAAATCTTATGAAAGCTAGGTACTATGCTCATACGGATTTTCTTGATGCTACGTTAGGGGCAAGTCCTAGTTTCATGTGGCGCAGTATTATGGCATCACAGGAGTTAGTAAAACAAGGGTGTAGGAGGAAGATCGGGGACGGAAAGAATACTAGAGTATGGCAGATTCCATGGTTACCATGTGTGGAGAATGGTTTTCTCACAAGTGAGGCTCATGATGAATTACAGGATATAGTAGTTCATAATCTTATGGATGAGGATCATAAAGGATGGGATAAAGATGTGTTAAAAGATTTATGTAATGATCGGGATAGGGAATTGATCCTACAGATACCTATACCAGGGAGAAGCAGACCTGATTCGTGGTACTGGATATTGGAGAATCATGGAGATTTCACAGTTAAAAGTTGTTACAGAAGAATTCGAGGGGAAAGTACGGGGGGGGGGGGGATGGTGGTTTTTGGAAGCAGTTCTGGGCACTTAAAATACCAGGTAAAGTAATAAATCTGGTATGGAGGGCGTGTAAAAACGTTTTACCCACTGCAGTAGAGTTGATAAAGAAGAGGGTGAATATTGACCCAACATGCACCTGGTGTCATGCTTCGGCTGAAACTGCCACTCATGCTTTATTCACGTGTAGTTTCGCTCGGGATTTATGGGGTCGAGTGGGTTTGCAGAATGTTATTCCGGTAGATGAAAGTACAACGGTGCTCCAGGTGTTACGAGAGGCATTTAGTAATAGTACGTGGGAGCGGCGTGCCTTGATGGGATTATTATGTTGGAGTATATGGCTGAGACGGAATACCTGGGTATGGGATAAGAAGAACATGTCGAACTTTGGGGTACAGTCCATGGCTCTGAATTTGTGGCAGGAGTGGAAACAAAGTCAGGAGGTTATTGCAGGAAGTACGAGGAGGAACCAGGTTGTTAGAAAACGTTGGTGCAGACCGCAAGAAGGGTGGGTGAAGATAAATGTGGATGCTGCTTGTCATGCTCAGCTGGGGTTTATAGGAGTGGGGTGTGTTGTTCGTGATGATAGTGGGAGTTTTCTGCGAGCTCGAAGTACCCGAGTACGAGGAGGTGTGCAGCCTAGAGAAGCTGAGGCTTTGGGTCTCAAGGAAGCACTATTATGGGTAAGAAATTGGAGAACTCGGGGGTGTATATTTGAGATGGATGCGAAGCTGGTGGTAGATGCAATATATGGAAATAAGGGAAACTCCAATTTTCACACTATTATTGGGGAGTGCCAGGATATTCTTAAACACTTTGAAGAAGTGTTAGTGGTATTTGAACATCGATCTGCGAATAATGTAGCCCATTTGTTAGCACAGGCTGCTTGTTCTATGTCTGATCCTATGGAGTGGCTAAATGTTGCTCCTGATTTCATTATTTGTAATCTTATTTCGGAGGAATTTTAATATATGCAAGTGCGACCTTTTCAAAAAAAAAAAAAAAAAAACCAAACCCAGAAAGAGTCGTATCTACACTTTCAATTTTCAATGATATCAAAACTAGTGTCGGTGCTGGCAAAAAAAAAAACTAGTGTCGGTTATATTCACCAGTTGGAAAGTGATTCAACAAAGACATATTGCACCAGACCACCAGTTCATTCTGCGAGTTGAAGAGTAAACTTATGAATGTATCAGCCAGAAATGAAGGGCAACTGTATGCGTTTTGTACATTGCGCCGGACACGCACACAAGTTAAAATAGTTACTTCCGGTAAACTTTTCAAATGCATAGAGAATGGTTTTAAAACGCGTTATGTTAGTGCTAAATTGAGACAATTACAAGATGTGCTGTTATGATCTTATCTTTAACATTGTATTGAAAATGTCAACACTCCTCAACCTCCCGGTACAAGAATGAAAGGCCCACAACGAAAATGTTCTAGTAGATTTAAAACTAAAGGAGTTTCTTCCTCTCAAAAAATGTCTTCAGATGCCATAATTGCAAACCAGCCACTGATAAGCAAACCAAGAGTGACAGAAAACTAAAAGTTGCCATATTTGAATTAGTTGATCGATTTAGTGCTTGCATTTCTTCCTCCCTTGAAACACCAACACGTAAAAAAGAATTAACAAAATTATTACACCAGAAGTTGTGTTGATGAATTTTCATATCTTACCTTTCACGGAGATAGAACATCTCGTCATGTATGGATACGACAGTATCATACAATTTCTTGAGCTCAACTTCCATGACCTAAGGAGAGTACACATAAAACAATGCAGCTTTAGCATGCAAATAAAATAGCTGGGAACTCAATAACCGGTAAAAGAAAATTGACTCCTTGAAACAGTCATTGATCACTTAAACTGGCAGAACCATGCCTGGAAAAAAAAAGATCTGCATAATGTTGTGTGTATATTTCCTAAAAAAACTCTACATGGTAGTACTGGTAGTATCAGAATTTCATAAAGCGTAAGAAAAGCAAATGAAGAGAAGAAATATGAAAATGCTTACATCGACTTGGCCTTTCTTAGCAACCTTGGACCAATCTTTTGCCGCAACACCTGATTTCCAGTCGAACTCAACTGAGAGAGTGACCGGTGGCCTGTGATCAGGTGCCCAAAAACAAGCCATATAATCCCCCGTTTCAGCCGCTGTAAATGCATATGTCCCTGAATCCACATGATCTGAATAGTGATAATTGTTCCCATGCGGCGAAGTCACCTACATGTATGGATTCACAGTACTAACAATTAACCTTCCACCTCTCTTTCCTGCTATGTTTTGCTCTTTTCCCTAAATTAATAATAATAAACAGTTTTCTTTCTAATCATTGCATAGTTTAACAATCATTCAGCACCAAATTAGCTACACTACTTTACATTTTTACCACCAAGAATCAATCATCCAGCGCCAAGATAAGTTTCTGACAATGAGGATTACAAATTTAGTTCTTCTGAATCAGCATTATCAATCATCTTTAGTATTGTAGCCAAGTAGATACCTTTTTTCTGTTGGTAACAAAAGGACGAGGGTTCACAGCTGAGTTTTGAATTTATGCAATTAACTATTACCACGAAAAAATACTCAAATCTTAGCAGCCAAAGTTTATTACATCAAATCAGTATTAAGATTTAAAAGGGAAAAATTAATAATGTGCGATGAGAATGATGACTGGAATGGAGTGGGTACCCGGATAGTAATTTTATGGGAATCCGGGGTAGGCTTGGTATCAGTAACGACGGTGTACTTTCCAACGGTCATGGAACTGCTCTTGATGTCCTCTGTTATGCATTTTGTGCTTCCTGATTTTAGATCAAACCGCATTGCCCAAACCAATGGCGACGACCAAGATATCAAAATCACAAGAATTATAATGGTTCTAAATCTCCACATTGCCTATGGAAATATAATTTTAGGGTTCGCAAATCAGATCATAGAAATATAAGTTTAAAAATAGGCAGACAGGAATCAATATTGTCCCTGTGCATGGACTCAGGATCTGGTTGTTAGTTTGTCCACCAAAAGATAACTAACCTCTCCAAAGTACTGTTCAATGAATGTTTTACATTGACGCACTTTGTAATGTGTGGATCCCACTATTATGCAAAAAAATCAATTTATTAAGAATTTTTCTGTTACTTTATTCGAGGACTCATTGGTTTTTTTTTACAGGAAGGACACGTTGGTTTTAGTGATCAAATTCTTTTGGTCAATTTTATAATTCTTAGTTTTCACACATTAATGCTTTTTACAAGTCGTAGGCACTTAAATTCTTGTTACCAAAATGAGAGTAGTGTATTACATAACAATACCAATAAAAAAAATGAAGATTATTAAGTTAGGGGTGTAAATGAGTCTAGCCGAGTCGAAGTTTAGGCTGTTCATGTTCCAGCTCGTTTAAAATTTTTTGAACTTGAAGTCGAACTCTTATCGAGCCTAATATTTTGTTTGAGTTTGACTCATTAGTGTTCCCGAATAACTCACAAACACGTGTTCCCGAACAACTCACAAACACATCTCGCGAACACTATTCACGAACAACTCATGAATATGGTTCATGGACTTGTATTTGTGAACATATAAATGTCAAGTAATATAAATAAATTTAAATTCTAATAACAAGATAATGAGTGTGCAGGAAGAGGTGCATTGCCTTCAACAAGATAATGATTTAACAAAAAAAATTCACACATTTTCGGACCAAAATCCAAGTTCAAAAAAGTACAAACTAATATATATATATATATATAATATTCACTGAACATAGTTCAATTCGTGAATATAGTTTGAAAGAAATTCGTGAACACGTGTTTGTGGACATTTACGAATTATGATAAATATTATATAATATATAATATATAGTTCACTTGACTCGAACTTGTTCACGAACTTTCGAGCCGAACTATTTTGTGCTCAAGTTCAACTGAACCTAAAAATTATATTCATGTTCGACTAGTTTACAAATCGAATCGAATACGAACCGAGCTTTTTTCGAGCCAAACACCGAATTATTCGTGAGCGTATTAAAGGTCTGAATTGAGCGTTCAAATACTTATGCGACATCTATAAATATACGTTACCGGTGACCCACTGCCACACCTGCCGTATGATTAAACTGACTATAGTCTATAGGTGCATTTCTCTATATTGATTATCTTTATTGAAAATATTTATAGTTCTACTATGAAGCTAATGTAGGAACTGGCACTAAATTACAAGGGCACTACCTGGTTCTTTACTTCTTTATATTCATGACAACAGTTCTTGTGGTTGGCAGTTTTTCAACCATTCAGCCTGGTATATGGAATCACTTCAGGTCTGTCACTGAAACTGTTCGACATATGAAACTCTTTTATTTCGATTTAAAAGTCACACGTTCTTGCTTAACACCAAGTGAAAATGTCAAGTAAATTGTACTCGGTATCATACAAGTAAAGCCAGGAACCAATTCTTCAGATTCCCGATGTGAGAGCTTCTCTGTGTATTAAAAGTCTATTGGAAGTGTTGATTTGCATATACAATTTTATGCATCAGACACTTTAGTACTGAGGAAAGAAATAATTACCATCTCAATATTAGAGCTTTTGAAGCTAAGATATAACAATGAATTAACATCCCCGGCTTCTTAAATCCCTATGCCACTGAGATGATATTTTTAATAGCAAAATTGGCTCTGTCGGATAGCTAGCCCTCAAAAAATCATGTCATGTGCACTTATACAGTTGTGCAGTATTGATAATTTCAACTTTCACTCCCAGGGTGGGAATTTTATATAACAGAACAGATTTTACTCACAATTATATGCAAACAAGTTGTTCAAGCAGTTGTTTTGCTAATATCAACACTGGGAAAAATAATATCAGTATCAAGCTACATCTTATCCCACCTGCGAGTATCATAATATAGGTTACAGACACTTACACGAGCTTTTAGTTCAAAGATTTGAACGTGAATTACATGTCCCGTTCCGTGATGAAAGCCCTGTAAGTAATACTTCCATGTGTGAACATTACATGAATGAAATATAGAAGACCAAGATATATCAACCTCAAGTTGAAATTTCTCCCCAAGTACCATTTTCCTAATAACTTAGGTCGCTTTTTCATGTGCTTCTGCATCAGAGGAGAAACTCAAGACTTGCCTCACAATCTTGGAGTAGTCGTGTGAGAGGTTCTGCTGTGGAATAGGGTTGTCGACAGATCAGTTGGATAAATGGAATACGCAACGATCCCCCAGTTTGTTTGTCATGCTTCTTCAATATTTTTGTTAGTCCTGTCAAGTGAAGAAATGAAATAAGGGGTCAGGGCACATCTTAGATCGTAGAAAGAAATTGAATTGTAATGATAGCTGGGTTACCAAGAAAATTTAAGAGGCAATAGTTTTTTAGAACCACCAAGTCCCCTTCGATGGTGCAAAAATCATTAAGAATTCCCATTATTTCATCATGGAGTTCACTTCTAAGCATTCCATTTCTAATGATCTCATTTACTCTCTCAATTCTCTCTTTCAAGTCCTGTTGCATTTCAGAATATGTAATAAGCTTATATGTAGTTACTTTGTTAAAAATATATGCAAAAACGCAACTACAAGAAACCTAAACATTTATATATATAAAAAAAGTAAAATAACAAAGAAGTTAATGCTGAAACATAAAATTCACCTGGAATCTGATGACAAATTCTTCCTCCTCGTCTAAATAGAAATCATTAATCTTTACAAGTTCTTGGTTGAGAATCGCAATAAATCGGTTCTCCAGATCAACCGTAAATGGAAAGGGCTTGAGAATATTTTTCAAGGTTTTGTAACACAAGTAATAGTCCCTCCATGCTGGTAAGATTTCTTCTATACGGATCCTGAACTCTTTTCCAAATTTCATCCCTTGAGCAAGTAATTTACTTAATTAGGTATTGATGCCAAGGTGATGAACACGAACATATAATTATATAGTTGCTTCAAATCATCAATGTATTATGTTTCGTATAATGTAGCAATGGAATGTCTGAAAAAACAATGAATCAAGTGGAATATTTCAATGGGATTTAGGATCTTGGTTGTTTTCACTTTCTTAGCATAATTTACAACTATTTGTACTGTAGCTTGTTTTACATGACTAACTCTACCTCTGCCAGGCATACTCAGGAACAACCTAATTGTTTATGTTTAATGCCACTAGCTTAATTAAAAACAAGATTAGAAGATGAATTATGAATTTGGAAGTTGCTGGTTGTGCTCAACCAATTAGACAAACACCTCCAATTAGAAAAATCTATTAATATACCCTAGTATATACCTGACAATAACAATTATATATATAGTTTGTGTTTGTCTCATTCATTTGAAATCTAAAGAAAGCAATAGAATCATCTATGCTGTTACGTTATGGATTGATGTGGTTTCATACCGCAAGCACTTTTAGGGAACTATAATCCTTGTAGATAAACAAAACTTACGGATTCTTAATCCGTTCCAGAAGACAGGGTATAATTTAATTAGCAAACTCTCATTTCAGTGCAGACACTATTACAATATATGACTTCCATGTCATATCATGATAAGTTAAAAGAAAAGCAACGGGGCGGGTGCATTGCTTATATGACCTCTAGAATATATCTGATGAATATCGTCTTCAAAATCTTGTACTCTGAAGCAGAATCTGATCAAGTTGTCATTGAGTCTGTACTTGGCCTTATTCCCCTATCTGCTTGACACAGATCCCTGTTTCCAAAATACTAATCTTGTACAATAACACACCTCGATAAACATTTAACAATTTTATAACAACTGCTTAGCCAAATATGTGACGTAAGAGAGTATAGGCCATGAAGGTCAGCATCATGCATGCTAAAACTAACCTGTGAGACTAGTGAGGCAGATTAATTTCCTTAAACACTGCTTCGCCTGTATATAAAGGTTCATGTTGTAATACTTGTAATCTTCGTTACTGAGGCACTTAATTTAAGTTTAAAAGAACTTGCTTTAACCAAAGCCAAAGGAAACACACCATATCAGACATTTAAATTGAAATGAGTTTAGAGTTGTGATTGATTTAAAATGCCGCAAGTACGCATTTAACAGATTGCTAATATACAAATGCAAGTAATATGTACATGCCTTCACTGCAAATCCCAGTACAATACTCCGAAAAGGTAGTACAATGCCGTGGAGTAGTGCCCTATGCGGTCGTCTGCCCTTCAAAGAGCAGGTCCTGTGATATTTTAGATGACTTTGCAGGCTTTGATAATACTATAGCAGAAAGCAGATAAATGTAAGAAAAAATAATAATAATAATGTAAATGATATCGAAAAGAGTATATGATCTAAATATTATTGACTATATTTATAAGATCACCGTAATTGTTTATTATATATTTGTTACACAAGTGCAGAAAACTATAAAAACTGAATATGTGGAGTTTTAGTCGTCTGAAAATTATTTCTCTTTTTTCCTACCAACCTCAGCTTAGCTTTTTATATTGATTAAAGTGCATTTTGTATACTTGCACTTCGTGTGTCAGACCGTTTGAAACCTTCTAAAACTATCACTTATTATACTAACAATCGATATTTATAAGTTGTGTATCCCCGTCAATTCTCACAAACTCCGTTAATATTTAACAGTTTCACTAGTCACCAAACAAAATTGCTGATATAATACACACATTCATATGTATATCTTTATACATAATCTTATACTCTTCACATCATGATAATCATCCGCCACCACTAGTGCAGCAGCCGAGATCTGGGCAATGAGTTTTTTTTTCTCATTTTCTTTCCTGAGGAGGAGGAAGAAGATAACAACAATAAGAAGTTGAAGCCCTCTGTAAAATTTAACACTCTTCTCTGGCGTACTAATTCAGTCCATCTTGTTTCTAAAACCCAATCCAATATTTCTATATGTGTTTTGCTTGTTTTTTTCTCTTTACTTGTTTTTACTCTCTCCACTTTCGAGTCCACTGCCACTCTTTCGAATTTCTTGTGCTGACAACTCACTTTTATCAAATTGTACAAGCCGATGCCCAAGGCCAACCGCTTTACCAAACGTGAAACTGTATACGCGTTTTAGAGGATAGGGAGAAACTAGAATTATGAACAATTTGATTATACGTCATGTAATGACTCGGTGTCTATAACGGAGCTTGGGTTTATTTCTCCTTCAGGTAAATTAAATGTTTATGATTATGCAACACGTTAAGAGAATAACTCGTTTCTTGAACTCATTACTCGATTCAAGGTGAGTCGTGAGTTGGAAGCGAGTTTTGATGTGACTCGGTTTGTGAAATCGAGTGAGAAGATGAATGGGAGTGGGGAGACAATACGAGGGAGGGGAATTTATAGTGGGAATTTTAACAGTGAAGATGAGACTGAGTTGACTCAGTTGAGTTATAATTCATTTGACGAGCTGGACCCGGAAAACTCGTTGGTCAGGTTTATGAACCACATTCCATTGAATTGGAAAAGATGGGCTTGTTTGGGGTGTAATAAATTTTAGAAATTAGGGTTTAGTAGCAGCTATAATAAATTTGAGATTGATCATGAGTTTATAAAATGAAAATACTAAATTACCCTTCTTAATATTAACGGAGTTAAATGAATTTGACAGGAATATGCAAATTGTTAAAAAAAAACATAATATCGCAAGTGATAGTTTTAGAAAATCAATATTTCAAGTGATCTGACACATAAAATGCAATTATACGATATACATTTTACTCTTTTATATTTGTTAGTTTGTTACTATGTTTGAGGAGTCAATACGATATGGGCTCGAAAAATTTACTATGTTTTAAAATATTAGCTCTCAAAAAAGTGGTGGGCTGGGCCTGTAACCTGGTGGTGTATCATACATCGTTCTTTTAAAGTTTTTAAAAATAATTCCATGTTATAATTTACAGTATATATAATATACTCAATAATATAAACTTCAAGTAATTTATTAAATAAAAAACTAATAATTGGAAATATTTTTTTAAGAATTGGCATTCTTAATCAGTCTTTATACAGAAAACAAAATAATAATAGAAACCCATAAATTAAAAAAAAACGAATTAATTAATAAAATAAAAGAGGGAAATATATATTGCAAACAAAACCCTAATTGTGAAAAGCATGTGGGCCTATATAAACATAATCATGGGCGCCTCCACAAACATGAAACAACTGTTTCTTGTTTCTCAAATGCTCGTAAATCATCTCATCACATACATTCTATTATTATTATTATTATTATTATTATTATTATTATTATAATTGTATCACAATCTTATATTTGACGATTTAGTAAATGAATTTGGGGCGAAATGAATCAGTATTTGTAAAACCCAAAGAGTAGAAATCGTCACACAATAAGCCTATTTGTTTGGCTCTGAAAAGAGCAGAGCAGATGATGATATGCATTCTCATATCCTATTGCCTTGTGGTGATGCAGATTCTCTGCTATTACCATTTGGGACTTGCCATGAGAATTACATTTCTATGTATGTATGTGTGTGTGTGTGTGTGTTTTGTAGTAGATTGACTGATTGATCAATGTGGTGATGAGGCTTATGTGGACTAGAGTTTCTGAATCATGGGGTTAAGCCTCCAGGTTCTGAAGACAACCCCCTTGGCTGTCTGAGCATTGTTCACAAAATCAAATTGGTTGGTGTTATGTTTGGTCCAATTATATTTAGTGAGTGCCTTTTGTCTTCAATTTGTTGCTGATGAGGATGCTAGAATTAAAATACACCATCTTTCGGGACTGAATGGATGGCCTTTTTTAAGCCACTTGTTGATTAATTCTGCAATTCTGAGGCATTTCTTTTGCTATTTTTCTGTTTTCTGTGCTTGTGTCTCTGTTTTTTATGCTTACAGATTGTTTCTGTCCGAGTTTGATGGATAAACTGGAAATTGGTAAGAAATTGTTTTCTGTTAATCCACTCTTTGTTTGTATTCCTTCAATCTCTGTTTTGTTAATCTTATTAACTTTAATCTTGCTATCCACTTTTGTTTCAATACTATAATTTCTTCAAATGAAGACTGTTGTTACCCAAGGATATATCTCGTAGTGTTTCAACTCATAGTTAGATTGTTAATTAACTTTGATTTTATAATATTATACTGGACATGTAATCAAATAAGAGAATACTAAACTTAAATGGTTTCTTAAACTGCATTATTCTTGTGCAAGTGATATGTTATTTTAATCTAATTATATCAGTTTGAATTTTATCTTATTTCATTATCTGTTCAGTGACTCATTTTTTCAATGACGGTTTCTATGATTGCTCAATTATTAACATAGCTATTTTGTTGTGATATACAGTATATAAGTTGTTTGAACAAGTTTAGTTCTATTGTCAAGTGGTTCCGATGACAATTTGAATGCCACAATCCTTTACAACTAGTTATTAAATGCATGTACGAACATGTCTACTTCCTTAAATAGTTGCAAATTACAACTTCTATGTTTTTTGACAATTAGTATATAAAATTGGGGCGAAATCAATTAATTTTCGCAAAGCCTGATAGTCTAAAAATTGTCGCAAAATAAGCTTTTGCTTTTTGCAATGGCGATTGAATTGATTACCATCTTTGAAAAGCAATGGAAGTGTTCTCATATCCTATTGCCTTATGGTGAAGCAGAGACTGCAATTATCATCTAGGACTTGCCATGAGAATTACATGTACACATCTGTTACAGGCTTAATTCATATTTTCTTCATAAAGTTTCTCTTGTTTTAAACTATAGAATTTTAGTGTGTTGTAATGTCTAGCGATTGATTACTGTGGTGATGAGGCTTATGTGGACTAGAGTTTCTGATCTGGGTTTAATCCCCCAGTTTCTGAAGACAACCCCTTGGCTGTCTGAACATAATCATTAAAGATGCATATTTTATTTGTTTGTTTAGTATGTTAGGGGCTTATAATAAATTTAAGTATCTTAGCTGATTTCAGTGAGATTTAATATATGTGATCTGATTGTTACACACCCTGAAGCCTCTATTGATTGCATGTTTGTTTACATATGTTTGTTTACATTATATGTTCGATTCAATTTGGTGCCAGTGAGGAAATCAGAATTAAAATACACCATCTTTCGGGACTGAATGGCTTTTCAAGCCACTTGTTGACTAATTCTGCAATTCTGAGGCCTTTCTTTGTTAACAATGGTTTTGATACATATTCAGGAAAATTATATATTGAAGCATGTTTGACGGTGTAAAAATTGTCATCAGCGTAGCAGTATTTATATGATGGATAATAAGTTTATTCTTTAAAAATATTAATTCATAGGATATTTGATTCTATATTTTTTTCGTGAAAAGAGTGATTATGATTACATGTTTGTGTGTGTACAAGCACAAGTACTAAGGCTCTGTGAGAAAAAAAGTTTGCAGAGGCCTGTTTCAAAGTGTAGTGCAAAATTAATTGATGGGATTCGCTTTGCAGCTTGTAACTCATCTTACTTGCTGCCTGTATTTCCTTCACATTCAATATCTTACATTTTTCTCTTCCTGGTGATTGAGTATGAATACTCAATCTGGCAGAAATTTCTCTTATTATTGGGGGTAAACATGGGCTATTGTCATTACACTTTGCATAGGTTGAACCTCTGTCATTCTCATGGTGATTTGGTATAGTACATTTGTGTAGTTTGAACCTTTGTCATTCTCGTGGTGTTGCATTTATCATAAATTGGTCTGGGCTTGAGACCATTAATCATTTGTTCTATGAATCATAGGAGACTCATTTGCGTAGTTTAAATATTTGTCTTTCTAATGGTGATATATGTCATAAGTCATAACATTTATAATAAATGGATTGGACTTGAGACCATTATGATGCCCTTCTCAGCTGAAAATTATCAGAGAACAGTATTTGTATTCTTGTGAAACTCTCCCTACCTCTTAGTTAAAGGGCCATTTGATTGCCTATATTGCTGTTTCGTTCTGCTCCAGTTGAAAGAATGGATCTCTCAGGGACCTTGCAGCTCTACCTAACAACCAAGTAATTACTAATCAAGCAAATAGTTTGCCAAAACATCGACAAAAGAACCAAAGGTTAAGGATTCCTCCCTTGTTCACTAGCTCTTCTATTTTTCCTTTAGATGTCGGTTCTTTTTTTTGGGTATGTGGGTTACAATGTTTACTAGCCTGACCTCTTTTTTAAAAAAAAAGGATGGAAGACTCTTTTGCGTAATCTGAACCTTTGTCATTCTCATAGAATTGATTGACATGAGACCATTGATCATTTGTTATATGAATCATAATAGGCTCTTATCTGTGTAGCTTGAACTATCGGCATTCTCATGGTCACACTTGTAGACGCCCTAATTTTGCTGAATAAAGTCATGCACTCAGAATTTCAAAGTTCATTAGAAAGTTTGAGATTATTATTTAAAATTATTGTGTTGTGAGAAAAAGTACCTTGGAAAAAAAAATTGTTAAAAAAAATGCCATATGATAATACTTTTAATGTGTGTGTTTTGAGATATATAATATGAGAAAAATTGTATTTTTTGGGAGATTTAATAGTAAAATTTGTAACTGTTTTAATAAAATTTGAAAAGAAATTTTTTCAAATGCATTATGGGTCTATTTTCTAAAAGTAATTATTAATTAAAAACACTTTTTTAGAAAGTTATTTTTGAATATTACTAAATTAACTGGTTATGTGATTTACTTGGTAAGTAAATAATAAGTTAGAGAATATATATGTTTTTAGGGTCCTGGTTCTTGATATGCGATTGTTGAAATCATCTTTTCGCGTTTCTGAACTGAGGAAAAGAATAACACTGTGGAAAAGAATAACACGCAAAAATTTTCTGAATTCAGGAGGGTCACGTCTTGCGCAGGGCTGGATATAGAGCCGTGGGAAAAAAGGAAAAGTGAAAAGATACAGCAGATATACATCTTGTTCGTTTGGACTAGTCTCAGTTCCTAGAAGTAATCTCCTGGACATAATTACTTCGAGTTTTCAACAATCTTGACTGAGACTTGTGAGGAGAATAAAATACACATGATAGTTAATTGTACGGGGAGCGGTTATATACTGGCACAAGGTCTTATAAACTCGATTCATATATGAATTAAATAACAAAATTACATTTAAATTCAACTATCTTATAAACTAAATTTTTGACGGGTTGAATATCGAGTTTAATGAGCTGATGTGAATGAATATCGAGTCGTTCATTCGCCACTTCGCGCTCGTCTTGGGCACCACGTGTTAAAAAGATAAATCATAATAATCAGTGTTATAAAAAATGTGAATTGGATTTAGTCGGTGAAAACATGGGCAAAGATTAATCGAATTAATCAGGAATTAATCATAATGAATAATTAGATAATTGAGAATTTAATCAAAACTACTTAACAGGATTAATCGGAATGATACTAATAACTAAAAATCTTGTATGTGAAAAAAAAAGAGAGAGAAGAATGGATTTAAAATTCCAGCAATGTTGAGAGAGACCTGTGAGCAGAAGAAGTTACACAAAGCAATAAACGCAATGCTAGTAGAGTAGTAGTAGTACGTACAGATGTAATGTTGATGCATGGCCGGTCATTGAATAAGTATTAAAGTCATGGCCTCGTGGGTTTCAGATGTTGTCGTAGGCTTGTCCACAAAGTTTATTAGTGATTCTGAAATCAGAAAATTGAATGTTGTGTGTTTCTCCCACGTCGATCATGTCCTGTGATCTACGAGTGAGTACTCCTATTCTTTTGTAAACTCATCAATGCCAACTAACTTATCCATCAATTAAGAATACTATTAAGCCAAGATACGGGACCATGCATATGCATATGCATATCCGTATGTAAATTTTTATATTTTCTTCGACCCACACACCTTAGATCTGTAGAGTATTAAATTATTTTGGAACCATGCGTATAAAATTCTCCAACCAACCAACCACACATATCAAATCTTTATACAAATTATTTTAATTGGATGTCATGTAGAAATTGGACTTGAATCGAAAATCTTGAAACATATCAGTTAACGAATAGAGAATTCTTTGATAAACAGATTCTAGAATTTGCTTTTCACATTTATACATGTACACCTTCGATCCATTATTGTGAAAATGTTGGTCGAGCTCCATATTTTTAACTACACGTAATGATATTGTTTGTCTTAAAACCAGGCCTTGTGCTAATCAAGAAAAGGTTGGATAATCTATTTCTCATAAAAAAAATTCAAGAAATTTCTATTTTATTTATTAGTATTAACCAAATAAATTTATAAAATAATTAACACTTAGTAAATATTTTAACTTCATATACATATTTGAGTGTCAATCAAATAAGCACTTAAGGGAACTTGTTTGTGTTCGACTTTCTTTCTAAAAGTCTCATAATGAAGATTCATTTCTTAATTTTTGACTTTAATAGATCTTACATATTTTGACACCATATTAATAAATATGTCTTATCAAATTCAATATAAAGCTACGGATAAAATCTAACTCCTACACGAGTATAAGTTTGTATTCATGTCAGCACGAGTAATCATAGTTACCCTTCTGAAGAGAACATGCTTAATTTAAGAACTTTAGAACATAACAATTTCGATTGTTGTGCTGGCCATTAGAATAATTATATAAAATTTATTACTCAAAAATGTTATGAATATTCATAGTATTTACATTAGAAATTATGTCAACCAATTAAATCGGATTCCCCGTATTTAGGGCCACTGTCATATACAGTATGCTGTATCCACATAAAACAATAATTGGAAACGCTCTTCATGCAAAGATTGCGACGTGAAACTAACAGCAATAAAGGCCGTCATTTAAAACACATACATCTCCCACTTTAACAAGGCATGCAGTTGACCGAGTCACTGTAACTAAATTCACACTGCAATGATTCAGAAAATCTCCCTTACTCCCTTGGTAACTTGGTAAATTAATTGTTTTATTCCATACATGGTAACTAACACTGAAAGGAATCTACAAACAACTCAGAATGCATTTTCATTAAAAATACGGTGTAATCAAATTATAACACTGGTGAATCTGATGCAGAAGAATTCACCACATTGTGAGAAGGCGACGTATCCACCAAGTCTAGAACACTATTCCAGTAACTTTTGTTAGTTTCATCACCGATGTTATCCGACTCTCCGTCGCCCTCGGAGAAATTCCAGTCACCAGAGTTATAATTATTCATTAAAAGATCCGTAAACTTATCCCCAAAATTCTCACTCGTAACGTGCACATTATCATAACCTAGCCTAAGGGACTCATTTGCCCATGTATCCATGGGATTGATAATTCCTCTCAGTCCGCCCCACTCTTCTTCCCCGCCATCTTTCATAATTCCATCTTCACAGGAGCCTGAACAGTTCCTCATAAGCTCCACAAACGAGGTGGAGCTCTCATAATTCACGGTGGACTTTGGGGACTCTACTTCACTGCCACAGCTACTACCGGCTGCAGAGACTTGCTTGCTCCAGATACCATTCAGTGTTTTCAGTTTGTCAAGACTTGGCAGTGTTGGCACAGGCGGCATCACCAGCTTGCTGACGGAGATCAATGCCGAGGGAGGAAACTCCTGTGACTTGAGTTCAGATGAAGAACGTAGTCTTGACTGTCTGACTAATCTTGCCTCGGCCTCAAGGCGGGCGCTCTCCCATTGAGTTATGTGGCTAAGATTAGCAGTGTTCTTGGAATGACCTTTATTGTTAGATAAGATAGAATCATTTATAGGCTTGTGTGTGACTGGATCAATCCCCATTTTAGTTAGCCTTTTCTTAAGATGAGTATTCCAGTAGTTCTTGATTTCATTATCAGTTCGATTTGGCAAGTGGGTTGCTATAGCAGACCATCTGTTTGATCACAAGGGAAAAAGACAATCAAATTGGGACATTATTAGGATATGGGGGCTCAAATCAAGGACAATAAACAAAACAAAAATTTCCTTGAAGTTACCAAAAAATCATTCAAAGCTCAGAGTATGTATAATAATATTCTATTCCCAAAAATCTTATACACCACTAAATTTCTGTCATTTTTACAGGAATATTCAAGAGCGGCAGTCTTAACAAATACTCAATATTATATACTACAGCATACACAACTGAATAGTGCAAACTAGCAAGTCACATAATCTATATGATGTGCACAAACAGTTTCTGGCAATGCTGCAGCAATTTAGAAATTATTACTTTTTCTAATGTTAAACTGTGTCCGTCTTGTATCTTCCTCATGTGCTAGATTAAGCTCTGTAATGTGAATAGATGAACACCTTGAAATTCTGAATAGTTTGATGTAGATTGAATTCTTTTAAACATTTCAGTGAAATTGTATACATCATCTAGACAGGAGTAGTTATAAGAGAAATAAGTGAATCATAAATAAGTAGTACCAAAAATGACAACTTAAGAAAAATAAAAGGTACCACAATGCAGTATTAATTCAAAATTGTTGCCTTACATATCAAGGCCATAAAAGCTGTATAATTGACTAATAACAATATGATATGTGAGGTATACATACATACATCCATCTATAGATACATAAACAGATTAAACTTACCTGTTCCCTAAAAGAGCATGGAGTTGAATAATAGTTTGTTCTTCCTGCAAACTGAATTTTCCTCTCTTAATATCAGGTCTAAGATAATTTGTCCATCTCAATCTGCAGCTCTTCCCACATCTCTGAAGCCCTGTAAGAACAACATATATATTTACATGATCGAGTAAATACTATATATTAGTAGCATTATATTAACATACTTTCGGATATATCTATTTCCTTCTGTGTGAAAAGTTGTAAATATTGAGAAATTACCTGCTTTGGTAGGCAGGGCTCTCCAGCTACCATGGCCACGTTCTTCAATGTAAGCGAGTAGTTTCTGATCTTCCTCAGGTGTCCATGGCCCTTTCTTTAGTCCAAGCTTGTCACAGCATGGTGATCGACCCATTTCCACCTTAATTTCTTTCAATTATATATCTATATATCAAAACAAGTGTTTGATATCATAGTTTTATACAACTGCCTTGCACAAGTACTCTGCATTAAATAGAGCAGACAATCATCAAATGAGAGAGGGAGAGAGGTGGTGGCGGCAGTAGTAGTAGTAATAAATACAAAAATGGCAGAGAAGGGGTTCAAATGGAAACCAATTTAGAATAGTATGTGTGTTTTTAGTGGTCGTATTTATATATTATTTTTTCCGCTAAGTCGTATTTATGTATTAGTGAATACTTTATTATATATTGTGGGTGTTTGTTTCCCGTTAAACTATGAAAATAAATACTTATTTCCAGAAAAAAATAAGTAGAAGTCTACTTCTTTTTATAGATAAGTACTTATTTTTCAAAAATAAACTTAATATTTGGTTTGATTTTCAGAAATAATTACTTATTTCTAAAAAAAATAGGTAAATATATATTTTTTTCAAAAATAAATTTAGCCAAACGGGGTAATTATATACAAAATTTGAGGTTCAGTACTTTTTGGGCAATCCTAGTTTATGTTTGGTGAACTCTATATTTTACATGGCTAGCCCTGAAAGTTTGTAGCCTAACATGACCCTCTATATATATATGGCATAAGAGATCAGAACTTATAAGATCAGAGTACGAGAACTATGGAAAATGGATAGAATCATATATGACTTCGTTCACACAACCTTGCACTATTGTTACTCTGGAAAGAAAGGTGTTCTGCCTTGAAATCATTTTGGATGGAAAGTTCAGCAGACGGAAGTAAAACAACTTACACGCACAATCGTACAAAAGGGACATGATATTAATAGTTCTGTTCAAACAGTAAACAAGAAGTTCACAAATATACAATAATTTCTAGTATTGTTGAAAAATCACATACTTCGCCTAGTCTCCTGATCAATTGTTGATTTGCTTTAGAGAAAACTGAAGCATAGCTTGAGCATGATCAGTTTGATCGTGGCAAAGATATTCAAGATGAATTATCATATCGATTTTGTTGTTTCTAATGAAACCATCAAGTTTTCAAAGATTTCAATTTTCTTCAATATAATGTTGCACCCTACGTGTGGACTATACAATTGCAATTGGAATATTCTTCTTTGCTAGTGGTTTTTGATCCTTAATTTTTATAAATCTCATGGATGAGGTTTCCAAACCCGAGGAGAGGATGTTGATCACAAAATTAAGAATTTTATATATATATATATATATATATATATATAGGCTTATTTACAATTTAAACCCTGTGTTATTAACAATATACAATTCAAACCCTCTTTTAATATAATTAGTAAATTTAACCCTATGTTTTTTAACTATTTACAATTGAAACCTTTTTTTAAAATAATACTAAAATTTTAAAATAATTAGTAAATTTAACCCTACATTTTTGAACTATATACAATTTAAACTTTTTTTAAAAATATTTAGTAAATTCGAAAATTAAAAAAACGAATTGCAATTCCACGAATTTTTACATGAAATGAAGCCCATAAACAGATAGAACAACACATGCCATTCAATTTGGTTACTCATATTAAGAAAACTAACTTCGGAATCATCTTCAAAAGTTGCTTTGATTCTCAGAACGTCTCAAAAACACCAAGAACGTTTGAGAATCAAAGCAACTTTTGAAGGTGATTCTGAACTTAATTTTCTTAATATGAGTAACCAAATTGAATGGCATGTGTTGTTCTATCTGTTTATGGGCTTCATTTCATGTAAAAATTCGTGGAATTGCAGTTCATTTTTTTAATTTTCGAATTTACTAAATATTTTTAAAAAAAGTTTAAATTGTATATAGTTCAAAAATGTAGGGTTAAATTTACTAATTATTTTAAAAATGTTTCAATTGTATATAGTTCAAAAACACAGGATTAAATTTACTAAATATATTAAAAGAGGGTTTGAATTGTATATTGATGAAAACACAGGGTTAAATTTACATTTAAGCCATATATATATTATACATATTAAATGTAATATATTAGTTGTTTTAAGTATTTATCAAATATGGAATTAGATATTATCAAGTAGTGATTGACAATTAAGATTAATTAACTTTTATACTAGATATTACTTGGTCTCCGAGTTATTGGATATCTATTTACACGGTTGTAATTTTCATTATGTGGCATCGTTAAATTATATGAATTAACTTATATAAGAACTAGTGAGAGGCACATGCCTATTCTTTATATCGTATTTGTGTTACATTGTTTATTTTGACTACTTTTTTTATATATTAAAATCTAGTATTACCATTTAATTTTAAAGGTTTATTTTTCTAACCTCATATATATATATATATATATATATATATATATATATATATATTAAATTAGAGCCGGTCTATTTGACCAATCAAAAAACTGTAAGTCATATTTTATGATAAATACTTTGTATATTAAAAAAATTAAGTGTATTATTTAAAATTCATCAATCTTGTTATTTATATATAGACATATATATAAAATTGTAAAAAAAAAATACACAAGTTATAATTTAAATAATACGAGAGACAGGGGAAACAATCATTTTATTTTAAATGAATATTAATCTAAATATTAAAGAGACTATAACATGTCAGGTAATTGTAGATGTAGGTAATGAATTCAAAAACAAAATGGTCTTCCATTATAGTGGTTATAATTGTGGAGTTTATTTCATTTTAAATTAGCTCATGAATTGTTACATTTTTTGTATAAATAAATTGGCAATGGCATTTTTGTTACTATGTGTTAAGCAGGGGTAGACCGGAGATTTCACAAGCATTTTTTAGGCTCAATTTGCCCTTCTATCGGCTTTTAATATATAATAGATTAGTATTTTTGTACTAGTCTGCAAACTTATTTGTGTTTCTTTTACTCTTTGTAGAGATAGGCACATGTTTCAACCCCTTCCCCCCATTGTTCTAATACATTCAACCTAATTGCTAGAATGCTGATAAATTCATTTTTTATCATTAAACATTGGGTTTGTTTGATCGTAACTTTTTTTATTGAATAGATTCACATATTGAATGATAATGCATTTCAGAAAAAACAGTGAAAAAAGATATTCACCCGCGTCTGAAAATCTATGTTGTGTTGTTTAGAGTCATTTAAGGCGTGAATAACTTCGATGAATACTCTTTTTTCTTTAAAAGTGGATATTTTTCTCCAAACAAATATTAACCTATAAGTTCCACAATTTAAACTCGAATTTAATGCCAAAAAAGTAAAAACTAAAATTTACACCAAAGTTAAAACCTATATACAATTAAATAATGAAGTTTTGATTTGGTAGACTCCAAAATTTGTGGCCATGAAATTAATACATTCTGTCGAAATTTGTGGCCAGAAGATCCACTTACGGTCAAATTACAAGAGGTTGACATATGGGTGCAAGTCTATGACATTCCCGGAGGATTCCTTTCTGAGCGTGGGTTCATCACTTGGGAAATATATCAAGTCAGATCCAACAACGTTCGATGGGGTGTGGAAACCGTACGTGCGTATTAGGGTGTCAATGAACGTGGATTAATGTAGGATGAAAATAAAGAGAGAGGGAGATAACTGGAGTTGGTTGAATTTTAAATATGAAAAATTGGGTACATTTTGTTTTGTATGTGGAATTATAGGCCATTCTGAACGTGATTGCAATGTTGTTTATGCTAATCCAGATAAGCTAATTGATAAGGCTTATGGTACTTGGCTGCTCAATGAAACAAATCCTCTGGTTTCTGCGATTATGAAAGCCAAGTATTACCCTAATACGAGTTTTTTAAATGCAGAAATAGGAGCGAATCCAAGTTATGTATGGCGTGGTATTATGGCTGCATTGGAGGGTGTTAAATCAGGAGCTAGAAGGAAGATTGGAAATGGGGTAGATGTGAACGTATGGCAAATGCCATGGTTACCAAGTTTAGATAATGATTTTTTAACTACTCCAATGCCAGATCACCTTCGGGATATTAGAGTTCGAATTTTGATGGATACTGAAGAAAACATGTGGGATTTTGATGTTTTGAACAATATTTGTGACAACAGAGATGTTGAGTTGATAAAGCGCTTTCCAATTCCTATGTCTGATAGATTTGACTCGTGGTTTTGGGTGCTTGATGAGAAAGGGAAATTTACTGTACGGAGTTGTTATAGATGGCTACAAGGAGAATGTGATAATGGCCATAAAATGTTCTGGAAACGATTATGGTCGTTGCAACTCCCGGGCAAGGTGATTAATTTTCTTTGGCGTGTTTGTAAGGGGTGTTTATCTACTGCTCATGCTCTGGAACTGAAATATGTTACTATTGATGCACGATGCCCTTGGTGTCACAGTGTTGTGGAGAATGATACTCATGTGTTGTTTTCTTGTGACTTTGCAAAAACAGTATGGCTGAATGCGGGAATGCATCGCTTTGTTCATAATTCATCACAAGACACGGCGTTTTTGGTGCTACTTAGAGTTTTTGATGTGTGCACAAAGGAACAATGTGTTTTTATTGGTATGCTCTGTTGGAGTATATGGAATAGACGTAACAAGTGGGCTTGGGAGAAAGCCAATGGATCTGTTTTGGTGTGAGAGCTGCAGCTACTAACTTACTTAAAGAGTGGCAGAAAAGCCAAGTAAGGATGAATGGTAGAAGCTCACGGGGAGGTGCTGGTGCACGAATCTGGAGTAAACCAGTAATGGGATGGTTGAAGATTAATGTTGATGTTGTAGTATTCCACGATGATAGCATTGGAATTGGCAGTGTTATCCGTGATGCACAGAGACGGGTCATAGGAGCAAGATGCAAAAAGGTGGAAGGTGTGCCATGTGTGGCAACCAAGAGAGGCAGAAGCAATTAGCTTGAAAGAAGCTTTGTCATCGGTGATAGAACTTAAATACGATCACTGCATCTTTGAAACGGACTCAAAGACCCTTGTTGTGGCCTGTAATGGAACGCCATGAGAGGCTTTTTTTGGTACCATAGTAGTAGATTGTGTTCAATTATTAAAGCACATAAGTCCAGTGCTAGTTGAGTTTGCTTATTGATCCGTAAATAGTGTAGCGCACGTGTTAGCGAAAGCTGCATCTCCCTTCCCCCTCTCCCCGTTCTGCCGTCCAAAACTCTACGTCAGATTTAGGGGAATGGTATGATAATCCATCTGATTTCCTCACTCATGTACTAGATTCCAATATTATTTAATGAATGCAAGTACGTTTTTATTTAAAAAAACACATATTTATTGATGAGGGATGTTTAGTGACCTTTGGCCTTGTGGTATTACCTTTTTCCTTTTAAGGTTTGCGGGAAAATAGATTCCCTAAAAAATATTAGGCTATTAATTAATACTAAAAGACAACTTTAAGAAACAATTATAATATTAGACATTTATATAATAATATTGAGTGGCTACTATATCAGCGCTATCATCTTCTTCCTACGAGTTCAAAACATGTAGACTTTATATTTTTTTATAAAAAAACAAACTTGCACAAAAATGGACTCCCAACATTAAAGGTCTTGTGCAATTGCAACTGGCTGGGTTAGAGCTGCGTTGTAGTAATATCGTTTCTTTTGCTTTGAATGTAGTAATCAAGAGAATGGTAAGGAATACGTAGACAAATAAGCTAACCAATCATTCAGGATATCAAAAGTCATTTTAACCTTGAAGTGAAGCATCAACTAAAAGAATAAAGAAATCCTAATGTAAATTCAAGCAAAAGAAAAATATGTCTAAGCAGGCCTCCATGTTAAATATGCCTCCTGCTCTGCTTCCAATGCCATTTCTAATTATAGAGAGGCTGGAAGTAACAAGGTGCACAAAAAATATAAGCATCATGAAGTGTAGTAATCATCTATGAAGAAAGCATATTGGATGATAGCACAAAAATACTTGTCTCAACATTAGTATGTTTGTAAGTGGCTATTGATCAACTCCGATAGTGTTTAGGCATAAAAAGGATTACGACTTTTTAATATATGGTAATTACAGAGCAATAGGTTGTTCTTTCTCTCTGTGGCATACTAATAACATTAAACAACAGAAACTAAAAACAAGTTTATATTAGCATTTATCGAAATTTCCATACAAGATACAGGTCTGTTAAGAAGTATGAAACATATTCAGTCATAGCATGCATCTCCTATTTGTAGGAGTCTCTGTCAGGACTTTTAATCAAATAGGTCTCAGTCATATCCTACATTTTGTTTCTTGCCTAAATATTAGAGTTTTATCCGTTACTCGTGGCTCAGCGGATACCTCTTTTTTCCTTCTAATAAGAGTGCTTAGGATTCAAGTCTCGTTGAATGCATAAATGCAAGTAAAACACAGAGTACTACTGACCGTGTGGGGGAAGATGCTGGTTGAGCAGCTGCCTTTTTACAAACTTTGATCACAAATCTATTACACAAAACAAAAGATTTTCCCTGCATGTTGCAAACCCAACTCTAAAATTAAAATTTTCGATTCTTATGAAAATATAGAGAGAGTGATTTGTCGCGGCAAACATGGATGGTTGCACTACATGTCATACTGCCAACAACGAAATGGATTTTACTACTACTTTTTTTAATCCAGAAATGGATTTAACTTTTAAAAAATAAATAAATTATATATCTGATAAATTTAACAAAGTCTTATTTGATACTTGTAAGTTTTAAGTAATGTTTTTAAATTTATTATTTATATTTCTAAATTTATTAATAATATATTTAAAAATATATATATATTGTAATGTAAATATAAAAATAGGAGATCTATTGTCAATTTTTTATTTCAAATGCTTTAATCTAACAAAAATTCAATGAATCATTCTTGATCTCCGTAGAAGTTTTCTTCTATATATATTATTAATTCTAAATACATTAACAAATATTCAGAATTGAAATCGTATTAATAATATATTTAAACTTAATAATCATATTTACAAACATACTAAAAAGGCAATACATTTTTTCCTAAACAACAAAAATGAAAGTAATAAATAAAAAATAAAAAACTATAATTTATACTAGTATAATCTAGTGATAATAATAACATATAAATGATTAAATGCCATATTTTCAATATTATTATATTCACTTAAACAATAATATCATAATTAAAATTTAAAGTCAAAAACTAGTCTGCGTGTACAGGCAATCAAGAACCTTGCCGACCACTCACTCAGAAGTCCTGACAACGGTGTAGATATGCAGAAAGCACATTGATAATGCGTCCTCTACACATCAATTCATCTTCACCTCTCTTTTCTTTTGGGTTTTCGACCATGATTTCACATCCATTAAATCACTACTGAAATAACAACTGTGGGAAGATCAAGATCACACACATGAAACATGTTTAAGAGTGTAAGCATCAATTTCAGTTTTTGAATTAAATCTTTCCAATTAATTGAAATTTCACCACCCAATCGATCTAAACTACAAGCTCGCTGTTGATTCAATATCTTAATTAACAGATTAACATAAATTCCCATGCTTAATTGATGAGATAGTCTTGAACAGAAAGTAAATTAATCAACAACTTATTGAACAAAAAAAGTTTATTTTTATCAATCATCTTCAACTTTTGGTGATTTAAATAAAGATCACTCAATTAGATTAAATACTTGCATTTGTTAGAGTTAATAGCCTATTTGGCTTTCATAGCTTCACTGAACCAATGAGTTTTTAATTTTAAGTTAAAAAGGAAGGTTCGTGTAATAATTAAAAGAGCCATTTAAAGTTATAAAGGTAACTTAAAATCAGAATGTGTAAAGTACTTTTTATAGTAACATCTTTTATTTTTATAATTTTTTGTTAAAAAATTAATATCATGTATTTCTTATATATTTTATTTTTGATTACATAATATAACTTACATAATTACAATAAATTTATATAAATAAGTAATAACTTAAAAGTAAAAATATACTCACTCTAATCTATAATTTAAGTCGTTTGACTTTTTTACACCTAATTTTTAGGTACTTAGACTATATTGTCAGAAATAGTATTTTTAAAATTTTAATTTTTAAAATAAAAATATTATATTTTTATTCAAATAAAATTTACATAATATTGTTTTTAATCATGTAATCAAAATACCTAAAATTATGTATAAAAAATATCAAACGAGTTAAATTGTGATAGAGAGGGAGTAGTTTTTAACTTATAATTTGAATTAATATTTTTAAAATTAACCAAACATGCACTAAGATCCATTTATTATCTTTTAAAATCACCCTGTTGTTTTGATAACAAGTTATCTTAATCCAACCATTTATTACTTCATATTTTATTTTATAAATAAAGTAATCTTTCTCCAATTATTCTTTACACTATCTTCAAATACTAAACTACAAAGAAATGTATTACAATTCAAATTCTAAATTTGAATATACACTATCATTTAAAGATAATGTTCTTTAATCAAATCTATCTCTATGGGTGGAAAATTGAAGACAAAACTACTTTAAAATAAAATAATGCTTGAAGATGGTTTAATATCTTTTCAAAATGTGCCTCTGAGTCATCGTATGCGCCTGGATTTTTAAATTCGTTTGTTTACACCTAAATATTTTGGTGGAGTCGTTAGCAATGGCCTAAGTGCATGTTTTTTTATAAATAATATTTCAAATATTAAGGTTCCATAACCATGTTCAAAGTGATGAAGTCATATGGGACTTAATACTTAAAAGTCTGATAACGAGAAAACAGAATAGACAATGACATGATTCGATTGATGATGATAAATCTGAAATTTATGTACTATTATTACAGAAACAACTCTACTTTATGACACCAATTATTGCCAAGTGATCTAGTTATTATGTATAGTATTATAATCTTTTACGTTCTGTAGCTATCATGATCCTTTCAACTGCAAATCCTAAGTTGTAAATCAATAATTCCATAGACAACCAAGGTCCACTGGTCCACCTGAAGTGATGGGGTGATATTCCTGATCTTCAAAAGACATCGTGTCAATATGATGGGAGATGACTGAAGAAGACACATCCGTACTCGTCCCTCCATTGGTGTCCTGTGAAAATTCTGTTTTGCCGGTATGTTTTATTTCGGTTACTTCCCCATTGTACTCCATTATATACCTCACAGTTGATTGATCTTGAACTGCATAATACTCCGGGAATTGCAGAGACATTGGTGAGGAAAAGTATGGATTTTGAATAAGGTTTGAAGGATACGAATAAGATGACAATTGCATTGCAGAAGCTTCAGTTATACTGTCTTGAAATTTAATGTTTGCAATTTGATTTGAGTAGGAGGTTTGTTTAGACATGGGCACAGTCTCGGCTTGCAAAGTTCTTGACATGTCTGATAGAGGAGGAAGATTTGAAACCTCTTGTTTTTGCTCTTCTTCACTATAATTTCCATGTCTTTCTAATGCGGATATATGACTCTTCACTCCACCGGCACTCTTATGAAAGATTCTTGAAATCACCCACTCATTCTGTAAAAAGAAGAAAAAAAATGTTCATATCGTGAGATCATTGGTAGGGAGTTAAAAAAAAATGAACAACATGGTACGAAATTATACTTTTGGATGTTTCAGAAGTGTAGTAAAAAAAACAAAGGAATAACATAGTACGGGATTATACTTTAGATGTTTTGGAAGTGTAGTCCATGGAATGCTTTCCCTCAAGTCTATATTCATGCATCACCCAGTTAGTTTTATCTCCTCTAGGGGCACGTCCTTTGTAAAAAACCAAAATTTTCTTCATCCCCACAAGCATTTTACCCTTGAAAATCTCCTTGTCTTTCCCTGTAGCTTTCCAGTATCCGGATTCAGTTGCCCTGTTTGTTCTCAAACCAGTCGGGTACTTCTTATCTCTCACACAAAAGAAGTACCATTCCTTTTCACCCATTTTTGCCTTCCCTGCAACGAAAACATCGATCTAAGATTAGAACGCATACAATTAACCAAATTTGTTCAATAATGATTGAAAAAACACACACATGGACACCTACATGGCAATTCCCAAGGCTCGACGTTGTTTAAATCAACTTCTGCTATAGCTGCAGCTAAAAAGCTTTTGTTGTGAATTTTCGGAGATAAATAATGAGTTATAAGCTCTTCATCTGTCGGATGGAATCGAAATCCAGGAGGCAATTCCATTTGTTCTTCAGAATAAATTTCCATTAGTAGGCTAGGCTAATGGAAAGAAAATAATCAACAACAAATGAACTATGTAATTTTGCACGAGATTATGATACAAAGAAACTAGCTAGAGATTGATGTGTTATATATACTGTACAAGTAGATAAACATACAAGCTGTAAATGGAAATATGGAAAATAAGTGGAAGGTTCAAATGATTTAACAAAACTGAAAGGTGGTGATGATGTTGTAACTTGTAAAGAAGAGAAAGTTAAGAAGAACAGAGGTCCATAAATGGTGGGTTTTTAAGGTGAAAGAAACGTGGTGCGGAATCCAACTTGATAGTTTGTTTAAGCTTTGCCGTTTTGACTTTTTAAACTAATTTAATTCAATAATAATCCAGACTTCCATCGAATACAGTAGGAGTAACATCCGATGAGGACACTAATAGTCTCTTAATTTGGCGATATCCGCTTCAAATCTTTTATGTTTAATCTTGTATATTATAAGGTGCCTGAATATGTTTAATTATAAAAAGTAAAGAAAAAAATACCACAAGAGCTCCTGTCTTTATATATAACTTTTTTAATTGTTATGTGGTTTTTTCCTCTCACACTGATACAATGTGTGTAATTAATTCTTGGGATAAAAACAAACCTCACCTAGGAGTCGAAGTTTGAACACTGTCACCGACTTCTTGTTGGGTAGGAGCATCCCCATCCCATTCTCAGACCCCAATCCCAATTATGAGAAATTTTATTTTATTAAAATGTATTTTATATTTGAAACTCCAACATGGGATATAGTTTTAATATTTTAACTATTCATTCCTCATTTCATTTCTCATTTTATTAAATACTACTTTTATCCCATAATTTTTATCATTTTAACTCTTGCAAGCATAACAATATTTAAAATAAATAATAATTATATAATATTTTTTAATTTTTCTTTTATTATACATTTTGAATCTTAAATTTTTATATCAAAAAAGAAATTTTCAGAAATATTAAATGTAAGTATGTTTTTTAAAATGCGTGAAAAAGTTAAATGTGACTAAAACTATAAATGAAAGATAAGAAAAAGTAATTAAAAAATAGAGATAGAGATGAGAAATAAGATATCGAAAAGTTTTAGAAAATAATTAAAATTTGAAAAAAAGTTAAAATATTATTATTTATAATAAGATTTTGGAGAGGGGATGGTTTCAATGAGAATGCTCTGAGCAGTATATATCTATAATTGTATGTAAATTTCAATCCGTCTTAGCCTCTTAGTTAAAATATTACTATTTGTATTTTATCAGACGGTCTGCTAATGTGGTCGCTCATAGCTTAGCTAGAGCATCATATTTGTATCCAGGTCGTAGTTTCGATAGGAATTCTGGTCCTGTCGAGTTGAAGAACTCTATGTTGACTGATTATTTGAATTAATAAAAATTGCATTTCGTCAAAAAAAAAAAAAAATTACTATTTGAGTTTGAATTTTATATGCAGAGAAAGTTGCCAAAGTCGACAAAAATGACTGAATATGAATTTGTTGACCTAAATAAATAAATAAATGTGTTTGTAGTTTTAAATATAATATGAGCTGGTAAATTATAAATAGGAGTTTCTGCATGTGAATTTAACATCAAATAGAGATGGAGAAAAGGATTTATGCATGTGAAAGAAAATAAGTTAGAATTAAAAATGTTAGATTTAGCTGAACAACGGTGCCGTTGCAAACTGTTAAGGGTGGTCCATAACAATTTCGCATCTACTTACCTTGTCTTGAGTCATGAGTCGTTTAAAAGTGACCCTGCTTTATCGTTTTTTCTATCACTGCATCTTCTCGTATTTTACATAAAGTTGAGCATAAGCTTATATGGTTTGTTAGTTGTCAGTGCATCAACCGAAAGGAATATGAAATAGCGCATAAAGAATATCATGAATTCTGTTACGAATATAAAGTATAATGGTATAATGAGGTTAACATACATAAATTCGAAATTTATAGGAACGAACTGTGGAATCAAGTTGGTAAATTAAAGTGAACATCTTACCCAAATCATATATCCACAAAATAATCTTAGGAAATGGTAGAAGGTTGTACAGTTTCGAAAAAATTCAAACTCCAGATGATAGTTTTGGACCCGATCGTGTCATTTTGATTTTTTTTATGAGATTTTTGTATTTTTTTAATGGAAGATTAAAGTTGTGAATTTTTTTTAATGCAGTTAAACAAAAAGCTCAAACGATTGGTGTGAACGATTGGTGTGAGGTGAATCATCAATACATATATATAGTCAAATATACATGAGGAGCTGAGATATAAAGGATAATTGTAAATAATATGAAAAAATATACAAATAATTTAGATCAATTTCGTAGGCAGGAAAGCAAGGCAAATTCAACACGGCAACAAACTCATGCTTTATGGGTTGTGTTTGTTGTCGTTAATTACATTATTAGTGAGCGGTAACTAATTGGATATATCTATGATTGTGTTAGTTGTCATTTGTATAACTAGACTAGAGCTACTTTATTGGGATATACATATGAACCACTTTCGGGACAACCTTTATCATTTTCTTTTAATGTCATATAAAAATAAGACTTCATTTTCTTCTAATATAAACTGGTTAACATAACCACTGTCTGTCTGTCTCAACATGGATAAGATCGATCTATCTCTGTCTCTCACAGTATGCTTTACTTTCACATTGTTTTATAGATATCTTTTTTTTTCAAAATTTAAATTATAATTAATTGGAGTATGAGAGTATCCTTTTAATTAACAAATTGTATTTTAAGAGATTGTGAGATTATTAAGTTTTAGGTAAAATTGTAAAATGTTTTTATAAATCTGTGAGTGAAAAAATAACCCTTTATTTTTATGAGATATTCAACAGTCTCGAGAAATTAATAGTTAGTTTTTCAATAATATTGCCAAATAATATATCTACATTTTATCAATTTGATTTTGATAGATATTAAGCGATGATTTACTTCGATTTAAATTTGATTTTGATAGATATTAAGCGATGATTTTCTTCGATTTATTAGGCCTTGTTTGTTATTATTATTACATATAATAAAAAAATTATTGAAAATGTTTTGATAAAATTTAAAAAAATGTTGTTCAGAAAAGTATTTGATCTAAAAAATGTTATTAGAAAAAGTACGTCCCATCATATTTTTGGAATAAACTATTTTTCAATTTTTTGCATGAATTAATTACAAATTTCATTATCAAACTTTCTCCAAAAAATTGTTTATTTTATATTATACTTTAAAAAATAAACATTATAAAAAATTAACCAAACAGTCATGATTTTTCTAACAACACTTTAAAAAAAACCCCTAACAGTCATGATTTTTCTAACAACATTTTTTTTAAAATTAAATAGACCCCTAGTCATCTCTATAATTAATATATTTTTGAAGATGTCAATTTATAGAATATTGTAATTTCCAATAGTAAAGATGTATGAATGAACACTAATATGATATCGGGCTAATTGATTAATTCCAAGTAGGATAATTATATAATTACAAGAATCATCACTCACCAATAATCTCAAATCTCAATCTAATTAACTAGTCTAGTACTCTAGTTTAATCTAATCCCTTCAACATAATGCCAAACTTGCTCGTGCATGATTGCATGGTCATTGGTCAGCCACTTTCAATATGAAATTTTGAATGCCTTTGTATTTTAAATTTTTAACCATTCAATCGCCAAACATTGCATCGATAATACCAAATTTACCAACTTTTGTCAGACTTGATGGTCTTGTTCACTCCAAGTCTCCAATAGTAGAGTTCATTTATACAATAATTTATAGTTTACGCAAAATATTATTTGCAAAATATATATTTAGTCTATAAATTTATTTTTAGTTAATTTACAACATATCTAAAGTCAGGTTATTAAATGATACAGTAATTAGTAGCTAACAAATAACTAAGGACTTAAGTTCGATGAAAACGTACCTGGCATAACAATAATTATTATGGGAAGAATATGTGCTAATTAAATGAGAGTTGCTAGGCCTTGTGTTTCCCTTTCTTTGACATGAGACCACGTTAGGAAACAACACAAGTGGCACAATTGGGTTCTAGTCTTTGTAGTCACTAGTCACTACAATGAACAGATTGTATTTAGAATAAGATACATGTACCTAATCTAGTTATTCCAATACAAAAATCCTCCTCAAATAAAAGAAATTGAAATTTCTAGCATATTCCATCTTTTTAACTCAATTTAACATTTGGATTGTAAAGAAATTTGTTATTTAATTGAAAATAGTTACACAATATATGTTTTCTTATATCTGTTTACTTGAACATTTTTCTTTTTGTGTTTTTTTTTACTTATCAAACTTATTGTGAAGAAATCATTTACCAAAAAACTTAGAAGAGATTAAATTATTTCAACTCTAATTAGTGATCAGTGAAGTATACACATGATAACTTGAATATGTCGATAAACATATGGTTGAAAAGGGTCTTTAGATTTAAGTAAATGTGGTGGGACGGTCACATGTTAATCGTACTTAATTGTCACTAAATATAGATATATGATAATATGGGGATCAGAAATTAGGCAGTGGTCCATGTACATGGAGCTGGCATGAACACAAACTCTATCAATTAGCAGATTCATTGCATATAAACTATAATTAAGTCAAAAAATCTTGGCGATTAGTATGTTGTTAAGGGACATAATACATAGAATCTCATTGATTACAATATATAATGCACTGTTACAAAACTTTGATTGAGACCATACTGAACTGTGGCACTTAAAATGGAAAATATATAATAAACTTTTGTGGTGAATCGTATGGATTAAAGACTAATTAAAATATATAAGCCATGATATTAACAATTCATATTTAATTTTTTCATAGAGAAAATCTACAATCTTCTCTTTTACGCTTTTGCTTTTGTTGGATCTTCCCTAATATTTGGCTGTACAATAGAATTAAAAGAATATTTGTATATCAATAATTAATCATATGTAACTCAATCGTTTGCCAGTATTGTTTATAGAAGATAAAACAATTAAGATCTACTTGTAAAAAAACAATTAATATTTACATTCTTCTGAAATATTTCCAATAATAATAATAATTAGTTTAAAACTAATTACTCACTCATTTGAACATTCGAATTAATATTAATACAAATATAAGACAATTTTTATATTAATCTTTTTTTAATATACATTTTTTTTTAAAAAAAATGACATATAAAATGAATAAACTATATCACTTAAATTCGCGTCAATTCTGCACATGCAGTCTTGATTCTTACAGGCCCCTGTTTCGAGAATATATGATTGCGAGACCAAATTGTTCTGCGAATCAATTTAACTATTCAACACAACAAATAAAGAATAACCATTCAAAATTGAATATTTGGCCAACTTAAAATTACTCTTATAAGTACTGACAAAAAAAATTAATCTTACAAGTAAAATTACCAGAACGATTTAAACATTTTCGAATAATTTATGCTCCGATTAGTTTAATAAACTAAAATGAAATAAAAAAATTCATATAATATTAAAAGAGAAAAGATGGAAGAAGTGGTGAAAAAGTTTAAATTTTTTTTATTTTTATATTTTCACACAATTTATGCTTCATTGAAAAGCTGCGAATGATATTTAAATTGAAAAAATCAAAGTAGGTGGGAAGAATTTAAATTTTCAAGGATGATATTTATGAAGAAATGATTTTTTTCCTTTATTAAAATTTTAAAGTGATTAGTACTTGAAAACAGAGTAGTTTTGGGAAACATAACCAAAAAATATTCGTTTGCGACCTAAACTATTTCTTTTGTTTCAAAATACATGTTTTTTCTATATTTTTACATGTATTTTAACATATATAAAAAAGATACTTTTATATATTATTTTAAAAAAAATTCTGAATAAATATTTTAATATTAAATTTATTTTAATAAAATAAATTATAAAACTATATTTTTATATATCTGAAAATACGTATTTAAAAAACATTTTAAAACGAAAGGAGTAATAAATTAGGGCCGCCAAAATTTTATATATATATAAAATTTTAAAGGCCCTAATTTATTACTCCTTTCGTTTTAAAATGTTTTTTAAATACGTATTTTCAGATATATAAAAATATAGTTTTATAATTTATACTTAAGTGTTAACACAAACTCAACTCCAATTTCACGACCATTACGGCTAGAAAATGGGGCGAGTTAAAAATGGGCCAGTCTGTCTCAAGATGCACACCAAAAAAATTAAGCTTATATGGATCGATCCATTTAATTTAAATATGATCCACATAATCAGTTTAAGTATACCTTTTTCAATACTAAATATTTTGTACAAAAAAAATACTATTAAATAATAATATATACTCTACAATGTACTACTATAATAACTCATTTAATTATAATAATACTACCTCTATCTTAAAATAATTATTTAATTAAATTTTTGAATTTTAAATTGATCAAATTTTAACTAAAACTTAAAATTTGTTTTTATATAATTTTAAAAAATTAAAAAAATATATTTTAAAATGACTTATATATGTTTTCAAATGATATACTTTTAAACTTTTTTTTTAATTATAACATGCATATAATTTTAAGTCAAAATTTGATCAATTTAAAGTTAATCAGAATAATTCTTTTTTGACAGAAGTAGGGGTGATCGAATAAGTGACAATAGTAATTAGATCAGGTAATTTTGTATACGACACGAAAATTTAGTGTTGGTGTTTACATTTTTGGCACACGAACACGAGAGTACACGAACACGAAAGTATACGGTCGAATTTAGTGTTGTGTTTGAGTTTACTCTTGGGTACACGACACCACACGAAAGTACATGATATAATTAATTAAATAAAAATAGTTTAAAAATTATTATATTATAATAAATCATTTATGTACAATTTAATGTTAACATTAGAATTTTATAAATAAAATTAATATAATATCAATTAATATATGTAAATTATTTAATTATCATTATTTAAAATTAATAAAATATATATTAATTTTATTTTTTTCCATTTTCGTGTACTTTTTGAAAATTATACAGAAAGTTCGTGTATTTCGTGTCGTTTCATGTTATATCGTTTTTTAAGTGTCGTATTCATTTCATGTCGTGTTCGTGTACCGGGTTCAAGTATACGAAACACGACACAACACGAATTGACAGGTCTAATAGCAATATGATCAGATTCGGCTCGAATTTATAATTACTCGTTCATATTCGGTCCGAATTCGAATTAAAATTTTAACATTTTGCTCATATTTGACTCGAGTTCGAATATCAAAATTTGTATTTCATTGGGCTCGACTCGAATAGATACTGACCTACTCATTTTTAGCATATTTGAATTTGAATTCGTATGCAATAATTTTATAAAATTAAGAATATTCGAATAATTGTTCACTAAAAACTAAAATATAATCATTTTGTAGAGTATTATTTTAATATAAATATTATATATAATAATATATATAACTTATGAATTCGAGCAAGTACTTATAATAAATATATATTCGAGTACTTTAAAATTATTCAAACTGCTTAAAATAAATATGACCAAATATCATAGAGATAAAATACAAATACAAATTATATTCGTTTTTAACAAATCGGATTCAAACCTGAATTACTAAGATTCGTTAGAAAAAGTATAATGGTACAACTTGCTTTTGAATATACATTTTAAAATTTAAATATGTATTTTTATACATCATACTACATAAACTAAATAAAAATTAAATATAATAAATATATCAGCTAATTATGTCCTTCCTCTATCCCCATTCTTTTTTTTATCGTTTCCTTTTTTGAACGTCACTCTCAATTCTTTACATTTCCCAAAATAATAAAATTTTATAATATAAAAATTATACAGCCACTATTTTCTTTCACCATACTCACTTTATACCTTAAATATTAATGACGGAGAGAGTAGTTAGTAAACAAATAAATTTATAACTTATTGAATAAACAGATTAGTAAAACGGGATCACCTTAAAAAGCGGATAAAGTCGTTATGTAATTATTTTTCGAATTATATTAGTATTGACGGCTCTATTTATAAATATGATCATTATAGATTAATTATTTATCGAATCAAAGGACGAGACACGCCTACTCCAAATGCACAACCACAACACAATTATAGAAATTTCACATTCATGGATATTAAAATTATTCAAATAACCAACATATAAGAAAGTAGATAGTTCTTTACGCACGTAAAACGTATCTAGAGACCAGAGAGAAGTGAAGTAGAGAACTACTTGTCAACTAATAATAACGTCTAAAGAGAGCCGACAACAATCAACAGGAGAAGCTGGGCCAAACATGGTATTATTTACATTTTCAAATACGGTTCTGCCCTTCTCTATGTAATATTATTTCCAAGCAAGGTCCCGGAAGTTTGAATCTTATACCAACCCAAAGCATTTTCGCACCCTAATAAGTTTTGTGGCTAGTTTTTTCTCACCAACACTGCCCCCGAAAAGGACCACCTCTATAAGCTACTGATTGTGTTATACATGGAATCTGACAGCTAAAAGAACAGATCTATAGCATACACAGAGAATGAAAGAAAGAAGGCAACTATATCTACAAGAGTAGAGTACCATCCGCACTCCCAAGTACTCAACACTCTCATTCTTCCCTTCACAACATTAACAGTACACTAGTTCAGATGAGACTTATAAATTGGTAAGCAACACAGATTTCTATCAACAAATCTACTCACAATAGTCATATTTAGGGGCAATAATGTTCTGTAATATCGGATGTTATTATTCTGAACTATCTCAAACATTCAGCAATAAAGGTTTACCTTCTTAGCTGGTATTCATACAATGGCACCAAGGTAAGGAAATTTGCATCAATAATGTAAAAGAATAATAAGCTGAACCCACAGAAGTATAATCAAAAGGCAAATGTAGCCCTAAATAGCAGGTATTAGGCAAAACAACCAAGTACTGTAATAGTCGATAAACCATACACCATAGAATTATCCAAAACTGAAAAGAGATGAAACACAAACAAGATGGTGATATCAAATATCAGTCTAACCGTCCTAGATAGATTCAAAAGATAAGCGAGATAGTAAAACTGGTAATTGCTCGCTACATATGCTCTTCTAGTAACGTCCAATGCCCCAAACCCTGACAACACCATCTGTGTATCCACTGAACAAAGTGCTTCCATCGGCACTCCAGCTCAAACTTGTGCAGTAAATAACCTGCATCATTATTCATCAATAATAAAAGAAATTACAAGAGAAAAAAGTAAAAGAATTATAAAAGGAACCAATTTTTTACATGGTACATCACTGTCAATAAACATTTTTTAAATCAACAAGACTGACAAAGGCCATAATGTAAACACAAGAAAGGTAAGATCTTCTAACCAGAAGATAGTACATGACACGATGAGACAAATCGGAAAGGGCAAACTGCCCAATCCCCCACCCTCTCAAATCATTCAAGGCAAATAATACAAATATGAAGATTGAGTGGCAGAGTTCCACAAAAATTGACTATTAATAATGACAAACAACAATTCAATATAGGAGCCTACTTGGCAATTTAATAACAAAGTGAAAGTTGTAATAGCCGCACCTTCAACATCTAATAATCTAATAAACATAAACATGACATAAAAGTATATACTTGCAACAGTATTAACATAAACATTTTGGTAAATAACTTGCAACTGTAGAAACACGAAGAAACAAGGACATGGATATGATTACAATTACAAAGAAATACATATACACATGACGAATGATGTCAGTATAAAGATGCATAAATATAAATATACACATAACACAAAGATTATTACTGTCTCAATTTGAAAGATGCAAGTCAAGTTATATTAGAAACAGATCAGCAACAGAATACTTACATTTACAATAATAACACGCAAATATAACCATAAAATTATGACCAAAATCATGAACAAATGCACACCCAAAAGTATTATGTCAGTAAACTATATATTTATTGTGAATATAGAACACATAAAACCACATAGGTACAAATTTCACAGAATATACATAGAACAACCAAAGTAAACAATAGAGTTGTCAAATAAACACAACATCCATCAATAAGTGCACAAGAATAAACTTATAATTCGAAATGAACGAAAAATGGACCTTATTCTTGCCAGCATTGGTCTGAGTAGCATTGCCCTCCTCGGCAGCCATATCGGCCTCGGCCTTCAAGTCAATCCTCAAATCGACAACAATACTCTTACTCTCGAGATCCCAAATCTTGATGCTGGACTCAGTAGCAGCACAAAGCCAATACCTATTAGGACTAAAGCAAAGAGCATGAATAATGGAAGAGGCATCGAGAGAGTAGAGCTTCTTGCCCTCAGCCAAATCCCACAACAAGATAACACCGTCTTTGCCACCGCTGGCACAAAGAGAACCATCAGGAGACACGGCAACAGTATTAACATAACCATTGTGACCAGCAAGAGTAGACCTGAGCTTACAATTACTCAAATTCCAAATCTTAACAGTCTTGTCCCACGATGCGGAAACAATAGTAGGCTGAACAATATTAGGGCTGAATCTCACACAGCTCACCCAATCAGAATGCGCATCACCGTCCTGTATAGTATACTTACATTCCCCCAATGTGTTCCAAAGCTTGATCGAACGGTCACGAGAAGCCGACACAATCTGACGGTTATCAATTGAGAAAGCCACCGAGAGAACGTCCTTGGTGTGGCCCACAAAACGACGAGCGGTGGTGCCGTTGGAGAGGTCCCACAGACGGAGCTCGCCGTCCCAGGAGCCGGAGAGAGCAAACTGGCCGTCGGAAGAAAGAACGACGTCTTGAACGAAGTGAGAGTGACCGGTTAAACGACGTTGGGCGACGCCGTATGACTTGTCCTCCTTTGTGAGTTTCCAGACGATGATTGATTTGTCACGTGATGAGGTTACAATCATGTCCGAGTTGTCTATTGGTGTTGCGATTGCTGTTACCCAATCTGTGTGGGCCCTGAGTGTGCCTTTGAGTGTCAGTGACTCCGCCATTTCTAGGGTTTGTTAGAGCTGAGCTTTGTGTGTAGAGATTGATGGAGGAGGCTCAAGGAGGCAGTGAAGATGGGAATTGACATAGAGTAGGGTTTATATATGAAGCATTTAGGGTTTCTTGCTGTTATAGTAATGGGCTTATACTTCAAAGCCCCAAATTTACTATTGGTCATGATTGGTTTGCTTTATATTCATACACACTAGGCTAGGAAGGTTCGTCTCAAAACAAAAAGCCCAATCAGAAAATCGCAAACGAATTATCGTTTCATTTATAATTTATTTTTTGTTTAAATTTAAAGAATTAGAATTCGGAATGATGATGCATTCGACATATATTGTGTTAAATTTTGTTAACTTTAAGAGGTGTGTTTGGTTTTCAAAAAATAAAAAGAGGCGTGTTTGAAGGGTAAATTGACATGGAAGGGTTAGATTAAATTAAGAAGGAAAACCAATCAAAAAATAATAAACGGAACGAACGAATTGAGTTCACCTTACGCAAATAGGGTGCCTTTTTTGGATAAATGATTATGATGTATAATCCAATACTTATAAAATAGAAATAAAAAATACTACTTAAATAATATTAATGAATAAAAATAAGTTATAGCAACTAAAATTTGAAATTACGTTAACAGCTCACGACACGCCGACAATCACCTCAAAATTTAATTATTATTTTTTTAGGAACCATAAAATTTAATAAAATGATAATATATAAAATTTTTGAAGATTTTAATACAAAATATTTGAAATACATAAATTTAAAAAATTAATATAAATCATGTGCAAAAGAGCGCGGGGTGATGATGACATAATCTTTGATAACATTTAGATTTGGAGTGTTGTACACTAAAATATCGATAAATGAATACTCTTGAAAATAAAAATATATATTCATTTAATAAAATTATTTATTTATTAATAATATTTATTTATTGATAAATAAATATTAATTCATTTAAATAATATTTTTAAAAGTTTTTCTTAATTATATTAATTTATACTCCCTTTGTTCCGATTTATGTAGTTTATTTGATTTTTTTATAGTTAAATTGACTGATAATGTTTGACTGAAAATTATATTTTATTAAGTCACATACATGTACTAATCTGCCTTACGATATTGTCGTGTTTTATTAAGGTTTTGGGCTGGTTGTTCTTCTAATATGTGTGTGTTTAGAGTTTTTAAAGACTTTAGAATTGGTTAGGATTATACTGAAGTCTATGTAATCTCTAAAGTTTGTTGGTCAATGGAAAAAATATTTTCTGTGTATAGCAGTATGCTCAATTGTATTTAAATAATTGGCAAGCGCATACATGTTTAATCAAGAACACATTTCATGCATAATTTTAATTGTTGAAAAGTTAGTGTAGCTCGTTTACTGCTCTTGCGCTCAGTAATCATTAGCTCAGTGGCATCTCTGTTGATTACTTATTTTGCTAGTTACTCGTGTATCAAGGGATTTATATTTTACGGTGATTATGTAGTTTCCATTAGGTGTTGTAGTTCACTGTTAATATGGCTGAGTTGCAAGGCTTCAACTTCTTATGTACAGTATGTGATTGTATCACGTTGCATAATGCGTCTTGAGGGGTACATGTAAATTGTGTTTTTGCCATGACATTATGATGTTATGTAAGAGTATTATATTGCTATAATATTATCATTGTTGACATGCCAATTTTACGTAGTTCCATTAGTGGCTGAATTAGCCTGGGGTCATTTTATCTGCTGCTGCTGATTTATGTTGGGCGTATCATGCACAGGTTATCTACTGCACAAGCTTGAACTGGAGTGCTGATGGAAGCACATTGTTTAGTGGATACACAGATGGAGTTGTCAGGGTTTGGTCTATTAGCCGTTTCTAAGAAATAGAGATAGGCTATCGGTTAATGACATCAGTTTTTTAAAGCTCTAGTTGGGATACTTGATTATCATTTTTAAATTTTGAGATGGTTTTGTTACCTCAATTCATGAAGCTCTGGATGTTTTATTAGCTGCCTGCTATACTGTCTTATGATTATTGCATCTAATGCTGCTTCTGGATAATTTTTGAATTCTAGTTTTCTTGTACCTAAATCTGGTCATATTTGCGTCCTCGTGGAATTTAAATACTCGCCGCACATGTTAGCAGGGAGGTTTTTATCCTCAATTGAATTTTGATTACCTTCCCAGTTGGAATAGTTATGTAAGTTACAGCAGCAGAACCAAAATAAATATATCATAGATTGTTTGTTTGTTTGTTCTATAGCTGGGTACATTTGCAGTTGGCCCTAAATATTGAAATGTGCACAGCCAAATATGAAGTATAACACAATCATCTGTTCCGAACTTGGCTGGTACTCTAGACTAAACATGTAATTGAATTGAACATGCGTTTTGGTATGTGAAAAAAAGTATGAGCCGAGACACAGCTGAGCTGCTTTCCGCAAACGTTACAGAAATTGTTATCTGTAGCAATTGCTTTTCCCGACTTTGATGATAGCAATTGATTAATATATATATTTTCAAGGTAAAAATAAACTTAATATACAACTTAATTTAAGGGGTTTCACCTTGCTAGTTGAACAATTATTATAAGTATATATACCCAAGTCAGCAGTCAGCATATAACTATGTACTCTACTAAGTTATTGAATTTGGACGATAAGATTAATGGACATTAGTAGTGGGCTTAACTTCTGAGTCCTGTCTAATGTTTTTTTAGTGACATGTTTGACAACTTGATAAAGAATTGACACTTCCATCGTTGACATTTCTGGTGCTTCAAATCTGTCATAAATATGAACCATAGTCGATAAAGTTTTGAGAATATTTTTTGCTTCACTTTCTGGACTTTTCATTTCTATCACCGATCATGCAAGTGTATATATTTATTTCAAGACAGAGATTGATTGTAATATATCCTAGAGAAAGCGGTGACACAACAACACTGATCTGAGCAATTGGATTTATCATGATCATTCCTTGCTTGTATCAATCTGCAATTCTGGATATATGTGTATGTGTATGCAACGACGTTGTAACAAAATATATTACGAAAATTTTACATTTTAAAATTGCAGATCAAAATATCGTAACACAGGTAGAAACTCAAGAATGTCACTTTATATTTGCATCTCAAACATACGAAGATAGAATAAACTAACTTTTACATTCCATATTTGGCCAATACCAGCCGGGCAAGGAAAGCTAACATTTGGTCAAAATTGGCAAATGCATACATATATGTTCAAGTGTTCTGGGGAATTTTGGTGTCGCAAAGCTAGTTATCGGTCAATTCTTTGTGACATGTAACTTATCGATAAGACGATAACTTATCCAATCTTTAAGTTGTTCAGGTCGGAGTCTAAGTTGTCAATTTGGTCCCAAAATGGGTTACTAATGGTCAGGAATGCTCATGAGACGATGATCTAAGGACATGCAGTAGTTGAAATGTTTAGCCTATTAAATCAATATTTATACTCCCATGTGCCTCTTGTAGTTAACTGTTTATTATGTCCCTACTGGTGGTTGCCATTTTTAATGGTTTATGGTCCACTTTAGATAGTACAGAGATTCATATTTCGATCTGCAACTAATTAAATCTAAACCATTTCTATTAACATGTCGCTAATTCACATATATAAAAACATAGGAGCCTACTTCTATTTCACACTTCAACTGTGTGTGTATTTACAACAAGTGAGTTTATTATAATCTGATATATTTATTTTATAACTTTTTGAGGCTAATCACAGATTATGAAGTAGTAGTATGTATAATAGCAGATACTTAATTCTTGGTTGCTGGTTATGCCTAAACCAGCACCAACATAACATCTACTCTGTACCAGTGCGGTCTCTATCTTCATTAAAGGAATCATATTTGATTTGTGGTCATCTACTATCTTTCATCTTCAATTGTTTTGGGTGACGAAAGTTATGATTCATTTTTAGGGAGAAACAAGAATCAAAAGAGAAAGTAATGTATTATCATAATCCCTATTTTATATCATCACAATAGAAAAATGACCATGAAAGAGTTTAGTTATTACACAGTAGGAGGCTGCAACTCGTAAGATGATTAATGGAACATTTTACTTAAGCAGTCATTTTCAGAGATATAGGGAAATCATATCCAACTTCCCGAAGCAGCATTGCCCATAAAGTTGACTCTCATCAGTCATCACCATATTTCGTTAGCAAATTAATTTCTTTGGGTAATATATGGGGATACTAGTACTAGGGTTCTAGTGGTAGGGTCAAAAATATCAGTTTTGGTGTTTTACTCTGTTCCAAGGTGGAATGTAACACTACAGTTTAGTCCACCATCAGTATAAGAGCATTTGTCATAGAGCATTTCAATGATTAACAACCCTATCTAGAAAACAGAAACTAACATTGGCGGAGCTAGAAAATTTTATGTATGGGGCTAAGAAAGAACAAGTAGTTATGAGCTAATATATCTTTATTTTGGCAGTGGCTAAAAAATTTCATTATAAAGGAAATATATAGAATTTTTTGTGTCGTAGTGGGGGTTATAGATCTCAGTAGCCCCTCCGCCACTGAGCAGATAGTAAAAAGATGAATTAGTTACCGTCTTTAGTTCAAAACCAGCAAAGTACGTAGTAGTGTCTCTATTGTCTGTGTATAATGATTCATAGCAGATGTCTGGTCTGGAAAACTGGACTGCTTTAATTCTTTGATAAATACTACACAAATTAAACAGTCGAAACCGGTAGGGCATACAATCTTTAAGTTCATTCAAACTTTTGGCCAGCACTTGGGAAAAAAAAATTAGTTCAAACCCAGATTAATAATAACGACCGTACTGTATCACATAACTGTTAGATAACAAATTGATACAACATGTCATTTCAATAACTTGAGATTGAGATTGAAGTTGTTCAAGTAACAAAACCACGCGGCTTATTTAATTCAATACCCAATTCTCATAAATAATTTAACATGTAGTGTTTCTATTTTTTCAGATAACAAAAAACACCTACAAATGACTTCTCATTGTAAATTAAATTTTAATGGTCCCATGCATGCAAATTGTTGTCACCCAGCTTTTATGTTGATTGATCCTCGAATCCATCCCTACCCCCAGACTCATTCATCAAATTCCTTTATTTATTCACTCCCAAATCTTACTTCATTTCTTCATAACTACATCCTGCAGCACCATATCACTCTAGCACCATAATTTGTTGGTACTTGTCTTTATTTCTTTTTACAAACATTTATTCACATATAGAATATGCACACACATACATTGATATATGTTTATGTAACAATGACTAACAAATTATCTGAATATGTTTTGTTCAGGAATTCTGGAATAGTGAAGATGACTATAATACTTGTTATCGGAATTTTATCGATAATCTCATCTGTTGTTGAGGGGTATTATAGTGGAGGGGGTTGGATAAATGCTCATGCTACCTTTTATGGAGGTGGTGATGCTTCTGGGACAATGGGTATGTATATGACTATATGTACACTTCTCTATATATTTTTTTAGGTACCTACTACTAGTATTTAACTAATACCAATTAATGTATGGGCGGAGATCCTGGCAAGCGATTGTTTGTATGGGTGGAGATCCTGATAAGCGATTGTTACCAAAAATCTAACTGCAGTTATGTATGGGTAACATGGGCCTTTTATTCACATAAAAAAATCCCGTGTTAACTCTATTTGGTTATGCAGATAGATTATTGCATCAATCGTTTGCTAGGAACCAACATTGTATAGGTGAATGATAAAAAAAATTAAATAAAGGCCTCTTAAGTCGAGGGTTCAAATAGGAAAAAAGGGAAGAACTTAAACTGTGATGTATTTATGTATAGGTGGGGCATGTGGATATGGGAACCTGATGAGCCAGGGATATGGGACAGATACAACTGCACTGAGCACAGCCTTGTTTAACAATGGGTTGAGCTGTGGAGCGTGCTTTCAGATTACGTGTGTTAATGATCCACAGTGGTGCCTCCGTGGTACAATCACCGTCACTGCCACAAACTTCTGCCCACCAGGCGGCTGGTGTGATCCACCAAACCATCACTTTGATCTCTCTGAGCCTGTCTTTCTACGCATCGCTCAGTACAGAGCTGGAATTGTCCCTGTCGTTTATAGAAGGTAGGTACTATTATGTATTTTTTTGAATGGCAACAATGTTTTTGCAGGGGATCTTACCCTGATACTCGATTACTCGCACACATGCCTTCACTCACACTAAATTCTCTAGAGAAGGACATGCAACTTTTAGTTACAGAATCACTGCAATTTACAACTGCAACTAACCACCTTATAGACCAATAAGTAACTATATGGTCAAGACTAAGTTCATTTCATTGGTAAACTGCTGATTATATTTAATGCATTGATAGGGTACCCTGCATGAGAAGTGGAGGAATTAGGTTTACTATAAATGGTCACTCTTACTTCAATTTAGTCCTTATAACAAATGTTGGAGGAGCCGGAGATGTAAATTCTGTGGCTATTAAGGGATCCAACTCACAATGGCAACAAATGTCAAGGAATTGGGGACAGAACTGGCAGAGTAACAGCTACCTCAATGGACAGAGCCTCTCTTTCAGAGTCACCACAAGTGATGGCAGCACAATAGTGTCGTATAATGTCGCACCTTCCGGATGGTCATTCGGACAAACCTATACCGGTGGCCAATTCTAGTAGGACCCTACTGATGCATGCTACTCTGTATACCTTTATATACACATACGCATACATATATGGTGAGTTCAGTGGTATAACTACATTCTACAAGTTGACTGGATATATTGGGTCCTCCTATATAGTGACCCTTTGATATATAACATCCGAGTTGTTGAGACTTGAGAGTGCACACAGTGAGGATATACATATTAAAAGGAAGCTTCCTATTTATTAGAAATACTACATATATGATGATACACTAGTAGAATGTCATCATATAAAGTGATGGTTCTTGTATAAGGTAATTCCAATCAGCTTAAGCTTATATTAATCTTTGTATCTATGTAATTCTGCACCTTTAAATGTTGAAGGAAAAGAACTAATGTAAATGTTTGCTCTTGTTTTTACAATGAAGTCGAATTTCCGGGCTTTTGGTATTAAAAGCCTGTTGAATTATGTGACAGTTTCTTCGTTCTTTTCATTGATGCTTCGCAGTAAAACCAAAAGTATGGGCAAGACCATATGCCAAGATTTAAACTTGCACTTTTGTCATTTAATTTACAAAAGGTGATGAAAAATATAGTGAAAAAGACCGTATTTTAAAATAGACAATAGAACCTCTTGATAATTTTTAAATTACATGCTCCCCATGCATCATTATATAATTAAGACTACTTAAGGTTGCATGATCATTAGCTATATCATTAACAGCATTAGAATATGCGAGTGGTTGCACAATCCAGCTTAAGAGTTGGGCTAAGAATTTAAGCTCTACGAAACTGCAGTGTCTCTTCTTGTTGTCTTGTACCAAAATATTAGCCCAGCAAATCAGGCACAATATATTAACAACCTGGCAAGAACAGAAAAATAAACCGGCCAGTCTGCTATTCCCAATAATAACAGTTTTTTTCTCAAATGCTCTTAGACTTCTTCTCCTAACATGTAGCTGTTGAGAAACTTCTACTGACGTTTCATGACCGTGTCCTCAAATTTCCCTCTACTTCTTTTCTCAAATACCTTACGGTTTCCATTTCCCTCGATGGATATTCTGACCATTTCACACTCATTTTCGTATTTTCTATGTCTCACATTTATATATAAACAGACCCTCCATTCTTACATTGTCCCAAGCATCCCTCTGTAAATATTATATTCTTGGAGAGACATACTCATCACTTAAGAAAGAAGTGAATTGTAAAAAACTTGTGCATGTCATTAGCCATGTCCCTTATAAGCTATCTAGGTCAGTTTCTGATGGAGGAGTTGTCTTCATCTCTACAAAATATTCCATTTTCAATCATTATTATCGGTTTGGTTGAAATTGTCTTCTTCCAGTTCATAATCGAAAGAGTATACAAATATTTCTCCGAATCATTCTCTTCCATCCAATACCAAACAGCTGATTTGTTGAATAGTTGTAGAGAGAAAGTTGGAAAAATGAGGCAAGACAGATCGAAAACGAATGCTTGCTCAAGTGATATAGTGGATGATAGAAGTCTGTGCATAGAGGACATGGAGATGGTGATGGAAAGGCTTGGGATTCTTTGCCACCCTTGTGAAGACACAAAGCTTCATGGGAAGTTTAGTTTAGAATATTATTCTAGCTTGTTCGAAGAGAATGAGCCTAGCTTGGATGAGGTGAAAAAGGCTTTTGATGTGTATGATTTAAACAGAGACGGATATATCGACACAATGGAGTTGCAAACAGTTCTCTGTGCTCTTGGTTTGAATGACAGATCACAAATTGAGAACTGCAGGCAGATGATCAACGTATTTGATGAGAACAGAGACGGGAGGATAGATTTCAGAGAATTTGTAAAATTAATGGAGAACAGCTTCTGAAATATTTTTAGATAAATCAAAAGAACTCAAGGAAGAGAATTGTCCCGGTTTTCTCATCATCCACATGTCTCCGTTATTAATTACAACAATTTATCAAAGAACATTGAGAAAAATTATATGTTTATCATCCATGGTTAGATTTAATACACTACTCCTGAAGGACTACTCGGAGTTGGGAGGCTACTAGGCTGCAAGTTCACAAACACGACCAATAATGCAGAACTCAAGAAAGAGAATGAATAGAAGGAACACGTACAAACAAATGTATGTGCATCAGTGTTATATCAGAAAAAAAGGCATGCAAGTCAATTATTTACAGGTCCGTCTATAATTTGTAATGACCTTGTTCGGGTTAGGTAAAAGGAAAAAAATTGATTTGTTGTTCTTAGATAGCGAGAGATAAGCCCAGAAAGCAAAGTTCTGTAAATAGTATTGGCCCCAAGTGCGGCCTTTTATATTCAGGCTTCAATTATAATTTCCAGTTTAATTAAATGAACTTGTTACATTAATTTACACAAGTACTTGAATATCTTGAAACGTGGTGAGTTGTTGTCCAATATTTATCGAGCAGGCCGGAAAGGATATAGGTAGTCAACCGTCTCACCCGAGTCATTGTCTCAGATATACAGGACTCAACTGTATAATTGAAGGTATAATGGATGAATTGATAAGTAACATAATGGCAATTGTTAAATTTAAATTTTAGCTGAATTACATATGTATATATAGCTTTTGTTTTTTTATTAGCAGTACTCGTAATTTCGCATTATTAAGACTAGTTTCGAATCCCGCATAATTATCATGCAGTCAAAAAATGACAGTTCTAAAAATTGTCCGGTTACCGTAAACCTGCAAATCTGCAATGCAAATGATACTCCATTTCAGCGAGTTTAAGACAATGAGAAGATAAAATTAACATACATACAAAAATATAAATGTAAAATATCATCTCCTCCTTTCTCCCATCTCTACATTGCATTTTCTTTGCTAAATACTCGCTCAATTTCGACATTTCATACAACCATGTACAGTACACAAATCGACAAGGCAGGATAACGTATTCACTAGTGTAGCACCTAATTAACCACACTAAAGCAACTCGACTTTTTTCACAATATCAACTACAAGATCGATCGACTATGTAATGTTGTTACATATAAAATTAAATGATATTTTTTTATACATTATGGTGTGCATTATACAGATGTTTGCAGAGATGATAGCAACGTACCTATTAGTGTTTGTGACATGTGGGTCGGCGGCACTAAGCCAGAGTGATTCAGTTCCTTATAATTAAATAATTTCTAAATTGATAATTACAAACATGATTAAATACATAAACATGGAACCGGTTCTAATTCGAAACAGATTGATTACACCAAATAATATTATATCACTTTCAAAAGCCAACACTTGCTCTAACTGGCCCATGCTTCAACGCGTACCACAAAACTCCTTTATGCGGCTTTTTCACAAATCACAAAACTTGTGGGATTGATAGCAACGCTCTTGGTGCAATTATCAGTTTTGTATATACCAACAAGACGGTCTGCCAGCTCGAACATGTTGTTCCTAAGGCTGCAGTTCATATATATTATCATATATAAGCAAGTTAATAGCGAGTAAAATCAAAGTTAATTAAACCAGACTCACCTTATAATCACAAACTGGGCATCTTTTGTTCTGTCTTTTACATAATGCCCCACAATTGAAACATTTTTAAAATCTGTAACACATGAAAAACCATATATTTCAGCCACACAGTAAAGGAAGAAAATCATTTAAAAACTTATTGCATACATGCAATATAATGAAACACACCTAAAGCAGCATCGATTTCATCCATCACATAAAGTGGTGTAGGTTTATAATGGTGAAGGGCAAATACAAGAGCTAATGAGCTTAGAGTCTGTAACATAAAGCTTCGGATTAGATACTTATAAATGATCATAAGAACCATCACCACTTTTGTATTTTTTTAAATATACCTTTTCTCCACCAGATAAGTTTCCTATGCATTTCCAGCTTTTTTTAGGGGGTCTGACGCTAAAAACAACCCCTTCAGAGAATGGATCTAAAGAGTCCACTAGCTCAAGTTCTGCATCGCCTCCTAGTGTGATCATCTGTTGACAGATAACAAGAACTCAAATCAGCAATCAAATTAATGACCAAACAAGGAAATAAAGGAAATTTTATACAACAATATCAAATAAAAGTCATTGTTGGGAGCAGCAAATTAAAGGAAATGAACTGATGTAAAACCTCTGTTACCTTGGGGTTAAAAGTGTCGGACTTGACAAAATTTTGAATTATTCTTGCCTAAAAGGAAGTGACAAGTGTCCGTATGTCACACACGGACACAAACTACAAAGTGACAAGTGTCTATACCTATGTTCACCTCTTGACACGACAAATAGCTCCTTTACGAACTACAAAGACCTAGTGCCGATTTAAATAGAATAAGATGCCCATCTAAGTTTTAGAGTGAGCTTGTGCATAGCCACATTTCAATGAAACTTTAGTCTCTTTTAATAATTTAATGAAACGTCTTCTCCTTCGGTGTTTGCCCTTTTGGTTTTACATTTATATTTAATTAATATGGTGTTGGAAGAGAGAAATTGACGACCACGGAAAGGCAGAAAACTAAAGTTCTGTTTTTATCCTTTAGGCTAGAATATTTTATAATGTAGAAGATATAGTATTTTATATTACAGCCACCTGGAGAATTTATGTTATACTGTTATATATTTATATATATATATATATATATATATATATACATATATATAGTGGAGTACCCTTATATGAAGTACTAATTGGAGGCCTGTATGTCTAGCAATATGTTCTGCAATAGTTTTATAATATAATTTAAGCGGAACATACTACAGGACATATGTACTCAAAATCAAGTTTTAGAAGCTCAAAATAACTTTCCACCAAAAACTTCATGTCCAGGGCGAAAGAACTCTCTGCCATTGTGCTTATATTGAAACTTTTTCAGATTATTTGCATTTCCTTTCTTTTTTGTTCCCAATTTTATATCAGCAAGGACGGGGTTCATATTTATAATATTTGAACCGTTTTCTTACTGGTCATGTTGCACGTTGAGATATACTTGAGGATTCCCAAGCTTAGAAATCTCAACATATGAGTTTAATTATGGTACTCTATTTCACATTCCTATCATTTGAAGTAATTTTCCCAATCTTTGTCTGCAAAGGTATACTTGACTTTTCTTAAGAACTACTATTACTGTTGTGTTTAGTTTTTGTTGAATAAACTTTGCTTGCTGTATCATATTGCAATAAAAGCTACAAAAACTCATGTCCTAGCCGAAACCACAACCATGCCAGAAGAGAAAATGACCAAAAGTACAACGCATGTCAACCTCAAAGTAAAGAACAGAGCAGAACGACACACCTGATACATTTCTTTTAACTTCAGCGAAATTGTATTATATCCAGCCATAAATTCATCCAGCCTAAAGTTATTGTGAAGTAATAAATTATTGTGTGTTGATATGCCAGAGAAAAATCAGATTAATGGGAAGGAAGTCCGAAGTCTTACCTCTTCTTCCTCAATTCATCATATCGCTCCTTAACATCATCACGTTGCTGAGTAATAGAATTAAGATCTTCCACACGTTCATTATACAAGGACACTTTCTTTCTATATCTGCCATACTGAATATTCTTAGCAAGGCAACATTCTAAATGGTTACACAACTAATGTACTTGGCATGTGAAAAAAATACATACTCTGAGATGGACTCGAGATTTGGATTCATCTCTTTAAGTTGTGCTTCAAGCTTCGAAACCATTTCAAGGCCTCTTTTAAGGTCGCAGGCTTCTTGAAAACTTGCATCTTCTAGAGTTTCTTGAAGCTTTTCAGGATCTACCAGATCTTTCTTAATCCTAAAACCATAGAAATACGGGGGGGGGAAAGTAAATTTAAACTTATAATTTGGACATTATACTCGGGAAATCATGCACTTATTAATACATCACAAGCCAAATTCTTACTGTTCCAATTGTTTTCTGACAGCATTTTGCAAGTCATCAATCTTTTTACTGTATCCTTTCCCTTTAATTTCCAGATCCTTGTACAGCTTCTTCATATCTTTCAGTTTGTAGTCAGCATCGACCTGTTTGGTTATTGATATATGGTGAGATAATAAATAGACAACAAAATAAAGAGATATAGATGTCAGAGGCACAAAACCTCAGATGCCCGCAACTCATCAACGGTCCTTTTTAACTCTTCGTACTCAGATTTTGCTTTCTCAAGCCCATCTTTATGTTGATCGATGCGCTGGGAAAATTCCACATAAGTTACAACATAATTTGAGAGGAAGTAATCCGAAAAAATAAGCTTAGTACATGTCACATGGTAGCTCAAAGAGATAACAACCTCTTGTGTCTTCTTATAGTTCTCCTGGACAGTGAACGCTTTCTGCTCTATCTCCTTGAAGTTGGAAAGCAGCTTCTCCTTTTCTAAAGAAACCCGCTCTCTCTCCCTTTTTGAATCTTCAAATCCCTTTGTTAGTTTCTTAATCATCTTTTTACCTGTTTCTATCTGAACTTTGACACGGTTGATTTCTGTGCTCTTTGTGTCAATATCCTGTAAAGAAGAAAGAATCATTTAGTCAAAGGATATACAACAAAATTTTGAGTAAGTTGCCGATTGCAGATACTTACGGATTGAATTTTGTTAACTTTTAACTTCTGGCCTTTTAATTTTTCCCCACCTGCATTCTCTATTTTATTCTGAAGCTCCAAAGCCTGTTATTAAACAAAATTGTAATCATAAGCAACTATAGATAAAAGAAAGGATAGTTAGAGAGACATCTACAGAAGACGAGCAGATGAGAATCAGTTGATGGCCTAGTTCAAGCCGTTAGCTGCATCAATATCCTTAAAATTGTAATTTGACAAGCAAATAAAAACGAAACATATTTGTTGGGGATAAAATAGATATGGACTAGAGAGCATGGTGACCATGACATGTGTTTTAAACCTCACCCTTATTTTCATAAAAAGATTGTCTCAAAGGTGATCAAATCCATGACCTATAGCCAGTAGACACTTGATCATTGTACGAGTCACGGTTTTTTTTATTTAATATATGAAAAATAAGTAAATTTGGCATCGGTTAAATAAAAGAGATAACCAGTAAATTGATAAATATCAAATTTGTGTACCTTCTCTTTCAAATTCTTAGAACTCTCTGTGATCCTAGCAATTTCATTTTCCTCTTCAGAAATGATCCTGGCAAGTTTTTTCAAGGTTTTAAGCTCATCATTACTTGGCTTTGATGCATCCTTTAGAGAGCCGAGTTGTTTTTCTAGATAAGCATGTTGTGATTTCAGACTGTCAACCTGTAGTAATGAGTAGATGTAATGCATCTCACTCACAATATTGAACACCAACACAGATAGTACATACACAGGTGTATACCTCTTTTTGACACTTAGCCAGATCCATTTCAAGATGTGAAATTGCTTTTTCCAAAGCCTGGTAACAACATGCTGCGTCAACAATTTTTTGTCGTATCACATCTAGTTTGCTTACAACCAAGGAGAGTTCATTCTCAGCATCCGTGACAGCTTCTCGAGAAACACTGGAGACCCGGATAGATGTCCCCATCTTACCACCACGTGGTTTGCCTCCTCCACCGCTCATTGTACCAGATTTTTCAAAAAGGGCCCCTTCCAATGTCACAACCCGGCGAAATTCCTTGTCCCCGCCATATGCAATGCGTGTTGCCTAAAATAGGGTAGAGAATTGGCATAGCTCAACAAATATAGGATGATATTATCATGAATTGCAAGTAAATAAAGACAACTCTCCTTTTCTTAATTATATCACGATCTTTAACTCTCCTTTTCTTAATTGTATAAGCAAATTGTAATTCAAACAGAAAGGGAATAAGTTTAATGATATATTTTAGATAATAAGCAGTCTTGTATTTATGTTCTAACAAGAGGCGCATATGGACCATAGCAGGGTCAACCTTAAATTTCAGTCCATATATTGTAATCAATACATGTCAAAAATGTGGTAAAGGAGTGTGATTAAAGCTCAAGTATAAGCCAACAACTTTTCCTGAGTTACTACATATACGACCCTTGAAGAACTGCATTTATGGCGGAAGAAGTAGAGGCGGTTATTTTACCTTTTTTCGTGAAGTGAAGAACTGCAATTTAAGGTACATTATTCACCACTATTCAGAACATTACACAATTTATCTACAAACAATAACTGCAGTTTTTATTAATGAAAGAGAGTTACTATAAATATAAACTAGTTGTAGCATGAACACACCAAATGAATGAGTAGGAAACTAGTTTCATTACATATGAGCATTAATCAATCAGCATAAAATTAATAATAAACGAGAGGTTATGAGATGGCTCAAGTGTTCAATCATTATCTTGTTACAGCAAGTTAAAAAAGACAAAATAGGAAGTAATCAATTCCTTCTTAACATGCAGAGAGGATCAAAAAAAGCAAAATTGGCCAACTCCTCAGGTATACTTGATTAAAAACATGAGGTGGAATGTACCTGGTCAATATCTTTGGCTACAACTGTATTTCCCATTGCTGCAAAGAAAGCAAGTTTCATTCTCTCATCCTGAACTGTGATCAAATCAAAAAGGCGTGGTACACCCTCCGGAGCCCTTACTTTTTCATTAATTCTAGATAGATAATTAACTTGCTTTTCCTACAAGGCAAAATTAGTGAAAGGTCAAAAAACTTCAAGACAAAAATGTTTCAAATACAAATGGGAAGATATAGAATGTATCGGACATGTCATATGTGGTTCATACATTACATGTATCCTTAACAAGGGTTTGGTTTTCATTACATATGCAATGTGGTGGCTAAATGAAGCCGCCACAACACACATATACAAATATAGCCTCCTATCTCTCTTCTTAATACGTCTCTGAATTAATCTAATCTCTTTAACATCCTTGAGTTATAAAAATGTATCAGGTAGTTGTGCTAATATCAAATGCGTCAAATAAAGCAGATTAAGGACATAATAAAATTTAATAAAAAGTGCCTATTGCTGGGCATGGATATTCAAAGCAGAGAATATGAAATACCATAATTTTGATTTAACAATCAGAAACACAAAAAATTAAGGCCCTGTTTGGCAATTAGCGGTTAGCTGTAAGTGGATTGAATTAAATGTTTTGACTAGCTGATTAAATTAGTTGTTTTGACTAGCGGATTGAATTAGTTGTTTTGAATAAAACTGTTTGGTAAATAGCTGTTGAATTAGTTGTTTGTATTTTAAGTAGATACATGAAAATCTTCTAATAGAAAAAGCTCCAACAAGTAGCTTTTTCAAAATTAGCTTATTGCCTCCAAACCGCTATTTCAATCAACTTACTACCAAACACTAATATTAGTGAATTCATCTAGTCAACCCTCTAAATTGGCTCAAACCTCTAATTTTTTTCTCAAACCTCTAATTTCCAAACAGGGCCTAAAGGTTTTTCTTTCCTAGACCAACATTTTAAGAACAGTTTTCCCCAAGTATTCTGGGAGGCTAAATTTGACAACTCGAGACAAACTCCACTGCTTCTTCCAACCATTCAAGTCATTCCATTCTATTATCTATTAAGCATACAGAATTCTGAATCACATAACAATATCAGTGCCGCCGAATAATGACTTGATGTAACCAAATGAACTGCATCAGCACAATATCAGTTCTTATGATAATAATAGCAAACAGTATCAGACAGCAGTAGTGTTAAGAATGTTATTCTATATTGAAGATGATTACCAAGATCATGAAAGTTGCTACACCAAGATTTTTCCTTCGAAGTAACTCCACACATGCCTGTGCTGCAGCAGTTGTTTCTACAACCACGTAATCAAGTCCAGAGCATGCTGTTGATATGGCAACATCGTATTTTGCTGGGAAGGAAAAGCAAAGAATTAGAATACATATATATAGATATATGACCATTGTTCCATAAAGAACACTCTTATATAAAGAACTAGAAAGAACAAATATAGAATCTAGCAAAACATCTAATTTAGAGTCTAAATCTAACAATTAGGCTTTTTTATGCACAAAAACATAAACTAGCACGCAATTACCAAAAAATAAGGTTTAAACATAACTTGATTGCATATAACATCATATATGACAAACACATATATAACATTTTATGCTAGATTATATACTACATACTATAACATATGATTTTTAAAATTTAGAGGAGACTCTACATTAGTGATTAGACTCAATATATTAAGCTTAATTGTTATTAAACTTTGTCATTATAATCTTAATTATCCACTTTTTTATGAAAATGAAGGGTGATGATAGTGTTCTGTCATAATATTTATATAAAATCATAAAGGTGTTCTTTCAACAGTGCATTTCTATATATCAAGTATTTATAGTTAACCCGTACACAGGGGGGTAGCCAGGAATTCTGGTCAGGGGTGTCAAAAATTTACAACATTTAAAATACATACAAATTTATAAAATTTCAGTGTTGTCAATTAAAATTTACTACTACAATTACATTTTTCTATACATATAAAAATTTTGTTTTTCAAAATTCCAAGTGTGCCAGGTGACCCCACTGCCAATACATTGGCTATGCCCCTGCCCATACATAAACCAATACTATACCTTTTTTAAAGATTCATGAAACACAAAATTTTACAAGGCATGTATGAAATGCAGTAAAAAATATATGAAAATTCTAAGGTCTCAAATGCAGATGAAGTCAAATTATGGACAGTTAGGTGGTTTAGGGCCCACCACGAAAGTTTAAGTAACGATCATATGAGATATACATAAGACATTCCTAAATCTTTACATAAGTCAAATGCCATCAATAGATTAAAGATTCTTAACTTACCTAGTACGTCCTTGGAATTAGTTAATCAAACCAAAAAGAGACAGCAGTACACATTCACAGGAGAACAAAAAAGATACTAATGGCATATGAAATAATTTGTTAAGTAATGGAAGAAAAGCAGTCACTTTATCAGGTTCCCCTGGATAAAGTAACTAACATTGCCCTATGATATTGAATAAATTTGGCTTGTTAGTTTGAGTTCATGTGTCCCTAATGTCACCAAGGACAAAGGATATCGATTACTCATATACTACTGTTATTGTTAGATGAGAGAGAGAGAGAGAGAGAGGGTTTAATAGAGGCCCAATACTATCCTGTGAAAACTATGGGAGATGCATGTACATCGCAAATCAGTACATCTACCAAATCTTACCATCTATAGCACCTAGATCACCCATTCGTCCATAGATGCCCGAAATTTCATTCGACTCTTTAGCTTGCATTATTGCTTTTAACACAGATCCCTGACTCTTTTCAGATTCCATAACAGATACAAATTCTGTGACCTTTTGTCTTGCAGACTGTTCAAGGGGAATCAATGCATCTTGCTCTTTAAGGCAATCCTGCAGATCTTCATTTTCTCATCACATCCAATTACAGAAAAAAATGATCAAACATCCAGTAAAACAAGCATAAAATAAATCAAGAAAACATGCCTGCTCCACTTTACGCTTTTCCAGAACCTGAAGCTTGCTTTTCTCCAACTCACTTTGAATATTCTTCAAGCTTGCAGTCTTTGTTTCAATGTTTCCATGTATGTCATTCAACTGACTTTTAGCATCCTCGTAAGCAGCATGACCAGCTTCATGCTGAAACAATTATCATCAACTATAAACAAAGAAAGTGTTTAACTGTACCACAGTTTATACTAATCTTCCAGCACAAATGCATGTATTTTTTAAACTTTTTACAAGTATATATGGGAGGTATTTGAAGACAAAAAGAGCCGAAGGCTAGAAATTAGAATGAAGTTTAATATATAGTACCAAGAACATAGACTCCGGTACAATTTACTCTAGGATATGACCAAACAAATACGCACACTTGTGAGTTATGACTCTTTCTATGTGAGACAAACAATTTAAACCACAACTTGCAAAAGTACAAGATCAAACTGCACAGGCTTATATAAAAATTAGTGAGCTACAAAATCAAACACTATGAATAAAGTTAACCCCTGGGAAGAAAGTTTGTTAGTGTACTGAAACAATACTAATGTTTACCCTTCAACCATATTCTCTCATGGGCATCATAAACAGGTAAAGTAAGAATTAAAGGATGCTACAAATTTAAGAATTTAACCCTTGTAGAAGGTACGCTTCTAGATTCTGACTGTACATCGCTGACAAGATAGATGAGGCAAGTACCTCTCACTCTAGAGATTTTGAAAATAATAGCATCCTTTCTCTACAAAATAAGATATAATTATATCTGTCCAAATATAATAGAGGCTTTAATCTGCCGGATCCACCGTGACTGGCTGGTAAAACAAGGATGGTGGGAATTCCTACTCTGACTACAGATACAAAAGCATGGACAAGATAAAGATACTACAGGATAAAAGTCCGTGCTAAAAATATGGACATTTCTCTTGAACAAAGAACGTCAAATAGTTACAAACACAAAATGCAGTTGCATTCTTCCCACTGAATATGCAAGAATGAGAATTCTGCTATTAAACAAAGATTATGTGATATACCTTATCATTCAAGAGTTTGCTCTCGTTCAATGCAACATCAAGCTTTCCCTTGTGTTCAATCAATTGCTTTTCCCAAGGCTCAAGTTCAGCACGGACCTTCGTGAGCTCACTGCGATATATCTCAGTTTCCACTATAATCCAGAAATTGAAAAATGTTATATTGTTACGAGAATGTCGCATGGACACTAATTATCTAACAACCGAAGGGAAAGAAAATCACTTCTAAGCGTATATTCTGAAACAACTAGCCCTACAACTCATTTGGAATATAATTAATGAAAAAGCCAAAACAACCAGAAATAATGGTCATCTCAATAAATAATGCAAGCGGTACCACAAAAAGCAAATGCTAGAAATCTACTACATCTATATTTTGGATGGCTTAACTCTTGGAACTATCTGCATAATTTTATTTTACTTTTTCAGTGAAGGTCAATTACCAAATTCAAATACCCACACTAGCATGTCTCCACTGAGGATTGATGCCTCGATCTCTTATTATTAAGAGGACAGGGGTATATGCACAAGTCTGTACACTTGGCCAATGCAAGGTTAATATATAGATCCCAGCATTAATACAAAAATGAAAGAAAATATGACTCCTAATTGTGAGACATTCTTATGTCATGCACATTAATCTTTAATACTTCTCACAGGGCCCAAGGTTATAACTATTGGTAATCATTTGAGAGGTGTTTAGCACAAAATCCGTGTTAGCACACTTACAGATTAAGTAAACTCCGTGTTTACTTAATCGGTTAACAAGTAAAATATGATTCTCAAACTTGAATGAAGTAGAGATTGAGCAAGCTCAAGTATTTATCGTGTTGAAATAAATATTGACCGACTCCGTTCATTGTGCTCTGAAGGAAAAATGAGTTGAATGGCTCAAATGAAGGAAAATCGACTTCTACGACGAAAGTGAAAAAGCTTTTTAGTCGGGAAGCATTCTAATGACCTAACAACAGAATTACAATTCACTAGGCACTACCTTTCGAGTTTTCCTTGATTTCTTCAAGGAGACCCTCTTCATCTGATAGAAGCTTTTGCAGTTTAGGTATTTCGCCCTCGAGTTGTGGAATCATATTAGTCGACTCCTCGGACTCTTTCTCAATTTCAGAGATCTTTATAGAATCCTATTACAAAATCCCCAGTTAAGAAACATGAATCAGTTAAAGACAACTTGCAACCAGTAGTTAGCTTACCTTTTCGAGTTTATCATCAAGTTTTTTAATTTTTTGTTTCACATGCTTGAAATCTTCGCGGTGTTTTACATCCAGCCTTTCAAACTCCTTAAACTCATCTTTGCAGCGCCTAAGATCACTGTCAAGTTCCTAGATTTTGAATAAAATATTCATATCACATCCACAAAATGTTTAGAAGATCTAACAAGCTGAACAATGTATACAAGCATATCCATGTATTAAAACACGTCTTAGACAGGCCATGCCACAATACAGTTCTAGAGATCAGCACATCTTGTCGTTGATCGCGACTGAGACTAGTACATGCAGTAAATTGTTGCACGATTTTAAGATTGTATGGCAACCAACAACATGGAGATTCAACACAAACCTCTTGGAACTTCATTTTCTCCATGTGCATCACCTCAAGCTTCTTCAGTTTATTCTTATTTTCTTGAATCATTTCCCTGAAATAAGAACCAGCTACTTTCTTCAATAAGAACTATAACTTTCACTCTTGCCATTGTATTAAAAGACTAGAACATCCTTTATTCTGTTCTCTGTTGTAACTACCTTTCACTTCTAAGGTTTTCTTCTGAGTGAGAAAGTTTTACTTGTAGGTCCCCTATTTGAACAGCATTTTCTTCGGAAGCCAGATTTGTAGCTTTATCTTGCCATTTTAAAAGTGATAGCTCCTTGAGCATGTATCCCTCTGCTTCATTCTTCACATCCTGGTTGTGGTACAGAAAATACTAGACTAGGCAAACTGCATCTTATAGATAATTTACTAAACTAAATTGAAGAAACAAATGTACCTCCAAGCTATTTCTTTCTTTCTCTGCTAATTTCACCATTTCCACGACCCCGGTCCTTTTCTCGGTAAGGGTTTCTAGCCTATTAATTAGAGTTAAAACCGCATAAGCATCAGAAGTTATGATACCACCATAAAAGCTTAAATGAAATCTTTGCATGGAAATAATCATGTGGTAATATAGTTATATAAGTTAGAATATAAATATGCAAATCGACTCAGAGGATAGCATATCACTTCTTTCACACTACGATACTTCATTTTACTACACATTATAGCAGGGTTCAAATTTGGCAGTATATATTATAATCCATTATCACATTTAAAATTATTACATCTCAACTCATCCCTGTGTTTTTACTGTGCAAATCGACTCAGAGGATAGCATATCACTTCTTTCACACTACGATCTATGTTACTCCGACTCTTCTCTTTAGGTTGCCGTACCCGTGTCGGACACTTGGACACTCGGACACGACACTTATTTCGTGTCGGATCCTTTGACTAAAATGTGGACACTTTGACCAATTTAAAGATCAAATATGAGTCAAACTTACGATTCAAAATAAATATGTGAGAATAAAGAAAGAAGCAAGAATGAGATAAGGTTGGAGACGATGCCTAATTTGCAAAGTCCGGTACAATATCATGTTTAATTTGAGTTCTATTGTTACTTTTTGTTAAGATGTCTAACTTATCATACTTGTTATTAATATATTATGACGTGTCCCCGTACCCGTGTCTAAAAATAGGACAGTGTCCCCGTGTCCCCAATTTTCAGAGTTTTCAAGTCCGACACATGGATATGTGTCGTGTCCGACACTCCGTACCCGAGTCAAAGTAACATAGACTACGATACTTCATTTTACTACACATTATAGCAGGGTTCAAATTTGGCAGTATATATTATAATCCATTATCACATTTAAAATTATTACATCTCAACTCATCCCTGTGTTTTTACTGTGCATTAAACATATTGAACCAAGAATTTATTAAAAAATTAACAACTTTTTATAATTTTACGGCGAAAAAACAAGAAATTTGTCAAATGTGTGAACAAAGAGTAGCTACGTATGTCAGAAGTTAGACCAATTCCATTATAAACAAATCATAAAACTCACTCCTTCGCTGATTCTTCGATCTTTTCAACATATTTATTGGTTCCGATAATATCTTCGAGATATTCAAGAAAGCCTTCATCATGCGGACCTTGCGCCTTTGGCTTCATTAGTGATATCTGCTCAACTTCTCCCTGATAAAAGCCATTGTTTATAAACGAACAACACAGGTAGTACTCAACTACAACAGAACAGAACAAAAGTGAATACAAACCTGAAGAATCAAAAACCGGTTGTTGTCCAAGTCTACTCCTTTCTCTTTCAACTTCTTTGTGACTAGAGTAAATGTACTTGAATGATTATTAATAAAATAATCAGAGCTGTTGTTGCGATACGCCTTACGACTGATACTAAATTCACTCCCGGGAACTACTTCATACGTCTCGTCCTCCTATAAACAACAAAAAATAAACGCAATTAATGGCTGGTGACTCGCAACAGATAACAGCAAAAAGACCTAAAACAATTGAAAATTACCAAATCAATAATTTCTTGAAAATACACTGTGACGCTAGCACAGTCCAAGTTCTGGTGATTAGTAGAATTATGAATGAGCTCGGATACTTTGTTAAGTCGCATCTGCAGTCACAATTACTTTCCGTAATATAAAAAACATGAAAAAAATTGCGCATAAAAATCGAGAAAAAAATTGAAAAGGGGCTAACTGAAATAACCTGTTTAGCTCTCTTCCCAAATACGAAAAGCATAGCATCAATTACATTGCTTTTACCACTACCGTTTGGGCCGACCACAGCCGAAAAGTTCTACACGCTCAATCATAAAACTCGTAAGAAATGAAAAAAAAATGCACAAACATAATAAATAGATAAATTGGAAACCCTGAAGGGGAGAAATAGAAGGTGACCTTGTGAAAAGGACCAACGATTTGTATACCAGCGTAGGATTTGAAATTCTCCATCTCCATCTTGCTGATAAATAGCCTGGGAGTTCTGGAACGGCTGTTCTGAGTTAAATCGGACTCGGAGGTCTGAGTCGAAGTCGGGGTTGGAGAGGGAGTGGGGTCAATTGGAACCCCCATGTTGATTTGGATGACAGAAACTAGGGTTTTCGTGAAATGATAGTATGTCGGAAATTGAAAAAATAGAGAGAGAGGGAGAGTGAGCGGGAACTTTGTGATTTGGAGTTTGGACCGATTTTGAATATAGTTTTGGGGTTGGTTTATTTGGAGCCTCTACTTTGGGACTTCGGATCGCCTACCGTCTATATTTAAATATATTTACAACCAAATCAACCATTTGCCGGATAAATCTTATCCAGCAAAAGATTGCATAGCCTTTGGATCAGGACTGGGTTTTTAAAAAAAAATTACTTTAATAATATCGGCTTGTGTACGGGCCTGCTAGCCTTGTCATTTTACGTGTAAACCTAAATCTCAAATTATGTGTGCATTTAGATATATAATATTTATATTAAATTATTTTTAATAAGTTTGAAACTTAAAATATTGTCTATTTTTAAAATAAACTAAAATATAAATAATTTATATTATATTGTATTTTTTGTCATCATAGTTTACTATGTTATTATATTAAATTTACAAAATTATAAAAAAAATATAAAAGTAAATCATTGTCTAATATTTTATTATATTATGATAAAATTATATGTTACAATATCATAAAATATAATTTTTATTTTATAAAATTTCTGACTATTGAATTCTTCAATAAGTCTTCTCGAGAAGGATGCCTTCTTTGCTAAAAGTTCTAATCTTATGGTTTGATATATTAATGTAGCATGCATAATTTTGTTTTCTATTTCATGCTGGTTTTACTTGTATAAATTCATAAATTGGTTAAAAATGATTATGCTGTCTCGATAAAAAAAATAAACAAACTTCGTTTAAAAAGAAAAGGTCCAAAATATTTAATTTTAAAAAAATTGGCACTAAACACCTCTTAACAACGTTATTTCGCATTAAGTATTACAGAGACACTGTTTCGTGTTAAGTATTACGGTGCATAGTGTTCTGTAACATGACTTTAACACTGTTTTGCTAACTATGTATTACACTACTGCAATATTCCAAGATGCGCATTACATGGTTAATACAAAGGATGGGATCCCGCATTTCATACTAATGATACGTCAATTCGTTTTACGTATCACGTTAGTAAAAAAAGCTATCCAACTTTAAATTAAGGCATTCTGGGTATTTTTTTCAAAAATATTTGTCATATATATCTCTTGATTAATGAAACATTTGTCATATATATCTCTTGATTAATGAAACATGAGGAGGATATTTTCGATCATTCCATCATATCAATAAGCATAACAATGCAAGTTCACGCTTAATAGATTTTCCTAAATTAAAGTTAATATAAAATATATTTTATTATATTGTAATATATAATTTTATTATAATATAATAAAATATTAGACAATAATATACTTTTATAAAAAATATTATAATTTTGTAAATTTAATATAATAATATAGTAAAGTAAGATGACAAAAAATATAATATAATATAAATTATTTATATTTTAGTTTATTTTAAATATATATAATATTTTAAGTTTAAAATTTATTAAACATAATTTAATATAAATATTATATATCTAAATGTACATGTAATTTCAAATTTAAATTTACACATAGAATTAGGTTTACACATAGAGAGAGAAGGATAAGGCGAGCCGCTATTAATACTTAACGGCTATATCTGATCGTCTATATCTGATCCAACAGCTAGACAACCATTTGTTGGATAAGGCTTATCCAGCAAATTGTTGTTATGGATCAGACCCTATATTTATATACATGATACGCGTGATATTTTTATATTTAATTAAGATTTTCAAAATTTTAATAATTATTAATAATTTATAAATTTTAAAATATTATATTGAATTTTAATTCCATACTAATTGTGATGAAGTCTATATAGATTTATAAAAAAAAAATCAAAATCTCAGAAATTTTAGGGATATTCTGTGTGATACAATTGTGCAATTGACTTTTATCAATGATATCATTCCGTTTTTGGCATCTATTCATGGTACCCTTGAATTTATGGATTGTTATTCACGGTACACTTCTCCTAAGCAGCAAATGTTAAGAAACACTTGTAAACTTACTATACTAGTACCGAAATGATGTTTAATAACTGTTTTCACCATATTGAACAATATATGAGAAGATATTAATGATAGTAACTCAAATAAAAATATTCGTAGGCCTCGCGGAAAAAGTAAAAATTTAGAGAAATTATCTCCAATATCATTATAGAATTGAGTTTTACTAATGGTACACTTAAAATTTGTTATTTTCTTAACTTTTGGTTCAATGAAGTGTACCACCTATAACAATTATAAGTTTGAGGGTACCATAAATATATGCAAAAAACGTAATGGTACCATTGGTAAAAAATCAATCATACAATGATACCATAGAGAATATTCCTAAATTTTATATGAATTTCAAAAATTATAAAAAACTATTGAATTTTTTTAACAGATATTGAATACTTCCATATTTTATTTTTTTTGAGTTTAAATTAAATACACTTGAATTTTTAAAATATAAAATAAAATTTTAAGATCTGAATTCGGATTCGTTGAATATATTAGTTTTATTCATAGTTACAGTCGAAACAAAATTTTGATTCAAATAGTTAAATTAAATTTAATGTACATTTAAGAAAATGAAAAAAGAAGCGAATGGAACAATTGAACGTTATCCCTGAGCCCTTTAGGCAACAAGGACCTCATTTGATTTGATTTTACATCTATCAGATTTTTGGCCCATGAAATGATGTTGCTGTCTTGGCATTCATGTCAAGATGTCGTAATAACTGTATATGATCCATTCGTACATAGGCCGATTCTTTTGCCATTCTTTTGTAAACCAATATCTATTTACGAGATAAAAAAAAATTAATTGTAATTTTAGGATAAAATATCCAAAATATCACTTGTTAAAAAAATGACACTTTTTATTACAGAGCAATGTGACTTAAAGTCCTAGGTATTGTGGGCTTAGAAGATGAATTGACCTTTTTAAAACTTTGACAATAACGTATTTTAGAGTCATGTATTTAAGTTATATTTTTTCAGTAACGAAACTAAATACTGCGTTTTAAAAAAAGGGGGAAAATTAATTTTTAATAAAAACATATTTTAAAATTATGTTCTTAAAACATCCAAGTTTAAGTTGTATTTTTTAATGGTAAATTGTAATATTTAAAGTCGTTTTTCTCCAGATCATGATAAAAAAGGGCATTATCCTAAATTTACAAATTCTCATCTTAAAAATTTTAAAATTATATTTTTACTTTTTAATAATATTTCTTTAAAAAATTATGATCACATACTCGAGACCTACTTTTTTGTTATTTTCTTTTATTTTTAAGATACATGGAGAGATGAATGTCTTCAATTTTCAGACATTAAATTTATATTATGTAAGTGTCTGGAAACATCTTATGCATGTCCTGCGGTTACCCATTAAATTTTTATTTTTGATTCCGCATTTCCAGAGAGTCGTGAGTTAGATTTATAACTCATTGAATCGTTTAGTATATATCTAAATATACTATCTAAGGTCCAAAATATGAATTTTTATCAAAGTTTTTCATTTGTTTTTTTAAAGTTTAATTTTCTCAAAATGTGTCCTAATTTTTGATCCCCGGTTGAATTGGGGACAAATGTCTACGAAAATATCGCTTATAAAATTACCATTATGTTATATGTAGCTGTTGCGCAATCACCAGAATAAAGAGGCTTGAATACTAGAAGAAAAAAAGAACGCGTAGGTTGAAGAAACCTTAGCTCATATGCATAATAAAACTTCTTTGAATGAATGAAATCCCATACAAAATATTGTATTTCCATACCTTCATTTTTCGAGGTAGTTCTCCCATTTTAAAAAAAGTTACCACATCTGGCACGGGGAGAACCTAGGTAATTTTTGTTTACGTGTTAAATAATTTATAAATTAAAAATTATATTAATTTATCATTAATTATTATTATAATAAATAAAATTAACTTCTAAATAATTTATAAATTGTAAAAAATATAAGATATATACTTATTTTAATTGTTTGTTTTAATTTGATAATTTAACTTCATAAAAAATGAATGTTATTTGATGACGTTTATATATTATAAATGATATATAAGTAATAAGTTTATTCAGATTAAAAAGTAACTTGCAAGTCTAAAATAATTTTTATTTACAAGTAATGAAATTAACTACTCCCTCCGTCCTATTGAGTAGTATACATTGGGGGACGGGGGCGTGACACGCATTTTAAGGTGCATTTTAAACATATATTCATAATTTATTTTTAAAATTTTCTTTTTTTGTATAAAAATAGGATTGTTAAATTTTTATACAAAAAAAGAAAATTTTAAAAATAAGTTGTGGAACTATAATTTATAATTATTTTAAAATACGTGTCGGGTAGTGGAAAAAAAAGATATACAATTGAATGAGACAGAGGGAGTAGTTAAAACTATGAATGACTTTTTAAGAATAAAGCCGGACAGGCTGAGAGTATACGTCGACACTCGACAGTGCTCTGCTGATAGAATATAATAATCGGTAAATAGATGTCAGATAAATGAATAATTAGTATAAATTTTTAACGTAATAAACGAATGCACTTTTAATTTTAATAAATAAATATTTTGAAATAATGATATAGCTTAATTATTTATTTTTGTGATATATTTAAGTGTACTATGAACATTGATTTATATATTTTTATAGATTTGATCTTTATAGATTGAATTTTCTATTTTAATTTTAAAATTGTTCTTCGGTTATAAATTTACAGTTTAAACTTTTATATAGTATATACATCGTAGACGGCGTACACTCTGTTAGTCTGTTAAGTAGATAAAGAAGAGTTGCACAAGAATCAACGAATAACAATATACTGTAGTGGTCTGGTACATGTTTGGATAGCTGACTTCGTATATGCTACCCATATAAAAAGAAATGATTTTTTAGTACTCAAAAAATTCAGTGCAACCAAAACTTTCAAACACTGAGGTCATGGAAGGCATAGCATTATCGTAGGGCAGCAGCAAGCAAGTACGGTTACAAATATACATGGCACTTTAACAAAAAGGTAAAGCACGATTATTAAATGGCTAAGTAGGGTTTGGCATGCACTAAACTCCAGCAAAAAGCTGTACCCAACTGTATTATCATCCCCATCTCATAAATAAATATGTTATAGTATAACCAAACACGGTTCTTTTTAACGTTTTAGAGCTAATTCCAAGAATTGTTTAATAAATTCCTTATAAAAATTATTATTATATAGCCTCTTAAGTTATTTAGGATGAAAATGTGTTATGTGACTCCGACAATTCTCCTCAAATTATCTCTATTTAATTTTAATCTATTTTTTAGTACTAATTACTGCTTGTACTTCATTGCATTATATTTCAAATGAATATGAAATTAGTTTAGGAGGCAATATATGCTCCTCAATAATGAAAAAAGTTTTGAAACTCCTGAATGTATAGAGTCATCAGGAGAGTGTGGGTGTAGGTTTTTGTTAAAAAATATATTAGCATATTACTGAAATTAAAATATTTTGTAGAGATATGATATGTTTTTATTATTAAGAGATATTATACTTGTTAATCAAATATTGTAATATATATATATATATTGAATTATTATAAATGAGAAAGGGGAGATTGAGAATTTTATCATGACATCTGAACCGGGTTAGATTATTTGCGAAGTTGGGTGGGATGAAAGAGAGAATAAGTGAGAGAGAGAAAAATCTTAATGAGAGAAAATAAAACTATACTGAGCGTTTAGTGAGAATAAAAAAAAATTCTATGCGAAAAAAAAGATATTCACGAGAGATCGTGACTATGAGAATGACCTACAAGAGTTTGTGGATTGATTAAAAAAAATTTGCGAGGGGTCGTGGATGTGAAAAAAAATTGTGAGATTTCATAGGTGTAACGATAAATAAGGAGATCATGTGAATAATTTAGTGACAGACGAAAACAGTGACAATGATGAATAAGATGACAAAGAAGATAATGAAGATGATGAAAATTTAAAGAATTGAATTTTTTTCCGTGCAAGTTGGTCATTCGAAATTCTTCATGCTCCAATTCGAAGAAGGATGTTAAGAGATATATTAGAATATTACAGATGTTTCTATTATTAAGAAATATTATATTTATTAAACAAGTTTTGTAATTTATATACTGAATCATTATAAATAAGAAAGGGAAGATCCAGAATTTTATCAATTTTCATTAAAATTTGACTTAGAACATGGATGAAGTAGCTCTCGGAGTCGCTCGTAGTAATGGCGACAAAAGTGTTTGAGGTGGGCCCATTCATGAAATGACGATTATGGAGTGTTTGGGTGTTAAAACAAGTCATATGGGCACTGTGAAAACTTTGACAAACAGATGTAATCCTACAGTAAATGTACCAGGCCTGCTTCTTCTGCTGCTGCAGCATGTCCTACAGTGTTTTTCACTAGCGTAAAACTTACTCCAATATCTACTTGTTTGAGTAATAATACAAATATATACAGGTTCAGAAGATATGACTAATGAGTGTGAGATATAACTGAAATATGAATCTGTGAGCTACTGTGGTTAATATTTTTAAGTTAAAACTCAAGGACATAAGAAAAAAAAATTACAATATACAAATGAAATGAATTATGGATGTGACTCTTCACCGGTGATACACTTTAATCCACTGCCCAGTGGGAGTGATTCTTCCAGCATTTCTCCAATTTAAGATCCTATGCGCATATGCCATATAGTCCTCACTGCTCACTGCTTTGAAAATTTATATATGTATGAAGTTTATGATAAATTACAGGTGTAGTTTTTTTTTGTCGAAAAATAGTTTCACGTAGATGAATTGTTCCTCGTATAGACAAATTTAGGAAAATAATTTTACAGGAGCGGGCCATTTTTGAATATACACACTTATAAAATTCAGATAAATATTTTTATATTTTATAAAAAAATTAATAATAAAAATTTATAAACAAAAAATAAGGGTATCCACCCCTGGTTCTGGTTGTATATACACAATATTAAAGTTTTGAAATTGGAAGATGAGACGGTGTGTGTTATACTTTTGCAGTATATAAAGCGAGTTAACAGTAAAGGACTAAAGGGTGAACAAAGGGGGAGAGACAATAGTAGACCGTATGTTTAGAGATAAGGAAATAATTGAACCTGTAATCTAAATTGGTGTGAAATGGTTCCTAACCTAGCTACGAGCTAGAGGTAGATTTGCCCGTTTAAGCGAGTCAATGATAAATGGTCCCAAATTTAATGCACTTGCACCACAACTAGCCTAGCCCGACAACTCGTAGTTGAATTCGCTCAGTGAGTCAAATTTAAACCAGGTACATTATTTATGTTGCAGGTCCAGTTTCGTCGCATACACATTCCAGCCATCAATTCAATTTATTTGAATTGTAATTAGCATCTTTTTTCGCTAATTACAGTAAAATAAAATACTAAAACAAAAAAATATATCATATGTTCTGTTTTATAATATGCACTAACTCTTTTATAATATATTATAAATAAAACATATTATAGGACATATTCACTTCTACATTTAATTATAAACTAGCTTATATCCGTGCAATGCACGAATCAAATTATTTTAATATTTTAAATTATTTTTATTTTAATATTTTGTTTATATGATTTGAATTTAAAATTTTATAATGATAGTGTAAACTTTAATATTATATGTAGATACTTTTATATAATTTTTTGTATACTTTTGTATTTGTATTTTAATAATATAATTTTTTTGTGTTTTATTTAGAGATATGTATTAGTTAGAAAATTAATGGGAGATGTGTTTTATTTAGAAGTTCAATAAGATAATACTTATGCGTGCTTTATTTAGAGATATGTATTAGTTAGAGTATTAATTTGAAATATGTTTTAATTAGAATATTAATTTTTAAAAATTAGGTCCGGCATAACTATCCGACCTAAATACCCATAGACGGCTAAACTTTTAATGCTTCAGTTTTAATAATATAGTATAGATTTGAGTTTTAGAAAACGGAAATTTTAATAATAATAAAAATGTTACATTTTTAATAGTGGTTCGTATTTTGGGTACTAAAATAATAAAAAACATATATATTAGCACTTCTTTTTATAGAAATTATATGTTTCAGAAAGTAAAATATAAAATAAAATATATGTGAATGTATTATTTATTTAGTGCGAGTCAAAACAATTAAATATAGATTCTTTAAAAATAAAAGTTTTAATATATTTTATCTAACACGTATTATTTTTAGAAGATTATGGTGAAAATAATAATAATTATAAATGGCTATAAAAATTATAGATAAGAAATTGGAGAAGGAAAATTACTAAATAAATATATGTTATTGAAAAATGATTCTGAAATCATTATTGAATGAATTTACTAGTGAAGTATTACAATAAAATATATATTTGAAAAAGAGATCTTATTATTTTGTTTTTATATATTGGAAAATGATTTTCTTTGTAGCGCTAATTGGAATAATTTCTTCAATGTTTTGTAAAACAAAAGAAGCTAGTTCTATTTTTATGTCGAGAAAATATATTTATGTTAGAGATTTAATCAAAATATATTTTTACAACAAAAAATAATATTAGTGCAAATATTTTCTAAAAATAAACGAGGCCTATGAAATAAATGACAGACATGTGTATATATGTACTACGTAAAAATAAATAAATGCAAGTACAGAATCCGGGTTGGGGAAATAATAGAGGGTGGGTTAAGAAAGGAGGCAGCATCAGAAAGCAGAGAGAAACTTTATTATCTACACACTCCATCTCATCGTCAACCATAACCAACACACACTGCTAAATCACCTCTGATATATTCCCTCTCCCTCTCTCTGTAACCTCATCAACCTAACCTCCTCCTTTTTCATAGATAAACATCCCTTCATATTCCATTCCAAACCCTAATCCTCACCCCCAAATCCACTTTTCGAACCTTAAACTTAAACAACCCAACCCAACCCAACCTAAGCTATACTACTCACACAATCAACACTTGTTGTTGTACTAGTAGTACATGTTTGTTTCATCTCTGAACCATGGACATAACAAACACTAACACATCCCCAAACAACTTAACTATCAAAACAACCCATGAATCTGACTTTGATACCTCCCCTCCCAAGATCCACCTCTCTAAACCCGTCTCTTTTTCAAACGGCGGAGCCTTAGTGAAACATACCAACCCCAAGCCGAACATTCCTGTTGTGGTTAACTACAAAGAATGTCTCAAGAACCACGCGGCCACCTTAGGCGGTCACGCATTAGATGGATGCGGCGAGTTTATGCCATCACCTTCCGCAACCGCAACGGACCCCACTTCACTCAAATGCGCAGCTTGTGGCTGTCACCGCAACTTCCACCGCCGTGACCCGGAAGATTCATCACTTACTTTGACACCCAAAAACACTTTCATCGAGTACCAACCACACCACCGCCACCGTCCACCACCTCCACAACCGGAGAGTCCAAGCTCAATGTCCCCACCACCCATCTCGTCTTCTTACCCACCTTCAGCCCCACACATGCTTCTAGCTCTAAGTGATGGCTTGATGGCCCCACAAAACAACCACCACAGTGCACCCATAGCACATATCAGAGCTCACCCAAGTGGCAGAAAGAGATTTAGAACGAAGTTCAGTCAGCAACAGAAGGAGAAGATGTTCGGGTTTGCTGAACGGGTCGGGTGGAAGATCCAGAAGAGAGATGAACAAGATATAATAAATTTCTGCAGTGAAATTGGAGTTGATAGAAGTGTTTTAAAAGTGTGGATGCATAACAACAAAAGTACTCTGGGAAAAAAAGACAATAATAATAATATTATTATTAATAACAACGTTAATGGCAACACTAATTACAATGTTAGCAATAATGGAGACGGTGGGAATCGGGTGCAGCAGGAGCAGCTTAACAATATTCAGCACAGTGATAGCACTGGTAGTCCACTTGTTGGTGGTGTTAATGTCGGTACTAATGGCAATGTTTCATCCTCTTCTTCTTAATTAATCTTTCTCTAATCATCGTTAGTTGTAATAAATGTTACAGTACTTTGTTGCTTTCTTCCTTGCTGTATTAGTTAGTGTCTTCAAAAGGCCGCAGCAACAGTTATAATATTTTCATTAGTTTACTTTTCTGATCTTGTTAATTTTATCTACAATTATGATAAGGGTAATCAAATGTTCAAGAGATTTAATCAATGCCAAAATGTTCGTTACTCAATATCTACCCCCACGTACTTGCACATATCACATCTACGTACATACTTACCTCCCCAAATTTAATGTCACGAGTGGGATATATCGAGTATATTTAGTTATTATTCGACTGAGGATCCCAATTTCGATCGATGAATGAACTATAAGTTGCAATGAAATAGGACTAGTAATAATAGGTGGTGGTGAACAGTGGTAATGTGGTGGGTGGTGGTGCATGTGAGGGGAGGGTTCTAAAATCAGAAAGGTGTTCCCTAGCAGATGATAATATGGTGATGTATAATTCCTGTCTGAAACCAAGAAGCAGAAAGTGGGTTACCATTACCTTACCTTGGGCAGTTGGTTTATATTCAAACTAGCTGCTGCGCGCATGTATCTATATTTTTAATGCATTTGCACTTGCTTTTATAAAAATAAAAAACACAGTTTGTATTAGTAGTAGTTAATTTTAGGAGTGTAGGACTAGTATCTGCTTTAATTTGTTCTATGTCAATCTCTTGGGTTGTGGGTGAAAGGATAAAAAGGCATTACGTTTTGATACCCAATGTTAGTACTAGTATATAAAATGTGTCTAGTGTATCTATAATCTAGACTCCTTGATTCAACAGTATAAATAAAAAATGGAATGGAATGGAATGGATGGACAGTGTTGTGTTTGGACAATCCATCACGTCTTTATTTTATCCTTTCTTTTTATTAACAAGTGGGTTATCACAATTATAACGGATGTGTCCAAACTCATGGTTTATCACCTAATTATGGTGTATAAGTACTGTTTAGCAATACAAAGCGTAGTGATTAGTTCTATTGCTTTATTATGGCCGTTTGGATTTCTTAAATTTAAAATAATTTATTTATTTTATATTTTTTTAATACATATTTTCATGTTTTTTTAATGATAAGTATTTATTTTAAAATTTTAAAACTAAATATTATATTCAAAATAAAAAATAAGTTACTTATTTTCAGAAAAAATAGATACATACCTACTTTTTTCCGAAAATAAAAACTTATTTCCGAAAAATAAACTTCACGAAACAGGGTCATTGTCAGTTGACGTGGGGGAGTGGGGACCTTTGGGGTAGAAAGTGCGTAAATTCTCAATTAATTCATCCAATTTGAATTCACTAATGAATAGGGAGTACTAACACTGTGACGATCTCATTTATTATCCATCTACTGTCCTGATTGTTGGGTCCGGACATACCCATGGCTTGAGTCTTCTAGTATAGTACGAGTAGTATATCTCAATGTTAGGTGCTATTTCAATTCAAAAATTAGCTAATTAAATTTCGCATGTTAATCTTGTGATTCTCAGATCTATAGATTTAAGAGGACTGATTATAAAGCTGAAAATTTTTTAGTAGCATACTTTGTTTCCCGTTTACATTAATCGATATTTAATCTTATAATATACTATTTTATATAGTACCGAATCTTTACATATATTACACCAACAGAATTTAGATATGTAAGGTATATCTTTTACAGTAACAGAGAAGGTAAAGTGAAATTTCTTTCTTTCTTGCAAATTATGAATAATAAAGAAAATGGAAGAAAATTATTCGATCCTGAGAACTTTGAAATGCGAAAATTATGATGGATCATGACGAAGAACTTGTTTTCTTCTCTGTTATCATATTGTTGTGTAGGTTGTTTATGTTTTAGGTCATGGGTGAAGTCAGTAGTTTGTTTGGTTTTGTTTCGGCATTACACGTTATATTATTATCACAATTTGTTTGTTTCTATTCAAAAAGATTGCTTTACTGTAAGAGCGAACACATTTTATACTGTAAAATAAAATTTGTTGGTTTAAGCTAGCTTGTCTCGTGTATTGCATGGAGTTTTAAAATATATTTTTATTTAAATTTTATTGTTTTAATAATAAATTTTTATTATTTAACATTATGTATAAAAATATTTTTATATAATATCCATCTAGATTGTTTGTGTGAACATTTAATTCATTTCAAATGATAGATTTAAAATAATATGAATTATATTATTATTTTAAATTATTAAATTTATACTTATATTTGATTGTTTTGTATTGCAATTAAAATTCAAATTCAAATTTCAAACAGAGAATTATATCATTTTGTGCTTGCATTTTTAAAGGAATGAATTATATATATATATTAATTAAAATACCAATTACAGTGAAACCTCTATAAATTAATAATGCCGGACCGACAAATTTTATTAATTTATCGAGATTATTAATTAATCGAGGTAAAAGATGTATTGTTGTTATTATGTTATGATCAAAAAACTGTATTGAAAATATTAATTTATCGTGTGTTATTAATTTATCGATTATTAATTAATCGAGGTTTAAATGTAAAAGAGTATCAATTTTTTTTACTTTTAATTTAATAATGTATTATAAATTATTTTAATTTAAAATACCACAAAAAATTTGTATGTGGACTAGTTGACGCTAAATAAGTGATACGAGGCATAATTTTTCTAATATAATAAAATTTGTTTTAAATATATATAAAAATTATTCTTGTTTTATATTCAAACCCATTTCATTAGTATGATATAATTTTATAATACTATGTTGATATAAAATAATATACAAAATTTACGATATATACAAAAGTAACTCCACTCCATTATATTAAAAAAGAATTACTTGTATATAAACAGACTAGTATAGTGTTGAGTTTAAATTAATTTTACATCATAATAAAATTAATTTTGTATTATTATAATAGTTTAATTTTGGATCTGGGATGATTTTAACGAAGGAAAGAAATCAGCAATTTTGTGAACGAGGCCCCGTTAGCTACTTCAGTTCCGAGCTACAGGCTTAAAGATCGAGCAGTAGATTGTAAATAATATCATGATATAACATAAGTTTACTGTAAATGTTTCCAAATATTCACTTATTTTCACCAATTTTTTGTTAAAGTTTGGTTGAAAATTCTATTTTTTGTATCCACTGTTAGTGAGTCTTCTAATTTATCAACTCATTTTTTTCTTTTTATATCAAGATAATTATTTTTTTGGTTATATCATATAAATCAAAATTCAAAAAATTGATTATAAAGAAGTAATAACACCTGAAATAGATAAGATAGCTCGAGTCCAAAATCCTCACTAAAAGTTTGAAAAAGATAAAATTTGACCAAATTAGGGCCTTTCGATCATGCACAATCTTTTCACTAACCTTAAAATAATATATTAGTATTGTTTTGTTATAATCTATACTATATTATTATAACCAAACTAGAGAACTTTTTTTTAAAACAATTAGATGAACCATAAAAAAGATCATAATCGTTAAATTTTATGTGAACCATAAAAACGATTGTAATCATCCAATTTTAAAAAAAAAATATATCATACATACAACTCTATACCCGATATTCCTCATTTTATACAATATCTTGCGGATAATATTATATTATATTTAAATTTTAAATTTTAAATTTTATTTTAAGAATCCTACTTATCCTGTTTTAATTTAATATAGTTACTCACATTTAACTCAATTTCATCACCATTCAAATAATTTTATTTATTTAAAATTATGACTTATTATTAATTTTATGAATATTAATATATAAATATTATTGTATAGAAAAATTTTAATAATAAAACAAATTATCATATTAAATAAAATATTAAATCATATAAAATAATTAATATATAATTTATTAATATCATCCGTGTTTTGCACACGTTATAAGTCAGTATATATATATAACCGAATATTAGTTCAACTCTATTTTTCTTTTTTATAATAATGAATTATGTAGTTTTTTAAAATACATACATACATATATATATATATATATATATATATATATTATACATACGTAATTAGTACTTATTTTTAGTTTTATAGGCCCGGTAATAATATATATTTACAATTATTAATTTATATATTATGAAAATTATTGGTTTTATAATTTTTTTAACTAAATAATATATATATATATATATACTATTTTTTTAAAAAAAAATATGCGGCCCTAAATTTTTTAGATCCCGGCGGTCCCTTCGGTGCGGCCCTGATTGTAACTTCCTATTGCTATATTTTGACTACCATCTCCTGAACTTTTAAGAATGTTTGCATTGTTAATGAGAATCGGGAACAAATACGACATTGCAAAGAGTATAACACTGGGTTAAATAAAAATAATACTGATTTCGAATTAAATTAAGCATGCCGATAATGATTTATTCGCTAGGATGAGTCTCTCACATTATCAAGTTTTTCATCCGAAAAATAATACAGGAGATTTTTCAGAATAAATTTCCATCACGCAAATTAATTTGGATGTATAAATTGTATAATACATAATATTACAATAATAACTTAGATAAGATGCAACAATATATGTATATTAGTCAACCTCAAGGCTCTCAGCCACCTAAGTATGGGTCACTGGGTCCTTCCATAACCAGAGAGTGGGTATATGCTGGCTTTTGTTGCTTATTTACGACAGCTTTTGCCCTCAAATACAACTATCATCAATAACAACAATAATTAATTTATGTACAAACTCTTAGCTGTCATAACCCATCATTACGAGATCAAGAGTGTAACAACCAACGATATATGTTTCAACTTTCAACTCTTGTCAACTTGCTTGCTCTCATTATTCACCATTTAAGCATTAGTTGTGTGTGATTTAGATGCTCAATTTTAATCAATCAAGATGTTAGGTTTCTTAATCCCGTGCTTAAGGAGAAATAATAATTGTAATTTGGTGAGAGTACTTCTTTTAGTAATAAAGGGAAAAGCGACTAAATAAAGCGAGACATGACCATGTGTAAGGAACATGAGATGTACAATAATAGTTTAGACATTAAGAGTGCGCCAAACTTGATGTAGAATTTGAAACACACCTTACCTAATCCACCTCATATCATAAGCTTATGGCTTAATCAAAATAGGAGTTGCATCTCTTTCTAAAGAGGGGAGGGGGGCTTGTAACTTACAAGTGTGGCTTAGCTTGGGTACTCATAGCAAATGAAGCTTGGATCTCTAATTTCTATATAAGGATGGTACACGCAAGAAATCGAAATTTCTTTCCGAAATTATTTTAATATATTGTACCATGTAATTTATAATCAGCGAGGTGATCGGAGAGTGGCAATCTAAATTTGAAACTCGAGCGGCTTTCAAAATTAATAATATTTTTTAGTCACGAATTAACTTCAAAAATCAATAGTGGCTAGTTCTTAACGATTGAGTAGAAATTTATTAGCAAATATTTCAATTTCGATTGTTTTAGAACTCTGATATGTTTTTTATAGTTAAGATTGTAAAATTAAATTGTCTTACACCATTTATTGGATCGCAAAAGAGTCTTAACTCCTATGTATACTATGATATTTTCCGTTTTTTTTGCCACACGGATTTATATGTAGACATATTGTCTTGTTTTACTCAACTCGTACGAATTTATATTTGATCATATATATCCCAATAAACCTTGTCATATTAATGAAGTTAACGTCTTCTCGATATGAGATTTGGGTTGACACCCTCCAACATATAATTATATCTTAGCATATCTTAAACACAATATCTGCTATTTGTACTATTATTCGAGAAACGTTTTTGGTTGTGAGAAATGTGTTGAAAGAATTAAAATAGAACAAAAAACTAACGATGACTATTTGGTTGAAGTTAATTTTTGTTGCACTGTTCCAAAATTTTCTACTGCAAAGAAATTAGACACAGTTATGATGATAATTTGATAATTGGAGTGTTGACCATGCACATTAATTGGTGGTAATTGCAAGTTGATAATGGCAAGTTGTGCTCTTTCGGTAACAAGCATGCATGCTTTTTAGCCCCTAGTCGATCGTACTGATCAACTTCTTGTCCGTTTTGGTGGCAGTTGCTAATGGAGGAAAAAATATTTTAATTTCTACTTTTAAATTCAACTAGTTTCAAGTACAAGTACAGACAAAGCAAATGGAAATTACTCCAGACACCCGTAAAATTTAAGGACGTCCGGAGTATTAAATAAGCAAGTTTAGCGAACACTATACTTTTCCACTTATAATTTTATGAATTTGTATATTCGATTGCATTGGTACACAAATTAAATGCAAAGGTCGATGTCGAACAAGAAAAAAGTAGGTGTAAAAATTAGTATCTCATTGCAAAGGTTGACCACGAATACATATTTAGAAAAAGTGGCATCCAAGATCGAATTGTACCAATGATAAGGTGCACAATCCTTACAATTCGAAATTGAAAAATTTACACATTATTATTATACTGGTTGATGTTGAAGACACGTCAACACTAACAGGTTGTGATAGCAATGTGAGTTAAACGAAACGGAATCGAAGTAACGAGAAACTTTAGGGTTTAACTTTTTCATAAGAAAATAGATTAAAGCCTGCGAAAAAACGTATAAAGGGAAAATAAGTTGGAAAGGGAATGCAATTGAGGACCACATTCCAACCCAAAACAATACGAAGATTACTACAATTTTATTAGTCTTTTCCGTAATTACAAAGTATATGTGGTCCTCTTATTCATTTTTGCATTATCTCTTTATGTCAGAACTCTATCCTCCTTTCCATAATTCTCAAATTAAACAACTGGCTCACCTTCATCTTTCGATATCGAAATTCAAAAATTTAATTTCCACACCCATGTGCTTGATTTTAAGGGGTTAAATCTTTGTTTTCGTAAAATGTAAGTGTAAAGTCGAATTTTTATTGTTGATTATTGTAATATCCGTCATTTTTTTATTTAGTTAATAATAATGTTATTAGTTAAAATTAGAATTACATTAGAATTAGAATTAGAATTTATAAGAGTATTTTATTAATAATGTTTATATTGAATTAGATTTAGAATATAATTTGAAATTAGATTATTAATTATATTAGAAAGAGAATAATATTTATTAGATTTTTATATAAACACACGAGTCTTAGAAGAAATATGTGTGAGTTTTATAACCCTAAAGCGTGTCGAGACAGCCGCAACAGAGGAGATGCAAGGAACTCAAAGGGAAAAAAAAAGAACAAAGGAGTAATATTTTCTCGAGAATATCAAATTCAGGTATTACGCAAGATAGTTATGTTACTTAGATTTAGTTATTTAATTGACTGTGCTGTCGTACTATATTTGACCATACACCCACTTATCATCTTGAGTTTGGTGAATTTGTAAATCATGTACGAGTATTTGTTTTTAAGGTTTAAGACACATGCTAAGTGGTTAATGGATTAAATCCTGTTAGAAACAAAAGTAGTGATGCTACCAGGTCATGCATATGCTTCCGTCGTAGGCTTTGAAAACAATAGTGAACCCTGTGACAATAATATGTATTAATAATAAATTATATTTTGTTAATAAATTAGGAGCGTGTCGATTTTGGATATCATTAGGGATTGTGATGGCTATTTTCGAGGTACGGATTTCGTCCCCTTTCTTTTCAGCACTACTCTATTTAGGATTAGTTATATTTAATTTGTTCCGTTGGTAAATCTGTTCCTTCCGTTATTATTCGTTTTAACTGTTTTGATTCTCCGAAAGTTATTTTAAAGTCTGTTTCGAAATATTTAAATATTTATCTCTGTAATTTTCGAAAATTATGTATGTTACATATCTGCGTAGAATATTTGAAATATCTGTTCAGGTAATTTTAAAATTGTGAAAATTATTTTATTTGAACCCTTAGAGTGATATAGGGTATACCGATTTAACCAGCTGTAGGGGTACTACAGCCATGTCATTGCGGCACCAGTGGCATGACACTTCCGTGGCAGTGTGATTAGTCACGGCGTATCCTTCTGATAGCTCAGGTGGCGAGCTTTGCGCATTTAATATTTGTTTGAGGATACGTGGGTGCACCCAATCTGATTTGATTTGTGATTTGATATTTGACGGTGACGTTGTATATGCCGTACACGTTGTCCGGTTTGTTGCACGCATTAGGTACCCTATGATGTGTGTATCTGTTATCTGTTCTGTATCGGTATGAAATATCCTAACCCCTCGTTGCTTCAGCCTTATTTTAAAAATTAATGTTTATTTATAACTGTCAAACTATATATCTTCTTTCTGTTCTATAAAACTGTATTCCAATCCGTACTGGGCATTTGGCTCATGCCGTATTCTTTCTTCTGGCAGGTACTTAGGGGGATGTTGGGTTGTGTGATGGAGAGCTACCCTTACTTCATTTATTAGGACATTTGAACTTCTCAGATATTTTAGTCATTTTTATTATTAGAGATTTTGGATTCATTCACAATTATCATTTTGAATTACTTTGGAGGTTTTGATATTAGTTTGGAGACCTATTGTACCTGTCTAATTATTAAGTTTGGTGGATTTTAGTACTCTGTATATAGGTTTGAGGTTTGTTAAGTAACCCCTCATCTCGTTTTGGGAAGGGGGTGTTACAATTATATTATAAAGTCGAATATTTTGAACATACCATGTACTCGATTGTAAGGCAAAAAAAAAAAGGATCAAAATTTCTAATTTTTGTGAGATGTAAGTGTATATGTTTGAATTTTTTTTACTTTTTTTAGTTAATCTTATTTATTTTATAAATAAAAGAGTGAATTCAAGATACATTTCAACTTCATGACATAATAATAAGTTGAAGTTACAGAGTCCACGAGTTACCATCGCTTGAGAAATTCAGATTAAAGAAAATAAAAGCCACTAACTTGATTTAACAATTTTGAAAAACATCTTTTACCCCTTTACTTATTGAATTTCATTTTAAATTCAATAACACTTTTACTACTTATTTTTTGTAATTTATTAAAATCTCTATAAATAAATTACTTTGGTGAAAAATTATTTTCTTATTTCCAATACAATATATATAATATAGTTCTAAAATAAAACAATAATTTTTTAGTACTTTAAAAACCGGTAAATGGTTTGGGCCGATTATAGTTGGGATTAACATTTTATCCCCATATATGGAGCCACTAGCTTGAGGTTTGAGTACTTTAGAAACCGGTAGATGGGTCTGGGCCGATTAAGTTGGATAGTTGAGTCCAGTCCATGTAAGTTTAGGGTTTAAACGAACCATACATAAATAGAATAAGATTAAAAAGGGGGGTTGGGTTTCTAGGGTTTGAGTATATAAACGAAATTAATCTCATATTATTTCATACATCTCTCTTTGTTCTCCTCGAGATCCCCACGGCAGCGCCGCCGATACAGTAGCCATGGTTCACGTCAACTTTTACCGCAACTGTATGACCCCCCTCTCTCCCTCGTTATATATACGTGTATGTTTTATATCTCTATATCTGTTTTAAGAATGTAAAATTTTATATATGAACCTAGATTGTATTTAAGAATTGATCTGATCAATAATGTGGCAATTACAATTCTCTTCAGTTTTTTAAATTTTATTGAATTATGATTATCGTTATGGTTGAATTGATTCTAAACTCTGTTTGGTTTGCATATAATTTGAAAATTATTTACATTTTTGTTTTGTACATGTAAATAATTATTAGAAATATTACTGGTTTTGTTTCGCATTTTATGGTCATTTTGTAATTTGGCTAATCGAGTTGATTTAAGAAGTTTGAATTCGACGAGTTAAGAAAATCCTGGTTTTGTGGAGGAGTTTCACTTGATGCTAAGCTTCTTACTCGAGTCTAATTAAGCTAGAAATTTATCAGGAATGAAGCTTGATTCAATAGAGGTGTATAAAAAGTTTTGATTTGTCATTAAGTTAGCATCATTAGTTGATAATAATATATAATGGCTTAATTCCTTTAATCTCGTAATGTCTCTGAATAAGGTGTTGAATTGACGTACAAAGCTCTGTTATAATGTAGGACTTGGTTTCTTGATGACAGAGGCACTCGTATTGATCTATCACCCTTTTCTTTTTAGGGTGCTGTTACCTTGCAGGAACTGAATTATAACTTTTTAGTGTAATGTTATACCAGTTGTTTAATTTGTTTATTGTATATTTTTAGTCTGCAGTTGTGCTAATGGTTCTTTGTCTCTTTAGATGGGAAGACGTTTAAGAAGCCTCGTCGTCCTTATGAGAAGGAGCGATTGGATGCTGAACTCAAGCTTGTTGGAGAGTATGGGCTACGATGTAAGAGGGAACTCTGGAGGGTTCAATATGCTCTGAGTCGTATCCGTAATGCTGCAAGGAATCTGCTGACCCTTGAGGAGAAGGATCCTCGCCGGATCTTTGAGGGTGAAGCTCTCCTCCGCAGGATGAACAGATACGGATTATTGGATGAGAGCCAGAACAAGCTCGATTATGTCTTGGCTTTGACAGTAGAGAACTTCCTTGAGCGTCGTCTTCAAACCCTTGTGTTTAAGACTGGCATGGCAAAGTCCATTCACCATGCTCGCGTTCTTATTAGGCAGAGGCATATCAGGTATATATAACGTTTTTGTCCTTTACATATAATGGAGGAAATTTCAAGCTCCACTGGATTTTAATATTGTTTTACCTAGGAAATGAGACTAACCTGTGTCTGTTTACCAGACTTGGTAATGAAATTAGATGGTTCATAGAGTAAGAAATTTTCATTCTATGGTTGTTTACGTAAGTTCTGGCTATAGGGGACAGGGTGGTTCTCTTACCCTGCACCTTGGTAAGTGGTCCTGCATGCTTGTATATTTCATTCAGTCAATATTATACTTTGTAGCTTAGAAGTTACAGTAATATTTTTCATATACAATTTTAATAAGCCTTCTGTAGTGTTATCAAGCTGGTCTTTGGGAAGACTCCGAGTAGGATTATGCCAAGGATAAAAAGTTAAAAGTCTGCCAAGAAACTGAGTCATCATTCATCACTGTAGTTACTTTACTGGAAAGCTGTATATTGTCTATACATGTAGACTGTCTCTCTGAGCAGTTACCGCCCATGGCCCATTGTTTTGTGTAGATGATATGACACAGATCCATGCTATGTTTTTTGGGCTTAATGGTTTTTGTGAAATATCTAATAGGCTTTGGGTTTTGACTCGATTGTATGTTTTTTTTCGTGATATACTAGTTGGCGTTGGGTTTTGACTTAATTGTACATACTCAGGGTTGGAAGACAGGTGGTCAACGTAGCTTCATTCATGGTGAGGGTGGACTCACAGAAGCACATTGATTTCTCTCTTACTAGCCCATTTGGAGGTGGTCGTCCTGGAAGAGTGAAGAGAAGAAACATGAAGGCAGCTTCAAAGAAACAATCTGGTGGAGATGGAGATGAAGAGGACGACGAATAAGCAGTTAATTTTGGCATCAATTAGGATGTTTTTTATCCTCCGAGACATCTTAGAACTGAGTAGTAGGTCTTTTTACATTGCTTATTATGGGATTTCATAGTTTTGGATGTTGTCTACTCAGGTTCTCTTTTAAGTTACGGTGGCTAGAAAAGTTTGCTGTCATTTGATATTGGATAATATATTAATCAGAGTATCAGACTGTTTATTTATGCACTCGATTTATTTTAAATTTTATATTAGAGGTCGTTTGGTATGAAGTTATTGATGTAGGAATTTTAACTTGAAATACCCATATAACACAGCAAGTCATCCCCTTGGTAATCCACATTTCTTGTACACAAAACACATATATATATTTTTTAGATTAAAAATTATGGGCACATATATAATTTTTATATAAACTTTTTAATCCAATATCAAATGATACATGAAACTTTTTTAAAGATTATAATCTATACTATATTATTAAAACCGAAAGATTAAAAGTTTTGGTCGTCGGTTGGTTTGGTACTGGGTGAACCATAGAAAAGATCTTGACCGTCCAATTTTAAGTGAACGATAGAAACAATCTTAACCGTTGAATTTTAATAAAATATAATTTTAAAAGAATATAGTCGTACATACAACTCTAAGACCAGTAGTCCTCTTTTTATACAACTCATCAGAGATAGAATTATATTATATTATATTTAAATTATATTCTATATTTTTATTTTACAAATACTACTTATCCTATAATTTTTATTTAATATATTATTAAAATTTATCCTATAATTTTAATTTAATATATCATTGAAATTTATGATAAAATTGAAAGTTTGGTAGTCGGTCAATATTTGGGCCGGATAGTTGATTAATTGTTGGGCCTAATTTTAAAATATTAATCTTCTAACTAAAAAATAATCTCATATTAATCTTCTAACTAAAATATCTCACATTAATCTCCTAAGTAAAATACATCTCTATACAAAACAAACAAAAATTATCATATTAAAATATAAATACAAATAAATTATATAAAAATATATCATATAATATTAAATAAAATTTAAATTATTATTATACAAATACAAATAAATTCAAATCATTATAAAATATTAAAATAAAAATATTAAAAAACTAAAAAAAATCATCCGTGCATCGCACGGGATAAAAGCTAGTATATTAATATTTGAAAAGAACAGAATTGTATATATATAAATAATTACAAATTTAATAAATAAAAAAATTAACACAATGAACAAAATATTTAAATTAGTCACTACAAAAAAGTGAAAAATTGAAACCCATAATTACGTTGAAAAAAGAATAATTATAATTAAATAAAACATTTAAGGGAAAAAAAAGAAATCAACACTAATAATGAAAATTTTCAAAAATTTAATAAAATAAATATTTAGTTAGTAATTAAATAATTAAATTTAATAAAAAAGTTATTTTTAAGATATATATTAACAAACAAATTATTGACTTAAAGTAAAATAAATAATATATAGGAAATAAAATATTATATCAACTGAAATGGATGATCAGCAAGTACACTGTTATACCCAAATTTCAACACGTGTTATTTGTAATGAGTTAATATTTATTGGGCTGAATTTATAATTGTTGGGGTGAATTATTGTTGTTGTTACTGAACAACTACCCAATATTCAACAACAACCACACTCCGACGACTAGTAAAAAACACCACCCTTAGATTTTGATTTTGGCGATGGACTTCAAATATTGATGTTACCAAATCCCTCCATCAACAAATTGGCATTAAAAGGAAGGGCAAATACACATCTTAGGAGGAAAGTTATTACATCAAATCTAGAATTTTAAAGGTTTTCATGGTGGACATCACAGGCGGCTATGAGAGACATTAAATGAGGAGATATTGAAAAAGATTTGTATGGGTTGTTGGCATTCATTATGTTATGGTTCTCATCATGGTTTGAAGTATGTAGTCTCAAGTATGATTTAATGGTTGATGGGTAATCGATCTTGGAGTCAAAATAAAATAAAATTCGTATGTATGATGTTACACGCGCCACTTACACTTTGTTTGAGTCATATCTTGAGTTCTAGAAGTCGGATTTGGATGATTTTACAGTCCACTCGAAACTTCTTAAATTCTCTTTAATTCAGAGGTAACAAAAGAAGAATCCATATGAGATCAGTCCAAAACTGGAGAGAAAAGACAGCTGTGAATTTCATCAAAAAATTCTATCCAGTTCAGAAATCTGCTGGCAATTGGTTTAAAACATTATGATGAAATCTACATCTCATGAGGGGAAGGAGATTACGGTTAATGGAAAAGCAAGCACATGGAGAGGGAGACTTGCAGAGATGAGACACAATTATCAGGAGTTGCATATCCATATCACAAAGCGCGTCTACCAGGTAAACCCTAACGTTTTAATATTTTCTGTTGTTGATTAGATTTTTTTAGGTAGAAAGTCACATTAAGACAAATATCTGAAGGTCATTAGATGGAGAAAAGAATTAAGCTTATTTTTGCTTAAATTAGATGAAAATTCGGATTTGTGGGAGAGTTTGCGCAGCAATCACTGTTTCGGCTTTAACTTGAGTTTTAGAAGTCAGAATTGGATGATTTTATAGCCCATGCGAAGATAACAGAAATTCCTACAACTTGGAGATGGTCCAATATTCTATTTTCGAGGGAAGAAGCCCAGAAAAAGGTATGGACAACTGAGTTTTATGAGGAGCTGCATCTCCATCTCCATCTCCCAAGGCACACCTTCCAGGTACAATCAAACTTTCTTGATATATTTTTGTTGTTGATTGTATTTTTGCACATATTGATTTTTGTAGGAAGAAACGGATGAATAAGGCGGGTATGAATAATTTTGATGATAGAAAATTTTATTCAACATGATAACTGGAGGCCTAGTAGTGAAGCTATGATAGGTAGAAATGATGTTTATAATAGAGCATATGCTCATAATGGTGGCGGTTGTATAAACGGAGGTTGATTCTAACAATACCGTTAGGGGTCGACGCCAAGGCCAATCCCCCGTCGTGAAAGAAGGGAAGAACTTAATGATTTGAATTTTATTTAGTTAATTTTTATTGAAGGCCCTCAACGGTTCATGGGGATAAAATTTTATTGAAGACGGTTCATTGGTAAACTTTAAGTGAAGGCCCTTAACGGTTCACGAGGATAAAATTTTATTGAAGACTCTTTGTTGGTTAAATTTTAGTCAAGGCCCTCAATGCTTCATGAGGGTAAAATTTTATTGAAGACTCTTTATTGGTTAATTTTATTGAAGGCCCTCAACGATTCATGGGGGTAAAATTTTATTGAAGACGGTTCATTGTTAAACTTTAAATGAAAGTCTTCAACGCTTCATGAGGGTAAAATTTTATTGAAGACTTTTCATTGATTAATTTTAGTGAAGGCTCTCAAAGGTTCATGAGGGTAATTTTTTTTTGAAAACTCTTCATTGGTTAAATTTTAGTGAAGGCCCTCAACGCTTCATGCGAGTAAAATTTTATTGAAGGCTCTTCATGTATTAAATTGAAGGCTCTTCATGTTTTAAATATTGAAGATTATCGAATGCTTTCCGGGGGTTGAAATTTTTAAAGATTATTGAAAATTATTGAAGGCTCCTCATCCTCCTTCGCTAGATCAGATTCAACTAATGACCTACTCAAATAAAGTCTTAATGTTGCTCAATATTTTCATTCTACAAAAGTCTTGTAGTCAAGATACATTAAAAAGGGAAAACAAGGTATAATCGCTCGTCCCATTCAAAAGAAGTTGCACAATATTTGTCTCGATATGGATGTCTTGGTACCAGATGTATTAGTATGAAATATCCTGAATATGGGATGTCTCTTATGAAGAAGTATCAACTCAAGATTAAACTTCTTGAAGATTTCATGAGTTTAATCTTTCTTAGAGGCTTCATGAGTTAAAATTTTATTGACGGTCCTTCGTGGGTTAAAATTTTATTACGGGCCTTTCATTGTTTAAAATTTGATTGACGACTGAGTGGTCTGAGGGTTATGTTTATTGATTGAGTTACTTAAGGCGCGCCTAATATATAAAAAGAAAAATGGAGATATGTTTTCTCAATGAGTTTATTTTAATTGTTTCTATTATCATCTTGGCATATCTTAAATATCAATGTGGAGATTTGGTTTGATAATGAGGAGTACTTATGATGGTATGGAGAAGCATGTAGACACATGGTGTGCCTAAATCTCATAGTGCGGTCTTATTAGACATGAATATATTATATGATGATGCAAAAGAGTTATAAGGGAGGTTGTTTTTACATGCACGTCATAAAAGTTATTATTATGCGCGAGATATTTGAAGAGTGTGCGGAAAACATAATTTTGAAAGAAGTGAAGAAAGAAGCAGTAATATGTGTTGTAACTATGAAATTTGGTGATGAAGAAGTTGAATATTTAATTCATCTTATATTTATAATATTGCAAGGAAATGAGGTAGTTGTTATACCCAAATTTTAGCATGTGTTATTTGTAATGAGCTAGTATTTCTTAGGTTGAATTTATAGTTATTGGGTGAATTATTGTTGTTGTTATTGAAGAAGCCTCTCCGCCAGTCATTGCCTCTCAGCCATTCATTGCCTCTCCGCCATATATGCCAATTAATGCCGATTGAAGGCCATAGCTCCGTATTTCTCGGGCTGCCCTCCTAGGAGAGTTATGGTGTGCAGCCAACCTTATCTCGGATGATCCTTTTCCTATACTCAAGCGAGTTTCCCTCGTCTGAGGGCTTAAAATGTGTCCTACATTTGTGGTGGAACTAGTACTGGATTCTAATCAAGGTATCCAAGGAAATAGCTGTAGTGGACTAGTTAGAGCCCACGGTTTTCGGGTCAATGTCGAATCCATGAAGTCCTTGAGGCTTATACTGAGTTTTGACCTATCCAAATAAACCCGAATGTAGAGTTCTCTTTCAATTAGATTTCTCTTGCCTTTTTCTATCGGGCCTCCACTTCAGTAAGAACTACGTGGCCTCGATCATCTATAAATTGGGGTACATAGGCACATTGTTAGAGGCTGGACGTTGAGAGCCGCCACCAACTAAAAAATCTTAACAATATCATCCCCCAATATTCAATAAATACAACACTATGACGACTTTTCAAGTAAAAAACACTATCCTAGATCTTGATTTTGGCGATGAATATCAAATTTTGTTGTTAACAAATTCCTCCATCAACATACACGTTTTAAAATGTAAACCAAACAAAAATTTTAGTCTCACATGAACTTCATATGACGAAATGGAATTTCGTGTGATAAGTAACTTCCTGCAGAATAATATATACCAAACAAACACTTAGTTTGTTGGATCTCTCTACCTTTACCCCCCATGACCTTCTGCACTACATACGCATTTTCAATTTTGAAAATATGTAATTTATTTCTGTTGTGAAATTTCAATATTCTTTTAATCTTATTGCTTGGGAGTATTTAAATTAGGGTACATAATACTGGCCTAATACTATCATTTTTTTATATGACCTCGTTTTTTTTCATCTACTGTACTTGTTTATACATTCTCCATTCCATTTCTTTCGATCATATTAGACACCAGGATCTTAACTAGATGGAATATGATCTCGTGACTTGATGTTCCGACCATTCCATTACATAATAGTTTATTCAGACAGAGATATAAAGAATCAGTAATTGTTATGATTCCAATTAGTTTTTCTCAACAAAGAACGCTTTGCAAGTCATTATGTTCGCCAAGTCGCCTTTCGTCTGAACATGATCAACATTTAAATAGTAAGGGGGAAGAAGTCACTTTTCCAGCCAAATTTAAATTCTGTGGGGGTGGGGAAATGGCCGGCTAACAGACATGAGAATCTGTATGTGCACAGCCAGATGTTGAGGAATAAGAGTGACGGGGCGGTTGTAAAGGAAAGTACAAATTGCCTTGTTTGAACATTATTATACCAAAGTGGAGGTCGCATTTTGCAGTGAAGGTAAAGAATTGTGAATTTCAGAAGATTTTGCAGACAATATTAGTTACAGAAAAAGTAATGATTTTCCTTGTAATGTCGATGTTTTTGATCTCGTCACTTGGTTCCTTTTTTGTTTCTTAGTTAGGTAGAAATAGTCTTTTTGTATTTGTAAATACAGATATGTATAATTGTATACTATTAAACAGTTGTAAAGGATTCCGGCTGGTTGTTTGTTTTTAAGTTGCGTTTCGAATTCAGAAGAACAGAGCAAACCAACTTTAAACTCCACACAATAGACTAAAAACATGCGGATGGATCATAAAGGAAGTCAAGTCTAGAACAAAATAAAAACAACGAATGACATTAGACCAATGAGGCCATTGGCAATACTACTAAGGTCTCAAAAGCATAATAGTAAACCTACTATTTCAGAACATTTGTGGCAATCTAGTACTCATCACCATCATCACCATCCTCCCCATCTTCGGCAGATTCAAGCCCCACCTCTTCATAATCTTTCTCCAAAGCGGCCAAGTCCTCTCTTGCCTCCGAGAATTCACCCTCCTCCATGCCTTCACCGACATACCAGTGAACGAAAGCCCTTTTTGCATACATCAGATCAAATTTTGTATCAATCCTCGAAAAAACCTCAGCCACACTAGTTGAATTGGAGATCATACACACAGCCCTTTGCACCTTAGCCAAATCACCTCCAGGGACAACAGTCGGAGCTTGATAATTAATTCCACATTTAAACCCTGTAGGGCACCAATCCACAAACTGAATAGTCCTCTTGGTCTTGATTGTGCCCACTGCTGCATTCACATCCTTTGGCACCACATCTCCCCTGTACATCAAACAACAAGCCATGTATTTCCCGTGTCGGGGATCACATTTAGCCATCATAGAGGATGGCTCAAAAGCAGTGTTAGTGATCTCAGCAACTGAGAGCTGTTCATGGTAAGCCCTCTCTGCAGATATGACTGGTGCATATGAAGAAAGCATGAAATGGATTCTGGGGTAAGGGACCAAATTAGTTTGGAACTCGGTAATATCCACATTCAGTGCTCCATCAAAACGGAGAGAAGTTGTTAACGAAGAAATAACCTGAAACAATCACAAATTCCTCAACACCAAACAAAAGAAAAAGGCATAATCTTTAACACCACAAACTCTCAATGTCATAATAAGAATAAACGAACTCATACCTGAGAAACAAGCCTGTTGAGATTAGTGTAAGAGGGCCTTTCAATATCAAGCGATTTACGACAAATATCATAGATAGCCTCATTATCAAGGAGAACAGAAACATCAGTGTGTTCGAGAAGCGAGTGAGTTGAAAGCACAGAATTGTAAGGTTCAACAACAGATGTTGAGATCTGAGGTGAAGGGTAAACAGTGAAACCTAATTTCGATTTCTTTCCGTAATCAACAGAAAGCCTCTCAAGAAGCAAAGATCCAAGTCCTGAACCAGTTCCACCCCCAACAGCATGAAAAACCAAGAACCCTTGTAGCCCAGTACAATTATCAGCCAATTTTCTAATCCTATCCAAACACAAATCCACAATCTCTTTCCCAACTGTCCCAAAATCATATACACAATATAAGCATTTCAACAACAACAATCTTTAAAAAAAACACTCAAATCGAAGGGGGTTAGAAATGTACTTGTGTAGTGGCCTCTAGCGAAGTTATTAGCAGCATCTTCTTTACCACTTATAAGTTGTTCAGGATGGAACAACTGGCGATAAGTTCCAGTTCGAACCTCATCGATAACAGTGGGCTCCAGATCCACAAATATGGCCCGTGGAACATGTTTTCCAGCGCCTGTTTCACTGAAGAAAGTGTTGAAAGCATCATCTCCACCTCCAACAGTTTTGTCACCAGGCATTTGCCCATCAGGCTGTAATGTAAATAAATTCAAGAAAACACAAGTCAGGTAAAAAAAGATCACATTTTTATTACAAATCTTGTATGACATATGAAATAGATACAAGTTAATGCAAGTATATGTAAGAAGGTGAAACCTGAATGCCATGTTCAAGACAGTAAAGTTCCCAGCAAGAGTTTCCAACTTGGATACCAGCTTGACCAATGTGGATCGAAATGCACTCCCTCATTTTCTTGATTTTCTAGGGTTTGAAATGTGTGTGTATAGAGAGTGAAGAGACTAGATGTAGATCTGAGAGGTTTATAAAATGGTAGAGTTGAGAGAGAAATGAAAGGGGTTGGATTTATACAGGCTGTAACTTTTTTTTATTTAGGGTTTTTTAATTTTTCTAACGGTGCAGTGTTGATTTTGGATATTAGCTGTCAAATTTGAAATTTTATGGGATCGAGCGTTGTGATTTTCTTGATTTGTGTGGGAGATTCAGAGATTTCAAATTTTGAACCTGTTGGGTTTATTTTTTTCTCTTAAAATTAAGAAAAATAAGATTCAATTTCGAATATACAAAGACAAGTGCCGGGTCTCTTTATTTTTCTTGAGATGTCGACTCAGTTTAGTAAGCTGAAATGCTAGAAGAAGTACATTAGAATAAATAGATTGATTTATTAATACACAACATAAAATAATACTTGCAAATTTTTAAATGATTTTTTGTACCACAAATTTGCAAAACCAATGCACACGACTCCTGCTCACTCCCGGATTTATTAGAACATATATTTATTTATAAGATTATAAGCTTATTTATTAAAAAAACATAAATTTTTACAAATAGAATCAAGCAAAATGATCCAAATATAACCACTATTTTTCCTGAAAATATATATAAATAAGACCGTATATTTATAAATATTTTAAGGACAAGGCAGCATAAATAGTAAGTAACATTTTCGTTAATTTCTTTAGAAAAAATGAGTAATGGCATAGTTGGAAAAATGAGTTTCAATTGTTGGTTGGGATTTATTTTTGGAATTCTAGGATTCTTCTAAACATAATTGTTATATTCAAAGGGCGAAAGTATACCATCAATCAAATTGTTTGAACATAGAATGTGCAAGTTTTTGGTGCTTGCAGTCTTGAAGTAGATACTACATATAGTTTAGAAAATACAAAAGCATGTTACAACATCCACTGTCCTGACTCCTGAATGCAAAATGTAATACAGTAGCTACTTGCGGCAACACCTAGAACTTGGATTAAAGCACAACTTAATTAACAGAACTATTGATCTTGCACCAGGGACCAGGGTGCAGGCAAACTCTGATCAGAGAGGGTGGCTCCGGTGCAACTAAGGCTGCAGCCTGCATGTCTCTCACAGGACAGCCTTCTTCTTCTTGGAACAACTTATCCTTAGCATGAATGCATGATGCAGCTACCCATGCCATAATTTTTGCTAATTCTTGTCACGGTGTGATATTCGTGTCATGAGTCAGAGTGATTACCAGCTCATAAATATATAGTACTGGATCTGGTTTCATCTAAGGTTAAAATATTCTGCAGTACTATATTTATTTTAAATTGTAATACTTGCTACATAAGAATGCACATTGTTATTTTAAATAAATGACCTTAGAGGAGTGCGTATAGGAATATACAGTATACTTAGTATGTAATATGAAGCAAGTCCTTGGTTTAATTAACGATGCCAGTATTTGAACTTTGAAGTTTTTGTGAGTTGATCTTTCTTATCATGCAGCTTCTAGCAGGATCATATTCAAAATATATATTTGCTCTCTTTCTTTTGTTTGTTTTAAAAGTTAGTCCAACATTTTCACACCCTTCTGAGTTCTGTCCTCTGTGCTATAATTTTCCTCAGTAAAACAGTTGCCACAAGTCCCTTTAAAGACCAAAGATGAATTAGATTGCAATGACATGCAAGGGATGCAGCACATGACAACCTGAACGAAGATTTGGCTCTAGTTACATTTGATTTCAATTGAAGCTGTAGGGAGAATTCTCTTTGATGAAATCAGCAGGATGTTAATTAGGAATAGATATACATATTCTACCGCAACTTGAAAAGGATTGCTTGCTAATCTACTGATTTTTATGAGACACTATGAGCATGAAGATGGGTTGAGTGTTTCATCATATCGTCATATGAACCAATAAGATCGGGTAGATAATTTCTGCTTCTCGAAGTCTCATTTTTTTAAAAACAAAAACCATGGTGGACTAGTATATTTCAATGTGTATTTCCTGTTTACTTCGATTGGTGCATAAATTTTTTAATTTGATTCAAATGTAGGAAATAATGGTAAATGTAATGCGTTACATGCTCTTTCACCAAGTTATATGATGAAACAGTTGTGTATGTTCTCTCAACTGGATTAGGATGAGGCAATCAGTTCTGTGCCTGGGGAAACTGTTGGCTGTCTGCACAATATGTTTTCAAGACGAGGGCAACGCTTATTATATGTATCGGAAAGATTTGGTGACTAGTGAGTAATCGATATTCTAAATTGGACATTGCAGGCTTGCGGCATTTGATAAAAATCGGTGGAATATTTATTACACATTCTTTCATCAAGGAAGATACTTCATGATCAAATGAGATTCGACCTAAATACTCTCTCTTCTCTGTCTTCCCTTCACCCCTCTCTTTCTTACTTTACCTTTCATATTCCGATTTCCGCAGCTTCCTTTTCCCGGATCTCTACTAAACTCGGTTACCCAATGGGTCATATGGTTTTCTATATAAGCATCTTGCCCTCGGGTAAATACTCTTTATTTGCTCTCCACACTAATTGCTCACACAAACCCAATTACTTTGCTTCTCTTCTCTTCTCTTGAAAACCACCGAATCGCCTTCGTATGTGTATGAGTTCATAGCATACTACGCAACCATGCCTATATATAAGCTACCTATGGCTATCTCTCACAACAAGTCTCTCCTCTCTCCAGCTGTGGGACTTAGCTCATACTACCCCTTCCCGGAGTTGAAGCCAACAACCAATCAAGTTTCGCCCGACAAAGATGTTAAGGATTCAACTACTTGTGGTAAGATACCCTATTTTCTATTTAGTTTACATGATTTAAACACTTCCAACAGGAACTCTAGTGTGTTAACCAAAGCAAATGGATTTGTCTATGTCACACCTCCAGTTGAATTTCTTAAACATGCTTCTTTGTCTTGGAAAAATTGTTGTTATGGTTTTGCTAAGAGTGATGATATTGAGTTTGATTTCGATGTGGTTATGAATATTGCTCTGGGTATCTATGAGTTTATTGGACTTAAGAATGTTTACAAACACTATGCATGTTTCTTGGTTTTTAAGTTTAAAAATGAGTCTGCTATGCTTAGAACTGTTAGGCTAAGTCCTTTGGAAATCTCTGGTTGTTTGTTTGATTTGCAAGCTTGGTCTGAAGACATTTCCCCTCTCTAGATTTCTAGCCATGAAAGCCATAAATTTGTTGTCCATGCTTTCAAGCTCTTCAAGAATGTAGAATTCATCATCTTCAGACTCACTCTTGACATGTTCTTCTTCTTCTTCTTCTTCTTCTTCTTCTTCGTCTTTTTCAACACTTTCCTCACTTTTCATTCTCTGGCTAGTATCAACTCTTTCCAACTTTACTGGTTCTTTGACAATTAGGGCACTAGAGACATTTGTCATCTTACATCTGTTTCCTAGAATATACTTCTTTTGAAAGTACTCTAGTTCATATGTCTTTAGTATTCCATACAGAGTCTCTAATGAGAGTTTTGTTAGATCTCTTCCTTCTCTAATAGCAGTAATTTTGTGCTTCAAATGCTCAGGAAGAGTTAACAAAAACTTTAAATTTTTTCTTTTGTCTCATAGACCTTTCCATGTAGTTGTAATTAATTGATTAATTTGTTAAACCTTTCAAAGACCTCAATTATACCTTCATTTGGTTTTGACATAAATGTTTCATATTATGAAACCAACAATTGTCTTTGGTTTTCCCTTACTTCCATTGTGCTTTCACATAGTAGCTCTATGGTTTCCCAAATTTGCTTGGAATTGGTGCAATTGACAACATTGATATACATGACCATGTCTAGAAAATCAGTCAGTATGAGCATGAGACTATTGTCAAGAGCAACTTTCTCTCTTTCCGTGTCAGTGTATTGAGATAGATCTTTTGGTACCTATGTAGCTGGTATTACCTCTAAGCAACTAGTTGTTTCAGGAACTAGTGTCATAAGCATGAATGGTCCATTCTTCAAGATCTCATGATACATGTAGTTTGCAGTCTTGATGAATGTGAGCATTTTCTTTTTTCATAGTATGTAGTGTTCTCTATCAAATGGAGGAATCTTGATGCTGTTAAGTTTCTGGGAACTTATTTTGATCTTTGTACTGTTTGTATGTCAACAACCTGAGCTCTGATACCACTTGTTAGAAATGAGAGCTATAGAAAATACATAGAGATGGGTGAATGTATGGTTTAAACTTTTTGATTTTCTCTTTTGTTTTCTAGCTTGATGAACTAAATAACGAATCTTTATAACTTTTATAACTTAAACAATGTTTACTTAAAAGATTGCGAAAATAACATAAACACTCAAAGTTTAACTTTCATTCTAATTGTATATTAGAATGAGTTGCTACAAATCTGAGATACTGATGTGAATTTCAGCTTCATGTTCTTGAAGAATAAACAAGGTTTTAATTTTGTTCCAAACACACTGAACTGTGAAGTTGTGCATTCTACTACATAAACAACATGTCTTTGGTGCACATGCTTTCACAGTCAGCTATACTATAACTAAAAATAGACAAATGAAACTTTATATTTTACTTAATTCTATTTCTAGCTAAGTCTTTCAATTTGACAGTTTGTACCATCTGCATTATATCTTCTGTCTTTGTCTTGTTCTTCCTTCAAGTTTCATTGTAGACTTGTCATTATTTTCACATGTTTGACTGACCTGATCTTGACAATGCTTCAAATTACTTGTCTTGTTCTATTGTAAATTTCCTTGAAACTAGCTTCTTGAAATATTTGAATACCCAACTAATGTTGCTTTGAGAAGTCATGAGATAAACTTCTCGATCGAGTACTTTTGAGACTTCTCGATTAGTATTTAACTGATTACTTCTCGAATGTCTAGACTTCTCGATTGCATACTTTTTTTCGAAGACTTCTCAATCATACTAGACTTCTCGAATGACTCATTTCCTCAACTTCTCGATTGCTTCAATAACTAACTTCTCGATTTGTTATTCTGGACTTCTCGAATGTATATCATTTTCATACAACTCGATTGGCTTCAATTCCTTGACTTCTTGATCGAATACTGATCCAATGACTACTTTGAGACTTCTCTGCCAGTTACACTTCTAACTTCTCGCCAGGGTGACTTCTCGACAGATCATTTGCCTTAGAAACAATTTCATTTCTGAACTCCTTATTTTGATGAGGTCTTCATTCCCCTGATGCATGATCTATATTGACTTGAATCTTCTACCAGTAATTATTCTTGTGACCATCTATTTATAATTGGAATTACAGTAGAAACATACTTCTATATGCAAGTGTATAAACTAAAAAACTAAGTCACCACATATACATGAAGTTCTAAAATGTTACAACATGACAAGTAAAAATACACTAGTAGGCTTGATTTGGTCCAACATTATCAATAAATGCTGCTAAAGAAGTTGACATGCAGGGTTGGCCAAACCGGAGGACCTCACAGAATGGACTCAGGAGTGGGACAGATGATGCATCACATGGTGGTCGTTGGATGCCAAGTTTCTTCCCTCTCCCATGTTACTTTTCAGGACTCCTTTCATAATTTTCTAAATTGTAAACTTAACATTGACTATATTGTTGATTGTTCAATAGACTGCACTGAGAGTGTACTCCCATGTAACTTTTAACTCCTCTAAGGAATAGGGTGGTCTCTATGAGGCCACTCTTGATTAGTTTATAAATATATTAAAATTAGCTAAAAAAAGATACTTCATAGAACTATGTCCTACTTATCCACCTCTTCAACATAATATCTAGATTATGTGATATATAGACCATATATATAGAGACAGGAAAGATCAGTTAATCCATATTTGTGCCTATCTTGGCTCAAAAGATTCTTTTTCTACCGAAACATTTCGGTAATAGAATTCTATCAATAACAATTTTAGATAGAAGCAATATTATAGTATAGTATTAAGATGTTTGGAGTTGATCGGGGGATCATATACTTGAATTGTTATGGTTGCAAGTAAATTCAGTTAAATACTGCTGTCTATTCCGGTCCTACTACAACTTCACTAGCCAGCAACTTCTGAATACCATAGTCTTTCTTTTGTTCTTTTTAAGTACAAAAAAGAGCGATAATGAGAATTCGGACATATGACCTTTAAAGAGTCTTTGTCATTAAACTATTAATATATACTCGTCGAATGTTTTATAAGGTGGGAAGGAGTCACTAGACTATTAACTTATAACCTTTTAAATTTTGACAAGATAGCTGATGGGTTTAATAGCATACCATTAAATGGGTCCTGACTTTGACCCTGACAAACAATTGTTATAATCATTCATTCACGTTTTTTTTCACGGATAACATTACAAGAGAACTTTTTATGAATTCAGGGGATCGCGTCATCTGTCTACACTTATTGCAAGGTTTTTAGGATTTTTTAGTATTCGCGAAAAAATTATTATGAATAATCGCTTGTTTTGGACCCGCTACGCCCATTAAATAGAGTCCTGTTGTTTTTAAGAGTAAAACTACCCCTTGTATTTGCATTTTTTCAACTAGAAACTAGATATTAATAAATAATCTCTGTTGGGTGGCTACTAGTTATCAGTTCGTGGCAAAACGTTTCTAGAGGTACTTAGAAATTTATATAATCACTTTTAGCTTTTGATCATGATTGAGGCTGAATATTTCTACTTGTCTACATTAATTTTTTCCTGTAAATAAACACTTTTTGGGTTTGTCTTCATTACAAACTAGGATTTTGATACTTATTACTACAAATCTGTCCAGTTGTGTCATGTGATTCAGGGCTAGAAATTGTTCTTTTGTTTTATCTATTTTAAACAATTGAATTAGCAATTTAGGGATAGCCTAGTGGGTGATAAATTGAAAATGGTGGTCCATAACAATGTGTAGTGGGGCTCAGTCACTCGGTGGTTCAATCTTATAGTAGCATTATATACAAGATTACGATATCTTGAAAGTTGCTCACCGGGGTTGATTCATTAAAAGAGTGAACCCCATAGGACTTGAAATCTGAACCCAGTGCATACATAAAAAAAAAAATCTAATCAGGGCAATAAGCAGGCTTAGAAAAAGAAAAGAGTCCAATCACATTCATATTACACACAACTCCATGTGTAAGACATTGAAGAACATAACAAGTTCTCTTCCAAGTTACTACTTGATAAGAAGTATCAAAATACTATACACAAAACAGAACTTCCCTAACTGAAATACAAAAATCACACAAGTGACTTGAGAAGTTATGTATGATCAATGCTAATTACAACAAAGAGGACACCTGATAAGTCCATTTTCATTGCAATCAGGACATCTTTGAAACCCATATTCAGCTTCCTCACTTTCTTCCTCTTCATCATCGTCATACTCAGCTTCATAATATATCTTACAACTCCCTGAACATGTCTCACAAGGCACAAACCTTACATTCCCACACCCCTCACACAATGCACCACCACTACTACGACCATCACCGCCATCATCCACCTTCTCGCAACCATTCAGAACCTTCTCAAGTTGCCCGTCTTCGTTCATTTGACGTACTTCCTCAGCACCACCTATGTAGTTTTTTCCAACAAACACCTTCGGCAAACCACCTCCTACATTACTCTTTAGTAGCTCTTTCAACTCCTCCTTGAATCCCGAATGCATTGAAACATCCCTCTCATCAACTTTCACATTCAACCCTTTCAAAATAACTCTAACATGACAACAATCCTCATAAGTCTTCCTCACACCTCTCAAACTTGTGAAATACAAAACCACCTTTTCTCTACCAAAAACCTCATCTTTATAACCACCATTTAAATTCTTCGAATCCGCAACAAGCCCCACCACTGGCCTCAAGTGAAATGGATTATCCGGTGGCATATCTTCCAATGATTTCCTAAACTGAGTAATTATATCCGGATCAAACTCCGATATAGTAGAATTTGAATTCAGATCATTCTTGGCAACCTCCATCCACAATGGCTTACAAGAATCTTTACAATTTTCTCGAATCAAATTCGAATTCACACTAAACGAAAAACTACGATAATTTCGATGAACAGGGCTTAAGTCTTCAAGCCCCTGCATCAATTCTAATGCATCAATTGTCTCAGGCTCACCCGGTGGGGTTCGAATCGGGGTTCTTGGAACAACTTTTGGTATCTTTTCATCAATCATTTTGGACCAAGACTTGGCCTCAAGCATACCAATAGAAAACTCTTCGTTCCTTGTTTTCTTGTTATCAAATTCATCAAAAGTTTCCAACTTTTCATCTTTTTGGTGAGTTTGAAGGAAAGGGGTGTCAAGTTTTAAAGAACCAAGAGTGGTGGAGGTGAGAGCTACTACATGGTAGGTGTCACCGGCGCGTTGTGGTGGGTGGTGGACGTGCATTGAGTAGCTGCGTGTGATGGGTGTCAATGGCTTGTGGCAGTTGTTGCAGACCTGGTCTTTTTTTGATGTGGCACAACCCATTTCGATCACCCAGTCAAGTAATTGCCTTTAATTTTGAAAATCAAAGAGCATGGAAGGGTTGTTTATGTGTGTGTGTGTGTGTGTGAGAGAGAGATATGTAACATGAAACACAGTAGTCTAGGAATGTGTGTTGTGGGAAACAAGGAAGAAGATTAAAAGAACATTCCCAACAGGGTGAGCTGCATTGGATTTGATCAAGAAGCTAGTAGCAATAATAAAATGGTTGTTTATGAATGATGATCTAGTTCTATGAACAAAGAAAATATGTATGTATACAAGGTGGATTACTTGGGAGAAGAAATGTAGATGTAAGTGGTAACCCTTTTCTCGAATACGTGTGAAGATTGAAAACACTTGACTTATTCAAGTTGATCAAAAGGTGAGTTTTACAGAAACATATATCATATATATGATGTACTATTAAATGTGTGTGTGAAAGGAAAAGATGGAATGAGGGCAATTACAAAAGGAAAATATGAAAGTAAGTCAAGAGATAAGGAGAAATGAATCAGGGAAGATATGCACAAGCACAATTAGCATTAGCAGCAAGTGGCAGTTTTGTGTCTATGCACGAGTCAATTTAGTTGTCATGCATGAAGGGTTCGCTTAACTTATTTAATAAGTAATTATAAATTGAAAATTGTACGAATTTATTAACTGCTATTTTTGTGGAATGCTAAGAGGGGCTAAAATAACATTTATTTCATCAAGAAAAAGATAAGTCTTTTTTGGTTGGGGGTTGTTTGGTATATAAATTTTACACAAGTAGAGTCATAATTTGTACTCCGTATTATACATGTATGAAGGTGTATATTAGCAAATTACCAGAGTGTAGAGGTGATAGAAAATATGTGTGACCAATGAGAAATAGAGGAGAGGAGATATGGATTTGGAAAAGAGGTCCATAAATTTCGGCGAGAGAATTGTGATATTTGTTGAAATCCAAACATAGCCCATTCACAAATACTACTTTTCCTTCTTTAATTTCTAAAATTTTCAAAAATTCATTTGCAAGTCCAACACGCTCCAGCATTGTCTACTTGTACATTACTACTATGATTACATAACCACCAAATTTTCCTTCCTATTACAAACAAATTGTATTGCTTGGTAATTTTATGAAGGACTCTACTCAATGAATATGGTCGGTTTTGGGTTATCTTAAAATGTAAGTAAATTTTGAACATGATCAGGCAGCTCAAATTTCTAGAGGGTTATTATTCTCAATTATCCTGAATTGGAATCTGGCTCACCCCGAAAATTGTTAGAACATATACTAATTTGTAAGATTATAAACTAAATTATTCAAAAAAAAGTATGTAAATTTTAATATATGCAATCTATATAAAATGCCAAACACTTCCCAGGTCACGCACCTTTTCTTATAATTGAAATTGAAACAAGATCTATAAAATATGAAGGTACATGGACATAAATAAATCTATAAGATCAAGCTAGATGCACAGTCTCCAGTCTCCACTATATGTCTATATCAATCAGATAAAGCTAGAGGTACATACTCTGTTAAATCAAATAAAATGGAAAAGTTACAATATCCGTGGGTTCCGTTTTCCCCAGTTTCCAGGTTTGTTTACAGGGCATGAAACATGTTTTATTTCGATCGAATCTTGTCAGCCGATGTACTGTATTTACGTTAATAAGTTCAAATTTCATTCTATTCCTTCTGATTTCATTCATCCCAGCTAAACGCAACATAAGAGTGTCTACCGTCCTTATTAACATAGTTTGATCTTATTAATCAAGCTGCTTGATCATGCAGTTGAGTTGTATAACTCTTAAAAGGTTCCGGTCCGTCCGCTGTTTGAAAGCCTTTTTGCTGCTAAGAGGTTGAATATCCGTGAAATTTTACTAATCTGTGTTAGAAAATGGAAAATTTAAGACATATTTTATATATGTTCTTGATGTAATTTCCGGAAACTAATTATTGGAAGTTGTTCATTGCTATGAGGACTTAAACTTTCATGTTTGGATCTAAGACATTTTCTTAGTGTAATCCATAGATAAATTGAGTAGAAGTTGGTAGCTTGAAATGAGTTAAATGTGATTGTCCCACATAAAAAAATAATATGGGTGTGACTGCTTTATATGCATATATGTGCAAGAGTAATGTCAACTACTAAGGCATGTGAGTGTGCATGGTGTAATAGGGTGTCCTCTCGCACACGCGCCGCCGCCTCGCCTCGCCTCGGGTCGGGTCGAAGGACAATAATAGCAGTATTAGTTTAATTAGATGATAACCCACAGACAACGAGATGATAAATTTATTTCCATTTATACATATATACGTACAGCTAATTAAACAAAAACTATAATAAATGCAACACTACATTACGTACTCGGGGAGCGCGATTCGGTTCGATTTCGATTCTTATTCAGTTTTTTGCTCACCCCGTACTTACCCCAGAAAGGAAATGAACTGATAAATGTGACGTACACCGATGGCCATTGAGATCAATTGCCCCTACCTCTGCTTCATGAAAAAAGCATCTTATTTAGGTGTTTTAACGTTAACTCGTAGGGTTTCCAACTTTACGTTTATTTTCGTTATTGCCAAAAGCAGGTTCAACAAAGCTGCATTATACGTACGTTTCTTTCTCCGTTACTTATTCCTATCATTATCTCTTTTTCTGGCCTTCTGCACCGCGGCAAATCTAAAGCATATAATAATTAACTACCCATTTTTGCGGTATCCATCTCTCGTAAATATATATATATATATAGGGGACTGCTCAAGAGAAAACTTGTTTTTGAGAGAAAACTAAGGTACACTTGTGATCCATTGATTTGATTTTAATCTGATGATGATTGTTATTCACCTAACTTTAATTGGAGTAACTTTGATTATTTCTATATATATATATATATATATATATATATATATATATATATATATATTCCGTTTTCTTTTAGTTTTTTAAAATTATAAAAGAATAATTTTTAATTGTTAATTAAAAATTAGTTAATTTGACCATAAAAAAGTCAAAATGGACATCTATTCAGAACGGAGGGAGTAGAAAACAATCTCAAATTGTGAAATTTTAATTTATAAAATTTGATAAAATATTATTTCAACATGTGCGATATACATGATTTTATTTAAAATCGAGCAATTATAAAAAGAAGTTAAAAGATTATATTATATATATTTTGATAAATTTCTAATCTCCTCAATTTCAAAATTAAATTCATTTTAATTGATTTAAAGTCGATCTCATGTTTTCAATTCGTTTCTCCAAAATTATCTCAAAATATAACCTACTATTTTATTAACTTACAATTTTTTTTTAAAAAAAGGATTAAATACACTACTGTGTACTAATGAACTTCCGAATATGATATATGTAGATATTTTGTGTGGTGCTACTAGTTGCATACTTGTTTAGTGGATTAGGTGCTAAACATCTGTGTTAGTGATATATGGATGTCTGATGTCTCTCTATAAATATATATACGTACAGTACTGGTATGCAAAGCTCCGAGAATTGAACAGGTCATCTCTGTTGAATCTTATCAACCTGCACAGCTTCAACACTATCAATTAATAGGTGAAGAATGTGCAAACACATGGACAAATCAAACTTCCTTTTTCTTTTTCTTCTATAAAATTTCTACCCCGTCTCCGTACCCGTGACCTTACTTTTAACATTTATATCACTCTATATAATATTTTTTCGATAAAAAAATATTAAAATTAGACTTTGAATTTTAGAGCAAGTTCAAAAAGTAAAAAGGTAAATATAAAATACTACAACAGGGCTGGGAATAATTTTTTGACTAATATCTGTATGGTAGTTGAGCTTAAAAGACGAATTGTTTCTTAATATTAATCGTGTCACAACCTCAAACGAATGTTAATTTATAACAGAACACCACCTAATTGTCGGAAGAAAGTGATTTAAATTTTAAACGAGTACACATAAAAGTTTAGTTAATATTTTCATTTAGCTTCCACAGAAAATATTAAAAAATGCAAACATGCACCATCTCATTATATATAAAATTATACATCTACGCAAGTCGAATATAAAATATAAAAAAATGTCACACACACAAACATTATTGAATAATTTTTATATCCAATTCGGCACTTCTAACGTTACTTTTATTATTATGAGGGAGGCTACACATGTCACATAGGAAGCATATTAATACAGGCGGATTACATATTATTTTTAAAGAAATTAACACATCGTGATTTAAGAATTTTTTGAGAACCAATTCGAAGAGGTCTAGCATTATTGTAATAATAATATATTATTACGGGTGTTTTGGAGTGCTGCATTTCTCTACACCCATGTTGAACCCCTCACTCACTCTCTCATATGCCAGCTCCAAATTACGAGTAAGATCTAAGACGCAATCACTCTCTCATATGCCATAAAATCCAACACAAATTACGATACACAAACGGTGACAAACCCTATAAAACAGAAAAGACACATACACATATATAGTCTATCCCCGAGACTATCAAGGTTGTTACTCCGAAGAACAAGGGAGAAGCGAGGATGAGAATATGTGAGACGATGGATCACAGTCAGTCGGAGAGAGGAAGAGGAAGCTCAACTCGGAACAAGTCAAGGTAACAAGCTTCAACCTGAGAGGAAATTGCAATTGGCTAGGAGTTTAGGACTAGAGCCGAGACAGATTGCTATATGGTTCCAGAATAGGAGGGCTAGGTGGAAGACTAAGCAGTTGGAGAGAGACTATGATATGATGCTCTCAAGGCTCATATATATGTTAAATCTAGAAATAAATACTCCCGAGTATATTTTTAATAATCATAGTTCACATATATAATCCGCAAACAGAAACTTCATGTTCAGTTCTTACCTTTGCTATGCACCAGATACATTAAATTATTCTCTTGATTTGTATTTTGTAAACTAAAATACTTTTATTTGAACATGAGCCGGTTTATTATTGATTTCCACTATTTTTTGTTTATTTCTTTGAGAAAAACGTACTTGCATTCATTAAAACATATCCAAATCTAGTACATAAGTAAGAAAACTAGGCGGAGTAGTATACCACTCCCCTAAATCTGACATAGAATAAGCGGTTTGTGTTAACAATATCAACTTGACCAGGGAATACAATGTAATTACCTATCTTCGTACTGAAATTGCCTAGTGCCACTTGATACTAAAGATTATCTATGTACATATCATAAACTGCACTGTAATTGAAAACTGAGAGAAAAAGATTATCCACCAAGGTACGGGCCGGTTCTGCTTTAATTGTTAAGATTATCCGCTAAATGAGTAGAGTTCTGCTTCACTTTAGAAACTCCGTAGAAACGTGTTGCATAGTTGGGCGTAATCTGGGATTCAAACTTAGACATACAAGCGCCAAGTCCAGTACCAAAACAATGCCGCGCTCCACCATTACATCAGTTGGACGGGACAGGCGTGAATCTAGTACGCCATTCAACATTAGATCTTGAGCTGATTTGAAAGAGGGCAACGATGACAGTAGCTCTCCTGGATGTCTACCCGTTATTGTTTCCAGTGCCACAATTCCAAAGCTATACACATCACATTTTTCAGTTGCAACCATTGTGTAAGCAAGTTCTGCATAAAAAAAATAAGTCAGAGAATCTTTTAAATAGGAAATAATGTTGAGAAATGGAAACACACTGTTTACCTGGAGCCATATATCCGAGAGTGCCTGCAGCTACAGTATAGTAATTTGATGTATCTTGGTGTAGCAATCTCGCTGCACCAAAATCACCTATAAAACCTTCCAGTTTCGAGTTCAATAATATGTTGTTGCTTGATATATCGCGATGAATAATGGATGGCTTACAATCGTGATGCATGTACGATAAAGCATGTGCTATACTTTTTACAATGTTTAACCTTCTTTCCCAATTCAAGTGGACACCACCTATTTCATCCCTCAACACACAAAATAAGCTTCCTCTTTCCATATACTCGTAAACTAGAAACATACACCTGTCATGTAAGCAAAATCCATATAGCTTAATTATGTTCTTATGTCTTATATTTGATAACACTTGTGCTTCATTCCTGAAACTCTTCTCAAAAGCAGGCTCCTCACGTTCCATCTGGTGAAGTTTCTTGAGGGCAACCACTTTCCCACCTGGCAATGCTGCCGCATAAACACTGCCATAACCACCTGTTCCAATGCAATTGTGTATGTCAAAGTTATTTGTTGCTGCTATAAGGTCTTCATATGCTATAGTTCCATCATAATTCCATATTGAGAACAAATCACCATTCTTTAGTACTCCACTCTTACTTTGAATTCTCATAGACTTGTACCGCCTAATCAGTATAAAACCAAACAATAAGACAACAACAAAAACAGAAACTGAAACGGCAACACAGAGAACAATTAGGTCTTTGTTGTTGGTGTCGTGGTCGTTCTTCTTTGTCACCGTATTGTGTATAAATACCCGAGAACAAGTTCGTCGTCCATTGAGAGAATTGTTTGACAAGTCGATTGCAGAAAGCTGACACAGTTTGCAAAGACAAGACGGGATTGCACCAGAAAGATTGTTGTGGGAGAGATTCAAATAGAGTAAATTCGACAAATTTCCCAGCGCCGAGGGTATAAATCCTGTGAGATTATTCGTACTCAAATCTAATCGTGTCAGATTTAAGTTCCTAAAAGAAGAAGGGATGGCACCTGTTAAGTAATTTCTATCAAGTTGCAGTACTTGCAAATGAGGCAAGTATCCCAAAGATGAAGGAATTACTCCAACAAAGTTATTCGCACCAAGATTTAGATATATCAGATTTTTGTAGTTGATTCTCAAGGGAATAGTTCCACTCAGATAATTAGTCGATGCATCAAGCCATGTTAACTGTGTGAGGTTAGTCAATGATCGAGGTAGGTTCCCGCTAAGAGAATTTCGAGTAAGCACAAGGTTAGTAAGTTTTGAAAGCATACCAACTTGGTAAGGGATGTTTCCTTTCAGACCACAATCTCTGAGGTCTAAGCTTTCTAAGTTTGGTAAAGAAGCAAAGTTCAGCGCTTCCAACTCGCCTCCTACATGCCAGCCAAGTTTGATCTTAATAACATTTCCAGCAGCATTGCAACTAATCCCCTCCCAGCTGCAGTAATGCATTTGTGAAGTGTTGTGTCGTATCCACCAGCCAGAGCCAAGGAGAGTTTGCTCCTCTGTTAACAAATTATTAACATGACAGTTGAAGGCACTAATCTTAGTTGCTACAAACATCACTATTAGCCATAAAAAAGTAATGTATGAGTTCAACATACCACGGTCGATAATCTGAACACACTTGATACCGATTTGAGTGTGGTAGTTCTTTTACTATATATGTTCCTTGAGATGGAGATATATAAGGTCGAATTTAGACTCGTGTGATCAGGTCTTCCCCTCATAAAACTTGTGAGAAACTCTATGATGGATCCTCTTCTACCTATAACAGCACTCTAGGACCGTTCTCATATTTGGACGGGGTAAACGTGAAGTTTCAATGGCAAGATTGTGATGTGTGATGATTCAACAAAATTTAAATTGTCAACTGGAAAAATTACACCATCTACTTTTGTGTAGAGACATTCACCAAACTGCTGATATCAGCGTGGAAAACAAAATATGCACACTTGGAGAAAATGAATTTGACTTCTATGTATATATTTGTAACGAAGAAAATAGCGTAGTGAAGAATTGGTCACCGTCGAAACGTGCAAACTTCAAATACAAACACGGTAATTATGTATGTTAGTCCTCCATCAAATAATTATGTGTGTTGGGGGCACTTGTTATCGACTGAATTAGAGGGAATGAACTGAATCATTTATATATGTATTATTCTTGATTATTTTTATTTTTTCGTCAGGAAAAATAATTCTATAAATAAAATATATCAAAAATACAATTTTGATCGAAAGAATTTCTTTTATTTAATAAAGTTTAACATCTAACTGAAAGATATACATTAAATATCTCCGGACGCTTAGAGAATAAAAACTTAAAATACAAATCCGAAAAGGAAACTCTCATAAATACCGAATTATAATAATTGTATTTCCCGCCTACTTCAGTTTAAAGCTACTTCAGTTTAAAGTGCTCGTTTCATGTACTTAAAAAATAGAAGAGAAAATAAAATTGTCAATAAATATCTTCCTAGGTCTGCGTACCAGAAAACAAAAAAAAAATCTAAAATTTTTTATCCAAAAAAAGTTATTAAATTTTGAAAATAATAATTTTATATAAAACCACAAAATTAATAAAGTAAATCTAAAGCAAAGAAGGTCCCTTTAGTCAAATACTTGGTAAAATGAAATTATAAAATAAAAATATGTTTAATTGCAACACCATGATTCGATCATCTTTTTTCTAAATCTGAACGACACCATGATTCTATTCCTTTAAAATATCAACTTAACCATTCAGATCACCTAGTATTTACAATGCCTAGTTGATACTGGAAGTTGACCATTTCAGAATTTCATACTACCATCAATTTTAGCGACCATAACGTTATAGATTTCACAGCAACTCTATAACAAGGGACAGAATGTAGAGCGACACTTTTATTTTAACTATAACCTAATACATGGAGTTAATTTATATATATATATAAATGGCATGTTGTGCATGAATGGTTTAAGCGATCAAGATTCAGGAACAGCTACAATATACTCTTGATTCCTTATCAAGAAAACAATCATTGCTTTCATAAAGATCAACAAAATTGATTTTTACTCCACCGAGTACTTGAGACCGAAATACTTTTGTTTTTCCTCATGCTTCTCTTATCATTGATGTACAAAATATGCCTCCTAGGTAGGAGGAAAAGGTCCCTCACCTGACCGCAAAACAGGACCATCAAAAGAAAGGGGGACTATAGAGTATGGTCTGTAGCCAATTGCACTTTAGCAGAAGCAAGTTGGCTTGGTTACTATTATGGATGGGAAGATATGCACTGCTGGAGGCTGGGAAAGAATTTCATTTGGCAATCAGCGGTCCACTGTATGACATTCCATACACAGCTAAGCCCTCGGGTTTCTTCCTCTCTTGAAGCCATTCATAGCTTTGCTTCTCCTCTTCAGGGATGGATAATCCATCGGCTGTTTCATACACAACTACACAATGAGAATTTACAGCTTTTAACTCTACAGTCTACACACACCTCTACCCCGTCTATTTATACTAGATATGTTTGTTAAATGGACCTAGTAGGTACAAAAAAAAAATTATCCCCAAAAGGTATCCGAAGATTAACGTACTGCTGGAGCATGTCACATTTAGGTAAAACTCGAAAGATGACATACTGACTGATGTTCTTAGTTTACTTGCAACAATGTACTTGCAATGACTTGTATTATCTATAAGTTGTACACTTTCCAATATCCCAAACTAAACAAAACTTGTATTGAAATATTAGATATTCTGATTATGTGCCCAATATTATATAGACACTCGTTATTATGTCCGCCAGCCTAAACAAATATCTAGATCCACCTCGAGAGTAAATATACTAAGCATGACATGTTAGGAACAGTGTAGGAACACAAATTGCATCCCTTCTTATTGCTGTATTGGGACGTGCTAAAATTGAAAAATGTGAATGGATCTCAATTTTCAGAACAGTGTAGGTATATGCGATAAAATACCCAAAAGTAGATATAAGAATAATAAAACTAATGGCCTGTTTGCCAATAAGGATGGTATGATACCTGAAATACTGTCAAGTGGGTATTCAATGTAGTATGCACAATGCCTGCCTTCAGGATCATTGTATGGTGGTCCAAGCACGTCTAGCACCGCACACTGTGTCACAGCTGTGAAGCAGTGCATATTACCCCCCTCCGTTGGATAGAGGATGGAAGTGTCACAGGGAGCAGTAAAATCTGAGTCCACCTTGACCTTTGCCAACTGTGCCTCAGCACATAGAGCCCCATTTCCTGACAGCATTATTAACATCATATCTTTTAGCCTCTCTGACTCTGATAGATGTGAAAACAGGAAAAGAGAAAACGTCGAATAAACTTCGTACTAATAGCCATATGTTTAACATTATGTTTGGGATTAAATTTAATAAACTGACTGCAGAGGAACAAATAATACCTGAAATATTAAGCATATATAATTTTTGAAATGACATCTTCTTTCTACTTGTAGTTCATACAAGTTAGTTATTCTACTCTTCACCCCTACTAATGTACTCGTAAATATGTAATAATGAAAAACAGAGACAATGTCCTTGCACTTATACACAGACCACCAACAATAACATTAAAGCTATAATTCATTTACTCAGTTTACCCAACTTAGCAAAACTGATAATAGATGTTATCATATTAAAACTATAATAGTATAATGTATCAACTCAATCTCCATAACTATAACAACTGACATAAATATTAAAAATTTAGATCTATAATAATTTACTAAATGGACCTAATGTTTCAAACTAACTTAATGCTGTGGTTTTACGATGTTCAAATAAAGAAGAACACTACTCCTCTAGTTAGCTACACACAAGTACATGTAATTTGCATGAAGAAAACATTGAAACAAGAAAAGGATGTCTAATTGATCCACATAATTCCAAAAGCATCAGTGTAGCACATACCATTTGAGGAATTGCTATCCAGAACTTTGTTACTTGGGACACCATTCACCCAATCTAAAGATTTGATGTGCATGGTTCCAAATAAAAGTTTGCTAAACACCGTCATTTCAGGGTGATTGTGAAGCGGAATGACAGCTGACGGTGGCAAGCAAAAGATCCCAATCTGTAAGTTTTGAGAGATTATTTAATGGAAACTAAAAATACAAAACTCAAGTACTCAACATCAAAGGACAGCAACTATACATACTGAGAAGCTGTCACATTCGTGGATGCGTATGTATGTTATTGAAGGAAATCCTTCTGTTTTTTGTTCCCTAAAAAATGGCATATTTGGATTCAAGCCAACATCTTCTCCTGATATGTTATCTGCATACATAACAAACAAAATACTAAGCACTAAAAAAAAGGATTATAAAAAATACATTGCCCTCTTATGCCTTAACATGTGTTGATTAGCCATGAAATTCAAATATGTATGACACGTTTTCTCCTGATCTTCTTAATAGTCAACAAAAGGCCAAATCAAGAATTCAATTTTCTAATATGAACTAGTGGGAAAGAATGGTGAAAGTAATGTAAAATAATGCATACAAGTAAAGCATGATCAAGAACCCAAAGCAAGTAATAATGTAAAATTATAATCTCATAACAAGTACAAACACAATAACATACCCAAGACAACCTTTAGCCTTTGAATTTTCTCAGGAGAAGGAACCAGCCCAGGTCCACAATTTGCAAAAACTTGTACACAAGTATTATACAAAACCTGAACAGGCAACAACCTCTTTTGTCTCCGGCGCCTCCTTGATTCCATATAGCCTTTGCCTCTTCTTTCACCAGCAGGTATTTTCTCAACCCCCATTGGCATAACACAAGCTAACTCCACTCCAAAACACAAAAAGATTCAATCTTTACACCCAAAATAGGGTGATTTCTAATGGGTTATTTCAAGAAAGTAGAAAACAAGATTCTTGAAAATTGAATAGAGAATCTTGAATTCAACAGGGGACTACCCAGATAGTAAAGTATGATGGATGAAGATATTTATGTAGATACAGATATTTAGGGGGGAAGAATATGAAGATGGGGTTGGTACTGGTGAGGGTTATAAATGGAGAAGAAGATGCTGAATTTACATAAAAGTTGGTTTTGATACAAGTATAAGCAAAACCAGGGGCCATTCTTTGTTTTCCAGTGGGCTGTTCCAAGAGCGGATTTTTAAAAAATTTATATTTTGCCTTTGTCATCTATTTTATTTCCTATTTTTTGCCTCTTCTTTTGGTATTTTTCATTAGCTACCTCCACCTTTATATTTTGTCTTTCTCTGTTCTTCAATTCTCGTTAAATTTGTTGATATTTTTCATCTTTGGCCATTTTATCGAAAGTGATGGCTTCATGGGGGCATTGCATATTTGTATTATCCAGGCGCCTTTTATCCCGAATATGAGTGATTTGTCGTATTTTATAATTCACTCATATTATATATTATTCATATTTATATTGTTTTTATTATCATTTAATTTAATGATAAATTAAATATTATAAAACACATTGATTATAAAATAAAATATTAAATATATAACATTAAATTTGTAAAACTAATAATATATAAATATTTAATAATTTATTTGAGCTGATAAATTATATTAATTAAAAATTAAAATTTATAGAAAGTATTAAAATTCTATAAATAAATTATTAGGATGGAAATTTAATATCGTTTGAAACGAATTGGGATCCAAATTATTAATTATATTCGAGTAAGATCATTATGTGATATATAGGTATATCAATGTTCATATTTGAATTATATTTTATTTGATTTTAAATTTTGTAATGGATTCGTATATAATATGTGTTATATTTTCAAGACGGATTTCAATTTACCCAACAGATATTCAAATCAATTTCAAGTCGTAAATAAAAATAATTTTAATTAATAACTTTTTATATAATAATAATCTAATTCGAGGTGGAACTTTTAATTTAGTTAAATTTAATTCATATACTATATATATATATATTCAATTTATTTATTAAATGAGTTAAAAGTTATATTTGAATTAAATTAAATTAATTCGAGCTCAAGAGTATCATTCCTATTAGAATTAGTGATCTAGAAGAGTAGAAATGTGTGATATATTTTGGATTCATTTCAACTCGTAATACAATTAAATCTCGATAAATGAATACGCTCAGGTGCGGAAAGTTATATTCATTAATCGAGATTATTCATTTATTAAGGTCAAAAATACATTGTATTTATTATGTTGGGATACGAAAAAATTATTTATTTGACGAGATTATTTATCCATGGAATATTCATTTATCGAGGTTGTTCTGTATTTACACAAACACAATTGTGTGTAATCCTAGGCTAGTGGACTGATTCTGGTCGTCAGTAGATATTCTACAACTCTATCGAATGCTGTAAAGTAGTACTACGTGCAAACCGCAGAACCCCACGTGCCTTTTTGATGATGTGGCTTCTTCGTCATCACAACAGCAATTTTATCAACCCCGCCCCACGTGCCTTTTTGATGATGTGGCTTCTTCGTCAATTTTAACCATCCAATATGTCATTCTTTTTCAAAAGAAAAATTATAAATTTGAAAATTTTAATACTCACATACACAGGCCCGTTACAAATATCTTGTGGGCCTAGTACTATATTAAAAAAGCCCCTTTATTATTTCATCTATATATAAATTATATTTCAAATTATTTTTTTTATAAAAATTTAAAATTTTAAAATTGAAACAAAAATTCGTACCGTTTCTCTCAATTGTATATAACCCCACCAATATACAAACAAAAATTAATATATATATCTATCAATAATTCAATATAATAATATGAATCAGTGAAATTCAAAATCTTGATATTTCTTATTTAACGAAATGTGTTAAATTAATTAAGTCTCGTAGATAATTTTATTGCTGGTATTTTTTCCAAAAAATTTAGCACTTGAATTAAAATACATAAAATAATCCCGGATGCAAATCAAAACATCTCCTAAGGTTTGAAAATCTATATAAAAATAATGACTAAATATCACAAGGGAGCACAAATAATAGTATGTATGACTTGATAAAATTTAGTCAAAACATAAATGATGAGATATGGTACATGGACTAAACTAGATCAAAAGGACAAAAATATAAACAAAAATTGAAGGGCTTGTTTTTCTTTACAAAAGTGAAAAATAAAAAAAAGTAGCGACGGTTAATCTGGTTTTCATACTACCTAGTGTCCTCTGTACAAGCTGATGACTGAGAAATATTAACATGGTTTTCCTACATGACAACCTTGCAGGACCCCTGCAAACCTGGTGATGTGTCACCTCTATACCTTTGGCTGGTTTTACCAGGTTAAATTCTTTTTCGTATTTGTCAATTGTGCCCGGATCTCCAGATTCTACGAAGAATGCTCCATTCATCATCAAATCACCCTGGGATCGCCAATTCCATGACTTCCATTCTGATATGTCAGCAAGCTCTCTCTTCGTTATCTACGTATACAAACATGTACAAATCATTCAGGGCCTATCATACTAGCTACTAATAGAGCTTATTTGCGTAAATTACTAAATAAAATTACCTCCTTCAAACGATCATTTAGAGGAGCAATGAATCGGTTACCCTGACTAATGATGGTAGGGGATTGACTACCACCAATGGCGTACATATTCCAGTGAGTGTAGTCATTGTTTACGACATGAACAAATCCGTATCGGACTCTTGGGATTCTTTGAATCAACCTCTTTCCAAAGTGGTTGAACGCAATTGTAACTTGTAAATGCTTGTCCTTGACTTGCTCATTAGTTGCACCAAGTAGCATCACCTGAATGGGATGCATGTAATAAACATTATTCACTAGACTCAATTATTGTAAAGGCTACTATATATGAATAATGCAATGTTATGTGAAAAATTTGCTTACATCATTATGATCGGTGAAGTGGCTGTTAGAGATAGTGATGCCAGTAGAACCTTCAATAGCATCAATCAGACCATCAGAACACTTGGACATGGATACATGATCGATCCAAACGTTTGTAGAACCAAAGATAGAAATGCCATCGCCATCGCTCTCTGTCCTAAATCCAAAATGATTTACACCATCTCTAATCATACCACCGCTGCCTCTGACAATATCATGTACGTGAATGTTATGGATTATAACATTGTTCACGAATTGAATAGTAATTCCAGCACCATTAGCAATATGGACTCTGGCTCCACGCCCATCAATAGTCTTGTCACCTTGCATAATCAGCTCCTGGTTCAACTTAATTTTCATATCATTTGCAAAAGTAATCCACAGGGGTCCAGTCTGGATCACTGCATGCCTTAGAGTTCCAGGCTTAGGATTAACCATGTCATCGTCAGATGGATCAGTCACTACATAGATTGGTCCACCCTTTCCGCCAATGGCGGGTTTCCCAAATCCGATTCCACAATCTGCAAGGCGGAAGCGGTTCTCAGCCCAGTTCTCTTGGCATCTCCAGCAATTGTCGATTGGATTGGTGGCCATGCATGGACCAAATATTCTTTTCCCCCTGAGAGCCCTCCTTGTGTCGTTTGTAACTTCTTTCAGTACCCTGATAAATCAAAAAATACAAGAAAATCAGCTTCCAGAAGTACTTGTTCCAATAAAAAATTAATTCTGTTTTTGTTTAGTGCAAGATCATATGCAGGGACTGCGCACTACAAACATATACCTGTGAACTTCTTTATTGGTGTCACTGGTGACAAGGTGTGGATTGGGATGGTAAGTCTTGAGGGTGTTATTGTAAGCTAATTCGGCACGGGCCTTCCAATATTTAGAATCTTCTAGTGGATCATGATCAGCGTTGAGGGAGGGAATAATTCTAGCCAAGAAAATTAAAAAAAACGTCACCTTGATTCCCTCCATTTCTTATTATTGTTAGAATTCAATAATAATAGAAGTTAATAAAAATTGATCAAGCCCTCCATTAATTGCTCTACTTCGGCCAAGGGAAGGCCAAACCGAACCCACGTCTGACTTAGATGGAAGAAACGTGGGCTCGATTGTTATTTACGGAAGAGGCTCTGTGCTCTCAAACAAACAATATAACCAAATGGGTTCGAATCAACTTCCAAATTACAATGGAACTGCATGTTAATGTGTAAATATATACGCATCTTATTTGTTCAAATTTGGCATTAATCCGATCCCAATTTTGTATTTGGTTGAGAGGAGATGAAGGACAGCCACTTTCTCTTTGCTTCATGCTTTTGTGGCTCATGTATGTCAAACTAGTCATATTTATTTCTCAATCACTACATTTCGAGAAAACTTTATTTTTTTTTAAAGTTTTTGTTTGTAATAAAAAGTACTGTAAATGATTTCTTTGAATTATGCTCTCCTCTGGAGAGGTTTTTTTTTTCTAGAGAGCATTTATATTTTCTTGCCCGTATACAACTTTACAACTTAATACTACCAATTTTACAATGTGAGCTATTTAATTTTTGAATCTTAGTCCCTACATTTTCTTCTATTTATCATTTTGATTTTTTTTATATGTATATTAGAAGGTACATACAAAATATATTTATAAAAAGTTTGTTATTTGTTCTTTATTTAAAAAAAATTTTAAAATAATTATTTCACATATTTTAAAATACGTGCAAAAAATTAAAAACACAGAGAAAATCACAAAACCTATCAAACCTCCACTTTTTTTATCAATCAAACCATCAATTATCTTGCGGTTAAGGATGAAAATAATGCAAGTTATGTTATAATATTCACATTTAGTATGGTATTTAAAAAATTTATTTATATTATATTAAAATATATTAATGAATTTTGATATAATATACCATATTTTATCCAAACATATGTGTATTTTATAATATGTTATTGACTATAGGGAATTTATTCAAAATACTATTTTTTCAATTTGTTTTAAAAAATATTGACGAGTTTTAAAAATATTGTTTAAAATCTTATTTTAAAAATATGTTCTGCAATTTTTATAACTTAAAATGTGATTGTATTTCATTTTTCAAAAAAATGATTTTAAGATTGATTTATAATATGTAATTGTTTTTATTGTTACAATTCAAATTAACTTTAAAATCAATTTATATATCATATTTTTAAAAGTAAAACTTGAAAATTACAATTTCCTTGTTGTAACCCAATCAATTTTAAAATCAATTTACATATTGTATCAAGATAAATTTAAAAAATATATTTTCTTGTTATAACCCAAATCAATGTGCATATTATATTTTTGAATATACAAGTTAAAAAATTATGTCATAATTATGTCATATTTATATTAAATATTCATTTCACATTTATATTAATAATTATAATAAATTATATTAAATATTATAAGAATAGTTGAAAATTTCATTAATTTATTTCACTCAAACATATATAACTTCCAACAAATTAGTTTATAATAATTGAATATTACAAAAAATTGTATTTGTTAGAAACCTTATTTGAATTGTAACGTGTATAAAATTATAAATCAGTTGCTCCATATCAATTTTAATGGAGTACAATTTTTTAAATTTTAAATCATTCATAATTTATTTACAACTTTTAAAATTTGAACTAAATAGGTCCCTGTTAACTCGTGGTATCGGATATGAAAAGATCTCCATTTTTTTACTCTTTTGCTGATCGATCATCATGATTTTTAAAATGTACAATTAATATATGTCAAATAAATATTTTATACTCAATAGAAAACAAAATGAAAAACTGAAACCTTTCTCAAAAGCAATGTTATACACATTCCAGGACAGAAATGGACATGTATTACTACTATTAAACTTGGGTTTGCAATGTGCAAAAGATCTTAATGATCTTTTAGACTAATATTATACTAACGAAAAAGCAAAACCACAATGTAACAGATTAAAATTGAAATGCATATCTTTTTTTACAGTAGAGAAAAATATCTCAGTGTTGACGTTAAATTCCTCTTAGATCGTTGACCAATCTTAGGGGCAAGGATCAATCATACTGATAAGTATTAACATGCTTTTCCTGGTAGACAGTTCAGAGCACCTGCAAACCTGGTGATCATTGGCACCTCTATTCCTTTGGCTGCTTTTACCAGGTTAAAATCTCTTTCGAAATTATCGATTGTTGCTGGATCTCCAGATTCGATAAAGAATGCTCCGTTCAACATCAAATCTCCCTCAGATCGCCAGTTCCACGACCTCCACTCTGCTTCCTCTGCAAGCTCTCTCTTGGTTACCTACACACGCATTTTCATTGCTAATATCACTAATCATTCAGGTGCGCTCTATCATGCACACAAGCAAATAATAATAGTTTTTTTTATTTTTTATTTTGTGTAATTAATGTATGTACAAATTACTAAATTACCTCCTTCAGACGATCATTTATAGGAGCAGTGAATCGGTTACCCTGACTAATGATGGTAGGGCCTTGGCTGCCACCAATGGCGTACATATTCCAGTGAGTGTAGTCATTGTTTACAACATGAACAAATCCGTATCGGACTCTTGGCATTCTTTGAATCAACCTCTTTCCAAAGTGGTTGAACGCAATTGTAACTTGTAGATGCTTGTCCTTGACTTGATCATTAGTTGCACCAAGTAGCATCACCTGCATGGATGCATGTAACAAACATTATTCACCTATTATAAAAGTTACTATGAATAATGCAATGATATGTAAAAAAAAATCGCTTACATCGTTATGATCTGTAAAGTGGCTGTTAGAAATAGTGATGCCGGTAGAACCTTCAATAGCATCAATCAAACCATCAGAACACTTGGACATGGATACATGATCAATCCAAACATTTGTAGAACCAAAGATAGAAATGCCATCGCCATCGCTCTCTGTCCTGAAACCATAATGGTTTACACTATCTCTAATCATACCACCGCTACCTTGGACAATATCATGTATGCGGATGCCATGGATAATAACATTGTTTACAAATTGAACAGTAATTCCAGCACCATAAGCAATATGGACTCTAGCTCCACGTCCATCAATAGTCTTATCACCTTGCATAATCAGCTCCTGGTTCAACCTAATTATCATATCATGTGCAAAAATAATCCACAGGGGTCCAGTCTGGATCACTGCATGTCGTAGAGTTCCAGGCTTAGGGTTAACCATGTCGTCATCTGATGGGTCAGTCACTACATAGATTGGTCCACCCTTTCCGCCAATGGCAGGTTTCCCAAATCCAATTCCACAATCTGCAAGCCTGAAGCGGTGATCAGCCCAGTTTGGATTGCATCTCCAGCAATTGTCGATTGGGTTGGTGGCTATGCATGGACCCTTATATCTATGTCCCTTAAGGACCCTCCTTGAGTGGTCGTCTGTTGTGTTTTTCAGCATTATGTCTTTCAGCATCCTGTTTAGTCAATAGAAACAAGCATTCGGATTATGTAATCTTGTTGCATGATTAAAGATTCATTAATGTTCTATTTGGTTGAGATAAATGAAATTGAAGAGAATGAAATGAAATTTTAACTATAATATGGGTAAATGTTTAAAAAGAATATATAGTAGTTCGGCTTTAATAATATAGTGTATATATATAACTTTTAAAAGAATATGTAGAGACCTGTGAACTTCTTCATTGGTGTGACTGGTGACAAGGTGTGGGTATGGCTTGTAAGTACTGAGGGTATTATTGTAAGCTATAAGAGCACGCTCCTTCCAATAAGTAGCATCATCATGTTCTTGAGCATTGAGGGTGGGAATTGAAGCTGCAAAACAAGCTAAAAAAATTAAAGAATACATTAGTTTGATCCCCTCCATTTCTTAATAGTTTTGACTGATCACTCCTTCAATTTCTGCACTCTGGCCAACGGATGGCCAGACCGAACCCACGTCTGGCTTGGGTACAACAAACGTGGGTTCGATTGAGTTTTGGGGGAAGGAAGTGAAGAGGCTTTGTGCTTCAAAGAATCAAGATACTAAATTGGAATTAATCGTCCTCTTACTAAGAAAGAAATGTATGTTTACATTTATAAATACACAACATTTGGTTAAATTTAGCTCTAAATCAATCCTAAATATGCGTTTGGTTGAGAGGAGATGAAGGACAGACCCTCCATTCTTTACTGCTTAATGAATTTGTGATTTTTGTATGGTCCATCAAACCAATCATATATTGAATTATGCATTACTTAATTATAATTGGTTCTAGTTTGTTGTCCTAAATTACACCAGAGATTAATTAATACACACACGACAACTACAATTTTGATATATATTCTAACTGGCTATAATTTCAGCAACCATGAGTTTTCAGTAACCATTAGTTAGCTAGGGCAATACTAAGACATACAGACCAATCATTTCCAAATAATAGTAGCTTTGAACATTTTTTAAAATTCCATCATCTTATAAAAATAGAATTGCATTGTTATTATAGAATATTATAACTACATTCACGAAAAATTATGCAATCAAAAAATTTTAGAAAACGAAATAATAAGTGATTAAATTTGTAAGATCGATCAAAAAAAGGTAACCGACTACACCGAACCACACAAGCCATCATCAGTCATGGTTTCAGAGTCGAGGCAAATTAAGTTCTGCAATCTTTTCCACAACCTTGTTGTCCAGTCCACCATAGATTGTAAAAAGGAATTTGGGCGACACTCATGCTGGATAAGAACATGAATCTTAATTTCCAGAATTATTGACCACACCTTCACAGCGGTTAAAAGATCTAGTGTGCTACGTTCTCAAAATTGATAATGTTCTCATATACTAGTACAGGAGGCTCTATTAATCAATTCAAGACAGAGACATTGAGACAGCTTATGCATCTTCCGCCTTGTCAATTTTTAGATGTATCTCAATGCACAAGGTCAGATGTACGGTCATCATATTACGGAGCTGTTGTATGAGGGTTTGTCCTCTGGTTTCTTGCTGGACGACTTTCCTGCCTAGTATAAGAGTACTATATGATTCTGATATGGTCTACTTTTAACACCTTAAAACTTTTAGAGAACTGGTTACTTAATATGATATTATTGCTTAGGTTGAAAGAGATCTCCAGTTCAAACCCTCCTATTATTGTCCCAAAAATGGGCCAAGTGATCTAGTCTTCATCCCAAAAATAGGTTTCAGAGTGAAGGGAAGTGTTCGAATACTATATGATCCTGTTGAGGTCTCCTAACACTTGGGAGTTCTGAGGAGTGGGGGTTTAATAAACTTTGTTCCACTGACATATTTAAACAGTTTCCAGACCATATTCTGATATACTTTAAACAGTTTCCAGACCATATTTCTACAGGCTTTGTATATTTACACTGCTCTGTATCTGGTGGAGTTAAGGCACCCACAAATTCTCGAACTCATCCTTGTAGTTACTTGCCATCAAACACAGAGGTTGCTGCAACCAGTGCGTCATAAAACTCACAGGCTGCTTGTCAATTATATGTTAATCTCTTAATTTGAACAATATGGACTCCAATCAGCGGGTCCAGAATCCTGATGAAGCTAGCCTGGGCTTCATATGCCAGTGATAACCGTAACCGAACAGCCGGTTTCGGTTTCAGTTTTAAAAATATCGGTTTATACGTTAATCTCTTAATTTGAACAATATGACTCCAATCAGCAGGTCCAGAATCCTCATGAAGCTAACCTGGGCTTCATATGCCAGTGGTAAGCGTAACTGAACCGCCGGTTTCGGTTTTAAAAATATCGGTTCGGTTTCCGTTATAAAACCGAATAAAATAAAAATGAGACAAAAATAAATTATAATTTAAATATTAACAAAATTCTTTTGACAAATAAAAACCATTATAATTATATTAAAAAATTAAAGAAGTCCATTTATTTAATTAAACAATCAGTAATAACCCACGAAAATCAAGCTCCTTCATAGAGATGTTTACTGGTCATTTACATGTGAACTGACGGGGGAATGAATACAATTCACTTGTGTTAAGAGGTAGTTGTATAAGTAAAATATGTTTTATTCAGGAAATTATAGTAAAATAAAGGCTAGCTACCTGCAACACATAATAATTCTCAGCTTAGAACTTCTTAACACTGTCTGTTCAACTTCCATTTCACTGCATGATACTCCCCCATGATAATACAATGTGACTAAAAAATATGTACACGTCTGTCTTTACATGCGCGCGCGCGCATATATATATATATATATATATATTAACTTAAAATTTTTATAAAAATTATATATAATAAATTTATTTATTATAATCGGTTCGGTTTTAGTCTATAACCGGAACCGATCAAACGGTTCGGTTTTTAATTTTTCGATTTCAGTTTAGATTTTATGCCGACAGTTTCTATCAATTTTTACCGATTTCGGTTCGGTTTTGATTTTATTTTGATTTTTCGTTCAACCTAATTAAAACTACATGTTTTAAAACTTAAAGTGGCATTTATCAAATGTTTTCTAGAAAATAAAAATATATTGTTTAATACAATATAAAATATTATAATATAAAGTAGTTGATTTTTTTCTTAATAAAAAAATTTGAATGATTATATCGAAAGAACTTGCATTTAAAAAACAATATTATTTAATATTATTTATTTTTATTAAACTGTTTCATTTTGTTCCATCTATAAAAACGGAACCAAAAATCACATTAACATCCTTTTCCAAAAAATAAGCACACTCCATCATCTTATAATTTTGGTCTTAGTTTTATAAATTTAAATTAATCAAATTTTTTTAAAAGAGGATATATTACATAATATTAAATTTTTTAACTATAATAAATTAAATTTATATTTTAATAATATAATTTTTATAATTTTAACTATACGGAGTTGGGACGGACGGACAGACAGTATCTTCAAATTCACTGTCGATGAAATCGATAACTCCCAACTAGAGTGTCAATGAGTTATAAATGCGCATTAAATCAATTCAAACCGACTCTTATTTTGAACGATTTAATTGAAAATAAAAAATTTAATATTAAATTAGGTTAAAAAGAGTTCAAATCCAAATTAATTGAATTGAGTATGTGTTGAAAATTATTTTAACTAACTCAATCCAACTCGATACGTATATATTATATGTTACATAATATATAATTATATCCAATATTCTATACTTTCATGATAAATTATATTTAGAAACGTATTTCGTTAATGTTATTTTAATTTTATTGTCATTTATGTTAAGATATTAAATATTATTATCGTAATTTATATTCAGATATGTGAAAATATAAAATTTTAATATTAGTTATAAGTTGATCAAACCGAATCAACCCGACCCAAACCAATTTAAATTAAATAGAGTTGAGTTGTATAATATTTTTTAATATAACAAGTTAAAATTTTTAAAACCGAACTAATTGGATTGAGTAAAAAAAATAACTCAAAACCGGTAAACCCAAGCAATGAACACCTCTGCTGCCAACTCGACAAGCCAACATATTTTTCATGTCCTAAACTAGCCTTAAACAAAGGTATAACTACAATCCTTACCCTTGAATCAACGGTAAGAGTCAACTTGCTCAAGAATTAGGGCTTTTCATTTCCTATAAATACAACACAACATCCGCACAATCAACTGAGTGTGGTTTTCATACTAATTTAATTAAGCTATGGGCAAGGGACCTGGTCTTTACTCGGACATCGGCAAGAAAACTAGAGGTCTTTACTTCTCTCTCTCTCTCCCCCCCTCTCTCTTTCTACTATCTCTATCTATCTATACATACATACATATTGTTTTTTTATATTGAATTATTTCTTTTTTAGATCTTTTGTATAAGGATTATCAAAGTGACCAGAAGTTTTCAATCACTACTTACTCTACTACTGGAGCTGTAAGTCATTCATTTTCTAATATTTGCATACTATTGTTTTCTATGTTATTGTTTTGATTTTTTTAGTGTGTCTGTGTGTGTTTTTGGTTATTACTTACTGGAGTTTCGTAAGCTAATATGGGTTTTTCAAGGTCTAGATATTAATTTGATTTGATTTGTTTTGGTGTATTAGTTGAATTGATGTTGATGTGTATGAAATTATGTCTTAAATTTTAGGGATTTTGTACTTGTATCGATAGGAGTTATGCCGATTTTGTTAATTACATGATAATGTTTTTCTGTTGCGATTTTGTATGTATGTACTAGGGAGTGGCATTTTGTGGTTGTTAATTAGAGCATCTCCAACAGATGTCGCTAAGAAAGTTGCCAAACCATGACAAATCATAAAATATATTATTTTTTTAATTTTCTCTCACATCCATGTCATTCTTGGCAACATTTATTAAAATTTTGCTCCAATAGTTAAGCAACTTTAAAGATTGTCCATGTGGTCCCTCTATATTAATTTTATATTTAGTTCAATATAAAAGTAAATAGAGTAATATACACTTTAGATGTTTTATATGACTTTTTGCTAGTTTAGGAAGTTGCGCAACCTCCCAACTCCATAGTTAGGCAACCAGGGTGTCATGCCACTAAGCTTGACAACCCCTATTGGAGATGCTCTTAGAGGTATTGGAGTGAGTTACGTTATGAAACTTTATTAGTTTTTTTTGCAAAGATCTCTTATATTTGTCTTGTGTTTTATGATTTGTTCATTTGGTTGAGTTAGGCAGTGTGTTTGTATGGTGGGTTTACTCGTTAGAACTGAAAAGAAAAACCCCGGCAAGAATAGGAAACAAAATCGAACAGTAATATGAGGGATCTAAGAATAAAAAAATGGAAGACAGGATTTGGAAAAATTGAGAAAAAATTGGAGAAGAAAAATTGAACCAGAAGAGTGTTAGAACTCACAAAAAAAAGATACAAGTATATGAATAAATTACATGATACATATGTTAAGTATTATTAGCAAATTTGTTGAACTACCAAGTCTGCCATCAGCAGATTTCTATTTTGGTCCCATATTTTGAATCGTGTATAATGGTAGTCACAATGTAGCAAAATATATTTAGGTAATTTAGAAGTACACCTATAGGCCTTGTGAAGGCTAGGTGCTTACAGGGCAGCACTTATGTGCACTGTCTCTTTTTGGAAAATTATATTATTATGATCATCAATTCTAATGTTATTTGTCATTTGTTTCCTTATTTCTTTTTATATGTTTCAAGATGCATTTCAATCAATAACTTCGATGAAGATACGAGCAAAATAATGGGTGTATTTTTTCCTCCTTTCATGCCTTTTTTCTGTCCTATAAAGTAATTATGTATATTACCTTGATTGAAGGTCTATGTTTTTGGCTTATACGGTTATACATTGTCTCAGCTTGGTATATGTTCAAATAATATTTCTGTAAAATTACTAAATCATTCTGTTGCCTTCTAGGTTATCGGATCATCAGCAACCAAGAAAGGGGAGCTATTGTTCGCTGATGTCAGTACACAACTTAAACATGGGAAGATCACAGCTGATGTCAAAGTGGACACCGATTCCAATGTAATTTTTGTTGCACTCTTTAGCACTGTCATAAACTGAAAATATATGTTTTATTCAAACTTCACTAAAATTTTCCTCTGCTTTGTCTTTATCACCTCTCAATCTCACCTGTAAATTTTTATGTTATATTTTCACCTTATTGTTTTGTAACTTGCCAATTCTGTCAATCTATGATGCTTGGACTTTCCGGAGAACCCAACCGCGACACGGACAGGGACACTTGGATCCGGATCCGAATGCCATCTAGAAAATGGACACTTCATCCTACCTTTAATTTTGATAACTCATTTATAAAAGGAAGAGAAGAAGAAAATATAAGAAGAAAAGAGGTGCAATTGATGTAAAAGGAGAAAGAGAAAACATAAAGTCTTTATTTCACCCTCTTTTTCAAAAGTTTATATATTATTTTATATAAAATGATAGATATTTATTTATAGAAAGTATCATATTATATTAAAAATGATAATTGCCGTGTCCAAATCCAAGTGTCGGATCCTTATAAAACGTGTTCATGAGTCTTCCATTTTGGAGTTCGAAGAATCCGACACACTGATTTGTGTCCGTGTCGGATCCTTCTTCTAGAAGAGTCGTAGCTGTCAATTGTTTCTTTACCAGTGTTGTTCCAACTACTTGTGTTATATTTTTTAGCATATAGTTTAGTTTAATGTTTCTTGTTAGAAGCAACTTGTTACATTAAGTGGATGCTTTTTATGCATGATTTACAAGAGAACACTGGAGGACCTGCTATTTGAGATTACTATACATACAAAGATTAGTGTAAAAAGGGTAGAACCACCTCGGGTGGGGATGTACGGCCATTTCCTTCCCCCATACCATGTAGATATCGTATCCTTGTACACTACTTACAACCTTTTTATGTTATGTACTTCTGTTACTCCCTCCATCTCAAAATACTAGTGTCTTTTGGAGATTTTTTTTTGTCCCATAATAATTGTCCATTTCAACTCGGTGTAAAAAATTTCAAACTTGCTCTCTTATTTTATCATTTCTGATGTAAAATTTTCTTCATTTACATATTCCCTCCATCTCAAACTAATTGTCTTGTTTCTATTTTTGTTAGTCAAATTGACTAATTTTTGACCGAATATTACACATAATATATAACTAAGAAAAAATTAAAAATTACATCATTAGAAAATATATCTAATAAACTTTAAAATGCATTTTTTTAGTTTTTGAAAAGTGTAAAAGAATAATTTTTAATTTACAGTCAAATTTGGGTCAGTTTGACCATACAAAAATCATGGAAGACACATATTGTGAGATGTTGTGAGATGGAGGGAGTATAAAATTACTATAATAATTATGATAAGCACAGAAAATTGTTTAGCCTTCTATCAAAGATAATTGATTTGTAACATATTACCGGAAGAACCTTTGGGGAAATGTTGAAATTGATACTGAACAGCAGTTACAGTTTTAGGATAGGGTGTACTCCTACACCTCATAATATGGTAAAAGGAGTGTATATGGTAATTGGTAAAATGTTTGTATCTAAATAGTGTAGTATCATTTGTCACAGTCAGTTGTATATATGAGAAGATATGTTTATTTACGGGTTAAATGACTTATTTATAATCAAACTCGCACTCACTTTGCAAGTGGATCACTAAACTCAAAAAATTTGCATTTACATAACTCAAGTAATTAAAACTTGCATTTAGGTAACTGTCGCTAACATTACTAACAAAATAAAAACTGAATTTGCAACTTATAAAACTGAACTCAACCCCAACTTTCATTTCCATTCCTAGATTAATAAAAACTTGCAACTGAGATATTGAATAAAAATAACCTTGCTACTGGGGTACTAAACAAAAATAAACTTGCAACTTATAAAACTGTAGGGCTGTCAAAAAATTCGAAATATCCGATATTCGTTCGAAATATGTATATCTGTATTCAAAATAAATCGAATATTATTCGTATCCGAATCCGACGATTTCGGATACGAATATGGATATGGGCATATCCGTATCCGATAATATCTGAATCCAAATATATATATATATATTATAGAAAAATATATAATATAAATATATATTTTCTCATGTTCAATTTATAATATATATATATACATATATATTTATTTTTTAAATAATATATTTTTAATAAGATATATATAATTACTATACATATATTTTTTCCGGATATTTCGGATTCGGTTATAGATTCAAATTTTCGGATTCGGATGTAGGCAGATCTGTATCCGAATTATCCGTTTAACAGTTCTACAAAACTGATATCAACCCCTCTCCCTACCTCTCACAATATCTCTATATTTTATAACTTTTTGACTTCGATTACCTTGTTGCCGATTGAGGATCAGTTCAGTTAGTCGATTTCAAGTTTTTATTGGTCCAGTTAGTCGATTGCAAGTTTATATTAGTTCAGTTATTCAAGTGCAAGTTTTTTGAGTTCAGTGATCCACTTGCAAGATGAGAGCGAGTTTGATTATGAATAAGCCATTTAACCCGTTTATTTACCATCATTATAATAATGTAACTCTTTTACTTTAAACTGGAAAATAAAATATAGGCAGTAATAAGTAAGCCTGTCGAACCTTTATTTTTACATGTGTTTGTGAGTCGGTGTCTCCATTTGTAGGATTATGTAATAAACTATGTATATATTGTGTCCGCATCTGCAAGATCATGAAATATTTCAATTGTTTGTAATGGATGTCTTTGTGCTTACAATTAATCTTTACATTTATGTCCTATATCTGGTTGTGATCTTTATTACCTGTGGGGAAAAGTTCTTGCGAACTTTATCCTTGTGAGTTATGAGTTATGTCACCTTTAATTTGTTGCTGTCATATGTTTTTATTAATCTTTTCATCTTGGTACATTTGACCATTATATTTTAAAATTACTCCTTTTATTTATAATTTGTTTATCGAGTTTACCCTGAATGATGTCAGTTGTTGGCAACCATTACTATTGATGAAGCTGCTCCTGGCTTGAAAACTATCCTAAGCTCAAAGATTCCAGACCACAAATCCTCCAAGGTATCCCAGAATGTGCTTTCTGCAGTGTGCCAGTTTCTACTAGCAATTTAAATTATCATACTTTTATGTGTTTTCCTGTTTTTTATGTGAGTGATTTGTTTCTTAAAAACGTATGTACAGTTGGAACTCCAATACTTGCATGACTATGCTGGTATCAACGCTAGTGTTGGGTTGACTGCAAACCCAGCAATCAACTTCTCTGGTGCTGTAGGAAGTAGTGTTACTTCTCTTGGCATTGATGTCTCCTTTGACACCAAAACAGGGGATTTCACCAAGTATAATGCTGGGTTTAGCTACACCAATGCTGATCTAATTACTTCACTGGCTCTGTAAGTATTATTCTGTTAGAATTTCTGTCTAGGTTAGCAGTTGAGTTTTTTGATGCAAACTAATTGAGAAGTTATCCTATGTTCATCTTAAATTGTACTGTTTGTAAATGTTCTTAATAGTTCAAATTTCACATCATGATTGTTTTTACACCTGTGGTGGTGGTGTTTACCCAAGTCTTAGTCTGCATATTATGACCCTATTATGTGGATTTAGGAATGAAAAGGGTAACCAGTTGTGTGCATCATACTACCACCTATTGAGCCCGTTGACAAATTCAGCAGTTGGTGTGGAGGTAACTCACAGTTTTTCAACCAACGAGAACACCATCACTGTTGGGACACAACATGCATTGGATCCTCTAACCACAGTGAAGGCGCGGGTCAACAACTCTGGCAAGGTTCATGCTCTTATCCAGCATGAGTGGCGTCCAAAGTCCCTTTTCACAATATCTGGTGAAGTTGACACCAAGGCTGTGGATAAGACTGCAAAGCTCGGGTTGGCCTTGGCACTGAAACCATAAGTGGCTGGTTGTGAGGCGCACAAAACATCTGTGGATTCAGTTTAATATCTTCATGGTGTTTGAGAATAAAATAATATCTAGACGGTACTCTTAGTAAACTCATCCCTCTTAAGACTGGGGGATGATGGGTGGGTTAATTTGAAGAATTTACTTCAAGATTTTGTCCAGATTTTTAGAAATTTCAACCTCACCCATATTTTACCACCTTTCCTTTATCAGTTCACTACTGATTTGCTTCTTATATACAATGATGGACTGGTGGATGAATGGTGAAATATTTCCTCTATCTCTTTGACATATTGCAATTTACTTATTTGAAATTATATCAGTGTTGCAGATTAGAAATTTGTTTTACAAGTCTTATGCTAGTCAATATTGGGGACTCAATTAGTAACAACTTTTTTTTGCTAATCTATAATCTTGAAAGGTAGCAAAGCCATCGATGTGAGAGAATAATGGTCTGTATATTAGTATGCTACTAATCTACAATGGATTAGAGGCATATTCTGATAAATAAATAAAATATTAATTTTATACTATGCAAAATGGAAATTTTGATTCAAATCATGTCGCAACTAAAAAAAAGGACAGAACCTGATTTTATATTGTTTGGTTCGACCTCTTGCCACGAGAATTTTTTGAGAAGTTTAAATAATAAAATATTAAATAGTTAGATAAGGTATATGAATGTTAAAATAATTTATTAAATTATATAGATTATAATCAAATTCCGAAATTCTGGACACATATGGATCCAATTCTATTCATTGAAATACATTTTACAATTTGTTTAAGTGGTACAAATGATTCTTTTTAAAAAAATTCAACATGTAATATAAAATTTTATATTAATTATATTGAATAAATTTATAATTATTATTATGAAACACAGTTGTAGCCGGTAGGAGGGGAAGCCTAAACCCTAGACAAAAAACCCTAATACAAATCTTTAGCAGGGAGTCTCCTCCACACCATAATTCATAATTCGAGAGAGAGAGAGAGAGGGAGAGACCGAGAGAGAGAGGGAGAGAGAGAATGGGGAAGACAACATATAAGAAGCTAAAAGGCAGCCAAAGCTTCAGGCTCCGTTTACTACTCTCAACTCTCACTTCAATTCCTATCCTAATCGAAGACATTCGCGCCGATGACACGTGGCCTGGTCTCCGTTCTCACGAGATCTCTTTTCTCCGCTTAATTGAAACCATCACCGACGGCTGTCTTATTGAAATCAACGAAACCGGTATATTCTGTTATATTGCTTTTATCATTCATTGTTTAGGGTTTATGAATGAATGAGTGTGTGTTTTTTGGTGCAGGTACGAAATTCAAGTACAAGCCGGGGATTGTTATGGGAGGGAAGAATTTGGTTCACGATTGCGGTGTTAATCGCGCTATTGGCTATTTCTTGGAGCCTCTGCTTGTTCTTGGTTTGTTCGCGAAAAATCCCCTTTCCATTAGGCTTAAAGGTGCTTTTTTTATTTTATTATTACAATGTCATTGCAATTTTTTTTATGTCTAATCAATTGAAATGATTAGTTATTGATTGTGCTCCATTCGTCAGATTTTGATATATGATTATGGCAGGTAATTGGTTTGTGCAACATGACCTAAGAAATGTATCCTAATTTTTTTTACAGGGATCACAAATGATCTGAAGGACCCTTCCGTCGATACCTTCCGTTTGGCTACCTTACCCATTTTGAAACGTTTTGAAATTCAACAAGGCCTGGACCTGAAAATTGAAAGTCGCGGAGCTGCTCCAAATGGGGGCGGAGAAGTTTTACTATCTGTTCCCATTGTCCGTGATGGTTTAAAAGTAAGTTTCCTGATAGGAGGTATAATCATTAAAATTTCAATTTACTTACTTCAGTTGATCTATAGGCAGTCATGTGGAAAGATGTGGGAATGGTAAAGAGGATCAGAGGAGTTACTTTTTCAACAAGAGTTTCAGTTCAGTTTGAAAATGCCATGAGACATGCAGCCCGTGGAATCTTTAATCGCTTGCTCCCGGATGTTCACATTTTTACTGATCACAAAGCGGGTGCATTATCTGGGAAGTATGTGTTATATATATATCTCTTGTAGGGGTATTATTTATTATGTCATTTTACAGGGGATGTATATACACAATTTTGATATGATATCCTGTATTTATATCAACAAGAATCTAGTGGTTTCATTTGGCATTTATTTTAATGGCAGGTCTCCTGGCTATGGAATTTCACTGGTTGCTGAGACAACATCGGGTTGTTTCTTATCTGCTGATACTGCAGTTTCTTATGGACAAAGTGCGGAAGAAGGTGTATTTAATGATGAAGAGAAGAATGAGCTAACACCTCCAGAAGAAGTTGGTGAGCGCATTGCATCACTTTTACTTGGGGAGATTGAACAAGGTGGCGTGGTCGACTCCACACACCAGGTATACTTTCTGTTGTTGGTGCTTATCCTGTAACTTGTTACTTAGATTGTAATCTTGTTAGATGTTACACCAGTGATTATATTGTCATTGCTTCAATTTATGTGACAGGGATTGTTGTTTCTTCTTTGTGCCTTGTGTCCACGAGATGTTTCAAAGGTTCGTGTGGGGAAGCTCTCACCATATGGAATAGAAACACTCAGACAAATTAAAGAATTTCTAGGGGTTGAATTTGCAATCAAGCCAGATCCATCAACTGGAACAGTCATCCTGATATGTGTTGGATCTGGATTCAACAATCTAGCAAGAAAAATTTCGTAACTTTAACATACAAGCACTATACTTTGGTTGGTACAAGTAGAAGCACATTAAAGTACAACCTTAATATGAATGATTGGAGGGATCAATATGGTTGGCTGCCATTAAGTTTTGTGGCTTAAAGTTTTTAGATTTTGTTTCCTTTAGTTGTAACTTGTTATACAGCCAGAATGTAATATCACTGTTTCGCCAAATGTTTTTAGAAGAAAATTCTTGTCAGTGAATTGAGGTGATCAACCATTTATCTAAAGCAAAAAATGTTGTCTTCAGTGGTTCCTTGAATTTATAATTTTGGTTTAGTGTTTTCATAATGGTTCACTTTGTTTATGTTGGGTTTTTATCTGATTGCCCTGTTACATTGTTCGATTTGTCGTTTTACCCTTAAAATTGTAGCTCTGGAAATAAAGTTTAACATGAAATATGAAAATCTGCTCCTATATGTTAAATCTTGTATAAGAGTGAAAAGCTAGATGTGAAGATGCAAGGTTTCAATCCCTTGTAATCAGGCACTTGAAATTTTAGCCTATCTTTTAATATGAAGTATGAAAATCTCCTCCTATATGTTAAATCATGGACGAGAGGGAAAAACTAGATGTGAAGATGCAGGGTTTCAATCCCTTGTAATCAGGCACTTGAAATTTTAGCCTGAGAGCCTGAGAGAGTATTCAGGTCAGGTGTTCGATACATATAATCACCAACTTTTATAGTACTTATCCACTGAGATTTATGTATTAATGTTCTATTGTCCAGTATATCTTGAAAGCAGCATTTTGATTTTTCTGCACATGTAATATATGATAGAAGATAAACTTCCTGAATATCATACACAAGTTATGTTTGGGTCGACTGGGATGGCATTATTCCAGTAGGATATTCTACCCTTGAAAGCATTTGTGGTTTTGGTATCTTTACAATATAGCACCTTTTGCAGGCATTTCGAACGCACAAGTTTGTCAACATATTGGATGATCCTGGGTCGGCTGATCTTAGTGCCTAGTTATTCTTTTTCAGCAATCAGGCATTCTGTGGAGGAAACTTCAGTTGGTCTTTTAATAACATCTCATGTAAAACTAAAATAAGTTGTTTGTCGCGCCTGAGATAGGTTTTTTTCATGGGAGTACAAAAATTTAAATATTTTTGCACACATGCCTCCAACAAGACTTGAATCATCGATCTCTTATCATCAAGAGGGGGAGTGTCTGCATGGCTAAACCTTGCAAAATGAGGTATAAAAATTTGCATCGCTGCAACTTAATTTTGCTGGTTGATTGTTTTCAATTGAAAATTTAGTAGCAGTGTTATTACGAGGAGTCCATTAAGAAAATTTACTTCAAAGTTCAAACCTTAATATTTACAAGGACAAGGTGCTGGTGTTTTGTAGGTGAAAATGAAGCCTCGTTTTGCTAGGGTCATGAAAAGCACACTCTCTCCTTACCTCCTGTATGCGTACAAGAGTTATAGCCATGACTATAGAGAACAAGAAGCAAGGTACTGTACCCCGTTTCCATCCTAGTTAAGTATTCCGGGGAAACAGTGGCGTTATCTATTACTGAAGTTTGTTCAATACGCAATATAACATTCAGTTTCCTACAAGATTATGAGTTTTTTCCTTCTAAAAGTCATTTAGTTTCTAGGTACCTAGAAACCTGATGTCATGAGAAAAGAAATGTTCCGGTAAAGTTTGATAGATCATGATATAGATAATATTCATATCAATTCTACGAATTCACAATTTTTCTGTTTACCCAACTTTTAATTCATGCTATGCTTTAATAGTCAATTCTGTTAGATGTCTTTAGCAGATTTTGATATTTTTTAAACAAAAATTATACAAGAAAAGTTGTTTTCTAGGACCAATATATGTGCAAGTGTTTGATCATAGATAGTGAGCAGAGTATGATGTATTGCTCAACTTGTACAATTAAATTGCTATTAGTTAATTAAATAAAAATTGCTATCAGTATTTACAGCTAGGAAATTAACGCGGTTCCTCTTACAAACTTGGATACTTAACAGAAACTATTGACACCTCCTGAATTGTCAATTTTGCATGCCGATTAGGCAATGTCAAAAGGAAAGAGGAGAAACTTATACACTAGCTACTTGAAAAACCTCGACACTTCAAGTTTACCTAGAGCGTTACATCATGATAAGAGCAAAACCAGTTTGTATGGTGACTGTCCCTTAAATTACATCACGGTATAGCAGTTCTAGCTTTTGTTCCACTTAGTATCAGTCGGAGATTGAGTTAGTTTAAGTATGGACCATATTTTTTGATGGAGTTAGTGCATGGCAGAGAACCCAGATGAGATCTACCTTCAATCAAATTCACTAGCCACTGTTCAAAGATTTGCAGAAAAGAATGAGAGCATATCCGAGTTGGATATATATAAAATATAAGCTCAACATAACTGAGAATCTTCAATAACTTTTGATGATATTTGAGGATGGGTACACTAACCCGTAGAAGTGGAAGAAACTAAGACAACGTTGACACTAGCATTGTTTGGTGGAAGAGCCAAGCGGAGAGGATAAAGTTTCCCATTCAAAGGATTGCGTGAGCATAAAATCACGCTGTCCATCCCTGTTTCTTCCGCCAATTGATGAGCCAAATCATCCAGTCCATTCCCTGTGAAATGAAAACATTCCTTGTCAATTCCATCATCAACATTCCCCTCATCATCCGCCACCATATAATATACCATCCGCCCCTCTGATTTCACATGCGAATTAGTCTCACTATCCTGCATATACAAAACAAATCAAACCAAAAGTTATAACAATTAATCCCACACATGGTAAACTCCGCTACAATGTGAAGGTCCTTGCTTTACCAAACCAAATAAACCAATACGCGCATAACATCTTTTGATCCCACATATACATAAAATGGTATGGTCCTCGGTAATGTATAGGTTTCCTTTATATTATAACGGACCATTACTCTCCAATGTGATCGGATAACTAGCTGTGGAACTTTGTTAACATAAACTGTATTGGAGTTAATATTATCTAAGGATTATGTATATACATATACATATCTAGAATCATAAACAAACCTCAGCATCGGATGATGTGGGAGATACAAGATGAATGGAAGCAGTAGCTGGAACCGCATTCGAAGTTTCAGATCTTTCAACCTTTCTAGGAGTATCAGCCTTTCTTTCAACAACATCAACATCCCATAAAATCCAATCAGTATGCCTATGTGGAATATCATGTGTAATAGAATTTCTCCAAGGGGGCAATCCACCATTTGCTCTTAGGAAATTACCATATCTTGTCTTTAGCTTAACTTTTGAGCCATCTCTAATAGGCTCCCATTCAATGGAAGAATCCAATCTTGTAGGCATAGTTTGAAGAACTTTCTGGCCCGTAAGGCCTAGGATCTTTTCTTGATCCGTGGCGGTTAAATATCTACCAAAAATGCTTTTTAACCGAACCACAGTTCCAACACCTTCAACAAGCTCAACTATCCATAATGCACTTTTGGTTGATCCTTGACGATTTTGGAACACATTTTCTTTGTCATGATCGGCTCGTAGGTATTTGTGATGGATGCTTTTTAGGCGAACCGTTTTCGCTTTATGGAAAAATTCCATTCCACTGCTCTGCAGAATATAAATCAAACACAATCAAATAATATTAAGAATTTATGAAGCATTCTGGGAAAACTTTTTTTCATTTTTGTTCCCAGAGTTAGAGTCTCTGAGAAAGATTGAAATTTGTAAATGGGGTTGAGATTGGATTTAAAATTCAGGAATGCATATGATCGATTATTTTCTGTGAGACAATGTAGATGTTCGTTATGAAGGGACGTTATTAAATGTCCAAGCGTGGGGTCAAATGAATTATCGTAGCTAACTATATGTTTTGTGTAGCCTGTGTCAACTGTGAATAACCTTTTTGATATATTGAGGGAGTCTGATGTAAAATAACAAAAAATTGACCCAAAATACCATACACCTGACATGAAAAATGTCTATTGCTAGTACTAATAAAAATAGCCCACGCACCATGTAGATTCGTATCAAAGATCATCTTCCCAGTTTATAGTGGTATGATGGGTCAAATTTCTGTGGTTTATTGTTTATAGCAGTAAAGAGATACGAGATGCGGACAGAACATACTAGCATATCCTAGTTGAAAACATAAATTCCTCTGTTTCGCATTTGTGTCATTAGTATTGATCATAGTGTGCTATATAGTTATAAAGAAAAAAATCGAATACGAAATCAAATTATAGCAAGGTGAAAGGAACTAAGAACATACCAGCGTTGTAGTGGTGGAATATACATGTTTAAAGATGACCAGAGGTGGACCGGGATAGGGCGAAAGCATGTGAACAGAAGGAGAGAAACTTGGTGAAAATGCAAGTCGAGTATCATATTCCACTGGCACTGCTGTAAAATCTAATACCTCAACTCCCCATAAAATCCAATCTTGTGTTGCACTTCTCTGTGGAATGTCATGTGTTACAGAGTTTCTCCATGGGGGTGTTCCCCAGTTGGCCCTCAAAAAGTTCCCATCTGTTGTTTTAAGTTTTATATACATTCCTTCTTTTATAGGCTCCCATTCAATGGAACTGTCGGTTTTTGTGATCACTGGAAGATTTTGTATCACCTTTTTTCCGGTCATGCCAAGAAAGAATGGTTCATCAGCAGCGGTAAGATACAATCCGCGGCAGCTTTTTAAACGGATCTTGTTTCTTTTCTCGGACACAAACTCCACTGTCCAACGTGCTTTTTCTGATAAACCATTGCGGCTCTGACGAACACTTGATTCATCATCATCGGCAACTAGATATTTGCCATGGTGGTTTCGAAGTCTCACTGCCTTTGCTTTCTCAAAATACTCCATTCCATTCTGCAGTTATATTTTTTGATTGAAATATGTAACTTTTGTGTTACTACTGATTATGAACCAATTTATAAATATGCAACATGAGGAAATCTTGATACTATTATTTATTAAAGCTTCAATATAGATATATAATCTGAAATTCTTTCAGGAATTCGTTTGTCTACTTTACCGGCTGTATCCAAGTTGCATTTAGCAGAGACATCTGTGAACTAAAAGAGTTGAACTTCGCCCCGTTCTGAACCAATAGCTAAATAAAGTTTTAAGGTTAGTATCCACAAGAGTTCACCAGATCAGAAAATGGCAGCTGTAATGGTAATTAAAACAAGAAATACATTAAGTTCACTTAGCATGTTATCAAAACTTTGTTTAGCATGATATAAAAATTGGTAAATTTGATTAGTGTCTTTCACTGAGACTCTAACGTTTTAGTATAGTTGTGGCAGAATACTTCTATTTGTTTTGGATTCTGTGACAAATTTAAGTGTCCGGTGATTTGGTCATTTGACAATGTTGTTCTTTGTAGATAATGTGTTAAAGATATAGCATATCATAGTGCTAAAAGCCCTCCCCTGACATATTTAGGTTTTAGCGAAAATTGGTAACTTAACAATATTGTTTATAACTCTATAAAATAAAATTTGTACCTGTCCTCCAAGAGGAGAATGTTCTACATATGATTCACTCGAGTCCAGACTGTTGAAGGAATTGTCAGAAGAATCTGAAAAATCAGATATATCGATGGCTTCAACTTCCCACAAAACCCAACTTTGAGTTGCACTTGTATACGGAAAATCATGAGTAACAGAGTTCCTCCAAGGAGGTGTACCTCCATTAGCTCTCAGATACATCCCTCCATCTTTACTCCTTAACTTGACACGGTTATTACCTTCCCTTATAGGCTCCCACTCCTCCGACGCCTCCCTTGTATCCGCTTGCACCACTCTCTTCCCTGTCATTCCAAGGAGAAATGGCTCATCGGATGCAGTAAGGTACCAACCATAGCAGCTCTTGAGACGAATCACATGATTTTTGCCTTGCACAAACTCCACTGTCCAACATGCCCTGTATGATGAAGCATTGCGGCTTTGATGGACAGTCTCTTCATCCGCGTTGGCAGTTAAGAACTTGTCGAGGTGGCTCCGGAGCCTAACAGCTTTAGCCTGGTTGAAAAATTCCATCTTAGCTTGATCTAAAACAAAGCTAGTGGTGGTGTATATTTTGTTCAAGTTGTTTAGCTGGAGCCTGGAGGGTTAACAGACCTGTAAAAGGTTGACTAAAGGAATGCTGGTGGAAATGCTGCGAGTCATTGACCATGTGCAACTTGGAATTTTATATCGTGTTCATTTGAATTTCTCATGCTACACTTTTTTTAAATTCATACCGGGGAATCATACAAGAGATTAGTCAACTTGGAGATCAACAAATAGGCTTATTTATTCATTTATTTTTACATTTCGACTTGGTGTAAGCCTGTAATGCTGGACTATCGGCACCTCTTTAGTTTTTGAAATTAGTAATTGCAAGAATATATACCCTAAATAATTTAGTAAATAGAAATGATATATGTATTTTGTTCGGCTTTACATAATAATATTATCATCTTTTATTTTAGAAGTTTAAAATCTTGATTTTCACTAATATATTATCTTGTTAACTGTTATATTTTATAAAATAATAGTTTGTATTCGCATTTAATTAGGTAAAATTTTAGAACCTAGACCTAGACCCAGACCCAGACCCAGTCACCCAGCATAGGCATGAGAGCATGAACTGGGTTTAGATTAGATTTGAATAAATTTATATTCATAATCATTCAATTTCACTAAATTGAATTTGGATCGAATTATTATTAGATTTTTAACAATTTAATTTAGATTCAGGTTTGTTAAAATTTTGAATTATTGGATCGAAACTCCAGTCAGTTTAATTATTTAAAATGTTAAAAATTAAAATTTAATATAACATATGGTCAAATAGTAGTGCTTTAAAAGTGAGAAAAAAAAGCGTTTTTATAGTAAAATTATCCGTAAAATAATATATTGTAAAGGTTAACAATAAATTTTATATTATATATGTATAATGTATGTATATATATTTATAATAATATTACATAAATAAAATGATATATCAATTAAAAACTCATAAATCCTACTAAAACTAAAAAAATTAAACTTCGTTTTTTCAAAATAAATAAATTAAACTTTATGATTAAATATAGAAACTATATGAATCGTGGAGAAACCGTTCAAATTAACTATTACTTAAAAATTAATTTAGACACACAAAACTCATTTGCTAAAAATATGAAATAGTAAGGTGTGTGTTAAAGAAAATTTACAAAAACAATTCTAATGAGAAAAAGAAACTATAAATGTTAATTAATTTAATTATATATGATTGGATTCAACGAGTCAAAATTCCAGTTCATTTCTTAATAAAATAAACTTTTATCAAGTCATATTGTTTTTAATATAATTTATATCTATTTATTAAAGTTTATACCGAAAATATTTATTAAAGATTTAAGACGGAATCGAATCTCAAATTTGACCACAAATTTTAACACTAACACAATTGGCCTGTTTGGCTGGATTTAAAAATAAGTCCTTTTGGACTTATTTTCGCGTAAAAATTTCATATTTTGATAAATGTTTTTTATACAAGTATTTAATGTATATTTGAGATTCTGCAAAAAAAAGTCAACTTTTTTTAGAAAAAAGTTAGGAATCTCTAACTTTGTCTTAAAATAAGTTGACTTATTCTGGAAAAAAGTTCTCCCAAACACCCCCAATAATTGTCATATAGCAACTTTAATTCAACACATGAATAGTACAGCGACCCTTGTATCCTTCATCATAGACTTCTATTTATTGATAATCAGATAAAAGTTAAATTCATTTTATCCTTACTAAAATTTATATTTTCTTTTATTCTCCTCCCTATATTTACTAAATGTAAATTTTACCTTATATTGGGGGTGTTTTATTTTCTTTTTCAAGTTATATCGCAGGTGTTTGTTTCCTTTATTTTATAAAAATAATATTTATTTAATATATATATATATATATATATATATATATATATATATATATATATATATATATATATATATATATATATATATATATATATATATATATCTACATACTTTAAAGTGTCCTCGAAAAAACAGACTGAGACTCGGTCACTACCACAACCTAAGAAGCAATGTTTAATCAGTAGCTTTCTTATTTTTCGGATGCTTATGATTATATAATAAGCAAATTATTACTTAATTTACATCTCAACATTTTCACTACATTATAAGAAGACAATTGTTTTAAAACTGGATGGATTTGCAAAAGCTTAAGTAAATAAAACATTATACTATGTGTTAAACTAAGTTTCCAACAGGACAAGTCAACTCCACTCGAACCAAACATATTACCCTTCACTTGTTTTGAAGGTAATCAATTTTGAAATTGTAAAGATATTTTCCTACTCTACAACTTTGGTTATTTATTTTTTTTAAAAAAATATCGGGTCAAAATCTCAAATAAAGGTCTGATTATAAATAAATATTTTAATTTCCTAAACTACCTCAATTTAAAGTATAAGTACTAAAGTATTATTAGTTCAAACTATTAGAATGCAAAATGCAATTAACTCATTAGTTATTCATAATTTCATACAATACAAATATATAAATATATGTTTTTTTTTAATCAATATATAAATATTGGTTAGTATAGACGTTAGGAGCGCCAGGTACACTCTTTGCTCTCAACTTAAATCATTAAACTGACTCTCCCCTAAAATCGCATTCTCAACTTAAAATTTGTAACGAGTCAAATTTCAAACCCAACAAACCTCACACGTGTTATCAACTCGTTAATCATCATAAATTAACCAATCCTATGGCCTCTAATTGTTTCTTAATCTCCCTCTTCTTCAAACACTACTAATTTCTATACCATCACCTATGACCTATCACTACCGCCTGCTCACAGATAACATATAAAATAATTAAACAACCCTTGATTTAAAACAATGAAAGTGAAAGGAGGGCCAAACAAAGCCTGTGCTGCATGCAAGTTTCAAAGAAGAAGGTGTTGTTCAGATTGTTCTTTGGCACCATTTTTTCCAGCTGATCAGCCAAAAATCTTTCACAATGTGCACCGCCTTTTCGGAGTTTCCAAGGTTATCAAGATTCTCAGGAAATTGAGGAACCATGATCATAAAATTGATGCCATGAAATCTATTATCTATGAGTCCAACATACGCGAAAAATTCCCTGTTCATGGTTGTTATGGCATTATCTCACAACTTCATCAGGAGCTTCAACAAGCCACCGAAGAACTTCATTATGTCCACGCACAACTATCGATGCTCAAAGAAAGCGGTTCTCAATCGTCTCAGATTATTAATTCGTATGATCTTTTGAGCGAAAGTAATGACAATGGTACTGCATTTTATACTGAACAATCCGGAGATCAAACTAAATCTTTATTTAATCAGCTTAACAATTATGTGTCGGATGTTGCGGAGGATAACAAGCAGCTGTTAGAAACTCAAGCGCAGCTTAGCGATTCGAATGCATTTGGTCTTAACCCCATTCAAGTTGGAGAAGCTTCTGATCAAGATTATGATATTTTCAACTTCTATGCGATTGATGATAATCATGATATACCATCCAAGGAGGCCTGTGAATCAAGGTATGTAGAACTTAATCTAGGCAGTGAATCTTAATTAGATCAATCAACATTAGAATCATATATTTATTTATATTTACTCAAATGTACTTGAAAAATAATAAGTATGGTTAAATGTAATTGTTAACATCGGCTTTAAAGAAATATTTACTATTATATATTTATGTACGTGTACTAGTACTAAATTTGAGACACTTGCAGCTCAGAATCATCGTCTAAAGATAAGAAACAACCTCAACTGGTACCCAAGAACGAACTCAAGACTGCAGCCGCATATTTCAGTCTCATGAACATCAACCAATCGTAGTTTCGAGTTTTTGATTATTTACAAAATCAGTTCTTAATTTGTGTGTTCGTCGACTTGATGCATTCTGTCACATTTGTGAAAGATTACATTTACATTTTATTCATAAATTTTCTTTTGGTAGATTTCGTCAAGAAATATTTAATTTTTGTCCCTGGCCAGCATAATATTGCAGAGTCGATTGTATTATTTCAAAGACGCACTCACACTTGCTTGTTGAAGCTCAAATCATCAACTAAATATTACAAGTACAATGTCTGATGGTGGGAGAGAGCTGTTACCCGTAGTCTGGTAATCAATAACGATATTGTAGTTGGTGGGAGGATTAAGATTCTTGATAATTCGAAACTAGAAAATTAGATTGAATTTTGTTTTACTGATTTTTTAATGCCAGACATAATTTTGTGCAATATCTCTTTTTTACCAACATCGGATCGAAACATCGTTACCATAGACAAGTTCCAGTAAGAAAAATTATGTTATACAGTATTTAAAATTTCTTCTGAACTTTAAGCTTAAATGAATTAAAACCCTCTTTAGCCAATGGTCAATGTGAGGGCAACTTCAAGATGATCCCTCAACAACTACTCATACGAGTTTCCAGATTGTTGAGACAGAAATTCTCGTTAATTTTTTTCAAGTCATCTAGACTTAAAATAAAATTTTCACCGTCAGCCAAGTGAAAATCAGAATTTTGAAAAAACAAATTTATTGAATTTTAAAAATCAGCTGAAATTATAATTTAAGCTAGCTAGCCGAAATTTATTGAAATTATTTCCAAGGCATCTTACTAAAATTTCTCGTTGAAGGGTCATCCGCAAGACTGTAACTTCATTATCACCTCAGCTTCAGTAAGTCACAAGTGTAAACAGTTTTTCATACTGCCATGCTATTTGTAATGACAGGAAAAAAAAGATAAATAAATAAATAAATAATGAGAAACCTCACTAAATAGTATGATGTTTTCACCACAGTAGGCAAGTTTAATATGTTAATTAGTTACAATTGTGTCACATGAAACTAATAACTATACAAGTGCAGCATCTTTACTAATACAAGTATGAAGTATCCAACGGTTTTATAGCTAAAATTAAACCACCCCAACGCATAGGAAAATTTAGTTTCGTGGACAAACAAACACATAAACTATGATAAATTCAAAGTAGAGGACAGGAGGAAAAGTTGGCACTTATTTATCTACAGACTATAGATATTCCATGACAACATTGCAGCGATCATCAACTTCATTCCGGCGACAGGGGTCTTCTGGCCGAATTTGGGAGGACAATTGTTTAACGTCAAGATCAGGCGGGTCGCAAAATCTGAGAATAATTCAAGAAAACAGATTTGGAAGCGAACTTGGAAATGCAGAGCCTATGGTGAATAGACAATGTTCTGATCCCTCACGAATGCGCAAGGTCGAGCAGAGCTGTTATTGCCTTGCATTTCTAAGGCCGTGTTGTGGATCACCTGGATCATAGAGGCAACATTTCATAATTTTTAGTTTTTTCCCCTTTATGTTCGTTTATATATCTGATGGATTCATGCAATAAGAGAATCATATATGGGATAAAAATGTTGCTGCACCTGCAGACTATTTATGATATTTGTAGAATTATAATAAACTATCAGTTTGATCTTTGTAGCAGCATTCTGGCCAATATGTGTTAAAAGCAGGATTCCTTAAAATTTTATTGAACTCTGATATATGACCATGAAAACTAATAAGACGATAAATCGATGGAATGATGCTTTTGAAAGAGGTTCCAATCCAGTGTGTGGTTAGTCATACCTCCATTTTATGTACTCATGTATGCCCATTTAATCTGGCTGAAAGCCTAGAGCACAAAAGGCACATGCTTTAATGCTAGTAGTAATTCTGTAGGTTGGTTTGTGAGACAATACATTCTAACCTGGGGCCTTAATACCTCAATGTATATTCGTTATTGACCTCACCTACTTATGACCTGGACCATCCGGATTGATACTTTTGAAAATTTTAAGATGTCGCATTTCCTATAGAGTACGAGATGTCGTATTCCCTAAAAAAAAGCACATCTGCGTGCAAGACTGAAATGACTACAAGGTATTTACTTGTTTAATTGAAGACCAGGGGTACTTGATTTTATGATATAGCATTATCACACATATAAAGTGATCCCGTAAACCTGATTTATGGTGGGCACTGGTTCAAAATAAGGGGAACATTAACAAAGTTTAAAGACCAAAAAGAAGTGAGAACTTTGTTTGAATGGATATTAATGGACCACCTAACTGATACTTTGAACAATTGATATACACATTCAATGATTTTAATGCTTTCACTCTGTGTATTATTAGACAGTATTGCAGAGACCTCTCTGCTTTATTTTTATGCATGGGATTCAAGTAGACTAGGATGTTTGAATCTTACTCCATGTCAAATCTCTTATTAGGAAATTTATTTTGAATTTGAAGGGGTGATCACCAGGAGTTTTGAAAATACATTTATATCAAAATAATATGGTACAAAAAGATTTCCAAACTGTGTAGATGTAATTTCCTTTTCCTTCTCCAATACTCTTTTCTCATGCCAAGTTATCAAGATTCTATACAGTGCCCTATCTATAGTCTATACAATACCTTATTTGATATCTGTAAAGGAACAGAATATGCCAAATGAGGGATGATTTTCAGCTTTTCAATAAGAGAGTGTCACTTTCAATAAACTGTGATCTCTTTAAAAGAATATCAAGTCCCACCTGTTGTTTTATATATTTTGTCTCTGTGTTATTGGTACTGTTTGCTTTACCCCTTGCATCTTCATCTTTTCGCTCCTCGAACCTGAAGTGAAAGTAGAGGGGGGTTGCTCTGTTAGCTTGTGCGACTCTGCTACCAGCACAAAATACTATTACTAAAAAAAACAGCTCAGAGTTCAAATATTAGATCAAAGTAACACAATAGACTTGCACACGAAAAATATGTATCACCTACCAAAGGAAATTAGAAGGCGCAATGCACGACCATATCATGTTATATACATTTGCGACTTGCGAGAGATATAACACCATCCTTGTAAACATTTGTAAGATGCGCAACACCTTATACCATATGTGTTTCAGTAATTGATTTCTCATGAACTCGGGAATAACATCAACTGATACCAATCTTTTTATGTGTACTCCCATGCGCAATTAATCGCAGTATGTGATCCATTTAGTATTTTGATCAATTTTTTTTCTTTAAATGTAGTATATCGATCATTTTTCTATATAATTCAGGATAGTACATCTCATTCCTCGTATAGTTAAAAAAAACTACAGAAATCGCGATGTATACAGTAATTTCTTGATAAACAGTGATTTCATAATTTAAAAAACATGGGTGTTAAATATGTCATTGAGTGGGAATCAGTAAATAAACCAAGCTAGAGGTTAGAACGAGCTGATTTTAGGCAATAATACCACATAATTGCCTGGATTGCCGGGGTCCTGCTTTTCACAATATCCTGCAATAGCCCTTTCATCTTTTGATGTGCTAGGTGATGCGTGTTGTTAAATTATATTTTTCGATGTTAATTCATGTAATATTTTTATGAGTGTATGCTATGGAATGTAATACAATACAAAATGCTCTCACCAATTAAACCCTTATGGTAGGGCAAATGGGAAATGCATCTGCAGAAAATTAGGTGACTTGTCTTCATTATAATATCTACATTTGGCACATAAATCAATGACTTTTTTCAAGTTTTGGGTATGTATTAAGCAACAGGAAGTGATAGCGAGGTCCCCTTTGAACGGCTGCATGAAAATGTGCTCCAAAGCAAAGGTTGGGTTCTAAGTGGACCCCATATCAATCTAAAGCAACAAGGTATAAGAAACTTTATTAGGCAATCTTTATCAGTCATTCTCATACTCACTCAACAATATCTTGATTTTAGTTGTTCCTCTTACGAATAAAATTCCTCATCTAATTTCATTCAACATATCCTTAACTAAAGCTGATTCTTTTGTTCTGCTTATATCTGGAGTTGTTGCATATTTATGGTCACCCTCATGATTGTTTTCGCCTTATCATTATTCGTATATCTCGTTTTCAATGGCCCACAAGTTTGTGTTACACTGAATATATAAGGGGTAGAACACGGAGAGTTAATCATGGTTGGAAGCCGAAGAATATCGAGGGGTTTGTTGGGAGCTGTTTTCGTAATGGGGCTTCTCTGTTTACTGTGTTTTGGGTTGATAAACAATCAGCCAAGAAGATTGGCCTCGGTTACTGTTCCATCAAGTCAAAGTTTCGAGCTCATAGGAAAACAGAGGAATGCTGGTCATGGTGCTTCCCAATTACATTATGTTAGCAAGAGAAGAGTGCCTAATGGCTCTGATCCTATCCACAACAGGTACATCACTCAATGCCTTTTTTTTTTTTGTAATTTTAATTGCAGAAATTTCACACATCCGCGCCTCTAGTCAGGCACGGTCCTTCAAACTCATATTACTAAGAGAAGCAGAGTATCATTAGGATGAACACATCTTATATATCAGACCCTATAAATGATTTTTTCAGCACCATGATGCTTTTGTAGTGATGATCCCTTCTTTAGTTTCTATATAGAGAGGAAAGAAAGTTGGCCTACTTGTAGCTAGGTTCTTTGAGTGTATTAAATTCATTTTTCCTTATATATAAAAATTTCTTACTGATTTAAGTGAAAAATTGATTCCATGTTACGATGCTTAATTATGTAAATTGGCATTTAAAACTTTGTTCTACAGTAATATATTGCTCTGAGTCCCTCAATCTCTTCTCTCTTTCTCACATATACATGTGCTATATTTTGTTCTTCAGAAGAGCAGGGAAGTCTACTCGGCCGCCTGTTCGAACATGAGCCTCTAAAGTCTCAAGAAACTTTAAAACTTGTAGAAGCTAACCAACGTTGAAGTTTGAAGGAAAGAAAAGCTTCATATCAGTTTAGAAAGCTTCAAGTAAAAATTGTTGTGCCCTCATTTTGTAAATGAATATGGGATTACCTCTAGTCCTCCACCATTAGATTTTTTTTTTTGTCTTTTTCTGTTTTGTTACCGGTTGATAATGCTTTTAGGAAAAGAACATCAAATATGAGAGAAGTATTTATTCAAATTTTACATATTTTTACTTAAATTATGGTTTCGGGTTATCAAACTCCTCTGCATGCGGTTTGCCTCGCTGGTGAAGATTATCTGCTTTTAGGAGTAAAACATTACGGTTACAGAAAAAGACTGTCTGAGGTCTCAAAGAGGTTGATCATATTGCTTGTATACATTTTCAAATCATTCTATGAGTTATGCAGGAGGGCCTCGATTGAAGAAGCCAGATAATTTAGTTAGCAGGAGGAATCAGATTCTGTCGAACCTTCTTTCTTGAAAGAAAATGCACGAACATTAAGAAAGACTACTTTTGAAGAATCCCATCAGTATTTTAAATTCAGAGAAATCAGATGTTCGGGAGCTTTTGCATGAAAAAGAAAAATCAGAAAGGAGTAGATCGATGCTGGAGGAATGCACTAGTCTTAATACAAGCATATTATGCATGCATGCAGTGATGCAGATACTGTAAAAAAAAAAATGAGCGTCTTTGTATTGTTTGCTTTATGATCATTATTTGATTACCTTTTTTATTTTCATGGAGTGCATTTGTGGTTTCCCAGTAAAGCAATTCCCTGCGTTAAAGGAACTTTAGTTTTTCCTTTGAATTTTATTTCTACCAACGTCTAGCTACCAACTTAATTATAGGCCTTACATGTTTCGGTGGAAGACCCAACTAAAATTTTATCGGGGCACTCGCGATTTGAGGAAAAATGACGGATTCTAATTTTTAATATTTTTATAATTAGTTAAATTATTTTATAATTGTAAATACTATATTTAAATATTTAAATTTATCTCTTGTAATATATTTATATAATTATTTTATAAAATTGAGGATCATCTATAAAATTATGAATATATTTATAGGTTTTTCATTTCATAAATTCCATAAGCTTATAAATATATATATATATATATATATATATATATAATTATATCATATATATAATAAGAATAGGAAGAATCTTATCCAAATACTATCAAATGTCAAGAGTTCGAATCTCATTAATGATATAATATGTATATTATATACTAAAAACATTAATAGGCATAATTAAAATTCTACTTAGTCTAGGACATTGTTTAATATACAATTATAATAATTCAAATTATATCTATTTTTAATTATTTAAGAAAGCACATATTTAATTTAAAGTTTAACTTTTTTATTAAATAAGATTATATTTTATTTAAAATTTAAAGTTTAACTTTTTTATTAAATAAGATTTTATTTAAATTAAATTTCAGTGGGAGCATTATACTATTTTTAGTGGGAACATCAATATAATAATATAAATTTTACTTCACAAACAAAAAATTTCACTGGGAGCCTTTGTCCCCACAGCTATGGTAGTAGGTCCGCCCCCGCATATTTACCTGTTATAAGCCTCTTTTCTAAAACTTAATAACTTTGAGAGACTTGGTAACTCGAGTTCAAAATTAAGGGGTGTATTAGCATATAAGCATGATCCACATACTAAAGATGCAAATAATGAAAGGACCAAAAGTTTAGTATTTGAAAGTGTTGATGCAAATGTTACAATTATCCATTGTTAGAAGTATTAGTTGCAAGTTAATTTATAATTTGAATCCAAGTGGAAAGCAAATCTGCTACACTGCTGCTTCTTTTCCCTTTCGCTTTGGCTTTTATTTGCTTCTTTTTCTGTTGTGGATTGATTTGATTCTTGAATGTTTCAAGAAGCAAAGACCAGTGGTCTTAAAGCTAAGTGAGATTTAAATTTTAGGAGCTGAGGACCCTGTCTTTACTTTTTGGTTGCATATACTTATTGCATTTCAAGATTCAGTGTTTATTTCTTTTTATTCATATTGAAAGTATCAAGTATTTTTTTCTGTTGCACAACAGGCTGAACTTTAGGTGTGGACGGGTCGATTCGGCTCGGTTTTTATCAAAAATCGTTACCAAATTGTATGTGTCGGCTCGGTTTGGTTTTTATCTATTAATCCGGAACGGGTTTTTTCGGTTGGATTAACCGTTCATCGATTTCGGTTTTTTACCTAAATAAAAAATGTTATATAAATTTAATAATATTAAGTTTGAAAATAATATAACATAAAAGAAAATAAATTTAAAATTTATATTAACACAATTTCTATTATCATAAAATTACAAATGAGTTTATATTCAAATTTAAAATTATGTACATTGTGTATATATAGAGACAGAACCAACAGCAACCAAAAAACAGCAGCGCTTCATATATCTATCCATAGAACACAAATAGTATAGCCGGATGCTATGTAGATGAAGATGAGATATGGAAGTGTACAAGTCACCCTTCTAAACTTTTAGTCTGTAATACTCTTATGTTGGTAAAAAAATAAGAAATAATTAAGAAAATGCATGTACATGACCCGTGATATTTGCAAAAGGATGGGATGATCTAGCAGTAAGATATTGAAAATTAAGGGTGTGCATTCTATTTATAACAAAAAGAATAAAAAAATATTATTATTATTATACTTAATTATACAAAATTTTATATAGTAAATAATATATTATATATATTTATACGTTAATATTTAATTTTATATATATATATAATATTATATAAACGGTTCGATTTTTCGGTTTGGTTATAGGGATAAAACCGTAACCGTTTGATAACCGTTCCGTCGGTTCGGTTACGGTTTTTTCGATTTTTTCCGATTTTTATCGGTTTCGATTTTTTTCAAATTTTTATCCGGTTTCGATTTTTTGATTTTTTTTCTCACCCCTAGTGAACTTTGCAGCAATTCAACTTCCCCTTGTCTTGAGGAAAATTACTACTAATAAAAGGAAGAAATTAGAAGCGGAAACTTACCTCCTGCTATGTTTTTTCACCACATTTTCTCATAAAAGGTGATTTATTTTCTCATAGAAGGTGATTTAAACAGGAGATTATGAGAAAAATAATATTTCAGAAATAAACATAGCGGAAGGTAAACATCCGTAGCTAAATTCTACAATTACAAGTTGAGTTCACCCATATTAAAGAAATTTTAGCAGGGACTTAAAATACTTGTACGGACAGAAATATATCATTTATTTAACATTTTCTTATAGAATTATAGAATAGTATTTCACTTCTCTCAAAAGACATAAAGCTAAGCTTTATTTGCTTTACCATTCTCCCACACCAGCTACAAGGTCTAAAGCCCCAGCACGTACAACAAGCATGCAAAGTTAAAATTATGTACAACTCACCAGCAAAGGCTCACTTTTTCATGGGTACGCTTTGAGGGCTTAACCTTTGCGTTTATATACTATTCATGCATATACGTTTTACCCTCTCTCTTTTTCTAAAATTCCGAACATAAAAATAATATTTTTTTCATTTTTGATATTTATAAAAATATGATTCAAGGGATTTTAGAATGACGCTAAGTTAGACTGAAATCATATATTTATATTGAATAGAACTAATATCATATATAGAAGTCTCATCATATATATATATATATTATTCACACACAAATGATTCAAAACAATAAATTGTGAAGAAAAAAATTTATGCAATAATATTATTTTGAAAATTACAATATCAATATATACACTTCTTTAACATGAAAACCAGAGGTGTTAAGTGATACAATTTAAAGCAAAAATGCCCGAAATAGTATAAAACACCCAAAAATGCATGTTTTTTAATCTGTTTTCTACTAAAACAACATTATCAAGAACTTTGTAAAAAAATACATTATCTCAGAACCACGTTGTAGATTGTTATATAGAGCATCCTTGTGCTTAAATATAATAATAAAACTTCATAAGTTTGTAAATTTTACAGAAACCCAAAAAAGACTATATAATAAATTCTTGAATTTTCTAAAGTTTTTATTGACATGTAAGCATTTAAATATTCAACCTCATAGTTTGCAAATTAAAATCCCTCTTCGTGGAACAAGTCCTTCTTTCCTCTCCCGCAAATCACATCATCTAAAAAAAATTATTTTGGGAAACCCTCAGTACAAATAAGCTTTGAACAGTAAGCCCCTCGTTTTTGAAAATCAAAACTTCAATTCGGTTTCCCCAAGTATTCTGACCCTCTCCAACAATTTATATAGTCTAAAATTCATGATTTTCCAGGAAACTAGGCAACATTAGGATGTAGAACTGACTTCATATGGCACAAGTTCCTTTTATGCCCTGAGATGAGCAATAAAAATCACAATTAGCAAAATTCATGATAATTTGGTAAATACATAAACCATGAAGTTAAAAACAATAATTCATAAATTGAGGAGAAAAACAAAATAATGACATGAAATGGTAACGTTTTCTCTAAAGATGATATTCCAGATGATAGACTTACCTGCTCATGTAAGAATTATCTGCAGTATCGATAAGTAACTGGTCTCCAGTTAATATGTGAGCTGGTACCTAGAAATTGTGTGAAAATAATAAGATCAGAACATCATATAATTTAAAAAGTTCTAGAAAATATAACTTGAAATGGCCTAGGTAAATAAAATGTGGCAAGGAGAAATGAGAACATAGACAAATATCTCCATTTACCACATCCCTGGCACAACCAATTAACCAAGATGTTAAGGGAATAGATGTAGTAGTTGTTGAGTACGATTGGATAGCCCAAGTGGCAAGGGCTTCTCCTCTGTCGTGTCGTCCCAGGTCCTGGGTTCATCCCAGATCCTGGGTTCGACTCTGACTCACCCCGAGAATTTATTAGAATAAATACTCACTTTGTAAGGTTATAAGCCTAATTAGTCAAAAAAAAGATGTAGTAGTTGCTACATCTACTATATTATTCAGATATTAGTATTCTATATCTTGATATTTAGACATGAGACCTCATATTTTTGCTGGTTTCACGACACACCAAAACTTTCCAATCATGACTAAAAAATATACTAATAAGATATGACTATTTACAAGAGTAAAAAAAGTCCCGGAAGAAGATTAAAAAGGTAAAAACGGCAGTAGCTTTGTGGAGGTAAAAATTATTTATGACACCAACTCACCTGAATAGTTAAGCCATTGTCCAACAAAGCCTTCTTTGTACTGTAGAAAGTGAAAAGCAATGAAAATACCCAGTTTCAGTTCTTAAATGAGATGAGCATTAAGGAGATAAGAATGGCCTTCAACTATCAGAGAGTAATGTTGATACTAACATTTTGTTATATATATATATAAAATCATTATTAGGCTTCTATAAGAACTGAAAGATCTTTAAAAATGCCTTCTAAAGGTGTCTATCTAGTTGCTAGTGTATGTGTGTGTGTTCACCAGAGTAATATACATACTGAGGAGTGGCTCCAATGCCCTTAACCAGAGCTTGTGTTTCTACAACAGTGCATGTCACCCGTGGAGGAACTGACGCAGACATTGGTTTATCATCATACAGTTCAACAGTGACGGACATATCATCTATTCACAACAAAATAAGATGACTAATTACCATGAAAAAGTAACACTTATAAACTCTGTATTTGCCAGAAACAAACATATGAAAGTTGCAAATATCAATGCTAACAAGCTAACAACAATTTCAACACAAACTTATTCCAGATAATAGTAAAAGTAACTTATAAACTCTGTATTGCAAGCACCAATCATATGAAAGTTGCATTGCATATATCAATGCTAACAGCAATTTAAACATGTACATTAAAGAACAGGATCAAACGCTTACATTCTATATTTCATTAATATTATCAACCAAGGAGATTGCAATTGCACACGGACATGTCCATTACTTAAAACAAGATGGTCCAACGCAAACTATTATTTAAATGTAAAGGATCCAGAAACGAAATAAAGTGTGTAGCACTATATGGATCAATTTATGTATGCTGCAATGTTAAGAATATTTTCCTCTTTTATATATACATAATCTAATGCACGATTTCCTATCGTAGGAATGACTGATAATGCAATGATGTAGTTTATCACCTTTTATACTATACTAGTACGGTAGTACCGAGTTTTTTGGTTAAAGAAATGAGGACTGCAATTACAATATGCACCTGAGCATATGGGTTTAATATAAATACCCAAATCCAAACACATATCGGCAATGGCTACGCATTAAAAAAACATTAGCCATGTGCATGAAGTCCGATCACCCTTTTGGTTTTTGGTAGGTGTCTGGTGTGCACTGATCAGTATATAAATTTCAAAAATGAACCAAAATCCACGCATAAAGCACTTGCAAGCTCATCCAGTGTTTTTTTTTGCCAAGTTCATCCGGTGTTTCTTTACTAACTGGATGCTGCAGATTATGGTTAGTGCTGAGTGCTGCTTGTAAACCCCAACTTTTGATGACTACTGCTTCTCTATTTAGAAAAGTGTTATAATATTAGTACAGAGTTATTAAATTAACCATCTAGCTAAACACCCCTAGATATTGATATAACAAGTGTGCTTACTAGTTTTAGATATTCTACTTAACCAGCATGTACAATACAACTATATCACTATATTCTATCTATGCTATATCATGTCTTTATTAACGCAATTCACCGATAAGTAAACATATAGATAGTGAATAAGAGGAAGGACTACTTCAAAACATATTATAATTAATATATATATATATATATAATATCTTACTAGGTTTATTACCTTTTAAATATGCAAGAGCGCCACCAAACAGTGCCTTAGGCACTTCCACTTGATCGTATGTATTAGGCCTAATTGCAAAACATTGAAGTAAATTAATTGTCTCACAACATTATTAAACCTATGCACTTTAAATTATAACTGTTAGACCTATAAAACGAACATGCACTCACTCCATTAGCACATAAGAGTCAGTTTCTTCAACTGTATAAAGGTACGTGTATCTCTTTTGTTCAACATATACTCCTGCAAACCATTGCATCAAAAAAAAACATTTTCTGTTAACATTGATGCAAAACAGAACCAGATACAACTAAGATTATTGATATCTTACCATTTAAATCCCTTAAATTTCTTAATCAAAGTTAATTCATATGCCTAAGATGATTTTATGGTTTCGCTGACTTTTGTAAGTTAGAACCAGCAATGAATTTAAAATAAGAAAAACATTATATGCTTTAAGGTCCAGGGTTTCCTAGTTAACTTTAGATATGTCCATCCAAACATTGTTTAGCAGGTCCCAGAAGAAGTCCCCAAGGATATAAAATAGAGCATCCATCCACACATATTTCAACCCCCAACAGTCCCCATTGCATTTGAAACTAGACACCCTAGTAAAGTGCAAAAGATGAGGTCACACAGATTACATATTATATAGAGGACTAATGTTATAGCATATCGAGGTCTGTAACACCAGGTCACCAGGTAAAGCTAGTATTAAGCTCTATGAAAACCACTACTTAAGGAGGAATCTAGATAGTTGATACTACAGGGACCCATAATTTCAAGCTGTAGGATGATGAAATAAACAGACTTGCGAGATGATAAAAGATAAACCTTGAATAAGTGAGTTAAACACTGAAGATTTGCAAAAGTGATAACCAGAGCCCGGCGGAAAAAGAAGCAAAGCAGACAAGCGTCACAACTCACAAGCTTTAGAACTCCTAAATGTTAGATGTGTAAGTTAACACAAACCTTTTTCATAATGATCCGCACATGAAAAACTAAAGGCAATTTTCAGCAATTATATATTTGGCCTTTCATGCTTATTAAAAGAGAAAGTTTGGGAAAAAGTATATCTCCCATTGGTGGAGAGTCCTCATTATATATCAATATTACAAGCTTAAATCTTTCCTGAAAATACAGCTAATGTACAGATTTTCAGCCTTTACAACAATTGTAATATTCTAATTATGGAAGGTAAATATTTACCGTATCAAATCTGTTATGACAGCTAATATACTGTATTAATGGCTAATATATCTAAATATAATTAGGGACAACATATACTTTTGACACCCTCCCTCAAATTGATGTTGTTGGTAAATCTACAAGCATCAATTTGCCAACAAGAAAGTTGTGGCGCTGACATGACATCGATTTGGTGAAAATGTCAGCAATCTGTAGAGTGGTAGAGATATGAGGGAGAGTGATGACCAGGTTGTCAAAGGCTTCTCGAATAGAGTGACAGTCAACCTCTATGTGTTTTGTGCGTTCATGGTATACTGGGTTAGCTGCAATCTGAATGGAACTGGTGTTATCAGCATGTAATGGAGTTGGTTCGGCTTGAGAGTACCCAAGTTCTGCAAGGAGCCCGTGTAGCCAGATAATCTCAGAACAAGTAGCGGACATGGCACGGTATTCTGCTTCTGTGGATGACTTGGACACACGATTCTGCTTTTTGCATTTCCATGAAATAAGTCCGTCTCCAAGAAACATACACCAACCATTGATAGATTTTCTAGTATCTGGGCATCCAGCCCAATCAGCATCACTGTATGCTTGAAGCTTGAGTGAAGAACGAGCTGGGAAGAATAGGCCACGATTAGGAGTTCCAAGGATGTATCTAATGATGCGTTTGACTGCTGATGGGTGGAAATGTCGAGGACATTGCATGAACTTACTCACAATATGTACAACATAAGAGATATCGGGTCGAGTAATAGTGAGATATATAAGGTTGCCAACCAACTTTCGATATAAAGTAGGATCCGAAAGTAGCTCTCCTTCATCTCTGCGATACTTCACATTAATTTCCATCGGAGTTTCAACAGGAGTAGCACCCCTTAGTCTAGCTAATTCAACCAAATCTTGGATATACTTGTGTTGGTTCAAGAAGATACCTTGTTGTCGATGATGTACTTCTAATCCTAAGAAGTAATGGAGCTGACCGAGATCTTTCATTTGGAAAGTAGAACATAACAAATTTTTGAGACGTTCAATGGCATGTATATCAGAACCAGTAACAAGTATATCATCCACGTAGACAAGAAGCACAACTATACCGTTACTTGTCTTTTTCAGAAAAAGGGAGGAGTCATATTTACGTTGGTTATATGAAAAATCAAGTAGAGTGGATTTGAATTTCTCAAACCAGATTCTAGGTGCCTGCTTCAAACCATATAAAGAGCGCTTTAGTTTGCAAACATGATTAGGTGATATAGGCATACCATTGGGAAGTGTTATATAAACTTCTTCCTTGAGGTCACCGTGTAAGAAAACATTCTTTACATCCATCTGAGACAATTTCCATGATTGAGACGCAGCAAGGGCTAGTATGGTTCGCACAGTGGTCATCTTAGCTACTGGTGCAAATGTCTCTTCGTAATCTATGCCGTACTCTTGTTTGTTTCCAAGAACTACTAGTCGGGCCTTATACCGCTCAACCGAGCCATCTGGATGAAGTTTTACGGAGAACACAAACTTGCTGCCCAGAGGTTTCATAGACGAGGGACGCCCTACAACATCCCATGTTTGTTTTTCTTCAAGTGTAAGAAGCTCTGTTTCAATAGCTTCCCGCCAACACTCATGCTTCATTGCCTGTTTATATGATTTTGGAATAGGAATGGCAGACACAGTGGTTGACAATGATACAGGATTAGAAAAACCATACCTATCAGGAGGCTGACTAACCCGAGTGCTATGTCTACGGTGGCAGATGCAGGTTCTTGAACATGATCAGCAACAAGGGAATCAGTTTGAGGGGGTGGGGAAGCTTGAACATGATGAATAACTTGATTTGGATCAGCATCTGCAGTTTCTGATGTGGTGTTCTGGTTTTGCACGGCATTAGGGCGCCTTTGATACACCAAGAGTGGTTTAGAGGGAGGTTCAGAAGTTGACGACACCGAAGTGGATAAGGAGTCTGCAGAAGACTTAGTAAATAAAGGTACAACTGAAAATGAAGGGGAATGATCACTGTATGTAAAGAAAAAATGTTAATTTTCTAAGAAAATTACATTTCTTGAAACCCGAATGCGTCGTAAATTAGGATCATAACAGAGAAATCCTTTTTGGGGTAGAGCATATCCTAAGAAAACACATCTTATTGACTGAGCTGTGAGTTTTGTGCGCTCATGTGGAGGAAGATGAACATAACATACACACCCAAAAGTACGAAGACCAGAATAATCCGGAGTGCGACTAAATAACCGAGTGAAATGTGAAACATGATTTAATGATGATGAAGGTAACCTATTTATGAGGTATACTGCAGTGGAGAGTGCTTCACACCAGAATCTAGAAGGCACAAATGATTCCAACAGAAGGGTACGTACAACATCGAGAAGATGACGATTTTTTCTTTCGGCTATCCCATTTTGTTGAGGAGTTGAAGGACAAGATCGTTGAGAGATTATTCCATTGGCTTGTAAAAATTCTTGAAACGAATGAGATGTATATTCTCCCCCATTATCTGACCGTAAAATTTTAATATTTGTATTGAATTGTGTTTGAACATATGCATGAAAGATCTTGAAGGCTGAAAGTACTTCAGCTTTAGAACGAAGGAAATAAATCCATGTAAAACGACTATAATCGTCAATAAATGTGACAAAGTACTTGTAATTAGCATGAGAAACAACCGGTGACATACCCCAAACATCACTATGTATCAAATCAAAAGCCCGAGTTGTATTAGATGTATGAATGGGAAATGGTAAAACTTTGCTTTTTCCAAGTTTACAAGAATTGCAATCAAATTGGACTGAGCTAAGAGAAGATAAGTTTTCATTCCCAAATACACCAGATTTCAATAAACCACGAAGAACATTATTATTAGGATGTCCTAGACGCTTATGCCATGCATGGATATCAATACGGGCAGAATTACAAGACACAAGATTTCCACAATATTTGTTTACATTTGTAAGATAATTGGTGTTATTTGTCATATGATTAGAAGCTGCAGAATCAAAGTACCAAGTAGGAGATGTGAGAGTAAATTTACCAGAAAGTCCTAGAGTAGAAAATGCTGAAATAATCATTTGCTGAATCATTTCAGGGGTTACAGGTTGGACATGAGCAATGGCACTTCGTGTCGAGTGTTCAGTACTCATCAAACCGCTGCTAGTACTTGAAGATCCAACCAAGGCTGTGTAGGCTGTCTCAGATTTCTTTGGTGGACGAATGGGGCATTCCTTGATTATATGTCCATCTTTCTTACAATAATTGCAAAACTTTTTGGAACAATTTGAAGCATAATGCCCAAAACCTTTGCAAGAGAAACATTGAACATTACGCATTTCCCTGCCTCTTGGTTTACCTTGTGTTGCATAAGCCACATGAACTAACTCAGATTTCTGTTCTTTCAAGGTGTCTTGAGTGAGAAGACGTTGTTCCTCCCGAAGCAAATCATTGAGAAATGTATCCAAAGAGGGAAGAGGATCTCGATTCATAAGATTAGACCTAGTAGCTTCAAACTCAGATCGCAATTTCATAAGAAATTGATCTCTTTTAGTAGTTTCATGGACATCTTGAACTGACTTAAGACCTTTAGCAGGAACAGTAGCATAAACGATATCAGTGTATTCAACCCATAAATTCATAAAGGATGAATAAAACTCAGAGATTGAGAGGTTATCTTGTTGAAGTTTGCCTATGTCATGTTCTAATTGAAAACGACGAGCAATGTTCTGCTGATTGTAAATCTTCTTGAGATAAGTCCACATCTCAGCCGAAGTCTTGAAAGGCCTTAAATTCAGAATAATGTTGGGCTCAACGGATCCTAGCATCCAGCCCATGATCTGTGCATCTTTAGTCTCCCACTGAGCATATCCCACCTTGTCTTTTTCTTTGTCAGGAGCTAGAGTACTACCACTAACATAACCCCATAAATCCCTCCCTTTGATAAAGATCTGGAAGTGAAATGCCCATGCCGAATAATTTTTGCCATTAAGGCGAACCAAGAGAATGTCAAACTTGTCTAAAGACATGACTGTCAAGAGTAACCAGGAACAAGAAATTTTATCAAGAGGCGAGAATAATGAACAAGAACTGATCAGAAACAAGAGGAAGAGATTATGGCTCTGATACCATGACAAGAATATTAAAAGAGAAAGTTTGGGAAAAAGTATATCTCCCATTGGTGGAGAGTCCTCATTATATATCAATATTACAAGCTTAAATCTTTCCTGAAAATGCAGCTAATGTACAGATTTTCAGCCTTTACAACAATTGTAATACTCTAATTATGGAAGGTAAATATTTACCGTATCAAATCTGTTATGACAGCTAATATACTGTATTAATGGCTAATATATCTAAATATAATTAGGGACAACATATACTTTTGACACATGCAACATTATGCTTATTTCTTCAGGTCCTACCAGCTACTTGATTTGCTTACTGTTCTTTTATAGATCAAAGTGTGGTCATTTTCAAATTTAACTCAATTGCCTTTGAGAGAAAGTTAGCCCAGTAAATAGTAGCATATGTGTTGAAATTAAGTAAGGCACAGTTTAGAATTTAGTTTTGTGTGCATTTAGAACTTCATTTTCCATGAATAATATGATAGAAAACATAGAATCTACAATCTTAATAGTATTGACCACTCCATTAAATACTTGCAAAGTTAACACTACAACCGTGCCCCTCCAAAGAAGTTACGCTTTGCAGTCCCATACTGTAAGGACTTGGAAGAATTAGCTGGTCTCAAGGTAGTAGATTAGTAATATCAATTAGCACAAAGGGGGATTTGAGTCATCACATTAATAAGTTCAGGATAAAAAGTGGACAGTGGTTCAGTGTATGATTAGGACATCAGTAGAGTTATATAAAATACCTCGCGTCTATGGAAATTAATTTGTGTTGAATATGAAAGAAAATGAACTAGTTCCGTCACTCCGTCTTCTCTGTATTATCTCTCACTAGAATCTGAATTATAAACTCTCTTTCACTCTCACCCAGGACCTTTTCAAGCAAACTTGAGGCCCTGCGCCAAATTTTATATAAAAAAAGACCCTCGTAAAATAATATATTTTATAATTTGTATAGAATATTATATATTAACAAAATATCAGTATCTTCCTTGAGTAATATTTTCAGAAACCAAATTGAGTTTATCCATTCAATATATTTCATATATAAAATTTGATAGCACAGTGATACCACAAGTGACTTCTGTATATTAATTTAAGAAAACTAGAGAACATGTTTCAAAAGAAGGTGCTGGTATTGTTATTTTTTAGAAAAACGACATGTGTTCAATTTCCGAAGCAACTCATTCCGCTGGTTAATTTATGTTTCCATCATCTAAATGAGTTATATTACTCTTTGATTTCAAACAAAAATATGTATGTGATTAGAGGTTTTAAAAGGTTAGGCATATTAAACAAATAAACAATCAAAACTAGCACACTTTGTAAAAAGAAGCAGATTTGAGAGGCATACTTTCAATTGCCTCATCTGTCCGCAATCTTTCATTGACCTTATTTCTGCTATCAATATCACGAAGCTCGACCTGAGAAGTAAAATCATAGGAGGGAGGGTATTCAAAGAGGTGCCTATAAGGAATACCCAAAAAAAAAGTAGAAACGAATGATATAAGCTAAAATGTGCATGGTAAGTCGATATCTCTAATTTCAAGATAATACATTAATTTCACCAAGGGAGTAAAAGACTAATGAAGTCTAAAAAATCTAGGTGTACAATGAGTATATAACTGGAAAGAGACGAGCATAGCTTTAGTTGATACATGTTGTACAATTATATAGTTTGTTAAGGAACTCAGGAACAATCACCCAAAAAAATATATTATAAAGTACAAACTATAGCAAATTTATAGACCTTGATAAATTGAGAGTGTTTCAGTAGATTAGAGGTGAGGGATGTAGTATGTGTATATTAAATGATGGAAAGAGGATACATAAAGCAAGCAACGTGTATAAGAGCTCCTCCTTTTCCCCGTGTCCTATGCATCATTTTTACAACCTACACGCACAAGGAAGAAAAATGCAGCATAAATATACACTCATACTATACCATGATATGACAAAATGACAATCCTTTGCAAGGGAATGTTGTACCTGATATTTTTCCCCTGGAATGGTTGGTTTTTTTAAGTCCGGAAAAGGTATAAAACATAAACATTTAGTAACGCAGCAAGACTATATATATAAATGTGGGGTGGGGTGGGGTGGGGTGGGGTGGGGTGGGGTGGGGTGGGGTGGGGGTAAAAAACAATGACTTAACCACGACCTTTCCTTTCACATTTCCTGGTCTGACCTGCACAAGAAGCAATAAGAAATTGTTTTCAAATTACCTAGAGTCTATATATTTCCTCACAAGAGAAATAGTGGAATAATGGACCTATATGTCATAAATTGGAGACAAAATGCCTAAAATGACACAACTTATAAAAATGGTCCAAAATGTCATTTTAAAACTCAACATAGTGTAACGTTTTCGTTCTTCTGATTTTTGATACAAAACGTTACTTAGTGCCACGTTTTTCACAAATATTTAAAAAAAAATATGTGCAAAACTCAACTTAAAGTAGCATTTTACCCTAAAACTCTACTTCATCTTGCGTTTATCCTAAAACTCTACTTAATCTTGCATTTTGAATTTTAAAAATTTAACAAAAAAAATTTGCTCAAGACGTGACACGATATAGAGTTTTTATGAAAACAATGACTTAACCACGACATTTCCTGGTCTGACCTGCACAAAAATCAATAAGAAATTGTTTTCAAATTACCTAGAGTCTATATATTTCCTCACAAGAGAAATAGTGGAATAATAGACCTATATGTCATAAATTGGAGACAAAATGTCTAAAATGATACAACTTATAAAAATGGCCTAAAATATCATTTTAAAACTCAACATAGTGTAACGTTTTTATTTTTCTGATTTTTGATACAAAACGTCACTTAATGCCACGTTTTCCACAAATATTTAAAAAAATATATGTGTAAAACTCAACTTAAAGTAGCTTTTTGCCCTAAAACTCTACTTCATCTTGCATTTTGAACTTTAAAATTTTAACCAAAAAAAATTGCTCAAGACGTGACACGATATAGAGTTTTTATGAAAACTCAACTTGATGTAGCGTTTTGGGATGACATTTTGGGTCATTCTAACCAATTATGCCATTTTAGGCTAGTGTAATAATGACGCATATAGTCATTACCCAAAATAGCGTGTGTATTAGTATTAGTTACATCGGAGCCACAAAATTTAGGGCGGAGCTGAGTGGCAGACCAAGGAGTGGAAAAAACGAGGAGGCGGCGGCCTAGCGTTGGTGATGATCTCCGACTGCATAAACTTGCACTCTTCTGAATTATTGACGAACTCATCGACGAATGTGTTCCTCGGTTGCTTCTATTTTCACACCCCTATACTTTGGAAGAACAACTACTCACCAATTACCTGATGAAGTTAATTATTCTAATAGCAATTTGCATCTTGTGAAATAAAATTATATGAATTTCAATGATTAAGTAGTTTTAAAGCATTGGCTGGTGAGTTTCTATAACTTGATGATGTAAAATGTCATTAACGAACAAATAATTAGTACACTGATACTACATACTACAGAAACTAGTTGGTAATTACCGGTCAACAGCAAGTAAAGCATAAACATGTAACCGTAAGTTTTATCATTAAATCTCTCTAAAAATATTATTTTATATATTATATTTAAAAATATGTATAAATTAAAAAAAATTACTAGATAACATTTTTTCCACGCACTTTTTTTCACATCATTGCCGTTTTTGATAGCAATGTCAAACCAACACTTACTAGTTTGTTGATATTATGAAATATAGAATATTAAAAATTAGTATATTTTATTTTCAAATCATGCAAAAAGATGCATATTTTCTGATTCATTCGGAGAAAATAAACAATGGGCAACGTGTGTTAAACAAAGCTTAAAATTAAAGCAGATAAAGCACGCGACATACGTAGGGGGTGTTTGGGGGAACTTTTTTCCAGAATAAGTTAACTTATTTTAAGACAAAGTTAGAGATTCCTAACTTTTTTCTGAAAAAAGTTAACTTTTTTTTGCAACTTATAGAATCTCAAATATACATTAAATACTTGTATAAAAAACATTTATCAAAATATGAAATTTTTACCCGAAAATAAGTCCAAACAGGCCAGTAATTACGTAGAAAAAGGCAAGGGCGAAGCGTAACATTGAAATTGAAACATATAAAACACCGAACCACATCGAAAATTCATAAATTAAATTAAATTAAATTATCATTACTGTAGTTACTAGTCCCCGAATATATATACAGGCGGCGGCATCATCAGCTATTCAGCTGCAGCTCCGAATGTTATAAACCATCTTGTGTTGTGTTTCATTACACTTGCACTAAATTATTTTTCATACATCACACACCTTCATTTTCATCTATACACCATACTATTTAGCCTGTGTTTCTCTCAGAGATCTACTTTTAATACTAATTATCTCAACCTCACTTCATAGGTAAGTCTTGTGTCTATTCTTTTTTGTATTTATATATTGATGATTCTGTAGGTATATGTTGTGAATACTGTTACCTGTGTGTGTGTGCAGGTATGAAGCGGTTGAGAGATGATTATGTCAACTCACAAATCAAGAAGCCGTTTGGTTCTTCTTCTCCTGCACAATCGTATATTTCAACTTTTTTTAAAAAAATTTATTTTTATGTTTTTTTTTTCTGTTTGTGAATTCTTGCAAATTAAGGGTTGCGAATGATTTAATTACTATTGCCTTATTTTCTTGCCATCGAAAATGGTTGGTTTTAGCTTGAGAATAAATAATGGTTTGTTTGAGAAGCAAGGGTTTTGGTTTGTTAATTGCTTACTGATTTGGGAGTTTTGTGTTGGAAATTGTTTATTACCCTTTTCGGAAAAATGGATCAAAATGTGAATTTTGTGAATAATTAGTCGAGTCATGTGTGTGTCGGGGCATAATTAGTTTGTTACCTGTATTGGGATGAACTCAGTTGATTTTTAGGCATGTAGCTAAATTCAGGTTCCTAACAAGTCATGTGATAGAAAAAGTGACGGTATCATGTTATGATTGGAGACTGTACCCTAACGAAATAGCTTGAAGTTACTCTATATGGTTGTGTTATTTACTGCCTGTTTGCCCTAATCTCTTTGCTGATCATGTTTACTTTATTAATGGTGAAGTTATGAGCAACCCCAAATTGCTGCTGGAGGCAGCCGTGGTGTTGGTGAAGGTGGACGTGGAGGAGGTGCAGGTGCTGTTGCAGCACAGAAACTCACAACCGAAGGTGGAGGAGGTTCTGGTACAGGTGCTGGTGCAGCACAGAAACTCACAACCAATGATGCTTTAGCTTATTTAAAGGAAGTTAAGGACATGTTTCAAGATAAGAGGGAGAAATATGACAATTTTCTTGACGTGATGAAAGATTTTAAGGCTCAACGGTATTATATAACTTACCCTAGAAGGATTTTAGGGTTACAATTTATCAGATGGACTTTTTACAAGCAATTGCCTTGCTCATACATTGACTCACTTTTTCTTCTCCAGAATAGACACTGCTGGTGTCATTGCAAGGGTCAAAGAATTATTTAGAGGGCATAATAATTTAATTTTTGGTTTCAATACCTTCTTGCCCAAAGGCTATGAAATCACTGTTATTGAAGAGGACGATGATCCACCTAAGAGATCTGTTGAGTTTGAAGAGGCTATAAGCTTTGTAAACAAGATAAAGGCAAGATTCATGTCACATTATTTCTTTAATGCTACTGTTCATGTTCGTATTTGCATCCAATTTAATATTATATATCTTCTTTCATGAAAATCAGGCACGTTTTCAAGATGATGATCGCGTGTACAAATCTTTTTTAGACATATTAAATATGTACCGAAAGGAGCACAAGGGAATTGATGAGGTCTACTATGAGGTAATTGCATTATATATATTGTGTATTGAAATACATTGTCCCATTTTTTAGCCATGATTGTCTTTAAAACAATGTTAGATTATAAATTGTACAAATACACAAGTGCAGGTTGCTACACTTCTTAATGATCACGCGGACTTGCTTGATGAGTTCATAAAATTTTTACCCGATGCTTCAGCAGTGGCATCAGAACACAAGGCTACACTTAGCAGGCAACAGTTGCATCTTGATGAGGAGCGGATCCCTGCTATACCAACATTACGGGGTACACACATGGACAAGGTAATTTAGTAACTTCATTTCTTTCTTTGTCAGCATATGCTCCATTTTCCGATGTTGAAAGGATGCATTTTACAGCAACGTTTTCAGCGAGAGAGGATCCTTGCTCCTCAAATACAACGCAATTTAAGTGCTGAACGCCCTGATATAGATGACGATAAAACAATGTTTAAGCTGCATAAAGAGCTTAAAATATCTGTTGAAAAGGACAACAGGGATAGGAGAAACCCTGATTATGACATGCATCGTCTATCTGAGAAACGGAAATCTGCTCGAAAGGTTGATTTTTTTGGAGGTGATTCAATGTTGGGACCTTATGATGACAAAGACACCTTAAGAAGTAAGCTCATGCTGTTATTATATATGTGTAGATATCACACCTCCCACAAAAAGAAACATATTTGTTATATGAAAACTTGAAAAGAACACCTCACCGATAATATGTACCTCATTTATGCAAGTTGAGGAAATTTGTGATGTTTTTAAGTTAAAAGTTGACATATACGTAGTGAACTATATCCATTATTGTAACTGTCCCATTATATATGGCTTACAAAAATATTGTTGGCTCATATATATATATATATAGGAAAAGTTATATGGAGACCGTATTTTTGTTGGAGACGTCGGAGACCATATATGTACTGTGCAAAACATATTTTGCAGTGCAATATATTTTGTGATGATCTGCAAGCAGTACATATATTGTCTCCGACGTCTACAACAAAAAAGCGGTCTTCATATAACTTAACCCTATATATATATATATATATAGGCTAAACTGTTTAAGTTGGACATTTTCGTAACACCTGATTCTCAGTCATATATTATATTTTGTACTCTTGTATAAGTCATCCATCGCTTCTTATTTTGATAGGTAATTCGTTTTGGTTAACAATATTATAAGCCAGCTTAAACTCAAAATTTTCATCATGTCTGTCATATTGCTTTTATTTGATTAAGAGTGCCTTCTCATGGCAATTTCTGATTTGCTATTATGCCAGGAATGTATAAACAAGAGTTTGCATTTTGTCATAAGGTGAAAGAGAGGCTACGAAATCCAGATGATTACCAGGCATTTTTGAAGTGTCTTCATATTTTTAGCACCGAAATAATTACAAGAGAGGAATTACAAGGCTTGGTATGTATCAGGCTATTCATAGCTAATTGTTAGTTGTTTTATCATTAAAATTTTACATTCAGTCTAGTCATGGAAATATTCGGAATCGTATATGGGGTCATTCTATATGCTTCCTTAATATTGACTTCTGTACAACAATGAATATGAGTTGATGAAGAAGAAATTTTCAAGATGTACAACTTTTACATTGTATTAATGAATATCTTTGGGTAAGTTAACAAAGTGGGGGCAGAAATAATGTTAATAATGTATTTTGGCACTTCAGTTTTCCAACTTTTTTCCACTCAACTGTTTTACTGTGCTTACGTTACTGCAACTAGCGAACTTAAGATTTGTATTAATTTACCATTTTCAAGAGGTTCTTAAATAGGGCTGATAAGTTCATTAAAGAGAACACCGAACTTTGTCTGCTATAAATCATGATCTATATGCACTGGAAAAAATATCTTAGCTTTTATGAAACCCAAGTATGTACACTGACATGGTTTGGCCCTGCCATATAGTTAGCACTTTCAATGTATATAGACATTGATTAAGAAAGTGCGTCTGTCATTAAAAGTTAAAAAATATATATAATATGATTACTTTTAATATATCTAGTCATTACTTTGCCGACTTTCACATTATTTATCTAGTCATTTCTGTAATTCAAGAACTGTGTATTTGCCAGTGAATTACTTTTTAGTGATTCCCCTACTCTCTTTACAGAAACTATCATTGTTCCTTTTGGATAAGACTAACAAGTTAAGGAAAGAGGACAATACATCTATAATCTCATCAATGTCACAAACACAAATATCTTTAAGTTTTAAAATTTCAACTGAATTTGAATATTTTGTTGGAAAACTTGGTATATGTACTGATAGTGATAGAATTATGATAATTTTCTTGGGATATTTCAAAATTTAAGAACATTTTTTTTGGAGCAAGACAACTTAAGAGCCTTGCATCTGGTGCTTTAATGACTTTATATCTTGACGGTCACAATAGTTTGACATGGCACATAGTAAAATCAGTTAAATGTACGTTTTTATAATATGGACTCCCTCAAGATTATGCAACTGCAAAATAATTGCACGACAATAAGAGCACTGCACCACAATGAAACCCCGATCTAGCTTCTATTACTTCTAGAAATTGAGTACCAGATATTTATGTGTCTATCAGGTTGCAGATTTACTCGGAAAACACCCAGATCTTATGGAAGGGTTCAACAATTTTTTGGAGCGCTGCGAGGGAATTGGTAATTTCTTTAGATTAAAAGTTGTTTTTGTGATTAATATTCTCCCATTCTTCTGACTTGCCCTTTTGTGCAGATGGATTTCTTCATAGCGTAATGAGCAAAAGTATGTGATTCCCTCTTTTTCTATTAATTCGTCTGTGTACTTCTGTATTCTTTTGTGTACCATGTACGGTAGTACATTTGATTCCATGCTTGTGAGAGGTGTATGAAGTTTTTTTTTTGCCACTGCTTGCTTTAAGCTGCTACATTGTAATTGAAATTATGATCTGAGCTCTGGGAAGCTGATGAGGTCATTGATTAATAGCAGAACATTTCTGGAATGAGGGACATGCTTCAAAAGGGGTGAAGATAGAAGACAAAGACATTGAGCAAAGGCGTGACCTCGATGCTGCTAAAGAAAAGGACAGATTGAAAGAGAAGTATTGGGGGAAATCTATACAAGAGCTTGATCTCTCCAACTGTCAGCGTTGCACTAGTAGTTATAGGCTACTTCCTGAAGATGTAACTATATCTCATTTTTCTTTTCTATGTCTAATATTATTTCTATTCGTCATAATTTTGTATGTTTATACTTCTACTGTAGTATCCAATTCCGTCAGCAAGCCAGAGATCAGAGTTAGGAGCACAGGTATTAAATGATTACTGGGTATCTGTGACTTCAGGTAGTGAGGATTACTCATTCAAGCATATGCGCAGAAATCAGTATGAAGAAAGTTTGTTTAGATGTGAAGATGATAGGTAATAGATCTGCCTTATTTTTGCAGTATCTTCCTGTACTGTTTTTGGAAAGTCAATTATTATACTTATATATTCATGTTGAGAGGAAAATTTTAATTTACACCATGCACGCGCACACATACACATGTTTAGAAGTACACACTTGCGCACATGCACATGCAAGAAATATGCCAAGTACTTACTGAAATTGATTTGAACTAAATATAAGTGAAGGATTTTGCATAATCTATGCTGGTTAAATTGTAGTTTATGTGTTTCCAATAGATTAAAGAACAATAATTTACAAATTCACTTGTCATTTATTCTTACTAGTTAAAAGTTGTGTAAATAATATACGAGCAAAAATTATATGCAGAATGAACCATTATTATGTTTTGATAATATGATATTCCACATGTACAAAGATCTTACAACTTTGACCCTTAACATGTTGACAATATATGTTTAACAATTTCTGTGCAATTAATTCACTCATAATATCTTATCAGTCTTCTTGATTGATATTTCATTTTTAAGATGTGCCTATGCTCGGTACATCAAAGTGGACCATGCAAAGCAACTTTCGAATTTCGATACTGTGACCATGGGTAAAATTTAGTGTTCGAAGTTGTCTGCCATGCAGCATCTTTATATTTCAGCACTTTGAATTAAGATAGAACAACTCTGAAACTAATTAAATGGAACGAAGAGAGACATATGAACTGGTTTCATGAAATGGAAAAATGAGAATAAGCTAGGCCTCACACCTAGGTTGCTTAGGTCTCACACCGGAAGAAAAATAATATAACTTTATTTATTCAAATCTGCCTCAAATAATTCTGATTACAAATATTTATAGGACTTTAAGGAAGATTCTAGCTAGATTATATTCAAGATATTTAATTCTAGGGACCTTTTAACTCAGAGAATTCGAGACTTGTTTAAATAATATACTTTGATTTTTTGGACTCTAGTCACGTAACTTAATCATGAATCGAACCTGAACATTTACTGAACTTAATAAATTTCTAGAACCTTCTTTTCTCTTCTTGAATATACTTTTCCATATTTCTTTGCATCATCCAGTGGTGCGACTTCGAACTATTGTAAGTATTTGGGCCTGATAATGGTACTGTAAAATCTTTTTAATGTCTTTTAAAGAACCCTTAAAGTCCTTCAATTTGATGTTTTTGAGGTATTCAGACAAGAGCCCTCTTCTGTATTTTTGCCCAATGTTGCCCCCTTGGTTTTTGTTGGGACAGATGGCTGATGTTCATTTGGTGATTTTAGGTTTGAGCTCGACATGCTCCTGGAATCTGTGAGCTCCACTGCTAAGCGTGCTGAGGAGCTACTGAATAACATTAATAATAATTCAATCAATTTAGGTAGCCAATTCCGCATAGAAGACCACTTCACAGGTTTTTTGCTTCTGTGTTCTAGTTTGTGTTTTTGATGTAGCTAATATATCTGAATTTTACCTTTTTGCTAATATTTTTATGTTCTTTTGCTGCTTCTAGCTCTTAATCTGAGGTGTATAGAATGTCTTTATGGTGATCACGGCCTGGATACTTTGGACATATTACGCAAAAACCCTTCCCACTCACTGCATGTCATATTGACCCGCCTGAGACAGAAGCAGGAGGAGTGGTCAAAGTGTCGTTTAGATTTCAACAAGGTTTGGGCTGACATATACGCTAAGAATCACTATAAGTCACTTGATCATCGGAGTTTTTACTTCAAACAACAAGATTCAAAGAACTTGAGCACTAAATGTAAGAGAAACTTGTCCAAGCATGGTTATTTTTACTTCTATTTATGATTTCTTTTTCTTCTTACCTGTTACGACTTGTTTAAGAATCGTTAATTTCTGCTATTAGTTGTTGATCAAACCTTGAATACCTTGAATACACAATTTTTATATGTTTATGATGTGATGAATATGGTTCGTTAGAAATATTAGGGATGTTAGAGAGATGTTGGAAAGAGCAATCTAAATAGGAATCTTTAAACAAGTAATCTGCATGTCTAATATGTTACTCTCGCATTACAGAAGTGGAGTAGAAGGTTCTGTGTACTGTTTTCCTCATGTTTATGGTCTAGAAGTGTATGCAGCGTGATTAATTTTTTTTAGCAAAGTTCGTAATGATTGGACCATGGAACACACTACAGAAGTGGACTAGATGATTCTGTGTACTGTTTTCCTCATGTTTATGTTCTAGAAGTGTATGAAGTGTGGTTAATTTATTTTTTTAGCAAAGTTCGTGATGGTAGAACTGTGGAACTACATTGTTGATTAACATTCAGTTAAATTACAATTTTAATAGTGATTTAGTCATTCAACTGCCATTTTAGTTTTTTTAGTTCACACTACAAGATGTTGATATAATCCTTAATTGTCGTCTCTGTACCTTGAGGTCTTACTTTTTGATGTGAGGTAAGGGGTGAGATCAGTTCTTTAACTTAGATACATCTGCAAATTACATATTGATATGCTAATCTTCCAAAGACAGTTTCATGTTTGCTGCTCTAGATTTCATCTTTCATCTCTCACAAGATTAATGCTCACCTTTTACTGACTTCACATTCTGTCCTACCATGACTGCTAATATGATTGATGCAATTGGTAGTTGGTACCTGTTGCTTTCTTTTTGTTGGTTTTCCCTACTGTTGATGTTATTGTTATTATTACCATCTGGGTACTAGTTGATCTTTAAATGGTTACTTATTATGCCATTGTCTCTAATGACTCTGCATGAATTCTTTCTGGTCTTTTTACATGAATGATTGTACAACTAATACACAGATCTATATAGTTAGCCAATCATGACTGCACAAATGTTTGGCTCCAGATATTCCCTTCTTTGACCTGGCAAGCTAAATTTCATATACAATATTCAATAAGTAACTTTATACCAAGTAACTTTATAAAGATGGGTAAATTTCTACAGTTCATTGATGAAATGCTCTTCTCCAAACTTGGCTATGCTACATTATTCACTCAAAAGTGTAGAACCATTAAAAGAGCACCTAGTAAAAATTAGATACCATAGATATAATTATGTGATTATTTCTTCTTGGAATTGTTGCATAAAGACTTTACAGTGTTTCATATGAAACTTCATATTATTGTCGATTTCAGCCTTAGTGGCCGAGATCAAAGAAATTAAGGATAAAAGGCAGCAAGAGGATAATGTGCTTCTCAGTATTGCTGCTGGATGCAAACATCCAATAATACCAAATCTTGTGTTTGACTACACTGATATGGGTATTCATGAAGACTATTACAAACTGATCAAGTATTCATGTGAGGAGATTTGCCCATCGAAAGACCAATCAAACAAAGCCATGAGGCTCTGGTGTACCTTATTGGAGCCAATGCTAAGTGTTCCTTCTCGTGCTCGTGGTTCTGAAGATACTGAAGGAACTTCAGTATCTAAGCATCATGGAATAAGAAGTGCTGGAACGAGCATCAGAGGAAGAGAGGAAAATCTTGTTGCTGATGCTGCACCCACGAGTATCAAGAAATTAAAACCTTTGTCTAACAGAGAGAAGAATACCTCCCTAAAGCAAGTCGATCCTCAAAGGACAAGCGTGTTAAATGGTGATATATTGGCCAAAGAAGATGAGTTTGGGCCACCAAAAGATCTCATCCATACGTGTGTAGTAGATAAAGGGTCTTCTGACCGTTTATCCAGTTTTGATGCAACACTCGCTATTGGAGATGACAAAACACCTCCCGGAGTCGGTATGGAAATAATTTTAGGTGTGTTTAGACTGTAGTACTAAGTCTGTGTAATTGATGTTTAAATTATTTATACTGTTTTTTGGTCTTTATCTAGTAATATCTGTTTGTTTTTTTTTTAAACTTTTTGGACTCAAGGGCATGGTTCAACTGAGAGGCCAACCAACCATGCAACAGAAAGTAAACATGGAGTCGCTTGCAATATTGGAAATGTACCTTCGCTGGAGGTAGGACATCCACTGAAAATGACCCTTTTGCAATTTAAGTCCCTTTCGTTCTTAGATATTCTTTACAGAGTCAATGCATATGTATTTCATGGCACAGTGTTCTGATGTTTCAAGACCAGTTCCAGAAGTGAATGGACCCCTGGCACAAGGCACTAGTGTTCACAAAGACGATGGGAATATAGTTGATCCATCTAAAATTGAGAAAGAAGAGGGTGAGTTGTCACCTAATGGTGATTTTGAAGAGGATAATTTTGCTGCTTATGGTGGTTCCAATCTATCGCTCAATGCAGAAAAGAGTGTTCAAACTAAACACTATCAGGCCGGGACTGGTAAAGATATTTATTGTCATGATAATGGAGGAGAAAATGAGGTAAATGCAGATGATGAGGTCAGTGAAAATGTTTCAGAGGCTGGAGAAGATGTTTCAGGAAGTGAATCTGCTGCTGATGAATGCTCACACGAAGGGCAGGAAGAGGAAGATGAAGAACAGGACGAGGATGGCAAAGCTGAAAGTGAGTGCGAGGCTGAGGTATTAGATAATGTACTAACTGGAAATGGATTATCGTTACCCCCATCTGAACGATTTCTGGTGACCACCAAACCACTGGTGAAACATGTTGCATCCACGTTGCATGATATTGAGAAGAATTCTTGGGTGTTCTATGGAAATGATGCATATTATGTTCTTTTCAGGCTACACCAAGTAAGAATAAAATTTCATTTCTTCTTTTCCTGACAGATAACGTTTGTGAAATATTTAATCAATTATTTCAAAGTTATGTATTATACCTAGTTTTTTAAAAGCGCACCTAGGCGAGAGGCCATCAAGACAGAGCTTTATCGCCTGCCTAAGCTGAGGTGATCCTCTTGAAAGATTGAAAGAGGGCGCGCCTCAGCTCTGAGGCGAGGCTATGAGAGGCTAAGGGAACCTTTGACCAATCATGCTGTTTAAAGAATAGGAAAGGGAACCCTGTTGAAGCCCTATATTCTAAAAAACTGAATGCAAACCAAAGAAAATAAGAAAGGCGGACACATGTGGTGATTTAAGCACAAAATGGAACATTACAATTTTTTGAAAATGGAACATTACAATTTTTTGTTTGAGTTTGAATCTCTTTGTGCTTCATTGTTAATTTTTTTTAAATTACTTGTTTTTGGTCTAATGTTTTTTTTTTAAAAAAAATCTATTCAGTTGTATTTGAACTGTAAATTATTCGTTTTTATACTTGATTTGGTGCTTATTGAGTTTTGTTTTCAAATTTATATGCACAAATAATATATATACTTTTGTTTTTTGTAAAGCTTCGGCGAGGCATGTGCCTCAGTGCGCCTTTCACCATAATTAAGACTCAATATACTTGAACCTAATCATATATTTTTTTGATCTGTTGCTAGATTTTATATGAAAGACTATTATCTGCTAAACAGCATTCTTCCTCTGCTGAAATGAGAAGGGAAAATGGGAAAGATACTGGTCCTGACTTTTATGCCAGGTAGAGATTATAACCTTGTTTGCTTCTTATTTAAGTTCAAGATATTCTTTGAAGATTAATCTGGAAAGTTTGACTACTGTGTGCTGTCGTGCAGATTTATGAAAGCATTGTATGATTTACTTGATGGATCTTCAGATAATGCGAAATTTGAGGATGATTGTCGAGCTATTATTGGTAATCAGTCTTATGTGCTATTTACTTTGGACAAGCTGATATATAAACTAGTCAAACAGGTATCCCGTCTGTAAATCCCTAAAGTTTCTATAATCTTATATTTTTGTTCTGCAATTTTTAAGAATTACACCTTTTCTTCAGCTTCAAACTGTTGCCAGTGATGAGATGGATATTAAGCTTCTCCAGTTATATGAGTATGAAAAATCTCGGCGATCTGAGAATTATGTTGATTCAGTTTACTATGAGAATGCACATGTCCTTCTTCACGAAGAGAACATATACAGATTCGAATGTGTATGTCTTCTCTGCTGTTCTATCCTATTGTATTGTTTGATAGTTTTCTCACTTTTCTCTAAGCATCTTAAATAGCAACTAAGAGCAAGTCCAATGCTTGATGCTAAATATCTATTGTTATTGCTATAATATAACATCAAAAAGTGTTTTTTGATGCTAAAATAAAACTTACACTCCAATACTAGTTTCATAACTAGTTTCAAATTTAGCTAACTTTTTTAACTTCTACCCATTTCAATATGTTTTTGGTATTTGGTGATGTACAATACATAATTATTTAACTCTCACCCTCCATTTGTAGTTATTGATGATGTGGCATGGATGGATGGATCCATCCTTGGTTTCAAATATAGAACCAAGGATGCATTTATGCATGGATGCATCCAAATATAAAACTCCTTTGGAGTTGATTTTTTTTGCATTTGGTGCTATAATATAGCAATAGAACCAAGTATAGCATTGCATTGGACTTGCTCTAATATACTTATGAAGATTTTACTGGCTGGCTTAAATTTAATTTTCTTTTTTCTTCTTTGATTTCTCTATAGACATCTGTGCCCTTCCAGTTGCATATACAGTTGATGGATGACGGAAATGAAAAGCCTGAAGTGGTTGCAGTTTCAGTCGATCCTAATTTTGCAACATATTTTCATAAAGAGTTCCTGTCGGTTGTCCCCAACAGAAAGGAGTCACCTGGAATCATGTTGCGAAGGTACTGATATCAATTTATGTCTGTGCAGAAGCTCCTACAGGCTTGCATATGCATCTCTGTTATTATTGGGCATGGAGGTGGGGGATGGTTAGATGTAATTTAATGAAGCCTTGATTACCGGTCGCAGGGCCATGCAGCCCACGCCCTAGTGACTGGTCAGGGGGAACTGCTCACCCCTAATAAAAAAATGTGATGCCTACAAATTTGTGCTTATATTTTACTTTTGGTTTAGGTTATGCTTTAGTTTGCATAAATTTAGCAGTTTACATTTTAAAATGCTATCAGCATATTACAGAACATTACTGTATAGGATAATCTCTCTAACCTTTTGAAGGTCAAAAATAATATTTATAGTAGCTGTGGATCTTGCGCACCCTGAACTCACTTAGCCAGGCATAATGGCAGCCCATTATGGTTCAGCATCCACTTTAAGGTTCTTACATACATACATATATATATATATATATATATATAATTCATATAAGCTAGACGAGGCATTATCCTTGATTCCCTTTACTATATTTTACAGATATTTATATTTCTCTTCATCTTGTTGAAATTGAGATTTTAATTTCCCAAGTAGGTAAAAAGTGCTTATGGTTACGATGTCACGATGACATCATAAATCAACTATAAGCATGATTGTCGAATTTCACCAATTCCTTGAGAAAGTCTCAAAAGGATTATAATGTTGTGCAAGGCAGGTAATGTTGTAGCTATTAGTTGGATGATCCAGTTAATGTGGTGTAACATCCCACGTCAATTAGAAATAATGTGTTTGAGGCCTTTATAAGGACAAGTCAATAACTAATATGTACCAGATAGCAACTCTCTTTTGGACTGACCTGTGGTGGGTTGTTGGGTCCGGTATGAATCAAGTTGTGGGCTTGGATTGTTATATGTGGTGTTGCCCTTTGAGTTCGAAAACCAAAAGAAAAAAAATTCACTCATTGCAATTTTGTATTGCTTATCAAATTTCTTTTAGTGAGTATCATCTAGAGTCTAACTGAAGATAAGGAATGTACCATGTCCTACGGCACTTATAAAAGCTTAGAATCATTTACTATTTTATTTGGGATATTATCTTTTGACTGATTACTCACAGTGTGTAATATGCTAATAGAATAAGTATATATGCAGGAACAAATGTAAGTATGCGGATCCTGACGAATCTTCTACTCTATGTGTGGCAATGGAAAGTGTGAGGGTGACCAATGGTCTGGAATGCAAGATGGCTTGCACCTCTTCCAAGGTATATGTGTGTGTGTGTGTATTGCTTTTACAACAGCGCAATTATAAGCACTGTTATTTACTGTATGGGCTCATCTATCTGCCAGCAATTTAGCTTTCTTTTTATTATGTTATGTTGCAGATCTCCTATGTTCTAGATACGGAAGATTTTTTGTGTCGTAAGAGAAGCAATGTAGGGAAATCTTCTACAGTGCTGCAGAAGGACGAGGTTAAAGTACAAAAATTTCACCAATTCTTAACAGCATCGATATAATGTACCGTTCCTTTATTCGCATGGTTATAAAGTTGCAGCTAAGGTAAGGCTACTCTTTAGTCCTGTCTTTTTTTATCAAGATCTTGCAAGATTTAATTTTTCGTTTGAGTGGCTGACATGTTTATTTGCTCTGGTCTGTATGTAGAAATTTGTGACACAACGTAGTGTCTAAAGGCATTGCGGAAGTAGAGGAAGACTTCAGGAATTTGATGACATAATTGTATTGTTCTGTATATAGGACAGAGACTGGAACTATGTTATGTAATGTAGTTTTGTGTTGAGATAAAATATACATCAGTTTGTTTCTCCAATCTGTACTGTACCTTGTATTCCTAACAGAGGAAACTAAGTGCTGGAAGCACTCTGTTGAACTAGTTTCTGCAAGAATAACAATGTATATAGAAAAGAAATATACCAAAAGCCCTCTGTTTTGACTTTTGAGCTACTTTCCTTGTATTGGATGGTTGGTATTCCTACTTTCCTAGTACTTACTGGGCTTGGCTTTTTACAGATCAGGCCCGGTAGATATTCGGGCCCGGGTTTTTGTGCATCTCTATTTCTGTCACAAAAAAGAGAATTTACATATTTGGTACTTGATGTCATCCTTAAAAGCAAGTAATATTATTACATTATATAGTTGGTACAAATCTTCAAAGAAAAATCACATCGACTTGGCAAGCATATTAGGTCTAGTGAAGGGCCTAGCTGCAGTATGAAAAAACATTGTTATATGTATATAACATTGCAGTGTTTTCCAATTGTATTTAGAAAAAGTAATCATATCCTTGTTCAGATGGTCTAGTGACTAGTTTTTAGTACTCGACCCGTTGCGGGACTGGGAGAGAGTGTAACATTGAAGAGTCGATATGTTTGTGGTAGATAAACGATACAGTATTATAAATTAAAGGGTTGATATTAACTTTTTCGAAACTAGATCAATTTTTTTAAAGATAGTTTTGTCAACTTACAAAGTGACAATGTCAAAGGTGATAAACCCGGGAAGGTACCAACTTCAAAAAGCACTTTCTGATAATCAGGATCACTAAATTTTACTGTGGATACAGTTTATCAAATTCAGACTTTAAACATCTTCTACCAGCATGTAAAAACAAGTAATGAAATTCCTCAAAGTAGTTTTAAGGTGCATTTTATCAATTAGTTGCTTCTTGAACGATACAACGATATCTAGACTTGGGAAACATTAAATTTATTATTCATGTAAGAAGAAACGCATTAATCTTCAAACATTAGCATATAATTCCATGATTCCTTGAACATCATCACCGCACAAATCTTTAGTCACTCCATCTGTCACGGACGGGTACATAACTGCATCTTGCACCGAGCTATGTTGCAGCCCCAAAAGGTGGCCAATCTCATGTAATGCAACCGTTTCCAAGTCGATATGACCAGGGTTTGGACCGATAGACCATGGCTCGTCTTCATCAAGATGAAAGGTGCCAGCAGTTGGTGGGGAAGCATGAGCCAGGACTCCATAAGGCCCGTCAAAGGGAGAGCCGTCCCCATGATCACGGCTATAAAACCCAATCATTATATCAGGAACATCAACATAAGGTACTACATCTTGAACATTAACAAATGTAAATTGTGTGACACCAGCCCATTTGTCGAAAGCACCTGCGATCACGGTTATGGCATCAGGAGGAGTTCCAGGAGCAAAATTAAAGGTAAGATTGCTCTTATCAGTTGGCCACTTTGGCGAACCATCAAAAAACTGATAATGTAAAACCGTGTGCAAGGATTTGACATGGTTCATTCTGTTCCGTTTGTTCTTTGCTCCGTGCATTCTGCTACGGCCATCGATTATATCAGGCACACCACACCGAGGCAACATCATGTTGTGAACAGTTTTAGCATCCAAAATTCCTGTAGACTTGATATGATAATTTTGCTGGTACAATTTAATGGCAGACTCGAGAGTATCGTCAAAGTGATCATTTTCTTCTTTTTCGGGTTGAGGGTTCTGAGAACGATCATAGTCGATATAACCAAATTTTTTGAGATATTGTTTGAGCTCGCTGACTCCTTCAACAACATCACCTTTTTGAGATCCTTGTAAATCTCTTAGAAACTCAAAAGGTGATGAATGTGCTAGAGAACAGAGTAATGCAAGAAGGAAAATGCAACAGATTGATAATTGTGTAAGGTTAAATGTACGTGACATGTTGAAGTTATAGCTGGATTAGTAATACTGTATGCTAATGTATTGATAGAAATGCGTAGGTGTGTTCAGTTAACACTCCTATTTATATACCGACATCTCAGGAGTTCTTATTGTTTTTTTTTTAAAATATTCAACAAACAAGCCAAATTAGCAACCAAACTAAGATTAAGTTAACAAGGCAAGACTAACAATGATTTCAAGGCTGCTTTTCAATGTTGGCGGGTAGTAAAATTTGACCCCTGTCTAGTTAGTGCTCCCTCAAAAAATGAGTACTAAAAAAGTTATCTTTGAAATTTGCAGCTACTTGGGCATACAGTATTGCTCTATATTGTCTATATGAGTACTAATTTTTGAATTTTTATTATTCACAAACCACAACCTTTTTTATTATTATAATAAATTTGTGCTATATATATAGAAACAAATATTTGAATTGAAAGAGTGAATTATATCATGGATAAAACTAGACAAGAACTATATATTATACAAATATTATTGTTGCTTTGGGATGAATCAAGGCGCCATTGCACATTACATTATTCAATAAATTCAGCCATTATATATTCAATATTTATAAGCCTCAGATAGATAGCTATATTCTTGATAGCAATAAAAGAATATGTAATATGTACTAATTATTTCAAAAAATGTTAAATGCATGGTTGTTCATTCAATTCGTCAAACAGCGGGTTGGCACTACACCGAGACAATCCAAACCACTTCAAACTTAGTATAGAAAGAAATGTTATTAATGGTTCGGTTATCCGGACCGTGTATATTTAAGTGATTTGATTATGGTTTGTAAAAAATATTTAGTGATTAATCTGGACCGTTTAATATTATAAATAATAAATAAATAATATATATTATTATAATTAGCTAGAAGTTAATTATTTAATATTTAACTAGAATAAATTTCTTTTATGATAAAAAATTAAAATTCTGTTTTATCAATATGAAATTAAATATATTAGAATTTCATGTAAGTCTTTTATTAAAATATGAAAGTGAAAAGTTAAACATAAAATTATTGAATTTCTTTCGATCATTCAAGAGTTTAAAATAATTTTAAAAAAATTGAAACTATGATTTCATAAGACTTAAATATATTTTTTATATTTTTTAAATATGATAATTAAATTATAAAAAATTAATTAGAAGTGAAACCGTGTTTTGAAACCGAACCAAACGTTCTTAAGTGGTTTGGTTTGACTTGATTTTTAAATTTTATTAGTTCGGTTTGGTTTTGAATTTTAAAAATCACAATTATCGGTTTGGTTCAAAAAATTGATAAATCCGTGCCAAGAACACCCCTAGTTCAATGTAAACTAAAATTAAAAATAATGGATACGAAAGTTTAATGTTCTCTGATTATAACTAACTGTGTATTATAAGACTTAAGTACTAATTCTGGAGTCTTAAATATAATGGCGTATGTTGTGTTTATATATAATATATTATAAAATTATTACAATACGACGTATAAATCTCCAATTAGTATTCCTCTAAAAAATTATATAATTTAGTATACAATAAAATATTCAAATAAATTTCCTAATCAACAGTAAAAAGTGTTGGCTAGTTGAAAAGTTAATTAGTCTGTGTATCAACTTGAAGATATGGTTGCATTGCATGTAAAATATGATCGAGTATCAGCAAGTAGAAATTAAGTCTACAGGCTATCTATATATCCGTTGTAAACGTTTAATGGGTGAATCGTGAAAATGACGACGACATTATTATTCGCCGAAATAAGAATCAATTATTGGATGGTTGCAAGCACGCATTCATATTGCGGTTACAGCCATGTCAAGGAAAGAGAGCTAGCTAATAATCCAGTCCAAGGCAAACCATCGAATTTGTGACGGTTAATAAGGATTAATGCTAGTATAAATATAATATAAAATATACTCACTGTCATGCATGCATAGAATGATGAACATAAATTACACCACAACTTAATATATATATATATATATATATATATATATATATATATATATATATATATATATATATATATATATATATATATATATATTGACGTACACTACTAGCTAGAAATAAGACAATCGGAAACATGTGATAATGTTACAATTTTTAATTTAGAAAGGGACGACGGCTAGCTGGTTGAAAATGTATTGAGATTTCCACCACTTGCAACATGGAATTTTCGGTGGAATCAAGACGGGGTTGATTGTGTAGCTAGTTTCGACTGCCTTTTGATAAATAATTTGAATTCCAGTGGATTTTAGAAAACAGTAGCATTTTTTGGGTCCCAATTATTTTTCAAATTAAAATTAGTGATATTATTCTTTGTTAACTAAAAAAGTACTCCACTATTGATTATTTCTTTGACCCGGATCTCTAAAATTCCTGGTTACATAGTATATAGTTGGAGCTAGACAAACAGACAGGTTTTGTCTTGGTATCCGATTTGCTGCAGGATGGATGGATAGCACGTTTTACTTGAGAATCGCATGTTTTCCTTTGACAGTCACATGTCCCAGTTACGGACTAGATATATATGTGTGTCGGGAAAGGCATGTAAAATTTTATGTGTTGGCCGAAAATATCATCGCCGGTTTCATAATAAAGCCAAACAAATATATAGAAAATCTTGTACATCCAAGTGGACCAAGTTGTTAGTTTTTAACCCTAGAGATTCGTCATACAATTAACATATTGCTATTTAGTAGTATATATATGTCACTTTTATAGGCATGCAACTGGTGCATGCAGCCATGCATGATTAATTAATTAAGTGTATAATTCATGCTAAGACGTGCCCGTTGAAATTCTATCGGATGCTGTTTGATGCATGCCTATGCCTCTACGGCACCGCTTTGTCTATATGGTTGGGCTCATCAGATCGAGTTGAGGGATAGAAATAGAGTATATATTTCCATGGGTTGAAGGGGATAATGATCATTTTTCTTGTTTGTTCATCTTAATTTTAATACAATTAAATCATCACTCGAATATAATTTTTTGATTGTTTGGATTGCAGATATATCTTTTTTCTCAAGTTCCTATTCTGTATATAGTTCCAAAATATGTGTAAGTATAAGATTTGGAAAAGAAAATTAAGGATTAATTACATTCTTAAGTAAACTATTGCCTATCTTTCGGAATAGGAAAATCATTATTTACACACATAAAATCAGCAAGTGCAGAGTTATCACCCACCCCTACTTGCGAGTAAAGTAAAATAATATGATTAACATACAAATTTTTTACGGACAATTAACTCATGAAACACACTCACACTTTTTCCACATTATAGAATTAGCAAATATTTTTACCCCACAAAAGTGAGGATAGTTAAGTTTAAATTAGGAAAACTCTGAGTGCAGTGACTATATAAAAAATTATAAAGTTATTATTAGTTCATGAATAAATCTTACAATTATGTGACGTACATGTATCACGATTTAAAGAAAAATCGCCCAAAATATCACAATATTTACAAATGGTCCTTTTTATCACTTCAAAACATAACTTTATTTTGAGTTATATAAAAACACATTTTAATATTACATTTTCATTGGATTTTTTTTTAAAAGGCATGTTTAATTTGCGTTTAAAAAAAATAATAAGAAGAAACGCAACTTCAGGATGCGTTACTATCAACTATACATAATATTTCTACAAGTGTAACTTCATCTCACGTTTATCTATGATATTAAAGAGTCATTTTATTATAATGTGATATTTTAGACATTTTAACATTAAATTGTAATTAAAAGAGTCATTTCTCTACATGGACGACACCGATCATACCTGTTACATCATGTGATTTGTTGATATTTGAAATTGAATTATTTTGAAGAGAATAATGGATATTAGATTAACTTTATATAGCTCTATCTAGGGGTGAGCAAAAAAATTTTAAACCTATCGGACCAAATCGATCGAACCGCAATTTTCGGTTTTTCTAAAGGTTTGGTTGGGTTTAAGTTTCTTTTAAACAAAATCCGTTTTTTCCTGTTCGATTAGATTTTTACCTCTAAACCGACCTTTTAAGATCGAACCGGACCGTTTTAATATATTTATATATTAAAATATTTATTATGTATAAATATTTATTATTTATTTATTTTAATTTATGCCCATATTTTATATTTTATTAAATATATGTTTTTATGTTAAATAAATCCTAATCTTTAGACTTTATCCACACTAAAACGTCTGACCTTTTGCCCATTTTTATTTCTTGCCAACTCTAATCCTCCATCATTGAGTTCTATATTCATTTTCATTCTATTTTAGATCTTATATCATTTTTCATCTTTCTCTGGCAACGTTTGGCGCAGCTTATAAACTGCTTATAAGCTGAAAAAGTTGGTATATATGTACTTTTTCTGAAAATAAGTAACTTATTTTCAAATTTGGAAATAAGATTTGGTATTAAATTTCTAAAATAAATATTAATTTTCCAAAAAAAATATGAAAATACTTTTTAAAAAAAAATAACTTATTACTTATAAACTAAGTCAAACACCCCCTCTATCTATCTTATATATGTAATATATAAATAGTTTTACTTCTCGTGCTTGTTTATTTAATCTTGAGATATATTGTGTTTCATATACTCCCTCCGTCCCAACCAATTCTTTACACTTTCCTTTTTGGGACGTCCCATCCAATTCTTTACATTACTAAAAATAGTAACTTTTAACAATAAATATATTATTACATCCACTACTTCACTCCACTTTTTCAACACTTTACACTATTACACCCACTATTTCATTTATTTTAACAATAAAATCACTATTACACCCACTATCCTTGGTCTCCGTGCCCGGACCAAATGTAAACATTTGGCCGGGACGGAGGGAGTACTGATTTTAACATATTGATGTGTGGGTGTACTTTAATCTTCAAATTATTGCATTTATATCACTAATTACTAAGATATTTCATTAGTTTGCTGAAGGTATCATATATTTAATATTTGTATTAACTAAATTATTTTATCAACTGAATTAGACTTTTATTATATTACTGATTAAACTTTTATTCAGATTTAGATTCTGCTATGAAATTGGGTAAATAGAGTGAATAATATTTTAAATATCATGAAACTTGACGACTTTAAAATAAAAGGGAGGGACTGTAAATATGCTCTCTACCATACTTTTTTATTTGCAATTTTAATTTTGCTGAGAAAATGCTAATGCTAATGCTGCTTTTTTTCATGTCTGTTGGCATTGCAGATTAAAAAGAACTTACCAGGTCCCGTTGAATATGAAGTAACACTAGAGTGGATGTTTGGAAATATTTTTGATAAGGACTTTTAGATTTCAATGATGTGTATCACTAAATACATATGATTAATTAAGAAGATATTTATCTTTTAACATTTAAGATATATAATTTGTTTTTAACTATGCACTATGTGGTATCATATGAAATTTAACACTAATTTTGTGCTATTGCAATTTTATTCATTAATGTTGTTTTGTTCAATTTTTTTAAAAAAATAGTACTTAGTGGTTAAAAACTGAAACCGACCGAATCAAACCGTTAAATTATGTTCTGATTTGATTTGGTTTGGTTACAATTTCCTAACGATCTACTTTAAAATATAATAAAACTATCACGTATATGGTCTGGTTTGGTCCAGATTAGTCGTAAAAAATCGTAAAAAACCGACCAACCCGATCGTTGTTAAACCCATTCCCATTGTACGTTTTATATTTAAAATATAATTTAATCCAACATCAATGTCTAATGTCATTTAACTCTATTTAGAATCAAATTCAATTTTTTTATAAATCAAGCATAAACAATTAATTTTTTTCCATCAATCTTTTTCTTCCCTCCATTAAAAAGTAAGAATAAAAATATGTCTTGAACATATGATGACGGATCACTGATAAGGATAAATTTTAAATATATTAGGTAATTATATTTATTATACTCTATTTTAAATATAAAATGTCATATAAATATATAAGGTTAATCTGATATGTATTATTCTCTTATTTTGAATTATCATTTTGTTTGTATATTATATTTATAAAATATTACTTTTTTTGTCTCAAATTACTTATTTATATTTTATATATAATACATTTATAAAAATATTACTCATATTAACATTATAGAATATATTTTTTATCATACATTTTAAACACTATTTATATAAACATTACTTTTTCACACTTTCAATTCCAGATATTTTATTCTATACTCAAATGTTTTGATGATAAACAAGATCTTAGGAAAAAAGGGACCAAATTGCTAAAAATATGAAACACAGATGGTCATAATAACAAAAAAAAAAACCAATATCCGAAACAATGGGGTTTCAAGATGTTTCATACTTTACTTACCGTCACAGCTGCTAATATAATCCATCCAAACATACACAAACACAAACACAAACACAAACACAATGGATATATCATGTGTTTTTGCTAATAGATTTCAGCCCATAATTCTGACTCACCCACCACTCAATTTCATCCCATCTGTTTCATCATCAACTTGTTCTTCAGCTGCTCTTCTCAGTGAAACTCAATTTGGGCCCACAAATAATTCCACCAAATACCCCCAAGAATCACCACTTTCATTCAAAACAAGACGAAATGATGCAATTCTTGATATTCAACATTCGCCTGATTTGGGTTCAGCTCTTGCAAGGTATTGTTTATATATATGTGTGTGTGTGTGTGTGTGTGTGTGTGTAAGTATTTGTATTGCTTGTTAGGTGTTTGATTTTGGGAGTTTGCTAATATGTTATCTTGTTTGAGATGGGCGTTGGTTAATGTGATTGATTTTGATGTGTGGGTTGTTACATTTGTGTTAATATTGCTCACTATGTATGCAATTTAATTGGTTTATGGTGATGATAAGGAACTTGGAATCTAAATTTTGATAGTGGTCCATCCATGTTTTGGAAAAAATTTGCATATGAATAAAGTTGTACTGTGGATTTGGAGACTGATACGGAATAAATTTGTTCCCGTAAATATGTCATTTCCACAGAATACAAATTTTGTAAGTAATCATTGTGCCGTACCCAACTATATGTTAAAAAGTTGGGGTTTTATGTTGAAAAATTGGGTTGCTTTCATTGAACTGGAATGACAGTTTACACGTTCAACTTGGAACTTCATCCGTATTGTTGTTGCTTTTATTCATTTTTTGGTCAGGTTCTTTATTTGCTAATATACACCCCATTGCTTTTAAACCTTAATTTTAGATTAAATTTGTATCTAGAAGCAGAAAATCAGTGAGAAATTCGATCAACAACGTTTAGTTAGTGTGTAAATATTGACATAAATACAACCCAGTGGCATTAATGCGTATATTGCAATCTAGGATTCTAAAAGCATTTGCAATCTATCTGCAAGGCTTAGCATAGTGAATACCTCTCTCTACATCGAGGGTTCGAACCTCAACGGTTTTTTTGTAAACAATTATTGTCATAGTCGGGGGACTTGCCTCCTTATTTGGGAAAAATCCATATTCGTAAGAATGGAGGTAAGATTTGTGTACATCCTACCCTCCTCTCGGGACCCTACTCTAAAAGTGGGATATATTGGCTATATTTGATTTAGTTTAATTGATTATAACAGAATAACCCAAGACATGCCCATTTGTGTACCAATGTGGTTATGTTATTATGCTAGTTTTGCTTCTTTTATTTTTTTATTTGAACAAATTAACTAAAACCGGTATGCTATTGTTAGAATAAGAAACCAACTAAAGTTATATTTCATATATATTTTGTTTCACAGGTCTGGAGGAATTTTGAGGGTTGAGGATTTGAATACTATTTTGCGTCATTTTGGGAAGTCACAAAAATTGAAGGAGCTTTCTAAGGTCTACATCTTGAAAACTGCCTTACTTTTTAAACTGCATACACACAGTTGTTTTATTCTCTATTATTGAAGTTGTATGAAGTTTTTATATTTTTTCTGTATTCACTTATCACAATTTTGATTTGTTTTAGCGTATCAGCATAATATATTTGAGCGTTATATCATAAATATCTTCCATATACATCTTTGAGTGTAAGCTGTGGTTAAAACATCTTGTTCTTGTCTCTCTTGTAATTTTGGGGTTTGTTACATTTTTTTAGGGCATTAGATTCATAACTATTAGAGTCGGAAATCTGATACACAACATGAGCAATCAGTGTATAAATTTTGTATTTCGTGCCATGTCAAGAATTTTTTTTTAATAAATAAATATTAATTATTATTTTTATAATATTTAATCTCAATATTATATAAGTAGTAGATTGTAAAACTTTAAAAACTATAATGTAAATCAAAATCAGTTATCACTTTAAAAGAAATATTATAATATCAAAAGTAATTTGTTTTATAGTATCAATATTGATATCATTATGTTCACATTTTATGTATACGAGCACTATATACTGCCCATGCATGTGCCTATATAGTAAAATAATATAAGTAAATTTTAATTAAGAATCAACATATAGAATTAAAATGTAAATCTAAAATTAGATTTAACATATATAAAATATCATAATATGAATAAATTGTACATAAAAATATTGATATATACAGTAGCTAATTATAATTATTCCAGAAAGTTAAAATTATAATAGAATTAAAAGCAAATCTTTTATATAAAATAATATAATCTAAGCGTATCTTATGAGTAATTCACATATATAGAATATTATAAGTAATCTTAAGTAAGAGTTAATATAATTGAAATCTTAATAGGAATGAAAGTATATTATATAAATAAATTGACATATATGAAATATTATAATATATAAGATCATATTATAAAAGTCCATGTTTTATTATTTTAATAGGGGCAAAAGAGTAACCCATCCATATTACAGTAGTGTTCTTGTTTTTTTTTATTATTTTAACTCAAAGATTAAATATTTAAATAATTTATATTGTTATTATTTTAACCCAACTCAATGACTGACTGACTATTAAACTTTTAATACTACTGAAAGAAGTTGTCAATACTATGTACCAATTTATGAATAGATATGGTTTTTGATTGCCACGAAATTCAAGTTCAAGTTTCACTTTATTTATTTTAAATTCTGTTACAATAGGTTGGTGTTAAGGTTGGGGTTGTGGGCCACCACTTATTTGTTGAAGGATTGCTTTTAGTGTTGACTTCACATCTTGCATTTGTAAACTCAAATCACATTGGAATACATCTTGCATTTGATTGCTTTTAGTGTTGATCACATTGGTAATAATCTTTAAATAATTATGAACTCATGATTCTCCCACCATTCTTAAGATTACACTTGTTGCTCACGTGACCCCCTTTATTTGTTATTTGATTGTGATTGATGCCTTGATGGTATTATTTTTAACATAGACCGAATGTAACTATTGCAGCTTTTTGCTTGGATGCAACGAACCAGGAAGATCAGTTTTGCTTCATATAGCAGTTATATAAAGCATATGGGAAAAAGCCTTGAACCTGTTAAGGCATTAGAAATATATGATAGCATAAAAGATGAATCAACAAGGAATCATGTCTCAGTCTGTAATTCAGTTCTTAGTTGTCTGGTCAGGAGTGGTAAATATGAAAGCAGCGTCAAACTATTTTATCAGATGAAACGAGATGGTCTAAACCCAGATATTGTTACATATAGTACGGTATGTATTCTATCTGTGTGCCATGTATATCAGCTTAGATGTTATGCACAAATCCAGTAATTCATACTTTCTTTGTTCCTATATTAGTTTCCCTTTAAACAAATTTTTGGTCAAATTGACCAACCTCTGACTTCAATTATATTGTTATCGATTTATAGTTTGACATTTTAAAAACTTGTGGGTGACACGTTATAAAATATAGTTTCATATGTATATTATTTTACATTTGAGAATTATGACAATTTTAAGATCAATTTTTGGTCAATTTGGTGGAATCTGTCCAAAGGGACATTTTAATATTGAAGGAGGAAGTAATGAAATTACAGTTAGGTGTTGCTGAATCTTGACTGTACAGTGCATTTGTTGACCCTTATTACCTCTTCTCTGTTTCATTTCTTATTTTTGTGAACTCTAGCTACTTGCAGGGTGCTCCAAGATCCGGAATGGCTACTCCAAGGCTTTGGATCTAGTTCAGGAGCTCAAGTATAATGGACTGATCATGGATAGTGTTACCTATGGGATCCTTCTAGATGTTTGTGCTTCAAATAATCAGTGTGAAGAAGCAGAGAAATATTTTAAGAATATGAAAGAAGAAGGCTATACTCCCAATGTCTTCCATTATGGCTCTTTGATCAATGCATACTCAGCAAAAGGGAACTATAAGAAGGCGGACGAGTTAATTGTAGACATGAAAGATGCAGGGCTAGTACCAAATAAGGTTTGTTTTTATGTTCTATTTGTCAGTGAAAGTGCTAATAGTTCAGGCAGACAGGCAATTAATTCATATACCACGTAAGATTATGTGCTGTAACATAACTAGGGATGTTGCTTTTGTTAAAACACAGCGGAAAATCATTATTCATGTTAATGACCTAATACTGTTTGATGTAGTTGTCTACATACTTCCTTTTTTTACATTGTGTGTGTGTATGTTTATGTGGATGGATAGTTGTTGCTATATTTTTTCTGTGGATTTTAGTTGCCATATGTCTGGTTTGTTAATGTACTTTTCAATGGTTTAAAGAGATACTGATGAAGGGATTTCTTGACTTACTCAGAAATAATACCCAAAAGAAATGGGTAGGAAGCAATTGATTTGATTGGAACTACGTGACTCTATAACATATCAAGTTTACAAGATGTAGATTTTTTACTAAACAATCCCTCTTTCTTCTTTTTAACTTGATGTGGGGCTGAGATGTCATTTTGGTTATTCTTCTCCTTTAACATATATGTTGCATGTCATTCTATGCTTCTTATTTATGTTGATTACCTTGGGTTTAAGCTATGCTTCATATGTTGAGTTTCCTTCTGGGGTTTGCTCAGGTTGGTGGTAATCCTTACCAAGGTTTTTTGAAATCGTTACAACTACTTGTTTTTTGAGAAACGTATTGTACTACCTACTGTAATAATTTCTTCGTTAATAAACTGTTGGATTATTGAATAGAAATGTTTAGCTTCAAGTTATTTTTGTTGCACGTATCACACCACTGTTTATCTTCCTTTCTCCTAACCTAGTGCAATTGTTTTACGTGGGCAAGCTCTTGTGTGTTAACCTTCCTGTCTTAATGATTGCTTTATACCAAGTGGTTATTCCTTGCAGGTCATTATGAGTAGTTTACTCAAGGTTTATGTTAAAGGAGGTTTGTTTGACAAAGCAAGAGAACTACTAAATGATCTAGATGCTCTGGGGTATGCTCAAAATGAGGTACACATAATGCAATCGTCCTGTACACAACCTGCTCATAGTAAGGTTTAAAAAAAACTATTTACACGAATTTACAATGTTCATGAACCCAATTAACTAAATCCTAGTCTCGGTTTGGTACACATTGTACTAAACTTGGAGAGCTGTTTATATTGTGGTGTGGACCAAATTTTTAGAATACTATCTAACCAGTTTTTCCTTATTCACAGTCACCTTGTGGAACAGTCTTCATGCGTAAATATACCTTTCTTACTGATACTTTATATAAAAGAGTCGATCATTGCAATTTCATTGTAGATTCCTTACTGTATACTGATGGATGGCCTAGCGAAGGCTGGACATATAGAAGAAGCGAAATCAGTTTTTGATGAGATGAATGAAAAAAATGTGAAAAGTGGTATGGCTTCTGATATATATGGTAGCTATATTCTTTTTTGCACTATACTCTAGGTCCTCTAAATATATATCAAGATGAACAAAATTTGGTTTTTCTGCAAATCAAACTTTTACTATTATAGCTTCCATTACATGTTCCTGTATTATGTAATTGGATGGAATCAGCTCTGCAACTTTCTTATCCCTCGCTTCCTGTAGATCATAAAATGGCAGCATTTGGATTCAGTTCAGTACATCTTACATATTTAGTAACCTTTACTATGATGTATCACTATCCCACACCACATAGAAGTCGAGGGACTTGGTACCTTAGATCCTGTCTCGTGACCGAGGCACCTTGCATATATACAACATATAATTTACCATCAGCGCACTTATTATATATTTTAAAGCATGTCTATATTGGTGTTGTACTTGTTGAATCATTTTTCTTTTTTTGCTATAAGAATTAGAGATTTTTGCATATAAATGTACAAACAAAAGATCAAGATTCTGACTTTCTTTGCGGAAAAAAATCTTTAGACGGCTACTCCTACAGCATTATGATTTCTGCATTTTGTCGGTCTGGGCTCCTCGAAGAGGCAAAGGAACTAGTTTGTCAGGTAGAGGCCAAATATAAAAGGTATGACGTGGTCATGCTAAATACAATGCTATGTGCCTACTGCAGAGTAGGCGAAATGGAAAATGTAATGAAAATGTTAAAGAGAATGGACGAATTGGCAATAACTCCTGATTGGAATACCTTTCACATTCTGATCAAATATTTCTGTAAAGAGAAGATATATATGCTTGCTTATCAAACATTGGAAGACATGCACAGGAAAGGACACCAACCAGAGGAGGTATTTTACTCTTTGGACACAAATTTAACTATTATATTACCATTTTCGTGTATTTATCTTTATATTTTACATGCGCATAAATAATGACCATTCTTGTGGTTAAGATTAACTGCTATATTCCAAAGAAACAACTAACTCGATCCTTGCAATTTTCATATCCCCTACTTTGATAATTAGCCATCTGAGGTTTCTTAGAGGTTCTTATTTGCAGGAATTGTGTTCTTCCTTGATTTTTCATCTTGGCAGAACAGGAGCACATTCACAAGCCTTTTCTATATACAATATGTTGAGATATGGCAAGAGGACAATGTGCAAGACCCTTCACGAGAAAATACTTCACATTCTTATAGATGGAAGACTTCTCAAAGATGCATATGTGGTAGTGAAGGTATGCTGTATATATTTCCGGTGGGATCGGCATATGTTTGTTGCAAGTTTGTTACTCTTATTATTGTATGTGCAGGACAATGCAAGGTCGATTCCAAGACCGACTATAAAGAAATTTGCAGCATCCTTCATGAAATTTGGTAATATAAACTTAATAAATGATGTGATGAAGGCTATCCATAATTCTGGCTACAAGATTGATCAGGTAATTTGATGATTCAAAATTAAACAAGCAACCTACTTAAATTTTCTTAATTGGTAGACTGATAGTGGAGCAACCTATACACTATGGGTTCTGAAGAATATTGATCTATAGATAATTTTATTGGCTTGACTTCATGTCCTCACTCCCCCTGCCCATGGGCTCATTAAGGAAGCTATATCTTGTTTCCAAGCCAATACAATTTAGCACAGTTACTTCATATGCTCATGGAGGTTGAGAGTAGAATATGTTCGGTGCCTCACCTTTGTCTCCATCTCCGGAGATTGCATATGTATGATGTTTATGTATCGAGGCATGGGTGGATCAATTTATCTTGTTTCTGAAGCCTGTGAAACTTTTCAAAAGTTCTAGATCATCTTAAATCTTAATAGTACTTGGTAGATTTTTAAGAGTTTCTACTTAAAGATCTAAATGGTTTGATATTATCAAGATAAATTCAGGTTGCTTATGTTCGTGGAGATTGATAATTATAACAAGAGATATTAACAATTAGAGATTATTATGATAAATTCAAGTCAACATAGTAAATTCTGATGCCCGTGGATACTGATATTGATTTTATTAATTTATTTTGTGGATATTGATATTGATCGTATTAATTTATTTTGTTTATTAACACATATATCCTCTGCTCTCTGGGAACCTGCTCATACATCTATACCCCGTCTACCCAACTACAAGCCTTAAATAGAAATTTTGTGAACCTGCTTCTGGACCTTGATCCACTCCCTATATTTGTGCAAGCAACCAGAGGAATTAAGCAGTAAAATTCCTGTGGTTATTTTTCTTTACTAAACAGAGACTAGCTCATCATGTGAACACTGCTCTCTATTGCAGGGTTTATTTGAGGTGGCCGTATCACGGTATATTGACCAACCTGAAAAGAAGGATCTTCTTCTCCAGTTGCTACAATGGATGCCTGGCCAAGGTTATGTTGTTGATTCCTCAACAAGAAATTTGCTCCTCAGAAACTCAAAACTTTTTGGGGCCCAACAGATTGCTGAGTCATTGTCCAAACAACATGTATCTTCAAAAGCTCCAAGGTCTCATGAAATGAAGGACATATAATTATGAAGAATGAATCATATTAGGTACAAAAAAAAAAAAATTGCCCATTATATATGCATTGGATTATGCTTGTTAAGAATATACTTTCTCGTGTCATACTGATATTGATATTGGCACTTGGGTCCTTATTCATAGCCCAGGGGTTCTAATTGGATGTTTAAGCATTATATTGGAGCTGATATATAATCAATATTCCAGTGTCGTGATACATTTTCCATCTACATCCATAAGTTTATTTTAAATAACCTTTAAAGATGTTCCTAACAGTGCATGCTTTTATGAAAGGTGCTGGAATCCTTTCATACAGTTAATTTGGATGATTGATGATTTGTTTGGTGCAACATGTTCTGCACTTGAGCACTAAGGTATCATATCTGAGATAGATGACGATGTGATGGTAAGAGGTCTGCAACTTGGATGAATTTATTGTTTGTTTTATCCCATTTAATTTCTTCTGTGATGAATCTAAAGCTCAAAAGTACCGAGTACGATCAGAGAGGGAACCCCTTAGATGGATTAGCATGGCTATTATGAGGATATCAAGCCCAATTGTCTGTATAAGTTGAGTAAGCTGAAGAGGTTCTCGTCAAACTGTTCAAGAGGTAGTTCGGATGAATTTTAGCACTTGTGCTGCAACATCATTCAAGATCCTCCATATGTATCGGTGTCTACTTGCATATTTCGAGAGGCTTCCACTTTAATAGAGTTACAATCTGCCATGAGAATAAAGTTTTTGAAAATCTAACTATCTTGCTCTCAATAATATTTTATCGCCAGGTCCATATATATGTGTGTTAACTTTTTGTATATAAATTCCTACACATTCATTTGCTTAGATATGGAATATATATACATTGGAGTTAAATCATAAAAGGATACAATGAAATTGTAGAGTCTAATGTGCATTTATGCAGAGGCCCATGTATTAGTTTTTCTGTACATAATGTCCAATATTCTGAATGTATATTTATAAATTTTTGTTTTAAAGAGTGCCAGAAATACCAATTACCACGTGAAATATATATGTTTAACAGATGTATCATTTGAGTAGATACAAATTTCTTACTTGTGTATGTGCATCATGTGAAAGGAGGAGATACAAATTTCCTGCATATCATGTATACAGGAGATGCACATCTCGAAAATGTGTGTTCCAATGATACACATCTCGAAAATGTGGATCAATTATAATTTTTTTAAGGGATATGCATGTTAGAGATGCGTATCAGCGGGAAGTTGAAAATGCATATCCCGACCAAAAAATTGAATTGTGGCATTTTGGGCCAAAAGTTGCGATTTTTTAAGAAAATGACATTCACCGCTTTTGTGTTTGATGTAATGGGAAGAGTGACTTGTGTGGATAGTTGAGGAAATGAACATAATTGTGCCAATCAGATTACAAGGGAGGGAATTAGTTTGGAGTAAGATAAGGATTGGTGTTTGCATGGCATAAAGGGTGGTGCTGGAGGGTCGAGTGTGATTGAGTTTGGTTAAAGTATGATTGAGAGGGACTTAGTGGTCGGTGAGCATATATGGTTAAAGATTTGGAAATGGGAGTGGATGTAATGGATGAGCAGGAACGTGGAAACACACCCGGCGGTGGTTGCATTGTGAAGTAGTTGTTTACTTGTATGGTTGCTAATGGAGATGGCAAGCTTGGTACTGAGTCATAGAAATGATTAGGTAGAAATTGATATCGTACGTTCATGATCTGTTGAGCTAACTTTGTTGTAAAGTTGAAATAGTTGGACAAAAAATTGTGTTCATCCCATCCAATCTTATATTATCATACTTGTTGGTTTTATTTTATTGCCTAATAAAATGATCGAATATATATAGTATAATTCAATAAACAGTGATTGCAAATCTTTAGCCATTTGGAATTTAATGATTATTCTCAATCGGCATTACATCTCATGATTATACAAGTGATCATTTACAAAACAAGATTCCTCCCAAAAAAAGCCTCTGTTATTGACATGTCTGTCTGTCCTCTTCTGTCCTGCTTGCATGTACAAGACAGATGTTATAGTAATGATGATTATAAGAAAGAGCGATGGACGTAGAGGGCGGTGTGAGTGACTTACACAAGTAGCAATTGCATATCGAGTTGGGATAAAGTTATGCTTTTGCTGCTCCTGCTGGTTTTGCTGCTCCTGGTGCGCCACAAGGTGGAATGGTGCTTCCGGAAATTGTTGGTTTGGCATTATCACAATTTGTGGAGAGAGTTTTGTCGATTGTACTATTCCCGGTGTAGGTGAATTGAACTCCTTCCAAAGTGATTCCCTCGCAGGGAGCAGCACTACTGCAATTCAAAGAAACTGCCATATTTGACAGTGTGGTTCCTTTGATATTTCTAAATTTCACTCCGCTAATCTTCACTTTGGAAACCTGTCAGAATTCAAATTCATTCATCTATTGCATTACAAAATTTATTAGCTACGTAGATGGATTATGAGTGATGAGAGTGTTGTGTTGATTGTTCATACCCCTCCTGTTGCGGTGTAGCCCGAATTATAATGTTGATCGATGACGATGGGATTATATACATCTTTTACGGTAATGTCCGAAAATGTAATGTTAGATGCTGCTATCGCTGGCGAGTTGTGGAACGTTTTAATCCGTACACCGTTTGTGGTGCCCGTAAATGTAACATTATTTACTTCGATATTTCTAACATCTTTCTCATCTTGAAATCTACCAAGACTTCCAATACTGCAATAATAATATGTATATGTTCCATTGAATTAAAGAGGTTAGAAAAGATGTTGGGGGACAAGTAATGTATGCATTTGATCCATCAATTACCTGATGCCGTGTCCAGGACCGCACATGATATTCCTGACGGTGAGATCGGTAGTGTCATCACCAATTGAAATGCAATCATCCCCTACTTGAATATTGGTGTTAGTTATGCTCGCACCTTTAGCTCGAGCAATATGAATGCCGTCGGTGTTCAGGGTGTCAGCACCGCAAGTGATTGCCAAGTTGTTGGCCTTGAAATTATCACACTGAACTATTTTTAGGTTGAATCCTTTGGCATTAACTAATTTAATCCCTTCGATGCCAGAGTTAGGACATTGACTGAACGAAAGAGACTGCAAAGCAAAACCAACCACAACACATATATTTCTAGTTAGCACGATGTTTAAGCTGGAATTACTAATTACTATGGCCTTGCTAGCTTACATCGGGTAGATTTTTGTCAGATTGTTTTCTATGCGCCTGTAAAAATGCGCCATTCCCATCGATAGTACCTCCACCAGTCATTTGAACGCTAGCTTGAAAGATATTGATCTGCACTCCTTCAGGATAGAAACCGGCATCTTGCTTTGCCTTCAATGTACCCTGAAGATTAATAATTATAGGCGCGGGAGCCGTGCATGGCCCTTTAAAGTTAAGCGGTCCAGCCAACCATATTCCTGTTGGGATTATAAGTTTTGCTTTTGTTTTTGAATAGCAAACACTAGTCCACGCCTTACATAATATCTGACAAACAAATCCATATAAATTTATCAGCCGATTTTAATCAATCAAACATTTAAATTCAATGTAACTTATACTCACATCAGTCATATCAGTAGCCCCATCTCCCTTTGCCCCAGGAAGTTTTGATACATCAACATCGCCACCAGCACCCGGTGTTACACCAGGAGGCAAAAATACTGTCCCTGGCAGAGTTGCATGCGCAGTAGAAGCCACGGAAGCAGCCACTCCTCCAGAAAGCTCACGACGATCATATTTATAACCATTTACCACACCTGAGATTACCAATACTATACCCAATATACCTATCATCTCCAATCTTTTCGACATTTTTATCAAATTTATTATAAACCAAAATTAATCACTTCACTGTGAAAAATTCCCCTCGGCTCTACTCCCTTTTTATAGCAAGCTAATAAAGTTTCGGCATCTATAATTAGTGTAGCTCTATTAACACGTACATGCACTAATTACCTTCCATTTATTTTTTGTGCTTATTATGCAAATTATGACTTGGTCTGAAAAACATTAATTTTCGACTTTAACGGGGGACTCTTTTGCCCGGTCAGTGTGGTCACAATTTTTCTTGCAACTTCTAATTTAGTCTGTACGTATGTGTTGACATTGGGTGTCAAAATAATGCATGTTTTAAAAATGTTAGAGATTTTAAATTAGGTATTAAGTAAAAAGAATTTACAAATAATTAATCAGATATACATCTGAATTCAGGACTTGCTGAAATTTGAGAAGTTCTAGTTTCCTTTCTCATTCTATATAATATGAATCGGTCTACTTGTACAATAGCGTAATACATAGCATACAACATCAGTTGATCAAATGAAATACATCAACTAGACAACCTTGGCGTACATTATGGCGTCTTTACTCACTGTTGGGGTAACTTTATAATAGTGTTCCACATACTCCCTCACATTCACCTTTCTTGTACATTCCGTCACTTGAATTCTCATCTTGCATAGGTTCAATCTCAGCATCCGGTGGCGGATTATAAAACATCGCCACCGAAAATCGCTCACAATTTTTACTAGTAATGGCGCAATGCCACAAGCTAGTGAACCTTCCAATGCTCATGATTTCCATCAAATCTCCAATGTTCACTAGTAGCATATCCTGTGGCCATATTGGTGACATCCATTTTTGATCTTTAAGCACTTGAAGCCCATCCTCGGCACTGAACTGGATCAAGAGAGTTAGGCCACTGGCATCAGAATGTGGAGTTAAGCCGACAGCTAGGTCTGGCCTAGGACAGGAGGGATATATAGTAATTCGTTCTGATTTTGAGCTCACTTCTAGACTCAAAGTATTGTAAAAAAGCATTTTTATCCAACGACAGAGCCTCTGCCATGGCTTGGAGTAAATCATTAAAAATAATTCTTGTTTCCTCAGCGTATCTCACCATTACTTCCCTGCAAATAGAGAAGACTTGGCATGTTATGTTCATTTTTTTTCCGTGTTGCACCCGATTTGGTCTAGGCGCGCCCTGTGCTTTAGGGCTCGCCCTAGGTTGAACCGATGGGGTTGAGGTCTTCATATTTGGACTATTATGCTCCTGGTAAATAAATACTTAGTTATGGATTGAGCTCTGTTGTGCCCATATTTGGTTTAGGGTGCGTCCTCTATAATTGACGGGCGCGTCCCGTGAGGTTGCTTTACACAGACTTTAGCTTGAATAAATAATATTTGGAGTTCGGTGTACACTGGGTCTTAAGTTTGAGGACTCGTCCTAAGTCTGATGACTCGTCCTATGTCTGAGGACTCGTCCTAAGTATGATGACTCGTCCTATGTCTGAGGACTCGTCCTAAGTGTGATGACTCGTCCTATGCCTGAGGACTCGTCCTAAGTCTGATAACTCGTCCTATGCCTGAGGACTCGTCCTAAGTCTGATAACTCGTCCTATGTCTGAGGACTCGTCCTAAGTGTGATGACTCGTCCTATGCCTGAGGACTCGTCCTAAGTCTGATAACTCGTCCTATGCCTGAGGACTCGTCCTAAGTCTGATAACTCGTCCTATGTCTGAGGACTCGTCCTAAGTGTGATGACTCGTCCTATGCCTGAGGACTCGTCCTAAGTCTGATAACTCGTCCTATGTCTGAGGACTCGTCCTAAGTCTGATGACTCGTCCTATGCTTGAGTACTCGTCCTAAGTTTGATGACTCGTCCAAAGTTTGATGACTCGTCCTATGCCTGAGGACTCGTCCTAAGTCTGATAACTCGTCCTATGCCTGAGGACTCGTCCTAAGTCTGATAACTCGTCCTATGTCTGAGGACTCGTCCTAAGTGTGATGACTCGTCCTATGCCTGAGGACTCGTCCTAAGTCTGATAACTCGTCCTATGTCTGAGGACTCGTCCTAAGTCTGATGACTCGTCCTATGCTTGAGTACTCGTCCTAAGTTTGATGACTCGTCCAAAGTTTGATGACTCGTCCTATGTCTGAGGACTCGTCCTAAGTTTGATGACTCGTCCTAAGCCTGAGGATTCGTCCTAAGTTTGATGACTCGTCCTAAGCCTGAGGATTCGTCTTAATCATGATAACGTCCTGATCATGGGGACTCGTCCTGAGGAGGACTCGTCCTGGTATAAGGACTCGTCCTAGTATGAATACTCACCCTGAGGAGACGGCTCGCCCTGAGCATGAGGGCTCGCCCTGAGGAAGAGGACTCGTCCTCGGCCAGGGAGAAATGCTTTCATATTATTGATACATATCATGCTTGGAAAGATATTTTCATATCAGGCACTTGTGTAACAGTTATTTGAAGACTAATTGAAGGATAAGGAGTAGCTTGCATTTTAAGGAAGAATGGGCCTTCCCCAAACTGGGGAAGACGCGCCCTGGAAGGTGTCAAAGGAGGGCGCGCCCTATTTTGGTCGGCGACTCTTTGGACTCTTTTTGTATAATCTTGGCTCTCAACCTAATTACATGTATCTTGGAAGGCCCTCCGGGGTTAATTGTTGAAGGCCCTCCGGGGTTAATTATTGAAGACCATTGCTCTGTATTCCACGGGTTGTCCTCGGCGGGGAGCTTTGGGATGCAGCTGACCTCAGCTTGGAAGATCCTTTCCCTGTACTCAGGCGGGTTGTCCTCGTCTGGGGGCTTAGGACGCGTCCTGCATTCGGGGTGGATCTAGTGCTAGCCTCCAGTCAAGGTATCCGGGAAATAGCTGTAGTGGACCGACTAGAGCCCATGGTTTCCGGGTCAACGTCGGATTCATGAAGTCCTTGGACCTTATACTGGGTTTTGGACTATCCAAACAAGCCTCCATGTAGAGACCTCTTCCAACTAGGTTTTGATTATCAAATCAGGGTTGAATAAGGTGTTGAATAAGGGGGTGGATAAGGTGGACTTTTCCTAACGGGCTTCTACTTCAGCAAGAACTACGTGGGCTTGATCCCCTATAAATAGGGGTACGTAGGCACATTGTGAGGGGTTGGAAGTTGGGGAGCTCAAGGAGAACAACTGAAAAACCCTAGCAATCTTAGCCCCCAATTACACACAAACCACCACACTCCAGTGATATTCAGCCTTGTTTGATCTTTTTCCGGCAAAGAATCTCAATCTTTGTTGATTACCAGATTTCTCCATCAACAAATTGGCGCTAGAAGGAGGGGATATTTACATCTTAGGAGAAAGGATGTCACAACAACCTGATCGGAAAACGGATTGCAAGGACGGAGATGACGAGCACACTTCTGACCGGAGGCCAAGCCATGACTTCAGAGGCCAGAGACTAAGCCATGACTTTGGAGGCCGGAGACCAAGCCACGACTTCAGAGGCCGGAGTTTAACAGGGGGCGGTCAGTTGCTGAAAATCAGACTGAAGATGAAGCAAGGCTGATCGTGATCGCAGGAGGAGCTCGATGGACTTCTCACCCAAATCGATCAGGCCGCATCGTGAAAGAGGTACGTAGTGTCGAGGTAATCTCTGAAAACCCTATTGAATATTTACAACATAGATCTGGTAAGACCCTTTTGCAGGATGTAGTAAGAGATCTATCAAGGCTGGAGATTGTGAATAAGGTTTGAATCATAATCGAGGTTGGAGATGGTGAATAAGGTTGGAATCATATTCGAGGCCGGAGATTGTGAATAAGGTTTGAATCATAATTGAGGTTAGAGATGGTGAATAATGTTGGAATCATAATCGAGGTTGGAGATGGAGAATAAGGTTGGAGTCATATTCGAGGTCGGAGAAATGAATAAGGCTTTAGTCATATTCGAGGCTAGAGAGGTGAACGAGGTCGGAGTCATATTCGTGGTTGGAGATGGTGAATAAGGTCGGAGTCATAATCGAGATGAATAAGGCTGAAGTCATGATCGAGGCTAGATTCATGATTGAGGCTGGAGTCGTGATCGAGGCTTGAGTCATGGTTGATGTTGGAGATGTGAATAAGGTTGGAACAATAATCGTGATATATGTGGCCAAGGCTGAGGCAGATTCTAGGCAGATGTCGCTCAAGCCTCAACCCGCTGCCATGCAGATGCCGCCCTAGGCTCAAACTGCATGATAGTGATTTTCATGATTCTCATCAGCCACGCCGTGACAATGTTTTCAGGGCGCGCCCTCCATCAGAAAAGCGACCAATTTCAATCCATTAACTTCTAAAAAAGCGCATTTGAAAGCCGAAGCCAGGGCCAATCTCCGCAGGGCGTGCCCTGGAGGCCAGTGGGCGAGGCCACTGTGGGCGATGCATTTTCTCTCAAGAAAGGTGAATAAGGTTGAAATAGTACTTATAATAGAAGAGGTGAACAACGGAAGGATTGTTTGCGTGATTCTAAGCCGAGAGTTTGTGGAGGTCCTAGAAACGGAAGGATAAGGGGTATATATGATTTTTTCGTGATTTTATCAACCCAATGGAGACATACTTCAGGGCGCACCCTCATTTAAGAGAGCACTACCCCCTCAGATGACTACTCATCCTTAGGGCGCGCCTCATCCTGCCACGACTCAGGCCCAGGCCATGCCTGCTTCGAATCGGCCGCCTAGTTCTCAGGCCACGCCCAATCCTCAGAACGCGCCTCGAGCAAATGTCATGACACATATAATGCCTCGGCAACGGCCTCTATTAGTAACTCAGGAGGAAGAAAAAGTTGTGTTACTTATACTTCATGAATAAGGGAGTGCTTGCCCAAAATATGGTTGTATTTACTACTGACTCTTGTCATTATGGGGACTCTTCTAGGGCGCACCCTAGAAGGCGCGCCCTGAGGGAGTTATTTGGGTTACTTAATTTCTATGTTGAAATGATAACATGGTGTTGAATGATTATGAGAATGACTACCTAGAAATTGAAGAACAAGGGGTAGGAATGATTATTGTAATAGAGAGTTTGGTCGGCCCCTGCATGGAATATTCTGATGGCGCGCCCTCCAATAAGAGGTCGTCAAGTGCCAATTTTATAACTTATACTACTCTTTATATATGTTGGTTGTGTCCTCCCTTATTTCGACACAATATCTATTTTAGTGAAAACTCCCCATACTTCGGATGCCTCCTATAGAGATGCCTCTGCGTGAGATACCCCATTCAGGATGATTGTGATAGGTTAGAGTAAATTTATGAAGTATTGAAACTCATTTATGTTAAATTTATATTGAAGGCCACTTCCCTATCACGGGTCGACGCCAAGGCCAAGGCATTATAATACTTCAGGGCGCGCCCTAAAGGGGTGTACACCTTTACTTTGGTACTTAATTTATAAATTTTTAATTATGTGCTTAAATTCATAGATGTATATTGTCTGAAGAGGTGAGTCCCAATGTTTATCATCATATAAAGTCTATATGAAGATTTGATTTGGTGAAGGAGATAATTATTGAAGATATAAGGAATGTTGCTTCTACAGGGCACGCCCTGGAGGGGTCGCGTGTAAAATTATGCATGTTGATGAAGCTGAAGATATAATTCCTCTTATATTTACAATACTGCAAGGAATAGGGGGTGGAGCATTTACACCCTTCTTGATATGAAGAGGTGGGCTTATAATGATCAAATTTCTCATTAATTTTTAAAAAACTTTTAGTACCAATGTGGACATGTGAAAGACTCGATGGTCTAAAGAGGCCAAGCCCTACTACTAGCATAAATGTATGCATGAAGTCAATGATAGAGGCGCGATCATTCTATGTATATACACATAACATACTAGTTGATGCCTATATTGGTAATTGATGTGACAGCAACACACAACTTGATAGGGGAAATTGCGTGATATAAATCAGGGCGCGCCCTGCATATATGATTTATGTTTTGGATGACTTTGAACAGCTGGTCACATGGGAAATAGTTAAAATACATTCGAGAATTTCATATTAGAGGAAAATTATGAGTCATGGCAGGAGAGTACCTTTAGTCTTCTTAAAGGCGTGAGAGGGCGCGTCCTTCACAGGGCTAAGTGTTGCATAATCCCCGAATGCAGCTGAGATGCTATTCATATCTGTAAAAATATATAATTAAGAGATATGTCAAGGTGAGTAAGGCGGATAATAAAGTAAAACAGACGAATAAGGTGGATAATTGTGAATATCATGATAGACATGAGAGAAACTTGAACATGTGATCTAAGTTGAGTATAGGTCGCGCCCTTACCTCTATCAGTAGGGGATGATTTTGAGTATGTGGCTTCATCCTTTAAAATGGTTTTCCTTGTTCTTTTCTTGTTCTTAAATTTAATTTTTGGTGGCTCGCTAGGGTCATGAGTCCCTACTCCTGAGGAAAAGAAGTTGGCTTCAGATCCTTTTGCTCTCTGAGAAGTTCAAGGATGTCCTCAGCCTGTTTTAGGACGTCTCCTGTCAACTCGGTTGGGAAAATTATGTTTATAAAAGAGAATGAACGGTTTGGTTTCATAATTTTATAGAGGAGAATAAGGGGTAGGAAACTAAAAAGAAAATAAAGTTAAGGTAGGGCGCGCCCTAAATCTTACTTGGCACTTTATTGAATCTTACTTGCACCCGCTCTGTGCCGTAAACATAAAAGTATCTGGCCTTCCAGTTCTTCATGTTGCATGTCCTTCCTTCGTTGAAACCTAGCTTGTTATGACGTTTTGGAACCACCAGGTAGAAGTATCCGATGTTGATATTGCGGCGTAGAGTAAAGAAATGGTTTAATTTATCTAAGTTGTGTGGTTTGTAACCCTTCTTGATGTAGAGTATGTACAGGCAGGCCACATATTTGTATGAGTTTTGGTGACTCAGGAAGAATTTCTTCATCTGAGGATGCACTCTCGTTGTCTTCATTATTTTTTGTTGGAAGATTCTTCTTCCCCCTCACCATCTAGCACGACCCGGGAGCAATATCAGGGCGCACCCTGATATATGAAGTGTCATCTTCGTCTTGGGTATGTTGGGAGCATAAGGAAGGGTTTGTGGATGATATAAGGAGATTAGGGGTGGATGATTTGCCCTCGGTTTAAGTTAGCTCTTTTTGATTTTGATTCAGGTGCGCCATAAATTCAAGAATTTGTTGGTAAGTTCTGGAGGACAAGGGTTTTTTTTTTAGAGGATAAGGGTGGCATAAGGGGTTGATGTGATTGAGACGGGAAAAAAAATCAACACTTAGTATAGTCTTGTGAGGGCGCGCCCTGAAGAAAAATAAAAATGGTAAAGAAATATAAGGTGGAGAATCTTATGTTAACCGTCATACTTTGAGGCCTCCTGGCTATTCAAGGGTGTCCCCTTTCGGTTGACTATTTGGAGGAAGAGGAAGGGAAGAAAAATTACATGGTGTACGTTACTAAAGACTTGGAGGGCGCGCCCTCACAGGTAGTGGGGGGTGAAGCCGACTTCAACTTAGACCTGTAACCTAGAATGTCTGTTGCAGTGGAAGAATTCACGCCGATGAAAGATAAAATTTAAATTTTCATTGGCTCCCGCTTGGGGCGCGCCCTGTGGTATGCCCTCTGAATTATGATGGTGATAAAAAAAACAATTTTTTGAGAATGCTTCATGAGAAGACATTGTCATACAAAACACGTTTGTTGCCTTCTAAGTTGTATGATAGTGAAATGTATGCATGTAATCAGTGATGGAGGGAACGCCCTGATGCACATGCTAATGGGTACCTTCACATTTTTTCTCTTCCTCATCCTCCCTCTTTGATGAAGTTCAACATGTGTCATACGGGAAGAAGAACCCGTAAAGGGTAGGAGATAAGATTGTGTTGTGGATAAAAGGCTGGTTCGATAAAGAAAGATGTAGTGTGAAACCTTAGAGGGCGTGTCCTAAATTTTTTATTATCACTATATGGCTTCTCAAATGTCGATGATAAGATTTGACCTGGTAATATAAGGGGTCGTCGTTGAAGTATAAGTAGTTAAGGAGGTATATGGCATACACATCTCAGGGCTTGCCCTCATTAGGTACGTATATATTAATTGATGACTGCAAGGGAGTTACAAGTAAGATTTTTTCTATAAGGTGCATCCTAGAAGAGTTGCGCATGAAGAAGTAAATAAAGAGACATAAATACATATCATAAGGCGTGCCTAGATGTAGAAAATTGCTAAGGATGAGTATCAGTAGAAGAGAGAAAATAGGGAAAATTAAGTCTTTAGTAGTGAAGAGACAACTTAATGGGGGATGATTACAGTTGTTAGAAATTAGTTAGAAGGGCGCACCCTGAGGAAGTAAGTGTCTTAATGGGAGATGAATAATTTTGATTGATGGCATTAAAGTCCTTTTACATTCCTAATATTTCAAGGACTTGGGGGGTAGTTGTTGCACCCGATTTTGTCTAGGCGCGCCCTGTGCTTTAGGGCTCGCCCTAGGTTGAACCGATGGGGTTGAGGTCTTCATATTTGGACTATTATGCTCCTGGTAAATAAATACTTAGTTATGGATTGAGCTCTGTTGTGCCCATATTTGGTTTAGGGTGCGTCCTCTATAATTGACGGGCGCGTCCCGTGAGGTTGCTTTACACAGACTTTAGCTTGAATAAATAATATTTGGAGTTCGGTGTACACTGGGTCTTAAGTTTGAGGACTCGTCCTAAGTCTGATGACTCGTCCTATGTCTGAGGACTCGTCCTAAGTATGATGACTCGTCCTATGTCTGAGGACTCGTCCTAAGTGTGATGACTCGTCCTATGCCTGAGGACTCGTCCTAAGTCTGATAACTCGTCCTATGCCTGAGGACTCGTCCTAAGTCTGATAACTCGTCCTATGTCTGAGGACTCGTCCTAAGTGTGATGACTCGTCCTATGCCTGAGGACTCGTCCTAAGTCTGATAACTCGTCCTATGCCTGAGGACTCGTCCTAAGTCTGATAACTCGTCCTATGTCTGAGGACTCGTCCTAAGTGTGATGACTCGTCCTATGCCTGAGGACTCGTCCTAAGTCTGATAACTCGTCCTATGTCTGAGGACTCGTCCTAAGTCTGATGACTCGTCCTATGCTTGAGTACTCGTCCTAAGTTTGATGACTCGTCCAAAGTTTGATGACTCGTCCTATGTCTGAGGACTCGTCCTAAGTCTGATAACTCGTCCTATGCCTGAGGACTCGTCCTATGTCTGATAACTCGTCCTATGTCTGAGGACTCGTCCTAAGTGTGATGACTCGTCCTATGCCTGAGGACTCGTCCTAAGTCTGATAACTCGTCCTATGTCTGAGGACTCGTCCTAAGTCTGATGACTCGTCCTATGCTTGAGTACTCGTCCTAAGTTTGATGACTCGTCCAAAGTTTGATGACTCGTCCTATGTCTGAGGACTCGTCCTAAGTTTGATGACTCGTCCTAAGCCTGAGGATTCGTCCTAAGTTTGATGACTCGTCCTAAGCCTGAGGATTCGTCTTAATCATGATAATGTCCTGATCATGGGGACTCGTCCTGAGGAGGACTCGTCCTGGTATAAGGACTCGTCCTAGTATGAATACTCACCCTGAGGAGACGGCTCGCCCTGAGCATGAGGGCTCGCCTGAGGAAGAGGACTCGTCCTCGGCCAGGGAGAAATGCTTTCATATTATTGATACATATCATGCTTGGAAAGATATTTTCATATCAGGCACTTGTGTAACAGTTATTTGAAGACTAATTGAAGGATAAGGAGTAGCTTGCATTTTAAGGAAGAATGGGCCTTCCCCAAACTGGGGAAGACGCGCCCTGGAAGGTGTCAAAGGAGGGCGCGCCCTATTTTGGTTGGCGACTCTTTGGACTCTTTTTGTATAATCTTGGCTCTCAACCTAATTACATGTATCTTGGAAGGCCCTCCGGGGTTAATTGTTGAAGGCCCTCCGGGGTTAATTATTGAAGACCATTGCTCTGTATTCCACGGGTTGTCTTCGGCGGGGAGCTTTGGGATGCAGCTGACCTCAGCTTGGAAGATCCTTTCCCTGTACTCAGGCGGGTTGTCCTCGTCTGGGGGCTTAGGACGCGTCCTGCATTCGGGGTGGATCTAGTGCTAGCCTCCAGTCAAGGTATCCGGGAAATAGCTGTAGTGGACCGACTAGAGCCCATGGTTTCCGGGTCAACGTCGGATTCATGAAGTCCTTGGACCTTATACTGGGTTTTGGACTATCCAAACAAGCCTCCATGTAGAGACCTCTTCCAACTAGGTTTTGATTATCAAATCAGGGTTGAATAAGGTGTTGAATAAGGGGGTGGATAAGGTGGACTTTTCCTAACGGGCTTCTACTTCAGCAAGAACTACGTGGGCTTGATCCCCTATAAATAGGGGTACGTAGGCACATTGTGAGGGGTTGGAAGTTGGGGAGCTCAAGGAGAACAACTGAAAAACCCTAGCAATCTCAGCCCCCAATTACTCACAAACCACCACACTCCAGTGATATTCAGCCTTGTTTGATCTTTTTCCGGCAAAGAATCTCAATCTTTGTTGATTACCAGATTTCTCCATCAACATTCCGAATAAAAAGTCAGACCACCTGACATACAAGAGCAATTCCAACTATTGGTGTTAAATACCATGTAGCATTACAGGCTCTGATATTACATTTTTTTCGACTCTCTACTGAAATTGCAAGAGTTCCAACAAGCTTGACACTCTAATTGACTCCTAATTCAACATATGTGTACTTGTTTATTAGGCCATACAGAACAATGTAATAATCATAGCTCTGTAACTTACCTGAAGTTGTGTGGTTTCTTAGGTCATACATGAAGATTTCCATCATCAACCGGAGATACAACCATAGCCATCCGATCAATCCAATCTAACGCCTGAGATTCAGACCTGACAAAATTCCTTCCATATCCCATATTATCAACACTCAAATATGATCCAACACTAATTTTCTTTTCCAAAAAAACCTTTGACAACATCCTTAACACTCTTTATCACTGAATCATGCATCCCATGATTTGTAACTAAAAACATACCCCACTCTTTAGCTGCACCTGCTAGCTTTGCTAGCTCTTCCAGACGATTCGGGTCCGACTCGATTCGCAGTTTATTGAGGTCTATGGTTGGAAGGTTAACATGGGTGGTAGCAGAACGAGTTTGTTGGGGACTCGTGAACCTTTCAGGCAAGCCGGTGATTCCTTTACGTGCTAGTTCTTGAACTAGAGGGATTTTAGTGGTTTCTAGTGTTAGAATACAATATAAGATCCTGGTGAGTCAGTCTCCTAATACCTTGAGGTTTTAGGAGAACTGGTAACTTAACATGATATCAGAACTCCAGTCGGCAGGATCTAAGGTTCGAATACAATATAAAATCCTGGTGTGTCAGTCTCCTAACACCTTGAGGGAGAATGTTAGAATACAATATAAAATCCTGGTGAGTCAGTCTCCTAACACCTTGAGGTTTTAGGAGAACTTGGTAACTTAACATCTAGTACACATCCACTCTCGACCTATAAATGGGCTTTCGAGTGAGGGGGAATGTTAGAATACAATATAAAATCGTGGTGAGTCAGTCTCCTAACACCTTGAGGTTTTAGCAGAACTGGTAACTTAACATCTAGTACACCGTTTATGTCAGTATACTTAGCTTCATGGAAGAAATCTTCATCATTCTCCATATGTTTCATTTGGAGGTTCTGTTATTGTAAAACAACTTTCGATCTCCTGGTTCTTTTTTGCTGTTCCTAGCTACAATATATTCTTTTAAATGCTCGTGATCATCTTTGGTGTTATTTGGGTTGATAGCTTGAAATGTTAAATGTTTTTTGAAAAATGTCGAATTAAATTGCAACAAAGAGGGCATCTTTCGTAAGTTTCAACCGCCACGCATCAATTTTGGCGAGCATGATGTGTGGCAACTCATAGCTACGTGACTATCAGTCAATTTTAGTACCCGTCGTACACAACACTTATTTTGTGCTCTCAACAAATTCTGGTGATTGTGGGGACCTTCGGCTCCTATAATTAATTAAAATAAACATGTATCTAACTATGCTTTCATGATGCATGTCAAGTGTTAACTTTTACTTGGTTCTTGGAGAAGAGTAGTTGAGCTATCCACTTCTTTACATGGCCTCTCTGAATCTTCAAATCGCATATATCTCACCAACCTCCAAATTATATATTTATTCGAGTATTTTAAATATCATCCTTCCTAACTGTTGAAGTATAAGCAAAGAAAACTCAAGCCATTGCTCGCTACTAATCCATCATCATTCTGAAATCAATTATTTTACAGTCATGGAAACAATGCAAACACCATCCACGGATTACCACTCCAATGTCGATACATCCCGGCCATTTTCTTCTGTGAAAGAAGCAGTAGCTGTGTTTGGAGAACGCTTTCTAACCCCAGCAGTTTACTCTCCAAACCCATTCTCTTTTCCCAAACAAGAAAGCTCTAATTCTTCTTCATGGAATTTTTATACGCCAACTCCCTCTCCTACTTATTCCCATGCATCCAAACAGACCGCATGGAAAGATACAGACACTACACTTGTGGAAACTATAAAGAAACTAGAGAGTGAGCTAGAAGAGACAAAGGAGGAAGTGAAGTTGTTGAAAGAAAGGGAGTCTGAGAATGAGGTGGCCTTAGCTTCATTGAATGCAGAGCTTCACAAGAACATGTCAAAGATTGCGCAAGCTGAGGCAGCCGTGGCTCGAAAGGCCATTGAGTCTGGCGGAAGTTCTCCAAGTTTAAGTCAGATACTCAGTTATTCTCAAGAAAAAAATGAGTTATTTGGAGGGAGAAAGAAAGAGAGGAAGAGTACGAGGAAAAAGAAGCCTATTATTCCTCTATTGGGAGACTGGTTCCGGAGGAAAAAAGGGTCATCAACTATTCTTAATCCTCTCAACTCCTAATGCTCACTGGAATTAAGAGTTTGTGTGTATATGTTATATGGCATTTGTTTAATGCATATCAAGATATTGAAGCATCAGCAGCAGCTGGTTTGATAATGAAGAGGGGTTCAGCAAGTGTTTTTAGTTTGGTGATAAATTTATTATCCATTTGTGTGAAGAATTTGTATTTTCTTTGGTGATAAATTTGTGTCAAAGTGAAATGTTTACAAGTTAGATTTGATAGAATCTTTAAAAAAAAATCCTCAGGAAGGAAGATAAAATCGAAAAAAGTTCAAAGATCAAAATCACGTTTAAATCTATCAAGATGTTTGGTTAAATTAATTATTTATGTGATGCAACTTATCTATGTTACATACCAACCATACATTTGAGTTGTACTAATATTACAAATAATATAAAGCCATCACATGATTTAAGTTTTGGATTGATAAAAATATGAAAAATGAGCACCTACCTTCAACTGTTATGTGTTAATCAAGTTCTTATAGACCCTCGTAATTTCATAGAAGTTGATAATAAGAGGTTTGGGTTTGAAGCCGTGCATACACAACTACCGATTTCATAAACAGCATACACTTGTTCATGTGTTTAAAAAAAGGAATATGCTGAAACAATTCACCAGCGGGAAACTTGCCTTTTACTTTAAGAACTATTTTGCTGCATTTTCAGTCTAGGAAACACTGCCTATCACGAATTCACCAGCTCACTTAATTAACTATGGAAACCAGCTTACCAACCAGAGAGGCTGTTTCTAAAATCACTTACTCGCCAGAAGTTGATCCATTTTGTTTTTCTTTCTTGGGTTTTCAACCCAAGCCTGTCCGGGGAAAGCACAGAGAGACCAACCCCACACAAAGCCCTGTATATCAAAATTCTTATGAATTTGTGTCATTGTCATAGATACAGGTAAAGAAGTTTAAACAATTTAGCTTCTTATCTTCGTAAAAAGCTAGTGATATTATTTTGCCTCAAACAAACAAATGTTCAACTAAAAATACAAAGTGATCAATTCAGAGGTAATGCTTTAGATTTGACGCAATACAACATAAGCTACAGCAGAAGATACACAACTAAAACTATAAAGTACCAAAATTTTCAAACGCTTTGATCTCTTACTGAGCAGCCTCAGTTTCCATTCTCCCATCTCCAAACATTTCTACTAGATACACTGCAGAACAGCAAAATTGCTAAAGCCCCAGCTTTAGAAGAAGTTCACGCCACCTTGGAGTTTCTTCATCAAATATGTAGGTTAAAGGAGAAACTAGGACCCCGCTGCCTCCAATCTGACAATCACAATAATGTCATCAGAAATATCAAAAGAATGAAGCCGAATTTCTGAAACATAACTTAGACCATGAACTGCTATTTCTAAAATCATACAATTTCAATCTTGGAGAAACAACCAACAAGAACATTTGAGAACCATAAGCTTTGGAAGTTCTGTCATTACTTAAACATGAAGACTGTCTTACAATGCAAAAAGTAAAACACACAGGAGACTAATTATGCTTTCAATCTCAATTAAATTTCTTCAGCATATGATAGCTTCTTGTCCATTCTTAGATTCATGCAGGAGTCTACCCCAGATGATATTAAAAAAAAAGTGGTCAAAACAATTTCATATTACTGTAAAAACGATGCCTTCTTTACCCAGCCAGGGATCTCTAAACTTGACATCTATTTTTTTTGCTAAATATTAACTTGATGATTAAAAATCAAAGTTAAGAAAACTGGGAAAAGAAAAACATAATAGTCTATATAACAGCCTTTAATCAAAAAAATTTAATAATATGAACAATTTAAAGTTGAAATAATATTGATAATAATCAACCATAAACTTATACAAATGTAGCTGTTTCATTATACCATGGAGGGACCTTTGGAACTTGCAAACATGAAGCAAGAGAAAGAACAGTATAAAGAAATGTGTTTGTAAAAGAAAAGTACGATTTAAATAATATTAAGTTTAGTTATATGCTAAAAGAAAGGAATAGCAAGGATAACTATAAGTAGTCTTATATAGTGCAATTTACTATTTTTCCTTCTAAGTCCCCAACTATTATTAGAGCCGATAAACTATTACATATGGAACATGCAAATAAGGAAAATCGGAATATAAATAATAACAAAATGAACAAAGTAAACTTTAACCAGGTCAGAAAAATCCATATATTCATAAACAATATTGAGAACCATACCATAATATGATGTAACTAATGATTGAAGAACCACCAGTGTAATGTTAGATTCCTTTTCTACCACATTTTATGTTTTTAAAATCCCATGACTGACTTTATTGCAGCTTGCTGAATATAGTTTCCATACTTTTATACATAACAAAAATTCCTATGTGTTACATGTTCTCTTCTGTAGATGTTGAGAGTAGAGAGGGATTGCCTGGTAACAGATTAAAAACCAATAACCAGTTGACATAATTAGAAGGAGAAAAATAACTTACAGCTCGCAGCTGCTGAACAGATTTGTAGAGTGATTTTTTGGGTACACATATGACTATAGCGTAGTATTCAGCAGTTGACTTCCCATCACGTTTGCAGAAAACTGGACTTACAGTGGGGCCCTGCATACATGAACATTCGAATCAAAAAAGAAGCTCCATAGAGTGAGAAGTAAACACATGCGAAACATCGGAAAAGATTTTACAAATAAGAGAAATAATGAATTTAGCCAGTTCTTAAATAAAACTGTCCCTAAACAATATCTGGTGTCAAGGATGAAAATCTTAGTATCTTTTAAATATTAATGTAAACGATTTCTTTTCCCAGCAGATAGGGATAGTATATAGAACACTCATGCACATTTATATTTACAGAATGGGGGACTGATCAAATTACAAATTGCAAAAAAAAATCTTCTTATTGTCAGAGTACATTTTTTTAAAAATTTGATCATAACTGGGAAACAATATTCACCTGCAACCCAGAAAGTGATGGTTGGCTCAATACTCGTTCAGCCACTTCCTCAGCGCTGCTTCCTCTCATGTTAGCAACTACCTGCCAGGAAAGATTAAAATGCCAGAAACTACAGTAAGATGCGGTCATAAGGTAACATATCAAGCAAATTACAGTATTAGACGCACCGTGAATTGATCAGCTGCTCTCAGATGTGCCTCAAATCTTTCAAGGATTTCGTGTATTGTGTCCAGCACCCCTTGCCGCTGGATCAAAGACTTCTTACTGGCAACAAGAACAGCCTAAAATATGTAAAACCAATGTCGAAATTATAAGAAAAGCTATACAAAACTTGTTGAAATACTTGTACTAACAATTTAAAAGAAGTTGAGTTTCATGAACTACAGCCTTCACCTGACTTTCCAAAACAACTCCACCTTCAATTTCTTTCAAATTGTTTTCTCGCAAAGTAGTTCCGCTACTAACAAGGTCTACAATTGCATCAGCTGTGCCCATCTAAATTGAAAAAAAGGAAAAGACGGCATTATAAAATCTCACAGTCTACTTGTGTAACAGATTGCTATCAGCTTGTGCTGTGAATATCTATGCCATGAAATAATCACTATATAAAATTTGTATAAAAGGAAATCATGACCAAAAAAATGATGATGATTAGCGAGGAAGAACATGTATGCCTTGAAAGAAAATTTTCATGTAGATAGACTGAGAGGAATCAGAAAGTAAAATGGACAAAAAGATTCATGACTTATCGCCCTCAATTTAACTGAATCTCAGCAACAGATAACCCTCAAGTCAACCCACAAAGAAGAAAAACAATTATTAGAATGGTAATCATTTGCCCATCTACTAACCACAGAAAATTCTTGGAACTTCACCAAAAAAAAAAAACTGGACCAGCTCTGTTATAAATTGGAAACCAATCCATAAAGGTGGCTCCACTGACTCGGGTAAACCCAGACTTCTTAAATATCTTGCAAATACAACAAAATTAGAGGTCTTCTATAAATTGATTTGTAGAAATTGGACTAGTGATTGATATGATGGCATGGCATTCATCTTCTGGAAAGCTAAATTTGACTCGCACCATTCATCTCACCACACTTGGGTTTTGTCACCTTTATCACAAGTTGGCGGCCACCACCTCTATCCCTCACCTAAAACCTAGGATAATGTGCTTAATACTTGTAGATATATTACGCAAGGGATGGCATAATAATGTCAATAGTAAAGAGTATTCTCACCGCAGGAGCTGCCTCTAGAGCTCCATCAGCAGTTGAAAATGTAACATGATGCAGTCCATTTTCTTTCATAAATTTTGGACCCAGCTGTCAGAATAAAAATATACACACAATTACAGTTGACTTCTCTACAACTATAATAAATTATCAAGAATTTTTTTTTAAAACAAATACAATTGAAGGAAAAATGTAGGGTCATACATAAGTGAAGCCAGTTGCAACTCGCAGGGGTCTTTCAGCAGTCCAAAGCGGCATCTGCGCTAGGTCTCTCAGCGAATTAATGTTCTCAAAAATCCCATATTGAGGTATCTGACACATGATTTAGGAGTAATAAATTTACAGAGCTAATAACAGAATATGATATTTATAGCACTTCTATTAGTATACAAAAGTTAGAAACAATGACATACTGCTAGTGACAAATGACAATCTCCGTATCCAAGTGCTTCATGAACAATAATAAGATCTTCATTTCCCTGCCAGATGAACTCATATAAAAACTATGTTGACACATTACATATTTATCCAAACCAAAAAATAGGGATGGATCTTACTATATGAATGCTTACAGTGGTTACAAGCAAGAGGGAGCTCCAAGCAACCCTTTGTTAATAAATTTAAAGCAGAAGAGTGGAAGATATTGCAAGTCATGTTATCAGAAAACACTACTCACAGACTGCTTAATAAAAGAGAATAGAGAAAATTATATTAAGCTAAGATCAGAAAGATGAACACAGTCCTGCTTAAAGCAAACCTTACAAATGCCAAAGCGCACGAGTGTGCAAATATTCTGAAATTATATGATACCTCAAGATAGCTGCTTGTTGCAAATATGGGTTTCTACAATAGTACTACGATTAGGATAAAGATGTCCGATCGTTAAGATAGTCCTCAAACTTATGTGCCCATAACTAGTATCCTGAAACACCGTCAAGTAACTATAAACAGCAGTTGTTTCGAATTTAGCGGAAGGTGTATTAGACTGAAGACAACATGTAGGTAAATAGATGTGACAGTTCTGAATAGGAGGCGGCTCGGCATAGTGTTACCACTTACCAGATCATCTCCACAAAGGAATACTTTCTCATTACCTTCAAAAATGTTGACCCATAAAGGTGCGTACATGCCACTACACTAGTACACTACTTTGTCCGACAATCATATATGTTAAAGGATAATTTTCAAATGGATACCAGTATTAACGTAAGAGAGATCCAACTTAGAAGGGCGATATGCCAATATTGTGTCCCTTATGCATGGACAAATATTTCTTTACAGAGCCTCTACATCTGATACTGTTTTCCCCTGGGAATGGACGGGTATTTTTTATTTTATTTTTTAAACTCAAATGATAACAAACATAGAAACACGTCTGTCACATCTATGTACTGGTGCGATATCCTCTTCTTGATTTCAATTATTATTTTTTTATACTCTAAAACTTGTTGGAGATATCAACTAGATACACACATACCAACAGAAATTTAAATCTAATGGGAGCGAAGTAGGAAAAAATTAAAATTACTACTATGAAGCTTTAAGGATACTGAAGGAAAAAACTAAAAAATTTAGCACAATTTAAAGCTAAGTTTACCAAATACACAATTTTTTCTTACCATGCAAGTTATGATACAACAGACTACCAGAGAGACATTATAATTTTAATGTATAACTTGAATCAAGCGTATACATAAAATTTTCTTGCATTTTAAACTAGATCATTACATAAAATATAGATTATATATAAAATTTCTGGTTCTGCTTTTTGATATCCAGTGGGAACTATATCTCCCAGTGGAATATTTATCAGTTCATAATTACATTAGACCACATCTCTGTTCATACCTGCCCATATTCACTAACTGTATCAAGACCAACTATACCAATGTCCAAATCTCCTGACACCAATTTTCGAACAACGTCTTTTGGGCGTTGAAACCAGACTTCCAAGTTTTCAATCTGCAGCAAAAAAAAAAAGTCATGCAAAATGTAAACAAAAGCAAGGAACTGAGTAACTGACACATAATTTTTTTAAAAAAATTAGACAAATTTAACATATTTCAGGTGGACACCACTACACCAGTCGTAAAACAGACATTTGCAGTAAAATTTCATGATATGACTTAATGATCTCTGCACGGGAAGTTGAGTAACTGTTAAGATGAAAGTGCCTAGCCACCTACCATAGATAACATCAGAAAGAAAAACAATTCAAAAGATTCAAAAACATGGACTCTATTATAACAAAACATGAGCAAAACTATTATCTTACTGAAATGTACTTAATTCCCAGTAAGAGTTTGTTAGTTATGTAGTTCATACACATCTACCGACATTTTTCATTCTGTCCTCCATTCCATTTCACAAATCAGTAAATCACATTTTGCAGTCTATCAAAAAAATTATTCTCATATAATCTATCCATGTCTTCCACCTGTAATTCCCTTCACCTATGCTCATTCTATTCTCGCCCTATTCCATTTCATCCAATAAATCACAACCTTAGCTTGTGTCGACTCGGAAGAGAACAAAAATGAAACTTTATGAATAAAACAAGAAATGCAATTAACACTTGCAAAGATACCAAACCAAGTAATTCAAACCCACACAAATCAGCAAAAACATTTATAAATAATCAAAGACAGCATAATAATTACATTCCGAATAACACATCTACAAAATAATATCAAAAATTGAAGAGAATAAACCTGCGGAATTTCAGCAACATACTGCCGGGGATTAACCTGCTTCACTGATAGTTGACAATCCTATACACCAAAACAAAAAACAAAAAAATATATATTTATAATATTATACATTATAATTATAAAAAAATGAAATGAAATGAATGTGAGTTGAGAGTACTTTGAGAAGCTCAAGAGTATCAGTAGCCATTCGCCCTTTACTAGGCAAACCTAGACGTATATTGTTCCTCTTCGACACGATTTCATCGGAGCTTACACTAACGGTAACCGGAGAAGCAATGGAGCACCGGAACACGGCGAATCGACTCGGAAAAGTAGGCGGCGGCGGCGGCGGCGAATTGAATGGAGATGAGCGTAATTGAAGAAACGATTGAATCAGAGCCATCGTAAACCTACTCTCTCTCGCTGTCTCTCTCTCTCACTCTCTCTCTGACTCTCTCTGTCTCTCCAACAACAATAGAATGATGAAAACTATACAGATATAGAGAGATACAACAGAGAGAATGCTAGTGAGTGTGTGTGTGTATAATTGGGGGTGTATGAGACGATACCATGTGGATTCCGTTGTATGCTCCCCCTCTTATTTGTCTACGTTGCCACGTCATTTTTGGACTTGATGAATCAACCCCCTCCTATTTTCAGATCGTAAATGTTATTAATTTCTTAAATACATAAAATTTATTTAAAAATAAATATTTATTATATGACTCGTTGAAATTTTAAATAATTTTCTAAAAATTTAAATTATTATGAGATATGTGGATGGAAAATTTGTCGGCCATTAATAAACTAGGCATCAAAATTAATCAAACTATCCTTGACATGATTTCATAAAATTTTATTTTTTAATTTTATAATAATGACATTTATTATTATTAAAATTTAATTTAAAAATAATTAAAATTTATGCAAATATTTAAATAAATTAATATCAAATTTATTTTAAATATAATTTTATAAGCCGACTCCCCTTTATTATTTTCAATTTTAAATATTGATCAATCGTAAATTGTAAGAAAAAATAAAATAAAATATATAAATATTAAACCTTTTAATCTTTATTACGAAATGAAACATGTTTCTTACATTAGTAGTGTATATGATTAAAAGTTATTGATATTTACTTAACACAATATAATTTAATAAAATTAAATTTTAAATTTTTTGGAAAGATTATTATTATAAAAAAATCATATATATTAAAATTAGGTAATATTATAAAGAAGTTATTAAACATTACTTACATTATTAGTAATGAAATTTAATTTTTACTGTACGGTCATTATTTTTTATATAACTGTTTAGGTCCTATTTAGAAAATAGAGGTTTGAGTAGAAATTAAGGATAGTTTGATTAATGTTAATAAATAAAGGGAAATGGAAGCAACAAGTCTCATTCATTTGTTTTAAAAAATAATCATTCTATTTGACCATTTTAAGTATTGAGTTTACCTAAAACTCTTCCACTCTCGTTCCTCACCTCTCTGAAGGTATTTAATTTCCCTTTCTCATATTACTTTTTTTCTCTCATACACTCACCCACTTTCAACCTCCATATAATTATATTTTATATCAGTTCTAAAAATAATAATTTATTAAAAATAATTATTTATTTTATTTTCGGATTAAAACCAAATAAGGAAAGGAATTAGAGATCATTCGTTTCATTTATCTTTAATTCCCTTTCTAAAATAAATTAGAGATTTGATCAAGTGAATCCTCTAATATATGTATTTGGTAGTTAGACGATTGAAATAACTTATTGAGATGAAAAAATTAATTAAAAAAACTACTTTCGGGAATTTTTTTAATGAAAGGTTTGTCACGTGTCTAATTTAAATACAAGCAGCTAATTCAAACAACTTATTATCAAATTTTTTTTAAAAAAAACAGCTGATCTAATTCATTAGTCAAAATAGTTATTCAAATCAGTTAGTCAAAATAACTAATTCAATCCGCTCCAACTAAAATCTAACCGTCAAACAGACCTTAAAAGAATAATAAAAATGAAAATTTTATTTTTTCAGGAAATTGTCTTTTAGCGAATTGTGTAATGCTGAAGATTAATAAAATCGTTTTTAACTAAAAAATGACAGCTTTGTTGAAAATTAATAAAATTATATAAATAAAATATGACGAGAAATCGAACCATGATGTACTTGCGGATAGACAAATAACAAAGTATAGAAATATAGCTAGCCGCCATGAATGTAGGGAGAGGAATAATCAGGAAGCACAGAAAATATTTAAAAATGATTACAAGATGCCAAAACACTGCTCCAATCCCCAGCTATATACATAGAAGATTTCGAATGTTGATGAACACAAGTATTTATCCTTTCGAAATATATAGAATAATTTTATATTTTTTTCTTATAAACATTTATAAAATTTAAAATTATTTTATTATAAAATATCAAAATTTATATGAAAAATTATATAAATTGGCACAATTTACACATATAATTTAGATTTTTATTAATTATGTAAAATAATTAAAAAATAATTACTAATTGACAAAATATATAGAGAGATTCTTTACTATGGCCCCGTTTGGCTACTGCTTATAAGTAGCTTATAAACTGAAAAAGTTGGTATATATGTACTTTTTCTGAAAATAAATAATTTATTTTCAAATTTAAAAATAAAATTTGGTCTTAAAATTTTAAAATAAATATTAATTTCAAAAAAATAATATAAAAATACCTTTTAAAAAAAAGTAACTTAAAGCCGAACACCCCTGTATCTGGTGATTTCAATTTCGAATTTCAGTTTCCAGATTAAAGAAGATTGTCTGTAATCTTGATTGAGAGAGAGATATACACATACACATGTACATGCACACACCAAACAAAGTCACCCAAGACTAAAGTCTTTAACTTTCAGCATTTCAAACCTCCCCAACTATTATTTCTTTCCGATCTAACATCAAATTGAACTTTCCCTAACAAACCCTCTTCTTATTTCTCTCTAATTCATTGTGTTTCTGCTTCAAAATCGAATCTTTTTAACCACACAATCAATATATATGTGTATGTGTATATAGACCCACAAATTTAAGTGATCTTGGGTCCAAGATTGTAACTTTTTTAGGTTTAAAGCATACCTGTGTGAGATGAATTTGTGAGAAAGATTGTTTTTTTATATGGATAAAGCGATGACTATGGAAGAGGCGGATCATCATAGCTGGAGAGATTCATACAGGGGAATGTCATCTGATAATATAAAGGGTTTAGTATTGGCATTGTCTTCGAGTTTATTCATTGGTGCTAGCTTCATTGTTAAGAAAAAAGGGTTAAAAAGAGCTGGTGCTACAGGTGTTAGAGCAGGTACCAAGTTTAGGGTTTCTTGTTTTTTGACTTTTGTACGTGTGTTGTTTGAATTATCGTGTGTTATAACTTATAAGTGTTTGAATTATGTTGGTGCAGTGCAAATGTAGTGACTTTTGTAGAGAATTCAGGTCATTGTTTGATTTGGTGTGAATGAGTATGATAGATTTAAATAGTGATTCAAGAAGTTAATAGAAATAGTGATGTTTGGTGATCTGAACATTCGTCTTATGACTTGTATGATTTGTTAGGAATTTAATAGCTATGGCGTGTTATTACATTTCTTATTGCAGTAAGCCATCCATATCTAGTATCGTTAATAAGGAAGATAAAATAATTCTTGGGGGTTCTACTTTATTTGAAACTGTGGGATAATCAGGCTAAAATACATGACCTTACGAGTTACTTGTCATCACTCTTCATAAGTGGATATTAGTTCTTCAAATATGATTTTGAGAGGATGGAAAAATCAGTTACTCTTTTTATTTTTGAAAGGCAGCATCCCTCTAGAATTTATGCCTCTAACCTCTGTTTTTTAACAGGCTCAGAACCAATGATCTTTCATTGGTTCAGTTCATAGGCCTTGCAAGACATCATTTGCAAACATTTAACACAATATCGTACGCTTTTGTCCTAAATTAATTTATATCTTTTTTATTGTTTCTTGATGATCTGAGAATTAATTATGTGTTTATCGTTAATAAGATGGACACATTTATGGAAGTTTACTGCTTTCTTCTGGCTTGCAGGGTTACACTGATGTTATTAGCATAAGAGTATCTGCAAACTTTTCAGCTGAGTCTGAAAAAATGTACCTAGAATATATAGCGCTATAAGTCTTATTTAGTTCAAACAAACAGACTAATCTTAAAAGGATTTATATTTCATCTATGCATATCTATCTTAGAGACTTATCATATCCATGTTTTCTGATATATATTACGATTTTGTTAATTTTAAAGCTTCTTTATGTGTCACTTTATGCACTATTGTCATGTTGAAACAACATGATATTATCATTATTATGATAGCAGTTTTTGTTGACTGGTGGTCTATTATTTTCATTGCATATTCCAACTGCAATGATTCTTCTGATAACTTCGGTAAAGGATATGGTGTAGGGGGTTATTTAACAATATAGATCCCACAGATCTAATTGTATGCATGGGGCCTTATAGGTCTGTCTGGCATAGGATAAATTGTTTTATGCAGTTGATTCTATCTATCTATTGATTGCTGCTCACTACAGCTGAGTCGTAGATTTTTTTTCCCTGAGTTGTAGAACTTAGTTTCATTAACGACCAGTTTCTATATCGAAGCTATTTTCAGAAGGATAATAAATGTTTTTTTTCTTCTGTACCTTGCTCAATTATTTGCAATAGAACAATTAAAACCCTTATAGCTGACGATTTAGCTATCTCTGTTGTATATTTTCAAGTTACTTCTTGGTCACTTATTCTATTTTATAATACCCTGCCCAAACTTATTCTAATTGTTACAACACATTCTTTATGATTACAGTTTTATTATAGTTTGCTTGAAATCTTTTTAACCCTCTCATTCTGCAGGGGTTGGAGGATATTCATACTTATATGAGCCACTATGGTGGGTGGGTATGATAACAAGTGAGTTTATATGCTTTTTTATTGTTTTTAGTATATTGCTTGCATCAAGTATTCATGTTTTGGAGGCTCGGTTTCTTGCACAAATATGGAGCAACAATATATTCCTATTTACCACTTGGCAGTGAGGGTTGATATGCTGAGATCATTGCCAATTTGCCATACTTGTCCATATTCCCAGTATTGAGTTAATGAGCTTTAATCACTCTAGCATTAGCTATTGTTCAAACTTTCAATAATATGAATGCTGAATCACCATTTATAAGTTCAATGGTATCAAATAACTATAATTGTTTAGTGCATATTATGAAGTTGAATGAAGCTTGGCATGTTTATAAAGAAAAAAAAGTAATCACTACTCAAGAAAAGTGTAAAAAATTTGCATGGTTATGATCAAATTCTTGAGGCTCGAGGTATTTGTGGATGAAAATTAGTGGGAAGAAGGGGTGACTAATTCTCCATATATGCACTGATTTTAACATGTTAAATGCACAAGTATATTAAGGGTGGGCATTAAGATATGAATACAGTATAAGAAGAGAGCTGGAGTACCTTAGTTATGTAGATAGTAATTATAAAGATAAACAAAAAGTGTAGCATGGTAATTTATTTAAATCTATTCCTATCTAACGGAACGCTGTTGGATCAAATGACAAAGACATTGTTGAGAAAAATCACAGAATTTTACTCACACTACAAGTTTATATATGTGTAGGAGCAGAGGATACACCATTTTTCATGGGGTTAAATCTCAAAGTGCTCACTGAAGTGAGAGGCTGGTACCAGATTAGTCACTCTAGTTATCGGCATCTCATTTGCACCACTCTAGTCGACAGTGATGACAAGTCCGTTTGTTTGACTTATTGACTAACGGAAAGTGACGTGGCGGTGACGTGGCAAATCAGAATCGGTGACGTGGCAAATCAGAATCAAATTTTTTTTTTAATCTGATTTGATTTTATTCTGATTTTAAAAAAAAATTAAAAAAATTATTTTCAAATTTTAATCTGATTTTAAAATTTTTAAAAAAAATTCTGATTTTAATTTTTTTTTAGAAAAATCGGATTTTAAAATTTTAAAATTTTTTAAAAATTCTTATTCTGATTTCAAAAAAATTTAAAATTTTATAAATTAAAAAAATTATTTTCAAATCTTAATCTGATTTTAAAATTTTTTTAAAAAAATTCTGATTTTAAAATTTTGAAAAAATTCTTATTCTGATTTTAAAATTTTAAAAAAAAATTATTTTCAAATCTTAATCTGATTTTAAAATTTTTTAAAAAAAATTCCGATTTTAAAATTTTAAAATTTTTAAAAAATTCTTATTCTGATTTTAAAATTAAAAAAAAAATTATTTTCAAATCTTAATCTGATTTTAAAATTTTTTTTAAAAAATTCTGATTTTAAAATTTTTAAAAAATTCTTATTCTGATTTTAAAATTTTAAAAAAATTATTTTCAAATCTTAATCTGATTTTAAAATTTTTTTTTGAAAATTCTGATTTTAAAATTTTAAAAAAATTCTTATTCTGATTTTAAAATTTAAAAAAAAATATTTTCAAATCTTAATCTGATTTTAAAATTTTTTAAAAAAAATTCTGATTTTAAAATTTTAAAAAAATCTTAGTCTAATTTTAAATAAATTCTGAATATATATTTAATATTTTCTGTTAAAATTTAACGTTTTCCGTTAGTCAACTTGTGTTGACTAACGGCAGTGTCATCACTGTCAACTAGAGTGGTGCAAATGAGATGCCGATAACTAGAGTGACTAATCTGGTACCAGCCTCTCACTTCAGTGAGCACTTTGAGATTTAACCCATTTTTCATGTTGTGAAATTGATTATTCTAGACCCCACATTAAGCCCATTTTGTAGACTATTTACAAGGCATAAACTTTTAATTGGCGTTTCAGCTATTTTGTTCCTGATTTAGCCATAGACAGGTGGCATTAACTTATCCGTAGGCAAATTTGCTTAGATACTCTGACTGAAGGGGGGAAATAGAAATCTGTGAACATCTTCTTGTTGGACTATATACATCTTATTGTGCTTTTAATTACCATTGTTATACAAATGGATTTATACCAACCCCATGACTAATTCAATATCGTGGAAGATCACTGTAACAAGTACTGACTTCTTTGTCCATCTCCTATTGCACTTTCCAGTTGCCATCTATGTGTTTCTGACTTGGAATCTGGATTATAACTCCTCTTTGATATTTCCACAGTGATTGTTGGAGAGATTGCAAATTTTGCAGCTTATGCATTTGCTCCAGCTATTCTAGTCACTCCTCTTGGTGCTCTCAGCATTATTATAAGGCATGAAAGAAACACGCAAATGAATTTAAGTTGATGTTTTTGTTTTAGACTGCTAAGGCCATCTGTCCTTCTGCAGCGCTGTACTTGCACATATAATTTTAAGAGAGAAGCTACATATTTTTGGTGTTCTTGGTTGCATTTTGTGTGTCGTGGGTTCAACCACCATTGTTCTGCATGCTCCTCAAGAACGTGCTATCGAGTCTGTAAAGGAAGTGTGGGATCTTGCTGCAGAGCCAGGTATTTTGTTTTTCAGTTTTAGTGACTGGCTATCATGATTTGTCTGTACTATGTAACATTTTAACATATACCTAATATAAATGTGCCTTATTGTCTATATGTATAGCCTACCTTATATGTCTATCTGAATTTGCCATATTATGTACCACGTCAATATCCACCAATATATAATGGTGCCTTACTATTTGTATGACTGTATCTATAGGCTAACTTTTATTGTTCTTTGTGAGGTTATGGGAAGCATGTAGGTTGGTAGGTTTTTAGTTGTTTCTTGTTGAGGTTGGTTTTTTAGCCACCTTTTCTAGTTTTTTCTCGAGTTTGAGGTTGTTCCCCTCGTTGTGCCCTAGGGTATTTTGTTTCTTTGTTGAGCTAATACAATTCTTACTTGACAAAAAAAACATGTTACACTTCCTGCAGGTTTTCTCTTGTATGTATCACTGGTGTTAGCAGCTGTCTTCATACTTATATTTCGCTATGTTCCTCAATATGGCCAGACACATATAATGTGCTACATTGGAATTTGTTCGCTAGTTGGTTCTATATCAGTACGTTGTGGTATTTATGTTACTGTTATCTATTGATTTTTTTATAACGAGATATACCTACGAAGCTTTTCACTAGCGAGTTGAACTTGTTAAAATGTTTTGTTTAACAGGTCATGAGTGTCAAAGCAATTGGAATCGCTTTAAAGCTGACATTGTCAGGAGTGAATCAGTTAATATATCCCCAAACATGGGCCTTTACAACGGTGGTTATCCTTTGTGTGCTCACACAAATGAATTATTTAAACAAGGTAAATAAATAACTAAAATAAAGCCTTTTTATTTTCTTCCCGGTCTTTTAATCTTATGTTGTCAACATGTAGCGAATAATCTGTGTTGTGTTTTTTACTTGGCCTTCAATACAAATTAGTATTTCTACAGATGGATAAATGTGCGAGTATGGGTGATAGATGTAGCCAGTCTTGGATTAGTCTTTTCAAGTGAAACTTAGCTTTAGCGCTTGGATGTTCTAAATTTGGCTATATATTTAATCAAATCCCTTCATGCATATATGAAACAGCATCTTATTAGTTGATCAGACTTTTGAACTTTGTACTTACGAGTGTGATAGTAGTTGATATCTTTTTTCGATCACAGTAATAGCCCCTTGGATACCTGTGTCATTCTTTAGATTGAGAAAGGTTCCATTATTTTAATTTTAAAGCATTTTTTCAGATTTACGATTGCATAAGTTCATATGACACTGATTTTGTAACTGTATGTCAGTTGCCAAAATTTAGTTATTATTATTAAGGATTTCTTTTTCGAAACCTGTGGATTTTGGGTCATTTTCTCTATGAATTATTTGATTTAATGTTAGATAGTGTGAACCTCTAATTGTTGTGTTACGGAAACATTAAGTTTTAGGCCCACAAATATATCTAATCATGTATTTAAGGTTGTGAAGATGATCATGCTTCTTATATCTTAAGAAGAAGTTGTCCAAACCTCAACATTCCTTCACTTAGAATTGAGTGACATTGTCTCGTGATAATGGGAACAATATCGAAAAAACTTTTTATCTAGTTGCATTCATGAGAGTCGACATAAGAAGCAAATATACGGGTATGGGTGTGGGTGCATAGCACCATAGTTTTGACAAACATTATAATTTGGGGATTTGGGTGTGGCAGCATTCATCTATATAATTAATGTAACTATATATTTGATGTTATGTATGACAAAATCTGTTAACAAAATAAATCAAATGCATAACCTAACCATCTAAAAAACAAGAAATTTAATCTAGTTACTTTGCTAACTAACATTAATACTTTGCTTTTGGGTACACAATTACACCAATTTTGAGAGTATATTCCGTGAAAGAAAAACAATTTAATTTGGGATTGTACGAGTATCCTCGTGTCTGACACGGGGATTTGAGTATCTGGGAATCCGACACACGGATACATACCGGGTGATTAAATTCAACAGACTTGAGTTGTATATTCAACCCAACTCAAAATTTAATGGGTCATATTACCCAACCCAAACACGTCCTGAATTACCCATGAGTAACACTATACCATCCGAAAGAGAAATAATATATTATTATATATTAATAATACATCAATGGATACATATCTTATTAATAATATTTTAATAAATTAATATATACACACACACACATGATTTCGGCCTTTCGGGTCACTTTTGACCCAAAATTGACCTGAACCCGAATCCCTAAACCGAATTTGTATTTCTCATTTAGAATTTGTGTCAGGTTGTCGGGTCGTATCGGATCTTGTCACCCCTAATTAGAGAGCATATTTTTACATGATATGTATTGGTACTCAATATATATTTCCTCGTATGCATTAACATTCTATTCTTTTTCTAGTCTTTTAGTAGTATTTCCCCAATTCTTCTTTGTTTCACATCTACTTGACATGATTAACTTTTGAATGCAGGCCCTTGACACATTTAATACGGCTGTTGTTTCCCCCATATACTATGTTATGTTCACTTCACTAACTATTTTGGCAAGTGTGATAATGTTCAAGGTAATATTGGTCAGAATCACTTTTATGCTCGAGTAATATAATGATTTCGTTACTACAATCTTTTTGCATGTACAAGTAAGATGCATTTCTTATTTAAGATTGTGTCTTTAATTCATGCGATATTGCTCTCTTTGCTACGTCATGTCACTGCCAGTATGTATTATGCAATATGTGTGTGAAACAAGAAAATACCTGTTTTCTAATAGTCAGCCACATGCTTAGCGTTTTCATTTTCTAAAGTTCGTTGTGTGTGCTAAATCTAAAGCCTAAATGAATGCATGCACAGATTTGGCTTCAGATAAGTCATGGTTCAAAATAACATATTTTATTCGATTGATTTTAATCGAAGAGATGATCAAAGCAATAATCATGATCCCAACTAATGAGGGCAATTAAACAAACCTACACTCATTTTATGACATGACTTCTCTTAGGAACTCAACCTTCCTACACTCATTTTATTATATGACCTCTCTTAGGAACTTAACCTTCTGTCTCATAAAGTACTGGGTTAATAGCAGTTGCAATTCTGTAGAACTTTCATATCAACATTTTGCGGGATTTCTTTATCGTATAAATCCCCAGTCGCGCTTCTCCATTTAACTGGCTGTATATAACCACTCACGTTATCTCTCTCTCTCCGTTATTTCTATCCTTTTGCAGAGTAGACCCTGGGTATATAAAGTTGTTGCTCATTGGGATTTCTTGCCGTTAAATTTCATGCCACTAGAATCACTACTTTTACCCCGACTGAATTTGCATTTCATATCCCTGTCTTGCACCAACTTGGTCGAAATCCCTGTTTTAAGGGTTTGTCTCCATAATTCTATTTTTTCAGAATCTGGCTTTTGTCCTATATGTGAGGACGACATAATATGACAAGGTACCTTGTCCCAGATGTCTTCAGTAAGCTCATCCATCGTGGTAGACAAGAATGGGTTCAAGATCCTTGGTACAAACCAAAAGTAATCTAGAACTTAGAGCAAGTCCAACAGTTTACCTAAACGATGACCTAAGGTGAAATATAGATAATCACTAGGACATGCATCTCATTACCTATTTTTAGGTAACCACTAACCACTGCCTATTTCATTTCTAAGAATAAAATAATCTTTTCCCTCCTTTTTATCACTAGGATTCATTATTTAATAATATTTGTAAGTAATCAACTAGCACACTGTTGGACTTGCTCTAACATCTTACTACAAATTCTTGCATTTACCGACACCATATACATGTCTTAAATATGTGATCAGACATGGTAATACATAAAAACAAATATATGATTTTAGTCACATACTATAAATAGTGGGATGCTTTAATTTTTTACACAATATGAAAACTTCATAACATTGTATTGGTCCTCATTAATTTACCACCTGTACATCTCAACACGTTTATCTGATCAATATTTAATATTTTTATCTATTAACATTTCGACTTCTAATATCATCTTGCTCTGTTTTTGTGGGGGGAAACAGGATTGGGATAGGCAGAGCCCAACACAAATTGTCACAGAAATGTGTGGGTTTGTGACGATCCTCTCCGGAACTTTTCTGCTTCACAGAACAAAGGACATGACTGATGGTATGAATCTTTTGTATTTTTTCTTGCAGTTGTTCAGCCAAATTAGAAATAAGTTTTAAGCAAATTTAGACTCAATATTATTGATATATATCTCTCAGTTCACTAATGAATATAGTCTAATGTGGCAGACTTTAACTCGAGGCTCGTATTGAACTTAAACAGTGAACTGCACTGGTATTGATTCCACTTTCTGTATAATGAGATTTCTGCCATATACTATACTATACAGGTCCAGCGTCTCTACCAGTACGTCTTCCAAGACACACAGATGAGGAAGAAGGTATTCCTCTTAGACGACAAGAAACCACGTCGAGATCAATGTGATGGTTTCAACTCATCCTTGTTGATGTGCAAGAAAAGGCTGCACAGGCGTCCGAATTGCTGCATCTTATTGGAGCTTTGAGCACGGATCATCCTTTTGTGCAAGAAAAGCCTGCACATGGAAATTCTTTTTATATTGTTAACCCTTTTCTTTTCTTGGAGGAAAGACTAGGAAAAGATTTTATTTACAATGAGATTGTAACATTTGCAAGTGCTACTTTTCTTAGTAGAAGGGGGAATTGCCAATGTAAAACTTGAAGGTCGTGTTTATACAAAAATGTATCATTTCTTCTTAGTTTGAGTTTGAAACACAAAACATGCCATGCTTTAACAAGCCAAAGATTTAGGCTTATGTGTCTTAATTATTCAAGTTCTGCAGTTGGGTCACTTAACCTTGATCATCAGTTCAGCAAAACATTAAAAAAAAACGAAGTTCATTTACGGTGTTTCCAACAACGTGAATCTCACTGGCAACTTGACTTTCACTTATCTTTTATTGTTGATAGTCTTTGAGTTAATAACACTGCATGAATGTGAAATATATCTCTGCTAACAAGGTCATAGTCAAAATTGAGAGAACATGTTTAGAATAAGGCAGTACTTTGCTCCCATATTTCTTATCTTCGATTCAGGAACAATCGAAATCAGGTGATGCCTTTTTTATTTCGCAGAAAAAGAAGGAAGATTATATCATGCTTTCATGAAGAGAATGTGGTTTATATATAACATTAAAAATTTATATGTATTAACAAGCTTTACACCTTCAATTATTTATAGGTTCCTTCTGGTTACATATCAGCTTGTGAATATACTTGCTACAATATACTAAATGATACAAGTCTCAAGTCTCTTTTATGTTCAAAGCTACAACTTTTATAACTTCCTAGAGAGTGCAAACGACAAAAATCTGGTACAGCATTTCTTGCATTCAAGTCAAAGGCAGTTGTGCCCTTATTTGTGTTGCTTTAGAAGAGCAGCTACAGAGGCACAGTGGGTTGACTCGTATTTGCACCGTTCACAGCATGATTGTAGCAACTCAATGACTCTGACACACCTACACCATTTGCAGCGTAGAAATAAGATACATAAGATGATGATTAATTCCGATAACTTATCATGTCTAAGCTGATAACATCCATATACAAAACAGAGAAGGGATATGGTGAAGGCTTACGAGTAAAATAACTACTACTGAAGGCATTATATATACATATTACCATTGCTTAAATACATTAAAGGGGATTACGTGGTTAAAACTTAGAAACATGAAAAAAATCTAAATATGCTGGGAGAACACAATGATCAAAGACTAAGGATTATAAAGTGAGGTTTAAAATTTTGCTTGTACATACAACTCTCCGGACATTATTCTTGTTGTGAATTGAAATCAAGGAAAGGGTTACTATTATAACTTTAGAACAACTACAGGTGTCGTATTAGTTTCTCTAACCTAAAAAAAAATAACTAACTTTCACACTTAGGCTGAATCTGAACTTGGGTATCACTAGTAGAATTAAAATTACACAATAAGACACTATAATAGAAACATATATATAGCATCTGAAACAATTACATTAATTAATTAATAGCTACATAGATAATAATCTAGTCTAATGTTTCACAACCAACTATTACTTAAATGGTCTACTTTGTTGTCTGCAAACAATTCAAAAGCTGAAAATGAAGTGCATGTTATTCTTATCAACATTTAAAGGTCTGTCTTTACGTGCAGATAGTTCTGAGTCAGCAATTGTCTAACAAAGGTTAATTGTAGTCTTGCCTTATATAGTACTGATTTTTTTTACTGAACACAGTTCATGGTTTTTAGAACCAGTAAAGATAGAAGTCAGCACAAACTTAGACCTAGACCTCAGAAGAACATTATCGAACTCCAATAACAAAGCAGTTCAGCAATAACACCACAAACAATATAAAATTTGTTACAACACTAAACCAGACTACCAGAGTGGAGTATCCATTTGAATCTAAGATTAAGTTCCCGATGGCAGGAACTCAGTTTTCTCGTGTAATAGCTAAAGCCACTTGGAATACCGCAGGACCAAGTTTATATCTATATTCTATATACAATGTAAACAGAAGAGAATTACTGGAAAACTATGAAATTTAGGTATTGATAATATATCAAGAAAATAATAAATTACGCAATCACAGTATACAGATAAACCGAATGGGTAACAATTCCAAAAATATTTATGATCAACAACAATAAACAAATTTGCATAGATTGTTACCTATATATAAACCCCACAAAAACTAAATGAAACAGTGAGAGAATGGGTATTAAAAAAATGGAAGTATGAAATACAAGAAATGAAGAGCAAACCCTAGTTTATAATTCAAGAAAATGAAAAGAAATAATTAGAAATTGTGATGATGATCTAGATGGGGAAAAAAACAAGGGGGTTGTTAAGTAGGTACTTTTGTGGGAGAAAATTGTTCTTGGAAAGGCAAGCTTGGATGTTGCAGGCCTCTTGCTTACATGGTTCTTTGCTCTGCTTCTGCGCCATTTTTTCCTCTCTCAAATACGCAAAGTCCTAATATGTTCTGTCCGTGTACCATAACACAAGCTTTTAACGGGTTTTTTTAATCTGCCTGTTATATAATATTACAATATCAAGTTTTCTCGAAACATTTTATTCAATATAATTATTATTATATCCTTATATTAAATATATAATTTATTATTTTAACCATTTGAGATTTATTAATTATTATAATTATAATATTAATTTTATTATTATATATAAAAACAATTATGAGTATATACAAACTTTAATATAATCCTACGTGTTCTTCAACTCTTTATCTCAATTTAATAAATTTAGTTTTTTTATTATGAATACATCATTTTATAATCAATAAATAAAAAATTATGGGAACATTCATGAGTAATTCAGTATGTAAGTATTATAAAAATTAATGTACATAAATGTGAATTATCAAATCATATTTTATAAAATTAAAAAAATGATATGTTAAAATAATGTATAAATATAATTTAATTTTTAAAGATAGCCTAGTGCATGAGTGTAAGGGCTTTTATATATAATATCACAATAAATTATTTTAAACTGTGATTTTATTTACGTTATCGGTTACATAAGATCAATCATAAATTATAAACGATTGCAATATTAACTTTTTATTATATAATACTATAAAACATCATTTGTCTTTAGACGGCGCCTGCGCGCTAGGCTCCAGCTCAATATTATGATCCACGGCTCTCCTTGGTGGTAGTGTCTTTGGCAACTGTGGGGGCATGACATTTTCAAACTCCTTGAGTGTAGAAACAACAACATCAGGCATCTCCATCCGATCATCCTTCACCTCCACTAGAGCAGCTAGAAAAGTCAATTCACCACGTTTGAGCCCTGCTTCGACCTACATAGCGGACAACAGTCCCGCATTTTACCTCCCTAAATCACGATCAAGAACACCATTCACAAAGTAAGGATTATCCTCATCCCCGGACTATCACCCCACCAAGACGTGTCATCACCGTAGCCTTGGCTTTCAACAGAAATTCCATCCCATGTATAATGTCAAAATCATTAAGTGGGACGATCAAGAGTGTTACCTTTTCAGTCCATGAACCAACTGTGAGATCCGCCGATCTTGTGATCACTTGTGCCTCGGAATTCACAACTTTAACGCGTCTAATGCTTGCTCCTATAGCCAAGTCAAGATGTTCCCCGTTCCTGTCAGTCATAAAATTATTAAAGACTCGGGAGTACATTAATGAAAAATTAAGTATTATCGAAAATAGTATGCATAATACAAATTATCAAACTATATCCCATGAAATTTAAAGAATAATATGCTAAAATAATGTATAAATATAACTTACTTTTAGACTTAACCTGTACCTTTCACATGTATAAGTGCTAATATCATATAATACAAAAACATTAAGTTTTGTTGAACCATTTTATTCAGGATAATTAATATTATATTCCTTAAATTTAGTGTCATGTTATTGTTATATCATTTAAAGCATTAATATTACCCACATCACAAAACATATAATTAATATATATCCAAAAAATAATAAAATATATAACTAATATATATCTTAAAATCATAAGATATGTGATCAAAAACATAAATAAAAATCACAAATCATATCAATATTATGTATTTCAAAGTATATAATTAATAAAAATATATAACTTATTAGTGATAAATTTTATGGAATTTTTTTAATATCCCATATTCTTTAAAAATCAACATAACTACTGAATATATATTTTAAATCATCACACTATACCTCATTATATTTAAAAAATAATATACTAAGAGTCTAATACACTCAAATAGAATATAAAATAAAAAATTATATAAAAAATATATAAAATAAAATTCAAATTTTAGAGGTAAGAGCTAGTTTTATATAATACTCCTGTATGAGTAATATATATTGTGTGTATATTTTAAAATTAATAATATTAATATTTTGTTTTAACATGTTATTGAGAAGATTTAAATATTAAATATTTGATAATATTTTACATATTATAATATAAAATAATTTTTAAATTTAACAATATGAAGAGATATATAGATTAGTGAGATCTATGGATATTATTTAAAAAGATATTAATATGTGATATCCTAAATAATAAAATGTAGCAGTTAATTTTAGTTAATTTTTTTAATAAAAAAATAAGTTTGACCCAATACTTTGATAAAAATTGTGTTGTGGTGTTGGAGAGAGATATGAATAGGTAAACAGCTAGAAAAACAGCAAATTGTTTGGTTTAGTTTTGTAGCTAATAGCTTGAGCAACAACAATCAAACATCTTATACAATCTTCTCTTTTTCACCTTGTAGACTTCTAGTGCCCCCTGACCACAACTCAAATTGAGTCGATAGGAGAATTACAAACTCAAACTCTGCGGGTAATGTGTGTCAGCATATAAATTTACTGAAAACTATATGATTCATACTAGAAAATTAGATGCATAATTAACAGAGATATATGCAACTGTAACAATAAATTTAACACTAAGAAGTGTTTTGGTCATCATCTCCGGTATCAGTAGCTTGAGAATCCTGTTGTTGCTGCTCCGAAGGCTGGTTTTGCTCTGACTTGTCATTAAAACCACCTCTCGGATATGCATTTAAAGAGGTCAGCATGCCCAAATTTGTCTCATTCATTCCCAACCCAAGTTGTTGATGAGACTGTTGTTGTTGATGCTGCAACATCGCCATTAAGCCTAGTTGCAACGGATTTGCACCCCCGCCTTGCAATTCAACATTACCCTGGCCATTAAACTTTGACATAAAATGTGGTGGGGGTTGGGGAGCATTCCTATTCACAGTTTGTTGCTTAGGAAATGGACATACCAGAACCTTATCAGAGGGCCCATCATCTCCTACGCCCCTAGGAGCATTAATAGGAACAGGGCATAACGGAACATTATCAACATCATCATCTCCTACACCGCCACTCCCAGCACTAGCAGTGAAAGGTAACATCCAAAACATGTTACCTACGCCGCTGCTAGTTGCTGGAGCTACTGCCCACATAGCAGTAGCTGGCAGCATACCATTATTAGAACTCCCCGCTTCTTCCAAACAACTCTTCACCCTCTTATTATTATTCGAGGGTGAACTCGAGTCGCCAGATACCTGTTGATCATCTCTAAACAAATTGTCTCGAAATCTCTTTCTGGAATAATCATCCATAGACTCATTCTCAATTCTGCCTTCCTCACCACCACTCCCTGATAAAACACCTGTACTCTGTTGCTGATGAGGGACATTAAACCCTAATATATGCGGAAACCCGTGCTGGTGTGCAAGACCTAAACCTCCATATTGATATTCTGTAGGTGGTGAAGCAGAAAGACAGGTCCCAGTGGAGTTTAAAGACACGTTTAGCGTAGAGAAACTAGCCGGAATAGTTCCAGTTCCGGTGGCAGCGATGATATGAGGCTCGGCCTTCTGTAATAGCCACTGAATAGTTTCACCATCTGATTTGTGACCCAACTCTCTTGTTAACTGAAACACCCTGGCTGCACTCATTGCCGGCATTCGAATGCGCCGCCCACGCCCGTCCACTTTGGTGTGCCGGTCTTTTGAGGGCTTTTTGGGGATAATTAGTCTAGTGGGGGCATTGGATCCGGTGGTGGGGATGGCTAGAGAAGAGTTGTTTGGTGGGTTTGTGATTGGGGTTATGTTGGTGGGCTGTGTGGTGATGAGGCCCATGCTGAGAGGTACGGATTTATCATCAACTTGGTGGTGGTGAGGAGGAGGAGAAGCTGCGGCGGCGGTGGTGGTTTGGGGTTTATTGTTGTTTTGGGGGTCCATGGTAATGATGATACCAGAGGAGGGTGTATATCTGAGTCCACAATTCACCTGCTCTGTGTGGTGTGGCTGGTTTCAAGTTTGACTTTGTAGGGTTATTTATATGTAAAATTCTGCAAATATATAAATGAATTTTTGAATATTTTTTAATTTTTATTATGTAAATACTCAGTTTAAGAATTATTACATTAGGATAATGCTCCTGGGAGGATTTAAATTAAAAAAGATATTAGTTTATATCCGGATAAACTTTTTTAATATTTTTATTTATATAATTTATTTTTATTTTTATTTTTACAATAATAATTCATACTTTTTAATGTTGTGTGTATAAATATTTTTATATAAATTTTCATAAATTTTATTTGTATTTTAAAGTGATAATGTTTAACTTATTATTTTGTTTATAGATGTGTTTTAGTTAATAGATTAGAGATATATTTTAGTTAAAAACAATAATATTTAAAAATTAAATTCGATAATTAACTAACTACCCAATCTACGATCAATTATCAAAATTTTAAAATATATCAATTTTAATAATATAATATACATATATGATATATCGATGATATTTAATTTGCATACGTAAAACAGATGCGTGATCCGTGTGCTTCATGATAAACACGTTTGTTCCGTATGTAACATGAATGTATGATTTGGATTTTATTCAAGTATGTGAGGTCTTTGTTTTGGCATATAATGATGATAGCAATGGATTGTTTGTACACAATCGACTTGCTTTAAACTGTATGTAAATTGTGAGTTTTCAATTTAACTTCGATTTGTATTGTATTTAAATGCAAAATATTAGAAATATTAAAATGAATTTTGGGCATATATCTATTTGATTTGGATTTTGAGTGCATTAAATTTTTGATTTTGGATTATAGGAGTATATAAATATTCGGCTTAAATTTATTGAAATCTAAAACAGATGATCTGGATTTTAGTTCAACAATATTTTAGGTATACTTTTTTAAAACTATTTTTGAGTTCTTATTCCAATTTTCGTTTAATAATATTTTAATTATTATTTTTGATTTTGTTTTTGGTGAGATCCATGATAATAATGATATCAGGGGAGGGTATATCACAAACTGACCCTGTTAAAGACCTTTTGACCTTGGGTGATGGTTAGTTTTGCAGTTTGCTTTATAGGGGTATCTAAATGTAAAAATATAAAAATGAATTTTAGATATATATTAATATTTGTTTTGGATTTTTCGGATTCTAGGTGTATAGTTATTTGATTTTGGATTTTCTTGAATTTTGCATGTTAATTATTTGATTTTAGATTTTTTGGGTTTTGTCCGTGATTTTTTGGATATTGAGTTTATGAATATTTCGTTTAAATTTAAGATAATGTAAAAAATGTCAGCATTTTCAATTTAAGTATAAGAAAATATATATTACTAATAATTTTTCTGTAGGCGGACACAAATGTGTAAATTTATATGTGCATTATGATTAGAGATGCACAAAAAATTGGGTCAAAAAATTTGATCCAATTGAATTCGAAAAAAGATTGGAAAAAATCCGATTTTGATCTAAATATTTTTGAATATAATCTTAACGATAAAAAAATATGGACCCGGGCATGATTGAATAATTCAAGTAGTAAAGGTTCTTATCCTATGTCGTCTCAGATTCGAATCTGACCCACCTGAAATTTGATAGAAAAAATACTCATTTTTCAAAAAAGAAAATTACAACCCGATCCAATCGGATAAAAACCCTTTTGTGCATCTCATGAAACGTATTTGTTTCATATACATGAAATAGATATGTGATTTGGATTTTTTTATTTAAGCTTTCGATGCCCATGTCTTGGTATATAAAATATCAGTGGGCTTTGCGTATTGGGAGTTTGTATTTTGACAACTACCAGTCTATCGTCATATTCCTCCCGTTTTTTTTATCTGTAAATATATGTTTATTTTTAAATTAAATATAAGAATAATTTTTTGAAATTCTCTTTATATTTATTATTTTTAAAATTTAACTCATTTAAAATTTAATTAAATTCTCATTTTTCAAAAGTATAATAAAAACATTTATAAAAAATATTCAATTAACTTTTTTAATATAAATAATTTTTCCAAAACAGACATTTAAATACGGACGGGGGAGTATTAATAATATTGTAACATGGATGTATTTATTAAACAATATTTGCATTTTTTTCAAGTTTTGGTTAAAATTGTTATTATAGTAAAAGCAAGTCATGTTATATATGCACATGAGAAACTGTATGGGAAATCAATATATACTACATTGTTAAAGTTTGAAATATTAAAAATTTGATCGTTGGTCAGAGAATTATTATTAAACCTAATTTTTAAACAATAATATAATAACTCAAATCCACAATTGAATGCATACCAGACCCAACAATCCACCACGGGTCAGCCCATAAAAACTAACAATTTTTGGTATACATTAGTTATTGACTTGTCCTTATAAATGGTCCAAACACACACATTCTATTCGATGTCAGATATTACAAACATCCCACCTTATTGGGTCGACGTCCTCGTCGAGCCCACAGACAAACTTACGGAACCCGGATAGTGCTTTTGCACTTCCGGCCGGGTATAGCTTTGATATCATTTATAAAAACTCAAGCTCACAACTTAACGCATACCGGACCCACCAACTCACCACATGTCAACCCAAAAGAGTTAACAATTTAGTATACATTAGTTATTGACTTGTCATTATAAAAGGCCCAAACACACACATTTTATTCAATGTGAGATGTTACTGTTAATCTCCTAACTAAAATATATCTCATATTAATTTCTTAAATTTCTTAAATAAAACAAATCTCTAAACAAAACATACAAATATTATTATATTAAAATACAATATATTAAAATTTATATATATATATTTAATGTTATATATATGAGATTAATATTTATAAGGTTATCTCACCTAACTTTCACAAGGTTTAAAAAAAATCTTATATAACGATATTATTATACGGATTATATATCGTTACAAAAAAATACCTGCACTGAAACGTGCCAATAACACGCGCGTCGTGAGTTTTTAACCTCTGGGTATCTCAAGAGCACTGAGCTAACCTTAAAAGCTCCCTCTTTTCAACATACAGTACTTGAAAATAAAAAATCACAATTCAAAACAGTAAAACACAAACATATATCTCGACTTATACAAGTCTCGTTATTTATTACAACCTAGCCCTAACCCCATATCATATATCTCTTAATACATCGATTTTGAATACAACGATGGAGATGCATACGCATCATAGCATCTTTGAGAGACGCCCAATTGTCAAATCCAAGGCTCCTGCTGTCAAATGGTTCAAGGAATGGTATATTTACATACCCTTTTTCTTTCTTTTAAACCCCTTTGTATGTACATGTCTGTGTATATGTATCTGTGTTAAAGTTGCAATTTTTTTGTTTTATTTTCAAGAAATTAGAGTGGGTTTTTTTGTTTAACTTGCATAATTGGGTTTTTGTTGTCTGATTTTGAAAATTGATAAGATTTTCCATCTTTTCTAAAAGGTGATTGTAGTTGTGTTAAAATTATTAGTATTTTTTTTGTACATCTATATCGATTAATGATCAATCCGAATAAACTGAATAGCGTCGTCAGGTGGAGTGTAGTTTCTATATTTCATTTTTATTGCATTAGTAAATTTTAGTATAGTATGTTGTCGCCATGTTATAAATTGTATGGTTCAGTGTGGCGTATTGATTGTTGAAGTTGAAACTAGCATGAGGCATTGAGAAAAACAATGAAAGGGCAAACAGTTAATAAAACAAGTAATTTCAAAGGAGGATGGCTGTAGCTGGCCAAGTGTCCTCTGACTCCTCTCTATCTATCTCCCAGAAAATAATATCTTTCTATATCATTCTTTCGTTGTTTTTACTTAGGTAGCTGTATTATAATAAAAACCGACTAGATGCAAACAAAGTGAATGTGCTTCCTTGTTCTATTAAAGACCTACATTGTCAGTTTCGGATTTAAGTTTTATTGTTGAAACAGATCGTGCGCATCCCTACTTATAACGGAGATAACCTACAATTTAGATATCTTTTTGATGTTTTATTACCCTTTAGTTTCACAATGTATGTTATCCTCTGTATAACTAGCTAATTATTTTTATTGGCTGTTGTAGGGTACCCCAGGATGTTGTTGCAACAGGTGGCAAGTGCCTTGTTTTGAAATGGGTCACTGGTGAGATTTGTTCTTTCCAGTATGCATTTATTAATGATTGTATCTTGTAGTTAAAAACTTAAATATATAATTTGTAAAGTAGCTATTATGTGTATCGACGTTTCTCGAAAGGAGGTTAGAAAACAAAATCTGGTTGGTAAAATAGTTTAGGCTCTCATTGTCTTGAAATGATCTAGGAGTGTATTTTTCCGTGTGTTTTGTTATGTAAATGCTATCTACATGATTGCAGTACTAATTGTTGGCAAAATAATATGACATACTGATTTAAATGCATGATCGTAAAGAATTCAGATGTAATATATTCCTTATGTTCATTGCTTAATATTGCTTGTGACAAATCTAGGTTGCTTCTCCTTATAATATTAGGATTCTCTTTATGGAATTCTCATCCCAGTACAACACTTCTTCTTTGGCCGGAATTTTTGTGCACTAATATGGTGGATTAATTTAGTCTGTTTCCTGTATGTATCTTTGGTTACTTTTCAATGTGGGCTCCACTTAATTATCTTTCTCTTTAATTTTAGAGGCAACTTTGAAGTCCTTGAAAGAGAAGGTAAAAGAGCCGGATGCAGCTGAACCGGAACCTGAGCCAACTACTGAAGTTCTTTTCCTCTGCAGTTATGATGGCTGTGGGAAGACTTTTATCGATGCTGGGGCTTTAAGGAAGCACTCTCACATTCATGGAGAAAGACAATATGTTTGTCATTACGAGAACTGTGGAAAGGTACTGCAGTTACAATTAAGCAGAGTTAGCGTCTCTTGTTATTGTTATTTATTTATTTATTCATTTATTTATTTTTCTTTTTGATTTTAGCAAATGATAGGAGGTCAAAAATTGAAAGATGTTACTATTAATCATTAGGAAAAATACAACACAAATGAGATAACATTACCCTACTACAAACTCAATAAACAATTTTCTGGCAGTCTTTCTGGACACCGACAACTCTGTGTCAACTCTGTATATGTATCTCATCAATATTAAGTGTATGTTGCAGAGTGAATTCTGTTTTCAGCTTCTTTGGGATTACTTTCCAACTTGGTATGTATCATATACTTTTGTAGGTCAACTGGGTATTTAAATTTTCAGAAGAAACCTTTTAAGGGAAGCAGGACTATGACTAGTGACAACCCTTATAAGTTATACCTTTATAACAATAGAGTGCATGGTGGTGTGGTTATCAAGAAAATAAATAGCCTGTTGATGTAGGACAGCAGTTGAAAGGGCCCAAAGATCTTATATTAATAACAAAAAAATATTAATTAGAGTTGATATTATTTTCCAATGTTTGTTTAGCTTTATTACAAATAGGGATTAGCTTTTGTAACTTAAGCAGTTTGACCAAGAATTATATTAATTATTGAGTTTGTGATTACTTTGGGGAATTTGTCCCAGATATCCCCTAACCCGGCCGGCCAGCCCCATCATTTGGTATCAAAGCTGTTTATCCAGACACATTCTTCCTTCACTCCGATCTTCACCCATTAAACAACCCAAACTTTACCCACAACAGTTTGAGATATTCTTACTCTCCAACCCACAACTTTTGTCTTAGAATTCTTTATCAAAGACGTAGTAGAATTCAGATCATGTTAAAGGAATCAAGTTCGAAGTTCCTGAGTATAGTGGAGACACTCATGGAGATCTGTTTGTTAATTGGGTGCCCAACTAGAAAAGTTTCATAATATGAAGGATGCAAGGAAAATTTATTTTTGCTCAGGCCAATCCTCAAGGTACAGCCCATATGTGGAGGGAAGCTTCTGTGATTATTGCATGCAGTTGATGGAAATTGTTAAGTTACCAAATTTAAACAAGTATTAAAATACTATCGTTTCAAGCTGGGACATATTTGTTTCTAAAACTAGAATGATGCACAGTCTTGAAAAGTTTACATTGTCCTTCCCCCTTTTGTATCTGTGTTTCCCTCTTATCAATCTCCATTCCCGCTTCTCTTTTCCCATCAAACAATAATGATCAACTTACTTTTGTGTTTTGCAGAAATTCTTGGATAGTTCAAAGCTAAAAAGGCACTTTCTTACCCATACCGGAGAAAGAGATTTTGTTTGTCCTCATGAAGGCTGTGGCAAGGTGATTACTTTGTCAAACCTGAAACACTTATTATAGTTTGGGAGGCTCGTGTTGCTTAATTTTTGGCTGTATCATGTTAGTTTCGATTTCGTGGTTATTTTACAATTTTCTTGCATGTTATTTTCTATTTTTATGATTTGAATATGTGCCTTACATTTCCATTTGTTATCATAAAGGTTTCGTTGTGTGTGTAAATTATAATTCTCTCAGTGTTAACGACATTCCTTGCATTGCTAATTGGTTCTCCTTTATCTTTTTCCTACCATCCGGGGGGGGGGGGATGGGGAACATGCATGATTTTGGATTCTTGTCGAAGTAGAGTGTGATATAAATCCTAATTCCTGCATCTGGCACTGTGGCTCTTGATTGGCTTAACAAACTTAAGCGTATGGTTATTAAATTTAAAATTAAAAAGCAATGCTAAAATGATGTCATTGCATTACAGTCTATATGAATTTTTATATTCAGAAACTGAAGCCAGCAATTCTTAACATTGTGGATTTAACTTCTTATTGAAAGATTTTATCTATATAGCTGCTATAGTTCTCTTAGGTGTGATGTTAACGCGGTGTTAATAAAAAAATCATGACTTTGAAATTTGAGTTGAATATCATAATATTTCCTACAATAACCTTGTACTGTGTATATGATAGTCATCTTGGTAACATTATGATTATCAAAAATATATTAGTTTGCATTTCGGAAAAAACATGGATGTTTCTCATTATGATTATTTCTGCTTATAAATTATAGTAGTGTAGCTGTACACTTCTGTTTTTGCCTGATTAGTATGTTCATAGTGATATCTGATGACTTTGTTGATAGTGAACTGTTTTCCAATATGATCATGGCAGGCATTTTCGCTGGATTTCAACTTAAGGTCACACATGAAAACGCATTCCCAGGCAAATTACCATATCTGTCCATATCCAGAATGTGGAAAGAGATATGCTCATGAATACAAACTGAAGAATCATGTTATGTCTCAACATGAAAAGGTTGAGGTTAAAAGTTTTAGTTCATACTGGTCATAGTATTAACTTATCAAAAAAATTTCAGTAAAAGATTGCAGGATTGAATCCAAAACAATAAAACATGGTAGTATTATAAATTTTATCCTTCCTCCCTCTAGCTTCCTAATCCGACCTCCGAGTTACTCAACCATTACTCAACCAAATATACAATTAAAACAGATCTGATGTTATAATACTACGAGTCCACACATTGACTGCAAATTCTATTATTTATAATTAGAATTTCAAAATATATATACTTCATTATGAATTTTAGAATTAGTCTATTTTAGCATAAAATACAAACCAGGACAATCACTTAAGGATAGAAATACCTTAATTGTGTAATAGAAGTTAAATTGTATGTGAGAACATGCTGATTTCCTTTCAAATTTTATGCATCAGACTGAGTTTGATTACTAATTTTTCTCATTAATGGTTTCAGCAAAATGTAGTAGATGTGCCAAAGTACGTGCCACCTCCGGTTCCGGAAAAGCCTGTCAAAGCTGCTAAAGCTTCTACAACAACTCATGCTACTGCAACAGCAGAGCGTCCCTACGCTTGTCCATACGAAGGTTGCGAAAAAGCGTACATCCATGAATACAAGCTAAACCTTCATTTGAGGAGAGAACATCCTGGCCATTTCCCGGACGAGAATGCCAAGAATGCTCAATCCAACGTTGACAACGAGATGGATGAAGGAAGCGATCAAGATGTTTATGCTAACAAACGTGGAAATAGCAAAGCACAGAAGCAAAGCAGGCCGAAGCCCAGTATAAAGCTTCCTCCTTCAAAAGTTCCTCAGCGAAAAGGCACGAGTGCTGCTCCCACCAACATTAATGTAAATGCAGTGAGAAAGACATGGCCTGTGAAAGAAGAAAGGTACGAGGAAGAAGATAGCGAAGAGACGGAAGAAGATGGTGACAATGACGATGATGAACAAACAGAATATGAAGACTAAATTTAGTAGTGGAGCACTGGAGCTCCTCTCAGTGATGGTTACATTAAATGCAAATTAGCCAGGATCCCAATTGGGATATATTGGGGTATTTCTTCTTGAAGGTTTAAGTTAGTTATAGTACACAGATTACCCAAGAAAATGTTTTTTCCCATTAAAATTATACGCAAGTCAGAATGATTAATGTGTTGATGAGTTCGTGTAGAAAAAATGTGGACTATTTTTTTTTTTTTTTTGACGAGAGAAAAATGTGGACTTTAAATAAAGAAAATCTCAGCAAGAGAACTTAAGGGAATTTATTTAACAGGCGTTGGCGTGGCATAAGTTGTTGATTATTTCTCAAGACTAATTTTATCAGGGCGGCCCAGTTAGGGATGGGCAAGTTATTTGTTCCATTCTCCCTTTTAGCTCCGTTGAGAAGTCTAGTTTCAAATAATAAAATATAGTTATTTGTTCTTAATTTTCTGCTATAAAATAAATACCCATAAAATCTCTTTAGCAATATCAAATCTTGCTTAATATCTCTATTTATGTGATTCAGAATTTTTGCCTTTATAGCGAATATTTTCAAATCCAAGATTACATCAAAATCATGTAAGATCTATAACAGATATCTACAAATATTGATACAGGCCTTCAAAAGTTACTATTGGAACTCCATGGTACAACACGATTAGCAGATGTACTACCGTGTTTATAAAGGTTTATTTAAATAAAAAGGGGGAGAAATGCTCATAAATTATCGAAGATAATTAGTTATCGCAATAAAAATTCTTCGGAAAGTGTTAGTTATAAAATCTTATATATTTATCAACCGGGCAAAACACACATATATAATTTTTACATGGTTTACTTGCAGGGGCTGAAGCAGGTTATAAGACACAAATTTATTAAGACCGTGTTTGTAAATATGTATTTAATTTTACATGATGGATTTGAAATGATGAAATTTGAGTTGTTATTTCAAATTTTCAGACTGATATTAATATTTAAATGTCCTATTCTTTTGATTATCTAAATTAAATTTAAAATTTCAAATGAAATTTATGTTTCAAATATACTATTAAGTTTTTCGATGTCATCTTGATTATTAGCAATGTTTTCTATGAAATAACAAAATCATGTTTTATCGGCTGATTAATCTTTGATTTACGCAGGGAGGAGCAAATTTTTTTGGCTACCCGGGTGGATATTCCCAGGACTAATACAAATTGCAAAACTATTAAATAAATGATATATATTGATTATAAAACTATTAAAAAGTAATGCCGAGTTTTTATATATAAAAGGTAATGCCGAGATTCTTTAAATATAAAAGGTAATGCCGAGATTCTTTATATCAAAAGTAATGCTGAGCAAAGAAAACATATATTAGTATTAATTAATTCTAAATTCGAAATAAAATATTAAAAATTTTATTCGATTTTTAGATTTAATTATAAATAACAATAAATATTTACAAGCTTATTAATTATTAAAGACATATAGTAAATATTTACATTTTTAATTGTTCTAATTAATTTAGGAATTAAATTAAATCAAATTTGAATTAATTTAATTAGTAAATTAATTGATTAATTAATAACATACTCATTTATATATATGTGCAATAATAATTTGATAACATAAAATAAAATAAAATAAAATAAAATAATGCTTAATTTAAACAAAGTTACTTATGCTATAATTGAAATACCTAAAATTTTATTAATTCAAGTCTCATAAATTTTTTAAATATTAACATTTAATATTTATGAGCTTAAATTAATTCCAAGCAACCAAAAAGTACAACTTTTAATACTTTTATAACTTTGATTATAAAAGTACAAATTGCTGAACCTCAATAAATTATTATTGAGGTTCAGCAATTTCAGTTTTTTTCCCATCCCAATATTCTTAATTTTAGTGGTAACAAAATTATGAAAATAAAATAATAATAATATAAGAAAATAAATGGCAACACAATGGTAAAAAGTGCTAATTTAATAGCTATAAAATTACCATTATGCCCTTATTTATAAGAAAATAAAAATAATACCTTAATGACAAAGAAATTACCAGTACAGCCATATTTAATAATAATATAACAAAAATACCTTTATTTGTTATTAATGACAAAATACCTTCATTAGTTTTTATTATATTATGTATAATTACATATTCAACATCATTTATAAAGTTTATTAAAAATATCACACATGATGAATATTTATTTTTCTTTTAATTATTTTTATTAATTATGATGTTAACTATTATATTTTATATAAGGGCAAAATTATCGTTAGGTTTTGAACTAGTAACCTCGTGTGTTAAATAGTCAGTTGCAACCATTTGATCTGCTTGAACTTTTGTTTTTCTTTTAAAAGTCTTAATACACAAATCAACATTTTTTTTATCATATATTAATTTTTTATATTATAAATGCATAATATATGAGTTATTTATTAATATTTTTTAAATATGAGAAATGAAATTTGTATAGTTGAGTTCAAATTTTTTTGTTACTACAAATTAAATGAATTTTTGAAAGGTTATAACAAATTTAGATTTTAAATATGTTAAGTATTTGAATAAAATATGAAATTGAGTTATAATTGCGATATTAATACTAAAACAATAATATTATATAAAATGATATGATGTCAATGCATATTTATTTTAGAAATAGATAAACAAATTTAAAATAGGAGAAGAAATATTATATAAAAATACAAAATATTACAATTTATTGTAAAAATATTTGAATTTTAGATAATATATTTTGAAAATAAACTAGTACGGTGTATAAATATATTGATTAAATTATTAGTTAAAAAAATATGAATTTACTTGAGTATGATTATGTGTGTGTATGCATGTGTTTCTATTAAATATATATTTTCATATAAAAAATAAAATTTAAATAAATGTTCAAATTTATTATTCATCCGTTCCACCTAGTTGTTGAGACCCCTTCTATTTTGTATAATTACATATGTACCATTATTTTAAAATTTTGGCTAAAAAAGATAGAATTTATGTCATTATTGGATATCTAAACAGTAATCTCATCATATATAATCACAGTAAATTTATAATCTCCTTAATGTGAAAGAAGTTAGTAAATTTAGGTAAAAAAATTAGAAAATTTGTAAAATAGAACTTTTTACAATATATACATAAAATTGTTTAAAAAAATTTAGTCAAAAAACCAAAATTAAAATATATATATATATATATAGGGTCTTACTCAAATAGAAAATAACTTAGAATAGAAAATAGAAAATAAGATCTACACCACATATTCAATCTAATCTAATGGTAAGGGGTGCATCCACACACAAATCAAATACACCCTCATACACCCAATCCCACATAATTCCTTCGTTTTTAATTTGATTTTTTCCGTTAATTAGTGAATTTTTTTTCAAATCTAACTTCACCACATTTTTCTCCATCTCCCAACAATCAGTTTGCATACCATATGTGATATATTCCGGGACTTTTATTTTTTCGACAATTTCCATTATTTTTTATGAACCCAGAATATATAATTTAGTGATTCCTGTAATACAAATTAGTGATTTCTATAATACAAATTAGTGGTTTCTGTAATATATTTTAGTGATTGAAGTTTGAATCTGATAAGTGACGAATTTATTTTAATTATAAATTATATTTGCCGAAATATAGCACATATGGTATGAAAACTGATCGTTGGGAGATGGAAAAAAATGTGGTGAAGTTATATTTGAAAAAAACTTTGTCAATTGACGGGAAAAATCAAATTAAAAACGGAAGAGAATAGATGGGATTGTGTGTGTGAGGGTGTATATAATTTGTGTGTGGGTGCCGCAGGTATAATGATAAGATTTTCTATTTCTCATTTAAGCTATTTTCTATTTGAGCAGGACCCTATATATATATATATATATATATATAATAATGCATAAATATAGTTGTATAATATATGTGTGATTTATTAATTATATTTTAAATATTTATTTAATATTTATAAACTCGATATGGAATTTATATCGGCCAATAAATATTTTAATGAAAATATATAAATTTGTTTAAAACTAAAATTTTAAAAATAAATAATAACAAATTAATTAAAATAAATAATATAAGTAAAAATAAATTTAATTTTACGATTGTAAGAAAAGACCTGTACGAGGCACGGACTTTTAAATAAATTTAATTTTACGATTGTATGAAAAGGTCCGTGTCTTGCATGGGCTTTTACGCTAGTTACTTAAATAATGTATCTCCTTCGAAATATATTTTATTTTTCCAGAACCTAAGAATGCCAAAACATTAATGAATTGTTTTTTTAAACAAAGAAGACATAGAAAAATTATATAAACACACACACACATTTAAACTAAACACCAAAATTTAGAAAACATATATTCAGAAACACATATTTCCACCTAAAGAAATAAAACCTAAATTTTCTTTTGCTATTTTTAAAAAGTAAAAATTAGACATTAATTTAAGTTAAAAAAATATACCTATCTACCTATTATATAATAGCACAACACACACTTTTGGGGAAATATTTTATTCCATGTGATTTTACTTTTATACCCTTATATTTAATGTATTTTTACTATTATACCCTTATAAACTTAGCATTTAATCCCTTCATAACTACTACATATTAATTTAATCTTTTCATTAATTATTATATTACTATATATATTAATATCCCATATTTATTAATATATAATAACACTAATTATTTTATAATTAATATATGTAAATTAATTGTTATATAATTATTATATGTTATATATATTTATTTATCAATATATGATATTATATATATTTATTTGTAAACATATGATGTTAATTAGTTATTAGTCACATATGAAAATTTAATTATATTTTAAAATATATGTTAATGGTTAGAAAACTCGAAATACATAATATATCACTTGATTACGAAATATTTTAATATATTTTAATATTCGTGCAAGGCGATATCAATAGGTTGAATTGATTAATATATACTTGATAATTTTGTCATTTTAAAAAACCATCAAATGTTTTATATTATTCTTGTATGATTGATATTCGAAAGCTATAAAATTTTAATAGGTATGTATTATGAGAAATATCATATCATTAACTGTATATTTTAAACTTACTAGTGTAACAAAAATTAAAATATTATGATCATCAAAATTATGCCTCGCTAATCCTAAATAACAATACACTCAAGTTTAATTAATAAATTTACTCTATTTTAAAATTAGCCCGTGCGAGCCACGGGTAACAAAGGTAGTTATCACATATACATATAACTCAACTCTACTGATTTGCCTTATGTGCAGTTACCTAGGCCACTTTATAAACGGGCCAACCATGGGCTAAATATAAAATAACACAGATTATTAAAAAGTAATTTTCTTAAAACCATTTAAGGCCGGGCAAGCTTGAGCCCACCTCTGAAGAAGCCGTGGTCCGACCCTAATCATAGGTTACATAAATGTAACTGTTTTAATCATACGTTACACATATGTAATCGTAGGCTTCATGGTCCGTCCCTAATCGTACGTACTGTTTTAATCATACATTACACATGTGTAATCGTAGGCTTCATAGTCCGCCCCTAATCGTAATCGTACGTTACATAAATGTAACTGTTTTAATCATAGGTTACATGTGTAACCGTTGATCATATAATCATACATTATATGCAACCGTTGATTTTATGTGTAGAATCATATGTTACATAAATGTAACTGCCTTATCATACGTTACACATATGTAACCGTTGATCGTACGTTACACATATGTAACCTTTGACCATACGTTTTACACATGTAACCGCTGATTATATTATAAAATATTCATTGTTTCCTTCGTCCATCCTCTATATAAGGATATTGGTAGCACTATGTTTCTTCATATGTATCTTAACCTCTCTGTATATCGTGTATTATTTGTATCTTAACCTCTCTGTATATCGTGTATTATTTGAGTCAATTACTAGCGTAAGATTTTCAAATTGGTAATTCATGGAGCATTTTCTTCATTGTTTAGTTTGTTAGTCAATCTTGTTAATCACTTGTGATTTTTACTAACTGAAATAAACAGTGAAGAGATGCTCTATGAGTTATCGAAGATGATGAATTCCAGCAGCAACAAGAATGTTTATAGCAAAAGGATGTGTAATTTGTTTTAGACTCTTGTATATTTATAACTAGGCAATAGATATCTGTTTAACATTAAAATGGTTGCTTTAAATTGCAGGGGCAGAAGGAGGTTACAAGGCACAAAATTATTTGGTTCTTAGTTTTGGTATTATGCCATCTTGACTACTAGTATTGCTTTTATTTGAAATGACAAAAACACTTGTTTTATAGGCTGACTAATGTTTGATTTTGTTCAGCAAGAACGGTAACGCGTGCACAACCAATTTTGTTGTGCGGGGATGTGATCGTCAAGTTGGGGCAAACAAAGCCTTCCATACCAGTTTACAAAAGTGAAAGCCTTTACTTTGAAAGGATGGGGAAGGAAAGACCTATGTTACTGACCGAGCACTTTTAATAATTTTTTTTGCTAAGTTAATAATTTTGTTTAAGGGGGCCAAAAGGGATAGCTTTTTGTTTCTCTCCTTGGTTAGTAATAATTCCTTCATAGTGAAACAAACATAAATTCTTTATCTCCTAGGAAATACAAGGTAATTTGGTTTTACAAGAATTTTGAGTCCTCCGTGACTACAAAATTGATCAAATAAACGAGGTCTTAATTGAAAATATTTCAGTTATGTTAAACTAATATTGTTTTAATTTATATTACGTTTGTTATATATAGGATATATTAAAAAGGTAAAAGGAAACATACTGTAAATATGTCAATGGATATATTTAAGTTATTTTCCCAAACTATCAAGATTAGAACAAAGGTAAACAACAATAAAAAAGATGCATTTCCATGTAATATATTTTCCCAACTCCCTCTTTAATTTTTTCCTAGACAAGATAATAACTTCTGATGATTTAAAAAGTATTGTACTCACTATTGACTATACCATCTAAAAAAACCTTCAGCGAAGGTAATGATGTGTGAACATAAGGCTAACTTACCATACAGTGCTTCAATTAAAGTGGTTAACTCTCTCATGGGTATCATCACCTTAAATTGTAGTTGTACAAGTTCATATCATCATATGCTGGTCTCGGAGCTGGATTTCGAACATATCCTCTACAACACCAATGTAGCCCTACAGATTTTACACGGAAAAAAAATGCAAGTTAATTATTAGTTCCGGTAACAATTCAGCAAGTTAACAACATCAATATCTGCTGTCACTTAACATGATCTGAATCTCATTAAAGATGAGTTTTTCTTTAACTAGCTACGCCATACACCATATAACTGATCACTTATATGACATTGTCAAAGTAAAGCTCCTTCTCAATAGCGAATTAATAATGGTGGAAACAAAACATCAAATTTACAACATCTGCATAATACGCGTGTTGACAATATTACCAGCATTTCAAGCACATAGTAATTAGCACAAAATTTTTGTGAAGTGATGAACAAAATTTGATCTAGACATATGGGAGCAGCATCAGTAGTCAACTTACATGTACACTGACAGGTAAACAGACATAACGTGTTCAGTCAACAGAGCAAGACCCTGAATATGGTCATGACTCATGAGGAATACATATACACACACTAGCTGGTATGTGCTAAAAAGAATGTATAAGAATTAACCATGTCAAGTAAACTGATCAAAGTTCATCAGTGTAACAGAAATCTTTTGTTGAAATATTTAAAAAAATGTTCTTAAGCACGAAGTATGATTACACAATATTATGTTTCCTAATTTGTAGGGGCTACTTTCAAATGTAAAAGTGGATGCTACAACATATCCTACTCCGTTAATGTTGCATTGCATCATTTTCAACATATAGAAATTTAGTTAACAAAAATACAGAAGTTGGCTATCCAAAAAAAAGAAGCTGAATTTCACTTCCATAACCTTTCATTTATTCAATTAACAAAAATAGAGAAGTTTACTATCCAAAAAAAATAAAACTGGATTTCGCTTTCATAACCTTTTATATACGAGGACTGAATCCAGAGGCCCATAACATCATATCACTAAGACTTCTTCTGCTAAGATTTTATCATCCATTATTCATTTCTTGCTAAGCGCACCTATAATATAAGAAAACAAGCTAACCTACTTTAGAGTCATCAAGGGTTTTAAACACTTCCTCATCTAAGTCTGTAACAGCAAGGAGTTGTTGGTCAGGCACTAAGAGACAATTTTGTTCAGGATTATAAATCCTTCATGCATATGCATATAGTATTTAACACATCTAAAAACATAAAATTATAATATTAACTTCTACCTATACACCATGAATGCATCTATGATTCAGGAACCGAGAAGATTAGGCACCCATTATCCCACCGGACCATTATCTCCCTTCCGACCTGAAGTCTTTTCCCTCTAATAATCTGGCCCCATTTGCCAATAAGGTTATAATAACTCCCACGCCATTTTAACTTCATAAGATATAGATCACCTGTGTCATCATCACGAGCATTAACATTGAGCTGACGTTCAATTCTTAATTGATCTCGTGCTTGAAGAGTCCAGTAATATAGAATATGATCTTCAACTGCTTTTCCGGGCAGAGTGAGAAATGGATGATTGGTATCCACATCGGATAATGTCAATGCCTTTTTAATTGGCCATTGTTCCTGTCCTGGTAGAAGCACAACTTTTCGTTCATAGGAAACTGAAAAGTTTAGGCATCCATTACCCCAACATATTCTTATTTCTTCTCCTACACCAAGTCCCTTTCGCCGGATGATTTTCCCCCATTTCCCAATAAGGTTATAATAATTTCCACGCCACCTAAGTTTCATGACATACATATCCCCGCTATCAACGTCTAGAGCATTTACATCAACTTGTTCCTCATTCCTTAAGAGTTCTTTTTGCTGCTGAGTCCAATGGATAAGAATATGATCTTCGACTGTTCGTCGTGCTAACGGTAGGAATGGATGACTAGTATCCACATCAGACAGTGTTAAAACCTTTTTAATAGGCCACTGTTCTCGATGTATTGGTGGTGCAATCATCTGTAACGGTGCTTCCGAAGCAACCTGCAATTGCGGAACTGAGAAATGTAGGCATCCATTAAGCCAGCGTAGTTTTATTTCTCTTCCAGCATCAAGTCCCTTAGCTCGAACAAGTTTTCCCCATTTTCCAATAAGATTATAATAACTCCCACGCCACTTCAACTTCATGACATGATTCTCCCCGGTATCCTCATCCCGAGCACTAATAGTTACCTGCTCTCTATTACTCAACTGATCCTGCTCCAGCTGTGTCAAATGCACAAGTATATGGTTTTCAACCGGTTGACGAGGTAGTGTGAGGAATGGATGACTGATATCAACATCGGACAAAGTGAGGGTCTTTCTAATAGTCCACTCATCCTGCCCTTGACCGGAAACATTAAAAGATCTTGCTCTTCTCATTCCTGCTAGCGACAAGAAGATGAAAATTGCATCAATTAGTATAAAATATACTTGGGATTATACCCTCGAGTCAATGAATCATAACTCATAATACTTGCTGAAGAAACTTCTAGTAAAGTCTATGGGCCAATAGCCCTAAATGCACAAAAAACCATATAGCAAACCTATTCCGCAAACTAGTAGGTGATTTTGTGAATGTAGACATATCAAGTTAGTCATAATTCAGCTGTATGAGAAAGTACCACAATTTCAAATTATACATATACTACCAATGAATCAAATACACAAAAGTCACCCTAAAAAGACTTGACTTTTTTAGCAAACTAATAAATTCACTTGAGCCCATTAATTATAATCTCATATTCTCTAAAACCCAAAACAAACAAAAACAAAGATTCATAAATCGCATGAATACAAACATATATATAATTTGAAGCAATTAAATAAGAGAGGAAAAAAGTATTACTTGGTCTGGGAGCTGGAGAAGAGCCAACGAATTGATCGGAAACAAAACTCAGCATAATTACACCCAAAACAATCTACAGAGATGAATTATGTTGAATGTATGTATGTATGTATGTTATATACACTAACAAATTTAATTTTTTTAAGGCACAGAGGGACGAGAGAGAGAGAGAGAGAGAGAGAGAGAGAGAGACTTTGTCGAGGTCCTCGAGGAGGAAGATTGACTTCTGATATTTTAATTTTATACTATTTAATTTAATTTAATTTAATAAATATTTTTTTTTGTGAAAAATAAATATGATTGATTATAAAATTAAAACTAAATATAATACTGATTACAAAATTTCTATAATTCAGTAAAAAAGGTTACGTAGTTTTAAACATAATGTTAAGTCTAATTAACAGTTATCTGATAATATTTATAACCTAATTTAATTTAAGAAAAAAATTATTAGTTGGATCAAAGAAATATGGGTGACGGAACATTTTTTGACCAATTGGCAAACGAGAAGGTGAAAGGTCGGTTTTAGAGTTTGAAAAATCATTTTAAGATCATAAAATTCTATCAAATTTAAGGTGTTCAAATATTCATAAACAAGTTTGTGCTGCCTTGTCATTTTTACGATTTTTTAGAATTAAAACAATATCAACCTTACTTGGTAAAAGTATTGTAATACCAATTTCCATCGATTTAAAAAAAAGAGTTGTTGTGTATTAATATCCGCAAAAACTTTCAATAACCCTTTAATTAGAGACCATCTATACTCAATAGGGTGCACAATTTATGCCCAAGTACCTCCTGGTCATTATAGAGTATATGTTTTGAAATTTAGATCACCATATGCAAAATATAAAAAAAAATGTACTGGTAATAAAATAAATATTTTTATTTAAAATTTTTGAACCATTCAAACAATTTAAAATACTATAATATTTTAATATCTTTATTTTTTTTGTTAAAAATATATTCTTAAAATATATTTATAAATTTGTAAAATATTATTAAAAATTAGATATATTTTTATAAAATTGATAATTATATATTCATCTTAAATATTTTTCATAAAGTTTTAAATATAATAAAATCTTTATTAACAAATCTTGGTTGGTTTCAGAATTTAAGAAAATGAATCCAGTTATTTCTATCTTCATAAACTTTTAAATATAAGAAAATATTTATTAACAAAATTTGACTCGTTTGAGAATTTAAGAAAATGAATTCAGTTATTGTGAGAACTAAAATTTATATTTAAATTGGAAAATTTAATTGTACTTGTCTTATTGTGATAATGTCTCACAAATAATTTTTTTCTTAAACATTTTTTTAAAAAAAGAAATTGGTAATATTTCTTCTGTAAAAAAACGTGAAAATTAATATTTGTTTTTGATATTCGTAGTCACTTTTAAATTTGAAGATTTTATGGTGGTTGCATTGCCGTAGAAATACCCTACAAAATCGAATAGGTTAAAGGAAGTTTATAATTATTAGTATTTAAAATTTCAAACTTATAAAAAAGTTAGAAAACTTGATTCTTGTATTTGGGTACGGGGAGATGTTAGAAATCCCAAATTGATTCCTAATTATTTTCTTCATATGTCAAGTGTTATTATTTAATGAGAAAAAAGAAATTTAAGATATATTTTAGATAATTTTCTAAGATTTTAGTATAAAATAATAATATATTAATAAAATTTTAAATGAATCCTGATTTTATTAAAATACCCATTCTATATTTACATATAAAATTATGTATCTCAGTTAATTTATCAAATATGCAATTTAAGCTCCCCAACATCTTATTTAATTAATTATAAAAATAATATATGAGATGAAATTCCTACATTCGCACTGATCATATTAATTAAAATTTTTGATTCCACTAAATTACATCCCACACCATTCATTCGGGATTATTAATACTACCTTTTGGGAAGTGTCATCTCTTGCCTTGCCTTGTAACGACAGTGTGCAATTAATATTTTTTTAAAAGTTTATAATCATCTTTAAATTCGAAGATTTTATAGTGTCTGCCTTATTAACTAGTTTAGAATTAGTGTGATGTACGAATCTTTTTTAAATATTTAATAATTTAATTATATCACAGGCTAATCTCATTCAACTCGAAAAGGCTATGCAATAGAACTAGCATTCTATATTAATTATATGAAGTGAGAAATATATGATGGATAAGGACTTGAGGAGAGGAGGAAAGAAAAAAACAGAAATGTTAAGTGAATTGGACAATTGCTTAATTGTAGTGGTGAAAAATTTACATGTTTGACTCGGGAGAGGATGTATGCTACATATTGATGATGTTAACTTATAGTTCGGTCAAGATACAGAGGGACTTGTAGTTCGGTCAAGATACAGAGGCTGCATTTCAAGCTTTATGCTTATACATGAACTCGGGCCGGCTTGAACGGGGCAAGGGAACGACGTCCGGACCCAAAAATTTTGAAAGCACATTTTTTTAAAAAAGAAATTAATATATATATATATATATGTGTGTGTGTGACGCTATTGAGAACGACACTTTGTATAGATTTATATAGAGGTCCGGAGAGAACCATTTGATTCTAAAATAAAATCTCATAAATAATTTCAAAATTAATCATATTTATGATTAATAACGAATAAATTTTGATTGTAATATAACATACAAACCATGTATAAGTTTTACAAATAGTTTAATATTTAAAAACTAAAAGAAAAATATGATTTTCAATTTGATTCTACTATAGAATTTTGTTGTATAGTCGTTTTACTATTTGTTCATTGTTATATGTCATTTTTAATATTTTTTTATATGTAAATTCATTTATACTTATATTTGATGAATAACAAAAAAAAAATATCTATTTTATGTGTATATAAGGTTGTTTTATACGGAACTTTATATCATTGCTCTATGTGTATATCTTATGTCATTGCTCTAAAGATGGACATCTTTTATAGAGTTCAGGAGAAAATCCTCTCATTCTACAATAGTATCTCATAAATAACTTGTAACACATAAATTTTGATTATGATGTACATACAAACCATACATAAGTTTCATAAATAATTCAATACTTAAAAATTTAGAGAAAAATATAATTTTTAATTTGATTCCATTGTATAATCATGTTATGAGTAATATGATTGTGCTATAGAATCGCTTAACTAATTGTTTATTATTATAGGCGATTGCAGTGTTTTTATATATATAAATTTATTTTAGATTTATTTATACTTATATTTAATGAATAATGAGAAGAATATATGCATTTTGTGTGTATATAATGTGGTTCTCTACGAAACTCTATATAAAAAAATATCTATAGAGTGTCACATACATACATGTGTTGCACTCCATAAATAACACAATTATATAAAGAACAAGAACACCATCAAAACACTTATTTTTTTAATAAGAAATGATATGTTAAGATTAGAATCACAAAATTGAACTACAATAAATCCTAACATATCGAATATAACATTAAATCTCATCTAAATTTTAAAAATCAAATGTTACAGAATTTAACATGGAATCCAGCATAGAATTTTATATATTTTTTGTAAAAATGAAATTTACACATAATCATGTAATGATTTTTTGTTAATTTCGTGTTAGATTCTATTTTTATTCATAAAAAAACATATATATATATATATATATATATATGTCATTACTCAATAAAGAACACCCTTATATAAATAACAAGAAAGAACACTTTAGAATCTTACATAAAAACTTATTTAGATCCTAGAGTTTAACATCGTTTATATTTTTTTTATGAATATATATATATATATATATATATATCATTTAAATAAAAAAATTATAAAGTCAATAATTTCACAACATATAAATTAGCAATATATATATATATATATATATATATATATATATATATTATTAAAATGTCTATAAAACTAAAAGTAAATACTAATTACATATGTATATATATAATATGCATGTATGTATTCTAAAAAATTAGATAATTCATTATTAAAAAAAATTAGAGTTGAACTGAAAGATCAAAAAATCCTAATCGGGTAAAATTTTGTCTTTTAACTTATATTTTATGGCTCAATACTTATATAAACATATATATTTTGTCTTTATTTTGATGTAAAAATCGTTCTTTTTCAAACTTTTAATGAGAATTTTAAACTCAAACTATCTATTTCAGGTGTTATTACTTCTTTATAAATCAATTGTTTGAATTTTGATTTATATGATGTTACCTAAAAAATAATTATCTGGATGTGAAAAGAGAAAAACAAACGAGTTGATCAAGTTAGAAGAGTTAGAGGATTTATGAATAATTTTGTTATCGAAAAAATAGACTTTTCAAGTAAACTTTTTAAAAATAAATGAAGATTTGGAAATATTTACCGTCAATTTCTGTTATATTATATGAATTTTCTTTTATAATTATGTTAGAAAAAAATTTAGTAGCTCGTTTAAAATTTTCGCCCTCCAATAAATGAGGAACGGCCCTGCATGAACTTGTATTATATTAAGCCATGAATGTGTTTGTGACTTCTTTTCTTCATTCATTTCTATTCATTATGATCACGAAAACTTACAGACCGAGATCCAGGTGATTACTTGCCTATCCATGATCAGCGTCAACTATAATTATTTTTCATACATAATTTACGTGGTTAGGACATCCGGAAGATTAGTAGGAGCTCCAAGAACCTTACCACCAACATCAGGAAATGATTCATGCCCAGGCAATGCACTAACCTTCCCATCTCTACTCACTTGAATGGGATATCTCATCAAGTGTCCCATCAACTCCTGATTCTCTTCTCCCACAAAAGTATCCCAGTTGCTTTTTGCAATTTTGTTCACATGTTCAACACATTCAGGAGATTGAGGCTCTTCAAAACATTTCTCAAGCTTCCCAAGATGCTCGGTCCAGAGAGACATGCGATATCCATATACCTATGTTGCATAAAACTTCTATTTACATATTTAGTCTCCAACATAAAATTTTAAATATTTTATATTATGTTATCGTCTTCTTGATTTTTTCCCACAAAAATGGAATTTATCTAAACCATAGCACCTTCTAGTAACAGCTTAATCAAGAATTAATAAAAGTTGAAGTGTCAGACCTGCCCACGTGGAGGATTATTTTGACTTGCCCATGTGTACTTTGGTTGATAAGAACCCATAGCAATTTCTGTGTCTCTTGAACCATCCAACGACCTCTGGTTTAAGTTTGCTGATCCCATTAAAATGTATTCATCGTCAACTATCATTCCTTTGGCATGGACGTAGATCATAAATCTGCCATGCTTTTGAGCTGATTTCTGTAGCAAGGAGTAACAACAATTAATGTCCACAAGTGTGTATACAAGTCTCCTGAAGTTCAGTGTGTTCACTAAAGAAGTCTCCAGGACACAGCTTTATTTGTCTCATCTTCACCTAATTATGTTTGTGAAAGAACAAGTGACCTGTATATTGACTACCCTTCTTTCTCATATTGTTTTATTGTTTATATTCTGGTCATTTGTGGATCAGATGAGTTCCACTAAGAAAAAATAACCGAGGCCACTGTATTAGGTCAACTTCTGAAACAAGTTCTATTGTTTGTTTAGAATATGAGAACCCTATATCGATTAACATATGAATTAATAAAACAACTCAACTTCTAATTTGAAGTTAAAATCAGTGCATGCACTCCTGATAACTTTAATCTGGATGCTTTACTGATTATGAAGGAACCTTGCTAAAACAAAGATACTTGGGAAAGTTACTTTACCAGGGAATTGCCATCAATAGGATTATCATGATGATGAGCTATATTTTCTGGAGATGGAATTTCTCGTTTTCCAAGACAATAGAAATTTAAGTAATCCTGTGGGTGATGAGCCTCAGCAAGGCCTGCCTTTTCAAGAGCCTCTGCAACAATCCCGTACATCATAGAAATCGTCTGTCCCTGTGCCAGAGATGAATCTGGGGTTAGCATCTAATTTACTACAACAAAACTTATCCAAGTACATCTAAACAATTAGAACAAAGTGTAAACACTTCTCGAAGGACCTTTAGGAGAGATATGGGATGTTAAGTTAACCTGCCAATACAATATTTCTTGCACGGAACCACTGGATGGAATGCCCTCTGGCCACAATGGAATCAGAATATACACACTAAAAGGTTCATCTACACTTATTTTGTTGGCAATTTTCAAGGCAAGTTCCATAGGAATCAAATTGTCGGCACCTGCATTCACCATTTAAGCTAGAATTTAAAGAGTGCTTTGAAATGTGTCATCTTATAAATTATATATGATTGCATTTAATATTTAGTAAGACCATAAACTTATATTTTATCTTCAACATGCTTCATATGAGAAAGAAGATTCCATTTCAGCTAGTTGAGCTAAAATCCTTCCCGACATAGACTTATAATATCACAGCAATACATTAAAACAACATATATAATCTCAGAGAATGAGAACTTCATCCCCAAATACAAATCATATTGAACACTAGTGAATATATATGGGAGCCATATCTACTAGGGCTCTAGGCATATATCTAAAAGCAATCAGCCTTTTTTTAAACTGAGGGAGGTGCGAAATATGAATTGACAACACAAATATAATCATTTATTTGCATGATAAAATGAGAGGAACACAAACAAAAGGAGAGCTGCTTTTCACACCTGCATTTTTATATGATGGCCAGTAATACGACGATCCAATGAAATACTGGTTTTCTATGTATATGAAATGTTGTGCTGATCTAATTGCTTTCACATATGCTGTATGTATGCTTCTGTCTACCTTTAAGTTTTTGCCACACACAAGGCTCTGCAATAAAAAAGAATTTAGAAAATTACATGCTTAGTAGTACTAAATGTACATATATACATTTGAACTCAAACTAAATATTCGTAAATGCCAATCATTTAACTTTGTCAGATGTATATTAAGACCCTTCCACCGACCAAATTGGCTGGAAAAATTATTTAACAAATTCGTTTAAATTTTGATTGTTTATAACGAAAATCAAATTATGTATAAACTTCGATTAGTGGGTGGTACCTTTAAAAAGTGAATCTCCCCTACCTATTTTTGGAATTTTTTATTCAACAAATACTTTAAAAAATCAATCTAACTAATTTTATATTTTTCATGAAAACTACTATTATGTAGAAGTTTTGATTTGTGGATGGTAGTGTGCAAAACAGATGTTTCAAACTCAAAAGAGAAATTATTTATATTGTTAGAACTGTTACTTAAAACAAGAACTAAATTAGCATAGTCTTAACCTGTTCCTCAGCTTCCTTAGCACCCTTTGGGAATCCCTTAACAGATCCAGAGTCAATGGAACGAAACACCTGTGAAGAAGAATTTACTACTAAGCACAGTCAGCTTAATTATCTTCTTTTTTTTTCAAAACCAGATGTCGCTGAGCTACAAAAGATTCACTATAGGAACTGTGGTAACTAACCTGCACATGCCAATTTTCAGGATCTTCTTCCGTGGTAACACGGACATCACGGTCACCATCAGGGCCTGATTTGGGCGTTAGTATGAAAGAAAGCCGTTCTATCTTTACCAATGCATTCTCGTGCCAATGTGTGACATGTCTGAGCCTGATATCACGCCATTTTGCAGCTTTTCTCCATCTTTGTTCAAAATTAGTCATTATGTCATAAGCAGCGGGACCATCAATCCTACAGTGCAAATCATGCCATGGTTCCCTTGGCCCACCGGGAACAGACTGATCACGTTGTTGCAATACACAAGAAAGTAAGTCTCCAATTGAAACTATGAAGTACTGCTAGAACACTATTTATATACTGAATGCAAGGAAAAATTAAAACATGCGAAGATATCAGCGCATAAAAAGAATCCTAAATTTAATTAAGTTTGTGCACTATAAAGATAACATTTCGTTCTCATAAAAGTTCAGGGTTGTCATTTCTTTATAAAGTCATATATAATTCCAGGCTTACTGCTCCTGTTTATTATGTTTCTATAGTAAACATGAAACAGACAACTAATTGGACCCAATGAGGTTTTGATTTTGCTCAATTACAGAATTTTTTTCATAAAAAATTATGCTTCAGTATAACAAAACCTAACACAGCTAACCTTTCTAATTTAGACAAGATCATAATCATAATCCAAAGCCTCAAAGGTAAAGAATATATACGATTTAGTGTTGGTCTTATTTTATTATTACGAGGGAAGCTTTAAAATGTATCAAATAACATGTTTAAGTCTCCCAGGCTTAATAACTTGCACAAACTTAGACCTAGGAAATCATGTATGTAACCAGAAACCAAGTACGAACAACATACATTGGTAGGTCACAAAATCAATCTTACAGCATGAATCTCAGATAAGTGTACAACTGATTTAACTTAATACAAACATTCAGACTCTTCACTCGTATCTTTAATGCTTTAATGACAGATTTGCTTAAATACCTTAAGTCTAAATTAAGTATATTCTGCATAAAGTGTCTATAATCTATAATGACTTACTGTAAAAGTAGGATTATGAACATCATTCGCAAAAATAGTGTCAAGATTGCTGAAGAGCCTGTGTTCAGGAGTATCATATCGGCCATCACATAAGTCCATTCCACCTATGAAAGCAGTAATCTTCCGATTATTCCCTGTAGCTTGGGTGTCAAGAATAACACACTTCTGGTGATGCGTAAAAAGGGTCCCCACAACCTGGACTAAAGCATTTCATCTATATCAGTTAAAGGAAGTGGTCTCTATCAAAATTATATACATATACTTTCAAGCGGTAAATAAGTCGAGGCAAATAATAAATATCTTATTAAGAGAAATTTTATATATAAGCTTTTGTTATCCTATGTTTCTGGGCCAAAATGCAGTAAGTTCCACACCTGTTGTTTGAAAATGCTAAGCTTACTGCTGGCATATCGTGGACAAAGCACACAATGCACACTCGAGTGTTTAAAGAACTTTTTGGTTTCTTCATCATGAGTTTGCATAACACCATCCTGCACTCAAGTGCAGTTATTTTAATGCATCTAGGGTGCATCTCAGCAAGATAAACAGATTTCACCAATTTGTATAAGATGAAATCATCAGGATAATACGAAAGTAAAAGTTGCATTGATTACTTACTTCTATTGGATAAAAAAAAGTTAATAATGATGCTTACTGTTTTGAAAAGAAATTTATCATGCGAAGTTTTGTCATCCCAAACCAGCAAAATCACACGGAGTCCCTCTTCCGACTTGTATTTCAACAAGTCTCCAAAGGTAAGTTCACCAGCAATGGGTAATGGCTTTGTTGGTTCTCTTACAAGCTTAATTTTGTGATATATTGACCAACCAGTGACATAAATGAGGTTATGAGCTTCCAACATGGCATGACATATGTCTTCCCAGCATCGGTTTTGCTGAAAAGATTTTCCTTCATCAAGTGGAATTTCAGGAAGCATATTTTCAGGTACATGAGCATCTTGATAAAGAGTCACATTTCCTCCTTTACGAAGTGGAAAATATGTGTTCGGCACTCCTGCATATTCTGGGCCAGGACCAACACCATCTCTATACAGAGGGTTATCCTCTACTGGCTGAAATTTAACACAAAGATGCAACTCAGGAGGAGGTTTTGAAGTTGTTTCATAAGGTCCTGTTATAGTAAACCAACCATCAATATCATCACCTAACAGGATTTTCTCTGCAGGAATCCCCACGACACCTATTAATTGAGCTCCTAAAACATCATTATCTTTGACCTGAAGTTCTACATTTACAACAGGATGAGCAACTGGCACACTAAAATGCTCATCCCATGATGGGTTTTCACTGTTAAAAATTACTCTAGTCTGAGCGACGGTGGCCCCTCTGAGACATATGGACACATAGGGGTCACTTGTAATTGCAGATGACTTTCCTGAAAGCCTACTTGGAGACATACTTCTTTTATCCAGCGGACATCTACAAGGACCACAACTACCAAACATTGTAAAACATCTTCTCATCCTTTCGGAAGCTAAATCCAAATTTGGAAGAGCTCTTGCTTCCTTAATCCATATATTGAGATCTCCATGCAAAAATACAGGTATACCAGAAGATTCAACCCTTCTATGATCTGTAGCATTATTCCAGTCCATTGAGTGACTAATTGAGTGACGAGCTGAGTGATGAGCCATTTGGAACTGACAAGCGACTACCTTATATATCAGTTATCCTTTTCTTTTGTTAGCTCTGTAAATGGAACATAGGGACCTAAGTGTTTATGTGATTCTTTAATAGCTGGGGGCTCAAAAGAAGTATCTATTATCTACCAAATACTACAGATTATGAATGTCAGAAACTTGGAAGGTAACACTGAAGAAGCAGGACAATAAAGAAACATTTCTAGATTATGTACAGGATTCAGTCATTGAAAATTGCCTACGCTCAATCTGATCTCAAAATCTCCATGTTTTCAAACAAACCTAAATGTCATTCCATCATAAACAAGCTTTTATGGAGCATCAAATGGAGTTGCACACATTCCTGAGACTAGATACAGAATGGTCGAACTGATTTAGGTTCCCCCTTTGAAACATCAGCAAACACAGAAACGAGATTCCAAATCATCAAACACTATTTGGCTGACTGTCACTGTTCACATTGAAATAAGAAATAGTTGATTGCCAAAAGAAAAGGCATTAATCGGATTGATAGCACTATAGCAGCATTAAGAAAACATGTTATAGAGTATAAAACAAGCATTCATATCGAAAACATTTTCAGAAAATCCTCAGTCTTAAATCTACGTTGCACGGAAACTCCAGAAAGCAATCAAAACTCCTTTATGGCATCCCCAAAACCGAGTGATCATAGGCAGTAAGGTATGGTGACAATAAAGGTCGAGTCTAAAAAAAAAATTCCCAACTTTTATACCAACCTGATTAGATTGGGAAACAATTTTCTAAATCATTTAGGGGCATGTAAACTAGGACATTTGACCAACATGCTTCAATATCTACTAAACATATTGGCATATTGTTAAACTGTATTATTTATTTTAACTAATTATATAATTGAGATAAACACAAAACTAGGAGGTATATATGTCATATATGCTCATGTTGTTATTCTTATTCTTGTACGTACAGAAGATTAATGCATCAATGAAAAGAGATATTAATATGTCTACTTTTCCTAAACAGATGAATACATAGCTTCGGTGTTCATATTTTGATCAAATACTCTAAAATATAAATTAAATCAAATAAAAGACCAAACCACTCTCATGCATTATACAATAATTCCCAGAAAGAGAAAAAAAACATTAGATCAAACATGTTGATGCATATATAGAGAGATGGTGACAGGTTGCATATATATGTACCTGAAGATGTGAAGTGATTATTGAGAGGGTCATGATGGAGGGAAATGTACATGTACATGCACATGCAGGCGGAGAGGAAAGATTAATTATCTCCCAATGAATTGAATAATAAGGTCCCGACATAGATGGGAATTTTCAGATTACTATTCCATGCATGCATACTTTTTTCCATATATCTGATTCATGTGTAATTAATATGTTTGTGTATTTTTTTTGTTTCTATTCAAAATTCTGGATTTTTATATATTACGACTCTATATATATATATATATATATAAATTTATAACCCGTGCAATTAAAGCACGGTAATATTAATGAATTATATATTAATTATTTTGTGTAATGTATATTTAATTTAATGTGATATTTATTTTATTATTAATTTCTCTCTATATTTTTTATATAATTTTGTTTATATATTATTATTATATATTAATTAACTTTTATGATTTTAATATTTATAAAATCTTTATTTATTTATTTGAACGGATGTGACGATCGTTATTTTTTTATAGTTAATTAAAAATCTAACGGATGTTATATTTAAACAAAATTGGACGTTAGAATCTTTTATATGGTTCACCTGGCTATAAAAAAATTCTCTTGCTTGACTATAATAATATAAATATATAGTTTATAAATTTAAAAATATATATATATATAGTTTATAAATTTAAAAAAAAAAATCCTAACAGTTAGTGTTAGTTAGTTCTATATATGGTACCCTTTACCAAGAACAACTTAAGTTGGAACATGGACTTGCTAACATTGGGGCTGTTTGGCAACCACTTTTTTCCGGAAATAAGTCCTTATTTCCGGAAAAAAATAGGGATGTATGTACTTTTTCAAAAAATAAATAACTTATTTTTTATTTTGAAAATAATATTTGGTTTTAAAATTTTAAAATAAATATTTATCTTTTAAAAAAATATGAAAATATGAAAAAAATGAAAATAAAATAAGTTACTTATTTTAAATTTAAAGAACCCCAAACGGCCACATTATTAGAACATTATTAGAGAAGTTTATAAACTCAAGGCATTTAGCCTTGACTTAAATATTAATAATAAGGTGAAATTGAGATAAATCAGAAAAAAAATAGAATATGAGATGTTGGATAGAAAAATGATTATGAAATAAAATGAAAATGTTCTGAATTCTCTCATCCCAAAATTCTATAGTTTCTCATTTTTTTTCTTCTTTCTCAATTTAGAATTACTCCTGCTTTAATATAAATTTAAAGAATGCATAAAAATATGTATGATCATGTATTCATGTCAATGTACTATAATATGTATGTAAGAATAATTGTTTACAGGCACAATAGTCATTCCCACAAATTCGTCCCCTTTAAAGGATTCGCAGCATTAAGCAGTATAATAATGATAAAAATAACTAAGAAAGCATGGCAATACAACAGAAGGCCATTAAATTTTTGGTAAAGAGGACACTAAAGCCACTAATTACATCACAGATGAGTTGCTAACATGATACTAACCTTTATAAGCTTACAAACAATATCTGAATTCTAATTCAAGTAAGAAGGCTTTCTTCTACAGCCCAGTCAAACAAAAAAAGTATTAAAAAATGGGCTCTTCCAAATTTGAACATTTGCATGCAACCTTGTTGGTTGTTACTTGTGGATATTACTTGTGATGAATGTTAGGTTTCCGATAAATGAGAAAAAGCTGCCACTCTATCTGGCAAGCATGAGGAAGCAACCTTGAATTCTTTCTTGGAACTAACTAGTCACACTTGATATTTCGGTAAATCCTCCTTACAAAAAGATTGGATCCCAAATAACCAACAGCTCCTGAAAAATTTATGACAAGGCATGGGGAAAGAAGGAAAATAGTGACAATGAGTGAACAAAAATAATTAATTTAACTTCGAAAGAAACGGGAGGTTGCACAAGTAATATCCATAACGTCAATGCGGTACAAGCTTCTTGTAGTAACACTACACTGTCAGTATAGGTTCTTCAAATATGGTTATTTTTAATGATTCATTTTATTCTGCCACTTTCTCATACGTTCCCCAAAAATATTAAGTACTAAACAGATTATATGAACTATAAAACTATTATACTCACCGCATAGGATTCCTAAACCAAGGCAGAACATCAGGGTATATCCAAAGTAAAAGCTGGTTTGGAAAAATCCCGACATTTTAGTCTTCACAGAGAAATAATATACTGAATACAAGTACACATAAACAGCTGTGGAAGCAGCAGAGAAGAACGAAGTCCACTGCCAGTGATAATTTTCAGCATTCAGCAAGAAATATGTTCCCACAATTGTCACACATACAGTCACAATAATGAGAATCAGAAAAACCAGCAGCATAAAACCATAGACATAATACACCTGTCGCCAAAAAAGAAGAAGGCTAATCAAGAGAAAAAAAATAGCACATTATGGAGATCAAGACAATTATTTTTAACAGCTAAATATTTCAAGTTTCCACCAATATCATGCATCGGACATTATTTCCCTAAGTTTATTATACTTCTCAGCCTTTCACATGATTCACAATTACAAGATAAAACTTCATCAGCAGACTAATACCAAACAAGCAAACCAAGTATCGCAGTATTGAAACAAACACTTGTACACTTTTTCTTATGGATAGTGGCTTTATACCGAGTAAAATATCTGAAACATGTTACGTAGCTCTACACTTACTATACCAAACTGTATAGAATTGCAGTATTGAAACAAACACTTATACACTTTTTCTTATGGATAGTGGCTTTATACCGAGTAAAATATCCGAAACATGTTACGTAGCTCTACACTTACTATACCAAACTGTATAGAAATGGTTGCCATTACCTTGTAGTTCCAAAAAGAAGTAAAGACAAAATACATCTCAATGAAAATGCTGCCAAAGGGTAGCAATCCTCCCATAATTGACACAACAGACGGTGTCAGATACCACTTCTTCTCAGGAATAGGACGAGGAATTGTCTTCACACGACATGGATTGTTTGGAGCACCGCTCCAGTTCCTTCCAACCACTGTACCAAGCAGAGCCAGAGGGAAGGAGATAAAACCCCAAATGACAAAAACAACCACCATTGTGCCGAAGGGAATAGCTGCCAGAGACCCATAGAATATAGCAACTGTATTCAGCGCAAAACCAATCCCAAAGCATAAAAATGGAAACAGAGATGCCGTCAATATTGTTGACTTTATCCAGTTCTTCCCTGTAATGAAGGATGAGAACTTGAGAAGTGAATAAATGTTTCAATAATAGATACATAATAGTAAAAAAAGCAAGATATTCTTACCTCCTATTCGTGAATACATCCCCCCACTTACATAACCAGAAATGAATGAGGTGAAGGCATAACACAGTATAAAAGTTGTAACAATTGCTCCTCTCCTGAGACATTGAAAAAGTTTGCATAAGAAATTAAGGAAACCACACAGTAGATGTCTATTGAACATATGTTATGTCTTTGTGATTAGCAGATAGAATGAGCTGTGATTAATAAGACAACATATACGAGGCTATGCAGTATCACTTTGATGTATCAAGGCTAGAACCTGACCCACATATACTGTGAAAAACAAACCATAATAACAAGTTTGCAAATATCTTAAGGTTTTCCTTGGTAAGGTTTAGTTTAAATAAAGCCTCCATCTAACTCAGCTATTAGTCTGTCATCTTAAAAAGAATTCTTTTTCCGTGCTTAGCTTTTAGTAGTCTGTCTTGTTTAGGTATTTAGTATATATTATTTAGATGAGCTAGAAAGGTCTTCCTATAAGAAAACAATTTTCAGCCTGCATGAGACACACATAACCACCAAATGTGAAAACAATGTCATAATGTTTGATACTGACAAAAAAGCTAATAAGCATAGATTGAATTACGCTAATGTAAGCTCATAAATACAAATTACTTGTGAGAAGTGAGATAAGAACCACAGTGCCTTCAGTATGTTTTACTTGGAACAGAAATGGAATATAAAATCAAGGCAAACTATGGTAAGACAAAATATGTACCCTCTTAATTCCAACATTACACAATGCAAGTTATGTAGTCTGTATTATTAATATATGTAATATATATACTTGAATCTCTGTTGATATCATGACACATGCATGTAGATATATTGTGTTCATAAAGGTAGTCAATTATTAACAGAAAATTACAGTATTCTTTACAACCTAGGACTCTAGGAGGATATTCTTTTTTCCAGACAGTCGAAGTGTCTTAAACACTACTCATAACTTTTGGAAAAGATTTTGGTCACCTTTGTTTAGTTAATAACTATTAATAAGCCATGCTAATTTAATAAGAGTCAACTGCCTATATATAATTTTTGTGTCAATCATACATACCCGATGTATAATGTACCAACTATCGCAACCAAGATAACAAGAAGAACCAATGTGGCCAGCTGGGCACCAGTACCAACCACCGCAGAGAGTAATACCAAATTACGAGGAGGCCTAAAAACATCTCCGTGGACAAGTTTCCAGCCAGACTCTTCACTTACATCTCTTTCCTGACAACATAATGTTAGAGATTTTTTAAATGGAAAAACAGAGAAGGACAAAGCAACAATTATATTTTAAAAACGGAGTTACTTACCAAAGATTCTAAATCATCATCTTCACGAGCATACTTAGCATAGTCATTTCTAAGAGTTCGCATTAATATCATTGATACCAGACCCGTGAGGAAGATAACCATCATAAACGAATTGAAGATAGAGAACCAATGAATCTGAAAAAAGTCAATTGATAGATGTGATCCTCCATAAGCTTCCAATATTCAATATAATTAGCAAATACAACAAACCAAAGTATTCTCTTCAGGTTTAAAGGCACTAAGTTTCAGAAAAGCATTAAGAAAATTATATATATAGTATATCTACCAGAAAACTGGACCTTTAATGGAAGAAAGTACATGTGTAAGGAAAAAAACTAATCATGTAATTTCAAGATAAGAAACAATGAATGTCAGCCTTACAAAGGATATATTACAAGGATAAAAATTTACCTGATGCTCAAAAAAAGGGTAGTCCAGGTATACATCAAAACGATGAGCAAAAGTGACATTAGTTGGTTCCCATTTCACAGAATATGTCAATCCCAATGTTCTCCCAGCTTCCAGAGGCTTTGGGTTCTCTTGGGTGAGATTTACATGAATAATCTGCAAGAGAAAAAACAATTAATAGACAAGAGGAAACAAAAATAATTGTGCAGAGGAGCTCTGGCATTTGAGACTACAAACCTGATCTTTGTTATACTGTATGATTATATTCTTATGCGTGTAGACAACATGCTTTTTGTTATCACTATTCCTATCAGGATGTAGCTCACCAACAAAGCCTATATAACAGGAAGGATAACAAATTTAAGCCAAAAATCTCATAACAGAATTTTAAAGAAGTATATTAGAAGAGTTGGGAGAATGCTTACCCCATAATGGCAGATCATCTGAGCATGTATTCCCACCATGTCAAAGAACAAGGAAAATGATATCAGAAAGAAGGGAAACGACACTTCTAAAGCTCGAGTGAGCAAAACCGTCTTATCTAAGCTTAAAAGTTGATTATAAGTTAAAATTATATGAAAATAATATTGCGGTCCGTTTGGTAAAAAGATTAAGAAAGAGTAACTTACAAGTGACTTTTAAGTTGTATTCCGAGAAGTAGGAAACAGATACTTATTTCAGTTACTTGCTGAAATTTAACTTCATACAAATTATATTATCCTTTTGAATCTAACTTCTAGTATTTTTTGTTAATTTTTATTTTTCGATATATTACTAGTACTATCCAAACAGATAAACTTATAAGGTATAAAAATAAATTCAACTTGTAAGTAACAAAAAGCAACATTTTTTACGTAAGCCAACTGGGTACATAATATTGGCAGCTGTATGAGGATAAAAAGAAAACATACCAATAAAAAATTCAAACCAATAACTATTTTCAACAGCATCCTTAAACTGTTTGACCTTTGCTTCATCAAGTTCAAGTTCACAGATGGTACTCTTGTCTACATTTTCTGTAATAGTCAACATTAAGATATTAAAATAACCTCAGGACAAAAGCTACATAAAATACATGATGTCAAAATATAAAGTTAAGGATATTCACTCTGAAACTTTATGTCCATCTGGCTATCAATAAGTTCATTTCCACCCAAAACTTCACCAAGACCACCCCACTTGTGACCAGCGTGGCCAGATGGATGGCAAAATGGCAGGCTGTAATAATTGTATGTCTCTTGTGGATTATTGTATGGCCCAACCTTGTTCACCCATAATGTTACATGGTCATCTGCTTGATACTGCAATGAATATAAACATGGCATGAAAAAAAAATACATTTACCAGAACTGAAGTCAACAAAAAAAACACATAAATATCGAGTACACTTGTCAACAGAAAAGGAAAAATGAGATGAATAGTGTCAAAGCAAAAAATTACCCACAGAGGCTTTAGGACAATATGTCATAAAAACAACTCTCAGCTACTAGAGCACTTCATTATATTTAACTTGTACATACTGGGCCTGTTTGGCCACCTTACATATAAATTAAAATTTAATCTGCAAGTATAAATTAAAATTTTTGATATGCTTGTCAAAATAAATTGTGACTTATAACTGACTTATCAGTTGAATATTAAAAAGTAGAAAATATAAGTTTGTAATTTGACCTTACAAAAATAATATAAACCCCCAACGCATATGTACCTTTGATCATTTTCTATTATTTATAAGTTTATGTCACCAATTGAACTATCCAAACAGATAACTTGAATAAATAAGCCATAATATAAAGCTAAGTAGCAAGTAATTTTTTTAAGATAAGCAAACCACAGCCAGACAAATATGGAGTATAATTAAAATATACCAAGACCCAAAATCTCAAATATTGACTATTGAGGGACCCAAAATTAAAGAAGAATATGCTTACAACAAACACCTAATCAAACAGACCAAACAGAAAAGGAACTATTAGCCCAAGACACCTTACGAGGCTAGTGCCAAGTCTCAGAGAAGGTTAAGAAAGAGAGCTTAAATATGTAAAAGTGATGTCACCTTCCCTTCAAATTGCAGCCCTCTATTTTCCTTCGAATATTGTGCAGAAAGTATAAAGAGAAACCAGAGTATTGCCAGTTTCTGTTTTTTGGACAAATTAGAGTGTTGCTAATCTAAGATTGTGATAATATATTTTCACATATTAATATATTAGGCCATAACAAAATGACGAAAATACACACTCCCCTTAAAATAAGGTTTCAATTTTTCGGACTAGGTCTCAACGTTGGTGCACTATAACATGAAAAAGTTGGTAACCAAATCAAAAAAGTCAATACATAAGGAAGAAAAAACAAACGTCCCTGATTTCCAAGATAAAGGATGAACCTTTAGAAATACAGGTAGTATAGGCCACCGTTTAACAGGTTGAACCTCTCCACTTGGTGATAGATACAAATAGGCATATGCTATTAAATCATGCAACCAAGGCGTTTGATTTTTTGATCGATACTGTTCACGAGTATGCCACATTGCCACTACAAGCGAAATAATGAGTTAATAAGCCCACATTTCTAAATTCAAGACATTACAAATAGTCAATGAGGGCGATAAATCAAGCCAATTCAATAAGTTACAGTTTCATTGGGTATATATGAACGAAATGAGTTGAAGGTCATTAAATTCTAGTACTCGATAATGCAGCAATTAACCGCTTGTCGTGTCTTCCATTCACAATCTACCCGTGGTTACTAAACCACAAAACTCGTCGGGCATATACTACATACATATATATATATATATATATATATATATATATATATATATATATATATCACAATATAAAGTTAAAATGGCACAATACTGAGATCTAAATCAAAAAAGACCCAATATTTACAATTAAAAACTCATGAAAAGCTAAAATATCAACACATACACACCACATTACACGGATCTGAACAAAATTATATAAAAAATTACAAGATCTAATTTTGAGTTAAATTGAAATAAAAATGATGCGATTAGGTACACAATTAGGGTTAGAGAGAGTGAAAAATTGAACCTTGTGATCGGACTCGGAAGCAAAAGCCGGCGAGACGATGAGGTGAAGAGCGCCGACAAGGAGAGAGAGTGATCGGACGGTGAGCCACATCGGGATCGCCGGCGGTGAATTAGATCTGACGACGGTGAATATTTGGGAGAGATAATTAATTAATTAATTAATTAATAAGATGGGGGTGACGAGAGAGATTTGATTAATTTGTAAGCTCGAGTTTTTTTTTGCAGACCATAGACACCGTCACACCACTACACCAGTTTATGTATGTATGCATGAACAAGGAAAATTATTGCCTTTTTTCTTGTAATATAATTAACAATTATGGAAACTTAAGTAAAAAAATTTGTCATGTCACATGGGTATATTCCAACAGATCATGCATATTTACAGGACACACCACTAAATTATGAATTTGAAATTTTATTTAAATAATCATTAAATATTAATCTTTTAATCATATTTTATTGGGGGGTTTTCCTAAATACTCAAGTTTTAATTTTTTTCGTGTAAAAATACTATCATTTTTTAAAAATATTTGTAAAAATACGTTTTGCAACTCAAATTTCTTTGCAACCATATTTGTAAACTAATTTACAATCTAAAATGTAAGTTAAAATGAAAGTATGAAACTTGCCTAAATTAGTTACACAGTTCAAATTAAATGTAACATTCGTATTTTTATAAATATTTTCAGAATAAAATAGTATTTTTATAAATCTTTTCAGAAGTTGATAAAATTGTAAATAATTTCACAAAAAAATAGTATTTTTTGGTAAATATCCTATTATATTCATAATAAGGTACACATGATACTCATTCTATAAATTTAGAAAAAGTTTAATATAAATTCAATTTGATGGAATTAGATTGTTTCAAATTAAAAATATTTAGAATTTTAAATATAAAAAACTTTATTAGGATCGAGTTTGACAAAAAAACTAATTTAAATTTCATATTATACTTTATTACCTTCTAAAAGTTCAACACTAATTTGAAAGAAAAAAAAAGTTCAACACAACTTAAAAGTACTGTCAAAGACAAGTTTAGAACTTTAGAAAAATTAAACTTATTTAAATCGAAAAAAATATTTTTTTAACAAAAAGAACCAAATGAAAATTTTAATAGTCCTGGACTTTAATTATTAAAAAAATATATTATTCCCACAAGTTCGACCTATCTTACAGTTTTAGTACTTTTTATAAAAATTCAATCTGAAGCAGGTTCGTTTTCTTCTTTTTTTTTTTGAAACTTATCATGTGAACAACGTGCATCAACTAAATTTTATGGTGATACATCGATTGTTATCAATGCTCACAGGGGTTTTTACTTTCTTTTTTTATTGCAAGGAGCTCATACAGGGTTTTATCTATCAAAATTAACTTCAGACAAATGTTTTTTCTTATTTATTGTACACTAATATATCACTCGATCATCAATATCTTCAATTTGTAGAATAATATATTATTCTGAATCACTTTATTATCTAGAAATAATATTTGTCTTTCTTGTATAAAATTCATTTCTTTCTCCCAACCACTGTTCCCTTTCGATTCATATCAAAAGACATGAGCACAAGTGCATAACGAGTTTATGCTCTATCCATTTCGACTCTGACTCATCCGAAAAATTTCTTTGAACAATAAAGTTATAAACCTAATTATTAAAAAAAAAACATGAGCATATAGTAGACATATAATTTGCCAATTTAGGGCAGGATATTAAAATTCATCCGAACAAGTTCATCTTCTCATTCTTCAAACAACAGAATTTTGTGTCCAGTTTATTACAACCTTGATTAATTTCCTTATTAACCTAATTGCAGCATCGAATTCAAAGTATCATCACCTCTCAATGTTTTTACCATCACCTCTCAATGTTTGTTCTCCTTAGTACTTTATGTTTCTCACTACATTAAGGTACGTACCATTTCACATTCTCTTAATGTTAATTACATGCTTCATGTTTATTTTTTACAGGGTTAAGAACACATGGTTGATTTTATTGACTAGTTTTATCTATGTTAAACCATTTCAATCGATTTATTGGCGAGATCCATCTGTTTATATGTAAGGCCTAATATTTGAAGTTGATTAGAGGCCTTACACGAGCTCTTGCAAGGACCAAAGGCAGAGTAGTTGCCAACATGATCTCATGGAGAGTTTAAGAAGACATGACAACTTTTTGAACAAACATGTCAAACAGCACTTCCCTACCTAAGTCGTACTATCCATAGCAGATGGGAAAGGTATGCATAGGCGGCAGTGAAATTTGCAGTCTGAATAAAAAAATGAAATACATTGACTTGCAAATTCAAACACCCCCCCCCCCCCCCCCCCCCCAAAAAAAAAAAAACCATCCTTTACCTGTCAGTTGTCACCAAAATCATTTTTCCAGCAGTTTCTGCAAACTCTATGGTACATGTTCTTTTTTCCTGTTGAACGACCGTATAAATCATAGTAACTACCAACTTCAGAGTTTTTTAGATGATCATACCTTTCATCTAATTTGCCTTGATCATCTTGTTCTCGTTCCTCCTCGCCCTCCCCTCCAAGTTCTCATCCCCATCGGCTTCCTCACACTCCTCCTCGCTCTCTTCCATGTCCTCATCTCCATTGTCCTCGTATACCTCCTCACCCTCCTCCATGTTCTCATCCCCATTCTCGTACTCCTGGATAATGTACCATCAAACTTGGGATGATGTACCAAATGAGTTGCTCGATATTACAGGGCAGAATTTAGGTGTTTGTGAAGTGTATAAATCATGGCAATCAGTTGTGTCCGAAACTCTGAATTGAGACAAGATAAGAAGCCAAATATTAATTGCCATGATTTATACACATCACAAAAAGTTACGTAATCTTGACATGAACCTAACTTCTGCCCTATAATTACGAGCAACTCATTTGGTACAAACAAGTAATAATAAATCTCCAAGAGTCACCGTGACAAATAAGCTATATCCGGTAAGAAATCCATATCAGAACCTGAAATCTACTAATCTCCCGAATGATAAAGTTAGAAAATTGGTGGTTTGCATCCAAATAGCAGACTTAAAACTTATAAAGAGAATATCAACTGCACTTTTCACATTAAATAAAAATATAACTTCAAAGGCCAATAAATAAAAAGGATTGTAATAAACTAAGGATACAGTAAGCTGAAGCTATGACAAGTGACAACGTGTAATAAGAAGATAAGTGAAAAGTACCACAAGTCAAAGGTACACAAATAAATTGTAAAAGGACATTAATTTTAATCTTAGCTGGTTCCTTGGGTTTGTCACTTCATGCTGATGATACCTTCACAGCCTTAAATGCAGGGTGAAGTAACCCAAGATCATCCTTGTCCTCAAGAGGAGTGCTAGTTTCATTTCGTGTTCTCTTAACTCTACGACTAGCGAGTGACTTATGTGTAAAACCATACATCTGCAGAATCTGATTATCCCCGAAATTAAATGCCCTATCCATCTGCTTCAAGCACCTCTCAACCGGATAATCCCCAAATTTCCCACAAGGCTTGCAACCCACAAAATGAGTCACGAGAGGCCATCTGTGATCACCAAAACCAGGATGGTAATCCTTAATATACTCCTCATAATGATCCACCAAAATTCCCCAATATCCGTGCAAATAGTAATGATTCTCAAGATACACCTTCTCGGCCCACTTATCCCTCTGCGACACCAACAAATACACCATTGCAGACTGATCATCAGCTTCGAAAACCGGCCTACCCTTAAGCTCCCTGGTCAAAATCTTCCCTGCCTCATCCCTTATCTTCCCTTTAGGCCCCATTGGAGCCCAAGCATCCAACATATCCAAAGACCACTGACAATTCCTCAACAAAAAACTCCCCGTATTCAAACCAATCCAATTCTTCTCATCATACACCATCTCATTCCACCCATGCATCACCAAATTCCTATCCTCGTACCTCTTCCACGGTATCTCAAACGCCATATCCGTAAACATAGCATCACTATCCATCCACCACAAGAACTCAACTTCAGGATGTGACAACAAAAGTTTCCGAATCAACGGAAGCTTAGCCCAAAACCCAGCCATTTCAGCATCCAACAAAGCCATATTATAAAAAACCTCAATCCCATGTAACCTGCAATAATCAATCTTATTCTTTATAGCTTTCAACAAATAATGATCACCAACCGGGTTTTCGCAAGGTTTTGGAGCTGACCCAGTAACCAACAAAACCCTAGGCTTATTGGGTTGCACAAAATTAGGAAAGTTAGGATTTTTCTTCAACCATTCCCCTCTTTGCTCATCCCAATCAGAGATCTTAGGACCAAGACTATATTTCAAGTTTGGATCTTTTTTTTCTTCACTTTCTTCATCAACAAACAATTTATTTATATCAAACTCAGCATAATTATTACTCACCTTTTCCTCTTCACCTGACACTTCTTCAAGCACGCGCCTTGGCTCCGCGCGTTTCCGATAATGAGAAAAAGTCTCACGAATCTCCATCAAATCTTGCTCCGGCGTCCCGAATTTCCCGGCGCCGAGATTGCCACGTAGGACAACAACAGTCAGCACCAAACACAACAACGTCAGCTTCCCATTTCGCAGGATCCGATGAAACTGTCGGCTCCGACGCTGTCCAAAACACCTCTCCAACACCATCTTACAATACAAACAGAGTCAAGGTCAAAACTTTATATATAAATTACATAAAAAGATCAAAACTTTATACAAATTACGTCTAAAGATTGAAACTTTACAGACGGGGTTTGCAAAAAGAGGCGAAATTGAGCCGAAACAAGTGAAATCACAAGAAATGGACTGAAATAAAGAGATTTAAGTGAGATTTGGGGATGAAAAATCAAGAAAAAAGGGGGGATCGTGGGAGAGTAATTATAAATAACGGAGTTGTGTGTAAGTATATATTAATTATATGTATGTCGGTGGAAGAGAAGTGGGGGTAGATTTGTAGATTAAGTAGTAGTCTTCACACACACAGAGTAAAGAACATTTTACAAAAAGATGCAAAGAGTGTGTGTATAATGTATGTATATCTACAATTTGTTCCGACAATTTTTCATTATTTTACGCGTGTCTATTATTTGTATGTATATCGTCCAAAAATGAAAAAAGATTATAATAATGTATTTTTGTGTAATCTGTGCGTCATAAATCAATTTGAGTTAGAAATAATGATTTGTCCGGATTGATTAATACATTATTAAACTTTTTGAGGTATATTCAGATCTAAAACAAAATGGGTTGCAACATTAATGAGATCACATGTGTTGTTGAGATGATTGTGATGGTGATTATTGCAGGTCTTAATCAAATCTTTGGATAAAAAATACAGTAATGTTAACAAAATCTCAGATTAGTACACAGAGGCAATCAAAAAATAATACTGTAATAATGATGATCGGATTTAGAGCAGGGCTTAATTTTACTCTGTCAGAAGTACAATTACTCCATGAAAGATATCTCTTGCATTTAGATTTTTACCAAGGGATTGGTAAATATAAAAGATGACGACTATCTTAACATAAAAAAGGTTAAAATGGCATTTCCCAGAACACAACACACATTTCCCAGAACCAAAACCTATTGAAATGAAGTACTCAGTTACAGACATCCTCAGAATGATCCGACATCCATATCAAAATGATATCTGCCGTCTATTGTGGGATTTCTGATTACGAGACTACCGAGACAGTCTTCAGGGTCTCTGATACCAATGTTTGTAACTTCCGTGCCTCGGTGGCAATGCATTCCCTGTCAAACAGTGCTGATACAACTGCAACTCCTTTTAAATTTTCCAAACCTATTCCTCCCACTGAGCGGGCATTTGAAAGACCAATGCCTCCAATGGCAACGACTGGTAACTTAGATGACAAGCATACAGTTTTAAGGCCCATCTAAACCGAGAGTTGAATTATTTTCTTTTGTATTGGTGGAGTACACACCGCCACTGCCTATGTAATCAGCACCATCAACCCAGGCCGGATGAGCTTGTTCAGGCATTTTGCAAGACACACCAATGATCTTTTTAGGCCCAAGAAGAGAGCGAGCAACAAGTGCAGGCATATCAGACTGACCTACGTGCACACCATCTGCATCGCAAGCAAGGACAATATCAATTCGGTCATTTATCAACATAGGTACACCGTGTGAACGGCAAACTTCCAGGCATTTTGTAGCTGCTTCCAGAAAGTTGCTAGTCTCAGTATCCTTTTCCCTGCAAATATCAAATGAAGCATTATATAAACCCGGACGATCTTACAGTAGCGGGCAATCTTAAGAACAAGGCAGCTTAGGTTCCAAGGATGAAAATTTAACATGAATTTTCATATTCTGTTCCCTCAAGTTAATACAAATTGTTACAGAGGGGATTAAGGGGATGGAAAATTACTAATCAAATAATAAAGGAGAAAAATAAGAGGAGGCTGTAAGACCTCAGCTGTACTACGGTGGCACCACCCTCTATGGCAGCTTTAACAGCATCTGTGATTGAGCGGCCCCATTTATTATTCATCTTTGAGTCAGTCACGGCATACAGAAGGAGATCATCTGGATTGAATTTTTGTAGTCTACTTAAATTCTGAGCATTCCTTTTAAGCTTACATAGGTGGTCAAAAGGACCTTGAAGACCATTTCCAATAAGGATATCTTTGCTATATAATCCAATGCAGTTTCAACATAGTGTTTTGCGACCTACCAATATTTCATGGCCAACAAATTGTTTTTAGGTACATGAGTATGCAAAATGACAGGGCAAGGCATATTATGTAGGGCAAAAATCTAAACCAGCAGAAAAGAAACTGCATAATTTAATATCTTAAATTATATGTAGAGGCACTGACTTGCCTCGACTGTCCCAATAGAGAAAGATGATGCATCTTTAATATCTACTGATATATTTTAGGCACTGAATACTGATAAGACCTTAATTTTTAGAAAGCACAACTCAAGGTGAAGTGTTATCTATAATGTTGAGTTTGTGTTATTCTTAATCTTACAATCAACTGATATGTTTTGTTTATATACAACTAATATCTCTATTATAACTCCTTTTACAAAACTATTTTCGAAACATTTAGAATTGAGAGCTGTCAACATAACCCGAACATTTATCCAAGTCTTTCCTTTATAATAGCCAAAACAGTAACCAGATCTATCTCCACAAAAATGGAACACACACATGTGCATCTACCGAGGTATACGAGTACACACATCTAACTATTTTTTCAACAGCACTAAACTGCCACTTTTTAGTCTGTTTTTCAAATATGCAAGTTCAAATTCAAATATGGCGGGAGCTTCTATTCTTTTAATTATAATAAAAAAGGGGTGGCATGGAAAGAGTGTGCTGATTTATGTGACTGTGTATGTCTTTCTTCTCTCCAATTAATCGACTGCTCCATGAACAACTTTTGGTAACATGTATAACGGGTTTTATATCAAACTGGTCACCCATCTCACAAAAAAATATCAAATAACTACCGCATCTCCACGACGACTCATTTAAGCCACTAAACTGTTAAGATATATCATTTCACTAATTTTTTTTAAAAAAAATTAACGATTAACCCTTAAAAAATATAAGAATGAACCATAATATTCAAGTATAATATAAATTTGATATAAATATTTGACACTTCATCACAATTTTAACCTTAATCGTTAATTTTTTTTATAAAAAAATAATGAAGTGATATATTTTGACACTTTAGTGGCTTAAATGAGTCGTCATGGAGATTGGGTAGCTATTTGATATTTTTTTGTGAGATGGGTGACCAGTTTGATATAAAACCCCATGTATATAAATAGCAAGACCTAACATACAATCTACTAATGTTTAGTTATCTTCAATTGAACCAGACATCAGCACATCACTAAACTCTATTTTAGCCCTTGATTCAGATATAGAAATTAATTACCCTAACAGCTGGCAACATCTGCAAACCTTTTGCTAGCTCAGCTGCTATACATGAAGCCAAACTGCAACCGGTTCCATGACTATTTTGAGTTTGTATCCGCAAGGACCACAGCTCACAGAACTCCACACCTAAATGAGACAACCAGATGAGTATGTGAGCAAGAAAGGTAATCACTAAAAGCATGGACATGATTGCTGCATTGATAATTAAAATAGGAAAGAGTATATAACACACCATCATAGAAAATATCAACAGCATCTGATGATGCTGGGAGATCACCACCTTTTACAAGAACATTTCTAGAGGAAAATTAACAATTTATCAGCAACAGAACCTTTTAGATAATTAGGATATGCATGAGGCACATGTACACTATTCAAAAACAAGACAGAACAGATGGAATATTTACAAGGATGCACATATAATTTTCCTGTAAAAGTGTTATATCACAGACACAAATTTATCATTGTAATAGAAGTTTCCTTTGGCAATACTGCTGTGCTTGGCCTTGAAGGATTTACAGGCCACTCTAGAAGACATAACACTTTTAAATCCTTAAATATTATCATATTAAAATAAAGAAAAAGCAATACTGCAATAGTCACAATACAATCCCTCTTAATATATTAATGCAACTGAGTTCCCTTTTCCTATTTTAAAATTGGGTTAATATATCAAAGACTTGACTTGTTGGGTTAAAATGTATCAAGTACATGACTAATTGCAAATTTGACTCACATTAATCACTAATTTTATTAATTTGTATCATATGAATTTGTATAGAAGTTGGGCAATTAAAGATGTAGTTTGGTACAAGAGATGGAAGCCACTACCGCCGACTATAGTGATTGTCGACGGTGGTGAGGTGAAGCAACTGGGGGAGGGGAATTTGCAGGTGAGTGTATGTACTGGTGTGTGTATATATGTATGTATGTCAAGAAGAGAGAGAGATAGAGGGAGAGGAAGAGAGATATGGATGGGAAAGAGAGAGTGAGAGAGAGGGGATGAAGAAAGAGAGGGTGAATAGGAGGTGTAAGCCGTGGTCGGCGACCGGAGAAGACGTCAGTACGTGTCTGTACATGGGAGTTTCTGTATGTATTTTTTTTTTCTTTTTTCAATTAAAGCCGCCAGCCACGTAATTGATGCAAAATTGATATGTAACTGCCAAATCAATGCCATATCACTAGTTTCTAGTCTGTTTATTTGACGGTTAAAATTTCAGTTGACTTTTAACGACTGATAAGAAAAAAGGAAAAAGTGATTACATTGAGTCAGGTTTGCAATCAATCATGTACTTGATACATGTGAATCTAATCAGTCATGTGTTTGATATTTAACCCTTTTGAATTTTGATTTTGGTGACACTAGTCAAGTTACAATACTCACTGAGCATCTACTGCAAATTAAACCGTTTTCAAATTTTACACAAGTTGTTTCAAAATACATGAAATATTCAGGTGATAACATGTAGAGAATGTATTAAATGATGAAAATTTATATATACATATATATCTTTTATATGTTTCCAGTTAATTAGCAAAGTTCTTACATAGACATTATGACTGTGCAGGACACTATTTCCAGATAATTATGAAGTGTCTTCCATCTCATCTAAATACTCAATTTAAAATTTTGGGATGCTTTAAGCATTTGAAACTCGAAAAGAAGTCCAGACGGAAAAATCTAACCTTGGAGCCAGATCATGGATGGACTTCGCAGCAGAACGCATGTCAGAAATTGTATGCAGTTTTATGCCACCAAGTAAAGCAGAAGCTTCTTTGAGATTAGGAGTTACTATGTCAGCCATGGGAAAAAGCTGTTCACTGTAATTATATACCAGAAACCATGAATACCTACGGTTGCTAACAAGTCGTAATTTATATTCAATTGTGAGTTATGACAATATAAAGACTAACAAGATTCTTACTGATCCCAATTGAGAAACGCTGACAGAATTACACCGCAAAATGAGAAAATTGTATTAGAACACTAGTGGTGCAACATGATATGAGGTGTTGACTTCTTACGTACGGTATATGGAATAAGTACAGGCATAACCTAGGTGAAGCTTGAAAAGAAAACTTTTTCTCTGATAGGGGAAGCTTGCCTAGACAAGTTATATCTTGAAGACTTGAACATAAGAATGAGCAATTTTGCTTAGATGGGTAATTTGGGCAAGAAAAGTCTATCAACTATAACGGCTCGATGTAATTTTGTTTGTATTTTATAAAAACAATCTATGTTCCAACCATCAAATTATTTGTCCTATGGGAAACAATCTTTAAACATAATATATTTTCCTTGAGAACATCTCAAAACGCACAAAAAGTAAATATTATAAACACAAGATCAAACATATAGTACATGGGGACATGTCACATGGAAGGCATACTAGCAATGGGCTGTTGTATAAACAGATAGATTGAACCATAAATTCAGTTTTTTAGGTAAGATAAATGACCCTCTTTTTGTCCACATGAAACTAGCCAGACATCTCTTACTGAAATGAATCAAGAGTAGAAGGACCCGCCAGCACATCACCACTAGTTGATACCATGACTGGGTCGACCACTAGAACTGCCTTCATATATTCAGCTAAAATTAGCTCAGAATCCATTAAACTGCAACAAGAAACATAAATCTCTACATACCTTCAACTGGATATTGCTTCAAACTGTCATAGAGCACTTTCACTATGCCTACTGTGGGAAGCATGCCTGTTTTCACCTATTATAGATATTATATAAATATTGCCTGAAAAGTTTCAGAAAGTATATTCTAAAAAAGGAAATAATAAAATTCAAAACAATAGATATTTCCAAATTAATTTGTTAAAGATTTTGGGAAAGTTTAGACTATATCAAGAAAAGGTTTAGCAGTTGATATCCTTCTGCTGAAGTGACAGGTTAGTACAATCTAAATTCTTAAACAACAGACGCCTCAAACAAATGTATGCATATATACCATACATGATGATATTGAACTAAGAAGCAAATAGTATTGACTTACAACAGTGACATGCATGTCTGACAGAACAGATTTCGGGGGTGTTTGGCTTAGCTTATAAGTAATAAGTTACTTTTTTTTAAAAGTATTTTCATATTTTTTTTGAAAATTAATATTTATTTTAGAAATTTAAGACCAAATCTTATTTCCAAATTTGAAAATAAGTTACTTATTTTCAGAAAAAGTAAATATATACCAACTTTTTCAGCTTATAAGCTGAGTCAAACGGGGCCTTCAATTGCTCTGAAATAAATCTCTCTGGCACAATGTCCACACCCTAATCATAAAGTAAGAATTGTCCGAGAAAAGAATGAATACCAATATGCTAACTCCGATATTGGAAAATAAAAAGTAAAATATCAACTATGCAATCTGTCCTGAACCCCAACAGTGTTTTGTGCAGTGACAGCAGTAATTACAGTAGAAAAATACACTCCGCGAGCAGCACAAGTTTTAAGGTCAGCTTGGATTCCGGCACCAGCTCCTGGATCAGAGCCCGCAACACTCAAAACATGAGGTACTCTTTGCTTGGAGGATTCACTTGTTACAGCAGAAACTTTAGTATCATGCATTGCCTTGAGATTCATTATCCTAGACGGCTGAAATCCTGGAACTAATGCTTGCATCTGGCCTAGTCCTGAAAATTTTGAGATTCATTCATTCTGACATCACGTATTTACAGGTTTGATCGACTATTAATGGGAGAAAAGAAACACTACTCATGCAACATATTGGGCGCCAATAGCAACTAACAAAGACCAAGTTATGAGATAAATTTACATATTTCATTTTTGAATGATTAGACCTACTTACTAACTACTTTAAAAATGATACTGCCGGTAGATATTTACTAAATAAGATATTGTGGAATTAAAGATTCAGATCACTATTCCTTTGAGCATTTAATCCGGAACTCTAATCTAATATAGAACATAAAACTGAAATAGGGGTAACAATATTTGACGCAAACAAGACCCCGACTAAATCATCAACATGATTACAAAGACAAAACTCGAAAATGACACACGACACAATAAACCGAAATATACCGTTTATTAAAATTTTATTTCCTTTAAACTTAAACATTCATACTTGTCACATCTCAGCAAGACAGCACGTTTTACAAAGCCATGTTATTGACTTGCTTATAAACACGGTGTGAAAGCCAAAATTCGCCAGGCCTAAAATGAACGTCACTGACTAAAAAATCAAAAATATAACAAGAGCTATCTAGGAATCACATGCTCATCAATCAATATACTCACCCTTGTTTCCTCAACCTAAAATTCTTCCCCTTCTAGCTCACTACTCGAAATCTACTTATTATCATCCAAACCAAACAAAATTACCCACCATATAATTTAGCAAAAAATTAAAAACCCAAGTATATTACCACTCTAAAGTAGTGATAGTGTCATCAAAAGTATTGAATTGGTTCATTTTTACAATAAAGTTGTGAACTTTACAAATGAAACTGAGATTTACAAAAGCAACAATTACAAAAGTAATAGAAATGAAGTAATAATAATAATATATTAATTCTACGATCTTGAATTATAGAATTGCAGTACCTTCTTCTCGTTGACGAGGATGCAATAGGAAAGAGAAGTCTTGTCTTGAGAGTTTTATATTGCCGCTGATTTATTACCAAAACGCAGTACTATCTCCAAAATTAACTAAAATATTTTATTATATTAGTATTTTTTTTTTGTCAGGAATCAGGATTATATTACCTTTTATCTAATTTATTATAGGTGAATTTTTAGTTTGCTTATTCATTTAGAGTGATTTTATTATATTATTGTAAATTTAATTTTCTAGAGAAATTATCTGTTGGATCATTGAATCGTCAAAAATCTCCTATCAAAATATCGTTTTATTAATTGTAAAATGAATAGAAAAAATTATGTACAAATATCGAGAAAATTGCAGGGAGGGTAACCAAGATAAATGTTTTGAGTGATTCGGGGACCATAACAAAAAAACTGCCAACGGGGGTTCTGGAAACATATTTTGTATACATTGTGGGGTATTCCGTCCATATTGTCGTTACTTCCGTTATCCCGTGGGGGTATTTTTGACTAAAAAAAACAAATTACATATTGAGTATTCTGGCTACCGAATTCTTTAATGGAGGTCTCCAAGCAGCTGCCACGACTTCCAGACAAATTTGGAGGACTCCCAGTGGTATATTCGTCCCATGACATGACTATACCTATAGCATGAAGGATAAATCGCACTATTTTCTTCATTGTAGAGACTGATTTGGCGGTGTTTGCCAGAATTAAACATATCACCCCGGCATCAACTGGAGTGGGGTAAGGTGAAAGACCCGTATGTCGGATTTAAAACGCATGTGTAAGATATGTTGGCATTAGTATTATTTTTATATTACATATATATATATATATATGTTGAACCAGAGTTGTCGAAGTAAATAAGAATTTCAAAACTTGAGAAGGAGCACTGGAATTCTACCAAGAAATCATAGATATGAGACCAAAACATACATGATAGAGGATTGCTTAATTACAACGCATGTTTGATGATTCAATTCTAAGCATATTGGGTATCTGAGCATAGGCAAATTATATGTAAAACCAAAAGGGTACCCAAAATCTGAAATACTGTAGTACAGGATTAATAAGAAAGCACTACTAGACTAACATTTGCACAACGTACCCCATGGAGTAGTAACATATAGATGCACCCCTAAATCCCAACTCTGTTCTGTAATATTCTATATATATACAATATGCTGTACATGTAAAACAAAACAGGTTACAAATGTAACCTTAAACTTATGGGAGCTTGATCGATTGCAGTCCAGCATCAATTATATATGTTCTCAGCAGTTTGCATGTAGTATACATAAACAGATGCAGAAAAACTTTAAACATATTACAACAAGGATTAGATTTTCCAAGCTTGATACTGAATTGACCTATGTCTCTTGAATCTCCGAAGATCAAGTAGATACAGAAGATTTCTATTGACAAGTCACCCCTACTTGTTAAATTACAGACGATAGTTTCCCATTATGCATCATTTTTCTAAATATACATAGTAAAGAAGAAGGAACAAAGCTGCCTGCTCTAACTTTCCCATGACACAGAAATTAAATGAATGACCCCAGCTAAAGAGTAGCAACAACTACCAGATCACTCCTTGCGGCAAGATCCATTTCTCCCCTCGAAAGAGGAAGATGATGCTTCCTTGAATTTCAGCACCAGAATCAGCATAGCGTGTCTACCTTTATGTGAAGCCCCCGGGGAACAATGAACTTCCAAGTAGTTTTATTGTTCCAATTTACAGCTGACCAGATGATCCTCATTCACGTTGCATATAGTACAATATTTTAGAAGCTTCGAGTTTCGCTTAAAGGGTCATAATCGAAAGCTTCACCAGCCTTAACAAAACGTCCCTTCACACGATTTCTTACGTATGCTCTTGCCTTGTGAGTTGCATATCTTACTCTCTTCTCAAACCTATATATAGTATGCCATTAAATTTAAACAATGGTTAGATGGTAAAAGAAAGACAAAACACAATTAACTTAAGATGAAACTGGCTAGGAAAAGCAAGTTAATAATATATGGATATAGTTCAGAATTGTGGATATAGTTACAATGCAAGACTGGAAATGAAAAATCAAAGATAGGATACAAGCAATCAAATCTTGAACATCAGTGCACTTACATAGCATGTTCTCACAGACAATTAAACAAACACTTAGAATTCATTAAACACATACACTTAGAACACCAAAACAAGTTACTACATTGTCAAATCCTATCCAATAACATCAACACAACAACCAAACAAAGAACTAAACTTATAATCTTCCACTTCCTATCCTAGAAACCTCCTTCCAGCATTAGCATCTGTCCATGCGGTTCGTTCTACAACCATTTTACCACAACTATAAAATGAAGCCATTGAAAATGTGAAGAAATGGTCGGGGAGATCAAGTAACGGAGAAGCAATGTGAAGAAATGAAAATGTGAAAGTGTTATAACATACAAAGAAGATGACCGTTGCTTACTTGTGAAATGTCCAATTTACCCTTCAAAATTTAAATTTTTTGACGGTTTTTGTAACGGAACCTGACGGAATCCCCAAATTGAGTAAAAACATTTATCCTGGATCTCACTTTGGCCGGTTTTTTGTTCTGGTCCCCGAAACGTTCAAACCATTTATTATAGGTCTACAAAAGGCGAAGCACTCTACAAATATCATATTATATTAATCCAAATTAAAATTTTCAAAAATTATGATAGCCAACTCTGGATAAAAAGAGTTATAACAAAAAATTAAATTGTCAACGACACGTGAAGATTGTTGTAAATCACTCGAGAATCAAGATTGAATGGAGTGGAGGCCATTTCCTTACCACTACTGAAGTACAAAATCTTGACCATCTTAGTTCACTCCCTTGGCATTTTGGCAATGGTAACATGTAGGTGTAAGTTGACATACAAAATATACCACTATAAGAATTGGTGGAATTAGATTTTTGAAGATCCGTTGCACCTTAATTATGGACCATACGGTGGTGGTCCGGTGGAATGCCAAGTAGACACGCACCCATAAGTTTCTGGGCTTCCGTTTAATTTTTTTCTTCGGACTAAGCTGAGTTTAGGCTACTTGAAAGTTGAAACTTATCATAAAATTTTCAATAGTTTTAATAGTAGTACGAGAGATGAGAGCGATGAGACGAGTGTGTGAAACTTAAAAGATATCGGTATACGTTAAAAATATTTAATTTATTCGGCAAGTATATTGAACACACCCTCTAAATGAACTGAATCGAATCAATTTGAATTTGAACAGTTGTTTATCAAATTTGAATATTTTTTTATCAAAACGAATCATGTTTGATAATATTATTGAATATTTTTTTCCAAGCTCGAGATAATATATTAAACTGAGTTTATGTGGAATTCAAACCGAATATTTATCGAACAATTTGATTTTTGTACATCTTTATTCATTAATAAACTGGACCTTTTGTCATCGAACTTGAACAAGAATAATTTTTTACCGGTTTAAACATTCAATAATATTATCGAACATTTGTTCTTATTCAAACTCAAGTTCGATAAATTATCAAATCAAATTTACAAAGTTCAAACCAAATCGAACTCAGATGAACTTATTGAACAATTCGATTTGTTTATTGTACATGCGGTTTTGAATATAATTTTCAACTTTAATTTCCTTTTTTAGATTGAACTCGAATTTTAAATCAAACTTGAATTTTCCTTTCAATAAAATAAAATAAAAATCAAGCTTGATTTTTACATAAATTGAATCAAAAATTCATATCCACCTTCTAACCTGAAATCTATTCTTGACTTTTTTCCAACTCACTATTCAAATTAATCTACATAACAATAATAAATAATGTTACAAATGAGTTGTGATTCATATTTGAAGATATATATTAAAATTATTATTTCTTTTAAAATAAAAGAAAGATTTGTTTTTTTTAATTAGTACTATAAGTGACAAGTCGGCAGATGAAATATATTATATATATATGCATTTAGTACTATTGTCCTGTTCATTAAAAAGTCACTCTGGCCGGCTAATACTCGTTCTCTCCCCCTCTTACTTGTCCATTTTGTTGTCCATTTTGTTTTCAGTACGGTTAAACTAACTTATTTTTTATTGGAATTTAAATATAATATATAACTAAAAAAATCAAAATTTTATGTTATTAAAAAATATATAATCTACTTTAAATATATATTTTTTAATTTTTTAAAATTATAAAAAAATAATTTTTAATTGTTAATCAAACACTAGTCCATTACCATTAAAAACAAAAAAATGACTACCGCTGAGAGACGGAGGGAGTACTTAATATTCAACTTATAATCATCATTTTCAAAATCAGTCTCTTTTAGGATACACTTTCTTCCTCTTTCTCTTAGTTGCATTTGATTGATTGTTTAATTAATTACATTCACAAATGACATAACACAACAAATAGAGAAGGGGTTATCATTGTATCTCTTCTCCTTTTATGATTTCCTCTGTTCTCTACAGCAAATTATACTTCACGTGAATGAATATAATAATAATAATAATAGTGCCATGCATGTCTTTTGGATGTACTTAGCTGGAGACTTTCTTACTGCAAATGTGACATTTTAGTCCATGCAATACATGAAATGTAATTTTGTGGTTTCGAAATATAATTTTCTTCATCAACATTCTAAAGGACCGGCACTTTTATTTATTCTAATTCTTGTATGTTATAAATTTCTGGTGACACAGTGAGCAGTTGCCCATTTATACACATATTCAATTAGATAAGCAAGGCAAGGAAAATTAATTTGTATAAAATTAGTTGATATAAGAAATTGTCGCCTGCACACTATTCTCGCATAAGCATATCGGAACAATTCTTACGTACACGGACTTATTATTATTTTCTGATCTAGAGATTATTATTAACGTTGAAAGAGGAGGACCAAGACACCAAGCAGATGGTAAGTAGACACTTGCCATTGTTTTTCAAAAAAATGTTATGATTAATGAGAGTTGTACGGGTTATTCATGCTTTATCGAATAGTAACCAAACTATATATATATATATATATATATATATATATATATATATATATATATATATATATATATATATTTGTAAACAAAGAAGAACAATCATCACAAACAGCTCTAAGTTGCAGATTTCAAATGAAGATTTTGGCCATCTTTCGATGGGACCAGTCAATCCCATCTACAATATGATCATGATTCCTAATCTCTTATAGTGTTTTCATATTCCTATTCTCCTATAGTGTCAAATTTTAGTAACAATACCCTGTAAAGCAGAAATATGTATGATATTGAATTTTTTCGTTTAAATTAGATTAATATTATGCTTGTGCTAAATCTTTCTATACTGTTTTATTTCTTTATGTACAGAGAATAATCTTACACACATTATATGCAAGTTTAAGTATACAAGATGAAAGTGATAATTTAATAATATATTGACCAAAAACAGAAAGAGGGGGCCTTAAAAAGGAGGAGAATCTCATAATAATTTAGAGACAAGGAGGCTTCATCATTAAACTGCTTTAGGTGACTAGACAAAAGAGATTAATAGAATATATAATTTAGAGTAATGGCGTACCGTGAAGTTTCCAACACAACAATTACATTGAGAGAGAGTAAAGTTGATGAAGCCAAACACAAACAGCACTCTAATCCAAACCAAACCAAATCAAAATGGAAGGATGGGACCAAGAATCTCAGTCAAGTGGTCAAACCTTTAAAACCCAAGAAATGTAATCTAGTAGCAGACAAAAAAAGAGATGCAAAAGATTGTAAATTTTCCCTTTAACCATCATCAAATATTATGGGGGACTCGATAAGTGCACAATGGGGACTATAATTCTCCCCGGGCTTCTAGTTAGAGCCAACTGTTTGGCCACACTTACAAAAATTGTAATTTGAATTTCAACCAGAGTTTTTTTAGCATTGTGTTTTGGTTCTAAGTTATGCTACATAATTTTAGTTTACTTGTCAATCCATCCTTATTGTAGTTTTATTTTGCTTTAACCTCTATGCTCCATGTTAAAAGAGTCACGTACGAGTATATACTAGAATCCAATGCTAGGATAACTAAGAACAAGTTCTGTTTGATTTGTACTCCATATCTATGAAGAATGATAGCTTTTAGCTACCCTATTTTTCATGAGATACGATAGCTCCCTTGCCAGCAACCATTGTAACTCCCAAGTTTCTTTCTACTATTTCATTTGAAAATTCTCAAACCCATACAGAACACACTCACACACACAGATAATGTACACAAGTAACATATATAACACCACCCACAATCTTTTTTCGTTGCCTTTGTGTACAATTCTGCCCAATAAACAATGATAATGGAAGATTCCCAATCATCTCCTCCACTCTATTAAAAACATCCATAATTACATCCAACCACTATTTCTTTTCACCATACACAAACCTGAGCTCTCTCAACTTAAAATCCATCCCCCACTTGACCACCTTTCATTTTAAATATCCATCAATCTCCATCACCTTTTCTTCCTCCCCGTTAATTTCTTTTCCTTCACATATGATGAATCATTCTAATTCCTCTGTCAGTGGCTTCTACAACTTCATCGCTCAGGGCCTTAACAATCTTGATCACTCTTTTCACTCCCACAACTTCATGTCCATTCAGTTCCTTCAACATGTTCTTTCTTCCCTTCAATCTTTTCATTCTCAGCTTTGCATTCTGGTTCAAAAGCTTCATCTTCCGCTAGGTGACAAGTGGCTTGATGAGTACATGGATGAAACTTCTAGACTCTGGGAAGTTTGCCATGTACTCAAATCAGCTGTGTCTGGCATGGAACATTACTATACAACTGGTTCAAACATAGCTGCCACTCTTCATGATCAGCACAATTTAAATGCTCAACTTTCCCGCCAGGTTTGTCGATTAGTATTTTTAGTTAATACTCATCAAGAATTTAATTTATAACATATGATGTTCTTGTTTTGTGATGTTGATAGATTTATCGAGCAATTTCGGGTTGCCAAAGGGAGATTGTGGGGTTGGAAGAGGAGAATAGGAGCCTAATTGAAACAAGAATCCAGCCATTATTGTTGAAATTTGATGAAAATTTATTGATAGAATCCAAGTTTAATGGTTATAATGGTTTCAGGGGAGTGTTGTTTCTGCTGAGAAATATTAACTCATTGCTCCTAATGATTCTACTTGGCGGGCTGGTGTATTTTTGCCCTGAAACTAGTTTCCCAGATGAAGGAGAATACAACGGCCACATGGTTTATGGTTCAGATTTCATGGTTTCTGCATCAAGACTGCACCAAAGATTAAAATCAGCCATGGATGAACTGCAAGGACAGCGACCCGGGGTGCTTCTATACGAGTTCCTGATGGCGAAAAATGCCATGGAAGAGCTAAAAGTTGAGATGGGGACAAGCATGGAGTTTAATCAAACAGTTATGTTTGATGATATCAGTGACAAGGTCAAGAATTTGAAGAGTTGCTTTGAGGTTCTGCAATGTGGAGCTGAGAACATTGTTGTGCAAATTGATGATTTCTTCGATGAAATAGTTGAAGGGAGAAAAAAACTTTTGGATATGTGCAGTCATAGGTAGAAAAATTAACAAAATTGAACTAGTGATGTGCAGCCATTAGGTAGGTGCAAAAAAAAATGTGCAAGACGTCAATAGATATGTAGTTTCAGACTTGTTGAAGTTGCAGCTATGTTTCTCGTTTAACTATTTTGGTGTTGTGTTTTCTCTTTTCTTTACATCTTTAAAAACAAATAGAGTATGTTATATATGCAGTTAATATAAAGATTTGAAATGAGATCTTTTATCTCGTGAAGAAAGAAAAAACAATGAGGAATCTGGAAAGATGAGGGGAATTTGATTCTTTACTTTGAAAAAAAGTCACATTTTTTCTATATAGGAGAAACAAGAAGAATATATTAGACAGGGATAGCTTCAATAGAAAGCAAAATTTTCTTCCTACACCAAAGGGACAGATTCTTGTTATGATTAAAAGAAGAAAATGAAATTGATTCCTTTTTTAAGTTTCAACTGCATGATCATCAGAAATACCAGAGCCATGTACGTGTCATTGCATGATATAGTAAATATAACGTTTTCTTCTTTTTTAAGTAAATATATATGTATACATTGACAAAAATTATATGGAGTACTTTTAAATGGACGCCCATCTGTCTTGCGGTATGTTCAGTTTATAATATATTATAAAATTATTGCAGAACATAATACAGTATATATAAGTCTCCAACTAATACTCTCTATATAAATAAGGGTATTCCGCTGAATAAAACCATGTATGCATTAACCGGTTAGAAAGTTTTTTACTCTTTTATTTAGAAATAATTGACATTTGATATTTTAACACATATTTTTAGGAGTTTTGATTGCATAGTTTTTTACTCCTGTCATGTTAGAAATAAGATGTCGAGAGTTCATGCCAATGTGAGAATGTGATAAAGACGTTAGTGTGCTAAAATTTAAATATTTTCAAAAATAACAAATGTTGCATTTTCAAATATGTTAAAAAAAAAAAGAATTTACTTGCTTGAAGTTTGAGACTTTGTAAAAAGAGCTTAATATTCTGTGTTATCTGCATTTGTTCTGTGATGTGAAATTGCTGCTGTTTAAGAATCATAGGATAGGCCACTTAATTGTTCTATACTTCTACTGTATTGTTATTTACTCCAGAAAGTAGCACCTGCTTCAGCACTTCTCTCCACTCTCCCTTTTTTATAGCATACTATTTCAAATTTTCAATATAATAATATATTTATTACAAAGAAATTCAAATAAAATATATACATAAATGTATATTTAAATTCAAGTGAGTGAAATATTCCAGAAGTGAGTGTCATACCAGATTTACCCACACACAAAATCATATTCTGGGGCTTTACATATATGATGTAACTACACTCCTGCCTACAAGACTTGAAAAGTACTTGCAATTAATTGTTTTTCCTATTTTGCTAAATAAGCAGAGGTTTAAAGAAAGTAGAAAAAAGACACTTTTACAGTTGTACTGTGGCTGCTCAAGATCAAAAAAAATAAAAAATGATGCTGCTTCTCTGCATGACAAATTCGAAAACTAAATGAATATATGGCAGAGCATGTTGTTGATGAATAGGAAAATTGGTGCAAAGCTGTTATTTTTGTCCTTTGATTCACAGGAGCTTAAAGATTGTAACATACAATAATTTAAAATGAAGCAGAAAGTCCCCTTTCTTTCTTCTGGGGTGGGGGTGGGGGTGGGAATATGCCTGTGGGCTGTGAGGAGAAAGGGTATATGACAAGTAACAGTAGTAGTATCTTTCAGCTACTTATTTAGTAGTTACATATCCAGTTGTAACAGTAAATGACTAATCATTTCAGTAGTGAAACAATGATGGAAAAGTTGGCAAAGGTACCTATAGAGAGATACATGTGTATGTTGTATACATAGCATGGGTTTACTTTTGTGGAAGAAAAGATTAAAAAAAGAGTTGGGTTCTTTGTTTCTCTGGAGAAGCTTTTGTCTGATTCTGGGTGGTTTGGAATGAAAATGAAAGCAACAGTGTTGTGCTGTTATTTATGATGATGGAAAAGGAGCCCAAAGTCTATATTTGCAGCTTGTGTCTTAACATAACTAGCCACTAGTCCTGACATTTCTTCTGTTACTAATCATTTCTTACTGCCTCCTTTCATGTTACTCACCATTTTACTTACAATCTACCTTTGCTTTGCCAGAGAACAAACTGCTTTCAATTTCAACACCTCACATCTTAGGATTTCATTTTAACCAAATAATTTAAGTTGTGGTATAAGTTTCACTTGTAATTAATTCTATGAGCTTATAGCCTATAGCTAGACGTGTATAAATGTTGTTAATTATATATAAATTTGCGCACACACTCTCTCGCATAAGATTCAATTTTCGAACCCCTGCCCTATATGCCTCTCACTGGATGGAAAGGGTGTGGTAACACGCTCATACAGTGCCCTTTGACAAATCACATTTGGCATATATACATAATACATTTTTGTAACGAGCTTTCTTCTCTGCAAATTATACTTATAGCTCTAGTCATGAACCGTTTCAGAAAGAAGACTATATTGCAAGACACTGAATTCCTAAACCTGAGTAAACATTTCAATGCAGGGGCGTTGCGTACAAAATTATTACTGTCGTGAAATCAGCCTGTAGACTCTCTCTTGATGTATTAGCACGAAGCATAAATCGAAAAGCTATTACTAAATGTAGAAGGGATAAAATCCTATTATTTGATGGCATAGTAATTGACAAGGACCAAGATTTACAATTGCTTAGCCTCACAACTCCTGCTATTACTCAAGTAAATTACCACTATTACACAAGTAAATTAGCACTATTATCGGACAATCATAGCGAGCTAAATAGTCTACGTGTGACGTGTAGGTGACATGTATGTGTCACTTTTAGAGAATATGTAAAAAAATTAGCACTCTAATCTTCCATCCTCTTAGCTAAAAATATAGATTATATTTGTCGAACCAAGAAAACCATTATGTATAATTTTATATAGTTATAATTATACATAATCTCATTGGAGTATATATCAAACCCCTTGACTAAAATTTTACATAATCATGATAACCAATCGTTATAGCCAACCATTTTAGATTTTAGCATCGGAGATTCTCTCAAGGCCCTTGCCTGTAAAAAAGTTATAAAAAGTATGAACTACTAACAAATTAAGGGACTCTTATCTGCAAAATACTACTGTTGGTTGGCTAAGGGAACACGGTTACAAATCACGAAAGGGGAAGCGACATGCAGGGGCAGTAATAAAATACAGGATATATGAAACACTATTTACACGAAATTGTTTTGGAATGGCTTTGAAAAAAATGGAATAACAAAAAAATTCGACAACACAATTAAGCAGTCATAAAAAGTGTATATGTAATAACAACTGAATGAATGAATAATATAATACGATAACCTTGTGATAAAACATTAAAATATAGTAAAAGAGAATTGATAAATTCAAACAAAACATTATTATAATACGAGTATTAGTTTAAAGATCGAAAAAGTCTATACATAATAATACCAGTCAAAAGTGAGTCGTGTCAAATGATATATAGAACGTGGAAAGCACCTGTTTATGTCAGGTCCCGCACATAAATGATTTATGCAACAATTACTCGTACATTACTCTTGTATAAAAAGAGGGTTTATTTATTACACGATTATACCTTTTCTGGACAACCATTTAACCAGAGAACTACAAATTTCAACCTATCATACAATTGTCCATTTAACCAGTGAACTTCAAATTTTAACCTATCATACAATCTACTTCGAGACGCATAATAATCCTCTTATCATCCAAGAACTGTTTCTCAAGACCAAAAGATTAACATGTTATAGGACACTAGTAAACCCCAATACTAATTCAATTCCTGACAAAATTATCCCTTACACAGGGGTGCCGAGCGCTAAGAATGAGAAGCATTATCACGTTTAGAAAAATCGACAGACCAAAAACACTCACAATGTCTGTCTTATCATTTGCTGTCTGTGAAATCTGCATCTATAACATCTCCTTCAGGTCCCTTGTTCGATGCTTCTGATGGACCATCTGCTCCACCAGCTGCAGGACCAGCACCAGGGGTAGCACCGGGTTGGTTATAGAGGGACTGACCTAGCTGCATGACTTCCTGGTTCAAGGCAGCCATGGCATCCTTAATCACCTGAGTCACTCCTTCTGTAATAGCCTTTTTTAGTTCCTCAAGTTTTGCTTCAACCTTTTCTTTCACTTCTGCAGGAACCTTTTCTCCAAGCTCCTTCAGCTGTTTCTCTGTCTGGTACACGACAGAATCTGCCTGGTTCTTCGTGTCTATCGCATCTCTCTTTTCCTTGTCTTCCTTTGCAAACCGCTCAGCTTCCGAGACCATTCTCTCTACCTGTTTATCACAGGAAAAAATTCTGTTAAGAATATGTGACTTGTTTATGTCAACAAAACAACTGTTGTTGCCTACCAAAGACTCCTCAAAATCCAGAACTTACCAAAATTGACTAGGTTACACACTAATACTCCAATATAATGCTTGAATGGTACTGAATTCAGTTATTAATGCATAAGACACATGTAAACATACCTCATCACTGGGCAGTGTGCTAGCCCCAGTAATGGTAATATCTTGCTTCTTCCCAGACCCCTTGTCCATGGCAGTAACAGACAGAATACCATTTGCATCAATGTCAAACTTGACTTCAATCTGGGGAACTCCACGTGGAGCTGGCGGGATTCCATCAAGACGGAAGCTGCCAAGAGATTTGTTGTCCCTAACAAATTCCCTCTCACCTTGAAGTACATTGATATCAACACTGGTTTGCCCATCAGCAGCTGTTGAGAATACCTCAGATTTTGAAGTGGGCAGAGTTGTGTTCCGTGGGATAATCTTTGTCATAACACCACCAAGAGTTTCCAGCCCAATAGAAAGTGGTGTTACATCCAGAAGAACGATATCACTGACGTCCCCAGCCAACACACCAGCCTATAATAGAGCAAAATATATTAATTAGATCAAACTCCTTCAATTTTGCTTGGAGTTCTAAAACAACAAAGGAAAGTAGATCTAACCTGAACTGCAGCTCCTAGAGCAACCACCTCATCTGGATTGACAGTAACATTGGGATCCTTTCCGGTTAAAGATTTCACAACTCCCTGAACAGCAGGGATACGAGTTGAACCACCAACAAGAATCACTTCATCTATATCACTGATAGATAGCTTTGCATCCCTCAAGGAATTTTGAACAGGGGTTTTAAGCCTAAGGAATCAAAACACAAGATAAATTAGATAAATGCCGTCCACACACAACTAAAACAAAGAGTTATAGTAAGTACCTATCGAGGAGATCTGAACATAGTTCCTCAAACTTTGCCCTAGTAAGAGTAGTTTCTATGTGCTTGGGACCATCTGCAGTGGCAGTTATGAAAGGCAAACTGGGAGGAACCAAAAGCATAGCAGAGAAATTCAGTAAGAAACAATCAAAATAAAGCACATATAGTAACTACTGTCTACTTAGAGCTCCAGACCAAAATAAAGCACATATAGTAACTACTGTCTATTTAGAGCTCCTGACATTACATGCTGCTTTACCTAATATTTGCCTGGGTCAAAGTCGATAGCTCCATCTTAGCTTTCTCTGCTGTCTCAGTTAGACGCTGTAGAGCTTGTTTGTCCTTCAAAAGATCTATGCCCTCATCATTCTTGAAACTCAATGCAAGCCAATCAACAATTCTCTGTCCAAGGCATAAATGTATAGGAAACTTCATTAGCAAACAAAGTCATATAACACAAAAGAAACAGAAACCCAGGGGTGCAGATACATTGCTTTTACCTTGTCAAAGTCATCACCACCGAGATGTGTATCCCCAGATGTCGAAAGCACCTCAAATACTCCATCACCAACTTCAAGAACTGCAACAAGGGTATACACATGTCAACACTATGCCAACCCCCAAATTTGTGAATGTAAATTAGTTATCAAAAAAATCCAAAAATATGGACAGAAATAGAGCACATATAGTGACAACAAATCCTCTTTTTACTTTCTCAAGGGCACAAGGAATGGAAGGTGGTATACAGAGTAGCATTAATCCTTGAACATCATTGACTTTTAGAACTTGCACATAGAAACGCTAATTTATGCTCTCAAGTGGTGAACGCTACACGGGATCCCAGAAGATGTGACACAAATGTATCCCATATAACATAGAAAAATGGAATTCATTATGGTCTTAACTACCAACACGTTTATGCATGCATGCATTCACTTCTGAGAGGCACAAAAACAAATTTACGGTTGGGTGTTAAATTGACGTTGAAAAGAAGGATGTATGAATAAGCATCGCCACGGAATAATCATATTATCCCACTGACATAATAAAATTTATACTCTACTAAGAGATTAGAAAGCAATTTCACCTACTAAGAGCAAGTCCAATGCAATGTTATATAGTTGGTTGAATTGCTATAATTTGGAACCAAGTGCAAGAATTCACCACTCCGAAGCAATTGCATACTTAAATGCACATGCATAGTTGGTTCTAAATTTGCAACCAAGGATGGATATATGCATCCATTTCATACCGTAAATAAGATGCAAGTTGGTGTGCTTTCAATGAAAATTGGAAGAGTTAGATAAAAAATTAGTTAAAATTTAGAATTACTTGGTTGCAAAATGCGACTACCGTTGACGTATTTTAGCACCAGAAAGCACTTTTTGGTGCCATATTATAGCAATGGCAATAGCTATTTGGCATTTAGCATTGGAGTTGCTCTAACAGATGCAGGAGATGTTCAAACTATATTATAATGGCTACATATCTCAGTACCTGAAACATCAAATGTTCCTCCACCAAGGTCAAAAACAAGAATAGTTTCATTGTTCTTCCTTTCAAAACCATAAGCCAAAGACGCTGCTGTAGGTTCATTGATAATTCGGAGAACCTCCAAACCAGCAATTCGACCTGCATCCTTTGTAGCTGTACGCTGGGAATCATTGAAGTATGCCGGAACTGTCACAACAGCTTTTGAAACTTTTTCATTCAAAAACTTTGATGCATCATCTACAAGCTTTCTCAATACCTATTCCTCAAAATAACAAAAAACACTAGTCAAAATGAATATTCAACCACACTTATCATCACTGGAGTAAGGCTACTTCATGCAATCTCCTTCTAACTTCCAGTAATTTTTATAACAATCTAAGCAACTACCTAGAAAACACTGTAAAGTAGTATAGCGACAGGTACCGCACAAAACATAACCAACAGAACATTACAAAATATCACTTAAAGACCCTATTAAGCCAACCAATTCCATGACAACACATGAAAGACCTATATACATACAATCCCAACAAAACGTTCAGAATGTGAATGCTCATAATATGCAAAACCAATTATCCTTAGATTGCCTAATGCAAGTCTCCTTCTCCCCTCCCTCCTAAAAAACCTAACGCAACAAAATAAACATAAATTACCCATACATTCCGTAAACACAAGATTAAAACATACTTAGCTACTCGAAGTAAACAAACACCACATAGACTCATCCACAACACAAACAATCACATTTTCACAAAAATTACATACAGAATTCCACAAAGCAACAACCTTTACTACATAATATCACAAAAATAGCATCTTGATCACACCATACCATACATCTATATCTATACCTGAGCAGAAATTTCCTCAGCAGCAAATTGTTTCCCGATAGCGGGACAACTAAGCTTAACATTCCCATTCTCATCTCTAACCACAGTATAACTAACTTGCTTGGCCTCCTCATCAACCTCAATCATTTTCCTCCCAATAAACCTCTTAACCGAAAAGAAGGTATTTTCGGGGTTCACAACAGCCTGTCTTTTGGCAATTTGACCCACCAATCTATCCCCATTCTTCGTATACGCCACGACAGACGGTGTCGTTCTCTGCCCTTCAGCATTGGTCACAATCACCGGTTTCCCACCTTCCATTGCACCCACAGCTGAATTAGTAGTCCCCAAATCAATCCCCACCACTTTCTCCGCCGCGACTCGCAACTTATAGTTCCTTCTGTTACTGCATTTCTTGAGCTTTGGGAGTGACAATGATGATGATGTGGGGTTTGTGAATGATACTGAGGTTCCGAAAATTGCGGACCTGGAGGAGGCTCGGGTCGGGTTGAGAGTGTAATTGGGTCCGAGGAGATGAATTTGAGCTGCTGTGGAAGCCATTTTGGGGTTTGTACGTGGATAAAAAGCCCTAGTTTGGATTATAATTTGGGGGAGAATGAGAATTGAGTGAATTTTAAAACCTAGAGATGAGAAGATAAGGGGATGATTGTGAGGAGGGGTTTTAGGGGAAAGGGAACAAGCAGAAGGTTCTGGAAACTATAGTATTTTTATTTTTTGTACCAAAATGAAATGTTTTTGGGCCTAGTTGTTGTTTTGATTCAAATATTGTTGGGCTAAACATTTGGGTGAAGAAATCGAGGGTATGTTTGTTTTGGGTCCTTTTGGAATTTAATATGGATAGATAAAAATAATTTGCGCTGGGATTATAATATTTAATCACTAGGTATGCAAAGCCATAAACGAGGTGTACTTTCGAAAATGCTCCGGAAATAAGATATTGTATAATAAAATTTAAATGGTTGAATATAATGAAGTAATGGGAAAAGTTATAGGAATGGTATTTCTGTTAGGCATGTCGGAAATCAATCCTACAGGAAAAATATAGTGCTTGTTTGGTTGTATAAGGGTATTCACTTCCTTAGCAAGTTATGATATCGAGTATTTAATACATACATGAAATTCATGAAAAGTTAAAGAAATTGTTTGGTTGAAAGGAGGAAATTGTATTTTTCAGGAAGTGCAAGTTATCATGGGAGAAGTCGGTAAGCAACTTCCTATATCGTGTAGGTATTGAAACTTCCCATAAAATACTACTTCTTATAGTATTGTTAACCAAACAAGTTTACAAATATTTACTTCTCGGAAATTTCAAGTTCCTACATATATGTCTGTTAACCAGATGACCGCTTAGATATGAGAAAGTTTATGAACAAGGAAAATATAGTCCTTGGTTACGGGATGAGAAGAGGAGATGCCCTCCCGAAATCATCATATAGAAAGCTAAGTATTGTTGGAGGAATTTTGTAATAACAAATTTCGGAGGTTTGCTGGAATAATAAAGCTAAAAGTATAATAATATGACTGTTAATGGGTATTAGAGCTTGTAAAAAATATTGGGTTGAACTTGGGAGCTGTCTCGTTTTGTCTCGTGTATCATATCCTTTTTGCCAAGATGCATACATATGTATTTATATACGATCAAATCCACACAGTTTCACGCAATTCTGTTATAATTAGATATATCTCCGAGAGACTTTAGGGATAAATTTATTAAATATGAGAATTAATTGATTTTATCTGATATAATCTTCGCGTTGTGATACCTTTTTCATTTGAAAGATATCGTTTGTAGATATTTTTCATAATTAATGCATTGTGATTGATTTTTTCCTAATTTCAGAAAAAGGATATCTCGGAGATTATGCAATTGATTATTACTGAAATTTATATTAAAAATAAAGAGAAATAAAAGCATTATGCCAAAAATATGACATAACACTAAGTTATGTTTTTCATCAGATAAAAAAAGGGTCTATTTGACGGTTGACTCTCGTTGATGATGAATGTGATAATTCTAAACTTTATATGTTGAAGTCTAATTATATAATACTAGCTTAAACCACGTGAAATGCACATATTACTTTTTAAGTAGTTAAAATGTATATTTATCATAATTTTATAAAAAATATTTCATATATTATAATTTTTATTTAAATTTTAATATTTTTAATTTTATATAATATTAAGTATGAAAATAACATGTTATTATTAATTATATAAATTAACTACAATATAATTATTTTAATATATACTACTTATTTACAGAAACATACTAATATAATAAAATATTTTTATAATATATATATTATATAAGAGAGAATGTTTGTATTATACTTTCCTATGTTTAAAAATATTATTACATTTTACTTTGTAATATTATTTTTTATAGGTATATATATACTTAAAAAAGTTTCCTATTTTTTAGATTCACGACCGGTACGACCTGATGACCACATTAACCCATTTACTCCAATTATATATAGGATATAATTCTACATATATGATTTCCGACATCTTTAATAAATAAAGAGCCAGTTTTCATATAACCCAACCCTTCTAAGTATTTAATGATATAATAATTTATCTCTTATTTTCTCAAATTTTAAATCAAAATATCGAATCTAATTCTTATTCATTAAAAAATTATCAAAAAATGAGTAGAACTTAAATGAGTGAGTATGATCAAATAATTTAATAATAAAAATTTATCTCTTGACATCTCAAATCTTAAATCAAAATTTTAAATTTAACTCTAATACACTAAAAAATTAATAGAAAATAAATATTATTATATGAACTTATAAACTTATTTTAAAAAACTCTTAAATACTTGGTGTTACAGAGAGAAACTGGTATAACAATAATTTGGATGGTTTGCTGTCATCATGGAGCAAAATATGATGATTTTGTTGATGAACTTGATGAAAAACGCAAAGAACATGGGAGGAAAGTGATGAATTTTGGTAGTTGATCTTGCTGTTGATTCGTTAGAAGACCATAAAATAATGTTTGTTTTCTTGCTGACAACTGTCAATCAAATGAAACAACAGGCCTACGCAGTGGCGTAGGGGCACCATATAAATAATCAAATAAAATAATGTTAGAAGAAAAATTGAGTGGGGGCACCATATAAATTATAATATATTATAAATAATTAATATAGTATTATTATAAACTATAATAATTTATATACAAATATTTTTATTAATATATATTTTTTAATATTTATTCCATTTTATTGATAATATTGATATATATTTTCTCTTTTCCCCTTATTATTACTAATGTTTTTCATTCTTTTTTTTTTATTTTGACAAATTTTGTGGGACACTCATAGTTTTTTATTGGGGGCACAATAACCATAACTTTATAATTTAACTAGTAAAATCAAAATTGAGTGAGGGCCTCTCCCCCCACTATTTTGCATGTCGGTCCGCCCCTGGGCCTACGTACCCTATTCATATAGGTTCAAGTTGCACATAGTTTTCGGGGAACAGATTACCTATATGGGCTAGGTTTTGGTCTGATCCATCATGCACAAATCCTCAAACGTGAAGAGTTTTGACCCAAGTCCATGCGAATGTAAAGGACAGACTTCTCAAATGTCTATAACTGCCATGGTTCAAGACTATTCGGCTCCGGAGGCTGTCATGAAGTTGCAGAGCAAGGCTCGTAAGGAGTTGTGCTCGATGTGGTCTCGCAGGATGGATATTGTATCTTAATACAATTTTAAATATATTCGGTCAAAAAAAACACAGACTAAGGAATAAACTGGTCTATTAATAAATGGTCCCCAAATTTATTTATTTTAGAATGGAAATGGTCCTCAAAATATATATGTGAATAATATCAAGTTAGCCTGCCTCAAACGATTTCTTCCAAGTCTCAGCTGTCACTAGCATAATGTTAGGAACTTAGGCCTGTAACACTGTTAACCTCGCATTTTCTTAACATACTTTTTTACATAAACAAAATAAAAAGGCTAAAAGAAGCGAGGATATTCGTAGTCCCGATAATTTTAATTATAGACAAGTTGATTGTATGATTTCTTACTAAATATATTGATGCATATTTGAAAGTATCATAACTAAAATTATTTATTTATTTATAGAAGCCAACTGAACTGAGAAGGTGTATTAAACACAATTTTTTTAATTTTTAATATCTTAAATTAACGAGTTTAAATAAAATATTAAATTAATCCAAAATTGACACGCTCAAGGCATCAACTCTCAAGTAGTGTTAGTAATTTTCAATTTTCAAAAAATATGCTTATTCACGAAGCTAAATGCCATAATCATCTTCCAAGTTCAAAAGAATTGTGATGACAGAGATGAAGCAAGTCATGTAGTAAGACACACTAAGTTGACTTAACTATTGAAATTGACCTGGAAGTATTGCACATATATCCAAACGATCTAGATTCACACAAATGAAATAAACAAATAAATACAATCCATAAAAAAAAAGAAAAAGAACTGAACAATTATTGGACTTCCTTCGATTTAGCGTGCATCCTTTTAACCAAAGCCCCCTCCCCCCCCCCCCCCCCCCAAAAAAAAAAAAAATTAGTTTACCATACATATTATATGCACGCACAATTTGTTTCAGGCTTTCAGCGATGCCCATCGCAAACCAGTTTCAACTTTCAACTGTACAAATTGTTGTTTTTGAATATTAAGGTGTTTTTCTTCTAATTTGAAAAAAATATTTATGTTATATTATTATTTTATTAAAATTAAAAATATTATAGTTTAAACAAATAAAAAATATATTTTTTAATTTTTTTTATGTTCAAACTCATAATTTACACCGATTTCAAACATGCTTGCATGATTAATAATGGGTGTTGGACCTATAAGACACATTTTATGAATAAAATGCCCAAAATAGCATAATTCGGGATAATGAGACACTCCAAAACCCCAAATCCTTTAATGCTTTAGGGTTACTTCCAAAACGTTAGATCGTCTACCGTTCTAAGACTAGAACGCTATATCGTCTAACGTTCTAGGGTTAACGCTAACTCCACACCGAGTCCTTCTTTTTCTTCCTTCTATCTTCTCCATCAACCTCCTCTCTGCTACACACACACACACATATATACGCGTGTAAGTTTTTTCTCTAAGATATTCATAAAATTAACAACAAGTACTTCATCTCTTACCTTACTTGTCTCAATAGACACAAGGCTGCCGCGTTTATATATTCGATAAAAACACTGCATGGAATTGCGTTTTTACCCCCAAAATGTTATTTCATTTTGCGTTTTCAATTGAAGATGATGACGCTATTTAAAGTAGTGTTTCAGAGTGTTATTTGAAACCATAATTTCCATTTGTGTCATTTTGAGTTTTTTGTTCCCAACATGTGCTGTATTGGTCCTTCTTTCATTAATAATTGTATCAAATTTTGAATCACATAAAATAAAATAGAGAGTATTGTACTATATCTATAAGACTATATCCTTTGATTGATTGGTAATTTATTATTAAAATAAAATCTTAGTATATCATGAAATATTATTATATTATATTCTAAATTAGCTGCAACTTTTTCAGTTTTTAATTAACTTAAATTAAATAATTTAAGATGGAGTCACAAGTCACAACTTGCGACATTTAAGACGATGCAATAATACTAAATAGTAAACCCCAAACAATATATCACTATTACTATTTAGAGTTATTTGCGATTTAGTTATTGCCATTAAAATTCGGTACTTTTTCTTTAAATACTTTACATCTCATAAGTTTCAATTTGTTCTAAGTTGCATCTTTTTTGACGATTTTCTACTTAAATTTGATCATTAGTGTTAGTCAACCGGAGTGTTTCGATGATTACATAAAACGATAATTTTAAAAAGTGATTTTTTTTAATTTTCCGTTCCTTTGATTTTATATAAAATTTTTAATTTTATAAAATCTTATTAGATTATCCGAATTATTTATTATAATTTTTTATTTACCAAAATTGTATTTATAATTAAAGATTTTTCAAAATATAATTTATAATTTCAAATATTCCAAATGAATTATAATATATATTGCCAATTTTTTTTATAAAGTATTTTTTAATTTATAAACTAAAATTATATTTTTTTTAAAGTCTCCTTTTACATTATATATTACAAATAGATTTTTTTTAATTATGCCCCATTTCATTTGTTCATTTTTTCCCTTAAAAAAATCAATTTTAAAATATGTTATTTTTTGTTATTTTTAAAGATAATGACTACTCTATCTCTTCGGTAATATTTGCCGCTTGACTTTTTGACACACTTTTAAGAGATTTGAATACATAATTAGAATTATTATTTTTTGAATTTTTCCTGTGAATAAAAGTTTTAGTTTAATACTTTTATTTTAAAAAAAAAATTTAAAAATAATAATTATAATTATATATTCAAAACTCCTAAAACGTGGGTTAAAAGATCAAATTTAACTGAAAATCGTCACAGTAACATATGAGATGTAAAGTGTATAAACTAAAATAAACAAACCTTAAACGGAATAAGATTAAACAAAGGATGTAAAATGTAACCATAGATACCAAGTACTTAGGCAGCTAAGTTTCCTTGAACAGGGATATGATATTTCCGAGTAGTTATTTTACTTTTAGAACAATCTATCTTAAAATTGTATACTTTATATTTACATGCATGAGAGGAAAACATAATTTATTTTATTGTCAAAATTAAAACTTAAGCATTAGATGATAATGCAATTAGCTTGTAATATTGATTATAAAAATGTATATATTAATAACAAACTATATATATGTACACGCATACATAATTACATTAGAAAACTAAGTATACAGGACAACTGAAATAGTATTTAGACTCTACCATAAACATCTCCAAGAACATGATTCTGGTGGGAAATACAATACCCATAATCAAATAAATTGGAAGGAAACATTTGTTCTAGTTCTTCAACAAGTTGAGAACTAACAACATCATCGAATGAATCTAACAAGGATTCTGAACTCGCAGGTGAATAATCATAAAAGGAAGGATCTTCCATCATTCCCACCGATTGAAATTCATGAATAACCGGCCTCAAAGCATCTTCATTATTCTCATAATCAGTGTCATTGGCCGAATAATTTGAAATACTTGGCACGGCTACTTGATCGTTTTTGACCTCCCAATTTATTTTAGACGAATTAGCCTCAAAATTTCTAATTATATCATCTTTACACTCCAAACTATCGAAATTTTTGAACACGTCGTCTTTGCACTCCAAATTTTTTTCTGAAGAATCATGAATAAAATCCTCGAAGCGGGACATGTCAGAGTCCCGACCAGTGAGTTCTTGAACAAGAGCTCGAAAATTCGAGGCAGAAATATTTACCTTCATGGGAGTAGATATGTAGACAACTTTCACTGATTTTTTGTCATTGGTACTCACCCTTCTTCTCCCTTTCTTCATGCTATGGCTCTTAGCTTGATGAACTCTAGACATATCCATAATAAAATATGTATATGTAGCACACTTGATAACAAGAAGTGTGTACTAGCTAGAGATTGTGTTGTTGATGGAGTTAATAATATGCTTCACCCAAGGCTTTATAAACAAGGTACGGTGGTGGCCATAGCTAGACACTTTATTTTTTGATGTGGGAAAAAAAAGGTTAGTTTCGTGGAAGGAGAGATAAGGTTTGATTATATTGTATAATTATAAATGATATTGGAGATGTTATATATCTTTGAAAAGAAATCGGAAGCGTTAAGGGGTGGGAATTGGTCCTGACATGCGATGGAGATCTATCCGCATTTTTTTGACGTGGTATCTCAACTTATAAAATTTTCACGCATTAATATTTTTTGTGGAAAAAAAGCGTGAATAGATGGTTAAGATAATGAATTATCAGGACCGGGACCGTTAACCAAATACAACATGCGTAGTCTATGATGTAATCAAGTCCTGCTCATTTGCTTTCCATGACGTCCTATTTAGATATTTTATTTTAGATATTTTCATTCTGTTTTATTCCAGATGTACTGATCGATGTTCTATAATTACATTAATTAAAGAATTAACATTAATTAAATAATTAAGTATTTATTTGTTGATTTATAATATTATTGTAAGTTATATGAGTTAGCACATGAGCAATTATTGTTTTAACATATTTTTATGTTAAAAATGCTGTACGCATGATATTCATATTATTTATAAATTTTGAATTTAGTATAATACATATTGTAAATATATACAAACAATAACATATCAATTAACGTAGACTTGAATTTAGTAATGTTTTTCTAAAATGTTTTTTATATATTAAAAATATAAAAATTGAATGACCGTACATATTATGTTATTACGAGTTCAACTCTATCACAACAACGTACAAAGTCAATAATTTTACGCACGTTATTATTTTACCGTGACACTTTGGTAAACATGTGAGAACATATTCTAAAATTTTTAATCATTCTTAAAGCTATTTTTAGCTAGAATAAATCACTCGTGGATATACATACAAGGCCAACGGTTCAAAATTAAAATTATTACAGTATGCAATTTTTCATTGAATGACATGCAAAGTAAACAGCGGATAAGAAAACTTTATGAATGTGGAAAGATGGTGGTTCGGGACAACTTATCATTGGGAAAATCTTAGATTTTTTGTTGAAACTTTTAACATTTCTCCATTAGTGTTCGTTAGTACATTGAATGTGAAACGAATTCTAATGATAAATATTATGAGACCTTCCCCGAGGCCTGAGCTTGCTCTATTGCTATCCATAGAGTGTGTGTCTGTGTGCATTGCTGGCTCACTTAAAGTAATGATTCATTGATTCTACTTATTGTACAGCTCCAAAAGTTTTAGTAATTAAAGATAAATTTTTGGCGTATTAGAAGGTTCTACGAAGACAACTGGTGACCCTGAAACTAATAAATTTGGTTGTTGACAAATGAAAACATTTTGTAATACAAATCAAACATGTGCGCAGACGTAGATGACTCGAGATAATTCTGTTTATAAGCAAATCTCGGAGTCGTGCCCATGTATTACTGGCTATAATTTGGTGGAATTTCTTGTTATTACAAAGGTAAATTAAAATTGCCTAACTTTTGACACATGACAATGATCCTCTCTCCTTTATTTCTGTGTACCCACGTATATTTATATATATAGTTTTCAAGTCGAAAGCAACCTCGTTCATTGTTTTTGGTCTTGTTTTGTATTTGCTTCTTGTTTCTCTTTTCTATAACATTAAGCTTGGACTGACTTTGTGACATCCGATTTTGATCGTTGGAAAAAAGAGCATTTTGTTTTTAAAAAATGAATTTATGTGTACAATCTGATCAACAAATATAAACTTGTAATCAACATCACCACCCCATTCACCTCTATAGTAGTTAATATATTTTTAGCTAAATAATGTCATTAATCTCCTTTTAATCCGGAAGTACCATCGCTAATACAAAATATATGGGAAATATGGGACAAAATAGAACGTACCATTTCCCCCCCTAAATTTAAGATGAATATTTTTTATTAATAAATACGAGAATATATTTAATATTTTTATCAGGTTTGATAAAAAGTGTAAGCCAAATGAATATTTTACATTAAATTTAATATTATATTATCTATTTGATATAAATTTTATATTATTATAATATCCCATTCAGAGGTGTTGTTATATACTTATATCCTATAATCAGTGAACAAATTACCAGAGAGAAGATTACAAATTTGAAGTTTGATAATGTTCCTAGAGAAACACTTCACGTATTTGAAAATTATAACACGTCACACGTACAAGCAAAAGAAGTTCTTCAATGAAGGAAAGGGTTACAATGTGCAGACTTGAATTTCACTAGATTGTCAACATGATACCAAACCAAAAATAACCCCGGACAACTAGTTTAATGCTTAGAGCAAGCCCAAATATCCTTAGGTAAAATTTAAGTAATTTGTCACAAAATATATTGCTCCAATAGGACTACCTAATTTCTTTCCTTATATTATTTTTATCAATACGATATTTATTTATCTCATTTTCTCCACTTCGAACACATAGTTGCAGTATAAAAAAAAAAATTATTAAAGAGCAAATATAAGTAAGGTTATTGAGGTTAACCTAAAATAAAATATCTTAAACCACTAGAAGTCATATTATTTTTAAAAACCTTACTAGTGTTGGTAGAACACTGGGACTTGATATTGGTATTTATTCCTTCAAGCTTTTATATCCATGAATGCCTGCCTTCGGCCCAGGATCCCACAATAGATCCCAACAAAATGAACTAACTACATATGAACGCACAGAAACTCTACTATCTACATTTATTTCGTATTGCAAGTTGCAACCAATCATAACGTGGGCAATGGAAACTAATTTGATATCCATTTCGACACTCCTAATATTTTCCATATACTTTTCTCAAAATTCAATGAACCTTTTGACACATTCATTACACGAGCATGTTAGCAATTAGTGTCATGCTGTCAGCCCTGAAACTACAGATTTATTCCAAGTAAACATAACAATCATTAACTTCAACAGGGCTGCTTGGACACACACCGCTAATTCCACAGGAACTATGACAGGTTTCAGATGTATGACGTACACCAGAAAATATGAAGGAAAGAAAAACCAAAATCTGCAGGGGTGTTCATACTACGAAAAGGTGACAGCGCTAGAGGGGTGATAAATTCAATCCTGCCGAATAGCATATGGAATGAAATCCAGGTATCAGGTTTATTTGGAATAATTAGGCATGTCTTCATAAAAGCATCCTCATAACTAAGCAGTCTCACATACCTCAACTGGGGAATCCTCTGTCAACCAGTAAAATTACCGATTGGATTCCATTTTTCTACAAACACTATCTGCTGTCAGTTAAGTGTTTTCCACCTTTTAACCAAACTATATCTACATTTATTTAAGAAAGCAGAAGTCTCACCAAGCCATAACCATTCTGTCAACAAAACAAGTCTTAAAAAATTCCTCTTTTTTTTTTTTTTTTTACAGAAAGTCTGTGGTCCTAAAGGACCTAACTTTACCCCTGACTAGGCAGATGCCCATTCAAAGTACTGGCAGCGTGCACCTCTAGCTGCAGTCCAGTTTCCACACCCAAAAAAGCAGCTACCTTGCTTTGGGCCTGGCTTGCGAACCATGCCTTTGCTGCTCTTTACTCCACAGTAACAATAAGGAGACAACTGAATCACAGGCACATGAGCATCCTTCAGTCTCATAGGGTGATATGGTGTGCAAGGCAGGTTTTCGGGTGGATGCTTCCATCCCATGGAATTTTCAGGTGACTGGGGCATCATGGAGTTGGTAATTGAAAATTTGAATCCCTTGCGCATGAGGAGAGCAAGTAGTCGGGCAGTATTCTTGGCATCATCCAAACCACAGTGAGCACGACCTTGCCATGCCAGGCCAGCCATCTCAACCGCCTCCTTTAAGTTGCATCTCTTACCACCAAACACCTCCTGGAATGGAACTTTCAAGTTGATCCAACTGTTCAAGCAGCAAGATTAGAGATGCGTACACGTATATTTAATACTCCATAACAAATTACAATGAATCTAGATAACATTATTTCTGCTAGAAAGTCAACAACTAACCGGTCGAAGTAAGGAGGTTTGCGAATCTTCTTGTAGCGGCACTCAGATTCCAACATTACCCGGCAATCCCAGTTGGACCATGTGACCACAGTAAAATTAGTGCTTTTTACGCCCCTTTTCTCAAGCCATTTATCATGGCGGAGAAGAGCCTCACTTAAAGTAACACCTTTGTCGACCTACACAAACAAGTAATATACAGTCACGCTCATAAACTGCATAAGCTTCGAATTGATACTAATTTAAAAACAAGCTTGTATTGTCATGGTTTAAGACATAAGAGCATTCAATGTAAGCTTCGAATTGAACAAGTATAGCAAAATTGAAGATAATATTGAGTATCATTACCTGTCAAGAATTTGTGCTATAGATATAGTCCAAAATTCCATGTATTAAATATATGAAAATATGAGACTTCATTAGAAATTACATTGCAATGTGCAAATTTTGATATCTACTACAGTCGGAAGGCAAAAGCTACCTTTATATGGCTGTAAACAGATAGCAAGACCCTTAAATCTCTCTCTCTCTCTCTCTCTCTCTCTCTCACTCTCACTCACACACACACACATATCTACTTACATGTGTTCTCTCTTTTTCCTTGTTTCTTTTCTCAAGAACGTTTAGCCAAATCTGATGCATATTTTTTCATATGTCAATACATTTTTTTTGACAGGATACAATTTTTTAATTTGTTCTTTCTCATCCTATTCTCTCTTTCCTTGTGAGTTGTGTTTTATAAAGCACATGTGTGCCAGTAGACTAGTAAATAGCTAGAGTACTTGATAAATTAGTGCATGGGTAACAAATATACTTCTGGAATGCCATAAACTATAAAATGTACTTTTGTTCGAAAATTGCAATTTATATGAAGATAAAAAGTAATACCCCTCCGTCCCATTTTACGTTTCTTTTGGAAAAAAAATTTGTCCCAAAATACTTGTCATTCTCTTCTTCCAAAACAATTTTTTAAAGAATTTTCCAAAGACTATCCTTGTACTACTTATCCCAATGTTTGAATAATTTAAATTAAATATACAAATAACACAACTTAATTTAATGCAATTGTTAGGAGTAGAAAAGGAAAAAAATTATCCAACTAACGTTTTCTTAAGATGTGTAATTTTGACAAAAGAGACATGTAAAATGGGATGGAAGGAGTATATGCAAGGGCGACTATGTCCATCTGAATAATGCAGCGATAATAAACATGTCACTAGGGAAATAAAATAAAAAAATACTCAATTAAATACAAACCTGAATCTGTTGGATCCCAGTCAGATCCTTGCAAAAGTCACTCAGCATCTGGTTGCACGTTGGACGCACATAAGTTTGGAAACATGCTTCCAGTTGACCAGTCAAGCTGCTTACTATTACCGATGGAAACTCAATTATCTCTTGTGGATGAGGATTTTTTGCCTTGTCACATGTAGCTTCAAAATCAATTACCACAAAATAGTGAAAATCTTGATACTGATGGTCAAAAGGGTATCTTTGGGGAAACATATTGATTGGGGCATGCTGGAATCGGTTATCCACGGATACCGGGTACATCTGCCCATCAAAAGCACTCATTTGACACAACTGCACATTGTTGGAGTCAGGATGGAAGTTCAACCACGGGCTGAAGTCATGTGGGTAATTATTTCCCTTGTAGCATGTGTTAGAAGATTCAACTAACTTGCTGTTTGGCCCACGGTCTGGTTTGACAAATTCACCACTCTGAGCCTGACTTTCATCTTTGACTTCTACAGTTCCTTCTGCCGGATTCCCACTACACTGTAGAGTGTATGGGTGTCCCTTACCCTGGAGGCCCACAGGGGATGCCTCACAGGACCTTTGCATAATTTCTGGTTTCAGAGGTATAGAAAATCATACATACATTAGGATCCATCACACAAAATGCTAGCACAATACTGTTTTAATATAATACACAATATTGGAACAAATAACCCAAGAAAATAATACAGATTACAGAAACAAATACGCAAATTGAGCATCCACCAACCTGTTACAAACTAGAAACTATTTTCATAAAAAGCACAACACTGATGAACCCAAAAAAGGAGCATAGGCAAAAACTATATCTAAACAAAGCAAATGTATTTTCATTCCCCTACCAGTTTACCACCAAACTCCATAACATCTTTCAGAAGCTGAACTCCCAAAAACAGGAACAAAGAGAATATCTGAAAAGAAATCCCCCTCATAACTATACAATGAAAACTTCTAAAAATACTTCTTCAAAAGTCTTCACTTGGATCCAAAGAGGCATAAAAAAAAAACTACAACCAAAGAAATCCTGTAAACATTGCCCAACCATCAACACCGTAGCATTTTTCACACGTCAAGCTCCCAACAACAAACAGTAAGAGAATATCTCCATATGTGTGTGTGTGTGTGTGTGTGTGTGCCCCAAGTGTTAATCAAATTAATCTACTAATCACTTATCAGAAGATGTTCCCATGGACAGGGACAAATTCAAGTCAACCAACCTGCTAAAACAAACATTTTTTTAGCCACACAATATCAAGGCAAAATCCATACAATACAAGTCATCAGTGCTAAATTAACTAAAACTCAAAGACCACATGACAGTTCAAAAGGGATTGTGTTCCGAAGAACCACAAGCTAGAGGACATTGTCAAACTAAACAATAGTCCAACAAAAATACCCATTACCACTTCGGAAAATCATTGCCTAAACAGCTAATGCACACAAACAAAAATCCCAAACCACACCACAAAAAAGCAGTGTGGTATGTGGGAGGTTAAATTATCATCAACAAACCTACAACTAATGACGAGAAACACTTTATGTATAATATAGTAAAAAGAAACTTGATATATTAATTATTCAATATGCTGGGCTAGATAAGAATTATTATTAAATTAAATATTAACTTTAATGTAGATTCGTATGTTGAAATTTTTTAAGGCTATTTGAAATAAACCAAGAATATCTATGGGCCTTGGTCCTTTAGATAATTTGAGTAGGGCTTTCAAGTCCTATAAAAGAGCAGACCCAATGCTAATACAAAATCAGGGGACACACCGGGTGAAATTGGAAAAATTAGAACATACATTGCACCTGACTGAATTGAAGCCTTCGATAGCGGTGGAGGTCTCAACGAAGGCAGTACATGGATCTGTTCGCCGAGGACTTGGAGGGAGGGAGGGGGCGAGAGAGAGAAAGAAGGAGAGGCAGAGGGAGAGGGGGGGGGGGAGAGAGAGAATGTGGCGTGTATATGTAAGTATGTGTGTGTGATTGAATAAATAAGTAATCTGTGAAGAAAAGGGAAGTAGGAGATACGTTGGACCGTGCTGGTGGGAGTGAATTGAAGCCTTGGATAGTGGTGGAGGCGGTCTCCGCAAAGGCAGTACATGGATCTGTTTGCCGAGGATTTGGACTAAGAGAGTTGTTGAAGCAGAGTCAAACTAATCAGTAGAAGTGAGACTAATCGGTAGATGCGATACTAATGGGTACATATGCTATTAAAAATGTTTTTGGTTAGGCTTTTGGATAGGTTTTTTCTTCTACATATTGAAAGTAGAAGTGTTAAACTGTGTGTAATCTAACATATATAAATGAAATGTTAGGCATGTTTATTTAACCACAAATATGGCGCATGACATGCCTTTTTTAAGTACATTTGTTTTCATCTTTTCTTCTAACTTCCACCTATGATGCAGGACACATAATCAAAAGCAAGTATAACAATTTGGGTGATTGAATCACAATTCAATCATGACCCAAATAATCCCCATTAAACAAATGATCACAGCCAATATTCCCGAGAAAAATGTATGTTTATTAATCCAAGTATAACTACAATAAACGTGTATATCAAGTATATATACACATAATAAAACTATAGCCTGCAACAAGTGGGCTAATAATTTAAACCCAATAACCATACAAGTCCATTAATATAAACAAAACAAAAAACCAATTCAACAATATGTCTAGAAACAGTATGAATAAAGAGGGACTGATCTCTATCAACTCTCCCCGGTAGGAAAAGTTCAATTATAATACATAATTCGTAAGTATAATACATGTATTCGTGAAATAAAATATTAAAACAATTAAGAATAGTATTTATTTTGAATTTGCCGGAAAGTAAAGAAAAGTGAACATAAATTCATATTCTAAAAATAAATAAATATTGTATACAATATATGTACATATAAAATTTATTTTATTTTTATTTGGCCGTCAAGATTTTTTTATAAAATTGTTATATTACGAGTATTTAGGGAATTTTTTTTATCATATTGACCAAAGTCTGAATTTGAGAAATATTTTACTTAATCAAGATATGATTAGATAGCTCAAGTGGTAAAGGATTTATCCTCAATCATCCAATGTTGTCCAAAGTCCTGGGTTCAAATCTAGCTCATCCCAAGATTATTTGGAACATATACTCAGTTGTAAGGCTATAAGCGTACTTATACAAAAAAAAGATAATTACTTTATTCGGTATAATTTTATCAAATTTTAACTATAATTTGATAAATTTACTTAATTATCTTTATTTAAATTCGACGATAATTCAAATTAATTTAATATTAATCCAAATTGAAATTTCATATCCAAACAAAATCTAGTTTGAAATAAGAAACCCAAATAGTTCCGAACCAAATTTAATCCGTTTAAAATCCAAAATTCGTCTGATTTTGACCCAAACCGGAATCATCCCGATCCGAACCAAAAACGATTCAATTTATGCAAAACTGAAACTGGATCCGAACCGAATCTGATCCAATCTGATTTGAATCGGATATAAATATACTATAACCGAAATTTGATCCGATCCAAAATTAATCCAATCCAAAATTGAACCGTACCTGAATTGCCAGGTGTAAGCTCAATCACTTTGGCCCTATTTGGTATTGCTACTGCATAAAGCAACTTTTAGGTGAAAACTAGGTTACAAACTGTTTGGTAAAATCTAAAAACAACTTTTTTTAAAAGTGATTTTGATCTAAAAGCTACTTTTAGTAAAAGCAATTGAAACAAACTCAACAATCCCAAACTCACCAAGAATTTTAATTTTTTTTACTTATATCTCAAAAGACAGGAATCCTAAACGAATCCTTAGACTCACTTAGCAATTTTTGGGACACTGATTTGACACCAAATAATGGTTTTTGTTACTAAATTAAAACCTAGACTCCAATACTTTACTCTTTATAATAGCACTCAAACTTCATTTCCTAAAAAAACATCTATCTTTGGTTTAAAATATAAAGCCAACAAATACTATGCACTCGATTATAATTTATATACATAGAATATCAATATAACTAGATATTTCAATTAGGCTTTTCAAGTCTTATACATAAGCATATCAAACGCTAATACAAAATCATGGGAGAAATTGGATAAATTGGATGAAATCGTAGGAGAAATTGAAAAAATTATAACAGACCGGACAAATATTTGATATCAGGAAATTTATCAATTGTATTTGAGAATTTTTTCACTACCAACTTTATTGCTAGTTCATTATTTTGGTTAGCAATGAAATATGTGTATATATACATAATAAATATGTGTCTAATTGCATAGATATGTATGCGAAGAAAAGGAAATTAGAATATACGCTGGATTGTGTGGACGGGGACGGGGACGGGGACGGGCACGGGCACGGGCACGGGCGTGAATAGATGCCATGGATAACGGTAAACCTGCCAAGAATGGCGGTGGTGGAGATGCCATGGATACGGGTCTCTCCAAGGGTTATACATAGGTCGATTCAAAAGGATTTGGATTGTTGAAGCAAAGAGATTTATGTATATTTAAACCAAGGTGGAGAGTGGACGAGAAAAGGGGGAATTGTTATTGCTTTTTCAAAGAAAACAATACACCATAAAAATGATGAAAATGATATGTATACAATTGAATAAACATATTTTTAATAAATAATGTATCTAGAATATTTACGGGGCACATTCATTTATTATTATTAGGTGTCATAAATAGCCCTCTATCCGATAGATAGTCGATTTGTAACAATCGCATTGGATTTTACTCAACCCGAAATTTTGGATTTGTATTTATTTTTTAAACTCAAAAGGGTTTGGATTTGAATTTTAGGTGTACCGAACCGTTATCTCATCCAAACCTAAAACCTAAAAGAAATATGATATTATATACACACACATATATTTAAAATATGTTATTTAAAAGATATTATATTATAATTTTATATTTTATAATAAAAATATTATAATTTTATTGTTCGGGTTTTTGAATTTCAGATTTTACTTCTTAATCGGGTTTCGGATTTATGATCTGAAATCCATCAGATCGGGTTCAGGTTTTAGGTTTCGGATTTTTTCTAGGTTCGAGTTTGAATTTCACCGATCCTACCCATTTGCCACCCTAGCCCTCTTTGCGAGGGCAGGGGCAGATTTACAAAGGAATTGGATATACCTGTATGTGGAGTAAAAGTATTGTGGAAGTAAAGTCGGTGGCAGACCTATCCAAGGTGAGCAAAAATTTATAAAATTTGCTTTTCATATAATTTTGAATAATATAAAATTTATCATCAGTTTAGTTTATAATCTAATTAATCATCTTTATTAAGTGATATTATAATAACATATATATAACTAAGTATTCGTTGTCCGTGGATGCACAGTTGTAAGACGAGTGATAGATTTTATTTATATATGATTCTAAAGTTTCATTTAATGTATCTAAGATTTTGTTTCAATATCCACTTTATTATTATTCATATCACTTATGTTACCAATTAAATATTTGTGTACATAATACTATGCGTTTGAGCAATTAAATAAATATTTGTGCAAAGAAAAAGAAAATTGGGTACATAATAACTATGTGTAACTAAAAAAATATATTTGTGAAAAAAAGGAAATTACTATATTTGTTGGATTGTGTAGACATGACTAAAATGAAGCCTAGATAGGTGATAGGTGATGCATGACAACTTTAACGAAGATAGATATATGATATAAAAACAAGAATAAAATAAGTTTGAGCGGATTAACTGCAGAGAACCCACTACCCCAATAAAATTTCCAACCATAGAAGGGCTAAAACAATAAATAGCCACCCAAAGAATACACTCAATTCAATATTCACCAACATCTCAATAATCAAGTCTTGTCTCCCGTGGGATTACATCACTTTTATAGAGTACAAAACCTTAGCACTAAACGTAATAAACTAAGGCGTGTTAACAATTGGGCTTAAGATAAATAACTTATTACATATTTAGTAAAATTCTAACCCCACATATATAATATATTGATCAATGTATTATATATATAACTCTTCACTTTAGTTTCCCATAATTCTCCCCTGTCAGAGAAAACTCGATTACGAGTTTTGTAGAAGGCAAGAAGCCAAGAATCATGCAAGAATGAAGAAAAACTTTTCCCACTTCTTCAAGAACGCCTAAGATAAAAGAACTTCAAAAATTGACCAACAGGCGAAGGAGGTGCAACCGAATATTCTCAACTGATAAACTTGATATGATGAACCTCAATAAAATCGCCAACTAATCCATGTTCCTCAACAATTTGTAGCTTAGTTTCTTTTACTTGCCCTCACTAGCAGCCTCTGTATCCACACAATTAAATTTTCGATATCTATGTCAACATGTTCGATTTCCATTGCAATTTCCTCCCTTGTGACTATTTTTGGATTCTCTACATGTATAATAAGTCGAAGTTGAGATATAACGGTCTCAAGAATCCTCTTTCGTCTCTCCGATGCATGTTCGTAACTTTCTTTTGGCAATTCAACTTTATACTCCCTTTTCCGATCTTTCAAGTTCATCATATTGATTATCTAACTCCTTCAACGTAAGCTAATATTCGAATAACGTGTTTCGGCTATAATAATCACAGATTTCATAGTGTATGGAATCACATTCATCCTCGAGACAACAAATATTATATTTTACTACCTCAATTGCAAAGTTTATGCATGTGGACATGATTTAATACATGAAACCACAATTGAAACTGAAAAACACTGTCATCTCAAATTGGTTATAGTTTTTTACGGAAATCAGAGGACTCATTTGTGGAAAGTATTGGATCTAAGGTACCAAACTATATTTTTACAAAAATATGTAAAGATAAAGATTAGGGTTGCCCTTTATTATAGCAGCAGCCAGCACGCACTTTAATTTTGAGGACGGTTCTTTATCACTTTCCAACTTATCTAATATGATCTCCACTCTTCTTCTTTGATTTTTGTCCCCGGATGAACTATGCTTTCCGAAATTTTAGTTTATATATAGTAGTTATAAAATCATTATACTTTATTGTATGCAATATCTCATGAGCCACATTTTAGTTTGAAGATTTTTTTTCCGAAGGAGTAGACTAATTTGTTCTTAGGTCCCCTAAATTTGTTAGACACGTGTCATGATTTAAGGCTATTATCAATTATTGGCATTTTCTTGCTAGGCTTTTGGTTTTAGTAAGTTGAATACAATTAAAGACTTTGGTGTTGTTAATATTAATTTAAATTCCTTTGAAGGTAAAAATAATAATCATCTACTTTAAAATACTATCAACTAAGACTTGTTTACTGAAGACCACTTAACTATTCAACTGGAACAAACACAAATTTTTATTTCCATAAATCTTGCCTAGTGATTCAATTTCATAAAAAACAAACCGAAAAGGAGTCTGAGAGGATAAAATCTGAAAAAATCTTTTGGGATCTCAATTCAAAAGTATATGAAGATCAGAAATTTAATTCATATTGTTATAAAATCTCTTGAACTTGCACACAACAAAAAATAGTAATTTGCAGTGGCACGATACAACAACAAATTCTACTCACCTCCCCACAAACCACCGCATCAACCAGTAACCCTCTAACAACAAACTAACCCAATCCAGTTAACCATTATTTCCCAATTGTCCGCTTCTTACATAACTATGATCTACAAACATCTCTACACATAAAAAAACTTGTAAACTAAGTGATAGTCTAACAATTCTAGTATCATCACACCACCTAATATCAATCTTTTATATGCAAAGCAATTAATCGCCCTAAACTCAATCACATTAACTACCAAACCACTCCTTAATTCCAACGCAGAAAAAAATCGCTACTTTAAATACACCGAAACCAAACTTGAAAACATACACAATAGTTCCAAAAACACATCACCATCTCACACACACAAACAAATTCATCAAATCAAACCAACACACACACACACATAATGAGACAATATTGAAAACGTGCATCAAGCAAAGACAAAAACAACGAAATATGAGAACTTTACAAGGCAAAAACAACAGATCTATAGAATAAATTTATATAATTAAAACAAAAAAATAAAGGGAGAAAAAAGCACCTATTTTTAAAGTATTGTAGGAGGATGCTTGTAGTTGAGAATAGAGATCATTATAATGATGATATTTTCCGGTAAATCAGAACAAGCGGCCGGAAAAAGCTTCGCTCGTCGTCGTCGCCGCTGGTCTGTGGCGTGAGTGATATGTATGTGTGTGTATATATATAGTGTGTGATGATAATATATATCTTTCTTAATTAGCACAGGGTTGCTACTAATTTCTTTATTTTATTTTTGTTGTACAATAATAATTATCTAATTATAAGTTTATAACTAACTATATTAAATTTTTTAAGTACAATTTGGTTGATGATATTTTTCGCACAGGATTGTTGCTAATTTTTTGTATAATAATTACTTTATTATAACTAGGTAAATTTTTACCATAATTTAGGCAATGAAATTTTATATTCTCGTTTATATATATATTTGTTTTGGAGATATACAAAGATATAAACCTAGTGCTATATTGTGTGTAATTTTTTAATTTTAAGTATACCAAGAATTTATTCTAAAATTTTAGTGAATTAAAAATTTATTTTTATATCTAAGAAGAAAATTATTATGTATGAGGTATTTTTAAAATAAAAATTAAAAATAGGGTCAAAAAATATAATTGATGCATAATTATAGATCGATTTGTTTATGCTATGTCGACTATATGGCTATTAAAATTTAGATTACTGATTTTGACAACAAAAAAATAATAATTAGATAACTGATTTTGACAACAAAAACAGAAAACAGATAACTGATACATGGGTAATGTATAGCCATTATTAACCTCGAGTAATAATCAAGGGGCAAAATTAGAACCAGAATTTCATGAAACTTGCCATTATATAAGACTTTTGGGGTAAAAGAATCATGCATCTTTATTATGTACAGTAAATAGGCTGTATTTCAGGTATGTTAGATATTAGTTGGCTTTTTATAATCATGAAAGACAAAATACAAGGTGTGATGTAATGTATTTTATCTCTAATCATAGTGTCTTTATCCATAAGGTTGTGCATGGAATAACAAGCTATAAAATTCAAAAATAAAGGACAATAGCACAAATTTGTCTTCACAGGGTACATCAAACTATTTAATTAATAGGTGAGTCACTACTAGTCTAGGCTGCATTAGATATACACTCAGGAAGTGACATACTGTTATCACTTGGAAAAGGATACTGTAGATAACAGGACAGTAACAATTTCTGAAGTTGACAACCTTTCCCCCAAGGCCGGTAAGTTCATGACTCAACAGAAATGTCAGCAGTCTGCTCTTCAGTAATCTTCCGAGGAGATGCTTTATGTTTTTCAGTTTCCAGTTTAGAGTGATCCTTGACCTTGCAATTGCCATTTGTGTTCCGCACATTGATTTGATTCTTAGTTTTAATGTTGCTGGCAGTGTTATTACCTTCTCTGTAAATGCCAAGGCTACGTCGATTGCCATGGGGACATGCTCCCTTCTCCGCTGGTGAATGAACAGCATCGCCACAGCTCCTTCTCCGGGTAAAGTTTGGTGATTTTGGGCGCGTCACTGGCAACTGGCACCAAACAAAGTAAATAGTGAAATTCTATTTCTGTGATGAATGATAGTGGTGCAGTTTGACATGTAAAACAGTAAGCTGAGATTATTTAATTATTAAAGTAATTATTCACATTACAAGTGTATTCTCAATGCTATTGCATGAAAAAAGCAAGCTTTCACATTCAATGATCTTGTCTTCAGACTTCAAACTTTATTACTTATGTCATATACAAATGAATTCAATAAAAAAATTTGTAAGTTGGGGTACTGATGCACGGTGCAATGTGGGTAGTCCACTTCCAGATTCATGAATTCTCTCTATACATTTATACCCACACAGACACATTATATACAAACAAACACATACATATACTTATCGACCACGAGTCTGTAAATAGGTAAACAGTACAGAATGAAGTGCTCATTAAGTGTCAAAGGACATCATGCAATCTACATTTATCATTTTGAGTATATGATATATCCTTCCCGTAATTCGTGCACCACTGTCATCCCATTTTGTCACTATATCAGTGGCAAGTACTGTACACTTAAAGAATCGGGGTAGAGTGTAGACCATGCACCTTGATCGTGTAAATTGAATTGTAGCAGAAAACTTTAATCTATAATTTTACATATAAATAGGGACATAATTTTCAATATACCCTTCCACTTCCATGTTTAAGTATATAATAAGCACCTGGTGAACCATCTATATCAAGCAGTTAAAATTTTCGATTCTGTTTGCTTATTGCTGAAGTACCTATTAAACGGGTGTATCTACACTTGATGAAATTATACTGTAAGAGTGTAACACATTGCCAGCTGGCAAGCATGATACATGTTATTTAAGCTGGATTAGCAAAGGAACGAGTGAATGACTAGAGTAGGAACATTTGCCTATATAAAGTTCCACGTTGAATACCTTTTTGGGCTCAACCTTTGGGGGAGGTCCTTCATGATAAAAACTAGGAACTGGTTTTGCTTTGTATGCCATGCTCTTACGGAGCTGCTTAATTGCTGCTGCTTGCTCTTCCTAATTTTACCAATTTGAATGAAAAAACAAGTTAAGATGGGTTGCTAAACCTTAGAATGATTACACTAAAGCATGCAAGATGCAATAGAGGTCCACACACAGTTCAGGAGAAATTTACCTTCATCCGCGCTTCATATTCCCTCTTTTCTGCTTCCAAAGCTTTGTGTTTTTCCTCCAACATCTTGTAGAACTAAAAAAAGCAATAGCAAGGTAGTTAATAACGAGGTGAAAAAATGATCTGAAAAGTACGAGACTATGTACATAATAAAATTTAAAAAAAAAAAAAGAAGAAGAAGTTATAGTTACTTCTTTGCGTTTAGCTATACGCCCTGCAGATGAAAATGAAGGGGCTACAGGAACTGTGACAGATCTGACTGTTCGAACGGAAGCTGCAGCACTATGCATTTTTAAGGAATATGTGTGCTTCCAAAATAACAAAAGATACACTAAATAGGAAAGGAATATAATATAGATGTATGCCAATTAAAAAGGATACGAGGAAGCCATCGACCAATTATCCTCGTCATCGTAAAATTTTCTATGATCAGGCTGTTGTAGCTTCTTTGCAGTTGTGCGAAAAGGCACCTAATGAAACATTAATAACCTCATTATCAGCAACCCATCCATATAACAACAATACATACTTACTGCCAGAATTTACTTGCAAACCTCAGTTACCTGTAAAAATTGTTCATATTACTGCAATTATTTTGGTAAATTTGTACTGCAAGGATATCTGATTCCTAGTTTAAATTACTATTCGGTAGATTACTGGCTAAAGTGCACCAATGTTGCAGGAAAGAACCAGCAACATTGGTCAATTTGCACTTCAGAATTCATGCATCAGTCTCCATTTGGTCTGCGATTTCATTTTTCTATTGTGTTTATCAGATTAGTAATCAAAAAACCTAGTCAACAAAAGAAAATTATACTCGCCCAGTCTAATCAAAGAAGAATATAGACTTTCAAGGAGAAGAGATGAATGGCTACTTCAAGCTTAAACGAACTCATTAATATACAGTAGAACCTCAATGAATTAATATATTAAACAATTTTTTCAGTCCCACATTATAAAGACAATGTATTTTTAATAATCTCGCTAAATTAATAAAATTCCACTGATCCTAAGGTTATTAATTTATAAGGTTTGACTGCATGACAACATGTCATATTTTTCCTTATTTTACTGTTCTGTCTTGTGGGTACGGAGTAGAGACGGGGAGCACTTCTAGTCACTTAAAGTCGAGAGTGTGACAGAGAGATGGTTTTACCTCTAAATGTTCTGCATTATTGGGGGTATGGGAATCTTTGATTCTTGATGAAAATCTGAGATTAGGATATAATGTTGAACCCGAGGCCTGTGTCCCAGTCATATACCTAGATGTTTGAGAAACTTTGGAGCTCATTTTGAAATTGTCAGCAGCTACAGAGCCTGAGGCAGATTTAACAGCTGAGCATAAGGTTTTTTCGCTGGACTTCTGGGTGTCAGGTATCACAGATCTCTCCTCTGGTGGACCAACCACACAGTTAATGCTTTTAACCCCTAAGACATCTTGCTTCTCCTGACTTTCTTCACCAAGCAAATCTTTAACAGTACGATCCTCTACCACAATGTTTTTAGTTTCACTACTTTCAGTTGTAATTTGCGAGGCTTTATCATGAGAGACGCCATTTGAATTAACACCCTTAGCATTGGGATTTTTATCGATATGGATACCTCCACCGTCCCTTCCCATCACAATGCCTGAAATCAATTCAATCAAGGTATTACAATGCTGTAGCCAGAAATATTTTATCAAGAAATACATTTTATCCAGTTATCTTTTCACAAAAACATGCATGTAAAAACATTAAAGAAAATAAAATTCTATATCATCGGAGACTCTAGGAAATTAGACACAAAACAAATACTCACTTTCTGAAATATATGCCAGGTTTAAGAAATAACACAAATCTTAAAAATACAAATATGTCATCCAAACTTAAGTGTCAGATTAATTATTTGCCCCCAAAGATGCCTAAATTTGTCATATTCTTAGTAAATAAACAAATTCTTTTTAAAAAAAAATCAGATTGAGAATATAAATGAAAAGAAAGAAAAAATACAAATCATACTTCACAATTTTAAAGATAGGATAAAATCTATAGTTTCTCAAGCCTCTCAATACATTTTCTAATTTTGTTACATTTAAAAGCATGATTAGACAAAAATATCATTCCACCAACATACTAACCAAACTATGTGAGAAATATAAAACAAAATCTTTCGACAACATTGAATCACGATAATCTTCTTACTCAACTACTTCAGCTCAGCACAGCCATGTATATACACAGGTGTTTGCTCAAATACAAACAAAATTTTATTAAAAATTACAAACCGGTGAACTGTAGTTCGAAATTAGTACCACTACTGATGTGTAGTTAAGACTGGTGCTTTGTCAAATTTATAGGTTAAAATAGTTTATAGTGGACATGACCCCTAATATACATGCATTAAAACCTCTATAAAATTTATAGTTCCAGAACCAGTTAATTTTATTAATTTATAAGCATAAAAAAGGGTACATAAATAAAAGAGCTGAAAACATGAAAATAGCATATGAAAAACAAGAAAGACAGATCAAGAAACACAAAGCTAAAATAAGAAAAGATGGGTCTTACTCTTACACCAAACAGCTCCTTGTGTTCCGATCTGGTAGAAACGAGCTCAAAAGAAATAGATATGGAGGTTGTGTATATAACAACAGCAACAACGTTAACCCCACTTTTTTCTTTCTCTAAAACACACACTCTCACTCTCTCTCTCTCTCTCTCTCTCTCTCTCCCCTTTTTCTCAAGTCTCTCTTCTAATCTCGAAACCGTTAACGTGCAGTACAGTTGCTAATTTAGTAATACACTACATACTGTACTTTATATAAAGGAAACGATTGCTTATGTAACTAGTACTAAAATAATCACCCTTTGTCTCCCCGTATATTACATCCAAAATCTTTAACGGCTGGAAAATGGGAATACACCAAAAACTTTTTTTTAATGTATTTTCAATTTATACATTATTAATTTATATTTGTTAAAATATATGTATTTATTTTTATATGCATACATATATATATATAATTTAATTAATTTATTATTAATGATTTAGTGGATATTGAAATAAAAAATTTATCTTCTTGTATATTTATTTAATTTTATAATTTCAATGTTGTAATAATAATATATTTTATGAACACTTTTTACTTTTATGTTTTACATGTCAAGTGAAAGAGTTTTAGGGTTCGTTTGGAATTGGTTTTTAAAATTGCGGTAAGAAAAATATTGTTAGAAAAAAATTAGATGGTTGCTTGATAAAATTTTTGTAGTGTATATGTTTTGAGATATATAATATAAAAAATAAATGTTTTAGGGGAGATTTGATAATAAAATTTATAATTATTTTTTTGAAAAGTTAAAAAGTAGATTCTTTTTATTTTAAAATATTGAGGACATGTTTTCTCTGATCGGAATTTTCAGAACAAAAACATTTTCTTATAACGTAGTTTTTGATTTTACTAAAAACCTTTTTAAATATTTTTCAGCCTGTTATTTATGTTGAAAACGGGCCTTACTTTGTTGAAGCTTAGAGTTCTAATTAAAAAAAATCAATAAATTAGGATATTATAAGTGCATTGATTTTACATTGTTTTTTAAGTATTTTCTTTAAGCAAAAATGCTTTTAAAAAAAAACAAGAGTTGTACATTTGTGATGTAACACCCATTTGTTGGGGGCATAATTGCCACTCCCACTCACATTCATATGTAACCTGTAATAACTAACATAATGCAACAACGGCTATACTTGTTTTTCGAGAGCATTACATGCTTACAGATTGATCATATGGAGGAAGATTCCAAATGAACAAATAAATTAAGTGAAAAAGTGTTGGTGTTTAAAAGAACAAAGATAATGACTGAAACTGTTATCACTGCTAATGGTAATGCCACTACTGCAACAACCACCGTAGCAAAAAACACAGAAACACAGAAGAAAAATAGGATTCAGGTTTCAAACACAAAGAAGCCTCTTTTCTTTTAAGTCAATCTTGCTCAGGTACATTGTCGATTCTTGCCCATTTCTTTTCTTTATCTTTTATGGATCAGATATGTTTTTGCTTTTCATTAACTTGTTAACTTGGTTTTTCTTCGTCGAATTTCAAAATAAAATCTTCAAAATAACATGTCTGGAAAATACGGGAATATGTACGTAAGACGTAATTTGAAGTTAACATGCTGTAAAAACAAGGTCAAGTTTGCATTTGCATAAACACACTCCAAACACTTTTTATATGCGAGTTTTGGTACTTTTTCAGTTTTTCTCAAAAAGGGTGCAGTTTAACTATAGTACAAGAAAATAATTAAATATATAATTTTATTTGTAATTAACTTTGACACAAATGCAGAGGTACATACAACAACACAATGAGGTCGAGCTTTCTGCTTTGGGCATGGGTAATTTTCTTTAATCTTCTTCCTTCTGAGTATAATACTTTGACATTACAATTTTTCTATAAAATAACAATAGTAGATGAAATAGTGTTCATGACAATGTCATTTTCCCCAGGCTTCCTTTAACATATTGTGTTTACAGCTATAACTACTGTTGTTACAATTGCTGAGATCCTCAAGAACAATGGTCTAGCCGTTGAGAAAAGTAAGAAATTTTCGTTTTACTTTCGCGAATTATTTTTTATCTATATTTCCCTAACCCAAAATTTAATTCAAATTAATCCCGGATTATTGGGCTTGTTGAAGCATTTGCATACTAATAGGTTATTGGGATGAATAGAGGTTACCACATCAACAGTTGCAATAAAAGATGAAACCAGGGGCAAGCAAGTGCAGAAAGCCGAGGTAAGTAGACGTTCAGAGTTGTCTTATTTTCCAATGTTCAACCTTTTCTTTAGATTCCATGTAATAGTAGATTTGAATCCTCCCTCTGTACAGATTTGATGAATCGCCCTTTACCATATATACTTGCATTGTGCAGATTGAGATTGTGCTGGGAAAGACGGAGAAGTTTGACAGTCTGATGACAAACAACGCAGCTTCTACGGGTCAGGCTGATCAGCCAAGTGCTACAGTGACGCAAAAGGGTAAAAAAAAGCAGTAGAATACTTTAAGGCCGCGCATATATATGTTGTTGTTGAACTTTATTAGACACAGGTGTAGTTGGTATTTTCCAGTTCAAGCTCGACACTGCTGCTATTATGCATATTTGAAGACACAAGAAGGGAACAACCCAGCCCTGAACACCTAATCTTACTTTAATATGCAAGATGATAAGTTCTTGTAGGATATATGAGGTTGCTAGCTCTTCTTGCTGTATATAAAAGTTGTAAAATTTATACTATTTGAGATTAGTGCATGCATGTACGATGATTACCATCTCACCTTTGATTCAACTACTAGAATAATATGCAAGAAGTTTAAGGTTCGGACCCTTTCAGGTTTCTCCTCTATGCTCTAAAATTTAAATATTCGCAATCCTATGTCTCCGCGGAGTCTCATCGTACCAATGGAAGAGGGCATTAACGGGACATGATACATTTCCTATGTATTCTATTCCTTTCTCCTAAAATACTTTTCTAAAATAATAATATTTCACAAAATATATTTTAGTCTGAACTACGAATCAAGGCGTATTGGAGAATTCTTACCACTTGGTATCTAATGATGAACGACAGATAACATAGATGCGGTTTTGTTTCTGAAACATGGGGAAATCAAGTGTATACTTTCGACTTAAGCCAGAGGACCACCACTATCATTCATGGAAGTTCTAAGTTCTGATTGAATAGAATATGCAAGGAATATAAATGCAAAGCTAGTACTAGCCTACTAGGCCATTACTTCAGAGACAAGACATTGATAATTAGAACTAGTCCATGCTTTAACAGGTCTAGTTCGAAGCTTTCTTCAGACTTCAGTTCAACTATCCTCCATTTCATCCAAGACGGGATTCAGCAACTACAGTTTTTCCGCCTAATGATGAATATTCAGGCTTGCCACCAATAGAACATCATTTCAACTTACATTTGTATGGCATAAATTTTTGTTTACCCCCTTAGAGTTCTGTTCGTTATTACAAAACATTAACAATCCAATCATCTTATATACTGGGAAAGTAAAAAATTGATTTCCCTTCGAGGGTAGTTTTTGCTCAGCTGCCCAAATTTAGCCAACAAATAAATTTTAATATAAACTAATTGCCCAGATAACACAGTCAGGTAAAATATATTAACCGAATCATAATAATATTATCAAAAACGAACCAGACCAGCTCCTACATTTTGAATTACCACCAACCAGTTCAGCTAAATTCTATTTGAATTACTCTTGCCAGAAAGAAATAAGTAAAAAGATATATTCTAAAACGATTAAAACAAAGAAGTAGAAATTTATGTTCATTCACTAAGTTTAAACATCCAGATTTTCATGTAATTCCTTCAATAAGCTGTGGACTAATCCTTGGCTATACAAGAAATATATTCCGACATTTGTGGCGTGCAGATAATCATGAAAAAGATTTCGCAGTAGAAGAGAATATGATACACCAGCATGCCAGAGTTTCCAAAAATACACAAGTACAGTAACTTTCACGCAAACCAGGTACAGTTATGACCCCATCTATGTTTAACCGAGTGGAAACTCGAGTGACCAAATAGTAGAGTACATTGCAGAGCAACCTTCAATATTTACCAAACTAGTGCTTCTGTTTCTTGTTGATATCGTAAAGGACACACAAATCAGCAGCTGTCTTCATCTGAAATAATGAGAAACAGTTGCCAACAGTTCAGTAGAGATTGGAGAAAAGACAGAGCAGATTGGAACAAGACCCTGAAAAAATTACCATCACTGCTTGTAAAGCAAGATACACCAAGTCAACATATAACATCCTAGCAATGTAACTTCGTTTGATAAATTGAAGTGGTTAGTTACGCAAACACATAGGACTTTGTCAGGTTTCCCTAATATTCCTATATATAAGTCCAATCAATAGATTACATAAGAAATGATTAGGATGGTCAACAGAAGACAAGCCAGAGTTCATTGATAAGGTAAAAAACAGTCAATGATGTACTCTATAAATTCAGTGATGAGAATGTATTAGCTCCCTCTTACTTCATATACATGGTCATAGATAGTTATTAGGAATCTAGATATCTATTTGTATTAGTTTCTTATTAATCTTAAATAGGTTTGAACTCGTCTATAATTCAAGGAGAAATAATCATCTTATATTATTCAGAGTATAAATTTGATGAACTGATAGATATTTGATCAATTCAGGGATTTATTTGTGTTTCTACCGACACTCTGTGCAGATGGGTTCTATCCTATAACCGTGTCCTTGTCTTGCATCACTATTTCAAATCGGAGATTAATCAATCCATGTCGCAGATATTTCTACACTGACTCAATAGGAGAAGCGGAAAACATCTTACCACCTATACACGTGCTCTGATATGGCTAAACCAACAGTCTAATTGCACATATGAAAACTTTTAAGCAGGGGGAGCTTTTACATATAAATATCCTATCAGAGCACATTGATGCCCCCTCAAGTGGCGGATTAATTGCCTTGGTGATTTTCAAAAGACTGGTTGTAAATACTTAAACTTTAAGCATCCCAAGAGAATAGATCTACCGGAAAATACAGAAAGTAGTCATATATACAAGAATAGACGAGCTATCCAGCAGATATTAAGCTTATACCCTCTTAACCACCAGGCTCCAGCTAATCACTTGTGACCAACCATTAAACATCTACTAATAGCAATATTCAAAGAAACTTGGAATTCAGAAATTTAGTACACAACGAATCAATCATACATTCTTCATTCTCCAAATTACTTAAAGGACAAAAAAGCACTTCTGACATTGCAATATATTCAATTTACAAAAGAAAACACCACAACCAAAACTAAGGTGATACCGACCACCAACATGTTTACTCATGCTGCATTACCTGTATGACATTGATGGATTGCTTGATTGCCCATCCAAATAGAAGAAACCCAAGAAGGATGGAATTCAGTAAACTTTGTTGAGCGACACCCATAAGTACCTAAAGGGAAATTATAAATAACACGATCTTTCTGTAAACTAGTCAAACCATAAAAATAAATATAACAATTATCAATATTAAACCTTACTTCAGTTATAGTTTCAGTCTGGTTGTTTGCGAGAAGAAACAATGTTATGTAAAGAGCCTGCAGATAAAAAAAATCAACTCATGCAACATGACGTTTCTAAGCAATTATCATGATGAAAAACCCTGCAAACAAATTCTGACCTCACAGGCAATACAGCAGTAACCCATGAACATCCGATGTCTGTAGTATGCCCTAAATAGCCAACTAGTGCTGTCTTTGACATCTTTATGGCTAGCTTTACCCACCAAGAACGTACTGCAATGATGAAATGGTGAAGCAACAGAAGTTCTCTTAAAACATATTCAATCAATAGCAGTCAAGATATAGGTATAGTCATCTTCAGACAATAGATGTTGACATTCTAATATATAGGGAAGTCGAAATGAAAATTTACATACCTATACATTTGCAACCAATGGCTGGCAATATCTAGAGCAAGCAATGACATGAAAACAAATCCAGGCCTGAAGAAAGCAGGTACAGATACTTTACAAGCAGAAGCTCCGATTGTTCAGCACTATTTACAAATATAGATCATACAAACCTGTAGACTTGTGAGAGAATTACCAATAGGCAAGCTGTACTAATCCTGCAAGGCAAAGGTCATTTACAACAACCAGTGGGCGGAGGAGCATTATGAATCAACTAAAGTGAAGATAATTATAAGCTTCTAGTAAATATAATTTCAAACAAGAGAGACGAGGAGGTTTTATTTAAAATCACCTATCTGTTACCATATCCAAAACAGCTCCAAAGGTAGAAACTATAACAGAAAGGGGAACAGAATTAGTTATATGTCCCACAACCTTCCTGCAAAGTTATCATCATATAAAAACGAACACCAATTGTATCAAATATGTATACATCAGAACTGGTACACACCTTTTATTCATTTACCATATTTGCAAATTAAGATCACCTGACTATGAAAGAATAGGAGGGGTATATAATTAACCTAAAACTAAGCATACGCTAAGATGACAGAAATTTCCTACGTTCTGTTGATCAAATGCGGCATGGCGCAATAATCAGTGCATCAAAACAGTTTCTCACTGATACTTTCTCTTGAACTTGGATATAGCAAAATCACAGTCACATGTGACTATGTGAGGAGAGTGGCAGGACATATATCTGCAGTGCCATGGATGTACAGTAGAACAGTTGCAAACCTTTACATTACTTATAACAATGTATCTTACGTTCCTGGTCTCAGTTTGGGCTCTAGTTTTACTTATATATACCTATATTTACACAGCATTACCCTATCATTCCCAACTAAATCCAACATACAATTTACTAATCTAGCAACCAACGTAACATATCAAGCATTAATATTCAGACAACCCTGTACCTTGGTTAAATTTGCGGGCAAACCAGCCATCCAGTGCATCACAAACAAAGCTTCAACATAAAATACTCAATTCAAAATTAAAGTTATGCAACCAACAAACGATTAGAAAACATATTATCTCACCTGATGAAATAGAGAAGTGAGAAAAGCTTTCTGTTGGAAAAGCATATAGCAAAGGCAAATATATTCATTAAAATTCTTATGTATCCTGCAAAGCCGTAAACATGAAATTAACTCATCTACCAAACAGTTAGAGAAAAAGAAGACATTAAACCTGAACTGAATAACTAGGTAATTATCCTTTCGAGTCTTTCAATTTTCACCGCAGCAATGTTCATTTCATGTGTAACCTAATTAATCAACTCTGAAGTTGAAAAAGTCACATACCAATGATATTGGGAATGTAGAGATACACAGTGATTGTTGGAGCCATAGTTGAAATTGCAGAACAAGCTGGATACAACTCCGCCTTATTTGTTCAACTCAATTATAACAAGCAGCAATCCACGTATACTTAAAAGTAAGTATCGAAACTGCACGAATCAAGTCTCCGCAAGCTGTAACTAATCAAACTAGACAAGTAATCGAAGAAATGAGTAGGAATTTGATGAATAATTCTTTAAAACCCTAAAAATCAAAACAACGAGTAAATGCACGAATAATTAGTGATAAAAATACATTACAAGACAGTAATCGAGAAGATAGAATATAATCTATGGTTGCTTCTTCTCGAAGAAATGATTCTACAGCGATTGACAATTGATGAACAGCAATACATAAAAATAAATATACTTGCGTACCTGGTTATTATGTTCACTTATTAACCTCCCTCTATCATAATAATAATGGTCAGAATAGGGGAAACAGCTCTCATTTCATTTCTGTGTTACTATCATGCATATGATAGATAATACAAATGGATTAAAATTACTACTAGCTGCAATGCAACGCAATGACTAGTATTATTCTCTGCGTCCGTACAGTGGTGTCTCTGTGTATGTCACGCTGTCTGTTTGTTTTCGGTCCTTGCTCGGTTTGGGCGTTAAGTGATTATTATGTGAATTTATTATTTATTTTCTATTCAACCTCGTATAAATTGATAGATATTAGATAGACTGCACCCTTTTATATTCACGATATGTTTGCTATTGCACGCAATCAAAGTAATTTCTTGCTGAAAAATAAATAAATAATGCTTGGTAAAATTTAAAACATATTTTTGAAAAATATTTTTGATCAAAATATTAGTTTTAGAAAAAAAGGTTCTCATACTTTTAAGGAAAAATTGTTTTTCAACTTTTGGAAAAAGTAATTATAAATTCAATTATCAATTTTTTCTAAAATTTTTATTTTTTATAATCACAAAATATACAAAAATTTAAAATATTTTCAAATGTGATATGATTTTTCACTTTTTCCACCAATCAATTGTTCTAACTTTTAACCGTACAAAATTTTGAATAGCAACTTCAAACCGATCTTATACTACATTTTTTTTCTAAACATATAAAGTTGAGAAAATTACATAAATATTAGGGGTAACTATGTAATATGCTTGTAAAAAAAAGAATTGGAGATCAATTAAATAATAAAAGATGGTGTTCATTTGTCACTAAAATTGTTATATTAACAATACTTTTATTTAAAATATGTTGGTTGCATGTTCAGTGTGTACATAGAAAAATAATAATATGATTTTGAAATGTTTGGAGCAGCAAATTTTATACATGTTACTATACTTGTATTATCCTTTGGCACGATAATTTGTTAAAAGGAGCAAAAGAGTGACCTTTTGCTTTTGGTTAAGATCTCAGTTCTCAGCACAAGCATTACATGCATGTTGGTTTTCATTAAAACCTATCCGGCATTCAAACTAATCAGCGAGAATATACCTTCCTTGCGCTATTCAGCCAACTCACCACACTTTTGTACAACTTATTGCCATCAACATGCATAATTCATTGCCATTTGACTAGGTTACTTGCAGAGAACTGATGCTTGTTCCGACAAATTAGAACCGTAGGTTATGCTGCGAGAGTGAAATATTTACTCTAATTAGCCCAACAAATTGATACATCTTGATATATACTCCCTTTGTTCATCTCAGTATATGACCTCAACACTTGGTCTATGAACACTAATGATCTCCGAGAACATTTTATAGTACAACTACAACATCACCTGTGAATCAAGTTCTCATTGTTCAATACAATTTTACAATTAAAATATTTAAATTTGTATAAATGCTTTCTAGCCATCCAATTCAAGGAATCCTGATTCGGTTAGAGGACTTCTGGTAAAATTCTATACAGATTTATCATATACTGGCTCAGACAAGACTCAACTCGGCTTCTGTAGGTCTGTTGGACTCTAATGAAGCAATCTTCTTTTGCAAGGCCACCAAATCTTCTCCAGCATCACATATATAGGCAGAAGCTTGCCTACCTGATAGAGTTGCGCCTTCCATACTATCTATATAATCCTGTTAAAAATAAAAAAAATAAAACTATTATATCAATGATAAAAAAATTATCCCATTTAGCAAAAAAAAAATTGATGCCTTTACAAAGTAGAACGAGCACCATCGCATTCTGTATAGACATCTTTCAGAAATAATCACAGTGACTTAACATAATACATCATTATGCATAACTATATCAATGGAATCCTGGATTTTACTGCTGACCAATTCAGAAGTATGTTGCACTTTAGATGCATCAGTTACACGCAAAGCATTATGAAAACTCTATAATGTTTGCACCAATATGCTATACTTGTATAAGAAGTTGATTATATGTTGTGTAACTGCATCCTGAAGTCATAACAGACATACTGTATAATGACAATAGTTTACATAGAGTTGGATGAAGATGTCATCTGTTTCGTGTATGATCCAGCAAGGAAAAAGTTTCCAATAGGGGTCTTCTGATCAGGTCTAAATGGGTCTTTACCAGGCCCCTCACGGTATAAAGATTGGCCAATTTTGACAACAGATGACCATGTAACTTCCAGACCTTGGGAGGATGGGAACAAGGCCAAGACCTGATAGAGAAATGCATTTTTTAATATTTGAGAAAAGATTTTATGAATTGATCAGCTGGAAAAATGCAAAGTGCCAACGACCTCTACCCCTGCTCGTCTTTATCACAAGATATTTTGACATTATTCACAAGTTCAGAATACTTGTATATTAAACTTGCTATATTTGTATTTGGATAAAAAAAACTGTTTTTTTTTCGCTAAACAGAAATGTAAACTTCTATTCAAAATTTTAAAAAAACATATAAATATATTATGTACAAGTCATAAGTCCTTCTTTTAGCACCTTAAAATACTTTATCAAAAGTCAAACGTGTTATATTAGAGATTAAAAACATGGGTCATTCTTTAAGATTTCAATAAGATGTAGATTTATATAAAGTTTTGAGATACCAGCCCAGTAGATATGGAAATTACAAATTCCCACAAACAAATTCAATTTCTCAAACATATAATCATGTCAGGCAATGAAACATCAGGTCTATGTCTATGGGCCTGTATGTACAACCTGTGCATAGTTAAATTACTTATGTATGATAAATGAGGTAGACGTTGCTAAAAATTAATTGATCCTGTATAAACTAAACGCACCTGCTTTGTAACTCTTTCTATGATTTCACCATTTGGTAATAAACGATTTCACCAATTTGTAACTAAGCACACATCTATAAGGAAAGAATTGATTTAGGAGATTGACACAATGAACTGCTGCAATAAACGATTTTACAATTTTCTCATAAGAGAAGAATTGTCTGCTTCATAAAAAAATGACAAGGCGGATATATGTAGCGTTAATGGAGTCTTGCCAAAAATGACAACAATAATATCCTTGGTATTTTATTAATACTAGTCAGAAAGAAGAAAGTTCTTACTGGAGCAACGAGCCTTGCCCCTCAAGATAGTAATCTTCTGGAGATGCAAGTGCTAGGTCTGCAAAACAAGAGAAGTCCGCATCTGGGGAATAAAGGAGATTATCCAATCCTGCTGCTTGCCTCAGTTGCCTAACATTCCATGGTAAAAATCAAATATATATATATATATATTCCTAAATTTAGGGCCGGAAAATGTATAATATAAAAGAACATTTTCCTGCATGAGGGCACCCATCTGGTATCATTCTAGCTCAATAGCTCTAGCCTAAGAACGCTTAGCTTAACATATATGGACATGTACACACTACGTGATAAAAGTTTATAGCTTATATGGACATTTATACACACATGTCGCATAGAAAGGCTTTTAGAAACATATATGGGCTTAAGCAAGACATGCATTACACAAAAGACACTAGGACATGTTTAGGACAATGGGATGGTTACTTATTTATAAGGAAGTGGATCCTTAGTCATATAAGGAATCACTAGGACATTGTTGGAGCGCACTTTTCATCCTCATTCCTTATATTTTAGTTCAGGGACTCAAATAGCTAATCTCTCTTAGAGTTGCTCTTGGTGACCTAAATTAGGTATATGGAACTAAAAACAACCAGAGCTACGCCTGACAAACACAAATGACATCTCTAGAAATCTGATGCAATAAATATATTGAGCTTGTCGACTTTTAACGAAAAAATACCATGCTCGCATATCCGCACTAAACTACTCCACATGCACTTTCTACATTACTTGAAGAAAATGCTTCAACTTTAAAATCTAACTTATTCTTCTCTAGACTACACAAGAATAGCAGAAATCTACCATGTTCCGATATAATCTTGCCACCCTAGACTAAAATCTTACCGTATCTCAAGTTAATGCACACTATAAAATTACACAAGTCCAATCAAAATTCTGAAAACACTTCAACGTCAAGACAAATGTACGCAAACATATCGAAAAAAACATCAAAAAGTCACAATCAGCACTCAACACCATCACAACATATCTCTAAAATTCCTAATTCATGAAAAAATCTCGAAAAAAACAACAAAATGAGAATGAATTAATAGAGTGATAATGCATACCATTGGTGCTCATGTCGGATACATTTTTCTCTAAATCGGAGCGAACAAGCATCAGTCTATGAGGCTTGGATTGAGTTAACGGACGGCAACGGGGGAGTGAAATTCGGGCAGAATCAGGCCGGAAAGTGGTCGGAAAATACATAGAGGATGTAGCAGCTGACATATAGGAAACGAGGAAACAAAATTGTATGGCCTTTGAGCTTAATATATACAATATATATTATAGATGGAGAGAGGAATCAAGAGAGGGTAGAGTTAGAGAAGATGCGAAGAGTTGAATATTTTGTCTTTTCTCGCCTTGAAGATTCCATTTTCACTTTATACATGTCGTATTTTATAATATCCAATTCTATATGTATGCGAGAGAGAGAGAGAGAGAGAGAGAGAGAGAGAGAGAGAGAGAGAGAGAGAGAGAGAGAGAGATGAGAGTAGAGAGTTGAGTGCGGGTGAGGTGATAAACAGAAATGTTGCACTTGCCGCCACTAGCCCACTAGTACAGAGATGAAAATTATTTTCACTAAAATTCACTTCTGATTGGGCCAATAAATAACATGCCTAAACTGTTAACTGTCCTTCCCTATTATGCTTCGGTTCAAGAGGCTACAGCCCACTTGTACACAAGTCCAAACGTGCCACCCTCGGAACATATGAATACTCTTACGACTAAAAATATATATTTATTTAAAAAAATTATTTATTTATTGATAAATAAATAAAATATTTATTTATCGATAAATGAATAATAATTCATTTAGATAATATTTTTAGACTTTTTAATTATATTATTTTATATATATTATGTTCAAATCTACTAAAAATTCATCGTGTTATAATTTTTATGTAAAATTTAATTAAATTTATTTTTTTAAATTTCTAGATTAGTTGTACTCGTACATGAAATATATTACACAAAATTAAGGATAAAATGCATTTTGGTGGAGGGAAGAAACAATCATAGACATTTTTCAAAAAAATATGACTTATTAATATGTTTGAAAATTACTATTGAATAAAATGTATTCATATATTATATATTATTTGAAATATAGTGATTATTTATTTATATTTATATAAGACCTATAAAAACTGTATTTTTATTTATTCTTTTATGCATTTAGGGAGATTATTCATTAATCTCATTTACCCAAATTGATACCAAAAAAATATATTTATTTATCGAGATTATTCAAGCGCTCTTTCATAAATTACTTTGGTTGTCGATATTACGCTCATGAATCTTGATATTTTGATAGATTCGGTAAGACACCCTTTGACTGAAATATAAAAATTGAGAAAACATATTTGTGATGGAATGTTCTCAGGAAATTATTTCAGATTGAATTATTTTTTAATATAAATATATTGTGACATTTTTATAAATATATATTTTTATAAATATATATTTTTTAATATTCTCATATATTTATATCAAAAAAAATCTAACTTCATGTAGTTACCTAAATATGATTTTAGGAGTATGATTTTCATAAAAATTATATAATTTAAAATGTATTGACTTAGAATGTATTTGGAATTGTTATTGGTGATGATAATAATAATTTTTTTCTTAAAAACATGTAAAAAAAGAATTTGGTAAATTTTAAAATCAATTTTCTGAAAAAGTGTTTTATCTGTTTTGAGAAACACGTTCTCATGTTTTAAAAAAATAAAATTATTTTCAATTTTTACATAAAGTAACTACACATTTTATTATTAAATTATTTCAAAAATTTTATTTTTTATTTTAACTCAAAACATACATAAATTAAAAAAATATCAAATAATTATCTAATTTTTTTTAGCAATACTTTTTCTTTAAGTTCCAAACAAACAAAAGCGGTGTAAATGTATCTTCAAAAGCTTATGCGTGACTTTATTTACCTATAATCATGTATCCATTATAACTTCTAAAAATATGTTAAATATTCTAAAGTTATTTTTAAATAATTATTTAAAATTAAGAGATATCATAATATAATATAAAAATTATTTTTATAAATATAAAAAAGAAAATTCTATTGTTATAAAAATATTATCTAATTTTTATATTCAAAATACTTGTAACTTTAGGTAAGTTATCTAAAATCGATTTTAGCAACAATTTTTTCATTTTATTAACAAATTACAAAAATTATAGTTTAACAAGAAAGTTATTTCATAATATTTTTTTTGTACGCGGTCAGTTATCTAAACAATGCGCTTTAGGTAAATTTCATGTTTAAAAATTAATATTGTATTGTTAAAAAATCAAGTTTTATTTTAAAATATTTTCAAATTTATCCATGTAATCATGTATATATATAACTTCATGGCTTGTACGAACTCTTTATACAATTTTGTTCATAAAACAATTTGTTTTTTAGACTATAATTTTCAAGGGTGGCCTATTTGAGTGATAATAGTGGTCCTGGGGGAATATTAAAAGAAATGACAAAAACATTATTGAAACGTCTTTTTTGTGGCCTCATACGCAGGTTATCCTCTTTATAACTTGTCACCACATCCTCTAAATTTATATGTGATTCCTATTTAAAACGGTAAGGATATTGCTTATTTGCTTTTTGTTTGTTACTGGAGATGTGAGTTTGCTGCTTATCTCTGGTTCTCGCCCATGTGTTAACCAATATTTTATTAAAACAACAGGGTTTAAATTAGGAAAATGTTATTTTTAGAACATTTTTTTTTATTTTCAAAATAATTTGTATTAGAATTATGGATTTTTTATTTGCTAAGAAAGAAAATATAACTTTGCATTGGAAACATAAAAACGACTCTGAAAATAACATTTTCTTTAAATTATTAGATCATTTTCCTAATATTTTAATTTATTTTCCGATTAATATATTGTGAAGTACCTGCTATAACAAATAACAAATATATATTTAATTTTGTACGAGAAAACGTCCCATAAATTTTTGTTACAAATTCTTTTTATATATTTTAATCACACATTTAATATTTTGAAATTCTTTTTTTTAGCATAAAAGTTTAAAATTTAAATTTTTATATAAATTTTTTTTATATATAATACTCCGTAATATTTTTTAAATGTTGGTAAATACAGAAATTAAAGTGACACAAGTAGAGAACACGGACGGAGGAGTATAATACGAGTATTTTTGTGAATGAGCTAGCAGACTAGTCAGTGAGGACTAGGGACAATTATATTACTTGGAGTCGACCTCAATGGCTCAATCTCCTACTACAGAATATTTACGACCAGTCGCTAATTGGTTTGGAGCAATATGTAACAACTTTTGTGAACATTATCTTCCCAAATATATCTTTATCTCTTCTTCGTGTGTGCTCAGCAAACAAACAAAACACGCACATTCAGAGTTCGTTATTCTTCTCTATACTGTCTACTTAGCTTCCCTACTCCGATTCACACAAAATTCTCTTATAACAAATGGAGTCATCATCGAACACAGCATCAGCATCGAAAAGGGTCGCCAGATGGATGGTTTTCGACACACCTGCTACGAACAATGCCAGTACTAGTACTAGTAACAATAATAATAATGATAATAATAATGCAAGTACTAGCACCAGTACTAATTATAATACAGTGGACGAGGCAACAATTGTAGAAAGGACAGCTGAATGGGGACTAGTGGTAAAACCTGCAGTGGGAGAAGGCGGAGGAGGCAGCTTTCGCGCGATAACTTCAAGCCCACGGAGCAGACATGTATCGGGACGATTGGCAGGAGATTCAGGAAGAATGTTTGGAGATTCAGGGAGGCTGACTACAGAGGAGTATGGAGTGCCAAAAGTGTCAAGTGCGTTGAAGGCAGCATTGGCTACATTACAGCAAACATTTGTTGTGAGTGACGCAACTAAGCCAGATTTACCAGTAGTTTATGCTAGCACCGGCTTTTTTGAAATGACTGGTTATTCGGCTCATGAAGTTATCGGAAATAACTGGTAAGCATTTCACTGCAGTCTTGGATTATCTTTCTGCTATTCCATAATTTTAATTGTAAAATTACATGCTTGTTATTTTTATAATTTTGCAAAACACTCCCTCAGTCCCACATATTTATTTATGTTTCGGAGAGAAAGTCCGGCACGTAAGGTGCATATAAATATAGTTCCATAATTTTTTTTAATTTTTTTTTTCTGAATAAAAATTTAAACATTAAATTTTCATTCAGAAAAAAAAATTAAAAATAAGTTATAAAACTATACTTTATATGCACCTTAAAATATGTGTCGGACCGTTCCTTCAAAACGTTAACAATTGGGTGGGAGGGAGGTAAGTATCACCCTACGTATTCGGTATTCCCCTGACATGTAACTACTGGCTTATGTATGCCCCTGACATATGTTTCCTTTTTAATAGAAACAATTTATAATAATTTTATATTCATTTATTATTTTTTAAAAGTTTATATTTATTCAATTTTAATATTTTTTTAAAAAAATTAATATAATTTATTTTAAAATAACAGTAAATTAATTTTGATATTGATTAATAATTGAACCTTAATCATTTTATTTACAAATAATAGTAAATTAATTTTTATCTGCCGAGAATCCAACATTAATCAAACAACTATACATAAGAGTAACTTCAACAAACATATTACTTATATATAGACTCTTTAGCTAAAATTTAAGAAAATTTGTTAGAAACTATAAAAATGATACTCCAGATACTTCCTTAAGATTTACTTTTCATTCCTTATAAGGAATAGGAATAGGAATGTATAGTCATTTCTTATCTTATTTTTGTCAATTAAATATTCATTTTTTTCACATTTCCTTTCTCTCTCTTTTTTATCTCCTTTCTTTAAATTTATTATTATAATAATAATATAAAACATTGATAAGGATTGTTGTTCAAGTTATTCTAAAATCACTAAGAGGTTATTTAATAATATTATTTTTAAAAAACTCACTTGGATGTTTTTGACTCTAACTAATTATATTTAAAAATGTATACTTTTACTTTTAACGATCAAATTATATGAACTCCTCTAGTCTAATTATATATTGAATATAATTCAGTATTTGAGCCCACGCTAAAAAAAAATACAATAATAATAAAAATATATAAGATTAGGGATTCAAAAAAATACAGTTGAAAAGACCAAAGATCTATCTTGAATGAAGAATATAAAGAATAAAGAATTTTTTAATATATGTATTTCAAATATTTTGAGAGGTAACTTTTTACCGATTACAATTGAGAATATGCAAGATTTTTATTTATACAAGACACTCATTTGATTTGAAATGGCAACAGTATCAGGAAATAATGATTATTGGAGGCTTATATAAAATACAATATAAATTAGGATAGTAATATAAAATATTTATTTATTAAATGCATATTTTTTTAAATAAAAAATACATGCATGTGCTGGGTTCTATGAAGAATCATTATTTAATTAGATATTAGAGATCATATATATACAATACCCAAGCATGATATATGTTCTCCGGTCTGCAATTAAAAAATAGTTTTTATTGAAACTTTTTTTTACATATATAAATACATTAATTTTCAAATTTGTATCATAATTATTATTTTTTATTTTTTTATTACCGTGTATTTTCACATTGAGTGTTGAAGCAAATGACTGTAGTAGTGATTCTTTTTACTATTTTTAGTAAATTTGTTTACTATTTATATGTATAAATTAGGTTTTGAAAATTTTAAAATAATAGAAAATATCATATAAATAATAAATAAATTATTACTTATAAATTATTTAGGTATCTAGATAATTTTACTTACTAATCAGTAAAATATTTAATAAATTATAAATTATAAACTTTTTTGTAAAAACTAAATTATTTAATACAAAGAATTTCAAAATAGATGGATATAAAAATACAAATTATTAAAATCAATTAAGACAGCACTAGGGTTATTATGGTGGGAAAAAATAGCCGAACAAAGGAAAGTTGAAACCGGCTTATAAGTCGGTTTAAGAGCAGGTGCAACGCGGACCCAAATCCCCTGCCAAAATCTGATTTTATTGTGCCACCTAAACAATTGTCGGCCTATCAAATAAGTTGGACATCCCTTCCGGCGCAAAGTCCGAGTCTAAGTTTTGTGTAGGTCATGCGATCAATTCTAATCATGTTATATGTTACATTTTCTTTCTTTTTGCTAAGCATATTAAATGTTATATTTAATTAGTAATATGATAAATATTCTACTCTTTATTTTTAATAAAATGATTTCAATAATTAAAAACTTAAAAATTTTAATATGAATGAAATTAAAAATAAAATATGATTCATAATTAAAATACATTACATATTTTAAAAGAAAAAACATTACAAGAACAATTTAATTAGTCACTATTATGAAACCTTGAGATATGTTCAACTAGGTCGGATTTTAGTTGACGATGTTTTTGTCTGTCACGAAGTTGTTGAATATTTCTCTTTTTCATAAGAAGTTAAAGGTTCTTCGCCTAAATTTGGAGGTGATAAGTCATTTGTTGCATCATCGTAAAATGGTAAAAGACCAAAAGAAGTAGCATATGTCTTTTTTATCTTCAACAATCATATTATGTAGTATAATCAGTGTTCTAAAATACAGTCATTTTACTTATTAATCGGCAGATGAATGGGTCCCGTCTCGATTAATCGGAAACGGATCAAAAGAAGTTTTTTTTAATCGGTCAAAAATTGGTTGAAATGGTCAAAAATCGGTAAAAATTATTTTATTTTAAAAAAAGTTAAAATTTTAAAAAATTTAATAACTAATATATTTTTATTATAAATTTACAATAAATATAAGTTGTATGACCCTAAATCCTTCATAAATTTCAAATATTTTCTCAAATTCCTAATAATTATATGATATATTATGTAATAACTATTAAGATTAATTATTAAATAATGATTATTAAGTATAAACCACTTAAAATGTTAATGATAAGTGGTTTTTTCGTAAATCTTAATATCTAAATATATGTGGATTAATGATATATGATATTTTTTCATTATAATTTAATAATAATTTGAAAATGTTTGAGTATAATTATATATTATTATTTATTAAATTAAATTATTTTCGATTAATGCTCCAATTAATCAATCTGATTAATCATTGATTACCCGATTAATCAATGGACGATAATTTCACCGTCTAACTCCGATTCTCGTCTTTTAGAATACTGAGTATAATACATGCTCTCATTATTTTATCGAAATATGCTCTGTCCCAGAATCTTGCTGGATCGCGCACAATTACAAATCGAGACTGCAACACTCCGAATGCTCTTTCTACATCTTTTCGTTGGCTTTCTTGATATTTGGAGAACAATTTTCTCTTCTCATTCTGCGGACATGGAATTGTTTTCACGAACGTAACACATTCCGGATAGATAATAGTACCTCCTGTTATAATTGTTATCGTTCAAATTGTAATTTATCTCGGGAGCACGACTTTCTAGTACATAATCAAATACTGGTGACTGGTATAACCATTTATGTCGTTATTAGAACCAACAACTCCGAAAAATACATGCCATATTTATAGGTCCGATGAGGCAACAACTTCAAGTAATACCGTTTCTACTTCCTTTTGCTTTAGATCATCAAAATGCGCCATTAAATCTAATCTCCTGCATGCATTAACTTTTATTTTTTCATACTCTTCAGCGGCACTTGATTTTGCCTTTCATTTTTCTCTTCTTCTTAGCTGCTTTTATACCTTTAGGAAGAACTGGAGATTCAACAACATTCTCATCCGTCAGTGTTTCATTCATCGATGATGAATAATTCTCAGAATCATTTAATTTAGTTCTCTTTGCACTTCCACTATTTGTTGAAGAAGTTCTTCATTTGGATTGTCTCTTTAGCTCATTATAATGCAGTTCAAAATTGGATTTCTTCTTGTATTTAGTTTGATGGAAGTCACGAGCATCCGAAATTATGTTGCCGAATGTAACACTCCCCATTTTTCGGACAACTTGATCACATGCTCCAAATCGCTGAGCCCCTTCATTTATTCATTGCTATCTTTTTTTAATAGCTACAACCTCTCTTTTGATAAGCCCGAGATTACTCTCTTCACAATAGTTACAAATTCGATCCCAAAATGCTTCTCCTTTTTGATCTGCCCCGATCACGGGATCAGTCAACACATTCAACAATGCGCTAATTAAGAGTTGATCTTTACTCCAATTCAACTGAGTTATATCTTTTCGTGTGTCGTCAAATTCATTGATATCATCGTTAGATCAATAACATTTGTAGTATCAATAAAAAAAATTTGTGAGTGTGGAGAATTTTGATTAGGGGCAGGTGTTTGTCGGTTTTCGAAATATGAATGTATTGTTTGAAAATTTGAACCATACGAAAATTGTGAATTTTGAACATATAGAGGAAAAAAGGATTAGTAAATGTAAATTGAGAATTTGGCGTTTGTGGATTATAATACGAATTTTGTGTATTAGAAAATTAAGAATTATTAATTTTTGTATTTTGGGCAAACGAAAAATAAGAATTCTAATTGAGAATTCGGGTTTGTATTTTGAGGATTTGATGATGAATTTTGATGATAATTCTTTTTTTCTTTTTAGAATTTTTTTTGATACAAATGGGAAGTGTAAAAAAAATAGACATGAAATCTACATATCTGGATCAAAAATTATCACCTTTATATTTTCTGTATTTTACTTTTTATAACGGGCAATTACTTTTCATGTTTTTGTAAGATTAATATTAACCTTATACAGACATATCGAGAGCCTGAGTTCATGAAACAGGACTACAGGAGAGCTAAAATATAAATAAAAAAAAAAAGAAAAACACGCCACTCATACCGGAATTGGCCGGCCCAAGTTTCCGAGCATGACCACTCAATAAAAAAACCCAAGTATCCTTCTCTCTGCGGCACATCACCCACTTGGGTCTGCCATTTCACTTGCTCTAAGTAGACAAGCATTGTGTCTTGTCCATTTGCTGCCCTTATATTTGGTCCTCCGCGTCTTTTAATGGCGAAAAGTATCCCGGCGAATTTTGCATCGTCCAAGGCCGTGAGTACAGTAAGCTGCTTATATTCTCTTATATCTATGTCTTTTCGATTAATTTTTGTTAAATAATAATATTATATTTTTTTGGCTGATCTCAATATTATCCGCAATCCGTAACTATATATCATAATATCTTGAGCTTTTATTGAACATGTATGTAAATAGATATATTGGACACGTTAAATTTAAATTTTAGCAAATGTAATGCTATAGAGTAAACTCCCGGAGTGATTCTAGTTAGTCGGTCCGGGAAGAGGAGTACAACATCCAGGCCTAAATTAATTAATGAATAGACTCGGGATCGGAGGATTCCTTTTATTTATTTATCATAGTTAAAAATGCATGATCTCTATAATGTTGGGAGGGACAGAGAACAATTGTTAATTTATCGAGATTATTATTTTATCAGTTATTAATTTATGTATGTATCAAGATTCTACCTATGTTCAAAGCATTCTTGCTCTGTATGAAGGATTTAATTGCTAAAAAGCTGGCCACTGTTTTTAATCCTGTCCGAACTCCAAATGATGACTCCTCCTTACTATGATCTCTCCCTAGTCTGCTGTATCTTTGTTCTATTGTATAAGAATGCAGTAGCGGGTAGCCTGTGTGGATAACATGGTGGCCTACATTCTTTCGAATACAACTTTTTTGTTCTGAACTTCAGCTCTTATTGTTCTGATATCTTTTTTAATTCCTATTTTAAACCGTCACACCGGCAGATGCTACAGTAAAAAGGCCCGTGTGCTATGAAAGTACTAGAAATAAGCATAGGTTGAAGTTTGAAGGGAGGTTGACATTATTTATATATAATTTAATGCCATCTTAAATTTTAAACACACTTCATGTTATCTATATTCAGATTTTATAATTTTGCATTCATTTCAACCAGGCTTCATTTTTTTGTTTGCTGACCTGTAGATAATATTGCATGCAGCCGGTTTTTACAGGGGCCAGAGACAGATAGAAAGGAAGTAGCAAAGATAAGAAATGCACTTGAAAAAGGGACAAGCTACTGTGGGAGGCTTTTCAACTACAGGAAGAATGGCACCCCTTTCTGGAATCTTCTCACTATCACCCCTATTAAAGATGACTCCGGAAACACCATTAAATTTATTGGGTACTCTCTTTTTTCCCATTTATTGGTCTTTATATGCCATTTCTAGATTTCAGTTCCATTATTTTGCCCACCAGTCCGCAACTTTTAACAAAGTAAACTGCTGATATAAGTGCAAAAACAGTTTTGTGCAAATCAAGATTTGTCTTTTAGACATGGGTCTCAAATCCATCTTTATTTCTAAATTTAACTTATTTGTCTCATTATGATAAAGTATTTAGAAGTTTGGTAAAATAGGAAAGTGTTAGATGATCAACTCTCCTAAAGTTGAACTGTTTGCAAGATGAGATCATACATCATTAGCACTATCTTATAAAAATAAATGAATTTATATGAATCAAACTTATGTATTTCTCGTCAAAGACAGTCATGATTGCTCAATCTGGTAAATAGCAATTATAGTTGTTGCATATGTACAAGTGTTGCTCAGCTTCCATTAGGTTTTTTTGAATTTCTTTGTCCCGGTAGCAGTAAACCTACCTAAATGAATTTCTTTTCATTTCATTATCTAGAATTAAGGAGAAGAATATACACAAGATATGCATATTGTATGAAACTGTTTAGTTATGCTTATTTACTCTTTTGGAAGTTCCATGCATTTAAGTTAGTTGTTACTGTTCTTTCTGGTAGAATGCAGGTTGAAGTCAGCAAGTACACTGAAGGCAAAAACGAAAACAAATTGCGACCAAACGGATTACCCACATCCTTAATTCGTTATGATGGTAGGTAGACTTCTTCAGCTATGTTTTGGACTTATATGTACTGTTAATATTCTATTTCTTTACTTCTTGTTCATCACATCAGCTCGTGAAAAGCAAAAGGCTTTGGGTTCTATCACTGAGGTTGTGCAAACTGTGGAGCATCCACAATTTCATATAGAATCTTTGAATGATGACACTACTGATCAGTCAGATATGGAGAATTTAAAACTCAAGCTGGAATCTGCTACATCTAAAAACTTTCATGCAAAGGAAACACAAACTCCTCAGTTGGATCCCATCAAACATCCAACCACTGAGCCTTTAAAACCGGAGTACGCTTCTGTAGTCAGGTCAGCTGATTTCTGCTTAACCTTTTTGGCCTTTTGAATTTTTGATGACCAAACCTCCTTCAAGACGTGGCTAACACATGGCACCCAGTCTACTAAGTGATCATCTCCCGGAATATAGTTCCCGCCCACAAGAAAAGACACATGATAGTATTTAATGCAGACCTGGGATATTTAGAAAGAGAGAGTTAGTATACAGGAAGGAAAGCACTGACTGAATCAATGTTAATACAATCATTCTGACATGCTTAATTAATATTAATCCTCTCCAATAAGAAGATATTCGATTTTATATCTCCCAGTAGTTATTAGTTTTTGTTGTGTTCCCCTTGTTCTTTAACTACACAAATTTTAACTTTGAATAATTCTTTATATTTTGTTACATGATGTTTATTATAAGCACAACGATTTCCTTAGACTTTGTGTACTGTTGAAAGTTCTAATTGATATTGCTAATATTCTGCAGGCATCAAAGATGGTCTTCAAGCAAAGTAGAAAAGTTTGAAGAGCAATCTGGTATTGACCCTGAAGTTTCATTCTCCGAAGACTTTAATCACTTTGACAGTTGGGACAATGATAATGTGGACAGGCATGTACGCCAAGGAATTGATCTAGCAACGACGTTGGAGCGCATTGAAAAGAATTTTGTTATTACAGATCCGAGACTTCCCGACAACCCAATTGTGAGATCTCTACTTTATCAAAGTTTTGATTTTACTAAAGTTGACGTTTTCGTAAAAAAATGTATGACCGACCAAAATCTTCTTTAAGTCTACAGATCACGATGCTTAAAGAAAATTTTAGTATATATTTTCCTTTTCAACTCTTGTTATGGCCAAGTCTAACTGCTTCTGCACTACTTTTTTTGTGTGCCACTAGCTACTGTTGGAGGTCATAGGATTAACTTGATCAATTTTGCATTATTGTTGTGTGCGTGAGCGGAAAGTTTCTCATATGCAGATATTTGCATCTGATAGTTTTCTTGCATTGACTGAGTTTACGCGGGAAGAAATATTAGGAAGAAACTGCCGGTATGAACTTTTCTTTTACAATTGTTATGGCAATATTTTTAGTTTTTACCCCCTCCCCTTGATAAGGGTAGTGTCTGAGCTTGCATGTACTATATCAAAATACCTAGCTATTTAAACTCACATAACATATTTGTCACAATCACTTGATTATGATTGTTATGGTTCCAATTTCATGGACTCGAATTGGTACTGAACTCGACCTTTAAGGACCTTTAAGGACCTTCAAGTATCTGATTTTATGATCTCTGCTGAAATTAATTATGTGGCTATAATTGGAAAACATATATGGAGAATATTATAGGTATGAAACATGATAATATGTATAAGGATTAAACTTGGGTTGTCATTGATTTTGATACGAGAACTTGACGTGAATAAGATCTTTTCTCTGTCATGAGAACTGGTCCAGGAAAAACGTTTGCCCCTAGACCATTAAATACAAACTTATCTCTTAGTTGTTCGATCAGATATTGGATGGCTGGGATCTATAGGTTTAAAAAAATCGACAAATATTAGGTGCAGAAGAAGAAATCTTCTGTGCTCGGGAGAAAAATTTCTATCTGCACCTACCAATTACTGTCTGCTCCTATTAGGCGCTGATTGGAGTTTCACTTCACCTATTAGGCGTACGGGGACTTCCCCTTTTCCACGTATTAGGCTTCGCTATGACTTTTCCTTGTGCTACTAATAGGCATGGAAGGAAAAGACTGATTTTCACCTGTCCAGCATCTAATTAGACGACTGAGATTAAAGTGTGCCCTAAATGGTCTAGGGCAGACGTTTTCCATGGACAAGCTCCATTAGATCATATATTGGTATCTCAGAGTGAAATTTCATCATAGTCCTTGGGGAAATTTGATTGTTGAATTTCATCATTACTGAAATTTGAACTATTTTTTTTATACTTACACTCCAACCTCACTATATTCTTGATTTTCCTTTTTTTCTGTGTCAAACAATAATTATATGCAGATTTCTTCAAGGACCTGATACTGATCAAGCAGTTGTCCAAAATATAAGAGATGCGATCAGAGAACAGAGAGAAGTCACTGTGCAGTTAATCAACTACAGTAAGAGTGGTAAGATTCCATGTCTGTGATTCTGGAGAGCATGTAGATTGTAGAACCTCTGTTATTGCTTTACTTAATTATTGATATTTATGAAGGCTTGCGGTTATTATGTCATCCTGTGATATCTAATTGATGTTGCAGGGAAAAAGTTCTGGAATCTATTTCACTTGCAGCCTATGCGTGATCAAAAGGTAACTTGATGATGATGAATATTTTAGTATATTCATACTATATTTTCAGAAGAATCTGAAGTATACATTTCGGTTTTTAAGTATTGTGTATTATGTATTATGTGCAGGGTGAACTCCAATACTTTATTGGTGTCCAACTAGATGGCAGTGATCACATGGAACCGTTAAGAAACCGTCTTTCGGAGGAATCAGAAGAAAGAAGCAGTAAGTTGGTATGTTTTGTTGTGATTATCTTCTATAAAATTTACTTCCATCGGGTGCTTGAAACATTAAAGAACATTGATAAGAAAAAGGAAGGAGTTCATAATGGGGGAATTTGGAAATGAGTACATAAATCCTTAAATATTGTACTTTGTCATTGACAGCTGAACTGGGGCAAACATTTAGCATCCCTTTTCAATTTTTTAAATGAAAAAGAATTAAAAAGCAGGAACTATCTCATTGTTCTTTTTTTCTTTGCTAAATTTAATCTTCACTTTACAGGTGAAGGCTACTGCATTAAACATAAACGAAGCTGTTCGAGAACTTCCTGATGCTAACTTGGTAAGGTACTCTTTCACACTTTTTTATTCAGAGAGAGCTGATGTGTAGCTTAACGTTTTGGAATACTATAACTTTTCTTATAACATTTCTTTTACTATGCAACAAAGAAACAATCACAAGCATGCATGCATGCAACACTTAGTGGTTCAATGCGTGATACTGTTCAAAGGTATTGAATATGTACTAGACACATCAAACAATGCTTTTAACTACCAGCAAGGAAGAATCTTCTTTGTAGTTTATCCAACTAAATACATTTCTTTATCTAATGTGCAAATCATGCAAAATTTCTTTTTTAATACTGGTCATTTGGTTTCTGAAGTCATATTGGTTGCTGTTTTCAGACTCCAGAGGACTTGTGGGCTACCTATTCCCAACCTGTGCTTGCGAAACCTCACAATAGATACAGTTCTCGTTGGATGGCTGTACACAAGGTATATAGTGGATTGCTAAGACATTTAAATCCAATGCAGTTTAACATTTATAAACTATCTTTTTATATGATCTCAAAGTGAACTGGGAGTAGAATATTTGAATTGTTAGTCTGATGCCTTCTGATGTTTCTGGTTGCGAATTATGCATGGTGCAGAATCACAAGCAAGCATAGTGCTTAAAAGCTAAAACATATAGTACCTCTAGTTATAGTATAGACATGTGAATTTTACTCCTATATATTTACATGGTAGCTACGCGTAAGTTTTTATTGAAGACAAATATGCCAGAAGATGACAAGTATATGTTGGTAGGTTAGCTATGCGAATATCTGGTGTTATGGCCCGACCTTAAATCGAGTATATGTAGTCTACTATATGTAGCATATGGACTAGTCAAACATTGTCCAATTGATAATGTAATGGAGTACTCTTCGAGTATTCAAGTTATCCGTAACTGATTATGATCAAGTCCCACTGCTTTTAACTATATATATATATATATATATATATATCTTGACTATAAAATGCATCTCATAAGTGTTATCATTTGTATATAACTTGATCTGTTTTCACCAGGGGCGTAGCCACCTTGTACCGAGGGTACTTGGTGGCCACCCTAAAAAAACAAAATTTTCAATTTTTTATATAATGTTAACATATATTTTTCTTATAGTAATATGCAATATATTCAAGTTTAGTCAATTTACATTCTGAGTTTCATTGTCCAATGTATACTATATTAATCTCTGTTTTGCTTATTAGATGTGTTTGACTCTTCCAAAATTTTACTTTTGGCTTCGAAGCCATCACATAAATTTTGTTACATTCCAAACTAAGAAAAGAAAATTAAAATAAATTTTGGCTGGTTCCCACCAATTGTATTTGTATGTGTGTTTTCTTGTACATGCTCTAGGTGTGTTAAAATTGCTAGGAAGTAGTCCCAGGTTAAAACGAAAGGCACTAACATTATGATTCTTTTAGAATACACATCATGTGTTTAACAGTTTGTTCGGTCTCTGCATTTTTCGCGCCACTTTACAAAGAGAGCCTTGTTTAGTCAATCGAAGGGATTATAAACTTAAATTTGACATAAATTCTATAGATTTTAGTTGATATAAGTGTTATGAGTATAGTATCTTAAATAATACTAGTCACGGATTATTATTTTGAAAAACTGAAAAACATCAATATTAAAGTTTTGATGTTCAGATGTTGTCAATCGTCTTTCAAAAGAAAAAACTTTTGTGTGTGTGTGTGTGTGTTGAATGAGTGAATTAATAATCTTGCTATCTGTCTCTGTTATTTTAACTTCTTATTATCCCTTCTAGTAGATCACAGCAAGCGGTGAAAGAATTGGAATAAATCACTTTAGGCCCATAAGACCTTTGGGATTTGGAGACATGGGAAGGTATGGCCTTTTTTCTTTAACTCTTCTTGTGGAATGACAAACCTTTTTTTATATCCCTGTAGCCGTCTGCTTCTGCAATATCACCAGTTTCTAGATAAAGTTACTTGCCTTATTTCTGGTCTCCCGAATATCTGTATCAAATTAAGTATTTGCTGCTAAATCACAACATGTCTCCACAATGAGTTGATACAAGTTTATGTACTATAAAACACAATAGGATCTAAATCATTGCTGTTTCTTACAGTTGAGGAAATTTGCATATATTTAATTAAGATTTTGGTATTTACAGTGTTCACCTGGTGGAACTTAAAGGTACAGGAGAATTGTTTGCTATGAAGGCGATGGAAAAATCAGTCATGTTAGACCGTAATAAGGTTTGAATGTCAACAAGAGGGAATTTACTATTAATATCTTAAATATGTAGTTACATCCTATGTGGTTTATAATGTAATTAGTAACCTTACCCTGTTTTGGATTTTAACATATAAGAAGGATAGGGCCGTAGAGCGTAGTAATATCTATAAATCCTTATCCATTTTCCCTATATCTTTAATATAAAGTTGTAACACAAAGCTCGGTAGCTACCTCTTTAATTCTCAATTAAATGCCCCAGTAAAGTTATATGGTTTGTACTTGTTATGTAATTAGTAACCTTACCCTGTTTTGGATTTTAACATATAAGAAGGAAAGGGCCGTAGAGCGTAGTAATATTTATAAATCCTTATCCATTTTCCCTATATCTTTAATATAAAGTTGTAACACAAAGCTCGGTAGCTACCTCTTTAATTCTCAATTAAATGCCCCAGTAAAGTTATATGGTTTGTACTTGTTATATACACAATATACATGCAGCAGACTGTATGCATACTTGTATGATATACTTAGGCCAGTTTAGAGATGCATGATGGAATTAAAACAGAGGTGATGCAGGTAAAAGATAGAACTGCAGGTTTAGCAGTGATCGTGCGTCTCATTCATTAATTTACATTGTTTGCTGATGTAAATGGAAGTATAGTCACCTATTTATAGGCTGTAGCTTGAACTCGTTATGAACCGGAAATTTTGTGCTACCTTTTCTGTGAACCACAATCCAATCTATATAATACCTACTGTGAGGTAAAACCTTGTCATAATTCATATATTTTCCTTTATGCCCGAGACCAAAATATATTTCATATATTTTCCTTGGGTCATATTTCATATATTAAGTTTCTTAATCGAATCGTAGTTTGCTCCTAGATTTGATGTTTACCTAAGCCACGTCCATGATTGTAAAACCATTCTTATACTTTTGGTCCACAATGCTGCTTAAATAAATCTGGATTACATTTCATTTTAATTTACTTGACTACTTTGCTGCTGTCCTTTCAAATCATTGTAGTCCAAGCTCTCCATAATATTGCACAATCTTGATGTTTAGCATCAAGAATGCTATCAATGTCCTTAATTCTCAAATCCTATCAAGCCACTTGGTACATTATTCTTTAATCATCGATGTAACAGTTATGTAATATAAAAGAACGATATGAGGGACATGATGAGAGTCAAACATCCAGTCAGCTGTTAGTTGAGGACATCCTAGATAATATGCCAACATTTCTGTAAAATCTAATGGATCTTGGTCTAAACTATTTTGGCAACCACTTGCTTTTTCAAAAATTTGGGCTTTTAATAGCCAACCTTTTTATTGTAAAATGAACAAATTGTATTATGCAATGGGAATCACTGATATATGTTTTGTGAATTGAAAGTGATTTTTCTCAGGTTTAATTTTGTTTAAATTATGTGATTCTAAATATGCAGGTTTGCCGAGCATGCATTGAAAGGGATATTTTATCACAGCTGGATCATCCGTTTTTCCCAGTGCTGTACAGTTCTTTTCAGGTACTAGTCTACAACAAATCAATGTATTCGATATCTCCATTGTCCTATTTTTATTGGCTATGTTAATTTTTTTTGTTCAAATTGACCACACTTTGACTTGGATGAATAAATTGAATTTTTATTTCAGTCATTTTTTAATGCTGAATTACCAAGTATACTGATGTCTCATTTCCCCTCAGACATCAACACACGTTTGCTTGTTAACAGACTTTTTCCCTGGAGGAGAGTTATTTGATTTGCTTGACAAACAGCCTCTAAAGTTATTCACAGAGAGATCTGCTAGGTAATGTCATTGTGCACTTAAATTGATTTACATTGAAATAGTCATCACCAATCATTACTACTTGTAAATTGTTTATAAGAGTTGCTTTTTATCACCATTAATGAATGTGCACTTGCATGAACAAAAACACAGCTCTGTTAGTACAGGTTTAAGTCCTGAATACCCTTGGGTTTATTTCATGCTCAAGGGAGAAAATCTTGGAAAAGTATTTTCCTTGTTTTAAACAGCAGTAGTGGTTCCTATTTCTATCTTCTACTGGTAATGACCAAGATGAATATGAAACTAGGCGGATCAAAATATTTTTCGTCTCATCGTCGCCTGAACGTTGTCAAAATCCTGTTGCATACCAATTTGGAAACTAAACTAGGTAGGATGAAGTTATATATATTGGGTAGGAATTTAGTGAAAGAGAGACTATAGACAAACTTTTGAAGACACCATTTGCACATATAGACACTTTTCAACTGAAAGAGTTTTGTTAAAGCTCAGCAGGTCAAGGATTCTTCCATTGCACCAAGTACTGGACAATCCATGAGCAGCAATGAAAGTCATTCCTAGCATAATCGTACTGACTAAGGTCTAAACTTCTGTTACTGTTAGTGGTATGACTTTTAAGTGTACAGAAAGTGTTAGGTTTTGTAACCTTTAAAGACGTGTATACACCTAGTCCCCAGTAGTCCTCTCTCTCTCTCTCTCTCTCTCTCTCTCTACATATATATATATAATATTTTGGCTGCATTAGATAACCGACAGGCATAAAGAAAAGTTGATTAAAATGTTATGGTTTGGTTACATTAATACTTTTCTTGTGCTTAAAAGTTTCATTTTAAAAGTTTGTTGTTGTCATTCAGGTTTTATGCAGCTGAGATCGTAATTGGATTGGAATACCTTCACTGCTTAGGTAATTTTATTTCAGTTGAAAAATGGTAAAAATTTATTTTCCCATGCAATTGGTACTGTGCTGTTAAAAATATTGATTATGCATAAATTATCAAATGATGACATAAGTGTGTGTGACAAGTTTTCTGGCTGATACATAGTTTTATCTGCAATTTGTCTACATTTTACACAAATGTTAGAAGTTGAGAATAAATAAGTACATTGTGAGCAGGTTTATATTTACAATATCGGTGTATAAACTATAATTCTTTGTATCCAATCTTCTTTTGGCTATATCTCTATTCTTCATTAGCATACACTTTTTTTGTTGAATTGTTTTTTCACATCTGAATTAAAGCAAAATAAGATCTATTTAGTTATGATTGTGTTACAATGGATTTTATGAATATAACTGGAAAAATATTACAGTACTTCATCGTACATCAGCCCTTGTTACTAGGCACGTTGGTTTCACATAAGAATTGTTGTAAAAAAAACAATAGCATCGTGAAGATTAATCAAATTACTTGTTCTCCATTGGCAACTTTCTTCATCAAGTTACTTCTTCAATATTTAAAAATTAATAATTAGATTTCATATATCTTTGTTAGTTGTATTTTTACTGCACAAAGAGAGTAGGAACTTTACAAGTACCTGATAGTCTTTTATCTAAATGATGGGTGTTTATGTAACAGGTATAGTTTATCGGGATCTGAAGCCAGAAAATGTGCTACTTCAAAATGATGGGCATGTGATATTAACTGACTTTGATCTCTCATTTAGAACGTCCTGTAGACCTCAAGTATGCTAATATCTTCCTTCCATAATTTTTTGTTTTTAAATATAAAAGAAATCATTCCTTTTAAAGCCTGCTTTTAGCATCAATTTTATTTTAAACACCCTTGACCTATGAAAATTTGTTATAGGTTTCTTTGCAATAAATGCTGATTAGCTAGGAAATACCGAGTAGCAAACTTAGTTGATACGGCGAATGTAACATCCCCACTCCCAAACTGAGGCATGTGGAGGCTTTAGCATAGTATATAAGGTGGAGTACTACTACCAAGTCCACCAAAAAAGTCATAATCTTTTAGGGGCCTGTTTTGTGGATTACCCAAGTTGGTGCATTTGGGTTAGTAACTTAGTATACTTCAGCTTATTTCGGATCCGAAATCAGGATTTGACCTGATTTTTGAAAAAGACTTGGGATTTGCCCCGGGTTGTCATGTATAGTATCATAGCCGACTCTCAAAAAATTGATATGTCAAGTTCGTCACAGTAAGCAACCATCAAAATTTGAGAAGCCTACAAGTTACCCTGCTTTTGTATATCATTGTGAATTCCTAGCTGCTTCATATTACCCAGATAGTGTCTAATACAATCTGGAATATGAGTTGCTCTCTGGGTGTTGTATATAATATAGAATCAATGATAAATCTTTAAATATTTGGCACTGTTTGTGCAGGTCAGGAAGCTTCCTCTACCGAATCGTAAAAAATCTGCAAGTCAACCACCCCCTGTGTTTATTGCAGAACCAGTTGCAAAATCAAATTCATTCATTGGAACTGAAGAATATATTGCTCCTGTATGAGCCTTCTCACTTTGTTTTTAAGATTTAACTTTATTATAGGTTCATCATTCCCTTACGAAACATATAAAGTGATCTATCGGCATCAGCGTTATCAAAATTGCGCCGAGACGCACCTAAGTTGCCTTGAGTATCATGAGGCGTACGACTTATCTACAGAGGCAAGATGTGCATCTAAGCGAGGCTTGAGGCGAGAAGCGCAACACAAAAATTTTTCTTTTCTTTTACTAACTTATTCATATGTTTTATCTGTTTTATTTATGTAATCATTAATTATGTTACTAAATGAATATATAAATAAAATACAGAGTAAAGTGCACTTTGTATACCTGCACTTTACTCAAGACACCTGAAATATTCTAGTTTAAAATTAACCATTTGCAATATTGTATATTGATTTTCGTTACACTTTGTGGCGTTCCGTCTATTTGTATTAATTCCATAAGGGTAAATTTGTCCAATCATTAATTTAACATATATATTTGATCTATATCAGTGTAAATCATTAATTTAGCTACTTATTTGAGCTTTTTTAAGCACTTTTGTTGAACTTTGTCAAGCCTTTTGTTAAAATTCGCAACTGATATCTGGGTTGACATTAAAAGGGAAAGAGGATATTGGTGGGTTTACACTGATATAGACCAAGTATATCCTTTAAATTAACAATTGGACAGGTTTACCCTTATAGAGTTTACACGAATAGACAGAATGCCACAAAATGTAACAAAAATCAATATACAATATTGCAAGTGGTTCACTTTAAACTAGAGTATTTGAAGTGGTGTCTTGAGTAAAGTGCATGTACACGAAGTGCACTTTACTTTAAAATAGATAAATATATATTAGTTAATTAAATAAAATTGATCATATTAATAAATGAATATTCTGTTATTTAAATAATTAAAAACATCAAATAAATAATTTGTTATTTAATTTATGCCTCTTATATTTCAAAAAAAAAAAAAAATACTTCATACATATTACTCAATCCTCACTTCTTTCTTCCTTCTATTTTATGTGTACAAATTTTATAGTATATTCTCCGTTACTTATATTGCTTTCAAGGGGATACTTATTGTGTTACTATGATTGTTGTACGTTAAAACTAAAATTATTCTTATTTAATGGGTGATGACTCTTTATATATAATATATGTGTTTTTTGCTTGCTTTATATATGAAATTTTTACATTGTGCGCCTCACTTCGATGAGGCGAGGAGGCAATGAGGTGAGCGCCTCCTCGCCTAGCTCCACGGTCCCTTGTGCACTAAGTGCGCCTCTCACCTTAAATAACACTGATTGGCATGTGGTCTGATCATTTTAAATGGGGGAGTCAGATGGTGGAGGGGGTATGAATATATATATATATATATATATATATATATATATATATATATATATATATATATATATATATATATATATATGAAGATTTATTTAAATCTGGAAAAATGTTGATTTCCATAAGCTTTACATACCTCACATGACAAAATATACTTGGTGACCGCAACAAGGAGATGTTTAAATGACATGTTGATCGGAAGCACCATAAAATACAGGCTGGTTACTTAAAGGTTAACTATTTTAAAAACAGATTTGTAGTGTATATCCTTAGAATGTATATTGGACAAATTTCGATCCGTTGTTTTGTGGCCCAGAGTAAGGTTTGTTTTTTATAAGTAAAAGACTGAGTTTTAATATCTACACAAATATTAGGGGGTTTGATATTTTGAAGGCTAGATTTATCAGATCTGAAGTGCCTCTAATAATTCTTCCGACATACATATGTATGTAAACGTGTACATATTCATGCAACATATTCATGCATCTGTGTGTACATATGTATGTATCATACATTACATTATGTATACAGGTATGTAACGCTATACATGTGGCAGGAAACTTGTGCAGACATTCTTTGAACTACATTATGAGTACTATTTTTCCTGTCTATACAGTTGTTGAATTATCTTTCCAGCAGTACAAATGGTAGATCACTCAGCCCATACATATATGCTTGGGTTTGTGGGCACTGCCACACTCTCATGTGTATTACTGTATTTATAATAATTTTTTTCTTTATCTACTTGCACAGTAGTCTCTCTGATTAAGTTGACTATCAGTACTTATCTGCACCAGACTATTGAAGTCCATGTAGATTAATATGTTTATTGGAAACTTTATTTCAGGAAATTATCAAAGGAGATGGCCACAGTAGTGCAGTTGACTGGTGGGCTCTAGGTAAGCAAAAATATATAGTGTATAGACGATGTTATGAATGCCTATGTTAGTATTATTATCTTGATGTTCATTGTTTTCATTTTTTAGATAGTGCTGTCATGGATTGCATATGCATGCGGTGCAAGCTCAAAAGGCTGCTCGTGTAGTATTCAAATGGTGTACTAGCCTTAGGAAAGTGTTGACTCGCTACCACAAAATAACACAAAACAAACCATAAAATGTTTTCTAATCTTCATAATGCATACAATGTTGCTCCAGTCATACATTTTCTAATAGTCTTTCTACTTGAAAGATGACAACATTCTACAAGAATTATAGTTGAAAGCCTTAATAGAAGTTGGGACTACGTTACACTCCCCCTTAACTGTGTAGTCGTGATATACGAAGCTTAATCAATGAGTTTGAAGTTTTGACTATTAAACTCCACATATATTATTATTTTCACGAGCGAATTAATAGTGACAGTCTGAAGATATCCTAACACTTGTGAAATCCTTCAAAAGCAGTTTTCAGTAAATGATTGCTGCTCAGTCAGACAGTTACCTGCACCAAGTATAATGTGTTTGATTGGTTTGTGATATACTAGTATATTGGCCATTGAAATTCCTTTCTACCAATGTCACTGATTATACATTATATATGAGCAACTTCTAGCAACTCACTTTTAGGAATGCTAAACTTCCGAGTGATATATCTGCAGTGACTTCCCGTTAGTAGCTTTTCTTTCTGACGCATTCTAATATTTTATGTTTTAAGCAGTTTCTACTTTTCTTGTACCAGGTATTTTGCTCTACGAAATGCTTTATGGCCGAACACCATTCAAAGGGAAGAATAGACGAAAGACATTTGACAACATATTGTACAAGGAGCTCACCTTTCCGAGTAGCATTCCGGTATTATTATTTATTTTTTGAACATAAATCACTCTCTGTTCTACAAATTAAGGTAATACTATATGCTCTATGTAAGAAGAATTTTTCACTAGACTTTACAAAATCTATCTACTTGGCTCTTGCTTAAAAAAGTGCTTTTACCATCAGGTAAATAAGAATCATAAAGTAACAAATGTAAATGATAACAATATGTTGCACTAGCTTTTGTTTTGACTCTGTTTCTGTCCTTTTATAAATTATTATACATTTTATGTAAGTCCTACCAAAAAGAATTATAAATGTTTGTGGAAATATCATGATTACTCTATGTTCCTTCTCTTCTTTTTTCATGGTAGTTCTCTTATCAATTTTATTTTTATTTGTTTCTTGATGCTGAAATTTACTATTAAACACCTCAACTGGTTAGGATAAGATGGGCTAAGTTGAGTTGCTATAAGAGTTTCCTCTGTTCTGTGTTGTACAATTTTATATTGATGTTTGTAAAAATTTCATGTACAGCCTATCTTTATTATTAGATAAAAATATAATCATTTCAAGTTGGACAACTGAATATATATCAAAATAAATTGCAGGTAAGCCTTGCTGCCAAACAGTTGATTCATTCTCTTTTGAAAAGAGATCCTGATAACCGCTTGGGATCGAACAGTGGTCCAAATGAAATAAAAGAGCATACCTTTTTCCGTGGAATAAAATGGCCTCTTATACGTTGCATGGTAAAACTCTTTAATCTATAATTAATGGGAATAACAAAAGAAAACCCTTCACAGTATTTAACTGTGCCTTATATCCTGAAAAAATTGAGACTATTATGGGATAAGATTAAACTGTCTCTGAAAATTTGAGGTTGGCTAATTAAACTACAAACAATATTAATATTTGCTAAAATTGAATCATGTTTGTGCAGAGCCCGCCACCCTTAGAAGTGCCTCTTGAATTAAATGGTAGAAAATCAGTTTACAAGGATGTAGAGCAAGAAGATGGTGTCTTTGTTGATTCTGTGGACATGTTTTAGAGGTTTGCCTGCCTGTTTCTAACCTGACCTTAATGTTGTTAGGCATATCCATATTGTCAGTGACACGGCTAATAGATATATAGTCACCGTGTCAACTACAGAATTGTGTATGTAATAACAAAAAGGTAAATATACAGAAATACTTGTTATCAGAGTTATTAACTACTATAGTCTAATATACTAATATTGATTATTGGCATATTTCGAGAACCAGCTATACAAAAAAGCATATGGTCCTTGCATTGTATAAGTTTAACTAAAGAAATACAAAATGACTTGATGTATATACATTTTTTTTTTGTCCCAGATGTATATACATTAATAACCAAACTTCTATTATGTCCTGATTCAGTGTATGTGGTTTAGCAATTCCTGGTGAATGTAAACTAATATTTTTGCTGATCCAAGTCTTTGTTTTTCTCAATTCTTTTATGCATCATTAAACTTTTATAAGGAATAAAACTTATTATAGGAAAAGACGGAGTAATGTGTGTCAGTGTGTGTTTGTGAGCTAGTAATCTTAGGTTCTGCTATTAGATTGAGTTACAATATCTGATTGTCATTAAGTTATTATTATTTTTAGCTGATTTTTCATTAATTATTATTTGAATGCCTCGATTTTATTCAGCTTTGTTTATTCGTGAAATGCATGTGCAGGGTTATTTGCATTTCCCCCCATAGTTTCGGTATAGTAAGTACTAAATATACATTAGTCGTTACCTGACCTGCTGATGCGTACACTTTGGCCAAGCTAGTCATTTCCGCAGATAACTTGCTTAATTGAGCAGTGAGGTTAGGTGACAAGGTCTATACTAATTGCATGTATGGTTCTTTGTTACAATTTTTTCTTCTACTTGGTATTTTATGTTTTGAAAAAAAAATTGTATACCGATCTACTGTATCTGTTTTATATTATATTATACATCAGTTCTCTATATTTTTTTACCACTAGACTTTGGCTGTCCTATTATTTTGGAGATTTATAATTCTTCCGTTTTATTGGATGGAATTTCAAGAATTCAACTTGAAATTTATATGAGTTACTTTAAATCAATTCTATCCGTTTATTAATCAGATGTTTAAAAAAAATATTGGCCAAAGTTATATATAAATCATAAGAAAATAATTGTAGACTACAAGATTGAAAAGGCTGTTAACTTTTTAGTTAGCAATCGTACCATTTATGTAAAAGCAACGTATATATCGCAACTCATAAGCATTTTGCAATGTCAAAAGCATAGCTTTTTAAGTACGGCAGTGTTATTTTTAACCTTTGTAACTTTAATTAAATTATGCTAAAGGAGACATTTTGAATCGTTGTCAAATTCTCTGACCTTACCGCTCCGAATATCCCGTGCCTATTCCGAAGCAAAACTTATGGTTCAAAAAAACACCCAGTCACCCAGATGTCTCTCAGTTTGATATTGTTAATGCTAACGAAATTCTCTTAATAAACTCAAAAATAAAAATATTTAGCAAAAAGTTTTAAAATTTATGGTATAAAAAACATCTTTTGTATGAGAAAATCATATACCAAATTTTTAAAAGGAAAAAAAAACTAATAATATAAACTTTAAGAAACTTAACTTATGCTTAATTTTTTATATAAAAAGCAATTTTATCATAAATTTTAGGAATGGTCTGCCAAATATTTTAGAGGTTTTCTTCGAAAACACTATTTTTTTTTTACTTTTTGAAAAAACACTATTGTAATGTTTTTTCTCCTACTAAAGCCCGGACTTATTTGCATTTTTAATAACACAATTTAACATTATGGCCTATTTGGAACACGGATTTCATTTAAAATTTTAGATTTAATCGATTGATATGTTTGGGTAATTATAAGAATTTAAATTTGGATTTCATTTGACTTCCAGAACATTCAAATATTAGTACAAAAATGAAAATTTGAAATGACAATTCAAATTATGTCGTTTGAAATCCAAGTTCCCAAGCACAATCTTAATTTTTTTTATACACAGCTTATTAGTAATCTGTCATCACTCATCAGATTCCAAAGAGAAATGGTAAAATAAGGAAAAACGGGTAGCAGTTTTTAAATTCCAAAGAGAATTTGATCTGGTTATGCAAGTCACAGACTCACAGGGATGACTTTAAAAATTGGTAAACTTTTAATATTACAGAGTGAATTACATCAGATTGATTCAAATTCTTACACAATTTCTTTCAAAAAAATCCTGTTGAACTTGATGTTGATATGTAAACTAATTTCTTGAAGTCCTTAAACATAAATTGTTGGTCGTGGGAACATGAGCGTTTAGTATAGGTTCACTGCAGGCTGAAGACAAGTAAAGGTCCAGAATAGTATTGTAAACATGTAAATATTGTCTCCACATTCTGGTAGGGAAGTGTCAATACTTAATTACTTACCTAGTATGCGTAACAGTTCTGCATGTAGGAGGAGGAACTGCTAGTTTATGTAAGATTTGAGCCATTCTCCATATCCTTGCTAGACTTTGCTGCTCTGTACCTCTTGATCGACCAAGGTGGTTGTTTCTTATTCCCTTTTGAAGATTGATATTGATCACGAGTATCTGGTGTTGTAATTATGCCTCCAAATGATGGTGATCGCATAGTCTTTTGTTTGAAAGGTCGCTCCTTGGGTTCACTATGTGACCTGAGGTTTGCCCTAGAGGATTGTGTGTTTGCCATGTAATTATGTCCAAACTTAGAGTTGTGAGATATAGTACCTGAGTATTCTACTGAAGGTGACTCTGGTGCTTTTATGTGGTTAAAATCAGACACATTATATTTCCGCTGGGATATTCTCTTTGGTGTTCCGTATAAAAAATCATCGAATTGGCTACAAGATGTATCGGTGAGAGGTGATGGATTTTGGTATACTTGAAACTGATTTTCTTGTTTTGAAACTGAAATTCTTTCGGAATAGTTTGTGCTGAGCTCATGCTCCCTAGTTGTTATTCGCCGATGATTTGTAAGGTCTTTATTCCACCTCAAGGATCCTCTTCTTTCAATCAGATTCATATTATCCTACAAATTTGTATATTATCATTTAATTGGTGTTAAAAAAAAAGTACATTTGAAACTGCTAAAGGTGTAAACTAAAACTCACACTGTGTCCTCTTCTTAGCTGATCGTATGCTGTTAACTTTCTTTTCACGGTTATAGGTGGTTCCTCAGTCATCTGAATTCTCTGAATTCGTGCCCTGACTTGAATTGACATTAATGCATTCATGCATCTCAGCATCTCACTTGTTTGTTTTCTCACTAGGTGACCTCTAACTAGTGCTTGAATCTTCACCAGCCCCTTTAGAGCTTTCAAAGCTTTCCTTGCCTGCAAGGAATTTGGTACATATATTTATCATTTATCACAAAATCATACACATACAATGTTTCGTATCATCCCATCACTACTGAAATTTGTTGGTGATATGAATAAAAAAGGAAAAGGAAGATTTGAGTATATTTACCAGGTGAGCACGAAAGAAGGCTTGAATCTTGGTCGCAGCAGCATCCACAATAGCTCTAAATTGTTTAGCCGTTGCAAATGGTGTTGAAACTACTGTGTAATTAGTAGCTTCATTGTGCGGACTAGTAGTAAATTTCTGCTCCTCATACTTCGCTGCTACAACAAATGTCATTAAACGGTTTGCACCATTGTTTTGCTCACTCCGATGTTCCAGCAAGTCCAGTGGCACTAGTCTTGTGCTGTCTATGGCATCGAGGGATCTACTAGTCTTATGATTGTTCTTATCTGTGCTTGCTGCTGATTTTCCAAAGCTCCACCTTCGCTTTAGATTCGGTGTTCCAGGGCAAATTGCTGTGGGAAGCACAGAGTCTTCTAAAGTGAAAAAAGTATCTTTATTCTCCTCTTTATCCTCCCTTTTCCTTGTCAAAAACTTCTGAAGCCATTTACTCGCCTTCCCCATCTTTTTCCTACCATCAAATCTCTGTGTGCATCTGTATATATAGAGAGAACTGAATGCCAAAATTCAAAACATTGGTCATCGATGCTTATTGCGCAACAGTAAGCGAGTTTTTTATATTGCCTTCGGGACGTCTCTATCTTTGTGATGCTTTGTTGCTACGCATCCTTCAAATGCATGTCGACAATAAAACATCTTATTTTCTAATTTTGATCCAAACAAAATGAAAATGTATACGTTAGTTGCAACATTTTCGTTGACCTATGTATTGAATTACTATAAATCTCATCACTTATAAATCAGTGAGCTACAAGGCCTGCAGTGGCTCTTGTTATTTTTGCCATATGCCAGTGTCCTCCTGCAAACAAGACCAAATCTTTCATTTTCCCCTCCTTACCTTCTCTGTTTGACTGCTGCTGTCTTCAGTCTTGTATTATTTTCATGTCAACTCTTTTCAACATGAAGTAATATTACTACTATTATTTTGCACTCAATTTGTCCCGTAGCAATGACTGTTTCACAACCGCTCTCCATGTATATACTACTTAACATTACGCCCGTCTAGCTACATAAAATTATAAATACTTTTAATCACAAAGCGATATAAACAATTGCAATTCAAAGATTTATACTGTGAACAACAATCATGATCACATGAGCACTTAACCCATTATTTTATTTATGACATAAAAGACACTACGCTTACTTGAAGCTATTTACTTACAATGTACCATTTGATCTACACATGGAAACTAATAAACGTTTTTACTTGGTTTTGGAATTTTTTGTTTCGTATTATTTGGTCTATGTACTGGAATTGCAGACTGCTCAAAGTCTAGAATATAATTACGGTTCTGAAAATCACCGAGACATCCCTTCATTGATTTTATAGGTATTTTGTTACAACACAAGCATTGCAATAGTAAGAGATGCATTGTAGGAAAGGGAATGGACTTGGCAAACTGCATGCATTTTACAGCTACCAATGCTTTTAACAGCAATGTCAAGCACCCAATACTTTAACCAGACATGCAAACATATATTTATTGTATTGCAATGCTGTAATTTACAAGCCAGTGTTGACTTGTAGCTTATACACCAAAAACTGACTACAAATTATACATATACATTAAAGAATCTGGGTTGTTTCCTACCCAGATCTTTATAATCCCAATCTACAACACCTAGACAGACCCTGATTCAACATAAACCTGTAGGAAGAGACCAAGTTCAGAAAGTTATTTGACAACAGTAATAGGTAGTAAATAGAAACTAAGATAGCAAGCAGCTTTCGCTAGCATAACGACACAACACGAAGCAGCGTTTGAAGTTTATCCAAGTCCACAGTCGAATGAACTACCCCAGCCTTTCCACAAAGACGCATGCTGCTTTGGAAGTGAATCGGCAGTGTAGTCAGCAGTTGCTAAATTGAATGGCGAACCGAATTGGAAGTCCAGGGGGTTTTCATTAGGACTGGCATCAAAGATTGACTCGTATTCTTTACACTGACCAAACTGGAAATCTGTTGATTGGAACATAGGTTGATTCAGGGGCATGTTTGTTTCTTCAGAAATGTTGCCTCCCATCACTATACCCGGTGCAAAAAGGTTATCATCCAGTTGAAACCTTTGCTGGTGCAGATTATGGTCTCCTAGAACGTTAAGATTACCATTGCTGAGGTTCTGATTCTGGTCAACATGGTTATCATAGAAAGACATGAGATCAGAAATCATCTTCTCCCCGTCGTTTGGGAGGCCAAAATCATTTAAAGGAGCTGGCTTTTTCATCAGTTGATCAGTTGGCTTGAGTTGAGCAAAAGGCATAGAAAAGGTAGCAGGATCATCATTGCCGATCTGAAAGGTTTGTACAGATAGCCCTTGAGAAGAATGAATTTGGTGTGGGCAATTGATCTGGTGATTGTTTCTTGAATTCCTATCATGAAATCCTAACCGGTAGTCATTATACGGGCACTGCAGATAAACACATGTATATACCTTCTGGTCCATTACCATGTGCGGTGCATCAGATGGTGGCTTCCTTTTCGGCACAAAATCAACAACTCTGTCAACAAGCTCTCCCTTAACTGGAGCAAGTGGTGGCACTATCGTCCTATTTTTCGGTCCAGCAGTTCCCAAGTTAAAGAGGTTGACATCGTGGGGCTTGCACTCCTCAACATCAATCTTCTGGATATCTTCAACTCCATCAACATCATAATCACTAGTCTCGCAGATGAGATATGACCCATTGCAACCAACCAAGGAATTTGAGTGGCACAAATCAGGGTACAGCTTTCGTGACAGAGAATCCTCCTGGTTAATAATTGCCAGCCAAGTAGCACTCTCCTTGGCTGTCATCTTGTCCTGCAAGCACTTGGACTGCAGCACAAGCTTGCGGATCTTGGCAATGTTAGGAGACATGTGTTTGATCACAGCAGTTAAGACGCCAACCTTCCAAGCTTTCTTCAGATCATGAGGCTTCTTATATGGAGGAGTTCCTTGGTCTTTAGGGATGCATAATTGAGGCCACCATTCCTCATTTCCAGTAGGCCACCATGGTGGGGCAATGCCATTCTCCAAGGGGAAACGCCTCTGTGGCGGGTCACAGTGCTGCATCAGAGCAGACAAAAGTGAGCCAAGAGTAGTATCCTGGAGCTCTAGCAAAGAGTGGGCAGCAGAAGAGGAGTTACAATTTTCATTTTTGCCCAGAATGGAATTGTCGGCTTGGTATTTTGTGATTGCAGCAGGTCCATTCCTATCAAACCTAACTTTATCCTTCCACCATGCACGAAGATTGTCAGAGGCTCCAATGACCGGTTTTCCATTCTCAGGAATTATACCATACACAAAACCCTGAGCCTTACATACTTCCATCATTTTAAGCATGTACTTTAGGATACCATCTTGTGCCCGAGACATTTTCTTTCTACGTGCTTGCTCCTGGGACTGACACTGCTTAGCACTATCAAATCCCGCCTTGCCTTTCTGCTCTTTAAGCCGTCGCAGGAGCATTCTATCTCTCCACATCCTCCTCTCTAGCTCATCAACATCCATATCCTCATCACTGTAATCATCATCTACAGTTGCTTCATGTTCAGATTCTAGTATCACCCCTCCTTCACCCATAGGAGCTGGAAGGAAATCAAGGTTACCAGAGAAATTCATTTCTTCAAAATTTCCCATAGCAGCGGAGCAAAGAAAGTATCAGCTCAATATTTTGATGTGACTGTACTGTACTGCCTCCAAAATGTGTTCTTAATATAATCAAGCTTCAAGATATACACTGAACGTAATTTTTTTGGCAACTTAATGACTTTTACACACGGAGATCTCTAACTGATTCACACAATTTTTATGCAGTTTCCACGCTACAATAAATGAACAGATAAGAGTCATTGGATAATAATACAGATAAGAGTTAGCATGTTGACTTCAATGTACCATTATCTACACTGAAAAAACTGCCCAAACTAACTTACATCTGTATACTTATGACTTGACAATGAGCAGACAAGTGTCACAATGAGAAATTATCACCACCAACAAACACAAGATGAGCAGATGTCAATGCAGCTGAAGAACCTTTAATGTGTCATTAATTTACTGAGATGAAATACCCCAACTGGAATAAGCATATAAAAAAATTGAGACCATAGATGTCCTTCTAGAGCTTAAGGTAGGATTAATTAGCCTACGGATATTAACAGTTTGTGCAGCAAAGTATTTCAACCACTTAACAGCTTCAAACCTCTTATAAATTTAACTCAATAAGGTGCCAGTTTAGTCTTAGGGCTGTTCACAACCCAAACCAGCCAGACAAAACATATAGACAATATCTAACTAGGCTGATAAACATAATTTAATTACTTTGGCATACTTCTTTTGACCAACCATCGTCGTCTTAGTGTGAAAAGTGAAAACTAGACCAAACTGTGCAAACAAAACCATATAATAGTGCACTGAAGAAATAGTTTGAGAAAATTGCAGTTCTGTACCACTAAATTTAAAATCAGTTCTGTACCACTAAATTTAAAATTTTGCAACCTCTTATCAGTAGTAATAATTCCTCACTGTATTTAAAAAACATTTATTATGATAAAGTTTTTATTTATTATAAACTAGTATACCATTTGACACAGACAAATTTGCAAGTACTGATGCAACGCGTCATCCGTTCCTCGTGTGAGTTATGACAGAGATGGGACAAAAATATCTAGTCTTGAAATTGTAAAAGACCCTGATACCTGATAGAACCCTAATGCAACTTTATAGTCTAAAGAGTGTATCTCATCATATCTCAAAAATCTAATTTAAGGGTAGGAGTATTACCTATATAATAGCATATTGAAAGAACCATACAAACAAGTGTAGGGTCAAATGGGATTATAATTATCAAGTTCTACAATAATAGAGTCAGTACACAACTACTCATACTCGCGAATCATTTACTATAAAAGCAGTAAAATAAACTATTTTCATATACATACCATTTTTATACAATCAAGAAAGGTTCAGAAAATAATCCTACAGCAATCAACTGAAAAACCAATAAATAATTTCAAGAACTCCATCAACTAAACTTGCAAACAGGTCCATTTAGCAAAGATATAGCGAAATCATGAGCAAAAAAACAAACAAACTACAATATATGTATTTTATATATATATATATATATATATATATATATATATAGTCCTACTCAAATAGAAAATAGCTTAAACGAGAAATAGAAAACCTTATCATTATACCTGCCGCACCCACACACAAATTATATACACCCGCCATCTATTCTCCTCCGTTTTTAATTTAATTTTTCCCGTTAATTGGTAAAGTTTTTTTCAAATCTAACTTCACCGCATTTTTTTTCATCTCCCAACAATCAGTTTTCATACCATATGTGCTATATTTCGGTAAATATAATTTATAATTAAAATAAATTCGTCACTTATCAGATTCAAACTTCAATCACTAAATTATATTACAGAAACCACTAATTTGTATTATAGAAATCACTAATTTATATTACAGAAATCACTAAATTATATATCCTGGGTTCACAAAAAATAATGGAAATCGCCGAAAAAATAAAAGTCACCGGAATATATCACATATGGTATGCAAAATGATTGTTGGGAGATGGAGAAAAATGTGGTGAAGTTAGATTTGAAAAAAACTTCACTAATTAACGGGAAAAATCAAATTAAAAACGGAGAGATTATGTGGGATTGGGTGTATGAGGGTGTATTTGATTTGTGTGTGGATGTTCCTTCTTGTCATTAAATTTCTATTTTCTATTCTAAATTATTTTCTGTTTGATGCATATATATATATATATATATTCTCATCCAAGTCATGAAGTAAACCAAACATCCCTGTAAAAGAAAGTATGATTATTTAACTTTATGATACAAAACCACAAACACAGAAAGAAGGCACCTTTCCACAAAGTAAGTATCAAAGAAACATATAAATTAATAATTTCTTTATAGAAAAAGAAAAGAAGATATGATTATATAGTTTCATATACCATATGAAAAGCATCCACCTTTGAACTAAAAACACATAAATTAGCTGCATACATATACATATACATATCATTAAAGAAAGTAACTAGCTTTGAGCCATTCAAGACAAGGAAAACTAAAAGTCAAAGTTACCAGGTTACTCCAACAAGATATAGGGGATGATGTAGCTACAACAAAGAGAGAAAATATATGCTACAAAGTGAAGAAGAAAAGGAGCTTCTGGTGAGGAAATAAAGAGACCAAAATATCACGTGATTTTATATTATTATTATGAGTATTTACTAAAATTGTGATATTTTAAATAATCTGCTATAATTACAACTTTTGGACCAACAACAACTATGTTCAGTGTTCACATAACAAGACTAGTACATGCAGTGTTTTATTTTAATAAAAATACAAACTTATATGTCAAAAAAAATATCGTTTAAAAGTTGAAGATTACCACCATTTTTACTCATGATAAGAAAAAGAACTATTGCCCCTAACTTTATTTAAAATTTATTTTCTCATCTTTCTTATCTATAAAGCAATTATCAATCGTTTTTTTAAATGATATATATATATATATATATAAATATATATATATATATATATATATATATATATTTAAAACAAGAGAATCTGTCTTTAGAATCCAAAAAACAGTTTGATCTGCCTTGTTCATTTTATTAATTAATTATAAAATCATTTCTAACTATTTATCTCCACATAATCAAGCTATATTAATCAATATCTTTCTTTACTAGAAAACGCAACGTCCAGGACGGATCACATAAGAAAAGCTTGTTTAACCCCTTAAAAGAACCCAAAAGAAAAAACAAGCTTGTTGCTGCAGATGTTAAATGTATTAATTAAATAATAATAAACCCCTTTTCGAATATTTCTATACATATTCCTTGGCTTGTTTTATCATCACCACTGACTGCTTCCAATCAGGTATAACTGCTTTGTAGATGCATTTCGGAAATTGCAATTTAGCAACAAAAGAAGAATCCAATAGTTTTCATAAAACAGAAGCAAATGGTGAAAAGGAGAAACCGATACCAGCAGTACAGAGATGCAAACTCCCCGATTCTATTCTGTTTTTATATGATACTCTGTCAAACAACAACCCTTCTGCATGCCCTTGTAAATCGTAATCGTAGTCCTCTATGTTAAAGGAATTAAAACTTGTGATCTTTGACTTGGTGTCATCTTTGTCAATGTCTACCACAGAATTCTTTATGTAACTCTTAATCTCGTGTTGAAGACCAGTGGTTAATGTTGGTCCTCGAGCTAATGAAAACTGAGATTTCCTACCAGAATCTGCATTCTTATCTCCTCCGTCTATTGTAGATACCAAAGGATTGATATTAGCTATTAAAACAGAATCTTTGGGACTATGCATCAACTGACCATGACCAGCCGGTTCCTGTTAAGCACAAAGACATTTGGAGAATAAAGTTTCGCCTGCTTTTTGGCTACAGAGTACATATGTTTTGTATCTCTTGCTTTTCTAAATGGAAAGGCAAACTAGAGGCCAAGACGTAAAGAGAAATGGATAAAATTAATCAAAAAAAAATAATCAAAAAAAAACCCTATTCATATAGACATACAGTGCATAGAGAAGCATGATCAATAGTAATATGGTTACCTAATTACCTTAACGAACTAAAATAAAACTAATAAAAATATACTTTTAACAAGCCATTAGTTTAGATTTGAAACTCTTGCAAGGAAAAAAAACTAAACGACCTACTACCAAATATATAATGGCAAGATGTTCAAAATATAAAACAAAAGAAAAATTATGATCTGCAAGATGATGCCTCTAGTGTATGCACACGTGTCATGTGGAGCATGACACAATAAACAAGAGATAATGTTGCTGGAACCATGTTACATAGGAGCATATAGGAAATACAATAGTTGAGGGCTACTGATGCAGTATGGATGAAGTAAAGGTAAAAGAACCAAATATGTTCTCTGTATTACTCTCTTCACGAACCCCGAAAACCTCAGGCAACAGTATATCATTGATATAGCACTTCTACATAAAAAAGTTTCGTTCACAGAAGCTCATCATCATCTAACCGACTCCTATGTCTATCATTGTCATATTAATTAGACCTGGTGATTACTGATTTAATGAATTCTAAAAGCTTATCTGCATATGGATATAGTTATACAGTTAATTGTGAAGATTTCACAGTAAATGATTATAAGAACACAAGTCTAGTAGGAACTGAACCTTTTTATGATTGAGACAATTGATTGGGCCGCTACTTGGCAAAACGCATGGAGTTACTTCAGGTAACGATGAACTGGATCCCACCAGCCTTGCATCTTGAAAGGAGTTCACAGATGCATCTTCCGCTGCTGAGAAATCAGAACTATCGAATGTTGATATGGATACACATTCATCAAAATATGACATGGCTTCTTCTGTCAAACGTTTTGACATCCTTTTCCGTTCACTGCTAGTCTGTTGACCAGATAGAGGATAGTGTGTTAGGAATCAGCCTTGGTAGTACTCTAGCCTATAGTAATATGATTAGTAAGGGTATTAGATTCATATTCTATGTTAGTAATACGTTCTATAAATAGTAGTTGTGTTTGTAATTTCAGATTATGCATTATGAAATAACAGAAAAGGAACTTTGTTTCACAACTGCTCTCTCCCTTCTCTCTACAGTTTCTCTCTAGAAACTTATATCTTCTTCTCCAAGTTTTCTCTATCTATCTCTAAATCTGCTGATCTCTATCTCTCTAATATCTCTCTGATTATATCTCTTTTCCTGTTAAATCTCTACTTTCCCTATCTATTACTGCAATTACTATCATACAAATACATAAAATCACAAAAACATTCAGAAAATCAACTCAGGACATAGTGTCATTTGAAGTTGACAAACAAATGAAACAAGACAAAATATTTGGAGAGAGTGAGAGGGGGAGGGAGGGGAGAGAGAGTTGCTAATGAACTTTCAAGTAGATTGTTATGTTGTACAGAAACACAGTGTGGCCGATTTACAATTTTTCAATAAAAATATTCTTACGCAGCATAAATACTACCTTAATTATATCTATAGCATAAAAGCAGATCCATTTTCTTCATATACTGATACATAGTGGAATTGGTAGAGACTACTATTGACAAGTAATTTACCACCCATGTTAAGTTTGAATTGTATAAGTAGAATATGAAGAAGATGAACTAAAAAATACATGGAGCAACAGAAGGAGATATGGGGAAGAACAGAACAAGAAACCCTTAATTTCCAACACACAAATAAGACCACTGAACTTGGCTCAAATGGGAAAGACAAATTCCCCCCCCCCCCCAAGTCTGTTAATTTTCGCCCTCCCACCGGAATCATTCCCTTCTTTTTCTCATTAATGCAAACCAACAGCACCATCAGGTTGGGAAAACAAGTCTAGTAGCAAGGTATATTCTCGGTACATGTATATATTTACTGGTATATCACATAAAGCATCTCTACTCTGGGTCTCTAGAGCTATAAACTTTATTAAGATATAACTTTCATGAAGATTGAAGACTAAAGAAAATAATAATTAATAGAAAGGGAATATTATATGTTCTCTCTCAGATGGATCAAATCAACCACTCAAATAAATACAAAATGTTGTCAAGTGGAGACTTATTTTTATTTTAGATATTCCTTCAACAGATAGACACGTATATTACAATGTCACCTCAACAAGTAGTCAGTATTATCATCTAATGTATATAACCTTGATGGTTTGTAACTCTGGCGCCATCTAGGGACTTATTGGAGGTGCAGCCAGATATAAGAATTACAAAGACCTTTAATCTTTTGAGGTAAAGAAAAGTTAAATTACGTTTAGAGTAGGAACTATCAACAAAGTTGCTTGTATGCTTCAAGATTTTGACTATAATGGTATATGTATCTTACTAAGTACAATTTTCTTCACATGCTCAACCAAAAGAAACACCATTCCGTTTGACTGTCTGGATAATCAGAAGAATACATTGCTGTATAACAGACTATAACAACTCAAAGACATACTTTCAGTAAGAGCACCATATTTATATAAAGGCAGGTTACATTTCCCTGTGACTTGTAAAGCTAATTTCATTGTTTAATATATTAATAACTTTGGCAAACTTATTTAGCAAAAAAAAACTTTTGGCAAACAGAATAATTTGCTTACTCTTCTTCCGGGATAAGATCTCTGAATAGTAGATACTTTTGGTTCTGGAAGTGTCTCCTTCAGTATTCTACTCAATTCCTGACCACGATGTTCCTCAACAGCCAGATCTGATCGAAGTTTTCTGGCCCGTTCTTGGGACTGCATTAGTCAAGAAACTTTTAGACATACTGTATGATTATATCAAGAGAACCATCCTCAAACGTGTAAGATCATCCTATACATGCACATGGTGATCAGTCCATGATCAGCATTAGGTTGCCATGAAGGAGAAAAGAATGCATTCCTACTAAGCAGATCAATATTTGCATCAATAAACTTAAACAACTAAAATGTGGGTGCCCCTAGATAATGCATATAAGGGACCCAATTAATAAGCAATCTCATACGTGTCATACATTAAACTGAAAGGAAGATTGAAGGGAGGGAAAAGATGTTTTATAACCAGTGTTTAAACTAAAAGATATGAACCATCCTCTCTTTATCATACTCTACTTAAAAGCCTAGTGGTGATACAGTTACCTCCTCAAGCTTTGTGGCATATTCCCTTCTGATGTCCAAGACCAATTCTACAGCACCAGGTTTAACTGAGTTGGGAGCAATACTTGTAACATCAGCAGTTGCAATTCCAGTAGCATGGCTTCTTCTTATTGACTGCAGGAAATATAGCGTCAAACAAAACTATCAATACAGGATTCCAAAGTCATAGAATTGATAAAAGTTGACTAATTACAAAGTAAACTTGCAAGCAAGAGAAGGAACAATAACGAAAAAATTTAGGCTCACCATTCATAAAACATATAAGCCTAAATCTCTGTATAATGCAATGATGTGTTGTAATATAAGAATGAATAGATGAGAAATAATAAGTGGCTTAATTGAGGACTCTCCACTAGGTTAAAGTAGTTGTGATAAAATAATTTTGAAGAAAGCATGGCCAGCTTACGTTCTGGAGGTCATCCTGGATACCGGAGATGGCACGTTGAACTTCAGAACGAACAGTTTCATATATTTCACTTGTAGGAGTGATGCTTCCCGTGAGACTCCCCTGGAGCATCCAAAGTAAAACATGTAAATAGCAACGTAATTAAAATCAGAAAACTTTAGTTCAGACTTTGACATTAGTAGAGCAAACCATTGCTCTAGTGTTATTACCACATCGACGTTCCAAAATCTAATTAAACAAGCAACTCACCTTCATCTGTTCACAAACGGCTTTGATAGTTTTCTCTTCTGCTTCTGACAGGGAACCTGTTGAGATTTCATCGTCCCAACTTGGATTTCGCAAACTTGTCTAAAAAATAAATCATGTCTTAAACATTCAAGAAATCACTAAAAAACCTAGAGATGGGATAGCAAAAATCTGACTGTCAGCTAAACTTATATACAGCTCACCACAGAATCATCTGAAGCTGCGGTAACTGAATGGCGACTGGAAACTGATTGCAAGCTTGTCCTTTGTAGTGTACCACCTTGATTCCTGACCAAATTAGTCTTTTGTCTGTCATTAGATTCAATGTTCGTGTACGACTTCCTGGTCTTTTGATAGTTTGATAATCTAGGGGGCACCCTTTCCACTTCACACTACAAAGATGAACAAATTCAGTTAACAATAATGTCAAATTTGCACAACTTCCAACACAATAAATAAATATCAGCAAGTACAGTAAAAGTATGAAGTCCAAACCTCATAGGCTCCTCTTCTAACTGGAGTAGATCTTCTCACGTTACTCAATACTGATCTTGAATTATTCATGCTTCCGTAATTGGTTGATGTAGCAGATTCTTGCTCCAATTCACTCTATAAGCAAATAAACAAATAAGTTTATGTGTGTCTCAATCTGCCAAAACTGAAAACAGTAATAAAAAAAACTTCCATTTATAAAAGAATATAAAAAAACCCTCTTAGTAACTAATTTACTGTTGAAAAGATAAACCAAGTCTAGTTTTCAACAGCAGCACTTCCTGAAATTACAATATAACTACTCCATTTCTTCATTTGTGCAATTGCCAAATCTTGAAAGTGGAGTGTTTGTGTAACAAGTACTTCGGCGGTTCCGCTTCTAATAATCACAATTCAACTATTTGATTATTTAAAAAAAAAACAGCTTAGATGTTTAGAGTGTAGATTTAGACTAGTAGTTTGTTATGAAAGCTAGAGAAATAAAATATAAAACTACTTAAGTAATGTACTTAGGTATGCATCCTAGAAGATATTGCAAGTGTTTACTTGTCTATAACTAGCCAAAGTAGTTAGTAATTAGCTATGTAAGATATGAGATCCAAAGTTATGATTGTCCACCAATCTCTCTCCTTATAGATTACTTTCAAACTATCTGATGAGGTCTAGAATCAAGCTGTGTATGTCCTATTGCAATTGGAATAGAAATTATCCTAGTAGATTGTTAAACTTTATTACTTGGAGATTTCAAACATGTCCAGAAACAAATCCATTTATTTGGTGTTTGGAACTCCACATTCTAAAAATGTTACCAAATACAGTATAGTTACAAAAATCCAACCACCGGACTCGATATTTCCAATTTCATACAACAATAAAGTAATATACAGAGGGGTCATTTTCCACTTGAAACCACTTATGCTTTCAACCATTACAAACCAGCTACAAATCACTAATCTAGTCACATTACTACAAATCACCAATCACACTAATACAATTTACAAATGTATAGCTTATAGGCGACATTAGATTGTAATTGAATAAACAGAATATACATAAACAAGACAATAAAATTCCCAACCTCAGAAGCACCACCATAAACAGAAGGCCCTCTAGATAAACTTCTACCAACACCATTCTTTCTTCGATTATCGACATTTCGACTAATGGAACGGCCCCTCTCACCAACATTCGATTTCAAACCAGACCCATCACCACCCTTCAACCCAAATCCAATTTCACCTTTCAAGGTCTCAACTTTATCATCAACATCATCATCATCATCATCATTATTATTATAATATTCACCAGGTGGTGAAACTGAATCTTTGGTAGTGAAAAAGAGGGGATTGTCTCTTTTAATCAAGAAATCAGAATCAATGTCAGATTCACTTCTTCTTGAAACAGCACTCACACTTGAAGATCTTTGTGTTCTTCTCTTTGGTGGGGCTTTGTCAGAATTTAATCTTCTTGAACTTGATTTGAAGGCTGCTGTGGCCATGTTTTGGGTTTTTTAAGGTAGTTAAAACATGGGTTCTTGATTGTATGACATGGGGAGTTTTTTCTTGGATTGACGAGGGAAAAAAGTAAAGAATTATGTTGATATGGATGGGATGGGATAGGTGAATGTGTGTCACCAAAGACAAATTTTAATCAAATTTAATATAAATAAATGAATAACAATATTATAAAATTTAATTAATATGTTTTAATTTTAAATAAATTAAAAAATTTGAATAGTGATGAAATTGAATTGGATATGAGTACAAATTATATTAAATAGAAATTATAGAATAAGTAGAATTTTTAAAATAAAAATATAGAGTATAATTTATATAATATAATATTATGATAGAGTTGTATGTATAATATATCTATTTTAAATATTATAATAATATATTATACTTTATATTTAATTTTAATTAATTAAAAGAGTTTATATAAGGGTGTATTCTAATAAAAGTAGTTTTATAAGAGTGTATTTTATTTTATTAATTTAATTTAAATAAAAGAGTTTGTATAAGAATGTATTGTAATTAAAATTTAATTATAAATTGTGTTTAGAGTCGAGTAGAAGATAATATATAATTTTGAACTAAAGATGAGGGAAAACAAAAAAAAATATCTTGTTTAGTTATAATAATATAGTATATACTAGCTTATATCATATGAGCTGTGGGATGAACGAAACGAATTGTTTTAATATATTTTTTTATAAATTTTCAATATATTTTTATTTTTATAATAATAATTTAAACTTTATTTAATGTTATATGTGTATATTTTATACAATTTTTTATATATTTTATTTTTTGATAGGATAATATTTGTGCATTTTTTTATAAATATGTTATATATATAAGATTAATGCGAGATAAATTTATTAACATATATATAATATTGAATTTGAATGTGCATATAAATATAAAATGAATTTTTTATTTGTATGAATGTTCTGATTTGAATATGCATAAAAAGTTTTATTTAAAATCTTAAAAAAAATGACACCATTTAAAAACTTGGTCGCTCAAATTTTTAGGGTCGGCACCGAATTTGAGATAAGTATCATATGTCTTGGATTAGTTATATCTTTATACCATAAAAAGAATAATGATTTGGCAGCTGCAATATTATGAATGATGATCAAGTACATTAAAATGACAATGGATTACTTACAAAGTTCAAAAGGTAGTCTCTTATATTCTTAAATCTAATACCAGGTGTTCTATAAATCAGGCAGGTCTAGGTGGTATTAGATAATAAGGGAAAGTGATAAATATTATAATACTAATTTAAGAATTATTCAAATTATCAGTAAAATAACGGGTATATTGATTAGTCACAAGAAAGATATTTAAAAGTATAAAGATAATATGTTGTAGATAAATATTGATTGATACCACAATTTATGCATAAGAGGAATTGCCAAATCATTAAGAATTATTTAATATAAAAATACTAAAGCGAGAATTATGCCTTGATCTGTGCAATAATTCAAAATTACAAAATAGGAGCACGTGTAGGTACGAGTACATAAGTAGGCCTTCAGACTATACAACTTTATTGTCCACAACAAACCCTACAAAATTGTTGTACTTACTCCGGTTAAGGAAAGAATAGATACCTAGAAGTTATCTCCAACCCTTCTCACAATCTAGAAGCTATAACAATGTTCTCATATTGCAGTGGGAACATCTCAAACACAGCTTAAGGTATCGTCAAATGATCCAACGGTTAAAAGTTGGATATTCAAGTAAGTTAGAGATATTAAGAGTTTAAACCATGTGCATATAGTGCAATATTCCAATATGTAGCACTTTTAGTTTAACCTTATATGAAAACTATAGCCTAATTTATAGTTTGACCTTATTAATGGTAATGTAGAAAATACCTTAAGCAAAACTCCTTGTCAAATATCACAAACCAGATTTCTTATTTTTGATGGAAACAAAGCTACTTATGTCAAATAAACTGGGTTACTAATTTAACATCATCATCTAATCATTTCAGTTGCTTTTTAAGATTAGATAACCAACGCACGGCGTGGCATTTTTGTGGTTTCTATGGAGACCCGAAAGTAAATAATAGACATATTACTCGGGAATTATTACAAAAACTCAGAACTGTATATAGTGGTCCATGGTTAGTCATGGGCGACTTCAATGAAATTTTGAGTCAATATAGAGGTAATCATTTTACGTGGATTAGATGGTTGTATCAAAGAAAGATTAGATTGTGCAATGGTAGATGAGGCATGCCTTGAATATTTTCCAGACAATTCACCGACTCATCTCAATTTTTTTCACTCAGATCATAGAGTTCTCCAATTATGTTTCGAAGATCCAGCAGAGTTGACACTCCAGAAAAAAAGAAAACGATCTAGATTCAGGTTTGAGAACATGTGGATAAGTGAACCTGATTGCAGAGAGATCATAAGTTCTAGCTGGATGCCAATAAACCACTCTGCTCTGCTCTCGACCATCAACAATATCAAACTTTGCTCCAATAACCTGGCGTATTGGAATCAATCCAAGTTTGGATCTCTGGCCAAAGATATTAAAAATACTCATCAATGCGTTAGTAATCTTCATAATATCCAAGACCAGAGTGAAAATAATGGTGAACTAAAAATGATGGAGCAAAAGCTAGATGACTTATTGCGTAAAGAAGAAGTTTTTTGGAAGCAGAGATCTAGAGTTTTATGGTTGAATGCTGGAGACCAAAATACGAAGTTCTTCCACCAGCGGGCAAAGAAAAGAAACAGAATCAATACCATCAAAGGTAAGGGGTACTAACTCAAAATTATGTGGGATTACAATAATCTTAGAATCATTAAAAGATTATTAGGTGTTTATATGCTGAGAAGAAAATGATTATTTAGGGGTAAAATATATTCTAAAGACTAACATGCTTGACAGAAATATATTCTAACCCAAATTTATGAATGGGTAGGCTATTGGAATGGTTTAGGCTAGTAATGGACTCATGATAGAGTGGCACAATTTGCTGGTTAATTATATTTAGAGTACCATCATATCAAAGATTCTCAAATTAGGTAAAACCTTTAATCTCGAAGTTGTTAATATCCTAGGCCTTTTTAAACTACAGTGAGAAGGTAGCTAAAAGCTGCTTATTCTAGGTACTAATTAATTAACTCAGAAAGTAGCTTTAGAAACAGGTCTTGATTTAGGCAATTAAATCAATAGAAAAAGTATACAGTAAACGATAGCTTACTAGTGAACCTAAAGAAGTTGAACTTAAAAATATAAAAGGGGAAATTAAGACATTATACAGAAATTCTGAAAGCAACTGAGAAGGTATAATATGGATACTAGTTAAATGAAATAAACAAGTGGAATATTAAATAAACAGGTTACAAATGAATTATGGAGGATTCTATAAAGGAAAGCTGGTATTGGATATATGTTTTTGCACTGATAATTAAAAGGATAGCATCTTACTAAGACCTAATATATATATTTTATACAGTGCGGAAAATGAATGGTGCTCGAGTGAAGAGGATTTGAGTGCTATAATTCAAAGGTTTTATGGGAATTTGTTCACTTCATCCCTACCAGCCATTGAGAAAATAGATGAACTACTGATGACTGTTCAACCTTTAGTAACCGAAGAAATGAGTAGGCCCTTGAAAAAAGTTTTTACTGTGAGAGAAATTAAAATAGCTATGTTCTCTATATCTGCTGATAAAAGCTCGGGATCGGATGGTGTGAATGCTATATTTTATCAACAACATTGGTATATTGTAGGCCCACTCCTTTCAAAAGCAATGTTGGATTGCCTAAATGAAAATGCAGATTTGGACTCGATATATTCGACGTTTGTCACACTTATTCTCAAGGTGAAGGAACCTAGATCAGTAGGTGATTTCCGGCCAATAAACTTATGCAATGTGATGTATAAAGTAATCTCGAAGGTCTTAATAAACATATTGAAACCAATATTACCATTAAGAATAAATGGTACACAAAGTGCTTTTGTTCCTGGTAGACTTATAACCGATAATGCATTGATTGCATATGAGTGCTTACATCATTTGAGATTAATGAAAGAGGGCAAAAGATGTTAAGCTGTTATGAAATTGGATATGAGTAAAGCATATGATAAGGTGGAATGATTTTTCATAGAAAAATGCTGATAAAAATGGGATTCTCACAACAATGGGTGAACAAAATAATGAGATGCGTCACTTCTATCTGTTACTCTTTTCAAATAAATGGTCAGTATGGGGAGGTAATTCCATCAAGAGGGTTCTGAGTTGATATTAAAAATTCCTATTAGTCCGTTCAATCATGTAAACTCATGGCTTTGGCACTAAAATAAAAATGGGAGTTATTCAGTCAAAAGTGGATACAACCTAGTGGTAAGTATTGTTGGAGCTGATCCATCCTCGTCATCTGAAGTAATGACAGCATGGTGGAAAGCTTATTGGGCAACAAAAATTTCACGAAAAATGGTGATGTTTGGGTGGAGAGGCTTTCATGAAATTTTATCCACTATAAAAGGTTTATGCCACAGGAAGATAACTATACATAGTAATTGCCCGTATGGAGAAGATCTTAACGCACACGCAGTGTTCTGGTTCCCTTTTTCACAAGAAGTATATGTGTTGTTGGAATTCCAATTTTTGGTGGGACACAAAGAAGAAATCTCTTTTAAAGATGTACTACTATATGCTATTGAGCTTCTAGGTGCTAAATTGATAATCAGTGCATGGGGCATATGGTTGGAGAGAAATAAGAAAACTCATGGGCAACAATAAAAAACTCCACAACAAATAAAAGAATGGGTAACCTTATATTATGAGTAAGTGAAGAATACAATAGCCGTGGAGGATGTACTAATTCCTATAAAGAATCATCACATGGAGAACAATCGGGAACAGAAAACGAAGTGCTGACATTATTTGTGGATGCATCAATTCCCACTACCCCACATAAGGTAGGTCTAGGAGCTGTTATTATAGATGCCAACAAAAAAGTGAAGGCAGCTCTATCAAAACCACTCGAAGGTGAACTATAGTTTTTCATGCAGAAGCATCAGCATTATTGGGGGTTTGTACCGGGCACAAACAATTGGTTTTCCCATCAAGAGGATTTATAGTGACTCGTTATCCCTGGTCCAAGCTCTGAAAAATAAAAGTGTGTACCACAATGAAATGAGTATTTTTCTTTTGGATACCTGATGCAGCTATCTTTCATGTTGATCGCGAAGTTAATACCGCGGCCCATAACATGGAAAAACAAGCCCTATAGAAGAGATCGTTCTTCAGACGGAGAATCATAGCTAAGCAGTTCGTAAGATATAAGATATTTACCTTTTCAATACGGCTCATTAAAAGTTATCCTAGAGGTCACATGTTCTCTTATATTGCAATTTTTACGAGTTTCATTTTGCTTTAGTTATTTACTTTTGATAGCTATATGAATTGTGTATAAAGTGCATTTAGCTGTGTCCAACGAACAGAGCCAATATTTAGTTTCATTAGAAAATATCTAAGCTTTTATAAGATAATTAGTACCTGGTTGAACTCTATTAAGAAATATTCTTGGTGCTTTGGCGTTGAGAAATGCTAGACATTTAAGTTGTAATAGAAGGCCACAACTAAGCAACAATTTACTGTGCTTAACCTTAAGCCTCATGCAAAATAGAGCTAGTTCTCTCCCTTCATTGTTAGCTTTACAAATTAGTAAAGAGGTGGTTTAGCCAATCAATAGTCAGGAAATCAATTTTGGTTTATGTTTCCTCATCATCATGAAGTTGAAACATTTACTTCACACTCGTTGCGAGGTGTGTTTGATGTTTGCTTTATATTTTTGTTTGAATGTAGACTATTGTCGTTTTGACATCAATTAATGTGGTCAGAGTATTTTGGTATCACAGTTGCGCTTCTAGAGTTTGGTTATAGAACATAGTCCTTGTCATTATATTTTTTTAATTTTTGAAGATTGTTTTGCCTACAAAATTTTATGACCAGAGAATTTTAGGAGGAAATACTACGTGCTAATGGTAAATTGGTAATGGTATTGGAAAAATTGTTAAAAATCAAACTTATGTACGGTATAAGAATTAAAACCCACAATTAGTTTGCAATTATTGCAATGGCTTTCTCTAATATAGATGGATACAGACAAACTAGACCATTCCTTCTGCTCCTGCTCCTAATCATGTACTATTAATAATAACTTCCAGTTTTGTAGGTTTGCTCTAATTAGGAAATAACTAAGCACCGAGTGGCATGCCTGTGAAGAAATGTGTCTACTATACACACTTAAAAGTTCAACCTTGTAAGATGGGTCATTTCTTTCGTACCATGATGACGATGGTTTGTAAGCAAAGAGATAATGATATTCTGTAAGCAGCTACCCTTGTTGAAAAGGAAAATTTTGCACGTAGTAGATTAGCAGTTATGACTAGTAATGTCCCTAGATTGACTTGATGAAACCTTACACATATTAGATTAGCAGTTAGGACAGTAAAACTGAATAAATTAAATACTATCTATTTATGTCCCTAGCCTGACTTGCGGAGAGAAGTACTACTATTAATAAGTTATTAAGATGATAATTTTTAAAGGTCTCGTATTTATAGGTAGCCTAGTAAATCTTAGATATTATCAACCTGATTAAAATTCAAAACTATTTAATGAATGGGCTGTTTAGTTTATCGTGTGGGTGTTTGGGGTTCCATAAACTTAAAATAAGTAGCTTATTTTTTTTTTTTTTACATATTTTCATATTTTTTTTAAAGATAAATATTTGTTTTAGAATTTTAAAACCAAATATGAACTTACTTTTTTCTGGAAATAAGGGCTTATTTCTGAAAAGTACATACATTCCTACTTTTTTCCGGAAATAAGCCCTTATTTTCATAAATTGCATTCACCCAAACAGGCCCCGTATAAGTAACTTATAAATTGAAATAATATATATAGTTTTTAACTTATAAAGTACCTCAAATAGCGCTGAATATGATTATGCGGTTGTGGTTTTATTATCTAAGTTAGTTGGAGCTTATCTTCAACTCTTTTAGAATCTAAAAAGCCGGTCTTTATTGGATTAGCATTTTTATTTGAATAATAGGTTGTCTCGAAAACTCAATATAAATTTCTACATAAGGTTTTGAATAATATATACATATAAAATACGGGTACAATGTATAATAATATTATTAAGAATTGACTAATCATAATGGTATAATTAATGGACAACTAGAATTGAAAAAAGAGAGGCAAAATATCATATCTCCGAGCGTAGACTTCACAAAGAATAAATAGATGAGACAATTAGGTGGATAGATTTATATAATCAAATATAGATTAAACTGTAGGATAGGGGAGATATAAAGTTTAATTGAGTAGTATATAGTAAGGTATTATTATATTTTTAAAATTATTGGACGATATATACTAAGACAGTTTCTTATCTTGTTTTCTCTTTTATTTTTCAGATACACGGAATTTTTTTTAACTAAAGCGGGGGTGGGAAGCAAGTTGAGATTTATCAGTAAGTTGTTAACTATTTGCTAGTATTTGTTGGTGCTAATTTTTGGTGTTTCCTCTTCAGATTTTAAAGTTTTATTATCTAAATGTCCGGAGATATTTTTTGTATATTTTTCGGGTAGATGATAAACTTTATTCAACGAAAGAAATCTTTTTGATCGATATTGTATCTTGACTTCTTTCATTTATAGAATTATTTCATCCTGACAAGAAAAAAGAAAATGATTATGGATTAAAAATTAAAAAAAAAAGACAAAGCAAATTTATGTTGTTGAGGCCACGTGTAAAAAGTTTGGTGCTCTAAATATTTTTTTTGTGTTATATTAGTGAATTTATTAGTAGTTGTGTTTTTTCACCCAATACATTTTTTAATATTAATTTTATTTTTCTGGTGAATAAAATGAAAAATTGCCCATGTTAATAAGCGATGTTAACAGAAATAAAATGGCTGAATCACCAAAAACTTACAAACGTATATACTAAAGAGAATAAAGAGATTATGAATGAAAAAAACAATTTATTCAAAAAAAAAACAAATGAGATTTTTTCATAACAATTGTATTGATAAATGCACCGCCTTTACCCAGTCATACACTAGTCAATCTATATTATTTTTTTGAAATAAATTACTAGAATAAAGAGATTATGAATGAACTATCAGCTTATATTTTTTTTGAATAAATTCTCTGATTTTACCAAAGTGTCCAATGAAGGGAACTTATGATTTAATAACCCAAATTGATTTTAATTTTTTAAGCATATATAATTTTGAAATTAATGATATTATTGAATATTTGTATTCATATCTCATTATTTTATTTTTAATTTAAATTTTTTTATGCCGGTATAATTTATCAACATTTTTTGGCGACAATTGTTTTTGTCATTTTCATTGATAACTAAAGGTGGTAAAATGAATTAAGAATTCAATATTCAAACCAATTCAATTCAAATTTTAGAATAAAATTCAATAAATATATATACACACATATACATACATATATATATATATATAAATTGAATGTGAATTGATTTCAAATCATATATTCAACGATAAATATTGATGCGAACATGTGATAACCACATTTTTGTTGAAAGTTATGTAAATTATTTGGTGAATATAATCGATACTTGGTTAATACTCAGTGAGCTTCAACAGTACTCGGTGAGCATCAACAGTACTGAATCTCTCTCCAATATTCATTTTGAGTCGCGAAAATATGCGAAAAAATTGACAAAAGGATTAATATAACATACTTCACTTGTTATTTTTATAAAATTATTTTAAAATTTTATTTCAACTATATATTTTAATTAATTTAGAATGCAGTTGAATAATCGATCAGTGTTAACTAACACAATTATATATATATATATATATATATATAGGATCCTGCTCAAATAGAAAATAACTTAGAATAGAAAATAGAAAATAAGATCTACGCCACATATTCAATCTAATCTAATGGCAAGGGGGTGCATCCACACACAAATCAAATGCACCCTCATACACCCAATCCCACATAATCCCTCCGTTTTTAATTTGATTTTTCCCGTTAATTAGTGAAGTTTTTTTCAAATCTAACTTCACCACATTTTTCTCCATCTCCCAACAATCAGTTTGCATACCATATGTGATATATTCCGGTGACTTTTATTTTTTCGACGATTTTCATTATTTTTTATGAACCAGGATATATAATTTAGTGATTTCTGTAATACAAATTAGTGATTTTTATAATACAAATTAGTGGTTTCTGTAATATAATTTAGTGATTGAAGTTTGAATCTGATAAGTGACGAATTTATTTTAATTATAAATTATATTTGCCGAAATATGGCACATATGGTATGGAAACTGATCGTTGGGAGACGAAAAAAAATGTGGTGAAGTTAGATTTGAAAAAAACTTTGCTAATTGACGGGAAAAATCAAATTAAAAACGGAGGAGAATAGATGAGATTGTGTGTGTGAAGGTGTATATAATTTGTGTGTGGGTGCGGCAGGTATAATGATAAGGTTTTCTATTTCTCATTTAAGCTATTTTCTATTTGAGTAGGACCCTATATATATATATATATATATATAATTTTATTACATAAAATATATTTTTTTTAATAATAAATATATCACATAATTATATATTATACATAATCATAAATATTTTCTCCAAATATCCGTCTGCACGTAAGAATGTTTTAAATAGTTTCTCTGACTTTGCTAAATGATGCTATAGATTTATGTGTTACAATCAAAACAACATATCAAATTGATTTTAGTTTACAGAATGACAATGCTCTTGATCATATTTCTAGTAACATATAAACCGATTTTGGTTTACTGAGTGATAATGACACACTTGAATTGACAAATTATATTAAAGACACGGTAGATGCAAAATTGAGAAAAATGGGACAAGGAAAGCAATGTTGTAGAGACTACGTGGGAAAATGTCAAGTGTTCCTGAACATCTGGTTTACCAAATTCGAAAACATACCATCTACGCGTTGAGTTTATTTTCAAACTTTGTTAAATAATATTATGGGAAAGAGTTGCGCATCACAATGAAAACTGCTTATCAAATTGACATTGGATTTCTCAAATGCTAAGAACATGACCATGTTCTTAGCATTCCGAAAGAAATTTCATCTGATTTTGCTAGTTTCTGCAATATTTAGACTATTAATTGTAATATTAGTTTTTTGTCTATCATTAGATGTAATGTTTGTGTTTGACTTCTTATTTTATAATATTACACTTATATTATATTATATAGTATTTATTTTAAGCATATATAATTTTGAAATTAATGATAATGTTGAATATTTGTATTCATATCACATTATTTTATTTTTAATTAAAAAAAATTTGTGCCGGTATAATTTGTCGGCATTTTTGACGACAATATGTTTTTGTCATTTTCATTGATAACTAGAGGTGATAAAATGAATTAAGAATTAAATATTCAAATCAATTCAATTCAAGTTTTAGAATCATATATTTAACTATAAATATGGATGTAAATATGTGATAACCACATTTTTGTTGAAAGTTACGTAAAGTATTTCATGAATATAATCGATACTTGACTAATACTTGGTGAGTATCACCAGCACCGAGTCCCTCTCCAATATTCACTTTGAGTCGTAAAACTATGCGAAAAAATTGACATAAAGATTAATATAACATACTTCACCTCTTATTTTTATAAAATTATTTTAAAATTTTATTATATAGTGCCACAAAACATCTTTTGTACCAGACATTAGAGCATAACATCTACCAAGGTAAGATTTTTCGAGAAGCGAGTAGGCTACATGCATATACGTATTATTTTATTGTGTCTCTTGTATTATTTATTGTTTTACAAATTTGTAGTGTAGTTATTGAATTTAATATACTTCTAATTTAGTATTAGAAATATGGAAAGAAATATATAAGAAATAGTTATAGAAATATTATAAAAGATTGTGTATTGGAATTCAAATATCAATACTATTTAATCAGGAAATATTAACATAATTTTTTCATATATGATAACAAATATTCAAAATAAACAAAATCTTTTCATGCATGGTAACAAATATTCAAAATATATACATTTTATGTAAATGTAAATTATATTTTCAGTTAGAAATATAACCCTTCTAATATACAGTATTATAAATATCAATATATATGTAGAGAATCTTGACCATTGAATTGAAATAAAATCAACAGTTAAAGATGATGGGTCTCTGGTTCTTCCAGAAAGAAGGGTTCTCTCTTGAATTTTCCCTTATATATATATATATATATATATATATATATATATATATATATATATATATATATATATATATATATATAGTTTCCTTTAAAAAAATAAACATCATATTACTATGTAAAGTTGACATCACATGCAATGTGTTTTGGAATATAAGTTTGCAAAATACGGGATAAATAATATTTAAATAAATTTATTTATTTTATTAATATTTATTATTTAATATAAATTTTATAAAGAGAGAGATGAAGAAAGACCCATCAACGTGCAAAAATGCTCCGAATGCTCTGAATTTGTTATTAGCATTTGCTAAACAATATTATGGTAAAGATCTGCGATTCAGCGAATCACGATGAAAACTGTTCATCAGGTTTATATTCGTTTTCTTAGCGATGATGTTAAGAACATAGTAGACCATGTTCTTAGCACTTCGAAAGGAAATTCATCGAAATTTACTTGGTTATGCAATATTTAGATACAACAATAATATGTAATAAGAGCTTGATTGATGACTCTTCACTATTAACTGCAGTATTAGTCTTTTGTGTGCCATTAAATGTTATGTTTGTGCTTGACTTGTTATATTATAACAAAAAAGCTAGTTAAATTAAAAGGGTACCATTTGTCATAAGAGCATTTTCTGGGAGTTGTCAAATTGTTTTTGAGTTCATAGCTGAATGCACTTTTAGTAAGTAGTGGAATATAAATCATATATTTTCTTGAATTTTATCGTGCATCGTAGGGGTGAGCAAAAAACCGAATTGAAACCGAAACCGAACCGAAACCGGCGAAAACCGAAACCGAACCCGAACCGGCGGTTGCGGTTTTTGATTTTTAAAAACCGAGACTTTCGGTTCCGGTTCCGGTTATAGGTCAAAACCGAACCGATCATTAAAATAAATAAATTTATTATATAATATATATATATATATATATATATATATATATATATATATAATTTAAGTATTAAATTTCCCTAGAACATAGTTTTTTCAATTATATTTCATATTACAATATCAACTATACTAATATTGAATGTGAGAATATGACAACCCCTTTACAACATTTTATTCCTCTATTTTCCAATTAAAAAACATATAATCAGGAGTAAACATCATTAGACATGGTTATATGTTTTTTAGATTGCATACTACGATAAAGGACATTCACATTTTGTTGATTCAACCTTAAAATTTGATTGTTAAAGTTTCTTACCTTTTTTTTGATTGTTAAAGTTTCTTACCTTTCTTTTGTAGTGTTATTATGCAGAATGCGATCAAATATTTGATTGTATAAAATTTGAATGTAAAAATATAATGATTTAAATTATATATTTTTTTCATTTTTATTTATTCGGTTTTTTAACCGAAACCGAACCGATAAAAACCGAACCGGTCTTTTTAAAACCGAAACCGAAACCGATGGTTCGGTTGCGGTTGCGGTTTTCAATTTTTAAAACCGAAGATATGCGGTTTCGGTTCCGATTTCGGTCAAAAACCGAACCGAACCGAACCGTGCTCACCCCTGGTGCATCGTGTGCTTGTTTTACTAAAGATGTATTAAAATTTAAATTTAATATCCTTCTTCTTGCATATTTTTAATGAGAATAAAGTTTCTGAGATTATCTCAAGAAAATTATACAAGGCAGTATTATTTTTTAGTGTGAATATTTTTATAATTGTATACGATCCTCTGTAATTACAATAACACTCTCATGTATTTATATGAGATTTTTTTTAAACTCAGGAAAGTTACATGAAATGATCCCAAGAACATTAATCTTATTTTTAATTTGACAACTACTAATAACCAATTGTAGTTGATACTAAAATCATATTAAATAATTTAAAAAGTGTTCTTTTCGTTATAAGTTTTAAATAAATATTAATTGTAGATTCATTTAGTGAAATAACTTCGAAGTCAAAATTAGCATAAATTATATATATATATATATATATATATATATATATATATATATATATATATATATATATATATATATATATATATATATATATGGGTTAAATTCAGTGAAATACTCTTAAATGGAGTACAAATTGTAGACATATATGTTCTGAATTAGATTTTACAATATATAATAAACAGAATATGATGTAGAATATATATATATATGTTCTCTAATTATTACTCCAAATAAGATTTTTTAACATTATATTACTATGTAAAGTTGACATCACATGCAATGTGTTTTGGAATATAAGCTTGCGAAGTACGAGATAACTAATATTTAAATAAATATATTTATTTTTATTAATATTTATTATTTAATATAAATTTTATAATATTAAAAATATACATTAATACATATAATATATTTTATTATTTTATATAAATTTATTAAAGATGTGTGTGATACCAAATTAGTTAAAAGAGTTATTTTGATAATAATTAATAACTACATATAAAATTATATATATTTTTATTTAATATAAATATTTTTTGTTATTTAGACTTATAAAAGTTTAATACAGTAAATAATATTATATTTAATATAAATATGTAATAATTTGGACCCGTATTATAATAATAAATATATAATTTGAGTCTAAAAATAAAATTTTAATTAATATATATATATGTATATAGTTAAGTTATATTTATGATAATTAAAATTATATTGAATACGTAATATATATATATATATATGTATGTGTATATATATATATATATTCATCTAGGGGAATGCTAAAAAGAAAACCAATATTTTGAAGAAAACTAAGGTACTTTTATCAACCGTTGATTTCTAATTGATCTGATGGTTCATATTAAATTAGACTATTAAATTAGAATATTAGTTTCCTTTTCAGTTGTTTGACATTTATTTACATATATTTGGAAACTATTACAATTTTGTTAATTATATATGCTACTATTATAATGAACGGTGTAGATAATGGTCTCTAGGTTTCCTATCTAAATATCTTTCTCTAGATCCCCTCTCTCTCTTTATATATATTTTAGGCCCGAGCTCCAAATCTTTTAATGTTTCGGTTTTATAATAATTTTTTATAAAATAAGTGAAACATATCATACGTCTTCATAAATATCTAACACTATTCAATTATATTTATTTATTGTTATTATAAATATAAATTATCATAAAATATTATATTTTAAAGTAAAATTAAAAGAAATTGTATTTTCTTATTTATCTCACCCCTTTTTAACTTTAATTTTAACTTTCTACATTAATATAATTTTAATATTTATTGTTATTTTTATCAATACTAACATAATTTTGTTTTTTTAACAATTAGGATTAAACAATCATAATTTTTATGCGAGTATACATCTGTCAGACAAACGACTCGTTGAGAGTTTTTAGAGAGGAACAATTGAAAAAAAACCCCAAACCAAACCCTATAATCGAGAAATAACCATGGCTAGTCCCTCTCAATTTCAAGAACCCGACCCAGATCCTCCTTCACCGCAACAACAAAATTCCCCCCAAATGGAAAACCCCATTTCAAATCTAGGAGAAATCAATCATCAAAACGATCTTCAATCTCCAAAAACCCTAGAAATGTCAAGCAATCAAGATCCACAAAGGTCCGACCCGAGTCTTGAAGAGACCCAAGTTCTTGATCTAGAAAAACAAGAAGAAGAATTATCAGGTAATGCTATCAGCACCACCACTAAGTTAAATAATCGTAAAATAACTTACAAACGTAGAAGACGAGGTGAGTTGAAAAGACAACAAACAATTGATAAGAAAGTTGAAAACTTGCTTAAATTGGTTAACTTTATGCCTTTTATGCCTGTTAAAGCCCTAGATTTTGACAAGTATGAGCAGTTGTTGAAGGATCTTCATTTGTGGGATTTTGTTCATAACAAGTTTGATGATGATGTTAGAGCTGATATTATTGGTCAGGTCATTGTGTCGTATGATAATAGTGTCAAGAAATATTGTTTTGTGAATGGGACTAGGATTTATATCGCTAGGAGTACTTTTGTTAAGGCTTTGAACTTGCCAAAGCCGAACCTTAAGAAGGAGAAGGTAGTTGGGAGTGCAGTGGAGGCGGCTATTGATTTGGATTCGGAAGGGGAAAGGGTTTCGAAAGATTGTATTAAGTTTCTGGAGGATCTTGTGTGGAATTGGGTGGTTTTGCATGGTGATGATTGGGTTATGCCGAATGAGATTAAGGGTTGGATGGGGTTGATTAGAAACGGTTATCCGGATAAAGTGGATTGGGGTGGTTTGTTTTGGGTTATGGTTGAGAATGAGTTGAAACAAAGAGAGCAGTTACGGCAGTGTTATTATTCCTCACATTTGCAATACTTTATTAAGACTCAGCGTAAGGAGTTGTTTGAGGAAGAGGGTAAAGAGTTTGTGGTTAGTGAGGGATTTAAGGAAGAAGGGAAATTATTGAGTGAAGTGGACAACAAACTGGTGGAGGTGGAGGATATAAACGTTCAGCATATGGAATTGTTTGACGAAGAGGGTATAAAGGTCGTGGCTAATGAGAAAATGAATGTAGATATAAATTTATTGAGTGAAGAGGACAACAAAGAGATGGAGGTGGGGGACATAAAGAAAGATGAGGACTTGTTGGAAGAGCCCCTTAAGTTGGATCAGAAGTTAGTGGAAGAAGGGCACTTGTTGAGTGAGAAGCCGCATGAGGTGGTAGAAAAGGTGAAGGAAGGGCCTCATGTTGCCGAGGCCGAAAAAGTGAAAGAAGATGCTGATGGTATTTTTTTTGAATTGGAGGAGGAAAATGACAATGTTGTTTTAGAAGGACCCAATATAGAATTAGCTTTGGGGCAGCATGATATAGTTGAGAAAGAGAAAAATGGTGTTGAGATGATGGATGTTGAAGAGTGCAAGGAGAAAAAGCAGGATGGTTGGTTTTTGGCTGGAAATGACCATGGTAGAAAGCCTTTCTTGCGTCCTTGTATTTTAGGAGATGGAAGGGGTTCAGATGGCAACGAGGAAGGAAAACAGGAAGTTGAGCAGCTGGAGATAAAAGAAGGGGAGCAGATGGTAGATGGGCAGCAGCACATACAAGAATGGAAGCAGATGGAAGGTGTTGAACACATACAAAGGGGGGAGCAGATGGAAGAGGTTGAACAATTACAAGGGTGGGAGAATATAGAAGAAGCAGAAGAGGCGGATGATGTGGATGAAGTGGAGGTAGATGAGCTGGACGTGAATGATACGGAGGAGCAGATGGAAGGTGTTGAACACATACACAAGGGGGAGCAGATGGAAGAGGTTGAACAATTACAAGGGTGGGAGCATGTGGATGAAGTGGAGGTAGATGATGTGGACGTGGATGATACGGAGGAGCAGCTTGTTGTCGAAGATGAGGAAGACGAGGATGGAATAGAACCTAATATTCTGCCAAATTATGGATCACCACAAGGGGCTGCTTTGCCAGGAGATCTACTCCAAGCATTTGAAACTGCCCAGCTGCCTTTAAATATGCAGGGACAACATATTCATGAAAACTCACCGATGGAGTTTTTTGCTTCAAATGCTGAAACACATTTGATGATGGGTGGCCCATCTAGGTATGGTAATGGTCACAAGAGAGCCATTGAATATGAGCAGGATACATCACATCTTAATGAAAGTAAGAGGATCAGGACTGATGTTGGTTGGGATCAGAAAACCTCGGATTTTGGGTTTTGCATGAGCCAAGTAGAACAATTAATGGAAAAAGCCAAGAGCATGTATGCGGAGAAGGAAGAGGCTTATAATCAAATAGATATGAATCAGCAGTATTTACTTCGTGAGCTGCAGCAGAGGGACAATTACATAGAAAGTCTACAAAGGAGCAAGAATGAAGTACTACAGAAAAAGGATGCAGAGATATACCGGCTTGAACGTGAGCTTGGTCTACTTGTGGAGGTCGTGAATGGCTACAGGGAAGCATTGAAACAAAACAGAAGAGCTTTCCTTGAATACAGACAGCGCTGTCAACTTCCTGAAGAACCTATTTACAAGGATGCTGGTCCTGGAGGTCTTGTATTGAGCGTCACAGAGCTAGAGAAGCAACGCCAGCAGCAAGAGAATGAAGATAGGTTAAATCGATTGATGATTGAACAGAAGTTTACTGAAGCATTTGAAGGCTACAGCAACCAGTTTGGGGCACTTCTTAGCAAGGTTGAGATGATTGACATGGATAGATTGACCCCTATTGAGAATGAGGTGAAACTGCTTAAAGAATTATATGCAGCAAAGCGCAGTGTGTCAGAAAAGGAGGATTTGGTGCCTACTGAAACAATACTACCTTCTGCCCAGGAAGTTGGAAATTGATAGTGCTGTGTGCTGGATTCTTATTGGACCGCGGTGGTTTCAGGAGGAGATGAATGAATGAAACTTGAATGAATGAAACTTGTAGTATATTGGACATTCCTTCTTGCAACATATTAGTATTAGTTTGTTTGTGATGTGCAGGGCTCTTGATTCTGCTTATATGCTATGGTAGGTGTTTCTGAACATTATAGTTCTTTTTTAATTTCCCCGACTGCTGTGGGGATCTTGAGAGAGGGATTTAATCTGAATGTTTATTACAAATTCTCTGTGCTATATCTTTTGCAGATTTTACAAATTGCTTTACTAGAAAAGTTCTGTTTGTTGCATGGTTAGTATTATTAGAGTATACGTGAATCGGATGACTGAATGAATAGTTGTCGAAAAACCACGTTGATTTTTGACTGAATGAACTCTTGTCGAAAACACTTTTATTTTGACAACATTACCAATTTTTGTTGTTGTTTTGGCTCATACTGGAAGTGAAAACAAACAGGGCAGAACTTTGATAGTAATTGTTTTTCCCCACTCCAAAAGTTCTGAGCTTGTGTTTTTCTGACATTTTCAGCAAAAAAGATTATGGTCCCGGCAAGTATGAAACTTATATTGCTAGGCATTCTCGAATTAATTGCCAGAAAATTGCAGAAGGCATACTCAAAGCCTTATTAAAGTTTTACTTTAAAATAAAATAAAATAATTATCAATCACAAAATCTTAAATATTCGTGTATACTCGCACTCGCACATGTGATGGGCAGACCATCAGGACTTTGTCACACAAAAAATAAAATTGAAAAGAAGAAGTCCCCCTTGCTTCATTAAAAACAATACTCATTTAATTAGACAAATAATTCAAGTGAAAAAAAATGTATAAACTCTATAATAATTAAAATAATAATAACTAGTCAAAATTAACTGTGATGAGTTTTATATTAAGTTTGTGGAATCAAACAACGATTTTAAAATAAAGTAAAATGATAAGTACCTCTGTATTAATTCATTAAATCCAATAAATATAATATAAAAGTTTGTAATAAAAATAGGCCAAATGAAATAAAATCAACAAAAAATCAGAAAAAGTCAACTTTGAAAAATAAAAATTAGTTGAAATAAGAATACGTATAACCACCAAATATACCTACGGTGGTGCACTGCGAACAAAAACTCACACCAGTGCTTCAGATCTCGCATACATAATAAATTTAGTTATATATACAATATACACACATATACACACAGTGACTATGAAGCTTATGATTAGTGAATGATATGTTTATATTAAATCTTTCTTTTTAATGTTGTTTTAATATAATTATTATAATTTATTGTTCTTACAATTTTTTACATCATGAGGAAGAAGCTCGACACTCGATTCCCTGCGGTATGTTCTTTCTTCCCTTCTCTTTAATTTTTCACTTATTATTAAATGAATATTGTTTGTTTTTCTTGATTATAATTTTGCTTATTTTTATTCAATTGAGGAATTTCTAGGTTGAATTATGATATGTATTGTTGTGTTGGTGATTATACTTGATGATTAGGTCAAATTTTAAGTTTTGTTTGTGTGATTAGGTTTTTTATGAGGTGATTATTATTAGGTTAAAATTGATATGGTTTTTGATTTTGTTTGGGTGATTACGTCATTTGTGATTTCTTGTTTTGTTTATGTGTTGCTAGTCGTTGGTTGGGACTTTGAATATGTGTTTGATATTGGTGAGCATTGTTTTACAAATTGGTGATTAATGAGTCGAGGCAAAACGCCTTGATTTTATCGGAATCGGATGTTTCTAGGGCAAATAGGATGAAATTGAATTGGGAATAATTGGGGAAAATCGGAGTAAATCAAAGGAAATCTGACCTAATGGGAAACAAATCAGACATCACTGTGACCAGGAATCTAAACATCTATTCACCATAACAAAAGAAGCGTGTAAACACACGCACACACACAGGCACAGATCTATCTATATACCTATATATATATATCCGAGTTTGTGTGGAGAGAGAGAGAAATGGGAGAAACTGACCATGGCATAGATACAAGGGTCGATCCATCCACCAATCTTCACCAACCCGTCTAGGAACTGATCGTGGCTTTGCAAAGGCAATGAATCAATGGGGATTTCTTCGCCTCTTCTTTGGAACCGAAGACAAGAAAAAGAAAGTTATCAAGGAGATTAGGAAAAAATAAACTTAGATAACAATGCTGCGTGATTAAACTATAAACGCATGTTTAGTAATACCTGGTTATGCACGAAAATCAACGCCATAATAATATTGAATAAAAACATACACATACTAGATTCTATCATTAATTTATCATTCATTCTACAAATATTCCCTTATAAATCGCCTCGGAAGATTAGGTCCCCTTCAATTTTGAGAAGAATAAATATTATTATATTTAGCAATTAATACAATAATAAAATTTAGGTAACATTTAAACAATTAGTATGTTAAAAAGTCAATCTATTTTATTATTAATTGAGTTATGACTTTAATTAGTAAAAAATTAAATTTTTATAATTAAATAATATTTAAATACATCCAATTAATGTCTAATGGAACACTTGAGTGTGAGTGTAGAAGGTACTTCAACTGCCTAGAAATTTTTGGAATATCGCCTGCGAAGAAGTGGTTTTTGGTGTTTTCCAAGTACTTTTGTTAGTTGTCTTGTTTTCTTGTGCCAGAAATATTATCATCAATTACATGTATATTACATGACAAGTTGAGATTTTCGCAAGTAGTTCCACCAAAAGCGATCTTAAGTTTATACATTAATCTTTAGTAAAATGTGGGAAATATTTTTGCGTATCTGCTCTAAAGTCTAAACAAACGTCATGCACAAGCTAAACACACTAATTAGTTTAAATTTTGGGATGCACAACTTTTGCAATTTGTAAGTATGTGTATACATATGCATCTTGCTTTGCCTTGTGAAGTTATAAACCGTGATGATCTGTAGAAGTCTACAATTCATTGCTTGTTTTATATTGAATGGTTACAGTTCTAGGTACTATCTAAGTTCATTTTTTATGCGCATGAATTCGAGTTTACTTTTCTGAATTTTACATACTTTCTGAAAGCATAAATTGTTGAACAAGTTATACATAAATTGGCTTCCATCCACCATCCTCTAAGATGTAAGTTATAGCACTAAGACTATGCAAGTCAAGTGTAACACCCTAGTCCCTGTGGAGACTTTGTTAAATATATAAGGTAGAATACTACTACCAAACAAATTATGATCTTTTGGGAGGCTACTTTGGGCTTGTGGATTACCCAAGTTGTTACATTGGGCCAATGTACTTCAGCCTTATATGTGATACGGATTTGGGACTTGACCAGTTTTCAGAAAAAACTCGGGACTTGACACGGGTTGTCACATCAAGTATCATCATATTTTGTAATTTTATGATTTGATGTTAAAAATCGCAAAACAAAAATACAACAGGATCTAAGATTTACTAGTTGTACAAGTTTTAGGGTTTAATTAATATTCAAGTAGTTGGTTATTGATATGTTTGATGGAGCAGTCTAATTAAGATCTAGATAAGCAATTGGTTGATGATATTTTTTGGGTGCCGTGAGAGAGAAATAACGTGTCTGAGTGTTATCATTCTCATGGCAGTCCTGCATCAGCTTGGTGTTAGAACTCATGATGTGCTATAGAAAGGACGTATACTATCAATCTCCGACGCTTCTATATTAATAATTTTAAGCAGAATAAGTGAACAGTCATGTGAATCACATATACAAGTGGTGAGCATAAGATTATAATTATAGTTTTTCGGGTTAAGATTGAAACCAACTAACACATGCTATGCTTTTGATGAATAAGTTCGTATTTGTTGTAAATTTCATATAAAAACACTCTGTTGCAGGCACGTATCAAAAAAATTATGCAAGCTGATGAGGATGTAGGGAAGATAGCCATGGCAGTGCCTGTATTAGTTTGTGAGTACCTCTTAGCTTGTTTCTGACTCTAAGAATCTACGTTCCATTTTTTGTTGCATAAATTGACTGAACATCCCTTAAAAAAAAAGATTGACTGAACATCATTGCAGCTAAAGCTTTGGAACTATTTTTACAAGACCTTTGTGATCGTACATATGACGTAACACTTCAGAAAGGAGCAAAAACTGTTAGTTCGTTGCACTTGTAAGTAAAGCTTGTTGTCTTAATCCCCTTTTCTTTTGTTAATAATCTTTTTAGCAACTCTTCCATATTAGAAGATAAAGAAGTTAAAAATACCTATGTAATGAAGATGCAGATCGGTCTGCAACTTTATAGTTATGTTGACATGTTTGTGCTGCAGTTGTCTTTTCTGATTTTTATTTTGTCGATTGATGTATTGCTGATGTAGAACTCATTAATCTGTTGCAATATACAGAAAACATTGTGTACACAGATACAATGTGTTTGATTTTCTGAAGGAGGTTGTCAGTAAGGTTCCTGATTACACACACACTGAGGCTGGTGGTGATGATGTTAACATGACAAAGAGAAGGTATGAAGATTTCTATTATTTCCCTTTCATGTTTTCATGTGTAAAGGGTTACTGCTAACTGCTGCTAGTGTTGCCGTTTCTAATTTTGGCATATTTTAAGGGATTTAAATCAGATCTTATTTTTCTGCTAGACTACTAGTGTTTATGGATGAAATATGAATGCAACTTTATTTGTGTTCTTGCAGGAGAATTACCTCCGAAGAAGCCAATGATAGTGATGAAGAATCAAAGAGGAACAGGGCAGTAAGTTGCATAATTTTTTGGATGTTTTAACAAGACAAGTTAATTCACTGTAAGAATAGCATAACTTTATGGGGTTCCCAAGATCAATACAACATTAACCCACTATCATTCATTAAAACCTCTGTTAAGTCACACAGGCATTTAAAACTCACCAATTTAAAGATGACATGTTTGTTATTTTTACTTCTGTACCCATTGTTTTTGTGGGGATATTTGTTCAAATAAAGTAGAAGTATTAGTTGCACTGGTTTGATAATATTGCATTATCCACTTTTCCGTTTTTCTTTTTTTAAATGCTAATTTACTAGGATAATCTATATAATGTAGAACTTGAAATGCTTCTTAAAAGTTTTCTTTGTTGTTATGTACCCATCTAATTGTGATGTCATTAAATGGAAGGTTGAACATTTCCCTTGAATGAGTTTATAATAATGAAGCCGTGAATCATGATCATAGCACAATGGTGTAGGCTGTAGCTGTAGCGGCTTATAAACTTTTTTTAGTTTTGACATAGTTAGAGCCAAAATCTTACTCTTATTAGCTACGTCATTAGAATTTCGTCATGATGCTTGTCAGCAACTAGGTTCAGAAGAAAAGGTAATCTGGGGCCAGGTTATAAAGTATTAAAGCCTTGGGAATTTCAAAAGTAAAATATTAACATGAATCTGGATCAGTGGCGGGCCAGCATTTTTTCCTAGGTGATACAGTATAAAACTGCAGGTAGAATTGGCTACTCATCAACTTTTATTTATCTGATATTCATTTGGCTCTAATACCAGGCTTACTTGACCTTATATTAGACTTATACTAACTAGTTTGTAGCTGATTATAGCTAATATAGTGAATTACTTGACTACTACTAATGGTATTATTCTGATTACTTACAGAATGTTGGATCGTATTAGTCTGTGACGACTATATGATTCCGGACAGAATTTGTAAAGGTGAATACACGAAGTAGAAACAAGAATAACGATAAATTTGGGTGGATTAACCGCAGAAAATCCACTATCCAAAGGATTTCCCAATTCCGGGAGGGATAAAAATTATTTATCACAACCCATAAATAAAGAGGCTCAATTAACTATGGATCAACCTATAAACAAAGAGATTCAATTAATAATCAATTATATCTCAATAACCAAGTCTAACTAATATGTAGGATTGCATCACTAATATATGAGTAAAAACCCTAATAATATTATAAAATAAATTCAAATAATCTTTTAATCCCTTGCTCAGTTGCTCCGCATTGACTTCACCCAGCAACTGATTCGGGTAAGATTATGTTAAGCCTGTTTGGCTTAGCTTACTGCTTAAGACGCACACAAAATTATGTTGTGTTTGGTTGGGGTGAATGATATTGGGATGGAATGGAAGGAAGTATGTACTGTGAAAGTTTATATCTTTTAGTTCTTCCTTCTTTTTATAGCATTCTTTACTAGAGTTCAAACCGACCAGTAGAGAGGGAATGCTCCATCCTCTTTCTACTCATTCTTCTCACAGACTGCATCATAGAAGATTTGCACTCCCTCATTTTTGTTCACTTTTCCCTCTCACTTCATTTCTTTCCCATTGAATTTTGTTCACGATTTTTCATTTCATTCCTTCCCCGTTTTATTCTCACCAATTAAACAGAGCATTGGTCATTCATCTTATGTTTTCATTTATTAGGACTTAGGTTAGACCATTATTGCGGTGATGGTTTTTTAAATTGCAATGGTTTCTGCTTAACGAATTCTATGGTATAGTTATCGGCGATTGCTATTCTTTGTCCATTCACGTAATTTTCCTGGCTGATATATTTCATATGCCTCAGTATCATGTAAAAGCGTCATCTAATCTTATATTAATAGAGCATTACATGTATTTTCTGCAGCAGCATGAAGCTGGCCAAGTGAGCAGCAGCAGTAGCAAGGGAAGAGGCAGGGGAAGAGGAAGAGGCCGAGGTAGGGGCCGGGGTGCTCGATCAGCAGCAGATAAAGAGGCTCCCCAAACTGACTTTGACTTTGAATCATGCAACAATAAACAAATATTCGTTCCAGTAGCAGAAACAGGGGTTGTAGATGATGCCTCAGAGTTGGAGGAGGTTCCCAAAGATAGTATCAAAATCAGTAATGATTCCAATCAAGCTTCGCGGAACTTTGACTTGAATGCCGAGTTGGATGATAATGCTATAGACAAAACTCCTGCTGAGGCTCCAAAGTGCCTGCCATTAGCAACGCAGAAAGTGCCTAGAAGTGAAGATGAGTATCCTGGATGGTCTCTCTCAGAAATGGATAGGATAGCCATTGACCCTGCTAATCTTGCAAAACTCAATTCAAGGATGGATGATGATGATGAAGATTATGACGAAGAAGGTTAAAATGGAAGAGGTTTATGCCTTTTTGGTCAAGAAGGGTAGTTGAAAGAAGTAAAGCTTGTCCAGGTGCAATTAATTGTAACAGCGGTGACAGGTACATGCAGAAATTAGCAATGGGTGCCTATTCTGCTGTAGGATTAACATTTCTTCTCCTTTTTATCAAATATGTTCATATATTTTTTTCTAGTTGTACTTGTATCTATCGCATGATCTTTCTCTAAAAACCATTTGCTACCTGGAGTTTTAGAGGGAGGGTGTCCTTAGAGAAGGCACTTATTTAATTTAGTGAAAGTATGAATGTATTGACATAGCTAGACGTGGTTCCCTTTTACATTCCTATGCTTTTGGCTTATTATGGTAATTCTTCATCAATGTATGTAACAAATCATAAAATGTAAAATCATGAACCAAGGGCCTTGTGACAATTTAATGTGGCCGTAAGCTTGTCCCAAATCAATTTGGCAGACCCATGGGATATATGGGCTTAATTATCTAAACATCCCCCACATAAATTTGAATGTATCAAAATCATCATTAAATTAAAATACGTATCCCTCAAATCACTAAACACATTAAATGTATTAAAGTCACCGCTAACCAAAAAATGTCTCACTCACACCACCAAACAGATTAAATGTATCAAAATTCGTCACTGATTTGATTTATTCGTTTTAAATTGAAATTTAATTTGATTCAATTTTAAACAGAAAAATTGATTCAAACCTAATCAATCGAATTATATATATTTTATAAATATAACTAATATATATATATATATATATATATATATATATATATATATATATATTATAAGTATTGATAGTTTAGTAGATTTAAATTAAATTTAAAATGTGACATTAATGTTTTGTATCTTATTATATTTTAATTGTTAACTATTTTAATAAACTAATGAGTAAAAATAAATATAAAAGTTAGAATAATAATATAATATGTCTTTTTAAAAAAATTAATTTTTAAAAATCGAACCGAATAAAGCAAAAGTTTTCGAATTATTTTTGATTGAGTTTATAAAATAATTCGGTTTGATTCGATATATAAAAATTTAAAAGTTCTGATTTTTTCAATTTGGAAAACTGAACGGACAATCCTAATTTAATAATGTGAGTTAGACGTATTTTGATTTGGTGGTAATTTTGATACATTTAATATTTTTGATGGCTTCAATGAGAAGTCTTTTGGTTTTGCGGTGATTTTGATACATTTAAATTTATTTAATGAAAATGTTGATAATTAATCCGGGATATATGTTATTAATTCAAAACTAGCTCTAAACCCGTGCCTAGTTTATACTATATTTTAATTTTTAAGAAAAAATTGTTATTAAAAATATTTATTTTTATATATTTCATACTAATTTATAATTATTAAAGTTATAGTATATATAAAATATTTCAAAAATGTATATATGTGCACCGGCATATCTAATATATTTGTTAACATAATTTCACTCATTTATACATATGTTTGCTAATTAAGTTGTGGTCATTCATGAGTTAATATATAATTTGGATAACACTATTTAAATAAAGGTGAGATAATATAATACTCCCTCCGTTACATTTTTATATGTCATTCAATTACATTTTATATGTTATTTTTGAAAAAAATATGCAGTGTAACAAAAAGTTAGGTAAATATTTTGTTTATTTTGACTATTTCTAATAATTGCATTATATGTTGATGAGTTACTTGTATTATTTTTTTTTTGTCAAAAGAAAATAATTCCAAAAAGTTTATTTCATTTAATAAAATTCATCATTTAATCGAAATACATATATAAGATTTTTTTGAAGAACAATAAAACTTAAAATCTTTGAGAAATCTTAACATAAATAACAAACAAATTATATTTACAGGTAAGATAGTAAAAATGTCTTCAACATCCTTAATACGACTAATTTTGTGTCTCACCCCCACTTTAATTTAAACGCTTTTTTCAGTGTATCTAAAACTCATGAAAGTAACAAACAAAAGAAAATTGTCCTAATAAATATTTTTTAATAATTTTTAAAATATTATCATGCATTACCAAACAATTATCTAATCAAAGGGATTTTGGTTAGATACCTAAAAATAATAAATAATAATATACATATTTACATATTTAAATAAAATATAATTAATAAATCTTTTCATATCTAAGTATAATTAAAATATCCTAAACGTATTAGTTATAAAACACTTAAGTATATAGCATTTTAAAGATTATATATAAATATGTAATTAAGACTTGGTTAATTTAAGATTTGGTTAAAATATCATTTTAAAATTTAAATGTTGTAGTTGCTATTTTAAAATAAATATTTTCTTAATTTATGATAGGTTAAATGTTATTTTACAATTTGAATGGTATAATTATAATTTTATCATAAATATTTCATCTCATCGATTCTTTTAGCGTACTCAAATACATTTATAGTGTTTTAACATGGTAAAAAATTACATATCATTTTATTATAAACATATTTTCTTAACAATTCCTTGTTATGCTCATGTACATTTATCGAATATTAACTTAGTAAAAAAAATGTATACATTTTTATTTTTACAAATCGATTATTAACAGATTATAAAAGTTGCAATATAATAAAATATATATGATTTAGACATAATCATAAATAATTAAATATATAATAATTTACATATATTAATGGTGAAAAGAAAATAATAGATATTAATAAAGATATTAGTGGAAGAAATATAATATTTAATAGATATTAATAGGGATATTTATGATTAAATTTGCTCAAGTTGTCCTATTAGATACTCCTCCGTCCCAATTTAATTGTCTTATTTATCTTTTTTATAATCAAATTGACTAAAATTTGATTGAAAATCTATAAAAAAATTCTTATAGTTTATACTAGCGAGCATTGTATAAACCAAACCATACCCAGAGTATATCCCGCTCAGAAAAGGGTTTGAGGAGGTTAAGATGTACGCAGATCATGCCCCTACTCCAAAAAAGGCGCAGATAGACTGTTTTCCTGAAGACCCCCGGCTTTGTGCACAATATTACATTGAGTGCTAAATATAAATATAATAATTCCATGTAGACAATTATAAACAGTATGTACATGTTGATAATCAATATTCAAACCACTAAGACCCCGCTTCAACCACCTGAATGCGGCGTCGCCAAACAACCTTATCTAAGGTCATGTCGCCGGTAAGATTTAATGCCTCCATATCCAACTTTAATTGATCGTTCTTTTTAGTATACCCCGCATTCTCTTCCCTAGAATGAAAATACTCTCAACCCTTCTAATTGCAGTTGATGACCGTCTATGTCAGACGTATCCAAACAAACGCAAGTGTCCCTCTCTGACTTTCTTAGAAATAGACTTCACGCCTAACAGTTGTCAAAAAACATTAATAGACACATGATCCATCATCGTGTGGCCACATATCCATTGCAACATCCGCATTTCTGCCGTCTACAACCTACGTTCTTAAGTCTTCCTCAAAGACCAACAGTCAGAACCATATAATAACGTAGGACTGACGACTACCCTTCAATTTTAATGGTACACTTTTATCACACAACACTCCCGTGACCGCCCTCCATCGCCAACATGTCGGAATACAATTCGTAACATCCGAAGTAATATCCCCCGTTACTCTGTACAATAGAACTTAGATATTTGAAACTATTAGTTTGCGGCACCTTATTATCTTTAATATGTTCTTTAATATTTTCTTTATATTCTTTTAATAATTATTTTTATCTTATTTAATATATGAAAGGATTATCATATTCTTTTTAAATTAGTTTAAATAATTTATATCGATTATAATTATATAATTTTGAGATTATAATATCAAAATATTTTTTTATTTCTATATAGGATTTTATTATAAATAATAATTTATAATTCTAATAGAGTTCTAATTGAATATTAATAAGTTTAAATTATATGATTTTAATATTCTCTAATAAAATTATTATTTATTGTTTAATTATTTTTGTAGATATTATGATTTTAATTGAATTTATAGAAGTTCAACCATATTGAAAAGTTGATCAAAATTCAAATAATGTAAAACAACAAAGATTCCGACGACTACTCGGGAGGTTGCACCAAGTAATTAGTTTAGGCCTTTGTTTCATACCTCTCCAACTCCTTTAATATAATTGTTATGTCAATGATTCAGTTTAAACTTCAGATAACACGAAACACAAGAACACAATGATATATTCATTCCAATAGATAACATAACCATTAAACATAGTCCAATAGAAACAGAATTATAACCTAATAATGGGTTCGTGAGTCTAATGAACGCTGAACAGATTGGGAACAAGAAAACAACTGCAGAATTTTAGTACTAGAATATGATTGTGTTTGAGATGGATGCAGGGACATAAATTGATACTGAAAGAGTAAAAAAGCATTGTAAAAAATGGATATTAATAGAGCGCGTAATGGTTATTCTGGGGTCTGAACTATGAAACAAGTATAATTAAGCATACTGTAAAACCTGAACAAGTAAAACTCAAGTTTTCTACTTAGTTACAAGCAAAGCAGAATCACTAAGAAACCGGGCAAAAGAAATATGCATTGTGGCAAAGTAGCCGACCTGATAATATGTTGTACCAACATGAAAAATCCACACACTTTTTTAATAAACAAAATACGCTTCTTCCTACCATTGAATATTTTTATAAAAGCATTTTCAGGCTAAATGTGCTTAACTCTAAATTTCCACTCTCCCTGCACAGGATCATATGACACAAACTCAGCACCTTGTTCTGCTGCTTTCTTCATCAGTTCTTTTTCATACTTGTCAACCTTCGGTCCACGTATATGTTGGCTTCCAGCTTTATCAACACACTTAATGTTGCGAAGGGTAATCTCTGCTGCCTTGTTTAAGCCTTGCCCACCTTGTGGTTTCTTGTTCTCATCCATAGAAAGAATCACCTCGTGATTCCTGAAAACAACATGTGAGTTGACATCAAACTGCCGCACATCTGTCTCTCCCAAGAACTTAATGCACCCATAACGCTTATGCCCAACAACGAAGTCCTTCACATGGCTGCAAAACCCCGGCTCAAAGCTTTCTTTTATTGCCAACTCCTCGACTCGCGGTTGAATGTAGTAGTCACTGTGTTTGAGCTTTGGCAACAGCCAAGAAACATTTGAAGGAACTTCCTCTCCAGAGATATGATTACCATTAACAGAATTGGGTTTAAGGCTATGTTCAGCAGCAAAGGTTTCAACAGGATTTACTACAATAAGGACAACATCAATGGCTTGTTGACGATATGACAAAAGGAAAATTAACAATGATATGAAACTCTATATTCATCACTACACGACCATTATGTTTACTTAAAAAAAAACCAGGATCACAAATACAATATCGATAACTACTCGGTATTTTACCAACTGCAGAACAAGACATAGCAACAGATCTTCCATATAAAAGTAACACAGATGACACAATTACCAGCAGATATTTGCACAAATAGTTTGTGCAATAAGATTTGTTATAAAGTTCACATTTAGTTGATACTGTGACACAACAGACAAACAGAGTTCTGCATGATGTTCATATAAACAGCAAAAAAAAACTTAAAAAAGTATTAACTGATTACTAATATGTGCGTAAGATTTTGCAACCCTTTTCTTTGTAAGGTAATGATTCTTAAATTTTTGTTTATGTGACACACACAGAGTCATTATAATGATACAGAAAGACCAAAGGGACTTTGATGTTCTATCAATGGCATACCAACTTCATCCTGCATAGAACTATCCGCAAGAGGTTTAGACAACTTCACTGAGACTTCACCTGAAAGAAATTTGTATATAAGTAACAACATGAACTTGGAAGAAAAACAGAGTCTTGAGCAATAAAAGAGGAGGGTTGCTATTAAGGTTTAATGCTCACTTAGTATCACTGTTCATAAGTTCTCAGTTATATTATTTACCTACTTTATTATTCTAAATTAAGCTTGTCGAAAGTAATGAATAAACAAATATACAGAAAGCAACACACTAATTTACCGAACACTTACCATTCTCGTACACATGAATGGATGTATGCTTAATATGAGAAGTATTCTCAAAGTTAATTCTTAGAGTCCACTCTTCAGAGGGACCAGAAATCAGAACTCCTGAATTGTCCTTCGGCAGAAGTGGAACCTTCTCTCTGGCTGTGGTAGGAGTCTCGTGAGCATCAGCGGAAAATGCCACCTGAACAGGCATTAGGTTACAAATCAACAAAAGTAAGTTTCACGATTTTTTTCATCCAGCAAGGAGAGAGGATGATAAAGAATACAGGATCTTAATTTAAAAAATACTGATCTCCACTAGTGTCATGAATCTTACCTCAGTACCATCACCTTTACAATTACATTTTGGTGTCAACAGCTGTTTCTGTTCTTCATTGGCTGAGTGCTTGACCTGTTGGAAAGAAAAAGAGCAGATGTCATGAACAATAGTAATTTGACAACAATTCATACAATTGTCATCTGATGGAAGACACTTGAAGATGCAATGCATCAACACATACATGTTGCAGAGGCAGGCTTAAATAAGATATGACTGGGCATATTATTAATTTATATGTTTTATAACTGCAATTTGTCTCTACTTCATATATTGACGATGTCATATCTGATTTCTGACGCCAAACGACAGTCCTCTTCAAATGTTATTGTAGTGATTTTTTTTTTATTATCTGACAAGATAAATGTTTTACCTTTTCTGTAAATAAAATTTTAATTGGTATAAGTATTTCATGAAATTACAAATCCAGTCTGTACATACTTACCCTTGATTGTGCTAAGAAAGTATGTTAGCATTTACCAACACTCTATAGTACCAAATGGAATTAAAGTGTTTACATGTATGAAGAACTTACAGGTATACTGGAGATCCCATATCTTACAGATGTAGCCTTTGGACCTTCCGCTGACATCTGGGGAACTGCAGGTGGTGTCTCACTCCTACATCTAGGAGGTAATACAGCACCAAGAGGAAATATACTTGGAGGGAAATTGCAAGGAACAGATGCAACGACTGGTGCAGAAGAAGTATAGTTAAAAGAACCGGGTCCAGATGTAGAAGCTTTTCTTGCTGATGCACTGCTAATCGAGGGATTTGGATGTGAAAATCTGATGGCTGAACCATATATAGAAGGAGTCTCGGTTGTAGAGGTATAAGTCACCCCACACGGATCATTTAAAACGGAGTTAGAAGTAAAAGGTGTGCTACAGGTCGGAAAGGTAAAGCATGGGGGCTTGGAAGCAAATATATTGGGTGGGATATAAGAAGGCATATCATTCAGAAATGAGCTACAAGTTCTAGAAACAGGATTCCAGAGACAATTTAATTGTTCTGAAGCAGGGTCAACTTCACCACCTGCAAAAATGAAAAAGGGGTATTTTACAATATATTTTAGTTCCGAAGAAAAATAAGAAATACATTAGAAAGTAAGGCACACACCTGCATTATTGAACTGATGCTCTTCCCATCTCAATTCTTCATGGCTTTTATCTTGGTATACAGGCATGGCAGATATTGATGTAGCTCTACTGCCTTCCTCACCTACCATGGTTTTAGTGTAAGGTTTTACTTTGCTACCTTTAGATTGGCTTCCAATAGCTGACTGTCCAGATCTTACGCTGTGAAATAGGGGTATGTTACCTGAAATGTCAACAGGTTTCTTAACTAACACTCCTAGTCAATAAACTAACAAATATATATGACATTAGAAACTTAAGCATACCATCATCTCCCAACTGTTTGTCCTCCCACCTCAGCTCTTCATGACATTTATCTCTGAAAACAGGCATTGCAGATATGGACATAAGTCTTGTAGATAATTGGGAACCAGCCTCCCGCTCAACAGTTTCAGTGTAAGGTGTTACTCTACTTCTTCCATGATTGGTAAATGGTCCAGAACCTGGACCCCAAAATACCGGTGTTTTAACTTGGTCACCTGGTAAATGTGCGGTAGATCCTGCGGAATGGGACGAGTAAATGATATTTAGTCATTCCCTACTATATAAGACACTTGAGTCAAGGCTAAAACTAGAAAGTAATAGCAAAAGTACTGATTAGAGTGAAGTAACATATATGCCTATATTAGATTGACTTGAAATGCCAACAAAAAATCATATAATCTATGTCACTTAAAGAAAACTATATTAGCTAATAGAATGTAAACTAAGAAAGAAGGAAATTATCTTCTTCCGCCTTTTCATATATGGTAAATTGTCAATCTTCTTCATAAACTATATACATATGTAAAGAGGTAGTATAAAATCTATTGTCATGCAGACGCCAATAACAGTACCATCAAACATAAGACTTTCCAAAGAATTTAAAGTTGGAAGGTTGCCTGGTTGATGCATGGTTTGTGCAGAAAGTGTTCGGTAAAGCATCAGATATGTACATGTGGGATATAATCAGCTGCAGATTCATAAACTTAAGAATATCGTACTAATTTACGAAAGAGTAGTTGACTCTCCTTATAAAGGCCCAAATATAGGATAAGTAAAAAGTAAATCATACTACCAGATTAATAGAAAGTAAATAAAAACTCACCAGATAAGTCATTCTGAGTTCCAGAAAGATATGGAACAGTACCAAACAAGCTGCTGGTACCGGATAGCAAGGTTGGTTGGCCACACGTCATAGTGCAATCAAAACTAAATCCTGGGGAACTTGATGCATTAACAGCAGGAGTCTGAGAAAATGAGGTATTTCCTATGGAATGGAACAAGTAATATTTAGTTGTAGCGCTCCTATAAAGAAAACTTCAGCCGAGGCCAAAACAAAACAATATACGAATAGTAATGCGGAAGATAGACACAGGTGAGAAGAAACATATAAGACATACTTGCACTGGATAGACATGCCACCAAAAAAAGATAAAAGTACAATTTGAATAAAAAATAATGATTAAATTTAATTAGGTTAACTCACCACAGAATGTCCCAATCACACATTAAATTGACTTAATAAAAAGGGAAAGTATCTTTCTTCTTCCTTTTCATTATTATAAAGTGCCATACTTAAAAATAACATAAATAAGAACAGCATTGCAGAGAACTCAAGGGCAAAACACAATGCTACCTCAGGGTGTACGGTAACATTCCTCACAATCGCTACTTGCATCAATGAACAGAAATTAAGCACATTTAGAGAAACCAATCTCTGCAATTACATAATAAAATATTTGGCTAGAGGTGTACGGTAACATTCCTCACAATCTCTACTTGCATCAATGCACAGAAATTAAGCACATTTAGAGAAACCAATCTCTGCAATTACATAATAGAATATTTGGCTAGAAAACAGAGGTGAAGAAATTCCCTTAAGCACACATGTTATAATAAAAGTTTTGCTTGATTAGCAAAACAACAATTTTGTAACCCCAAGCCTAGTGCAAAAAAAATTAAAAAAATCTTATGCTAATAGCTGTAAGCAACAACAAACATTTTGAAGGTTATCTTGAGTAACTAATTTTATCCCTAAACTATTTAGCTTTAATCAGGTATTTTTGGATACGGGCATACACAAAACAGGCTATCACAAACAAATGTATGTATTAAGCACCCAAACCTGACAAAGAGCCGCGTATTGGAGATGATGGAGCTGTTTGCATTAATGTAGTTAATAATGAAGCTCCACATGCAGGCACTGAACTTCCACCATTAGTCAGTTCAGACGCAAAATAATTTCTACCTTCCCCAAAAGTAGTTGCTGGAGTTCCGCCGTTGGTGGGAACTGAACCAAGAGAATTACTACTTTGCCATGCAGGCACTGAAGTTGTGTTACTAGGGGTGAACCCAAAAGAATCAGTACTAGAGGTTCCACCATAAATAAGAGCACACCTAGAAGCATTACTACTTTGGCCAAATGTAGGCATGGAGGTTCCACCATTAGCATCAGAAAATCCAAAAGGAGGGATACTATTTTGCCCAAACATAGGCGCAGAAGTTCCACCATTAGCAGGGTCACACCCAAAAGGAGTGGTACTATTTTGCCCATATGAAAGCACAGAAGTTCCACCATTATCAGGGGGAAATCGAAAAGGAGGGATACTATTTTGGCCATATGTAGGCACAGAAGTTCCACCATTAGCAGGGGGAAATCCAAAAAGAGTTGTAATGTTCTGGCCAAATGTAGGCTCGAAACTTCCACCATCACTGGAGTAGAACCCAAAAGGATGATTATTATGCCCAAATGTAGGCACTGGAGTTCCACCACTAGTGGGGGTGAACCCAAAAGGATGACTAGTATGCCCAGGCGCAAAAGTTCCACCGGTAAACCCAAAAAAAGAAGGATTAGTATAAAAAGGAGGCATCGGAGTTCCACGACTAGCAAGGGCATACCCAAAAGGATAACTATGATAACCAGGAAATCCACCAGGATCATACCTATAACGACCACTAGTTTGTCCAAATTCAGGCCTCAAGTCGAACATATTGCTACCTTGTGGATATCCAAATCCGCCCAATGCAGGGTCAAGATAAGTCATTTCACCTGCTCAAAAAAAACATCAACATCAACAAAAATATTAACAAACTAATCCAATCATCGATCACTACAGAGTTTGCAATAATTTAAACCCTACTCTTTATTGATTCCTTGCTGTTACATAAATAAAAACACTCGAAATCAAATAGACAGCATAACAAATCACAAAATAAAGCAGTACAACGTGCAATAACAAAATTATATACAATGTGGTATTGTAAATTAAGCAAGACTCCAAAAAACTCAACACAAAAAACAGATTAATAACATGACGTAGAATGAAAGGGATACGTACAAACATGCATAATGATCATAATAGAAATTACATACAAGGAATGAATATATACTTACAACTTGTATGAAGAAAACGCTATAGAAAATTAACACAGAGTAAGATAGGAGAATGAAGTAGGTTATTATGTAGAGAGCGAGCGAGGGTTTATATAGGAGTAGATGGGGTAGCTTTATAATTAAGCGCATTCGATACGTACCCTACTAGGTATCTTACTAAATTACTATGTTTTATTTATTTATTTAGCTTGTAATTCTAATTTTTCTTGATCAATTCTTAGAAAATACTATGTCATTTAATTTTTGAAAATTTATTAACTGTTACATATTTAATCGCAAGAAATTAAATATCTAATATTATTTTGATTCAAATTATTATGCATTGATTAAAAACTATATTATCTAATATACCCTATCATTATCGAATGTTTTTTTTGTCAGGGATCATTACTGAATTTTTAACTTGATTTGTTGATTAAGTTTGATTAATAATTTTTATAGATTGTGTCATCGGGTTAGGATGGGCCATGCCGTTGCTAACTTGTCGCAAGCTTTACGAAAATTTTGAATGGAATCTAATTTTTTTTCACTTTTAAATACTTTTTTTTACCTTTCATATTAGAATCGTTATCACTTATCATAATACTGATCTTTTATATTTTCAACATTAAAATCAAAAGATTTTAATCCTTTATCGCAAAATAATTATCATTTATTCTTGATAATTTATGTCCAAGGTACAATTAAAAATAAATATAAAAATATTTAACATATTTGATGACTATTAAAATAATATTGTTATAAATTTTTTCTGAAAAAATTTATGGCCATATACTTTTTAGGCCCCGGTCGTCCTGTGGCTTAAGGGCCTCATGGTGCCATGTGATTACACTATTATTTTTATATATGATATTTTGAATTTTACTTTTTAGCTTTTCATGTTTTAAATGAAATTTTTATTTCAATAATATATATTTAAAATTTCATAAATATTGAATCCAACGAAGTATCTTAATTGATTTGTTGTGTACTTGAGTTATGCAATGGCTTCCTGTTTTGCAACACACATCAGTTTAATGTTGCTTAGGGTGAACTCTGTTTAAGCCTTTCCCCCAACAGGCGGCGATCCCTGAACTCAGATTGTGATTTGCATGAAGCTGTGACACGTCTGTCTCTCCTAAAAACTTACCAATTACATTAACCATGGCCAGACAGTTTCGTCGAATTGTGGTCACTGTCTTAAATCGCATTGATATTAGTTTAACAATATCGTAAACGGCTTTACAACTATAGAAATTCTCAGTTTAATTTTTTCTAGAGTAAAGTGCACTTCGTGTACCTGTACTTTTTGTGTCAGACCACTTTAGATACTGACCTTCTAAAACTACCACTTTAGGTACTAAAATTTAAATTTTGTTATAAAATGTGTATCCCCGTCAATTCTGTCTTAACTCCGTTACTTTAGTTGAGGTTATTTCTGTCTATTAATTATCAAGCTTTTTGGGTTTTAATTACTTCGTCTCTTTCTTCATCACAGAACATTCATTCTCCCGTCTGTTTCTTACTGTCGCTCGAAGAAGACAATGGTGTGGATGCGAAGAGATGTTAAAGACAAGAATGTGTACTCCCCTAACGAGTGTCCTAATTATGGAGGTAATATTTCTCTGTTTTAATTAGGGTTTGTATATATAAAATGAAACTAGGGTTTATGCATTACCGTATGATTCAATGTTTGTATGTATAGACGAAGTTGGTTGCATGCAGTAAAGTTATTTTTTGTCATTTGTCATGAACTAGTTGCTCCCTATGTGCTTGATGGCTCCATTGTGGTCCCTTGTGTTTTATACTGTAACATAGGCTTCGATTAAAGTGTGTTCTTTATATTTTTTTATAGTGGTAATATGTTTTTACTGAAAGTATGTATAGTGGACATGATATTGGTCTGTTTTTTATGTATAAAGTTCCAATTAGTCTTTATTTATTGCAGATGCTACTAATTTGTTTAGTATAAAACTACATCATGGGGGCTAATTACTTGATAATCTCAGAACATATATTGGGGGTAGTGTTGACTACATTGACCTTTGTGATGTTGATACCATGAGCTTGCTAGAATTACTTGAAATGTGCAAATAGTGTGGGGAATTGGGGGTGCACTCTTTCTTTTATAAATGGCCAAAAAGTGATATGGAAAAGGGGTTGCACACATTAGATACATATGCAGAAATTATAGAGATGTGTGAGTTGCTTCCACCATCAAGGATCATATATGTGTTTGCAATTACAACAAAGCCAATTCAGATCATTGATAGTCAGGGTGTTCCAACACAAGAATTTGTCCCATCACAAGACCCAAATATCCAGTATGTTGAACCTACTACAGGGAAATTTGATAAAGAGCAAACAAGGATAGAGCCTGAGGAAAGTGGAAACAATGTAGGTGATTTGTTTGATGAGTTGGGGGGCCTTTTTGGAACTGATGGTGAAAGTGATGAGGACTACAATCCAGACAAGGATAGAGATGTTTTAAGTGACTGCAGCTTTTACTCAGATGGTTCTAATATGGATAACACTGATGATGAAGTTTGCAATCAAAAAAGAGAAAGAGAAAATTTAAAGAAGACTAAAGAGAAATCTGAAAAAGAGAAAGGTACAAATAAAGGGAAATAGAAAGTTATAAAGAAAGGGAAATGAAAGGTACAGACAAAGGGCAATGAATCAGCTGAGAAAAATAATGATGCAGTTACTGAAAATGAAGGACAGTATGCAAGTGATGTTTCTAGTCAGTATATTGCAAGTGATGAAGAAAGGATGGCCTGCAACTCAAGTGATGATGAAGAAATGGCTTATCCAATTTTCAATCAGAAGACAGATATGAAAGAGCCTAAGTTTGAGTTGGGTATGATGTTTGCATCATCTAAAGTTTTTAGAAATGCAGTTAAAAAACAAGCTATCATGGATAGGAGACCCATTAAGAAATGCAGAAATTATGGAAGTAGGGTCAAGTTTGTGTGTGAAAGTCCATGTGAATGGAAGATATATGCATCCAAAATGACTAATAGTGACACCTACCAGATAAAGGTGTACAATGCTAAGCATGTATGCACACCAACCTTCCATAAAAAACAGATCAATTCAAGATGGATTGCTGACCAGTATGAAGATGATATAAGAATGAATCCAACCTGGCCCTTGTCAGCATTTTTAAAAAAAGTTGTTAATGATTGGCACTGTCATGTAAGCATTTATGCAATTGCTAGGGCAAAAAGGAAGGCATTGGAGAAGATAAATGGGAAACATGTTGATCAATATGACAAATTGTGGGAATATGGGAATGAGTTGTTGAAGGTGATTCCAGATAGTACAACTCAGTTGATGTTGGAAGATCAAGAATTGGCAAATGGAAGGAAGAGGTTTAAAAGATTTTATATTTGTCTTGGACCACTTAAAAAAGGTTTCAGAAATGGTTGCAGACCACTACTTGGTCTTGATGGATGTCATTTGAAGGGGCCATATGGTGGTCAATTACTTGCTGCAGTTGGTACTGATGCCAATAATGGCATGTATCCTTTAGCATGGGCTGTTGTAGAAGTAGAAAATAATGAGAGCTGGAATTGGTTTCTGCAGAATCTGAAGAATGATCTTGGAGTTGAAAATGATGGTGCATTCACATTTATAAGTGACAGACAGAAGGTAACATACATTTATAACTGATAAATGTACTTATTGTTTCCATTTCACTGCCATGATATTTATACTTTAGCTAAATTTTGACAGGGTCTAATCAATGCTCTAAAAGCTATATTTCCAAATGCAGAACACAGGTTCTGTGTCATGCACTTGTACAGGAACATGTGGAAGGATCATAAAGGGATTGGGGTAAGGATGTGTTTATGGTTGGCAGCTAAGGCCATTACTGACTACACATTTAATAAGCATATGGAAGAGCTGAAGAAGGTATACAGTTTATACTAATTTATACTACACATCTAATAAGCATGTGTCTTATTTTATAGTATTTTGACAGTTATCAAAGAAGTGTTTTGACTGGTTAAATGAGAAGCCTAGAAGCCAGTGGTCAAGGAGTGCATTTAGAAGCATTTGTAGGAGTGACATGTTTGTTAACAACCATTGTGAGGTTTTTAACAGTACCATAAGGAAATACAGAGATCTTCCAATTATTTCCATGTTCAAAGTTATTCACAATGACATTATGATGAAGATCAAACAGAGGAGAGACAAAATGCTAAATAGCTATGCACTTAATCCAATTTGTCCTAATGCAATGAAGAGGCTGCATAAGTAAGTGTTTCATTACTACAATTATTGTGATAATATGCTGGACATTGTAGTTACTTAATTTAGACTATAATTTTGTAATTGGCTAGGGCAATTGATCAAAGTAAGGGATGTCATGTTGTTTGGAGTGGAGGTGCAAGGTACCTGGTTACAATGTCTGCAGGTGGCTATGAGATGGTTGTAGATTTGGAAGCACATAAATGTGCCTGCAAGAAATGGGAACTATCAGGGATCCCCTGTTACCATGCATATGCTTGTATAGCTTGGAGCAAAAAAGCATTTGAGCCATTCATTCATAGATCTTATAGTAAAGAAATGTTTTTGGAGTGTTATAAGTATATAGTGGAGCCTATATGTGGAGAATCAGAATGGGACCAAACAAATTTTCCAAGACCATTGCCACCTGAGGATATAGTTCAAACAGGTAGGCCTAAGAAGAAGAGAAACAAGGCTACTGATGTTGTTTCCCCAAATACAACCAAACTTAAGAGACAAAACACAAAGATCAAGTGCACCTATTGTACTGAACTCAGTCATAATATAAGGACTTGTCCAGCCAGGGTAAGCCATATTATACTTGTATGGTTGATTTAATCATTCTGTGATTTCTTGCAGTGATACCAAATTTTGTTGAAACAAGAAGCTGACAGAGTAAATGGATGTGAGAAAGAAATCAAAACAAGGACTAAAGGCTCAAAGAAAGCACATACCACAGATGGAGGACAAACTGCTACTGATGGAGGACAAAGTGCTAATGATGGAGGACAAGAGACTGCTAGAGAAAATGTTGGAGGAGAACAAAAAACAAATGCAGGAGCCCAAACTGGTACTAAGAAGGCCATGAATCAAGATGGCAGTCAAGGTGGTATCCTGCATAAAAAGCCTGTAAGACCTAGAGTACAAAACACACCACTTGGCATTCAACCACAGAAGACTAATGCTAAAGGGCAAGGGACCACAACAACTAGGCAAAATATTGAGGCAACAAGGACAGAAATGCAAGCAAAACTAAGGGAAAATCCAGTTTGGAAGATTTAGAATAAGGACTGTGTTTTTGGATTGTGCTTTTAGAATGTACTTTTGCATATTTATAACTTTTGGAAGTACTTGTTATTTAACCTAACTTTTGGATTGTATTACTAGTATTGGCCCTATTGACAATGTTATTTATGAAGGAATTTGAGTACTAATTTATGAAGGCATTTGAGTATTGTGTCAATCTCTATTTTATTGTGTTCGTTTATGTAATTTTTGAAGCCGACAAAGTATTGTACTTGTAAAGACATTCACTCTTCACAAGTTTTCAATTCCAAATACATAACATATAAAGTTCCAACTACCAAACTAGCAATAAAATTACATCAAACCAACAATTTCAAGCAATTAGAATAACAAGACAAGGACTTAGGATAACAAGCAATTTCATTACATCAAACCAGCAAATTGATACATCAAGCTGTCAAACCATTCATACATAAACATCCCTTAATAACAGAAACATTAAGCTTCATAAAATTAAGAACATAAACATCCTTAATAACAATTTGCATCAAGCTTCTGCATAACATCCTTAATAAACATCCTTAAGAACGTAACTATCAACTACCAAATTCATAAGCTTAATCATCAACATCTAAAAACTAAAATCTACATCTTCATAAGCTTCTGCATCAAGCTCTTCAACACTTTCATCATCAGGGAGGCCAGTAACCATCAAATTCATCAACACAGAAAAAACAACAAACATAAAAGCCACTGTAACCAACTGTTTCTTCTTCAAATTAGCAATCTGAGCATCATGCCTCTATCTCATTTTGTCCAACTTGTGAAAAAACATATCATCCTTCTTTGTCTGGCGGTCTTGAAAGAACTTGATAATCTCCAAGGTACGATCTCCAAGCGGTTCTTCATCGATCCACACATGGTATCCGCACATACCCTGTGGACAAGTCCTAAATCTTCTCCCAGCATTTACTCCATACCATCGTGTCTTCACCACACTCATTCGGTAGCAATCACAAGCAAGATCCAATACTGCATCAACTTCAGGCATACCTGTCATCTTGGTTTGTAGAAGGGTGAAAATCATTCAAATGAAATTAGGGTTTTCAATATGTTTTACTGAAAGGGGATGAAACGTTGGTGTATATATAGTTGTAGCCGTTATAATAGTAATAGATAGAAATACCCTCAACTAAAGTAACGGAGTTAAGACAGAATTGACGGGATACACATTTTATAATAAAATTTAAATTTTAGTACCTAAAATGGTAGTTTTAGAAGGTCGGTATCTAAAGTGGTCTGACACAAAAAGTACAGATACACGAAGTACACTTTACTCTTTTTTCTACAAACAAACAGATCGATGTATATATGCTGCTAGAATATTACTAATAGCTAGCTAGCTACTAGCTGGTGCACGTACTAAATATACATTACTAATCATCTGCATAACAATCGTAGTTCGTCAACTAAGATGGAAATATATTTTGTCATATCCTCACGGCTTACAATGTTGTTCGATCATTTTGTTTCTTTCCTTTTGTTTATATTTACTTATCTTTTGGAACAACCACCTTTTTATTATATTTTATACTCTAGTCACCAAATCTAAGCACTAAATTTCTACAAGAAATGGCGATAAGTTTGATGGCTTAGTTCGATTTGCACAACGTTTTCTATAACCTATATATTCCCGAGTAGATTCTATATTAACCAGCAACAATAAACATAACTCACATTTTTCTACTAGCAGATTAAATTCTCTCTGTATACACCAAATTAACTTGTGATTTCCAAACATGGTCTGTGGCTAAGCTGCTAATTAACCTTCAACTCATTCATTTCATTTATCTATAGGTATATTTTCTCATTTAACCATATTTTGTTCACATCATTATGGCTATGCTGGGGGAAGAAGATGGTGGCAAGCACCACCTGTTTCTCAACCCGAAAAAGGGAGGATTTAGAGCTGCTTCCTTTGTTTTCGGTAAGCACTCTTTCAGCAATCATAATACATGTTCTAAAAGTTTGAGAAATGCAAGTACTTTTAAGATGTTAAAAACAAAAGTTATGTTTTAAAAGTTGGACTGTTAGAATGATGATGATATGCTCTGTTTTTTAGGGTTGACATTATTGGACACTACGGCCTTTATAGTAAGTATAGTGACAATGTTCTTATACTTCATGAGAGTAATGTACTTTGACCTCGCTGGTGCTGCAAACACCATGACAAACTTTATGGGTTGCTCGTTTTTGCTCTCCCTTGTCGGTGGCTTTATCTCGGACACCTATATCAACAGATTCCATACTTGTCTCATCTTTGGCTGCATCGAAGTTCTGGTACCAACTATATTTCTTAGCTTATACTATGTTTTTATTAAGCAAAAAATATCTGAACATTTAGTATAAGCTGTCAACAAATGTCCCCTTGATATGATATTATTCTAAAGTAGTTTAATAGATTACCTCAACCTTGCGCATTCCTAAATTGATGTATACTCTGTAGGCCTTTGCATTAATGACAGTTCAAGCCAATCTTAAATCCTTGCATCCAAGCAACTGCAGAAAAACAAATTGTTTGGAGTTGGGAGATTGCAAGAGATCAAGTTGCCTAGAAGGTAACATTGCATTCATGTTCTATGTCTCGCTTGGTTTACTAGCATTGGGCAGTGGCGGTGTCAGGGGTTCACTTCCCTCTCTTGGTGCTGATCAAATTTAATAGGAATGATCCAAAGGAAGCCAAGCTCCTTGGAAGATACTTCAATTGGCTTCTGCTCAGCACAACAAGTGGTTCGATAATTGGTGTAACTGTGATCGTGAAAATTAGCTTGACATATGGATGGTGGTGGGGTTTTCTCTTGTCTACAATACTTAGTTTTATTGGTTTTAGTGTTCTTGCCCTCGGGACTACATTTTATCGTCTACAAATACCCGGAGATAGTCCCATAATACAAGTTCTGCAGGTATAGACATATCTTCTTAATTGATTACTGAAATATACTAACTTTATAACAAATGTGAGATCACTTATAAATACTATAGTAGTAATTATGTATGTGACAATTTTTCCTGACGAAGTTTGGGAATAGATTGGAGCTAATCACACGTTTGTTGTGCTTGAAAGGTTTTGGTAGCAGCATTTAAGAACCGAAAATTGTCACTTTCAGAGAATGCCGATGAACTATATGATTCCAAAGAAGAAGCCATACTTGTGCCAAAACTTTCACACACCAAGCAATTCAGGTTATTCTTCTACAAAAAATCAATTTAATTTTCTTCTTTATTGACAGTTGTTGTTGGTCGGCCAGATGCTGTGAATTCCAAACATCAAATCGAGTAAAGCAATCTAATAAGCTCTTAGTACTTGTTTCTTCTGACAAAATAATTAAGCCAGACCATGATATAATGCAACGGTTTAGGAATTAGAAGGGACCATCTAGTGTTCAACAGAAACAGCCTCTAAACTCCTAGGAGGGAAAGGATCTGCGTGTGCATCAAATCATTTCTGACCCTATTTTCCCATGGGATTAGTTTGGCAAAGTCTTTTACTGTTTAAGTGTTTAAGTCTACAGTTAAATGGTCTTAACTCTATGAATTGTATTAACCATGAGACTGAAGATATCATTTACTCCAACAGTCCATTGCAAGGACAACAAATTTGTCCATACTTTCATAAAATATCATGCTTGTATAGTTGTAAACACTGGACTTTTCTGACTTTGCAGTTGGTTAGACAAAGCTGCAATATACCGCGCAGAAGGCGCAACGCCCTGGACTCTCTGTACAGTTAATCAAGTTGAGGAAGTAAAGATTCTAACAAGAATGATGCCCATTTTATTTAGCACAATAATAATGAACACATGTTTGGCTCAACTCCAAACCTTCTCAATGGCACAAGGTAATATAATGGACTTGCGATTGGGCTCGTACAAATTCCCAGCAGCATCAATTCCTGTCATCCCTCTACTTTTCATAAGCATTCTCCTCCCCTTTTACGAATTCGTATTTGTTCCATTTGCCCGAAAAATCTCAGGCCATCCTTCAGGAATTACCCAACTCCAACGTGTGGAGTTGGGCTTGTTCTTTCCGCGATTTCAATGGCCGTTGCAGGTTTTGTCGAAGTAAAAAGACGAAATCATTCACTCAATGATCCAAAAAATCCCATCAGCCTGTTTTGGCTTTCTTTTCAATATGGCATATTTGGTATCGCTGACATGTTTACATTTGTCGGACTGCTCGAATTTTTCTATAGGGAGGCTCCGGTTGGGATGAGATCATTGTCAACTTCATTTACATATATTTCGTTGTCTTTCGGATACTTTTTAAGCAGTGTTTTTGTTGATATTATAAATTCAGTTACTGAGAAAGTAACTCCAAGCAAACTAGGGTGGTTGCATGGCCTAGACTTGAACAAAAACAATTTGAATCTTTTCTATTGGTTTTTAGCCATTCTGAGTTGCATCAATTTTCTCAACTATCTCTATTGGGCTACATGGTACAAGTACAAAGTTGAAGAAACTGATACCAATCCAACACTCGAGCTCGATAGTTCTAAAGCCCAGGATGATGTAGCCAAAAATGATGAGTCGAGCACCACAAATGAAGTCCAAGAAGATGCATCAAAGCTTAAAAATGAAGCCCATGATACTATGAAAAACACATAGGAAGGAAGCAAAATTACAAATCAAGTGGCGTCAGCAAAGAAAATGTGGCTGTATACGTGGCAAATTGCATGCGATTGTCAGTAATATCCGATTATTTTAAAAAAATCGTTACACACGGTGTTGTTAAATCTTAATTATCATGTAATTGCATAATTAAATTTGGTTATTTAATAATGAGCTCAGTGGAGTGGCTGTTGTAGGAAATATTTGGGATGCTACAAATTAGCTGGTAAATAAATAGCTGATAAATGAATAATTTCAATAAATTAATAGTTTTTCTCGACTTGAACATATAAAATTCTTCGATTATTGGAAGGAATCATAATCATAATCATAATGTCTAACAAACCACGGCCAGTTTATTGATAAAAACAGGAACATCGCAAAAGAATCTACAAAGATTAATTAATAATTACATGACAGCAATCCAAATACTTTGCAAAAGAGGAAAAGATCTTAACAAAATATCCGCAACCCCACTAGAAAAGAAAAAGAATCCCATTAGAGAAAACACAAATACATGGAGGCCCAAGTGACAGGAAGAGCTGGATGGATGGATATAATTGAATCAATTTTACTTGGTGAGTACATATAGAGCGTATAAAATTCCTGGGATGAACCCCAAGAATGTCAGCAACAAACAGATCCAGAACTCCACCTGCACAATATTACAACATCAACATATTAAAATTACACACACACACATATCTCCAAAAGGAGGAACAATTTAAAAAAATAATCGAGGATTCGTTAATAGCATAGTGTCCGAATTCTTTTATTTGTTTGAATCGCAACTACTGACCTGACAGCCAAATCTGAGGAAAACACCGAGTGGAGGGAGGATGATAGCCAAGACAATTTCAACAAATGTAGCAGTTCCCATTTTGTCTACCTGGTTGTGCTTAATTGGCAACAAATTAAACCAAAAATATACTACTAATTATTTCTTGGTAAAAAACGTAATGAAACAGAAGCCTTGCAGTTGTAGTGTTATGTCAAGCGGGTGTGGGATTTATAAGCAACTTGGACACGGCAGAGCTTATTATTACTACACGTGGCAAGTGCTTGTTTGGTGCATTATTGTAGTCGACCTATCCAGCGTGCTATACTCTCAATTTTCTCAAAGCTTAAAGAGATAAGAAAGACTAAAAATAACGTATGCTTATGCGTACAAGTGGGACAGGACCTAATAAGTAGGACATTTATTTAAACATATTAATAAAATATATTATAACGTTGAATTTTTTTGGTTAACGTGTTGAGATATGAATTTATATTTTGTTTTAAAAAAAATCTATTATTATTATTGTGTTTTTTCAAAAGTAATACGTTTAGTAATATTTATATGTTGGCCGACTTAACAAACGCATAAATGACATACATACACCTTTAAAACAACGTGGATATACAGCTCACTCACATTAAATTCGAACACCGTGCAAGTATTGTCCATACATCTTCCCACAAGCTAGATTATCATTCATAAACCGTGAATTATCACGCCAGCCTGAAAATATTGGTCACATTTTCTTTAGTACACTCTATCATTTTTGTCTTGCCAACCCGTCGAAAACCTCCAAATTTAGTAAATACGACCGATTTAAAATAATTCTATTTTTTTTAATTTGAATAAAAAAAAATTCGACGAACTTTTTATAATAACAGTTTCTCACAATTTTTACTAGTCATATTTTATAACAATATTTAAGTATTTATCACCATGCTAATTAAACAATATGTATAAATATATAATAAACTAAATTTGAAAATTGTGCGAATTAATTGCAAAGAAAAAAAGTTATAATAATATGAAAAAAGGCTGTAGTTATTCTAACCCACTCTAACTTGTGGTAATGTTATGCATTAGTGGTCTGAATGCTGTAAAGAGGTAGCCCGCAAAGCTTGATCCAAGGATCAGATTCTTTTGATTTCTTACGCTAATTTTATCTCCCACAGCATGTGAATTGATGCGCCTTTTATTTTCCCATACCTGTATTAATCTTATATTATGTGTACATCTTTTAAAATGTCACTGAAATGCCGAGTTAGCCACGCTAAGTATGGGGCAGTGACGGTGACAGATAGAACATGATTTAGCGGGGACATTGGATATAATTTGAGCATCATCATCTTTATCTTTATCATTATATATATATATAAATAATTGAATAACACATTTTTAATTCCAAACCTAAAAAGATTCAACTCCAAGTCTACATATATCCATGGATCATTCCATTTTTAAGAGATTTTCATTAATTAATTATTGATTCTATTATTCCAAACTTATTCATTTTACCCGTAACTCGTTTTAAACTAAGAAATGTTTGTTTTAATAAATTACTCAAATTTATTATACATAATTAGTTTCCTTATTTGTTATTACTAGCATTAGAGCCCGTGCAAGGCACGAGGCTCGGGTGAATTCTCATATTTGAATGTTAGTTAAATGGTATGTATACGTTTTAGGCGGGAGGTGAATAAATAGAAAACATAGAGAAGAGAAGGATTGTAAACTGAATGAGTAAGAACTTAAGGTGATCCATCATTTTTCCACAGCTTACCAAGTTTGTTCTCAAATATTTGTATTATTTCATCATTCTCGCTTAACTTAACTGCTACACCAGACCGTCGTATTTAATACAGTGTAAAAAAAAACTGAGGAAATCTTTGTTTTTGGACAATGCAACTCTATTTGGGGGAAAAAATTCTTTAGAATGACTGTTGTCTCCATTTAAGTAAAAATTACAAAATCAATTACCAAATGATATGCTTTTTTTTAATGTCATCTCCGCAATTATCAAAAGCAGTCAAAACTATATTCTGTTGCCAATGTAAGAGAAGATAGAAAACTAAAATGGAAATATTTTTATATCAAGTATGTTACACTATAGACTGTTCATCACCTATGCCACTCGGACTCTTTGTTTCTCCCAAAATAGTGTCCTTGAATTCGTGTGATATTACCATAGTACTTACAGCCTGTATGTCGTTCTTGATCTTATTATATTTTATATATGTAACATGAGATTGTTAATCTAATGAGCAGTTTAGTGCATGAACAAAAAATTTTAAGCCAAGCCAATCAAAGGGATATAAATTTCTTTTTTTTTTAATTATTTTTTTCACTGATTCATTCAAATAATGTTCTTGGACGGATGAAGTGGCAGGAGGGAACGAAGATTGCAATAGTCAATAGATGATTAGGCCTGGTTATCTGGACCGTGCATTGGAAAATCGGGTTGTAAGCAGGCATGGGCTGTGGCTTGCAAGAGCAAAAAAGGAAGCTAAACTAATTTACATTGAATGATAGGGTTGTAAGCAGGTATGCGGTGAGGCTTGTAAGGGTAAAAAATGTATTTACACTGATTTAATTTGCTCAGGATGGAAGGAGCTGTTAATAGGGTTGTAAACAGGCATGAGATGAGGCTTGTAAGGGTAAAAAATGTATTTATACTGATTTAATTTGTTCAGGATGGAAGGAGCTGTTCTCCTATAAGAGATATAATAGATTCGGTAATAATTAATTTCCTTATTTACAAATTCTATCATAGATACATATATATTCAGTTTATATATTTATGATTTTTAATTTCCTTCATTTTTGAATTACAAATCTATTTGTTTATCTCTCATAATTATAATATATGAATAATAATTTTATTAAATTTGATTTTTCAAGTCTTTTTATTTAATTATTATTTTATGATTTTTAAAAAACTTAATTAATGTTTTAGATTTTTACCCGTGATCGAGTCTAATTTATAAAATTTCTTTTTATTTTAGTTTCAGAAATATCTTCATTCATAGGTACGAGATCTACATTTATAAATTGAAAGTTTCAAATGATCAACTCTACAGGATAAGCCTTCAAATCATTCTTTTGGAAAAATTGAAGCCTTTTTAGTTTAAATCAAGTTTATTATTATACACTTATAATATTCTATCATAAGTTGGTCAAATTTATTTTACTCTTCCAAATTTGATTTAATATACTAAATCACTCTTTATTTTATAGTTATATATAGATATATATATATATATATAATTGTCAATTAATCAATAAGTTAATATTTATTATTTTAAATAATCATTTTAATTAGGTCTAATAAAAATTTCTTTATTTTAATTTCGATATTACCGATATTAAATTTATATACAACCATGTATTAATAAAAAGTTAATCTATATTATTTTAATAATATTTAATTTATTCAATATTAACACAATATGATTAACGTTTCAATATATATAATTTTTAGTTTCCTTCATTTTTTGAATTTCAAATCTATTCACTTATATTTCATAATTATAATATATGAATAATATTTTTTCTAAATTTGATTTTTCATGTCTATTTATTAATTATTATTTTATTTTTTTGAAATTTTTTAATTAAATCTTTATATATTGCGCATAATCGAGTCTAATTTATATAAAAAGAATTGTGAATTTGAGAAATAACCCCATTTATTGGTCCGAGATCTATATCTATGAATTAAAAGGTTCAAATGATCAATTTTGCAAACATTTGTTAGAATCAATAAGTTTTCAAATATTCATTTGAAAAATTGAATTTTTTTTAATGTATAAGATTTTATATTTTTAAAGTTTATTATTATATTTTTATAATATTCTATAACATGTCAGTCAAATTTATTATACTCTTATAGAAAATAATAAAGATATATTTTATTAAAATGGTTAAATAAATTAAAAAAAATATCTACAAAATGATAATAATTTGTTTGCATACATTTTTTAAATTTTAATATTTTTTGAAACCCGGGTCCGAAACAGGGCCAAAATACTAGTTATTAATAAATATATTAATAATGAAATGATAATGTTCATCTAATCATGTTGATTGAAATGGTTATATTAGAATAACACACACAAAAAAAAGGGCAGAAGCAGTTCCCTTGTCACCGTCCTGCAGCGCTGTCAAGTAGTACATATTTCGCTTTCAAGTCTTGGCTGTGTATTTGATTAAAATTTGTTTCCTCACATGTATGCAGTCGCGGACGCAGGAAATTTTGTGAGGGGGGTCAAAATATAATTTTTTTTTATCAACTAGTATATTGTCGGTCTACTATGTTGATATTTTTTTTTCCCGTATGTATATCTTCTCTCTACTATTTGTTTTAATTTATTTTTACTTTTACAATATGAGTCAAACCAAATTTCAGCATGAACCAAATATAAATATTTATGAATTGAACAATATATTAATTTTTTTTTTTAAAGTCCAGAAAACTCAGCATAGGCCGAGGCATACCCTCGCGGGGCTGTCGGTCCGCCACTGCAGGTATGACACACAAAAAAAAAGTCTGTATTTGTTAGGCTTTGTGTGTAAAATTTCAAGCCATATATACAGAACCAAATGGTAGATGTTAAGTAGCTAAAAATACTACTTAAGTAGTCAGCAACGACAATTTTTAAGCTTAGCACTACTGATATGAATATAGTCTTATAGATTTTATAGTCATTCCCATTTAAGTGGTAAAAATGATGTCGATAGCTGATTGATCATTGATGGAGAGGAGAAAGCGAAAAACTGTTGGAGGAGGAAAGATATTTATATGGGAATCCAAAATGATTCGGTATGCATACATGGGAGGAAAAAAATAATCCCCACGTACTTAATTTCGACATACTTGTGTATATTAATAACAAAAATTATATTACTACCTCTATCTCAAATAAAATAATTTCATTTTTTTAAAAAATTTAAGTAATTGATTAGATAGTTTCGTAAATTATTTTTTTTAATTATTTTTTTTAAATTAATTAAAAAACTATATATTCAATACATTTTAACATATGTGTCAAGTTATTTAATTTAAGGAGGGAATATGGATTTTATGATATTATATACCAAAATTGTGTTGATATTGAAAGTCGTCAAAAATTGGTGAAATACTCTTCTTCTTTTTTTAAATATGGTGAAATACTCTTGAAACTAATTCATTTGAGCAAGTTATGGTAGTATGGTAGAGCTGGCCGCGGGTTTGCATGTCCTAGCTCGTTGCAAAACTCGTGGGAGGCGGCTCGGTACGGACCGACTCTCATAACTCATCACAAACCGTAACAAGTCAGTCTGACACACTCGTCACAACCAGAAATTCATCATCCACAATATAGTTATATATGAATTGGTCTTTTACATGTTGCATGGCCTAGGACGCATTGGAAAGCATAAATACATTCAATGTGTAATAATTTAATTAATATTTTTTATTTATTTATTTTATTCAACTATCAAATTTGAGTTTGACTAAAAAAATTAAATTTTAAAACTAAAATTGAATATTGTTAAAAATCTAATAATTTCGAATTCAACTTAAAAAATCGAATTTGAAGCTCAAATTATATACTAAATATAACACAAATTTAAATTTAAGTCATAAAATACTATTTTAGTGGAGAACCAAGAATGTACCTTTTTTTAAGTCATAAATTTAATTCATATATACAAAAATAAAGCACACATTAAATAAATGTTAACATGCTAGGATTCTATATATTGCAATGCAACTCGTCACGGCCGATCCACACGGCCCGCAAGTTCAGCTCATCAAATCTGCAATATTAAATAGATTAAAGATTTAAAAAAAAAACCGCCTAACCCGCTACTCGTCGAACTGTTCACATGTCACAGTTTTCCCAGACCAGCCCCACTTGGCATTACTCGAGTCCCTCCGCGTGCCGTGCCTGAGTCCCTCAGTGGCCAAACCGGCACGGCTCGTCCGATCCGCTCGTTTGGCCACCTCTAATTATGGGTGAGAGGATCCGAAAATGTACAAAAGAGAGTGCTACATATTTTTGTTATACTAGATGTCCGGCCTAATTTATGTGTATCTTGACTAATTGCAGCAGATAACTTAGCATTTTATTATTAAAATCACTCACTTAAATTTAAATTATTGTCATGGCCGGAAAATCGAATTCAAGACGGTAAGTCTAACCGCAAAATCACAAACTACCAAGGTACGTACATAGCTACATATTCTACCATTACGCTCGTTTGAACGAATTTTTAGATAATTTGTGTTGTTGGATGATTTTCGTAACAACGAATTTCGGAGGTTTGCTGGAATAATAGAGATAAAAGTATAATAATATGACTGTTAATGGGGATTAGAGCTTGTAAAAAAGATTGGGTTGGACTTTGGAGGTGTCTCGATTTATCTCGTATATCGGATCTCTTTTGCCAAGATGCCTGCGTACGTATTTATATACGATCAAACCCACGCAGTTCTGTTATAATTGAATATATCCCCGATAGATTTTAGGGATATATTTGTTAAATATGGGAATTAATTAATTTTATCTGATATAATCTTCACGTTATGATACCTTCCTGATTTGAAAGATATCGTTTGAAGATATTTTCCGTAATTAATGCATTGAGATTGATTCTTTCCTCGTTTCAGAGAGAGAATATCTTGGAGATTAAGCAATTGATTATTAATGAAATTAATACTAAAAATAAAGGAAAATAAAAGCACTATGCCAAAAATATGGCATAACAACTACTCCCCAGTTCTTCAGTGCAGCTTGCTGTAGTGGAGAACTAAACATTCTTCTATTGCTGAAATAACTGAAAATAAAGATTACTGAAAAATATAGAGCATAACAGTGCCTGTAATTCCTATGCGGATGCAAGTAGACATCATGCGAGAACCAAAATAAGATATATATTTTGCCAAGGTTTGCAAGTGCGCGAGCATAATAATTTTGTAGAAATTCATTACGATCTTCGATGTCAAGTCAGGACCTTGGCGTTTGTATATCCCGAATTGGTGTACACACTTTGTAAGTGTCTATGCGAACCACACAAGAGTGTGATGTCTTCAATCACCCCTGAACTCCCCTAGTCGGAGAGTGAGGCTTTCAATAAATTTTACCCATCTGAAGAGGTGGGCCTTCAATAAATTTTACCCATGTGAAGAAGTGGGCCTTCAATAATGTAAGTTTTACCAGTCGACTCCATGTTGAGGAGGAAGGTATTCCAGAATGTAAGTTTTGCCCGTCGAATCCCCGTTAGGGATGAGGGTAATCCAGAATACAAGTTTTGTCCGTCGACTCCCCGTTGAGGAGGAGGGTAATCAAGAATGCAAGTTTTGCCCGTTGACTCCCCGTTAAGGAGAAGGGTAATCCAGAATGCAAGTTTTGCCCGTCGACTCCTCGTTGGAGGAGGAGGGCCTTCAAGGGGTTGCTGACTTCTTACTTCAAGCGTGTAACATTGCGGGAATTATCGTTTGCCATGACTACCCCACTTGACAATTTAAGATCGCATGTTTGTAAAAGCAAATCTTGAAATATATACGTATTATCACGACAATATTTATAAAATATTTTGAACACAATCCAAACGCATCCATAAATATGCTGATTTGAAAATGTCGCAATGTATATATTTTTTCTAAAAATATGCTCCTTCAGAGAATTTTGGTGAAGATAGTATGCTTTGCCATAATGGCTAATATTTTTCTTTAAAATTATGCAGCTCGTACAATCTTGTAAATATATCCACAATCATCAAAACAAAAATCTTGTACGATTATTTTCTAAAATATACGTGTCTCCCAAAATATTGGTTGCACAAATTTTCAATCACAATATATATTGCTCGCACAAATTTTTGGATAATAAAATATATTTCAGGCATGACATCGATAAATAATATATGTTGTTAGGTCCAATAACATCATAGAAGGGGGGGTTGAATATGATGTTGTAGTAATTTTCAGTTTACTTGCGGAAGTGTTTGTGTTTTTAAAGAAATGAACTTGACAGATAATAAAACACAAAGCTGGGAAATAACAAGTTATTATTAAATCCCTGTGGTGCTACAAATCTAATCAAATGATTAGCTGCAGTGGGTTCAAAACAATATTACAACAAATACAGTTGGGAGAAATAAATGTCTAGCTTTAATGGAGCTTCCCGGCTGTGTGTGTTGAATGCTTGAAGATGATAACCCCTTTAAAACAATTGATTTGAACCCATATATATTTGCAGTCTTCTTGGAATTTAATTCCACAATTGCTTAAGTCCTGAGTGGCGCCTACACAGTGGTAATGGTGTAGAGGCGCCACTTGAGGCTTGTTGAGGCTGAAGTCTTGAGTTGCGCCGAGTATGTGAGTTGCGCTTACACTCTTGTTGCACTGTGTAGGCGCCACTCATACACTATCTTTGCCTTAGAAATTTTAGAGCAGCTGAGTTGCGCCTAGAAGTTGTGTTGCGCCTGTACAGTGTCTTCCCTATACAGGCGCCACTCACGCCTTGGACTGTGTGCCTTGAACTGTATGTGTACCTGTTAGACTTTGAGTTGCGCCTATACAGTGGTTACCCTGTATAGGCGCCACTCATGACTTAGACACCATTTCGTGTGCCTTCACTTGACAAAATTGTTGCACCTTGAAATGTAGACTGCACCTCTTCACAGCTTCAAGAATAAAACCACCAATTGTAGTAATTCCTTCCTTAGCATATTTATCTTGAATTCTTGAATTAATTACCACTTGGATTTTACTCTTCTGGCTTGGCTTGATCAACTGATTTTCTCTTGATTAATTAAGATAATTCTTTTCTTGTTGTGCTGACGCTTAGTGCACTGGTCTGGTTCACAAACGACTAACACCGAATGAATTCCCTTAATCTCTGTTCTGTTTCAGCTGACTAACCCTGGACTTTTGCATTGCTTCTGATCACTGAAACCCTTTGACAATTATACATGGATCACTGCTCTGTCTTTAGAATGAAGTCTTCTGAACTCTTATTTGTCACTGAGGCTTGAACATATTAATGAACTTCTCTCACTGACGTTCAGTAATTCTTCTGTCTTGAAAGCTCAGCAATGATGAATGTATTATCTTCTTGATTATGTCCTTCTGAATTTCTGTGCTGCATGTTAGTATTATTTATCTGTCTTTGTTTCTTAGTTGAGTTATCGTTATCACTATTACATACTACGTTACATTATGCTTTACAATCTCCCCCTATTTGTTTGAGAGAGATCGACAAGCAAATCCTGTGAGAGGATAACTCAACTGATACTTACAAGAAAGAGTAACGTACAGAAAGACAGTGAATAATATTAATTACATTCTGGATTAGATATTACATTTCCAGATTTCTTTGTGTACAAAAGAAGTTTGTTCCTTTAGCCTGAACAAATAATTCTATGGTCTTCTGCTTCTTTGTACTGTGTCTTGCTTTTGCTTAGATCTTGTTTCGGAATAATGCTTCCTCAGCTCTTCTTCTTTTTGCTCTAACCTTGCCTTCACCAAATCTCTTGCTTCCACTTCAAGAGTGTTAACTGGAGGTGGATCTTCTAGCTTCTTTAAAATCTCAGTCAGAAACGCCGTTGAATTCATTTTGGAGATTGACTCGAAGGCCAAAGATTGTCTCTTTGTAAACACGAACACTGTTATCCTTTTCGGAAAACCTTTTACTCTGTCAGTGTCGTGCATTGACTCTTCTGCCAGTTTCTCCCTTAGTGTATCTTCAATCATCCTCAAAGCCTTCTTGTCTGATTTGACAGTGGATCTTTTTACCTTTGAGAAGACTTTTCGAATAACCTCAGAGTTGTTTCTTTTGAGCTTTGATAATTCTTTCCTTCTGATCACACCATCCTTCTTGAGTAGTAAGAATTTTATTCCATTTGAATCAGTGTGAGTGCAAGGTTCAGAATCTGGGATGGATTCGAGTACTTCTGTGCCGTCATCTTTTCTAACAAACACTGGATCTTGGTAGTATCTGGACGTCTCCAAAAGATATCTTCCTGAAGTTTGAATTGCTCTGTTCAGCCTGAATGCATAGATCAACTCAGCAGCATTAAGGTCTTCTGCAGTTCTGTTCTTCTTACTCCTGAGTTTTCCCTCTACATACTGCATGAACAAGAGATGGCTTGAGTCCAAACACTCGTCTGACAAAGTTAAGTTGTGAAGAGTTGTTGCTTTGTAGTACTTGACAACTGGAGGCTTTTCAAATGCTTCAACACCGATCTCCATTATCTTCTTTTCAATCATGTCTCTCAGTATCTCATTTGTTTTGTGCCCTCCAAAGATGACTTTCATCTTCAGCACATACAGCTCCACTATATTCATCTTTTCAAAGCTCTTTGTCGACAGAACCCTCGACCCCAGTGATGTTGTATTTATGTGCATCTTCCAGCCATTTTTAAGTGCACTGACTGACACACTTGAAATTTCCTCGGACAGCATGGAGTAGAATTCATGAACATCTTCAAATTTGTCCTTCATGGTTCTGAAGAGATCAAGGACTTCTCTGTCTTTCTTATTAGAAAGGGATAGCTCCTTCTTCTTGAGCAAGTTCCTTGCTTCATCCCAATCAGGACCTACTTTTGCTTCTATGTCCTTCACCCTGTTCCTCCTTTCAATTGCTTGCTGCACTCTCTTCCATTTTCTCTTTACTAAGTCCTGAGCTTCGGATACACCTCTCATAATGACTTCATCCACACCAACTAGAAGACAGTCATTATCGAAGGCATATTCTTCAGCAAACTCCTCTTCGACGTCTATCCCTTCAGCCTGTACAGTCTTCTCTATCTCAGCTTCAGTAGGAATATCCATTGGCACATAGGGTTCAAAGATTTCTCCTTCTTCAAGTTGCCTCGCTCCAGGCCTATAGAAGAAATCCATCTCCCCCTGAGCTGTATATTCCATTATCATTGCAGCTCCAACATCTTTTTCTTGTGCTAATCTCTCCCCCTCAGTTGGGTTATCCTCCCTTCTGATCGGAGTAATCTGAGCTGTTGGAGTTGATTGAGTAAAGACAGAAGCCTTCTGAGCCAGCAGCTGTTGAGCTAGATCTTTGAGTTCTTTCATTTCAGATCGCTGCTGCTCTTGCACTTCCAAGATTTTGCTTAAAGAATGATGAATTTCAGTAACCTGGGCCTCCAGATTTAGAATCCTTTGGCTATGTGCAGTGTGTGTATTGTGTGGGGTGAATATTTGGTCAGTGGGTGTCTCACTCCTCACTGGAACTGTTTGAGCACGACCCTCAACACTCACACTTGGCTGTTCGGGGTCAGGGAATTGAAGATCACTTAGGTTAAATGTTTCACTCATTATAGCATCCATATCTTCAATACCTGCAAGAAAATCCCTATCCCTTCTATGGGTAGGTTGCCTCTCCGCCTGACCACTGTGGGTGGGGAGAACTCCTTTTTCAGGAACTGGGGAGTTTAGACCCAGTGTGGTCACCACTATTGATTCTGTAATGATTGGCAATATAAAAGAATCAGTGATGCCAGCTGAAGCCATTGAAGGCATTACCTGTCCAGAGACACCCTGAACAGGTTCTACTACCTAAGTAGCAGATACTCTATTAATAGAGTCCACATCCCTTCTATGGGTGTGTTGTCCCTCCACCTGACCTGTAGAGGTGGGGAGGACCTCCGTTGAAGGAGCTGGACTTTGAATTTCCAGGGGGGTCACCACCTCAGGCAATGTAATATGTGACAAGTAAGAGCCTGTGATGCCCCACGAAGCCTGTGAAGGCATTTCCACTTGAAGTGGTGGTGCTGTTGACACAGCTTCTCCTTGAATGGAGACCTCTTCCCTTCTATGGGAGAGTTGCCTTTCCACTTCACCCACCTGGGGAGGGAAAACATCCTTAATAGGATCTGGAGATGTTAAGTCCAGGGGGGTCACCACATTTGACAATGTAATGAATGGCTCGTGAGAGTCAGTGATGCCCCCTACTGTCTGTGAAGACAGAGTCTGAATTGGATCAACCAAAACAGTACAAGCTACTGACGTAGCGGATGTTGCAACCTCTGTTTCTCTTTCCGGACCTTTCAAGATTTTATCAATTTCAGAATTGAGGTTACGAAGAAAAAGAAGGTGTTCAGAGATTGGAGAATCAGGTTCCTGGCTCACAGTTGCCTTTGGCTTAAAATTCATTTTACGACGTTTTTGAGAAGGCAGAGCTGTAGGGGATATTTGAAAATTGTCCTGATCCGGTTGAGAAACAGTCCTATCATCAATTTCAAGTGATCTTTTTCTGGTCGGAGGTGATGAAGGATCTGTTTGTTGTTCTCTGGCATTGGTTAGAACTGGTGGGTTGCCAAGTTCATTGCCAGCTTCAATGGCCACTGAGGGCTCTAGTGTGTGCATTGCCGTTTGAGGCACAGATGGAGATATTGTGACATGTTCATCTGAAAGAAAAGCAGAGAGGTCAAAGTAAAGAAGTGAACCTTCATCCATACCTTCATCAGACATGCTAGGGATGTATACATCTGTAGCTTGAGGTTCTTCTTCTACTTCTGGCTCAACCACTATCTCCTCTGTTGGATTTTTAGGGGAATTCCTTTGTTCTTCTTCAGGAACAGGTTCTTGCTCATTTTCAGAATCAGCTTCTTCCATATCTTCATTTTCATTATCAGAGCCTGATTCTTCTTCTTCTTCCATTGCTGCTGAGCTTCCAGAACCACTTGAAGTTTCAACTTCTCTTTCCTCGTCAGAGATTGCTGCTTCTTCTTCTTGATCTTCTTCACTTTCCTGTCTAAGAAGAGCAATAAAATCCCTGATGGGCTCAGTCATAGGTGCAGGAGCATACCTGTTGGGATAATCAGTCTCAGTATTGAGCAACACCAATGCCCTTAGCTGTAGAGAGGGTGATTCATCCATTTGACTGTTCTGAAACATCCGAAGTTGATCAGCTTCAAGAACTTCATTCAACACTAGCTGCAAGAATCTTGGATACAGGCAGAAGTTCTCCATTTTGGCCTGATTCTTCAAGATCTCAGCCATGATCAACTTGCCGAAGTTAATTCTGGTGCCTGTTGCCACTGCATATCCTATCACCTTGTTGAATTGAGTGATGCCATGGAATCCACCCGTCTTTGGTGCAAAGCCATGAGATAGGATGTTGAAAAACATATTCCATTCTTTTGGCAGGTGATTCTTGTAGATCTTCCTTGGAAGATTAGAGTTTTCTCTGGTGCAGTGGATGAACATGAAGAAGTTGTCTAAATCTTCCTGAGCTGGATCCTCCTCAAAGTTTTCAGTGGGCAGATGCAGTGCTCTATTAATATCATTCTCTGTTATCTGCACTCTCTGCTTCTGAATTTTGAAAGAGAAGCTCAGGATCCCATCTGTAGACGTGTCTTGAGCAGACCTGTAGACCTGTCTTAATAAATTTTTATTCAATGGAACAGAAGTTGTTAGTGCGTACCGGACTAATGAATTTTCATTTAAGAACCTAGCCCAGTTACCCAACTCCCCTGCTTCAGTCCAATCATTTGCTAAAATAGATAAATAATTAGTCTTTTTAATCTCAAAATGACTCCCCATTTAATTAAAAAAATAATTTTTAATAATTAAAAGTACTAATTAAAATCAAATAATTTTAGTAAAATTTTGAACTAAAACCCTAATTTAAAAAATTACTAGAATTTTCTTAAAATTAACAATAAAATAATTTGCTAGTAATTTTTAGCACACTCTAATTTTAGTAAAAATTTTAATCGATTTTAACAGTTTAAAGACAGTGACCAAACTGTTTAAAATATGACAAAATGTGATTTTTAAAACTCTAACCAAATTAAGTGAAATTTATTGCAAATGACAGGTATGAACAGGGTGATCACAAAACTGATTTTGGTTTTAAAAATGGACAGGAATTGGTCAAGAAATGTTCGATTAAAAATACTAGATCTGAGTATGTGTTCGAGTTGCGCTTCTCCTGTATGTAACACTGTAAGTAACAAAACGACAACAAATGAACATAACTCAGCTATTTATAGAGGCGCAGCATTTAAAAAATAATATGTTAAGTGCTGAGTGGCGCTTGTACAGTGGTTACACTGTGTAGGCGCCACTCAACCTACTGTGCCTTGGTAATGAAAAATTTGCCAAGTAATGTGAGTGGCGCCTATACAGTGGTTACACTGTATTGGCGCCACTTAGAAATAAAATCTAACTTGGGCAAACTTACTCACTACACTTGAGTTGCGCCTATACAGTGTATGCACTGTATTGGCGCCACTCAGGTTTATTTAGCAACATTAATTTAAGTGGTGAGTTGCGCCTATACAGTGAATGCACTGTATTAGCGCCACTCAACACTTGATGCGCCACTTGATATTGTACAAGAAAAATCCTAAGTACTAAAGAATGAGTTGCGCTTATACAGTGAGTATGCTGTATAGGCGCCACTCAGTACTTAGACAATTTTTGAAGTGGTTCCAAATTTTGTTACTAATTAACAATAATATCCATAAATAATTCGAATAAATAGACAAATAGAAATGAATTACTCACAAATATTATTTTCACAAAATATTCATAAATAACAATAATAACATTAATTGTTAAAATTATTATTATAAATAAATTATGCTTCTAATTATTTTACTTTTATTTTAAATAAGAGAATAAATATAAATCTTCATTCTTATTATTTAAAATAATTTCAAATAATATTTAAATAAATAAGTGCTAAGAATTTATCATTTAAATACAAGCACTTAAATATTTTCTAAGATCAAAATTAAATAAATACCAGATTAATAATTTAAGCAGGCATGCACAAGGTATTTATCTAAAATTTAATCTTAACAGCTGGAAAATAATTTTTGGTAGATAAATTCACAAGTCCTAAAAATATTGAAATTAATCAACTAGTGAATTTATCAGCTTCAAATTGCAGTTTTTGATTACCAACTGGTTAGTCAGTAGAATTTAACATCCCAAGTTCACAAACCAGTCTAGTGAAAGTGATTTCATCTAGTGGTTTAGTGAAGATGTCTGCAATTTGTTGCTCTGTAGGTACAAAATGTAACCCTACAGTACCATTCATGACATGCTCTCGAATGAAATGATACCTGATATCAATGTGCTTTGTCCTTGAATGTTGTACAGGATTGTTTGTGATGGCTATGGCACTTGTGTTGTCGCAGAATATTGGAATTTTGCTCAGCAACAGTCCATAGTCCTGAAGTTGGTTCCTTATCCACAGAATTTGTGCACAGCAACTCCCAGCAGCAACATACTCAGCTTCAGCTGTCGACATTGCAACTGAGTGCTGCTTCTTGCTATACCAGGACACCAACCTTCTACCAAGGAATTGACAACTCCCTGATGTACTCTTTCTATCAATCCTACACCCTGCATAATCAGAATCTGTATAGCCAACAAGGTCAAAACCTGTATCTTTAGGGTACCAAATTCCAAGATTCAGACTTCCCTTAAGATACCTAAAAATCCGTTTAACAGCTATAAGATGAGATTCTTTAGGATCTGATTGGAACCTAGCACACAAGCATGTAGAGAACATTATATCTGGCCTACTTGCAGTTAGATAAAGTAATGAGCCGATCATACCTCTGTAGCTTGTGATGTCTACCTTCTTACCAGGCTCATCTTTATCAAGCTTAGTGGCAGTTGCCATTGGAGTTTTGGCTGCTGATGCATCTTCAAGACCATATTTCTTCAAAAGTTCTTTGATGTACTTGGTCTGGCAAATGAAGATTCCATCTTTCCTCTGACTTACTTGGAGTCCAAGAAAATAGTTCAGCTCTCCCATCATGCTCATTTCATACCTACTCTGCATTAGCTTAGCAAATCTACTACACAACTGATCGTTAGTAGAACCAAATATAATATCATCTACATAGACTTGCACTAATATCATATCATTTTTATGCATTTTATGGAATAGAGTCTTATCTATGACACCTCTAGTAAAACCATTTTCAAGTAAAAATATAGATAGAGTGTCATACCATGTTCGAGGGGCTTGCTTCAGGCCATAGAGTGCTTTGAAGAGGAAGTACACAAAATCTGCAAATTCTGGATCTTCAAACCCTGGGGGTTGTTCCACATATACTTCTTCTTCCAGCTCTCCATTCAGGAATGCACTCTTCACATCCATTTGATATACCTTAAAGTTGGAATGTGCTGCAAATGCTAAGAACATCCTGATTGCCTCAAGCCTTGCCACTGGTGCATATGTTTCATCATAATCTATTCCTTCCTCCTGGGAATAACCTTTAGCAACCAGCCTGGCTTTGTTCCTCGTAACAATGCCATCTTCATCCAGCTTATTTCTGAATACCCACTTTGTGCCAATAATAGACTTGTTCTTTGGCCTGGGTACCAGCTTCCACACTTTTTGTCTCTCAAATTGATTGAGTTCTTCTTGCATGGCAAGAACCCAATCTGGATCTTCTAGTGCTTCTTCCACTTTCTTTGGTTCTATTTCAGAGAGAAAACCAGAGAATAAACATTCATTTTGGGAAGCACGTCTTGTTTGAACTCCAGCATCTGGATCTCCAAGAATCAATTCAAAGGGGTGATCTCTACTCCACACCCTATGTCTAGGCAGATTTGCCCTAGATGATTCAGCCTGATTTTCATTATTATGCTGAGTCCTGTTTGTAGATCCTTCAGTTGCTCCCTCTGAGCTGCTGCTAGGATGAGAATGAGATTCTCTGCCACTACTAGTAGTTTCTGTGAATCTTCCACTGTTTCCACTACTAGGGTCAGAATCATCATTGTTGATATTCTCATTTTGTGCTTGATTTTCTGTTGCAGCTTCAGGTTCTACTTCACCTTCATCTGAGTTCAAATTTTCAAACTGCAGAGTTTCAGTGTCGTCTGCTCTTTGTAGACTTGGGAGCTTTAGATCATCGAAAGTTACATTCATGCTTTCAATGACCTTTTTGTGATCAATCACATAAACCCTGTACGCCTTAGATTCCATTGAGTAGCCAAGAAATATGCCTTCATGAGCCTTGGATTCGAACTTTCCCAGATGCTCATCATCTTTCAATACGAAGCACTTTGCTCCAAACACATGAAAGTATTTCAGTGTTGGTTTCTTGTTGGCCATTACTTCATAAGGAGTCTTGTCATGTTCTTTATTAATCAGGGTACGATTTTGAGTGTAGCAAGCTGTGTTGACTGCTTCAGCCCAAAAGTATAGAGGCAACTTTGCTTCATTCAGCATTGTTCTTGCTGCTTCAACCAAAGTCCTGTTCTTCCTCTCTACCACTCCATTTTGTTGTGGAGTTCTGGGCGCTGAGAATTGTCTTGTTATTCCTTTTTCCACACAGAATTCATTCAGGATTGCATTTCTAAATTCTGTTCCATTGTCAGACCTAATTTTCCTGACAGGCAGACCAGCTTCCAACTCAAGTTTCTTTAAGTGATTGATGATTGTTTGAGGGGCCTCATCCTTTGCGGCTAGAAACAACACCCACGTGTACTTGGAGTAGTCATCAACAATTACAAGTGCATATCTCTTCCTTGACATTGACATGACGTTGACTGGACCAAATAAATCCATATGCAGTAGTTGCAGTGGTTCAGTAATGTCAGATGAGTCTTTGCTTCGATGAGATGCTTTCTTTGACTTCTCTTTTTCACATGCTTCGCATAGCCCTTCTTGACAGAATTCCATCTCGGGCAGACCTCTAACCAATTCCCTCTTTACTAAAGAGTTCATAGTTTTAAAGTTGAGGTGAGAGAGTTTCTTGTGCCACAACCAACTGTCCTCTGTTGAAGCTTTGCTATAAAAACATTGAACTTCACCTTTGCTTGCAGAGAGCAAATCAGCTATGAAGAGGTTCCCCTTTCTCACTCCCTGAAGAGCAAGCTTCGAATCCTTCCTGCTTTGGATAGCACATCTTTCCTTCTCAAAAGTTACTTTGTATCCCTTGTCAGTGAACTGACTGATACTCAGAAGGTTGTGCTTTAATCCGTCCACAAGAGAGATGTTCTCAATGATAATATTCCCGATTTCCAGATTGCCATATCCCTTTGTGAATCCCTTGCTGTTATCTCCAAAGGTCACTATCGGGCCAGCTTTCTCAATCACATCTGTTAGCAGGGCTTTATTTCCAGTCATGTGCCTAGAACATCCACTGTCAAGTATCCACATGACTCGTTTGTTCTTTGCTGTACCCTGCATCCACAGATTGATTACTTTTTCTTTGGTACCCAAATTTGATTGGGTCCAAGAGGCTTAGATAAGAAAAAAAATTTAGCTACAGAAATTTTCTGGTCCTTGTCTTTCTCATCGACTGAACCCTTGTCCTTTGGTTTAGCCTTGACAGTGGTGTCTTTAGGCTTAGGGACAGGGGTTTCCATCCTAACTTTAGGAGGACTGGCAGTCTTTGCCCTAACATGCTTTCTAGTCATGTTCACATCTGTATTCATGCAAGTACTTGATGAAGAATTCATTAAGTTAATGTATGCAGACATGATATTGAAAGCACATGGCATGCATCCTACTTTACCGCATGGTTGATGAGGAATAGACATGGCAGGCATGGCACGCATAGCAGGCATACTAGGAATTTTTGTTTTAACTGCTTTTATCTTATTGCAAGCATGCGTAAGATGATTAGCAGAATTACAATTACTACAAACTTTCCTAGCAGTACCAGAAGAATAAGCATTAGCATTTTTCTTGTTAACACCTACCTTACCATTTCTGTTCGCTTTCTTGTTCTCAGTTATGTTGCCTAAATCAATTTTAACCTGTTTCTTAGGCATGTTCTTTTTATCTATAATCTTTTCCTTTTTCTCCTCTGCAAGGAGTTCTTCTTTCATTAAGAGATCATCTTCATTAAGGGGTTCTATGATAAATTTCTTATAAAGGGGCTTAGCTACATCCTTCAATACATGTGGAATGTCTTGCTTCATAGGACCTTCCTCAGCAATAGATTCTACATGCATTTTTCCAGCTTTCTTATCATAGTCAAAACCTATTCCTGCTTTCTGACCTATGACTTGTTTGTCTATAGCCTCTTTTACAAGATTCGCAGATTTCTTATAAGCTTGAAGTTTTAACTCTAGATCAGAAATTTTACTTCTAAGAGCTGCTTCTACTTCCTGGTTGCACCTGTCTCTATTCTGAAGATATTCTATTTTCTGTTTCAGATCTTCTACATTAACACATGCAAGCTCTAGTTTTTCGTTTTTAGTTTCTAACAGTTTATTCTTAAGAACTAGTTTAGCATTTTCTTCTACAGATGCTAGCATGCTTGTATGTATGTTAAACATTTCTATGCTCAGATCTTCCACAGTTTTCTTATACTCAGAATTAGACATGTCAACGGAGGAAAGAAATGATACCTTAGATGATTGAGGTGATTCCTCTGAAGAGTCTGCCATTAGTGCAAGATTTCCATAGACCTCTTCTTCATCGATGTCAGAATCATCCCAGCTCTTGCCTTCAGCTATATAAGCTCTTCCTTGATGCTTCTTCACCAGCGCATCATATTTCTGCTTTAATTCATCGTAGGACTCCTTCCTTTCATTCCCTTGTCTTGGTTTCCGGCATTCTGTTGCAAAATGACCGGGTTCTCCACAATTGTAGCATTTAAACTTGCTTCTATCTACCATCCCTGTCTTATAGCCTCCTCTGCTGTGAGACCCTGAAGACGATCCACCTCGATTACTGCTTTTGTCCTTGGAACCACTATAACTTGAATTACTCTTAACTTTGTACTTTGGGTTCCTCCTGAATCTGAGGTTCTTGAACTTTCCCGCCATGTAGGCCATAGTCTTATTTTCCAGTTGTTCAAGTTCTTCCATAGAGTAGAAGTCGTCTTCATCACCCGGTTGATTAGATTCTAATAATTCAGCTTCTACAATTTCTTCTTTCTCAACTACAGGTGCTTCTATGTTAGTCTCCTTAACAGCAATGTCCTTGGCTACAAGAGCTGTTGTTTTCAGCAGTGCAGAATTCTTACTGTCCACTGTACCTGAGCCATAAATGATTTGTCTCTGCTCTTGCTCCATCTCATGAGTCTTGAGCTTTCCATATAGCATTTCAATTGACATATCATTTATATCACTTCTTTCTCTGATGGCAGAAATTTTGTGCTCTAGGTGTGCTGGCAGTGTCAACATAAACTTTCTGTTGATCTCCCCACGTGTGTAGGTCTTCCCATGTAGAGACAAGTCATTTAGCAATTTGTTATATCTCTCGAAAACCTGAGTGATACTTTCTCCAGGTAATGACTTGAATGCTTCATATTGGGAGGTAAGAATGTCTAGCCTGTTTTCCTTCACTTCAGTTGTACCCTCCATCAACAGATCAATCGTGTCCCACATCTGTTTGGCACTGGTGCAATTTATCACCTGATTTAGCATAGTTGTGTCCAAAGAATCCATCAAGATGCATTGTAGATGATTGTCCCATGCCACTCTCTCTTTATCAGTATCAGTAAACTCTGATGGTTCCTTTGGGGTAAAACCTTGAGGAATCCGAACGCCGTCTTCTGAAACTGTTTCCGGTGTAAGCTTTTGAGGAACATAGGGTCCATTTTCAAGAATTCCTAGATATTGAGAATTACAAGTCTTAATGAAAATGGTCATCTTCTTTTTCCACAAAATGTATTCATTTTTGTCGAAGGTGGGAATTTTGATACTGCTTAATTTTTGGGTACTCATGGTTGTTAAGAATTTTAAGTCTTAAGAAATAATTAATTTCTCAAAAATTAAAATCAATTCAAATAAAAATTAAATATTGAGAATTTAATTTTAATTCGAATTCTTGATGATTGATAGCTTTTTAATTATTAGTGAATTAAAAATCAAGGAAAAATTCGAAATTGAATTATCTTTAAAAATAAAAGAAAATTCAAGATAAATTTTTCTAGATCTAAAAATCTACTTTTTAGAAAAACTATTTTTGGATCTTGATTTGTAAAGTCAATCAACAAGCTCTGATACCAATTGTTAGGTCCAATAACATCATAGAAGGGGGGGGGGTTGAATATGATGTTGTAGTAATTTTCAGTTTACTTGCGGAAGTGTTTGTGTTTTTAAAGAAATGAACTTGACAGATAATAAAACACAAAGCTGGGAAATAACAAGTTATTATTAAATCCCTGTGGTGCTACAAATCTAATCAAATGATTAGCTGCAGTGGGTTCAAAACAATATTACAACAAATACAGTTGGGAGAAATAAATGTCTAGCTTTAATGGAGTTTCCCGGCTGTGTGTGTTGAATGCTTGAAGATGATAACCCCTTTAAAACAATTGATTTGAACCCATATATATTTGCAGTCTTCTTGGAATTTAATTCCACAATTGCTTAAGTCCTGAGTGGCGCCTACACAGTGGTAATGGTGTAGAGGCGCCACTTGAGGCTTGTTGAGGCTGAAGTCTTGAGTTGCGCCGAGTATGTGAGTTGCGCTTACACTCTTGTTGCACTGTGTAGGCGCCACTCATACACTATCTTTGCCTTAGAAATTTTAGAGCAGCTGAGTTGCGCCTAGAAGTTGTGTTGCGCCTGTACAGTGTCTTCCCTGTACAGGCGCCACTCACGCCTTGGACTGTGTGCCTTGAACTGTATGTGTACCTGTTAGACTTTGAGTTGCGCCTATACAGTGGTTACCCTGTATAGGCGCCACTCATGACTTAGACACCATTTCGTGTGCCTTCACTTGACAAAATTGTTGCACCTTGAAATGTAGACTGCACCTCTTCACAGCTTCAAGAATAAAACCACCAATTGTAGTAATTCCTTCCTTAGCATATTTATCTTGAATTCTTGAATTAATTACCACTTGGATTTTACTCTTCTGGCTTGGCTTGATCAACTGATTTTCTCTTGATTAATTAAGATAATTCTTTTCTTGTTGTGCTGACGCTTAGTGCACTGGTCTGGTTCACAAACGACTAACACCGAATGAATTCCCTTAATCTCTGTTCTGTTTCAGCTGACTAACCCTGGACTTTTGCATTGCTTCTGATCACTGAAACCCTTTGACAATTATACATGGATCACTGCTCTGTCTTTAGAATGAAGTCTTCTGAACTCTTATTTGTCACTGAGGCTTGAACATATTAATGAACTTCTCTCACTGACGTTCAGTAATTCTTCTGTCTTGAAAGCTCAGCAATGATGAATGTATTATCTTCTTGATTATGTCCTTCTGAATTTCTGTGCTGCATGTTAGTATTATTTATCTGTCTTTGTTTCTTAGTTGAGTTATCGTTATCACTATTACATACTACGTTACATTATGCTTTACATATGTGATTGCAGAAAATAAAAACAAGAAAACTTATCTCGTATTTTTGTCAGATGGATATGATGTGTAGATATTGTGCTCCTTTTGATGGTGAGAGTCCCAACACCATGATTTGCATGTAGTAGTCTACTCAATCTTTTTTACTCCTCTTTACCGTTGTATTTAATTTAACGCGCCATAACTCCATCGTTCGGTTCCCCATTGAAGTTGTCCAAAATCTTTTTTTTAACTCCTCATGTGCATTGTGTTTGTTTGATATATCTTTTGTCCTCTACAAACGAAAAATAACCCCTCCTTCTAACGCCAATTGTTATTGGATGGTTTTCGTAACAACGAATTTCGGAGGTTTGCTGGAATAATAGAGATAAAAGTATAATAATATGACTGTTAATGGGGATTAGAGCTTGTAAAAAAATTGGGTTGGACTTGAGAGGTGTCTCGATTTGTCTCGTGTATCGGATCCCTTTTGCCAAGATGCCTGCGTACGTATTTATATACGATCAAACCCACGCAGTTCTGTTATAATTGAATATATCGCCGAGAGACTTTAGAGATATATTTGTTAAATATGGGAATTAATTGATTTTATCTGATATAATCTTCGCGTTATGATACCTTCCTGATTTGAAAGATATCGTTTGGAGATATTTTCCGTAATTAATGCATTGAGATTGATTCTTTCCTCGTTTCAGAGAGAGGATATCTTGGAGATTAAGCAATTGATTATTAATGAAATTAATACTAAAAATAAAGGAAAATAAAAGCACTATGCCAAAAATATGGCATAACAATTTGCTTGTGTTTTCTCCCAGGCAAACTTACTGGAGGATCATGATGATTTTAAGTGTGTTCAATATGGGTCAGTTGGAAATGAGGCCGAGTTGCTTCTATGTGACAAATGTGATAGAGGGTTTCATTTGTTTTGCGTTAGGCCTATGCTTGCTTCCGTTCCCCAAGGCTCCTGGTTTTGTGCCGATTGCTCTGCTCAATTTCAGAAAAATGCCGATTGTACGCATTCCTTTTTTAATCTCTGTACATTTGTGATTTGTGTATATATGTTTGTAGTGACCTAGTTGTACTTTGAATGAGGTGTCGTTGAGGAACAGTTGTTGGATGATAGTGTTATTTAGCAATAGTTCATGCTGGTCATGTGCCGATGAAATGCCTGTTAGAGATGAAATAGTAAAAACTTAATACCTTTGCGAATAAAAGATTTTCAAAGTGAAAGACAGATCAGTTAAAAAGACGAAGAACGCTTTGTAATATAGCCGTTTAGAGATGATCGCCAATTGGCCACATCAGTACGTCATGTACAACATGCAAAATATACTTGTTGATGGAATTCGTTTGTAAAATATGCGGAGTTAAAGAATGATATTTATGTCAGCTAGAATGATATAATCCTGCTCTTGGTGCTCTATATATAATCATTTTAGTGTTCGTTGTTTATGAACTTCACATCCCCAAGTTATTATATAATAATTCAAGTTGCTTCTTGGGAATATTTGTTGAAGCAGGAGGTAACATAAATCTTTTTTTTTTTGCCTTTGGCTTAGCCATGGACCATTAGATACATGTATGACTAAAAACTGCACATTGCAAAGCCCGGTGAGAGAGTGTATCATAGGCCGGACAAAGGTTGCGTAGGTGATATATGTTGAGGACAGGGTTCCGGGTTTATCAATTTATGGATTGTTTGTTCAAACAGATCTTGAATTGATCTCCTACTCATTTTTTTCCCAATAGTATCTGCTTTAAGAAGGGCTACCAATCAATTTAAGACTTCTTCGCATTATGTTGTGTCCAGTGTTCGAATGCTCGACCGTTTTATGAGCTGCACTTGTATCTGCATGGATGTATCTGCATAAAAGTACTTGTATTCTTGTAAACGTTAAAGATAAAGAAGGGTTGAGCAACCAGTACCTGAGGATTTTGACTCGGATTTTTCAGGATCCATAGACATGTCTAACCTTTTCTTAGCTTCTCATAGTCATAAGTAGTTAATTACCTAAATGTATACTTGACCGAGTCCTCTACTGTTAATATTGTGTACTTATGTTTTTGTGTCTTTTGAAGTTCTTATGCCGAACCGAATGGACCTCCCAGATATGGCTGTTGATGAGGAATTGTTGACGGAGGGTATGCTTGGGAACATTACTGAAACGGCTAGAGCCAGGCGGTCATATAAGGCCGAAGCCTTTAAGAAGAAAGAGAAAAAACAAATTACAACAGAGAGGGTTTTGAAGACAAAGCTAATAAGTGAACCTGAGGGTGAAGTTGAATTTGGAGCAACAGGCCTGGAAGAGGAACAAATGACCGAGAATAAAGAACACCCGGATGGAGGTAATATTGGGGGAGACCGGACTGAGATTCTATTGAATGGTGAAGATGAGGAGAATGAAGAGGGAGACGTTGATTCTCATGCTTTGAAAGACTTTGAGAATGCAGCCAAGAAAAAGGAGGCCAAACTAAGAACCAGGAATGAGGAGCTGTAGCAGGAGTTGACAACCCTTAAGAAAGAGGTGAAGAGGTTGACTGCAAAGGTGGCCAAGCAGAAAGTCATAGCTCACAGTTTGTGCTAAACTGTACAAGTGCTATCTGAGGCACAGGTGATTAAGAAGTATAAACAAAATCTGGGCTACCGCTACATATGCAGTTGCTATATAAAGCACTTCTGGGATGAATAAATTTGTAGAGTGTTGCCGTGTGTTCCTGATAGATGATCTGGATTGCCTGTATAGTGAATTTTCAGGTGTTCGAAACAAGTATCTAGCTGGTAAAAATAAATTAAAATGGTTTATGGTTTTGCAACTTGCAAGTATGAAATATATATTTTGGATATTATTTACGTGTAATGAAATTGAAATTTGAATATAAGTTGCAAAAGTATATCGTGTTACTTGAGATGGTCATTCTTTAGAGAAGTAAAAAAGAACAAAAGTAGGACTTGTCTTTTATAAGTTATATGTTGGACTCAAATGTGTATATATATATATACCTTCCACTTAGGATTAGGCTTAGCAGCCAACGGACAACGGAGATAGATGTTTCAGAATGGAAAAAAAAAATGATAAAACACAAACAAAAGAATTAAAGTCAGCTATGAAGACTAATTGTAAAGCCTTCAATCACCATGTGTGCATAACATGACTAGATGTTACCTTAAAATATTTGGGGCACTAGTATAATAAAACAATCCAGACGTGGCGTGTGCAACTGAATATATCTGGAGTTTTGAGTTTTTTTTGGGTGTTTTCACTATATTGGGAAGAAAATACAAACAAAAGAAAACACCAACACAATCATTTTTGCGTTTTCCTGAATACGCAACTGTATTATTTTTTCGTGTTAAGTTCAGATTTTTCTGGTGAGTGGTAAATCATGTATTATATATATAATGAAATCCTAAAAGTTGGGCTCCATATTTAACTATGAGGAGGAATTATATTTTTTTGCCTTTGAATATTATTTTTGCCACTCTAATATCTTACACTTTTGGATATTAATTTAAAACATTATTTATTAATTAATGTGTAATTAAAAAAAACCTAACCCTCTCTCTTCAAGAGCCGTCACTAATATTTTCTGATGGTTTCTATCAGTTTTCACAGGTGGAAAGTCTCAATCCTCTTTTATTTTTTCATTTTTCTTGATTAATCTTTTATTTTCTTTCAATAATCTCCCAATTTTTTGGATTTTGTTTAGTCTCTCTTACTTGTGAGAGTTTTGTTTTGTTTTTGGTATTATTAATGTCCGAGATTATATATCTGTAGGATTTTTATGGGTTTAATTTTTTGATAATTTTTTTTATGAAATTGCATCTATGGATGATTACTCAAGAGAGTTGGATGACAGCAAGTACATGTAAATATATTCATAACATCTTTAAAAAATCGTTTGGTTGTCCCTTCAAATTTTAATTGTATTTGTAAATGATGTATGACTTTTTATTATTTAATTGATTCTTCTTTTTTCAAAAAACAATATAGCTTTATTGTAAAGTGAAAATAAAACAACTTGATTTTTAAACATACATATATATATGGAATTTGGTCAGGAGCCCCGTTGGCTCCCAAAAAAACATACACATATATATAGGTAACCTAACGGCTACTGCTTCGGGATAGGACCATTAACATGGTCGCCTCCCTTTTTAGCAATTTTTTGGCAGTACTAATCGCATCTTTCACCTTCACTTGTGCATTCAAGGCGGCAGCCACCACAGCCTTCCTCATACTATCTGCAGAAATTTTGCAGGCAGCCAGCAAAGCTCTGGCTGCCGTCTTATCAATCCCCTCGCCTTCATTCATATCATGAAGGACGAGGAGAGGAGAGTAAGGGTCTACACACATGGTACAAATATGGGGAGAATCTTGTTGAGAACCAATACAAGTGATGTGTGAAGAAGAGAGGCAGCTTACGCACGATTGGATTACATCTCTTGTGAGTGTGTCTGGATTTTCGTAGACTTCAAAGCAAATTGGACAGAAGGAACGAGCGTGGAGATGAAGAACGCATTCAGTACAGAAGCTTTTGACAGTTTCAAAGTGCAGGAGGTGGTGCATTAACGGTGAATTTTGGCCACAAAGGTGGTAGGCTGTGGTACTACTGGAGCCGTCCATACACATAATTATATGGTGGCTAGGGATATTTTGAGGGCTGATTGTTTGTAGTATTAATTTTTTGCGAAAATATTACGAGGTGAAGTTAGAATTTATAAGCACGTAATAGGAAAATGTCAGGATGCAAATGAGAATATTGTATTTCATTAACTGCAAGATTTCTTGTGAATATTGGATTTTGTTGAATATATCTTATTAATTCGTCATATATTTTTTTGTGAAAATTTCGATTTTTGTTAAATTACATTTTCTATTTTCCTTTTAAAATTTTCTAACCATGTGTTTGCACAAAAATACATCATCTCCTCTATAGAAATGGGATTTACATATTTTCAAGAAATTAATTGTTTCTTTATTGAAAAAATGAAATAAATTTTAATATTTTTATTCATGTTCTCAAATACAAAAAAAAAATTAAATTTTATTCTAACATATAAAATATTGAGGTTTTTTTAAAAATACGATATTTTTTTACAAAAATATATTATTTTATTTTATTTTTGTATAAAAAATCATTTTTCAAAATTTTTATAAAAATAAGAATATACAACCAAATGCAATGGATACAATTAAAATTAATTTCAAATACAACAGGGGAGAATTTTAATATTTTTAAAATATTTACATTCGATTTTAATTTTAATGTTTGACCGTCTTTTCACCATTTTTCTTGCACTAATCACCTCCTTTGCATTAACCTCCACATCCTCCTTGGTTAAAGACACCTTTTTTTTCTTTCTAAGTAACCACACACGCCTTCCTCATGCTATAGGCAGAGATTTTGCAGGCAGGTAGCAAAACCCTTGCTGCCTTCGTAATACTTTCCCTTCATTCAAATCACCAAGAACAACGATGGAGAGTTAAGGTTTACGCACATGGTACAAAGGTAGGGAGAATCTGGTTGAGGACCAAAACAAGTGATGTGAGAAGAGAAACATCTATCTCACGCACAATAGGATGGCTTTTGAAGAAAGTGTATCCAGATTTTGGTAAACTTCGATGCAAATTGGACATAAGCTAGGAAGAGCCGTGGAGATGTAGAATGCAATCCAGGTTTTTGATAGTTTGTAAGCAGGGTGTAATATTCATTTTGCGAGTATCAAATAAAAAATTAGGCACAAAATTTATGATGAATGAAAAATTTATAATTAAATAATGAACAAAAACGGGTGAGTAAAAATTATATATATGAAAATCGTAGATAAAATGAAAGAAAAGAGAATCCAGTATTTCTTCCAAAATGAAAATGAAAAAAAGCTAGGTACATCTTCGCCCGTGAACCCCATTTTGTCGTCATTGTTGTAAGATTTTTTTTCCTTTTCTTCATCTAGTACCTATTTCATTTTGTGTAAAAATAAAAAGTATTATCTCTCAATCTTTGTTAGTTTTTAATTATTTAAGCATTTTAGCACAAAAATACAGTTTGCTTACATTATTGGATAAGAAAAAGAGGAAAACATTTCATTATTATGAGAATTTTCTAATATTTTTATATATACGAGAGTATTTCAATTTATCTATATATATGCACAAAAACATTTATTAATTTGTTACATGTTTTAATTTTTGTTGTAATGTATCAAGTACATAACTACCAAAACATAATCAAATTCCAAATTATATATTATATTATATTTCAAAATATGTAAAAATCTAAAAAAATATTATTTTTTATATCATATATCAAAACATGCACAAATAAAAAAATAATCAAACAATCATTTAAGAATAACACTTTTTTCAAACAACAATTTTGTGGAGTTAAGGATCGATCTGTTGTGTTGGGCCGACGAAGCATGCACCAAAATTATATATTCAGAATTAACCCTTCACCGCACCGCGCCATCTAGTACTGCTGAGGTCTTGCAACAATTTCACATTAATGGTCATGTTACCCCAAGGATAACCTGGGATAGAAGTAGATAAAATATCATAACTAATCAAATCACAAGTTTAAATCCTGAAGAAACACAACAGTTACTAATCATAAATAATTGAAAAAATTACACTACAATTCGATTTAGCTATTATTAGCCTGCCTTGGCCACTGAAGTAATTTAACGGTGCCAATCTTCTACCATTTTAATATTATAATGCAATAATCGGAACCCAAAACCAATAATCTGATCACTTACATATGTTTAACGTATTCTCATTTCTGTCCACATTCTACTTTAGCTATTTTCAGAACACTTGTTAGTAGCTAGCTAGCACCCAACTTCATAAAATTACCCATGAATTTCACACTTTCGTGGCCATGACTTTTAGATTTTATGTACGATATGATAGACAATTGATGTTCTTTTCCTCTTGCTGAGTATAAATGCCGTTTTTACTGCTTATATTAATGTATCAAAGAAGTTTACAACCACCAATCAATTGATTCAACTCTAATGGAACAATAAACAAAATTGCCTCCACACCGTACAAATATGAATCTCTCGCTGTGATACAGTCAGCTACCTCGGGCGAAGCTGTTTTCAAAATTGATTGTTTCAAGTGACCCAAAAAAGAGAAGATCTTATATATCTTCGTATTATAATTAGTTAACAGGCATCTTAACAAAATCTAAAGGAAGCTAACAGTTATACCGATACAAACTTCTCTACATTATACAAAAATTATTTTAAGACTAAATGGTTTATAGGTACTCATTTGAGTATAAAAAACCTATTCAGGTGACATAATTGACAAGAAATTGTTGCAGGTCCGACTTGCAGAATCCATAACCACAATGTAACTCAATTAACTTTAAAAATCCAACAAAACACTAATAAACTAGACCCGGATCGACTACGCGCATAAACTAAAATTGATAAGACCTTTACATTTTAATTAAGTAGATCAACTATATAGTTTTATTGTAAACAGAAAATAAAACAACTTGATGGCTCCCAAAAACACACACACATATAGGTAACCTAACGGCTACTGCTTCGGGATAGAACCATTAATATGGTCGCCTCCCTTTTTAGCCATTTTTTCGGCATTAATCGCATCTTTCACCTTCACTTGTGCATCCAAGGCGGCAGCCACCACAGCCTTCCTCATACTATCCGCAGAAACTTTGCAGGCAGCCAGAAAAGCTCTGGCTGCCGTCTTATCAATCCCCTCGCCTTCATTCATATCACGAAGGACTAGGAGAGGAGAGTAAGGGTCTACACACATGGTACAAATATGGGGAGAATCTTGTTGAGAACCAGTACAAGTGATGTGTGAAGAAGAGAGGCAGCTTACTCATGATTGGACTACATCTCTTGTGAGTGTGTCTGGATTTTCGTAGACTTCAAAGCAAATTGGACAGAAGGAACGAGCGTGGAGATGAAGAACGCATTCAGTACAGAAGCTGTTGACAGTTTCAAAGTGCAGGAGGGGGTGCATTAACGGTGAATTTTGACCACAGAGGTGGCAGGCGGTGGTGGTACTACCGGAGCCGTTCATAGACATAATTATATGGTGGGCTAGGGATATTTGAGGTCTGATTCTTTGTAGTATTGATTTGTTGTGAAAATATTGGAAGGTGAAGTTAGAATTTATAAGCACATACTAGGAAAATGTCAAAATACGAACGAGAATATCGTATTTCTTTATGTGCTTGATTTCTTGTGAATATTGGATTTTGTTGAATATATCTCATTAATTCGTCACTTTTTTGTGAATATTTCCAATTTTTGTTAAATTAAATTTTATTATTTTCCTTTTAAATTTATCTAACCATATTTGCACAAAAAGTTAACAGCCAGATACATCATCTCCTCTAAAGAAATGAGATTTATTTTTTTTAAAAAATTAATTATTTCTTTATTGAAAAAATGAAATAAATTTTAATATTGTCATTCAAGTTCTCAAATACAACAAAAAAAATAATTTTATTTTAACAAGTAAAATATTGAGTTTTTTTTAAAAATACGATATTGTTTTTGTAAAAATACGTTTTTTATTTTTATATTTTCTAAAAAATGTTTTTTACAAAAATACGAATTATATACACCCAAGTATACAATTAAAAATTAATCTCAGATACAATCACGAGCAATTTTAATTTTTTTTAAAAAATTAATTACATTCGATTGTTTTTAAAAAAATTACCTTCTATTTCTCTAATTAACCACAGACGTACGCCTTCCTCATGCTGTAGGCAGAGATTTTGCAGGCAGGTAGCAAAACCCTTGCTGCCTTCATTACACTTTCCCTTCATTCAAATCTCCAAGAACAACGATAGGAGAGTTAAGGTTTACGCACATGGTACAAAGGTAGGGAGAATCTGGTTGAGGACCAAAACAAGTGATGTGAGAAAGAAACATCTATCTCACGCACAATAGGATGGCTTTTGAAGAAAGTGAATCCAGATTTTGGTAAACTTCGATGCAAATTGGACATAAGCTAGGAAGAGCCGTGGATGTAGAATGCAATCATCGAGGGCAAAAAAATATTATCTCTCCTTCTGTCTTAGTTCTTACTAATTGACGTCTCCTTCTTTCTTAGCCCTCTTTGGAAGTAATTAATGTTTGACTCTTTGAAAATAATTAACGTTTGACTTTTTGGCATATATCTTTAGGAGTTTTGATTACATATTTAAAATTATTATTTTTTAAATTCTATTTTTGCGAATAAAAATACTAAACTAAAATTTTTATTCAAAAAATGAAAATTTTAAAAATAATAATTTTTATTATGTAGTCAAAAAAAGTCAGGCATCAATTATTTTCAAACAGATAGAGTAATTATTTAAGTATCATAGCACAAAATTAAACACTATTGGATAAGAAGAATCGGAAAACATTTCATTATTATGAGAATGTTCTATTTTATATATATATATATATATATATATATATATATATATATATATATATATATATATATATATATTCAATAATACGAGAATATTTCAATCTATCTATATATGCACAAAAACATTTATTTGTTACATGTTTTAATTTTTATTGTAATGTATCAAGCTACCAAGACATAATCAAATTGCATCATCTACTAAAAAGTTTCATATATATTTCATGCTAGAACATGGTAAAAAAACGACGACATATATAGCTAGGTTTTTATTGATAGTAAAGTGCTAGTATAACTTTTTCTTGTAGTAGACAATTTTCTCGAATCAATTGCCTCCTTAATCTCCAGCTGTGCCTCCACCCTTGGAAGCCGCAGCCGCCTTCTTCATTCTATCTGCTGAAATATTGCAAGCAGTTAGCAAAACCCTGGCCGCCTTCTTAATTATCTACTATAGCTTCCCTCCATTCAAATAACCAAGAGAACAATTAAGGAGTAGCCGAGTTGAGGTTTACACACATGACACAAAGGTAAGGAGCATTGGTGTGAGAACTGAAAACCAATATTATAACTGACGCGAGAGGATATATACCACGTTCGATTCAAAATTTGAAGTGATCATTTTGTCTGGATTTTCGCGAACAGTGAAGCAAACTGGACACAGGGAACGAGCATGAAGATGGATAACACGATCAGTGCCAAGGCTTTTGATGGTTCCTAAGTGGAGGACCTAGTGCTTGAAACACCTTGATAATTTGTCACCACACAGGTGGCTGACTGGCAGGTGCTGGAGCAGGCGAGGAGACAATATTTCAGATTTTACTAAGGGCTGGCTAAATAAGGAACTCTTGGAGGACGAATTATAATGTGTAGAATTTCAATTCGTTTTGGAGATTTTACAAGGTGGAGTTAGATCAATTCATAAGTACTTACATGTCCATTTTGATTATTTTGGAATCAATTTGATTATTTTTTTATTAAAAATTAAAAATTATTCTTTTATAATTTAAAAAAAATAAAAAATACATTTTAAAGTACGTAGATTATATATATTTTTTAACAATATAAAATTTTAATTTTTTTCAATTATATAAAATCAGGAATCAGGTTAAGGTTAAGCGGGTGTGAAGTTGATACACTATTTTTTATATTAATTATGTATTTGGTTTAGTATTAGAATGAATATATTTGATTTTAACAATTTCTTAAATCAATTGACAAAACTTGTAATATAAATATATTACAAGTCACAATTAAAGAGGATCGGACAAACGAGGCTAATCAGCACAATCCATAACCACAACATATCACCCTTTTTGCTTAACTTATAAGTTGAAAAGTGTATGTAAATTCTAACTTATAAGTTGTTTATAAGGGAGGCAAAGGGTACCTAAGAGCATCTCTAACCATGATCACAAAAAGTCTACAATACAGGTATTAGGTAAAATTTACATCACATTTTTAGATATCCTTGATCACATCTTCTATATCTATTGAGTCTATAGTTGTTATCTAAAAATATTCACGTCACTAAAACTAACCATGAACCTAGCCCTAGGCATACATACATATTGTATATTATATTTTTTGATATATTATATTCTTTGTCATTTTTGTGAGAAAATCCTATTCTTTTTTTTGTTTTGAATACGAGAATATTTCATTCTCTAAGGTTTTGTTCATTTCGCAAGAATGAAATGAGGAATGAATATATGGAATGCAGGTTGATGAAATGAGAAAGGAATAGAATAAGCATTATATTCATTTATTTGTTTATGTGAAATTCAATTAGAATGTAACTAAATAATATATAATTATTTAACATTTTAATTTATAAAATTTAATTTTTGGGTATAAACAATTTTTCATAAATGTTCAAAATAGAGTTAAAATTTCCGATGGGAGAAATGTGTAGTATAAATTTATATGTGCGTTCAAAATTTCCTATACAACTGTAACTCTGTAACTCCAGCAACTCCCGAGAATGAAATGAGAAAGAATGGAATGAAAAATTATAAATAAATTGTATAAAAAAGGAAGAATGTATGAGTGAAATTTTAAATGAACATGATGGAGTATAAATTTTCTATGATGATGATTGTAGGGAAAATAGTGAAAAAATGGAATAGAGTATTCCTTCCAAAATATGTGGGTTAAAATTTTGATATAAATACTTTGGAATGGAATGAAAGAAAAAATGAAAATTATAAACATTTTTCTTAATCTCACCCAAATAAGAGTATAAATTTCATTTCATTTTTCACTCATTCCATTCAAGTGAAGTGAACACCGGCTAAGTACACAAATTTTATGCCAGGAATGACCGTTGTAGAATTTACATTTAATAATTATGAGAATTTTTTATCTCGTGAATATCTCATTCGAAAATAATTTTGTAAGAATATATGATTATATGATTTGAATATAAGTTGTATTTTGTTTTTTGTTATAACGGTAATTAATACATATTATCATTTCTACCCGAGATGTTTTCTGAAAACAATATCCAATAATTTGAGAAATTTGATAGCTATAGTTACAAGCTATATATTTACGTGTTTCTAAGCTAATTATTAGAGAAATGGTCTTATCTTTTTTCTAAATAAATTAAATTTCAGCTTTTATTCAATTAGAATACCTTCTTGTTTTTCAAAAGGTCCAGAACTATGAAAGAAGCTAACTCTTAATTCTGCTCCAAAGATACAACTCAAATAAATTAAGGTTATCCCAGCATACAAGCAGAATTCATAACCACAAAGTACAAGCAACTCGATCAATTAACCTTAAAATTCCGACGACTCAACACTAAACTAGATATCCCCAATTAACTTCAACAATTTATTTGTATATTGCTTAATTAGAGACGATAACAAATATTCTAACTATTTCTTCTAAGATGCTCTGCATGTTCAACGGCCTGTTTAGCCAACTTTCCTGACTCGATTGCATCGTTAATCTTCACCTCTGCCTCCGCCTTGGCATCAGCAGCGGCCGCCTCCATGCTATCTGCTGAAATTTTGCAAGCAGCTAGCAAAACCTTGGCTGCCTTCTTATCAACTACCTTCCTCGCATCCAAATCACCAAGAACGAGGAGAGGTGAGTTGAGGTTTGCACACATGACACAAAGATAAGGAACATTGGGATGAGAACCAATACAACTGACGTGAGAAGAAGAGTAGCATCTCACGCACGACACCACAACATTTGAAGCGATCATTCTATCTGGATCTTCGTGAACAGTGAAGCAAATTGGACACAGGGAACGAGCATGAAGATGGATAACACAATCGGTGCAAAGGCTTTTGATGGTTCCTAAGTGGCGGACGTAGTGCTTGAACCACCTTGATGTGTCGCCACACAAGTGGCAGGCAACGGCCGCGCTGGAGCTAGACATTTCAGATTTTACCAAGGGCTAGGGAACTATGGGTATGGTATTTCAATTGCGAAGGTATAATTTATAGGCACACGGAAAGAAATTAAGAATAAAAATGTTATCGGATATGTAACGGATTTCTTTAATCTATGTTTATCAAAACTTTGATTTGACAATATATATTCAGTATATCCTCTGATACTTTCTAGAAAAAATTCTTTTTTTCAAAATTGCATCTTATTATTCTTTCTGTAAATTTGTAGCCATTTTATCTACACAAAATCCATGTACTGTATAGGCTATGAAACATTAATAATAATATCCAAGTATTTTGATGGAAAATACAGTATATCTTAAGAACAAAATATTATATTATATTTAATGTTATTTCTTAATTTAATTTTTATCAAAACTTTGATTTTAAAATTAATATATATTTAATTTCTAGGCACTCAAAAAGAAATTAAGAATAAAAATATCATATATAGTATATTCAACAGATTCCTTTAATTTATTTTTATCAAAACTTTGATTTGACAATAGATATTTTATCCTCAGTATATTTTCTGGAAAAGAATTATTTTTTCAAAGTTGCGTCTTTTTATTCTTGTGTAAATATGAAACCATATATATTACCTACACAAAATCTTTAGGCTATGAAACATTAAAAGTTGGGAAAATATATGTTAGGAATAAAAATATCAGTGTATTAACTATATGCAATGGATTTCTTTAATTTGTTTTTTTTTATCAAAACTTTAATTTGACCATATATATTTTATTGCTAGGCACCCCGAACGAAATTAAGAATAAGAATATCACGTAATACATGATGGATTTTTATAATCTCTATTATTATCAAAACTTTAATTTGATTTGGCAATATATATTTCATCTCACTAGTACTTTTTAAAAAATAAATCTTTTTCAAGGTTGCATCTTTTATTTTTGTTGTAAAAGCATAATCCTATTATCTTCACAAAACCAATCAAACATATATTATAGTAATTTGATGAAAAATATATATTAACAGGTTATATGTGATAATATATATTTTGTTCGGATTATTGTTCAAAATTATTCTATTATATATGAGAAAAGGTGATTAGGAAAAAAGAGTATAATTTTTTTTCATAATTGTTTGATAATATTTGATTTGTATATGATTTAAGATATAATGTAAGAAAAATAATATTTTAAAAAGGTTTTATGGTGAAATATCAAAGGAATTGTTCACCACAGTTGTATATCTTTTGATATCCAACCAACCCATCTTCTATCACTAAAAAAATAAATTAACGGCTGAGATTTAAAAAACAAATATGTTATAGAGCGTATGGACATATTTTTTTAATTCTCATTTTACCCTTTTAAAATTACGCTCTATTATGTGTCTCCCGAGAATACACACCATTATATCTTAGAAACACATTTGTTCTTTTATCATACAAGATTTCTATTAGCTCTCTAAAACTCATTTCAACTTTGCTCATTTCATAACCTATTTCATAACTCAATATATTTTGAGCTATCTAATACCTATTTTTTATAAACTTTTAGTTTGGAAAAAGATTCAATTTTTTGAAGATTTCAAAAATTGAGTTTGGAAGGAGAAGATTCAATTTCTTGAAGATTTCAAAAATTGAGTTCGGGAGAAGATTCGATTTCAAAGTTGAAGTTGTATTATAGTTTTAAGTTGTTTATGGTATTTTGAAATTAGGATTTGTATTGATCTTGATTTTTGATTATATTTTGGAGTTGAATTAGTTGGTTTAAGTAGTAAACAAATAAAGGTGCACTTTATAAAAAAGCGTATGTATAGGCTTTTAAGGCTTTTTTAACTTAATTCTTTTTTTAGCAATATATTTATGCTATATAATATAGCGTCTGTACGTTATATTATACAGCGTACAAGTTTTTTTTTAAACGTACGTTATATAAAAGAGCTTATGTACATGCATGTTTAGGCTTTCAATACTTTTTTGACCTAATTTTTTTTAGTCATATACATACGGTATATAATAGAGTGCGTACGTTATATAATATAGAGTACAATTGTTTTTTAATTTAATAATATTCACGTGGCCACAATAAGGGCATAAAAGACAAAAAAAAAACATACGCTGCATTATAGAGCTTAAGTCTTTTTTTATTTTAAATCCTAGCCGTTTATTTAGTTTTTTAATGGTGGAATATGGGTTAGCTTAATTAACGATAATATCCAACTGTGACTGTATAAGGAACCCTAATATCTAATTACTTGAAAAATGGTTTTTTTTTAACATTGAATTTTTCCAAATAAATTTTTAATTATTTCTTTTTAACAAAAAAGTGTTATATTTTCTACCCACACTCACACTTGAAAATCAAGTTTTGAAGAGTTGGTTTTGAATATGATATGTGATAATTCGTATCAATTCCCGAAATCATATTACAAATAAGTACTCCATCTCACACTTCAAGTGTCTTATTTGACTTTTCAATGGTCAAATTTAATTAAGTTTGACCGAAAATTAAAAATATATATTTATAATTTTTAAAATCTGAAAAGTATATTTTAAAGAAAATTATATAAATTTTTCAATGATATAAATTTTATAATTTTTTTAAATTATATAATATATGTAAAATTTGGTCAAACTTTAAAAATTTTAACCATTGAAAAGTCAAATCAGTCACTTGAAGTGGGATAGATGGAGTATAAAGTAGCGGCTCAAAGATAATTCACAAATTCATTAAAAATTTCCAAAATAATTATGATTGTTGATATCATTAATAATAATATTTCACCTTATAACGTTCGATACGAATAGAAACTTGGGTGAGACTAAAGTGTTACATTTTATCTATTTCCTTGTCCTCTACCCAAGTCACTGAGGAGGAGGAGGAGAGATTTATGTGTTACATTTTATCTATTTCCTTATCCTCTACCCAAGTCACTGAGGAGGAGGAGGAGAGATTTATGTTTTTTTGCCTAAATGAAAGCTGGGGTTTTCAAAGAGGAGAAAAGGCTTCTTCATACTATTGTCTTTAGAATTTGTTTTTCCTAGCAGCCATTGTTGGTTAGATTTTCTTTTTTCTTCACAAGTCCGACTTAAAATAAAACATTATAAGCGAATGCATGTCAAACTTTATTTTGTTCATAAAACACTCATACGTTTGAGTAAAATCAACTGACCATCCAGATAATGATCTTGAATAGTTGAAGATACAGTTTCGGGTGTGTAATATGATAAATAATGGGTTTGATCTCAGTCATTGTCACTATCTTTTGCATAAAAAATAACATAGCAAAAAGAATTTACAACAAAAGAAAATTTGCTATAAAAACTAGCTAGCATGAACATGAGAAAAAATTCTTACAAAACAAGAGATAAAGAAAAGAAAAACATGCAAATATTTTGTATGATGCTTTTATGCTATGAATAGTGTACATATATATGGACAATATATATATATACACACACACAAGATTATTGCTTGAAAAAATTTGACAGCTACAAAAACATGCTCATACAAGCTCGGAGATTTCTAGATCCCAAAAAGTGTGTATATCCATGGCAATGCCTATTAATATAGTAAAAAAAAAATTGTGCGCTTCTGATCAGAATCTCAATAATAAACATCAAACAAGGCCAACAATAAGAAAGTATAATAAAATTTTACAGTAATCGAATAAACACATGAAACCAATAATATTCATCATCATAAAACACTTCCAAATTAATTAACAATCTCTATCGATATATATGTGAACTGAAAATTGAATTAGACACCTATGGCATTAATTTATATGTGAACTGATCAGTCTCCACGAGGAACTAACTTGATGATAACTTTGTTTTGTTGATGAAACGCCCGTGTGAAAAATAACCGAGTAAAGTCAACATAACTCCTTCATTACCTAATTAAACTAAATAGTGATCATAGCAGTTGAATATACGATTGAGTGGAACTGCGGAAGCAGAAATCATAGGGTCCTCATGGAGCTTACAATAATTAAGTAACAAACAATTAAGTATCACAAACCAGAAAATCATGTACGTGTATGATGTCCCCAATGCTCGTGTATCCTTGTTGTGGAGCCTATCATTTCATTCTCTAGGAATGGCAAGAACCCTAGGAGTTGGATGATTAGTGTATCCTTGTTGTGGAACTTACTATACATGATTAGTAAAAACTAGCTTTAAACTCGTGCAAAGTGGTATGCTCTAGTTGAAGTACCGTATATGCTTATACTTTTTATTGTTGACATTTTATTTTTATAAATATCCTACAAATTTATTGATAAATGACTAAGGTGTGTATTTACTGCTGTAAGATTGTAAGTGGTGAATAAAAATCATTTTAAGTGTGTTTAATCTTGTTTTAAATGTATAGGAGGTGTACATAATCCAAAAAGTAATCATTATGATAAAAATTCAATTTGTCTTAACATTTCATCAAACAGGAAGCGTCTGATTATTTGTTTTGACGTCAGATCTCGTCATCCTCTTTATTTTATCTCAAATGAATTTGGTGGATTATACTGGTGAAAAGTTAAAAATAGTGGAGGGGTTGGAGTGACTATTGACAATAGATATGTAACTCATTTGGTTCTAGAACATCTTCAACCTCAAAATTTAAACTCTTTAAAACTTGTTACAGATACTATAAAACTCTCTAATGCATTGATCCACCATTATTAATCGTAATGCAAAATGTACTCCAATTAGAGTAAACGTCCAGCCAAAACATGTTGTTAGTCATTTAGTTGACAAGAACAAAAATAAGATTTCATCTTCTTCTGATAAAGAATTATAAATAGATTCATCGGAATCAGTATATACATTACCGAAGTTTCTCAGATACTCTCTGTCGTTTTAATTATTTCAGCCATCTTCTAATGTTTCTTCTTCTTCTCTCAACTACCAAATGGGCTCTTCATTCTCATACTAAAAATTCAAACTTTATATCTTATGACACCATTAATCCACTTAAATCTTATGTTTCTCTACTCCAAGTCACTTTTGACCCTAAAATGTTATTTCTCTTCTTGTTTAGACTGTTTTTAAGTCCGCCATCCCTCATAACTATCTATAATTACAATAAATTTAAATAATATACATATTGCTATAAAGGAGAATTTAAGAATTATCTCTTTGCTACTTTCATTTAATTTTTCCCGGGTAAAAAAAAAGTTTTAGTTGAACATTTAATTTTTCCCGGGTAAAAGAGAAAGTTTTAGTTGAACTAACATAAATGTTTTTTAGTTATTATTGTTATTCTAGTCTTATTTGGCTAACTTTTTTTAGTATTGTACATTTGCCCAATGTAGAAAACTCATTTATAACTTTCATTGCAAATAATTCTCACAAAAGATAAATACAATCATGTTATCTTTAGTAATCTATTTGATACTGTTTTCCCAGTTACACAAGTAGAAGGGGGGTTGAATACTTGTGTTACTTGTATGCCTGATTTAAAACCAACTCGATATGAATTAAGAACAGAGATCAAACACAAAGATATGAATAAGTAATGTTTGTATTATTGATGATTGAATACAAAACTCTCCTAGAGTGTACACAAACCCTAGCAGCTTCTCTATGTTATTCAAAGCAACTCTCTCTATCTCTATGCTCTCACAAAAATATCACTCAGACAAATTATACTTCGACTTTTTTCCACACTTTTATAATTAGGTTACATAGAGTTTATATAGAGAGCTGCCTATCAACTAATAACAGAAAGATAAAAATTACAATAGGAATATAATTCCTAATTATTAGTTGATAGTTTCCTTCTAGAATTCTCTTTCTTTCCCATAGCATATCTGCAATATATTTATCTTGATCTTCGAGGACTTTCCATTCCTGTGATCTTCTTCCAAATTTAACTTTAACTGTATAGACTCTGAACACCTTTAGACTCTGATGATCTTCAGACTCTGATCGTATGTAGACTCTGATAGATCATAGACTCTGATAGTCTATAGACTCTGATCACCTTCCAGACTCTGATCTTCATGCAGACTCTAGTTTCACTTTCTACAGAAATTCTTCTAAGTACAAGTAACATGAATGTTGACTATCTAGACTCTGATTATACATTTCAGAGACTAGAAAGACTTATTATAGATAAACTAATCTAGACCCTGTTCTAGTATTTTGTACATCATCAAATGAATATATTCCTAACAATCTTCCCCTATTTATGCTTTATAAAATGTAAGCATAAATCCAGGTTTGATGATGTCAAAACTAAAGAATAAAACTATTAATCTAGAACAGTATAAAAGAATTATAAAGAAAAAAGAATTACTTCTTATTTAATCTTCTCAAAGGCTGGATTATTCTTCAAAAATGAGTTCAGCATATTTTCTTCCACAATTGCAAGAGCTTCACCAACAAACTTCTTTAATTTCTTCATTTCTTCATTTGAACATTTGATTTGACAGTAAGCTGCTCTCAAATCATTTGCACTGCTTTCTTGATCTTTTAAGTCCTTCAACATCAGAACACTAACTTTCCCACTCATAGGCTGAAACCCAAAGTAATGACTCACACCTTCTTGAAATTTAATCTGTTTTTCTTCCAATGGCATGACTTGATCATTTCCCTCAGTATCAATATATTTTAAAGAAAATTTGCCCATTTGTCGATTTGCCTATCTGTGCAAAGTCAGCTTCCTATCAATCTCCTTGAACCATTTGTGTGTGACAGCTTCTTTGCTCTTGTTAACTTCATAAGCAATTTGAAAAAGAAATCTGATATACTGTAGTTCTTCAGCCTGTTTGAAAAAGATAAAATTTGATTGACTAATCCATCTTACACTTCCACCTTCTAAGAAGTAAACCAGCATCTCATTTTTCACCTTTTCTGTACCTCCCTGACCTCCTTGTATCTTTGTTTCAAAAACATTATAAACAATTTGAGCAGACACCACTTTATTTTAGTGCTTCTGAGTGATCTTCTCAAACTGCCTATTTGTCAAGGATTGAGGATCCCTGGTTATCCCAAGATATTAATATCTATTAGGGAATCCTGCCTTGTTCTATCAAGGAGTTGCCTCACACCTTCTCCGTAAACGGGAGGTGGACATTCCTTTTCAGGATCTGGAAATGTTCCTTCCAGGAGGGTCAACGTAGTAGACAATGTAATGAATGGCAATTTAGAGTCTACATTTCCCTCGTAACCCTGTGACGGGAATTTTGTGTAAAATACCTTACTTGACTCATCCGAAGAATTCTTGTCAAGCAGTTGCCTCTCAAGCCCAGATAAATCTAAACAAGAGATCTCCCTTTCGGGATTCAAAAGATTAACTTCTGTTTGAGGTAGATACCTGGACAATGTAATGTATGGCTAGAGTCTGTATCTCCTCTAAATGCCTATACCTCTCACTGTGCACGCCTTGCAATGTGTTCCTAGAATTTATCTGTTTAGGCTTACCATCAGCGTGAGTGCCAGTGATGTGCTTGACACAATACAAGGTGTTCTGGCTGACGAGCGAATTTCAATGGACTCACCCTGTTGAGAGAATGATTCCAGAGACAGTTTAATTGCCTTTTCAGCTCTGCATCCTTTTGAGAAGATGCAGATGAGCTTACAGTTACCTCAGTTATATACTTCTTTTCTTCTCTGGAGTTAGAGTTGTGGGTGCACTTCCGACTTCATCCTTATTTGTTGCATCAAGTGCAGTTTCTCCCTTATCAACCTCTAACTAACATGTGTTCCTTATAACTCCAGGGGTTAATATATGGAAGTGGATGAATCAGTGTTTGGTATTAAGGCCTGGGTAAGAGATTGATGGGTTTTCAACCTCCTGGCCAGCTTCTGTAGTCACTGGGGGCTAAACGGATAAAGTCATTTAAATAAGATAAAACGTAATAATCACTTTAACATTCTAAAATATATTTTTCATCCTAAAGAGAAGGAAAAGTATATGAAGGAATGGTAAACGATTGCATTAAAGCACTTTAGTAAAAGAGTTTTGTCGGTTCTAAAGATTTATCATTTAAGAACATGATACCAATAGAAATTTTCTTTACGATACTTATCCCATAATAAAACGCGGGAAAGTGTATCAGAGAAAAAATCTATCCCTTATGAATTTCTTATAAGGCAAACTTCCCATAATAAAATGCGGAAATTTATACCAAAGAAGAAATTCAACTCTCTTACCAAATTTTATCTCAATAAAATGACTCTTTTCCTTTATAACTTTAACACTGTATGTTTTGAAAACAATTTTGCAAAACATCTTTATCAGATAGAAGACGATGATTTTCTGACTCATAATGCAATTATGATTTACATCATTTTCGTCCACCTGATAGTATCCCCAACTTAAAATAAAAACATGACAATTTGGGTGAATGAATGCTTAACAATACAGTACTAGGCCTTCAAAGCAACAACCACTGTTTAGGTACTCTGAATCAATGTGAAACATACATTGAAACAAGTATTTAAAAACAAATCATTTTACAAGTGATTGGTACCTCGAAGTTAAAATAATTTTTCGTAATAAAATAGCAATCACAAAGTTTCTGCCATTTTAAAAAGAAAAATTAAGAGAGAAATCGGTTTTGAAAATATAGCATTTAAAACCAGCTTTGGAGAGAGGATAAAATATTTTGAGATTTAAAGAAAGATTATCCTCAAGAAAAGTTTGATTCACACCCTAGGATTGGAAATCAAAGTAGGGCTGTAAATCAAATAATTTTCAAAAGAGAAGTTTTGAAAAAGAATTTTAATGTTTTCTTCTTTAAAACTGATAGAGAAATGAATGTATATTTGAATATGACATTTTGAAAAAGAATCAGACAAGAAATTCTTTTTAATACATTCAAGTTTAAAATTCAGTCAAAGAAAGAAAACTAAATATACTAATACTAACGGTTTTTTCAAAAACCAATTTTTACTTAGCATAAAGACTAAGCAAATCCATTAGTATCAATATATCACAATTATTTTGTAATAAAATATTAATCAATTATCACAAAGTAATAAAAGAGAATATTTATACTACGAATAATTATGCTGCAAATTTATTTTAATTTACTTAAATTATGGAACCAATATATCACTGAATTGTTTTATATCATCATAATTTAAATAAATCAAAATAAATAGAATACTTATATTACTAAACAATTACCAATAACATGCATATATATAAATCAAAGAGGCATGGCAATCATTCAGTAGAACAATAAGCATTAAGACATATTTTTATTATTAGTGATTTCAGATATACAACTTGTATTATCACTAATATTAAAAATATTACAATTAATTACACGCTGATACCAATTATTTGATATTTATCAATAATTTCAAGATGCAAGAAATTGTGCCTCTTATATTTTATCAAATCAAAATTATGAAACTAATAATCATTGAATTGCTTCAATCCATAATTTTAATAAGATAAAATAATTTCGCTAAATACTAAATATTCATAGGATTGAATATTAGCATCTAACTTCCTACGCTATATCTAATAATCGTCACTTAAGCATATTGCAATTATACTCATAACAATTATTAATAATATACGTAAGCTCGAGAAAATAGTTGAATAAAAATTCACAAGTCCTTTAAATATTGACATTTAATACGTGTGATTCTAATTACAACTCCTCGCAAACAAAATCAAATTTAGAAATATTTTCTAAGTATATAAAATATTGAAGATTTTATAGACATGACTTAAAAAATACTTCGTCTTCTAATATTAGTGAGTTTTGAAATATGCATTATTTATTTAGAACAGAAATTCTAAATACTATCACTAATATTAAAAGTATCACAATTATTTATAATAAAATATTTAAAAATATCATAGTAAAATATCAGAGCAATTAAATAAGATATCATTGACTAATATTCATCAAATATTTAACATACAAATAATTATGCTACTAACTTTATGCTAAATCATTTAACTACCACATATGCATATAACATTGTAAGCATGATAATTAAACTAATAGCAAAAAGTATGAGGTACTGGATTTAAAAATAAATTCATAAGTCCTTTAAATAGGGAAAATTTAATACTTGTGAACTCATTCGAGAAATCCTTGCAGATGGGATTTTCAATAAATATGCATAGAAATAATATCCCAAGTTTACTAACCAACTTAGATAAAATAAATTCATCAAGTTATTTAACAAAAATCTGCAAGTTATTCGACTAAGGACAACTCTCAAAAGAAATGATACCTGGTGTCCATGAGCTTGTTCCTTGAGTGGTGTGAAGAGATCCACAGTGTTGCTGGAAATTGACAGCTTCTAGGAATGACTTCCCTGTCTTTCTTACAACCTGCATTATCTATATCTTATATAACCAATTAGGTTAAACCTAGTATCTTTAGGGTACCTAATTCTAAGAATTAGTGATCCCCTAAGATATCTAGCAATTCATAACTTAGCTATAAGATAAGATTCTCTAGTATCCACTTGGAAACTTGCACATAGGCATATCGAGAATAGAATATATGGTCTTTATGCACTTGAATAAGTAATTAGCTGATCATACCTCTATAGCTTGTCACTTCAGTTCATATACCTGATTTGCACTGATAAAGCTTAGTGGTTTGTTGGCAAGAAGTCTTGGCAGGTCTAGAATTTTCCAAATTGCGCATCTTCAAAAGATCCTTGTCTTACTTTAATTGACATCATTCTTTCGAATTACTTATAATCCAAAAAGAATTACAACTCTTCCAACATGCTCATGTTGTACCTACTCTGCATTAACTTAGCAATAAACTCTTGCCAAAGTTTTCGTTAGTAGACCCATATATAATATAATCATGGTATACTTGCACATATATTACATTGTTTGTGTGCCATGTATTCTAGAGAGATATATGTGTATAACTACTCTAATATAAAATTATTTTCAAATAATTAGTAGTTAGAGTGTCATACCATGTCCTTGACAATTTGCTTGAATCCCTAACTCTGTTAGGTCCTCATCTTGTTAGGCCCAATTGTTAGGTCCTAAGAGGATCAAGTCTCGTCACTGGTGCTTACTGTTTGATCTTGAAAGTCCCGAAGATTTTATTTCCATCATCGTCGATACCTTCTACTTGATATTAACTTGTAGCAACCAGTTTGGCTTTGTCCCTCATAACAATGCCAATTATCTTCCAGTCTCTGAGAACCCTTACTGTACCAATTTCAGCTTCGACTTTAGTGGTCTAGGTTCCAGCTTCAGTAGTTTCTGCCTTTGAACTGATTGAGATCATCTTGCATTTACAATCACCCAATCTGGATCAATCAGTGCATCTTCACTATTCTTTGGGATACCAATTATTGATTGTTGGGTCCCGAAAAATATATGTTCATTTTGATTAGCACTTCTAGCCTTTACTCAATAATCCGGTTTAGTAAGAACTAGACTCCAGGATTGACTTTGACTTCAAACCTTTTGTCTTGGCAGATATGTTCTTGATGTATTCCTTTGATCTTCATTGTGTTGAGTATGACTAGTAGATCCTTCTTTTATTTGCTCCCCCTGAGTTGATGCTAGGAAGTGTTAAAGATCATTCACCTTTTTCAGCGGATTCTGTTAAAGTTCACGAGTTATGTAGTTTCACTACCATTTCCACTAATAGGATCTGAATCATCATCATTATCATTGATTCCTTCTACAACTTTAGTTTCATCATCAGTATCTGAATTTGACTCTGACGGGATGTCAAAAATCAAAGATTCAGAATAGTCATTCATTTGAATGCTTGGGAGCTTGGTGTAGTAGGTCGAAACATTCAGACTTTTAATCACCTTCTGGTTTTCCATCATCAATGAGTAACCAAGGAAAATTGTTCCTTGAGTCTTAAATTCTTGTCAAGATACTCATATATGTCTTCAGTAAATATCAATTTCCTCCAAACACACGAAAGATCTTTAGTGTTTGCTTCTGGTTGGCCATTAACTCATATGATGTCTTTTCATGATCTTGTTGATTAAAGCAGCATGCTGTGTTAATTGCTTCAGCTTCAAAGTACCTTTTTCAGTGCAGAATTCATATAGAACTTTACTCGCGAAATTCAGTTCCATTATCTGACTTCAAAGTTCTCACAACTTACTTTGCTTCTAACTCGATCTACCTGATGTGATCACTCACCATCTGTGACATTTTGTATGTTGAATGCACGAACAACACCAACTTGTAACTAGAGTTGTCATCAACCACCACTAAGCATATTTCTTCCATGACATAATTTGCTTCGTGTGATGTTTTAATTGACTTCCCTATGTGACGTACTTCAAAATGTCCTTCTAGATAGAATTCCAAATGAAGCAGTCCTCTCACCAATTTCTTCTTTATCAAAGAATCCATTGTCTTGTTCACCAAGTGTGAGAGCTTCTTTTGCCATAGCTAACTCTTTACTGATGAAGCTTTACTGAAAAGTTCACTTCACATTTGCATACAAATTTCATGTCAGCTACGAACAAATTTTCTCACTCTCAGTTGAGTGAGCTTCCAACCTTTTTGTTTGAGATCAAACACTTTTCCTTTTCGATGCTTTTCCAGAAAACCCTTGATAAAGAATTCCCTAGTGCCCTGTAGATAGTGCTTAAGTCTGTTCACAAGAAAGATGCTTCTACTGATGACAGTTCTTAAATCATGATAGTTATATCCCTTGTACATCCTTTGCTGTCATCTCCAAAGGTTACCATTGGGGAGGCCTTCTCAATAAACTGTGATGTCAGAGCTTTAATCTTAATCATATGCCTCAAACATTAAATGTCACGAAGTCACATAACTTTTACCTTTCATAACATACTCTGTAATCATAAATGATCAAGCTTCTTGGTACTCAACTTTAATTGAGTCCAGATGGGTTAGAGATATTATCAAAAGTAACAACAGCTTCAATAAGCATATTAGAAAATTCAGTACTTAATCTTCTAAAAGCACATGGATAGAAGAACTAATAAATTAATTACTAATTCTTTCTAATCCATTATGTCGTTGTTTAACATTTTAACTATCTCTAATTATCTAAGTCAGTTTTAGATTAAGCTTTGAATCTACATGACTTACTGACTACTTAGATAATTCTACCATCTTTTAACCATTTTATCCCTAACAAGTAATACATGATCTAATATGACATTTAAGTGCAACTATGTGAGTAAAAGCAAATCATATGAAAATAAGCACATAAACAATTTAAGAATATGCAGAATATTTGAATAAGACATTATGAGCAATATCAAATTCTACATACACTTAACAAGCCATTTAAGAACAAATATTAAATATATGATCTATGACCTGTTTGTCTACTAGCAATTTTCACAACATTAGCAGAGGTATTAAATCACATCAGATTTAACTCAAGTTCCAACAAATGTTCAGGGATACACTTAGCTGTCTAGAACACCCTATCTAATTCTAGGTATTCATTTTACTGCATATAAAATTAAGTATGAAATGTACTAATTAAACTCATGAACCTTAGCATGCAATCTTACTCTTAGCAATCAATTAAGCATTTAAGTCCTAAGATGCTAACATGCTGTCATGAATATAATACATTCCTAAACTTAATAAACATACAGTTCTGAATTAGATAAACGTATACTAGTTAGAAAGTGTACCTGTAAAGTGCTTAGTGATTCATCTCCAGTGTTGGTCATTGATGCCAGATATCCATTTGGTTCATCACTGATAGAATCATCCTTGCATTTAACTTCATCAACATCTGCTTTCTCTTGCTACATCCTCACTAATGCTTGACATTCCTGCTTCAACCCAAAATAGTGTCTGTCATCATTTGCTTGTACAGGCTTCTTCAAACTGTGTAGCAAACCTCAACTTGTCTACCAAATTAAAACCATCCATGTCTTGCAACCACCTCTTGAACTGATCTTGAAAAACTCCTTAATGGAATCTATAGGTAAAGACCTTAGATATAGAATTGGGATTCCATCTGAATCTGATGTTATTGAACTTCCAGTTGTCCTGCCGGCTTGACTAGTCGTCCAGATCTCAGGTTATTCCAAAGTGTCAAATTTACATATAACACATTGACCACTACCTCGAGCTTCAACATCTTCAATTCAGCTTCTAGGATCAATTCACTTCTGTTCAGAGGTTCTCAACCTTGACTTCAATCAACTTGGTTCCTGGGTCACAAATACAGTGGATATGCTAACAACCTGCTTTACCAAATATAATCTGCTTCAGCTCTTGTTCCAGTTCATAGGCCTTCAACACACAAATAGTTCATCTAAAGATAATGTGGTTGTATCCTTAGATTTCCTATGGTTGTAACCCTATGTTCCAGATGATCTGCAGTGTTAGCACGAACTTTTTGTACTCTCCCTGTAAAGAAAACTTCAAAGCTTGCACAGAGATGCCAGGTAGTTCAGTCTGTTCTCCTTCACAACTTTTAACCTCCAAGATTTTTCATTCAAAAACTATCAACTCAAATTAACCAAAACTGTACCCAGATTAATTTCTTCTTTTACAGCTTCCAAAATATTAGTGGGATCCTTTGGAGTAAACCTCTGAGGAAATTAGAACCACTATTTCTTCAGTCTGTTCCAGAATTATCTTCATTGGATAACCTTCAGTCAATCTTTGTTGTCTTAAATGCCCTGAAAAATATTCATCTACTAACTCCTTGAGCACCTTCGAATTAATAACCGCGTCTTGCTGCTTCCTTGAGAGATGAGCCGTATAATGTTTAAATAAATTTAAATGATAAACTTTAATAATTAAAATAAACTAATTAAAATTTATAACATAAACTTATTAAAGGTTTATAAAATAAATTTCATAAGAGTTCACAAAATAAATTTTTTCTAAAATTTATGAAATAAACTAATTTAAAATTTATAAACCAAACTAATAAAAGTTTATAAGATAAATTTTATAAGAGTTTACAAAATAAATTTTATTTAAAATTCATGAGATAAATTAATTAAAATTTATAAACCAAACTATTAAAAGTTTATAAGATAAATTTTATAAGAGTTTACAAAATAAATTTTATTTAAAATTTATGAGATAAACTAATTAAAATTTATATCATAAACTAATAAACGTTTACAAAATAAATTTTATGAAAGTATATCAAATAAATTCTATTTTAAAATTTATAAAGTGAACTAATTAAAATTTATAATATCAACTAATAAAAGTTTGTTAAACAAATTTTATAAAAGTTTATAAAATAAATTTTATCTAAAATTTATAAAATAAACTGATTAAAATTTATAATATCAACTAATAAAAGTTTGTTAAACAAATTTTATAAAAGTTTATAAAATAAATTTTATCTAAAATTTATAAAATAAACTAATTAAAATTTATAACATAAACTAATAAAAGTTTACAAAATAAATTTTATAAAAGTTTATAAAATAAATTTTATTTAAAAAGTTTTAAAATTAAATTTATTTAACGCGGCCTCCATTCTGAGTCCACACAGCTTCCCATTCTGAGTCCACACAGCTTCGGCACGGTGAGCTTCACTGATCTACCAGATCTTGATTTGTATATCAATCAGTCTGCTCTGATACCAATTATTAGGTCCCGAAAGTATCGTAGAAGGGGGGTTGAATACGATACTCACTAAATTAAAAAAATCTTTCGAATCTTTTACGGATATATAATTTAGAGTTCGGTTAGTGGGTTCGTGTTCAAGAGTGTTTAGGTGTTTAGGAGGCTAGCTTACTAATTTTCTGTGTTTAAGAATGAACAATATAGATCTAGAAAATTAACAAGTAATTTATGTGAGACAGGTTTCGGGGAATAGTACTTTCGTATTAATCCCTGAGGTTTTGCTACACCCAGTTAAATTAATAACTGGCTTCCAAAGAACTGATTTGTTCTTTGCTTCTACAGAGAAATAAAGATTAATCCCTATACAAGATTTGACTGTGTTTTGTACTAACTGGAATCAAGCTAACATAGAGTGTTTTACAATAGCCCTATGTATTTGCAACATAATTAACCGGCTAGATTGTTAAACTCCAGTGAAGAAGGTATAGATATGGCACTGTGACATCTTCTTTTCCGGCTTCTAAAATATCTCTGTATCTCTCTGGTTGGCTGTGTGTCTTCCATAACTCTACTAATCCACAAATCAAAAAGAACCAGTCAATTTGATTATTATAGTGTATACTTTCAAATTAATTAAAATTGATTTGCTTCTTCAATGCTAAGTCCTTTGTTGCGCCTGTAGAGTGATCATGGTGTGTAGGCGCCACTAAATTGCTTGTTGCGCCAATAGCCCTTTGTTGTGCCTCCAACTTCATGTTAGTTGCGCCTGTACAGTGGTTTCCCTGTACAAGCGCCACTAATGCTTTAGAAACAATCTTGTTGCGCCTGTTAAAACATTTGTTGCGCCTCTATTCTTGTTACACTGTATAGGCGCCACTCCTGCCTTAGAATCTTGAGTTTCCTTGCGCCTTGACTTGTTTGTTGCGTCTACACTCTATACACACTGTATAGGCGCCACAAACATGTTCATTTTCTTTAGTTTTGCCTGGGACAACTTTTGTTGCGCCTATACACTTGTTGCACTGTATAGGCGCCACAACTGAGTTAGATTCTAAGTCAAATTAATTCCCTGCACCTTGGTAGTTTAGTTGCGCCTACACTCTCATTGCCTTGTGTAGGCGCCACTAGATTTCCCTTAAACTTTTCTTGCGCCCTGGAATTGATGCTGCGCCTCTCCATTACTTCAAGAGTGTAAGAGCCACCAAATGTAGTAATACTTGCCTTAACATATTCTTGAGATGCTTGAAGTATTTACCACTTTATTTTCACTCTTTTGGCTTGGCTTAGTCAACTGATTTTCTTCTGATTAATCAAGGTAATTCTCTTCTTGTTGTGCTGACGCTTAGTGCACTGGTCTGGTTCACAAACGATTAACACTGAATTAAATTCCCTTGATTTCTTTTCTGTTTCAGTTGAGTAACCCTGGACTGTTGCATTGCTTCAAACACAGACTGTTGATAGACACTGTAATTTCACTGCAATCTTTTTTGGTACTTCGACAACGTCTTCATTACTACAACCTTGAATACTTCATTATCTGTTCTTCACTGACGTTTGAACATATGGATGAACTTCTTTCAGTGAGTATAACTTCAAGACCGTAGCTGTCTTCTGTAACCTTTGTCTTCACCCTTCTAGATTCATATGCTTCAAACACTGTCTATCTTTAATCAATGCTACTACACTGAAATCTTTTAGTGGCACTGTTATACTGAATCTTCAACCTATCTGAAACCCTGAAAGTCTTTAAACATTATTCTCCACTGAGACATGAACATATAAATGAACTTCTTTTAGTGACCTGTAGTAGACTTCAAAACTTCTTCTAATGTCTTGATTCACTGTATTTGCCTCGTCTTCATTTCTTCCTGATTTCTGTGCAGGTGTAGTATTATTTACTAGTCTTGTTCTAGTGTTGAGTTATCACGATTACTATTCATATAGCTTCGTAATCTCACCAACAGTAGCTGTTGACATGGGAGTTTTAGCAGTTGCAGAATCTTGCATATCAAACTTCTTCAACAGTTCTTTTACATACTTTGTTTGATTGATGAAAATTCCATCATCATTCTATTTGACTTGAAGCCCCAAAAAGAAGTTTAATTCTCCCATCATGCTCATTTCATAATTTGACTGCATTAGTTGACTAAACTTTTCATAGAGATTATCATTAGTAGATCCAAATATAATATCATCAACATAAATTTGGACAAGCAAAATATCACCTTTATATTTTCTAATAAAGAGAGTTTTGTCAATGGTACCTCTTGTGAATCCATTTTCAAGAAGAAATTTTGAAAGAGTTTCATACCATGCTCTAGGTGCTTGCTTCAATCCATATAGTGCCTTATCTAACCTGTAAACATGATCAGGAAACTTTGGATCAACAAATCCTGGTGGTTGCTCCACATAGACTTCTTCTTCCAATTCTTCATTTAAGAAGACACTTTTCACATCCATCTGATACACCTTGAATTTTGAATGAGCTGCAAAGGCCAGAAACATTCTAATAGCTTCCAATCTTGCTACTGGTGCAAAAGTTTCATCATAGTCAATTCCTTCCTCCTGTGAGTATCCTTTTGCAACTAGCATTGCTTTGTTTCTGATTACAGTTCCATTCTCATCAAGTTTGTTTCTGTACACCCATTTTGCACCAACCACTGATCTATCTCTAGGTCTTGGTACAAGTTTCCACACTTTATTTCTCTCAAATTCATTCAATTCTTCTTGCATTGCAATAATCCAATCAGGATCTTGTAAGGCTTCCTCAATTTTCTTGGGTTCATTCTTTGAGAGGAAACAGCTATAAAGACATTCATTTTGAGTGGTTGTTCTTGTTTGTACACCACTCTCAGGATCACCAATTATCAAGTCAGGAGTGTGATTCCTTGTCCACTTTCTAGCAGGTGGAAGATTGGTTCTTGAACTTGAAGCTCCCCCTAAGTCATTTGAATCTTCTGTATTTGAGTGAAATTCAAATGAAGAGGCTCCCCCTAAATTGCTTGACTCTGACAAGGGTTCAGAGTTGCTTGATCCAGACCCTGATGAGTTAGACTCTGTCTGTCTAGACTATGTCTGGGTAGACCCTGACCTGTTAGCCTCTGAATTATTTGGAGTTGAATTTTCTGGCTCCCCCTCAGAGTGTGCATGTTCCTGTGTTGGTTCAGGATTTATTTGAGGGTCTTCATCCTCTTCTTCTTCATTTATCTCAGAACTTTTTAGATTTTCAAATTCTAGTGTAGTAGACTCTGACTCATCCTGCAATCTTGTACACTTTTTATCATCAAATGCAACATGAATAGATTCTATAATAATTTTGGTTCTGAGATTAAACACTCTGAATGCTTTTGTGTTCGATGCATATCCAAGAAAAATTGATTCATCTACCTTGGCTTCAAATTTGCTTAGATTTTTAGGATGTACTTTCAGTACATAACACTTGCATCCAAATATGTAAAAGTGTTTCACACTTGGCTTCTTGTCCTTTATCATTTCATAGGGAGTCTTTCCATGCATGTTTATTAGAGTACAGTTTTGAGTGAAACATGCTGTATTGACTGCCTCAGCCCAAAAATATACTGGCAGCTTAGACTCTGCCAACATTGTTCTGGCAGCTTAGACTCTGCCAACATTGTTCAGGCAGCTTCTATGAGTGTCCTATTCTTTCTTTCCACAACTCCATTTTATTGAGGAGTTCCTGGTATAGATAAAGAAAATCATGGCTCCAAAATATTCAAGATCTAGTTCGGCCATGGGGGAGAGAATAATTTTTCTCTCTCTCCCCTTATTTTCTCCTGCACCCACACTACTTGAAAAACAAGTACGGAAGACTTTTATTCAAAGTGAAAAAAGTTACTTTTTCACTTTTTCTCCTTTTGCTCATGTCCACCCAAATCTTATCTTCAAAGTCATGTGCCAAGCATGCTTTTGGAAATATTTAATGTAAAAGTAATATTTAATAAATATATAAAATATAAATAAAGAATATCTTTATTTATAAAATATATAAATAATTAAATAAATACTTTATTTAATTTAAATTAAATATTTCCATTCCACTCTTCAATTTGTGTAGACTTCCTTATCCAAATAATTGGCCCCGTATACGTGACTCCACCACGTCCAAATATTTGGCCTTCTAATCTGTGAAGCTTTAGTAAGATCCAATCAGGTTGTGCCGTCTGTCCCTTATCCATTAGGCTGGCATTTCTCCAACACTGATTTACCACCTTTGTTAATCCTCCACATGACTCAAGAAAACCAACTTTAGAATTATTAAAACCATATTAACCGACGAGAGCTTGCCTCCAATGTCCTGACACTTTATGCAACGGTCTAGTTCATAAGTGACTAGTCTTGATAGGGGCTCTTGATTCCGAACATGATTCCACATTCTTCTTTGCAAACCTTACTTGTAGCTTCGATTGAAATGCACTAAAATCTTCATAGACTAAGACAATCTTCTGTAGCTTCCACATCCTTGAATAGATGTCAACAGCTTTTATTCTCCACTGAGGCCTGAACATGTTAATGAACTTCTTCCAGTGAACTTCAAGTCTGTAGATGATCCTTTGATACTTTGTCTTAACTGAACTCTGTGATCCAAGATTTCTCTGCACCTGCATATTATTACATGTCATGTTCTATTGTTGAGTTATCATCAACCATTACATAGAGATTACATTTTAGCATTTCTAGTACACATGAAAGTGCAGTGAGTTACTTCCCTTCACTCCTATCTCCCCTTTCAATCTCCCCCTATTTGGTTGATATGGAATAGCAATCAAATACTATTTCCCTTTATAATCTCCCCCAAAAGCAATTAAATAAAATTAATTACTAGAGGATAACTCAACTAACATACAAGAAACAATTAAAGTACTGGACATGAAAATAATATACAAAAGGTTCTGGAAAGATATAATCAGTTAAATCCAGATTTCCTGAGTTGCTGAAAATGAATGATGAATTTCTGAATTTCATTTTCCTTTAGCTTTCTCCACTTCAATGTTCTTCAAAGATGGGGTTCTTTCAATAAAGAAACAAATCATTGGTAAAGACTTCTGAACAATCATTCTTGTTCATCTTGCAATTCGAACTAGAACATACAGCTCTCTATGTTCCCCATAAGAGGTCAACTCATTATCCCCTTAAGGTTGTTCTCTCTTGGAATGAAAGTCACTTCCTCTTTTTCTTCAAGATGTTCTATTTCTAGGAAACATATTTTTCTTTCTTCCCTGCACTACTCCACTGACTTCATCTATCACTGAAACAAGAAATAGAACACACTTGGACACTTCTCAGATGCCCCTTGAAAATCTCCTTTACATTCTTCTTTACCCAGAAAACTTCTACTTAGCAAAAACTCCCCCTTAGTTGATACTCTTCAAAGAAATCTTCATTTTCATTCATTGATCGTGCTGGAAAGAATTCTTCTGCCGAACCTCTCCTAAGAATGTTCCAAGGACAGATCTTCAAACAAATAGAGCAAAATCCCTTAGATATCTTTTCAGAATAAGATATAGCATTGCAAAACACGATGTTAAGATTCTCCATAACTTCTCCCCCTTAGTACGACAAGTAACTTCTTTCCAATTGACAAAAAGTAACTTCTCCACTTCAGACGAAAAATCAGTTAAATCTACAACACCTTTAGGAATTAGGCTCCAACCAATTACTAAGAAACTCCCCCTTAGTAATTTCTCCCTTGCATCACTAAGGTTTCAATTTTATCTAATTCTCCCCCTTAGTTCATGCAAGCTCCAATCCACCCTTGTGTCTTTAGATATCCTCTAAGTAACCTCCACAAGATAGGATTGACAGATCTCGTTTCTTGTAGATCTCGTTTATCTAATTCTCCCCATTAGTTCATGCAAGCTCCAATCCACCCTTGTGTCTTTAGATATCCTCTAAGTAACCTCCACAAGATAGGATTGACAGATCTTGTTTCTTGTAGATCTCGTTTCTTGTATCACCAAATTCTCCCCCTTAGTTGAGAATATCCTTTAAAACAATAAAAGTATTATCTACATCCAATCGAATAAGAAACTCTCCTCCAATTGAACATAAAATCCTCCTTAGGTCTAAAAATTTATGTCTCCCCCTTTGAGATTGAGAACAACATGAATTAATAGACCCAAAGGTAATAGTTTGGACATTCCCACTAAGCTTCCGCTAGACTCTTCTTCAGCTTGTCTTCCAGAAAAGAATCTCTTCAACATTCTAGAGCTAGAAAATTCAGTAACAGGATTCAAGCATAGTAGCAAGGTTAGTGTTTGGTCTATGGTTTCCTCACTTCTACTACGTTCTGTTGGTGTTTACACTTTCAAGCGTAAGTGTTCCACTCATTTCTCTCCCTATTTCTCTCACTCAAGTGTATCACTCCCTCACTTCACTCAAGTGTTTCTCTCCCTTACTTGCACTCATTCCATTTATAGCAATTTGTACCTGCAAGTAAATCCATGCTAGTCTCACCAAGATATTATGGATCGTTGACTGTAGCATGTTGTCGATCACTAAAGATCTAGGTTCTGAGATGGAATCTCAGACAGGGTTTCAGTTAGGCCGTCACCCAACTCACCATGAGCAAATCCATGCACACGTGGCTCGTCGTCGGGGAATAACCCTTCTGAAATTGGAATCTCCTCCATTCCAGGAGTGACTGAAATCCCAACACCCGGATCCTCAAAAGACTCATCAAATTGGTAAACCAACTGAATCATAGTCTACGAGTTGTTGCTCAGCTACTTTCAGCATCAACAATCTCCCCATATGCAAATCCATGCACTGGATCGTTGAATGTTGTATGCGTACTAGCGGCTATTTAAGCATCAACCGACTCCCCATATGCAAGCCCATGCACTGGATCGTTGACGGTGATATGCCTTTAAGTTTTGAGCGATCCATGTATTCCAGAATTTGAATTCTTGGGAGAGTAGACGTGTACAAACGTCTCTCTCAATCACCTGTGAAGATGAATTAACTCACTATTTTCAGTCATGGAAAACTGTTAGTGATTGCCTCTCAACATCAATAGATTGCTCTGCGGATGTGAAATCCCGTTAGGGAACTAGGACTGTTCCTCCTAGGAAGGTTGACAAGGATTCTAAATTATGGCAAGAAATCCAAGTTTCCCTCAAATACCTGTGAAGGTGGCTCAACAACTTCATTCACCATGAATGGTAAACAAAGAAGTTTAGGGGTTTTACCTATACCTCACAATGTGCACTTCTTGCAATGTGTCCTCACAATTGTTAGTCCCAGGAGAGGCTAGAGAACTGTTAGGTCCTATAACATCCCTTAGAAGCAAAAACTTTAGGATTACCATCAGCGTGAATGCTTTTGGTGTGCTTGACTCATTACAAGGTGCTCTGGCTGACGAGCGAATTTTCAATGAAATCACCCTGTTGAGAGAGTTCATTCAGAAACGGTTGAATTGCCTTTTCAGCTCTGCATCCTTTTGAGAGAATACAGATGAGCTACAGATACCTCAATTTGTATACTTCTTTCCTTCTCGAGAGGTAGAGCTGTGGGTGCACTTCTGACACATCCTTTGCTGCAATTAATGCAGTTTCTCCCTTAACAACCGCTAATCTACATAAGTTCCTTATATCACCAAGGGTTGAAAGTTTGAATTAGAATGATAGTGTTTGGTACTAAGGCCTTGGTTAGAAATTGATGGATTATTCAACTTCTAGACCTTCCCCTATAGCCACTAAGGCCAAGCCATTACGGCTAAATAGATAGAGTTGATCAGAGCTATATAAAATTTGGTAGAGTATGATTAAACTTATTCTCTATTCCTTCTCAGAAATATAGCATCGGAGCAATGTGTCCTCAAGAAACAATGCACCAGAGCTAAAATGTGGGAATTAATAAAGAATAGGTAAAAGAATATTAAGCCAAATTTCATAAACTCATAATTTTGAAAAAAAAATTAACAGATTAACAAAAGTGTTCTTTTGAATTTCTCTTAGACAAATATCCAATTGAAATTCAACTCTTTTAACAAAAACATTTTGATTAATAACTCAAATCTATTTCATCTTGCTCACTGTATGTTTTCAGAAATTGTTTTGCAATTCATTCTTATCTGATATTATCTCCGACTTAAAACAAAAAAATCGAATGAATGCTTTAGTCATACAGTCCAAGGCACTAATCCCAAAGCAAACAACCATTGTTTTAATACTACAGGTCAATGTGAAACAGACATTAACAAGAGTTTTGAAAAACGTTTTACCAATGATTGATACCTCAAGATCAAAACAATTTACTCAAATAAAATAGTCTGATACCATGCAACCTAAGTTACAAGTTATCAAGTAACTTTATTTAAACAAATCGTTGAGAGAAAACAGTTTTCATTACAAAACATTTAGAGAGAGAGGGGATATATGATTTTGAAATAGAAAGATAATCCTCAAGAAATGTTCTCTTTCAAAGGAAATTAAAAAAAAACTTTTAGTGGCTTTTCATTCTCTGGCAAATGAATGCATGTTTAGATAAAACATTTTTCACAAGAAATAGACAAGAAATTTCTTTATGCATTCAAGTTCTAAAGAATGAAAAACATATGTTAATACTAATGAATTATCAAAGATATGAATGACAAGACATTCAAAAGTACTAACATCATTCAATCATTTTGTAATAAAATGCATCTTACTACAAAACAATCAAGCACATAAGATACTTACATTATGCTAGACAATTACCATTTGTCACTTGAAACAAACACATATTGCAATATAGATCATGGTAATTCTAAAGCATAAAACATAAGCATCCGTTAAACACTGAACACACATTGACCGAATGACAGCATTTAACTTCTTACACTACATCTCAACAATTATCACATAAGCATATTGAAAATACTCATGACAATCAGAATGTATGTAAGCTCGAGGTACTAGTTGCATCAGAGATCAAATACCTTTAAATATTAATGCTAAAATTTATGATCTTTGACAACCCCTCGCGATGTAGTAAATTACTTTCAATATCAGTGTTTTTGAAATAATCTTTTTGTCACTTAGTGCAGAAATTCTAAGTGACATCACTAATATCAAAAGAATGACAACTAATATTAATGGATTTTGCAAAAGACATGAATTACATCACTTAAACTACATATTAAGTGGTTCCATTAATATTAGCATTAAACAATTAAAAGTAAATAAAATTACAATTAATTAATATATTCAAATACTTATGCTGAAACATTTGATACATATAGCATGAATAACATATGACAGCACAAAGTACGAGGTCCTGGATATAAATTGACTATACAAAGAGATGCTACATTGTTAGGTCCCTAGGTCCCGGGTGATCATAGGTAATCTCATAGCGATAATATTGGGTCCCGGGTGGTCACAAGCCAAACATTAATCAGTTTCTAGAGATCGTAGACATCTAAATAGCATGAACACTCTCTATAAACATTACATTTAAATAAATCAATATTAGACTAGAGTGACATACCTTAGTCAATAGAGCTTTTACTGGTGTATGATCGTTGAATGAACAATTACTCCTCTTTGCCCGAGAGATCGAACGTTTACTTCTTTCGAGATCGAACGTTTACTCCATTTGGACAGGAATAACTTTTCAGCTACCAGTTAACATTGTTCCTCGAAACAATACCACGCTCATCCAGACGGAAACTGCATTACCTTCAACACCCAAATATTTCCTTGTAGATATTGGTCTTGGCAGCAGCTTCACTAAACTCAGCACTCTAGAAATCAGTAGTCTTGACACTAGCAGAGTACAACAAAAAAAAACTCTGAACTACCCTTCAGCTTCTGTATCAATACCAAGTCTTCATGTGGATTGATTCCTTGTGCTAAGTGTATCTGCCTCTGGTTCAATTGAGTTAGTTCCTTGATTCGAACCCTACTCAATCTTGATTAGTTAGTGCATCTTCAGTCTTCATTGAATTCACTCAGAAAAACCAATGAAATACTCTTATACATGCACGACCAATCACTACTCTACTACCCAGATTCATCAAGAATTGACTCTAGGAAATGTTGTTACACAAAACCCTTTGTCATGACAGATGTGTCCTTAATGTTTCCTTAGATATTCAGTGGGTAGAGTAGTCTTCTTCAAATATGATTGAGATCATCTTGCATTATATTTAAATTGACAATTTCATTTCTAATATGCAATCACTCAATCTGGATCACTCAGTGTTCCTAAGAATCTCAACTCTTACTCAATGAGCACTGCTAGCATTTGAACATCAAATAAGACTAATTGATCCAACTTACTGATGTTCCCCCTGTGATGCTGCTTGCAGCTTTTCTTCATCTGGTGTCATCTGATCTTGAGCCCTAAACAGGATGTCAACCTTTAGAAATTCAAAGCTAAAATCAAACGAATGCTAGGGAGCTTGATGATGATGTTCACTGCATCTAGATCATCTTAAATCAATCACAGACTCTGTGTAAGCTCTTAACTCCAAATAAGATAGCCTTCCATCACACCATGTGACTTCAGGCATGATTAATCTTACTTGATGTCGTCTTTTTACATTTGTTGATTAGACTTGTTGTGTCAACTGATTCAGCCGTAGTGAATAGGAAACCTTAACTCTATCCATTATCCTTGTAATTCCACTCAAGGTCTGGATTTCCCTATCAACTCCTCCATTTGGTCATGAAGTCCGGAAACTAAACTTTACTCTAGAATACTCCTTTCAGTGCAGACATAACATAGAACTTCGTTCGTCAACAAATTCCATTACCTGCCCTCAAAGTGTTCTTACAGCAATCAGCCTAATCCTTTGAATGTGATTAATCACTGATATGCTTCATCTATCGAATGCATGAACAAACACCAAAACTAAACAGGGTAGCCTTTGACTTGACTTCCCTTCAACTGACATACTTCACTAATGTCCTTCTTAAAAGAATTTCATTAGAAGTAGTCCTTTCTCACTAACTTCATCTTTACCGTCGAATCCGTTATCTTGATAAACCAAGTATTAGATGATAAACCAAGTGTGAGAGCATCACTTGTTATTGCAGCTAACTCCATTATGATAAAATACAACGAATAGTTGACTTCATCATAAGCATTACATTTCGTGTCAGCAATAACCTCACTTCCAGTAGAGTGAGCTTCTATTTCTCTTTACCCCGATCAATACTGTTCATCCTCGAACTGATATTAGGAAACCCTTTGCAAAGAATTCCCTAGGTCTTCCTTAATATTGTGCTTCAGATCATTCAAGAAAAATAGGTAACCTTGCTTAACCATTTGAATACCAAAGCAAAAGTAGTTACATGCCTCGAACATGAAAATGTCAGAGATATATAACTTGTACATGTTGAAAGATACTCTGCATTCACAAATGATTAAGACACGTGGTCCTCAATTTTGATTGAGTTCAAGGGTTAGAGATATTTCTAAACATAGTTAACAACAAAACATTCAAGTTCAACATGCTCATTCTTATCTGACTGATCACTCCTTATCTATATCAGCCTCAACAAGTATTCTTGGCTATGAGCTCAGTGATCCCAACCTAACTTAAGGTGGACTAACAGTCTATAAGAATCATGTCGTACATATATGTAGTCATAGAAGAATCAATCACTCAGATTCCTAATTCTTCTAAATCACCTTTGTTGTTCACTTTAACATTATATTATCTTTAATTACCTGAGTCAATTTAGATTTAAAATTTTAATTCATGGTTTATTATACTGACCCCTAGGCAATTCCCAAATTAGAAACAAACTCATCTTAACAAGCACATGATCAAATATAGCATTTAATACAACCATGCGAGTATAAACAGATTATAGACAATGTAAACATCAAGGCACTTAGCATGCAGCAAATACTCTTTCCGGTAAATGTACCCCTACAAATACCTAAGACTCTATATGCTAACATGATCAATTATCGTAAAGCAATCATTAAATCACATAAGATCTAATCATGAAGTCAAATACTGATAAACAAGCAACACTAACAAACTAGCATAAGTTATCTAATTTATATAGAAATCAAGGTGAGACATGCATTACATCAAACTATAATATAATGCAGTTCAACACTTAATACTCTATAATTGAATTAAACAAGTATAAACTAGTTAGAAAGTATACCTGAGTGATGCTTAGCATTCCATCTCGAGTGATAATCAATTGATCCAAATCAATTTCCATTCTACTAACACTCATGGAAGTATCCTTGCATTTGACCTCAATAACCAATGATGTTCTTGCTTCAAGCCAAACTGATACCTGATTGTTCTGCTTAAAGGTCCCGAATTAGAATGTCTCATGTTCTGCTTGAAAAGATCACTCTTCTTTGTATTTGTAGCAATAACCCCTTGATTATCATATGTCAGTGATAATCAAACATTTTGTATTTCTGCCACTGATGTCCTTTAACCAAATCTTCAATTGTTGTTTTGGTTCTTTGACCGATAAACTGAATTCCTTTTCAAAATCCTGAATTCTTCATATATTGATTCGAAAACCACTGATCGAAGACTCTTCCCTAAATGAACTGATCCCCTTTCAATAACCAAATGATCCACTGAGTAGACCGATGTAGAAATACATCTCCAATGGTAAGATCAGGTCACAACTCCATTAGAATGTTCTTCAGTCAGTTCGTTTGTCCTCAACGAATGAAGAATCAACTCCTGTTGTTTCGTTTAATAAAACATTTTGTTCAAACAGAAGTATTTAATTTTTTAGGAATTTAAATAATCAAAATAAATTGAAAATGCATTTTTTTATAAGTAATAATAAATTTCTCAATTTCAAATTATAAATAAAATAAAATAATTTGAAAAGAAAGTTTTGATATAGAGATAACAAATTTTTCAAGGTATATTAAATAATCCTGAAAAAGAAATTATTTCAAATCAAAATTAATTTTCAAAGAATTTTATAGAATTTATAATCCAAAACAGTTTTAATTATAATTAAAATAAAACAGATTGAAAATATAAGTTTGATATAAAAATAATAAATTTTCAAGTCATCTAAGATATTCTTGAAAATAAATTATTTCAACCAAAATGATTTTCCAAAAAGTTTTATGAGATTTATAATTAAAACTTCCAAGCTTAAATTATAATTAAAATAAAACAACTTGAAAAAATAATTTTGAAATAGAAATACTAAATTTTTAAAACATTTAAAATGTTTATGAAAATAAATTATTTCAATCCAAAAAATATTTTCCAAAGAGTTTTATAAAATTTGTAATTAAAGTTTTATGAAAAATAAATTATTAAACCTCAAAAATAATTTTCAAAATACTTTTAAGAATATTAAACTCAAAAAGAAATTAAATTGGATTTTAAGATTAATTTTAGTTTTCAAATTAATAAATTTCTTAACTAAGAATATTAAAAATATAAAATATTTGACTATAAAATTTAAAATAAAATAAAATATTTTCCAAGATGTAAAATAAACTTGAAAAATAAATTATTTAAATTTAAAAATTATTTCCAAAATATTTTAAATAATTAAATTCAAATTTAATTATTAAATTAATTATTAAACTAAAAACAATTTGAGAGAAAAACAATTTTTGTTTTAAATAAAAGTTAAGCTATGTAGCCATATGTCATGTTGAAACAGCCTTCTAAGTAGAAATTCTACCTAGACTCTATCTCGAACATTAAGTAGAACTTCTACATAGGAATGTTCTACATAGATTCCATCTCGAAATTTCTATCTCGAACATCCAAGTCGAACATCCAAGTCGAACATCCAAGTCGAACATCCAAGTCGAACATCCAAGTCGAACGTCCAAGTCGAACATCCAAGTCAAACATTCCAAGTCGAACATCCCAAGTCGAACATCCAAGTCGAACATCCTAAGTCGAACATCCAAGTCGAACATCCCAAGTCGAACATCCAAGTCGAACATCCCAAGTCGAACATTCCAAGTCGAACATCCCAAGTCGAACATCCAAGTCGAACATCCCAAGTCGAACATCCAAGTCGAACATTCTAACTCGAAGATTCTAACTCGAACATGCTAACTCGAACATGCTAACTCGAACATGCTAACTCGAACATGCTAACTCGAACATTCTAACTCGAACATGCTAACTCGAACATGCTAACTCGAACATGCTAACTCGAACATGCTAACTCGAACATGCTAACTCGAACATGCTAACTCGAACATGCTAACTCGAACATGCTAACTCGAACATGCTAACTCGAATATTCTAACTCGAATATTCTAAGTCGAATATTCTAACTCGAATATTCTAAGTCGAATATCTAACTCGAATATTCTAAGTCGAATATCTAACTCGAATATTCTAACTCGAATATTCTAAGTCGAATATTTAACTCGAATATTCTAAGTCGAATATTCTACATAGAAATATTCTACTTGGCTATCTCGAACATTTTGTAATTAGAAAAATTCTGGGCTTCAAAAAAAATTCTGGATGCCCAGTGAACCAATCGTACCCTCTTTAATCTCAAAAATAAAAATAGATCCAATCGATTTGTATGTCAATCGAGTAGCTCTGATACCAATTGTTGGGTCCCGGAGATCGTAGAGGGGGGGGTGAATACGATCCCCAATTGAAAAATATAACTATTAATTATTTTTGGGACAATATAAAAATTACTTTGGTTCAAACCCGGTTACTGTTCATCATCTTCTTCAACTTCAAGAACACCATTAAAATAACCAAGATAATGAACGGTAAATCATCCAAAACACACAACACAACAAGATCCAAGAATATAACTTTATATTCATTGAAGTGGGGTAGATGCTACAAACAAATTCAAGAACATAAGCTCAAGAACACAACAAAGAAGTGATTTTTGTCTCTTCTAAAACTATTACATTTTGTAGATCTAGGAGACAAAAAATCAACTCTATCTTCTATACAAGATTTAACAAGTGTTTTTAATAGAAGAATAGAGGAGTGGTATAGATAAAGAAAATCATGGCTCCAAAATATTCAAGATCTAGTTCGGCCATGGGGGAGAGAATAATTTTTCTCTCTCTCCCCTTATTTTCTCCTGCACCCACACTACTTGAAAAACAAGTACGGAAGACTTTTATTCAAAGTGAAAAAGGTTACTTTTTCACTTTTTCTCCTTTTGCTCATGTCCACCCAAATCTTATCTTCAAAGTCATGTGCCAAGCATGCTTTTGGAAATATTTAATGTAAAAGTAATATTTAATAAATATATAAAATATAAATAATATCTTTATTTATAAAATATATAAATAATTAAATAAATACTTTATTTAATTTAAATTAAATATTTCCATTCCACTCTTCAATTTGTGTAGACTTCCTTATCCAAATAATTGGCCCCGTATACGTGACTCCACCACGTCCAAATATTTGGCCTTCTAATCTGTGAAGCTTTAGTAAGATCCAATCAGGTTGTGCCGTCTGTCCCTTATCCATTAGGCTGGCATTTCTCCAACACTGATTTACCACCTTTGTTGATCCTCCACATGACTCAAGAAAACCAACTTTAGAATTATTAAAACCATATTAACCGACGAGAGCTTGCCTCCAATGTCCTGACACTTTATGCAACGGTCTGGTTCATAAGTGACTAGTCTTGATAGGGGCTCTTGATTCCGAACATGATTCAACATTCTTCTTTGCAAACCTTACTTGTAGCTTCGATTGAAATGCACTAAAATCTTCATAGACTAAGACAATCTTCTGTAGCTTCCACATCCTTGAATAGATGTCAACAACTTTTATTCTCCACTGAGGCCTGAACATGTTAATGAACTTCTTCCAGTGAACTTCAAGTCTGTAGATGATCCTTTGATACTTTGTCTTAACTGAACTCTGTGATCCAAGATTTCTCTGCACCTGCATATTATTACATGTCCTGTTCTATTGTTGAGTTATCATCAACCATTACATAGAGATTACATTTTAGCATTTCTAGTACACATGAAAGTGTAGTGAGTTACTTCTCTTCACTCCTATCTCCCCTTTCATCTATTATGTGTTGTGGGGCTTCATTCTCTGAATGTAGAAAGAAAACTCATGTGAATCTTGTAAAATCATCTACAATAACAAGAGTATATTTCTTTTTATTAATTGACATAACATTTACTGGACCAAATAAATCAAGATGCAATAAATAAAAGGGTTCAGAAATGGTGTTTATTGTCTTGCTCTTGAAGGATGATTTCCTTTGTTTTCTAAGTTGACATGCTTCACAAAGTCCATCTTGCACAAAATCAACCTGTGGTAATCCTCTTACAAGATTCTGTTTAACCAACTTGTTGAGTGTTTTGAAGTTGATGTGTGACAGTTTCTTGTGCCATTTCCAGCTTTCTTCAGTTGAGGCCTTGCTATATAGACATGTGACTTCACTGTGTATGCAATCCTCCAAGCTGGCTTCATAAATGTTACCATGTCTGTGTCCTTTGAAAACCAAAATGCTTGTTTCTATGTGAGTCACAAGACACTCTTTGTTATCAAAGCCAGTATGGTAACCTTTATCTCCAAGTTGACTTATGCTTATCAAATTGTGCCTTAAGCCATCAACTAGAGCTACTTGATCAATGATGACATTACCAAGTATAATTTTGCCATATCCTAGTGTTTGTCCTTTGTTGCCATCTCCAAAGGATACTTCTGGGCCAGCCATTTCCACAAAGTCTGTAAGCAGGGATTTCTTTCCAGTCATGTGTCATGAGCATCCACTGTCCAGGATTAGGGTTACTTTCTTTGCCCTGGTTCCCTGCATACATAGAGCAGCTAGTTAGATGTTTTGAGGACCCAAACAGTTTTGGATCCTTTTCTACTAACTTAAGAAGAAACAGGCTTAACACTTTTCACCTTTGGTTTATCTGTCTCTTTTGTTGCTTTAGACTCTGGTGGAGTATTAACAGTATCGTACCAACTTTTATCAATAGAAAATTTTAGCTCATAAAAATTGTAATACAAATCATGATAGTCCCTACACATATAAATAGAATGAAATATGCTACCACAATGATAACAAGGTTTATGTGGTATGTAGTGACCTTTCAGAGTCTTAGAAGGGCTAGACTCTAATTTCATCTCAATTTTTGTTTTACAATCTATAGCTAAATGGTTGTGATTGCCACATCTATAACACTTCTTTCTAGGAGCATTAGGATCTTTTTGATAATTATTAGCCTTATTAATGCATTCCTTACCATTCCTATTTCTCCTAGTTTTGGTAGACCCTGATAAGTTTTCTAGCCTTTCTTTCAACTTAGACTTAGACAAGTACCCTATGTTAATATTTTTCTTAGAGTTATTTTCTCCTGTTTCATCTGTCTTCTTGTCAACAACAAGGGGACTATTGACAGATGAGTTTGTGGTTTCAGATTTTTCTTTAGGGATCGCAAACTTAACAGGAACAAATGTATTTTTGTCTTTAGTCTTATTAAATTGGCTAGCTTCTTCATTGTTATCATTCTCAATAATAGGTCTTTTGTCTTGACTCTTGTCATAGCCTAGACCAACAGTTTGACACACATTTTGATTATTGAGAATTTCTTGAACTTTTCTACCAGAGTCTGTCCAGACTCTAAACTTGAGTCTCTCTTCTTCTAGTTCTCTCTTAACATAATCATAGGCCTTCAAGATTTCAGTGTAGTTATGACTATGTTTCTCAGAATCCTTTTTGTATTGTTCCATTAATATTAACTCAGACTCTAAATGATTATTCCTTTTAGTCAAGGTTGAATTTTCCTCTCTCAACCATTCACTTTCACTAGTGAGAGACCTACATGTTGTCATTATTTTATTAACCTCACTTTGCACAATTTCTATACCATCATAGTCTAAATTAATTAAGGATTCAGGATTAAAGATTGATACCTGAGTTTTAGGAGATGAGGGTTCTTTGGGAGATTGTGATTTTCTTGAGGAGGATGCCATCAATGCTAGATTTTCATAATCAATTTCATCCTCTGAGCTTGAATCTTCCCAATCCTTTCCTGTTGATAGAAGTGTTCTTCCTTTTCCTTGACTTTTTGACTTTCTGCATTCACTGGCAAAGTGCCCCAATATTCCACAGTTGAAACATTTGACCTTTGCTTTGTCAAGTATGATTATAGTACTCTTGCTCTTCTCAACCTTCTCATCTTCCTTCTTGAATGATGGCCTCTTGCTAAATTTGTCAGTTCTTTTGTTGAATTCCATTCTTTTGAAATTTTTAGCAAACATAGCCATCATTTGACTTATATCAATCTCTTCATCAGAATCAGAGTCTGTGTCAGTAGACTCTGACTCCACAACAGCTTTACCCTTCTTTCTTGAATCCTTGATTCTAGCTTCTGTGAGTTGTTCCTGTTGTTCTTTCTCAGACTCCATCAAGAGTACCACAGATTTTGTCTTTAGAGACTTCTTATTCTTTCTCTGTTGCATCTCCAAATCATATGTCTTGAGTCTGCCATACAATTCTTCTAGAGTTAGCTCATCCAAATCTCTAGCTTCCCTTATGGCTGTAGTCTTATTGTCCCACTCTTCAAGAAGTGCTCTCAGAAACTTGGTGTTTGTATCTTCAGAATCATAAACTTTACCAAGCATAGCCATCTCATTCAAGAGTTTTGTAAACCTATCATACATCTCAGTGATAGATTCTCCAGATTTTGCTTCAAAATACTCATACTCTTGAATTAGCAAAGACAAGGCATTCTTCTTGACATCTTTAGTCCCTTGACAGTGCACTTCAAGTTTTGTCCACATCTCCTTAGCAGTTTGACATGATATAACACAGTTTGTAAGAAAAGAATCCAAACTGTTGAAGAGTATGTTTTTGACCTTTGCCTCCTTAAGGACATTCTCCTTGTCCTTTTTTGTCCATTCAGCCTTTGGTTTCTCAATGAAGTGTTCTTCAGTAACTTTGCCTTCTTCGTTGATTTGAGGCACAAGCTTTAAGGGCACATAGGGTCCTTCATGAATTCTTTCAAGATAGTCAGGGTATGTTGCTTCCAGATGGTGCAGTGATGCGTTTTAAAATATAATACCGCAAGTGCACGGTGTCTGTTATTAGCAGAGACTGGCAAGTACGGGTCGAATCCACAAGGAGACAGGTTTTACCAATTTCAAGTTAATTATCACAGATTGTTTCAAGGGCAAACGAATATTTGAAGATATTAATTAACTACTAATTAAAACTAACACTAATTAAATATACTAAATTAATAAATTAAAAACCTAGGGCAATCAGGTCCACCATGCTTACAGTATAACTAGCTTATAAGCTAAAATATTAAAAGTGGTCATGCAACTAGAGTTTGTTAATCTCTCTCAAGCATTAACACTCTCAAAACATGTTTACACAATTAACAATTTTTAATAATTCAATTAGTCAAGTAATTAGAGCAGTGTTAATCTCTCTCGAGCATCAACGCTCTCAGAAATCCAATGATGCTCTCGCACTCAAATTCAATTCTGCTAATCGTATGTGTGCCTCTAGTAAGTAAATCTCTCGATCCATACCCCTATTTGTATAGAATCAATTCATGATATCAGCCGATTACATAAATCAATAATTAAAACATATCAATTAGAATTCCACATAACCCATCAAACCACTATGAAAATCATGCCAATATTATAGTGCAAACATGACTTCCCCTTAAGCCCTAGAAACAACTACTCGCTAAACATAATTAAACAAATAAAACAACTAAGACAATAAAGAACCATGATTAAACTAATAAGAATACATAAAATATTTGGATAAGAAAACCTTGAATCATCCTTGTCACATGGAAAAGTCATGGCCTCCCTCCATCTCCTTCTAACCCTAATATTAAACTACTCTACTCTAATAATATTAATGTCTAATAATACCCCATACATAATAATCTGATATGTTTCTATATAAAAAAGTATTTTAATGCTTTAAAACAATTACAAATGGGTTTCCTAAACCGAGTAGAATTTTAAATATAAAATTCGTAGTTGACTTTTCTGTCCAGTTTCTGGGCTGATACATTAAAATTCTTCATGTTGGCCCACTTCTGAATTAAAGAGAATTTCATAAGCTTCGCATGGACTGTAAAATCGTCCAATTCTGACTTCCGAAACTCAAGATATGGCCCAAACAGTGTAAGCAGCGCGTGCAGCCCAATAAATACGAATTTTCTTCTATTTTATCTCCAAAATAGTTCTTTAAGTCCAAATTCTTCCAAGTTTAGGATTTTCCTCTTGTCTGTAATAAAACATTAAAATCTATTAAATAAATATCCAATTAATGCAAAATACTATTAAATATGAGAATAAAAATCCTATAGAATATATATAAAAATATATTCCATCAAACATCCCCACACTGAATATTTGCACGTCCTCGGCAAATAAAAGAACTAAAAACAAAATCCTAACTAACTAACCAACACCACTTTCGTAGATGGCATGATGGCATTGAGCATATGCAACAAGCCGTTAAACCCCTAGGCAGCCCTAGTAGGACGAGTTTTGTCTCGTGAGGGTTTATAGTGAATCTACCCACAAAGTCCATTTTTTCTGCCAAGTCTCAAGTATGCAACATATCATAGTACACCACAGATGTAAACCTCAATTACACAATTCAGAAAAACAAGTCTTTTCTCTTAGAGCATCCATTTGCACACAATTATCCAAGTATGCACACATTGTCTAGATAGACAAAAGAATCATAAAATAAACATCAATGTCACATTTAATAAGTAACATGCTATGGATAGAAAGCTCAAATAACTCTCAAATCACACAAGTATTTAGGGTGTAATTGTATCACTCAAGTTCAATCAATATAGTCATGTGCTACCATAGGCTTGGTTGTCCACCAAATCTCCATTACTTTGTATATATGTATGCACTAATCAAAAGGTCTTTGTTAAAGGTTGTAACAAGGCTAAGGTATAGGGTAGGAAATCAATAAAAAAGGCTAACAAGTGGCTAACTTGACAAACTAATAGAGCATATTATTCATTCTTAATTAAAGCACTCAACATGAAAATTAAATCATGTAAAAGTTAATCAGGCTTTCACAAGCATTAAACCCCAAAGCACAAATGTACTTTCCCACTTCCATATTGTAATAACAATGAACAAAAACTCTCTTCGAATCAGCTTCTTCTCTTTTTTTTTTCAACCTCAAGTGTTTCTCCAGTAATCAAGGGCAGTGAAAAGTCACCAAGAAATAAAAGAATAAGAGATAATCTCATTCTTAATTTCTAGTACAATTGCACTTAATACCAGCACATGTACATGGGTCGTCCCTTTCATATGACATTGCACTTGCCACCCATTGATCTCAAAGGAGCACTATTTTTTTCTTTTTTTTTGACTTTTCTTTTCTTTTTCTTTTTTTTGAGAAGATTTTTTTTCATATCAACTCCCACCAAATAATCACACTTTAACAAAGAAATCCTCACACTAGATATTCACCAACCTTCAGACAAATCAAAATGCTCTACTAGTAAATCAAGACAAGAAAAATAAGTAGGCTCAAGAATTTTAGAGTGGTAATATTTGAATAAAATGGATATAAGCTCAAAGGGGATCACTAAGGATATAACTCATGGGTACTGTTTGGATGAACGTGATTAATCCTAGCTAGTGCCTTTATCATTTTCATGCATACAAATATCATGTAATTTTAATAAGGTTTAAAACAAGTTCTAGAGCAACATGTTATATGATGAACATCACACAAGAAAAAAAAATTGATTGATATAAAAATGTATCAATCACAAATTAGGCTCAAGATCTCACAAAGTGAAAGCATGCTTCAGTACTTATTAAAATCAACAAAGATGTATTCCAAGTTTTAGAATTTTTGCAAGCACATACAAGGAATCATCATATATCAAATGAATATAAGAGAAGACATATCAACTAATCATGCAAAATAAATCTACAAGTATGTGTACTTATCTTTATTAACACACTTTGAGACAGGGCAATATACAAAAGCTTTTTTAAAAAATTTCTAATTTTTTTGGAATTTTTTAACATTGAGAACACCTCCCCACACTTAAGCGGTTCATTGTCCTCAATGAATAATAATATATAAAGAAAAAACTAAAAGAGTCCTAAAAATAAAATATAAAAATAAAGAGAAAAAAAAAGTATACAAAGAAAGGTTAGAAATACTCCCCAAATGCATAAGCATTAAGTGGCCCTTGAAATATGTTGGAATAATTGCCTCCGGTTTAAATAAATTTTTGACTTCATCCATGATTTATGTATTAAACTGTGCAAAATAAAACACAGAAGGTGAAGTGGCCCAGCGGTTTATTCCTTCCCAGCTAATCCTGAAGCCCAGGGATCGATTCCCACTTCACGTATGGCAACAGCAGGTTCGGGTCGAGGCTTGTGTCCAGTTGGTGCACGCACGGAGCAGACGCGCATAAAGGTTGTAATGGCAGGACCTAATCACACCGCGGGGAGAAAGGAACGCACCGCGGGCACAAAAGAATCTGTAGTTAATTATATATTTTTTTCGTGTGCATGCTGTTTTTTTTCAAGTCGAACAGACTAACAGAGTTCTTCCAGAAATTAAAAACTGATTCTTCCTCTCATTTTTTTTTACCAAACCTCATAATTTAAATCACAAAATAATATTTGTATCCTTGGGTTGCCTCCCAAGAAGCGCTTTTTTAAAGTCATTAGCTTGACTTCTGACCTTGATTAACTCCGGTGAAGGAAATTAAAGTGAAAATATCCACCTTTTGAACCCAAAATTCAGCATCACGAACAAAATCAAGAGTATCCATAGTTGTTTTTATCCTGCAGAAAATATTCAAACAAGCATTAAGAAATTTAAAAGTTCCGTCAATAATCAACAATTGAGCAAGTGCTTGTGCAGTTTTAGAAAATTTTATGATAAAACAACGATAAAATTCACAGCCTAGAAAAGGTGGAACTCCCTTGACATTCACATGAGGTGGAAGCTCAGGTGGTGGTTTATCGGCATTCCTCACTTTCTCAGGAGCCATTCGAACATCTTGGCTTATCACATAATTGATGAAAGGGACACTTTTATCTTCTCCCTCTTCTTGAGCTTGAGACGCAAGAGCCAATTTGAATGCATTACCAAGCAAATTTTGAGATAGATCATCTTGGGCAATATTTTTCATCACATCAACTTGAAACAATTGAGTTGGGGGTTGTATTTTAGGCAAATATGGTTGACAAGAAACAACCATCTTAGTATTGTTTTCTTTCGTTACCTCTACTTCACTCACAACATCTTCAACAACAACCATATCAATCGTATCACCAATGGCATACTCCTCCTTTTTAATAGTTACATCACCAGCTAGTATCGACAAATTAACATTCTCAAGAACGTTATCAAGAGTGATGACACTCTCTTCTTCTTCTGGTTGGATAGGAAGTGATGATAAAGAGTCGAGTTCACTTGTAATGGAAGAATTAGCCAATTGTGCAATTTGAGTCTCCAACGTCATATTTTGAGTTTTTAACTCATTGATCTCCTGCATCAATTCTCTCAACATCTCGTTCGTCTGTTCAGCTTGCACATCTACATCAAATAGAAAAGCTTGTGGCTCTTGTTGTATTGAAGAATATTGATATTGTTGCAGTGGTGGTGGCTCATTTTGTTGTTGATAATATTGTTGCTGAAATTTGTGTTGATCATGATATGGAAAATTTTGAACATCATTGTCCATGTAAGAGAAATCAGATTGATCCACCCATTCTTGATCACAAGTGTTAGGATATTGGGTATACCCATATCCTTCTTCTTGAAAATCATTCAGTTGTTCGAATTGAGAATCATGAGAATTATAGGCATTGTAGGAGCATTCGAAACCATAGTGACCCTGAACACCACAAATTTGACAGAGAGTGTATGTTTTAGGGGCCACTTGAGACATCTCATTGATACTCATTGGACGCATATCAGGCTTTATAGTTTTCAACGAAGTAAGTTCTTGAGTTCGTGCCTCTAGTAGAGAGGAGAAGAGTGCAAAATTATCAACTTCATCCATTGTATACCTGAAAACACTCAACAAAGCCAAGAAGTAAAATCTGCCTCAACTGGAACTAAAGTTCCAATGAGACAACAGAAACAATCTAAATAACCAAATCAAAATCAATAAAAACTATGTCGTCTCCCCTGCAGCGGCGCCAAAAACTTGATGCATTTTAAAATATAATACCGCAAGTGCACGGTGTCTGTTATTAGCAGAGACTGGCAAGTACGGGTCGAATCCACAAGGAGACAGGTTTTATCAATTTCAAGTTAATTATCACAGATTGTTTCAAGGGCAAACGAATATTTGAAGATATTAATTAACTACTAATTAAAACTAACACTAATTAAATATACTAAATTAATAAATTAAAAACCTAGGGCAATCAGGTCCACCATGTTTACACTATAACTGGCTTATAAGCTAAAATATTAAAAGTGGTCATGCAACTAGAGTTTGTTAATCTCTCTCAATTAAGCATTAACACTCTCAAAACATGTTTACACAATTAACAATTTTTAATAATTCAATTAGTCAAGTAATTAGAGCAGTGTTAATCTCTCTCGAGCATCAACGCTCTCAGAAATCCAATGATGCTCTCGCACTCAAATTCAATTCTGATAATCGTATGTGTGCCTCTAGTAAGTAAATCTCTCGATCCATACCCCTATTTGCATAGAATCAATTCATGATATCGACCGATTACATAAATCAATAATTAAAACATATCAATTAGAATTCCACATAACCCATCAAACCACTATGAAAATCATACCAATATTATAGTGCAAACATGACTTCCCCTTAAGCCCTAGAAATAACTACTCGCTAAACATAATTAAACAAATAAAACAACTAAGACAATAAAGAACCATGATTAAACTAATAAGAATACATAAAATATTTGGATAAGAAAACCTTGAATCCTCCTTGTCACATGGAAAAGTCATGGCCTCCCTCCATCTCCTTCTAACCCTAATATTAAACTACTCTACTCTAATAATATTAATGTCTAATAATACCCCATACATAATAATCTGATATGTTTCTATATAAAAAAGTATTTTAATGCTTTAAAACAATTACAAATGGGTTTCCTAAACCGAGTAGAATTTTAAATATAAAATTCGTAGTTGACTTTTCTGTCCAGTTACTGGGCTGATACATTAAAATTCTTCTTGTTGGCCCACTTCTGAATTAAAGAGAATTCCATAAGCTTCGCATGGACTGTAAAATCGTCCAATTCTGACTTCCGAAACTCAAGATATGGCCCAAACAGTGTAAGAAGCGCGTGCAGCCCAATAAATACGAATTTTCTTCTATTTTATCTCCAAAATAGTTCTTTAAGTCCAAATTCTTCCAAGTTTAGGATTTTCCTCTTGTCTGAAATAAAACATTAAAATCTATTAAATAAATATCCAATTAATGCAAAATACTATTAAATATGAGAATAAAAATCCTATAGAATATATATAAAAATATATTCTATCATGCAGCATCTTAACCTTCCAGTGGGTGAACTCGTTTCTCTTAAGCATAGGAATCTTAGAATTGTCATCTTTTTTTCCAGACATCTTTGATCGATTTTAAACGTTAGGCTCTGATACCAGTTGTTTTCCCAGTTGCACAAGTAGAAGGGGGGGTTGAATACTTGTGTAACTTGTATGCCTGATTTAAAACCAACTCAATATGAATTAAGAACAGAGATCAAACACAAAGATATGAATAAGTACTGTTTGTATTATTGATGATTGAATACAAAACTCTCCTAGGGTGTACACAAACCCTAGCAGATTCTCTGTGTTATTCACAGCAACTATCTCTATCTCTATGCTCTCACAAAAATATCACTCAGACAAATTATACTTCGACTTTTTTCCACACCTTTACAATTAGGTTACATAGAGTTTATATAGAGAACTGTCTATCAACTAATAACAGAAAGATAAAAATTACAATAGGAATATAATTTCTAATTATTAGTTGATAGTTTCCTTCTAGAATTCTCTTTCTTTCCCATAGCATATCTGCAATATATTTATCTTGATCTTCGAGGACTTTCCATTCTTGTGATCTTCTTCCAAATTTAACTTTAACTGTATAGACTCTGAACACCTTTAGACTCTGATGATCTTCAGACTCTGATCGTATGTAGACTCTGATAGATCATAGACTATGATAGTCTATAGACTCTGATCACCTTCCAGACTCTGATCTTCATGCAGACTCTGGTTTCACTTTCTACAGAAATTCTTCTAAGTACAAGTAACATGAATGTTGACTATCTAGACTCTGATTATACATTTCAGAGACTAGAAAGACTTATTACAAATAAACTAATCTAGACCATGTTCTAGTATTTTGTACATCATCAAATGAATATATTCCTAACAGATACTTATTGTAATATAATTTATTTGAAATGGTTTTCTTTCAAATTAATTTGAATGTTTAAGTAACTTTTCTAGATTTCAATTTCTAAGAAAAAAATTATATAAATTATTTATTTTAATATTTTTGAAATTCCATTTATAATTGTTAAAATTATATTATACATAAAATTTAAAATAAATGTTATATGTATATCAATATGCCCAATATACTTGTTAATATAACTCTACGGATTTATTCTAAATTTCTATTTTTAAAAGAAAATTATTAAAAATATTTTTTAATATTTTTAACTATATTTATCCTTATTAAAATTTATAAAACTTAAAAAAATTCATACAATTTGAAATTGGTACTATGAGACTTAATATCCATGATCCATGTAGCGCTGTGATTATATTTTTTGTCATTTTTGTATCAATATTCATATGACTTTATCACTAACTTGATTATGTACCGTCAACTTGTTAGATTTATTGTGTTTTCGTTGATTATTGTTTATTACATAATTTTACAAAAATGAATGATTAAACTAAAATAATGTATATTTCAAGAATTCAGTACTATGACTTTTTCTCTTATATACAGTAATAATAGATTGGACAATAGTGAAAAAAGAAAATAATTTAAATAAAAAATTCAATTAAATGAGATTAAAAAGATATATTACACACTTATAATTGTTAATTATAAAACAATGAATGTATATAAATAAACATGATATATGATGTGCAATAATTAATGAGACAAATATTAATTATAAAACAATTAATATACATTAATAATATGTGATATTAATATGTAATTATTAGGTAAGGGGTTAAATGGTCATTTCATATAATTAAATTATAATATATACTTATTAGATAGGGGTTAAGTTGTTATTTCACACTATTAAATTTGCTCATATTGCCCTATTATATATATAATAATAACTACATTAAAAGCCCGTGCAAGGCACGAGCGGCTAGCTTGATTTTTTTTGTCCTGTTTTAGATTTTGATTATAATTTATTTATTTTTAAATTTGATTATTTTTTTAAAATTTTATTTTTTTATTCGACTATATTTAATTTGATTTAGAGTGCAATTGATTAGTTAATGAAAAATGATTGTAATATCTCAGTGCCACATCGAAACATGTGTAAACTTTAGTTTCTTTTTTGTTAGTTATGTAGACTTTAGTTTATATATATAGTATAGTACTACTATCAAGTACATCAACAAATCATAATTTTTTTGCGTTGGGGTGAACTTGTGGATTACCCAAATTTTTGTATTTGGGTTAGTGTACCTGAACTTATTTTTTATATGAATTTGGCACTTGATCTGATTTCGAGAATTGACTTTGATACCATATGTGACAACTGAATCAAATCTTGAGCCCTTTTTCAAAAGCAAGTTAAATTTTTCTATCACGCATAAGTACATAACTTCATAGTGTACTGACACAAATATAACAATTTGAGTAATACACAAGCTGACCTCCAAAAAATCATGATTTATTCGTACACTTGATAATAATACTCTACCTTTTATACACTATTTAAAGTCTCCACATGTTTTGATATTTTGATGTGATTCTGGGGTGTTACAAACACCCCGACTTAAATTTCAGTCGTTCACGTCAAGTAGAACAGATAGCCTATAGGCCCGCCAAACAGATAATTCACAGCCACAGACACAGATCGTACCATTCTAGTCGATCAATGTGGGATAATACCGCCTTTTTCGTATTCTTACATCTGAGCCTTTGACTATTGTGTGATAATACAACCTGTATTTGTGTCTTCATTTCTGATAACTTGACGCATCAAGCTTTCGGGAGTCAGTTCTGATACCATATGTGATAACTCGGGTCAAATCTCAAGTTCATTTTGAAATCAGGTTAAATTCTGAATTTGTGTCGCACATAAGGTCAGAGTACATGACTCAAATACAACTTAAGTAACCCACAGACCAATTATATGATCTCAGATGATCATGATTTATTGGTATCGTTGATAGTTCTTATATATCGAAACAAAATCAATATATGTTTCGATGTAAGATTGAGACTAAGCTACGTGTTATAATCAATAATTCTAAATTTTTACATAAATATATTTCAATACTTAAAATGTAGTTTTCTTAATAGTATTTATATGATGTAATAATATATTATACATGATGTTAAATTTGAAATTTAATTTATTTTTAGCTCAACTATAGTCTCTATATTTAAATTAAATTTATAGTATTTTGCTTAAATGTTTTCATTTATTACACAAATTCAAATATTTTTATTTAACACAAAATTTATATTTTAAATTTGCATTTTTACATATACGATAATTATTGGTATGATTTGTATTTTAAAATTTACTTATTTTTATTATGAATTTATTATACAAAAGATGAATGATTATTTTATGAATTTGAATATTGAATATATAAAATATGAATTATTTTTTGAATTTGAATTTGTATATTTATTGTATATATATAAGAGATAATTCTATCATATAAATTTATTTATTTTAAAAAAATTGTAAAATAGAATTATATAACTTGTAGTATAAAATTTTTACACTTATATTAGTTTTATAATAAAATTATTATGATTAAAAGGCTATATATCCAATGCACACAATTAATAAAATAGTATGATTTTTTATTATTTATATAATTAAGGGTGTTATAGTAATATTACTTGAATAAAATAACTCATAATTTTTTGGAATAATATAATGAATAAATACATATTATGCGTATAATTAAAAATACATCTGAAGTGGTCATGCGGTAAGATGATGTATAAGTTGGTGATTTGTACAATTTTGTTTTTAAAAAATATTTTTTAATAAATAATAAAAAGAGCAAGTTATTCATTTCAAATCATGAATAAACTGTCTCATGATTAAAATGACTATTAATTAATAAAACATACAATATTCTTTTATTTTCACGACACGATTTACACACGCGCATACATATATTATAAGTATGATATTAAACACATGTGACAATGTGGTATAATAGTTATAAAAAAAATTGTGGTTAGACCCAAGTTCAACTCCTTTCAACAACATTTTTTAAATAAACAATTAAAAGGGTAAATTAGACATTTTTTAAATAAACAATAAAAATGGCAAATTAGACATCTCAAATCATGAATAAAATGACTCATGATTAAATTGTCTTGCCAAAACTTACGCGTTCTCTCATTTTTTTTTTAAATAAACAATGAAAAGAACAAATTAAACATTTCAAATTATAAATAAAATGACTCATGATTAAAATATCTCACTAAAACTCCTTTTTCTCTCATTATATATTATATATAGAAGAGATAGATTTGGATAGCATGCAAGAAACCCTAGGAGTTGCGACTATAGGTCTAGACTGGAAGAGCAGAAGGGAGTCTAACCAATTGTAAATTAGATATTATTGACTTCAGGTATAATTAATTAATGTTACTATAATGCAGGATGATAAAAGATCGAAGATGGTCATGGTCCTCAGTCCTTGCTATATAGAGCAAAAATTGAGTACATTATTGTTGTATTCCGAAATGTTAATAATGAAATTGAGGATATGAAATTATAACCAGAGATACAAATTTGTGCGAGGCTACCTCTGAATATTGAATTGGGGGAGAACAATTCCGTTTACTTGGAAATGAGTTTATTATTCTCTTCATATTATGGTCATCCCATATTAAGTCATAAAGAGATATATAGGTACTAAAATTTAATACTCTGCGTCGGTCAAAGTAAGTTATATGCGTTGGTTTTAAGCAAATACACGTGAATGGGACGCATATGATTTAGATTATTTGCGTCAGGTATAAGAGTGACGCAAAAAGTCCAAGTCCGCCACATAAAATGCATAATAACTGAATTAAAAGTATAAGCGTCGGTCTGGTTTACTTAAGAACCAACGCTTAAAGTTAAACAAAGTGTCGCCTTTACAAACATGAAACAATCGACGCATAAAGATGGTCGTACAATAAACCGACGCTTAAAGTAAATTTTATTTTGAAAAATCTGTTTCAAATAACAATTGCCAGCAGCAATTATCCAATGCCTACAAACACTGATCTTATTTAGGCCCCGTTTGTGTAAGCTTATAAGCTGAAAAAGTTGGTATATATGTACTTTTTCTGAAAATAAGTAACTTATTTTCAAATTTGGAAATAAGATTTGGTCTTAAATTTCTAAAATAAATATTAATTTTCAAAAAAAAATATGAAAATACTTTTTAAAAAAAAGTAACTTATTACTTATAAGCTAAGCCAAACACCCCCTTACTTTTATCAATTCTTCTTATTTCATTTATAATTGTGAATAAGTATGTATAAATTTTGGCAATGAGAAAAGTATACAATCCTTCCCTTATAACTGGGGTTAGATTTAGAAGAGATAAAAATCCAAAAGATATATGCACAAATTTGGTCATTAATTTAATTGTTCTGATTGTATAAATTTAAAATTTACATATTTTATCATTTTATTTAAATTTGAGTAAAGTATACTTACATTTTGATCAGCATATCAATTACAATATTATACTTCAAAAAATAATTAACAACATTAAAATTTACATTTGGTTACATCTATGAACATTTGATTATATTTTTTTAATAGAAATAATTTTATCTGATACAAAACTAATAGCTGAAATAATAATTAGACAAAATTTATATATATTAATATCACGACATTAGTTCAAGTATAAACTTCAATATTATAAATTATAATTTTATAAATATAATATTATATTACAAGTAGTATGTCAGGCTGAATGCCCCAAGCAATACACTTCACTGTTTAAATTTTAAGATATTACTTGTTTTTATCGCAACTCTCTTTTAAGATTTGAACTTTGAGACCTTTATCTACTTGTAGATTGACGCACAAGGTTTGAACTTGAGACCCTACTACTTGATTTAGTAAAAAAAACTACTGTAATTACGGTATGGGTAGAATAATGCAAAAAGACTACTAGTGAATAAACTTTCGTTTTGTTTGTCCTCCACTGTATTACTCTAATAGTTAACATACTTTTTTGTTTAAAAAATTTCAATCAGTTGCAACTTGCAAGTATAATTTATGAAACTGCAGCTAAAATTTTTGCTTGAAACATCGTCAATACTTTTCTAATTCTGAACATAGGGCAATACAAAGCTAGGCCCTCCACATAATATTCAGGTGCATGATCAGCATGAATCATTAGAGCTAATATAAAATAAAATTCAGAAACAGCAGAGGATAAAGAGAATTCTTTTACATATTATTAGCTAGTTCGATTTGTAGGACAAAAGTCTAGATTAGGATAAACATGACTCATCCGTGAACAAACAGAAGACAATGTCTTATCCATGAACATACACAACATAAATATGATTTTTACAAACCAATTAAACAAAGGAACCTAACAACAGTCTTCATTTGCACTAGCAGAATCCCACGTACCTTGATTGATTGACAACTGCTCGCCATAGAGCCAGCATGTACAATCTTTCTTGTAGAGTAATTTGATTTGAAGTTAATCAGATTCGACCTGAAACACACCAGTTTCAGAAGTTAAAACGACTTTTAATAGTTCTGGATCTGTGGCTGCTCTTTTCTTTCTTCTGCATAAATAACTTAATGTTTCCAGCCTGTTGAGCAGACTCAGGTGTTGAGCTCTAGATACCACTTTTACAAATAGTTTTCATTGTACAACATGATGTACTCCAAGTTTTTTTGAGGGCCCTGTAAACAATCAGTCAAAACGAACTTTCCTTCTTCACACAATGCATGAAGACATTTTCCAATTACAGTTTCTAAAAGGAGCCGCAGAACTCAACAACTCGAACAAACGCAGGCAAAATCTTTCCACAGAAAAACATAACTTTGAATCAAAAGCCTCCACTGAAGTACCCATGAATCATGCTCAATCATAAGCAAATATGATGTCACACAAGACAAACTCCATAAATAACCCATAAGATAAAGACCCTGAAAGTTAAGATTGCTTGGCTGAAGAGTGAAAAGGATGTTTGACGACCGTGTAGAGGAGGTCTCAAGCTGTTGAATAATCTTCAGCCTTAAAAGAGTTTCTTGTAAAATATTCGGTGTGGTTGACCAGACAGCAATTTCCGAGTCCTAAGCAAAGAACTAAACAACTTCATGAATATATATATATATATAAAGATAAACCATCCTCGTGCACCTAAATTGTTAAAGTAATAATTTTCCAATACTGTACCCAATCCCTATTTAACCATCATCTTGTTTTGTGTCTCAATTACCCCCTGCTCCCCATTTTCCCAGTTATAACTAGTTCATTTTTGGTAGCAGTCAACACCCTGAATCGGGGTTGGTCTCTGCAAGAGTGATATTAATTGGTTGCCAGCCAGACTGATGATGTATAATCCACTTCTTTATGTTGATTGCCATGTATAAAATTTGAAGTATTTCACCTAAAGAATGGTCCTTCAAGCATAAATTCTTAATAATTGTAGCTGCTTCATACCTATAATCCAACAAATTGTCAGATTAAATTGAAAAAAAGCTTATTCACTTGACAGTGAGACAATAAGAAAGAACACTTACCTGCAGTTAGAAGCTATTATTACAGATCGCCCAGCTGATGATTTAAGAAAACTTTGCAATTCGTCCCATGTTGCTTTTGGATACTGCTTAGGATTAGCACCTATAGGATTCACACACTTCCACAGTTTCTCATTCTTACCGACATATAACTGTGAAGCGCCTAAATTTTGCTTTACTACAAGTTGCTGCTCTATGGCACTATCTAGTGCTTTTTTAACATCAGTACTGCGGTGCCTGAGATCTCCATAACGTATGCAGTCCGTTATATTTGCTTCAGTTGGCATCATCTTTTCACTCTTTAGGGTGTTGAGGGTAAGTAAAATCATCCCAATAAGACCTTGTATATATTCAGAAGGTCTCGGGCATCCTGGAGTTCCCCAAACACCACTACCAGAAACATTAGCAGTAACTGTTGCTGAAGAAGGCGGATGCGAAAATTCTGGAGCACCACTCGGGTACCTGTTTTTCTGTGGATCATGGAGAAATGGAGATGAGTTGTTGGTCATATGTCCCTTAACTGGACTGTTTGTGTTTACTTGATTACGAGTTTCTAATGTAGAATTTTGTTTCAACTGTCCTCCTTTCCATGACTGAGAAACAGACGGATTGTAATCCCTGCTGGGGTATTCTGGAAGGTTAAGCTTTCCAATATCAGGTAAATTTAACTGCGGAGCAGAGTTAGAGCTTGGTCCATCCCATCTGGGAGGCATCAAATGAGGAGGCCTACTGTGATGATTAGGCGGAAACAGATTGCCTGGTGGAAAGGCAGATCTGGGTGGCATTGAGAAGTTACTAGGTCTTACTGGCAATGAGAGATGATCTTGGTAGGATTTCTGGAAGTTTGTGGAATGGGTCCAAGAAGAATCAGGATTGCCAGGAAAACAATTTGTAGTAGCTAAACCAACAGATTCTTTGCTATTGTAGACACCTGATAACTCTTGAGAATCTTGCTTAGGGTGTGAATATTCAGGTTGATAGGAGTTTGTGTTGTTCTGATCATCTTGAAATCCTACAGGTGAGCCTGAAGTTCTTGGTATACTAGGTTGACTTGAAATTTTCCGTAATTGTTTTCCTTTATGTTTGGCATCGGTTGTTCCCCTTCCCATGCTTGAGAACCTCTGGTTCGCAGTATGGGCACTTTCATATGATGTTTCCACAGGTTGGCTTGCCTGGAAAGACTCCGTAACTGGAATTCTTAATTGATCATTATTGAGCTTATGACCGTAGCCATTATCCAACAACGGCAATGATTCAACATTTGTTACGGGTGGTCCTCCAGCTAAAAGACTTGTCCACAGCCATACACTCCTTGCAGCTGCAAGGAGTGGTGCAGATGCTCTTTGAGGTTGTGCTAGAAGAATATTATACCTCCGCATGCGCAATTGGTGGAGAGCATTGGAGAAGTCTCGATCACCAGAAATTAATAAATAGTTAGCTGGAGCAGAATTATCCACCGCCCAAAATAACATATCTACCAGAATTTTTTTGTCACTGGCATCTTTAACACCTACAAATAAAAAGTTCAAATCTTTAATCAGCCTATTCAAACAGAATGAAAACAAGTAGATGCAAGTCATCAACACGAGTCAAAAAAGCTCAGCAAAGAAAACAACCCTAGGCCAATTCATTAGTTAATTTTTCTACTGATCCAACCTAACGGATTCAAAACAAATAAATCAAAGTAACAAAAAAAAGACAATAAGAACAACACAGATTCACATATAAAACCAGTTAATTCAAAAAAAATTGTCTGTGGCGAGCAGATATATTCATCAGTAAAAAAATCATCTCGAAATTGTAAAGAAAACCTAACAATCCCCCAAATTCATTCAACAAAGTAGATAACACATCGGAATCTACAAGCTTTACATATTATTAAGCCGTAAATCATTCAATCTATATACAACCAATCCATTCATCAAAAACATTAGATCTCCGAACAATATAGATACAGATAATTATATATACATACGCATATACAGATCCAGTGATCAAAAGCATCAAATTTATTCAAAAAATCACAAAATCATCAATCAAATTCCTCATCGATCAGCCCAACAATTCAATCACTCACACACAGAAACAGTCATAATACCTGCGGGAACGTGATTTAAAGCGATGCCGGTGCTATTAAGAGCTTGTTGAACATGGGCCGGGATCCGATTAGTATCGCCGTAAGCAGAAATAGAAACAGCGCCGCCGTAATTCATTTTGACGAGCGCCGATGCGATGTTTTGAGCGATCGAGTGTGGATCGCAGCCTTTTGGAACCTGACAGTTCTCTATGTCCCACCACACCGATATTTTCGCCGTCGAGTACTGAGTTTCAGGTAAGGAACTGAGTGGTGGAATTGCGCCGTTGTTTCCGCCGGAACCACTCATCATTCACCGCAAAGTTAGTTAGAGTCGCCGACGAAGTCACTCAACGGACTTTTGGACTTCTTTTTTACTTTTGTTTATTAGATTATTAGTTCGTGGATGGTTACCAAGTGATTGGGATGGGTTTTTGTCCATATATATACAGAGGGCCACGGTGCGGGTTAGTTGGGCTTTAACTATAATAATGCATTTATTTATTTCAAAGATACAAGACTGTATTATTAAAATCGAAAAATTAAAAGTTTGGTGTTTTTTGATTTGGTTGATATTTGGATTGGATAATTATTATTAGACTTAATTTTTAAACATTAATCTCCTAACTAAAATATATTTCACATTAATTTGATCCGGATAATTATTATTGGACTTAATTTTTAAACACTAATTTTCTAACTAAAATACATCTCACATTAATCTCCTAAATAAAACACATCTCTAAACAAATCACACAAACATTATTATATTAAAATATAAATAAAGTATATGAAAAACTATATATACATATAACATTAAATAAAATTTAAATTATTATTATTAAAAATATATATTTAAATTATATAAAAAAAATTAAAATAATTCAATCCGTGCATCGCACGGGATATAAGCTACTATAAAATAATTATATATTATAATTATATACATAATATATCTATCTATATTATCTATATCTATGTCTATCTATACTATATTATTATAACCAAACTATAAATATTTTTTTTAAAAACACCAAGGTGAGCCACAAAAATGATCCTAGTTTATAACCAAACTAGATAAAAAAAATTTGAAATACTGAGACGAACCATAAAAACGATCATAACCGTGCAATTTTAGGTGAACCACAGAAACGATCTTAACCATTCAATTTTAATAAATTCTAATTTTAGAAAGAACATATATCATACATGCAATTCTATCTCAGATAGTCCTCCTCTTATACCACTCCTCACGGATAATATTATATTATATTTAAATTATATTCTATATTTTTTATTTTAAGAATTTTATCCTATAATTTTTATTTAATATAGTTTACTTACGTTCAACTCAATTTTGATCACAATTCAAACTCTTTTATTTATTTAAAATTATGACTTATAATTAAATTTTATGAATATTAATATATAAATATCATTGTATAGAAAAATGTAAAAAAATTAATAATAAAACAAATTATTATATTAAATAAAATATTTAAATTATATAATATAATTAATATAAAATTTATTAATAGCATTTGTGCTTTGTTTGGGCTATAGACTCGTATATTATTATAACCAAACTAGAGCATTTTTTTAAAAAAATACTTAAGTGAACCATAAAAAGATCTTAACCGTCCAATTTTATGTGAACCATATAAATGATCATAACCATCCAATTTTAATAAAAACTAATTTTAAAAAAAGATATATCATATATACAACTCTATCTCGATAGCTCTTCTTTTATACAACTATTCATGAATAATATTACATCATATCTAAATTATATTCTATATTTTTTATTTTAATAATCATACTTATCCTATAATTTTTATTTAATATAATTGTATCATACATACAACTATATCTCCGATAGTTCTCGTTTTATACAATATCTCACGGATAATATTATATTTAAATTATATTATATTTATTTATTTATTTTAAGAATCCTACGTATCCTATAATTTTTATTTAATATAGTTACTAACATTCAAGTCGATTTTATCATCATTCAAACTCTTTTATTTATTTAAAATTATGACTTTTATACTATATTATTATAGCTGAAAGGGAAAGTGAAAAAACTATGTTCATTTCCTTTCTTGTTGTTTGTTTTATAAAAATAATCATTTCCTTTTACCTTTTTAAGTCTTTGATTTACTCAAAACTCTTGCAGTCTCATTTTTCACCTCTCCCAAGGTATTTATTTTCCCTTCCCTTTATCTATTTTTCTCTCTCATACACCCACCCATTTTCATCCTCTATGCAATTATATTTTATATTAATCTCAAAAATAATAATATGCACAAAATAATTTATTGAAAAATAATTATTTATTTCGTTTCCGAATCAAAACCAAACAACGAAAAGTTTTGGTCCAAGGCGAACCATAGAAAAGATCTTAACCGTCCAATTTTAGATAAACATATAAATGATCTTAACCATTTAATTTTAATAAAATATAATTTTAAAAAATATATATATCATACATACAACTCTAATCCATGTTAGTCCTCCGTTTATATTACAGATAATATTATATTATATGTAAATTATATTCTATATTTTTCTATTTTAAGAATCCTATTTATCCTATAATTTTTATTTAATATATCAATAAAGTTTATAAATATTAATATATAAATATCATTGTATAATAACATACAACTCTAATGTAACACCCCAGTCCCATATCGAGTAGATTGGGATAATTTGTTCAGTATATAAGTAAAAAGTACTACTGCTAAGTACACAAACAAATCATGATCTTTTGGGGGCCTGTGGTGGGCTTGTGGATTACCCAAGTTGTTGCATTTGGTCCAGTTTACTTTGGCTTATTTTAGATTCGGAAGTCGGGACTTGACCCGATTTTCGAAAAAGACTCGGGATTTGGTCTGGGTTGTCACATCTAACCTCCGATATTTCTCCTCTTATACAACTCCTCACGGATAATATTATATTATATTAATATAAATTCTCAACGTTATAAAATTTTATAATAAATATCAATAAAATACAATATAAAAATAAATTTACCTAAATATTAGTCATTCATCTCGTGCTTCACACGGGTTATAAGTGTAATATCCCGTATTTTTTTAGAATAATAAAATAGATTAATAATAATAATAAAAGAATTAAAATTGGGTAGAGATTAGGAATTAAAATTGTATTAGAATAACGGGTTTTTGAATATAGGTAGGATTTGAATCGTAGTAGGTTTTGTTGTAGGGTTTTAAAACTCTATATATAGATTGAGATCTCCTCGTTCTTTTGTATTCTTTTCAAGTCACCAAGACTAAACAGTTATAAATCTCTCTCGACACAAATCTTGATTCTTTTTGTTCGTTTTTGTTATTAAAATTTGTAGGATTTCTCATACGCAACTCAAAAATCTTGTAAAATTCGTAGTAAATTCATCGTAAGTCAGAATTTGTTGATTCTGAACTTTTTGGAAAGACCTTTTCGTTCTCTACGATTTTTGTGTTTTAAGTTTTTCTAGAAAACATCGTTTAGAGGGTCAAAAGGGTGAAATACAGATCTGGACAGAATTGGAATTATGAAGAAGTTCGACATTTGAAACGTTTGAGATGTGATATTTTCGATTGGGTGTTAAGGATTCAATATATGTTATAGGATGTTGTTAATTCTTGGTTTGCAAGGTTGAAGCAAGTAAACTTTCGAATCATTAGTTTATTTCGTAAATTTTATATTTATATGTATGTAATTTTGTTATTAAATTGGATCATGTATGTTAATTTATTGGATTGAATTATGAATAAAAGAGTTATTTGAACTTCGAATTTTGAATTAAGAAAGAGTATTTTAGAACCATTCGCTTCGTATTGAACTGTTAATAAATTGCATATAGTTCTGGAACTAGACTTTGGACCCTATTAGAGAGCACTTCTTTTGAGCCCTTCAGGGATGGTGCATTATTTTGGGCCTTAGTAAGGGTAGCGCGTTTATTAGCATTTGAACTTTTGGATCGTGTCACCGGCTAATGTGACCAAGAGCAATGGAATAATTTGTCTAAAGATTATGACTTAATTATTTTGAATTTGAAATTCGATCTATCTCTTTGAATATGATTCTGAAAAATATATAAGTTATACGAAACCGACTTGATCCTACTAGTGTGTAGTTAGTTTTCTTACTGGGCTGTGTAACTCATTACTTACAATTTTCAGGTTTGATATAAGAGAAAGATGAAGTGTATCGGATTTCGAGGATCTTACATTTGGAGTAGATTAGTTGTTGATTCGTCATTGTTAACTGCGTCTCTATAAATTTGAGAATACATTGGTTTTGATTTTGACGATACATTGAGATTTTGTTTTAGAGATTTATGAAATTTCAGTTTATTTTGGATATTTGATTAAAAATAATAGTCCGAAAAGTCGAGCTGTTACAATAAGCTTGTATATTATTATAACTGAAAGATTAAAAGTTTTGGTCGGTCGATACTGGGTCCCGGGCCTAAAATATATATATATATATGTATTAGATATAATTTTACCTAAAAATATATACGTATTAGATATAAATTTACCTAAAAAATATAATACGGAACCTAACTATATACATATATATTTACTAAAATTTTAATTTTTAGGCTCAATTATATATTTATTATAACATGAGTCCAAATTATATAATTTTACTTATTATAACACGAGCTCTAACTATATATATATATACATGAACTAAAATTTTACTTTTTGGTCTCAGTTATATATTTATTATAATACGGGTCCAAATTATAATATATTTATATTAAATACAATAAATTTATATAAAATAAGAGAATATATAATATTAACATAAATTCTTAATATTATAAAATTTTATATTAAATATCAATAAAAATATAAATAAAAAATTAATTTATTTAAATATTAGTTATCTCATGCTTCACACGGCTTATAAACATGCTATATTAATAGGTGTCTATCGATTAATCGAAAAAGACTCTAATACTAATTGCAAAATTTGTATAATTTAAACGCAGAAAAATCATCTAACACCGAGTATAAAGATGCTACACTTCTATCAATTACCAATTATCAATAGCACACGTCTTTCTACCAGTACTGTATCGCTCATGCAATTACGGGTATATTGCTAATTTTGAAATCTATACTCCATTATTAAAACCGAAACATTAACAGTTTAGTGGTTCTTGGTCGGCCATATTAAAACCGAAACATTAAAAATTTGGTGGTTATTGGTCGATATTTGAGTCAGATAGTTATTATTGAGCCTAATTTTTAAGCACTAGCCTCCTAACTAAAACACATACATTAATCTACTAAATAAAACACATTTTTAAAATAAATACACAAATATTTTTCTATTAAAATACAATTAATGTATATGAAAAATTATATAAAAAATATATGTATAACTTTAAATAAAATTTAAATTATTATTATAAAAGCCCGGCCTATAAGTTGTGCCTAGGCATAAGTTCCGGTAGAAATTGAAGAAAACTCGTACCACAAATTTTACGGTACGCGTAAAGACCCATCTTTAATTCACTAACTTCAATTATGCGTCGTGTCTTTATCAGTTGGCCCGGTCAGTCAACTTACTAGTCCTGCCCATTCTACTCACTTCATTACGTAGTCCTTTTCTATTGCAAGCACTATAGAGAAAGACTCGAGTAAGTTTAACGTAACGGTACAGTATTTTTAATTTATTATTAGAATGAAAATATAATTTCAGTATAATGTGAAATGCCAAAATGAAATTTTATTATTCGAATACAATGTAAATAAAGAAATTATATATATAATCAAGTATAAATTTTATTATGGTATATACAAGTAGAATATTACAATTACATTCTCCCTTGTCAATAAATATAAAAATATGTCAGTATCATTGAAATAAATACTCTCAGGCGCCTGACTCGATTACAATTAAAGAGTTAGGTAAAGTGTTGAACTGTGCTAGCACGTAACGTCACCAATCCCATGCAGCCACGTCTAAACCTGTGCAAGTAAGTAACGAATAAAATTTTCGATTTCAAATAAAAAAGTTTAATTGTATGTTGATAATTATTAATAAACTAATATAGATAATCAAAATTGAAGACGTGTGCTATTGATAACTGATATTCACTCCACTTCAAAATAAGTGTCATTTTGATTTTTTATATATATTTTAATGTAAAAAAATTACTTAAACAACTCATTTTTCAAAAAAAAAATTTGAATAAAAATATATTATATAAATTTTTATTTAAAAAAAAATTGAAAAAATAAGCTATGGAAAAAAACCATTTTTTACGTGCAAAAAGTCAAATAGGTCGAAATTGCTTAATACAGTTTGCTCAAATTACAAACATGTCCTTTATTTGTTCTCTGTGCCGTAGTCCATATTTAATGCTAATGCTCAGTGTTCAATGAATCAGTAGTCTAATTAGATACATTATTAGAGCAACTCCAACCTTAGCTCCTCTTAATTATAATATATGACATGGCAGTAAACAGTAATCAATTTGGCTAACAGGCCTTATTTTTCCCAACTCCAACCGTGTCACTTGTTAGCTAAAATTTTAGAAAATCAAGTTAAAGGTCGACAGATTTGGAAGATAAAACTCACCTATTAGCAAAAAATTTGTTAACCCAAATCATCTCATGTGCAATAACAATAATAAATATTAAAAATTTTAAAAATAAAATTATAATATTAAAATTTTAAAAATAAAATTATAATATTAAAATTTTAAAAATCAAATTATAATATTAAAATTTTAATTTTTTTGATAAACATAAATAAAATTATAATATTTAAAATAATAATAAAATACTATTTTTGAAATATAGCTAACCATTATAGCTAACACCATTGGAGCACAACACCTTACAGGTTCAGCAAATTTTACATAACCATTACTTTATATTATTTTAGCTAACCATTTTAGTTATCTCCCTTGGAGATGCTCTTACGGGCTTAGTTGGCTAAAATCAAGACTATTGTTTTATATTTTAAAAATAAAAATATTAGAGCTTCTTCATTAAATGATATATTTTTTTTTTATAAAAAAATGATATACTTTTGCTATCAAAAAATGATATTACTAATATTTATCTTGTTAATTTCAATCTGGTACATACGAGTACTATATTTAAAAAAATAATTGTCAATGATAAATTAATAATTTAAATAGTTATTTTAAAACAATTTTTTAATTCTTTGAATGTACTAGTAGACAAGATATATTTGTGACATAATAAATTATTCAATTCAAAATATAAAAAGGTACGCCTATACTACAATCCATATTATCAGTGATTCACATAAACTTTTCCGGCTGATAATTAGTTTTATACCTATATATATATATACAACTTATTTGTTTATTAAATTTCAACGAGAGTTTTAAAATATATTTACAAGACTAATGAATTTAATATTAAAATATCATATAACAATCACTACCTAAAATTTTAAATTTTTAGTTTTGTTAATATTGTTTGTTAGGTCCAAATGATTGTAGAAGGGGGGTTGAATACAATCTTTAATAAATATTAGAATCTGTTTCGGATAATTTTTGATTAAACAATTTAAATTATTATCACGAAATAATAATCAAAGAAACACAGTTCAAGTAAAATACTTATATTAAACTTGAGGTGGGTTACAAGATTAAATCAGAAAATATTCACTAATTTAGCTCTTAAAATTCTAGAGAGATTTTGACATTAAATGCTCTTGAATTTTTGTTTAAGCCGAATAGAATGTTAATAGAAGTGTGTTATACTACTGACTTAATCTGCTATTTATAGACAAAATCAGATGCTGGAGACTTTTTTTCACTCGGGGAGACTTTCTCTCCTCAGAGAGACTTTCCTTTTTAGCTCGGGGAGACTTTCCTTTTCTGGAGACTTTCACTTTGGAAGACCTTTGAAGCCATGGAAGACTTATTAAGCTCGGGGAGACTTTTGACAAATAGGAAGACATTTTGAAAATATTCGGGAAGACTTTTGGAATTGTCTCGGGGAGACTTTCAAAAAGTCTTCTCGAGTAAACTCTGCCGACTTGCATGATTTCTTCAAATGTATATCTTCTGACCATTTCCATTTATTTTGTTTTCAATTTAATTTAAATTCTATTTGTTTTATTATATATCTTATATATTAAATTAATTCTCTTTGAATTAATCTAAGTAAATAGGATACATAATAAATTATCGTTTTGATAATAGAATTAAATTAAAGTCTTCTTCATTCTAAAATAATTCTAAATTAATTAATTTCTTAATCAATTTAAGAAATAAATTAATTCTGATTGAATTAATTTACCAATTAAATTAACTAAATAATTTAATCAATTAATAGAGAATTAAAATAAAGTCTTGACTCCACGACTGTTGATGATATAATTTTAAATCTTCTGTCTTCACACCATTGTCTGTAGCTGACCATTTCTTCTGTAATAAGGAATCTTCTCTGTATTTTGCCAACACTCCGTGTACTGTCTGGTTCACGAGTGATTCACAACAAATAATATTCTTCACTTGACTTTTATAATGGTTCACTTCTGCTCCTTCTGACTTGACTATATTTGTTGTCACACAATATTTAAATCTTCTGACACTGTAGCTTCTTCAAACTTAAATACTCCACTGAGGCATGATCAATTGAACTTCTTTCAATGTAGTACTGCTTCAAGTCTGTAGATTGACTTTGATCTTCTTTTTCTTGTCAAATAATACCTACTGAAGATTCCTGTGACAGATAATATATTTACTTACAAATTATCTATGTTTGAGTTGAGTTGTCATCTCACTAAACAAATAGACTTCTAAACATATGCCTTTCAATCTCCCCCTATTTGTTTGTTAAACAATAACAAGCAAATCACTAGAGGATAACTCAACTAACAAACAAGAAAAAGATATAACAATAAGACTTGTAAATAAACAAACTCAGTTCTGGTTTATATTAAACATTTCCAGATTCAAACATTAATGATAAATACAAGATAGTTGTTCCTCTAGACTGAACAAATAGTACAGATTTCTATCTTGATCTATCCTAGTTCTAGTAACAAAAGATGTTAACATTTCTTCAAATCTGATCATCTTGAGACTGTATTTCACCTTCTTCTGCTTCTTCAACACCAACAATAGGTGTGCGTGGTTCTGGTTCAGGTACTGTCTGAGAGCTTCCAGAAACCCCATACGCCTTGTTTTGTTCTGATATAGAAAGTCTATACAAAACTTCATTATCAAGAGGATCATGTGGAATTGAATTTGGTTGCTTGAACTCTTCTAGTCCTTTCCATTGCTTGTAAAAATCAATATCTTTAGACATACAGTAGTCTTGGATATAATCAGCAGCAACTGATTTAGCTTGACTTTGAAATCCTTCAGACCGTAGCATTTTCTCTACGTCTATTAAGTAGTTCAAAGGATATCCAGTCATAGACTCTGAATTGAGACGAATTATTTGATATCGATTATTTTTCACAAACCTTACTTCATAAGGTTCAGGTATGATTTCTGGACTCCTTAGAGTAGCAAAGTCTCGAATGTGATCTCGGAGTATTTCATTCATCTCTGAACTTCTTTTTACTTTACACAGCATAACCCATAACTCAGAGGGTGTTCTTGTTCTGAAGAAGTCCAACGAAACTTTGTAGAAACCATAATTATCAAGATGAATTATGATATGCCAGCCATCTATATTTACTTCAACTGTGATATACCTGACCTCTAGCTTTAATGCAGCCATGTAAAGATCTACAGTTGTATTGGCAGTGAATAGTTCACCTATCATGCCGGATACCTCTCTGTCTTGATATGTGCCAATCTGAGGTTGATCCATGATCATTCTAGCTTGATCCCATTTTGGTCCAAACTTTCTTTTAATGTCTTCCCTCTTGGCAGTGATTGCAGCATCCCATAGCTTTTGCTTTTGTGCAGCTGCTTCCTTGTTCTCCTTGGATTTAACTTGTAGGAGAGCCTTAAGCTTATCAAGCTTGTCTTTTCTTGCTTGAGCTTCATTTTGCATTTCAAAAATCCTTGCATCTAACTCAAAGTTTTTCTCTATGGATTCTTCTTGAAATCTTCTAAGTTCTTCATCTAGCTCAGCATTTCTTTCTGTTTCATCAGAGAAAAGAAATTCTCTGTCAAACTCACCTGTTTCAGCATCACCAAAATTTGATTTTCCAGGAGTTTGTTGTTCTGGTTCAAAGAAAGAAAAATCTTGTTCTGCTGCATAGTAAGATTGATCTGACTTGTATTGATCTGTAGCAGCTTCTTGTACTGTGTCATGCATTTTCCCTTTTCCTTTGACTGAAGCTTTTTCTTGTACCTTCTCCCCCTTAGTTGAGGGATCCTTGACTGAAGTCCCTTCAAAGAATTGTTGTTGTTCTGGGATGGGTGTAGTTCCAGACTTTACCATATTGTAGACATGCCTCAAACCTTCATTCAGCTGATCTATGCCTCTTTCAATCATTGCAAATCTCGAGGAATTAAGAGCATTGTACTGATGATAATCATTTTCTAGAACATCAATACGATTTGAGATCTTATTTATCTCTGTGAGATTATCAGCAATTTGAATTTGATTCTGTCTCAAGTCCTTGATATCAGCTGCTATAACACCTTGCGTTTGATTCACATCATTTGTTTTGAGAAGCACAGTTGCCTTTACTTCTTCAAGATCCTTTCTAATGAGAGAAAACTGATTTGTAACTGGATCTGAAGAATTTTGAGCATTTACTTGAGCTCGAAGTTGTGCATTTTCTGCTTTCAGTGCATCCATCTGTTGTTGAAAGGACAGTAACATATTTTGCATCTCACTTTCTGTGCCTGTGTGCACACTCATTTTTCCTATTTGTAAGAGTGTTTCACTCACCTCACGTGTAGGTGTATCACACAGTGTTTGCCTTTCTTCGCTCGTGTTTAACTCAAAATCCGAGCCTTCAGATGTACCTGCAGTATAGATCACCAAAGCCCCTGCATGAGAGGTCACTGGTGGTGCAATGGAACTTTGCAAGTTCCAATCCTCAATAAAGTCTTGCGTTTCTTTTGGAATAGAAAACTGAGTTGCCTCAGGGTAAGACTCAAAGAGTTGCTGATCATCTTGAGATGATGAGTAGATCTTTTCAGATTCCGGATATGATACATCCGGGGAGGTAGGCAAGGATCTAGGAATCAGCGAGAGATCCAAGTTTCCTCCTAAAGCCTGTGAAGGCACTTGATGTTGTGAAGCATCATGTTCTACCATTACTAGGGTAGATGAAGTACCAAGCATTTGCTTCTTCTGTGGAGCAGGAATCAAGTCTTCTTCACTCCCTAACTGTGTATGTTTTCTCTTCTGTGTTTGGGAGAGAGATTGTGATGACGAAGTAGCAGTGTATGGATCTAAGACCTGTGTCAGAGACTGTTGGATTTCAGACTCATGATCTATCCTAATAGCCACTGGGGGCTTAACACTGATATAATTTAAGTCAAGATTTAAGTCAAAATTCACAATAGAAGAATTCCTTACCTGAGTACTTACTGGAGCAGAGGCAATTGGTTCTGCTTGAGCATGATGTTCTTCAAGTTGTTCAACTTGTTCATCTTCATCTTCACTTGGAGGAGCAGGAATCATTTGTAGAGGTCCTGCATCAAACACTGGTGCTGGTGCTTGATTTTGTTGTTGATGAATGAATTGAGCCATGTATGGTGTATAAATTACAGGAACACCTGGTAGTTTGTTTGCCTTCGACAACCTTGTAAAAAGATTTCTTTGCGTGGAAAGCGATCTTACTATAGGTGAATTGTTAAATAACACTTTGTGTTCATTAGTTAGCTTGTCATTCAAAAACAAAGTCAGAAATCTTGGATAGTAGCAATGAACTGTATGATCTTCTGTAAGACTTCTGCTTGAAAAAGTACCCATTTTCCTTGGCCAGTGTATCAAAGATGTAGTCCCACTCACTTACTAGATGAGTCTTGGACAGTCTAACCATATTAAATTCACCTTGATACTGGATGGTTTGAAAGAATTCTATCAGCTCCTGTGGTGTTGGTAGTGGATCAAAGTTGTCTGTTGGAAAGCCTAGAATCCTGTTTACATCAATATCTGTTACCCAGTAATCTCTTCCTCTTACTTTGAATGCGAAGCGAGTTGACGTGCTGGTTGAGCAATTAACAGCTGTAGAGTAGAGAGCCTTCAGTGGATCAATCTTCAGAACAGGGTCCAGGGTTATTGAAGTTCCGATCATAGGATGCTCATTGAGAAATCGAATCCAGGGAATGAATCTGGGTTCTGGACATCTTGTAGGATCAAAGTACCCTACATAGTTAGTCTTGCAGATTTCAAAGACAGCGGCCATTATAATTTATCTGCGTAACAAACAATGTAATTTATTAGAAATTAAATAGAACAGGTGAAATTAAATAAGTGATCAAAAATTTTACAATTGTTTCTAAACCCATTAATCAGTTAAACTAAAAGAAGAAAAAAAAAACTGATTAAGATTTAGTAAATAACTAATTATAGAAAAAAAAACTTACACACACAATTGTTTAATAGAGAGAAAAATTTGCAAGAGTTTGATTGGGTTTGGCAATTAAAAAAAACGGAATAGAATAGGATTAGATAGGATCTTAGAAAGAAAAACTGGTTATATATATAAGCAAAGTCTCGGGGAGACTTTTATGTCTCGGGGAGACATTTGTGTCTCGGGGAGACTTTCTCAAAAGTCTCGGGGAGACTTTTGAAAGAAAAGAAAAAAAGAAAAAAGAAAAAAAACAGTTGTTAAATGTCTCGGGGAGACATTTGAAAATCGTCTCGGGGAGACATTTGAAAAACGTCTCGGGGAGACATTTGAAAAACGTCTCGGGGAGACTTTTCAAAAGTCTTCCCGAACTTTATATATATATATATATATATATTTAAATAATAGATATAGAAGACTATATACGATATATATATATAATTAATTAAACTAATAATTATATAATCATAAAAATAACATAATAAAAAATAAAAATAAAAATAAAAATAAGTTATACTTAAAATATCTATACTTCAATATTAAATTATTTTTAAGTAAAAATATCTTTTATCAAACTTCTGACTTGTAGAATGTTGATTAAATTATTTTTAAATATAATAATCTATCATTAAAATATAGTACAATACAACCAAAAGTAGATAAAATAAAATAAAATAATAATTTACACTAAACACACATTCGAGAACTAGAATTTAGTAAAATAAATTCACAAGTGTTATAACAAATATTCACATGACAAACACTTGAAATTTTATTTAAGAACATAATGCAGATGTGAACTGGGATTTAAGATGAAAAACTATTTAACATCCCTAGTTCACCAACCAATCTGGTGAATGTGGATTCATCAAGTGGCTTAGTAAAAATATCTGCAGTCTGTTCTTCTGTGGATACAAAGTGTAATTCCACAGTACCATTCATAACATGTTCTCGAATAAAATGATACCTGATATCTATGTGCTTTGTCCTCGTGTGTTGTACAGGGTTGTTGGAGATTGCAATGGCACTTGTGTTATCACATAAAATAGGAATTTTATTTAACACAAAGCCATAATCCCTGAGTTGATTTCTTATCCATAAGATCTGAGCGCAACAGCTTCCCGCAGCAATGTACTCAGCCTCTGCTGTAGAATTGGAAACTGTTTGCTGTTTCTTGCTGTACCAGGAAATCAATCTTCTCCCTAGGAATTGACAGCTCCCTGAGGTGCTCTTCCTATCAACAACACTACCTGCATAATCAGAATCTGTATATCCTATTAGATTAAAACCAGATTCTTTAGGGTACCAGATACCAAGATTAGGTGTACCCTTAAGATATCTTAAGATTCTTTTCACAGCAACAAGATGAATATCTCTAGGATCCGCTTGGAACCTTGCACATATACAAGTGGCATACATAATATCTGGTCGGCTTGCAGTTAGGTAAAGTAGAGATCCAATCATACCTCTGTAGCTTGTGATGTCTACCTTTATTGAGATTTCACATAATCCAAGCTTGACAGCTGTAGATGAGGGAGTTCTTGCAGATGCTGAATCTTCCATGTGATACTTCTTCAGAAGTTCTTTAAGGTACTTGGACTGACAAATGAATATTCCATCTATTCTTTGACTCACTTGAAGTCCAAGGAAGAATTTCAGCTCTCCCATTAAGCTCATCTCATACCTACTCTGCATTAACTTAGCAAATCTCTTGCACAAGTTATCATTAGTAGACCCAAATATTATGTCATCAACATATACTTGTACCATTATCAGATCATTATTGTGTTTCTTATAAAATAAAGTTTTATCTATGACTCCTCTAACAAAAGCATTTTCAAGAAGAAATTCAGAAAGAGTGTCATACCATGTTCTGGGTGCTTGTTTGAGACCATAGATAGCCTTGAAAAGAAAATATACAAAGTCCATGTGATCTGGATCTTCAAAGCCTGGGGGCTGTTGTACATATACCTCTTCAGCTAGCTTTCCATTCAGGAATGCACTCTTCACGTCCATTTGATAAACTTTAAAATTGGAGTGAGCTGCGAATGCCAGAAACATCCTGATAGCCTCAAGTCTTGCAACTGGAGCGTAGGTTTCATCATAATCAATTCCTTCAGCTTGGGAATAACCTTTTGCAACCAGTCTGGCTTTGTTTCTTATTACAATGCCATCTTCATCTAACTTGTTTCTGAATACCCATCGTGTGCCAATTACAGTCTTGTCCTTCGGTCTGGGTACCAGTTTCCAAACTTCTTGAGATTCAAATTGATTGAGTTCATCTTGCATAGCAATCACCCAATCAGGATCAGACAGTGCTTCTTCTATTTTCTTAGGTTCCATTTCAGATAGAAACCCAGAATAATTGCATTGATTCTGTGTAGCACCTCTTGTTCTAACACCAACATCTGGATCACCAATGATCAGCTCAAAAGGATGAGCTCTACTCCAAATTCTCTGACTTGGCAGATTAGATCTTGATGATTCGCCTTGAATTTCATTGAGATGTTGTGTTTGATTTGCTGATCCTTCATCTCCTCCCCCTGAGTTGCTGCTAGGATCTCTTGATGAATCTCCTTGTGTGTTAGGGGTATCTCCAGAGTTTCCACTGTTTCCATCACTAGCACTTGGATCATCAACATTATTATCATTGTTGTTTCCTGTTGCAGCCTCAGGTTCATTTTCATCATCTGAGTGTGAGTCTGACATATTGTTGAACTTAAGAGTTTCAGATGGATCATCATTTTGGATGTCAGGGAATTTTGTGTCATCAAAAGTTACATTGACACTTTCTTTGACATGATGTTGATCAATAATATACACCCGATAAGATCTTCTAGAATAACCAACAAAAATAGCTTCTAGAGCTTTAGCCTCGAACTTTCCAATATGTTCTTCTCCATCTTTAAGAACAAAGCATTTAGCACCAAATACATGAAAGTACTTGAGCGTTGGTTTCTTGTTAGCCATTATTTCGTAGGGTGTCTTCATTAAGTCCTTGTTGATCAGAGTTCGATTCTGGGTATAACATGCAGTATTTACAGCTTCAGCCCAAAAGTACATTGGAAGCCTTGATTCATTCAACATAGTTCTTGCAGCTTCAATTAATGTACGATTCTTCCTTTCTACAACTCCATTCTGTTGCGGAGTTCTAGGTGCTGAGAATTGTCTTGTTATTCCCTTTTCAACACAAAAGTCATTCAGAACTGCATTCTTGAATTCAGTTCCATTGTCTGACCTTATAGCTCTAACTGGAAGCTTCGAATCCAACTCAATCATTTTGATATGATCAATCACCATTTGAGGAGTTTCATCCTTTGAGTGCAGGAATAAAACCCATGTATACTTTGAATAGTCATCAACAATCACCAAGGCATATCTTATATGTGACATTGACATTACATTAACTGGACCAAATAAATCCATGTGAATTAATTGCAGTGGTTCAGTAATACTAGATATGTCAGTGCTTGGATGTGATGCTTTCTTTGCTTTCCCTTTCTGACATGCCTCACAAAGTCCTTCTTGTGTGAATTCCAATTGAGGCAGTCCTCTCACTAATTCTCTTTTGACTAGAGAATTCATAGATTTGAAATTAAGGTGTGAGAGTTTCTTGTGCCATAGCCAACTTTCATCTGACGAAGCTTTAGCATAAAAATAATTGACTTCATCTCTGCAACCTGAGTTCAGATTGGCTACGAACAAGTTTCCTTTCCTTACTCCCTGAAGAGCAATCTTTTCATCCTTCTTGTGAGAAATCAAACATCTCTCCTTCACAAAGTTCACTGTGTATCCCTTGTCACAAAACTGACTGATACTCAGAAGATTGTGTTTGAGACCTTCCACGAAAGATACATTATCAATGACGACATTGCCAGCTTCTAAACAGCCATATCCCTTAGTCATACCCTTGCTGTCATCTCCAAAGGTAACTACAGGGCCAGCTCTCTCAACAACATTTGATAGCAGGGCTCTATCTCCGGTCATGTGTCGTGAGGATCCACTGTCGAGAATCCAAATGACCCGGTTCACCTGTTTTACACCCTGCAATCATCAAATGAGTTAGGACTTCTTCGGAACCCAACATTGATTGGGCCCGGCATATTTGAAAAATTGTCCTTTGTCAGGTTTAACAACAGAACCCAACTTGACAAACTCATCTACTACTTTGACTGAACACTTCTCCTTGTAAACAGCCTTAACATTTTTGTATACAGGCTTAGGAGAAAATGTCTCCTTCTGAGAAACAGGAGGACTGGCAGTCTTTGATCTAGCATGCCTGTGATTTATGTGCTGTCTAGGTGTAGTATTGACATTCATAGCATGCATGCTTTTAAAATATGCAGACATAACATTGAAAGCACATAGCATACAGTTATCTACACCACATGGTTTATGGCATGCATCAATAGTAGGCATTTTATTCACAATAGCAGGAGTCTTAACAGTTTCTACCTTAACTTTATTAACATTTTTAAAGTTCTCAGTAGCATGGAATCTGTTGTTCTTTTCCCTACTATTAACAAACTTATTAGGTCTGTTATGATTTTTCTTAAGCTCATTAGCACCTAAACCAGGAGTGGATGAACTAGCAGTGTTCACATTTTGTATTGTTTTTTTAGGTACATATTTAGCTTCCTGGACATTTATTCCTTTTATGTCCCTAACAGGTTTTTCCTGTACTTTCTCTTCCTCTTTAAGATCTTCAAGTTTAATTTCATAATCCACTATTACACAACTATCAAGAACTGGTTCTGCAATAGGAGTTATGAAAAGAGGTTTCTTAGTGTCTTTAATAACATGTGGAATACCCCTTTCTATAGCAGTCTTTTTAAAAGGGGTAATGTTACTAGCCTTTCCTACGGATTGGTTATATTCAAAACCTATCCCAACTTTGCGTTTAATCTCTTGTTGGTCAACTAGGTCTTTCATAACAAATGAAGCAGTTCTATAGGCTTGACACCTGACCTTTTCCTTTTCAATTTTATCCTTCAAAAAGGCTTCAATTTCAACATAACAGTTGACTCTATTAACTTGAAATGCAACATCTTCAGTTAATTTCTCATTTATAAGTTTCAGCTTTTTCAATTCAGAATTCTCATCTGATAAAACTTGATTTTTGAGAATTAAGACTTTTATTCGATCTCTAGCATTAGTTAAATCCTCACCCAGCAATTTAAACATTTTAGGACAGCTAGGGTTTACCTCAATTCCTTGACGAGGTGGGGATTGTGATCCTTCAGAAGAAGAGGCCATTAGAGCAAGATTTCCCATATCTTCTTCTTCATCGTTGTCAGAATCATCCCAGCTTTTTCCTGCTGCTAAGTAGGATCTTCCCTGATGCTTCTTCAATAGAGCTTCATATTTCTGGTTTAGCTCGTTATATGAATCCTTCTTTCTTTCCTGCTTGGGCTTTCTACAATCTGTAGCAAAGTGTCCCATTTCATTGCAGTTGAAGCAACGGATCTTGCTTCTGTCAACCATCTCTGTCTTGTATCCACCTCTTGTATTGGATGAGCTAGAAGAACCACCTCTCTGAAATCTGTTTGCCATAGGCTTGAATTTGAAACTAGGGTTCCTCCTGAATCTTGTATTTCCAAATTTTCTAGCAATCAGTGCCAGAGATTCATCCTCAAGTTGATCAAGTTCTTCCATTGAGTAGAATTCACTTTCAGATGAATTCATTTGAGTTGCACCAACTTCTGCAACAATACCCTGATCAATGACTTTGACTGAAGAAGATTCAGTCATAGCTTCTCTATGTTCTGGTACTTCTGCTACAAGAGCTGTAGACTTGCTGACCACTTTGCCTGTACCATATATTTCTTTCTGTTGAATCTGCTCTAGCTCATAGGTCTTTAGTACCCCATAAAGTCTTTCCAATGAAATTTCATTCATGTCCCTTGACTCCCTGATGGCAGTAATCCTATGCTCTAAGTGAATTGGCATTGTCAGCAAAAACTTCCTATTAATCTCCTTCTTCGTATAGTGTTTGCCATTGAGATTTAGATCATTTATCAATTTATTGTATCTCTCAAAAACATCAGAGATACCTTCTCCAGGATTTGATCTAAAATGCTCATATTGAGACGTTAAGATTTCCAATCTGTTCTCCCTCACTTCTTCTGTTCCTTCATTCAGTATCTCTATCGTTTCCCAGATGTGTTTAGCATTTTTGCAATTAACAACATGATTGTACATTCCGGGATCAAGAGATTCTACCAAAATTAACTGCAGGCTGGTGTCCAAAGAATCCAGTTCCTTTTCAGTATCAGTGTACTCGGAAATTTCTTTATCAAATTGTCTGTGCGGAATAAGTACACCATCTATCATATGCTCAGGAATGATTGTTATTGGAGCAACAACACCGGTCTTCAAAATATCTTTGTACTTAGGGTTTGCAGTTCGAAGAAATAGTGTCATCTTCCTCTTCCAAAGATTATAATTATCTTTATCAAATGGAGGAATTTTAATGCTACTCACTCTTTGAGTACTCATATTAAAATAATGGAAGATTAAAAAGATTTGAGATTTTTAGGAATTAAAAATTTTCGAATTTTTAAGAAATTAAAAATTTTCGAATTTCTAATAAATTAATAATTTCGAATTTTTTAAAGAATTAAAAGTTGTGAAATTTTTAGGAACTAAAGAGATTTCAAATTTTTAAGAAATTAAAAATTTTAGAATTTTTAATAAATTAAAATTTTTGAAATTTTAATAAATTAAAATTTCAATTTTTAATAAATTAAAAGTTTCGAATTTTTAATAAATTAAAAGTTTCGAATTTTTAATAAATTAAAAGTTTCGAATTTTTAATAAATTAAAAGTTTCGAATTTTTAATAATTAAAATATTAGGATCTTGATTTTTATGTCAATCAGATGGCTCTGATACCAATTGTTAGGTCCAAATGATTGTAGAAGGGGGGTTGAATACAATCTTTAATAAATATTAGAATCTGTTTCGGATAATTTTTGATTAAACAATTTAAATTATTATCACGAAATAATAATCAAAGAAACACAGTTCAAGTAAAATACTTATATTAAACTTGAGGTGGGTTACAAGATTAAATCAGAAAATATTCACTAATTTAGCTCTTAAAATTCTAGAGAGATTTTGACATTAAATGCTCTTGAATTTTTGTTTAAGCCGAATAGAATGTTAATAGAAGTGTGTTATACTACTGACTTAATCTGCTATTTATAGACAAAATCAGATGCTGGAGACTTTTTTTCACTCGGGGAGACTTTCTCTCCTCAGAGAGACTTTCCTTTTTAGCTCGGGGAGACTTTCCTTTTCTGGAGACTTTCACTTTGGAAGACCTTTGAAGCCATGGAAGACTTATTAAGCTCGGGGAGACTTTTGACAAATAGGAAGACATTTTGAAAATATTCGGGAAGACTTTTGGAATTGTCTCGGGGAGACTTTCAAAAAGTCTTCTCGAGTAAACTCTGCCGACTTGCATGATTTCTTCAAATGTATATCTTCTGACCATTTCCATTTATTTTGTTTTCAATTTAATTTAAATTCTATTTGTTTTATTATATATCTTATATATTAAATTAATTCTCTTTGAATTAATCTAAGTAAATAGGATACATAATAAATTATCGTTTTGATAATAGAATTAAATTAAAGTCTTCTTCATTCTAAAATAATTCTAAATTAATTAATTTCTTAATCAATTTAAGAAATAAATTAATTCTGATTGAATTAATTTACCAATTAAATTAACTAAATAATTTAATCAATTAATAGAGAATTAAAATAAAGTCTTGACTCCACGACTGTTGATGATATAATTTTAAATCTTCTGTCTTCACACCATTGTCTGTAGCTGACCATTTCTTCTGTAATAAGGAATCTTCTCTGTATTTTGCCAACACTCCGTGTACTGTCTGGTTCACGAGTGATTCACAACAAATAATATTCTTCACTTGACTTTTATAATGGTTCACTTCTGCTCCTTCTGACTTGACTATATTTGTTGTCACACAATATTTAAATCTTCTGACACTGTAGCTTCTTCAAACTTAAATACTCCACTGAGGCATGATCAATTGAACTTCTTTCAATGTAGTACTGCTTCAAGTCTGTAGATTGACTTTGATCTTCTTTTTCTTGTCAAATAATACCTACTGAAGATTCCTGTGACAGATAATATATTTACTTACAAATTATCTATGTTTGAGTTGAGTTGTCATCTCACTAAACAAATAGACTTCTAAACATATGCCTTTCATTGTTATATTAGTAACATAATAATAGGGATTGATTGAATAAAATTTAAAATAATATAATATAACTTCTTGAAAAAGGTTAAAATTCGAAATTTGAAAGTTAATTTTAAAAATTAATATTCATTTATAAATATTTTCTTGGTATTTATGTTCTTTGAAATAAATTTAATTATATATATATATATATAATATTAAAAAAATAGTATTTACTCTATTCTAGAATACATATTTATTTGACATCTTATACGTATTTTAAGGTATGTAAAAAAATTATAATTTATTTTGAAAAAAAATCTAAAGAAAATGTAGTATTGAAATATGTATTTAGAAAAAAATAATAATATGTACAACTACTTTTTATATATTTTAAATTATGTATGAAAAATTAAAAACATACATTTTAAAATGAAAAGAAAAAATCATTTTTAATGAAAAATGTATGTCATTTAATAGTTAAAAAATAATGTACTATGGATTGCTATGTGATAACTTTTATATATTAAGATATAAAGAAAGCTCGAAGAATAATGTAAGAGAGAACCTAACACTGAAATATATTAATGAACTACATTGTAATGATCTTAGTCAAATAAAAACTAAGTAGGATTTTATATATAGCTCAATATCCTAACAACTACAAAGACTAAACTACTCTTATATTTTATTTCTCAATACTCCCCCTCAAGCCAATGAGTGGGAACAAAGTGAAACTCTTGGACTTGAAGATAATAGAAACTGCTACTAATCAATCATTGTCCTGACAGTTGGAGTGTGCTACTGCCATTTTGAGGACTACTGCTCACAGAGCTCAATTTTTTGTAAATAAAAAAAAAACTCCATCGACTTCCCTTCGCTCCTTTAACCACAACTTGATATGTTAATTCAAGGCATTTTGCCTCAACAGAATCTGGTAGAGCAAAGTGTTGAAGCACAACTTTTTCCAAGCATGACCGGAGTAATCAAGGCTTCATGCCTAATCTCCACGAGTAAACAAGATTTCACCCAATCTCGCACCATGCATTTTCTGGATTGAATTATCAGCTAACTTGACAATGCAAGATAAACCGTAAATGCTCACAGAGCTCAATATCATGGCAATTACTTCCATGTAAATGATGGCAATGACTTACATCTTTTAAAATCTCCATCGATCTCTTCTTCCTTGTCATCCAATAACATCTATTTTCAAAAGGCTACTTCAAGGCTAATGACCTACTTCAAGGGTCATGGCCGCCTCAACAGAATTTGGCGCCGGAATTTAAACGGAGAATCGAGGCACAATTATAGCAACTCGGTTATGCAAGCAATGCTATTTAATTTCAGCAACTTGACGATGCAAGCTAAGATGTAGAACTAGTTCGAGTACTCGTTCTTTCTGCACATTTCAGATATAAATCTCTTCAAATCAACGTAACACAAACCACTACCCCCTGTACTCGCGGCACTAGGAGCTTTTCCAGTCATCTGACAAGTAACATGGTGTTCTTGCCTATTTTTTTTTATCGCCTGAGAGAGCAAGCAGAGCTGCCACCAAACCAGCATTTCCTGCAAGCGATGGCTCCGTGTAATTATAATTACTGCGCACGTCATGAAAACCGTCATGCCTGTATTAGGATGTGGCTTCTTCGAATCCCTCCATTTCCAACCTCATTTATAGTTATACTTGATCTTGTTCTTGGGAATGGATGCACCTCTATGATGGACATGTTTCGGATAGTGATTGCCAAACCCGACAAGGTAACTCATCTTTCTCTCTTTAAACCTTTTTCATACGGATACCCAGGGCTCAAAAATAATCTCAAACGGGTTAAAAGCACTTGAGCTTCAGCAAGCTTGTTGTCCCAGCTAAATACACCATAATCTGGACCTCCCCAAAAAGCACCAGCATGTTTCACCATTTTGATATTAGTTGAAAGTGAAAGATAAGAGTTATTTCCCGTAGCATAATACAACCAAGCTCCACCCCAAACAAACTCATCCCAATAACTTGTGGAATTATACATTAATTCAGCCTCATTCCCAGAACTGTACCTGCCGCGCTGATCCCTAGAAAACTTAAAGAGCGTTTTAGCACCGTAAACAAGCTTATCTGAATAAGCCTTATTGTCCTTGAAAACAATTGATGCAGAAGCCATAGCATCTGCCATCTCTGCAGCAAGGTCTGAGTAGTTACTACAGGTAGTTACTGGTCGAGAGTAATAAAAATCCTCGGGACGCATCCAACTGTAATGATCATTAGGAATTGTACTTCCATCTGAGGTTTTCCCCGATCCTGCCTATGCTGCAACACGATTTATTATGTCAGCGAAAGAATTAAAAGTCTTGAGAAAATAATCATTCCCCCACTTAATGATCTCTTTAACATGATTAAGCTCTCCTGCAGCTTCATATTTTCCTATCTCGTCACCAAGAGAAAGAGCACCTCGTGCATTACTTCTTAAGTCTTCACTACTTGATTCATATTTCTCTTTCAAATTCATTTAATCACACTATCACATAGCACAACAATCAAAATACCCCATTTAGTGAACCAAGTAAAACATAATCGTTACAACTCACATTATCCCTCAACGGCATTTCATCAAACACCTTGTGCGCATCACAAACAAACTCCCTCTCAATCTCAGCCGGCCGCATCCGTCACAGTCCCTTGACCCTCTCCTCACTCATTTCATTCTCAACAAATCATACTCATTTGTCTCTCGAAATCAAGAATTAGGGTTTGGGGATTAAGTAGAGGATGTGTGGCTTTAACAATATAGGTGTGTATATTGGCAATATATGAATTAATTATTAGGCCTCAAGAACCTCGCTCTGATACCATGATAACTTTTATATATTAAGATATAAAGAAAGCTCGAAGAATAATGTAAAAGAGAACATAACACTGAAATATATTAATGAACTACATTGTAATGATCTTAGTCAAATAAAAACTAAGTGGGATTTTATATATAGCCCAATATCCTAACAACTATAAAAACTAAACTACCCTTATATTTTATTCCTCAATACTATGTACTCGTAGGATGTAGTATTGGAATTTAAATCATGCAGTATATTGGTAACATTGGTACACATAAAAACATATACTACTTTTCAATAAAGGACACTATTGTAATTTAAATAAATTGTATTAGGCAGCTAGCAGCACCCATGTACATATCACATTCCGTATATGTATAAACAGCAGGATTGGCCCAATATAAAAGCCCAGTTAATAAGTCCATACTTTTCAAAGAGACGCTATATGGGCTATGATTCTATGAAGTAACAATATGTCAGTATGTAGTTTGTATTTGAGATACAAGATTGGCCGGAATGAACTGACCTAAGGATTGGATTCAACCGGGTCCAAAAGGATATTACAAATCCTCATTTTCAAAAACAGACTAAAAATCAGTTTGATGATAATTAAAATTCATGCATAATAAGTATGATTTTATTTAATATAGATTATATACGATTTAAACTTATAAAAATTAGTTATAATGAATAAAAATTAATTTAATGAAAATATGTATATATTTTGATTTCAAAGTGAAATTCCATTAAATGCATACATAATTTAACTCAGGTCCATGTTATAATATGTAAAGAGAAAAATGAGCATTCACTAGAAATAAAAATATCGCCTGAAAATAACATTTTTCAAAATAAAATCACAAAAAAAGGAAGGTACCAAATCTAGCATGACAACCGTCATTCAAAAGCAAAGTTACTGCAGGTAGATTGGGACTGAAATATTTTGTAATTGCCGCGCTTGCTATGCCCCCTATATTTGTAGTCGACCAAAGCTATTGTTTTGGAAACTGTGATGTCAGCCTATGTGGCATCTGCCCATTTCACACCTTTTCAAATTTCAACTACACATATCGCCCATGCGGGGTCACAAATTTTCTGATGAAAATTTGTTTTTAGAAAAAAATATACAACTGTTTTAATTTTTTATATGCATGTTAATGCGCATAATCTAACAAAAAAAATTAAAATTTTTTTGTTTAAAATAAAAACTTCAATATAAAATTTTTATTTAGAAAAAATTCGAAAAATAAATCATCGAACCATGTATTGACATGCATGTTGAATTATGTTTAACATTAAAAAGATAATTAATTTGAGAAGGAGAAATTTTTAAATATTTTTTTAAAAATAAATATCTTTTTCTCAAAAATTAAATTAACCAAACGGAACAATACTTTTGTAAATTTTATATTTGTAGCTAAATGGAAGTATATTTTGATCAATAAATATGTGTATTTTATATGTATAGACAATTAGACAGTTGTATCTTTGCTGCTATATCGCATGTATGTATCATCTTTGAGACGTGTTACTTGTGTCTGCATTTACTGTTGGAGATGGAGTGGTTCGGTTTTTATTTAAATCTTCTTTGACTTTTCCATCTTGCTTATAACACTACATTATCTCTAAATTTTTTATACTTAATTAAGTTTTTTACATTCCCAGATGCATCTGATTTTTGAATTCAAGTAAAGACAAGTTTGTAATTTACTGTTCATGATGTCTTTGGATTCTTTTTAAGTTCTTGTTCTGTTTTTTTAATCGAGAGTTCTGCTAATTTTTCTACATTCACTTGAACCCTTCGTTCTTCATTTTTTTGTTTATTATATTGTTCCCACATGCAACGGAGAGATCTTTAAGTTGAACAAGAGAGAAGACTTATTTTGGGGCACATATATACATATAAGTGTGTGCGTGTGTGTGTACATATAAGCATGTCTAGTAGCAGAGAGATTGATCCTTTGTTGAGAGATCTGAGTGAAAGAAAGCAGAGCTTTCGTCAGAATGTGGTGTTGTTGGCTGCTGAACTTAAGGAGGTTCGGAACCGCCTTGCATATCAAGAACAATCATTTGTTCGCGAAAACATTACAAGACAGGTAGCCTCTTGTTTTTAAAGTATTGTGTTTGTTGTGGTTGATTTTATGGGCTTATGATTGCAATTTTTGCAGGAAGCGGAGATGAGAGTTAGGGAGATGGAGGAAGAGATATATAGACTTCATAAGAGTTTAGATGAGAGAAATGGGCAGTATCAAGAAGCAGCATCTACTGCTGACAAGGTATAATTTGCGGGTTTGTTACTGATAATTCTCTCTGCATTTCTTGATTTCTTTGTGTGATTTTGTTACCTGCCCTGGAAATTATGTCTAGTCGATCCTGATACTTGTTTCTTAGATCTTATTTGGGCTGTTTGGCGAAATCTTGTGCGAGTTGCAAGTTGAAATTTGTTGCGAGAAATACATTTTAGCTGCTTTTTTGAACTTTGCCAAACTGCCCTTTAGATTATTTAATTTAAGTGTTTTGCTCTTCAATCTGACTGTTTTGTGGCTTTCCCCTTATTTTAGTGCTTGATTTGCTATGTGCACACATGACTTTCATCTTTTTAGGCTGCTTTTTGGCTTTTCTTGTTTATTTTGTGGCTGAGAAAGTATCAAGTAGTGGTGATAATACTATATTGTTTCATTATATGCTATGGATTTTGATGTTTCAAAAGATTTGTCTTTCTCAAATCTAAAATTTAAGTTGATTAGGAAAAGAAGGATCTACATTCTACGCCATAATACTAGTATCCTGGCTTAAACTTATCTTAAAATATAATACCATGATGTTTAGAGTTTCACATTCAATTGATTTATCTTTCTTGCCCTTTGCAGCTCAAAGTTTAATAGATACCTATATACATGCAATGCACATAATTGTAACATACCTGAAATCTTCGTAGTAAGTGTAATTAATTGTAGGCCATGACATAGATGTGGAATATGCCTCAACCCATTTACCTTTTATGCAAATGCCAGAGTATTGTGCAGAGAGATTCTCCATGGTTTTGGTACAGGGACTTGTTTTATTCTCAAGTCTATTTCAGTTTACCATGTATTAGGTAGCGAGTTGCCGAGTTTTCTAAAATTTCATCCTCATTTTTCCGATACTCGGTTATAATGAATCTTGAAATGGATGCCTAGCTTGTAAACCAATAACTAGAGTCAAAGACAATGATTTCATTGTAGTATAGTTTAAATTCAACTGAGTCCAAACTAGTCAATGACTTATATCTGGGGTTTTGATTGTTTGCATTGGGGGCTTATTAAGTCGAGCTTAATATATCTAAAAGGGCATCTCAGGTTTTAATAATTCTATTATGTGCTGCAGTACCTCAAGGACGTGGATGATCTTAACTTAAAGCTCTCAGCTACTCAAGAAAAAGCAGATGCTAATGCTGCTCTGGCGCAGTCTGCCCAAATGCAGTGCTTGGTACTTGTGAAGGAGATAGAAGAGAAAAACAATGCCTTGAAGGAGTATGAGGCTCATGTTAATAAGCTAGGAGAACAATTGGATCTTTTGCAGAAAGATCTTCAAGCAAGAGAATTCTCCCAAAAACAACTGAAAGATGAAGTCTTGAGAATGGAGCATGACATTATGCAAGCAATGGCGAATGCTGGAGGAAGTAGTGATAGTGAGCTGAGGAAGATTCTGGATGAGGTATCGCCAAAGAATGTTAACAACATTAACAAGCTTTTGAATGCTAAGGATGAAGAAATTGCGAATCTGAGAACTGAGATAAGAGTCATGTCTGCTCACTGGAAGCTCAAAACAAAGGATTTAGAATCACAGGTACATAAACTTTTAGTAATGTTCAATGTTCAATATACTTTTTCATTTTTTTTACCAACTTGTGGACATATTCATACACCCTGTGCATCTTCTGTTATAACTGAGCTTTCAATATATAGTTAGAAAAGCATCGAAGAGCAGATCAAGAGTTGAAGAAAAGGGTCTTAAAGTTGGAATTCTGTCTCCAGGAAGCTCGTGCACAAACTCGCAAGCTTCAAAGGGTAAGCCAATGTACTATGGGTTCAAGCTCTTATATTATACTCCCTCCGTCCCATTTTACATGTCACTTTTGAAACAATTACGAATATTAAGAAGTTCTAACATAAAAATTATTTTCCATTTGTATCCATATTAATTACATTGATTGAGATAGTTTCAATGCATAATTTGAATAGTAACTCTATTATATTAATTACGAATACTAGTACCAATAATTTAGTCAAAGGTTTATTTTGGAAATTTACTTATAAAATTGCATTGAAAAGAGACAGTGGACGTATTATGGGATAAATTTTTTCCTCAAAATTGACTACTAATATGGGACGGAGGGAGTAAATTTTAATCCTTATTATTTGTTACTAATTACAGCTGATCAGATTTTCATGTCAAAATTATTATGAACTTGGTCCAGATAGCATATTATTCTGTCCTTTGTTTCTTTTTTGTTACTCTCTATATAGCTTTGAACTAAAATAGATTCCTCGAGAGTCGAGATACACAATATTGACAATAGATATGTAAAAATTCGTGTATCAATTAAATGTTATATGACATGTAGCTTTCTGAACATAATAATGACCAGTCAATAATAATTCATTATTATATAGGAGAGATTTATGGTAAGGGAAATTTTATGAATAACAAATCTATTATCTATTGAAAGTATATCTTAGACTGTTTTGCTTTATATCTTAATGTACAGACGGGAGAGCGAAGAGACAAGGCTCTAAAAGAATTGAAAGATCAGTTAGCAACAAAGGAAAGAGCTGGAGTTAAAGGTGATGGTAAACAAAATATATGGGAAAGCTCTGGTTTCAAGATCGTGATCTCCATGTCGATGCTGATCCTGGTCATGTTCTCAAAGCGGTAAAACTACTGTTTTATGTAGAATTATTGTATAAATGTTGGACAGCTTAGGTTTAGAAGTTAGATGTCGAGGTGAGGCAACTTGCTAAGCTATAGATGTCTATTTATGATGTAGAATGCTAAATGCAGATGGTCTCTCTCCATCTCTTTCGTTTATTTACTGTCTTCTGACCAGAATAGTGTAGCTTGGACAATTTTTATATAAGCATTTTAAAGTTTCTGCCAATGTATCGACTGTTTGCAGAATGGTTATCATGCATAGATTAGATTTAATTAGTGAACATAAGAATCAAGTGGTTAATGGGGTCATTCAGGATCTGCATAATGCTAAATCTTTTACTCTAATCTTTACCTGGCAGTGGCAGTAGAGATGTCTGTGTATATATTAATCTAATCATTCATGATTTGTATGTAGGGCATAGAAGAATACAGAAGTAAGATTTTACGTAAAAAGGGGACTGGATCCCCTCTCGCATTCCATAGGCAGACCTGATTGTGCCAAGTTGTCCCAGATAAAAATACATCCAACTATCTATACATGTAGGAAGCCCAGTTTGACTAATTTTTAGATTCTAAGCAGTGATTGCTGATTTAATTAATTCTTGAAGGTACTATCCCCCGCCTTCTTATCTGCAAAGAAAGATATATACCTAAGTTTAGCATCTTAGAGCTATGATATGTTAAAGCAGTGAGCTTGTGATCCCACTGGATGCCAGCTCCTCTGTGTAATAAAGTCAAATTTTCCCTGTGCTGACTGATATTACGAAAATTATGCACCCTATATAGTGGGTTTGGTTGGATTGCTTGCATTTGACACTGCTGAGGAAGTTCCGGACATGCAAAAGAAGTTATAAATAAAAGGATGATAATAGATTGCACCAAAAAGGAAAAACGAGGGTGAGGGGTTTCTGTGATTTGATTGAATGCAAATGTGAATAAAGGAGGATTTGACCACCTGTTTCCCCCGTCAAGCAGCTGCAAATGTGTAGCAGTGTAGGTCAATGATATGGGTTTCTTTGAAAATATGAAACATATATATATATATTTTGGAAAAGCTCAATTTTGGTTTCTCCTTTTGTCATTCTTTAAAACAGTTGGACAAATGATGGAAAGGTTTGTCCTTTTGATAGTTAAAAAACCGATGTGAACGGGGCTTTTCAAAAATTAGGTGAAAGGGAAGAACATAATTACCTCGGCTCTGCAGCTACTCCATTTGCTGCTGTTGGTTTTGGACTTTTGGTGATACTGGCTCGGGTGATGAAGAATAAGGATATGGAGATGATTAGTAGTACAAAAACCAGTGCCCATATCGTGTTGAAAGGAGTATGTTAGTTCCTTTTATTAATTGTTGAATGGTCCACATTAAGAATCATAATGTAATAGACTAAGAGCTCTCTGTACTTGAATTTGTGGTGGTTATCATGGCAGCTTGTCCAAACCCGCAGCTGGTTTGTGCTGATTTTTTCTAATAATAGCAGCTAAAAGCATATGAAACATGGATGAAGAGTATTCTGATCCCCGCTTTGTTAAGCAATTAAGACTCTAGCTCTACAAGCATAATCAAGTGCTGATTGCAATGCAGCTTTCTGGCACAGACCATCTTTGTGCTAGAAGTACAGGAGCATTACCTTTGCAGGAGGTGTCACCGGAGTTGTGGCCTGCATGGTGACAAGACCACCTGTATATGATGCTAGATAAGCTGCCAACGGTTGGTTAATGGTTAAGTACCAAGATTTGTGCTTGGCCTCGTTACTAGATTAATGCTAGAAGTAGTGAATTTACTGAACCTGTATCAGGTTGCGGAAGAATCACAGTAGGCATGGATGATTATCTCCTCTCCTCTAATCTTAAGCCTCTTAACAATCAAAATATCTCCATAAAGAGAAATGTTTCCCGTGTTAAACAACCTTTAAAAACATTGATTCTACAAAAAGATCTCCCATGCATAATTAGTTCATTGTCAGAATTTGCTTCTACAGCAACACTTTCTATGAATTGTGCTATTTTTGGTCCAACACCCTGATATTGTTATAAACGACCTTCATTTTTATACAGCCAGTGAGCCGGACATCTTTATACAAACAGATTACAAAGGATCAAATACAATTATTACCCGGCCATAATCAATAAAAATATGTATAACAAATGTTGGACAAAGAATAAAATGATTTGACTATTGTTTCATGACTTCATCCACTGTAAGGGGGTGTTTGGCTTAACTTTTAAGTAATAAGTTATTTTTAAAAAAAAAGTATTTTCATATTTTTTTTTGAAAATTAATATTTATTTTAGAAATTTAAAACTAAATCGTATTTCCAAATTTGAAAATAAGTTACTTATTTTCAGAAAAAGTACATATATACCAACTTTTTCAGCTTATAAACTGCTTATAAGTCCAGACGGTGCCTAAATATCCCCACACATGAAACATATTTATGTACATTTCAGTATGGCCAACCTTTTGAGCAAAATTTTCAAATATTTTATTCCAATAGTCAATTGTCTCTACAGAAATTTAGAATAGGACTAATATTAGTTTATGTTTTATTTCCTTAAATTCTAATCTGAAATTAAAAAAATATATAAATAAATATGTTTTGCTTTATCGCTTGTGTTTTAATAATCAAATTTGTCATGTTTCTTGCGAATGGCCTTGGCATGATCTGCGAAATCTAAAATATAATTATTACACAAAATAATTGTCAATAAAATTATACCAAGGATCGGTTTGGGTTCCTAGTTATAACTTATAGTTTAAAATTTAAAAATATATACAAACAATATTACTGCAGGAACGAGATTCATCAAAACTTATTGGCTCTGCGTTTATAAAATTTCAATTCAATATTTGACTTTTCGTTTATTTTCCCCATACCAATAACCAACGTAGCCACCTTAAATAATAATACAAAGAATTGTCAATTTTGAGTTCCTTTTATATCATCAAATATCATTAAAAACATATGCTCCTTGTGTTTTTTTTGGCTTTGATTTTTAGCATATATATACATATTTTTATGATTTGATTATATAACAAAAATTATTATTTTATTCTTTTTTAAAAAAACTAAAACATGTAACTAAAATTTTAAGTTATAAAAATATTAATTTTAATTTTTAAAATGTGTGACAAATATTAAATGACAAAAAAGGAAGACACAAAGGAAGTATACAAACATTTCTGGATGGCCACACTGAGAATATATTTATTTGCTTTTTCTTACAGATTTAGCAAACACAGCATGATTATACATACAAAACATGTATGTATATTGCAAGTCTCCATCCTTCTCACAAATCACAAGTAATGGTCTCTTTCGACTTATTAAAGGAATGTGTGGAAGTTTTCTACTGGCTCATTGCTGTTTCCTCTCTGTCAATTATAAGGTGCAAAAGTTGCATAACTTTATGTTGGGGAGTCACTTTTCTTCCTTCTTTCTGTGATTAATTAATTAAAAAAACACCCTAAACACCCCTTTTTCTAATTCCTCAACCTCCACTAATATTAATTCTTTTTTCTTAACATAATTCATTGTATATTTCACCTCATTGTTTGGACTTCAATTTTCGACAAGATTAATACGAGTAATAAAAAATCTAAATATCTATAATCTATGCATGCATTTATCTTTTTAATTACTCCATAATATTTATTTTTATAAAGATTCAAATCTCTAATATTTGATAATTAACTACGAGGGACGAGAGTTGTTAAATTGAGTTTTACAAATTTTTATAATTCGACTTAATTTGTTCATTTCTTATTAAATATATATTTACAAAAATTTGAAATATTAGCAACACTTTTCTTACAAATCAAATTCAATAATGTTGTTTAAATAAATATAAAAATAAATTACAGTGTTTATATTTTTTGACTTGGTAACTTGTTGATGCAAGATCAGTGTCTCATCTCCCTATTTTTCTAAAATTAATACATGTGTAAATTGAAGCTCTTAAGTATGTTTAGTTTGACTTGTTGTCCTTTATATGTTTCTGGTTGATGGAAGAACTAGTACAGTTTATATCAAGTTAATTAAACAGTTAATAGTACAGTAGATATTATTATTATAATTATTATCAGACAGCACTATTTGATAAGATCAACAATCATATTCATAACTCATAAGAGTGATTTAAAGATATAGAAAATTATACAGTAATAAAATAGAGAAGGGAGTGCAAGCATTTTCTCTCACCTAATCGGGGGCTACCAGTCTACCACTGATAACTCCACATTTTCTAATTTTCACAGTTTATTTTGCATCAAAATCTATCCTTACAGATTTTGTATGTACAGCATTCTTCTTGGTATCATTTTTTTGCTTTGGGGTTTTCAAGAAGAGGTGGGTGCAGAGTGTGGTGTTTGAAAGCTCCACCTGGGCTTAGATTTAGACTCACATTTGCCTCTAAAGGGAGTACCCAGATGAAAAACATGCTAAAGGTATAATCTTTATACTAAATGGGTTGGTGTTTTACTGATTTAGGTGATTTTCATTGTGAATTTTTTTTTCTTGGCTTTCCTGAAAATCTTTATTTTAGAGATCTAAAGTGGGTTTTGCTTTTTAATTTACTGAGATCCGAGCTCTGAAAATGCTATTTGTGTTCTTTTTTAAAAAGGTAATGGACTAGTTATATTTGTTGATTTTTCACTTTTTGTATGGTACTAAGGTGATATAGTTTCTTGATAGTTCAAGTCATGACATATAAATTTTAAGAGAAAAGCTTTGTTCATGTGCTTAAAGATGGTGATTTGCTTGATTATATGTTCTTAAGCTGAGATTGTCTAAAACAATTGTTATTATGGTTGTTGACATTGATACAAATGAGGAGCTAATTTCATATGCTTAAAAATGGTTTATTAATTAAATATGTTGTCTGTGCAAGTATGTAATTACATTTAAGCTGAATCTTTTCTCAATTTATCCCAGGTATATCAAGGGTCTGTTAGGCTTAACATGAAAATGTTACTTGTCATCAAGGTTTTTTTTTTTTTTTGTAATTTTCAAGTACAAGTAATTTTTTTACTTAGTTATTATCTGTTTAGAATGAATATTTTAATTTGCAAGTCAATTAGGTGTTTGATATTATTTAACTTGATATTGTTAATAAAGGTAAAGAGATACGGTAACAAAAGGTACCCAAAGTTGCATGTTGTTGCTACAAGAGTAGTATTGATTTTTGTTCAAGTCAAACTACAAACTCAAGAAATACCAAAAAAGGACCCTTAATGTTATTTTGAACTTTTAAGTTGGTTTAAGCAACTTTTAATGTAAACCCTTTGGTCATAAGTGATTGGAAATGGATCCTGCTGAGGTGCTTGCTTGGTAGGTTTAGAAATATATCTTTTTATATATTTATTGTTACATTGTTCTTAAGCATTTTACCTTTTATACTTGCTCCAAGCATTACAAGAACTTTTGTTGGCTTGGAAAAGAAAGGACAATATCAATGTAAATGTTGTTGTTTCATGCTTTCCGGACAATTTTGCAGTTTTGAACAGTCTGTAGAAGATGACTACCGGTCTAAACAAGGGGCTATCTAAGGAATCTGTCCTTGGCCTCGAAGTCTGGGAAATTATTGGCATTGCTGTGGGGTTATTTATTGTGGTAATTCTTTTGGCACTAGCATACTATCTTACTTCACGAAAGAAACTGAAAAGAACAAGACAAAATATTCCTGTCAGCCAGATCCCAACCATTTCAAAGGAAATTAAAGAAGTAAAGGTAGAACAAGCTGCTGCAAATGATTTTGTTCCACGCGAAGGGATTCTTCTCACCATTCATGACAAAACTAATAATAAAGAAGCTGATAAAGTATTAGTTCATCTAGGATTGGGAAGAACAAAGAATGGAGATAATAATAGCAGTCACGGTTCTTTTAATTATTTAGAGAAAGATGGTGGATCCCAATCTGGAGAAGAAGGGAGTTCTGGTACATTTGCTGCGTATAAACGAACTTCTTCGCATCCAATAACTGCACCTTCTCCTTTAAGTGGACTACCTGAATTTTCTCACTTGGGTTGGGGTCATTGGTTTACCTTAAGAGATCTTGAAGTTGCAACTAATCGATTTTCGAAGGAGAATGTACTTGGTGAAGGTGGTTATGGAGTTGTGTATAAGGGACATTTAATTAATGGGAGTCCGGTTGCAATTAAAAAGCTCTTTAACAATCTGTAAGTTTTTAAGGAAGCTTCTGTAGCTTTAAAACTTAGTGATTTTTCTCTTTCTCCATTGTAATTTATCAGGTTGAATTTTCTATTTTTTCCCGTTTTCTAGGGGCCAAGCAGAGAAGGAATTCAGTGTGGAGGTTGAAGCTATTGGTCATGTGCGCCATAAGAATTTGGTTAGGCTGTTGGGATACTGCATTGAAGGAACGCATCGGTATATTTTCATTTAATCATGTTGTACACCAAGTTTGAGTATGTGTTTCTGTCAAATGGCCATTTTATTCAAATCCAAATTCCTATATATCTTAAATAGTCTATGCTAGCTTCTGGTGGTTGAAGATGAGGTTTATAGTGCTGTTGAACTTCTAATATATAGCAGATACACTGTTTGTAGTGTAGTGTCTATTATAATTCACACAATACTTAAAAAGCTCTGTTCTCATCAAATCAGGATGTTAGTATATGAGTATGTCAATAACGGCAATTTAGAACAATGGCTTCATGGATCTATGCGTCAACATGGATATCTTACTTGGGAGGCTAGGACAAAAGTTCTTCTTGGAACAGCTAAAGCGTGAGTGAAATTCAACTTCCTATCTTTCTTCTCATATCATAGATCTCATTATGTGATAAATTAAATTGCAGCCTTGCGTACTTGCACGAAGCAATTGAGCCAAAAGTGGTTCACCGAGACATAAAGTCTAGCAACATACTAATTGAAGATGACTTCAACTCCAAGGTTTCTGATTTTGGTTTGGCGAAGCTACTTGGTGCTGGAGAAAGTCACATTACAACTCGCGTTATGGGCACATTTGGGTCTGTATATTCATACTATTTCTTTTTCGTTGTTATTAAAAAGTCTTGAATTTCTTATTACTGCTCTTTACCACAAAATGTGTCGCGTTTACCTTTTACTGTATTATGTTACTAAAGAATTATATTCAAATGTTGAGTATAAGAATAATTCATCTTCATTTCCTCAATCGATTTATGCAGGTATGTGGCACCTGAGTATGCAAACACTGGCCTTCTGAATGAAAAGAGTGATGTTTATAGCTTTGGGGTTGTGCTTCTAGAAGCAATTACTGGCAGAGAACCTGTTGATTATGGCCGTCCTGCTCAAGAGGTATTAACAATCTTTCTTCTTCTTCCCAGTTTCTTCTTATAATTTAAAGAATGGTTCTATAATCTTCAGTTTCTGGTAGAAGTTATAGTTTTAGATTTCCACTAAAAGAATCCTTAAGATAATAGATAGTGTCGCTGGATTTATTTTTATTGTAATTTGCAGTTAAATTCTTTTTTGATCCCGTCTCGTAGAATCTGTTGGTGGAATTGCATAGATAGTAGTTACCATGTCATGCTTTTAAATTTTTTATGTGCAACAAGGTAATTTAATACCAATATTATATTTTAGGGTCCTGGTCCCTGACAAAACCAACAATCACCATCTCCACCGTTAGATCAATCCACCAACGATCCAGATTTAAAAGAAAAAATTAAGCTTCCTCGTAAATTTACCGCGGACAAGTAGGGTTCCGCGATTAATTTCCGCGGAGCCCTGTCTATCCGCGTTAAATTTTTGAGGAGCCTAAAAAAATTTTAAAATTTGAACCGTTGGTGGATTGATCTAACGGCAGAAAAGGTGATTGTTGGTTAACGGGTCCTTGACATGCGATTGTCAGGGACCGGGACCCTATATTTTATATTACAATGTAATGAATTGATCCATCATCTTATATAGTTCAATTACCCAAAAATCGTTCTTTAGCTTGTTCTTCATAAAAGCTTTCTGCACCTACTCTTATGGTGATCTATTGTCAGATTGCTGAGCTTTGTTTGGAGATACATGAGTTCTTATTATTGCATGGAACTTCACGTGTAGTTGGTACTTGCTATGAATAAAGCCTCAAAGTCGGACAATAGTATTTCCTCAAAGTTTTGAAAAATAGGGTGTTATTTTTGTACGAAGGATATTTTTTCACATTACGTCTCCTGATATTGTTAATAATTACAATAAAAATTTCTATTATGGTTGAGGACCATGAATGCTATCATGAGTTGTGACACTCGTTGCTATCTATATTAGGTTCAGTCTAGATTTATGCCTCGAAGTATATTATTTCTAACATTATTGGTGCTTTAACGTCAAGAGTTTTACTGTCTTGAATCTTGATGAAGGTGAATTCTGTTTACAGGTTAGTTTAGTTGATTGGTTGAAAATGATGGTTGGGAGCAGGCGTTCAGAAGAGGTGGTGGATCCAAACATCGAAACAAGGCCATCGACAAGAGCCTTAAAGCGAGCCCTCTTGACTGCTTTGCGATGTGTTGATCCAGATTCTGATAAGAGACCTAAGATGAGCCAAGTTGTTCGTATGCTTGAATCGGAGGAGTATCCCATACCGAGGGAGGTTAGTTGTGATCTTCTATTCTATGTTAAGAAGATATAATTTTCAATTGTTGCATCAAGAAGACTAAGCTTAGATTTTGGTGGTGCATTCATCGTAGATTACATATGCTCCTAATATAGTGCTTCAGTTAAGCCTACAAAGATCTTAGAAATTGAGCTCATCACGTGTGAGCCTAAAGATAAATTACATCTATCTATATATACTGGGATTATCTCTTTTATATTTTATTTCCTCGTGATCTATATGTTCACACACATGTGCGTGTATAATTAGTTAGACGGGATTCATTACCATTAGCCTCTTTACCATGGCGGACATAGGGTATATACCTAGACAGGAGAGAGGTGAAAGTATGGTTTTAGTGTTTAAAATCTAATACCATATGAGGTACTATGCTATGTAATTTACTAATTCTATTGTATTTCACATAAGAATGAGCACACATGAACAAATATATAGGCATGCGTAAGACTATTTTAGAACACCAACATCTACACTATTTTTATTTTCATTTGAGTTAAACTGCACATGATCATTCTCATATTTATGTTCTTTTATCTCGACTTCACATAAACAAAGCAAGCTAAATTTTCTTAATTAGCAGTATACTATTGAAATTCAGTTAACTATTTGGACTCAAATTACAGTTATCAACTTTTCAGGATCGAAGACATCATCGAAGATCCATGGCAAGCAGTGTGGACACTGAATCCCAGAAAGACAACTATGACACAGATAAAAGTGACAACCCAGACTCAAGGTCAGAGAGCAAAAGGAACTAAAGAACGTTATTCATCATGCTCGTATTAATCAATGGTAATTGGTGCATCATAGGACATCAAGTTTATCGAATTTGGAAGGCATAGTTGATTTTTTAGAAGGAAATAGATCAGTAGGGTGGAGGAATCGTTAAGGAAACAGTTCGGAGAATGTGCGGTGGAAGAAACTTGATAAGTTTTTTCTTGAATGCACCACTGCACTAATTCCTGTTGATCCATATTTTTTTTCTTAATTAGATTTTCAGATGGTTGTTTTGTTTGTATGAATGAGCTATAATTATTTTTCTTTCATCTTTAATTGGGATGTTTGTAGATAAAGGAGTTGCTATGTACAGGTTCGAACATGTCTTTTTTTATTTATTGAATATTTGTTTGATGAAGGGTTTTTTTTTAGTCAATTTTAGACGTGAAAGAGTCAAAGAGAGGTGTTTAGCTGAAGCATCGTCGACAAATAAGCCAACAGAGTGCGAATTGACCAGTGGAGTACATAGAATACTGTTTAATATAAATTTTATTCTGAAAGATCCCGCCTTTTGTATTTTGGCGGGTCTGCTTGTTTAGTCAAGAATGGATTAATTCGAAAATTTAAATCTTGTAGAGAGGTATGCGAGTGTATTTATAAAGAAAAAGTGCCAATTATTATAGCTATTAAAATTGAATGGCTACTACACTAGTACACTACTACTTCATAAGCCAAAAAATTTACTAAAAAATAATTGTTTTAGTTTTTTAAGTTTTAACAAACTATTAGAATTTATATATATGAATAAAATTAAACTAAAATATTGAAAGAATAATTCAAATTCAGACTAAAATTCATAATATATCATTATAAATTTTCACTATAAGAATCAAATTCAAAAACAGAAAAATGTGTAAGTTTTAGCTATCAAAATTAAAATTTTACGCTCACAAAAAAAAATAAAAATTTACGTGCTACTATATTTTTGCTTCAAGGAAATATAAATATACATTATTTTTACATTTTTAATCTTTATAATAAATAATTATATTACTATATTTGAAATATAAAAATGGGTTTAAATTGTTTTTTTACTAGCAATTCAAAAATGAAAAAATGTTAAAAATAACAAGTTTTTAAGCAAAATTAAAAAAATTAACAATTTTCGGATGTAATGACAATTTTTACCGGATGAGATACCCATTTGTCAATTGCTATCTCATTTATATAAGATACTTAACTCACAAATACGTATCTCATCAAAAAAAATTTAAGAAAATATAGATACGCATTTGTAAATTAGGTATCCTATATATGATACCCTACTGACAAATGCATATCATATATAGATACTTAGTTGACAAATGCGTATCATATGTATTCTGAATACCCATGTCATAAATGTGTATTCAATCCGTTATTTCTAACCATCTTTTCTAAAAATTGTTATTTTCATCAATTTTGTACCAAAATATGTTATTTGCTTTTTCCTTGAGCAGTTCTTTTTCAAAAATGAATCTACCGGGTTTATGCGTCATAAAAAAGCAATTAATGGTTCAGATGTTTAATAAGAATAAAAGAAAGAAGAAATAATCAAATTAAGTTCGCATATTTACCTAGGTGAATTTTTGAGACAATAAATAATTTTTATCTACGAAACCCATTAAAAGGGGGAGTTTAAGATAAATCATACAGAAATGATCGAATCGGCAGATACCCCGAAAATGCTATGAGGTGTTCGGAAATGGTCAAAGTAGTTGAATAAGAGGATTAGTATGACTATAGCTCTTAGAAAATCTACGAAAGACGAAAAAGATTTATTTGATATTATGAATGATCGGTTATGGAGGGATCGTTTCGTTTTGTAGGATAGTCGGGTCTATTGCTCTTTCCTTTTGCCTATTTCGCTTTCGTTTTAGGAGGTTGGTTCACACGTACAATCTTATAAATAATATATTTTGGTACAAAATTGATGTTTAGAATTTTTTTGGAAAAAGATTGTAATAAATAACGGATTGAATATGCATTTATAACATGAGTATTCAGAATACATACGATACGCATTTGTCAATTGAGTATCTATATAATACACATTTGTTAGTTACGTATCGTAGGATACCAATATACAAATACGTATTTATATATATTTTTAATTTTGATTAAAAACTTGTTATTTTTAACATTTTTTCACATATCCCTCTTTAGATATAACTCTATTATTACTATATTCGTCTCCGCTCGATTTCTCAATTCGATCCATGCAATTCTGATCTAATTTTCAGGTAATTTTTTTAAAGATGGAATCATATTTTATGGATTATTTCATATTTGAATTCAATAATTTGACGAATTGCGTGGTATTTTTCTTGGTTTAGTGATGACTGATGCCTATAGTCTGTATTTATTTTAATTTGAAGTTTTTATTATGGTTGGGTTTAGAAGCGGGATTTGATTTGAATTGATTGCCATGTGTTTGATGAAATTCCCCTTAGAATAAATTGCATGCTTATATATGTTTACTGTAATGGTTTCGTAAGACTGATTTGGATAAGTAATCCATAATAATTTTATGGTCAGTAAAAGCTCGACTAGATTCTATTCAAGCATAAATAAACTCCGTAACCATGTCTGACTCTTTAAATTTAAATTTGGATTTGACCATTACCGAAGAAGTTGAAAGAAGATTATTGTTTTGAATTTCCCCTTAACTAAACTGTGGATAGGATTGAAAGAAAGTGATATATGGCGTTCTAGAACGCACGACACGGTTCAGAAGTCGATAATGTGTAAAGTTACAGCTAGCTGTTTCATGGTGCAATAAAATTTCATCCATTTCTTAGTGGAATGTACATTTGTTGTATGCAGTGAGTCGATTGAGACATGGTTTAACTGTTGTGGTGAACTTGAAATATTTGGGTGGGTGCATATAGTGACCAATCTGATAATTGCCTGATCAAGAAACTTACATTTACAAGAAAGGTTTCTGCTCATATCATATGCTTAGTGGTAATTCATATATATTTTGAAAAGTATTTTGTTGCTACTTATCTTTTATTTAGTTCAAAATCTTATTTCTCAACCGATAAAAAATGCATTGAAAAGTGTTATGCCTCGAGTAATTGAGTTAAATGATCTCTTAAACACTTGCTACAGTAATACGCCATTTACAGGTGGTTGCTAAGTAAACTAAAGCACAATAACCTCTGTAATAGTTTTATACATGATTTCATTTTTTGCTTCTAGCCTTTTAAAATTATTATTTCATTTGTGTGGCCTTCCCCTACAACTCTCTCTATTGGTTTATATTGGCGGACTTGTTATCTGTGTGGCAGCATTGTCTATGCACCATTTTATATTCTTGGGTTTGATCTTAGAGAGGCCAACTCTTGTAATTACCTTGTCTTGAGGGGTTTTGTAATGTCACGACGGTTATCTTTTTCTCATAACTGCAAATATCACTTTCTGTTCCATTTCATGTAATAGAGAATTGCATTCAGTGGTTCTTTGCGTTCATTGAATATTTTTCTCTCATATAATGTAATATTTTATTTCACAGATTAAAGTTCTTAAAGGTGGCTTCCGATACTATGGTAAACATAATCAAAGGTTTATACATTTCATGGTAACTTTTCTGCCCCATCTATTAGTTTTTCAGTATTCATGGTCATTGATCATGTTATTTATGTTGCTCTTATGTCAGTTAAGCAGAATCCTACTATTTTTTTTAAAAAAATATGGAAAAAATGCTTAATTTGATTAGGAAGTTGAATTTTTGACTAACATATGATGAAAATCTTGGTCATCAACCTGTTGGTTATGATGCCAAGGTGGTTTATGGTTGTGAACATCGTGATGATTGAGGAGTGGTGCTTAATGATTTTTATTAATTAATTGGCAGAGAAACTTTTTTAAATAGATCTATTTATTTGCCAATTACGATGTACATCAACCTATTTTATACATGTTTTTCTATTTTAATAATTGTTTACTGATTTTCAATTTGATGATTATATCACTCTCTTAGTGTCATTTTTGTAGCTACAACTTGAAACCCCTTTTCATGTATTGAATCTATGTAAAGTTATATCCTAGAAACATGTGCTAGAATAGATTTCTCTCAACCTTCATTCATCCATGCACACGGCAATGCTGACCTTTTTTAGGTTTAGTTAGTAGAGGAAAATTATTACATATCAATAAGACTAATCCCAAGTCCCAACTCGCGGCAGAGTTTCTAGTATTACCTAAACTCAAAGGTGGAAGAATATATACAAGTGACAATTTGTCTCTTAATTTTTTTGGTTTCCTTTACCCCTGGTTTGATACCCACTAACCATTTACATTGTTGGGTTGCAGTGACATACCAATGGCACAATTTATTATTAACATGAATGCAGCATTACCCCAAGCACAGAAGTTTATATTACATGTTTTGGATGATACTCATCTGTTTGTACGATCTGACATGGCTGGAAGCATACGCGATAAAATCTCAGAGTTCAGAGAACAGAATACTTATGAGAAGCCTGCATGATATATCTTCCTGGAAAGAAGATCAGAATACCAAGGTTTTATCTTTCGTCTTGAATAAGAAGATTGTATTTTACTCGTGAAATTTTTGAAAATTTGTATTTGTGAATAATTAGCATTAAACCTAATCTCTTTTTAATTAAACTTCCTTGGTAATATATGAATTTAATGTGCCGCGTATGTGTATATATATATATATATGTATTATATATATATATATTAAAAAGTTCAATGGAGACCACTGTTAAATCGGATACTATATATGTTCTGCAAGCAGAACTTTGTTTTGTAATATCCTGCAAGTAGAACATATTTAAAATGTGTCTACAAGGTTTCCAATATAATAGTGGTCTTCGTTGAAATCCATTACATACGAATTGGCATAATTTTATTGCATAAAATGCAGACATATAAAAAATATAAAACATTAAAATTTATGCAAGTATAAATGCTGGACAGTGGAGAAGTGTAAAGGCGCTAATGAATTTATATTATTTGATATTATTTATGGTTCAAGTATAAGAACATTATTATACATGTCAGATATACTTCCGTGAGGAATAAGGCAGAAATGTAATGCATATAGTGATACAGATGGTGAAATGTATTGGACACGTTTATACAGTTGTGTATTCGTGGTTTTGTTCAAGAATTCTGTTAGGCCTTTAAATTCATTCACTACATTTATAGTATCAGCAATTATTCTTGTCATTTATGCTAATCTTAAAATTAATAATAATGGCAACATATTGATAAACAACTGATACTATAAGTGTCTATATGAAGTTAACAATATAAGAGTATTAAGTAGGCAGTTAGTCTGATTGAATAAATGCTTCACTATTGTTTTATATGATGTATATTTCAGTTGGAACTTGTCAAAAATGGTAAAGTCACTATGACTCAAAATTGTTTGGAAACAGCAAAAACTAGTGCTATAAATTGTTTTGTAAGAAATATGATCTTTTCTTTATTTCAAAAGATTGAGAAGATGAAAGTTGTTAATATGGAGCAGTTCAGTAAGGTAATAATAATGTTGATTGTTATTGATATGGGCTTCAAGTCAGACATGGTTGAAGGAGGAAGAGGCATCAATGTTCAGAATGAAAAAGTTGTTTATCAGCCTCAAAATTTTCCAGGTTTGCCTCCAATCTTTCAAGGATTTCCAAACTGGAATTTCCCAGGTCAGCAAAATCCAGGACAACCCAACAATATTCCAGGTTTCCCGGGCATTCCCTTTTTCGGATTTCCACCACCCATCCCAGGTGGTGGTGATTCTCCTCCTCTACCCCCAGGTTTCAATCTGCCTTTATTGCCCTTGTTTCCTTTCTTACCATACTTTAGGTATGGACCTCCTAGATACTGTATTCGCTTTATTGGATGCATTCCCCTACCCAAATTTCTCCCACCCGCCCAGGGCCAGCCTCCTCAGGCCACACCTGGCGTGTCTCCTACACCAGATCAGGGTCCACTAGCCCCTACGGTTCAGCCCTCACCGATCAACCCATCTCCTTCTCAGCCTCCACCAGCCCAAACTAACCCCCTTCAGCCACCACCGATTCAGCCTCCACCAGCCCAAACTAACCCCCTTCAGCCACCACCGATTCAGCCTCCACCAGCCCAAACCCCTCTAGTTCCTCCGCCAATGGCTCAGACCCCTGCAATTCAGTCTGAATTGATTAGTCCAGCAAGTCATCTTCCAACAGTCCCGACACCCTAGGGGCAGTTATGGCCAAGCCTTAGCTAATAATTTTAGTTGTGGGGAATGTAGGCCAGTCATGAATATTTACATAACATATTATTAATCATATACTTCTACTACTAAAATTTAAATGTGCATCTCTTGAGCACAGTCTTTTCTTTTTTACTGCAGAAATTTATTACCGCATGGTTAAAAAAAAAGAGCGACAAATATGTTTCATGAGAGGAATTATTTCTGGTTTTCTTTTTGTTTGCTACCCAGATTTAAAAATAAGTTATTTTATTAATGGTTCCAAACGCACCTGGGTTCCGCTCTAATTGACATTGAACAAAAATAGTAAGCTAATATATAATTTGCACAATCTAAGAAAATATGCAATTGTAAATAAAGGGAACATTTAGATATTAGGTTTATAAGTTGGTCAACTTATGTTTTTCTATGACTTACGAACCACCCTTACAGGAGAAAACATATGTAGCCTACATGAGTGAAATGTGGCCAATCTTCATGTAGTTGGTCAAGTAGTGACAGCCACCAAACAAACCACAAGAAAATAAAACGATTCAACAAAAGCAGCGAATAATTAAGATTATTAATTATTATGCTCCATAAGCTGATTTGGCACTCTAATTCTATGTCGTAATCAAATACCAACCGCATACAGACAATCTTAACCACCCACTTACTCTGATCCAACGGCAAGGATTATTACAAACTCAAATCTCAACCACCACCAATATTTGACCAGGAGCGCTCAATCGGTTTTAAGGTAAAATTAAATCAGGTGATATATTTTCAAAAATAATAATTTAAATTGAAAAGTAAATAAATTATATTTTCCTATAATTAATACAGTATATAATTTTACAATTTGATGTGATAAAATATAACATCATCTTCCGCTAATGTAGTTCTTAGTGTTTTCATTATCTTCTGCATTAATTAAAATGTTTAAAATAAATAATTGTTTGAATGATAAGCAAGAAGCCACCAAATGAATTGTCTATAAATTGTGACCCAAACTAGGTAGGGAGGAGTCACCAAACACTTGAACAACTACTCTATCTTCCTTGCAATATTATCTCTCTGTATTCTTACCGACTCTTCAGTTCAGGTGGTTATAGTCATGCTCTTTAATTTTATTCTTGATTCTTTATTATATGTATCTGCTCTTGTATTGTACAGTTATGTTATGCCTTGTTTTTAATAAGTGTTTTTGTGAATTGTGAGGTTTTATTTAACTGCAGAATTGTATAGTGAGTTTGTGTATATTATAGGAAAATTTTGGTCATGCAAACTATACTAACGGGTTCTTGAGACTAGAAGTTTTTAAATGTTAAAACAAGTTTGTTCTTTAGGTGCTGAATTTTTAATATGTTCATGATAAACAGAGAAACTACAGTTTAAATAGATACGATGACTGGCTCAAACTGGATAGGCTCGAATGCTCGATGCTTAGATAGTTTTATGACCAAGATGTAGAATTCAAAATATTGATCCAATATACCACATAATATCTGCATGTGGGAGGTGATATGCATGTCTCCGATGCTTATCTTTTCAACTTTTTAGGAGATCGCCATCTGAAATATGCATATGTCACAACTATGCATTTGGGAGATATGTATCTTTTAATATTTGGTTGTATCCGAGATTATCCAAGAGATAAGATATTATTTGTAGATATTTTACATTATTATTAAATGTCAATATAAGTAATCCGTCGGATGTGTCTTTTATAATTTCATACAAAGACCAGAGGTTTTGTTGGGCTTTTTTGAGTTCACCAATTAAATGTTCCACGTCCAAGTTAAATTTTAATAAGGAGTCTACCGGTCCTAGATTTAGCTGTTTAGATTCAAATCTCTAATTTATAATGCATATTGAAAGATACCTCAACATGCATAAAAAACTTAAACGGTTCTTCAAATTGTTTTGTCCCTGAGTTAGAAATATTATAGACCTGTTTTTTAGTCTTCAAATTGTTTTATTTCCGATTCTGAGATAATTGATTTATTAACTTATACCAGCTGTCTCGATATCACATTTATTGACTGTCTTCTATTCCAATATTGTTGATGCAGCTTTTAGTAATGGACACCTTCTTGTTCACTTCTGAATCTGTAAATGAGGGCCACCCAGACAAGCTATGTGATCAGATCTCCGATGCAGTCCTTGATGCTTGCCTTGAACAGGACCCCGATAGCAAAGTTGCATGTGAGACATGCTCAAAGACTAACATGGTCATGGTTTTTGGTGAAATTACAACTAAAGCTAATGTAGACTATGAAAAAATTGTGCGCAAGACCTGCCGTGATATTGGATTTGTTTCTGACGATGTTGGCCTTGATGCTGACAACTGCAAGGTCCTAGTTCAAATTGAGCAGCAGAGCCCTGATATTGCCCAAGGTGTCCACGGTCATCTCACCAAGCGTCCTGAGGATATTGGTGCGGGGGATCAGGGACATATGTTTGGTTATGCCACCGACGAGACTCCCGAGTTGATGCCCCTAAGCCATGTCCTTGCAACTAAGCTTGGGGCTAAGCTTACTGAGGTTCGCAAAAATGGTACCTGCCCTTGGTTGAGACCTGATGGAAAAACCCAGGTCACTGTTGAGTATTACAATGAAGAAGGTGCCATGGTCCCTATCCGTGTCCACACTGTTCTCATTTCCACTCAGCACGATGAAACCGTAACTAATGATGAGATTGCAGCTGACCTTAAGGAGCATGTTATCAAGCCTATCATTCCTGCGAAGTACCTTGATGAGAAGACCATGTTCCATCTCAATCCATCTGGTCGTTTTGTCATTGGAGGTCCTCACGGCGATGCAGGTCTTACTGGTCGTAAAATTATCATTGATACTTATGGTGGCTGGGGAGCCCACGGCGGTGGTGCCTTCTCTGGTAAGGATCCAACCAAGGTTGATAGGAGTGGAGCCTACATTGTTAGACAGGCTGCCAAGAGTATTGTTGCAAATGGCCTTGCACGTAGGTGCATTGTTCAAGTCTCGTATGCCATTGGTGTGCCTGAGCCATTGTCGGTCTTTGTTGACACATACGGTACAGGAAAGATTCCGGACAAGGAGATTTTGAAGATTGTCAAAGAAACTTTTGATTTCAGGCCAGGAATGATTGCAATCAGCTTGGATCTAAAGAGGGGCGGGAACAACAGGTTTTTGAAGACGGCTGCATACGGGCATTTTGGAAGAGATGACGCAGACTTCACCTGGGAAGTAGTAAAGCCCCTCAAGTGGGAGAAGCCACAACTCTAGATATCTACAAATACATAACCCGCTTGTCTGTTGAGGCAGCTCAGTGACCCAAAAAACATACATGTAGTTTGCATCTTATATTGTATTATAAAATGCAAGTGATGGCATAGTTTATAGAGAGATGAAATGAGCTATTTGTACAAGAGTGAGGGACAGGGGAATATTTTCCGTTGGAAGTTGTATGTTGATTACTACTGTATTAAAAGGCTTAATAAAGAATTACAAATTTCGGTTGGATGCAATTAGATTCTAAGTTTCATGTTGATTATAAAACACGTGAAAGTAAGTGAACATGAAGGAAAGGAACCCTCTGTCAATGTATTGGAATTGTGGGAAGCTACTGCAATGTAATTGAAGAGATATAGATGTAATGTGGAACGAGTTAAAAACAACTCCTCAACTACTATTATTGATTCATTGTCAATCCTGTTACAGCTTATAAGAGTCTACTCCTCTCATATTAAAAACAGATTTTATATGACTATATCTAGCACCCTAACCAACTATAAACTAACTCCTGCAAGTTGCATTACCAGCTGGATAACTTGAGTTGAGCTAATTCGGTTCTCTTCTTCACCTGTTTGGCTTCTCTTTTTAAGCTGTTTTCCAACCTGAGTTTGTTGAGCTCTTATCTGCAGCTGTACATTACTGCCCTGTAATGTAGTTTAAAGTTACTAGTTTTTTTTTTTCTTTTTCAAATTAGACTTTTATTTAAAACTCACTAGAAATATAATCTTTCGGTCCCGACTATCATTCAAAAATTAGCCATAATTTATTTTAGTTATGACAGTTTCAAAGTTCCAATTCCGCCCCTTGTAACAAATGTAAAAAATATGTTGGGACGAGATGAAAGAATTCTTATTATATATAAACATAAAATTATGATAGAATTAGTTTCTGGACCCAAAGTAGAATTAAAATAATATGTGGAACGAATTAAATCGCAAATTATTGATAATCATCCCGATCATATAAAATATGAATTCAAGCCCCTCATAATAAATATAAAATTTAAATATTAAAAAAAAATGAGTTACTTTTCTTTCTCTTTTTTTTTTGAAGCAAAAATATTGAATGTACTTGTTTATTCTATATCGAATTTATTATTAGTGTACAATTTATTATAATGAGGCCCAATAGGTAAGGGATCTGCTAGATATCAAGAAAAGCCCGTTTAAGCATTTTTGTCAGGTCCATAAATCTCTCTCTAACTTGTTTCTCTGTTCTCTGTCCAATGGAAAAAGAATTGATCCAACTATTTCAAACGGTCGAGAAAGCTGCGGCGGCGGCGGAAAACGACGGCGGTGAAGGATCGTCGGCGGAGGAAGATCGGTGTATCGATGTTCTCAAGCAGCTCCAGAAATGCTCTGTTAATTACGACGTTTTGGTCTCCACTCAGGTATAACTCTATCTTAATCGCATTTTATAATAATACAATTATCGTTTTATCTCTATGTATGTATGTATGTGTGAGTGTTTGTTTTTGTGCTCTAGTTTTGATTTTTAAAGTGTTCATCATGTTAATTTTGCATATTTATTTAGGGTTTATGTATTTTTGGTAGTTTGGGGATTAGAATTGGTCATTACAGTTTCTTTCTTTCTTGGGGAAATAGTCGTCAAATAATTATTTACGCAACTTAAGTAATGTCAAATGTGCCACTTGATATGCGAAAAAAATGTCTGGTAGTTTTCGACAAGTATGAATTTACATATGATAGTTGTGTAAGGTGTTCTGTTCTACGCTTCTACCAGCATGAATCAAAGGTACAGTGCCACTAACATTATCAATGTAGAATGTAAACGTTGTTTAGAATAATTACAAATTTACAATGGTCGCTGACTAATGTTTTTTTGTTATTTTAGGATAATTAGTATAAATTGATCTTTATTTTAGGTTGTGCCCCGGTTCAAATTATATCACTTTTTTAAAATTTATATTCCAGGTTGGGAAACGACTTCGGCATCTGACCAAACATCCTAGGAAGAAGATTCAAGCTTTGGCTTCGGAATTAATTGAGACATGGAAGAACATAGTAGTTGAAGAAACACTTAAAAAGAATAGAATGGGAAGTCTGGACAATAAGGTTTCCTTGAATTCTCAACATGTCTCTACTGGAACTTCGGAGGGCATAAAGGTCGAGAATGTTGAAACTTTGAAGATCGAGAAAAATGACTCCAGTGCTGCATTAAGGTCTGAGAACTTTGTTAAATATGAAAATAACTCAGATGAGGATAGAATAGAAATTTTTGATGACATCAGGATTCAAGGAACTGCCTCTGGGAAACGCGAGTCAGTTATAACATTAGCTAGCAAAGGAAAACAAAATGTGGATGTGATAAAATCTACACAATCCACGTCGACTGCCCCTAAACTGTCTACCCTTATCCGTTGTAATGATCCCGTTCGGGACAAAATCCGTGAACTTCTTTTACAAGCTTTAAACAAAGTTTCGGGTGAGGTTGAGGAACATCAAAGAGGTGAAGTAGATGCATGTGACCCAATTAGGGTCGCTGTGTGTTTGGAGTCAGCAATGTTTGAAAAGTGGGGCCGGTCTACTGGTGCACAGAAAGTGAAATATAGATCCATACTATTCAATATTGGGGATTCAAGCAACCGAGATTTCCGTAGGAAAGTACTCTTAGGACATATCAAGCCAGAAAAGGTCCTTGAAATGAAACCAGAAGAAATGGCAAGCCATGAGAGGCAACGTCAAAATAAACAAATTAAAGATAAGGCTTTGTTCGAGTGTGAGCGTGGGAAACAAGCAGAGGCAACTACTAATAGTTTCAAGTGTGGCCGATGCGGAAAAAGGAAATGCACTTACTACCAGTTGCAGACTCGTAGTGCGGATGAGCCTATGACTACATTTGTAACATGTGTAAACTGCAATAAACGTTGGAAGTTTTCTTAATGTCTTTAGTGGCTGCAGAAATTTCCACCATATAGTTGTAATATATCATAGCTAATTTATTTCCCTTTCTTTATTTCTGACCTTGAGGAGAAGAGCTCTATGTATTGCCATCTAGGTGCCAGAAATGATCCCTAAACTACTTTGTATTCTGTTAGTTCTGCCTATGCTGTTATATAGTTACGATAATCTTTGGTATGATTTTCATGTCATCGATGCATGTTTGTTGGTTAATTTTACTGATCGTATGGAGGATTTGTACGGACTTGTACGAAGTGTGGCCGGCACATAAAGAGAGATGCAAATACAACCACCTTGTAAGCTGCATTAACACAACACAAATACTCCCTCCTTGTGATCATTATGTATGTACTGTAGTATGTACTTTTTACTTGGTGTAAATGCGAAGTAAATGTTTTCCCTTGTGATTATGTATTATATTAATAAGTTAACAACTTCTAAATATATAATTATATGTAAATTCTACATCCAAGTGAAGAGTGAAACAACATATTAATGCACAACTTCAAACCAGAATTCATATACTCCCTCCGTCTCTTTTTATTTGGTTGAGTTTTTATTTTAGTTGTCTCAAAAATTTGTCTTCTTTCCTTTAATATAAATTTAAATTCCACTCATACCCCTGTTAATTATGTATTGATAATATACTATTTGTATTATTCAAGGCAAGAACTCCTCTTTTATGCCTATATATTAATGCAATTATATAGGTATTATAGTTAAAATAGAGATAAAATTTACTTTTTTTTAAATATGTGTGTAAAAGTCAAACACGTCAATTAAAATGGAACGGAGGGAGAGTACGATTGGATTGGATAGCACAAGTGTTAAAGTGCTTATCATCTGTCGTCTCAGGTGTTGGGTTCGACTCTGGTTCACCGTGAGATTTGTTAGAACACATACTTGTAAGGCTATAAGCCAATCTAGTAAAAAAAAATGGGACGGGCTAATTTGATAAATTTATGAATAGGGACAACTAATTGTGGTTTATACATGCATATCGCTCATGGGTAATGGCAGCTACCAAAAGAAGGATCTGTAATGGTTGGAGTCCCAATTTCAGCATTGCAAAATCTGGTATTTCTGTAGTAGATATCAAGAGCATACGCGCCATGGTTGCGTATATTTGCGGGTTGATAGCATGACCCTCCTTCCATTATATCCTTACAGGAGTAGCTTTCACAAGCTGCTATCAGAAATGCTCGGAGTTCATTGTCAGGGGCTGATGTCTGAGCCACGCACCACCATGTCCCCTGCATCATATGTAAAATAAACCAGTACGTGCATGTATAACAAAAGTGTATATGTTCCTAACTGTTTGTTGGAGTGAATAATCAACACCAATAAACTACTAGTTAGCTAGACATGTTATAAACATCCGGATAAAATAAAGATTAAATGGACTGACTGACTTGTAGTTTTCGATCATTTCGGAAGGAGGCCTCACAGGTTGAGCAGACAAACACACACAAGAGGAAAGCATGGAAATACGAGGAAAACGCCATGGCTATGGATTTTTCGCAAGTATAAATTATAGATGAAGATGCAGATCGCGCGATGTGCTATAATATACTGATTCTCGTCAAGCTTATATATATACAGATATGTGTCTTTAAGTACGGCTGCACACTGAATATGAACCTAGGCCAAACTTATATAGTTATATCATTTATGTATGCAGCGGTAGTAGACTAGTAACTAGTGTATACGAGTGTATGCGGTTTGCCAAAATAAAAAAGATGAACATGACACTAAAGCTTATGTACGTATAATAATGGGTTAAAGGCTAAAAGAAAATAGTCATCCTTCGTAGCCAAGACAGTTATTAATGCTAAAGCTAAAAATATGATATCCAAAGTTCCAGACTATAATACGTAGTACAATCTTTTAACCCCGGTCCGTTTATTTTAACTAAAATTTCGTTAGACATCGTACCTGGACATAAAACAATCTATCATAACAGCTATTAGACACATGTTAGATCTTATATGTGTAGCCACGAGATTACTAAAAATTCATAGCAATTACTACAAATAACAATGAGTGATCCTTCAAACATACATTCACCGATAGCATGTTTACCTTGTTTTGAAAATACAAGTACTACTCTTCGAAAAAAAAAGTATATATTTTTACTTCGAAGAAAAGGAAATGTTTCTCAACCAATAGGCAATAGCATTAGGGTCCAAGCTAGGTAGGCCTATCTCTCAGTAAGATAAGTACTTCAATTAACCAAATACTGTAATAAGTTAAATACCCCCATAATCTATCCTACCGTCTAACCGCCGACAGAAGTGAGGTCAAAGTTGGAGTATGATGATTTAGTTGTTAATCGAACCACTTTCCAGAATACAAAACAAACCATAGAACAAGAGTGACAAGTAAATACATGCACATTAATGTACATAATACATAGAATATCACATCCTGTTACAGAGTTATGCAACCAAATCATAAAATTGCATTACAGAGAATCAAATCAAATAAGCAACAAAGGCACTGCCTGAAGTTATTTAGTTATCACTTGGAGGCGGCATCAAACGAAGCCTTTCCTCATCAGGTTCACTACCCATGTCACCTCTCTCCTCTGCTAACAAAGATTGCAAGTCACTGCCATTTGCCAAGCTGTTAAACTCAACTGCTTTCGAAGGCATTGTAGGATATCGCCGCTGACAGAATGTCATCAATCTTTTCACCGACTGCAAATACTTGCGCGTTGTCTCATCATTCATTATGTGTGCTACACTATTGGTGTGAATCTTCTCACGAGCTGAACGCTCGTGAATACCAACCATAGTAACACCAATAGGCCAAGGTGCATTACCGATGGCCATTCTGATATAATGATCCATTGCAGCTAGGTAGTCCCTCTTCTTGCAGCAGTTGACCATCAACATCAATGCTTGCCTGATATCATCCTGAAGAATCTACAAATAAATATAAAAAAATTAGGTTTTACACAAGTAATTCCTCGTCACTGATTCAAAAACTTTTCATTGGCAAACCGAGAGGCAGATGATAAAATATGGCTAAAAAGCACAAGTAACAACAAAGAACAAGATGCATTTATGTGTATGGTGATTGGTGACTATGGTCAGAATTAGAGGTAGTGACATAAATGACTTTGTTGTTAGTGTAGTTAGCCAAATCACCACTAGTGAACAAATAATATACCCATTCTAAATTGGGATCATGGATGCCATAATTAAAATAGCTACTGAAGCTTAGTAAATTACTTCGGTGATAGTGAATTACTCGAGTCATATCTTAAGATAGAACATGGAGATATTTCAGTTTTAGGTGAGAGTAATAAATTAGAAGAGTGCAAAGCAGAGCCCACTTTTCAATCCACATATCTAAACTAATAGAATTTTCAGGTAAATAACTTCTGTACACTTTAGACTATTACTAGTAATTCAAGCTTGCAAATCCATTAATCTTCTCAAATTGAACAAAAAACAAGCAAGCCTACATAGTTCTTCCTCATTCTATAAATCTATTAATGAACATAATTGCCCTATATTGCACTGATCTTCAAAGTTTAATTTTCAAGCTACCATAAGACTAACTTCCAGTGAAATTTAATTGGCTTAAGTAGCTTTTGTTATAATAGTTAAGATTCTCCTATTTTGTTATAATAGTAGATAAGATACTTTAATTTTGGTTTCAAGCTCCTCTAAGGCATTGAGATTTCATGTTTTTCCTGATTCATCATTCATTAAAGTTTTCATAGCACTTGCCACCTTGAAAGTAATGCTCAGAAACTAATCCAAGTACAAACAAGACTAAAGTGACATCGCATGGCATCCATGATCTTCAATTTTATGTTAAATTAGTTTCACTTATCACCTTCTAAAAACCTTAGCAACCGGTTCAATCATAAGAAAAAACAAATAACATGATAAAAATTAACATTTCATAGATACGAATATGTAAAAAACTCACCTTCTTCCTACAGAACTTGAACAACGGATTCAAATACCTCGCACACTGCTGAAACGTAGCAACGGTACTCTTCCCCTTAGCCGTCCTCTTCTCCATATCGGTCATTGCCTGTAACTCCTGTTTCCACTCAATCAACAACCTCTTAAAAAACACGAGAATCTTATCCTCATCACATAACTCCTCAAACTCACTCCTCATCCTCTTCAAATCCCGATCATTGTCCTCATCATCACCCCCACTCAAATCATCCTCATCATCACCACCTCCACCGTCATTGTCCTCACTCCGCTCCTCTCTCGACATTTTCCTCTTCCTATCCCCCATATTCCCCATCTTCTGCCTTTTCTTCAACTCGACAATATCGCGTAAAAAATCGTTCGTCTGTCCCTCCGTCATATCGTCATCCACCTCAAACAATCCAGCTTTCAACACGTACTTCATCCGACTCAGCCTCGCCTCATCGTCTTCGCCAAACAAAGTGATCGGCTGTTTGAGAAATCGCAGCCGTCGAATAACCTCCTGTTTGGGCAAATTGAGATTATCGATTTTCTCCTCATCGGTGAGGGGTTTGGAAGAGGAGGTGGAGTCGGGTCGGGTTTTGGGCGGGTCGGAAAGGGAATTAGGGTTTGAGGAAGAGGAATTAGGGTTTGAATTGGAGATAGAGGGGTTTTGACGGAGGAGCTTTTGTTCAGCTTCGCGGCGCTCTTCTTGACGGAGCTGTTGGATCTTTTTCTGTTCGAGTTCGGATCGTTTGAAGATCCGTTTGCCTCCGGTTTGCTCCGATAGGGCTTTGCGCTGCCTTTGTAACTCTTCTTTCAAAATGTCCATTGCCCACAAACACCTCTCTCTCTCTCTCTCGATCTCTCTCGGATTTTGTTTATATATCTGCCTCACCGCTAAAAGCCTAACTAAAATTATAAAATCAGCTAGCGAGTGTTTCTTTTTTGGCTTTAATCATGTGTGGTGAATTATTGTGAATATAGGCGTTAAATATCAAAAAATGTCATGTTGCCTACTCGCCTCACAAATATATTTTTTTAGAAAAATATCAAAAATATTAATTACTTGTTTGGTTGAGGTGGTAAAGTTAAAATTATTAACAAATTATATTTTATTAAGGTATAATTTAAGAAGAACAAACATGATATTAACTTATTAAGAAAAATATATTAAATTTAAATAATTTTGACACTGATAAATAAATTTCCAAGAGATGGGTGGGCATATTGTTTTTTAGCCATCAACGATGTCAAACGTGGAATTTTGGTTTAAATTTGTTTGAATAAGTTTTAAAAAAAATTATGCTTATAAGCATTTGTTATAATATAACATTATTAACATATTGTTATAAAATTAATATAATAAAAACAGTACAATAACCCCGTAATGTATAAAGCAATATATATATTGACGAGAGAGAGGTAAAGCTATGTTTCTTTTCTAATTCAGGTTGCTGCCTTTGTTAACACATTACATCTATTGGCAAACTTTTCACCGCCAATTAAGTGTGAAATCAAGTCTGCATGTACAATTCCGTGTATAAAAATACTCAATTTACAGTTTACAATTTACATAGTTATAATTGTGTTTAAATATTTGTGATAGAATTCAATTACAACTAGATAACATTGACAATCACTATAATTAATAAATGTTTTCACAACACTCTCCCTTAATTGTCGATGTGAGTTATTATAAAGATCGACTACCTCGTTAAAACGTTATAAGGAAAAATTTAGCAGGATAAAAAATTTGACGAAAGAAAAAGAGTACAGCACGAGTCTCTGCTCGGGCAAATTTTATTCACGAAGAAGGTATCACCCAAGTAGGCTTTATTCACGAAGAAGTTATTACCCAAGTAAGCTTTATTTACGAATGAGGTATTGCTCAAATAAGTTTTATTTAATAAATGAGGTACGCTCTAATTTTATTTATTTTATTTTATAAATATTGTTATAATTGTTCTCGTTATTAGTTACAATTTTATAGTTGGCTATGTCGTCGTAATTTTATATTATAAATTTTATTGTCTGTACATGATTAATTATTTATGTTTTAACATGCATATTATTATGTTATGTTTTAATATTTATTTTGTAAATCAGAATGAATGCAAAATTAGAGTTTGTTGCTTTGGATGTTTCTGAGGATAATTATCTGTTTTGGGTGCTTGATGCTGAATTACATCTGAGTGCTAATGGCATAAAGGACACTATAAAAACAAGGAAAACTCCAACTGGTGAACAAAATGTGAAACATATAGTCTTTCTTAGGCACCACATCCATACAGACTTAAAATCTGAATATCTAACTGTCAAAAACCCACTCACCCTCTGGAATAATCTTAAAGACAGATTTGATCATCAAAAACTTATTTATTTGCCCTCAGCCCGATATGATTGGAAAAATCTAAGGTTCCAAGATTTTAAATCTGTTGCTGAATACAATTCTGTGTTGTTCAAAACAAGTTCAAAATTAATTTTGTGGGGTGAGAAAATTACTAATACTGAAATGATTGAAAAAAACCTCTCAACCTTCCACCCCAACACTATAATTCTAACACAACAATATAAGCAGCGCAATTTCATAAAATACAGTGGGTTGATATCTCTCCTTCTTGTAGCTGAAAAGAATAATGAGTTGTTAATGAAAAATCATCAGATCTGTCTCACAGACTCTGCTCAGTTACCTGAAGTACATAACACGCCATTCCAGAAGAATGAACGTGGGAAAGGGCATAGAGGAGGACAATGTTATGGGTGAAACCGCGGACGTGGAAATTTTCATGAACGATTTCGAAATCAGTATCATTCTGGTAACCTGAAGTGGCAACGTGATGGTTACAACAACTCTGGCCACCAGAAGTGGCAGTGTGAAGTGTCAAATCAAAGAAAGGCATCACAAGAAGGAGATACTAGAGATATTTGCCATAGGTACGGGGCTGAAGGGCACTGGGCATGTACTTGTCGTACTCCAAAGCATCTTGTTAAACTCTACCAATCATCAAAAAGACCTAATGGAAAGAGGGTAGAAATAAACTTAGCTGACTATAATTAAAATATAGGAAATGTACCAATCAACGAGACTTCAAACGAACTTGACACTGGTACTAATCTTTATTATGATTTAGATGGCTAGGTTTCATATGTACTTTCTTTGTTTTTGTGTACTTGTTTCATGTACTTGTTTTATGTGCTTGTTTTATGTGCTTACTTTATGTACTAGTTTTATCTGAATAAAATCATTATTTACATATATATATATACAACATAAATATGGGAGACATATGCATTGTTGACTGCGCGACCACTCACACTATTTTACAAAGTCCAAAATATTTCTCACAGTTAACTAAAATCAACTCACGTGTTTGGACAATTTCGGGTACATCTTGTATAATAGAAGGTTTTGGGAAAATCAATTTTATCCTACCAAACGAGACACAAATTCACATACAAAATGCCCTCTACTCTAGTAAATCCATTAGAAATCTTCTGAGTTTTAAAGATATTTGTCTTAATGGTTTTCATATTGAAACTACTAGTGAGAATGTAAAAAAATATCTTCTTATCACTTCCACTATCTCAGGTCATAAGAAGATTTTAGAAAAACTACCCTTAATTTCCTCCGGATTATATACTATAAAAATTAGAGTCATCGAGTCTCACACAATCACCATTCCTAAAACTATAGACCCAAAATCATTTACCCTTTGGAATGAAAGACTTGGTCATCCAGGAATATCTATGATGCGTCGTAATATAGAAAATTCCACTGGACATCCTCTTAGAAATCAAAAGGTCATACCACGTGATAAACTTCCTTGTTCAGCATGTTCCTTGGGAAAACTAATTGTCCGACCGTCTCCTGTAAAACTCCAAACCGAATCTCCAAAATCTTAGAAATAATTTAAGGTGATATTTGTGGTCTGATTTACCTATCTTCTGGTCCGTTTAGGTATTTCATGGTTTTAGTTGATGCCTCAACTAGGTGGTCTCATGTCTGTCTACTTTCTACGTGAAATGTAGCCTTTGCAAGATTACTAGCTCAAATAATCAAATTACGAGCCCAATTCCCTGATCATCCCATTAAATCAATTCGATTAGATAATGATGCCGAGTTTACATCCTCAACTTTCAATGATTATTTTATGTCATTAGGAATCTCAATCGAACACCATGTGCCTCATGTACACACACAAAATGGTCTAGCAGAGTCTTTAATTAGAAGACTTCAACTTATTGCTCGTCCTCTATTATTAAGGGTCAAATTACCTACATCTGTTTGGGTTCATGCTATACTACACGCCGGTAACATAATCAGGGTCAGACCATCTGCTTATCATAAAGAATCTCCCCATCAATTAGTTCTCGGTCAAGTACCCGATATTTCTTACTTTAAGATTTTTGGTAGTGCAGTATATGTCCCTATTGATCCACCACAAAGAACAAAAATGGGACCTCAAAGAAGAATTGATATTTATGTTAGTTTTGATTCTCCATCTATCATTAGATATCTTGAACCATTGACTGGTGATGTTTTTACTACTCGTTATGTTGATTGTCATTTTGACGAGTCTGTGTTCTCTTTATTAGGGGGAGATAAAGTTTTGCATAAATTGAATTCAGAAATATCATGACATGCATCAGATTGAATTCTATTGACCCATGTACCAATCAATGTGAAAATGAGGTTAAAAGAATTATTCATATGCAAAACATTGATAATCAAATGCCAGATGCTTTTAGTGATTCTAAATACATAATAAAATCACATATACCTGTTGTTAATGTTTCAGCGAGGGTTGGAATCCCTAAATATAAATCAATTCCTGAAGAATTGGTTGATGATTCAAAACCATGCTAGAAGCGTGGTAGACCTGCTGGTGCAAAAGATATTGTACCACGAAAACGGAAATTGATTGGACTTGCCCCTGAAGTGGCAAATGTTCTAAAAAATACCCTAGAAGCGGTATTACCTTCTGAAGAGGTTTGAACCCCTGAAGTGGCTGTAACAAAAATCCTAGAAGTGGTATTGCCTCCAAAAGAGGGTATTGCCCCTGAAGTGGCACATGCTTCCATTGAAGCAAAGGTACATGAAAATTATGAGATCTCAATAAGTTATGTATATAACGGGAAATTGTTGGATCGTGGGAGTATTAAAATTAATGATGTATATGCTTTTTCTGTGGCATGTGATATTCTTAAAAACTCCGATCCTGAAGCACAAAGTGTGGAAGAATGTCGACAAAGAGATGATTGACCAAAATGGAAAGTTGCAATCCAGGAAAAATTGCACTCCTTGCGTAAGAGAAATGTTTTTGGACCTGCCGTCCAAACACTAGCTGATGTAGTCCCTGTTGGGAATAGATGAGTATTTGTACAAAAACGAAATGAAACAAATAAAATTGTGAAATATAAGGCTCAGTTGGTAGCCCAAGAATTCTCTCAAAGGACTCGATTTGATTACCAAGAAACATACTTTCATGTTATGGATGGAGTTACCTTTCATTTTCTGATAGGTATGACTTATAGGGAAAAATTGGAAACACGTCTCATGGATGTTGTGACAGTCTACCTATATGGATCACTTAATAGTGATATTTATATGAAAATTTCTGAAGGATTAAAGTTAGAAGAAACTAAGCCTCGTTATCTATATTCTGTTAAATTACAACGATCACCATATGGTTTAAAACAATCTGGTCGTATATGGTACAACAGTCTTAGTGAATATTTATTGAATGATGGGTATATTAATAATCAAGTGTGTCCATGTGTGTTTATTAAAAGGTCACAAACTGATTTTGTTATTATTGTTGTATATGTGGATGATTTGAATCTTCTTGGTACTTCTGAAGATATTACAAATGCTGTTAACTATTTGAAAAATGAGTTTGAAATGAAGGATTTTGGAAAGACAAAATTTTGTTTAGGTATATAGGTGGAGCACTTATCTTTAGGAATATTTGTTCATCAGTCCACTTACATAGAAAAGGTTCTTGATCGATTCTACATGGACAAGTCTTATCCACTAACCACACCAATGGTTGTCTGGTCACTTGAAGTTGAAAAAGATCCATTATGCCCTAGAAAACCATATGAAGATGTTCTTGGACCTGAATTTCCATATCTCAGTGCTATTGGTGCTCTCATATATCTTGCAAACAACACTCAACCTAATATTGCATTTGCTGTAAATCTACTGGCAAGGTTTAGTTCTAATCCAACTAAAAGACATCGGGATTGAGTTAAACACATATTGAGATATCTATGTGGGACAATTGATCTTGGATTATTCTTTCCAAACAATTCAAAATCACAGCTGATTGGATATGCATATACTGGGTACATGTCAGATCCTCATTTTGGATGATCACAGACGTGCTATTTATTCACATATTGTGGAACTGCTATTTCTTGGAAATCTATAAAGAAGACTATGGCGACAACTTCATCAAATCATGCAGAGTTATTGGCAATTCACAAAGCAAGTAGGCAATGTATTTGGTTGCGGTCTATTATTCAACATATCCGGGAATTATGTGGATTATCAAACATATCAGACAGTCCTACAATTATGTTTGAAGATAATTCAGTCTGCATTAAACAACTCAAGAAAGGATACATCAAAGGAAATCGAACAAAGCACATCTTGTCAAAATTCTTCTATAGTCATGAGTTCCAACAAAAATGGTGATATTGATATACAACAAATTCGTTCTAGTGAAAATCTGATAGATTTACTTATAAAGTCACTACCCACATCAACATTTGAAAAACTATGGAATAATATTGACATGCGGAGATTGAGAAACTTGTTACAACAAGATGTCAAAGTGTGAGACGTTTTATTGAGGGGGAGGTTGTACTTTTTTCTTTCGTCAAGATTTTTATCTGAGTGAGTTTTTTTCCTTACAAGGTTTTAACGAGGCAGTAGATCTTTATAATAACTCACATCAAGGAGAGTGTTGTGTAAGCATTTATTAATTATAGTGATTGTCAATGTTATCTAATTGTAATTGAATTCTATCACAAATATCAAAACACTGCTATGTAAATTATAAGCTGTAAATTGAGTATTTCTATACATGGAGTTGTACCATATTTTTACCTCTCTCTCGTCAATATATATATTGTTTTATACATTACTGAGTTATTGTACTGTTTTTATTATATTAATTTTATAACACATATATTATTTGTCTTCAATATCAATGTAAGTGATACTCAATAGTGATTTATGGAACTTACAAAGATATCAAATCATTTTATTATAGCAGTAATTTCATTACAACTTCCGGCAAGTATCAATGTTCAGATAACTCCATATAATTCTAACAAATCACAAGTATTATTGAGTCTATAGACCAAATGTTGTCGATACTACTCATCGAGAAGGCCCAAGTACATTACAGGTATAGAGTGCACCTGGGAAAAGGAACTAAATTTACAATTGCATGTACATTACAGGTAGTGCACCTGGGAAAAGGAACTAAATTTACAATTGCAAGCTATGTGCAACAATAGAATCGACCAATCCTAAATTACAATGAAATGTTGTTGGAATGCTGTTTATTCAATCAATTCATTTACAACTGCCACCCTCTCCGATTCTGGGAGAGGTCTGACAATGAATCGTAACCGAGTGTTAATATTACAAGGGTACTGAATAAATTTGCACAGTTTTCTGTCTATCTACATTCCTAAATCACAAATTTTTGTACAACTGTAATGTTAGCCAACCAACCTTTCAGACTCCAACCTCTCCGGCTAATTTAAGAGGCTCAATCTGATGTTTACCATGTTGCTTGGATTGATGCTGAAACCAATAAGCATGCGCAGCTAAGACCCTGTCCAGAAGCTCTTGGGGTACAGGCTGTCCTCGACGCTGCTGGGGAGCGATACTTGCTGTATGGACTAACGTCTTCCATTTATCCTATATCAATCAAACTTCGCAAAATTATGCCACATCCATGTTTAAATTTTAATACAGAGAAAGCTAAACTAAAACTACTCTAGTGGATTTTTTAATATTTTACTGAACATTCTAGAGCTTTTTCAAAATTTCAGTCATGTATCTAACAAATCTGTCCTTTCTTATGGAAATATATATTTAAGGCCACACTTAAGCTTCTATAGCAAGTTAGCAACTAGTCAACTACCCTGTGTCCCTGTCATTTTCATGCCAATCTGGTCGTAGCATTTGTCTGTCATTAGTCACCGGTAATGACAACAAAACCGCATCTGAATCCTTATTTACCATAGGTTAAATATAAAATGATGTTCTTACCTTCAAGTCCACATACGTTCTATGATTTACATCATCAAAGGAAAGCATTTTAACATCACGCCACCTGCATAATCAGACAAAATAACATATTTAAATTACTTGGAAGCGAGCTGCACAGCTGATGTAAATATAAAAAAGAAAAGTCTTTTTTTTTTCTGGCACGCCCCTTTAACTTTGAGCATTATTGTTGAATTTTGTTTTCTTTTTGGGGGGGGGCGTTGGGGATTTAGTATATTAAGAAAATTTATTCATGCATTATGATTAAAATCAATGAAAGCACACCTCCCAGTGCCAAGTTTCTCAACTGCCTCAACTAGTGCTTCTACTTCCGAAACAGAGAAAGGTCTCCTAGCTCTGCGCTGCGAAATATCTGATCGCTTAGCTTTCTGGTTCAGCGGGACAATAGCGAGCGGGTTCGCATTTATTGGAGGAATAGGAACCAGTGCTTTAGGCACTGTTATCTCTTTAAATACAGTAAGGTAAGGAACTATTTCATGGTTATTTTCTACAACATTTTCCAATTTAGTGACAGGAACTTGATCAAATGAGTTGGGGAATCCTGAATCCAAAACAGGATCTGGGGATCTGGAAATGGAGAGTATATATTAGTGGACTTGACCAACTGAACTGCTGTTTGGTGCCAGTGCGCACTGCTAGTAACTCCAGAAATATAAAACAGAAGCAAAAACGATTGATACCATCACCAGAATATTTGGCTACGGAAAACCTGACTAACCTGGACAATTCTTGATGTTTGTCGCATGGTAGCAGAAGCGCTGGATCTTTATGAGATATAGGTGAAGTAGCTTGCACAAAATTAGGCTCCAATGTAAAACCTAGAGTGTCAAGGTCCTCATTATGAGATATACCAATCTGCTGAAGGGTTCTATTGTCATCTCTAATTCTCTTCCCCTGAAGAACTACTCCCACGTGTAAACCACCTTCGAGAATAGAAGTGACAGCCTCCATGACAGTCATCTGCAAAAAAAAAACACATAAAACTCCATTAAGCTATACAGCCTCACAAATCATTTCAACCAACTCCCGTTAAATAAAATCCAGGGTACACCTCCTACATGTAATGCCAGTACCTAAAAGGTGTAAAATCAGTAAATGATGGTCTTCAGCAAAAACTCAAACTGAATTTATCAGTTCAAATGCCCCATTTCTCAAGAAGAACAGATGACCCAGAATAGGGAAAAAAATAGCATAATCAAAGCTTATATTGCAAGATAAACCCTACTTTGCAGACACTGGGACCAGGCTCGGCACTTAAAACACACAACGGTCGTGGAAATCAGAATATCAGTCAACAAAAAAGGAAAAGGAAAATAAGCCAATGGTCAAATTGGTAAACCAGTCTTATGACCAAACAATCCGAAACTAACAAGTCAGTAGTAAACACCACAAGAACCTGGGACATTTCATACAATAACATCAATCCATATGCTTATGCTGAGAAATCAAAAGAACCCCGCTAAAAAATAAGATAGGACTTGCCTTCAGTGAACCTACAGTTGCAGTTTCTGGCACTTCAACATAAAGCTCCGGTACTTTAAAGGATTTAATGCTAAACTTCACTGAGATAAAAAAAAAAAACATTGAGTATAAGAATTCATTTACGGTAGAACAGAAAAATTCGAAGGGGTGTGATGGAGAGGAAATACTACCACGAGGATCCTTGGCATTGAAGGACGCTTTATGACCTATCTCTGAAGACGGGACTCCAGTTTCTGCACAAATCAAGCATATCTAGTTATGAATTTTCTATAATCATGTACCATAATTCCTTAACAAAAACATGACTACTAACCTCTACGCAAAGCAGGTGTCTCATTCTTGTCCCCCTTCATGGCTTTCTCAGGGGTGTTTGAAATACTTTCACTACTTGCCTGCTGGCCATAGGCAACTCCTGACCTATAATGACACATTTGTCTACGGTCATGCAACCGCCTCCTCTTAGAATGCAGTTCATCTTGAAATCCTTCACATGCATTAATGGTTTTTCTTTTGTTATAGATAGGCCTGTTTCCCCTCCCTTCAGTTAAAAGTTTTGCAAATTAACAATTAGACCTGGATATGCAGTAGCATTTTCTTGAATAAAACATAAACCACGACTTGATAAAGCCTATACTTACCGGTGTTAAAAAATTCACAATCTATCAATTTTGGTGCTGTTCTCCAATATCTAGATGTCATCAACTTCTTCATTCGTCGATATCCTATGCGTGATTGTGGCCTCGAGGCCTTCATCTTGGTGTTAAGATTATTACTCCTAAAGTAATTTTCATCATCATCTCTATTAACTATTTTTACATTGTTCCCGTGCTTCTGAAAAGAAGCAACTGGAACACGATCCCTGTACAAAGGAAACTTTATGCTTCCCTCCGAGTTAATCGGCTTATGAGTAGTATGCACATGATAGTCCCTTGGATCCTTTGAACCACTGCATTTGGGCACATTCAAGTGTCCTTGCTGTTTCCCTACAACCTCAGACATTCTTTGAGCTATATTAACATCACATAATTGCCCATCACCATCAGAGCTCTCTTCTGATTTACCAAGGAAACTTCCATCTGCATTGTTACTTGTACATAACTTAAGTTTCAAATCACCGCCAACTTTGTTCAAGAAATTAGAATTTGTTACAACAGACATATGTTCAGGAACAGAAATTTTCCCAAGATGCGGAAGTTCCTTTGAAGTAGATATAATATTATGCTCTGGAGCTGCAGATTCAGGGCCAATCACACTCTCTATACAGCTTTCCTGATCAAGGCACTCTGATCTTCTAACTCTTTCTTCCACATGTTCCTTTTTAATACCATCCTTGTGAATAGCAAGCTGCACCTTTGATTCTGCTACATTACTAGAAACAGAGCTTTCGCTCTCCTGCAATAACTTGCCAGCTACAGCTGCCAGCAATTCAAATGCACAAAGTTTACCATCATCAAGTGATTCCTTTTTAAAACTCCTCCTCTACAAGCAACATACAGAACACGTTTAATGGGTAATCACAATTACTTAATAATACATTGATATGATTGACAAAGACTTACCCTTAAAGATCTCGGAGCTCGGGGTACGACAGGGATTTGGTATCCATAAAACCCATACTCTTGCCTATTCTTTAAAACCATATCTCAAGCATGCATGCTACTAAGAGATTATCCAATGTAGACAGCGCTGCCGTATTACCAAACTACAAAAATATCAATAACATGCATTAAAAACAAATATACATATATCCAGGTGTACAAGTCCAATTTTATAAATATTCAAAAGCTCAATATATAGGAACCTCTAGGGAAGAAATACAGCATGTATACAATTTCTAGTTGAGCAGCAAAACAAAACTAGTGGAGTCATCTAGTAAATTACGGTTCATCGTTCTTATGAAATGGAACTAATATATAGTATCAACCAATCTAGTTTCTGTATTTGCACAATTGAACAGATCTCTTCTTTTCGGATGCACACGAAATTAAGATTCTTCATTCAAATAACGCAAATAACAAATCTAGAATCAATTTGATCCTAACTTGATCGAAACAACACCGAACTACTGCGATCCTGCATAATTCGGGGCTAGGGCTTAAAAATGTTTCCAGTTTGACCAGAATGAGAGAATGATCAAATATAATTCATCAACTTAAATACCTGTATCAAGTCTAAAATCACGCACACCGATCAGTTTTAAATTTAACACGACAGATCACAATGAATTCAAACAGAAAATTACAACGCGATCGCACGAAATCTGATCCGATCAAGAGCAATTCAACAACACAAAATGAAATTACACAACAAGATGATCAAAGCAAAGAATCAAATAAAGTACCAAAATGAAATCAATAACAAACAACAAGTAGACGATCCGTACATAAAAAATTACACAAAGCATGACCTCAATTATGACCTTTACCTCAACAGTAAATTGATGTAGAGTTGGTAAATTTGTGAGCAGATTTATAGCTTAAATGTGCAGTTATAAGCTGGAACATACAGAGAAGTGAAGTAATGAGAATTGAGAGAGAGAGAGAGAAATGTAGTTGTGGACAAGGAGAGAAGAGAGAGTTTCGGATTTAAAACATCAAACATATATTATTTTCAAGTGCTTAAACCCCCACAAGATGATTGTGTGTGTGTGTGTGTTAGAATTATATATATAGTGTAGATGTAGATACACGTGTGTTGGTAAGAGGGAAGGGGGATTAGAATTTAGCGCAGTAAAAGTGGGGGTTAGAATGTCCGGAAAGAGAGAGATACAAGTGGATAAGAGTTAAAAGGTGAATGTGTGTCGTAGTTATGTCATCTGTTGGGAGTTGAGGACATGCTTACGGTTGGACCACGTCCTCTCCCTTCTTTCTCTCTCCACCACTCCTCTCTCTCTCTAGATAACTTTTTGCCACGTCATATTTTTTATCCTTCCCTTTTCATAGGATTTAGTATTTTTTTATATAGTTATTTCCTTTCTTTTATATAAAGGGATAGATTTAACAAAAAAATTGAATCGTAATGTAATATTATATATGAGATTTCTTCATTTAAAAACGTTCATCATTTAAATGAAAGGTATGCATATAAATATTTGGACATTTAAAAAATATATTTTTCTTATTTTTATATACGTTAAATTTCTTTTATAAAAATATATAATATCTTGTAGATTTTACTTAAAAAGAAATTTTCTTTTTTATTCAAGTATCTTGAGGATAACAAATTTATTTTGAGATATGAAGATTAATTAGGATGTAAAATAGGAATTGGTAGGTGAGAAGTAGGGAACATCGGATGTTAATCTCTATTTATTTTTATTGAACTTTTTTTAATAATTTTGAAAGTCATAAATAAAAATATTATAAAACGAGTTCAATTAAATATATGTTTAACGGGTAGAATTTGTTATTTAAGGAGATTTTACAGGACAATTTATTATATATTCACACTGTACGCGTATAACTTAAAAAATACTGATTATTTATACTAAAATTGATAATAATGGATAATAAATAGTATTTATTATGAACAATGACAATATAAAATAAATATAAATATAATATGACTTATTACATATACATTATATTATAAAACCTAAATATTGAAAATTTAACAGTCAATACTTAACTAATGTTAGTTGATTGATAATTATTCATATCTTTTAAATATCAATCTTTTTATTAAAATATACCGTATCTTCAAACAAAATGCATCTCTAAAAAAATATCAATCTTATCCATTTCAAATATAAATATTTTTATACAAGATATTAAATAAAATTAACATTGTTGTTAGAATAACAATAAAAATAAATTGTATAAATAAAATAAAAAAATATAATATTAAAAAAATCATGCATCATACAGATGCAGGATATATAATGTTTTAAAAAAATTTAAACATTATTTATTATATATAATAAAAATATATATTAACATAAATTAAATATAATTAATTACATATAATTTAAAAATTGATAATCAATATATAATGTTTATTCCTACACATACATGTACAAGATAAATATGAATATAAGATATATACGTTAACATCCCAAGTCGTATGTTTCGAGCTAAGGTGGGGTGTTTGGTATCCAATACAATGAATATGTTTCAAATCTTTATAAATATAAATCAATAACTAATATATATTAATTTGCTAACTTTTTGGCCTGACATGCGATGGATTTGGGTTTGGATTGTAATGTTAATATCCATTAATAAAATCAATTTAAAATGAATAAGTTTTTCAGATGTAAGTAGTAGAAATAATATAGATATAATTTTTATTAAACTAAAAAAAATAGTAGAATTTTTAATTTTAAGTCTTGTTTCATTTTTAAAACTAATATAAATTTTATTTTAAATTTACACTAATCCAAATAACTGGTAGAAATTATATATAATTCTGGGATATTTTAAATTTTGGTTCCTTCCTTAATTGAAATCACGAACTTTGTTTATATCTCTAATGTAGGGTTGTCAAATAATTGATCTAAGTTGAGTTTGACTTGAGTCAAGTTCAATTTTTTTAATAAAAAAATTAGTGTAGTTGAGCCCAATTTTTAATGGAAATTTCATGTTTAGCCTCGTCTCAATAATAAATAAGCAAATTTGTTTGTAGATGATTCAAGTCAAAGTTTTCACAAACTGTTCGTATATTTTTTGTTCATTTGACTTGAGCGTTTAATGCTAACTTATAAAATATAACTTAATCAATTTAAAAAATTATGATTAAATTTAAAATATATTACAAATTCTGCTAATTTTAATTTTAAAATTTAGATCAAAATAATCATCCACTCCATTCTAATATTCTATTTAGACTATTATCTCCGCATGGTCTCATTTAAGATATTAAAAAACACATATATCATGTTATTAAAAAAAATGACCTCTTACGATACGCAGCATTTTTAAAAGTAGTTCGATAACGACGACTTTATGCAAATTTTGTGACATCTACATTCGGTAAGAGCGAGGCCAATGTTTTTTTTTGAAGCAAGCGAGGCCAATGTTATAATTGGTTCCATTCGGATGCATCCATTCTATATTAATGAATTTTATTCTCCAATTTCAAATGTCAAACTGCGTCAACTCCAAACGATGTAATTAGGATTTCTTTTTTTAATTTAATTTTTATTATTTCTCTAATAATATTAGTAGATGTATATTTCAATTAATGTTTTATATGAGTAATGTTAGAGGTATACAAATATTTTACAAATTCAGGCCCCAAAATGTGTCATTATAAAATATTTTAATAATTGATAAAATTTATCTAAATGCAAACCAATTCATTATTATTAATTAAATTAAAACTAATCAAAATACTGTCAAAAAAAACCAATCAAAATATAACACTTGACTTTTAAAAAATGTTTTGGCAACGAATTTCATACTTATAAAGTTGATAATATTTTTTTATATTATATGTCAGCTATTCAGGTGTAACAGTACTCACAACTCAGTTTAGTAATTGAAGCAGTTAGTTTTTAAAAATATATTTATACATGGTTTCAAAAAAAAAAAAATATATATATATATATATATATTTATATTTATACATATTGTTACATGAAACTGTTTAATTTCAAACTTCAAAAGTGCAATGTGTAACTTCAAAACTGTAATGTGTAACAGATTGTTTGCCGGCTTATGATATATCAATAAAAAAGATAATTTTGAAATTCATATTATTATTTATAAATTTGCAAAACAGGGGAAATATATATTTATCTATAAATTTTTACTTTACATAACAACATTACACATATTTAGTTATTTTCTTAACAAATTAGCTATCTTACAATTAATTCAAGATTTTTAATTCCAAATTTAAAATTATGTAAATCTTAAATTTATAAGCTGATATAAATTCTTTTCCAACAGTCTAATTCAATTATATATCCTTGTTATGAAATTTAACACTATCATTCACATTTACACTTAAAAATTTTAATTATATTTTTAATAACTCATAACTCCCGTCTTAATAAAATAAGTTTAACTTATTACTTTAATCAATTTTAAGCGGATCCTTGCCTAGGCGAATACTAAATAAGTTGTTTAGCATAATATTATTTCGACCCAATAGTTTGCCCCATTTTTGAATTTCCCCAAATTTTAGAACTCTGTTCGATATCTAAAAATCTAAAGTGCCTCAAATCTCATAATAATTAACAAGTAAAACATAGAAAGAAATGTGAGATGCAAATTAGTAGACAAACAGAACAAAGAAAGCTGTTCATCTGTGGATACCCATCTCTACGGTTGTCTGGCCGCTGCCTTCCATTCCTTAACACTCTTTTCCTTCATAAAAACCGTATGTATACATACATACAGCTAAATCAAGAAAAAAGATATCAAACAACAAAAGACTTTTTATATATGCATTCATGTTTACAGATATAGAACTAAATAATCTATATCTATATTTTAAGAATCAATGCATATCCTTTAATTTAATTAATAATAAAAACACAAGGTAAGGGGGAGAGAGGGCTCATATCAAGTGTAAATTTAAGATTACTCTGTCATCGTGGGGGTGCCAAGAAGCCTGCCGAAATGGGGCGGCATCTTATTCGGATCAAGTAACAGATCCGACCCACTAGAGCCCTCTCTCTTTATAATCACCGCCCCCTAATCCCCAAATCGACTATAGTTAATCAAGAACTTACTTACAAAGATAATTAAGAAAACTAACCAAAGATTAAAGACGATAATTAACAAAACCAACCAAAGATTAAAGACAGAGACTCGAAGAGAGACTTGAAACAAGAAAAATAAGCTGATAACATAAGCAGGTTGTGATGCAGCTAGCTCTATATATATACGCGTATAGAGACGCTACCGGGGGTTCAATTTTAGGGTTTCTTGTTTTCACCGATTCTGAGGGTATTATTGTATATTGAATTTGTCATATACTGATTTGAGTTTTAATATTATTGTGAATTCTTTCTACAAAAGCGAAATATTTATTTTATTTGAAAAAATATTTGATAAAAGAATTGTAAAAGTAATGGATTAAATGTACTAAATAGCATCGCAATTTTAAGTTAAAAAATTTAATTTGAAATCAATAAAAATATTACTAAATTAATTTGACAGGATCAGTAGTAGAAATTATAACGCAAATACAAAGAGACACATCAAAGTTAGACTCAAATCTATAAGGGGTTTAGTGTCTGATATGATCATGACTATTGAGTTCATTGGAACTCAAGATGATATAGCTGATCATTTGACTAAAGGTCTTGAGCATGCTGTAGTCCTTAAGTTGAGGTTGAGGATGAGACTGATAACCCAACATGATTCATCTACGATGGGAACCTAATACACCTGAGAGAATATTCCTCGAAGTGTATTCAATGTGGTAATAACAAGTCGTAAGGGTGAGTCGGTTGTACTTTAAAATAGATTGATACTTTTGTATCTGGAGTCGCCTCCCCTGAAAGCCTATAAAGTACGTTTACTACAAGTATAGCAAGAGTTTTAAGAACTCTGAATGAGGTTAAGTCATTATGACGAGATGCTAGTAATACATCTCTGGAAATGCCTAGCTAAGCGAATGTTATTATGAGGTCACAATTAGAGGAAATGGTTATTCCTCGAAGCATTCGACGAACATGATCGAGACATGACCATTAACGTCTCAAAGTCGTAGATCATCACCATAGCCTTTGACATGTCGTTATCTATGGAGTGTGATTACACCAAACGGATAGAGATTTAAGGTGAAATATTCCATCTAGATCCGGTGACATTGAAGTAGAGGACTTAGAAGGGTTCAAATTCGGAAGGGTACCGACTCTGAAAAATATGTCATGATAAAACCCGATATGCATTTCTGCTATAGATTTGTGGGGGATTGTTATAAAATGGAAAGTTTGAGGCCTAATATTGTAGACTCTTGATGAAATTTCCAAAAACTAACGGTTGGTAATTCATCCTTGTTACAAGGACTTGAATTATCGGTTATGGATTTAAGATATTTTCTTAGTGTAATCCATAGAGAAATGAGAACCGAGTGACATATTTGAATGGGTGATGTGGATTATCCCACATGAAACCTTAAATGTTTTTTGCAGACTTTTTCAGGGTCTTGAAAGGTTTTTCAGGGGCCCATATTGTTTCAGGGCCTTAAAGAGCATGTTCAGGGCCTTGAACTGGGCAGAAACAATTCTCAAGGGCCTGAGTTTTGGCTTTAGGGTCTTGAACGAGAAAGAGATATTTTCTTTGGTTTTAAACATTAAAGCAATATTTTATATGTGTATTTATATATCTATAAGTATATTAAATAATAATAATAAGGCTCTAAAATATATATAAATATACATATATGGATATAATATATTTTTTAGAGATTTGTAAAGTACGTTACAAATTGAGAAAATATATTGACATATCAAACACTAGTTGCTACAAAGGTGAAAAAATATATTCTCTTCTCTCTGTCACCTTCTCTCACATATACATAGATACATAGGTTTTTGGCGAACTGAGGTGTGGTCACCGTTACACTCTACTGGTCTGTGCCAGAATTGTTGTACCGTTTTATCCTGAAAGTGAATTCACGACATCCCAATACAGCTAGGTGGAGCGAAATTCTTTTCGAGAACAGTCGAGTCTTCTTGAAGGCTCGGCGATTCAGCTAATTGTACTATTTTCTTGAAAGCTACAGTGATAATTAAATTTTCTGACTCTTTCTCTCTAAATTAGTTATTACTGATTGTTTAATTGTTTCGACCTTCGTGTTTGTTTCATTATTTGGTTTCGATTGTCATTGTTTTTGAAATTGTGATAATGTATATTTGGATATAATTGTTGTTAGTGAATTGTGATTTTGAGCATATCATTAACTATGGACAATGGTATATATCTGAAAATAGTCACAAATGATAATTTTTTTGCTCTTCGAGCAGATTACATTGCTGATGGTTCAAGATATCTCGAAAATAGTCATTTAAAAGAAGAAATTATTATTGAGAAACCAAACAAGCTCTCTGAAGAGATTATCAGATGCTTGATAGGCATTGCCAGACATATATATCAAGCTAAACCACAATTCTCTAGGTAGTAAAAGATCTGCTATGGTCCCTAAGCATTCCTTTTCCTGTATCAACTCAAAAGGCTTCATCTCAAACATTTTCTTCAATTGTACAGTGCGCCTACATTTCCAACTGATAATGACACGTTAAATCTTGAACCTTATGGCACATGAGAAACTCCATGTCCGTACCAAAATTTCATCCAGATAGCATTTTGGATCCATATCTACAATGTATGTACTGTAAGATACCTTTGATATGCATAGGGAGAAGATTATATATACATATGTAGCTTATGTGAGATATTGCTTCTAATGCAGGCATACTACTACATGGTTTGCCTTCAACACATGAGAAACTCCCTACACTGATCAACAAGGTACATATATATCATCCCTCACATATCATTCATTTTGAACTTTGAAGGCATGACACCTAGATCAGAGAAGATTGAAGCTCAAAAATTGCAATTGGAAATTTCTTACATGAAACACTATACCTGGAAACTTCATGTTGTGCCAAATGATGCTCACTAATTTTTTGACTCAGGCTGCAATAAATGTGGGTGGCATCGTCCTAAATGCTTTGGCCATCGAGCACTTCATCCTCCGGCATCCATCTGACTCAGTCCATGTGAGTGAAACATTTTTCACCAAGTGAAATTAGTATATTTTGGCACACCAAGTTCAAGAGTAAAGAATGCACTACCAAACTCTCCATATCTAATATTGCACTAGGACAAAAAAAAAAACACTTTTAAGATAATAATAAAAGAGAGGTAGGTTTGACCTTACCTTAATTTAAGTTACAAATAGAAACAGTTGATGATGTCATATTCAAAATTAATTTCTGGCACAAGGATTCATATTCAAAATTAATTTAAGTTAAAATAGAAACCTGACATTCTTGTTAATTTAAATTACAAGAGCCCAACAGATAAGAAGGAGACGGACATGCCTACGGATTGAAATACCCAGAACCCAACATTACATTTGCTCTTTGTAAAGGCAGTTGGTCTTCACCAGCAGTGGTAAGTACACTACGGAGTACTATAAGCTTTCCCATTTCACAATTTTCTATATTTTGTATAGAGGCCTAATGCATGTGAATTTCCAGTTAAGGATTTATACAGGGGATGAAGTTGTGAATGAATTGGGGAAAGCAAGACTGGAGTACCTCGAAGCTTGTGTAGGAGTTACAAGCAAGAAGAAGATCGTGGTGCCAAAGCTTCTCCAACGGCACATGGGAGAATTTGCGGATGACATGGAATCACTTCTAGAGTGGATATATAGCCAATTGCCGCAGTCTGCTTTGGTAAAAAGGTTAGTAGAGGAATGCCTCAATAGTGAAACGAAAATCCCTATAACAAAAAAGGTTGAAATCCAGCTGTATGCCTCAGAATTTTGTTACCTGCCTCGTAAGTAAATCAATAATATAATAAAAGACAGTTTTTCTTGTACAAATTTTATAATTACCAATGATATACTACAATCTCTAGAAACAGCCTTGAAGATTGCTTAAATCAGACCTTTCCACGACCCTACTGTTGCGGGAGCCTTGTGCACTGTGTATGACTCTCTTTATATACTACAAACCTTCAATACTGAACCATGTGAAGACTACCAGGTATATATGTTCTAAGACTTAATATCCTGGCAAGTTATGTTAATTACATACAGAGCTTTCCGTCCAAATAAGGAACTGTTCAATGGGTTCTCGAGAAGGAATTAACCATCAGATATATGAATGATGGTACATCTTACATTCCCCGTAAGGATATACCGGGTATATTTGGTTTGGTTTGATTTATATATGAATGATGATACTTAGATTAGATGTAACACAAAATTGGCAAATCCTGTTTGTTTTTCATTCTCTGTCTCTGTTATCCACAAAAAGTTGCACCAGTATATACATTTTAAATTCCCCATAGAGTAATTGTTTACGAACATGCCAAGGAAGTGCCACCAAATACATTTTCCACTTAACTTCTGAATTAACTAGCCACTTGTCATTTAATACCATTTACTGGCAGCACACAGAACTATTGTTGGGCTAAAATTCAGAATTCACAAATCTATCTTACATCCAAACAATACATAAAAACAAACATGTTCACCAAATTTGAATAATTCATTGTATGATTTACATAGCAGAGTGACTGCCCATGTGTATACTATCATGGACATCAAGCAACTCAAGCATATATGAAAGCCTTTACTCCATATGTATAATAATCTAACTGTGTACCAAACCTTTAAAGGATTTTAACCCTTGAACTTTTCTGCTCTTTGGCTGTAAATGCTGCACATATCTTGTTCCAGCTCCGTATCACTATAAGTGTAGGAATCCAAACCCAAAAAGAGTTTGCAAATATGTAGTATGCATAATAATAAAAAGAGTTTGCGGCAAAGTTATCCCCTTCCAAATAAGAAGTGATGAAATATACGGCAGTTCCATAAAGCTGTCCAAGAGAGATAGCAACCTGAAGTACGTGGCTGTATGATTTTCTTTTCGATATAGCATACCTGCCAGATGTTAAGCATTTCGTTTAGGAACATGAGAAGTGGGGGCAAACAGAAGTTAACTTATATGGGTCAGTGGATTTAGGGTCTGTCTAATGGCTGAATATATAAAGACATTTAATATTTTAAACTTCATACGTATTTCCCTTTTCCCATCCAATATCACAAGAAAATGCAGTATGGTGTTCTAAACATACTACAAAAAGGATTTCAAGGTATATACTTACGCCACTAGAAGGCAAGCTGGGCCCTCCAAAACTGCAGTTATTCCTTCCACAGCAACTACTCCAGCATCCCGTCCGGCGTATCTTGAATCACCTTTGCTGTATTCCTTCCCTGTAAAATTTTAAGTAGAAGCAAGGTCAATAAACTTTCTATTGATTGTATAGAGATAAAGAGCAATAGGATTATAGGAAACTTACAAACTTCGGCTAGGTAACGGGGAGTCTTTTCTTGGTAAAATTTGGGAGAAAAAACAAAATAACCCTCAAGTATCATGTGAGTCAAACCAGTGAAAACCCACCAGCACATGAGCACTCTATCAAGCTTTTTTATTTTAGCAACTCTTCCTTATACACATGACAAAATAGTTCTAGTCAAAATCCAACACTATTTTCAATTGTCTACAGAATTACAGAACACATGAAGGCAAAAAAAAAAAATTGCGTTTCAAACATTTAAGCCACATGTTACATTAACATACTTCATAAGTATATCTTCAACACCAACATCACAAGTAAGCGGAGACATCAATCTCATTATAATATCTTCATTACCTTTATAAATTTGTGTAGTTTCAAAATAAATGTGTATATCTTGTCAAAAAAAAAGTGTATATCTATACAGTAATTCCATAACTGCTATTTCAATTCAAAGACCAGTTCTTTCCCATTCAAAATTACCAAACTAAAGTGTATGGGCCAGGGTGATTTGACTAAAGGTAGTTACTACAGTTGCTGGCCAGCCTTTTTTCCCCCTTTTTTCTCCAGCGAAACATGCATATAGCTCTATTTTGACAAGAAAACATGTAGTTTCATATGAGTAAACATAATTTCAATCAGATATGATGTTAAGGAGAGTTGGTTTGTTATGATTTTTTTAACATCCATTCAAAATAAATTACCGGAAAGAAACCACATGAGGGAGACAACAAGAAATGAAGACCCTCCATACACTCCGAGAATGGTTGACATTGAGAGAGAACCAGGCACGAAACCTGGAAGACTAAGATCTTCCGGAACATAAGGATGACCATGACCTTGAGATGACTGAGCTCCCGCCATTATCCACACCCTACCTACAGAACTTCAACAAATAAATAATTTTGAGTATAAGCTTCCTAAAATCTTGAATATTAGATGGCAAGACGCATAGTCTTCAAATAAGACTAGAATGGGAATAGTGCCACAACATCAAAATCTTATAGATGACACGGACACACTACTTGCCGTTGATATTCCTCAAAAGAATAATTCGACCTCCTTACCTACTCGGACCTTGCATAAATATCTATACATCGCTGATAACAATAGAATCTAGTAGAATTCTAACTTGTAGTAAAAAGTTTTTTTCCCTTCAGAAAATATAAAAATTTACCAGCTAATGATTCTAAATTTAGACCAAATCAACAAGTTATAATGATGCTTCATAAAGGAACTCCAACCAAACATAAAACTTGCACCAGCTGAATCCAACCTAAAAACCCTATCTTTCTTCAATTTTTCTTAAAGCAGGTCAACTGATGATACTGTGATACAAGAAAATCCAAGTACAATAGTCCAGTCCTTACATAACCCATCAAATATATAAACATTATAGGAATCAAGTTAAACAAAGCAATCTGATAAAGAAACAAAAACATAATTCCCAGAAAACAGTATTATATTGGTGGGGGGACAAGAAGATGTAACATACACATACCTATATGGATTGATATGGTGGCCTGGTGGCTCCAGCTGCTGCAGATGGTGGTATAAGTTTGTGAGCGAGTCCACTCGTACTCTCAACTCATCAAGTTTTTTTTTTTTGCCAACTCAACTCATCAAGTTTATTACACTATTATAAATAAATTTATTAACATATTAAACCAATATATAAAACATAGAAAGAATGATAAAAATATCCATTTTTTTTGCTAAGTAAATTTTTTTTTTGCTAAGTAAAAATATCCATTTTAAGTTCAAAATAACAAAAATAACAATTTTCAGATTTATGGTTATTTTTAACCAGTTGGGTATCACATTTTGTATAAGATACTCTATTGGCAAATGAGCATAAAAAAAAAAGTTGAGATACTCAACTCATAAATACGTATCTTATATAAAATGAGATACCCAATTAGCACTTGGGTATCCCTTCTGTTATAAATCAATAATCACTTTCAAAATTGTTATTTTCACAATGAAATTTTAAAAAATGGATATTTTTAATCAAAGTCCTAAAATATACACTTTGGAACTAACACACTGATTACTGTTAAAATTATATTTTGATACGGGCAAAAAAATGCATATGGGATTGATTTATTAAAATTGAATCCTTATTTTATAATTCAAAATAATAATAAGAAATTGATTGCACGTTTTGGGTTTTCTCATCATTTCTGAATTAAGAATATCTCCAAAGGTAAATCCTATTTTGATTTTCTAAAATATAATAAAATGATGATTACTTAAAATATTGGAAATCAAAAAGTTGTTTTACTACAATGATATTTACTATAATAGTTGAAGTAGATATACGTTGAATTATAGGAAAGAAAAAATGATGTGACATTATAGGAAACCAAATTTGGTTACACTATACTCTGTAGGTGTAACAATTTTGAGAAGACAATCTCTAAAATTGTCCACCTATGCATGATATAGGTAAGGAGGGCAATCAGTTGGAGGTGCTCTAAGAGGATGAAATTATATACAGTCCTCATGATTCTCAGAGTGTAAAATTGAATAGCCACGTCTTTGATGGAGTTTACCCATTGAAAATACAGCTCTCGGACAAAAACCAACAATAACAATATTGAAATTTCTATCTTCAGGCAAATTAGGAGCATCAAAACAATATTTACTTCTGTGTTTTGGTTGCAGCAATGCAGCCATTTCAACTAGACACTAAATCAACACGTACTAGAAAATGTCTTTATTTATTTACTTCAAATCGCTGTCGAACATAGCAGAAACTATTTAGTGGTGGTCTGGGGTAGAGAAAATTACTACGAAACAAAGGCTCCCTTTTGCACAAGAGAAACATTAGTTCTGCAGCTAGATGCTTCAATATAATCCAGATATTATTACAAATAACTTTCATCACAAATAATGATGCCCTAAAAAATATACTCCAACCATCCTAAAAGAAAGTTTCTCGCATGCACAATTTCTTATTGAAACACATGCCAAAATTTACAGAAAAACGTGTTACCACAGTTACGAATGTCAAGTTTGCATTAGGCTACCAATCTGAGGACCTCCGGCATGGAAGCGTTGAATCACACTCATCGGATACATACTAGGACCGGCAAATTTCTTTATTAAGTAGGCAGAATTGGCATATGCAGGGCTATATAAATTAAAGAAGCAAGTTCTATATTTGGATGAGTACTTTTATGATGCAATCACCTTCAAGGGGAAGAAGTGTGTTGCATGCAGTGGACATCTAATTTATAGAGGAAAGAACTTCAAACAAGGAAGCAGCAAAATGCATTTGGGTCTCCTCGTCTATAGTTAGGAAGGACGGAACGTGTATAAAAAGTGACAAGATCCTATTCTGCTCTGCAAAACGCAAGGAATGATAGTAGACGTAGTTGCAAACAAACCGTCCAGCATCATCAAAAGTCATGACCTCATAACCCATCTTTGCCAAGGACTTCGTAATCTCCTCAACAGGAAGAGAAGTCTGATACAAGCAAAATAAGCAAAGTGGTTAATGAGAAAGAAAGACGATAACATGCATGGTAGAAGTGAAGATAGAATTGTTTTTCCGTGACAGCTCGCATAAACATCTTTTAGCATACACAATATGCAAAAACTTTACGTGACACGGATGGCATGACATAAATAAAGCACTTGTCAACTTCTTAATTGTTAATAAGAAGTGTAATACAGGTAAAAGAATATAAAAGTTTGTAAATCCTAATACTATATGTTAACATATATAGAAGGTAAGGTTATGCAAGGACAGGAAAGAATTGCAGAAATCATATGTATCAATATTAGTTTGTAGATGCACTAGCCAGAAAAGGAGTCTTATTTTGGGTTTGAGTAGAAGTATTTTGAACAGATTATAACTTTCCTCTTATATAAGTGTTTGATTTTTCTCCTAAAAACTCATATATGTGATGATTTGAAGGCCAAATAAAAAGTTAAGTGGAGAGCTACTTTTTTTCCTCCTCTTAAAAGATATTATCTCTTATAAGAGGTGTTTACCGAACATCCTATTACCTTTTTTCATGCATTTTACACTGTCTTTATTTTATCACTTGAATCTGTTTAATGCTTTTCATTTATCTCATTTTTGAAATGTATATAATCAGACCAAACTAATAAGCTTCAAATGTGGATAAGAATAATATGCTTCGACCATATAATAATAATAATTTATCAATCACTACAATTTATAGTTATGACTCTGTGGATACTAGCAAATAGTATCCACACGAAATTAACAAATGCCCAAGCCAAACTTGTGCAAACGGAAAACTGTATAAATAAAGCCTTTATCTTTCCTGAAAGATCGCAAAAATCAATTTATCATTTATGAACATTAACTAGTTGGCATGATGGTTCTAGATGGATGCCGGAAAACTGACAACACATGCTTAAGATTTTTTTCATTTTGTAGTTGGTATGGAAACTAACCTTGACACAAAATTTCCCATAAAAAAAGATATATCTGGAGTAAAATAACATATTTATAAGCTTAACTTAGATTATGGAAGAATATGAAGGGAAATCAAAGATACTTTATGATTCTACCTCTCTCGTTCTTGAAATTGCTCCGTCTGCTGAAACTATTGGAACTTTCTGTAAACAATAAATTGCAAACTTCTCAATAGAGTTGCAGCATATTACAAGTTGAAGTTATTTTTGTAAAAGTTATATCTGACCTGAGGCTTCCATCCCATCTCATCCGCACAACGAAAAGTAGCTTCATTAAACGCTTGATGTTCAATAGCAAACCTTGTTGCACCACTATTAACACCAAAGTGAACCTGTGATGTGTTTTTAATTAAGTAAACGTAAATCTTTTCTACAAGGTTTCCACTGGGATACATATTGGGGTTGAAATCTACAAGTTTTTAGGCTTTAAAACATAGTTACATAAGAATATCATGTCACCGTACATGATTAGTGCAGAGAGAAGGTTTTAACGGATCTGGCAATAACATTGGAACTAATAACTGAAATGCAAACGGCAGTTCAAGAAAAATCTTAAATCTAGCAGTTTAGTTATCTGCATTATACATCACAATTATATTTTGACGTCATGGGGATCGTGATACATGATATTGTCTAAACATCACTTTTCAATCTGAAGTCAAAGAGAAATTTCTACTGTTTGCGATTGCTCCTCCAGTATGCGCACAAAAAGAGGACACTTAATACATCTGATATACAGATATGTTCATACACACAAACATTGCCTTGGAAGTAGAATCACTCAATATTTATCATTAGAAGTGCTTTCTCTGTCTCTACTCATTTTATATTCCAAAACATCATGATTATGAGTCACCCCTTCCAGCAGTCTCAAGAATACTGCAACTTCCTAGGGTCACCCCTTTTGGTAAACCTTTAATTTTCACAAACTCCTGTAAATTAGTGACGATGGTCTCAGTTGGATTCTCTGAAACACCATGAATTTTCTTAAATCCAGTCACATGTATAGTTACTGCTGGAGGCCCTTCTGACCCCATTTACCAGAAACTCAGATGGACCCAAAAATGACAAGCATAAATTTTTTATTACCTGCCATCAGCAGCCATCAATGAGTTAATCAGAAAAGCACAGAACAAGAGAAAAATGGTATTAACAACAAGGCATCTCGAAACTGCAATTAATCATAAAAGAAACTAGGAAACTAGCACAACAACACCTAATTTCAAGAAGACCGATGGTAAGCATAAAACCAGAAAGTAACAGTATTCATAATCAACTCATCAAAAAAGCCTATCGACAATCTTGTCCGACAACTAGTAAAACGCATGAGCACATAACAGCATGCAATATAATGTTTACAAAATAAAAACCCTCCGTCATCCAAATTCACAGCATAATCATGATTCAAACATATCTATTGGAAATATAAACTATAAAGATTAAAGTGCAATTAAAAACCGAAAAGGTATAATACAGAGAGACCTTTAGACACCGAGCTAAGATCAATTTGAAACGACACAAAAGCAGATACCTAAATTTAATTTTGTGATTATGGGTTGAAAGCCGGGAACTAAAATTTTCTCAGTATTTTATAGTAAAAATGATCATAAACTCAAAACTGTAAGAACTAAAGTTATCAGTACAAATTAAAGTCAACCCCATCATGAATTAAGTTAAAAATAACAACCCACTTGACAAAACATGATCATAAACAATCAGTGACTTAAAAGATCAAATTACAAGTTCATAAAAGTCAGACCCACCCATGATCAACACTATAACACCAAAACCCAAATGAGATTAATCATAAATAAACCAGTTTCAACACTAATCACACGTGATTAAATACATAATAAAAAACCCAACATATAATTCAAGCCAAAACCACAATAAATTGTCATCCATAAAATATCAAACTACAAGAAGGGAAACAAAAAAAGTGACTTTTTTACTTACAGACCTGAAATGATACAATGAAAAAAGGATCAACAGGCCGTGTATTCTTATCTGTAGAGAAGTGATGAGATGAATGTGTAATAACAATACACACAAAGTGACGAGAGATTTTATGCGATCAGATTAGATTCAAATGAAAATCAAGTCCTTTCATCATTTTACGGTTATGAATGTTTTTGTTTGTTTGGAGCAAGTTTCTTGCTGAGCTTTTTTCATTAGCCTTTTTTCTTTCTATAAAACGTATTTTTTTATATAAATTTTTAATTAAATTGAAATTCTATTATTTTATTAATCAAAAAACTTTAAATCAAAATTTATTATAAAAATATTTTATATTTGATAAATTAATATATAATATAAATTTGAACAAGTTACATATATAATATTACTTTTCAAATTTAATTATTTTTAAATCAATTATATATATAAATTTATAATAATAAATATACATCATAAAACTATAGTTATATAAATTTTAACTATATATATGCATTAGTTTAATTATATATATAAATTGTAGTTAAAATTTATATATGTAGTTAAACAGATGCATATTTAAACTATTTAATCAATTAAAAAAATTTAATTTAAATTCATGACACAAATATTTATATTTAAAAAACTAGTAAATGATAGAAATTCGAATTAGTTCAATGTATGGTAGGTTTTTTTAATTTTAATTGTTTTCAAATTAATTATATATATTAATTTATTTTAATATATATACAATTAAAAACGGATAATTAACGCATTTAAGAATAATCTGAATTTTAAATTTATAATATTTATATTTAATTTTATAAAAGACATATTTGACTTTCAATGATTAGATAGAGTCATAGAGACGATAAAATTTGACACAATTTAAAATCCAACATAAATCCGATCCTTTTGTTCGAGGTTTTGAATTTGAGATTGAAAAAAAATTTATTCAAAAAGATCGGGTATATTTTGTGATAACTCGAAATATTTGAACCGATTCAAAATTTTATAATATATAATAAGAGTTGGGCCTTCTTATTCCGTAAAAATTATCGCACTTTTCGTTTATAATACAAGTGTTCTGTAAATATAAAACAGTTACATGAGAAAATTCTTTGAATTCTTAAAAAATAAAGAAAAATATTTGCAGAACACATACATATGATTTACAGTTTCCTACACTTCTCATTTCGTTAAATATATCACATTTTTCATCAAGAACACATGTGTTCTGTAAATAAAAACACAATTAGGAGATTAAATTGTGTATTTAGGGAAAAAAATAGTGAAAAAAAGTCATGGAAGTATACAACAGTTCTTCAAAGAAGTTCTCATTTGAGTCTACCCCTATATAATAAATTTTATATAGTAGCTTATATCCTGTGTGATAATGAATTTTTTTAGTTTTTCAATATTTTTTTAATGATTTTAATTTATTTTTATTTGTATAATAATTTTAATTTTATTTAATATTATATGTATATATTTTTATATAATTTATTTATATTTATATTTTAATATGATAATTTTTATTTGTTTTGTATAGAGATTTATTTTAGTTAAGAAATTAATATTTTAAAATTAGGCTCAATAATTAATCAATTATCCGGCCCAAATACCGACTGACTACCAAATTTTCAATGCTATCATAAAATTTAATGATATATTAAATAAAAATTATAGGATAAGTATGATTCGTAAAATAAAAAATATAGAATATAATTTAAATATAATATAATTAAATACCTATGTATGATTATATTCTATTTAAAATTAGATTTTATTAAAATTCAATGGTTAAAATTATTTTTATGGTTTACCTACAAATAAAATATTTTCTATCTCACCCAGTACCATAACGAACGATCAATTTTTTTTATTTTACGGTTATAATAATATAGTATAAAATAAAATATCTTCGTGGGTAAAAAATGGGAGCTAAAATAAATTTTCGAATTCGAATCCTTATCGAATCAAATATTTTGTTATTGCGTCTTTTGTTAAGAGTATCAAAATGGATCAAACAAACAATCTTGTTAACGCCATCAATAACATTTCTTTGGAAGATGAGGATGAAGGGGGTCTGGAGATTATTTCAGATCTTCAATCGGAAAATGAGCAATCATTGGTTGGTTTCGACGTAAAGCTCTGTGTAGTCGCACGTTTCTTATCTGAAGGGCAAGTGGATTTCCCAGCCATGAAACAAACAATGGCAGCACTTTGGAAACCAGGCAAGGGAGTTTACATTAAAGATTTAGAGCCAAATCAGTTCTTATTTCAATTTTTTCATGAAGTTGATGTGAAAAGAGTTATGGAAGGCTGCCCGTGGTCCTTCAATAGAAGAGCACTGGTAATGCGACGTTTACAGGAAGGAGAAAATCCTCGAAGTGTTGATCTCAATACTATGGACTTATGGGTTCAAGTGTATGATTTAAAGATTGGATTCATGTCGGAGAAAATAATTACGGAAGTGGGAAATAGTATTGGTAAGTTTGTAGCCTCCTGTCCTAGTAATTTTACCGGAGTTTGGAAGGAATATTTCCGTATACGGGTCACCATTGATGTAAATAAACCTCTAAAACGAAGAATGAAAATCAAGAAAGCGGCGGACGACTGGTACTGGATATCCTTTAAATATGAGAATGTTCCATTATTTTGTTTCATTTGTGGAGTTCTGGGCCATTCTGAAAAGTTCTGCAGCCGTTTATTTGATACCCGTGAAGCTGATATAGTCAAACCATATGGCCCGTGGATGAGAGCACCTCTGAAAAAACAGGTCAAACCCATTGGAGAAAAATGGTTGAGAAATAGTCTGGCAGCTGCCGGTCGGAATCCTGAATCACATTCCTATCACGGTGACAGAAGTAGCAATCAAGATCCACTTGTTTCTCCACAAAATCAGGATTTGGTTGGAAAAAGAGTAATTGATGGAGATACTATCTTTTCAAAAAACCAGCCGGGCGGGAATAAGGAGATAATCACAATGCAAGTTATCAGTCCGATAATTAAGCCAATCAATGATAAAAACGAATCTATCATTATAGAGACAAAAAAGCGCAGAATAGAAGAAAATGCGGGTCAAGATAATCAAATGGGCCTTATTTCGAGTGTAGTTCTGAACGGAGGAGGGGATGAAAATATGGATTTAGATAAAGTAAGCCCAAATAATTTCCAGCTTTCAAAAAACGGACAAGAGGCGAGTATCCAGGGTGGTACTCGCCTAAAATTATGAGTATAATAAGCTGGAATTGCCATGGGCTTGGGACCCCATGGGCTTTACAATTCCTGAAGGAGATAACTCTCCAAAAGAGACCCAATTATATCTTTCTCTGTGAAACTTTATGCAAGAGGAAGACAGTTGAGAAGGTGAGAGCGATGTTAAATTTTGATGGTATGATTTCAGTCGATGCGACAGGTCATAGTGGAGGCATTGCTTTCCTATGGAGGAATAAGGATGAAGTCTCTTTATGTTCTTTGAATAAAAATCACATTGACGTAGTGTTTGATTGGACACAAATACAGGCTCACAGGAGCCTAATAAAAAGTCTAGCTGGTAATAACTCTCTCCCTTGGTGTTTGATTGGAGATATGAACAATGTCCTCTCGTAGAATGATAAAAGAGGAGGAAGGCCATACCCTTAGTATTTGTTGCAAGGCTTCTAAGAAGTGATCAACGAATGCAATTTGATAGATATGAACTTGGAAGGTCATCAGTTCACGTGGGAGCGAGGTAACAACACTGGCAATCATATAGAAGTTCGCTTAGATAGAGCATTAGTTACGCTTTCTTTTTGAATATGTTCAAGGAAGCAAAACTTACAAATCTGGAAGTCTCTACTTCCGACCACAGCCCGTTATGGTTGGAACCAGACGTAACTATCTTAATTCAAAGTAAGAAAATCTTTCGCTTTGAGAATGCTTGGCTCAGAGAACCAATGTGTTACCAGCTGGTTGAGGATGTGTGGAGCAATAATTCTTTTTCTTTTTACGAAAAATTGAAGATTTGTGCAGATGTTTTGTCAACTTGGGGCAAGGAAATAACAGGGGACTTCAAGGGCAGAATTCATAAAAGTAAAAAGACCATTCAAGCTTTGAAAGGTAGAAAAGATGACATCTCTCTGAAATTAATTCACGAAGAAAAGAAGGCCTTGACAGAAATTTATGCTCAACAAGAAGTGTTTTGGCGTCAACGGTCCAAACAACTGTGGTTACGTGAAGGTGACCAAAACAGTAAATATTTTCATGCAGCCACGAAGAATAGGAGAAAGACTAATCATATAGGCACTTTACATGACAGAAGCGGTAACAAAGTAACGTGGGGTTCGGGTCTCGAACAAACGGTGGAGGACTACTTTGTTAACTTATTTAGTGCTACAAACATAGAGTGGGAAAGTGTGACTGGTCGTATCTCTAGTAGAGTAACAGAAGCTCAAAATCAAATGCTGTTGTCAGAAGTTGACGAAAAGGAAGTGAAAGATGCCTTATTCAGCATGCATCCAGATAAGTCTCCGGGGCCAGATGGTATGACCCCGGGATTCTATCAGAAATGTTGGAAGATAGTGAAGGAAGATGTGGTCGCAACTGTTAAAAAAAATTTCGTCACAGGAACAATCGATGAGCAACTGAAAAACACCAATATAACTTTGATTCCGAAGAAAAATACTCCAAAGTTCATGACAGACATCCGTCCAATATCACTTTGTAATGTAATTTACAAAGTCATTTCCAAAGTCTTGGAAAATAGAGTGAAGAAAGTTATAGATTGTATTATTTCTGAAGCTCAAAGCGCCTTTATTCCTGGGCGTCTTATTACGGACAACATCATGGTGGCTTTTGAAGTTATGCACTATATGAAGCGAAAAACAAAAGGAAAAGATTCTTGGATGGCATTAAAACTCGATATGTCAAAGGCCTACGATAGAGTTGAATGGAGGTATTTGGAGGCAATCTTGGGTAAAATGGGTTTCAATCATAAGGTAACTCAAATGTTTATGAATTGCATCTCCTCTGTAAAGTATAATGTTTCTCATGCTGGGAAAAATTTTGGCTCTATCATTCCAACTCGAGGTCTCAGACAAGGTGACCCCTTATCCTCATACTTATTTTTAATATGCATTGAGGGTTTTACAGCTCTGATTAATGATTATGAAAGCCAAAGTTTGATTAAAGGGGTGAAAGTTGCAAGATCAGCTCCATCTATTTCTAATCTGCTGTTTGCAGATGATTCATATATCTTCTGTAAAGCTAATATGGAGAGTGCTAGTAATGTGGTGCAATTATTGAAATTTTTTGAAAATGCCTCTGTTCAGCAAATTAACGTTGATAAATCTTCAATTTTTTCCAGTAAAAATGCCCCGAGTTCATTGAAAACTAATATAGCCAGCATCTTAGTTTTAAGGAAGCGGATGATCAAAGCTTATATCTTGGCCTTCCCAATATTATTGGCAAAAATAAATCTTCAATTTTTGGTTTCTTAAAAGAGAAACTTCATAATCGAATTGAAGGGTGGGACAAAAAGACTCTCTCAAAAGGTGGTAAAGAGATCTTGTTAAAAAATGTTGCTCAAACACTCCCTAATTATGTTATGGGGGTATTCCTCCTGCCATTAGATTTGTGTCAGCATTTAGAGAGACAGATGTGCAAATTTTGGTGGAAATCAGATGCAAGGAAAGATAGAAGTATACACTGGCAGAGCTGGAGCAGAATGTGTAACAGAAAGTCTGCAGGTGGAATGGGTTTTAGAAGTTTGAGAGATTTTAATCTTGCTCTACTCGGTAAACAAGGATGGAGATTACTGACGTATCCAGAAAAATTGGTGAGTAAGATATACAAGGCTCGGTATTATCCTAAAGATTCTTTTCTGAATGCCAAGATTGGAAACAACCCTGGTTTCATATGGAGGAGCGTATTAGAGTCTCAATCAATTATTAGCCAAGGAATTGGATGTAGAGTCGGTAATGGTCGTTCTATAATGATCCTAGATGACCCTTGGCTGCCTCAGGAAAACAATGCTTTTATTCAAACGATAAATCCAGCCCTTCAAAATCAAACAGTTTCTTCTTTGATGAGCATAACTGAAAATGGTTGGGATGTAGATTTAATTCTTGACATGTTCAATGGCCGTGATGCTGATACTATTCTTTCGACCCCCATAGATAAAGAAGTCAATAACTCCTGGTATTGGAGAAGAGAGAAACTGGGTAACTACTCAATGAAGAGTGCTTATCATTTGATTCAAGATGGAAATAGTGAGAATGGTTCGGACGCAAACTCTGGTTTTTGGAGAAAACTCTGGAACTTGAAGATACCGCCAAAAGTTAAAAACTTTCTTTGGAGAGCAACTACAAATTGCCTTCTTACAAAGGATATGCTTATTTCTAAGAGAGTGCAAGTTTCTGAGTGGTGTCCAGTTTGCAATTCTCAGTTTGAAACAGCTCTGCACGTTCTCGTTCAGTGTCCTCATGCAGCAGCTAGTTTGGAAAAGATTCAAAACACTTCTGTGCAAACAGCCTGCAATTCATTTGTAGATTGGCTTCAAGAGATATTTAATCAGCAAAACAGTGAGGAGATAATGCAGACTGTCATGACCTGCTGGATGTTGTGGAAGAGCAGAAATAAACTAATATGGCATCAACGCAGTTTGGATCCTAACGAAGTGGTGGAATCAGCGTATTCAGTCCTTAATCAGTGGAAAAGTGTTCAGGATCGATCTTTCGATCACCTCTTGGGTTACATGTCCCAGGATGACGGTAAAGAACACTGGAGCCTACCATTGACAAATAGTATTAAGGTAAACTCTGATGCTGCCTTCTTTGAGGAAACATGTCGCTTTAGCTATGCGTTTGTGGCTCGGAATTCTGCAGGTGACTTGATAGAAGCTAGATTGAAATGTACTAGAGGTAATCCTAGTCCAGAATTAGCAGAAGCCTTGGGGATTAGAGAGGCCCTCAGTTGGGTGAAGGAAGGAAACTTAAACAACGTCATAGTGGAGTCTGATTGTTTGCAGATTGTACAGGCGATACGCAGCTCGTTCTTATGTTACTCGTACTTGGGAAGAGTTGTCAAAGATTGTCGGAACATTCTTGCAAGCTTGCACAACAAAAACGTGAAGTTTATTTTTATCAAACGGTCCGCGAACAAAGTCGCTCATTTTTTAGCGAAATCAAATTGTTTTTTAGCTGATCGTGTTTGGAGAGTGGGGGATGTCCACTCCGATTTCCATAATGTTTTGTTAAATGATTTGAGAGTTGAATAAATCATAATTTTCTGGCAAAAAAAAAATAAAAAAAATAAAAGGCGTAAACATGCCTGAGGTTTGAACCTCATATAATTATCGATACCAAGACAAAAAAGTAAATTAATATTCACTGTGTAGTCTAGTAACTCATGTTGGGTTTAGTAGGATATAAGCGAAACACAAAAATGGAAAAGATTTATTTTGTCAGAATCAATTACAATTAATATCTTAAAATTGTAATTAATAAGTTAAGGTCCAGTCAAATATCATTTAAAATGGGATGAAAAGTATATTATCTATTCAAATACAAACATGACTTTGAACATAATAAAAGTATATTGACCCAAGAAAAGGAGAAAAAAAAATATATAATAATTTAAACTTGTACTTATTGGCTTAATACTATGCCATAGTGGGCTGGGCTATGAGGCTTTTAAAAATTTTGTTTCCTGCTTCTTGTCCTTGTTGATACTGGGTCTGAAAGGAATGTAAAGCAGCCCATGCCTGAATTATTTCATATACATAATATAAAATAAAGAATTTGAATACCTATATATACGGTCTATCTTACATAATAAGAAAAAGAAATAAAAATCAAAGCAGATCAGATCAGTCGTAAGAAGAATATCATCTCATCACATTCGTTCTCATGGATCTCAATCCCGTAAGTTCTCAAATCTCTATACATCTCTAATTTCATTTCATTTAATTTTAGCTGATAATTTATCTCGCACAATCAATATGTTCTTTACTGTACACTGTTATATTTGCCCTAGCTTATTTCAATTATATCTTGTCAAGTGGTTAGGCACTTTCAATCTCACACTGTTTCCAAAGTTTGTTTGATAAATGATAACATTCGAATTTATCTCCGCTTTTGTCCATATTATTCCATCAATATGATGACAAGTTTGTTTGAATTGCACAGTAAAACCTTGATAAATTAACTACACTACAACCTCCATAAAAGATAACCTCATGAATAATTTTTTCAACCTCGATAATTGAATCTAGGGGTAGATTGATTGTTATTCGGCCATATATAGATGACCGGTGAGATTTTCAGTTCACAGGGAAGCTAAAATAATTATATTCTTACATCATACGCATTTGGAATTATGATCTGTCTGAGTGCGCGCACGAGAGTTGGATGCTGAGATTCTTAATTATACTTTCTTTCTAAAGCTGTTTAACAATTGCTATGCAGACTGCAGGGGAGAATTATGCCCACCCGGAGATATGTTTCTTCCATGTGATCTTTAAGGTACATATAGGTTACTCATTCCCAAATATTCTTGTTTTCGAGTAGCATAATTTTGTTCTCTAACATGGTATTATATGTTTGACAGGCTTCGGCTTTGGCATTCTACATACTTTCATCTCTATTTTTTGACAGTTTTGTCATAATTTTTGTGGTAACTGTTCTTCTGGCTGCACTTGACTTTTGGGTAGTCAAGAATGTTAGTGGGCGGATTTTAGTTGGTTTGAGGTGGTGGAATGAAATAAACGATGAGGGTGAGAGCATCTGGAAATTTGAATGCCTTGACCAAGAGGTTAGTGACCGTCTCTCATCTATAACATGGTTCACTGTCATTGGGTCTTGTTCCTTTTCCTTGTCATCCCTAATTAACTCGGGGACTTGAAAAGTGAGTCCTTCTCTGGGTTTTATGTTAACTTACTTTCTAATTCTCACATAGTGTTATCCTTGCCATTGGTTTTAGTCATTGTCTCGAATGAACAAGAAGGACTCGTGGCTGTTCTGGTGGACTATTTACCTTACTGTAAGTTATTCATTCAATAAAGCATCCCTACAGATTGGTAATCTGTTCTCATTTAGAAATAAAACATTTCCGTGCAAGTATAATGGAGCACCTTTTTACACTTGAGAAAATGATGTGCTCATTCTTATGTTTTGGCAATTTTAGTTTACATTCACACTGAAGAAGTAAAGTTTCTTTATATGATTGTTCATAAAGTTGTGCACAAGTTTTGAATCGGTTATTTTGCTAAGAAAGCTTTCTAATATGAGTTGCTGTAAGCTGAAGAGATCATGTTTTTTCCATAGTTTTTGATTGGGGAAATTTATCTCGATGCGTTTACTTGCATTAATTACACGTCTAGTTTTTTTTTTGACTGCAGGCTGTCTTGTGGCTTATCCTTGGAATATTCTCCCTCATCAGGTTTCAAGCTGATTATGTCCTTGTTGTAGGAGTTTGTTTGACCCTCAGTGTTGCAAATATTGTTGGATTTACTAAGTGCCGCAAAGGTGAGCATACCACCTGCTGCGCTTTTCTTTAATTTTCATTGTTATTAATGTGAATATTGATGTAGGACAGCTTGTAAATGATGAATATACAAAGATAAAAACAAGAATAACGAATAGCTTAAGTGATTCAACCACCGGAGAATACTAATACAAGGATTTCCAAACCACAAAAGGGATAAAAACTATGGATCGCAACCCACAAAAGAGACTCAAATTAACATTGATAAAACAATCACAATATATTAACCAAGTCTTTTATAATATGTGGGGAATTATATCACTTGTATAGTAATAGAAAACCCTGATAATAAAACATAATGGACTAAAGCCCGTAAGCAATTGGGCTTATTATAAATAAACCACTGATTAATCTACTAGCCCCACGTATAAAATACATAATACCATTTAATATTTACACTAATCGTGTATAAAATAATTAATAACATATATATCAATTCTTCACTTTCATTCCCCATCAAGTATAATATTATTTTGTTAAATAAATTAGTCATTGTCCTTCAGTTTGTCACCTACCACTCCCTGATTACACTAAACATGTACGGCATATGACACTCTCTGTGGGATTAACAGGAAAAAGTGACGTAAATATAGGAATTTAAATGTTCACATACAGAAGCAAAATTATTTTGTGTCAATTAAATTGAATGTATTCATAATGAAATGTGTGCTATTCAGCAACAATATTTGCGCAAACTTTTACTAAAGAGAAGATACTAATAAGAAAATATATGTATGGAAATATGCCCAAGATTAGGTATATGGAAAAAAACTTATATTCATCAACTCCTTAAGTTCCCTAGAGCCCTAAGATTGTTATATGTGTTGATAACAAGTGTGTTGCCATATGTAGTAATTCATATTAATAGTTGTAAAGCCCTTGATTGGTGGACGAGTGATGGGAAATATATTGAACAAGGGGTAAAAACATCTTGGAATATAAAGCAGGTAGGCGACGAAGTGCAAACAATTCTATTTTAGAGACTAAGATAATGAATGTCATAGATAAGTTGCTTCAAATTAATAAACCATTTTATTAATTGTTTTTACGATTGGTTAAATGTATTTTTTGAAATTAGAATTCCTTCTTTTTTACAACAAGCAAATTAGTTGCCAGCAGTCAGTTTCTTGACATGCTGATCGCTTATTTGGAAAAGTTGTATGACGCAGACCAAAGTTTGAAGTGGAACAACTGAACAAGGGCTCTTTAATGCTGGAAAGTAATTTGAAATTTCTGTTAAAGTTGTGTTTTTTTTAATTAGTTAAATTTATTTTGAAAAGAAGCTAATTTACTCTTGGTAAGTCGGTGCTTATCAGAAACCCAATTAGTTAAATTTATTTTGAAAAGAAGCTAATTTACTCTTGGTAAATCGGTGCTTATCAAAAACTCTTTTACTTCCAATTGGTTTATCTTCTCAATTACAAGAGGAGATGTTGTTGATAGCTAATTAGCTATACAGTTTTTGTTGTGCTTTCGGAGGACGATGTTTTATCTGTCTAATTACTTACCAGCATACTACGGATTCTAATTTAAATGTACACAATGCTTCCAGGGCATAGATATATACAGATTATGAAAATATATTATAAGAGGCAGCTGCATGTTGGGAATAATTTTGCATTCTAATGAATCAATGTTGAAATTTTATATGTGTGGTTATCTTATATTTAAGTTCTTGAATAATGTGGTTTTTGTTTGTTTTACAGATGCTAAGAATCAGATTCAGGCATTTGCCTCCCAAACCATTGCATCTCGATTCACATCTTCATTACAGTCTGCATTCACTGTTGTCTAAGTAACACTGGAAGACTGAAAAAGATCAAATGCATAGGACTTGCTAACTTTATATGTCCAAGTATTGTATTGTGGATGATCTATACCTTTGTTTGTTCTTTCAACTCTCTTGTGAAGAAATCACTTTTTGAAGAAAATCTGTTGAACTTGAACATAGGGTTATTGCTGATTATATGGGTACATTTTAAACGCATGAACTTGGTGAATGCCCTGTATTAGTATTTTTTGACTTGTGACTTTGTATATGCTGAATATTAAAGACTCATTTCCGAATTAATTACACAAAGGAATTTTACTGGGTGTTGGTCATCTGTTGCACTGTAGTGTTTTTTCCTTGTATTTTACACTTTGCAGTGATTCTTCCCTTGTAACTTTTCATTGTATTATACGCTGTGCAGTGTTTCTTTACGTGGAACTCACTATTTCAATTTTTTTCTAATGTAATATGTTTTATTCAAAAACAAATTTAGATAAATTTTTGACTGCATCGACCAAGTACTTACCTCAATCTTCAGTTTGAGTTTTTTTTTATAAATAATTTGGCTTATAATCTTACAAATAATATTCGTTCTAAGAAAATTTCGGGTTTGTAATTGAATTAGAGTTGAACACTGTGATAGAGAATAAGGTTTTACCATTTGGGTTATTCAATCACGAGCTTTAGTGAGAGAGAATAAACCTTTTACCATTTGGGTTATCTAATCACTAGATTTAATTGATTGAAAAAAAAAACATGATCGGATAATTTGAATTGCTCAAGGCTCAGTAGTCCTAAATTATGGGTTCGACTATAAACTTATTTTTTATTTAAAAAAAATCACTATAATATATGTTTATTAAAAAATAATATTTTATTTTAATTAAAAAAAAAGTATTTTCATGATTTGTCTTGCCACGAGAGTAAAATTAAAAAAAGAGAAAAATGTTCCTAAGGATGACCTCAGGGAACATACCTAAGGTTATAAGGAGTTTGTATGTAAATACTAATGGCAATTTTGTTATTTTAAAGTTTACCTCTTGTAATTACAAATATGCCCTTGTGCATTTGTATGAAAATTTCTTTTAACCTCGGGTAGTTACCTAAGGTCACCCTCAGGAATATGAAGCCCTTAAAAAAATCGTAGCATTCTTAAATCCTAAACAAAAGTATAACCTAATTATACTCAAAATCAATTGATAAAAAGAAATACAAATAATCCACATATCAATAAATCAAGGGTTAAACACACTTTAGCCACCGAAATTTGGGCTGATGTAGACATTAACCACTGAAGAAATATTTTGAACGGTTCAGCCACTGAAGAACAAAAAATGTTCAACTCGACCATGAGTCACCAAAATCGACCATGAGTCACCAGAATCGGGGAGAGTGTGCTACATTTGCAGGTAACTGAGACTGGTCTTGCTGAGCTAAATGAGCTGCAAAGATAGAATACAAAGGTGAGTGGCTGAAGTGTTCGAAGGTTTGTTTAAAAAAATCAAGTTTTTCATTCAGTTTATAACCTTTTGTTGTTGATGTGAACACTATACAAAGCAATAAGACCATTGGAGCAGCATTTTGGTAGGGCGATTTCGTTTCATTGCTACAACAGATGATAATCAATCCTTCAATCATGGTTCGAGCTATTGGAGATGAAGAATCTTCACCTTATCGTAAGTGGCTTGCAACATTATATGTTGCTAAGTTGTTATCTGTTATGACTACATATTTGTGTTGTCATTTTGTAGACATTGATTCGTTTTATTTGTTGCAAAAGTAGTTTTGCTACTAATAATAGCTCGTTTGTTTATCTTTGTTGTATATGTGATGATGATAATATGATAAGTGTAAGATTGTATCATGGTGGAATTCTATAGTGGGTACCAAACACTGAGTATGTAGGTGGCCAGCTTAGTGTGTATGATATATGGAATGTTAGCTCGATAAGTTATGATGAAATACGTGCTCAAGTTGATGCCTTGGGTTACAGTGGGTTGAAAACTTTGTACTATATGGTACCTACTTTATCAATGGATTTAAATATGAAGTTGTTACGGAATCAAGGTGACTGTGTTGCTATGGTTAGTTATGGGATAGAAAAAATTTTCAGGATTGATATATTTGTGGACCACTACACTAAACTCACTCTAACCACTGAAGATTATGGAAATGTGCATCCTGAGGAGTATGCTTCTGGACAAAGCAATGAATTTCTGGACCTTGAAGAGGTGGATTCAGACTACCAGTTGTCTGACAGTGAGTATTCAATGGGTGAGGGTGATGACTTGGATTTTGAAGACAATGTTGATGCAAATGCTGAATGGGTGGGAAGGATCAAACAACATCTTGGGTTGCAAAGTGATAAAGATGATAGTGAGGATAAACCTGATTCTGATGAACATGATGATAAGAGCTCAGACTCTGATTCTCTTGACAGCTTCTTTGAGGGAATATTTAAAGATGGTGTTCCAAGAATGAAGAAGTTCAAGTGGCCTGTGTATAAAGATAGTGAAGATCCCCAGTGGGAGGTTGAAATGACATTTAAGGATCATCATGAATGCAGGGATGTTATCACTAAACACAGTTACAAGGAAAGGAGAATGGTGAGCTTTGTCCTATCTGATAGGAAGAGGTTGAAAGCTGCATGTAAAGCTCCATGCCTTTGGTTTGTTTTTACATCACTGAATTTTGATAAAACTTTCCAAATGAAACAGTTGGGACCAGGTATGTATACATGTCAACCATCAAAGTAAAGTATCTAATATTATATTTTTAATTATTGTCATTGACCATGTTGACTTTACTTTTGCTAACCCTAGATGTATAACAGTAAATGCAGCACACACTTGTGTAAGAGAACAAAAGGGGCTGCCCTTAATCCATTATGGGTTCTTGGCAAACAAGTACTTAGGAGCAATCCAACCTGGCCTATATCAACATTCAAGCACAAGGTCATTCAGGATCTTCACATTGACTTTGACTTACATGTTTTAAGAAGAGCAAAAAGGAAGGCCATGAAGCTAATTCATGGTTCAGATGCAGAACAGTATGGAAAACTGTGGGATTATAAAGCTGAGCTTCTGTCTAGAAATCCAAATTCTACTGTTAAGCTGGCCTTTGAGGAAGGTTAATACTCCAGTTGTGATAATTTATATTAGCTCAAATTCAGATAATAGTAATTTTTGGTTAATGTCATGCTTACTTAAAATTATTGGAACAGGGCATCCTGGAGTTTTTAAGAGGATATATGTTTATTTTGGTGGACTGAAACATAGTTACAAGTTCGGTTGTAGGAAAATCTTCGGTTGTATGAATTTTTTTAAAGAAGATTTTGACATGGGAAGTGGTCTGGACCGGGCAATAATTAATGACAAGCAAAAAGGTTTGATCAATGTTGTAGGAGACCTTGTGCTTGCTGCAGAACATAGATTATGTTTAAGGCACATGCACAATAACTTTAAACAAAAGTATCCTGACAGGTCATTGAAAGGTAAAATGCGAGGTTGTGCAAGGGCACCCAACATAGAGAATTTAAATAGCTAGATGGATAGTGTAAAAGATGAGAGTCCTGGGACTCATGAGTGGCTGGTTGCTGTTCCTGCACACCATTGGTCTAGGTACTTCACAACTAAAAACAAGTGTGGCATTATACTCAACAACATGTGTGAATCCTTTAACAGGGCCATTGTTTTTGCAAGACAACAAGGAATTTTAGTGATGTTGGAAATGACAAGGGAGTATATCATGAAGAGGCTATCGACAAAAAGGGAAAAGTGTGAACTCTGGGAAGATCAAACAATAACACCCAAAGTAAGAAAATTAGTTACAAAATTTAGAAAGTGGAGTGGTGGTTGTTACTCAACATATGCAGGCTATAACCTCTTTGAGATTAAAACTGTCAGTGGACACAAGTTCTCTGTTGATATTAACACATATTCATGTGCATGTAGGAGGTGGGACTTGACAGGGATACCTTATCACCATGCAATATGTGCAATGAATAGGCTTGGTCTTAATCCTATTGACTATGTTGATGCTGCATATTCTGTGAAGAACTATAGGGACTGTTACTCAGGTATATTTCAATTTACTAATACTATATAATTACTTGGCTGCTGTATACACCTCAAATTTGATTAATACTTGTACAAGGTATAATCCATCTAATGAATGGTGAGGCACAATGGGCCAAGTCAGGGCATATGGTTAAACCTCCAATTATTCAAGTTCAACCAGGGAGGCCAAAGATGAAGATGAGGGCTGATGAAAATGATGTAAAGGACCTGGATGATCTTCTCCTAGATGGTTCAAGGCATTTACCAAAGAGATGTATGTTCAATGTGAGGTGCTCTCAATGCAAGCAAATTGGCCACAACAAAAGGACCTATAAAATGCCAACAATCTCCAATGTTGCAAAAGATGGTAATGAAGCTGATAATGAGAGAGAAGAGGCACAAACATCAGTCAATGAGGAGACCTAATAGAAGGGCATGTTCCAACACAGACCAACCAAGTTTGTCATTCAAATATCGAAGGTAGTTATGGGTTGACAAAGTGGCATGTGCTAACATTGCACCTGCAATGGAATGGCCTGATTGGCCTACAATTACTGACCATGTAACAGCTCCATCTGCGGTGTCAAAGTCCATGGCCCCTATGAAGATAAAAGGTAAATTGCGATTTAGAGGTGGCAAGGGCAAGAAGGTTGTTAGGAGTAGTAGTTCTGCAACAAATACACATCCTCTAGTTTACCTTAGACCTAATCTTTATGGTCTTCCAAAAGCAGTAGTGGTAGAGAAAATGAAGGTTGTTGTTGATGGAGTAAAAGCAAGCTCAACTGGTTTTAAAAAATATGGCAATTTTGTTCTTACTCAGGGATCACTCAACAAGGCTAGTAAGAAGATTGTCTAGGTAGAGCATAAGGCTGAAAAAAGTACTGGTGGGTTGGTGGATGATGTTGCTGAGAAGGTTCAGGATGACATTAACAACAAGGTGGACTAGGAAACAAATGCAGTTTATCTTTTGGTAGGAAAAGTCTATGGATATTTAAGCTTTTGGCAAGTTTTGTTACATGCTGTTGCATGGTGTTGCATGTACTAATTAACTTTTGTTGTTGAGGTGTCATTCTTTAGATTGACATTGAACCTATATATTGTAACAACTATTTGGCTTAAATTGCCAAACTTATTAATGCCAATTTTATTATGGCTTGATTCTGTAACTTACTTGCATTTACCATAATTTATATTTTTTTAAATAATGTTGTTGAATATCTATTTCCTAGGCAAGATAAGGTAACAGAGCTATTGGATGTTTACTTGGTCAATACCCCCATTGTTTTGTAACTTGTGTATTCAAAGCTACAACATCTCCTCTCAATCACATTTTGAGTGAATCCTAGATGCCACTACCAACAAAATTTCTCATTATAAAGCTCAGCATCTTATCTCTTTGTAGCTACCAAAATCACTCCCAAATACACCGATCATTCACAATGTCCACCTGGAGAAAACCACCAACTAATACTTACAAACTCAATGTGAAGGGTGTTTTGATAGAGTTGAGGGATCAGGTGCTATATGATATGTGATAAGGGATGAGAATGGTTCATGGGTTCATGGCTGTGGTGGAAACATTGGAGGGGCTATCCCCATCACAGCTGAGTTGTGGTCCATTTTTTATGGACTCAAACTTGCTTAGAAAAGACACGAAACCAACCAAGTTATGGAGTTGGAGTTTGTTGCAGCATACAACCACATTACTAATCTTGATCCTACTTTCCCCAAGGCTGAATTTGTTCAAATGATAACTAAGCTACTAGATGAAGACTGAGACCATTTTAACATGTTTGTCATCCAACCATCTGCCAATCGTGCTTCCCAAACACTAGCTCAAGCATGCATTTCAGGGTATGATGGTGTTGTTAACATACCAAACCCACCTGCAGGGCCAGTTTCAAACATCATTGCAGAGGAAATGTAGGGTGTTTGCTGCACTTGGGTTGGGGGGGGGGGGATTTTATGTGTTTTATGTTTGCTTATGTCCATGTAATAAATTTCTAATTATATCAAGGCTTCTGTTTTTTTTCATTTTCATACCAAAAAACTAGTTTCATATAAGGTTTGCATATAGGGTGAACAACATGTGGAAAACTTAAAACTAGAAAATTAGTTCGAATTGAAATACATTAAAACAACCAACATTCATACATAAATTATAAACCACTTAGCAAACAACCAGCTGCCAAACATAAACCTCCATTACAACATGTTTGGTTCTTCACTTACAATTAAAAACTAAAGCTACAGTTTGAGAAAATATCAGAATTCCGGCAACCAACAACAACAAGAATAACTTCCTCTCCTTGTTTATTCTCATCTTAATTTCATCTTCCAGCCTTTCAATCCTTCGCATCAACCCAGAAATGATGTTCCTTGCTCTAACACCAACTGCTGGATCATGTCACTCATGGAAATTACACCCTCTTCGTTGATTTCCCTGCCATGGATTAAACAAATTAACAATGTTACACAAACATTATAACAAGAGCTTGGACATTGTTTCTTACCATGTACTAACTGCATCCCCAAAACATACGACCAAGATTGGTATCGGTCCATGATATCCTCAAAACTGGACTCAACCCACATGAACACAAGTATGATGTTCGACTGATGCAAGAGCTAAATGAAGACATTGAGAAGAAATTTCTTATCAGTTGAAATAACTGACATACAATGTCCACCCATGTATATAAAGGAAGGGTGATCAACGATGGCAACCATGAAACATTGATGGGTTAAGTGTCTAAAACTGTTTCAACTGTAACTTTCTGTTCTTAAACTCCCAAACCGGCGAGTGTATTACACTCTCCCGTCTCATGTCCACTGGAGCCGGATTCATGGTCGAGTTGCACAAATTCTGTTCTTCAGTGGCTGAACCGTTCAAAAAATTTCTTCAGTGATTTATGTGTCCATGGCCTCAAACTTCGATGGTCAAAAGTGTGTTTAACCCATAAATCAATAAGATCCGGAAGCCCTCCCAAGTCCATACCCGATTACCCGGACCCCAAAACCTTTAATCCTCTCTCTCTCTCTCTCTCGTACACACTACTTATCTCTTCATTTGTTGGATCAATTCAAGAAAGAGGAAATGTTGCAGTGTATATTTCTTCTATCAGATTCTGGGTATGTTCACGTTCATATATGGAAATTTTATAAGTCTTTTAATTGTCAATTTTATTAAAATTTAGACTACTCGATTACATACATGATCTAAATGTAGTCAAAGTACAGTAAAAATTTATAACTGTATCAAAATTGTATTGTTTTATACTGTTTGTATTAACTATAATATTGTTGGACTATGATTATTAGGGAGGTGATTCTAGAGAAACAGCTTACTGGTCATCGAGTTGATCGTTCGATATGTGCTTGGTATTGGGAACACGCTGTCTCTCAATCCGATACATTTAAGGTACTAATCGGTTAGTACACTACTCGAATTTGCTTTTACGGAAACTGTTAATTTAAGTTATTGATAATTAATAACGGCATAATATCAGCATCCAGCAATTTCGATATTGATGTTATCTTAATAGTGTTTAATTTTGTTTGGAAATTGTATTGCTAATATATTGTTATGTGATTGTAGCTTGCACCGGTGATTGCTTCACCCACACATTACCTTTTTCAAATTGTTCGTGATAATATCACATTCTTAGCCTGCACGCAAGTTGAAATGCCGCCTTTGATGGCCATTGAGGTGAGATTTAATCCGAATTCATTAGGAAAGCTGACAAATCTCTTATACACATCCTAATATATTGATACTATTTTGTAATTTTAGTTGAACACTATATATGAAAGAGTTATGCTATGTTGATTTAGATGTTGTGAAGTGTTTGTAGGGGATAGCAGGAGATAATGGGGTGTGGAAAGATATACATTAACATGAATAGGCGCATACTTATGCATACAAGTGGAATTACTCTGTGAAATTTCCTTTGTAGCTTAGTTTCTTAGCCTTTATAAAACTACAAGTTGTAGCTTATTCCAACTTATTTGATTTGTATGATACTGCATACAGTGTGCTGTACGGGCCCAATTTATGGTGTAGAAGTCTGACCTGACTATACAGAGCTATTTTGTGGTGTATTTTCGTTCTCATTAAGTGGATAGTTATGTTAGGGACAAGTCTCTTTGATTTCTAATTGATTGTCTTTAGTTCCTTTGCAGGGTGGCTGATGTTCTGTCTGATTATCTTGCTGGATTGAATGAAGATCTAATAAAGGATAACTTTGTCATCGTATATGAAGTATGTGAGCCATTTACTTTTTCCGGCCTTTTACGTTGATTTAATTTTGCTGATGCTTAGTGTAGTTTTTGAATTTTTGTGCTTTATCGACAGAAGGACCAGTAGTCAAATGCTGGTCTAGTGGTCTGTGAGTGTGATAAATTTTTTTGATCGATATCTTATTAAAAATAAATCTGCTGGTTGGTTTTGGCTTTTAGCTTCTTGATGAGATGATAGACAATGGCTTTCCGCTTACAACAGAACCTAACATCCTGAGGGGGATGATAGCTCCTCCAAGTATTGTTGGCAAAATGTTGAGTGTTGTTACTGGTAACTCTTCCAATATGAGCAACACCCTCCCAAGCGCCACTGCATCCTGTGTTCCGTGGAGAACGACAGATTTGAAGCATGCAAGCAATGAAGTATATGTTGATCTTGTTGAAGAAATGGATGCAGTCATAAACAGGTGTGCATCGGTTCCATTATGTATTCTGCAATTTAATTTGGTTATCAATAGAGATGACTTGCGGAAATAGAAAAATGAAATTTTTTTGGAAAAACAGGAAGCAAAATAAGTTTCATTCCAACTATACAATTTTTGTAGACCTGCACAGGATTAAAAAACTTTTAACTTCCAGAGGTCAGCACCTTACCTTAATTTGTAATTGTCCTGATCTGTTTACCTTCATCCGAAAATGATGTCATGATCTTTTTACCTTCATTGCTTTCAAATATACCAATTTGGATAAATATTTATATCTAGTTTTTAATTAGTTATTCTTTATGAGAATGTGTGGTTAGGCGCACGGTCTCGAGTTCGATTCCCCAGAAGAGCAATGTGGATTTTAGTAGATAGCCATGGCAGTGGCCTCTGTACTAGTCGCCCTCCTGAATTTAGTCGAGGTGCTCGCAAACTGGTCCGGACACCCGGTATAACCAAAAAAAAAAAAGTTGTCTTGTGAAATATTTTTACCATAAAAGAAAATTTAATAAAAGGATTGTGATAGTATAACTGGAAGTATTATATAACTAAGATTAGAGACCAAAAAAAAAAACTTGTCTTGTGAATTTTTTTTACCATAAAAGAAAATTTAATGAACGGATTGTGATAGTATAACTGGAAGTATGATATTATTAAGATTAGAGATAGAACATATATATTAGTAGTCCTGAAAAGAAATTCAAGATGTCTAAGTTGAGACATAGGCGCTTCTAATTTGCGATTGATAGAGTGGTTGATACATCTTATTTTTTAAAAGAGGGGTAAATAATTTGTTCAACAAATTTTGCTGGTCCTCTATTGCAATATCCATCTTATTATTTTGGTAATGAAAAGGGTGTCTGTAAGAATTTCTGCAAGTGGTTAACTCCTTCCTTCCTCCCTTAATCTACTAATATATAGGATTTGATAGCTTTATATGACATGGGAATTTCATGTTATCATTGGCTAATTCTTCAACTATCTTATTAGTTACTTATCCTGTTCAGGGAAGGAGTTCTTGTCAAGTGTGAGATTTATGGTCAAGTCCAAGTGAACTCGCAACTCTCAGGTTTTCCTGATTTGACTCTTTCATTTGGCAACCCTTCCATTCTAAATGATGTGCAGTTTCATCCTTGCATTCGGTTCCGGCCATGGGAATCAAGTCAAATTCTATCATTTGTGCCTCCTGATGGACAATTTAAGCTGATGAGTTACAGGTTGGTGCTTTTAGGATAGCATCTATACCGTGTTATGAACCGTAACTATTGAAGGCTAGCTTCTAGCTTCTGTCTTTGCATCTTTATAGTTCTTGCTCATTTTATGTATTCTATATATATAGCTTATAACCCGTGCGCTGAACGTATGCTTTTTGAGTATAAAAGTTGTTTTTAATTTAATTTGTGATTGAATTTTTATAAAATTATGTAAGACTTATGTATGTATGTAAATATTAAGCCAGATGTGGTACTAGGTTGTGCAAGTGCTCCTGATTTGTATATAAGTATATAACACTTATTGTGGTCGATGTGGATCAGCATTTCCTCTTTTTTTTGTGTATAAGGAATTTATCTCAAGCACTAGTATTTTCTTTCATTTAATTGTTCTGTATTCTCTTTCACACTTGAAAGCAAACTTTGAAATGGTTTTGGTATAAATTTTTTAAATTTTATATTATATACATATTATTAGAATATGGATTGTTAAGTTTTTTAAACCTGGAGGAATATGCTAACTTGATTTGTGATTTCTAAAATAAATATTATATTTGAATATGTTGTTGTGAAGATTTGGGCCATAAGTTTTTAGAATTCATAAAATATATTATATTCTAATATGATGTTGATAAGATTTGAACCCTAGAGTCTAGACCTCTAGTATTACGGACTATGGACCAACATTTTGGATAGCATCCCTCACACACTTATTATTTTACATGTTTTAACATCTTAGTTTCAGTCTGTTTCTTTAAACTTGCTTCAGGGTTAAAAAGTTGAAGAATACTCCAATATATGTGAAACCACAACTAAGTTCTGACTCTGGAACGTGTCGTATTAATGTTCTTGTTGGAAGTCGAAACGATCCCGGAAAGACAATTGACTCTATAGAAGTGCAATTTCAGCTTCCTCCTTGCATTTTATCTGCTGATCTCACTTCAAATCATGGAACTGTAAACATTCTTGCCAATAAGGTACTATCATAAAACTTGTGGGGGATTTCAGCAAGTGTAAAAGTTTATGTTCTATTTGTGTGTTCATGGGTTGCAAACCTTTATCCTTTCAGTCTGCTTTCACAGTCCTTATAGTAAGTTTTAGTTTCTAAATTTACATAAGGAACTGCATTGCCTTCATCACAGGGCACTTGAGTACTTATCGGTCACTTATTTGCGTACTTGTTGATCCTTACAGACTTGTTGCTGGTCCATTGGACGAATCCCAAAAGATAAAGCCCCTTCAATGTCTGGAACAATGAAGCTTGAGACAGGTCTGGAATGCCTCCATGTATCTCCCAGTTTCCAAGTGTCATTCAAGATAATGGGTGTTGCTCTCTCTGGTCTTCAAATTGATAACTTGGATATAAAGAATCTTCCTGCGCGTCCTTACAAAGGTTTCCGATCTGTAACACGAGCAGGAAAATATGAAGTAAGGTCATAGTAGTAAATTCTGCTAGCATAAGTTTGAAGTGGTGGTGTCATTACCAGCCAGAAAAAAAAAGAGTTGTCTGTTGTTGCTTGGAGTGCGTACTTGCATTACTCTGGTGCTAAGTGGAATTGAAGTTATATTTAGTGTACGTTTTGTATTCAGGATACACAAATTTTTGTAGATAGTAAAACTCCCAGCCACAGTTGTCATCTAAAACAATGAAAGACAATTAGTAAATATAACTCTGAAACTGTTGAATACCTTCATACTTCTGTCATGGTTTATATGTAACTTTCCTTGCCTCCTTATGGTTTGTATGTAACTTTCCTTGCCTTGTCCAGAGTAATGACTTGGTTTGGGTGGCATAAGAATGAACTTGATCATTGTTGGTTGCATGAAAAATTACCCAACAATCTGAGACAAATTTAGTTCTGAAGATTACGATTATGTATGTATTTCCATAAATTTCTTCATATTTGGTGAAATTTAGTTATTAAATAGAGTCATTTTTCTTTTCTTTTTTTTTTAAATAATAATTTATTAGTGAAAATTTACCATACACTTTACTGAATTTGCAAGTAAATTTATCCAAATACAAAATAACTTTTTGTAAGAAAAATTATCACCCATTGGGAAAAAATTGTTTTGCATAGATTGAAAGGTTCCCGCATCTTATTTTACTCCACTGGATAGCCAAAAGAAATTCAGACAATTTTTTGTATATAATTCATCAATATGAATCGTAAGTTTGGATCTTTCATCGTTAGATAGTGAAGACGTTAATGTTGAAAACATGCCTCAAACCGTGCAAGTTAGTGTAGCCTGTATTGGAATGATAACACTCCAAAGTACACACTGATAGGCAATTTAGCTACCATGTTTTTGTGTTCTTGAAGATTCTATACTAAGAAATTGAGTAAATGAAGTGGATATAATTGCTACCAAATAGAAGACCTTTAATTCGACATCTAAAAAAGTAAGACAGTTCCAGTGTCAAAAAAAAAAAAAACATCCAGAAGAATGACAGACCCATAAAGGCGATGCAAATAAAATCAAATTTGTAAAACAGTTGATTAGAAAATCTGGATAGATAGGTGAAAAGAAATTAACATCTTAGTTACAACTTGCAAGGTACAAAGGGCTGAGATGTGTTGAGCCTGTAAATAACTTGCAACACCTAAAAAACTGAAGGTTTTTGGTGTCATTGTACTTTTTCTAACTCCTTGTCAATGTTCTAAATCAACAAACTAGAGAAAACGTTGGAGAAAACTTTTTATCTGATCAATATATGGAGATCGAGTAGGTATTATGTGTCCAAATTCATGTTCAATAGTCATCCGAGAACCTTCTTCAAATAAAGATTCCAAGTCTCTGCTGGTTTGACTTGTAATCTGCCTGTCCTCACCCTTTTCATTGCCATAAACATGGAGCGAAGGGCAATTGATTGATCCTTTCTCATACTCCATATTAACTGCAAATCCAGAACACAAAATCACAAATCTAAACTCAATTTCTCCCTTTAGCTTTTGTTGTAGTCCGCAAACAGAAGCGGCCATGGCTGCTCCTTGTGAAAATCCTAAGATCCCATCAAAAGGCCCTTCTCGGGAATACACTTTCTTCAAGTATCCAAGTGATTCATCAAAACCTTGAGTTTGCTGCTGGTACTGCAGATAATCGAATGGACCATCTGCTACTTTCCAATCAGCATCAATTTTCCAACAAAAATTAGGATCAACCAACCATGCAAACTTCTTACTGCAACTTTTTGGTGGCTGTGAACTTTGCTCTGCAGACACTGATAGTTGATTAAGATTTTGGTCTCTGGGCTGGTAAATAAATGACAACTCATGAGGCGCATTGACAAAAACAAGCTCAGCAATGTTTTTAAGTTTCTTGGCTAGCGATGCCAATCTTCCTTTGAAACCAGAAGCATTCTGCCGGAACCCATGTAAGCATAATATTCTCAGCTTTTTAGAAGTTTCACCTGTTATTGAGAATATTTTAAAATTTTACATGATTTATTGAAGTTTAAGCAAAGCAGTGGTCATGACTCTGTAGGAATCAGACTTTGCATTAACATTTGTCTTAAAATGAAAACATGGGCACAACATACAGACCTTACCATTTCTCTGATTGGTATTCATTGTAACACCGACTTCTAGATCAGGGGGTATTGATGTTTCATGCAACTTCTCGTTTTCATTTGATGGAAGGAACGAAACACACTTTCCATTATCACGACACAGTTCACAAACATATTCATCAACTTTTCCCTGCCATGCCGGATCAAAATATAAAAAAAACAAACTATGGCCATATTTAAGATATTACATTTACAACAGAATAGGCAATAATCCTCTTATATTAATATATATATATATTCATGCACCAGAATGTGTAAAAAAAAATCCCCAACATACAATATTTTCTTCTGTTATAAGTTGATAATAAAAAGCAACTGGTACACTTGGACTTTGTTTTAAACCTTATAAAATGGTTATAGTGTAGGTGCCAGGTGTAATTTAATAGTTATAGTTATATTTACTTTATGCACAAAACTTTTGTTGGGTGGCATACCAATTAAATATTGCTCCTCTCCCAGCATTGTTTTTGTGGTTCCTTAACTGAACTGTTTGCATGCTTAAATTGCAGCAATCTTACAAGTTACAAGAAGCCTAGTCAATCATCTAGTATATGTATTTAACAAAAGTGCACAAGGGGTTTACGACAACATAAAACAATAAATGAAAACACAAAAATGAACATTAAAATCCCTCTTAAATTGTTGAGCAAGTTACTTGCAGCAACATATACGATCAGTATTAAGTTTGATGTTTTATCAGCAGCAGCAAGCTGTTTGCAACACATACAATTTGTATTAAGTTTGAAGTTTTATCAACAGTACATACCCGGCAATTGTCACAAATTAACACAAGCATTCTACAGTAACTGCATCGACTCCGAGAAGAATAATCATCATATGGTGATCTACAGAGAAGGCAGGAACCCAGGACATCTGTATCTAAACTGCCAACAGAAACCCTACAGTAATCAAGTAAGCTGGTTAGCAAATGCAAGATTTTTATTATATAATAATGTGTCAGATACTCCAATTATTTCATAACCATGTATTTTGTGTTTTTCTTAACATTCAAAAAGCACATATCTTCACATGACTGAAAAAATGACACATCACAAAAAAATTGGAAGTCAATATGCAGTAAATTCAGAAGCCTCTTTTAGTCTGTACCCTGCAATGTTGAAATATCTGTAGAAGCTGAAAAACAATTAAAATGGACATGAACCTCATCTCTTCAGATTTAAGTCATTCATAAACATATAAACCTCATACCTGTGGTCAAAAACAAAATTTTTTCCTTTGAAAAAGCCACCATCTGGATATTGTTCCAAGTAACGCTGAATTCCACCATATAACTGCAGCAAAGTGTTTCATTAATTAAACTTTATTATCACTACGACAATTTAAACTCACGTAGGGCTATTTTGTCAGGGGAACTTTACATGCCAAACCAAGAGAATAAAAACTATGGACTTCATTAAATCTTTTGACAAAGAAAGTTTGAACTTGGGAGGCACCACATATATCAATATATCATTACCAATGACAATAAAGGCTCAACAAACAAGTCTAAACAAGGGTTCAAAATTCATTTCAATATCTATGTCGGGGCAATACTGCAGTTACCTAAAAGTACCATACACTGACACTTCATATAAAATATCTTTTAAAAAAATCATAAATCATAAGATTTGTGGGTGCAAAACAAAAACTTTTATACAAAAATACTTATGGAGTACAAAAACTAAAATTTCAGACCTAATTTTCTAAATAGTCAGACTTTTAAGGTGCAGGCACCTCCCAAGGTCAGTTAATGTACCAAATGACATCATCTAGAATCGGCACGACAGTTTAATAATTATTTAATCAGACAGAAGTCAGAATGTAAACAAACAAACCATACAAAACTTTTTCCAGATGAACATATTGCAATTACCGATAACACGTGCATAAGGATGATCTTCACTAAATTGATAGTGTTAATGTTAAGTAACAGATATCTATTCTCTACACAAAAACCCAATAAATCCCTAATAGATGCCTATGAACTTATTAGTGAGCCTTGAACAGAAAGGATTAAAGATTAAATAGCAGAGAATGTTGTGCAATTCCTCGATAACTTCCAATCACTTATAAAATTTCATAGAAATTAATCGGTTCAGGCGTTCAGCTACATCCCATCCAATAAAAAATCATCAACTTACTTCTGCACATCAGTAATAACAATCCCCAAGAAGACTACAATTAGAAAGGGATTAGAGGTCACCTGAAAAACATTCTCAAATCCCGCACCTTTTGACCTAACATATGCTGATGCCATTTCACACCTAATTCCACCAGTACAATACCTGTTAAAAGGAAGCCAATGAGGAACCAAGAGCCGGAGGAAGACACAAATTATAGAAAAACAATCCAGTGACCATCATAAAACCATGGGACTGGAGAGTCCTAGTACTCATGAAATAATACAAGATGCTACCAACTAGAAGGTAAGCCAAGGGCATCTAGTTACACTCTCCAGCAATTAACACCAACCCTTCTGGATGATTTCATTAGAGAAAAGGAGATATTAAAATTTTATTCATCAGTAAATATGAGCAAGGCACACTACAGATATATGAGCGAATGTATCCATGAGTGTAGCAGGAAAACTTTACGATTATATACAAAAATGCAACCAAATTTCTATGATACAATAACATAACAGACGTTAATAATGCTACATACATAATATAAAGAGAGACCATCTTTTAGTATTTAAATCATCACATAACAAAAGGAAGAATGCCAGGACAAAGGAGGTACTACAAGCATATTCATAAAAGATAGCTTATCACAAAATATATGCCAATATACATTAAATTCATGAAAAATCTAAAATGTTTACTAAAGCACTTGTACTTACATGAGGACACGGTTTCCTTTCAACTTCTCTGAGTTATTATCTATCCAGGAAGGAAGATCACTATACTGCCGGATTTCTGGATCCAAAGTTTCTACAGTTGGAGTGTGAAACTTTCCGATTCTTGTTTCATATAAATTCCTAGCATCCAGCAGAATAAGTTTTTTTGGATTATTTTCTTCTACAAGTTGCCCTGGGGTAGATTAAAAAATCTGTTTAAAGCAGTTGTAAATACTACATTTTTAACTGATAAAAATGTCCATATGAGCAGGAACCGAGCAGATTAAATTACAAAGATTCTAACAGAAACTAACAAAGAAACTAAGTAGCACAAGGACCAAGTCAAGAGCTTAAGAACATAAATAGTTAGCTCACCTCCATTCTGGAGCACAGAATGGAACTCAGCTGCAGATAGATGCTGCCCAACATTTGATATTTCTGGTGGTTTGGACAGAGGATGAGAACCGAATGTTACCAACTCCTGAACACAATATCAACTCCTGAGCAATGCATTTAAGATAAAACAATAGCCCTTGTCTTAAACAAATTTTATTTAGGGTAGACTAGCAACCATACATCTCTCTAAAACAGACCAACCCATAAAAAATTACAAGATATTTTTTCTAGTTTTATATAGCGCAAAACTATTATTCTAGCTATTATTTACTCACCACTAGATGCAGAAAGAATAAATTTGCTAGTTCCTAACTTCCTACGCATATTAATCAAGTATAGCATCTTTATTAATTGTAGTTGTATTTAATGCACAAGAATCCCACATCAGCAAGGTCTGAGGAAGTCTGTAACTGGTGTTGTATGCGGATGCTAAATAATACACATATTATACTATCTGAGCGAAAATAATAGTGGCAGATAAATTAACTGCCAAGTAAAGAGTTATCTCACCTTGACAATGCGGATGGAGAGAGTAGTAAACCCACACTCCTCAGCAACTCTGTCATTTGAAGGCTGATGGCAAGTAGCCAGCTTGAAATCCGTCCCTTCAAATAAAGGATTAGACTTTATTGTAGCAATGTGTTCCTCTAAAGATGCAAGCTTTCCACCAATCTAAAATAATAATAAAAAAAATCACTAACTAGAAGACTTCAAACCCTCAACATACATGTACTACTGGAATTTCAAGATTAGATTGCACCTAAAACTCTTTTCATCAAGTTGCAAATAGTAGAATCAGATTTTTTATTTTAGGATATAGGAAATCAGTTAACTGATTTGAGGGGTACATTTTTTCTCCTCAGAAATCAATGTACTTTAAAGTATCATTATTATTGTATATGAGCGTCAATAATATATGACTATGGATATATGTATCCGTCGTTTTGTCATATAGACAATAAGGGTTACATAAGAGAAGATTAAAGAAGCATTTTAAGTCTTTATAATGAATCTGATTCTGCGTTTGTTTGAAAGGAATAAGGACAAAATTACTGGAAAAAGAGCAGTATGTAAGAGGTAAAAGTGAAGTACACAATAAAATGTGAAATTTCGATACTGATATTTGTGAATAGGAAGGAACAATGAGCAATTTTTCAAGTTAAAATTCTTGCGGATGGGCAAACGAAAATTATATATATTCACTTGCAAAGTTCATTTCACTCCCAACCAATTAAATTATTCTCACCAAACATTGCTCAAGTCCTAACCTAGTCCTGTGAAGTAACAAAATATCGAAAAGACTAGTAATAATTATATGCAGACAAAGTGGAAAGCGCAGAAACTAACATAACACCACACTAACCCAACAAACACACACACACAATTGCAAAAGTCTACTAACTCGAAGAAATATACTGATTAATCAATAATTAAATACACATATAAAATTAAATTAAATAAAAAAGAAGAGGAATTACAGTGACATTGACGCCATTAGGAGAGAGACGAACACGACCGAGGAGAGAGAGAGAGTTGCAATTAGAATTATACAAATTGAATAGCTCGTTCAGATCTGGAATAACAGTGTACTTGTAATACAATAATACGCCGTACTCGTCATCTTTACTTTTGTTATCCGCCATTGATATTATCACTTCTTGAGCTTCACCATTTGCAGCCGTGGCGTAACAAAAACCCTAAATACAACTCGCAACCCTTTACTCTCTTTTTTTTATTGGTTTAAATTTATTATATTATTCTTTTTATAATTTAATTAATCTCTCAATTTCAAATTACTTATTTACTTTAATTATATATATATATATATATATTTATTTATTTATTTATTTAGAAGAAATGAATTGGAAAATTAAATTTATAAATTTCTTCTTTTTAAATAAAAATTTAAATATTTTATGAAATTATATAACTTCCGCATAATAGAAAACGATTAATGTCACGGAACAAAAAACTTTTTCAAAAAATTTCTCAAACATATGTATCACTTTATATTCAAATTAATCATATCAATTAAAACTCATCACTTTACCGATGCATTATACCCCATCATTTTAGAAATTTTTTTGAAAAATTTATTTGATTTAGCATTATTCATAAAAAAAAATTATGAAATACCAAGTGCACGGCAATAGAGGCAACATTTCATTTAATCCATTCTTAAACTTCATTCAACCACAACCATTTTAAAGTTCATCAAACTATTCTAATGCACTGAACATTATCAATCTACCGGAGTTGACCAATATTGCACAGTAATTAAGTACTAAAATACATCGGCATAATATGTTAAAATCCAACCTTGTACATGTCAATTAATTGCTCATTTTTTGTTGCAGTATGCAGGTGAAAATCGCAAACTATGACACAATTACCAAGGTGAATGCTCTGCAATGCTTCTTTTTATGCTGCAATTGGTCAACCAGCTGCACTACAAATATGCTACAAATCTAGCTAAACACTTGTACTCCTAGTCTTGATTTTAAAATATTAAATGGCGAATTTGAAAAACCAGCAGCTTTTTAAGGGCAGTACTTTAGAGCGAATGAAACACTTGACCAAATGGATTAAATTCACAAAATTTGACCAGAACTCTTAAATGTTTGATGATGAAGTTCGGGACTTGTTTTACTATAACAGAAGCCCTGATGCTTCCTGAATGCTTGAAACTTGAAAGGTCTTTAAGAGTGCCATTAACTACTTTGAAACTTGTGTTCTCGACTTTAAAAGGAAAGAGCCTTATCATTGGAAGAATGGTTGGACATGAAGAGCAGTTCTCTGAGCATGGGAATCTTTTTTTTAGTGCATGTAAAAAACTGCTGACAAAGCTCAGGAAGAGGAGACAGATATATACTAATAATGTCGTGCTTCTAATGAGGAGCTTATCGACTGCCTCTTCCCCGATGAAACACATGCCCTGACTGGAAATTGCGGAAGCTGCTTACATGATAATCTTATTTGCTTCAGCTTTATCTTCAATATGGTGGAATAAGCAAAAGACTTCCAGGTAAAAGCAGACCCGGTTATGTGACAAGTAAGAAGGTATGATGTTTCTCGGTAGACATACATGTGTATAGTCCTACACTCCTAAATCCTGGCTACAGACTTACTATACTCATGATACTTAAAGCACAGGACCATGTTCAGTCCACTTGTTAGTTATTACCTCTTATCCAATTACTCCCAAGACGACGTTCATCGGTTGTTCTTCTATATAAACACATCACTGGGAATTTGAAGGAAATCATCAACAACTCAACTATCAGCCTTCATTTGTTCTTCAAGCCCCTGGTCTGTCCTTTACTGTCATGAGAATCCACATGCCTTGTATCCTTGAAGTCGAACTTTTCATCTAATTGTATGTATTAAGATAAATCCGATGAGACAAAGCAACATGTCATTTGAGGCATCCAAAAAACGAATTGGCTTATGATCCTATATCCAAATATTGCAATGGGTAAAGGGTGTAGAATAAGAAGAGCAAAAAAACCAATTTTATCTTCAAGGCAAATCTGACTAGCTAGTCAAAGATTTCAAATAAATCTAGAGATAAGGAGGACCAAATACATGCAACAGGTTTAAAAATTTATGTGAAATCACAAGTTTCATTTGGATTCTTGTAGGATTCCCAAGAAATTCTTCGATTCTATTGTGTCATACACAACTTTAACTACATATATGGTAACAAAATGTGTTAATAAGAAGTTGGTAACTGTGATTGCATTTTGAAACTTGTACATGGTTTAGGAGTAGATTAAAAATCATCGTCAAATGATGATCTGCAATGGAGGCAGGAACCTAGGACATCTAAACCGCCAACATAAACCCTGCAGTAACCATGGGTTGGTTTGATATATAACTTCCAGATCTTTAGTTTATAATGATGCGTCTAATACTTCCATTACATCCTTAAGCATGCGACTTTGGTGTTCTTCTGAACAGTAAAAAAGTACATACCACAACATCGCTAAAAAATGTACACAATACTGTCATTTGAGATGCCTCTTTGATAAGCAACTTAATTTGGACATATTTTTAGGAGAGAACTATATATTTTGAAAGAGGACATCTGCCAGATATGTGATGCCATTTATAATCAATCATGCCATCAGGGTTAAGTTTTTGGACTTTAGAGAAATCTATTTTTGCCTTGTAAAATAATTTTCCAACAACCTTCTCATTTACAAAACAATCCGGTTTGACAACCAAGTACGAGTCATATTGCGATTTGTAAAACTTGTTAGACCTATGTATTACTGGGATAGATATTGAGGGACATGTATATTGTTACAACTCCAAAATATTACAAAACTCTTTACTTTTCCGAACTCAATAACTTAACAAAAAGTATGGAAATGAATGTACAAAGAATTGTCCAAATTACAAAATTTTCTAAACTATGTACTCTGAAGCACACCACTGTTAATCTTGTTTCTTATAATCTATTCAATGTTGAAATGAGGTTGGTGAAGATATCTTCTCTGCAGGGAATCGTAAGGCCACCCTTTGGATGATCAAACCCGAATTCTTCCTCAGCTTTACTCAACAAGTCCTGAAAGATAGGCATATTCAGGTACGAAATTGGAATAATGTATCTTCTTTGGCTCTCTCCAACATAAACCGCCAAGCAACCCTTTGGAACATTTGGAATTGTTGAAATTGCATATTTTTGAAGGAAGAAGACCTTTGAAGAATATCCTTAAGATTTGTAATATGGGGCGTACGGATACCCATGTTGTAAGAAATAAATTAAAGGAAGGTGGACAACAGAGGAGATGTTCAAGTATGAGAAGAAAATACTGATGTTTAGACAATGGATTTTGTGATAACTTACTGCCAATTCCCAGCCAATTTATAAACAAGAATGATGCAGTATCTTTCAATGTATAGGTGCATACCATGGGCATTTGAAAAAAACACTAGCACATGCTTTTTGTTTTCCCAGTCGCCTATTGTTTAGACAATGGCTTTTGTGATAACTTACTGCCAATTCCCAGCTAATTTATAAACAAGAATGATGCAGTATCTTTCAATGTATAGGTGCATACCATGGGCATTTGAAAAAAACACTAGCACATGCTTTTTGTTTTCCCAGTCGCCTATTGTTTTCAATACTGAATGGTCTATAATCTTGTTTCTGCAAAACATCTGTCCCTACTACTTCTGGTAGAATAAAAATCAAGTACATGCATTTTAAAGACAAAATTAAATAACTAATTTCCAGTATGATTATGTTTAAAATCTCAAAAAGTATTAAGCAGACAATGAAAAAAATTAAAGGCAGAACTATAATAGAGTCATGACATCTGGTTATGTGACAATAGTAGGGCACGATGTTTTTCGGTAGACAATCATGTATATAGTCTTACAGTCCAAGGTCCTGTCTCCAGCCTTGCTATACTCTTGATAACTGAAGGACAAGACCATGTTCAGGTCACTTATTATCTCTTATCCAAATGATGCTGTACATGTTAAGGCATTTCAAGATGTTAATCACTTCAAGTCTTCTCTTTTCACAAATATTGCTGCTTCAGATGTTCAGGATGTCCCAAAGGACTGCCTGGCTGTTTATGTTGGAGTTGTTCAAAGAACAAGATTTGCGGTTCCGATTTTGTACCTGAGTGAGCCTGCCTTTCAAGAGTTGTTAACTCAAGCAGAGGAAGAATTTGGTTTTGATCATCCAGAAGGAGGTCTAACAATGCCATGCAGAGAAGATATCTTCGCAGAACTCGCCTTGCACATGAGTAGAAAATTATAATCAGAATAAATAGTGTAGAAAATTTTGTAAAGTAGAGAATACATAATAAAAATGATTCTTAGATTGCGTCATCTTTACATGAAAGAAATATATGCAACATTTAAAGAATTGCCACTTTCATGTGTTTTCATTTATCTCTTTACGACCTAATAATTTTATTTACATATATTGACTTCCTTTTACGCCCACACGGCTTAAATATATTTCGGTAACCCTTTTACGCCCACACAGCTTAAATATATTTCGGTAAATTACAATTTGAATCCCAGGACTTTGCTCGAATCTCACTTTGGCTATAAAACTTTAACTTATAACGGTCTGCATCCCAAACTTTCAAAAGCTATGCTTTTAGTTTTTACAACCCTTTTATGCAGACGCAGGGCATGGTGTATTGGTGTTGCCCATCAGCCATGAATGTCTTCCTATCAGTCTTATATACACGCTGCTACCAAAAGAGAATATCATGCGCTTGTGTAAAATCTCTCTGCACTAAATCTACAATTTGATGAACCGTTCCACATTTATTTATTATTCTATGAAAACACATTATTAGGCATTTAACAAAATAAATCAAAAAACAACATTGTCGACAGCCTTATCTGTACAAACCTTTGTGTTTATCCATTTTTACTACAGCTATTTCAGAAAAAATCCAATAAAACCATAACTTTCTGTCACACGACCATTGTCCTAAGTAATGTGCAAAATATGAGTTGTTGTAACTAAACTGGTTGTAAATTCTTGGAAAAATTATGGGTTATTGTGACAAGGTCCTAAATTTCCGGTTTTTCTTTAATTATTTACAATCTCTTTTTTATTTTTCATTTAAAAACAAAAATATAGTAATATTTCTCAGAGGTTGCAATTTTTTTCATTGTTGGCTTTTTTTAAATAATATTTTTTTTACCTCCATGACATACGACGGACACGGTCACAGCTTGAGTATTTGTAACTTGGAAATAAGCCTGAGGTGACACAAACAAAAGTAATCGTTGCTTCATTAATATTTCTTCGCAATTGGCCTCGTTTCTTGTAGTGTGATGGGTAGAACGTGTACTAGACACCAATGGCCACAAATATTTAACCTCTTAATAAAGTAAAAATGTCATGTATCTAGTTAGTTATAACTCCCAAATATTTCAAGACTCCTTTAGTTTCCAAACCCAATAGATTAGTAATATTAGAGAATTGACTGTACAAAGAATTATCTGCTTTACAAAATTTTCTACACAACTTCATAGCACATCATGCATGGTATCTCATAGTCTGTTCAAGGTTGAAATGAGGTTAGTGAAGATGTCTTCTCTGCAGGGAATCGTCAGGCCACCCTTTGGATGATCAAACCCAAATTCTTCCTCAGCTTTACTCAGCAAGTCCTGAAAGATAGGCTCATTCAGGTACGAAATTGGAATAACGTATCTTCTTTGGTTCTCTCCAACATAAACCGCCAAGCAACCCTTTGGAACATTTGGAATTGTTGAAATTGCATATTTTTTGAAGGACGAAGACCTTTGAAGAATATCCTTAACATTTGTAATACGGGGCACACGGATACCCATGGTGTAAGAAATAAGTTAAAGGTAGGTGGACAACAAAGGAAATGTTCAAGTATGAGCAAATGCTGATGTTTAGACAATGGCTTTTCTGATAACTTACGGCTAATTCCCAGCCAATTTATAAACAAGAATGCATGATGCAGTATCTTTCAATGTATAGGTGCATACCATGGGCATTTGAAAAAACACTAGCACATGCGTTTTGTTTTCCCAACCGCCTATTGTTTTCCCAGTCGCCTATTGTTTTCAAGGCTGAATGGTCTATAATCTTGTTTCTGCGAAACATCTTGCCCTACCACTTCTGGTAAAATAAAAATTAAGTACATGCATTTTAAAGAAAAAATTAAACTTATTTCCTGTTTGATTATGTTTGAAATCTCAATAAGTATTAAGTAGACAACGAAAAAATTAAAGGCAGAACTATAATAGAGTCATGACAGTAGTAGGGCACGATGTTTCTCGGTAAATCGACATGCATGATATAGTCTTATAGTCCAAGGTCCTGGCTCCAGCCTTGTTATACTCTTGATAACTGAAGAACAAGACCATGTTCAAGCCACTTATTATCTCTTATCCAAATGATGCTGTACATGTTAATGTATTTCAAGAAAATGTTAGTCACTTCCTTGTTCTCCTATATAAATACATCATTGGGAATTCAAAAGTAATCAACTCAACTATCAGCCTTCATTTGTACTTGAATCCCTGGGCCTGCCTTCACTTTGGCACATCCTTTTCTAAATCAATTTATTTATAATCATGGGAATCCGCATGCCTCATATCCTTAAAGTCAAACAAATTCTTCAGAAGTCTTCACTTTTCACAAATATTGCTACTTCAGATGTTCAAGATGTCCCAAAGGGCTTCCTGGCTGTTTATGTTGGAGTTGTTCAAAGAACAAGATTTGTGGTTCCGATTTCGTACCTGAGTGAGCCTGCCTTTCAAGAGTTGTTAACTCAAGCTGAGGAAGAATTTGGTTTTGATCATCCAGAAGGAGGTTTAACAATTCCATGCAGAGAAGATATCTTCGCAGAACTGGCCTTGCACATGAGTAGAAAATTATAATCAGAACATATAGTGTAGAAAATTTTGTAAAGTAGAGAAAACATAATAAAAATTATTCTTAGATTGCGTCATCTTTCCATGAAAGAAATATATAAAACATTAAAGAATTGCCACTTTCATGTGTTTTCATTTATCATAGTCGCATCTTTTCACAAAGATCATCACTTTAAAATTTCTGAATGTTGAAAGAATATACATATCTCCTAGTTATATCTTTATGACCTGATAATTTTATTTATGACTTCCTTTTACGCCCACACACACATAGGTTACAAATATTTGAGCAAATTGCAGTTTGCATCCCATAACTTTGCTCGAATCTCACTTTGGCGATAAAACTTAACTTATAACGGTCTGCGTCCTAAACTTTCAAAAGCGCTGCTTTTTACAACCCTTTTATGCAGATGCAGGGCATGGTGTATTGCTGCTATCAAAAGAGAATATCATGTGCTTGTGTAGTAAAATCTCTCTGTTCTGCACTACTCAATCTATCATTCAACATTTATTTATTATTCTATAAAAACACATTATTAGGCATTTAATAAAATAAATCAAAAAACAACATTGTCTACAGCCTCATCTGAACAAGTCTTTGTGTTTGTCCATTTTGCTACAGCTATTCCATAAAAATCTAATAAAATCATTGCTTTCTGTCATATGGCCATTGTCGTAAGTAATGTGTAAAATATGAGTTGTTGTAACTAAATTGGTTGTAAATTCTGGGAAAAATTATGGGTTATTGCGACAGGGTCCTAAATTTCCAAGTTTTCTTTAATTATTTACAATCTCCTTTTTATTTTTTATTTAAAAGCAAAGAGTACAGTAATATTTCTCAGAAGTTGCAATTTTTTTCATTTCTGGTTTTAAAATAATATTATATTTTTTTACCTTCATGACATATGACGGAAACTGTCTCTGCTTGCAATATTTGTAACTTGCAAATAAGCCTGACACAAGCAAAAGTAATCGTCGCTTAACTAAAATTTCGTCGCAATTGGCCTCGTTTCTTCTTGTAGTGTGATGGTTAGAACGTGTACTAGACACCAATAGCCACACATATTTAACCTCTTAATAAAGTATAAATGTCTCGTATCTAGTTAATTATAACTCCCAAATATTTCAAGACTCTTTTTTCTTTCCAAACTCAGTAAAGTAATATTAGAGAATTGAATGTACAAAGAATTATCTGCTTTACAAAATTTTCTACACTACTTATAGCACCTCATGGTATCCTATAGTCTGTTCAAGGTTAAATTGAGGTTAGTGAAGATGTCTTCTCTGCAGAGAATTGTAAGGCCAACCTTTGGATGATCAAACCCAAATTCTTCCCCAGCTTTACTCAGCAAGTCCTGAAAGATAGGCTCATTCAAGTATGAAATCAGGATCACGTATCTTTTTTCGCTCTCTCCAACATATACCGCCAAGCAACCCTTTGGAACATCTGGAATTGTTGAAATTGCAATATCCTTAACATTTGTAATACAGGGCATACGGATACCCACGGTATAAAAAAAGTGTTGAAGGAAGGTGGAAAACAGAGGAGATGTACAAGTTGGAGAGGAAAATGCTGATATTTAGACAATGGGGTTTGTGATAATATTAGGCTAATTCCCAGCCAATTTCTATACAGGAGTGATGCAGCATCTTTTAATGCATAGGGCATATCTTGTGAAATTAAAAAAAACACTAGCACATGCTTTTCTCTTTCAATCGCCCCTTGTTTTTGAGACTGAATGTAGTCCATAATTACGTTTTCTGGGGTAACATCTCGCCCTACCACTGTTGGTAGAATGAATATCAAGCACATGCATTTTAAAGACAAGGATTAGATGCCTTATTTCATGTTTGATTATGTTTATAATCTCAATAAATTCACAATGAAAAAATTGAAGGCAGGACATACATGTATATAGCTGTACACTCTTAGGGCCTACAGCCTCGCTATGCTCAAAATAATCGAAGGACAGGACCATGTTCAGGCCACTTATTATTTCTTATCCAGATGTTGTTGTACATGTTAATTCATTTGAAGTAGATTTTCGTCACTTGTTCTTTTATATAAATACATCATTGGCAATTTCAAAGTAATCATCAACAACTCAACTAGCAACCTTTCTTTGTTCTTAAAACCCTTGGTCCGTCCTTTACTTTGACGCATCATTTTCTAAAATATTTTCTTTTAAGCATGGGAATCCACATGCCTCGTATCCTTCAAGTCAAAAAAATTCTTCAGAGATCTCATTTGACAAGTATTGCTGCTTCAGATGTCCCAAAGGGATGCTTGGCTGTTTATGTTGGAGTTGTCCAAAGAACAAGATTTGTTGTTCCGATTTCATACCTGAGTGAGCCTGCCTTTCAAGAGTTGCTAACTCAAGCTGAGGAAGAATTTGGTTTTGATCATCCTGAGGGTGGTCTAACAATTCCCTGCAGAGAAGATATCTTCACAGAACTCACATTGTGTTTGAGCTGAAAATTCTACTTAAAATAAATAGTGTAGAACATTTTGCAAAGTAGACAGTAGTGAATACATTGTAAATATGATTCTTAAATTGCATCATCTATACATGTAAGAAATATCTACAGCATTTGAATAGTATTAGCCAATTGCATATCGACAGTCCTTGCTGTGTTTCATTTATCTTATGGTTCTTTCACAAAGATCATCATTTTAAAATTTCTAAATGTTAAAACAATATACATATCTTGTTAGAAAATGTAAAGTTTAAGACATATTTTATATATGTTCTTGATGTAATTTCCGGAAACTAACTAATGGAAGTTGTTCTTTGTTATGAGGTTTTAAACTTTCATGTTTGGATCTAAGACATTTTCTTAGTGTAATCCATAGATAAATTGAGTAGAAGTTGCTAGCTTGAAATGGGTTAAATATGATTGTCCCGCATAGAGAATGTAATATGGGTGTAGGTGTTTTATATGCATATATGTGCGAGAGTAGTGCCAACTACTAACACATGTAAATGTGCATGGTGTAATTGTGTCCCCTTGCGCACATGCGCTGCCACGCCTCGGATCGGGTCGAAGGGTTTTAAAAATATTATTTAACTCTGATTCTGAAATATATTTTATTAAAGTCAGAATAATTCAAACGTTAATCTCTTCAAGAACATTCAAGACTTCTTGCAAGACTTGGTGACTCAGCAGTTTTAAAAATATTATTTAACTCTGATTCTGAAATATATTTTATTAAAGTCAGAATAATTCAAACGTTAATCTCTTCAAGAACATTCAAGACTTCTTGCAAGACTTGGTGACTCAGCAGTTTGTTGGTTCTATCAGTGTATGCATAAATCTTTTGTTAGAAACGTTTTATTAGGGCAATAATCTCTTCAAGGACAGTCAACACTTCTTGGAAGGCTTGGTGACTCAGCAGTGTTGGTTCTATCGGTGTATGCATAAATCTTCTGTTAGAGCTAAGTTTCTATCTTTTCTCTTGTCTTTGCAGTTACTGATTGATATATCTTGTTTCTACCTTCGTGCTTTGTTTTGTTAATTGATTTAATCTGCATGTTCTTGTTAAATTGTTTATATAATTGTCTCATCGTTGTGTTTAGTTTTTGAATTACACCCAACAATCTGATATCTCATAGCTGTATCATTGTGACTTGATAATTTCGTTTACATATAATCACTTCCTATTCAATATGGTTTCGACATAATCAAAGTTTTCATCTAAATTCGTATATAAATTTAAATCCGCTGAGAAACCAGAATGAGATAAAGCAGTTTGTCATTTGATAAACTCCAGAAGCGAACTAGCTTATGATCCTGCATATATATACTACTGTTAAGCGCGCCTACACACATAGTTATACATGATATATATTTTATCGTTGTCGGAGGTTAATCGAGTAGACATTGGTGCCAAAATTACATTATAAAGTAGGAGAATTATATGTTATTTCCAGCGAATATATCTTTGTATGTTATGTAGGAAAAAACAGGGTCCATATATATTTTCATGCAGATGTGTCTTCCTGTCAGTCTTAAATACTTGCAGCTATGAAAAGAGAATATCATGTGCTTGTGCAAAATCTCACTGCTCTGCACCACTCAATCTACAATTTGATGAACCGTTCAACATGTATTTATTATTCTATAAAAGACATCATTAGGCATTTTAAAAAATAAATCAAAAACTCAGGGAAAAAATTAATACTAATACCGCCCTTGGTCTAAAGCCTTATATCTATACAAGTTTTTGTGTTTGTCCATTTTACTGCAGCTATTTCAAAAAAATCTAATACAATTGTATCTTTCGGTCATATGACCATTGTCATAAGTGTAGTGTAAAATACGAGTTATTGCAACTGAACTGGTTATGAATTCTCGGAAGAAATATGGTCCGAAATTTTCATTTTTCTAATCATTTACCATCTCCTTTTCTCTTCATTTTCTAAAGAAAGAATAGTATTATTATTATTCTCACAAGTTGTAACGACATGCGACAGAAACGTGTATCCGTGGTAAACTTCAAAAAACCTAAGGTGAACAAACAAAAGCAATTAAAGCTTCAGTAAAGTTTCGTCACAATTGGCCTCGTTTCGTGTAGTGTGATATGTGGAACATGTACTAGACACCCATAGCCACTTATATTTAAGCCCTTGAAGTAAAATATTAATGTCATTTATTTAGTTAATTATTTTCAAGACTCTTTTATTTTCCGAACTGGATAAATATGTAATATTAGAGAATTGAATGTACAAAGATCTGTTTGCTTAATTTACAAAATTTTCTACACTACTTCTGTACTTCATAGCACATCACTGTATCTCATAGTCTGTTCAGGGTTGAAATGAGATTAGTGAAGGTGTCTTCTCTGCAAGGAATCGTAAGGCCTCCCTTTGGATGATAAAACCCGAACTCTTCCTCAGCTTTACTCAACAAGTCCTGAAAGATAGGCTCATTCAAGTATGAAACTGGAATAATGTATCTTCTTTGGCTCTCTCCAACATAAACCGCTAAGCAACCCTTTGGAACATCTGGAATTGTTGAAATCGTAAACTTTTTGAAGGAAGAAGACCTTTGAAGAATATCCTTAACATTGGTAATATGGGGCATACGGATACCCATGGTATAAGAAAACAGTACAAGGAATGTGGAAATTAACAAAGGAGATGTGCAGGAACAAGAGAAAAATGCTAATGTTTAGACAATCGGGTTTGTGATAACTTAGGCTAATTCCCAGCCAATTTATATACATGAGGAATAATGCAGTACCTTTCAATGTATAATGGCATAGCTGGGAAATTAAATGATAAAAACATTAGCACATGCTTTTCTCTTTCAATCGCCTACTGTTTTTAAGACTGAATAGTCTATGATATCAAATTATTGCTAACATCTTTCCCTACCACTTTTGGTAGAATAAAAATCAAGCACTTGCATTTTTAAGACAAAATTAAATGACTAATTTCCTGTTTGATTATGTTTAAAATCTCAATAAGCAGACAACGGAAAAATTAATGGTAGAGAATCATGACATCTGGTTATGTGACAGTAGTAGGGCATTATGTTTCTAGGTAGAACAGACATGCATATAGTCGTACACTGCCAGGTCCTGGCTACAGCCTTGCTATGCTCGTGATAGGTGAAGGACAAGACCATGTTCAGGCGCTTATTATCTCTTATCCAAATGCTACTGTACATGCTAATACATTTCAAGAAGATGTCGTTCATTACTTCGTTGTTCTCCTATATAAACACATCATTCGAAATTTGAAAGTAATCATCAACTCAACTATCAGCCTTCGATTGTTCTTAAAGCCCTTGGTCTGTCCTTTACTTTGACGCATCCTTTTCTAAAATAATTTTTTATAATCATGGGAATTCACATGCCTCGTATCCTTCAAGTCAAACAAATTCTTCAGAGGTCTTCTCTTTTGACAAATATTGCTACTTCAGACGTTGAAGATGTCCCAAAGGGCTGCCTAGCTGTTTATGTTGGAATTATCCAAAGAAAAAGATTTGTTGTTCCGATCTCGTACCTGAGTGAACCTTCCTTTCAAGAGTTGCTAACTCAAGCTGAGGAAGAATTTGGTTTTGATCATCCAGAGGGTGGTCTAACAATTCCATGCAAAGAAGATATCTTCGCAGAACTTACATTGCGTTTGAGTAGAAAATTATAGATAGAATAAATAGTGTAGACTCTGCAAAATAGTGACTGAATACATTGTAAATATGATTCTTAGATTGCATCATCTATGCATGAAAGAAATATCTGCAACATTTAAATAATAGCCACTTGCAGATCGACGACCCTTCCTGTGTTTCATTTATCATATGGTTCTCTTTCACGGAGATAATCACTTTAAAATTTCTAAATGTCCTAACGATATACACATCTCATAAGTCATACCTAAATCTTTATGGCCGGCCTAATGATATTGTTTACAAATAGTAAATTCATATTATAAAACGGTTTTTTTTGTGCCAAGTAATATTTTTATTCACCCAACAAATAAAATACATAATCTAGGGCATACTCTCAGATAAACTAAGAGTGGAATAAACTCCAACTCAAAATAAAACCAATATAAAGCCTCAGAAGGAGGACTTTAACAAGACTGCCAGGTGAATGGCTACAGCCTTGCTATGCTCGTGATAGGTGAAGGACAAGACCATGTTCAGGCGCTTATTATCTCTTATCCAAATGCTACTGTACATGCTAATACATTTCAAGAAGATGTCGTTCATTACTTCGTTGTTCTCCTATATAAACACATCATTCGAAATTTGAAAGTAATCATCAACTCAACTATCAGCCTTCGATTGTTCTTAAAGCCCTTGGTCTGTCCTTTACTTTGACGCATCCTTTTCTAAAATAATTTTTTATAATCATGGGAATTCACATGCCTCGTATCCTTCAAGTCAAACAAATTCTTCAGAGGTCTTCTCTTTTGACAAATATTGCTACTTCAGACGTTGAAGATGTCCCAAAGGGCTGCCTAGCTGTTTATGTTGGAATTATCCAAAGAAAAAGATTTGTTGTTCCGATCTCGTACCTGAGTGAACCTTCCTTTCAAGAGTTGCTAACTCAAGCTGAGGAAGAATTTGGTTTTGATCATCCAGAGGGTGGTCTAACAATTCCATGCAAAGAAGATATCTTCGCAGAACTTACATTGCGTTTGAGTAGAAAATTATAGATAGAATAAATAGTGTAGACTCTGCAAAATAGTGACTGAATACATTGTAAATATGATTCTTAGATTGCATCATCTATGCATGAAAGAAATATCTGCAACATTTAAATAATAGCCACTTGCAGATCGACGACCCTTCCTGTGTTTCATTTATCATATGGTTCTCTTTCACGGAGATAATCACTTTAAAATTTCTAAATGTCCTAACGATATACACATCTCATAAGTCATACCTAAATCTTTATGGCCGGCCTAATGATATTGTTTACAAATAGTAAATTCATATTATAAAACGGTTTTTTTTGTGCCAAGTAATATTTTTATTCACCCAACAAATAAAATACATAATCTAGGGCATACTCTCAGATAAACTAAGAGTGGAATAAACTCCAACTCAAAATAAAACCAATATAAAGCCTCAGAAGGAGGACTTTAACAAGAAAGACAGGAATTAAAAATAAACTCCAGGACAGGATATATACATCAGCTAACTCGGAAAACTAGTACAAAGTTAATAATAAAGAGTGATCTTTCAGACATAAACAAACTTTTCATCTAATTGCGTGTATAAATTAAAATCAGCAGAGAAACCAAAATGAGATCAACTAGATTGTCTCGGGTACAATCCAAAAACAGCTTAACTAATGATCCTATATAAATATACATTTATGTTATATGCGAGTACGCGCCCAGACACACTGTTAGGTTACCACATAATCCATACTTCAACCAAAAAATCGGTTTTCGGGTGAGTGGGAGTGTTAAGATAATAATATAAGATTCTATTAGGTCCTACTCCTGACCCCTTATGTTGTGTTTGGTTGGAATAAATGAATTTGAAAGGAATTGAATGAGATTTAAATAATATTATGGATGAGATTTTAAAATTTTCATTCATTCCACTATTTCATTCCCCCATATACATTTTCTTTACAATTTAACTTATAATTTAACAAAGAAATTTTGCATTCACCCTTTTTTTTCAAATCTTCCATCCTACCTTCATAAATTTCTTTTATTTTCACTCATTCCATTACATTCTTCCCAACCAAACACAACATTAAGGTTTTAAAAGAACTAGTAATTTAATAAACACAAGTACATGTATGTATATTTCATCTTTGAGGGAGATTGATTGATAACAATGTTGCAGAAATACATTGATAAATTAAAAGAATTTCATTTTATTTCCAGTATATATATATTTTTGTATATTATTTTTTTCTTATTTACAATTAACGTAAAGCTGAAATGCAGAATGCCATATGTTCAACAACATACATGTACCAGGTTGAAAATTTATGTGAAATCATGTGTCAGAGGGAAAATATAAGGTCCGTGTAGATGTAGGGCATGGTGTCTCCCAACAGCAAAGAATGTCGTCCTATCAGTCTTAAATATCATGTGTAGTGTAAAATCTCTCTGCTCTGCAGCACTCAATCTCCAATTTGATGAACTGTTAAATATTTTCTTATTATTCTATAAAAACACATTGCTGGGCATTTAACAAAATTAAACAAAAGCACAATTGCCTAAAGCCTCATCTATACAGGTCTTTGTGTTTGCCCATTCTAATACAATTATTCTTGAAAAATCTAATTGCATCATGCCTTTCCGTCATATGATGAATTAATCGTGTATCTGATTTCACTTACTGAATATTTGCTATGATTCATTAGTCATATATCTTGTGTCAATTATTGAATGTTGGCTACTATCTGAAGACACAAATTCAAGTCTTCGTAGGCATGAATTCTTTTTTAATGCGCTTTTTGTTTAGAACATGTACACTTAAAGTTATATGTAGCGTTTATCGTTGTAGATTTGTTCATCAATATATGATTTGGTATATGTAGGTCGATGTTAATTACAAATTGTTAAATTAACAAAATTTCAGGGCAAGGCCAGGCGCGGACAGTGATGATGATGATCATAAATAATGTGTAAAATAAGAGTTATTGCAACGGTTGTAAATCAATGGAAAAATTATGAGTTCTTGCGACATGTACTAAATTTTCAATATTTTTTTATTATTTACCATCTACTTTTTCTTTTCTATTCAAAAAGAAAGAACAAATTATTATTCTGGTTGTTTCGCTGCAAGTTTTTTTTAATAGAATTTTATTTTCTGGTTGGTGGACCTCCATGCCGTGACAAAAACTTCTTCTGTGTGTCGTTTTTGTAAATCGCAACAACGCCTACGGTGATACAAACAAAAGAAAGGGGTGCTTCACTAAAATTCGTCGTAATTAGCCTCACTTATTGGAAATTGATCAGTACAGTTTGTACTTGAAATATATAACCTCCTAAATAAACTGAAAAAAGTCATGTATATAGTCAAGGATAACTCCCAAAAATTTCAAGACTCTTTTAATTTTCGAACTCAATATATACGAAATATTAGAGAACCAAATGTACAAAGAACTGTGTTTTACAAAATTTTCTACACTACTTTATAGCACATCCTGTATCTCATAATCTGTTCAAGGTAGAAATGAGGTTGATGAAGATGTCTTCTCTGCAGGGAATCGTAAGGCCACCCTTTGGATGATTAAATCCAAATTCTTCCTCCGCTTTACTTAACAAGTCTTGAAAGATAGGCTCGTTGAGGTACGAAATTGGAACCACATATCTTCTTTGGCTCTGTCCAACATAAACCGCCAAGCAACCCTTTGGAACATCTCTAATTGTAGAAACAGAAAACTTTTTGAAGGAAGAAGACCTTTGAAGAATATCCTTAACATTTGTAATACGAGGCATGCGGATACCCATGGTATAAAAAAAGAGTTGAAGCTAGGAAGATGGAAAACAAAGGAGATCTGCAAGTTTGAGAGGAAGATGTTGATATTTAGACAATGGAGTTTGTGATATTATGGAAAGCACGTCTAATCTTGCCAAAGATCAAGCTAGAACGTCAATCATGCAGTCAAGTAGTCTGATTTGATTTTCTGTTGAACTTTACAATTGTAAATCTTTGTAATTTATGGGAAGCTGATTTCCTTCCTTAACTCTAGCATAGTTGTTGCATAACTATAGCATACGCCTGTATAAATATCAATTGAGATAGTGATGAATATGACAAGCCATTACAACGAATATCATTCTCTTTTATGGTATCAGAGCCCTCACGTCTAACGACAAATACGATCCAATGGCACCTTCTTCTGAAAACACCAGTAACACCACCCTCCGCACTTCTGTTCTACCATCACCCACGGGTGAAACCCTCATCGCCATCAATGCCCACCAACAAATTCCTTTGTCCCTAACCTCCACAAATTATCCATCATGGAAAAATCTTGTTGTTTCTCTCTTTAATGGCTATGGCCTTTTTGGCTATCTCAGTGGTACGACTAAGTGCCCAATAGAAGAAAATACCAGTGATTCCGATGAGGAAGAAAAATCCAGTGAAGCTTTCATTCATTGGTTCAGACAAGATCAATTGATTTTATCCGCCATTCTTGGCTCTCTCTCAGCAGATATTATGCCTATGGTGTCTTCTGCCAAAACTTCACATGAGGCATGGTCCATTTTATCTCGTTTATTCGCTAATCGTTCACGCTCTCATGTGATGCAAATCAAGGAAGATCTCTCTCAAGCAACTCTTGGTTCTCAATCTGTCGCTGCTTTTTTACAATCTATTAAGGTCAAAGCAGATGAATTGGCTGTTACAGACAAACCTCTATCAGACGATGACATTACTCTTTATGTCCTTAATGGACTTGGTGCTAGCTACCGTGATATTGCTGCATCCATACGTGCCAGGGAGCACTCTCTTCGATTTGAAGAGCTACATGACCTCCTCACTGCCCAAGAGGCATATCTCAAGAGGATTGAAAATAAGGAATCCATCCTTTTAGTCACTGCAAATGCAGCTTCATTTCAGAAGCAACCACGCTCATCTTCACATGATTCTTCACACCAACGCAACAACAACACGCGTTACAACGGACATCGTGGTAACTATAATGGAAAGGGTCGTGGCAGATCCAACTATACTGGACATCAATCTAGTGCACCTCAAACTCGTCCCAATGTAACCTGCCAACTCTGTGGCATTTATGGACATGCAGCACCTACTTGTCGCCGTGTACAATTCACTGCCAATATGGCTCACACCCCTCCGCGCACAAATAATGGAAATCAGTGGCTAGTGGACTCTGGGGCTTCACATAGCCTTACTTCTGATCTTGCAAATCTCTCAATACATTCAGAGTATGATGGTCCAGATGAAGTTCAGATAGCTGATGGTACAGGTTTGCCTATTACCCATGTTGGAAGTACTAACATTTTACATCCATCACGCTCTTTAACATTATCTAATGTGCTATGTGTACCATCTGCACGTCAAAATTTGTTATCTGTTCACCAATTCACTAAGGCGAACAAAGTATATATTGAATTTCACCCTCTATATTTTATTGTGAAAGATCAATTAACAGAGGAACCTCTTCTTCGGGGAATGTGTGAAAATGGAGTTTATCACCTAAATCTCTCTTCAAGAACTAATTCTATACTAGAAGCAAATCTTGGAGTAAGAACGTCAGCTAGTAGCTGGCACAAACGTTTGGGGCACCCAAATTTTTCTATATGTTCAAGAGTTATTAATAAGTTCAAGCTGCCTTTATGTTCGACAGGCTCTAAAAATAAGCTCTCTTGTATTTCCTGCGATATGAATAAAAGCCAACGATTACCTTTTCATGATACATCTTTGCATAGCACTAGTTGTTTACAATATATCTATGCAGATGTTTGGGGCCCAACACGAACTCCTTCACTTGATGGCTCCCGTTATTATCTTCTGTTAGTTGATCACTTCACTAAATATATATGGTTATATCCTCTCCGTGCAAAATCACAGGTGGCATCCATATTTGCTCAATTTCGAGTTATGGTAGAAAAATAATTTAAGTCCTCCATTCGCAATTTTTATTCGGACAACGGCGGTGAATTTATTGCTCTACGACGTTACTTGTCCTTCCATGGTATAAGTTGGTACACATCAGTTCCATATACACCGCAACAAAATGGCACTGCCGAACGCCGTCATCGACAACTTGTTGCCACTGTACGAACATTGTTGCACCATGCAAAGCTTTCCCCGATTTTCTGGTCTTATGCTTTAGAAACTGCTGCATATCTATATAATCGTCTGCCAACTCAAGTTCTTAATGGACATAGTCCTTATGAGATGTTATTTCATAAAAATCCAAATTATGGCAAATTGCGCTCCAAAATTTCCATTGTTGATGGCACGTCAATTTTGCGGGGGCGTATTATGGAAAGCACATCTAATCTTGCCAAAGATCAAGCTAGAACGTCAATCATGCAGTCAAGTAGTCTGATTTGATTTTCTGTTGAACTTTACAATTGTAAATCTTTGTAATTTATGGGAAGCTGATTTCCTTCCTTAACTCTAGCATAGTTGTTGCATAACTATAGCATACGCCTGTATAAATATCAATTGAGATAGTGATGAATATGACAAGCCATTACAACGAATATCATTCTCTTTTATGGTATCAGAGCCCTCACGTCTAACGACAAATACGATCCAATGGCACCTTCTTCTGAAAACACCAGTAACACCACCCTCCGCACTTCTGTTCTACCATCACCCACGGGTGAAACCCTCATCGCCATCAATGCCCACCAACAAATTCCTTTGTCCCTAACCTCCACAAATTATCCATCATGGAAAAATCTTGTTGTTTCTCTCTTTAATGGCTATGGCCTTTTTGGCTATCTCAGTGGTACGACTAAGTGCCCAATAGAAGAAAATACCAGTGATTCCGATGAGGAAGAAAAATCCAGTGAAGCTTTCATTCATTGGTTCAGACAAGATCAATTGATTTTATCCGCCATTCTTGGCTCTCTCTCAGCAGATATTATGCCTATGGTGTCTTCTGCCAAAACTTCACATGAGGCATGGTCCATTTTATCTCGTTTATTCGCTAATCGTTCACGCTCTCATGTGATGCAAATCAAGGAAGATCTCTCTCAAGCAACTCTTGGTTCTCAATCTGTCGCTGCTTTTTTACAATCTATTAAGGTCAAAGCAGATGAATTGGCTGTTACAGACAAACCTCTATCAGACGATGACATTACTCTTTATGTCCTTAATGGACTTGGTGCTAGCTACCGTGATATTGCTGCATCCATACGTGCCAGGGAGCACTCTCTTCGATTTGAAGAGCTACATGACCTCCTCACTGCCCAAGAGGCATATCTCAAGAGGATTGAAAATAAGGAATCCATCCTTTTAGCCACTGCAAATGCAGCTTCATTTCAGAAGCAACCACGCTCATCTTCACATGATTCTTCACACCAACGCAACAACAACACGCGTTACAACGGACATCGTGGTAACTATAATGGAAAGGGTCGTGGCAGATCCAACTATACTGGACATCAATCTAGTGCACCTCAAACTCGTCCCAATGTAACCTGCCAACTCTGTGGCATTTATGGACATGCAGCACCTACTTGTCGCCGTGTACAATTCACTGCCAATATGGCTCACACCCCTCCGCGCACAAATAATGGAAATCAGTGGCTAGTGGACTCTGGGGCTTCACATAGCCTTACTTCTGATCTTGCAAATCTCTCAATACATTCAGAGTATGATGGTCCAGATGAAGTTCAGATAGCTGATGGTACAGGTTTGCCTATTACCCATGTTGGAAGTACTAACATTTTACATCCATCACGCTCTTTAACATTATCTAATGTGCTATGTGTACCATCTGCACGTCAAAATTTGTTATCTGTTCACCAATTCACTAAGGCGAACAAAGTATATATTGAATTTCACCCTCTATATTTTATTGTGAAAGATCAATTAACAGAGGAACCTCTTCTTCGGGGAATGTGTGAAAATGGAGTTTATCACCTAAATCTCTCTTCAAGAACTAATTCTATACTAGAAGCAAATCTTGGAGTAAGAACGTCAGCTAGTAGCTGGCACAAACGTTTGGGGCACCCAAATTTTTCTATATGTTCAAGAGTTATTAATAAGTTCAAGCTGCCTTTATGTTCGACAGGCTCTAAAAATAAGCTCTCTTGTATTTCCTGCGATATGAATAAAAGCCAACGATTACCTTTTCATGATACATCTTTGCATAGCACTAGTTGTTTACAATATATCTATGCAGATGTTTGGGGCCCAACACGAACTCCTTCACTTGATGGCTCCCGTTATTATCTTCTGTTAGTTGATCACTTCACTAAATATATATGGTTATATCCTCTCCGTGCAAAATCACAGGTGGCATCCATATTTGCTCAATTTCGAGTTATGGTAGAAAAATAATTTAAGTCCTCCATTCGCAATTTTTATTCGGACAACGGCGGTGAATTTATTGCTCTACGACGTTACTTGTCCTTCCATGGTATAAGTTGGTACACATCAGTTCCATATACACCGCAACAAAATGGCACTGCCGAACGCCGTCATCGACAACTTGTTGCCACTGTACGAACATTGTTGCACCATGCAAAGCTTTCCCCGATTTTCTGGTCTTATGCTTTAGAAACTGCTGCATATCTATATAATCGTCTGCCAACTCAAGTTCTTAATGGACATAGTCCTTATGAGATGTTATTTCATAAAAATCCAAATTATGGCAAATTGCGCTCCAAAATTTCCATTGTTGATGGCACGTCAATTTTGCGGGGGCGTATTATGGAAAGCACATCTAATCTTGCCAAAGATCAAGCTAGAACGTCAATCATGCAGTCAAGTAGTCTGATTTGATTTTCTGTTGAACTTTACAATTGTAAATCTTTGTAATTTATGGGAAGCTGATTTCCTTCCTTAACTCTAGCATAGTTGTTGCATAACTATAGCATACGCCTGTATAAATATCAATTGAGATAGTGATGAATATGACAAGCCATTACAACGAATATCATTCTCTTTTATGGTATCAGAGCCCTCACGTCTAACGACAAATACGATCCAATGGCACCTTCTTCTGAAAACACCAGTAACACCACCCTCCGCACTTCTGTTCTACCATCACCCACGGGTGAAACCCTCATCGCCATCAATGCCCACCAACAAATTCCTTTGTCCCTAACCTCCACAAATTATCCATCATGGAAAAATCTTGTTGTTTCTCTCTTTAATGGCTATGGCCTTTTTGGCTATCTCAGTGGTACGACTAAGTGCCCAATAGAAGAAAATACCAGTGATTCCGATGAGGAAGAAAAATCCAGTGAAGCTTTCATTCATTGGTTCAGACAAGATCAATTGATTTTATCCGCCATTCTTGGCTCTCTCTCAGCAGATATTATGCCTATGGTGTCTTCTGCCAAAACTTCACATGAGGCATGGTCCATTTTATCTCGTTTATTCGCTAATCGTTCACGCTCTCATGTGATGCAAATCAAGGAAGATCTCTCTCAAGCAACTCTTGGTTCTCAATCTGTCGCTGCTTTTTTACAATCTATTAAGGTCAAAGCAGATGAATTGGCTGTTACAGACAAACCTCTATCAGACGATGACATTACTCTTTATGTCCTTAATGGACTTGGTGCTAGCTACCGTGATATTGCTGCATCCATACGTGCCAGGGAGCACTCTCTTCGATTTGAAGAGCTACATGACCTCCTCACTGCCCAAGAGGCATATCTCAAGAGGATTGAAAATAAGGAATCCATCCTTTTAGCCACTGCAAATGCAGCTTCATTTCAGAAGCAACCACGCTCATCTTCACATGATTCTTCACACCAACGCAACAACAACACGCGTTACAACGGACATCGTGGTAACTATAATGGAAAGGGTCGTGGCAGATCCAACTATACTGGACATCAATCTAGTGCACCTCAAACTCGTCCCAATGTAACCTGCCAACTCTGTGGCATTTATGGACATGCAGCACCTACTTGTCGCCGTGTACAATTCACTGCCAATATGGCTCACACCCCTCCGCGCACAAATAATGGAAATCAGTGGCTAGTGGACTCTGGGGCTTCACATAGCCTTACTTCTGATCTTGCAAATCTCTCAATACATTCAGAGTATGATGGTCCAGATGAAGTTCAGATAGCTGATGGTACAGGTTTGCCTATTACCCATGTTGGAAGTACTAACATTTTACATCCATCACGCTCTTTAACATTATCTAATGTGCTATGTGTACCATCTGCACGTCAAAATTTGTTATCTGTTCACCAATTCACTAAGGCGAACAAAGTATATATTGAATTTCACCCTCTATATTTTATTTTGAAGGATCAATTAACAGAGGAACCTCTTCTTCGGGGAATGTGTGAAAATGGAGTTTATCACCTAAATCTCTCTTCAAGAACTAATTCTATACCAGAAGCAAATCTTGGAGTAAGAACGTCTGCTAGTAGCTGGCACAAACGTTTGGGGCACCCAAATTTTTCTATATGTTCAAGAGTTATTAATAAGTTCAAGCTGCCTTTATGTTCGGCAGGCTCTAAAAATAAGCTCTCTTGTATTTCCTGCGATATGAATAAAAGCCAACGATTACCTTTTCATGATACATCTTTGCATAGCACTAGTTGTTTACAATATATCTATGCAGATGTTTGGGGCCCAACACGAACTCCTTCACTTGATGGCTCCCGTTATTATCTTCTGTTAGTTGATCACTTCACTAAATATATATGGTTATATCCTCTCCGTGCAAAATCACAGGTGGCATCCATATTTGCTCAATTTCGAGTTATGGTAGAAAAACAATTTAAGTCCTCCATTCGCAATTTTTATTCGGACAACGGCGGTGAATTTATTGCTCTACGACGTTACTTGTCCTTCCATGGTATAAGTTGGTACACATCAGTTCCATATACACCGCAACAAAATGGCACTGCCGAACGCCGTCATCGACAACTTGTTGCCACTGGACGAACATTGTTGCACCATGCAAAGCTTTCCCCGATTTTCTGGTCTTATACTTTAGAAACTGCTGCATATCTATATAATCGTCTGCCAACTCAAGTTCTTAATGGACATAGTCCTTATGAGATGTTATTTCATAAAAATCCAAATTATGGCAAATTGCGCTCCAAAATTTCCATTGCTGATGGCACGTCAATTTTGCGGGGGCGTATTATGGAAAGCACATCTAATCTTGCCAAAGATCAAGCTAGAACGTCAATCATGCAGTCAAGTAGTCTGATTTGATTTTCTGTTGAACTTTACAATTGTAAATCTTTGTAATTTATGGGAAGCTGATTTCCTTCCTTAACTCTAGCATAGTTGTTGCATAACTATAGCATACGCCTGTATAAATATCAATTGAGATAGTGATGAATATGACAAGCCATTACAACGAATATCATTCTCTTTTATGTGATAACTTTAGGCAAATTTATATACAGGAATGATATAGGGGCATACCTTGCGGCATAGAAAAACAGTAGCACATGCTTTTCTCTTTCAGTCGCCTATTGTTTTCAAAACTGAATAGTCTATAGTTTCATTTTCTGGGTACGTAACATCTTGCCCTACCACTTCCGGTAGAATATAAAATCAAGAACATGCATTTACAAGACAAGGATTAAATGACGTATTTCCTGTTTGATTATGTCTAAAATTTCAGTAGGTAGACAACGAAATAATTGAAGGCAGAATTATCAGAGAATCATAACATCTGGTTACGTGACAGTAGTAGGGCATGCTGTTTCTCGGTAGAAATTGACAGATATAGTCCTACACTCCCAGGCTACAGCCTTGCTCTAGTCATGATAATTATTTGAAGGACAAGAGCATGTGCTGGCCACTTATTTTCTCTTATCCATATGATGTTGTACTGCCAGTTAATACATTTCAAGAAGAAAGTGTTGAGTTCCTTGTTCTCCTATATAAACACACCATTGGGAATTTGAAAGCAATCATTAAAAATCAACTGTGATCAGCTTTCTTTTGTTCTTCAATACCTTGGTCTTTCCTTTCCTTTAACACATTGCGTCCTAAAATATTTTCATTATAATCATGGGAATCCGTATGCCTCGTATTCTTCAAGTCAAACAAATTCTTCAGAGGTCTTCTCTTTTGACAAATCTTGTTGTTTCATCAGATGTTCAGGATGTACCAAAGGGCTGTTTGGCTGTCTATGTTGGAGAGGTCCTAAGAAAAAGATTTATTGTTCCGATTTCATACCTGAGTGAACCTGCCTTCCAAGAGTTGCTAAGTCAAGCTGAGGAAGAATTTGGGTTTGATCATCCCGAGGGTGGTCTTACGATTCCCTGCAGAGAAGACATATTCGCAGATCTCACCTTGCGCTTGAGCAAAAAATTATAATTAGAAAAAATAGTGCAGAAAATTTTGTAAAGTGTTAGATTCATTGTAAATATGATACTCAGATTAACTCTTTTATACATGAAAGAAATATATGAAACGTTTAAACAATAGCCACTTGCAAAGGACAATATGTAGAACGTCATATGTTCAACAACATACATATACCAGGTTGATAATTTATGTGAAATCATATGCATCAGTTAGAAAAAAATAGGGTCCATGTATATTTTTCATTTTTGTGCAAATGGAGGGCATGGTGTCTCCCACGAGCCAAGAATGTAGTCCTATCAGTCCTAAATACATGCAGGAGAATATCATGTGCTAGTGTAAAATCTCTCTGCTCTGCACCACTCAATCTACAATTTGATGAACTATTAATTATTTCTTAGAAGTCTATAAAAATACATTACTAACTAGGCATTTAACAAAATTAAACAAAACCTACCTAAAGCTTTATCTGTTCAGGACTGCAGGTCTTTGTGTTTGTCCATTTTAGATCGTTATTAATTATAAATCGTTAAATTGACAACATTTTAGGGTAAGTGCATTGCTCGCATGGTTCATAGTTCAGGCAGCGACAGTGATGATGATCATTGTTGTTCTCCGGATCCTAGACGCCTAGTTGTTGTATTCATTGGGGGATCCAATATATATATATATATATATATATATATATATATATATATATATTTTTTTTTTGTAAAAGGTTTACTTAACACAGATTTTATTATAAATTTGTGTCGGCTTTGGATAATTTTCAATAGTTATTCAGGTTTATATGTTTTGTAAGGATTGTGTAATAGAATTGTGAATTTGCGTTGGAATGAATATATATCGGATTGGTAAAAAAACAGGTACAATGAAGCCTTTTCGGGGCTGGAAATGTCAAGAAAAGGGACTGGTTATTTGCGAGGAAAGTTGACAATAGTTTGTCATATGTGTAAAATACTAGTTATGGCAACCCTTATTAATTAAGGGGAAATTATAATAAATTCTTGCTATAAATTATTTTTTTTAAATTCCGATATCAATTAATGATATATAATCAACTAAGACATATGCACATGTATATATGAATTGTAAAAATAAATAATTATATACCGTACAAATTAGTTGATTAAATATTATTAAATGACATTAAAACTATAAAAAGGTGATTATTAGTATGTACTCATAGATCATCGTCTTTTTTTCGAAAGAACAAAGTATTATTTTGGGAAGCTGCAAGTTTTTTTAATTGTAGTTTGTAATATATTTTCTAGTCGGTACACCCCGATTACCCGCAAGAAAAATTGTGTATATGTGTCGTTTTTGTTAGATGCAACCAAGCCTATGGTGACACAAGCAAAAGCAACGTGCTTTTGTCGCAATTAGCCTCACTTCTTGTAAAGTGATACTAGACACTCATAACCATAAATTTTTAACCCTTAAATAAAGTAAAAATGTTTTGTATATAGCCACGGTATAATTCCCAAAAATTTCAAGACTCGTTCACTTTCGGAACTCAATATATACTAAATATTATAGAATTGAATGTACAAAATTTTCGGAACTCAAAGAACTGCCTGTTTTACAAAATTTTCTACACTACTTTATAGCATGTCAGTGTATCTCATGCATAATCTGTTCAAGGTTGAAATGAGATTGATGAAGATGTCTTCTCTGCAGGGAATTGTAAGGCCGCCCTTTGGATGATTAAATCTGAATTCTTCCTCAGCTTTACTTAACAATTCCTGAAAGGTGGGCTCGCTGAGGTACGAAATTGGAACCACATATCTTCTTTGGCTCTCTCCAACATAAACCGCCAAGCAACCCTTTGGAACATCTAGAATTGTTGAAGCAGAAAAGTTTTTAAAGGAAGAAGACCTTTGAAGAATATTCTTAACATTTGTAATACGAGGCATGCGGATACCCATGGTATAATAAAAGAGTTGAAGGAAGGTGGAAAACAAAGGAGATTTGCGAGTTGGAGAGGAAAATGTTGATATTAATTTAGATAATGTTTGGGATAACTTTAGGCCTATCCCCCAACCAATTTATATACAGGAATGACGCGGTATATTTCAATGTACAAGGGCATACCTTGCAGCATGGAAAAACAGTAGCACATGCTTTTCTCTTTCAATCGCCTATTGATTTCGAAACTGAATAGTCATCGCCTATTGTTTTCAAAACGAATAGTCTACAATTTCGTTTAACATTTTGCCCTACCACTTCCGGTAGAATATAAAATCAAGCACATGCATATTCAAGACAAGGATTAAATGACCTATTTCCTGTTTGATTATGTCTATAATTTCAGTATGTTGTTGACAACGAAAAAAATTATGGCAGGACTATCAGAGAACCATGACATCTGGTTATGTGACAGTAGTAGGGCATGCTGTTTCTCGGTGGACATTGACGTTTATAGTCCTACACTCCCAGGCTCCAGCCTTGCTCTAGTCATGATAATTATTTGAAGGACAAGAGCATGTGCTAGCCAAGTATTTTCTCTTATCCAAATGCTGTTGTACCAGTTAATACATTCGAAGAAGATATTGTTCAATTCATTGTTCTTCTATATAAGCACGCCATTGGGTATTTGAAAGCAATCATTAAAAATCAACTGTGATCAGCTTTCTTTTGTTCTTCAATACCTTGGTCTTTCCTTTACTTTAACACATTGTGTACGTCCTAAAATATTTTCATCGTAATCATGGGAATCCGTATGCCTCGTATTCTTCAAGTCAAACAAATTCTTCAGAGGTCTTCTCTTTTGACAAATCTTGTTGTTTCATCAGATGTTCAGGATGTACCAAAGGGCTGTTTGGCTGTCTATGTTGGAGAGGTCCTAAGAAAAAGATTTGTTGTTCCGATTTCATACCTGAGTGAACCTGCCTTCCAAGAGTTGCTAAGTCAAGCTGAGGAAGAATTTGGGTTTGATCATCCCGAGGGTGGTCTTACGATTCCCTGCAGAGAAGACATATTCGCAGATCTCACCTTGCGCTTGAGTAAAAAATTATAATTAGAAGAAATAGTGCAGACAATTTTGTAAAGTATTGGATTCATTGTAAATATGATACTCAGATTGACTCGTTTATACATAAAAGAAATATATGCAACGTTTAAACAATAGCCACTTGCAAAGGACAATATGTAGAATGTCATATGTTCAACAAATACATATACCTGGTTGAAAATTTATGTGAAATCATGTGTCCGCGGGAAAATATAGGGTTCATATATATTTTTGTGCAGATGGAGGGAATGGTATCTCCCACCAGCCAAGAATCAGTCCTAAATACATGCAGCTAACAAGATATATGAGAATATCATGTGCTAGTGTAAAATCTCTCTGCTCTTCACCACTCAATCTAAAATTTGATGAACTGTTAAATATTTTCTTATTAGTCTATAAAAACACATTACTAGGCATTCAACCGTTAAGGAATAAAAATAAAGGGTACTATGGACTCTTTATCAGGTATGTAATTGTTGTGAATCTTCTACATATAGAAGAGATGTAGATGTAGCTACTCTACGAACACAAGCAAGAAATGAAATGCAGTCTTCTATTATTTCTAATTTCACTTATTGAATATTGGTTATGACTCGCTAATCATATATCTGATGACAGTTATTGAATGTTGGCTAGTAACTGAAGACATAAATTTAAGTTGTTGTAGGTTATTGAATCATTTCAATGCTCACTTTGTTATAGAACATCTACACTTAAAGTTATATGTAGCATTTATCATTGTAGATTTGTTTATCAATATATCATTTGATAATATGTAGATCGTTGTTAATTATAAATTGTTAAATTGACAACATTTCAGGGTAAGGGCATTGATCGCACGGTTCATAGTTCAGGCAGCGATAGAATATTAGCTATGACGTGTGTGTGTGTGTGTGTGTGTGTCGTTTTATATCTTGCAACAAAGCCTGTGGTGACACAAACAAAAGTAATGGTGCTTCACTAAAAAATTTGTCGCAATTATATTAGCCTTGCTTCTTGCAAAGTGATAGGTAGATTGTGTACTAGACACCCATACATAACCACGATGTTTTAATCCTTAAATAAAGTAACAACGTCATGTATATAGTCAAGTATAACTCCCAAAAATTTCAGGACTCGTTCACTTTTTAAACTAAATATTAGAGAATTGAATGTACAAAGAAGAACCATCTGTTTTACAAAATTTTCTACACTACTTTATAGCATATCACTGTATCTCATGATCTATTCAAGGTTGAAATGAGGTCGATGAAATTGTCTTCTCTGCAGGGAATTGTAAGGCCACCTTTTGGATGATTAAATCCAAATTCTTCCTCAGCTTTACTTAACAATTCCTGAAAGGTAGGCTCGCTGAGGTATGAAATCGGAACCACGTATCTTCTTTGACTCTCTCCAACATAAACAGCCAAGAAACCCTTTGGAACATCTAGAATTGTTGAAACAGAAAAGTTTTTGAAGGAAGAAGACCTTTGAAGAATATCCTTAACATATGTAATACGGGGCATGCGGATACCCATGGTAGAAGAAAAGAGTTGAAGGAAGGTGGAAAACAAAGGATATTTGCAAGTTGGAGAGAAAAATGTTGATATTTAGACAATGGGGTTTGTGATAACTTTAGACCAATTCCCCAACCAATATTTATACAGGAATGATGCAGTATCTTTCAATGTATAGGGGCATACCTTGCAGCATGGAAAAACAGTAGCACATGCTTTTCTCTTTCAATCGCCTATTGTTTTCAAAACTGCATAGTCTATAATAGTCTTCCAATCTTTCAATGTTTTCACAACAGTAACATCTATAATTTCGTTTTCTGGTTCAACATCTTGCCCTACTACTTCCGGTAGAATATAAAATCAAGCACATGCATATTCAAGACAAGGATTAAATGACTTATTTCCTGTTTGATTGTGTCTATATTTCAGTATGTAGACAACGAAAAAATTAAAGGCAGGACTATCAGAGAATCATGAAATCTGGTTACGTGACAGTAGTAGGGCATGCTGTTTCTCGGTAGAAATTGACAGATATAGTCCTACACTCCCAGGCTACAGCCTTGCTCTAGTCATGATAATTAATTGCAGGACAAGAGCATGTGCTGGCCACTTATTTTCTCTTATCCATATGATGTTGTACTGCCAGTTAATACATTTCAAGAAGATAGTGTTGAGTTCCTTGTTCTCCTCTATAAGCACACCATTGGGAAGTTGAAAGCAATCCTCAAAAATAAACTGTGATCGGCTTTCATTTGTTCTCCAATCCCTTGATATTTCCAAACTTTAACGTACACATTGTGTCCTAAAATATTTTCATCATAATCATGGGAATCCTTATGCCTCGTATTCTTAAATTCAAACAAATTCTTCAGAGGTCTTCTCTTTTGACAAATGTTTCAGATGTTCAGGATGTCCCAAAGGGCTGCTTGGCTGTCTATGTTGGAGAGGTCTTAAGAAAAAGGTTTGTTGTTCCGATTTCGTACCTGAGTGAACCTGCCTTCCAAGAGTTGCTAAATCAAGCTGAGGAAGAATTTGGGTATGATCATCCAGAGTGTGGTCTTACAATTCCCTGTGGAGAAGACATCTTTGCAGATCTCACTTTGCGCTTGAGTAAAAAATTATAGACAGAAGAAATAGTACAGAAAATTTTGTAATGTAGTGAATTCATTGTAAATATGATACTCAGAATAACTCGTGTATACATGACAGAAATATATGCAACGTTTAAACAATAGCCACTTGCAAAGAACAAGTACTGTGTCATGCTCTTCATAATGTTTTTCTTGACCGATAGCATCACTTAATAAAAAGTGGTAAATGTTTTTTTTTGAATAAAAAATCATCTCTTACTACTGGTATAACCTTGAATACCTTCTCTGATCTCTCAACAAAACTTGTTAACTTTAATTCACTCAATCAATCAATATTTAAAATATCTATACAACTATATAGTATAGGTCATATGCGAACGGACTCTTAAGTACACGTTTTAAGTAAATAGGAGAAGATGATAACTATTCTTCTCTACATCTTCATATCGATTTAACAAAAAAAATCAACAACATTAGTGTTTTTCAGAATTTGTAATTATTTGATTTGGATTACTAGGTATGCTGCAAATACAGTTGGATAAGCTGCAGGATTAACAAGAAATTTCAAAAACTTTTAAGATTGATGCTTATGCTGCTGGTGTGCAAGTGATTGCACTAAATTGTGGGCATGTTTATGTCAAGAACTTGTAAGAGGAGTTTATGCACAGGAAATTTCAAAACAACTTGGGCATGATTGCCTTTGCTGCAGGTGTGGTTGCTGATCGAACATACAATATTTCTATGATGTAATTCAAGTCCTTGCCCAGACTTTAGGACAAGCTGGTCACACTCAGGACGGACATGATGCAGATTGCAGAATGCTCAGGTCAACCATCATACACATTGCAATTTCAAGCCACTAGGGAATCAATTGTCTTCAAGCAATAGAAATATTGTGCAACACACTAGTACAAAAATTTTGCGTTACATTTTTTGAGGTAATATTAATTATATTTGCTTGTGATTGGTGATTAACTAGCTATGCTTCTTATAATAATATCTTGCTTTGCTGAGAAGTATTGATAGGATATTGATTGAAGTATCATGTAATATACTTGCCTTGATCGAGGTGCCAATATGATGAATTTAATTATACACATCATAGGATATATCTATATTACATTATATTATATTTGAAAAAAATGAATGAGTGCAAATTTGTTATGATAAGAAATGCGAAGAAAATAGGTATGAAAAGGAATGGGGCATTCCTTCTCAAATTGGTAGTTTGAGTTGTAGTTTATATTGTTAGGAATGGAATGGAGGTAGGAATGAAATTTTTGAATATTTACCCATATTGTAATTTAAATTTCATTTCATTTCTTGCGATTTCATTCATCCAACCAAACATGATGATGGACTGAGGTATATCATGTGCTTTGTCCATTTATGGGAGCTCTTGCAAAGGGTGTAATCTGTTCCCCTCGTTCTGCAGGGATTCAACTCTCAGGTATATAGATATGTATAATCTTACGTAAATACTACACTAAGCATATTATCAATAATCATCCCTATCACAGTCTCTTTTGTTAAAGAATATCTATAATTGTTGTACCGGTTGATTTTTGGTTGATGAACCTAATTTTTTTATTGTCAATGATCATTATTCATATCTAAGTGTCTTTCTAATAAGGAAAACCCTAATGAGAGTCGACTCCCCTAGGTCACCATAGTCGCCGCCCCTTTTCTCCATCTACAGCTTCGTTTCCCCCATCAAACCATCCTCCAGTCCCCCTCTCAATCATCTAAACCCGTTCTAGTCTTTTTCAATAAAAATCGAACCAAAGCCAAACATCTAGAATTTTTTCTCAGATCTATCTTGGTTTTGAGTCCGTCTCCGCAAATAAAAAATACCTTTAGATTCAAATCCTCCTCTTTAACATCATACCAAAATTTGGTGTCATTCCGAGGTCATTGAATTTTTGGTTTTAGTCTCGCCTTTTGGCGTGTGTCTGACTGTTTACCCTTTTATTGGGATGTTAAAGTATGTTTTTTTGATGTTGGTATGCGTTTTGTTCCTGGTTACTTTGAAAATGATTTATGTGATTTTGTGGGAGATCTGTGATTCGTGCATTGGATTTGGGCTGGTGTCTGATATTGCAAGAGCTTACTTTTCACAACTAAAATTTGTTCATCTTATGCGATCTTTCACCTTCGCCATGTCTATAGCTGGTTTTCGGCATGTAGATAGCTGGAGTGTTTCTGAACATTGGGCTACAGGCGGTGCGTATGTGAAGGTCATTTGTGATATTACTGGTTCCAGGATTGGTGCAGGTTTGATTGATCAAGAAGCCATTTTAATCTTTTTTAATTCAAAGAATTTCGAAATTCATGATGTTAAACAGTCTGAAAACACAAGCGGCTATCTGTTTAGTTCATTTAGTTGTTTCCATTCAGGTTGTAGTGTCAGCTCAGGGGTTTGTCCTGACTGTGATTTGTGTTTTTGCATGTCTCTTCCACGTCGGATTTTCGATGGGAGTTCTGTTCCCATTGGAGTTAAGTCTGTAATTTTGGTTGATGCAAGTTAATAAAATTCAATTGTTTGTCAAAAAAATAAAAGCAGAGAGATCTCTATTTTTGTGATTTCAACTGAACCCAACTCTATATTAATATTTATTTATTTATTTATTATAGTTTTATAATTTTTGGCGTTATATATATTGTGATCTTGACCTAATATAAATTATTAGTATAGGGGAGAGATTATTTTAGAACTTGTTTTATGAGTCTGCCCTCTTTAAAAGGGAAGCATGTAGGTTTAGTTGTGTGTCTGTCTCCTATATATTCGACGCATATAATTCATTTTGTGCGTCGGTCTTTTGTAAACTCACACCTAAATTGTTTTTATGTGTCGGTCTAACATAAAGTGACGCATAAAATTTGACTCGAGGCATTTGACATACTGAACTGACGCATATACTTATTTAGAGTCGGTTCTTTAGCCGACATATACGGATTTTATCATATGCAACTAGAGCTGTAAACGAACCGAACTCGGACGAACTTTTAACGAACACGAACAAATTCTTAACGAACCGAACAATATTCGGTAAGTTTATCGGACAATTTTTCTTGTCCGAACTCGAGTTCGGTAACGAACCGAACAAACACAAACAGTTCGCGAACATACCGAACCGAATCGAACATGAACAGTTCGATAATTATATATATAATATTGTAAAATAAATAAATATAATAATTTGAAAAATAAAAAAATGTAAATATTATTATTTTTTATCGAACGAACTCGAGCTTACCGAACTCGAACGAACTCGGACGAACTCTTAACGAACTCGGAAGAAAATCCTAACGAACCGAACAATGTTCGGTAATCTTACCGAACATATTTTATTGTTCGAACTCGAGTTCGTTAAGCTTATCGGACGAGCTTAACGAACTCGAATACGGACGAACATACCGAGCTTACCAAACATGTCCGGTTCGTTTACAGCTTTATATGCAACCCCTCATATACGTGAGATACAAATCGCCGCTTGTTTACGTAAAAAGTTTGCAATTTGGAATTTATGCTACGGATTTTTATATATAAATAAATTATTCGATTTTTAGTTTTATTTGTGCAAGGCACAATATCATTTTGCATATTTTTAAGTATGATTTTTTTGTAAAAATAGATAATATTTTTAAAATATTGAATAATTTTCTTTCTTTTAAAAAAGTATTTACAAAATGAATAATTTCGAAAAATATTTAATAATAAAATATTATATTATATTTTTGGTAAGACATAAATTAATTTTAAAAGTTTAAATATAATTCAATTTTAAATGAAATTTAATTTTGTATATATTTCTTAAATTTGTTTATCCAACAAGTATATTATGATATATGATGGTGATACAATTTTAAGGAAATAAATAATATTTTAAAATAATAAGATAATATATAACACAATATTATAGAAGATATTGTAAAGGATTAATTAAATATTTAAAAAGATTATTAAAACTCAGTTTGCTTCAAAAACATTGTAATGAATCGAATGAGATTCTGTAAACTTTCATAATCGGCGATTGATTTTACAAAAGAAAAAGTATTTATTTTTTTTTGTAATACTTTTAATTATAATTTTAATAATTAACTCAAATAATTTTGGTGTTGGGCCTGTGGGCTTTAGCCTTTTAGGTCACTTGTGAGTTGAAATTGGTAACGAATAAAGTAAGTTCCGGATGCGGGTCGGGTCAAGGTTGTATTGATCTTGTGTGCATTCTTGACTCATCGAGTGAAATCTTGCTACAGAAATGGCTCTGAGGCAACTTGCATCAAGATTTGTGTCTACACCCTCTTCTTTTTCTACACATTTCAGAAGCTTTTCCTCCAAATCAACCCCTTATCAAGGTAATCTTTCTTTATCTTTATCTGTATATGTGTATATAATAAATTTTTGTCATAAAGTTCACATTTTTATGTGTGTAAGTATGTCTGATTGTTGTTTTATGTGTAGTGAAAGTTGGGATACCAGAGTTTTTGAAGGGTGTTGGAAAAGGGGTGGAAAGCTATGTGGAGAAGCTTGAAAATGGGATTGGTGATTTTCAGAAGCTGCTCGTTACGCGTACTCTCAAGCTCAAGCAACTCGGTGTTGAATCTTGCAAACATGTAATTGTTTCCGAAAAGTCCTTTATTTTGATATTGATGTTCATTTTAAAGTTAGTGAATTTGCAGGGAAAAGTTTATGCTTCATTAGCAAATGGTTTGGGGTGTTGTGTATGTCTTTAAGTTATGTTTAAGTTGGATATTGACTGTGTTTATATATGTATTATGTAATGTGTGACTTGGTAAAGTATGTGTTACTTCCTGTGAATATGTTTAAAATGCATACTCTGATGAACGGCTTGTAAAAAACGAATATAGGAAAAGAAAACTCCTTAAATATCAACTCTTGGAAGCAATAATCATAAATACTAGTTCTGTTTTTTTGGTTAAGAGTTGTTTCTTAGTTTTTCCGTTTAGAGATGCAGAGGTATTTAGGTTACTATGTCATAATAGCATAAAGGCACCTGCCTTAGATAAGTTACTGTATTGGACTATCAGTGTACTGATCATAGAATTACGTAAGTGATCATCATTAGGGGCATATGTTAAAATTGGTATAACACTTCTTATCTTTCACCGTTAAATTATTAGTTTGGCCATAATTTTGTGATAATATATTTGGATTCTTTTAATTTACCATTTATGCAGAGTAATGTGCGGTAGTTGCAAACATTTAACTGATATTATCTTTATTTTGCACTTTAAAAAACTGTTTGAGTACATCACATTATGTTAACGTATGATGCTCCTCCTTTCCATTTACTTGATCGGATTGAATTTTTTTACTTTATCAAATTTGATATTTAGAACTTTTGTATTTGTTTGGAAATCTAAAATTGGAGTAAGTGGACTTTCCTCTCAGTAAGATATAGCGTAAAAGGATTAGCATAGTCTATAATATGTATAAACAGATCATCTATTTACATAGTACGTACTTTATACTTACATTTGTCAGTTATGCGCCTTTTGTCTTTCTTGCCCACCCTGTGTCTTAAAACAGAAAGCGGCCTACAATTTTGGCTCGTTGCTTTTGAATTTTGAAGTTACAACTGATACTTTAGTGGATCATTTAGGGGTCAGTAGCTGCTTAGTAACCTTAAGGTTTAAATGATTTGGGGCGGAGTCCTTTCCTTATTGGCATATTGTGATTAATCGCGCGATGTTGAGTGTGCTTAGATGTTTATGTGTATAGCACCTTTAGTGCTTAGAGTTTTACCTTGTGGCTTCATTAAATTGTTCTTGAAAACAAAGTTAATCAGCTAAATGTATTGCCTTTGTAATAATTGTTTTTATGTATCTAATAACTCATCTTGTTCGATGTACTGTATAAGACTTACTTGATAATACTGTTTTTCTGTTTCAGAGGAAACTGATATTGAAATATACCCACAAATACAAGTTGTGTCTGTGGAGGCCTCGAGCTGAACCTGTGAAGACTCAATGACTTCAAGATTATAATTTCCTCCACTTATCATTGTTCTCCAAAATATTGAGTCATAGAATTTTGGGAATCTCAATTTGTATTCTGATTATCTTTCTTGTTCTGGATTTAGTTTTGTTGCATGTTAACAAAGTTTTGATGACCTAGCAAAGGTAAGTACAGAATGATTTGGGTTCTCTTGTGTCCTTTTTTAGCTATGATGATAGTTAAATTTAGACGAGCAATGAAGCTTATGGATTACTGGTTGATTTGTTTAATCTCATTTGTCAAATTAACTAGATAATACATTTAACATACAAGTTTAATGTGAAATTTCAAACATATTAATGTATGTTTTACTAATGCATATGCATCCCTTAACATAGATGCAGCTTACAACAATGAAATCCCAGGAGAAGGTGATCGCCTGGTTAAATGTTTTACGTCATAGCTGGAAGCCTAGAATTAACTCTTACAACAAATCAACAATAAAAACAGCATTAACTCTTCAAGACAAGAGAAAGATGGATCAGGTTTGGCCCCTCCACTACCAAAAGATTAAACAGTTCGAGGATCGTTAATTTTGGTTCAAATTAATCAATTACTGTAACTAATGGTTAATATATTTTTTTTGTGAAAAAAAGACAAGTTCCTGAAGACTGACAGCGGAGAAAAATTTCAAGACTGAAAAAATTAATTCATAAAGAGGAGTTAAAATTAGAGATGTACATGAATTTGCAGAGAAAAGGTCTGGTTCTAAAAATTGCATATGTATGGCTTCTCTTTCCATATTAGAATGGTCATCTCTTTGTATATTCTCTGTCAGCCAAAAAGTAAAAGACTAAACATGCATATTCAAATAATGGATTTACAGAAAATGGCTTTTGTTCATAGGAAGCTTAAATAATTAAATTCACAGATTTGTAAACTACTGTCGACATCTTAAAAACCTATTCTGCAAAACTTAACTGATTTAATACCATTACTACAAATCTGCAAAGCTACTAGAGGAGTATTAACTTCAGCAGAAGCACATTGTCCAAACTCTTGAAGCTGATAGCAATGGAAGCTTTTCTGCAGTACAAATAAAAAACAGAAAAATTTTAACATTTTTATGAAAGACGAATCATAGTCACATTATCAGTTATATGCAGTGTTCTAAAAAACGGCGTCTTTTTTGATTTATCGGCCGATTAATCGGTAGACAGACGAGTCCCGTCTCGATTAATCGGAAATCGGGTCAAAGATCGTTTTTTTTTTAAATCGGTCAAAAATCGGACGAGACGGGAAAAATCAGACGAGACGGTCAAAAATTGGTTGAAACGGTCAAATTTAATATTTTTTTAAAAAAAGTTAAAAAATATTTTTTCTAATAATTAATATATTTATATTACAAATTTACAATTAATATGGATTATATGACCCTAAATCCCAAATAATATTTCAAATTCCTAATAATTATAATTATATATATATATATATATATATATATATTATGTAATAACTATTAAATAATGATTGTTAGGTATAAATCACTTAAACGCTAATGATAAGTGATTTTTTTTGTGAATCTTAATACTTAATACATATGGACTAATGATATATGGTATATTTTTTATATAAATTTTATGATAATTTGATGCTATTTAAATATAATTATATATTATTATTTATTAAATTAAATTATTTCCGATTAATGCTCCGATTAATCAATCGGATTAATCACCGATTATCGGTCTTTTAGAACACTGGTTATACGTGATGCATATCATTTGACATTTAAATTCATTATATAGTCAGATATATAAGATTTTCCATGACTGACTAACTGTTAATAATGTTTTGCACATTAGTACTTGATGATGCTCAGACATAGTTTTCTCTCCTTTGGTAGATAGTAAAATAATGATCTGTAAACAGAAATAAGGTAACCAACAATAGCTTGTGCACTTCCCGCTTCCCGTTACAAAATTTTAAGAATCAAACTTTTAAAGATAACACGTTACAGATATATACCTGAGCTTAATGGCAAAGAACACTCTTCATTTGAGTCATACGTGAGAACCGAGAAGACCTGAAAGCCAACAATATAAGAACAGGCAACACAAAATACTTTTAAATACTTGACAAAAAAATAATATACTTTTAATTTTTGAGTATTCAATAAGATTATTGAACACTAAAACAGCAGATGTATGCTAATTCCAGATACCAACATCACTGTTCCCATAGATAACTAAATGTATTTTGAAATTAGTTTTACATATAAGGGGGGGAAATCATGTATCATCCAACAATATTATGATAGGATTCGCCCAAAAAGTTAGTTTTACATTCTGTTAGAAAACTTAAAAACCCAAGATAAAATTATCTTCTGCTACACATTCACGTGGATTTAAAAGATATGTAGTTCGTTACAAATTTGCAAATCTATGCATTAGTATATGTCAGTACTCAGTACTCAGTAGATCTGTTAGTAAGAATGATCAACTGTATTAGCTCAACCATGTGTCCGTGAAGCACAAGTGTCGGGTAATGACAGCTGATCTGGACTACCAAGTCTAAACAAAGTTTCGCCTGCCTAACTTTAACCTGCAGAGCGCTCTCTGGACTCTGTGTCTACTAATTTAACTATCCTATCTTTTTTAACACTTCAAATATTCAAAGTTTTCTTCAACACTTGCGAGTTGCATCAACCAATATTTGCTCTCAGGTTAGTTGATGTAAGCCAGGAATAAGAAGGGGAAGTGAGATCGAACCTATTCTGCAAACTTATCATCAAAATACTCAATCAATTTACCGTTTAAATCTATTATGTAATGAAGATTACAACAGTTTCAATACATATATTAAAACATAACCAACAAGTCCAATCCCGATAAAAAGGAAACTACTCCTAATTAATATTTGCTCTATAAAAATTACACAACCGGAATAATTAGATAAGGAAACATGATGTTATCCTAATATAGTAATATATATATATATATATATATATATATATATATATAATTGAACATTTTAATATATTGATATAAAATAATTATTAATTGCTTGTCTAAATTCATGCTCTGCGTCACTGGTCCTAGAGTGTGCTACACATTTTCATGTAATATCTATGTTTGCTAAATAAAGTAAAACATTCATGTAATATTACGATACATTTACTGTATCTTACTGCATCAACTACTGATCTTGAAATAACTAGATTGTCAAGACCTTGTGACAACTGAAGAAAACAAAACTACGACATTGATTACAAAGAAAAAGATTAATGATATTATATACACAAAACCATACGTGTTTAAAAAATAAACACCGCAAATCATCGATAGAGTTGAACTAATAACTGTACAGCCAGTGAATTGTTTTCAAGTTGTCTCAAGTCCCTGAACTTCATCATGAAATCGGGAACTGGTAGGTGGTAGATAAATGTATTAACAAGATGCATGTAGGAACTACGAATCCCATTGACAATTGACAAAAGAGTATAAATTTAGATGTACTGACCATGAAAGATAATAACAAATCCGAAGACGCAAGTTACAACCATTGCAATGACATTCGACCTAGATGATGATTCCTGCTCGGACCTCTTTTTCTTCAATTTATTCATTCTTTCGACCCTTCTACGCTTCAGCCTAGCAAGCTCGGAAAATTCTTTGACATATCTCATATCAGCAGCATCCAAAAGCGGACCTTTCGGAGGTCGAGGTGGTTTTGAAGGGTTTTTTGAATTTGAGGTTTTCTTCTTTTCTCTACTAATCTTCTTCTCCAGTGAATCAACAAAGTCTTCGGCCAACTGGTCTGATATTATATTAATATTATCAGCAGAAGCCCGACCAGAAATGGACACTTCATCATATGAACTTAAGCCACTACCAACCCTTGCAGACCTGTTTAATCCCACAAATCCACTCCATGTCCTACGCAGGACTTTCTTCCCGTGATCAGCACTAAGATCAGGAACTATCCTTCCATCTTCCTCACTTGTAGTGCCCCCACTTTCCAAATCAATATCAGTGTCGCTTCCTTCAGAATCTAAATTTCCCATTGCAGGCCCAACTTTTCCTCCTTATAGTTGTTCACGCTTACTAATATTAGACTTAATAACTACACACAGTGACAAAAAAATAAAAAAAAAAGTTGATAAATTTGAATCTAATCTATCAAATCAAAAATTCACTGAAACTGACCAAGACTATCTGACAAGCACTTCACAGATGAAACCTTAGTAAGGCATTTAAACTTTTTTTAACAGCAAAAAGTTTAGCTTCAACCAATCTACAACTTTCTAGTTAAAAAGGTCTATTCACTTTCACACAAAGCTGGAAGGTGAAATTTGAATTATTTTTACATAAGAATTTTGTAGAAACATTTCCTTCAAGCTCAATCAAAATTTAAGAAAATCTAGAATATTCAATGCTGCTACAAGTTTCCTACTACGAATCTAAACAAACACATGCCCCATTTAATTTCTCTCTCATCTGCCTGGTCGCATTTTTTCTTATTATAGACATGGGAATCCAATGACCATGACTCACCAGAATCTAATCAACCCTTTATAGGTAAACTAGTAAAGCATCACTACAGACACATAATGTACACAACCTTTAATCAAATAAATCATTAATCACAACTTGACAAAACAACAATGGAAATACAGCCCAAAATCCCAAAACAGCACAAAAGACACAAACTTTACGTAATTAGTACTTTCAAAAAACAATCTTCGACTTCACACTGCACTTCTACTCACATCATTTCCAATCTCATCACAAAACATGTGGTCATTATGATAAACCCCCAATTCAAAACTCACAAAACCCTTCCATTCCAATAATTAAAATAAAAAATCAACTTTTCTAATTAAACCAGTAAATTCACCATTAGGGTACCTCAAAAACTATAAAGTGGTGTGAAAGAAAGAACAATTAAAACCCATCAAGCATAATCAAAGACACAAGCTTTTGAACATGTAACTGAACTTAAATGCATAAAATCAACAAGAAATATGCACAAGTATACTCACATTGGGGTTGACGAGAAGTGTATGGGTAAAGTTGAAAGTGTTTACCTGAGATCACGCACTTGTGTGTGTGTGTGTGTGTTTTGTAGAGAGAGGAAGGAGGGAGGAGAGAGATGACGGCTTCAACGCGCCGGCTTGGTATAAAACTATAAATATGTTTAGTACGGTGTCGTTTTGAAGTGCATTACAGGAAATATCCAGCGTTAACCGCTAGACTGCTAGTTAATTCTTTTCTCCTAAAATAATTATGGAATATTGCTTTTTAAACCAAACAAACAAAAAGATTAATTAAAATAATATATCACTGGTCTTTTATTCAAATTTTTGAATTTTGATACTTTGAAATTTGGATATTTTAGAATACGGAAAACTTTACTTTTTTAAAATTTTCATATTTCACAATTGTCTGAATTTAAAAATTAAGAAAATGATGAAATAACTGAATATATATTTTGATTTATTCACGCACCCCTTACATTTATAATTTAAATTTGAATTAATATCAAATATTAAATAATCTCTCTCTCTCATGATTCGTATGTTCGATTTATTCACGCACCTCTTACATTTATAACTTAAATTTGAATTAATATCAAATATTAAATAATCTCTCTCCCATAACTTTTATCAATTTAATTTTTCACATTTATATCAGTATCTTTTTTTTTTGAAACATTTATATCAGTATTTAAAAAAATTACATTATACATAATAACTTTAAAATTTTCTTTTCTTTATATAAAAATTCAAATCTTAAACTTTCATACAAAAAAAATAAAAAATATTATGTGTGAATATATTTTTTATACACCTGAAAATATGTGTGATTAAATTAATTATGACAACAATTATAAGACAAAAATATATTAATATCTAAAATTAGTATAATAATAAAATAAAATTGTCCTCTATCAGCTACTGCCTCTTATTCACAAAAAAATGCTGCAAGGGCCAAAAACAATAATAACATTCCAACTCGAAATAAATTCACTTATATCGGCAAGGTCACGTTTCTGGGCCCTTAAATTGTCAAAAATCTTGATTAACAAATCTCTCTCCCACGTTGTATATTACCAAATATCAAGAGATAATTTAAATATAATCTAATTGTAACTGACCTGTTTCAAGAAACAAATTTACTTTGGTGTGATTCAGATTTAAAACTATTAAATTCTTAGATTCAATATTATCCCTAGGACAAAATCTAGTCGTCTGATACTTATATTAGTAATTGATTGTTCTTTACCGAGAATTAAATCAGGTCAACATTAAATAACTTGCAACTTAGAAAAAGAAAACCTACTGGTTATAAGTATCACAAATACCCTTCTAGTCTTCTAGCAATATTAGTAATATTTACACAAATTTACAGGATTACATAATATATATATAGCAACTAATGACACTTGCGGTAACTATGGCACTTCCAAAATCACCGCTTCCTGTGAGCCTCCAGGGCCCAACTATTCTTTCTTAACAAACTCAAGTATAACCATCACACTTGAGCTGAAATGCGGGATCATTTGATGCAGCTTTGTGCATAATGTCACCAGCTAACTCTTCATCCATAACAACGTTGTCACAGGCATCATGTGGCAAAGTTACATAGTATGCACCATCTGATGAAGTCGGATGGAAGTCACCAGTTTGCAAAGAAGGCTTTGCAAAATTAGTTATAGTAGTTAATCCTGTACTAGCCGGTACACCGGGTACACCACGAGTTGCTGCTATCTGATTGTGCGCAATCTTGAACTCTGCCATCTCTCGTGTATATCTTTCCTTGTCTTTTTTACTTGCCTCTATGTATGGCTGTAATACAGAAGTAAAAACTTTCAGATTTAACAATTAAATGGCCAGAAAGAAATATTAATCTTCATGATCCCGGATAAAATATATTTGTGCATCAAAGGAATATTTTTCTCTAATCAAACGAGTATAATTAAGCAAAGCACAGTAAGAAAGATTTAGTTTCTTGCTGTTTTTATAATAGAACTAATACAAATTAAGTATACCTGTCGATCATGCTCCGAGAGACGTCTCCATGCATCATTTGCCATGTTTTTAATTTGGCCTGGTGAACCCTTTCCGTGTATCATTTTTAATCTTTCACACTCCATCCTCAGAAAGATCATATATGATGTTCTAAGTCCCAGTGGAGCATTTGTGTATTGCTTCATTTCCTTGATAGATGACTTCTTATTTTCCTTGGCTTTTGTTGATGTTTCCAGGACTAGATCCGTCTCTTCTGATGGCACTTGCAAGGACGGGTTCTTCTCCATTGACTTTACCGCTGCTTAGAATTTATGTACAACATTAAAAGAACTGCTGGAATGTTCTATATACACTTAAATGTAGTTCTCATACTATCAGATATGACCAGAAGTCAACTCCGTGACCTTGTAGAGTAAAGATCTACAAGTGTTTTTTAATTACTGTTTTCAAATGACCCCTAGTGCTTGCAGTTTAATTGGAACTCGGCCAGGTACACCACAACTAGTACCTAATAGTGTAACAATTTTGAACCACATCTAATTAAGTGCAACCAGGCTGCAGTCTTTTAGCAAGTGGTAACATTTTCCATGTCTATAAATTTTCCAGCTCCAGAACAACAATTAATGGCTAATCATAAAAATTGGCATGTCTAAAAGATAAAGATTATAAATAAGAACAGTGTAAAGTAATCAAAATTGCTCAACCATAGTTGCATATATTCATACTCTATGACAAACTTGTTTACTATATAAGTTATGGATTTTGAAATCAATACTATGTAATAGATAGAGTACATTGCAACTCAAATTCGAGGTTACTATTTCTAATCACTGTCAAATGCAGTTCTACAGGTTACCGTACCAAATACATGTTTACCCAATTTACTAGACAAGAATAACGGACCTGCAGTAGGCCTCTCGAAAGAACTTTGTAGGGCAACCCTTTTTTCTACCAGACCATCATCAGTATTTTCATCACGCCTTTGCTTCTTTCTTTGAATGCCTGAGCTTTTGTCCGTACAAGACTGACCTGCAGAAATATGGCAATGAAGAGTCGTAATTTTTTTAGTTTACACCGAAGCTAATTGTCAACGATTAATATAAAATAACTAAATGTATAATTAAGAGTCGGGGTGGCAAATATCTCAAAGTACAGATAATTAAAGGAATAATATGCAGGGGACAACAGATAGAACAGTCATTGTAAATGTTGCACCAGACCTGTTAAAGCAGTTGTGAATGGTTGAGCTTCTTTCACTTTAGTATTAGTACGATAGTGGTATGTTTGCTCAAACTGAAGAAAGAGATTTGCATAAATCATTTGAATTTGATTTGGTGTTATTATAACACCACTTTCTGCATTTAAGGAAGACGCAACTTCAGCCCATTTCCCATCTTTAGTTACCTAAAACAGTGTGATCAAAGGATAACCATCAAATTTAAAAATATTGCTAACATGTCAAGTCTCCATAGAATTTAATTTTGCACGAGTAGTTCAATAAAATGGAACCAGAGAGCAACATCCACTTGTCCTCTGTGCAAAGATAAATGGTATTGACCACAGGCTTGTACCAAATAAAAGAAATAGACGATTCAAACAAAGTGCAACATACACAATCAAAGTACTGAAATTTTACAAAGGATCTATTTTTTCAGTTATAATATGATGACGACCATTCATTTACTAAAGTGAATGTAGTTTACAAAAAAAACAAAATGATGCTCAATGTGGAAGCACTAGTAAAGAAGAAAGTTCAGCCGTACCTGATAGTATCCTCCTCTTTTAGTCACATCTTTATAGAAACAGTACAGGTCGACTTTAGTCTCCCGGAAATTGAAACTGTCATTTTCAAATATGTTAAACTAATTATGTTTTTCAGCTAAAAATTAACCCTCTTAAACAAACATATACACACACGTATATATTAATGTGTATGTATATATATATATAAACAAATTTCTATACTATATAAATTCATGTTAAATATGTGCATGTCAACTATTAAAAGAGAAAGACAGATGGAAAACGTCAAGCAATACATATTCTAACCACTTTTAGCATCTTATTTTATTGGTCTGGTGTTTCTTGCATTCTTGCCTCCACAGGGTCAGAGTTTTGTTTTACTTGTGCTTGCGCAACAAAAGATAAGGGGAAACAAATTAGAGAAAAATAAAAAAGATAAGCAATCTACCTGTCCTTGTAAGCTCTAACCAATTACATCATTCATTTTTCTAAATTTTTCACCGACTAAATAGTCAAAAGTAACATAACCCCATGTCATATTGAGGAAATTTTCAGTGCACTTGCGAAAAATATTAGACTAGCTCACACATGATACGATATTGCCTAGAAGTATACTCATAGTAGTGTAGTATACATTAAAAGGAAAGTATTTAGTATGCGATCACATCTATGTTGTGGGGAAAAGCGGACAACTATTTGAAATATATAATACAAGCCAAAGTTTAAGTCAAGCAAAAGGTTATTACATAGTACTATATGATCATGCTAGGAAATGGGAACCTAACATAGTATCGGAGGTCTATGAGATGTCTCGGTTTAATTCTCTTACACTCCAACATTCTCATAATTAATTTGGACACAAAATGCAAATTATCGCCCTCAAAAGATGTGCTTTCGAGTTGGGCGAAGGGCTAAGATATACAACATATATGATCATTCTAACCCCTCACCTAAAACCTCAATGTTTCACAGGTAAGTTATTATTAATTTTTAGAATTTAAATTAAGATTTAAGGTTATTTTTCGAATCAATATCAGTTTTAATTAATGGCTTCACAATTTGCAAGACTTAGCTCACCCAACTCAGAATAATTTAATATTATGAAGCTTAGCAGTTAAAAGACATACACACACCTAACATTAAAGATAATATATTAAGTACTCACATTAAACTGAGTCCAGATGAGTCATAAAACCTAGTAAGCTTTTCATAGAAGTCATCCGGAGAAGAAAGCTTCACGTTCATAATCTTACTCATCACAACCTTCTCCGTCACCGCCACTGAGTCGGCAACAACCGGTGCCGAAACATCACATGCATTATTATCCGTGCCATCACAGCCGTCCATTTGGTCGAGAAAGGGAGACTTTTCACTTTTTACTTTTTTAGTTGTTCAATTTGTATTTCGAGAGTTTTACAGATGACCAGACTTTGCCACGATATCTATGTGGGACCGCTCCGCCTTGTTATCGCACACGTGTTATGTGTATTTGCACTTGGCAGTTCCACGTGTTGACCTCATAGAAATGGATGAACACCTGGCGGGTAAGGTGATTGTGATGCTTTAAATATAATTAAACTTATTTAATTAGCTTTCTAATACTTAAATTTGTTTAGATTGATTTTTAAAATATATAAGCTTATGAATGTGTTTAAATCACTATTTAATTGAATAAATAAATTTTCAATCATGTATATTTATCAATAATAAAAACAAATATACAAAAAAATATTACTTATAACAAAATATATATATATGTAATATATTTTTATTACAAAAAAGTAATTCAACTAATGATTTAATAAAATTTTAAATTAAACAAATTCATAAACTAAACACATAAGAAATTTCGGTCTCTCAGAACCCCTATTAAAACTTAAAACTCAGGTCACTTGCAAATCAAACGAGAAAGGACCACTTGACATCCTCACTAACTTGGTAATGTCGGTCTAGAATAGTGTTGTAATGGGAGTAGCTTTATATAAGACCACCTTCAACTATTTTTTATTTTAAAATAATTTTATATTTAAATATTCACTTTTTTATTTTATATCATCTTCTTTTTTTTCAATCATTCCTTTAAATTTTATTTTAAACTCACTTTTCAATATACAACAATAAATATATAAAAATGGAGTAAAACGATAAAGATAAAAACATAAAATGTTAGAGAGTTAATTAAAATATTAATACCTTTAAACAAAGAGTATAATTTTAAATTTGAATCTACATAATAAATATTTTAATATTTGAAGAGAAAACAATAAAAATGCTGAAAATAATTATTTCATTTTTAAAATAAAATATGAAATAATGGAGTGTTTGGAATCGTGATTAAAGATGTTATAAATAAATTGTTCAGCCGTCATGATTCTCTCAATCCTACGTCTTCGGGACGGACTACCGAGTGGCTAAATAAATGCGATTCGAACTTGAATAATTTATATCAAAGTCTTGTTTGATATCATTATTATTGTTGTAATGATAATTTTTTGTATAAATATTAAATAAAAATTTATTTGAAAAAGTAGTTTTTATAAAAATATTTTTTGTCTAAAAGAAAAAAATAGGCCCTCATTTTTTAGAAAAAAAATAAAATCAATTTTTATAAAAGTAACTATATGTAAATTTTAAATATTTTAAAATTTTTATTAATATTTTATTTTAAAACACGCTATAACATCTTAATTACACATCTAAATATGCAAAAAATTTAGTTCACTATAAAGTAGGCTACTAAGAGGCCGTTTGAGATTACTTAAAATAAATTACTTTTGACTTAATGGAGGTGTTTTTAACTTAATGGAGAAAGTAAAGTTTTTTACTTTAAGTTGAATGAATGTGTTTGGGTAATGGAACTTAAAGTTAAATGGGGGGTTTAATAATTTTGACTTTAAGTGAAATTTGACTTTAAAAAATTTTAAATTCATATTATTTATACTTTGCAAGAGTCATGGAAGAAGAAAAAAATCGAAAAGTCAAAAAGTCATAAGCAAAAGTACATTTTAGGTACTTTTTACTTAATGGAACTTTTCTCCTAAAAGCTAGCTTAAAGCCGGAGTACACAAACACGTCAAAAACTCCTAGAAGTCATTTTTTACTTAAAACCATGTTACACAAACAGGTTCTAAATGCACCAAGGATGAGCTTCTGAATTACTTTAATGATTGGATTTGAATCAATTTACTGTGATTTATGCGTGATACAGGATTAAAATTTTGAAAATAACTCGATTTAATCTCATTTTATCCTATTTTAAGTTTTCATTCTAATATTTGATTATTTTTAAATTTTGTTGTCTTGTATATAATTTAGAGTAGTAATCAAAAATATTATTTTTTTACGATTTTACTATCTTTTAAATTTTTTATAAAAATACGATCTGCAACCAAATGTAACATTTTTATCTACAATACTAATTTAGCGCATTTGTTGCAAAACCGTATATTTACAAAAGAAACAAAATTGTATTTTTATAAAATAAAAAACATATTTCTGAAAAAAATAAAAAAAATTGGTATTTGGTGACAAATCGTAAATAAAAATTTCAAAAAAATTGCATTCAATTGTATTTGGTGGCAAATCGTAGATAAAAAAGTTGCATTAAATTACTTTTAGTTACGGACCGTATTTTTGCAAAAAAAAAACAAAAGATATTAAAATCGTAAAAAAAATAGTTTTTTATAAATACCCTATATAATTATATTTATAAATCAGATTAATTTTAAATTTTCCATCATAAAATCTAAATCTTGGATCCATCGAACCCCATTATTTTCTTCCGCAAATTTCATCACTTTTGCATTCTTGTCTGACTTCAAACTAATTTCCAATTTGTTTATGTTATGTTTGAAAACATAGATTTCATTTGAAATTCTGTCAAAAATAACATGTTTGGGTAAGTATAAGAATTTGAATTTGGATTTCTTGAAACTCAAATATTAGTACAAATATTATAATTTGAAATGAAAACTCAAATCCTGTCGTTTTAAAATTCATAAATGAAATCAAAATTCTCAAATACAATCTTATTTTATTGTATAGATAATTTATTAATTAAAAAATTATATATCTTTTAATTTAGTAAATAATTCAAACAAATCGATCCTTGGTATGATTTATAGGCTAAATAGCACTGGCAGTGCTGATTTTTTTCCCATCCCCTTTTACACACACACATATATATATCTAAAAATGTAATTAGATAAAAAAAAATATAATATATACATGTCTTTAATTATTGTATTGGAAAATGAGAACAGAATCAAGTTTAAAATAATAACTTTTTTGAAAATGGAAACTATAATATAAAATAATTTTAGAAGATTACAACTAAAATTATATTAAAAATGAAATAAATATATATATATTAAAATATAAATTATATTTTAAAAGAAATATGTAAAGGGGATCAAAGAAGAATAGTACTTCAAAAATAATTAATTAATAAAAAATAAATAATCTAGGATAGCGTTCTCTTCAGCGGCACGTATCCGCCACGGTGCTATTTAAGATTCCAAGAAAAATGAACTTTGTAAAACCCTACGATGAAAGAGAGGCATCATCTTGAATTTCACAATTTATTGCGGTTTCTCTTCCCATCATTTTTATAGTAATGTTGTTATGTAAAATTCATTTAAATATTTAGTTAATATTATTTTCATCTCAAATTAATTAATTTGTTTGTATTTTGTTTGTGATTAAATTAATTATTGAATGAAATTTATTAGAAAATATATTTAACTTATTTATTAGAAGATATAGTTTTTTTTAATTCTTTAAATAATAAAATAATTTTAGTTTTTAATTAAAATTTAATTAATTTAATCATAAAATTAATTAATTTGCAGTATAAAAAGTATATTTTGAAATACGCAAAGAAAGTAGATCGATAAAAGTCTAAGATATTTTCGTCATTTGTATCTCCATTGGTACACTAGAAGATTAAAATAGTGTCATTTTGACACTATTTTACCAACTCTAATAGGATATTTAAATAATGTCAAAATGACACTAATTATGAAGTGACATCAAATTTAGTGTCAAATTGGTCTCATCTTGACATCAAATTTGGCGTCCTCTAAAATTTCAATTATACCCTCGCATTTATTAACAAAAACAAATTTATCATTTTTAAGTCATAAAATTCAATTATTTATATTTTAATGAGTAAAAGATTTCTTGCAGGATATAGTGTAAAAAAATTCTTATAATATAAGATATAGTGTAAGAATTAGTTTTATGAATTATATAATTTTGATATTAAAATAATGTCAAAATAATAGGAGTGTCATGGATTGTCTTGCTCTTACTCCTAAGACAGTGGAACACGCATACATGATTTTCAATGTTTAAGATTCATATATACATAAATATGCACCCCTCAAGAAAAATAAAATATTCGCGAATAAAAATATATACAAGAAAAGATAAAGAGTTGAAGGTATCAACCTAGATGTAAAATAGAGGTAACATATTACCGGTTTTCCGGTTGGGATAAAATATTTGATATATTTATTGAAACCAAAGACCGATTCACACAACTTAGCTAAAAAAACAACAGCAATATATATAGAATAAAATTTATTCATAAAATAAAAAAATAGTTTTCGTATTTATTCTAACTTGCTCTCTTAGAGTCAAGATTTCAAATCCTATTAAAGAAAACAGATGCACGTGTAGTGTGCAAGTATAAAAAATTTCATGACTTTAGTTTAACTACGAGTATAAATTGAGATGTGGTTATGAACAAATTCAAAAACAGTAAGAGAAATAGTGAAAATTAAGTGAAAGAAATGTAAAAACAATAATGTCAAACTAAAGGCAAATCAAACGTTGTCTGTCAGTTGTTCAGGATAAGATAGAATGATAGATGTCTTTCAGTCTTGTTCATTTTCTTTTCCCAATAATTCTATCAAAACTAAAACGAAACCATGACAATAGTGTACAAATTACATCAAAATATATTACTACTGTACTGTGCTACCGTCACTTTGCACCATCTGCTTAGTACTTCAAACACAATTTGTTATTACACTAGGGAGTATTATATATTACAGGGGCAGGAGCAGTACTATTTTATGTATGTGTATTGTGGGTGAATATTGTATTTTTAATCATTTTAATTTGACATAATATAATTTTATTATTTCTGAATCACAGTAAAATAATTGTGAGTACATAATACAGAGTTTCAAGGATACTTATGTAATTATAATTTGGGAATAACCCAGGCTTTGAAAATGTCGGAAGAACTTATTTAGAATATATTTTGGAGTAAATGATTTGACACCAATAAATTGGTTTAAATTTTAAAACTTTAAAATCAATTGTGACACAAAGTGACACACACTAGACTTGACTTGATAGTTGACATGCTTGCTACTATGCCTGCCTCCATTACCATGCAACCTAGACTCCTAGAGCATGTTTGGCCTTTAAATTAAGCACTTATAATTCAAAATTAAAAATGAGAGTGTTTCAGTAATAAATAAAACATTTATCTAAAGTCAAAATTTGGTTTAAGGTAATTTTTTAAATAAATTTAATATTAAATTTTATTTTATTTCTATGTTTTTAATAACTAATAAATTACATAATATAATCAATTTATCCAACTAGATGATAACTGTATTATATTTTAAGATTAAAATATTACTATCTGGTAAGGAAAAACCAAAAGAGACATAACAAACATCAATGAAAAATGTTGAACTGAAAAGTTTTAATAAAATTTATTAGTTAATATTCCCACCATCTCATGTTATGTATTTTATTTTGACTATTAAATAGTCAAAGACTAAGTTTTGATAACAAATTACACATACTATATAATTAAAAAAAATTAAAAACTTATTTTATTAATATATATATATATAATCTACTTTAATATCTAATTTTCAGTTTTGTAAAATAATTAATAAATATTTTTTAATTAATGTCAAATGGACAATTTGACCACAAATATGGAGAGGTGTAAATGCAAGTTGTTTGACTGTTTCTCATGGAGGCAAGATATCGATGGGGTCGCATTGTTCAAGAAAACCTCTACTTTTGATAAAAACAAATAGAGACCCAATTATCAAAACAGCATACAAGCAAGCGCACACATCCATACAGACTTGCCTTGAGAAGAGATATATACAGTACTCCTGTGCATATAATCTTGATTTATCTCCCCAAAACCACCTTGAGAGTTGGACAAATGCTAGAATAAACAAACCAACTTTAAGTTCCCACCCCAATACTCCTACTTATCTGTCCTCCTTTCCACTCTATAAAGCATAAAGAACCCTTTTTTTATTTTTTAAAGAGAGACATATAAACATGAACTCTTCAACAAATCAATGTAAAAACTAAGTCTAACAACCATGTTTACATAGCCTAACACCTGACACACACATATACATACACACTTGTCTATATCGCCAAATAACTCAACTCCCCTAGCCTCAAAAAGACCTCTTACCATCATTCCCCACAACCCAATGCTCCTAAACTACATCATTTTCAGTTAGACAAGTGAAAGAAAGGAAAAGAATACTATAATAATAGTATCTCCTTCACATATTTCGTGAATTATTTGATTTTTACACAAGTCAGTAGCACTCTTTTATCCTAACTAATAAATGTCCTATTTTTCTTAATTTATCACTCATTTCAATAAATAGTTATTGATGGGTTGATATTTTTATACAATATTTTATATAAATACATGTAAGTAAACAATTTTTTAAAGCAATTAACTATTACTAGTATTGAAAACATCAAATATATATTTATAATATTTGTTAGTGGATGTCCTAGTTAATATTTATGAAAAACTAGATTATTAATTGTCATTAGTCAAAAATAAAAATAAAAATCAACCTGAAACAACTATAAAAGATAATTTAATCAAGAAATATGAGATAAGAGAATAGTACTTAAGATTTCACTATAAACAAACTCTCATATTGAGTAACTACCGCTGTTCAACATCACTTCTCATTTCTGATTCATTGCAGCATTAATCAAACTCTATCCTGTATTTTTTTGTTTTTTTTTTCAATACCCCACAAAGATTTAATCCTTGAAAACAGCTGGAGTACAATTTTTCTATCATAAAAGTTGTGAAACTTTTTTACACCACAATAAAAGCTTCTGTTGTTGGTGGTGCAGTAGTGATGTGTTAGACTTGAAATCCCAATCTTTTCATGTCCATTGACACTGATAGTTGACATGCCCCTTGGCTCGTTCATGTCCTTTTTTATTTGACCCTCTTCTTCTTTTAATCTTCAGTCTTGCAAGCTGGGTGATTTAAGCTTTGTTTAAGACTTTGAGAGTGAGAGAGAAGCTAGAAATAAAAATGGGTTCTTTTGGAGGTGAAGATGCAGCAAAGAAGAGTGCAATGTGGCTCTATCCAAAGATCATGGGCTTTAATCCTCCTGAGAGATGGGGTCACTCTTCTTGCTACTCTAATGGAATTATCTATGTATATGGGGTATGTACATAACTATCTACACATATATTCTCTATGCTATTTTTTTCACTTAACTTGTAATTTTGTGATTTTTTTTTGTTAGCCCATGTAGAGGCTTCTTGTTGAAGCATGTAAGCTATTTTTATTTATGAAGCATTCGATGCTTTTATTTTTGGTAAAGTTGGCAGGCTTCTTTATTTGTTTTTCATGAGGTATGGTTATCTATGGCTAATAAACTAGTTCCCCTTCTTCAGTAGTTTCAGTTCTACTATACTGCTAAATCTTGTTTGTTTCTTGTAGTTCTACTGCCTGAAATCTGTCTTGGTTGTATATATCACATTCTATAATAACTAGTACTAGTAGGGTTTCTCCTGAGTCCTGAATATCTTGTTCTCTTGGTTTGGTGCTGCTATTCAACCTGTGCTCCTGTATTGTATGATTTTTTTTATTTATTTTAATCACTATGCAAACTTTAGACTCACCTTGCCAATCTGTTCCCCAGAGGTTTGTTTTTCATGCATTACTGTACCTAATTTAGTACTGTAATTCATTTCTTAAGGGACCAACAAATCATATAACATTCTGATTTTATATTAGCCACAACATATCCTTGGTTCAATAGATCTCTTCCGCTGACACAGAATATATCTTGAAATATTGGTATTGGATTTATTTACAAGTATGTGGGAAAATGTATGAGGATTCGAACCCAAAGGAGTCTTGCCGCATAGATCCTCAAGTTTGAGAGATCTTTAATATTTAATTTAATAATATTAGTAACTGAAACACAGAGGGTTAGCTAGACACTATTTTACTCCTAGATTCACTTATTTCTTTAAATCTTTGGGAAAATGGATAAACAGAAAATCAAACCATTGGAAAACCATGATAAATCTTCAGGACTCCATTTATAAAGTGATAAGCTCGTAGTCTATATTTAACACTACATTAATAAAATATATTTACCTGTTTTAGGGATGCTGTGGAGGTTTGCATTTCAGTGACGTGCTTGTGCTAAACCTTGATACAATGGCTTGGAACAATCTTGTGACCTCAGGAACGAGTCCTGGGCCGAGAGACAGCCATAGTGCGGTTCTTGTTGAGCACAAAATGATAGTATTTGGGGGCTCTAATGGTACAAAAAAGGTGAATAGTATTCATATATTGGACCTCATGACTACAAAATGGTCACAGCCCATCTTTCAAGGCGTGGCCCCTTGCCCGCGCGAAAGTCACACTGCTACACTTGTTGGTGATGATAAATTAATCATATTTGGTGGCAGTGGAGAAGGTGGTGCCAATTATCTGAATGATTTGCATGTTTTAGATCTTAAAGATATGCACTGGACTTCACCTGAAGTAAAGGGAGATGTTCCTGTCCCGAGGGACAGTCATAGTTCTGTGGCAGTCGGAAGTAAGCTTTTTGTGTATGGTGGTGATTGTGGCGACCGGTACCAAGGTGATGTACATGTGCTAGACATTGATACGATGACTTGGGCTCGGGTAATAAACTTTTTCTGTCTAATATTTGTGTCCTTTTCTATTTGTTTATGTTCATAATCTAATTCATTGTGTATTATGTGATCTAAAATTACGCGGCCAGCTTGCAGTGATACATTGATCAAGACAAGTGGCCTCTGTTTTTTGTCTTTGCGTAAAAACTAAAGCCAAAATTTTACAATATCAAGTTGAATATTTAGAAAATTTTCCATTGCCATGCTCTTTTCTCACATAAATAAATTCGTGCAGTTGGGTGTTCAAGGACCTTCACCAGGCATTCGAGCAGGTCATGCTACTGTCAATTTTGGAACAAAGGCAAGTCTTTATGATAATTGGGCCTCCACTACTTGATAAGATAGAGCAATATTTTTATGTAGATTAAATAATCAGTTTTGTTCATTATTTGCAGCTATATGTTATCGGCGGTGTTGGCAACAAGCATTATTATAATGATGTATGGGTACTTGATATATGTTCTTGTTCCTGGAATCAGCTTGAAATATGTGGCCAACAGCCGCAAGGGAGGTTTTCTCATACAGCTATTATCACAGATACAGACATAGCAATTTATGGAGGGTAAGTCTTCATTATACACTGTCAAGAAACTAATTTTTTTAGTGTTTATCCCTAGCAATGTGATCTTAATGGTGAACTTTCTCATTTGTTTTTTGCTTAGATGTGGAGAGAATGAGCGTCCTTTGAATGAGTTTCTCATCTTACAACTTGGAGCTGAACATCCAAATGGCCTTTATAACATTTCCACTTGCAAAATTTTCGGCAGACAGTGTAATCAAGAAAATAAAATGTCAATAGAAGATGCACAGAACAAACAGGTACATGGTTACAGGGACATTATATTAACTCATCCAAAATATGATGTTTTTGTATAAGACGTGAGCTTATTTTAAGGTGTCTTGTGACAGAAAACAACAATTTTGGGTGCTAATCTAAATATTATAAGAAACAAAGCCAGGGAAACAGAATCAGAGTCGAAGCTGTTGTTTCGACCAAGTTCAGGTTAGTCTCAAGGAATACTAGTAACACTTAAACAACCTGACAGCGTACCGAAAACATTACCTGACTAACTTCTCTTTTCTGCTTAATTTTTCAGATATTTCACATCATAAGCGAAGAAGAACGACCAATTCAAGGATATGCGAGATAGAATCAGAGCCAGAGGAGCATTCACTTTCTCTCTCCCAGCATTCGTCTCCGTCTCAATCTGATCAAGATCAAAATCATGTTAACAGAGCAACTAGTTCTGTTAAAGCAGCTCAATTTTTTCCTTTTATTCAGAACCAAATTCCAGTTTCCAGCAATAGTCCATCTAATAATGTCCCTGGTAACCAACAAAATTTAAGTACTATGATCCACAAGGTTCCACGAGATTTGTATGTTTTGGGAGAACATATGAATAATCCAAATCCTCTATCATTTCATCGTGTTGTTCGTAAAAGTAGACATGAAGCACCCCATGTAGCTGCAGAAGATAATTCGCCAGAGGCAGCTTGTTTTCAAAATGTGGTATGTTTTTCGTTGAGTTCTCTTATGATGTTGGAAAGTTAATTCACAATTATGCATTTTCTCATCTTTTATGTTTACTTGTATATGTCTTTTTTATTGTTAACTTCTGCAGATTGGAGCTGATGTTCAAGGCAAAGTCGATGGAGCTTTTGACTCTGGCTATTTGATGACTGCAACAGTTAATGGAAGAGTATTTCGAGGGGTCTTGTTTGCTCAGGTGAACAGCCCTACCTGACCCTCTTACTACTTTTCAAAAGTATACGAAAAGGCAAAATCAACGAGTGTTGAAGTTATCTAATTCGAGACTTTAGTAACTGTATTTGCATTCATGTTAGCACCACATTTATCCAGTGCATGGGAAATTTTGCGCAAATTTTGGATTTTCTGTGAGGGTAGTATTCTGATTATATCTTTATAAACCAGGGACCTGAAGTTATTTCAAGAAGTGCTGCTACACATAATCCGCAAATTTTATCCCCGCCAAGACAGATTATCCAACCAACAAACTCACATTTGAGTCACTTAAGCACCTTATTTCCGAAACATTCATTACCGCCCGTCTCACTACATTCATCAGAACCAATTCAAAGCTTACGACAAACATACATGAATAGACCGTCTCCGGTGGTCCAGAGTGCAGTAAACAGAGATATGAACGTCCGGAATGAACTCCAAGGCGTGGTTCTTACCCTGGGGGGTCCAGGAGGTATTGGCAGCTCTTAGATGAATTTGTTGCATGCTTCCCAGAAAGCCTATCAGTGATCTTTTCTTGATCAACACTTTGTATATATGATATGAATGTATGTTCTAAACTATGTCTAATCACTACTCTGCCATGCATGATCTTGATATTCAGCTTTTTGGTTGCTAAGACTCTCATGATCTTCATATTCAGGTGTTTGGACTCATAAAACGTAATGAGCTATTAATTTTTACTAAAATAGTTTATTTATTTAGGATTATTGATTTGGCAGCTCTTGAACAGTGGATACTACCACACTCTTTAAAATAATTGCTTTAACTTTATTATCACTTTTTTAAAAGAAAGATTGGATAATTTATACGTATACTTTACAGAAGTAAAGGTGAGAACTGTGAGAAGGTCAATTCAGTTTCAAGCCTCGAAGTAGTAGGTACACTGCAGTATTTGATTCTCTCCTTTACGTCATGTTTGTGACTTTCGAGTGTAAGAAGAAAGATTTGATATTTTTTTAAAATATTGATGTATAAGTATATATTACCGATTTAGCATACTTGGAGTATGTTCAACAGCACATGCACTCGTCTAAAAAATCCTACATGGCAAGTATTATACATATTATGTATAAATTATAACACTCCAATCAACACGAACTCTTAGCAATAATTATACGTGTATTTTTTCAAAAATGTCTCTATATTTATTGTTTCATGACAATTTTAAAACTTACTTATAGAATTTTATTATCTAATTACCTTTTATCAATATACATAATTTTTCCCCAATTAGATATATAAAAAAGTAAGGAAAGAATATCTTTCAATAACTTACTTATAATCACGCTCAGTCTTAGTCCCCACTCCCTCTCGAACAAGACCCACCATCTTTTCCCCTAATTCAATCTCCTACTCATATTTTATTTTATTATTTATAAAAGTACTTGTCAATTAAAAATTTATGTTTTCATATTTAATAAATATTAATTGTTTTTTTTACAATTTAAGTGATACTATTATATTTTACCTATCATAGTGTCTACCGATTCAAATTCATACCTAATCTTTTTCAATAATTGTAACTAAATTAAAAAATTCTAATAATATATTATAAAAACTCATATTTATTATATTTTATAAGTATATGACTACATTGCTAATACATATTTAAAATTGATTTCTTTAAATTTAAATGAAATATATACAATAAATTGGGCATCACTGATCTCTTTTTTTTTGAGAAGCGGGCATCACTGATCTAGTAGTTACAATATGATAGGAGATAAATATGTTATGTTAAAATAATTGTAAAAATTATATTGCTATAGTATTTAATTCTTTAATTTTTCTACAATTTGAGAGGGGGGATGTGCATATAATTAATTTTTATTTTAGGAGTTTGACAAAAAAAACAGAAAATGTATGAAAACCTAGAAAAAGACATTCCCTTCATCCTATAATACATGTCATTTTTGTCAAAGAATTTTGTCCCAAAATACATGTAACTCTCTTTTTTCAAAGTAAATTTTTAAAGATTTTTCTAAAAATTATCCTTGTATTATTATTATCAATTTCTAACTAATTTAATTATACAATCTTCAATTTATGTAATTATTAAGGGTAGACAAAAAAATAAAATACTTATATTTAACTAATTTTTTCTTTGAACATCCCGAGGCCGACCCCACATAATTTCTTGAGGTTATATTTAAATCTCATATTAAAACACGATAATGGTATTATAATTTTAGAATATTATGTATAATTATAAATTTATCATTAAAAATTTGTACTAAAATAACTTATTACATTAGGAAATTTCACCTCAGGTTCTTTTTTCTGTTTCTTAAAATGTGTAATATTTTTAAAAATATCATGTAAAACGGGAGTGAGTAACATGCTGGGCAGAGATGATGAGACAGGGAGGCAGTGTTAATGGTAGGGAAGAATAAATCAAAGCAAGGGACTCTCGCGTGTTCCCCGCGCGTCTTGTCCTGTAATACTTCCGTGTTAACATTTCAGAGAAAAGGTTTGACACGCAGATAAAGTATAGTTTCATAAATTATTTTTTTTGAAAAAAAGTTGAATAAATATTTAAATATTAAATTTTTATTAAGAAAAAAAAATTAAAAATAAATCATGAAACTATATGTTATATGCAATTGGGTGAACCTTCTATTCGAAACGTTGATAATTGTGTGAGACCGGAGTATTTATGTACTCGAGAGTCATGTATGTATGCATCTATAGTTGTACTCTATCACTCTACCAGGCATCAGCTACCAATGTCTCTTTTTCTGTTCCTTGACGTGACTTCTTTTTCTTACCCTTTTCTTCAATTTAAAGTTAGAGGGTCAGTTATGGATTTAAAAACAAGTGATTTATTCCACTTCAATTTTTTAAAAAAAAGATAATATATTGAAAATTATATTTCATAGGCATCTTTATTGACAACATAAACCCAAACGTGAAACTTTAATTTCAACTATTTCAATGTTTGAAAATAGATTCTAAACTTATCTGTGAACGGTTCCCAAATATTTTATAAATAAATTTTATTTTTCTAGCTAAAAATGAATCACAATTTCTCAATAAATGAAATATAATTAGTTAAATATTGGATTCGAGAGGTTTAAACATTAATTTTAATCTTAATAATAATAGATGAAGAAAGAGTGAATATAATTGATGTGTTGAGTTTTCGTTGGGGGTGGGGGGTGATGGGAGAAAGGAAGGTCATCCATCCATCTATGTATCAAATCCATCATCCCAACTCATAATAATTTTAATTTTTTGTCATCTTCTTCCTCCCCTTTCAATCAGAAATGACATTTTTCCGGACCCTTTATGCTCACGTCACCCACGACCCCCGTTCTTCATTTCAGCTCCTCGCTGCTGTCGCTTCATATCAATGTACTGGCATAATATACTCGTACAATTATTACACTACCTTCTTTTTTGAGCCAAGTTACACCAAACACACTTGGGTCCCTTAGTTTTTCATCAACGGGGAGTGTATTCGATCCTCATTTTAGTTTTAAAATTTTTTAAATAATACTTTAAAATTTAAAAGGTCGTTTAGTTCGAATGAGTTATGAATTTAAAATAGATAAAATTCATATCTAGTATTTGTTTCAGTTTTTTTAAATACCAACTTCATTCCTCAAACTCATAAGATATGAGTTTTTTATATCAAATGGGAGGTCGTTACGAAGGAAGAGTATGAGTATCAATTTTATTATTATTATTTTATTATTGATAATTAATAATCAAAAAATAATAATACATACAATCAAATATTACCAATAAAAAAAATTATATAATAAATTTAATTACTAATTCAATAATACTTGAAATTAAATAATCTCATTTCAGAGCTAAATCAAACACATGATATAAATAATGAAATTTTATCCTCATGCCACTTCCTGATATCAAACTCATATCACTTCATGAACCAAACGACCCCTGAGAGTATTTAATCGGGATTTTAAACCATAATTTAAAATCTAGGGGTAACAATACTTTAAAATATGGAGTATTCAATCTGGTTTATTATTAATCTATTAAAATTTAGGCGTATTCAAAATTTATGTGTCTAACCAAAGGGGACCCATTTGGTTATATATATATATTGAACATAATAGATATTATTTAATATTTTGCTAATGTTACTTTGACTCAATTTTTGTCGTTGATTGATGACTTTTCAGTTCACTTGGATAGGAAGAAGGGTAAAGAGAAGGTAGATAGAGACAATAATTTGGATTTAATGGCGGCAGCAACAAGACGCGACTAGTTTTTAGCATCGGGGACTCGTAACATTTCAAGAATTTTCCGATTTTTGTGTTAGGAGTCACTATGTAAATTGATATTTTATGATCGTTTTAGGGCACTCATTTTCTTCTTTGAAATCTTTCTTATAGGGTTTTGCTCAAATAGGGTTTTAACAAGTTAATGTCGGATATTATCTAAATTTTCGGGAGAATACCTTTCTTATGGGTCGTTCGACCCATGAATTGGTTAGACATACCTTTCGTTTAGATAATAAGTTTTTATTGTCTTTGTGATTTATTATCAGATATTATATATCAATAAAATTTTTCTTCGTTTTTTCTTTTAAAATCTCCCATAAATATAAAGAGATTCCACTTGATTTAACATCAACTTTGCGTGAACTCTATGAACTATATATAAAATCTACCGACTTTATATGAAATCTTAAATCAATACGATCAATAAAAATATGTGAATTAATAATAATTTTTTTAAATATGGATTGAATACACTTTTTAAGTCTATTATTTATTTAACCGTTTCTAACTTATAAATGATTTGCATGTTAAATTATATGGTACATGTACTTATTTTAGTTATTAGTTTTGTTTTATAATTTAATTACATAAAAATAAATACTATTTCTTTTAAACATTATTTACAATACCTTGTTGTTAGTTTTTTTTTTTAAACGATAAACGTTTCATTGATAAATAATTCAAAGTACATATCCCCAAGAAAATTGGGTTGTGGGGATTTCTTCCATCCATAAAGTTTATCATCTAACCGAAATGTATGTTTAACCAATTTGATGAAACGTGACCTAAATTACGAATATCATAAGAAAGAAATTCTTTCGGAAATTTAAACAATAACACGTTTATATCAGAAAAGATAACATCTTATAAAGAATAAATTACAAAATCGCAAATATTGTACACCAAAATTCTGCTCCCCCATTCATCTTTCATCTGCAAGTAATAACCTGTTCAAGTAAATCTGAAAAATACCAAAATAAACCGAAAAAGATAAATAAGTCGATAAACATGTGAAATAAATAAATTGTATAAAATTATAGAATATAACCTTCAAGAAGTCATCTAACACGACACGGTCGTCATAAACGACATATAAATACCATCAAACAGGGTCAAAACGCTATCAAAAATGGTCATACCGTGTATAGGTACAAAATGTCAAAACATATAATATTAAAATCGTTCAAAATTTTAGATCTAAAGGATATGAAATAGATACAAAAGATATGAATTAAATTCGAAATATATGAAAACAGGTCTAGAAATTTAAAAGGGCTAAAATTTTTAATTTTGATAAAAGAATATGTTTTTTTGTATAATTGATTTTGATTCAAACTAAAACATTGATATATAAAAGTATATTTGAGATTATGGTTCGAAGAAAAAAAGGATACGGGGAGGGGATATTGCAAAGTTGAGTTTTTGATTGCGCAGGAACGAAGTTAGTTTATTTATTCTTAGTAATATATATTACTAAAATTAATCAAAATAATAGTAAATAAAAATTTACTATTATAAGTATCAAGATAGAAACATATTTTTTATAAAAAAATATTCTAAATCCACACCTCATTTACCGTTTTACATGACAAATTATGTTTATAAATTTTTATATTTACAAGTACGATTGTGGAACAAATCTAATCTTCTTATTTGAATCGAATGATCCGACCAAAATCAAATCTAATTCTTATTTAAATTGAATGATCCAATCAAAATCAAAATGGATATATATTTTAGTGGATTGGATTATAGTTTATATAATTAAAACCCTAAACCAATTCGGCCAACCCACTAATCATGTATGTTATGGAGTGGAAGAGTGAGGGAAAAAGTGCTGGGTACTAAAAAAAAAGGGTAATTTAACTGCATATTATAATATGGGACTTTTCTAGTGTGCTCATAAACACACATTAAATACTAATTTTTATAAGTTTTACGAGTTTGACATGTTAAATATTAAATATTAATGAATTGAAAACTAATAAAAATTCGACAACTAAGCTTGTAATGTGTGTCAATGGAAACACTAGAAAAACCGTTGTAATATTGTTGATAACAAAAAAAGTTACTTATTTATCTAGAATTTAAAATATCGAAAAGTGTAAATTAATATGTAATCTAACTGTTATATAATACCGCAACATGTAATTTTGAGGGAGTGGTTTTATTTATATGTAAAGTTACTAAAATACTCTCATAAAATATATATAATTACAAATTTAATAAAATTTAATAGAGTGTAATGCAGTAGTTTTTTTTTGACAAAATATCATGTAATAGTTCAACACATCTCTAATAGACTAGTACTTGATAGGTAATATATACTATATATTTAGAGATGTGAACCATATTGGGTTTGGATCTGCACTACGACTTTTGGACCCTTTTAATGGGCTTTAATATCATGATTTCTTATACACAAATACAACCCAAGCTTCAAAAGGCTATAAGGTTCGATTAGGAAGGCAACGAGATTCAAGACAAATAAGAGTTGTAAATGAATGATCTAGACTCAGAAAACTAGGCACTCAGCACTACTAAGGGCTGGTTTTACAAACTAAAGCCCATTTCCATGTTTATACAGAAGTGCATTCCCCAAGTCCCTAACTATAATATAAAATCAAAAATATAAAAATATTATTTGATGTATAATTAATTAATTATAATTGAATGAAAAATGTGTAAATGAATGATTGGTTGTATATTTAAAATGAATATTAGTTATAATTATTCTTACCATATCATTAAATAATTGAAAATGAGGTATAAATTAACCCATTTTAAATGAAATTTGAAAGATTAGATAAAATAATAATTAAATTTGATATCAATTAATTGAAATTTATAATTAATATTGAAGTATAAGATCTATTTTAACATCAAAAAAATAAATTTTTTATGCCATATCACGATAAAAATAAGCATGCAATTTATTTTCTATTGATGCAGTGTACTAGTACAATATTTGTTGCTAAATGCCCGGTATTAGAGAAACATGCCCTGTAATTAGTGAATAAAATGGCCATGCCGGCATTCACAAATTATCATTGATGTCTACTATTCCCCGGCCGTAACGTGCACGTTCTGGTAGGGCATGTTTATAGTACAGGAGTATACTGTTCTTCGAGGAGAGAAATTGACCACTAAACTGGTCATAATTTAATTATACCAGACCAGTCTACCAAACAGTCTTATAGTGGCCCTGTTTGGGGACTCATTTTTTCCGGAAATAAACCCTTATTTCCGGGGAAAAAGTAGGTATGTATGTATGTATGTATTTTTTTTAAAAATAAGTAACTTATTTTTTATTCTAAAGATAATATTTGATTTTAAAATTCTAAAATAAATATTTATCTTTAAAAAAATATGAAAATATGTAAAAAAAAAATAAAAAATTATTTATTTTAAATTTAAGGAACCCCAAACGACCACAATATCTGCTAATTTTTAGTTTCTTTTACAAAATACGAATTTACAATTAAGTGTAATGAGATATAATTAAAATCAAAAATACATTCGATTGCATTTAGTTTGTAAATATTTTCAAAAAATAATAAAATTACATTTTTTTAAAATAGTATATTTAATAATTCCTCTAAATTCTTTACCACTCAGAAAGTCACAGTTATATTGAATTGCAAAAATTTGAGTGGATTTGGCACAACAATTACTTTATATTTCATAAAATGTGAAGGTTCAATTCAACTTTCTAACCATAAAATATTGATAAAAAATATGAAGGCGAACCTATCTCAATATAAAATTTATGCATTTTGTATTAAAAAAACGGACTCGAACCATGTGCGAGAACGAGCACAAAGTGTGGGAGAAAAACACAATTACTTAAAAGTTAGCGCTGTCAGAACCAGGTATATAACAATCAGTTTCTAGTCGTTGCATTAAGTAAGACGGTCAGAATTTAAAATTTTCATGTCCCTTTCCGCGCTTTTTATTCGTAGAAAAGACGGTCTTGCCGCGGTTTCTAAACACAGAAAGAGGATTACGTTAAACGACACCTGCTTGACAACAAAACAACAACTCTCCTTTCCGTTATTAAAAATCGCGGAAAGGAGGTTGTCACATTATTCATAACAATCAACACGTGTCATGCACAATTCCTGGCTAATATTTTTCGTATGTTCAAGTTGATGCCTTTAGCTCTCTAGTAGTAGCTGCCAGAAATTTACTCATAAAGAGGAATGAATTTGTTAGAGCTAAAGCGTTTGAAAGCTAAAAACAAACCATAAAATAAATGATATTGTCTGAACATGTTATGTTTTCGAGGAGGTCCCAGGTTTTAAGTAACAGAATCAGAACATGTAGTTAATGTGCACCCATAGATTCAATTGATGCTTACTCGGCCTGTGTGAATTTTTTTTATCTTCTAAGGAACAAAGAAAACACTAAAAACAGATATCAAAGTAGGCTTCAAATATATGGAGGAGAAAGAAGAATAAGATAGTCAACGTCTTACGGGATCATCAAGTCAGACATAATACAATCTTAATATAAATTATGCTGATCAGCCAAACAAACCCGACTCTTCTTCATCTCTATCATTCAACAAGTATTCCAACAACTTTTTGTCAAGTCCTTCGGCGGTTTCTAATAACAAAAAGGAGGAAAGAGGGTTATCGTTTAATGCAATCCCTTTTTCGCGGTTAAAAATCACGAAAAGACTTATTTTCACGGGTAAAAAATGCGAAAAAACTTCTTTCCGCGATTCGCGATTAAAAAACACGCAAAGGTACATAATTTTTTTATTTAACCGCAGAAAGATATATAATTTTTTTAAATTCTTAACCGTTACGGGAAACTAATTGTTATATGCCTGATCTTGGACCATTAAGGACCGGGAACCTGCTGGGCCCGGACCCTTACTTAAGCCTAAAGAATAGGAAAATGAATTAAAACGTAGAGTGGAGTAGTGTATATAACAAAGAAAAGAGTGCGAAAATGGTCTATAACCTCTGACAAACAAGAAAAAAGAACACCCTTTTCCTCGTCTGTTAAACCGAAACACGCACGTGATCCCGACCCATTTTTGTCCCCACTTTCCCTGTTTCAGTTTTTGTATTGATTTACGCGCTCACACACACACAAAATTATACTACTATTATGATCTCTCAACTCTACCGTCTATTTTTTTTGCTTGAATTTACACACACATTTTTTATAAACCCTTTTCACAGTTGGTTTTTTTCACTCCCCAGATCTGCCTTTGCACTGCCAGGTATATATTTTTTCTTGTTCTGATTGTGATTTTTAGTCATATATGGTTTTGGGTTTTGTTTAAGTTTGTGTTTTTTGACCTTTTCTTTGTTAAATTTGGGATATTAATGATGTTTTGCCTTGTGGGTATGTGTGAATTTGTGTTTTTGTGCACTTTTTGGGGGTTGTTTTGGTTAGTAGCTGAGTTTGTTCTTATGGGGTTGTGTAAGTTTGTGCATTTATGAGATCTTTGTATGTTAGCTACTGTTTCTTGTGACTTTAGTTAGTGTTATTTAGTTCTGTGGTGTTTAGTAGTTTTAATAGCTTAGCAGTTTATTTACTGCATTTGTTTGTTATGAATTAGTAACTCACTTTATAAACTGAGGGCTGCTTTTTATAAAGTTTAAGAGCTGTGTGGTTTAGCAATGTTGCAATTGTTATGTGATTTTGAAATTAGTGTCTTTTAATGTTTTGGAGTTTATTCTAAAAGTCAATTTATTTATTTATAGTGTTTGAAATTTAGGAGGATGGGTTTTATATCCCAGAAGGTGTTCCCAGCTTGTGGGAACATGTGTGTTTGTTGCCCGGCTCTGAGATCACGATCTCGGCAACCAGTTAAGAGATACAAGAAGTTGCTTGCTGAAATCTTCCCTAAATCACCTGTAAGTATGCACGTTGTTATTTTCTTTGGAGGACTTCTATATCTTCTGTTTCCGCTATCATATTTTGAACATGGTAATGTCTATCTATAGAACCATGAGGATTCGTTAATAGCCTAGTGGCAGTCATCACCTTCCTGACCTCACGCCCCAAACCTGTATAAAAAAATAACTAAAACATATGCAACCCCCCCCCCCCCCCCCCCCCCCCCCCCCAAAAAAAAAAAAAAAAAAAAAAAAAGAGGAAGAAGAAAAGAAAATCCCTATAATCACATGCATGTTAAGTTATGGTATATTCTACATTCTAGCACAACAAGCTATATTCTCAGAAGCGTGGAGCTAGTTATGTTGTACGGTGTAATTACTTGTAGGTTCACATTGTCCTTTACTAAGCATTTTTTTTCTTTGGGTTTCAGTTGTAAACACACTAAATTACTAACACTCTGAGCTTTAGTGATCTTTTAGACAAAGTCGACAGACAGTGGGTTTTAGTTGTAAACAGGCTAAATTACTAACACTTTGAGTCTTGAGTGATTTTCCAGAGAGGACAGAGTCGACAGACAACATGGGTTTCATTAAAACAATGACAAGTCATTATAAAAAATTGATTTTATTCTATAGTACCTCTTTATTTAAGCAAGGACTAATGTTAAACTTATGTTACCCCTTAGTCCCTTGCTTATTTTGTTGCCTTCCCTGGTTCCCCCTTCTCCCAAACTTGTTTGGATTGATGTGTGATGTCTTTGAAAAATAAAGACATTAGTGATTATGGTCCAAAATGCTTCACATGTAGTCTATACTATTTTTGATGGTAGATCATATATTGTTGTTACTATTTTACAACTCAATTTCATATTTACACTTTCATGTGCAGGATGCTGCGCCTAATGTTCGCAAAATTGTCAAGTTATGTGAATATGCTGCAAAAAATCCTTTCAGGATCCCAAAAGTATAGAATCTACTGTCTTATTCTAAAACATATTAAATAAAAAAATATTTTGGCATTAATGAAATTAATTTGCACTGCTAATGTTTTGTTTGCAATGTTTATTTATAATAGATCGTAAAATATCTTGAAGAAAGGTGCTGGAAAGAATTGCGGTCTGAGCACATAAAATCTGTTAATATTGTCTCAGAGGTGTACAATAAATTGCTCTCCATTTGCAAGGAGCAAATGTAAGTTACACTGTTTTTTAATTGGCTATTTTAGTTGGTTTTACTTATGTTTTCTTATACTTATTGCTTAACTGAGGCCTTAGAAGTAAGATGTTTGTTTGACCATATAGGTATCAAGTACATGCTCAAATTTAAACTTCAACCTAACATTTTGTTTTGATAAACTTTCTTTATCTAAGCACAAATGGTTGGCATATTGTTAAGGAATTATATTTTGAAAGTAATAAAATAATCGAAAGTGCATGGGTACATCGGGAAGTACAAGTTGAGCCACATATAACACAAACTCAAATTTGTAATCTATGCATCTAAGAAAATGTGACAAGCAAACTAGTTTGTATGAATAACATGTGAACAAAAAAAATAAAATAAAAAGAGACCGAAGGACAGATTTCATCGGGTATCGTGGGCGTTCAGCAAGTTACAAAACACATATGATGTATCTCTAGAATTATTTTTGAAAGAAATGAAGAAATCGAAGTGAAATTTGTACTTAGTGTGATGTTCATGTGTGTATTTGATATTAGCTTGGTCACATGTTTTTGGAAACAACGAAGGCTAGGACTGCATACATTGGAACCTTCTGTACGCCTTTGTTCACTGGGACTTGGGAGTCTTGAGGACGTGGGATTTTTAATTTGTATACAAGACTTTCCAATAGCACATAATTTTGTAGAAGATTTGATTATGTCTCTTCTTGGCCGGTCTAATTTTCTTTAATTGAGTGATCATCTTCTTTCTTCAAAATCATTGACTTAATTTGCATACTGGAGTCAATCTTCCTGTTTACTGCACAATTATAAAAAAAAACTACCAAGCATTTATTTGAAAAATAAGAACATATAATTTAAACATTAAAGTAGACCTAAAATACTTCGGTTTTGTTTGAAATCACAGTCCACAGATATGAGTTTTAATTATGAATAGTGTATCACATTCAAGTGTGTATTTATATTATTTCTTATCATTCTTCACAGAAATTTGTCATCTGAGAATGACTATTCGATGTTCAGTAATATGGGAAGTGTCCAATTAATGCAGACGTTTGATGGACATTTCCACACATCGTGTACAGATATTAGAACACAAATCAATTACTCTACAGTTCTATAAAATATTCTTTGTTGAATCAAATCATGCTCAGGTTTTAAGAGAGTATTATTCTTAGAATGCTTTGTTAGGGTGCTGAAGGTAGAGAAACAACATTCGGAGTGGTGGAAAGGTGTATGCTGCTGTTAAAACTATAGTTGAAGAGGTTTCCACAGTCAAATAGGAGGTATAAATTGTAAACACGAGATTAGGAATAGAGAAAATTCGGAGATTGCAATTGTGGATAGTGTCATTACTTAAATTGTTCACTTGTTGGACTCCGTTTTGTTCATTGAGTGGCTAGCAAGGGGATAGAAACTTAGCTAGCAAGAGGATGGAAACTTGGAGAGCACTGCTATCAGTTGACTTAAAATCTAGTATGATGAATTGTTGCCTGATTTTGCCAATATCCAATAACCTCAATAATGAAGTGCAAATCAAGAAGGATGTTCTGAATTGTGTTTAAAACACTTGATGCATTTTACAATGCATTCTGATATTTATTATATTCAAAATTTTGCAGGGCATATTTTGCTGTCAATCTACTGAATCTAGTAATTGAACTGTTGGATAACTCTAAAAGGAACGTGGTTCAGATGATTGGATGTCAAACCTTGACAAGATTTGTATATAGTCAGGTAAAAGTATTGCCTATGCTTTGTGTAAATAACTTTTCTAGGGCATGTTCTACACAACTGATGTATGTTTATATAACCTGGAAAAATGTTCTGCTGCTATCAACACTTATGGTCTTTAGACATTATATACTCAACATTTTATTTTCCTTCATTCCTATATGAAAGACTTTTACTCTATAACACTGCATGCTGGAGTCCATGATAAAGGACTGTTTTGCTACATGTTGATGGTAAAAATGAAATATGTTTATGATTCTTTTTTCTTGTTTTGAATTCAGTTGAATAACGACTCAATAACCATTGGATGCTATGATTTTTTTTTTTATAAAAGCTTGAATTCGAAAGCATCATACAAGAACTATATGCACAACTGTTGCTCAACAGTCCAGTCTCTGACTGCACACGCTCAAACATAGAGCAAGTATGCACCTCTCTTGTTATGCAAAACAGATTTCTCAATCATGTGTTTTGGATATGATGTAAATCAGGCTTTGTAGTTCATTCATGGGAATAGTAGTAAATAAATTTAATACCCCGTGGTTGCTTGTACTTTCTCTTAAACCATAGAGTAATTCATGTATAAAAACTTGTAGCATTAGCTCTATATGAACTTTAATCTGACACCGTGTCATGTGTGAACAGGTGGATGGCACATACACACATAATATTGAGAATTTGGTACCTAAAGTATGTTTACTAGCTCATCAGACTAGTGAAGAACATCAAAACCGCTGTTTGCAAGCATCAAGCTTGCAGTGCATTTCATCAATGGTTAGAAATATTTTATGGTTCATTGGTGATGTACTGATGTTTGTTGTCTAATACTCTAATCTATATGGGATGATGTGTAATACTTTAGCAGTTCATAAACTTAATGCCTATTTCTATTTTGTTGTTTGTGTTTCTGCTTCTATCTTCATTACTTCATATGTACATGTTTACCTGGTATCTTTCCTCCGCAGGTGTGGTATATGGCAGAATTTTCACACATCTTTGTCGATTTCGATGAGGTTTGTCTATTTTACATTTATTTCCTAGGAATCTTGAATTTATTTAAGAATATGTGGATTACTTTGACGAAGGATTACCATGACTATTTAAAGTCAAAATGTCAACATGAGAGTTGTTTTTATTTCCTCACAATTTTCTGGAGTGCCAAATTGATGCTTTGTTTCTATTATTCTGTAGAAACTGTGTTATATCTTTCTCGTTTTATTAAGGTATGCACAAATTATTTGGTGATGCTTCTGGTCATTTGTTCTCTTTTTAAAATAATCCAATGGTTGTAGAATCTGGTTAATAATTGTTACCCGGACTCGGCTGGAAGTGTCAAAGTGTCGGACTCGGCAATATTTTGAAAAATTTACATGTTTTTGGCCTAAAATAAGTGTCCAAGTATCCATACCCATGTCCGAGTGTTGAGTGTCCGACACGGGTACTCGAGGCAAAATGAAGAGTCGGGTTAATTCGACAAGAGCATGGTGATAATAGGATATTAAAAAGAACATTAACCTGCTGCAGAAAGTGTACGTTCCACAATGCCACACTGTTTGGGTTTCATTATGGTTCTAATATATAGCTAGTCACCTTAACTATTTATTTGAATTGAGTATAGTGTTGGGGGGTTTCATTAAGCGAAAAAAAGCAAGAAAAAGATACGGGAATATGAAAGTTGTGGAGTGTGTGAATACTGTATAATCTGTTTCTAATTTTTGAATTGCATTTCTATTTAAATAAACTTATGCCTCCTTACCTTACAAGTTGTTTGTGTTGTAGCATCTTCAGTGATATCTATTATTCTATTTGCAGATTGTAAAAGTTATTTTGGATAACTATGAGCCTGATAAAAATAGAGAAGGAGATGTTGCTAGAAGCGAGGAACATCATAATTGGGTGGATGAAGTGGTTCGCTGTGAAGGACAAGGCAGTGCTGGTGTTGGTAGTGAAATACGTTCTAGCTGTGTGATCATAAGGCCTCGACCTGAAAAGAGAGACCCTTGTCTCTTAATTCGGTCAGAGTCATATTAACCTAAATCATTACTTCTCCATGCCAAAATATATGCATATATTTATTCTTGAACCTGCTTATGGTTTTTAATTTAGTTGTATTTTCTCTTCTGCAGAGAAGAGGTTGAGACTCCAAAAGTATGGGTGCAAATATGTTTGCAACGGATGGTTGAACTGGCGAAGGAGAGTTCGACAATGCGTCTGATATTGGATCCGATGTTCATTTATTTTGACATGGGTCAGCACTGGGTTGCTAGACATGGATTGGCCATGATGGTTCTGTCTGATATGTCATACCATATGGAGTATCTAGGTAAGTTTATTTATTCCGTGTTGCTTACATTTGATTGATCTTCTAAGACCAGAGCGTAGCCTTGTTTTTTCCTTTAATAAAAGTATTCCCAAACACTAGCTTTGCTTGCCTCCTCATCCTCATCCCCATCAGGTTGTAGAACCTGATAGTTTATGTTAATTTAAGTACTTTTGTAGTTTTGATCAATCCTCCATAGAGCCTGCTATTTTATGATGTTTAAACCACTCTGTTTGTGTTCAAGACTGAACTAATGTTATTATGGCTTTTTCAGGATCTTGATTTGGAAATGATGTTTTAATGCTTGTTTTTTGTTGCAGGGCAGCAGCAATTTATTTTAACTGCTGTTGTTCGACATTTGGACCATAAAAATGTTTCACATGATCCCAAAATTAAGTCTGATATCATCCAGACTGCTACTGCTTTGGCTCGGCAAATTAGGTCCAATATTGTACTTTCGGACATTGGTTTTGTGAATGACCTCTGCAGGCATATGAGGAAAAGCCTTCAAGCATCAGTTGATTCAGTAGGGGAACACGAGCTAAACTTGAATACTGTCCTCCAAAATTCTATTGAAGATTGCTTACTTGAAACAGCCAGAGGGGTATAGCGTATACACCAATACATTTTATACAAGATTTTCCCTTACGGATTTTAAGTACCCATTTTTTTTTGGTAATATTTGTATCAGATTGCTGATGTGCGACCACTGTTTGACATGATGGCAATAAGTCTGGAGAATCTTCCGATTACCAGGGTTTATGCAAGGGCAACAATTCGATCTCTAATGGTTGTTGCGGATATGATATCATTAGCAGCCTCAAAATCACAGCAGGTAAGACAATCTTGTCTCGGTGCTTGACATTGATTTAAAAAAAAAAGCATCTGAAAGTAACACTTGCTGGTCATGCCTCTTGTAAATGTTAAGTACATTGCATTTCTTGTAAATATGAAGAAATTGCAACAAGTTGCATTATGTTTCTCCTCTTATGTCAATGAACACCACACACACACACACACACATACATATATGTATGTATTACTGTTTTTATCCCAAGCCTTTTTGTTAGTGGTTTTGTTTGGAAAGTAACCTAAACCCTAAGTCTCCTCGCCGGCTTGTCACGATTCTTAACTTAGTACCTGATACCGGATGCACTTTATAATGCAACTTAAGTGTGTGATCATGAGTAAACATCTTAATCTTGTGATGTTATTAGCTACGTATGACGCAGAATGAAAGAATTTCTAGTGAAAATCGTTTAGGCCACTCTCTTGCTTCCTCTATATATAGTCCCTTTGATTATGCTATCTTGACATACGAGCTGAACAACAACTTTCTTCCTAGAATTAATTCACAATCTCCTGGTTCTCTTATGAAGTTTCAATATCCTCCCTAACAACATATACACTAATAGAATATATAATTAATGTTACTAATACAAATTTATGGTTTTGTAACTTGCTAGAATAGCAGTCGTTCAAGCTTTAATATTGTTCTTTTTAAGCTCATATGTGTGCCATACAAGAAATGCATAAAATCCTAAGTTCAGTGAGATGCTGAAATTTTATGTGGCTATTTATAATTTAATTGGATGATAATCATCGTTCGTATTTCGTAATGGTGCCCATTCACCTGTGAAATTCTTCTTTGCTACAACTTAATGTCCCTCACTTTCTTGTCTCATCATAGGCGTTTCCAGAGGCTCTTCTTGTTCAACTTTTGAAAGCAATGTTGCATGTAGATCTTGAAGTTCGTGTAGGAGCACACCAGATATATTCTGTTTTGCTAATCCCAAAATCTAACTATCATGGATATGATACTTCTACTCGCACAAGGGGATGGCCTTCTAGTACTGAACCTGCTTCTGCTTCAATTTCAAATCTACTGGAGAAGCTGAGAAGAGAAAAGGATGGAAATAAAGTGGAAAAGAAAGGAAGTAATGCTCAAGATTGTTCAAAGGAAAGAGACAATGCTGAAGAAGATTGGAAACAGGGATGGGCTCGCAAGAATTCCCCTAATTTGCACACTCTGAGTACTATCATTGACAGGACAGCTGGGTCAAATAGCTTGTCAGAGACAGTAAGCTCCTTGCTTCTTTTGTAGTTTTAGGATAATTCTAATGTGTACTTGAGGCTATAACATTGAATTATTTTTCAATGCAGGAACCGCCTGTTGTCACATTGAATGAGGATCAAATAACTCAGTTGTTATCTGCTTTTTTCCTACAAGCCAATCTCCCAGATAACTTACCTTCAAATATTGAAGCTATAGCTCACTCATTCTGCTTGACCCTTTTATCATCTCACCTCAGGGTAAATTTATAATACTACATTTGTCAAAAAATATTTTTTCCAGTTTGTGTGAATGTATTTCAGAAAGTAATTTTCAAGAGAGGATAAATGCACTTGAAAAATAACATCATATCTGGACTTTGGAGGTTGTAACCGTTGTGGTGATATTTATTATCTTCTTAAGTATTTACCTTGTTAATTTGCAGAGCTCCAATGGCAATGTAGTGGTTCGTTTCTTTCAGCTTCCTCTGTCGCTTAGGAAGTTATCACTAGACCCTGACCATGGTATATGTGATTGCGTCACTATATAACAATTTCTTGATTCCTTAAAAACTAAATACACACCTCTGACACTTTCTAATTTTTTCTCAGCAATATTTTCTTCAGTTTACCGGAGATCACTCCTGGTTTTGTCAACTGCAATGTTACAACTTGCTGCGAAGCTTTATCAGATTCCTCATGTGAATGATCTACTGAAGTCATCTCTGAGATATGATGTATGTTGTTGTTTGCAGTTCAAAAGCAACTTGTCTTGGGTATAAATTTGTAGAATTGGTTGAGAATTGAGATAACGTTTTTCTATGCTTACAGTTTGAGGATTTATCTTTTATCACCTCATTTAGATTTTTACACTTTGATTTACAAGTGATATGCTGACAACTTAATTGTAGGATTTTGAACTAGAGATTCAAATTAGTTCCGTGAAGTTGCATGGATATTTATTGTTCCGCTGAACATACATACTGCCTAGTAATTGTGAAAACTAAAGACCGAATTCTCTCATCATGAATAAATTGTTATATGTTCCCCAGGCTAAATTTGGTGTTATACTATAGCAGATATTATGCAGGTTTAGTCACATTTGTTCACGATGTATGTGCGCTCATGTCTTACTTTTTTTGGTTATGTGGAATTGTGCCTTAATTTTACGAGGATGTATTTGTCAAAAATTTATGTAGATAGTGTCCTATTCATTAGTCTAATGTTATGCATGTTTGTTTATCGCAAGTTGCAGACTCAGTATTTACCTTGCTTTATACAGGTTGACCCATATGTCGGTATCAGTAATGATTTCCAGGTCTTTGTAAAGCCTCTGGCCGATGTGGGTGAATATGGTTCTCCTAATGATAATCAAGGAGCTTCCTTGTTGCTGTCTGAGTTGCGGAAAAATATCTTTGAATCTGAGAATATCATGCTGGATATTTTATCCCAAAGTTTATCTAAAATTACCAAGGTCTGGACAGTGTTGATTATTATGAGCCTGCCCTTCAAGCGATAAATTTCCTCTCCTGTACTTGTCAGTGTAAAAATGAAATATATTATACTCACGTCTATCTTTAATTATTTTAGATGGAGGCAAGTGATCTAGTTCAGCAGCTTTCGGAAGTGTTTGTACCTGATGACACGTTTATGTTTGGTCCACAATCCATAATTGACATGGATCATGTTCAGGCCTTTGCACATTCGAAGGGATCCCTTTCTTTTGATGGGGTATTTATATAGTTTTCCCTGTTCTTCAATAAAACAGTTGAACAATAAATTGGATTTCTGTGACATACCTTATACCTGGGTCATCTTTCACACATACTGTATATAAAAATCGCTCTTAACGATGACATGGATTATGTATTTGTTCCTTATGTTGCAGGATTTTCCAACTGACTCATCAGGTGATGACGATGTAACAAGTGAATCCTCTGTTGCTGACTTCACCAATTTCATACCCAAATTGCCTGTTTCCCCTTCCATGTCTCACATTATTAGCATTGGGCAGCTTTTGGAATCTGTAATTTCTTTCTTTATGTTTCCTCTCTCTTTGTATTGATGCATGTTTGACTTAAATTATTCATTAAATGTAATTTATATGTGGCAAAAAGAAAGCAATTCTGAATCTTGTAGTTATGTTCTCAAGCAATGTTTGTCAATATTAAACTTTACTTCGTTTCAGGCACTTGAAGTAGCTGGTCAAGTGGCCGGAACAACCGTCTCCACTTCACCCCTTCCATTCAGTGCCATGGCTAGCCAATGTCAAACTCTGAGTACAGACACAAGAAAAAAGCTAACGAATTGGCTATCTAGTGAGAACCAGAAGCACATGAAAGCAATTTCTCCTTTCACAATGATTCTTGCAGATGAGCAGCCTTCATTTAGCAAGGTAATATTATATTAAGTAATTTTGGTGTAGCAAATTTGCAATGACAATAGGTTTTGCTTTCATGGTCTTTCTGTAAAAGTTAGAGACACATATATTGATTTTTAGGCGAAGTGATATGATGCTCCTAATCTGTATCTAGTTTTTTGGTAGACTCGGTTATAAATTTTAAACATTATTGCCATTTTCACAAGGTTTATTCAATTCCCGAGCTATCTGCTGAAGGAGTATAGTCATGCGCTTAAATAGTAGCTTTAAGTTAGGTTTATTATAAACTAGAAGCTATGTTTCCCCACTCAGCTGGGAGAGTCCTGAATATGTGTCGAAGCATCAGTCTCAGGAAATATTGAAAATTTTGCTTGTCTTTGACCCAATGTCATGTCAAGTATCCATACCATTCCAAGTATCGAGTCCGACACGGGGTCTCAAGGTGAAATAGAGTTTGCGACCCAGGTTAACATAGGCCACAACTCACAAGGACTGCTGGCAAGTGGCACTAAACATATTCACGCATCAGAATGTGCGTAAGTTTAATGCAGTAGATTAATCTACCAAGTTGGTAGCGGGAGACTATCTTCTCCTTCAACAGTTTTGTTTTCACAATCTACATCAATTGCAACTGGCAAAACTTCATTAATATCTAGTATTCTAGTCTTCATAAAACTTTCACATGTTGATGCAAATCAAATCATCAAATCACACGGGAAAGTGCGCGATACCCTCTGATGATCATTCTATCTTTCATATCCTCATTTATTACCTTTGACACATTACACACAAAACCACACACACATATATGCAGACAAAATATATCCTATATGTAATAACTGTAATAGGAATATTTGGTAGTTTGGCCCTCGTCATTGTATATTTGACAAGTATGGATATATTGTAATGTACATTTAAGAAGGTAATACAATTAAAATACATCGACATCAATACAAAACTAAATTTAAAAAATATTTAAAAGTCGGTGCATTGGACGGAGTATAAACTTCCCTTTTTTGACAATCACAGAGTATAAACTTGTATATGATAAGACATAAACTTTTAATGCTCAGTACGTAAAACTACACACTTTTTGAAATAGTCACAAGTATATACTATGTTCCTATAATAAATGCTGTCATTTAATTGTTGATATGTGCAGATAATGGGTAACGATGGACCTGCTGGTGGAGCTTTGGTGGCAATGGAGTCACGGTTGGCTCTGAGGTTGCCTCCTGCTAGCCCTTTCGACAACTTCCTAAGAGCAGCTAGACAACATTAGAAGTGGAAGCTCAAAATTCTGCAATATGACTTCTCTAATCAACTAGCAGTATAGTCCCTGCAGTAATTAGGACGATGTACTAGCTGTTCAACTCCTGTGTTCTATATCCTAAATTCAAACTGTTGCTTGTATTATACTATGGATGTGCCCTCCTGAATTAATGTAGTAGTACTTCAGCTTAGGATTTATTTAATTATTTGTATAAAATTTAAATTTATTAGAGTTTATGTATCCAAAATATTTAATCTGGCCATATAATTAACTTTCTTATTGTTATAATTTTTAATTAAACTATACTTTGGAGGCACACTAAGACTGGAATTGATGCTGATGCTGATCTGGGTTTGAGATACCTGAGAATAGAATGTTCACAAGGAGTTTGAGATCCCTCAAAATATGTCTATTTTGAGGTTTGTAATGTTTTGAGATTAGAGAGATGCCAAGTATCAGATTTGGGCAATATATTCCCTTCTCTGTTCTGCAGCGAATGAAAGAAGGCTAAATGATGAGTGATTTGTAATGAGAGGAGAAAAGTATCAATTTGTGAATGGAGAGGTTCTTCACACTATTGTATACATGAAAGTGAACTTTCCATACCAGGGCCGGCAACTGTTATTTGCCCCGCACTTACATTTCAATGTTTCAGATTTCATATCTTAGATCATTATCTCTTTCTTGAAACGGCCCTCTGGTTCTTCTTATTTCTGGGATAGTTCATTAGACCAAGACATTAGGGACATTTCAAGATCCCCTCCTTCCTATTTACCGGGAATGACCCTTAATTCAGAAAGAAAAAACATTTGATTTTTTCTACACGTGATGTTATCAACTTGGGGGGTTGGATCATGATTTGAACCTGGTTAATGGGAATAAGAATGGGATCCTGGTACATTTTAGAGGATCCCATTCCCATTTTAGAGGATCCTTTGGGTGGGGCCCTTCGGGACTTCAAATATAATCCATAGTTCATGCTTTTGGCACGTTTTAATAGAGATGTGTAATCAAGCTTATATATATACCACTCAAGACAATATTAAATCAATCTTCAAAGAAATGTACAGTGCATAAAGAACTTCATTTACTCATTACTGCCCTTTGTTAACTGGTTTGAGGAAATGATTCTAAGATGAGAAATTGAGAATGGAATAAGATTTGTTAACTTGTTTGTAAAATGTTTGTAGTTTTCACTCCACCTTCATTGCATTCATACAAAATTGTACAAGAGTTTCAATTCCTTCATTCCGACTCATTTTTTCCACAAACTACACATTACGAAATGTTTCCTCCTTTCTACTTCAATCTTCCTTTTTAATATCTTCTCTCACGCCTTTAATTTTGTTCAAATTAACGGAATTGTACAATTGTGTTGAGACATTTCGCAAGAATCATCCCATTATTTTTTCTAAAAACCTATCATCAGCAGGATGCTGGTTACGTTACAACAAGACAATATTTGATAAACTAGTGCAGCAAATTTTCATGAATTTTCCTATGGTTCAGAGCATGTGTTCAATTGCCCTTAACCATCTTTACATGCCACTATCCTGAATTTTCTATACATATGGAAATCAAGAGTTCATACATCTAGTTTACTCACCAACAAAAATTCAACAACAAGAATGGACTCACCTGGATTTTTAAAATCTAAAGCTCTTCGTGCATTTCAGGGCTTTCATAGGCTGACTCATAATCACCGGTGTCCTCAGGAGTTGGAGTTTCAAAGCTCGTATAGGTAGGACTTTCATAAACGTAAGAATTCGCAGAGAATTCGGAACTTTCAGTTCCGGATGTTTGATATTCATTTATATCAGATGGGGTCTCTGGAAATATCTGAGATGCTATTTTAGAGATCATATCAATCAGGATATTTCCACCCTCAGGAGGCTGTACAGTTTCAAGCACAGATGTGACATAATCTTTGGCTTCTGACTCTGAAATACCATCAGAAGATATAGTCTCCACAGTCTCAGTAAACTGGAGGAGGATACTTATGCCATTTACCACATCGTATACCATTAGCCCAACCCTTCCTCCAACCCAACTTCCAAGATGGCTTCCTACCAAATAACCAATTCTTCCAAACTTCTGCTCGCCAAGAAATCCAATAGCATAAGTTCCGAAAAGAGTCCCTGTGCCCCTAAGTAAACCTTCTGTCATTGTACCCCCATAGTATACTGCTTCAAAAAAATCCCACCCAGATGAAATGATGGGGCCAATAATGCGCTTGGCTTGTCGGGTTGCAAGTTTTGCAGCTTTCTTTCCTTCTTGCTGGGCTTGTAGAGCTGCATCTTTAGCGTTCAAGCCTTGTGACAGTGCATCAACTAGTGCAGCCTCAATTGCTTTATGCCTGGCTCGCTCAACATGAGACGATCTGATGGTGTAGACATAGAGCTTCACACCCTCCTTCACTGCACACGCCATTGTACCAGTGCTCCCATCAAAACAATTTAAGAAAGTAAACTTACCACTCTGAGATGAGGCCTCTTCACCAACTAACTGCCTACATTTTTCAGCTTCAACAAGAAGACCATGAGAACAGTTTCTTCCATTTTTTAAGGATAAGAGGTAACATAAGAATATAATACTAGAAAACGTCAAATAAAAATGCACTTTAAACTCCACAATCAGCATTTTGAGCCATTGATACACTCCACATACAAACACGACTACGTTAAAAGTGCTGGGAGTCTGTTGGTTCGTAATTGAGAAATAATTTAATCTCTCTTTTGCAACTACACAAAGTTGAATGATAACTCCTTTCACTTTTAAACAACAAATTGCAGAATTCAAAGAATTCAAATCAGGTAGTCACACTTCTGTAATATATTGATCTTTTCGATTCATTTCCTATTACTCACTGGGATAAGAATTGTGTTAAATTTTGACCAGTAAACCTTGAACTAGAGCTGCTTCCGGGACACAAGGTACAATTTTCTCCTTTTCTATATATTTTCAAGCACATATGTTTAAAATTCAAAATTTACAGCATCTACATTAGCATTTTGTACTTGGCATACTTCTGAATATGTGACAAACTAACTAAACCAATACATGGTCACCCCTAACTTATGCCTACCACTTTTCGCTACAGCTCTACCACTAAAAGCACTTCATCCCACCACTCTGAGCAATACTCTGCAAATGGTATCTACTACCTAACAGCAAACGCGTTACACGTGGTATGGTAACTGGTAAGGTGCTGGATCTTAATCATCTATTACTTGTAAAAGAAATCAGTGACATTGAGCCAGTCCTAGCTTAAGGTCTAGTAGTACAATAGTAGCAATTCCTCATTACAACTGCAGTTCTGCATATCAATTATGTCGTGTATATAGTGGAAGTTCATATTTTAGAGAATATTAAATCTTTACTTAAACAGTATAACACATTGCCTAGTGTGCAATGCGGTAGTACTCACTACCCGTAAGTGCTTGATACTATTGTATTGAACTTTTTCTGAACATCTCAAAGTAATCTCACACCGGACCATCTCACGTACATAACCAACGCATACCCAATCAATAACAATCTCTCCTGCAAGACATAAATCCCATAACTATATCCAAACATAATGCTTATAAATTTATATGAACTCCATATAAACTAAGATTGTGTTTAGGAACATGTAATTTTTTTGAAATAATAGATTTTGAATGATATGAATTAAGTAGTGACTTCAAATTCTTAAATTTATACTTATACGTATTTGAATGCCTTGAAATTCAAGTTCCTTTAATTATCCAAACATGTTATTTGATCAAATCTAGAATTTCAAACGAAATCCAAATTCCCAAACAGACCATAATATTAATTGAATGTCAAAACATTGAGAACTAAGTAAAATTTAGCTAACTTTTACCCAGGGACAAAAAAAAACTCAATGCATCTAACAAACAACCAGTTATACTAGGAGTTGTGAACTAAATATATAAAGCTATGTGCAAACACAACTACCATGTGCAAATATATGAAGATATAATTAAAGTATATACCTGAGAAACTGAGAATGATGAGGCCAGAAACAAAGATCACAAGTTGTATTTTGTTGTTTTCAAAATCCATAACTCACACTCTGTGATGTATTTTTAAGGGTGTTAGATCAAGATTTGTCTTTAAAAAAAATGCAACAGATGGAAGGATCTTGCAACGTGTTTGGGTTTACTAATCAAATTCTCATTTTTAACATGTTTTTATTAATACTGTACATGGGCAGGTTTAAATTGACTGATTCGGTTGACCAAATTCAAGAAACGTCACCCAAAGCCGCCCAGCGTCTTGGTTGGTCATTCAAATTTATATAAAATAGATTTATACTGTACATGACGATTTCGTTTAAGATTGTTATTTAAAATGATTGTCTTTCGTAAAAAAATGTGTTCAGAAATAATGTTATAAAAAAATAAGATGATTATTTTATAATATTGTTGAGTTATGCTGTTTTTTCTAAAAATAAGAGACCTATTTTCTCTAAATATAATTTTTGGATCAAAATCACCTTCTTAAAAACTATTTTTAAATTTATCATATGATTTTTTATTTGAAGATCAGGAAAAATCTAATGCAATCAAACTATCCACAATTTTTTTATAACAAATAATTAAATATTTTAAAAAACTAAAAATCATTTTACTTTAAAATAAACTCTATTCGTACTTTTTTTTAATCATCACTAACAAACATGTAATTTTTTTTTGAACAATAAATATCTAAGCAAGGAGGCAAAGGGGATTTCAGCTCAGAAAGATGCATGGGTCAAGTTGAACAGGAATTTGGCACCTGTCAACTTTCTCACCCTTCCAGTTAAAACTAGATCAATTCTTAGACCACTCGATGTATTGGTTTACAGTTGAGATGCAGAAAAATATATTTGTGTTGATATCACCGGAGTTTCTCCTTTGAACATATCTGATAATGATATTTTAATAATTGGTCAGACGGCGACTAAAGTGGTAGAGATAAAGACGCGTAAACATGATTAGACATGTAGAGATAATCAATATAGATTTATGCCGTTTATTTTTTATACGTTTAGGTTTTTAGCGAGTTCATGAATAAGAACGTCATGACTATAGGTTCAACAAAATATGTATTTAAAAAAATTTGATTTGCTATTCAACGTGAACTAGTTTACGGCACAATTTGTTACCCATAGTTTCACCTTTCTTGTTTCAAAATAGTGGTTTTCATTATTGAATCAAAATATTTACATGATTAAGCATGTGATGGATTGATTATAGTCATTGAATCACTTATTTAAAATATGTGCATTTTGTTTTCAATCTGATTTTATTACTCAAAAAAACAAAAGAAGAAGAATGTTTATTTTTTGGTAAATTAAACAAACCAATTAACATAACCCTAGCAAAACAAATTAATTACAGCTATCAGTAGGCGTTAGAGAATATTGAAAGGGAAAATTATAAGGGTAGTGGATAGTTTGATGGGAGTTGACTAATAGTAACAGTTGACTTGTTTAGGTCATGAGTCAGCAGGAATTTAGGTTAGAGAAGAGTCATTCCTTGTAACGGACTCCGTATGAAATAAGTTTAAGATAAATATTGGATGCTATTTTTTAATAGCTTTGTTTAGGCTACACATATTCATCTAATCTTCTGCAACTGTAACTCCGGATCCTCCTACTAATAGGGGTGTGCATATTTAATATATCAGGAGTTAGGTTAGGAGGAAACAGCTGCTTTGCATCCAAAGCGCGCGGAACAGATAAAATTGATACGACATAGCTATACAACACGAAAAGGATACTTAACTATAGCTAGCTAGTCTTGATGGTTATGATGATAATTGTGGGAGATCCTGATTCTTCGTCTACTGACAAAGATAAACATGGGTCTCACCACATTCAGCTTCCTATTAATGCAAATCAACACATCAATAAGCGCCATGCAAATTCTTCCACCGCTTCATCCAAGAAAATCAGACTATCTAAAGATTTAGATCTCTATAAGGTTTCTTCTTATTCTTTTTTAATATATTTGTACTTCTTTTGAAGTAGTTGAGTATCCTATTATATGATGAAAAACTAGCTACCTATTAGGGTTAGGGTTTTTGTTTTATATAATTTGTCGAAACGTACCATTGTTGTTTTTGCAGGAGAAGGATATTTTGTTATACAAAGATTTAAGTCCACTTGGTTTGAAATTGCAAAAGACTCCATCTCTTATAAACTCAATTGAAATGAAGTTATCAGAAGCAAGGAAAAAAGATCCAAAACTCGATCACGAAAAGTTGAAGGCATCAAACTTTCCTGCTACACTACTTCAAATTGGCACTTGGCGGGTATACAATTAGATTTTCTTACATTCTTTCTATATCAATATAGTGTACTTCCTATCACTTCATTAGTTTTTTTTTGTTTTTTTTTTACTGAAGTGCATATTTAGATATATAATTCTCACAGAGGCCGTGTAGGAATGAAGGTGATCTAATAGCCAAATGCTACTATGCAAAAAAGAAGATTGTATGGGAAATTCTCGAGGGAGCACTGAAGAGAAAGATTGAAATCCAGTGGGCTGATATTATCGGGATTACCGCTACTGTGGGTGAAGATAAGCCTGGACTCTTAGGACTTGAGGTTGAAGATGTTTTTGCTAAATTATATATGGTGTTTGTTTAATTTGTTTATACTTTTTGAATGGATCTAATTAATTTGTACCGTCACAATTATATGTATTTTTCAGTTAAAGCATCCACCTACGTACTTCCTTGAAACTAATCCACAGCCGCGAAAGCACACTCTTTGGCAAACGGCAACAGATTTCACCGGAGGCCAAGCTCCAAGCTTCAGGTAATCATAATTGCTTTCTAGCTCGACCTTTCATTCTTCTTCCATGCATTTACTTAAGATTTCCGAATGATAGTCATTTAATTTGCCTACTTTTACTATGATCTATAGACTGTCTCATGTTGAAGTTTTTACTGATCAGTACTTGAACACTTAAGTCGAGCTACTCATGAACACCTATGTTTGCGTTTGGTTGATATATAAATGGAATGAATAAAATTAAAAAAAAAGAATAGATGTAGAAGGGGAAAAGATTCGAAAAAATTCGAAGAAATAGAAAAGGATTTTTTTAGTGTATATACGATTTTTATGAGAAAAAATTAGGTAAAGGAGTTGTAATGGACCATTTTTATTAGGAATGAAATGGAATAATAAATGAATTTTTTAATATCAATATGATTCAAAATTTATTGATTTCAACCAAACACCGGAGAAATAGTCCAATTAACTCGACAATAATAATGAGGCGAGCTCTAAAGTTGAGTTAATTGAATACTCTATATATATCGGGGGTAGTTTCAAATTAATTGATGAGGCTCACTATTTAAAAGAATTTTCATTTTTTTAAAATTCATGTATTATATATTTAAAATTGTTATATATTTACAAATTTAATCGCTGGCCTTATTATATTCGAGCTTTTTGGAAACAAATAGTACAATTAATTCGAATTTTTTACCCAAACTCACACTTATTTGATTGATGTCAAATTGTCAACCACAACTATTATCATATATATATATATATAATATTTGCAACTAAATTTTTTATTTATGATTATTGTTTTGCAGGATGCACTTTGTCACATTTCCTCCTGGAATTGTAGATAAACACTACGAGAAGCTTCTGCAATGTGATCAAAGATTGTTTGAACTAAGCCAAAAAACTTTTCCAACTCTACCTAGCCCATATTTCAACTCAGATAACTTTTATGGATTATCAGAACACCCTAGCAATCTCAACATAAATCATGCCAGTCAAATCCTTCCTCATGAAATGCAGCAATGTCACGTTCAAAAGTTTCCCACACCCTTCGGCCAAGTTCATCCTGTCCAAAACATGGAAACCACAACAAATGCTCCTCAGTGGCAATACCATAACCAAAATATTCGCGCACCTATTGGACTTCCTCGTCATCTTCAGAACTTGCGTGTAAGACTTAATCCACATCTTGGTAATGTGGATTTAACCTCAGTATCAGGTAAAATGATATATATTCTTGGCTGTGCTCTATGTTGCCCGGATTCGGCTGGAAGTGTCCAACATGAATATGTGTCCAAGTGTCGGACTCGGCAATTTTTAAAATTTTTTACATGTTTTTGGCTTGAAACAAGTGTCCAAGAGTCCATACCCATGTCCAAGTGTCGAGTGTCTGATATGAGTACTCGAGACAAAATGAAGAGTCCGGGTAACAGAGGCTGTGCCCATCGTAAAATGCTTTCATTTTTTTTTTCTAGTTATACGTCCTACATATGCTTACATATCGTGCTTAACGGCCGCCTAACATTTATATATAGATGAAACAACAACAAATTATGTGATTGAGAATCAAAGCACCGTCTTCTTGAGTCAAGGTACGAACATGATTCAAGGGCCATCTTCAATGATTAACATATCACCACAAGACGATTCGGGTTTGCTTTACCAAAATCTTGACAGGGAGGAAGCAGTCATGGTTAACCCCTTTAGTAATACTGGTGGAATACATTTTGCTGAAAGTGCAAATAACCAACTTGGTGACACAACTTTACTTACTGAACAAAGAGCGAACCCCAAAAACAATAGCATTTTTGCAAATGAATTGATGAGTCATGAACAGCAATGTTTTATTACAAATGATCATGTTGGTTCAAAACAGGCTGTTGATCAGTACTGTGAAGCAAATGGTTTGATGCTCATGCCAAAGCCACTTTCTTGGTTGCCTCCTCAAGAACTGAATGCAACTACGACAAACCTATCTTTGTACCCTTATCATGTCTTTCACGAACCAATGCAGCAATCAGAAGATGAAACTCAAAGTCCAACTCATGTTCATCATTGGGGATGATTTATGCACACTTGTATGGCAAGTTAATTGAAATACTTATGTAACATCTTCTGTTCCAAGAGGTAGTTAGAGTAGGTTAGGATGCAGATGCACATAGCTTTAGGTCATTTTTCCCTAGTTATTAGAGTTTACTAGTTTTGATTAACTTTGATTTCTGCAAAAACTCGAGCTTTTTCATTCTTTGCTATTAAACATTTCCACTGACCTTGTGTGTATCGGCCATTTGTTCTCTTCGAATCTAATTACATATGTTAAGATTTGATAATTAGAATATATTACCCCTCATTTATCAGTGTGTGTGTGAGAGAGAGAGATAAGGGATATGCTTCCTCCTTATTTTAGACCGGAAATGATTTGCTTAATGGAATTAATATATATTAATTCTAATATTTTAAAGTTAACACACAATTTAAAAATTTACAGACACGATCTAAAAACAAAAATGATTCCAGTTAAAATTATTATTACATCAGAACCTCGATTATAAATGAATATAATTATAATTTAAGTCAATTTCTAGAGTATCCAAATCCAGAATTTTAAATTAATGCCGAGGTTTAGAGATTTTAAGGAAACCGTGCAAGTTCATGTTGATCTTGTGAGTTGGGCCTTTTTCTGTGTTTAAGATATTTCACTCCAAATTGAATAGTCCCTAGTTATATATTTTATATAACTTTAATTTTCCTTTGGTAGCATCTATAATCCTGTGTACCTCTTCTATGACTACCAAACCCTTAATCTCAGAAAATTATTCAATTAATTACTGGAAAAAAGGATAGAATGGATCAGAAGAGGAGCTGCTGACTCTGATAAAAAAACGAAAAAGAAAGACAGTGATTACTCCACCAGGAAAGAGTTGCTGATGAAGCCAGAAACAGTCAAGAGATGCTCAAAGGAGGATGCTATTATGTTGTCAAAATTGAAAAGAAAAGAATTGAATCCAAGACTATTAAGAAATATGAGGCTTTGGAGGTAAATAATGTTGGCTATGGAGAAGCTGCGGCATCTGACTATTAAACTTGACCTTCCGGTAAACATCTAATTCTCACACATAGGAGAATTGGTAATTGTCCTCCTACAATTTGAGTTCTTAAGTAACCGAGGTATTGATTGCATGTGTGCAAATGATAATCACACAGACGATACTACTGATCAATACAAACAATAAATTTGGTGCCATTAAATTATCCCGAAAGACAAATTTACCAAGACTACATTCAATTACACCATTCACGTACTATTATACATTTACATGTGAAGTCCAGATCGGATGCTACATGTGCATTTCTTGTCTTCTTGACTTCTTGTCATCTTCTGCATTTCAGTTCCAGTCCAGATAGGTTGATTAGTATTAACAGCAAGCATCTACAAAAATACAACCAACCTAGCTTTATATTCAAAGGCTCTTAATAAATAGACAAAGTTTAGTACATAACTACAGATACATCATGAACAATTTCCTAAAGATGCAACCTACATGTAGGGATTCCTTAAAGTGTGGATACACAGAGCAAGAGATTACTTTCCAACATCTACAAGCCGTCTACCTCCTCCTCTTCTTCTTTGAATAATGTCGTCGACCTCTTCAAAGAAGAAGAAAACAATATACAAGTGCATAATTAAATATATTTTTTTCCTCTGGGTGAGGGGATACTCGTTGAGAGTTGCAACTATTGCATTTAATTATACATATATGTAAGAGCAAATCCGAGACGATTATCAATTAGCATATAACAAGCAAATCCAAGAAGATTGTTAACTTCATAATCAAAATAGCTTCAGTTCCACAAAAAAATGTCTCATAATAAACTAACTTAAGAATGAAAATTATAACATTGATTCTCATAAACATGACTATATTACCGATCAAATATTAGATCTGCTTGCATCCTCATCTCCTCCCTCTTCTGTATTGGTCTCAATGTATTTCCTTTTCTTCAGTGCAATATCTGAATATTCCTTTTCTTTTCCTTTCTTTTCCGGTCTCTCTTTGTCAGTCTCTCTCTTAGTCTCTGTTTCTTTCTCGTTCTCTTTTTCTTTTGTTTTCTCTTTCGCTTTAGTTATTTCTTTCTCCGTCTCCTTAGTTTTCTTTTTTTCTGTCTGTGGTTCGGATTCAACTATTGAAGGAAATAATGGAGGTTCTCGACCACTTAATCTACAGAACACTTTCTCAACTGTTTCGTTTATATCCTTTCCTATCCCCTTCTGATCCAAAATAAGCTCCCAAACCGATTTGGAGGCTTTCTCAAGCACTGAACTTCTGCACAACATTCATAATAAGTTGAAGTCAAACAATGAATTAAAATTAATAGTGAAAGTGATACTTTAAATTCTAATACAAGAAAAATATTTATGCTGAGAAATACCTCTAAACCTATAATTTTTCAGCACAAGAAATGATTGCAAGAATCAACATCGCTTCAGAGAGAAGTTGCTACAGATATATACTCAAGATGAAATCTATCTTTGTTTTAGAGGAGATTCAAGGGAAACTGTCAGTGACTCATCCTTATACATTCTGAAAAAGAGCTGCCTCTTACATGCTTTAGGTGGGAATATATGGTTTTGACTGAACGTCTTATTACAACAGTAGCTTGTATACTTTTGTACAAACAAAACTTATGGGTATGGTTCAAGAGCACAAGAAAAAAAAATTAAACAGACAGTTACACTTTGACAGTTAATACCCTACCCGTAGATACTACCTACGTGTCCTAACTGCAGGAAACAATAGAATGTGCAGCACTACTATTGGAACTTCATATTTTGGGAAAAACTTTACAGAATTGAGACAGAAATTAATATGAGATAAAGACTGTACAACTTACATGCAATTTTGTACTATACTTAAAATAGTTTTCTCATCTCACCTATAAGTTCGGCGTTGTCCTTACAGATTATTCTGTTTAGTATAATTTAAACCTTACTGCCTTAATTAAAGCATGTGGATCTATCACTTATTGTTTATATTGAAGAGTCAAACTAGTAAGGAGACCTGATTTTGAAAAACAATATCTATTAAGCTTATAGAAGGTAATACATGATCTATAATATAGCACTACTAGAAGTTGGGGATATATATGAACTTGCAGCTACAATGTCAAATCAAGACTAATGCTTACTCTAGTTCCTGCCGAAGAGCGTCGAAAAGCTCTCTTTTAGTTTGCTTCTCCGCTCCAGGAGTGTTAAGAACCTTGCTCTGCTCCACCATTTTTATGGTGTTGTTCTTCAGCTCTTCCTATAACAAGTAATACACTATTGGAAAAGGTTTATTACTAAAAACAGAATTGTAACCTTCAAAAATTTTAATAGTAAATTAGTAGGACTTTTTTTTTTGAAGCAGTAATAGTAGGACGTTATTGCATAAGACACTTGCAACATGTCCCAGCACTCTTTTAATTATCTGCAGCGTAGAAGACACATTTTTTTAATGAAGGGAGGGTTGAAGGGAATTTAAAATGAACCCACTGTGTCCATATAATAAGTGGAAATGAAAGACAATCAAGACTGTGTGCTCCTCATTCTCTACAGCTAAATAAAGTGGCCCTGCTCTCGCCTGTGAAGAAACCCCATGGTAAAGGGGAAAAACACTCCAATATGGTTGCATTTGGCTTATCAGATTATCCTGGTAAATGTTGCACACTCACTTCCAAAACAGTCTACCATTCTTCCTCCCTCGGGACCATTGCCCCAAATAACCAATCTCTGACAACTGATGAACTGAACTTCTCCCAATAACTCCGTATACAGTTTCACAATAATTATACACGAGTGAGTCCCATAACTCTTTTAACATAACAGAAAAAATAGTAATAAGACTACACTGGTCAATGTGACCATGATAAAGATGATTATAGCATTCAGTTCTGCAGTATCGAAGACTAAATTCAAACCCCTTTCCTAAGACTCTTTCCTTTTCATATACCAGAAGCGCATGGAAAGTGTGGAACACAAGAACTGATCAAGTCACTAAGCAAACAAAGCAGCTCAAAAAACAAAAGGTGTAAATAAAAATTTACAGTTTTGCATAGATCCAGGTATAGTTAAACCTATAATACAGCATAATCACACCTCAAAAACATCAAACAGATTGATATAATAACATAAGTGCACCATAAACGCAACTTAACAAAAATCACAAACATAGAAAACTACTTGTTAGTTTCCAATCATTCTTTGTACAAAAATCCATCTCCTTTCCTCTAACTAAATGTTTCTCAACATCAATATAAAAAAAATTCAAAACATGCAGACAACTTTGTTATCCTAACGGAATAACGATTCACTACTAACAATAACATGAGCATCACACAAAAGAAACAAGTTCCTAGCTTAGTCGGTCTTTAACATAAAATCATGTCCACTTAATATCATTACCGAATAACAATGTATACTAACATCAGTATCACAAAAAAGACAAGTTTCCGAGCTGAAAAACAATTACGCAACATAAAAAGCATGTAAATTTGACACTAGATAAAAAAGGGGTAATGAGATTACATTGGCTTTGAGCTGAGTAATAATCTTATATCGAATAGCATCGATAGTACCGTCATTCATCAATGTCTGCAATACATCATCCGGTGAAATCACTGACGAACCTTCCATATCACCACTCATTATCTTCTTCTACAATTCTCTGATAATCATATACAATTTTTTTACTCAAATCAGGCAAATTAAACTTTCAAAGTGAAAAAAATAATATTATAACACAAAAAGAGTTGAAAGCAACAACTAGGGTTTTAAATCAGAGGGGGTAAAAGTTTGTTAGGCTTACCGGAAAACCAAGACGCCGGCTAATTGGGCTCCCTCCCTTTCTCCACTTGGATTTATTGGCGTTGATTTAATATATTAAATCTCATCAGCTGTACGAATGATATCGTTAAAAAAAACTCGTAATAAAGAAAATAAAATACATTAATTTAGAAAATTATCATTCTATTTTTTAAAATAACTTATATTAAATATGAATATCAAATATAAGCATAATTAATTAATATTGAAATTATAATTAATTAGATAATAGAGTCTAATCATGATATATGATAATACAATTGAATTAATTGCATGAATTAGTAAATTACTTGAATACCTTAATAAAGTTGATAAAATTATTGAATTATAGATATAATTGAAAAAATAAAATGTAGAATTAGTAGAAATTATAATAATAATAAATTTGAAAAAAAAATTAAAAATATTTTTAGAATCTTTCACATTACTCTAATTTATTTAAGTAATAGGTTTGTCGTGTAAAAAAAAGTTAATAGGTATGATATTTTTTCATAAAAATTAAAGATTAATAGCTTAAAATAAATGGAATATCATGAAATAAAATTATTAAAAATATTAATTAGAAAGTAAATATTCTTTTCTACGCCGTTATATAAACTCTCACAACTAGAATGTGAAAACCCTAGGTTACCTCCGAGCAATGGCAGGCGGCAAATTGAAGAAAGAAAAGGGGTCATCTTCTTCATCAAGAACCCAACCATATCAAGGGGGCATTCAATTTCACAAGTCAAAGGGTCAGCATATCTTAAAAAACCCACTTTTAATTGACTCTATTGTTCAAAAATCAGGTATTAAACCCACTGATATCATTCTTGAAATTGGGCCTGGTACTGGTAATCTCACCAAGAAGCTTCTTGAAGCTGGCAAGTCTGTTATTGCTGTTGAGCTTGATCCTCGTATGGTTCTTGAATTGCAGCGTAGGTTTCAAGGAACCCCTTTTTCTAATCGCCTCAAGGTACTCTTTTTTATGTATTTGTTATCAAATTTGTGTTTTTTTGGTGGGCTTGCTTTAATGGGTTTTTGGGTGCTCAAATAAATGTCTAGTTGTTTGAAAGATTGTAGCTTTAGTTTTGATTAACATGATATTAGTGTGTTTTATGTATGATTGTTGTGAATTTTATTCAATTTAGTGAATTTTATTCAATTTATGTGTTTTTTGGTGTGTTTGCTTGGGTACTGAAAAAGATGATTTGCTAAAAAGATTGTAGCTTTATCTTCGGTGAACGTGTTCAGGTGTGAGGGGAAAATGGAAATTGAGATGGCCTGGTTTTTTTGGGTTGGGGGTAATGGTTTATTTTCAAGTGTGAAATATTAGAATATGAAAAGTTCAAGTTGACAAAAATTCCATCCATGCTTGACATTGATACCATATTCTTATATGGATGTGAAATTAATATTATGGTTTGTATTCTGTATATCAGTATATGGGTGCATAGGGTGATAGAGATTGTTAAAATAAAAGTTGGACGAGATACTTACCCAACTGGTTTGACTGTGCATTTATGTAGTACGGATCATATGTGGTAGAAATGGTCAAATTTTCTGAAAACTGCATTTTGGATCACTGTTTACTAGTTTTCTGGCATTGTCATTATTTCTAGATTATTCAAGCTGTTATGCACAAGTGTAGATTCTAGTGTATATTTGGAACAGTCTAAAGCTTATGTTTTGATCTATATACTCTGCATTTAGTACCTTGTGTGTTGCATTGTTTTTTTAGGATGTGCACAGTAGTTTCTGAACCTTTATTACTAGCACCCAGAGTCCTAGAGATTAACTAACTTTGAAAGATTCTAACATATGCAGATTATCCAAGGAGATGTGCTTAAGGTTGAACTTCCCTACTTTGATATTTGTGTGGCAAACATTCCTTATCAGATCTCTGCTCCTTTGACAGATAAGCTATTGAAGCACCGACCAGTTTTCCGATGCGCAGTTATAATGTTTCAGAGAGAGTTTGCCATGAGATTAGTTGCTCAACCAGGTGACGCACTTTATTGTCGCCTTTCTGTGAACACTCAACTTTTCGCTCGTGTATATCATTTGCTGAAGGTTGGAAAGAATAACTTTAGGCCTCCACCTAAAGTGGAGTCTTCAGTTGTTCGGATTGAACCAAGGAAACCACTTCCTCAAATGAATTTCAAGGAATGGGATGGGTTAATTAGAATTTGTTTTAATAGAAAGAACAAGACTATTGGTTCTATATTTAAACAGAAGAGTGTGTTGTCTGTTCTGGAAAAGAACTACAAAACATTGCAAGCATTAAGATTATCAGAAAATGGATCATTAGAGGATAAAGAAATGCCAGTAGATGTTCCAATTTTGGCGGATACCGGTGAGGACCTGAGTATGGAGGCTGATGATTTAGAGGACGGAGATGATGAGGAGATGGATGTAGAGGATGTGGATCCGAAACGGTCTGATTTTAAGGATAAAGTTATTGGTGTGTTGAAGCAAGGAGGGTATGAAGATAAAAGATCTTCCAAGCTTGCACAGGCAGATTTCATGCATCTTCTTTCTCTGTTTAACAAGGCAGGAATTCACTTCTCATGATTTTAAGCTAACTAGTCGAATACACCTTTTCAGTTTTGGTGGTTGCATCTTTTCTTGGAGCATATTTTCCATATTACTTGACATTGTGGTTGCTGCAGTAGTTTGGAATAGTTTATAGTTTAAACTTCATAACCAGGCATTGGTTTTTTATTGGAGAAATTCAGCATTTGTTATTTGTAATTCATTGTATTTTATGAAGTATCAACTTATGGCTTCTTGTGACAAGATGGTAATTTTCAGTTTTGTGCCCGTGAAATCCTTTGGTAACAAGATTGTTACAATTTTTTTAAACTACTGGCAGGTAAAGGGAATGTCTGATTCGACCTTTAAACTGAGGTAAATCTGTGAGTTTTGTGAAAAAAAATAATAATAATTGGAACTAAGGTCTCATTTCCAATTGTTCAACACCACATTTCAAGTAAAGTTTATCCCATCTTATGCTTACTTGCATTGTCACTACCGTTTGATGCTGACAACTGACAAGGATTAATACAAAACCCGAAATTTCTTAATTTTCTGATTAATTAAACAATTTGTGTCGGGGCAAAAATGAAAACAAAATTAACACTACAATAGATAATAGATAATTTAGCATAAGTTGACTTCTATTTAGCATGTTACTTTTATCCACGATTCTGGTTCAATCACAAATAATAGTTAATTTCAAGAAACTTACAATCGCTACCCAGATTTCCAGGAGAAATTGCTCTCAATAAACATAAAAACGAGGTTAAAATATATTGATCCAGAGAAAGAAGTTATCAACTATTTTACATTTTACTATGTAAACTTTCCTGAATGCCTTGTAAATTGTAATTTTATCACATGATGAAGAAAGGCAATCAAGGTGTATTTGAAAAAGACAAAGTGAACACAAATAAACAATCTTGTGCTGATCCAAATTGTATCAATATTAAAGAATTAATCAAGAACACTTTGTGACTCAATGCACCTCTGGTAGAAATAATTACTTCCCTTTTTTAGCATGTTTGAGTAGAAGCTTTGCTGAAGCTGCTGGTTTTCATGACTTCATCACACAGCATCCACGAAAAACCGAGTAAGATTACTCTTTATGAAGTAGCTGCCCAACTAGCCTATTCTGTTTCATGCTAGTTTTTTTTTTTTGCTAATTTATTTCATGCTAGTTTATCCCGACTAGTTTATGTTTCCGCCTGAAGTCTGGATTCATCTTACAGGTCATATTCATCTTTATCCATTGAAGCAGACAAAAAACTGAAGATAAAGGCATCTAGATCACCTTCAAGAACAGAGTCGGGGTCCGAAACTTCATAGTCAGTGCGCAGATCCTTGACCATGCGGTATGGCTGGAAACAAATTAAGTAAAAGAGGATTAGAAGTTAGAACACCTCAGAGTCCATGATTTTTCACAAAAAACAATTATCTCCGTCCAAGAAAACTTTTTTTTAGTTGCGAGTATAGAGAAAAATGCGAGTCTTATATCCAAAGAGAGGAAGCACATTGGGAAAAACAAGCATGCATACGTGGAGTACATAAGAGCGAATCTGGTTGCCCCAACTAATGTCATTCAGAGACTGTGTGTGTTGTGCATTCGATTGAGCCTGACGAGCTATCTCAAGTTGATCTAAGCGAGACTGAAGTACAGACATTGCAGAAGCTTTGTTTTGATGTTGTGACCTGTTTTTATCATCAAGAGTGTTAATCTTAAGGGGTAATTATAGAAAGGGGAGAAAAAAAGTATAATGGATTTAAAGTTTTGATGACTTCAAGTATCAGAACTGCAACCTTTCATTTTGACAGGAGGCACTAATTCCAGTAGGAATGTGTGTTATCCTTACAGCACTTTCAGTTGTGTTGACGTGCTGACCGCCAGCACCCCCAGCTCGCATTCTCTCCACACGGAGATCAGATTCATTAATTTGGAAGTGGGTAGTAGCTCCATCACCGAGGATTGGAATCACAGCAACAGCAGCAAATGAAGTATGTCTGCGTTTCCCACTATCAAATGGAGATATGCGAACCAAGCGGTGAACTCCTACTTCTGCTTTTGCATATCCAAATGCATATTCACCATCTACTTTGATTGTTGCTCGCTACATGAAAAGATCAATAAAAACTACAGAGCATATAAAAGCCTCTGAAAATCTTACAATGAGACGAAGGACGGTAAAACTGAACCTTGATTCCTGCCATCTCACCAGGCATTTCATCTACAACTGTAAATCTATATCCTCGATGTTGAGCCCACATTTTGTACATCTGCATAACCATTGATGCCCAGTCCATGCTCTCAGTACCACCAGCACCAGCCTGAACCTATAAACCATTACCAGAAGATAGCATTAATTGTCGTGGAGAACACCCTTTTGATTTTTACCAAGTCAAATATAAAGTAAAGAGTTTTTAAAAATTTTATTACAATAAAAATAATCACATCTTCAATTTTGAAGTGAAGATGTAACTTTTAAGGATGCAGAAATGTAGAAAGTATAGTTATTTAAGCTACACAGTTGTGGATGAAGACCTCTATGAAACAAGAACAAGGATCATGCTCCCCAGCTAACAATGCTTCCAGCTCTTTCTCTTTTATACTTTTTCTCATGCTCGCTAATGCGTTCATCGACTCCTGTAATCAAAAGTTGACTTGTGAGATAAATTTGTGATGCAGTTAGTCATAAAAAAATCTTTTAACGCGAGATTTATTTTCATAAAAACTGTAAAGACGATCTCTTTGCAATTATAATGAAGATTACGAATCAATGAGAATATAATAAAGCAAGAACTGGGTATAGAACACAGACACAGACATATGCATACTGAACTGGGATTAACATTTACTTGCTTAAAAATTGCACCCTTCTATGTGCTCCACCCCCACAAACTTGCAACAGCTTTTGAAGAATAAGAAAGGGTGATGGATATATCAGAAAGTTTCCATTATTGCTGGTGTTTATCGATTATGTAAGCACATATGTGAGTAGCCAAGCATACATGTGACAATTATCCTCCCCATTCAGGTTGTATCAACTGTGTTTCCCCTATTGCATTTTTATGTGATACTTGGTCTATTTACTTCAACAATACTCATTTCGTATTTAAAAATCTAAATATATTTATTATTTGTTAGACTGAACATGACAACGACCACAAATTATCATGTGTCGATGTCATATGGAAAATATTGTGTGAAATCATAGACATAAAAATATGTCAAGTAGAGTAGAAAACAGATTTTAAATTTCCACTAAAGCTATTAAGTACTAACTACTAAATGCTCTTACAGTGATTTTGTACATTGTGAATCTTGCAAGAGCTGCTTTAGGAAAGATATATAATAACTTGTCCTGTGCAAGCTATACATTGACTCATTTTCTGTCAACGTGAACCATGCGTAGATCATGACTGGAAAGAACATGGTACTTGGTGAAGTGCCATATTAGGTATTCAACCCACTTCCACATATCACTTGATTTCCTCTCAAATAGTATCATTCTTGGGTGCTATCAAATGACTTCATAAGCTTGAAGCACACAAGTCTCTCAATGCACCTTAAGTTAGGTCTTCTCATCGTGAACTTGACAATGGCAGGGACTAATATCTACGGTTTTTGGGACTTTAATCTCCAGATGAAGTGATGAACAATGTTATTCTCTACTATCATCCTGACAAGCACCATACAACTGTAGACTTGGGTAAACCAGATTCTCTAGAATTCTATCATACCTTGAATTCTATGTTGCACTTGTATGCCATTCTGTGTGCAACCTAATTGCCTGGACTAGAATTTGCCAACAGATTAGAAATTACTGACATTGGCAACAGTTTTTTTTGTTTTTTTTGGAAGTTGGCCACAAGATTTTAAACTCTGTAGTGTGGATCAAATTATTTTTAATGAACTCGTTCTAGGAGAGAAAATTTTAAAGTTATGTGGGATAGTCATGCGGGAGGAGGAAACATATAAGAATTTTTTCTGAAAATACCACTTTATAGTATATTTTTTGATTTCTTAATCTTTTTCGTTATATGCACTAGGAACTAAGAACTTTACAAGGATTCCTATTCATTCGATTTATTTTCTTCTAATTTTTCCATTGATAGGAGCGGTTGACAAAGTCCTAGTTTGCCAATTGCAACTTGTAACTGTTCCCCCCTCATCAATACATCTTTTTAGCGTTTCTTTTCATCTTTTTATGCTGATAGTGTCTTCATTCTATAGTTTCGAGCTTAAAATCTCAAGGGATCAAATGAAAATAAAATTAAAATAAGACAAACCATATAAACAGGTAATCAATTACAATAAGTTCAATTCTACACTAAGGCATAAAATAAATTTGTTTTTCAATGAAAGCAATTTAAAAGGAAACATACTACTTTGAACAGGTAAGCAATTATAATAAGTATATCCAGTAAAAGAAAATTTTGAGCAATTAAATTACCAGAGATGACATGAGAGTAAAAACAGAGAAAATCAAGCTAAGCATGATTCAGAAAACATGCCTAGAAAAGAATAATTAAGAGCCCACCGATTCCATATTTGGATCATTCTCTTCACGAGCAAGCTTTATCATATCAATATGCTCAAAAAGTTCTTGCTCATACACCTTTATGGCCTTTACTTTATTTATAAGTGAACCATGCTCGCGATTTACTTTCCCTGCATGAATAGGATCATCCCACAAGTCCGGCTTATTTAGCTGCGCAGATAGTATTGCCAATCTACCTTCTAGTTTCTTCCACTGAAAACCGCGAAAAATATATTCTTGAAGTTTATAGAACTAACAAGACTCAAAGAAATTATGTGACATCAACTCCAACACAACAAAAACAGTACTAACATTATCATTTGCGAAACTTACATTGCAAATCGAACTAGAAACATTCAGAAACCATTGCAAAGAAAAGTAGACAAATTTCAAAAAAGAACATGCAGCTTCCGTTACTACCTATGTGATCTATACAGCTAATATTCCTTCAGAAAAGAAATGGAACTTCCATTACTACCTGTGTGATCTAATACAAATAATATTCCTAGTTTTGGTACAGTAAATAATCTCTTTTTCAATACCAATAACAAATGTAGAATGATAATAATCCGTAACTAATGCTTGTAAAATGAATGTAGTTTTTGGTCCGAAAAATCAAACCAGACACACCAAGCGTGAGGTCTAGGGATGGTAAGATGTATACCGACCTTACGTATGCTCCTAAGAGGAGAAAGGCTGAATTTAATTTTAGCGAGTACCAAATTGTATTATCTGTTTTTCTTGCCATCACAACTAGTTTCTTGCCATATAAGGATCCATAAACAAAAGACACTGCTTTCTTGAACATTTTGCACTCAAAAGACACTATATTGTTGATTTTGGTCCTGAATTATTGTAATATTATTGTTAGACGATCCTGTCGTTGTCCAATAACAAATGTAGCACATTTTTCATTCGAAGTAACAAAACATATAATATACTACTAATTAACACAACACAGGGGTTAGTCTACCTTCAATCTTTTCTTGATAAGATGAATAGATTGAGCAATAGAAGAAGCATGGCTCTTCCAATCACTCACACTCTCTTCAACAATGGGCCATTGATTAGCAATGATTCCTTCAACAGTAAGCCCATCAGAGGTTGATAGCTCAGCAGCAGCCTCAGACCCATAAAAACGGCCACATACACAAAAAGATGAAATCTTCAAGGGATTAACAAAAAATGAAACGGACCCACTACATTTTTTCAAAAAAGAATGATACCCAGAAGCTTGAATTGTGTTTTCAAGATGAGAATTGCAGAAATGGTAAGCTTGGGATTTAAAACTAGGGTTTTGAAAATAAATTAATGAGGATGATGGTATTAATCTTCTAAATGATCTTTTTAGTATGAGAGATGACATGATCTTATTGTTAAATTAATTTATTGTTCTTGTGTGTGGAAACTTTAACTTTGAACTCGTATTAAATTATACAGAGGGTTTAACAAAAATTTGAATTTTGCTTAAACCCGTGGTTTAAATTTTGATCAGAAACCCGAGTTACTGGGTTGCAACTTGCAACGGGTAATAAAATTGTGACTTGTAAGCCGGAAAAAAGTACATAATACTTATTCTGATTTTAAGTTAATTTCTAGCTTGAATGAAAAAAATGTGCAAGCCCAGTGCTACTGATCTGTTTCTACTAAATTATTGCTCATCACGACATCATTTTGCTGGAAACAGTATGAGAGAAATTTCATTACAAATTTGATGAATTGAACAGCTCGCAGTTCTTGACACATTACACTCACAAACATTTTTCAGCTTAATGTCAAAACAGTTTTAAGTCCCGGCTTAAAAACTTAATCAAACAGACTCTTTGTTACTCCGTAAATTTCTGTCAAACAAATAAAAGTTTATAAAATTATCTTGAAATTTAGGAACCCTATAGAAGTCATTTTCCTTAAAATATTATTACTAACTTCAAAACATCAATAAAATATATTAATAATCTTAATACAATACCATTACTTTTGTTAAGATTAGCTTATAAAAGTTTTGTTTATTATTTCAAACTAGTTTATAACCCGTGCAAAGTACGGATATTATTAATAAATTATATATTAATTATTTTATATAATTTAAATATTTCATTTAATGTGATAATTTGTTTTATTATTAATTTCTTTTTACATTTTTTTATATAATGATATTTATATATTAATATTCATAAAATTTAATGATAAGTCATAATTTTAAATAAATAAAAGAGTTTGAATAGTGATGAAATTGAGTTGAATGTGAGTAATTATATTAAATAAAAATTATAGGGTAAGTATGATTCTTAAAATATAAAATATATAATATAATTTAAATACAATATAATATTATCCGTGAGTGAGCGGTTCTATAAAAGAAGGACTATCGGGAATAGAGTTATATGTGATACTCCGTATATCTTTTCTAAAATTATATTTTATTAAAATTGGATGGTTAAGATTGTTTTTATGGTTCACCTAAAATTGGACAGTTGAGATCTTTTTTATGGTTCACAGGTAAAGATAAAAAAAAGTTTTTTCTTTGATTATAAGAATATAGTATAGATTTGGTGTATTTTATTGTATATTATCAATTTTCGTTACGAATATGATATTAGGACAATGAGTATTAGTATAATAAATTTTAATTTAATTTCCAAAACCCACTTATTTATAGGATATGAAAACACATATCATATAAATTTAAGGATTATTTTGAAAAATATGAATTTTTTACTCTTTTTTTGAAAAAATTCGTTCTTTTAATTTTATATATTTTTTAAAAATACAACTTTGTAACCAATGTAACCGGACATCAAATATAATCACGAGCGATTTCAATTTTTTTCAAGAAACAGTTGTATACAATTGCATTTAACTACGGATCGTATATAAAAAACTTAAATTTGATTATTTTTAGTTCAAACCGTATTTTTATAAAAAAAATTTAAAAAATAAAAAATCATAAAATCATAAAAAAAATTTTTTTTTAATAATTACCACTTCACTTTAAATAACGTATCTATAATATATATTATTATAACCGAAAAATTAAAAGTTTTGGTCAATCGATCGGTCCTTACTGGGCCACAGCCTAAAAAATATACATTTATAACACATGTCCAAATTATATTAGATATTATGTATTAAATATTAACTAAAATTTTAGTTTTTAGATCTAATTATATATTTATTATAACACTAGTACAAATTATAATATATTTATAAATTTTAATATTAAATATCAATAAAAATATAAATAAAAAATTAATTAATTTAAATATTAATTATCACGCTGTTTGCCCCTCGCCAGGTTTTTACGCTTACTAGGCACCTCGCAGGTTTATGCGCTTACTATAGATCTTAGTTGTGGATGGTAGAAGCTACTTAAAAACGTAACGTACACACATCAATTACTATCACCGACTTAAATCTCGTGCATGAAACATTTTTTAAATATTTTAAATATATTTATTATGATTAATATATGTTATTTTATATATTATAATTCTTTTAATATATTTACATTTTATAACATTAAATATAAAAATATTATTTTATTCTTAACTACATTTATTAATTACTTGTATGATTGTTCTTATATATATTACATATCTATAAAAATATTAATATAATAAAATATTTTTAGTTATATTTTTTTTAATTTTATTATATATTATATAAAAATAATATTTATATAATAATTAATATTTATATAATAATTGTTTGCTTATAATTTATTTTAGAATATGTACATATTAATAAAAAAATATTATAATATTATTATTAATATTTTCATTTATATTAAATATATGAAATTAAATAAATTATAATTTAAATTATAAAATTTATAATAATTTTATAGCTGTTATTTGATACATGGATGTTTTTTAATTTCACATAACCACACCATCACGATCACATTAATTCCTTTACTACAGTTATATTATATATAGGTATATAATGTCAAAGGGTTTTAGAAAATGGAATACTTCTTTCAATACAGAAGTACCTTCTTCGGAAAGCTGGTAAAATTCCAAAAAAGCATAGGTGAGAGGTGACTATGTTTTTTATAAGAAACATGTGAATCGTTTTTTAGTCTTTTAGATACTCCCACCGTCTCTTATTACTTTTCCTGTTAATCATGTCCGCGTTTGCCAACACACACTTTTTGATCGTTAATATCTTTAATTTCGTATTAATATTAAATATAAAAATTTTACTGTATTAAAGTACTCACAAATACGAATCAAACAAAATCACTCATGACTATATTTTGTCTTATAAATTATGTGTAAATTAGTAGTCAATCGCTTACAATGAACAGTACAAAAAGTCAAAACAGGAAAAGCATTCCGAGACGGAGGGAGTAACTAATAATATTTATTAATATTTTATTTGAAACACTTGCAATATTTGGATACATAAAAAATGTATTTTTAAATATCGATGAATGATGATTAGTATAAACAAGTTACATTACGTGACTTATCCGGTAGCATGTGCAGTTTTTCTATACTAATCATTTTAACTTCGATAACAATCGACAAGGGCCCGAGTCCTACAATTCTCAATGGTTTATGGGTTGGTTTGGAATTATTGTATGGTAAGTTTTTTTTTAAAAATAAAATCAAATGATTTTTCAGTAAAATTTTTATGATGGGTATACTTTGAAATATAATAATAAAAAAGAAGTAATATTTTTGAGGAAATTTAATGATGAAATTCGTAATTATTTCCTGCAAATAATTATAAAAGTAGCTTCTTCCTAAAATATAAGGATATATATTTTTTCTAACAACAATTTTTGAATCAAAAAAACTTTTTTCAGAAAACAGTTTTTAAATTTCATCAAACACTTTTTAATTATTGTTATTAGTGTCTATAACATAAAAATTAAACGAGATCTATATCCCAAATTAATCAGGTTTGATTTCTTTAATTTATTAATATAAAAAAATTCATTTTCACATCAACAGTTAAATTTTAATATATCCCAACTTAATCAGATTTGATTTCTTTAACTTATAAAATTTATTATTATAAAAAATTTAATTTTCATACCTTACCGCTTACAAAGGTGCGTGGGCATCGAATAGAGAGGCAAATATCTGGAAGAATCTGTGGAGAATTAAAGCACCCCCAAAAGCTTTAGACCTAGTTTGGCGTGCTGTGTCTCAATGCTTACCAACGAAGGTCCTTCTGCAGACTAAACATGTGCCTATTGACAATGTTTGCCCAGTTTGTAGAGAAAATCCTGAAACGGTGTTCCATGTCCTAGTGCAGTGTAGGACAGCAACATCTTGTTGGAGAATTTATAACTCAAATGTCATCACGAATGAGGCAATGGATTTTCAGGAGTGGATGGCAAGGTTCTTATCAGATCAAACAGTTCAAAATAAGGTGAAAGGTGTGACTCTTTGTTGGGCCATTTGGCGAGCCAGGAACGATCTAGTTTGGAGTAACAAAAGATGGTCCTCTCTGAAAATTGTTGCTAAGGCTTGGGAGTATCTATCACAATGGACAGTAGCTCAGGAAAAGTTTTACAATATACCCAGTCAACCATCTGTACCAGGTGATGGGGCTATATTCTGGGCGAGGCCACAACCAAATGAAGTGAAGATCACAGTTGACGCAGCAATCTTTGAGGAACAAGGTACTTCGGAGTTAGGAGTTATGGCACGTAATCATGAAGGTCAGTTACTGGTGGCTAGAACTAGAGTGTTTAACGAAGTTTTGCAACCAACTTTAGCTGAAGCTTTGGCCATTAAAGAAGCCTTAAGTTGGACGAAGGAATGGACAGGAGATGCGATTGTCATTGAGTCAGATTGCCTGGTAGTGCTTCAATTAATAAGGAGTGCAACCCCGATGCGCTCAAGACTTGGTAAGGTGATTGATGATTGTAGAAGGTTAGTTTGTGAGCATAACAACGTTAAGTTGTATTTTATTAAACGGTCTGCGAATATGTCGGCACATGAGTTAGCTCATGCTTCTCATATGTATCCTGATCGTGATTTTGATTGGAGTTCTGTTCCAATCAAAGTGAGACAATGTATTTTGAATGATCTTTTGAAATAAAATCCAGCATTCTGTCAAAAAAAAAAAACAACTAATGAATATCATATCCTATACTCAACTTAATTTAAAGAAACTATTAGAATTATGTCACCCCCCCTCCTTTTCTCTCTTCTCTCTCTCTCTCTCTCTCCTATTTTACTATTTCCCCCCTTTTTAAGCAGAATTTCACTTGTCTTTTTAAGCTTTGCTTCCGCCAGGTTTTGCTTGTTCGCGTTGCGCCCTCCGTGCGATTCGCTTCCCCAATCCTCACTTGACCTCCTTCATTCGTCGAACACCATGCTTGCTCCTAACATTCCCTCTAACCCTAAACTTCCTCCCATGTCGGCTGGATCCAGTAACATTGCCCGACATGTTATTGATGGCTCTGATTCAAGCACTTTTCGATTGAATTCCCAGAATCTCTTCATACCGCATAAATGACATGACTCTAATCACACTTTCTTTCATCCACTCACTTCTTTTGTTCACATGAAATAGATGTCGATTATGCCGCTCTATTTAGAACTGGTGGTGAGATCTGTGTAAAATCTAGTGTTGAATTTTTGCATTCATCTTCATTACTCTGGAAAGATCACTGTTATGGTATTACTGATGATAGGTGTTTTGATTTTGATGTTGTTAAAAATGCTGCTCTTAAATTGTATGGTCCAATAGGCTTAGTTAATGTGATTAAGAATTATGGTGGTTATCTAGTGTTCCGATTTGTGAATAGATCTCTTACCTCTTAAAGTTAATGGTTTGAGCTTGTTCCAAGTTCTCTCAGTATTAGTGATACTGAAAAAGTTAGCATCTAGGTTAGCTTTGTTAATGTGTCGTTCCTATACTGGACTGTCAAGGGCTTGTTTCATGTTAGCTCCGTTATTGGACAACTTGTTGCTATGTCCCATGCCATTTATGAAGCTGTTTCCACACACGAGTCCATGCCCGAGGCAGAGATGTTGATCACGATGGTGTGATGGACCTCGGGCCAACACCATTATACTTGTTATGTATGCTCACCATGCCAATACCAATGCACTTGTCAATGTCCTCTACTAGCAATTTCTCCACTGTGATTTTTGTTTCTCTCCAAAGTACATTGTCTATGTCCGCCCTCAACTAGAAAATTTGTTTCCATTTGAAGAACCTAATATTCTTTCAGGTTCTATCTTTCAAGACCCTGTTCGAAAAACTTCTGCCTCTAGTGGGTATTGTGATGAACATTCCAATGAATCAGATTATAAATTTTCTATTCAGGCTTTGTTTGCTAATGAGGATTGTATGCAGGTTAACGTGGAAGTTGGTAGCTTAGCATGCGAAGCTCATTAACCTCGTGATAAGAGTATTACTAAGGACTTGGGTGATAGGCTTACAAGTATTGCTCGTGTGTATGCTGACATTGATGATACCAATAGTGTTGTTGCTTTCGGCATGAACATGGCGAATCTGAATGCTGCAGAGTCACTCTGGTGGTGGTGGTGTTAGCCTGGATTTTGGTGGAGCTGCCCGTAGTTCGTTGCTTGGAAACTCGTAGAATGCAGATGGAAGTCCCCTATTAAGCATTTATTTTTTAATTTTTTACGGTGGGAACTTGCAGTCGCTACCCTTTGGGCGCGCATCGGGTAAACCCACGGTGTCACGCAATAGCCTGCAAATTACGTGAACCAGATAATGTTATTATTAAGATGCTAATGTTGTTAATGTAATGTTTGTATGGGCTAGTTCCACAATTTTCTTGTGACCTTGCTACTTTTGGAGACGGGTGGCTTTTTTGTCACCTCTATTTATTAAAATATATAAATAAATTAGTTTAAAGAAATATCTTATATTAATAACTTTTTTATAAATTTTTTCTCAAAATCATAACCATTTTTAAATAACTTTTAAAAGATCTTAAATAACTTTATAGTCCGTAAGATAAAGTGATTTTTTAGAATTTGTAAGAAGATCGAGGGTAGAGAAAATTTATTTTTTTACATAAAAAAAAGATAATAAAATTTCCTTTAAATAAAAAGAGAATACATTTAAAGTTAGAGACGGAATATTCTAGAAATATATCGACTCGACCTAACCACTAGTATTAACCAATCCATGTAAACAACGTGACACCAATGACAAGGAAATTCCACATGTCACAATACTATTCGCCCACATCATAGCCGGCTTCCACGTCAGATTTCAACCCCAACGCAATTACCAAAATAACCCTAGCGTAAACCCCAATGAAACAGATCTGTTACACAAATACACACACCAACTATAAATACAACACACACAAACACCCACACTCTCAGTTCACAATACTTATCGTTTAGCTATGGCGACTCGATTAAACCCTAGCTTTCTCTCTCTAGTTTTTCTCTCTCTTCTCGCGATCGCCTCTGCGAAGATCTTCTTCGAGGAGCGCTTTGAAGGTATACATATATTGTATGTATATATTGTTATAGTTGGTGTAATTAACGAATTTGAAAGGTTGATTTTGTTTGTTTTTGAGGGATTGGCGTTGAATGCGACTATATATGTATCTCGATCTGTATATATATGTTGTTTGTTGTTTTTTGCGGTTTAAATGTGTATGAATTTGTAATTATTGTTTTAGTGATACAGATCTGTGAATTAGGTTGTGTTGATTGATATAATTAGTTCAAATGTTATGATTTTGTTAAGTTTTTAGGTAATGTAATGTGTAGGAATACTGTTTAGATGAGATCGTTTTGTTTCAGACTGTTGTCGTAAATCGAGATGTTTGAAGTGACTAGATTTTAGTGTTAGAGTCTGTAGTGACTACATTTTAGTGTTAGAGTCTGTTCTATTTCTGATGAAAATAATGATTTTGATGATCGGTTTTGGTATTGTATTGAATGCAGTCTGTCCTCGAAATGTTAGACAATGGGTATTTGAGGATTTGGATCATCAGTAGTTTACCTTGTGTTAATCAGTAGAGAAAAATAATTGCATTTCTGTTTATTGTTGGTGGTTTGCCAAGAGATTTGTGAATGAACATTTCATTTATGATCTTACAAAATAATAATAATAATAATAATAATAATAATAATCAAATCATACAGGAAATGTGGCTTGATGTGCGTAATTTGTTTTTTAGCGGGTTTTGACAATATTGGCATGCTTACGGACTAAAACCTTAATGCTTAGATCTTAACATGTTCATTGAGATGTATGTTGATTCTCATTTGTTTATATAACAGTCTTAGTTCATTGTATTCACCTAAAAATAGGATATAGATTCATTGTAATTTTAAGAGTGTGTTATCTTCTTATGTCTACTGGGCATTCCATTGTAATTTTTTGTTGACATCTCCTCTTTTCAATTTTGGATGTCCATTTCTTAAATTCTATGTTTGATCATGTGATACTTCAGATGGATGGGAGAACAGGTGGGTTAAATCGGAATGGAAGAAAGATGAAAATATGGCAGGGGAGTGGAATTACACTTCTGGTAAATGGAATGGAGACTCTAACGACAAAGGTACCCAATATATATCACTTGAAGGCATCTGAATTGATTATTATATTAACGAGAATATGCTGAACTCAGATGTTATATTATATAGTTTAGATTTGTGGTACTGACATAAATATTGGCTTGAGTTGTTGTCAGGTATCCAAACCAGTGAAGATTACAGGTTTTATGCTATATCAGCCGAGTTTCCTCAATTCAGCAACAAAGACCAAACCTTAGTTTTCCAGTTTTTGGTCAAGCATGAACAAAAGCTTGACTGTGGTGGTGGCTACATGAAGTTGCTAAGCGGTGAAGTCGATCAAAAGAAATTTGGTGGTGATACCCCATACAGGTGATGCATTAATTTCCTTTTATGTCTGTATTTTTACTTTTTTGTTATTTATTGCGGGTGAAGCAGGCTGGTTTACTGATCGTATATAATATGTTTCTTCATGTAGTATCATGTTTGGACCTGATATCTGTGGATATAGCACCAAGAAAGTACATGCTATCCTTACATACAATGACACAAATCACTTGATTAAGAAGGACGTTCCTTGTGAAACTGACCAGTTGTCTCATGTATATACCTTCATTCTTCGTCCTGATGCTACCTACAGCATTCTTATTGATAATGTGGAAAAGCAGACCGGAAGTTTGTACTCCGACTGGGATCTTCTTCCAGCAAAGAAAATCAAGGATCCCGAGGCAAAAAAGGTAATTCCTTCTGCATTAAGCCTATACATGCTCTATTTTAAATTTATTATTTGTACTCTGGATTATAATATTGAACCTCCTGCTCCATCATAATGACAGCCTGAAGATTGGGATGACAAAGAATTCATCCCTGATCCTGAAGATAAGAAACCAGAGGTACACAGGCTCTCATTCTCTTAATGTTAAATACATGTTGAAATTTCCTAATCATATCATTTGATTATTGATATGGCCATACCTCTATCATGATTTTGTAAAACTTAACACCTGTCCTATTAAACAGGGTTATGATGACATTCCCAAGGAAATACAAGATGCTGATGCCAAGAAGGTAACATATTATGTTTCCTTTATTTCTCTGATTGGCGCAGTCTGAGGACTCTAGAAGATTTTAAATGTTTTAGTTTTTTTTTTTTTTTAACTTCAGCCAGAGGACTGGGATGATGAGGAAGATGGTGAGTGGACACCCCCAACAGTCCCAAATCCTGAGTACAAGGGCCCATGGACACCTAAGGTCTGTTAATCATAGACAAATTAGTAAAAGTTTATTTAAAAAGTACGAGCTCAATATTTATTAGTGTATCTTTCTGTGCAGAAAATTAAGAATCCTGCCTACAAAGGAAAGTGGAAGGCCCCCATGATTGACAACCCAGGTTTTTGTCATTTACGATTTGCTTAAATCTCATCTCCTTGCAATTTTCTATCCAGTACCAAATTAACACTGTATGTTCCTCTCATATGTAGACTTCAAGGATGACCCAGATATATATGTTTTCCCAAAGCTGAAGTATGTTGGCATTGAATTGTGGCAGGTAATCATATTTAGTCCATACTTGGGCGCAAACTGCAAACATCTTCCGTGTCTAATTTTCGTGTAATTGAAACAAGAAAAACTCGAGCAGTAAAATTGTACCTATCTTTACATGTCTTTAACAGGTAAAATCTGGAACCCTCTTTGACAATGTCTTGATCTGCGATGATGCGGATTATGCTAAGAAGGTGGCTGAAGAAACATGGGGCAAGAACAAAGATGTATGATAGTTTCTGCTACTGTTATGCTGCTCGCTGTGTAATATAGTTGCTTAATATTTTGCTTGGTACAATTTTCTGCAGGCCGAGAAAGCAGCATTTGAGGAAGAAGAAAAGAAGAAAGAGGCCGAGGTACTATCTTTTTTCTTTTCTTTTCTGAGGGAAAACAACATAAATGTCCATGGAAGCTAACATTTCACAGTTTACTTCTGTTCCAATTTTAAACAAAATGCTTGTTGATATTCAATTTTTACAGTAATGGCCAAAGAATGGTTGTTTATGTATGTAGTATTAATATAATTAGATGGATGATATGTTTTAGGCATATAAACTGGAGAAAAAGTAACCCTGTTTGGTTTTGTATGCAGGAATCGAAGGACGATCCAATTGATTCTGATGTAAGCTTGCTAATCTTCTCTTTGCTTAAGTTTCCTGTGAGCTACTTTTAACAGTTTTGCGTGCATTTTACAGGCTGAAGATGAAGGAGATGGTGCTGAGGATTCTGATAATGCTGAGACTGACAAGGAAGATCATGAAGATGACCCACTTGCTGAAGTGGATTCTGATGTCAAGGTAAGAATGGCTAATTGTTGAATAATATTAAGCAGATTGAGTTATCATTTTTATTTTTGAAAAGTTGGCAAAAAAAAAAACTACAGGAATATACAAACCAGATTGGCCAAAATCCTCTATTAAATTTTTTTCTTATTTTTGCAGGACGAGCTATAGCTGCTCAACAGTGTTCACGTGACTATATGAGATAGGTGTTCACTTCGGCGAAAGTGTTTAAATTTATTTTAGAACTCGGCCTAGCATAAGCTTTTCGTGTAGTGAAATGAAACAATTGAGGCAGAACTGAAAGACAGATTATCTTTTCATACTTAATAGCCTTATTTCTACCGGTTCTGAAATTTAACAGTTTATGATAGCTTAATCCCACCTGTTCTAAGATTCAACAGTTTGTAATACTTTGGATTTTGAATGTCATTTTCTTTACTCTTGCAGTTAAAAAATCTCACGAGTTTTGAAGCCAATATATATATATATATATATATATATATATATATATATATATATATATATATATATATATATATATATTTGTGTCATTTCTTGAATTAACTGAACGTTTACTTGCAGTTATAATAGTAGCAAATACAAATACCGTAACTCTGCAAATAATTCTAAATATGCAAATCAAAGTCAGATGAATATTATAATAGTACAATTCAAGTACTCGGATATATATTTGGTATGACTTTTTTGCTTGAACCTTCATTTATATTACTGCAACTAAGGTCGTATTTTTCTAATAATTGAACACCTACACCATAGCTATAGGTTTCCTGGGAGTTGAATGAATTACAATATTTTATTATTTCTTGTAACTTAAATGAATTACTCTATTTTATTACTCTTTCCATACCAATTCAAGTGGTTTGTTTGATTTTTTACGGTCAATTTGACTAAATTTTAAAATTTGACTAAATTTTGATAGAAAATTAGAGATTATTTAATTTCTTCTTTTTTGAAAAAGTGAAATCAATTCAATAATAAAAAGTAATACGGCATCTACAAATACAATCGAAATTGAACAAACGATTAAACATATCGTTGTTGAATCCTTCTTTCTTAAATAGTGAAGATATTATGAATATATGTATTTGATGTTATTCAATTTTTTTGAACAATCGACCGTAAATGCGAACTCATAAAAACCTTTATCACCGAATCAAACCCATGAAAATCCGGCAGATCTATAATCATGAACATAAGAATATCAAAACAAAACAAAACTCTCACAAAGAGGAGAGACTAAACAAAACACAAAAAATTGGGAGTTTATTGAAGGAAAACAAAAATTTAATTAAGAAAAAATAAATAAAAAAGATTGGAATTTTCCACCAGTAAAAACTGATGAAAGCCTTAAGAAAATATCAGGGAACGCTGTCTAAGACGGAGAGGTAGGGTGTTTGTACTCTGAAGTTAAAATGATAAAATTTTAGTACACGTGGTTACTAAACTAAAGTTTGTTACTGTATTTTGTTTGGTTCATGACTTTAGAATTGAACAATAACAATAAAGTTATAGTACATTTGGTTACTCCAAAAAAAAAGACTTTAGTGCATTTTTACCTACACTAACTACTTATTATATCAAATTATAATAATGGTCTGTTTGGATCACAAATTTCATTTAAAATTCTGAATTTAATCAAATGACATGTTTCGATAATCATAAAAATTTGGAATTGGATTTCATTTGAATTCTAAGTAATTCAAACATTAGTACAAATGTGAGAATTTGAAATGACAACTCAAATCATGTCATTTGAAATCTATCATTTCAAATGAAATCAAAATTTCCGAACACAATCTAAATTATTTTACTTCTTTGAATTTGGAGATGGAAGAAATCTACTGTTAGCTCGTAATCTAGATGCTGGCAACTACTTGATATCTAACTTTTGGAACTTGCATATGTGCAATCCCGTCTACTTGTTACGGAATAAAATTTGCAGGATAAAAACACCCAGTGCCCACCAAAACCAGTTTGCCTTCTCTTTTTGGATTTAAATTTGATACGATTTTCATTATAGCAAAAAGAGATGAACTGTTTGCAATTTGAATGGGCAGATTTTTTTTTTTTTTTTTTGCAGAATATAACAAGTTAAGGGGAATTCAAATTTACAGAATGCCAAAGGGGAAGAAAGAAACACAAATAACCAAAGGATTAGAAAGCCTTCACAAACACTGACCAGATTACCTCTTAAGATGACAAAAAATCATGCAGTGTTTGTTTTAGCCTTGATGGCAATATCAAATTAATGAATTGATTCAAGAAAAACACATGAAATAAACCATAAGGTCTAAAGCAAGTAAGGCATGTTTCACCAGTAACAAAACCATGCAAACTTCACAGGGCAGAATACATACATTTTCTTAACTACAAGTCTACCGCAGCAAATGTAGCAGAACTTTGATAGTTTACAAGGGTTTCAATGTTCCATATTTCGCTAAAAACATTAAGCTGCAAACTCACTCATAATGGAACCTTATTGAGTTCCTAATGCGAGATCGTGCCAAGCATCCCCGTCAGCTTGTGGAGTCTCCAGAACTGAAGATCAGAACAAACAAATTTACGTTCAGAAAAGTGAACAAAATAAGAAAAATAAAATGAAAATGGGTTTGACCAGCCAATTAGCATGAACTACATTGATAAGTTGAATAACAGCATCAAAAGGTTAATGGCAAGACCATAATAAATAAATTGTGCTTCCAATATCAGCTTGATAACTCCATGGTCAACAACTAAGACCTAATGATCTACAATGGATATATTATCTTTGACGCTGCAAACACGCTAATCCGATAGAAGTCTAGAAAAAATTAAATGGTTGATAAAATTATGTCTGCAGGATCATATAAGCAGATATACATTTACTTCCAAAGACGGACAAAAACGTCACTCAATAATTATAATAATAATGTTTATCAGAAATGAAGTACTTCTATATACCGAACAATAGATCACAAAAACAACAATACAACCATGCAATCTTCATCTATGCAAACAAATTCATGTATCATCGACAATGGCCTACAGAATCTTGAATGCGCTAAATGGAGCATCCTTGATTTGGAGGTACAGCCTTAAATCATTTAAGTATGTTATTGCTGAATACAAATTTTTATCTACACAAAAATTAAACACAATAGAAATATGCAAAGATGAACCGCACTTTGTTATACAATACAAATGATCAAAATCCTCTTTAAACTTTCAACCATTTTTTACTTAAAAAATACTTACAATTTTTTGTAAAAAAAAGTAAGGACTAAAAATTTGTTAAAACCTAACATTTGCCAAAAGGTATAATCAAAGGAAGCATGTTTCAGATTGAATTTTAGAAAGCATACTTGAATCTTCAGTGTCCTCGGTTTTGGGGGCAAGTTCAGGCGGCAACTGAAGATCTGAAAAAATAGAAAGAAAAAGGAGTTGAAGAATTATGGACAAAAGTAATGCTGATTTGATGTAATTGTGAGAACAAGCCTGCAAATTAGTACCGTCATTGGGCAGAGTGTCCCTCATCCATTCCTCATCCACAATGTCTATAAGAACACCTAAGCTTACTTCTGCCATGTTTGATTTGCACACACAAATCTTTAAAAATATGAACGCCTACACACAAAAAAGAGATTCAAGTAATAACATTTAGCAGCTTTTCAATCTCATCTAAATTCTACAACTCCACAAATCATCTATAAATCTACTTAATAACTCCATACACAGGGAAAACTAAAAAAGAAATTAAACCGCATTAGTCGATAAACTTTAAGACAGCTTGAAGGTAGCTGATAAAAAGTTTAAAAACTGGAGTACTATATAAAGCGTATTGTTTCATTATAGATTAGGGCCTCCTTGGTCACTTCAAGCCAGCAAGTCCTATCTACAGTTTCAAAGCCTAAACTTGGTATGTGCCATGTGGTTACGCTAAATATCGAGTTCAGGGTTGAAAAACTCCACCTTAAAACCTTTAAAGCTACATTCTCGTGCTTTAAAATTACAAGCAAGAAACTAAAGAATACGATAATATAATATAATGGAAGCCAGAACATAAAATTATCAATACATGTAACCTAATGAACTCAAACAAGTCAACATTTTAGTTCAAAAATGTAAGAGGATCAAAATCAAACAGAAATATGAGAATTAAAATACAAGAACAGATTAAAAAATTAATGAGTCATATTAAGTATCATTTATAAAGAAACCCATTTGATTTTTAAACAATAAACACAGTGAATTTCATGGATTTGTTCAGTGTAGAACAACGTGCTAGGACTGGAAATAATAATGCATACATACATACATACATATATAACAGCAAGTTTGAGAAGGATAGAAACAAATATACCTGCAAATTTGATTTTCCCCAATCAAACAATTGAGAAGAGAAAGGATCGCTTAACCCTAATTAAACCAAGAGAAAATTCAGAATATCTGAATTTAAATATCTGAAAATTCAGAATTTAAATAAGCTTAATTATTGTCATTTTTTATTTTTAGAAACCTGATTTTTTTATATTATCGTATTTATTAAATATTACTGGAAAAGATATAATTTTATTATATTACTTTTATTTAATCACGTAATTCAATTCAATTATAATAAATAGTTAGCGATTCAATCAGATGATAATTTTGTGTATTAAACAAAAATTTTAAAATTGAAAATTAATAATGTATTAAATTGTGAGCAATCGAGTAAAGAGAGAATATATTTAGAAATATACTTGTTTTTGTGATTCTGGGAGCTTATTTTGTGACCAAAAAATATAGGAAAATGTTATTTCCAGAGTATTTTTTTAATTTCCAGAGCTATTTGTTGCATATACTCTCTTATATTCACCTAATATTCACAATATGTAGCATATTCTAATACAAAATGCAACAAATAGCTCTGAAAATAAAAAAATGCTCTGAAAATAACATTTTTTAAAATATATTTGTATTGATAATTTTTATATGTCCGATTAACCCTTTTTTAAATAAATGTCTTCTTTTTCATCTATTAAAGTTTAATTGACAAATTAACTATCAAACACATTACCAAAAAATTGATGAACTTCCCAAAGTAGCCGAATATACCTTTTCAGCATCAAAACAATAAAACGTACAAATAATTAATTGTCACAAATCACTTTAATTTAACAAATTTCAATCCGTGTGAAATTCTCATAATTATTATTATGATTATTTTTCCTATTTAATAAACAACCACCCCAAAAAATCTTCTAGATTAGTCAATGCACTGATTTTTAATGATTATTTACGAGATAATTAATTCAAATGTAACGTAACAAATGACACGACGGCAGTACCATGAAATACTCGTACCAAAGAAAACCAACTCCAATCCCCTATATATAACAGGTGTTTACCAAAACCTGTGTCGCAAATATATATATACTATACATGCAAAAAAAAAAATGGTGAGTTTAACAATTTATTTAGCTCTCACAATTCTAGCTTGGTTTTCATACTCATCAGCATTAGCAGATGAAGTAGTAGTTGTATTAACTGATCAAAACTTCCATAAGGAGGTTGGGCAGCATCGTGCTGCTCTCGTTCTGTTCTACACCCCTTGGTAATATGTCATTTACTTGTTCGGTTGATATGTAAATATTTATTTCTTTAGTTTTCGAAATTTGGAATCGGATATTATGTTTATAATAAATCGATATAGTTATCATGTGAGATGTCTTGTATGTGTATTGTTGCAGGTGTGGGTTTTCTACAAAGCTTGCTCCTGAATTTGAGAGGCTTCGTTCAAGTTTTAAGAATGCAGATTCTATTTTGATTGGAAAGGTTTGCTTTTGTTATCATTCATAATGGTCTAGTGTAAAAAAACTATTTCTTATAATTTCTACTGTTTTAAAACATGAAACTGATCTTAAATTAACGTTCCTTATGATTGGATATTTGGATCACTGCCGAGCAGGTAAATTGTGATGAGCAAAAGGAAACTTGCATTAAATTTGAAATTTCTGGGTACCCCACCATTCAGTGGTTTCCTAGAGGGTCTTTGGAGCCCAAAATGTGAGCTTTTGCACCATTATATAAAATTTTGTTTTATTGCAGTTGTCTGTTTCTTAATGTTAATCTTTTCTAAAAAGGTACGAAGGTGCGCGCACTGCAGAAGCCCTTGTCGACTTTGTGAATAGTGAAGGAGGTAGTCACTTCATTGTAGCTTTGTAGATGTCTTTTTGTTCACGATTAATTAAGATTCACAGCTGCTTACTGCTTAGATGTCTTTCAACAGGCATTTTTCAGATAACCACCTACAGAGTGTAATATTATATCAAACTACCTAAAAAGTGTAATATTATCTCAGATTATAATCAAATAACTTTAATGCTACATGTTACGCCATTGCACGACAATGATAGCATTATGTGATTATGTCCTACATCAGTTGCGTTTGTTTTTAGACAAGTCCAATGACGGAAAACTTCAGCAAGAACATCTTGGCCCTGTTTGACAAATCTTATAAGTTACTTGTAAGTCCAAAAATACATATATTTTTCAACTTATTTTGACCCACAATTTCTTTTTAGGAAAAAACAAATTTTCTTTAATGTTAATCATCAAGAAGAAGCCTGATATGAAAATTACAATTTGAATGTTTATCAGATTAGGAGTTATGGCCTAGTATTGAAGCATAACGTGAACGTTGGTTTCCAGGACTGTTAACTAATTTCTAGATATGCAGTCTTTTGTACTGAATTTTAGTCTATATTGCGATCTTGGCAAGTAATAGTAAATGTCAGTAGAATATTTGTGCAGTGGAAGTTTCTAAACTTATTTGCTTGCAGTAACTAAAACTTGAACACTATCAAAGATACTGACATGTATATACGTCTTTCTGTTCAGGTACTAATGTTGAGGTAGCTGCAAGGCCCTCGAGTGTTGTGGCACTTGATCCTGATAATTTTGATGAGATTGTCTTGGATAAGACTAAGGATGTCCTGGTTAAATTCTATGCATCCTGGTACGAAATGTATATTCAATCTATTTTTCCTAATGTTGCCATGATGAGCTAAAAGATCGAGTAGCTTAGATGATGTAAATGCATATTCTAGAAGAAGACTTCTCAATTAGATTTCAGCTGTCTTTCTGATGTGGCTGTACACTCTGTAGGTGCGGTCACTGCAAAAGCCTTGCTCCTGTGAGTAATAACTTTCCTCCTGATGAAACTTCTAGATAAACAAATTATTAATTATTAATTGAATCTTGAGTTATCTTTCTGTCAACTTGTAGATTTATGAAAAGGTTGCATCAGCCTTCAACTTGGAAAAAGATATAGTAATCGCTAATATTGATGCCGACATTCACAAGGATATTGGCGAAAAGTAAGTTCCACTAACTTTAATGGTGAGAAGTACCTCATTTTTAAGTGTTATATTTTTCATGTAAGAAAATCTAGAAATTTTACAAATGCCTTTATATGGGATGCATCCCGTATCTATCTGGGAAACTCTAAAAAGTCATCAATTTTATTTATTTATTTTTGGGTTTTGTGACCGCATATTTACCCTTCTGAAATACGATCTCTGGTGTATATTTCCTATGTAGGTTTGGTGTGAGTGGCTTTCCGACTCTAAAATTCTTTTCCAAGGGAAACAAAGCTGGTGAAGAATATGAAGGTGAGAGAGAGTTAGATGATTTGGTGACTTTTATCAATGAGAAGTGTGGTACTAGTCGGGATGGGAAAGGGCAACTTACTTCTAAGGTAGTGGATACCTGCACGTATTAGCCAAACATAGATTTTACTGCCTATTGACATTTTCTGGAATGCAGGCTGGTGTAGTTGCGGCTTTGGAGAATTTGGTGAAGGAGTTTGTAAGTGCTGGTAATGATGAGAAGAAAGCAGTTTTTGCTCGTTTGAAGGAGGAAATTAAGAAGCTTGAAGGTCCCACTTCAAGGTAATCATAGTTGCATTTAGGCTGCCACTTGTTGGAACTTCAAAGATTACTCATCTCTTGTGAGATCAATCATTATATTCACTTAAACCTGCCTTCTGAATTTCTGATATTTTAAATCTTTGCTGTTATAGATATGGCAAGATCTATCTGAAATATGCCAAGAGCTGCCTGGATAAAGGTTCTGATTACGCGAGGGTATTCCTTATCACAACTATTCTAATCTATTTATTTTGACAAATGTCATTAATTGCTACTTGTGGAACTTATTCTGTCGTGGGTAGAATCAGAAAGATACTTGTGCATTGCCTGTGTTAGAGTCCAGTGCGTAAATCAAAAGTAAATTCTTTTAGGAATCTGATAAATCAGGCATGAATAAGTTTTTGACTTTTTTCGGATTAAGACTAGCCGTTGTCTGTGGTTTGCCCTGTGCTCTTTATGCATACTCATGTGTACAACCTATTTTTCTTATGCTTAAATTCCTAAAAATCAATGACCATTATCTGGAGGTGTAATTCTTGTATTTTGATTTTGTAGTCGATTAACGCCGCAGAAGCTGATCATTTGACAATCAAGAAGAATATCCTATCTGCCTTTGCTTGAAGGGCCAAAGGAGTCACATTTGTGGTGGAGCAGCTTGAACGTAACTACAATGACCCTTCTAGTGTTAGAAAATGGAAAGTTTAAGACATATTTTATATATGTTCTTGATGTAATTTCCGTAAACTAACTGTTGGAGGTTGTTCCTTGCAATGAGGACTTAAACTTTCATGTTTGGATTTAAGACATTTTCTTAGTGGAATCCATAAAGAAATTGAGTTGAAGTTACTTGCTTGAAATGGGTTATGTGGGTTTGTCCCACATTGAATTTGTAAAAGAAAGATATTAAGTTTATATAGCATCTTGTGTTAGTATTGTTTACAACTACTTGTGTAAGTGGAATGCTGATGTCACATGATGCTATTGAATACTATATATCTTTTAATTGCAAGTTTATTTGATTTATTTATATTGATTATTTAATATTAATATTAAATATATTGAGTAAGGATTATTTCAATAATCAGACTCTAAATATATATTACAATATTAATATTACTTAATCTGAATAATATAAGTAACTAATAAAACCCACTTCTTTGTAAAACTTTATTTCTTTGAAAAACTCAATATCCCACATCGACTGGAATAAGAGAAGAGCAACTCAAGATGCCTATATATTGAGGCGTGCACATCTAGTTGAAGTGTGCCTCTTGCTTGTACCTTGCATAGTTAAAAATAAATTGCCGCATAGGTTGTCGGACAAATTGAGGTGTGCCTCTTTCTCCTACCTCGCATATATAAAGTGCATAGGTTTTTTAGGCGAACTGAGGTGCTAGTCGTTGTTGAGTGCTACGTATCTGTGGACGATGTGGACGAAGTACTCTGTGCTGTTTTATCCTGGAAGTGATATTGCTGCAACCCAACACAGCGTAGTGGGGCAATAATCTCTTCAAGAACAGTCAAGACTTCTTGCAAGGCTTGGCGACTCAGCAGTGCTATTGGTTCTATCAGTGTATGCATAAAGCTTCTGTTAGAGCTAAGTTTTCTATTTTTTCTCTTGTCTTTGCAGTTACTGATTTATATATCTTGTTTCGACCTTCGTGCTTTGTTTTGTTAATTGGTTTAATCTGCCTGTTCTTGTTTAATAAATTATATAACTGCCCCATTGTTGTGTGTAGTTTTTAATTACGATCCAACATCTAGTTTCATGATAGGTGTGGGAAATGTAATATTTATAGTTACACAGTCATAATGTGCGTGCGTGTTTTGCACATGGTATGTAATCTTACAATAAAGTAGTTGTATAAGCTATACTAGAAAAAAATATTATATAGGGATCCTCCTTTAGCATAGTTATTTTAATCTGCAGATTAACATATTTACTCTGTTTGAAATCTTAAATTAGCACGTATCAGTCAATTTTCCTTCCCACATCCGTTATTCAGTATCATATATCTGTTATCTACAAAAGAGCATTGAAATGATTTTTTTAAATCTAAATTATCTACAAATTCTTAGAACCACACATATTATAATATAGAACCATGACAATGCCTAGTTACATTCCTAACCTCCACTTGACAAACCATAGCTATATAATCAAGTCGAATGTGATCAAAGCCTGAATTTTTCTCTCCCTCTCTCTCCTTCGACCCTAGCACTTGATAGAGGAGGAGGAGAGAGAGGACATGGAAAATTCTTCCCGAGTTCAAACCACTTTTGTTGACACGAGCAATGCACAAAAGAATGTTGCAAAAAATGACAAGAAGAATACTTGCAATGGAACGGATCATGTCGGGCATCTTAGCTCCAAATATCTCCCTCTCCCTCTGCCTCCTGCAAGATTGCCTCTTCCAAGTGGCAATACAATGATGGAGTCCAAAAGGCCGGGGAGGAAGCATCGATCTAAGGCCTCCTCCTCGATTTCAAAATCGTGGTTTGAATCTCGAGACATGAGCAGAAGAAAGAGGATTACCATGTATAAATTGTATGCTGCAGAAGGAAAAATAAAGAGATCTTTCAAGAAAGGGATTAAATGGCTTAAACATGCATGCAGCACTATTGCAAGTGAATTTTCATGAAGTCTAGATTGTTGCATGTTTTTACAAGTTCTTGAGAGAGATGATAAGGATTCATTTTTATGAAGAATGTCGACCTTTAGATGTACTTATATGCATGCATGCGAGTTGTTTCATGGTTCCTTTTTGTTCCAATTCCATAAATAATATGTTTTTCCCACAATTTTTTTCAAAAAAATTCTTTTGGTACTTCTTAAATCGATTTTATCTGATCCTCGGGTGTTATAAGATTGGCTATCGATTTAGTTTATTAACCCATTACATTAAATTACTTAAAGACTTCATAAGCATCCGATGATTGGACTCCAGAGGTAAAACGAGGCAAGTCAGGTGAAATTTCAGGAAATTGTGACTGCGTCAGCTATCAGTGTGTGATTAGAATATTAGATTTTCTGTACGTATTTTGGTTTCGAAATTTTTTCGTACAGATCGAAGAAACAAGGAATCTTAATAAATTAAATACATGACAATCTTTAGATCAATAATATGAATCTTAATATTATTTATAATAGCTTATACTTGTGTAATTAAACACTTCTTTTAACATATTATTATTATTATTATATTTTCTTGTGTTTTTAACGAATACCAAGTAATGAAACATTTTCCAGATTAGGCAGCCTTAAATTCTTGAACTATGTCTCCACAGTGTGACACCCTACTTTACAGGCTTCCTCGTTGCATGAATGATCACAAATCAATCCAGACTTGTTCTTCCAAGTTATCTGTTTAATCCATTAGTTCCTCATTCCTATAGCTTTCGCCTACAGCTACTTTACCATTAGTAAAAAATATGAATATTTCTTAAAGAATTATAATATATAAATTTATATAAATAATTTATTAAGAAATGTAAAACAACACGACAGCATTGCACACAAGAATTATACTTATAGTTTAATCTCAAAAAACAAAATACTTATATTTATATAATTTTCTAAAATTAAAAATAAAATAAATTCCTTTGCAAAAATATAAATACTGATTACACAAAAAATTCATAAAATTTCAAAAACACCAAAAGACAAAAATTTATTAATATTCTTTCTGTCACCAAATTTTGATATACAATGGTGGATTGATGGCAAAAAACAACAACATTATAATGCTTGTTAATTCGAAAAAGAAATCGATTGTAGGGAAATATTGTGAAAAGTCTCTCAAATAAAGTAATGGGCAATCCCAATTATGTAAGACCCATTAATTACTCACGTTAATGAATAAAACATGCATTACAAAATGAGATTTTTTATATAAAAAAAACTTAAAAGTATACTTGATTTTTCTAATACACATATTTGTCATTGATATCCCGTACAAAATATATCATTAAAATTATTGTCATCTGAATCATTCGATGAATCTTGACCAACGAAACAGTCAAACAGACCCTCCAACATCAATCTCCCAATTGTAATTGTTGGAGAGACAAGTTTACTCGATTTTCAAATTCCGAATCTAGATTTTATCTTTTACGCTACCTGTATGTATTATACTCCGTGTACATCATGCATGCATACGTATACGATACCTGTATGTATTATACTCCATATACACGTGTGTCTACTCAGGGACAGATCTAGGAGTCAAAAGGTTTGGGGACACACTTCAATTTTTTTTTAAAAAAATCTTTTTCGGTATGTAATAAACTTTTTAATATTTAAATATTAAAAATTTAGTATTTAAACAATTTTATCTCCACTTTTGACCATATAAATACATATAAAATAAGAAATGACTTAAATTATAATATAATTACTCAGGATCATTTGTTTTCTTTTTAATCCTTCTTAATAGGCTGATCTTGACGCAAAAGATTGTTTGGGCTTTTTTTTAAATTCTTCTTAATGATTATAAACGGCTGAATCGTTAAAATAGAAAACTCCCACTGAAGCGTTAAGATCGTGTATATTGCTATCTTGGAGTCCATTTTCATAACTCATCTTCTTATGAAACAAAGCTTCTGCAACATTTTTGTTCTAATCTAGCAATATTGATGCAATATATTATTAGTTTTATCCAACAACAATTACATAAAACCATCCACACGCCCCTGCAACTCTCTCTAGGATTTTAGTTATTTTTTAATTCTTTCAACCTAAAAAATAAAATAATACTTATAATTCAAATATTTAATGAGCATATAATTCATATAAAATAATAATATTAATTTATGGGAAAACATTATTCATTTATAAGGGTAAAATAATAAATTGGTATCATTCAAATATTTTAGTGATCTATCTACCAAACAAGATTATTAATCATTCAACATTTTAATCATCCAGAAGTATATTACTCAGATTTGTCAAATGACCCATAAGATTACGGGGTCGGTTAGCTTTTTTTTATTGGGGCCACTTTATAAAATATAATACATTTATATCATAAATTGTTACTAAAAAGTTACTAATTTTTATTTCTGCGGGGCACGTGCTCCCATAGGCCTCTACATGGATCCGTCCTTGTGTACTGATCATATATACTAAGTATTGTAACTAGGGGTGAGCAAAACCGAACCGAAACTAAAAAACCGAACCGAAAGTTTTTTCAGTTTGAACCGAAATAAATTTCGGTTCAAACCAAACCGACCGAATTATATATATATATTTATTTTATATTTATATTTTATATATTAATGATGTAATTAATTTAAATATTTATATTAATGATTTATGTTTTATTTTATTTTAATTATTACTTATTTTAATATATTTATAATTAAAAACTAGTATTAAAATTAAAAAAATACAATATATATTTTTAAAAATTCGGTTTTTGAAAACCAAACCAACCAAAATATTTCGGTACAGTTTAAAAAAATATTTCGATTCGGTTCAATTTATAAAATATTTGAAATTCGGTTTTGGTTCGGTTTAAATGTAGCGACGACTTTGGAGTTGAAATCAAAGTAAATAGGTGAAGTCTCTCTCATTAAGTCTCTTCACTCCTCAACACTATACGCGTTAGTGTCATGTTTTGCATCTTCCACCCTCCTTCTGCCCAGGTACCGCGTTGTTTCCTTTGACTTGATTCATAATATTCTCGTATACATAATTACATAAAAGCTTTAGATGCGGACTAATAATTGTTATATACTTATAGCATACCTCATAAAATATCGAAAGAATAATATCTAAGGGATGACGGAGGATTCACTTATTTTCGATAAAATTTTAAAATTTCAGCATTTAACATTTATTAATTGTGAAAATATCTATTTATAAATTGAGAAAAGTATGTTTTAACAATACCCGAATCCAATATATATCTATACATGCATGCAAATTTTGTATAATTAGTAGTACCTTTCTATGGTTACCGTTAGAATATAATATATGATTTTGGTAAGATAGTATCATAACACCTTCAATTTTTAGGAGAATTAATAACTTAACATGGTATCAGAGTTCCCTAAGCGGCGGGGTCTAAGGTTGAACTTCTGGTCACGTCATTATTCTCATAATTTATTATGGACACGAAAGACTTTTTAATGTTAGAATATAATATATGATCCTGGTAAGTTCATATCCTTAACAATTATGCGGTTATTTCAGTTGAGCACAATAATTTTTTAAACTAAAATAGCAGCTTTCTATTATTACGCGGATATTTCAGTTAGCATAATATAATTATACATGCACAGAGTTCTCATGTATATATATAATAGATAGATAGGTAGATACTAATGTCCCGGTTATAAGTATTGGTTAGTACTGTGATTGATAATGCCAATGTTCTTTTAACATAGTTGATTCTTATAGGTCCACCAGGTGTTGGTTTATGTTTTAAATTTAAATTTTCATATTTTTTGACTTTATTGGCTTCGAGTGTTAATTTTATTCTTTCATTGAAGCTTCTCTGCACTTTCTTTGATTTTATTATATAAGACGAGTAGTTGGGCAGTTTTCAGATACTCTGTTTTTATTTATTAAGAGCAGTATTTTAGAGCTGCTTGTTAGCAATTTTTTCTTCTCTTGGCAATTCAATTGTGTGTGATTTCTTTGATGGTGAAGCGACATTTTGGCGAGAGGAGTGACGATGACTCTGAGATTCCTAAATGGGACACGAAGCGACGATTTGCATCTGCAACGTAAGTGTTCTGTTTTGATTTATTGTGTTATTTTGGCATACTTACTCTTTGATGCTCTTGCTCATGCGTGTTTGTGATGTGTGTGCAGTGTTTTGAGAGATGTGATGAGTGGAACATCGCTTCATGAAATTGTGCCAAGACTAGAACCTTTTTTCCGCAGAATTGTAAGATATTTCTTTTAATTTTTATCTCAAATGTTCTTATTTAATTAGGGAGTCATTTTGTTAATGCCTGTTCTAGCTACTTGTTAGATAATTAATAGTGTAGTAAGCTAGTGGTTTTAGCGCAAATATATTTAGGCTGGGTGATCCTATTAGTTAGTCCATAATTTATCATCATGTCACTAATTTAATTTAACTTAATATGGAATTATTAGTATCCTATAAGAGTAACTATTTTATTCTGGTATGTTAGATATGTTTCAGTTCATTAGATTTTTTTAGGTACAAGGAGCCTGCCTTGTCACTGGGCTATTAACAAACCTTAAATAGCTATTATTCTGATGTATTCTTTCTAGAGATACGTTAGATATATATTGTAATTACAGTTTTGACAGTTGCCTTCAATTTCGTGATATATGTCTTAAACTTCATGAGGTTGAATCTCGTGATATCAGATAAAAAAAACATTAATTATTGTTTTGAAATACTTGGCCTAACTAATGCTATTGAGCTAAACTTGATGTTGGCCGAGTACCTTCCTGCAACCATATGTACTAAAGTTCTTTTTTCGTTGTTTCCAGGTGCAGGAGGAGGTGAACTGTGCAATCCAACGGTTCATTCCCTCATCTTCAAGGTTGGTCTTATTTGTTTATAAACTATATCACAGTTCTACCCGGTACAAGATAAGATTTATTTAATTTCATGCTATGTAATTTTATTTATCTTTGTACTTTTGCTGACAGCTTGGGAATTGAACTGAAATTTTACTTCATGTTGCTTTTTGAGAGATTAGGTTCAATGTCACGAGACATAATGTTTAATGCCTTGTGCAGAAAATGAGTACCTTCATCCAGAGGTTGACTGGTATATCAATACTAGACCATTTAACTGAATTCTTCTCCCACCCTTGCCTATAAGCTTTTCTTTCTTCCGTTGTAGTCTACCAGGCCCTGTTTCATCATTATCTGTTTAAATTGTAGTAGACTCGCCTATAAGCTTTTCTTTCTTTGGTTGTAGTCTAACAGGCCCTGTGTCATTATTATTTGTTTAAATTGTAGTAGAATCGCCTAAAAAAATTTCTCGGGGTTTATAATTTCATAATATTTCTCTAATTGCTTAGCCTGTGACTTACTACTCTACTGTAAGTGGTAAACTAAGTTGTGGAACTAATAGTTTTCTTAATGTAATTGTTGCAGATCATCTGTTAACCAGATCAAGTCATCTGGCACATGCACTTTCCAGTTGTACTTTTACAGTAAGATTCCCTCTACTTTGTTCACTAGCAGCAGGGTCGAATCTGAGGACTGTGAGCCTATAAAAATAGTTTTGGTGGACACTATTACCAAAAAGATAATTACATCTGGACCAATGTCATCAATGAAGATTGAGATTGTTGTTCTTGACGGTGATTTTGCTGCTGCTAATGGAGAAGATTGGACCAAGAAGGAGTTTGATGCCTCTGTCATACGAGCAAGAGAAGGCAAAAGGCCATTGGTGACTGGGGATCTCACATTAACATTAAGAAATGGAGTTGCAGATCTGGGTAACATCTGTTTTACTGATAATTCCAGTTGGATTAGAAGTAGAAAATTTAGGTTAGGAGCAAGAGTGCAAGGCAATTCTAATCAAGCAAGAGTTAAAGAGGCAAAAAGTGAACCCTTCGTTGTAAAAGATCATCGTGGAGAGTGTAAGTCATCCTATCCTACTGTCATTTTTGTTTTTACTTTGGAAGTTGGAACACTGCTTATATATAGTGGTAGCACGACTCTGCTTTTGTTACAGCATATGTTACCCCATAATGAATTTATTTTCTCCTTGATATGCTTGTGTGGCATTTCTTTAGTCATAATAAATTTGGACATAGTATTTATATCATTTATGATATTTACGGAATTTGGCTGGCTAGAAGCAAGTATTATTGAAGTGTTTCTAGTTCACATAAACAAGGAAGATGCTGATATAAAATACATCTGCGATGTGTTAAATAGTAGAAAAAATGGGGTTACCCTTATCCTCTTTGTCCGTGTTTTCGTGTCTAGTTCTGTTTCTTCAGACGTAACTAGCTACAAATTATGTTAAACCTGTAACTATAAAAGAATCTGTAGTAGCCTAGTAGGTAATCGAACTTCTTCACTTAGGAGTTGCTATAGAAACTAGATTATTTAGATCTGTTTCATGTAGAAGAAATTAAACTCTTGGTGATCCATGACATCTACAGTCGCATCTAATTTGTTCATTTAATACTTGATAACTGTGCTAGATCTGAACTAACTAATACTCTTGATCCAGCATACAAGAAGCACCATCCACCAACATTATCTGATGAAGTATGGCGCTTAGAGAGAATAGCAAAAGATGGCGCCTTCCATAGACGGTTGACATCTGCTAGAATATTCACAGTGGAGGACTTCTGCCGTTTATATAACACTGATCCCACCTTTCTACGCAATGTAAGATAAATATTCTACACTATTAGAATATTCAATTTATTTGAGTATTAGCAACTTTTATGAAGAGATGTTCTGGACAATTCTGTATAACCCTGTATCCTGATTCCTGTAGGTACTTGGAGGTGGGATTTCTAACAGAACATGGGAAACAATCACTGAACATGCTACTCATTGCACTCTAGATGATAAGATCTACCTCTACCGTGGAGCTGCAGGAAGGGTTCTACTCGTCTTCAATTCCATCTGGAAGGCAATTGGAGCAATATTTGATGACCAGAATTTCCAGAACCTGGATAAACTCACTCCATTCCAGATGGTTTGTACTCCTAAATTTAAGTTTTGTCTAACACCTTTTTATGGGTGTTGCTCCTAATTGATCATTACTCTCCATGTTACTCCACATAAAAATTCAAGTTACTTAATCATGCACCACTTAAGGAAAGTGGCTGGGAAATTCTTAAAAGACTGCTTCTCTTGGTTGATATGTTATCCTTTTAAACTAACTTTTTCCGACCAGTGCTTATGGTTGTGCAAGATTTCCTCACTAATCATAAAACATTCACTGGAGTAAAAGGCATACTTTAAAATATACAAGGTTTCCCCCCTTGAGGCGTACAAGTCTTTACCTAACATTTGTAAGATATTCACCTCATAAATTGAGCCCAGAATTCTGCAATATTTAGGCGAGGGAGGCGAGTACTTGTCATAATAAGCTAGCTCACAATCGGGAAAACATCCATATTTAGCAACAATATTGTTTCTTTATTAATGAATATGTAGAAATAAAATAGAATATGTCTAAACCCTAAATATTGGAGGAATATATAGTATATAATTAAAACCCAGTCCATATTAGTCTTTTTTTTTTTTGAAGTAAGTCCATATTAGTCTTAAAATGTAGTTAGGATTCTCTCTAATTCGATACTGATGAAAGCTTCCATTTTATTGCAGAGTTTAGTGGAAGATGTGAAGCTGCAGGCTTATAAAAATTTGCATGAGCTGGAACTATTTAACGAAGGGTCTTTTATAGGCCCCCCAATGCAATTGTCAAATTTGCAAGCAGAGATGTCAAACAATTATACTGTAGGTCAACAGAATGTCAACACCCCAGTTGCCGATGAAGGTATGCACGCTGTTCAGAATTACTTGTTATTTTAAGCTTGATTTTTGTTACTTCATGTGTATCGTGATGTATAAGAGTCATCGTTTCCTTTTAACCGAAATTCTATGCAATGTCTGTGCTTAATAATATGGAGATATTTATAAGATCATTGCCCCAGAGAGGCTTCCAGATGTGCACCATTGTTTCAGTCTTAATCTAATTAATTACTGAATTACTAATATCTCGACGAATTTAGATTTACTTTTATCATTAAAAACGTTATGACAATATCAAGGGACATTTTGGTATGAAGTTCAGTGTTGAGCATCATTAATTATGAAGTAGTTTGTATATTTTCCTTCGTTAGTACCTAGGATGTGGAGGCAATAGAATATTGTTTACTCTCTGCTGTATTCTGAATTGTTTTTTGGGTGCGCAGATCAACTGCCAATGCTGCTAGGTTTTGGTTACATGACAACTTTACCATATATTTCTGAAGTGGATAATGGTAGTCTACAGGCAGTTTTTCCGGAACATAATTGTCATATGATGCAAGCGTCTACTTCAACAAGAAAGAACGGTCTTGTGACAAACAATTTTTGTCATGAATCATATCCAGAAGGATGTAGTGTAACCCCAAGTAGGTCTCCGGGGTCAGTCTTGGAAACTGTAAGTCTAGCTAATAATGACACCTATTTAGTTGAAATGGCGACATGGCAAGGGAATGAAAATTTTCTTTATCCAAGCAACCAATCAATCAACTTTGTTTCTTCCAATATAGGTTTCTGTGTTTCAAGAAAAGGAAGATCAGGATCAAGGTGGTTTAAGCTTCGTGCTGCCTTAAAATGGGGGATATCAATTAGGCGCGATGCGGCTACTAGAAGAATAGAAAGGTTTCTTTATTCTGATTTCTAAGCTTAGCTTAAATGGCAGTTCAGTTCTGCCAGAAAACTGCATTCTTTTATTTTGGCAAATTTAGTTTTTCCCTCTAGCATCAAATGCAAAGAAGGGTTTATGTTTAATTGTGATGTAGATGTAGTTTTCTTCTTCTAGTCAATACTGAAAAGCATACTGTTTATGCAGTCATCACATATATATTGATCAGGGTTAATATTGATGTTGTAAATTTTCTCATCAAAATAAATCACACTACCTGTGTTCCCTTGTAATATTCTGTTGCATCTGAAATGTTTTTCTATGCAATTGTCAAGGCCTGCGTATCTTGTTGTAACAGAAATAAAATAATGCACATAAACCTTACTATACTTGTTCATTTTTATATCTCGAGTTCTTATTAATATTAAGTAAGCAATTCAACATATTGTATAAACCAAAGCAAACATATCCAATATATCAGCTTTGTTCGAAATATGAAGTATTGTATTACAAGTGATAAAATTTTCTCGAAAAATTACTAAATTTGCCTGGGTTTTTGCATTACTTAAAGAATCAAGATAGTTGGGGATCTGGACAGGGAATGTGTGCAATGTCTTTGTCTAGAAAGAGGATAGTAAACTAAACCCACAAGAATGGTATATACTTGAGTATCATAGTTTTGGACTTGCCTATTCAATGCATATTATTATACAGTTCGTGCACGCTATACCTTGTTAGTATTGCCAAGGTTATTATCTTAGACACGTTTAGGATTCTGAAAAAACTGGTTGAAATATTTTATAAAATTGTAGGAACAATCGAAACTTAAAAAATTATGTATAATAACTTTTAAGAGAAAGATGCGACTTAAAAAAGTTCTTCCAAAACCCGATAACTCTTTTTTGAGCAGCCGCACCTAATATTTTGAGAGGGGCTTCCATCGGATTTTATTGGTGGAAAGCCTCATTTTTTTATTTTCTCATTTCCTTGATTAATTTCTTGTTTTCCTTTAATAAACTCTCATTTTTTTTGGGTTTTGTTAGTCTCTTCTTGTTAGAGTTTGGTTCGTTTTAGTGTTTTTATGTCCAGAATTATACATATGCATGATTTTTATGGGTTTGATTCTGTGATAAAACTTTTTATGAGATCGCATCACAACAAGTACATATATTCATATTTTTAAAAAATTGTTTGGTTACCTCTTCAACTAAGAAAGATTCAACCGCGATATACTTAAAGTGTTTGTTCAAATTTAGATTGTATTTGTAAATGTCGTATGACTTTTCATTATTGAATTGATTCTCCGGTTTCAAAAAAAGAAGAAAGATGTGACTTAAAATGAAAAAATTCACTAATTATCGCATGATAAAATTTACAAGTTGATCAATATTTTTGGAAATTTTGTGACGTAACTTGTTATTTTTTTAATAAATTTAGTTTTGTAAAGATAATAAACTATACTCCCTCCGTCCCAACCAATTCTTTACACTTTCCTTTTTGGGACGTCCCACCCAATTCTTTACATTACTAAAAATAGTAACTTTTAACAATAAATATATTATTACATCCACTACTTCACTCCACTTTTTCAACACTTTATACTATTACACCCACTATTTCATTTATTTTAACAATAAAATCACTATTACACCCACTATCCTTGGTCTCCGTGCCCGGACCAAATGTAAACATTTGGCCGGGACGGAGGGAGTATCTTTTTACAGATACAAAAATAGGACATTAACAAGAGGGCTACTGGGTCCGAAAGATATGGATCTGGGTTATTTTATTAGCTCCCTCCACCACTCTCCTCTTCCGAATTTATATCCCCCCCAGCTTACGTTAGGGGCATACACACACAGTCACACACACACACACTTGTATGTATATATTGTATACATGATAATACAAACTAACTGTTGTAACTGAGCGTTTGCATTTCATTTCTCTACCAGGCATGTCTTTTTCTCCAATTTCACTTCATATTCTTCTGTATTGTTGTTTACATTTAAATTCTTGGTTGTTCTTTATAGAAAAATTCAATCTTTATTTGATTTCTTTTGTTTTTGATCTTTAGTGGTTTGCCCATGATTTTGGGTTCAAATGTTATTATAAAGTTTTTGCCTTTTTGGTCTTTTTGTAGTTCTGTATGATTGAATATGTATTTCAGAGTTTTTGTCTAAATATCTGGGAGTTAAAACTTGGAATGAATTAGGTTTTGAATTACTTTATGGAAAAAGGTTGAATGGGTGACTTCGAATGAAATGATGACTTCTTGTTTCGGAATGTCAATGTTTACTTAGGCCTGATTGGTCTACTATATTGTTTTTTAGTATACGGAAATGAGTGAGGATATGTATCAATGATCTTGCCAGTAGGATATGAATGAATCCCTTTTCTTGTTAAAATTTTAGCTATTGATTGCTGAAACACTTTTCGGATGTTATAATATCTCGAACATCGGATATATTGAAATATTAAATGTAGAATTTGAAAAACCATAGGCTGTCAAACGTTTTGCTACAATAGCAAAATCATGTCCAAATTCTGCTGAATAGAATATTAAAGAAATTGAGGCAGAATGCCACTGTGGTCATGACTTGACTGAATGCAAGTAAAACAGCATGTTAAAATGGTGAACATGAGAAAAATATACGATGACCTTGACTGCTTGAATTTAAAATTTTGAAAAGATGTGCAAGATATGCTGAATGAAACATACCGTACATACAGTATTTTGATAAAAATGTGATGCACAGGAATTTTATAGAAGCATATGATGGGTCGTGTCACATTGTCTTGGTTGTGCATCTTCCATGGAATTTTTTCTGTATTTCATAGTTTCTTCTTTAAATCTTCCATATGCTACAAATATGCAATCTGCCTTTTTTCTCCATAATCCATGCCGAAACTGAGAGCTGTCCGTAGCTTAGTCATGTTGAGTATCTTTAATACTGTGAACTGGAGAATTAGTAAATAAGATATGGTGGAAAGGAAATGATAAAACAATGATATACGGAGCAGGGTTTCACCAAATTACTGTATTGTATTATTTTTCATTGCAAGTTGCAATGGATGCACCTGGTTGTTACCACTTACCACAACTAGGGAAAATAAATTGTATTTAGGGTAATATTGTCATCTAATTTTGTAACTTATATATCCCATCTTGGTTAAACTAAACTTCAACAGTTGATCCATTCGGTCTTTCAGGTTTTCAACCCGAAGGATAAAATAGGTTATTGGTGTTGAAATCATGAAGCACAACGAGATTATTAGTTTGGTTAGTGCTAACCTTGTATACTGTTTACTTCATTGGCAGGTTAAGCATACTGGTTGTGAAGTTCAGCATTCTTTACTAATTGGATCTAGTTGAATTCATATAATCAGATGAGAACAGTTTCGATGTGCTTCTCACTTTTGCAATTTCCCAGATGTAGATTTCATACATTAGCTAGTTCTTGGTGGGAAAACTTCCACAAGCTAGGTAGGACAGGAGGAACAGGTTCTAGATTAAATCATCTTCATTCTAACAACAGTGATCTTGAAGGATTACATACTAGGAAATACGTTAGGACTGTAACCACAAAAACAGATCAAAAGAGGAAAATTGCCTTGAGCAAAAAATCCGACATTGTTGGACATGAAACAAAGTATGGAACAACTTTATCAAGCAGTGAGTTACATACAAACAAATTAGAAATAAACAAAGTTGAAAGAAAGGACTTTGGCACCCAACAAAAGATTAGCGAGAACAAAGACTTGGCAGAAATCACCACTGTTATCATTTTTGATATTGAAACCACGGGTTTTAGCAGGGAGAATGAACGAATTATTGAGATTGCACTTCAGGATCTTGTGGGGGGTGAAAATAGCACTTTTCAGACTCTTATTAATCCAGAATGCTATGTGCCTAATTCACATATACATGGCATCTCAACACATATGGTTAGCAGGCCTGATGTCCCAAGGTATCTATAGATATGATTTGATTGTTATCTTTCCACTCAAAAAGCCCTGCAAGTTAAATACTTATTGTTTGATCTTTGACCTTGGCAAACTTATACTTCTTTACCGGTTAACGAATTAAAGCAACTTGTTTTCTCACGGACAATCTTCTTCTTTTCCCTATTATTAATTTTGGCATGCTAGTGACTTGGATTACTTTATTTTCTGCTTAACAGTATGTTGGTTTAATTTGTATTTCATTTCGGTCATTATTGTTCAAGGTGAAGTCACACACATATTATCATAAAGTTCTCAGGTTTGATGCACTATAAAACTTGTGGTGGGGACATGGCAAAAAAACTACATGTCAGAGTTTAGCCTCATCAATAGTGGTTTATTCAATTAGTTTATCTCTACTATGCCAGTAAGGCAGATATTATACAATCTAACTTCCAGCCGAAAGATTGTATTTTTATGTGCATCTCACAAGAAAATTAATTCAGCACGGAAAATGACAAGTACTCGTATGATATGTGTAGATTTGTATAAATAGAGGTATCTCTATATTAGGATTCAGATACTTGTCACAATTACAATACGTGTAGGAGTGTGAAATTGGACTGAGAGGAGATTAGCAAAAAAGGCATGTGAATGAGAGAGTAATATCCTGATTTTGAAGGTACCTTGCAAAAGTACTTATTTTTATCAATAAAATATACATTTCTTCCCTATTTTGAATTTGAATCTTTGTCATAGTGGAGTTCAAATATGAATATAATATAAATAGAGAGTAACTGTAAAGAGCATTGTTGGAGTTGACATACTTGTCAATATAATAACTTACTAGGAGCCTAATATTGTATATTATATTTAGGAGTGTACTAGGAGGCCATGCTTTGAGTAGCAGTAAAAATCTGAATTCATTTATATATTTACATATATGGGTTGGGTTATATGTAGACCGTCTTTTTGTTGGAGACATCGGAGACCATATATGTACCACTTGCAGAACATTACATTATACTGCAAAATATGTTTTTCTTGCACTACAGATATGATCTCCGACGTCTCCAACAAAAATGCGGTCTCTGTATAACTTTTCTATATATATATATAACACGTTACAATATCATCACGTCTAAGCAATCAATCTCTATATCAGAGCTTAGAAAGTTTATCTTTTACTGATTTATAGTGTTTATTGCTGATCCAAGTACTTGTGAAGTTCAAATGTGAAATGTGTATTTTGTAGTGTTATGTGTATTTTGTAGTGTTATGCTTTAATCAGAATTGTTTCCGATATTTGAATATGTAGATGTGTAAAGAGAAATATCCTGTAAAACAGCATCTCTTGAAGGTTAAATAGTTATCAGTGAAAGTGGTTTTCTGAAATGCATCTTTAAACTTTGAACAAAGAGAGTTTTGCTGTCACAAATACAAACTTATCTGTTAAAAGTTGCTTTATGAAGGGTCTGTATTGCTGTTGTATTCTGATTGTCATGAACATTATTTAGGATGAAGGAACTCATTCCTATATTAATAGAGTATATTCAGAGCCGCCAGAAACCTGGTGGACAGGTATTGTGGATTGGTCACAATGCTCGAACTTTTGATGTCCCTTTCTTGATTAAGGAATTTAGTCGTTGCTCCATTGAGATTCCAAAGAATTGGCTATTCATGGACACACTTCCTCTAGCACGTGAATTGGTGAAGTCTGGAGGTCTCTTTCTATATGTCTCACCCTCTGTGTTTTTTTTATTGGTCACCCTCTGTGTTTGCATGTGTCTGTATATAATCAACTTACCTACAATATGTTCTTTTCAGGACCAAACTGTCCTTCAAAGACGTCGCTGCAAGCTCTTCGTGAACACTATAAAGTTCCTTTGGTTGGTTCAGCACATAGAGCCATGTCAGATGTGTACTCGCTGTCATTAGTTCTACAAAGGATGACTTTTGACCTAAAAGTACCTATATCTGGACTTGTTGACAGATCTTTTAAAGCATCAGAAGTAAGTATTGTTAAAAAGAAGAAGGGTTCAAGGTAGTTTCTGATAGTGCAGCCGTTCATTTTACTGGAAATATATGGTGACAAAATTATATCCAGGTACAACTAACTTATGTCTACATTGTAAGACAATCACAGGGTGGGAGAAAAATATTTGTTCAACATCTGTGACTGTTTGGAACCAAAGTCATTTCTGTAAGATTCTCCCGTCACCTTCTCAGCAAATTTTATTTGCCATAGTAGTCGAAAATTGTTGAGATCGTCAGAGAACCTCAACGCATGGCCACCTGTTTGTCTTCTCAACACCATAAAGTATTGTATCCAATTTTAGGGCCAACACATGTTGTGTGATGTTAAATTTACATTTTATAACAAGCGGTAGCTGCGAATTCAGGACTCAGATGAAATCAAGTAGGTGTAGCAGCTTATGATTATTGATGCAACATTTTTACATTCTCATACTGAATTCCTTAACATTTAATGATATGGAATATAATTTTTACTTTCGATTACTGAATTTATTTACATGTAGTGCCCTTGAATATCGGTAAATCACCATTGTTCATTACATAAGCTAGAACATGAATAAATATAAAAAGAATACAACATTCATGTAAAAAGAATGTCATACGATTGAATGACATGTTATGTTTTGCCTAGAGAAAAACTGAAGACCGGAAAAATGCTTTCATTGAGAGTTGAACTAAAGACCTCCCGCTTACTAAACGGGTGCTCTAACCAACTGAGCTATGAAAGCTGTCAAGAATACCATGGAAGAACAGAAAAATGTAAAAACAGCAAAAATTGTTTCACTCCTCTCCCCAGTCCCGAATCCCTGACCATCTGGGCTTTCAACAAATTTTAGAAGATTGACAGGATAACAAAAACAACGCCTGGGGTGGACAAACTTGAAGGCCCCCTCGTGTAGCCTGGTTTTTTAGAAACCCAATTACTTGTTTCTATCTAGCCCAGAGGAACGTAATACTAATACTCTCTCCGTCCCAACCAATTCTTTACATTTTTCTTTTTGAACGTCCCAACCAATTCTTTACATTGCTAAAAATAGTAACTTTTAATAATAAAATACATTATTACATCCACTACTTCACTCCACTTTTTCAACATTTTATACTATTACACCCACTACTTCATTTATTTTAACAATAAAATCACTATTACATCCACTACTTCATTTATTTTAACAATATTACCCCATTTGGTCTCCGTGCCCGGACCAAATGTAAACATTTGGCCGGGACGGAGGGAGTATATTTTAACATTTCATATTTTTTGAATTTCTCTATAGTCATTTTATAATGTTTTAATTCTTTAGAATTAATTAGGAGTACTAAATAAATAATACTTCCTCTCTCCTAAAATAAAATAATCACTTTGATTTTTTATATTATTTTTTAATACAAGACAAATTATATATATTATTAATCTATATATTTTATCATATACATAATAAATGTAAAATATATCTTTTTCAAGTACCATAAAAAATTAAGATATTGATACTTATTCGTAATATTTTCAATATTTACGGGAAGTAATTGTAAATTTTATTATCAAATTTTCTCATATTATTATTATATTTATATTTTCTCTCAAAATATGTATTTATTAAAAATATTATTAAATAATTATTTAATTTTTTTGACATTATTTTGTTTGTATCATTTTTTTAACGTACATCAATTTTAAACACTAATTTTAAAGGAAATATCGGCAAACTATTTTATACATTAAAATTAAATATTAACCGTCTTAAGTTCTATTGTTATTTAAAATTGATGCATGCTACGAATAAAAATAACATTTGAACAATTTTTGAACTATTTAAAATTGAACTATTTATTAATATTTTTGATATATACATATCTTAATATATAATATAAGAATAATTTTCACTTTACATTTACAAGGTTTTTCAGATTATCACTCTTGATACTTCAAACCACGACAGTTTACATCGTGAACTTCAAACACTTACTATATAATATCATAAACGTTTTTCTATATAAAATTTTGTGACAACATTATTTTTTAAAAAGAGTATTGTAAATAAAAAAACATATATCCCAGTTTTCTCATAAAATTTAATATTTATATTATATTATTATAGCCGAATTTAAGATGGATAGGTTATCTCAAATTTTAGTTGACCCAAATTTTTTATTATCTCAATATTTTTAGTTAACCTAAAAATTTATTAATACTATATAATATCTAAATTATATAATTTTACTTAATATAATAAATTCCCAAACTATATACATATTTACACTAAATATAATTATGCTTATTATAATTAATTTTTATAGGTCAACAATTTACATATTTATATTAAATAAAATTTTGTTTATTATTTCTAATTTTTAATTCATATCAAAATAACTCTCACACTTTTCCTTTAATTAATAGAAATCTAGTCAAATTAGCATGGAGAGTATAAAAAAATACAGTAAATGAATTTGTCTTGTATTTGAAAAATATATCCATATATAAAATTCTTATAATATTAACGTTTAAGTACATTTGACAGAAATGTGTGTATGAGATGCAAATTGGAGAAAGAATTTAAAGTATAAGAGGTAAACTGCAACTGATTAAAGTTGTAATACTGAAGTAATAATTCAGAAACTCTGAACATGTGAAGTGAAAATTACTCATATTTTAAACCAAATAATTTTGTGTGGAGGTTTAATAATGATACTTACAATTATTTCTTAGAAAAATTCAAAATATAAATAATAGGTTTTTTGGGGAGTTTTTAAAATATTAATAAAAAAATCTCTTTTAAACAAACATATGTAAATAATAATTATAAATTTAATGAATAAATATTTAAATTAATATAACAAATTCTATAATGGTTGAATTAAAAATTTATTTAGCAAAAAATAAAATAAAATTTAGAACCCCCTCTGGGCTCTAGGTCCGTTACATAAGTCTTTTGCCCGAGTTGTTTTTGATTTCACCAACTCATTTGCTTTCTCATGACTCAGGTGATTCATAAACACAGTTATAATTAATAATGCTTTTTCTTAGTTTGTAATTCATCTCATGAATCTTACGTATAATCTTGTTCAGTTTGTTACTAATTTGTGAGTATATTAATGATGCCCACATGTCCAATTTCAGTTTTTTTTTCTTTCGAACATCAGATTTTAACCATTAATGTGTTTGGGGTTTTAAGTGTTTGATAAAAGTACTCTGAGAATTATTGCCCCGAAACTATATTACTATTTTAAGTAGTGTTGAATAACTATTATTAATTTAACCCTTTATATATGAGATTTTAGGATGTAATTATGTACTTTCGGAGTCTAGGCATTAATTCATACACTTAGCATTGTTTCTCAGTATATGTGAGGTTATGGGGAACAGAATGTTTCCCCTTAACTAAAAGACAACACAATGGTGTATCTATTTCGATTTTTGATTGATTAAAATGCTGTTGAATGTAGTTTTAGCAGTATAGAGAAGTTAAAGAGAAAGAAGCACAATGTTTTGAAAATTGTGGTTGTGGTTCAAACATTCCAAAAACATGAGTTCCTGTATGGTTATATTGTGACAATCCATAAGAAAATCATTATACAATGTTTACTGTATAAATTCTCATTCATTAGATTAAATTTTTACTATAAAAATATTCATATATTTGCCCCCCCCTCTTCAGAATAAGTAAAAATACCCACTTGAATAAGATTAGGTTTGTTGCACACTGACTATTGATTATAATCTTTTTATTGATTTTCTTATCAATCACTAGTTTTCTTTTTGAGCTCTAATTTTAGGCTACCAGCATTGATAATGCTAGTTGTATTTGGATTTTTTAATTGTGTCCTTTCAGTAGTCAAAATCGTAATTTGTTTATTTACGATATTTTTTTACTGGATCGGTTTCAAAGTACTAGTTGTATGTTCTCTAATATGTGTGTACACATATATTTATATAATCAGAGTTAATTGGTTGTTCTGACTCTGGATATTGGATTATATATTGATTCACTTAAGTTTTGCTTGTAGATGGAACAAGAAGTTATTGAAGCAGAGTTAGTATTGCCAACCCATTTAAGCTTTAAGAAGGTTCAAATGTATGAAAAGTTTCCAAAGGGTCAATCTAGAGGTAGACACTACAAACATCTGAAGCAGATCATTCAAGCAGAAAATTACCAAAACTACCCTGCTGATGAACCTAATTGTAAGCTTTCCTCAAGTTCCATTTCTCCTCATAGCTAGAATGGCAAAAGAATTTGGGATAACTTATAGAATTTAATTGTTTCTTTTCATTATAATGTTATGTAGTTTCTTGTAGTTGGGAATTCGTGATTAGATGGTATTTAAAAAGGCCTGCGCCACACATATTTCGTTATTTATGAATCTCCCTGTGCTACCTTTTTCTCTTCATGTATTTAAGCACTAGGTTTGACTTTTGAGGATACGTTCAACATGCTAGTTGAAGTTTTACATGACATCTTCATTTATTTGCAGATGTTAATATTGAGTCACCACCCTCTATGCACCCAAACAAAAAAATCTGTGATATTACTGGTTACGAGGTACGTTTTAAAGCATGATGTCATTTTTTTCTTGTTCTTGAGTATAAATTCGACTTCGTAATATTTTGTAAACATTCAGAATAGTTTAATTGTTTTCATCACCTTTTTTTAATGGAATCCAAGTGCAAGAACATTGAGTATTGTAGCGGGTTCTTCTTTGGTTTTCCAAATTATAAGCTGTATGGGTTCGGTATTAAGAAATTTTGAGTATTGAAGTTTCCCTGAACTCATGGTGGCTTATAATTTATATGTTTTCCAATGTGCAATGTCTAAGCATATTTTGTAACACTGTGGATGAAACAAACTGAGAATTACATGATGATAGACCTATATTAATTATCATAAAAATAATATAAGTGAAAATGTGCTAGGCACAATCTAAAAATATCAATCTATGTAACACTAGATACAGTTCTGGTAGTGATTCTTGTACTTGCTCCCATTGTCAAAACAAAGTAGACCCGTTCATCTATAATGCCAGAAAAATGATGAAATAAAAAACAATAAATTATAGAATTTTTTAATGGATTAATCGTAGAAAACCCACTAGCCCTAAGGCGATTCAACCAAATCACTACCCCTAGTATTTTCAACTACAAAAGAGAAGCATTTTATAGATCGCAACCCACAAGAAGAGAAACAATTCTTAATTGTAATAATCAATCAAGGTCTCCCAATAAGAAAAGACTACATTTCCTTATATAAAGGGGTAAATCCTTAATACTTGACCAAGTAAAATCCTAGTAATGAAGGAAACTAGAAATTGGTAAATAGATAAAAACATTTTTTTTCCTTATTCTCCATCGTATATTACAGTATTCCTAATAATTGATTTATCTATATAAACACATTTGATTGAATTGCAATTATGTTATTTATTACAATTTGTATTAAAAAAATTGTATTGTTATTTATTGTAGGTTTTTCTTGAGTTATTTACTTGAAATATATATCTTAAACATAAATTAATATTTTACATTTATCAATTTTCTTTTATCTTTCCCGAAAAACATGTGATTCATTCATAGTAGATATCGTGAGCTACATAGTACCATAAGAGCATAACAATCAAATTTATGCCAAGACTGATTATTAAATTGTACTATGAGTTGGATAGTTTAATATTAAATAAGGCTTCGTTATTAATAGTTATCTTGCATTAGAATAATTATGGTAGTCTTTTTTATGTTGGATTGTATATTTGGATCATTGAACCTCAAAGCTTGTTTGTCCTTTAATGCATAATAAAGTCTAGAAGTATTGATATCAAAGTTCCACTTGTCTCAAAGTTAAAAATCCTCCCAAGACATTAGTCATCTGACGACTGTTCTAATTAGAGCTACATGTGCACCTTGCGGTGCAGGGACAGACCAAGAGCCCCCTACCCTAGGCGATGAGCACTGAAGTACTATCCTAGTATCCTTGTATATACAACCCACACAAACTTTTTGCACAAACTTTTTTCTCCCTTCCATAACCACAGTTAATGGTGAAATCTTGTCACTTAATGAGTTAATGGCAGCTCCGAAGATTATTATGGATATCCTTTCTTTCAAGCTCTTGCTTGTAAACTCTAGTCTCGCACTTCTGTTTTTGGCTAAATATTGTTCACACTTCTGATTTCTATTTTCTAAAGTTTCTGTTACTTGTTACCTGGTAAAAGATTACAATATGAAAATCCATTTACAAATGAGTAAAACGATATGCGAAATCCATGAAAACATTTCCAAGTCAACGTTTGTCTTTTAATATCTGTATATGAAATTCCATCCATTGGTACATAATAAATATTTTTGTACTTTGTTTCAGGCGCCATATCATGATCCAAGGACAAAACTACGTTATGCTAATACTGAAGTGTTTAAGCAAATCAGGTCGCTTCCAAATGAGTATGTCCAAAGTTATCTGGCACTAAGGAATGCAGCAGTTGTTCTCAGATAAATTTTGGGACCACCATTGCCATCCCTGGTCATTTATCCCGTCCTTGACTTGGCTCATTACTAGTGATTTTCCTAATCCTATTTGAATGATGATGGGTTACTGTATTTAATTGTGATGCAAGTCATCAAAATTACAACACTAGCCGAGATAAATTCTAGTGTATCACCTGGGGTATTTTATATATTTTTCTACTGTGACAGTTTTTGTGTCAATATTGATTCTCTCATGCTGTAGAAAGATGTGTTTGCTTAGGCTTACGATGAGTGCACTGATTCATAGGTCTTGTCTTTAAGGCTATACAATTCCGCCAGATTTCTCTCGGTTGTGGAAGCATAGTTTGATGGTTTAAGCATAACTGCATGATATGGGAGGTTATTTACATACATGTTCAAGTTTCAGTGAGGGCTTTAATTTTTTTAAATGTGCCCGTTCTTGGTTTGTGTTAATGTCCTGAATTACTGCAACTTGGCTTGATTCACATGGATAATATACAGAGGAGTTGGGTAATGTCGTCATTTTCTCATTGTTCAAGTGAAAACTAGCTCAGTCTGTAAGGTTATCGTTTGGGTAAAACTATGATCAGGTGGATGAACTTGATGTACAAACAACTCTATTGTGCATAGGGGGTCCAAAACTGAAGGGTTATCAAACGTTCTAACATTTTAGCTTAAGCACTCCTATACTGTGGAGTTGATATATGTCCAAAATAAATGGCGGCTCAAGCTGAGCATGTGAGCAGAGAGGTGAAGTGGGGAATTATTTAACTATCTTGTTGGGAAGGGACAGAGCTTGAGAAGAAATCAATTCACAACCAAAATTTGAAACTGACCCGATAGATATTCATGACAATTCACCCACTAAAGCCAACTCTTAATTGATTTTCTCTTATTAATTAACATAATTGTAATTGTTATATTAAAATTATTATACACATCACATTGCTAAAGAAGCAGAGATTTTATTAGATCAAAGATCCATATTTATCACATGCTTCAAATGATTAAGACACGTTATGCCTCGAATAGTTATAAGAAATGTCTCCAAGCTAGCCTACGGGCAGTTAGGTCGAAAGATAATGGATTATAGTTCTACTAAAGTTGTGGATAATTTCACTACATCAAAGCAGACAAACAAGTTGCCCATGTCGGCAAGCTTGAGATGATTATAGATACGAGTTTCGAACACTGCTCCAGATAAATGTCATGCACCTGGCTTGTTTGTAAATGCTAGTAGTGGTCGTTTCGATGTAAGCAGGCCGGTTCTGAATCTATATTTATTCAGTAAGATTCGAGATTATCATTTAAGATTAAAGTACTGTGAGAAAATTATTACTGTAAAAAATGTCGTTAAAAAATTGTTTGTGATATTTTTATGTGTGCCCATTTTTAAAATATAATATAAAATAAATAATATGTTTAAATAATATGTTAAAAACAGTTTTTCTAAATAAATAAATACATATATATTTTTTAATCCAACCATAAATATTATTTTATTATTAAAATTTTAAAGTACATGTATATAAGCAAGTTGCCTATACATGTATATAATCATACATAATTTTATCTAACGAAATACATATTTAAACGATAATTATAATATTTTTATTTAGACTTTTTAACTCTCCAAAAAACTCAATACACTATCAGAAGCCAATTTCAGATTAACGTATCTTTTTCTGATAATCATTTTTAAAATTTATCAAACAAAACCAATTTCAGTCTAAATTTGTTATCTACCGCACCAATATCAAATAGGATTTTGTTGGAATTTTTAATCCAAACGTGTTTCCTTTTATTTGAAAGATAAACTAGACGTTGAGATTTTATTTAGTATGTGATTTGATCACAAGAATCAGCATGATTTTAGGAAGTATTCGTTGCCAGTAATGTAGCTGGGAGAAATAAGGGGAAGGTGCTAATTTTTAGCCACTAATTCTCATAGGTGTAGTAGTATATGTACGTTGCAGTCTTCTTCTCTAAAAAAAATTAAATCAGAAAGCTTGTTTCCATTTTCTCAGTTTTTTCATAAAACACAGTTCATTGATATTTGTATTTCAATAATTTGGTATCAGAGCTCTTACGCTTCTGTTGATGGCCAAGTATATGCCAAAACTGTTACACACAAAAATAACAGAGATGGACACACAGAAGCGGAAGGAAGGATCCGTGGGCTTGAATTATCCTATGTTAGCGAGGAGCAACTACACGGCGTGGTCGTTAAAAATGAAAGTCTTCATGGAGGCACAAGGTGTCTGGGAGGCTGTCGAACCGACTGATCCAGAGGTTGCTGTGGACAAGAAGACAGACAAGGTGGCGTTGGCAGTTATCTACCAAAGTATACCAGATGATATACTTCTGTCAATTGCTGAGAGGAAAACCGCTAAAGAGGCATGGGATTCGCTCAAAGTCATGTGTGTAGGAGCAGACCGGGTTCAAAAGGCAAAGGTGCAGACACTTAAGGCGGAGTTTGAATTGATGAACATGAAGGAGACAGATAATCTGGATGACTTCTGTTTAAAAATGTCTGGTATTGTTACTAACATCCGTCTCCTAGGAGAAAAGGTGGAGGAATCAAGCGTTGTTAAAAAACTCCTCAGGGCTGTTCCTACCAAATATCTTCAAATTGCTTCTACGATAGAACAATTTGGGAACATGGAAACAATGTCAGTAGAAGAGGTAGTGGGTCGATTAAAGGCTCATGAAGAACGATTGCGAGGTCAATCAGAAAGTACTGGTGGACAACTTTTACTGACACAGGAGGAATGGTTGAAACGAGCAGGAAAAAGAGTGAACGACAGAGGAAGAGGAGGTTCCATCTTTCGTGGCAGAGGTAGGAACAACTCAAGAAGTAGCTCTGGCTGTAAATCTCGTCTAAATTAGGCGGAGGAAGAGAATAGCAATTCCAACCCAGGTCGTGATCGGAGTAAGGTAAAATGCTATAACTGCAGTGGGTACGGATAATATGCCTCTGAGTGTAGGAAATTCAAGCGTGAGAGAGACACGAGACGTGACAAGGAGCACAAACAAGAGGCATACCTGACTCAGACAAACGACGAAGAACCAGCACTTTTGTTGTTTGAGTGCGATAATACAGATAATGTTGTATTCTTGTTGAATGAGGAATGAGTCATTCCGAAGTTGAGCTCTGAGCCGGAGAGTGATAAAGCTTCGAATGTTTGGTACCTCGACAACGGGGCCAGCAACCATATGACTGGATTGCGGTCAAAGTTCATCGATTTGAACGAAAATGTAACTGGAAAAGTGAAGTTCGGGGACGGCTCTACAGTGAATATCAAAGGGAAGGGCACCATTGCTTTCAGATGCAAGAATGGAGAAGAACAGATACTTAAAGAGGTATATTTTATTCCCAACCTTTGTAATAACATTATTAGCTTGGGCCAGTTGTCCGAAGATGGAAATAAAGTTGTGATGCAAGGTGAATATCTTTGGGTGCGAGACAGGAGTGGACAACTCCTTATGAAAGTTAAGAAATCTGCAAACAGACTTTACAAGATAGTCATTGAGCATAAAAATGAAGTTTGCTTAATGTCAAAGGCAGAGGAGACAAGTTGGTTGTAGCACGCAAGGTTAGGGCATGTAAACTTCCAGGCGTTGAAACATATGTCCGAAAAGGAGATGACTCTCGGGTTGCCATTGTTGTCTCAACCTAAAGGAGTTTGTGAAGGGTGCCTTATGTCAAAGCAAGCCCGGAAGTCGTTTCTAAAAAAGTCAAGTTTCACAGCAAGAAAGTGTCTTGAATTAGTTCATGGGGATCTCTGTGGTCCCATTTCGCCACCAACGCCATCCGGGAACAAATATTTCCTCTTGTTAGTCGACGACTTCAGCCGAGTTATGTGGGTGTATATGATTAAGAGCAAAGATGAAGCACTGGATGCCATTAAAAAATTTAAGGCACTGGTTGAAAATGGAAAGGAGCGAATTATAAAGACTTTTAGAACAGACCGTGGAGGTGAGTTTTGCTCAACAAAGTTTCAAAATTTCTGTGATGATGCCGGTATTCAAAGACCCTTCACAGCTCCTTATTCGCCATAACAAAACGGAGTTGTGGAACGATGCAACAGAATTGTTGTAGCAATGGCCAGAAGCCTGTTGAAAGAAAGAAATATGCCGTTGGTTTTCTGGGGAGAAGCTGTGCGTCATGCTGTTTATATCTTGAATCGTGTGCCAACACGTGCACTGTCTGGTGTAACCCCGTACGAAGCCTGGTCAGAAAATAAACCAAGTTTGGATTACATCAAGGTTTTTGGTTGTATTGGACACATGAAAATACCAAGCGTGCACGTGAAGAAATTGGATGATAAGAGTAAACGAGTTGTATACCTTGGGAAAGAACCAGGGACGAAAGCTTTTCGTGTATTTGATCCATGCACAGGGTGTCTGTTCATGTCAGCAGAGATATGGTGTTCGAAGAGGGCAAAAACTGGTTGTGGAATTCTACAGAGACTAACAAAGTGTATGACACATGGTCGTTCATACTAGTGAATATCGACTCTGGTGAGACTGTTGGTGATCACACACAGGAATATCCACCCTCGCCACCCTCGATAACTATAAATTCGAATAGTGAACAATCATCTGGTAACCAGAGTTCAGTTCATGCAGAAAGTTACTCTGATTCGTCAAGTGGCAGTCCAGAACCCCGTAAATTCAGGTTGCTGAGTAATATCTACAATGAGACTGAAGAAGCCGGACTAGAGGAAGAGATGCTCTTGTTAAGCATTGATGAACCAGTTTGTTACAACCAAGCAGCAGTGAAGAAAGAATAGAAGTCAGTTATGCAACAAGAAATAGATTCAATAGAGAAGAATGAAACTTGGAGACTCAAGACCTACCTGCTGGCCACAAGGCGATCGGACTAAAGTGGGTTTACAAGTTGAAGAAAGATACAAATGGAGATATTATAAAGCACAAAGCTCGACTCGTTGCGAAAGGCTATGTTCAGAAACAAGGAGTTGATTATGAAGAGGTGTTCACCCCGGTTACAAGGTTGGAAACTGTTAGATTGTTATTGGCATTAGCTGCGAAAAATGGGTGGGAAGTACACCACATAGACGTTAAATCAGCCTTCTTGAATGGTGAGCTGTAGGAGGAAGTATACGTTTTACAACCAGAAGGGTTTGAAAAAGAAGGTGAAGAACACAAGGTTTACAGGTTGTTAAAGGCTTTGTATGGGCTCCGTCAAGCACCAAGAGCATGGTACTCTCAATTAAATAAGTGCCTTATAAAACTTGGATTTGTTAAGTACCCGTACGAGCACGCTGTTTACCGCCATCGAGAAGGCAATGAATCATTGTTGGTTGGAGTTTACGTAGATGATATATTGGTTACGGGTACCAAGCTCTCAAACATCGAGAAGTTCAAAAAATAAATGGCTGGAGAATTCGACATGAGTGACTTGGGTAAACTCTCTTACTATCTCGGATTGAGGTAGAGCAGGGGATGAACTACATTGAATTGAAACAGGCGGCGTGTGCGAGAAAAATTCTGGAGAAAGCTGGTTTATCTGAATGCAAACCAGTTAAATACCCCATGGAGCTGAAAGTTCAGTTGAGTAAAGATGAAAAGGGAAAGCTTGTGAATCCAACTGACTACAAAAGCCTTGTTGGTGGTCTGAGATACCTCGTACACACGCGCCCAGACATCGCGTATGCCGTTGGAATCGTCAGTAGGTATATGGAGAAACCAACTGTATTGCACTTAAACGCAGTAAAAAGGATACTACGATACGTTCGTGGGACTGTTGAGTTTGGTCTTATTTATACGAGGGAACATGGAAGTTATTTGCTATCTGGTTTTTCTGATAGTGACCTTGCTGGAAATCTGGACGATCGTAAGAGCACAGCTGGATTAGCGTTTTATTTAAACGACAGTTTGATTACCTGGGTCTCTCAGAAGCAACGGTGTGTGACACTCTCATCTTGCGAGGCCGAGTTTATGGCAGCTACAGCTGCTGCTTGCCAGGCCATTTGGTTAAAGAACGTGTTAAGACAGATAACGGATGAAGGATCAGGCCCTGTGGTTTTATACATTGACAATAAATCTGCCATAGATTTGGCAAAGAATCCTGTTTTTCACGGTCGGAGTAAACACATCGATATACGGTTTCATTTTATACGGGAGTGTGTGGAACGCGGAGATGTCATTGTTAAACATGTGAAGACGGAGCATCAAAAGGCTGATGTACTAACTAAAGCGATGCCTGCAGCAAAATTTGAACAGATGAGGAAACTTTTGGGTGTGAAGGATCTGAAGAAAACAGCTTGAATTATGGGGGTGTATGTTGGAATTTTTAATTCAAACGTGTTTCCTTTTATTTGAAAGATAAACTAGACGTTGAGATTTTATTTAGTATGTGATTTGATCACAGGAATCAACATGATTTTAGGAAGTATTCATTGCCAGTAATGTAGCTGGGAGAAATAAGGGGAAGGTGCTAATTTTTAGCCACTAATTCTCATAGGTGTAGTAGCATATGTACGTTGCAGTCTTCTTCTCTAAAAAAATTAAATCAGAAAGCTTGTTTCCCTTTTCTCAGTTTTTTCATAAAACACAGTTCATTGATATTTGTATTTCAATAGATTTAAATTGAAATCAAAAATGAAAGTTGAAATCTAAAATAATCCGTTTAATATGTATTACTCCCTCTGTCCCATTCAATTGTATACGTTTTTTTTTCACTGCCCGACACGCATTTTAAGGTAACTATAAAGTATAGTTCCACAACTTATTTTTAAAACTTTCTTTTTTTGTATAAAAATTTAACAATCCTATTTTTATACAAAAAAGAAAATTTTAAAAATAAGTTATGAATCTATGTTTAAAATGCACCTTAAAATGCGTGTCACGCTCTCGTCCCCCAATATATACTACTCAATGGGACGGAGGGAGTATGATTTTTGAATCATATATATACATTGGTTATTATGAAATTCTATGTAAAAATCCATTATAATTTTTATTAGAATACAATTTTAATATTACTTAAATTTTTATTATTTAAATTTTTATACTTTTTAATATTATTTAAATTTGTATTATAATACATATTTATATAATAAAAATCCATTATAATTATAATGTACTAATTTATATCACGTGTAATCGAGTTATTTTTATTTTTTTATTATTTGTGTTATTAATATTTTTATAATTTATAATTATTTTTATTTTTTTAAATAATATTTTCAATCTTACTTAATATTACTTGTAGAAATGTTTTTATATTGTTAATATATTAATTTATTGTTTGTGTTTTTAATTTAAAATGCATGTTTATATATTAGGGGCTACTGCCTCGGTATGCCTTGGATTAATATATTATAATCTCATAATATAGTTATCGAATATCTTTTAATTTGTTATAATTTTTTAACTTGTATTGAATAAAAGACATATATGTATATTATAATTTCTATTTAATTCAATTGTTAATGAGCTCGAATTCAAATAAATAAATATATTTAATAAATTTGGCTCACATTAATTATTAAAAAAAATTAAATTTAATAAAAAAAAATGGACTCGATTCGTTTCGTTTACAATTGTGCTTCAACTTTGTTAAAAATAAAGGTTCTTTCTTGTCCGGATATGTTAAATGTTCATGCATGTATTTAGCTTGCAAGTGGTCATTACTCATTATGATGAACAGGCCCAATATTTTAGAATATCTTGTTGTAAGTTATTAATTAATTTTTGAAGAAAAAAAGATCGGCATTGACTAAGAAACAAACTAATCACAAACTTGTATCCAAGTGTCACCAGTTAAAAAAAATAAAATGCACCTTTTATACACATATTTTAAATGAAAACATATTTGCGAAATAATGACGGTTTTTTTGTAGAAACATTAACGGTTAGAAATGAAAACGTACCGATAAAGTCAGTTTAGTTACAGCAAGTAACGTAGTGTAATATTGAAAAATCGGTTAAAACATATGGTTGGAGTCGGATACGATAAGAAACCTAAGGTGAAAAATTTGTAGTGCCGCAAGTGTACGCGTAACTGTCTACGAGGGCCAACATTTTGTAGTGTATATATATCCACGAAGTAGAGCCCATAGTACAAGCTAGCTAGTTAACCACAATTAACACTCCCACCTTTGAATATGTCTAGCTACCCTTCCAAACTCGTTGTTATCATGGTGCCTTTTCCTGCACAAGGCCATCTCAATCAACTCCTCCACCTCAGCCGCCTCATCTCCGCCTACAATATTCCCGTCCACTACGTCAGCACCACCATCCACAACCGCCAGGCTAGGAGTCGCATTCAAGGCTGGGACCCAAAGTCAATTTCAAATATCCATTTCCATGAATTTCAACCCCCTTGTTTTGCTTCCCCTCCTCCTAAACCTAACTCTCCTCTCTCTCATCTCCAACCATGTTTTGACACCACTCCACATCTTCGCGACCCTTTTGCCACTCTTTTGAAAAACTTTTCATCCGTGGCCAAAAGGGTCGTTGTGATTCATGATTCTCTGATGAGCTCAGTTGTTGAAGATGTGGCTTCGGTAGAGAATGCCGAGGCATATGTTTTTCATAGCGTCTCGGCTTTTACTGTCTTCTTGCACTTGTGGGAAGACATGGGGAGGCCTTTTCCAATCAACGTAGATATGTTGAAAGATGTTCCGTCCCTAGAAGGTTGCTTCTCAGCGGAATTCAACAAGTACATCAGCTATGAATATAGTTGCATCAAGTTTGACTCTGGCCGTATATTCAACACATGCAGATTTCTTGAAGCCCCTTATCTTGATTTACTTGCTAGACAAGAAATAAGCAATGACATGAAGCAATGGGCTCTCGGTCCTTTCAACCCTGTTGTTCTCTCCCAAAATAAGTGTCTTAACCGGCACAAATGCTTGGAGTGGCTCGACAAACAGCCTCCCAACTCTGTGATATTTGTCTCCTTCGGGACCACAACTTCACTGACCCAAGATCAAATCCAAGAGCTTGCAATCGGATTAGACAAAAGCAACCAAAAGTTCATTTGGGTCTTGAGAGATGCTGACAAAGGAGATATCTTTGCTGATAATGATCAAATATTCAATAAAAGTGACATGCTGCTTAGAGGTTACGAAGAAAAGATAAAAGAAAAGGGAATGATTGTGAGAGATTGGGCACCACAATTGGAGATTTTGGGACATTCGTCAACAGCCGGATTCATGAGTCATTGTGGATGGAATTCATGCATGGAAAGTATTACGATGGGAGTGCCAATCTTGGCATGGCCGATGCATTCGGATCAGCCAAGGAACACTGTTTTGATAACAAAGTTTCTTAAGACTGGTTTAGTTGTCAAGAACTGGGCCTCGAGAAGTGACTTGGTAACTGCAGAAACTATTGAAACTGTTATTCAGAAGTTGATGAACTCTGAACAAGGAAGTGAGATAAGAAAGAGAGCAGCTAAGATGGGTGATGATGTCAGGAAGTCAGTGGCAGATGGGGGCAATAGCTGCTTGGAGTTGGATACTTTTATTGCTCACATTTCGAGATAAACTTCAATGATACTGCATCCATGTTTATCTTCTCGTCTGCCAACTTTTTTCTAATGAATGTGTCATCAAAACGTGTCTATTCCGTTTTAAAACTGTCATCTGTTTGTTATTTTTATTTGATGACGTTTTCAGTTACTATATTAAGGTATTCTTGACAACTGTGTAATGCATTCATTTTTAGTAAGAAGATGATAAAAGTTGGCAGGTGCTTATAATAGCAAGTTAGATCCGTAGTGAGGAGGAAGTGTGAGTGCGAGTCTATCTGGCAAGCAAAATTTTATATATTTTTATGATTATTCCCCGTGTAATAATTCTTGACAAACCTGCGAGTCGTTCTTATGTACATGTTTTAGAATCCCGAATTTATTTATTTAAATAAAATATCTCCAAAAATCCAACAAAAAGTTACAACAATTCAATATCTCACAATTTACGATTTACAAATAAAAAGTTATAATTAAATTCTCCAAATTCAAATCTAAATATAAACGTTACAACTACTCAAAATCAACAACTCGCATTCTTTTCAAAAATAGTCCACCTAATGATGAATACATGCAGGAGAAAATCAAGAAACATAGACTGGTAGTGAGCGAAAGGCTCATATACGGATATAAAATGATGCAAAGAGTACAAATGTTAGAATGAAGGCGATATAAACAAATAAAATATCTGAATAAAGAATGATGAAACAAATGGAAATAGACAAATGATACTGGTCATACTTAACTCACAATATAAACAAATGAAAAGACACTATATATGCTTATCTTACAATTCCAACATTATACTTTTTAATCACAAATGTTATTACTCTTGCACATACTCTTAGTACTTACTGATAATAATATCAAATAGATCGAAAGTGAACTTACTTACAGATATGAGAGATAATCTTACACTTACAAGATGTCCTACATTTCGGTTCTCCAGAATATGTAATCATCAAAACTTACAGGGGCTTGCATAAAACAAATCAAATGCTACTCAAATCTTACAGGGGCTTGCATGGTAAAAAACACAATACTACCCAAATGGCCAAAACACACATACATAATAGTCATGACTCAACATGTCCCATAACTCCGGCGACACGCCCATGCAATTTAAACTTACCGTATAGGTGGTGCCAAAGCATGAGATTATCCACTCATGACGGAGGTCTTACAAAATCTCTCAAATCATATATATATCACAAATAAATTGAAAGTACATTACTTAAATATCACATACCCAAATATCTTACAAAAATAGACCATTAATAATAAAAATTAGATCTGCCCCAGTTCAGAAACAAGGTAATTTACTCTATTAAGATGATCTCGAATGTAAAAGCATAAAACACGAAACTTGTAGAAAATTCTGAGACCTTTCTAGAATGATAAGACTTGTCAAAAACGGAGAAGTAACGAATGCAGAAAACAAATAAATATTAGTTGTTAGAACATAATTAACACTTGATTACAATATTATTTTGAGATTTACGACACCAAGATCACAAAATTTGACAGCGGAATGTAAACAAAGAACGAAGAGTTTGGAAAGGCCTTTTTAGAATGATCTTACATATGAATATTGAATAAATATTCAATTTATAATGAATTTCTGAAGTTATAGCCGAACAATTCCAATAACCAATCAAATTATACAAACGACAGATTTTAACATACTTATGAACCGAATTTCAAAAAACACAAAGAACGAAAGATGTAGATAATCAAAATATCTTTCCAGATAGTATAAAATCATAACAATCAGATAAAGAATGAATGAGATACGAATTTTACAAGAATCAAAATAGATACAAACGATACACAATATACATACAATTTTGAATAACAAAACGAGAACAAAGAGATTGTACCGAAGATATCCATACTTTAAGAGTCAAAGATTATGAATGATTTTCAAAAATATAGATGTCCTCATCACAAGAACCTTAGTTGAACACCATAACTCATTTTCTTAAGTTTTTCTCTATCTCCTCTTTATCTCTTTCTTCTCCTCCTCCATCTTGCTCTCTTTCTCGTTTTCTCTCTATTCTCTATGGATGTTGCTTTTCCTTTTTTTTCCAGATTCGTATTGACGAGTGAAAGTTCTATGGACGAGCTTATTAAAAACACGACGGGTAAAAACTGTTTGGAGTCCGACGAGCGGATTGATTGCCTTAATTGATAAATATTTATTAATTATTGCAATATTAGTTGTATAGAATAATATTGCAAATATTATTTTTCATTATATTAGTAATTCATTGAAAATCCTAAAAAATAGGGAAAAGTAACAGCCGACTAGTAGACCAAGTCTCGACGGGTAAAACTGAAGCACTCGATGGGCAGAAAATTAAGGAAATGATAAGATTCCTACTTCAACTATAATTCAAATACTTGGAACTGATCCCTACAATCAATGATCGTGATCAACAACTTGTAGCATGAAAATAGGATCGTGGGAGGCATCCAAATCAGACTATAAATATGTTCTTGAAGAGATAAACAAGAGGAGATTGAAATCTTTCATAATTCTATACACACAATACACACATCCGACGGGTAGCTCATGTACAGTCGATAAGTAGTACTTTTATGTATTTTTATTCATTGAAAACACTTGTAATCAATCTTAAACAACATTCTAGTGGATATTCTTGGCTGGGCACATCCCACCCGCGATTTTTTATCCTTTTACAACGGTTTTCCGCGTCACCAAAATTGTCTTATCTCTATTTTGTTTTCTAGTCATCGATTAGCTTTTTCATTCTTTTTTCTGCTCGTCCTACCACCTAGCTAAATACATTTTATGTACGACTTTACAATAAAAGAACTTAGTTATTAACCCTACAAAATCTGGTACAAATAGTTGGTGCCGTCTGTGGGAAATTAACTAGGAGTTCTACACGATTTCCACGGTCATGGTTACGGATCCTGAACAAATTGGTAACAAAGAGCAAACTACGAATTCTACGAATGATGAGGTACTTACTGTCATGAAGAAGTTACAAACAGATATTGAGACCTTGCGTGCATAAAATGAGATACTCAAAGCTACGTTGAGCACGGTGAGATCAAGTGCAACGGCAGTTTCAAAACAAACGATGGCAAGTGTGGTTCGAAGGCTGGATTATGGTGATGATGGTCAGGAGGAAAGACTAAAGGGGGATGATGAAGTGCTTGTGTTGGGCACAAACAAGGCTGAGGTTGAAGCTACGAACAATAACGCTAACACAACATCTCAATGGCAGAAAGATATGGCGGGCAGGCACGACAACGAAAAAGAAAGGTCGAATAGGAGATCAAGGCATAGAAGTTCATGATTAGAAAGTAACACGATGAATGCCATGAAGCTGGAGTTGAAGGAGATGAGAGAAATGATGCAACGTATCCCGGGTGTACCAAAGCCGTTGGAAAAGGCAACACCGACAAGCTACGCGGATTCCCCCTTCACTGATGATATTTCCTTGGTGGAGATTCCGAAACGATTTAACATACCACATATGAGGTTGTATAATGGTGAAACTGACCCACAAGAACATATCGCTCAGTATAAACAACAAATGTTTACGGTACCAATTACTAAAAAATTGAGGGAACCTTGTATGTGCAAGGGATTTGGTTTAACACTCACATGACCTGCCCTCCAATGGTTTGTCAGACTGCCAAACAGAACCATATCATCGCTTGCAGACCTCGTCGATGCGTTCAATCTACAATTTGCTAGTAACAGATAATTTGAAAAGACGACGGTGACTTATACCGAATTGTGCAAAGGTATAGAGAGCCCTTGAGAGAATACCTTTCCAGATTCAACAAAGAAAAGGTGACAATAATAAATTGTGACGTATCGATGGCTATTGAAGCTTTCCGCCATGGACTAGTAAGGGATACACCGTTGTACGACGAGCTGACGAAATACTCGTGCAGAACCATAGACGACGTACAAGACAAAACTATGGCCCAAGTCAGGTTGGAAGAAGACATGAAAGATGATGATGACAACTACTATCACCGTAATAGAAAAATTGTTATGATAAAGGCACGGGACTACATGCCTTATTCAAGGAACAATCATAAGGATGTATGTGTTAGTGCTGTACAAGGAAAGTTGGACTGGAGAAAAGACCCAAATCTTCCACCGAAGTTTGACAGTTATGGATTCAGTATCAGCCCGTCATCTTTGGTGAGAAAATTTAATAAATTGGGGAATGCTGTCAATTGGCCATCAAAGTCAAACAAACCTAAAGCGAATTCCGAATCAAAGTTATGGTGTGATTTCCACAGTGACAATGGTCATAGAGCATATGATTGTGTGGCATTAAAAAGAGAAATACAGATACTAGTCAAGAAAGACTACTTAATAGAATACATGACGGGAAAAAACAGGATTAGAGAATCGTCACCACCAAGACAACCTCCCCCTCTACCACGTCACAAGGTTATTGACTTTATAGTTGGAGGATCTGAGGTATGTGAAGCTACATATTCACAAGCAAAGAGGGCAGCAAGAGAGCCTGGAATGAGGGTCATGCGAGCAGACATCATGGAAACAAAGTTGCCAGCAATTCAGTTCGACGAGTCAGATAGGGAACACGTGACGGAGCCACAACACTATAGTTTAGTCATCTCACTGCACGTCGGAAATTGCCTTGTCAAAAGAATCTTGATAGATAATGGTAGTGCAGTGACTATTATGATGTTAGATGCATTACGAGAGATGAGCTTAAATGAACACGATATGACAAAGAAATGCACTGTACTCATCAGATTCAGTGGCGAGACTAAAAGGATGGTTGGCAAAATTTTATTACCTACATACGCTCAAGGAGTGAATTTATTGCAGAAGTTTCTCATTATTGATTGCCAGTCATCCTATAACATAATCCTTGGAAGGCCATGAATACATGACTTAAAAGCTATCCCATCAACATATCATCAAGTAGTAAAATTCCCGACACCCTGGGGAGTCCAATAGATTCAAGGAGATCAGTTCAAGCAAGATAGTGCTACAAGACATGCTTGAGACCAACTGTTCAACACCAGGGGAAGGATGCTCCTCAAGTTACGAGTATGAACACGGAAAAACTGACGGAAGTGAGCTTGTTGACGGGAGAAAAGAAAGTGCTAGTCAGACAGGATGTACCGCCGGAGGTCAAAGCCAATTTAGTTGAGTTCTTGACAGAACGTATGGATGCTTTTGCATGGGAGCATGACGACATAACGGGCATTAGTGAAGAAGTCATCACACACAAACTCAATGGTGACCCAAACTACGTGCCCGTCCAGCAAAAAAGAAGAAAATTTGCGCCCGACAGGAATCAAATTATCAATGATGAAGTCAGTAAACTCTTGAAGGCTGGGATGATTCGAGAAGTGGACTACCCCGAATGGTTGGAAAATGTGGTGATTGTTCAAAAGAAGAATGGGAAGTGGCGAGTATGCGTCGACTACACGGATCTGAATAAGGCATGTCCAAAGGACCCGTATCCATTGCCACACATAAATGCAATGGTCGACACGACAGCTGGACATGAATTGCTAACATTCTTGGACGCGTCAAGTGGATTTAATCAGATTAAGATGCACTCGTCAGATGCTGAGAAGACAACATTTGTGACTGACACGAGAATATACTGCTATTTGGCAATGCCCCTTGGATTGAGGAATGCTAGTGCAACCTTCCAACGTCTAGTTAACAAGATGTTCGAAGAACAAATGGGTAAAATGATGGAAGTCTACATTGATGATATGGTGGTGAAATCAAAAAATGCGTCAGACCACGTCAGGGACTTGATAATAACATTCGACATCCTGCGAGATTATAACATGAATCTCAATCCGTCAAAATGCAACTTTGCAGTAACGTCGAGGAAATTTTTAGGGCACATGGTGATAAGAAGAGGAATAGAATCTAGTCTTGAACAAATTAAAGCAATATTCGAATTGGCATCACCAACATCCATTAAGGAAGTGCAAAAATTGATAGGACAAGTGGCCGCCTTGAACAGATCTATTTCAAGGTCATCCGACAGATGCAAGTTATTTTACGACGTCCTGAAGAAAAACAAAGGGTTCTGTTGGACGTAAAGACATGAAGAAGCATTCAAGGAATTAAAACAATACTTGACGACAGCCCCACTGTTGTCAAAACCAGTACCTGGAGAGATATTATTTGTATACATGTCAGTCACAGAATAAGCGGTTAGTGGAGTTCTAGTAAGAGAAGAGAACAACATGCAATCTCCAATATACTATGTTAGCAAGAGTTTGGTCGACGTTGAGACTAGATACTCGTTACTACAGAAACTGGTGTTAGCTTTAGCTGTCACTTCAATCAAACTATGACATTATTTTAAAGCCCACAAAATATGTGTCAGGACAAACTATCCGTTGAAGATGGTGTTGAGAAGACCAGAACTGACAGGGAGGATGACGAAATGGTCTGTCAGACTAAACATGTATGACATAGTCTATGACCTCGCACGGCTCTCAAATCACAAGCTTTATCTAATTTTGTGGCAGATTTCAGCTCAAGTCAGTTAACAAAAGGTAATGATGAGTTACAATCGATGATGTTAGAAACAAGGATTGAGCCTTGGACAATGTACACCGACGGGGAGTCAAATGTCAATGGCACGGGTCTGGGACTTGTGCTTAAATCACCATAGGGGGATATCATAGCACATTCAATATGTTATGATTTCAAAGCTACTATTAACGAGGCGGAATACAAGGCGTTGATTATTGGCCTGATGACGGCAAAAGAATTGAAGATAAGTAACATTGAGGTATGTTGTGATTCCTTATTAATTGTTAATCATGTAAATTGGTCTTATAAGGGACCAGAAGATGTCGGCGTATCTGGGAATCGTCAAGGAGTTACAAACAGGTTTTACGAGGTTCAGTATTCGTCAAGTACCAAGGGAAACGATTACACAAGCTGATGCTCTAGCAGGACTGTGTGCTATTTTTTGACGGAAAAGTTTGAAGACCATACCCATTATACACATCCTGAGGCCAGCTACGGAAAGAGGTGAAGAATTAAAAGGTGTAATGACTTTGGAAGACTTGACTGATGATCAACCTGCTCAACTAACGAGTTGGACTATTGAAATAAAGGAATACCTATCGAATGATACTCGACCAAGCAACAACAATGAGGCAAGACGATTCAAGATAAAATCGTCAAGATTTCTGCTAATAGATGGAATTTTGTTCAAAACTTCTGCTACGGGTTTATTAAAAAGATGTTTAGAGGATGAAGAGGCCTGATGGGTACTGAAAGATGTACATGAAGGTGATTGTGGAAATCATTCTGGAGGCAGAAGTTTATCATACAAAGTACTATGTATGGGGTATTATTGGCCTACTATCAAGAAAGATGCTATTGATTATGTCAAAAAGTGTGATGCCTTGCCCACATACGGCGAAGACTTTTTGTTGCTGACGGAAAAAGAAGAAGTCCCGCCTCAAAGGCATACGCCCGTCCTACATCAATCGTCAGAATACTTGCACCCGTCGATTCCATCATGGTTATTCATGAAGTGGGGGATGGACATCGTGGGGAAAATGCCACCAGCACTAGGTCAGAAAGTATTTATGTTGGTCATGACAGATTATTTCTCTAAGTGGATAGAGGCAGAAACATTCCAACAAGTTAAGTCAAAGGAGGTAATATCTTTTATCAAACGTAATATTTTTTGCAAATTTGGTGTGCCATCTGAGATTGTTTGCGATAACGGCTCGCAATTCATAAGTGAAAAGATGGAATCCTTCTGTCGTCAATGGAACATAACAGTGATGAAGTCGACGCCAAGGTATCCACAGACCAATGGTCAAGCCAAGTCAAGCAACAAGATCATTGTTAATAACCTAAAAAAAAGACTGGCGACTTACAAAGGACGATGGGCTGAAGAGTTACCATAGACTCTATGGGCTGACAGAACAACTCCAAAGATGTCGACGGGTTAAACTCCATTTGCATTGGTGTATGTGACTGAATCTGTGTTGCCAACAGAAATTATGAGTCCGACAGCTCGTTATGGACCTCCAACAGTTGAGAGCAACGAAAGTGAACTCGTCCATGACTTGGATACAGTCGACGAACTCTGTGACATGGCCAAGATACGTATGGTCTCTTATCAAAAAAGAGTTGCGAATGCCTACAATAAAAATGTCCACATAAGGAAGTTTCAAGAAGGGGATCTTGTCATTAGAAAGGTCTTCCAAAACACAATGGACACCGACACTGGTAAATTCGCTGACGCTTGGGAAGGGCCTTACTTGATCGATGCAGTCGTCGGACGAGGAACGTATAGGCTGTCGACATTGGAAGGACTGCAGATTCCGAGAAGCTGGAATGCTCATCATTTGAAGGCATATCATTTATGATTTCTTCACAGGTCTTTATATTTCATTTTTCTTTTTCAATATAATAAGTCGCTAGGACATGTAGAATACCTGGATGACTAGTTTGCTTGTTACTTGTTTTATAGTTTAACTTGCTCTGTTGGTTCTTAGTTTGTTTAAATAAAATGCATGACACGCCTTTGTTTCAGAAATATGTTTTGTATATGTGAAATATATCGTACTTGCTTTTGAATAATTGATGGTTCTATGAATGCTTTAATTCATGCACTTTAATGCCTAATTTTTAATTTAGAGTATTATTTAAACACTTGATGAGCTACGAAAATTGCCATCATGATGTGCACACATTACGAAAACATACATGGTAACTAGGGGCATAGTATCCCGACATTACCAACTATTGGGCTGATCGCCCATGATGAATAAACTAAAGGCCCCGTCCTTTAAATACGAAACCAACAAAATGAGAAACAAAATTATTTACTTTTAAGTAATAATTTTCTGCATTCTCCATATTAAAAACAAAAACTACGAAAAATAAGTTAGTTTCAAGAGGGGGAAGGCCTTTTAACTACTTAACATGGTGCATACACTTACGTAAGAAAAATGATATCGATGACTGACACAATGAAGTGACGAATCAACGAGTAAAACGATCTGATGAATATAAGATTATATAATCTTACATCTACATAATTAAATGTTTTGGCAAATTTTATAAACAAAAATTATGAATAACCTAACATGATTTATATTCTTTTACATATATACGAGTTTAATAAAACTCGTCCACGAGTTGGACAACCTACTCGTTAAATACCATAAATACATGACGGCTACGCATAAACGACTTGTCAATGACGTACATATAAATTTTTTATACTTTAATACTTATGGACATACTCAAAGAACGTCTACAAACTTTTACGACAATCTCCATGCTTAGACAAGCTGTCGACAAATCCTGTATGGTCATGATATTTGACGAACGCAGCACCCACAAATATTTACAAAAATGAAATATCACAAAATATACATAGCAGATGAGTAATGGTAGTTAATCACTGAATGTTAACAACACAAGATCATAACGACAGATAAACCAACAAGGACAATGTTACGTGAAAGATGTCTATAGAAGATTCCTAGAACAATAAATAAAAATTCCGACGGTCCCCCGTCATGAAAGACGAAACATGGACTAATATCCAAACCAACAACGTAAAAACCGACGTCAAAGGAAAATAATTCGACAAAGTTCAGAAATAAAGAGTCCTAAATGAAATAATAACAACAAAAAGAGATAACCAACTACTCCTCGTCACTCTCATTGTCATCTTGAACATTCCTTGCAATCACAGAAGAGCCACCAACCGCTGCATTACCTCCATCGTCACCAGGGTTGACAGGATCATCCGGAAACGTACCTTCAGTTTCTTCAACTTTAGCAGCAAAACTGGTGAGCTCATTGCACATATCATTCATCTCTTTATGAGTCATGAACACCTGCTCCTGCAACACACGAATCTTCTCCTCGCAACTAGAATGTTCCAATTTCAACTCACCAATTTCAATAGAAAATTTCTGATAAGAAGCATGTGACAGCAGCATGGCTTGAAATGCCTGTAACAAGAATAAAAAGAAAAGATCACAATATGCTCATCAGAAGTGAAACAAAAGAAAAACAAGTACAAAGTACAAGGATTAAACATGAACTTATATGGAAAGAGTGCCCGACAGCTTCGACCATTATTTGGTCGACGGTCTTGGAACCATGACCACTAACCGTCTCGGGCAACAGAAGGGGGCTAGTATATGGACTAAAGATCTAGGCTCAACATTGACACTGTATCTATGAAGATCAGGCCATTTCTAGTCATCAACATCCATTTTCGTGTAGCATCCATAATAGCAGGAGGAGGTGGTAGAACCACCACTTTGGCTTTCTTCGATTGGGGCTCGAGGAACTTGATATTTTACGAGAACTCTTAGGAGTTTCACTCCCTCACTTACGTGCACGCTTCAGAAATAACTCTTTTCCTGACATCTCAAGAGCACGGATAACAGGACGCTTGTACTCTGCTCCATGAATTGGAAAAAGATTCTATATGATGAAGAAAAAGAGCAGTACTAATAACAATTGAAATATACCTTTGATGAATTGACGACCAGAGTTGGCCATCTTCTCGGCCTCAGGAGTACCAGTTGAGTCAGATGAAATGTCATTAATTTGAGTGTCTAGGGGTGTGATGACAATTCCCTTGACTTTATCTTTCATAACAGCAGTGCTCCTGGTATCCCTGGAATGAGACTCAGACCTACCAACATCCTTTCCGGCAGCAGACTTAAGGAGCAATTTATCGGCAAAGGCTGTTGCGTCAACAGGAGCAGAGTGTCGAATTGGACGATTCATACAATTAGGCCAAACTATGTGACCCAAAGGCAATGCCAAGATTTCACCAACTATCTTGACAGCCTTGACATCATCAATAGCCGATTCAGCACTGCAACCTGAAAAGGAAAGAACACAAAAGCAACACAAATAATGTGTGTTTTGACGTAGAGAAAAACAATTAACAAGTGGTATCGAGGCGAAGAGACACATGCCCCTTCAAATGGTAATGATGTAGACAACATGAGTCATACAAAAAAAATATAAAATACAAAGTACAGTGTGACCTTGATTCAGTAATATGACAAGGAACGAACAACAGTGTATGAGTACGGCTGAAAGGGGAAATACATCATACACGTGGCGTCATAACAAAAATTAGAGTTGAAGTAAAACAAAAATACAACACAAAATAGCAAGGTAATCATAGTTACCATTTCTGTTCCATTCTTCACGAAGGTAGGCAGCATGGGCTCCGAGTGACGCCTTCTTGACATAAAAGAAACTATTCTTCCAGCCACGATCATGCACGTAGTCCAAATTCAAAATTAACGGTCCTATCTTTTTACGACCAACTAGCCCATAAAGACCACCATTGAACTTCTTCGCTTGGTATGAGTATGTAATTACTGAGAGATCGATCCCAAGTTTGTGTTTGTCCTCGATTACATCTAAAGAAGCCAAAATTCTACATGCCGATGGCATCACTTGAGATGGCAAATATCCAAATTCCTTATAAAATCGGTAACAAACTTTGTAAATGGAAAAGACATACCAATTTCAAATGGGTAATTGTAGAAACAAACCCATCCAGGAGCATGGAAGTCATAAAATACTCCTTCATCGGGGACAATAAGCACCATATTAGAGTCTGACTTGAACAACAGGGTCGTGTCAACAACACTTCAGATGACATCGAACTAGAATTGGTACTCTTGGAATCGAGAATGCCGGTTGCCGTCCAACTAGGCTTCCCCATCGCAGCAGCTTGTACATGTTTATTACTACTCTTGTTGCTTTTTTTTACCATTAATTGATGAAGTGTTTGACACATCAGAAGAATTGAAGGGCGTGTGTATTGGTAGAATTTGATTGGAGCCCTAATTGATGGGAAGCTTAAGTAGAAGAGAAAAGGGGTGTTTGGATAATTATGAAATACATATCATGTATGTATAGTTATTTAGCATGTAAGAGAAGTAGTGGAAGACAAGTGCATTTCCCGAGAACAATCTCATTGGGCAGTTAGGACTCTTACCCCAATGAGATTGGGGACTATTGTTATAACCAGATTTTTGCACGTTCAGATTCATATTGACGAGTGAAAATTCTATGGATGAGCATATTAACAACACGACGGGTAAAAACTGTTTGGAGTCCGACGAGCGGATTGATTGCCTTAATTGATAAATATTTATTAATTATTGCAACATCAGTTGTATAGAATAATATTACAAATATTATTTTTCATTATATTAATAATTCATTGAAAATCCTAAAAAATAGGGGAGAGTAACAGCCGACGAGTAGACCAAGTCTCGACAGGTAAAACTGAAGCACTCAACGGGCAAAAAATTAAGGAAAGGATAAGATTCCTACTTCAACTATAATTCAAATACTTGGAACTGATCCCTACAATCAAGGATCGTGATCAACAGCTTGTAGCATGAAAATAGGATCGTGGGAGGCATCCAAATCAGACTATAAATATGTTCTTGAAGAGATAAACAAGAGGAGATTGAAATCTATCACAATTCTATACACACAATACACACATCCGACGGGTAGCTCCTGCACAGTCGACGAGTAGTACTTTTATATATTTTTATTCATTGAAAACACTTGTAATCAATCTTGAACAACATTCTAGTGGATATTCTTGGTTGGGCACATCCCACCCGCGGTTTTTTATCTTTTTACAAAGGTTTTCCGTGTCACCAAAATTGTCTTGTCTCTATTTTATTTTCTAGTCTTCGATTAGCTTTTTCATTCTTTTTTCTGCTCGTCCTACCGTCTAAATGCATTTTATGTACGATTTTACAATAAAAGAACTTAGTTATTAACCCTACAAAATCTAGTATGTATATATATATATATATATATATATATATATATATATATATATATATATATATATATATATATATATATATATATATATATATATATATATGAAGCGTCAAAAAATACAGGTCGATATATCACAAAATAATTCTTATATTATGTGTAACCCATGTTACTACAATAAAGCTCATCAGACCACCACGAGGAAGTTAGGTAATACACTGATACCGTCATACTGCAGTCTACATGTACCAAACAATAATAATATCTGCACTTCAGGTTCGGCATTTAAGTATCTCTACCACTACCTTGCTACTTCCAATACATTCCATGAAAAGTGATCGTCAAGAACAAGTATACACATGTGATTATTTTTTCTATATCAGAGGAACATGAGAGAACTTGGTAACACTAAATTATTGTCCAAGTGAGAAACGACATTTGCAAGCTTATCGTTTCAAAATATTACAATCGATCAGGTAAATTATTGATTTCGAACTTTGATTATATATTTTTCTAGTTCCGACCTTATAAATTTTGATTTCGCCGTTGACGATTGTTTAAAAAAATCTGATTTTGACACTACAGATTAATCAGACATAACTTGGCAAGTACTAAATTATTTTTTTATTTAGAAATTTATTACATGAATTTATCACAAATACGTGACTACAACGTTGATGAACTCTGAAGAAGTAATTAATTGAAATAAGTAAGATATTAAGATAGAGCTAGACCGAAAGATGGGCGTTGAAGTCATAAGAGTCAGTGGAAGATGGGGGACAAATGACGGCAATATGGCCAGGGGGGACGAATTTAGAAGAATTTTTTATGAGCTAAGTGTCGGATCATTTTTAAAAAATATTTTTATATAATTTAATTTTAATGAGGATATTTTTATAAAGATATTAATAAAAAAATTTAGTTAAAATACTTTTTAAAGGAGACAAATGTCCCATACTCTTTATTAGACCCGAATATATGGCTATTTGGTTTAGATTTTATTTTGCTGCTCCCACATTTCTAAATAAACTTCACCGATCCTTCATTTTATATATTATCTTGTTAATTTGTTATTGAAGAACTTTCTGTGTCCTTTTCGATCTGTATTGAATGGGTCACTAACACCTGTCTATTTTGTTTTTTCAAATATATTAATGTGGAGTTCGTCATTTTTATAGACTTACATTTTCAGTTATAGGCATGGTCGACAACAGATGTGTGTATATGTGTGATTTATTCAGTGTAAATTGTAATGCATTCTATTTATTCAGAAGATGATTGAAACTTGAAACTTGAAAGTTGGCAAGGCAAGTTCTGCAGTGGTGTCCTGGTGTGAATGTGCGATTATCAGTCTTGAGTAAAGGAAAAAAATAGTATTATTATTATATTTCGTAGAAACCACTAATTTCTATTTATTTATTTAATATTAATATAAATATCTGCATTGCCTTTTGAAAAATATACTACAACTTTTATATAAATTACATATAATTATTAAGTATCAAACATATTAATTACTTTTACTTTTACAAAAATAAATAAATATTATTGTTTTTGAATTTTTTTATCTAATTATCTTTATTCATTAGATCTGAATTCTTGAAATTTTATCGTTTTATTAAATTTAAATATAAAACACTAAAAAAATAATGTTCAACATGATGATTATCTGAGACAAACTGGTCAAATATGGTGATTATAGAAGACCTCTAAAATAGTTCAATAAAATCAAACATGGTAAGGTTTGAGTTCGTACTTTGATTAAACAAATTCAGACTCGAGCTTTAATTCAAATTAAATTTTTAAACATAAAATTATTTCAATAAAAAATTAATAAATTTGTATTGATTTATAAATTTTAATAAACCAATTTTCATATTATATATAGGATTGTATTGTTATTTTTTTATAAAAGAATGGATGGTTAAAATTCAGAAATTAGGAAGGGATTCCTGCCCGGCCTCGCATTTAAAATAAAATAAAAATTTAAAAAAAATTATATAATTATATCAGATATCAAAATTTATTGACTAAATTTCCGGAAAATCATTGCATTTGCATGACCCATAAATTATATATGTGTGTGTGTGAATTGATTGAGGCTGCTGTAGCACTCCCCCTTTTCCCAACGAGTAGAGATCCTCCGTACCATTTTTGGTATGTTGTTGTATTCCACTTTTTTGATTGATTAGGTAAATTAGGTAAAATTCTACTATCTATTAAAAAATGGATAATTGTTGTACTTAAATAGTACAACTAGGCTTAGGCGAAGAAATTGTTACACTATATTTAATTACCTTACTCACTTAATTGCCTATAAATATATTCATCCATGAATGAGAAAAATGCACCATTGTTCAGCTTCTTTACTCTCTTTGCTAGTATTGTTATCTACTCTCTCTCTTTCTTGTATCCCGTTCTTAGTAATTATAGTATTAATATTTGTTTCTAATTTATAACACGTTATCAGTACGAAATCCTGTCAAAAACTGAAAAGGCGTAATATTTATTTATTATATTTAAATATTTAATATATGTATATATATATATTTAATTATTATGAGACGTGGTTATGCCGTCTAATAATAATTTAAATTTATATAATCGGATCACCGCCTGCTGCAAATTAAATTATTGTTTGCGATACCATTTATTTTTGGGTGACGCCGAAAATATAGTGGGAACATTTTAATTACATTATCATATACATGTTAACAATATATATAATATTATTGTCTACATGAATTTTATTATTATAGTAACATTTATCTTTGGTAATTACTGAAGAATAGTGGGAACCTTAATTTTGTGATTTTTAAAGTGGTACCATTTATCGCAAGATATTGTGGGAACATTTTTATGATTATTATATGAATCATAATAGCCTGTTTATACATTAACTGACTTCAGAAGGATTTTCTACTTAAAATTAATTATCAGTCGGAGATAACCTGTATACGAGACGTCCGTATGGCGGGTAAAAATCCATTTATTGTTTTATATATAGATTTGTTTATTTTATCAATGATAATCATGATATAGACATTAATTATTAAGTATTTATTAACGCACATGATTCAATAAAGTGTTATGTAATATTTACATCAATTATTTAGTTTAATATTTTATGTGTTATAATTCAGATTTAGTATGACAAATCTTACAAACTTGTCGTTCGTTGCATTGGACATTTCTGGGGATAATTATTTGTCATGGGTACAAAATGTATAATTGTACCTTGGTTCAAAGAAATTAAGTGATATAAATAAGCCAGAAAATACAACTACATTGAAATAAAAGTTTACCTCTATTATATTTCTCCGACACCACATGCAAGAAAATTTAAAATCTGAGTACCTAGAAGTCGAGGATCCTTACATTTTATGGAAAAATCCAAAAGATAGGTTTGATCATCAGAAACTAGTTTATCTATCTGCCGTTGAAAATGATTGGGCTAATTAAAATTTCAAGATTTTAAAAGTGTCGGGGAATATAACATTACTTTATTCAAACTAAGTTCTAGGCTCATTATGTGTGGTGAAAAAGTTACCGAGAAAAGAAAGATTGACAAGGCACTATCAACTTTTCATCCCAATAATATCAATTTAGTAGGGAGCACAAATTTACAAAATTCGAGGATCTCCTATCAACCCTCCTCATTGCTGAACAGAATTATGAATTGGTGATTAAGAATCATTAATCACGTCCAACAGGATCTGTCCCTTTAACAGAAGTAAATTACAGAATGTGCGTGGAAAAAGGCATAGAGGTTGACGTGGTTATGGCCGATATCGTGGACAAGGTCGAAGTCATGGGAATTTTCATCCTTATAATATCTCTGACCACCAGAAGTGGTAACCTGAAACACAGAGCAAAAGAAAGGTACCCCGAGGTGGGAAAACTGAAAGTATATACCACATATGTGGAATTGAGGGGCACTGGGCACGCACTTACCGCATCTCAAAATATCTTGTTGATCTATATCAATCATCCAAGATGTCCAAGAGAAAATGGTGGAAACAAATTTCACCAATAATAACCTTGATGATTCCTCAATAATCACAATGGGAGGAATGATCATTAATGATCTGAATGAACCTAATGAAACTCTCATATGAAAGGCTGAAGATTAGTTTCATATAATTATTATATTTGCATGTATTGTCTTGTTTAACTATGTAATGTTCTATGTTTCTATTAAATAAATTATGTTATTTAATTATATACATAATGGAATATGAAGTTATATGCATTGCTGGTTGTGGTAAAACTCATACGATTCTACAAAACCCAAGATATTTTATACAACTAACCAAAACCAAAGCACAAGTTGAGACTATATCTGGTGTATCTAATATTATTGAGGGTTTTGATAGAGCTAGTTTTATCTTACCTAATGTTACACCCATTCGTATTCCAAATGTATTATTTTCTAGTAAGTCCACCAGAAATCTTTTTAGTTTTAAGGATATCTGACTCAACGGTTTTCACATCGAGACCACTTCTGAAACTGGTAAAGAATATCTCCTCATCGCTTCTGTTAATTCTAGCAACAAGAAAATATTAGAAAAGTTTCACTCACTATCCTCAAGATTATATATGATGAAAATCAGAATCATTGAGTCACATAACATTGTTGCTCCCAAACTCACAGATCCAAAATTATTTATACTTTGGTATGAAAGATTAGGCCACCCTGGTGTATCTATAATGCGTCGCATTATAGAAAATTCTACTGGACATCTTCTTAAGGATTTTAAAGTTCTTTCAATAAATGACATTCCTTGTTCAGCATGTTCTTTAGAAAAATTGATTACTCGACCATTACCTACTAAAATTCAGCTTGAAAATCCAGTTTTTCTAGAAAGAATCCAAGGCGACATATGTGGACCCATACATCCATCATCTGATCCATTTAGGTATTTCATGGTCTTAATCGATGCCTCAACTAGATGGTCTCATGTTTGTCTTCTCTCAACTCGTAATGACGCTTTTGCAAATTTTTTTGCTCAAATTATTAAATTACGAGCTCAGTTCCTAGATTATCCCATTAAGTCAATACGTTTAGATAATGCTTGCAAATTTACATCTACAACTTTTAGTGACTAATGAAGGTCTTTAGGAATCTCAGTCGAACACCCGGTTCCTCATGTACATATACATAATGGATTAGCCGAGTCATTTATCAAAAGACTTCAATTCATTGCAAGACCTTTGTTGTTAAAAACAAAATTATCTACATCTATTTAGGGTCATGCAATACTTCACGCTGCCAATATTATTAGGATTAGACCAACTGCCTACAACAAACATTCTCCACTACAACTGGTATTTGGTCAAATACATAATATTTCTCACTTCAAAGTTTTCGAAAGTGTTGTATATGTCCCAATCGCTCTACCACGGAGATCAAAGATGGGAGCCCAGAGAAGAATAGGTATCTATGTTGGTTTCGATTCAGCATCCATAATTAGATATCTTGAACCACTAACTGGAGATTTATTTACCATGAAATATGCAGATTGTCATTTGATGAGTCTATATTTCCTCCCTAAGGGGGAGATAAACCCTTGAATAAAAATAATCCCGAGATAACATGGAATGTATCAGGATTACATTTTCTAGATCCGCATACTGGTCAATGTGAGCTTGAAGTTAAGATAATTATCCATATGTAAAATATAACAAATCAAATGCTAGACACATTTAACGATTCTGGAAAAACAATAAAATCTCATATACCTACAGTAAATACTCCAGCCAGAATAGATATACCAATTTAAAAATTAAATTCTAAGGAATTGGTTAGAGAATCAAACCCACGTTTGAAGCGTGGTCGACCAGTCAGTGCAAAAGATATTGCATCACGAAAATGAAAAATAAAGAAAATTGCCCCAGAAGTGGCACATGCTCCAGAAGTAGTAAATATCCCTGAAGCGGTATTATCTCATGAAGAGATTTTAGTCCCCAAAGACACGCGATTAAATAATCATGAAATTTCAATAAATTATGTGCATGATATGAAATTATGGAATCGAAGTAAAGTTGTAATCGATGATATATTTATGTACTCTACGGTATTAGAATAGAATTAAATTCATTGTGCATGAGAGAGGTATTTGGACTTGTAGGCCAAATACCAATTGGTGTGAACCATGTTGGAAACAAATGGGTATTCATAAACGAAATTAAAGAAATGAAATCATGATATATAAAGCCCGACTTGTAGCTCAAGGATTTTCTCAAAGGTCTGTCATTGATTATCAAGAGACATACTCGTCAGTAATGAATGGAATTACTTTTCGTTTTATATTAGGTATGACATCTAAAGAAAAATTAGAAATACGTCTTATGGACGTTGTTACCGCATACTTATATGGTTCACTTGATAGTGAAATTTATATAAAAATCCCTGAAGAATTGAAAATGGATGGGTTCAAGAAATCTCATCATATATACTCCATTAAACTTCAACGATCATAGTATGGATTAAAATAATCTGGTCACATGTGGTATAACAGACTTAGTCATTATTTACAAAAGAATGAGTATATAAGCAATCAGGTTTGTCCATCTGTTTTTATTAAGAAATCACAAACTGGCTTTGTGATTATTGTTGTATATGTGGATGATTTGAATCTAGTAGGAACATCCAAAGTAGGGGTGGATCCAGTGTACAAGGAGGGGGCATAGGCCCCCGCTGAAAAATATAGGTAAATAATTAAAATATAGAGATTTATTTTAATGCCCTCACTAAAAATTAATTATTATGTATATGGTGCCCCCACTAAAGTTTATTTCTAGATTCCACAATGATCTAAAGAGGTTAATGATGATGTCATATATATAAAGACGGAATTTGAAATGAAAAATCTTGGAAGAAAAAAATATTGTCTTGGTATACAAGTAGAACACTTGTCATCGGGAATTTTTCTACATCAATCCACAATATCGAAAAAGTCTTGAACATATTTTACATGGATAAATCTCATACTTTGACTACTCCAATGGTAGTTCGATCTCTAAAACCTGATAAAGATCCATTTCGACCACAAGAAATGGTGAAAAAGTCCTTGGACCTTAAATTCCATATTTTGGTACAATTGGTGCACTCATGTACTTGACAAATAATACAAGGCCAGATATTGCATTTGCCGTGAATTTATTATCAAGATTCAGCTCTGCTCCAATAGACAGACATTGGAACGGGATAAAACATATATTTCGTTATCTACGTGGAACGATCGATTTTGGGTTATTTTATCCAAATAACTCGACATCTCAATTGATCGGACATGCAGATGCCATATATTTGTCAAATCATCATGTTGGAAAATCACAAACCGGGTATGTATTTACATACTATGGTACAACCATTTCCTGGAAATCCATAAAGCAAACTACGGTGGCAAACTCATCAAATCACTCAGAACTAATTGTGATTCATAAAACTAGCAGAGTGTGTGTATGGTTGCGGTTCATCATCAAAAATATTCAAGAATCATGTAGATTACCAGACATCACGAGAAATCTCACTGTTATGTTTGAAGACAACATGACGTGCATTGATCAACTCAAAGAAGGTTATATCAAAGGAGACAGAAAGAAGAACATTTCACCAAAATTCTCTTTTACACTCATGAACTCCAAGAGAATGGTGAAATTGATGTCCAACAAATTCGGTCATGTGACAACCTTGCTGAATTAATTATTCACAAAATCATTGCCAAATTCAACATTTGAAAAACTATGACATAACATTGGAAGGCGCTGACTCAAAGATATGCTTCAACAAAACTTCAGTGAATGATTAGTTAATTTCAAGGGGAGAGTGTATTCTTTTTCCTTCGTCGAATTTTTTATCCCACTGAGTTTTTCTTTGACAAGATTTTAACGAGATAGACTATGATCCATACTGTAATGACAATCAAATGGAAGTGTTGTGAACTAATTGTTATTTTGTCAATACTCAAATAGTGCAGCTAGGTTTAGGTGAAGAAATTGTTACACTACATTTAATTACCTTGCTCCCTTATTTATCTATAAATAGATTCATCCGTGAATAAGAAAAATGCACCACAACAATTGCTCAGCTTCTTTACTCTCTTTGCTTAATAATTATAGCAGTAATTAATATTTGCTTCTAATTTGTAACAATAATGAAATTTTACTTTAATATGAATAATGTAATTTTACTTAACCTGTATAACCAATAAAAAAAATGGAATATATTGTGACACAAAAAATGGGGAAGAAGATTTGAACTCGCCCCCGAGTGATAAGATCGGATGCCAACCCTTGCTGGGCCAAGATGTAAGGTTGAACTTATCCAGGCACCCTAATAATTAAGAAACAAAGGTAAATAAGATTATGTACCGGTACGCGTGTACAAGATGTGCAGTATATAATCGAGAGTATATAGCTAGCCCAACTGTGTACATTGCCTAGTATTTATATAGTAGTACGTCTAGATAGAGGCAGACCTACTCGCGCAACTAGTACATAATATATTAATCACATTAATATTCCCAAGTCACAGCCTGAAAAATGTCTGGCTATTATGCTCAAATCATTGTTATCATGGTGCCTTTTCCCGCACAAGGCCATCTCAACCAACTCCTCCACCTCAGTCGCCTCATCTCTGCTTACAACATTCCAGTCCACTACGTTGGAACCACCATGCACAATCGACAAGCACGCTGTCGCGTTCAAGGCTGGGAACCACATTCAGTTGCCAATATCCATTTCCATGAATTCCATCCCCCTTGTTTTGCTTCCCCTCCTCCTAAACCTAACTCTCCTCTCGCTCATCTCCAACCATGTTTTGACACCACTCCACATCTTCGCAACCCTTTTGCCACCCTTTTGAAAAACCTTTCATCGGTTGCTAAAAGGGTTGTAGTGATTCATGATTCTTTGATGACTACAGTTGTCCAGGATGTGGCTTCGGTGCATAAGGCCGAGGCTTATGTTTTCCATAGCGTTTCGGCTTTTACGGTTTTCTTGCACTTGTGGGAAGCCATGGGGAGGCCTTTTCCGATCAACGTCGACATGTTGAAAGATGTTCCTTCCTTAGAAGGTTGTTTTACAACGGAATTCAAGAAGTTCCTCAGCTCGGAATATAATTGTATGAAGTTTGCTTCCGGCCGAATATACAACACATGCAAGAATATAGAAGCCCCTTATCTTGATTTACTTGCTAGACAAGAAATAAACAAGGACATGAAGCAATGGGCTCTTGGTCCATTTAATCCTGTTGTTCTCTCCCAAAATAAGTGTCTTAACCGGCACAAATGCATGGAGTGGCTCGACAACCAGGCTCCCAACTCTGTGATATTTGTCTCCTTCGGGACCACAACTTCACTAACCCAAGATCAAATCCAGGAGCTTGCAATTGGATTAGATAAATCCAACCAGAAGTTCATTTGGGTGTTGAGGGATGCTGACAAAGGAAATATATTTGTGGATGATCAATTGGTTAATAACCGTGACACTATATTACCAGAAGGGTATGAAGAAAAGATAAAAGAAAAGGGAATGATTGTTAGAGATTGGGCACCACAATTGGAGATTTTGGGACATTCGTCAACAGCCGGATTCATGAGTCATTGTGGATGGAATTCATGCATGGAAAGTATTACGATGGGAGTGCCAATTTTAGCATGGCCTATGCATTCGGATCAGCCGAGGAACACTGTTTTGATAACAAAGTTTCTTAAGATTGGTTTAGTTGTCAAGAACTGGGCCTCGAGAAGTGACTTGGTAACTGCAGAAACTATTGAAACTGTTATTCAGAAGTTGATGAACTCTGAACAAGGAAGTGAGATAAGAAAGAGAGCAGCCAAAATGGGCGTTGATGTCAGGAAGTCAGTGGTAGGTGGGGGCGTTAGCTGCTTGGAGTTGGATACTTTTATTGCTCACATTTCGAGATAAACTTCCAATTCTATATTTTATGCATGTTTATCTTGTTATCGATCTATGACCTGACTGTCGCTTTTTGTATTGAATGCATTATCAAAGCTGGCCTCTTTCTGGTTTTATAACGGTTTTTTTTTGTAATTTTTTAACGCTTATGTTTACTCTTACAGTTTTAAGATCGATATCCTTCACAACTGGTGTGTTTGTATACATGCATCTGACCTACTCAGAAGATGGTGAAAGGTGAGGGGTGTTTGTAATATGTAGCAACATCTGTAGTGATGTGAAAGAAATGTCGATATTGTTCATGTTCATTAATCTGTACTGTATGTTGATATAGACATTTTTCTAACTAAGAATTGAGTACAAGTTGTTGAAAGATATGTTCTACTAATCTATAGTACTAAACCTTTTACTGATATATACTCATTAAAAGGCCAACAAGTTATAATTAGCAATTACTCCCTCCGTCCCAACCAATTCTTTACACTTTCCTTTTTGGGACGTCCCACCCAATTCTTTACATTACTAAAAATAGTAACTTTTAACAATAAATATATTATTACATCCACTACTTCACTCCACTTTTTCAACACTTTACACTATTACACCCACTACTTCATTTATTTTAACAATAAAATCACTATTACACCCACTATCCTTGGTCTCCGTGCCCGGACCAAATGTAAACATTTGGCCGGGACGGAGGGAGTAACTAGGAAGTAATTTTAGTTTTCAAGTAGTAATAAGTGTTAGGTTGTTCTTAATCACTCTGTTTAGTGCAGATGTCATAGAGAATAATCTTATTCTCAGTGTCTGTCTTTAATTGCTCCACGGCCTACCCGGTCAAATGGCTTTGAATATGTACTTGAATTCATTCAAGATGCTTACGAGTAAAACTCAAATTGAAGAACAACATTGCCAAATTAACTATTCTTCATTCACTTTACCAACTTCGGTCTGTATGATATATCCTGCGCGCCTACCCTCCACATTACCACAACATAACATTTTTACCCAAGTGCAATAAAAATACTCTATATAGGATGTTCTAGCAATTATATATTTCTATAAGTTTTACGACCCATGTCTTCAATTAGACTAGTAACACCAGTTAGTGATTACAGACTACCCTAACTAATCTTCTTTATGATCAACTTTATCATATTAATATATACTTCCTTGAAGAAGTAATCTTGAAAGAGATGTGAGGCCTGACGGTTGGCCATTTATGATTTACCATAACCAGATTTATAAGCATTTCTTGAAGGCAGACTTGGTGAGTCGGATTCTTTGTTAGAACTGTTTCACTGATTACAAATGTAAACTTTCATCAACTATTTTTCTATAACACTCTCCCATGTCCTAAATCTGGTAAGATGAAGGGGTATAACCTAATTTATCTGTTAAAGTATAGAAGATTCAATGGTACGATTATCTCCGACCTGCATAATAGATATACAAGTATTTGTCTTGCACATATATAAAACGGATGAAAAAGAAGCAGGAATGTGACAGTGACAGTTGTTTGGAGTTGCAGGTGGCTTGAAGATGATTTACTTAATAATGAATTTACTATAATTCCAAGGTTGGAATTAGGAAAACAAGCAAGGATATTGTTTGTACCAGATTTTCACCCCATCAGGATGCGACTACATGTAGACAGGACGACAACATTATTGACAAAGAGTTGATGCTGACACGAAGGAAGCAGACGGGAAGACTCGACGTTAACTTGGGTCGGCGCGATGGAAACATGATAACTCGACGACAACGTGGGAGAAGCATGAAATAGTCAAATAATTGTCCTAATTTTTACGAATGGGTTAACATCTTATTACTAAAAGATAGGATCATGGATGATTAATCTCCTACAAGCTTGCTGATGAGGCTAATGGTGATTATATATTATCAGCATACACATACACACAAGACTTGATGATTACACAAGACACTGACAGGAGCTGACCAAGTTTATCTGTCGACCAACTCCTCCTTAAAATCTAGGAGATAAACTAACAACTTCTCCCTACAATCAAGAAACGTGATCAAGGTTGTTACCTAAAGATTTGTAACGGGAAAATGACTCCATTCAGTTATAAATAGCAGCCAAAGTGAAGAAAAAAGGGGCTCCACAACTTAGAGAGAAATTCAGCTTATATAGCCCACGAGTATATATACATTGCCGATGAGTACAAATGGATGTATAGGCTGTTTAGTACTTGTATTTTGATTTCTATCACTTGTAAACACTCAATCATCAATTATAGTGGATAACTTTGGTCTGGTCACCCCACCCGCGGTTTTTAACGTTTAAGAAGGGGTTTTCTGCATCACCAAAATTACTTGTGTTCTTATTCTTTGATTCATTTTTCTGCACTTGTCAATCTACTTTGTTACTTGTCCTTCAAGCATGAAATCATATAGACTTAGTTATTAACCCTACAAAATTTGGCTAAAATAGATGTACATCAACATAATATGGAACTTATAATCTGTGCACTTACATTTCTGTATTGTAGGATTTAAAACATTGTTAATTTCTACTGCAGGAGTGCATATGCAGCTTCTACAGAAGAAATATCAAGAGGAGTTCGATCAATTGTTGTCTGTTGTCTAGTTCATGGTGCTTCAGGCCGTCACTTGAAAGTATTAGAGTAGAGGTAAACAATATTTATACAAGATCTCAATGTTGACTTGTTGCTTGCATTATAATACCTGCCATCGCTGAAACATATTATGAATTATGATGCCGGGAAGACTGTGCACTTCAACAGGTAGTATTAGAGTCTACCGTCCGAGTGCGACTATTCATTAAATTGATTAACCACCGTGTCAAGTATATATAATTGGAAAATGACCCTTGAAACTCGAAAAAATGGCAAAGAGGGACATATGTCATTCACTTGCAATCAAGTGTTTGACCCATCTTGAATCCAAGATTACTGAGGTCCCCGAAGTGCTACTCTTTTTCATTGTTAAATGACTTCTCTACAATTCAGATAAAGACATTTCCTCCTTCCTTTCTCATTTGTACAGAATAGTATTTTCTGACATCCTTTGATTCGATCCATTATGGATACACTGTATAGTCTATGCATATGTGCTTATGGCCAAACAGGCAAGACTTGCACAATCATAAGACACATCAACATTGTGTAAACATCAGTACTTGATAAATTCATCGATCTTAGAGCAAAGAATACAAAACATGCACAATGAAGTGTCCGACAGGAGTCACAGGATAGATAGAAATTAACAATGACCGAGTCAGGGATCTCCTCAGGGTCAATAGTCTTCATAAAATATATCCTTTTCTGGATTGATCAATTTGCATATCTTAGATTTTCACATTATAATTGTGTCCACTGGAGAAAAATGTTCAAATAACACACCCATGTTCTAATTCTGCTAGGATAAAGTTGGAGAACCTAATTATATGTTACAATATAAAAGATTCAACATTACGATTTTCCCGGTCTGCATGATTACTTAATAATGAAGGTGATTACAATGTTGGAATTTGGAAAGCAAGATGTGCTTGTCCAAAAACAGAACAAGCCACAAGGATCTATTGCAAACATACATCAACATAACAATGAAGTTGTACGTGCGTTCATTTTTGTATTGTTGGATTTAGAACATTGTGTCTACTGCAGGAGTGAATATGCAGATTTCGCAGAAGAAAATTCAAGAGATCAATTGTTTAGGTATAGTTTAGGGAAGTATTCGGTTTCTCAGTAGAATATTTATATATAACCTAGGCCAGCTTGAATGGTGCGCATTTGCATAGTCTTTGGGTCATTTGGCCCGGGGGTGTAACAATCTAGTAATCTAAACACTTCTAAAAGAATGCCTTTATAATTAATTTAAATTACCTTGGAAAAGAATTGGCTCCCAGGCCTAGAGAAGAACATAACCACCAGGTTTTGTCTTGAGATCATAATGATCTTGAAGGATTTCTTGTGTCCATGCTCCATACTCCATTGCAGTATTCAAAAAATGTCACCCAATAGTATTTCCAATTCGAGGGGATCAGAACTTAAGACACCAAATGCAAAGCAAGCAAAGTACATAGAAATAAGTTTTGTGTGTGTGTGTGTAGTTTTAACTCCCTTTCTATTTTGATCCTTTAATTAGGAGTTTAATCTTCCACCACAGTCAGCACGAAGACTATCAACCAGTACCAGGGGTGTTCCAGCAATGCCAAATAATGCAATTGGAGATAGAACAGGAAACACCAAGGTCTTTGTTTATTCAATATTTTTTTCCCTAAGAAATCTGTGGATGAACAGAGTCGAAAGACCTGTAACAACAAAAGATAAACCCTTTATTACTTGAGATATTTAATCATGCTCACTTAATATTTTAGTTATAGTGATAACATAAACCACCAAAAAACTGAGTTCAATTTATAGCTCTCACAAAAGTGTATTGTTTGTATTTGTTTTAATACTATACTACATACTCTCTTCATTCTAAAATAAAATATGAAAGTAATTTCTTTTACATCATTAAATACGAACAAAAAAGTCAATACGATAATTATATTTAAAGGGAAGGAGCATTTTTTTAAAGTTAATTGGGAAGGAGCATTTTTATTTTGAAAGAGAAATGATCATTTAACCTGAAGCAAAACAGCAGCCATAATTGACTGCAATTCAGACACCTCAAGTGGATTAGAACTGGACAAGTACTTGGTTCTTACAACGCTTAACAATAGACAATAGACACCAAGACACGTTACCTATACTATATTCTGCGTGAGAGCCTGACAATCCCAAATAGTAATCACTTGTTCACTTCCAATGGAGAATAAATTTTTACTGAACAATTAATCGCCTGTACCACCAGTTTATTCCGATTATAACTTGGTTAATTATAAATAAAATTGTCGAATTTTATTATTGTAAGAACCGGATAACAAAACTCATTTAAGTTGCACAATGTAGTTGAATTATATCGAAACAACCCATTAGATTATGTAAAAGATCGATATATCCATAGATTTTGTAGACATGAACACTGATACAAATCAAACCCACAATAATGTAAGAATTGGAACACAAACTCATAAACATGGTGCCATATCATGTACTAGAACTAATCAAGTAGCTAAATCCCCACTTATTAGCCCACAATAACCACGGGCCCCACTATCATATATACACAGAATTGAGAAAATAGATTCATTAGACATGAATCAGAATCCATTGAGATATTTTTAATATATATAATTGACTAATTTTACATTCAACCCCCACTTTGCTTGCACCCTATTCCTTGCTTGATGTAGACAACAACGTGGTAGACTAGTTGCGGTCCACTTTATACGACACCGTTTTATCTAGAAAAATGAGTAATAATTATCCATAGCTTAGATCACACGGTGTCGTTTCTTAGGTCCGCAAAAATAATAAAAATGGAAAAGGTAACTGTAATAAAACGAAATGAACAAGGATCTGTGACGAGGATGATCTGCATTCGTGTCTCTCTAACTCAATAACCCTTGTTTCCTTATTACATCACATACATATATTATTGAAGATCTATACTTGTATTATTGTATACATACACCATCTTCTCTCCGAATCAGTTTCTTGGATTTTCTTTTTCAGGTCCACCCTCTCTCTCTGTCTCAATATATAAATATTGTGTGTTGGCATATATTAAATTAAGTTCCTTTGTATATGGATAATTATGAATGACAATGAATATATATGGGGTTTTATGTTGTAATAATTCATGGTTCCATGCTTTTGTGTTATGAAGGTGATGATTAACAAAGATTTCATGATGTGATCAAATTTGATTTTGTTTGACTATTATGTGAATTTGTGTGGTGATTTTGTTACCTGGGTTGATGTCAAAATGGATTCTTGATCATGTTTTCCAATGTTTGAATTGTGTGTGTGTATATTTGTGTATACTTGATTATGAAGATCTCAGGATCTTGATTGTTTTCTCTGTTTGAAGAAGTTAAAATTACATAATTTGTGTATATTGCTACTATGTTCTCACATGAAAAAAAAAGTTGTTGCTTTGTTGATCTGGTTCTAAAATTGTTAGATTTTCGTTGAGGTCTTCGTCTTCCTATTAATTGTGGGATGATCATATTTATGTTTTTGATTTGCAAGTTTGGAGGTGGAATTTGAGCTTGGTGACCCATGAAAGTAATGGTTCAAATGAGTTTATCTGTTTCAAATATGCGTGTTTCATTTGTGTTCCATCCACTTCATGTGTCCTTGCATTGATAACCGTTTAGGACACAGCGGTTAATAATCATATCACAAATGCCATATTATACATAAAAAATGCTCTATTTGAAACAAAAAGAGCTGTGTTACTAAAGGAGAGCATCTCTTTAGCATTGTTATTGTGGCAAGTTTTCTTTTTATGGTGTGGTTTTTAATCAGAGTCACAAAAAATTGCAGGTATGCATATCAATATATTGAGTTTGAACTCCATTTTTAACACTGATTTTTAGTTGGTAGATTTGTAGATCCATCTAGTTCATATGCTCAGTATTTTGCGCAAATAGCATATTTATTGATGGAAGTTAGCATCATAGCAAGATTATAATTTTCAACTTCCTGAACAAGCGAATTTCATGATAATCTTAGGTCTAGTGCCAATCTCTGAATTGAGCTTTAACTGAAGTTAAAGCTTGTAGTTTGTATTTGCATTTGATCATGAATATGCCTCTCTCACAAGCACAATCATTAATCTTTTTGTGATCTGTTTGGCTAAACATTTTATCTACAAAGAAGGTATATTTCAAGCTCCAAATTAGACTTTACTCCTATCTCTCTAAGAAGTTTTTCATATATATTGCAGAATCTCTGTAAAAATGAGTGACTGATGGCAGCGGCAGAAGCAAGGGCTGCTTGGCAGAGAACAGCTAATCGCTGCTTTGTCCAAGAAGACGCAAAAAGAGCTCCAAAACTAGCTTGTTGTCCATCTTCAGGAGCAGCAATTAAGCAGGTTGATTCTGGATCTGCAAATGCAACAGATGGGCAAGAATATCGTGTTCCAGGTTTTGTTCCCCACAACAACCGCCCTTCATGTATGAATGTACCTCCTGACACTAAATGGTGGCTCCAGCTGCAACCCAACCATGGGTACCAGAGGGGATTGTTAAATAATCAGTTAAATACAGTTGAGGCAGAGATGGATATCTATGGAGGTGGTTTTGCGAGCTTGAATGTCAAAACTAGTCGAGTCCACTTAAACAATGTTGGTACATTGCTTACTAGAAATTTAAACTCAGAGCCCACTTGCGGCACTGAAGGTAGAGTTTGTGCAAGTTTTATAAAGAAAGAACATAGTGTTAACATGCAAGAGCTGAAGGCAGAGTATGCAAAGAGTGTTCAAGAACCTATAAAGATGAAGGATGATAAAGAATCTTATGAATTTGTCGAAATGCATCATGTTGATAGTGATAGTTTAAATACATCAGATGAGTGGTGTCTTGATTCAGGATCATTGATTGGGAGTGGAAAAAAAGATCCTTGGTGGAAAACTGCAGATAGTGATGAATTAGCTTCTTTTGTTGCACAAAGATCATTTGATCTTTTCGAGAATTGCGATCTTCCCCAGCCTCAGACAAATCACATGAAAAGGGACGTGAATGATCGTGTTGGATTTTCCAATCGTGATGGGAGTATCAACTCTTCTGTTATGAAGCCTCAAATTGTTGATCGCAGCAATCGGACTAGTCATGTATGTGGCAGCAGCACCACAGGAAGTGCTTGTGGAAGTAATTGGTCAGCTGAAGTGAACTCAAAATCTGGTATAGATAGGCCTCTCAGGTATTGAGACAATAACTTTTTTGGCTTCTGACTATTTTCTTAGAATTGTGCACCTTATTTCTCTGGTAGTCTTGTTAAGAATATTAGAAATGTGATGATTGTAGTAGAATAGACACTCCCACAATTTTGGTGTGTCTGCTGTGTCAGAACACTGAAAGTTCAACCTAAAGGACACAAGTGCTTGACATTTCCGTCCAGCACCATAATTAAAGCAATATGTTCATGTAATGATAGTACTAGAAACTTTGTAGTAATGAATTTTATTTAAGATGTCAACAACTAGGGCCATTGTAATTCAGAATTTAATAATCTGACTATATATTGTGACAAGAGAAACAATTGAGCAGAAGTAGATCAATCAATTTTCATGGACACCAGTTTTGTTTCTTGTTACTTGGCAATTTTCCCTAGGAAGCTGTGAGAATTGATATATTTATCACAAGTAGATCGGTGGTATTTTATGTAACCTAATATAGAAATGATTTTATAAGTTTGTAATTTGTTCTAAAAATGAGTTTCATTTTTAGTTCTTACAAAACAATAAGCATGTTTTTCCCTTCCTTATTAAGGCGTAAAACAGTGATTGGTTAATTGATTTGCAGTTGCACCATAAACTGCATTTTTCAATAATTCATTAGACTTCTTTGTGCAATATTCGTCGTCTTGGCCGAGAGTTGTTATATTAGAGCCGCTTCAGTCCGATCATTTGCTTCATCATTCTGGATAATCAAGTATCTAACTTTATTCCGTTGGTGCATGCGGTGTGCAGTTGTAACACAACTAGATTAGGCAAAGCCGAATCACACATTTCTGATAAAGCTCAACTGTTAGAAGCGCTGAGGCATTCTCAAACCCGTGCCAGGGAAGCAGAGATGGCAGCAAAGCAAGCATATGCTGAGAAGGAACATGTTGTGAAGCTTTTTTTCAGACAGGCATCTGAGTTTTTTGCTTATAAACAGTGGTTCCAGCTTCTACAGTTGGAAAACTTGTACTATCAGATAAAAAACAACAAAAACCATCCAATGTCTGATATTTTCCCATCAGTGTTGCCATGGATGCCTATAAAGAACAGGAAAATGCGAAAGAAGGCAGTGAAAGGTAAACGTTCCAAGCGAGGGCGTTCGAGATGTAATATCCACGACTACACACTTATGTTTGCTTTGGGGTTGAGTCTTGTAGGTGCCGGACTGTTCTTGGGTTGGACCATTGGTTGGATGTTTCCAGCGTTGTTAGTGTAGCAGACTGCCAGACTGTGTTGTAGCATTATTGTACAAATATGTGAATATTGGTTTACTGATTAGAATGAAGAGCATGTAATGTAGTAGATGTTTCATCTATGCAAATATTTAGGTTCCTTGGTTGTGGTGGCTACCTTAATTTTCTGCATTTCGGTTCCATCTACAAGAAATTTATTTGGGCTGAGGGTGTACTTAGTTTGTATAAATGATGTAATATATGATGTTTTATGTATTGTATCCTCTGTATAAGCGCAAGAGAACTTTCTTCAAAAGTTCATCAATTTGAGAATTTTAATGATATAATGATGATAAAAAAAATTAATTTAGTTATATGATTTCCACCGTTGACATATTTAAAATGTAAGTTGTCTAAGACCTCATAAGTTAACAAAATATTTGCATGTTTTTATTAATTAAAATATTGTTGGCAGAATAACTAATAAGTCTGAAAATATTTAATCCATCTATATCGCTTATCGCCTTCTTTTTCTCCCTCAGTAGGGCAGAATACACCTCATATATTCAATTTTTGACAATTAATTACCAAAAAAATAAAATTCAATTTCTTGATGAATATCTTTAATTTTTGTAAATTTATGAAGTTCTTCCATCAAATCCTAATTAGGAAGCCATTAAAATGTGACTAACATACCAGAAATGGACTACTAGGCCTAATAATAGATGCAAGAACGATCATAACAATCACAAATAAATGGATTGAACAAAAACCCCATTTTTATGTCTTATAATGTTTAAAATATAATAATAGATATATTTTTATAAATATATGGGATGAATTTTATATTTATTATTTTATCTTTTCAATATTATATTGAAAAAATACCTTAAAAAATGGGGGGAAATTCAAGAACATCCTCAGATTCATAAATAACTCTCTTATATTATATTATTATTAGCATAATTTAATCCTTATCATTATTATTATATTAATTTAACCATTCTAAATTATATTTAATATTAAAATAATGACATAGGGCGATATTAGTATCAGTTGACTACAGTATATAATATCCTCCTCTGAAACAAAATATATAATCGCCCAAAAATAATATTAATCATAGAATATACTCATTCTGTCTAAAAAATATAATTATTTGTAAATATCTTTTTCAATTTTAAGTACCTTTCCAAAAAAGAAAAGAAAATAAAGTGGTCCGAACGGACGAAGTATGTGATCATACCCGACCCGAGAGAGAGAGAGAGAGAGAGAGAGAGATGACAGTGATGAAGACGTTGAGGATATTTGTAGCCCAGGAGCCTGTTGTCGCTGCTTCTTGCCTCATTGCTGGCTTTGGTATATATCTATATCTATCTATATATACTTCTCAGATCGCTCACTTCAATTTGCATTTCTAGCTTAATTCACACGTTTGTTAGCTGAATCTTAATCTATCTCGAATTGATTTTTGTTCAATTTTAACGTATGGTACTTGGTTTTTAATTATTATTGTTATTTTTAATTGTTTATGTTTACATGGATTGCATTCGTATTGTTGTGTTACATGATGCTTGTTTACTTAGATGTGGAGGCTGTAACGGACTTAGTTGGTTACAGAGGCCATATCATTAAACTTTTCCGAATTGCAGTTGTGTCGAGGCTTCGTCTTTGGGAAATGAGTCGAATTGGATTGTTTTCATTTTAGTGTGCATACAAGTTTTATAGTAGATTCCCGGTCAATATATAGGGGGGTCTCACAACTAAAGAGTGATTAGTTGAAATTGGGATGGATATCGGATGTCATTGGCTGGAATGATGTTCGGTGATGTTTGCGTTAATTTTGAAACGAATGTGAGGTTTGGCTTGGACACCTTGATTCAAACAAGGACAATGTTGACATTTTGTTTGATATTTAACGTTCTCGCTTGAGGGTCGTCAAAATCGGCAATTGGCAATCAGCAATGGGAAACTAATGAACAATGAGAAGGGGAAGAATGAAGAAAGTGACGCATGGAATGAAAGTAAGAGACAGCCCGAAGTTGTTTGATATTTAACTAGATATGAAGATATGGATTAATTATGTGGAGTTACTGAATTGAAAAGGTTCTGCACCAACTAATAGACATGTTGTACATTTCTCTGCTAGTCCCGTAAAGTGCATTCGGAAATCCTATTGTTATAATTGCACATTCAAGGGCTATAACTTCTTGTTTATACTTTCTCCGCAGTAAGATCCTTGTAGGGGAGGAAATGTTGGTGCCCTGTTTGTTTTACCCACCACCAAATACAACATTTCAGTATTTTAAATGTCCATGCATTTATTCAATTTAGAAATAAGCAATTTTAACAGTTAGAAACTTCTCATAGCCAATATGCGTAACGATGTAGGATTAAGTAATTTATACCCTACTTGGTATCACCTCATCACCAATTTCTTAGCTCAGGGTATGTTTTCTTTGAGAATTCTCATTATATTTTACAGGATAGAACCTTGATTCTGTAATTGTAATTTATCCACTCTTTTAATTTTATTTAATCTTGAGATCTAAGTATTATTTTAACTCTTATGTGTACATCTGCATATACTTTAATCCTGTACATGCAAATTTCAGTTGTGATGATTTCCTGGAATATCAAAAGGTTTTCATCATGAATTATTATTTAAGAAAATTAATTATAGTGCATCTAGTAGTCTGCAGCTAACACTGTCTTCTCAGCTACAGGATGGAGCATTGTAGTTAGGATATTTAAAGCTTAGGGTCCAGCATTTAGTGTAATGAAAATCAGTGATGTGAAGTGGAATGCAATTATGCAACTGTATGCTCCAAATTATGAGTTCAAGTTTTTTATAAAATAGTTTTAATCTTTGATTTTCAGGCCTCTTTCTTCCAGCTGTAGTGAGGCCTATACTGGATTCTTTCGAATCATCCAAGCAAGTACCTCAACCTGCTCTAAGTGATGTAAGTATAACATCGGGACCATGTTATAAGAAATTTACTTCTGTGGTTATATTTAAGTTATTTTGTTGTTGTGTTGATATTCTGTTTGGAAAGTTGAGACAATTTTTAATTTTTTAATTGTAATGTTTGTCGAGTAAGTGTTGCCATTGGCTAAAATATCCTTGAAATTCATATACAACTTTTCTTGTTGATCTACTAATGCTTTGTTTACTCACTAGTCACAACTGAGGGCAGTCACCCCATGGTGGAAGTGTATGCTCCATTCTTTTCCTGTGTGCTACTGTCTTGTTCTCTTAAATTTGTCTGTATACTAATTAATCACAGTTCTCATCCTTATGGCTGTGGTGTTTGATCTGATTTGGTTGACATGCCTAATTCTTGTGACGCCTAGATTAGCTGTAATTTGCAATGCTGATTTGGCAAGATTACATTCCTACTTGATCTCGTTTGCAGTCATTTGTAAAGCCTGCTTACTCCTGAATGCGGTTTCTGCTAATATATCTTTTATTCCTACAATAATTGCATGGTCCCTTTTAGTACCATTGTTTATCATTTCTCTGGTTGCTGCTTTACCTTTTTCTTCACCTAAAAGGTTCTGCTAGTACCCTTATATCTAAAATTTTCAAGTATTTGTACTGTTTGCAGGTGGTTGCAGGTATGACAGGTAAAAAGCAGGGGTGATGACGAAGTAGATGATTGTTTGTGATTTATTTTCATTCCCCGCCATTTGTCTTTTCTCTCCATTCTGAAATGAGAAATAAGGATTGTTGCTTTTCAATATGTACTGTTAAGAAAGGAACACTGTAACCAAACATGTATTCGACCTTTTTAGGTGCTTTTTGAGGTAATTGTATAATCATCTTATCATTCAGTATGTATGATTGGTCCATTGCATGTGAGAATGATTCAACCACAACTTGTCTTGTGTTCTTTGAATTAAATTTGAAAACTGACAGCCACAATTTTGCAAGGAGATTTGAATGACTGAATAAATATCATTTATATGTACAACTATGCTATTCAGTTACAAATGAGATGATTTTAAATTTGCCTGTACTTGACATAGTTAAATCAGTGGCCTCTCTGTTACGCCAGGGAAGTTATTAGTAGAACATTCTTTGAATTGAAACATCTACAATCTCTGGTTCCAAATTTGTTCCTCTGATTTTTGAAGCTTTGGACAAATTGCTTATATATGAATTTTATCATAAGATGGGTATGATTAGGGGCATGGAATTAGGGAATAACAAGAATGTATCCTTAACATATACTTCGTATTATATATAGTAATATATATAGAACCAAGTTTGGCATACAGGCAATAGAAAGTTGCAAACAGATAGAAGCTAGAATATGTTACAGGAGCTTAAACAGCCTATTGTCGCCATTAGTATCCAGGGGAAGAGGACATTAGACGATGTGGACTTGTTTCTTTGATTTTCTTGACTTCCATGGAATGGCATGCTTGATTCCTTCACACATCGCGTTCTATAACAAAAAACAAATGTTAGGAATGTAGTAAAGTTTATCATCGAATTACTCTCTAGAGAAAGTTGCAATCAGTTTTGCAAATTCCTTGCCATTTTCTTTCGGATAGACGGAAAGGCTGAGGGACAATGTGGCCACTTCCAAAAATCCACGAAAAAGAGATTAATAGATATGAAGTGGCTTTCAAAGGCTCAACATGGTGCATTCAGTTGACATTGAAGTGATGGGAATGGTAAAGACTAGATTTATCTTTATCAAGTTATATTTTGTGAGGAAATAGCTGGAAGCCTGGAAATATGACTGGCTGAGAATTAGAACTAAGATCCTTTGCCATGCTTTTGTTGAATTTTCTATTCGAAAGCAATATGCTATAAATATGCATGGCTGTTGATAGTTGATAAACTTTTACATTAAACTAAGATAAGAAGACGATCATAGTCAGAAAGGCCCACAGTCCTCAGGAGTAAGGGCTGTGTTCGATTCGCAACTACCCTTCTCAATAAAAAATAAAGTGTTTGTCGATCAGCTTCATGTGATAATGCAACTTAACACTAAACCAAACAGACCACCCAACATATAAGATCACAACAGTAACTTGGTTGGATGCCTGATTGTTTTTCTCATATACCTCTCTCTTTTCATTTTATTGAATAATAGCTAGAGATTCCAAGTACAGATCTCCAATATTTAAATTTCTGTAATTTGTCGTAAAAAAATTATAAATAAAAATCACAATTTTATAGAACCTTTTTTTTATGGGTACCATCTAATGACAACAATAGTTAAGGGTCTTAAAGGCTCTATGTACTTGAAGATTTCGACTGCAAAAGAATATACAGAAGTAGAAAATGGTAGTAGATATGAAATTAAAGGAACTTACCCAAAAGTGAGATTTCGCATGAGACAAATTAGCAAAGCTTCCATTCCTCCTAATATTAGTCATCTTTACTTTTGTTTGGGTACCATTGTTGTCACCCTCTGCAGAAAAGGGTGACACGTCATCCCATGAGGGTGAAATGACAAAGCTGCCCTCTTCAGTAAATTCCTGTTTGGTACCCATAAGTTTATGAGACTTGTGCATTTGACCCCTAGAATTACCAAAGAGCCCTTTTTTACCCTTGTTTTCATTAAAAAACAAAGCACCAATCTGAACCCTCTCAGGACTAAACCTACCACTAAACCTGTAATCAAAAGAATCTTGACGTTTGCTTCTACTGAATATTCTGAATGAGGATGAGTAAGTTACATTCTTGCCCACATAAGGGCCATCAAGAACAGTGGTGGGGGAGGGTGTTTTGGTAATTAACCTGGAGTACTCCATTGGTTGGAGCCTTGGAGGGAGCTCTAAGCATTTTTGGTGGGGTGGGAGAGTGATCAAGGTAGTGCAGGGTCTGGGCTTTCCAGGCTCTTCTTCCCATAGGAATGGAATTGAAGCTGAGGTTTTGTGGGGTGGGGTTGAGAGACCTGAAGGCCTTGGTGATAGTTTTGGTGAAGGTGACAACATGAGTAGCTTAGGTGTGGAGCTTGCTTCTGATGCCATCGGTATCAGTGTGTGTGTGTGTGTGTGTGTGTGTGTGTGTGAGAGAGAGAGAGAGAGAGAGAGATAGTTTTCTACATAGAGGAGGTGGTGGAGGAGGAGTGAGTGGAGAAAACAAAATAATGTTCTTGACTTGTTGTAGCTACCTGGTCACAGCAATATGGATGACTATAGATACAAAAGAGAAAAGATACACACATACACTTTTTAGGTTATTCTTTTTTGTGTAAAAAACAATTATTTTTTTCCAAAAGCTAGATAATCAAATACAGTTACTATATATATTTTGTACCACTTAACCCATATACAGGTTAGTATCACAATATGGTCTAACCTAATAATATAAGCAACCCTCTTATTATCTCAATTTTTTTATATTTTTCCTTAGCGGGGATTATTATCTTTATTTACATATATACAAGTCACCTCGAATACAAACTTTTAAAACAAAAAAATATATATATACTACTTTCTAGTTTGTAAATTGTGTAACTAATTACATAGATTATCATGATCTGCATCTTCTTCGTATAAACATATCACTTATTGAAAATATTTATGATATTCTACTTATAATATTTTAAACGAGGAGGCAACATTCATAATATAATATGAACGAAATTATTACAGTGTAATTAGGAGAATGTAGAGTATGTTTGGCATGAGCTACCTAATCCGACGATCAAGTACCAGAAAAAGAACAAGACTTGATCAGAAGTGATGCATGACAGATACACCCATCTCCATGTCTTGCATTTTATATATCTAATTATGTGTGGGCACATATTTTATATCTTGTGTGTGGGCACATGTTTACGAAAGTATAAGGGGACACAAACAATCGATAACAGGCATACTTCTGCTGCATATAAATTATGAAGGTCAAGTAAGCATGTAAATATTGAGGAAAAGATCGTAAATTCGAAAATTTTAGCATCCACATAACATATGAACAGTAGATTCTCAATTCTGCGAGAGATATATACCAAGTTAAATTCTGCAATGTGTTATTATTTATATACAACCTTATAACCGTGCGAACGGGATAACTAATATAATATTTAGATAAATTAATTTTTTATTTATATTCTTATTGATATTTAATATAAAATATTATAATATTAAGAATTTATATTAATATTATATATTCTCTTATTTTATATAAATTTATTCTATTTAATATAAATATGTTCTAATTTGGACCCGTGTTATAATAAATATATAATTGGGTTTAAAAAATAAAATTTTAGTAGTTAGGACCCGTATTATAATAAATAAAATTATATCTAATATATGTATATTTTTTAGGCCCATGACCGACCGAACGATCAAATTTTTTAATTTTTCGGCTATAATAATATAGTATATATTGCTTTTATGATATATATTTATTTATTGGTTGTCCATTTTTCAATGTTATTAATTATGTGTGTTTATAAATATATTTCATATTTTTATTTTGGATTACAAATTATAATGGTTATAAGGCTTAAAATATAAATAAAATTATATATATTTGATTAATTAGGTCAAAATATATATGATATAATTAATTTTTATGTAAGAGGATGTCATTCTCGGGTCAATTTCATAAAAATAAAATTACAATAACCTAATTTAATCGGCTCTGCAGCACCACAAAGTCACAAACTACCGCCACTCACTGAGACTCTGAGGATCGAAACACCAACTTTACTGGCAATCGCATGCTAGTATATAAGCTGCGGTAATAGGCAAGACTGATATTAGAATATATTAATATGGTGCGCCGAAGGTTGAAATTAAATACTTAAATTTTGAACAACATTAATCATGTTTAAGCACTGAGTTAGAAAATCATTATGTGTAATTAAAGACTTTAATTGATGGTTTAACCACTAAACATACGCTATTAAGCGTGTTATCTAGGTAATCAAATATGGAAAGTATTTTGGAAACTAAAGATAAAGAAAGATCATCTTTCAATGCTCAATTACTCCTCTGTTTTGTCCATAAAATACATGTTTCTAAAATACATATTTATTTCTATTTTTAATACAAATTTAATTATAATTTTTGAAAATTATACATATATTAGTTGAATTCTCATTTTTTTAAAGACAATAATTAGAGACATTTATAAGAAAAAAATATTTTAACTAACAGATTTTTAATATCCTTTTAAAATTAATATATTAATAAGGAAAGAAGGAGTTTTTTTTTGTTTTAGTGAATAGATGATATTGTGCTCTATTTATCATTCCTTTTTTCCCTGTGTTTTAAATAAGAATCTACGTACCTAGCTTGGTATTTGTACAAGCACTCCTTTCCTTTGCTTCCTTTATTTTAAATTTATTGGTTTAAAGTTATAAGGATCAACACAAAATTATTCAAACATAATCAAAAGTAGTAAAAGCTGAACTTATATTCTTTTTTTTTTCTTGGAGAACTTATATTCTTCTGAACACAAAGTACAGAAGTAAAAAGTCTGAACCGCCTTAAAGTGATTACTGCCACTTTTACGAATATAATAGTATGCTTGAATTTGAAATTCAAACCAAATCAATTTTACATTTCGTGGATTTAGCTCATTACTTATGCTAAAATGGGTTCCTTAAAATAAATAATAAATTATTTATATATATATATATATATATAATTTTTTTAATATTAATATTTATTTTAAAATTTTAAAACCAATCTTATTTTTAAAATAAATACATATATACCCCCTTAATTATTTGCCAAAAATGGCAACGGATGGTAATCTAAATCAATATCCTTTTTTATAAAAAAAATAAAGAACAATTGTATTTTTTTTATTGGGTCTGGTTGCTTTTTTTGCTGTTGCTTCTGATTATTTTCATTTGCACAAATATCTATTTTTAATTTTATATATTATAAAATTGTAAATTTGAAAATAATTTCAAAAGAACCGTATTTTTACTAGAAACTTAATTATGTATTTACAAGAGAAAAGTTTAAAAATTGTGTTTATGAATAAATTTTTTAGTTTTGGTTATTTCAGAAAATACTAAAACCTAGTGTATTTAAAATGTTTGACCGTATTAGCTGTGTCAAAAAATGTAACGACAGCACTATTAATTAGTGACAGCAACTAGTCAGAATAATATCCTGGCCCAAATATGAGCCTGCTTGATTGTTGAGCTAAAGCCCACATATTCATTGAATGGTTAGCTTCAAATTTAATGATCAGGCCACTCTGTGGAATGTTTTACTCTTGTGTGCAAGAGCATTTCAACGCGTTACTTATCAGTTATGGGCTCGCCTGCTACTTTTCACTTCGTTGTTTAATTTTGTGGTCCAGTTGGGCTTTTATCTTTTTATAATTTACTATATACTAGCTTATATCTCGTGCGAAGCACGGATGATTTTTTTTAATTTTTTAATATTTTTATTTTAATATTTTTAATGATTTGAATTTATTTGTATTTGTATAATAATAATTTAAATTTTATTTAATATTATATGTATATGTTTTTATATAATTTATTTGTATTTATATTTTAATAGGATAATTTTTGTTTGTTTTGTATAGAGATGTATTTTACTTAGGAGATTAATGTGAGATATTTTAGTTAAAAGATTAATATGAGATTGTATTTTAGTAGTAATGTTTATATATTCTTTAGAATTATAATGTTTATGAGTTGTTTGCATAAAAGGAGGATTATTGGTGTTAAAATTGTATGTATGATTATATTCTTTTAAAATTATATTTTATTAAAATTCAACGGTTAAGATTATTTCTATGGTTCACTTAAAATTGGATGGTCAATATCTTTTCTATGGTTCACCTAGTACCATACCGACCAAAACTTTTAATCTTCCGTTGATTTGAATTTACTAGCTTTTATCTCGTGCGATGCACGGGTGGATTTTTTTAGTTTTTTAATATTTTTATTTTAATATTTTATAATGATTTGAATTTATTTGTATTTGTATAATAATAATTTAAATTTTATTTAATATTATATGTATATATTTTTATATAATTTATTTGTATTTATATTTTAATATGATAATTTTTGTTTGTTTTGTATAGAGATATATTTTACTTAGGAGATTAATGTGAGATATTTTAGTTAGAAGATTAATATGAGATTATTTTTTAGTTAGAAGATTAATATTTTAAAATTAGGCCCAACAATTAATCAACTATCCGGCCCAAATATTGACCGACTACCAAATTTTCAATGTTATCATAAATTTCAATGATATATTAAATTAAAATTATAGGATAAATTTTAATGATATATTAAATAAAAATTATAGGATAAGTAGGATTTGTAAAATAAAAATATAGAATATAATTTAAATATAATATTATTCTATCTCTGATGAGTTGTATAAAAAGAGGATTACTGGTGTTAGAGTTATATGTACGACTATATTCTTTTAAAATTATATTTTATTAAAATTCAACAGTTAAGATTGTTTCTATGGTTCACTTAAAATTGGACGGTCAAGATCTTTTCTATGGTTCACCCAGTACCAAACCAACCGACGACTAAAACTTTTAATCTTAGATGGATTTTACTTAGGAGATTAATGTGAGATATTTTAGTTAGAAGATTAATATGAGATTGTTTTTTAGTTAGAAGATTAATATTTTAAAATTAGGCCCAATAATTAATCAACTATCCGACCCAAATATTGACCGACTACCAAACTTTCAATGTTATCATAAATTTCAATGATATATTAAATTAAAATTATAGGATAAATTTTAATGATATATTAAATAAAAATTATTGGATAAGTAGGATTTGTAAAATAAAAATATAGAATATAATTTAAATATAATATAATATTATTCTATCTCTGATGAGTTATATAAAAAGAGGACTACTGGTGTTAGAGTTGTATGTACGACTATATTCTTTTAAAATTATATTTTATTAAAATTCAACGGTTAAGATTGTTTCTATAGTTCACTTAAAATTGGACGGTCAAGACCTTTTCTATGGTTCACCCAGTACCAAACCAACCGACGACCAAAACTTTTAATCTTTCGGCTTTAATAATATAGTATAGATTTGTATTTGTATAATAATAATTTAAATTTTATTTAATATTATATGTATATGTTTTTATATAATTTATTTGTATTTATATTTTAATAGGATAATTTTTGTTTGTTTTGTATAGAGATGTATTTTATTTAGGAGATTAATGTGAGATATTTTAGTTAGAAGATTAATATGAGATTGTTAAGATTATTTCTGTGGTTCACTCAAAATTGGACGGTCAAGATCTTTTCTATGGTTCACCTAGTACCATACCGACCAAAACTTTTAATCTTTCGTCTTTAATAATATAGTATAGATTTGGTTTGTCGAATAGTACTTTTTATAATTGTAGGTGTTGATAATAATGTTGTTGTTGTTTTATCAAATCAAATCACAATTATTAAAGAAATTAATTTAATTCATAGCTTAATTTAGATTAAGTTTTAGGTAAAAAAAATTGTTTTTAAACAAGCATACAGACACAAAATTACAAAGTATCTCCGCCCAACAATATTGGAACAACTCCGAAACACTAATATTTCATCAAAACACATTAACACAAGCATGGTCCATTTTTATACAAACTGATTTAACCAAAACCAGACCGCGCATGCAGCATATTAATCCCTTTTTACCATAAGACTTGCACAACAAACTCTAGTGCAACCCATGAAAAAGTTGTATAGTTTAGACTTCAGATTTTATCTCTGATTCTGTGCTTGGTATTTTTTCTTCACCATCTAAACATGACCCTGGAAGCATGAAGTTCCGAGACATTTTCTTCACTTCCTCGGCCCTGTAAATGAAGATCTTCTTTGCCATTCTACAAAATTCCCTGAAACATTGAGTGATATATATCGTATTTTGCTGTTAATGTGAAACAACAAACATAAACCATAGTTCTAATTCTAAAGCTACTTACAGCCTTGGATCATCGCCAAAAAGCATCATATCACTCTCTTCGTCAGTGTAAACTGTGAAACAATCTGCCAAAAACACAATAATAAATCACAAGTGATTGTGTGTGCAAGCAACAGAATAGTGTATGACAATAAACAAACTGTTAAAGAGAAGGTAAGGAATGGAGGATGTCTCGAGTCCAGTGCAGAAATGTCTCCTTAAAACTATTTCGCCTCACACCGTATGTTTGAGTCGATAGCCTCCCAGGATAAAACGAGAACACGATGATGTCACGAAGAACAACACCTATGAAAAATGGATACAAATTTTTGACTGTTACTTAGTATCGGCAATCGGTGGAGCTTGAACAGAGGAAGAAAACTATCACCAGGAAGAGGATGACTGTGTTTAGGGCACTTATGATTTGACCCAAGACCGAATGAGCTGAATATATAGACCGGAAAAACTTGTGCGCCACACAATTTCCTTAATTACCACGCGTTTACGTAATTAATCACGAGTTAAATAATAAAGGCAATCAGTTGTCAAAATTAAATTCGTAATCAATAATAGCAACTTTGAATCCAGATTTATTCGCTCCAAATTTTGGGGCATTCGTGTCCGCAGGTCGCCCACGCGGAAAGCCCGAACGCTTGCGAAGCCATGAATTTGCCCTCGAAATCTCATGATTTGCACCCCCTGCGCGCAGGTGGGTGGTGGAACAATACCATACTAACACATCTTAAACACTGCATAAGTGTTCTACTATATAAAGGCATGGAAAACACTTTTCCAATTCAATGTGGGATTCAAGTTCTCATTTCTAGATTTCCACTTTCAAGATACCAACTTTGGATAATCATATCTCATCCATTCCTTGATCATTTTGAATACTTAAATATGCGTTGAAAAGCTCTCTCGAAGACGAACGTACTCCAACCATAACTTGTTGCGCGCACGCAATCAAGAAGCATTCAAACTTAGGCTCAAAATGACTTGACAATGTGGGGCTTCTACCCACATTTTCCAACATAAACAACTTGCCACCTTTTTCGTTCCTTGAGCTCTCCCTTAATTTCAAACATCTTTTCCAGTTCAGTATTAAGATCATTGTATCCTTCTCTACCAATGTCAAGTCAACTGCACGACCAACAGCAATCCCTTGCGTTTGCACCTGATTAGGCGGAATAAAGTAACCACGTAAGCCGTGAGATGAGGACTGATGCCTAAAATCGATGAAGCTATAAAAATGAGCGGGTGTGCCTACTCACCTTGGTCCGAGTTCTTCTTGAAGCATTGGATTAACCATGCTTGCTTTCCTTTTTTATTGCCTCTAACCAGGCTTGCTTATTTTCCTTATGAAGGTCCGAAATTTCAGCTCTATGAACTTCTAACAGAGTAAGAGAAGAGACTTGTAAACCACTATCAGCTGCAATGTATGTGTCTGTAACTTCCCTCCCTGGTGACGGAATGTTCTTGTAGTTTCTTAGATCAATTCCAAATAACCGGCAACTACCACTAGTTTAAGTTCTTATTGCATGTTCCACTTTGTCATGTACAAGACTGTTGGAGTCAGATTTTACCGTGTCGGACGGGAACTGGTTGACGCTGACGACAAGACACGACGGGAACAACGCCGTCGGACTCGAACATGGCAGTGGCCAGAATTGGTCAATAACCGCCCTTGAAAGTAGGAATGGGAGGTTACCTTATCTCTAAAAGCTAGCAAAGTGATATGATATATCCCTACAAATCAGGCACGTGCAGATGGGTTACAGATATACAATATATATATCAGCCGAAGAGATTGAAGGGGGGGAGAGGTTTTTACCATTATACACATTACTTTCCAATATTGCAGTTCATGTCTAGCATCTAGTTGATCACTTTTCTTCATTGTAATCTGAATTCTATCGTTTGTAAACCTCTTTAACATCGTGATAGTGGATTATATTCGGCTGGGGAAGGTCCCACCCGTGGTTTTTACCTCTCAACGGGGTTTTCCGCGTCACCAACTGTTGGCGTCCAGTTTTTCTTTGTTTTTGATTTACTTACTTTCGTTTGAGTTTGATTATTTCACGTATAACAAAACCACACTTGAAATCGAATAGACTTAATCTTAAACCTACAAAATTTATCCAAAACAGTTTGGCGCCGTCTGTGGGAATCCGATTAAGAGTCTAAGCGATTTACCAACACACTCGACAATGTCTAACGATCTTTTACACGAGAGCCCTACGAATCCAGGTGGTGACATGGCTGGTGATGAAGGGATGATCTCCGCCATCAAGAAGCTACAGGCTGACATGGAAGTACTAAGGTTTGAAAATGAGGACTTGAAGAAGGAGTTAACTACGGTAAAATCCAACAATAAGAGTACTGCACGACGTACGGTACCGAGTGTAGTAAGGCGATTGGATTACGACGAAGATCAGGAGGAAGCACAACACGTAACGGTGGAAGAACCATTTATTGGCTTTGAAGCGGAAGAAAACACCACAGATAAGGACAACGACACTCAACGACAGCAGCAAGATAAAACAGCATATGACAGGGAGACTGAACGGGAGAGATCCCACAGGAAGTCAAAACGTAAAAGTTCAAACTCACATGGACAAATACCAGAGTCTGTAAAGGTGGAGTTACGAGAAATGAGGGAATTAATTCAAAGAATTCCAGGCGTGCCAAAGCCATTAGAGAAGGCAACACCTACGAGTTACGCTGACTCACCTTTCTCTGACGATATTGCTCTAGTTGACATACCAAAACGTTTTACTGTGCCCAACATGAAGTTGTACGACGGCTCGACAGATCCTCTAGAACACATTGCGCAGTACAAGCAACGTATGTTCACTGTGCCTCTAACAAAAGAATTGAGAGAGCCATGTATGTGTAAGGGTTTCGGTTCGACATTGACAGGACCGGCATTGCAATGGTTTGTGGGACTGTCCAACGGGAGTATACGTTCATTTGCCGATTTGGTAGATGCCTTCAACTTACAGTTTGCAAGCAGTAGACAGTTCGAGAAAACAACGAGCGACTTGTACCGAATTGTGCAAAGGTATAAAGAACCACTGAGGGAATATCTGACTAGGTTCAACAGGGAAAAAGTTACCATAACAAATTGTGATGTACCGACAGCCATAGAGGCTTTTCGTAAAGGATTGGTCCGAGACTCCCCACTCTACGATGAGTTAACGAAATATCCATGCAGAACAATGGATGACGTACAGGCAAAAGCAATGGCTCAAGTGAGATTGGAAGAGGACAAGAGAGAAATGACGGACGATTATTACCGTCCTAACAGGAAAGAGTTGACACAAAGAGTGAGGGACTATAAGCCCTACTCGAGGAACGGACGAGGTGAGCAACGAGTTAACACTCTACAAGGGAAAGCAGACTGGAGGAAAGACCCCAACTTGCCACCAACATTTGACAGTTATGGTTTTAACATTGGTCCAGCGGCGTTGATCAGGGAATTCAGTAAATTAGGGGAAGTCGTCAAATGGCCCCCCAAGTCAGCTAGACCAAAAGCCAATCCAGATTCCAAACTATGGTGTGATTTCCACGGAGATTATGGACATAAAGTTTATGATTGTGTGGCCTTGAGAAAGGAGATAGACGCTCTCATCAAAAGAGGATACTTGACAAACCTCATGTCCAGACGGAAAGCTGATTATGTCAAGACAGACACTACGACAATAAGGCAACCACCACCTCCTCCACCACATCATAGAGTCATAAGTTTCATAGCAGGAGGTTCTGAAGTTTGTGGGACGACATATTCGCAGGCGAAGAGGCTAGCCAGAGAACCAAGTATGCGAGTACAACGCGCCGACGTGGCCGACACAAACGCACCAGCTATACAATTCGATGAGACAGATAGAGAACATGTAACAGAACCTCAACATGATTGTCTGGTCGTTTCATTACCAATTGGAAATTGTCTAATCAAGAGAATTTTGGTGGATAATGGAAGTGCAGCAAACATTATGATGCTTGACACGTTGAAACAAATGGGATTGACAGAGAACGACATTGTCAAGAAATCTACGGTTCTGGTCGGGTTTAGTGGAGAAACGAAGAAGACAGTTGGGGAAATATCTCTTACCACCTACGCGCAGGGCATAAATTTATTACAAAAGTTTTTGATAATTGATTGTCAGTCGACGTACAACATCATTTTGGGGAGACCATGGATTCACGATTTAAAGGCGGTTCCGTCAACTTATCATCAAGTTATTAAGTTTCCAACGCCTTGGGGTGTGCAACAGATTCGAGGGGATCAAAGAGTGGCAAGGGAGTGCTATAAAACGTGCCTTAAACCTATTGTGCATTACAAAGGAAAAAATACACCCATTGTTGCGACGACAGGTCCAGAAAGATTAACAGAGGTGGATTTGATGACAGGTGACAAGAAGGTATTAGTTGGGGAAGATGTTTCCCCTGAAGTGGAAGCCAACCTAGTGGAATTCCTGACAACTAGGTTAGATGCATTTGCCTGGGAACACGAAGACATTACGGGTATCAGTTCTGACGTGATCACACATAAACTCAACGTCGACCCTGACCATGTTCCTGTCCAACAGAAAAGGAGGAAGTTTGGTCCAGAAAGAAATCAAATTATCAACGACGAGGTGAGTAGGTTATTAAAGGCTGGAATGATACGGGAAGTGGATTACCCAGAATGGCTAGCAAATGTGGTTATAGTCCAGAAGAAAAACGGGAAGTGGAGAGTCTGTGTCGACTACACGGACTTGAACAGAGCATGTCCAAAGGATCCTTATCCTTTGCCCCACATAGATACAATGGTTGATTCAACAGCGGGACATGAACTACTGACATTCCTGGATGCGTCTAGTGGTTTCAATCAAATACAAATGCACCCGTCCGACGCCGAGAAAACGGCATTCATAACTGACAAGGGGATATACTGTTACATTGCCATGCCGTTTGGGTTAAGAAATGCAGGTGCAACTTTCCAACGTTTGGTGAATAAAATGTTTAAGGAACAGATTGGACGCACGATGGAAGTTTACATTGATGACATGGTGGTTAAATCGAAAAATGCATCTGATCATGTCAAAGATTTGAAGGAAGCCTTCGACATACTACGTGCGTACAACATGAAACTTAATCCAGCAAAGTGCAATTTTGCTGTCTCGTCAGGGAAATTTTTAGGACACATGGTAACAAGGAGGGGTATTGAGGCAAGTCCTGAACAGATAAAGGCTATATTCGAGTTGACGTCCCCTACAAATATTAAGGACGTCCAAAAGCTAACAGGAAGGGTGGCTGCCTTGAACAGGTTCATTTCAAGGTCATCCGACAGGTGTAAACTCTTTTATGATGTCTTAAGAAAAAACAAAGGCTTCCAGTGGACAGACGAGCATGAAAGAGCTTTCGACGGCTTAAAGCAGTACCTGACATCAGCACCCCTATTGTCGAAACCGACGCCTGGAGAGGTACTTTATGTATATCTGTCTGTAACAGAGCATGCTGTCAGTGGCGTGTTGGTCAAAGAAGAAGGTAGTCTCCAGTCGCCTATCTATTATGTGAGCAAAAGTTTATTGGATGCTGAAAAAAGATATTCCTCATTGGAAAAGTTAATCCTGGCCTTAACAGTCACATCCGTTAAACTACGACACTATTTTGAATCCTACAAAATTTGTGTCAGGACAAATTACCCATTAAGGACAGTGCTCAGCAAACCGGAGTTGACGGGACGGATGGCAAAGTGGTCGGTACGATTAAGTATGTATGACATCGTCTACGAATCACGAACAGCGATCAAGTCACAAGTGTTGGCCGACTTTGTGGCTGATTTCAGTCCAAGTTTGTTAACAAGTGCGGACACAGAATTACAACAATTGGTGTCAAAAACAGAACTACTACCGTGGTCTTTATTTACAGATGGAGCTTCGAATATGAACGGAACAGGACTTGGACTTGTCCTGAAATCACCACAGGGGGATACAATGGCGTACTCCATATGTTGTGAGTTTAAAGCTACAAACAATGAAGCTGAATATGAGGCTCTAATCGTTGGTTTGGAGACGGCAAAGGATTTGAAGGTCAGGAATATTGAAGTCAATTGCGACTCACTCTTGATTGTCAATCATGTCAATGGCTCTTATGAGGCTAAAGACACGAAGATGATGGCTTACTTAAGCATAGTCAAAGAATTACAAGGATGGTTCGACACTTTTGCAATTCAACAAATCCCAAGGGAAATGAATACCCAGGCTGATGCTTTGGCTGGTTTGGGGTCGGTGTTTCGACATGTTAATCTTTCCAACATTCTCATTGTTCACGTCCTGCAACCAGCCATGAATAGGACAATAGCTATTCGGAACGTCATGATAACAGATGATGTCGACAGCGACAAAGCGCAGCGGTCATCGAATTGGATGCAGAAATACAGGGAGTACCTTCTAAAAGGCACACTGCCTGTAGACAGGAACGAAGCCAGGGCATTCAAGATGAAAGCGTCCAGGTTCGTAATTATGGATGATGTGTTATTTAAAAAGTCTGTGACAGGTCTATTACAAAGGTGTTTGCACAAGGAGGAAGCAAAACAGGTCCTACAAGACCTTCATGAAGGAGAATGCGGCAATCATTCTGGCGGGCGAAATCTCTCTAACAAAGTGCTACGGATGGGATATTACTGGCCAACAATAAAACAAGATGCTGTCGGCTATGTCAGGAAGTGCGATGCCTGCCAAAGACACGCTCATGTCGTTCATCAACCCTCAGAACAACTTCACCCATCTGTACCCTCCTGGCCATTCATGAAATGGGGCATGGATATCGTGGGAAAAATGCCCCCGACCCCAGGACAGAAAGTATTCATGTTAGCAATGACGGACTATTTCTCGAAGTGGATCGAAGCAGAAGCCTTCCGACAAGTCAAGTCAAAAGAAGTAATTTCATTTATCAAAAGAAATATCCTCTGCAAATTTGGTGTTCCAGCTGAGATAGTTTGTGATAATGGATCCTAATTCATAAGTGACAAGACGGAAGCATTCTGCCGACAGTGGAACATCACATTAGTTAAATCAACACCAAGGTACCCGCAAGCAAATGGGCAGGCGGAGTCGAGCAACAAGATAATCATCAACAACCTCAAAAAAAGATTGACGACTCACAAGGGACGTTGGGCGGAAGAGTTGCCTTGGGTCTTGTGGTCGAACAGGACTACACCGAAGACTTCAACAGGACAGACACCTTATAGTCTTGTCTACGGGACTGAGGCTGTCTTGCCCACAGAAACTATAATGCCTACGGCTAGATATGGGTTCCTCACCAATGATTCCAACAAAGAAGAGCTAACATACGACTTAGACACCGTAGATGAGTTACGTGACATGGCAAGGATTCGCATGGCGGCCTATCAACGACAAGTTGCCAACAGTTACAATAGAAACGTTCATGTCAGGACATTACAAGTTGGAGACATGGTGCTAAGGAAAGTATTTCAGAATACTGTCGATAAAGATGCTGGGAAATTTGCAGAGACGTGGGAAGGACCATATCTAATTGATGAAGTTGTCGGACGAGGAGCTTACAGGTTGTCAACACTCGACGGTACACAAATCATGAGGAGTTGGAACGTTCTTCATTTGAAAAAGTATCACATGTAATTCTTTCTCGCATTTTACTAATTGTTTTGCTATGTTTAGTAATTACTTTTGAATAAGTCGCTAGGACAAGTACCCTGCTTACGATCATAATTATTTGCTAGTTGCTTTGTTTTGCTGTTTTGAGAATTGACATGATGTTGTGTTGTCATCTATTTGATTACCTTTGGCAATAAAATACATGTGATGCTTTCTATAACTTTATGTGGACGCGTACTCTCGTGAAATGTCGTATATAATGCAATAGTTGTTTCATTTAAGCTCGCATAATAAATATGCTATAATTTATATATCAGTCTTGAATGTAACGTTTAATGTCGATATCACGCAATACAACATTGAATATGCACAGGGGCATTATACCTTAAATCAATTTGGTATAAAGGGCTGATCACCCTACTACATTATATACGACAGGGGCAACCCTTACCAACAGACTAATCACGATAGGATAACACCTATCAACGACATATAACACCTCCGAATGAGGATAATTTTTATTTTTACCAACAAGTTACATACACTAGGTCTGTTTCAAGAGGGTGAGACCTCTTAACGGCTGCGACACGTGCATGCACACCACAATTAAAATGTTACCTCGATTTTACATCACACCACGCGACATGTGACACTAAATACTAATTACGAGTGACAGATAATGTGACGACGAGATATGTAACTGGCAGTACCACATATCACACATCTAATGAGGACGTGAGTATATCATCATAGACCACCCAGGACATGCTCACGCGCCGACAGCTCGTTATTAAAACGACGTAATTCAATTAACAACTAACGATGTTATCAAGACAACGTATCAAGTTACAGTAGCACACTTACCACTCGTGACAGGATCACTTTCGATACTCAGAACAACAACTCGTGACGACAACAATATGGAATGGAACAAATCATGATAAATCACATTTTGAGGAACATGATTGATCATGTCAATAATTCAGAGACAACTACTCAAAACAAATCCTAGACGTTCCCCACTTTATGAGTGAAACGGGAACCGAAAATAGCAAAACAGTCTGGAAATTCAGAAACACAAACTGAACACGAATTCTAGAGAATAAAAATTATTTCCTACGTAGATAACCTTAAACGGGACTATTTAGAATAATCACTCATCGTTTTGACTGTCGCCCTGTCCAGCATCTTGAACACCGTCCTTGGGTGACTTCTGTCCACTGTCAGCAGTGTCCTCGGCATCAACGACAAAGGCATCTTCAGGATAATGCTCATTATAAATCCTCACTGTCTCATCCGCATCCCACGATGCCCACTCACCACGCTTGAATTCTAACATCATCTCGACACGAGAACGCATGATCTGCTGGAGGGCGTAAGCTGTGGCGTCCTCATGCATCTTATTTTCTGCTTCCTGCACCCTCTTGGCGAAATCATCAAACTCCTTCTGTACTTCATTAGCAGCCTTCAAATTGAGTCCAGCTTGTTCCTGAGCTATGCGAATCTTCTCAGCACATTCACCGTGCTCTGCTTCGATCTCTCTGAGCATTTTTAGTTCATTTTCATAGCCAAGTTGAGCCACCATAGCACTTTGGAACGCCTGCATGGTTAAGATGTCACAGTTGAATGCAATAGTAAAGAGCTAATCAGTGTGATTATGACAAAAGACGATATAAGTAGTTGGATAATGTACGTGGAAGATGTGTCCAGTAGCATCGTCGAGAACTTGATCAGGGTTCTTAGTGGCATGACCATCAACAGATTGGGGCAACAGCATATCCTTTAGCAAATGCACGAAAGAAGAGGGCCTAGCTCCCACATTGTACCCGTGAACGGGACCTGGAAGTGGAATGTCGGTCTTAACTAGTGAAGACATAGCAGTGTGATCGACTCTGGCTTTCTTAATGGCAGGAGTATTGGTAATAGGACTGATGGACATTGGGATTCTGGACGAGTCAGTTTCGGTTGATTTGTCATCACGTGGACGCTTAGCAAACATATCCTTGCTAGACATATGTAATGCACGAAAAGCAGGGGGCTTGAATTCTACAATCATCACAGATGATTCAAATGCCAACAAAGTCATCATTAACAAACAAACAATTAATGATAAACAGGCCGTGAATGAGAGTATTCGACAAATACCTTTCGCAAATTGACGACCAGAACTCATTTCAGCTCCTTTCTCGACCTTAGGGCTCTCAGTTGATTCTGAAGAAACACTCAAAATAGATTTGCTCAACTTAGTTGCAGGAGTTTGTTGTTTACTCCTCGTCCTGACAGCCACAGACGAACCTGACGGTTTCTCAGACACACCACCCTCCTGTTTGGTGACAGCCTTGGAAGATTTCTCTGCGTAGTCAGAAACATTGATTTGGGTAGCATACCTAATAGGACGACCAAGGCAATTAGGCCAAAGCCTATCAGCAGCAGGCAAATTCATGACCTTATCCATGATCGCCTTGGTCTCATCATCACCCTCGATGGACTCGAAAGAACGATCTGACCATAAGATCGATAGGTGGTATGGGTTATCATAAACAGACACACTACCAAATGCAATAAGACAAAACGCAGGCTACATAACACAACGACTCAAGAAAATAAGAAAGCAACAATGCAAATAAGTCCAACGCATTGGAGATGCAGACGGTGTATAAAGAGAAGACGATAGAACAGGAACAAAACATAAAGTGTGGAGAGTGACACCAAAAACATAAAATGACGTGCCAAACCCAAATTAACAACAAACACAGATACACGATAGTTATGGCAACAGAAGGGGCAACATAGAGTAAGGGGAATGATAGAACATGACAGGTACTACTACGGCAAGAGTGTATAAACAGATGGTTGACAATCTACTTCGAAATAACCACTCAAGCAATTGGAATAGAATACGTGATCATGGTGTACAAGAATATTAGAGGATGCAGGTAAATAAACATGCTAAAGGAGATGACAATTATGAATATAATCACATGCCAAGTTCAAAAAGAGTGAGTCCAATGAAAGAACAGGTAAGCAAATTATCAAACACGTAGACTGCAATATGACGTTATCAATTGAAGGCAAATCAAATAGGGATTATACCTTCTCCGTTCCATTTCTCACGAAGATAAGCTCCAGCATCACCCAGGGAGTTTTTGTTGATGAAAATGTAGTCATTCGTCCATCCTCGGTCATTCACAATCTCCAGGTTCAGAATCAAAGGATCATCTCTCTTTTTAAACACCAAACCGTACCTACAGCCATTGAATTTTTTTGTGTTAAAGGCATGTTGGATGAGGTCGACAGTCACACCCACATGGTGTTTCTCGTCGACAGCGTTCAAGCAAGCTAATATTCTCCAAGCAGACGGCATCAACTGTGCGGGAGCCACATTCATGGTTTTTAGCAGATCTTCTATGAATTTTGGAAATGGGAATCGAAGCCCCAACTCAAACGGGTAGCTATAGAAGCAAACCCAGCCTTCGCAGTACCAGTCGGCGCCCTCAGTTGATTTAGGGATGAGAGCATGGACATCACCATCGAACAGCATCTTGATTTCTTCAAACTTGTTGTCTTTGATTAAGCTCGCATTATTGTCTTTGGCATCGAGTGTTGCAGTGGCAACCCATGAGGGCCTGCTTTCGTCTTCAATAATCTTGGCTGTCGATTTTTGACCCTTCTTCACCATGGTTGCAGTGACTGTGTGAGATGGCTGTGTGTCTATGGGAAGGGATTTTCAATCAAAGTTTGTTGTGCAAAGCCCTAGAATGAAGTAATTGTTTTTATAAGAGAATGAAGTGGTGTTTGATTTGAATTAGGTAACTTATTGGGTAAAGATGAAGGGCAACTGGATAGACACAAAGGAGTCCGCGCGGGATACGAGGTTCTAATCCCATTGGTTGCATGGATTCGACCAATAGGATTAGGGGCAAATGTTGGAGTCAGATTTTACCGTGTCGGACGGGAACTGGTTGACGCTGACGACAAGACACGATGGGAACAACGCCGTCGGACTCGAACATGGCAGTGGCCAGAATTGGTCAATAACCGCCCTTGAAAGTAGGAAGGGGAGGTTACCTTATCTCTAAAAGCTAGCAAAGTGATATGATCTATCCCTACAAATCAGGCACGTGCAGATGGGTTACAGATATACAATATATATATCAGCCGAAGAGATTGAAGGGGGGGAGAGGTTTTTACCATTATACACATTACTTTCCAATATTGCAGTTCATGTCTAGCATCTAGTTGATCACTTTTCTTCATTGTAATCTGAATTCTACGTTTGTAAACCTCTTTAACATCGTGATAGTGGATTATATTCGGCTGGGGAAGGTCCCACCCGCGGTTTTTACCTCTCAACGGGGTTTTCCGCGTCACCAACTGTTGGCGTCCAGTTTTTCTTTGTTTTTGATTTACTTACTTTCGTTTGAGTTTGATTATTTCACGTATAACAAAACCACACTTGAAATCGAATAGACTTAATCTTAAACCTACAAAATTTATCCAAAACAAAGACCATTGCTTGCCTTTGACACTACAGGAGAATCATACTCTTGCATAACTGATATTGGAGTCCTTGTACATTTTTTGTATTCAGCTGATTCACGGAACAGATTCACCGAACCCATCACCTTCCGGTCACCATCAGTAATGCCTCTTGAGCTATGATTGATGAATGTGCCATGTTGATCTTCTTTCTTAGGAGGCCAAACAGCCTGTCTTTCACTGTATTAATATTCAGTAGTGCCACCCAAGCTGCTCTGTTCTAAAGCTGTATTTGATCCTGCATACCAGTAAGGTATTGCAGCATACCGAGTACTAGTATCTACATTATGTTAGGAGAATAAAAGTAACACAATCGTATACATTTTTGAAATGCATTTAAGACGAAAATGTAAATACCTGATTGAGGAATATCAACTGGCCCGGGGCCTTTTAAATTTCATTGCTTGTGGAAGATCCAAGGGATCAAAAGCTGTGAAAGGCTCTATGTCCCAAGCCGAAACTGTCAGGCCAATGTATGGATGCAGGTTCGTACCATTGAATCTAAAAATGATGCAGCAAGGAAATGAGGAAACGGAGTCATGGAAGACATGGTGATTTTTAAATTAAGACTATGATCTTAAATTATGACAAACCTTTAGGCACCGCCATTTAGAATCTGACCATTGAGGAGAGAGATTTTCAACTCCAATTATACAGCCTGCAAACCTGACAAAAGAAAAATACCACATATGAAAGAAGAAGTACTTCGTATATTGGACATATTGTCTAAATTAATCCTACCTTCTCTCTGGAGAATCGTCCCCTTCAAATTTCATTTTGAATCGCATTCCGACTGAAAAACCATGAGCGACAGCCTCCAAATATTTGTTTAGCCGAACGATGAATTGACTTATCCTGGGCATATCAGGATGCAAATGTAGTTGAAGAATCAGAAGGCATTAAGCACTCAAAAGCAAGATGATTCATTTAGCAATTAGTGAACATTTCCGCAGAAAAAAAGAAGCCTTGGTTTGTAGTACACAACAAAGTCTGCGTTGTTGATGCATGAGATCCAGTTGCAAGTACCCCCAAGATGCATATTCTGGCTAGATATAACTGATGGAGGCATGGAACTTTGATGCTGTGAAAGACGATGAATCCCAACACGCTGTTCCCCACCATTATCTCTTCATGCCAAAAGATGAGATCATGAGCCATAACCTACAGCTAAGAGCCTATGACCTGAATAATAACATTAAGGGACCTTAGAAAAACAAAAGAATCCCCCGCAATCAATCTCTTTGAACTTACAAATGTGCTCCATTCGGTTGTTAGCAGATGCCGACGAGATTGACCTGATATTAATAATCAATGTTCACAGCCGAGGTACAAAGCAAGCAACAAATGTACCTCGGAAAATGTGCCTAAATCGCCACTTAAACCCATTGATTAAACAGATTAGATCATATATACTTCATACAACACTAATAAATAACAAGCAACTCCAGAATGAAAGGTATCCTATTTAAAACACTTGGCATCTCATAAGAATTACATTTTGTGGCTAACTTTTAACACATGCAATCAATGCACAGACACCAAGGACACTCACTAACGGAGCAAGGCATTCATTTGCGTGCTTACGAAGAACAGAGAACCCTCCATGAGTGCTTGTGCCCGACACGGTCAATATCTTAACAAATGAGTGAATAGGCGGCTTTGGTGGATCAGCAATGCATGGATACAATTGTTGTTTGGATGATACCAAATTAATTATGAGAAATTGGCAGAATAGTTAATCGTGAGGTCTAATTATAAGTCTTCAACTATTGCAAGTACAGAAGAGCTAAATCCTTACCTCTACTTGTGGGTGGGTGTAAAGTTATTTGTGCATACACTTCATCTGTATCTTGTTCTGCCTTGTAATAGCATCAGATCAACAGGAAGCAAATTAATAACATAACATTACAATAACAAATTTAAAAAATAATTATCACAGTGTCAAAACAGTTATTACCAACAACTTTGGAATATCCTGATTTGTGGATGCTTGTAACTACACAAACGTTATAAAAATGGATACAAATAAATGAAAAAGATTTGAATATAAATCAAGGTTCTTTTGAGAGTAAAATTCAATAACTATGATTATGATCTGAGTAATCCCTTTTTAATTTATTTTCCACTCATTTTATTCCTTGTTCCACTCAAATTGATCATATAAAATCTTGCATAGGCACATGTCTATTCTCCACACAATCTTCTGAATTACTTCTCATTGACTAAACAAAACACACAAACGCACTTTCCTTTTTCGTTTATGTACACGGTTGCATACTTGCATATGAATATAAATCTAATTTCCTATTCACGTCATATATTTTTACAAAGTGCGTGATATCTTGAGCTACAAACACACTTTGTTATTCGTTTTAGGCCAAAATTTTTAATATTTTGTCAACTCGAATAATCTAATACTAATGTAATTAATTTAAAACTTGTAGTATCTAAGACATTTCATAATTTGAACTTCCGATATACTTGAGTTAACACAGTAATGTTTTATATAGACAAGCTCATTCATTAGTCATTAGTCATTACTGACGCCATAACAATTAACAAAGTGGTCCTCTCTAATCTCGAAATAATTAACCCAACTCAACCCAACCTAATCCGGGGGTGCTGAAATGCTCAAGTGTTATACATACTATCAATATATCTACAAGAGTACAAACGTTTGGATCAACCTGGTTCAGCCCGTTTACAATTATGATATGTGGCTCGCATTTCTTTAAGCACTGTTTCTATTATTTGTCAGAAAGTATTTAAAAACTTTTCAAGAGCTTACGACTTGCATGCAACATGTGCTGACATTAAAATCACCTTGGGGTTGGGCGATATAATTTGTAAATACATAAGATACAAGATTAAAAATAACGTATATGACCGGTACCTACAGACTACGAGTCTGAATATGTTAGACCAATCTGATTGGAAAAGAAAAAAATCATAATTTTTAGAATAATGATTTCTCAGTTTATCCATATTCAACACTTTTGGAAATTCTGATAACAAATTCATGTGTAAAAAATAAATTTATAATGAAAATATTACTCTCTGTCATCTTAAATTTTAAATTCGATTTTTTCTCACCGAAAATTATTGAAATGGAAACTATACATATTGTATGGATGATAAGTTTACTTGGAACACAGGAAAAACAAAAAAAAAGGTTTATAATAAACAACTTGGAACACTTGCATGATTTACATCCAAACACTTTTTCTGTCCCTACATTACCAAGTGGCTAGAAAAACAACAAGTTGGGTACACTATATTTCTTTTTACTTGATAACTCTCCAGTCTCCTCCAACCCCATATATGCACTTTATGTGTGAACCTTACTTTTAATCAGTAAGATAGATGCAAAATTTATTACAAATTAACAAGGCAATACCAATATAACATTCTTTCCAAAAAAAAAAACACAAGTCAGTAGTTATCTGTTATTACGCTTATACACTTGCATATCTTAAATTATTCGAATTTATGAGTTCAAATTTTTACAAAAATTATCATATACGGAGTATATTATTATTACAGCTTGAATAATCAGTGAGAAATACAAAACAAAATAAAATAAAAATTAGAAAAATGAAGTAAAAGTAGGACATACACGTACACGTGGCATAGACTAAACAGTGAAACATAACTTCCACGTGCAGCATACATAGTCCAATCCTGTACTACCCGTTATCATTTTTCTACTTGAACATGTAGAACGTGGCTACAACTTGTGCAAAAGTAGTGTATAATATGTATCTCTACCTTCATTCTTCCCTTGCCGACTAGTACTTGACCTCTTTTTAACTTGACACAAACCAACCCCCTCTCTGTGTGTTTGGCTCTTACTTGAAAGAGACAGTGTTTCATTTTCTCTAAGTTTATGTCTGTTCACATTACTGGGAAAAAGTCTCTGTATTTGAGGTACTTTAATTATATTCAGCTCTATTTTTACTATTTCAAGTTTGTGTTTTTGGCTATTGTGTTGATTTTATTGACTGTGTAGTTTTGGTGCTTGTATGTTTGCTCATATGGGGTTTCTTGTTTTGAGTAAAGATTTGATTTTTAGAGGGTTAGAGGTCTAAAGATAGGATTTTTAGCATCTGGGTGATTTTGATTTTAGAAATTATTTGAATCTTGGTGGTGGTGCTTTGTTATGATAAGTTGTATTTGTGGGTGAAGGTTGTTGCTTGGTTGGTTTATTGTTTTAGATTCTGATTGGGTTTTGAAAGGTAGGAGAGTGCTTGTTGTTTAGTTTCCTTTGAGTTTTTTTTCCCTTATTGTTGAAAATACAAGTAAATATGAATGGAAATGTGTGGACTGAAGTAGACAAGGCAATGGCTGTGGAAGTTTTAGGGAAGTGTGCTTTTGATTATTTGATATCGAGCTCAGTCTCGGCTGAATGTTCATTTATGGAAGTTGGGAATGATGAGAGTTTGCAAAATAAGCTTTCAGATCTTGTGGATTGTCCCGATTTGTCTGATTTTAGTTGGAATTATGCAATATTTTGGCAAATCTCACGGACTATGTCGGGGGATTTAGTTCTTGGGTGGGGAGATGGTTCTTGTAGGGAATTGAGGCAAGGGGAGGAATTGGAAGTTGATGGGATTTTGAATCTTCAGCATGAAGACGAATCCCGACAGAGGATGAGAAAGAGGGTTCTTCAGAAATTGCATTTCTTGTTTGGGGGATCAGATGACGAGTGTTATGCTTCTGGTTTGGATAAGGTTACAGATATTGAAATGTTCTTTCTTGCTTCGATGTATTTTTCATTCCCCCATGGAAAAGGTGCTCCTGGAAAGTGTTTTGGGTCAAGGAAGCACGTGTGGATTTTGGATGCTTTGAAGCCATCTAATGATTACTGTTTTAGGTCAATTTTGACAAGAACCGCTGGTATTCAGACTTTGGTTTTGATCCCAACGGATGTTGGGGTGGTGGAATTGGGGTCTATAAGATCCATACCTGAAAGTTTAGAGCTTGTGCAGTCAATTACAATGGCATTTTCGACCGCTTCCTCAATCAGTAAGCCCAAGCCACCGACAGCTGCTCCGGTTATTCGGGAAAATGGTGGAAATGGGCAATTGTTGGATGGAGGCATCTTTGAGCGACCAAGGATCACAAAGATTTTTGGGCAAGATTTTAATTCGAATCGGTCCGAGTATAGGCCAAAACTTGCTGTCAGGAAAGCAGACGAGAGGTCGTTGGATGCATTCTTGAATAAAAAGCAGCTTCCATCTCCAAGTAAGAAAAATGGTTTTAATGCTTTGAAATTGGCACAAATCAACAATGGTAAGCAGGGGAATACAGTAGAATTTTACAGCCCTCAAACTCCGACAAACAATGTTCGCAAAGGGGTTGCTCCGGACCATTATGGTGTTGAACAATTTAACTCTCAAAGGCCAGCCTTGAGGCAAATAGAATTTTCAAGGGAGAAAACAATTCCTACTTGGCCAGTTATTATTGAGTCCGAGCATTCAGATGTTAGCCCTGTCTGCAAGGAAGAGGGAGCTGGCTTAGCTGATGGAAAAAGACATCGGAAGCGGGGGAGAAAGCCTGCTAATGGAAGAGAAGGGCCACTCAATCATGTTGAGGCAGAGAGGCAGAGGCGGGAAAGACTGAACCAACGTTTCTACGCGTTGCGAGCGGTTGTTCCGAACATTTCCAAGATGGACAAAGCTTCCCTCTTAGGGGATGCCATTGCATACATTACTGAATTGCAAAAGAAAGTAAAAGGCTTGGAATCGATTAGTAGCACTCCAAGAGATGCATCATCTACAGATGCTAACTCAAATTCGGAATATCAAAACCAAGTTTCAAACATTGAAATTCAAGCAGCGAACAATGAAGTCAATGTAAGGGTGACATGTCCTCTAGAATCCCATCCCGTGTCTCGAGTTATGGAAGCACTCAGAGAGGCGCAGTTCGGGGTTGTTGAATCCAAACTTGCAGCATCAAATGATACTGTGTTCCACACATTTGTTATAAAGATGGAAGGAACGGAACAGCTGACAAAGGAAAGATTGCTGGCAGCATTTTCGCACCAAGCAAGCTCCTCGCAACCATTATCATCAGTTGGGTGAGAAGTTAATCTTTTAGTATATTATAAGCATTAAATTGTTTTTTTAATCTAAGATTCAATACACAACAATGGTGCAAAAGGATTAGTCCTCTAATGCATGTTTATAGTACACCCATCTGTCATAAAAATTATTTTTTGTAAGATAGATTTTGATAAAGCTTGTCTTAGTTCATTTATCTTCACTTTTGATATGCAAGATGAAGAAGTATCAGTGCTATGAACATAAACCTTTACCAAGTTGTTTCTTGTTTCTCTCCTCTCTTTTTTTCCAGCTAATATGAAAGAAAATAAAACAAAATCATTAAAAAAAATCTCATGGTTCCTGTGAAGAATAGTTGTCTCTGTATGGAAAAGTGACATGCCTTTGTAAACATGTGAATTTTATATAAGCGGCAGCAAGGAGTGGCCTACAATTTCCATAATTTTATTGATTTCTTTTTTTAATAAATTAACTTATAATTTTATAAATAAATGTGTATCCGTTCAAACAAATAACAGATAAGACTTGATTTTCTTTAGTTGGCATATTTATTGTTTTTTGTCCCAAGGTTGGGACAGTGACCATTGAAATGGATGATGTTTATTTTTTTCAACTTCATATATGAAAATGATGTAATAGGTTTTTTTAAACATGTCACATGCCTTTAATTTTTGTAAAATATGAGGTGTAAAATAAAAACCGTTTTTTTACCTTTGTACCCAAATAAAATTTTAAGCCCCTTTTCATTTAAAACTGTCACATTTGACCGCAAAAAAAGATGTATTTTCTCTTTAATAATTATCATTATTTTTTCCCTATAGTAAATGGCAATTTTTATAATATATGCTTCCTTCCCTAAATTTGTTCGCAATTACTTTTATGCATAACACTTTATATTCACTTCTAGAATTTATGCTCTCTATAGAATCTATAGAATTTTTTATATCCTTTTTGGTATGGGATGATGGATAAAAAAAAGACTTTTATCAATGATACTATTATATTTTTGATTTATTTGTATGGTACCCTCAAACTTATAGATTGCTATACGTGATACACTTTTATAAGCTAAATGTTAAGAAAATACCAAATCTTCGGGATATCATTGGTAAAACTCAATTTTACGATGGTATCGAAGAGAATTTCTTTAAATTTTTACTTTTTCATTAAGTATTATGAATAAATTTATTTGAGTTATTATTATTAAATTTTACTGTAGATTGTTCAATATAGTGAAAATGATTGTTAAACATCATTTTAGTACCGTAGCCCGTAGGTTTACAAGTATTGCTTAACATTTATCTAATATCGTGAATAACAAAAAACAATTCATAAGTTTTAGAATATGATGAATAGAAGTAAAAAATGTAATGATATTATTTATAAAAGACAATTCTACAATTATATGGTATCACAGAGAATATTAAAAAAAAATAGCACTCCTGGTTTTGACTAAAGAAAACCATCTGTTTTCAAGTCAATAAATCTTGTTCCCCGGTGATGATTTTTTTTACTAGTTTGAGACCACTGCTTTTTGTATATGGGCTGAAGTAATAATTTTATATTGTACATCTTTTGTTTGGGTAAAGCCCAAAATACAAGAACTTTTTGGCTTTTGCACACTGAGAGGCTGAGAGTTAACATTGTCATATACTCATGTAGTCATGTTGTTGCTACTGAAAATTAGACCTGTCAAATTGGGTCTGGACCCGAAGAATCGATCCGAAATATTGGGAACCGAATCCGATTTTGTATCCGAATTTGATAATCCGAAAGTGTAACCGAATCCGAAATAATCCGATCCGAACCGATATCGGTTCAATATAATCAAATCCGAAAATGATCCGAAAACCGATTCGATCCGATCCGAAAATGACCCGGAACCGTAATTTTAACCGAAAATAATCCGAAATAACAGATCCAATAATGACCCGAAATCGATCAAATCCTAACTAAAAATTATACAAACTAAATATGGCTCAAACTAAATTATAGAATTTACGTGTATTTCATACATACAATCTTATGATTCGTTACGTTCATATATATTATACACTTATACATAATTCATACATATAATACATGTGTTCGTAAAATAAAATATTAAATATTAAGAATATCATTTATTTTGAATTTGCTAGAAAGTAAAGAAAAGTGAATATAAATTCATATTTTAATAAGGAATAAATATTGTATATTATATATGTACATATAAAATTTATTTATATTTTTATTTGGACATCAAGATTTTTTTTAAATATTGTTATATTACAGAATTTAGGGAACATTTCTTTTATCATATTGACCAAAGTCTGAAATGAAGAAATATATTACTTAATCGAGATAATTATTTTGTTCAGTATTATTTTATCAAATTTTAACTATAATTTGTCAAACTACCTTAATGATCTTTATTTAAATTCAACGATAATTCAAATTAATTTAATATTAATCCGAACTTAACTTTTAAATCTAAACAAAATCTAATTTAAAATAAGAAATCCGAAAATATCCGAACCGATTTTTATCCGAACTTTAATCCGATTTTGACCCAAACCGAAATTGAACCGATCCGAACCGAACCTGATTCAATTTATGCAAAACCGAAACTGGAACCGAACCGAATCTCATCCAATCCGATCCGAACCGAATAAAAATATATTATAACCGAAAAATGTTCCGATCCGAAATTAATCCGATCCGAAACCGAACCGTTTACCCGAATTGCCAGGTCTACTGAAAATAGACTATAGTGCATACTCTTGTTGTGTTAATTCTTTTACTCCCTTCGCATCTTGTTTAGATGTTTATTTTATTTTTAGTATAGTTAAATTGGCTCATTTTTTACTGTAATTTTAAACTAATATATATATAATTAATATTTTATATTGTTGAAACGTTTATGTATTATTTAATTTGAAATATACAGTATTTTTTAATTTTTTAAAATGATAAAAAATTATTTTTTCTTAAAAAAATCAAAATGAACATGTAAATAAAGATGGAGGGAGTAATATTCTTAGTTTCTTACTCGAAGACAAATTAAAGGCCACACTGTTGTTTTGGTATACACTTTGGTCCGTCATCCTTCCTCGTTCTTTTTTTTCGTTGAGTCCTCCTCTCATTCTTCTGTCTCATTGTCTTACTCCTCCGTTTCTATTAATAATACACTTTCAAAAAATAACACATATTATAAAATTTTATTATTTATAAATTGTATCCATATTTATTACATTGGTTAGATATAATACTCTTTCTTATCCTTTTTATAAGGCACTGAGATTATTTGTTTTCTTCCTAATCTTTCTTAATAGGTTTATGTGAATGATTCAATTTATTAAAATTGTTTAGCTAGCCTTTTTATACTTCTTAATGGTTGCAAAATTTCTTAATCGTTCAAACGAAAAAATCAGGCTGAAACGTTAAGATAATTTCCTAACTCATAATATAGCTCTATCTTTTCTTTAGAAAATGTCAATCAAGCACAATTACAGCAAAATCAAGAGTAAAAAAATAATCACGAGGTCATTATTATCACAATTTTTGAATTTTGTCTTCTTATACATTATTCATATAATTATAATATTAAGTGGTTGACAATTTATGAACAATTAACTTATATCTCATTTAAAATATAATAATCTTTTAATATTTAATATTTGATTTTTTTGGTTTTTGTAATTTTCATTTTTATTAAATATTATATGTGATTATATTATTATAATTTTAATATTATGGGTTATTATTAATATTTATATTAAATATTATATGTGATTATATTACTATAAATTAATTTTTTAAAACATTATACTTTTGTTTTTATTATATTCTTCTTACATAATCTGTTTTATTTGTAAAATAGTATTATATATAATGGAGATCTCATTAACATAGTGTATGGAAGTAATTTGTTGAATATTATTCATTTACAAGAGTAAAATAATAAATTAATATCATTCAGATATTTTATTATTTATTTATCAAATAATATTATTCATTCAGAATTCAGATTATTAACCATTGAGAAATTTGATCATTCAGAAATTTATTATTCAGATTTACCAAATGACTCCTAAGTCTTAATAAAATGAGTTCTATTTAATATTTTTTAATTATTATTTTTTTGAATAAAAGTATTTTTAAAAGAAGAAGCCCCAAAGTTAAAAGAAAGGGACACCAAGTTTTAAATATGATCGGTTCAATACTGGTTATGATTTAAAAGGAAATAATTGCTATAGTGTCGAAACTGGTAAAAGTAATAGGCCACATGGGAGTAGAGAACTAGTTGCTCGGATTTATGTAAAGAATGTTGTGAAACTCGCTTGTGTTCTTTGATAGTAGTGAATCATGAATTTCAGATTTCATAATAGGCTAAATTTTGATTTTTACCGGGAGCTAGCATATTAATTTTAAGATCATTTGATTTATAATAAAACTTGAAAGTGATTATAGGATTAATTTTCTTCAAAACGCTTATCATGCTATTCTTATACAAAAATCTTATCGAAATTATGTGAAAGACAAATCTTATCGAAATTATGTGAAAGACAAATCGTACACCACAACGGCACACTTTGTGTTAGGATGTTCTGATTTTTCTCGCTCGTTTGTTATGTTGAATCTTTAGATGGCCTATTTACTACTCCCTCCCTCCCTTTAGGTTTTTTACATTTCGGAGAGAGTGTCCGACACGCATTTTAAGAATAGTTCTATAACTTATTTTTACAATTTACTTTTTTGTATAAAAATAGCATCGTTAAATTTTTATACAAAAAAAAAAAATTTTAAATATAAATTATGAAATTATCCTTAAAATGTACCTTAAAATGCGTGTCAGACACGCTGTTTTTTATGTAAAAAAATGAGAGGGACAAAGGGAGTACTTCCTATCCCCTTTTACTTGACCTTTTGGGAAAAAAATTATCCATAAATAGTTGTCCATGTCTTATTTTAATATATCTTTTTACATATTTTCCGATATTTATTAGAGGTAAACATAGAAACAAACTATATAATTAAATACTTTCTTAATATATGTTTTTTTTCATAAGGGTCAAGAAAAAAGAGACGGAGGCAGTATTTGATATTGTAAAATATGCTTATAAAAAGGAAGTATAATATCAATATGAATTTTACTAAGCTCCTACAAACATGATCTTTACTAATATCAACATGAATTTTACTAAGCTTCTACAAAGTAGAGCATATAACTACAAGTTTCTCATAAAAGGTTAAAGGAGAATTAACCAGCATCATGTATGCACAAGTATTAACGCGGACAGGTTTCTCTGTAATATTCAGAAGTGAAATCCCCTCAGGGTTGCACTTTAACTGCACTAATAGAAGTCTCTAATAATATCAATACCGCTACATCTTCAATGATGCAGAAAATCAGAAACGCCAAGCTAAATTGGACACCATTTTCAAGACTTCATCCCCCAATATGCTATCGAAACATTAATAATACCAGGTCAGTATAGTATATAAGAGTTGTGTTACCTACTCCTTAAATTTAAAACATTAAAAAACATCAAAACTTAAAAACAACCCTATATACTTACTTTGCATCAAGACAAAGGCATTCAAACATATTCACGTAAAAATACGGGAAATATGTACTTAATGCCTCCTCAATTTCAGCCCTTTTAAAAATCTGTAAAAAAAACATAAATGAAAGAAAAACAAAATCACAACCAAACATAAATCTGGCTCATACAATCGAATTCACTAAAGGAAAACTAATATGGGATGCTAAAAATGATATTACCTTGTTTCCTCGATCATTTTTGTACATGTAATCATTCACATGTGAGTATGCTGCAACGAAAAATCGACAAATGTCGACTCTATCGTGATAACCAATGGTTGCTGCAATAACCCAATAAAATAAATGTTTTTTCTCATACAAAAAAAGCAGGTTACTTTATTAAACTTTTATATGTATATATAAGGTGAAAAAGAATCTCATCCTTTAGAAAAAGACAATCTTCGTAATCATGCTCGAATGTTAGAAACAGATTTAAGACATGCATGCGACCTGATGGCCTTGTCGTTTGACAGGAAGGAATCAAGAAGTTGATTCAACATGTACAACAAGAATTTTAACAGAAAGCTACTAGTATTGGAAGGCGTTTTTATATTGATGAAGTGTAAGAGTGTCTACTGTCTACAATGATACTTTTGCTGGATATATGTCTAGTTATATATACACAACTCATATGAAACTTCTTGTAATATATGTCCAACGTAAGTCAGACTTTTGTTTAGTATAGTTTCCAGGTAGATCACACCTTTTGATATATGCCAATATATGTCTAAGTTCAATATAGTCTATGGGCAGGTGATACTTTTGTATGAACCAAATATGTGACAGTAGTTGTACAGGCTAACTTGTAATATGAATAGCCTTTCGTATGTTTCCAGTAGATGACATATAAATGATCTTTTGTATATAATATTTTTTTTTTATATTGATGAAAGCATATGCATAGTACTAATATCTCATAATCTCATAAGAATGCCACTTTAAAAAAATTGAGGACCTAGAACATTATTGGGAATGAAGCTTCAGCTAGTACTAATAGAAGTAAATGTGAATCGGTAGATCCTAATTATCAGTTTGTAAATAATATGCAAGACTTTTTTATTATAAGGCACGTAAATAAATCTTGGACATAATTGGGAATGTCCGAGGGTTGTTTAGTAACAAACCTTGGACTTTTACATGTTCAGATTTATCTCCAGCACCTTCAGCTTTTGAGGTTGGTGGTTCATGATAGTCCAATACCTTCTTATACACACCATCAAGAACATTTTTCCAAAAGGCAAACACACCGGCATTATGAAGACATGTATCAATCGCCCACTTTGTCTGTGCATTAAGTTTGATCAACATCTTTAGCTCGTGCACAAACTGAACCTTCTCTTCCACGGTCCAGAAAAATGGACAATTAATCACAAACCAAGGCGGACTGAAACTAAAAAACAAGAAAATTAAACTATGAGAAACCCGAGTACAAAAATTTCGATAACAACTACAGATTTAAAGTAAGTATGCTAAACTTACCATCTTGAATGTTCAAAATCCAAAAACCTTCTTAATTCTAGTGGAAGCTCCAAATTTGTTGTAATGCCATTAAATGGAAAAGCAATGACAGTTCTCATTGCATCTTTCAATTGTTTAATACAATCAACAGTTTCTTTTGTTCCCATGGTTCTCTTAACCATGCTTGGCAGAATTCTCCCTTTGCCACTTTCGTCACAAATATATTAAAACATAACTCATCACAACCAAAATCAGTTTCCAAGTATAAGAACATCATCCCTTGAATCACATCTCTACAATTATCAAAAAAGAAAAACAGAACAAAAAGATTAACTGTTACAACTTATATCTTCTTTTTTCAGATTGAAAAATAAAAAATATGAAGGTGAAAAGAAGTATTACAATATAAACTAATAGAGTTGCAAACATTTTACCGAAAAATTCTTTGAAAGTTCTCGAAAATATGTGCCCACCAGAGAGTTTCCGTCAGTTGTGCCCCATGAAGCTTCCGAAACTCCTTATCAAAATAATCATCTAAAGTGTGAACCACTTCACAGACAAGAGAGTCAGTCCCATCAGTGGGATGTTGAATGACGGATTCCACAGTCAAAAGACTATGGTGCCGTGAACATATATAGTGAAGTGTTTTAAATTCTTCCACTTGGAGCTTAGTGGAAGCAACAAGGGATTTTCTACTTCAACCTTACCAGTATCTCGTATTCCCATGTAGCACTGTTTTCCTAATTTGCTAATCATAGTGAACTTGAATGGAAAATCATACTGCAATTAATCAAAATAACTCGTAAGATAATAATCTTAAAAAATATCCTAAAAGACATTCAAACTTTTGGAGAATACATACTGAACATATGAAATTAAATAATATTATTAGCCATGAATGTTCACTGACACTCTTAATGCATGTGGTTCAGCTAGTGCTCTGCGATTCACGTGCAAATATTTAATGCTTGATGAGTAGTAAGTTAAGTCCATTTTGCTTTGTTGAAAGAAAAATGGGAAGAATAAATGCTAAAGAAAGAAAAGATTATACGGAGGCTATAGTGCTTTAAAAGAAAAACATATGAGATTCTATCAGAAGTTGCTGAAATTGGAAAAGATGAAGAAACATTAGAGTTACTGCTGATGAGTTCTACATTTCAAGTAGAGTTAATAAATGATTTGAAGGGAATGGGCTTCAAAGTATCTGGTTTTTATTTGAGTTCGCGATATTCGTTAAGGAAATGGATTTGTGATAATTTAGCATTCTAATATTTATGATTTTGCTATGAATGGATATTTCTTTTTCCAATTCAATATAGAATTTTACCTGTTTTCCATGGTCAGGATAAATTTCAAATTCATACTTTTCCTTTTCCTCAGAGATGTTGTGCTCAGCCATCTTATCTACTACATTTTGCAATTCCTTCTCAACATCTTTCACAGCTATTTGAACTTCCTTCTCCTCCTGCTTTTTCTCTTCTATTATCATCCTGCGCCTCATCTTCTTCTTTGACTTGTTTGACCTCCTCATTTCTATTTCCTCCAGATGTTGAATTCTTGTTTTGAATTCGTTCGACAAATGCTCGACATCTTTCTTCTGAGCTTCCTCTAATCCAAGCCTATAGATCTTGAGTGCATCAGAACCTTCTGGAACGGAAGCCCTGAAATTCAGAATCAATGCAACAGGTTCAATAGAAACATGGGGATAAAAGAAACGAATCAATGCAACTCATAATTAAAAGTTCAATAGAAACACGGGGATAAAAGAAATGACAAATGTAAAAGAAAAGAAACTTACCCATACACAAGGTATGTCACTGGGAATCTGAATACAACCTATGAACGATACATTTCCCCCAAAGCATCATATATAACTAAAAAAATAAATATATATATGAGTGTGATTCAGTCTTTTGAAGGAGCTAATTCAAATAAGTATTTGAAAATCTAGACTTACCTTTGTCACAGGCCTTCTTATACCATAAGACACGGGCCTTCAATTCAATTAAATATTGCTTATTCCCCTCGTTATTCATTTTTCGACTAACCATTGTCGTAATCGTGATCGATCGTTGTCTGAATAATCCTCTCATAAATGGCTTCAAGTTCAAACTCTGGTATTTGTCTTTTCATTTCCTCATATTGCGAATCTGAAATAAGTCCCGACATGCCTCCAAAGTTTCTTTGCTGCATTCAACACAAACCACCAAAACAATTAGAAAACAAGAAACACTAAGATAATATAAATATGCCAGAGATTTATATTCAAAAGTACGAGACTACACATATCACTCTGATTTCACAAATACAAACTAAGAAACACTAAGATAATATAAATATGTGAGAGATTTATATTACGAGACTAAGTATCACTCTGATTTCACACCCTCCAATTTCACATAAACAAACTGAAAAAAACTGATATAACTATAAACACAACACAAAAAGATATCTCAGTCCGATTTAAACACGACACAAAAAGACTATATCTCAGCCTGATTTCGCATATACGGGCTACAAAACACTGATAAAACAATATACACAAGAACGTGAGACTATTTACATATAGATCGGTCCAATTTCACATATACAAACTGATATAAACACTATTAACTCAAACACACACCACCAAAAACAGTTAGGTTAATGCAGAAAATTGCTGCAAAATGATAATAAAGTTTTAATAACCAAAACTTGTCTATCTTTAATTGGAATTCAAAGCTAATTCCAAAGTTTTGCAACTAGAAAAAAACACGTGTTTCCATAGTATTGCAGTATTAAGTTAATTCAAAGCTCCTCCGCAACCAAAATCCATTCAACAAGGTAAAGCGCACCAGACTACATAAGTTTGTCCCAAAAAAATTGGAACCCTTGATCCATTACACATACAAAAGTAACAAATCACTTTATTATATAGCAAAGCATCATTTACCACAAAAGCATATCAACATTAGGACAACTAATTAACCCCTTGATATATTCTTCAACAACTTGAGTGCCTCGCTCGACCATTGTTTTTAGGTCAATCTTCGGACCAATATCTTAGAAATATGTAATTATTGATATTTTAATACTTGGTCCTAGCGGAAATATCACAAACAAATACAACATTATAATGGTTTTTCAACAACACTTTCAAAGTCCCAACCACCACGTATTTATAGACATATAAAAGAGAAACTAGCAAGGCACCATATATATATCTACAAATTTCCACCAAAGGCTATATACAAAAACAAGATAATGGCAAGACAGCAAATAACAAATTCAAATAATAGCAATAATAAACATTAAGTTTCATCAACAAAGACCAGAGATGTCACTATTGTACAACATAAATTCACACACACACACACACACATATATATATAAGACTTGTACGGACAGACAGCGTTTAATGATCTAAACATGAGAAACATAACAACACGAACAAAAACCCTAAAAGTGGAGGTGAACTTACTTTAATAATCGCAAGTGATCCCTGGATTTGTGCACGCTTCGAAAATTGGAAGCGGTCGAGGAGGGTAATATAGATGCCAGGTATTGAATGAGAGTGACTCACAAAAACCCGACCCTATTTAAATTTTCTACAATAACTACTTGTCAATTTAAATTTTGATTTAGCACATACAATAAATATTTAGCAAATCTGTCTGAGACAGGGTAGGGATTGAAAAGATAAAATAAATTTAACTAACGGATGAGAAACGGTTAATGATTTTAAAAAATGGTAGAGGATCATTTGTCCTTGTCGTTTCCACGATTCATCTGACCCATATCATACGCCCTTTTTTCAAGTCCCGGGGTTTCTACCCGGCTGAAAATTTTTTATAATTGAAATCATTTGTTAAGGGGAAATATCACTTTTCACTTTTAAGAGAATAAGTTTTTTTAGGTTGACCCAAACAGCCTCAAAAACTATCATGACCTTAATGATAACCTACAAAATTAAAAAAATTATGGACTTTAGGGCCGGACATAGAAAAAAGTTCTCCGTACTTCAGGAAGTACAAGCTTCTTTTCACTAACCATCTAGTCCCGGCATTGACCATATAGTTTTCATAATTTTGGGATCCACTAATGCTGATTCTCCAGTTCATATCACTTCTTCTAACAGCTACAAACAAAGGATTACAAATAAAAAATATTACGTGAAACACATATAATTCAGCTTTACCATAGATATAAAATGGAAATTTCAACAGAATGTGATAGTCATTATGGCGCACAAGCTAAGTTGCTAGAATTACATTAAACTTCCAGCTGTATGTAAAAATACTCGATATTTGTCTGAATATAGCCAGGATGAGAAGCCATCGCTGCATCCTGAGTCTCCATTACTCTTTCTCGCTGCACAAGTAGGTAGTACCCATGCATAACATGGTAAAACATGAAGTCAAAAGCCTGGTAAAACGTATAGCATAGAGTTAGTAGAAGCTTCTCAAAAAACTAAAATTAGAAACAGATATCTTCTGGCCATGCATCCGCATCATCCTCTTTGTGAGCCTTGCATCCTCTTTAGTAGAGAGTAGTATAATATAAATATTCGAACTGTAATGTTAAATGAAAGAAAGCATCATAAAAGTTGTTTTTACCAACAAAAGGACTATTTGTTCCTCTTTTATCATCATTATGGATATGCTATTCAAATTAAAACAGTTCAAACAATTACAAATACAAATCGGAACTTCAACATAATTTCAATTATGTTACTATTAAAACTCGGTAACAGATAACATCCTTGAAACTGATCATCACCCCTATGAGCAGGCTGCAAAATATCTCACCTCAAAACCTTGCAAAATCGCTATATTGCGCTTCAAAGTTGAAGCCTAATACATCACACTAAAAATATAGGAGGCAGATAATAATATTTATGATCTACATAATTTTATCATGCTCGATAAACAGGTTAAATGTACTCAACATGACCTGAGTTGCGATATTTGATCCCACCTAGACAAAAAAAAATTGAATCATATTGGACACATTGATGGGGAACGAGAATAAAGAATTAATATATATGTTATTATTTAGATTATGTTTTTTTTAAGTGTAGAGATAAATAGTATATTTATCTATATGTTTTATATGTGGGGCTTTTAGTTTATTAAATAAGTAGCTTATTTATAAATAAGCCCAATTGTTAATGGGTCATAGTCCATTAGGTTATTTGATTAGGGTTTCTATTCTCTATATAAGTATTATAATCCCCACATTAAATTAGACTTGATTATTCAGAATATCTTTGAATATTGAATTAGGTCTCTTCTATGGGTTGCGATCTATAACACCAGTTCTCCTAAAACCTCAAGGTGTTAGGATACCAGGATCATATATTATATTCTAACATTCCCCCTCACTCGAAAGCTTATTATGGGTCGAGAGTGGATCACGGGCGCCCCATCTTTGGGACAATAACAAACATTTCATGTCCATAATAAACTATGAGAATATTGGAGGTGGAAGGGAGTCGAACATGAGACCCCTGCCCACTGGAGCTTTGATACATGTTAAGTTACTGGTTCTTCTAAAACCTCAAGGTGTCAACTTACCACGATCATATATTATATTCTAAAGTTCATGTTATGTTTTTTTATTCATCATGCTGATACACACACATTTAAACCTACAGTATTGTATTATATTTTACAAGTTGTCCTACATCACACATTCACCGTCTAGAACCAAATCGACCCCTCGTTATAATGTTGCAAGCACTACTTAAGTACCTATATATGGGGAAAAATAATATAACTAGAAAGCAAGGATAAAATATGATAATAATGATGGTTCACAAAAGAAGCTAGTGGAAAAAACACATCTGCCTCAAAAAAAATATTGACCCAAGTTCAATTAATTTCCTATGTACTCCGGGCTAGGACATGAACTCAAAACACTTATTCTTTCATGTTCTGCAGGGAAATAACACGTAAGCATTGTAGTGATTTTCCACCCTGGTTAAGGAGTAATCTACCGGGAGCCAGCAACTGATGCCAGCAGTAAATAAATTTTCCAATAGCAAAAAGCAATTCAATTTGATCATAGAGATCCTAAACTGCAACACTTCCAAACCTGTGAACCTAGAAAAATACACCCTTGCCCCCCTACTTACGTACAAAATTTACACGAATTTCTAGTAATAGCCGGGGATAATCATTACCTAGTAAAAGCATATAATATATATTTCCTTCCAAAAGAACCCCCGACTTATATAGTCTCTACAAAATATTAATAATTAATTACAATCATATATAACAAATTAAAATTCCTAACAAGCTTCACTGCAACATTTCAACTTAAAAGAAGAAGCCCCAAAGCTAAAGAAAGGGACACCAAGTTCTAAATATGATCGGTCTAATACTGGTTATGATTTAAAAGGGAAATATTTGCTATAGTGTTGAAACTGGTAAAAGTAATAGGCCACATAGGAGTAAAGAACTAGTTACTAGGATTTATGTAAAGAATATTGTGAAACTTACTTGTGTTCTTTGATAGTAGTGAATCATGAATTTCAGATTTCATAATAGGCTAAATTTTGAATTTTACAGGGAGCTAGCATATTAATTTTAAGATAATTTGATTTATAATAAAATTTGAAAGTGATTGTAAATTAATTTTCTTCAAAACGCTTATCATGCTACTCTTACACAAAAAATTTATCAAAATTATGTGAAAGACAAATCGTACACCACAACGGCCACTTTGTGTTAGGATGTTCTGATTATTCTTGCTCCTTTGCTATGTTGATCTTTAGATGGCCTATTTACTATTTGATATTGTTAAATATGCTTATAAAAACAAAGTATGATATCCACGACATGAATTTTACCTAGCTGCTAGAAAAATGATCTCTACGAAATAAGCACAATGTCAAGTGTAGAACTACAAGTTTCCCTGAAAAGGATAAAGGGGTAATTAACCAGCAGATCATGTACACATAAATAAGTACCAAGGTGGACCAGTTTTTCTTTAATATTAAAAATTAAAATCCCCTCGGGGTTGAGTTTAAATTGTACTAATAGAAGTCTAATAACATCATTACCACTGCATCTTTACACAGTACCAGATACAACGTTGTGTACTTTGCACAAACTTAGTAATGTGAATTCATATAATAGTACAAGCAAATCCAGGATAGCAAATATGTAGTGTGTACAATTAAATAGAAAAAAAAAAATTTGAGTGCACAAACACACTTAAACCAGTCACAAAAGCTAGGTTAAGAAATAGAAGTACCTAAGGAAGTGCGACCATATTACACAAGTAGGAAGTGCGTGGAAGGATAAAGTGGCTGGCCAACTGAGGAACGATATTAATGACTGAATCTCTCCGCTGAATTCTAAACTTGACGCAGAAAAGAAGGCACTCTTCAGAACGGTAAATTTTGGATTCTGAGTTGACGGTTAGAATCGAGGGAATGGCCAAGCAAAAGGAGTTGTCACCTAAATAGAGCAATTCTTTAAAGCGGTCACGTATTATGTAACAACCGTTAACAACAGTATCTGACAAATGCACGTCCAACCACTTGAGGTTTTTCAAATCATAAGCGGCAACGAGAGTGTGACATTTGTGGTAATTAAAGTAGATCACATCATCAACAACTGCTGAGACCGGATCCCAGTCTGAAAAATCAGAAACAATAAGTTTCCATTCATTAGACTTAGGATAGTAAGCAAAGATGGAAGGTGAAGGAAGTGAGGCCTTTTCCACGTGAAGGATGATACGATCGTGAGAAGGGTCTGGGAGCACAAACAGAGACACAGCACAACCTTGTAATTCAGAAGGCAAAGTGATTTCCTCCCACAAATTAGTGGTTGGGTTAAACAGCTGCGGACAAAGGTCCCAGAATCCCATGTTGTAGATCTTTCCACCGAGGCAAGTACTGTTGGCAAAAAAGGGTCCGAAAATTGGCTTCGGATTTTTGCACCACTCCCCTGCGTGGTCACTGGCTAATCGCAACAGAGCTGAGCCCGTGTAAAAGTTATCCGTGGGGTTTTCGGATACATAAGAGTCAATATCGGTGATTTCTTTTGAAGTTTTACAGCCGCCAAACATATAGACCGACTCACCCAAACTCAACATTGTATGTATTCCAGAACAAGCAAACAGAGGAGGTGAGACATTGAGATGAATTTCATCCTCCTCTAGATCAACAATGTGAAACTGCAAATGCTGAAACATTTTATCACCACAACTTCGTCGCAGATAAAACTCGGACTGCAACAGAATCCTCGACGACATCTTCAATTAAACCTGCTTTCAACACAAATGGAATTAGAGACGATAAAATTTTTTGGGCAAGTATTGGTGTATACCGACCAAAAAAACCCACCGAAACAATTAGAAAATGAGAAACACTGAGAATATATAAATCTGCAAGAAATTTTTATTCAAAAGTACAAGAATACATATATCACTCAGTCACGCTGATTTCACAAATAAAAAATGATAAAGACTGACGGAATATAAATCAGCATGAAATATACAATCAACAATACAAAACTATATACCATTTTGATTTCACCTAAACAAACTGAAAAAAAACTGATATAACTATAAACACAACACAAAAAGACTATATATCTCAGTCCGGTTTAAACACAACACAAAAAGACTATATATCAGTCTGATTTCACACATACGGGCTACAAAACACTGATAAAACAATATACACAAGAACGTGAGACTATTTACATATAGATCGGTCCAATTTCACATATACAAACTGATATAAACACTATTAACTCAAACACACACCACCAAAAACAGTTAGGTTAATGCAGAAAATTGCTGCAAAATGATAATAAAGTTTTAATAACCAAAACTTGTCTATCTTTAATTGGAATTCAAAGCTAATTCCAAAGTTTTGCAACTAGAAAAAAACACGTGTTTCCATAGTATTGCAGTATTAAGTTAATTCAAAGCTCCTCCGCAACCAAAATCCATTCAACAAGGTAAAGCGCACCAGACTACATAAGTTTGTCCCAAAAAAATTGGAACCCTTGATCCATTACACATACAAAAGTAACAAATCACTTTATTATATAGCAAAGCATCATTTACCCCAAAAGCATATCAACATTAGGACAACTAATTAACCCCTTGATATATTCTTCAACAACTTGAGTGCCTCGCTCGACCATTGTTTTTAGGTCAATCTTCGGACCAATATCTTAGAAATATGTAATTATTGATATTTTAATACTTGGTCCTAGCGGAAATATCACAAACAAATACAACATTATAATGGTTTTTCAACAACACTTTCAAAGTCTCAACCACCACGTATTTATAGACATATAAAAGAGAAACTAGCAAGGCACCATATATATATATCTACAAATTTCCACCAAAGGCTATATACAAAAACAAGATAATGGCAAGACAGCAAATAACAAATTCAAATAATAGCAATAATAAACATTAAGTTTCATCAACAAAGACCAGAGATGTCACTATTGTACAACACAAATTCACACACACACACACATATATATAAGACTTGTACGGACAGACAGCGTTTAATGATCTAAACATGAGAAACATAACAACACGAACAAAAACCCTAAAAGTGGAGGTGAACTTACTTTAATAATCGCAAGTGATCCCTGGATTTGTGACACGCTTCGAAAATTGGAAGCGGTCGAGGAGGGTAATATAGACGCCAGGTATTGAATGAGAGTGACTCACAAAAACCCGACCCTATAGGCTATAGATAATTGACCCGTCAAAATATTACCCGACCCGTTAATTCAACGGACCCGTTTATCGATACTTTACGCCGGATAAATCAGCGATATGATCTGTTTTATATTTGTTTCGCTTGATTATTTTTTAGATGTTGTATCATTTTCCATTATTGAATTATTTCCTCTTCAAACAAAATATTTTTAGAATAAATATGTGGAGTAATTATTTTTACTTTTGAAATTACTTGGAGAGGACACTAAAAGTTTAAAAGAAAGTTTTAAGTTACCTAAATAGTGGGCTCGATAGACTTATTTTATAAATTTTTTTTAATAATTAGGCTTATAACCTTACAAATGAGTATTTGTTCTAAATAATTTTAGATGAACCAGAATCGAACCCAAGACCTGGGACGACACTAAATAAACCTATTATTATTTGAATTATCCAATCATATTCATCTTATAAGTAATTTATAAATTAAAAAATGTATGTATTTTTTAACTCATAAATAACTTATAAAGAGGGGCAAACGAGGCCACATGGATAATGTCACGGTTGACAGTTCACACCACACTCTTTCCTAGATGAGTTGATTGGCTAACAATTTGGCTTCGTGGTTTAGAGGACGTTTGGCTAAATTTAAAATTGTGACTTATGACTTAATGTCGGGAGTTTAAAATGTATGTTTGGATAATTTTGATTTATGAATGATTAATGAATTTTTAAAAATATAATAATAAAAATAAAAGTGATTTATGAGTAATTTATTACATATGAATAACTTTTATCAAAATAGAAAAAAAAAATAAGCCACTAAAAAAGTACCTAATACTTACTTCTGGTTTTAAGTCATTTTCTGGCTTATTTCTGACTTTAAGTTAGTTTCTGACTTATTACACAAACAGACATTTTTCAGCTTAAAGTCAAAAACAGCTTTAAGCCGTTTGCCAAATAGGCTCTAAATTTTAAATTGTGACTTATGACTTAAAGTGGCTTAACGTTATAAGCCGGGAGTTTAAAATGTATGTTTCGATAATTTTGATTTATGAGTGACTTATACATTTTTAAAAATATAATAATAAAAATAAAAGTGACTTGTGAATAATTTATTACATATGGATAATTTTTATCAAAATAGGAAAATAAAAAAAATAAGTCACTAAAAAAGTACATAATACTTACTTCTGACTTTAAGTCAGTTTCTGACTTATTTCTAACTTTAAGTTGATTTTTGACTTATTACACAAACATACAATTTTCAGTTTAAAGTCAAAAATAATTTTAAGTCCGGCTTTAAGCCATTTGCCAAACATGCTCTTATACTAGCTTATAAACTAACGTTGAATTGTCAACTCAAAATAGAGTTGGAGAATTTGAAGTAAAGTTAAATCTCGATAAATTAATACGTTCGTTACCGGGAAATTATATTCATTAATCGAGATTATTCATCTATTCAGATAAAAATACATTATCTCTATTATATTGAGATTAGAACAAATCATTGATTTAATGGGATTATTTATTTATGGAATATTTATTTATCGAGATCAGTGGCATGTTGCCCCCGAGACCTGAACCCACAAAGTCAGAATAACAAAAAATTAGGACGATATACAATTTTTTATTAATAGAAGGGAAAATAAAGGTTCCACTGAGAATTGAACTCGGATTACCATATTTGTTCCAACTTTAGACCATGGAACCAATTGCTACCAACATTGTGTTTTCGTTACATGACCTAATTAATCGTTAGTGTTTTTTTTGGCATATCGTTGCCACCTATCCTTTGGCACTTAGAATCTTTGCTCACACGCCAAGAGCAAGAGCTGACCTTAGAGGTCTCCCCGACTTCTCGCTTCTATGTCCAGGCTTTGTCTTGCTAATCCTTACTCTATGGTTGGTTCTAATGTCAGGTATTTCAACGAATCTAATTTAGTTATTAGTAAAGCTCAAGTCAGCGAGGGTACTGTGCCACAAAGAAATTAAAACCTCGAGCTCGAGGGCGTAGTTTTACCATAAAAAGACTTACTTGCCATATAACTATTGTAATGAAAGATACATCCTTAGATGAATATCTAGAGGTAGACTTTTTAGACTCTTTCAGATACTCAAAAAAACTTAAAGGGAGATAAAATAGGTGCCCTATATCCATACATCCTGCTGCATCGGGACGGGACGACTGCACATTACATCATAGCAGCACGACCAAATGGAGGCGGAAAGCCTTTGTATATGTTGGGTGCATTAATCGTTAGTGTTTTTTCCTTTGGCATATCGTTGCCACCTATCCTTTGGCACCTAGAATCTTTGCTCACACGCCAAGAGCAAGAGCTGACCTTAGAGGTCTCCCCGACTTCTCGCTTATATGTCCAGGCTTTGTCTTGCTAATCCTTACTCTATGGTTGGTTCTAATGTCAGGTGTTCCAACGAATCTAATTTAGTTATTAGTAAAGTTTAAGTCAGCGAGGGTACTGTGCCACGAAGAAATTAAAACCTCGAGCTCGAGGGCATAGTTTTACTATAAAAAGACTTATTTGCCATATAATTATTGTAATGAAAGATACATCATTAGATGAATATCTAGAGGTAGACTTCTAGACTCTTTCAGGTACTACAAAACTTAAAGAGAGATAAAATAGGGGTCATATATCCATCATACATCCTGCTGCCTCGGGACGACTGCACATTACATCATAGCCGCACGACCAAATGGAGGCGGAAAGCCCTTGTATAGGTTGGGCGCTAGCGCTTTATACTAATAGAATATTAATATCTTCCCCTTATTAGTAAAGTTGTTCACCAACTTCCTTGACCTTCCGACACTGGGCAGGCGTCAGCCCCCAATACATGGTCTCCTATACTTTTTAATTCAATAAATATAAGTTGATCAAAACTCTTATTTGATAATTCAATTAGTACTATTTTACAAAATTTCAACCCATATTAACCAAAAAGATTAACTAATAAAGAATGTAACATATTATAAATCAAAGAGTTTTTTTATTATGATTAAGGACACTCATTAGTATCTGTTCAATATTAAATTCAATATAAGTGACAATCGAACCCAAGACCTTGGGGACGACAAATGGATAACTGTACCACTGAACTACTCTCAACCCACAAATCAAAGTGTTTTTAAAGCTGGTTTCAATATAATATTTGCGGGGAGAAAAGTTGATTTAATTTAAAATTTATGAATTCGAATTATAAATTTAAATAGGGTCTTTCTAGTGTGTGGTCATGGTCACACATTAGTCCCTTACTTTCATGATATTTTTATGAGGTGTCTTATTTTTATTGGTGGGTTTTTGTGTGCATACGGGGATCCATTATCATTAATAAATAAGAATCAATGTACATATGATAACTTGTATTTTATTGTGTGCCCTTGGCACATATTAGAAAAACCGATTTAAATATATCAAGAGAAATAACTGAAATGTTGAATAAACGAATAAATAATAAATAACATATACTTAAAATCACAATCTTCATTCATTTAATCATATTTCTATACATTTGAATAAGTTATTTTGAACCATGCAATGTTCTAGATTGATGTAAATTATCATATTTAGTAACTTTTCGATTTTTAATTTATAATATTTGATTATTTGAAAAACATGTTTTTATTTATATGTATAACAAATTACATTTGCAAATCAAATGGCAGCAATAGTATTGGATCTAGTGACTTGTCCGGAGGATCCATATAGCTTTTGGGAACAAAATTTATGGAATAAAAAATGTTCAAACCTGTTTTGATATTTCTTGCCTTGAAATCTTACATCATTTTGACAAATCCAGCTAAATAGATATGAAAAGCGGTACCCAACAAAATACAATTTGACAAGAACATGATGTATATCATTACTCCCAAGTCCCAACCGAATTAAACTTTGCTTTATTTTCTCGATAACGATAACACAAATTATAACATTTTGCTGAATTTGAGTTTTTGCATATTCCTTTTTTCAACCGTTAATGGTTGTACTTGGAAAAATATTTCATTTTAAGTGATATAATTTAAGTTGTGGTTTTAACTTACAAATTTATATTGATATCTGAATAAAGCAGAATTCAAATAAAATCTATATCTAAATTATTTGATTTATTTTTATTTAATCAAATTTAAAATTTCAAATAAAATTCGTTATTATTTATTTTTCTTTTTTTTTTAGTTGATAAATGAGTAAAAAATTTCTATACAAGTATGGAGTATACAACTGATAGATGCAACTTTGTTATTTGGAATTATTGAATTAAGCTGTGCTCCGGCAAAAGACTTGTACATATATTATGAAAAAAAAATCTATTTTTCAATTTAGCACTAATTTATTACCTTGTTATATCTGTCACCTTTTTTTGATACTATTATAAAAAAAATACAAATTGGGGAAAGAAAATTCTCACATTGACTTATTAAAACACTGATAAAGGAAATTTTGAATCCGGGTAAGATTTTGACTTATTTGTCTGAAAATCAAAAAGTTATTTAAGAAAGAATGAGAAAAGAAAAGTATATATACACTATATAAATATAAATATTATTAATAGTATATGTATCTTGGTATTTCAGATACTACATAATATTTTTTTGACACGAATATTTAAGTATAAAAAATATATAATTATAATAATTATTTTATTTTTATTTAATATAAAAAATCAATAATAGTTATTTAATAATTTTACTAGAGAGAATTAAAATAAAAAAACTAAAAAATTTAAAATGAATACCACTGCCAAATTAATCAATACTATAGTAATCAAGACTCAAGTAAAAAAAAACCCTCTCTCTCTCACTCTCTCTCTCTCTCGCATAATCTTTTTACATAAGCCTCATGAAGTCTATATAGTACTAGTATATTAATTAATTAAAACCGGTGATACATGAAATATGATGGAATTGGATGATAATATGGATTGTGTATCGAGTTGTGATTTGGATGAATCTGTTCCTTCTTCTCAGTTTTCTTCATCTGCAAACACCTATTTTAATAAATCCCCAAATGGGATTGTTCATGAGCTTCTTGAGTGCCCTGTTTGCACTGATTTAATGTACCCACCTATTCATCAGGTCTCTTCTTTTTTCATTCTTCTTAATCATATGCCTCTTTGTTTTAGCTTTTAAGATTGGATTTTTGTTGGTATGCTCTATTTATTTTTAATTGTTTTGGTGAATTCTGTTGTGTTTTGGAATATTTGTGTGTATATAGGGTTTTGGGATGATTTCTGGGTACGAGTTATGCTCAATGATTGTGGTTTCTTTAATTCTCTGTTTCTTTTTCCTTTTTTTAAAAAAATTTATCGTATGGAGTAGGATCATTTAGATGTATGAACTCCTATATATGATCATGTGAATAGGTTGAGGGAATTGTTGGGGTTTCGATTTTGTTGTTTTTGCAGCCCACATTTTGGTTTGAATGTCAAATTAAGTCTTAATACTCGTATGTTGCGGAAAAAAATAAAGTATAAAGGAAGGATGAGTGGGAAAGAATGGGGGGTGGGGGATGTAAATATTTTGTGATGAGATTTGTTCAGAAAGGAGACGCAAGGGGAAATAATCATTTATCTTCGAATGAGTGGGTTTGGGAATGGATTGAGGATGAATTGAAATTTATAAATGTTTACCCATAAAATTGTATAAAATTCATTTCATTCCCGCCCAATTTCATCGTCTCCAACCAGAGACAACATTAGTAGGTATATGCAGGGGACCTTGTAGATGACGTGTAAGCCGCAGGTACAGGGAAAGGTGTATAATTGGACGACGTGCACATTTACTATGGACCGGCTTAGATACTCCTTAAAGTTTTCTGATTTGAGAAGTAATAATGTGATGTTCCAACACCGCCATGACATCACCCTCGTTAAGTGTTGAAAAACGGAGATGGGTACTTTACAAATTGTGGAAGTTCGAGTATTATAGGAGATGAACCATTGTTTGGTAATGGAGCATTTGCTGCAAATTTAAAGCTTCGCACAGCCCATATCGTGTACTGCTATATCATGTAGCCTTGGTCATAAGTAACTTATGAATTATAATAAGTTATAAATTTATAATGAAATACTTGGTGAAATGTATTGTAACTTTCCAACCTGGATAAGAAGTATAACTCTCGTTTGTTGATAATTTAGTCAAGTAATAGAGTCAAACAGCATACAGGGAGGCTGTATTATAAAATAAGTACCCTTTTTTAGCCACCGGAGACAATCAGGAATATTAAATTTCTCATACATCTTTATCGGATATGCTATTGGCAATTGTCTTAAATAGCTTGATATGGATCTCTGTTTGTGTGAAATTGCTGTTTCATATTTTTTGAAAGATGAGCAAAATAACGAATGTAAATTTTAGTCAGCTTTAGAAACAAAACCACACCCAACTGTATGATTGAGATAGTAATTAGAAGGAATGTCAGTGAAATTTTGTAAATTTTGTTTCGTTTACAGTTTTCAACTTTCCATATACTTTTCTTGACATAAAATTGTGTTTTGTTCCACTTCTTCCATTCCGGAACTCTGCAATTAGTGGCTATTTTTTGACGTGTAAGCAAACTATAATTCCAGAGAAGTAACTCAATCTTTTATGTAACACATATACGAGAGTACACAAGGTCAGGAACTATAACGAAGTTGTGCTGATTTTTTAAAGTTGTATCCAAGTTCACTGTACTCTCAGTTTTACCTTCTCCATCTTTGACATTCAACGCCTCAACGGTCAGAGAGTAAAGGCTAATAAGTAATGAATATTGGGTGGAAAAAATTACAAAAATAATGTTTTTCAAAGTAGGTGGACAAAAATAACGATTGGGAAGCACATTTTTAAATTGGGTATTTTGAGTACCCATTTGGTAAATGCTTATCCTTTATATCCTTTCCTTTTAAAAAAAATAATTTTAAATGGGATACGCATTTGACAAATGGGTATCCCTATTTTTTTGAGATACGCATTTGTAAAATGGGTACCTTATATAATTAGGATACCCATTTTGCAAGTGCGTATCCCTGTCGTTAGAAACGGCCTCCACACCCGAAAATTGTTCTCGTCAATTGTAAGCCAAAAAATCGTGTTTTTTTCCTTCATTTTTTAGTCAGAGTGGTGTAGCCTACAAGATATGTTATATGTACAGTAGGAATTTCTTATTTTGTGTAGCCTTGTGTGTTATTAATTTTCAATACAGAAATTTTTTGTACTACACGAGGATTATATGGTAGTTGAGTATTTCACAATGTTAATGCGTGCAAATTAAATGTTGTGCTTCTATAATAGCTCAATGATAATTGAATATATTTTTGCATCTTTTGTTGCGTATTTTCTGAAAGATTAATAAAGTGGAACTGTTAACCACAAACTATATCATGACTTGATTATAGATTTTTAGGTAGACGAACTTGGTGTTTATAGACAAAATCACAAACACTTTACTTACATTTTGTGATAGTGACCTGAAGTTACACCAAAGGAATTTTTGGTTACATTTGTTTCCTATTACAGCATACCTGGTTTGTTCATGTATCACAATAATAAGCATACACAAGGTTAGTAATTAGTACGAGATTGTATGAATGTCTTAGAAGCAAATTTCAAATAAGGTTGTCTCTCTGAGTTCAGTGTGTTTTAATGTTACCTTGCTCCATCCTCGGTTATCAAAGGCCGGTGCGGGTTAAGCTTATAGGATTTCTTAGTATATTTGAAACTATAATGTGTTAGGTTCTTTCCTATAAAAAAATCGAAGTAACAGCTTCTCTGCCTTGCCTTGTTTTTCCTGTGGTACGAGATTTCTGGTACTTCTGTTGCTACTTAGATTTTAGATTGTTGCAACCAAAGTCCAGAAAATTGATTGCGTGAACTTCAGTAGGATTGCTAGCTTTATTTGGATCTTTTGCTTTGGGCTAATTATAAACTGACTTTTTCTCTCCCCCAAACTTGACTGTCTCGATCCTTTGGCATCAAAAATTATGATAATAACTAATAAGTAACAAATGTACTGTTTATTTTAATAGTTTGATCTAAATGATTAAGCTGGTTGCATTGAGTCTTTGATCACATTGTGCTGTGTTTTTGCTTTTGTTCTTGTTAATTAAAAAAAAGTGATTGTTTGAATATGCAGTGTCATAATGGACACACACTATGTTCTACCTGTAAGACAAGGGTACACAATCGTTGTCCCACTTGTAGACAGGAGCTTGGTGATATAAGGTGTCTAGCCTTAGAGAAGGTAGCTGAATCCCTTAAATTGCCTTGCAAGTATTGCTCCCTGGGATGCCCCGGGATATTTCCCTACTACAGCAAGTTGAGACATGAAGATGTCTGTGACTTTAGGCCATACACCTGCCCATATGCTGGATCAGATTGCGCAGTTGTTGGGTATGTTCCACAACTAGTCAATCATTTAAGGGACGATCACAAAGTAGACATGCACTCGGGATGCACATTCAATCATCGTTATGTCAAATCCAATCCTCGTGAAGTTGAAAATGCCACCTGGATGTTAACTGTAAGTATTCATACTACCCCGTAATTGTGCTGTTGTAAATGTGATTCTTCATGTGTTTTTGTTCCGAGTAATATATACATATTACAATTTCATCACAACCTGCACCATCACATGCAGAAACTCCACAAATCTTCACATGTATCAAGAAAACATAATTGCAAAAATCTTTTATTACATAGTTGAGGGCTGTAGATGTATTTGTGGCTGCCAGTTATTCCCATTATAATATATCTCCATAGCTAGTTATAATCTCATAACCGGAAAAGTTGAACATGATAACTTTTGATCTATGTTTACCATGATGTATTTTATGCTGTTTTAGCATAAATCTTATGCAGGCATTTAAATTAATATTCTAATATTAGTAATGTGTAGAAGATACCTTCACGAGTATGAAACATATTCTTGAAACATTGGCAATTCGGCATAGACCTTGATTGTAATTTCAGAAGTATCTGTTTTTTCTTTTTGGCTGAACTTTAATATTGGTCATGGTCTGAACCTGAATGGATTTAAATTTAGTGGCACAGGTCTTATAACTTTTAATGCTAAAATATGATCAACCTTTTTTCTAGGTCTTCAATTGCTTTGGACAGTACTTCTGCCTCCATTTTGAAGCTTTTCAGCTTGGCATGGCTCCTGTATACATGGCTTTTCTGAGATATATGGGTGATGAGGAAGACGCTCGGAACTACACTTACAGTTTGGAAGTTGGAGGGAATGGCCGCAAACTTACTTGGGAGGGTACCCCACGAAGCATAAGGGATAGTCACAGAACGGTCAGAGATAGCCATGACGGGCTCATCATCCAGCGGAACATGGCACTCTTCTTCTCTGGAGGTGACAGGAAAGAATTGAAGTTGAGAGTTACTGGGCGGATATGGAAGGAACAGCAAAACCAAGAGAGTGGAGCGTGTATACCAAATAATTGTAGTTAAGACGTGTTGATTGGCATCAGTTCTCGTTTGTGTTGATGCTTTTGCATTCCGAAGTGCAGTTGATTTTATCAGCGTATTGAAAACATGAAAGTTATTAAATTATGTACATTAGTGAGTGCCTGCTGGAGGTTGAATGCATTATTTAATAAACTTTCTTGTTATCCTGGTTGCTGATACTGTAAGATAAGGCCAGAAAGATGAGTATGGTTTTTGGGCAGACATATCAATGAAAACCTTTCTCTATTTCATCAGTTTGTTTTCATCTCATAAGGTTTTTAACATCTTAATCTTAGTTTTGGTTTATTGTTGATCCACGGGACTTGGCTTCTATTGCCCAAGGAAAGCATCCATCTATTTTGTATAAAATTCCTTTTATCTAGTTTCTTCCAAGTAAGAGAAACATATTATGCTCATGGAGTGATACATCTGACTTCTGGCTAGTCAGTTGTGTGCTTGTCATTCCACCCACTGCCACAAAATTGAAGAGCACAAGTGAAGAAAATCTGTGTCAAAGTTTGAAGTTGGTGGTGTGTGACAGCAAGAATTCATAGTAGCCAAAAATCTCCCCTAGCATAAGCAAGCCAGACCAGGTGGTAGATTGTTGAAGATCGGTTGGACATGTAGACTCATCTAAACTGATGAGTTTACTGCCTCAATCTCAACATCTACAAGAATACAAACCCATTACATATCATATCAAACTTGTATGTCTTAACCAATCATCTGGAAATCGGAATGCCTAGAGTTTTTAACGGTATTAATGTAAACAACTGAATTATATAATTCGTAGAGTCTTGATCAACCTTGTGCGTGTTGATCAACGTATTGACATTATTAATCAAAATATTTGAATTATATTGAGATCCCTTGAGATTTTATTCTCAAAATCATGGTCTAATGTCACTCTCAAGTATCCTAAAGGATATATGTATGTATGTATGTATGTATATTTTCCCCAAAAAAACAATAGATAAATAAATAGTAATATACAAATTGTGCAATGATATATAGAAATAGATATAAAAAAAGGTGTAGAAACAAACAACTAGCAACGAAGGCCTAAAACAGAACCATCAGTGACTCTAACATCAACATTACATTTAACTTGACTCTCAACTCTATGAGTAAACACTTTTAAAACCCTAACTCTCCCAACTAACTTCATCTTCGTCTCTATCTCCATCACATCCCCCGCCGTCCACAATCTACTCCTCTCCGGCACCGGAAACCTATCCACCTCGAATTTGGCCGACACATGCTGCGTCCTGCCGGCGTATATCCTTCCGGCCGGAATGAACACGAATCCGACGGGATTGCCGGAGTAATCGAGCTGTAAGGAGCTGTCGTAATGCGTGAAGGTGTCGCGGTTAGGGTTGGTGACGGTGACGAACTGGAAGAAGGTGAAGTTGACGGTGCCGTTAGAGAGAGTGAAGGTGGGGAACTGGACGGCGTTAACGGCGATTTGAGGGTGTTTTGGTTTGAATAAGAGGAAGTAGACGGTGGTGATTGCGGCGGCGATGCAGAGGAGGAACACGGCGGCGACGAGGCAGGATGCTAGGTTTGTACGGCCGCGACGAGGCTTGGATTTGTAAGGATCGTCCATGCTCGATTCTAGAGAGAGAAAGTGAAGAGAGAGAGTGTGGAGTTTGAAAAGTGTTTAGATAGCGGAAGCAAGTAAAGATAGTTTGTTAGATACGTACAAAGTGTTTGTATGTATGTTTTAGCGATAATTGTTTGCGGGAAAACGGTGGAGGCCTGGAGGGAGTGTTTTTAACTGTCAGGTAAATAAATAAATTTGGAAAATTTGTTGTGACTTGTGTGTACTTGGTTGCCGTTTAAATGTCTCGTCAAATTTATTTCATTTTCTCTTTATTAATATATTAAATTTGAACTGAATTATATTTTCATAATAATTTATTTCTTATTTTGAAATAAATAATACTATCTATATACTATACTATATTATTATAGTTGAAAGATTAAAAATTTTGATCTAAGTTGAATCATATAAAAGATCATGATCGTCAAATTTTATATGAACCATACAAACGATCTTAACTATTCAATTTTAATAAAATCTAATTTTAAAAAGAATATATATCATACATAAAACTCCAATCCCCGTTAGTTCTCATTTTATACAACTTCTCACGGATAATATTATATTATATTTAAATTATATTCTATATTTTCTATTTTAAGAATCCTACTTATCTTATAATTTTTATTTAATATATCATTAAAGTTTATGAATATTAATATATAAATATCATTATATAATAACATACAACTATAACCCTCGATAGTCCTCTTTTTATACAAATCCTCACAGATAATATTATATTATATTAACATAAATTCTCAACGTTATAAACTTTTATAATAAATATCAATAAAATATAATATAAAAAATAAATTTACCTAAATATTAGTCATTCATCCCCAACACTGATTATAAGCTTATATTTATAATTTTAATTTATGGTGTTGTTATATTATTTTTCCCCACGAGTTGATTGTGTATAAGAGTATGTCAGCCTATTTTACGATCCTTGACCATGTTTGCAATGAAAACAAAAACACTTTTACGATCCTTGACCATGTTTGCAATGAAAACAAAAACACTCTGACAATATGCGGAATTCAATATTTTAATAATATCAGTAAGTAACAAAAGTAAAAAATATAAATTCATTTTTTTAACTGATTTTTTTTAATTATTAAACTCATAGTCTTACGAATGAGTATTTGTTCTAAGAAATTCTCGGATGAGTCGTAGTCGGACAGAGAGAGAGGATAAACTGAATTTTTTTATCGATACAAAGACATACAAAAATAGTTAAAGTTTATCCAACTGGTATTATAAGAACAGAGCACGCAGAATAATCGACACTAGACAGATACTATTTTATCATAATAACTTATTTACAAAGCTTAATAATCTATTATTATTAGAATCAAATCCCAATGAGAGAGAAAAGATGAGGGGTGGATTAATTGTCAACCTCTAAAAGCCATTTCCGGTTAACTGCTGAAAAGAATTTTGTAACACAAGATATATTTAGAAGATAAATAATCATTTAACTGGAACATAGGGACGGAATGTTCAGACACTCGGCTTATGCACATATATATAACCATCTGATCTTTCTGGACCTTTATTTGGTAATCTCATCAAGGCGACGATCCATGATCTGGGACAATGATTCAAGAAATGTAGATTCACTTGTACAAGGAAGGACTGAATTTTCAGCTTCTTCGACAATCTCTTCGATTATAGATTCCTTGTTCAAGGTTTTCCTGCACATGATGTTTCCAATGTCAAAGGGTGTGAGACCTCTCTCCACACCTTTCTTCAGAAGCATTGTTGAGATGCGGAGGGTACGAGCATATTCTAGAGGCAGGTCCCATCCATGAAACTTGAGTAACGCAATGTCTTCTTCTGCATCCAATGACTTGATGTAGTCTATGGTGTCAGGACTATAAGGTTTACGAGTTTGTGGCCAGTAGAGCCAGTCGAATGTGCAATCTTCAAACTGTGTTGAATAGTAAAAAAATAAATAAGGATTGATGATATCTTAATTATATTATACGATCAAATATGAATGCAATATAGGTAGTCAGTTTTGAAAACACATACCAAATTGAGCTTTGTATGTGCTTTCCACAACATTGCAATTCGGGACAGGCAAATAGCAGTTGAAGTGCCAAATTTAAATTACATACATATATTTGTAGGAGAATGGATTCAAGCCTACTGAGAATATAATAATTATGTGCGCAGACAAACTAAAGGAAGTGTTTACTATGACCTTTTGAAGTCTCACTTCGTAATACTTGTGCACTCCTAGACTTCGACTGTGCTTGATAACTAGTCTGCTCACCCTATGCGTGTGGGTTAACACAACCCAAGTTATACCCAAAACAAGTATTACATAGACTGGCGAATTGGCAAGTTTTCAGATTTTAAGAAAAAAAATTTAATATATTATACAGTGGGACCGAAGCGTGAAAACACTACAGATAACAATTTGATTAAACACTTGCAAAAAAAAACAATAAAATTCTTAACATGATAGCAAGAATTAAAGCATGTATAATGTTAATATAATTAGAATAACGTACTACTCAAAGAAACAAGTATGATTAAAAAAAATGATAGGAAGTTAAGATACATACACTTTTGGGCAGACAGTAGCCATGATCTATTGGAATTAGAGTAGTTTTTCCGTTTTTATCCTTGCTCAGCAAAATGTTGCCACCATGCCTATCCGCATTTGCCATCCTTATATCCAGTACTGATATTTTATGTACCTCCTCCACTGGGAATGAACTTGGTCCCATGTCCTCGCAACTTCCATTGTTATCCATGAACATCTGCAAGGATCCGATTTTAACATTTACATTCTCCCGATGATTGAAACCCATGTGCCGGCATTTTACCATAACTGTAGGAGGAACATCAGCAAAACCATTCTTCTCACTAGAAAAGGAGCGTCGACCAGACTTGGGATGATCCAAAACATAGGCAGCTACTTCCCTAAATGCACCCTCCCCGACACTTGTGCCCTTCTTCAACCCTTCACCATTCTCAGATAAGGGCAAACCCTGTGGGTTATTCACAGCCATAGGCTCCTCATCAATCGGCTTAAAAACAGAGAGATACTTTTTCCCTGTTGAATCCTGCATAAAGTATGCTCCTCCTGTACCCTCAGTAGATCTTATAGGACATTTTCCACTATCCAATCCTTCAGCTGTAGATTTAATCATATCCTGAATTGCTGAAGACAACTTGACCTTTGGGTTAACTATTGGTTCCAACAAGACATCTCTCTCCGGAGTCTTCCGGTGAGCTTTCTTGTGAAAGTTTCTTGTGTCATGCAACTGTGGTGCTGCAATAGAAAGTTCAAAATTCTTGTCCTGAGGTGTAGCTCTGATTTTTGAAGATCTCCGAACAAACAAATGAATCACTGCATCATTATTCTTAGAGATATTATTTATGAGCCTCAGATCATCAAGCTGCTCTCCACCGTAATATACTTCTTGCTCATTAACATTAGCGAATTTCTTATTCTTCTTACCAATCCGACGCTTAACATAAGCAACATTACGTTTCTGCTTGACTAGAAAAGTAAACTCTTCCCCGCAAGAAGTCTTAACATTGACAACTTGAAGCTCAGCAAGCCGAATCACCAAATGAAGCACATTCCCATCCTCAACCCCATAATCACGGAGCAACGAATATTCCCTGGCCAATTCTCTCCCTTTACAAACCAACTTTTGAACCTTAGCACCAAAACCTTTACAGGACTTAATCTTAAGCTTCACGGATTCAATTGATTCCGATTTTAAAACCCTCATAGGAACCATTGAACCCGACATAGCCACGTAAATATGGATAGATTCATCCAATTCAGAGCTTAGTGCAGGTGATACAGGTCGAAATTCGTCACGATTTCGAATTGCAACAACACCACCTGCTGACATTCTTCAACCCTAAAACACTCACCAACACAAATCCTAAAACACCCTAAATTTCACCAAACAGGATATTAAACCTGCCCCAATATTCAACTTTTTTTCCTTACATATTATAAATTCAATAACAACAAACTGTACACGAATTATATTGGGGAAAAAACCGCAACCCAAAATCAAAATCTAAACTTTAATGTTCTTGATGAATCAAAAACAAAAAAGAATGAAACCCCAGATATTCAAAGTATCCAAAATGCTACCTTAAAGGGAGGGAAAGCTAGGGATTTGAAGACTTGAACATCACATGACAATAAGATCATGCAGTCTCTTAACAGAACCTGAAGAGTTATACAAATTGATACAGGGGATCCTTACCAGAGACAAAGGCAAGAACCAAAGAAGATTGTGACGATACACAAGCGTATATCTAACCGTGACTCGAATTGTTCGGCTTCGATTTTTTTACGGGTTCAACGCACATTTTTCTGCTTTTTCAGACAGCCCAACAAGAGTGTTTCAAGTTAATGATCCGTTGATGTTACTTACATATATAGGCACTACTAGTTTATATTTATGTCCCGTTGAACTTAACGACGTTAGATTCTAAAGGGAGCCTCTTAACGGCAGTTAATTACTCAATGTACTGTTTTGCATTTTTTTTTGACAGGACTGTTTTGCATATTTTTATTTTTATTTAATAATATATGCATTCAAGGAAAATGCTAGATATACTCTCCTCCTCCCAAAACCCTGCCTCCCGCTTGTCCTAATATTTTTTAGGGCTTTCATCGATTTTCACCCGTGAAAAGTTTCAATTTTTTTTTAATTTTTCGTTTTCTTCATTAAATTTTTATTTTTTATTCAATAAACTCTCAATTTTTTGGATTCTCTTTAGTCTCTTCTCCTTACGAGAGTTTGGTTTTATTTTGGTATTCTTCATTTTCGGGATTATAGATCTGCAGAATTTTCATGGGTTTGATTCTTTGATAATTTTTTTTTATGAAATCGCATCTATGGTTGACAAGTACATATATTTATAACATATTCAAAAAATCACTTGGTTGCCTTTTTAAGAAAAAAGAATTTAACAGCGATATATTTAAGCGTTTATTTAATTTCAATTGTATTTGTAGATGTCGTGTGGTTTTTCATTATTAAATTGATTTCTTTTTTTCAAAAAGAAAAAAGAAAATGCTACATATTCAAATATTGTCCTAAAATTTGTCCTAAATACTGAGTTATCATGTTTAATGTAATTTTTATATAATAATATGAGACTCCGTAGTGCATATATATGTGCCCAATAATTAAACAAGAAAAATATTAGAAAATTCAAAAATTATCTCTTAAATGTTTAGTTGTCATATGTGTAAGTGGTAATATTCCTATAATAATATGAGATCTCGGGTGTATACATGTACATCTACGAATTAAAACAAGTCATATGTTTTATCACGTTATTTAAAAAAAATTGAAATCATTTATAGGGTATGTAGCATTACTCTTAAAATAAATTATATGTCATGTTATATCATTGAAAAAAAATATTTGAGATAATTTTTGACATATGTAACATTACCCATGCATTTAATTACTTCGTATTTGAATTTTGACGGATTTTATGGACCGGTTCAAACTCTGGTTTCTGTGAGACTTGTAAAAAACAATAAAAAATGGATTCAAATTAACATTGCTTTTGTGACTTTACTATTTAGTCAATCGTTTGAATAAATAGAATAAACTAATGATCTTAGATACAGTATAAATAAACTTTATAAGGATTGTTTATGAAAACAACATATTTATCGATTTTTTAAAAATGAATTAATCTATCATACTCTCTTATATTCTTCTGGAAATCAATAACATTACATTAGAATGTATTATATATATTTTTCTTTTAACGGTGTTAGATTATTAAAGAGATTATCACTTATCAAATTTATATGATATTATATTATTAATTACATACCCCTTGGAGTTAAAAAGTTGTCGATAAATTATTTATTAAAATTATCAAAGTTAACAATTTCCAAATATATAAAAACTCGTTTAATTTTCTCTATACTTTATGAAAGGATTTGAAAGAGATTTTTTTCTTTTCTTTTCTAAACTCAAAAACATATGAAATATTTATACTCTTCTCGTTTTCAACTTACCCACTCAGCACACCATAGCCCCCCGCCAAGCATAACTCATGACTAATTCCAGCCCTAGAAAAGAAAATATCCATCAGGAGGGGAGACTCAGGACCGTAATAACTTTTATCATAGAGTAATTAGGAAAATTAAATGATTCACCCCTCAATTATTCATATTTTATTGTTTCAATTCTTGAATTACATATTTCGTATTTCGATAATTAAACTTATAAAAAAATTTAATTCAAGCTTTTCCATTAATTTTTTTAATAAACATTAAAATCTTGTTAATGTGATACGTTTTTTTACAACTCATTATGATTTAACGGATTATTATAAAAATTAACTTTTATTATTATTTTTATATTTTTTTGGAAAAGGGAAATCAATTTAATAATGAAAAATCATGTGGCATCTATAAATACAATCGAAATGGAACAAATGCTTAAACACATCGAATCTTATTTCTTGAAAATGCAATCAAACGATTTATTGAATATATCTATATATGTTCTTTCATAAAAACATTTATCATAAAATCAAACCCAATGAAAATCGTGTAGATCTATAATCTCGGATACAAAGAACACTAAAACAAAACCAAATTCTCACAAGTAAAGACTAATAAAATTAAAAAAAATGAGAATTTATTAAAGAAAAATAAGAGATTAATAAATAAAATGAAACAATAAAAACAGATTGGGACTTCCATCGGTCCTAAAATATTAGGGCGACTGCTCGAGATGTTGGATTTCGAGAGAACTTTTATTATTTTTATCTCACGGACGCATGCTCACACCAATCTCTTATATACACAAACACCCAATCTCCTTTTTCTTCGCCAACCGTCAACCTGTTAATGTGACTGAATCGAACACAATGAAGAAGAAAACATCAAAATATTATCGCTCCATTAACAACAAACTCAACTCACTTGGAGAGAGAAAGTATCTTCATAATTTCATATTACTCTGGAACTTGCACACTAAGCTACTAACAATCCAATACAGAAAAATTACTTATATTAGAATGTTCAAATCATGTATGCACCATAAAAGAACTAGTCCATGATAGATTCTAACGTCAAAAAATTTAATTTTTCAACTTTAATAATACAAGTATAAATATCTATTTTTTCACTACTCCTTTTATAATTATCCTCATAGATGGACCAACTAATACAAGAAAATCTAAATATTTGTCATGGATATCAACTTTAGTAACATCCAATTTAATTACATTTTACCTCTCTTATTTTAGATTAAATTTATAATAATAATATACAAAATTTTGATAATTACACATTACAATCCACATTTTTCGATCCAATAGTATTCTAATATTCGTCTAACCATGAATTAAAACGCCTTGTAAAATAATTAAATATATTAAAGTTAACAAATTCAAGCTAAAATAATGCATTGGTTGTAGAATAGTACTATCCTCAATTCAAAACGATAAAAAAACAAAAGGAGCAGCACAGCTCAAAATTTGAAACCGGAAAGTAGCACCACTTTAAAAACTACGCCTGTTGGCTCAAATCCAAAACGACTCCTCTTTGCTTATTTGAAAACAATCGGGCCTCCGACTTGAAACGGATCGCCCATCAACACCAAAACAGTCCAAACCACGACGACTAGCTTAAGACTCAGCTTTCCAATTCATACATCTTCCCTACAATATAGATTCACGGATATAGACACACAGCTCTATCTCTATATTTTCACACACGAACCGTGAATCAAACTCTCCGATCTGCTGCATCTCGCCGGAGAAATGGAGAGTTTGATATCTTTAGTCAACAGATTACAAAGAGCTTGTACTGCTCTCGGAGATTACGGCGAAGAAAGTGCTTTGCCTACACTTTGGGACGCGTTGCCGTCGATCGCCGTCGTCGGCGGTCAGGTAAGCTCTATCGTTTACGTTTTTTGTCGTAATTCTTCGTTAAATTGATAGATTTGCTTTATTTTCTGGTAAATAATTAATAATTATTAGTTGTGCTGGAGTTGTTTAGTTATTGTTATTTTCTTGTTAAACGGTTCAACAATATTATTTACTTTCTTTCTTTCACCGTAATTGTTCATTAATTTGATAGAATTTGAGTTGATTTTAGTAAGTAATTGTTAGTTGAGCTGTATTTGTTGTTTAATTGTTGCGAGTTGTCTGTTGTTTTCGATTCGGTTAAGTAGTTGAGGCTGCATATTCTTTCGATCAGATATTACTTAGATCGATTGACATTACTATGTATTAAATATGTATATAAGTAATTTTGAAATAAGTGTGGGTATTCTACTTCTATTAAGACGATGATGTGAGGAGCCGCTTGGTAGCTACTCCTGTAAGAGGAATGTGTGTGTTTAGTAATTGTGTAAAATTCAATTCTGCAAGTGATACCACGAGTAACGAGCTTGTCTTTAGATTCCCTGTATTAAATGGATGCGGTAACTGTTGTCCGAGAATATTAATTTCTTGTATCAAACATAACGTAGTTGAAGTTTGATAACTTTTACATAGAATTGAGGATTGACTTATAGTACAATCTGCTTATTACAACGTGAAGTCATTTTCTTTAGAGTAGGTCTATATTAATTGTTGTTACTTATTTTTGGGTAAATCACGATTTTCCATGTGTTTGTATATGAGCTCATATGAACAATTTAATGCTTTCAGAGTTCTGGAAAGTCTTCTGTCCTAGAGAGTGTTGTTGGAAAGGACTTTCTCCCTCGTGGATCCGGTAATTGACTACCCATTTCTTATTTTAAAATAAATAATGGATATATTAAACAGAAATTGGGATGTTCGAATGCAGGGATTGTTACCCGACGTCCTCTAGTCTTACAGCTTCATAGACTTGAAGAAGGAAGAGAATATGCAGAATTCGCCCACCAGCCAAAAAAGAAATACACTGATTTTGGTATGTGCTGAATTATATTAATTAGTAGCGCATTCCTTTTGATTTATATAAATATACACTTATGGCATCTTATAAGTACAATTATGTATGTCTATCCTTGGTAAATTTTCTTAATTTTTTTTCCTGTTGCTGTTTTTTTTAGCTGCTGTAAGAAGGGAGATTTCTGATGAGACTGATCGAGAGACAGGGAGATCAAGAGCAATTTCCACTGTCCCTATATATCTTAGTATCTATTCACCTAATGGTAAGACAATATCTCTTGTTATGTATCGTCGTTAATGTTATTCTTTCTAGTCCATTTAATTTGTACAATACTACTAGTGATATCCCTTGGATATTAAAGTTTAATTAATGGCAGTACTTACTAGGTTTCTAGATTAGAATGCTTGAATGCTAGAAGTTCATAGTTTGCAGTCATATTGTTTAGGCTTGTCTGTGCATTTACAATTGCATCCATAATTAGCAATCTGTCACACGATTGCCACGTAGCTGTATAAGCACTAAGTTCCTCATAAGAGCCCTAGCACAGCAACACTTGATGGCCCAGGCGAGCATTGCCTAAGTGGGAACCTAGGCCTTTCAAGCAACCGAGAAGTGATAACTATGCTCAATGTGTTCCGGTTGTAGAGCAGCATGAGAGAGTCGAGTATGCATATCTTACTTCCATGGCTCTACTTGTAGGAGTAGAGAGAATGTCAATGCAAGTAAAACAATGACAATGGCATGCGCTTCAGAACAACATTTAAAAGACGAGTGACAGTAATTTCATTATATCAAGCAGTAAAATGTGATACAGTGAACTGACGGGTGTTATTAGTCAGTATTTGACTGAATACTTCAGTAGAAGAAAATATCTGACTACCAGTGTATTATTTTATGTTTACCAACCAATGCTTCCAATATGTTTTAACTTCTTAAACACAACAATGCAGTATGTTTGTGAACACATATCCTGTCCTTATAATCCCTTCTGCCATATACGTATGCATGAAGAAAGAGATTTTGTACCTGTCAACGTCTTTTCTTTTAATGATTTCTAGACAATTATATGACTATATGCTAGTATCTATTCTCTTTGCGCTCCGCATATCTCAAATTCTTATAGAAATGTATATTAACTATCTTTCCTGCGTGTTGTGGTGATGACAGTTGTAAACTTGACACTGATTGATCTTCCCGGGCTTACAAAAGTAGCTATTGGTGAGTTTAAGTTTCTACTGGTCCTCTTTTACATAATGTAATCCCCTCTTCCACTTAAATTTTTTCTTCTTCTATACATAAATTGATTTAGATAAGTAGATAACATTATTTGGTCACTGTAGATGGACAGTCTGAGAGTATTGTGCAGGATATAGAGAACATGGTCCGCTCATACATTGAGAAGGTGAGTTACTAACATAATTAGAAGTTCCTTTGTTGTCTTATATTGCAATATCATGCAGCTGATATACTCCCTCTGTCCCCCCCCTAACTACTTAACACTTTCCTTTTTGGGATGTCCATTCCATTTCTCAACACTTTCCTTTTCGGGATGTCCCATCTATTTCTTAACCTTTCCTAAAATAGTGTATTTTTATTTACTAATTTTAGTAGGCCCCACCACTTTACACACATTTTCTACTCTTTTTTTCACTTCTCTTAAACTCCGTGCCCCACTTGGGTGGGACGGAGGGAGTACTATACATTAGCAGTCAGTGGACATGGTCAAAATTCAAAAACTTCTGGATGAGTGTCACTTATGGGATACTTTAATCTTCTTACCTCTCAATACATGTGTTTGTGTGTCAGAATCCATGGGGCTGCAATGTCAAAACTGTCAGAAGATTGTTTTTGTTAAATATTTTCTGTGATGTCTACATGTTTGTGACATTGTGAGTAATTTTTTAAGATGAATATTAACAGTTCCTTAAAAATCTGCAGCCCAACTGTATAATTCTAGCAGTTTCTCCCGCTAACCAAGATCTTGCTACCTCCGATGCAATTAAAATGTCTCGTGAAGTAGATCCCAAAGGTAAGCAGCTTTTATGCATGGCTCTATGTTTTAGATAACAAAGCAAAATATTGTATTTAATATTCAGTCTGTTAGAATAGTTAAGATCCTAGATAAATATGTAAATATGTGTATATGGCATATGTTAGTATTGAAAAAATTGTAAATAAATAGATGAAAATATTCAGCTAGAATCTTTCCTGTTCTAACACAAGCACCTAAACTTGATTTCTGAGAAGCACAAGCTCTTCTGATCAGAGGTGAATCTATAAGGCTCAGTGGGGGCTTCAGAACACAGTACTAGTAATTTATATTTGATATTTTTTTATGTTATCTCTTGCTCAGTTGGCAGGAATCTTTTTGATATATAATTTTGATCGTATATTGACATCTTGTAATACTTTTTCCAGCTTTGTAAACATGTAGAATTGTTGAAGCAATACATTTATATTAAACTTATCCCTGTACTATGTTTTATCACAAATGGTACATAAAACTTCTGTGGGGAGGTAATTCTGTTTCATATTATCCTAACTTTATGCTTTTCCCCTGTATTTTTAATTTTTTCGCTACATATCACTTTTTGTTATACTACATTTCATTTTTTTTCTTACTTGGCCCCCATTTGTTGTAAATCCTGTGTCATGCTTTTGATCAGGGTCACATCACTTTGGTTTTTGAGAATACTTGTAGATAAAATTCTCCTTCAGTTGCACACTTCTTTGGCGTGTTCCATTTTGTGGATAGGAGGAGGATAGATCCTTAAGAGATTAATTACAGCTAATCTCCTTTTAAAAGAAAGAGTTCAGAAAATCGCACATTTTATTTGCAAATTCTGGTGGTTGTTGGGTCCTTTTAGTTTGGTTTTAGTTTTTTGATGGCATGTGTTTGACCTTTTTTCAGGGGAGAGGACATTTGGTGTTTTGACGAAGGTTGATCTAATGGACAAGGGTACTGATGCAGTTGAGGTAAGCTCCTTATAGTTATATGCTCTATTTCTCTGCAAGCCAATGTGATATGATAATATTGCTGTCCCAAAAAAATGGCGTGACTTCTTTTAGTCAAATTGACCAATTTTGTAATGCAAGTTATTTGTATTTTATGTATAATATAAATTTCAATAATATCATACATTAGAAACTATATTTAATCTAAAGAGATTGATTTATCAGGTTTTAAAAAAATTAGAAGGATTTGCTTAAATCCATCTGTCGTCAGTTCTTTACAAAGTTTAAACCACACTATTGTATTGGAACATAGCCACATTAATAAAGACAGTGTTGTACTAATAGTTTGTATGCATGTTAACATTTGAGGTTTTTATAAATGTCAACCTCTGTGAAAATAGAATGATTAAATGATAGTCTCTACTGCCTTGAGAAAGGTTCCAACTTATTTGTCAAATTCATGCTAAACTGGATGTTCTTCAAATGTTTCTTTTTTTCTATTAAAATCACCTGTATGACATGCTTGCCTCCCTCTCCAAGAAGTACCCATCTTCTGAATTTGACAGTCATTTCATCATACTATATCATGGCCTTGACTCTTGATTTGTGAACTCGTATATTTTTCTTTAATTTATCTCTGGTTTGATCAGATCTTGGAAGGAAAATCATATAAACTACAGTTTCCTTGGATTGGTGTTGTGAACCGATCTCAAGCTGATATTAATAAAAGTGTTGACATGATTGCTGCTCGGCGGAAAGAGCGTGAGTATTTTGCTAACTCTCCAGAATACAAACATCTTGCTCACAGGATGGGCTCTGAACATTTAGGGAAAGTGCTCTCTAAAGTAAGCATTTTGTTCTCTCATTAGTATAGTAGAAAAACCACTTGTATAGACCACCTGTCATTATGATGCTTAGTGCTTCCTAAAGTAATAACTTTTTTTATGATTTAGTAGAAAAATTCTTTAATGGACCATATATAATTATGATGCTATGCATGAAGTTGGTTTTGTGTACCTTATTTTTAAAACTTGGTTTTGATGTTATGCAATGATTCAAGATTTAGTAATGTATTTGTATGTCTCTTTCAGCATTTGGAAGCTGTCATTAAATCTCGAATCCCCGGTCTACAGTCTTTGATCAACAAAACTATCATAGAACTGGAAACAGAATTGAGCCGTCTTGGAAAACCAATCGCTACAGATGCCGGAGTAAGTGCCTCTACCCACTTGGGCTTGAATTACTTATCAACTGGTGCAGCAAACTACTTGAGTTTACTTGCTTGAGAATTGTATCGCTGTGCTCTGAGTTTTTTTTTCACCGAGATAAAGTACTTTGGTGAATGGTGTCTCTTTTAACTTCTGTTTGAACAAATATGGTTTAGAATACTTATACTTCTCGTCAAGTTATATTTGCTTATTGAGGTATTAATGATGTACATGTCCTTTACTACTTGTTTTAGGGAAAATTGTACATGATCATGGAAATCTGCCGAAGTTTTGATCAAATTTTCAAAGAACATCTTGATGGCATGTATGTTCGGTTTATTAGTTGCATATACTAAAAATTTATATAATTTTTGGTTTATTTCTCTTCTGACCTTACATGATAATAACTGATGCAGTCGACCAGGTGGTGATAAAGTATATAATGTTTTTGATAATCAACTTCCAGCTGCTTTGAAAAGGTTACAATTTGACAAGCAACTTGCCATGGAAAATGTAAAAAAGCTAATTACAGAGGCTGATGGATATCAGCCTCATTTAATTGCTCCTGAACAAGGATACCGCCGTCTCATTGAATCTACCTTAGTTACCATCAAAGGTCCTGCAGAGGCAGCTGTTGATGCGGTAAAAATCTAAAGTTTTTCTCTGAGTATCTTCAATATCTAAGGATAGTTTTGTAAAGAATTATCCCTCTTGATCTAGAACTTGATACTTGCCGAGCTATGCAAACTCAACAAAAGTAAAAATGATCACGATGTCATTGTGTTCCCTAATTTATACTCCCTCCGTCCCATTTGATTCTTAACATTTTCCGAATAATGACATACACAATGTGGAAAATGTTAAGAATCAAATGGGATGGAGGGAGTATAATACTCCCTCTGTCCCTCTCATTTCTTTACACTTTCCTTTTTGGGACGTCCCACCAATTCTTTACATTACTAAAAATAGTACTCCCTCTGTCCCAACCAATTGTTATCACTTTTTTTTCACTTTCTGGCACGCATTTTAAGGTGGATTTTAAGAATAGTTCCATAACTTATTTTTAAAAAATTCTTTTTTTGTATAAAAATAGGATTGTTCTATATTTATACAAAAAAGGAAAATTTCAAAAATAAATTATGGAACTATCCTTAAAATTCACCTTAAAATGCGTGCCAGACACCCCATTTTGAAATGATAACAACTGGCCGGGACGGAGGGAGTAACTTTTAACAATAAAATACATTATTACATCCACTACTTCACTCCACTTTTTCAATACTTTACACTATTACACCCACTACTTCACTTATTTTAACAATAAAATCACTATTACACCCACTACTTCATTTATTTTAACAATATTACACCCACTATCCTTGGTCTCCGTGCCCAAACCAAATGTAAACATTTGGCCGGGACGGAGGTAGTAACTTTTATGCTGGATTGTTGATAAATGCAGTAGGCAAACATCACAGACGATTTAAATTATTAATGTAATGACTTTCATATGCTGGATATGTTTTCCTCTCTAAAAGCTGGTCAATGATCGCCCTTTCTCTTTTGTATTCATACTACCTACATTGCAAAAAAGGAGTTTCAAACAGGCTAAAGAAAGATTATGAACTAGTTTTTGTCGTGTCTGTTCCCAAATCTGATAAATCTTTATTTCAATAGTATCATACGATAATGTCAGTATGTTATTGGGGAGGAGTATGTCCCTACTTTTTTCTAGATTGAGACTTTTTATGAAACATATTTTTACTATATATTTTGTTATATTGTATCTTACATATGAAAGAGGCACTTTAGCTTAAAGACAGGGAGCATTAAATATAGCATAAATGGTCTGCATGGTCTCATACTTTCCATGATTATCATATATTTGTTTAAGAGTGTGTGGTTGTTTCTTAATGCATTTGATGTCAAATAAGGTTTGTTCTGGTCAATTTCAAGTCCCAAGAATGACTTGAGTTAATCTGTAACTAATTATGTAATATAGATATTATGACACTGGTAAGGAGCTTGCTAGTTGCTTGTTTTGATATTTCATTATTATATTTTCAGGTTCATGCTATTCTGAAAGACCTGGTTCACAAGTCAATTAATGAAACGATGGTTAGTATCAAGACTATTCGACATCTTAGTGTTTCTCGAGTCATTAGAATATTTAGCCTTTTTACAGAGACTTATGACCCATCAAAGTTTAGAGTTATGTTATATGCACTTGGGTGCTTAAGTTCGTATATGTAATTTGAAACATTGTGACCACCATTACATGTAATGGTTTATAATCAAGTTCAACATTTATTTTTCACTAATATGTTTCTGCCAACGGATAAGTGCCACTAAGTTGGATAGATATAGTAATTGCTTTAATGTTTTATTTTGGAACCGACTCATTATAGTTTATACATTATACTGGATAATTGGATATTACACCTGTGTCCAACCACAACCGGAAAAAGAGAAGTAGATCTATCAGCTGCGTCCGCTTGAGCAGGGATATGAGGCTGACATAATAATTAATGGCACATTCTTCATTTAATTTATATTAAAAATTACTAGACTGCAAGATATTATAGCATCCGACATGAGACTGTTCTTATCTTTCTTCCAATCCTAGAGTCTAGCTATATCTTTACCATATCTAAATCCATGCCTTGTAATGAATCTCAGTGCTACTACTCGTTTTATCACGCAGGAGCTGAAGCAGTATCCCTCTCTTAGGGTGGAGGTTTCAAATGCTGCAATTGAATCATTGGACAAGATGAAGCTTGAAAGCAAGAAAGCTACTCTACAGCTAGTTGAAATGGAGTGTAGCTATCTGACAGTTGATTTCTTCAGGAAGCTTCCTCAGGATGTTGAAAAGGGTGGAAATCCCACACATTCCATCTTTGATAGATATAATGATTCATATCTTCGTCGCATTGGTAAGTATGGCGGACCACTTATCTTTGTATTATGAGCACATGTTTTAATTGGATTTTTGTGTTTCTGAATTTTATGTTTATCAGTGTGATCTTGACTGTTTATATATGTCTGTCTTTCAAACTTAGGATCTAACGTGTTGTCATATGTCCATATGGTGGTTGGAAGTTTGAGGAACTCCATCCCTAAGTCCGTTGTTTATTGTCAAGTACGTGAGGCCAAGCGTGGCTTACTTGACCTTTTCTTTGCTGAATTGGGAAAAAAGGAGGTAGAATTTTATCCCATCCCTCACCCCCACGGCCCCAACTCTGAAGTATAATGTGAAATGCTGAGGTTTTTTTTATTTCTATATTCTGTATTTTGTAGGGAAAGCAGTTGGGTAAATTGTTGGACGAGGATCCAACAGTAATGCAGCGGCGTATCTCCCTTGCTAAGAGGCTGGAATTGTACAGAGGTGCCCAGGCGGAGATTGATACTGTTGCCTGGTCGAAGTAGATGGAGATACTGTATTCTATTCGTAAAATTTTCATTTTTGAGAGTTGTGATTCTTTTCAACAATGCTGGATTTATTCTTTTTAAGTCATATATGATCTTTTTAAAATGTAGGTTCACCTGTTAAAGTCCTGTGTATAAAATCACATATTTTGATTGCATCACCTAATGTACCTTAGATCGAATTGTGTAAAGCATGTTTAGTCAAAAAAGTTTTAGTTTCTCCAGGCTGTGACTAGTCTAATACTGTACCTTTTATAATTTCTTTTATATATTTATATACTCTTCTAGTTTAATTTCTATCCATCGTAATACTCCCTCTGTTACATCCCTTGACTTTTGACACACATGTTAAGGTGTATTGACTAGATAGTTTTGTAAATAAAAATTGAAGGATTAAATTTTCTAAAGAACTCTGGCAGCATTCTACGTGACTGTGTGTGTATCTCTAAATACAAATGTAAATAAGCTTGTAGATGAAATTTATCTTCTTCTTAATAAGTTGATCAGAATCGAAATATAAAGACGTCTCTAAAATCATTAAAAAAAGAACGATGTCTCTCTAAAATAAGTCGAAAATTTTAATATTCTTTACGTACCATTTTTTATATGAAATATATTTACATCTGTATAGGTGGACACAAATTTTAAAAGAAGCGCGGTAGTGGTTTGAAAGTTTGCGGAAATGATGATAACGATGAAGGTAAAATGACCTGCCAACTGCATGCAACCACCTCTCTAGTCAGTACTCACTACTCAGTAGTCACCTCATCCATTGCATAATTATATACTTCCAACTAAAGAAACTATCATAACTATATTTTACCTCACATTTTGCTTTACTTGTTAAGTTAATTATTTTGCTACCGAAAGTCCTTGCTTCTCTTACACTGTGTTAATATGGAAATGAACTCAAGATTGATTTTACTTGTCGTTCTTATTAGTGCCTGTTGGAACCCCCTTGTTTTTGGATTGGATGATAGTAACAATGATATAAATTCAGCACTTTGCGGGGTTGATCTTAGGCTATTTCTGCCTCTTCCATACAGTAGTTTACCAAACATCGTCTGCAAACCTATCTGGAATACATTTATTCTTCGAGTAAGTTGAATCTACATTTGAACTTCTCTTGAATACTGATTATGAGTTGGGAAAAATTAAGACTACTGGTTTTGGTTTATGTATCTATCTATGTTTATATAAACATGTTTTGTTGCAGTACTCTAGGACCGGAGATAATGTCTTGAACATTGTATTATCTGCTTCATACACTACTGGTTGGGTTGGTATGGGACTTTCGAAAGATGGGATGATGCTTAATTCCAGTGCAATGGTCGGATGGATCGCTGAAAATGGTCTTGCAAGAATTAAGCAATATTATTTAGCTGGTTTCACGCCTTCACAAATTAAGCCAGATAAAGGCGAATTGCCACTCACTAGTGTTCCACCATTTGTTACAACTTACGGAGCAACAATATACTTGGCATTTCAACTAAATGCTCCAATCTCATCCTTCACAAGTCAAGCAATTTTAATGGCTTATTCGACTAGATATCCGACCCATAACCGTCTAACTCCTCATAATGACAAAACAACTATACGTTTCGACTTTGCAGCAGGTCCGTTGATTTATTTTCTGTGCATTCTGCCTTAACCATTTTATTTTTGCTAGCTCGAAACCTGTAGGGTTTGCATAATGATGCTACTTGAAATAAACTTTCAGGTAATATAGGCTCGGTGTCTTCTTCGGGGGTACGTGAAGCTAATGATATTTTTCGGACAATACGGACACATGGCATTTTGGGGTTACTTGGATGGGGACTGATTCTTCCTGTAGGTGCTATTGTTGCCAGACACCTGAAGCACCGGGATCCGTTGTGGTATGAACTTCACGTAGCTATTCAATTCATTGGATTCATTATCGGGATTGCTGCAGTGGCTGTTGGAAGGTCAGTCTATGACAGAATACACGCGAATTCACCTACACACAGAGGCATCGGAATATTTGTCCTTGTGCTTAGTATCCTCCAGGTCTGTACTTCAATAATTCATCTACACCAAGTATCCGCATAATAGATCATTGAAGATGCATTAATATAATGATTATATCACAAAACTAACGGACAAACAACTTTAATTTGATTGATTATGTATAGATTACAGTACCTGCATAAAAGTGTCTTTACTATTAAAACAACCTGAAACAAGGGAAAACAAACTATCAAACTAATCAAGCATCAATCCCAGGAGTTCAATTTTAGCTTTGAAATTGGAGATTAAGATGCGAAGTTTCAGTTTATTTAATATTTATGTTCGTGGGAACTTTCAAATAAATGAGTAAATGACCCATCATGATGTAGAAAGTTTTATGCTTCAGGTATTGGCATTCTTTCTTAGACCAGACAAAGACAGCAAGAACCGCGGAATCTGGAATTTATACCACCAGTGGTTTGGTCGGATCGCCCTTTTCTTTGGAGCACTAAATATCGTTCTGGGAATCCAATATGCAAATGCAGGGAATGAGTGGAAACTAGGCTATGGATTTCTACTAGGCATAATTTTACTTGCATGTATTGTACTAGAAGCTTTACTGAGGCTAAGAAAGGCTCAAGAGACACATTCCCCTCCAAACTTTCAGATGAACTCATTATAATAATTACTGACATATACTATAGCATAAGATGTTGCTCCAGTTCGTTTATTCTTGCACCATTGCATCAGGTTATGTATGTTATTGTATGAATGCTATGCTATACGACTTCGATAATTATTTGGTAGGTCCTCTGGACTAGAGATTATAAATAGCACAAAACATCTTTTTGCATATCTTAGCTATGCTACATGAATAAGCTATTAGTAAACATCTAAACTGTTTATATCGCCAAAACTAAATAATGAGAGAACCTAACCCATGTATATAATTTTGATGTGCCCTTGAACTGAACTCCACAAAAAAGGAACCAGACAAAAAAAAATTGTAAATTGATTTTATTCATTTAACCTACATACTTAGAGCCATCAAAAATAATTTTGGAATGTCGAATATACAACTAAATCAAATCAATTTTAATTTTGAGGTCAGTGCTATAGGATATTAGAAACTACATGTCAGTCTTCTATTGTTGTGAAACAAAAAAAAAATCAAATCAGAACCGTCTAACTGAACTGTATCATTGCCGAAACGACAACTCCTAAAATCCGATGAGCAAAACTTTCTGTGGTAGGCCTGTACATTAACAAGAAGATTAACAATTAGTTTTGGACAATTGAACCAAGAAGTATGACAAAAGTAACATATCTTTATATAATTTCTCTGAGCAAGCATCTAAATCAGGTGTGATCTAACTAAGATCCTTCTGGCAATCTATTAGGCGAAAATGAAAAATAGGGATGTGCAGAAAGTGTATTGGAAAGCTATCCATTAATTTATTAATAAAGATGACACTTTGAACTGGGCTTTGATCTTTGATAGCAGTTGAGAAGTTTAAACAGCACGCAGGAAATAAAGAAAGTATATTAAAGTCTAAAGATACTTGATCGAAGGAACTCACCTTAAAACAATACTAAAGAAGGGACAAAAGTTCATGGAGCTCCCTGCCACAAAATCCAGCTTCTTATGTGTACAACAACTGATTTATTTCTTACCTTTCAATCATCCTGCATACTTTCAAGATAATAAAAAATCCTTATGTGACACTAGGAGTACTTTTATCATCTGAAGAAAAGCTCGTAGGCTTGGAAGCTTCACCCTCTCTGATTATTCTGCTATATATAACCTTAAAAGACTTGGAATTATAAGGCCGACTAAGTAAACTTATTGGCATTCTCAGAGTCTGTTTTCGGTTTTTTCTTCCCCTGATCAAAATGTTGAAAGTTTTCTCATTGTCTAATCTCCGAGGGTTACTTGGTATGTAATTATCACCACTGCTACCAGCACTTTTATTTGGATCATTATAGTCATCTGGTGAGTGATCGGAATATTGAACGCCATGCAAATTTGGTTTAAGGTCTTCTCGTATAGTTTCTGGTTCTACCCCGGTATTCAGGTTCTCACCAACATCTGATGATTGAAAATTTTCTTCGGTCCTAGTTTGGTTAGTAACATTAACATCAACAGACAAATTTAAACCGCTACAGCTATCAACGTCATTAGATGCTTCCTTTGACACCAAAAATGGTTCAGCAATTGGCTCCACAACAGGTGCTGGAACAGAGAACTCCACTGGCTGACAGCCAGTCCAGACTGGGCCTTGTATGTATTCTGGTGTATTAGGGCTCGTGCTGTGTTGCCATGCAAAATGATTGGGATGAAAGGAGCTGCTAGTTACCGGAAAATTACTGGTTGGTAATGGTTGTGAATGAGTATATGGAGAAGGGTAGACAAATCGCAAAGTGTGTATCATGTTTGGGGTTGGCGGAGGTGATGGGTATGGGTGGTGAGGAGTTGGACACAATGGAGTAACAGTCGACCCTGGATGAAGAGTCATATTCATTGGCCATGGAGTAACAGCTGGAACAGCACCAGGACCAGGAGGAAGAACAATATTCAGAGGCAAAGGAGGTACACGCGTAGTAGTTGGCGAAGGATTATATGGAGCTGCTAATGCTGACAACTTCTTGTTGGGGACTTCTCGAGTATCAATAAAGCATGGAACAGACGGGCTTTTATTTGAATCCTCTACTCCTTTCAAAGTGGAATATGAATGATCTTTATCTTCAAAACTGCTAGATGGACCCTTCTCTAAGCTCTCTTGTATTACCTGATTTTTTTCAATAGTGCTGGGATGAGCCATTTCCACAGTAGAAGGAACTACCTCAGGTTGTTCATCCTCATTCTGAACAGTCGAATATGTTTCTTCTGGCTTGAATACAGTTATAGTCTCAGCTTTAGAGTGATCAGTAGACTCGATGACGATATCAGATTTCTTATCTTCTGTTCCACTGGTTTCTTCTTCTCTCACAATGAGTTCATTATTATTATCAGAAAAGTCATCCCGAGACACCCGTACCTGCAGCAATGAAATAGTACCTGGTGGAGCCAATGCTACATCCTTGTAAGAAGGTGACTTGCCAAGGCTCACTATTGAACTTTTTACTGATACTGGCACAACTTTTTTCTCTGCCGAAACAGGTCTGGCATCTTCTTCACCACCAATTTTAGAATTCTCTGCAGTGGAATCCTTGGTAGAAGAAACAGACTTCACTCTGTATGTTACAGCTTTCATAATTCTCCGACCAAATTTAGTACCCTGGGAGGGACTCTTTGCTGAATGATACTCAACATAAGTTCCGGGAGACAGCAATTGTTTCTTTAGCATTTGATACTTACTATTCTGATAGGTATTCCTTGTTCTTGAATAGTCTTGTTCAGAAAGCACATCTTTCTTCTGGTAAGTGTAGACCTTGCTCATAGCCGCTCTCCGCTGACTTAGTCGTCTTCCATATGACCGACCTGACCTCGGTCTTTGAACCGGTTTCCATCCATCTTCTCCTCCACGATGTGATTCAGGTGATACATCATTAGCGATAACAGCATTTTCGGTAGCATTTTCCTCCAAAAGAGGCTGCAAGTGAACATGCTCTTCCTCGGGAGTTTTTTCTTCAAGTGGTTGTTCAAACTCGACAAGTGGATCTGCAAATTCAACTTTTACACTTGTATCACCTTTAGGTACAGGATATTGTTCATGTTCATCCAATGCCTCTTGAAGCATATCTTTTGGAGATCCCTCAGCCTCAGAACTCGCTAAGCCAAAGTTCTCATAAGATTTTTCTTTAAGCTGGAAAACAAGAGATATTTGACGTAACTGAGATGGAGAAATTTTGGGCGAATACAGTTGTGGAGAAACACAGGCATTCATATGAAAAATTATACAATATTGGCTAGTGAACATTATGAAACAAAGTAGTCAATGTCACTGTTACGTATGACCTTTAAGCTAAATTTTTCCCGAACTGTTTAATAACTTCACACTGGTAAAAGAATGACATTTAGGTTTCATTCACACCAAGAGAGCTCTAGCATTGTCAGAGTATGCACCTGTCTCAAGTTTATCGCAAATGTATTATTAATAAAACCTTTATATAACTAAAGAAGGAAATTCGAATCAATTATTTCAACAAAGTGTTATTTGCACATTCTTCTTACAATTGAAGTGTATATTGACAATTTTGATCCAATCAACAAGAAAGAAATATCATAAGAAATTTAGGATAAGATCAAATGAAGGGATAAGTAAGAAGAACTCTTGATCCACTCTATCTTGGCCCTTTCTACTTTTCGATGTACCAAATTAGAGATCCCAACTGCAATCTACTTGGCCCCCATACAAATATTCTATATCCTAGACTGATATTGACTATTGTCGATGTTCCATTCACTACCTCCTTTTATAAAATATTACCATTCATAAAATATATACAAGTTTCAATTCAAGAATATGATTTATTGATGCAATGACATCGGAACAACTCATGAAATCAAAATCTAATAGATATAAAGCGGAGAAAAATTGAAAGAGCGCAAAATTCGCTGTCCTCTGAGAAAAAAATGAAGCATCATAAAACTTTTCAAGCTAGAGAATATTATAAAGCATAAAGTGATTGTTATTTTTTTTTGGGGGGGAGAGGGGGCAGTGCTCTTCAGATTTTTGTTTTTGGGGTAGAAAGAATACAGATGAGAGAAACCAATTCTCCCCGAAAACTTTATATATATTCGATTCAAAAGCAAAGAAAAAAACCAGATATATAAATATATAGTCGAAAACTGAACAGACCTTTGATATATAGTTTTTCCTCTTTAGCACAGCGGCATCTTTTTCTTTGCCATCATTGCTTGGGCTGATGTAGTCAAGCAAATCTGATACACTATAAAGTAAAACAAATTTCAGTTACTTTATTGATAGGTATATCCATGAGACAGTTTCTCTTGTGAGAATTGTCCAGTCAATCTACTATTGTGTCCGCTAATATTTTTATTCAAGTCACTGGGTTAAACCATCATTTTTAAAAACAATTTTATGGATTTGCCTAAACTACTATAGGTAGACAAAGGGAACGATAAGATCACTAAACTTTTCTAATATACTGGACATAGAGTTTCTAGAGGGAAGGATGAAAGTTAAAACGGTAATAAAGATATAAATTTTCACTTAGAATACAGACCCCCATCTGAATACATTAATCTATATTCAGCTGGAGTCATCCCTACCAGTAGATGCATCTTTAAAATGGAAATAAGTTCAACATTATAATGAGGCCAGATCATGTCATCGTTGCAAAATAAATATACCTTAAGTGGCCTTTGCTGGCAATAGATGCATCAGGCCTTCGAGTCCCATTTCTCGCAGCTTCTTGCTGTTCAAAAGCCTTTGACTCAAAGTACTCGAGCCAAGCGGCAGCATCCTGCATCAAATGTTTCCGTAATATTGGTGTCTAAAAAGTGTGCAGTATTCTTTCCTGGTCATCAAGATTAGTGTCTAGTGACATAGGTCTTTTATATGCCCCCACACCTACCAAAAGAATTGGCTAACCGATTCAAAATGTTTTAGTTTAAAGCGTATGAACATCTTTAAAGAAGTTATTATGTGTTACGTATTAACAACTAACATTATTAAAAAGCCATCAGTAATTTTTAAATTAGTAAATATATTTAACCCTTTCTACCTTCAAGATTATACCATTATACGGGACCACAAAATGACAAACTTCAGGGCTACGCATTTTTATAAACAACCCATATTATAAAATACAGAACCAAAGTTTGATTTTCGTTTTCCCTTTTATTTTCGGTTTGGTTTTTATGGTTCGGTTTATTATGGTTTTGGCCCGGTTTCGGTTTTTTTCACTTAGTTTGTTCAGCCCTAGTTGGGAGTTGGGACTATCTTCTTATGTACACCCCACAGATCATTATGCATTGAATTTCTTAGGTATTCATGATTATGTAGATGGTCATGTATATTCATATAAAGATGAGGCATTGAATGACAGTCACTAGAGTTGCAAAAATAGGCAAACCTAATTAAAATAGCAAGTACCTGCGTGCGCAAGTCATCTGGGCCCAGCTTTGCTCTGAGTATCTGCAATGTTGTTTGTTCATGTTGAACACTCAAAGGATAAGCTTCCATCAAGGATAGTGCAATTGCTATAGCATGGTAACTTGCTGCAGTCTGCAAAACATTTTAAAACCAGAAGGAAATTCATAAATCAAACGTACAAGCGGACTTTACAGTAGAATGAAGGTACAAATAGAAATATTTCATAAACAGAAATAGTAATCTGGAATTACATAACTAGTACAAGAGATTCCAGTAGCAAACACGATAGAAAGTCAACGTATGTGATTTTTTTTATAAAAAAAATTATACTGTTTTTGAGATCACATTAGCAAGGATCTCATTTGCCAATATAAGTTTCAAGAACAGAATTGCAGACTACAACAATAAAGAAATAGATAGTAACCTGTATATGGTCTGGGCCAAGTAACCGTTGGTTACACTTCAGTGCTTTATGTAGATATCTAAGGGCAACATGTACATTCCCAAGGCCCTCCTCCATCATAGCTACATTGATGTATGTTGCAGCAGTATTTGGATGAGATGGGCCACAAGTAAGATGTAACAGATACAGTGCACGCTTCACATACCTTTACATAGATTAAAAATATATATATAAATAAAGATAGAAATATGCAACAGGAGATAATACTCTTTTAGACAAAAACTTGTCAGCGATGACCTCTGACAAACATGGTGATATATACTCCGTGTCTCAGAAATCGCCATGAAGAAAAAACACTTGAAATTTATATATTAAGAAGTTACAATCATAATAGTAGAAGAATGGTGTAAGTTTTAGCATGCCTAGACCACATGACAATATCAACAAAAAATATGAAACTATATCACAAAATTAGTTCCATGCACACACATAATCCTGATAAGGTTATATGTATTATTTTTTTCCTCCTTACCTCTATATACCTAGCTGACTAAAATTGTCAGGAGGAACAAGGATTTATTCATTGAATATAATAGATGCTAAGATTGACCTAATAATCTAGCACAACCTACACAACTGGAGTGATTAATACGTTAGATATGCTAAATGCTAAGATTGACATGATAATTTAGCCCAGTCTATACAACTGGACAACTCGTACCATAATTCCGGTTCTCACAAACATAGAGTGAAGCTACAGTGAATAATATAACATCTTTCAATGAATTAAAACCTGTTATTCAATAAGCAGGTTATGATCAACTATCAAGCATCAGGTAGGGATAAGCTTAGAAATGACTTCCTTTTCCTATCTAAGGAAATATCAAGCAAAATTACTTTATAGCTCCTTTCAATTTATGCTCTCAATAACAGCCCAGGTCTATAGTAAATTGATTATACAGACTGCAGGAAGATATGTTGTCACATGTCTTTAAGTTGATGTGGTAATTAATACGTTGAAAATGAAGACTACAAATTAATTTATCAGATATTCATCTTAACTAAGCTTCAATTCCAAATTACCTAGGGGTAGGCTAGATGAATCCTTTTTATCCAATATACTCTTTCAAGAACTATATCATTGGTTTAACCAAAATAAAGTACCCCCCACCCGCTAATATATTTCTTATCGTTCAACAATGTTACAACAGTAGTGAAAAGAACATGGACCAGAACATCTGAAACACAGATCAACAACATTTAGTCAGAAAAGGTGAAAAATACGCATGAAAGTTCACATATAAATGGCTAGATCAACTAATCTCGTCCGAAGGAAACAAAGCATACTTCAGAGCGAGCTCTGTATGCTGGAGTCTGTAATAGAACACAGCAAGGTCCCCATAACTCTTCATCGTATCTGGATGATCTAATCCTAATTCCCTTTCATTGATATCCAATGCCTTTTGCTGATAGATTGTAGCCTGTAATAGGTGTTTATATATATCAGCTAAATTATAGAGATGGATATTTATGGACTCAGGAATATAAAATAGATATGAATTAGGGTTTTGTGGCCAAAACATTGGAGCATAACCAGCTGTTTAAGTAAAAGATATGGGGATGCTTAGCGGTCTAGCAAGATTTATCTTTACTTTTAGAAAATTACTATAAATAGCAAAGACTAAATTTATTAAAGACCTGATTGAAGTCTCCTGTATGATACAAAACTACAGCAAGAAGACTGTAAGCTCCTGCTGTCATCCTGTGGTGCGGACCACAAACTGCAACCAGCTTTGCAAGAGCCTGGAAATGCCAGTGTACAGACAACATAATTAACCAATTTGGTAGGATACTGGAAACATAAACAGATGAGAAGTAGATGCTAAGAATTATTCTTTGCTTTGATATTGGTGTTCCAATCTTTTAATCAATTTATAATACAAAGGCATACTCAAAACATTTGCAGGCAGATTACCTTTGTCCCATAGCTGACTGCATCTTCAAGCTTTCCCTTATCTAGAGCTGTTTTTGATGATTCCAAGAGTTTTCGTCCATCAGCAGATGAGCATGCTGCTTGCTGCATAAGGTCAAAAACAAGGAACAAAAAAAAATGCATCCATTATTAGAAGTAGGCAAAACTTAAAAAACAGGATCACCCAATCAAATAGCATTGTGTGCTTCTTCACCTTATGCACCGGAACTAAGCTGACAATGTCTACTTTCTTGAAAGGTTGAGGAGAATCCATATCATAATCTCTTGGAACTAGTTCAATACCCACCTATATATTTTCACAAGAATGAGAATCCATAGATCCGTAGTGGAGACGCAATACAGAAAGGTTAAGAAAAAGCCAACTACCTTGTGGCATAACCCACGAAGAATTGCAAATTTCCTTACATCTTTATAATTCATGATGCTAAGATCCCATTCATAACGTTTCTTTAAAAATACCTCTAGCCATCTCCAGATAAGCGGATCAACCCCACAAAATTCACCAGTTTGGTCGCTCTCACAAACTCCGAGCATCAAATTTAATGCAGCAGCGATCACCCCAGCCATATCATCTGTATTGACAATAGTGGCAATCACAGCCTGGAGAACATGCTTAAATGCCCGTACAATCATCTCATGAATACACAGAGACTGTACGTGCGATAACTTTTCTGAAAGCTTGACCTGGTAAAAAAAGAAACATTATAAAGTGACATATTTGGTAGTGGGAAAACATACTTTTTAGTTAGTGAGTACATTTTTTCACTTCTAAAGTTCTCAATGAATTCAAGAAATGGTATTTAACTTGGAGGTTGGATACACAATGGTAGGGTAGAGCATCTTTTATTTAAGTTTCGCGTATCCAATGGGTGAGTATATGTAGCTCGAACAAATGAGACAATCAAGAGAAACATCATATGCTTGGAGTGAAGACTTGAGCTTACTAGCTATAGTTTTATAATAGCTTGAGATTGGAATCCTTTTATAAAGGAAAAATAGTCATGCACTGTGACATGATATTACAATATAGGTTATGGTAAAAGTAGAATGTGAGTGAGATTAAAAATATAGGTCTACCCAATCAGCGTATAGGAAAATAACATGATTTCTGGAACCCTTATGCTACAAAATGTGAATGAGATACCTAAAGTACACAATATTCAAGTCGAAGTTTGACAAGGATGCATTATCTTCTTCAAATTATAATGGCAGATTAAAAGGATTTTGAAAGCTTAAAAGCTCAATAATATGTTGAAAAGAGGGGACGACTGTAAAGTCTGGGTCACCACACACTTACCACTTGTCCTAAAGAACACATCCGAAGGCCTCGTGTGTGCATGAAATCAGTCAGAGTCCTTCCATCAACTGGGGAGAGTTCCAAAGAACCAAAATCGGCAACCTAAATTTTATACGATGATTACATTGATAAGTTAATGTTCACAGAATCATATTATAATAAAATAACATAATTTCTGTACTTACCAGTTTGGGAAGAGCAACCTCGTCATAATATTTCCGAGACAAGATAATCAGCTCTTGCAAAGACTGTCAAAACAATCAGTCAGTCAATATATGCTTGAGTAAGAAAAAAAACATCCTACAAATTTCTAGGAAACTACCTTGCAGTGTAGTCCAGTTTCTGACTCTTTTAGTCTAGTAAAGGCATCATCAGTTATCAACCTCCTCAAAGCTACCTCATTTTCATTGGCATTCATCTCCAGTTGGGACTCTGGATAAGGAAGCACAACATTGTCTACATCTTCAGTGATAGCATTTGCAGTCCTTCTTAAGTTGTCAGGCTTCAGGTCATCTTTACTCGCATTAATGTTCTTTTTGTTTTTTAGGGATCGGAGCGATGTACCAAGCCCCTCAACCTTCACCTCGTTTTTTGTTTTCTCAGCAGACAGCTTCTTTTCTTTGTCCGATTTTTTCTGATCTTGCAAATGTTGTATCCAGCAAGCTCCAAGTTCCCATCTTGTGAATGTATGCCCTTTCAGTTCCTCTTCATCAAGCTTACTGAGGCTCTCTTTTAAAAGCCCTTTCACAAAATTTCGCCCAGAACTGAGCTCAACATGCTCCAAATTCGGTAAATCTAGTAACGTTTTGTTATCTCCAGGAACTGTTTTTTTATGGAGAAGCTTTCTCAAACTGCAACAGAAAAAGAATTACAATTTATGTACTGTTTTTCAATTGAAATGAGTAACATACAAAGACATGTGAGGCTAATTAAATTGTGATATGGAGGAAGTTATATGCATGATATGGGTTAAGAAGTATAATTTATACTACCAAGAAAAATGAAGATACTCATTTTCAGCTTGTGTTACATACCATGATACAGCAACAAAGCATGCACTGGTTAATGTCTTTTCATAGGGCTAGAACTTTGGAAAATGAGAAAAGAAAAATTCTAAGAGACAAAATGCAATATCTTCACTTATAGCAATAAGATTAAAGCAACAAGTACAAGGTTTATGAATCTATAATTTGTTTAGACAGTACAGTTTGTACCAACCTGTTAATATTGAGGGCACAGGCACCACCATCAGGTTGATCGAGAAGTTCAGGGTTTTCTGATGGAGGACCTAATCTGATGTCGGCACTCACCACAACTTTCACAACAGCAATGTAACCACAATATCTTACATTGACCACCCCCAAAGTGGAAATATCCTGCATTGAATATCAGAATTCTCCTCAGCTTGTCTCGGATTAAGACACTTTAGTTCACTTAAACAAACCTATTACTAAAAGCCTAAAGACCCTTTCAGTGGTAGGTGGTACATCATAGTACCGTAATTTGGTTGCATCTATTTATGATTTTTAAACCTAACATTTACTATATAGTATATAATATAAATTACATAATAATTTATTTTTAATTTAAGCATTAGAATCCTATAGAATTATAAATTCAATAACAATCCTGCTAGAACTACACTTGTATCTATATAAAGTTTCTATTGCCATTCACATAATATTTAAATCTATTATTCCAAATTAATCGTTTAATATAAATCTATATCCGCATCAACTATTCTTTAATAGAAGTCAAAAGCTCTTTCAGTGGTAGACATTATGTCATGGTACAATGATTTTATACTTGACTTCAGAATAATGTCATCATGAATATCTCTAATATATTTAATAATAGTTAAAAAAATATACTGATGTCAAAAATGGCTTGTGCTTTGCACGAATTATCTGCTAGTAAAATTAAAAAGAAAAACACCAAAAGTCGTACAATTTCCGGTCTAATCAAAAGGTTAGCGATGTCCTTACATGGGCAGCTGTATTTTCATCAGCAGTGATCCCTTTTAAAAGGTTTCTTTCATCCAAGTTCTGCTCTACTCCAGTTGTGTAAGTTCCATCAATTTTGGTATCTACCTTGCAGCAAGCATTAAGAGCATCTCTCATGACAGTAATACTCAAGTCCCCAACTCTCTCCGTATAAGTTTCACCTTTTACATATGAACCATTTACACTTGATTTTTCCATTACATGTTGCACGGCAAAAATGCCTCGAAAGATGGCAACATCTACAAATAGGCTGTGTAAAATAAAAGCTTTTCTATCTCTAATCTGCCTCTCCTCGGCTGTCTTGCAAGGCATAGATGCCACACACAAAAATTCATTAGCCCAGGGTAGAAAATCACTTTTTTCATCTCTTCGGAAACCACCCCCATTTCCTCCCCATGTTTCATCCTCCAGTGGAAGAGGAGGAAAAACTGATGGTAAATGTGAAGCAGCAGGAGGGATGAGCCATGTATTGGCTCTGAAGCCATAGGGGAGATTTCCAAACTACATTGAAAACCAAGGATTTGTTAAGAAGTCTCCAGTGTGAAAGAGGGCATAAATAAATCATCTGAAGATACAGATGATTGAAGTAATTCAAGTAATTAATGTTTACCTTGTTGCGCTCTGAGAATGCTTTTATGAGATCATCATATGCCTGAATAGATACAGAACGCGTCAAAACTTCATAAAAGGTATTGGTCGGAGCATAAATCAAGCAAATATATTATGCACAACTCAATTTTGTGAAAATGATTTAAGGTCTGGAAATCAACTTGTTAATATATTCCCTTCCTTCATAAAAAACATGTAAATATAGCATTTACACATCAACAACATATAATCAGATGAAATACAATACAATGTTACAACGTGAAATCAGAACTCTTAATATATCTACAATCCAATACAACACCCTAACTAAAATAGATCTTTTAATATTCCAATCCTGATATTAATAAACCAATGCTGGCCTACCTCTATAAAGTCTTATAGCAAGATTAAAGAGAATCTAGTATCAGTAAGCACCAAGATATATAAACTAGCATGAAAACAAATAATAAGCATGACAAGAGAAATATATGATCAACAATGCATATTATCATCTAAAAGCAACTAACTTTATCAAAAGCTCGATTAAGTTGTCGTAACAGATCAACAAGGTTGTGGCATAAGAATCGATGCTTTCCAACAATGTAAAATCCTTTTCGACAAACTTCAACATTGATTAGCTTCCCGTTGCAAACTTTCACCTATACAACGAGTAACAACACATCTATTATTCTACTATTTCTTATAGCTTTAATAAAACACGAAACAAAAATATCAAATGACATAGAGGCACTCACTTCAAGAGAGAAAAGATGATCAACGAAAATGTCATCATTTTGTTGCCTCTCTACCTTCCTTATAACTGCATCATTTATATCACATCAAGTTAACCGTTTTCACGAGAGAGAGAGGGAGAGAGGGGGGGGGGAGAGAGAGGACTAACATTGGAGTGGAGGAGTGAGATGAGAAAGAGAGAAGAACTCGTAAAAGCTACCGAGCTTTGGAGACGAGTTGCCTAACTCTCCGTCACCGTCTACCGGCACGTCTTTCGATGTCGGAGGTGGTGGCGGAGGAGCAGACGAGTGTTTCTTCGGCGGCGGAGACGATCGTTTCCGTTGCGATTTTTTCGAGACCTTGCTATCCTGCACCGCCGGAGCAGTCTCGCCGGAATCTTCCTTTTTTACCGACGGGCCAAAACTTGCAGTGCAGGCAACTATGTCTAACAACCTTCTAACATGCGCCGTTGCACTCCGTTCATCATAGTCCTCTGTAAAAGGGTAAGTTAGACAATTCACATCTCAAATCGAACGACGTCATTTAATTAACGATATTTACCTTCAGTTAGAGCGAGTATGCAGGGCTTCAGTGCGGCGACGTCCACCGTATCTTTCAACCCTGGCCCTCTTATCTGTTACATATATCAAGGGGTAAAATGGGAATATAGGTGCTAATTTTTTTAAAAAATATATATTTATTTTAAAAATTGATTGAGTAAATTACAAATGAAGCCTTACCTCATGAGATAAGGAGAAATTGGTGATATTGCAAGTTAATGTATTCACGGATAATAGACGCCGAATATCTATTATTCTGTCCGTTGATATTCCCTGATCAAAATTACACCAATTATTTATTCCATATTAAATTTCATAAAAATATGAGATTAAAAATCAGAAATACTGACGATTCAAGGGCAAAGATGGAAAACAAATAACTCATGAATTCATGCGTGCAATTTTCAGTTTCGGAATAGTGATGATCAGTCTGTCACTATGGTTTTCTACCTACTTGTATCATTTACTTTCTTCATTTGTTTAATTATCTGCATTTTATTATGAAATTAAAAAAACAAAAAAAATTGTCAAAAAATAAAAAATACAAACAAGTGGTTGTATAATTTTGTAAATAAATTTTGATATATATATATATATATATATATATATATATATATATATATATATATATAAATCAGTCGTTGTAACGTGTTAAAACAATCTTGAACGGTTGTTCATACTTATACGACATTATTTTGAAATTTGATGTTTTCTGAAATTTTAAATTATTATTTAAAATAATTTTGATGTGCCTAGATAATTATGTTATCAACATGACACTGTTTTATATTATCCAAAAAAACACAATAATCTATTAAAGTGTTTTTTAATATATATATATAAGTTAAAATAAATAAATTCCTGTTATAATTTATTTGTATTTTCTTTAATTTTCAAAATTGACTATGACCTAAAAATACATGCAAGCTGCATGACAAGGAAGGTCCACATGTCAAAATTGGACAATAAGATGTTTACTAAAAATGTGTTTCACAAATATATTATCAAGAAGTTGAACGTGGAAACACCAAACCTTTAAAACCACTTGATTCTCATCCGGAAGATTGATAGTAATATCAACTGCAACGGGAAGAACTGCAAATTAAACCCGAATTATTAGTTCAATCTTGTTAATGCTTTAGTACTAATCCAAAGTCATTAATTAAGTAAAAAAATTATATATTTCGAAATATATACTAAAATGATGATGGATGAATAATGCATACCCTTCTCTTCTTTCTTCTTCTTGTCTCCTTTTGTCTTGCCTCTGCCATTCTTGTTTGGTGCCATCTTAGCTCAACCAACAAAGCTTTAGACTTCGAAACAGATAATTCTACTATCTTCGACGAAAAATAAATAATCTGAGTAAATATTAAGTCAAGAAAACGATGGCTCAGGCTTCATTTATTGAATAAATAGGTTATATGACAGGGGTTTGAAGGATTAATACCGGATTAAAAACGGCTCGAACAGAATTTATTGATGACAAGTACTAGGAACTAGGAAGTACTAATGAGTTGATAAAGAAGGCTCATTAATTTACAGCACAGACACAGCAGAACAATTGTGCATGTATATTATATGTTCATAAAAACAGAGTAGGTGAACGTACTAGATTGGAGTGTATTGAAGAGAAGTGAACCAACAAGTACTCTGAAATGAACCTGTGAGGAGCTCAAGCTGAAAATAAGCCAAGCTGTGAGTTTGAAATAAGGATATAGAGAGATGTATAGAGATTGCGAGGATGATAAGGAAGCAAGGGTCAAGATTTAAGGGTCAGATATACGTATGGCATTATATGGCAGTTTTTTCTGGCCTGGTCTGGGCTGAAATGAAATTGATACTTTCCCACGGCAAAAAGTCTAATTTTTTCTAAAAACAAATCTGTGAAATTATTGTATTGTACATTTATATGTATTATCTTTTGACTAGAAGTTTCTTTGGATGAAATAATGACAAGGGCTTGATTGTAAATTTGATGGAATGCTATTTTTGGAGTTATGCAAGATAACAAGAATGTATTCAATATTTAGAAATGAAGTAATTTGTGAATTTAAAAGGCTTTGGTCTGCGGCTCTGTCGAGAAGAGTGTGGCTTTGATGAAGACACATCACTAACAATCAATCAATTTTAACAGCCCACATAATCCATCCATATTTTACTCTTTGTACAGCATTTGTCATATGAAAAAATCTTCTGTTATTACTAATGTACCCTGTACTACTTCTGACTCTCAGTTTATACAAATTTGGTTGGCTATCTAAGTTTTGGATCTTTGGGGCTGAGGTTGAAAATATAGGTTACTTCATTTATATCAGCACACATGCACAAGGTTGAAAGAAACATTTTTGAAGCTTAAAACACTCTCTCTTTTGTATTACCAGTAGTACACTAGTATATAATACACACGGAACACGCCTACATATACATACATTGACTATCCAAATACCATATGTTAGTAAAATACATGATTTGTATTTATATGATTGTGATAAGTTGTTAGGAGTCCTTTCACATGCTAATAATGCTGGCTACTTGTACTAAGTAGGGGTTATATGAGTTAGATAGCATCGGCACCAGCAAACAAATGAAGTGGCGACAGACACCCAATTACATGTTGGTAAGCTGCAGGAGTGCAGGACCACTGGTGGCTGTGCAAGTTGATTTCTTGGCTCTTCAAAAAGCATATTAGGGTTTTTATATGCACATCTCACATCTGTAAATATTCAAGTATTACTTCTTACCATGTCCGTAAATATCTTACCCCTGTGTATGTTCAACAATCATCTGACTACATTTACACCCATCTTAAACTACACCTTCAAAAACGTGTCAAGTTCACCAGCCAAATCAAGTGATTTAGATGGTTATTCATTTTAGTTTTTGAGGGAAAACATAGGTGATCAATAAATACTGACAATCACACATCTTTATTTTTCATTAAAAAACATGCAAACTAGGAGTATAACTTTTGGAAGGGACCTACAGGATATTATTTAAAAGGTATACATAATTAAATTCCTACCTAGCTACGAACATACTTTACTAAAACATAACTATTTTTATTACAATTCATTGATCTTGGTTCAAATTTCAGGCACACAAGTTTCTCTTCAAACATACAAGTAAATAGCATTCATATTTACACACATGCATAGCCAGGGCTATGGTCAGCTATTGGCTAGAACAAATTCAGCCAAGAGTATTTCTCGTTGAAACTGTCATACAACAAAAATCCATTTCTAGCACAAACACGGCATTCATTTCTTGGCGAGCAGCTTCTTTGGAAGCTTTTCCAAAGGTGTGGTCTTGAGAAGGAAAAGCCTAGCAGCACGCTCTTGCAAAGTACCACCACACTTCAACCCCTGCTTCTGCAGCTCAGTTTTTAATCTTTCCAAACCTAGAGCCTGGAGAGAGAAAAATAATAATAATCATATATTAATTTCAACTGCTACAATACACACCTCATGCAATGATATATGTTAATCCTTTCTTAATTTTCAAAACTTTGCATTCATTTCCAAATATTAACACCTTTCAAAATACTACTGTCCCCTAATCATACAGGAGGTATCAACCGAAGTCACTATTTAACTGCCATTTAGAGCTTAAAAAACATCACTGATTTAAAAAAAAAACATAATTAGCTTATACAAATATAAACATGATCAGGTATAATTTACTGAAATGATATCACTATCCGGCCAATTACTATATCTTCACACTATCAAGAAAAGATAAATGCAACTTCGAGATAAATGTTTACTGAACTGAGCTAAACTTTCAATAATTATTAGCTTGTAACACTTTTGAACACATATCAACACTATGCATGTCAAGACAAATGAAAAGCTTATCAAAATGAGAAATAACAAACAGATACTCCAGATAATAAATTTAACCAAAACATAAAATTACAAGTGTACCTCCATTTCTGCTGCCGAACCATATTCATTAAAATCTAATGGCTTCTCCACAACTGGAACATCACTGACTGCTGTCACTGTTTCATCATGTTTTTCTGGCATAGAGTTCGGATTACCATTAGCTTCCACATCAGAAAATCCAAGGTCCGCCAGAGTAGTGACAGCTGGTGATTCATCTACTACTATTTTCTCTACACCACATGATTTAGCTTCAGTAAACTCTTCAGTTTCTTTCTCCTGGACCATGCTTTGTTCATAAATTTCCACTGATAGTTTCTTTACTCCACCCTCTTGATTAATGAAACCTCCATCAGGAAAGTTTTCAGATGAATGTATCATTTTATCCTCAATAGTATCCTTCCCCTGTTCGGAAGAAGTGCTTTCAGATGAACATCCTACAGAAGATTCTCCGTCTATTTTTCCACCGGCAACAGAGCCTGAGCTCCCATTAGCTTCTTTATGCCACTCTGGTGATTTTTCATTGTTTATGACAACAGATTTCTCAGTTTGCTCACCCAATTCGTTATCGCTGTCATCCTCGTCTGTATCATCAGAATCACTTGCATCCATTTTTTTCTTCCCCTTCCTAATAAAACAAGAGCAACATGAATTATGAATCCACATAAGGTTAAAAGTTTTAACATGCAGAGCATCTATAAACTTCAGACAGTCATGCATCTACTAAACAGTCCAACTGAAGTGTGAATTTAAATGTGAGTAGCACACGTTCCCTTCAGAGTATTAACTTTTTACTAATGATCACTTTATGCAAGGTTTTTACACAACATGACAAAAAATCTCAATTGTTTCAGTGTCATATTTGGCTATTTGCTATAAAGTTAGCTACAAGCTGAACTCCTCCAAGACAGTTAATTAACCAGAAAAAAATTGTTAACATTACTAAAACAACAATAACAAGATGTGAACACAAATAAGTAAATAACCTACAACTTGGTTACAATATACTTCAAAAAAGTTAATGTATCCGATTAAGAAAGAAACAAACCCAATCTAAGAAGAACCATATTAATATATAATACATCTAAACAAAAAAAAAAGAATCATATCATCCTGTTAGCAACACTAACTTTAAGAGTAGAAACCTTAATACCACAAACAATACCCATGATCAGATATTACCATCAACATAACATGTAACATTACCGGCCAACATTTGGAACATGTGATGGAAATTTGTTCAAAATATAAGTTTAAATTCAACTAATAAGTGCACCAACATAAATGATAATTTGAATAATTGGTGGGCTTTGTGCACTACCAAGTTAGTTGTATTTGGGTCAACATATTAGAGTTCTAATACAAAAATAAACACAATATCAGGAACACACAACAACAAAAAAAACTTTAACTAGCCTCCGTAAGCGGAGGAGGTGAATGTGGCTCACAACTTACTATTGTGGGTGAGTGTGATGGATATAGTGGGTTCTTGGAGGAGTTCAGCTTTGACATTATAAGTTGGTGGTGGGTCGGAATTGAGGTAATTGAGTGGATAAGGGTTTTGATTGTGGTGGTTTGAATTTTTGGGTTGTCAAATCAAGGGTTTTAATTTGTCCATTAAAGAGTTTAAGGTGGATTCGGTGATTTTTAGCCTAGTAGATGTCCAAGGGAAAGGTGATCCCAAGATACATAATGAAGAGAGTCATGAATAAATTAGTCAGAAAAGTATAGACAGCTTTCATGTAACGCAGGCGTACTACTAAATGGATTTTGATTAGTATTGAAGCATAACATTGCTTGATCTAAGCGCTCAAAACTGAATTCTACAAATTGGGGGTTTTTAATAAAGGTTCGCAGCTAAAATGAAAGCTACTATACCAATGCATATAAACTATAAAGGTAGTGACAAATACAAATAACATTAAACTCTGGACAAGTATACATGTAGTAACTAGTAAATAAGGTCAGTTGCAGAGGTTGACAACTTTTGTGCAAGGCATGAAGATTGCCAAGGTGATTCTTTCAATAGAAGATATCAGATGATAAAGTGTTGGTTTGGTTTGGCAAAAAAGCATAAAAAGAGGCAAAATGAGCTACAATTGAAGCAACTAAGGGTACAATCTAAAGATCCATTAAAAATTATAACCCTCCACCACACTGAAACATACCCCGATAATGCCTTCCAACTAAAGTCTTCCTCAACCACAGAGTATCAAATCCTTTTATTTAATGCGAACAGAAGTACAGAACCAAGATACATGTATGATATCAAAACAAAAATCGAAGCAAAATATTGTCCATTAAAACCAACAAAATAATGAACTTCATTGACATGAAACACACACATAGTTAAAATTGACAAATACTCCCTCCGTCCCTATTTAAACGTCCACTTTGTTTTTTGTGCAGCCAAATTGACTCATCTTTGACTATAATTTAAAAATAATATATAATTAAAAAAATTAAAATGTTATATTATTACAAAATATATATAATCTACTTAAAAACGCAATTTTTTAGACTTTTAAAATTATAAAAGAACAATTTTTAAATTACAATCAAAGATGAGTCGATTTGACTCCAAAAAAGTCAAAATGGACACGTAAATAGGGACGGTGGGAGTAGTCTCTAAAGAAAATCTTCTTCATCAGAAGTCAAAAATACTACTTGGGCACGATACTGGTTAAACACAATAGCCATCAAGCATACTAATAACATAAATTACTAGATGAATCAAAATTCCCTAATCCATATAAATCTCTTCGAATCTCAAGATGAGTGGAGACTGTGTACCCTGATGTCCAGGAGCAATGTTAAAAGGAAGGCGGGACGTGCTAGAGAATCTCGAACCGGTTCGTTCATCCCGGAACACGGTTCGATTCCGACTGGTATGTCACAGGTACGTGCTCCGGTTCGTATATTCCGTCGATCCTTGATTAGTCCGGCGAACTAGTTAAGAAATGAAGAAAAGCAGCGGAGCTGATATGACAACAATATAGTAGAAGGAAAGAGAAAATATATGAGGAATGAAAAAGATGAAGAGAAAGAAGGAGAAGAGAAAAAATGGAGGAAAGAAAATTTTGCAGAAAGAAGTGGGTGAAGGAGAGAGAAAAGAAGGAAGTGAAGAAGAAAGAGAAAAGGTGTCTGCCTTGATTACTATGATAGGTGTACATTTGTGTATGTGTGTGTTGCATTATTGTTGTTTGACCATGTACTGTATAGCTGGGTGTTAAACTAAAATTAATTATAATTTGTTTTTTATTTAATTTTACTTGTCCTCACTTCAGTTTTGAAAATAAAGAATTAATAATTGAAATTTGAATCATACTTGCAAAATTCTTTTATTGTAGAAATATTTTGTATATTAAAATAGATTTTAAAACTCAATATATATTTACATATTTTTTGTCACCGGATAATACATAAAATCAAAATATTAATTATAAAATAATTTAAAAAAAGAATTTTTGTCCCCGAACGTTCCACCGTATCGGATTCACTTGAGGTAACCTTCCGGCTTCCACGTATCTGATTTCGTACCCCGTATCGAACCACATTGAAATATCGAAAAAAAGAGGTTGAGGGTAGAGAGTCAACCTCATTCCACTCACTGAGGTCAACCAATGTACATCAATGCCACAATAAGATCTACTTTTAGAGCAACCTAAACATGTGTTTTCATCCTAATCTAGGCTTACAATCACGGTAATGATAAACGACCTTCCAATCCACAAAGGAGCATCATTCCTTGTTAAATTGTTGAGAACATTTGAAGACTCAAATTTCCTATAACTCAGCTGCCACAAATTTTAAAATTATGTCCTTCACAGGTAGGCACATCAAGAGGACAATCAGTTGCAGCAAAACACTACGCCAAGTGGAATCATGTTGCCGGTCACCACATTCACAGCCTCAATTACACTATTATTGTACACAAGCTTCCACTTTGATCTTTGCACGACATCGTTCTTTCCAATTTGAGCAATTTCAGGCAGGACATCGTGATTTTGGAACCTCATATTGTGAATACGATGCTGGCATATTGCAAAGATAAATGAGGAAACTTATCTACAATGATCCTATAACTCCGGCTGCAAATGTGTTGAGCGACATGAACATTTTAAGATGAATCTGACTGTTATGCTGCTACGAATGACTCAGTGGGGTCAAATTATTAATTATTCACAGCAAGATGAGAAGTACACAATCATAAATTGTCCTCTTGATCCATGTCTAAATAACATAGCACACTTTGCATCATAAGACGTACGATAGCACTCTAACTACCAAATAAGATCCAACCAAGAATTGTGGAGTTGAAGTCCAGAATATCTATTGTTTACTAGCGTGATTTTTGGGTTAGGTAAACTTTAAGTTATCATGTCATGTCACGGTGAAAACACCTGCTTTGGTTGCTACAAATTGATGCATAAATGTTCCATAGAAAGATCCTGCGGATACGATTTTGAAGATTCTATTCCAAAAACTCAATTTGGTCATCCAACGTAATCTGGGGCTTCCTCCAAATCAGGTTTGCATCTAGCTAGTTAGATACGAATTTTCAACGCATGTCAAGGTGAATCTTAATTATTGATTTATTAACCGGTTTGTTAATGCTGTTGTAATTGGTGTCTATTGTGTATCTAAGTACTAATATTGTGTGACTTGTGTCTAATTAGCTATGGATTTTAACGAGATAGGAAGATTTCCATTAAATTTCAACTAAGATTGATTTAAAGATGTGTTTCATGTCTATATGTGTGAATAGAAATTTACTATCTATAGGTTTTATTGAGCACCAAATATTGGTCATAATGGGCAATATATATTTTAATTTTCAGACTAACGAATGCAGGATTAAGCATGCTTCTAAATTCTAGAAATTGGAAGAATTTTCACGTGGGCAGTAAACAGAACATCTAGGGTAAATAGAATGACTAGAAAACTGTAGTAAATAAGCACGCTCATTGTATAGTTCTGAACTTCTGATGTTCTACATTATATAAATTAGTATTTTTTTTCCACTCAAACATAATCTCTTTGAACAAAATAGAATCAACAGCATAACAGTAGTTATAACAAGAATAACAAATTTAAACATGAGTAATACACCGTCCCTTTTAATGTACTAACTTCTACTCATGATTAGTTTTTTGCATGTTTTTAACATGACACGAAACATTTTTTTATCCTAATGCAATAAAGTAAGAAATTTATCACCTCCAATAAATTGATTTGAATCTTGAACAAAAAGAATTCTCAACTTTATACCAGAAACGAAAACTTATAAGAAGAATAAAGAGAAAGCCAAATGCCAATACTATAGTAAGTTTTGGTGCTGCAATAAAATTCATACTACAATGCTAACACTAAAATAGCTATAGCTATGAGTTGGACTTGCTTTGACAAACTGTAAACAAGCATAACCTACAACTTGTTCACAATATTACACAATACTGTACAATATAATAGTATAGAAGTTATCTCATTACCCACACCAAACCTCATAAAACAATATCCCAATAGCAGAAAACAAAACACATAATCAAACATAACCATCAAAATTACATATACAACCAACATATAAGTAGACAAAATGAACAGAAGATTAAAAATCGACACGAAAAGGAAACCTTACCAAATTTTTGTTTTCTTGGAAGAACTTGGTTCCTTATCAGCACCCTTCCTCTTCCCACTCTTCTTAAAATAATCGCCAACCGACTCCCTCACTGACTTATCAACTTCCATCCTACATTTCTCGGAATCCTTAACATACTTTTCGACATACTTTTTCACCGCACTTTCCCCACCTTTAGCTTGTTTCTTCCCTTCCTTGACTTGCTTCTTAATAAACTCCTCAGCCACTTTCTCCAACCTCCTCTCCCCCGCCTCAGCATTCCACTCCTCCATCTTCTTCTCCGCATTGACATGTCTCAGTCTCCGTCCACTCATATCGCGACACGCATCAAAGTTATTCGTTTTCTTCTGGCCGGCCTTGGTGGCGGCGCCACGGAGAAGGGACCCAAACCCACCCTTGCCGCCACGTAAGCGGAGCAAGAGCGAAATGGGGTTGATGGGGTGGGTGAGATTCATGGATTCAGTGGGTTCTTGGAGGAGTTTACCATTGGAGAGTAAGAGTTGGTGGTGGGGTGGAATTGAGGTGATTGAGTGAATTAGGTTTTTGATTGTGGCGATTTGAATTGTCGGGGTTGTTAAATTTAGGGTTTTGGTTCGACCATTCAAGAGTTTGAGGTGGATTTGGTGGATATCGGCCATGATTGAATTTGAAACAGGAGGAGACAAGTTTTTTGATTCAGAACGATTCTTGTTTCGTGTGGGTATACTGTATATATAGGCCCTAATTTATTGTGTTGAATATCGGGTCGGGTTATGTGCATAAGACGCGGGATCCACCACATCAATACTTCTTTTCTATGGTCTCCATTTAATTAAATTTTTTCCTGGATAAAATATTTGTCTCTAAATAGATGTATTTTTCTTATTTCAATATATTTTTTTATAAAATTTCAAAACTATTCCTAAACTCTTATTTTAAATATTTAATTTATAACTAATTTTATCATTTAATATAATAATTAAAAAATATATGAAAACAAATTATATAATTAAAGACTATTTAATTATTTAATATATATGAGCTTTTTTTACAAAAATAACTAAATAAGAGCAGAAGGAAAAATAAACATAACCAGAGACATGGATAATGTTGAAGAAGATACTAGATATCTTAATACTATAAAAATTGTATTTTATATATTTAATGACATGAGAAGTTTTCACTTAAATTCAATTTAATTTTAGAATAATAGAAGTAATTTATTGTTTTTTTTACAAAAGTTATACTTTTTCATTTAATTATGCAACAATATATTTTATATTTTAAATAAGAATAAGGTATATATTGTATTAGGTAGATAAAGTACAAGGTTGACGGATGCATCGTTCAACTCCCTCACATTTAATATCGGTTCTGAATGATTATCCCCCTTGCAACATTCCAGAACTTTTTTTGGCATCATGCATGTTGGGGCCATTTTTCCCGAAATGGATCCAAAATCAAACAAACATTATTAGACTTGATTTCTCAGACCCAAATTTCAGATACATTCCAATGTGGTTCTGGGACATCCATCTTCACCACAATGCAGAGGTTAATCTCACTTCCAACATTATCAAGGGTGCATTTTCCTCCATGCCATTATACATTGAAGAGATAGATGTGAGTTTGAAGGACCAGTATCAATCATGAATCATCCCTTCACAATGATCAAAAATTAATCTATCTTTTTTATAATTTTTCAGGAAATCTCCTACCAATGTCAAGAGTTGAAGGCACGACTTTGTGCTTTCTTGATCTTTCACATAGCTCATTGTTTGTTGAGGTTCCTAACAGTTGGATATATTTTCAAGATCTTGTGTTTCTTGATTTGGGAACTAATAATTTATCAGGTTATATCCTACGTCTATAGGATATTTAGCATCTCTCAGGACATTGATTTTTTTAAACAATAGTTTGAATAAAGAACTTCCCAAGTCCTTAAGAAACTGCAGCAACCTTGGTTTTGTGGAAATTGGTCTTAATAACCTATCTGGATCGAGTTGTGGCAGAAAATGGAACTGGAATCTTAGATCATTACTCTATACAGCTAAATATGAAATCAACTTCTTCTTTTTTTGAATTCAAATATGGAATCAACCTTAGACAAGCAACATTAGTTATTTTGGTGATGCATTCACGGAATGGAAACGGAAGGAAAGAATGAAGAAATTTTTGACCATTTACTCATATCATATCATAGTTCATGTTTCACTCCATTCCTTTCACTTATATTCCTCTCAACCGAACACAACATCATTATTTCGTGGCTCCAAAACCATTTGCTTGCAAGAAATGCTAGGGACCCCAAAATCTTTTCCAAAATCTTTTCCAAATGTTGAGTGAGTGGTCACATAGTTAAATGATAACTTTCCTAATAATAATATGGGACCCCTCGTACATACATATGCGCCTACGAATCAAAATTAGTCATATGTCATGCGATATCATTTGGAAAAAAAATTGTTATAATTTTTGGGGTCTGTAACTCTACTCTTTACTTGCTAGCAGCAAATGGAAGAAAGTAGAAAGCGGGTAGTAGTTTGAATGCAGTGGTGTTCCACCAGCGCGAAAACGATCCTCAATCTTATAAAAAGAAGCGAACCAGATCAAATAATCACTAAATGTGTTTTAGCTTTGATTGCTTTTTCTAGCTTTTTTATTTACTTTGCAGGCGAATGAATGCTTAGTTGACTCCTTAATTGAAGCTTTTAAATTGCAGGGTCTTTATTCCAATTTGTTACAAGTCTTTTTATCTTATTAAAATCAGGAGTGCAGTGGGGACAATTTCGTTATAGACGAGTAAATTTGGTTTTAAAATCTTTTCTTTACGGGCGACCAGAGACATTCTACAATACCATTCTTAGCACGAGATTAGGGCATAGTATATACAGATGTTGCTCGTTAATTGTCAGTAATTATTAATTGGGTTCCTTATACAGGCACACAGTTGAATATTATCGTTAATCAAATCAATCAATTTCTCATAATTAAAAAATTAAATAAATGACTAGGATTTAAAATAAATAAAAAACTTATGCTTGATAATGCAGCGTATACGCTACATTATAGAACGTATATTTTTAATTTTTTTTAACCTTTTATACTCTTATTGTGACCACGTGGATATTATTAAATTAAAAGAGAACTTGTACGCTATATAATATACCGTACGTACACTCTATTATATACCGTACATATATGACTAAAAAAATTAAGTCAAAAAAATCTTAAAAATTTAAACATGTCTGTGCATACACTCTTTTATATAGTCTATGTTAAAAACAAAACCTATACGCTATATAATATAGCGTACGTATATGACTAAATCAAAAAATCTTGAAAGCCTAAATGTATGTATATACGCTCTTTTATATAGTGTATCTTTATTTTTATTTTTTTACTACTTAAACTAATTAATTTAACTCCAAAATACAACCAAAAATCAAGATCAATACAAATCCTAACTTCAAAATACCGTAAACAACTTAAAACCATAATACAACTTCAACTTTGAAATCGAATCTGCTCTCAAACTCAATTTTTGAAATCTTCAAGAAATTGAATCTTTTCCCAAACTCAAAATTTATACATAAAAAAAAGTGGATATTAGATAGCTCAAAGTATATTGGGTTATGAAATGAGTAATTTTGAAATGGGTTTTAGAGAACTCATAGAAATCTCCAAAAAAATGATATGATGAAAGAACTTTATGGGAAATAAGGGTGTGCATTCTCGGAAGACATATAATAGATCGTGATTTTAAAAGGGTAAAATGAGAATTACAAAAATATGTTCATAAACTCTATAATAGAGCGTACGTAGGCTTTATAATAGAGCGTATAGGTATATTTTTTTTTTAAATCTCAGCCGTTAATTTATTTTTTTAATGATAGGAGATGAGTCGGTTGAATATTAAAAAATATTCAACTGTGACTAATGAACATGTTCTTTATTAATTATATCTTAATGCATACATTAGTGTAACCACTTTGAAGCATGTGCCCATGCACAATAAGAACTCATACTTACGGATCAAACTCTTTTTTTAGTAGGATTTTGCCCTCACGAACAGAGTTGTTCGCGAACAAGCCTGCTCATTAAGGGCTTGTTCGGTTCGACTTGTTTAAAACTCGAGTTCGAGTTTGAACACAAAAATATGTTCGTTAAGAAAACGAGCTTGAGTCGAACTTTTAATATGTTCGACTCGACTTGGCTCGAGTTCGGCTCATTAAAACTCGAAAAAATAGAATATATCCTGAATATATTTATAATATTCCTAACGTTTTAAGTTCAAAATTATAATTTAAATATTTAATATGTGAATTATTTGGGATAATAGATTAAAATTTATTATTTAGTTTAGTCAAAAATCGATAATTAGTTGGGTCAAGTGGGTTTGAACCTTTTTTCTTGTAAAACTTAATTTTTCACGAGCTGCTCGTTAAGAGCTCGAGTTCGGCTCGACTCGTTTTTGTTAGATAAAAACTCAAGTGCGGCTCGATTTGTTAACGGACTTGAGTTCGAATACATTTTTTGTGTGATAAGAAAGTTCGGCTCGACTCGATTTATCAAGAAAAAAAAGTTAAGCTCCGCTCGTTTAAGACAAAACTCGACTCGGCTTAGTTCGTGAACATCGTGCTCCCTCGTACTAGTATATTAACATTATTTTAGTTAGTCACCTCTGTACTTACTTTCTAAAGCTATAGGCTGTAAAGCCCATAGTGTCCACACGAAAAATTCCATTTTCTAATTAAAAAGTGATTAATCTTAGATTCACCTCCAAGTGTAATAAATATGTATCATGCAATAACACTACTATAAATAATATATATATATATATAATATATATCGATTCGAAATACGATCCAAACCCGAAACCCCAAAAAAACCCGATTAATATATATATACATATATATATTATTTTATAATATAAATAATATATATTATTATAATATATGAATTGTTTATAAATATATATACATATTATTTCATAAGCATATCTATAATATAATATAAATTTATGTAATATTATATATATTATACATTATTTAGTAAAAAAATATTTGTTACTTAATTTTCGGATTTCGATTTCGATTTCGGGTTCGGATTCGAATTTTTGGGTTTGAATTTCGGATTTCGGGTAAATCTAAATCCGATCCAAAATCCGTCGGATCGGAATCGGGTTTTTAATTTCGGGTTGGGGTCGGTTCAAAATTGGATAAAATTTTCGGATTTGAATTTTGTCAAACCCGACCCGATTGTCATCCTACTAAAAATCGCCTAGTGCTTGTTCCGCTTCCACTACACATTTTTCACATTTTTTTAATCAATAATTTAGATATTAAATTAATGGCTTAAATGTAATTTAAACCCTGTGTTATTAACAATATACAATTCAAACCCTCTTTTAATATATTTAGTAAATTTAACCCTACGTTTTTTAACTATTTACAATTGAAACCTTTTTAAAAATAATTAGTAAATTTAACCCTATATTTTTTAACTATGTACAATTGAAACCTTTTTTAAAATAAATAGTAAATTTAACCCTACGTTTTAAAACATTTAGTAAATTTAACCTTGACTTTTTAATTTCGGAATAAAATAAATCTTACGATAAAATTTTGAATAAATATTCGTCAAATGCACTATTGATAATTTTTTTGTATATAGATATTATCTAAACATAATAGATATTTGCAATTATTATGGTTTTTTCTTATAAAATGAATATTTAGATGTTCTTTTCTATATTAATATATCTATATGTATAATATATTATATATGTTTAATAAAATTTTAATATGTGTTTATATTATTCCATCTTGCCATCACACTTCCCGCTCAATATATTCATGAATGTTCATCACCGAATTTAATTTATTTTCAAAAATACTCTTCGGTGAATATATTCTCGAAAATACTTTTTCGATATAAAATTTATTTTATTCTGAAATTAAAAAGTCAAGGTTAAATTTACTAAATATTTTAAAACGTAAGGTTAAATTTACTATTTATTTTAAAAAAGGTTTCAATTGTACATAGTTCAAAAACATATGGTTAAATTTACTAATTATTTTAAAATTTTAGTAATTATTTTAAAAAAGGTTTCAATTGTAAATAGTTAAAAAACGTAGGGTTAAATTTACTAATTATATTAAAAGAGGGTTTGAATTGTATATTGTTAATAACACAGGGTTTAAATTGTAAATAAGCCTAAATTAATAGATATTACCGAAAATACTATCTTTTTCTAAGTTTTTTTTGCGATTTTACTATATCCGATTTTTTTTTGCAAAAATACGATTTTCAACCAAAAACAAGCAGATGTAACTTATTTTTCAACCAAAAAATAACTATTTTATTAAATTTAATTTTAACTATCAAGTTTAAACACTTGCAAATATGTTAAAAATGCCTGTTAACTCAAATGAATCAGGCACTCGGGAGTAGTATTTTCTAGTGAAGTGTAAATACCCGCACAAAGTTGATTATTCAACTCACCCCCCTCATTTCATGGAATTGCAATTTTTAGGAAATAAAAATTGCTATTTTTTAATTTAACATATCCTTTTTTACTTATAAGAATTTTGATAAAAGATTAAATATTAAGATATTGCAACTTTTAAAAAAAGTGAATCTTATATATATATAATAGTTGAATAGTCCGTTCCAAATTCTAAACCTACAAAAATCCAATCCCAAACCTATACATATTCATGGATCATTCCATTTTTAGCAGATTTTCATTAATTAGTTATTAATTCGTTTATTCCAAATTTATTAATATTATCCATGACTCGTTTTAAATTAGGAAATGTTTATTTTAATAAATTACTCAAATTTTTAATACATGATTAGTTTCCTTATTTGTTATTATTCGATAATAATTGATTTCCTCATTTACAAATTCTGCCTAGATATCTATAACCCCAGTTTATATATATAATTTTTAATTTCTTTTATTTTTGAATTACAAATCTATTTACCTATCTTTCATAATTATAATATATGAAAAATATTTTTACTAAATTTTATTTTCCAAGTTTATTTATTTAATTATTATTTTATGATTAAAAATAATTAATTAATACTTTATATTTTTACACATGATAGAATCTAATTTATAAAATTCTTTTTTTTTCTTTGTGAGTTTCGGAAATATCCCCATTTATAGGTTCGATATCTGTATTAAAGGTGCAAATGATCAGTTGTTAGAATCAGTAACTCTTCGTATCATTCATTTGAAAAACTTAAAGCCCTTTTAATGTAAAGTATTTTATATTTTTCAAGTTCATTAATATACTCTTATAATATTCTACCATGAGTCGGTCAAATTTATTTTACTCTTCCAAATTTGATTTTAATATATTAAACGACTCTTTATTTTATAGTTATATATATAAATGTTAATTAATCAATAAATTAATATTTATTAATTTAAATAGTCATTTTAATTGGGTCTAGTAAAAAAATTTATTATTTTAATTTCGATATTAAGTTTGTATACAATCATGTATTAATAAAAATTGATATATATTATTTTAGTAATATTTATTATATTCAATATTATCATAATATGATTAAGGTTTTTGTATATATAATTTTTAGTTTCATTCATTTTTTACTACAAATCTATTTACTTATATTTCATAATTAATATATGAATAATATTTTTTGAAAATTCGATTTTTCAAATCTATTTATTTAATTATTATTTTATGGTTTTGAAAAAATATATTTAGTGCTTTATATTATTACGCATGATCGAGTATAATTTATAAAATTTCTTTTTTTATTGTGAGTTTCAAAAATATTCTCATTCATATGTCCGAGATCTACATTTATAAATCAATAAGTCTTCAAATTGTTCATTTGAAAAATTGAAATCCTTTTAACTTATAGGATTTTATGTTTTTGAAGTTCATTATTATATTCTTATAATATTTTATCATCAGTTAATTAAATTTATTATATCCTTATAAAACACAATAAAAATATATTTTGTTAAAATGGTTTGATAAATTAAACACATATCTATAAAATGATAATAATTTATTTACATACATTTTTAATTTTTAATATTTCTTGAACCCGCCCGGGTGCGAGCACGGGCAAAATAATAGTATAAATACAAATAACCAAACAAGTTCCAGATATTTTTGAAAAAGCCTTAAAATTAAATACCATAAGAATTACTACGCCTAATACAGTAGAATATTTGGTTTGCTAATTTTCCCCCGCTCCCAAAGATATAAATTTATCTAATTAGAAGGAACCAAAGTTAAATTAAATTAACTAAAAATATTTCAACTTTCTATCTACACTACAGTATATATTTTTACAAGTCGGTCGAGATTGAAATTAGGTCGTCCACTGACTAGGAGTACCTTTTCACGTGTTGTCTTTAACTTTTCTTATAGTCTTTAATAAAGTTAAATGCAAAAGTTGGGTGTCTTTAGTGCTAACATAATTGGTACTTGATGTATTAAGGTTGGACTAGTGGTGATTAGTCGGTTATCTAAAACCTGCTGAATTCAACATAGGAGGAGTATATGTTAAACAAACTGTGTTTCAAATTATATGTGGAATAAATGTTATTTTAAGGTAACGAAAATAATTTAGAAACGGGGCCCAGTGAAGACGGTGGATTATGGAAATCGATCGAGTAGGTATCATGAACCTGAAAAGATTGAGACTTATTGTAGCGTATGTCGGGATTATTCGACTAATATTGAAAGTCTGGCAATCTGCAGTGACTCTCACCATGCATGCCCACCAAAAAAACATTCTGATCGAAAGATGACATTTTTTTAAATATTTTATTATTTTATTTATATACATGATAACAATATAATTTTAAATGAAAATTTAATTAATGTAACTATAAAATATTAAATAAGAGAAAAGAATTTGGTATATATATAATATTAATTTGAAGTGATAAAATTCAAAATGAATTCCAGAAGTCCCTTTTTTTTACTCTTTCCAGAAGTCTCTTGCTTGCGTTCTCACACAGACAGACCATCTTCTTTCTCATCATCTCCTTCTGTACGTGTCTATATATATTTCAAACGCTTGTTAAACGTTTTTTCGTTGATTACTACTACTTCCAACCGATCTGCTCCAGGGTAAGTCCACATTCTAGCTATTACACGTATATATGTGTGTGTAACATTGAGTGTGATATGTCAAGTTCGTGCAGTCTTATTGTTGTACAACTACACTAATATTCTGTTGTTCACCTGTCACATTTTTAATTGTAACTAAGAAGAGGCATTATCATGTGCACAATATGCCTGTTCTGATCAGCTTGTTCCGATCGAACCAGTAAACTAGCAGATTGATTATATCTGGTAAACCAAATAATTATCGGCAAGCATCACCTTCGCTTTCTATTTTAAATGTATCGCACGGAAAATACTGCAAATACATGTTGCCACTTGTTCGTACGAAAAATTGATCGATCTGCAACTTAAATCCGACTATGTATCCATATATGTGAGTTGGTCAAAGTCATTCGATATAGAATTTTTTAGTCCAGATTCGTTTTACTTCTCTCCTATCATAAGCCAATGAAACTATATTTCTTGTACTTTAATCTGCATCTCTTATTTTAAATTCAATAATTGATAGCCGGACCAGATAAGTAGTCTAGCATATACATTTATTTATTTATTTTTTCATTACTTCAAGACATGTCACTTTTGCATATTATACGATACTTGAGCCGAGTTCTGATACGATGTTAAATTACCGGTTCTCTTATGATATTAACGGACCAATTTATCAGACTTTATATTATATTCTAATATGAGCTCTGTTTGTTTAACATAAATTATTTTATAGAAATATAATTTCATATTCTTCATGTATTTATAAATAGAAACATATAATAGTGAAAAAAATATTGTGCAAGTTGAGATAAAAAAATAAAAAATGTGAAAAAAAGAATTTACATCTCAAAAAGTTAAGAAAAAATATTTTACAAACATCTTAATTTTCCTAGTAAGCCAAACAAGTGGAGCCATGATCTGCAGTAGACAGTAGTTTAAAGTGCACCATTGGCTGATAAGGTTTCAATGCAGACTGAAGCATATTTTGGGAGGGTTGGTCTGATATATAGGAATCACATGATGATGCCACAACATTCACCAACTGAGAATGGAACTGCTGTTCTGGGTAAATATAACTCATGGCAGGTAAGCTTATTCTTCATAATTTACCATCTTTATTAATTAACATCATTATCTTGAACTTATGCGACTGTGATAATTTTTTAAGCAACTCTTGTTGAGGGTCCATATCTTGTATAAAATACTACACACATATCTGGGGATCTTTTACACAGGTGAAACACCCTTCTGCACTGGAGAAATTTGAACATATGATGAGCTTCGCAAAAGGGCGAAAAATCGTAGTGTTTTCAGATTATGATGGAACCCTTTCAAATATTGTGCCAAACCCTGAAGAGGCTTATATAACAAACAAGGTGAGAAGTTCTCTTTTACAGCAAAACATGAGCAGTTCGGTTGGCCATGCAAGTGTAATGCTCTCCTAGTTCAATTAATAATATTTATAATTTGAGATTGACAATATTTCAGATGAGGATGGCAGTCGGCCAAGTTGCTAGTTGTTTTCCTACTGCAATTATAAGCGGAAGATGTCGTAGCAAGGTATATAAATCTAGTTTATACTGTAATACAAATTATTTTTCCTTGCCCAATTAACTGCATGTGATTTTAATATTTAATCTCAAACTGACAATCTAGTTCCTTAGGTATATGACTTTGTAAGGTTAGACGATGTGTATTATGCTGGGAGTCATGGACTGGATATAGCTTCTCCATTACAGTCTTTAAAGTATGGAGATTCCGAGCACCAGAACAGAGTTATTGACAAGAAGGTACTGTATTTGGTACTTCATTAATCATGGCTTAATTCAAGGTCTATCTTGTTTATTATTTCCTGATTTACGCTGATATTCTGTCCTGATCTTGCACAAAAGACAGAAAATGAATGTCCTAATTATTTTCAAAATCTTTTTTTTTTGAAAACAAAATAAATTTGTAACACTAAATAGTATCAATGAACATAACATTCAGTCAGAGTATGCACAGAAAAGAATACTACAATGACATGATTTTATTTTATGCATTGTTAAGGGAAATGAAGTTGTTCTCTTCCAACCAGCACAGAAGTACCTTCCAGAGATTCAAAAGGTACTTCAATGACTCATATCTATAATCTATCTATAATTAAAAAAAATGACAAGTGAGATTTCTAAACATCTGTCTTAACTGACATACTGTTTTCCTTCTCTTTGATTAGCTGCATGTTTACTTTGATTAGTTTGTATCATTTGTTGCAGATACGTAGCGCATTGGGTGAGAAAACAAAGAGTATAAACGGTGTCATAATAGAAGATAACATGTTTTGCATTTCTGTACACTTCAGACATGTACAAGCTGAGGTATATGTGGTGACTAAATTAAAATTATTTCTTGTGGAGGTGAATAAATATGAAATTCTTTGATATACACTGAAAATTAGCATGTGCATTAGCTGTCTTCTTTGCATCCAAATCTTTAGCTAATGATGTTATGGTGAAACAGGAATTGAACTTTCTTGAAGAACAGATTGAATCTGTATTACAAGCTTATAAAAATTTCCGCTTATCCAAGGGCATAATGGTATAGTAATCTCCTAGTATACATATTTTTAGTTTTAAATGCCTAGCTGAACTATAATGAAGAGGCTTCATATAAATATTTCACACTGGAATTTCTTCTTAGGTTTTTGAGATACGCCCCGATATAGAATGGGACAAAGGTCATGCTTTGGAGTATTTGCTTGAAACTCTTGGGGGCAGCACAAGTACTGATGTGCTCCCTATTTATATTGGAGATGATCGAACAGATGAAGATGCCTTTAAGGTAATTTCATCTTACAAGCACAATGAAAACTATACCTTGCTCCACATTTTGCATTTCAAAACAACAGTACTACTAAACCTTAATCCAAAACTAACTTACTTTTATAAATATAGATTTTTGTTTATTATATTAATATTTTTTCTTGTGTGTTTGTGAACATTTGAAGGTCATAAGGAGTAGGGGGGAAGGTTATTCCATAGTTGTTTCATCAATGCCAAAAGAAACCATGGCTTCATACTCACTTCGTGATCCAAGAGAAGTTGAGAAATTTCTCCTACGCCTTGTGAGCTGGAAGAGAGGCTTGTTTTCAGCTTCTTGGTCATCGGCATGATTTAACTCGCAGTGCATGATTTTCTAAAGAGGCAGTGTTGCTTTATATAATCAGGCACCAACTGGCATAACAGATTGCCTGAGTTATCATAAAGCACTGAAACTTAATAACTGGGGTATCAGATATTAGTACCAGGAGCCTGAAGCTTTCTAGTCATCTTGCTTACATTTTCATGAAATGCATTGTAACAATATAAATTGCACAAATCCTATAAATTAAGATTCGATTTCTTAATAACGTAAGTTAAGTAAATCAACTCACCAAATTTGATTATAAAAAATTTAACTTCAATAAATTAATATATAGGTATTCTACTGGTTCTCGTGTTTTTTTGTTTCTTCAAAGTTTTAGTCATGTAGATAAATATCGATGCATCCATGTATTAATTCACAGAGGTTCAATTGCACATTCCATCCGCAAGGGTTAGTTATAATGATTCTAGAGGTTATGGGAGAGAGGGATTCAACTAAGTAATGTCTAAATTTAGTACATGGATGCTTTCTATATAAATGTTTTGGTATGACTTGAAGGTCCGTCAAATCTGCCACATTGTTTTAAAGAGAGATCATGATTATATTGATACTGTTGAGGAGGGTAGTTAAGAGATGCCGCAAAGGTAGAATTTTAATGGCTTCTGATGTTTTACAATATAGTAGATTATCTAGATGTTACCCTTGTCATATAGGTACAGGGTACTGCTGTCAATTCATGCTGATTTATTTTATTAATGAACTTATAATAAGCTCATATTTTTTAGGTAGCCTCCCCAGCAAAACAAGACCAATTTTAAGCACTGTTCCTAGACGCTGCCACAATGGATTCATGCATTCTCCTCAGGTCTCCCTATCATGTAGATAGAAAGGGCCTGCGTAATTTCCCTGGCTTCCGGTAGTTTGGATCCAAATCAGTGACTACTAGCTTAACTAGTCATCTTGAATTCTTGTAAAGCTCTCACATCGGACATGTGTTCAGCATACACCTGATCTTACTGAATATTTGTGAGAGTTCTATTACCATTTTGGTGTTTCTGGATCTCAGAGTTTGTGTAATTTATTACCTAGAATGTATATACAGTATGGCCTATATATTGCAGTAAAGTTATATTCCTACTTAAAGTTGTCATCATTCTCATATAACTATAGTTGTCATATTCTCATATAATTTTATTCCTAGCTACTTCAAGTTGTCTATCTTTATGTCATTTATGTGAGATCAGAAGTACAAAAATAAAAATTGGAAACCCAATAGAGACCAAGCTTCTCTAGATTTGCTAGTTTGTCATTATTGTTTATAAATATGACTAATCAATCAACTTCTATTTTAGCAACGACCATTTATATCTGTTGTATATCGAATCTGTACTATGTTCTTCACTACATGGGGATGGTATAAGAACATGCAAGTCATTACTATAATCTAAAATCACAATTTTGAATTCTGAACTCTATATTTTTTTATCAAGTATTCTAGATGCTTTATTAACGATGATGCTACAGACTGGCACAAGTTACAACCTAGAAGTAGAAGCAGGAATTGCACTAACATGTAATAAGAACCAAGGAAAAAGAAACTAGATGCAAGAAGCATTCCTGTGACAACCACTGGAGAGCTGCCTTTCTGGAAAAAAAACTCACACCTGTCATTAGCTCCTATTTCACATGCCTTCAGTACTTGCCCTTTGTCATTTATCATCCAGGCCTGATCCCCATGCATGTGGAGACTGCGAATTTAGTATTGGCCATAAGAAGTTCCTCTGCCTTTTAGGTGTTCGGACGACTGCTTTTGTATGCTGTCGTAAAACCCCATTAAGTGCCTTAAGATAGTTGCTTGAGTCATGATCTCTGAGAACTGTTCCATCGGATCCATATGCAGTAATGTTGCTCAATGTTTCTAGAGGATGTGGTGAATTGAGAAAGGCCATCAGTGCGTTCTTGCTTGAACAACATTCTGAGTCCTCTAAGGCATAGAGTGCAATCCCAGAAGGAAGCAATGGGTGAGAAGGGGATAATGTTTCACTGGGTTGTAGAATAAACGCCTTACCCATCGGGGCATACATAAATTTCTGTACAAATAAATTTCCAAGCAATACGACTATAAGATTTTGAGCGATCAACTATTAATAAGTTCCATTATTATTATGACTGCACTTATTGAGAGTTAAAAAAATTACTTACGTTTTGAAGGAGACAATGATGGGATCTAAAGGTTTTATGCAATTGCTTGAGCACTTGAACAACATGATCCGGGTAGTTGCAAGAGAATGCTCGTGGTACAATATCTCTATGCATGATCACACAATGGACATGGTCCTCATTCAGTCCCAATGCATCCAGGATCTTTTTTCCACTGCAGAACACATATGGTGATCCAAATGTAACAACTGGTCTGAGAGCAGATGGCTTGACAACTTTCCTAGTCAGTAACATCAAGTTGACCAGCAGCGAGAGACTACCCCCAATACAATGGCCAGTGAAACTCAGTTTTGCTTCTTCACCATACTTGTCCAGATGCTCCATTATAATTGGTTTTAGTTGCTCATATATACCCTTTGCAGCTTCATAGAGTCCCCTGTGAACAAGCACATCTGTTCCCTGCAACATTTTGATTATCTAATTTATTCTTGTGTCTTTTTCTTTTACTTAATGATCATTACATGTACGGCATATCAAAGAACTGTTTACTTGCTCTTACCTCGAATATGGTCGGCTCAAAGAGGAGATTTGACTGCCATGATGCTAGTGAATCTGACCCCTGAAGTTCACAGAGAAAAAAAGATTTCATATGCATCTGAGGCAATAACTTCAATTTTTTATTTTTTTTTTGATATTGATGGTTTTTGTTGTTTTTTTTTTTTTTGGGGGAGGGGGGGTATATACAACACAATTTGTGGCAGTCACCTGAATAACGATGCAACGTGTGTATGTGCTTGAGTCATCGCAGACAAACCATTCAACAGGTGATGAATGGAGTGAGTGAAAAGCGAATACTGCTTCATCCTCTTTCTCACCTGTTGCAAGCACTGCTGTCATAGTTGATGCTGTTTCGTTGATGGCTAGTACTTCTGTCTTAAACACTCGTGGAGCAGATCTCTCTTCTTCATGTAGCAACTTGCTTTCATTGCTTTCGAGAGTCATACTGTTGTCCTCATCTTGTCGCTTACAGTCATGAAGTGACAGATCCTTTGCACGGAAATGGACATAAGAAGCTGCTGAAGTAGCAATGTTATATGCAACAGATGGACGATTGTTGAGACTTTTATTGTCCAAGTCTTCAGACTTCCCTGATTCGAACTCAGTAGCTGGTGGTGCATCTACTGGAGGGCAGGTAAAGTCCTGATCAAGCGTGGCTTTGGCGACAGCAGCTTCTGCCTTCTTCTCCAAGGATGATGTTACAAATTCTAAGCCAAAATGTCTTCTTAGATTCACAGCCTATACATTAGTAGGATACTAGTATGAATTACGAACATTGAAAGCATATATGATTCTCTTGCACATTAATAACAACAATCCATTAAGTTGCTCTGCAGAAGGTAAACTTAGACGCCTTTTAACTTTGCATGGTTAATCACTTAAATCATTACTCCTATTAAACAGTCCTGAAATTTTAACTTTTTATCTTAAATGCATGTCAAAATGTCCAACAAACAACTAATGCGACCTATTAAAATGTAGTCATGTAGCACAAAATATACAAACCATACCATCATTTCTGAAATTGCATATGCCATGTTGCATAAGAAAGCTGACTGAGAAAGATGCTTGGTATCAGACCAAGAAACCTTCATTAACAGCTTGGAGAATGTCTCTCTATCAATTTCCTTCTTTCCTTTAACTTCATCTTCAGAGAAGTCCACTTTACATTCCTCTCCATATTCTTCATCGCAACTTTCGCATGCAAAGCTATCATTGTCAACCTCATATATCTGTTTCTTTAGTATCCAACGAGTTCGTATTTGCATGATCCTTTCCACCCAATCTGCTCCCTTATACATCCCTCTCTTTTTCTCTTCCCCATCCATTTCATCATACTCCGCATAATTATCACCCACATTAGTTTCTTTACTTGTCTCTGGTTCAATTGAAAATTTCAGGAAAGACTTGGGGACAAATGATCCTGGCAGGTGAAACTTACTCGCCTGAAATGACCAGCTGTTCTTCAATTTTGGCTCCATCTTTGAGGCATAGATTTGATTGACAGAGTAAAATCTTTGCATCTTAATCTGATTACACAAATCATTGCCTGAGTTTGTCCTTTGAATCTTTCTTCCCTCCTTTGACATAACCATTTGCGAGCTTGAACTAGACACGTTAGTGCATGCCATTATTGTAAACCTCAACTATCAAATTATGAACACACTTTTCTCTCTGTCTCTGTGTTCTGTATATATTAAAAGAGTTTGTGAACTTTTGTCCATGGAGTTATGGTAACCTGAAAAACACAAAAAAATCACAATAAAATCTTTTAATGTGGCCAAGCTGCCAAAGTAATCTGAGAAACAAGATTTACATTGGTACTAACGAGAACACAAAGATTATCCTACCATTTTAAGACATATCTAGAACTACTTTTGTTGTGGTCAATATCTTGGTAGATATATTAATTCATATTTGTCGGACACAACTATGTAAAAACAAGACACTCGATCACGTTCGTCCAAAACACAATTAGGATCATGCACCGAACTATAGTAGGGATCTGTTTAATTTTCTTACGGACAGAACAAAGTGATTAGTAACCTCGGCATTGGCCAATGTTTAATTTTATGGAGTGGAGGGTGTGGTGCCTTTTTGTATGCTTGCATGTTGCATGTTCTTTTCTTCAGTCCCGCTAGGTGGTGATCGTATTCGATTGAGACGCTTCATAATTCTAATTAAATGGCATTTAATTAAACATCAAACATGGTCGTATAATTACATAGAGTTTAATTTGTAATAGTATATATTGACACATTGCTACGAATAATCTTGTATTTATAGATTAGTGTGTGAAATATATTCTGCAGAGCTGTTTAGTACTAGTATCACTCGTATCGATCAGAGGGAGACGAAATTCTACACACACGTGCATACTAGTGTATTATTATGCAGCAATCAAAGTTCCGGCCCATAGCTTACTTACGGCCCATCTAGTGTTATTAAACATAGCCCAAAACTTACCTATTACGTGTTTTTTATTTTCTTCCTAAACCCCAGGCCTATAAGTATATCAACTTGGACAAATTGAGGGAAAGCCACAATTCAAAATATAAAATTTGAAGGAAAGCCTAGTCAATAATAAACCCTTGCTTAAAAAAAATAAACCCTCACTTTTAAATTTTTTTAATACAAATTTAAACTGCGTAAGAAACTTAATAAAAATGAGTAGCAAAAGTGTTGACATTATTAATATTGAACTTTCTAATTTTTAATGTGATAGATTATACTAAAAATTATATTATTTAAATTGAAGTTACATAAACTCTCGATTTTCCTAGAAAGAGAGCAGATGGTGATATGAAGTGACCTGCGAGTGGAGCAATTGATACCGACATGACAAAAATATAGTTTGGAATTGAAAGTGCATTATTATAGATCATCTAGAAGGCTCAGTTGAGATTCCTGCAATATTATTGGTTCATGTGTATTATTGGCGAAAATAAAAGAATCCTAAAAGGAGATATTTTCCTCGCAAAAATTTAATATGTGTATGCCCTAGAAAAAAATATGTAGTGTACTATTTGTGTTCCAAGTTTAAAGATGTCACTATCATTTTTTAGTTTCAAGAACCTCTAGGCGACGATCCACGAGATTGAAAAATGGTTCAATTTTTGTTCAGTTCTGAGTTTCCTTCTTGGATAACAATCAAAAATTTCTATTTTCCTAAAAAGTGCAAAGAAATGAATGATATAAACGAATAAATTCTAAAATTATAGTGATTTTTTATTGTTCAATTGTCGCACACCCAATAATTATTATAGTGGATGTTATTATATAAATTATAAAATTATTAAAAAAATTGAAAAATTATGTCAGAAATTGATCAACATCCACCACAATGTATTCAAATTTAATTTTAAAAAAATTATACAATATAAAGGCAAAAATATTATTTTTATAACATTTAATATCGATTAATGTACTTTCTTCTGAAAATATATTTGCAAGAATAATAACATATACGAAATGTTTAATAAATATATTTCTACAGCTCGAGTCATCTTGCAAATTGCATGTCCATCATCGAGGTAGGTTTAGTTTTACGACTTGATCATGGAGATGGGATTTGATTGGGATTGGAATATAATATTGATAAAAGTAGCGGAAAAAAATAAAAAAATGTTAAATACTTTTAGAAATGCTGAAAGCATATGAAAGCACCAACGTACAAATATAATATTATAACAAGCTTCAAACGGAATTTCGAACAGAATTTCCCCTAGCTACCAGACTCCTTTATAGATATCAACTTTTCTCAGTGGAATCGAAAAAATATAATATATATATATATATATATATATATATATATATATATATATATATATATTAACACTATCTGTATTCTATAATGTGTGAGTTGCTTTGTGAAATTGGTGACAGAAGTACAGAAACATTGAACATTGCCCTATTCTTGATCAATTTTTTTATATTTTTAGATGCTTAGCTTTAATAGCTTAACTCTTACAGTACCATCTTAAAAAATTTATGTTAGGGCATGAGGGAAGTTCATACTGTTGTTTAGTATATTTAATATATATGTAATAATATTTTAACAATCTTATTCATATAAAGTTTCATTAAGGGGGAAATAGTAAAAATTATCAACTTATGTGCTTACCTTTTCATATTATTTTGTATTTGATGCCAAAATATATATTGAAATCATAAAATTTGATCAAATCTATATTAACGGTACCACTGTACTTTTTAAATAATAGTAATTTGTAATTTTATACTAAAATAATAATAATAATAATTAATATTAATATATTTTAAATAATATCAATTATTATGGGATACGGTAAAAATAATATCAGTATTAAATCAATATATATTTTATATATAGTTTCACACTCTAAGACCTTTACACATGATAATGGTAAAGTTTGGAAAATGGAGTTCATGTTTTATTATAGAAGTAAGTAGCTTGTATTATTTTAACATATCAAAAAGAAGGCACACAATAGTTAAAATAAATTTAATATATTTGTAATAGCAATTATTGTGTAGCAAACTATTTAGATAGACCTCATTTATAAAAATTAATCAATTAATAATTACCATGAATAATAAGCAATAATCAATTGTCTATCCAAATTAGTCAGCTTTGCGCCCACTACAAAACAAAGAGTCTGTGCAAGACAATTTATTTATGCATGGACCGCAGGCCCCCCTCTTGAAGTTGAATACGTACAATTTATCTTGTTGTTTCTACCCAGATTCAATATATTTACAAAACCATCTTGGTCAATGATTCATACTTGTACGCAAGTTTATATTACATAAATAATTTAAATTGCATAATATCTTACTTCAATTAAAGTAGTTTATCTTAAAATTTTCATAATAGTGATTGATATTTAAAAATATTTGATTTAGTTGTTGTTATGATCCAAATTTAACATGGTTTATTTTTAATGGGCGTGGACTGAATTTATATTTATATGTGTGCTGCTTTTTTTGTTATTTTTATTTGTTTGTAGTAAGAGATTTTTAATTCAGAAATTATTGTTATTGTTGTTCAGAAGGGGTTTTTAATTTAAAAATTATTATTGATTTTATTGAAGGCGGTTGCTCTGTTTTTATAAGTTGTTCTCGGCGAAAATTTATAATATTATACACTCGTAGATATTTTTTTTTTTTTGAGATAATATTTTCTTTGTATTTAAATGAGTTGTTTAGAGTTTAAAACGTGTTCAAAACATTTATTGAGCTGGATCTAGTCGATATTTGAACTCAAACAATCTGGAACAAAGTCGAATTAATGAAGTTCTTATGAGTACTTTAATTGGATTTTGGGCCTATCCAAGTCTCAATAGAGTGACTTCTTTTAAGGAGCTTCTTTTTAAAAACAATATGAGTTTAATTCCTATAATTCTATAAATAGATTACAAAACATATTATTAGGCATGTTATTAGTGATCGGAAATTGTGAGCCTCAACAATCTCAAACACAAACATTTCAAGTGAAAAACTTAAATTTCAAAATCCTTAATTATGATGATGAATTTTAATTTTATTATTATAAATTCCTACATCAAACATTTGTGTTTACATTTTGTTTATTTTATTACTCATAATTACTTATTTATTTACTTCAGGCCCCCTCTACCTTGATCATGCTAGAATATGAGTTGTTTAATATTTATAATTTTTAAATAAAAGAAATTAGTAAATATCATATTCATAATAATTTTACAGAATAGAGCATCCCTATTGAATGGAAGCCTCAATATTTTTTACTTTTGCAGGGTCCTGGTTTAACAAAAAATGAATACTTCAAGTCTATGTGAAATCAGATTTGTGTAAATATTTAAATTAGCATAGATTATTTGTTCAATATATTATTAACATTAAAATAATTTTAAAATTGTAAATTAATTAAGCAGACCATAATGTCACTTGAAAAATTAAAAAACATGATAACTATAATAAAATGTTTTTTCCCCGAAGATTAAAACTAGTACATAAAAAATGCATGTGGTGTTACAATAAAAGGGTAATATAGATGGACCCAAACCAATGCAAGTTGAATATTATAGGTGCATTTTGAGGGGGCTTTAGTACTGGAGTATCAAACACACTAGTAGATAAGATGTTCAAGTTGATGGTCTTTCAAATCAAGAATGCTGAACCACCACATAAAGAAAGGAAAGAATGGACTCTCTCTATATTCATAAAGATACAAGCTCTCTTAGAAGTGAGTAGAAGAAGTGAAAGACCCTTTATTTAAGCGAGGAAAAAGAATCATATATTCTTGAAGTTTCTTGAATTTTGATACAGAACTCAAGTAGCCACAGAAGAAGTGATTTCAGTATAAAATGGAAACGGGAATGGAAAGTATTCAGCATGTGGAAAGACACCACAAACATGAACCTGCCGCACATCAGTGCTCTTCTTCTGTTTCTAAACACATCAAAGCTCCTGTTGATATTGTAACCTCTCTCTCTCTCTCGATCATCTAGGGTTATAGCAGGACTAAACACGTTAAATGTTATATCTAGGATAATTTTTTCTTTTATCAGGTATGGTCATTGGTTAGGAGATTCGATCAACCGCAGAAGTACAAGCCCTTTGTTAGCAGATGTGTCGTGCAGGGGGAACTTAAGATTGGAAGTGTCAGAGAGGTAAATGTCAAGTCAGGTCTTCCAGCCACGACAAGCACTGAAAGGTTAGAACTTCTTGATGATGCTGAGCATATCCTTGGTGTTAAAATTGTTGGCGGTGATCACAGGCTCAAGGTATAACTAATCTATTTCTGGTAACTATTGGTGCTATTGTATCACTCTTTAGGCTTTAGGCATTGATAGATTCACAGGAAACATGAAGGTTGTTTTTATAAAATTATCATATTAAGTATTCTCACGATCATGATCATTTGGCAGAACTACTCCTCAGTCATTACTGTCCATCCAGAAGTCATTGATGGGAGAGCTGGCACCCTAGTCATTGAGTCATTCCAGGTAGATGTTCCCGACGGTAACACCAAAGATGAGACTTGCTACTTTGTTACGGCACTAATAAATTGCAACCTCAAATCACTGGTGGAAGTGTCTGAGAGGATGGCCATGCTGGATTGCCCTCAAGTTTAGAGATAAAATAGAGTATAGTTCTGTTTTCATAAACTGTGCAAGGGTTATAAGATCCTAGAAGCTTTGTTGAGTGCATAGTTGGAGACAGTTTTTCACTTCCTCAGATGCTCTGTACAGGTTCTAGACATAGTTTTCTTGCTGTTATTTACTCTGTAGCTGATCTCTGGTATTACGGTGTTGCTTTTGCTCAAGTGTTGTTAACGGTGAAGTCTATATTATTGTCCCATTTGTAGATACAGTTTTTCAGTAAAATACTTCACTTTTGACACACTAAACTGCATAGGCAAGTAAATAAATGAAACCAGTGACCAGTAGCAGTAGATGTATACTAAAGTCACTAACTGGTCACTTCTTTCTTCTCTAATACTATATTATGTACCACAAATATAGTTTGAATCCTAAAGTCACTAACTGGTCACCTCTTTCTTCTCTAATACTATATTATGTACCACAAATATAGTTTGAATCCTTCAATTGAGACAAGGCTCTCACTGTACTTGAGAATTGATCTAGAATAGCTCTGAGTTAAAAGTGGAAACTCCTCGTACTCTTCCTTTTTTATATCCAACGAGCTCAAATCTTTTGTAGTCCTCTGATTCGTCAGATCAGTATTATTTACAAGGACACCGAAACTTAGTTTGAAGGAAGAACACCTCATTCTGAATAATCGAATGAAACTATTCTACATCCAATGTTAATATTAGACCATATGTTAAACATGGCTGCAAAAGTAGTTCCTAAAACATGTCTGTGTTTGTTCAGGAACCTGAATCTCTCTCCAACAGTTATCCAATACAGCTCAACTCATATATTTAAATTTGTTGATTCAAAATCCTAAGAAGCTTGTAGTAATTCGAAATATTACCCAAACAAAACCCTACATAAACCGTGCACGGGTAGATTGAATTCCAAATATAGATATCTTTAGCGAACACATTAGTGTGAGAATAAGACTATTGCAGGAACTGATAAGATATTCGATAGAAAGAAAAAGGTGATGGTAAGTGGAGATTATTGGAGCGGATGAGCGTGCAGAAGCAATTCCAATTACGTCTATTCCTGTCGTGTACTGCAGCAAGTGTGAGTAGTGTGTATTTGTGAGGCGAGTTTAGATAAATTGAGGGTTTGAAGTAATCTCACGACTTCCAAACAGATCTAAGTTTAAGGATTCTACGAATGAGTTCTCATTTTATATTTAACTAAGATTTCTACTAGAATTTCACACCAAGGTAGATGGATTAATTTATACTTGTGAATTATCAATACTGACAATGTGACGTACTGCGGTTGGATTCTTTTTCCAGACTAACTTCCATAAAGATTTTTTTTTTATCGTTGGTCAATAACTCATTCACCTACCAAAGCCTCGAGGGCCAGTGACTATTTGTAAAAAAATTGTTAAAGGGATATGTTGTTTTTGTTCTGTTCATTGGCGAATAATTTAAGACATTTGAAATGTTGTTATTTAACCAACACCAGAACACTTTCGACTTCCCAATTCTAATCTCGATTTCTTTTTCTAAATTGTATCAACTAAACAAATCAAATTAAAGTGAAACTAACTTCGCAATATCCTTCATGGCATCATGTACCCCACAACAATTCCGGTAGAAAAACCATATAATTACGAGAACAAAGAGAAGTCTATAAAATTCCGTAGCGATGATGTTGGAATGGAAAGATAGAATTCTGAACAAAGTCTGCACCTTCAATACTTCTGCTAATACCTAGTCACTGTATATATAACCAGCAAAACAACTGGTGATGATCTACACATTCTACGATAGATAATTGTGTATCCTGTAACACTAATTAGGCTATGAAGACATTGATGTAACATAAAGATTCAAACCTTTACAGAGCCTGGTACCTATAAAAATATGAAATCGGTGTTGTCAAACTACATCCTGGCTTCCAACAAGCCAGTACCACTTTTCACCACGGTATCCCTTTCTTTCCAAGCCGGCGTGCCAACTCCCAGTCTTTTTGCACTGAGCAGCCATAACAATAATAACAAAGAATAAGTAGCTGCTTGCTAATAGAATTGTGACCCTAGTTTAAACTAAGAAAATCTTAGTCGAGTAAAGAAAGGTCATATGTAGTTCTGCTTTCTACATGACCTCATTCAACTAAACAAAGCTTTGGGACAACCACTTTAATCAGGTTATAGATTGTGTTTGTCATTTAATCAGCAAGATATAGTGCAATATTTTGAAGGTGCAGCAGCAATTCAGGTAGATAAACGGCTAACTGGGATTAGTAACAAGAAAAACAATAGTCAATCTATTTCTTAAAAATGCTACACGGAGATGAAATAGAGATGGACTAATAAGACGGATAAAATTCTAAATATGACTTCGGATGCAATAAGACTAAAATATAGACAAAGGGATTGCAACCGCTGAAAAAAAATTAAAGTGGACTTTATTAGGGTAGGTAAACAGATGAATATCAAAACTTTAATTTACACTTACTAACTGTGACACGTTTTGCATGAATTGCACAGAGCATCGCATCCTCAAATAGATGAATGATAAAATCTTCTGCTGCCTGCAAATATGACCACAACTGAGTATAACTATATTTTTTACAAGTAAATTAAATTTCCCACATTATTCAAAAGATGTAACAAACCACCTTCACAAAAGGTAGTACTATTTTAAAAATGAACAGTACCTCTCTAATTATTTGTTAAAAAAACCTTCTACAATCTAAATCTCGCAGTATTGAATTGCTTTCTGGCAACTAATTTGCATATATAGTCTTATGAAATTATGTATTTGAATTATTATTTTTTTGTCCTTGTTGTTTACATTTTGCATTATTTCATGTATTTAATTGTGGTTAGTTGATCCTTTACGATGTTTCTGGGATTTTTCAAGGACCGGTCCAGTAAATTTTATCTTTGTCCTGCATCAAACTAAAATTAGTCAATGTTAGCAACATCCAACTTAATACCTATCTAGTATTTCGTATCTTAGATTAAATGAACTTTGGTTATACCAAATCTCTCATCTATACACTTATACTGGTAACAACACATGCTACTCTCCTACCAACAACATATGATACTCTTTCAGTATTACTACTCAACTGCAAGAAGTTTGTGTAATAATAGGGGAGAAGATTGAGATTATATTTGTAATAATTAATAAGAGGATTGTAATAGTAAAAATGTAATAGGCTGGATGTTCCTGCATACTAAGATGACACTGAATAATGTTAGTCTGATTCATGAAAAATTAAATACCCCACTTTGAGGGGGGATCCGCCGTTAGCCAGGACTGGACCGACCCAGAACTATCTTATACCTATTCTTGAAAAAACAAAAACTCAATTATAAACTGATCATTAAAACACATAAATTTCAAGTAATATGAAACACAGTCAATAAAGACAATTCAGATATGTAGGTTCAATTTATATAATTATAAACAAACCCTAAACATTACCTCCAAGTAGCTGTGAGAATTTCAGCACAAAATCATGAAGAAACAATCATGGATTTAAGTGAAACAAAACTTTTTGGGATGAATATTTGTCTTAAAGGTATAAAGAGAAACACCACCTGTTATTGTATTTGGGAGGGGTTTTTTGGAGTTAAAATTGAAAAATCACCTAAAAAGTAATTATAAAAAAACCTTTTATAGGATATTTTTTTTAAAATTCAACATCTTAAGTAGTAGATTGTGTTGGTGAGTGCCTGCAGGAAAAAGAGGCAGGGATAGTTTTGTAGGACTAACACAAAAACAGACTTGTAGAGCACACATTTTGTTAATTGGTAAACATGAATGAGCACATATCAACATGAATGATGGAACTTTGACAAAAGGGAGATTGTCAATATTTTGGAAGAACTTTTGCTCTGTTATCCCGACTCTTCATTTTGTCTCAATTACCCGTGTCGGACCCTCGACATTCGGACATGGGTATGGACACTCAGACACTTATTTTAGGCCAAAAACATGTAAATTTTTTAAAACATCCCCGAATCCGACACTTGGACACGTATCCATGTTGGACATTTCCAGCCGAGTTCGGGTAAAAAAGAACCTTGTTTATTTCATATCTTCTTAGTCGCCTCTTTATTTAAAAAGTATAATAAGTACAATAATAGACCATGACATTATTGGCCATCATGACAATATACCATCTGAAAGACCATAACTAGGCACATAACCAAAGATAAAACCATAAAAAACAGACAAACAAAAGATATTGGTGGCTGGACAATGTATAAAACAACTTCACAACCAAGATACTGTAAACATCTTGTTACCATATAATTGGACCTATAACTGTGATTTAGAATATCACGTCTTTATACAACAGTAAATATCCAAGTACATAAAGGGTACCAAAAAACAGTTAGAAAGCAGTTTTCAAAGTGCATAATGTGAACACCTAAGCTAAAAAGGGAAAAGCTATATGTACTAGCATGTAGAAAAAGGAAATTGTTTGTGGTTCCTGCATGAAGTTAATATGTTGGAATAGGGCTTAATTGTTTGTTTTTTCAATTCTAATAAGTATGATTTATCTGAAGTGGATCATCATGTCTTTATAATTAATTCAAGCAAAGCTTTATAAGAATATCCACAATATCTAGGGAGTACAGTATGTTATTTGTTCTGTATGGTTTTGGAAACAAAATTATTAGTCCGTATTTCGAATTTGATATTTATGATTTTGGCATAAATCTAACAAGTATAACATTAAACTGCTGATTAAGCCTAAATTATTGGCTATATGCAGTGTGTTTCTCCCATTGCAAAACTTTAGCTTTGCTTCAGGAAAGGGGAACATAGTAATACTAATTTGATAAAATGTTAACAATTTGATAGTGATACTAAATTAATTATAATTCTATACAAAATTTGGCATATCATACTCAACGCACATCATACTCATAAGTCATAACAGACTGATTGAATTAATATAATCCTACTGACAGGAATATATCTATGATGGCGCAAGAAGCAAAAGAAACAAGTACCTCAAAGATGGAAAGAGGAAAAGTTAGTCATGTAGTTGAAGTTATTGTTTGTCTATAGTGGTTACTCAATAAATCATTATGAAATAGTCATTAATGCAAAAACATTTCCATATCACCATAAGAATACATATGCTAGTAGCCTAGTACTGATAGGGGCTTAAGAGAGATGTAATTCAACATGGCATCAAAGCACAGGTTAAGAGAGGTACCAAGTTCGAATACACCTACGTGGCTACGCCAATATTCTCAAAATTTTATTTTGAAAGTTAAAGTTAATATGCCCCCAGAAAATGAGTTTCTAGTGATTCACCCTTCGATCCAATTATGTACCCCCCCCCCCCCCCCAAACTTTACAGTTATGCTTGTTTTGAGGAATTAGGTTTGGGATTGGACTATAATTCTTTAAAAAACTTAATCATTCGCTCGCCTAGTAAAAAGTTACTTGGAATCATATTATTGGGCTTAAAACACTATAAAGTGAATTGTTAGAGGGGATTAGATAAGACCTTCTCCAACCAAGTACTGACGGAAGTCAGTCTTCCCTTGTATTGAGAAAAAAAAAACATGAGATTGGAATATAATCTAAGGCTATAAGCTAAGGGTTAGCAGTGCTGGGAATATAATCTTTGGATTATTATCCTATAGTATAATCCTTTCAAACAAACATAGCCCATATATATATATATAGACAGAGAGAGAGAGAGAGAAACAATTGTGTTGATCGTGCATATGTCATAGTAGCAGATATTTTCAATAGAAATCAAGTATTGTATGTAATATTCGTAACTTAAATAGATCAAATCTTGATGATTAATTTGCAATAGAGAGGTCCGTATCTACCTTGATCGAGATCATGAATCTACCTTACTGTACCCATCTAAAATTTTAATGCATGTAAACTGAACAACAGAAATTTAGTTGGACTTTGAAAATTCTGAGATACCTCCTGAAGTGCTACTAGTGCTTCAGCTTGCCAACGTGAAATTGAGGGAGCCAGATAGAAGCTAATCTCTCTTACCTGTTAACAATTATTATGACATTAAACACCAATTGAATTTGCAGGTACACATATTACAATTACCAGCATGCAAAATGTTAAAAAAGAGAGTTGTGTAGGTAACAAAGTGCTGTATATAGGGACAATATATTCAACTTACTCATGGTACTGAAGATAATTTTAAATAGAACTATACTCCATAGTCCCTTTTACCATGAGTATTCCATTGTTCAGGCTGTGTGAAATCTCACATATCGTATTCTACTAAAGAAAAGAGAAACAGATTTGGGGTAAATTCCCAACCAAATAATAGCTAAAAAAAGAGAGATTATTTCCCTTTTAGCCACCACTTATAATAAATATTTTAAACATTGCTACTACCTACACGAATATAGTCAGTCATGAAAAAATTCAATGCATCTAACTACATAAAAGCTAGCACATTCTGAGCATATGCAACAAATAGGAACCAATAAGGTGCAATTTCATTAAAGTCATACCATGATGTCCTTCTCCACGTTAGTTTATTACTTGTAACCTTTAATTAGTATGCATTTACGCTTCTACAGATATAAATTTCAATCCATTGCTACGCACAATATATTTCCAAAAACATAGTTAAGCACAAAATAAACAGAAATGTAAACAAAAAGTAGTGATAACTTACAGTTCGGATAAATGGAGCAGCAGGAATGAGAAGGTTATGTGTCTTTTGAAACTTGCGAATCTCTTGAAGAGCCACAGTACCAGGCTTAAATCTATGGGGCTTTCGCTGTTGTTGTCCCTCTGCATTTGCCCGTCCTAAATAGCCAAAATCAGGTACATATCATTTACAACAAATTGAATCCCTAACTCAAACTATACAAACATTATAACAATAAACTCACTCGGCGAAGCAGTACTTATTCTCGGATTTCCCTGTATAAATACTCGTAAGCATACAAATCTTCACATCATCAAAATTACTCTAATTTCTCAATGTCAAATACCCACACACACAAACACACTATATATAGTTAAATTACGAAAATGCACATCATTTATATCATTTCAAGGCATACTGAGAGGGAGAGAGGGAGGGAGAGAGTATTACCGCTAGAGGTGGACCTGTAATAAAAAAGGAGGAAGACAGAATTAGGGCTTGTAAAAAGCAATTGAAAAATAGTACAAATTTATGTGTGTGTGTGAGAGAGAGAGAGAGAGACCTCGGGAGCGGTGACCGGTGCTACGTTTGGCAGGGTGTTTGGTTCGGGCCATGATTTGCCGGAAAGGATGACCGTGGCTTTTAACGGCCGGTTATAAATTTATTTATATTGTTTTTTTTATTTTTTGGAAATGCTTTCAAATAAGAAAGAGAGAGTGAGGGGGGGGTGGGTTTGAACTTTGAACTAGCCGTTACTGCCACTCTGCATTTTCGTTTCCCGTTTCCCAGTTTAATAAAGTGTTATTACCCCCTTTATTTTTGTTTGCTTTTTCGATTTAGTCTCAAACTATGTTTCTTGTCATATTGCACCTTTAATTTTCAAATTCGGATCACTTTGTCCCTTTCTGTCCAAATTAGTAGAGATAAAATAAGAAGTGATTTATTAAAATATGGTTTATGACAAAATACACCTCATGATTTTAAAATTTTGACGAATGGCACCTTAACTTAATATTTTAATTTTTTAAAAACAAGAATTAATATTTTAAAAATAATCATTTGTAATATATATTAGCTAATATTTTTCTTAGTGAAAAAATTCTAAAAAATATAAATTTCTTTCAAAATTTCATTTTTAGAAGTAAATTCAAAAATTAATTTTTTATATTAAGCGTAATTTAATATGCGTACAATATTGTATCCCATTCACTTTCTCTTCATATCTAAGTTTTATATTTACATAATTCATTAAAAACAGGAGATTGGCAGATGGAAATATTTTTTTTGCATTTTTGGTGGTATAAATAAAAGTTTAATATTTAATATTTTATTGACAAAAAATAAAAGTAATTAATTGAACTATATGTTTAATACACCTTGAAATATGTGCAAAATTCAAGTGGACAAGTGATTTAAGACAGAGTCTTTTAACAAATATCAATAAAAATATATTAACTAAGATAACTTACAATTGATTATTTCTAAAATATTAATATTTATTTAAAAAAGTGAAATATTAAGTTAAGGTGAACTTTGTCAAAATTTTAAAATTATGGGGTGCATTTTGTCATAAACCATACTTGAATAAATTATTTCTTATTTATCCCTGCTAATTTGGCCAAAAGGGTACAAAGGGAAGTAAATTTGAAAGTTAGAGGTGCAATATGCCAAAAAATATAGATTGAAACCAAATAGAAAAAACGCCCAAGGATAACAAAATGTTAATTACTCTTTAATAAATTATAAAATTCTGATTATAAATAAAATTCGACACCCCATCTTCAAAAATAATATAATAAAATACAAAGATAAGATTATTGCAAGTTAATTTAAATTTGATTATCAATCCATTTAATTCAACTATATTGGATTTTAATCGAAAGAGATTGAGTTTATGATAGTTTTTCAATAAAATTCTATAATAAGTTCATTCGTTTCTTTCAATATTTTTTTGAAACAAAATTTGTAAAATTTAGACCCTTTTAATTCTCCTCACAAGGGCTGCAAAGTGAAAACTAACTTAAATAATTTAGATGCAATTTATTAAAAACTGAACATTTTTATTTATAAATGTATACACTTAAATTTATTTTAAATTTAAGTGAATGTTAATCTATTATTTCTTATCTTAATTAATGAAAAGATGTTCAAATTAATGATATTGATAGAGGGAAAACTTGAGAACTCTAGTGAGTATTGGATGGTCCCTTGATGCTAATACGATTCAAGTCAATGTGAACTTCTGTGGTTAGCGGAAATGACAGTTTTGGTATTGATCGGAGATATTATTGAAGTTAAATCTAAATTGTTGGTCGGACGTTGTTCAACGATCTATGACGCAAGCTCTTAAAATTAAAGAGGTATTTAGTTGGATCAAATAACCGAATCTAATTGTCAAATCGCGGTTTAATATCATTCAAATGAACTCTCCCTTTGATTTGATTATCTCATATGGTAAAAGTTTGATGGTTAAAGGGGTTTGTCTTTGCTGTATTTTTCAGGCTACTTCGATGATAAATTTGCTACAGTAATACACTCGTATTTTTCACATTTGTTTTGAAAATAGTTTCAATAATTTAAAAATACACTCGTATGAATCACCAAAAGAAGGAAGAAAACCCTCTCATGTGAATGTTGATGGGCCGGCCAAAATCGATGCATATTTAAAGTAGAAAATTTCTGGTTTGTACAATAATGCTAATATGGATTAAGTGGGCAATGGTAAGACACTATGAAGGCTGGTTGCATGTTGGGCTTATGGAGAAATGTGGTTTATTTTGAACCCGCTGATTTTTCGGATTCATTTTGGGTAAAAGAAAAATAAAATCAGAAATATAAATACGAATTGTGGTGTCTCCGATTCATATTTCTGTCAAAATATGATGCGCTTAGTTAATTAATATTGTAATTTTATTCCTGATTAAAAAAATTGTATTTTGATTATTCATTTAGCGTGCTTCTTCCGTTTTAATCTACCTGACATTTGACTTTTATGCACATTTTAAAATGCATAAAAATAGTTTTACAAATTATATTTTTTAATTGTTTGTAACATTTGTGAGTAATTTAATTGTAACTTGTGATTATAAATACAACTTGTGAGTTTAAAATAGTAATTTAATTGTAACTTGTGATTATAAACAGTAAATAGCAGTAGAAAACAACTTGTGGGCTGGGGCCATGAATAAATACAACTCACAAATATGAAATTTAATTTAATGTATATTTTTATGGATTAATAGAAAGAGGATGTGTCATTTTGTTTGTGGTCGTCCCCTTATCACAACTTCAAAGAATTTAGCACCTTTCATTAGGTGAAAGGATGGCAATGCGAGGCACCCACTCCAATAAGTTTTGGACCCCATTTGTGTTTTCGATAAATAACTTATAGTGTATTACAAGTGTAAAATTTGCACTTCTCAAGCTGGTCCTGATTTCATAGTCTTTCGTTTCTATTTTACAATATTGTGTAGGTTGTACCATCTCACCTACTCTCGTAGAATTTTAGTAGGAATTTAGCGGGATAAATAAAAAATAATTGAAATACATATGAATCATGTTTCGAAAATTTATGTAGCTTTTTCTACTTTAGCAGCGAACTTGATCTCGATATTGACTAGAAATTAATCCACTTGTATAACCACAGGACAGCACAAACATGTAAAACACGACATTACTACTTGAGAAAAACAAAGTAAATAGTTCTAAAAACAAAGATAATTAATCTAAATGACAAAGTACATACATACATACATGATATAAAGAGAAAAACAAAGTAAATAGTTCTAAAAACAAAGATAATAAAAATGGACTCGAACGCTAATTAATCTAAATGATAACGTTAAGTACACCATTTGCTTACTACTTGAGCCATGGCTTTTGTTGATGATCCATCATCAGAAAGAACCTTGGCAGCTGCATCTTTTAAGTCTCTCATCCTAGTTCGAAGACCCTTTGCTTCTTCTCCTTCCATTAAACTCATAATAACCTTTGTGATTTCAACACGTCCCACCAGATCATTCTCACCAACTTGTACCCTCAACGCAACTTTTAGAACTTTAGTTAACATGATAGCATTCATCTTCTGCTCCGCATAGAGTGGCCACGCAATCACCGGGACACCATTCACCACTGTCTCGAGGATTGAGTTCCAGCCACAATGTGTCAAGAATCCACCGGTTGAGCCATGGCTTAGTATCTTTGCTTGTGGGGCCCAGTTAGGGATCACTAGACCATGGCCTTTGGTCCTGTCAATGAACCCTTGTGGTAAGAAATCAGTTGGGTCTTTTTTACTATAGCTCTCGAAGAAAGCTGCATTGGCAACATCATCATTTGGACTTCTAATAACCCATAAAAATCTTTGCTCGCTCATTTCTAATCCCAAGGCCAACTCTGTGATCTGAGCAGACGTGAGGGTCCCCCCACTCCCAAAGGAGATAAACAAGACAGAACCACTAGGCTGATCATCCAACCATCTCAAACAATCCAACCCATCAGCACTAGTACTTGACTGATCCATTTGTATGAGAGGCCCAACCGGGTAAACGGGTGGGCTACCCAACTCCTGTAAAGCTTTGATAGCTCCTCCCTCCAAGTCCATAAAGCTATTGACCATCACCCCTTCAGCCAAACTATACCTCTTTGCATGATGAAGCAACCACTTGTAAGCATCATTCTTCCTATCTTGAACCGGGTCAAGTAGATCCCTCCCATGGACTGGAATACAACCCGGAATCTGAACCGGGTCAGGCAAGTCTCTATACTCACAACTAGTCGTTTCATCAAGCTTATGCAGATAAAGAAACAATGACAATCCCATTGCAGTGGAAGGAAAAAATATGTAAGGTGACACCTTAAATTCAATAGCAACATCAAGTGCATCCGTACCGAAAAGATCAACAACAAAGCTGGCCAACTTCTTGGTTGCATGAATCGATTTAAACGTGTCACGAAGCCAAGGAAGAGATCTTGATATCATTACAGACATTCGCGTTTCGATCATAACATCATTTGGTAAATCATCTAAATTTACTTGAGGAAGAACAACATAGTCTAAGCCGTTAGACAATGTATCAAGAAATGTTTTTTGAGCTTTAGAAATAGGTGCATCAGTAGGTACAATAAAAGTTGCAGTGAAATTGTGAAGGGTGATGAGTCTTTTAGCGAATTGAACTAGTGGAATGAGATGACCCATCCCAGGAGTGGGGAAAATGGCTATATGAGAAGGTTTTTCCATTGCAGCTAATTGAACAGAATATGAAATACTAAGAGTAGAGATGTTTGAATGAAAAAAGACTTGTACAGCTACTTTATTTATAGAAAAGATTGTATAGTGCTCGATTATTTTCACGTGTTGTGTAATGAGCCTGATTTCGTATTGTTGTGTTTGTTTTTCCTGATTATAAAGATTGTACCATGCATGTTTGTGCATAAATACAAAATACTCCTACACTAGATATTTAATGTAATAATAGTGGCGAAGAGATGAGACTGATGGAGACCACGGTGAGGCATGTACACATGGAGGTGATGTATAGACTGATGTCTATGCAATTTATGTATATTAGATATTAGATGAGAGAGAATTCCAGTGGCGTGCTATGCCTGTGATGTCAGAACTAACATAAGCCTTATGTCACGAACGGATGCAAATTTTGAAAACACAAAGTCACAATTTGCTATTCATTCGTCGCTTTTTAGTTGTTGTTTTTATTTTTTATACGTGTTTTAATGCATATAAAAGATAATATATTTTTTGATTTCTTTTAAATAAAAATTTAGTATGAACAATAATTTATGATTTTAAAATTTTCAAAAAATTTAAACAAAATAAATATGAATATATTAAAATTCGATTCAACTTATTTATACATGAAGAGTCATCAAGTGTAATTCACTTCAACAATAATATATATATATATATATAGAGAGTCCTACTCAAATAGAAAATAGCTTAAATGAGAAATAGAAAATCTTATCATTATATCTGCCGCACCCACACACAAATTATATACACCCTCACACACACAATCCCATCTATTATCCTCCGTTTTTAATTTAATTTTTCCCGTCAATTGACAAAGTTTTTTTCAAATCTAACTTCACCACATTTTTTTCCATCTCCAACGATCAATTTGCATACCATATGTGCTATATTTCGGCAAATATAATTTATAATTAAAATAAATTCGTCATTTATCAGATTCAAATTTCAATCACTAAATTATATTACAGAAACCACTAATTTGTATTATAGAAATCACTAATTTGTATTACAGAAATCACTAAATTATATATCCTGGATTCATAAAAAATAATGGAAATCGCCGAAAAAATAAAAGTCACAGGAATATATCACATATGGTATGCAAACTGATTGTTGGGAGATGGAGAAAAATATGGTGAAGTTAGATTTGAAAAAAACTTCACTAATTAACGGGAAAAATCAAATTAAAAACGAAGAATTATGTGAGATTGGGTGTATGAGGGTGTATTTGATTTGTGTGCGGATGTTTCCCCTTGCCATTAGATTAGATTGAATATGTGGTGTAGATCTTATTTTCTATTTTCTATTCTAAATTATTTTCTATTTGATCACTTGCCTATATATATATAGGCAAATGCTCAAATAGAAACCAAGTTAAATCTAGAAACTAGAAACTAATCTAAACCACATATTTAATCTAATCTAATGGTCCCTAGAGGGCACTTCACACAATTAAAATACACCCTCTCATACACAATATCATCTAATCCCCTCCGTTTTTAGTTTGAATTTTCCCACATTTTTTTAAATCTATTGGTGAATCTTTTTTTAAATCTAACTTCACCACATTTTTTCTTATCTCTCAACGATCAATTTGCATACCATATGTGCTATATTCCGGCGATCTTCATATATATTTATTTAACAAAACTGGTGATTTTGGTGATTCTTTTAATACAAATTAGTGATTCTTATAGTGCAAATTAGTGATTTATCTAATATAAATTAGTGATTGCATTTTTTCTGGTAACATATATAATATAAATTTGTGATTAATTTTGAAGTCGCCGAAATATAGCACATATGGTATGCAAATTGATCGTTGGGAGATGGAGAAAAATGTGGTGAAGTTAGATTTGAAAAAAAGTTTATCAATTGACGGGAAAATGGAATTAAAAACGGAGGAATAAAGTTAGTTTCTAGTTTCTAGTCAAATTTAGTTTCTATTGGAGTAGCCCCCTATATATATAATATATATATAAAGGAGAAGACATGACGTTGATGTGGTGGTTCTTAGATCTCTTAAAACTATTTTTCTAATTTTTTAGAATTTTGAATTTTTATATCTTGATAAGTAAGACTTCCTTTTCCATCATCGAAATTTTAGATAAGGCATTAATATTTTTAGAAAAGGAAATAATTGTATAAGATACGTATATATAATATATCAAGGAAATATTATATGAATATATTATACAAGATAATTATTAACTATTACCTAAATTGAACATGTTTCCATGTAAAAGATAATTTACCAATAACAAATTTACTTACATCCAAAATTTTATAAATCATGAATTATACCCAATTGAATGCTTTCAACAACATTAGAGACAATCAGATGATAAGAACAAGAGTATGCAAGATGCAGAAGTCAGTCAATATATAAACATGTGATTAATTTAGACTTGACAATAATTTCAAAAAATAATTATATAAATTATTAGTTGAAAATATACTATTATAATATACAAACAAATTATTTCGTAAAAAAATATAAAAAAAAATATAAAAATAAAAGTATGGAAATGAAAATTATAATAATAATGTAATTTATATTATTACAAACTAAAGATACTAAATATAATTAAATAAATTCCTTAAAAGCAGACCTCTTTTATATCATATAAAACTTGATAATGATATCATAATGATATTATATAAATATATTATAAATTTTTTTTTAAAATTATTTTATGCAAGATATGGAAGTCAATCAATATATAAACATGTGATAAATTTAGACTTGACATTAACTGATGAAAATGGTAGTAATTTTTTGTTATTTATTAGTTTATCACAATTATACACTGTTATAATTTTTGTCATGTTTTAATTTTTGACAAAAAAATTGTATTCATGCGATAATTCACGGACTGATATAAGTAATATGAAAATGTTGGAAGAAGGGATTATTAATTAGTATACCGCTACAATAGATTTGAGTTCACATGTTTTGATTTAATTAAAGTACGTATTAAAGACACAAATATACTCTCAGTTATTTTGTTAAAATAAGGTATTATAAGTTTATATATGCTAAATTTTAAATTATACATATATATATATCTAATTTTTAAACTATTTTATTAATATTTATTTAGATATTATGAGATGCCTAACCTATATTAATGACGTTGATGTTGTTAACGGCGTATGAGAAAAAAAGATTTTAAAATTATAACAAATCAGTAAGTTGTGAATTATATTGTGCATTTATTTTAAATTTTATAATATATAAAAAAATTAATAAACACTAAAATTTGTTTAGTAAATTATCAATTTAAAATTAAAAAAAATCTTTATATAATATTACATATGAGCATGTTCATTGTTAAATTTTAATATTTATACTATAATTTTTATATATTTTTAAAAGTAACATTGTCAATTTAAAATTTAAAAAATAACGAGAGAGCGGCTTATTAGGAGGAATCGTCTTTAATGAGATATCGTCTCATTATTCATCATATTAATTGTTAAATTTTAATAATAAGTTTTTTCCAGAAATTTATGTAGTGAATTATAATTATTTATTTAATAAATATTTTTAAATTTAAAAATATATTATGAGGCCGCCGCGAAGCGCATATTAGTAGAGTAGTTTTTCTAAATCTAACAAATATGAGGATATTTTAAGAATTTCAATTTGATCATCTAAAGTGTATGTTTAAGTACAGAAGAGATAATTTTAACCCTATTTCTCTTTATTCTCTCTAGAACCGTCTCCCTTTCTTCTTTTTCAAATATAGCCGCATGATCTTCTATCAGTTTTCTCCGGTGGAAAGCCCCAATTTCTTAGTTTTCTTTCATTTTTCAGTAAAAATTCTTAGATCAAAAATCATTGGAGCATCCAGATTTTATATCTTCTCCAATCAAATGGGTGGTTATTTGGTTTCTAGAGATCTGATTTCTCTTGTTTTTGTTTTTGTGGTTTCGTTCTATGGATCTAAGGCTTACTTTTATTTTGTAATTTTAGTTTTAATTTATAATTTCGGTTTGGTTGTAGTCTCTCCTTGGTGAGAGTTTTAGTATTTCTCTCCTTTATTTGTGAGAGTATGATGTTTGATTTAGTGATAAAATTTTTTAGGGGATTGCAATTAGGGTCGATAGCTCAAACTGGATTAGTTCCAACGGGATATACCGAAACAGATACATGTAAATATATCATCTTCAACAAATGGCGTGATTGTATCTCAAAAATAATGGATTAATCGGTTATTATTTATATTTTATATTTGTTCGACGTGACTATTTTTATAAATGCCGTATTATTTTTTATTGTCGAAATAATCCTTACTAAAAAAAAGTATAGAAGACATATTTCAAATAGTAGAGGGTTGAATTTCCACAGCTGGATGAAGTCTAATTAAAGTGGCAACATTTTTTTCTCCAGAAGTTTCGATAGTAACAAAACTGTTGGAAACGGACACTGTTGGAGTCGTCCACGTTTCTACGAGGGATTTGAGAACGCAAATACAACCGCTAAATTCAAAGCTCACAAAAAGGAAACTTTCATCGACACATGGATAATATCAGGTATATTTCTATGTATATATTTTAACAATAACACGGTATCAGCACCTATTTTCTGTTTTTGAAATTTTCAAAGTTTTGTAAATTTTCTTCCTTGAGAATAAATTGTTGAAATCTGCAAAACTGTTTTTCAAAACATTTAGTACTTTCTAAATTAAGAAATATACTTGCGTCGATCTCACCGGAATCTCTCCCTTAAGTGAAATTGGTATTAGAGCATTTATGATGGGTCAGGAAGCGAAGAAGAAAGTAGCATAATCAAAAATACATAAACATAATCGCGTAGAGATAATCGACACAGTTTTATTTTATGTTATTTGTTTTTGATATCTTTGAATTATTGGCTTCTGATGCTGTTAAATTTATTCGGAGAGTTGAAAGTCATGAATTAAAATGTATGACTACTGATTCAATTGAATATGTATTTCATCGGATAAGATTTGTAATTTAACGAGAACTTACGACACAACTTATTATCCGTTTACCTCGTATACATAAAATCTAACTTTCTATCTTCAAACAAAAAAAATACATATATACATAATTTTAATAATTTAATATTATTTCATATTTGGAAAAAGATTTAGAAAAACAGAAAATATGTTTCAATGGTTCGACTTTTTGATTAAAATATTATACATACTATATTTATTCCAATTAAAATAAAGAGTGCGTATATATTTTTTTGATAGAAGAATACATATATATTTATTCCAATTACAATATCATTCTATTATAATTATCTTATTTGTCCTTTCTTTATATTATAAATTAATATTAAATAAAAGTTAGTACTTAAATATTGTATCTATACTATATTATTATAACCAAATTTTTTTTTAAACAGTTAGATAAACCATAGAAAATATCTTAACCGTCCAATCATAGGTGAACCATAGAAACGATCTTACTCATCTAAGTTTAATAAAATCTAATTTTAGAAAACATATATATCATACATACAATTTTATTCCCGATAATCCTCATTCTATATAATATCTCACGGATAATATTATATTATATTTAAATTATATTATATATTTTCTATTTTAAGAATCTTATGTATTCTATAATTTTTATTTAATATAGTTCCTCAATTTCATCACCATTCAAACTCTTTTATTTATTTAAAATTATGACTTATCATTAATTTTATAAATATTAATATATAAATATCATTGTATAGAAAAATATAAAAAAATAATAATAAAATAAATTATAATATTAAATAAAATATTTAAATTATATAGAATAATTAATATATAATTTATTAATATCATCCATGCTTTGCATGAGTTATAAGCTAGTAAAATTAAAAACAAATATCATATATTTTAATTTTTCAGAAGTTTTTATTAAAAATATAAGATGAAATATCTTTTTTTGAAGAAAAATATTTCCTAATCACCTGCGCAACCGATTCCATTCCTTGTTCAGGGCAGAAATTAAATAATAAAATAATTTTTATTTAAAAATTGAAATAAATTCACGAATTGGATTGAGATTCTGCATATGAATCGGGAGTAGTCACCCCGTTTTAAAATATACCCAATGACCATCCTAATTCCTAGCGCATTACTAGCCGGTAAAGTTTTGGAAACGGGTATGTATTATTAAGTCATAACGAACGTGATAAGATAATTCGAGTGATAAAGACTTATCTCGTCCCCTGAGTTCGATTTTTACTCATCTCGATATTCTTTTATAAGAAATATAAGCCTAATTAATAAAATAAATAATTAAGCGATAACATTATTCATAGACTTGTAAAAAAAGATGGCAAAGCAATACAATGGCAACTTTTAAATAATGAAAACACATAGATTTACAAGATTTGAACAATTCCAAGATTAGCTGTGAAGCAACTCAACCTCTTCTAGACAATGTTCTTTACAAGTCTAATGGTCAGGTTTGCCTTAAACTCACTCATGCTATCTTTGATAAATCCGAAAAGTTTTGGAGAAACTGTTGTCTAGGTTATTTTGCTTCTAGGAATGATTTGAACTTTGACACCATTCATGATCCGTTACTTGCAAAATATGCGCCTATAGGCCTAATTAAGGTTCATGAACACTTTCTAGGAAACTTTGTCTTGATGTTTGACTCTTTCAAATCTTACAAGAAAGCACTTAGATATAGTCATTTATATATTGGAACCCACAAGCTGTTTTTAAATTTCTGTCAAGAACATGTGCATAGTCTACTTCCTATTGTTAAATTCAAGATTTGAGTCTCGCTCACCAATGTCCCTTTCACTTATTGGTCCTTGGATGACATTTGTGATATTAGCACTGCCATAGGAAAGCCTATCATTTTTTTAATGATACTTGACAGAAGGTGCAAAGCATGTACCCTACTCCAAAGGCTTTTGTCCTTGTTGAGATTGATGTCCATTGTACCAAGCCTTATATTGTCCTTTTTCCTCTGCCATGTTATTCCACACGTTTTTACAGTAGGATTTTGGTTGATTGTTTGACTAAAGATGGGCTCTGTGCCATGTGTTTATCTAAGGACCACTTTAGTTTCACATGCCCTAAATTTCAGGATGTGCTCCCTTCTCGGCAACCATCTCACCATGCTGACAATGTTTTTCATCCCAGGGATGAACATCAATCATCTAATGAACTGCTTAGTTCTCCTTCTGCAAAGCATATAAGAGATGTTGAAGTTAATATGGCCTATAAAAGATGAGAGCCCTCTGAAATTGAAATTAAGAAGGTTGGTAAAAAGGTTGTTAGCTCGACTAACCTGATTTTAGACCCTGTGTCAAGAGAGGTTACATGAGTTGTACAGGGTGGAACGGTAGATCAATAGATGGCCCAGGACAAAGGTATTTTGGACCCTGTGCCATTGAGGGTTCAGGAATTGAGCAGAGAACACAGCCAGATCAATTGAAGGTCCAAGATAAATGCAAAGGTCAAGCAAAAGAGGTGTACAATGGGGGTACTGGTATAGGTGCTGCTCATATTCTTATATCTGCAGAACCAGATATACATGTACATGCTGTGATAATAGGCTTACCCTCAAGTAAGAATGATCAGTTTGGACATTGGCACTCTGTAAAGAGAAGAAAGGTTACTAAGCATATTTAGTAACTGATCTTATGTTTTATCTGTTTTGTTGCTTTCTGAACTTGATTAACTTTGTTGATTAGTGTCACATGGTCACTTTTTCGACTCCAAATTTGTGCCCCTATGCGGCCTGTCCTTGCACCAAGAATAACAGCGTTCAGCGCCGTCTTAGATTTTCTGCAAAACACACACTCACGCAGCGGATCAACAACTCTGGGCATGTGCTATGACATGCATATTCATCAAGAAAATAAAATAAAACACACCAGCAATTACGGACAAATGTCCAACCTTTTATTTCTCAACTCAATACAAATGACTAGAGACTTTCGACCGAGGTTTACAAACGATTACATCACCAAACACACTCTAAAGCCTACCCAGAATTCTCTAAGTGTTTACAACGATTTGCCTAATACAATAATAGAGAATACAAGTGTTTCTTCCTCTATCTATCTTTACAAATGAATGCCTAACATAAATATATATATTCCACGAATTTGCATCTATGGGCAGTTTATAAAACTGTCTAGCAGTTTTGTAACTGCTGCCATGTGTCACAAAATTGTCCTTCAACATACAACTGCATTCTCAGCCTTTGTGTCCACCTATTAGATATATATATATATATATATATATATATATATATATATATATATATATATATATATATATACACACACACACACATATCAATATCCCAGCAATGCCATGTAAGTTGCCCATGATCTTTGGAGCGGTTTCTTTACTTGGTAACCGCCGACAACCACCTATCACAAGCCTTGCACATGTTTTGCCTTCCTGGACCCCCACTTCGTTTTGGATCACTTCTAACCCATTTTAGACAAGCCCAATAATCCTTTTTGAAAGCCCAAGTATTTAAGCCACGCCCATTTAAATTGCACATAAAAATGCTAAGGCTGCCACCATCAAAACAGCTCGGCGCCAAGCCAATTTGACTTGGCGCACATCTAACCAAGTAGACCAGCTTCCATCCTATTTAGTGCCAATGTCCAGCCCACATTTCCTTAGAATATTCCCAATCTGATTATGTCTTTGCCTTGACCAACTTTGCATAATTGACCTTGACGCCCAATGCTAGCTAGCGCCGCGCCACACAAAACCTTTCGCCAAGCTGACTAAAACCACAATCTGACTCTGCCTTGATCAATAGCCCAACTATGTGTCGCCCCCACATGTATAAAGCCAACAGAACCAGCTGCCACTTTGACACTCATGCACTAGTATCATGGCGCTTCAACTGCTCCTATGTAAAAATCCTTAAGACCAAGGACTGTTACAATTAACTTGGTGGTGTTGTCGCACCAAGCTCTTGATTTTGGGCAACTCTTTGAACTTGTAACTTGACTTGATTTGCTTGAGGTTTTAGAGCATGTCTCTAATACCTATGTAACCGTGACTTTCTCCTTTTGGAACGAGTGAAGTTTTCTCACCCATTTGCTATATAATATAACCAGCTTAGCAAAAAAAAAGAGAGTATATTTTATTATTTACAACGCAAAAATATTCTTTGACTTTAGTGCCACTACCAAAACATATTGCTCTATTAATTTCAAGAATTTTCCAAACCCGTGTGGACCCTTTTTCTCACTAAAACAACTTTAAATTCCTCTAAAACAGAAGAAAGGGCATGCCTTCTAAGTTGAACCTAAGAAATGTCAACTTTAGAATCATATTCAACATATATATCATGATAAAGATTAGATTCAATAAGTATATATAAGTTATAAAACTAGATGACATGTATGAGATAGATCATGCACTATATATGCAATTGCACAATCTTAAAAGCAAAAGCATGTTTAGTATGCACCAATGATGGTGCAATGATCGAAACATGATGTAAAGATAAGTTTGTCAATTTGATAATATAGGACCAAAAGTGATCCCTCTTGGGAGGCTAGGCTAGATAATGATTAGTTCATTTCCTGATCGATAATTAATTTCATAGTTTATTTAACTAACAACACTGGAGATAAAATTAAATTTTGCACCGATCACAATTTGTAGCTCTCCGTATGTCAATGTAAGAACGCAATGTTTAATCATAAAACGCCACAGCTACTAGGTTCCACTCAATTAATCAATTCTGGTCCTACATGCAGACAGTACGTACTGTATGAATAAGGAGGCTAGTTGATTATTCATTCAAGTGCTAAAATGTACTTGGGTGTTCATCGATTCATGCATGCATACACTATTTGGCTAGGTCCCCTCCAACTACTAAGCCCACTGCCCAGTAGTCACTAATGTAGTCTGCATCTGATACCCCTCCGGTTAGTTATACGTATTTATGAGAAACAATAATTCAATATATATTTAAGCATATCTACAAGTCTTTCTTTTCCAACCAAGTAGTTGTTGGTGTTTTGGTGTGTCGGATACTTGTTATCATTACCATAATTATAGCGAGTGTTCGTATTAATTTTCGCGCAACTCGATTAATCTCATTTATATTAGAGATTAATACTCCTCTGGATGACCTTAGGTAACTTTACTAAGGTTAAAGGAAAAAAGAATAGCACATCAGAGAGGTGTTTTTGATATTTTTGTGAATACATAGTGTATTTTATTATTACAAAAATATCACTCAATTTTACATATAAAATTATTATAATAACTTAGCTAAGGTCATCCTTGGAAGAAGTTTTCTCTTTATCTTATTTGGTAAGTACGTTTATAATTTATTTATTTTTTTGTTAAGACAAGTACGCTAGTAATAAAATGCCAAAAAAAGGATCAAACAATGCCCCTATATTTGAACGCTCCACAGGCGGCCCTCTTCTTGCGGAACCTAAATCTGTGATCTGAGTCCATACACTAAAAACCAATAACAAGGCCCAAACAATTGAGACAAAAATAAATAATTGATTTACAGAAGAATCAGGTAGCCGACCTAAACCCACTAAAAATAAATAAATGGGCTATTAATAGCCCATTTATTTCAGTCCCAGGCCTTGCTATCTCAATCAATTAATTAATTAACCAAAAATGCAAACAGAAAAAGGAAAATTTACAATAATTATATGCATTTACGATCGATCGGAGTTGTATAGAGATTGATAGCGAAAATGATTTACAGAAAATGGAGTATGCTCACCGGAACTATTGCCGTCACCGGCGGAGCTGCCGCCTCTGTCATTCTCGCCGATCTCCTTTTCCTTCGATCCGTATGCTCTCTCTCTCTCCCCCTCCCTCTCTTATCATCTCGTATTAATTTTGGTGTTAATTATAATTCAATTTCATGTAATATACAGGATTCTGTTCATGTATTTTGTAATTACATGTTATCTTCGCATTGAATTGACATGAAATTATACAGTTTGGGCGTTTTCATATGTTATTATTTAAGTTGGATTGAGAAGCTTTAATTTTTTTTCCCGTGTATATGTGATGGCATTTGGTGTTAAGACTCGATTTGTCGGATTATATTTAAGTTAGAAAATGAGGCAATTGTTTACGAATAGCGTGGTTAATTTGGTTAATAGGTTTTTATATTTTATATGTAATTGCATTTTGCTGTGTTAACTATTGAACTTGCAATGGTGTATTAATCTTGGTGGTGGACTGGTAGCTTTTCATATAAGCATCTCGATTGTCACTATTTGCTGCTTAACTTTTCAAGGTAATTCTGCGCAAATGTCATTGATGGATAATGCTTAAATCTGTTTTCAGTTGTTCATTAATGTTTGGGTTTGGTTGGGAGGAATGGAATGAGGTAGGAATAGAATGAATAGTTGGGAGCAAAATTCAAGGGGGGAGAGAATGAATAGTTGTTCATTAATGACATTGATTGCAATTTGCAAATAATGTTCAAGATCTCTTTTACAAATAGATTGAGACAGATTACACTATTGACACTGAAGGATGAATGTAAATTACGAAGAATGGTTTTTTTGGTTAGTTGAATGCTTATATAGCAAGTCACTTTATTGTGGGTGTGCTGGATATATATTATATAGATTCTGGGAGAAGGGGTGTACATATTATTAATACATGTCCACTTTGCAGTTATATTTTACCTCAAAATCTGATGTTTTCATGTAAATTGTATATTCTAAATTCTGACACTTCAACAGCTCTATAGATTATTTTCAGAGAATAAGTCTATACTTGTATAAGAATTGATAAGGATATACATGAATGGCATCTACACCCATAAAATGTCATCTTAAGACATAACTGTCACTATAATGTTACACAGTTGAATGAACGGTTCATACTTCTTGTATTAAACTCTTTTTACTTTTTTTTATTTTATGTAGGGTCTTTTCAGCAAAACAGAGCCCAGAAAAGGAGAGACAGTTGCTTCAACCCGGTAGAGAATGTTGAGAGGACAGTAACGTGCATAATGGAAGAATGACTAGGAGCTAGGAAGAATAATAATAATATCTCTAACTCTGTTTCAGTGTTTAAACTCTGTTTCAGTGCTTATTGTGTTGTATCCAAATGAGTTTTTTGGAACATGATTTTTTTAAACGACATTTTAATTGGTTCAGTAGAGCTACTTTGATCATACGGATGGTGTCATGAGCCCTGATGCACAAAAGTATGCATATGCTCATCACATATTAGGAAACAAGTTTTATCTGTAGTTCTCTACAATGTACAGTTTGTTTCCTGTTGTCGTTCCAAGTTTTCTTCCCTTTATTTAAGGTGGTGTGACTTTCAAACTTATTCATCAATATATAAATAGTGGAAGGTATCTTTGAGATGGGGTGATTATATATTTATCTTTGATGCATTTGAGATTTTGAGTCTCGGTAACTTTCCATCTAATGGACTTCAGAAAAATGAGGTTAATGTATGGAAGTCTAGATATTTCTAAATTCCAACTCATATGCTGATGTTTTTTCCCCATTTACGAAGTGTATGCATATACAAAATGTTCATGTTTTCTATAAACATCTGTAATAATTACGGACAAGATTTTTATTAATCAGGTTGTCAAAATCCATATTATCTGAAAATTAATTTCTAAAAAGTATCTCATCTCCTCAGATGAGACTCTTTAGTTGGTTATCTTCCAGTTTCATGAGGAAAAATTTCATCCATGTATATGTTCACTTGATAAAAATTTACAGCTGGTAACCTCATGAATAATCAAGTTATCTATCAACAAAATGAAATTATATAAGCTAATTAAACAAAAGATACTCGATTATGTCAAGCAATGGTACGATGGAGGCGATCTTACCCCTTATTTCAAGTACAGTAGAAAATATATTACATAACTGTTAACACCAAATCCTATGAAATTATTAACATGAAACATATGCCATCCCAGATCGGAGACCCAGCGCCATTTAGCTAAAATTAACCGGCTTCAACTGAGAAAAATAGGACCAGGAGATGAATCTAGATGACAGATAGATCAAGTTACATTGGCACATAAACCAAAAGGGTACCTGACTCCTGAAATGAGTGTAATCTTCATTCATGTAGCAGCATATCCATCATCAAGTCATTCCAAGCATCAATGGGACCAGGCAAGCACCAATGCAAACAATCTAACTGAACTTTCCTATTATTATCTTTACCTGAAAGCGGATGAGGTCTTCTATAAGGTCCTGGATGCCCGTCAGGTCTCAACAATGACAAATGTGTAGTGTCAAACAGTCTTAAAACCGAACTTTTCTCTGATCCCAAAGCTACTGCCTTCGCAAACTCTTCCAACTCAATCTTGCGCATTGCGACGTCCACATCAATTAAATCAACCTCACCTTCTTTGTATGGAACAGTTCTGTTACAATAACCCCCGGTGTTCCACTCGCCATTCTCAAAGTGATCCGGTGTGCATGTCCTAAAAAGTGCATAAACCTTGTGTTTCGAACTAGTAATGAACTTTAGAGTTGATTGTATTGCTTTCCGATAGGCATATGTAAAATCTAGTTTGGTTAGATTCTTCTGAGGACAGTTGTGGCAGCCAACAATAGTGTCATTCTCATAGTAGACTGCATTTTTAAAGAACCACTTTCCACCACCAATCTCGACGTAATCAAAGTCTTTGTATTTATCAACCCATACAGGGTCAAGTTCGTCAAGATAAAGCTTGGTTATATCTGATGCAACTCCATCCTTGTTTTCGAATATAGTTGATTTTAAGAGGTAAGGGGACCAGATTACTGAAAGGGTGAATTCAGAAGAGGGAAAATACCATGTTCTGGATCTGTACTCCTCGTCGTGATATACATTAATAGCTTTTTCTACCTGAATCTCACAAGAACAAGCAAATTATGGATCAATTAAAGAAGCTTGCACAAGTTTTTTTTAGTGTTCTTTAGGCTTTCCGATGAGGAATTAATGAATTATATAAGATATGTGATTGACTGGAGCCTAGAAGATAAATTGATCCAAAAACTCAAATTTTTGGGTGGAAGAATCCATTGAAACATGATGCGGATAATTAACCAGATCCACATTATGATTAGTAAGCATAATACTGAAATAAGACTACTCCCTAGTTGATGGAAGAAACAGTTTAAGATCAGACATTCCATCTTATCGTGCTCTATGTGAACTAAATTGAAGATATTTTGACAGTATTCCCTGGAAAGATATCTTAAGTTGCAGAATACGTTTCGTCCTAGTGCCCGAGTGGCAACTTCTAAAAAATGCAGATATTAAGAGCACAAATCCTAAACAGGAAGCCCTAAAGTAATAACTTTTAAGCTGTAAAAGTTAAAAGCCATGTAAGCTGCAAAAGTAGAAAGTAATCCTAATTCTAATGTGGTCTCCACCGTTAACGGGCAGCTATCATTCAAGGCATTAGTCTTACTTGTCTCTGCAGAAATATATAAGCTGCCATAAATATGTTTTACCAATAATTAGTGGGCCAGCCAAAAAACTTCGTACTTGCAGAAATCATGTTATCCGTGAAGGGTTATGCTCTAATGTTCTAGCTTATCTGTATAGTAAGTATGACTGTAGATAAATTGTAAGGATCCTACATGTTGAGCTTGTTCAAGAACTGCAACCAAAGCTTGTAGTGTTTCAGCAGAACTAAGGAACACAGTTAACAAGGGAAACATCCGTATCAATTTTTTAAGATTTTGATATGATAGAATAGTTTGAATGCCCGAGAAAATAATTAATAGGTAATGCGAGGTCTTGTAACTGCTTCAAATAGGATACTTATCTACCTGTGAGAGAATGCAAAGCAATGACTGGACATGATTACGCGAGATTGAATCCCCAATGAAGGCCATCGATTTATTCTTCATCAACCTGATAAATTTCTCTGGATTGAACTTAGGCAGCGCACAATTGCGAGGAATCCACCTCCAGTAGACATAGCCTGAATCAGGCCTCCCGTTCTCCATACAATTTTGATGTTCTTCAATGGACTGACAAGTTTTGTTAGTGTAAAATGGAGCAGTAGGATCTGGAACCCATTCTCCGTCAAAAATGTTGCATCTAGCTGTAAGTAGATCATTAGTAAAAGTTTTATAGACCAGTCAGCCACGCAATAAACAAAGGGAAATCTCTAGAAAGAAGGACAACAAAGGCACAACACATAACTTTAGAAACAAATCAACAATTTGTAAAGCAATTTAACAAATAATTGGTCTTCCAGTTTCATATATCATAGGATAATCTAATGGGATCTTTCAAATTTAACAACACAAAAAGGGAATCTGAAAGGAGAAAAAAAGGATCCATCTCAATTTAAACTCTTATAGACAACTACAATTCTTAAGTTTTGACAACAACGAATATCAATTCTTAAATATGCCACAAATTAGCCTTCAAGAATCAAGAAAAGGGATACAACAAAAAGCATCATATAAACTAAAAGTTATGTTTTTTTGAGAAATAAAAAACATGCAAACATACATAGAAATACTCACCGTGGCTGTAATCCCCCGGAAGATGACTAGTTTCCGGTGGTCCAGCCACCGGAAACCAAGTAGAATTCCGAAGAAAGTCAGTGTCAAAGTCGAAAACAGGGGGCAATGGACTGAAGAAATAGAAGCGATAAAGTGCACCTAGAAAAAGAAAACAAACTACGAATTTAACAAACATTGTATTGTATTTATCAGAAGAACTAGTGTTGTTTGAAGAATCAAATGCCATGGGTTGCATATGAGTTATGAAGACCAAAAAGAAAACAGCATACACAAGTCATTCTCATTTTGATTTTGATTTACGCTTTTGAAGAAAACTGGAAGAAAAAACAAGAAAGGTGATGGAATGATGAGACTTGTAGTGTGGAACTAGAGTGAATGAGTTGCATATGAAGTTGATGGGTGGCTACATTTATGATATCACTTGTTGGCTGTTTTGTTATTCTTTTGTCATCAATGCTTTGGGAGTTACTTCTAATAGCACAAGATAACTCCTTGTCTAATGTATATAACTTTGTTTTAGAAGTGATTTTGGTTTTTTCTTTCATTATGTTACCTTCTTGGTGTCATACTGTCATCTAATGCTGCTATCTGTTCCAAAATATTTTTTCTTCCATATATTAGATGAAGATTGAAGAGGAGGATGAGACAATCCAAGTACTAAAAATGTCTTGCCGTCCGATCAAGAAAATAAAAGACTGCCTAGTGGTAACCCGTAAATATGTTATCCGGTGTCAAATGTCTCAGGATTGATCCTCGTCTCCTCCTCCTCGTCGTCGTCCTCCTCTTGTAATTGGAAATATAACATAAAAAAGAAAATTTTGGATTCAGGGTTCTAATTAAGAACTTGGCATGTATGTATTGTTCTGGCAAATCATTGTCCCTTGTAAAGAAAATAGAGCAAGATAATAGTTTAAACAAAAGTAGTTATATATACATAGTTTATATAAGGATTGCAATTTATGGACTATGGTTCACAAAAGTAGCTAAACATATCTTGTATATATGAGTCTTATTCTTACAAAGCTACGAACTTGACAAAAATGAATAACACTACAAGCGTGGGATTTGACTAGAGAAATTTACATTATAAACATGTATTGCACAAATATGAGAAACTTGCATAATTCATTTTCACAGCCATGACTATAAAAAAAATACTGAACTTCACAATAACAGCTTGGGGATACTGGAGGCAATGCTAAGTTTAGGATATTTCAGGACTGAGTTGACTAGAATTCCACTTCGTATAATAATGGAGGGTGTGATGTATGTGGACTTCCCGATACAAATTATTCACATATGTAAATCATGGTTTGAGAATATCGCAACTCATCTGCCTGCACTACGAGTTCTCATGCCGAATCCATGCTTCGTCTTCTCAATTCTGTCCAAAGATGCTGTTATTAGTGTTTAAACAAAATATTTATGACATAGTACTATAATCTTTATAGCTGCACAGCTACAAAATATTTATGCCAGTAGTTTCATCATATATGTGAATATTTTACAGGAGATGATACTGCTTGCAAGAACGTTAAAATAGTTGCAGGACAATGATAAACTATAACAACATTTGTCTAGGTGAGCATTCTTGTGCAACGAATAAGTTGTAGATAAGTCCAGTTATGAGGCTTGGCTCGTAACCTGATCGAAAAAGCACAGGTTTTTAAAATGGAAAATGCAACCTAGGGGACAACAATCTTCAATTAAAAGAGGCAGGTTAACCCGTGAACGCTGAACCCTTCTTCTTTACTTCTTGGACATCTAAGCTATTGAGACCTTAAATTGCTCTCAAAACGTAAATCAGTAACATGAATTTAATTTTATCTCATTTTAGATTAATCTATTTCATAAACAGTAAATTTTGACCTGATTTAACAATTGATATAGCTAAAAGGTTGCCATTTTATCTCACTTCAGTTATGATCCTAGAGATATCGTGGACCCTGCCCGAAGTAACCCACAATCTAAACTGCTACTCACCTTAAATATGATGTTTTCAATTTGATCCACTGTGATGAGGATTTACTTGGACAACAATGATAAGTAGATGAGCAGTCAAATACTTGACAGACTAAGGAAACAATTAATAAAGTTCAAGTCTTACGTGGGGGCAAGTTTGCCGAGGCTATCCAGTTCTTCACCAGATTCTTCATCTAGGACTCTCCCAGATATCTCAATAATGTATGATCTGTCAGTATCTGTTGGGAGCCCCCTTTTCCCAAGCAACTTTAGGTCCTTTTGATGAAGTTCTCTCCCATTAACAAACACACTAGTATCTCCACCAGCACAAGTCTCTGGCATTGGAAAATTAAATTCTTCAATAGATGGCTGCCATAAAAAAGAACCACTTCTTAGTTTAACATTATTGAATAATATACAGGCTGTAATTCATACAGATTAAATTTCTTTTCCTGAAGAAGTAGAACTCATACAGGAATTATGCCGAGGCAAGGTCCACCCATCTCACCCCAGAATCCCGCTCGAGAATCATACCTAGTGCAAATTAAGAATGAAGAAACAATCAAAATATTGACTGAAGATGAAAGTGCAAGACAAGAATTAATGACCTTGCATGTAAGCTGGACAACTATACGAAACAGAGAATAATAACAGTCTGGACATTTATTCACTGAATATGTTAAAGAATTAGTTATTTGGTAACCAAATTATCTATTTCCAGGTTTACTTGCATCAACAGAGTTAAGATTATCAGTAACCTTTCCTAGAAACTAAAAGATAATAGAACCACATGCATGATTGCTGAAAACTATTATCAGCATTAGAAAGATAAGTATAAACTTACCAATATTCTCCAGGTTGGATTGGCCCAGCAAACTTTTCAGCCTTCTTTACCAACCTATGTGGTATAGGATGCCCATTAACTGTGACATCAATTATCTCGTCCTCAAAATCTTCACCAGATCTGTCTTGGAAGCTCTCCTTAACAATGCCGGGAAAGAATGAACTTCCCTTCTTCGCTCTTGTTTGATCTTCTTCTCTGCTTATATCCCCTGAATCGATGGATGTTGCTGTATTAAAATACTCATTGGATGATATATCCAATTCAGTTGCTTCTGCAGAATCTTTCCCAGAATTTTGTCGTGAAATAACCTTTATTGGCATTCCCATCTCTTGCTCAGACAGATCATTTTTGCTTTCCATTTCAGATTGGTTTGCCAAACTATATCTAATAGAGTAAGCAATGTGATCTTTAAGTGGTGAACCTGAAGGTGGACGAGGTGGGATGGCCTCAGATGGGAGTTCAGCGGAATTGCTCTTTCTGTTTGTACTATTCAAAGTATTTTTGCTATCCTCATTCTCAGATGTGCAGGAAGAAGTGGAGTGTTCGCTTTTCACTCCAGCAGACTGATTGGAGCTTAAAACGTTTTCTGGGGTTGCTGAAACTTGTTTCCTGTCAGCAGAATGAATATCATAACTAGAGCTATCATAATCATCTGATGAAACATCCATGCTTCCACCATTCGCAATGAAATTTGAAGTATTTTTCTTGGCCATATAAGGGCTAGTATCATTTATAACAGGACTTTCCTTTGCTTCCTCATAAAGAGAAAGAATAAGTTTTTTACCAGTAACATCTACACATATGAGTTTCGAGCATGCTGCGCATCTCATTTTCTTTTGACTTTTCTGTGTATAAAGAAATTTCTTAGGAAGTCGGAGTAACTCAAAACAACTGCAACATGCAAACAACGGTGCACCACCAGCAATAGGGTAGCAACGACGTCCACCACTAGATGGGGCCACCTGTGGATGACGTTGTTGATTAGAAACACCCACTCCTAAGTTCTGATCTTTGGACCACTGTGAAGTAAGACGATTTTGTTGAGGGACGTTCGCAAATCTAGGATCATAATCCTGCAGACCAAGTGAACTGGGATTGTCAGGATATAACATTGGATTGTTCGGATCATCCAAATACCTTTTATCACCGTAGACAGAAGAAGTAACTGATGGTAGAACCTGAGGATGCTTATTGTAGCACTGTAAACAAGAGCAAGATGGTGTATGCATATTTATGTTATGTGAATATGGTTTATTTGTATTCAAAATCGCCCTATCACTATTCACATACTGTGCTGAGTAGTATGGATGAGGATACTGTTGCTGTGAAGGAGGTACTCCGTATGAAGGCCCCCTGACTGGTGACCTTAGAGGATCATCAAACTCTTGCACTTGATTTGGAGTATGCATTGGTGGATAGAACTTACGTGCAGCCGTTTCATGACTATCCATGTATGATGGCGGCTCATTGTAATGACTAATATATGAAGGTCCAGCTACGTGTTGATCAGCACCTGAATACTGCATTGAGGTCCTTGACTGGCCTCGAGATCCATCAGACAACCAAATCTCTGGATAATAAGGATTCTGATGAAAAACCATCCTGTCGGCAGGGACCTTTTCATTAGGTTTAGAAGCTACATCAATCCTACTAAGTTGATCCTTCAACTCTTCCAACTTTCTAAATATCTCAGCTTTTTCTAGTTCTACGTAGTCAACCTTCTTGAACTCAGTAAAATCACTCCTGCTCTTCATAAACTGGGCTGTTTCAGCATAATCATACTTACGTCCCAGCTCTGAAGGACCCTTGTACGAATGCATTGATGTAGAATATCTCACCCTTCCAACATCTCCCCTTTGAGTGCCACGAAAATATTCGTTTTCACCTTTCTCACCAGATCTCCAATCAAATCTGCGGTCTGAGGTGTGTGACCCATATGCAAGACCAACTCCATATTTTGAACCCCCAAATTCTTTACTACTCCCATTAACATACTCATCCATCCCCCCTTCATACTCAAAACTTCGTCTATCCCCTTTAGCCATCGAGCTATATACATGTCTCTCGTGCATCTCACCCAAAATTTCCATCCTCTTAATCATACTAGCAGAACTGCCATTTGACCCATCATCACCCAAAACATAATTCCCAGAAACCCCGTCTACCTCAAAATTCTTGTCTTTTACTGCAAAAAAGTAAATCAAAGTAGCACCCTTTTAAACACAACCCATAAAAACAAACCAGGAGTAACAAGCATTACAGCATTTCCATATTGTTTCAACAATTAAGATATGAATCACAGCTTTAAACCCACAAACAACATGTAAAAATTCAATCTTTCTAAACTTTCTTGGATGCTAAACATAAATTAACAGTAAAATACACACAAACACATACACATATGAAAAGTCAATAAATTGACAAAAGGGTACCTCCAACAGCAAGTCCACAACAACCACACTGATACACAGAATAATCTTTGAGCTCTGGAAGTAAATTCTTGCAATTTGGGCAACGGACCAACCTTCCATGTCCCTTTTCAGACATTTTTCTAAGCAAATTCAAGAAACCAGAATATATTACAGAGTACAGACAAATATAATATATATGAAATATAATATATATGAAATAAAATATGAGAAATGACAAGAAGAAGATTCTTTAGCTGAAAGATAGGAGAAGCTGAGAAAATATTAAAGAATCTTATTTGATATTTATAGTACATATATGATATTCATATACTCGTATATATTAATAGAGGAGAAAGTTCTAAGAAATCTAAGGTGTCTGCAGTGATACTTCTGTGCAGATCAGCTTTTCCATGCTACACAGTCAAAGGTAAAAGATGAATTTATAAGTTCAGATATTTGTAAAATTTTGATACATCTAAAAATTGTTTTTAAAAATAGTTTCCAGAAACATTAATAAATTAAATTAAATTAAATTTATATGATCATTTAATATAAATGTTTGTATGCAATGTATGGCATGCAAGTGGACTTTTTTTGGGGTTTGGCAGTTGAGAGGGAAAAAGACAGCAATAGTGTTTGACATTATTACATTAACAACAAACAATATTTAAAGAAAGCAAGCTAGCTTTTCACCTATTCGTATCTATATATTTTCAAATCAAGCTTGTACAAAACTATACTCTTTCGATTTTTTTATGATTGTACAGAAAGATGTACTTATTTGAAAAATTCATCAAGACTAGGCACAAGGCAATGATGTTTCTCTCAAGTAATAATTATATTTTATATATAATTGAAGAGAAATCAGGTGATCAGGTGGTTTTGATTGTCACGGTTTTATAATATTAAAAGACAGATATATTATGATAAAAATAAAAAAAATTAATAATATTATGATTTCTATTTAATATAATAAAAATAAAATGTAATTAACAAAAATTATTTAATACTAATATTTAAATATTCTCAAAATATGTATGCATTTGAAATAAAAATATAAGTAATCAGTAAATTAAATTTACATATAATAATATATTTACACATGATATCAAAAAAAATTAATATTAAAAAGAATAAAACTACATATAAAAAATAATAAAATATTAAAAACACAACTAATAGTAAATATTTAATAATAATATTCTAATATTTTTAGATATACATGCAAAATAAATATATAAGTAATTGATTAATAAAATTAAGATATAATAATATATTTATCCATGATATGAAAAATAAATATAAATATAAGATAGAAAATAAAAACTAAAAATATAAAAAATAAATCTTAAAATTTAACTAATAAAATAATAATAATAATCCGTTGCACGAAATGGAAGCGAGTAATAATAATAATAATAGGATTAATACTCAATCACCTTGCCTTTCCGTAAGAATAAATGTGATTACCTTCTCTCAACCGACTGATTAACACACAAACACATACGAGTTGACAAAATATAATTAAAAAATCAATTATTTATTAATCAGGAGATAAGATACATTTTATTAATCATGACCAGTTTGGAATTATTTATAAATTAAGAATATATAAATTTTATTTCATAAACTAAATAAAAAGCCCGAGCATGCTCTTAATCTGTAAAAAAATATAAGCTGAAATGCGAATGAGACATTTATTTATAAATTTACAAGATCAGAGTAATAGAATTTAGCATATATATTTTGTTTTTGTATTTAAATAAATAAAGAAACTGTACATTTGCTATTTTAGCGAGGCTTGAGACGGGTACGTACGCTTGCATCATTTTAATGTACATGAGAAAAAAGGAACTGACAGATAGGTGTATATGGTTCATTTGTAAGTTTGTTGATTGACCCGGTGACTTTAGTGTAGGTGGGGAGAGTGGGTCAACTGAGGGTGCGTGTAGAGTAGTGTAGTTGATTGAGCTTCCCCAAGCTGCGTCAACTTGAATTATAGAATATGCATGTTGTATCAATACATTGACTTGTCCTATATAAATAAACTAACCATATATATTACAGCTCACCCAGTCACCCCCCTTGGCCTGCATCTTAATTTATGACTATGACTGTGAGATTTAATATAGCTGGCTAGTCATTATACAATTATCCAGTTACATAATTGTGACATTACCTTGCTTAGAAGAAAATATAAGTAAATGTAAATCTCAGCTCAATTTATATAATATATTTTGATCGAGCACGGTGCATCAAAATTTAAAGTCCATCAAACCAAACATATCCGATGTTAAGATTTAACATCGCAATACACAATTCAGTTAACTGACTATAGTTGTTTAAATATTAAAAAAATTAAAATTAAAAGTTGTGCGTCTCTTCTCAACCAATGCGGCAATTCCCCACCTCAGATCTTACAAATGTAATATCTAAAATGGTTGTGAATAACAGGTGCAAACTCCAGACATGTCAATCATAAGCAGTACTAAAGTAGCTCTTCACCACATTGTCACCTAGTATCTGCAGCACTTTGTTGTTATTGGAACTGACACATCTTGGGGTTTTGAATTGGTTAATGGAACATCCCATTGTCACAAAATGATCCATAATCTTTTGAAAAGTTCCCCTCATAAGAACACGGAGCTCCAGTGGTGCAATGGTCTTCAATTTGCGAGCCCCAATGTAGCCATTATCGAAGAATGATCTGTCCAAACAATTGCAGCATTCTTTCAGGACTTGATCGTTTGCTTCCCCGCTAATTTCCCAAAAGATGACATAGTGACCAGGATAGGTTGATAAATCAGCATGACTTGTGAAATCCACCACTTCCAGTTTTTCTGCAGCTAGCAGGTTCCCTGCAGCTTCAACTGATTCTTGTAAATCTTTATCTGTTGTCTTATCAACGTGGATATGGAGCATAAGGTTACTCCTGCAAACAAATTGGAGTTCCGGGGTAGCATTGTGAAATCCCATGACTTTCACCACATCTCCTAATCTGTACCTATACAACCCTGCATTTGTTAATTGATCATCAGTTCACGCAAGGATAACAGCCTTAACAAATTGTATCAATGGAGAGAATTTCCCGACAGTAAAGACAGACGGATTATTCAACTAGAGAAACATAATAAATTTGCTCCTTTTATGAAAAAAATTACTTTATTTATGAATTTTGCCAAACTAACTAGAGTTGAATAATTTTCTAACAAGTACTTTCTTATGACACTAGTACACGCAGTTGTGCCCAACAAGAAATAAACCTGAGGTACATATATCGTTTTCAACCTTAAAAGATATAAAAGAGGATACAGATATCAATAAACTAAATTAAAATTACTGCAGATTCTGTAGTTTGGTTTACCGCATCTACTCTATTTAAAATCACAAATACCTGCAAAATTGGTGTAAACGACCTCGTACTCTTCACCAACATTGACTTCAGTGATACCAACTGGCTTAGGTTTCGACAAGAGGAAGCCAGAATCAGAAGTCTCTTTCATGGGAATGAACTCATAATAACCAAGATTAGGGAGGGCGGCAAAAGTTGCAGATTCAGGAGGCAAATGCGGGTTGACATTTGCCCCAATCCACCCTTCAGAAGACCCATAGTCAGCACTTAACAGTGGTAACTCTGCTGCATAGTGCCTCAACTTGTTTAAATAAAGTGCCATCGACCCTGTCATTATACCATATATATACTTGACTTTGGGAAATAGTGCTGGTATTAAACCATACCAATTGCTCAACCCCGAACACCTTTCATGTATTGAATTAGCCAGTTCAGGATTCGGCTTAAGGATTTTTGCAATAGCTGTTCGAATGCATGTATCAGTAATTCGACTTGTGAGGACTCCATCTCGAATATCAGAACAGATCTCTTCCCAGACTAGTTCAAAAGTCTTGAAGGCATGCACAATGCCGTAGGCAAATGTAGACGACACAACTTGAACATCATCACGGTAAATGAGTCCACACAGGAGATGGCAGTACAAGGATTGTTGGAAGTCAGGACCAAATATTACTTCATCTGGGCTACAACATGGAGTCTGTATTGACTTCATTGTTTTCTTAAACGTTGGACTATAGAAAAGATTAGTCGTAGCAGGCGCTGCTGCCAGTCCCCCCTTTGTTTGGTTCCGCTTCCTAGCAAAAATGAACTGCAAGGCCTTTCCATTTTGAAGTGGATATAACCTACAGAAAAAAAATTCTTCAGATAAGCTGATGCCTTGCAGTCTACAAACATAATGTACAAAACAAAAGGATAGCACGACATCAATATATTTTACATAGACAGGAAATTGGGATTATTTTGCAAAAATACAAATATCGAATATTACAAAATATCAGTAAACAGTACACAACCAAGTATATTGCCGGAACTGAGTTTTCAAATAATATACTGATATTGATGCTCAATTATAGACAAAGAAGATTAAGCAATTAAGTTGAGCTTTTTCTATCATCATTATCTAAAGATTTATTATTCTGATGACAAATAAAAGAGATATAAGACAATTAAGCAAAAGATTTATTCAGTTTACTTATTAAAGCAATATAAGACAACTAAATAAACGACGCAGTTAACTCAAAATTCAAGTTCCAGAAAGTACCTGTTTCTGAAGGCATAAGATGTCTTAAACACCTGCATGGTATTTTCAACTAATGCATCATTGAAAGGTGTGAGTTTAGGCTTGCCTTGAGAAGTACCAGTACTGCAAAAATTATTAACAAAATATAGTCATCAGAAAAACAACACCAAAACTAATTAATGACTGCATAAACCAAGTACCTTATTGCAACTGTTTTGACGGGCTCTGCTGTGAGAATTGGGGAATCATCACCTTCCGCGATCCTCCGAATGTAAGGCTCCAAGTCACTGTGACAGACAAGAGGAACACACTGTGTAAAACTACGCAGATCAGTTTTTCCATCAAGGCCACATTTCTGTAAATACTCCGTCCTGCCATTTGCTTCCAGTATTTTCCTCAATGTCTCCTCTTGAACCTTTCCAGCATCCTTCGTCATAGCCTCAAATTCTTTGATAAATTCCTCGGGATCAAAAATGGTGTCCATCTTTAATTTCCAGCGTTCAACAATATAATACATTCAAAAGAATACAATATGTTAAGCAGAAATTCTTGGAAAAAAGAGAGTACGTGTCAACCAGAAATGATGCAGCTTGATCAAGCAAGACTTAGCTATCAAATTCTAAAAGTACATAAAAATTGTAAATTTCTAATAGGGAATACGTTGCAAATATTAGTAAAAAGCACGATTACTTAAAGTGATAGCATCACTAGATATAAAATTCGTGCATCAAAAAGGGAAGACATACAGAACAAGTAGAAAGTTGGGAAATTAACAAAAAGAATCACAATAAAAAAGAATATTAACAAGTGCAGCATTAGAAAATCGAAGAGAAATCATTACTTAATGCAGTTAAGTACGTTTACACATCTGCGTGTTACAGAAAAAGAGAGCAAGGATTAAGAATTTACAACGAAGAGAGCAGGAGAAATCTTGTGCTATGCAAGAAGTGTTGACAAAGAAGAAGTAGCTGGTTAAAGACTTCTGCTGTGGTGTAGTGAATATTTACCAATGTTGAGCATAGCTATATATACAGGTAACTAGGTACGTTACAGCGTGTAACTGCATTTCGGATTCAGTGTGTAACTGCATTTCTGTATATACACTAAAAGATAAATTGCTAAAATATACTCAAATGTACTTTTTCTTCAATGAAAAAGAATAAAAGAAATTGACAGGCTTTATCTGTTATTCTGATGGTATACAATCAGATAGCTATCTTTTAGATTTTAATCTAAAGATATTCAGCATTTTATAAATGAAAAGAAAGGTATCTGACTGATCTTCTGATGGCATGCCATCTAATTGCTCCCTTTTAGAATTTAAAAATCCAAAGAATATATATCAGCTTCTTAAAAACGAAAAGAATGGTATATTCTGAATTGAAAAATGTTAGATACCCAAAAATTGTCTTAAATACTGAATTGTCCGTAATTGGTAACTTTCTTATATAATATGAGACCCCGCGTGCATATATATGCGTACACGAATTAAAACAAGCCATATGTCATGCCACGTCATTTGAGAAAAAAATTGTAGCATTGCTCTTCTGAATTATAATAGTTGATAAGTTTTAGATCACGATCTCAAATAAAAGTGACACTTACGGATTTTAAAAATCAATAGATTTTAAGTGGAAAATATATATTCGGGTAAAGGTCCTACATGCTTATTTTAGAGGAGAAGCAGCAGAAATTTTGTACCGGTAACAAAGAAGCAGCAGGTGGTTCAAGAGTTTTGCAGTGCTGTGCTGCATATTTCACAATGTCGATCATAGAATATATATACGTTACTTGGTCCGTAACTGTGTCCAACTGCATATCTGTAAGACTACATATTAAGGCTCAAGAGTCGAGGCTTTCTCTAATGGTATTCATTGTTCAATCAAATAGGTATATTTTAGATTTTAAAATTTCATAGATATTCCATTCATATATTATAGTATCTTCAATGGTAATAGTTAAAATAATTGATTAAAATAATATAAAATATAGATTATTTAAAATTTTACTTAAAAGGAATAGTGAGTACTCTAAGATTATGTTCACTTCACTTGAATGGAATGAGTGGAGAATGAAATGAAATTTATACTCTTATTTGGGTGAGATTAAGAAAAATGTTTATAATTTTTATTCTTTCTTTCATTTCATTCCAAAAGTATTTATACCAAAATTTTAACCCACATGTTTTGGAAGGAATACTCCATTCCATTTTTTTACTATTTTCCCTACAATCTTCGTCATAGAAAATTTAGACTCCTTCATGTTCATTTAAAATTTCACTCTTACATTCTTCTTTCTTCATATAATTTGTTTATAATTTTTCATTTCATTCCTTCCTCGTTCCATTCTCACCAAGTGAACACAACCTAAGACTATGTTTACTTTGATGGAATGGAAGGAAAGGAGAATAGAATGAAATTTATACTATTATTTGTGTGAGATTAGGGAAAATGTTTATAATTTTCATTTCCTCTTTCATTCCATTCCAACTTATTTGAATTAGAATTCTAACTCACATGTTTTGCAAGGAATGTTCCATTCTATTTATTCACTATTTTCCATGTAATCTGCAATTGTTATCATAGAAAATTCAGACTCTCTCATATTTATTCACAATTCCATTCATACATTTTTTTTATATATAAAATTTGTTTATAATTTTCATTTCATTCCATTCCTTGCACATTACATTTTCACCAAGTGAACACAACTTAATAGTATTAATTATATTAATTATTGATTAAAATTTTACCTACGGGAATAGTGGTTCACATATATCTTTTGAATTTAAAAAATTGGTGGATATTAAATAATAAAATTGAAAAAGAAAAGAAAGGTTTCTAACGCCTGACGGGGATTTTGAAAAGAAAAATAAATGTATCCCTTTCAAAATCTACAGGGATTCAATGGGTTTTTTAAACGGTCTTTTTGAAACTCTGATAAAATCCAATGAAGATTTTTATATAATCTTTGAAAAGAACGCTTAGTATTTGATCAGAATTATGCAAAATATTTTTAAATTTTTTTGTATTTTGAAAATAATATAGATCTGCTGCTATGTAATTAGTACTTTAAATAAAACCTGAAGTCAAATCAATAATTTTTTTTTAATAAATACATTTACAATAAAAAAACAAACCAAGAAAAAAAGAGAAAGAAATTCACTTTATTTCGACTCTAAAAAGTGATTTGGTTCATGAGGTTGTATGAGTTTGGTATCGGGTTAGGGTAGTATGGAGATGATATTTCATTATTGATAACATGTGTTTGGTTTAATTCTGGAATGAAATTATTTAATTTAAAGTATTATTGAATTAATAGTTAAATTAATTTAATTTATTATATAAAAATTATAAATATTTTTTATTGTTACTAATGTTTGATTGTATATATTACTATTTTATTATTATTAATAATGTTAATTATCAACAATAAAATAATAATAAAGTTGATACTTATACTCTTTTTTCATACTCATCTCCCCTTGGTTATTAAAAACTCATACATTGTGGGTTTAAGGTAGGGCTGAGCAAAAAACCGATATAAAACCGAAACCGAAACCGAAATTAGTAAAAACCGATCCGAATAAAACCGAACTGAAACCGAAACCGAAACCCAAAAATAAAAAATCGAATCGCTTGATCGATTTCGGTAGGGGTGTTCGCGGTGCGGGTGGTGCGGTTTTTCCTCAAAACCACGGCCCAACCCGCGCATGCGGTTTGGTCATATTTTCAAACCGCGACCGCACCGCGTCACTTAAAAACCGCGTAAACCACACCACATAAATGCGGTGCGGTGCGGTGCGGTCTATGCGGTTTGTGCGGTCTACAATATAAATTTAAAAATTATAATAAATTGCAAAATTAAAAGTTGCAATAATATTTATAAGCCATTAAATATTTAGTTTCTTCATTCACTGGCCAAATCAATATTCAAATGTGAAAACAGGAAAGTGAAAATTACATCAGAAAAATAAAATCTCAAAATCAACATAATAAAACAGAATCTGAATTACAATAACAAATGACAAGTACGGCAAAATGGCAAATGACAAGTATGGCAATGTCCAGTAGACCATTTTAATATATAAATTATTAAAATAAATTATTAAATTCAAATGTGCCATTTTAATATGGCAAAAGGGCTGTTGGGTTAAAATAAATTAACACAATCTGTTAATAAATTATTAAATTCATATGTAATATGTAAATAAAATAATATATAATATATAAATATAATATATATAATATATATTTTAATATTATATGCGGTGCGGTGCGGTTTGAACCACACTACCAAAATATAAAACCGCAACCCGCACCGCGCCGCGCGGTTTGTAAAAAATCCAACCACCAACCGCACCATAAAAATTAAAAACCGCGTTTTGCGGTGCGGTTTGGTGCGGTGTGGGCGGTTTATGCGGTGTGGGCGGTCCGGTGAACACCCCTAGATTTCGGTTCCAGTTTTAGTTTACAACCGAACTAAAAAAAACAAATTGAAAAAAATCGAACTGATCCGATTATTCAAATAAATAAATATTTATATGATTTATATCAATTTTAAAATAAATAAACACATATATATTTTATAATATAGGTAAATAGTTTAGGGGAACGCATATGCCTTTATTAATTATTACAGTACATACAGTAAAGTCTAGTAATTTACCATCAGGTGAATCTGTAGACTAGTTATGTTTGTAGGCAGGGTGGAGAAAAAAAAAGAGTAGTTAGTTGTATCATAAATTCAACCTAGAAATCATTAAATTAATTAATCAAAATGAATGAAGATAAAAAATCTGCCACAATTTGAACGAGTGAGATTTCAAGAGGCTAAGTTATGTTAGAAAATGAAAAGTTTAAGACATATTTTATATATGTTCTTGATGTAATTTCCGGAAACTAACTATTGAAAGTTGTTCTTTTCTATAAGAACTTAAACTTTCATGTCTGGATCTAAGACATTTTTTTAGTGTAATCCATAAATAAATTGAGTAGAAGTTGCTAGCTTGAAATGGGTTAAATGTGATTGTCCCACATAGAGAATGTAATATGGGTGTGGGTGCTTTATATGCATATATGTGCAAGGGTGGTGTCAACTACTAAGGCATGTGAGTGTGCATGGTGTAATAGTGTGCTCATGGAAGAGGCTGGGTCGGAGTTTATAAACTCTGATGGATCATCTCATTAGAGTTTAGGTTGGGTCAGAGTTTGACAGTAAACTCTGATAGGCTATTTAACTAAACTCTGATTCTGATATATATTCTATTAAATGCTTTTAAGTCAGAATAATTATTTTAATTAATGTTTTATCTACTGTTACGTTTTATTGTATTATATATACATAAAAATGTTTGAGATAGAGGAGACGAAATTTGACACAGGTTTGAGAAAACCCTAGCAGCCACACACTCTGTATCTCCTACACACGTATTCATACAGATTTTGCATAAGGTTTTCTGGACGAACTGAGGTGCAGGTCGTTGTTGAGTGCTACGTATCTGTGGACGAAGTACTCTGTGCTATTTTATCCTGGAAGTGATATTATTGCAACCCAACACAGCGTAGTGGGACAATAATCTCTTCAAGAATAGTCAAGACTTCTTGCAAGGTTTGGCGAATCAGCAGTTGTTTCGGTTCTATCAGTGTATGCTTAAAACTTCTGTTAGAGCTAAGTATTCTATCTTTTCTCTTGTTTTTGCAGTTACTGATTTATATATATTGTTTCTACCTTCATGCTTTGTTTTATTAATTAGTTTAATCTGCATGTTCTTGTTAAAATATTTATATAACTACCTTATTGTTATGTTTAGTTTTGAATTATTCCCAACAAGTTAAAGGAATGAAAAAGAGCATTCATTTGATTATCTGTGCATCCTAGTAGTATTAAAACTCACATAAAACTCACATGTTACAAGGAAGTACATGCCTTATTGCAGGTTATCATATTCTCTTAATACACAGAACTAAATGATAGTGTAATATTAATATTAAAACTCACTTATGAAATGCTTATATTTGTTTTGTCATTTTTATTTATGGCGATTTTCCAACCAAAATCGAAACTGAACCGATTATAACTAAACTGACAATTTTGAAACCGAAGATGTACTGTCGATTGCGGTTTCCTACCAAAGATATGCGGTTTCGATTTTAACATAAAATCATACCGAACAGTGTTGTTAAAGGCGCGATTAATGGCGTTTCGCGATTAGGCGCAAGGTGTGCGATTCGAAATTAAGCGATTTAGCGCGATTCTGAAATCGTCCAAAAGACGCTCAAAAGGCGCTACTAAATGTAAAAATGCGCTGAAAATAAAAAAGACGATAATACCCTTTAAAAAAAGGGTAAAAGGAGAAAATCCTAAAGTATTTCATAAGACTCAGTCTCATCTAAACATCACAGGCTCCATCTAAACGTAAGTCTTTCTCAGTATATACACACAGATATATACGTAAGTCTCAATTTTCTTCTCTATCTCTCTTAATCTCTCTTCATCTCTATCTCTGTCTCTTCTCAATTTTCTTCTCTGTCTCTCTTAATCTCTCTTCATCTCTTCTGATTCTTCTCTGATAATGACTCGCACTCCTGATATCGGATGGAAGTATGGAACTCCAATAGAGAATGATAAAAACAAAGTTCTATGTTCATTCTGCAAGAATATTTATAAAGGTGGAATTTGTCGATTCAAGAAGCACCTTGCTGGTAGATATAGTCGAGATGCAATACCTTGTGATAAGGTACTAGCCCCTGTTAGAGATGAAATCAAAGAGTTTATGGGAAAGAAAAAGGAATTGAAGAGTACGAAAAATATGGAGTATGTAAACATCGAGGATCAAGAATCTGAAGATGCAGTGAGTACACAATTCAGTCAATTCAATTCAAGTTTTGCAAGCAATCAAAAACGACACAGCAGAGGACCTATTGATTCTTTTTTTATGCCTAATCCAGAAGCTACATCAAAGAAAAGGAAACTGGTCACGAGTGAAGATTCAAAGAAAGTAATAGAACACTTTCGAAATCAAGCTTGTAAGATGTTCGCAAGGTGGATGTACGATGTAGGAATATCGTTCAATGTCGTTAATTATGAGAGTTTTGGTCCAACGATTGAAGCTATTGGGCAACATGGCCCAGGAAACGACATGCTCCAGGTATATAATAGTTGAATCACTTCACAATCAGTTTAGTAAACAAAAGATAAGTAAACTATAGACGCACCGGCATATTTTAACTTTATTTAAAATTATTTGTAGCTATCTGGTGGGATAATTTTGGAAGTTCAGCTCCAAATTTATAGAAATTTGCAATCAAAGTCTTGAGTTTGACATGTAGTGCTTCTGGTTGTGAACGCAATTGGAGTGCGTTTGAACACATTCATTCAAAGAAAAGGAATGGATTAACTCAAAAGCGACTCAATGACTTGGTATATGTCAAATATAATCGAGCATTAAAGCGCAGATTTGATGGGACTTGGTATATGTCAAATATAATCGAGCATTAAAGCGCAGATTTGATGCACGCGCTGTTCAGGACCCTATTGCACTAGATGTAATTGATGATTGTAACGAGTGGTTGTTGGGAAAGGGTCTTAATGAAGAAGATATGGATAATAACTATGTCCATGTTGGCGAAGACCTTAATTGGGATGATGTGTGTATTGCTTCCGGAGCAGAAGAGTCACTTTATCGCACGAGACGCTTGACAAGAAGTAGATCCACCTCTAATACAACTCACGGAGCATCTTCTTCAACTCTAATAGATGAAGATGATGAAGAGGAAGAGCGAGAATTTGAGGGTCCAGAAATCGAGTTTAATGACACCGAATCTTTTGAACTAGCGAACCTTATCGATTAAGCCTTAATTATTGACACTATTATCATGTTATTTATGTTTTTTATTATGTTTGAATGTTAAGATTATGTTAAGTACTAATTTTTTTGTTAAATTTGTGATTTTTTTTGTCAAAAGGCGCGCGATTAATGGTGTCTCGCGCTTCAAACTTAGGTCTTGCGCTTTTTTATAATTTGCGTCTTAAACAACACTGGTACCGAACCGATCCACGCTCTCCCTAGTTTGAGCTATGGCGTTGAGATTTAAAAAAATTGAAACAAACACTAAGTATGGTTTTATACATTCTAAACTCATATCTCATTTCAGAACTCATGAACGACCCACTAATAATCTGCTTGTATTAAAAAACTAATCAAACTTCTGAAGGATTTTATAAGGTTTTTTATACTTGTAGAAATATGTCATCTTTGATCTATTCAAAAGAACCTATTTAAAATATAACAAAAGATTTCACTTCCTAAAAAATGAACACAATTTGGCAAGTTAAATTATCGAGCAAAACACATGTGAACTGTATGAAAAAGAATTGACAGACACTCTTTTCAGACGAACACATAGGTATTTTATGTGTAGAGCTGAGACAAATATTATTATTGATGACAAGTTGTTTAGTAGTATTGGTAAATGATAAAATCATATCAAACTATTTATAATATGTGAAGTAGTTTTGAAAATGTAGGCGCAAACCAATTTAAAAATACAGATTGAATAACAAGTCACGATGCTTAAACTTAACATGTCAATCATAAGCAGTACTGAAGTAGCTCTTCGCAACATTGTTACATAGTAACTGCAGCAATTTGTTGTTTTTGGAACTGACGCATCTCGGAGTTTTGAATTGGCTAAGGGCACCTCCCATTTCTATAAAGTGGTCAAGAATTTTATGAAAAGTTCCCCTCCTAAGAACACGGAGCTCAAGTGGTCCAATGGTCTTAACTTTGCGTGACCCCATGTAGCCAGCATCAACAAATGATTTGTCCAAACAATTGCAGCATTCTTTCAGGACCTCGTTGTTTGCTTCCCCAGATATTTCCCAGAAGATGACATAATGACCAGGTTCTGTTGATAAATCGACATGACTTGTGAAATCCAAAACTTCGAGTTTTTCTGCAGCTAGCAGCTTCCCTGCAGCTTGGACCGATAGTTGTAAATCTTTCTCTGTGTTCTTATCAATGTTGATATTGAGCAGAAGGTTTCTCCTGCAAACAAATTGGAGTTCTGGGGTAGCATTGTGAAATCCCATCACCTTGACCACATCACCTAATCTATACCTATACATCCCTGCATTTCATTGATTGAAGCATTAGTACACATAATAATCTTAACAGCCTTATTATTCTACCAATAAAGAAAAAACGTACACAACATAACTAATTGGTGAAAAGTAGCCCATGATGTTGCAGATAGTGCAAAGTATAACAATTGAAGCAAATGAGGTTAAAGTTGATTTTAGCAAAAGGAGTGCATATTATAAACTTCCAATAAAAAATCTAGATCAGCCACAATGACAAAGAATGTGAAAGCAGGCTGACAGTGTACAAATAAACAATTGTGGCCAATGAGGTTTAAGTTGATTTCACAAAAGCATTGTATATCATTAACTTCCATTGAAAGACAAATTGCCGACAATGACAGAACTTGAAAGCGAACTGGCAGTTTTGGCGCTACATTAGGCATTGTCCATATGCTCAAATCTTAATTTATTTCTCCCAAGAGCTATATCAATAGATTATTGAAGTTGCCACTAAAGCATTTACCTAATCCTAATCCTATATATATGTACGCTCACAAGTCTGTGAATCCTACTACTGTCAATCACCTTACAGGATCATGTCCTGTATGAGTTTTATCAAACTAATTAAGTTGGATCTTCCCTCACAAATACTGTCTTATAACAAACTGCCAAAAAGATAAGCATTTCCCCATAAAGTGCACACTAGTACAAGTAGTTTATGAAATTATGCCAATCAAGAAAATAAACATGACATGCACTTACAATTTACCAATTTCAAAACTTGTAGGAGGATGCATATACCAAAAATATAAATTAAGAAATCTGGAGATTCCACAATAATTTTGCTCGAGATGCATGATCAATACAATGACGAAGCACTTGCAGTTACTCGTATATTATATATTAGGTCTACAAAAAAAACCATCACTTTCTCTTCACTTGGTTTGTATATAAAATATTTGGAACTTCTATGTCAATTTAAATGCATGAGAAAACCTAGTCGACTGAAAACTTTATCCATGTAATAAGAAAAAAACATATTCTATTAGTTTCATTTGGTGCATGTACTCTATTTAAAATAATGAATACCTGCAAAATTGGTGACAATGATCTCATACTCTTCACCAACATTAACTTCAGTCATACCAACTGGCTTGGGCTCTGATGAGATGAAGTCGGAATCAGATATATCTTTCAAGGGGATGAATTCGAAATACCCAATATTAGGGAGCACTGCAAAAGTTGCTGATTCTGGAGGCAAATGTGGATTGACATTTGCCCCGATCCACCCCTCAGAAGAGCCATAGTCAGCACTTAACAGTGGTAACTCTGCTGCATAGTGCCTCAATTTATTTACATAAAGTTCCATCGACCCCGTCATTATACCATATATATACTTTGCATTAGGAAAAAGGGATGGTATTAAACCATACCAATTGCTCAACCCCGAACACGTATCATGAATCAAATGAGCCAATTCAGGATTCGGCTTCAGGAGTTTTGCAATAGCTGTTCGAATGGTTGGATCAGTAATTCGACTTGTGAGGACTCCATCTCGAATGTCAACGCAGATCTCTTCCCAGACCTGTTCAAAAGTTTTGAAGGCATGTACAATGCTGTGGGCAAATGTAGAGGACACAACTTGAACATCATAGCGGTTAATAAGTCCACATAGGAGATGGCAGTACAAGGATTGATGGAAGTCGGGACCAAATATTACTTCATCTGGGCTACAACATATGGCATGTATCGCCTTCATTGTTTTATGGAACTGTGGACTACGGAAAACATTAGTAGTGGCAGTTCCGGCTGCCAGTCCCCCTTGTGTTTGGAATTGCTTGCTACCATAAATGAACTGCAAAGCCTTTCCATTTCGAAGAGGAAATAGCCTACAGAAATGAAACTTTTTCGGATAAGCTGATCCACTAAAAATATATAATGTACAAGAAGAGACTAGAAAGCCAAAATTTTAACACACAAACTGAATATTGAAATATATGTTGATTTGAAATGCTAAATTGTAGAGAACCATGAGCAAGCAATTAGGTTAAATTTGTTCTATCATCATCATCATATGAGAATTTACTATGACAAAGCCAAATCAAAAAACTGAGCAAAAGATTGATTTAGTTGACTCTGAAAAGGCAATACAACAATTAAAAGATCGATACAATTAACTCAGAATTAAAGTTTCGGGAATTTTGTATTGCTGAGGAATATATATTCTGCAGTGCAAATCTAATTAAAGCAGAAAAAATTAGCAATAAAGATGCTAACACTTTTCATACTGGCAATATTAATTTCCAGAAATTACCTGTTTCTGAAGGCATAAGATGTGGTAAATATCTGCATGGTGGAATCGACCAATTCATCATTGAAAGGTATGAACTTAGGCTTTCCTTGAGTAGTACCAGAACTGCAAAATTATCAACAACTGTTCAGAAAAAATAAAGTTATATAGAATTTGTTAATGACTGCAAAAGATCAAGTACCTTAATGAGATTGTTTTGATGGGGTTTCTGGTGAGAATTGGAGAAACATCACCCTCCACAATCTTCCGAATGTAAGGCTCCAAATCATCGTGAGAGACAAGAGGAACACATTGTGCAAAACTAAGTGGATCAGTTTTTCCGTCAAGACCCCATTTCTGCAAATACTCTGTCTTGCCATTTTGTTCCAATATTTTCCTCAAGGTCTCCTTCTGAACTCTCCCTGCATCCTTCGTCATAGCCTCAAATTCTTCGATAATTTTCTCAGGGTCAAATACAGCATCCATCTTTTCCAACATAATTTCAAACCTTCAACAATATACTAATACATTTAAACAAATGACATGATCCGCAAAATTCTTATAGAAGAACAAAACAAAAAGATTACTTGTTGATCAATATTTATGCAAGCACAAGCAACACATAACAATCTAAATTCTAAAATTACAAGGTATACAAGCAAAAGTCGATAAAAGGTTATAACAAGTAGGATTACTTAATTAAGATAGTATCACCAGAAGGGCAAGAAATAGTCAAAATTGGATACATATATATTCAACAAAATCAAAAATTAAATTAGCTATTAGATGAGAGTTGAATAAATCATCCAAATACAATGAATTGCCACAACACAACGGATTCCATAACTACCTGGTCTGGTATAAAAGGCTTTGAATTTGGATATAAGTTAAAAATAGTAGTATATTCTTGAGATACACAATTTGTACATTGAAAAGCCAAAACTTGAGGATCAACATATACCACAAATAACTAGAAACTTGAGAAACTAACAGAAAGAATCACAAACAAAAGAGACAATTAAACAATCAAATAAATATCAATAATTCCAGTACAATAAAAAAAACTCACCCAAAAAATCAAAGCCCAGATACTCTAAAGTACATATATGTGTGTGTATGTGCTATATAAAAATATATAGTGATTATTACAATGAAGAAGCAGCTGAACTTTTGTACTTAAGCAAGAACTGATAACAAAGAAGCTGCAGCTCAGCTCAGCTCTGCTCTGGATCTCTACAAGTACAACTACTGTGTGTGTGTGTAACACAGAAACTAAAACATAGTTATTGATGATGCAAGGCTAGAGTTAGATAATGAGACAAAAAGGGGTGCTTTCTCTCTTTCTGTGTGTATAAAAAACTATACCTATTACATATAATAATATAATAAGAGTACTCTTATAGTCTTATATGTGTGTGCCTATGATTTTCCATATCCGTGTGTTTGTGTGTGTGAGAGAAAGTCAGTCTTGTAGTACTTACTTTTCTTCTCTCTGTTGTTTATTGGTGTTTGTTTGGTTGATACTGTGCAACTGAGTTGAGATGGAAGATTCTTTAGTGCTTGAACCATTATATATAGGCACCATGATTTATTACGTCATGTCATTATCTTTATTTTCTCCTTCGGACAGGCTACTTGAGGTACATTTACAAATTAGATTCTATTTTTGTGGGTGTTACGAAGTAAATTTTTAGAGTTTTTTGCATTTTTCGAATTCGAATTTGAATTCATTACTTTCCGCCGTTATATATGGACGGTATTGCACGGATTAAATGTGTAATAATGATATAATCATATAATTGCTAAAAAGGTACACTTTTTCGAAAACGAGAAATGGAAATGGAAGTCCTCAAACTACTGCTCAAGGCTTGTACTATTAAGTTCAGAATTTTTAAATTAATCAGAAAATACTTCATTCTTAATTAAAAAATTTATTTGATTTTTTAAAATTAAATTAATTAACTTTAGCTAAAAGAATAAAATTATAATATTGCGTGTCTTACTTCTATAGATGTATAGATGCCTATGCATGATTTTGCTTTGGTTATATTCGTTTTGTGAGTATAAAGTGTAATGTATAATTTAGCTACCTAATATAGTTTTTTACTCTTGTATAAATTATTTGAATGGAGAAAATCATGCGATCATGAGTAGGACGGTTAGTTTAATTAACAGCTTGTATTCGACTTCCTAATTGAAATTAATTTGTATCTATCTATGCTAAATAATGCTTATCGTTTACTAATTCTGTAGTGGCCCGGTAATAATTAATATTAATTTCATCATTGAGCGACAACATCTTACATGTAGTTATAATTTGCAGTGAATATAAGTATATTTTCAACGACTATCAAGTATCCGAGAAGTTGAAAAATATAGCAATTAAAGAACTAGCAAAGTCGTCTAGTTTATATTATAAATCGACAAGATCGACAAAATGTGAATGATCATATAACTGACATCAGAACTGGCTTCTTAATAATAACCCAACTCACCTGCTACTTACTAATTATTCGATCAAAAATATGTTTTGTGTTTGTTAGGATTTTGTTTTGTTTAACATCGGCCTTCCAAATTTTCAAGATTTATATTTAAAAATATAACTGCGTACTGTGTGCATTGGTTATTACATATTTACATTTCATCAGAATAAACACAACAAGTGTTAATGGTAGTTAAAGATGGAGATTCTTACATATTTTATATCCTGGTGAAATCGTGAAAGTGAATATTAGTATTACTCCCTGGGTCCAACTTCAAGTGGTTGATTTGACTTTTTAATGATCAAAATTTTTAAAATTTGATCAAATATTATATATATTATATAATTAAAAAAATTAAAAATATATATATATCATTGAAAAATTTGTACAATTTTCTTTAAAATGTACTTTTCAGATTTTGAAAATTTTAAATATATATATATATAATTTTCGATCAAAACTAATTAAATTTAACCGTTAAAAAGTTAAATGAAACACTTGACAAATGGGACCGAGGGAATATTATTTATCAATAAATAGTCGAGGGTTCAAATTTTCGAGAAGTCGTCAACCCATACTTGGTCCTAAAAAAAGGTAGATAGAGTTTGTCTGTCATTGGCTTAAAAAATACCAACGAAAATCGAAAATAATAGATATAGAAAGAGACTGGCAAAGACTTTTGAGTAGTCACAAGAAAAGTTAAGGAAATACATTGAATATGAAAAGAGAAGTATACGTTAAAGAGACTAATGTTGTCGAGATTATTTCAAGTAAGGTTAATAAAAATTTCTATATAAATAAATTAGGGTATTATTATAATTATAAAAATATTTATATTAAAAAAAATCATGTTAAAAAATATTGTTATCTTCTATAATTTTATCACTCTAAGTAATTCTCTTGAAATAATCTTAAAAAATTTATTTTCTACAACAAAAATCTGATACCCAACTCTAAAAAAAGGCATGTGATTAATTAACAAAAGATGGAGTCCGAATTTATTCTCAAAACATTTTCTTAAATAATTATAAAATGGAATGAAAAATTTGAAGGACTAATTATTGAAATCGTTATTTGCTGCAATCAAATTTATCAAGCGAGTCATTAATTATAAAAATAAGTCACTTTTATTATTATTTTAAAATTTAATATTAGTCTTATCACTAAATATCAATTTTTATATTAATTTAATTATTATAAAGTGATGGATTTGCTAGAAAAAAATAAAATCGTGAGTTAAATGAGTCAATTTTACATTTAGTAACTTGCTTGACATATTTGGTTCCGAGGAATTTAAAGAGTTTTTGTTGTAGAGAGAGTTATGAATTTGATAATTAATCCAAATTTTAATTAATAAATTTAATGTGAATATAAGGGGATCATCTTTAACATCACATATCGAATAGAATGTGTATATTTGGACACTTTATAATAAAAAGTCAACAACTAATATATATCAATTTGTTAGTTTTTATGGATTCATGCATGGTGGATTGTTGAGACCGGTATACATTCAGTTCTAATTTTTTTTTGTTATAACCGGTATCAAAATCATATCTGGTCGGAAGTGTTACGACACTTTGGTTTCGTAAGTTTGTCTGGTGGCTCAACGATGAGGTTGACCCAATAAATTAATGTGTTTGTAACATCCCATATCGAATAGAATGTGTATATTTTGATCGTTTATAAGAACAAGTCAATAACTAATATATATCGATTTGGTAGCTTGCTAGCTTTTATGGCATGAACTGTGGTTGAATTATTGGATTTGATATGCATTGAGTCATGAGTTTGGATTGTTATATCATCTCATTTATTATTTTAATTCATATTAAAATTATTTATAAGAATTTAAAGATTTAAAGATTTTTGTGTTTGAAAATAGTATAATTATTTATGATTCATAGATTTAATTTGGGTTGATAAAAAAATAATATAATGAAGTAATTATTTATTAATTAAACTAAATTTTATATTATTAACTCGGATCTAAATAATCCATTTAAGCCGATATTGATTAAAACGAAACCATAAATGTTCATATAAATTTTATGATTCAAAAAATGAGATATCTCGACTGCATATTCGACTTTGCTGGCCCCTAAATAGTTGTTTTTTTTTATTAAGTAGCATAATTTCGTAAAATTACTTTAATTTTGAAAAAATATTATATATAACAACTAATCGAATTGCAATATTATGTCAAGTTATGCTATCGTGATTCTAAATAAATGAAAATTACATTGAAACCATACAATGGCGTAACCAGAAAAATATAAACGTGGGGGCTAATTTAAAATGAAAAATTAAAATTAAAAACTACTCCCTCCGTCCCTCCCGATTCTTTACATTTCGTAGGGAGGATCCGACACGTATTTTAAAGTGCACATAAAGTATAGTTTCATAATTTATTTTTAATTTTTTTCCTGAATAAAAATTGAATGTTTAAATTTTTATTTAGATTTTTTTTAAAAAAAATAAGTTATGGAACTATATTTTATGTGCACCTTAAAATCCATATCGAATACTCTATCCAAAATATAAAAAAATGAGGGGATAGATGGAGTATTATATTAAAATCAATTTTTAACATAGAAATTCACCTCTTCGGGTTTTCATACATAAAAAACGTTCTAAAATTACATTAACTTTTATACTTCTAAATCTATCAGACTCTATATATGTGACTAAACAATAATTAATCTATTGGTCTCCTATCCGATTACAAAATTCACAACACTCAAAAAATATCATTTACACACTTATTGTCATAACGGGCAAAACTAGTACTAGTTCAAGGAGCTTATAAACAAAAAGATAGGTTGCACTCTTTCTAATCTTTACCAACTATTCTACAAGATCAACAATCCCGTTTAAACGACAAAATTCATCATTTGAACGAATATCACGAAATAAGTTTCTAACCGATTACTAATATACACTGAATCTGATGGAGAAAAATCTTTGGAATACAACTCAACAAGTGTAAATGCAGTAAAATGAATAGAAGAATTTAGAAAGTAACGAAAAAAAGAAATTAGAAAATAATGTTATTATTTGCAGAATTGTGGTTAAAAGGATAATGAGAATAGATTTATTAAAATTTTGAATATTTACTTGGGAATTAAATAATTTCTTTTATTTTAATTATAATATTTAGTTATATTATATATATTTTACATTTTTAATATGAAATTAAATTATTTCTAAATAAGGATATTGAATTAATATAGAATAAAAAAATTTATTAATGATTATTTTTAAATTTTAGCGGGGGCTAAAAAATTAATATTAAATAATACTATTAATTTTTTTTAATCCTGGGATTTTAGATCCTCCTAACTCCTGTGTAGCTCCGGCCCTGACCAGATTAGTTTATATATTGTGGTTCGATAGCAATTTTTTTATTAAAACCATGCCGAACAGACTTGTACACAATACATATGCACACATACACATTAAGCAATTTTTTCATGAAAAGGAATACTCTTACCTTGACTTATTTCCATTTATGTTCGAAAAATTAGGCAACATAATCATTTAGAAATGTAAAAAGAGTTATGGATGAAGAAAAAATGGCAAAAGAATATAAACTCTTGCGATAGGACAACCGTGCGGTAGGTTGAGGGGGATGGAGTTACCGGCCCTATTGGGAAATTTTTGTTTTCGAAAAAAAATACTAAAGAATTGAATATAAAAAAAATTGATCAAGTTTTTTCATATAAATATTTATGTTTGTTAATTAGTGTATTGAGATGAATTAATTAATCTAAAAAAATGAAACTTTTTCGATTAGAGGATTAGGGTAATTTAATAAAATTACTATATGAAATTAAAGCTTAATAATCTTTTAACTATTTTGTTCTTATTAATTTTACTACATATTCAAATAATTATAAAGTAAAAATTATTTATAAAAAACTTTTATATAAATACTCAATCCATTAGTTGAAACATAAAACATCTAATCTAATTTAATCCGTTCAATCTAATTGCTAACCGGCAATTATTAAAAAAGATCATCAACTTACTAAAATAATTAGCGTTAGCGGGACAAAATAAATTAGTTATTTTGATTAACTAATTAAATTAACTATAACTATTAGCTTGTAGTTATTTAAAAATATTAATATATTTTATTATATAAAATAGTAATTTCTCATGAGGACAAAATAATAATTTTATTAAATTATCTTTATCAAAAATAGTTTTTCTAAACTTACTTATTTTGTTAATTACTAAACACATGTATTAAATAATGGGTTTTTTCATGAATACTCAAGTTTTAATTTTTTTTCTTGCAAATATACTATCATTTTTTTAAAAAAATTGTAAAAATACGTTTTACAATTTTGCAACCATATTTACAACTCAAATTTTATTGCAACCATATTTGCAACCTAATTTATAACCTAAAATGTAAATTAAAATAAAATTTAAAATACAACCTAAATTAGTTAAACAATCCAAATTAAATGCAACGTAAAATGCAATCTCTGTGTTTTTATAAATATTTTCAGAATAAAATAGTATTTTTACAAATCTTTTCAGAAGTTGGTAAAATGACAAACAATTTCACAAAAAGTAGTATTTTTGATAAATTCTCTTAAATAATTCACTTGTTTAAACTTTTATTTTAATTCAATTTTTTAATTTTCTCCCAAATATCTAACTTATAAACGGGTCTGTTTTTAATAGGATTAGAAATGAGTTGAAATACTAGGTATTCCAATATAAACTTAGATGTTTAGATTCGAGCAGGGCAACGTTATACTTTTCAGTTCGAATTTCATTCACTTAAAGTATGAAAAGTTTGGATTCGAAAAACAAAAATCAAATTAGTTGTGTGAAATATTTACAATCATTTTCCAATTTCAACTCAATTAATTATATAAAAATTAAACTATAATTTCAATATATTAACATCTTTATAATTAAAAAAAATTATATGACAAGGACATACATATTGGATACAATAAAGTGATATGAAGATCTTAATCAATTTGTGCACCATCAAACTACTCTTTATTATGCATGTGATACTTTTTATATCTCTTAGTTCATTCTACACATGAATTATCTAAACTCTAAACACATAGAACAAAAAACTTGTGAAATAAATGTTAATTATTTTCTTCTTTAAAATTTGGCACATTTTCTGTGTGAATAGTATCAACTATCAACTGCTAATTTTAAGTTTGACATTTCATTTGTCTTGATAGGAGAAAATATAATATTCCTAAAGCATAGGAGTCTAAAAGCACATACGGTTTCAACCATAGTCTTACTTCCATAGACTATAGTGACTTCTCTTTCAGTGACCCCCTTAGTCCCCTCCCTAACTCTTCATATCCTTGGTCGCATTTTATACTCTATACCAACCCAGAAATACAAAAAACTTTAAAAGCATTGCACCCAAAATTGTATGAAACACGGGCATGGCCGGAACTATTGGAAACCAAAAAAAAGCTAGAGTGGCGGATGTGTATTTTCCGACTTATAACTTATAAATTATTTATTCAAGTGGGGATTCATCAAAAAATTATTTTATTCTTACTTAATCTTGAATACCAATCATGGCAAATATATTTTTTTATTGTTCTGTACTCAATAGGGGAAGAGTAATGCTAGAAATCCTAAATATTTTCTTAATTTTTTTTTACTGTGACATGATAAATAACTTATTTTAATTTATGAGCGCATATATATATACGCATAGTCTCATATTATTATAGAAAAATTACCTATTATACGCCTAACAACTCAACATTTGAGATAAATTTTGATACAATTTTTATGGGATTTCTAACATTTTTTCAATAAGAATAAGAATGTGAGTTCTCGTTTGAAAGTTGATTTGATTGAAAATAGTCGCAATTCACAAATAGGGAGCCGCAATTCCATCTTGATATCTCGAAATCTTTATGATTATAGCGTGTTTAATCATTTGCATGTTTTTTTATATACACAAAAAACATGTGTTTTTTCATCCATGGAATCTTATATCTTAAAGTGTGTAGTAAACTAGTAATGGAAACTATTATCATTTTGAAGACAAGTACTTATTATTGGAAAAGATTTTTCAGTTATTTTATAATTCTTTAAGTTCTTTCCTGATATCGATTTTCTTCATCATTGGAATTTTGTTACTTTTTGCAATTGCAATTGATGTAAAGTCCACGTGAATAAGTATATTTCTGTTGCGGGGGCTAAGACCATAGAGTTGAGGAAGTAATATATTCTATAATTTTTGTCCATTTTAGTCCTTATAAGTGTAAAATATTTCTATTCAAGTTTTTATTTAAAAAAAAAAATCTAGTGCAATTATTATGAAATAACTTGATTTGTGACCTAATATTTATTCTCTCTTTTTTTCCTCCCCGAGGCAATTTCCAACAATCTTTGTGTACGTGCCTGTTTTTTTTGGTCAATTTTGCAGTTGGCTCTACTTTGCTCGTAAAATGATGGGCGACTCATCTGTATTTAAGCCAAAAGTAAATATAACTTGCGATGTCTTTCGAATTTTTAATGAAAAAATAAAATAAAAGTGGAAAGATAAACAGTTGAAATTGAATTTTTATCGTATTACTGAATTTTATCACAAAGGAATTTATTGTTTTAAAACCATTTTAAAAAGAGAAATTATTAAATATACTATTCCCTCTGTCACATCCAATTCTTTACCCTTTTCTTTTTTGGATGTTCCACCCAATTTTTTATATTTCAAAATTTTCTAAAAATAATAAATTGTTATATTATAAAATTTAGTCTCAACCACTACTTTACTTCACTTTTTCAAATCTATCAATTAAATATCAATTGACTTCATCACTTTATCCATTTTTCCTTCTCTGTCATCCACTTTTCTTTCTCTTTCATAATACTTTATATAGCCCAACCCAAATGTAAACAATTGGGTGGGACGGAGAGAGTATTTTTTAAGATTATTTTTGCAATTTTACGATTTTTTGATTTTTTTTACAAAAATACGGTTTGCAATCAAAAGCAACCAGATGCAACTTATTTTTCTACTTTTCAAAAAAATAATCGAAATTATTTTTGATTGCATTTAAAGTTACTTGAAATTGTTTTTAGTTACATTTACGGTTGCATTTTAATTTTAATCGTGCAACTTGTTAAACAACGTATTATGCAATCAAAAAATAATTATTTTGACTAAATTTTAAAGTTTCATTTGTGGTTGATTTCGGTTGATTACAATTACAAATATGATTGCAAAGTTGTAAAATCGTATTTTTACAATTTTCTTTTGAAAAATCATATTTTTGCAATTTAAAAAAAAAACGTTTTTTTACAAAATATTTTTAAAAAAACGTATTTATACAAAATATTTTAAAAAAATCCAGTATTTTTGCAGAAAAAAATTTACACTAAAGTATTTTTCAAAAAACCCCATTTAAAAATGGGAGAGTAAGTTTTATGGAATCTTTTTAAAAAATTTACTTTTTATTTCTTTTGTCTTTCACTTGAAATTCAGGAGTACAATTACAAAACTTTTTAAAATTAGTTCTCTTCAATTTTTTCCTCTTAAATTTATAATTCAGAAGTACAACAATAAAAATTTATTTTTTCCAAGAGTTATCACTTAAAGAAATTTATTATCCATGCGATTTTATTTCCACTTAACTTGTGGCTTGATCCATTTTAATCCTTACTAAAAATATATGTTATTTCATCCTCATATACATGTAAAAATAAAATAATAAAAACTATGAAATGAAGGAAATAATACCTTAATATAATGTATAAATTACATATGTATTATTGAATAGGAATATTATCAACAAAGTGTTATTTTAAATTTTTTATATCTAAAATCAATTTTTTCTTAGATTGTCATCTATATTATCACAAAAAAATGTAATATATATTGATACAACTAAATACTCCGGTATCAGTTATAATATATAACTGAGTTTATTTTATGTCGTCCCAAATCTACTCACCCGAAAATTTATTTACAAAATTTTCACTTTGTAAAATTATAAGATTAATTGTTAAAAAAAATAAAATACTCGCCCTTATATTTTAAACATATATCTAAAAATTTAATCTACATAAATTTCTTACAAAAATAAAAAAGAAGAAATAAAATTATTCCTTTCACTAGCGGGAGGTGAAAAGAATAAGAATCGAACAACAAAACAATAATAATAACCACCAACTACATCAAACCAAAAAAAAAAAGATTTCATTTTCTCCAATCTCTCGTTTCTCATCAGGTTTGTTCCTCCCTAGCCCCCCTTTCATCTTAATTAATTGATTGAATTATAATCATATAATCGTGTTGTTTCAGAGCAGATCTTGCAGATTTGTATGTTCGATGGCTTCTAAACGTATTTTAAAGGAGCTTAAGGATCTTCAGAAGGATCCACCCGTCTCTTGTAGCGCTGGTATGTATATTTACACGTTTGTGTGTATATATTTTTATTTGATTTAGCTGATTTTAGTGATTTGCGTTGTTGATAATCCCGATCTGTATCGTATGTGTGCATAATTTGGCTATTAGGTTGTTTGTAGAATTTATATGAATACTATTTGAATCCTGTATAGGTGATGCTTAGGTTGAAATTTTTGCAATGAGTTGTTATTGTAGTTGAGGAAAGTTTGAATTATTTATTTGCGATTTTGTGGAAGTTTGGGAGCTAGGTTTTTCATTAATTGTTGAATGATGTTTATCTTTAGTCAAAATGAAGATTAATTTGTTGAAGTTGTGAAAACGATAAAATTTTTGTTGGGGATGCTTTGGTAATTGTGATGGAGTGGAAGGGCTGAGTATAACGTGTTGATGAACTTATTATTGCTGTCAATTTTAGTGCAGATGAGGTCTTTTACCTTAATTTTGGGTTGTTTCATTAATTTGGCCAATGAATATGTTGTGATACCAAGTACTTAAATAGGTCATACCACTTTTAATCCATACAGAGGCGTTAGGCTTTGTCGATACTACAAAGTCTATATCCTTTCTCATTCAGTCGTGTTTTTTAGAACCCTAATTCTTATTTGATTGCCATTTTTTTTTTAATAGTGATCTCAAAAAATGTTAGAAATCTATTTACCAAATATCAACGCCAATGGATAAGTCATAAGTGTCCAGTTTTTAGGAGGCCTTATATTTTGTTTTGAACTAGATTGATGCAGGGTAAAGTGTCCAGTTTTAAGATCAGATCAAATGGGTTACAGAGACCAAATTTGGTTCTTAATGGTAACTAGCGAGTTGAATCATTTAGTAGGTCCTTCATCATAAAGAAGATTGTTTATAGTTCCTATGATGCATCATTAATGATGATGGATTTGGAATGTGATGTAATCTGATGATGTCAGTGACATGTTTTTATGGTCCTCAAAATAAACTGGGGACACTGTGAATTTGATTAATTAAACGATGCAGCCTTGGTCTCTAGGCTTCTAGGCCAAGTCCAAAAGCACTAGTGGGAAATGAACGTATTTGGGACAGATGGGAAACCGAGATGCAGATTGAACAGGTCTCTAGTTAGCGCAAGATGTACCTCATGCTACTACACCCATCATTTAGGAAGAAATTAAACTTGGAGAAATAAATAATAATTAGTAATTAATATTCACTAGATTTGACTGCTCGCGTCAGGTTTTGAGCAATAGCTCAAAGTTTGACTTATGGAACTTGTTCCAGACTACACAATTCTGACCTTTTCCCTTTTATCTTACCTTCTACCTCTATATTCTATACTGATACCACATTGTTATTTTCTAACAAGTTTAATCATATCTTATTTAATGTTTTTTTCCTGTCCAGTTACTTGTGAGAACAATAATGATGTAACTTTTTTTGTTTTTTTGAAAAGGACCGGTTGCCGAAGATATGTTTCACTGGCAAGCTACAATAATGGGACCTCCTGACAGTCCATATGCTGGAGGAGTTTTCCTAGTCACAATCCATTTTCCACCGGACTATCCATTTAAGCCCCCAAAGGTATCTCATGAAATAAAAATTATCTAGTTTCTAGTAGCATCTACTGCCTGCTTAGTTTATCACTACTTCTCCATTTTTTGCTCCCAATTCAAAGTCTACAATATCAAGATTGTTATGAAGATGATTAGATGGGCTTTATATGTTAATGTTATTTAAATATCTGCTTTGGGCAAATGTTGGAATAACAGGAAGATAATTGCCTTGTTTTTTAATATACTATTTTCGTTGCAAATTCTACTTGTTGCTGGTCAGGATTTGCATAATGATATATTTAAATAAGATTTATACCCTACCTCAAGTTAAAAAATTTAACTGGTAAAATATATCCATTAAGAATTTAAGATATTAGTCATGAAAATAGAAAAAAAGAATCACAACAGAGCTTCTAGCAAAGAGTTCAATCGATAGCTCATTATTTTACCTGAACTTGAATTTACCAAAAATTGTGGAGAAACTCTAGTGTGATGAACTTAAGTTACATTATACCTTATTGGCATTCACAAGACGTAAGTACACAATAGTTTATAGTCTACAAAAAACATTGTGTATTGCAAAAAGACGAATAAATATGAGTTGTTGATTTAACAAACATCTAAGCCTGTCATCTGTGTAAAGTTCTAATTCGGAATAAATTTCTGATATGATCCTTATCCTATATGGCTATATATATACGATACATAGCTTTCGTGACATGATATCTCTGTGAAAATTTTAAAATGGTAATCAGACTTGAGGTCATTTACTAGTACCACCATTCTTCTACTATCAGAATAAAAAATATATATTGCTCTACTGAATGATGATGAAATATATTTACTGATTTCTAGATGTAACAAAACAAATTGGCTATTACCTCGAACAAGTAGTATTTGCAAGTCATGGCCATACAATAATGCCTTATTGGCTTTTACTTGTCTTTTAAGGTGGCATATTTTCTTGCTAATAATTATCTCGAGATGGGTTTAATATGATAACAAATGACTTCTGCTATTAACCTGCATCTGGACTTCACAGGTTGCTTTCAGGACAAAGGTATTCCATCCAAATATTAATAGCAATGGCAGTATTTGCCTTGACATTTTGAAGGAGCAGTGGAGTCCTGCTCTAACTATATCCAAGGTGATTGTTACTCTGCATCATAATGTTGCATGTCATCTATTGAGTGTTTTGGTTATTGTTCCTTGTAAAATGAAAATATGTGAAACGTCTGCTTAAATTATGTTTATTTTGTTTCTTGGTCTTGCTGAAGAATTATTCGGGGTGTTTGATACTGACTAATCACACAAGGATACTTATTTAGTTATTTTCCATTTAGTGAAGTGGGTATATATGCAGATTGAACCATATAAGTGAACTCTTGCATCACTTTGCATGTTTAACATTTAAAAATGGTCAGATATTTTGATATTTGATAGTTTAAATAATAAAGTACTTGATCTCTATCTCGTCAGGTGTTACTTTCTATTTGTTCACTTTTGACGGATCCCAACCCTGATGACCCATTGGTGCCAGAAATTGCCCATATGTACAAGACTGATCGCTCCAAGTACGAGACAACTGCAAGGAGCTGGACCCAGAAGTATGCCATGGGCTAATGTGATGATTGCTTCCTAAGAATCCAGTGATGTCTGTGTAAAAATTGGTGTGTCCTCCACCTTCCCATTCAAGGGACAAAACTTCAACTAAGACTTGAATATTATCTCCCCAAAAAGTACAGAAATTATGATTAGATTGCTTCTATTAAATTAAGTCCCGAGATATCATTGTTTCTGTGATCATTATATGTTATGAGTTTGTTATCCACTTGTGTTTAAGTTATGCATACCAATTTGTTAATCCCGAGCAGTGTTAGCCTTCTGATAATGATCATATCTTTTGGAAATTTATATATTTAATTTAACAAGAGAATCTATAATTGCAATATGTATGATTATTAAAGGTTACTTGTAGAGTATCATTCTTTTCCAAGGGGACAGTCAATTGATCGAGTATCATTGTTTAGCTTGAATTTCCAGCCATTCAAATTTTTTATGTTTTCTTTGAAATCCTTCTTTAATTACTGACGCAAGGTCTAAAATTCTAGATAGATAATTATTTTTTTAAAATTAAAAAATATTTATATGTCTTTCTAGAACAGTTTTAAAAAACAACTTATACATTTTATTACTTTAATTTAGTTGTTCTACCGACATATATAATTGGCTATCAAAAATTTTAAATTTGTATATCTTCACAAAGACAAATACTTTAGCTCATCCAATATGATAAGGATATGTTTTTTTGGTCAAAGAGATAATAAGGATATTAATGTCATATTATTTGACTTGAAAATTATATAAAATATTACTCCTATTATAATAATATATGAGCCACTGCTCTATCCAATTCTACTCTAAAAGAAAGGGCAAAACAGAGATAATATTATTTATTTTTAGTTTTGATTAGTTTTATTACTTTATTATTAAAAATATTAATCTAAACTAATTACCATGTAATTTGTGAAGTCATAAAGCTGTTGGAATTTCAGCCTTGGGCAAATAAACAGAAATGGCGGGAAGCGAAAGCGTGTCGGAGACGCTGCTTACCAACCATTCACTCTCACTAGTCTCCATTTACAATTCATTTCGATTCGGATCGTTAAATACACTTAAACAACAAATATACAATTACATACAGAGTGAGAGATGCCGACATACAAAATTAGGGGTCTAGATGTTGATTTCCCTTTCCAAGCATACGATTGCCAGCTCGTTTACATGGAAAGAGTCATCCAATCGATTCAAAGTGTACGCTCCCTATCTCCATTTCTATATATTACATTAATTTATGTATCTATTTCGATATTTGTGTGTATTGTATCCAATTAACTCGTTGTTTCGTAACTAAAACCCCTAGTTTCGAGTAATGGAATGTCACTGATTGAAAGTGTATTGGCAAATTTGATGTTATTCGGCGTACATTTTGATTTCTCGTGTTAATTTTGTTGTGCAATTAAGTTCGAATAATTAAAAAAGAGGGACTATAAATAACACACAATTGTATTGCATTTGTTCATTACATAGAAGAACGACATATATGTGTGTACGTGTTTAGCTCTCTACAATTTGTCAATTTCTCTACGTGGTATGTAAAATGCATTTTAAAGCTATCTTGATGTGATAGCTACAGCCTACCTTACACGAGTTAACTAAAATCCTTAAAACTAATATTACGTTCATACTAGTCTGGTGGCCACTTCTAATACAAATGTTTGCAGTAGTAATAATTGAGTTATGAAGCTTCGGTTGTTTATTATTGCTGTTTATAATATATTCATATACCATGGGTGAAAATGCTTTTGACAAACCAGAGGTGTAATGCACTCTTGGAGAGCCCTACTGGAACTGGAAAAACCTTGCGCCTTCTTTGTGCCACATTGGCATGGAGGAAGAGTTTAGGTGGATTCTCTACGGGCAAGAGTTCAAGAAGAGGTCATGACCGTGGAGGAAAAAATTCAGAAGTTCCATCATCACAATCTGATATCCCAAAGCTACCAATGATAATATACACGTCGCGCACACACAGCCAGCTACGACAGGTTATTAAAGAATTAAAGAGAAGCAATTACAGGTAAGAGTCGTGAATAACTTATTTTAACTGATGATTTGTTTGTTCTTAGTGCAATACTTATGTTGTTGCCGTAGACTTGGGCATTTTTCAGAAGACATGTCATACAATCTCATACCCAAAAAGTATCCATTATAAATTCATAATATTCATCTGTCTCATACAGTTAAAGAAAGCAATTACAACGCATATTCTAATGATGCAATTGTTTGTTTGATCTCAGTAGTAAATGTTTCGTTTTCACCATGAATTCTATGACATGCAAAGCTACCCCTAAAAATAGGTCGTTGTGACAATGATACCCCAATTTCACGTCAGTGGAGACTTCACTAGTTCATTTTGACTGACACGATTGTTTGTTAAATCTCAAGGATAGTTGTTTTTGTTTTATCCTTATGTGGTTAACATTCCACAGAGATCGGATTGACATACTTCAACACAGTAACAATGGAAAGGTGGCTGGCTTACAACTTTTACTAGAATAGAAAAACAGTTGCTGTATATAGACAGAAGGTTAATATCTTGAGAATTTCGCTGAAGGAAATTTCTTTCCCGTGAGAGATCATGGGTTCGAATCCTTATGCGGTATGCTGCGGGTCTTTTATGGAACCAACTTAATATTAGTGAAGAATACATAATAATAATAATAAGTATTGTGAAGAATCAAAATTTTAATAATTCTTGTGTCTTTACTCCTTAGTAATCCATGGAGGAGAGAATAAAACTAATACTCCTTAGTAATCCATCCTAGAAATATTGGCGGTTTATAATTTTTAAAAGTCAAACATATTTAACTTTGACCGCAAATTATACATTACTAATTTATAATTTTACAGATTTAAAAATTAAGTCTAATAATATATTAAATATACTTTTTAATAATATTTTTTTTCATAATTTTTACTTTTAACAATAATTATTAATCAGTAATCAAAATTGAGTTAGTTTGACTTTTAAATTTCATAAAACGTCAATTTTCGTAGGATTGAGGGAGTAATAATTATTATAATGGAGTTGCAATCTAGATGCTTCCATCTCTAGCCAATACAATTTTTATATATCACCAACCGTGTGTCTGACACTTCCAAAACAGAATACCAAGTGAAATGGAACAAATAAGAGTTTTCTGATTGCTATAGGAAAGTTTCATTCTTCAATTTTCAGTTCAAGTCGTGATAATGCCTTACTGTAAAACTGCTCTAACTTCAACTCATAATTGACAAGGCATAACTTTTCCTTTTCAATAAAATTAGCTAAAAGAGACATCTTAGCACTTCCAACTACAAAAATGCAAGGAAGTCTGTTATAGAAATTATGTGCTTAGTTCTCATCTTTTAATTAATCATCAATCAGCTTTACATATTAACATCATCTACTAAACACTGGCTTGTAAAGTATAGATCATCTCAGTGTTATCGGTTTGGTAAGTGATTGCTTTTCTGATGTGCGTTTGCAGACCGTGTCTTCTGGGTGTATAGGTAACGTTTCTCTTCAACCTCTATATTGCTTGTTGGTTTGGGGAAAGAATGATTGTAGAGATCAAGCTTTTTCAACCACTATCTCCCTTGTTTGGGCTGGGGAAAGAAATACTATAGTAGAGATAGAGAGTACAGTCTGTTTCTCTTTATAGTTGTGATCTTTTTGGTTAACAAGAAAGTTTAGTTTTGGTTGTGGGCCTCGTAAGACTTGCATTTGTATTACGATATCATTATATGAATTACAAGTAAGTTTTACACGTATTTTATAGACTTATAGAACTAGTAACATATTTGTGGATGCTTTAATTTAGAGAATAAGATAGTGATCTGATTATTGATGTTATCAACATCTAAAGGCTTTTTCTATAACACTTTGAAATGTAAATAATATAATTACTTAAAAAGTTTAGCAAAAGTTCTTGATAGTATAGTGCAGTTTGCTTGTTTTGTTCCATGGCAGTATGTCGATTCGCATTGTGGCTTTTGCTCTATCTACTGTTTTGTCTTTGGTAATTTTCTTTACTATGTATTGTTAGTATTTTGTAATACTTTACGTTTGCCATTTTTAAATATAATTTGGTGTACTTGTTGGCCCCGTAGTTGTCTCCTCACTTTCCTTTGTAAGATTTATTACCCTCAAGTAGAACTAGTGAATTTTATAAGAAAGTTTTTGCCTTAAGTATGGGAACTGAAACAGGAGATTTACTGTATGCCATTTGTCATCTCTTATTGGGAATCATTTCTCATATTTCTTGTTTAATAATGTGATATGCTATAAGTTAATTGCAGGCCGAAAATGGTCGTGCTAGGATCTCGTGAGCAGTTGTGAATTCATGAAGAAGTTAGTACACTTCGTGGAAGAGCACAAACAAATGCTTGCCACTCACTTTGTAAAAAGCGTCAGAAACGATATTGCGCCCATTTTCCTTGTGTTGCAGGTAAATATGTTAGGCTGAAGGGTAGGCGATGTTTTTTTAATTAACTAAGATATCGGGAAGAAATTGATTTGGAGGATAATGGGTCTTGGGTAATCTAAGTTGAACATCTATGTATTTAGTTCTCACATATAATATTTTATTATATCTTAAATATAAAAATGCTTTTCTAAAGAATTTTAGTGGTCTATTACTCTTTGGCATTGCATAAAGCTGTGTGCGCTAGACAGCATACATAGTAAAGCATCAAAGCATTAACGGAGGAGAATGATACATGGGTACTTTTATTTAGTTTTCGTTGCATATACTTTTTACTTACAAATTTTGCATTGTAGAATTCATGACAAATAACCCGGATTTGGGAGAAGTGCCCATTGACATTGAGGACTTGGTCAACTATGGAAAAAACTCTGGAACGTAAGGTTTTTCTTGTTAAGTGTTACTCTTTTTAGCTATTTGCAATATTATTCATAAGATGTGCTTACAGTGGTATTAAATTGGACCAATATCTAGGTGCCCCTATTACATGTCACAAGATCTTCACAAGGTTGTTGATATATTATTTGCACCCTATAATTATCTTATTGATCCCGGAAACAGACGTTCTTTAAACATCGAGTGGAACGATAATATCCTCATATTTGATGAAGCTCACAACTTGGTAAGTAGAGATGCATTTGAAATAAATAGTTCCCTCTCTATAGTAAGTCGTCTATTGGTGTTTCTCGACCGGTGTACCATGTAGAATGAAAATAAATATGGATGAGTTGGTACATGATATATGTGCATTATGTTTCATTTGACCTGGTTTCATTCGGATTTTCTATTTATCTAGTTCATTTGTCCTATAATACTTCAGGAAAGTTTATGCGCGGATGCTGCCTCTTTTGATTTGTCTTCTGGGCTTCTGACAGCTTGCATTTCTGAAGCAAAAACTTGTGTAGACCTTTCTGTAGTAAGGAGAGATAAATCAAATGACACATCATGCAATCCAGATAATTTTGCTATTCTTAGAGGTAATGAATAGCTAGATCTTTCCATGCAGTAGCAAAATAATGATTTCAAGTTTGCTTGTTTTTCTGCACATTCACGAAGATTATTGTTTTCTCTCTTTTTAATTCAATAATAACTCAACTGCTGGTGCAAAACTACTGTGTGTGCCAGTAATTTTTACAGAAACGAGTGAGGGTTTCTACACAATAAATTAATGTTGTATGTGAAATGTGAGTACATGACTGGCTGTTTATGATTTTATATTCTTGAAGAAAAAACTCATGTTCCTTCAAATTATGTAATTTTTACTCGAGCATCATGCCTTACAGCACTTCTTCTGAAGCTTGAAAAGCGGATATCTGAAATTGATATCAATTCCAAAGAAGTGGGTTTCACAAAGCCTGGACCATATATTTATGACCTACTTGCTGATCTAAAAGTCACATATAAAACCTCCTCCATGCTTATTGATATAATTGAGGAAGCAGCTGTGCTTCTTGAGGAAGGTGAGACCTAACTACTTTTGTTTTAATGATTTAATTCATCTTCCATCTTCTGTATGTGGATTTTACACTTCGATACATGCGACAAAGACACCGCTCATGTTTGTCTGTATCTGTGCAGTGTTACTCCAAGTTTGGAGACGTAGTTTTCACATTGACTCGGTTTTTTTGAGATAGCAAAAGTCGTAAATCTACAATGTTGCAGCTGCCACATACCGAGGATCATCTATCCATTAATGGTATCGATTCCATTCCGTGTCTGTCTTATATGAAACTCCTTTTGTTAAGAGTGTTTATTTATCCTGATACTCGATTTCATAAGGTTATCTTCTTATCTCATGTTTCGAACTCGCTAATAACATAACGGCTGTAGATATATTTCAAGGCGGAACTGGATAGTATTAATGTAATGCATAATGGCAGGAATTTAAAGAGTAAATAGAATGTTCGTCTTTATATTTTACCTTTATATCTTTTTTTTTGGGGGGCGGGGTGTGTATGGGGGGGGTATCAGGCGGGGTGGGAGATGAGAAGGATTGAGCTCTTGACCTTTACGGCACGGGGAGTGATTTCCTATCACTGGGCTGTTCCCTGATCCTTGATAGCTTTTTCATCTTTGGTTTGGGAAATTATCTGATGCTGTTGAACACTAAATTGCAAAATCTTTGTGCGTCCAAAAATGTGGCACTTTTTACCTTTTTGCTTCTATTTTCTTGCCCACTTTGGAAGCATCTCTTACCACTATCTATTTCATTGTAGTTATTTTAATTTCCAATTCGTAAAATAAATTTTGAAACATCAGAAAGTTATTTAATGTTCTATACTTCCCGCAGAGAATGTAAAAAAGCAGGATAGCATTAAGAGTCTATGGACAAACTACTCAACAGTTTTCTTGCGCCAATGGTAAATAATAAAATAATTACTTGGATCATTCTCAGATTAGGAGTATTTATATGTTTGTATCAGTTATATCCTCTTGGTTTGCATATTGTATCTCAGGGTAACAAAAGATCCAACTTGCTCAGAGTCATCATCTACTTTGACTGATTTAAAGACGCAAAAATTTCCTGATCTGGTCAGAGTAATACCCCCCGCTAATCGTTGCAGAGATTATAGCTCTACCTTGAGCTACTCCAGTAATATTTTTCAGACTGAGAATAAAAATTCAGCTGGCAAGAGAAATTTGGATAAGAGCGAGCATATGGTGGTTGATTTGACTGAAGATGGATTTAGGGATGAGAAACGAGGGAACAGAATAATTGCTTCGTGTTCTTCAAAGAAAACTAAATTAGTAAAAACAGAGGATGATCTCTGTCAACGTAATAACTTCCAGAAGAATCAATCTGCCTTCGGTATTTCATCAAAATGCAACCCTTCACTTAAGCAAGAGATATCGGAGAATTCCGAGATCACGCAAAATGCTGTTTCCAGTTCCACATTGTGTTATGACGAGGAAAAAAGGGGTTCCACTTTTCTCAGCCAGGTGAATTGCTTTAGTAGATCTGTCACGTTGACAAGATGCTTAATATACATTTACGTACTTCTTGTGTTATTACCTCTGATCTTGCTAGAATGAATTCTACTTATTCCAAGTCCGTAATGAAACTTATATGTGAAAGCAGTTTATCAGTTCTTATCAATTTGGGACCAGGTATATTAAATTGGTAAAGTTCCCGAGTCTATCGTAAAAGTATCCAGTCATCTTGATGATTTCATCGTGTATTGAAGGGAATGACCAAAAGAGCCAAGTACAGGACCAAAAAGCATCAACTACTACTTAGGAAAAATAAAATAAATTCTATTAACAAAATCATAGAACTAAAAGCAACTCTATAACTCTCTGGATGAAATGTTATGACATTGTGGAAGTGTGTCGCAGAATGTAGGGGTGTAAATGAGTGGCATTATTCGTGAGCTATTTTAGCCCGGCTCGTTCAATACTCTAATACGGCTCGACAAAAATTTGGGCTGAGCTTGAGCTTGAGCTTGAACTATTAGACTAACAATAATCAAGCCGAGCTCAACCTTCAAATTACTCAGCTTGTAAGGCTCGCGAGCTTAAACAAGATAATTTTATTACTTATATACCATAAATATATCCTTAATGATTTGAAGTTAGTATACATTTTACATATTTAATTAAATTGAGGTTGAGTCGAACTTGTCCAATTCAACTTTCTGTCAATGTTCTGTGGAGAATTTGGGCTTTCAACCCCAGGTTCAAGCTTATCGAACTTTTGTCAAGTTGAGCTTCGAGCTTAAATTTTTTGCTTTGGTCCAACCCGAACTCGAGCCTAATATTGTTCGAATTGGCTCAATTAGATCCCTATTCCCAAGTAAAATGCTTGCTCTTAATTTAGTACAGTAACTGGGTTAACATATCTATATTTCAAAGGGGCTATTTTGTTCGTTACTGAACACACACATGCAGATGTTTCTAGTTATACGTTTTTCTTTTTGCCAGTATAAAATATATAGTTTCCAAGAAACTTAGCTTTCTTTTTCTGTTAATATATATGGAGAGTAGAAAATTGCAATGCCAATAAAAATTTCAAGGTAAGTCTACCCCTTTCTTAAATCATAAAATGACTAACTGAGCCATGACCCCCCCCCCCCCCCCCCCCCCCAGCACACACAAACTCTACAGGTCAAAGAGAAGCTTACTGATGCAGAATACAAAGATTTTGTGGGTTTTATGAGGGCACTGAAGTCTAAAGCAGAGAAGGCCAGCCATGTTTTGCAGTCAATTGCAAGATTATTCTCTGCTCCAGATAGACTTCCTCTTCTTCAAAGGTATGAATTGGCTGTCTCTCATCTTGTATGCAAGTTCCTTGGAAAAAATGTAGTACGATAATCTTTTAAGTAAAGTGCATTATGCGTACTTGCATTTTAGTTGGCATACCACTTGCAATATTACACTTAATAAACTACCACTTACAATATCGAAGTTTATATTTTGTCAATTTTAGCTAATTTCGTGACCTTTTTTTTTTGTTTAATTCACATTTTAACCAGTATATTTATATTATATATGTTTACTCCGACCTAAATAATAGACATGTTAACCAGATGATCTGCCTTGATCTACCGAACAATATTCTCAGATAATAATCATATTTAAAAGTTAATAATAAATACATACATACATGCATACCTTTTGATCGGAATTGAATTTGATGAGATAATCCCTCTCCGGCGTGAAGAGAAGTAGGCTTGTGATAAATGGGTAACCCGCTCCGAATGAGGCAACCCCGCCCCGATTATATGTGAAATGGGACAGTGACGGAGATTAATTATTTGCCCGTTAATATATGGGGCGGGTATGGTATTTATCAAATCCTTGTGGGGATTCCCCGCCCCGCCCCGAATAATATATATATAAATGAAAAGTTTGAGTGTTTAATATTTGAAAGTATTATGAAATTTAAATGTAATATATTATGTTTAATTAATGCTATTTATGAAAAAAAAATTAATGAATAATAATGATTAAATAAGAGTATATTTTGCATGCATATTTTATATGATACCTATTACTTATTGAATTTACATATTTCTAAAGTTATTAAAAAACACATTATAAAATGGGACGGGAAGATACGGGTCGGAAAAATAAAATATTCTTGTGGGACAAACATGGGGACTAAAATAATTCCCCGCGGGGAACCCGACGGGGCGTGGGGCGGGGACTAAAATAATTCCCCACAGGGAATCCGACGGGTATGAGATAAATGAAATTTATACGGGGCGGGTATGGAAAATAAGATCCCCGACCCGAACCCGCTCCATTGATAAGCCTAAAGAGAAGCTCATTCAATTTAACAATTTCTCCTTTTTTAAATGTAATCATCTTCTTCCCTTTAATCTGTTTCGTCTTCTTCCACATTATACGAGTTAAACATTATACGAGTTAAGGAGGTTAAAACGTATGATTATGGGCTAAAAGAAACCCATATAGAACAAATATTACCCAGTTTCATAAAATCAGCTATATATAATACAATTTTATTGTGTAAAATTTATATTAAAAAATAATTAAATTAATCAACAGTAATACTCATCAGATACTAATCATATTTAAAAGTTAATAAATACTATTCGAGAATAAGTTAAAAACTAGAATGAAAAAAACACATACATACATACATACCATACGTTTTGATCGGAATTGAATTTGATGAGATAATCCCTCTCTAGCGTGAATAATTTCTCCTTTTTTATATGTAATCGTCTTCTGCCCGTCTTCTTCCAAAAAAAATAATTGGACCTTAGTTTTAAAAGACCGGATATTATACGAGTTCTGGAGGTTAAAGCATATGATTATGGACTACAAGAAACCCATATAGAACAAATATTACCCAGTTTCATAAAATCAACTATATATAATATAATTTTATTGTGTAAAATTTATATTAAAAGTAATTAAATTTAGTGTCGAATATTTATTCAATAATTTTTTATTAATTTAATATATTTTAAAATTTATATTATACCACTTACTATATCGAAATTTATATTGTCAATTTTAGCTAATTTCGTGACCTTTTTTTTTGTTCAATTCACATTTTAACCACTATTTATATTATATATGTTTACTTCGACCTAAATAAATAGTAGCAGCAAATAGCATCTTTCTAGCCTGCATATTTGTGGATTATTAAAATAAAAAACAGACGAAAAATCCTCAAAAAGAACCTTGTCATTCATATATATGTGTGTGCGCGCGCGCGCCAACATTTATACTCACTCTTTACCCTATTTTGTTGTCTTTTTGCTAATCTACATGAATAACATCAGTAGGCATCGTAACTGCAGTCTTGATAAATGGTTTGAATCTCAACTCACAAGGGTTGCTGAAAAACAAATTTTCTTTTCTTTTACTCACTGTGGACAATATTGCATATTTACCTTTTGCTTGGATGTATTTATTGCTACTTTGTCTGTCCACTGCTTCATGTATTAGATTAAAGTGTTCAAATTTGGTTTACTTTGTCGTCCTTATAATTTACTATAATTGTATTGTCTCATTTCTAGTGATTTTCTGTTTTCAATACTTGAGGTTATGTCATGTAGCTTGATAGGTTCTAACATTTCCAATGTCAACATATCTACAGATTTAAGGATTATGCCCCTGCCAAATATCAACATTTATACGAGCTGTATCTTGTGTATCTTGAGTAGATGTCAGAACTGTAAAGGAGGAGCTCTTCATATCTGCGGTGGCAATTTTTATCAATTGGTTACTTTAGTGCAAGTCACGTAAGCATAGCTTTTGTTTTCACATTCAAATTGAGCTTGCCGTTTTTCTGAGGCTGGTTGTCAAAGAAGTCACTGTAAACCTTTTGTATAATAAACTTGTAGGAGTTTTTAGAGCCCCTGATATCTTAGACATTCTTTGTTGATGAATACACTCAACATAAATTTGCAACTTTTTTTATTTTGGTTTCCTGTAAGGCCGTAACTGTTAATAGTGTTCACCCAAATTATACTCGATTCGAATTGGGGCTTATATTCCAGAAGGGCCATAAATGCCTCGTAGCAAGAAGCCAATAAGGGAAACACAGAATATGAAGATAAGATATATATTATATAATCTTGCCCTTTATTCATTTACTTTACATGTTAAATATTATCGTGTAATCGTGTAGAAACATAATGAAATCCGTTTTCTACACAACCCCATCAAAGTAAATTAATTTATTCAGTCATATCACATGCCTAAAATGTCGAAGTTATATCTCCCTTGCTTTCCTCTTTTCTTCCTGAATTTGCTTAACATCAGGGAATCTTGCAGGAACATTGCTGGAACCGTCTTTTACTTCGATGGAATTCTCCCTCAAGAGGACAATGAGATCAACAAATGCACTTAAGATGTACTTGTGAGACTTGTTATCATTCAAGTTTAAAAAACAAAGCAAAAGCTCTTCCAAGAATTCCCAGTCTACTTTTCCATTATGATGTAATCTAGCCTCAATCATTTCTTGCATGGAGCTCTTAAAATCATCACATGGACTCGAAGAATATCTTAAAACTGCAATAAAATCTTCAGCACTCATTTTTTTCTTGCGACTACATTCGGATGTCGACCCATCTAATATTGTAGTGCCGGGACCTGAGCCCCCGGCACCCTCGGACACAGCCAGGCTTGTCCGAGAATCATCGATAACCGAGCCTGAGGTAGGTCCCACAAAAAACCTATGAGAGCTGCAAAGATCATGACATGGTGGATCGTCAAACTCAGGTGATGACTCATAGGAGAGTATACCTTGATTTTCTGGATTATGTTCTTTACTTTGATCCAAGTCCTTCTCATATAAGGATCTAAAATTTTTGATCAAAAATTTATCAATATCAGATAATGTAGCTGACCCATCATCATGATCTTGATCATCTGTATCACTAAGTTGATGATTTTGTTTATGAGGATCAATCGTGAAAGATGGGGTTTTGGGGTGTTTGCAACCTCTAAGAATCCAACTGGTTGAAGAAGTGAGTGATTTAGATGGCAATTTGAGTTGTGAGGTTGATGGTTTTTTGATCTTGGAGAAATAATCTTGTATTGTTTTGTGAAATTGTTTAGGCATTTTTCTGTAGTTAATTTTGGCGTGTGTTTGGGGTGCATTTTTATATGTAAAAATGAATTAGCAGAAAAGGAAAGAAAGTAACATATGATATTTTATTACCATAATAATTGTAAATACTGAAAACGTTGAGCTATGGTGGTGGTATATTTAATGCAGTATATGTTACAACTTCATAAAGTTTCTACTTCTGGATTTACTTTCTACATTGCTGCGGTTTATTCTTAGTTGTCTATGGGCTGGGGAGTGATGGTGCACGGGCCAGCCACTGATTTGTCAGTGCTCAAGATTGAATGTTTCGTTTACTGCTATAGTGTAATCAGGTCTGGTCCAAGTCACTGATTTATCAAGATTGAATATTTCACTAATGCTTGACCTTGATCAAGCCCAATCCAAAGGAACACACCCAAATTTTATCAGACATGTCCTTACTGGTTCGTTTCATTTACATTTGAAAAAAACAGAAGGATTGCTATTTGCCTATTTCTATTCTTCTACATGATAATATTATAAAACAAATATATGCTTCTCAATTTGGGAAATTCAGTAGGAGACGATAAATCTAATGATGTTTCTAGTTTACTAGTGTTAAAATTGTAATGAAAACTGGAGAAGAAATCATTGCACGAGGGGGCATCAAAAAGTTTACTGTGTAAATATTATTTGAATTCTGAAACACCGAGTTAATAATGTCGAAAACTTTTCTATATACACACAATTATTTCAAACAGTAAAAGGACTAGCTTATACATGATTCTGTGTTAATTTACCATAATAACATACATGTATTGTATCTTGAAGATAATTTTCCTTGAACAAAGGGAACAGTGAACTGGCTTTGACTATCAGCTAATCACCATTTTCCGCGGGTACACTGATGCAGTTATGTTAGATACAAAAGATTGTGGGCTTGTGAGCACCTTTTAAGTGACATACACCATGCACGTCTCACTGTTAAAAAGAAAACAGACGACGTCAGTAGAAAAAGAATAAACAACAAATCGTTCTTATCTAGCAAGTACAGAAGGCTAGAAACAAGAGAATAAGATTCATCGATGGCTTAATAAACAGTGATTCGCCAATTTCTCAAGTAGTTCAAAAAATCTAGACAAAATGACCACAGTAAGAAAGTAAATGCCTGACCTGAGGGTAACAGTTTTGCCGCTTGATTGTATGGTCAGTGGTGTTTATGTCAATCTCGCATGACACTTTTGCCTGTGGGTGATCAAAGAAATTCACTTTTAGCCTTAAAAAATGAGTGATACACGCAGAAAGGTCACATACTCACAAGAAAGTAACACTAACTTAAAGGTTCACTACTTGCTTTAGGTTAATCCAAAATGCATCACAACAAACAGTTCACAAGACCAAAGGAAAAGATTAGACATGTAAACATTACGAGACAGAGTCACATATAAAATATTTTTGCTGCTCATTTATAAACAATAATTAATAAACCACTAGGCTTTAATTTAAATACATGTATATTACTTTGCTATCATTTTTGATTTGTTGGTAGTGCTATTCTGCAAGTATAGACCGGAATAAGTTAATTTTAAAAGGAATGTCTGGACTTCAGCAGTACGCGTAGATTAAAGCACTCTTAAGAGCAAGTTTTCTTGTAAGGGAATGACTATCCTGATTATGATTTCTCAAAGGTTGATTTCAGGTAATAAATAATTACCTGATAAAATGTGGACAAGTTAACCTTTGAGCTTTCCCAGGCTATAACAATGTTCTCAGTCCTAGACTCATACACTTTTTTATTTTGCTAAATTAGACTCATACACCTTCTTCCTCCTTTTACATTTCAATTTTTTATACATAAACTGCAACATTATCCTTAAAACTTGCCTGACTGCCACAAAACGTCACAACTATGGCCTGAGCTTAACCTCATTGCCAGATATAAAATATTTCTACATAAAACATCACAACTATGGCTTTAAACTTAACCTGATTACCATATATAAAATAGCTATCAGTAATCAGTTAATGCAGTAGATCATAGTTTGACCACCTACATGCCATTTTGCTCACTCATCTCAGTTATCTACATATATACAGACAATTGTTCCTCTATAGTAAACACACCAAGACATATAGATGTATAAAATAAAATAAATTACTAGGGAGCAAGTGTATAAAATGCTAGAAACAAATATATGCCTTGTAAATTGTAATTCTTGTCCAAATTCTAAATTGAACATACAAAAAAATATAGTATCCTTCAAGTTAGGAATATAAAGGAACAAGTGAACAAGGTAAGACTCGTTATTCATCAACACTTCATATTCTTAATTTCTTAGAGGAGGCCACTTGAGAGTCGACTAACGCGCTTCTCAGCTATCCAATATTTCCCTTGCTTTTGCACTTATAAGATGTTTTAAAAGAAAATATTGTTATAACTAAAATGCCTTGCCTTTTCCCCTGCATTTTTAATGTAAATATTGTTCAAGATCCCCACTTGTTCCTCTTGTCATTTTATATCTATAAACTAATCATGTCCCCTTCTGTAATCTAACATTTAAAGCTAACTTGTACACCTTTTTGAGGCAAATAACTCAAAGGTTATATATAGCAGACATTATTGCTTTAAACAACAAAAAGTTATAGCTTAAAACAATTTAAGCTGGTGGTGACAATGACTACCTAATTCGTTAGAACCTTTGCATAGCCACCTTGCTTATCATACAAAATGAATCCCGTATTATAAGCACCAGCAGCTCACTAGTGACACAACTTGCCAGTAATTACCATTTACCAATCCTATATTCCTATACCTATCAACCACTTGAATATTAAGCAATTATATATAGCTCCATTTTTAGAACTTATTATTACAAATGACAATACTATTTTCATTTATTTTAATTAGAAGTTCAATGCCAGTTTATCTTCACCCTATCATTCTTAAAACCGAAATGATCCCTAACTCCCCGTAGGTTCAATATAATCTCAGTTCATAAGTGTACTCGGAGAAAATACTAAAGCACAATCCAATTCTAATATTTCTTCTATATTATCGCAATTCACTTCAACAACTTAATCAATCAAATAAACTCGCAATAACACAATAAAAAAGGCAATTCACTTGACTGACCTTAAGTGGAAGGTCAAAGAAGAAGAATCCAAGCTGACCTTCCACCTCCATAACCGTATCGATAGGAATCAGACCTTTAGCCATATCTTCAATCAACAAAATCGCATCGGACAACAGCTCAAGTCCATCAAAACTCAACGTAGCATACACATACGACGAACCTCTGGCTCTAATTTCACCTCCATCCGACTTAACAAACCCTAGCTGACTGCCTCTATACATAATCGACACAAGCATCGAATCATAATGTAGCGAATACACATCGCGATTGCGAACTTTGACGGTGAGATCGAGCGAGATGTCGAGCGAAACGCGCGGGAAAGCGTGAGCGTTGAATTTGCTGAGACGGAGGCGGACGGCCAGAGAATGTATAAGGCGGTGGAGATGAGGAGGAGAGAGGCGAGGGAGATGAAAATACGGTGATAATTGAGGCGGTGGGGGACGGGGATGTAGATAGGTAAAACGACGTAGGTTTGGTGGTTAGGGTTAGGGTTGTTGGATTGGGGGAGAGGTTGGTAGTAAGCTGAGTTGTTTTCGAGTTTTCCGGGCGACATTAGCGGGAGTGTCTGTTTCTCTAGCTGCCAGGTAGGTAATACCATAATAGTTAAGATTTTTTATTTATAGTACACTTTGTACTTTTTTTATACCATGGTAAAAAATCAATGGTAAAAAATGATGTTGGCTAGATTTTAACTTTTATCTAACTGTGGTTGGTGAACAAAAGAATCTTATTAGCTCATATCCGTTTATATCATGCTTAATCACTCCATTCCAAGCTATAAACTGTGCAGCAAACTAAATCAAGAATTAACAGAGAAGCAAAAAGAGTTGGGAAGGCTTTGGACATTCATACAAGAAGAGTGCTTGTAGAGGTCGAAACTGCATTCCAGCATTCACATTTGAAAGATTTGCAACTTTTTAGTCACTCCATTCCGAGCTATAAACTGTGCAGCAAACTAAATTGAGAATTAACAGAGAAGCAAAAAGAGTTGGGAAGGCTTTGGACATTCATACAAGAAGAGTGCTTGCACTTTATAGAGGTCGAAACTGCATTCCAGCATTCACATTTGAAAGCTCAGGAATGCTGAATCGGTCACTCTACTCCAAGCTAGAAATTGTGCTTCTGAAGATGAACAATCAAAATCAAAAATTAACAAAGAAGCAAAAAGAACCGGAAAGGCTTTGGACATGCATACAAGAAGAGTGTTTGCACTTCATGGAGGCCGAAACTGCATTCCAGACTTTGCAGCATTTACATCCTAAAGCTCAAGATGAACTAAGGTCCTTGGCTTCAGAACCACGGAATAGAAGTCAAACTGCAAGTGAAATGCAAACTCATAATAAGAATTTGCAGGTGAAATCCCGAAGATTATGGAGGAGACCCATATCTAATTCAGTTAAATCAGTCTTCCAATATGTCCATGGAGAGAATGCAAAGCAAGATTTTTAGCTTAAGAGAAATATAACGAGAGATCTTACATCAAATTTACACAAGCAATGATGGGTTGAGAAAGAAGAATTTGCAACTAGCAAGAGGTGTTTTTTTCAGTTTCCGGCCAAGTTTTCATTTTTATGGCCAATAAAGTTAGTCTACTATTTTTGAAGGCAGGAGTTAGTCCCTGTGGACTAACATTCGCTCTATTATTCCCGTCTATAGCTCAAGTTATATATTCTTAACATTAACGTTGAAAGTAGTGAAAATGTTAAATAGACATTAGACTCACTACTGAACCTTCTTCACTTCCAATCTCTACAGATGGAACCTCTTCTCCACAACAACGTAATAACTTCTCAAAATCACAATTTTTCTAAAATTTTAACTTCTCGTAGTATGCCAAAGGTGCAATTTTTTAAGACTACAGTTTCAAAAAAAATAAAAACTACAATTCAATTGATATGAACACTTGATGATCACATACTAACAAATCAATTCAGACTTGGAATATCCATAATTTAAAAAAATACATACATATACAATACATAAGCACAACATGTATAATTAACTAAAGAACCAAAAACTAAATTAGCAACCAAAAAAAAAAGGAACCAAAAGCTATAATCGGATCAAGAAAATACATAACTTGATCAGAAATTTTACCACGATGAAATTTTTGTTCCCGTTGTATGGAGTTTCAGCAGGAAGTATGTACTTAGCACAAATTTTATAGTAGTTTAGGGAACTATCATAATTTTACCTAGCCAAAATTGGTTTTTTGGGGCCTAATATATATATATTATTAAGAAATTAGGGGCTTTTAAGTGTTGGGGGCGCTAGGCACAGGTCTAGCTTGCCAATAGCCAGGGCAACCCCTGGCATCAAGCAAGCACCTTATTTATGAGACAAGTCTTGTTAGATATCTATATAAGTGCATTCATTACATGAGAAGCTGTGTCTTATTAGTGTATATGTGTGTGTGTGTAACAATGATACAATATAGTACTCCAATATACAATATAAAGGTAGCACAAATTTAAATTAAACTTAATTACAAGTCCATCTTTAATTAATTCAGACAAATTTAATGTATCATATAATTTGAAGGGAGGCATATAGTGAACTCGAGCTATAACACCTATGTGGTATAATTAGTTATTCTACCATATCTTTCATTTCTATACACAAACAGTTTTGGTATTTCAATTTACACTCAATATGCAAGTGCCTTTACCAAAAAAAGGTACATAGCATGGAGTTTAATGCAGCAGTGTTTTCGTTGTGCACAAAATCAAAACAACTGAGAATTTTTAAGATAAATGAAGTTCTTAAGCATAATAAACCCAGCAATGTACCCAATTTGTACACAATCCTGCACAAGATTAGAATTTAAGATAAGAAATCATTAGTGCAAAATACATGTATAGGTTCTAATCCATAAAAATGACATAATAGTTACTGCAAAGAAATGAAAGGCATAAAATGACTAATGACAAAATGTCATTAGTGCAAAATGACATATATAGATCCACCTCTCTTTTAAACAATTCATTTTGGAAGTTAGATGTAAAGATAAATTAACGCAAATAGTATAATAACGCTTAAAATAAACCAGTAGGACAAATCTAAGAGCATAAATAAACATGCAACATAAGTTTGTGGTCGTGTTTTTTTAGAACACTGTGATTGCAATGCATAAGCGCATAATGTAGTTAAGAACACAATAACAGTGTGACTGTCACATCAATATAAAAGGGTTTGTGTTAATATCAAAATTCTTCATAAACGAAGTCGAACGTCCTACAAAAGATGATTATAGTATCATGTTAGCATAATGCTTGGAATATAATCATTATAAGCAAGCACTGAATTTTATTATAAACATTTTCTTCAATAATTCTAAGCTAATCAGATAAACTTGATTAGTGATAGGCAGAGCATCATCGTAAAAAATGATCTTTATTAATAAGATTATTGGATGAAACTTGAAGAAAAAGTTTCGAAGAAATATGAATGCAAAAAGAAGAAACAAATATAGATATAGATTCACTGAAATTATGTATATTGATTGATAAGTTCTCTCCAAAAGTGGGCTGCACAAGCCAATTTTACTCCCCAAACTCCTTTATCAATGAGCAATTCCATATTCTTGTTCACTTATATATGAGTAGTCAGTGTTATCTTACAAGTAAATCCCTTAATAGAATATAATATGATGTAACCTATCAAGTGAATCTTTTCCTCTTTGAAAATAATTTTAACTTATTTTTGAATTTGTTGTTGTTTGAGGAATTCTTTTAAAAGTCGTTTTGTATACCGAGGATCATCATCTGCATCTGCCACTAATTTGTTGATGTAGTTAGTTGGTGCACAAGTCAAAATGTCAAATTACCTCTCAATGTCTGCAAACACGTATCTAATGCCCCCTTCTTTAATTATACAGAGAAAAGTGCGGCTCCCCAGCTTCAGTCAACTAAAACGAATGTCCAAAGCAAAATATTTAAACAAAAAAAATATCATTCTATCATCAAAACCCCAAATCCTCATATCCTATTTCCGAGTTGGATATACTAACCCATGCTACGAATGAGATATATAGAGTTTGTTATCATTTTTAATCAATCCCATATCTCAATTGAGAAAAGCGCATAATACAGTAACCGAAAGTAAATGTATAACCGGTGATTCAGCAAAAAACTAAAAAAAATTGTATAACCTGTCCAATAACCCCAATACCCCATCACACTCATTCCTAATAAAAGCAAAGTTATATGAGGGTGCATATCTGATCAGAGTAATGATATCATCAACAGGTAGCACGGTTTTCTTGAGGGTACATATCTGATCAAAGATCATGATCAAGTGGCAACAAAAAACTTCATTAATCATAAAATAATCAAGGAAAAAAGCGTACCAAGAAACAGAACAATCGAACGAAGAATTATGTCGAGAAGGCTAGCGGTTTATGAATATTTTATAAATAAACTTTCGGTTGTGACAACATTGTTCATATTGGATCAAATTTGATTAATATCGGATCTATAGTTATTAAGTTCAGTTCGGATTAACTTCGATTCAGATTATTTCGAACCGAAAAAATGGATTCTGGATTAATCAAACATTATTTTCTAATTATAGTAAAACTAAAATAAAAATCGTTAAATAAGTTTGTTATTCTACTTAGGTTTTTTAACTTGTGAGATTTTAGAAACCATTTTATTATTAAATATATTAATTTATAATATAAATAACATAAAATTTTAAAATTTTAATTGTATAAACATTTTAATATTGTGATATAATTGTTTTATTTAAAATATAAATTTTGTTTAAGAGTAGATTAATTTGATTAATAAAAAGTGAGTTAATATATAGATTAGAACTATAACTCATTAAAATATAATAATTAAATTAAAATTAAATTCATCACTTTTCTAGGTTGTTGTAATTCATATTTAAATCGAATCTGATCTCGTAGTTGGAGTCAGATTTGTTTAAGAGGGTAATTTTAATAACATCCGAATTATTGTCGAAATTATTTTCAATTCAGTTATTTTTCGGTTCGAGTCAAATCATAATTCGAATATAAAATCAAATTTAAGATATAAATAAATTAGGTCGAGTATCATTCAATTAGATCTGAAAAGGGGAAAGATGTATTCAAGCAGAGAAAAAGAGGCGATGGGGGTGGCGAGATTAGAGATAACATGGAAGGTGCATTCAAGCGGAGAAAAAGAGGCGACGGGGTTGGCGAGATTAGAGAAGAAGATGACATGGATGATGAAGAGGGAGCTGAAAAAGAAGAAGCTGGTGGCGTGGAAGAACAAGGCGAAACAGAAGGAAGGGCAGAAGATGATTACATTTGAAAAAGGAGAAATTGTTAAATTGAGTGAGCTTCTCTTCACGCCGGCAAGGGATTATCTCATCAAATTCAATTCCGATCAACAGGTAAATATTTTATTATTAACTTTTAAATATGGGATTATTATCTATTACTGTTAAATTGTTAATTATAGTCACGGGGTCTGAAACTGGTATCTTAGTCATATATTTGCTGTTGTTTTGTAGCAGATCATCTGGCTGACAAGTTTATTGTTCTATATTGTTTTTTTCATTTTTCATTTTTAATTATTCTCAAATAGTATTTGTTAACTTTTAAATATGATTATTATCTGATCAGTATTGCTGTTAATTAATTTTAGTCACGTCACGGGTCTGAAACCAGTATATTGTTTTGTAGATCAAAGCAGATCATCTGGTTAACAAGTCTATTGTTCTATATTTTGTGTCACTTAATCCTAAGAATGACTCTGAGAAGCTTGAAACAGCATACTTGCTCAATGTATACACTGACCTGCAATGTAAAGGTGTTCCTTTTGAGGTCGTTTTTGTTCCAGCCTGGGATCCTATTGCTTGCCCTGACCCATATGCATCACACAAACGTTATGAAGAAATGTTTTCTTCTATGCCATGGCCTGCCATCCCTTTCTCTGATTCTGATTGTTATCAACATCTGGGTAATATTTATGGTACCGACATTTGTGGAAATATTTTTCACCCCCCTGCCTCTGTTATCATTAGTCCTGCAGGGGAGGTTATCCAACGCAATGGCACCATTTTCTTTTCTTTGTTTGGAGCTGTGGGTTTTCCTTTTACCGACGACAGGTTACAATTCTTATATTCTAATGATCTTGAAGCCCAAGAGCATCCCTCCTTGACAAGACTCTTATCTGCTCCTGATCGTGATTATGTCATCAATAACAAAGGGGATAAGGTATTCAACATCTCTTGTAGCATCATGCTGTGTCAATATGGACAGCATTGTAATCTACAACTAACTTTTATATATATATATATATATATATATATTTGCATATTCTACTGAATATAGAATTTCATCTGTCTGTGTATCCATTATTTATGCCTTCTTTTTTTGCCAGATACCTATCGCTGATCTTGAAAATAAGGTGGTTGCATTGTATCTTTATGAAGAGGGTCGCCGTGACAACCTCACAACAGCACTCAAGAATGCATATGATTTGGCGCCCAGTAATGAGTTTGAGGTTGTGCTCATTTACATCTATGACTCATGGAATACTATTTTCCGTACAAATGAAGAATCGTTCAACAACACATTTGCAAATATGCCTTGGTTGGCCCTCCCATTTAAAGATGCAAATTGTAAGATGGTGCAGCGTGTGTTTAAATATCCCGTGGAGTATGAAGGCCCTTTGGAGTCGGCAGACCAGGAGCCAGATCCTTCACTTGCAATTTTCGGGCCTAGAGGAGAGTTCTTTGAACCACATGCTTCTGACATTGTGAAGAATTTGGGTAGTCTGGCATACCCGTTTACTCGTGAAAAAGCTGTCGAGTGTCGGGTTGAAAAAGCAAAGAAAATGAAGCTTGATATGTTCTGGTGTCCAGAAACCATCTTTACAAAATTTGATGGGTCCAGCGTGAGTTCTTTTAATTCTCCGCACATTTTATAATCTCACTCACGTCTTTTTCAATATACTTTCTGGTCCTGTTACATTCTTTTAAAGCCCCCTTCCCCTGCGCTGCAACATTTTAAGAAACATAGAGAAGTAAATAGACTTCAGATAGAAAACTACTCATATTTTTCTTCCCTTTTTTTTTTGGGTTCTACGTTGCAAGGTCCAGCACATACAATCTTTCCGTAAATGTCTGTTGAAGAGTTCTTTCAAGTTTTATCTGTTACTAATTTTTTTGTTTCACACTGTCTACTCAACTTGGCAGGAGGTTCGGCTCTCTGAACTTGAAGGGAAGAGAATTATAGTCTTTTTTGATCCTTATTTCTACGGTGGGGTCGGTAGGCATGCCTGGTTTACAACGAAGCTGGTAGAAAGGTTCCTCCGAGACAAGGGTACTCCTGAGGAGTTCGAAGTGATCCACATTTTTTATGAGAGGAAAAGATCTTCAACTGTTGCTGATCTGCCATGGTTGACCCATCGTCCTTTTGATAAGGACTCAAAGGGAGAAAAGTGCCTCCGTGATGTTTTTGCTTCTGGATCTGGTCTGCTTGCTTTTGATTCTGATGGCACGGTTATCAGGGCAACAGAGGGTCCTCTAATAGAAAGGGATGATATTGGTTTTCCCTTTTATGTTGGTACTCTGGAAGACGAGGCGTGGAGAGACCTAATACGTAGGTTCAAATGGTAATTGTTTGTAGATTTTCTTAGAATGACAAAATTATGAGACAAATGTAATGCCTCGCAACATTTAGTGTCATAGTTCAGTAATGCACAGACTACGTGGTTGCTTCTTTTGCTGTTTATGTTGTTATGGTTATGGGATTTGCACATTTTAATATTTATATAGTTATCTTATGGGGGTGTGCTTGTTTCAGTCTGTCACTAGCTGGATACACGTCTTTTTAGTTTTATGAAGTTATAGGTCGATAATCTGCATAAGTACCGTATCGACCATCTTATATTGGATCCTGTATCAATTATTGGCTGGAAAAAAAATAAATTCTTGTTCGATAATGGTTGTGAGATGGTCATAATTAAATAGCAATTTTGTCTTTAAAATACCACAATTCTCGTTGTAAAGAAATTGAAGCTTGATATGTTTGATCTAGGTTTTAGTTTTATAAGCTAGATGGTGTTATCTACAGCCCGTGAGCAGGAATATGATATGATCGTTGAGTGGTGCATAGTCAATGTCAAAGTAAGTCCTTGTAGTATCTGCAAGAATTTGACAAATTTGGTAAAGCAGGAATTTTCAAAAAAAGGAGCGATTAACTTGTAGTATCTGCATATGTCGACTGCTTTATTGATTAACTTGCTGTTAAAATTTATATGACGTTAAAGTAATACCCCAGGCAACCGTATAAGTTATTGTTGCCAACAGCATATGGCGTCAGTTTTGGGTATGTAGCAGAGTATGTAACTCAGGCACTTTACCCTAAAAGACGATTAAAGTGCTAGATTATTCCGGATAGAGAGAGAGAGAGACTAAACGCTGACCTGAGCTTACACACACAGCAGTTGCAGCCGGAAGGTACTACAAATGGTTGCTTCTTTGTTCTCTGTTATGTTAAATATTGATCACGTTTATATATTTTATATTTATAGTTTTTTACTAATTTATCTAATGCCACTATGATCATTCATTTATTGCAATAACTTTATAATTTAAATTAAGATACTCAGTAGTAATCAATGATATTTAATATCGTAGTAATATTAAAGTACACAAATAAAATAATGTAATAAATGTTTAATTAGAGAACTGAAGCTCGCTAGTTGTTTCCCGTGTATTTATCCCCGGTACTATTATCTACATATATAAAGACAGTTGCATATTCTGGTTCTGATTATTTGCTTATTCTCCTGATTATTTGCTTATTCTCCAAATTAATATATACTAAGCAGATTTCTGTTTCTTGAGATTCGTGGTGTTTTTATATATTCATATTTTGTGTTCCAACACCTTATCCTCCTCCTGGTGTTGATCGATCCTCAACAAATTATAGCTACCTAAAACTTTTTAATACATTTTGAATGTGCATTAATTGGAGCCCAAAACAACCTAGTAATGTTAATTGGAGCCCAAAACAACTTAGCACCCTCTTTTACATGTAAAGATAGGAGCACACTCATACCTCAACGAATGACTAATTGTAGTTTGAAAAACATGGCAACATTAATTACGGCACAAGGAATTAAGGGTGCATTCAGTTAGATACCTTCTCTTCCATTGCAACCTGAGATACAAGTTACATCAATTTCATTTCCATTAACAGGTTGGCCGCAACATTCCTGGTGGGAAGCGGATCCTGTTTTGTAGTAGATTTTGTAAACGTACACACGAAACCAATTAAAAAGGATCCAAACTATAATTGACGTTTTCGACAGGTATACTACCATATCTGCTTAATTTTTAATTACCATAATTTATGATATTTGAAAACTGAAATTCTCCAAAAATTAAAAAGGATCCAAACTATAATTGACGTTGGCATGTTACACCATTTAAATTTCGTCATAAATTATTGCATCTGCGCTTTAACAATCTCCTTTCTTTCACAATATCTTGGGTGAGAAACAATCTCAGTCGGCCTCTCTTTTTGGGAAGCTGCTCCATGCCACAAACTTGGGTTGCTGCGCGCATCAATTATTGGCCAGTCAACAACAAATGACAAGTTACTGCACCACAGACATAAGAACGGGTACAATTAAAAATTGAAACCAGTTGAAGAAACACAATAACATGCATTTCTTGCTAATCTCCATCAGGTTTTCAACGCATAGATTGTAAAAGTATGGTTCATAACAAAAGCACCTATCCTGGTACGAAAAAAAGAAAAAGGTACTACTAACATAAACATAATATAATATCTCATTATAAGAACAAAAATTTATATCTTCAGATTGAGATATTTGCCAAGGTCGAATCAGTTGTGAAGTGCATTTGGATGGAAAAAACCCATTGTTTTAAGTATACAACACTGCCAACAATAAGACTCTTTCTTAGCTGACTTTCATTTGAAAAAGAAAATATATCTGAGTTTCTCTTCAGCATGCAAGAAACCTTCAGCTATCACCGCATGCGGAGTATTTAGCCGATTCAAATTCAGGTAGATATATTTAATTAACCTTTAAATATAGAGTTCAACTTTCTGACAGAATGCATTGACATTTCGATAGTTTAATATGAGGTCTACTTTGTGACAGCATGCTCAGATTCTATAGTTCTGCAGCTACGCATGCTGTTGATCATGATATTAATTAAAATTCAGAAATCTTCTTCTTGTCTAATTTCCCGTACTAATTCAGATTTTCTTTATGTTCCTATATTTAAAAATCATAAATCAACAGGGTTGGTGTCTGTGTCGAAGCCACAATACACGTCTGTTATTTCTATATGTTACATAATTCAACAAGTAAGTTCCCAAGTAAATTTAAGGTGCAGCTCTTGTATCAGATCACACGAGCTCTAGACTGAAGTCATACTTGCCATGTATATAACTATATATGCACTCATTCTTGATTAATAAATATACATATATTTTAGAAGTTACAAATTGTATGAATGACGGGTTTGTACTCAAAACAATATTGAGAATAAATTGTTTGTTGCGTATAAGATCAGATTTAATTATTTGTAATTAAATTTTAATATTAAACTCGCCAGGGAAGCAACCAAAATTAGAAACCCACATGTCATTACACACTGTATATACACATTACTTAGATCTTAAATAATATGACAATTTTCATATGCCTTTCCACTAAAACAGTTGCTGCAATGTCTTTATAGCAGGCCTGCCACACCCATGTAGAGAGAACAAATAATAGTTAAAAATTAGTAGAAAGGAAAACCCCCTCAATTGGTAGGAGGCCCTGTTGCAGACATGCTCTTCCAAGAGCTTTACCTCATATATACAGTTATCTGCTGTAAGTAATTTCTTCATGTGTTAAGCAGACAATAACTTTACTATTCATACCTCCCTAATTCGCGGATACTACATTTTTTCCTCGGTGTCCATGAGTTGGATTACCGGATTTCATTAGTACTCATACGCGTAAGAGTTGTTCGTGCCAGAGATATATCATCCAATTAAGAATTTCTATTACCGTTTTGATTATGATTAGAGTTTATATTTCAACGGTTCTAATTTTATGGCTCGATTTCAAGATCTCAAAAAGAAAATTTTCGTCAAGGCATATAAAATAGACTGTCGAGCAATACCAGAGTGCAAATTACCCTATCGCCAAAGGTCGATCCTGCTTTCCTGGCAATCTAGATTTATCTGGCGGGATTAATCTTTAAGATTAACGACCATGCTTAAAGATTAATCCCGCCACGTTTCTGCAAGTGTGGTGATATAATTTGCACAATCTAAAAATAACTCTGTCATGACAAATCTAAAAATAACAGTAAGCCTTGTTTACATCTAAATTAGGATGACAGCTCCTATAATGTCAATTCCCCGCAACTAGCAATGACACAAGCATTTCTCGGACAATCATCTGGCCCCACATCAACGCTCTCAATCTCCTTCAAAATTTCCATGCCATCTACTACTCGCTGCATAAATATCATAAAAGAAGTATTCAGTAATATGGAATTTGATTTCAAAGGTGATACAGAATTTCAGGATAATATCTTGTTTTCATGGATGTTTGGATAAAATAACAAAATGAAATTTCCACATGCTAGAAAACCTTTTGAGAAGTTTTGCTTCTTCACATCAGAAGAGGATATAACTTCCATATCTGTGTCCATTTTCAAGCATTCGGAGGCATAATGGCATATAGATGGAAGCCTTGTCGAGAAGTGGAGAAGCTATACATACACACACATCTTTGGTTGTCAGGAACCTCACCCAAACCCAAGTGTATCTTGAATAATCATCAACCATCACAAGAACATATTTTTTCTTTGCCGGTGACTGCACATTCATAGGACTAAATAAGTCCAAATGAATGAGTTGAAAAGCTTCATTTATTAAACCACTATGAGTGTTTTTATGAGTAGCTCTCATTAGTTTCCCTTTCTGGCAATCCTCACACAATCTTTTGTGACAGAATTCAAGTTCAGAAAGGTCTTTCACCAATTCCCTCTTCATCAGATGATTCATAGCTTTGAAATTTAAATGAGAAAGCTTCTTGTGCCACAACCAACTTTCAGAAAATGAAGCTTTACTATAGAAACAGTAGATTTTTTCCTTTCTAACTGAATCAAGGTCAGCAATGAATAGACTTCCTTTCCTTACTCCTTGAAGAGCTTCTTCTCATGTCTTCTTGTTGACAATTGAACATCTGTCTTGATCAAATCCAACTTTGAAACCTTTTTCACAAAATTGAGTAACACTCAATAAATTGTGCTTCAATCCATTCACTAGAGCAATTTTCTCAATCTTCAAGTAACTAACTTCCAGTAGGTCATATCTCATTGTGAAACCAATGTTGTTGTCACCAAAGGTTACAAAAGGGCCAGCCATTTCCTTGAACTGTGATAGCAGGGCTTTATCACATGTCATGTGTCCTGAGCATCCACTGTCAATGATCCACATGATTCTTTTATTTTTCCTGTTACCCTGCAAGGTAAAATTTTCAAGTTACTTTTGGTACCCAATTCACTTTGGGTCCATCTGACTTAGCTAAATCACAGTTTAAGGTGGGATCAGTTGGTTTGCTTTCATTAGCTTTTAGCATGACTCCTGTGGCCACCCATTTAGATTTGATACTTGGTTTTGGATTCTTATTCTTGGGTAGCTTGCCCATCCTAGCTTTAGGAGGACTTGAAGTCTTTGCCTTATCAGATTTGACAGATTTATACAAGCATACATTGTTGGAAGTAATAGGCATGTTAAAGTAGATGCTAAGCATATTCAATTTACATGGCATGCAATCAAAATTTCCACAATGAGATACTTGTCTGTCTATCGAAGGAGTACTATGAAAGTTTCCATTAACAGATGTAGCATGTTTCACTTCAGACTTACTCTTGGTTCAAGCATGAGTTAAATGACTAGAAGACCCACAGTTGTTACACAATTTTCTTGGAGCGTTAGGAATGTAACCATAATCATTCTTCTTGTTTATTCCTAACTTTCCATTTCTATTCTTCTTGGTCTTCATGACAGTGGGTTTAGAAGTTACTGTCTTACTAGTGATAACAGTAGGTTTAGATGTAATTGTTTTGACAGTATGATTTGATCTTACTGTCTTGACAGCAGCTTCTGAACTTGTTGTTTTGCTAGTATTGACAACATCTTCTAGACCCTGAGTACTGTCAAGGCAAAACTAACTGTCTTGGGGATTTTGACAATATCTTTTAACCTAAGGGTTTTTGTGACAGTATCATTGTCCTCATCATCTAGAATTTGTTTAAGAATTAAAGATTCCTCATCAAATTCAAACTCAGCCTTTTTAAACATGGGATTCTTGACATTCCTAAGTATAGAGGGTTTGACAATAGGTTTTTTAAAAGTAGTGTCTTCCTCTACCACATGTTTCTTACCATTTTTCTTCTCATAGTTAAACCCTATACCTACCTTTTGATTTTCAGTATTATCAACATGGTATGATTTTAACAATGAAGAAGAATTTTTATAGCTTTGATTTTAAGCTTATTTTCACTGATCTATTTTATGAGAAATTCATCAATCTGAGAAGCACAAACTACCTTGTTCTTAAGAATCTCATTTTCTTATTGTAAGGACTCAAAAGCATTCTGTCTAAGTTCTAGTTCTTCATTCTTTCATTTTAATGATTCATTGGCATTAGTTAGTTTGACAATTTCCTCATTAGCAGCTAGCATACTTGTATGAAAATTAAAAGTTTTAGAACTTAAACTTTCAACAGTTTTCTTATACTGAGATGTAATCATATCAACAGTAGTAAGAAAAGGTACCTGACTTGATGAAGGTGGTGACTCTTCTCCAGAGTTTGCCATGAGAGCTAGGTTTCCATACTCTTCATCCTCTTCATCATCAGATTCATCCTAACATTTGCCTTCAGCTATAAATGTCTTTCATTGTTGCTTCTTGAGCAAGGCGTCATACTTTGCTTTGAGTTCTTCATAGTCATTGACATTTCTTCTCACTTGCTTTGGTTTTTTGCATTCAGTTGCAAAATGCTCCATCTCATTACAGTTGTAGCATCTTATCTTTGATATGTCCATCATTCATGTCTTGTATCCACCTTTACTGCTTCCTCCAGGTTTTGATGTGTTTCCTTTGTTGAACTTGGAGCTTCGAGTTTTGGGTTTAAAGGACATGTTCTTCTTGAATCTCAGGTTTGAGAACTTCATTGCCATGTAAGCCATGGTTTTATTTTTCATATTATCAAGTTCATCCAGGGTGTAGAACTCATCTTCATCACCATCCTTGAGTTCAAGAGTAACACTTTCATCTTCATCAGTAACCTCTTCGATCTTAATTTGTTGTTGATGTTGAGACTCTTGAAACTGTAGCATTTTTGGATCCTGAGCCACTAGAGCATTTAAGGTGTTGGTCATCTTTCTTCTTTGGACAAACTGAATAGCTCTCTTTTGTAACAACCCTAGCTCATAGGTTTTAAGAATTTCATATAAAGTTTCAAGAGATACTTTTGACATATCCCTTCCTTCTTTTATAATAGTAACCTTGTGCTCCAGATGGTCAGGAAGTGTTAACATGAATTTCATGTTTACTTCCTTCTTGTCATAAGACTTTCCATGCAGCTGCAAGTCATTTATCAATCTGGTGAACCTCTCAAACATCTCAGTCAACCCTTCATTTGACTTGGCCATAAAAGCCTCATACTGAGACAACGGGATTTGTCTTTGGTTGTCTTTCATCTCTTATGTTCCTTCACATAGTATCTCAATGATTTCCCATATTTGTTTGGCACTTGTGCAGTTGACAATGTTGTTGTACATAACATTGTCAAGTGCTTCAATGATTATGAACTGTAAACAATCATCTAGAGCTACTTTTTTTTCAGTATCATTGTACTCTGAAACCTTTTTAGGAACCCATTAGGCAGGTATTGTCTTGCCATCTACTGTGGTTTCAGGTACATATGATTGAGAAATAAAAGGACCATTTTCCAAAATACCAGAATAAAGTGGGTTGACTGTTTTTATGAACAACATCATTTTTCTTTTCCAAAGATTGTAATGTTCTTTGTCAAAGGTGGGTATTTTTATACTGCTTACTTTCTGTGCACTCATCTTGGATCTTTTCAGGTTAGATATGTTAAACCTACCACTCTGATACTAGTTGTTAGGTAAGATAAGTGTTGCAGAATGGGGGGTTGAATGCAACTTGATTAATTATGCAAGATTATTGCTAACAACAAACAAGAACCTTAATTAACAAGTATTAAGATGCAAACAACAAAAACAAATAAACAAGACAGTGTTTAAACTTCAAAAATTTTTTTATTATTTTTTGTTTTGCTACAACTGTCTAGAAAATAATTCCAGCTTCGATAGATATAATAACATTGAGTTTGCTAATATTTCTATACTTGAGAAAATCTAGCTCAGTTGCATAAAAGAAAATACTTGTGAGATATGTGTATTTATACTGAAACACATATCCCACTTACAAGTGTACTTTCCCTTGTTCCTAGAACAAAACTTGAAATAAAAACTTTACTTTTTCCATTCAAATTTGTCTTCATTCCATTTGTAGATAAACCAACTCTGAAATATGCAGAAATCTTTGACTTTTTTAGCACGCTTTACCTTTTGTTTGTCTTCTCTCAAGTTGCAGTAGTAGACTTGACAGACTAGATAGAAATATCCAAATCATTCCTTGTATTTTCACTATCTAGTCTGCTACCTGAAACAGATTATCAGTTTCACTAAAAGTTTATTGTCAACTTTTAGCTCCTCTGTGGTGACAGTATCTTCGGCTTCGCATACTCTGCTGTCAAGCTAGATAGTCCATGAAACATATTGTCTCCAAAGCTGCTGTCAACTATCCCCGCCAATGTTGTTGTCAACTACTCCGCCAAAGTTACTGTCAGTAAAACTTGTTATCTTCAATTTTTCATTCTCCGCCAAGTTTACTGTCAATGGAATAATTACTGTCAATAATACTTGTTGTCTTCAAATCTTCATTCTCCGTCAAGTTTACTGTCAATGGAATAACTACTATCGTATGTTCCAATTGTGTTGTCACTTCTAATGTACTGTCATAGACTTGAGTATTGTTGTCTGAGTTTTGAATCATGATGTACATGAACACTTAGTGAACTTCTACTACATGACTCATTTTTATTCTTTTATTCAAGGCAGTAACTTTCAAATGTACTGTCACCTAACTAATACTTTTTAAATGTATTGTCTACAAGTGACTACTAACTATACTGTCAATATATATATATATGACAATATGTTTAATTTAGCTTAATTAAACTTAAAACTAAGTACATTAGTTGATTACACCACAATCCATAACATGCATATCCCTCACTCAGTGAAGTGTTTCCCTCTAAACCTCCCCTTATTACTATTTCCCGATAGGCTTTCCTTTCTCTCCCTCTTTCAACCCGGACAGTGTCACACAACCCGATAGAACGACCCCCCGCAGCGGGAACACCTCCGATGGTTGCAGTCAAACCCGAACACTCCTAAGGGTAGTTTAGGCACGAGGACCTTCTATTCCGACATAACCTGAAAGCGGGCTAAACTGGCTTTTCTACTAGATGAATTATCTAGCAGCTATAAAGAAAAGAATGTGTAATTAGTAAAGAGGGGGAGGGACTTATTTATAGGAGGAAGGGAAGCGGGTTTGTGGTTATGGGTTCAATGTGGGACAAAGAGTAAAAGTGAGGAAATATTATTTTGGCTTAAAACCTCAACATTTTCAGCCCCTGCATCTGTTATCATTAGTCCTGCAGGAGAGGTTTTCCAACATAATGGCACCATTTTATTTTCTTGGCACGGAGCTGCGGGTTTTCCTTTTAGCGACGAGTGGTTACGATACCTATATTCTAAAGATGTTGAAGCCCAAGAGCATCCCTCCTTGACAGCACTCTTAGCCGCTCCTGATTGTGATTATGTCATCAATAACAAAGGGGATAAGGTATTCAACATCTCTTGTAGCATCATGCTGTGTCAATATGACAACATTGTAATCTACAACTAACTTATCGTTTCATGCTTTAGTTTAATATATATGTTTTCATTTGCATGTTCTAATGAATATAGAATATCATCTGTCTGTATCCATTATATATGCCTACTTTTTTTGCCAGATATCTATCGCTGATCTCGAAAATAAGGTGGTTGCCTTGTATCTTTATGAAGAGGGTCGCCGTGACAACCTCACAACAGCAATGCATATGATTTGACGCCTAGAAATGAGTTTGAGGTTGTGCTCATTTACATCTATGACTCATGGAATACTATTTTCCGTACAAATGAAGAATCGTTCAACACATTTGCAAAGATGCCTTGGTTTAATGTATCCAAATTACTTAATATAGTAATCAAATAAATGATTAATCGATGAGTTTTTTGGGATAGTATTCAATCAGTTTCTGATATGTCTTTTTGTTTATACAAAACTAATAATATTATTATTCGAGAAAGTATCTACACATGATTTATGTGGATTGTCTTTCATTCCAGTCCGAATATATATTTTTAATGAACACTTGCAACTCACTTTCATTTTACCCCTACATATTCAAGAAAGGTGAAAATAAAAATAAATAACATAAAATATGTATTTTATATTATTAATAATGTTAGTCAAAGAGGAACTCTGCTTATATAATCATTAATTTTTAATTTTCCAGTCCGATTAGTATTTTAATGTTGGTCGAGTACATTGTTGTGTACTTGTATGGTAAGTTGGTAACTGGCCAAGAATAAATAAAATGGGGAAAGGATATGAGAAGAAAGGAAATTTTATAAAATTACTAAAAACAATAAGATTCCAAAAGTAGTCCCCAAGTAATACCATAAAATATATATACTACTACTAGTAGAATTATAGAAATCTGAAAAATAAATAAAAAGACATTGGTACCATGTATCAATAATGAAAAGGATATAAAAAAAAATGTATTCCCCAAGTAAATGATCAGATATAATTTTGTCCTATAAATTAGTTATAGGGGGTGTTTGGGTTAGGTTATAAGTAATAAGTTACTCTTTTTTTAAAGTATTTTTATTTTTTTTTTGAAAATTAATATTTATTTTAGAAATTTAAGATCAAATCTTATTTCCAAATTTGAAAATAAGTTACTTATTTTCAGAAAAAGTACATATATACCAACTTTTTCAGCTTATAGAAATCTCTATCTATTTTGTTTTTAAATATTTTCAAACTTTGATTTTTTAATTGATTAGACTGTTATATATTCACCCTACTTTAGTACTTTTACGGTTACTCAAACGGGATAATCTTTCAACTTCTCCCCTTACTTCACTCCTTGAATCTCTATCTATTTTGTTTTTAAATATTTTCAAACTTTGATTTTTTAATTGATTAGACTGTTATATATTCACCCTACTTTAGTACTTTTACGGTTACTCTTCACTACCTCTTTAAAACAGTAATTAAATCTCATTCATTTTCTTTAAAGATTCACCGGAAAAATGAACCACCCAAACGATTTGTTGCCGGTGACATATAAAGTTCGCCGGAATTTCACCTCAAAACAGCTTTCTTCAGCCCCGGCGAAGTGGGGCTCACAAAATCTTTCACGGGTCGTTCGAATTTTCTTCACGGACCCCGATGCCACTGATTCTTCAAGTGATGATGACGTACAAAATGAATGTATGACTCGCCGGAAAATCAAGAAAAAGTATATAAGTGAGATAAAGATCGGAGCTTTCTCTGATAAATCGCCGGAAAATCCAAATGGGGTTGTTAAGAAGAAGAAATTAGAGAGGCCCACCAAGCCAAATGTGAAAAAACAGGTCCCACCAAATTGTCCCAAATATCGAGGTGTCCGGTGGCGACCATGGGGAAAATGGGCAGCTGAGATACGTGATAGTTCTCGAGGTGGTAGAATATGGTTAGGCACATATGACACAGCAGAGGAAGCTGCATTTGTATATGACAAAGCTGCTATTGAAATAAGAGGTGCAAATGCTTTGACAAATTTTTTGAAGCTGCCGGAAAATATCCCACCGCCGGCAGTATCGTCAGAGCCGGAGTGTAAGTTGGAAAGTGAGGTGCAGTCTCCCACTTCTCTTTTCAGGTTTAGGGGTAAAGGTGAAGGGATGAATGGTGACTGGAAACCTGCTGAAGAGGTTGAGTTGAAAGATGGATTATGGGGATGGGATGATTTTGAGTCATGTTATTTGAGTACATCTTCACCGTTGGTTTATGGAGAGATGATGAGTGTTGTTGAAGATCGGAGGTGTTTGGATGATGAGGAGAGTGTTTCATTTGATTTTGTCAAAGATTTCAAGTCTTGTGCATGGGACGTAGAAGATTTCTTTGGTGATTCTTAGTCATTTATATGAAATAAAACTAATGCCTTAACTAGTACTATATATATTAGTTATGGTTGCAGATGTTTGAGGTAGGGAAGCTTTTAGTATATTACTATCAAGTATGTATATATATTTACTTTCAAAAAAAAAAGTATGTATATATATTAGTTTGGTAATCTACCTATATTTTGGAAATTATAATTATAATTGGTTTAAAAGTTGCTGTGTTATGTTATATATTAAGCATGTGATATAAGTGTAATTGTGTATATAAGATCAATGGAAATTTATGGCACATGATCAAATTGTTGTTGGGCTATATATGGTTGTTAATAAAACGTGAGGTGTGCGTAGTGTGAGCTTAAAAACCAGTGGTTCATTGTCATTGCATTTGCAGGTATGTCTTGGCTTGAAGAACCTAAAATATTAAGTTGATATAGTAATTCTTATTTATTGGATTGGCCATTGTAGAGATTTGACCAAAACATACCAGCAAAATAATCCCTTCGACCTTCATTCTTGCTTAACTAGCATAATTATGAATGGTTCATGGAATACGATACTTATACGATACTATTAAAAATTTATTTTTTACAAGTCAAAAAATAAATTTTTAATAGTAAATATCGTATATGAACAAGTTTTATATTATGTATAATTTTATATTTAAATTTCATATCTTTTAAATTAACTCTATATTTTAATTAAAAATTAGTATAGAATTCTATTTTGAACATATATTTTTTAGGTAAATTTAGATAATTTTCATAGATACTAATATTATTATTTTTTTATAAAAAATTGATCCATAGAAATCAATATTACCGATCATAATTTAAACCAGAATATACTCCCTCCGTCCCGGCCAAATGTTTACATTTGGTCCGGGCACGGAGACCAAGGATAGTGGGTGTAATAGTGATTTTATTGTTAAAATAAATGAAATAATGGGTGTAATAGTGTAAAGTGTTGAAAAAGTGGAGTGAAGTAGTGGATGTAATAATATATTTATTGTTAAAAGTTACTATTTTTAGTAATGTAAAGAATTGGGTGGGACGTCCCAAAAAGGAAAGTGTAAAGAATTGGTTGGGACGGAGGGAGTATAATTTATGAAAATAAATAATGAGAACTTACAAGTTTTACAAACAAGAGTGGGGAAACATATGAAAGATATACAACAGCACAACTGTAAATGCCTCATGTACAGTCGATATGCACTTAAAGATAACTATAGCGCATCTTAATAATTTATTCAGTCCCTGAAATCTTCTTCTTCAATGATTCGATTTCTGTTGATAGCTCCTTTCTACTTGACTGAGAAACAAAAACGGGAAAAACATAAATGTATATATCTTTGTAAGAAACATAATCATTCATGTAAAGACAGTGCTATAACTTTATGAGAAGACAGAAGCTTATCCTAAGATATAACTTTGAAACAACTGCTTTAAAATTATTCAAGTGAGACAATATGATGATACTATTATCAATTCAGTAGGAGCTCTCACTTGCGAACACAAAAAATCCTAAAAGTTGTACATACGCCATCCGTTGCAGAACTGATTAAGCCATTAAGCACAATACAAAGACATATATATTTCTCTGACAGTGTCCAATATATATATCCATATAGCGAAATCAGGCAACATGATTCTCAAAACCTATAAGCCAATACGTTTATAAATTATAACTGACATGAACCTCCCCGATTTCAGGTAGTCCATGTCAGTAATTAGCTGGCCGGAAAAGATATGAGCCAACAATACATTACAGTACCATCTAACTCAGTTAGATCCCAGAAGCAGCACTTATCTATGACCAGCAATATTTAATAGTACCATTTCAAACTTTTACCTTGAATAAAAGGTATCGGTAAACAAACCATCCGCTGTACCCAAGACCGACCAACTCCATGATCTTCGGAAGCTAATATTTTAGAAGAAATTCAGAAAAGAAATCACTTGGCAGATCATGAAAAGATTATGAAAATATTTATCTATACAGAAATTATTTAAGCCACACTAAGATCCTTCACTCGAGAAGTGCATTTTATCTGGCTAAATAAATACTAGGAAACAATAAGGATCAGAAATGTAAGAACAGTTACCAAGGGAACTGAATTGACGGCACCAACAAGTATCGACGATATCCAAACTGCTACCAGTGCTCCACCTCCATAGACAAGTACAGTAGATTTGTTTTCAACTGCATCCCACTATTATGAAAACAGTGTACAGCTTTATTAACATGTTACTTGAAATGAAAGTAGACAAGTTATGAAATTAAAAAAAATGTATGAGTAATATTTTCAGCGCAGGCCAATTCCTTAATGGTGCCTGCTTTACCTTTTGTTTTATATCTGTGAAAATTTCTCCACCATCAATAGTCTCTTCCGTGGACGAGGCCTTGATCTGGAACCTAGAAGGATTCCTGGACACTTGAATACAAAAAAAGTAAGAAAAGCATTAGTTTTAAGTGTATGCACGCATTACTGAAGGCTAAATTGCACAATATTACTGAAAAAGTGCATTTGAAAAACCCACAACCCTCATCAGTAGTATAATAATAATAATAGTATTAGATTAGTATATGCATAGCCTTACTAATCATTCAAAAACCCACAACACTCATCAACAACTCAACCAAATAAACATAATGAATCATAACATTAACAAGAAGATGCAAGCTACGTACCTGAAATGCCTTTAAAGGAAGTTGAAAAGGCTGGTGACTTGGAGGAGAATAATCTACGTGGAAGGCAAGGCAACGAGGAGGAGGTTGTAGATATAATGACAGCAGTGGCCACCATACAACTGCAAGTAGCCGCCGTCATAATTCTTTTCTTCTCTCTTGGCTACTGTCTGTCTCTCGTTTTTGTTACTCACCAGTAATATACACTTTTCTGTTCTCTTTCTTCACATTTATTTCTTATGTTCAATAAACTGCCATGTGGAGCTTTCTAATTGGTTGCTTCCCCTATCTTCAAATCTCTTGCGCTTGGTATTCTTCATTTCTCCCTCCCGATTTCTCCCACCATTGCTAATCTAGTTTTGTCCTTGTTATCAAAATATCATTATTTATCATTTTAAATAAAATAATTATTAAATAATAATAAAACATGAGTAGAAGAAAACTCTTTTTCTTTTTTCTTTTTGCTAAGTAATAATTTTATAAACCAAGTAGAAAAAACACAAAAAAATTATTTCCCACCAATATGACAACTTAAAAACAAAACCTAGGAGCAATTTCAACCGCTTTTCTAAATGGGCTCCTCTAAATGAATCCTTAAACTCAAAAATAGTTATGTCCTATTAACAGAGCCTCTAGTCATCTCCTATTTTATTTTTTTAAATTAAAAATTCATTTCCCTCCTTTTTTCCCACATCTTTTTTCTTTCCTCCTTTTTAAGAATAGTTAGATTCAAATTTATTATTATTATAATAATAGAGAATGAATATAAAAAAGATTATTAGAGTTGTGATTATTGGAGTTGTACCAAATAGATTAGCTAAATCTTATATTTTATAATATTTATAAGGAACCAACTAGGACCGGATTCGACTTACTAGCAAATGCATCAAACGGCCTTAAAATAGCAGGTCAAATTCAGCATTACACCTCTTGCTCGCCAAGCTGTCCCATAATTGCCGGAAGCCATTAATGTACATGGTCAGCTGAACCCAACAAAAAAATTCAGCTTCATCACAATCTGCAAACACAAGATTTATAGGCTTACGTTGGTCATTAATAATGTGCTGTTGTGCACAGTTTTCAGATCCAATTTGCTCCCAAAGGTAGTTAACAATTGTGAACTCAATTGACAATTTACATGTACCTAGTCCAGTCCAAGCCAACTGTTAGCAAGTAGAGTAATTGCAACACTTGACAAATTGGTACATCGGTAATAAGTCAGTGCTAATAACTCAGAAATATTGTTTTGTGCAAAGACAGATACAGATGGTCAGCTGGTCACACACAAACAGATGAAAAATACTACTACAAGGAAACTATCTACAATGTCACAGTCGTATGGTGAGCTCAGCTCTTAGATGGAGTACACCATTGATGAAGTATTGACTGTCATCAGAAATGAACTCTGTCCACGGAATACCAAATAAATTCCGGTAGCCCACTGCCTTGCCCCCTGTAAAAGTGTAGTTACCCTTGTATTTGCTGCTATAGTCCTCTGTTGCCTTCGACCTTGCTGCAAATTCATACTCTACTGGAAAACTAACAGACCCTTTCTCTTGCATTCCCAAAAACAGCCCAAAGCAGTGGAACGAGCTCTGCTGATCAAGATTGCAATGTGCAGAAAGAAAAAAACCTTGTCCACCCAAGTGGAAGACTTGTGAATAAACCCTTCCTGATGGGAACAAATTTGTACATTCCTCACGCTTGAGATCCAAGTAGACCACACATTGCTGCCGTGGAAGTTCAAAGTCAATCACCTTAATAGGTCGATACTTGTAGGCTCGTTCTATGTAACGCCGATTTGTATTGAGGGACTCCTCTGCAGCTAAGATTCTTTGACGATGGGGTGCCTCAGCCTTGAAAAAGAGGGCCTCTAGCACAACCTTGGAGGCAAGTTCATGATCAAAATCAGTGCAGGCCAGAACCTTTTTAAGCTTCCGGCAACTCATGTAAGGAAAACGGATGAAACGACCAAGTCGAGACCCCAAGATTTCCTGCCGCTCCTCAAGTTCTGGATAGTGAACCCTGGACCATTTGAGTATCAAATCATATACTAAATCCTCAGATGCAACCTGGAGGTCATCACATGAAAAAATTGCTTCAATGCCAGCTAGAGGCAGGCGCATGACTTCATCTGTAAACCTGATTAATTACAAGATAATTTGTTACTAATATACAAACTGTTAAGTGGTAACTCCTAACAGAAAACATGAAACTGGATTTCAAATGCAACTTCAAATTATTTGTATTGTTGAAAACTTAACTGCCAGCTAAAAGGAACACTGCTGATGCAAGACAAAAAAAGATATCTGCTAAAATCCATCAAATCTCTATATACTACAAACATCATACATAAATATTATACGCGTGTTCTTGCAACAGTTAGGATGGAGATTGAACGAAAGAAAAATTATCACACACAACTTTAGAGGGCATATAACATTCCCCCAACACAAACCAGACAAAGAATGAAAATAGAACATTCAATATCATTGAAAGTATGTTTAGGTACCAAATTGTAAATTGTACTTACTTTGATACGTCTCTGTAAAGAACAGCCAGAAACTGCTTTGCTGCGTCTGTTAATGGCTGAACAGCTTCAGCCATTAGGACGCTTGAAGGAAGCTCTAGATATAACAATGCAGACTCAGGGGTCATCGGCAAGTTCCGTAGCAAACGGCTGCAATACCTCATGCATGAAGCGACCTCAAACTTGTCAGCCGCCATCAGGACATCCAGTAAAGCAGGAGCCGTGGTAACTTTTAAGGTGTTGCTATACATAAAATTTAGGAGGTCCATAAGAGCAGCTTCTTCTGTTTAAATGATAGGGGGGGATATAGATGTCAGTTGTTTTATGAAAAAGATCTCTAGAACTCGACTAAAGTCCTACAGGTATGATGTCAAATAATATCATGTAGCACCCATCTAGTTTTTACATAAATGAGATCAGATTTTTCCATCACTAGTTTTACCTTGTACACACCCGATTCAAAGGAACCAATTAAGACCCTTGTTTATACAGAAAATCTATTTAAGCTGATGCCATAAGTTGGGACAGAGTCACATAAGAATCTTAAGTTACAAACCTACCATAAGCATTTATTCGTAGAGTTACATTTCGCTGCTCCGACTCCTTCATCCCATTAGAGAACAGCTACACATTGAACACACAAAAGATTATCATTCACAATCTTTTAAGGCTAGGGACTTAACAAAAAGTCAATATCCACTTGAAAAAAATTAGAAACAAGTAATGGAAAAAAAAACTTTAGCAAGACCTACTTTGTAGAAAAATGGACTCTTTGCTGCCAGAATCGGAGAGCTTATATGCAGAGTTATAGTTCTTAATACTGTAGTACACTCCATGCTCCGGTTTGAATGATTGCAATTTGCAGCCTCTTCTCCTAAAAAAATGCAGGTAATCTAAGAGACTACTTTTAAAGGAAAATATAATTCCTTGCTTATTGCTACTTTTAAAGGGAAAAAAATAGCCGAAAGATATAATTTAAACGTGATCCAGAAAATTTAGATAACCCACAATATCATAATTATTTGGAAGATATACCAAAAGATAACTAATCATAACCAAAAATCAGTGTATGAAGTTCTCCTCCAACTGTATGAATTAACAAAGGTATGAAGTTTAATACTATGTAAATATCAATCTATACCAACTACAAGTTACCTAGTTGATAACAAATTGTACTACAGTAAGAACAAAGGCAAAAAACTTAAAGTCTAGTTAAGGAACTTTAATACATACTGAAAGTTTAAAACTCGTGAAGGCTGTGGTGACTATCAGCATTCTCCTTTTGATACAATTTATTGTTGCTGATATCTCACGGTAAATAAACTATACTAAACTTGTTTTTTTTTGGGGGGTAGGGGGGATACAACTGGAGTTTCATTCGAAAAAATAGAACTACAGTTTAATTCGATTATAATCCAGAAAGCATGGGTATCATAAGATATCTAACACACTTTGTATCGGATACAGAGGTGCGGGAGTGCACCACGTGGCGTGTCCCTATACAACTGGAGTTTCATTATTGAAAAAATAGAACACCAACATTTTAATCGATTATAATCCAGGAAGCACGGGTATCGTAAGATATCTAACACACTTTGTATCGGATACAGAGGTGCAGGAGTGCACCACGTGGCGTGTCCCTATACAATTGGAGTTTCATTATCGAAAAAATAGAACCCCTACATTTTAATCGATTATAATCCAGGAAGCACGGGTATCATAAGATATCCAACACACTGTGCATCGGATACAGAGAGGGGGGAGTGCACTACGTGGTGTGTTGATATGCAGCACAGGGTGCGTGCGTTTAGGTTACGGCAGTGGCATAATGTGTATTTTGAATTTAATTTTCGAGATTTCATTACCCATATAGTTTCAAATAATACTTCTGACGTAATTGATATCACAAGTTTACATACTTTAAATCAATTTGTTTTTTTATGCAGATGAGGAATAAATCCAGAAAAGGGAAAAAAATACAATAACCTAAAAACAAAACCATTTTGTAATAATGAACTTAACTTTTTGTTCCTTGTCTTATCAATATGCCGCGAAAAATCCCAACCTCCAAATTTATTTTTACAACTCATATGGAAATAATTGATTCGCATCTTAACAGTACAACAATGTCTACATATAATTTATATAAAACATTTCCCAAACCTGATTTTGCTTCTTCAACCATCGCAACTCCATCCTCATCTTCATTTTCACAGCCAAAACCCTCCTCCGTGTCCGGTTGGTTACAATCTACTATTTGCTCCTCCTCAATAACATCAACTGCTGTAAATAGCAACAATACATTTCATTAAATGTCCTCTAATGATATCACTATTACATACAATAATAACGAAACACAAAACCATTCTCCAATATCACAGATACATATCGTGATTAACAAACAGACCTAAAAGTACACATGTATCAAAAATCCACACAAGACACTCCCACACGATTAAACTCTACAGTATCACAATAAATTCTATATCACATTCACATACCAGCCCCGAAACTTTTTAATGAACAAGTGATAAACACGCTCAACTAACAAAATCACCCCCAATTGATACAAGCTAAAACCTCCGCATTTTTCCGAGAATTACACTGCACTAATTAATCTATCACATTATAATTTTATCTACCATCGAAATCCACAACTTCAAATTCACATTTCAGCTGGATTTCAACCTTCATTTCATATTTACTTCCAATTCAACATAAATTTCACAGTTATAAACCAACTGCATAGATGAATAAAAATAAACCCTAAATGACAATAAAAATAGATACAAATTATAGATACAGATAGAGATAAAACTGACCATTATCCTTTTGGACAACATCTTCTCTCCTCCGCTTACGATGCCTAGCCCAATCAGAGAGACTATGAGACACTTCATCGCCGGAGAAGCAATTATCGTCGGCGAGAATCTCGATCCGGAGAGTGCGGTCGGAGAAGTTACTGTCATTAAATGCGAATCCAAAATCAGCGTCACGTGAAACGACGTCGTTGGAGTCAGAAGATTCCATGGTGGAGGGAGGATCAAAAAGGTCCGTACCCAAATCCTTCATCTCTAGGATTTCCTAATTCGAAACCCTAGAAACGATATATATACACAGATATATGATTTTGTATGTATATGTTTTGCGTCTCGGAAGTTGTGCAGGAGGAAAAAGGAGGTCCATGTAACCAAAAAACAAAACTACTTTCTATTTATAGACTAGTGTGTTTCTTGGATAAGTTTATTCTTTTTTACTTGTATCCGTAGATTTTATTCAATTTTTTATTCGATAAAAATGTACAATACATGTAAATTGTACATGCCTCTTTTTCTTTGCTAGTTTATATTTTATGGGTGTAAACCAAATTCATTACATCACTATTAATCTACTAATATTCAGTAATATTATTTATAGACTAATTTTAATTAAAAGTGCTACTAATTAACTAATTTAGAGTAATCATTTTGTAACTCGTTTGTTTATTGGTTCTTATCCCTACTTAAACTCGTTTGTAGTTTTACTAGGTAAGATTAGGGAATTCATTTTGCTGAGGGAATTCATTTTGTTTAGACACTGCGTAAAAGTTGTTTGTTTAGACACTGCGTAAAAGTTGTTCGGTTCGGATGTATTAGGGGTCATTTGATTCATTTGTTAACGAGTGTAATTTGCTTTTGATCCTTCACTCTAATTTGTCTATTCAAACAAATTTGTATTCTAAAACATTACCATTTAATTCCTAAAAAAGTATCATTAGCGTCCAATTTCGGAAATCTAATATATACATTTACTTAAATATTTTGTTGGTATTAAAAGGTGGCCTAATTCTTATAAATTTAAGATTAAATTTTCACTCCAAGGCCTATGGTTTAAGCCTTTAAGGGTGGGTGTCGGTAGATGGCATATCTTAGCTGCAATTTTGCTCATTCATCAATTGCTTTCTAGAAATCTTGCCAGACCTAACATGCATAGTAATAACCAGTACATATAGCCAATAAATATGTACATAACTAGCAACAAAACTTCAGTAACATTAATTTGGTTCGTATGGTTCTCTTGGTGAAAAGAACTCTCCGGAAATCGTTTATATCATCAGCTGCATCTTAAGATGCTCAATTTCAAATGAAACAATCACCCTCGTACAATCGCCTGCACAAGTACTGCAGCCTGCAGGTAACTGGATGATCATTAAAACACATGCTTCCTACTTGCAGCTGCTGTTAAGTTTATAGGAACATGCACCGTTATTTTTCAATTACCCAATAACTTCCTGATTCTTGATCCCTGCAAACATAAGTTCAATGTGGTAAAACTAGATTACAACGAACCGTGGGAAATCAAGAAGGCGTACACTTTATTTGACTGCCTACAAAACTTCCTATGTTACCAGAAGTGTAAACTTATACCTTTAGTGTACTTTCAAGCAGGTTCATAAAGACCCACCATGTGTCCATCAATACATCGCACAGCTGCAACCTGCAATCAAGAATGTATATTTTCCTTCACACTAGAGTTTCTTGTTCTAAGAGCAGCAAAGAACAGATCAGCAAAGAGAACAGAAGAAAGAAGAGAGGAGCATTAACGGGATTTAATAGAAAAATTGCAAATAAAATTATATAACTGTTGCACCAAGTACCTTTCCATAAATCTCATACTTGATGGGACCATCTAGCTCCGCACCTAACGCCAATAGTTTTGTTACAGAATTATTGATGTCAGGGACCGTAAAGGATAAAAGTGATGAATATTCTTTCTCGATGACCTTCTCCCTGTAAAAGTAGGGTTGGCAGGTTAATCATGAGTTGATAGTTAATAGTCACAGAGAAGAAATACATGCTAATGTAAAAGAAATACTGCTTATCCAGAGCTAAATCAGGATGTATCATGAAGTCCTGCTATGTGAGCAATTAAATTTCACTCATTTTATTCAAATCCGGATTCAACTTGAGTAACAAGAGTAGGTTTGGGTTGGCGGAGATTGTGCACTAAAACCGAGATATAAACATTTTCATTTCTTATGTAATTTTTATATAGAAATTATGAAATTCACAGCCTCGAGCTATGTAAGGTGTTAGCACAAGCGCTGGAATTCAGACTCTTGAAAAAGAATGGCTTCAACATCATTCATAACAACTTGAGAAATAAGAATCCGAAACTGGAGTATTCCAAACAAAAACCGAAGAATTGCTGCAGGAGAAGAAAAAAAAATAGGCAATGAAGTGCCACAACAGGGAATGATGCAGTCGAGTTACAAAGGGAGGATGACCAAATTAAAGTTGCAATTTAGCCCGTAACACGCAACTTAGAAGATAAAGCCAAGTTGACGAATATTGAGAAAGCTAGCACATATATGTTAGAAAATGGAAAGTTTAAGACATATTTTTGATATGTTCTCGATGTAATTTCCGGAAACTAACTGATGGAAGTTGTTCCTTGCTATGAGGACTTAAACTTTCATGTTTGGATCTAAGACATTTTTTTAGTGTAATCCATAAAGAAATTGAGTTGAAGTTGCTTGTTTGAAATGAGTTATGTGGGGTTTGTCCCACATTGAATTTGTAAAGGAAGGATAATAAGTTTATATAGCATCTTGTGTTAGTGTTGTTTATAACTACTAGTGTAAGTAGAATGTTTATGTCACATGATGCTATTGAGTACTTTATATCTTTTAATTGCAAATTTATTTGATTTATTTATATTGATTATTTAATATTAATATTAAATATATTGAGTAAGGATTATTTAAATAATCAGACTCTATATATATATTATAATATTAATATTACTTAATCTGAATAATATAAGTAACAAATAAAACTCATCTTGCAAAACTCTATTTTCTTTGTAAAACTCTACATCCAAGATGCCTATATATTGAGGCGTGCACATCTAATTGAGGAGAGCATCTAGCTTGTGTGCCTCTTGCTTGTACCTTGCATAATTAAAAAAAAAAAAAAATTTGCATAGGTTGTCGGGCAAATTGAGGTGTGCCTCTAGCTTGTGTGCCTCTTGCTTGTACCTTGCATAGTTAAAAATAAATTGCATAGGTTGTCGGGTAAATTGAGTTGTGCCTCTTTCTCCTACCTCGCATATATAAAGTGCATAGGTTTTTTGGGCGAACTGAGGTGCTAGTCGCTGTTTAGTGCTACGTATCTGTGGACGAAGTACTCAACACAGCGTAGTGGGGCAATAATCTCTTCAAGAACAGTCAAGACTTCCTGCAAGACTTAGCGACTCAGCAGTTGTTTGGTTCTATCAATGTATGCGTAAAGCTTCTGTTAGAGCTAAGCATTCTATCTTTTCTCTTGTCCTTACAGTTACTAATTTATATGTCTTGTTTTATCTTCGTGCTTTGTTTTGTTAATTGGTTTAATCTGCCTGTTCTTGTTAAATTATTTATATAACTGCCCCATTGTTGTGTGTAATTTTTAATTACGATCCAACAATATATATTTGCAAATGTGCAAATATCCTTGCCCGTAACATACTTGAGTGTGTGTGTGTGAGTGTGGCCACAATCTAATAGTGTATAACAAAGAAAGCCAACAACGCAAGTTTAGGTGAGGCAATTGAGCAAACAGTGTGTGGGCATAATGAATTTGTAAAGGGAAGCAACTGAGATGAGAAAATCATAAGGAGACCTGGGGGAATGGAGGAGAGCGAGCTTGAGGGGTCCAGATTGGAGCTCAGCCCAACGAAGAGTGCATACATTAATGCTAAAATCCAAGCCTTCTGAGTAAAATTTAGCTGCTTTTGGGACGTCTTTGTGCATTTGTAGTATCCATCTTAATGTTGTTGATCCACCCGCCATCCCCAACTCTCACCCTCACATTCCAGTTTATGTTTATTACTTTAATTTTTGCATATATATGCGGCCCAATTGGTTGGTGTGGAGTGGTGTTTATAAGTTATAACAATGGGCCGTTTAGAGAAATTGAACGATGCTTATGTTTTGGTACCAAATGTTTTAGAGGTTAACCGTGGTTCAATACCAAATATTTACTAAATTTTAACTAAAAATCATGAAAAACAAATTCTCTATTGATTCTTGAGCTTAGGTCACCCCCATCTGGTTCCGCCCCGGTTTAAATATTTGAATAGCTCAAATTGTCTTGTCATCCTAGGTCCTGGATTCGATTCTAACTTATCCCGAAAATTTTTTAGAACATATATTTATTTGTAAAATTATAAGCCAAATTATTCAAAGAAGAATATTTGAATTAATGATTTGATTATGAATTATGATTCATAATATTTGAATGGAGAAGGGAATTAAAATTTGTATTATGTGCCTAATAATTAAAATATGATATGATAAAATATTCTTTTATAATGATTGGACCCTTCTTAGTGCTCTTTTTGTAAATGAACTGTTCTTTTAGACAACAGTAAACTACCTATAACTGATAATAAATATCATCCCAAGCCTCTGTTGAGGCCAAAACCTTACGGTAACCGTCCATACAATGAGGCAATAACCTTATGGGTTGGTCGATACAATAGGGAAGTCATTACTATAGAAGCGCATATGATGTCATCAAAAGTTCAGGCCGGCTATATATTTTGCCTTCAGAGTTAGGAATGTGTTTGTAAGTATAGGACCATGACCAGGACAAAGAAAATATAGAAGCTACAACTAGTATTGGAAAAAAAAACTCTACAAACACATACTGATATACATTACAAAAGAACTTGTAAGAGAGTATTGGCAAGGAAATTTAATCGTTTAGACCATGGAGTAGGAAGCAAAAAACAGTGTGAAAAGGTAATTTGATAATCCAGTCGAATGTCGATTATGCCAAAACTGTGACATTGTGGCAGTATATTAGCAAAAGAAGAAGAAAAAAAATCCCATTTTCTGTAAATGAGCAGCCTCATTTGGCAAACACGTTATATGCGACTCTTTGAGAAAACTTATAGAGACAAAATATAATAGCCAAAGCATTACTGGAGGAAAAGGGTACACCAACGTCTAAAATTCTAAACAAGTTTGCTCATGACACCACTTCACATGCATATACGAATCACGGCTCCATTTCAAGTCTAGGCTCAAAGCTAAATCCAGTAAAGAGCTGAAGAGGGAATCTCTTTGTAACTGGGCATTTCTGAGACCACTTCCATTGCTTCTGGTTAAAGTCGAAGACAAGGAGAGCAGGAGCTCCGTAGCTCTGAATGTATACAAGGTCACCTGTACCACTGCTAGCAAAAACATCATCAAACTCTCCAAACCCCTGAAAAAACTTGTGGGGCATTCTGGCAATTTCTTGCCACTCCTTACCATTCAGAAGCCAGATACCAATGCCCTTTATTATACCATGTCGATCTTGTTTACCTATCCCTCCCACCATTACCAACTTTTCCTTTAGATTCATCAGACGGGCACAAGTAAGAGGACAGGGCATTGGGACAAATCCCCTCATCAACGGGCCATGGGACAACTTACCAGACAAATTATAAGTTACTAGTCCATGACGGTTCTCCGGCATGCCTCCCCCAGTCGAGTATATCAGGAAGAACAAGACCTCATTACAGATCACACTATCATCACCACCTCTCCAACCAGTTAAAACCTCTGACAAAGGGGTTGCCCATGTCTTTGTTTCAGATTCATAGATGTGAATAGATAGTTCCCACTGGAAAAAATTTCCCGGAACTTGCTTAGACTTCACAACTGATACATTGTAACTATGAGATACCTTTTTAACTGAGATTGTCATTGCGCTGTAATCAGAAAATTTCAAAACTGGAAGCTCTTCGAGCCTCCGGCAGTATCTAGTAATTGGGTTGCATACATATAGCTCATTTCTACTATCATTATCCATGAAGCAAACTAACCCACATGAAGAAGCGATAAACCAATTAGATGTTTCAATGCAGGGAAGTTCTATGCTATACCATTTCCGAAAAAGAGGGTCGAAGGCATAGCCTATTGGCTCATCAGAGCTCGTAAACATAAAATACCAAGGTTTTTTTGGGAAAGAATGCCTGAAATTCCACAAAAATCTCTTTGAACTAACAATTTTATTCCATCTTTTACACACACATCCCACCCTGAAGATGCTTGCAATGGGAAGATAAGCTAGAATGAGTTCTAATAAGTCATCAGGCAATATTAAATCCACCGAAACTTTTGTATTGTCTTTATTTCCCTCATCACTAAGCTCTGAAAACGAATTAAACCCGCCAATGTCTCTTACAATGTTCTCAAGGGAATGACTGACCCGTGATGGTTCCCCTTCCATAATGAAGGGAATTAAACAAAACCTGAAAAAAAAAAATCAATAAAATCACACAGGAAACTTCCTACCATACCCTCAAAAAAGAAAACTATCTAGCAATGCCTTCCCAGAATTTAAACCAAATTATAAAAAAGTAACAAGATCTAGGGATAAACAAATCCGACTGTGCCCCTGGAATAAAATTAGGTTTTAGCTAATATCAGATCTTTGTGCAACAGAAATGTGTTCAACTCAGAAAATACATTAAGTTATCGATAAGACAGAGCTACTTATTAGAGAATGAGTCTAACATCATGTAGATGCTACTAGGATTAAAAAATAAAATAGAATAGAATAATAATAACTTCAATGAAAACCACAGCCCTGTTTGTCCCTAAAAGTTGAACTTAACAAGCCATTACTTCTGAATACGTAAAGAGATATCTTCTACGAGCATCCATAGATAGCCAAGTAGCAAGGCTCCTTTCCCCTCCCTCTCATGGCCAAAGAGCTTGGCTTCCAAGGCTCCTTACCTGAGCTCTATCTATCTATATTACTATATATACATCTATGTAAAAATGTACTAATATAAAGCTACAGATTAAGATGAATATTGGGTTGCTACACTAATACGCTTACCAACTTGGTGATACCAAGGATATTAAGTAGTAAAACCCTAATATTCACATTACATTATTCGATTCCTAGGATACAGATCACATTGAAGTACCTTCAAAACATTGAGAAAAATGCAACCATTGGTTCCGTATTAAAGAACAAATAAAACAGGACAAAATAGAAATGTCAATATCAGAAAACAACAATTTTATTCCAGACTCGTACAGCTAAAATGTCGTCTTCTTCTTTTTCTTTGACAAAAACATAAATGTATATTCATAAAACAAGCCCTGCCCTAATTATTATCAAGATCAAGCACTAACATACAAGATTATCTACAAACAACTATCAAACATATAAAAGTAACCCCACAAACTAGAACAAGAAAATGCAAAAATCAAAATTAAAAAACCCCAAGAAAACATATTTAAAGAGAACTAAACAGATCAAGATTGTACCTTTCTGCATAAAGAGACTTCACTGAGCAATGGGTGTTGTTTAAAATTGATAGTAAAAATAATGAACTTGGATTATTTATTTTAGAGAATGTAGACAATAATAAATAAGAGTGAGATATGAAATGTGTAAGTATAGATTTAGCAGATGAGAAGGATGTATTTTGTCTTTGTTTGTTTACCTTTTGTTGTATCGATATCAACAAAAATGACAGGCCTTCTTCCTTTGGAGTAAGGCTTTCCCAATACTAACAACACAATGACAGGCTTCTTCCCTTGGAGCAAGGCTTTCCCAATACTAACAACACATCACACAAATGAGAGGAGAAAATTTAAGTGTTTATATAAAACAACAGAAAATAGGGTTAAAAAGGGGAAAGAAATAAAACATTGGGATTTTGTACATGTAAATCAGATTAGAGTATCAGACTGTCGCAAGTGCTGTCTTACTCGTTAACATCTTACGGGTCTTTGATTCATACGGTGGTATTACGGGTCGTTTAAATTAGTGGATTTAGACATTATTTCGGTGCCTCTTTCCCGATTCATTCTATTACAAGGAAAGGTGCATGGGGTCGCGATCAATGTGCCTAACCATGTGTAGACTGAAATGGAGCGGGTCGAGGGAATAAGCATTATTGGCGGACAACCAAATGGCCGTAAGAGTCTAGTATCAGGAATGGGTTAAATCTTAAAATGCTCACTGAAGTGAAGGGCATGTATCAAATAGGTGACTCTAGTTATCGGGGTCTCGTTTTGACCACTATAGTCGAGAGTGATGACAGTGCCGTTAGTCAACACAAGTTGACTAACGGAAAGTGACGTGACAAATCAGAATCAAATTTTTTTAAAAAAATTTTTTAAAAAATTCTTATTCTGATTTTAAAAAATTAAAAAAAAAAATATTTTCAAATCTTAATTTGATTTTAAAATTTTTTTAAAAAAATCTGATTTTAAAATTTTTAAAAAAATCTTATTCTGATTAAAAAAAAATTATTTTCAAATTTTAATCTGATTTTAAAATTTTTAAAAAAAACTTCTGATTTTAAAAAATTTTAAAAAAAATTCGGATTTTAAAATTTTAAATTTTTTTAAAAATTCTTATTCTGATTTTAAAAATTTTTTAAAAAAAATATTTTCAAATTTTAATCTAATTTTAAAATTTTTTTAAAAAAGATTTGATTTTAAATTTTTAAATTTTTTTAAAAATTCTTATTCTGATTTTAAAATTGTTAAAAAAATATATTTTCAAATGTTAATCTGGTTTTAAAATTTTTTTTAAAAAAATCTGATTTTAAAATTTTTAAAAAAATCTTAGTCTGATTTTAAAAAATTAAAAAAAAAAATATTTTCAATTTTTAATCTGATTTTAAAATTTTAAAAAAAATCTGATTTTAAAATTTTTAAAAAATTCTTATTCTGATTTTAAAATTAAAAAAAAAATTCAAATCTTAATCTGATTTTAATTTTTTTTAAAAAAAATCGGATTTTAAAATTTTAAATTTTTAAAAAAAATCTTAGTCTGATTTTAAAAAAAAATCTGAATATATATTTAATATTTTCTGTTAAAATTTAACGTTTTCCGTTAGTCAATTTGTGTTGACTAACGGCACTATCATCACTGTCAACTAGAGTGATGCAAATGAGATGCCAATAATTAGAGTGACTAATCTGCTACCAGCCTCTCACTTCAGTGAGCACTTTGAGATTTAACCCTATCAGGAATTGGGCCTAGTACCGGGATTGAATTTCATTATTGATATCATGTGTTTGGTTTAGTTTTGAAATGAAATTATTTAATTTAAATATTATTAAATTAATAGTTAAATTAATTTAATCTATAATATAATATTTATTGTTAACAATGTTTGATTGTATATATTATTACTTTTTGATTATTGATAATGTTAATTATCAAATAATAATAATAAAGTTGATACACATACCTTCCCCTCATACTCACCTCCGTGGTATCAAAAACTCATATCTTATGGGTTTGAGGTATGAGGTTGAAATTTAAAAAAAAAATGAAACAAACATTAAGTTTAAGTTTTATACATTTTAAACTTGTACCTCATTCCAGAAACTCCTGAACCAAACGACTCTTATACATTAATTAATATGTCGGATCTATTTTAAGGGTTTTTTATGTTTTTATAAATGTAAAAAAGTAATAGTTATATACAATAAAAAATTAACTTTTATTAAATAAAATTTAAATAATTTTATAATTTTATATGAGATGAATATTAAAAATAAAATTACATACAAGTGTGACATCTCAATGTACATGTTAAAAATCACATCTGATTTTTTTATAATATAATAATATATATTATGTACACATATATAAGAAATTATATGAGAACGAATTATATCACAAGATTTTAAAAAAATTTAAATATATATTCAAAAAATATCGAATACATGTTATCTCATTCTTATTCATAACATTTTCTAAATTATTTCCAATATTAAAAGCCAACGGGATAAAAGTGTAAATATACTGTCAATCGATCTGTTAAAAGTCTACTAATTTTTGTTTTTCCGTTTAGTGCTGCTTTTATATGTACTCCACAATCTTTTTGTTCTTTATTTTCTAGCTTTTTTTGTGTTAGCCGCATACACTTTGGCCAAACATTAAGCATGATATCGAAATGCTCAAATGGGGCAGACGCTTCTTTGCTTTCCTCTAATTCAAATATTATTTTTGGGGGTCCATTTTATTTTGTTTGTCAAAGTCATCATTCATGTCCAATAATATTTCATTACTTAACTAAAGTGACATCTTCTTTTTCCTTCCGACTCAACTCAAAAATAAAATGAATCATACCTCCTTTTTAGTTTTTATAATGAACATGAAATGTTGCATTAATTAATAGAGATGGTATGAGGTAACATGCATGATGCATTAATATTATGATGAGTTTATTTCACATACTTCAATTTGGTTATATATCTTGCAGGAGATCTTATGTCTACCCAATCAGATTTGCAATTTTCATGTCATTCTATTATGTTTCATCTTTTATTAATTAATTGCCCGGGGATAAAAATAAACACAGATGACAACAAAATTACAAGTGTCCGCTAACTAAATGTTAAAGTGACTAGATACGATTATATAAAACAATCAAGAACATGCACACCTCCTTCTTATCCTTGCAACTATCCCATATTTTAAAACACAAGTACTACAAGTGGCCATTCTTACACTTCGGCCTTTAATTCTCTATATATGTGATTGTGTCGACATATATTTTCTCCGTTTGATCTCGATAAAATTCATTTTTCATTTAATAATTAATATTTTATATTAATTCAATATAGATAATATAAATTTCCCGGACCAATAAAATAGAAAATATGACCATTATAAATTGAATGGAAGCTAGGAGTATCAAGTTATATAATGATGCATCAACTTGTACGTACGTGGTTTATGAATTTTATTAATGTGAAGGGATGTACATTTTGCGATTGATTTGTCTTGTTATGTTTTGTAAGTTGTAACTTGTAAAGCGAGATGGAAAAGCCACCGAATACAGTTGAAATATAAAGTGGAAAGTAGCAGGAATGACAACTGGCAAAATGGTGCATACATTGAAAGCAATATCTCAACCACAAAAGCAAAGCAATGCATTCACAGCTTCTTTATAATAATAATAATAATAATGTGCTTACAAGTTACAACTACAATGACAAAACAAAAATTATTATATAATTATTTCTCATTAATTTTTTTGCACAAATACACAGATATCTCCGTAATATAGTAGCGATTCTGATCGGATTCGTGGAATTGAAACACCAGTGTATCGATAGTCAAATCAAAATATTTACGTTAGTAACACACTCCAAACAAGTACCTACTATCTACAAGAAATGACAGCCCTACTGCTAATGCTGCTGCCACACATAAAAATAAATAAAGTAGATGCTCGAAATTAGGGTTTGCAGTTTTGTCGTATAACTTGGGAGCTAGGCATGCATTATAATATTGTTTCCCCACCATGTCACCAACCATACAATGACAAGATCTTCCGATCAATTAATTAATTTCCCTAACTCGAGGTTCATTATTTTCAGTCAGGGGGTATTCTAATTTTTTATCATAAATTATTGTCCAATCGATTTTAGTTCGTTGTTAACTCTAAACGCATGAAATAATCGTAATATATAGAAATTTTGAACTAATTCATTTTCGAGATAATTTAATCGTATAATGCGTATATATGATATCATTTGCAATTATAATCAAATGTGAAATAATTTATTTATTATCGATCTTTTTGTACCAAATTCGTTTGGTACACGTAGACATGTTTAACACTAGACACGGTCAATCATTCTAACACTCACTCCCACGTCGAGTAGATTGTGATAATTTGTTCAGTATATAATTAAAAATAATGCTACTAAGTGCACCAACAAAACATGATCTTTTGGAGGCATGTGACGGGCTTGTGAATTACTCAAGTTATTGTATCTGGATCAGTTTACTTTGATTTATTTTTGAATTCGGAAATCAAAATTTGACCCGATTTTTGAAAAAACATTGGAATTTGATCTCGTTGTCACAATCAACTAGGGGACAAAAGGTTTTCATGATGAAAAGTGATAGCAGGTGACGTAGTTAACTTAGTCCATATTATTATTTTTTTTCTTTTTTGCTAAATTAGTCCATTTTATTGTAACCCAACAAAATATAACCTTTTTTTTCTTTTTCTTAAACGAATACAAATAATTAAACAAATATGAATGGTTCTTGAATTTAAACAAATCTGAATATGAATACAAATAACTATTCGGATAATAAACGAATATGAATAAATCTGAATATTATAAACAAATACGAATATGAGAATTGATATATTCGGTTCAAAAAGTAAAAATAAAAGCACCACTATATATCCTACCTGAGACCTCAAATTTTATGTAATTAATAATAGGAAACCGAACCAGATCAAGCTGTTCAATTTTTAATTTTACGATTTCGGTTTCGATTTTATATGGTTCAATTTTAACAAGTTTTTACTGGTTTCGGTTTTATTTCAATTTTTTAATTATACGAGTCACTAGACTAAAACATCCCAAAAATTGTGTAATTTAAAAAAAAGATAATTATGTTTTTTCCATATATAATAACGTGCTTCGCAATTTAAACAAACGAGGTTGAGTAAATTTCTTGCCGTAGGGTGCAAGTGCAATTTATCCTATTTTGTTTTGAACCTCAACATTGCGTTTTGTACGTACCCCTCAACTGCATAACATATTAACATAGTAATATCAATATAAATATAGATGGAACCCTTGGGAGCTGATTTGAGAGGAGACCAAACACACAAAGAGACGGAGCCTGTTAGCACCAAATTAAGCAGGTCGAGCAATGTTAGAAGAGCCCAGTGATGAATTCAAAGTACTGAAAAATCGAGACAATGTACGCAAGGAACTCGAGAAACAGGAATCAAATATCATCGAGAATATACAAAATCTGGAAGTAATTAAATAACTTTTTCTATTCAATTTTAGATTATGAAACTTTCCAGGTCTTGTAAAATTAGATATTGCAAAAGGATTATATGCTAACAACTTCTGCTGCACTCTCAACAGTTGAATCGGCGACAATTAGACTGGGACATGCTAGACAGGAAACAGAGACACGGATTATGTGAGTTTCGGAATGCACAATGTAAAATTAAGTATAAATTGATGGAAATAGAGGATGTGAAAAAATCTCTTTACGAGACATATGAAAAATTCGATAACCAAGTAAGTTCTATTAAACGTCCTTTAGTTTGTGATTTATTTACTATGCATATTATGCAATTTTCTTCATTATGGTTTAACAATTTTTTACATTGATTCGTGTTTACAATGTGAAAAAGATTGTGAACCTGGAAGAATCAATTCAGTGAAGGAAAGACAGCTATTTAAGCAAATCAAACAAACCAGAGGAGAAGCAGAAAAGAAGCGTGTCACTGGTCCGTTAAAGTCCTGTTATCATTATCCGTCTGAAGCTCTGGACACGAGAGAAGCTCTAACTGATCATAAAGATGTCTGCAAACTGCAACATTAGTAGCAGGAATATCTTTAATATATATTTATAATTATTAAGTACTAACTATTTTAACTTCATTACTTACAGCTTATATCGTGTGAATTAGAGGAACATGGAATGAAACGAATGAGAAACAGGGCTTATGGACATATAAACTCTGAGAAAGCTGCTATCGAAAAGGAGAATAAATTTTTAGAGAGTAAATTGCAGAATATCAAGAAATTGAAGGTTAAAGCTTGAACGCCGCAACTTAAAACGCAAAGCAAATTGTGCTAGTTATATGAATATATATATACAATTATAGACTTGCAGTAATCTTATTTTTGGCTGTTTGATCTTCAACCAGATCAGTAAATTTAAGTGGTTTCTGTTTTGTTTGTTCGGAACTTCATATACATGTGATTAAGGAGTAATTATCAAATAACTACTTATATTTGATGAACAAAATATCTATTAGGGAAGCGGAAACAAATTAAGTGAATTGTGGAAACGATACAGTCAATTGTGGTAAACATACTGGGATAGTGGGATGAAGACTAATCTCGTAACAAAATGAAACATCTCGGGGCTAATCAAGCCTAGCTCATGTGATTATGTCGAAATATTGCTAAAGGAACAAGGGAGGGAATAGTGAGAAAATTCAATTCCAGGGGATAAGGTGGAGCAATCAAATAAGGATCACCTAGAGCAAGGCCAGAAAAAGGCGGAACTTTAAACCAATTCAATTTCCAGTTTTAGCAGCAATTGCAAACTCTATGTATTTCTTGTAACAAAGGCAAGAGCATCTCAGTTGAGAAGCAAAAAAAAAAAAGAGGAAGAATGAAGTGACTGCAGGAGAGAAGTTAATGAGAAATGCTGCCAAATTAGGACCACAATTTAAGCCACTTCAAATGTTCAAAAACTTGTAAAGAATTATAAGTATTGTAATGATTCTTCACAAGCTTGGCCTAGTAATGATTCTTCAAATAAGCTTGGCCTAGTTTTTATTAAAAAACAAAAACTTTTGACGAATCAATTACAATACTTATATACCTGAAAGATCTTATAACCAGAGCTAGCCGAGCAATAGACAAAGAGCCTTAGTAATGAAATCAAAATTCTGTAAAATCGAGACATTGTAACTGAGAGACCGGGGCAAAAGGAATTTGAGATCACAGATAAGGTACGGAATCTGTGGGTGAATGAGGACTTGCTGGACTGTAGATTGAGAATTCTGGACACAGAAAAAGCTCTAAAAGAACATATCAAGGTTTGCATCATAACATATTTGAAGAACTGTTCACAGTTGAATTACTACATATATGTATATGACTAAGCAAGTAGTAAGGATCAAGTACTAACTATATTACTAGATATCATTCAACTTCATTACTTTACAGGTTAAATTAAATGAAATAGTAGAACTGAGAATAACATGAATGAGATACAGGGCGTGTAGACGTTTAGACTTTGAGCAAGCAGCCGTCGAAAAGGACATTGAAATTTTGAAGACTAAACTGGAAAATATCAGGCAAATGAAGGTTGAAGCTTCAAAAACGACAACTTTAAGCGCATCAGATGGATGTGAATGCCTGAATGGTATCTCAGTTTTGAATATGTATGCATAATCACAGGCTTTCTTTAACACCACGACTATTATGCTCAACAGGCTTTCTCAGAAATCTACCGGAAAATTCGTCGAGTTGTACAAAATCCCAATGGACTAGTCAACAAAACTAAACATGCTGATCTAGGCTTCTTTGAGTATTTCACAAGGACACTATAAGAGATTTATTAAAAAGCTCAAACAATTAATTAGGATGTTAAATCAAGATACTCGGAAGGTAACCCATAATTCTATGCAGGAAGCTTGTGGAGCAAAGACTCACTTAAAGGATATAAGACAGGAAGACAAGATGAAACATGACCAGTTTCAAGTTTGCAACCCCCAACAGATCGATTCTGGTTTTAACAAGACAACAAGCTGAATGCTAGACCTGAACCAAGACCTCTTATATGAATCCAAGTTTCTAACATATCTCACATAACCAAGCTATCATACGCTGATCATACCTCATATAATCATTATCATTGCACCCTAACACAAACCAAATGAAATCTAATCTGAAACTCATTCTAATCAAACAGTACAGGCTTTTGAATCAAAAGTTTCGGGCTAGCAAAAGAAAGACAACATATATTCTCTAATTGTAACAAGTTATGCTAATATAATCACAATTAAAAACTCGAAACAGAGCACCAACATTTCATGTACTGCAATTAAATGCTACACCAAAAATATCCAACAATTTGCATATAACAGACTCAGATCTGATTTTCTAAACTCTTCAACATTTATAAGAAACCATAAAATCCTCCAAAACTCGAAACCCCAACATTACATCAGACAATCCGAAAATCCAAAAGCGCTCACTTGTATGACAAATCGATCTCCAGTGTCGATCACTCCTTGTTTTCTTGCATCTTCTTGGACGCTGCAGTAAAATTCAAATCCGACGGACAAAACGAGAACCTTCTCTGAAGCATCAACCCACACAGCATCCCTAACCCGTCCGATTTAAAAGCCTTGTTTCCCGCCATTTCCTTATTGTTAAAATCCTTCAAAACAGTAGAAGCATTCGACGAGGATGATGTGGTCGACTCATTCCCGTCGGAGAAATCCACCGAGTCGAAATCAAACGAGTCACCGGAGCCCAACTCGCTCTCTTTGGATCCAACACGGCTGAGACGCCGCTCACGGCTACGACGATGATGATTACTTTTCTCTCCCTCTCCAATCAGATCATGAAAAGTGACGGCGTTGAGTCCAGTCAGCATCTCGAACTCCGTTCCGTCATAGACCGTCGCGGCAACGTTGAGAACACCGTGGCACCTGCCGGAGGGACGGCGAATGTGAACGGCGGTGAACGCCGGAGTACGAATCCCTGTCTTCTTGTGTAAACAGCTACTGAGGAGTAACCGAACCGTGCCGACGAGAAAGTCTTTGATGCAACCGACGGCGTAGATAGCGACGGAGACGCCGGAAGTATCGCCGGCGATGAAATCAGGAGAGACGCGGAAGATGAATTTCTCGTTCCAGGTCGGGTTTTCGGATCCGACCCGGTCAATTCGGGTTCGAAGCTTGGTGGTCGGGTCGATCCATGCGACGGCGTAGGTTTGCATCCGGCGAATACTTGCCGACGGCGTCTTCAAGTTCTGCGCAGAGATTAGGCTGATTTCAAGAATCTTGGACTCCATTTCGTTTTTTCTGATCTTTGCTCGCTATATATACAGTGTATGTATACGTGTATCTAGGTAAATGTGATGGGTTCCATTAGATGGTGAAAGAAATCAAGAAGTGAAACCCTAGGGAGAGAGAGAGAGAGAGATAATTGAGGGGGGGAAGAGACGAAGAGAGACTCTCTCCTCTCTCTGGAGTGAGTTGCGACTTGCGAGTGAGGGAATTTAACGGTTGATTCGGGTAGTTATATAGTGGGCCAGTTAAGTATCAAGGCTGTCCCACTTTTCACAGCCTGTAAACTTCTATAACTGTGGGGTATAAATTTATTAAGGGTTTCATAAAAACAATCAAGAAAATTAGGGATTATCTATCCACTGTCCACACATGAGATATATTTTTAAGATGTTAAAATTTCTAAATTTATATCATGTAATATTTTGAACTTTGACAATTCTATAAATAAAATAGATATGATATGATTTTTTTTGAAAATTTTAGGATACAAAGCCGGTGTTTGGTAATTAGCAGTTGACAGATTAAATTGGTAATTTTGACTAGCTGATTAAACTAGTTATTTTGACTAGCGAATTAAATTGGCTATTTCGTATGAAACTGTTTAGTAAATAGCTATTTGGGTAATTTTTGGAGTGTTGACCCTATATGTCATATTAGTGAGAAAAATGTCCAAAATGGCACACGTCATATAAATGATCTTAAATATCACTCTAAAACGCTAATTCCTGTAACGTTTACTCAAAACGCTAAATCTTGTAATGTTTTGAGAATTTTTTTAAAAAAATTTAAAGTTAAAAACGCAAGATGAAGTAGAGTTTTAGGATAAAACGCTATTTTAAGTTGGATTTTGCATAGAATTTTTTTAAAAAATATTTGTAAAATAAAAAATAATACTTAGCTTTTAATATAAGCTTAATATTTCTAAAACAATCAATTTAATAATTAACTTTTAATTTAAACTTAATGTTTCTAAAACCCAATTATGGAATTAATGAACTCTAAAATATTAAAAACGGTTAAATTAGATGTGTTTGATTTTGGGGTTTATGTTTTAATTTTATTTTACTATTAAACACACTTATGTTGGTTAAAGGAGGAAAACATAAGAAAACATGGTGATGATAAAAATAAAAAAGGAAAAATATGACACCAAATGGCATTTTGTATTCAAAAATCAAAATAACAAAAAACTACATTATATTGGGTTTTGAAGTGATATTTAGGGCCATTTTTATATGTTATGCTCTTTTGGACATTTTGTTTCCAATTTGTACCATATATGGCCATTATTCTAGTTTTTTGTAGTTTAACTAGGCACATGTCAATCCTCTAATTGAAAAAACTCCACAAAATAATTTTTTGAAAATTAATTTTTTGAGTCCAAACCGCTATTTCAACTCACTAACTACCAAACACCAATTATAGACATAGTCAAACCTCTAATATTTTCCTAAATTTCTAACTTTCAAATGGGTAGGGATGGCAATCGAGTCGGGGTTGGCAAAATCCAAATCCAAATCTGAATTCGAAAAAACCCCGAACTCGATCCGATTTTACCCGAAAATCTGAAAACGCAAAAATTCGAAAACTTGAATTCGAACCCAAAATCGAAATCCGAAAATTAAGTAAAAAATATTTTTTTACTAAATAATATATAATATATATAATATTACATAAATTTATATTATATTATATATATACTTATAAAATAATATATATATTTATTTATAAACAATTCATATATTACAATAATATATATGATTTATATTATAAAATTATATATATATATATATATATTATTTTTCAGATTTCGGGTTCAGATCGAATTTCGGATCGGTATACCTCAATTCTAAATTCAAAAAATTTCGGGTCTAAAAATTAAATCCAAATCAAAAAAATCGGGTTCGGTGAATATAAAATTTCGATTTTCGGATTAGTATCCGTCGGATGAGATTATTTTGCCACCCATACAAATTGGCCAAAATGAAAAGGTAAACGGAAAACATTATATAAATAAAATAATTTAAATATAAAATTACACTTATAATCACAATTCTCACCGTAATGAAACGGTTTCGGTAGGGCCGTTGCCTGTTAAATATCTGTACCCGACCCAAATCCGAAAGGCGGTATAATTAGGGTTTAAGCAGGGTTTCTGTTTGGTTTAAAAAATCCTTAACAAATTGAACATAAACTTTGTGTTTTGGGACCCCAAGTTTGGTGCTGAAGGGAAGAGAGAAGATGGGTAGAGCCAAAAAAGGACCCAAGTTTGCTGTCATGAAGAAAATCATCACTTCCAAAGCCATTAAAGCGTATGTTTATCCTCTCTCCCTCTCTCTCTCTCTCTATTATATGTTACAATCTGGTTCCTAGATAGACTGATTTGTATAAATTCATGAGCTACTTACTTTTTGTGATTGTTACTCATGTACTAAAATGTACTAGTAGTACTACTAAACAAAACATTGTATTGATAATTTAGCTGTATAACAATGATATCTAATTGTATGTATTCATAGCTCGAGTCTTGTTTCTTTCTTATCTTGATTCACCTTGAATTAAGCTCTTTTTTTACATTAATTGTTTTTTATATGTATTTTTATTCAGCTCAAAAGGAGCTTCAGTTTACTAAGATTTTTCTGATTTATCCGAATTCTTTTCGGGTTGATCAAATATGTAATCTTTAATTAAGATATTTTATTTTGAATAGTTTGCCTTGAAATATTGAAGATTGTAGGAAATGCCTTGAATCTACTTGTGAAATATAGCTTCTTTAAGTATAATTACAAGGTGGCACATAGTTTGTTTACAAAATTGTTCAATTTCACTTTCAGAAATCAGAATACAATCAATTTGTGATGGATGGAGTATAATTCAGCCCTTTTAGTCTCTTTATCCCTTTATACGCTCACAAAAACAAGTAACACTATGTTCTTTTCCTTCATTTGAACTTTTTAGTTTCTTTTGTACATTCAGGCATAAAGAAGATGTCTTGAATAGTTGAATCCTAACAAGAAAGATCTACAGAGTGAAAAGCTTCCAAGAAATGTGTAAGCCTCTTCTTACAATTGTATCTGAAGTACGTCGCATTTGTTTATGTTTGTCACTCAAACTTGATTTTCTAAAATTTATGGGTAACACAGACCAAATACATCGTCTGCACTTTTCTTCAAGTACAATACTGCATTGGGGCCTCCCTACCGGGTGTTGGTTGATACCAATTTCATTAACTTCTCAATCCAGAACAAAGTAAGTTTGAAAAAATTGTTCCTGGAATCATATGATATTGACAGTAAAATGGTTTCTATCTGAATACTATGAAAACATATTCATTTGTTGAGGTGACATGTCATATGCGCAAAATTGTACATTTTTCTGTACCCCTTGGTACATCTATATCTTGCAACAACTTAACTGTATATGAAATTATCAGCCAAAGTTTATAGATGCAATTTTCTTGTATTGGTGTCATGTACAGAAGAGATATCAATTTTTGCAGCTGAATGCTTGCTGACAAGACATAACAATTGGGAAGAGGCATCTGAACTTCAAATTGTGAATTTTTAACTAGTTGAAACCTACAGTATTTTCTATTGTCGATTTAGAATAAAAGAAATTGTTGATGGTGAATAGCCTGAAAAAAGTATTGGTCTTGTAAATTTCATGAGCATGTTTTAGCCACTCGTATTGGTTTAACCATGTGTTCTCAGATATCATCATGAGTGGTCCTGCAGGACCTGCACTAACTTAAGTTGAACATTAAAAGCTTGGTGTGTGTGTGTGTATTTATAAGCTAATTGATGCAATTATATATACTTAAATGGTATGATTATTAATGCTTTTAGGTTCATGTTTGGTCTGCAGAGTTGAATTTTCAGTTCATAGTGCATTCTCTTTAGTCAAAAAATCATTACGCTTACAATTTTATCTACTCTACTTTGATGTAGTTGGACTTGGAGAAAGGAATGATGGACTGTTTATACGCTAAGTGTGAGTCTTTTTGTGCTTGCTATCTTCTTCTATGATTGCCTTCTGCTACTGAAATACTGAATTCTGTTATGCATAGCCTTGGGTGATCTCTCATAAATTGACGGTTGATAATTTTATACATATATGATTTTCTCATCAATGAACCATTGAAAACCTAAAGAGTTGTGTTAATTACATTTTAGAACTAAATTGCTGTCTTCATCAATTAATCGATGCATCAAATAGGTAGATTTCTGAACATAATCGTAAAGTAGATTAATTCTCTGTTATGTCAAACAAACTTATATGCAGTCACATATTTCTGTATATGTCTTTAGCTAAGTCATGTTGTGGCTTAAATTTCATAAATTACCAAAGAGTTCTGATTAATCTGATCACATTTACCAATATATGTAGGTACACCATGTATCACGGATTGTGTTATGGCAGAACTTGAAAAGCTAGGACAGAAATATCGAGTTGCTTTAAGGTATTATAGTGTTCTTTATGTTTTTGCTTAACAATTCAGAAAATTTCTCTTATTCCCATTTGTATTCCTTTCCATTAGTTTCTTGTTATTTTATATGGGAAAACGGCAGGAGCATTTCTACATATATTTATGTAGTTATTTGGTTGTAGTTTGCATTAAAGGATAGAACATGTGCAAGTACGTCAAGATATTGTCGAAGCACATTAATAATGCATGTGAACATCATCAAGTTCTCCTTGAGTTACTCAATGCCATACATTCATACTATCATTTAGTCAGTAGGTTCGACATGTGTGGGAAACTTATTAAAAGTGTCTTTTAATAACCATCAATCCTAGGCTTTTATGTTAAAGCTATTCTAGTAAAAATGGTAATCCGGGTATATTTATTAAGAATATTGTATTATTCTCAAAAGTCAATACTCTTTTTCTCTTCCTTGACACGTTCATTTGACAAACAGAATAGCAAAGGATCCTCGATTTGAAAGACTGCCTTGCATTCACAAAGGAACCTATGCCGATGACTGTCTTGTGGAGAGGGTTACTCAGGTATTTAATATCCAACAGTGTGCTTATCTCATGTCCTTTTCACCAAGATGATACTATAGTTAATTAGTTATTATGGCTTTCAAATATTTGTTAAACATACTTTTACATATGGCAGTACATGTTTCTCCCACTACCCCATGGCCCAGTGTGAAACCAGCTATTAGTCCTGACCACATAGCGCACAACGTTTGAACTTGTAGTCCTAGATTCCTTATTGCTAGTTCCTCTGTAATGCTTATGAACTATAATTGCCAAACAATCTTGTATCTTACTCGTATCTCTTTTTATAGTCAAATTTCATCTGATTTATTTTTGTTGTAAACAGCATAAGTGCTATATGGTAGCAACATGTGATCGAGATTTGAAAAGAAGAATTCGCAAGGTATGAAAAAGTGTATATAGTGTGTAAACATTATTATTGTACAGGCAACTGCAATGCGTTTCTTTTCTCCTTACAATCATATATGCAATGCGTGTGTTTTTTCTTATCGTAATTACAATATTATCAGTCAACTAATTTGCCTCATTCAGATACCTGGTGTGCCAATCATGTACATTACCAAACACAAGTATTCGATTGAACGTTTGCCTGAAGCAACAATGGGTGGAGGTAGTCTAGAGATCTCGATTATAACTGAGTTATAGTATATGACAGCCTTTATAATTTTCTAATGTATACTGGTTTTATTTGGCAGCTCCAAGATTTTAGAAAAGAATACGAGGACCATCAACAGAGAAAAAGTTGCAGCCATATAGATGGCATCGAGTTATGATGGAATCTCATGTTCTCAGAGATGTAATATTTGCATAGGCAAAATGTAGTAATTTCTACTACATGTCTACCATTGTTGCTTAAAACTTCATATGTCTCGACACTTTTTGAACTACATTAATATTAATGATGTTGTGTTTTACTTCTAGTTTCTGATGCTGAGTTAATACTATTATTTTATACTTTATAGTACTATATATACATGTTGGTTCCATTTTCCCTATCAATAAATTGCGTTACTTATATTAATAATGCAACTTTGACATATACATCAAGTGCTAAACCGGGATACTTGTGATGAATACATTGCATAATTCAATGATTATTAACAACAATGAAAATAAGAAAGTATGAATTATAAACATTAATGAGAGGTTGAGCGTTATGATCTCCCATATACAAGTGTCCAAGGAGCAGACAATCCTTTTCGCCTAAATAATATAAAATCACATAGCAGGAACTAGACAAAGTTTCTTGTAACATACATCTTTGATACTTTTACAGCTTGAACAACAAATTGAATTAATTAATGGGATGCATATTTTTACAATCATCATCAAAGATTGCATAATTAAGTGCCACAAATGAATTTGTTAAAGAATCAGCAAAATCGTGATTCGATGTGATTCAATCTTCGCGTGCACCACTGGTTGGATGGGTATGTGGAAAGTGTTGTGTATTCAACTACATGGAACTCGTCAGGTCACTAAACTTCATGATATCTTGCCAAGGGGAGACTCCGAGGCATGATCATCAACCAACCAGAGACCATATTCTTTAAATCGCTTTATTTTCTTTTCCAAACCAACAATGTAGTTATTGTGAATAATAACCTGCATTCCCCTTGTTTCTTGTACCCAAGTTGGGTTCTTGAAGTACAATCCACCTGTTGGGAATGCTGCCTGAGGGAGCAAATACAAATCCACCTGAAATAGTTTCACATATTTATAAGCTTAATGCTTCTAAAGTTCTATCACAGGAAAGATAAAAAAAAACCTTAATGGAAGCCTGGGCATAAGGTGAAATCTATATCATTTATTTGTCCAACTCGATCAAATATTCAACTATCCGTACTGGAATATACCATTTGATGCCGACTTTTCTCAAATCTTAAGAGCTATCTCACACCACTGCATGTGCTTTAATATATATAAACCACATCGTGTCTTTGTAGTATTAATGATGCATCTTAAAACATGTTATCGAGAATGTAAGACTACCAGAGAATAAGTTTATGGAGTATATATTCTTAATCTGATATCTTCATTCAAGTTACCTCTCGTAAATGTCTTCCTATTGTTAGTTATTATCCATTGTTGCTCGACTAATTCTCTCATTAACTAGTTTTCACTTACGGCCATATTTATTTTTCATTAGGTTCCACAGGTTTGATTTGGTTAAAAGCTCACTAACTCGTCACATATTCAGTTAACTTAAGGTTTATTAAGATTATTCACAAAAGCATAAACAACAAGCATTATAAAAAACAAGCAGCATACTTGTCCTGCAGTTTTGTTCAAAGCCCAGTTAAAACCTGGTTGATCATTGGCTTTTCTTGCTTTGGACCATGGCTGATCTTGAAGTTCGTCAATCCACTTTTTCATGACAAGTTTTGCACCATTAGTTAGTCGCATGTAAATCATGCAACTGCAAATGTAGGTCCTTCCTTTTTTTCCTGGAGGTGGCAAAGTATTAGAGTAGTTTAGAGGCTTCACCTGATTGCAAATGAAATACTACCTTCGTCCCACCCAATTGTTAACGTTTCGGAGAGAAGGTCCGACACGCATTTTAAGGTGCATATAAAATAGTTCCATAACTTTTTTTTTTCCTGAATAAAAATTTAATGTTTAAATTTTTATTCAGGAAAAAAAAATTAAAAATAAGTTATGGAACTATACTTTATATGCACCTTAAAATGCGTGTCGGACCTTCTCTCCGAAACGTTAACAATTAGGTAGTACTGAGGGAGTATAAAACAATAGTTAAATCATTAACCGTCAGATAGACACATATATGCAAATGACCATAGCTTAGCCTTCACTTCCAAGCATTAGTTTTAAACCATAAATGTGTTAGAATATAATATGATCCTGTTAAGCCCGCTTCCTAACACCTTGAGGTTTTAGGAGAACTGGTAACTTAACATGGTATCAGAGCTCCAGTGGGCAGGGTCTCAAGTTCGACTCCCTGCCACCCCCAATATTCTCATAATTAATTATGGACACGAAAGGCTTGTTATTGCCCCAAAAATGGGCACCCGTGATCCACTCTCGACCCATAAATGGGCTTTCGAGTGAGGGGGAATGTTAGAATACAATATAAGATCCTGGTAAGTCAGTCATCTACAGATTTATATAATAAAATCAAGTTTCAATTTCAAAATTTGGATAGAAGTGCAACCTTACAACTCTGTAACGTTATATATCTGTCATCTCAGAAATCTTTTGGGGTGGTTGTTTCAATTCTAAAAGTAACTTGTAATTTTCATCAATATATGCACCTTGAAGAATACAACTCATGCCAGGAGGAGTTTCTCCTCTATTTCCTTGTCATTTGATTATCTTTTATCAAAATATTTGTACTTGTGAATCTGGTAATGTTCTACTTTTCACTTGTTCTTTTGTCCTCATGTCAAGTATCGTCCTACATATTCACATACTCCGTATTTATATGCTAAATTGAGAAGCAAAGTAGTCATTCTTACTGCAGTAATGTCATCCATGAAGTACACATCATGGTTTCCTTGCAAATAAGGAAAAGGATCTGCTAACCAAACCATATCGACATCATTGTACATGACATTATACCCAAGCTCCAAGATCTGTAGTAGATGACGAGGTCTTCGGGATGTAAAATTAAAGAATCCCTGTATGGTTCAGGTATTCAGGTTAATTTTATAAAATAAGATATTTATGGAATCTATATAATCTTGACATAAAGTAGCACGTTTAAAATTACATTCTAGAAGCTATATAGAATATGAGAGGGTGAATCCATTCCAAGCCAAAGAACATAACTGGAATACACACCTGACAACATGAATAGGTTTACATATTCATATGATTAAAAACTACATATTATAAATTGCTAACTACTGGGATTTTCTGTAGTGAACTTCATCTATGGTTCTGATAATTGGATACATAATAGGTTTACATATTCATATGATTAAAAACAATTAATTTTGTACTTATATTTATCATACATGAATAGAATTTTGTACAATCAATCTCTGAGTCTCCGACTAACTTTGTAATATCTGGGTAGCATTGCTTCATTAAACTTGAAATCATAGCTCAAAGTCAAATTCATATGCCCTCAATCCAAATCAAGATTAGTAAAAACGAGATCAAGATCAAAGTCGTAAAGCTCAAATCTTTAACAACCTCAAAACCAAATTTCAAACTATATTCTCATACCACACAATGCCAATCAAATCTAACACAACTAACACTAAAATTCACAACACACAAACTATCCAAAATCCACAAAAATTACCTGAGACCCAAACTTATGAGCAATCTGAGCATCGGGGGCGGGCGGAACAAGCACAGCATGACCAGGCCATCTCTCATTAACCTTAAACAAGGTCACATAATCCTCAGCAATGACAAGCACTTTTTCATGATGCTTCTGTCTGACAATACTAATCAACCAATTATTCAAGAAACGCAAGTAAAGCTGACTCACTGCACAAACAATGACAGTCCCATTTGTACCCACATAAGCTACTGCCTCGGGAAGAGTGTAAGCCCTCCACTTAGACTCAAAAATCTTGGAATTTGAAAAGAAGAAAGAAGAGGAAATGGTAGTAGAAGTGTATGGAAATAAAAACCCAAGAATTATTAGGAGAGACAAGAGAGCTAAGAGGTTGTTTCGGGTCAAAAAAGATCCGGGATTTAGTGAATTGGTGGGTGATTTAGGTGATATTGGATATGGGTCTGTGAGTGTGCTTGGGAGTTGTCTCTGGTGTAGAGATGTAGACATTCTTCAAGTCTTAAATCAATCACCAAAGTTCAGAAACACACACACACAAAAGATTATATATGTATATCTGTATGTGATATTTGAGTGTATATATACAAAATTATGGGATTTAGAACTAAAGATGAGATCTTGAATCTTGATCCTGTCTGAAGTGAACAGATTTTGGCGCTAGTGTGCGTACAAGGAACTATACTACAAGATTGTACGTATATATTAATGGGCTGCAACAGGTTGGGCTGTGAGGATTATTGGGTTTAACTTAAATTAAAAAGTTTGGTTGGGCTAGTACTAAGCATGTCTGAGATTACTTCAATTGGGATGTTTGTTCCTCTGTATAAAATTCTAACATTGGGTTTGAAATAGAAAAAATTATTAAAATATCCTTTATAAACTCAAATTAACAAAAATAATAATTTTCAAATGTACCGCCCAATTCTGACAATTGAGATACACATTTATCAGTAAAATATGCCTTTGAAAGGGCATATCTGAAAAAAAATAAGTCACATTTTACGTATCACTTTTAAAACAATTACATATATTAAAAAATTTAAACATAAAAATTATTTTCCATTTGTATCAATATTAACGGGTTAAAATTACTACCACATAAATAAATATACTAACGGGCATAATGTTGATGCAGGTTTCATAATAACCGAGGAAACATATGACATTACAATCTTAAAGCTATTAAAGAAAGTCCTCTTCTTAATTTCTCACTGAACCAAATAATAAAACCATATTGATTTGGTACGAGAAGCTTTTGAAATCCTCATCCATGAGTATTGACAGCTTCCCACAGCAATCCTCTAGCCTGCAGAGCAGCAGACTTCAGTGTTTTCAGAGTTGTCACATTAGCCTCGTAGAATGACAAGCTCCTATAAGGCATATTGTGCTTCTTGCAAAGCTCTTTCACTAGTGGAGAAATGCTCCTTAATTGAGCTCGAGGTAGTCGAGGAAACAAATGATGCTCCAGCTGAAACTGCAGCCCTCCATAAAACCAATCCATCCATGGATAGCACGAAATGTTAATTGTGCCTCCCGATTGTTTTTCAAACCAGTTAGTACCCTTGGGAGGACCTAGATAAGTATCTCCAGCAAAATGGTTCAAGGTAAATTGTACATGTTGGATTGCACAGACGCAGAAGCTTACAAGCACAAACATCACTCTTTCTGTCCAATTAGGCAAGCACGAAATAAGCAGAGGAAACCAAGTCCAGAAAATAAGTGTTCCGAGTATGTTAAGTCCTCTATCCGCTATCTTTCTCTTTGAGCACAACAATAACAAAGTCTGCAGATAGAGATTGACCCTTGCGACACACATTACTGGATAGTAGGTCAAATGCTGATAACTTATAAAAAATTTAGCCACCCGATCGAATGTCAATTTCCTCTCATAAAATTTAGATGTTATTGACCAAAAAAAAGTGTCAGAAACTGCAAGCATTGGCAAGTGTTGGAGGTCAGGGTCATAGTCAAGGCTATTACAAGCTATGTGATGAGCATTATGAGTCCACTTCCACCAAGCAATGCTAATACCAGTAATACAGTTCCCAATTAGAATCCCAGCCATTTTGTTCCATCCGCGAGTTGCCATTGCTTGATAATGCCCTGAATCATGACCTAAATACGCCACTTGAATCCACGAAAAACCCAACAATGCAGCTGAAAACATATGAACACCAAAGCTGTCTGATTTCAATACGCCATACACGCATCCATAAAGCATCAAACTAACAAACAAGAGACTATAGATAACAATATGGCCTTTGTTCTCAAACATCCCTGCTTTCACAAACTCAGAAGCAAGTTTTCTGTAATCCTTTGACACATCAGAAACCTTGTAATCTTTGATATGATAACCATTAAAGAATGTTTCAAGACGTCGCCAAATGGTACTCGGATGAAAAGCGATGAATGCATCAGTCACATCCTGGCCACCCATATTCAAAAGTGCGACATCTCCACCAGGGTGTACCTTAGACCATTGTGTGACATTGTAAACCTTGCCCTGGATAGAAATCCACAGGTCATCAGGCTTGTTATGCTTTTCCAACTCTTCTAATGTAATGTACTTCTTCTCACTAACCATAGAGCTCATTTCTGCATAAACAAAATACATATGGATTATTATGCAAGATTTATATTAAAAAAATTCAACCCATAAAGAAACCATTTACACATACGATCAAATACATACAGAAACCTTGTAAATTTTTTATTTTGCAAGGTAAGCTCAATTTTGATAGGGTCCTTGACCTGACACTCGTACACACGTTTCCACCCGAAAATTGAACAATCAATGTCTTTTGCCAAAATGATACTAGGACCTAGAGGTAGAAATACTTGTATGATTAGTACTACTTCACAAAAAAAATTATACAGTACAAATGAGCTGATTCGATACATCTTTTATAATAAGGTACAGCAGATAGGCCAAAACATTGCTGCTAAAGAAACCCCAGGACTCATGACATGACGGTCCCCTATATTGTTGGAGAAGGGGTAAGCTACCAGCCTACCATGTGATGATATTCACATGTAACTTATCATCTGCATTACTACTATGGGATCTTAGTTCATTAAAAGGATATACCTAACTGGCCCAACTGGGAAAAAAATCTAATTTATTAATAAATCACATAATATGTCATACTGTCTTTATTTTATTAGCAAAAAACATGAACCACAAGTTCTACAATCTTTCTTCTGGATGTACTATAGTCTATAGATGAGAAACAGTCAAGCACTTTGTCTATTACATATTTACATATATACCCCGCTTAACAAAAGTAGAAAAAAAACAGATTGGTAAGAAAATCAAGTTATTTATATCACATTATCATATAAATCAAACATGATTAGCTACTAAAGGCATTGTTCTAAAAATCGGTAGACTATAGTACACAATCATTCCTATTTGGTAGCTCATGGAATTGATTAAATTCTTGATTATTCAATTAATCATTCCAATTAATACCCGATTCATCCGATTAATCATGTTCCCTGGCTTTACCGACTACGTCCGATTTCCGTTTTTTACAACACCCAAGAAATAAATAGACCATTAGTCCATTACTTCTTAATTTCTTATCAGTTCTATGAACATCCATAATACAACTTGTGAAGTTATTGTAGTTACTAGTTACAAAAACTGAATCTCATGAAGATTATCAAACAGATCTATCTTTATAAAAAAAAAGCAGGCCTGTGGGCTTTTTGTGCACCTCTAACAGTATTCCATCTCATTTCTTTCAGATCTCAATCAAGAGTGATAAAGAAATATACAAACAAAGATCCAGCCATTAATATTCCAAATATGTATTAAAACTCAAGTAAACTAGTCTAGATATAGCCATATGGTATATGACATGTTAAAACATAAATTTTACCAAAAAAAAAAACTGTGCAACCCATTACAAAAAAACCAGATACATACACCAAACCAAACCATACCAAACACATCGTATTAGCAGCAGAGTTTCAAACTAAGATGTACGCAACCCGTAAACTTTACTACAAGAGAGTGTGCGTTTTGTTATTTAAAAAACCCCAGGCTTCAAACAGAGAAATATACAGAACATAATAAAAAATGCATTACCATCAACAAGAATAGAAGGGGAGAGAGTCATTGGATACAAATATACAATCTGTGTTATCAATGCATCCACAAAGAGTCTTAGCAAGGATCTGAGAATGTGTAGTTTAGATATGAAAAGACAAAAAGAGGGATATATGAGTGGTGAAACAGCAAGTAAAGAGAGAAAAATGAGAGCCAAGCCTGCTAAAATTTAATGTTTAACTATATTGAAAGGTCCGGAGATCAAGAAATGTGAATAATAGAAAGGAATGGTTCACTGAAATGCAAGTGTATACTAATGTATTGTGTGTACTAGATAAACAGGATCTACAGTAGTACATGCTCACAGCTTTTACTATCTTCCTGTAAATATCTACTACTTACGTACAGACAATATATATATATATATATATATATATATAGATATAGATTTGAGTCATGGGACCACATACTTAAGTGGGACCCGCCTGGTTTTTACTCATCCATGAATCATGTGTCGTTTATAAATTTAAAATAAAAACATAATTCTTGTACAAAAAATATTATCATAGTGACATAGTTAGTGATGTGCATATTAGTTGCGGATCATGTTATACTAGGAAGGTTTATATTAGAAAGGAATGTGTTTATACGAGGGAGGTTTATAATGGTTAAATCTATTTTGGCTACATTAAAGTAATATGAGGGATTCTTCAAACAAAAAGAACAAGTATAAGCATTTCAGAGTATCATATTATAAATATATTCTATTATGTTACGAAATGTTTTAGTATATATTAGGAGGGTTTATGCTACGAAGGATCTTTATTAATTCGAAATATTTTTAGTATTGAACTCGTTATTGTTCCTATTTTAAAGTATATCGTTAATAGTTAGTTTACTATATTATTTTGTTCACAGACTGACATACCAAGATAAATGAAGAATCGAAAGCAATGATACATCACACACACACACAAACGAATCTAGAATTTATATATTTGCTGAATATCAGTCTCCTAGATTATCTATAAAGAATTCTATCTTTATAAATTTTGATGATTGTGGACATTCTCATAATTTCAAACTTTCGATGATGAATTTAATAATTGTTTTAAGGTGAACATATGTTTCCTATTTAAATTTAAGAAATTAATTTTGTAAAATACTTATAAGATAATGATAAGATTCATGCTAAAAGCCATTAAAACTCAAATGGAGAAGATAAAGATATATACAATTTTGTATCTATATATTCGATATTGAAATCTGTCTCGCTTACTAACACTCTACATATCAGTGTTTATATACAAGTGTGAAATGCATAACAAACTAACCAACTTTTCCTTCCAGACTAACAAAACTAAAATATAAAATGTACTTTGTAAATAATTATATTTACATGTGCTAATAGATAATAACAAATGTAATCTGAGTATTGCACGAATTAAAATACATTAGATGTAAAATTAGAAAATTATGCATGATTTTAAAGTACCATCGACCATGGATATTTTAATCGTATTTTTGAGATAAATCGATAAAGATAGATGCGTATCTTAACCCACAATCATGTCATTACCGAGTTATAAGTTATAACCATAAAAGTTACGACTACCTAATTTTAATTTTACATATTTTTGCTTTATTATTTATACTTTAGGTTACTTAATTTTCCTACCACCGTGCATATATTAGCTAAATCTATCATTGACGCTATCTTCATTTTTTTCCAAGACTCATGTGTTAGTCTTATTTTATTTTTCATTTTGTAATAAAACATTGGGTAAATAGAATTTTAAAATGCTGGTGTGTCGGTACTTAAAATTGCAATGAATTAACTTTATAAATAAAAAAATTAGATTGAGGGGATTAACTTTATATAAAGATCTAGCAGAGGTTTGGAATGCCCCATAGTATCCTTAATGGGTATAATAAAGATGTAGGTTTCATAGTAACCAAAGCAGAATATGAAATTGCAATCACAACGCAGTTGAAGAAGGTCCTGTTCTTACTTTCTCACCTATCCAGTCAATAAATCCATAGTGATTTGGTATGGACAGGCTTTCGAAATTCTCATCCATGAGTATTGACAGCTTCCCATAGCAATCCCCTGGCCTGCATTGCAGCAGTCCTAAGTGTCTTGAGAGTTGTCACATTAGCCTCATAGAATGACAGGCTCCTGTATGGCAAATTGTGCTTCTTGCAAAGCTCTTTCACTCGAGGAGAAATGCTCCTCAATTGTCCTCGAGGTAGACGAGGAAACAAATGATGCTCAAGCTGAAACTGCAGCCCTCCGTAAAACCAATCCATCCACGGATAGCACGAAATGTTAATTGTGCCTTCGGATTGTTTTTCAAACCAATTAGTACCCTTGGGAGGACCTACATAAGTATCTCCAGCAAAATGGTTTAAAGTAAATTGAACATGTTGTACTGCACAGACGCAGAAGCTTACCAGCACAAACATGACTCTTTCTGTCCAATTAGGCAGGCATGAAACAAGTAGAGGAAACCAAGTCCAGAAAACAAGTGTTCCAAATATGTTAAGCCCTCTATCTGCTATCTTTCGCTTTGAGCACAACAATAACAAAGTCTGCAAGTACAGATTAACCCTTGCAACACACATTACTGGATAGTAGGTCAAATGCTGATAACTAATAAAAAATTTAGCCACCGGATCAAATGTCAATTTCCTTTCATAAAACTTAGATGTTATCGACTGGAATAATGTGTCCGAAACTGCAAGCATTGGCAAGTGTTGGAGGTCAGGGTCATAGTCAAGGCTATTGCAAGCTATGTGGTGAGCATTATGAGTCCACTTCCACCAAGCAATGCTTATACCAGTAACACAATTCCCAATTAATATCCCAGCAATTTTGTTCCATCCGCGAGTTGTCAATGCCTGATAATGCCCTGAATCATGACCTAAATATGCCATTTGAATCCACGAAAGTCCCAGCATTGCAGCTGACAACATATGAACACCGATGCTGTCTGATTTCAACACGCCATACACGCATCCAAAAAACAACAACGTAGCAAAACAAAGAAAATAGGTAAAAATATGGCCTTTTTTCTCAAACATCCCAGTTTTCACCAGCACAGAAGCAAGTTTTCTGTAATCCTTTGACACATCAGACACATTGTAATCTTTGATATGATAACCATTAAAGAACTTGTCAAGACGTCCCCAAACATAAGCGGGATGAAAAGCGATAAATGCATCAGTCACATCCTGGCCACCCATATTCAAGAGAAGGACATCTCCACCAGGGTGTACCTTGGACCATTGTGTGACATTGTAAACCTTGCCCTGGATAGAAATCCACAGGTCATCAGGCTTGTTATGTTTCTCCAACTCTTCTATTGTAACATACTTCTTCTCACTAGCCGTAGGGCTCATTTCTAGGAAACAAATTTAAATTTGTTACAGTAAATATTTAAAACTCGGACAGGCATGAACAATGAAAACAATACTATTGAGAGATTGATACATGTTACGAATTCCTACTAATCTGCTCTACTACACGTCTACGCATACTTAAATATAGAAGTTTTAAATAATTGATAGTAAGCCTTTAAAACAGATGGGCCAAAACACTGCTGTTGAGAAACCCCATGACTCATGACATGTGGGTCCCATCGACTGTGGTTGAAAAGGTCAGTAACCATGTGATAGTCACGTACTAAAACTTATCATCGAAAATCACCAAAAATAGGATCTTATTACAATAAAGGAATATACCTACTAATCTTTTCAATAGCCTTAAAGTAGGTTTTTTAAATTTAAAAATGTTAAAAAGCTTTCCAAGTCATTAGCAAATACCCATCAGCCACAAAGTTTCTACTGGTGTATAATAGTATAGATTATAGAGGAAGAAATAGCTACCCACTTGTCTATTACATACCCCACTAACCAAAAGTATATAATACAAATTTGTAAGATGACTAAATCCAACTTAATTAATTAATCAAAGTACTAGTACTAAAGCTCTTTAAAAAGAAAAAAAGGACTTGTAATCTCGAAAAATATTTATCATCCCCTGAATGTATTCTTCTTGTGGAATGATTTTTTTTTTTTGACAAGTTGTGAAATGATTGTTTATATATTTAGATCCCATTAGAATTATCAAACAGATTTGTTTATAAAGATAGTTCAATCAAACTAAATATCAAAATCACATGTCATCCCCGCCTATTGAGTTTCAGCCACCCCAGAAAAAGGAGAAATTGTGTAATAAAATATGGAAATTGTTAGAGGCATAAAATTGAATTCAAAAATTTATCCGTCACACTTCTATTCCTATTTATCTAGAAACTTATGAATTTAAATAGGTCTAATCAATAATTATATGTCGAAATTATTTTTGACACTCTTAACATCACTCGTACGATCATACAGAATATATACATCATGTGATATTTGGGATTTTTTTTTGAATCCCCATATTTCCTGGGATATAATTAAAAATACCGATCTCACTTCTATTAGATCTAATCATTCAATCAAGCCTATAATATGTATACACACAAAGTTCCAAACTTGAACATTCCAATATGTGCTCTATAACTCAAGTTTTAAAGTCTAGATTAGGGTATATCACATGTTAAAAATACATTATACCAAAACTAAAACAGAAAAAACAGTTCATCCCATTTACAAAAACCAGTTTTCTTAAAACATAATAAATAACAAGGCATTACCTTGAACAAGAGTATGAGGAGGAGAGATAGTCATTGAATAAAAAGCTTTATGATCAGATGCATCCACAAGGCAAGTAAACAAGGATCTGAAAAAATGGGTGTGTTCTTGAAAGATGAGTAGAGAAGGAGAGGTATAGATGAGCCAGTATTTAAACAGCAAGTAAAGAGAAATGAGTACTATATAGAGGAGGTTTAAGAAATGAGAATCAAAAAAGGAAAGCTTCACTGCAATGCAAGTGTATACTAATGTATTGTGTGTACTAGATAGAGAGTATCTACAGTACAGCTTTTACCACCTTTGAATAAATATCTACTGCGAGGTACGTACTTACAGTTGCAGACAAGTATGTGTAATGTGTTTCTATACATAATACATACATTTATGCAACCGCGTCCATACGTCGACCCTTTGACCTTTTCGGATATTTTTGTATTTTAGTTCAACCATATTTATTATTTGGCAAAGCTGTTGAAAACCAAGATATTATATACATGCGACGATTAGCGGTATCATCTGCTGGAAATACATAATCCACATCACTTTTTTTTAATTGAACAAACTTATTTCTTGAAAAATGTATGATTTTATTAGCCAATCTAGAATCCTGAAAAAGTCGTGATTAATAATTTAATTCAAAATAATAATAATAATAATAATTTTGTCATTAATTTTTGGAGGTTAGTCGAGATTACGAATAAAATATTCATACTTTCCAGGGATTTTCATATTGAATAGTTTTTTTCCAGTTGTTATGAACAACTAAATTTTGGTGGATAAAATTGTATTTTATTTTTTGTTTTTGAATTTGTTAACTGAATTTTTTTTGTCAAATAAATAGGAACAATTTCAATACCGTCGTCTCTACTGAATCTTAAATTCTCACATCTCGTTAGCATGAAACAAACAATATAACTAGACTAGCTGATTTACAAATCATGAGTTTTGTGTTCAGTAATCCCCTACAAGGCACAACCAATTTAAACTACAGTTGTTACCGGTGAAACAGAACACAAGGCATCAATAAAAACAGGGTTCAACTGTTGACATAATAAATACTCTGCATAGACGTAAACATAAGGACTGACACAAAGCTTAAATACAAGATAAACTTATGACCAATACCAAGACAATAATGTTCTCACGACACACGGAATGCATGTTGTTGAGATTTGAGAAGATCGAATTTCACACGATTCTTGATGGAAGCGCTATATCCACTCTGATCATTATAGTACTTGGACCAGAGCATAACTCCGCTATACTTGGATGACCCTTTGATTGCTGGGAGCACTTGAGAAGTAAGATTGTCTACGGGAATGAAGCCGCTTCCAGCTGCATAGGGAGCTGCTGGTAATCCAAGAAAGATCTTTGTAGCAGGAATATCAGTAGTCCTTTGGTTCCATGAGTCTTCAAGATTACTAACAGCACTAGAAGAGTATTGACAAGGAGGGTTGTTGTAAAATTTTACCCAAACATAGTCGAAAAGACCAGTCTTAAGGGCACCTCCAACCCATGCATCAGGATAAGGACACTGAGGAGCTGCAGTCAGCAGTTAAGTAGACTTTCTTTGCCAAGAAATCAATGCCATCTAAAACAGCATTGCCAAGAGGCCGTGAAGCTGATTCCCTCCCCCTCCCCGAAAATTGTTCCATGTAAAATTTGCCACATCCCTGGCATCTGCATCCCTGGCATCTGCAGCAGATACAAGATATATAGTTACTTCTAAAAGCTAGCTCCACCTATTGAAAGTATCGCCTTGATCCCTCGTGCTTGACACAATTTTATGTCAGAGCTCAATTTAGCGCAGCCATTGCTGTAAGGATTGCAATGACCAGGAAGATTCAGCTGGGGCTTTAGGCCATTTCCAAAGGTAGTAAGAAAAGCTAAATTAATAGTTCCCTGTGGCACAAGTCTCTGCCAAGGTTCTTTCTTGTCCTTTTTGAACCCAGTAGATTAAAATGCCACCAGCATCAGAATTTGTGGCTAGTAAGAGTACTAGTGAGTAAACAAATGCTAGGGAAATCGCTGAATGAGATGTCATAATATTTAAAATTAACATAGTGTGTGTGTAAAATAAAGTGACTGTATCTGATTATAAGAGAAAAAACATGTTGTACACTTTGGAAGGCACCGTTGTATACTTGTATGTTATGTGCGTAGCGTTGAATTCGTTCAAAGGTATAACATGATACATGCATAAGTTTTAGCTTTACATATACGGAGAGGTTGATATACACAAGTGTCTGCACATTGCTAATGATTTTATTATCTATGCGAAATTATCGACTCTTATAATGTCCTTTTCTGCGCTAGAACCACACCGTTTAGATTATTGTGCTGTCCTTTAGCTATCATTGTTATCAAATATCAATCACTCAAATACTACAAAAATTCTGATGGTATAGTTTTGATGGATGCCTTACGATACTTCCATATATTGATTATAATTTAACGATCAGCTTTGATTTTTCTTAAGAAAGCACACAGAGCCGGTCTTGATATATTCAAAAAATTAAACTCACAGTAACATTTATCAACGTCCAAAATATGTTAGGAATACTCTCTATGCAGCCTTGAAATTCTTAGAGCAGTTTCAGCCCCCTGTAACTTGGATGTCCATTCTCCAGAGTAGGTAATCTAGTGTGGAAAACCAACCATAGACCAATTCAATAATAAAATAAACTGATAGATTTCTCGAAAATATTACTTTTTAAAATAAAGAGGAACCTTCCTGGGACTTGAATGAGAATTGGAGCGTTGAAACGAAGGTGTTTATTAGAATATTGAGATCATGGGGAAAACACCATTAGGAAGTACCCAAGAGGCATCTCTCATAGTGCTAGAAACCTTTGCTTTGCATCGTGGGAAAGGCTACAGCTGGTACAGATCGAAGAGCGAAAAAAATCTCTGTATCATGCCACAAATCGTGCCATAGCCAAGTCTTGCAATCTTTACGAATACATAGACTATGCAACATTATACTTAAATCAATGTAAGATTCACGTGTGAAATGCCTATGCGTACTCAATAAAAGCTGACATTCTAAAATCAACCAATGAATGTATTCGGACTGTTTCTCGACTCGGAACATAATAAACAATTTAACCGACACAATTGTGTTTGAGATAGCTCTCACGAGTCATGCCATCATCTTAGATGAGTAATTATTATGGTCAAGTACAACAAAATTGTAAAACTTTTATCAAGGATAAAATCAAATATATTTTGTTTACATATCAAGGATTTAATAATGCCGATGACAGCATACCAGTTAATAAGAATGAAGTTGTGACCATCAATTAATATGAACGTTTAAGCAAGGCCTTTATTTTAGCTAGTCAAATTAGATGCTACTCCAGTGCATTACGAGATATATGTCGAAAGTTCAGTTGTTACAAGTAAATCGAGAACAAATACATTTCTAGAAACAGGGTGTAACCAATTTATAGACGTAAGCATACATATTAACACAAAGGTTATAAACAATATAATGTGTTCTCTCAAGTAAGAAGAACGAATTGCATGCTGCAGAGGAGACTTTGGATCTTTTAGACATGATTCTTGATGGAAGAGCTGTATCCACTTTGATCATCATAGTACTTGGACCAGAGCATGACTCCACCATACTTGGAGGACCCTTTAATTGCTGGAAGCACTTGAGAAGTGAGATCATCTACGGGGATGAAGCCACTTCCAGCTGCATCAGGAGCTGCCGGTAGCCCAAGAAAGATCTTTGTAGCAGGAATATCCGTAGTCCATTGCTTCCACGAGTCTTCAAGATTACTGACAGCACTAGAAGAGTATTGACATGGAGGGTTGTTGTAAAATTGTACCCAAACATAGTCGAAAAGTCCAGTCTTAAGGGCACCTCCAACCCATGCATCAGGATAAGGACACTGAGGAGCTGCAGTTAAGTAGACTTTCTTTCCGCGCTTGCTATACGCAGAAAGATACCTTGCAAGATCATCCCAGTGTTCTGTTGTTCCTCCTTCGATGTCGAAATCAACCCCATCTAAAACAGCATTGCCAAGAGGCCGAGAAGCTGATTGGCCACCTAAAAAATTGTTCCAGATATAAGTTGCCACATCTCTGGCATCTGCAGCAGAAACAAGGTAGTAACTCCCAGAAGCTCCACCTATTGAAAGTATCACCTTGATCCCTTGTGCTTGACACGACTTTATGTCGGAGCTCAATGTAGTGCAGCCATTGCTGTAAGGATCACAATGACCAGCAAGATTCAACTGGGGCGTTTGGCCATTTCCGAAGGTAGTAAGGAAAGCTAAGTTAACATATTCGTAGTTCCCTGTGGCACAAGTATCTGCCAAGGTTCCTTCTTGTCCATTTTGACCCCAGTAAATCGAAATGCCACCAGCATCTGAATTTGCGGCTAGTAATAGTACTAGTGAGGAAACTAATGCTATCGAAATTGCTCTATGATATGTCATACTACCTGGCAGATAACAATCTATGGTTTTTATGTTTGTGTGTTTAAAGCACCTGCTTTATATAAGAGAAAAACTTATGGGACTTTGGAAGACAGTGTTGTTTAGTAGTTCTTAGACTATTATGTGCAGTATCGTGGCATTCATTCGATATGCATATATAATATGATTTTAACTTGCACGGAGATGGAGATGGAGATGGTGATACGAGCCACTGTTTGCACATATCTAGTGACTTGGATATTAATTTATGTTAAATGCTAGACTCTAATAATGTATTTTTCTGCACTAAAATGAGAACATACATGGTTTTGTTTGTTATATTTTTGTAAACTGTGGTACAATTACGTTAGAATGAATTCACATGTTATTAATATATAAGAATTAGATTAGAATGAGTTCCTAAACTATAAGAGAAATCAGGTGATAAATATTTTAGGAGGGGGAATGTGATAACATGCAATTGAAATCAATTTTTTTAGACTAAAAATCATTTCAATTGCATTTAGTTTCTTTTCATAATAAAAAATTAAACTTGGTTGAAGTAAATAAAACTAAATAGTAATTTTTTTAAAGATATGATCGATAATTAATCAAGGGTGCTACCTAACATGGACCACTAATTCATGTTGCAAAAATTTATATATTTAATTGTTTTGAGTTGCACATAACCATATTTTTATAATCGATTTTTCTAATATATACCATGGGCACATATTAGAAGTTTAGTTATCAAAATTTTATTATTTTCCTACTCATTAATAATTACAAAAATCCCGCCAATTAAAATAGTCATACTCATAAAAATTAGTGTTTAATGTGTGACAATAACTACACACTAGAAAGACTCTTTTATAATTATTTTCACAAATTTGTACGGTATCTTTTAATAAACATTTGAAATAAATGGAATTAAATTCTTAGAAAAATATTTTTTTACTAAACAATTTAACATTATATATTAATTTTGATCACATATTAATTATGTTATGTGAATATTTATATATTATTTTATATAAATTAAATCAAGCTATACTCTAATTGCATACCTAAACAAGTTGCATAAATATACTTTTAAAAATATAAATATATAATTTTTTCAAAAAAAAGTTTTCATAAATATATAGTTTTTTCTGTAAAATAAAACATTATGCCAAATGAACTCGAAATCGGAGCTGTAAATTAGGGCTTGTAAGTAAAGTAAATACTCACTTCGTCCTTATTTAAATTAATCAAAATTTGACTGACCCCATCTATTTTATATTTTATATTTTATAGATGGGTAAAGAGTTTTTTATACAAAGTATGTAAGAAAAATAAATTATATTTTATATTATTTTTATCTCTCTCAGTTCAAAAAGAAAGTTAATACCTCATATATATATACATATTCAAAAGGTTTAATTAGTTGTTAGCTTATCCATAATACAAATTAGACTTCAATTATTCTGTTTAATCTAGTAATTTAGAACCAGATTATAAAAATTATATTATCGAAAAGTATATTTAATTTATTTTAAAATATAATTTTTAGTTTTTTGAAATTATAAAAGAATAAATTTTATTTTTTAATCAAAATTAAGTCAAATTAACCCTAAAAAGATGAAGACAGTGAGTTTGGGACGAGAAGTATTTCAAATCGTTTACATTAAAATCTATTTCAGATTATCGAATTAGCTGTTAATATATTGATTAGATTATTTTCTGTCCTGATGATATAAGTGTACACTATATGAAGTACTCCGTATATACTCCGTATTATTGTAAATTTATATTCTCCCCGATTACTCGAATTGAATTAACAACTTTATCCGTACGATTTTAGCTGTTATGATGAACCCAGTCAACTCAGCGCCGCCGATGAATAGACCTCCGCCGCCGCCTCAGTTTTTTCCGGCTTTGCCTCCGTTCCCGCCATCATCTAGTAATTTTTGGGAGACTAATAATGTTAAGAACCGACTTATAGAGTTACACGATACGCTTCGTCTCGCTAAAGCAATGTGAGTAATTCTAATTACGGATTTTTTTATAGTTAAATTTGTGTGTAATCGTAATTTTAGTAGTTATAATTGATTGCTGTCTTGTCTAATTTATGTGCGGTTGTAATTGATTACGATATTGTTTATATATGTGGATTTATGTGTAGTTGTAATTTCAGTAGTTATTTACGTAACAGGCAATGTGAGTTAGAAATGTTAATCGAAATGAAAGAGAAAGGGAATGATGAGCGGACGGATAACGAGCCAATTAATAGTTCGGTTTCTGAGTTTTCGGAATTTTTGGAGAAAAATAGGATTGATCTGGCTACGCAAGAGTTGCGTTCGTTAGAAGGTGCGAGTGCTTTGATATTGAAATTAAGTGCGGAGGTTGAGCCGTTTAGGGTTTTGACGGATGATACAAGTCAGTGGGAGGAAAAATCTGTAGCGATGAGATTTGCTAATAAAATACAGAAACATAAGAGAAATAAGCTTTGGCGGAAGAGAAAGAGGAAGCGCGTTGCGGAAATGATTGCCAAGGTAGTGAGGGTATCGTGTTGATAAATATTTTGGGTGAATTTCATTTATGCCTATCTGATATTGTTGAGTGGTGATAATTAGGAACACGAACGATTTGATCAAGCTAATCAAGAAGCAGATGAATGGAGAGCTCGAGAGATTGCAAAGGACATTGCGAAGCGGAAGGTACTATCCATGTTGTTCCCTTCTACATTATTAATTGCAAGTGCTTTGGAGAGGTAGCATGGTATTTTCTCAATAAATGATCCCTTTTGTTGTGCAGGTAGAAAAGATGAAGGAAATTGCCAAGATTAAAGCAAAAGAAGAAAGAAGGAAACTAGAATCTGAGGTGAGAAATATAGAAACCAATTTTGGTGAATTTTTGGAAATCATCTAGGTCTCTAAATTTATTCCCATCGCTATTCCCCCCACTACATGGAAGTAAAAAAGAGGATCTTCATATGAACTCATTTGTAATATCGCGTCTTTTCCGCTTTCTGATTATTGATCTGCAATATCTTACTTCACGAAGGAATTGGTTCAAGATTGATGCCTTAAAATATTTGACAGTTGAGTTATGCTGCAAACTGTATACATTAAGCTTGTTTTTTGTTTCAATACAGCTTGAACTGGTGTTGACTGTGGAGAAATTACAAGAATTGCGGTCAATAAGGATACAGAAGTTAAAAAAACAAGGTAAGGAATATGGTTCCAAGTTTGATAAGTTTCCCTCTGGTTCTCTTTCTGGTGATAGTGGTAGGCTACAATATCCTTTATAAAGAAAACTTGTTGTAGTATGAATTGCAAGATAACAGGTTTTAGTACACGCTAAAAGGAACTCAGAGAGCTGAGTCTGGTTAAATATATACATTTTTCAGGCTCGTAGACTACATATATTTTAAATTTTAGTTTAATACTAAATTGATTGTGAACCATTATTAATTATTTAATTTAACTATGCATGAAGAGACAGTAAGGCACTAGACATATGATAATCTTAGTTGGGTGTGGAATGGAGAGTTTTGTATTCACACACACACACACACGATGTTGCCCACATCGAGTGCATCACTTCTTCTTTTTCTTAGCCGCAGACAATCACGGTCGCTTGGTCATGCAGGTCATTTTCTCCCTGAGGAGGACGACAAATTTCTTGAAAGAGTACGAGCTGCAGTTGAAGAAGAAGAGCGCCAAGCAAAATCTGCAGCTGCTGCTAGTGCTGCTAAGGATGCCATTGCAACTGCTGAGGAATCCAGGAAAGTAAGTCAGAGTCATGGTCAACCCGCAGAAGATCTGAGCAGTAAACTTGAAGATAAAGAAAGTCAGGACCAGATAAATAAGGGTGAAAATCCTAAAGGCTCGCAAGCGACTGTTGATACCGGAAGCCAAGGATTGGAAGGACCAGGCCCTGGCAGAGCATATGATTCCCTAGCAAACTTGCCCCTGGAATTTTATCACTATTATCATGGCAGCAATACTGATATGGGGACTCTTATTGAGGTAAATTAACTGAATGTTGTGCTGTAATTCTTTGTATCATGAAGGGTACTGCCATGTACTTGAAGACAACCAATCATAGTCACCTTATTTTAATAGCAACTTTTGTACATTAAGAACACTTTAGTACTCATGAACTGAAGTCGTGAAATAAGCCACACAATCACTGATCTTTGTTAAGATTAACTAGAAGCTTCTATACTTTTTTAAGCCTAATTTTACCCTAGTCAGTTTCTATTGTTTAATATAGGCTATAGCCGCTATACTTGTTATAGGTCTGCGTAAGGATTTGCACTTAATTTTTCTTTTAGTTTAAGGATATAGGCTATCGACTTTATTCCAGTTTACTTGAGGTAACTTTATCCTTTAATGCAGGTTCGAAGATCATGGGATGCATATATTAGACCTGGAGGAAGGTAACATCAGATCAAAAGTTTATTATTTTGCATGATTATATTAGCAACTGAATGGGTTATCTTCCTAATAATCCTTTCATCTAGTAGTGTTAATATATAAATGTTATATAAAAACCTGCAATCTCGCTACTGAGTGTAAGCACTTACATTTTTGACACACTTGGGTCCTATGGGTCCTACACTTTAAATTAAGAATTTGGGGGAATTTTCTTAGTTGTGGCTTTAAAACCAAATAATATGTTGAAGATCCTCGCTAGTACATAACAGGGCCTCTAATATTATTCTTGAACATGAATACAAAGTTTAAACTTATACGGTATAGGCTCAAGCTTATAGATTAAGCCTCAAAGCTTCAAGTATTTTCTGTTGTTATGTTTGAATTGCATAACATTTATCCTTCTATCATGGAAGTTGTATAAAGGATGGTGTAGTTGTCTCGCTCTTTTATGTTAATGCATCGATAAGTTAGAATAAATAAAATGAGGCAGTTATTTTCTATGAAATAGTATCCGAGATTTTCTCTCAGTTTGCATTATTCAATTTGTATAATGTTAAGATGAGATTGAAGAGCATATATGCTTTGGGCAGCCACTTTCTCCTTTGAGAGGGAGTTCTTTGGTCAGTTGTATACAAAAAAGTTTATAATAATTTCCCCTGCATGATAGACTACATTCTAAAATAATTAATGTGTGTGTACCCAGACATGTAGATAAAACAACCTCTGACCATATATTCTTTTTGCAGCCGTATACCAGGGCACTGGGTACAGCCGCCACCTCCAGCAGATGAGATATGGGCATCTTACCTGGTGAAACCTAAATGATCCCCGTGAACTGCTGGCTTGCGCTTCCAAGGTACAGAAGAACCAGGGTATCCTGTGTTTGTGTATATTAGAATCTTTCACATAATGTAACAATGGATGCTGGAGGCCTACAAAAGACTTTAGAGAAGATAACAAGGACTGCGCACTTAACCAGACATCCCAGTTGGTCCAACCATGATCCAGTTATTTTTACATTCTGCCTTGGCAGGTAAGAAGGCATTGCTAATTCAGTAGAAGGGTTAAAGGGGAATAGCATGCATCGCGTAGTCTGTAGACCATTGATCGTAGTCCGTAGACTATTGATCCAATACTGAAATTAGAAAAATATGAAGTGCTAACCTTCCTTAATTTGCAGATACTTTTATATATCAATTGTTTAGCTAATTTATCAATTATTATGTAGTTTACCATATTCCTCAGAAATTTATACCTTTATTCTAGATTTCTAGGTGAATGTACTGTTGGCTACATGCATGAAAATTGGCACTTGATTCCTACTGTATGATTACAAACATTAGCTGATCACCTGAAATATTATTGAAGTTTTAATCTACAACCCAACACGAATTTTATTTTAACTTGTTTTAATCTTCAACCCAACAAGGATTTTATATTTAACTTGTCACTTTTTGGTAGTTAATATTGGATAGTAGTGCAACAAGTACAGAACTTCTAGGTGCAAGGCTGCAACCTTCCCAGATTTGCTTGTCACTAGAAGAAATAAATTCTTAGTCCACTAGCTAAGAAAAAAACATGACGGGTAACTAGTACAAAAAGATTATGAAATTCCGTCCACACTTATTAAACTCTTGAGACAATAAAATTCAGATAGGCAATACTTGTTTATGAGATTCTTTAGTCATGGTTAGATTTCATAGGGTGCAGATCCCAATTGTTATGAATAGGTGAAAATATTAAAAATGTTGTTTTTAAGTGGATAGGGTGATGTGGCCTCATGTATTTGCTTGCCAGAGACGGTAGAATTTTCAGACACGGTCAATAACCTTGGAAAAATTCATAATGATGACCGCGGTTTACAATCAGATACATACATAATGCTGTCAGCCTGGCTCAGAGGTCCATGTCCATTCGGGCCATATCCCAAAGGCCCAAACAAACAAAACAATACATAAACAGAGCACAGAGCAAACATGGAAACAGACTATTAGATACATAAACGGCCAAACAGTGAAAATGTTTACCAACTGAAAACTCAATTATGTGGTCAAACAGTCATACTGGTTCACAAAAGGTCCTCAATTACAAGCCTGGCTCAAATAAAGTTTCAGCTACTAGCTGTCCTCCAGAAAACAAACCATCAACTAAAAAACATGAAAAAAAAGGTATCTAGATGGGACTCTTTCTCCACCTGCCCAATTTCCAGATACAAAAAATAAAACCTTCACACAGTGACATAATTAAATACATCAAATTAACAATCCAAAGATTAACAAAGAAGCACTAGAAACATTCAATATCCGCAACAAATTACATGCCACTGTCAAGTGTCAACTAGTGTGCACATATACTACGATGAAGATATTAGCATGCCCTAATGTACTATCCAAATACAAACCGAAACACAACCAGCAAGGGCTAAACTAAAGACTTCACTATAATTGTAACTGGTACAGAAATACATACCATCACGCTTTGAACACCAATCACCGTCTATGTCTTATCCATAATGAAATTATCTAAGCTTTCTTTTTGTCTTTCAATGTTCCTCTAGGAATTTTACTCAAAACCTTTGCATCAAATACAGCATACTGCTTTTTGATCTCAAACATTGCTTTCTCCGCAAGGGGATCAATCTGGTCCTCGTACTTCTCATATAGAACTGGAACTGTGTGGAGTAGCACAAAAGCTGTTTCACAACAGATGCCCAAAACCATCAGAACATAATTATAGGAAACACTATGGTTAAAAGAGAACAAAAGTAGAACATAAAACAGTTCATATATATTGCTTACTCATGTAAAACAGTGTCAAGAAATTACACCAACTTCCAACAACTGAGAGAACCCATAAACCAGCAATTATCTGAAATATTGGAAAGGAAATATCAAAATAGATTTGATTGGTCCAGAAAAGGTACAACATCACTCAATGTGGGTTGATAGTAGATCAAGTAAACACGTTAGATTTTTGCACCTCTACGTCTCTAACTACCAAATCAAAAATAATTCAACTTTCCACACTGGCAACAAGTCGTTTAAGGAAATCCAGCTTGGTTAAAAGTTATTCTAATTATTCTTGTAATTCAAAAGAAGCAGACGAGTTTTAACCTTAATGGATTTTGAATTTCCTGCATTAGAATAATATATACGAAGAAAAGAAAAAGTTAAAAATTAGTAACAGGAACTTACAACCAAGAAACTCTTGATCTCTCTTCCGGAAGCAACATTTCGCAACATAGCAAGGGCGCGATTGATTTCAATCCTCAAATCAGCAGCAATCTGGAGAAACAGATCTTCTGGCAGTTGAACTTCTGGGATGCGAGGAGGAGACCTGTCTCCAAACTTGTCCGTCAATGCACAAACCAAGTATAATCAAAATCTAATAAATATATACATCATGATACTTACTTGTTAATAAAGGTGGACACATTGGACCATAAGAACATGATTGCAAGGGCCAAAATAGAAATGTGGCACACCAAGGTAATCAAGTGATACTCGAGCAGCTCAAAAAAGGCATATACGGCAGTAGCTCCACCGAGTACAGAGGCAGATATCTTTTTGTTCCTCCACAGAAACACATCAGCCGCTGCACCAAGCAATTGCAAGAATCATGCTTATTAAATACAGAAGTACACCCACATACCATAATACCATTTACCCACATTGTCTATTGCATTCAACACCCTTACTTTTATTCCCAAAACTAACTTCAAGCATGCAAACATGAAACATCCCTCATCTCAACCCAACTCGATCCATAAAGTGCAGAAACATATATCAAATGCATTTCCAAATAAAGCTTCATATCAGCTAGTTCGACCACTACAGTTTATCGTAAAAAATATTTAAATAAATGAGCAAAGCATACTATTTTAATCTTGGCCAGCAATTCCGAGGCAATCAAAGGCCTACTACTGAAATAAAATATTCCTGATTCGATATTTGTTTCTCAACTAATGTTAGCCTCTGAGCCCTAAAACAAGTCACATTTTAAAACCCTAGATAATCAAGTGCTAGCAAAACCAATAAAGTTGAAACAAATCAAATCATTCCAAAAACAGAAACAACATATACAAACTTGACCACAATACATTCATACAAGTACATACATAATTAATCGAGAGAGAGGGAGAGAGATTACGTTTGCCACCGCCAAGCACCTTATGAACAGGTTTCTCTCTGCCAAACAACCTATAGATCCTCGATTTCATCGATGATGTCGGAGGCGGCGAAGTAGCCTTCACCGGCGACTTATTCTCGAAATCGGCGTGCGGAGACGATGAGCCGCTGCTATCGCCGTGAAACTTCTCGGAGATCTTATCCATAAAAGACTCGGTTTTGACCTCGGGAATCTCGTCGTGCTCCGTCATAGCTTCCTTCTTCACACACACACACACACTAAAACTCTAAACTACTAATAGAAATGTTGTGGAGGTAGTGGTGGTTTTGAGATGTGAGGGGTTTTGGGGATTTCGAGGCTTAACGGCGTTAGTAACGGTAAAAACAGAGCAGATGGTAAAGCGGGTCCCGTCTTTTACACACTTCCTTTTGACTTGTGGTAATGGCCGCTTCATTTCCCACACCGTGTCAAGTGGCTTTGAATCTAACCCTATGTTCAAAATCCTTTTTTGCCTGAGATAAATAATATATTTTTACATTTAAAAAAAAAATGATTTTTATAAAAAGAAAATGAAAATAAGATAAATTTGGCAATAAAAATATATTCGTTTCTAATTTTTTCCTGCGTGTCATTTTGTAGTGCAGATAAAGACACTATTAGAGTCTAAACCATTAGAAATGTTCAAACTCTTTGTTTATTCATATGTAGGCAAGAACATATTTCAGTTACTCATATAACTGAATGAATGCTACGCTACGCACATAATAGTTGTTATACTGTACACAACAATGCCTTTACAACTAGGACAAATTTTCTCTTATATATAAGCAGAAGAGTCACAATGCTTGACACACACAAAAATATCCCTAGCATTTTTATATCTTTCTTTCAAGTATTATGGCATCTCATTTAGCGGTTTCGCTAGCATTTGTTTACTCACTGCTGCTATTACTTGCCACAAATTCAGATGCTGGTGGCATTTCGATATACTGGGGACAAAATGGACAAGAAGGAACCTTGGCAGAGACTTGTGCCACGGGGAACTACGAATATGTTAATTTAGCTTTTCTTACTACCTTCGGAAATGGCCAAAATCCTCAGATGAATCTTGCTGGTCATTGCGATCCTTACAGCAATGGCTGCACTAAATTGAGCTCCGACATTAAGTCGTGCCAAGCACGAGGAATCAAGGTGATACTTTCCATTGGTGGAGCCTCTGGAAGTTACTCTCTTGTATCTGCTGCAGATGCCAGAGATGTGGCAACTTATATATGGAACAATTTTTTGGGAGGAAAATCAGCTTCACGGCCTCTTGGAAATGCTGTTTTAGATGGTGTCGATTTTGATATTGAAGGAGGATCAGGTGAGCATTGGGATGACCTTGCAAGGTATCTTTCTGCATATAGCAAGCGTGGAAAGAAAGTCTACTTAACTGCAGCTCCTCAGTGTCCTTATCCTGATGCATGGGTTGGAGGTGCACTTAAAACTGGTCTTTTCGACTATGTTTGGGTACAATTTTACAACAACCCTCCTTGTCAATACTCTTCTAGTGCTGTTAGCAATCTTGAAGACTCATGGAAGCAATGGACTACTGATATTCCTGCTACAAAGATCTTTCTTGGATTGCCAGCAGCTCCCGATGCAGCTGGAAGCGGCTTCATTCCCGTAGACGATCTTACTTCTCAAGTGCTCCCAGCAATCAAAGGGTCATCCAAGTATGGCGGAGTTATGCTCTGGTCCAAGTACTATGATGATCAAAGTGGATATAGCGCTTCCATCAAGAATCATGTCTAGAAGTTCTAAACTTAACCTTCTCAACAGAATGCATTCTGTGTGTGTTAGTAGTTGAGAGATCATTATGTTTTATTTTACCTTGTGTCAATATTGATGTTTACGTCTTTGCAGAGTATTTTATATTGAATGGTTAAACCCTGTTTTTGTTGATGTTTTTGTTCTGCTTTACTGGTTAAACCCTGTTTTTTGTTGAATATATTTTCACTTGCAACGGATCCTTACTGAACACAACACTTGTGAATCGAAGTTCAGTTAAGATAGACAACAGTATTATGTGCTGTAAAAGTTGTGCAGAATTGTCATGACAGCTCAAAACTGCACGTCAGCGTTCAGGCCATCAGAATACATCAGAATACTACTTGTTAAAAAATAATGAGGAAATTAGTTTCAAATTCAAGAAGTTAGTGACTTGGTGGCTTAAAAGAAACAGCATTCAGATGGTCCTCATACTTCATGTCCATTGTCTTTACGTCGAAGAAGCCAGCCAAAGCAAGTGCAGTATTTTCTTCCTGTTTAATCTACCAACAATGTAAAGGAAAGAAACACAGCAACACTTGTCCATCAGTATACTACTACTAACTAAAGATTCTTCAAGAATCAAAACTGTGTCAACTAATCAGCATGAAGATACATGAAGTAAATATGTGATACATTCCATGATTCCGGTATTTCAACATGAATCAGCCTGCAGCTCAGTTTTACGGTTGTAATATGAAGAGTCTTTTTTGAAGGAAATTATAGTAGCAGTATTCCAAATCAGCTGAATCAAACAAAAAGTTAGGAATAAATTAAATCAATCAATCAAATCAAAAGTACTAAAAAATCAACGGGATTCCATCATTCACTAAGACTGCAAAATCATTCATATTTGAATCGTGAATACCAGAAACACGATGACAGGGAATCACACAAGAACCAAACCTTCTAATTCCAGTCCATTCTTGAAAAACCAAATATATAGTTCTTTTTACAGTTTAGCAATAATCAAGAACAAACAATAAAAGTACGACAAAGAACTATGCGAATCGATATCCATGAAATAGAATTACAACAATTTCTTCATTCTTCCCTTCCAACTTATCAATACATATGTAATGTATATAAATATTTTATATTGTTTTCCAGTCACATCCTCATTATTCCATAAAATTTATCTGGAATTCACATAAATTTGACTCGTTTAATGGACTAATTAACACCTTATAGCATCTCAGACATCCTCAACTCTCCGCCACAGATGACTCAGTTGATTAGTTAACTAATCTTGAAAATGCATGGAGCCTATGTTAACCCTCCTTTGGTGACATTTTACTTCAATAATGCTAAAACCAACTGATACATATATGTGTGTGTTGGTAGTCGGTTCACATGTGGATCTCTCTTAAGCTTGTAATATTTAGAGATATACGGCGATTGTCCACCAATCGTTGATGACTTGTGAGAAATATGTTTATAAATGTGCAGTGATATTCAGAGAATCCTTATCCAACTACTGTTTTCATCAGTGATATCTTTTCATCAGTAAGCACAAGCACATGATTTGAATGAACAAATAAATGACTTGATTAAGTGAATCGCACATAAACTGATAAACACTAAACAGTGGGGAGAGGAGGCAGTAATTGACTACACATATAGAGAACGAATTCATCACAGGACAATTTGTGTTAAAATGGCGAAACAAGTAGCCATAGTTGGGGCCGGCATAAGTGGTCTTTTGGCTTGCAAGTACACTCTGTCTAAAGGTTTCTGTCCTATCGTCTTCGAGTCACGAAGCAGCATTGGTGGAGTTTGGATTAATACACTTGAAACCACCAAGCTCCAAACTCCTAAATTATTTTATCAGTTTACAGATTTTCCCTGGCCATCTTCTATCGTCGAAGACTTTCCTAATCAACAACAAGTGTATGACTACGTTCATTCCTATGCTACTCATTTTGACTTGCTAAAGCACATCAGATTCAGCTCCAAGGTTGAGAGCATCAACTACGAAGGCCCATCTGCTGAAGAGATGCAAGCATGGTCCCTATGGGGTGGCACCGGTGAGCCTTTTAGCTCTAAAGGCAAGTGGAACCTCTCAGTGCAGGACACTCAAACCCTTTCAACCCAGGTACTGCGTGTATATAAATATTAACACAAACATGACAGACATATATTAAGTCATCCTCCTAACGCCTAAGAATGTTGGTAATTTAATATAGCATTAAAAGGTACTCTATTGATATAGTGGTCTTATATTTGAATGTTGGGAACCAAATAATCTCAAAATAAATAAATATAGAACACTATGGTTGAATCTTGCCTGAAGATGTGCCCACTTGGTAACTTAACAGTGCGCACACATAAATATCTCGGCCTTGAAGAATCTTAAGTTAATTATTATGGAATTGCATTTTCAGAAGGAACTAAGGAAGTATAGTTTTTTTTCAATCGGTAGCATAATATCATCTTTTTAATCTCATAAAATCCAATTTTACAATCTTCTCTGTATAACTACAATTGCAGGTTCATCAAGTCGACTTTGTAATACCATGTCTTGGAAGGTTTAGTGATGTGCCAAACATACCTAAATTTCCTTATGATATGGGACCCGAACAATTGCATGGTAAAGTTATACACTCTATGGACTATGCTGCAATGGATAATGAAACTGCAGCTAAACTCATCAAGGGGAAGAAAGTCACTGTTGTCGGGCTTCAGAAATCTGCACTGGACATTGCTATGGAGTGCTCATCAGCAAATGGTGAGAAATTAAAATTAAAAGAAGATTCCTTAACAAAATAAATAATATGTTTCTCTTATCATAAGAAGATGCATCAAAATAATTAATTTATTTAATTCTCTTGGTAATTTTGTAGGAGTATCTCATTCATGCACAGTGATTTACAGAACGGAACATTGGAATATTCCCGATTACCTTCCATGGGGAGTTCCCCTAGCATATTTATACCTTAATCGCTTCTCGGAGCTTTTGGTTCATAAGCCTGTGAAGGTTTTCTACTTGGTTTTCTTGAAGCCATACTTTCACCACTGGTAAGTATTAAACCCTACAATATTACTAAAAAATTCTAAAATCTTGTAATGTTAAACTTTTTGGTTAATTAGTTTTTACTGAGATGCAGAGATTGGGGATCTCAAAATTTGTGGAAAGGTACATAAAATGGAAGCTCCAGCTGGAGAAGTTTAGCATGGTTCCAACACACCGTTTCTTAACAGAAATGAACTCTTGCTTGATCTCATCTGTACCCAAGGACTTCTACAAAAGAGTGGAAGGAGGAAGCATAAATTTGAAAAAAGCTCAAAGTTTTTGTTTTAGCAAGGAAGGAGTTTTGTTAGATAATGATGAAGATGTAGTGAAGGCAGATTTAGTCATACTTGCTACTGGATTCAAGGGTGTTGATAAGCTCAAAGACATCTTCCAATCACCAACATTCCAAACTCACATTGGTGGTAGACCTGAAAATGCAGTTCCACTCTACAGGTCCGTGTTTAGTCATTCATATCTCAACTAGAAGCAGGGGAACTTATATAAAAGTAATATGAACAAAAACTGATGCACATTCATATATAAAAAGTATAAAAATTTATTTTTGCATTGTCCGCCATAATGTATGGAAACATGCCTGCTATACATTACATCGGACCATGTCTTTTTTAAACCTAAGGCATCATGTTAGGTGATCAACTCTCTTGTTACTAGAGCCAAAAGAGGAATAACATACTTCTTAAAAATTACATGTATAATGCTAACAATCTAGACTTCAATTTTCTTTTTAAGGGAATGTATTCAGCCACGAGTTCCACAACTAGCAATTATTGGATTCTCGGAGAGCATTTCAAATCTATACACATCGGAATTGAGGTGTCAATGGCTAGCAGAGCTTCTGGATGGGAGGTTCAAGGTACCAAACATTTCAGAAATGGAGAAAGACATAGAAAAATGGGATGAGTACATGAAGAAATATTCTGGTAAAAATTACTACAGGAGATCATGCATTGGCGCCTTGCACATATGGTACAATGATCAGTTGTGCAAGGACATGGGTAGGAATCCTAAGAGGAAAGATGGGCTCATTGCTGAACTATTCCAGCCATATGGCCCTATGGATTATGCTTTAGATGCATGACTAGTATTTTAGATGCATGGTCATGTTTCATGATTGCTTCTGCTATCTGCCACAGCACCCAAGCAGAGGATATATATAGTCATATGAATGTGACATGGTGTTTGGATATCTTTAACATTCTTGGTTTTTAGTTATTTTTGGTTGGTCGATTAATTAAAATATTCACGCGCAACTCATCTTGAACCCTCCACCTCTTGTTACCAAGAGGAGAAGAGTATGTGCTAGCTAAACGTTACGTTCATCACTAAACTTTGTCAATGTGAAAAAAGAAGAGGACTACTAGTGGACTAGTGGAGTGATTCATCGGCCAAAACTTAAACAACAAAACTGAAGTTCCAAAAACCACATAGCAAAACATAATTATTTTTATTCTTTAGAATAAAGAAGAAAAAGTTGCGACGGAGTTACAGTTTTTTAGAATCTGATGGTGAAATATGTGGCTTATTAGACTGGTGTATTTGTGTAGGTGGATTGCAAATGATCCTAGACTAAAGAGGAAATAGTCGAGGCATTTGATGAGGATTCATATTGATCAATTAAGGGACAGCAAATTTTTTTATTGAGGCATCGCAAATAGAAATTTAAAAGAGACAGCCCCGGGGCAAAGGATAAGACACTGTAGTACAAACTACAAACAAATCTATTTCACATTTAAGTATGAATTACAAAAACTGCTTTACGAAATGGAAGAGAAACTAAATTTTACATCAAAAATATGTTCTGCAGAACATGTTTATAATGTATCACGTGCACAAGCAAAATAGCATACAATACAAGGATTATTAATCTGATTACATCATGAAACTTCTTAAAATTTATTCTTCATAGATATGTATACATAGTTCTTAATCTGCTCCATGATCTCTGACTCAGCTTTAGGCATTACCAATCAGTTATCTAGTTCTGAAACCTGCATATGTAATCCGTTTGGAAACATCAACCCTGGCTTTCGAACTATGTCCCCTCCTTTTGTCACTTTCCACCTGAACAATTGACTTTAAATATTATAAATAGCAAAACTAGTTGTTAATTATCATTATACATGTACCATATACATTGTACCTGAAGTACTAAAGTCAACAAATTAAATATTGTTTGATTATATTTTGTTTAGTGCAACTAGATCGTATAAAGAAACAGTGAAATGGACCTGTGTTTGGTGACCAAGTAATGAAGATAGATGGCCAATTGTAACTTTGCGAAATCAGCTCCCACGCAAAGTCTCACACCCCCACCAAAAGCCATGAATTCCTTTGATCCCAAATGTAGTTCTTTACCCTTGATTATTTATTTATCCAAACAAAAGTTAGTTAATCAGGGATTATATGTATATATGTTATTCTAGGCAATAGTTCTTTAACTACCTTCCAACGCCAAGGATTGAAAGCAAGGGGATCCTCGTATTTATCAGAATTCAAATGAACTGTCGATGGGCTCACCATTACGATCATTCCTTTAGGAATGGTATATCCTGCATACATAACAAGTGAAACAACTAAGCATGTAGCACACCATTACTGCAAAACAAGTCATAGATATACCCATGGAAACCAGTCACTATCCTTTGATGAATAGATATATACACTTGTTTCGAGTCATAGATCCATTGGATGAAGGGATTAAGCTACAACTTCTAACTTACCTTACATGAGAACTTTTAGTCACCTTTGACTAAAAAACAGAGTAGATGTAAAAGATCTAAGTATTTTTTTAATTTAAAATTGACAAAATAATCTAGTATCCGACTATCTGAACATCTCACCCATCAATCATCGGACGTCAATGATACATGTATTAATGTAACTGCAATTCCAAACTAGTTACATACATACCCTTTAAATTAACATCTTTGATAACTCTTCTGAAAATTCCAGGTACAATATTAGCCAGCCTAACTGTTTCGTTGATCACCTACATGTAAAATATTAAAATTTTGTGGTCAGAATCATTGTATGGTCGATCAAGTTATCCTACAAAAAAGACAACAAACTTGCAGAGTTGGAGTTGGAAGATTCGCTTTGTAATTGTACATTGTTCATTAAATATAATATAAAACCAGGACTTACTACCAATTACATACACGTCCAAACAATACGTAACAGATACAACCAATATTTTATTATATAAGGAATGCATATAAAACTTACTAGTAACTTGGTTTGCATACTAATATGAACCAAGTGGGGTGATCCTGACGGGGTTTAACATATTTATAACACGGGTAAAGGTCGAAATTATGAAATATAAATTTTACCATGTGTGTGAAAGTCATGGACTTGTATTCTTTCCACGTTATTCCAGTATCCTGTTCACTGCGGTTGTTGAGGATATTTTGATGCTCCTTCTAGAGTATCAAATGATTCAAAATTTAAAACTAGGAATATGTTTATATATCAAAATGAATTTCTATGTAATATTATAGCTTGTGACCTGTACTAAGTATATATAATAGTAAAATTAATCTAGAGAAAATATACTGTTAATTCTTCTAGCACGGTGGGATGATCCGCAAGAAATTTAGTGGCCATTGTCATAGATGTAGAAGTGGTTTCAAAGGTAGCAAACAGAAGCACAAACACCAAGTCTGCAGCAACCCCTTGATTAAGAATTGTTTCTTTGTCGTTGATTTCTTGGATCAGATAATCCAAGAAATCTTTTTGATCATTATCAGGCTTGTTTATTGATGTTTGTCTCTCGATCAAAGCATCTGTGATCACTTTCATTGCGTTTTTTCGTCCCTACAATATTCCATTGAGAATCAAGATTAAATTATTTAATCATTCATCGATGAAACCATAGTGTGTTTTTTTCATTTTCTTTTGGAGTTGATCAATATAATCATTATTTATACTAAAGTTCTTACTTGCAGACACGCATGAAATGCCGTTCCCGGTATATTAATAGGAAATGAGATAAGCCCATCCAAAAAATCTTTGAAATTTCCTCTGAGATTACTCTTTTTTGCCTTTGTTTCATCGTAACTCATCACCAATTTGGAAACATAGGCAAATACCATCTGCATGTTATTTACAAGTTACACATATATAAGTAGCTCTTAGCAAAGCAATTTTGTCTAAACCAAAAACACTGAGCTGTTTTTTAATGTTATCAAACAATTTTTTTCTTGTTTCGGGTCCTAAATTTTTGCTTATCAAGGAAATTGTCGGGTTGGGGTACATGGTTAGTTAGAACGGGCTGGAAGTATTGTATTAATATTACTGTATAATCCAACTTAATTATTAATTTGATTTTAAAATTCTTAGCCCGTTGTATAAACAAATCATGTACAACTCCTCTATTTAGATAACTCAGGCATATAAAAAATTTTATGAAGGTGTTGAAAAGATTCGATAGAATGGTAATGTAATTAATTAAGTTGCCAACTTAAGTTATGCTTTAAATAAAGGTTAAACAATTATAAATTAGGATAAAAACTTCCCAAATGAATAATAAAAAGATGTTATTTTACCAGAGACTGCTGGACATTGAAGATTTGTTATCACTCTAGCATGGCAGAATATGACAGAGACAAGAAACAACATTACTGCGGATTAGTAGTAATAATATCGGATCAAGTTTAGTTGCTTTGAATCAAATTCAATATAACATGTTGAAGTTCTAATATTTTTTACTTAATTACATGTTGGGTTTTAAAATATTGGTTTGATCTGTTCAAAAAAGGGTTGGTTTCGATCGGACGTTTTATATATCAAAAAAGTGTTATAATATACTACTATTATCGATACTTATAATAATTATTAATACTAATCACACAACACATTAAAATTCTAGAAAAATACTTAACTATGAGCTTTTATCTGTCAAAAAAATATTAAAATTTGCTACTAGGTAAGCATGTAAGTTCGTACATTTAACTTGGAGCATTTAGAAAAACAAGATATAAGTAAACTAAAATTGAAAGAGACAAAAAATACATACATCTGCTGATTCTTCCTTGACCTCAACACTGCCATGACTACTCCAAGATCGAAATGCATTTCGGGTATTTAAGTCCATTCCTTGAAGCAGATTTTCTTTCAAGCTCTCGGGGCTGACAAGTCGAAGAATCAAATTCTTAATGTATTTATGAAGAACTCCATGATATGCCAGTACACTTTCTGTTCCAAGGAGCTTAACAAATCCATCAGTGTAAAAACATTCAAATATCTTGTCTTCCTGTTGAAATATGTAGTTATTTACTTCTGCATCAGTTGATACCACTATTTTCTGTCCCACAATACTTGTCATAAACAAGCTTCCATACCTGTATATCAGTGTTTAAAAATTGTTTAAACCAATCTAAATTTCTTGGATGACATTAAATTTATCTAAAAACTTCCTCGTAAATTAATGATAAATTAGCGAGTCCAATCAAAATTGTCACGTAAAATTTTGTTATTATAAAAATGTAATAAATTGGGACCGAGGGAGTACATTTTATGTACGGAATGATCATTCGAAAGTGTACGAAATTACCTAGAGACTCTTTTCTTGATGAAGGGTGGAATATCATAGAGATAATAGGGAGTAAAGAACTGAAGGGTCTCTCCAATGTATGGTAAGCCAGTTGAACCAGGTGGTAACTTGCCTTTGCTCTTGGGCATACTCCATTTGTATGCCTTGTAGCTTATCCAAAGGACAAGTATAGTTATCAAATATGAGACTGTTAAAAGCTCCATATATTGATCTCCCTGTTACTTTCAGTATGTAGATGATTCGTCTTGTATATTACAAACTCTAACATTGTTGCGTGGCTATATATAGACAAACAGAGAGCTTACAGTTGCTTGCTAGCTAGCTAGCTACAACTTGAGGGGACACTGTACGTATATTTTATTACGTATCCTATGAATTTAATCTGAAACTCCGTCTACCAATCAAACATACGAGAAATGTATTAAAGCACAGTTCACACAGCGCGTGAGCGATTAAGGCTGATTTGGTTGAACCGATTAACTTCAAATTGACCAACCCCGCACTGATTTTTAGTCGAAGTATATGAGGTTGAGGGGATTTGGATTCAGAAATTTCATAAATTAGCCGATTTGATTTTATCACAAGTTTAAACTAAACAATTATAATTCCAATGGAATGTATATAATTTTATTAAATAATATATATCATCATAGTTAATTTGTTAATTGTTCAAACTTTGGAGTTCAATTCTATGTTTGGACTTAACATTTGTGTTTGTTTTTTTACTTGATGGTTAGGCTGATTATTAGATTAGGGTTTTGAACCTTAATATCACAATTTAATCATAAATGTTCATAATATCACAGTTGAGAAAATTGGGCCTACATATCACAGACAAACGCAACTTTAAGTTGTGTTTTCAAGAAATGCAAGTCAAAAATGCGTGCCTCTTTTCCTGTTAAATTCCTGCAATTTTTATTTTTTATAATAAAAAAACAAAAATGTTAAGTTAAACTTGCATTTAAAACCGAAACGCAATTTCTCTATGCGTTGATAGTGCAACGCAAGATGATGACGCGCTCCTGGAAAACGCAAGATGAAGACTCGTTTCCACACAAACAAAAAGAAAATAAAGAGAGGGGGCTGGGGAGAGAAAGGGGTCGTATTCCTAGTAAGTAAAAGTAACACTTGTCTTGTACATACTCACTCCCACCACACTTGCCTAGTTTTATACTCATACAAATTCACCTATTTATACACGCAACACTTACACACACATATCCCTGTGTGTTTATTACACACTGATTCAGTGTGTAATAAACACACAGGGGATGATGAATTGGGAAGGTGAGTCATCGGGCACGGATGGAGGGAGGAGAAAGCCGTCGTGGAGGGGGAGAGAAAATAACAGGAGGAACGCTACTTTATTTTGCATTTACGTGTGATACGTAGGGATCAATTTTTAACAGGCTTAAATGTAATTTAAACCCTGTGTTATTAACAATATACAATTCAAACCCTCTTTTAATATATTTAGTAAATTTAACCCTACGTTTTTTAACTATTTACAATTGAAACCTTTTTTAAAATAATTAGTAAATTTAACCCTATATTTTTGAACTATGTACAATTGAAACCTTTTTTAAAATAAATAGTAAATTTAACCCTACGTTTTAAAACATTTAGTAAATTTAACCTTGATTTTTTAATTTCGGAATAAAATAAATTTTACGTCAAAATTTTGAATAAATATTCGTCAAATGCACTATTGTCAATTTTTTTTGTATAGATATTATCCAAGCATAATAGATATTTGCAATTATTAGGGTTTTTTCTTATAAAATTGATATTTAGATGTTCTTTTCTATATTAATATATCTATATGTATAATATATTATATATGTTCAATAAAATTTTAATACGTGTTTATATTATTCCATCTTGCCATCACACTTCCCGCTCAATATATTTATGAATGTTCATCACCGAATTTAATTTATTTTCAAAAATACTCTTCGATGAATATATTCTCGAAAATACTTTTTCGATATAAAATTTATTTATTCCGAAATTAAAAAGTCAAGGTTAAATTTACTAAATGTTTTAAAACGTAGGGTTAAATTTACTATTTATTTTAAAAAAGGTTTCAATTGTACATAGTTAAAGAACATAGGGTTAAATTTACTAATTATTTTAAAATTTTAGTAATTATTTTTAAAAAGGTTTCAATTGTAAATTGTTAAAAAACGTAGGGTTAAATTTACTAAATATATTAAAAGAGGATTTGAATTGTATATTGTTAATAACACAGGGTTTAAATTGTAAATAAGCCTTTTTAATATTGTGATATTTGGTGTCATTTGATTAAAAAAATGATATTTAGGCCCGTAATTTATTATATTAAATCCATTTTTTTAAAATTGATTCCTTAATATCTTAGAAATTTGATTTCATAGGCAATAAATTTTGTTAATTGTTTTTTGAAATCAAATTTTGTTAATGTTGTTTGGTCGAATAAAATAAGAAAAATATAATTTTCTTGAAAGTGTAAATATTCATAGTGTGAGAAATTATTTATCCACTCCACTCCACCCTATCCTTTGAATTTTGACTATTTGAGATTGTTATAAATTTAAATACGAGTATCACTAACTAAATAATTTTTCTACTTTCTAATAATTTTATATATCGAGAAACTAATATTTCCATAAAAAGTTAATTCCTATGTATAACCAAACAAGCAGTTAACCTATTCAGATATTTCAAATTTATGAAAATAACATATTATTTTAATTGTTTGGTTATATAAAATTCAGAAAATATAATTTTTTAGGAATTTTGAATATTCCATCTCTTTTTTGAACATCAAGAGGAAAACTTAGATTAATAAACCCTCAGTTGTAGCAGAGGGCAATGATAGGAGACCAAAGAAACTTCTGCTCACTACAGGTGACATCAGACTTGGAACCAAGATACCACTGCCAGACAACAAAGACATACTGACAACTGACAACCACTGCTTAGATTAAAATTACTGAGTGCAACAACGGACTGCTAAGAACAACTTAAACATGACCGCAACTCTCAAACTTTTAGGAATTTAAATTCCACCTCCTCTTTGAATATAAAATTGTTTGATTATGAACTTTTTACTAATTTTTAGAAAAATTAGTGTCATTACAAAATTGATTTTTTCTACCGGTGTCATCACATTTTTAACTCTTATACAGGGTACTCTTTAGACATGAAATATTATTGCAATATTTTTTAAATAAAAAATATATAAATTTAGAAAAAAAATTGAAATATGTTTTCAGGACAAAAAATTTAAATCAGCAATAAATTATGTGTGCATTCATATAGAAAATAAAATATATAATACTGCATAAATAGAAACTAAAAAGTATAAGTAATATTAAATTTAATCTGCATCAGTGTTATATACAGTTTCATGGAAATGTCAAAAAAATCAACCATGACAGATGAGATGCGAAAGACATTACTATATGAGCATGCGTAATTTTTTCTTATAATATGAACATAGTGCATCAAAACGTACTTGTAGTTCATAATACATTAAGAAGGATTCAAGATGAAATATAAGGATCGGAGATATCAATTTCAAAAGTAAGCAACTTACATTGGAATCTTATTATAAAAATACATCTTACAATAAATATATAATTTTAATGTAAGAAAAGATTTATTAATTAATATATTATATATATGGGACTTATGTATTTTAATAAAAATATAATCTTATAAATTTAGTGAATTATTAATTTAACTAAAAGGGCCCGAATAGGGACCATAAAAATTTAGAGTAAATTAGTGGTTAAACACTATTAATTTGGTACCTATTTTTCGGCTTAAATAACTGCTTAACACGTATTTACCTATCTTTTAGGGTTAAATAACTGCTGGAATATTCTCCTCTAAACTTTCTCTCTAATTTATAAATTATTATATAGATGTTATGAGTTTAATTTAATAATATATTAAACAAATATATAATTATATTTTATCATAAAATAAAATTAATTTTAAATACGATTAAAAGCCTTAATATATTTTTGTTATTATACAAAATATGATAGCAATGTTAAAATAAAAGTTTAGTTCATAAATATAAAATCATTATGATATTGTATTCAGAAAATTATTTAATATATATTTTGATTTCATAACTAACATTTGTGTATGATATAAATAATATCTCTACCTTTTATTCTAAATTATTCTTTTATAAAAATTAAATTTTATAAGTATTTATAGAGACAATATTTAGTTATGAATAAAAATTAAAAAGTTATCAAACAATACATTAAAATAAATTTACTAATTTTAGTTTGAGACTTATAACCATATATTAAAAATTAATTTTATTTTATGATAAAAAGTAATTTTATATATTTGTTTAATTTATTATTAAACCCATATCTATGTAATAGTAGTTTATAAACTAGACTTAGAATGGAGAAGATACACACGTATTTTTGCAGTTATTTAGCCATAGGTAGTATATTAGTGTTTAAGGATGTATGTGAAAATTTACTTAAAAATTTATTAATTAATAATTTATCGGGTTTTAACTGTACATGGCTATGGCCAGTGATAGCGCGTAAATTTATAAATTGAAAAAAAAATTCTTCTTTTCATCATAAAATTTTCATTTTGTTTAATTTTTTTTATAAAATTGACCAAATTTTGAAAATAATTTATATATAATTTTGAAAATATATAAAAATATTTTTAAAAGTGGATTATATATAATTTCTAATAATATAATTTTTATCATATTCTTTTATTATATAATACATTTAAATTTTAGTGAAAATTTCATTAATTAGACATAAAAAGAAAAATAAGACAAAAGTTTGGGACATAAAGAGTTTTTTTCGATTTATAAATTAATCTCACTAATCCTTTTTATAGAATATTGCACGCAAATTGAGGTTTTAATAAATAAATTTTAACTTATAAATTGTTTTTTAAAGGAAATAAAATTTTATTTTTTTAAAAAAATGTTTAAAATTCTTCTATTTAAAAAATTAATAAAATAAAATTGAATAAAACTTTTTTTTTATTAAAAACCTTTAATTAATAAAAAGAATAAAGTGTAGTACTTATTTCCTTCATTCCAAAATACTAGTCTCATTTTAAGTAATTTTGTAACTCATAATAACTGCACATCTTTATATTTAATACAAAAAATTTAAAGGATATTTATCAAATTTACTGATTTTTATATAACTATTTACGAAAATACGGCATGTTTCAAATTATTGTAAAAGTACGTACTTGATGAGTATCTATTTGTAAAAATACATTGTCATTTTTTCTCATTCTCTTCTTTTGCTTTCTGTACTTTTTTCTTGTATATCTTTCTTCATATCTTTATTTAATCTTCAATATCTTTCTTCATATCTTCCATCTATAGTGGAGTTATATATATACACGATGATTACAAGATTATAAAATGGAAGATTTTTCACCTCCCGGCCATTTCCCATCACCGCCGTAACCTCCACTTGCTCACACTGGGGCCGCAGGCCGGAGAGAAGATGGTCGGAGACTCACCGCCATCATCATCATTTCCGTCACCTATCTTCGACGATCTCTTCTTCTTCGAGCTTCTTTTCACCGTCACTTATCTTTTTCCGATGAGACTTTTATCAATTTCGACGCCGCAAACGGAGCTAAGTTGATTCCGGTAGTGGTGGTGTGGTGGTGGTTGATTCCGGCAGTGGTGGTGGTTGATTCCGGCAGTGGTGGATGAAGTTGCATTTGATTGATTTCAGTCGATTTGGATTGTTTTGGTGGATTTGGGTTGAAATAATTAAGTTGGAATTAGTTGATTTGGGTTGCTTTGAGATTTACTAAATTTTTAAAAAAATTGCATCTGGTTGATTTTAGTTGATCCCAATTTCGGCGCCACAGGCGGAACTAAGTTGATTCCGACAATGGTGGTGGTTGATTCCGGCACAATGGTGAATGAAGTGGCGTTTGATTGATTTCGGTGGATTTGAGTTGTTTTGGTGGATTTGAGTTGAAATAATTAAATTGTAATCAGTTGATTTGAGTTGATTTCAGATTTACTAAATTTTCAAAAAATTTGAATTTGGTTGATTTTAGTTGATCCCGTATTTTTGTAATTTTTTTTCAAACTATAGTATATTTGCAAATAAAACTTTAAAATAACAGTATTTTTGTAAAAAAAATTATATACTTGAATATTTCTGAAAAAAGCCCAAATTTAAATTTGTAGTCTTATTCAATTAAATATAAAATTAATATAATAAATAAGAATAAGAAAGAGAAAATAATATATAACTAAAATTTCAACTTCTCACACTGTGGAGTGTTTTGCCGTTTTCTGTTTCCATCCAAATCCAGGAGACGGTTTTGAAAATGCTGGTAGTTTAGCTTTAGCCGAGAAAGGGAGGAACGTGGATGTCGAGTGTATCTCAATCATATTCGTTACATGTGATAAAAGTTGTCCATTTATTGCAAATCCTGTCTCCGCAGACTTTTATAACTTTGTATAGTCTACCTAGAAAAGTTGCCACCAACCTTCAAACAATAGAAATCGATCCCTCAACTGGCCAACTGGTACGGTCCACTAAAATCGATTTATGAATTAGAATAAAATTCGAAAAATGTGTGACATTTAAACTACTGGCTTCTAAAACTCTACAAAGAGAAGTTCAGCCCCCCTATCTTAAAAGGCCCAAAAGATGGTTTATCTTGGAAGGAATCTATTTCTTAAATTGTTTTTAGTTAAGAATCATACCATTCCATGCTGCGTAGTTGCGTACACGCTAGATTACTATTTAATGACTCTGGAGTATAAACTATTTATTCCTAGAGAATCCTTGTTAATAGGACATGACTAGTAAAATTTGGAATATCTTAATGATTTAGGAAAATACTAGGATAGCCGGTTGGAGTTGTATTTTATGTCATATTCCTTATTTTTGAGTTTAGGAGCTCATTTAAGAATAATGTTGGACTTGCTCTTACCTATATTCATTCCTTATTATAATAATAATAATAAATTTGAATCTAGTTAATCTTAAAAAGGATTAAAGAAAAAAGATGTTAGAAAATGGAGAGAAATAAATTTTTTATTTAATAAGATATCATAGAGAATGTCTATTAATTGGATATTACTAGTAAAATTTAAAATATTCTAATGCTTTAGGAAATCACTAGAATAATATTGGAATTGAATTTTATGTAATATTCCATATTTTTAAAACATATATTCAATCTCGCAAGCCAATAATTCACACCATATTAAAACATATATTCAATTCTCAGCACCCGACCAAACAAATCACATCTCAAACATTGAATTTCTCCATGACTCCGAATCTTCCCAGATCCGTATTTGACACTTTAAACGATATTTTCTTGAAAAACTTAAAGAACGAAAGTCGTAGAGAATGAAAAGATCTTTCCGAAAAGTTCAGAATCAACGAATTCCAATTCACGATAAATTTACTACGAATTTTACAATATAGATGAATTGTATATGAAAAATTTTACGAATTTTAACAACAAAGACGAAGAAAAAGAATCAAGATTTGTATCGAAAGAGATTTACTGTTTAGTCTTGGTGACTCGAAAAGAATAAAGAGATCTTAATAAATATATAGTGTTTCAAAACCCTACACCGAAAACCTAATATGATTCAAATCCGATCAATATTTGAAAACTCATATCCTAATTCAGTTCTAATTCTAATCTCTATCAAATTTTAATCCAATTTTGTTATTTTTAATCTATTTTATTAATCTAAAAAAACGGGATATTATATACTACCCTCCTTAAAAAGAATTTGATCCCTAAATTCTCAAAAATCCAATACTCCAAAAAGATCACCACACGTCTATTCGAAAAGTCACTAATCACCCAAACTATCCACCCGTCAAGCCTAAACGTAGTTTACAAGTTTCGAACCTAGAGCTCAGATACCAACTTTAACAGCCGCCCTTTTCGGGCTATTTATTCGAGCAAAACTAACAATTATTAATCCAAATCTCTATTACAAACGCGCAGCTAATAATGATGAATCAATAACCAATCTACTCAAAATTTAAGATACTTGAAATCCAATGCACTTCATATTCCTCTTATATCAAACCTGAAATTTTTTAGTAATACGTTATATAGCCTAGCAAGTAACCAATCGATCCAACTAGTCGAACCAAATAATAAGTAATACTTATAACAAAATATAATCTTCGATAAGACAATTATGCACACAACTTTTCGATACACATTCTTATTCGATACGATACCACAAACATAAAACAATAACATGTTTCTGATCGGATATCATTCGGATCCATTTTTTGTCATCTCTAGGTGTTAGTGTCTTTTAGTGTGAGCATTTTTATAATTGTATATAATTTTCTCTAATTACAATAACACCCTTATGTATTTATATGAGAATTTTTTTTAACATAAGAAAAGTTACGTTAGGTAATATGAAAAATATTAATATCTTCTAATAATTGTAAGGGCTGGTTTAGTTGGTAGACTAACATTATATTGTAATTAAAAATCGAATTAGGGTGATAATGCGTTATTATTTTTGATATTATATACTTAATAATTTGATTAAATGGAGAAATGAATTTATTTGGTTTAAAATATTTAAAATTATTATATATATATATATATATTATTTAAATGTTTTTATCAATAATAATTATTGTAATTGTTTAAATATAATTATCTCTATTTTTTCTTATTTTATCTTACTACATAAAAATAATTCATTTTTTAATTTTTTACTAAATAAAAATAAAAATAATAAGTATGGAAAATAAATATTTTTTCACTTGCTCTTACCAATTAAACTAACCCAATCAAATCTTGCCCCGCAGAATAATTTTCAGTTGCTCTTACCAACTAAGCTAGCCCGTTGAGCTTGTTTTCCTAAATTAACTTGTTATTACTGAAAAATCTTGATAAATAAATATACGATAAACGAATAATCTTGTCGATGAATAAATTTCTTCCATCCGAATCTGGGTCAATATGCTTAACGAATAAAATAAATAAAGTATTTATAGGCCCTATATAAATATAAATGAATAATTACTATAATTCAAATAATATATTTATATTTATAATATTATATGAGTAAATTTCATCCCATAAATAATTTCCATATATATTAATAAATCTCATCTTTTCGAAGATTGCATTTAAAGTTGATTGTTTCTTCACTACACCAAAATGCTCTGATCCTTAATTTTGTATAATATATTATGCATGCACATGGAATGTTTTATAATCATGTTAGAGCAAAGTAATTTTGTAAGTGATGAATAACTAGCTATTCTAAAAGTAGATCACGGGCACCCATATTTGAGATATTTTTTGTCTTTGTGCCCATTAAATTGTGAGAATATTGGAGTGACAGAGACTCGAAACCGAGACATATGCCAATAGTTTTGATACCATGTTAAGTAATCAACTCATCTAAAATAGAGGAAGTCTCTAAATGGATCTTATACTATAATTTAACATTCTCCTCACTCAAAATCTCATTTTTGGATTGAAGAGTGGATCACGAGCGCCCATCTTTCAATGTATATTTATTTTTGGGGTGGCAGATACTTGAATCCGAGACCTCTATCAATCTGGTTCTGATACCATGTTGAGTAACTAATACATCTAAAATATTAAGGCTCCAAATAAATCTTATATTATATTTTAATAATATGGTGACAATAATTTGAAAAAAATGAATATAATTAAATTTTACATAAAAATTATAACAACGCTAAATTCTAGTTACATTTGAATATACAGTACTATAAATATATAAAATAATATAATTATAAAAAAAAAAATGTCTAACAATATCATTTAAATGAATTATTATTTATTTATAGATAAATAAATACATATAGATAAATTATTTCCAACCCTCAAGGCCTCAACCAATTGAAATCAATCTACAATCCAATCACAATTAATAGAGCGAAAAGATTACATTATTTTAATGTAAAAATTGTACTATCCATATAATCAATTCTATTTTATACTATATATTATATTATAGAGAAAAAAGAATTTCTGATTTATAATAATATATATTCTTCAAACTTTTTAAAAAATAGTTGTTTTATTTATATAAAAAAATTAATAGGAAATCAAATTAATAAATTTATTTTGCTAAAAAATATACTGAATTTTTCACTATTTTAGTATTTTAGTGTCTCATTCGCGGTCTAAAATTAATCTATAAATTTTAAAAAATGAAACTTTCTTGTACAATAAAATCTTTTATTTTATAAATGACAACCAAATTTGTAAATGCATATAGATGGGTAGAAGGGTGAATAGGTGTTTTACGGCTGACTGTGTCTAATTTTAATATTTACTAATTATAATAGCTGACACTTATGGAAGCGGCTTGCTATGTCTTGTATAATCTTTGTTGTTTTCAATCTGTCAATGTGTTATGACAAGCTATTATAAATGCAATGCAGTAAACAGTAAGTAACAATAATGTAAAGGAGGCATAAGACGTTTAGTCAGATTCGACCCTTATATCTAATGACCTACATTCCGGTTCTTTACCAACTTAGTAAGAGAATATATTATTAATCAAATATAATACAAATTACAAGATAAAATAAATATCTCCCTGAATCCAATCACTAAAAATAGCTTGCTGTTATCCTGGCAAATTGAGCCAATCAACTACTAGCACACCACAGTTCTTCCTTGACAATCTGATCCTTGAACCCTTGAATTCCTTAAACTTTACTCGTTGAATTGCATTTATTCTCGATCTCTTTGCACCATTAGAACTTATGTATGCTATAGGCTATAACAGCCAGCTCCCTTAATCTAGTCTAGACCCTCTTGTCATTTTTCAGTAACTCTCAATACACTTTGAAGAATATAATAAGAATGTAAAGTGATTACAACACAAAGATGTATTCACTGTATAGTACGAATAATATATATCAAACTCGATTTAAGAGAATATGTGTAATAGCTTTTCATGAACGTAAGTAAAAGTTGTAGTATTGTTAAAAACGTATGAAAAACTTTGTCCAAGATATAGACATATATATCAAACGGCTACTTTGAATTAATTATAGATATGACGTTGTGAAACTAATTTTCATACTAAGACATAGATATAAGAGATAAGGATTAGAAATTCATTTAAAGAACAACTCCCGTAAATATGGAAGATAAGTATAATTAGTTGTAGGTTTGAAAGAATTTAAATTCGAATACAACTACTTCTTAAAAATAGGAAAACGTTTATATAATCTATACTATGTCCCCCGTTTGACTAAACTTATTTTATGAGAATAAGTACTTATTTAAAAAAAAAGGTACACATTTACCTACTTTTTTCTGAAAATAAGTACTTATTTCTGAAAATTAAACCAAATATTAAATTTATTTTTAAAAAATAAGTACTTATATAGACTTCTACTTACTTTTTTTCTCGAAATAAGTATTTATTTCCATAATTTAAGGGGAAACAAACACCCACTATATTATTTGGGCCGTATAGTTGATTAATTATTGAGTCTAATTTTAAAATATTAATCTCCTAATTAAAATACACATAACGTTAATCTCCTAACTAAAATATCTCACATTAATCTCCTACCTAAAATACATCTTTATATAAAACACACAAATAGTGATGTACACAATTTGGCCAACTCGACTAATCCGACCATTTTTCGGCCAATCCAAACCGAATTTTTCTAACTCGATATATACTCGGATTGAAAAAACATCAATCTAGTTTTAATTGGTTGGATATGGGTTTCGATTTTTAAAATTCGATCCAATCCAACCTAGTCCGATTAAAAATAAGATAATTGATAAATAACTCAAATGTCCAATAATAACAACATTATTGAAGTTTAATTATTGATTCATCTATGTTATGATACAATTCAAATTTAAAGATTATATCTGGTATTTAATCAGTTTCTTTTGATGTGTTAAAATTTATATATTTAAGACCTATGTTATTTGTGTTGCATGAATGATAGTAATATTTTGTTTAACTATTTCCAATTTGTTTTGAATTTTCATATTCAAATTTATTTTCTTTTGCTAAATTTTTTATTAATATATTTATTAATCCGATCCAAACCGAAATACATTAAATGGGTTGGTTTACAGATTCTATTTTTATGGGTTGGGTTGAAAATTTCCAAATTCAATTAAATTGGATTGGGTTGTTAAAATTCCTCAACCCGCCGAAACTGATCCGTGTATACCTCTATACACAAACATTATCCTATTAAAATATAAATACAAATAAATTATATAAATATATATATATATATATATATATATAATACCAAATAAAGTTTAAATTATTATTATACCGATAAAAATAAATTTAAATCATATAAAAAATATTAAAATAAAATATTTAAAAACTAAAAAATTTCATATGTGTCATTTATAGGTGGAAAGTGAAAATCTTAATTTTCTCTCTTAATTTATTTATGAAAATGAAAAACTGTAATTTTCTTTCTTAATTTAAACTAAAAATATTTTTAATATATATATAGAATCAATGAATATAAAAAATAAATTTTAATTCGTGATTGATAAGATTGAGATGATATTATAAATACCCATTTATAAATACAAATAAATTATATAAAAATATATACATGTAAAATTAAATAAATTTTAAATTTTTATTATACAAATTAATAATAAATTCAAATCATATAAAAATATTAAAATAAAAATATTAAAAAACTAAAAAAATTCATTCATGCATCGCACGGGATATACACTAGTATATATTGAACTTGTTATATATTAAAACGTATTATATAGATATACACTACAAGAAAAACAGCTTCATACAAGCGTTTTTGCCCGTTGTCTGATAGCCAGGAAAACCGTTGAATATTGAGCCGCCGTCTGATACACGGATCACACAACGGTGCACAGACGTTGTCTGACTGAAGAAAAGGCAACGGTCTAATTGTTAAAAAACGTTGTTCAACTACTACTAACAACAATAGTTCAGGTTAAAGACCATTGTCCTGCTTTAAGATTTTCCAGCGTTTTCTTGTTTGAAACCGTTGTTAGAATTCAATAAACAAAACAGGTAGAGTTTATAAAATGTTGTCTTTCATATTTATAGACAATTGTTTCTGAACGTTTAACCTGTTGTTACGAGAGGCTTGCAACAATATTTTGTTGGTCGGATACTATTGCGAGAAGTGTTTCAGACAATCATTTCATTTATAGATAATTGTATATCTGGGATCCTACAATGGCTTTATTGTTACAAAACTATTGTGTATATTACAGATTTACAAAGCTTTTAGTGTTTGAAAAATGTTGTCTGAGCTAATTATTACAATAGTTTCCTTTTTAATAATTGTTTATATTTACTCCTACAATGGTTTATTAATTAGAGAACCATTGTATACAACTTTGTTATACAAGAGTGTTGCTGTTTAAAAATCGTTGTCAGAAACAATTTGTACAATGTTTTCGTTTCTGGATCATTGTCTATATTTTATCATACAATGGTTTCATTTTTAGATATCATTGTATATATTTCCTCCTACAATGGTTTACTTGATAAGAAACTCGTTTAACAATATTTTTATTAAAAGCTGTTGTGCGAAAGAACATATACAAAGGTTTCGTTTTCTAAACAATAGTTTACATATTAGGAAACTATTGGCTAATCACACATTAAGCACTAGTTTCATTTATGCTATGAATAAATGTTACTAAATTAAACGAACAAACTATAAAATTAAACCACCAACAATCCAATACATTACCATTTATAACATTCAATATTCCATCACCAAACAAACTAATATTCACCACTTATCGAACCAATTCATCCAACATATTATCCATCAAGACATCCACAAAATCATACCATTTGATACATTTCGACCAAACAAAAGATAACTTCTAACATGACATCAACATATTTATGGATGAATTGGTTCCACAACAGATAAATGACCCAAAAATATACCCAAAATATCTACTAGTAGAACGAAGTTTGATAGGACATAAGCTAACAGTGAATATTAAAGCACTTAACAAGTGTAGTGCTTTAGGAAGAACTTTGCCCATTCATTCTTAACTCCATTGATATCAGCTTCACTGTAAGTCAAGTTGGTCCTTCGAATCCACTGAAAAATGAAATAAGTGTAGCTCAAGTTAGAATATTTCAAAATAAAATACATAAAACACGAGGTTCAGACAAAAAATAAGAGTATTTCAATATTTACCTTCACGCAAAAATCAAAGTCCTTATCTTCACTTATTTCCTTCATGTATAACATCATAAACAAACCACAGTCCACACTTCCACTCTGGACAGGAACTCCCTAACAAATATATATAAAAAATAATTACATGTCTATACTCATCTAAATTAAATGATAAAATATATGCTATGAATAAGCCTCATACCGCTAGATTCTCCCATATTATTTTGTTCTTCAAAAACCTCTTCGCCTTCTCCTTATAAAGTTTAATAGCTCTTCAACAAATATATTATAAATCAGCATTAGTACAATATTCTTAAATTATAAAATGAATTGCTAAATACATAAAGGTCTGTTAGTGTACTCTCACCTATCAATCACTTCAATCCACTCTGCACTTGCAATTCTACGTTTCAAGGGGTCCAAGTGGTAAACTATTTGAGCATCAGGATTAACAACACTCAACACCCAGTGGTTCCTGCCAAATCATGAACATATATATCATTATAAACTATAACAAATAACTCAATAAATTAAATGGTTGAATTTTTATCCATTCAGGAAAATAGAACAATGATATTATGCACCTTTAATTGTCTAGGTTATTAATAGTATAAACTGCAAGAAATTAAAAAACAAATACTCACGCATGATTATATGGTAAGAGAAAATATTGCCCTTTCTTAGCATTCTTGAATCTAGTAGCAATGGCACGCGACCTATCTTCAGCAGAACCACAACCATTGGCCCCTATGATGCCAGGATCCACAAACGCTATCATGCTAGTCATCTTGTTCCTTTTCAAATTTTCTTGTAGTAAACTACAAAATTTAAATACTCGTCAACACATATACACATACTAAACAAAGCAGATGCGCTAGGTAAATAAATAGAAATTGTGCTTTTAAGCTAAATTTAGTTCAAATCTTAACACTTACTGAATGTAGATGCAAGTGATAGAGCCTGAAATTTCACCTCTAGAGCACAAAGCGTACACATCTGATAAAAGAAGAACCTGCTTTTTGGTTGATCCAAAAGCATCTGGGCATAGCTGAAAAGGGGTTGTTCTGCCACCAGTCATAGCATCCTTTGCCCATATCCATAAACGTTTCAAGTCAGAGGGGTAATCTGCACCCATTGCTACCACATAATCTAAACCACAGTCTTTCATATTCTTCCACTTCTTGCCAACATTTTTCTTGCCTCCCTAAAAATGAATTGAAGATAAAACTAAGGATATAAACTTACATGATAAATAAGCAAATAAATAGAAAGTAATTTTAACCTAATGCAATATATATTCAAGTGATTTTAAGGATTAGAGAAAATTTAACCTTCGCATTATGTATCACTGGATCCGGAGTACTTATCACTAGTGGTGCAGTTCCAGTACTTGGATTCATATCAAGTATAAGGTCCCTCGACCATGCTACAAATGTTCCAAAAGCTTCTTCTACAGTTTGGATTTCATCTTTAACTGGGAAAGGAATCTTAGCATCTCCCTGGATTACACGAGTGATTGACACTCGTGCATTTTCTTTCACCAGTGGCACCCCATGAAGAGTTTGTTCGCATCCTTCAGCATCTATTTCCATTGTGGCAAAAGCAACAACATTTTTTGGGGATCCAACTGCCAACTGCCACTCCATACCACCCACAACTGGCGGAACAACTTTTTTAGCGGTAAAATCAACATCCACAGCCTCCTCATTTTTCTTTTCAACCAAAACTTCATGTTCAATAAGATCCAACTTCTTTTTTACACCTCCAACTCCTCCAAGCCCATCCAACTCCTTGTTGATAACATCTCCACCTTTTGAACAACTCCCCTGCTGTGAATCAATCATTGGACTACCATCACACTTTACATTTTTTCCACTAAAACTTGCTTTCAACTTTTCAATTTCAGATGCCCAAAATGCATCTCTCTGTTGAACGATCTTTGACGTCTCCTCTGCCATAAACTTCTGAACACCCTCTCGTATCTTTTCATCCATGGTCATTTTTTTCTTTTGCCTGGGAAGATTAAAGTAGGTGGACTGTTTGACATGAACCCCTTGGCCACGTACTCTTCCTCGATGCTCTGGGTTACCCAACACCTTAGTCAACACGTCATTAACACCTTCTACTATCACTTCCCCTTCACTAACCGCCTTTTTCATCTTCTCCTAAAAAATAAACAAAACATACAAGAGGAAGCTAGTTAAGTAATAACTCAGATAGTTTGTTGGTGCTTATGTTTCATTGAAAGAGGAAATAATAACTTACAATTTTTCCAGCAACTTCTCTTACTTCATCATTCAGAAAATTTCCATCCTTATCCTTTCGAGCTTTGATCCAGGTTTCTGACCGATCTATCTCTATGGTAGGATCACCTGCCGACTATACATGGCAACAAATTTGAGAAGAGTAAAGGTTTTAATCAATGTATTGGAACATGAAGTAGTAAAGGTTTTGTGATCACTAACCAGTTCTTGTTCTAGATTAGAATAACCTTTGCGAGATAAACGGTGAGGATACAAATTTAATTCCCTTATCTTTGTCTGATTATTGTGAAGTTCCTGTATAAAAATACTAAAATGTTAGCAACAAAGATGTACTAGTAAATAATCATAATATCAGATAATTTTATAAACAATGCAAAAAATAACATACAAGAAATTCAGCAGATGTCCGCGCAGCAACAAACATGTCCCAATGAGCCTTCTCAATGAAAGAGTAATCAGCTGGAGGATACTTTAGCACCTCAGGTTGATCACAATAAGGAAGGATATAGTCAGTTGTTAAACGACTTTTAAACTCCCTCCACTTCTGGCACGCAGATTTTAACACCATCTTTTCAGCTGATGGAGGTACATCGAACGCCATCTATAAGAGTAAGCATTAACAAATTAATACTTAAAGATATACAATTTTAAGTAACTAACTTTGCATATGCAATAACAAATTAATACTTAGTGAGTTGGAATTTTATACCTTCACACACTCCCAAATCTTGTTTTTCCTTTCTTTCGGAACTTTCTTCCATGTAGCATAATAAATTGGAGTCTTAGTTCTTGCAAGAACCCCTATATATGATTGCATATGTGTCCCTGCTTTACCATATGACTCGCCCTTGTCATTGAAGAACACATGGTGCTTAATGCCCAAAATCTTTTGTCTGACAATTCTATGCATTGTAACGGCACCACGTTTCAAAAGCTGAAGTCCTTGCATTGTAAAGGTTTCTATGCTTTGTGGTGGCTCAGGCTCATTCACCCGCTTCCTCTTCTTTGACGTCAACTGCTTTTGCAAGGTACTCGATATAGCTTTCTTTCTTACAGATTCCGGGGAAGAATTACTTTTGCTAGGTTCTAGTGTCTCTACAGACCGATTTCTTTTTAGAGCCTTCATAAGTACTCTGGTGGTGGTTGGATTACGAGTAGATTTTGTCTTTTTTGATTTTGCCATAGTAAATCTGCACATCACAACCAATGAACATATCAAATATAAAACAGAGATCATCACATCATATCCCCACAAACTACTACAAAATAGAGATCATCACATCATAACCCCACAAACTACTACAAAACAGAGATCATGACATCATATCCCCACAAACATATCAAAATATAAAACCCATAAAACCCATATACACAAACAGATCAAATATAAACCCCAACCATATCAAACAAAATATAAACCCCTTAAACCCCAAAAACCCCCCATAAAAAAGAGAGCATGCATATTGAACCCACAAATATATCCACAAATATATTAAACCCATAAATATATAAACCCTAGATACAAATAAATCAAACAAATGAACGGCATGCATATTGAACTCAAATCGATAAACATATTAAACCCACAAACATATATTAAACATATGTTAAGTGAGAGATGAGAGAGAAGAGATTACCTGGTGAGAGAGATTAGAAATGAGAGATGAGAAAAGTAATCGGAGATGAGAAAAGTCGGAGATGAAAAAAGTGATGGGAGAGAGTTAGATGAAAAAGATGAGAAAGGGTTTGAAAAAGAGCAAGGGGAAAGTGAGCAAGCTTGACGTACAAGAGGGTTTTGAAATTATCGAGGAATTGGGGGGGGGGGGGAACAATTGGGGGGAAATGAAAAATGAAATGGTAAAAAAAATTATAAATTAAAAAAAGTGTTTTAAAATTATAAAATTATATATTTATATATAATAAAAAATTTCAAAATTTTAAATTTTTAAATTTTAAGAAAATGGAATAGTATAATTTATATAATATATAAATTATATGATAAATTACAAGAGTTAGGAACAAATATGAAATTATATATAGGTATGTTTGTATTATAAAATAATAAAAATGAAATTTGTTTCCCAGAATAATCAATCTATTACAGAATATCCGTTGATGACTATATATCCGTTGATGAGTTCTCGATCAGGAAATATATGTTGTCGAGTTCTCGATTGATAAATATCAGTTGATGACTTGAGTTCTCGATTGATAAATATCAGTTGATGACTTGAGTTCTCGATTGATAAATATCAGTTGATGACTTCTCGATCGATGACTTCTCGATTGGCTTTATCAGTCGATGGCTTATTATCAGTTGATGCCTTATCGATCGATATTTATCAGTCGATTGCTTCTTGTAGATAGATATCCGTTGATTGATTCTTGCAGATAGACTGTGCTAAATCCTGTTCTAGTATTTTGTACATCATCAAATTAATATATTCCTAACAAAATTATTTATTCATTTTATAAAAACTAAATAAATTAAAAATCTCATTTTTTAAATAAAATTGATATTTATAATTATATAGTTTGTTAGTAATAAGTGGATGGTTTTATAGTTCGAACATGTGTATACAAGTATGTGTTTTATATGAACAAGTTAGGATGTAGTTAGTCAGTTTGTCATAAATCTATAATTATCTCTGTATTCAATTAAAATTATTATTTTTCGATGATCCACCCGTACGGATGCTAAGATCTTTCGATTTTAGTGATGTATAAAAAAATTAAAAATTTGCGATTATTTTTTCATGCTTTTTATAACGAAAGGAACAATAAAACATTTTCCGTTTATTATAAAAAGTTATTTTTTGTCCTCTACCTAAAACTAGGCAATGGTTTTTGTAACAATTGTGTTGTATTATTTTATTATTATAAAATAATAAAAATGAAATTATTTATTCATTTTATAAAAACTAAATAAATTAAAATCTCATTTTTTAAATAAAATTGATATTTATAATTATATAGTTTGTTAGTAATAAGTAGATGGTTTTATAGTTCGAACATGTGTATACAAGTATGTGTTTTATATGAACAAGTTAGGATGTAGTTAGTCAGGTTGTCATAAATCTATAATTATCTCTATATTAAATTAAAATTATTATTTTTTGATGATCCACCCGTACGGATGTTAAGATCTTTCGATTTTAGTGATGTATAAAAAAAAACTAAAAATTTTCGATTATTTTTTCGTGCTTTTTATAACGAAAGGAACAATAAAACATTTTTCGTCTTATTATAAAAAGTTATTTTTTGTCCTCTACCTAAAACTAGGCAATGGTTTTTGTAACAATTGTGTTGTATGATGTCAATGGATACAAGGTTTTGTAATGTAAAAACCGTTGTCGGTTGACTTAAGTTTTAAGTTTACAGATATAAAAAAACAACCCCAAATCTCAAATTAGAAACCTAATTTCACTCAAACGGAAAGCATACTCTCGTCCCTTTGTAAAGAAGAGAGGAAATCGAGGAGCAAGAGCTGGAAATCGAGGAAAACATTTCTCTTCAGATAAGTTATTGGGTTTACTTGACAATCATAGATGCTATTTTCTCTTCAGATAAGTTGCTAGGTTTGCTCTTATTGGCCATAGTTGCTGGGTTTTCTCTTGTTGACCATAGTTGCTGGGTTTACTCTTGCTATTCTAGTTGAAATATATTCTAGAGTTAATTTGTTGTTAGTTTGGGCATTCTCTTATATTCTAGTAGCTGGGTATTTTGTCATTTATTTTCAAATATGGATAAATCATGGTTGAGGGCTGATAGAAGAACAAAAGAGTTTCAACTAGGAGTGGAAGAATTGTTAATGTTTGCATTTGAGAATGGGTGTGAGGTAAATAAAATTAGATGCTGATACAATGGTTGTGCAAGCTACAGATAAAAATATTGAGCATACATCACAGACATACTACGGAGTTATTACAAGAATATGGGAGTTGGACTATAACAGCTTTAGGGTACCTCTTTTTCTTTGTAAGTGGGTAGATATGAACAAAGGGTTTAAGGTAGATGAATTGGGATATACCTTAGTTAATTTGAATAAGTTTGGTTTTTTGAATGATCCATTTGTGTTAGCAACACATGTTAAGCAGGTTTGTTACATCGACGACCCTCTTCAAAAATTATGGCCCGTGGTCTTGAAATTTCCCGAGAGAAAATACTACGAAGATAGTGATGATGAAAATGAGGGATCCGTCGAAGTAGAACTTGAGAATGAGTTCTTTATGCCAAATCTACCGGATGATGATTTCGAGGATGTGACAAGTTACATGCGAGATGTTGATGAAGAAATTCAACTTGAATGATCATAACATGTTATTTTATTTTAACTTAATTGCAATGTTCAATTATTACTAAACGTTTGTAATGGTTTGTTGGGATGATTATTGATTTGATTCGTTTAAGGATCTTTTATGTTTGTGTTATTTAATGTATATCCGGCAAGGATCTCTTTTATGTTTGTGTTGTTTAGTGTTAGGATGGCAAGGCTCTGCCTTGTCTCTGTTTTTTTAAAATACAGTAAATAGGACAACAGTTTTAGATGAAAAACACATGTCTGACTAAAGATAAGACAACACAAAATAAACACTTGTATGATTGACTAGGTTTAAACAATGGTTAATAATTATGTTGTGTGTATTGTAATCAAACAATGGATATAAAACCCATTGTCTGAAACTGCTCATTGGCACAACACAACCCTTTCAAACACTTGTATGATTAACTTTGTTCAAACAACGGTGAGAAGTACTATTGTGTGAATGTTAATAAGACAATAGTTACATAACCCATTGTATGAACGTATTCATTAGCACAACACCACCGTTTCAAACACTTGTCTGACCATATTTTCTACACAATGGTTTGCTAAACCATTGTAGTGAGTATAGATCAAACAATACATTTTTAAGGTCGAAAATAAACCATTGTATGTTAATTCTGGGCAATACTTTTTTCGCTGAGCGTTGTCTGATCGGTGTTGTCTGAAGCTGTTTTTCTTGTAGTGATATACTCACATAATAAAAATCCTATATGAACTATATATCTATTTCTTGAAATTCTGGGCATGCTATTTTGTCGTAACAACTTATTATTATCATAAGAGTTTGCTTTTATTCTGATATATTATAAATCTTGTAAAATATGTTAGTACAATATAACATGGCAGACTATTATTAAATATACAAAACATATGAAGCTATAACAACCTAGTAGCTTGCTCTTTATGGGTTATCATTAAAATCCAGGATTCATAAAATTATCGACTCATAAAACTCTACAAAACAAAAAAGAAATTATATTTCATAAATAAAGGAAATCTATTTTATTTGATTACCCCTATATTTAATGCTATAGATACGAGTTTGCTGTTCTTTTGTAAAGTTAAGTATTTATTTTGTTAATTTATAAATACTTAGATATTTTAAGTTCGTGAGAAATGCATTTTATAAAATTATTTGACTGTATAAAATTAAGAAAATCCAACTCTTAATGATTATATAAAATTAAGAAAATCCAATTTTTTAAGCTGATAAATAATCTAATGATAAAGGGTTTTTTTGTTGTCATTAGAGGAAAAAGGTTCAACTTTTTTGTTAGGAAGAGTAATAAAATATGGAATTTGTTTAACCACCATCTCTTAATTATATGTACTTTCTATAAATTTAATCTTGTATAAATAACTAAATAATTTTTTAAAGAGTAATATTACGTATCCCAAAAGTTATTCTAATTTTTTTTAAATAATGTGACATGACATATGATTTGTTTTAATTCGTGGACATATGTATGCACGCGGTGTCTTATAATTTTATAAAAAACTTATCAATTACACATATGTCAACTCATCATTTGGAATAATTAGTATTTTTTTTTATATAACTTTTATTAATTTAAGTTACCAAATAAATAACACTTTCTATGAAAAATAAATTTTGATGTATAACCAAACAAGTACTCGTATCAAGTTATTCAAATAAACTTGATTTGAATAACATTTCTATTATTGTTTTCCTTACTTGGATGCCTATAAGCCTCTAGTTATATTCTACCCGCTGGAGACAAAAATTCCAAACCTTGCCTATTAACAGTACTCCTATCATATTTCGTATTCTAGATAAAATAAATTAATCTTCCAATAAATTTAATAAAACATAATTACAATAGCTTTTAAATTAAAAAGTTTTTTGAATGTATATTAACTTTTTCACACACCATTTCTCCGCAGAACACTTTTTCCCAACCCAATTTAAATTAAAGATATTGTTGAATTCCCACTATATATATTCGTTTCAAATTAAACTCTAATTCGAAGGAGTGAGTTCATTTTCTTAATATCATGCATTATGCTCACAAATTAGAAAATTAATTAACAAAATTAGGATTCCCTCATTCCACCAAGTATTTTTCAACAGTACGTTCATATTTGTGCAAGACAAATCATAGTGCTTATTAGACTTTAATTATAATAAAACATTTAATAAACTTGATGGGTTCAAAAGATTTTGTGAAATAATTTTACATTCTATATCTACATCAATATTATTTATGAACCATTAAATAAAAATAAGAACCTTGCAAAAAAGTGATTTGAAGTTTAATTTACTCTTAAAACAAAAGAATACATATGGGGGATTTGGGCCTCCAATTTTTGAAGTATAAAATACATATCATCCCAGATCCAGATTCAAGGTCCAAAAGATTGCACCAGCTCCCATAAATATAAAGTCAGTAGCACATATAGGGGGTGTTTGAGAGAACTTTTTTCCAGAATAAGTCAACTTATTTTAAGACAAAGTTAGAGATTCCTAACTTTTTTCTGAAAAAAGTTGACTTTTTTTTGCAACTTATAGAATCTCAAATATACATTAAATACTTGTATAAAAAACATTTATCAAAATATGAAATTTTTACGTGAAAATAAGTCCAAAAGGACTTATTTTTAAGTCCAGCCAAACAGGCCAATAGTAGACCAAAAGCCCGAGTTTATACAAGATGGCCTGCAGCCTGCACTATTATGTATTATTTCCGGCATGTTTTTTTATTTATGTAAACTGCATTTAGCTAGTTAATTATAAGTTTTGTAAAACGTTAATATACTAATGCAAAAGTTGAACTACTGTTTCAGAACCTATTAACAGGGTAATGGCAGACCTTGAAGTCTTACATCAGTAGCTAGCTAGGCCGAACCGTGAAATTATTCTCCTGTACACAAATACTAAAAATGCAAACTCTTTAAAAGAATAGAGAGAATTTTTATTTTTTGACAGAATAGAGAGATTTGCTTTCTTTAAAATAAGGTTTTGAATAGAAACATTTTTTGAAAAAATTGGTTCTGAATCTTATGAAGTACATTTAGACATGCTTTTGAGCAAAAAATTACTAATAATGTTGTCAACGATAACAACAAACGGAACCTCAGTAAAATTGATAGGTCGAAGAAATTAGGAATTCCGATCTCGCCTTGAGTCCAAATCGGAAAGGTAATTTTTCCGAAAACTGGGACATCCAAGACAAGATTAATTACCAACTCGTAGTCAATGTGGACGTTCATGACAAAATTAATTCCCAAGGCGTGGTCAATGTCCCAGTTTGAGGCAATGTCCCTAGCCAAACTCAGGAACACGGTGTGCGGCACTTTGAATTCTACGTCTAGTACAATTGTATCGTTCCCCTCGAGCAATCGTTTTGGGTCCAAATTAGTTCCTGAAGCTATCTCCCTGAATCCAAATTAAATTAATGAGAAACACTAACACCAATCAGCTTCATGCCTGTTGTTCCGCATGAAAAATCTCTTTTACAGGGTTAAAGTTTGGTGAAGATTTAAATTTAAATTAAAATAAAACTGAAAAGGAGATTCAATAACAAACCTGTTGGCAGTTTTAAGAGTGTAAGAGATGTCAAGAATGGGGAGTGGGACACTGTATGGATTAGTAAGTGAAACCTTAGCGGTGTAAGTGGTGTACTCGAGGCTTACATCTTTCAGAACCAAATGAATCACCTTAGCTTCTGGTTTCTTCATCTCCGTCACAGACTCATTCACCTTATTTACCAATCCTGCCATTTGCCCGGCCTTCTCCCGCACATCAACAAGAGATGTGTGTCTTATATATATATATATTTGTAGATGTGAAGTCTTTTGTGCTAGCTAGCTAGTGAGAGTTGCTTATGGTGCATGTACGATTGTTGAGGGTTGTTACATGGATCCTCGCATTGTTATTTGCTAGGTAGGTCATCCTCTTGGCGTTGGTTATATACGTAAACGACTCCCATCAGCTAGTAAGTTATTTTGTAATCTGAAACATGTAACAAAGGGAGTTACTTTTTATTTATTAACTTTTAATTTATGAAACAGAAATTTGTCAAAGGAAACAAAAATTTGTAGAAATAATCCTAATTAACAATGCGTTTCCTGTAACAGGGACATTAACCACGACATTCATCCCCATCTCATCATAGTCAATGTCCCAATCTGCGCCAATATATATCCCTGGCCAAGCTCAGCAACAATGTAAATTACACCTTCATTTCAATGCCAAGCTCAGCATGTGTGTAATAATGTAAATGACACCATTTCTAACTCTAGCACAGTATCATGTCGTTGGCCTTGAGCGGTTCTGGCTCCGGACTCGTTCCTGAAACAAGCTCCCCGAAACCAACAAAATAATCCAAAAATGTACTGACATGACTAATCAACAGCCATATATATATATATATATATATATATATATATATATATATATATATATATATATATATATATATATATATATATATATATATATTATGTGCAAAACTTATATATATAGTCCCCCCTTCTTCTTAATTATAAAAGGTCGAGGGTTTAAGTGTAATGGAACTGATCAGTACTTAAATTTAGCAGAACCTAATTAAATTATAACTTAAATGACGAAAATTTTAAAGGGTAAAACATAACAAACCCGTCAGCAGTGAGCACTGTTGAGAGCCTAAGTAATCTGAAAAATGGGGACACGAACACTATATGGATTATATTAGTAACTGAAATTTTAGCGTTTAAGTATGAAACTGCATCACCAAATGAAACAGAAACGCCATTACTAAGTTTTAAATAAAACCAGCTATATACGTTCTGCAGAACATATATAGAAAGATAAATATGCATAGAATTCGCATTACATGTTTATAATGCATCATTACGTACACAAGCAAGACAGCATACAATACAAGGACTATATTGATCAGATTGCATCATGAAACTTCCTAAAATTTATTCTTCATAGATATGTATACATAGTTCTTAATTAATCTGCTCCATGATCTCCGACGACTCAGCTTTAAGCATTAATAATCAGTTATCTAGTTCTGAAATCTGCATATGTAATCCGTTTGGAAACATCAACCCTGGCTTTCGAACTATGTCCCCTCCTTTTGTCACTTTCCACCTGAACAATTGACTTTGAATATTATAAATAGCAAAACAATTGTTAATTATTATTTATACATGTATCATATATATATATATATATATATATATATATTGTATTCAATGTACTCGATCAAGTCAACAAATTAAATATTGTGTGAATATATTTTGTTTAGTCCAACTCGCTTGTATTAAAAAAAACAGCGAAATGGACCTGTGTTTGGTGACCAAATAATGAATATAAATGGCCAATTGTAACTTTGCGAAATCAGCTCCCACACAAAGCCTCACACCCCCACCAAAAGCCATAAATTCCTTTGATCCCGAATGAAGTTCTTTACCCTTGATTATTATTTATACAAGCAAAAGTTAGTTCTTCGATCATAGATTATAAGTTTTGTTATGTGTGTGTTATTCTGACAGTTAGTCCTTTAACTACCTTCCAACGCCAAGGATTGAAAGCAAGGGGATCCTCGTATTTATCGGAATTCAAATGAACTGTCGTTGGGCTCACCATTACGATCATTCCTTTAGGAATGGTATATCCTGCATATATAACAAGTGAAATCACTAAGCATGTACCACACTACAACTGCGAAACAAGTCATACATACCGCTGATGAATAGATAAATATACTTGTTTCGAGTCATCTCATCTTACACCATGGATCTCTTGGATGATGGGATTACGTTAGAAGTTCTAACATACCTTACATCAGATTATTTAGTCACCTTCAACTTAAAAACAGAGTAGATGTAACAGATCTATTTTCTATTTAAAGGTGACAAAAACAATCTAATAAATAATATCCAACAGTTCACGATACATCTGAACATCTCACTCATCAATCCTCATCAATGATTGAATAATATTGAACTACTTATACATACATGATACATGTATACATTAATTAATGAACTGCAATTGCAAACTAGTTACATACATACCCGTTAAATTAACATCCTTGATAACTCTTCTGAAAATTGCAGGGATAATATTAGCCAGCCTAACTGTTTCGTTGATCACCTACATGTAAAATATTAAAACCATTCCAGGGATTTACTACCAATTACATACACGTCCAAACAATACGTAACAGATACAAACAAGATTTGAATATATAAGGATTAAGGAATTCATATATAACTCACTAGTAGCTTGGTTTGCACACTATTATGAACCAACCACCTTATTTGGGGGGATCCGACTATAGGTGGACAAGTCTTAACATGTGTATATATTTATAACATCAATGAAAAGGTCGAAAAAATGAAATATAAATTTTACCATATGTGTGAAAGTCATGGACTTGTATTCTCTCCATGTTATTCCAGTATCCTGTTCACTACGGTTCTTGAGAATATTTTGATGCTCCTTCTGCAGTATCAAATAATTCAAAATTTAAAACTAAGAATATGTATATATATGTTATATTCTAGCTTGTGTGACTAGTACTAAGTATAATAGTAAAATCAATCTGGAGAAAAAATACTGTTAATTCTTCTAGCACAGTGGGATGATCAGCAAGAAATTTAGTGGCCATTGTGATAGATGAAGAAATGGTTTCAAAGATAGCAAACAAAATCACAAACACCAAGTCTGCAGCAACCCCTTGATTAAGAATTGTTTCTTTGTCATTGATTTCTTCGATCAGATAATCCAAGAAATCTTTTTGATCATTATCAGGCTTGTTTATTGATGTTTGTCTCTCGTTCAAAGCATCTGTAATCACTTTCATTGCATTTTTTCGTCCCTACAATATTCCATTGAGAATCAAGATTAAATAATTTAATCATTCATAGATGAAACCATAGTGTTTTTTTCTTTTTCCTTTGGAGGGGTGATCAATATAATCATTATTTATACTGTAATTCTTACTTGCAGACATGCATGAAATGCCATTCCTGGAATATTAATAGGAAATGAGACAAGCCCCTCCATAAAGTGTTTGTAATTTCCTCGGAGATTACTCATCTTTGCCTTTGTTTCATCGTAACACATCACCAACTTGGCAGCATACGCAAATAACATCTGCATGTTATTTAAAAGTTACACAATTTGGTAGCATACGCAATAATCATGTCATGTTTATTGTTAATTTCATACTAGATTCTATTACCATTCATAATAAAAACTTAATTATTATTAAAATTAGAATCTATATGAACTTTTATGTAAGATTTTATAGTTGTTTTTTATGAAATAATGACATACATATATATATATAGGGTGCTGCTCTAATATAAACTAGTGTATCTCCAAGGGTGATAGGTAAAATGATTGATTAAAGGTTGGCTAAATGTTGAAATTTAAAATTTTAGCTAAGGGGTGTAGTGTGTACTTCAATAGTGTTATGTATAATTATCATAAGCTAAAATTATATCTAAGGGTTTTGCTGGTTCGACAAAAATAGCCAACCAAACAAGGTTGTCTATATTTATTGTCAAGGGTTTTAATGGTTGGAGTGCTATGTTTTTTGTTTAAATATTGACACATACACGTAGACTAATTTAGCTAAATATTTTGTACTTTGGAGATGCTCTTAGCTTAGAAACTTGAGATATTATTGTAACTGACATCAATTCTGGCCATCATCAATCGGAGCTAGCTGCTTCAATTACGGTCCATATATTCATATGCATCTGTCTATCATTACAATCACCTCGCATCAAACTCTTTACATACCTTCTATCAATTATCATGGTAATAACCATCACTGCCATCTATTTATACCATCACTGTCATTAATAACCAGCAACCGTCTAATTTATCAAATTCAAACCGATATATAAGTTATATGTTGGCAGATCTAAACTACAATCACTAATTCGTATTAAAAAGTTCACCAATCATTAAATTTTATTACAGAAATCATTAATTTATATTATTAAAATGATAAATTTGTATTACAAAATCATCAATCTGTGTTAACTGTTAATTACTTGCAGATTCATTAAAACAACCAAATTTCATCGAAAAAGGTAATTAATTACATCTTGCCAGAGAAGATGAATAACAACAATTTTACCGCAAGTAGGGGGTTTATTAAAGGTGAAGTTGATATATAAATACAAAACATAGATCAGAAAGAGAGATGAGGAGATTGAAGAAAGAAAAAGGGAGAGTTGTTGGTGGTAGTAAGGTAGCAAGAAGGAGAAAGAAGCAATATTGATTATAGGCATTGATATTTAATTATGTGAAAATAATTGTGGTGGGGTAGACAAGAGGCTGGTGTGGTGATATAAATGGAGAGTGATGTTATGAATTTAGGATAATGGTGCTTAATTTGGTGCGAGATCTAAAGAAAAGGTCATCAAAATATAGCAGGATATATATACTACTGTGCGTGTATATGAACGAGTTGGCGAGAAGCCAAGAACTGAGAAGCCTACTGGGATATAGGGAGAGCATATGCATGAAATATAATATTTAAACATGTGGCTAAGATTTAATACTAATTATTACTACGTGTAAGTGTGTGTATATTTGTGCATGCCAGTTTGTACTGTTTACGTCTAACGTATTTAGAAAAACAAGAATTGAAAGAGACGAAAAAATACATACATCTGCTGATTCTTCCTTGACCTCAACACTGCCATGACTACTCCAAGATCGAAATGCATTTCGGGTATTTAAGTCCATTCCTCGAAGCAGATTTTCTTTCAAGTTTTCGGGCCTGACAAGTCGAAGAATCAAATTCTTTATGTATTTATGAAGATTACCATGATATGCTATTATACTTTCTGTTCCAAGGAGCTTAACAAATCCATCAGTGTAAAAACATTCAAATATCTTGTCTTCCTGTTGAAATATGTAGTTGTTTACTTCTGGATCAGTTGATACCACTATTTTCTGTCCAACAATACTTGTCATAAACAAGCTTCCATACCTGTATAACAGTGTTTAAAAATTGTTAAACCAATCTGAACCTGTTGGATGACATTAAATTCGACTATTTAGCAAACATATATATCATACCACATTGATCACTTGATCTAGCAAAAGAAAAAATTCGATAATAGATACTCTCTCTCTCTCGGTCCCATCCACTTTTCATATAAGGTTTGGACCCGTGGCTGACCCAGAGGGGCTAAATAATTTTTTTTAATTTATCAGTATTAAATTTTTATATATTATATAGGACAAAAAGTATAATTTTTAATAAAATTTGAAAATAAATATATTTTGGATGTAATTTTTTGCACTATATAATATAAAATATAATAAAAAAATTATAATTTTGGAAGTATTGAACTTAAATAAAGCTTATACATAATTTTTACTTAAAATTTAAACTAAATATAATATTAAATTAATAAACTATTAAACTTTTGGTACTAATTTTCAGAATTTCAAGCGGGGCTATAGCCCCTGGGCTTACTAGGGCCACTGGTTTGATGCAAAGCTTAAGAAAAATAAAGGAAAAATGAAAAAATAGATTTTGTTATTTATACAAATATAAATATATGTAATAGATAGACCTGACTAATAAGGAAAATATAAAAAAATGGATGAAATATATTGAGGCAATATATTTTGAGTAGTATTAGAAATTACGCATATATATACACACACAGCTCTCCATCATTATTAGGAAAGTTGGATGTGAAATCTCATATCATTATACACTAACACATCAACATCTGAGGAAAATTTTGATAAAATTTCTAGGATCTTTAACATTTTCCGTATATTTTATGTGTCAGAATGATCATTCGAAAGTGTAGGAAATTACCTGGAGACTCTTTTCTTGATGAAGGGTGGGATATCATAGAGATAATAGGGAGTAAAGAACTGAAGGGTCTCTCCAATGTATGGCAAGCCAGTTGAACCAGGTGGTAACTTGCCTTTGCTCATGGGGTTACTCCATCTGTATGCCTTGTAGCTTATCCAAAGGACGAGTATAGTCATTAAATATGACACTGTTAAAAGCTCCATATATTGATCTCACTATTACTTTCAGTATCTAGATGATTACAAATTCTCTTGTTGCGTGGATACATATATAGAGAAACAGAGAGCTTACTGTTGCTTGCTTGCTAGCTACGTACAACTTGAGGGCCCCCTGCATGTACATACATTTTATTACGTATCCTAAGAAGTTTAATCTGAATCTCCGTCTACCAATCAAATCAAATATACGAGAAATGTATAATGTATCAAAGCACAGTTCATAGGAAAATGTTATTTTTAGGGCGCTATTTCTGTTTTCAGAGCATGCACTGATGCACAGTTATATTTCATCCTTGATAAACAATAAACATACAATTCTAATCAAACTATTTTGAAAATTAAAAAACTGCTCACCAGATAACATTTTCCTTCATATATATATATATATATATATGCTGATCGGGTCAATCCGACCAATTTTAAATCGACTAAGAAGACCAAGCAGAACAGATTTTTGATCGAAGTAAACCGAAATTGAAAAATGAGGCCGAGGAGGTTTGGATTTAGATTTTTTTTTAATTAGCCGATTTGGTTTGATCACACGTTTAAACCAAACAATTATAATTCGAATGGTGTGTATATAATTTTATTAAATAATATACATCATCGTCATAGTTAATTTGCTAATTGATCAGACTTTATGGTTCATTAATTCTATGTTCGAGCTTAACATTTTTGTTTGTTTTTTGGACTTGGCGGTTATGGAGAAATTGACTAAAATACTCAATTTTTAAATATACATGACATGGAATACCTCGCGAAAAGACGGCCATTTTACCCCGAAGACGCATACGTAATATGCATATTCTTCACTTTTTAACTTTTTACCCACCAACATAAAACACTTGAAATTACATAATCTAACAAAACATCACACCACACTGCAAAGAGGCGACGAAGGCACTGAACTATCTTCACTCTCTCTACTATGTATCTTGTATGTATCAATTCTTGACTTAATATATTTGATTTATATCTATATTGTGTGTATCTTGAAGCAGGAGGTAAAGGGATTTTTTGACACCCACAGATGTCATAAATTTTGTGGATTATTTGGTGCCTACAAGTGTGATGGCATAGAAAGCATTGAAATTTATATTAAGGCTCAAGCATGGCAACAAGTTAAATCAAAATCATATTAATATAAATACTTAATAAATATGGGGTCAAGATTGTATATGTTTATGTTTTTGTGCTGAGGTCCTGTCTGTTAAACACTTGATTTGTTTGTTGTTATAGTCTTACTGATTATATGGCAATCCAATGTGTTAATAAATTTAACTGGGCAAGTGTATGCGTATACATTGCAGCGCATTGTCAAAATGTGCATAGGCCAAGTGAATTTGGAGTTTAAGATCTATACGCATACTCACAATGTGTATTGGTTTCCACGCATATTGAATATTGAATATGTGTGCTCAGTGAGTATTTTGGGTCATAAGCTCCGTTCCATGGTGTTTCACTTGCTATTTCTTAAAAAAAGGGTAAAGAGGTCATTCACCCATGGTTAGACTGATTACTAGACATTGATCAAAGTAAGATTAATTTATTTTTATTAATAAAGACTTCTTTTTTATGAGATGAAAGACTTAATTAAGGTCCGTTTGGAATGGTTCAAAATTGTTGTATTGCGAAAAAATGTGTTGTTAAAATAAGAAAAACATATAATTATTTAGTAAAATTTTTGTGATGCATATGTTTTAAAATATAATATAAAAAATAATATTTTAAAGAAGGTTTAATAATAAAATTTATAATTACTTTCTGTAAAAGTTAAAAACCATTTTTTTCTAAAATCATAGGAGCTCGTGCTTACTTTAACATCTTTTAGACCGAAATCATTTTTTAGATAAAAAATTTAAAATTTTACTAAATATTTTTTTAACTATTTTTCAATAAAAAATTATTATTATTACCTATAACTATAATATTAAACGGGGTCTTGGTTGGCCGTTAATTATCTGTGGTAGCTAGAAGTTTGATGGATAAAAACATTTTATCTGATCTAAATTAATTAAATCGCTATATCTTGCTATATAGCTCTGGCCTATGGGAGAAGTTAATTTCAACATTCGTACGTGTTAAAGCAAGTCTAACTTAACACGTCTAACAGTACATCAGTTGATTTTCTATAAATATTATAAAATAATAAATTTTAGTGATTTAAGTAATTTATTTTTCATGTCAATTTCAACAATATTATTTATATTCATTCCTCATTATTATAATAATAATAAATTTGAATCTATTTAGTCTTAAAAGGAGGAAAGAGAAAAAATAAAAATGTGAGAAAATGGAGATAAATCAATTTTTTATTTACTAAAATATCATAGAAAATGCATATTAATAGGACATGATTAATAAAATGTAGAATATTCTAATAATTTAAAAAATCAACCAATAGTATTGAAGTTATATTTTATATCAAATTTCCTATTTTTGAGGTTAGCCCCTCATTTAGATGATGTTGTACTTGCTATTACACTGTTGAGGTCCGAGCTCATAATAACTTTGTCGGGTGTTTTCTGAATATTTTATCCTTATACACGGTTTTGGAAATTTAAATAACGTGGATATCCAGCGAAAATCTCAATCATATCCGCTGTGTTCGGAAAAAATGTCCATTTATTGCTGATGCCGTCTCCGCATACTTTTACAGGATAACCAATCACTCCTGCAGGATAGACACACGGCACAAATTGTCACCAAGTCACCAGCCCTCAACCAATTCATATCGATTTCCGATCTGAAATTCGGTTCATTGAAACCAATTTTCAATCTAAAATTGGTCAACAAATTTAATGAAAATTTTATTAATACAATACTTTCTCCGTCCTAAATTAATAATCTTTTTTTCAAATATTATATATATTTAAAAATTTTAAATTTTTTCATTCATATCTATATTAACTATAATGATTAAAATACTTCAATATATAATTCAAATAATAATTATTTTATATTAATTATTATAAAATAATTATTAATACTAGTACCTAATACTCTAGTAATATGGTTGTTTTGGAAATTTATATTGAAAGTAGATGGTAAATATGTATTATGAGATTTTTTTTTTAATGATTCATAAAACTCTACAAAACAAAAAGATTATTTATCCTAATGGAAATTTATTTTTTATCTGAATACTGCATATGCTATAAATACGAAGTTCACTCCCCTTTTGTAAAATTGAGTGTTTATTTAGTTAATTTATAAATATTTAAATATTTCAAGCTCCTCAAATGTTCATTTTACAAGTTCGTTTGGTTAATTTATAAATATTTAAATATTCCAAATTCCCTAGATTTTTATAAATGTGTTTGATGGCATAGAATTATAAAAATACAACTTACTGAAACCCTTTTGGATTTTGATGATCACTGTTAGCAAGCTGAAAACTTGTATATGATATAAAATAGCAAGCTGTTATACATGTACTAACTTGGTTTTGCAGGTAATAGCTTACTGATATGGTTATCAGTACAATATATATTTAAGTACATTGACAGCAAGCTGAAAGTAGGAAAACAGGGCGTTTCAGCGAGCTGACAGCAGGATATTATTTGTTTCAGCAAGCTGACACTGGAACGCAGAAACTGTTGGATTTGCAAGGAAGTCCGATTTTCTTGGAGATTTTATAGGATCTTACTTGTACAAGTCTATCTAATATATATATGGTTATATAGTATATTAGAGCTCAGTTTTAATTAATTCAAACATATTTTAATATATAAATTATCTTTCCTACTTAATAGGAGTTGGAGTTTGACTAAAACTTATCTTCTAAAAAACCAACTCTTATCTATACTATGTTGAGGCTGATTCAAACGGTTCTATTATCTTTTTATCCTCAATATACGTACTTTTAAATATATATACGTACCTTATCTTTACTAATTCAAACGTTGTAATTTCAACGTTAGTTTTGGTTTGATAAAATCGAATATATATATATACAAGTGTGTATAGTTTTTCTCTAAGAAAAGGAAGTGAAGATATACTGATTTGAAACATACATACACACTTCTTCTCAAACTCAAAACGATCTTAGCAAATATCTTGAGCTCTATTATTCTATATAGTTATATATATACGTGAGAGCTTATAGTTTGAGTTGTAAATTTCATTCACTTGTATTCGTTTGATTGTAATCAAGTTGTGGCTGGATTGCTAGGCTTGTGAAACATGGTTCAAGGGAACTAGAAGCTAGAGAAGGCTATGCTAGGGTAGTATAGTGCTTAGAGGGCAGAATAGTTCAGTGGAACAGGTGTTTCAGCAAGCTAGGATCAGCTGTAAGGGATAAAGGGTGGAATATTATTGTAATCTGTAATCGTGGTTGATTTGATTAATAATATTCTCTCTTACCAGTTGGTAGGGGACCAGGACGTAGACCATAGGAGATTAGGGGTCGAACCTGGCTAAAAGATCTGGTGTTATTTACTTTTTCTGTACTGCATTGCATATAGTAGCTAGCTGACAGTGTCTGTTAATCAATCTTAGCTAGCTGACAGGTTTAATAACTTGGTAAAATTAAAATTGGTCATTGTTAGCCTTAACACCTATTCACCCCCTCTAGGTGTGCATTTTCATTTGGTATCAGAGTGGGCTATACTAATATCTTCTGTAACAAGAAAGTATAGAACAGATGGCTGACAAATATCCAATGGGAAGTTCAGGCTCGAGGGCACCTCTACTACTTGGCACAGAAAACTACAACTGGTGGAAAGGTAGAATGAAGCAGCACCTGGCCAGAGAACCCATGGAGTGGAGAGTTACAGAAAAAGGTCCTTTCAAGTTTCTTACTACAGATGGTAAAGAAAAAGATATAGATGAACTCACTGCTGATGAGCTGATCAAGCTTGCTTACAACAACCGAGCTATCAACACTATCATGACTGGTTTATGTCCTGAAGAGAGTGATAAAGTTTCTTCATGTACTTCTGCAAAGGAGATGTGGGACACTCTTGAATTATGTCATGAAGGTTCAAAAGCCTTAAAGAAGGTTAAACCCAGCAAGCTGATGAACGAGTATGGTAATTTCAAGCTCAATAAAGATGAATCTATTAAGGATGCTCAAGCTAGGTTCCAAGTCACTATGAATGGTCTCACTTTACTTGGCAAGAAAATTCCACAAGAAGAGATCAACATGAAAATCATTAGTGCTGTTCCATGGATCTATGAACCGAAGGTCACTGCCTTAGAATCCTCTCCAACAATTGATACAATGGACACTCTAAGTGTTTTTGCTGAATTGGAGCAGTTTGAAGGCAAGATAAATGCTAGCCATGAAAATTCTACTTCTGATCTCACATCAAAGATGAAGAATTTGGCACTCCATGGTGATGACAGCAAGCTGAAATCTGATGATGAATCAGATGAGGAAATAGCACTCATGTCCAGAAAAATCAGGAAGATGATCGAACAGAAAAACAAGATGAAGAGAGATAGAAGGAGTTCAGATTTCTCTAAAACCAAGAAGTTCTCCAAAGATTCCAAAGGAGATTCAACATGTTTTGAATGTGGCAAAACTGGCCATTTCAAGAAGGACTGTTACAAGCTAAAAGGGAAACAGCAAGCTGGATACAAAGACAAGAAGAAATTTAAAGCTTTGTTAACCTGGAGTGATGATGAAGAAGACGTTTCACCAAGTGACAGTGACAACAATGATGATATGGTCAACCTTGCACTAGTTGGAATGGAGGATGATATTGTTCGAGGCTTAACTGAGGAGATCATTGCTGAAAGTGATTCTGATGATGACAAAAGTGAGGTAAATTCATTCAGATTTGATATTTCTTCTGATAATATTATTCTAGATGAACTAACCATGCAGGATCAAGATAGTATTCCTGTAGAGGAATATAACTCAGTAAGGACAGAAAACAACAAGCTGTCAGAAAAGAATGCTTACCTTAGACAGATGGTTCAAGATTTAATGGCAAAGGTGGAATCATTAATTGAAACTAAGGAACCTGTTCAAGCCACAAATGAAGTCAAAATCAAAGAGCTTGAATCAAAAATTGAAGATCTAGAAGATTTCAACAAGATTCTGTTGAAAAGGAACAATGCTCTAGCTGATGAGATTTCTGATCTAAAGGCTGACATAGAGGCAAGAGATGCATGTCTTGAAACATTTAAACTCAGAGAATCTTCCAAGAAAGAATCATCTCAGCCTGCTGAAACATCATCTCAGCCTGCTGACAGTACATCTCAGCCTGCTGCCACTTCATCAAAGCAAGCAGAAAGAATTATTTCATTGGAGAAAGAAGTCATTAAACTCAGAAAAGACATGGGTACTTTTGTTCAAAGAGAAGAAGGTCTCAAATCAATGATGAAAAGCATCAAGGTACCTTTGGACAAAGAAGGAGTTGGTTTAAACTTCAACAAGAGGGCTACTGCACTAAAGTATGAAGGTCGACAAGGAAAGCCATACAAATATGCAATGCCCTGGACAAGCTGCAAGAAATGTGGTGGTAAAGGTCATTTAGCTCAAAATTGCAGATCTCAGCGAGCTACCAGAATTTACCAAAAGGAAGCTGACAGGAAGCCAGCTTACTGGAACAAACAGACAGCTAGCCGAAATGGTTCTGGCAGGAAGCAAAGAACACAGAATTCCTCTCCCAAAGTGGTCCAAATGTGGATCAAGAAATCTGAATTAAATGTTCTTTATATACTTGCTACTAACCAATCAGGACCCAAACCAATATGGGTACCAAAAGGTTAAGTGTTGTTTTTGTTTGTTTTGTAGATATGTCTTGCTGCTAAGATCAAATCAAAATCATGGATCATTGATAGTGGATGTACAAGACATATGTGTGGAGACAAAGATCAATTTATTAATCTCAAATTCAAGAAAGGTGGAGGTGTCACAATTGGTGATAGTAAGACTCTTCCTATTTTAGGTAAAGGTAAAGTAGCTGGATACAAGACTTGTAGGTATAAGAAGTGATCGAGGTGGTGAATTCAAGAAAGATTTTGTCACTTACTGTGAAGCAAGGGGCATTACTCATGAATTTTCTGCACCTAGAACTCCACAATAGAATGGAGTAGTGGAAAGAAAGAACAGGTCTTTGGAGGAAACTGCTAGAACTTTATTGCAGGAAAGCAAGCTGCCAAGAAGCTTTTGGGCAGAAGCAGTAAACACAGCCTGCTATGTTCTTAACATAGTGGTGATCAGGCCTATTCTTGAGAAAACTCCATATGAGCTACTGAAGAACAAAAGGCCTAACATCAGTTACTTCAAAGTGTTTGGCTCAAAGTGTTTTGTCCTCAAGAAAATCGACAGGGATGGTAAATTCGATGCTAAATCTTATGAGGCAATTTTTCTTGGTTATTCTTTAAATAGTAGAGCATATAGAGTCTTTAATTTAAAGAAACGCATTGTTGAGGAGTCTATTGATGTTATATTTCATGAACCTAACAATGATCTGTCAAGAGACGAGGAAGATGATGCAGGTGATGATAATGGAAGCAATAAAGCTACTGCTGGAAGTACTAAAGCTACTGAAACATCAGGTAGTCAGCAAGCTGACAAGACAAAGGAGCAAGCTGCTACAACATCTACTGCTCAACAGACAGACAGTCATCAAGCTGGAACATCTAATCAGCCAGCTAACAATGCAATCTCAGTAGATGATACTATTGAACTGATGTCTAAACTCAATCTAGGAGGGTCACAAACTCCTATAGCAAGGACTACAACTTCTGTTAGAACTGATCAAGAAGAGATATCCCAACATTCTCTCCCCAAAGCTACAAGAACTGTGAAGAATCATCCACCAACACAAATTATTGGTGATGCTTCTGAGGGTGTCAAGACTAGAAGAGGGAAAGCAAACTTCTGTGCTTTTGCAGCTTTCCTAGCTCAAGAAGAACCCAAAAATGTTCAAGAAGCTTTAGAAGATGAAAATTGGATCATGGCAATGCAAGAGGAGCTGAATCAATTCAAAAGATGTGATGTGTGGGAACTTGTGGAAAAGCCTAAAGATGTTTCAATCATTGGTACTAAATGGGTCTTCAAGAACAAAGCTGATGAATTTGGTACAATTACAAGGAACAAGGCAAGGCTAGTTGCACAAGGCTACAATCAACAAGAAGGGATTGATTTCGATCAAACTTATGCACCTGTTGCAAGGCTGGAGTCTATAAGAATGCTACTTTCATTTGCATGTTACAAGAAATTCAAGCTTCATCAAATGGATGTCAAAAGTGCATTTCTTAATGGTTATCTCAAAGAGGAAGTTTATGTCAAGCAACCTCCGGGCTTCGAGCATGAAAAGTATCCAAATCATGTCTACAAACTAAAGAAGGCATTGTATGGACTAAGACAAGCTCCTAGGTCGTGGTATGAACGGTTAAGTGAATTTCTACTTAAAAATGGCTTTATTCGAGGTAAAATTGATCCAACTTTATTTCTTAAATTTGATGGTAAGGATATACTTGTTGTTCAAATTTATGTGGATGATATTGTTTTTGGATCAACTAATGATGCCATGTGTGAGTGGTTTTCAAAGTGTATGCACAGTGAGTTTGACATGAGCATGATGGGCGAACTCAATTACTTTTTGGGTCTTCAAGTCAAACAAACAAAAGATGGAATCTTTGTGCATCAATCCAAATATATCAAGAATCTACTCAAGAGATTTGGATTTGATAGTGTCAAGGCAAAATCAACACCAATGAGTCAAGCTAGCAAGCTGACAACAGATGAAAAAGCTGGCAGCTGTTGCTCTCAAATGCTGTGGATGATACAAACACTAAGGGATTTTGGAATCAAATGTGGAAGGATTCCAATATATTGTGATAATACAAGTGCTATCAACATTTCAGAAAATCCTGTCAATCACTCAAGAACAAAGCATATTGATGTGAGACATCATTTTTTGAGAGACAATGTGGCTAAAGGGAAGATCAAGCTGATTTTTGTGCCTACAGAGTATCAGCTAGCTGACATCTTTACAAAGCCATTGGCAGAAGAGAGATTTTCTATTATCAAAAGGGAACTTGGCATGTGTAACATCTAGTCAGCAAGCTGACACCAGGTTTTTCTAGATCTCAGTTTACTGATTGATTAACTGCACATATGAGTTTATTGTTTGATTGAAATTATTTGATTTAATATATTTATGTGTTACGTGTTCCGTGCTAAGTTTGGAAAAGTCCACTTACTTGTTATCCGTGTATGTCTATTCAGTTTTCAAGGCTAGTAATTAGTGCTTATTTCAAATGTTAAACTAATTGCTCTTTCATTATATAAAATGCTTATCTGATTAACATGTTAATTATTTGTTTAATTGATAAGTGTGTGGTATTATTTAAAATAAAATGTTGAGTGTTTTAAAGGGTGGGATAATATCTAGTATTTCTCCTAAAAACACTCCTTTAAAATCAATAAAAATAGGTTTAGTCGAGGTTTTTCATTCAAAACTCTTCGGCTCCCTATTCTATCGCCCAAATCTCCGCGTGCGAGCTTTAGGGTTTTTATTCAACCGCTATTCAATCACTCTTGCCATATCAGTTGTGTTAGTCAAAATCATGAGGCAAACAAGGAAAATGAAAGCATCTGCAAGTCAGGTTAAGGAAAACAAGTTAAAGCGAAAACTCGATGAAGATGATGAGTTATTGGAACCCTTGAATATCGACAGTGGTGATGATGTTTCTGAGTTTGCTCGGTCTGATCGTGAGGGCTCAGAGTCAAAGAAGGTCAAAAGATGTTTAAAGTTTGCGTCTGAGGATCTGGAAGCAAGGTATCAGTCTCTTGATTTATCAAATCGGAAGGTCCTTCTGGGTAGACCTCTGTCTGGTAAGGCTTTCTTTACTTGTGGAGCGGTTCAGTATTTTACAAACCTAGGGTTTGAATCTTTTCTTGTTGATATGCCTAAGGACTGCTATGTTGATTATGTACAAGAATTTTATGCGAATCTCATGCATGATAAGTTTGGTAATTTGATATCTTTGGTTAAGGAAACTAAGATTACATTGAATGCTGCTGTTTTGAACTCGATATTAAGAATTGTCAATCCTTGTGATGTGTCTGTGTTTACTAAAAAGGGTCCTGTTATGGTAACTGGATTTGGCCCTTTAGATCAGTTAAACACTGTGAGAGGTTTGAATGGGATTCTTAAGTTCAACTGCCCTACAACCACAAATGTCACACCCATTGCTCATGTTTTGTTCAAAGTTTGTTTAGCAAATGTTTGTCCTAGAGTTGGTAGCAGATCTAATTTCAATTGTCAAGATGTCTGTGTTGTTGGTATGATGTTGGCTGGAAAGAAGTTTGATATGGCTGATTTGATTCTCAAGAATATGATGGCAGTTTTTGAAGGAAATCAAAACACAGGGTTACCCTATGGGTGTTTGTTAACTCGGGTGTTTGATTGGTATGGTGTATCCTTTAAGGAGTTAGATAAGTCTGTTGCTAAAGAGTTTTTGGATAACAAGAGTCTAGCACAGTCTCATCTTAAGATTGAAAAGGATGGCACACTGGTGCAAGTTGAGTTTTCCACACCAAATGTGGCTGTTGTTGAGCCTTCATTTGTTGGTTTTGATAAGAGATTTGAGGCACTGACAATGGAAATGAGAGATGATAACACTAATCTGAGTGTTGATGTTGGCTGTTTGAGTCAGAAAATTGATTTGTTAATTGAAGAAGTGAAACTGTTGAAAGAATTTGTGAAGAGCAAGCCTACTTCTGGAGAACATCTAGCTGTCAGGACTGGTTCTGCTGGAGTTGTGGATGACAGTAACTTAGCTGGACTTGCCAATGCTGCTGTAAAGAATCTGGAACAAACATTTAACAAGATGCAGGGTGCAGATACCAAGAGTTCAGGTGAACAGAGTGTTGATGCAGCAGACAAGTGTGCAGACCTTGAAGAGGATGCAGCCCATGATGAATCCTGATTATTCCTTTTTAATGATTAAGGGGGAGTATTTTAGGAGAATTAGGATGGGTTGGGCAAATTTGCAAATTTTTTCTTTCTAAGTGTTTGCTGATATTGCTGAATATTTGGTTTCTGGTTGTTTATTTTGGATTTATTTATTTTGGATAATTGTGGTACATGCTAGTAAGCATGTTTTGGTGGATAATTTGCTAGTTGCATGCTAGTATGCATGTGTTTTTATGATATGCTATGGAATTGGTTTTAAATCTTATCTGTTAAATGCCTAGTGTATTATATTTGCAATTTTATATCATGTGTTTACAGGATTGCAAGAATTTAGGGGGAGTATTTTATTCTCCTAAATTATTTTGTGATAATCATCAAAAAGGGGGAGATTGAAACCCTTTTGGATTTTGATGATCACTGTTAGCAAGCTGAAAGCTTGTATATGATATAAAATAGCAAGCTGTTATACATGTACTAACTTGGTTTTGCAGGTAATAGCTTACTGATATGGTTATCAGTACAATATATATTTAAGTACATTGACAGCAAGCTGAAAGTAGGAAAACAGGGCGTTTCAGCGAGCTGACAGCAGGATATTATTTGTTTCAGCAAGCTGACACTGGAACGCAGAAACTGTTGGATTTGCAAGGAAGTCCGATTTTCTTGGAGATTTTATAGGATCTTACTTGTACAAGTCTATCTAATATATATATGGTTATATAGTATATTAGAGCTCAGTTTTAATTAATTCAAACATATTTTAATATATAAATTATTTTTCCTACTTAATAGGAGTTGGAGTTTGACTAAAACTTATCTTCTAAAAAACCAACTCTTATCTATACCATGTTGAGGCTGATTCAAACGGTTCTATTATCTTTTTATCCTCAATATACGTACTTTTAAATATATATACGTACCTTATCTTAACTAATTCAAACGTTGTAATTTCAACGTTAGTTTTGGTTTGATAAAATCGAATATATATATATACAAGTGTGTATAGTTTTTCTCTAAGAAAAGGAAGTGAAGATATACTGATTTGAAACATACATACACACTTCTTCTCAAACTCAAAACGATCTTAGCAAATATCTTGAGCTCTATTATTCTATATAGTTATATATATACGTGAGAGCTTATAGTTTGAGTTGTAAATTTCATTCACTTGTATTCGTTTGATTGTAATCAAGTTGTGGCTGGATTGCTAGGCTTGTGAAACAGGGTTCAAGGGAACTAGAAGCTAGAGAAGGCTATGCTAGGGTAGTATAGTGCTTAGAGGGCAGAATAGTTCAGTGGAACAGGTGTTTCAGCAAGCTAGGATCAGCTGTAAGGGATAAAGGGTGGAATATTATTGTAATCTGTAATCGTGGTTGATTTGATTAATAATATTCTCTCTTACCAGTTGGTAGGGGACCAGGACGTAGACCATAGGAGATTAGGGGTCGAACCTGGCTAAAAGATCTGGTGTTATTTACTTTTTCTGTACTGCATTGCATATAGCAGCTAGCTGACAGTGTCTGTTAATCAATCTTAGCTAGTTGACAAGTTTAATAACTTGGTAAAATTAAAATTGGTCATTGTTAGCCTTAACACCTATTCACTCCCCCCTCTAGGTGTGCATTTTCACTTACTTAAAATTACGAATACCTATAAAATATGAAATTGCTTACCCACTCTCTCATGATTATTTATATTTTCTATATATTTAAAATTTTACATAAACAATTATTTTTTATATTTAATTCTTATGAATTTTTAAATAGCATTTCTTATAAACATAAACTTTTACATACGACCAACAAATATTAGTTTATTCAAACTTGATATGAAAAATATTTTAATTTAAATTAAAGATAACAATGCCGAATCCCCACTATACATCTTCATTTCAAGATAAACTCTAATAGGAAGGAGGAATAGTGATTTCATTTTCTTAAAATCATGCATTAGGCTCATGAATTAATAAAATTAGGATTACTGACGAGCGGGAAATGGGTCCAAATGCATATCACATATACATTTTTAAAATGCATTTTTACCTATACGCATAATACACATGCGTCTACCGCTTTCAATATATTGCATAATCGGTAATAGCTACCCACATTTTCAGTTTACGTATAGAGTTATATGCATCCAATATTTGCGTGGGTCTAGTTGCATATTGTGAATATATGGGAACTGATTTGTAATTCTTGCACGCTAGGACAACAACTCTTTTATGAACAAACACGCCCTGCAATGATTATACCCAAATACTTGGTCTTTTCATATGTAAAACTCATATGCAGTGTTATATATTTTTGGGATCGTTGCAGTTGTCTTTATTGTCTTTCATTAGGAGTTGTAACTACAGTTTTAGTACCTCTCTACCCCTGTATTTTGTGTTTTTAATAATAAGAGAGAATAGAATAAAAACATAGAATACACATATTTTGTATGCGAATATGGTAGGTATCTCCGCATACAGGTATATTAGGCTATATGTTTTATAATGTGAATTGTTAATTTATAATGTTCTGAAGGTTTTTCGAACAGCACTTGATCAGATCCTATTGAATATGAGATGGATATTTGTGCAAGACAAATCATAGTGCTTATTAAACTAGAAGATATATAAAATAATTTTAACAATTACAAAATTATTATGTAATAATGTTCTAAGATATACTCTGCTGATTTCAAAATATATATATTCCTTACGTTCCAAATTAACTGTTCTGTTTGATTTTTGTATGACCAAATTGACTCAAGTTTGACTGGAAATTACATCTAGCATATAATTGAATTTTTTTTTATAAAAAGTATATTTTAAGTATATCTAATTTATTTTAAAATATATTTTTCAGTGTTTTAAATTATAAAAGAATAATTTTTAATTCACAATCAAAATTGAGTCAAATTGACTAAAATAAATCAAACAAAATAGTTAATTTGGGATAGAGGGAGTATAATTTTGTTCATATTGTTTGTTTCGGTCTTTGTCTTGTATAATTATTATATGTATAAGAAAGCTAGTTTATAGCACTTGTGAACGTGTAATACAATGGAATATAATGAGTTCTAAAAAAAATGTGAACTCAAGGGTTAAATAATAAACCTTCGATAAACTTGACGGTTTTAAAAAATATTGGGTATCGATTCTAGCTACCTTTTATTTGTACATTAATTACTATTATAAAATAATTTATTAATTAAATAATTTTAAAATTAATCAAATTCATACTTTATAAAATAGAAAATTTGATACTATTATAAAATATTAACCACGTATAACTTTCAGAAAAAAATTTAACACTTAAAAAGTGAGCTAAAAATTGATTTTAAATTTGATTCTATCATAGAATAATTCTGAGAGATTTGATTCTAGTATTGAATCAGTTTAAATTATTTTTTAATTTTTGTGAATGATTTTCAATATTTTTTCAAAAGAAAAAAGTTATATAAATAATTTTTAATTTATTAATACTTATATTTAATGATAATAATATTGGGGAATTGGGCCGACCCTGATTCTAGGTCCGAAAGATTGCACCAGCTCCCATATATATATAACAAGTCAGTAGCACATATATTAGTACAAAAGCCCGAGTTTCTACAAGATGGCCTGCAGTGTTCGTGTACGCCATCTCCGGCATGTTTTTTATTTATGTAAACTATACATCTAACTGGTTAATTGCAGTCTTTGAAGTCGTTCATGAGTAGCTAGGTCGAACCGTGAAATTATTCTCCCGTCCACAAATACTAAAAATGCAAACTCTTTTTAAAAGAGTAGAGAGATCTGCTTTCTTTAAAATTAGGTTTTGAAAAGAAACATTTTTTGAAAAAATTACTATTAATGTTCCCAACGATAATAATAAACGGAACCTCAATAAAATTGATAGGTCGAAGAAAGTAGGAATTCCGATCTCGCCTTCATTCAAAATCGGAAAGGTAATTTTTCCGAAATTTGGGACATCCAAGACAAAATTAATTCCCAACGTGGGGTCAATGTCCCAGTCTGCGGCAATGTCTCTAGCCAAAGTCTGGAGCACAGTGTGCGGCACTTTCAATTCAACATTTAGTTCAATTGTATCGTTTCCCTTAATTAAGCAGTCCTTTTGGGTTCGAAGTAGTTCCCTTAATAAACCTGTTGGCAGTTTTAAGAGTGTAAGAGATGTCAAGAATGGGGAGTGGGACATCTTACATCTTTTAGAACCAAATGAGTCACCTTAGCTTCTGGTTTCTTCATCACGGACTCCTCCACCATATCTCCTGCAAATCAACAAGCTAGAGAAAGCTATTTATAAAAGTTCGTATGGGGAAATATACAGTTGGTTCTGCATGTATGATGTATGTCTTATATATTTGTAGATATGATCAAGTCTTTTGTGCTAGCAAGTGAGAGTTGCTTAGTTAGGGTGCACATACGATTGTTGAGGGTTGTTAATTACATGGATCCTCACATTGCTATTTGCTAGCTAGGTAGGCCATCCTCTTGGCGTTGGTTATATATGTTACAACTTGACTTGATAAATTAATAACGTAAACAACTAATATTAGTTTGGTAAGTTATTTGTAATCTGAAACATGTATGTACTGGAAATACTTTTTTTTTATTAATTAACTTTTAATTTATGATTTAAAATTTATTTTCAAGTAGAAAATTATATTAATTAATAATTACACTAACGTAACTTAACAAAAATTAATATTATTGTTGATATGGGCTAAAAATACACTAGAAATATAATTAATATTGCATTAATTAAACCTAACTTGGTCCAAAGAGATGACCCAATTAATGATGTCTGAAACCCTATTTATTAATTAATTTCATAATTAATTAATAAAGCCCCAAGTAAAGGCTTGAAGAGTACTATAAGACCCTTCATTTATGGAAGACTCTAGAAGTCCAATCTCAAAGATAAACCTCACCTGTTAGAGTTCTCTCATTCCTTGAAGGTTACAACAACCTTACAGAGACTTGGCCTCCAAGTCTCCTAACCCTAATCTAACTCCAAGACCCTCGTGCGGCTATATAAAGGCCTAACCCCTTAACATTAGAACTACATAACTTCATGATCAACACCCACTGAGATAAGTAGATATCTTGAAGGCAAAATTAAGCCACGAAACACAAGTGTAACCATTAAAATTCGAAGCTCCTCAAACCTATCATTAATTACACATTAAAAACGATCTAGTTTTTAATCCGTAACACTTGTCAAACTTGCTAGGCACCTTCCGTTCATGTATCGAAAATTTGTCAAAAACCCCCAACAAAAATATGAAGAAAATTTATATAAATTATTACCATTACAAAACATTAATGTAAAGATAGAAATCAAAGTTATTACAATACAATGTATCTTATGCCAGTGACATGGCTACATAGCGACTAGCAGCAGGCCATAGAGAGCCCTAACTAGCTAGGCCAAAAACAAAGTACATAGGGACAATAATTAATAATTATAGTACTGCATTATTATTATATAATTTTATTTCTTAGCCTAGCTAGCTTCCAAATCATCCTTGATTCATTAATTATACGCTATTTGAATATATCGATCACTTTGTTGAGATTGGCTGGATTGGCTAGAGCTGCGAGATCTTTAAAAGTAGGGAGCTTCAACTCGCCTTTGTTGGAAATTGGAATGGTAATCTCTCCCGTAACAGGGACATTCACCACAATATTAATCCCCATGTCGTAGTCAATGTCCCAATCTGCGCCTATGTCCCTGGCCAAGCTCAGCAACCATGTAAATGATACCTTCATTTCTAACTCTAGCACAGTCGTCTCGTTGGCCTTGAGTGGTTCTGGCTCCGGACTCGTTCCTGAAACAAGCTCCCTGAAACCAACAAAATTATCCCAAATTAAATGCACCCACACGACTAATCAATAATCTATGTTATGTGCAAAGGTCGAGGCCGGGTTTAAGTGTCGAGCAAGTACCGATCGATCAGTACTTAAATTTAACAGAATCACCTAATGAAATTATTATAACTAATTAAAGGATGAAAATGTAAAAGGGTAAAATTAACATAACAAACCTGTCAGCACTTTTGAGAGAGTAAGTAATCTGAAAAATGGGAATAGGAACACTATATGGATTAGTAACCGAGACCTTAGCGTTGTAAGTGATATACTCCAGGTTGACATCTTTGAGACCCACATGAGTCACCTTAGCTTCTGGTTTCTTCGTCTCATCCAACACCTTCATCGGATCTATTTTCGCCTCTTCCAACACCTTCTTCGTCATGTCCATTAATCCTTCCATAATCCCTAGATTTCCCTGCAAAATCAACCAGGAAAAAACCTATATATTATTATATTGATACGAGCTATATAGTGTGGAATTTTGTAATGTAGAAATGCAGCTGCTTCTGCATGTATTTATATACGTAGATTTGAAACTAGCTTTTAATTGGGTTTGCATTGCATGTGAGTTTTTTTTCTCGCTAAATGATTGCAGCTGCACGTACGAGTACAACTGTGTTTTGTTACTTGTCATGTCATATACGATTTTGGCTGAAAAGTTGCTTATTTTTATTTGAAATAAATTTGCTGATTTTGTTTGTGATCGATTAAAACTTCATTTAGAAATTTAATTCTATAAAAAAATATAGATTTACTTTACTGATGCATATATATAATCTTTAAATTTATTTTAGATATAGATTAAAATTTCTTGCATTTCACATGCAAATTAGATTTATATATTTATATTTATAACTAATAAATTATTTATTATCAATTAAATATTTTTCAATCTTAATATTCATTTATAGGTAATAAATTTTACTTGTCTTATTTTTTATTTTACGGGGACTTAAAAAAATGGGATTCGATCCTATAAATTAAGATAGAAACTTTGCGGTAAGATACTAAGATCCCTCTTTATTTTGTATCTATGAGAGCATCTTCAAGCGGATTAACTAAAATTATTAGTTAAAATAATATAAAATAATAGTTATATAAAATTTGTTGAAAATATAAGGGTTGTACTCCAATTATCTATATTTCAAAGCTACTATTTTATTATTATAAAAATATTAGTTATTATTTTTAAAATTCATTATTTATTTAATTGGATTTTAATGAGGCTAATTAAATATAATTTCCTAATTGGGGTTTAATGATATAAAAAGTAGTTTTTTAAAAGAATTTTAGGGTGAGTGTAAAATCAAACCCTAATTTCTATATGATGCCGATCTTAAAACCCTGTTATGTATATATTTAAAACACTCCCCTTCTCAATCTCTACCTAAATATATAACAATATTTCACTTTTGAAGCTTCTAATTTTTGGGTATACTCCGATTTAAGCTCGGTTTCTAGGTATTTCACACTCTCTCTTTCTCTCTTCAATATAAGTGGGTGTTGATTCTAGCATGAGATGATGTGGATCTTTTTATATGATGATAATGGATTCAATAAATATACCATCTCAATTCAGGATATGTATAATTATTACTAATAGAAGTACCTTCTTTTTAGAGGATATATAAAATGGGTATTGTTTGACTGACAGCTAAATAATATAGCTAATGAGTGTCTCCAGTTGGGATTGCTCGAACTAGGTTGCTCATCTTAGCAAAGATTGCAAATGTTCCTCATATTAATTAGTGTTTACCCCATGTATATATGTAAAGATCGATTGCATCTTTTCCTAATAGTTAAGATTAGTATTTATCTTAAAGTTTACCCTTGTGGATTATAATTCATAGGCTGTAAACATAAGATTATCCTTAAAACATATATAGAGAACCACACAAATGTAAACTCATGTCAATAATCTAAAATCCAACAAAATCAATAGTCACCTAATTTTGACAATTTTATATAGTTAGACTTAATTAAACCTGAGCCATGTGGCTAGCTAGTCTAGGTCACTTCAAAAAAAAAAGCCAGTCTGGCTGGGTTTTCGATCATTTGTTGTGCTTAATTTTCATACACGTGTACTGTGTTTGTTTTTTGTTTTTGTCTTGCAAATCAAATTCTACGAATTATAAAGACAGTGACTAAACAATCAGAAGTCAAAGAACAATGGCGATCATTTGATAAATGTCATGTATATATAAAGAAAAGTGAGTCAGGAATCAGGATGTTCTTAGACAGTTGAAGTTAAATTATTATTTTAATATAATACTGCAAGTGTAAATTTGTAGATATAAAGTTTATAAATCTCCCTGTTCATATTTAATATTTTTTTATATTAGGAATTGGATATATGAATTTAGCAAGCTAAAAAAGAAACAAAACATATGAATGGGCTGATTAAATTCTCAATCTCCTTCATTCATTTTTTTTCCTTCTATTTTTCTACTTCTGACAAAAAAAAATATTGGCGTATTTCATTTTAATTATTCATGTTAATTTTCCCCGGAAAATATCTTCCATAAATTTTAATTATCAAACTTTGAAATGGAGCACTGAATTGAAAATTATATTACATAAATTTGAATCACCATCTTGCAATTTATTACGAATTATATTTTAATTATACACAGGGGTGGGTGTACTTGGGTAAACAAGTCAAATATGTACATGAGTTATCCAAACTCATTTTATAGAATATTCAAATGTTTTATAAAATCGAGATTAAATTTTAAATTACTCGACTTATAAGGATGACGATTTTAATCGAATTTTTATTTTATTATTTATATATACTAGCTTATATCTCATGCATTGCACGGATCGAATTGTTTTAATATTTTTTATATTTAATTTGAATATATTTTTATAATAATAATTTAAATTTTATTTAATATTACATGTATATATTTTATATAATTTAAATATTTCATTTAATATGATAATTTATTTATTTTTACATTTTTCTATACATTGATGTTTATATATTAATATTTATAAAATTTAATTATAAGTCATAATTTTAAATAAATAAAAGAGTTTGAATGGTGATAAAATTGAGTTGAACGTGAGTAAATTATATTAAATAAAAATTATAGGATAAGTAGGATTCTAAAAATATAAAATATAGAATGTAATATAAATATAATATAATATTATCTGTAATTAGATTTTATTAAAATTGAATGACTAGGATTATTTTTATGGTTTACCTAAAATTGGATGGTTATGATTTTTCTATGGTTCACCCCAGTATTTCAAAAAAAAAGTTCTCTAGTTTGGTTATTATAATATAATATAGATTAATATTTAATTTAGATGAAATCAAGCCGAATTTATGATATTCAAGTTTTTATTAAAATTTGATAATTTTTTTTGAGTTTGAAGCATCAAATTTTTATCAAATTGAACTTTGAGTTTGTAATTTTAAACTTGCCCGAGTTTGAGTTTAAATTCAAATCTTTTAATTCAATTTAAATTCAAATTAACAGTATTAAACTTGATTAGTCTAGATTACCCTCTTGTTAGACATAGGCCATCCGGCTAGTACGTGCTTTTTCACATTTTTTGTGCTTAATTTTCGTACACAACGTGGTGTTTACTATTTGTTTTTGTCCAACAAATCAAATTCATACGAATTACAACGACAATGACTAAAAATAAGAAGTCAAAGAATAGTGGCGAACAGGTAAATGTCATTATATTTCTTACTACGTAGTAGGCTGATTAAATTCCAAATCTCCTTCATTCGTTTTTTATTTGACAAAAAAATAATCGGCGTATTTAATTTAAATTATTCATGTTTATTCTCCCATAAATATCTTCAATAAATTTTCATCATCAAAAAATTAGATGGATTACTGGATTTAATATATTTACAAAAAATGAGGGCAGTTTTTGTATTTTTATAGAGAGAACCTTAGCTTATATAGAGAGGGCTTGGCCTTCAATTTTTGAAAAAAACAATGCACATATATTTTCAGGCCCACATTCATGGTCCAAAAGTTTGCACCAACTCATATTTTGCACCGGCAGTCTGGCAATGTAAAGTAACAGATACGATCATTTCTGTATTAGCCTGCATCAAGATGTGCAAGTGGTAAATTTTCAGTCAGGACATGGACAAAATCTTTTACTACTGGTCTACAGTGGTGCACTAAAGTAAAGTTCACAATTTCACATCATTTTGTCAAGCACATTACACAGATCAAAGTTACTCCAATAAAAATACCGTATTTTATTCATCAAACAGTCAAGAAAAGCTGGCAAATCATCCTTCATTCTACACTATTTTCCATCAATTGAGATTATAGTAAGTGAGGCACAAACAGAGCGAACATCAGACACTGAGCCAGGGAAGCACATTTATTTACTCCATAAATCGGAGAAAGTAGGGAGCTTGATCTCGCCTTTGCTGTTAATTGGAAGGGTAAAATTTCCGAAAACTGGGAGATCAATGACAAGATTAATTCCCAACTCATAGTCAATATCCCAATCTGCACCGATGTCTTTAGCCAAGCTCAGCAGCACACTATGTGGCACCTTCAATCCTACGTCTAGGATAGTCGTGTCGTTACCCTTGAGTGATCCTGGGTCGGGAACAGTTCCTGAAGCAATTTCCCTAAAACCAACAAAGTAACCGAAATGGTACAAACATCAATCAACATCCACATTTTCTCTTGTTTCACAACAAGAGTAATCCTTGTAGAGTGCTTCTTAATTTTCATTCCTTCATTATTTATGTTAATATAACAGGACATGGGATACTACAGCTTTTCGTTGTACAAGTAAAATGCAGACTTTCTTTTAAGCTAGAAGAAATCGGTCACTTGACTTTGCTAAACCTCTGATTTTATACTTCATTTATCAAGATATACAGAATATTTGCACACCAGAATTGTAAATCTTTGCATGCAACAAAACAGGAACTCGCAAAACTGGACTTCTATATATATAATTAGCTAATAATCTAGAACGTATCAAACCAATCAGGTTCTAAATCTGTCTAGGCATATCCATATGCTCAGATAATCGATCTCAATCTGAATAGTATTAATGTCATACATCTCTATAAAGAAGATGCAAATATTAATTATTATTCAAACAATCAAGCCTAGACGCAATGGAGAAGATCCAAAAACTCGAAATTAAATTTGTACAAAATGTCATATCATTTTATATATATTCAGAATAATCTGAACATGTTCCTAAAATTCTTAGAATTGTACTTTTGGATCTTATTGCAAATTAAATCGGATTCGAATTGTATGTCAGAATCGGAAGGGCCTTGACTATAGGCGAACAAGATATGCACCTAGGGCCCCCAACACATGAAAACTCCTATATATAAATTATAAAAAGTATATAAAATACATATAGATTAGGCCCCAAAACCAACTTCGCCTAAGATCCCATAAATCTCAGGGCGGGCCCGGGTCAGAATATCCCACTCATGCATACACAACCAACCAATTTTCATTCGGTCCTATATATGTGATTGGAGTAATGCTTAGGGACATTGTCCCCCTACACAACCACTTTTCATTCTATCTCATGTGATGATAAAATTTCTCAAGATTTACGATTACTAATAAGCCTAATCACAATAATATTGTATTGTTTCGAGTTTACGATAAAAATTGTAAGGAAGAAGAAATAACACAAACCTGTTTGCACTTTTAAGAGAGTAAGAGATCTCACAAATGGGAATGGATGTACTATATGGATTCATAACCGAAACCTTAGCGTCATAAGTGATACACTCCCGGCTCACATCTTTAAGATCAACATTCATCACCGACGCCTCTGGTTTTTTCATCTCCGCCACCTTCTCCGTCACATACTCCTTCGCCTTATCGAGCAATCCTGACATTTTTAATTCTCTTGCAATTCAACTAGAGAAAACTATGTGTAATGTACATATATTATTGTATGAAGAAATGCAGCTGGTTCTGCATGTGTTTATATGTGGCTACGTGATGGAAGCTTTTTTGGGTCAGCACGTGAGAGTTGCTTATGCTGCACGTGCGATTATTGTGGGTTATCACATGTAGAGATGCACAAAAACCGGATTGGGCCGGATTCGGACCGGATTGAAAAAAATCCGGATTTTTTTAAACCGGATCAGATCGGGCTTTTGTAAAAATCGGGCCAGATTTCCCTGTAAAATAGTAGGCCCATTTAAGGCCCGCGGATCGGGCCGGATCAGAACCAGATTTTTTTAATAATATTTAATTATTAATATTCTTTTAATAATATTCCCAAATTTTTAAAAAAATAAAAAATTAATTTGGTTGGAGATCTTAGTAGATCACTACTATATTGACTAGTACTCGGAATTAGTGCTTTGTCACGGATTATTATTTCTATTTTTTTAAAAATATTTATCGACAATCCAACCGTACGGATGTCAAGATATATCTAATATAATGTTATTCCCAAATTTTCAAAAAATAAAAAATTAATTTGGTTGGAGATCTTAGTAGATCACTACTACATTGACTAGTACTCGTAACTAGTGATTTGTCACAGATTGTTATTTCTATTTTTTTAAAAATATTTATCGACGATCCAACCGTATGGATGTTAAGATATATATAATATAATGATATTCCTAAATTTTCAAAAAATAAAAAATTAATTTGGTTGGAGATATTTGTAGATCACTATTATATTGACTAGTACTCGAGCTAGTGCTTTGTCATAGATTTTTGTTGTTTCTATTTTTAAAAAAAATATTTATCGACGATCCAACCGTACGCATGTCAAGATATATATAATATAATGATATTCTCAAATTTTCAAAAACCAAAAAATTAATTTGGTTGGAGATCTTAGTAGATCACTACTATATTGATTAGTACTCGTAACTAGTGCTTTGTCATGAATTATTGTTTCTATTTTTTTAAAAAAATTTATCGACGATCCAACCGTACGGATGTCAAGATATATCTAATATAATGATATTCCCAAATTTTCAAAAAATAAAAAATTAACTTGATTGGAAATCTTAGTATATCACTATTATATTGACTAGTATTCGTAACTAGTGCTTTATCACAGATTGTTATTTCTATTTTTTTTAATTATTTATCGACGATCCAACTGTACGGATGTCAAGATATATCTATATCCAATATTTTATTACATATTTTTTTTAAAAATAAATAAAATTTTAAATATATTTCAAATTTTATACGAATTTTTCAAAAAAAATCGGACAAAATCCGGATCGGATCGGGCCAGACCGGATCGGATCGGGCCAGACTGGATTGGATCGGGCCAGACCGGGCTAAATCCGGGCCAGACCGAAATTTTATCCGGATTGGGCCTAAATCCGGATTTTTTTCGGATCGGATCGGGCCAGATTTTCTTGAAAAATATGTGGCCCATTGAGGCCCGCGGGCTGGATCGGGCCTGAACCGGGCTTTTTCGGATCGGATTTTTTTTCAGATTTTTTCCCGATCGGATCGGACGGGCTTTTCAGATTCGGATTTTTTGTGCATCTCTAATCACATGTATTTCCTCGCGTTTATAGCTCCTTTCCGTGTTATAAGATCTTATGTGCTCATGTAATATTCCATCCTTCCTATTACTCTTTTTTTACACTGATGTTGAATCATGCTAGTTTTTCATCACCAATTTTGATAGTTTGGCTTCGGCCCCTATTATATACTACTACTATTTCTTTTCTTTAATACACAACTAATAATTAACAAAAACAAAGGAATTTTTAATTCAATAATAAAAAAGAAATAAAAAGTAAAATAAGCCATAGGGGAAAATTGTTTTCGAGGTGGGTTGTGTGCCTTCTGTAAACTCGCGGACGTTTACATTATGAGATTTTAGATGGTGTCTATCCGGGGCTCGTTTGGCTCACAAAATTATATCAGTATATAATAAGGGTAAAATAGAATACTATCAAAATTCTAGGATCAAATCTCAATAACTATATATTATTATATAATTATTTATAAGTTATAATTAATATCAAAATTTAATATTTATAACTCTAAAAATATTAATAAAAATTTAATTATCAAATTTTATTAACAATATATTCAAATTTAATATATATATATATATACATGTATATATGCAAAAAAAATTGAAACATACAAATTTTATCGCTTTAATTCTTTTTTTAACATTTATGGGTTCATTAGAAAAATATGATTGACTAAATTAATGTGCTAGATTATTCGCGGGAAGATTGGAATGTGAGCCACAAGGAAACGAAAATAGAAGTCGAACTACTATTTATTTATGATACACTTATATCGAACTATTATTTCTTTATGATACTGATTTAGAAAATTTATTATCGATACAATTTGGTGAATTATAAACGAAAAGGCAAGCAAAATTAAAATAATTTCTTCTGATTGATCATGTACTATGGGTAATCGCTTCACAATACATGTACATAAAAAAAATTATATAATAAATTTTCTTCCATTTTTTTGGCCATGAGCCCATAACAAATTATAAAAAAAATTATATTATAATTCATACAAATATATCTTATCATATTATATCATATAATAATAATAAAAAGATCTTATCCAAATACTATCAGAAGTCCATAAATTGATTCCTAACAAATACATCATATTATATAATTATTAGATAAGTTGTAAATAATACAAAGTCTATGGATTAATTTTTAACACTTATATAATATTATATAATTATTTATAAATTATAATTAATATATTATACTAATAAAAATTTCATAACATAAAAAGATTTTAGTACTCTCAAAAATTTAAAATTCATGAGTTATGTGATAAGAGATAAGACAAGGATTCATGTGAATTGCGTAGCGGCGAGATGGCTTTAGTATGGAGAAATAGGGTGATATTTACCGGTTTGGTCTTTTAAAAATGGATGATAATGTAATCGTAGAAATAGAGCGAGGAATTGTTAGTGCACACAAACAAAAGGAAGAAGATTGTTAATGAGATTTGTATCGTAATTATAAAATATTAAAATTTATTATTCATATTAATAGTTTTAAAATATGAATAAAGATAAATAATATTAATTTAAATAATTAAAAAATATAAATAAATAATTATAAATATTTATATTAATATTAAATTATTAAACAAATTAAAAATTAAAAATTTGTGCTTCGCACGGGTTTAAATCTAATAATTTATAAGTTGAAATATATATATATATACATATACATATATATATATTTGTTTGCCTTTTCTTATAAGTATTTTATTTTCAGAAAAAATATTTATATATGTACTATTTTTGAAAATAAATAACTTATTTATTGTTTTGAAAATAAGATTTGGTTTTAAATTTCTAAAATAAATATTTATTTTCAAAAATATTAAAAAAAAATTATTTTTTTTCTTGAAATAAGTAACTTATTTCTTATTTTAAGTAATTCCAAAGGGCTCCTATATATTTTTAACTTATAACTATCTTATAAACTTATCCCAAACACTACCAATTAGTTACTCCTTCTTTATTCTAAATAATAGCTTTTTGAGTTTTTAGTATACATGTTTAAAAATGAAAATATATATAATTATAGTCAATGTTGGTATACTATGTTTTTCTTTCTCAGTTTTTATATCAAAACAGTTAGTATATTTATATAATAAATATTATTAACAAGAAATTTTTAATCGGTCCGATTGTAATGTGAAAATTATAACGTCTTGACAAAAATTATACTCCATATATTTTATTTTATAGTAATTTAAATATTTTTTCAAAAAATATGTACGAAAATATAAATGAAAAAAATGATAAAAAGGAAAACAAAGGGTACTATGATAAAAATCCGAATAGAAGGCAAATGGTGGCGTGGGTTATTAATGTTGAAAAAGGCAAGAAGCGAATGGAAGCTACCAGAAGCTGCCCTATCCCAGCTGGCGGTAAGAAGAGCGTGTCGTCCCAGCTAATTGAGGCCGCCGTTGATCTTTTAACATTGTATAACAACTCCGGTAAACTCAATGATCCTCGTGTTATCAGCAAGCTTTGCTTTACTATTGCCAGGTCTCTCTCTCTCTGCCCTGCAATAAATTTGGACAAGATAAATACATAAGGCTTTTGATTTCTTCTTCTTGTTACCTGTTTACTAGTTCTATGTGGCATTTATGTTATCTTTAAGGAGAGTGTTTGCCCTAAATATAATTAGTGCAACTCATTTTCTGCTCTTGCATGTGCACTATTTTGATATGATTTGTATGCAAGAATAGTGTGTATTTCTTTGGTATAATGTGCATTTTTTTATGGGGTCCTGGTTCGGAGAGAGAATGTTTCCGGAAACGATATGGGATTATGGGTACTAGCTTGTATGATATGTAAGGGTCCTGTTTTTTGCCCTTAGCGAGAATAGGCCAACTTATCTCCCAGCTGTCAGATTAACACGGTTGATTTGGATTAAGTTATTTATTGATTTTCCGCGGGTAGACTGTATCTACAAGAGTGTTAGTGAAATTTGAATCTCGGATGTCTTCCAGCTGTCAGATTAACACGATTGATTTAGATGAGTCGCATTATCTCAAGGTATGGCGGAATGAAACCACTATAGAGAGTAGGAGAGTCCCTATGCATGAATGGGACTCATAACGGCGAATTACCCATAGTGGATTAGTAGTGGTATGTACAGATTGGCTAATAAATTTATAGAGCCTGTTTGGCGACTTTTTACTAGGGTTTTACCAATTTGTGGTAGATACTGAACTTCAGCAACTATTTGGGTTTTAGGAATTTTACCAGATTCTAGAAAATTTTGGCAAATTCTTGTAGCTATATACTTTTGAATAAGGGATCAAATATATAGATGTGGAGACTAGCTAGAAAGTCATTGTTGTCAAGATTATAGTTACTGCCTGCTACTTCAATTAAATACATCCCAATCAAGGATAATTTGTTGATGAAGTAAGTGCATAAAAGTCCTTTTACTTAAATTGTTGCTAAAAATAACAGCAACCAAGAAGGAGGTTTTGGAATAGTGCAGCATTGTTTTTTCAACTTAAATCAGCTGCTTAGGTTTTTAGTTTGACTTGTAGTATTCATAAAGAGTGTGTGTATTCGTTTTTTTTTCTTGATACATAACCGTATATCTCACTTTTATACAAACATTCTGCTCACTCTATTTGCACTTGTCTTGCTATAATTCTGACTCAGCTACCCGGGCTGTTTTTGGTTGCTTTCCTGTTACTGATTTTACATTGTTTCATGTGAAACTTTATTTGTACATATAATAATCTTGGCCTGCTTTGTCCCGCGTTATTGTCTCCATTTGTTGATTCTTCTACTGGAAAGCACAGGGGCATCGATCATGCAATTGCAAACAATGAAGTTCCTATAAAATCACATGAATTGCCTTCATTATTACAGAAGGTGAATTTCATGGACTTCTCACATTTTTGCTTAGTATTGTATGCGCTAAAAATTGCAAATAATGCAAATGTGCTGCATACTTAATTTTACACATGTTTATTGCGTTGATAAGCAGCTTTTAAAAGATTATTCCTCTAATTATTAGAAATTACAAATATGCATGGCATGCATTACAAATCTTATTGGTTAATACTTGAGATCGTGTCACGCACACTTGGTAGGCAAGTAATGGCTTTCTGTTTAATGCTGTAATCATAACTTCATAATCACATATTATTTAAAAAATTACTTACTGGTCTGTCTCAAATAATCTGAGAATTAGTATAGGTGAGCATGATAATATTGGAAATTTTTTGTGTTGTCTTGTTCTCATTGACGACTGGTGTATGTTTATAGAACCTATCGAGGCTCTAGATGGAAGCTGAATGCATCTTTTCAAGAAACAAATTCATAGCATGGGATAACAATTGTCACACTAGTTTTAGAGTATTTTGAGATATATCACAAGCTGAATAGATAATTGTCTCTTTGATCTAATATATTCTCTTTGTTTTTTCTGTATTTCTGATGTAGATTGATATATGGAGGCATGATCTATCTGTTTTAACACCTTTCATGCTGCTCATGATGTCCATCAAGGTACTTTCTGGCGTTCTGCCGTTCTGTACGGTATCATAAGGGCTTTATATCAAAGCAGTGAAACATTTTGGCATTGTCATTATGAATATTACGTGTTTGCCAATATAGAAAGATATTGCATCACCAGATTTGATTTAATGTTCAGTAGATTTTATAGTGAGGTATGATCTGCTGCAACATTGAACTTCTCTTATACTTCACTCATGCACATGGGAAACTGATTGTCCTTTGAACATATGTGATCTCTCATCTTCCCTTTTAGTTGTCAGATACTTTGTTACCCGAGGAAGTGTGCAACATGTATGCTTGTTCAAGTGTCAGCCCTGGGCAATATTTTGAAATTATTACGTGTTTCGCCATGCGCATGTCTGAGTGTTGAGTGCTCACAATGGGTACTCGAGGCAGGCAGAATGAAGAGTCTGGGTAACAGTGGTCAGATATTAGAAATCCTTATAAGACCAACTAAATAGTATAGAAGTTTGGCGTTTCTGGTTGGTTGTTCGATAAATTTTAATCACATATGATCACTACTTCACTAGAATTTGTGCTTGGGGCAATACTAGTGATTTAGATTCACAGCCCGCTTGGAACTGTCAAAAGGAAGGTGTATATAACGTCTGATACTAGATAAGTAAAAAACAATTGTATTAAATACAGAAGGCTTCTGTAGGTTGTGCATGCTGAAAAAAGGTTCTTGTGACTTGAGAGGAAATAATAAAGTTGCAGTTTTATGAAGGCAAGGATACATTTCTAAGCAGGTCGATTCCCAATTCTTCACTTCTGGCTAGCACCTAGTAGTAACTGCAATTGTAATTGAATTTGATTCTCCTTTTCGGAATTACTGAAAATGACACTAAGCATTTGCAAAATGCTTTCAAGTAAATTTTGGATGACCTTTAAATATGTGTACAAGCTCAGGGAAAGCCATCTGTACCTTAGGAAGAATATAAATCAAACCTAAAGCTGACCAGCAGTATTGACTTAGGATAATACTGTCGCTATACAGGAGATTATATGCGCATTCATCTGGTTGTAAAGCCAATATCCAGAACTAAGAGCTTGACTTCCTGTACTTTTCTATTAGGGTTTAATAAATTCCTGCATCTTCTTTACTTTCTATAGAATTTTGAAAGGTAAATGAACAAATGGGGAAAATCAGCACTGTGTCTGTAAGAGTACTTTGTTTATTATCATTGTTTAACTTGTCTTGTGTTGTTTAATTTCTTATATTTTGGGCATGATGCACTTGATCTGTAATATTTCATTATGTTGTTCTGAGTTTCTTCTGAACTGATGCTGCAACGCTGTCTGTCAGATTGCTTGTGAAAATGGATGGTTTCAGAAGAAAGAGACTGATGATCTTCTTTCATTGGCCTATAAAGTATGCTAAAAGTTTTTGGCTATCTTTATTAATATGTGCTGACAGCATGGGATTTGTGTTTGGGGTTCCGTGTGTTATTCCTCTTAACAATATTGGCTTGGAATGCATAGGTCAAAAGATTCTTCTCCACCGATGACGTGTTACAGGAACCATGTCACACTCTTCCCTCTATTTCCAAAATTATGTCTAGGTATGAATATACTTCATTAATGATGAGTTACTGTGACCATTCTGTGTATTCTATTTGTTAAATAATGATAAATAAATAAACAGCAGTTTAACTGTCACTTGTACCATCATTCTTAGGTATCAAACATGTGGAGAAATGTTACTTGGCTTAACATCCAATATATTAATTTACCATGGATTATTATCCACACCCTAATTTTGCTTTTCAAAATGCAACATTTGTTTTTTAGCCTTCTGTAATCGATCATACCAAAATCTCTAGCATTGTATCCTAGTGGATGCCCCTCTTTTCTTGGTAACAAGAGTTCAAGTGTTCGAGCTATAATGGAAGCATGTGTGTGTGAGTCTTTAAATTTCTGTAATTGACCATGCTTTAAAAGACTATAATAAACAATGAGTTTGGCCTAGCAGTAATCTCTATCCACTTGAAAAGTTTCAATAGGTTGAGGGTTCAATACTCACTACAACAAATAAATCAGGATCTTAATTGTTCATTACGAAATTACTATTACTTAGCCTGTAGAGTGGTATTAGTCTATTAACTAGGTATAGTATTAGGACATAATTACTTTTCTTATAGATCACCCCTTCTTCCTTTGATCTCAATTAAGAACAAAACAACACTGTGTTCCATGTCTTTTTTATATGCAGATTTTATCCGGCTTTAAAGATTGAGAAGACACTCTGTTATGCTGATGTCAAGGTAAGTTTATGTATAATTTGATAAAATTTCAGAATGCGTTACAAAATATCTTCTTAAAATTTTAAATTCTTACTGTAGCCTGGATATAGAACCATTGTGTCTGACTTCAAATTATCACGTGGTGTGGTGGCTTCCGAGCGTGAAATGATAGTAAGCGGAAATACTTGGCTTCAAACTCTCCATACAGACTTCATGCTAATCTAGTTTATTATGACACCAAGGATTTGGTTCTTTTCATCTTTGTTCTGCTTCCTTTTTCACTTTTAGGTCCTTTTACTAATTATCTTTGAACTACCCCACTAGTACTATTTTCTTTTTTAAAATTTCACCTCCAATGTTCTGTTTCTTTATACAGGGAATGATTGTAGCTCGAGTGGATGATATAGATACATCATCATGCATTATCACTCCACAGGAAGTGGAGTATGTCTTAATTTCTACTTTCTGTACTTTCGTGTATTTTTGAATTATCTGACTGCAAGCACCCCATTTTTTCAGCATTTTGCTAAACGGAAAAGGTGTTCCTGGAAGAAATAACACGTCCATGGTTAGTGTAGATATCAGTGAAACATATTTGAAGGATGTTTGTATTCCTTATTTGTCCACGGTATAGTTTTTAGGTGTACTCTAAGGTTTATATGGTATGTACATGCATGCATTATCTATGACAGAAACCTGTACCTCAGCTACCAACAGATGTGACTGCAATTCTCAAATATGGAGTCAATCTTCTACAGGCTATTGGAAAATTTAATGGTATTTGTTGGATTCATAAGTTTTGTTTGCTTATCAGACTATCAAATTCTAAATTTTATCATTCACTTGTAAAACATGTTTAGGCCCTTATATTATTGTCATTGCCGTTATGTGTGTGATACCAACTTCTGGCACTCCACAGTTGCAAGATTATGTTCAGCCTGGTGTTGCTTCTGGTGACCCAGGTAAGTGAATTGATAGATGAAAGGATAAAGACCATTGCCATTTTGTTGATTTAGAACTTTTGAGTACGTCTTGCATACAAAACTAAAAGAAGTTGTTTCTTTTGTGGCAAGTGGCAGATATTGAGATGGCATTACAAACATCACTAAACTGCCCCATAAGGTAGTAATTCCCTTCTTCTAGCCTTCTAGGGGGCATTGATTTGACATATTTAGTTCTCTTTTTATCAAAATGAAGTAATATCAGTGCAATAAGTAGCAGACTTGCAAGGTTTTGATCGCTTCTCTTCGAGTTATTTTTTTATGCTTGTTGTCCCATTTTTTCATTTTCATTTTACAGCAAAAGTCGTATGAAAACTCCTGTTAAAGGGCATCTCTGCAAACATATGCAGGTCAGTTTGCTTTTGTACATGCTCTTCTCTAGCAGAGAGAGTGGTCATTTTTCTTGTCTTCTATTTTATTTTCGTTTCTTGATATACTTGGGGTCTGAATCAAACAAAAACCTATGGGATTTAGTAGAGATCTCGGAACCACCATGTAAAAATCTTCAGTTCATCAATGTCACAGTTTACCAATCCCAACCCAGTGTATAGTTTTTGTTATCATCATTTCACTTGAACTTCAATGTTCCCAACCTAGGGCATAGTTTATCTCATTTATACAAAGATTCAAGATATTGAATTCTTTTGACTTCTAAATTTACATGCTTAATGATGTTAAATCTTTGTACCAAGTATTTAAATTAACACCAGAACCTGAGCCTATATTTAAGTATGACACTAATCTCGTTTGAATCCCTTGACTTACATTTTTTTGAATTTTTAGTGCTTTGATTATGACAATTACTTGAGTACAAATTCAAGAAAGCCTTATTGGCGGTGCCCTCTTTGTGATGAATCAGTATCCTGTTCAGACATACGCATTGATCAGAATGTTGTTAAGGCAAGTTACTTTTGCATATTCATATAATCATCTACCCACATAAACTAATTTACTATTTGATCAGGTCCTGAGGGAGGTGGGACAAAATACTTTTCATGTACTTGTATGTAAAGATGGATCCTGGAAGGCAGTATCTGAGAACATTGATCCTTCTTTTTGGTCAGCAAGCAAGACCCCAGGATTTCAAGAGGAAAATCAGAACCAAAGCTACCCTTCAAAAAGGAATCTATCCAGGGACGAGAACTATAGTCAGCATATTTCTCCTACCAAAGATATTGAGCCATCTACAGTCAACAATATGCACCAAAACACTTGTAACTCTGGTAGCTTGGCAGCTAACTGTACAAATTTAAGTGACCAAGGAAACAAAGTATGGATATACTTAATTGTTTATTTGTATTAATAGCTTATTGCACTTTGTTTACCCAAAATTATCTCTTGCCTGATTGTATCAGAATCCAAAAATTATGGATATCAACTCCAATGGCATGTCTGCCGCTATGTCTCCAATAAATGATTGTAGAGGATGCCATTCCCTTCAAAAGAACACGGAGATAAGGAATCCAACTTCTCGGTCTTGTATCAACACATCTAGCTCGGGTGACACTTTGTCATCGATGCAGAATTTAGTGAGCCAGGTAATACTACTGTTTCCTTTACTACTAAATCAATGAAGTTGCGAGTTTCTATTTGAAACCTAGACTATGTGACACATATTCCTTTTTGTGGTTGTCCTCGAAAGTTAGTCTAATTCTGATTTCTACAAATGGTTGCAGTGTTGTTACGTTTGTGTATCTTAGTCAAACCTTTACTTCTTTAATATGAAAATTATGCAAGGGACAGAATGCAAGTTACTGCAATATAAGTGATATATTGCCTAACCTAAATTTGCTATCTCATGGCTAGTGTTATTCATGGGACAGTCTCTCAACCCCACGTACTAATAGAATTCCATAGGTTGATCTTTTATTCTTGGAGGTCAATAAGTTAACACATTGATCTCCCACAATCTGGGGCTAGGAAAAAAATGCAAAATTGTCTTGCGTCTCACAATCATTTTCAGTGAAATTCTTCTTAACTCTATTTGTGCCCAATCAAATCACTTCAAGCCCTCATTGCATCTCTATACCCTCTAAGTTTCCCTTGGTACAGATTTGTCATATTGCACAAATGGAAAAAATAATTGTACTATGTTCTTGTTACTGAATAATTTATGTAACAGGCAAATGGCCTGCCTGCGCAGAACTCAGATGCGTACATTCTTCCCACAGTTGAGCAAAATGGATACTACCAGAACTCTCGAGACTCTTATACATATCAACATTTGAACAACTCTAGTAACAATATTTGTGAAGTTCGTGTTCAGCAGGTGCAATTTCAAATGGATCATGAAATTCAAGCTTCACTTACTGCCGAGAATAGACAACCATCCGGTTTAGTCCCATGCACTAAACCGCCGAGACCAGAAGGTGAGCAGAAACAGAATATGCATGAAGAAAAGAACCAAGGATCTCGTAACGATGGGTTGGTGGAACTTCCATCTGAGGGATGGAAGCCCTCTGGAAGGATGAGAGGAAGCCTCCAGGGCCAAGCTTATTCAGAGGCATATTGCCGGTTCATTAAGGAACCAACTCAACCTGTTCGAGCTTCTGAACTACCTGCCAGGTTAATGGCAACTCTGTCTGTTGCTAAAAGCCAGAGTCCAAATATAAAAGCTTCTGCGCAAACAAAAACTCAGTGAGATTTTGGCAATGAAATAAATCTCCAATGGCGCTCAGACTGTTTGCTGAAACTATCTCAGTTGTAAAAGACTGGCTATTGAGGAATTAGATGTTTGTTATTTTGAGTACGTCCGTGTTGCCATTCCGAGCAGTTCCCATTTTTATCATATCAAATTTCAAAATGGAGAAACTGTTGTTGTTGCTGCTCTTTCCCGTTAATGTTGTAGGGATGTTATGTAAATATCTAATGTTTTTAATGGAAGATCATGGCTATCTTTATGATCTGTGTTTCATTAAAATATATAAAGTTTACTTGCTTCTTCTGGTCATGCAAAGAACTTTATTCGAATCACAACCTAGTACAGAAAGGGAGTCTTAAAATCAAAGAAATTTGGTGCTCAATGCTAGTCATTCAAAAACTACGTTTGGTGATTTGAATCAAAACCAACTTGTATAGAAAGGCAGCCTCAAGATCAAAGAAATTTGGTGCTCAAATCATAAGACTTCATGTATACTTTTAAAAATACTTGATAATTTTTCTAAAATTTTAAAAAAATTACAATGAGATAAAAATGGGTAATTAAGCGGGTGAATATTAGCTTTCTTAAAAGCCAATTATATGAATTTGAAATTTTTATTTCATATACTAATATTTATGTGTACATATTTTTAAAACTTCAATAATAATGAATAATGCAAGAAATTTTTTAAAAAATGCCTCATAATCTTTTCAAAAAAAAAATGTGTCAAATTTTTCTTGATTTCGCCCACAATAAAAATGGACCCCTTAATATACACACAAACACACCAACTAAAATAAACCATTTCATCTTTTGATTTTTTTTTGAGAAATGCTTTTAACAACTATAGCATTACTCTTGAATAATAAAATCAACAATTATGAAATTTAAATTAAATTTCTGTGAATTTGACCAGTTAGTCAATCAGGCAATTAAATAATAACAGAGAAAACATTTACATAGTATATATAAATAAGTCAATATGCATTTAGATGCTGGAGCCTCATTTACTGCCATCATATCGGTATAAATTGAATCGTGCCAAAATTTACTTCACAAAGTAGAGTTTCCATTAGGATCATTGAGGCAAGAAACTTTCCAAAGGGATACTTCTACTTGCAAAAAGAAAAAAATGAAAAATCCATAACCTTCGAACCAATCTTAATGCCCTTGGACCAGAAGAAGTTTCAGTTTTGTCAAGCCCGTAGACTACAAAGTGTAATACAGTACTACTGCACACACCACAAATATATAAACCAGAGTACATATAGCATCAACTTATCCAACTCCAAGAGACCAGAGTACATGCATAGAGCTGCAATGACTTCAATTGAAAGCCCACTTCAATTATTAATTATGTCAGTGGCCAAAAATCCTTTTGATCGACTCTACTACAAAATATGCTTTCATGTTTTAGGCACAAGCAGATAGTTACACATCATAGTCATCAAAAAGATATCACTATGAGGACAAGTACTAATTTTGAAGCAACAACATCACGAACTAACAATCATTCTGTCCAAATATTCAGCTTGCTCTGGAAAGCACTCTAAAATTTCATCCTTAGTCGCCCAAACAAAATCCTTACCCATCTTAATATCAAACTTGTTTGTTGCAATAACTTGAGATTTGAAGATGAAGCGCTGAAAAATAGCAACAAACAACAAAGATTTGCAAATTTTAATAATAAACTATCAGCATACGGCAGCAATAGGGAAAAACACAGCACAACATGGTTAGGCAAACAATGAAGGCTGTAGTAAGAGGGAGAGCTACAAATAAAGTATGAAAGGGGTTGTTACCGTCAAGAATTCACGTAATAACTAAAATAAATTAGCATATTCTTTTAAGAAATATCCCAAGGGTAGAAGGGAAATGTCTAAAGGGTAGAAATAGCTAGTTTATTAAGTGAATTGGTTAGCTTCACTGAATCAGAATGTACAATGGAACTCATTTTTGTTGTCCATATCCAAGTTGACAATTGAAAGATAACAGCTATTTTTATGATCAAAATTCCACAAATTTAATTACATAACCGTTAAGATAGTATAGTTCGTTAAAAGCATTAATAATCACAAAAATATTTTTTATATTTCATTTATTTATTAATTCAAACCAATTTTAGGGACAATTAACAGTCAATAGTCAAAGTGGGACTTTTTTGTGGAACTAAGTTTAGTAGTAAACCATATCTATCGATAAGCTTCTTTTGGGTCTACCTTCAAAGTAGAAAGTTCCTGGCCATTCTCCTTGGGTGGTATAATCATGTGTCCCGTTGGAGCATTTCCAACAAAGTATGTGTGGGAAAGGTCACCAATAACAGACTTTAATGCAGACTCTGCACACTGCAACATTTGAATAAAAAATTTACTAAAAGAAAAGAGCCAATATGATTTCTAAATTGTAATTATAAGAAGAAAATCACCTTGCGCAAGGTCCCTTCAGATTCATAAATTTTCTCAGGCAAATGCCATACAGGCTCTTCACTGGCAGCCCCATACGTGTGGCCATATATTAAAAGATAGAGCCTTCTGTCAAGTGCTCTTTGTAATGACCTTTATTATAAAAAAAAGCAAACAATGTGCGATTTTAGACAAGGCATATGAGTACACAAAACTGTAATAATGCCAAAAAATAATATCACACGAGTGCCATTACTGTAAAGTTGGTAACATAACTTGTGATTGCTTTGCCAAAATTATTTCAAACCTAATATGTTACTCCTATGCAACTAAAATACTCTACACACCTCAAGATGCATTACCATTTGCATATGACACTCCGTGTACCCAAGTTTGTTCTGCCACAAGTATTCCAGGTCATGGCAAAGGAATCTCTGTGCCTTGTCTCTACACATCTTAAATTCACTGTAGTATACAAATAATATTTTTACAATCCCCGCGGGGGCGGCAGGCGGGGTTATGTATAATTTGTAAAATCGTTCTTTTTATAATCCCGGGGGGAGGGGACCTGCATAAAATTTCTATGGATACTTTCTCATATAGTATATTGACATTGTATGTAGCATAGAGTCTATTTAGTACAAGTATGCAGAATTGCAGATCCCGAGTACAGGTACTACTAGAGAAAAAGCTGGCAGTTATCATGCTATATCAACATAGTATCTTACATTTTTTACTTGGTAGCTGCAAATCACTATAAGCCATCTCATGCCCACTGCTAATAGTAATAACATATACTGCAACCACGACTTATCTAGAAATCTTATTGCAACGTATGGAAATTTCAATGCGGCCTCATCACCTAAAAAATTTCTCCTTACAAACAATTTTCAATCTAATTAAATTGTGAATGTTTGGTCTATATGTATCAGGCCCATAATTCCTTAACCCCCTTCACAACTCCACCTCCCAACCATAACAGTCCCTAAACTACTGAGAAAACACATATATTCCGTGAATTTAGATCCCTTCTTCTACATTAATAAAGACATGCTATATCAAAACAAGAGGCTTAAGCATATTCACTAGCCACAAGCAGTTACAACCGGATAACATGGCAGGAATTTCCTCTGCTGGAAGCGTAACTCTTTTCTCTATTCTTTTTCGGGCATAGTTTAGTTGGTGCATAAGAATGAGTGTCAAATGTCAATTTCATATGAAATTTTTTCGTAACTTATAATTCTGATAGACCACTCGTAACTAAAACATGAATTAAGATACATACATAGAAAGATACAATACATTTAGTTCAACATAAAAGAAGATAAGGAACACGCTTGCACTAGAAAAGAAGTACAAAACCTGCAATCATAAACATTAAACTTCAGAATCCTATATTTACATAGGTGACACTAAGTTCTGGAATGCATGTGCTGAAGCATTGGTACCCATTGTGAATAGAGAGTATGTCTTCATAATTTAGTTGACCTACCAGGCTAGAACATATGGTACTAGTTTACTACAACCCCAAATGGTAAAATACCATCAACAGTATGGGAAAAGAAGTAATAAAAAAACCATGTGTTTAGATTTCATCTTACTTTTTATCAATTGTTTTGTCAGCTTCAGTGATTCGAGGAGCAGGTACGTAATCGATATTGTGATCACCTTGTCCCCTGGTTGTGGTGAGAGATGTTAAAATTAGTCATTGACGGACAGAACATGAAATAAATTCACGTGATCACATCTTATATTAGACATGCAAATAAATGTTAAGACTACGAAAAGGGTAGTTTCATGAGAAGTATATGATATGACTATCTATTTTTAAAAAAATGTGCGAACAATTGACCTTTAAAAGTTAATTTGACATTCCAAGCTCATACAGGTATTAATGACAGGTCAGTGGTTTTCAAACAGAAGATACGTCAGTATCATGGAATGAACAAATACAGCATATTTTTACAGTAAACAAGCTTACGGTTATAGTTGACAATCGAATGATGGTAATATAAGCAACTTAACATTGAGTGTTAATAGTTGATAATATGCGATAGTCGACAATCGAATTATGGCAATATAAGCAACTTAACATTGAGTGTTAATGGTTGATAATATGCGATACTTAACCAACTAATATACTTAATATCGAAGTCTTGACTCATAATCTGTGATTACAAATTTCCCACAACCTTCAGTCTAACCTTACTTTGACGATAAGGTATTTGTAATTTCTAAATATCAAAATTTTGGTGCAAACAAAAGTTTTCTCCAAATTATCATCTTATGTCTAGAAAAGGTTGAGAAAAAAGCCACTTCCAACAGAATTAGTGGTATATAGCATTATAAAATATATAGAAATGAATTTAGAACAAAAATCAACACGAGTAACAGCTTTACCTAGTATCCGACTTTTTCAAGATTGAATCTGGATATGCCCTGCGAAATTGCTGTCTCCATCGAAACCTTAACACATTCAAAACACAAACACCAGATCACATTTCCCAATATAAAATCACATAGTAACCTAAACTCTCAAATGTAATTAATTAAAACATTCAGCTAGAAACTCAAACATCATTTTCACTTTCTCTACATAAATCCCAAGACATTCCACATTCTTATTTCAACAAACTAAACTAAAATTGTATTTAAATATATATTCAGCAAATTCTCATCGAAACCATAACGCACACAGAACACAAACAATGCATAACATTTCCAGCATATAAAATCACAAAAAGTTAAACCTCGATGAATGAATACACTCGGGACCGGAGAATCTACGCTCTATTATATATCAAGAGTATTCATTTATTGAGGTTCTACTCGAACAAAAAGAGCAATTCACTAGCTAAACAACTAAATCAATCGAGAAAACAAATAAAAAAAGAACATGCTTTTACTCGAACAAAAAGAGCAATTAGATATAGAAAATTACGAGAACTCCTGAAAAGCGTAGACAACTGGATCGATCTTAGGGATTACAACAGGCAGTCGCTCGAAAAGAACTGAAGCTATGATCTTTTCATCACATTTCGTCGCTGATGAACAAAATCGCCGCCTCGTAATGAGAGACGAAGCGAGATTTTTACATGATCTCTGCATTTTTTTACATATATTTGTATGTATAGTTTATGTTATGTATGAATTTTGAAGTTTGAACAGCAGATTCTCATAAACCCTAGCTGCTTGGTTTACTGGTTGGTTAGTGTTGAAGATGATGATTTATATGTCTTATTTACCATTTTAACCATATAAATAAGTTATTAAAAATTGAATTAACATTTTTTCTTTAGTTTGTAACTTAAACTAATTTTTTTCAAAAACAAAATATTAAATTTAGATTTTAAAAAAATTGATAGATTAATAGTAATAATTTAATAATTTTTTTAATAAATTCTTTACGACATCATGTTTTTATAAAAATATTTTTAAATGTATAAGAAAATCAAAAAATCAACTAAAATTTAACATTCTATAAAATTAATATCCTTATATTTTATAAAATTTATAATTAAATATCTTCAAATTTTTAAAAATAATTAAATTTTTAATAAATATTATAAAATTCTAATATTTTTTAAAATTATTATTAAATATTATAAGAATTAAGAAAACTAAATATATCTAAATTTTAAAATAAGAAAACGTTTTCTCACTCTCATAGTCTCGTCCTTCGGTCGATAATATATTAAATCAATCCATTCCTTAATCAATAATTTTTAGATCGAGATTAAAATATCGAATAGATCTTAAAATATTTAAATTCGATGAGAAATCATTAATAATTATGCGCTTATATTTATCTTATCAAGTAATTCGCTTTTTATGATCAATGAAAATGAAAATATTATGATCCTACTTATAATCAAAAGAATTTATTTTTATAAAGTTGTTATAGAGAATAATTACATAAATATATTGAAATTGAAACCGCAATAAAAATATAAGGGAAGCAAAACCAAACCTTGGTTTTCCTTATTTAGAAAAAAAGGGACAGTATGGGTCATGTTTTTGTTTGATACAACAATGTATCTCATTTCACTTGATTCATAAATCACAAGTTTCTTCTTCTTCTTCTTATTGTATTCACACTGAAAAGCTGAGCAACACAACACAACCATGGCCTCTTCCCTCATCTCAAAACCCAAACGGGCCCTGTCACTCCTCGCCACGGCCGTCCGTTCAATGAGCAACGTCCCGGAAAACACCGTCTACGGCGGCCCAAAATCTCAAAGCCCAAACCAACGAGTCACCTTAACTCAATTACGCCAAAAACACCGTAAAGGGGAGCCTATAACAATGGTTACAGCTTATGATTACCCTTCTGCTGTTCATCTCGATAACGCCGGAATTGACATTGCTCTTGTTGGTGACTCTGCTTCTATGGTTGTTCATGGTCATGATACTACTTTGCCTATTACTGTTGATCAAATGTTGGTTCATTGTCGTGCTGTTGCTCGTGGCGCCAAAAGCCCTCTTCTTGTGGGGGATTTGCCTTTTGGTAGCTATGAGTCTAGTACTCAACAGGTGTGTGTGTGTCTATATATCTTTCTAATTTTGGCGTTTTATTATAATGTTCCTATTGTGTTTTGACTTGGACTGATGTAGGACTATTGAATGTTTCGGTTTTTGGCGGTGTTTCGTACTAGTAAATTGTTTGTTTTTGTTATGAAATTTACGGAGTTTGTTAGATGTGAATACATAAGCTACATTGAATAAACAAGTCATTTCTGGTCATATTCAGGTTAATCAATCCAGTCGATGAGTTTTATGTAGTGTCAATAATCTTGTTTATGATAATCAAGTCGGATTTCAGTGTGATCCTGGTCGTGTCAGACATTGCCACTCATGTATAGCACTTCCTAGACATCCAATATACAAAATAGTAAGTAAAAAAGTTATCTAAGTTTGAACAAAAATTCTGGGTGTTGAGAACAATATTTACAGAACTACGTTTTTGAGCACTGAGAGTTTGAAGTATGGTTTGAAATGTGCTACGGTTGTGATATTGCAGTTTTGATATGAGCAGGCAGTTGATACAGCTGTCAGGATGTTGAAGGAAGGAGAAATGGATGCAATCAAATTGGAAGGTGGATCCCCTTCAAGAATTACAGCTGCAAAAGCTATTGTTGATGCTGGGATTGCTGTTATCGGTCATGTAGGGCTTACTCCTCAAGCTATCAGTGTTCTTGGGGGATTTAGACCGCAAGGAAAAAATGTTGTTAGTGCTGTCAAGGTATCTCTAATGTGTTTTTCATTTTATTCATAGAAACGTACTATTGTTTGTTTGAGAATTACTAAATACTAAGCTGAATGAAGGTTGTGGAGACGGCAATGGCATTACAGGAAGCTGGATGTTTCTCTGTTGTCCTTGAGTGTGTGCCTCCACCTGTGGCTGCAGCAGCAACGTCTGCTCTTAAAATATTTACCATTGGAATTGGGGCTGGTCCATTCTGCAGTGGACAGGTTAGTTGATTGACTTGATATTCCGATCATCTACATTCGTTTTGAACTAGATTGATAAGCTCGTTTATCAGTTTATGTATAATTTAAACGTTCTACTAATTCAAGGACTTGAAAGAAAATTATATGTTTTGTAATATCAGATGTAGATGCTTGCAACTTGAATGACATATAATATTCCACGTCATGAAATACTGCAAGTTACAAGTAGATTTACTCACTTAAATAGACATGAACCCTACCATGCCTCTATCCTTTGTGCTAGCCATAAATTGAAATGGTAGTGTTTAATTTTGAAAATTGTAGATCAACTGCAAACAGCTCATACTTCAAATGTTATTATCTGGAGCTCGATGCCACCTACTCGCTCCCTGAAAATAAACAATAATGGAGTTAAATTGGCTTGAAGAGTCCATTGCAACTGTCGACGGACCACTTAATATCTTTACCTTACCAGAGAGCCAATACAAGCCTAAATTTGATATATCTTGTGCTGCACTCTGTTTATCATAGTCTGCATGATGTTGCAGCTCTTAGTTGCGAATTCTTGTAATTCATTCGCCTTACCAGTTATCAGTAGCTCTTTTTGCTTATCCATCCTTAGACCTTAGCCTAGACAGAGGTGTGACATTTTCCGTTTACCTAATAGCCAGTTGGTTCGGGATTTACTGCAGTTTGTGGTATTTAATTCTTTCTACTGTTATATATTTATCCTTTTCAATGCACACATTCTTGTCGTCAATAATTGTTATTATTGATACAGGTGCTGGTTTATCATGATCTACTGGGCATGATGCAACACCCACACCATGCTAAGGTCATATCTCCCCACGAAAATTGACAAAAGTCAACACCCATAAATAATAATATCTATTTATAGTACATGTAATATTCTACTTGCAAGTTACAATGGAACATTCCACCTATTGCAGGTCACTCCAAAATTCTGTAAACAATACGGACAAATTGGAGATGCAATCAATAAAGCTCTTACAGCATACAAGGAAGAGGTAACAAATGGCTCGTTTCCTGGTCCTGCCCACAGCCCATACAAAATTAGCGGTGATGATGTTGATGGTTTCCTAAAGGAGTTGCAAAAGTTAGGACTGGACCAGGCAGCAACTGCAGCAGCTGCAGCTGTTGAAAAGATGGAGATAACTAAATAATTTTCACAATAAGAATAATTTACGGAGTCATAAGACCTCAGTATCAACTTCATGGTGAGAACAATTTTGTCATGCGGGCATCCATCTTCGAGATGCCCTTCTATTTTCTCCTTTCAGTATCGGAAATACATCAAAAATGCAAATTAGAAAAGGAGCACTGTTACTTATAAGGAAAAAAAATCAGAGTAATATTGGTTTGTAATAGTAGTAATCCTGTACAAGAAGAGTGAGTGGTAAGTTACATTTTTCTTTCCAAACTTGGTGGGTGAAGGATGAGGATGAATCTCTATAATCTTTTGATAATACATCGATTTGTCTTTTCACCCATTTATAACATCATTAGATACAAGTATCGCTATGTGGTGTTATTTCAGGAATTGGTAATAGCACCGGATCTATTGTGGATGTTCCTGCGGGAATGGCCCATTTGATATAAACTAACACGTCTGTTATAATTCGGCGCTTGAACTTGCCATTAATAAGATTTCTAGCGATGCCCCAAAAATCAGTTAAACATGTGTTTACTCGCCTTAGCAACTCTTTAATCCGGAATGTGATCAGTGCTCCGACTTTGATCGTAATTGAAGATGTAACTGGTATTTGTTTCGAATATGATTCGGTAAAAAATAAAAAGTCAAATTATGGGAATAAAATTAAGAAGCAGGACCGTTTGAATAAACAAAATTTGTACTCCCCTTATGAGGCGGAGGATGGGAATAACAATTTTTAACACAAATTTGATAAAAATAATAATTCTCGGAAAAAATGGTTAAAAATAACGGATTGAATACGTATTTTTAAAATAAATATTTAGAATACATATGATACGCATGTATGAATTGAGTATCTGCATATAATACACATTTGTCAACATATGATATATGATACTCAACTCACACATGCGTATTTATATTTTTTAATCTTTTTTTTAGATATACATTGGGTACCCAACTACAAATGTGTATCTTATCGATAAAATCTAAACACTTGTTATTTTTAGAGAAAATTGCAGGAAGGGTAGCCAAGATAAATGCTTTGAGTGATTCGGGGACCATAACAAAAAAGTGGCCAACGGGGGTTCTGGAAACATATTTTGTATACATTGTGGGGTATTCCGTCCATATTGCCGTTACTTCCGTTATCCCGTGGGGGTATTTTTGACCAAAAAATACAAATTACATATACTTAAAAAATACAAATTACATATCTTCAGCTTTCTCTTTATTCTCTTTATATGCACTTGATAAATGGGTCGACAAGGGAACAGCAGAGGCAATCGAATCCAGCTTGAAGCTTTATGAGGGACTAGTAAAGCTTGGTTTCAAGGTTTTCTTGCTGACTGGACGCAGTGAGAGACGCCGAAACATTACTGTTGAGAACTTGACTAAAAGTGGCTTTCATGATTGGGAAAAGCTCGTATTGAGGTGAGTATTGAGACTTTATAGCTGAACATTTGCTCCAATGTAAACTTTGCATGACTAAATGCCCCGAGTTTGCTTGTAAATTCAACAATTTAACATACCGAGCCGACCATGCGTAAATCGAGGTCACTCGCGATACCATTTCTCCGGTCGCGTTCAAACCTGCAACAATAATTCTAGCTATAGTTTAATGGGTTTTATGATTTGAATCTTGCATGTGAGTTTGTGTCAAGTAGGAGTGTGTTGTTGGTGGCAAGGGAGATCAGAGGACCACCGTGGCGGCAAGCCAGGCCGGCGGTGGTGGTGAGTTGTAGTAGAGAGAGGCAGGAAAGAGAGGAAGAAGAGAAAGAGAGAAGGAGAAGGGAGAGAGAGATGGCCGGGAAAGAGAGAGAGGAGAGAGACAACGGGGAAAGAGAAGAGGAGGAAGGAGATGGTGACGTGGAATGTTCGATTTACCCTTCAAAATTTAAATTTTTTGACGGTTTTTGTAACGGAACCTGACGGAATCCCCAAATTGAGTCAAAACATTTATCCTGAATCCCACTTTAGCCACTTTTTTGTTCTGGTCCCCGAAACGCTCAAACCATTTATTATAGGCCTACAAAAGGCGAAGCACTCTTATTTTTAACATTTTTCTCTCGTTTGGGCTATATATCTGCAAATCCATTAAAATCAAACGGTCCCTTGCCGGTGCTAAAACAGAAGAAAGATGAGATCAATTGTATCAACATCAAAACAAATACTACACCTCCATCTCCCTCTCCTAAACCCCAAAACCCCACCCTTATTCCACCGCCACCTCTCCACCACACTCCCACCCCCATCCCCACCCATCACAACCCAAGTGCTCACTCTCCTACAAAACCCCCAAAATGACTACACCACCACACCCCACCTTGTCACCCTCCTCCCCTCTCTCCCACCATCTTCATATCTCTCTATCACTCGTCAACTGGGCTCCACCGGCGCCGCCCTCAAGTTTCTCACCTTCCTCCGCGCTCACTCCCCGGACCCACTTTCCCTTTCCCTCACTTTCCAAGCCCTTCTTGAGCTCGCAGCTAAATCGGCTTCTGTACAATCTGATGTTGTCGAAAACTTGAAAGAGCTTTTTAAATTGTGCAGGGAGTGTGATATTTCGCTTACCAAAGAGTCTGTTACTCTGCTTGTTGGGTTCTTTAGTCGAGCTAGAATGGTCGATGAAATGTTGAATGTGTATAATTATGTTGGTGTCGAGTCGACGAGTAGTGATTTGGGCGATGTGGTTGTGTATGGGTTGATGACGGGTGGGAGGTATGATGATGCGTTCAAGGTGTTTGATGGAATGCTTGAGGGAAATGGGAAGGGTGGGGTCGAGAAGAGGACGGTGGATTTGGTGTTTGGGGAGTTAATGAGGCGGGATTCGAGGTTTAAGGATGTAACGGAGGAGGGGATTGCGGAGTTGGTTTTGAAATGTGGGAAGATTGGTGTTTTTATTAAAGGAGAATGGGTTTGTAAATTGGTTATTGGGTTGTGTAGGGACGGGAATTTGAGTAAGGCGTGGGGTTTGGTGCGTGAGCTGATGGATTTAGGTTTTTTGGATATGGTGAGGTCTTGTAATGTGCTTTTGACGTCACTGGACAGAGTAAGGGATTTCAAGAGGATGAATTTGCTTTTGCAGGAGATGAAGGATAAAGGGATTCAGCCTGATGTTGTGACATTTGGGATTCTTATTAAGCATTTGTGTAAGTTCCATAGGGTAGATGAGGCGTTAGATGTGTATCAGAAGATGGTCGATGGGACTGAGGGAATTTTAGTAAGACCGGATATTATCCTGCACAATATTTTGATTGCCGGTCTATGCAAAGTGGGGAGGCAAGAAGAAGGCTTGGAAATGGTGGAACAGATGAAATTGAAGCACGGATGCATGCCTAATACAGCAACGTTTAATAGCTTAATTGACGGTTTTTGCAAAGCTGGAGAAATTGATAGGGCAAATGAGCTTTTTGATCGAATGAACGAGGAGGGGTTACTTCCAAATATCATTACTGTTAATACTTTGGTAGATGGCTTTTGTAAGAATGGGAGAGTCCATACAGGAATCAAATTTTTCAGACGAATGCAAGTGAGAGGTTTGAACGGGAATGTCAATACTTATACTAGTTTGATTAATGCTTTCTACAGCTCAAACAATATTGAAAAGTCTGCTGAGTTGTTTGATGAGATGTTAGACACAGGCTGTAATCCAGATGCGAAACTTTATTACACCATGATCTCAGGTCTGACAAATTCTGGGAGGTTGGATGATGCTAGCTTTATTGTATCGAAGATGAAGGAAGCTGGATTCCGGTTAGACACTGTGGCTTACAATGTTTTAATTGGTGGGTTCTGCCGTAGAAAGAAATTCGATAAAGCTGTTGAGCTACTTAAGGATATGGAAGACAATGATGTAAAACCTGATAATGTTACATATAACACTTTGATTTCATACTTCAGTGAGAATGGGGATTTCAAGACTGCTCATAGAGTAATGAAGAAGATGGTCCATGACAAGGTTGTGCCCACTGTTGTTACCTATGGTGCACTAATTCATGCATATTGCTTGGCGGGCAAACTTGATGACGCATTAAATTTATTTGAATCAATGTGTTCTACTTCAAGTATTCCACCCAACAATGTAATATATAATATACTGATCAACTCTCTTTGCCAAAAGGGGAAATTAGATAAAGCTCTTTCATTAATGAATGATATGAAAGTCAAAGGCGTGAGACCAAATACTAACACATTCAATGCCATGTTCAAAGGCCTTCATGACAAAAATTGGCTATACGAAGCACTCAAGCTTATGGATCAAATGACACAACAGGCTTGCAATCCTGATTATATTACAATGGAAATTCTAACAGATTGGCTTTCTACTGTCGGTGAAACTGAAAAGTTGCAAAAATTTGTTGAAGGATGCAAGGTTTCTGCTTCAAGTACCGGAGAGGTTAGTTGATACTCTAGCCATCTAGTCGTCTTAGATCTACCCCTGTGCGCAAAATTAATTAGGTGGAAGTTTGATTTCAACTCTCACTCTATTACTTCATGTGATTAGTCAGAATTACTTTTACACTTATACTACCTGTGCTCCTATTTTTGTTACTTCATGCTTGCTATGGCAAATCGCATAAATGATGCACTTGCTAAACAATAGATGACTATCTTAAACAAACTTGTTTTCAATGGCCGAACAGCTTGTATTTGGCCTTTCGATATTCATGTAGATCTCGACTGAGGTGGTTTTAAATGTTCAAACAGGCCTTTTACAGTCTTTTTGTTGTTTTTTTCCTTAATGGCTGATTTGTAAAATTTTAAAATCTTCTGTTGAAAGTTTAAATGGGCTGATTTTAAGCTGACATGCTTCTTCGTCAACGTCCAAGACTCCAGTTGTGTCTACTATATGATATAAGGTTATATCTTTTATTTACCAGGCTTGTTATGCTTGTGCAATAGATAATTCATTGTTCCATATTCTTTGTTCATTTTCAAGTTCAAAGACTCTTGTTGTTTCTACTGTTTATTATACTCCGCAAGGACTAAGGTCGTCCATTTATAGGTCACAAATGCTTCCATTTTTTATAAAGAATAATATTAATGCAAGGACTCTGAAAAATAGGAGCTTTACCTAGGGAAAGGCCTAAACAAATACAGAGATAGGATTCATAAAATAGTACTAGAGTAGTATTCTCTTTTCTTGATCCTGACGCATAGAATAGTCATCAGAGTATCAGATATTGTATAGTATATGGTTCAAAATTTTGCAGCAAGTTTTTTGTTTTTCTTGGACGACTTTTGCTGTGTATCCACCAAGTGTTATATAGTGGTCACTCTCTTAGGGTCACCTCAAAGTTACATTGGGTTTCTTTGAAGTTGTTTGTGAATATGATTTATTCATGGAAATTGGAAACTCATGTAATGTGACTACAATGTTGGTTTTTAGTATTGTGCCAGTTGTAACAATTGCTGTTGCAAGTCCTTGCAACTGTGAGCTACGTTCTAATTCTTCAGTTGTGTCAAGTGCCGTCCTTAATCCAGCTGCAAGTGTCACATTAATATCTACAAACTGTCGGTAGCAAATCATTCAGAGTTTCAGATCTCATATTTGTTCTAGATTCATGTTTGATCTTTTATGCTACCCCTCTGTATGATTGAGACAACCATATATAATGCATACTGTAAATCAAAGTTTAGTATTGCAAATGTTTTAATTACTGGGGTACTTTGGCATTTTGTAGGTTAGTTCAGAGTCGTGTTAACAAAATGGGCAGGGTGGAGATGACACTCCCTTCGTACGGAGGTTCGTCCCACAGACCAAAAAAAAAGAGCCGTGCTGATGTTGATTGTTTCTCAACTGCATTTCTGAAGTTAAGCTCGGACAAGACAAATCTGCCAGATTCCTTCACCCAAAGCTGCCGAAAAGATGAATGCATGTATATCACCTTGAAACAGTAAGTTACTTGTCAAAAGGGGGCTCAATTGGTCTGGTAAATTTTGTTTTAGCATTCTTATAGAAAATTGGAAAGTCTTTGAAGCCATGCCTATCTGGTAGATATGTCACAACCATATTCATACAAAGTCGGGACCTCAGTTAGCTCTTTTGCTATTGTTATCAGGAAATGAGGGAATTTAGGACTATTTTAATTATTATAGTAAGCTCCAGCCACCTGATATACATTTGAAGTTTCTTCGCTTAATTGCTTCAGGAATTATCCTAATGTATTCTTGTTTTTCCTTGTAGTATTGGTTAGTAAATTTCTGCATTGGCACATAAGAGTTTGTTATTCCGTTTAATAAAATCACGATTATATTTATTGAAGATATGTCCTATTCGGTATTTGGTTCCAGCTGGAGGGAGGATGACTTTAAAGATTTTGGGAGAAATTACCTTTTTAAAAGAGATTTAAGAAGGGAATCGTCCAATGGCATTAATGCTTGATCGTTTTTGAACTCAATGATCTGTGGAATTGTTTTATTTTACCTGCAACGATGTGATCATCATCCATTTGCTTAAAAATTTTATATCTTTTTTTTTTTGACGTAACATCTTTTTATTGTTTTAGTTGAATTATTTGTCCAGATTGTCTTTAATGCATCTCGTTTTTTAATTAAGACAGTATTGTTGTGTTAATATTACTTGTGGTTCAATTTTTTACCTTAGTGCGTGTGGACTGCGAAGTCTTGGGTTTTACTTTTTACTAGGGAGATCCATTCAACAACTCAAACGTTTCTAGTGAGTTGAGGTGGGTACGATTTTGGGAGGATGCTAGTTTTTTTTTTGCTAACTAGAGATTAGTTATTTACATTGATTATAATTTTAATCATATTAACTACTTTATATAATAAAATTTGTTTAATCCGATTTAAAATTGTTTTTTATAAATTTTATAAATTTCATAGTATTTTTTAAAGAATAAAATAAATTATAATAATATGTGATTGATGAAATTCAAATAAGTTAAATGGAGATCATATTTTAATTGCAGAGTCAAGAATTCAAGACTATTTAGCAATTGTTTATAAAACATTACAAAATATATAATCCCTATTATGTGTTAGGAAACATATATGAACTCTAAATCTCTAATTAAAAAGTGTTTATTGATTTTTTATTTATGAAAATATAAAATTACATAAAATAAATATTTTATACCAAATTTAGTGTCAGATATTCATTTATGATAAGTTTTATGACAAATTTATTATTTTTAAAATGGCTAATATATCTAATATTTTTATTAAAATAAATTTATTTGTTTCATGTCCTATTTATGTATATTTATATTCAAATAAAATAAATATTTTCTAAAAGATAAAAATTTAATTATAATATAATATATAGTAGAATATAAATTAAATTAATTATATAAATGAAGTAATATATATATATATATATATATATATATATATATATATTGTAATTTTATAATATATTAATGGTATATAGATGGGAGATGCCGAGATGGTCCCAACTCCTAACCACCACCGGCATTTATGTCTGTCCTCCTCAATTTCACAAACCCCTAATCCCAAGAATTCCTTCCACTAAATCCCCCAAACCTAACCCTAACCCTAACCCTAACCCTAACCCTAACCCAACCTATATCTCGCTCGCTTTGTAAATGGATCAGGAAGTCGAAGATTCATCGATCTTACCCGGTCCCACACCAACCCCTACCCTCAATTTCTATCCTCGTATCATCAACTCTCCTGTCTTACATTCCTCTAGCTCCCTCGAAATTCGTTTGTTTTACGTTCGTATCACTCCCTGTGCTGTCGATTATGTCCCTACTCACCTCAATCTCCGTCACCTGCGTCGTGAATTAGGCGTCTCGCTTGACATCAATTGCGTAAAGATTCCGCCTTCAGAGACTTCTTTCATCACCTTAAGGCGTGATCGTATTGATAAGGAGAATGCGGAAGTTACGTATGTGAGTACTGATAATGTGAGAGTTTCGGGGTCCGTTGAATTCGAGGTGTTGGAGGAGGAGGATATGGTGTTGTGTGGCTCGTTGGAGCGGATTGAGGGGAATTGGAGTGGGGATATGAGGAGTGGGTGGAGTATGGATTGTTATATCGGAGGGATTGCCAATGGGAGTGGGGATTCTGCCTTTTTTAAGCCTAAGTTGGGGATTTCGTCGCCTTCGATTGAGGTTTATATTGCGGGATGTTGTTGTGGTGTGCCGGTTATTTTGACTAAGACGATTCAGGTTAGTCCGAGGAAGAGAAATGTTAGGCATGGGATGCTGGATGCAATTCCGGAGGATGAGGAGGTGGATAAGGAGAGGAGGAATGGGAATGGGTTGGTTCAGCATTTGAAAGTCCCGGTAATGTTTGTTCTTTTTTTTTTTTGAGTTTATATGCTTTATGGTAGAGTTATGTTGATGAATTTACTTTTTAGAAGTGTAGAGTAGATGGGACTTAAGCAATTTCTTGCTACTCCAAAATTGGAACTGTAACTAACATGGTAATTGTATGCAAACACTAATCTAGCACAAGAAAAGTAGAAAACTGTCAATAATTTTTTGATTATTACAAGTAGAGGCCAATTAAAGGTTCTCTTGTGAAGTTATACTTGTTAAGTTTTGACGTTTTGCGAACAATCAAGGAAATCTTGTTTACCATGAAACCTATGAGTGACCTAAGAAAGCCTAGCAACATGCCTATCCAGAAGCCTCCAGCTAGTACCACACACATACAAAAGGAAAACTTATACTAAAAGTACCACTATTATATGTTTTGTGTTTCCTAACATAACCTTGTATCACTTAAAGATGAAACCTTTAGCTTAGGCAGTTTAAGATTCTATGAATATAAGGATTTCTATATTTATAAAGATGGGATCATCATTGGTTACGAGTAGTCTGTGAAGCATTAATCCTTATAGAAGTTCAAATTTGCTTCTTTGTTGATGTTATTTATATTTTCTGCAACATGAGTTAGTTTGGCAGTTAACAGGACCTATCCACTAATAGGCTTAGTTGTGCATTAATTGATAGAATCCAGGGCGATTAATTTTACATTAAAAGTTTGTAATATACTAAAATGATATGTTAGGCAGCAACAGGCAATCTTTAAAGGCAGGTATATTTTACAAGAAAGATAAGGTCAATATGTTGGTGAACAAGAGAACTATAGTGATCAAACTGCTCTTTTGTTCACCATGCCACTCTTTCTATCTGTAATTCTGTATTGAAGACAAAACCCGTGTATTCATAGTTATGTTGCCTTTGCTTTTAAATTTGATACATATCATGGTCTGTGATCATGGACTGATTTTCAAACCCTAGTTTGTCAGGGTAAAGTTCCTCACATAAGTTTATCAGGGTGAAGATCTCAACTTCAGTTGGACTCATTGAATAAGTGTGCTGCTAAAATTTGTCAACTGCTTGTGATTCCTGCCATTAGTACTGTTAGCTATCATGTGAATATATGCTCGATCACTTGCAGAAGTTCTGTTTATTGTTTTATATTGGTTTTTGTTACATCTGTATCTATAACAAAAATTTGTGACTATCCAAAAAATATTTTATACTATACACTGTCCTACTGAACATGTACCACATGTTTTTTGTTGGGCAATTTAGGATTTACTCTTTCTGTATAAGGTACTTGACATACTGATCGTTGATATCATATGGCGGTTTATGTAGGTCACAGATACAGAAGTTGATGACTACGATCCCGATGGTAAATTTGGACAGAGTTACTACTCAGACGATATGTACCCTGGTGAGGATGGCCAGCTTACGTGGTTTAATGCAGGTGTAAGAGTTGGTGTAGGAATAGGGCTTGGGATGTGTCTTGGTGTTGGTATTGGTGTAGGACTGCTCATGCGCTCATATCAAGCAACAACTCGTAATTTTAGGCGGCGTTTTTTCTGAAATTCTCTCCCCAATTGGTGATTGACACTTGTGTAACAAATAACTATAAACAGCAGGATTGGGTTGCCCTGCTGCTGGTGATTGTGGGATAATAGAATATCTAAGTATATGGTAGTGAGCTATTGTAAGTGTCAATTGAGGCACTAGGCAATACATCTTGTCATCTCGCGAGCTTTGTTACAAAAGAAATGTGTGGTTTGGATGAAAACACCAGTGAGCAGATATGTACAGTTACATTATACTTCCAGTTGAAGTACTATTGCACTGGAGCACAATGTTCCTATGGGGGGGATGGGGGGGGGGGGTATATGCATTTTTTTTTGTAAATTTTGTATGAGATTATCTTTGCGGAAAAAACTACTTTAAAAATATTTTGTAGGAGGTTTGATTCTGTGACTTCTGTAGCAGTTGCAACATACTGGTTAGCGTTGTTTTGTATCAATTTATCATCTTTTTCGTTCTTCCTCTGTTAAATTTGTAATACAAGTTGCACTGTGAAATAAATAATAGTGCTATAACCAACTCTTTTTAGAGTGAAAGCTTTGATCAGGATTGAGATGTTCTGTTCTGAAAGTTGCCATCTGAATGCTGGTTCCATGTCACTTTCAGTTGCCAAAAATTGGCATGAAGTCAACAATTAAACAACTTAAACAAGATCGCAAAAATATCAAATTAATATATTTATTAATATAAAGAAAATTTAAAATTATTTATAATTTTAATTATGTGATTGAAGTATTTTAAAATGCGTGTTAAAAAGTACATATATTTTGAAACAGAGGGCGTATTTGAGGGAGTATAATACATTCAAAATAATGGATATATTTTGAAACGGAGAGAGTATTTGAGGGGAGTATAATACATTCAAGTAATGCCACCCGGTGGTTATGAAGATGAGCTTTGAATAAATAAACAAGAGAAATAGTCCAGTTGTGGAAATACAATGACTGTTTTTCCTCTTGATGCTCGAACACCAGAATCCAATTAGAGGCTGTACTTGGGCTTGTTCAGGAACTGCTCTAATAAACGTCTACTCTTGGAATATGTTGAATCTTAAACCATTCTTTCCCTCTCCCCTTGCTATATGTTTCTTTTACAATTGGACACATACGTACTCTTAGGTGTTCAAGGCAATGAGACTGGTTAAACATAGGCAAACTCTCCAAATTCTCACATCTCTGAATGGACAAGTCCTTGAGAGATGGAAGGTTTGCTATTGAATCCGGGAGACCTTTCACTCCTTTGAAATGATTTATATGCAGAGCATTCAAGGCAGGAAAGATGGACGAGTGAAGTTGCTCAAACAACGTTATTGACTTTACCTTTTCCCACCCATGCAAACCTAAAAGAACTAAGTTAGGAAATGTATTTGATAAAGAAGAGAATGGCCATGAGAATTCTTCATCCGAGAAGGGACCTAATCTCAAAGTTACAAGTGTGGAAATCTGAATATGGGCAAATAGCTCATCTAAATGAGATGAGGGGAGTCCTCCAATGTGAAGATGTTTTAGACCAGTTGACGACCCTTCAACTAAATTTATACTTATTAGTTGCGGGCATTTATCTACCCATAAGTTGTCAAGAGAGACACCAAGGGTAAGATGTTTTTTAAACCCTTGCAGTCTTCTAGGTGTAATTGGGTCAAAGACGGAGACTTGTTTTTCAATAGCAGGTTTATTATTGGTTCTATGTTTGAACATGAACCACGAGAAGAAGTTGAAGTTAAAGATGAAGACAAATCTCCACCTCCGTCACTTATATTCAGCGTTAGATTGGTGACTGAGCTAACATTTCTGCTCATAGTTTCTAGTATCATTCTGCTCTCTAAATTCATAAGTATCAACTCCTTCAAAGACGGAAAACAACTATTAGGGATCTTTCTCAACCTTGGACATTCCAAGATATACAACTTCTCAAGTTTAGGAAATACACTCTGCCCATTATCTTCTATACTCATAACTGCTTCTACCCATTCTTCTAGCTTTGACATTTCCCACAAACGGAGTTGTATCAGCGAGGGATATATTGTTCCTGTAACTGCTACTGGGGACCTACTGTCAACATCTCCAGATAATTCCTTTTCAATTACCTTCACATTTTCCATCCACTCTATCTTCATCTCCTTGAGTTTAGCAAGGTGATCCAATGGTGCAAGTACTTCACCTGTTGCAACCTTTCAATGTTATCTTCACCAAGTTGGTCATCATTGTGATCCATGTTGCAAATTTCTTTCTCATGAAGTTTTTAATTCTCAAACCTTTCAGATTCGTGTGAGGTTGCGATCCTTCCATCACTTCCTCATCTTTGTCTTCCCTGTCTTCCATTTCATCTTCATTGTTCTTCCACTCCAACAGTAATTGCTGAATACTGGGCTTCTCACAAAGCTTTGCTTTACTTGCTTCTTCAATATTTGCAACCTCATTAAGGTCATACAGTCTAAGCCTACCTACAAGATTTTTCAATCCTCCCAGTTGTCCAACAACACAGTTTTGATCTCTGCTCACAACAAAAAAAGACAGCGTTTGCAGACTAGTCAGCCTCTCTATCCCAATAAACATGTATCTTGATATAGGATTGCGAATATCAAGACATCTTAAGTTTATAAGGTTGCAAACGTTTTCTGGAAGTTCATGACTGAACCCAATTCTCAGAGTTTGCAAGTTGTAGAGTCTCGTAATGTAATTTGGCAATTTAAAATGAGTCGTATGATAATGAGCATCAGAGTCAGATATATCCAGATATTTAAGGTATTTCAAATTCCCTATCGAACTAGGCAACTCTTTACGAAATGAGTGCAAAACCAAAACTCTCAAGTGCCTGCGGTTTGGTAATATGACATTAAATATATAGGCCTCTACATGCAGTGCTTCTACTGTATCAAAGTGCGACTCAAACACATTTAGTTTTAAATCTTTAAGCCCCTCCACCCTTACATGTATAGCCTTTGAAACCTTGTTGAAATCATAACTTGGATTTACGGTAGAAGAATAATTACTTGACACACCAATTGCAAGATGCACAAGATCCATGCATCTTGCAATTGGTGACATTGCCGAATATATCCTTTTCAACATCTTGTAACAAAGAATTCCACAACAGAATGTCAAAGTACTCGTTTTCAGTGTCTTCTATCAAAGCATTGCTATCACCTGAAAGGAATCCTAATGCCATCCATATTTGTATCAATTCATCCTTGTATATGTCGGAATCCTTTGGCAGAATAGAGAAATATGCAAAACATCGTTTCAAAGACGAGTAAGGTAAATTATCATATGACAACCTCAAGGAAGACAGTACACCTTCCGATTTCCATGTATCACTGTTTTGGATGTGCAACCACTGTTGTTCAGTCTTCTTTGAGTACAATAGACTCCCTAGTGTTTTTATTGCTAGAGGCAGACCCCCACACCTTTCTACCATTTTTTCCCCAAGGTCACAAATGCCTTGGTCTCTAAAACTCCTCCATTCGAAAATGCTCTTTGTTTGAATAATTCCCAACTATCTTTCTCTGATAGTTTTTCCACCCGATAAGGATGAGAACATCGCATGGCATGAATGACCTCCTGCTTACGAGTGGTAATTAAAATAGTGCTGCCTCTCGCACCAACTCCAAGCAAAGAATTCCTCAAATTCTCCCACTCCTCTGGTTTCTCATTCCAAACATCATCTAGTACAAGTAAAAACTTTTCATGCTGTAGCTTTTCTTGAAGATCTTTGATTAATCCTTCCACATTTTCCAACACAGAAGGCTTTGAAATGAGTGATACTACCATTTGATTTAAAATCTTCATGAAATCAAAATGATCTGATACGGTGACCCACATCCTCTTGGGAAACCTATTGATTACAACACTAAACCATACGAGCAAGAGTTGTCATGCCTTGACCTCCCATCCCTAGTATTGCATTTACTTGTAAAGCCTCGTCATTTTTCTTGCACAGCATATTGACCAAATATGATATATCGTTATCTCTTTCGACTATTAGTGACTCGTCTTCAAAGGGTGGGGTGTTTCGAATCTCTCTATGCTGCACAATAGATATTAAATGCTCTACTGGCCTAAGTCCGATATCTGTTGCCCATTTACAAATCTTGTCGAAGGAAGCATTAATATACTTGATCTTACGAGCCACTTTGAAACGATATAATAAGAGGTTTTTAGAAGGAATGAAGAAGTCCCTTACCTTGCGACGTATCTCCACTTTTGTTCTAGTAACTTAATACTCAAGTTGATCCATAAAAGCTTGAGCTACACGAGACGCATGTTCAAGTTTGTTGAACCACATTTTGGCAGTAGACATGATTAGTTTCTTGGAATGAGCATCGTCCAAGAGAGCACCAACTAATTCAAATCTCTCATGCAGTGTCTCCAAATCTTCACCAAGCTTCCATGCCTGAATCAATTCATTAGTGACAAGTGCAACAAGCTTGCTTACCAGTACAGCAGAAGTTCAGCTGCAATTGCTTCAGCCATATTTTTTTGTATTTTTCTTTAGCTTATTATTTTGAGTGATTTGTATTCAGTGTTGATGATTATAACTTGTAACTTGTAACAATTACTACGTATAAATTATTTGATTGCTTTATTATCAAGAAAAGGTTGCCCTTGAACAAAAACATATCATAGTTAACCAAGTAATAATTAGAAATTAATTTCAATTAATCGTTTTTTTAAAAAAAAATTCGATCAATACCATGATGTTGTAGTTCAACCATCATTTGCCAGCTTCATAATCGAGTTCACCTTACTGTTTTGTTAACGACGATTAATTAATTCTATCTAAAATGAAGTCCAAATCTTCAAAATTTTGTATATGATTCTGTCGAAATTAATTCAAATAAAAAAAAATGCTAGAAACCCCAAAAATTGTGAGTTCTAAATTGATAATTTTTCTATAATAATATAAGATCTCTCGTGCATACATATGCACCCACGGATTAAAATAAGACATATTGGGAAAAAAAATTGGGATCCCTAACATTACTCGAATATCTTGCAGGGTTACCAGAAAGAAAAGAGTAATTTTATCACAGAAAAATATACATAATATATATATATATTTTCAATTTAGGGAGTTCATCTAGAAGGTTAAAAAAAGATATTTTATTTCAATTTTCTTATAGCTTTTCCTTGATTTAATAAAAAACTATATTATATATCTTCAGCTTGCATAAAAAAAGTCCATTTCTTTTAAAGAAATAAAAAAAACAGTAGCCCTTGTTAACTGTATTTTTCTTTGGCAATAAAAAAAACATAAAAAATATTGGCAAACCGGACATATGAAGTAACACTTGATCATGTAAATTGTGGATAAAAATACATAGGAAATGGTGCTAATTGGAGGGTGATGGGGGAAGAGGACAGTTTGCCTCGCAATCATCCAAGTGGTGCCAGTCCCAACATCTTTCAGTTTTAGTGAATTCACAACACCAACACTTTTGTCCATCGGTCGTCCTGCACCACCTTGGCTGGCATCTTGGTATATTTATCAGCTTTCTCCCCACCACCTGCTTTTCACCACCGCTAGCCCAGCAGCCTGAATCCATCAACAATGTAGAGGCCATTCTTATACATTTTTTATGAGTAATTAATTTGCCTAAGATTGCGTAAAAAGAATATTCATATGAACATTAACATTTTACTAGTACCTAGATAGTAGACTAATATATCATATGCATGCACACAATTATTTTGAGGAGACACCAAATTATTTTTGGGAAACACTCTTATAAATAATAATCTTGTATGTGAATGCTTAGTTCTATGTATTTATAAGAATTTTAATAGTGAAAATCACATTTTGTACATTATAGTCTGCAAGTCATTCAGTTTCCCTTTCTGGGAGATCAAACAGAGCTCGATTTGATACAAAAAATTTACAAGTAGCACGTGCCTCCTACCCTTTTCTAGATCCGTCCTATAAAACTTATATAGATGCATAATTTAAACTATAAATTTTTTTAAGTTAAACCTTACTGCTGCATATGAAATGAATGACATACGTACCTTGATAAAGGGTGAAAAGGGTCAAAACGAAAAGCAACAATTGGATTCTCCAGATGAAATTTGCCATTTGTATAGAGTAGTGACGATTAGCGAGCCCGACAATGCTCTTTTATACACAAATATCTGTGGATATTATAGATTATCGATGGATATTATTATATTAACAATATCTGAGGTTCGAGAATCAAAATCTCTTCATTAAACATTTGATTGAAATTATTGTTGAATAAATCTCAAATACAAGTTACAATTTATCACAATAATATTAATTTTTACCAACTAATTTACAGAACTATGTAAAAATGCTCAAAAAGCTTCATTTCCCACGGCAATAGATGTTGTTTGTTCTTTTGCCTTCTAATATGAAAAAGTAATAAATAAATGGGATATATATTTTGTGGCTACTACACCTCTATTGCAACAGATATTTAAACAGTGACAATACTAAACAAAAAACATCTCCAGAGAATGGCTAGTACCATACTCTCCTACACTCCCTTAACTTTCCAACAGAATATTATTCAACACAGAATTCCCGGCAGGCTTAGTTTTAGGCCAAATCATCTGCAACAGATTTATAAGTTTCGATGCACCGCAGAAAATTCAACTGATAACACTAGTACTAGTACTGATACTAGTTCATCATCGTCGTCCACTAATTCTCAAGATTCTGAAAATAATGTATTGCTCAAGGTGGCCTGGTACAGCTCCGAGCTTCTGGGGATCGTTGCTTCTGTATTTCGCCCACCCTCCAAAAACATTGAAGTTCCTAATAGTAGCCGTGAATTATCTGGTTCAGGTGGTGCAGTTGATCGTGCCATGGTTGTGGAGACTATTAAAGATGACTTCGAAAGGTCCTACTTTGTTACAGGTTCTTGAAATTGTACAACGCCTATTATAATTACTCAGTTATTGTTTTGTGCAAGTAGAGTCATTACATTCTCTCATTCGTAAAACCTTTTTCTCTTATTGAGGAAAGGGATAGTTAAAAAATCATTTTTTTACAAACTCTAGTCAATATTTAATCTTTATATCCAACTAGTCTCAGGGAAAAAACAATAGAATTTTTAGAAACAATATTTTTGTACTTGTTTCGAACTCATCACTTCCTGTCTCGAATATTAGGAGAGCACAGAGTACAATGTTAACTGACCAGCTCTGTAACCTTTAGTTAGATTGTATATGTTATGTATAAGAAGAAAATCAAGCTCAAGAGAAATTTTGTTATCCCTCAGAGTTCTGAATATTGTGATTTTTTGTTATTGCTATTTCTTGTCTTGCCGTAAAAAATAGTTATAACTCACCCATTTGATAAGATGTAAACCATAAAAATATTAAGAATAAGCCTAATCTGATTCAACTTACTTGAGCTGTGATTTTTATCAGGATTTTAGAGAATTCCTAATTCATTGCTGCAAGTTGAAAGTGATTCGTACGTATCAATTTTTTACGCTAACAATATTGTAAGTAGGAAGAGATCTTTTATCATTTGTTGGTCACCATTACTTTGAAGTGTGTATAGTTTACTTTATGTCTCTGAGGTCTAAACAGCAGACTTGATTTGATATCTTAATGTTTAGGAGCGGTGACAGTTGATGCCTACGAAGAAGATTGTGAATTCGCTGATCCTGCAGGTTCTTTCAAAGGTCTACGTCGTTTTAAAAGAAATTGTACTAATTTTGGAACACTGATTGAAAAATCAGACATGAAGCTCACAAAGTGGGAGAATTTAGAGGTCAGTCCAAACCAAATTGCAATATTCTTAAAAACAATTTGTCGACTAATTGCAATATTTTTACATGGCTGTGTAATATACTGAGGCTGCTCTTGTTTCCGATCCATTAGCAATGTAGGCTATAGCACTAATTATAGTGCATGAAACTTTTGTCAATTTTCTCCCCCTTATAAAGATGAGTATCCTAGATACACTAAGCCAGTACTTCCGTTACAGGACAAAGGAATTGGACACTGGCGTTTTAGCTGCATCATGTCATTTCCGTGGAAACCAATACTTTCAGGTACCCTTCCACTTGCTGGTACCAATGATACTCCTATTTTGCATCATCTCGCCAACTTATACGTTTTCACTCTTGGAGCAAACATGGCACAAAATAAATATTTAGTACTAAGAAACTTAATGGACTATGGGTTTATATTTATGCTGCTACAAGTTGACTGTTTTTAGAGTCATTTACAACTAATGTTGTTCTTGCGATATGCTGCAGCCACAGGTTTCACTGAATACTATTTTGATGCACAATCTGGTAGAGTGAACAGGTATTTGTATAGTACATGTTCTGTTTAGTACATCAATCGTGGTATCGAACTGTTATTCTAATAATGAGCGTTTGTGAAATTCTAGGCACGTGGAGCACTGGAATGTTCCGAAAATGGCTTTGTTGAAGCAACTCCTAAAGCCTGGCAAAGGTTTCTGGTCGAAGAAAAGTAGAGAAGGTTAAAGAACATGTACTGAATCCACAAACAACTGTCCAGACTCCAAGTGCAAACAAACCCCAAAATGTCCATTTCTGGCTAAATGAAATGACTGATATTTTCAAATAGATCACACAAAGTACTGCGTTATTTATAATGTACATAAACAAAAATGTGTGACATGGTTACATAATTCACACACCTAGCATTATAATTTCCCTTTATTTCATTTGTTAGTTACGTACAACGTACATTTTATTAAGAGATCTGTTTTGTAACTGATAGTTGTCATGAATTTTTGTAATATACAGTTTCCAATCTCAATCCATGTACGAAAGTAAAGATGTCCATGAGTGTGATCAGTACCAGCCGGGGCTCAAAATTTTCTTTATTCCAAAAACTTGAAAACTCATGGTAAATTTAAAAATGAGGATCATGTTGGAAAACAGGGGACCACAACTAAGTCAATATTCAAGCTTTTGTGAAACTTAATTCGTATAATTGTTATCTTATATATAGGAAAAAATATGTCATAGATTTTGTTTTTAATTATTAAATACTTGAAATTTTCTTATACCTTGATTATGAAATCAGTTGAACGAACACTTGTAATGTTTTTTTTCTACTTTTTAATTGTTATAAAAATATAGATAATGTGTCATCTCTGATTTAAGAAAATGACACTATAAACAGTATGACTAACGATACATAGCATAATTCAAGTGAATACATTTAAAATTTTTACTGAACCATGACTGAACCGGTCATCATATTAGCTATGAATAAATTTGGATAAATGTATAAAATATTTTTTTTATGAAAATTGTAATTTAACTATCTAAGAATGAAAGGTGTGATAGCGTGAGAAATAACGACAACTAACAAGTATTAGAATTGTAAGTAGATGTATTAAAATTATAAAACATAGAAGTTACTATTTAATGGGAGCTTTAAAAAGATCAAAAATAAAAAGAATTATATTAATTATTTTGACTCTAACCGGCACTTCAGCCTCGACTGATTCCGTCCCCAGTGTAATGGTAGATACCTGGGGAAACAGGGTTGCATCTGGCAAATATATCAACTCACAAATATGCAATTTATAAATTATTTCATTTCGAGAATCAGGTAAATACATCTCGGGATTGTTCCAATTTTTCCAATTATATATATAAGTTTTCCAATATCATAATTTTTTTTAATTGAATAACCAGATAAATTATATATATATATATATATATTAGTGACACATATATAAAAAATATTATTAATCTTAAATGAATTATATAAAATATAACCGTTGGGGTGCTATTAATAAAAAATAGTGTCAAACAAATTGAACAAAAAAAAAAATCAAATATTTAGCGGTGCATGCCCGACCCGGAAAAGAACCCACCCGGAAAATCAAATAATATATGACAATCAGGAGTATAATATTTCACAAATTATAGATTATAGAAATTAATTTCTCTGTTGTTGTTGTTCAACTGGAGCTATAGTCTGTTACTTGTGAAAGCCGCCATGGCGTTTCCGTACATGGAAGTTGTTGTTGGTAATATCCTACTCTACTCCTCTTTCTTTTTTACCCCTTACGTATCTATCTCTTCATTCATACATATATATATGTGTGTGTGTACTTGCAGTATGGTATTGTTGATAGATATGTGTGTATTTATACAATTATCTGTTCTTGATTAACTATACTTTGTCATCAGTTTTTTCGGGATTATATGAATTCAGGAAATCAAGATTTTTCTAGTTACTAGGATACCCAAATGCATAGATTAGGTTTAGTTGTTTGTTATAATTTGTTCTTGCTGTTTCCGAGTGAAAGTAATGTAATTAGATTGGGAAAATGACAGAATTCTTTAATGAAAAGATGACGATTTTTCCATTGATTTAGCCTTTTGATATGAATGTCTTTATATTTTTTTTGCTTTATAGCGTTGTGTCTCTGCTTTTTACATTGAAAGATATTAATATTTTCTGTCCTGGAACATAGATCGTTATTTTTTGTCTAAACTGGAATACTGGATGTTGGCTTAACGCCTGAAATAAAAAGACATTTAGAATGAATTAATTTAAGACATCTCATCTCATATCATCTTTCTTTTGTTTCTCATTTTTCCTATATGAAATCCACTTAACACCACTATTCTTCCATCGTGTTATTTTTCTCTTATTGCATTCAAGCTTTTAAAACCAAATGGAATTCTGGGTATTAATATTAGCTCCAACATCTGAAAATGAGAAACGGGGGAGATATTTGTATTTTGGAGATTCTAAAGTAACAGAATCCCCTTGATCCATTGTTACTACTTTTACTGATCAAGAAAATTCCATATATTGCTGTAGTAGGAAATTATAAGGGAACAATTGAAGTTTCCGGGTTAAAGGGTTTCCAAAGAAATTTAAGATGCGGATTCATCAATAAAATTAGATAGAGAAATGTAAATTTCAAGAATGCATGTTTCCACATATTGGGCACAGGAGCATGGGTTTGCTCTATAAGATTATATATATTTAAGTCACTTTAGGAATGAGGCTTGGTCATCGTGAACAGTTCCACAGATCGCTTATGCGCTGAGTGCCACTGTGGTATGGTTTTGAATAAGCAAGTGCATGTACAGGGAAATGAGCAAGCGCATTTATGTGAAGACTACTGAATTTTTTTTTATTTGGGGGGGGGGGGGGGTTGGGTAAATGTGAAAATAATGTGATGATTTTTTTTAATAGATCTGATATGGGATTGGGTACATTATTATGGAACCATATGCTCTTGGCTTGACACAACAATGTTATCACTTAGTTATCTGGTTCAATTTGATGAGTTCTACACAATTTCATCGCTTACATTCACAGTGTCGGTTTCTATGTTACTGAAGTCTGAAGTAATAGTATTTTTTTTCAGGGTTTATGATATTGATGTATATCTTTGAGAGTTACCTGGATTTGAGGCAACATTATGCCCTTAAACTACCGGCACTTCCAAAAACTTTGGAAGGTGTAATTAGCCAAGAAAAGTTTGAAAAGTCAAGAGCCTATAGTATCGATAAGAGGTTGATCACCATGTGTTTGTATTAAAATTATATACAGTATAGTTATAATATTTTATATGTTTATTAGCTTGCGATGTTGGGTTTCAGCAACTTCCATTTTGTTCATGAGTTCGTGACTATATTAATGGACTCAGCAATTTTGTTCTTTGGATTGTTGCCCTGGTTCTGGAAGGTGAGTGTTCGAGTTCCTATATTTCAAATCAAGCTGGCCAGAAGGTTTCTTGTTGTCTTATTAGGTGTTGTTTGCAGAGATCAGAAGAATTTTTGCTTTTCATTGGCATGGATGTGGAAAATGAAATACTTCACACTTTATCGTTCTTAGCTGGTTTTATGATTTGGTCACAGGTAATATATATATTTTTCTGTTCTATATTAGAAAAGTATGAATGCCTGTTCATATGATAGTGATAGTTCATCAAGTCAACTCTAGTTTATTCTGAGCTACCATTTAAGTAATTACTTTCTTTGGGGTAAAAATAATGACCAAAGTAAAATTTAAGACCACAGAGTAGAACAAATAAAGAGTAAAAATTGGCTTTTTTTTCTATCTGCAGATTGTACATTCACCATTTCTTACAGACCTTTTGCTGGATGTAGTTTGAGTTAAGGTTGTTGTGTATCTTGATTAATCATAAATAAGTAGGTTCTGTTGATGCAGAAAGTCATTGATATATGGAATGTGGCCATTTTCAGTAGCTAGAAGCTTTGTAGAAGAAAATCAGTATACTATAGGCCGTAGTTTCTTCACTTCAAATGTTGTCCGACTTCCGCGTAGATTGTGTTTGGTTGGCAAGAGTGGTATGTCACAGAAATGAAATAAATAAATGGGCTATATTTGGTTGACCTATAACTTTAATCTTCATCTTTTCCCTCATTCCGTTTCTTTCTTTGTCAGTTGGACTTTGAGCCATCCTCTTATCAGTATCCTACACAAATTGCAGTATTTTTCCTATGCACCATCATGTCCAATGATTTCAGCTCACAACGATACCTTTCATCATCTCCTTGCACATCTAATTGCCTTCACTTGCTTTTATCCCAACCAAACACAACCTTATAGTTTCCCCTTGCTGTAATGGGTAGGATAAGGTTTGCCAGGTATGAATGCCCCAGGGAGTCGGGGTTTCTCAAATTGTAGAAACCCTCTAATCCTTGATAACATACTCTTTTTCAAGTGTAACAATTGCCCTTCATGAAAAGAGTGATCAGATGTATCTAATAGTAACTTACTAACTTTTGAAAATATTTTAAGATAACCATATATAGTCATATATAAACATCATTTGATACAATATTCTTAGGTAGTTTTGCACAACTTGTCCAATTTCTATTAAAATGTAATTTTTATAATGTGCGCAATGTTTTAAAATATTTGTTGCTGACAGTTTTTTTCATACTTTCGGCAGATAACTGATCTACCCTTTTCTTTGTATTCGACATTCGTGATTGAGGCCCGCCATGGTTTCAACAAAGTTAGTTTCTAATTGTACATTCTCGTAGCTTTTTTTGAATCAGTACCTTGACACCATTCTCCCTTTTTTTCCTGGTGCATGAGTCGTTTCTAATATGTGTACCGTTTATATTTTACAGCAAACAGTATGGTTATTCTTTAGGGATATGATTAAAAGAATTGTCCTATCTGCTATAATTGGGCCTCCTATCGTAGCTGCTATCATCGTAATAGTGCAGGTATACACAGTTTTCATTTCCAAAGTTATGTAAGTCGATCAATTGATGCATGATTGTCCCTTTTTCCGCTAAAGGTGCCACTCATTTACATTTTACAGTTACACTGCTGACTTTTGGTTAACATGTTCTTTAAGTTATTGTGTTTCTTGCTAATATTAATTTTATTGACTTTTTTGATTGCAGAAAGGAGGCCCTTACCTGGCCATCTATCTATGGGGATTTATGCTTGTTCTATCTCTAGTAATGATGACTATATACCCAATTCTAATAGCCCCACTTTTTAACAAGTTCACACCTGTGAGTACCAGTACATTTTTTGTTTTACCAACATCATGGAATTTCAAACATCCTGTTGTGTAATTATTTTGTTTCTCAATAGCTTCCAGAAGGAGAGCTTCGGATGAAAATCGAGAACCTTGCATCTTCTCTCAAATTCCCCCTAAAGAAGCTGTTCGTAGTCGATGGATCTACTCGATCAAGCCACAGCAATGTGAGAATCGATCTTGGTATTTTTGTTTACTTATGACTAGAGTATTGATTTGGCTATATTGTGTAGCTTTTGGGTTTTTGACATGTGGTGGCACCCCAGATTGTCATACTGCTTTGTAAAAGTTAAAATAATATTAAAAGAGTAAATAAATTTATTCATGTATTAGCATTTGGCTTTTCGCTTATGAAGTCTTCTACCAATGTGATGGTTTTTTGGTTAGAGAAACACATATTTTTTCTCTGACATCAATGATTGTCAAATATCCTAATTCCTACACATCCACTTGAGTCCAGAAAGATACAGGAAAACCCATGCAGTAATTAATAAAGGTCCTGGTCCCCGACAATCGCATGTCAGGGTCCAGTTAAATAACAAGCTGCTTTATAGCCGTTAGATCGAACCATGGACGGTCACGATTTAATTTTTTTTTTGTCCTCCTTACTGTCAATTTTAAGTTGGAATTTCAAGGCAAAAATGGACAGGACAATGAGTTCTACAGAAAATGGGGAGATCTCTTTGGTATATTATAAATTTATATCTACATGCGCACACATAATTATACATATGTTACTGAATAAATTTTTTTATTTGTTTATTACCGTGCCTACTTGCTAAGTGAATATAATATTCCTCGCAATTATCGTAATATTTAGTTTGTTTATGATATCCTTATGGTTTGCTGTCTGCATGTCCTATAAAAGCAACAATGTTCTTCTGCTTTCTGCGGTTTTTAACCACGGAAAGGGGGTATGTCGTTTTGTTCTTTATTAGCTGTCGTTTTGTGTAAACAGCCTTTCCGCGCTTAAAAACCGCGGAAAGGATGTCTTTCCGCGCTTTTTAATCGCGGAAAGGGACAAAAAAAATTTAAATCATGACCGTCCATGGTTCAATCTAACGGCTATAAAGCAGCTTGTTGTTATTTAACTGGTCCCTGACAATCCCAGGACCCATTAATTAATGACTTGTAGTTAAATTCTGAATTTGTACTTGTTTTCCTAGAAAATTTGAACTTAAAAGATTCAGGCAGTTGGTTGTATCTAATATGGCTGGTGGTTCAGTAAGCTAATTAAACCTGACAAAAATTACTGGACTATCTTTTAACAAAAATATATGTAATAGGGTAAGAGCTAGAAATCTTTTCATTCAGTTCATTGTATTTAAAAATCCTGTATTTTTAGTTTCATGTTTTCTTCTTCGTGATCTCCTTTTAAGATCCTTATATATTCTTCAACCATAAAAATGCATATTGATGCAGAATCATCAGCGTAGCAGCTAGTTCCAATAAACATAAGAATGCTCTTCTACTGGATGATGAATGCTATGTTAGAACTTAGTGTAGATATTTATATAGCTTCAACATCCGTTGCTTAGGGCTGACCAACTATGTGAATTCTAATTGATTCAAAGTAACTCGTCTTTAGTTGGATCACGTTACCGTTGGGTGTCTCAAGCTTACTCTGGCTCTTTTGTCAAATCACTAGTACAAGAATCTCAAATGCACCTCCATCTGCACAAGAATTTCATTCTTGTCAATGTACTTGAGTTCTCCTTAAAGATATCGTACTCATCCTTATCAGAGATAATCATTGTAAATGCTCTCATTCCCTATGAGATACTAAAGGTTAAATGGTTATGTAAGCACAATGTAGACGTGTTTATTTTGGTATTTTCTTAGTTTCTCTTAAGAGCATTCGGATGAAATCATGGAGTTGGTGTGTTCTGTACCTAAGTTGTCGATAAGAAGCTGGTTATCTTACTCAATAGTGACATGATATCTTTGTCTTTTCTTCCCTTGTGATCTAATTAGCTTCCAATATTATGCAGGCATATATGTATGGATTCTTTAAGAACAAGCGGATCGTCCTTTATGATACATTGATCCAGCAGGTGCAGAGCCATATTCATTTTTTACACCTTAACCTTCTGGTTTGATTTGGTGCTTATCTAATAAAGTATAAATCATCAATTTTAACAAATTTCCTCTGAATCGATGATATGCAGTGCAAAAATGAGGAGGAAATTGTTGCTGTTATTGCCCATGAACTGGGTCATTGGAAGCTTAACCACACTATGTTTACGTTCATTGCTGTTCAGGTATGCTGTAAATGTCTCAAATGTTGTGCTTTCACCATTGCATAGTTCAAATTTATCAGCCAAGACTTCAGAAAGTGTTTATTGTTTAATCATTTATATATTACAATTCTAACATTTGTGGTTCTGCCTCTTCCTTGAAAAAAAATTGTTGCTAAATTGAAGATTTAATTCTGGAATCGGTGACCTGATGGTCCCTGTGCACCCTTGAAGATTTAAATGAAGTCATGTTTTCTGAGTTAAAATATGCATATGTTTTGCACTTTGCCCCCAGTGCTATTATTGCAACTCAAATATAACTTCCAATTCTGAGATTTAGTGTGTGTTTTGAGGAATTTAATTAAAACACAAACAGATTCTCCTAAGTTGCAGCAGGGCAGGAAATTTCTATATCACAAGGAATATCTGTTTCACATCTCATCCTAGGAGAGAAACCCGTCAGCAGCATTTTTATCTGTGCTATAATCTGCTCCAGAGCAGTTCAATAATAATATATTTTGGGTTGTGCAACTGTTCATCTTCAATTAGGTCATTCATATATCATTATAGTCGACAATTGAAAAAATAACTATAATAGATGATATAATGTTTAGGTAATTCTAGCTTTGGATGAACCTCCTTAGATTTATATTTCTGCATGTTACAGATCCTCTCATTCTCGCAATTTGGAGGATATACCCTGGTTAGGAACTCAAAGGAACTGTTCGAGAGCTTTGGGTTTGATACACAGCCGGTCCTTATTGGACTCATTCTTTTCCAGGTAAACTTTATACCCTGAATTGATGTGATGAAGCTAGTAAAAGGTCCAAGTCATTCAAAATATGTAGCCTTTTTGTTTTCTTTTTAATAATTATCAAAACAGGTAGCCTACATGATCAAATACTTTATAGCAGTCGTTAGGCCCCATTTTTGGACTAGTTATAAGAAATGATCCTATCTGTGAATTGGGTACAACCTTTGTTTTCTGCAGCACACAGTGATACCTCTCCAGCATATTGTAAGCTTTGTACTAAATCTTGTCAGCCGAGCTTTTGAGTTCCAGGTAAAATTTGTGTTCGTGTGTGTGTGTGTGTGTGTGTAATTTCAGGTAAAGTTATCATGTGCAATAAAGTTATAATGATGTCATCCAGATTATTTTTACTAACATATCAATAATCTTGTTTTGACAAATTATATATAATTATCTTTAATTGAAGGCCGATGATTTTGCTAAGAAGCTTGGGTATTCCAAACCTCTTCGAGCTGCTCTTGTGAAACTACAGGTATATTTATCTTCTTATTGCTTTCATCTGCGCTTGAATTTCTTGATTTTAACCGTTTGTAGAATGCTAATAGTGCCTCCCAGATGGGGTCTGACTCTTGACCCTTGTTCAGCCTAAAGACTTCTTGTTTTCTATGTTTCTATGCTCATGCATTTTTGTTAAATCAAAAGTTTCATTGGGTAATCTTATATATACATGACTACTGTTATCTCGACTCAAGTTTTATTGCTCATGTATTTTTTTTTCTTTGCTAAATATATTTTTTTAACCAAAAGTTTTATTGGGCAATCTTACATAGACATGACTACTGTTGTTTGGATGCCCATCTTACATATACATGACTATTGTTATCTCGACTCAAGTTTTATTGCTCATGTATTTTTTTTTTTGCTAAATATATTTTTTTAACCAAAAGTTTTATTGGGCAATCTTACATAGACATGACTACTGTTGTTTGGACGAGACCCCCCCCCCCCCCCCCCCCCCCAAAAAAAAAAAAAAAAAAAAAAAAAGAAGAAGAAAACTCCAAAAACTCTTTTGTTGAAAGTATATTGAAGTATCTTTTATTACCTCATTACTGATTTTGCTAATATATGTGATGATTTATCAGGAAGAGAACTTGTCCGCTATGAACACAGATCCCTGGTACTCAGCTTATCATTACTCTCATCCTCCCCTTGTTGAAAGGTTGGCTGCAATTGATGAGCTTGAGAAGAAGGAAGAATGATAGAGAAGAGATCCTTCCATAGTCCTCGAGGTAGAGCTGAACTAGTGTTGAGAAGTAGTAATTCTAGTTCCATTATGTTGGTCTTGAAACAATGGAACATTTATGTAGGAATCAATATTTTGATAGTTATATAAAAATTCTACTTGTAGGAGTGGGGTCATATCTAAAGGAATTTGATTAGAAAAGCATACAATGAAAGCGCAGATATGGCTAATTACCAACTACTGTCAAAGTTGTGTCTAGGCTAAATTTCAAGTGCTAATAGCTGTTATCTTGATCCAAACTTGAAGATAATGCTGCATCAGTAGCTGATCCCTTTTCCCTGTTGAATGATCTGCCAATTTTTTGTCAATTCTATTTACAGTATATATTCCAAATTTATAAGATGTCTGATTTGGAACCGAAATGAGTGACAAAATTCTCTGGTTTTCACTGCGTTTCCATCTTCAGTTTCCATCTTCAGTTCGAATATAATATGCAACTGTAAGTTGGAACTTAGAACAATAGCTCAAGCAATCAAATTATTGGTTAATAAACAATATTTTGGTTTCTTTTCCCTTAGATTTTTGATTGTTTTGAATGGGCCTAAGTGTTGAAAATTTCAATTTGGAATGTGTGTGGGTTATTATTCTGTTTATGTTGCGGCAATAATCTATATATCGTTGGTTGATTGATTCTCATTCATACTCTTTTTTAAACCAACGTTGCGACAAATTCAATTACAGTATTAGATACGGGAATATTAAAACCCATATAGATTATGATAATAACTTTCTAAAGAACTGAAGAGATGCCGGAAGTAAAACAATTGTAAAAGAAGGCATACCAAAAGTACGGAGAATAACGTACTAGTGTTGCAAAACACATCATGATTCATGCGACACCTATCCAACTGGCATGTTAAAGTCAAAGATGTTAAAAAAAATATTGGTAATAAAAAAGTTAAGAACCTGTTATACAGCCGAAGTGTGATTTGCAATATCCAGTTCTGTCCATATCAATAGCTGTCATGGTACAATGTAGTTAATAAATTAATCGGACTAGTTGTAAAATACTATAAATTATCTAATTTGTTGGATTAAGTAAACCGAGTAGGTATACTCCCGGGTTTATATACATTTCGAGTTCATCATAACGATATTCTCAAGTGTTTTAATGTATTGTTTTTGAGTCAGAAATAAAGGATAAGATGGAGTCAAGTTCAGCAGCTTCAGGCAGTTATCATTCAAATATTAAAGGAGTGATTACTAATGGTGGACGCTATGTTGAGTATAATGTGTATGGTAATCTCTTTCAAGTTTCTGCCAAGTATGTTCCTCCTATCCGCCCTGTTGGCCGTGGTGCGTATGGTATTGTTTGGTATGTCTTTCTTGCTTGCTTCTCAGCTCACATATTCACTCAAACTGCATGCATCTACGTTTTTACACACACCTAGTGGCAGAATCATATCATAAAATAGTTTTGATTGATCTTGGATAATCAAGATCATTTCGAATTCTAATTTCACTATTGCGCATGTAAAAATATATGTATGATGTGTATGTTTGATTTTATTGTCACACACACAATGTGTGATGTATATGTATTATAATTTCATGGAACTTAGAAAATCTCAAATTCTCTTCTTCTCGTACAAAATTGAAGGCATAAGCCTTGATTCTTTTACAATATCACAATGGTTTATATAGCCAATTACTAATTTATATTAAAGGAAACTAAATATAATAAGAGAATTCTCTCTAATAATAATAAAGGTAACTCTCATATTTTTCTATAATAATATATTAACATATATGCTAACATCCCCTCAAACTCACAATACTCAAAATCGAGAGTTTGTCAAAATTAAAAAAAAACAGAATCACCCGCTTCAATCACCATAATCACCCACTTGAATCAGTTTTCTCGTTACGATCAATTCTTCATCCTTATCTTCATCATCTTTGTCCTTGTCACTTTCTTTGTCATCGCTGCCACCATTATTGTTTGTAATGATTCTTCTGAAAAACTCTACTTTTTTCGTTGTTGGTTTGAGACACCCGTCGTTGATTTGAGACATCCTTTTCTACAAACCCACCACAAATCCATCATTATCGATATTGTGTTTTTTTTCTTTTTCTTTTTTGAAATCAACCCACAAACTCTTGTAGGTCATTCTCATATCCACGACCTCTCGTGAATATCTCATTTTTTCGCATTCCCAAACTCTGGAAGGATTTTTATTTCTCGTATCCACGAACTCTCGTAGATCTCACGCCTACAAACTCTTGCACGTCACACCTAATAACCTAGGCTCTGATATCATGATAAAATAATCTCAAATTTTCTTCTTCTTATACAAAAATTGAAGGCATAAGCCTTTATTCTTTTACAATATCACAATGGTTTATATAGCCAATTATTAATCTATATCAAAGGAAACTTAATATAATAAGAGAACTTTCACTAATAATAATAAAGGTAACTATCATATTTTCCTATAATAATATATTAACATATATGCTAACATCGTTGATGAGTGATGACTATTGATGTGGGTTACATGATTGAATTTTTTGTAATAGGGTAATTGAGGAGTTGTAATTTGTAGTTAATTAGGTGATGGAAAATGGGATTTGATTACTATTCTTGTTTGTTTGTTTAAGTTGACTTTAGTAGCATTGACATCCGGCTACATTAACAGATCATGTTTTAAAAAAGTAATGAGTCTGATAAAGAGTTATAATAGTATCTAAAATATATATTCTCCAGCTAAATAGGATTGCTATTATACTACTACCCTGATATGATGATTGATAGCTTGGTGAATGTACGTGTCCACAATCAATACATAGAAAAGCTTATTTGACTATTTGAGGTACACCGTACACTTCTCACAAAAGTCATGTATGTTTTTAAAATTTTTATCTTGGCATCTTTATATTTATATCTTTAACCCCAAGGGGTGGGTGAATGGGTGAGAAGAAAAAATGTCCGAACGATAACACAGATACTCTTAACGCCTTGTATTCTTACATGTGACATCCCCTCCTCTATACTTAGAAATTCATCTCATTGATGACTTCCTCCCTTCATGTTCACATTTTTGTCTAATTATCTCCGAAGAAACTGAATATCAAATCCAAACCGTACTTTTTAGTAGCTAAGGAGAGTCTAGTACCAATATAACATTCCATTACCTAGTGTATCTTATATCCAGAGAGTGAAATTTTACATTCTACGTGTCATAACTCTAGTACTAGAGTAGAGTTGCTCGTGACTCGTGAGTCAGTGAGTTGTTGACGAAAGGGACATAGGCATTAAATGACCAGTGGTACTCTTGGAGTAACCTGGATTAAATATAAAGTGATTACTTGTATAATATTTGCAAAAACTGAGTAGCAAAGTTGGTGTGGTTAGGTCTTCATTTGTGATTGAGATGAAGTTCCCGATAAACTCTGAACTTGATGTAAATTAAACCAGTTTATTTTGTTAAATAATCTGGATGTTACATTCAATAATCCCCATGATGCATGTTATTACTGTGAAGACTTGAGAGTTCACTGCTTTACATGTATATCGATGACTTAAAAGAATAACTTTTTTAGATTTTTTTTTTGCCAGGAATAAAGTTTTTAGATTTAAATAGTGTGGTTTCATTTTTTTGTTTCCCAGAAATAAGAAATAAATATGTGATTTTTCTTAAATTGCTTTAGTGCTGCTTTAAACTCTGAGACCCATGAGGAAGTTGCCATCAAGAAGATTGGTAATGCATTTGATGACATAATAGATGCCAAAAGGACACTTCGAGAAATCAAGCTTCTTTGTCACATGGAGCATGGAAATGTAAGTCAATTCATTTCGTAGTTACACTGTTTTAGATCTTTTTCATGAGACGAAATTATCTGTTTTCAGGTTTTGCTACCTAATTTTCAGCCATCACTTTTTAGGGTGATTAGCAAGTATAATTTACGAGGAAGACCTAAACAGATTACATAAGCATGCACATGGATTGATATATAATATAAGATTGTTGTGTTTAATAGAATTATCTGTGTTTGTAGGTAATTTCGATTAAAGACATCATAAGTCCTCCACAAAAAGAAAGTTTCAATGATGTCTACATTGTCTATGAATTAATGGACACGGATCTTCATCAACTAATTCGCTCCGATCTGCAACTTACAGACAACCATTGTCGGGTTTGATCCAAGTCTTTCTATTATATAGCAAAAATCGCTTGTTTTGATCATTATAGTTTTCAGAATCTGCTGTAGTTATTTTATCTGGCCCTATTATTATCTATAAGATAAATGCACTGCTTTAATTTTGATTATCGTTGCCCATATGCATTTAGCCAACATTACAGTTACTGCTAATCAAACTATTTTTGAGTTTGAGAACAATATTACTGACTCTGTTTGATTAGGTTGACACATAGCATAAGTTTCACCCATCCTTATATTGTTTACTATATGATAATAGTTTCTTGTCTATCCTGGAAAAGTAGGTTATGTTTAGGATGTGCATGGCTATTGTTCTGTACTTCTGTCGCACATGTGAACCAATCCGATATATATTACCTGACAATTATTTGCTTGTATGAATATGACACTGAACAAGTGAAATAAATTTTCAAAACTTGTGCAGTATTTTCTTTACCAGTTACTGCGAGGTCTTAAGTATGTCCACTCTGCAAATGTCTTGCATCGTGATTTAAAACCTAGCAATTTGCTTCTCAATGCAAACTGCGATCTAAAGATTGGAGACTTTGGACTTGCAAGAACAGAATCACAAACTGATTTCATGACTGGGTATGTCGTTACTCGATGGTATCGTGCACCTGAATTGCTCCTGAATTGCTCAGAGTACACAGCGGCTATAGATATCTGGTCAGTTGGTTGCATACTTGGTGAAATTCTAACCAGGCATCCCCTGTTTCCTGGAAAAGATTATCTTCATCAGTTAAGGCTTATTACAGAGGTACAATGCTACGAGTTGGAATCTTGGGTATCCATTATTTTTTTCAAGACATTCCACTTGTATGATGAGTCAATTTCTTGCCATCTACTGCTTGTAATCTTTTTAGTTCTTGTACAGTGTCTTCTCTATCTGCATCAAATTCAAGCAATTTCTGTGAATTTTACATTTCTTCTGCTAATTTTCTGTGGTAAATATTAATCTTGTAGTTTGGAACATATTTTCTTGTATTCAAGTAAACTTTCTTTCGTTCATATTTGAACATAGTTAAATCAATCAATAAATTATTTGTGATTTAAAGTTGCGCTGACATCTTATAATTCATGCTTTACAATGGCCATTTTTGAATGTATATTACTAAGTGCACTTGTTTTGCAAGTACAATGTGTCCAAGATTGACGTGCAGAAATTTTGAATATCTGTCATTCTGTCTTGAAGTTGAGTTTTTGACTTTGTTTTTTATTCATAACAGCTAATAGGTTCACCCGACAATGCCAGCCTTGGGTTTCTCAGAAGTGAAAATGTACAAAGAAATATTAGTCAGCTTCCCCAGTACACTAAACAACCATTTTCCACTAAATTCGGTAATACATCTCCTGGTGCTGTAGATTTGCTGGAGAAAATGCTCATATTCGACCCCCACAGGCGTATTACAGGTTTTCTTGAACTGTGATGTTCTTCCATTTGTTTATTATAGATTATGTCATGTTGTCAATTTATGATAACTCTTGTGACTCCAATGGTGACTTGGGGGGGGGGATCGGTTATAGAGATTATGTCATGTTTATGACAACTCTTGTCACTCCAATGGTGACTTTGGGGGGGGGAGGGGGGGGTTTCCTTGAGGAATATCCTCGTAGGCACTAGTTCCGGCTTTCATATTTGGAGCCTACACTTGTCCATCAGAAACATGCTCCACTACATTATGATTTCAGTTTCATTTATCTCAAAATTAAATATTGACCGGACAATGGGATACAATCATTGGATATTCGAGAATAATACAAAAAGGCTAGTGCTTAAGTTTTACTAATAGATATCAGAATAAAAATAAGCTCAGAGGAGTCGGTCTGTTTTTTGCAAACTTTGGAGTCCTACCCTGTTTGATTCCACAGTGGAGTTGCCGGTGTAACGTCCTCTTGAGTTCAATTAGGATGAGGCAACTAAAAATGGGATGTAACATCCTATTGAATAACAAAAAAATATCCAGTTCAGTCATTTTAATCACAACTTTTCCATTTAACTTGTCAAAATAAAGATTGATGCTGGTATATCCATTATAATTATATTGGTGATGACAGTTTTGTATCATTTGTAGTTGATGGAGCACTTTCCCATCCATACTTGGCACCTTTTCATGATATCAACGATGAGCCGGTGTGCCCTCAGCCTTTCAGTTTTGACTTTGAACGGTCAACATGCACCCAAGAAGATATCAAGGAACTCATCTGGAAGGAATCTGTAAAATTCAATCCTGATCCAATTCTTGGAGAGACTTTCGCTAAATAAGTGAATAAGTGACTATTATTGTATACTCTTCCATGTCACAACTTGACAATGGTTGAGGAATGAAATGACCAGGATTAATGTACCGAGGTTTACTGAAGTTGTTACAAGGGTTAAGTTCTGGGCTTGCTAATAATCATCCAACTTGTGATATCCATGGTTTTATTAGGTATATTCAAGATTTACAAGTCCTGTTTCAAAAAAAAAAAAAAACTAGAGACAAGCTTTACTTTGTAGATTGAATGTTTTCTCCTACATATATGGACTTCAATTGTATCAGTTAGGCTTAAGTTGAAGACAAGATTTGTGCTTTCTTTTGCGTTTGTAAGAAATGTACTTAAAATCTATTCTCACGTCTCTGAAGCTTTGATTACTAGAATCTAAACTCATTCGAACGGTGTACTTTGTAAAATCCTGTTTTTTTTATTGTTATTTAATTGGATATTAGATTTAGATTAATTTTTTTTTATAATAGTATTAGTTAGAAGCTTCTAGAATTTCTTTTTGGGTAAGTTAATTCGAAAAAGAAAAGATTTGTTATTGATGGAAAGGAGCATAAGAATATTTTAGAAAATAGAAATCTTTTTATACAAATCCTAGAATAATTTTATTTTAGAAGTTGATTTAGAAGGTGGAGAAACTTTAGGACCAAGTTTTAGACTAAAAGAATTGAATTAGGTTTTGTGTGCCTATATAAAGACCCTTAGCAATCCAAAATAAGCCACACAGCTAATTCATTCCAGAGGTACGTAAATTAAACTTGCTTGCAATTTATGTGTTGTTTGATTCATATACACGTTTACCGTGCTTTTTATTTTTGATAATATATGTTGTTTTGCATGCTTTAACATGACTAATTGATATTATCATGTTAGTTAGTTATATATGTGACCACTGACCACATGCTTGTTTTGTGCTGCATAATCATGTTATGATATATAAAACAATTATATACCATGTTGCATTCCACATACTTTAAGTCTGCGTGAAAACATGAGATTAAAAATTTAATGTGTATTATTAGTTTAATTATACATGTATGTTTAAGCACATGTATATTAAACTGTTTTTATTCGAAAACAATTAATTAATTATGTTAGATTCTGTGATGTGAAAAATTTATGCCTGATTAAATAATTTGTGATTAAATATATGCTCATGTATATAGTTCTTGATTTAATTTATTTGTAAAAAGAAAAGTACATATAACTCATAAAAGCATGTTGATTAAATCATGTATATTATGTTAAAGTTGCCCTGCAGAGTTCCCGAATGTATATAGTAATTATAAAACTTGATACTTGAATTCATGATAACATGTACTTAGCCGGTGGTACAGAGATTTCTGTTTTTATGTATATTAATTAGTTAGTTAATTTAAGTTACCATGCATGCGATATATGTACAATTTGTGACATACGTGTTATTAAAATATTATTTATTTGTCATAGAAAATCTTGGAATAAGTAATAAATTGGTGTGTATTGATTTAATTATAGGGTCTGTTCGTGTAATTAAGATTTGATTTATAAGTGTCGACCTTGAGGTAAGTACCTTTTGACTTACTTTTATTTTCAAAAAGATTTTGATACTGTGATTTCGAATTTCGTATAAGATATAAGAATATTGTTTCGAACTGTATAAGATATAAGAATATTTTAGAAACCCAGTCTCTACGTTTCGAACTCGTTCGTAATTTACGCTATAGTTCCGGAACTAGCCTTAGATACCCTTATTAGGGGCACAAGTGTGCACTCTTAGATACCTGATAAGGGCGCGTGATTATTGAACTTTAGATCCCGGCCACTGGGAAAGTGTGGTAAAGAATAAGAATAAGAATAAGATGCCGGTCACTGGCAAAGTGTGGCCGTAGAGCAAGACTGTGGAATTTTATAAGATTATCGTACTGTTTTATTAAAGGATGTTTAAAATATTAAAACTGTGGGTTGGATTGTCTTTCTAAAAGTGTTTTTAAAATTGATATTATTTTTGAAGGAAAAATTGTTTTAATAAAACGCTCACTGATTTTGAGGATAATGGTTAGTCAATTTGTTACTTGCTGAGCTGTGTAGCTCACCCCTTTCCCTATATTTCAGGTTCGTACGTTGTGGAAGCTTAAGAGATTAAAGATGTGAACTTGTGGAATTTTCGTGCTATTTGATTAAGTGAATTTTGATAAGACTTATCGTATTATTAGAATAAAATTTATTGCATGTGTTAGACATTAATTATTGAGCATGTGGAGCTGCGTCTCTGGATTTAATTGTTTTGATATTATGTTTGACTTTAATTTGACTTTTGAGAAATTTGGAATTTATCGAATAAGAATTTATTTTATTAAATTTTGAATAATGTATTAATAGTCCGAAAAGGGCGGGCTGTTACATACTTCATTACGTGGCGTGACTTAATGCCTTACTCGTAATATAATACATATATAATACGAGTATATTCTTATAATTTCATTTGTCAGGTGAATAAGCACTTCATAGTTAAAACTCTCGAGCAATCTCATAATCTCATTTAAATTAGATTAGGTGTGTGAGTGCTTGTTTGCTTGCTAGAACTCTCAAACTAAAATTATATTTCCGTATAAAAATCCTATTGTTAAAACATCAGTTATACATGAATCATGATGTTTCTCTGATTTAGAGAATAACTTCCAAAAAGAACTATATAAATCATTATTATATTCTATACTCAATGTGGCTTGCAAAATATTATAATTAATTTTGTATCGTAAAATGATTAAATTAAACAAGTGAGTGTTATCGGATAATTCAAGACTAGTAAGTGTAGAAATAAAAAAAATCGAATCCTAAAAGTTCGTCTAAAAATCCATCCTTAGAAATAATATATTTCAGAAAAGTCTTGTTTGGTTCCGATCTAATGAATCACATATTTTTCAGAAAAATACGATTTTACAGCATAAATAATTTTTTAAAGTTTATCCAAATGACCCCTACCTAATCTATGTCTTTTGAGGTCGTAAGAAGAATATTTAACCAAATATTTGATTTAGTTAGAATACAAATAAACACCCTCTTAAGTCCTAACCGATAAAATCCTACCAACTATTCTGCATTTCCGGCTCAAAATATACAAGGTTTATTTATTTTTAATAAAAAGATAAACAAACTCCACCAAAGTTAGATAAGTGAAACTGAAAACCAACAAATTCTAGTGCATGTTTCATCCCAGGCTCCACTTTTTATTTAATGAGAATGGGAAAAAAAATATTGGACCTTAAATTAGAAATACAAACATATATAATTTTCAAAAATCTTAAAATTAGAATTACAAAAATGTTTAATTTCGAAAGAGAAAATAATAATAAAATGGAACGTATACTAATTAAACAAAGTTATACTTTACACAAATTAAAACCAAAAAATTGAAAACAGAAAAATTAAATAAAAAGAAGCAACTTTTTTCTCCCCAAAAAATGAAGTTGCGTTGTTTTCAAGCTGGTTAATATAACGGGTAAGATTTATCTAGAAACGTATACAGGTGCATGAATAAACATTAAAAAATATGATTTGAATCCCATGTAACAAATAATTGAGGAGGAGTTATTCAAATAACGTGAACATGATAATAAAAATTAATAACGTGAACATAATTTATGTTTCAAATTTTTCCAATGATGTGAATAAAATTATAATTTTAATATAATAAATTTTTCAACCAAATAACAGCCAAAATTTAAATTTTAGTTTGTGTCGATTGAGTTTAAACTAACGGACCAAATATTTCTAGATATCTAAATGATAATTTATGAACGTGATAATTCAGTTTGACATTGTAAAAGAAGTCAAACATAGTTCCGTCACCGGCGCTCTATAACTATAAGTCATGCATGGGGCCTTATCTAGTCAAATATGGACCGGAAATTGTGCTATTTCCATGGGTCGACTTCCAAATATGGAAAATGTCATGCATCTTAAAAAAGTTTATGAACAAGCTTGTTCATCTAATAACAATTCAGTATATGATAAATTCATGTCTTAGCTTCGTATGAAACAAATATATAATTTCATGTGCGTATACGCACATTAACGAATCCTTTCTCGAATGGGAGACTTTTTCGCCTTCTGTTGATGTATTGGTCGAATATTCACGTGTTTCTTTCTTGACTGAGACATTTTTATTCGTTGATTATCTGACGTTTAACTGAAAATATATGCTATAAATCTAAGATAAACGGATAATAAATTATATCGACATAATATTATATTATTAAAACTCTGTTTTTCACAATACATTTTAATCAGAAAATTTAATTATACTCATCCCTATTCGTTTTTGTTTCATTTCTATATAATTTTATAATGAGTTTAATACTCTTGAGGATGACCTCGGGTTATTACCTGATGTTAAAACAAATTGTAGTGTTATTTTAGAAATATTTTTGTGAATACAAGAATGAACATCAATATTACAAAATTGTCATTTGAGAAATTATATTTTATAATCACAGCTAATTGACCTGAGGGTGAACTCAGAACCCTATTTCTATTTTATAATTCAAGTTTCAGTTTTTCTTATTTTTTTTAAACTAGTAGCACTTGGGAAGCTGACCAAAATTATAAATAATTCCGTATTATATTCGTTTTCAAACAAACAGCGGCCGTCTGAAAAAAAAAACCATGGTAAGTTATTTATTTATCGACGGAGATGAAGATGATATATATAATATATTCATTCATACAGTGGGCGAGTTGCCATGAATATTACAACAATCTAACAACAGAGAGGGCAACAAACTGATTGTGCATGCTACACTTCCTTCCTTTCTGCTCCAAGTTCTGATAAATTAACAGGGTATGTATCCAATATGTTCAGAACATGTATAAATATATGTTTCTTGTAAACTAACATGAAATCTTTGTTAAATATTCATATGTTCACTTAACATGGGTTTTGTTTTGAATCCTTTAGAGTTGCATGTAGGGTTTTGGTTACTGAAAAACAATATTTGTTAAGTATATATGACACTTTATTCAAGTTAGAATTTTTCGAGGTTTGATCACCTGAAATGGAACCGAGCAGTTTCAAGCCGGAACCTAGACACCCCAACAACTTTGACATCCAAGATTAGCACTTCTAAGTTACCATTTTTTTTTAAATCTTAAGGTGTTCACGGTTAAGAGGTTATTATGTATATCTTGCTTACGTGTTATTGAGCCCCACAATGCTGAGTTATTAGTACCAACTATCATTGCCTTTTCGATTGAAATTCAGAGTGATTTTGAATTTTGGCCGGGAACTGGATAATCAATTAAAGAAGGGGAAAATCTTGAAAAATGGATATCTCTTCCAGGTGCTCATCCATCCGTAAACCTTGAAGTACTAGTTTTGGGTCACCTTTAATCTTTCATTAATGTTCTTAATGCTAGGTTCTAATCAACTTACTTTCCCATGCTTCCAGTTCGGCTGTTTGGTAATGAAAAATCCATCTGCAATTTGATTCCTAGATTTGAACTTCAGTTTAACCTTTGGCTCTTAGCTTTAGTTCTAGTTTTGGAGAAAATCTGAAAATTTTATGCTGAACTAATTGATTGATCAATGTGTGAGCCCCTTTTCTTGGTCTTAAGTATATTTTTGCAACTTCTTCGTCTAGAAGCCTATCTTACAGCACATACAAAATGGCACTGCTGAATGGAATAGAATCTACTAAATAGAGGTGACATGCTATAGGAGCACAGTGAAGTTGAAAAAAGTATTTAAAGATTTTTCAATAACCCTTAAACTGGTTGGATACAAGGACATATTTAGAAACAACTATCCATTTATGCATTTATGCATCCAAGTGTAGCTATGCTTTGGAGTGAATATTTTGTAAACTTGGTTCTATATTTTAGCTACAATCCTATTTAGAGTCATAATTATATTTGTCATATCACCAATAAAAAATATCTCAAGTTCATTTGAAGCAAGTTGGTTCTATTATAGAACCAAGCTTTGGAGTACAACTTTTATTTTAGCACAAAAATTCACTTTTTAGTTTTTAGTTCCAAAATATAGCAATGGCTATAGACATTTTAATATTAGCATTGGACTTGCTCTACGAAAATGGTGCGGCAAAGATGATATTAATCATCTTTGGTTCTAAATATAGACCCAATTATACATTTATGCTTTTCTTCTATCAACTATAGCTATTCATTGGAGTGGTGTTTTTGTAGATTTGGTTCTATATTGGGCTTGTTCTTGTGCAGCTGACTACACCCATTCCTATGCTCTATATATAATATTGATTTGAAAGAAAAAAAGGAAAGGAACATCATACTGAAGGTTTTTTTGTTGTTGTTGTTGTAGTTGACCATATTGAAAAAAATCATACTGATGTGCTTTCGAAGATGCATGTAATAAGGAAGACTGCAAAAAATAAAATGATAAAAAAGCTGTTTATATTTTCACAATTGCATTTGCAATCCATTGTATGATTTCTTTCATTTGTTTTACTAATCAATCTTACTTCTCTGGATCTTTACTATTTTGTTATGTAATTTTCACAGGGAGGATGATTCGTGTGAACAATGGAAATGATGCCAACTGGTCTTCTCTTCCTGCCCTTGTTTTATGGATAATTAAAGATAAGTTGGACATATTCGATAGTATGCACCTAGAAGCTGTATGTCGTGATTGGTGGTTTGCTTCCTTAAACTATCCTAAAAAGCAAGTAGTGGGGGACAGCATGCCATGGATTATGCAACAAAATGATGAAGAAAACAGCAGTTCACATATGTTCATCAGCATTACAAGAAAGAAAAGTTTTGCCATGGACCTTCCTGAGGTGAGGAACTCGCAGGTGCTTTTCTCAAAGCAAGGATGGATTCTCATGCGAAAAAAGAACTTTTGTGAGTCAGATGAAAGGCTTCCTGATTCTTTGTTCTTGATAAACCCCTTTACAAAAGCTAAGATTGAATTGCCAGATGTTGCCGAAATTTGGGAATATTATGGATGCTTTTCCACAAAAGCAGGATATCCTGAGCAGGTGGTCCTCCTCGGTGCGGGTAGATCTTGTGAAACAATGCTGAGAACAAACTATGTAGGAGATGTCGTGTGGAATGAACACTTTTCTATAGACCATCCAATAGTTTTTGAAGGTTGCCGTGGTCTGATTAGCATTAAAGAACAGATTTACTACATTAACATCTGGGGAAAGATGATCATATATAATATGGTTGATCAATGTTGTAGGGAAGTACCTGGATCGAGGAATGAAATGGGAGTAAATTACATCTTGGAGCATGAGGGGAACATAATTAAGCTCTTTGTTAGTGACTATGGTGACAAGGCATCCTTTAGCATTTCCGCATACAGTGACACTCATACTAAATGGCAAAGCTTGAGCAATAATGAGATGAACAACATAAGTTTTTATTTGTCAAGGTTACATAATTGCTTCTGTGCAAGAGATAGAGGTTTGAATGCTTATGTCCTTCAGCCTGATTATAGTCACCTACCTCATTCACGTATATTACTTGGATACAATGTCTTTTATTATGATGTAGCAGTCGGAAATACAGAAGTCCTTCAGCCTCCGTATAAAATTTCTGCAACAGCAAAGTGGGTTGATATTGGTTGATTGGTTTGGACTGTGTAGTGTATGGTGCTCTGATCTATATAGAAGTCAAATTGTGTGACTAGGGGTATTACAACTTCTGAGATACATTAATGTAGAACTGTGCTACAGTACAGGCTGCTGTTGTATTGTACACTTCTTAACTGCTAATACAAGTTGTATAAGAATTAATGAAATTCTAATTATTGTCTGAGAGTGGTATCTGAGCAGAACTCAGTTTCCTTAGTTAATTTCTGGATTGGCTCGGGTTAAGATTGCCGATTAACCAAGCTCAAATGAGCTTTTTGTACTAAAATGTGTGTCCGCTGTGTTTGTGTGTGACTAGATGTGTGTGTTTGCACAAGCATGCATCTGTGATGGGATTACATATTTATTACAAGGTTCAAGGTCCAGAATTTTCTTTCAGCATCATAATCCTATAAATATGCTGTAGTTCTACTGCACCCCTTTCTGCAGAGTGTATGAAGTCTCCCTATTTCTGGTACCTTTAGCTTGATTCTTTTAATTGACTGTTCTTTCTATTATCTTGCTTAATTATTTTTTTTTGGCTGTCTTATTAAAACAAACAGGAAAAAAAACATATCTCTACACTAAGCTAAACAAAATTTAAATTTAAAGACTTTTGTATTAATCCCTTTCACGTTTTACTTCGAAGTTTATTATGTTATTGGACATATTACATTGACTAGAGTAACTAGTATTTGGTAGAACGAAATGAATCTACATGTTCGATCAGGTCAGGTTAAGACAGCATCATTAAACTTATAAAAATGCTGTAGTTCAGATTACGGCACCCCATTCTGCAGAGTATATGAAGTTTCTCTAGTTTAGGTACTTACAGCTTGATTCTAACTGATTGTTGTTGCTATTATCTCCCTCAATTTTTTTTTATTGAGCCATTTCAGTTAAAGAGAAAAGCAAGGATGAAAACATTTAGCCAATTTAATCTGATTTGGGGCCATTTGGACAGGGGTTGGAAATGGAAATGGGGGTTTAGTAGAATATATTGTTACAAGTACTCCATTTTAATTCTCTTATCGGGTTTCCTTTCAAGTCCTACCTTACTTCATCAATTTTGTTGATTGAAATTCCTTTTCCCTCCCTTTCTTCACAAATTTTGTTTTGGCTGTTCTGTAGATAAATTATATCTAACACTGAGTATTTAAAATTGGCAGTCTTATATAGTTATACTGAAGGACCTGGATACAAACAATAAAAAACAGCTGCACACACACAAAAAAGTTTTAACTTATAGTAACCTATGTATCAACGTAAAACAGACTTGGGTATTGACTAGTCCGGAATTTTATTTGAATATGCTGTTTTTTGTTCTTTTACAGTTCATATGTCAAATAAACTCAACTATATTAATGGAACTAGAAGTAATCGACGAGATGAATGTTTTCTTCCCTGTCGGGGAATATAGTAAGTCAGCTGCAATTCCATTTATAAGCTTCTTATCAGTTAGTTTGTAGGAGTGACAAATAATTTGAAGTATCAAGCTCAATATAGAATAGAGTAAAAACCAAAAACTTAACCACCCAGCTGCTTGATAAGCTTGTGCAACTGTGCAGGAATAGATGAAACGGCTGTTGTACAGATTTCCTGCAACTTGCAAATCTCCAACTTGGAACCAGTCCGGATACTTTGTAAGTTTTTTTTTTTTTTTTTTGCAATTGCAAGTAAGTTGTAACGTTTTCAGATGCCTGTTGCCTGTTTTGGTTTTACTGTTTTTTTCTTTTTCTGTAAATTTACAGATTTCTGTAACTTGATTTTTATGATAAGATGTACTTAAGAGACACAAATTGTGTTATGCATGCATCTTTATTTATCTGTTATTATGTTAATTGTGGTAAGTGATAACATTAGTTGATATGATATGTGTACCTGAGTTCATAATATATTTTTGTCATAATGATCAATTAACTTGAATTGTATACAGGGGGGCGAGAAATTTTTCTTTATATATATAATTGTTTATGATGTCTACTTATATATTTCCTACTCAAGAATTTTTGTGTGTGTTAATATATAGAACTGCATGCTTAGTTAAAGAATATTTAGAGTATATCTCAAGCAGAAGCAGGTTCAAGTATCAACTGAACTGGAACATGTGTGCAGAGTATTTAAATTTCTGACCAATACCAAAATTAAAGTTTTAAATCTTAAAAATGACTAGGGTCGACGTTAGAAGACCCAAGTAGGAATCTCTAAAAGCTTTTCAAATCTCTTTGAAGAAAACTGGAAACCAAATGCATGACTTAAAATTGTAGTTCTCTTCGTGCTTAACATTCTTGAAACTTGAGATCGGCTGAAAGTCCAATAAATTGCAGGTAAGAAAGTGCAATAAGATTCGTTGATTCTTTCAGATCTCTTTTTTGCAACGGGTTTAAGAGTTCCGAGAGAATGTCTAGTTGTCACAAACAAGCTGAGCGTGACTGGGCTTCACTTCCTCTCCTCCCTTTGTGGATGATAAAAGATAAGTTAGACATATTTGATAATTTGTCCCTAGCTTCCGTCTGTCGTGATTGGCACTCTATGTCTTCAAGTTATCCAAAAAGGCAATCAATTGGAGATGGTATGCCATGGATCATGCAAATGAACAAAAGCGTAGATAGCAGTGCTCGCGACTTTGTTAGTATTTCAAGAAATAAAAAATTTACGCTTGATCTGCCTGAATTTTTTAATGCTCTTTTGCTGTACTCAAAGCAAGGCTGGTTGCTCATGCTGCGTAAAAACATATCAAAAGAAAGAAAAAACCTTCAGGTCCCAGATTCGTTGTTCCTCATAAACCCCTTTACAAGGGCTAAAATAGAAATGCCAGATGATGCATATGCCTCTAAGAAATATCATGGGTCTTTTTCCACAAAAAATGGCTACCCGGAACGCGTGGTCCTTCTCAATGGCTGTTTGTCTGGTCAAATGACCTTATGCATGGCTTTCCCAGGTGACTTATCATGGACTAAATATTCCTACATTGCGCAGCCGATGCAAATTGATGGACGATGTGGTCTGGTAACTATTGATGAAAAGGTATACTACTTGAATTTAAAGGAAAATATGATCATATATGATATGGGCACTAAAGAATGGAAAGAACTATCAGGACCAAGCAATGAGATTGGATATACGTATATTATGGAGCATGAAGAGAAAATCATAAAACTTTTCTTTAGTACCCGTGAGCACACATCACATAGCTTTTACAGTTATAATGATACTGAATTTTCATGGGAAAGGATTAACATCGATGATGTGAAGGACACAAGTGTGTACTTGTCGCGGAAGACTTCTTGCTTCACAGCCAAAGACAAGGGTTTAAAAGTCAATCAACTTGTGCCCAAGTATGTCGGTGTTCTTCATGGTTTTCGTGTGACTTATGGTTTCAATATTGTCTCTCATGATTTACTTGACGGGGGCACACAAACTCTCCAGCTTCCTTTGCGAATCGGTTCATCAGCGAAATGGGTCGATATTGGTTAGTTTAATTTGTTGTTTAACTGTGCTTCTTCATATTGGAATTTAAAGTTTATCAGAGTTGTCAGCATGGGTGGATTACTATTTGTCATATCTATGTCAAAAACATTTTTGTAGCTTGTTTGTCATAGTTCTGAGCAGTAGGCTCTTGTGATATCTTTAAGTACAATAACTTCAGAACATGTACTAGAGACATATATGTGGACTACATACATAGTTTCTTTGTACTCAATCGAATACCTGTGTGTTTACAATTCTGCCTTTGTAAATTCCATGTGGGTTTCTGTATATATTTGTCAGTTTGCACTGTTGACTAGATAAAATTTAGATTGGGAGATGTCAATGCTCCACAATGACAAGCCTCTATCAATTAAATTCAAGTAGAATTAAGCTTGGTAATTTTAATGATAACACTGATTTCAGGTACTTTGAGTTTCAGTCTCTTATCGTGACAGGAAATATAGCATGAATTTCTGAATCTCTTAAAATCTGATTTTCTGCAGCAACGGCCCTGTAAATATGTATTTGTAAATTTTCTGAATTTTGTAAATTTTGCATCAATATGTATTTGTTTAACTTGTACTGGATACTTTCGTGCATTAGTCAAGTAAAACATTCTTACAGAATGCATGAGCTATAGCTGTCAGCTGTGTTTGTAACTTTGTATTGATATGAACATCGAAAGTGGAAAACTATGGTTTGAGTTTGCATCGGAAGTTGATGTTTTAATCAGAGAACAATATATAGAGCCATTTTTGCATAGGATTAGGCTGCGGTTATCAATTTATCATCCATTGTTTTCTGCAACAAAGACTCATGAATAGTTTGTGTAAACTTGCTTTCTTAGAAAACACTACTCCCGACAACCTATTATTAATACATGTTACAATATATTTTCAAAACCATTAAAAATATGTATATAAATTAACTTTTTTTTAAAACAACGAGAATAAAAAAATATTTACGATATATTTCTGAAAAGAAAAAAAACCGATAATAACTATTTTATTATGCCAATAATCTAGTACTGTATTAAAATTAATTTTTTTTTTTGAATTGTATTAAAATTAAAATATTAAAATTGTACTGTAGTAAATAATTAGCAAAAAGTCCAAGATACTTGCGCATATACTGTCCTAACGCGTTACAGAACTCCATTAATATCGAACACTCTTTCTCTCTCCTCACAAAAATATGGCAACCCAGATAACAACCAATCTCCTCGTAATATGTATCTATATCCTATATGTATCTCATATTATCACCTCTTTCTCTCCCACGGATCATTATCTCATTAACTGTGGGTCCACTTTACCCGCAACCCAAGATTCCGACCACCGCATCTTCATAGGCGACTCATCGGAAAAAGGGTCCCACTTTCTATCCTCGGGTGACACAATCTTGGTAAGTGACTCGACCCATGATTATAATTTGTCTCCAATTTATCAAACTTCTAGGGTGTTTAAAAGGCATTCAAGATATGTGTTTGATGTGAAAAAGAAAGGTGCTTTTTTGATTCGCTTGCATTTTGGGGTTTTTAACTCGAGTATTTTTCATGGGGTTGATGTTAAATTTCATGTCTTGGTTAATGGGTATGTGTTGTTGTATGATTTTAGTGGTGGGAATGATGAGAATTTTGTAGTTAAGGATTATGTTGTTTGGGTTGATGATGATAAGGTTGTGGTTAGCTTTGTTCCGGCAACGAAAAAGAGTGTTGGGTTTGTTAGTGGGATTGAAGTGATTTCGGCTCCGGAAGATTTAATTGGTGATGTGGGTAGGTTTGTGAGTTCTGAGGGTGTTGAGGAGGTTAAGGGCTTGATGAAGAATGGCTTTGAAAATGTTTATAGGGTGAATGTAGGTGGTTATAAGGTTACCCCGTTTAATGATTCTTTGTGGAGGACTTGGGTTACGGATGATGAGTTCTTGAAGGTCAGTGATGGGTCGAAGAAGGTTCATTTTGGTGGCCGGATTAAGTATCAGATGGGTGGAGCTAGTCGTGAAGTTGGTCCGGATAATGTTTATAATACTGCAAGGGTTATTGCTAGTGAGAGTGATTCTGCTTCTGATTCGAATATTTCGTTGGTGTTCTCTGTGATTAATGGTTACAAGTACCTTATTCGGATGCATTTTTGTGATATTGCTAGTATTTCGATTGGTATGCTTTATTTTAACATCTATGTAAATGGGAATTTGGCGTATGAGAATTTGGATCTCTCTTTAATTACGAATTATATGCTGGCTTCTCCTTTCTATGCTGATTTTGTGGTTGATGGGGGTAGCTCAGGGGTTTTAACACTTAGTGTTGGTCCTTCCAATATGAGCATGCCACAAGCTGTTGATGCCATTTTGAATGGAGTTGAAATTATGAAGATAAATAATTCCTTCGGTAGTCTTGATGGAACAGTTTCAGCAAAGTCAATCATGAAATGCTGGTCAAGTAGTGATATTAGCGTGTGGGCTTCTGTAGTTGCTGCTATGGTCTTGTTTCTGCTTGCACCTGTGGTTGTAAAGAAGAGAAGGAATGCTGTCAAGGAATCTGTTGCATGGTCACCGTTACCTGTTGACGAGGTTAATTCGAAGCACAATCATCAAATAAATGTCATCTAGAAAACTTCTTATGCTTATGATATGTTTAAATGGTGCAAATATATGTATTCTCGCGAACTTGATGCTCGGTAAGAGTATTGTTTTGGATTAGCAACTTGGCAATTACTATAGGGATTGGCGACCTTCATGTTAAGATTTTGCCATTTCACTACCCTTGTTTTATAAGATTGTATTTCCTGTAATTGTAGCCAACTGTTGAAAACATACTTACACTGTAAATTATATTTCAATTGAAGTTTAATCCTCAAAAAAGCTTCTTATGTACTTGTGTGGAGTGTTTTAGCTTCTTAATACATGATTTGATTTAATTTCATCTGTTTTCAAAATTTTGTTTTATTTTTACTCCAAAGTTGTAATATGGTCCTGCAAATGGACTGTGTGAGTATACAATTTCAGCACAATGTAGAAAGTTATTGCATCTATAGATATAAATGTATATTGTATTATGGAGTTTCTTCTTTCCTATCTTGTTTGCCTTGTGATGATCTAGACATATCCTTATTATATGCTAAAATGGAGCTGCTATGTATTCACGATAAGAGTTCTGATTAGAGGACTGAGATATTTGTAATCTATATATTAAGTTTGTGATAAATGATCATTAAAGGAAATTTCCCGATTTTTATGGCCTGCCTACCTTTATAGATGCTGAAGTTCCTCCTTTCTTATAATTACAATGCTTAGTGCATACATGATAGTATTCCACACCATTTTTTGTTGATTCCTGGTCCAAGTGCTCAAGTGACAAGAGGAAGTTGTAAGCTCTTTGAGCATGGGGATGTGCTCACTGTTCAAGTACTTAATAATACTATAGTTAAGAGGTTTTGAGAGTCAACTTCCATATCTAGGGTTCTAGCCGCCACTTCTCCACCTTTCAGACATTCATCCCCCTTCACCGATTAAGGCGATTAAGCCCCTTCGCTCTCATCCTCTCTTCTATTTGTCAGTTTTTTCAATAAAATCAAGATCTAATCTTTTTTGGATGAAATCTTGTTAGGTACCTTGTTATCAAGTTTGTTAGTCGTGCCCATCTTTTGTGTTATGTTTTGGTGTTTTGTGTGTTTTGTTACGGGTTTCGGTAGTTTTTTTGAAAAGGATTTATATGGTATTTTGGGAGATTTGTAAGACTTGCATCGAATTTGGGATGGTGGTGGATATCGCAAGAGCTCACCTTTCACAGCAAAAAATTGTTCATATTTTGGGGCTATTTGTTCCTCCAATTTCAGTTGATATATCAGTTAATATAACTGATAGTTCTGAACATTGGGCTACATATGACACTTATGTGAAGGTCAATTGTGATGTTACTAGTTTTACACAGCTGGTGTAGGTTGGATTGCTTGAGATTGGGCTACAGATGACACTTTTGTGAAAGTCAGTTGTGATGTTACTAGTTTCACAGCTGATGTAGGTTGATTGTTCGAGATGTCATTGTAATACTTTTTAAATTAAAGAATTTTGATATTCTATGTGTTAAGTGATCTGAAAACAAAACGGTTATTTGTTTAGCTGGTTTTTTGTTTCACAATTAGGTTGTAGTTAACAACCAGGTTGTAGTTGACAGTTCGGGGGTTTGTCCCGACTGGGTTCCAATGTTTTAATGAATTTTTCGCTTTACGTCAAAAGAAAATGTAGTTGATATTACGTATGAATGTATGATTAGATACTGCCTTAAGCTGCTCGGCTTGTTAAATTCAGTAAGTTATTTCAACCTGTTGATGCTCTGGCCGACTCCCGCAAGACAGACTGAAAGCAACTGGGACAACTATGTGGTAAACAGTAGTGTACTTCTTGTTCATCTCATGCATCTCTGTATCTTAGTAAGTTATTAGATCCTTCTAGGGCCTTGGATACCAGTTCCTTTCTTACATAACTTATACCCGTTGTGTTGTGCAAGTTCTTTAGAGCATTAATCTTTACTAGTCATGGAATCGAATCAAGAGTCGAGCTTTTTATTTGTTTGAGCTCGAGCTTAAAGCCTTAGTTAAGAAGCAAAGCATCGGTCGGAGCTCGAGTTTTTAGTGTCGATTTGATCGAGCTCGAGTTTTAAAGTGCATATTGATTGACCGAACCAACGTAAGCTGGCCCGAGCCTAATTTTTTGGGTCGTAACCTAGCTAAATAAATTACTAATTTCTTTTTCGGTTCTGAGGTCAGATTGATCAAAGCCGTCGGTCTTTAGTGGAGCTCAATATGGGCTGGAGTCCAGGCTTAATGTTGGAGGTAGACAAATGATTTGTCTGCGCTCAAATTTAATGTAGTACAATTTAATTAATAGAGCACTTCTCAAGAGGGGTACAGATAACTTTTGAGCACTGGTTTTTGTATTGATATATTCTTTGCTAGTTTTGTTATCTTCTGATTGTATTGATTTCAAGTTGGGTAAATCACATTTGATTTGTTCCTAATTTAGAGTTATGGTCATGTAAAGGATTTGGAAACTCTCGAGTTTAAGTTGTTTTGAGTGTATTTTAAGGTCGAGGGTTATTCTATTGTACTGTATACTATATGTTTTATCCGTTTATTGTGAATGATTGAAAGGTTAAAAACATGCTTTGTGAATTGTGAATGGGGGGATGTATGGTGTAAGAATGGATGCCAAATGGGTTTGTTGTTTGTCACGGAGTATGAATTATGTATTAATATAGCGTACTTCTCAGTACCAAAATTTGAAAGGTATACCTATAAGTCTATAACAGTTTACATATCAACACTTCCGACCGCTAACAGCGCCCGTAGGCTGAGCAGTTCGTCCGAGGAGGGGCTCACGGGATACCATCGATTAATATCGGTTATAACATTTAGCCGGAAAAAAATTAAAAAATTCGGTTATAACGTCGTATCAGTGGTGAAACTATTTTTAAAAAAAATTGTAATAAAGGCAGGGGCCCTAGTGTGTAAACTTTAATCTTGTTAATCATTTCATGATACTGTAAATGTATTTCCAGAATCTTGTGACTGTCATAAAACATAACATATTTTAGATCATAGCACATGAATCGTTTAATGATTAATAACAATATTAAATGTTAGTGCTGATCATTTAACTACCTATGCTAGTTATCGCTAATAGACTGCAGAAAGTAGACGGCAATCTTCATGCATGCTTTGATAGTTTGTACAGTAAGTTGTAACATGTACTGTGTAGACTGGGGTGCACTTGCCTCCAAAGCTCGCATTGGCAGGTGACGTAGGTATTACATATGCATGTCATAACTGCATCAGCTTCCAATTTTGGGCAGATTCAGGCTCAGTTTTTGGTTTAAAGGGCGGATCCATAGAATTTTTTAGAGGGGTGTTAAATTATTTTTGATTTATTTTAATGGCTATATTTTTATATTTCCATAAAAATTTAAGAAAAACTATTAATAATAACTTTATGTCAAAAACATGAAATAACACTACTTGAGAAAGTTAAAAACAAATAGATACCATTATTAAATTTTCAAATTTTAATAAAGAAATTTTATCAAAATTAGGTGACCCATACCCCATACGGATTTGACGCTAGAAAATCAATTTTTAAAAATTATTTTTCTGAAAAATAATTTTCAAAACAATAATTTTTTCATTTTGCTATTATGAAAGAACTTCTGAAAATGATGAGAAAATGTTTTCTTATTTCGAAGTGTAAGTCAATTTCTAGAAATTTATAACTTATATTAAAAGAATTTCCCCTCTTGTGAAAAAAATTAATTTTCTAATCAAATAAATACAAAAAATCTGAAAATTGTTTTGCAAAAACTCTGATTTTTTTTTTCTGAAATCAAATAAACCTCAAAAAATAAAATGACACATCAGCGGATTAACACGAGCCGGCACACGTAAAGCATACACAATTCCACTCTAAATCTCATACGAACTTGGAACACCACGTTTACATTTGAAGTCACAATCCGTTAATTATAGCCTTCGAATGAGTTTACATAACAACCGCACTGATTACTTGCTTTTAGCCTTATAGAAATTACGAGTATATATACACAAATACACACATATTTTTGCATGAACCATGCAGTTTATGGAAGTAAACCGTCGACATGTCACTATATATTACTTCTTTTGTGCAAGTAGATACGTACAGACATACAGTTGACTTGGAACAATATTTAGCTTTTGTCAAAAAAAAACAATATTTAGCTGATCACTTGATTGATTGATATATCTATCCACGAGAATATTATTGAGAGCGATGTTTATGTATACAGCTAGAGAATATATGATTTGCTTGTTTATATTTATATTTATAAATATTAATATAAATTTTTGAAAATTTATATTTATTCAATTTTAATAAATTTTCATCTAAAATAATATTAAATTAATTATTGATATTGGTTGATAATCAAACCTTAATCATTTTATTAACAAATAATCTAAAAATATTATTAAGTTAATTTTTGTACTCGCGGGAATCGAACCTGAATCAAATATTAATTAATTAATAATATTTAGGAATTTACATCTCTACCCCTTACGATCATACAATATTATCTCTCTTATTCAAATTATATATAGGATATAATGTTAAGAAATACAATAATATTTTTTTAATGTTCAGGCTTATAATGTGTATGTGTTCTAAAAAATTTCCGAGATAAAACAGAGTCGGAACGAGACGACAGAAGATAATCACATTACAGGTATTCAATCCTACTCAAGAAAGAAATACAGTATGAATTTAATTAAATTAAAGGATAATATATATCACTTATAGTCAAAACGTAATCTTACGTTAGAATGAATCCACTACATACTGTACTATCGTATATCGAAGCGTGAAGCGTGCTACTATTTCGTCTATAGTTGTACAAAACTATACAATATAATTACATTTCTTATTCAGTTTCCTCCTGCTATATATACATACCCCATACAGACAAACTTATACAATTACACAAGCATACACACATAATATTATATCTGGACGGAGATAAAATTTACAGAAGCATGGAGACAAAGAGGATCCAAGCAGTGATTAAGATGGCAGTGATGGTTGTGTTTGTAGGTTATGTATTCATATGGTTGATATTACCCACTAATCTCTACAGAAAACATTGGTTGCTCAAAATTAGAGCACACACATTGTCTACTTACTTTGGAACACAAGGTTTATACATTATTTAATTTCTTATTTTGTCACATCTACAAATAGATGCTATAATATTTATCCGTTTATTTAAATTTTTTGAACTAATATACAGGTGCAACACTTCTCATCAACACCTTTCCTATGCTTCTCATTGCTGTACTGGGCTGTATCTATCTTCATTTCGTCAACAAAACTCGAGGAAGTAACATTGAAGGGTAACAAATCAACACTAATATCGTAGGAAGGATTTTTATTCACATATTGTGGAAAGAATGTATCGATTAAGCGTATATAATTTATAGAGATTAATGTGATTTATTTTCGTTCGATAATGAATTTTAATGCAGAAAACAAGATTTGGATGCATTGAGGAGGCCAATGATAGTTAAAGGACTGGGAGTTGTTAATGGAATAGAGCTGTCCTTTTTTATCATGTTCATGACCCTCTTGATTTGGTCTTTCTCAGTTTACTTGGAAATAAGTTTTGCTAAAATCACAACAAAATCAGCAGCAAAGAGTGGGGAAAAAGTGTAAGAATTAATCGGGGCCTTTCCAAACTACAACTAAAGTAGCATATAAACGTCGATTATTTTGTAGTAAGAAGTTAAGTAATGAGTCCTTTAATTTTTATGATATTTTTGGGCATGCAGCTGGGAAGCCAAGTTGGATAGTGCAGCACTAAGACTAGGGCTGATTGGGAACATATGTTTAGCATTTCTGTTTTTTCCGGTGACTCGGGGATCGTCTGTGCTGCCATTACTAGGAATCACGTCGGAGGCAAGTGTCAAGTATCACATATGGCTTGGTCACATAGTTATGACCCTTTTTACGGCTCATGGTGTTTGTTACATCGTCTACTGGGCTGTCACAAACCAATTATCAGAGGTAACTGTTCTTTCATTTTTAACTATGATAATTTCTTATCGTAATTAATTCATAATGCTACTGCTTCTACAGATTAAAAATCGAAATTTTATGGTGGTAAGAAAGAATCTACTTAATATTTAGCATAATCATCTACGGCTTAAAAGAATTCTCAAATGATCAGCTCTTCTAAGACCGTATAAAACTTCTTTGTGATGGTTATCACCTTTTGCAGTATAATGGTTATTAAAACTGCAAAAAGAAGTTTTGTTATGGGCTGCAGAGAATGGAGATATCAATAAAATGGTGGAGGAAATCTATAGATGGTTGTACCAAAAAGATAAAAAAGATACCTATAAAGTATAAAGTGTAGGGAGTGCCAAAGTTGCCATCACTGCTGTTATAGTTTCTTTCTGTTTTTCCTTTGTTAAAATTGGTTCTTCTTTTACATGCACCTATAACGTGTGGTCTTTGTGTTGTGTAACAATAAAAAGATAGAAAAAACAGCAAGTGGACGGTTAGGAATTAGGATTATCTGGTAGTGGACTGGTGGTGTTTTGACTTTAGTCTAATGGTAGGTCCAAATAACTTGGAAAGTGAAAAGTGTATGTGGCTTAAACTTGACTTTTGCAGTTCAATGATAATAGAATCCATCAACTCTGGAACCTGAGGTTGAATTTTTTTTAAGTTCAATAAAGTGGGAACATATATTCTCAGGGACCACAAAGTAGCCTTGTTCGATCTTTGTGAAAAAACAGGCATTTGCAACTATATGTTTCTTGACGAGTCTTTCCATATCTTTCTCCCTGTTTCTTTTTTTGACAATTACTCTCGCAACTTGTTCGGTTGCCTATTGCCGCTTCTCCTTACTTTATGGTCCATGAATAAATCAAAATGAATTTAATGAACAATGTTCTTTTTGATCCTGATAAATTTACTACATGGTGTAGCTCAGTAAATTTCTTAGTCCGTTAGTTTTTAAATATGAGTAAAGATTTTTAATAACTCAATCACATGACTTGGTCATGAAAAGAACTGAATGAGTTTTGTCATTAGACGATTCATTAACAAGCTAATGAATCGTTCATTGTCCGATCAATAGTCTGCATAGTCGATCAATTATTTTTTTTAAATATAGGAATCACCTTTTGCCTCATGCCTAGTATACTTAGTTTGCCTGGTTGTTGTTTGAATAGAATGGAAAATCCTCATGTAATGAAGCATTCCATCCACAACAAATTGTCTGATGACATTTCTACAGCTTCTTGTAGAAAAAACGGTTAAAATAATGTAAATCATATTTGTTACATTGATTTACTACTCTTCTCATTCGTTTTATTTAAATTTTTCTCCACCAACTCGACGAATTATTAACCATATGTTGTTTTTTTTTGGTTTCTTTCATTTATCGCATACAGATGCTGAAATGGGCAAAAACTGATATATCAAATGTAGCTGGAGAGTTAGCGTTGTTAGTTGGATTGCTCATGTGGGTTACAACAATTCCTCGAATCAGGCGCAAGATGTTCGAACTCTTCTTTTACATCCATCATTTCTACATTCTCTTCATGGTCTTCTTTGTGTATCATGTTGGCTTCTCTTACGCCTGCATCATGCTTCCTGGTTTCTACCTCTTCTTAGTTGATCGGTTTCTCCGATTTCTACAATCACGACAACGTGTTCGTTTAGTTTCAGCTCGCCTTCTACCATGCGAAACTGTTGAGCTTAACTTTTCCAAAAGCCTAGGTAAAGATGTATAATTAAATATGCCACATCTAAACTGCTGATCGAGCATTTATTTATCTCCTTTTCTTTTATGTGACTTCTTCCTCGACATTTCTATGTTTACTCTTTAAACAGGATTGAATTATACTCCAACAAGCATTATGTTTGTAAATGTACCTAGCATATCCAAAGTGCAATGGCATCCTTTTACAGTTACCTCCAATAATAGTTTGGAGCCTGAGAAGATTAGTGTCATCATCAAAGGCGACGGAAGCTGGTCTAAGAGGCTTTTCCATACACTTTCTGTGCCTTCTTCAGTCGATCGTCTTGACGTCTCAATTGAAGGACCTTACGGACCTGCTTCAACTAATTTTTTAAGGTAAAAATAAATTTAATCATATATTATATCGAATGACACCATGTATAACATCTCTGAGAAAGTATAATCTTGCTAACATGTCTTGCAATATTTTTGCTCTGATTTCATCTTAAATATATTCTTGCAGGCATGATACACTTGTGATGGTAAGTGGAGGAAGTGGAATCACACCATTCATCTCCATTTTCCGTGAGCTTGTTTTCTTGAGTGAAACGCTGAAATGCAAGACCCCACAGATTCTTCTAATCAGTTCATTCAAGAATTCTTCTGATCTCACTTTGCTAGACCTCCTCCTTCCCGTTTCTGACACGCCTTCAAACTTTTCTAAGTTGCAATTACAAATCGAAGCATATGTAACAAGAGAGAAACAATCATCAACAACAGATAACAAAGATAACATAAGGTCTATATGGTTCAAACCCCATCCCTCAGACTCAACTGTAACTCCAATTCTTGGCCAAAACACCTGGTTGTGGCTTGGAACAATCATATCCTCGTCTTTCATTCTCTTTCTCATTTTGTTGGGGACCTTAAATCGCTTCTATATATATCCGATTGACCACGACTTAAACAAAATATATTCGTACCCTGCAAAAGCTACAATGACTATGCTACTCTTGTGTGTATCCATAGCCATAACTGCTAGTGGGGTTTTTCTGTGGAACAAGAACCATAATGCCATGGAAACTAAACAGATACAGAATATGGAGGGAACAACACCAATGGCATCACCTGATTCTCGATTTTATAATGCGGATAGAGAGCTTGAAAGTCTTCCACAACAATCACTTGTTCAATCTACAAATGTACACTATGGTGAAAGACCGGATCTAAAGAGTAAGTTCAATTTTCTCATGCCAACTTTGAAGTCCAAAATAAAAAAGCTATATATGTACACATGTTCCACTCTTACTCCCCGTCTTGCAATGAATGTCACTTCAACTTAGAGTACTTCACTACTACTGTTTCGTTCTTGGGAACAAAATATAGAAGTACAGTTACAACAATCCCCAAGTGTTAACTAATAAATAAATTGAAATTGCAGGATACTTATTTGACAGAAAAGAATCAAGTGTTGGTGTTCTTGTTTGTGGGCCAAAGAAGATGAGACATGAGGTTGCAAGCATATGTTCATCCGGCTTGTCAGCCAATCTGCATTTTGAATCCATCAGTTTCAGTTGGTGATTATTCGAATGACGACGTTTTACATAAATACTAATGTATCATATATTATCCATCGGAATCAGTTGGTGATTATTCGCTGTGTATTGAAGTGATTTTGTATCCCGAAAGATTTGATTACTAATGTGGGTAGACCTGTGAATTCAGAGGGAACTGAGCTTGTTAAGGGATTGATAAAGAATGCTTTTAAAACTGTGCTTAATAAGTTCTTGAAGTTAGAGGCTGCTTTTGGAGTTTTTGTACTTATGTAGCAAAACCTCTGCCATTTGAGAACCCTTGTAATTCCTTGTAAGTTGTTATCTACTGAAAATATACTGACTTTGTACTTCATATGACTCGTCGAATATAATAAGTACATGTTATGATAGGGGATAGCTTTGGTCAGGAGAGGTTCGAATAGTAGCTTATGTCGTACGTGAATGGTTTTATGGTTCTGCGAATCGAATAGAGGTACAACATAGCACCTAGTCAGATATTCAAATACATAAACGAAAATGCACGTATCATCATAAGATGTATCCTTGCTCACTGCATTCAGTACAGGAGCTACTACTCGATTACTTTCCTAATCTTCTACTCAGAAGGCTAAGAGATATGAGACATGAAAAACTAAACCTTACAGCTGTTGTGCTTAATCAGCCAAAAGTTCTGCTATTTTAAGTTGGTCGAAAACCAATTTAAATTTCTAGTCCCAAAAGCATATATATTCCTCAAGTTTTTGTGCTCGGGAGTTTTTTAAGTAAAGGAATTGAAATTTAACAAATTTCATTCACTTACTCCGAATTTTAAAAAAAAAAACAGAAAATGTTGTTTTGCTTCCGGCCGGGAAGTCATGTATTTATTTATTAAAAATCATTTTATCCATATATATAAAAAGTAATTTTTTAAATAGTAATATATATATATATATTAATTTAATTTTTTTTTTAAATTTTCTCGCTAGGTAACTAGTTTTTTTTATTCCACTTTTGGAATGAAAATTTTGTTAAAAAATACATGAGAATTTTATATTATCATTTATTTAATTTTTTTTATAAAAAGATTTTGGAGTATAAATAGAGTATAAATAAAGATGCAAAATTTATTACTCCCCACTAAAAATTTGGAAACAGGTATAAAGGAAAGGTTATGTAAAATATGCATCACGCATTAATTAACTAAATCTTTCATTCTATTTCATCTAACAGGACGCAACCGAGGTATATATTAGAATTTTTTTTAAATAAAATAAATATTAGTTTTAAATAATCTGGGAATGAGTAGAGTCTAACTTGGATGATGAAAAATAAACCCTTATCACCTGTGCTCATAAAATTTGTAGATCAGTTCATAGTGCCTCGTATCTCAGGAGATTAAGTAACAGTAATAGCAACTTGCAAGTCTATACAGAACTGATTAGAAGCTCACCGAATCGTTCGGTTCTATTATATTACTTGAACGAAAGAGGCTACGTGTCGTTATATACTTTTCCAAATGACGAGCATGATCTCCATGCCTATATATGTATATACGTTATGTACAAAACATACAGTAGGCTTGTACTGTTTTTTTTGTAAAATTATTGATTTATGTTTGGTATTTTTGTTTTAATAATTTTTTTAATTAATTGTTTCTTCAGACACGTACATTAATCGTTTACATTAACACTGTGTTTCTTAAGAAACTTTTTCTTGAAGAAAGTTAATTAATTTATTTTTACATCTTATTCTTAAATGATTTTTACATATTTATTTTCAAATTTCTTCTACCATTTATTAAAAAAATTAGAAGAGAAGGAAAAATTAATTTATTTTCTATTTTTTTCCTACATTCGGTGTAATTGTTTACCTCATTTTAACTTACAGCCCGATAACACCTGCTAAATACGGGTTACATATGAATAATTATATTTTAACTGAAAAATTGTTTTATGAGTAATTGTGTATTTATAATAAAGTTTGATAATCAAACTGTTAATTTCCCGAATTAAGATCAAGGACCTAACGAAAATAGACTTCGAACTACTACATATTTTTATTAGTATTTAATAACTTTCAATTACTTGTAAGATAATACAACTTGCCCTATACGGAGAGATGACATCATGACAGAGCTCACAGCAGCAGCTAAACAGAGGGGCTCGTTTGATTTGATATAATCCAACACTCAATTACTTATTACCTAAATAATTACTGTGTTTGATTGTGTAATTTTAAAATAATTCATATTTTCAAGGATTTTGTACTTACATGAAACATCACATAATTACCTAGGTCAAGCATGATTACTCTCAGTTACCTATTGTTTTTTGTTAAATAATATAATAAATGATGTGAAATTATATTGATTACAAAAATTATATAACATATATCAAAATTTAAATAAAAATATTAATTCTAAATTAAATATAAAAAATATTTTTTGTCTCTCATATAACAAATATATAATGCATTTATTTTATGTATATATGATAAAAAGTTATCATGAAATTTTTAAAAAATGAAAATATAAAATTAAGTTACTTATTAATGTTAAAATATGTAGTTGAGCTATTATTAAAAATTACTTATAATATTCGATAAGCAAACACACATAAATTACTTATAATATTCGATAAGCAAACACACATAATAAATTATTTTTATTATTATACATGAACAATTTATCATGTAATATCTAATTCATAAATTAAATAAATTTTTATTAGTATTATATAATTTGAAATTTCATTTATTTATTTATATAAAAACCTTTTGTTATTTGTCATTATATTTGTAGTGGATTACATACTCATCAACCAAACATGTGTTTTTCAGTTTTGTCGGAAGTGAACATTGTAACCTGGTTTCATGAATATTTAAATTACCACGTAACCCAAAAACCTGACAAATAAACGAGGCCGAGATGATACATTAAGCATGCCCAATTTAGTCCACACAAACTCTCATTTAACCTTGGATATATAGTCCACGCGCACGTTTCATGTCAATTACGGTAAGTCTTTAGATTTAAGGCCCTTAAATTAAATCTGCATTTGTAACCGATCTGTTTAATTGTTGGTCTTGTCTAGAAAGAAGAAGTGTAAAATAAAAACATATAATTAATATACATAGATGTATCATGTATGTGAATGCACTAGTTTTGCATGAACCATGCATTAATACATGGAAGTAAACGATCTACTGTAACTACATGATATCCTCAAGTTATCTCCTTGTATAGATATATTTGATTTGATTCCTGTATCTTCTAAATGGAATGTTATTGATAGTGATTTGTATAACCATAATTATAAACAAGTTATGTTTAAAATCTTAAGATACGACAATTACTTGGTGGTTATCTATGTTTCGTACGTTGATAACAAAACGTTGATATTTTGAGACTCCTCGAAAATGGAAGGATTTTTTTTTTTAAATTATACGATTGTTTGTGTATATATTTGGTTAATTTTTGCTTAATTATATATAATAAATGACATTAAAGAGTAGATCTCGGACTGATAATATCAAAACGTTATCAATCTATCATATCATATATGTACCTGAAAAGAATGTATTTCATTCATCCATGGCTCTAGCCTCATGGGGACATGAAGCATGCTACTTATCTTTAGTTGTGTGCTTCCCCAGTATTCATTCATAATATCTCGCTATATACACGTACATTCTCCTCCTATATATATATATAGATACCCAATATAGATATATCATTCCATATCACACACACAGGGAGAGAGGGAGGGAGAGATGGAGGCAAACTGTATTCAAGTAGTGATAAGGATGATACTGATGGTTATATTTGTAGGTTACATGTTCATATGGGTGATGTTACCTACAAGTATATATAATGATCACTGGCTCCTCAAAGTTGGAGCAGATACAATGTCTACTTACTTTGGAAAGCAAGGTTTAAATAAAAATCCATGATTTTTGTCCTATCTATACAATATACTTTACATGCACTTTAATTTAAATATTATGACTGTTTTTATTCTAATCTTATGTAGTTTTTATGAACAGGTGCAACAATTCTCATCAACACATTTCCTATTCTTTTTATCGCTGCCTTGGGGTGTGTTTATCTTCATTTTGGGACTAAGATTACAGGCGATGACATGGAAGGGTACACAAAACCAACTCTAGTTTCATTTCTTTTTTTTACTTGAATTTGGTCAAAGAATTTATGATATCGATTCTTTTGTTATTTGTAGAAATTAATGTAAATTTTCATATTTTTTCTTAAACACAGTGATGCTAAAAAACAGAGATCAGATGCATGGAGGAGGCCAATGATAATGAAGGGACTTGGCATTGTTTCTGTAATAGAGCTATGTTTATTCATCATGTTCATTGCGCTATTAGCTTGGTCTTTCTCAGTTTACGTAGAAATCAGTTTTGCTAAAATTACCGCAAACTCAGCAGCAATGTGGGGTGAAACAGTGTAAGAATTCCGTGCAGATGTTACTCCATGAGTCCATTTTACATAAAGTGATTATGTTCAATTCTTCGAATCAGTAACCTTGCGAATATTAAGTAGAATCCTTATTTTTCATAAAGTGATTGTGTTCAATTTTCCAAACCAGTAATTTAGCAAATAGTAAGTAGATATTTAGTTAGGATGCTAAGCACTGTCTTCATTACATGTCAATTAGATATATTTTAATTAAAATTGGTCAATATGTTAAAAAAATAAGAAAAATAGCTACTTTGTGTATGTGACGGAAGGATTATAATTCCATGCAAGGAATAATTATGATTTTGCTTTGGGCAGTTGGGAATCGAAGCTAGCTAATGCAGGACTAATGTTTGGGCTAACGGGAAACATATGTCTAGCATTTCTGTTTTTTCCTGTGACCCGGGGATCGTCTGTGTTGCCGTTGTTGGGAATTACCTCAGAGGGAAGTGTCAGGTATCACATATGGCTGGGGCACATTGTGATGACCCTCTTTACGGCTCATGGCCTTTGTTACATCTTCGTGTGGGGTTACACACACACTCTGGCAGAGGTATCTCCTAGCATCAAATTTGTATCTTCTATTGAAAATTATTTCATATATCGAGGATATAATTTTCTTGATCTTTTGTGGTTTCTGACATGAATTTATGTTCCTAAATCAATGTTATTAAATTTTCACTTAAATCATTGCACGCAGATGAAGCAGTGGGCTAAAACTGATATATCAGTTGTAGCTGGAGAAGTAGCTTTGGTTTGTGGATTGTTGATGTGGTTGACAACAATTCCTCGTATTAGAAGAAAGATTTTCGAGCTCTTCTTTTACACTCACCATCTTTATATTATCTTTATAGTCTTCTTTGTATTCCATGTTGGCTTCTCATATGCCTGCATTATGCTCCCGGGCTTCTACCTCTTCTTGATTGATCGGTTTCTTCGATTTCTCCAATCACGACAGCATATTCGTCTAGTTTCAGCTCGCCTTCTACCATGTGAAACTGTTGAGCTGAACTTCTCAAAAACCAAAGGTACATGTACATATATATAGCACATTTTGACTTCACTTATCTTCATTAGTTTAAGCGATTATCAATTGATGCTTTTGACAACTCTCTCATAACCAGGCTTGAGTTATACCCCAACAAGCATTATGTTTGTACATGTGCCGAGCATATCCAAAGTGCAGTGGCATCCTTTTACAGTTACTTCAAATAGTAAATTGGAGCCCGAGAAGATGAGTGTCATGATCAAAGGTGATGGAAGTTGGTCTAAGAGACTTTTCCACACACTCTCCTCGCCTTCTTCAGTTAATCGTCTTGATGTCTCTGTCGAAGGACCTTATGGCCCTGCTTCGACTAATTTTTTAAGGTAGACTAAAAAGTATAACGATAAGTCATTTGTTTAGGATAAAATGTTGTGTGAAGATTGTATGCTCTATTGCAATAAATATCGTCTTGCTAACATGTTGTGTAAACTTATCTGCCAGTATATCACTGTAATCATTGTTTTGCTTACTGATATCACTATAATCTTGCTAACATGTTTTGTGAACTTATCTGCTGGGACTTTACTGTAATCTTGCTAACATTTCGTGTGAACTTAACTGCCAGGATATCACCATATTCTTGAAAAAATGTCGTGATAACGTGTGTTCTGATACGATTATAAATATAACATTGCAGGCATGATGCACTTGTGATGATAAGTGGAGGAAGTGGAATAACCCCATTCATCTCCATTTTTCGGGAGCTCCTATACACTTGTGAAACACTAAAACGCAAGACTCCTAAAATTCTTCTAATCACTTCGTTCAAAAGCTCATCGGACCTTACCATGCTTGACCTACTCCTTCCAATTTCGGAAGGGCCCTTAAACATTTCCAAGTTGGAATTACACATTGAAGCATATGTAACAAGAGAGAAACAATCAACAGCAGAAATAAAGAACATAAGATCCGTATGGTTCAAACCCCATCCATCAGACTCGGACATAACTCCAACTCTTGGCCAAAACAGTTGGCTTTGGCTTGGAGCAGTCATCTCTTCATCTTTTGTACTATTTCTCATACTGATGGGGATTGTAACTCGCATCTATATCTACCCAGTCGACCATAACACAGACAATATCTATTCATACACAGCAAGAGCTTCATTAAGTATGTTGCTCATATGTATCTCTATAGCCATAACTTCTACTGCGGCTTTTCTGTGGAACAAGAAAGATAATGCCATGGAAACCAAACAGATACAGAATATAGAGGGTGCAACACCGGTGTTATCTCCAAACTCTCCAGTTTATAATGAGGAAAGAGAGCTTGAAAGTCTTCCACAGCAATCACTTGCTCAATCAACCAATGTGTACTATGGTGAAAGGCCAGATTTGAAGAGTGAGTTCAGTTCTCTCATCTATTTGCTATATTACAACATTTTATTATTATTTTGTCATGTTAATGAACACGGGACTTGAATGATTTTTAAAAATTAAAATCGCAGGATATTTGTTTGAACGAAAAGAATTGAAAGTTGGAGTTCTTGTTTGTGGACCCAAGGAGATGAGATATGAGGTTGCAAACATATGTTCATCTGGTTTGGCAGATAATCTTCATTTTGAGTCCATCAGTTTCAGTTGGTGATTTCTCATTTTTTCTTATGATGTTTTAATGATTGAATGAGTTTTCTGATATTCAGTGCGAAAATGAAGTGGTCTGAAAAACGTATGTTATGTAATGTTCTCTTCAATATTATGATTCATGATCATTTGTTGTTTAGCCTTATAAACCAGAGTGAATCAGAGTGCCCGTGTTGGAGAAACAAATAAAAATGAAAGTGTAATGTCTTCACGTGTCAAAAAAAAAAAAAAAGAGTCGAGAGTTGGATATTCACCTTTCTTTTCAATACTTAAAAACCGATACAATGAAATAACGTAATAATAAATTGAAGGAAATTAAATGAAAACTTTAAATACTTGATGGTTGATACAATTCTCATTTCAGTTCTTGTACTCACTAATTCAGCTACGCAGGAACATAAAATTTAAAATATAAATCAATATAAGCATTTCACATATCAAATATATAAATTTCTCGTCAAAAAATATTGATTCTTTAGAAATTTACACTATATTTAAGCCTTGCTGCATACTTGAGCTAAATCTAGTTCTTTACTTGTTTACTTATTTAAATTATGATTAAATATGTATTCAAATACATTAATATTATGTGTAGTGTAATTGGTACAAATAAAAAGTGTTAATTTTCTGCCGACAGACTACTTTGGGTTTGAAGTTGCCAAGTCTGGCCGTACGCTAGGCCAAATCTGAAACGGGTGAAGAACATTTATGTTACTCTTATGACATGACTTATGACTTATCCCATTCGTCCCATTTTATGTTAATTTTTTTTTTGATTCAAAGGGTAGTTTTATTAATCAAATAAATCAGCCAACAAAATAGAATTCAACCCAATAGGGACAGACCCCCTATCGAAAACTCGACCTGGAAATGAATATGACTCTCTCGCTAAATAGTGAGCCGCCATGTTAGCAGATCGTTTAACAAAAAACAACTCAATGTTTAGATCTCGAAGCATCATACGACACTCTGTAATAACTTGGCCAAACGGAGAACTCAAGATGACATTACTCCTAATAGCCTGAGTCGCTGTTAAGCAATCCGAATTGATCACAACTTTCCTCCAGTCTTTCTCTTTCACCCAACTAAGAGCCTCCTTCACTGCAATAGCATCTGCGTGCTCTGGTCTAATTATCCCATCGAACAGTTTCGAAGCACCCTGCATCACCTCACCTTTATCATCTCTGGCAATAAAACCAACACCATACTTTGAGTTCTTGGAAAAAATTGCAGCGTCGACTGATACCTTGACTTCATCTTTCTCTGGCTTTACCCAAGAAGTCGCTCCATCACCATTTTCTATGTCCTGGTACAGAGTCTTAGTTGAAATAACTTGGGCACTCTTCCATTCTGTAAGGTACTCTCTCGTCGAGTAAATCACAAAATTAACATTACTCTTTTTCTGATTCCATACAATGTTGTTTCTTGCCTGCCATATACTCCAACATAACGACACTATTTCTCCATGATCTTCTTTATTATTCATATGGAACATTCGATCAAGCCAAATATCGAATTCCATGCCAGCTGGGCTTTGACACATACTTCCTCTATTGCTCCAACACTGATAAGCAAACAGACAACTTACGAGCACATGAAAAAGTGTTTCCTCTTCAGCATTGCATACCGGACAAATCACAGTAACAGGAACTCTTTTTGCAGCCAAAACAGTTCTAGTAGGTAGACACCCAGATAAAGCTTGCCAGACCATTTTATGTTAATTTATTTGATTTTTACCGAGATTAAGAAAGGATGGTAAAAAAATGAGTGAAGTTAGTTAGAAAAGTGAGTAAAGTAGTGAAATTTATCAATATTTAATAATAGATTGGACATAGTGGAGGAAAGTAGTGGGTGTAATAGTATTTATTTAATAAAAATAGAGTATAAATTGGAGAAACAGTGTGTGTAATAGTCAAAAATAGTGTTCAAAAATAGTAAGTATAATATGTTCATTCTTTTTGGACGTCCCAAAAAGCAATAAGAGTCATACAAAATGGGACAACAGGAGTATGAGAGTGTGCTAGGGGTTTATTATAAATTTAAAAAAATACATATATAATTTCAATTTATAGAATACTAGGAACATAGCCGTTTTACGCACGGCCAATCGCCTAACTAATTTATTAATTTGATTAAATTTAGAATCCACATTTTCATAAATATATATTTTTTAATTTTAATACTAAAAATATTTATTAAAAGTGTATTATAATTTAAACATTAAATACAATAAATTATAATATAAAGAAAATATTTAATAATATAAAGTGAAATATATTTACATATATCTTAATTACATTTTCGTTAACGGTCACCCCTATTACAAATTTAATTATAAAATATTTAAATAAAAACTTTTACCAATCATTTTGTTTAATTTATTTATCGATATTTATAATTTATAAAAAAAATTAAAAATATAAAATAAAATATACTAAATACACGTTGACATTAATCGTCAACCCCTTTAGTGATATTTATAATTTATAAAAATATTTAAAAGTATAAAATAAAATATTCTAAATACACCTTAATTACGTTAAGTCAACCCCTTTTACAAATTTCAATCATAAAATGATTTAATAAAAAAAATTATGAATCATTCATAAATATTAAAATTTGTAATAATTTCAAAAATAAAAATTACAATTATTAAATAATTTTCTTAAATTATATCAACATTCTCATATTTTATTGAATTTGGTAATGATGTAATAATTTATTTTAATAAAATTTTAATTTACTTCAATATAATATATTATTGCATCAGATATTCACAATTATATTGTATATTGAACAAATTAATTTTATAAATTCATGATAATTATTTTTTTTACTATTGAATTTAATATTTTAATATATATATATATATATATATATATATATATATTAATAGTATACTATAAATGTTAATACTTATTTTTTGAATATTGATTTGGAGTAATAGTTCTATTAATAAAATTTAAATATTTAAAAATAAGAAATAAAAGATATTAAGTATATCTTAACTATGTTTTCTTTAGCCATCACCCCTCTTACATATTTTGATTGTAAAATAATATAATAAAATTTTATAAATCATTGGATATAATTTATTTATCAATAATTGTAAATAATAAAAATATTAAAAATATAAAATAAAATATACTAAATATACCTTAATTACCTTTACATTAGCTGTCAACTCTTTTTACAAATTTCAATTATAGAATTATTTAATAAAAAAATTGTGAATCATTCATTTTAATTTATTTATTAATAAATATAACTTATATATTTTTGCTTCATTTATCTTCTTTTTTGAGATTTAGAAGTTATAAAATAAAATGATTTTCTGTACGTTTTTAAGCGACACTAAATATTTAGGCTCTAATTTTATTTTTGGTTTTTATTAATTAAAAAAATAAATTATTAAATATATATGAAATAAAACATGATATAAATTAAAAAAACATGTATCAAAAATTATTTTTAAAAAAATGTGTTAAAAAAAAACTTACCATATCACATATTGGGGGTAATTAATCTAAAGGCAAAAAAAAGGAAAAAAGCGTGCACATCAATTACAGGAAAAAATATATTATTATTTTCATTTGAAATTCTATTTTTTTAATATAAAAATTTATCCATTTAAAAATAAACAATTTAAAAAATTGTGCATAAGTTCTCACAAGCACAATTACATAATATAATTAAATAGAATTTTAAAATTAAAATCAAATTACCAATTAAATATTAAAATTTTGTAATTCTCGATTGAAATTCTTTTTCAATTTTAAACAAAACTCAAATGTTAAAAATTTAAAAGACCACTTAAAATTATATAATTAATTTTATTAGTACTCTTAATAAGATAGGAGGGTCATGAACTCGGGATTGTACTGCAAAAATAAAAGTGAGTTTTTTAAAATAATATAACAAAATTGATTTAAGAAAATTGATATCAATTCTAGCTGGTAATAATTACCGTGATAGGAATCGATCCTTGAATGAAAACCTGTGTAACATAATAATGAAGTATTGAAGTAACTTGGTTTTGGACGGCACTAATTTTGGAGAATTGTATACCAGAATGCAGGGATTGCCTTTAACATCGGAGAGCTTACATAAATTCGGGACGGTCCTGCAAGTTGGGACTGAATGTAGAAGGAGTTTCACTTCCATTTATCGTTTCTTTTATGTATGAAGTAGTTTTACGATTTTAAATCAAACAAAATTACTTATAAAAGATTGGAGTTTGTATGGATAATAATATAAGTTTTTTCTTGGGGTAAGGTTAATTATAAATAAATTAAGTATTTATGTATATATGGAAAACTTAAAACCAATATTTTGGAGAACTTTGATACGAAAAGATTATGTTTTGAATAGTTAACAAACAGAAACTTGTATGATTTAAAAGTGCAACTCAATCCATAAATAATATGTAAAATTTATTTTTATATTCAGAAGAGTAGAGTTTATTTTTACATATACTTTTCACTTGAACATATAAATAATGGTAAAATACCGAATTTATTAATTAACGTCTACCGTACCAAATTATTTTTTTATTTCAACTTAAACCTATTATAACAAATAATTTGATGCAATTTTCATTTCGATTTCTACTCATTTCTCCGAACGAGTAAAATCCAATGCGAAGGTGGGGAAGAATGGAGAGTGGAGACAGTAAATAGTTAAAACAGTTTTTATATTAGAAGTTTAGTTGTCAAATTTTTATTAATTTTTTATTCATTAATAATAATGGATCACATATATGTAAAAAAAATTCACTAATTAAAATGAGTTAAACTCATAAAAACTAGTGATTAGTGTGTGTTCATGGACACACATACTAATAGTTAAATTAGGTGATTTTAGCACATAAATACAACACAAAACATGACAAATGGGAATCTAGAAACTTGGAGTAGCAAGGCTTTAAAAATAGATTGAATGGACAAAGATTAAAAAGCATGTTACATCAATTCAACTTTATTACATGAAAAGGAAACAAGTTTAGTACTCATTAGGCCCGCCACCAAACAATACTTGTGTACAACTAATACCAAGGTCCAAAGCAACAGTCAATTGCAGGCCCATTATGAGAGAGAAGGACAACTACCAATGTACACATCCCCCCCCCCCCCTTCTAGTTGTTTCTGTTTTTATATATATGTTTTTCCTTTTTGCTATATATGTTTTTATATAGTTTTTCCTTTTTGCTATATATATATATTTTTATTTATTTATGCGAGACCTTAATTCAGCCCTGAATCACTTTAAAATACAAGAGTGAGAATATAATGAATAGAAAATGTGGAATCATGCAGAATGAACTAGGCTTTTGAATTGTTGATTGAAATAATGATGAAAAAGGTAATGTGTTAAATCAGAAAATTTAGCGATGCAAAAGAATAAATGTATTTAATTTATTTTGATTATTACATGTGGATGAATTTATGAAGAGTGGATCACGTTATTCTTAAAATTTAAAAATATTAATAGAACGACTTATCATCTTATATTATATTCTAACAACGGGTGTCGATCGCTTTGTTGAATTTTGTTAATCTACTGGTCATGGGTGATATAGTACTAGACTGCTTCAGAAATTACATTCAGATATTGACAGTATATGTGTAGGGTGTGCACATGCATGTAATGTGAAAGAGAGTGAAGTTGTGGGGAAAAGAAAGGGATGGAAACGAGTGGAGATGTAGGCAACTGGGGTATAGATGTTATGGACTAGTTAGACAAACTCCGAAAAATCAATTGTAGGAGGAGAGCTTTGTGTCGAGCCACGATAGGCTGTTCGTTGGCCAGGGTTAGCACCACCCGTGCAATCATCCAGAGGAATCACAGACAAAACTTCAAATATTGATTTTTTTTAAAGATAATGTATTGTAAAGAAATACATTATCATGTACTAGTATGTTTACTAACTATTAGGAGGAGGATCGGATAGTGAAGGGGTAAAAGCGTTATTCCCTATCGTTTCAAATCCCGTCCTAAACAAGGGCTGACTCCCCGGCTAGAGTTAAAATAATTAATATAATTTTTTTTATTTTCGATCATTTTTAAAGCCCTATGATAATTTTTGGTTTTGGCAATTCTAGTGTTCATACTTACAATTTTAATATTTATTTTTTAGTTATCGCTATTTTTCATGCTATCATATCATCACTTCTTGGATAGTTAAATTACAATTCTTACAAAAGAGTTTTATACATTTACCCTAATTTCTTGATTTTACTCTTACTTTTCAACCGTTTAATTATAATTTTTCAAATAAATAACACAAAAAAACTAAGATAAGTTCTCAGAAAAATTGGTTTGCATGAGTGCATTATCGTCCAAGAGTCATACTATTGATAGTGCTATGTCCTTAAGTTAGAGAGGGCATATTATGTGGGTAAAGATATTTTTATAACAATTAAAAATTTTAAAAAGACATTAGAAGTGTTGTTTTGACAAATTTCACAAACTATAAGACAATTTCAAACATTTAAAAATTAATAGCAAAACCTATCATATATTTTCCTGCACAAATAACAAGGAGATGAGATAGATGTTAAGTTTCACAAACGATTAAATACAAATCTAGTTGTGAATTAATTGTTTTATGATAGGGATTTTATTTTCGAGATCACGATGAATTTTCAAATTTTTTGAAGAAGGAAAATTTTGTATGTGTATAAAATTTTAAGCACCGGCTATCTTGAAATCTTAATTAGTCCTAAATTCTGGGTTCGACTCTGACTTGTCCGAAATCTTTGATAGATAAAGGTCGAACTAAATTATAATTTCTGAGTGCGAAATAAATTTTAATTCTAACGGTTAATATATGGTAACCAATCAGATATACCTCTATTTCTTTGTGATATAATAAATTAATAATATATATATTGGTCACATTTTAAATCATGCTTCTCCACAATATAAAACATGTTCTCTTTGTCACAAACAAAAACATAAAACTAGTTATCACTCTTTTCTCTACTCTCCCATCCTCTCTAAAAAAGCATGGGTTTCCCAACAGCTTACACACAAGTGTTCTTCCCTAAACTCTTCATCCACTTACTCTCCATTCTTGGTCTCATCAGAACCCTCATTTCCTCTGTCCTAACCCATATGGGTCTCCAAGATTTTCTCCAACAAGAACACTCCTCCTACCACGATAACCCCACCGTCTTGTACCCACCTCTCTCCGCCATCCTCATCCGTGAGCTCCTGCCTGTCGTAAAATTTGAGCAACTTTGCGAAGGAGAGTCACCACAGGGTTGTGCAGTTTGTTTGTACGAAGTGGAACAAGGGGAGGAGATAAGGTGGCTGTCAAACTGTAAGCATATATTTCACATGGGATGTTTGGACCGGTGGATGGACCATGATCAAAAGACATGTCCACTTTGCAGGACAAATTTTGTGCCATTTGCATTGCAAGTTGTGTTTAATCAACGCTTATGGGATGCTTGTGCTATTACTGATGATTATTACAACACTGAATATAATTCTCTTTCTGCTTTTTGATTCATTCGGATTATTTCACAATTTCACATTGTATCAATTGCTTTGCATTTCGATCCAACGAACAACATGACATGTAAATTATATATATATACAAGATTACCAGAATAGAAAATAAATCGAACAAAATTTGAAATTCATTTCACAAAAATATTTAATTGACGGAACCTTGAGAAATTAATAATGGCTTTAACCCATTTTAAATTATGTTATTACATTTGATAATAGATTTATGTATCGGGTGAATTACGAAGTTGAGTTTAGATGTGAAGTAGATACTAGTAGTATAGGTAGGCATCAAAATCTATAAATTAAGAGTGCATGAGAGTATTTATTTATTTTAGGGGGGACTATCTCACTATATTTACTTAACTTTTTAACACATAACAGGGACACTTTGAATTTTTAACAGAGATTTCGTTTTTGAAATTATTACAAAGTGGGACAAGGTATTTATTTTTTGGATAGGCAGGTTGGTCATGGTATTATGATGGTGAATTATTATGAAATAAAGAAAGTGGGTGACAAATGACAATATTGTAGGCAGAAAAATATTGTTGGCGGTTTGAGGAGCTGTGTCCTGATCTTGAGGAAGAGTAGAAATTAATTTGCATTACATATCAAACATTTATGTACCATTTTGAACAAAACATCATGGTGCGCTCCAAGATATTTTGGCCAAAAAACTAATACTCACCCATAAAACTCAAATGCCACATATTATACTATCCTGATTTTTGAACCATTCGGGTTGAGAATTTCGACAGTACTCACACTCACATGTGCCTAAATACTTGAAGGATTTAAGTATAGATGCTTCGTTATTTTTCAAAATTTATTATTTTCAAATAAATATTTAAATATTAAATTTTCATTTTAAAAATAGTTTTTTTTATAAAGGTAATACAGTAATACGTACGCAACCTTGTCATCATAATAACAAAGATGACCGAGATTTGGCTGGGCTTGGGCTAACAGTTTCTGGCTCATTTTGTCAGAATAGAACTTTAACCCAAATTTCTTAAAGAGTTGCGTTAACAAATAAAAAACTAAATTTAAGGCCGTGCTCCGCACCGGGTTGGAATATTTTAAATTTGATATATGTATTATATTATATTAAAATATTTATTGTTATTAATATTGTTAAACGTTAAGAGTGTTGCAGAAGGGGGGTTCAATGCAACTTGATAATTTATCACCTATCTTGCTAACAACAAATAAGAAGTAATAATATCAAGTTAAAAATACAAACAACAGTAAGCAATTAAAAGAAGAAATGTGTTTTACTTCAAAATTTATTTTATTAATTTTTGTTTATGCTACAACTGATCGGAAGAAATTTTCAGCTTCAATAGATACAATAACAAGAGAATGCTAGTGTTTCTATGCTTGAGAAAAGTTAACTCAGTTGCATAAGGGAAAGTGTTTGTGAGATATGTGTATTTATGCTAAAACACATATCTCACTTACAAGTGTCTTTTCCTTGTTCCTAGGACAATGCTGGAAATAGAAACTTCACTTTTCCTATTCAAATTTATCTTCATTTCATTTGTAGATAAAGTTGCTCTGAGAAGATTTGACATTCTTGACTCTTTGAGCACACTTTATCTTTTTGCTTGCTTTTTCTCAAGTTGCAGTAGTAGACTTGACAGACTAGGTAGAATTGTCAAGATCAATCTGTGAATTAACATTACCTAGTTTGCTATTTGAAACAGACTGTCAGCTTCACCAAAAGGTTACTGTCAACCTTTAGCTTTTCTTTGGTTACAACATCTTCGACTCCGCATACTTTACTATCAAGCTTGCCAGTCTTCTAAAACATGTTATCGTCCAAAGGTACTGTCAACTAACCCGCCAAACATGATGTCAATTATCCCCGCCAAAGTTACTATCAGAGAAACTTGCGGTCAATCTCCGTCAAGTTTACTGTCGAGGAATAGTTGCTGTCAGTAAAACTTGCTATCTTAGAATCTCCATTCTCCGCCAAGCTTACTGTCGAAAGAATAGTTGCTGTTAGTAAAACTTGATGTCTTAGAATCTTCATTCTCCGCCAAGTTTACTGTCGAATGAATAGTTGATGTCAGTTGTTTCAAAAAGTGTTGTCACTTGAATATGTTGTCGTAGATTTCAGCTTACAGAATGTTATTTTCAATGATTTGATCTATGATGTGCATGAACAATTTGTGAACTTCTACTTTATAGATCATTTATTACATTTTTACAAGAGAATAACTATGATACTTACTGTCACCTGCTTGGCTTTTTGTACATACTATTACAAGAACATTTTAAACATACTGTCAATATGTATATGACAGTATTATGTTTTACTTAGTTAATTTCTAATTAATCTAAGTAAAATATTATTTGATTACATTATTAACACCACAATCTCTAACAAATATAATATATAGGATATATTTAATAAGTAAATTATACATATTATTATATTGAATTTATATTAAATATAAAAATTATGTAATATCAACATAAAAAACTTTTGATTAAATTAAAGATTATTTTAATTACTAAATATACCAAAACTTTTAAAAACTAATACTTTATAAATTAATAATATTTTTAAAATAATATTTTTTTGTCCTACTTCAAAACTGTTAGGATCTAGGCGCTTACCACTACGCCAAAAGCAGTTACTTTTGGAGAAGGCACAACCTATAATATTTATATTGTAGCAACTAGCGGCACGTTTTGATTTAGGAAGATGCTAGCACTCCAACAATCCCCCAACATCAGTCAGTACTAACTAGACCATGTTAAGAGACAATGGTTGCACAGCATGCCTTTGGCATAATATGCGCTCTTGGCATAATTATGTGCTCTGTGGGATTCGAACTCGTGACCTGCTCAGATACCAATTGTTAGGATCTAAGCGCTTACCACTACTGTGACGCCCTCCAAATCCGATGTCTAGATTTGGGGTCACTGACCAATCAACAATAATAACATAATAAATTAGAGGCGCACTAAGGACCGCTAACAGGTTATAGTATGAAATTAAGTAGCTGAAACTACAAGTAAATCCAAATACTTTATTACAAGCCCACTACTAATACATAAACTCAAATCCATAAATCTAGATAGGTTTTAAGTCTAGATTCAGTTTTATTACAAGCATTATCTACAGACATATTAAAACAATTAAATACTTGGGAGGCCCGAGAAGCGAGCGGTCCCGACACCTGTCTCTCGCTACGCCTGCTAGAACTGCTGGAATGACTCATACTAACAGTCTGGTATGATTTAGATAAAAAATAAGAGTGAGCCAAAGAAATGCTTAGCAAGTATATGAACAATTGAAATGTAGTCAATATATGAGATCTGTATAGAGAACGGAATATAAAACAGTTTATTATAAAAACTGAACAGTAAATAAATTACAATTTATCTCAAACTGAAACAATGAAGTATGTCATCAAGATGAATCAACTGCTCAAAATCAATATATAATAGTCATGCTGGCAATATGGATTGGATACATAAATATAAACATTATTGTCACCTGATCAGTTCAAAAGCAATAAGACATCTTTATAGTCTATCGGTACATTTCTATACACATAGTTATAACAAGGATTCTCTATAATAGGTACCAAATAGGCAAGTAATGTTAGCCTATAGGAAGATGGAATGGTTACCATATCCTCTTCAATAAATGCTGGACTATTATTTCAGAGTCTCTGACACTAGAATTCCAATCAAATAGAGCAAACCCAAGTAAATAAGGTATGCTTAGTTTCAACTACACACCATATCCTCGTTATTTAGACAATAATTTGCTGGATATGATTAGTTTATTATAATCAACTTCCAATATTCAGAGTACGAATAACAAGTAAATCTTATGCACAGAATAAAATAGGAATCATAAATAGTTCCGAACAATAAATATTTATCATGATATGAGTAACTAAAACAGTAAAACAAAAGTGTTTGGGAAGATCAAGAAGAAAATACTTGCCTGATGTAGAAACTGTCATAATCTGGAATGAGACGACTACATTACTCGTTTATCTACCACCTCGCTCGTATCTACCAACACAATATTCTAATTTAGATTCTAGTGTCTACACATGCGTTCTATTAATAATGAACACCAAATAATAATTAATAAACAAGTAATAAAAATTAGCAGGCGATGATGCACATAAATCATATAGCATATAAAACTCACAAATTAAAGAGTACTCAAAGAAATAAAAGTAGACTCTAAAATATTATTTAAGTCGAAGTGGACCTTTATTATCCACTCCGGATAATTATTGGATCCATAAAATATTTTATAAAATATTAATCCGGATTTATAAGTAAATTAGGAAATTGAAACTATTTTTAGAATTTTCGGATTATTTTTAAGATCTCAAACCAATTGGTTTCGTTTAAAATGGGTAAAAAGAATATTAAGTAAATATAAATAATTAAATTATTTCTATTTCTCAAAATAATTAAATCCAATTATTTTTAATTATATTTAAATAATATTTAATTAATTAAATTAATCGATTAAAATAAATTAATCAATCAATTCAAATTAATTAAATTATTATCTAAATAAATTAAAATAATTAAACTAAATCAATTTTAAAATCAAAATAATTTATTTTAGATTTAAAAAAACACTTTTTTCCAAATAAAGAAAATGATATTATAAAATAAGTCCAGAAGTAGATTTTTTTAGAACATGGTTTTAAGATTTTGAAGATCAAAACAAGACTAGCCAAGAACAACCTACAACTACTGGGCAACACCAATCTAGCAACAAGTCTTACAAACACACCTCCAATCGGTGCAAACAACCAAGTCGGGGGGAAAAAAACTCCAGCCCACAAAAGCTTTGGGGTCTCTTGTAAACTAGCATCTATGGAATCATTTGCATAGATTGCTACATTGGAAGCCCACATCCAGTGAGGTAACTTAGTTTGGAGTTGTGGCACCTCGTTTCCAGATTCCAAAAGTCCGGAATATAAAGATTCATCATCTCCGTTTTCCTGGATAAACCTACTTCCTGCAACTGGTAACATTTGCCTAACAGAATGTAGTTTCAACCTTCATGAACCTTTTCTCAAAACCTCATAAGCAACAATGGAAAATGCATAAACAACATAGATATCAACAAATGCAATTGCACCGCCAATGCTCAGCTTCCCAGCAATCAAAATGACAAGCAAGGAAAGAAGAGCAAATAGAAAGAAACATACATCTCTCAGAAAACATTTCTTGTCAATATGAACATGTTGATCAGCTACAATAAGAGCAATAGTCCCAACAACAACACAAGTCACAAACACAGCTCCACCTAACATGCTGTTTAGCCCAACTCCTCCTTCATCACTACCAACAAAAGCAGCAATGCTAGCAAACACATCTGACGCCCCATTACCTAACGGAAGTAGAGTCACCCCAGCAACAGTAGGCGGCAAGTTCCACAGATCAGACAGCGTCTCAAGCGAACAGCAAAAATAGTCCGAAGCAGTATTACCCAATAGATAGAACAAAGCAACCAACCAAACTCCCAAAACCAAAAAGCCCAAAATTTTAACATTTTCGCAATCACATGAGGAAAACTGAATGTAATCGAAAAATCCTCCTGATGTACATTGAGGATAGGCGGTCAAGAACTCACACCGGCTATTGTAGCCTTCATGTTCATACAATCCAGCACAAGCATCAGGCTCTTCAGCAATCAAATCAGTCGGTATATCCCCTTCTAAATCAGTTAAATTCAAGCCAACTTGTTCTAAATTTCTTCGGATCACAGTATCATTGTGCATCAAATCACCTCTAAAATTCCAATTCTTGTCAAACTTAAAAGATTGTTTCTGTAATAAACTTTTAGAAAATCCCTTTTGGTAAAACAAGAAAATAAGCAGCACAGAAGCGCAAAGACCGTTAAAAGCTCCACGAAACTTCATGTGTTTCTTGTGATAAAACCCATTGAAAAAATCAACAAACTCCATCACAAAACCACCAGAATTCAACAAATTTGACCCAAGGAAACTTCAAACAGGATAATAACTAATCAACTATAAAGTTTGAATCTTTAGCCTTGACAACAAAAAAAGAGTCCATGATTTGACAAAATGAGACGACAAATTGGCAAAAAAAACAAAGAAAATCACAACCACTCAACATAAATAAAAAAACACACACATCAATCTGAATAAACGGGGTCTGCTACCATGATTCCAATCGGAAATGAAATTCAATTGGCCGGAAAATTTTCGGTTACTCGAAGATCGCACACCAACCTCAAAAATACGCATAGCCACATGTTGCAGACATCAATACAAACCCAAAACCAAACTTGAATTACACAAACCACCTCAAAATCACCAGGTCCGGCCATTACAGCCGTTTTCCGGTCAATCTAATCGATACATACATGCTGCTCAGCTTACCCATAACTCAGCTAGGTGATGGCCGTTTTCCGGTCAATCTAATCGATACATACATGCTGCTCAGCTTACCCATAACTAACCTAGGTGATTAAAAGCAAATAACAGACCCAGCACATATAGTCCGATCGAATCGGAACAATTAACCGGCAAAAAATCCGGCGAGTTCAACACCATGTCCACTCGAAATCTCAATCAAAATCAAACAAAGCAAAGACAACAAGGCTACAGCTAGCAGACACACATACAACTTGTATACACATATACGTAAGAATCATGATGGAAATCGTGGGTATTCGACCGGAGCTTTACTTTCCGGCAACCCCATATCAGCCACAAACAACCATATAAAAGCTATCAACAGGTTCCTGGCTATGTAAACAACTCAATTATATACACCAAGATAAAACCCAGGTCACAGAGCTTGGATTCCGATTACTCGAAGCCAGCTCCGACCAAAAATCACGCTCAGAAACTAAATTACCAACATACATAGACTCACAAGAACACAGGATATCTAGCTGTATAAATCAATTAAGTAATCGATTAGCAGATACAAAGATTCAAAAATCCAAAAATCTCAGTCAAAAATGAATTGATGCGAATATGACGCTAACTTGAAATTGACACTACCAACATATAGCACGAACCATGAGCTACAAATCGGTTATTCAAACTTGGTAAACGGCTTAGCGAATCACCTGTAATAAAGATTTGATTCACTAACACAAACCCTAATTATCTCTGCGTTCTCCCCCAAATTATCAAGCGGTGACAATTGATTTTAGTAATTTTTATTATTATTAAAACTATTTATATTTTAAAGAAATTTAGGACTTAATCTTAATTAAGAGATAAATTACCCTTTAATAAAATAAAAAATCTAAAAATCATTTTTATGGGATAAAATATAAATATGAATATTTTCGAATAAATACAATATATATGTCAAAAATTTTCAAAAATTATGAATGATCCAAAAATGATAAAATAGATTTATTTTGAGAATTTTATCATTTTCACAAAAATAAAAGCACCAAAAACAAGGTATGTAGTCTTCTGTAGGGGCCGAGTCCGATAATGACAAATCGAAATAGCATTATTCTAACACAACAAAAATTACAGCAAAATTGAATAAAATATTTTAAGCTACACAAAAGTCACATAATACATAACATGTAATTTTTCTATTGATTAAAAATCCTAACGCAGATAAATGCATAAAAAAATCTGACTCGTCAAAAATCATATTAAGAGCGTATTTAAATATTATAAAATATACGTAATTTTTTCGGTCGTTATAACTACACCAAAAACAGTTATTTTTGGAGAAGGCGCAACCTATAATCTTTATATTGTAGCAGTCGCCACATTTCGATTCAGAAAGATGCTGACACTCCAACAAAAGCAATATAAAAAGAGTATCAATATTAATAAGCTAATTAAATATTAAATTTTTAATAAATTTCTATATAAATATATGATTCCTTTATTATTATAATTTAAAATTCTTTAATATTATAAATATATTTAAAATAGTTTAACAAAACATGATTTAATCATCATTTCTTTTTCGAATTTTAAACCATGTGTTGTATTGTACCCATACATCTTTTGGTGTTCATTGCTATTTTATTTAAAAAGAGATCTTTTACTGATTGAATAAAAGTATGATTAGTTATTGTGTATTTAAATATAAAGACATGCTATAAATAAATAAATATGAATACCATACCATTTATTTTTTTTAAATGATAATCACAAGAGGCAGTAGATTTCTTCAAATCTGCATTTTAAATTCGTTATTATATGATATCATGTTACTACAAACAATAGTTGGATTACATAAGAAGCATAATAGTCAATACGTTAAAAAAATATCAGGGTTCGTGTTCTTATTCTCTTCTATAATATTTTTTTATATATTTCCTCTTGTAAATATAAATAATGTAAATGAGGGATAATGAAGTTTTATTCCATTATTGTTATGAACAAAATTAACTAAAAGTAATCATATATAAGAACAAAATAAATAAAATAAAGTATATATTAACAGGAAATAAAGTTTCCATAAACTATTCGGGTCATGGTTAAATATGAAATTATAAGAGCAAACCCGTTTTTTAAATCTTTTTTTATATAATATCGGGTTATAAGTAAAATATCATGTTTGGATAATATAATAAATTAATTTTTTTTCAAAAGCATGAAATAATAATTAAATAAAAAGACTTGAAAAATAGAATTTAAGTAAATATTATTCAAATATTATAATAATTATAATGATAAAAGATAAGTAAATGTATTTGTAATTCAAACATGAAAAAAATTAAAAATTATTATATATTAAGAAACTGAATTATAGGTCATTTATGATAAAACTTGTAAATGAGAAAATCAATCAATGCATAATAATTACAAATAAGGAAATTAATCATGTATTATAAATTTGGGTAATATTATTAAACAAATATTTTCTAATTTAAAATGGGTCATGGGTAAAATAAATAGATTTGGAATAAACGAACCTATAAATAATTAATAAAAATATTTATAAAAGAAAATATTTATGGATATTTGCGGACTTGGAATTGGATATGTGTAGATTTGAAATCAAATAAATATTCATGGATATTTGCAGACTTGGAGTTGGATCTGTATAGATTTGGAGTCAGGTAAGTCCTATTCACCTATTATATATATAAAAGATGATTGGAAAAAATCGTTAGAATACAATATAAGATCCTGGTAAGTCAGTCTCCTAACATCTTGAGGTTTTAGAGAACTGGTAACTTAACATGGTATCAGAGCTCCAGTCGGCAGAGTCTAAGGTTCGACTCCCTGCCACCCCTAATATTCTCATAATTAATTATGGACACGAAAGACTTGTTATTGCCCCAAAGATGGGCGTCCGTGATCCACTCTCGACCCATAAATGAGCTTTCGGCTTTCGAGTGAGGGGGAATGTTAGAATACAATATAAGATCCTGGTAAGTCAGTCTCCTAACAAAAATTAAACCATCTTTATAATATTCAATTTTTTGTGCGCGTTAATATATATTTAATTTAATTTTATATTCAGTTAATATTATCGTCGTGGGAATTTTTGGCGGCTGCATTGTTAAACAGTAGTAGAATGCAAGCGTCTTTCTAAGCAGTAGACTCAAGTACACTTATCCTTAAACTCAATAATTAATATGGGGTAATCGTCTCTCCATCTTTACTTTGTTCTATATATTTATATTTATATTTATATTTATCTGATTACAGCTCTAGTTATTGTTTTTAAATTTTATTTTTATGTTTTCTTTTGAAATTTTCAAGTTCATAATAGTTCTTGAATTTCTGATTTTACTTGCTCCTTTATACTAAATGCTCTTTGAGATGTTTTTTTAAATCTGGGCTTATTTGGTTTTGTTTCGAAAGGTGGAGAAATGTGAAAATTTTATCTAGTATAGAATTAGCTTTACTTGATTCTTGCTTTGTAAAGGGTATATTTCTGATGATCGTGCTGGTTTGAGGCTTTTGTTATTTGATGATCATCTAACTATCTCTCACTTGGAAAAGAGTTCAGCAGACGGGGGAAGATGTTAAAATGAAAACCGAGAGACATAATGTGAGCTATCTGCGTGAAGCCTCAGAAGTACTTTACCAAGGAGTTTGAGCGCCATTGGCCTGGTATATTTTACATTTCAAGAAAGTGTGACACTCAAACTGTGGTTCTTAGGGAAGCGTATGGACATCGAAAACTCATCTGGAAACACCCCCTTGCTGATATCAGTGACAAATATGCGCGAGCCTAGTGAAAGAAGGGGGATGCTTAAGAGAAGCATAGGCTTTATATAAGAACACAAATGAACATCTAGACCAAATAAGGAATGTAATGTTTGTGGTGAGAATTTCTGTGACATTAGATGCACTTCTGAAGGAGAGTGGGATCATATTCCGCTATCTTAATAAGAGTCAGATGAAACTCCGCAAAGTTCTCGACTTCTTTCAACTTGTATGTAAAACCTGATAATTATTGTATGGGGCTGATCGACAAATATGTAATTAAGCATTCCGGGGCTGTCAGAATATCGCCTCACTCCCTAAATCCCACCCCTTCACGAATTTAGTCATATAGCTAGAGCAGAGCTCGATGAGACATTACTAGCCACCATTTAGCCAAGTAGTTGCACATGTTCAGAGAAAAAACTCATATAAACTTGGGAAGTTTTAATCAAGGGTTGTGGCAAGCATTATAAGAGCAAGGATACTGATTCTTCAAGAATAGTCGGAGTGTTACAATGCCTCGTTAACACCGATATTCTGTCATCATGGTGGGTCATAAAATTAATTCTCAAGGTTGCTGATGGCTTTTCTAATGCTTAGGTGGGAGGTAACAGCGTAAAAGGTTCATTCTTATTCTCGTCCAGGTCTTCCACAGATGGCTGTATATAAAAACGGCTGTGCGTGATGGTTCCTTCCGGAAAAAAGAAGGAAGATTTATTCTTTTAAGAATAAAGTGCACTCCGTGTACTCGCAGTTTATGTGTCAAACTATTTGGGATACCCACACTCCATAAACTACCACATGATATATCCTATTTCCAACTTTTTTACGGTTTGCTGTTTTCCGTCAATTCCGGCTAACCTTTCTTTTGTTGAGGGTATTTTTGACCTTTATTATAAGGGATTAATATGGGAGTTTTGGGTGGATTATTTGCTTTTGGTAGATGGTTTGAAGAGATTTGCAATTGGAAGAATCCCACCATTCTGATTCACATATTATTCTAGACATGGGTATTATATCTGGTCCTAATTCTGCCGGCCATTTTCCTCTACCTGTTCTCGATTGGAATTTCGCACTACAGATGGAGGCCCAAGCATCCTACTCACTTGGATATTCGCATCTCTCAAGCTGAAGATGTATATCCTGACGTACTGGACGAAAATTTTATACATTTCCTACAACACGTTCTAGCGACATTGTTAGGATGAGATATGATCGTATGAGAAGTATTGCAGGCAGGATACTGACCATTGTGGGAGACTTTACAATTTTTAGGGAGAGGCTGCAATCTTTGTTAAGTTGGAGAGATCCTAGAGCTACAGCGCTGATTGTAATTTTCTGTTTGATTACTGCTATTGTTCTCTATATTGCTCCTTTCCAGGTGGCCCTTTCAACAATATTTTACATCTGAAGACATCCAAGGTTGCGACACAAGCGTCCTTATTTAGAACATGGCAGGAAGATATGACAGTAAGATCCATGAAATTTCCACGAAAGATTTGGAAACAGATAAAAAATTGCAGGCTCATTATTCCACCAAACCATGATTTGGTTTCTTGTAAGGTGTATATACATCTCGTGAAACTAGTTAGTAGTTGCCGACTTTTTCAAAACTCTGCAACAAAAAATAGTTTTACGATTCTATGCCAAACACCACATTTTTCACATTATTTGTCAGAATTGAACTGTTTTTTCTTGCATCATCTCTGATTGCTACCTCTCAAAGGGGAACAATTCTATTTGGAGTGGATGTATGTAATAATATAATAGAAATGAATGAAAACCTAAAAGGTATGTCTTAAACCCTTATAATAAAAGGTCAAAAATACCCTCGACAATTAGATGGAATTGACGGAAAAGAGCAAACCATAAAAAAGTTAGAAATAGGGTATATAGCATGTGACAGCTTATGAAGTGTGATATCTCAGCTGGTGTGAAACACAAACTATGAGTATACAAATGCACTTTACTCTTCTTTTAATTTCGAGTCACCAATTCTCTTTTTGCTGAAAGCCAGCGAGTGACTGAATCTGCATGATAAAGCTAGCAAAATGCAGAATAGGATCTTTTGTACAGGTTGAAATAACATTTACTTTGTGATTTCGTCATTTCAAGACTTCTTGCTCTGTAATGTACACATGGTTATTGTATGAATGTCACATTTTTTAGCTTCAAGTACTCAACTAAACTATGTTGTCCAATTATAGTAGATGGATATAAATATAAGATAATTTGAAATCACTATAATGAGTTTTGTTATAATAGTTTATCAAATACAAGTTGAACCTCGATAATCGAATATCTTTGAGATCAGATTAAAAATCAATCGAGATTAAAAATATTCTATTTTTATTATATTAGGTTTGGAAAAATATAGGATAAATTTGTGGTAGCGACACTCCAGGGGGGAAGTCTTGACCAAAACATGACACAAAAATCAATCTCTCCAGAAACATCGCTGTCAATTTTGAAACATACACTAAGAGATGGGATCCCTTTCATTTCTGGGACAGCTGCTGCGTTCATTTGCAAAAATGGGACGGCATAGTTCATCCTTGCAAAAGTAGCACATCCAATTCCCTACATTGGCGGTCATCAAAAGCTAGGAGCTGTTTCATTTTCAATGAAGACCGCCATGCTACATGGCGGTTTTTGAAGTTGGAAAACATGTGATGACCGCCATTCTACATGGCGGTTATGAAAGAAAGAAAATATGTGATGACCGCCCTTTGTTGTGGCGGTCATAACATAGATTGAAACGGATAAAAACGCCACACATCATGGCGGTCACACATATTTATCTGCTATATCTTATCTGAGAATCTGAATATATGATTTTATCTTATCTGAAAATCTACTTTTACTTAAATATCGGCATTTTTTATTGGTATATTATCATATATTTACGTTCATTTTACATTCAGTCTTTGTACTATCCTCTTCCGCGTTTTAATCTGCTCCTCTGCTGCTGCTTTGCTGCTTCTTCTTCGAGGTACTTCTTCAGATTACTTATTTGTTTCATTACTTGCTTTATAGATTTCGTTACATCTACTTACAATTGTAAATTTAATATGTTGCGATTATATGTCAGTTTATATTATATATTCAAGAATGTTAATTTAGAATTAATGTTATGTTAAAATATGTTAACGCAATTTTGATTATGATAAATTTATATAAATTGGCTTCAAATTTGAGTTTAATTTTGTACAATTTTTGTAACTGCATGTTAGTTTAGAATTAATAAATAATAATTTTATGATAATTATTTATCGTATTATGTATTGATACATATGTTAGTTTACATTTGTATGTGTTATTGTTAGTTAACGCATGTTAAATTATGAAAATATTTATTTTTGGTGTTGAAAATAGGAAAAATGGAAGATTACGTTAACGTGAATTTCTTTTGGGGTGGAGAAATTATCAGACGAGATGATGATATAAGATATAGTACTAGAGACCCTAAAAGAATGCAATATATTAAATGGGGAACTTCTTATGAAGAGTTGAAGGAAGTGGTGTATAGATTAATGAATATTAACAGTTCATCTTGGAATTTGAAGATGAGTTTTAAATATCCCCAATTAGGTGTAGGTAATTTGGTGTCGGGATACTATATCGCTGATATGACATGTGATGATGATGTACGGAGGATGCTCAGTGTGCCTAGACAGATGCAGATGGGAATGGGTGATGTTTCCTTGTATATAGAGGCTGAAAAGATTATTCCGAACGAGGTTTACATGTCTGACCAGGGTTGTTACTCACAAACGACGCATGCAACATGTGAAACAATGTATGGTTCGAGCCAATTACCTGATTATGGTTCGAGACAGTATCCTGAGTACGACACTCCAGGTTGGTCGGACTACTATTTTGGTGGAGGAGGTAACCCCGAAACGTATGTTGGCGGTTCAAGCAGCCAAGTAAATGCTGGTGGTTCCACAAGTAGGGCCTTCGAAAATCGATTCCCCCATGAAAATGTTGATGCTTATGTTTCTCCCCCGCGGGATACAACTACACTAAGTGCTGGCAGAGACTTGGCCCTCATCCATGAAAATGAAGAATTTGATGCACATATTTCAAGTAGTGAGGATTGGGATGAGTACGAGGATGATAGCGATAACTCTATGGATGACGGGGATGAATTAGAAGAAGTCCCGACGCATATACATCAAGCCCACCATATAGCTGGTGCACCTTGGTTTGAAAATGAAGAGTACAACCCGATTGTGGTGCGAGATGAGTATGGCATGTCTAGTGGTTTCGATCCACAACATTCAGAATTATCAGTTGGTTGTATGTTTCGTGATAAGGAAACCCTTATAGCAGCGGTAAGGGGGGTTCATATCAAGAGTGACCGGAACTACCAAGTGTTTAAGAGTAATCCAACTCAGTTCATTGCAAAGTGTGTTTACGGTTACTGTCCATGGAGATTAAGAGCTGCTAAAAAGGTGAAACACGGTATGTTTGAAATAACAAAGATGAGGGGTAATCACACATGTTTGAATAATGAGCCCATGCAGGATCACAGGAAGATATCTTCATGTTTGAATAGGTGAACTGTAAGTGTCTCCCTCCCCCTGAGATTGCACAGGGTCATGTGTCTGTGTACCCCAACCCCCAAAACTAGCAGAACTATCCTGTATCCAAGAATCCCAATCAGCTGCCTCCGTCTGAGTCTGTACAGGGTCATGTGTCTGTATAAAAGCATCCCAACCAGTACCTGATGACGTGCCCTCTGTCGTACCTCTCCAACCGCCATCATCACCCATCTGTGACTGGTGATATGAAGGACCCCCTGTCCAAGCTCCCCATCCTCCTACTGAGTGCGTGGGCGATGCTACTGGAGATCTAGGGACATCTGAAGACCCGGGTCCTCTCGTGACATGATCATAACATGTCCCAGGCTCAGGATCAACATGTACATCCTTCGGTCTACCCCTAGGTCTACCTGTAGCAGTGTGGCGTCGCGTACCACGATGACCTCTATCCAATGCTGGAGGCTGCGGAGGCAGTGTGTGCCGGTACCTATCATAACCAGTAGATGTCATGCGCTGGCTCAAAATAGTCCGTGCCTCATCCACATGCGGATCACTAGGGTCAATGGCATGATAGGCTTGTGAAATCCCCTCAACCTATATAACATTTCACAAGTCAAAAACATTAAGGGAATAATATGTACACAGACAATAAAGAAGATACTGTACTACAAACTATGAACAACTTACATAGTACTGCGAGTAATGGTGTGAACCCTGAAAGCCCTGCTGCCCGGACCAGTGCCTAGGATGTAATATGAATCGCCGGGTCACATTATCATACCAAGTCTGATAATCTGGTGTCACTCCAAGTACACCCTCCGTAATCGCACGGTAATGGCCGGGACTGAGTGACTGACTAAGTCGTGACTCCCAAAGCTGAATGTAATCACCACGGATGAATAACCAATCTACTCTCGCATTGACAGTGTTATGTAGTCTCTGATGGTTATCCTCTGGCGATAACCGGGGTATGGCCTGCTGGAACCCAAACTGCCTAGTCACCCTGTCCGTGTAGCACCACTCCACAATCTCGTTGCATATCAGTGGACACCTTGATGACCACCGTCTCCGCTCAACAACAGATGGGAGAAGTCGAGAACTAATACCTCTATAGGGCCTCCACAATATATAGTCATCTGTACCCATGCAATCCAGCTCATAACGAAAAATACGCGCCTGTGAACGAGGTACGCTAATCATGCTCAACCGTACCTTCCACCTGAAATATATTTACACCACATATAAGACATTACATAAAAGACCGACTACAACAAAATTAGTTATTAACTGCATTAGGCTTAAATAATACCTCATGCTCAGGGGGAAATCCATATATACATCATCCCGGGGTGAAGGGGCTAGGGATGGAAAACGCTCCCAAATCCATACCTAAATGCATGACACAATAATATAAGTGCATAAATACTGCAAACAAGGAAATATTCAAAAAGAAAGTTTATTCTAAGTACCTGCAACAATGTCATACACCCGCATATGTCTGATTTGTCACCGATAGAAGCAGAACACATCCCCCTGTATAAATAGGCAAGTGCTGCACTGCCCCAACTATAAGTGTGAATCTGTGTATGATCCCGTACATAGTGAAGGAACTGGAACGGGATCCGGTTCCCTGATGAGTGCGGAAATACAGATCCGATAATGAGAAGCATGTGAGCCCGTGTGTGGAATAACAACTCCATCTCATAATCATCGGAATCCATATCAAGTCGCTCACAACTAGCAAAGTGATCAACCAACCATCTGATCTTCAAGCCGTTTCTATTCAATTCTTCTGCCGTGGGGTACACACCCAATACCTCACCATACATGCGGCACTGCTCAGCTATACTATGCTCTACAAATGTGTGAATCACAGGAGCTCCACCAGTAGGAAGCCCTAAGATATGATAAACATCCTCAAGAGTAATGGTAGTCTCTCCAAAACGGAAATGAAAGGTATGAGTCTCAGGTCGCCATCTCTCCACAAAGGCTGTGATCAATCCCCTATCATGTGTCAATGCCCCTATCTGATATACTCCATCAAAACCAGATGACGAAATAACTGCATGTATCTCTGGTGGCGGTGGGTACTCTCTAACGGTATCCCAATACTTATTAAAGTTCACCCGCAAACGCAAATCAACAAGATCCTGCAGTTAATATACATATATATATATATAGAAATTAATATACATATACATGTACACATATATTTATATTTATATATATATAAACTACCTGTCCATCCCAATGCAACTGTGATCGATGCTCGGACTGCTGAGTAAGTAAAGACTCGTCTATAGGACCAGGGTGATAATTAACTGAATCCATATTTTTCCTGCATTTAATTTAAATCAAATAATCATTAATATTAAAGTTACTAACTTGTTAATAATTATCAACTCAATCTAAATCAAAAATTATATGTATATGTTATTAATTTTTCTATTATAATCCTCTTATAATAATAATATTCACTTTTCGAATTTAGAATTTCAAATAAATTATTATTTTTTAGTATAATAATAACCTAATAATATATATATAAAGATATATATTAAACATTTTATCAATAAATATTATTCATTTATCTACTAAATATAATTTTTAAGATATAATATTATATAAAATTAACACAGAATTAAATCGATAAAATGAGGTTGAAACTAGAACCTAATTGCTAAAATAAACTCATTCAGATATTTGATTAAACAAACAACTACATGTATTAAGTAAAAAAAAAGCATAAAAATTGAATCGTAAAGCATTTAAACAACTAGCACTCCATTGCCATTTTACAAAAAAGCACAATCATCAGAGTCAATTACAAAATTGGATTAGAATTAATATAATCCTCTTTTGTTAAGAAATTTAATATTATTATCATAATTATAATATTATAATATTACTATTAAAATAATATATCTTATAATATAATCCACTTTTAATAAAAATACTTTTCATTTTATTAAGAAATTGAATATAAATATATATTACAAAATCCTCTTTTAATAAATATATTTATTTATATTATAAATAGTATACTCCTCTTTTAATATTAATATTTCTATAATAATATAATTTATAATATAATCCTCTTTTAATAAAAATACTTGTAATTTTATTAAAAAATTTAATATTATTATCAAATTTATATTTCTATAATAATATAATTTATAATATAAAATTTAATATATCTTATAATATAATCCTCTTTAAATACTGGTCATTTTTTAAGAAATTTAATATTATTATAATTATTTTAATATTATAATATTAATATTAAAACTATATATATATATATATATAATTTAGATATATATCTCTTGTAATAAAAAAGTTAATATTATTATCATAATTAAATATATTACATATATTATTATTATATTCTATTATTCTCTACATTATTAGTAAATATTATCTGTTATTTTTAAATTTAATTATAATTCTCTATATTAATATTGTTCTCTATATTATTAGTAAATATTACATAATATATTTTATAATATAATCCTCTCTTCATAAAAATACTTGTAATTTTATTAACAAATTTCATATTATTATCATAATTACATATATTACATGTATTAATATTATAATCTACTATTCTCTATATTAATAAATATTATCTGATGTTTTTAATTTTAATTATCTATTTCAATTTCTAAGGTCTTAATTATCAGTTAATATTAATTATAACATATTTTACATATTATAATATTATAATCTATTATTCTCTATATTATTATATATACTTTATTATTTTAAAATTTAATTATCAATTAAAATTTTATTATAACAATAATTTACAATAATTAACGATAGTATTTTTTATAATACATTTTCTCAGAATACAAACTATCAAACACGATACATACATTTCTTAATCAACAAATAATGACCGCCAAAGCATCCGGCGGTCTTCACCAAAACAAGCATAAATCGCACAACGAAATATATAGATACATCAATCGTATTACAGTTTGGGAGACATACTATATTTGAATCAAAGATTGTACCTGGTGTTAAGAACAATGGCTGGTGTTAGAACGAATCGGAAGTTTAGAGGAGTGAAGGGGTTCGAAGCGGCTCGTCTTGCTTGCTTCTGTTGAAGTTACCCTAGCACTGCGGCGGTCTTCATAACTCGCTTCTGTCTGTGGCTGTGTGTGTTGTTATCTGTTTTGTAACTGGGTTTTTTATAAATTGAAAAGACAAAACGACGCCGTTTTGCATGCATCCGCCAAATAACTTGGCGGCCATCAAAGAAAATTTTGAGTTGATGCACGCCATAGTTCGTGGCGGTCAACAAATAAATTTCAAATAAAATTTTGAGTTGATGAACGCCATATTCCGTGGCGGTTATTACATTGTCTAAAATTTCTATGACCGCCTTTTTCACTGGCGGTCATCGCAGTGAACCAACTCGCACATTCTGCTTTGGTGAACGCCGTGACAGGCGTTTAGATGTGCCATTTTTGCAACGATGAACGAGTCTGTCCCATTTTTGCAAACGAATTCATGAGGTGTCCCATAAAAGAAACGGAGCCCTAAGAGATGAGTGGGTAGGTTACCAAATCAAGTAAAGAGTTGAAAATTTTAGAGGCCGTACCATCACCTTTTGGCCGCCTCACCACCACCACCATCACCACTAACCAGTTACCCCCATTTTCTCACTGTGGACCTGCTGATTGTTCCGCGGGTTCACTGCTCAAAAATGGTAAGCAAGCGTTTCTTATTTATTTTTTAACAGGGACGTTCCATTTCTGAAATAGTGAAATAATCATTGACAATAAGATAATGTTAGAAATTGTGACCATGTAGCTTGAATTATCAGAGCCAACTGGACCCTTTTTCAACACTTCTGTGTCAACTTTCTACAAAGGCAAGAGAAAGTAACGCATAGAAATATACTGTAACTCGTTTAAAAAGCCATTAGATTATGTCTATTATTCCTTGTTGGAAAACAGTCGAACTCGTGAGTGGTCCATTCTGCCACCATCTCATACTTTTTCCACTTCAATAATTACCCCTAACTCTCACTTACAATTACATAACACATTCACACCACAACATATGCTTACTATATTCCATAAAACTCACAAGGGTATTTATGTACATTGCTATCACCGACCTCTCTCTTCCATCTTGTCCGTGAGTAAACTACACCAGCATTCTAGCAAATATCCACAAAAATCCCACTCTCTCCCAACTTTGCCCCTCTAAAAAATCAAGGAAAACAAACACAGACACACTCTCTCTCTCTCTCTCACACACACAGAACCATGATTTCTTGCTTAAAGACTATACCACCCTCTCTCAAATTCTTGAAATGAACACAAAGATGCCTCTAATTCCACTCTTCTTTCTCATTTTTACTGCATTTGCACACAACCCCACTTCAAATTCACATACAACACACACCAAACTCACTCAACCCATCATCAAAATCACAAATTTAACTGGCCCAGAAGCTCAGAGTTCAAAATCTCTACCTCTAATCACCGGAAACACTACAATTTCGAGCCCAAACAAGACTTTCGAGTTTGGGTTTTTCCGTACAAATGATGAATCTAAAATATATTTAGGCATTTGGTACTCTTCAATACCAACCCCAACTTACGTTTGGGTCGCAAATCGAGAATCCCCTGTGGGAAATTTAGCGTCGGCGTTTTTAGTATTATCCGGCGCCGGAAAATTAGAAATTATAGATACAGCTTTAAAATCACCGGAAAATATTGTGTGGAGAAGTGATAATGTGGTTAATGGTACTCAGGTGAAGCTTTTAGAGCAGGGCAATTTGGTAATTTTGTCATCCAGGGGTGAAATTGTGTGGAACAGTTTTGATTTTCCGGCGGACACGTGGCTGCCGGGAATGAATTTGACTGCCGGAAAATGGCTGACAAGTTGGAAGAGCTCGAATGATCCTGCACCAGGGAATTATTCGCTTCGGTTATCGCAAGATTATGGTGAGATTGTACTCTCTTATAATGGTGATTATGTTTATTGGGATACCGGAAAATGGTCGATGAATACATTTTCCGGTGTCCCGGAAATGTCTATTCCGTATATTTATAAGTTTCATTTTGTGTCTCCGTGGACCCCAAATGCGTCGTTTGGGTACACAGAGACAGCATTGGAGGGCGGTTTTCCCCCCTTGACTAGGTTTTTTCTTGATTTTACGGGGCAGTTGAAGCAGTTTACATGGTCCCCGCAAACTGCTAATTGGAATATGTTTTGGTCGCAACCTGAAAATATTTGTAAAGTGTATGGATTGTGTGGGAATTATGGGCTTTGTAATGCTAGAATGTTGAATCCTTGTAAGTGTTTGATTGGTTTTAGGCCAGTTGATAGTGTTTCTTGGGATGCTGAAGGTTTTTCTAGTGGTTGTCGTCGTGATAGTGATGAGGATTGTAATGTTAAGGATGGATTTAAGGAGGTTGGGGTTGTGGGTTTTGATGGGGCCAAATCGGAGACCTTTGAAGCAAGTAGGGATGATTGTGAGAAAAGATGTTTGAATAATTGTTCTTGTATTGGTTTGTATCACAATGTGAAGTCTAACCAATGTAAGAATGTTTTCGGGTCAATGTTGAATATTCGGAATCTTACATTGAGTAGCACTGCAGATGAGGTGCTTTATGTAAGGGTGCCGAAAGAAGGTATAGACAAGAAGAGAAGAAAAAATTCATTTGTTTTTGTTGCTGCGATTTGTGGGATTATATTGATACTTATTCTTCTGGTGCTTTTATTTTTAATCATGAGAAAAAGAGTTATAAAGAGAAGGAAGGAAGAGAGAGACACTGTATATGCTGTGACAAACTTGAAGGTGTTTACTTACAAAGAGCTTCACGCTGCAACCAAGGGATTCTCGGAGAAGCTTGGCCATGGGGGATTTGGAGTTGTATTTTTAGGTCAACTATCTGATTCTTCTTTACCAGTGGCTGTTAAAAGGCTTGAACGACCGGGGAGTGGTGAGAAAGAATTTCGAGCAGAGGTATGCACCATTGGGAACATTCAACATGTTAATCTTGTGAGGCTAAGGGGATTTTGTTCAGAAGAGATGCATAGGCTTCTTGTTTATGATTACATGCCAAATGGTCCTCTTAGTGGTTACTTGAAGAAAGATGGTCAGCATTTAAGTTGGGACGTTAGGTTTCGTGTTGCAATGGGGACAGCTAGAGGGATTTCTTATTTACACGAGGAATGCAGAAATTGCATCATACATTGTGATATAAAGCCGGAAAACATTCTATTAGATGAAGATTTTTCAGCTAAGGTTTCAGATTTTGGATTAGCGAAGCTAATAGGTCGAGATTTTAGTCGTGTATTAGTCACAATGAGGGGCACATGGGGCTATGTAGCACCAGAATGGATCTCCGGAGTGGCAATCACTACAAAAGCTGATGTATATAGCTACGGAATGACTTTGTTAGAATTGATAGGTGGTCGAAGGAATGTGGAGGGACCACCTTCATTTGGCAAAGCTAATGGAACGGGTGAAAAGTGGTTTTTTCCTCCATGGGCTGCACAACACATAATCGCTGGAAATGTAGCAGCTGTGGTCGATGAGAGGCTTGGCGGAGTCTATAATGCAGTGGAAGCTGAGCGTTTGGGGATGGTGGCGATATGGTGTATACAAGATGAAGAAGAACAAAGGCCTACTATGGGTATGGTGGTGAAAATGTTGGAAGGAGTGGTGGAAGTAACCGTTCCACCCCCACCAAAGCTTCTTCAAGCATTGGTTTCTGGTGAATCGTTTCACGGGGTTGGAGTGGATTCTGGAAACAGGGTATCATCAGCGGCTGATAGCCGCTATGATAGTGATTATGTACAATTATCTGAAGCTGATAGAGATGCTGCATGTTCTCCTAAGGTCTCACTTGGTTAGTCTGTGTAACTGTGTAGAACATTTAGCTAACATGTACGGGGAGAACATATTGTGTAAAGCTCCTTTAATTATACGCTTTTGTATTATTATTGCCTTGTTGGCAAGGAAATAATATTACCAAGAAAAAAGACTGCAGGCATAGACAGGCAAAAAAGAGACATGCAGTGAAAAGAGACGAGAGACAAAGATGAAAAAGGCTTCTTAGCCAAATAACCAAAGTATAATAGATAGATATGTATATAATAATTTGAGTTAATGTTATAAATTAGAATTATATTTAACATAGGTACGTATATCATTAAATTATTCAATCGCCGTTTTTAAATATTTTAATTTTAATAATATAATATAGACATGGTTCCGTGTTCTTCCATCCATACATAACCATGTGTGGCCTAACTATTGGCCTGTTTGGCTGGGCTTAAAAATAAGTCCTTTTGGACTTATTTTCGGGTAAAAATTTCATATTTTGATAAATGTTTTTTATACAAGTATTTAATGTATATTTGAGATTCTATAAGTTGCAAAAAAAAGTTAACTTATTTCAGAAAAAAGTTAGGAATCCTAACTTTGTCTTAAAATAAGTTGACTTATTCTGGAAAAAAAATTCCCCCAAACACCCCCTATATAAATGAAATGTGCTGTTGTCGGCCACTTGTGCGGGCTGGGCGGTTCGGACCGGGTTTGATACGGGTCAGGCACTGAACCGGCACTACGGTTGACCGAGCCGTGCCGGGTTTGGGCTGAATCGGATAAATGTAACACTGGACCGGCTCTGCGGGCGGGTTAGGCGGTTGGGCGGGTTAGCGGTTCGGTGGACTGTGTGCGAGTCACAGGTGTTGTGGGAGTCAGATTGGTGTTGTGCGAGTGGGTCGCGAGTGGGCCGTACATGTCCAACACTGGTCTATTAACTTTTTTATATTGACTAATGGAGTGATGGAGCGATGGTGACTTGATGAATATATACAGTGACTTGATGTCACTGACTAGACTAGGAATTGAAGTTTTTATTTATTTTTTAATTAAGTCAAGATGTAATTCCTCGTCCATATTATAACATATGCAACCGTGGCTAAATATGCAGTGGGACTAGTTCTAATTATATGCATCTTTTAGTGTAACGAATTTATGTTATTTTAAAATATATTTTTTCAAATTATTTTTATTAAAAAAAAAGGACGGTACCTTGTTTAAATTTTATTAATTAAAAAAATATTTTACAAATAATTTGAGAGGACTCCTCTCTAAAAAACGGAACAAACCGTATCAATACATTACAAAAAAATAAAACTAAAAACAAATCTTAAAAGTACAAAATAAAACAATTATACTCACTATTTTATTTATAATTGTTGTTCGTTGTTGGTTGAGGTGCCTGATTCTGATGAACTATCCATTGTCATCCATGGATCGTTTTCACCATCTAAGTCATCTTCTTTTCTCCCTTGTTGTCTTTTTTCGACTTGATCCCAATCTTTTTTACAAACACATATCTTTACCACGTCTGGCGCAAGACTTGATCTATTCTCGTCTAACACTCTTCTACTTGCACTAAAAACGGACTCGGACGCAATTGTAGAGGCAAAGACTACTAATACATCCTTTGCAATTTTAGCTAAAACCGGAAATTGTAACTCATGATTCTTCATCTAACTCATAACTATAAGAAAAAAACTCCCTAATCATACTAGAAGCAGAAGAAGGTAAAGAACTAGTAGTGGAAATTCTACATTTTTATTTTTTGGCTAATATATTTGAAATAGTACTATCAAACCTACTAACAGTATTAGTCCTAGGTTGTATAGCATTTTGAGTTTTGGGAGCATACATGTCTACAAGACGATATAACAAATCTAAACAATTAGTTACATATAAAATATGATCATATGAAACTCCTAACACTTCATAATAATGTTCTAACATGTTTTCTAAACCTTCTTTTCTAACACCGGGATCAAGAAGACATGCAACACCATAAATATAAGGAAAATCTGTAAAGTATTCTATCCACTTAACTTTCATATCATAAATAACATGACTAAAATATTCATTTTCTTCATATTCACGTAAAGTAGTAACAATATTAACACACTCAATGATAACATGATGTACATTTGGTTCATAGACATAAGAAAAAACTTTAGTAGCATGTGCAAAACAATCAAGTATGTCACGTACGGTAGATGCCAACTCCCACTGAAATTCAGTTATCAACAAGTCATCGCGTTGGTTGTTGGGATCTGAATTATATAAATCGGTGATAATCACCTTATATTTAATTGCTTCATTTAGTAATTTAAAAGTCGAATTCCATCTCGTAGGACAGTCGATACTCCACTTCTTCGGCCTTAACCCATTATCTTTACACAATTTCTTGTACCTAGATCGGAATGTGTTTGCTACACGTAAATACTTAATTATTTTTCTAATGGGTTCTAATAAATGAGTTAATTGTGCAATTCCCTTTTGGGTCGACAAGTTAATTATGTGAGCACAACATCTAATATGTAAGAATTGACCATCTAAAACTAAAGGAATATCAGATCTAATATAATCGATACATTTATTATTTGCAGAGGCATTATCTAAAAATATTGAAAATACCTTATTAAACAAATTAAATTCCTTAATTGTGTCTAATATTCTTTGTTTTATGTTATAACCACTGTGTGACTCGTCCATGACATCAAAAGTAATAATTCGTTTTTATAATAAGTAGTCAAGATCAATCCAATGAACTGTTATACAAATATAAGGCTCACCTTGACTCAAACTCCAACAATCACTAGTTAAAGAAACCATACCATCAAAAGTACTAAAAAATTCAATTAATCGTGCTCTAGAATCATAATATTATTTTTGTGTGTGTCGTTTAAGTGTGTTCTTAGGAATTTTTCTAAATACCGGGTTTAGTGAATTTTTAACCATGTGCTCAAAATTCTCACTCTCACCGTGAGAAAAAGGTAACTCGTCTAATGTAACATAAGTAACAAAATCTTGAATCATTATATCTCTACTATATGAGAAAGGCATACCTCCGCCGGGAGATGAAGTCATGAAAGCACCAAGTTGTGTTTGTTGGGAACCTTCACGTGCCTCTCCACTTTCGTGGCTCGATTTCGTTATTCCATGAATATTTTCCAAATGCCGATTAAGTGTACCCGTACCCGTTCCTTTAGAGTGATTAAATGACATTTGTTCTCGACCACTTTGCACGCAAGCCAAACAATGTACTTTAAATCAGTTTGCATTATCCATTTTTTCTTTCGAAAAATAATTCTAAACGTGCGATGATTGCCTTGAGCTAGTACCACCTACAAAAATGAAATTTAAAATGAATAAATTAAAATTATATTAAAAATGAAATAAAAATGCTTTTTAAAATTAAATAAATATATTTTAGTTACTTAAAAAAATTACAAAAATAAAAAATAATTTTAAACAAAATAATTTTAAAATGAATAAATTAAAAAAACAATTACCTTCGTTAGATCCCGATCGAGGGGGAGCATTGAATTTGGGGTTGAACCTTGAGATGATCTTCCTTCTTCCATATTTAATTTAAAATTTAAAACTAGTTGCTATTTATAAAAGATAATAGTTGCAAGTTTGCTAGCCGAGATAGAGAGACAGAGAAGAGAAATAAGAGAGTAGTAGAGGAGAGATTGGGGTAAAGAAATTGGTTAGAGCTGTTGGTTATTTATATAATAAAAAAAAATGTCGTTGAATATATTACCGTTGTATATATTCGTTGGTGGCTTTGCTTTTGGCCATGTATCCGTTGGAGAGACAGGTCCAAGTGTTGGTGTCGTCGACCGTTGAAGATGGTGACCGTTGGTGCGAGGAGCTCGTGAGCCGATTCGTGCGGGCGGGCGAGCTGGTTCGTGCGTGCCGGGTTCCTCTCACGGTCCGGGCAGGTTTGGGTTACGGTTCATGATTTTGAAACCCGTATTCGGCACTGATATACAAACGAATTGTGCGGGTTATGACCCGGCCCATTTTAGATCGAATTTAACGAATAATTTGGCGAGCCGGGTCCGGTTGTGCGAACCCAGCCCGCACAAGTGGCCAGCACTTATGTGCATCTACTTGGGCACGAACTAATCCCTAGTATATAATATAGTTGATATCCTCCCTCCCCGAAATAATGGTTCGAAAATTCAAATCTCGATAGAAATAAATATGTGCTCAAGTATCTAAAGCAAGTTCAGTGAGTAGCACCGCGTGAAGCCATTGCCAATAAACTTGGCGTACATTTATTCAGGAGCTTTAAATACTCACGAAATTCATATTTAATTAACACATGTACATAGAGTGAAATTATCTAAAAAAAGTTGCAATTCTCACAAAATTTGGAAGTTGTTTATCCACCCAAGTTGCAATTCTCACAAAATTTGGAAGTTGTTTATCCACCCTCCACTTGATGACTTATACTTTCTGAAAAGCGCAAATACTTATTTCTCAACTAAACAGAAATTTATGAAATTTGATATAAGACTTATATGCACTTGAATTATAATTTTCATAAGAAATGAATACGCATGATCAATCAAACAAACACCTTAAGTCGTGCTCGTTTTAGTGTATAGAATCTTACATTATAGTACTCCTTCTGTCCCAAATAAGTGTAATTTTGACTTTTTTTTTACGTAACTTAAGGCGTGAAAAAGAGACACTTACATATGCTATTTTTGAATTTTCTTTTTTCTAATAATAATTTAGGTATTATATTTTTATTAAAAAAATTGAAAAAAAAAATATATCCAAGTAATTTTTTTTCAAACTTTAAATTACGTTCACAAAGTTAAGTGTCACTTATTTCGGAGAGTATCGGTCTGGCCTCGGGGCTAATGTTGCGAAAAGCGCAGATATAAATAAACACAATTGACCACTACGATTTGTCGGCTTAAGCTTAAGTATGTAAGATTCCTATTAACTCACATACTCTCCCCAATATATGGTCCTTTTCATTAGCTTCCCAAAGTTACATATATTATTAATTAAATGATTTATGTATTTGTACACACGGTTACCCTGCCATTTGGAAATGGGATTAAAATAAAAAATTATCAGTTCAAATTAGGGGAAGGGAAGCAAAGTAAAATCTGGTCAAATCCAGGAGTAGGAGACCCAATTATTCTTGATTTACTTTGCAGTAACAGGCAATTAGCCAATAGTTAATCTAACGGTGTATATTTAGAGAGGCATGTGCCACAAGATTTTTTGTTGATTCAGGTACATGCATATACATAGGAATGACATTCAGGTCGGATAAGCTCGGATATGCCAATATCCATATTCATACCCGAAAATTTAATTCATACCCAAATCTGATTCATACCCGAAAAATATTCAAAAATTAATATCTATATCCAATCCAACGGATATCCGATCGGATTCGGATATACCCGAAACCCGAAAATATTTGGATTGAATTTGGATATCCAAAACCCGAATAATTAGATCTGTTAGGTTCTTATTTTTTCAATCGACAAGGGAGCACATAAAACATAACATATCCCCAAATCTAAATTTGTGTTTAAGAAAAGAAGAAGAAATGGGACGAGGAATAGAAGATGAAAAAGGCTCCTCCTTTTTTATATTGATAGGAGGAAGAGAAAGCAGAAGAGGCGGTTGAGTGAAACCCTATGCAGTCGTAGCTGTAGTTTTTACTGACTAAAAAATCTTAATAAACCATTTATCTTGAATTACTTTATTGGACTATATTACCTTTTGGTACGCCTCAAAGCCCATATGATGGTATAATCTCAATTCTAGTAATATTTCGTCATTGTTTTTTTATTCCTTTTTTCTAATTAACAAAATCATATTTGATCGTTTTTTAGTGAACTTTTATTTTTTTGAAGAAAATATTTGATAATTTTTAAATTTTTGATAATTTAAATTTTGTCTTCAGTTTTGTTGAGAAGACTGTACATGAGATTCCAGTTTTGCTATAGGATAATGATAGCATGTTGCTTAAATTTGGGCTTGTAGTTAAATTTAAATAAAATTATATTGTCCTTTTTATCATTTTCTTTGAAAAAATTATTTAAAAAATGTTAGATAATAAATAATTAGAAACTATGATCACCCGTTCACCACTAATTATCAAACAATCAATTTTTAATCTTTAAACTAATTTGTTGAAATTTTTCAATTTTTTTATAAAAACTGATTTTGTTATGATTCATTAAATTGAAACCCCTATATGGTTTTATAGTAGCAATCAATATTATTATATAAGTATATATCTCTTATAATTACAGTGATACAAATAAAATCTATATTACTATATAAGTATACGAATCTATATTACTGAAGATTAAGAATTAAAGATAAAGATTAAGCGAAGATAAACTAACCTTGCGTAGTTAATTGAACACTGTCGTCGTCCATCTCTTGATTCCGCCTCGCCTCTTGAGTCTTGACTCTACTCAGTCCTCAGTTCTCTTGTGTTACGGATGTTATGAACTTAATCAGACTAACTTAGTCAATAACCCTAATTTCACTTCTACTTTTGTTATTAATAATTTACTAACAAATAATACATACTACGTATAAAGTATATATTATAATGTATAATATACAAGATACAACATATGATATACAATATATGAAATATAAAATATAATAAATATAATTCGGGTTTTTTTCGAGTTTCGGGTTTGGCTTGGGTTTGGATCGAATTTCGGATTTTGGGTCGGATTTCGGTTCGGTATACATGAAATCCATATCCAAAATCTTTCGGCTTTAAAATTTAAATCCATATTCATATCCAAATCCAAAAAATCGGATTCGGTAAATCCAAAAAATCAGGTTACGGATCGGTTATCCGTCGGGTCGAATAGTTTTGTCATCACTACATATACATTCGTCTCGTCAACAACTAAAGTCACCCTTCAATATTAATTAGAAAATAAAGTTGCTGAGATTATTTTAAGAAAATTATTTAAGGTACTAGTTATTTTTAACGTGTGTATTTTTGTAATTGTATATAATTCTCTATAATTATAATAATTCCTCGTATATTTATATAGATTTTTTTTTAATTATAATAACACCCTCATATATTTATATAGAATATTTTTATTTCAAAAAAGTTATATTAGATAACCTAAGTAACATTAATTTCATAAAGTAATTAAGCTAGTTGCGGTCCAAGTTAATATGTTTTTATAGTTTCATGCATAATTCTTCTTTTTGTAGTAGCGGAATTGTTACAAGAAAATTAGCATAAAATGACCGATCAAAAATTTAATGCTTTCTAAAAACATGTCATTGAATTGGTAGTAGACTAGTAGTGTGCTGTGGCTTATCACAATTCGGACGAAATTGTTGTTCGGCCAATCAACTGAATCTCGTGCATCAAATCCTAACTGCAACTTGAAAAATGATCATTAATTTAACAAAATATTTAATGGGCGATCGTTGATGATAATTGGGTACATCTAGTGCAGATCTTTCTTTTCAAATCTCTAGATAGTAAGTTAAATTTACGAATTCAAGAAAAAACACACCCTTCCATCAAAACAGAATCTTCTTTACATCTCATGGAACTTAATGTCAGAGGATTATAAAGGTTCGAACTAAATTGAGGCAGTTGGGTGTTTATGCAATACAATATCTCATTTCAGTGCTCCCTCAGTTCATTTGTATCTGGTATGTTAATTTTTCAGCAAGTCTCTCTCTGATTATGAGTTTGCTATAACAAAATGTATACTATTATAACAACTTTTATTAAGATTGCGCGGCAAAATGACATAAAAGACAAGACGGGAACTTGAAAATGAAAATACAAGAACTAGCTACGGAGGTGACAAATTAATAGGCCTGTTTGGCAACCGGTTACTTATGGAAATAAGCTCTTATTTCCGGAAAAAAGTAGGGATGTATGTACTTTTCGGAAATAAGCCCTTATTTCCGGAAATAATTAAGTTCATATTTGATTTTAAAATTCTAAAACAAATATTTATCTTTAAAAAAAATATGAAAATATGTAAAAAATAAAAATAAAATAAGCTACTTATTTTAAATTTAAGGAATCTCAAACGATTACAATGTCCCTCCCCTTCATAATGTTGCATTAGATCTAGCTAGCTAAGTTACTGACGAAGTTAAAACTAAGTACATGAATTAGCTGTAATCTACACTTGAGCTGATGCATCTTTATTTTTCTCAAGCTCTTTTTCATTCACATATTCTTCTTTAGTTGTCCCTGATCCTTTTTTATCTTCTGCTTCAGATTTTAACACGGAATCCTTCGGATGCATCTCCAGATTTGACTCCGTTGTTTACTTCATAATTTCAGGTAGTTTCAGTTCCTCAGTGACTTTGTTGTCGCAGTTTTTGTAAATTGCATAAAGTACCATCTGAACTATTCCAAATAAGAAGCCCAAAATATTCGGCATCTGCAATATTAATTAAATTTTTTGCAGTTATTATCATGATCGTGAAAAATGTATATTATATCGGAGTATTATTTCCAGACATTCGAATGAAAACAGGGGAACTTACAGCAACATAGATGTCTCTCGACAGAAAGCCGTAAAAAAACCACATAACAGCGCTCAATGTGAGGAAAAATGAAAGCCAAAATGGCATGAACTCCACACTCTTAGTTTTAATCACTTTTTTCTGCGATATAAGTTTGAAAAAAATCGTATAAATTTGTTAGTATTCCGTGTGGCCACTGAATATATAATGACATCTCTCTGTTTTACACATTTGTGTTGTTTTAAAATGCATGTATCGTCCCATAATGCTTAGAGGCGCTATGAACACACTCAAGGAAAGGAGAAGATTTATCCATCCAAGCACTTGAACTTGTTTTGGTGGCTTTACCAATAATTTTATCCTAAGATTTAAAAGGTAGGAATTAGATAATAAGGGTATATTGGTAATATCAAACCTTTTTTAATTTACACTCATCGCTTTCCTCTTCATCCTACATTTATAGTGAAAGTTTTGGAATGAAAGTATGTAAAATTTTCATTAACTTGCACTTGCTTTCATTCTTAAAAAAAACTTGGGAGTATAATTAGGAATGCAAATTGTATTAGTTGATTTCATTTTCATCTGCTTTCTTCCCTTTTTAAAATTCGGAAGCAATGTTTTAAATTATATGTGTGGGAAGATATGTGCCTACTAATTCTATATGTAAACTAGTTAACATTCTCTAAATCTAGATATTTTGTATGTGAAGTTTGGATAGGTGACTAAGAATACATTTACATCGAATTTAATGGAGTACTTTTAAATAACCTACAATGAAGCCTTATATTTCCTGTGTATTATATTCTGTAATATATATTAAGTAAAATATAACGCAAAACATATATATTTTTAAATTAGTTTTTCATATAAAGTTTTTTATAGAACTTTTAGCTAAGCGAATAATTAGCTAGAGTAATAATCATTCGAAACTATTGTTTGCACAGGAAGCTGTACTAATTAAAATGATAAATATGGTCGATCGAAGCATATTCAACGAATTAAATAACAAAATATTCTCATTTTTTTAGCTAATTAAAATATTCTCATTTTTTGATTGTTTAACAATTTACTTTCTAAGAACGGCGCTGATTTGTTCAACTCCATGGTGCTTTGACCTAGTTTAATGGGGTCTCTTGAACCCCAAACTCAATTACAACTTTATTTTCAAGTGATTTATAAACAGCTGTTGTACTCTTTCAATTTATCGTACGATTTAGATACCCGAGTATTTGACAAGCATTTTACTCGAGAGTACATAATATATAAAGAGCACTTTGCAGTAATCGATTTCTATAACGTCATTTCTGAAGCAAACAATACCTACAGATGTTTTAGAATCAGTGGGGAAAAAAAAAATGTCAACCAGTTATGGAGGCTAGAACATGAAAATCCCAATGGCAAGGACGGATTACTAAAACATGTAGCACCCAAAACACCATCTTAGTGAAAATCAGCCTTGTAGAAAGACTAGTGTGACACTAAAAACTAAAAATAAAGGAGTATCCATACCTAGTTGAAGATAAGCATGAACAAACAAATGGTTATATTTTTGTTGTCCTTAACAACAGGCTTCCACTTAAATTCAATCAAATAGTTATAAAATCGACTCACAATGGTAAAACTAGGATGGAAGTCAAGGTAATCTGCAAGCAATGAACAACCATTACCAATGTCAACAAGAACTCCCAGAGAACGAAGCTCATTTTCGTATTCTGTGATTAAATCCAGAATATCAACAAATAACTGAAGTGATGGTTATCAATCATAGCCTTGTATTAAATCGATAGTTAGATGCATATCAGTTATGCTTGGAACTTTAAATGATGGTCGAATTAGTTCATTACGATTCATACAGCACTTGAAGCATCATAGAAATTACAGTTCATTGATAAATTGTTCCTCAAATAACTGAAGCAAAAATAACTCAATCCAGGAAAACAAAATCAAGAAAGTTGCCAATCTCATAACTGCTAGAGATGTAGAATTATCTATAAGATATAGTTTGCTAGTACACAAGTCTGCTTTACTATGCGCAAACTTGCAGCCAAAAGATCTTGGCTTCTAATTGCTATGTCTGCTCCATCAACATCCTTTCTGAAGCAGACAATACCTGCACAAATTTTAAAATTATCAAGATAATAACATGTCAAATGTAACAACCAAACATGGAGGCTAGAACATGACAAATCCAATGGCAAAAAACGAAAGGACAGATTATTATGAGAACATATATAAAACATGTAGCTCCCAGAAAACCATTATTGTGAAATCCGCTTTATTAAAAGACTTGCACCTGACTAAAAAGACGAGATCGTAAAGGAGCAAAAATTTTATGTAGCTGATGATATTCATGAACACACATCTTTAAGTCAAAAAAGCTTGGATGAACTGCTGTCCCATGATTATTCAAAGAAAATAAGATATAATGACTTAAAATGCATGTTTTTTGCATTGCCATTGGTAAACATATACTTTCATTTTACGCTTAAGTATCTATACGCTTAAGTATCTATACAATTTCTCCAGCTAGTACTACATGTCCCCTGTCATACTATAAATATACAGAAGTTTTACATTATTATGGTAGACTATAGCATTCATATGTAAGCTCATCTGACTAGTACGAAAGGAGCCACATGTTGATTGTTGGGGATGGTAACTAATCCATGAAAAATGAGACTCTTCTACTTGGACTGTCGTGAAAACCCTGTCCTTAGGAAAGCTTAATTAAGACATGATAAAAATCAAACCAATTTATTATCTGGGTCAAGATATATGATTACTAGACTACTACAAGGAGCTATATGACTTGATTAATAAGATATGAAATAGATGATTTATGATCAGAATAAAAATATAGATCGACTATTTATTGTGTCAATCTATCAAATTAACTTTCAAAGTAACTAATTATAATATACTAACAAACTAATGTGAGACAAAGTAACAAATGTGAATGTGACGTTATAGCAGCATACCTAATCATCTGGAAAGGTAGAAGCAAGTAACTCTTCATCCTCCAAAAATATCTGCAGATTCTTCATCTTCATCAGATACATAACTGCCTCTTCATTAAATTCCACAAGAAAACCTAACCTGATAAGGTCTGCCAGCTGACGCATGTGATCTTCATACTCCCATAACAACCCCCCAGCCACTACTTGAGAAAAATGTGAAGCATACTCAATAAAAATTTTATGCCCACCATCTTTATCCAATTTCTGCACGAAAAGCTTTGAAATTTTTCTCTCCCATCTTAGCATTTGCCTTGCTTCAACATTGAGAATTTTACCAGATAACAGTGACAATGTTGGCAAATTGTTATTTTGTCCCCTGCCTCAAGGACAGTAACATCAAGAAGGCGTCTGACAACGGTGTGCCTAATATCTGCTTCCATTTTGGGTGAAACGTCAGCTAGAAAGCCAAGAATAAGTTTCAACACTCCTTTTCCAATAAATAATTCACTTGGGTTCAGCTGCTTCAGGCTAACAGTGTTCACTGCAGAAAGTTCTTGCTGCACAGATTCAGAGATATTTCTAAGACCTATTTTGCTATAAATTTCTAGCAACTTAGTTCTGGGTAGAGACATTATGCTCGGTTGGGGATACTAAACAAATATCGGACCAAAAGAAGACATTTCAAAAAGGTCCTTCAGCTGCAGGTCATCGGCAATGAATACATCGTGTTTATTGACGAGATTAATTGCATTCGAGCCTGAATATACAGGCAGTTTCAAAAGCCGTCGAGTCAATGTTTCTTCCATCCTCAAGCTCCGCTTCTTTATGACAAACCCCCAAAAGGCACAAGACTCATCATAAGTTAGTTGGTGGCCAGAAGCTTCCCATGTCTTCCAAATCTCACAATAGTCATCAACGGAGGGGTTTAATCTAACTCCATAAGTGATGGAGAAAAAATTTAGCAACTTATTATTGTAGTACTTCTCCAGAACATGCAATCGTGATCCCAATAGACCATTTTTATCGTAAATGACGCAATCCTCAGAGCTTACCCACTGACCATTTTCACTACCACTTGGAATCCAAATATCTTTGTCGTCCACATCATTAGGCTTCCACTTGAATTCAATCAAATAGTTATAAATTCGAATCACAGTGGTAAATCTAGAATGGAAATCAAGGTAATTTGCAATCAACGAACAACCATTTCTAATGTCGACAATAACTCCCAGAGAACAAAGCTCATTTTTGTATTCTGTGATTCTGGAACCATAGAAGTCTTCATCAAGGAAAGATCCGTCGCTTCTTTCTAAGAAAGCAGCCCACTCAGAACTGAAGAGAATGCACTTATATGTAGTACTGTAGCCTATATAGGTTTTCAGCCATTGTCTACCTATTTTTTCCAGAAAAGTTGATGGAAAACGTTCATGAATCTCCAAATTGTCATTCTCCGGCTTATAACTACGGATACATTCTAGCAACGAGTATACATTTTCAGGAGTTATTCTGCTGGGATCCTGTGGCAAATGTAGGCCATTCACAACAAAATGTGCTCCATCTTTGAAAGAAGAAACAACACCCATACTCTTGAGCTCTTTGTCATATTTATGGATGGTCATACCATACTGGTTATCACTATCATCAATGAAAGGAAGCAAAGAGATTGATGATATACACTTCCAACATTGGCCAAAGAGAATGCAATCAGTCGGCGCTCTATAATCACCGAGTCGAGTACACAACCACTTCACCTCACGAATACACTTCTTTAGATTTGTAGGAAACGCATTTGAGGTCTTCAGCTTTTTGTAACATTTCAGAAGTGTAAGAACGTTAACTTTGCCAATAAAATGCAACGACGCTTGCTGCCTGAATACACCTTCAAATTTTTTTAATGCCTCGTCAAAATCAACCACTACACCAATTTGCTTTAATTCATCTCTGAACAAGAATATTTCGCTTCCATAGAACTTTTCATCTATAAGCAGAAAGCTGCTAAAGACCTGCAAATGGGAACCCCACTCAGAGTCAGGCAAATAGCATTCAGATGGAGTTTTGAACCCAACATGTGTTTTGATGCATTTCTGATCCTTAAGAGCATATACAAATTTGTTTGTTGACTTCGAATGCCGGAGGCAGTCCAGCATCAGACAGAGAGCCCTAGGTGTAAGAGAGCTTGAGCAAGCTGAAGATTTCAAGTTATCACCAACAAATTGGTAGTTACCATTAAAATTCACTTTCACGCCAATTAGCTCCAATTCTTCTTTATAACACATTAGATTGGCTCCATAATAAACTTCATCAATAAATGGAATGTTACTAACTTCAGACGCAGCTTTCCACTCCTCGTTATATAAAACTGCCTCATCTGGAGCTCTGTCACCTTGGTTAGTCCTTAGCCATTGCCCACCTTTGATGCTATTAATGAATTCTGCAGGCGAAAGCAATTTAGCCCACAAGAACTTGATGAATTTTAATATTGAAAGTACACTATATCTCGTCAAATTAGATGATGCTGCAATAGACATGAGCTGATTCCCTATGAATCTACACCCTTCATTGTACTCAAAAATCACACCAACTACTCCCAGATCTTCCTTGTAATCATTTATTTTGCCACCATAAAACTGTTGATCGACTAGTGGAATGTCTACAAGCTCCGACTCTTGCTGTAAAACATATGTTCCCGATGACGAGAACATGAATGACTGTGACGGTGGTCTATAGCCGGAACTACCTTTCAGGGAAATTTTCAGCCAGCTACCCTCCTTAATGCACGACAAAAATTTTTGAGGAATGACAAACCCATTCCTTCTCAAGTAGCGAATCCAGTCTAGTAGAAAAAACACATTTTTCCTGGTTAAAGGAGCTGACATGGTTGAAATTACAGCATTTGGAGGAGATATCTGAGGTATATCAAAAGCCGGAACAAATTTTTTCAAAAAATTGATCAGCTTTTTGTCAGTTGTGGTGATACCAAAATAGGCTTTTGGTTGCAAATAGTCTTTCCCGAGCTCAACATAACCCTCACTTCTCCACAGATTAGAACCAATCAGCTCCACCCAATTGCTTCCGTTAGCAGGCAGCAGAACCTTTCTCTGTTGCGCCATTATCCTCCCATAACTATCAACAAGAGGCATGCTACTACATATTTCTTTAACATTCTGCTCAGACACATACTTCTTTGAAAAGGAGTGATAAAGAAAATGATTGTATGCAATAGCAAGCTCTCTATCATCATTTATTAACTTGGTGAGTAGAAGTGCATAATCAAACACACTTACTGCTTTGACGTTAGCTTGTTCCGATAGCCAATCAAGTAGGATCCTCTTTTTAGTTTTTACTCAGTAACCCAATAGCTTTTTGGGTTGAAATTGGCATAAAGAGGTGGCCTATTGCAGATTTGAACAACCTACTCCAGTTGATTAACCAAGATGCATAACTTTGCTCAGCAGACCTAAACAACTTTCCAGCATCACATCGAGAAACTGTACTGACACTAGTCAGAGAAACGTTACCATGAATATCCACATACTTCAAAAGTGATGCATTCTTCATGATGGTTCCATGAAAACCAGATTGCCAATTCTCAGCAACAAAAAGGAGAAGCTCCAGATAAACATCCTCAGACACGTCCAATACAATATTAGAACTCTGGATGCACTTAGCATACCATTCATCTGCAACCAATTTCACTCCCATGAATTCTAGAATTTGATTATACTCCTTTATGTCAAATGAAGAACTCAAAATATAAGTGCCATGAGAGGAGATGTTATCTAAGGCTACACCTTGCCTCCTAGGCTTATCCAGTATATCCCAAAAGGCTGGCAATATCCCACCAACTTCACATGGTCTATGGAAAAACTTTTGTTCGGAGTACGATTCACAAGGAACAATACTTTAATTTAATAGGTTCTGCCTGATGGACTCCCTGACAGCATTTAGCTCCAAGCATGGACCTTCATTGACTGGCAAGAACCCAAAGATATGAGGCAGAGTTGAAAAGGGAGCTTCTGTATCTTTCACGAGAGAAGTGAAAGCACTGATAAAGGCACAAGAAACACAGTCAAGGATTCCTCTATTCCATTTGTTATCTAAGAGGATAGTTTCCCTCGATGAAGCTAAGATAAAATCTGCTTGAATAATGAAAGGGAAGTTGGTCACCATCTCCGTAGGTAAAAATGCATATATCCCTGGGGACTGCATCCCTCTAAGGAGACGCTGTCCACAAGGGAATGCTAAAGTGATAACCCATTCTTCTACCTCCATTCTTCTTTCAACTTTGTGATCCTTCTTGACAGGGAATCTTTGCCTCCACATATGATAGCCACATTCTTTTTCTAAATCATCATCACCGGCGTCATTGGCAGAAAGATAGAGCATATATGATTCAGCATCGATGTTCTTCCTTGTGACAAAATTAGTCTCGCTTAAAATAGAAATTGCACTCACAGTATTGAGCATGGGATCCTCATTGTCTTCTCTAACCGAGAGTCGATTTATCTTTGTAAGAAACAACAGAATCTCAGGATGAATGTTGGAGAGCTGATGCTTTACAGGTTGGACCTTGTCAGGTTTTCGAGGCAATATTATTGTTGTAGTAGGAAGAGGGGTACCATTTCCATGTATTCTTTTTAAAACTGAAATAGTTGGATTCGTCTTAACCCACTCAGGAACTATATATCCAACATTACATTGTGGACAAGGTCCTTCAGTAAACCGTATCTTATACCCATTACTAAATATGTAAGGCTGAGCAGTGATAAGGAAACGCTTTTAAACCCAATGCCTGAAATAATAAAATCTTTATTAAAACACTGAACAAAGAGGCATGAATAAGAGAATCCAATATCAAAAACCCGTAATTAGAATAAAAAATGACGCGGATGATGAAACAACAACAACAATAATAATTGTATCACACTTCATAGAGGGAATTATGCAATAATATTTAATCAAACTAATGATAAAAAATGAATAATAATAATAATAATAATTGTATCACACTTCATAGAGGGAATTATGCGAACAATATTTAATTATACTAATGATAAAAAATGAAGTTCTTCCGGATGTGACACGTTTAAGGTTTGGGGACACAAGGGCTACATTTCGAACCTATGTAACAGTATTCATGGTGGTGGAGTATTTGCAAATTTACATTCTAGTCTACAGTATTTCACTGACAGAATCAAATTATCCAGATAAGAATAGTTAAGTGATTTTGGGTGTGACACACTGACACCATTCAAGATTATGGGACACGAGGGCTATCTATCAAGTCAATATAACAGTAATGTGGGTGGCATGGTATCTGCAACTTTACATGCAAGTCTACATATTTGACAAATTATGGCGCACAATCTAGAGAGAATCAGGGAACAAGTGAAAAACAGAGATGCTGGATATAAGTTATAGGTGCTTTTAAAAGACAATTATAAATGAAAAGGTTTAATGTAGACATATTAAAGGCACAACAGAAACAATAAATACTGCATCTTATGAGTGCCTGCATAATCAAGAACACGTGTAATGAGCTAATAGTAATTAGACCTTTCTCGCCAATATAACCACGTCTGCGATTCCCTTTCTTGGTGGAGCGTCCTACGCTGCAAATGGAATCGATATTCCTGGGTGTAAAGCCTCGTTCATTGTTGAATATCAACAGTGTAGCTGGAGCTCCTGTAGCAGTTATATCTCGAGAAGTTATTACAAACTCAAGTGAAGGGTCCACTCCTTCCGCATACTCGTTGTCTTCTGCATTCTGCAGTACAAAGCATTGAAGAAAACAATAAATATACAATTAATTATATATGCTATCTACCTCTGCTCAAAACAATAGCAGATACAGTTTATATTGGAGCTAAGCTGAAAAAATCTAGCAGCATCTGTTGATACTAGATATAAATCCGATTCCATAATGGGTGTCGGCCCGTATTAAAAGATTAGAATAGGCCCATAGGGTCAATAATATTTAATACCAAGAAACCTAATATAATTGGGAAGGTAATAAATGAGGAAACTTACCATCTATAAGTAACTTCCTCCTAAAGAATAGAACTATATAAGGATACGTAGGCACCTTGAGAAGGGACCCCGGAAATTCTATTACTTCCTAGAATTAATTCCCTCAAGCTCGGCCCCAAAAAACATAAACCCTAATTTTCTCCCTAAAATTGTCATGGGCATTTAATCCCTAATTCTATAGCTCTATACGAATACCCAAATACAAATATTAATTTTGATATCTTGTCCGTGACGAAAATTAGCATCAACATTTGGCACCGTCTGTGAAAATCGTATAAAGAATAGAATATTAAAACTACCAGCCAAAATTTTACAGGATGGGAAAATACTAGCGTTTGAAAAAGATAATCAAATCATTCATTCAATTGATGAACTATGGAGTCTTAAAGAAAAGTAGCGGGAAACTTTTTGTTCGAACCCCTAAATCCACCCTAGTGATTCCAACAACCAGAGAAAAGTTTTATGTCAAAACTAAACCAGTGTTTGTTGGTCCAATACGAATCAACTCGGCATATATCAACCTAAAAACTTGGCGCCAGCGAGTGAACCCTTGAAAAACTTGGCTAGACACCGCATGTACAATCACCTCACAGGGAAGTCTTTCGATTCTGATTGGCAGAACCCTTGAAAAAAATGAGCCATCAGCCTTCAACAGATGAATGGCAGTGCATGTAATTGATTTCGAGTTGGGAAAAATAAAAGATAAGTTTTTTCTTCTTACATTTGTATATGTTTAGGTCGCAAGAATTTATGTTGACATTTTCGTGCAGAGAATATTTTTATATCCAATTGCTTATAACTTATTATAAAAATGTACCTAGAACATATGTCATATGTGGTAGATGCTACGTCAACATATTGACACACTAGCTAGTGATTCATCCATGACATATCATATTCCAACTTCATTTCTTTGTGGTAGCATGATCTGCATGTCTAGTTTACAGGACTGGTTATTTGATACATGTGAATCCGTTAATTTGCATGAGTTTAAGAATATGGGTTTATTCTCTACACTACGTTCCAGCTTTCCTGGAGCTTTATGTATAACTGTGTTTTAATATGTGTGAATTGTGATCATACGTACATTTGCAAACTTAGATTAATTGTATATCAAATTGGGTTAAGTGTCGAAAACCTATGTTTTCCGTCTTTCTTTCTTCTGAAATCGTTAAGTATATGCAGCCTTATTCATGCTCTTTCCTGTTACTTGATCATAACAAGTGAGATAACTTTAATATTGATAAGACATGTATGCATGTATATGCATGCGCATATCAGATGGATATTTCAAGTAGTGTACATGTGCAAACTGATATCAATCCCCCTCAATGATAAGACTTAAGCTTTGATATCCTGTTGGTTTGCTATATATGCTTGAACAGAAAGGGGGTAAGCGAATAATAGAAGAAGGAAGAGATTCGACATTCAGAATATGAGACAGATCTCACTGTTAAATTAATTGCAGTTAACTCTAGAAAAAAGAAAACCAAAAAAAGTGGCCTGCCATTAAGCACTGGTAAACAACTAACAGTTGCGTGAAAACTCTGGTATCGTGCAAGTCAATTTAATGTGTGATCCAAGAAGTAATGGATAGACTTTGCAATGAAATCTTAAACTAGAGACTTTTGCCAGCAAGAACTCTGTAGTCAGCATGAGCCTCAAAACGTTATCACCAAAGAGCACAGATAGAGCTTCGACAAAGTATGGATTGCAGGAAGAAAGGTTCTAGCAATAACAAATAAGAGTAAATGTACGACAAGGAGTTAAACCTGAAGGCTTTCCTAAGTATGTGAAATATACACTCGTGCTGGAACAGAGAAAAAATGCAGCCACTAAAAAGAAAAAAGAAAGAGGTGGAGCTAAAAAAACAGAGAAGCAAACACTTGGACTATTGTTGTTACAATTGGCATTTAGAGTCATTGTAGTTGACACGGCACAAACGAGCCAACTCGGTGCAGACGTGTCAACCTGATGAATCTTTTAGCCAGCAGAGCCAACGAGACCTCGCTTGACCGCCGCCCTATTTTTTATTTATAACAACAAATTTTGACCGCGTCCACCATATTCAAATTTTACAAAAATATACAGCCTCCCTCATAACCTCAAGTTATAGATCCATGTGACAGAAAATAACTTGGGGTGGATGAAAAGGACAAAATTAGCCTCCTGTGAACTCGACAGAAACAAAAAAGTTTATAACAGAGGCGTGAAGTGTTAAGGGAAATCAGGGTAGAAGCTTCAACAATAGGATGAAGCAGCGATCTTCTAGTAACAAAAATGATGAAAAAATGCTGGTGTACGTCTCCAAACGTCAGGAAAAAACATGGAGATCTTGAGGAAATCTATAGGAACATCACCAGAAAAGTATGCCATGTTCGAACAAGCTGCTGCATAATTGGTATACAAAAGAGGAGTCACCTGGGAGCTTATAAAAAGTGTACAAGATTAATATGTGAAGAGGTTGTAAAGAAGAAATAAATATATCTTCGAAGGAGACTAGCTCGCAGCGTGAATGAGAACAATTGCTATGGAACCCGAAACTGCGACATCACCAAAGGCTACAAATTGCTATGAAAAACAGTTGATGCAACGATAGCAGAAATTGTAGCAAATAAAGATACGACAACTTACAGATAAGTCATTTTACTTCTGCACTTCTATATTATACCATGCATGAAAAATACATATTTGTATGTGTGACTGTCACTTTATTCCTAAAACATAAAGACATGTCACCATGATATCATGATCAACTTCTAATATGGTGTGACTGATACACAAACTTCTGCTGATGTATAAATCTGTAAACTATTAACATGATGATGACTTGTGATAATGATATACATGAGTTGTGTTACTCTCTAATGGGGGGAGTGCAGCCAAGTCAGAACAGGAGAAAGGAGCTAAGAACTCTTGTTTAATATATTATGCTTTGACGGAGTATATAGTTATTTTCAACCTCTGTTGCAAGGCCATTGTGTCGCGGTTCCAACGACGATCAGAAATCATCAATTTTTACTACCTACAAACTATATATTCGCCCTTTTATCTATCACAGCTTAAGGAAACTCAACAAAGACTTTTCTACACCCGAAATGAACCAGCACTGCACTTCATGAATCAAGTGACTTGGAGTGACCTGACTAAGCCCTGTCAACTACGTGACTCAACTCAGTCAACCATAGGCAACTCTGGCTTAATTCACTACAAGTCGCAAGAAGCGGATAATGATACAGGAGCAAAGGGTTGCCACCTGAAAGCGCTACTGCAAGTTAGGCGGAGTGCTAGCTACCTCATAAAGACCAGAAAAGTTATGTTTGCCAAAAAATTTGATTTTAGCTGTAAAGAGGATATTGCTGGGTCTGTTTCAGGGAAGCAAGCAAGTATAATTTCAAACAAAAGAAAGTTTACAGTATGGTACCATGTGATTGATTAGTGGTAACCAGGCCAACTACTCGGAGAAAGAACCTGATCTAAAATTTCATCAAATTGAACAAAGCACCCTGTTATCTACCACATACAACAGGAAATAGTTCACAACCTACAACCAAAACAAAAGTTCATGCTGAAAACTCAACAGAAATCTGGTCGGGGTGCCACAGTGTTATATACGCCGTGCATGACAGGAAGCTGATAAAAGAAATGCTTTAGTGATCGAAAAAGAAAGCTGAAACAAAAACACGGTTGGACTGTAGGAAACAATGCTGCCAGAACCTGCTAGTAAAGCAACAAGGTTCAAGCCTCAACGTTTTCGAATCTGTCACAGATAATGAAAGTAGCAAACGAAAAAAAGAAAGGATAATAGAAAAAATGCAATGAGTTCAAGGCATTCTGCAGCAAATTTGGTACAAGTAAATTGACCGAGATCAACCAGTCAAAATCAAACTACTAGAGTTATACAAGCTCGACAATTACAGTCAGAGGTCTGGCTACATTGAAAAATAAGCAAGACATCTCTTATTTGACAAATATTATCGTCAGGCATTGAAAATGCCCTATTGATCGACTACAAATTTCTTCAGCTCGAACCAGTGATATATCTTCTCTATAAGGACAATAAATCACTAGGGGGCTTGATTCGTTTGCATTTGAGCAGTGATCTTTCATCCTCATCAACACAAAAATGGGAGCAAAAAATAATGAAATCCTGGATTTATGATCTGTTAACGATTACATCGGGACAAAATTATGTCCTAAACTAGTGATGTACTACTACAATTTTGAAGTAATAAATCATTTGGGGGTAAAAAATTATCCAGTCAAATATACTAGTTAGTGTGCAATCCAGATAAATTTTGATGATCGAAAGCACAAATTAAACAAAAAAAAAATCGGGACTTAATACCGGATATGAGAAATTGGTAAGTAGAGTTTTCGAACAATTTTGAGATTTACAGACAACCACAACCACTCATCATGCGCAAGAAGAGTCGTGTATGATTTATGATAAATCGAAGTACAAGACGCTTTGGAAGCAAACAATGCGCAAGCAGACTCAAGCATGATTTGGGCCCGAATCGAATTGTTTGAGGCTTGGAAGCAAGGGTTTAACCATAACACCTCTCACGGAAGTTAATTTATGAAAGGGCTAACAAGAGAAATATCGAATATAATAGATATATCCTAACATCTACGTACTTGAAACGAGTATATGCTTAGTAACCGGGGACTATTCCCTACAGGAACTAAGAGAATTATTCGTGAGTATATAAATTACAAATCATAAGGTCAAAGACTCTTATATTGGTTGACCTTAATGTAAAGGTAGAGGGGAAAAGAACCCTCTAATACCTAGCTACCATGATAAGTTAAAAATTATGCCAACTTATAGACATGAGAAAGCAAAACAAAAATAAGTATTCACAAAAGGAAACCTTCAGTAATACTAGGGACTTGTTGATACTAAATATAAATCCGATTCCATAATGGGTGCCGGCCCGTATTAAAAGATGAAAAATGCCAGGGACCCCAAAAATTATCCCAAATGCTGAGTTGTCACATGTGTAATTGGTAACTTTCCTAATAATAATATGAGACCCCGCGTGCATACATATGCGCCCACAAATTAAAACAAGACACGTATCATGTCACATCATTTGGTAAAAAAAATTTGGGACAATTTTTGGGTCCCTAACATTACTCTTAAAAGATTAGAATAGGCCCATATGGTCAATAATATTTAATACCAAGAAACCTAATATAATTGGGAAGGTAATAAATGAGGAAACTTACCATCTATAAGTAATTTCCACCTAAAGAATAAAACTACGGGGGACTTGATTCCTATATAAGGATACGTATTTCCTAGAATTAATTCCCTCAAGCTCAGCCCTAAATAACATAAACCCTAATTTTCTCCCTAAAATTGTCATGGGCATTTAATCCCTAATTCTATAGCTCTATACAAATACTCGAATACCCGAATACAAATATCAATTTTGATATCTTGTCCGTGACGAAAATTAGCATCAACAGCATCAATGCGCACACTCACTTAAACATATAAATTATAATAAATACCTGATATACAAATTTATATTGGTATATTCATGCTCCCTAGCTCTTATATATAATCTTTCCTTCCGTTGTCCTGAAATTCCAAGCATAATTAGGTCAATAATATTACATCACAGCCCTGCAACTAAAATTGTAGGAAAAGTTGATTAAATAACAAGCATTAGACATGTACTCCGCCCGTTCAAACAAGATAGTTAATTTGGAATCAAGGGATCAGAGCAGTTACTTAATAAACACATTTCAACAAACACATACAACTAAACATTTATAATTAATGTTGAACAAAATCACTTTTTGGAACATAATTATTTGAATCAGCATCATTAAATATAATTAACATATTTGGTTGGTACATGTACAATAAATACACATAAAAAGGCTAGTAAATTAAAAAAGGACCTGAATAAGCTCCATGAGAAAGTGAACATCTTTGGCGTAAAGTTCACCAGAGAGATTCATGACAGCCTGATGCAGATCCTCCGTCAAGGGGTTTCTTTCCCCGCCGATAGAAAACTTGTTCCTACGTATCTCTTCTATATGCTGTCTTGGTGTTGCCATTACGACGTAATAACAACTATTCAAATCTTCTGCTATTTTATATATAATCAGACCAATATTTCATATATGTACGTATGTAGAGTCTGGGAGAGATTTAGAGAGATCATGCTACACGAGTGGAGTGAGATATAATAAAGAAACCATCGTATGCCTGCCGTAGGTTTAAGAAAATGTACAGGAAATAAATTAACTTCTTTTGCATTACTCCTACCGAAACATAGAAGATTAGTCGTGGACTGTGGTCTGGTTCTGGTTCGGTTCAGTTAAGTTGAATATTTAAAAAACAATTATTTGCTTTGGGTTTAAATTAGATATTTAAAAGATAATAATTAAAAGAATAATTTAATATAATTATTCAAATATAAAAATTAAAATATTTTTTTAATTAAAAATATAAATGTTAAATGTATCTAAAAAGGAATTTGTTAAAATAATATGAAATAATTAGGATTACTTGAGCTTGATTAATAAAATAAATAATATTTTAATTTCATTTAAAATACTATCGTATTAGAGTTAATATTAAAGGTTCATTCTCTGAATAAAGTTATCTTTATCTCTTAATGTTGATTTTAATTTATTGTTTTGTCATACCTGATAAATGTTAGTTTAATGGTGTACAATTTACTATATTGATAAGATAACAAAATACAGTAAATATTTGTAGTAAATATGTGTATTAATCAATAGAGTTTCGCATACTAATAAAGATCCGTGTTTTAAGTTGTAAACTTAAATTTTAAGTTATATATATATATATATATATATATATATATATATATATATATTTGTAGGAAAAAGTTATATGAATAATTTTATATGTAGTACTTGGAGAATATATACTTATATACTATATTATTAAAGCCGAAAGATTAAAAATTTTGGTCGTCGGTTGGTTTGGTACTGGGTGAATCATAGAAAAAATCTTGACCGTCCAAATTTTAAGTGAACTATAGAAACAATCTTAACCGTTGAATTTTAATAAAATATAATTTTAAAAGAATATAATCATACATCCAATTCTAACACCAGTAATCCTTCTTTTATGCAAAAGAATATAATCATACATATAATTCTAACACCCCAGTAGTCCTCCTTTTATGCAAACAACTCATAAACATTATAATTCATCCTATTAAAATATAAATACAAATAAATTATATAAAAACATATACATATAATATTAAATTAAATTTAAATTATTATTATATAAATACAAATAAATTCAAATCATTAAAAAATATTAAAAAACTAAAAAAAAATCATCTGTGCATCGCACATGATACAAGCTAGTATATTATTATATATGACAGAATAGAATATAATGTAGGATACATATATTCGAATTAGTATTCCATACAAAGTAATCTATTCAATTCAACCATATATTTATATAATAAATTAGAAAATAATTTCAAAGTATGTTAGATTGGTATAAGGTATTTTTTGAATAATTTTATTCATAAATAAATTTTGTAACAATAATATTTGTGCACAGGTCAAATTGTTTTCCTATAAATTAGTGCAATTAATTATTACCGTATGTATCGATTTTTTAAAATTAAAATTTGTGTATGACATAACCTCTCATTTTAAATAATTGTAGAAAAATTAATTATCATCAATAATCCCTTGAATTAAAAATATTATTTTGTAAGTCTATTATGTTGATGGGGCTCATTTCTTTTAAATATAATATTTAAATCTCATTAAAATAAAATCTATTTATATAATAAATTTAAAATATGTTAAAAAATTTCTTCAAAAAAATAATATATACGGAGTATATGTTAAAAATTAAAGGTGAAAATGTATTTCAAATTTTAGTTTCCAGCCTTTTTGTAATATTGTTGATCTTCTCCCACAGGCTGTATGCATTATCTCTGTCCCATCACATAAATAAATGCAGCTGTAGAAGAAAAAGTAACTGTATATTAGGGGGGCATCAGCATCACATCATTTTGCAATGCACGTCAAAGAAAAGCAAGGGAAGGAGAGTTTATACAGTATTATTAGCTAGGCTATTTAGTAGTTACTGTTTAAGGTTAGACATTGGTACATCCGATTCAATTAATTCAATTTAAAAAAATTCAATTTGTTATATTAAAAAATATTATACAATTCAACATTATTCACTTTAAATTAGTATAGGTTGAGTTGGTTGGGTTTGATAAATTTATAATTAATATAAAAAAATTTATTTTAACATATTTCAACATAAGTTATGATAATAAAATTTATTATAGAGACATAAATGAGAAAAAAACTAAAACAATGTTAGCAAATTATATTTATATATCGAAAAACTTATAAATAATCTAATAAATATTCAAAATTTTAATATATAATTATTATTATATTAATGTATAGTATATAAAATTATCATGAAAGCATAAAATATCGGATATAATTATATATTATGTAACATATAATATATATTTATCGAGTTGGGTTGGGTTGGTTGAATTGACTAAAATAATTTTTTGAATAAATGTTTTTTAACTCAATTTAATATTGGGTTTTATATTCTAAATTAAATCAATTGAAATAAGGGGATTAGTTTAATCGGATTTTACGATCCATGAACACTCATTTTTAGAGCAAGTTCAAAATCTCTTTTAACTTCTCTTTTAGAATATATGTGATTAGATAATTTATAAATTATACTATTTAAATATAAAATTACATTATTTATTAAAAATTATTTTTAATTTTTATTATATTAACTAGGTTATTGCCGCAACCTAAAAAATTGAAGGATATTAATTCCACGATAAGTGATTGATACTATCATTTATCCGCACTTTTTCCGACAAAAAATATTAACATTAAATTTTTTTATGTGAATTCCGAATTTCCGTCACCCTATCAACATCAACATTTTTGAAAAAAAATTTAAAAACTTTTTCTTATTCATGAAAAAAAACACATATAGATCATTATTAACCATCGTTTATGATGATCAGCCACAAAAATTGAACTATATCAGAAAGTGGAATTTAAATTTAGACAATAAGATAGGAGCATATATGGTCGATTAGATGATTAGTAATATTTTATCCGCGTTTAATTCTTTAATAATTTTAAATAATTTCATATCCTCAAAAATTTATAACAAAGAGATAATTAACAATATTCGCTCGTAGGAGGAAATCAACTTGCATTACATACAGTATATAAGGAATATTTCAGTTTAGAGTAGGAGCATGCATCCCCTTTGGCAAAATTCAAGTGCCATACATTCCGAGGAGAATTTCTTTTGAATTAATCCAATTTAGCGAGACTACATCTCTGTTTCCTGCATCAGGTAAATTTAGGTATTATTTTGATAACATATATTTATGTCGGGCTAAACAAAACAATTAATCACTCATGAAAGGGTGGAATCGTCTCTCTGTCGAAGGCGAATGCAACAAGGTGACAATTAATTAAGCGAGTTTATTTTGATTAGATGACAAGCGAGTTTTGAATGCTCGTATGAGAAAAGAACTCGGAGTTCAGGTGCTACATCCAAGTTATGAACAATGCTAGCCAAGTATCAATAATTCTTGACGGACTGGAACAATCATCGATCTGTTAATTCCTTCCTTATACATGTTGAAAGTTGAAACCGATTTTAGTCACATGATACCTACTCCCCATACATACAAGTTAATTGTTTAGCTATGTTCTAACACGTAACAATTGCAAATTTGAACGCAAAAACAATCCCTAGCTTCAAGCGATTCCAAGGCGTAATCTTTTTTTTTTTTGTACCGATGAATTTGCTATTAAAGCCATACATATTGCATGGAGAAAGGCAGGAGGAGATCAGGAGATGTAAATGATCTAAAAATAAAAATAAATTTTTAATACTTTAATTTAATAAATGAAATTTTTAGAAAAATAGATTTGACTAGTAGATAAAAACATTTAAAAATGTGAGTAAAAAATCAAACAATTTATAAATAAACTTAGAAGGAGTATGTATTATGTATGTAATTTACGTGTATTTTTTCATTGTTGTGGATGATAACGAGGTATAGATAGATGTATAGCTGGAATCTTGATCGATCAAAGTAACGACAAGGCAGGGCAAGTAGATTACATGGTTTCTGTTTATGTGGAAAACCAACACCGCAACAGCTTTATCACCTTTTCTATTCTTATCCATAACTACTGAACAATTGTCTGTCGCGTTTACTATCTTGTAATTTTCTGTAATTTAAAAATTATTCTGTAAACATTTTTGTATTTTACTACATGTATCAGTTGTGAATTACTAGCTATGAGCCTACACAATTCTTATCCAAATTTGAGAATAATTATCATGCAACTCTACATGACTACATGACATGGAGGGATATACATTACGCTGTAAAGTTGTTGAGACGGTGCTGCAGACTGCACTCGACCAATTCCCGTATGTATAATCGCTGCCTTTTATTTTCATCCATGTTTCTCCTGACCCTAAATTAAGACCTGGTTTGGTTGTCCGATATTACGATTATACTGGCTTGTAACCGTGTATAGTACATATATTATTAATAAATTATATATTTTTTTATAATTTAAATATTTAATTTAATTTAATATGATTATTTATTTTATTATTAATTTCTTTTTATATTTTTCTATACAATGATATTTATATATTAATATTTATAAAATTTAATGATAAGTCATAGTTTTAAATAAATAAAATAGTTTGAATGATGATAAAATTGAGTTGAATGTGAGTAAACTATATTAAATAAAAATTATAAGATAAATAGGATTCTTAAAATAGAAAATATAGAATAGAATTTAAATATAATATTACTCGTGAACAGTTATATAAAAAGAAGACTATCGGAGATGGAGTTGTATGTATGATATATTTTTTCTAAGAGAAATTCATTTAGAATAATATAATATAAAAGTATATATAATATAGATAGAGCACAGTAATAAAATTTATTTAATATAAATAAAATAATATTATTATTTTAATATTTATAGAATTTAATTAATAAGTTATTATTTTAAATAAATTAAAGAGGTTAAGCAATGAAGCAATTAAAACATGTAAGTAGACTTACAACTATATATTTTAATTTAAAAATATGTTTGAAATTAACTAGAAGACAAACATGTGTATTTGAAGTTGTGTCAGTTTTAATAATATAGTATAGTATAGATTTGAAGAACACGTTACATAGAATGAAGTTAATTATAATGTAAGTTTTCTAGGAAAATCAAAATTTAGTGGTTGATTTATTATTATACACTTACATACAATAATTTTTAGTGATTTTAAATTAATTTAGTCAGTTATATTTTAAAAATAATTTTTAATTTTTTAAATGACGTAATATAATATATGACTATTTTAATTCGTGAGCGCACACATATATATGCGGGATCTCATATTATTATTAATAAAATTATTAATTACACACGTAAGAAGAGACAATTTTTGAGATTACTAATATTTTTTATTAAAAACTAAACACTTCAAGTGATAAGATGTAGAAGAAATATAGGGGTGGTTGACTCCCCTATTTTCTGAAAATATAGGGGGCGTAAAACAAAGTGTAAATATATATATATATATATATATATATTTAAAAAAATAACTTATTATTTATTTTAAGCAACCCAAACGGGCCCCTAAGCTGTTACACGTTCAGCTCATTTATATAATCGTGACAAACGTTCACGTTCATCTCCACAATCTGATAGTCCACAGAAGTGTACTTGACTGACAATAAATAATAAATAATGTAGTTTATTGATTTTCTGAATGCATGACTTTAATATAATATTTATGTGAGAAAAATGTTTTTAAAATTGATTTTAAAAAATCTATTTAAAACTATTATCAAATTAGATGATATTTTTATAATGATAGAATCTGTCTCCTTATATTTATAAAAATAATATTACATTGTACTGAAATATAATTAATTTTAAATAATTATTTACTTTTAGACCATCAAGCCTTATTTATATATTGGAGTATAAAATATCATATGCCGTGAACCAAAAATAATAAAAATATAGTATAAAAATATTAACATAAATGATTTTATCACAGAAAAATAATTTCTTATTATAACTTCATTATCAAAATCAAAATTTTCTATCTAAGTTACCGTTCTCCGATTCCAAAGTAATACTGTACGTAATCTAATGCCCGCAACAATCTGATTGATATATCGACATAAATACCGTACGTAAGCGCATGACATTGTAATTGTTGAAAACACAATTAATGCAGCCTTACACGTACGTTGGATATAGATTATTTAATGTTACGAAGAGTACGTGCAACATTTTGAAAGATGACACGTGTCCCTTGAAATATAATCCACATTGCAGGCTGCAGCATCAAGATGCCGCTTCCTGTCACTTGATCAACATCATCGATCGTTATCTCTAGATGACTACTTGGAGGAGGAGGAGGAACAATATTACTACTATTCGGTTTTTATTTTCTCAATCAAAATCAACTTGGTAGTAATTAAATCTGAGATCTCTTCCTTCTCATTTTAGCGTCTCAGTCCATTTAGTTATCAATACCGGCTCTCTCGGCCTCTCCTATAATTTTTACCATCTTAAAATTTGATTTTTATTCTAGTCTTTTTGACCAAGATGCGCGTTTGATTTTATGTTCGAAACATTTTTCTACGCAAAAAAATATATATTTTGAATGGCGTGTAATGGCGAAGTCAGCTTAGAGTTCATTGATTCAATTTCGGTTGATATTTAAATGCATCTAAAATTTACTTTTTGATTCAAACAAAATTATAAAAATTAGTAGGAAATTAAATATAGGCTCCGGTTAAACTATACTGAATATGTAGGTTTAAAATGTGTGTATATGATAAATAACAAAATATAACATAACTTGCATAAACATTCATTATTATGTGGATGAGCTAATATAAAGTTAAAATATAATTGAAACATTATATCACTAAAAAAGCTACTACAATTCAAATATATTCAAAAAAAAATTTTAATCATAAACTTATTTATCTTAAAAACTTAGTTAACATTAACCAATTATTAAAATAATTAAAATTTAAAAAAATCAAAGTATAATTTTAACACTCATCCTTACTTTGATATTTTTAAACTTCCATTAAAACAAAACATCATCTTCAAGTTCTTGGATAATAGCATCTCTTTCAGTGACTTTAGATACATGATACTCGTAAAGATGTTTGCTGAAACCGCCGCAAATAAACATGCATTTGTTTTGGCATTTTTTATCTTTAGTTCATTTTGTGCTTTTCGTTGTGCCACGATGGTATTTTCACGCACAATAGTATCGATCAATTCCTTCTTCCACTGCATCCCAAAGATCTAGTGCTTCCATATATATTTCCATACATGCAACCCAAATAAGATGATTATTTTCATCAAATATTTTTGGAGCAAATTTAGTAAAATTACTGGACTCGATTGCCATGATTTGGATATAAACAAGATTTATAATATTGGATTATGATATGAGTTATGGTTATGGTTTATGAATATAGTTTTCGTTATGGTGTTTCACAGGTCTCTTAAGAAGAGAGCTCTAATGTTAGGTTTAAAATGTGTGTGTATGTGTATATATCAGCATGATGGCAAATAACAAAATATAACGTAACTTGCTTATATATAAAACCAAAATATAACTAGAACATTATATCCTTAAAAAACCTACTACAATTTAAAAATATTCAAAAAACTAATCATAAATTTATTTATTTTAAAAACTTGGTCAACATTAACCAATTATTAAAATAATTAGAATTTAAAAAATTAAAGCATAATTTTAATAGTATATATTAGTTCAATCCTTATTCTTTACGAATTTGCAATTCTGATTACGATCTAACTAGTTCTCATCTATAAATACGACATGGACATTGAGTAATGACATAATCTAATTCATAGTTCCCGCTCTTATACTCGAATATTTTTTTTTCAAATTTTATTTCAAATGACAAATTTTAACTAATAGTGCATATGGAGGTCCATTATATTATGAATCAATAATAACTAGATATCTATCAACCTGAAACTTTTTTAAAAACTCTAACATTTTTTTCCCAAAAGCAACATCTGAGTTATAAATGATATTAAGCATATCTTGTTAAGGAGCAAAATCTGAGATAACCAACCAATGCAAGACACACAAAAAAAAAATTATATGATCCGGAAACCCTGCGTCCCAACTTGTATTATTAATCAAAACAGTTGTTATCAATAATACAACATTTCCAAACCTGTATTATTAATCAGATCAGTTATTAACAACACAATCAATCAACCTACTCCAATTTACAAATACTCAAGTATCCGCTCTCCAAGCGATACCTAAGTCTACATATTTGAGCTTCCCATGATACCCAAATTCAATACTCAAGCATCCGCTCTCCAAGCAATACCTAAGTCTGCATATTTGAGCTCCTCATGATACCCAAATCCAATACTCAAGCATTCGCTCTCCAAACAATACCTAAATCTATATATTTGAGCTTCCCATGATACCCAAATCCAATACTCAAGCATCCGCTATCCAAGCGATACCTAAACCTACATATTTGAGCATTTATCACAACTCACGGTATTTTCAAACATATATACGTGGAACAACCACGTACCAAGCGATAAATAAACCTCTATGTTTAATATACTCATCAAACATATTATCGCTTTGTATATGTAGTAATCTCAAATTTAACAATCAAGACTTATCATACTTGTTACATAAGTCTAATCATACTTGATTTCTAATTATCCACCTAAGTCTAATCATACTTGGTATCTAATTACTTAACTTTGTGACCAAGACATACCATCTATAATAATTGTCCAATTATAATTATTATTATCCATAATAATTATCCAAATACAATTATTATATTATCTTTATTTGACTTTGATCACCAAATCCTGTATTACTATATTGGCTTTAACCCAACATATGTATATATATAGATCGTGAACCTAGATGTTTTTTGTGACCAAGTTCATCTTCCTTACAATTTGTTTTACCCTAACATACCAATATGATCACATGCATCGAAGTACTGTACTTGCTAGTGCCCTTCAAATCACAAACAATTTGAAAAGCTGTCACTTAATAGCATGAACATGGCCGTAGTATGCTACATTGTTCATTAGGAAATACTGACGACGTTTTATGTATGTTTGTAACGTTGGCCGTCGGCATAACTGATCTGAGTCTTAATCACACTAAAGCAAAATAATTTAACAATATGATAACCATTAAGAATTAACAAATATATTAAATCAAAATTACAGTATATTATAGTCTTCTGAAAATTTATTATTTATAATTAAAATTTAGTGTATATTATTCTAAAAATCCTAATTCCCCCTCCCCTCGATCCCTCTCCCTCAACCCTATTTCTAAAAATCTTCATTCTCCCCTCCTTCTCATCTCCCTCAACCCTAGTTCCAAAAATCTTCTTCTATTATGTATGAGAAAAATATTCTTATATTTTAATATCTATATTTTTAAAAATTTTAACTTTAAAATTTTCAGATTTATTTTTATATTTTTTAGATCTTTTTCATATTATTCAGATTTGTTTTCAAATCTTTCAAATATGATTTTTTGAACAATTTTAGTATCATATGCGATCTTCTCTGAGGCAGTGCTAATTTTATGGCATTTTGATCATATATGATGGTTTTTATATGTCGTTGAATGACGATTTTGTGTCATATTAGATGTTTTTTCTTCATATATTGGGATATATATATATATATATATATATATATATTATGATTTTATAATAGACGTATATTAGTGACTTATTATTTTATTTTATTTTGTAATTTCAGATATTTTTTATAGCGCTTTGTGGATTTGGATCGGAAGACACTTGACAGACATATTTATTGGAGTACGACGGGTGTTCTTTTCTCAGACATTAAGACTTTATTTTCTAAATTTTCGGAGACATTTTCATGTGAGATGATAAGTTTTTTGAATGAAGGAAACTTTTTCCATACATATTGTATCTTGATACAATTTATCTACGAGTAAGTATATACAATAAAAAAAATTAAGAATAAGGTCATATATTCTAAATTTGTAATCAAAATATTTCTTAAACCTTTTTTATTATATCTTGATTGTATTTAACTTAATTAATACTAATGGACTTTCCTACATTCACATAAATCTCACAAATTAATATATTTTACTATAACACATTATTAAATTCAGGTTATTTAATAACTAAAAGAAAGTTCAACAGTGTTCTAGTTGATTATCTATAAATATTATATAAGAGCATCTATAAGGATGAAAATCTGTTAGCTAAATTATCTACGTGGTGCATATGTGACATCTATGTGTCATTTTTTAGAGGATATCTAAAAATCAATACACTCCAATCTTCTTCCCATTAGTAAAAAATTATACATAATCATATTCGATCTTCTATATGTGTCGAACCAATAAACATAGATAATTATATTGGTGTCAATGTTCTTCCCTTTAGTGAACCAATAAACCTTTTATGTATAATTTTATATGATTATTATTATAGATAATAACATTGGTGTTAATGTTCTTCCCTTTAACTAAATTTTTTTATAATAATTATAGAAGACCATTTTAATTAACACTTTTACATACCACCCCCGGAGATATTCTAATAATGAATTTTAGTGATTTAGCTAATCTATTTTATATGTCAACTTCAACAATCTTATATATATATTCATTACATATTATTATGATAATAAGCATTTTAAATCTTAATGCTCTTGAAAAGAAAGGATGAGAAAAGATAGGGAAAAAGGAGGAAAATAATTTTTTTAATCATAAAAATGAAATAAGGCTGGATAGTGAATTTGAGGATATTTTAATGATTTAAAGAATCATTAAAATAATGCTAAAGCGACAATTTGTGACAGGTTCACTATTTTTGAACATAGAAACTTATTTAGAGATTGGGTTGATTGGGTTGGACATGCTTAAAAACAAATATTTTAGGAGTATACCATAATTCTATAATTAATATACACGGGCCTACCACATTTGGTTTTATCTACATAGCCTGAGAACACTAACAAATAAGTGTGTATACTTACATTTACAGTGTACTAGTACATTTTACTTTGGTCAGCAGTAAAAGGTAGACATGAAATAAAATGTCGTCATTTCACGTGGAGTATTTTTCTAAGGATATGCTTCCCTTCCTTATTTAAACAGCTCTAGTACCAAGGTACTTGCATATTCAGTTTCATATTTTCCAACAGAGAGTGAGAGAGAGAGAGATGAAGAATCCATTGATATTATCAGTAGTGTGGTTAAAGAAATCAGGAGTGTTGTCTTCGACTTCGTATTGTGTCAAGGAGAGAAGAGCTTGTGTTGGTTGGGTTGATAAATATTTTAAAGACTGTTTGTGTGACACTAGAGACAAACTCTCATTTGCTTCTGGTATGTTGAGTTTAATCAGCTGGGGAGTTGCTGAAATCCCACAGATTGTCACTAACTTTCGCTCTAAATCTAGCCATGGTGTCTCCCTTTTGTTCCTCCTCACCTGGATTCTCGGGTAACTCTCTCTCTCTCTCTCTCTCTCTCTCTCTCTCTCTCTGATATATAGCTAGTACGTACTAATGTACTATATGAATATTCTTGATTTTTTTCCATGGTGCAGTGATATATTTAATCTGATCGGTTGTCTTCTTGAACCTGTAACGGTGAGTATATAGACCTTAGTTTATTGATTTTGTTACCGCATATGTTAGTATATGTATTAAATAGGAGTACTTGTTACTACATTCTCACATTTTTTATTAATGATGCAGTTGCCAACCCAGTACTACACTGCCCTGGTATTATTCAATACTTGCTATTTCAATCTACTTTTATACAATTTTTAATAATAGTTTGAGTTATTCAAATTTACCAAGGCCTAGAGGTTTATGCACCTGTGGCCAGTTTTAAGGGTTCGTTTGGCTAAACTTTTTTTTTTTTTGCTTATATTCGAAATAGCTAAAATGTATTGCTTGGGTTAATTTGTACCTTGATCATGAGCGAATTTGTTGATGTTTCTAATGACAAATTTTGCTAGTAGTAAGAAAAAAAATTAGCCAAACGGGTTCAGTCAGTTCATCAGCTGGTTTCAACTTGATGAAACTATGTGTTGAATTTATTTTTTTGATGATATTGTTAATTGAACAGCTCTATACAACAAGTACGGTAATTCTAGTGTTGCAGTGCCTCTACTATGATCATGTTTATAGTTGGTGGAAAAGCAGAAAAGTGGATTATAATCAACCGGTGCAAATTCCTCTCCGCTCTCCTTGTTCTCATATCTTATCAAAATGGTCCTGGTACTCTTGTTTTAACAATTTGATAACATAATTTATGCATGTTCAACAGATTGAAGATGCAAAGAAACCTCTAAAACCGGCGAAGGAAAATGATGACGATGACTCCGCAATTTCAACCAATGATGAAAGCAAAATCACCGCCAATTTCTATTTCACGTATGTGGGAAACGTTTTTTAATTATTATTTTGAAATGATCAAGTGCGGTTTTTTTTTTAATGGTTAAATTTGAATACTCAGACACTCATACTTTGACGGTTTTCAATCATACACTATGGTTTTAGTCTAATGCAGATTGTTGTTGATAATTTTGCAGATCAGCAAGATCTATGGCGGGAAGTGCTACACCACCCAATCGATCTTATCTATGGACTGCAAAAAGTGGTCCCTCAGCATTGACACTTGATGCCTACTCTTCTTCTGATGACGAGGCTGATGCTGCTGCAACAGGCCACAAGAAAACCAAAACACAACCCAAGCCAATTCCGCGTTCTGTGAGTACCTAAATATTACATTCGAATTACAAAATCATTCTATGTAGCTCGAATTTGTGTTTCTGTGTACCTTGTTGTTTGATTGATGATCATGTCTTTGTAACCTTTATAATTATTTCTCTATTAATTGGATGTTTAAGACTTTAAGTGCCAATTAAGACAACTAGCATTGCATATGTATGTGGGATCATTATATAGTTGTGCATACAACTACCGGTGCACTATGTTATTTCATTAAGTATTATGAGGTATCATGAATTACCAGGCTGGTTATGGTGCATTTCTAGCAACTTCACTCAACCTGCCAAAAGGCACCAAAGCTCTACTTCAAGCATCTGTAGCATTTAGCGGGAGGAAACTATTACAAGTAAGATTATGATCAACAATTATATCCGGATTAGGCACATCTATGATGCACACATTGATAAAGAACTACCTTAAATTTATACTAATGTATATGGTTTTTTAATTTATTTGATCAGGATCACAGGGGTACAGAAAAATTTGTGGTTGGCCAGTGTTTAGGTTGGATGATGGCTGCTGTATACATGGGTGGTCGAATCCCTCAAATTTACTTAAATGTGAGTGCCTAGACAATCTACATATTAAGCTTAATATGAAACTTTTTTTATGTGATCAACAACTGTACTTCTATTGTTTCTTTTACGTCGCCTCGCCTTACACATATATCTTTGATAAATTTTCAGATTAAAAGAGGAAGCGTTGAGGTGAAAATCTTAACCCAGAAATATGAAATATATTATACATCAATCTTAACATTTAGCTGATCTAAATCATTATACTATCATTTAAATTCTTTATAATTAATCTTTTGTATACTTGGACATGTAGGGACTGAATCCTCTGATGTTTATCTTTGCACTCATTGCCAATGTAACTTATGTGGGAAGGTGCATTTCTTATCCATTCCTCTTTTTCTGAATCTTTTGCTTCACTTTCAGGTTCATTCACTATAATTTTGCCTTTAATTGATTGTAGCATTCTTATAAGAAGCACGGAGTGGGACAAAATAAAGGCCAATCTGCCATGGCTGTTGGATGCAGTAGTCTGCGTTGGACTCGACTTATTTGTATCCTCCTACTATTCTTTTAATTTGTTCTTAACATTCGAATCTTTATGCATTCATAAGCCCCAACCACACACAACAAATATTTCTGACAAACATTCATTGGTGATGAGATATCTTATGCTATGCATTTTCATTACTGTATTTCATCTTTTTGATGTTTTTTTGCAACTTCTTCGAAAATTCCATAAATTTTCATAAATTTTTATGAACAATATGTCCACTCCTAGGAATAATTTGCATACATCTTGTTCATCGGATTCTACTTTCGAGCTTGAGACATGATGCAAAATGCAGATGAGAATTTGTATACATCTTAACATAGAATACCATAGATAATATTACAGTATATCTACTACAGATACCTTGGGAACCGGACTTGTAGTGGCAGAGGACACAATGATGACTATTCGGAGAGCCCATAAAACTGTGATGCAGAATGTTCGTGGCTCTTTACCGCTTACTTATGAAGGCTAGTGAGATCAGAAATCGCATGAATGAATTAGTTTATTTATCTGCTTTAAACTAGTTAAGAGTAGTATGGTATATATAACCAGAACCGCTAGCAAGCTTATTTTTCCTATCAATTAATCATGTTCATGAGGCATTTATAAACGAGCCGAGTCTAAGCTAAAATGTGAACCGATCAAATGTGATTATGAGTATGTACCGCAAATATTTGGCACTGTTTAGCGTTCCTGGTAGGGGCGAACTGGGGGACGAGATTGAGCCAGTCAACTTTCCTACCAAGTAATTTTTTTATAAATATATAAATAATTTATATTAATATTTTTTAAATATTAATATTTTTTAATTTAATAATAATAATTAATTTAAAATTAAGATGAATGAAAATTTGTGATACAATACAAAGAGATGTTGAAGTGCAAGTTGGCCAAACCGCACTAAATCAACTGAAGCAAGACAAAATGCAATCAAAGCTCAGCTATGTTCCTTTTCGATCTATATATTTTAAAAAAATTGATCGCTGCATTATTTTATTTTCTTTTAATTTTAAAAAGGTGTATATCCCTATCTGGCAATCTACTATGAATTGTACGTGGTCACGTCGGTCTCAACCGTTTTAAAGATCGGTCCTATCCTATATATTTCTGATGTTGGTTGTGACACAATATTCATTTGATTTTTAATACTTTTTCATATTATATGTGTCATTTTTTGAAAAATGTTAAGAATTGGAATTAATATTTATTAATATAATATAATTGTTATTTAATTAATCAAAACTTTTAACTATGACCAGGGATAGCAAAGTAAGTAAGCTAGTAAATGACAAATGCCCTCAAGGAAAAAAAAGTAAGCTAGTAAATTGTAAAACAATTTGATAGGGTTGTTTTCTTAGAAACTTGATTTCGACTTCAATTATTCAATTAATGGTTAATCTATATATTTCAAAAAATTAGTACAAATTGTAAATAGGTTATCAAAAAAAATATTTTTTTCATATTTTTTAATTTCATCAAATAATTTGTTACTTATTTTTAAGCAAAAATATTGTTATTATTCTCTACAGTAGTAATATTAAACAAGGTCTAATATTTATATCGTCCTAAATCTTTTATCTTATTTAACTTTTTATGATCAAATTAACTAAATTTTAATTACAATTTACATATATTATATAATGAAATAAAATTATAAAAATTATATTATTAAAAAATATATCTAATTTATTTTAAATACTCCAATATTTAGAATAATAAATAAAACATTGTTCTGTGTGTAACAACCTTAAAAAAAATATTTGATAATAGAGGGAGTATATATTTTTTATATTTTAAAATTATAAAAATAATAATATACTATAAAATATACAAAAATTCAGCCGATTTAATCAAAATACCGTAAAAGATTTGAGACGTATTAAAATATGCCCAACACCCCCTCAAATTCAGTACTTATCTTACTGAAGAAGATATGAGAATGTACATGTCCTTGTTCCACTTATTTTTTTATGACTAGTCTAGTACAGTTACTAATATTTTACTATTTTATTTACTTGTCTTCTTGCTCAGCAAAGAACTCTTTTATCACTGCCCCCCACCCACATTTTCTTTCTCAAAACTCCCTGTAAATAAACATCATTCATCTCTGAACAATCATCATTGAAAAAAATAATCATGTCTTCTCCAAATAAACGCAGAGAGACAGACTTGATGAAACTGTTAGTTATTCAATTCTTTTATCTACTTTCTCCTATTTTTACCAATGGATTTAATTTTTTTAATTGTTTGTGTTTATAGGATGATGAGTGATTACAAGGTGGAGATGATCAATGATGGGTTGCATGAGTTTTATGTGTATTTCCATGGACCTAGTGACAGTAAATTCTTCACACCCCTTTTTTTTGTTTTCTTTTATCTTATAGTATATATACATACATAATATATGCATGTTTGTGTCGGTGTATATGTGTGTGTGTGTGTGTTTTAGGAAGATATATGTGGTTTTGAATGAGATCACTTCTGGGGTTTTGATTTAGCATGTTGGGTTAGACCTTTCTTGCTTATTATGAGTTTTTAGTTGCAGCTTTGGATTTTATACCTGTTTTGTTCACTAATTAAAACAGAAGGTTTCAATCTTTAGTGTGTAATCTTACTTCTTTCCCTTTTTTGGTATGTACTTTGATTACAATTATTTCATAAATTTATGATCTTTCAAAAAAAATTTGCAACATTGCATAATTTTACAATTTATGTTATCTTATTATATTGGCCTCTTTCACTAAAACTTGTATTGGTTCATCTTTGCTGGAGTTTGAGATTGGGATTTGCAGTGTGGGGGTGGATTTTGCTAATTTTCGTTATCGATTGTTTCTTTATTACTCCCATAAAGAAGAACATTACAGCTGCAGATTTACCTTTTTTTTTTTCCCTTTGTAAATTGTGTATATTAAGTTATTGTACAGTTCTTCGTTTTTCTTTTTCCCTTTTCTTATCAAAATTTTTACAATCTGTAAATAGGTCCTTACCATGGAGGCGTGTGGAAAATAAGGGTTAAGCTTCCGGATAATTATCCTTATAAATCTCCTTCTATAGTCTTTATAAATAAGATTTTTCACCCAAATGTGAACGAAAAGTGAGTAAAAGTTGTTAGTGTTTCTATAGATTCTTATAGAGGGGTACATAGTTGTTTCAGTTTGTTTATGATAAAAATTTGTCATTTTGGTGATAATCTATTATTCAGGTGTGGATCAGTTTGCCTGGATGTTATTCAACAAAGCTGGAGCCCCATGTTTGGTAAAATTAATGTCATTTCTTAAAAATATAAATAGGAATCTCTTACAGCCACAAATTAGAAGTTACTTATCTGGTGACTGGTGTTAATAATTTTCTTTACAGATCTGGTGAATGTATTTGAAGTATTTATTCCACAACTCCTTTTATACCCCAATCCATCTAGCCCACTGAATCGGAACGCAGCAGCTCTAATGATGCGTGATCAAGCTGCCTTTGAACAACAAGTCAAAGGTATTAAACTTTGTTTGATGTTTTAAAGTCTTAAAACATGCACTTCTTTTAATGTCTATATAGTATGAATAATAATTGGCCATACTACTATCGTTTAATGCTCATTTGCAGCACTTTAAAACATAGTTCTGCTTAGCTGCTCTTATAGTTTTGATATTTAGACATAGTTTTGATATTTAGACATGACTTAATTTGAGTCAGTCACACCTTCATCTATTAATAAGACAGACAGTTTCATATTTGTTATGATAACCTCAATCAATTATGGCTACTACTTTGTAACAATGCTACTGGATTGTACTCCCTTTATCAACCTCTCTAAATGATACACTAGATTTTCAGGCAAATTTTCTTCTTTTAGACATCTTCGGTAGAATTCAGTTTTATTAAGCAATACGCTCATGCCAATTCTTTCTCTGATTATTGCTTTCAGGAATACATCGTATGTGTTTGTTATCCAAGATTCTGTTTTTTTTGACAAATTACTGGGTGAAGGGGGGCAGGGGGAGCTATAATTGCTTAACGTACACATACGCAACCTCTTTATCTGAAATATCCAGACTATAGATCTGACCCAATACCATTTTTGTGCTTCTTATATTAATAAGGTTCATATTGGAATTATAATGTTGTAGTGACTTCAAGATGGGAGAAAAGACTCTTCTGCCCCATATGTTGGGACTTGTTCTTTTAAGGAAATTGTGTCTCTCTGTAATTTATATACATAACCAAGTGCAGGCACTATCATACTTGAGTCTTGACACCATATGGATTATGGACACATCTCTGTCTTTGGAACTTCCACATCATACATGTATACTTTATACTCCAGGAACATGTTTAAACTACCCTCTCTTACAGATCTGCGAGTGAAAATCCGTTCTTTTTTTTATTTACTCTTAGAAATTTTCAGACTCCGAGACCAATTCCTCCACAGAAGTTTGTTCCCTCAACCTCTTAATACCCGGGGAAGATGTGTATTCTTGACGTACAGTGATGGCTCTTCTATTTTTCATGCCAACAGAAGAATAAGCCCTGTCAACCTTTTCTTATCTAAGTTTATTTTTTAATAATATTATAATGACTTTTACTGGCATTTTATTTCCCATAAGTATGCTTCTCGAGGTTCTGGTATTTTAGACTATTTTCTTAGGCAATGTGGGCTTACTCGTTGACACTTCCTTTCTATTACCATCATCTACCGAAAACATTAAGCTCTGTCCAGTCATAGTGATTCATTCTTCATTTTTAATGCCTTGAAAGGTATAAAATATGCTAGGATAGTGTAGTTTCAATCTAAATTAACTCAAAAGCTCCATCTATCATCTCAGGGATGTAGATGCATATGGGGTCAGTAATCATTGATGAGCTTGCATTTTACCTGATGTTCTAACTGCTATCTAGTTTTACCAGCTATAAGCCGGAAATGGATTTTTTTGGTTTTAGCAATTACGATTTCCTTAATGGATTCACACTTTTAGTTTCAGAAATACATGATAGTACGTAAATCGAAAATAGATAACTATCATCACGCTATGCTATCATGTTTGCTGATTTTTTTTTTGTTGTTGCTAATTTCACAGAATAAAATATCAGTATAAGAACTAGAGGAATGTTAACATGTACGATGTAAACTTCTTGATCAATGTATAACTCTTTTAACTCATGGCACATTATAACCAGATCTTGTTTAATACATCATCTGTAAACAGCATAAAAAATTTAAGACTTTGATCCTTGTCCAGAGTACTGCGAGAAATATGCCAAGGCAGAAGATGTGGGAGGGACCCCAGGAGAGAGTTCGAGTGATGAAGAACCGAGTGATACTGAATCCTTCTCGAGCGATGAAGCAATGGCTGGTTCAGTCGATCCCTAGCTACTTGTTTTTGGCTAATGTGTTCATAGATACTGTTCCTGCTTTAGCTCAAGCCACAAACTTGGATAATATATGTATTAGTTTCATTTAGCAAATGTAGAAACAATTTTACGCTTGGTTTTGTTCTGTAAATATCTCTCTTTTTATGAATTTATTATTCTTATTCTGGTAATCGAGCTATTTTAGATTTATGTACACGGGTAACACGGCAAGGGGTGGTGAGAAAAAAATTCAAACTCAGCACTATGAGCAGTTTTATCACCATGAATAACTTTTTACTGCTGGGCTCGTTCTCTACTCGCCTGATCTTAAAAAAAGATTAGTATTTCTAATTTTTATTTTAAGGCTTTCCTTGGGCAACAAGTGTAGCCAAAGTAAGAATCGAAGTGTTGTTGAAAATTGTTGTGTTGTGAGAAAAAGTGCTGGTGAAAAAAGTGGGAAGACTGTTTGGTAATTTTTTTAATTTATACATATTTTGAGATATAATATATAAAAATAATATTTTTGAGAATGTTTGATGATGAAATTGATAGTTAATTCAAAAGTTGAAAGCAGTTTTTTCCAAAAATATGGGGGACATGTTTTTGTTAACCGCAACTTTTAATCAAAAAGTATTTTGAGCTTTTAGAATTTACCAAAAGCTTTTCGGTAAAAACATGTTATAACTATCTATAACAGTAATAACAAACGGGGGCTAGGTATAGATGTATTCTATTTCTAGGAGTACCTTTGTCATCCTCGGAGCGCACGCTCTTTGGTCCTCTAATATCTTATTTTTGAGTGCAAACAAATTAATTTTGATTGTAGAAACTTTTAAAACTTCCTGCCAGCTTAGTTTAAGTTACGTTACATTTTAAAATGTTAGGTAAAGATTGAGTCATTGTTAGGCAAGATTAACGAATTTTGACTATGATAACAGGAATGACGGATTTGATATCATTGGCCAACATTCATCATTTGATTAAGTATTCTTCGAAGGGGTAGTCATCTTGAGCATATGTGAATGTAGCATTTAAGTGTTTTCCAATTATACACGTGTACTGGAAGGAGTATCCAAGTATTTTCTAATTTATATGCATGTGTTTAAGGACTTTCTTATAAAAGGCGGGCACCTCCGTGAAAGGCTTATAACATAACCTTATCAACACATCATATATTTATGTAAGACAGATTTAAAATCAATCAATCAATATATTTAATCGATTGAGAAGGCCAAAGAAACTAGTGGGTAAATCCTAAAAATATTTTCCATAAACCATACCGTGTACAAATTCATTATTAATTTATATAGAATATATATTTGTACAAGCCTCGACACCTTCAAACAAACACACTTGGTCCTTGGGCAGTAACATTAGAATTCAAAATAATACAGACATGAGTATTTCTGCAACTCTCATAATAGATGAGACTGAATCGGGACATCAAAGTAGATACTCACTACACAATCCAGAAGACCTTTCGAAATTCAAGAATGATTATTAATGAACAAGATGGTATATGCTATATTGACATATGATTGCAGTATTGGGCAGATATATACTTTCACCATCAGAAATATATAACAACAATTTCTTTCTTTCTTTTCACTTACAATAGAATCTAACCTAAAAAGTTACAAATGGCTTGGGCGCCTTTTTCCAGTATCTGTTCTCATTTTTTTCACAGGATTTGCCCAGCCAATGCCTCCGCTACTACTGCCATTTGCTTGTTGAGGGGGCTGATTGGCTCTTCCTTGCTGCTGGGAAGTCTGCTGAATCAATCTGGTGTCCTTTGACAGTGAGCCTGAGCTTCTAATATTATGACCAACACCAACAAGTGACACTGGGCAAGCAGGCCCATTTCCTGACTTCACGGCATACTTTTCCCGGTCTTTCCTCTTCTTTTTACATATGACGAGTTCTCCTGGATGAGCAAAGAAACTAGAATCTTCCTGCTGGCCCAACTCCCTGCTGCTACTTCCAAACCTCATCTCCCTATGAGGCGTGTGGCTTCTAATCCGAGTGTCTTCATTACCCTGGGGTAAACGAGAAGACGGCTTCTGTCTGTGGCTAAGATCAGGGTCCACCTCATCAGCTTGTTTCAATCGTTTGCCTTGACCAGCAAGAATTTGTTTTGAGGGTGGAGCCGAAGTAGAAGCTACATGCCCCGAAAAAGAGATGGCGCCCCTGGCTTCTAGGAAATCTGTTTCTGGAAAAATCATCTTTAATATATCAAAGAAGAGATCATGTACCTTCCTTGCTTCAGTCCGTACCTATTCATAAATTAAAAAAGCTTAGCATCAAATTACACTTTTTCACGAGTGTGGTTGGCATGAACAAAATAGATGTATAATATATAAATTCACTTTCTAATCAGACATATGTTTCATGTGTGGGAGCAAGAGAAATAGACCGATACTTTGCAAATATATTTTTAAACTAAGACTGTTATCTACTAGTGTTACCAAACACTTTACAAAATCCAGAATGAATCATGTTTTTCCATGGAGACCAAATACCCAGAGAAAAATTACCAGCTGAATTATGTTTTTTTGTCTTTCAAACTTAAAAGCAGCACTAAGAGATGTTGACTGTAACACGCCAAACTTGAAAAGCAGCACATATTTATCTCTCTTCTAAATATAAATCTAATGTTCCTTAACACTAAAAGAGACAGTCCGCAGAAAACTTAAGCACAATAAAGCAAGCACAAATGTCAAATCCAGAAAGCATACCTCATGTGAGAACCCATAGTACTGAACTGCACCCTTTAACATAAGCTGCACATCAGAAACAAACTCCATCACTCCATTATAACCAAAGTTTTCAAGCCTCTGGTCAATCTTTCGTATATGAAGCTGACTGTTCCCACTCATGTGACCAGTAATTTCACTGTTCTTCCAGAGTTCAGTTATGAGTGGTACTATTTGATGACCTTCCTTGTCCATTCTTCTCTGGAACTTTTTCATCACATTCTTGCACTGAAAACATGAAACACAGGAGATTATTAGTAAATGAAAACATGAAGAATGCAGTACATTAAGCCCTCATTACAATTATTTGTAAAAGACACATATCTACAGAAGCACAACACCCTAATGTTGAGTATGCATGAGAAGTACAAAACTAAAACTGGTCCACACAATTAGTGTTTACTTAATAAATAGGATCCCAGGATGCAGGTGAGGATTAATTCATCAAGAAAGAAGGTGAAGCATGAGAGAAAAGAACAGAGAATCAAAGAAAGAGAAAATGTAGCCATACTAAGAATAGGTACAAGATGATTCTACTCCAAAACCTTGAGAAACAAATACAAAACTGATATTCAATAGTCTGTTTTTAACAGCAGAGAGAAGCAATGCGCTGTGTAAAAGATGTTTACATAACATGTACAATTTCGGTGTAATTTCAACTATTGCTGTGTTACAAGGCATACCCTGCGTTGAGCTCCATCAGACATTCTATGGCCAATTGGATTGCCTGCTCCATACGTTGCTTTAATATCCCGACTTTCTTTAGAGTGTTCAGTGGCGTCTTCTGATGGCGCAAACAAGACACTGACTTTGCTAGGCTTTTGTGATGCATGCACTTTTCCAGAATTTGTATTTTTTCGTGAATGTAAAGCCCTGCTACTTCTCAATGATAAGTCACTTTTTTCCAGCTTCTGAAAATCAGGATCTACAATCAATTTTTGTTCTCTATCATTCTTAAACTGAGAATCGTATTTATTATCCATCTGTGATGGTACCTGAGAGGAATCACCATTGTGGAGTGATGGTTTCTCACCGGATTTCCCTTCTGGCTTCTCTGTTGCAAGTCGTGGTCGAATTCTAATGCTTCTCTTACGTTTTATTTTAGGTTGCACAACCTGTTCATCCTCACCTTCGTCACGATCATGAATCCAACTACCCGAATGCTGGCGGTCCATAAGAGAATCTCCAGGGAGGGCAATTTCTCCTTCCTCCAAGTCATCAGGCTGGCAGTAGAAAGTAAACAAACAAATAAATAAAAAGATGGTGCAACTTGCAGAAACCAATTTGCTATTACAAATTCCAATAAGTAATGAACAACATACCAGCCTTCTGGAAACAGATCCTGGCCGTGCATCTAGAGCAGAGAGTGAGCAAAACTTCTGAGCAGAAATAGAAGGCAACGCCATTTGAATTAATCTTCGACTGCCTGATGACCCTGATGAACCTCCTTCTTCTAGTGTATGATCAGGTTTACAACTTTCTAAAGGTCGGGGATCCTCAGAGACCTCAGCAGTAACTGGGCCATCTTCCAAGCGATCCTTGTTGCCAGGAGGTGAGTCAACAGAATCAACAAATTCATCATCTTCCATATCCCCAATTTCTCCTTCATTACCACAGTTTCCATTCCTCTCTTCAGAACTAGCTTCATAAAAATCATCGTTTTCGTCATCCAATTCTGTGTATACAGGAAACTTTTTACCCTTGGTCCTTCCCCTTTTCCTCTCAGGTTGAGTAGATACTTCAGAGATAATTTCATTGGATTCCACGCCTATGTTGTCCCCAAATAATGAATTTTTCTTGGAAGATTTTTTAGCAATTGTATCATTCACTTCTTTACTACTAGCATGAAGCCACTTAGGGACCTGGTCATATCTAGTCATCTCTTCTTCCCAATCAAATTCCTCGTCCATCTGATCAAAGAGTTCTACCTCCTCTTCACTTCTTGCTATCATGCGATTCACCTCCTGAAGTGAAGGAACATCATGAACAGTTTCTTGATATCTCTCCTCGTCATGTAACATCGACTCTAAGGTTAATCGCCTCTCTTCATGTGTTGTCCTCTGGTCAAATCTCCCAGCATTGATGACCTCATCAGCCATGTCAATCTTATACTGTTGAATATTGTTCCGTATAAGACCCTCAATAGATCCTATATATCTATCCTTCCCAGCAAGGTCATCCTCTGAATCAACCATACCTCCTCTCCTGTATTCATCTTCTTTCTGATAGCTTGGAATTTTATCAACCACTGCTTCCAAATATATTACTTTCACTTCTCTCTGCTGCCCAATGCGGTGGGCTCTGGCAACTGCTTGCTCCTCATTCTTAGGATTTGGATCAGGATCATATATAACCACCGTGTCAGCAGTCTGAAGATTCAAGCCTCTCCCAGCAGCACGAATGCTTAGTAAGAAGATAAAGCAATCAGTATCAGGACTATTAAAGTCCACAATAGCTGATTCTCGGTCTTCTAAGCTAGTTGTCCCATCTATTCGGCGATAAACAAGTCTCCGCCACTGTAAATATTCTTCCAAAATGTCTAGGAGTTTCGTCATGGTACTAAAAAGCAATACTCGGTGCCCTGTCCTCTGAAGCTTTACTAGGATTCTATCCAGGACAAACAATTTCCCACATGATCTGACAAGAAAATCCTTGGATAGATCATTAAAATATGGGTAATTGAGTAAAGGGTGATTGCAAGTTTTACGAAGTTCCATACACCTATTAGCTAATGTTCTAAATACTTTAGCTTGATACATAGGCTTTTTCTGACTCATCAGCTTTTCATCTTCAGGGTCAACACGTAGAGTACCAGTAGATTTGATCCAATCATAAATGGCACCTTGCATAGCTGACATTTTACATCTTAATATAATTGACACCTGCAATCAATAAAATCATCAGGAAAACTACACATGCAGAAGTTGACGAGCATGGCTTGCCATAATTGCATACCTTTGGGGGAAGTGAACCTTCCACATCTTCAACACGACGTCTGAGCATAAAAGGCTCGAGAATTTGATGAAGTCGGTGAATAATGATAACCTTCTTTTCTGTCTCAAGCCAGTCATCCTCAACAGTATGTGCAGGACCTTCCCGTTGAAAAGGTTTCGAGAACCAATCATGAAATGCTTTCCGATTATCAAACACTTCTGGAAGGAGTAGATTCAAGAGTGACCAGAGCTCTTTAAGATCATTCTGCAAAATGATAAGAAATTCACCACCATACGAAATTGGCATAAAATTACATGACAAATAATAAAAGAGATGACTGTTAAATAAAACAGACATCTAATTAAACAAGTAGTAACCACGCTCATGTTATCAGTGGCACCAACTATAACATTCTTGATATTAGCAAAATCCACAGAGTTATTGCCCCAAAACTATAATTTAAAGAGTGAGACCCAAGCCAAAATTTCAAGACAGTCTGGAGCAGAGGAATTTACATGTTTTCTTGGATAAAGGCTAATAGGGGTGCAACATCACTTCCCCTATTTCCACTCATACTGACAGCATTGATTTCAATTACATAACAAACTCTATTTCCTAACACATAATTCAATTTACAAACTAGCTACATCAAAAACTCATTTGGGCAAAGACGTAAATAGTAAGCCCTTGTTGTCTTCCACTCCCTTGTCAGAATGGTGCTAATGCCAGTTGAATAATTTGAAACCTTAGTAAGGTAAGCCTTCAAGTTTCATGTTAACCATAGCAACTGTACTAAATCATTTTCGAGACAAAAAAATTTAACTATGAGTTTGTAACATGAAATGACCATCATGCTCTCTTAGTTTAATAACTTAAGTATTGGCACACCATTATCAGTTGTTACAACAGATTAACAACCTTTTCAGGCCCCTTGCCTTACACCTATGTTCTTATCCAGAACTCAGAATGGAAAATAGCAAAAAAAATCATGGTTATCAAATATTATGAAGCAATGCCTAAATCCTAAGAAAAACAAATATATTACAGCAGTAACATGGATAATCAAATAGGACGATATATTTACCCATAATAACCAAGTACAAGTAGCAAAATAAATTTATATACATTCATTATAAAGCCAGCATTATTTACACAGCATAAGCTAGAGCCAAACCAAGGTTATAAATAGGTTAAGAGTGGAAACATAACAGACCTGCAATGGTGTTCCTGTGAGAAGCAAGCGCCTTTGGCAGCGATATCTATCAAGAACACGGGCAAGAACAGATTCTCTGTCCTTCATACGTTGTGCTTCATCAATTATAATGTACTTCCAATCAACTTTCGATAGTTTTGAACGATCATACATGACAAACTCATAGGTCGTCACAAGTACATTAAACTTCATAGCACAGACCTCCTGATTGTAGATAATAAAAACAAATACCAAGTCAGTTTTACACATTTACATTGTCAAAATATAATATTGGGAAATCTTACTTGTGAAAATAGTTTTATGCGCTGATCCTTTTGACCAACGTAGTAAATACAGGATACTGATGGTAGCCAATTGTGAAGCTCGCTCTGTTAAACAAATAAAGTTAGCCAATTCTAGAAATAGGAAACAAGATAATCTATATAATTTGATAAAAAGGTAAACCTTCCAGTTGACCAACACAGCATTGGGAACAATAATGAGATGGGGGCCATAGTTGCCTTTGTACTCCATCAGATATGCAATCAATGCCATGACCTGTATATCAAGGATCAAAAAACTTGAAATAACAAGTTTAACATTATTTCTTTTAGCAATAATAAAGTTTGAAGGCTTATCAGAGCATATGCACCCAAAATATAAAGATAAACATTGCAGTATTGATCAATTTTAAATTTTATAAACATGATTAGCTTAACAAATTGAAGAAACAGATAAGAATTTGGATATCAGGTCATTATAGAAAGTAGCAAGAGAAAGCACTTTAACTTACAAAAACCACAATGTATGTACCACTACATCAAAACTAAACAAGATTAATCACTTAGGAAGAAATACATAAGAATTACAGGCATTTACTGCTTTCACTACCTACTCATGCTGTTACTGACCCATCATAACAACAATGCTGAGCTGTTCTTTTCTTATTTCAACAAAGACGTCAGCCAGAAGTTACCAATACACTTTTCAATAGAGGCAGGTATCATTTAGGACAGACAAGTTGCTCTCAACAAGCAGTGCAATTTCTGAGTGTACATGGAGTGCATAAATCAATCAATAAGCTGACAAAATGGCAATGATCTACCTGTACCGTCTTCCCTAGACCCATCTCATCTGCTAAAATTCCATTGAGCTTGTTGTTATACAAAGAAAGCATCCATTGCAAACCAACCTGGAATGTTAATCACCATATTAGCAAGAAAGAGCTACTGACAAAGAGACATACAAGAAATCAAGTAAAAGATTTCATTTAGACAGGCATTCTCAAAAGAACACTGCATACAATCTGATAATCTCGTAAAGTCCCAGCTCGTAACATTGATGGCTGCCTAAAAACTCTTTCGTTTACTGCGTGTGCAAGATTATAATACCTGTAATTACAAATAATTTATTTAAGTAAATACCCAGGAATTTAAGAATACATATATGCATGTGTATGTGTATTTAAAAACAAGTAAAGTGCATACTTGCATACTAAAAGTAAAACTAGTGGAATAACTTCCTATTATTCGGTAGTTAGAAATGATTTATGTGCTTCGAATAGCTACAGGCCAGGAAATTACAAAATCTGGAATTCAAAATTGCAACGTCTTTACAACCAACATCAGCAACCCAAAGAGTGAATCTAAACATCTGAGAATATAGTAATAAGCTTACTTGTTGACAGATGAGCTATCTTTTGGTTCATTCATCTCAGTAAAACGATTTCTTATTGTTACTTCCTCTCCGGCACAAGCTGCTGCAGCTCTTGCTTCTTCTTCTGATAAACCCTGTAAGCAATAAACATACTAAGAAACTAGTGATGAATAAAAGCAACAGAATATAACAGATTTTAGTACATATATTATTGAACTTTCTTTAAGTTGGCAAGTATAATTAAACACACACACACACACACACACATATAGAGAGAGAGAGAGAGCATGCCTGAGCCCTTGCAGCAGCTGTAGCAGCATTTGCTGCCTCCTCAACCTCCTGCTGACTCTTTGTCGCAGTTATTTTACTACCAAGTTTGTGAAGGTACTCTTCTGTCTGAGACAAAAATGATGAGAGGACAGCGTATCGCTCTGCACCATCACCAGCAATACTAGTTTGTTGCTCCAGTAACATCTCCCTGTACCTTTCAACATCATTATTCTTTAAAGCCTCCATCCTCTTATCGCGATCATCATCCTTCCGTTTTGAAAACTCCCTCAACATTTTCTCATGATACTTGGCAACTCCCCTATTACGGGCAGTTCGAGCATCACGGATGGCCCAGTGAGCCTCAAGTAGCTTCTTACGCCACTGGAATATTGATTTCAGTTGCTTCTCCCTAATGGCTTTTCTGGAGGCTTGAACTTGCCTGCTGAGATCTGCACGTTGACGCTCACAGAGCCGTACAAATTTCCGATATGGTCTGTCGGGCATCGCCATTATTTCCTCCTGTTGTTGATCAACTGCATCCCTCAAGCGTGCCTGCACATCCAAGAGCCTTAGCTTCTTTTCTTCAATTTGCAATCGTAATACAAGATCAGGTCTGATTCTTTTCCTTTCTAAGTTCACTGCAAGTAAATCACCAATCTTTTTTATATTCTTTGTCCTCATACTGTTAAGAACTTCCTTGCCTTCCTCAAAAAGAAGATCCTTCAAATCATATGCCAAGATCATGTTGTTATTGTTGTTCACTGTTGCTGCTGATCCATATGAGTCATGTTTCCGAGTGAAGAAAGGAAAATCGAACAGTGGTCCGTGATACTTTCTAGTAGTTCCAGCATCGTTAGGTTGAGGTGTGGTGCTTACTTGGAGGGGATTTCTCACCTGCACTGTCTCCGGGAGAGGAGATGCTGTAGAAATTGCCTTACCCTTATCGACATGCATATCACTTCTTGTAATAGTATCTTCTTGAATCCTATGATCTTCCTCTTCTATTTTAGCAGAAGAGGGAGTAGTTTGATGCTCTTCTTCTCGAGAAACTGATGATGATGGCTCCTTCAGTGCAGCTGGAAAAATTTGTCTAGATGAAATTTTTATCTCATCTCCTGAAACTGCTTCTCTTTTCACGTTATTAAGTCCAGCATTTGTCGAAACGGTGTGCAGGTCTTTCTCACTGCATTCCGTATGTTTAATATAATCTTCCATGTCTACATTTTTCCCAGCAGAGGCATCTGTTGGACAAGGCTGTGATGCCTGCAACATCTGTTCCTCAAGAGGTGGGGGCGCAATAGCCTGTAATAATTCACGTGGAAGTGTTCCATCTCCTTTCTGCAAGCAAGTAGAATCTTACAATGAAAAGTATATTTAACAGACGAGAATAATTCACCAATGATGATTGGGTTTTAGTTTTTTCTAAAAAAAATGATAACTAACACCTTTAGACGCCTAAAAGCCAGTATTTGAGCTTTAAGAACACGTAATTGCTGTCTGGTAAATCCTGAATGTTGTGGCAAGTAAGGAAGTGGTCCACCACGAGATGATGAAGGATTCATTGATCCCGCTTCACTCGGTGAAGCTGCTGGGAGCGGAAAAGATCGCTGCCTTGGCTTAGTATGTTGCATCTGCAAAGCTTCTGGACTAGATACTTTGCTTTTACTAAGTACTGAATGATATACACCTTGGTTCAGGTTTACAGATGACTGTGGAAGATGCATGGTAGGAACTCCATTACCTATCATGGTAGGCAGTCGTAACAACTGACTATCACTGCTACGACCAGAAAACGGTTGTGCTGGGAGGTTGTTGGCATTGGGAACTAGGGAAGCATTTGGTGCACCAAATAGGCCAGGCTGATATGTTTGTCTCATCACTTTACCTGAAGAAGAATGCCCCGACACATCACTGGAAGAGTTAACACGCGGAGAATTTACATTTGCAACTTGTGGGCAAGTCATCTGCTGCTTCGGCATTGTGACGGATGAAGACTGTGCACCCATATTGGTTTCATTTGGTGTAAGCTGTGCAACCATCCTGGATTGCATGAGTGGAATAAGTTGTGCCATCAAATTTGCATTTGCGGGAACAGATAAATCAATATTACGATCAAGTGCCAAAGCCTGCATTGCCTGCATCTGTGCGGCCATAGCAAGCTGATTACCCATATTTTGGATGTTCTGCTGCGATTGTGCTATCTGCATTGGCCTAGTCATATTCTCAGGTATCAATTGTCCGAGTGATGTGTGAACAGGAGGCTTTGAGTCACTTTGCTGATCAGAGATCTGCTTCTGTTCCGCAGTTAACTTCTCGCCATGACCAAAATGCTCTGGTTGCTTGTTTGACAGCAATGCTGAAGCCTGGGTATCCTGAATGGACATGAGATCCTGCATTTGTATATTTCCCATCCGCATGTCATGGTCTTGCACAGAAGGCCCAGCCATTCCCATTTTGTTTGGGTGCTGAGACTGCATCCCTGGAGCTAACTTCTGTTGTGCCGAATGAAATTGCAAGTAGGCCTGTGGTGTTGGGTTCAGCATTTGTTGGTCAAATCCATGACTCCTATTTTGCGCTTGTACAGGAGGTTGCATAGAACCAGAATTTGATCCAAAATTTCCTCCCAACACTCCATGAATTCCACCCTGGAATGCTAACATGGATTCATTCCCATCGGGTTTCCTAAGTAATTGTTGATGGAAGGACTATGCCAAGATATACAAAAATAAGTATACAATAATTAGTTGTAATTTGTAAACATCATTATATACTTGTCCTATGCTTATTTCCTAAAAAGCTTATGTAGCACAGAAATATTAAAGAACCTATGTAGCAAACATTAAGAATAATGCAGTTCAACTAATAATTCATTAAAAAATCGATGGATAATTAACTTGCAAAGATGCATGGTCTGGCTTCTGGGCTCTAGCAGGACAAGAACAAAAGTCAAATGAAACTTTAGGTTATAAGCTGTCGCTACCGAAGCCTCTAACCCTTTGAGCCCTAAGATTTCAATTATACAAATCAACACTCAACACTCCAAGTCCAGCCAAATATAGCATCTGTAACTGCAAACAATATAAATCCAACTATATAGCCAACGAAGACCACAGTGAAGGCACAATGATTTTAAAGCATTAATGTCACTGAACTAATGTCTTTTCTTGAATTACGATCATATTCAATAAAGCCCCACTATACAGTATATAAATATATATCGAAGATTGCTCAGGATTCACTACCTTTATATTAATATTCAACAATTTAAAAAAGTATTTAAAAAGTATCTTATCGATGAATATAACATTAACACATATCCAGGGAATTAACATTAACACATTCGAAACTCAACATCAGAAGTTGTTATCCGTAAGTCTCACTATTTACGAGTTCAGCATTAATTGAATTGGCAGCTACAAATTTAAAAAGCACCAATTCTATCCACAACTGGAACAGCGATTCCAACATACTAATGTCCACAATTAAACAACTAACAAACCGAAACACCCTAAACTACGTTTATCGACTCCGAGAATTACACTGCTTACACATTTCTCCTTGAAACCGAAAACACTAATCTATCAACTACATAACACTATCTCAATTCTCAACAACCGAAACTGGTGGAATAACAATGCATTGAAAAAATATATGTAGATGAATAAATACTACACACACATAAGATAAATTTATTGAATACAACTAAACTAACCTGCTGCTGTAATTGCTGTAGTTGATTAGGATCCAGGGCTAACTGCGGTGCCGAAACGGCGGACGACGAAGACGACGGCGATTGGGAAGCAGACGCCGCCGTGTTGCGTCCATGTCCACCACCGGATTGCATAGAATTGACACAAAATTAACACCAATTACCAATTAGAAATTCTCGAATGGCTGTTAATTAATTAAATAATTAACCTAGAACCGGTAAAATTTGAAAAGAGCGCCGGGATCTTAAAAAGGTTTAAAATAATAATTGGAGGGAGGGGGTTTATGTAAAGAACATATATAAATATAATACAGTAATAATAATATTATAGGGGGGTGAATTGTGGGACCATGGATCTGGGTGTCGCCGGAGAGGTAACGAAATTGGTGGGATCGTATGAGTTCAGGGACACGCGCTTTTTTATTCACGCACGCTCTCCGCTTTTGTTTCTTGAGAGATTGTTTTTTGTGTGTTTCAACTTTCAAGTCAACCCCCGTGCCTTTATTTAACGTTTTTTTATTTTATTATTATGAGAAAAATTAATACAGGCACGTGTAATGTGCAAGGTCATTATGTTTAGTTTTAAAATCGCGACTTGCATAATCAAACTTTAATGGAAATAATATAAACAAATATTTTATTAGTATCTCGGATAAATAGGTTTGCTAATGGACGGATCGAAAATTTGATTTAATTTTATTCGACCTGAAATTAAATATATGAATATAATTTTTCTTAAAATTTGATCTCGTAATGATTCGATTTGATATTCATCACTCTTTTTTGGAATGAATTTTTTTTATTTTGAATTTATGCTATTTGAAGTTTTATACATTGATTGATGTAATTGAAATTCATCAATCGTTTTTGGAATGAAAAAATTGAATTTGTTGTCATTTGTATTTTTGTAAAAATGTATTTATTTTTATACTTTTTTTTATAAAATGGATCGAATCTCATATTCATTATCCGTTTCTATCCGATAGTATATGGATCGGTCAAATTTAACTTTCAATATGGTTCGATCCGACTGCAAAAATAAATGAATTAGGTTAGAATATAAATATAAATAAATTTGATCCGTTTACGGGTCTATATATAAATATATTTTGTAATTAAATTATTATTTTTTACATGTTTTCATAAAATAATTATATTTGTATCTGTTTGATTTTGACTGCAAAATTATTCTGTTATACTGTATTGAGTTACAAAATTATATTTTTGCAAAAGAAAAATTATAAATTCAATTCTTTTGTTTTTTTCCTTACAAATATTTTGGTGTACTTACAAAAATAAACTTAAAAAATTTGTGCATTGATGAAAATAGAACCTCTTTTTTTTTTATCAAATTAATATTTTCGTTGCAATAACGATGTGTCAGTTACGATTACAATATTCTCATATACTCCCTCGGTCCCCTTTTACTTGACACTTATGGAGAAAAAAAATTGTCCCTAAATATTTGTACATATCTTATTTCAATATATCTTTTTACATATTTTTCCAAAATTAACCCTTACTCCTATTTCACACGTTTGACTCTACAATTCATTTTCAAATTTATTTCATTATTCAACGCATTTATTAGGGGTAAATATAAAAATATCCCATATAATTAAATAATTTCTTAATATGTGTATTTTTTTCATAAATGTCAAAGTAAAAAGGGACGGAGGGAGTACTTGTCAAGAAATTGTAATTTTTACATAAAGTTCATATATTTTTAGGCAAGAATAGACTTGATAATTCGGATAATCGAATCGGTTTCGGATCGGATTCAGATCAACTTTCGGTTATGATATATTTGGAGTACTATTCGGATCGGATCTAATTCGAATTGAATCTAGTTTGGATTAAAATTGGCTAAATTTTGGATTAATGATGATTAAGTTCAGTTAAGATCATTTCGGATCAAAAACGCAATATGGATTAATTTTGAATTAATTTTTAATTTTAGTGAAACTAAAATAAAAGTCGTTAAATAATTTTGTTAAACTAATAACTTATTCATTATTTTTTCCTTTTGTTTTATAATAATTTGTGAGACTTTAAAAAATCATCTTATTATTAAATATATTAGTTTTAATATAAAATAATATAAGTTTTTGAAATTTTGATTGTATAATCATATTAATTTTTTGATATAAAATAATTTTAAATATTAATTTTATTTAAGAATAGATTAATTTAGTGAATAAAAATTGAGTTAATATTATAAACTATGAATCATTAAAATATAACTAAATAATTAGATTAAAAATCAATTTATCTCTTTTATAATTCGATGTAATTGATATTTGTATTAAATCAAATCACGTATTTTGAGTCATATTTGGTTGAGATGAGTGTGTATTCGGTTCTAATTAGTTCCGAGTCATTATCAGATCTAGTATTTCATATTATTTTCAGTTTGAATCAAATCGATTTTTCGGATATTTATCGAATTAGGTAATTCGGATATAAAATCGAATTCGGTTTCATGAATTTCGGTTCGGTTTTTCGGATTCAGATCCATTTTAAAGAGCGTGGGAACTTGTTGGGCTGCTACGTGATATAGAAAGAACGTAGCGTGTTGAGTCATATACTCATATATACTACTCTTCCTGCATGTTAGTTAGCTGCTTTCTAAAAACAATGAAACACCAACCGAGCTCCATCCTCTTGCACATTATCTTCTTTCTCTTCCTCCTACTCGCCCATGTTTTTCAGTCTGCAGATGCAGGAAAAAGAAGGATTCACATCACCAACGATCTAGACGATGTCATCGATGATGAGGAAGATGAGGCCTGGAAAGAATGGGGTAAAAAGAAAACATCGGAGCCTGATTTACCTGACATTGATTTCTCCCAGGAAACAGATTTCACCAAGACGCAATCTGAAATGATGAAGCATCAAACTGGTCTTGCTTTTGGATTTGTTAAACTTCGGATAGACCAGCATAGGAAACCGGTACAATGTGCAATTACCATTTCTTTTTCTGTGTGTTTGATTTTTGTTTAAATACTTTGAACATTTTTACACGTGTTGCGAATCTGGGATTTCGATATAATCCAACTTTATGATTATGTTACATTTTTAGAAAATTATGGAGAATTGAGATAGTGTCCTTTCCAAAATTATAGCAAGAAATATGATAAAGAGTGTGTGAATTTTCCTTTATGGGAAGTTGTTATACCTGACTCTCTTCTAACGCTAAACATGGAGTATTATTGTTAGTAAAAACACTGCGAACAAATGTTTGTGCATGTCTTATCTTTTATGATCCTAGGTCCACGATGGATGAGATATACAGGGTATGTTTGGTTTTTGGTTACAAGTAAATTGATGGTTTCTTAAGCCCCCTCTGCCTGTGATTCTGTGAAGGATATGGTATCGGAGATAGCATTGAAATGGACTAAAGTTGCAAAAACTGGATCCGTTGATGTAAAGTTCATGGGAGTTGATTTAAGTACAATCATGTTTACATTGGAGAGAGGTCAGGACTCCCTAGAGGTATGATTTGCTTTTTCGATCAGGTAATACAAAATATCAAAAATATATTGTCAACTCAATAATATGATCATTTTCAGCCACTCACCCTTTATATTCCTGGTAACTATATGAGCTTCAAGGGAGCAGCATATATAACCTGCTGCACACCTAAAAGTGCTAAGTAACACAATTTTTTGTTTATTATCCAGTTAAAAGAATTTGTTTTGAATCAACCGGAGGCATATGAGGTGAAGATAGGAGATCAGATTTTCCGAAGACCAGGTGATCCTCCTTTTGATGATGTTTTCCAAAAGCATTACGGGGACAGAGACGAGGTAGATTTTACCAGTTCAACTAAGGATGAAGAACAGAAGGATGAGTTTTAGTTGCCCGATGGTTCAGAACCCCTAGCAGCCCATCTTATGTATACAAAAAACGAGGCATGCGAGAAATATGCAGTTTAATTAGTTCTTACTAAGATGATACATTCATTACCTTTATTGTCCAAGTACTTTTATTGTCTTTCTTTCATATTTTTTTTTAAAAAATTGCACTCTCTCATTATTAATAGCATAGTTTCTTCATACAGTACAAGATCCCTGTAATACAGAATATGCACAACTGCAGAAATTCATTTGTATTTTGCAGATCCACTAATTTGAAGCTTATAGCAATGAGGTAGCTGACTTGTGTGGTGTAAAACTGTTAATGGTTAAAATTTATCGATCCAACTCGGATAAAAACAAACAACGTGACATGTAAATAAGGAAGAAATTAGTGTTGTATTAATTAAAGTATATTTTCATGACAATGTCATTAATAACAACTGCAATAAAAGAAAATTAACAAGGACATGAGTATATATGTGACATGTCAAAAATGTTATAGCAAAAAGATGATCATTTTAGCTTCTTGCTAAAATCGGACAGCTGGAGAAGGCGAATTCTAGATATGCTTGCAGCTTCATCTCTTTCTTTTTGAGTGTTGTAACCCCAGTCTCCTGTTCCCATTAAAACATTAAAATCTAAGAATTCATTCCAGAAAATCACATGAACGAGAAATTATAATTGAAGGGAAAGCTAACTGAAATCACCTAGATACAAGTTCCATCCATCCAACTCAGGCTCTTTGATAACATTCTTCAAAGTTGCAAGGCGATCTTCCACAAAGCTGGTAACATGCATGCTCATCAGTTGTTCTTTTTTATCCAAAAATTCTGAACTTAGATTTAAGAAAACATAGGTTGGAATTATTAAGGAATCTTACTGCAGGGTAAGGCCCTGGTACTCTGGATTCTTCTGAAGCTTTTTCAAAACTTCTACTTTGGGACTGATAAGAACACAAGATAGGGAAAAATATATAATGCCAGAGCGAATTAAAATGATACCTAATAGCTGGAGTTACTTACAATAAACTCACCCACTTCCAAGACCATATATTCTTTCAGGTGGGATGGTTATTCCTCCAATCTCTCGCAGTAATGCATCAGCAAAGCGACTCTGATAATGCAAAATGAAAGGGAGATGTATAGGCATAATAGAGAAGAATTAGCAAGTGCAGATACAATATAAAAAAATCACCTGTTTCGTGGTAACTATATAGACTTTTGAACTTGCAAACTTCAAAGCATCGGATACACCTGGGTAAAATCTGCGGGGACTCGAACAATCAGATTACTGGACCGGGTCACTGTGTTTTGGCATTTCAACGCATTCTTCACTACTATGACGTCAAATGATTGTCATTTATATGGTTGACTATCATAATATCATATTATAAGAATGCTGCCTTATTGCAGCCGGGTTATATATATAAACACTTGCAGATAAAAGGTAATAAGCAAAGCTCGATCCAAACAACAGAAGTTATTTGCCTGATGTTATCCAAATAAATTTTCAGATTTTCAAAACAAGAGAAATATGAGTTTATATATTACAGGTTCTATCTACTATAAGAGAACAGCCAAATGCCAGTATAATTTTGATTAAACAGGGTGATCTAGGATATAATGATAGCAAGTACTGATTTCAAAGTCAACTACATTTTCCATAAGTCACTTCTAGTACTCACATATAGATATGTTTGCTGATTCTTCTTATGTTGGATTTCAACAGTAATAGAACAGTATGATTTTCTTAACAAATAGGATTGATATAAAACTATGTTAGTTTTACACTGGATAAAAAGTTAATAGTGTAGTTCAAATTAAAATACTGGGTACCACATTTTGAAGGCATGTCATAAGCGATGGCAAGATAAGCTACCTATTCGCACCAATCCAAGTAGTCAAGTCGTTGTCCATCCATTCATCCCGGATCTTTCCAAATAGATCAACAAGAGTATCCTTATCCTCTCCCCATTCCTTCATGATGACTGGTTTTATTTTTGACCAGCTCTCTAGTATTCCATCAACAGTGAGTCCCTCTGCAACCTTGCACAATTAATAACAATCTTCAGAACCAAGGCATCACTAAAGAGAGCATTGATATTTTATTTTCCACATCATTGTGGTGAAACCAACCGAGTCAAGTAATAGAAGCAAGGAAATTAAGTATCAATTTATTTTTTGCGACTTCTCTATCCAACTAAACTATAATTTAAAATAAGTTCTATTTTATGCGACTTCTCTATCCAACTAAACTGTAGCTTTAAACATTCTCTAACAGAATGTACCCACCGAAGATTTGCGAAGGGAAGGAATTTGGATCTCTACCAACAGCCTCACAAGCAACAAATTTTCATACCCTGTTTCTACCACAGGACGCACCTGCCACAAATATGAAATCTGATTATTTTCCAGGTACAAATTTCACCTCAAATCAGCCAATATGTATACTGAACTACAAAAGCAAACAAAATGAAAATCTCATCCAGATTCAAATATAACAACTTACAGTGTGCATCTGATCAACAATCCACGCCTCTAAAGATGAGCTCACATTTTCAAACAAACTAGGCCACCTCACTTTAGCAGCCTACAAACATCACCAAAAAAATATTAGACCCCATGCTACAACTGACACCAATACAAAACATACTACACAAAATCTCACTAATTTCAAAACCCATAACGATATCTAAAAACCACAAACTACCTTACTCCTAACAAATTTATCAAATCAATGAGCAAATTCAACTCTACAAATAATTTAAGAAATGTAGCTAATAAATTGACAGAAACAACTATAAAATCCTTTACACAAACAAAAACATACCCACTACATAAAATCACACCAATTTTAGAACCCATAAATCAATTTTTAAAACCACAAGCTATCACACTCTTAATAAATTCACCTTATTTGTCGGAAAAAACACTACACTATAAACAATATATAGATACAGGAAAGTAATGAAATGGACCTTAACAGCAGAGACAGAGCTCTCTCCACAACTATCACATATAACTCCATCAAAATCCAAAGCATATAGATCGCCCATTTTTAAGCTTTTGTTCTTTTTTATTATACAAGAGATAAAATATATATTTTTCCTATATTGCCGGCCACCTAAATGTTTTAACGACTGAGTTTTGAAAGCCAATAGGAGTATGACACGTCAGCTTGTATCAGCTGCCAAGTGGTTACGGTTCGAAGCGAATAAAGCGATTGACTTCCGACCCGCTCGATATATATCTCTCGAATCGGGTTAAATCAAATCGATAAACCTTGGGGTTTTTTTTTTTTATATAATTAATTTGGCTTATAACCTTACAAATGAGTATCTGTTCTAAAAAAAATTTCGGAATGAGTTAGGATCGATCCCAGGACCTGGACAGAGGATAAGCCCTCAATCACTTGATCTCTCCAACCGTGCTTCGATAAACCTTGTTTAATTTAGGCATCTTTGATATTAATGTTTCAGGTAATTAAAATATATTTTTATCAAAAAATAGATAAAAGTTATTTAATATAGTTTAAGACTAGGTTTTTGTAAAAATGTTTTTAAGCAAAAAATTGTATTCAGATAAAACAGATCTCTCATATTTCCATAAAAAAATATATAATAACTTTTGTAAAAAATAATTACATTTTTTAATATCAAATCTTCTTATATATATATATATATTATATATCAATACGCGTCTATCAAAATTTTTATCACTCATCAAATTATTGTGATGATACTTTTTTCGATAATATTTTCTCATTGAGATTTCATATAATTTATATCAATAAATTGATATAATAATAATCTTGCAGAGATTTACGATCTTCGATCTATACTAACCAAGTTCTTAAAAGGAGAGCGAAGCAAATTTCAATATTCGGGGAGAAAGACATACTTTTATGTGCTTTAATTTTTTAATAAAAAATATTATTTAATCTTTTTAATTAAAATATTAATTATATATTTTAATTTTAAAAAGTAAATTTAAATTAAAATATTTAATATATACGAAAATCGACATATAAAAAAATCGGAGCGAGTAATTCATTTTTGATCCCTCAATTTGTAATATCCTACTTTTATTACACTTCTCTATTTTATTCCATATCATATATTTTATATTTATAAATAATGAAATATTATTGCGCTATGATTTGTAAAGAGGGAAGTTCAAGTGTTCCAAATTGCACGGGAAACGATAATAAAAGAGACATATATACGTAGTATATATTTATTTATATTGAATTGTAGATAGATATAGAATCATTTTTTATTGGATCAAATGTGGGTGCGTGTTTTTTTTATAGAAAATTAAAGAAGATAACCAAGAAATAAAAAAGGAGATTTTTTTCAAAATAGGAACCCATGTTTAATGAACTCAATGGTTCCAAAAAGGAGAACGATATTTCAATAAAAATTGAGATCCTAATCTTAAAACAAAAAAGAGATATGATGAAATTAGGAGACTTCAAACTTAGGCATTGTTTGGTTAGCATTATAAGCCGCTTATAAATTAGATTTTACCTAGGATACGTTTTGGGAAATCTTATGATAAGTTTGTTTTTACTTATATAGGATAAGTGATAAGTAAATGATTATTTATAAATAAAATAAAGTGTTTGGTAAGTTTTACCTATAAGTTAGTAATTTTTTTAAATTAAATTTATAAAATAATTTTATTTATAATAAAATGATTTATAATATTATAACATATAAAAAATAAAAGTAATAGAAATATATTTATAATACGAGTTCAAAACATATATCATAAATAAAAAGATTATAAATATTTAAAATAAATTTATATATCGTACGAATTATAAAATTATATTTTTAAATGAAAATTTTAAAATTTGAAATATAAATTTTATCTTCAAAATTAAACAAACAATAAAAAACTAAATAAACAAATAAGATAATTAAAAAAAATTATATTTAAGAGTGATTTAAGAAAAAAAATATATATAAAATAACACATACTTCATAACACATAAAAATTTAAAAATATATAAATTTATAAAAGGGTAAACAAGATACTAATTCAGTTATTTAGAAGAAAAAAATCAGTTTAATGAAAAGTAAGTCACGTCTGTGGCCGAGAGTGATAACTGATAAATTGGACAAAAAATACGTAGTGCTTTACTTATTATTTATGTCCATATAAATAGTAAATATCTGCATAAGTAAAAGTGTTAAACAGTCAACAATAAGTGTAAATCAACTTATACACCTTATAAGTTCAGATTTCACAAACACCCCTTTACATTTTTCAACTTATAATTTATTTATAAGATAAATTAAAATGGCTTTTAATTGAATTGGGCCTCGAATGATGAAAAGAGGACCCAATTTTAATTTTCGATCGTGCAACTAAAATTTTAGGATTCATGTTTTTTTAACAGAATATACTTACTTGTAGATAAATTATATTAAGATACAATATCCATAAAAAAAGTTTATTTCGTTTAATATGACACAAAATCGTCCTTAAACGACATATAATAATTATCATATATGGTCAAAACGCCATAAAAATTGGTACTACCTGATAGAGGATCACATATAATACTAAAACTGTTCAAAAAAATTATATTTAAATATAGATTTGAATGGTATGAAATCGATCTGAAAAATATAAAAATAGATCTGATTAATTTTTTTAAAAAATATAGATAAGAAAGATTTTGATATAAAATATTTTTTTAAAAGAAGAATTTTGAAATTAGGGTTTAGGTCGGACAAGAGGGGAAATTGGGCGTCGGAGAAGAAAATGGGGAGCTAGGATTCCCTGTTCTATTTGACAAAAAAATCAATTTGAAATCAAACAAAACGGAAAGGCACAAAAGTAATGTCCCAAAGAAACAAGAGGAGTGCATTAAATAAGCATTTAATAATGAAATAAAACAATATAATTGCAACAAAATGGAGAGTTACACGAAATCGAATGCACAATCCATCCATAAATTTAATTTAATGACCGGGAGATACGAAAGGCAACCTTCAACAGCAGGTCAAATCAAGCAGTCAGCACTAAAAATGTAACCTGCCTTCCCGGTCTCCTTTATCCAAAACATTACTAGTACAATACTTGTACTATATATACTACTCCCCTCCTCTACACTTCCCGAGGCAGTTGCATTTCTTCTCTATCACTTCTCTGCAACTCTCTCTCTGTAAGTATTCTATATCTTACTGTATCTATATATCTTATTATCTTATATTATGCATATTAATTGTCGTGTTTTGATCAAAATTTGATCCGATCGTCTCGATTCTGGTTGATCGTGTTTATTTTAGTATTATTGGATTGATCGGGCGTTTTTGATGATATTGTGGTTGTGTATCAGTATATATGATTGTTTTCTGTGTGTTTGATGATTGTTTATCGTGGTTACTCGAACCGATTGTTAAGTATGTATAGATGAAGGTTTGGTGTGATTAGAGTCATGATTATTGGTTGAATTGATTGTTATTTGTTTTTGTACGTTGTTGCGGTGAATTTAACTAGTTCTGCGTAGTTTGATGGATAGCTAGTACGTGTAAATGATTGATTTGGAGACGGAGCACGAGTAAAGAATGATTATATTAAATTGAACTGACGTTTTTCGTCTGTTTCTTAACTGTTTATTGTGGATCATCGATTATTCAATAGGATTTATACATATCATATAAGTGTCTGATTTTATGGATATCTGAAGTTTCTGTATGACGGGAGTTGTAAATTATAAAGTATGAAATTAGTGCGGTATAATCTAGGTTTGGATGATTTGGACTTTGGAGTATATTTTGTCTGTGTAGTGTGTATATTATTGAATGATTCGAAGATTTGAAGTTGTCAATGTAAGAACCGTGTGAAATGATGGAAGGTGAAGCTAATATCCGAAATTACCTTTTCCAAAAAGGCTGAACTAGTTTTGAGAAATTTTAAGAATATTTCTTTATAATAATAATTGATTGGTAGAGTTGAAGTCAGCAATGTAAAAACTGTATGAAACAGTGGAAGATGATGATGATCTGTTTCTAAATTATGTGGTTATGTTATATAAACTAGTGTTGCATAATTTGAAGGATATTTTGTAATTTGTATGCATTTAGAATTGACTGGGATAGCTAATTTGTCTCTGGAATTATGATGATATAAACTGGTTTGGATAATTTGAGAGATGTTATGTTTATATTAATATTAATCATTGATTGGGGAGATGTGAAGTAGCCAACTAAATTAAGTGAAATAATGGAGGCCGAACCTTGCAAAGTTATGCTTGTCACTCCAGAGAACTACTTTTACTTGGTTAATTCTATTTTCAAAAAATATATTTATTTATCTATTGTTCCTTTGCAAGATGAATAAGTTTCTCAATACATTATTGTCATCTCGGATCAGTAATGAAATAGGCCACTTGACTTCCTTTGAGTTTTCATTTAATTGGTGTTAACTTGTTGCACTCTGGTAACATTTAGAAGATTATATGCATCAAGTATTCAAGTTACTTTGCTTAAGGCTAATTCTGTCCCTGTACTCACTCACGATGATCACACAATGATAATTGTCATTGCAACTTGTTACTTTGGGGACCAACTAATTGTCGGAATCAAAGTTAATATATCCTTACTTGTTTGTAGCTCTAGCTGGAGTTTTGAATTTGGTATAAATTGTTTGACTGTCATTACATTAGGCAGAGGATTTGAATGGTTATAATGATATTGAACATTGTTTTTCAGAAAGAGTATGATGAGTTTTTTTCCTGGCCAGAATATATTAGTTTGTGCAGACTTCAATGTTTCTTGAAATTGAATGAAACATATTTGAATTTAGTTGAACATATGCATGTAGTTCTAATTTGTAAAGTTCTCAAAATTGTTAAATAGGGAAAAGGTGAAAAGTTCTCAAGAGTACGTTCTTTCTGTGTTCGTAAGGATTTGTGTTAATTTTCTTTACATCTGTGGATCAGGCAACGTCCAAAACCTTTAGACTTTGGTGATGGCAGATAATGAGGAAGGGCGGGAAGTTCCCGCACATGGGAATGAATGGGAAGTTGTATCTCTCACTGCATCAGCATATGCTGCAAGTCCTGGTCCGGTAAAAGTTAAATTGAATGACGATAACCAGGGACACCGTGTTAGCAAGGATAAAGAGGATACTCCTGAAGCAGATGCAATGTCACGTCACTTTGTCTTCCCACAAAATCAGCATGAGAATTTCCCTCTTGTCCCAGGAAAAAATGCAGTCCCTAGTGAGCTGGCTGAGCAGGTTGATGTAAATGCCTCTGATTTTGTAGCAGCGGAAGGGGGTATATCGAATACTAAAGATGGAGAAAATTGGGATGTCAAAGATTTGAATATCTCTGATGATTATCCTGTGATACAGTTTATTGATGAGAAGGGTACCTTAGGTGGTACAGAAATTAAAGAAGGCATGGCACTACATGGGTTAACTTTGGTGGACGAAGAACAGAGTATATACAGCACTGCTAAATTTAGTTCTTTCCACGGTGAAGCAACCATTGGCGGATCTGCACCAGTTGAGAAGAGAACTTTTTCTGAGCCAGTTGATTCATCTGAAGGATTAGAATCAAATATCTCTCAATCACCAACGGATGAGGATAAAGATGATGGTTCTGACCTGCCTTGTGAATCTTGGTGGAAGAAGAGAGCTGCTTCTTTATATGCTCAAGCAAAAGAGGCAAATGCTGTCTGGTCTATTCTCATTGCTGCAGCTGTCATGGGAGTTGTAGTAATTGGCCACAAATGGAAGCAAAGCAAGTGGCAGTCTGGTGATGAGGTATGGACTTGGTGTTATTGCTTTATAAAAGAAGTAGAAACATTAAATTCTTATCGTAGGACAATCTAATGCTATCTGGATCATACCAATTTTTATTCATATTTGCAGAAGTAGACTTGTTAAGAGAATTTATTTTTTAGGTATCTATTTTCCCTTCTGTAAACGTGAAAGAATTGTGGGGTCAATCAACCTTTTATTTTAGGATTTTAAATATGCACCAGTATATGCTATTATTTGCAGTTGTGCTCAAGTAAAGCAGATGAGTTTTCTGCAAATAATTAGCATATGCATATTCTATAGATTTTAAGAACTAGATTGTTTTATTGAACCTGTTTGACATATACTAGCAACGCAATTTATTTCTTTTTACTAAAAGCCTACTATTCTATCTAGATACATATTTTCCACAGGCGGGTCTAGAGCAGGGTCTGCGGGGCCGCAGCTCCGACAGAGATGTCAAAATTTAGTAACAACAAAAGTATTTTTAATTTACTTGTATCTTATGTCCTAGCCCAGCTGGACTAAAACTTTAAACATATAGGTTTGAATCTTGATGATTTTTTTCCCTATATATAATTTTAGCTAGCTGTATTTTATTCTTCACTTATTTCTACTAATATCCCACAAGATATAAATCGTGGGTCTGCTCATTATAAATACACATGGGCTAGTTTTCTTTGCAAATTTGAGACCTTATATTGCAGAGGAAGAAGCCAGATCTTTGCCTACTTCCTAGCAAGAGTATCCGAATGTTAATCCAGTTCTGCATTCTCCAAGTTTCTACATTATACACCTTAATTGATGTTCATAAGACAGTATTCTTGTTGCACGTCTATCCATGTACATAGATTCATGTCCAATGTATATTTTAAAGATTTTTTTAGACTTACGAAGAACGTTCGTGCTTTCTAGGATTATAATCTTATATCAAACGGGTAGCATTTTCTTCATCGTCTCAAGTTTATCTGTCCTATAACTTTTTTTATAAAGATTAATTAATTGAAGAAAAGGCATTCAGTTTTTTGATATATGAGCATTACACAATCGTCTTCTTTTTATTGTATCTATTTCCTCTCAAGCGTTCATCTTGTAGCTTTGCCTTCATGTGCATGTCCCTGAATTATACTCACCCCATGCGTTGGGGTACAAGTGCAGTATAGCAGTATCACTAGCACTGCAGTGATACCCTGGGCATTTAGTTACAATGCATTATAGAAGTCAGCAGTTGTTCAGGACTAATCTTTTAGAAACTCAACTCTTATTGTGTATAAATAGAGGGGCCACAATATCTGTACCATCTTAAAATTTAATTATTGTATATGCAGAACTGAACTTCACTTTATTACCTATATAAAAGTTTCATGTTTTTTCATCTTTAACTCTAGTTCCTTTTTCAGCCTAGTTCATGAATATTATAACACGTGCATAGCATGTCTACCTTTAGCACCTTCGTGTGTATTTATATATACAGTTATGCTTATGCCTCTCTTTCATGGTTTTACTTGGAACACACTTACACATGTGAATAAATTTAGACCAGAGGTATAGATGATCGAATATGAAAGCTATATAGGTACTAGTGTACAACTGTAAGCATTGGGTTGCTAGAGATACAATTGATCAAATATTTGGGTGCTAGATTTTAGCCTAAATTTGATAACATATGTGTTTTTATTGTTTTTAAAGACTAGATTACAATTTAAATTAGAGTTGAGGCCTGTCACACAAATGTTCTACAAAATTCAAAGTTAAAGCAAGCAAAGTCATTTGCAGTTGGATTGCGCTACGTCCTACAGCAAATAGGTAGCTGTGTCTATTACTCGCTAGCTATAATATCATTTTTTTTTGAAACCTTTATTTGGTTTATTCAATGACCTTTCTTTTTCTCTCTAATATGGCTGTGTTTGCAAGTATTTAATGTTAACAAGATTTCTGAGCTAATAATATGAAGGATATGATGTCTAGACGCATCAGTGATAGCTCTAAACTGTGATGTGACTATTGACAAGTTAATCAAAGTGGAATAAAGACGTTACCTGATTCTCAACTGTATTTAGTTTATTTACTTATTTCAGTTGTCATACTAGTTTTACTAGCACTCATTTCACTTGTTAGTAATACAAGCCTTCGCTTGCTATGTTGCAGAAGATGAGCAAGATGCTGGGCCCCTTCCCCGGATTGAAGAGTGTATTAGTTGGTGGCCAGCCAAGTGGTTCAATTATCAGAGGCAGCACCACATCCCAGCATTAAGGCGATGACAATCAGAGACATAATTGAGAAAGTGAAATGTTTAGGTCGTGGTTTCTAGGATTTGTGGAGTAGACCTGACATCCTAGTCCTGTGAAGACGTAACAAAGCTACTTGTTAATATTTGCTTGCTACTCAGCAATTACTTTAGTCTTGGATTTTCATATGCTTTATAGTAGTTGTCCATACTAGCACTAAATTGGACGGAAGCTCCTATCAATACTATACTGCAATCTGCATTGTAAATGAATGGTGAGGATCAGTACTGGAGTTATGTGAAACTAATTTCTGTAATAGTCTTCTGCTTCTCTTTCGGAGCTTTTTGAAATGTGGCTAATTTTGTGTTGCCTCCACATCAGATTTAAATTAGCTATATCTCTAGTTTTTTTTTTGGACAGGTGGTAGGTGACCGAGTATTGTAGAGGTGGCACATGAAGCATCTTGTAATTGAAACCAACTGTTAGTTATGGTGGAAATCTTTATACCTTGCATGCTGGAGGAACAGTACCTGTACTTTTAGTTGGTTACTCAAATAAAAACTCAATTTTCCGGAGGGAATGAAATGGGGCTGTGTTCTGAGAAAGACTGTCTGGTATTTTGGGGTGATTTAGTTTTTGCTTCTTGGAAATATGTCTTCAAATCTTTTTTAATTGTTGCTTGGTGAGAGCATTTGAAGTGCCCTGCCATTTTATACTGCCTTGCACCCAAAGCTTTCTTTACAGTTCGCTATTTACTTCTTCTAGTTAAGTAGAAAGATTATTATGTATAATATATATTATAGATAAGTAAAGAGAGAGTAAGATACTATCAAAAGGGAGAGATCATCTTTCTTATTCATATCTCAAACTCACATGCATGATTTATATAGGTCAATGAATTGATAAGTTACATCACTGAAAAGTCAAAACTTTACTAGGGACATCTAAAAGTCAAAAAGTTTCTAGAGAGTCATACATATATTTCATAACACTCCCCCTTGGATGACTCGTACAAACACCATGCCTCGTTAAAACTTTACTACATGCCTCGTTAAAACTTTGCTAAGAAAAACCCTATGAAAAAAACTCTAGTGAAGGAAAAAGAGTACATGTGTTGTATAAAAGAAAAATGGTGTAAGATTTATATCTTCCCCTCATTGCAGCATGACGGTAATATCAACATATATCTCGAAATCTTCGTAATCCGTGTACTAATTTCTTGAATGGTGTTGTAGGAAGTGCTTTTGTGAATAAATCTGTTGAATTTTCACATGAACGAATCTGACAAACATCAATTTCTCCCATTTGTTGAAATTCATGAGTGAAGAAGAACTTTGGATCAATGTGTTTCGTCCTATCTCCTTTAATGCAGCCTTCTCTAGTCTGAGTGATACATGTTTCATTATCTTCATATAGAATAGTAGGAATTTCTTTGTTGAGTGAGAGATCACATGAATCACGAATATGGTGGACCAACGACCTTAACCATACACATTCTCGGCTTGCTTCATGAAGGGCCAATAATTCAGCATGATTTGAACAAGTTGCTGCAAGGGTCTGTTTTGTAGAGCGCCAAAATATTGATGTATTACCGTATGTGAATATGTAACCTGTTTGTGATCTTCCTTTACGGGGATCTGAACGATATACAGCATCAACATATCCAAATAATTCGGCTTTTGAATCTTTAGCATAAAACAAACCTATATCCATTGTACCTCGAAGATATCTACATATATGTTTTACACCAGTCCAATGTCTTCGAGTTGGAGCAGAACTATGTCTTGCTAATAAATTAACAGAAAATGCAATATCGGGACGTGTACAGTTGGCAAGATACATTAATGCATCAAGAGCACTAAGATATGATACTTCAGGGTCAAGAAGTTCTTCTCCTTTTTCTCTTGGACGGAATGGATCTTTTTCCTTTTCAAGTGAACGTATAACCATAGGTGTGCTCACAGGATATGACTTATCCATAACAAACCGTTTAAGGAACTTTTCAATGTATGCTGATTGATGAACGAAGACACCTTTCGATAAATGTTTAATTTGAAAACCAAAACATAGTTTTGTTTTACCCAAATCTTTCATTTCAAATTCTCTTTTCAAGCATGCAACTGTCTCATCAAGTTCAATAGGAGTTCCAATGATATTCAAATCATCAACATAAACTGCAACGATTGAAAATCCCATTTTTGACCTTTTAATAAAGACGCATGGACATATTGCGTCATAACATATCCTTCTTTCAAAAGGTACTCACTGAGACGATTATACCACATTTGTCCTGATTGTTTCAATCCGTATATAGATCTTCGTAATTTTATTGAGTACACTTCTCGAGGTTTTGAGCTACATGTTTCAGGCATTTTCAATCTTTCAGGAATTTTCATATAAATATCATTGTCAAGTGACCCATATAAGTAGGCAGTCACTACATCCAATAAGTTCATTTGGAGCCCTTCCAAAATTGATAGACTTATTAAGAATCTAAATGATGTTGCACCATTACTGGTGAATAAGTCTCTTCATAATCAATTCCCGGTTTTTGTGAGAAGCCTTGTGTAACAAGACGTGCCTTATATCTCACAACTTCAATTTTCTCATTTCTTTTACGCACAAATACCCATCTATAACCAACGAGTTTTACACCAACAGGTGTTTGGACAATGGGTCCAAAAACTTCACGTTTCTCAAATGATTTCAATTCTGCCTCAATAGCATCTTTCCATTTTGGACAATCATTTCTTCTTTTACATTCATAGATCGATCTAGGTTCATGATCCTCTATTTCTTCACAAATGTCAAGAGCAGCTGCATATGCAAATATTTCATCCATGACAATTTCTTTTCTATTCCACCTCTGTCCTGAAATCATATAGTTTATTGAGATCTCATCATTGTCTTCAATTTCAGGTGTTTGATCATCCTTTGAAGACGTCTCTTCATTGATCAAATCTATTTCTATAGGAATGATGTCATTTAATGTACCCGTTTTCTTATCAAGTTTTCTTGTTTTTCTCGGAATTTTATCCTTGGATCCAACCGGTCTTCCACGCTTCTGGCGTGCTTTAGACACATTTGCTAGCATGACTTTATTTTCTTCATTAGGAATTTTAATTTTAGAAGGAACATTAACCGCTGGTATATGTGACTTTGTCACTTGATATCAGTAAATGAATCAGACAATGTATTTGCAACCCCTTGTAGGTTGATAATCTTTTGAACTTCAAGTTCATATTGATTTGTGCGAGGATCATAATGAGACAGAGATGCTGCATTCCACAAAATTTCTTGTCTTTCTTTATCAAATTTTGACTTCTCTCCCCCTAATGCAGAAAAAAATGTCTCATCAAACTGACAGTCGATAAATCTTGCTTGGAATAAATCACCAGTCATAAACTCCAAATATTTAATAATTGAGGGAGAGTCAAACCCAACATATACCCCTAATTTTCTTTGGGGTCCCATTTTTGTTCGTTGGGGAGGAGATATTGTAACATAAATTGCACACCCAAAAACTTTTAAATGAGAGATATTTGGTTCTTGATCATTACAAGCTGCAATGGGGAATATTTATGATATGCAGTCGGTCTTAAACGAACAAGTGACGCAACATGTAATATTGCATGTCCCCAAGAAGTATTTGGTAAATTTGTTCTCATAAGTAAAGGCCTAGCAATCAACTTTAGGTGCTTGATAAAAGATTCCGTTAGACCATTTTGGGTATGTGTGTGAGGAAACAGATGTTCTATTACAATCCCAATCGACATACAATAATCATTAAAAGATTGATATGTGAATTCTTCGGCATTATCCAATCGAATTTTCTTAATTGCATGATCCGGAAATTGTGTCCTCGACCTAATTATTTGAGCAAGGAGTCTTGTGAATGCCACATTACGAGTGGATAATAGACTAACATGTGACCAACGTGTCGATGCATCTATAAGTACCATAAAGTACTGAAATGGCCCACTTGATGGAGTAATAGGTCCACATATATCTCCTTGAATTCGCTCAAAAAATGTTGAACATTCAATCGGAACTTTAACAGGCGATGGCTTTGTTATTAATTTTCCTTGGAAGCAAGCAACACATGAAAAATCTTTGGACAATGGATGATGCCCATTTGAATTTTCTATGATTCTTCGCATCATTGTTGACCCTGGATGACCTAAACGATCATGCCATATAAGAAAAATCTTCGGGTCTTTTTCTTTTTGGTTCACCATCATATATGTCTCAACCGGATTTATAAAAGTATAATATAATCCAAAATTATACGATGGGAGCTTTTCTATTATTTGCTTCTTCCCCGACACAGTAGTCGTGATACATAGATATTCATCGTCATTTTCATTTGTCATCTCAATATGATAGCCATTGCGACGTATATCCTTAAAACTAAAAAGATTTCGCTTTGATCGGGTGGAAAACATTGCATTCTCAATAGATAAACGTGTACCATTTGGTAACACTATATTTGCTCTTCCGGAGCCATCAATAAGATAGGACACACCCGATATTGTGTTTACATTAGCTTTAGCTAGTATAAGATGAGAAAAATATTCTTTATTTTTTAAGATCGTATGTGTTGTTGCACTATCCGCCAAACAAAATGATTGATAATCTTTTGTAGCACATAATGAGAGGCTACTAGCCATATGTCTTCACAAAACAAATATATAAATAGAAATTAGAAAGATAATATCTCAAGCATGTCATAAAATGAAAATTACATAGCAAATATAAAACCAATCACTTAAGAGTTCAAACATAAACATTTAAATATTTAAATAAATAAAGCAATGAGTTTAATATATGATTTAATTATTGCCACCGTCAGATTTGACCATCTCCACATCCCCGTCTTCAAAGAAATCACCGACTTTCATATAAGTGAGATTCGAAGGATCAACTTGGCCTCCACCTCCAAGATGTGCTTCAAGATGGGAAATTCCCAAAGGATCGACTTGTTCAGTGAAATTCGTTTCAACATTTTTCAAAGAGGCCTGATAAATGATAACAAGATGCTTGGAGGTACGACAGATATGACTCCAATGACCTTTCATTCCACAACGATGACAAGTACTTTCAACCTTTTTATTCATCATACTTCCTTTAGGTTTTTTCTCATTTATTTGTCCACTTCTGGTGGTGAGATTTTCTTTTAAAGTGTGAGAAATTTTGGTGATTTTGACCTCGACCACTTGCAAAACCACGACCACGGACATGTTTATGACCACGACTAATTCCACGCCCATGCCCACGTCCACGTCCAAAATACTTAGTTTGCCCACGATCATTACCAGTCACAACATTCGCTTCAGGGAATGGTGTTGAATCAGTTGGACGTGCTTGATGATTTTTCATCAGAAGTTCATTATTTTGTTCAGCAAGAAGCAAAACTGATATAAGCTCAGAATATTTCTCAAACCCTCTTTCACGATACTGCTGCTGCAGGAGCATATTATTGGCGTGGAAAGTGGAGTAATTTTTCTCCAACATATCTTTATCAGTTATATTCTCACCACATAACTTCAATTGAGATGTAATTTTAAACATTGCAAAGTTATACTCGCTCACACTTTTATAATCTTGCAAATGCAAGTGTAACAAATCGTAGCGAGCCTTAGGGAGTATCACTATTTTCTGATGGTCATACCTTTCCTTAGGATTGCGGGATCCTTAATAGTCAAATATTCGATTTTCAATCCTTCATCAAGGTGATGGTGAAGGAATATCATAGTTTTTGCTTTATTTTGTTCAGATGTCACATTTTCTTCTTTAATGGTGTCACCAAGACCCATAGTACTAAGATGAATTTCGGCATTCAAAATCCACGTCAAATAATTTTTGCCAGAAGCGCATTGAATTCGAGTTTTGTAAGATTTGACATACTATTATTATAAAAAGAATTCAATTAGTACTAAGTAATAAAAAAAACATATATAGTCAAACAATATCAAGAGAGTAAGAGCATATATAAAGTCAAGGCACAAAAGTTAATGGATCATTTATCAAATTCAAAAATATCTCTGGCCATGAAATCATGAATTCAAATATCAATTCTTATAATTCAAGCATCAATATGTACTAATGCTAGAAACTAAGTATGTCACTTTAGTATAATTACACATGATTTTAATAATACAATAAAGCATGCATCTTATTTATAAATATATTAATACAAGCAGATTGCAAATTTTCCATACATGTGCGCATTATATATTATATATACTAAAGCATGCATTATTTACTAAGATGAATAAATTACAGTCCACATATAATAATTAAACAAATAATTGAATATGACTAACTTATAAAAAAAATAAACAAAAAAATATGAATTTGTCCCTTTTACTGCCTTGCATGCAATTATCAAACTCGAGAAAGCATGTGTACATGGAATTTAAGAAAATAAATCATGTTACATATATATATATATATATATATATTTATTTATTTATTTATTTCAAGTAAAAGATTCACTTTTTTTTCAAATAATCCACACAACCTAAAAGAAATCATGTCATGTATTAGTATTTAACTGAACCTTGGCAAGTCATTATTAAATTAATTACAATACATATTATAATAGCTTGCACATGGATCAAAACTAAAACATGGCAGATGAAATAAAAAAAAATGTTCATGCACGTTCACATAGCAAATTAACAATAGCTCGTACTCATTAGCCATCAAAAGCATGCATACATGTTTAATAAACCACGAAACACAGTTATGAAAATTAAGAGAATGTACCTTGCTGTTTCTATGTTTCTGTACGAGTTTTTTTTAAAATACTTTTAAATTAGCAGTCAAGCTCTTATAAATTGTTACTCCACATGCAAACCGGAAGCTGCTCTTTATTTCTTTATTTCAAATCCACCAACCTGCTACTACTAAACTACTGCTAAACTGCCTGATACCCAGCCTTCTTAAGTTTTCGTGCTGATAACATATTATGTATAATATATATTATAGATAAGTAAAGAGAGAGTAAGATACTATCAAAAGGGAGAGAGTTTCTTATTCATATCTTATATATATATATATAATTAAATGTAACCGATGAGAGTCAAACTCGTGATCCTTTAGATCAACGCATTGGTCCCTTACCACGGGGGCAGCTCGCACCCTCTATTTTCTTATTCATATCTCAAACTCATGCGCATACAATGACTTATATATACCAGTGAATTGATAAGTTACATCACTGAAAAGCCAAGGTTAAAACATATGGAAGGCCAAAAGTTGGGACATCTAAAAGGCAAGAAGTTTCTAGAGAATCATACATATATTTCATAACAAAATTTTAATCTATAGGCTTACTTCTACACATGACGTGTACTGGCAATCTCTAAAATTGATAGGCACAAAACCAAAGGAAAAATCATATGAAGACTGAAAAAACTCCTATTTTAAATTTTGATATGGATGGCTCTGTCCTGCGGGGAAAAAAGGAATAAAAAGGCATCAAAACTACCAAGGAATTACCTTTGACAATTTTCTGTATATGGAAAGCACTGTAAGCGCTGCATCTGGGATTATGGTTGTAAACTAACCAGAAACTGTAAAACCAATTGTTTTATAATTACAACAAACTGAAAGGCAGAGTCAAGATTTTCATAAGCCAATCCTACAAAACTGTTTTGGAGAAGCAACTTAGTTATCCGAGACTGGATGAGAGAACTATGAAAATGGTGGCCTCTTTCTCTTGTTCGCTGCAAATTCATCTTATTATTTGGAAATTGGTTACTTTATCTGAACTTTACATCTCACCTATCACCACTTGATCTATAGGCTGCATCTTTTACACTCACATGAATTAGTCTAAGATTTTCTCTCCGGTTGAAAAGATGTTCCACACTAATGTTCCAATAATGTATAATATAACGGAAACCTTAAATACGTCATCCCAGGAACCTGCAAAAACAAAATTCCAAATACAACATCTAAATACCATTGAATAATATTATTAAATATGCAACAAGAAACTTAAAGATGCAACAATGAACTTAAGTTTACCTTTCTGGAGTATGTATCCAGTTGCAGCGGTACCAAAGACCCCTGCAAGCACACCTGCAGTGTTTGATAGTCCCAGTAACACACCCTGTAAAAGAAAACTTTTTAGAAATCTTTCCTACACATTGCGAGTATCCAGAAGATAATGAACAGATACAGTAAAGGTAACCTTCCTGAATCTGGATTATCATATAATATATTTTGAATATTTGTTGCATGTTATATGTTGACTCACAGAATAACGCGGTCCAATGTCTTGGTGATTGGAGTAGAGTCCAGACTGGGAAAATGCATCCAATCCCTATTAAGATAGAAAATAACAATTTATCTGAATTTAGTTGCATTATCCATCTCGCAACAACTACTAAATTTAAAATTGATTTCTATGCCCTCAAAAGTACTTGTATCTTCGAAGTGGAAGGAATTTTCCCACCACTCAGCCAATAAAGTAATTAGACCAACTGAAAACCTAGATACTGTCCAAAAAGCCCCACATTATTATCTAAATTCTCATATGTTATCTTGATTTTAATTTAAAACAGTAGATAGAAAACATGGGTGGAATATTACCAGAGGAGGATTTACGACAGAGATGGGTTTTATTATACTGCTTGCTATAAAAAACATTATCTGAATCACCAAGCTAGATTTAACTAACTTTTTCAAGTAATAATAAAACAGGCTGAGTTGTTTCTAGACTTAGGCATGGTGAGGTGACCATAAATAATGAAGCAGAAGAATACGCAGAGTTAAAATTAAGGACTGTTAGCATCCTGAATACATTCTGTGAATGTAGCAAAAAATTAAATAAATAAATAAATTCTGGGCCAGCCAATCTAGTGTTTCAAAATCATGTTTAGTAACTTCATATTAAAACAGGATCATACTATGTCAGTAGGTCACATACTGCAAATTCATCTTTTTATGTACAAACAACAAATACCGAAGTTATATGAAACTCAACCATAGAGGAATGCAAGTATTACAGACCTGACTGCATGACATGCACAACACTGCTAAAGCAGGTGTCCTGACACGGCTTAACTGTGTGAGAAAGAATGCAGGGCCCAAAAATCCAATTGATTGCATTATCTGCAGAATTAAAGGATTCTGAATAGTTAACTAAGAACCCATATGGTAGTACATTTTATCATTTAAAAGTATCTCACCTGATCTCTGAGCTTGTATAAAAACTGAAACTAAAAAAAAATAACATTTTCATCTTTTACCATTATTGATTCAGTCATCAGCATTAGAAAATCATATTTACTCATTTGCATATATGAATTGAAAGCCGGAATCATTCTTGCCTTGCGAACTGCTGTAATCGAGAGACCTCTACTAACAAGTGTGTCTGCAATCCAACCTCCTATATTTGCAAATATGGCCATAGTTAACCATGGAAGTACACAAAGTAGCCCAGATTCAGTCAAGTTGAACTTCAAGACCTGGGAAAGTAACCACAATATTATGGAGATTTTTTTAGTTGCCTTATAGATTAGTAGTAGTTTAATATTTAAATAGTTGATCAGTAGTAGTAGCATTTAAATGGCCAACATGTTTCACATCTGATACATACATGCTCTGTAGACTTCTGAAACAAACGCACAATAGTCTATTTGCACTTGCTACATTTCATACAAAAATCAGCAGAAATTCATTTATATTTGGACCTCACAATATTTGTCTATCCGTCCATACTTATGCATTCACTACTAAAGAAAATTTATAATGTTTCAAATACCTGGTTATAGTACGTAGGCATCCATGTTAAAAGAATAAAAGTTCCCCAGTTATGACAGAAATGAGATATAATGAGAGCCCAGACAGGTGCCTTTGACAAAATTAATTTCCATGGAATGACGGAGACAGGTTCCTTGGAGACGCTGCCTGCCAAAATTACTTTCTTTTCTTCTGCACTAAGTTCTGGATCTTCTTTGGGTGAGCTATGGGCCTGGAGAAAGCAATTATTAGTATCTAATCTGCAACTTGCATTCTTCATGATTGATGACCATAAGTAAATACATATATTGCTTTGATTCTAAAGGGCGCCAATTTATTTATTCAAATTTCAAAAAGGCTTTTTTTTTTGTTTTGTTTGAGAGAAGGGAGTAATAATATATATGATTTGGTAACCAAATCGCAAAAAAGTTTGTCATTATCAGACCTATTGAAAAACACTTACTTTGCTAAGCCACAATGCAAACCAGATACTTCCGAGAGAACCAAAGGAGTAGAATACAGACGGCCATCCAAACTTGTGGATCAAAGCAGGAGATAGGGCCAATCCTGTCACAGAACCAAGATACATGCCACTGTAGACAAGTGCAAGTGATCTGCTTCTCTCAGAGACAGGGATCCATTTTGAAAGTATATTATTCATGGCAGGCATAGCAACACCCTGTTGAGGGAAAAAAATATCAATGTTATAGAATGTTGATAAGACAGCACTACGCAAAGTATTGGGGATTGCATTGGAAAAAGAGAGGGGTAGGGTAAGAAAGAGATTAATGAAACAATTGCAGGGGTTTATATATGTTAAGTAATGGAGGTACGATGCTGAAGTCTGGCTAAAGGAAATGGCGGCCAAAGACACAGTCAACCTAGATAAAATAAAAGCCACTACCTTTTCATAAAGAGGTTTTCTCTCATTTGGTTGAGGGCTTGAGGTCCAACGACAGATATGGAGAAGAAAAGCCACTACCTCTTCTTAGAGAAGTTTACTCTGAAGGGCAGAGGACATGAGGTGAAAGCTGATGATCATAGTAACAGAAATATAGAAGCCAAAGGCTCTGGACTTGTATCTAGAGGAACTGAGGCTTTGCGAAAAAAGAAGAAACTGTTGTGTGATCCTTACAAATCCTTGGCACACAAGGGAAACATGCCGGAAAATCCACAAAAAGCCCAACAATTATAAAAAAAATACAATAACGAGATAACCATACATCCCAAGCTAATGTTAATAATTCATGGCCAAACAGTTTCTGCAATCAACAAGATTGAAGATCTACCTTTTGAACTGGAAAACTAGATGTCAATCTTTCATCCCGCCTACAACTTTAGGTATCATAATTCAAGCAGTACTCGGAGAATATACTTTAGTTATTACTTACCACTATCTTCACATATTAAATCCATGTAAAATTATAATCATTCAGTCAGATGAACCTTGAACAGAAGTAAAAATCAGGTTGAAGTACAGGAAGAGGCCAACCTCACCAATCCCCATAAAGGCACGCATGACGAGTAAGAAAGGAAGCCCAATTTTTGCAGCAATAGGTGTCAAAATTGTTGCAATTGACCACCAGACAACTCCAAAACCTAAGACCAGTTTGCCCCCAACTTTATCTGCCCATATTCCTCCAGCAATCTAGTTTGCATTAACATAGAAGTTCTGTAAGACATGTATACAAGTAAAACTAAAATCACTATACTAGGGAAGTAATGTCAGCCAATATGCAGTTGGCTTTTGCCAAAAGAAATAATGAGAACTGGCATAGTCATCCCAATGTAGCTCAGAGAGATAAGCATAAAGCTGACCGCAGTTATTCTAGATAATTAAATATAAAAAGCACAAACTGTTGCCAAGTCGGAGTACAATTCATCACTTCAATGATTTTAGAACTATTAAGAGAGGTTCCGATTTTTTTTAAAACGGAGTTATATATACATCAGGCTTTCACGGAAATCAGGAGCGTGCACATGTCCAAAATATTTGACCAATGACATTTGAAGAGACAATAATAAGTTCTATTTTGGCTATGTTTGTCTCTAAGGGATAAATAATAAATGGAATATAGGCCTATTTGCTCTAATTTTATACAAAACATGATCCATGTGCTATCCTGCTGACTAAATTTTTATCACTTTTTAATTCTATTCATGGATATTTTTAATAAAACTATTCCCACAGAGAGGGTGAGTTTAAAAAAATCACCTTCGATTGAACTAAAATGTGATAAATATAAAATATAAGTTCCCATATTATAATCCTTAAAAACATAGCCTTAGTCTTTTCCAGCATGTCATTCCATTAAAGTCTGAGTGAAAACCTGTGTAAGAAGATATCCCCAGAAGAAAGAAGACTGAATCAAACCAACAGTAGCGCTGTTCCAATTATATTCTTTTGACATGGGAAGTATTGCAATGCTCATGTTTACCTGAAAATATTAAAATTAAGTAACTGTTAACTTAACATGTTAGGATATCTGCCCTGTGAACTCTGCTATAAATAAAGATTTAAGGGGAAAAAAGCATGGTGAAGTTTAAAATGGAGTATTAAAATTACACACACACACACACATTATAGTAAACATAGTGATAAAGAATATGCAGAGTGAGTATAAAGTAATTTTATATAGGACATACAACCAAGGTCCCGTCTATGCATATTGCCATATTGCATCGTAAGATTTCTGCAAACTACATTATACATATAATACAGAGCTGTAACTTGTAAAATAAATCTTTGTAAAAGTAAAAACTTAAAGAGTACTCAGCAAAAAAAAACAAAAAACTTAAAGAGTAATTTAGCCACGAAAAAAGAACTAAAAAAGTAAATTTTATTAGAGGGTAAGGCAGCCCAAAAATATAATTCCGTGTGTAGTGAAAAAATGCATTAATATATGTAGTGACTAGCAATCTCACTAATGCTTTCAGAGCTTCTCCATTCTTATAAGCAAATCACTCTTCACAAAACTGTGGTGGGCCAGATATTAAAGAAGAGCTTGATGAAAATATTAACTTACACGGTCCATGTTGCATAACAAGAATGCTGTAAAGCAAAGCAGTACTATCACCCAGCGCTTTGGCAGCTCCCACCAAGGTTTAGTTTGTTGCACAGCCTCCACTAAAATAGCTTCACTTGCCCCTTCCGAAGATACAAATGAATCTAACCCTTCACCGGTTATGTCATAGTCTTCAGACTTATAATCAGCCCGGGTTCTAATTACTGTAGCATGATTTGACCGGTGGAATTGGCTGTCAACTATCCCAAGTTTCCCCAGCTTTCTTGATGAAAGGTAGCATTCACAAATAGCTCTGGTCCTCTGAATATGCTTAATGTTCTGAAACTTGTTAGAAGATTGTGGGTGTAATACATTAGGGTGATCCGATACATCATGGAATGTTACCCTTGCTATAAGAGTTTCACTGTTTGAGGAAGCAAAGAAATTCCTAGACGAGTACCTTCGGTATCCAGGAAATAAAGGTTCTTGATATACTTTCCCTGTATTTATAAGAAAACAACCATACCATAAAGATGCAGCTTATAAGAATGACAGAAAATGGGTGATATTCAATATTACAATATAATAAAAATCTCACGATTTTTTCCTTTATATCACAATTAGCAGATAATAATATCACGGAGAAGACATCAAATGCTAATTTCACCTATGTTTACAACTCCAGTATGTTACATTATCAGCAAGGAAAATAAGATAAGGCTTACAATGCAGTCAGAAATTACATCTTGATTCACATAATCATGCATAGGGTTTTGTTCGTATGTCGGAATTCATACAAGGCTCTATATACAAAAGCGAAGTTATATGAAAGACCAAATCTTAATCTCTGCACTACAAAATACTTGTTACATTTGAAACTCAAGTAATATCAGGAGTGTCAAGTACAATCTTAACACGCTGACTATTAGCAATTTCATATTAAATATAATAATCCTGTCAGGCTCAGCACAACTATATTTAATATTTACTAGTTTAATACACCATAGGGATCTCAATCCCAATACATACAGAGAAGTAAACATTGAATAATAACATTAAAAATTAAGAACCATATAATTTAACAAAATACTACAATCTGAACTCGAATAACAAACAATTCACATCACAATTCTATATCAGATAGTCATATCAGTAAAATCGAAACAAGCAACATCACTACAAAATCATTCAAAAATTTAACAAATACATAAATTCAAAATGCAGCAATACTCAATATATACACACATTCTACTACTCCTGTCAGTATCAGACTCTCAGTCGTACTAAATATTTTAGTATTATATAAACTTATGTGAGTTGTTAACTACTTAAATTATTTATTCATTACATTTGTAAATTCTCAATCCCAATGTATACAGAGAAGTTAAATCACTCATTTGTCGATCAATAAAAAACAGAAAATAATAACATTTCTCTGATAAATAAATATTCATCAGTGAAATTGAAACTCATAAAAATCAACGAAAAATGAAGCAAAAATACAGAATTGAAAATGCAGGAAGAAAGGAGTACCTGAACCGATAAATGAGCCGAAGTTCCGGTAAGAAACGACGGCGCCGATAGCCATAGTTTCCGGCGAGTAAAGTATGAAATTATTATTATTAATATATTAATAAGGTGAAGATGAAGTAGTGAAGGGGAGAGGTGAAGATAAGCCTGTTTATATGACTAATGTATACATACACTGCACTGTATGTATACTTGTGTGGAGTGCAGCAACAGGTGGTGGACTGTGAATGGGGGTATATTCTCGTCTACTTTCTACTTATGTGACGTAAAATGTTGGTGTGATTACAATTTTGCCCCTGTATGCTCCTGCTCCATTACTTTATTGCCTTACGTGGATCTTTTGCGGACTATCACTGTTGGGACCCACCCTTTTTAAATTTCAGCTTAATCTATACAACATTTTTTAATACTCCATAATATCATTGCGTAAATGATTAATAATTATGTTATTTTTAGAGTGAAAACTTTGCTTTTGTTTTCATGGTAATTTGTATCACAGGTCTTATGATATTTGTCTAATAAAGGTAAATTATAAGAATGTATTTTTTAAAAAATATATGTTTAGTTGAAATAAATATTTAATTTTTTAATTTCCTTTTTTAATACTCACATTTTAAGCCTATTTTTAAGAGAAAATTTCTCCTGCGATCAACATCCGGGAAATCTCCTAAGATTAGATTCAAAATCAGTACAAAAATTGAATGACAAACTTATAAATATAATTCTCACCTCTTGTATTCACATAAATATCATTTTATCATTATTATTTTTCACTTGAACCGGAGCAACAAGCTCTATTTTTAATCTTGACAAAGAGTGGTATTTGTTATTTACGAAGTATTATTTATGTACTTGTTTTATAAAAATAAATACTTCTATACTATATTATTATAATCAAATAAGAGAATTTTTTTCATCTTACCTAGGCGAACCATAAAAAAGACTCTAACCGTCCAATTTTAGGTGAACCATAGAAACGATCATAATCATCCAATTTTAATAAAATCTAATTTTAGAAAAGATATATCATACATATAAATCTATCCCCAATATTCTTCATTTTATACGATTGTTAACAGATAATATTATACTATATTTAAATTATATTCTATATTTTCTATTTTAATAATCATATGTATCCTATAATGTTTATTTAATATAGTTCAACTCAATTTTATCATCATTCAAACTCTTTTATTTATTTAAAATTATGACTTATCATTAAATTTTTTGAATATTAATATATAAACATCATTGTATAGAAAAAATAAAAAGAAATTAATAATAAAACAAATTATCATATTAAATGAAATATTTAAATTATATAAAATAAATAATATATAATTTATTAATAACATCCGTATTTTCAACTTGGAGATAAGTAAAACAGGGAGGGTTAATATTGGCCCTGTTTGACCAATCTTATTTTCCGGAAATAAGTTCTTGTTTTTGGAAAAAAATAGATATGTATGTACTTTTTTTAAAAATAAGTAACTTATTTTTTAGTTTGAAGATAATATTTAGTTTTAAAATTCTAAAATAAATATTTATCTTTTTAAAAAAATGAAAATATGTATTAAAAAAATGAAATAAGTAACTTATTTTAAGTTTAAGGAACCCAAACGGCCACGTTATAATGAAATAATTCATTAAAAAATTCCACACTCTCGTCTTTTGGCAACATTCCAAGACTCCAAGTTAATTCCACTCATTTCTGGTGTGATTAGTGTTTCTCAACATCTACATTGTTTGGTTAACGTTACTGCAACTCTGCAAGTGATATGTACAGTGGAGTAGAGCATCATTGATCTTCATGTTATGATTTATGAATGACCAAACAGTGGTGAAGTGCATATACAGAACTGAACTGACTATGTCAAAGATCAAGTAGTGAGTTCGTAATTATTAAGTGTGAGAGACTGAGAGTCAAGCATATTGTTGATGAACAAATCCGGTAATCAACAAAGATCGAGGTTCTTTGCCGACAAAAGATCTAACGCAACTGAATATCACCTGAGCGTGGTGGTTTGTATGAGAACGAGGTTGAGATTACTAAATTTCAGAATAACTAGAGTTTTTATTCTCTGACGGTTGTGAGCTCTAGTAATTCTGACCCCAACAATGTGCCTATGTACCTCTATTTATAAGAAAAATAGAGGATCAAGCTCACGTAGTTTTTGGTAAGGTATAAGCCTATTAGGTAAACAGAGCCCTAATTTGAATCAAATTAGATAACTGACAAGAGGAACCTTTCTGGAAGAGGTCTCTACCTATGGACTTGTTTGGATAGGTCAAAACCCAGTATAATGCCCTAAGACTTTATGGATCCGACGTTGAGCCGGAAACCGTGGGCTCTAGTCGGTCCACTACAGCTATTTCCTGGATACTTTGACTGGATGACACAAATATAGGACATGTCCTAAACCCCAGACGAGGGCAACCCGTCTGAGTTCCAAGATAAGGTTAGCATAACTCCCCTACTAGGACAATATGAGGAATATGAAGATATGGTTTTCAATTGACATTGATAGGCATAGGCGGCAGAGACATTAATAGACCAAGGTAGGTGACTGCAGAAGCTTCAATCGGAACTAGGAAGAAGGAGGGCGTGCCCTCCTGTTAGGGCAAGGCAAGGCGCGCCTTCTCCCGATAGAAAATCGTATATAACAATAGGCATGGACGACGAAGATATCAATGAACCAAGGCAAGTGGCTGCAACAAACTAAACCGAGTCGGAGACGGAAGAGGACGCGCCATCCTCTCTGACACACAGGGCGCGCCTTCCATGTAAAGAAAACAGGTACAACACAGATTAATTTATAGAATTTAAGAGAGTTGAATATGTCAAACAAAACATAATTACCATTGTTTAAGAAAGACTGAGTGTACTTGACTTTGAGAGAGTTAAGTAATGCAAGTGCTATTTTGCTTTCATTTTGCCTCTTGATTTCAATCAAAGTTACCATGATGAACAAATCACTTTATACTCTGCATGTATTTTCCTGTATGTTTTCTGTTATGCATGCAAACGTGGTCGTTTGGATCAAAATCCTTATCCAAATATGGCAACCACACGAGGTGCATTGAGAAGGAGAGAGAAGCACTTCTGGTGTTTAAACAAATCATAGCAAATGAAGTTGATTGTCTTAATTCATGGAAGGAGAGGGAAGATTGTTGCGAATGGATAGGTGTTGGCTGCGATGATCACACCGGTCATGTAACTCAACTTTATCTTTCTTCTCTTATATTTTCCATGGAAACCATTACTGATGTTGTTAGTATCAGTGCCGGTAATAATTCAGTGCTTGATTTACCGTATCTTAGCTACCTGGACCTTAGCAACAATTTCCTCACAGGGATTCCCGAATTCATTGGTTCTCTCACAAACTTAGTTTACCTTAATTTTTCAAATACTTGGATATCATCAGGATCAATTCCTTACCAGATTAAGAACCTCTCTCAGTTGCAGTATCTAGATCTCAGCAATAGTGGTTTTGATGGTCCTATTCCAATGTCTATTGGCTCCCTTAACAGTTTAAGATACCTAGATCTTTCCATCAATTGGTTTTTAGAAGTTACAGACGAGCTTGAGAACTTCCCCAGTTTTGGGTGGTTGTTTAATCTTTCTTCTCTAACATACCTTGACTTGAGTGATATCTACATTACTCCTTCCAGCAATTGGGTAAGCTTTATCCAGCGGATCCCTTCCATATCATTTATGCGTTGTGAGAGATGTAATCTTTTGTCTCCATGTTCTACCTTGAACAATTTTTCATCCTCTATTTCTACCCTTTATCTTGGAGGTAATTATATCAATTGATCCATCTTTTCTTGGCTTTCCCACTTCACTGGCAGCCTGGGAGTACCTGATTTGCATGATAACGCGTTAGAAGGTGAAATTCCAGAGTCTTTCGGTAATATGACTTCTCTTAATCATTTGGATCTTAGCAGCAACCACTTTAATGGTCCTATTCCACGCTCTTTTGCTCTTATGACTGCTCTAACTTCTCTGGATCTAGAAATCAACTTGATGGCGCGGTTCCAAAATCCTTCTGCAAATTATTTAATTTGAAAGTCGTAGATTTCATCTCAAACAATTTTACTGGGAACCTTGAAGATCTTTTAACCGGACCTTTTGCTCTTTTGGAAGAATTGACGTTATATAAAAATAAAATTACTGGTTCACTGCCTGATATTACACTCCTTTCACGCCTCAGAAAACTGCAAGTTAGCTACAATAAGTTAAATGGAAATCTACCAACAGTTTTTGAACACCACTCTGATCTCCAATTCTTAGATTTGTTCAATAACCATCTCAGAGGCTCTCTACCAAATTTTACAGGATTTTCATCCTTGAGATTGTTATATCCTCATAATAATGAGTTTTCTGGGAGTCTTCCTGATTTTACTGGATGTTCAGTGTTGCAAGTATTGCGACTTGCTAAGAATCAAATTACAAAATGGGAGACTCATTCAACCGGACTCCTCTCTAGTCTTAAAGAGCTGGACCTTTCAATGAACTCCATCGACAGTATGATCACTGAAGCACAATTGTCCAATCTCTCCAGCTTATTGTATCTACGTGCAACATCTAATTCTCTGAGGTTGGAGTTCAGTTCAGGATGGCTTCCTCCTTTCCAACTTTTGGAACTTTCTTTGGCATCATGCAAATCAGGGCCAAAATTCCCTAACTGGATTCGAAATCAACGACACATCAATCATCTTGATATTTCTAACAGCCAAATTTTAGATACTATCCCCATCTGGTTCAGTAACTTCTCAAGCGCAATGAAGTTGTTGAATCTCTCTTCTAACAAAATCAGGAGTGAATTTTTCTTCAATTTTCTCCACATAGAAGTGATAGATTTGAGTTCCAATTATTTTAATGGACCCCTGCTACTGTTTCCTGCAGCAATGTTCGAAAATAAATCTATCCCAAAACAAGTTTTCAGGGACAATCCTTTCCTTTCCTGTGGTTGAATACTTTTCTTTAAGCTTTGTTGATATCTCGCATAACCAATTGGTTGGTGCACTTCCTGATAATTGGATGCATTTCAGCCATCTAGCATTTCTTAACTTGGGATATAATAATTTTTCCGGCAGAATTCCAGCTTCAGTCGGACATTTAGGTTCTCTCCGGACACTGATTTTGTGAAACAATAAGTTTTACGGTGAATTGCCTGCATCTCTAAGAAACTGCAGCGACCTTGGTTTTGTAGATTTTGGGTTTAATAAGCTATCAGGAAAGATACCGTCATGGATTGGGAAAGACCTACCGCAGTTGTATGCTCTGATCCTAAAATCTAACAGATTTTATGGAAGCCTGCCTTGTGAAATCTGTCATCTACACAAACTTCATTTCCTGGACCTGTCTATTAACAGAATTTCTGGAACTATTCCTTCCTGCTTTGGTAACCTTACTGCCATGACCCGAAAAGTACTGAAGTTGGAGAGCATTTCTACTTGACAAATTCATCTCTTTCATCAAATTTAACAGACTACTATGTCGATAATGTATTGGCAAGATGGAAAGGATGGGAGTTTGAGTATGGAAGAAATTTTGCATACCTTAAGATGATCGATCTGTCAACTAATGAATTGACCGGAGAAATTCCCATGGGGATAACCACACTTTTAGAACTCAAGGGATTGAACTTGTCAATAAATATGTTTTTCGGAAAAGTTCCACTTGAGTTTGGCCGATTAAAACTGTTAGAATGCTTAGACTTGTCCACAAACAAGTTTTCAGGTGGAATTCCTCCAAGCATGTCTGGATTAAATTTTCTTGCGGTTTTAGATCTGTCAAACAATAACTTTTCGGGGAAAATTCCATCTGGTACTCAGCTCCAAGGGTTCAACATTTCTGCATACGAGGGAAACACTGGACTATGTGGTAAACCACTCACAAATATTTGTCCAGGAGATGAACCAACTCCTCGTGTCTGGCCTTCATCAGACGAGTATGAAGTTGATGGAGTTGACAGTGAATATAAGAGGTGGTTCCTAACAAGTGCAGTACTTGGTTTCAGCACTGCGTTTTGGGGGTTCATTGGAACTTTAGTGCTAAATCGTCGTTGGAGACATGAATATTTCCTCTTTCTTGAGAACTTGAAAGAACAAATTTATGTTGCGATGGCTGTGTGCATTGCCAGATTGCAGAGGAAGGGTTGAAGCTTTGAGTTATGATTTAATGCCTGGTAAATTGGTAATGCAAATTACTAAATATGTTTCTGATTATGATTTATCATCATCATCGCTTTCATATTTTCAGTTACCATTGGGATCAACACTAAAGTCTTATCTGCTGTTGCAAAAGAGAATCTAATTATTCTTCTATGCTTTTGCTTCATGTTAAATTTGTAATAGGCTTGTACCTTTTGTTTTGTTATAATGATGATTGGAACTATAATACTCTTACCTGCTAAATACGGCCTTGTAGATGATACAATTAACATTAACGGTAGTATTTTTTTTAAGCAGCCAGCTATATATATATTGTTTTTTCAATTTACTATTAACAGTAAAAGTCTTATTTAGTTACTTTGTATTGGAAAGACTTCTCTCAACCATTTAAAATTGAGCCCACCATTCATGTGAGCACCGGCATATACTCTAACATTGCTCTGCAGAAACTTGCTGACCACCTGGAAAATGAGAATCCTATCCCAGAGAAAGATACTGTAGATAAATGTTTCTGCTTTGCTCTTGATTTAGGTCAGAGTTGTATTAGGCTTGGACCTTGATCTGATCTGATCTGTTCTGTTGATTATACATAAACTGATAATCTTGGTTAGAACTCTGAAGTTACTGAAACCATAACATATAAAGTATCAAACTTTCCCATCCCTTGTATCAAGCATGTACCTAGTTATATCATTTCGAAAAAGATGGGTTGGCTGGGTGCACTTTAATAACAATGAACCTTTTAATATATCCAGCAATTTTCTTAAAAAGAAAACTATGGAATATCTAGATGCTTATTTATGATACCTGATTTGATAGTGCATCATTCTTAATATCTGTATGTTTGATCCTTTCTGAGCTAGGAGGGATTACCATTACAGTACCTAAAAAAATAGAAATATAACTAGATATAAGAAAGACTTGTGCGGTGCACTCTGAACTTGAAGAGCTACAAACAACTGGAGTTGTTATTACTTTTCAATTCTTTAAATATCAGATATCATATATATCCTTGTTAAGTAGGAATGTAGGATATTTAATTTTTTTGCTTTCATCTGGCATCTTGAATTTATTTTAATCATAATTAGCATAGAATTGCTTGTTCATTTTTTTTTATTATGGTTGGTCACAGAAATTTAAATGTTGACACATGTGCGTCCAACTCTCAACTACTTGTTACCAAGAGAAGAAGGTATACGCTACTATGATCACTGCACTTCTCTAGAGGATGTAAGTTTGTATCTTTCCAAGGGTGCAGTGATTGGGTCTTAATAAGCCTCTTCTCCGCCTGCCCGATTCTTTACAGGCCAGAAGGTGTGCACTACAGTATATATAATTTGATTCTCTGCACTAAGAGTATGAGTTGCATGCTTACAGTATCTTATAGTTATATATGATGATGAACACATTTATTTCTTGATTACCTGTGTAGATGAATATGTATGCTTACTTTTAAAATTGACTCCAAGTCTTCTGATCAGTGGAGAAGTGGAAGATCCATCTTCCAGATCTGTAGACTTTAGAGAGGCGACCATGTCAAAGAAAATGTAGTGTACTAGTGTAGTGCCAGTTCTTATCCACTTTGAAATATTACTTGTGGCAGGATTTTTCTTTCAAACAGGAAAGTTGTAATTATTATAGATAAGAATAAACAGATCGTAGACTTTAAAAGAGTTGAAAATGTTAGAACTTTTACCGGGTACTAATTATTATTTTTCCGTTTCTTGTATATGGTATAATATATCATTATAACCCTGCTGGTAACCTTTTACAATAATATGTAATTTGTTTAGAATTTTTACCAGTTGCCAGTTGTTCTCGTTGGCAAATGCAGGGAACGTTTAAAGGTTAGAACTGATGATCTATTGCATAGCAGTATACATGAGAACTTTATGAATGTAAGTCAGCTGCACTATTAATTTCATATTTTTGTTCCAATTAATTTCGACAAGAATAGTCTTACCCGGTGTTGAAAAAAACTACTCTAATGTTTGAACTCCCAACAGTAAACATTTTGTGATTAGTGTCTTAGTTTATTAGCCAGAACTAGCATATACTTGGTTCACATTACTATATAGATAATTGCTTGGGCTGAAAAATGAAAATTCTATCCCAAAGAAAGATAGTTTTACTCTTTTCCTTTGCAGCTGCTATCATTAATTGGTCTATCATCTATATTGCTTGACTAACAATTAGGTCAGAGTTGCGTTAGACTTGGTTCTTTATATGTTCTACTGTATTGATGATTACTTTACATGGCACATAAACTGATGATAATCTTATTTGGCGAGGCTTTTTCCAATTCGATATCTGAAGTTTACTGAAACTAAAGATATATGTCTAGGGTACTCGTATGATTTCATAGTGCTAGCAAGTAAAGTTATGGCATGTAACTAGATAATTCATTCCCTAAAAGAAGGATTAACTTTACTAATACTGCTGTGATATACAAATAGCAATTTCCTTATATTTCACAACAGATGTTGAATCATGTCAAACCACAATGTATGTTTCTTCTTTAACCAAGTTGCAATTAGTTTTGGGCTAATTTACAAGTAAAGAAAAAAAGAAGAGAAAACGACGTGTCAAATTTTCAATATGTACATGAGATTGCAAATTAAAAATTTGCCTAAGAAAGGAACTTCGCTTTAAGATGAACAGATATAAGTCATTCTCAGTCTCACTTCATCAGACTACCACTTAATGCACTGAAAGTCTGCTGATCCAGGAACATATATTTAGGAGGTTTTAGGAAATTGGCCGAGAAAAAATAAATATCGTACCACTTTAATTTTCATGCTCTGAGGTTCGAGATTCTGGTGAGAAGCTTGCAGGAACACGTTATCTAGAATCCATAACTAGGTTCCTCATCGATTTATCAATGAACAGTACATCTTCAATCCAAGCAACAATATTGAATGCTAAACCTTCTAAAACTCTTGAATAGCTCTCCAAAATTGCTTGTCCGACATCCTATATGAAGCACAAAGAAATTTATTAATATCATATACAAAAATTTAACAAATTTTGATTCTCTTATACAAATAATAACTTACCTTATTGTATTGGATTTTGCTTGTATCCAATGTTGTCTGTGAAAGTTCCGGATACCGCTGCTTCAAGGTAAACAACAGAATCTCAGCTCTTTCAGCTAAGACCGTGTTTTTATCACTTCGGTCAATGTCAGACATAAGGTCTTTGACCATGTTCCATGATGATTTTGAAGGATTTAAGCAAGCTTTACGCCTCCATGTATACATAGATGCCTCAACCCGGTCTGCTAGCTCAAGTGCTTCGTGTTCAGAACTTATATTCAGACAGTTGAGAAGGTAATCTGGAGAGAATTTGTTTGTGGAACATTGCGACATATAGCGGTATATTGTATCTCCAACGCTTTCTTTTCCACTCTACAAATATCATTCCAACAGAAAAAGAATATCGCTTATATGTTTGCATATTTGAGGTGGCTTATATAAACATCATTTTTATGAATAGTTTCATATTTGGACTCAAATAAACTATATATATATATGAGCTAATAATCTGTCAACAAGCTTTGAAGTGTTTCAGGGTAGACAGTCCAAAGTAGGGTAAAACTAAAGTACGTTTTATTCAGTGGTGTTCCTATTCGCAGTCCTAGAATAGATTTAAAAACAAGATGCAGATATAATTGTACTACTTGCCACAGATGCCATTGCATCTACAGAAGAAAAAATCTGAAGGTAATGTATATTTGTCATAAAATCTTTTCGATGCTTAAAAAATAACACAAACTTGAGCTGTTAAAGGGTTGTTCACTAACCTTAGGAAGAGATGCCATATATGAGTCTGGGATTTCCATTTCAGCAAGAATGCTACTGTTAATTGCCATCGCTGCTTTAAGGATCTGATTGGCACAATTGCGCTGGTGTCGTAAATGCTTCCTTGCATTGTCAGAAAGGCCATCAGGAGGAACACAAGGAACTGGAAGCCACCACTTTTCTTCTGTACGCTGAGGCGGAGGAATGATCCTCCTGAATGATCCTGAACGCGTTGAATTTCCTGACATGCTACCTTGTTCTGCATACCAAAATTCTGTATCATGAAAGCTTTCAAGGATTTCCTGTAAAGAAGACACAAATACATGAAATTAAATAAAATAAAGATCTTGCTTGAAAAAACCAAGGAAGCAAAATCTTTTTATTAAAGAGTGACTAAGGATTGTCTTACAACTAGCATTGCGTCAAGTTTTCTCAATGCTGGAAGGTTGATATAAATATCAGATCGTGGTCGATTTTTCAGAATCTGGATATAGTTGTAATCAAATGTGTAAGAAGGAAAAAATGGGAGAAATTACTAGAAATCGTTTAGAAAATAGTTGAAAAGTTGTCACCTCAACAGCTGTTCCATCTTTTAAACTTTGTGATGCCGGGATAAACTCTACTATATAATCACATACAGATAGAAGGCAATTCATCTCTCTTTTCCACATCAATTTCTTGTCCAGATGCAGTGGCTCCAATTTGAGGTGTTGGCCAAATACAGAAGCTAATACACAAATTTAACAATTAGATTAAATTGCCAAAAAGAACAGTTTATAGTTTTGCATTTGTAAAATTATAATGTTTTATGAAACTACCGTAGAGATTTGTTATAGCATTAGAGATTGTGACTGCGGTGCAAACTCCTTTCCCACTCCCTGACATGTCTTCACCTAACAGCAGCTTTGAAAATCTTTCCTTCATCATTTCAAGTTCTGTCAACATTTTCACATACATTAGCAAAACCTATTGGTGTTTTACTACAGAGGCGGATATTATTTTGCACCGATTGACGAGACACAAAACTTTCTAATCATTCTTTTCTGTCTAATGCAATTTCTAAATTGCTTTTATTGGTGTATCAATCCAAAGAACATCTACTACGGTCTAGCAGGGCTACTCTTAGTCCTTTGATGAAGTAAATGATCAAAATATCTTAAAGCAATTGACACCTAGACAATACGTAGTAAATACATTTTTAAAGGGGCATTAAATAAAAACTTACCGATATCTACTGGTTCTTGATTTTCAGAATTATCATCAATCCCCAGATTCCGTTGTCGCGTTCCTAGTCTTGAAAGTACAGCCTGATCAGGATATTTCATAGCTGGCCAGCATACAGGAGATGGCGTGTCCGAATAGCTGCTGTCATCTGTAAGCTCTGATGATGCAGAGATCTCAGAGTACATTCGTCGGTACCTAAAAGAATCTCCACTTATTGTTGAATACGAAGTTGTTTCTGTAGGTGAATTATCAGTTTGATCAACAGAAGATGGTGATGGCTGATAACCCAAATCATAACTTTCATCAGTATCAGCTGCAGATTCCATTTTAAAGTCTTTCACAACTTGCCCTCAAATCTGCAAATAATTAAACACCATACATGCACATATTTAAGTATTTATAAGATTTCGATTCATTCTCGAAAGTGAAAAAATCCAAGAATGACCCGGGTAAAATCTTTAAATTTGCAGAATATATCAACCGGCTTAAATAGAAAAAGAATGAAATTTATCTTTACAAGGAAAAAGCAAAAGATTATCAATGAATTGTCATTGTTTTCAGCTAACTTCAAATAATTTACTAACAATGCTGAAAAAGCACATTGAAATTCTCTTTAATATCAAACGGTCATAACATTAAATATCACACAGACACACACATTTATGAAGCTTACCTTTACTTTGAGAATACTTTGATTTGAATTTGAACTGTTTCAAGAACTACCCTCTTTAACTCCTTTCTTCTCATGTCATTTTCTTGATTATTTGAAAACAAATCATTCTTTTTCAAAAGTGACAGCTTTTTTAAACAACACCCTCATAAGATATCAGCCTTTGGATCAAATATTTAGAATACACAGCTGATAAGTGTAACTGATAAAGATGTAAATTGTTCTTGAATCTTGATAGAATTATAAATGAAATAAAATTATGAACAGTTTACAGAGGCATTTATAAGCTGAACATGGGGTGATAGGAACTTCATGATTACAATATAATATATAAGATGTAATAATTTACCAGTAATGAAATGAAGATCATTTTTCTGTATGTATTAGTGGTAGATGTGCATGAACTCGAACCTCTGTTTAGATGCTTGACATTAGTCAACCACTATAAATTTTTTGTATACAATAGTCAATAGCATTTTTTTAAACTAAACTTTTATCTCAATATTAAATTTGTTAAAATTTGACTAATATTATTGATGTTTGGAATTCAAAAAGCGAAACACAAAATAACTAAAATTTAAATTATCAAATAGCGGAAATATATGTATCGAAATGGATCCAAAATTGTTGCTGAATTACACATGACATCATTTTATTGGTGGGAGGCATATATATTAATACACGCGGCCTCCATACTATTTTTAAGAAAATGACCACTAACAAATTGACACAGATCTGGACTTCTAGCATTATTTTTTCATTATAGTTAAAGGTTAAAGACAAAATTATCTATTAATTTAATTAAAATAAACGAATATAAACACCGCCCAAAAAATCCTGGATATATTTTTTGGAGAAATGAATCCTTGGTATATTGCATTTTTTTTGTACGTGAGTGTTCTTTTAATTCGCGGTTGACAAAGAAATACAATATTAATATGGAGGTTAAGACATGCATGGGTTTCAAGCCACGAATAATCTATTCAACATTTTCTTAATCAAATGGTTATTCTTTCGGTTGGAAAGGCATCAGCCATGCGAGTGCAATACAGTATAATTTATTATTTTGATTTAATTGACAAATGACAACGTGGTGAATAATAAAACAATCACGGAACAATATGAACTGAAGCATATATTATTCCAATCATACTTTACATCAGATCAGTGGTATTTATACAAGTGCTGCAGTACAGGGACTAAGATAATGTTTATCTACTGTGATGTATATTTACATGATTACAATAATATTAAGCAACACTTATCATAACTAAAACAAGTATATCACATGCTAGATTTGTGGATAAGGTTTATCAGGATCAGTTAGACTCATTATGCCCCCTCAAGCGCAGCCAAGTGTCGACGAGGCCAAGCTTGTTAAATTGCTTCTAAAACAATGACTTAGGCAACGGCTTTGTGAGAAGATCAGCCACCTGGTTCAAGGAACTAACATGATGGACAGTTATGAGCTTGCGGTGCACTTGATCTCTGACGAAATGAAAGTCAAGAGCAATATGTTTCATACGGCTATGAAAGACCGGATTATGACATAAATACGTGGCCCCGATATTATCACAAAAAATACGAGGGGGAGAGGAAACAGGCAGCTGAAGTTCAGTCAAAAGATTCATCACCCAATTCATTTCAGCTACAGAGCTAGCAACAGAGCGATATTCAGCCTCTGTAGACGACCTAGCTACAGTTTTCTGTTTCTTAGACGACCAACTAACAGGAGTGTCACCATAATATAATACATAACCTGTTGTAGAGGTTCTGTCAAGCAAATTCCCAGCCCAATCAGAGTCGGAGTAAGCATATAGAGCATTGTCAGACTTGCAACTGATGTATAAACCAAACATGGAAGTGTGTTTAAGATAACGCAGTAACCTTTTAACAGCCTGCCAATGCAATTGTTGTGGATGATGCATAAATTGCGCCAACTTATTAACGGCAAAGGCAATATCTGGCCTTGTAAATGAGAGGTACTGAAGTTTGCCAAGAATGCGACGATATGCAGTAACATCAACAACAGATGCATTTGAATCAATAGTCAGTGACAAAGAAGAGCTCATAGGAGTAGTTACTGCATTACATTCATGCATATTAGAATCATGCAACAGGTCCTGAATATACTTCGTTTGTGACAAAACAAGACCGCCTTTATAAGGAAGGACTTCTATACCCAAAAAATAATGTAGGTTGCCCAGATCCTTAAGTGAAAAACGTCGTGAAAGAGTCTGAATTATGCGTGCAATAAGAGAGTCATCACAACCAGTAATCACAATGTCATCGACATAAACAAGAATATATGCAATGAACTCACCATGATGCAAGATCAATAATGAATTATCTGAATGTGATTTTTTAAAACCCATTTGAAGCAAAAAAGAGGTCAACTCAATGTTCCATCCGCGAGAGGCCTGCCTTAAACCATAAATTGGTTTTTGAAGTTTACATATATAATCAGGATATTGTTTGCTTACAAAACCAGGAGGTTGTCGCATGTACACTTCTTCCTCAAGTCTGCCCTGAAGAAACGCATTATTCACGTCCAACTGACGAATAGACCAACGACGTTGTACTGCAATTGACAAAACAAGACGAATTGTTGTTGGTTTAACAACGGGACTGAAAGTTTCATGAAAATCAATGCCAGGACGTTGGGTGAACCCTTTGGCTACAAGCCGAGCTTTGTAGCGTTCAACAGACCCATCGGGATTATGTTTAATTTTGAAAATCCAGCGACAATCAACAATGTTCCGAGAAGAAGTTTTCGGCACTAAAATCCAGGTTTTGTTATTAAGCAAAGCTTTGTGTTCAGCAGACATAGCATCACGCCAATGGGCATATCTCTGGGCTTGTTTAAAGGTTGTAGGTGTAAACATTAATGATGGAGTAGCTTGAAAACCATAGAATTTATTTGGTTTAAAAATCTGATTTTGTGCTCTTGTAACAGGTCTAGAAGATGAGACCTGACATTGGAGTTCAGGTGGTGGCAGACTTGAAGTGGTCGGAGAGGACAGATTTGAAGCCGAATTAACATCAGATAAGATAGATGTGGTAGCTTGGTTTGGTGAATCTTGGTTAGAATTTGTAGGAAGAGACATGGCGACTTCACTATTTGGAGCAGGTGGCGTACTAGCGAGAGTATTTGACAGAGGTTGTATAGGCACGTTTAATGGAATGAGAGAAGTTGGTAACGAATGAGATGAGGACACATTAGGTTGGCTGGACGAAGATGTAGGCGACATAGGTATCCAACTGATGGTGGTGGAAGAGGGACGAAGATGTGCAAAGAGGTCTGTGAATGGAAACTTATGCTCGACAAAAACAACATCACGTGAGAGATACACTTTTGATGTATGCGGATCATAGCACTGATGAGCATGGTATTTGACAGAGAAACCAAGGTAGACACACGGAGTGGAGCTAGGATCAAGTTTGTGAGAGGCATATGGTCGACGCCATGGGAAGCATAGACATCCAAAAACTCGTAAATGCTTATAATCTGGTGATTTGTTGAATAACTTTGCATATGGTGAACAATGAGGGTCAATATGAGTTGGGAGTCTATTAATAAGATACGTAGCATGCAAGCACGCAAATGACCAGAAACTAGAGGGTAGAGAGGCTTCATGAAGTAATGTTTTAGCAGTTTCGACAATGTGAAGGTGACGTCGTTCTGCCATAGCTACCCGTTGTGGTGTGTATGGTGGGGAAACTAAGTGCTCAATCCCCTGAGAGGCAAGATAAGTATACATGCCTTGAAACTCACCACCACCATCTGTATAGAGTGATGAAATTTTTGTTTGAAAATACCGCTCAACTAAGGACTGAAATTGTTTGAAGATGGAGAGCACCTCAGATTTATGCTTGATGGTATATAACCAAATATACTTAGTATAATGGTCTACAAAAATCACATAATATAATTTTTGATCAATTGAGAGAACTGGAGATGGACCCCATAAATCACTATACAAAAGCTGCAGTGGTCTTTGAGTTTGCAATGAATTATTGGAAAATGATAAACGGTGGCTTTTATTACATAAACATGAATTACATGATGTGAAATTTTTGGAATGACAATAATTTAAGGAAAAATCATGTAATACTGATTTCAAAATCCTAAGACTGGGATGACCGAGTCGTTGATGCCACCGAGACAACGGAATGGAAGAAACAACATGATTGACAACTGGTTGATGATTATTTGGGGAAGAAAGGGAAGACCATTCATAGAGGCCAGACTTATTCCGGCCGCCCGCCAGAACTGTTCCCGTACTCAAGTCCTTGACACAAAAATAGGAAGGAAAAAATTCAATAGAGGTAAGATTATCGCAACAAAATTTGGAAACAGATAACAAATTTTGCTTGATTTTTGGAGCACACAGAGTATTAGATAAGATGAAATTGGATTCAGGTGTTTTGAGTTCTACTGTACCAGTTTTAGAAATAGGAATCATGTTACCATTTCCCATCGCAATTTCATCCGGCCCGGTGTATGCTTGTACTTCACTAAAATGATTGGCATCAGCTGCTATATGGTGCGAGGCACCAGAATCAACAATCCAAGGAGTGGTAGAATGTGGAAAACGACTCGCAAAATGAGCCTTTGCGTCCATGTGGTTGTGAGACTGAGACCGGCAAACTTTAGCTATATGTCCTGGCTTATCACAGAGTTGACATCGAGGACGGTTATCAAAACGATTCACAGTGTCATACCTGTTGGTATCAGCTTGTACCTGAAATTGAGATTGCATAGAGGTTGGACGCCATCCAGAATTATTGTTGTTGTTACGAGTTTGAATAGGACGCCAAGGCTGAGGACGGCGCTGTTGAAACCTTGAATTATTTTGGTGGGTCGTACGCTGAGCAGCAGCTGCAGTAATGGGATGTAACTGTTTTTTTGATTCAACATGTGTGAGTGTGAGTTCTTCATCGAGAAGAAGTCCTGTTAATTCTTCCCAAGTTATTGGTGATGAGCGTGCGCGGATGGCTGAAGCAAGGGTGCTGAAGTCAGGGCCAACCCCACTCAATACTTTCACCACAAGTTCTTCATTTGAAAGAGGGGAACCAGCTACTGCTAGTTCATCAGCAATAGTGCGAATCTGTCGTAGATATTCAGCAACAGGCTTTGCATCTTTTGTCAAGCGACTGAGGTGATCTCTGAGACTAAAAATTCTTGTCTGTGATTTGTTAGCAAATGCCGTATGTAACGAATCCCATGCCGCACGGGAAGAGGACGCAGTGGCAATCATAGATGCCAAGGTAGAGTCCACAGAAGCAAGAAGTGCTGTTTGAATTAGCTTGTCTTGGCGAAGCCACAATCGATATTTTGGGTTAGGAACGCTTTTGTCAGCTTCTTCGATAGTAGTTGATGGTGGCAAAAGAGTACCATCAAGGTGTCCCAGCAGATCATGACCAAAAAGAAGAAGTTCGAATTGAGCTTTCCATGTTGTGAAATTCATACTACCTGTAAGTTTGATAGGTAATTGTGCTGTGGGATTGAACTGAGTTAGGGTATTTGTATTTGTTGTCATTGTGGAGTCTGTAGGATTAATCAAAGACATGGTGATATGATAGTGGAGAGTAAGTTTGGTTTAAAGGTGAAAGGAAAAAAAAATTGTAGGATCTAGTTCGTTAGAACATATATAGCTCTGATACCATAATAAAACAATCACGGAACAATATGAACTGAAGCATATATTATTCCAATCATACTTTACATCAGATCAGTGGTATTTATACAAGTGCTGCAGTACAGGACTAAGATAATGTTTATCTACTGTGATGTATATTTACATGATTACAATAATATTAAGCAACACTTATCATAACTAAAACAAGTATATCACATGCTAGATTTGTGGATAAGGTTTATCAGGATCAGTTAGACTCATTAGTGAATACATATAAATATAGCCCAACATATTGTATATCTGTATTATAACCATGGTCTATGAATCTATGATGGTAGTGAAGATACAGACGTGAGACGTGCATGGGACTACGAATATGCTGCTCGTTTTAAGTCCAGGCATTACACATTTACACAGGAAGAATTTCCCGGTTTGATAACAAAAACTTCATTTTCGAGTTTGATAATTTATTGTGATATCGGAAAAAATACGCAGAACATTTCTGGCTTGTTTGCAGGCACAATAAGTACAGGCATGGTTGTAAAAATCGGGAATCGGAACTTATCGGTTAAGGTACCGATTTGGGATTAATCGGAAGGATTAATCGGATTTATTATATTATTATAATAAAATTTAATATATTTATCTAATTTACTATAGAACATATTATTTAAAAATATTTTACAAATATAAATCGGATTTTATAAATCGTATCAGTCAAATATTTTATAAGAATTAATCGGGGATTTATCGGCGATTTTTGAAAAATCGGCCGATTTCTATAACATTGAGTACAGGTAAAATTTGAAGATTTTTGTTAAATTTATTGTGAGGTATGACCCCGAGATTATGAACATGTATGCGTTTGAGAGAACATATTTCGTGATTTAGAGATATCATGGGAGATAAACAGTGACTGAATACTTGCTAGCTTCTCACTTAAATTATGTTAATAATCAACATTTGTTATAAAATTAATGAAAGTCAAAAAAAAATAAAAATGCTTCACTGTCCTATTTGTAAACCAAGATTTTATCATTTATTCTAATTAGGATAATAGCTTCCCGAGGAAAGAGTATGACTAGTCATGTCATTTGTTTCTCATTGCTCATATATCAGTTCATTTTTCTTCCTAATTTCCTTTCTGTTTATAATCATGAATTTTCCTCCTGCAAAAAGAAAGTACACTGCACCGTGTCTTATTCCACATTTTCATAATGGTGTTACATATTGAGCCACTATTTACGCCCTCCGCAGCAAATTCTCTTCTCTTTATTTCACATTCTCCCTGCAAAATAGTGAAATCAGAATCGGTTGCATTATAATTATTTTGTACAAGGTCACAGTCTAGAATACGAAGTAGAAGAAGAAAAACTGCACGAGGAATGTAAGAGGCTTACGTTTGTGGTGAACTTAAGTCCTAATTTTATCTCTCCTTTGTAAGAATCATCTTCCAGAACCACATTATATGGAGTTGGTTGCAGTTCTATGACTCCTTTATCATTTCCCTCCACCATTATTCCTTTGAGGTTGACACTGAACCGCCAAAAGTTCAATCAAGGTCATACTAGTGTAACAATTATAAATGTTGCTGCTGCAGTACGGCCAATGCATCGGCAAGATGGAAATGTTCATAATAATGACACTGAATGTTGAACACTTTTTTGTTCTGCACAACAATGGTGAAAACAACCTTAGCTCGCTTCATGTTCTTCAAGACTATTTTTTTACATGCAGAGAATTGCTCCTTCCTGTAAGCTTACATGGAAGAGGACCTAACGAGACCACAAACTGTTGACACCGTGAAGTAGGGTTCAGCGCGGTTCGGTTCGGTTCGGTTTTTGACCGAAACCGGAACCGCATATCTTCGGTTTTAAAAATTGAAAACCGCAACCGCAACCGAACCATCGGTTTCGGTTTTAAAAAGACCGGTTCGGTTTTTATCGGTTCGGTTTCGGTTAAAAAACCGGATAATTAAAAATGAAAAAAATATATAATTTAAATTATTATATTTTTACATTCAAATTTTATACAATCAAATATTTGATCACATTCTGCATAATAACACTACAAAAGAAAGGTAAGAAACTTTAACAATCAAATTTTAAGGTTGAATCAACAAAATGTGAATGTTCTTTATCGTAGTATGCAATCTAAAAAGCATATCACCATGTCTAATGATGTTTACTCCTGATTATATGCTTTTTAATTGGAAAATAGATGAATAAAATGTTGTAAAGGGGTTGTCATATTCCCACATTCAATATTAGTATAGTTGATGTTGTAATATGAAATATAATTGAAAAAACTATGTTCTAGGGAAATTTAATACTTAAATTATATATATATATATATATATATAATAAATTTATTTATTTTAATGATCGGTTCGGTTCGGTTTTGATCTATAACTGGAACCGGAACCGAAAGTCTCGATTTTTAAAAATCAAAAACCGCAACCGCCGGTTCGGTTTCGGTTTTTTCTGTTCGGTTTTCGCCGGTTTCGGTTCAGTTTCGGTTTCAATTTGGTTTTTTGCTCACCCCTACCGTGAAGCACTTTGTCACAAAGAATACCGGCTTAAACATAATCTCTTAGGTCATCTCCAACCATTACTCTATTTTAAAGTAGCTTTATCTTCGTATTTTCACATTTTTCACTTCAAATCACTATTTTATCTCCAATCATTAACTCTAAAATTACTTTGTTTTTTTAATACCTTAAACTTTATTTATTTATACAATTATCAATCATATATAACAATAAAATTATACTTATTTTAAATATATTTATTTTTAATAATAATTAAAAAATATAATTTTAATTATTTAGTCAAAAATCCTTATATTTTATTTAATATTTTAAAATTATAAAATACAAATTTTAATAAATTTATATTAATTATATTAACATGAATTATGAAAATTTACTTTTAATTATTTAATTAAAATTCATAGCAATTATATTAATATGAATAAAAACTTAACCAAGAGTATAAAAAAGCAATTTAAATATTATAGTTTAACAGTTGAATACCATATCACTATTTCACGAGTACTTTAAGCTAGACATGGCCACAGTTCATGAACCACCAGTTCCGGTTCGTGAAAATCTTGAACCGGAACCTGAACCTTAACAAGATATAAACCGCCGGTTCCGGTTCAAACGGTTCAGATTCAGGATTTGACTCGGTTTTGACCCGGTTCACGATCCGGTTCCGGTTCAGGTTCGAACCTTATAAATAAAAAAATAATTTATATAAGAAATATCATTAAATTAATTTGTATTTTTTATTAAAAACAAGTAAATATATTACAATAAATTTTATATGTTTTACAACTTACAAGAATACAACAAACCATATAATTTATTACAATAATATTTATAACATATACTAACTCGATCCACCCGATTCAGAGGTGGTGGGAATTGTTGTAGGATCTCCACAATATTCATCGGATGAGGATGATGAAACGATGTTGGATTGTGTTCTTAATTCTGCTCTTTTCCAATGATTCACACAAACTTGTGTTTCTAAATATTCGGGAGCCAATCTTGATCTCCTTGGATCCAAAATATTTTCTCCTGTGCTGAATGTTTGTTCCACGGTTCGTGAATGCTGAATGTTTGTTCCATGGTTCGTGAACCGCCGGTTCCGGTTCGTGAAAATCTTGAACCGGAACCTGAAAAGATATAAACCGCCGGTTCCGATTCAAACGGTTCAGGTTCCGGTTTTGATCCGGGCCGGTTCGCCGGTTCCGGTTCGGTTTGGCCATGTCTACTTTAAGCTATAAAATGACGTAGTAGAAGACCCTTTAAAGCAAGATATAATATTTAATTGTCTCTCTCCTTTACTTTATATATCCAGTGTGACTTCAAATTTGAAGCTGAATAGTTGTCTACTTCAAATATAAAGATAAAAACTAAGACGGTTTGAGTAGAATTTTAATGCTTTTAACTTCAGAGAAAAAGTGTGTTTTGAAGCAAACATTGGAGATGCCTTAACTCTAGCAATAGATTTCCCATCAAAGATGATCTCCATGCCGGAAAAATTGCGAACACCTAAAATTGTTGCATATACAGTATGCTACGCGGTGCAAACTTGTACTATATTAAAATAAAAAACGAAGTTGGAAGGTACAGATTAATACCAATGCTAACAAACAAAACACACGTCCCCCACCAAAAAATTAAGAATGTGAAGTAAATAACGGAGTACATTTCACCTTCTTTTGTGCATTTTGCCAAATATCACATAGGCATTGCACAACCTAATACTCCACTGCTTAAATAAATCTCAATCAAGCTAAAAATTCGTTAGTAACACAACAGCGAATCATATCAACATAACTTTTTTATTTGTGTTATAGGACATCTGGACCCGGTTCCATTGCTTGGTATCAGTAACAACGCATCCCTTTCTCAAAAAATAAAGAATAATAAATGTATCAATTTCGTAAAAATTGTAATGCGATTTAGTTGGAAACCGAAACCGAACCAAAATCGAAATAAATATATATAAGAATAATAGTTATGTGTCTTGGATCACGGATTTCTTCCCCCGCCATTTCCTCTCTATTCACTTTCACACTCTCCTACGCTGCCTGCCTTTAAAAATGTCAACTCAATTTCTCAACATCCATTCTTAAAAAATGTCAATTTCTTCATCATCAATGGCGATGGCGTGGGCGTGTTCTCCACCGCCATTGTTGCCACCCCGTACTCTGATGCCTTCTCCGTGCGTCAGTTTTGGTCCCGCCAATAGCTTCACTTTTCCCAAGGCAAATTCGATAAGTAAAAGAGCTCGTAGTTTGAGTAGAGTGAGATGTGAGGGAGATAAAGCCGAGGATCATGACATTGTTAGCGTCTCTGATGCTACTCACCACCAGGTAATTGTTTGTATATGTATTTATACATTGTTGTTTTGATTTTACTGTTTAAGCTAATTGTTTTTTGTTCGGTGTTTTGAATTTCGTTGTTCGAGAATGAGACGGATCTGTTTGCCTTTGATTTCGCTATATTTGTGTTAGTTTCGGAGTGTATGTGTATACTTCTGTTTGCATTATTTATCTGTAATTTTACTTATTTCGATGCAATTTGGTAGTTTCTGATAGTAATGGACTAATGGTCTATGTTGGTGGTAATAGGCTGAAATTGGCTACTCATATCCGAGTGCTGAGTGTCTCATATGGTAATTGAAGCCAAATAAGAGTGCGTGTAACATAGGGAACATTCAACGTAATAATAATTCTAATGCTAAGAAAATATAGTTGATTTAGGTATAGTTGTTATTAGTTAAGTAATTATTGGATAGGAGCAGACTCGTGGTTCTGCAAGTTTAATAGAGTTACTAGGTAAATATTCCTTGAACAGCAATATTAAGCTTTAAGATCTGTGAGAGATCGAGTGCTTCAATGGAAATATTGGACATGATCTTGATAGATGGCTCATTGTCGCTTATACTTAGAAATAGACTAATTGGTTTTCTTTTGTGTAGAAGAGTATTATCTATGCTATTTTTAGTTGAAGACAGTTAATGTTATTGTGCGAATCTCTGTATAGTGTTTACACCCAAATAATATATCTTACAGAATATTGGTTGAAGTCATTCCGCAACAACTTCTGCTGCTGAATTGCCTCTGGAAATGGAGTGTTTGCATGAATAAATATGTAGTCCGCCAATTGAGTGTCTCTTTGAAGTATATGCATATCTTCTGGAGGTCAAGTCATAGAGCTGAGTCAGAATAACAAGATCTTCAAAGCATGACATACATGAAATTTGGTATTAGTGTCCAATCGTGAGTGAGAACTGAGGGTTTTTAAATGATTATACCTTGCCATGTAAAATAATTTCATTTATTTCTTGTTTAGATGTTATGTTCTTGTTGTAATACCTACTATAATAGCTTCAAGTTTAAGTTCTTGCAGGAGTTTACTTACTGCATTTATATCTTACCTAATGCCTTTTTGAAATTTATATATTTCTAACAGGCTTATAATCACCCTGAAAAATATATATTTCTAATAGGTTTTCATGCATCTTGTAGTTGCAGGAGCGAGATTTTTCTGGCACCGCATATGTTCCTGTCTATGTTATGTTACCAGTGAGTTCATCTTTTTTCTTCAGTCTGCTCCATCGTACCTTTAAAATATTTTGTATTTTAAGTTGTATAATTGATATTCAATTTTCTCCTACTGTGAGGACAGCTTGAAATCATTAATCTGGAGTGTGAACTGGTTAATGCCGATCATCTGCTAAATCAATTAAAAATTTTGAAGTCACAAAATGTTGATGGGGTTATGGTTGACTGCTGGTGGGGCATAGTGGAAGCTCACGCTCCTCAACAATATAACTGGAATGCTTACAAGAAGCTTTTCCAGATTGTACGGGATCTTAAGCTCAAGATACAGGTGTGTAGTGTCAAGCATGTAACTATATAGACATGCTTCTTGTGGATTGAATTAGTTCTGTTCATTTGCATATGAATATGGTCTCTTTAGGTGTATATGTCTAAGGTACATCATTGTAGCAAGTATACTTTTTTTACTTTTTGTTCCAAGTATGCGCAACGAGGAAATCTGCTAACTTTGACTGTTGAGTTCTTCCCACAGAAAACTTGTTTCGGTTGCATTTCCAGCTACTTCTGTTCACTATCTTCATACTTACTAGTACAAGCGTCTTAGTGTGTAAACACTAGTATGTCTCTCTTTTTTGTTAAATCATTACAGTCTGTGCTGTACCCGTGTATTTACTAATAGTCTCAATTAAAGTAATGCACAGGCTGTTATGTCATTTCATGAATGTGGAGGCAATGTTGGTGACAATGTTCATATTCCACTTCCACAATGGGTGACAGAAATTGGTCAGGGAAATCCAGACATATATTTCAGGAATAGAGAAGGAACAAGCAACTCTGAATGCCTTACTTGGGGAGTTGACAAGGAAAGAATTTTTAGAGGTCGGACTGCTGTCGAGGTATTACACTTTGCGTAATGACTGTAGAATTTTATTTCCTCCTGTTGTGTTCTTGCAATATTTTAGTGAGCTGTGGTTTCATGGTATATTCGTTCTGCTGCCAAGTTCATTTCTTTTCCCGAAGGTTTTGGGAGTCTTTCAATTGTTAGATATGTTCAATATAATATCAGCTAATCACCTAATAATTCTTACTTCGTTTTATGCACAATTTCTCTATAGAATTCCAGTTTTGAGTTGCAAGTTGCACCAGTTGTAAATATACGTTTATCTCTTGTTTCTGGATCAATATAAACTGTTAATTTATTTGTAGCATAATTTATATTGTCTAGTGTATCATTCTGTTGTAAATTAATGCAGGTTTACTTTGATTACATGAGAAGCTTTCGAGTAGAATTTGATGAGTTCTTTGCTGGAGGGATCATATCTGAGATCGAAATTGGGTTAGGTCCATGTGGAGAGTTACGTTACCCATCATATCCAGCAAAGCATGGTTGGAGGTATCCTGGCATTGGTGAATTCCAGGTAACTGTTTATTGAATGGTGTCAATTTTTATTTTTTTGATAAAGCAAAAAGTGGTTTGGTTACAAAATTAAATACTCGTGTTTGTACCTCGAAGTTAACGATAGTCAATGAGAATCCTTTGTCGTCATCAAAACTTCTTTATGTGCACTGGCAGTGTTATGATCAGTATTTAATGAAGAGTCTAGAGAAGACAGCAGAAGCAAGAAAACTTGCATTTTGGGGCAAAGGGCCAGAAAATGCAGGCTCTTACAATTCCAGCCCACATGAAACCAGGTTTTTTTGTGATGGAGGAGCTTATGATAGCTACTATGGAAGATTCTTTCTCAACTGGTATTCTCAGGTTCTTGTTGACCATGGCGATCGTGTACTTGCTCTGGCAAATCTGGCATTTGAAGGAACTCCAATTGCTGCCAAGGCAAGTATTCTTTTCATGAGCTTGTTGTTTATAGAAATATTTGAATTACTCTTAAGAAACTTAGAGGTTACAAATGAGGGTTTCACTTATTTGACTACATTATGGTCAGTGAGCAGCTATCAGGCATTCATTGGTGGTACAAGACAGCCAGTCATGCTGCAGAATTAACTGCTGGGTTTTACAACCCCTGTAACCGGGATGGTTATGCTCCAATAGCATCAATGTTAAAGAAGCATGGAGCTGCCCTAAACTTTACATGTGTTGAACTGCGTACACTAGATCAACATGAAGACTTTCCAGAGGCACTTGCGGACCCTGAAGGATTAGTTTGGCAGGTAGTTACTACAATATGCTTCCCTGAATGCATTTATTCTCCTGCGAAAGATCTTTCTCCTTCGGAATTTCAACTACTTTTGATATATACATCTTGCAATTTTCATACTTCAGGAAGTAAAGTTCTAGTGGTTTCTTATGTCACCAGCTGAAGAGTCTAAGAATATTAACAGCTTATCATGCCTGACCACCACAAAGTCACAAACATCAACATAATTAAGATAAACTTGAATACGTAATCAGCACACATTTGTTCTATGAGCCTATGACCCATATAATCCTATTGTTGATGTTTGAGTTATATACAGGTATTAAATGCTGCATGGGATGTTGATATACCCGTTGCAAGCGAGAATGCTCTTTCTTGCCATGATAGAGAAGGGTATAACAAAATATTGGAAAATGCCAAGCCCCTAAATGATCCATATGGGAGGCATTTATCTGCTTTTACCTACCTGCGACTCAGCCCCTTGCTACTCGAAAAACACAATCTAATGGAGTTCGAACGATTTGTGAGGGGAATGCATGGTAATATCTAATTTATTCATTTCTCTTTTTTTTAGTTGATTATTTAGTACGTTACACTCGAAAAAACGTGTGAAAGAATAAGAGAATTTATTATACTCAGAAGTATTTGCTAAAGTATTCTCACCTCACCATCACAGTATAATCTGTCTATGTAAGCATTTACTAGTGTCTGGCCAACCTGACTACTCAAAACCTAGCTGTCTTCTCCCTTGAACTTTTGTCTGGAATGTAGCATGTAAGACTTCCATTGTAGAACCATGAGGCCAGCAATGGAAATGTCCTGTATATATGATTATATAATATTACGTGACCTCTAGCTGCATTGTTGATGGCCGAAACTGTAAAATAATCTTGATGCCGGTCATCATTGTTTTCTGTTCAAATGAAATGTCATGCATAGCCTTTGTCTATTTTAAATTAGCCATTTTATACCTTGATCTGGAAAAATAAAAATAAAAATGATTTTCTTTTAAACTTCAAGCGCAGTTTGTTTCCTTTCGAAAGGGCACAATGTAGTACTACATATTTATTATTTAATTAGCAGAACATGTAATATAGCATAGGCCTGCCATTCACCTTCCTGGTGATATTTGCATACCTTAAACCACCAAAACTTCTCATGATAGACTTTGAAACAGAGATGTTGTAATGATACCTTACTAATGGTCTAATGGATATACTTGTCAAAGCTGAAATTACAGTGTTCTTACGGTTTTCAGTGTTCTTACGGTTTTGTGTTCTATGCAGGGGAAGCGTTCCTAGATCTGCAATCAGTGACTGACTAAACAGACTACACACACTTAATTGATAACTGATACCTGTTTGCTCCTTGCCTCGTAGATATCAACTGACAGTGTGCCCATAGCAATAAAGGGTAAAATTGTATTATCCAAAGGCAGTCAATAGGAAATATCATAAAGAAAAAAACAAAATGGAAAAATGAGGTTTGGGGGAGGGAGAGTTGTGATGTTTTGTTTCTGTTGTATTTTTAGTTGTTGAAAAGTTGAACTACTGCTGTCAAACTTGAGAGAAGTTCTCTACGATTCTACCAGGAAGCTTGTTGAGATATCTGTATGTTGCCTGTGTGTTCATTGTTTGGTAAAGTTTTAAAATATACAGTTTTATTTTTGTTTCATTGTTTTTTTCGCTAAATAATTTTTTTATATTTTTATCTTTTTCAAGTACAACATAAACCTACGTGCAATATACTGCATTCATAATGAATCACATGCAACAATCACCGTTATAATAAATTAGCTTATACCTAATGCGATATTGATGAGTTTTTTTTAATATTGATTTTATAATTAAAATTTTAAGTTTTTGAAAATTTATATTTATTCAATTTTAATATATTTTCTTCTAAAACAGTATTAAGTTAATTATTGATATTGGTTGATCAAATTTTAATTATTTTATTAACAAATAAATTTAAAAAAATTATTAATTTAATTTTTGTACTCTCGGGGAATCAAATATTAATTAATTAATAATATTTAGAAATTTACATCCCTACCCCCATACTATATTATCTCATTTATTCCAATTATATATAGGACATAATATAATGTATTTATTTTAAAAAAAAAATGTAATTAAGGTTGTATGTAATTGTAAATGGTAAATTGTTTTTTTTTTGGTGGTGTGTAAATGGTAATTTGTTACTCTTTATATAGAGGTCATCTCTAACACGTGTATGGTATATATACCTTAGAGCAGGAATTGATAGAGTAAGTTGGAACTACTTGTGAATACATGGGTATATTTATTTTTATCGAATTTAAAATTAAGTTTTAATATTTTTTTATTATAAAAATTAGGCGTAATAAATATGTTATAATAAATTTTAAAGTAAAAATCACGAGACTTCCCCAAAATTTTACAATCAAATATTATTTACTCTTCTTCAAATTATAATTTATACATGTAATCAAGTAATAGTTTATCATAATAAAATCCACATTATATTATATAATATTCATCCTATAGTAACAGTATTTATTTATTTATTTTCCTTTATATAATTAAACAGAAAAAGAAAAAAAAACATGGTGGTGACCAAACAGATCACGCGCATAGCACGTGCTCTACCACACACCACACGCCTAAACCGTGCCAAACCCATAACACTAACTCCCACCTCACACGCGTGCCAAACCCTAATCTCCCTTTCTCTCTCCGCCGTCCCTCTCTCCCCTCGCCGGACAGTCGCCGGAAAATCCAAAACTCTTTCAACATTTCACTTTACACTTCCTCTCTCCTCCGACTCATCTCTCCACATTTCCGACGCTTTTTTCCGGCTGCTTCGCCGGAAAACTTCACCTTATTACAGATCTGGTCTTTCTCCACTAATACTACGTGTAAAAAGTGAAAATATGTATAAAATATCATAAAGTTGTGACCTTTATGTTTATTTTTTGTTGAAGCTGGATATGAGGTGGAAGTTGTTTGCTACTTTCTGACATTTCTGACACTAAAAGGTATACACATTTCATTTATCGATTTTGTATGTATGTATCATGTATGTATAGGTTATGTATTCATATATGCTTCTTTGTTGTTATTTACGACTATGTTTTTGTTTATCTGTGATTGCTGAAGGAAAGAAGTATTTTTTTTTAATTTGTAGTGTTAAATATTTTTTTGAATGCTTTCAAGCTCATTTAAATCAATCTAATTGTTATATTTCTGTTTCTTTGTTGTCTTGATATAGTCAGTAATTACGAGCTCAAGTAGTAGTAGACTAGTAGTCAAGATTTTTAAAAAGGCTAGAAGTTACTTCTGTCAAAGATTTTTGACTTGTGAGTCATAAAAATAGTTTAGCCAAACTAACGGTTTGCTGGTCAGTATGAACTGTTGTCGTATTACCTGAATGGAAATACTCTTAATAAGAAAATGGTCCCTTTGTGTTCCGTGGAGCCCGAGCGGCTGGCGAAAGTGGTTGTCCGATGGACCAGGCTCATCTCAAAAGAATTTCTTTTCTTTTGAGATTTATAGTTAGAGGTGCTCATTATATAGATATATATTTGAAAAGTAAGGAAACGTAAACATACAAACTTCGAGCAGAACTCAAAGCAAAATCAGATAGCCGAGATCGCGGAAAAGACCTCACTTGTTCTCGATAGTATATGTTTCCCAGAATAATCAATCTATTACAGAAGGGGGGTTGAATGTAATAGTGCCTGTAAATCGATTATGAACACAAGTATGTTGAATGGAATACTGTTTTGTATTAATAATGAACTTGAATACAAAACTCTCTCAAGATATAAAGTTCTTAAGAGCTGCTAGGTTACAAGATATTGCTTTTATATAAATTCTTAATTCGATATAATTCGACATTGAATTATAACCTATCTCTGTGTTTATATAGACACAGCTACAAATACAATTACAAAACAGATTATGATAAGAATAGATTTAATAAGGTAATTAGACTTGCACTTGAATTCCTTCTTACTATCCAAATCAGACTCTGATTTGTCTGTTTCCTTTTCTGATAAACTCTGTCGGTTGATAATCTCTGATAGAGCATTCTCTGTTAGAGTAAACTCTGATCGAGTATTCTCTGATAAAGTAAACTCTGACCGATAGCTTCCTTAATTTTTCCTTTCCTTCCCATAGCATATCTGCAATAAATTTGTTTTGATCTTCGAAGACTTTCCTTTAAACTAGCTGTTTGAATCAACCGAATACTCATCTCCTTTAAGCTTCGAGAAGTCAGGCTGTGAGCTAATCAATCGAGTACTTGTGAGACTTCTCGATTGGTAAATATCCGTTGATGACTTCTCGATCAATAAATATCCGTTGATGACTATATATCCGTTGATGAGTTCTCGATCAGGAAATATATGTTGTCGAGTTCTCGATTGATAAATATCAGTTGATGACTTGAGTTCTCGATTGATAAATATCAGTTGATGACTTGAGTTCTCGATTGATAAATATCAGTTGATGACTTGAGTTCTCGATCGATGACTTCTCGATTGGCTTTATCAGTCGATGGCTTATTATCAGTTGATGACTTATCGATCGATATTTATCAGTCGATTGCTTCTTGCAGATAGATATCCGTTGATTGATTCTTGCAGATAGACTGTGCTAAATCTTGTTCTAGTATTTTGTACATCATCAAATTATTATATTCCTAACAATCTCCCCCTATTTATGCTTTATAAACAATGAAGCATAAATCAAGATTTGATGATGTCAAAACTAAAAAATGAAATAATTAATCTAGAACAGTATAAAATAATCATTTCTTATTTGTTTCTCCTAGAGGAATCACCTTTCTTGAATCACTTTTCTTCTCCCCCTTTTTGACATCATCACCACCTGTGACAACCAAAAGAATCTGTGCTAAGACTGTGGAGAAAGTGAACTGTGCTGCAACTACTGAATCAACCTTTGTGGTTAAGTCAGAGACTGTTGTTTGGAGAGAAGCTTGAGTGGTAGTAATATCAGCAATAGCATCCTTGAAAGCTACTTCTGTGAATAAGTGAAGCGAGTGAATTCTGTCAAACAACAAAAATGAATTTTCATCCATCCCCTGCTTCAACTCATTGGACCAACTCTGTGGAAAATCTTGATCCCAATAAGTAAAGCTAGGTTCAGGATACCCTAATCTCTCATCCTCACAGTGGGGTTGGGCACCCACTCTCTCATTCTCACTCAGGCTCTCTACAGCCGTATCTACCTCTCCTTTTGCCTGGACCAGTGCTAGCCTCTCAATTATTATTATTATTATTTTTTTCACTCAATTTGGAAGGTGCACTCAAAAATCCTACAGAAGAGGGGTTGAGAGAAGAATTATGTGCTACAATACCTGAACCTCCTTGATGGAGGGGAACCCCTTCAAATGTCTGAAGGCTAGGGGTTTCCACCAAGGGGTGAGCAGCAACAGAGTCTGAACCCTTACAATCATCTTCTTTCTTTTCAGAGTCTGTTGGCTCCAGTATTCCAGTCTCAGGGTCTACTCTATATTTTGACTGCTTCAGTATGACTTCATTAGAAACCAGAGTCTGAGTGTCACCATCTTTGACTGTTGGTGCATGAGACTCCCCCTCAAGGTGGATAGACTCTGATAGAATAGATTTGGAAATTGCTTCATGAGCATTAATCAGAGTTTGTCCTCCCATATCATTGGGGTTCTCATCAGCTTTTTGGTGAGTTGTCAAGGAGGGCTTAACAGCATACTCCCCTGCCCCACTATCACCCAACCTCTGACTAGGTGGTTCTTGTGTGGGTGAGGCAGACTGAGCATCTTTATCACTAGTCACCACTGGTGCACTAGTCCCATCCTCCAACTACCTTGCACTACCTGCTACCTCCTGTGGTTCTTCCATAGTCAATGCATCCAAGTGTTTATTTAGAAAAGTCCTTGCATGGATGACATTAATGGCCTGGGAAAGAGTCATGTTAAAGGAGTCCTGCAGTTCCCTTGCAATCTTCTAATAATATGAGCCCTTGAGTTGATCCAATCTACCTTCATAGGTTGTATAGATGTATTCGTTGGCCACCTTTCCTACAATGTGGACTAGAAAGTCAACCACCTGTCTTGACAGAGGTTGAACATGAGAAATCCATTAAATGGCTGTCCTGTAGGTAATTTCATTATCCCAAATTGCTTCATAGTCAAAAACTGGTTGCTCAATCTCAGTTTCCAACTCGGCAACATACTCTGATTCCCTCCTTATGTGGACCTTAAGCCTTTTAGGCTTCTTTGAAATTTGCTGTTCAGAGTCTGGCACACCTAGTGCTTTGAGAACTTCATTTGTCTTGCCTTCTATGAGCCCAGCTGCTTGTACTTGTAATGAAGAGTTGAATAGGTAGCTGTATAGATTTTTGACCACATCCTGTGCAGACATTTGTAGCTCCTGTTCCATTCTCTTCCTTAGGGCTTCATAGGTTGTAAGAAAATCCAAGACTTGAGATTTAGTCTGATATTGCCCTGGATCTTCAACTAATTCCACCAAAGGATATAGGAATAGCAGTACCTCATCACTTGGAATAATGATCTCATCAATTAGACTTGAGGCTGCATCCAATGGCATTCCTTCCCGAAATGTGTCATGATCAGAGTCTAAAGGCAGTCTAGACTCTGACTCAACATTAGACTCTGGTTCAGGTGTTTTCTTGATTTCAGAGTCTGGCTCTGCAGGAGCTTTGGGAGCATCTGTTTCCTGCAAAACAGGGTTAGTAATAATAACAGGCTTGTGTGTGTGTGCAAAATAAGCCTTCCTTAACCTTCTGTACTTCTTAGCAAAAGATTTCTCAGGAGACTCAATATGAGAATCCTGAGGTGCTTTCCTAGGTTTTTCAGAGTCTGTAGCCTTTTGAGAGTCTACAGACTTGGCTTGAAAGTTAGATTCAGGTGCATCATTACTTTCCTTTAACAAAGAAAGTCCTTCAATAACCTGTCTCTCTAGAGGGTTGAGCTTCTCATCACTTTGCTCATCTATAAGCCTAGTTTGTACCAATCTCCTTCTTTTTGCAACTGGTGCCTTTTGAGAGACACCAGAGGTTGGTTTTCTAGATAGTGATTTCTTAGATTGTTTAGTGGAAGGTGATTTGGCTACTTGGGTAGGTGCAGGGGGATTCTCCAAAACTTGTTCCTGCACCATTTCACAAAAAAAAAATGAAGCATTGTAGATAGAAGGTTTGTAGGTGGAGAGTTTTACCTGAATTACCTGTTGATATGTCATGGCAGGTAGACTCTTCTTCTTGTCATCAATTCTCTTAATGTCAGAGAATATCCTTCTTTGCTGTTTGTATTCCCCATACTCTGACATATACTCTGAGTGTCTGAAACTTGCTAAGTTGAGCCACTTGTCACCATCCCTAATTCAGAAACCAGTCTGTTAAATGTTGCTTCAGGCAAAGGCTTGGTGAATATATCAGCTAATTGTTGATCTGTAGGAACAAAATGTAATTCAATTGTGCCTTCCTCCACATGTTCCCTTATGAAGTGATATCTGATACTGATGTGCTTTGTTAGAGAATGTTGAACTGGATTTCCTGTCATTGCAATAGCACTTTGGTTATCACAATAAATAGGAATATTTGAAAATTTCAAACCATAGTCTAGCAATTGATTTCTCATCCATAAGATCTGTGCACAGCAGCTTCCAGCAGCAATATATTCAGCCTCTGCTGTTGATGTTGAAATCGATTTCTGTTTCTTGCTTTGCCATGACACAAGTCTTCCACCTAAAAATTGACAACTGCCACTTGTGCTTTTCCTGTCAATCTTGCATCCTGCAAAGTCAGCATCTGAATAGCCTATTAATTTGAAATCAGATTCTCTAGGATACCATAAGCCAAGATTAGCAGTGCTCTTGAGATATCTGAAAATCCTTTTCGAAGCAATCAAATGAGGTGCTCTTGGATTTGCTTGAAATCTAGCACATGGACATGTGGCAAACATGATGTCTGGTCTACTTGCAGTCAAATAAAGTAGAGAACCAATCATTCCTCTGTATGCAGTAATATTAACAGGTTCTCCAGTGTCTTGATCAAGTTTTGTTGCAGTAGCCATGGGAGTTGTAGCAGATGCAGAATCTTGCATTTGAAATTTAGTGAGTAGATTCTTTGTATATTTGGACTGATTAATGAAAATGCCTTCCTCAGTCTGTTTCACTTGTAAACCTAGAAAATAACTCAATTCTCCCATCATGCTCATTTGATACCTGGACTGCATTAACTTTGAAAATCTTTCACAGAGTTTCTCATTAGTGGAACCAAATATAATATCATCAACATATATTTGAACCAATAATAAATCCTTACCTTGAGTTCTGTAAAACAAGGTTTTATCAATTGTTCCTCTAGTGAAACCATTTTCAAGTAAGAATAGAGCCAGAGTTTCATACCAGGCCCTTGGTGCTTGCTTTAGTCCATATAGAGCTTTATCCAGTCTGTAGACATGACTTGGATATTTTGTATTGACAAAGCCAGGTGGTTGTTCAACATAGACTTCTTCTTCAAGTTCACCATTTAAAAATGCACTTTTAACATCCATCTGGTAGACCTTGAATTTCTTATGAGCAGCATAAGCAAGAAAAATTCTGATTGCCTCAAGTCTAGCTACAGGTGCATAGGTTTCATCATAATCAATCCCCTCCTGTTGAGAATAACCTTTGGCTACCAGTCTTGCCTTGTTTCTTGTAATTATTCCATCAGAGTCTGTCTTGTTCCTGAATACCCATTTTGTGCCAACAATAGATCTGTTCTTTGGCCTTGGGACTAGGGTCCAAACTTCATTCCTTTCAAACTCATTCAATTCTTCCTGCATTGCAGTAATCCAATCTGCATCTTTCAAAGCATCTTCAACCTTCTTTGGTTCTGTTTGTGAAAGAAAACTATGAAATAACCATTCATTTTGAGTAGCTTTTCTTGTTTTTATTCCACTTTCCAAATCACCTATAATTAAATCGGGTGTGTGATCTTTGGTCCATTTCCTTGGATGTGGAAAGTTCCTTGAACTAGATGCTCCCCCATGATCTGTGCCTTCATAGAATGATCCTTCTGTAAATGATGATCCTCCCCCTGAAGATGTGTTTCCATCAGTATTTGATGTCTCAGAGTTTATGTACTCAGAGTTTGAATTATCAGAGATTGAGGTATCAGTGTTTGTGGTCTCAGAGTTTGAATGATCAGAGTTTAGGGTTTCAGAGTTTGTGTTGTTCAGAGTTTGGTCAGACTCTGATATTTCAATAGTTGAATCTCCAATGTCAGTATTTGATTGATGTTGCCCCCCCTCAACATGTGCAGTTTCTTCAATTTCTATTTCAATCATTTCTGAATCAGAGTTTAAAGAATCAGAGTTTGTTTCTCCAGGATTTGGTTGATCAGTGTTTATCTCGTTAGAGTTTATTTTCTGCAGTTCATTCTCAAATCTCAGAGTTTCCTGTGCATCTTTATCATGTAACCCATCTATCTTCCCTTCATCAAAGGAGACATTAATTGATTCCATGACTGTCCTTGTCCTTAAGTTGAATACTTTGAATGCCCTTGAAGAGGTTTTAGAAGTTGTTGCATATCCAATAAAAATTCCTTCATCTGCTTTAAGTTCAAACTTCTTCAATTGTTCAGGATGTGTTTTGAGAATAAAACACTTGCATCCAAAGATGTGAAAGTACTTGACATTTGGCTTTTTTCCTTTCAAAGATTCATATGGAGTCATTCCATGTTTGTTTATTAAAGAACAATTCTGAATGATGCATGCAGTGTTCACAGCTTCTGCCCAAAAATAAGTAGGTAGTTTTGCTCCTTCTAGCATTGTTCTGGTAGCTTCTATTAAAGTTCTGTTCTTTCTTTCAACTACACCATTTTGTTGAGGTGTGCCAGGTGCTGAGAATTGTTGAGTAATACCTTTTGTTGAGCAGAATTCCTCCATTGTTGAGTTCTTAAACTCTGTTCCATTGTCACTCCTTAAATTCTTTACTTTGTGAGTTGATCCATTTTCAATCATTGCAATATGATCAATGATTGTTTCTGCAGTTTCATCCTTCTTGTGCAAAAAGTACACCCAAGTAAATCTAGTGAAATCATCAACTATTACCAGAGTGTATTTCTTCTTTCCAATGGACATGATGTTAACTGGACCAAATAAGTCAAGATGCAATAGATGAAAAGGTTGATCAATAGAGTTTTCAGTTTTGCTCTTGAAAGATGTCTTCCTTTGTTTGGCCTTTTGACATGAATCACAGAGTCCATCAGGATGAAATTGAACTTTTGGAAGACCTCTAACTAGGTCCTTCTTCACTAACTCATTAATGTTTCCAAAGTTCAAGTGACACAACTTTTTGTGCCAATTCCAGCTTTCCATTGGTGATGCCTTTTCAAGTAGACAGGTTAAGGGACCATTAGAATTAACATCCAAGCTAGCTTCAAATAGGTTATTATGTCTGTGGCCAATAAGAACTACTTTTCCATTCTTCTTGCTTTTCACTTCACAATGAGTTCCATGAAATTCCACAGAGAAACCTCTGTCTGTCATTTGACTCACACTGAGCAGATTATGTTTGAGTCCTTCAACCAGAGCAACTTTCTCAATGATGACATTTCCAATCACAATGTTGCCATATCCCAGTGTTCTTCCTATGTTGCCATCTCCATAAGATACTGCTGGGCCAGCCTTCTCCTCAAACTCTGAAAGCAGGGATTTATTTCCAGTCATATGTGCAGAACATCCACTATCAATCACTAGAATGTTCTTTCTGTTTCCCTGCAATCAGTAAATGCAATTTAATTAGTAGTTATGGGGACCCAAACTAGTTTGGGTCCTTTCTTTGAAAACTTGTTAACTTTTGCAGCAGAAGTTCTTTTGTCAGAGTTTGTGTTAACAGAGTTTACATGATCAGAGTTTGCATTCACAGATTTTGTACTGTCAGAGTTTACACTCCTTTTATCAGACTTTATCACATATATTTGCTTGACAGTATGTTTTGGAGAATTACTTATTCGAGGCTGTGGTTTGTAAGAATTGTAATACAAATTATGATAATCTTTGCATGTATAAATGGTATGCCATAAACTACCACAATGAAAACAGGGATTGTTTCTTGTTTGTTTTCTAGCCTCAAACCTAGGTCTTTCAGGTTCTTTCTTTTTCTTGTGTTTGCAATCAATAGCAAGGTGATTAGAATTACTACAAGTAAAACAGGTTTTCCTAGGAGCATCAGGGATATTCATGTAATTATTCTCCTTAGTAATTCCTACTTTACCATTCCTATTTCTTTTCACCTTTTTAGATTTCTTAGTGACTGCCTTCAACTTTTCTTTAAGTTGCTTCTGAGAAAGTAACCCTACATTCACCTTTTTAGAGTCTAGCACACTATTGTTTTTAGAGCATTCAGGGAGAGTTTTCTTATTATTACTAGCTCTGACAAACTTCACAGGTTCACTCAATGTTCCTTTTGTGTGTGAATTAGTGTGAATTTCTTTATCAGATTCATAACCTAGGGCAGATGTCCAATTCTTTTCAGAAAGCATTTGTTGGACCTTCTTACCAGAGTTTGTCCAAACTCTGAAGGTCTCTTTTTCCTTAGCTATCTCAGATTTCAAATATGTGACTTGTATTTCCAACTGAGTTTGCATGTGTATAGCATTCTCACAGTCTTTCTTAAAGCTAAGCATGTGTACAAGTTCAGTTTCAAGAAAGTCATTCCTAGCATTCAGAGTTTGTATTTCAGATTTTAATCTTTCATTCTCAAGAGACTGTGACTTAAAGCTAACATGCAAATTTCTAAGAAAAGACTTTAATTCATGAATATCTTCAGTATCAAAATTGAAAACAGAGTTTGGTACCTTGTCAGAGTTTAAGATGGGAGAATCAGAGTTTGCCATGAGAGCATAATTAGTTTCTTCTTCAGAGTCTGAGGAGTCCATCCAATCTTTCTTTGATGTGATGAGAGCTTTCCCAGATTCCTTGCTTCTGCACTCAGTAGCAAAATGTCTCATCTTGTTGCACTTGTAACACTTGACTTTTGATTTATCAAGAGTTTTTGATTTTCCATCTCTATCTTCTCTTCTTCTGAATCTGTCTTTCTTGTCTGACTCACTATGCTTCTTCTGATAGTTTCTTTGCTTCCTAAATTTTCTGTATTTCTTGAAGCTTTTGACAAACATAGCAAACATCTCCATCATGTCAGAGTCTGAAGAATTATCAGAGTTTACATCAGAGTTTGCCTCAAACTCTGATTCACTGCTATCTTGGAGTACTACTTCTTTCCCTTTCCTTGTTGAAGCCTTAAGCACCTTTTCCTTTGGTTCTTCAATTTTTGCTTCAACATTCAAAGCAATAGGTCTTGCCTTGTTACTCTTTCTGTTTCTTCTTTGCTGTAACTCCAGATCATGAGTTTTCAATTTGCCATAAACTTCATCTAAGGACATCTCATCCAAATCAGCCCTGTCTCTAATCAAGGATGTCTGCAGATCCCATTCTTCTGGAAGAGCCCTCAGAAATTTGGTGTTTGAATCTTCATTGTCATATACTTTATCCACCAAAGCCAAGTTGTTCAACAGAGTTAGAAATCTGTCATAGATATCTGTGAGGGACTCATTCTGCTTAGTCTCAAAGTATTCATACTCTTGGATTAGAACAGATCTTCTATTTTTCTTTATCTCCTTGGTTCCTTGACATTGAACCTCCAGTATTGGAATTCAGCCTTCTTCAATATTGGAATTCTGATGCTCTCATACTTGCTTCCAGACATGATTATTTGATCTTTTGAGTTGAAATTTACTGTCTGCTCTGATACCAATTGTTTCCCAGAATAATCAATCTATTACAGAAGGGGGGTTGAATGTAATAGTGCCTGTAAATCGATTATGAACACAAGTATGTTGAATGGAATATTGTTTTGTATTAATAATGAACTTGAATACAAAACTCTCTCAAGATATAAAGTTCTTAAGAGCTGCTAGGTTACAAGATATTGCTTTTATATAAATTCTTAATTCGATATAATTCGACATTGAATTATAACCTATCTCTGTGTTTATATAGACACAGCTACAAATACAATTACAAAACAGATTATGATAAGAATAGATTTAATAAGGTAATTAGACTTGCACTTGAATTCCTTCTTACTATCCAAATCAGACTCTGATTTGTCTGTTTCCTTTTCTGATAAACTCTGTCGGTTGATAATCTCTGATAGAGCATTCTCTGTTAGAGTAAACTCTGATCGAGTATTCTCTGATAGAGTAAACTCTGACCGACAGCTTCCTTAATTTTCCCTTTCCTTCCCATAGCATATCTGCAATAAATTTGTTTTGATCTTCGAAGACTTTCCTTTAAACTAGCTGTTTGAATCAACCGAATACTCATCTCCTTTAAGCTTCGAGAAGTCAGGCTGTGAGCTAATCAATCGAGTACTTGTGAGACTTCTCGATTGGTAAATATCCGTTGATGACTTCTCGATCAATAAATATCCGTTGATGACTATATATCCGTTGATGAGTTCTCGATCAGGAAATATATGTTGTCGAGTTCTCGATTGATAAATATCAGTTGATGACTTGAGTTCTCGATTGATAAATATCAGTTGATGACTTGAGTTCTCGATTGATAAATATCAGTTGATGACTTGAGTTCTCGATCGATGACTTCTCGATTGGCTTTATCAGTCGATGGCTTATTATCAGTTGATGACTTATCGATCGATATTTATCAGTCGATTGCTTCTTGTAGATAGATATCCGGTGATTGATTCTTGCAGATAGACTGTGCTAAATCCTGTTCTAGTATTTTGTACATCATCAAATTATTATATTCCTAACAGTATAAGAAAGCGGGAACAAGATATTCAAGCGGCCCAGGAGATTGTCTTATTTTGCATTTATATTGAAAAATGGTTTTTATGGCAATTTTCTTTTAAAAATGGATATTTATGGCAGAAAATTTTTAAGTTTTTACGAATTGATTCAAATTAGGGGACTGGAAATTAGAAAGTTCTATGATTTGGATTCCTAATAAATTTGAAATGCATTTTATGCACTTTCAAAAAATGAGCAGGGCAAAGGGCAAACCTAACTACAATTAAACATCTTCAAAGTAATAGTCTTGGGACCAATGAAAAACATAACTTTTTCGAGAGTAAAAATACACAGTCTCCATTATGTTGGGACCGGAAAAAAATATTATTTTAATGAAGTTATTATTTTATCAATTATTACTTAATCGGGGTTGAATTGTAGATATATTTATATATATAGTAAGTTTTTTTTATTACCAAAATGGGAAGATATTGAGGAAGGGAGTGGGTAATAAACATTGGAAGTGTTGAACCCAAAATAAAAGAAATTGTAGTAGTTGTTTGGTCTTTGTAAACATTGACGTTGATGGTTATTTTAGGCTTCTTGTAATTAATATTTTGTTGAATTTTCTACTTAGTTGATGTTTAATTGCCATGACTTAAGAGTTTGACTCACAACAATATTCAGGGGTATAAAACGTATTAATTATAAGTGAAAAAAGATGTCGAGTGAGATGCAAAAATTCCACACGAGTGAAGATGATGATGAAGAAATGGGGATGGATGTGAAAGAAGAAGACGATGAAGACGAAGATGATGATGATAAAAACACTGCAAATCAGGTGATGGTAGGTGTTGAAGGTGGCCTTGCATCAACCAGCAGCAATAATAATCAGTTTCAACAGCATCAGCAATATCAAGAGCAATTAACTCCTCAAGGATGTAGTAGAAGGTGTAGACCCATGGAGGAGAAGGAGAGAACAAAGCTACGAGAGCGACAACGAAGAGCAATTACTGCAAAGATCTTGACAGGGCTTCGAAGGCACGGAAACTATAATCTCCGGGTAAGAGCAGATATCAATGATGTGATTGCGGCGCTGGCAAGAGAAGCTGGTTGGGTTGTTCTACCGGATGGAACCACGTTCCCTTCCAGATCACAGGTATTACATTTGTATGCTCTTTTGCTAAAAAGAAATAAAGCTTTTTACCTATAATCCAAATGGAATCCTCTTTTTTCATTTAAAACTCTACAATCCCCCTCCCATTTAGACGAAAGAAGATAAAGTAAAACTCAAGTCCTACATTATTTATAAGTTTATTGGATTTCCTAAAGGGACAATAATTCATATTTTTGTAAGTATAGTGAGTTGTGTCATTTTGGTACATGCCATATTTTTTTATCCATTTCCCTCCAGAATGTGTTGAGGCCTAAGAGTACGAGACAAGTAATTGTTAGTCATCAAAATTCTTTTAAAAAGGAATAGATTTCTGCAATTCCGCATAACAATTAGTAACATACCCAGTGATAAAGTTAGTGTGCGTATATTCCTATTATATCTAATGTTTTATAGCACAAAATCATGGTTCTAAAAAATCCTCGATTTGACTGATTAATTCTCCGATTAATCCTTAAAAAGTACTCTACCAATACAATTTTTTAAAATCCGATTAATCTCTACAAGTTTTTATTGGATGATATGTTTTATAATAAATTGTTAGAAACATAGACATATAATATTTTTTTTTACTAAATATAAATTATTTTAGAATTTATGTTATAATAAATATCTATTGGTTAATAAATAATTGGTAAAATAAAGTTAGAAAATAAAATATTAACATATTATTATATTACATCTGATTAGTTGCTACAAAGTCACCATACCGATTGCATTCGATTAACGATTTTTATAACGCTGCACGAAATTAGTATATTGTTGTTGAACTTCTGTAGGGCACAAAACCTTCGGCTGTCACACCTACAGCTGTGGTCACATCGTCATCTACACAGATGCCACCTCAGCAAACATCTCCTGTTTCCTTAGGAGGGATGTCATCTAGCTATCAAAGTACGGTGGAATATAATGCATGTCAAATGAAAGATATTTTTGTTCCTTCTTCATCCCCTTATGATATAACCTCGAATGCTCCGTCTCAGACTTCAGCCTTGTTAGCTGAGGGATTAGATGTTCAGGATGATCCTATTATTGGGGGATCCTTGGATGCTGTTGACAATAGGCAGGTAATGACTCACTCAATCACTCTACTTTGAAATTTATGTGTATGAGTAGGCTGCTGAGTTACAATTAACGGCCTTCCTTTAACAATTTTGTATTTATGTTGTACATCATGCAGTGTATATTGCACTTAAAATATTATGTTATAAAGTTCAACTCACAGGAAAATTTTGGAGAGAAACTTATGAAAATTTTCTCTCTAGTTCTCTTCTCTCCTCTCTTGAAAAAACTCGGGAGCACGCAGGAAGAAAATTTTGAAATATTCTTTTCCTTTCTCCTTTTTTCTTTCATTTTTCCAACTCAGGAGCGCCATGTAAAAGCATAAAAAATGAGTGTGTGTGTGTGTGTAGTGGGTGTTTAAACAAATAAGTTTGTATTCTCTATGGTATAATGTATGCTATTGATAGGTTACAAGTTCAACTCAGAGGAAAACTTTGGTGAGAAACTTGTGAAAATTATCTCTCTAGTTCTCTTCTCTTCTCTCCTGAAAAAACTCGGGAGCACGTGGGAAGAAAACTTTGAAATTTTCTTTCCTTTCTCCTCTCTTCTTTCATTTTGCCAACTTGGGAGCGCAGTGTAAAAGTATCACAAAAGAGTGTGTGTGTGTTTATGTGTAGTGGGTGCTTAAACAATTAAGTTTGTATTCTCTATGATATCATGTATGCTATTGATAGGTCATCTTCCTTCAAGATGGTTCATGCTCCATAAAAATTCTCCTCTGCCGCTTAGCCACAAGCTTTGGTTGTTAGGTCCCTTCAATTTGTTTGGTGGTTGATCTATTTATATAATTTTTCCAAATAAAGAAAATAATAAGTTTGTATATGAGTCTGTTAGTTCACAGTTGCAACTTTTTGACTTTATTGGTGAAGTTATGCATGTGCTGGTTTCTGGTATTATGACAAGTGTACCAAATCCGAAGATTGTGTTCCAGCACTAGCTGTCACGCTTAGCTTGGATATGGGGTCATCTTGCTTTAGTGGTTTGAATCAATTTGGTTAAGTTTTAAATGGACATTTTCTAATGATTTTGCGTATCTGTTAGGTTGGTATCATACCCCAGATGCTTCAGGAGCGAGATTTCGCTGGCACTCCTTATGTTCCTGTTTATGTCATGTTACCTGTGAGTAATTTATATTTACTGTATTAGAATGGAAAACCTGTGAATGGGCAAGATCATACAAATGTTATTGTACATAATAAAAATGTTTTTTTTGACTTCACCCTTGTTAGATGAGTAAAGGATTACAGTTAAGATTAAACTTTTGCAGGTACTTTCATTTAAAAATGCTATTGCACTTCTACTAAAAAAAATTCTAAATACGTTCAGTTCAAATTGTTGACCAATTTCTACTATTTGTTTGATGACTTGTAGTTCTACTTTTGGAGTGCAATATTTATAATGTTTTTTTGTTTAGCCTTTCCCACTTTAAATATATATTTTGCTGGGTTTATCACATTATCGGAATGACAATTAAGTGCTGATATGATCTATGTTTGTTTTTTGACATGTTTTGTTTTCGGGCTCCAGCTGGGTGCCATCAATCTGAAGTGTGAACTTGTGGATCCTGATAGTCTACTTAACCAACTTCGATTCTTGAAAGCAATTAATGTTGATGGTGTTGTGATCAATACCTGGTGGGGTATAGTAGAAGCACATGTTCCACAAGTGTACAATTGGAGTGGCTACAAAAGTTTGTTCCAAGTTGTCCGTGAACTAAAACTCAAATTACAGGTAAGTAATATGAAAGCTGAAATGAAGTCTTTAACCTGATATGGTTGCATCTCTAGACTATTCTCCAAGGGAGTAATGCTAATCGATTAATTTGCAGTGCAAGTGAAAATGCACCACCAGGTCGGATTAGGGTGATCAAGCAAATTATGAATTCGATCTAAATGCATAATATAATTTACTCATTGCTATATCACACTATGACCTTTATAAATATCTCTCATTAAGTGGACTTTATATATAAGTGCACATGTATCTTAATGCTATCTCCTTAAGGATATCCAAAATGTTGCTCTGAATACTACATGTAAAAATTTATGTGAGATGGGTAATATTGCTAAATACAGAATAAAAACTTGTTCCCTTTAGTTATATTTCTTGAGAAATTATAGTGTCTTTGCACATTTCTTTTTGTGTTTTTATATGACACATTGATATGAGATCAACCTATATTCTTTTCATAAAAATACTTTCTTACTTAAGACAGCATCCTCACTGGCAACATATTGATTAAGTTCCCAATCTTATATATGTTCAGGCACCAAAATTTCATATACACACGTATCCCAGCCATAGAGGCTACCATTTTTTTTCCGCTGTGCACATTTTAAAAGCAACAACAATATTCTAGCGCGAGTGTAAATATCTCAAAGTCTGTAATCTGATTAAGGTCTTAACTGAAATTGACTCAGGTTGTAATGTGCTTTCATGAATGTGGAGGCAATTTGGGTGATGATGTAATTATTCCACTTCCTCACTGGGTAGCCGAAATTGGCCTTACCAATCCAGACATATTTTTCACAGATAGAGCAGGACGACGTAATCAAGAATGTCTTTCATGGGGAATCGATAAGGAACGTGTTTTACGTGGTCGGACTGCTGTAGAGGTATTATTTCTGCCTTCAACATATTTTTCAACTACATATTTTGTCCTTGGTACTTTAGAGTCATATCACTTGTACCAATGTAAAATTTATTATTATCTTTCCAAAAATAACTTATGCTTTTTGATCTTAAACCGGAAAGTTTCTTTCTCTTCCTCCTAGTCAAGTCCTTTCACTTCACTTAATTAATCAAGGTTATCTGTTATGGAACAATATATGAACTCATTTGAATTGTTAGATTTGAAATGGAAGGAGCACTGTACTAGTAATCACTAGACAAGTGACTCTACTTGTTTGCCATTTATCTTGGTTGAAGTAATTCAGAAAAACAAAGGAACCTGTGTATAAATTACATATAGTTTAAATTTCTTCTACTTTCGTCATATTGGATAATTCCTGTTCAGAAATCAGGGTTTAAGAATATGAATTTTGATTCATCCTCAGCTTATTTAAAATATGCCCAACTTGTATGAATATGTTGTTTGAGTGTCCATCCTTGGACATTTATTTGAAATATCCTACTGCCAATATATCATTGTTGAAGGTTCTTTTTCCATCATAATTTTGATATTGATATGTGAAGGTCCTTATACTGTGCCATTGCAATTGACTTTGACCAGTTGATAATATATGGGTTAATGGTGTTGCCTCTACACCCTAGATAATTATTCAACTTCATAGTTTATGGGTGCACAGGTTCTTCCTAGTCGTAAAGTATATCATTTGAAGTGAAACAGTTAACCTCTGGTAATTGATGTATGCTCTAGAGCTACTGTTCACATTTGTTATAATTCTTATGTTGCGAAGAATGCATGATAAAACAGTTTCAAGTTTACTGATTAGTTTTGTAAGTTGGGGGTTGAGGTAAGGATCTTTATTCAAGCAGTCCTTTCATAGTCAAAGGTTCAAGTTTCTTATATGTGCAATACTTGTAGGTTTACTTTGACTACATGAGAAGTTTCCGAATGGAATTTGATGCGTTCTTTGAAGACAGTACTATCTCGCTAATTGAGATAGGACTTGGTCCCTGTGGTGAACTAAGATACCCATCCAATCCTGTGAAACATGGTTGGAGATATCCCGGTGTTGGGGAATTTCAGGTAAATATTTAAAAACTTGTTCTTTTAGTTTAAAGTGTGCAAATATTACTTATTCTCGACATGTAGGGGCCAAAATTTTCGTTTGGTGGGTACCATTTTGTTCAAATAATTTAGAATATTAAATACAATTATGTTTAAGTCTCTTCCATCATATAATCTATCTCATAGAGTTTACATTTAATTATTCATGTCCAGCAAATTTTTCTAGTCGACCTAATTCTGATGGAGGATCCTTCAATGACTTCTGATTTCTGATTATTGGCAGTAGTCTCACATTTTTTATCTCCGTTGTTTCAGCAACATTATATCTCATCTTAAAAATTCTCTCAAGAGTCAATTTTTAATTATGTGTGATATAAAATGATTCTGTAATCTCAAGTTATATATATCGTGATATCATTATCATGTCATCACTTCTATGCTAGCAAGTTCCACTTTTGGAGTAACTACAAGAAGAAAAAGATGCTTTCTTATTTTGCACATCTTGTAAAAAAATTTGAGGCAATGATGGAGCATAATAAATTTTAAATGAAGGGCACTATTATACATGACAGATTGACAGAGACAGTCACCTAAGCCGTTTGAGTATTGTACTTATCTGTTGGTTAAGTGCCATTGCTTGAATAGATATGGACACCTTCATATTATATCTCATATGATTTGTTCCTCAAGTATCTTCAGGATGAATTAACAATCCGATGCTAAAATTTGTAGTCTATTGAAACCGTTCCTGTTCTAGAGCAAGGCAGCCAATGAATTATTTTTATTGCAGTGTTATGATCAGTATCTGCTAAAAAGCCTGAGAAGAGCAGCTGAGACAAGGGGTCACTCCTGTTGGGCACGAGGCCCAGATAACTCAGGTTCCTATAATTCCCAGCCGAAAGAAACCGGTTTTTTTTGTGATGGGGGAGATTACAATGACCATTATGGAAGGTTTTTCCTCAATTGGTACTCACAAGTTTTAATTGACCATGGTGATCTGGTGATTGCTCTGGCCAAGATGGCTTTTGAAGGCATTTCTATTGCTGCGAAGGTGAGTGAATTTTTTGATCAGTTCTTAATCTGAGAACAAATAAAAACCTGATGATGTAAAATCTTGCATCTATTCTAGTCTATTTAGATAAGGATTATTTATTGATCGACCAAGTTAGTGATATATTAAGTGCCCAAATCTAATAGGTTTATAGCTTTTCATTAATAGATTAACCTTTTGCTGTTCATCTGAGGTGTTTTATGTATAATTACTTTGAAGCACAGTGTTGCTCAACACACTTTCTAATAGCTAATTGAAAGTTATTCAGACATCCTTTCATTCATTTGTTTTTTTCCATATTTTTGTCTTGTATTTATTTTTTATTTATGAGATTGTATATACTAACTCTATTGTAGTATCACAAAGAAGTCTTCTACCGATGAACTATACTAAATAAATGTATAATATTTTCATGGGATATTAAGAAAATATGTAATTAATTGAAGATGGGTAAGTAGGAAACTGCCATCTGTGAATGATTGTGCATATGCTGACATGCCGCACTGTTTCGAGGAAAGGGGTGCTCTCTCTCTGCCTCTCTCTCTCTCTCTATCTCTATCTCTACTTTCTTATTTCTTATTGTGTTACTTACTTTAGGTTTTACTAGCGATGACGTGTGTTTTGGGGCTTGCATCTAAGCAGTCTCGATCTAATAAAAGCTTATGACTAAATTATTTTAAAACTCGAGTGGTAAGCGCTCAACTTATTTAGGCTCTAGGAATATGAATCATTTGATCTGTTCAAGACTTTAAAACGTCGAGTAACTCATCAATTCAATATTTAAACAAAATGTCTGCTGTCAGCCTATAAGCTGTGTAATCATTTTACTTGGGTCCTACTTGATCCAGTTTTTTCTCGCATGTTAACTCTTGAGCAGTTATCAGGTATTTATTGGTGGTACAAATCATCCAGCCATGCAGCAGAACTAACAGCTGGATTTTACAACCCCAGCAACCGTGATGGCTATGCTCCGATTATGGCAATTTTGAAAAAGCATGAAGCTGGCTTAAATTTCACATGTGCTGGTACTGGCATGTTAGCTCAGTGTGGGGACTTCTCAGGAGAATTGGGGGATCCAGAGGGTTTGAATTGGCAAGTAAGTGCAGGAATAAAAGTTTTGACTTTTGACCCTAATGAAGTTTGAAATCATTGTATAAGAACAATCTCATGAAAAGTTGGCTGGCCCAATGTTAAATTTCAAAGTGTCTAGTGCAGTTTTGTTTGCTTGTTGAACAATCTTGTAACATCGCAGCTCCATGTCCAGGTTCTGAATTCTGCATGGGATGCTCTCATACCAGTTTCTAGTGAAAATGATTTTCCCTGCCATGACAGAGATGGTTATAACCGTATATTGGAGAAGGCGAAGCCTGTGAATGATCCAGACGGTAGACATTTAACTTCTTTTACACATCTTAGTGTCGGCCTGCTTCTCATGGAAAGACAGAACATCATGGAATTTGAACGATTTGTTAAGAGAATGCATGGTAAGAGTACATCCTATAACTTTTTGATGTTTCCGATCAGAGTTCATATTCTAGAAATTTGTGTTATGATCACCTTACCAATGGCAGTTTTTCCCATTTCTTGGTCATCATCTACTATTTACTAGTAATCACTGTTGCAGTATCATGATTAACTTTCTTTGTTTTGGTTGCAGGAGAAGCAGTTCTAGAAGTTTAGGTATAGTCGTAAGTTAGAAAGGATCCATGACTTGTATGATCAAATATTTCCACAAGATAATTGCTGGCAGGGAACACGAACAGATTTGTGGTAAAACATGCGTGTATATACAAATACCTTTATAAATGTATGGCTAATGCAAACCAATTATCTGTACTCAATTCTTCGCTGCCTGCTTAATAATTTGTTAGATCCGGCTAGAAAACACAAGTGGCCAACAAGGCATGCTGGTAAGTCAGGCAACCGAGAGACACCAGCCATAAAAGTACTAACAAGTGAGTGAAAATAATGTAATAACATCCTTGTAATTTATGAGGTTATTAAATTTTGCGTTTCCCGTGACTTGAAGAATTAAATCGTCTGACCTATATATTTTGATGTAAATGTTTTTTTCCCCCTATATGGTTTATAGATCATAAAAATGCACACACCAAGGGGCAAAGACCCACAACCAAAGGGGAGAAAAACTATCCAGCAGCAGCTTCCGAGTAGTTGGGGTAAGCAGAAAAAATCAAAACCCAAAAAAAACCCTGTAAAAAATCAAAAAATTGCACCCAGAAAAACCGAAAAAAATCGGAAATAAAAAATTGAAATTAATGGTGTGGTTTTGGTTTTATAAAAGCGTACTGAAATTAACCGAACCGAATATTATATATATATATATGCATATATATTAAGTATATAATATATATTACGGTTTGTTTGTGTTAATTAACCGGTTTATTTGTTTTAATTAACCGAACCGAAATCAACGATTTGATTACGGTTAACGCCCGGAACCGTCCAAATCGTGCCAGCATATCATATAATGTGCGGGTAAAGGATGTTTGTTGTAGGAATTATATAGTGTATATTGTTTTTGTACCCTGTTGTGTGTGGAGTTGCGTAATGTGTAACATTCATATGACCCCAAGTCTTCTAAATTGACAAGTCATCAGTGGAGAAGTAGAGCGCATCATTCTTCCAATTTGCTTTTTCTAAGATGCTCGATCTGTCAACCAATGAATTGACCGGAGGAATTCCCATAGGTATAATTAGACTTGTAGAACTCGTCAGGAAATAGGTTTTATGGAAATGTTCTATTGGATTAAAGAGGAACATTGGACCAAGGACCAAAGACTTGAATGTTGAGAAAAAATCAAGTGTTATTTTAGATATTAACACACTAAGGTGAGTAAGGAGTAAGGACTGCGATTTGAATGTTGAGAAAAAACTTCAAAATTCAAAATGATTACACCTTTATCTCGAAAAACGAAGTGTGCACCTTCCAATTTTTTTTATCTTTTTACCTCCACCCTTGTGTTTTCTTTCTAGTTTTTAGTTTATAACATCTTCGCTAGTTCGTTACATTTCTTCAAATTATATGAAACAGAGAAACTTTTATACTTCTCTAGTTGCCAAAAATAAATAAATTACATTTTGGAATAAGATATGAAAAATAACTAGCTGAATTAGATATTTTTGAATTAATATGAGGTTGCTTTATTGATTAAAAAAGAGTTTCGACCATTAACATGTTAATAATAACGTCTGTTGGGGAAGAATTGTATTGCCTCTTGATTACCTTTGGATGGGTTGCTAAACAATAGAAGTGCTTATACTCCGAGTCTTCCATTATTTGGTTAATGGTTACTTGGAAATTGACTGCAAGTCTTCTGTGCAGTGGGGAACTAAAGACATTTAGTCCAATTTCCTCATCCCACTCGAGCTTTCACTGCTTGATATAAGTAATGCAAGCATGCAAACAAATTTACTACCAAAGGTTTTATTGAAATCAAACTACAAAGATGAGAAATGTAATTCATCCTATCCAGTTATTACTTGTTGTAATTTTACTGTTATGCTTGGAGAAATGACTGCAAGTCTTTGTAATTTCTATGTACAAAGATGGAAAAATGATAAGGTGCATGGAGAGGGAGAGAGATGCACTGCTTGCGTTTAAACAAGGGGTTGTTAGTGGTGCAGACAGACATGATGTTCTTGATTCATGGAACAAGGAAGAAGAAGATTGCTGCAGATGGAATGGTGTCGACTGCGATTATCGCACAGGTCATGTAACCCACCTTCATCTTTCTTATATGTCTTCACCTGATTTCTGGGATTGGTTCGTGGTAAGTATCGGTAATTCGTTGCTTGATCTACCATATCTTACATATCTGGACCTCAGTAATAATCTCTTGGCAGAAATTCCCAAATTCATTGCTTCTCTCACCAACTTAGTTCACCTTGATCTTTCACATACTTCAGTAGTGAATGGATCTTTTCCTGACCAGATTGGGAACCTATCCAACTTGCAGTATCTGAATCTCAGCTATATTAATTTTAGCGGTCCGATTCCAAAGTCTATTGGCTCACTTAATAGCTTAAAATACCTTGATCTTTCCTACTGTAACTTTGAAGGAGTTTTCCCACGAGCTTGGAAACCTCTCTAAGCTGCAGCATCTTGATCTTGCTAAATTTCTTGATGGAACAGATATGGGCTATTTCGGTTGGTTGTTTAATCTATCTTCTCTGACACATCTTGACTTGAGTGGTAACAACATTTACCAGAGAATCCCTTCCATATCGGTTATGTATCTAAATGATTGTGATATCTTGTCTCTATCTTCTATTTTAAGCTATTCTTCGTCCTCTATTACTTCCCCTCATCTTCAAGGAAATTACATAAACTCATCAATTTTCAACTGGCTTTCCCACTTGAATGGCAGTCTGGTAGTACTTGACCTGAGTTATAATGTGTTAGAAGGTAGAATTTCACAGTCGTTGAGTCATATGACTGCTCTAACTTATCTGAATTTATCTGCAAATCAACTTAATGGCGAGCTTTCGAAATCCATCTATAATTTATCCAGCTTGAAAGTTGCAGATTTCAGTTCCAACAACAATTTCACTGGGAACCTTGAAGATCTTTTATCTGGACATTTTGCTCTTTTGCAAGAGTTGTTTCTATCTGAAAACCAGTTAACTGGTTCAGTTCCCGATTTTACACTACTTCCGTTCCTTAGAGAATTGAGAGTCAGCTCCAATCACTTAAATGGGTATCTTACGTCAGTTTTTGAACACCATTCAGATCTCCAATTCTGGATTTGTCCAATAACCATCTGAAAGGCTCTTTACCCAATTTTACTGGATTTTCATCCTTGCAATTTTTATATCTTTCTAATAACAAGTTCTCCGGGAGTCTTTCTGATTTTTCTGGATGTTCATCTTTGCAAGAATTGTACCTTGGTGGAAATCAACTTACAGAATGGAGAACTCTGTCAACCAGACTACTCTCCAGTCTTAAAGTGCTGGACCTTTCAATGAACTGTTAGTAATTGTGCTCTAGAGACAATACTTTTTATATTTTAAGGAAAATATTTATTATTAAGGATTATGTTTTATTGATTATTATTTATTTATTATGTTTTATTTACTGCGTAATAAATTGAAAGCATAATAAATGTCCTTGGAATTTTGATACGTATTATATATCTTTAAGTATGTGACTTAAAAATGAGATTATATGAATAGTATCTTATTCCTAAAATTCCCTAGTCGAGTATAATTATTTAAGGACAATAATAATGCACAAAGACTAGTATGTTTCTTGACAGATGACCACATCTCATTGGTCATAGGTATGGGGATACTAAAGTCAAGAACATAAGTGCATGTATCAATGCATGACACTGGAATGACCCGCCGTGAGATTCTACATGTTAAGTAAGTGTCATAAGTAATTCTCACTGTGATAATGGTGTAATGATCCTTAGACCTGAAATCATTATATTTCTATACGAGAATTAATATACTTTGATTACATTAAAAGTTACCTTTGACCGGGTGATGATAAAAGTGGACATTGGGTATATTATGAATCGTATGAGAAATATGAATGATCTAGATGAGATTTAATCCTCATAATTTTAGGAGTGATATTATTGGCCTCTTGTTTGAGTGAGACTATGAAATGCACGGCCGTGCTCAAATGTTGATTTGATTTTAATAGTCTACTCATCGATCAAGAAAATAAAGATTAAATTATGAAGAGGATGACACGAGACATGCCTTGAGTTTAATCTATAATATCAAGATTAAATGGATTATATTACATGGAACATTATTCACGAAAGGCTTAATCGAATCACCGATTTATTATTATTACTTGGGTAGCAATGATGTATTACTAGATGCCGCTCATTGTTTATAATTTTAATTAGATATTAAAATTGTTGCCAACGTAATAATAACCTACAGGGTCACACACAAAGAACGCTTGAAGGAGAAATAATTTAAATTATGAATTTAAATTAAATAAGTAATTTATTTTATTTATGATATTAATTAAGTACGACTTAATTAATTATATAAATAGAATAAATGAATTACTTAAACTAATTCCAAAATTAATAATTAATTAATTAAGTGAGACTTAATTAAATAATTTAGAATTTTGGATTAGTATTAATTATAATTGGATTATAATTAGAAAACTTATTCCTATCTCTATATAATCTCTTTATGGGCTGATTTAATAAGATAGAGATTTTACAAAAACCCTAGCCGCTCTGAGAGAGGAGGAAGATAGAGAGAGAAAAAGTTTTCGGGTGCTAGTACACATCAATCCTTCATGAAAAGTGTTCGTGTGGATACCGTAGAGCGTAGATCGCGAGAGCGGGATACGTGGTGATTAAACAAGCTTTGGATCTCCATTAATCTTCCATTAATGAACTGTTAAAACTTCTAAAGGTATTTATTCTCTATCTCCGAATTAAATCTTTTGTTTTCGCATGGATCCTGCGGAGGGTTTCGCTATTTTGATTTATTTTTCGCGTTTATTCCGCTGCGTTTGTGTCACGAAACCCTACAATGGCATCAGAGCTACTTGCGAAACGTTTTAATTCGGTTATGTGCTTAACAGTTTTTGATATATAAGCATGTATGCGATCTATCATGATTTTATATTGATATAATATGTATATGTTTATATATATTATGAATATATGATATTCATATGATGTATAATCATGTGATGATTATGTGTGTTGATGTATGTATATGATACATATTTGTTCTTATTATGGGAATCGTATTTGATACGAATTCTGAAACGGCTGCCGTAGATTTTTTGAAATCTGTGTCCAATGTCCGATTTTTGCAAACGATATGTGTTTTCTGACTGGAATCGGGTCACTGAGCAATACTGACATAGTCAGCTCTGCGTCTGTAAGCCATTAGATGTCGTTACAGCCTCCAAAACGGTGATTTATGATTTTCTAAAAATTATTTGATTTTCTAAAATTTTGAGTATATGTATGTATATATTATGAATATATGATATTCATGTAATGTATAATCATATGATGATTGTATGTATCTCTGTATATGTATATATGATATATGCTTGTTTTTGCTAGGAGAATTGTATATGATACGATTTCTGAAACACCGTCAGATTTGGAGAAATCTGACTGCTGTATCCGATTTTCGTAAACGATATGTGTTTTCTGACTGGAATCGGGCCAATGAACAAAACTGATAGATATTCTATCACCGACGGGTCTGTAAGGCGTTTGACGTCGGTAAGGGCCTCGAAATAGCGATTTATTGTCTTCAGAAATCTGTTTTTAATTTTCTGAAATTTCGAAATTTGTTATATATGATTATATGATATGATTATATAATATGAGATATATGATATGTGTTATATGATAGCATGGTGGATGGTTATGGCCTAAAGACCCATAGGATAGTGGTTTTGATTTATGGTTTTGGTTTCTAAATACGACTTGCATGTCGTTTATTCATTGTAATTTAATTATCTCGAATGTAACTCGAGTTCTTCTTGTAATTTCATTAGAATAGTTTTATTTTTATTATTCAATGTAATTATCAATGAAGACTTGCAAGCAAGGAGGCGATCCAAAAGGGGATGATGGAGCAATGAAGAAAGAAGACATGTAATAGATAGTATTTTTAAAACCACCATAGACTGACCTTGATATTTCCATTAGCTTGGAAATATCATATAGGATGAGGCCATAACCAAACACGTTTAATTTACGCACATTACATATATGTATATGATTGCATGTATTGGTATGTATGCGTAGATATAATTGAGATGCATGCTTAATATTGATTAATCATGTATGTATTAGATACGACACCCATGCCATGTTTGCTTAAACAAGATAAAATCTGTAACGATTCAAGATTTTAAAATTAACAAACGATCATGAGATTCTTGTGTTTATGAAATATGGATTTTTAAAACACGGAATTAAATATAGATTTTTGATATCTATAATTGGGATTTTCTGACAAAAGCGAATATGCGTATTCGTAAGGCTGATGGGTTTTAAGTGTGACCATTGGTATCCTCCATTTACCTGGGAAATGAACAATTTAAGATGTCGATTTGAAATATTTGGTTCAAGGAAAAATTGAGGATCTCTTTATGATGTGATCATGATCGTTATAAATTTTCTAAAACCCCTTAACAAAATATTAAGTTTTACTCGGATGCTTTCCAATGAATGAACACTCATCGAATCCTAGATCGATAAGGGGAAGGACTGTCAGTGGCAGGAGACTCCTATCTATCGTGGTGAGATGCGACAAATATAAACGGTTATATTCGGCCGTTGTATCATTGGGTCTAACTTAACTGAGTCGTCATAATAAGTGAAAATAAACGGTTATATTCAACTATTATGAACTTAGAAGCATAGAGTTTGGTTAAAAGTCTATTAGATAGATAAGATCAATCGTTGTTCACCAAACTATCCAAGAATTATATATGATATAATTGACAACTGTTGTATACCTAAATAATCATTTTCTAAGGACTTCCAGTGGTTGACTTAGGACATGACAAAATATGGATCTTGGCTCACTAGAAAGAATTATGGGATATACTTTCCAAATTAATAGTAAGGGCTATTAGTTTGATAAAAATAGTGGGAGGTATATGATGATATACCATAATCACTTAAACATAATTAATATTAAATTTGCAATCTAGTTTATTTTATGCACTTTAATATTGTAGATATCAAATGATAAACACAAACAACTTCTCTATGCGATCAGTTCTTGAGAAGGACAAGTTGACGAGAATATATTTTCTTGACTGACATAGGAACTTGAGGATCGTCCTCGGGCACCACGATATTAGTCAAATCTCTTCCCCTGCTCTTAAAGTTGAGAATGTAACATGTGCAAATCATAGTGCTTATTGGAAGCAAATTGATGTTGCGACTGATGTTTCATGTCTCATGCTCGCAAATATATGTGTTGAGCTTAAGAAGCAATACAAGTATATAGATGCTTATGAAACGATTGAGCATAAGATATATTTGAAAGGGCACTATACACTTACAAGTAGGGAGAGTGAGACCCGGTTACACCACATGTTCTAAAGATTATAGGTATAATGAATACCATTGATATTTTGGGTTTCCAGATTGGTCTGGAGACAGTTAGATTTGATCTTACAATCTTTGAACAAATATTATTCTTATTTTGTTATGAACAATAAAGTGAATAAGATTGGTAAAACATCCATTGAGTTGCTAAGCATGTTGAGAACTGCTGAAAGTAATATGATAAATGCATGAACTACTACTATATTGATGGTAAACATAGGGAATGCAAAAGGGAAAGGAAAATGAAAGGCAAGGAGAAGATTTGATCTAGTTCCGTTGTCAAACCAAAGTCCAATCCCTAAAGCAGACTCTAAAGTCTGAATGAGGTGTTGATAAAGAAGACGATTGTCACTTCTGTGGAAAGTTGGGAGACTGGAAATTAAACTGTCATGCTTAATTGGAAGATTGGAAGATGATGATCAATAAGGGTCAAGCTTAAGGTATCGGGTTAGAATTGGAGTAAAGATAGTTGCTCTGGTTCGAGGAACTCGTTACTTAATTTTTGGCCTATAAGGAAAATTTAGAACTTGATGATTGTTATAACGTGCTTGCAATTGGTAGGGACATTATTTCAGTTTCTTGTTTGGACAAGAAAGGCTTTTTCATTTTAATTAAATAACAATAGTTGTTTATTCTATTTTGATGATGAGCCTTATAATGTTGCACAACTAATTAACAATTTATATGTTCTAAAGTGACTCAAATAAAATATTACCTTTGGCACTGTTGTTGAGGCCATATTAATGAGAAACGCATTTTCAGAATACATAAGGATGCATTCATGGAAAAGTTTGATTATGAATTATACAAAAGGATGCGAATCTTGGCTTATTTGGCAAAATGACTAAAACTCCTTTTACCGGACATGGTGAAGGGATCATTGAATGGGTATGACTTATATATAGTGATGTATGTGGTCATATGTGTACGATGACAAAAGGTAGATTTTATTAACTTCATAAAATTTACTAATTATTTTAGTAGATACAGATATATGTATCTTTTGAAGAACTAATCCGAATCATTTAAAAAGTTCAAAGACTATAAAGATGAAGTAGAAAATATCAAAGAAAGGTTTTTGATAGGAGGGATCACACCTTGTTGGACATGGTGCGATCAATGTTGAGTCAATGAATCTTCCAATTAGTTTCTGGGGTTGCACTCTGGAAACGGCTCCACATACACTTAACATTGTTCCTACTAAAACGGTTCAAAAGAATCCTTATGAGATATGGACTGAGAAACGTCACAGCATGTCATTTATGAAAATTTAGGGATGTGAAGCGTTTGTGAAACGTCTAATCTATGACAAGCTAGGACCAAAATCAGATAAATGTAATTTTGTGGAATACCCAACTGCAACAAGGGGTTATTCTTTCTATAATCCTTCCGAGAACAAAGTGTTTGTTGCTCGAACTGCTGAGAGACAGTGGGAGGATAATAGATCTCAATGAAGTTTGAGACCCACATGATAATGTTGAACCAATGGAGGAACCTGAGCAGAATATACAAGAAAAATAATACTGCTCAAGAAACACAGGTATTCGTAAGTCTAGTAGGATTCGCCATGAGCTCGAGAGATAATATGGATTTCTCTTGACTCAAGATGGTGATGTGATGCTTATGGATGAAGATGAGCCTCTCACCTACCAAGACGCTATGAACACTCCAGATTCTAAGAGATGGTTGGATGCTATTAAATCTGAGATGGAATCCATGTATACTAATCAAGTAAGGACTTTGGTTGTTCCACCTGAAGGGGTAAAACCTATAGGGTGCAAGTGGGTTTTCAAGAAGAAGACCGACATGGATGCTAATGTATAGACCTATAAGGCACGATTGGTGGCAAAAGGTTTCAAGAAAATTCATGGTATTGACTATGATGAGACCTTTTCACCAGTTGTTATGGTCATGTCCATCAGGATTTTGCTTGCTATAGCTGCTTACTATGACTATGAAATCTGGCAAATGGATGTCAAAACCACTTTCTTAAATGAGAGCCTTGAAGAAGATATGGATGTGTACATGACACACCCTAAGGGTTTTGTTGATCTAAAGGATGCTGGAAATGTATGTAAGTTGCGTCGATCCATTTATGGATTAAAGCAGGTCTCGAGGAGATGGAACATTTGTTTTCATGAAACAGTCAAAAAGAGTTTGACTTTATTCAGAATGAAGATGAAACTTGTGTTTACAAGAAGTTTAGTGGGAGCCATGTGGCATTCCTAGTATTATATGTTGATGATATATTACTAATAGGGAATGACATTCCTTCTCTACAGACTGTGAAGACTTGGTTGAGAAATAATTTCTCAATGAAAGACTTAGGCGATGTGACATATATATTAGGGATTGAGATCTATAGAGATAGATCAAGGTGATTGATCGGCCTAATTTAGAGTACATACATTGACAAAGTTTTGCATCGATTTCAAATGCAAAGAGACTAAAATGGATATGTCCCAATGTCTCATGGAATAGTGATCTTAAAATAAAATTTGTCCTAAATCATTGGATGATAGGGACTGCATGAGTAAAATTCCATATGCGTCAGCAATTGGTTTTATAATGTATGCAATGATATGTACTTGTCCTGATGTCTCGTATGCTTTAACCATAATGAGTAGATACCGATCTAATCCAGGTGAAGGTCACTGGACGATAGTCAAGAATATTCTTAAGTACTTAAAGAGGACTAAAGATTCATTCTTGTTATATGGAGGAGATGTGAAGCTAGTTGTAAGAGGTTTCAGTGATACTGGTTTCTAGACAGATAACGATAATTTAATGTTTCTGTCTGACTTTGTGTTTTATTGAGATGTTGTATGCTGGAATGGTTCACAGCAAAGACAATTGTTGATTTTACAATAGAACCTGAGTATATTGATGCTTGTGAAGCAGCCAAGGAGGCTGTTTGGGCATGTACTTAGGAGATATCACCTAATTAATGAGATTAATGATCAAGGAGATATACATATATGTAAAGTGTATACTAATAATAATATTGCAGACACACTGACTAAGGCTTTGTCGCAGCAGAAGCACGAAAGTCACACTAGTTCCATGAGTATTGGATACTTGGATAATTGACTCTAGTGCAAGTGGGAGATTGTTAGTAATTGTGCTCTAGAGACAATACTTTTTATATTTTAAGGAAAATATTTATTATTAAGGATTATGTTTTATTGATTATTATTTATTTATTATGTTTTATTTACTGCGTAATAAATTGAAAGCATAATAAATGTCCTTGGAATTTTGATACGTATTATATATCTTTAAGTATGTGACTTAAAAATGAGATTATATGAATAGTATCTTATTCCTAAAATTCCCTAGTCGAGTATAATTATTTAAGGACAATAATAATGCACAAAGACTAGTATGTTTCTTGACAGATGACCACATCTCATTGGTCATAGGTATGGGGATACTAAAGTCAAGAACATAAGTGCATGTATCAATGCATGACACTGGAATGACCCGCCGTGAGATTCTACATGTTAAGTAAGTGTCATAAGTAATTCTCACTGTGATAATGGTGTAATGATCCTTAGACCTGAAATCATTATATTTCTATACGAGAATTAATATACTTTGATTACATTAAAAGTTACCTTTGACCGGGTGATGATAAAAGTGGACATTGGGTATATTATGAATCGTATGAGAAATATGAATGATCTAGATGAGATTTAATCCTCATAATTTTAGGAGTGATATTATTGGCCTCTTGTTTGAGTGAGACTATGAAATGCACGGCCGTGCTCAAATGTTGATTTGATTTTAATAGTCTACTCATCGATCAAGAAAATAAAGATTAAATTATGAAGAGGATGACACGAGACATGCCTTGAGTTTAATCTATAATATCAAGATTAAATGGATTATATTACATGGAACATTATTCACGAAAGGCTTAATCGAATCACCGATTTATTATTATTACTTGGGTAGCAATGATGTATTACTAGATGCCGCTCATTGTTTATAATTTTAATTAGATATTAAAATTGTTGCCAACGTAATAATAACCTACAGGGTCACACACAAAGAACGCTTGAAGGAGAAATAATTTAAATTATGAATTTAAATTAAATAAGTAATTTATTTTATTTATGATATTAATTAAGTACGACTTAATTAATTATATAAATAGAATAAATGAATTACTTAAACTAATTCCAAAATTAATAATTAATTAATTAAGTGAGACTTAATTAAATAATTTAGAATTTTGGATTAGTATTAATTATAATTGGATTATAATTAGAAAACTTATTCCTCTCTCTATATAATCTCTTTATGGGCTGATTTAATAAGATAGAGATTTTATAAAAACCCTAGCCGCTCTGAGAGAGGAGGAAGATAGAGAGAGAAAAAGTTTTCGGGTGCTAGTACACATCAATCCTTCATGAAAAGTGTTCGTGTGGATACCGTAGAGCGTAGATCGCGAGAGCGGGATACGTGGTGATTAAACAAGCTTTGGACCTCCATTAATCTTCCATTAATGAACTGTTAAAGCTTCTAAAGGTATTTATTCTCTATCTCTGAATTAAATCTTTTGTTTTCGCATGGATCCTGCGGAGGGTTTCGCTATTTTGATTTATTTTTCGCGTTTATTCCGCTGCGTTTGTGTCACGAAACCCTACATGAACTCCATCCGAAGTACAATCTCTGAAGCACACTTGTCCAATCTTTCAAGCTTAAGCCGTATGCGTACATCATCTAATTCTCTGACATTTGAGATAAGTTCTGAATGGCTTCCTTCTTTCCAACTCTGGGAACTTTCTTTGGATTCGTGCAAGTTGGGTCCAAAGTTCCCTAATTGGATTCGAAATCAAAGAAACATTAACAGTCTTGATATCTCTAACAGTCAAATTGCAGATGACATCCCTATTTGGTTCTGGAACCTCTCAAATAGTATGGAGCTGTTAAATCTATCTTCCAACAAAATTAGGGGTAAATTTTCCTTTAATTGTTTAACTTTTCAAGAGATAGATTTTAGCTCAAATTATTTTGATGGACCACTACCACCAATTGTTGCACATTGTTCAAAAATAAATCTATCGAAAAACATGTTCTAAGGAACACTTTCATTCTTATCTGTTGTTAAAGGCTCATTTTTAAGCTTTCTTGATGTCTCACATAATCAATTGTGTGGTGCAATTCCTGATAATTGGATGAATTTTGAAAGTATAGCATTTCTTAACTTAGGATATAGCAATTTTTCTGGTAGAATTCCAACTTCAGTAGGACATCTACTTTCCCTCCAGACACTAATTCTGCGAAACAATAGGCTCTATGAAGAACTGCCTGCATCTATCGGAAATTGCAGCAACCTTGGTTTTTTAGATATTGGGTTAAATAAGCTAACAGGAAAGATACCATCATGGATCGGGGAAAGGCCTACCGCATTTGTATGCAATAATCCTAAAATCTAATAGATTTAACGGTGGCCTACCTCATGGAATATGTCATCTAAGGAATCTTCATTTCCTAGACCTGTCCATTAACAGAATTTCTGGAACTATTCCTCCATGCTTTGGTAACCTTTCTGCCATGATCCAAAATGGAAATGAAGTCAGAGAGCATAACTACTCTTCAGTCGGAAATTCAACAGGAGCCCGAGACTATTATGTTGACAATGTACTGGCAAGGTGGAAAGGACAGGAATTTGAGTATGGAAGAAATTTTGCATATCTGAAGATGATCGATTTGTCAACCAATGAATTGACCGGAGAAATTCCTCTGGGGATAACAAAACTTCTAGAGCTCAAGGGATTGAATTTGTCAGAAAATAAAACCGGAAATAGGGCGATTGAAAGTGTTAGAATGCTTAGACTTGTCCACCAACAAATTTTCAGGTGAAATTCCTCCAAGCATGTCTGGATTAAATTTCCTTGCATTCTTAAATCTCTCAAACAACGACTTCTCGGGAAAAATTCCATCTGGTACTCAACTTCAAGGATTCAGTATATCCACATATGAAGGAAACACTGGACTATGTGGTAAACCACTCACAAAGATATGTCCAGGAGATGAACCAGATGACATCCTTCCATCTGGCGAGCATGATGTTGATGAAGGCGACAGTGAATATGAGAGGTGGCTTTATATAAGTGCAGCACTTGGTTTCAGCACTACCTTTTGGAGCATCACTGGAAGTTTAGTGCTAAACCATCGTTGGAGACATGCATATTTCCAATTTCTGTACAGCTTGAAAGAACGATTTTATGTTGCCATGGCAGTGCGCATTGCCAAATTTCAAAGAAAAGTTTAAAGCTCTGAGGTGATTATTCTTGGTTGACATGGTTTGAAGAAATTGTCGGGCCTCTATTCTACCCTGCATGAAAATAGTTAAACAAATTGGTATTGTTTTATGCTTTTGCTTCATGTTATGGTTGTGTTTGGCTTGTAACAATATATGTTATGCTGTTTTGATGATTATTATGAAATAATAAAAAGTAGTATAAGCCCATCCCGAATGGCCTATATGTAATACTACATATTTATACTATATTATTAGCCGAAACATTAAAACTTTTGATCGGTCTGTCGGTACTGAGTTACAGGCCAATACATGTCCTAACTATATACATATTTATATTAATTAAAATTTTATTTTTTGGGCCAAATTATATATTTATTATAACACGATCCAAATTATAACATATTTATATTAAATAAAATAAATTTATATAAAATAATAGAACATGTAGTATTAACATAAATTTTTAATATTCTATCAAAGAATAACAAACACCATATTATTTATTTATTCATACAAAAAATAAATTATAAAGACACATGTAATATGTCTATTTTGTCCTTAATACTTCCCAACTCATACGCTCTACATCGCGTATATATAATACACACAACACAATCTTTAAACCCTAGTTTCTGTCCCAGCCGGCCAATCTTCCCCCCAAAGGTCAGTGCTCGCCGCTCCTCTAAACCCTAATTTTTACCAATAATTCTATTAATTTTACAGCCTTCTCGTCAGTTTATGCTTTCAATTGAGGGAATTTTATATATTTGATTTGTATGTTTGTATTGTGCTTGTTTACTTGCACGTTTTGTTGAGATTCAACTACAAGTCACTTGCATTTTGTTTATCACTTGTTTTGTAATTTTATTGGGTTTTTTTATTTGTTAAATCATTTGTAATTTAATTTCTATGAGTGTATCACTGTGATTGGTAGCAGGCTATGATTTATTGATATATGATCAAAGATAAGTTAGTGTGATTTTACTTGGTGGTTGGTATACTTATGTTAGCAAGCCTTGTTAGTTTGTCGATTGATGGGGGTATTGCGTGTTTTTGTATTTTGTCGGGTGTTTATATTGGTCTTTGTTTAGATTGGAGACGGTTAATGACAAATGTAAATGTCGTGTTATGTTTGTTAGATACAGTTATGCTGTTTTGGTGATTTTAGGGTTTGGGGGGGGGGAATTTGTAGCCAAGGGACTAAATGGTAATTTAATTTTTAGGTGTACTATGGCTCCGAAACAGCCCAACACTGGACTCTTTGTGGGTCTCAACAAAGGACACATTGTAACTAAGAAGGAGCTGGCACCTCGTCCGTCTGATAGGAAAGGAGTATGTTCTTTTTTGCTCTGTATACTTTGTTATTCAATGCTAGGGTCTGATTGGTTGTTGTGTGCCTATGATTTGATGTGTTAATATAAGATTTGTTTGTAATTTTGTCAGAAAACCAGCAAAAGAACCCACTTTGTGAGAAACCTCATCAGAGAAGTTGCTGGGTTTGCCCCTTATGAGAAGAGGATTACCGAACTGCTCAAAGTTGGAAAAGATAAGCGTGCATTGAAAGTGGCTAAGAGAAAGTTGGGCACTCACAAGAGGGCAAAGAAGAAGAGAGAGGAGATGTCCAATGTTCTTCGGAAAATGAGGTGATGTATTTTATTGAACAATCACAGAAGTTTGCGTCTTTTTGTCGGGTTTTATCTCCTTTGTGGTGTATCAATATCTAATGCCTAATTGTCACTATTTTCAACAGGGCTGGAGGTGGTACCGAGAAAAAGAAGTGAGTAGCAGCTGTTGATCTTTGCAATTTTAACGAGATAGTAGCAGTTGATAATTTTCTTTAATTTGTAATTTTGTCATCACAGTTGAATTGTGTCGATGAAATTTATGACTGGTTTAAGACAGTGGTGTTATATGCAATCTATTATGTGAAACCATGTTGCAATTTATTATGTGAAACTATGTTGCGCTATTCAAAATGTCAATTTTAGTTTATATATGATTTGTTTAGTAATGACATTCAATTGCCTAAAAATGACATGAGGAAATGCTTTGCAAGGATTATAATATGAGGATATCTTTTGAAGATGTATTTGAATCTCACTTGTATATGTAATGTATTTTCTAGAGGAAATGACTACAAACTGTTGGTTGAGGAGAAACATATAACCCTGTTTTTTTTTAAAGAACTGTTGACCACTGCCTATAGTGATCAAAAGCAATGTAAAATGCTTGAGCTCAAATGGATGGAGTTAATAAAATTGTATAACTTGGTGAATAATTGTTACTGGTTAGATCAGATGGAAAAGTAAGGAAGGCTCAATGACTAACTGAGCTACAAAAATTGTGTGCTTTCATGAACAGGAAGCAAGTAGAGAGAATATAAATTGTTACAAGTCCAAAGTGTAATCTATTGCATAATTATTTGTTCTTGAGATTTTTGGACACCGAGTACATTTTGTTTCTTAAAATTTAAATTACTGCCAAGTAACTGCAATGGGACTTCTAACTGTATATTTCCCATAGTTGAAGGCCAAGGAGCCAAATGAAGTACTACCCGAACCAGGCCTCTGTCCAATTGTAGTAAAACTAACTTGATAGCTCAATTTCATGCCCACGCTTGAAAAATGTAGGACTTTCGGCTCAACTCTCACTGATGTTCCACTTGGTGCAATCACCTGCACAACATAGACACTCCTTGCAGGCCCCGCATTTGTGACTGTTCTCTTGTGTGTAATAGTTACATTATTTGAAGTTTTCTCACTAAACGTGATTGAGAATGATGGATAATTCAAGTTGCCTGACTGCAAAAGTTTTGAAGAACCAGGACAACTGAGATTTCTCCGCGACAATATGGCTAACTGTAAAGAGGTATAGTTAAGACTACAAAGATAATATTGGATGTCTTTGCTAGTAACGTCATAGATGAGGCCCGGGTTGGAAGCCTTTTCAGGATCAACATGACCTGAACCATATGCAAAAGGGGTTGCATATTTTGAACCATCTGTTGAGCCCGTGTCGCCTATTAGGGATTTTTTGCTGTCGATTGTGTAAGCAGTCGTCATTAGGGAAGATTTGATTGCAGCCGCTGACCAGTCCATATGAGCAGCCTTTATGAGTGCAGCTAATCCAGAAACATGAGGGCAGGACATGGATGTGCCTGAGATTATGTTGAAGAGAACACTTCTGTTATCGCTCTTGAGCTGTAATGGACTAATATTTGGTGGCCATGCGGCTAAGATGTTGACTCCTGGTGCTGTCACATCTGGTTTGATTACGTCAGGTCCAATTAAACTTGGGCCTCTAGATGAAAATGCTGCCATAACTGGTGCAACATTCCTGTATGTTGTGCCTTTAAACATGATTGAAGCTGATGGTTGTCTAGTTGAGTTCACATAATTTTTAATAGCATTACCAGCTAAAGCTCCTAGTGAAGTTGCTGGTAATACATGTGGATCAGCAAAGAGTTCTTCACCACCATTTTCAGTGTTTACAAGCAGCATTGCAGCACCCCCTGCAAGCATCACTTGTTCTGCCTTTTTGGCTCGGCTATTCCCTCCTCGTTCACAAACTACAATTTTCCCCTTCACAAGCACCGGTGAGAGGGTACCATTAAAGCAATACTGAGCCCCTTGTATACCTGCAGTCTTACCGAACACAATTTGCAATTTTTTAATATTTTTACCTGAATACAATGACGCCCCTTTAAATAGTTGACCATCCCCAAGTTTCACTGTGGTTGGAAAGCTCCTGTCAAGGTAGCTTGCACCCACAGTCATGATCCATGGTGCGACATTGCCAACAGTTGAGCTATAGGGGCCTGAATTTCCAGCTGAGCATGACACAACGACCCCCTGTTGAAATGCGCCAAGTGATGCAATAGCTATGCTATCTTGATAATAAGGCTTTGCAATACCACCTAAAGAGAGTGACATTATATTGACCCCATCACTAACAGCTGTATCCATGGCAGCTAATATATCGGAGCTTGAACAACCAAAAGCATAACAAACTTTATATGCTGCAATTCTAGCCGTAAACATCATTCCAGTAGCTGCACCTTTAGCATTACCAAAAAAACTTGCACCTGGTACAAGATTACCAGCTGCAGTTGATGCAGTGTGTGTACCATGGCCTTCTGCGTCACGGGGAGATCTGTAATCCACTGTTTCATTGATTTTTCCTCTAAGTGATTCATATCCCTTGAAGAAAGCTCTTGCTCCAATCAGTCTTCTGTTACAATTTGAGATTGTGAAATTTGTGCCCTCTTCACATTTGCCTTTCCAATTTGGGGGCACTGGAGGCATGCCAGTGTCAAAGAAACTAATGTGTTCTGGCCATATTCCAGTGTCCAGAATACCAATTATAACATTAGAAGCTAAGTTCTTGGGATGCCAGAGTCCCCTTCCAGGATTTAGGCCAAGAAAACCCGGTGAATGAGTAGTGTGGAGGCTCAGCATTTCATCAGGAATGACATAGAGAAAACCATCAATTTTTGTCAATGATTTTAGGTTTGATTTGGTGAGTGTTGCAGAAAAACCAAACATTGTTGTTTCATAGATATATAGGACATTGGGTGGGTATGCTTCTTCTTCTTTGTTTTCTTGAATTGACAATTTATGAACAGAGTCCATGACATATTCATGCCATTTTTTCGTAGTCTCAAGACTTGTGATCTTCGACTTGTCCATATGAACTATATATGTTCCTTTTTCTGTCATTATACATGAAGTTGTTGAAACCATCAAGGCTAGTAGAAGCAAGACTGTCATTAAGCTCATGGTTGCTGATGTATTACTGCCAAAAACACGAATATATTGTTAGAAACACACAGCACGTTTAAATCATAATTAAGCTCGATCAAGTTTAAATACAAATACAGCATTTTCTATTTTATTTTTAATTCTGAGTAAAATCTTCTCAGAACATTTAATAGATATCGGGGTAAGAGGGGAGAGCTAGAACAATAATAATGAACATATATATAGAATACGTACATGCACACCTGCCTTTGGCATGAAAGCAAGGAGATGAAACAAGCCCGAGTGAACGAGCAGTGTTTGAAGGAAGATATAAATAGCGAAACAGCAACTATAAAGTAGTAAACAACCAGAGCAAAGTATTATTATGTTGGACCATGCATGTTATAATCCAATCTCTCACTTGCTGTTGAAGCAATCAAATATAAACGAAGTAGATTAATCTGAAAGAGTTTAAGAAAGTTAATTTACTTATAACATAATATTAACATTCTACTTTGTTTGGATATACGCTATTTATAAAAAAACTCCGGTTCTAATGGGTAGAAAAACAAAACTTACAAGCTTTACAGTTTACTTAACCTTCATATTAAGATACCGGAACAAGTAGATTTACTTGATCATATGTCCCTGGTCCAGTGAGTTAGTTTCTTGAAGCTCTGTTTCTCACTATTGCTTTGAAAATTTTATAATTTTATGTCATATTAGCCTAAAATCTTAACTAAGATTACTTAATGGAAGAAAGAAGAGAACAAATTATCTTAGAATGTGGATTAAGCTAATAATGACAGAAGAATAATACGCCGTTATGTCTCACTAAAATCCATAACCTAAAAAACCAGAGCGTGATGAGATAGCCCGAGTTTGAAGTAGTTCTGTGTCATCATCATGCATATCAATCTACAAAACAAATTATTGCTTCTCTTTGCAAGCGTGAAAGGAAATTTTAATACACTTCTTAAAAGAGTAGTCGAGTGTATTAACCTTTTTAGTGGGCATATATATTGGCAGTCTCCAAATGGTAATAATCATGAAAGCTTTCTTGGAGTCAACTTTAAGTTTTCGAACCACTTATTATATTGCTCCAATGTGATTTTGCAGAGAATGATAGTTACTTACAAGTACATCATGTACTTGGCAAAAGTAACAATGTCCTTAAAATTTACATGTGTGTATATAAAACAGAAGAAAATTCACTTTAGATTGAAATTTATCATAAACTTAGCCTAATTTTACACAGACTTGGTATGTTGTGCTTGAGCTTAAGGAGTTGAATAAAGAAGCTGATGAGTTGGGTTTCTAGACATAGAAAATGTAGTCTAAAGACAGAATAATTTAAGCTTGGGCCATGAATACATTATACATGTGCGGGTGAGGGTGTGGTAGGAGCAGCCTTGCGGGGTGGAAATGGTAGTGGCGGTGGAGTAGTGGGCAAGATCATTTTTGTTAGAGGGTGGTCAATCAACAAGAGTGGATGATGATTTTTGATGAATGCACACGGTGGAGGTGAGTTGAGCAGGTAGCTAGCATGGGGTGCCATGCAGTAAATCTAGTACTAGTATTTCACCATTTTGTAACAATTTTCTTTCTTGAAAAATGTAAGCAGAATCTCGCTGAATTATTATGTAAATATATTTTCAATTCTAATATAAACCCATAACAATCAACAAAAGTAAAAGAATTGTAATTTCACACACTTGCCCAGGGTTTATCAAAGTCAAAGGCCAAAGTAAAAGAAAGGTCCAAGGCCTTAAAAATGCCCGCAATGAAATCCCTCAACAAAGAAGGGAAAAAGTGAACACTCGAAACTAAACTCCTTCTTTGTAATTTTTTTTTAAGGTTTTCTGGTATTTGCTTCGTTAATTCAAAAATAAAACACTTTTCCTAGAAAATTAGTACTTGGATTTTTTTTAAAATTTTCTTTAAAAATACTTTTCATTCAAAATTAAAAATAATTTTTTTTATCGCCTAACCATGTTGTTTTTTTAAATTGTAACACTTCATTCGAACATTTTACTAACCTTGTAAGTTAAATTTTATCAAATTTATAATGTTAAATTTTGTTTTAATTTTTGACCGAGCTAATAGTAATATTCAAAATCAAGTATGTGGAAAAGTATTTTTCTTTTATTTTTGATTGTTTTAAAATAAAAACAATCCTATTTTTGAGAAAAAAATTTCTCTCCAAATTTTATGGAAAGTTACTATCAATTATTCAAAAATATTACATTCTTTATTATATTTAAAAATAAACTCAAATTAAAATTATTACCAAACAATTATTTGATTTATCCTCTAACAATCCTAAACAAATATTTGTATGTACCCAACATCAAAGCATTACTCATAAATTATCAAATTAATATATATATATATATATATATATATATGGAAAATTGTGTACTTATAATTACTTCTAATATAAAATATATAGGAAATTTTACAGAAATATATATATTTTTACCTTTTGTTTTTAATTTTACCGTTATTTGAATTATCATTCAATTCTATACTATCAGTTTTTTAAATATACGGTTACAAGCAATTTTAACTTTCTCTCTTTTTAAATATACGGTCCACGTATTGAGTGTTTATAACCGTTGCCTTCTTCTCATCTCGTATCTCCATTAACGCAACAGATCTTCAAATCCTACAATCCGCACTCTTTCTTTAAGTTCGAAGCTTCTCTTCAACTTCTATGGCGATGTTGAAAGTTTTCTGGCCAGCTTCATCATTTTGTACTCTCCCTCTCTCCCTCTCTCTCTTTCTCACACACACACGCGCGCGCGGTTTATTAATTGGAGTATCAGGGTGATTTTGTGACTATTTAAGGCTTGTTATGTATATAGAAGTGAAAACACTTGTTTATTTGTGATTTAAGTAATTAAAATAGTTGCTAATTACATTATATAATTGTTTTGTTAACTCCATGTGTGATTATAGCCCTAATATATTGTGAACAGTACCGGAGATTGCTATTTTCAGTTGTCTTGTGTTGAAATTGTGGTGGATCTGTGTCTGTATTGTGGATGAGAGATTATTTGTATAATTGCAGTTGTATTGGAGAACTGGTGGAGTGTGTTGAGATGTTATGTCATTGTAGGTTGAATTAAGATTAGTTTGTTAGTTTTTGCATTTATTTTGGTTATTTGAGATCAGTTTGTTAGTTTTTGCATCTTGTTTGGTGAATTGAGATCAATTTGTTTATACTATGTAGTCGAGGCCCCGCAAGAGCTCTCATTTTAACTATCTATTTATATCAGTTACAACTTCTGCAACCTTGTTTGCAAAGTTGCAACTATATTTACTACTTCTGCACCCATGGTTGTAACTTCTTAATAAGTGTGTAGAGGTGTTATATGATAATGAATGTTGCTTGATATTTATTGTTCTTAATAGTTAGGTGTCTTTAATTCACATCATGGCCTATACAAGATTCTCATCTGGTTCGCGCTCTCCTTCGGTTGCCTCTGTTTCTCCATCCAAATATAAATTCAAGGCTTCCCCGAAGAAAATGAAAGTGAAAAACTTGAAGTTAAGAATTAAATCAAAAAAAGGAAAAGTTAGTATTTAGAGATGATCTTTTTCCACCTCCCGAGATATATTTGTATTGATATAAAGTATGTTGCTCCAAATATAGATATTTATAGGTTGATGGGTAGTATCTTCTGTTGCAACACGTTTATCTAGTTTTTTAAAATTATTTAGTAAGTGAATTTAATGTGTAATTTAAATTTATTGAAATTGCATAAGATGCTTTTGACAAAAATGTTGTTAAAAAATTGTAGGTTATTTTTAGTTACCTTTTCGATTTCTTTGAGTTTCACATGTAGTTGCTTTGGTTGCAATTTGTTGTAAAGTCCTACTTTATCAGAAACTTTGCATTCTTCATTTTAGGTTACTTCTAGTTGCACCTTATTTATTTGAGCATTTAATAATTTCAAAACCAGGAAAGGTGTGATAAAATGCTACATATAAGTAGTGATGAAAACTTTTGTTCCATGGTTGTTGGGAAGACCATCCAACTATATATTTGTTTTGTATATACTATTTTTCTTTCCTTGTTTGCTGTTCATTTTTTACTAGAAGTTGGTTTCATCTATTAAGTTTAAATGTTGTTGTTTTTTTATTTTGTAGGGTATGAAATATGATATTCCACCTGAAAAGCACAAGCCAGCTAAAATTAGTACCATGAACAAATATGATCCGATCACTCAATTACGAGAATTGTTATCTCCAAAATAGCTTGATGATTTTCGTGCTTATTGATTTGGGCAATTTACTGACCTACCAAGCTGATCCACAATCTGGTACTTAGGCAATTAAAGCAACCAAATCCCCATGAGCTTTGGATCAACGTAACACCAGTGTGAGTTTTTACAAAATGACTATGCTAACGTTCATTAGTTTTTATGACATTTTTAATTCATCATTTTAGTTTTAATATGTTTTCTTTGGCTTCTTATTATACAGACATAGTGGAATATATATGCTATCAATTGTTGAGTACTTCGTTATGCAGAAGCGATTTCCTAAAGATTCTTTTGGACTTGAATTTCATAGATCTAGAATTGCTTTTTCATTTTATTCATATGCAATGGCAAAGCAGATTTATGGATATGATAGTGAGTCCGAGTGTGTGGATCATGGTGTTGTACATGTAAAAGTTCTACCAAAGAGGTCTTCTCCAAAAAGGAGAAAGGTTATCACAAGAAAAAGAAAATCAATAAGAGATTCTCCAGTGAAACCAAAGAATTCATCAAAAAGCAAAAAGGTTATGCGCAAGTGATGGCTTTTATCGTTTCTAGTCAAACTTCTATATCGACTAACACTGAAATTGTACTTAGATTTCAACTTTATGTTACCTATGGATACTCTTTAAAATTGTTTAAACTATCGGTAACTTTATGAGAATATTAAAATTAACCATTATTTTAAAAATTTTATTGTAGTTGCATTTTACTTGTACTTGATTACTTTTAGTTGTAATTGGTAACTCATTTGATTGCAAAATTGTAGCAATCTTTGCAAACATGGTTGCAGAAGTTGCAAACTAGGTTATAAAAATTATAAATTTCAAACAATAAGATTTTAACTTATTTTTTAATTGTTATAAAAGAAAGAGTAAATTGCAAAGTAGTGATGACTGTAATTATTAAATCTGATTCCGCCAAAGCTTGAATACACAAAAGTGATGCTCGACCTTTTCACCTCAAAAGTTGCAAACAATGTTGCAAAAGTTATAAATAAGGTTGCAAACATGTTTGCAAAATTGCAACCATGGTTAGATCTCCAAGCTTTCCATAGTTGACTTGTACTTTGTGATCGTTCTTCATGTCTCTCATGATATCTGCAATCATGTACTTTGTTTTAATATTTGAAAACTTGTTTTTAATCATATCTGCTATGAGTGTTGCGGTTGCTTATCACCGGTCTTTAAATCTTATCCCTAAATCACATGTATGGATATCATGAAACTTTCTGATGATGAAACAACTTATTTTTCCGTTCTTTGATGCTCGTAACATCCACTTATAATTTTTGTCAACACAAGCAACAAAGTATTCTTTCTTACAAGACTTCTGCACATAATATTGGAAGTTATTATTGATCGCATAGTGGCCCAAAACAATCTTCGATATCTCTTTATCTATATATATATGATCAACTTCTACATGCTTATGGTTTTTGTTGCTAATGACCAGCTCCTTGTTCAACTGGTTTTCTCCAACGCACTTGTCTGCAACTTCATCAACCAGAATAATCTGCCTAGCAATAAGCTCTGCAAACTCAACACAGTCCACAACTCCATCTGAAATAGTACCAACAGACTGCTCATAAATGACATTTGATGCAACAAAAATACAATATATCTTCGACAATGTGTGCCCCTGCGGGGCCTCTTGTACATAATGTCTTAAAATATATGCATTTCTGCATATATACAAACATAAAACATGTTTGCAAAATAGTTTGCAACTGATATGAGTGGTTGCAAAACATATTTGTAACTTATTTGTATCAAAGCACACACATACAATCATTCTATACTACAATTATGTATATATAAAAACATAAATAAACATACATATCTCCTCTCAATTTGATCTCTATATCTCAACTGAATTTCATCCCAATTTTGTTCCTAATCTCGTGCTTAATCATTCTCTATATATTCAATTCAAGTACACATAATTATTCTATACTACAGTTGTGAACATATATATCCATAAAATACATAAATAGTCATACATACATACTTTGTCATTCTATAACTCTCAATTTGATCTCTATCTCTATCACTGCTAATTCTGCATATATACATACATAATACAAATAAATATACTTACAAATCTCAGTCGCCGTAGCGAAACTCTCGTTGCCGCTCTGATTCAACTCAACGCCGCCGTGAAACTACCCTTGCGGGGCCGATTAATAGAAGGAGAAGAGCTAAGACGTCACTGAAGCTCGAAGATGCGTGATTGAGAGATATTGTAGTCGACAATTGGATTCAACGCTTCCATGTAGCAACTCGTCGCAGGTGATTCTCGTCGCCATGAGAATGAGAGAGGTTATGCTATAGTCTGTGTTGAGCGTGAATGATAGATACATGGGGTAATTGTATAAGTTATAACAGATAACCGTATTTTTAAAAAATTAAAAGTATGGACCGTAGTTTTATAATTTTAGAAATGTTTAGGGGTATATTTAAAAGTCTTGTAGTTAAGTTATGTAAATTTAAAATTAACCCAAATATATATTTATAATTTTAGTGACGTTAATTAAAACATCATATATATATAAGTAAAAATTAACACAAATATATAAATATATACTGCTTATTTAATAAAAAATATTATATAATATTTAAGTATAATTTTTTTAAAATATAATAAATATAATGATTTATTATACATATATATTATTTGTTTGAACAAAATCATTAACTATATTTATATTAATTAAAACTTATATATAACTCACATATTTATTAGCTTCTAATTTAATTATAATAAAATAAAATATATTTTACTTGAGTTGGAGATCCTTTGGCTTTTAGGATTTAGGATTTTGTGACAAATATATTTTCTAGCTTGAAAAGAAAATAAAGTACTAGTTTTTAAATAATTTATGAATATAATTAAATTAGTTATATCCTTTTATAAATATTATACATTTTATAATAACATATGCCATGAAGATGGGTGTATTCAATTGAGATTATGAAGTATTTTTTTGTATTTTAAAAATCTTGGTGTATTCAACTTGAATTGAAAAATATTCATTGAGGGGTATTCAATTAAGATTTCAAATAATGTTTTAAATCTGGGGTATTCAATTGAGATTTTAAATAATGATTTAAAATCTAGGGGTATTCAATTTAAATTATTATTAATTAATTAAAATTCAGGTATTCAAAAACTTATTAATACTCATGAATTTTAAAAATTCATAGAATATATTGAATTTTTCTATATATTTTTAATGTTAAAATCTTACATTAATACAAGAGATTCTACTGCATAAGAGATTGTACTGATTGGATACACCATCTAAATATCTAAATTTTTTAATTTATTTATAAATGATATTTATTATTATTTAACGAAAATATATATTTTGCACATTTTATTATATTTAATTATAACTATAGCACAATTTATTCCTAAAAGATTTATGGGATGATATCTTGTCAAATGTACCACATATTAAAGTGAACCCAAGAAAAAACATGGCGTATAATTCCTTTTGTACTTATTGGTTACTTGTTAATTTCTGCTTTAACAAACGCAACCATTTACAAACACCCAGGTAAGTTTTCTATAATTGCCTCGTACGTATTTCATTAATAATTTTAGGAATTTTGTAATATGATTATATTATATTTGCTGCATTTGATTATTTGTTGATCTGCTTGTTTTGGGTGTTCGTTTATTCAGTTTCTTGATTTGGGTTTTGTCTGTTTCGATTCATCTATATATGTAAGTGTATATTTGATTTGGGTTTATCAAGAATTGTAAAAATGGTGGTGGATCTGGTGATTGATGCCTGGGATTTGATTTTGATCTGTATCAAGACTCAAATTTTGGGTTAAATATTGAATTTTTTTCGACATAACTATGTTAAGTTTAATCTTCGAGTCGATAAATGCTTGAATATTGTGACTCTGGATGCTTTAATAGACAGCCGTAAAAACTGATTTTTTGAAGGAAAAAGAAAGAATGATCAGAGAAATGCAATGTAATAAAAGCTTATTTTCCACGTCAGTTTATTTATTTCATCTTGGAATGGTTGCCTATTTTTGTATAGTTTGGATGTTTGGCTGGTATTAAAATTTATGTGGTTTTTATTGGGTTTTCTAGGGATGATATGTATGTGGACGTTGGAAAACACTATTTAGTTGTGTGTTTAGTTTAGACTGCTGCCTCTACTTCTTTGGTTTTCGTCCAAAGAACTAAAACTTAGTTACTGTGTTCGAGAGTTTTGGTTGGGCATCTTTGACAATTATAAATTTATAATGTTCTTAGGTGGCTGTGTTTTATTCTGTAATATATTTTTAAAGGGTGATCTGGAATTGTTGCATTTACTTTGTAATGATGAACTTCAAAATATATGCGATTATATTGTTTTACTAGGTATGTTGGGCACATTAGAAAAATTATTTATAATCGGCAGGGTTTGGCTTTGCAGTCAGCAGCTCTGCTATGGAACTTACAGATAGTGGATTGGGGACTAATCAAACAGATCTTGAGCGATCATCAATATTATGTGGGCTCCCTGATGACATTGCCATCTTGTGTCTAGCAAGAATTCCGAGGAAGTATCATGCAAACCTCAAATGTGTTTCAAAGAAATGGAGAGAGTTGGTTTGTAGTCAAGAGTGGCATTTTTATCGTCAGAAGCATAATCTGGCTGAAACTTGGATATATGCTTTGTGTCGAGATAAATCTGAAAATCTTAGTTTCTATATGTTGGATCCTAACATGTCAAAAAAGGGTTGGAAGCGTGTTCAAAACCTTCCACCTCGCACCTTGAAGAGGAAAGGGATGGGGTTTGAAGTGTTGGGAAGGAAAATTTACCTGATGGGTGGCTGTGGTTGGATTGAAGATGCCACTGATGAAGTTTACTGCTATGATGCCGCCATGAACACTTGGAATGAAGCTCTTTCCTTGTCAACAGCGAGGTACAGTTCTTTATTCTTTTCTCTAGTCTTTTTTATTATAATTATAAGTTTGCAATGGCCTAATGGCACTGGCTAGAGTCGATTACGTTCTTGTAAAGATGTGCCTGCTGATTTTATATTATTACAATGATCTGACTTCTTCTGTTTTGCTTTAACGCTTTCAGGTGCTACTTTGCCTGTGAAGCTTTGGATGATAAGATGTATGCTATCGGGGGGATAGGATCAGGATCAAGTGATCCACATTCCTGGGACACATTTGACTATTGCACAAATTGCTGGAACTCCCATGTAGACCCAAACATTATTCCTGATATTGAAGACTCTGTGGTCTTGGACGGGAAGATCTATATACGCTGTGGATCTTCTGCAGTGTCGTCTCATGTGTATGCCGTTGTATATGAACCATCAAATGGCACATGGCAGCATGTAGATAGTGATATGGCGTCGGGGTGGCGGGGTCCTGGTGTTGTCGTAGATGGGAACTTTTACGTCTTAGATCAGAGTTCAGGAACCAGATTGATGCTGTGGAAAAATGACACTAGAGAGTGGGTGGCAGTTGGGAGGCTTTCACCTCTACTAACAAGGCCACCTTGCCAGCTTGTTGCGATTGGAAAAAGCATATATGTTGTTGGAAAGGGGCTTAGCACGGTGGTATTTAATGTTGGGAATGCAGCAGGGAGTATGGATGGACTGCTGGTTAGTTCATCTCTACCAAGACTAACTTCAGATGAGTCTGTAATTAGCTGTAAATCTGTTGCAATTTGAGTTAATATTATACATGGGTTGGGGCTGCAAGTGAGTACTCATTGGAAATTCAAAGTTGAGATTGTTGTTTGTTCTCTCATGACATGTCTAATATATATGCCCGTCCCGTCCTTTTTCATAACATATAAAACTACTAGTGGGAGTTCATACTGGATTCCCATTTACAACTCAAGCCCCTTCGAAATTGTTCTTATAAGTTAATGTTTATAATATTGTGATGACATGCATAATAAATATACTTTGAAGACATAATTTCCGGGCAAGGATCTGGTATTATGTTTAATTCTTGTTACCAGATAGAATTATTTGCATTTTGCTACTCTGCTATAAAATGAATAAACATGGCCTGAATCATCTGAACTGTGGAAACCCAACGAATTCCGCACAAAGAAATCAGTAAGAAATAATTCAGCAAAAATTAGTAAAAAATGTCACCAATTCTTTCATCGCTCAAAGTTCTTGCAACTTATAAGGATACCATAAGTGTTCTTACAAAAGCTACTTTAGTTTACTATAAATCTGGTGCTAGACATCGGGTTCGAGTATGAAATATTGAGCACGGTAAGTATCTACCTGTTGGACTAGGAATATCTAAAAATTGGCTACTTGAGACCTTGTCCCGTATTTATTTTCTGTCAAGTCCTTGCCCCCATACTTTAGATGGGTATAGAGTATAGACACATAAAGTTTTGATGCCCTTTGGCCTTTGCAGTCATAAACCCTAGACACCTCAATAGTCAGCCCCGACCTGTACTTGAGAACGGAGGAGTTTGTATTGCTGCTTTGGGATTCTAAACAATCTAGCCTCCTTTTTGACACTTGAAAATGTGTTAGAAAAACAAGCATTCTGCACATGCTAAAATATAGCCAAAAGGCCCAATTAGAAACAAATAGTGACAAGGCACGCATGTAGTGTATGCTAACAGGCCGGGTAGGGCTGCAAAAGCTTCTTTTTTTTTTTAGTAAAAAAACTATAGAACATTACATTAATGTCCAGAGGTTGTGGTTCTCTTAGCTTCAAGTGTTGAACCCTCGAGTGCTACTCGTGCTTCGTTATCCATTCTAAGGGCAAAAAGTGATGCTGCTTGTAGATACAACGCAATGTGCCAAACTGGAGAAATTACCTTGGCCTGCATTGCATCACCTACTGCTTCTCGTGGCATGTCACACAAGAGATAAGATAAACTACGTCAAGCACGTACAGTTGGAGATACCACCGGTCCATAATTAACAAACTGCTTGATCGAAAAGCCTAAATTAATAACATTGTTAAACTAAGATTCGACATTAAAATTTTAAATTAGCAAACAAGAAAAAATGTCTAAGAGTGTGACAGTGTGTTGAGCTCAAGTTGGCTAATCTGACATGATGAGACTTCTCGAGGGCAGTTTTGGTTTATGACATGCCAGAACATGCATCATATTTATCTACCCTGTCCTTCAATAGTATGTATATCATGTTAGGAATTCCTGTTGCCTCGTCTTTGCATAAATTGAAATTAACAGTTATTACAAGCAATAATAAGAATAGATAATAATAATCAAGATAGATGAACACCAAGATTTATACGTGGAAAATTCCCTTAAAGCAAAGAGATAAAAATCACAGGACCAACTCCGAATGTTTCCACTATAATGATAATAATGGTTACAATATTCTCTCTCAAGTTTACAGAGTAATACTTGAGGCACACCTGAATAGTAATACAATTATTCCCTATTCCTTCGATACTTAACCGGATAATCTGGACGAACTCCCCTTGTTGCAACTACAACAGCTGAACGAACTCCTAATGCTGTAGCGGGACAAAACTCGACGACTACAGCCCGACCCAACACTAACACTAATCCACCCGAAACGAAAGAATAGTATAGCACGAGGGCCCCCTATCATGACCTGCTTGAAACTACCACAAGGTAAGTTCCCTATTAGATGGACTATTTAGCAACTTTAAACTAAGAAAGGAGGGATAGAAGAAAGTTTGGTGTATTTACTAAAGAAGGAGAAATGACTTATTTATAGGTGAGAGAAGGTGAATGCTCTTTTTCCTTGTCAATGTGGAACAAAAGAGTGAAAGTGAGGAAACATGGGTTTTGGCTTAAAACACAACAATCTCCCCCTTTCGAACTCACAACTCTTCAATTGCACTCCATACATGCGCCTCACTTGCACAACTCCAACTTCTCCCGTGGAACGACCTTTGTCATCATATCAGACGGATTTTTATCCGCGTGTATCTTCTCTATCTATATCCCCCATCTTCAACCTGTTCCCATAGCCAATGGTAACATACATTAATATGCTTAGTACGACTGTGACAAGTAACATTATTGCTCAAGTCAATTGCACTTTGACTATCACAATATAACTTAAACTTGTCCTGTTTCAAACCCAATTCTTGGAGAAACCGCTTTAACTAAACCAGCTCCTTACCTGCTTCACAAGCAGCAATGCACTCTGACTCGGTTGTTGACAATGCAACACACTTTTTCAACTTGAACTGCCATGATACAGCTCTCCCCGCAAAAGTGAAAAGCATCCTTGACGTGGACTTCATCTCATCAGGATGTCCTGCCATGTCAGCATCTGTAAAACCTTCCAAGACTGGTTCACCATGTCCATACCTCAAGCATAACTCGGAAGTACCCTTTAGATATATGAGAATCCACTTGACTGCTTCCCAGTGCTTTCTTCCAGGATTTGACAGATATCTGCTCATAACTCCAATAACATGAGCAATATCTAGCCTTGTACAAACCAATGCATACATAAGACTTCCTACTGCTGACGAGTAAGAAACTTCTTCCATTTCCTTCTTTTCTCTGTCGGTTGACGGACACATTTTTTTGTTTAGCTTGAAATGTCCCGCCAATGGTATACTAACAGGTTTAGCATCACTCATATTGAACCTTTTCAATAATCGTTCAATATAACCCTATTGTGACAGCCACAACTTTCGAGTTGTTCTATCACGAACAATTTTCATCCCCAGGATTTGTCTAGCTGGACCCAAGTCTTTCATATCAAGGGACTTGGACAAATCCTCTTTTAACTTGCTGATCATGTTAGCATCTTGACCGACTACTAACATATCATCAACATAAAACATCAGGATAATGAAGTTACCATTAGGAAATCTTTGCACATAAACACAGTGATCTGAAGCAGTTCTCTTGAACTTATGATTCCGAATGAATGAATCAAACTTCTTATACCACTGTCTTGGCGCTTGCTTAAGCCCGTACAAACTTTTCTTGAGTTTACAAACCATGTGCTCCTTCCCTTTCACTTAAAACCCTTCTCTTCAAACCCTTCTGGTTGGTGCATGTAGATCTCTTCCTTCAAATCTCCATGAAGGAATGCAGTTTTCAAACTGCTCAAGCTCAAGATCCATGCTAGCCACTAATCCAAGTACTGTTCGGACTGATGTCATCTTTACAACCGAAGAAAAGATCTCATCGAAATCAATGCCTTCCTTTTGTGCAAAGCCTTTAACCACCAACCATACTTTATATTTTACAAGCTTTTCATCGTCTCTTTTTTCTTTGAAGACCCATTTATTCTTCAAAGCCTTCCATTCCTTTGGAAGCGTAGTCAACACATAAGTTTCATTTTTATTCAAAGAATCCATCTCCTCTTGCATTGCTTTCAACCAGCAACTGCTATCCTTATGAGTCTTGACTTCCTCAAAGGTCTCGGGCTCCCCCTCATCAGCAACTAAGATATATTCGGATGAGAGATATCTTGTTGATGGTCTTCGTTCTCTCGTAGAACGACGTGTTTGAAGTTCTTCATTTTCAGGCTGAAATGGTTCCTCCCCCCGCTCAGCATCTTCAGCATCTGTCATATCCTCTCCATTATCTTCGAATGTGTCTGGATATCTAGCTTTTTGTGGTTGTGGAGTTTTCCCAAAATTTTCATAATTTTGAGACTCGTAAAATACCACATCTCTGCTCTTGAATATCTTCTTCGATTCAGGATTCCACAACCGGTACCCAAACTCCGGATCCCCATATCCAACAAGTATGCACGGAGTTGATTTATCTTCAAGCTTTGTTCTATGCTCCTTTGGGATGTGTGCAAAAGCCTTGCATCCAAACACTCGCAAGAAGGAATAAGAAACATCCTTTTCTAACCAGAACTTTTCTGGAATCTCAAAATTCAGAGGTGCCGATGGAGACCTGTTGATCAAGTAGCAAGCTGTTTTTACAGCTTCTCCCCAGAATGACTTTGGCAATTTAGCCATTCTTAACATGCATCTAACTCGTTCAGCAATGGTACAGTTCATTCTTTCTGCAACACCATTCTATTGTGGGGTACCAGGAATTGTCTTTTCATGCCAGATACCATACCTTGCAAGGTATTCTTGAAACTCTTTTGAAGTATACTCCCCCCGTTGTCACAACAAAGGCACTTCAATTGTTTCCCTGTTGCTCTTTCAACCATGGCATGAAAATTTTGAAAATACTCAAATACTTGATCTTTGGATTTGAGTAGTTCTACCGACACCTTCCGAAATGCTTCATCAATGAAGGTAACAAAATACCTATTTCCGCCTAAGGACTCCACCTCGAACGGACCACATACATCTGAGTAAACTCTTTCTAGCACCACAAACTTGGACTGCTAAAAGATACTCGATGTTGTTTCCCGAATAAACAATATTCGCATGGCTGCAATGCAATATCTTTAGCAAACGGAATGAGGGATTTCTTTGCTAAGATCTGCAGCCCTTTCTCGTTCATGTGTCCAAGCCTCTTGTGCCAAAGATTTGCGGAAGCTTCATTTTCAACTGTATTCAAACTACTTGAACACATCGTCACTTGTGTCTTGTACAGAGAACCACAAGTGGAACTTCTTGCAACAATCAACGAACCCGTTGTAAGTTTTCACCTCCCATTACAGAAGGTATTTATGTACCCTTCCTTGTCTAGTGCCATGCCGAAATCAAGTTGAGCCGTAAGTCCGGAACATGTCTCACATCTTTCAAAGTCATTGAACAACCCGTGTTTGTCTCAATACAGATGTCACCAATGCTTATGATCTTTGACTGATCAGAGTTACCCATTCTCACTATCTGCTTTGTACGTCATAAAGAATTCCTGAGTGGGTATTGCGTGATACGTTACTCCAGTATCAATCACCCATTCGACATTCTGATCATCAATATGTAAGCATTTTTCTTCCCTAAATGAAAGGATCACAACATCTTCTGTCATAGCAGTTGTTGTGTTCTTCTCGGCATGTTTCCCTTGCTGACCATTGTTCTGCTATCTGAGCTAGACCCTACAATCCTTTTTGTAATGGCTCTTCTTCTTATAATAGTAGCATTCAACATTAGCTTTTGACTTGCTACTAGAATTCCTAAAATTTCGGCTTTTACTACGCCCCCTGTTTGAATCTTTGTGATTTCTTCTACCCCTGTTTTCAGTAACAAGAGCCTGAGAATCATTATTGGCTCCATACCCCTTTCTTCTCATATCTTCACTAATGACACTTTCCTTAATGGACTGCAACGATAGTTTTTCACTTGGTACACCATTAGTTATTGCAACCATTAACGTATCCCAACTGGATGGCAAAGTGAGCTTCTCATCAAACTCCATATTCATATTTGCAAGTTGATTTAACAACCCCTGAAACTCGCTCATATGCTCCAACATATTGTTCCCATCTTTGAATCTCATGTTCACCATCTTGTGAACTAGAAAAGTTATATTTTGTGAACTTTTCTGTTGGAACGTAGACTCTAATGTCGTCCAGAGCTTATAAAAATCTTCTTCTTCAGCAACATGATGGTACTCTGAATTATCAATCCATCGACGGATCAGATTGATAGTTTTCATATTCATCCTCTTCCAGTCAGCATCAGATTTTTCTGCAGGCTTGACTCCTTTCAGCTCCACTGGATCAAACAGATCCTTACTATATAGCAGATCCTTAATTCTGCTTTTCCACATTGGATAATTTGAAGTTGTTAAGCTTACCATTACACTGGATGAACTATCTATTTCAATTTATCAAAGACTATGTGGACCTCAATTAGAACCACACAAATTGGTCAGGTAAGTGTATGTGTTTAGGGAGCACTTCCGTATAAATACGATGCCAATCAAATAACTGTAGCGCACAAACACTTGCCTAGACACCAACGACGTGGAACCTGGCTCTTGATGCCACTTGTTAGGAATTCCCGTTTCCTCGTCTTTGCATAAATTGAAGTTAACAGTTATCACATGCAATAATAAGAATAGATAATAATAATCAAAACAGATGAACACCAAGATTTATATGTGGAAAACCCCCTTAAAGCAAATAGGTAAAAACCACGGGACCAACTCCGAATGTTTTCACTATAATGATAATAATGACAATATTCTCTCTCAAGTTTACAGAGTAATACTTGAGGCACACCTGAATAGTAATACAATGATTCCTTATTCCTTCGGTACTTAACCGGATAACCTGGACGAACTCCCCTTGTTGCAACTGCAACAGCTGAACGAACTCCTAATGCTGTAATGGGACAAAACCCAACGACTATAGCCCGACCAAACACTAACACTAACCCACCCGAAATGAAAGAATAGAGTAGCACGAGAGTCCCCTATCCTGACCTGCTTGAAACTACCACAAAATAAGTTCCATATTAGACGGACTATCTAGTAGCTTTAAACTAAGAAAGGAGGGAGAGAAGAAAGTTTGGTGTATTTACTAAAGAAGGAGAAATGACTTATTTATAGGTGAGAGAAGGTGGGTGCTCTTTTTCCTTGTCAATGTGGGACAAAAGAGTGAAAGTGAGGAAACATGGGTTTTGGCTTAAAACACAACATATCAAACCTAAATTGCCCATTGAAAAAAATTGATCAGTACAGAACAAAGAAGCAACCTGTGCATAGCACTAAATTGCAGTTTGAAATTCCTTGTGCCTGAAAGCAGTATCACCCTTTTTCTTCGACTCTAATGACTCTTGCATCTGATCTGTCCACATTTGGAATGAGAGCTGCAGTTTTAAAAGGAAAAATGAGCTGGAGAACAGACAGAGTCTGACTCATGGTTGGATCAGGATTATGTATCTTCTCAACCACACCCTCTCTGGGTAAATTTTTACACTACCATAGCAATCAGAATTAAGATCATATTATATACCCATAACTACTTCCATATAGAATGCGTGCTCTAACATATTAACTTGCTACATTCGAATCTGCGATTGATGAGTATTGCAGAACTTTTGGTTACATTTGTTCAAATAGTCCATATATTAGATTCAATAGACAGTCTTGCTTTAACGCAGATAGAGAATACTTCTATAGAAATCCGAGTTTAGTATACGATGTCCAATTAAGAATACATGTACCAATATGACGAGGTAAAAAACGAGAACTTTTTGAAGATATTTGGGATAAATAACTGCATTAAATTACTATTGATGTTCTAAATAGTTAGCCAGCACTGAATTCAAATTGGACAACAGACTGAATTGTTCATCTAGCCTCATATGTCACTCCATCGTCGTATTTGTAAGCCATCTTCTCTAAAATCTCATGTATAGCAGTCAAGTCCATTCTCAAGCAAGCTTCACCAAGTGGGGTTTGAGGTAAGAATGCAGCGGAGCTTGCAAGGTTCATTAAAACCAATGAAGGAACCTGAATTATGGCGATCAATTAGTATGATGACTAGGGTGAAACATTATATGTTGGGCAATAAAAATTACAAGAAAGAGGGCAATATAAGGATAACACCTACTCCCATCTGTAAAAAACTTGCAAACAACTTTCGTAGGCCTTGATCCAAGATTATATTGCCAAATATAGATATCAAATTTTAAAATTTTGATGTCTCTTGCTGTTTATGAATCTCAACTCAAAATGGCAATCTTCTACTTGAAATTTCTATGCTTTGGCTACTGACCTTAGAACGAATAAATTTAATCAATAAGAGCATAAAACAGTCTTCTTTTCCTTTTATTATTATTCAAAATGTTGGAAAAGTGTTGTGCCATACAAGATGCATCCGTGTAATAGTCACTGGTTCAGCGTTATCTTGAGAAGATATCATTCATGCAAATTAATTTCTGTCTTATCTCTTGTTTTAGCTTAATACTTTGATCTAATCTTGTTGTCATGTGCAAGTGATGAGACCTTTAGAAACTATCAACAACATTCTCAAATGTACAAGTGTTTGGAAATCATTTAATCAATATCGTACTACTGCAAATAAAAAAAGTGTTAGCTGCTTGTAACTGATGCTGATACAATAAAGGTTTTCTTACTCATGGACAAGATGGTCATATATTGGTAAAATTGAGAAATACAGCATACGCTTCAGTATTGACTATCTAACTTCTTTATTTGCTAGAATTTTACATGACTGGCTTGCCAACAGAGTAACAGTTAGCTGTGTTTAATTGATATTATTTCTTTATCTTATTACTGGACAGAAGAAAAACTAATTTTTTCCTTAATTTGTTGATTAGATACCAATCAGATCCTTCTTGACTATGTTCTAAATCAACAGAATTCTCTACTAAAAACATAAGTTGCATGACTCGTATTTCTCACTCAATAAACACACACTTTGTCGACTCTGTAATAATCCTGCCAAAAGATTCTCATGATCCGTCTATAAAGTCCGTTTTCATGTTTTCAGAACAATAATCAAGAAGTAAGGCTGCACTTCAGTACAACAAAGAAAACTTTTTATGTGTTGCATTCTAAGACTTTAGCTAGTTTGAAGGTCCAGCAAAAAAATAGGCTTTTGCACAACAGAATACTATATCTCATTGTTAGACTTGTAAGGTTATATTTAGATACAAATTCTTCAGTAGACTACGAATGTTAATAGTCAAGCAATCTGATCTCTCAGCTTACTGAGATATGATATTTTCTATAAAACAAACTGTTACTGACCTCAATTTCCTTTTGTAATGGAGTCAGAGCCAAAACTATTAACTTTATATATGGCCGTTCTTGGGGTTCGTATTGCAAACAACGGGAAGCTAAGCGTACTAGCTCAGTTCCATCATCAGTAGAAAATTGCCCTTCCAAGCAGGAATCTGTCAGCATTTGAAGGCTTCTATCACGTATCAGGTCAAGGGCCTGAAACGGTTTCCCAAGTACCAGATTTAGAACACTTAATAATTATACAAACATCTTTATACATTTTGAATGAAGTCTCCTGGCAATAGAATGATATTTTTAAGTCCCAGGCTTCTGCATTTGTCTTTCTCTAGTAAATGCCAGAAATCATTAGTCCATTTTAAGATATGGGGGTGAGAACAGTATACTTGCATGACTAGGAGGAATGTGTTTTCCACAATAAGATCTAGCAGGAGTGTTCCAAAACTATATATCACACTTTCTGGGGTCATTCTACCTACGGCAACAGAAAATCAAAGAGATATGATTATCAAATTATCAGTATGCCGTCCAGATATTCCAAATTCCAAACTCCAAACCAACATAAGAGATAAGACTAGGAAAGAACTGACATCTAAAGGCAACAGCACAAAAAGGTACGAACATGAGTCCTTATGCTCTCACAAGACATTTTCCATGTGAAGCAGTTTAAATCTCGCAGTGGCATACTGGTAATATAAGTACTGTAGTTATCATAATGCATCAAACTAATATTATAAATTATTCTTAAATAATGTATGAACTTCATACAAAAAAATGAATTGAAAGACGAAGCAGATGTCTCAAAAAAATCATTTCAGCGAGCAATTTTCGTCTTCTACTCCGTCATTTTAAAAGTATAATAAAGGACTAAGTGGAGTATATTCAATCCGGATTTAAAAGTATTATTTATAATCCATTGATTTTTATTGATTGTATTTGATTCATAATTCTACGCAGAGTTGATAGATTATATAAATAATTCATAGGGTCCGCATGGAGTTGACCATGAATCCAGTAGAATCTCTCGTAATGAGGTAAGATTTTAAAACATAAAAAATATATAGGAAAATCCAACATTATCCATGGATTTTTAGAATCCATCAGTATTAATAATTTGAATACCCCTAGATTTTAATTGATTAATTAAAATCCTGATTGAATACTCCTAGATTTTAAATCATTAATTAAAATCTTGATTGAATACCCCGGATTTTAAATTATTAAAATCCTGATTAAAAAATCCCTAGATTTTAAAGTATTATTTAAAATCTTGATTGAATACCAAAAATACTGCGAAATCCGGATTGAATACACCCTAGATGATAGTAGTTACTTGATAAGACTTAAAAATCCGACATAATAGATTAAAGGAATATGGTACATATTGATAACCTCAAGATCGTTAGTTAAATAAAACAAATATCCTGTTTGAACAGATTCGTACCAGTTCTTGAATACTCTGGAGGAGTAAATGCGAAATTTGTACTGTAACTTTTTCCATCTCTGTTATTTTTCATTAGGCCGAAGCACGAAAGTCTAGGATTGCCATCCTGCATATAGTACCCAGTACATTATTAGACACATACTGCGGAATCTTTTTGGTAGTAAAGCATCGTAACTCCTTAACAACTTTGAATATATATTTACCTCATCAAAGAGAACTCTGTAAGAATTAAGGTCGTGATACAAGACGTGACCTTTACTTGTACAATATTCAAGAGCTTCAGCAAGATGTAAAACCACCCGTAATCTCATTGCCCACTTTATCGGTTGTGTCTCCCCTGGTTTAGTAGAGTACATGATTGTCACAGGGTATACTAAGTAGCAACTGTGATTAATTTACAACACACTGACTATGGTTTAATTCCATTCCTGACCCAATAAAACAGAATCAAGTATGTTCATCCTGTAAGAAAGGGAGATTCAAGTGTATTTAAATTATTCCCAATAGATATGAACACTTACACAGCTATTACATTTCTGTTAGGACTAGAAACAGAAATTTAACCTTTTCTAATCTCTCTTCACAAATTTCATTATTACACAACAAATTTGTCATATGTTACATACAGCATACGTCATACCAAATGAAATACGCTTAATAACCCTGGTCCTGAAATGTAAGAAATGAGAAGAAGAAAAATGATAATATAACAAAGTACTCACAACGATGACAAACAGACATTTTTACGCTTTGCTTCTTCTAGACTTTCTACCTCTACATTTATCCTTGAATGGATAAAAATCATTACTGAGTTTATAAGGGCAATGTTTGACAGGAAGTGGAAACCTCAAAATCACGTATACAAAAATTCAAAACTTCAAAAGAAGTTGGTGAAGACATAGTGGTCTCAGAATTCATATACTTGAACAATGTATGCCGTTATTTGTGGATGGAGCATTTTAAACTGGATAATAATAAGTGGCAACCAACTTACAGTGAAAAAGGTGTTTTGCAAGTGTATTATTGGGCATGTATTCGCAAACAAGTAACCTCTCATTATTTTCAACACAGCATCCAAGCAAATTTGCCAACCTTGTGTTACGAAGTAGACCCACAGATCTTGCTTCTTCCTAAAGTTGACATGGTAAAAACATATCAATACACACAAAAAAGGGATAGCCATTTGTGATTAATGTAAATCAATGATGAACTGAAGACACTAAGCATACAGCGCAGAAATGAGTGATTGTTACAGAAGGCAAGAATTAAAACAGAAATAATAGTTTACAGAATATAGTAGGAAATTCTATCTGAAAGGTAAGGCGATTTTGAAAAATTTGTTGGCAGGAGGCAAGAAAGCTCATGAGTATAACCACAAACAGTTGTTATACATATATCAGTTGATAATGGACAGACAGATTAAATGATCGAGAGGAGCAATTGTAATACCACGAACTGCTGGGAATCAGGCCAAGCCGATTTGTAAAAGCTCTTAACCGCAATCCTCTTCTGAAAAATTTGTTGGCAGGAGGCAAGAAAGCTCATGAGTATAACCACAAACAGTTGTTATACATATATCAGTTGATAATGGACAGACAGATTAAATGATCGAGAGGAGCAATTGTAATACCACGAACTGCTGGGAATCAGGCCAAGCCGATTTGTAAAAGCTCTTAACCGCAATCCTCTTCTGATTATCCAGCTTCCCTTTATAAACAACATTTGGGGCCTTTTTGCCTTGTTCAGAGACAATGTTTTCAACTGCAAAACCAGATGTGGCATTTTTCAGCTGCTCAAATGTGAATTCACGGAAGGCAGGCAAGCTACCTGCCCCACCACCAACATCAACCCCTGCATCAAATATGGTATCCAAACATCAATAACTTAAACTACACATGAGCATGATAGAAAGACATTGAGGATATTCAGATACCAGTATCTGGTGACTCAACTATCGAAGCCTGATATGTTGAAACCATGCAACAAGGAATGAATTTAGAGCCTTGACAACCCATGTCAATCTAATTCACCGCTATCCCAAATTCTGTTCCTATAAAAGCAAATCAACTAAAAAGTACGGATGATAAATCAATTTAAATTAATTCCAAGCTGCTTAGCCTCTCAACACAAAACTACAGGCAGAATCTACTGCATGTCTTTATTCTCTCTTACACACAAAAAATGTATGTGCACAAAGATTTAGCTAAATCATGTCTGCATTATATTATACACATCAAAAAATTGTATAAAAAACTACAGAGTATACAAAATATACACACAAGTGGAAATTTTATAAATTGGTTTACCTTCACAAGTCAACTCCCAAAGATGTTCAACAATAGTCATATTCACATTACTAAACCAGGTACCCACAAAAACCTTCACCTAATATCCATCTCTTTTCTCCATTTATTATCACCCCACTTCAAGTCTTCTCACTTTTAAAATTATATATATACATATAACATATAACCCTTTTTGGATCAAATTAACATTTACATCAAAAGAACAAGATTAAAAAAAAGACTTCAAGAATCAATCAAAACAGTAACTTTTCAGCACAAAGTAAAGTGATAAACTCTGAGACACATTTTGAAACAAAAGCAAAAACCCAGATATAAGTTTTCTTGAAAGCAGACACACACACAATCAGGAAACTAGTATAAGATACTACACATACACTTCCAATGAATTATATTTCTAGATGATATATAAATAAATGATAATGTTTTAATAGTGGGCAGTATGTTTTTTTTTTATAATAATGGTCTGATACTGTGATATGCTGGGCTGCATTAAAGCTTGATTTTCTATAATGTGTGGGGACTTTGAACATCCAACAAAAACTTGGAAAGTTGTGGAAAGGGCAAATCCAACAGCTATGAAACATTTCATAAGTTCCATGTTATTCACTTTCTACCACACTACTTATCTGTCTTTTTTTTAGCTAATTCAGTACTTATCTGTCTTAATCAATTCATTAAGGTTTATGCCTTTTCTTAAATGGGATGTATCTAAATTGGTCAGCTAGAAATAAATCGCACAAATTTTGCGACGAGTAACACAGCAGAGAGAAACACATATCATTCATAGAGTGAAACTCCTGCATATACTTTACAAATTAGCCCTGTGAACTTAATTTCAAATTTTCATCACCGAATTGGTACGAGTCATGAACCAACAATACAGACTTACTCTGCTTAATATTTTACTAGACATGTTGTCATGTTATGAGGTTTAATATTTATTCAGTTCATTTATTTTTTATAATATAGATAGTTAGTCTTATATATTTTCTTATGCAACTCATCTTCCACTTGTAGGGATGTATGTTACAATATATTGCACATTAAAAAATGTGCTAATTCTTCTCCGCTAGCTTCAACTCACCCTTAGCATTCAAATTCTCCGGGGCAAATGCATGCCTGGCAGGCCTATCATTGACAACTGATGCACCGACTTGCCACACCTGATTCACCACTGTCATATTCTACGGCAATGTCCACGTAGCAAAAATCCTCATCACGCCATCATAATATTCTGCTGACAAGTCAGACACGTCGAACGATAGCTTGGAGTGCACAATCGATCTATACGAGACAATATTAAAAGTCCTAACTGTCATGTCACCGTCGGATTGCTTAAAGGCAATGAGAGATTGAGTGCCAACCATGCCATTGCCAGTAGGGTTGATTCCCCAATTGATCCATCCATCGGGCTTGGCTGGTGGCGCAACGAATGCCATAGACAGGGATGATCTGTGTGCATGGTAAGTGTAGTGAAGGTAGGAGTTCAGTGTTGGGTGGTCAGCGCAGTTTTTGTAAGTTTTATTGTTTGTGAAGGTTTGTGAAGTGCATTTCAGAGAATGTGTAGTGGGAGAAAATAGTATGAGGAGTAAGAACAAAATGCAGCAAGGTGTCATTGTTAAAAAGAAATAATCAGATAGGAGAGTGAGATAAGGAATAGATAAATTGTTGTATTATGATTTGTTTATGGAGAGTAGAACTACATTGCTGCATTATATGTAGGCCTGAACAAAGTAAGTAATTTTTCGCTTCATTTAGTTAATCAAGAAAATTTGTAGGGTATGTACTCTATGATCTTAACAAAATTTGTAGGGTATGTACTCTATGATCTTAACAAAAAATAGATGATTAAGGTTTAAACTTAAAGTGATTAGTCAATTTGAGTTGGGTTAATGTTGATTGTATATAGGTAGAGACGTGTGGCACGAATTTCCTGCGTGCATGGTGGCTCTTATGTAATTCGGCATTCACTCGACTGATAACCTTGCACAATCTCAACATAACACCAAACATTAGGTAGGAGTTTTGCATTACTGAGTAAAAACTCAACATTGGCACGTATGGGTAATGGTAAATGTTGTAAAATGAAATTGTGCAAGAGTCGAAACATTTATGATACTTATGGTTTTGCGGGAATTATACAAGAATCAAATCAAAATTTTATTACGCTTCTTTAAATTGTCATGACCGAGTTCCAGAATAATGGTTGTTGCTAGGGGTGAGAAATGATATCCCAATGTGTTCTAATTTTTTTTCTCAAATTTGTATTTGGTTTTAATATCATTTTATTAGAATATAAACCCATTTTTAATCTCGACTATTAAAGTTTGGATCCAAAAATATGATATGGTGCTATATTCTCTTTATTAATTTTCAGCTCTAATTGTTGGATATATAATTTGACAGTTTTTTTCAAAATAAAAACTCAAACAAATTGATAAAAGAAATTGACAAAAAATTCATAATTATCGACTCATATCTTAATATTTCAAAATATTGTAATATAAAAAAAATATAATTTTATAATTATTAATTTTTAATAACTTATACTTAAAAAATACAATAAAAATAAAAATAAAAAGTTTAATTTTGAAAAAAAAAAAAGAATATACCATTAGTAAATGGACCGGGTACCCATTAAAAACTGGTACTGCCCGATTGCGCTACTATATATAAGCAGGTTCGGGTAGTAATGACCCGATTAATTGCTAGGGTTAGGGTTCCAAAAAATGTCGAAGAAGAACAATTTGGGTCGCAGGAAGAGACAATATGAGTTTGAGCTTCGAAGTAACCCATCTTACTCTATTTTACACCACCCCATTTACTCAATTTCTCTTTGTATGTATTGATTTGTGTGTGTGTGTGTATATTGTTTTGGCTGATTATTTGTTTTGATAATTTAGGGGAAAAAGAACAGCTTGAAAAACTAGCTAAGAAGCTACAAGCAAAGAAGAACAAGATGAAAGTAAGTAGTTCTTTTGATTTGGCTATGTATACACATTTTTATTGATTTGTATGTATCGTTCTGCTTTGAATTTGTAAAGTTTTAATGAAAAGTGATGATTACTTGAAGAGTTTTCTTTAAGATTAGTTTGATTTTGGTTCTGGAATGATCTGCAGTATGTTTAGTATTGATTGTGTACATTATTTACCTTGAAATATTGCTCACTGGGATTATTGTTTTAGTAAGATTACGGAGTTTTTACACTTGGTTAGACATGTGTGCGGGTTTTTTTTTGGGGGGGGGTTATATTTTTTTGTTAGCCTTTTAGTGATGGACTCTGTTCTTTGTTGGCTGTTTATTGATGAAAATACTTTAATTATTCTTTGCTGGGTTCATATTGGTTTCTTGTAGTCGTCACTTGGTATGATTTTATACTTATGTTTATTTGTCATTGGATAGTTGATTATCTTCAGCAGCTTATAGCTTTCCTTTGCATAATTATATCATGCAATGATTATGTAACAAGTAACAACCTGATTTAAGTGTAAAAGTTGATGCATGTCACACTTTTCTTTTGTCTATAGGTTTAATTGTTTGTGATTGTTTTAGGTGGATGGTACTGAGAAGAAGAAGAAAAAGGGCGCAGGTGGTTTCACTGTTGGCAAGAAAAAGTTGAAGACGAGACTAACACCATTGGCCAAAGCAAAAGCTGCTCAGGCAATGGAAGTTGATAAATAAAGTGTGCTCAAATTATCTAGTTTTTCATGTCAACAATTGCCAAGTTCCAATCTTTGAAATTTAATCTCGTAGCAGTAAGGCGATTATGTCCCATATTATTCGAAGAAGAAGTTGAAGTTCATCCCTATCTTATCATTTTGTTGGAGGTCTGTTCTTGCTTGATATTTACCAATATCTACTTACTGATATATTCCAGCATTGCTATCCATAAATCATTCTTTATGTGTCTTTGTTTGTTCGTCTGATAATAAAGATATTCATATAACACTCTACTAAAATCTGTTTTGCGAATATATTGCTAAATTATGTTGTGGGAAGCAATCAATTTTAAGCTACTAATATATGACAACATATTTGAACAAATATGGCAGTTTGGATGATTTAGCTAGTCCAACAGGCAACAAGAAGGGATCTTGCAAGATTACACGTCTCCTTGCATTTGTATTTTTTTATAAAAAAAAAATTCCGTTTTAATGCCATATGAAATACTAGTGGATTGATGGGGATACTGTACCATTTTCACCACCTAGTCAAACCTTATATACCAATAACAGTATGACTCTATCATGTTCTTGTTACACAATTGTTTTCTACATGGAAGCTTTGAAGTGTATCTTCAGATAGCTGCTACTAGATACTTGTGCACGCAAATCTCTGTTTCAGCAGAATTTGTTTTCCTACTGAATTACTTATATGTAAATTGGTAAGTATGAGGTCATGTTTCTACCGGGTCACGGGTTCAAACCCCTAACGACAGCCTCTTGATTTAAAATTAAGGATGAGGCATATAAAAACCTTCCTCAGTTTTTTTATTAAAAAAAACCTTCATCTGTGGTATGACCTTGTGGCAAGAATCGAACTCTGGGTGGTAAGAAAGTTGGCTTTTACTACTAGCACAAAAGATTGTGATTGAAGTGCCAAGTTTAATTATTGGAAGAGGCTATTGTTGGCGAGGGTATGGTTTTGCTGGGAAGGGTTTAGCACATTGCTCACGTCTCTGGCAGAAATTGTCTCACTAAAGTGAGAGACTAGTATCAATTTGGTCACTTTAGTTATTTTGGTCTCGTTTATACCATTATAGTTGTGAATTATGACAAGAACAGTTGTGAGTATTAACAAGAACGCTAGATTGACCACAAACTGAAAGAAAGTACGGATCTTAATGTGAGATACACTTGAAAACACGTTGGATCTTGACCAGGTTGTGTGCTTGCAATTTTCACGCATGTCTCACTTAAGATTAGCTGCTTTCAATCTAACATTCTTGTCATTATTCATAATTATAATGCTACAAACGAGACCAAAATAACTAGAGTGACCAAATTGATACTAGCATCTCACTTTAGTGAGCACTTTGAGATTTAACCCGATTTTTAATAGATTATATGTGTAGGTCTCAAGCAGCGCCTTAGGTAGTTGGTTTAATATCTTACCATATAGCTTCAGATCCTAGTTTTACCTTTCCCGTCCAATGTTTTCGAGTTAATTTATCAGATGAACTTGTTGGGATGGGTTTGCCATATTACTTGGCCTCGGATTACATCACCCAATATTGTGATGATGGATCCATAAGGGAAGGGTTTACACATTGCTGTCAGGCAGGGCCAAGTCTGATGAATATGGGTTTTCCAATTTCCAAAAAAAAAAAAAAATCCCGATTGTTCTAACTTTCAATTTTAGAATGGAAAAGTTACGAGGTAATGTTTAGTTTAATACTTCGCTAAACCTCAAATGACGGGGAGATTAGATTTAGGGATGGTACCTGTAGGGTGAAATTTCACCATATGGTGGTATCTTAATCAGAATTCTTAAAACTGTGTTTTGAACTTCTTTCCGAATACTTTTGAAATTATATATTAACTGGAGTGATATCTTAACCAATTTTAGAAAAGTGGAAACAAATCTCTACGGGACTTAACCCTGTCTTACAATTTAGTGATAGTGATAGTTCAATTGCCAAACTGAGGTCTAGTTTGTTGGAGGTTCGGTTTGTTGGTTCAAATACAGTTAATAAACAGATGCATATCTCGGTCTAAGTTGTATCTTTCCCATGGTTGAATGTGCATGCTACCACATAAATTCAATTTTCTACATTTTTCCATAAATAATAAAAATAGTTCTACAATAACAAATTTGCAGGCTGAACTCCAAAATATATAAATACTTATATCTATACATACCCCCACAAGGCCAGAATGATTATTCTTTCTAAATACGGTTACCATGCCGATAGGAACCCTTCTAAGTTCTACCACTAATTCTTACAAAGTGGGCGAGGGGGTAGCATAAACTTCATTTCGATTGATCATTACATTTTAGTAGATATTTTTTAATTTTTATTTCATTTTTTCTCTCAATAATATGTCAAATTCGAATTTTTCTTAAAAAACTGGTTCTGAATTCTATTTACTAATATGTACATGTTGATAGAATACTATTAAATTTTTATGAAGTGAAATACATAAAATATATGTAAAAGTATTATTACTCCACTATTTACACAAACATAAATCTCAATTATTTTATCAGATATGCAAGGTGTATGTATAATGTACGCATATATTGGAGGTGCATTGGTTATAAGTTGACCAAAAATGGAACCAAAGGAGGATATTTGTTTGCAAAGGATGAGCAAAGTGTGGCAGCCAAACAAGTCACATGAAAACATAGCAATCTTATCCAGCTGGGTGGGCCCCACGTAGCTGATTTTGCTGTGAGGTCACCTCATTTCTCCACTTGTCCACTACAACTCGCTTACCCCCACCCTCTCCCAAGTCGCGTGACTTTTACACGTATATATTGTAGTAAAATTTTAGTTTACATTTCTTGAATTCTAAAATTTGTTCGAGCATTAAAATGCTTAAATCTTCGTAAATATTCACACCATTTAAAATGTCCGTTCATTATTCATTAAAATTTACTGATTTTTCATCCTATCGATATTTATTATTTATCTATCGGCTAAACTAAATTAACTTTTCTAGATTTAATTTACATAATTTATTGAAAAATACATCAAATACAAAATTGAGGACAAGTCAATTTATTTGATTATTTGAACTCGTACATTATTTAAATACGCATTTAGGCGGGGGGTTGACTTTTTCTTCTTTAACAAACTAAAATTAATCAACTAATTATTGAATTCTATGAATTGTATAAATTATTTATACAGTAGTTGAAGCGCTCAATTAAAAAGCTACACGTCTGGTAGAACAGTATTGAAATTAAGTTATCTATCTCGCGTGTGATCGACTCTCGCTATGCATGGTTGATCGTTAGATTTGTTGTTCTCAATCAAACATATGATGAGACAGTCAGATAGTAGTATCTACCACTGCCCTTTTTTCTGTTGCAGCTTGTTTCTCTCTATCTATATCATTCTATCCTACTGGCAGTGGCATCACATTCACATAACAAAGCAAACAAAAAATATCATCAATGCACTTCTGGATAAGCACTTTGTACCACTTCCTGCAGAGTATCTCATCAATGGCTGCTTTTCTGTACTTTCTCTGCCTCTTCTAAACTTCCATTTTATTTTCTTTTTTACTGCATTTTCCTTGTCCTTGCTAGTCAAGTTACTTTACTTAATTTTCTTGATCATTTGGTTTGTGCAATGTAATAGCATTGGTTTTAAATTATTGTTTTGGTTTCTTGGTTTTATATTTTATGTTGTCGAATGTTTCTTGATGTGGGTTGGTGATATATTGGACCAGAGTGTACAAAATTTACTGAATCCTATTTGACCTTTGAGATTATGCCTGGTTATCGACCTTTGGTTTGGTTAGCTGTTGCTATATCTTGGAGATTACTTGCCTATTTTTGAACAGTCTTTAAGCTCTTTATGTTTCTTTTTATACAACTGTTTGTTCTTATGATTTATGAAGCAATTTTCATTTAGTTATTCCTTCTTTTTGCGGTTGGTATGTCTTTTTTCATCTTCTTTTCATTTTTAGAGCCTTCACACATTTAGCAAAAAAAAAAGGAAAAACCATCCCATATCTCTGTATATTACTGAAAATTTTAATACATAGACTTTACGGAATTTTGAATCACGTACATTGTAGATTTGTAGAGTACACATGATGATTCTTTATTTTAATTTTTTGTTTTAGGGGGGAATTGTAGATTTGAGAGAGCATTGTAGGTATTTTGCAACATTGTTTTGAAGACTTGGATCGACCTTATTAAGCTGGGAAGTTAGATCACTTTTGTATTTCTTGAGTGTTTTGTAGTAGTAATTTGGAGAAGTAAATGTATGGATCCGAGGAATCCCATGGCGTTATCAGGGTCACCTACATACTATATGCAGAGAGAGATATCCGGTTCAGTGTCAGGGCAAGGTCCAGGGCCAGAACCAGGGTTTTTGTTTAGTCCTGATGATCATTTTCAGACAAATATTGGGAGTACTTCATTTGGATCAACATTACAGGTGGACTCTACATTCACAACGTCACCACGTGGAGTTAATGTGGGTGCACCAGCAGCTGTGGCTGTGCCTGAGCCTCTGAGACGAAGAAGGGGTAGACCCCGCAAATATGGACCTGAGGGGGTGGTTTCTTTGGGATTGTCTCCCTCTTCTTCCACATCTCTTAGTAATTTGATGCCATTTCAGAAGCGTGGTAGAGGACGGCCAGCAGGAAGTGGTAGGAAGCAACAGTTAGCTCCTCTTGGAGCATGGCTCTCTGGTACAGCTGGGATGGGGTTTACCCCACATGTCATCACCGTTGCAATCGGAGAAGTATGTGATACCTGTATTTATTAGTATTACCATTACCCTTGCTATCAGCTAGGATTCACAATTTTTTGATATTATATATCTAACTGGATCATATGCAGGACATTACAGCAAGAATAATGTCATTTTTGCAGCAAGTGTCAAGAGCTATATGCATATTGTCAGCCACTGGTGTCATATCTACAGTAACTCTTCGTCATCCATCAACCTCTGGAAGCACCGTTACTTACGAGGTTTCAGCTCTTTATGCACTTTCAAATATATTTCTGTCTTAAATTATAATCTTCCTTTGTACCGTTAATGCCTTCTGGTGTAATGTCAAAAAAAGGCAAAAAAATGGTTTTCTTGCTTTATAAAATGTAAACTTCCAACTTCCATAAATCAAAATTTTGAAAGTTCAATAATTTGTAAATATCAATCTAGGCTTTACCTTGAGAACAAATAAAATTTTGAGCATGTTTCTCTTACTTCCGAAGGGCCGTTTCGAGATATTGTGTCTGTCAGGCTCTTATTTGCACGCTGATAGTGGTAGTTCCTGGGGGCAAACTGGTGGTCTGAGTATATCCCTTGCAAATTCTGATGGTGGCGTTATAGGCGGTGGAGTTGGGGGAATACTTATTGCTGCAAGTCCTGTCCAGGTACTTCAATTGCTTCAGTCTCTTGAATAATTGTCCTTCAGTTCATATCCATATTATAAATGCAGTATGGTAACCTCTCTGCATGAATGCTGTTAAAAATCTCTGAATAAAGTTCTAATAGTCTTGATGTTATATACAAGTGTGATGGCTGTTTTTGTTAAATCTGTTTTCTTTAATATTACATTTAACTTAAAATCCTATATTCCCTCTTACATATCGTTTTCTACTCAATTTCTTGTGCACACACCTTCCAATCTGAAGGCCGAAGGGGATGTTCTATAAAGGAAATAAAAAACTTTAGAAGGAAATGCTAATATGTACCCAAATTGAAATATAATCATATTTACTTTTGTTACTGAATAAACATTAGTTAAAACTAATCTATTCATATACGTTTCTTAGGCCTGAATAAATGTGCATGATATCCAGGTTATAATAGGGAGCTTTATGTGTAGCGGTCTAAAGACGAAGAGTACTGCAAATGCTGATAACACAGACCGCCAGATAGGTGAAAATCCAATGAATCAAGTACATTCTCATCTAAGTTAAGGTCTTAGTTCGACCTCCTTGATGTTTGGTAGGTCCTGTTCAAGTTCACGAGATGCAAGATTGCTTGTTGATCTAATGTGTGGTTAACATTTACTTTAGTGCGGTTGTCAATTCCGTAGTATGCAGATGTACATTGTGTATACATGTATATACCATTTGAAATTATAGACGAGGATGTAGGTACTGTTTGGAAGTCAGCCTGTAGACAATTTAAATTGTGGATGCGGTTTGGCACAAATTTAGCTGAACTCAGTGCTATGCAGTTTGATCAAGTAGCTAGCCTATGAGTGTCATACTGTATTGCAAGATTGCAACAAGTTCATTTGTTATTGGTATTTAACCTCTGGTATTAAAGTCTTCATTCAGATTTTGACGGTGTTTCCATCTCACTTATTTCACAAAAATCGTCCCATATATTGCAGTTTCGTATTTTTGCCTTGTTTCTAAACTCCCATTGCTATTTTATGTAGTAGTGAATCAACTCAGATATATGAATTGGGTTATTACAAAATTAGTTTATTTCTTTGTTATTATGTTTCTGAATTTACGTCTGGTTTTTGCTTTGTATCTGTAGTCTAGCAAATATTTGTGTCAGTTCTGGAGATAATCCAAAATAATGTTCTTATTTTAGCTTAACTTGCATATAATCTGCCTCAAAGAGCAGATGCAAAAGCTCATCAAGCGCATACAAACAACACGCTAATCCACCGTATCATCCTCCTAAAAGCTAATCATATGTATATTTGTTGTCTGCAATTCTTTCAAGAGGTGACAAAGCTCTCTTCAAGATTTCAACTCTGACCTAGTTTGTGGCTGAAAACATTCAAAATAATTTTTCTCGATTACTTAAAATGCGACTCATATTTCATCCTGGCTTGTGTACTAGTAGATTGAAAAGCTCCCAAAAGCACACAATCTCCTTCTCCTTCTCGCACACAAATACTATAGTCCAATATAGCCTTCTCGTAAGGACTAATAATAAGTATATGTTGTAATGAAAATGGATGTACGTCTATATAAAAAGATAAAAAGATGGTCATAGGAGAATAAGATGGATGACATGTGATTAGCTAGAACAGAGTATGAGTTTGCATTAGTTTTCAGATCTGACCACAAGCTTGGCCTTTTGTCCGACACAAACCATATATATAAGCCAAACCATCTCAAACATTAATGAACCAAACATATTCAGACAGAAGAAAAGATACAATGAATAACTATTACGCAGCAGCAACAGCAGCTTTTCTTGTATTGTTCATTCTACATGCTGAAGGATGTAGCCCAAGTGGAAGGATCAGGGGAAGAAGGGCGCCTCCAGGACAATGCAACCAAGAGAATGGCTCTGACTGCTGTGTTAAGGGTAAGATGTACACAACATACAAATGTTCCCCGCCAGTAAGTGATAAAACCAAAGCGACTTTGACCCTAAATAGTTTTCAGAAGAATGGAGACGGTGGGGGTCCATCTGAATGCGATAATCAGTATCACGATGATGACACTCCTGTTGTGGCGTTGTCAACTGGTTGGTACCATGGAGGATCAAGATGCCTGAACAAAATCAGGATAAGTGCTAATGGACGAAGCGTGAATGCAAGAGTAGTCGACGAGTGTGACTCTACCATGGGATGTGACAATGAACATGACTATCAACCTCCATGCTCAAACAATATAGTGGATGCTTCAAAAGCAGTTTGGGAAGCCCTGGGTTTGGATCAGGATGTTGGCGAGGTTGACATCACCTGGACTGATGTCTGATGCTTAGTACCGAGTACTAGTTTTTATTACCATTGAAATGATCAGTATCGTTTGATTTGTAATCATCTGTACAGATAAGCTAGTATCTACGTCGTCTTCGTAACGAACTTTCAGTTCGAAGTTTGACCTCCATTCTCTACAATTATTACTTTTTTTTAACAATCATTTTCTACTCTGTGTTACAAGAGGGCAAAAGAAGTCTTGTTGTGAGTAACAATTCACAAAAGGTAAAATATTTACAAGGCTTCGATGTTTTACTCGAGAATTATAATATATCCCCGGCCTAAACATGGCCAAAATTTAGCGCAAGAGACAATTATCTTGGAAGTTCAATCAAAGTAACCACATCACTGATCTTCGGTATTGTTGATGCTGATTACACTTTTCAATTTTTTTTTTAAAGAAAACAGAATTCATTGATCAACAACTGTCTACTAGCAAAGCACGACAAGATTTGTAGGAGTATCAGTTCTACTAAAAACACTCTGGATATGAACAATTGGCCTGAGCAAAGCTACGATAAACAAAGAACCATCATAAAATTACTACGAATGGCCTGCGCCACATAATTATTTTCTTATACTTAAATTCTCACATTGAAACAAAGAAGGCTTCGTATACATTTTTTCTTATTCTCAAATCCTTACATTCAAACAAAGAGGATTTCATAAATATCGGAAAAAAGATTTAAGTTTGTCTAGTATGTGCACGAAGATGAAGTACTGATTTGATTTGAAGAGTCATCATAGTCCTGTAGGTCAAATTTTTGTTCCTCTCATCATCAGCTAGTTTGAAGCGAAAATGATGCAGAAGTGCTATGGATACTATCTTCATTTGCCGGTAAGCAAAGTCTTTCCCTAGGCAAATTCTTGGACCAGCCTATGCAACAAAAATTCAACCACGTCTTGTTAGTCATGATCAAGTATGTATATATGCATTACCTAGCTTTATTAATGGATTTATCCATTCGCTTGTGTGTTTGTGTGTGCATATATTAGTTATAGCTCTTTCCATACATGAAATGACACGAATTTGAATGGTGACTCGGGTTTAAAAGTGCCATCAACAAGCCATCTCTCCGGCCGAAAATCCTCTGCATCTTCTTCCCAAATGTCATGATTTCTTCCCATTGCATATGCCAAATAGTATACACAGTCACCCTTCTTTAATTTGTAGCCATTTGGAAGAATATCGTCTATGTCTGCGCATCTCCCATCCTTGATAACAATGTTTTCATCATCAGCACACAAGTGGAAAATAATTTTTTAGAAGGACAAGCTTTATATAGAGATGCATGGATAAATTGATACCAGTGGGACAGCAGGGAAAAGCCTTAATGTCTCTGTCAATGCTGCATGAAGGTAATGCATTTTTTCAAGTACTTCATCAGTTATTTTTGCCAGGAAATCATCTACACTAACTCTATTCCCCTGATCACCGACAACTGTTTTAATTTCTTGGACGAGTTTCTCTTGTATTAGAGGATTCTGACAAAGCATATAAAGAAACCATGAAAGTGTATTTCCAGTAGTATCTTTGCCAGCAATCATAAAGTTGAGAATTATATCTCTGAGGTATTGATCATTCATCTCTGGATCCTTCTTGCTCTCCACCAAAAACCTCGAAAGTATGTCCTCCTTGTCGCTCTAGTAAGAATTGAAAAAAATAAATGAGCAATTACACAAGCATACGCAGTTGAGCTGTTTTCACTATAATAATAAATAATCTAGTAATTACAATATACTGTACATGTTTGACTATAACTTACAAAATTTATTCTTTTTTCTATCTGTTCTCTCTTCTTAGTAATTAGCTTTTGCACAAAATCTTGGATGATTTTGATGTTCTTTTTAAGGGAAGCTTCTGAACCAATGTTAAAAAATCTCTTCAGCTTCCATAATGGATCTATGTGGCGGTGAAATGTTAATGCATTCGAGTCATCAAACGCCTTGATAAAAGTTGTAGCTTTGGTTGATCCTTCCAAGCTTCCTAAATCTACTCCAAATCCAACTTTGAATATAGAATCTAAAGTAAATTTCATTAACAAATCCTGCAAAAATTCACTGATTATGTTAATAGTGCACAAAATGTGCTGGAAATGATAGATAATATACGAAAATGGCATGGATTTTCCTACATCTATCGAGTTTTTGTCTACTTACTTGTACATCGAAGTTTTTGCTTGCAGTAGCATACTCAGAAACTGTGCTAACAAAATTAGCTGCCTTTTTTCTGAATATCTTACAGCTGAAGTCTCTCAATACCCTTGTTGAGAACTCATGACTCGCAAGTTTCCTTTGTTGGCGCCACTTAGCACCATTGACAGAAAAGATCCCCTGGCCAAACAGTTCTGTTTCAATATCATGATTATACTGACCTTTCGGGTACTTGTCGAAATTGGTTTTGAGTATGTGTTTGATGATACGAACATCAGTCGTGTAAATTTCTGAATGATCAGCAACAAGAAGGCGGAAAGTGCCATATCGTTTATGAACTTCTCCAAGGTAGTCATGCAGCCTGTTCCAGTGGATTGCCAAACCGTACACAGTTCCAGCTACCGGGTAGTGTTTTTTACTTGTGATTGATTTTCCAGAAAATATTTTGACTAGAAGGATTGAGCAGGCTATGACAAGTAGTAGTAGAAGAGTTGGTACAAAGGTTAAGATGAGTGGGAGAAAATCCATTGTGTTGTTGTTTATGTGTCTTGATAATATCATCTTAGAACCATGTATATATAGCAAAAAATATGAACACAGTTGCACACATTTTGCCTGTCCAAAACTTGACCAACTATAATTGCAAATTGCAATGTAGTGAAAAGTCTTTTTTGCATTTATGATTCAGTTGTAAAGGCATCAGCATTTTTCATTTAATTATTTTATTAACAACGTCCGAAAGACGTGTTCTCACTGTTGAGTGTTGACGATGGAAATCAACCCCTTTCCCAGTTTCCCTTCCAATTATTGGGGACATTAGAAGTCGAGGTTTCAAGACTCATGCACATTGTGGATATAAATTATACCAACAAAAGAACACGTTACCGAACCATTGTATATAAATTTTGCGCACATTTTAAGCCATTTGCATATGCTAAGACAACACGAATTAATATTCGGGAGCTTAGTTTTAGTAAATCTAAATTGCAGCTTTCAAGTGGCAACTAGTAAGCCATGGTTGGTTTTGTGGGTGTACAGCACACAAGTTGTCGATATTACCAAGTTGTTACCTAGTTTTCTTGTTTTTCACTAATGCTTTTATTTATGAACTCAAAGTCGGCATATGATGTAACCATATATAAGTTGACATTATATTGGTAAGCGACTCCAATGTGATGGGTTGACATATATAAACAATGCCTGGTAATTTCAATTGTTAATGTGTGTGGTTTATACATAGAGGATATTTTAATGAAAATTATCGTATCTTTATTATGAGATTGAAGGTGATTGCTTGTGTAATTAGTTTATACAAATTCTAACTCTTTGAATTTTTCTTAATGAAATTCTTCTATATATATTCATGTAAAACATTAACCTCACCTCAAAAAATAAAAAGGGAAAGCATTAACATGATACATTACTTAACTGATATGAATATTCTTGATATTAATTGTAAATATCTAGTTAGTTAAAATATATATGCATATATGTAATATGTATGTAATTCAATTTTTTATAGAAAAATTAATGGTTATTTATATTTATAGTAAAAATATAGTACCTATTCTTCAAGTATATTATGACTTGTTTAGATATATAATATTTTAATCTGTTTCTATAGTTGATCGAGTTTATTAAATTTTGCAATTGCATCATAATTTTTAATCAAAACTGTTTTTATATTCAAATATAATGTTTACCCAAGATATGGAAATTAAGTATTCCCTTCGTCTCGTTCTTAATGACTTCATTTCTTAATTATTTTTTTGATAAAAGTAACATTTTCATTAAAGAATTGTATTCAAATACAATATCTAATGTGAAGAGTTTTTTACATTCAAAAAATTTATCATTTAATCAAAGTCATGCAAAGATGTGACCAAAATTTAGACAATAAAATTTATGTCGAAAAAGAAAACACCCAAAAATAAAAATTACAATGTAGAATAGACGTGTACTAAAATAATATTAATATTAAAATTGCACGATCATATCCAATTCATACCCACACCATATCCATATTTCTGCCGAATTATTGTTGTTTGAAAATTGATAATGCACCTGAGAAAACAATAAATGATAAAAAAATAATAATCTCAATAATATTATTATAAAATTTTATCTAATTAATACCTTTAAATTTTTATAATTATAATAAATGAAGTGTAAAAATTATTAATTTATTTGAAAATTTATACATATTTTTAGTTTTTTATTATTAATTTAATATAAACCGGATAAAAATTAAAATTTTATTATTAAATGACACATATGGGACAGTGGGGTTTTATTATTATTGAATAATAATACATATTGGACAGTGGATAGAAGTAAAATGATTAACAAATATAATACATGTACACAAATGGGCAAGTCAGACACCAACTTGGTAATTTGGTATGTACGTTTTATGTGCATACAACAACATGTGTATCAATTGTAGCCCTACATCTGATGTTGTATCATTTTCATCACCACATCCGAAGAGGTAGTTTTTTTTACCATTTTAATCAACACCCCTACATATAGGCAAAAGTAAATATGAAAAGATGGATGAAAATTTGGAAACATGAAGTGGTTGAAAAACCTTTATGTAACAAGGTTTCTGTTTCAATATTGTTATTGCAGAGATATATATATATTCTTTATTTAATGTGCAGAAGATCAAATCAAAATGAGCATATTCTAATCCAAAAGTTGAAACAAAAGATACAAGTGTAGAAATTTGTATTTGTTTAGTAACGAGTGTATGAAAAGGATTCAATCACACATACTAACATATCATGTCACTGAAACATCTTAAACCATTCGAATAAATAAAACAAGAGAAATAGTCCAGTAGCTAGTGACAATACAAAGACTGACCTTTTTCCCTCTTGATGCTCCAACACCAAATCCAGTGCCGAGTTCCATTTTACAGAGTTGGATGGAGGCTTCTATTGGAACTGCTCTACTCAAATAGTGTGTATCGAATATGTTGAATCTTAAACCTTTCTGGCCCACTCCCCTTGCTATATCTTTCTTTCACAATTCGACACCCATCTATGTCCAGGTATTCAAGGGGATGAGAATGGTCAAACATGGGGAGAGTCTCCAAATTCTCACAATTCGAAATCTGTAATGTCTTGAGAGATGGAAGGTTTGCTATTGAATCCGGGAGAGCTTTCACTCCTTTGAAATCCCGTATACTCAATCCAGTCAAGGCAGGAAAGATGGGGGACAAGTGAAGTTGGTCAAACAGCGTTATTGACTTTACCTTTTCCCACCCATGTAGGGATAGCCAATCTAGGTTAGGAAATGAATTTGAAGAAGAGAATGGCCATGGGAATTCTTCATCATCCGAGTAGAAGGGACCTAATACCAATTCATCAAGCATCGAAGTCTGAATATGGGCAAATACCCCTTCTATATGAGATGAGGGGATTCCGGCAATGGAAAGATATTCTAGAGCAGGTGACGACCCTTGAACTAAATTATTTATACTTATTAGTTGTGGGCAACGGCTTACATCTAATCTAATAAAAGAGACACCAAGGGTCACACGTTTTAAACCCTTCAAATTATATAGGGTTAATTCGGTCAAAGACGGAGAATTGTTTTTTATTATTGATTCTATGTTTGAACATAAACCACCAGACTCTCCTCCTCCGTCACTGATACTAATCAATTGTAGAGAGGTGAGTGAGCTCATTACATTTGTGCTCATAGTTTCCAGTATCATGCTGCTCTCCAAATATGCAATACTCAACTCCTTCAAGGACGGAAAACAACTATTGGGGATCTTTCTCAACCTTGGACATCTCCAGATTTCCAACTTCTCAAGTATAGGAAAAACAGTGTGGGCATCATTACCCCCTCTACTCATAACTCCTCCTTCTACCCATTCTTCTAGCTCTGGCATACTCTCCAAATAGAGTTCTATTAGTGATGGATACAGTGTTGTTGTAACTGCTTTTGGGGACCCACTTTCTACACCTCCACTTAATTCCTTCCCAATAACCTTCACATTTTCCATATAATCTATCTCCATCTTCTTGAGTTTAGGAAGGTGACCCAGTGGTGGAAGTACTTCACATCTGTTGCAGTATTTCAATGTGATTTTCACCAAGTTGGTCATCATTGTCATCCATGTTGCAAACTTCTTCCCCATAAAATATTGAATTCTCAATCCTTTCAGATTCGGGTGAGGTTCCAATCCTACCATCACTTCCTCATCTTTGTCTTCCCTTTCATCTTCATTGTTCTTCCACTCCAACAGTAATTGCTCAACACCGGGCTTCTCACAAAGCTTTGCTTTCCTTGCTTCTTCATTATTTTCCACCTCATTAAGCCCATACAGTCTAAGCTTACCTCTAAGATTTTTTAATACTCCCAGTTGTCCAATGGCACAGTTTTGATCTCTACTCACAACAAAATAAGACAGTGTTTGCAGACTAGTCAGCCTCTCTATCCCAACCAGCCTCTCTATCCCATCAAACATGTATTTTGATCTAGGATTGCGAATAACAAGATGCCTCAAGTTTATAAGGTTGCAAACATTTTCTGGAAGCTCCTGAGTATAGCCAGTTCTCAGTGTTTGCAAGTTGTAGAGTCTGGTGATGTAATTTGGCAATTTATAGATAGTGTTGTTATCCAGAGTATCAGAGATATCCAGATATTTAAGGTTTTTCAAATTCCCTATCGAACTAGACAACTCTTTAACAAATGAGTGTAAAACCAAAACTCTCAAGTGCCTGAGGTTGGGTAATATGACATTAAATATATAGGCCTCCGCGTACAGTGCTTGTACTGTATCAAAGTGCGCCTCATCAAACACATTTGGTTCTGCATCTTTAAACCCTTCAAGCCTTATATGTATAGCCTTTGAAACCTTGTTGAAATCAGGACTTGGCTTTATGGTTGCAGAATAATTACTTGACACATCTAATGCAAGATCATGCACAAGATCATGCATCTTGCATTTGGTGACATTCCCGAATATATCTTTTTCAGCATCTTGTAACAAAGAATTCCATAACAGAATGTCAAAGTACTCGTTTCCGATGTCCTCCATTGAAGCATTGCCATCTCCCGAAAGGAAACCTAGTGCCATCCATATTTGTATCAATTGGTCCTTATATATGTTAGAATCCTTTGGCATAATAGAGCAATATGCAAAGCATTGTTTTAAAGACGAATAAGGTAAATTATCATACGACAACCTTAACGAAGACAATACACCTTCCGATTTCCATGTTTCACTGTTTCGGATGTGCAACCACTGTTGTTCAGTCTTCTTTGAGTACAATAAACTCCCTAGTGATTTTATTGCTAGAGGCAGACCGCCACACCTTTCTACCATTATTTTTCCCATGGTCACAAATGCCTCGGTCTCTAATACTCCTCCGTCCGAAAATGCCCTACGCTTGAACAATTCCCAACTATATTCCTCTGATAGTTTCTCCACCCGATAAGGATGAGAACATCGCATGGCATGAATGACCTCCTGCTTACGAGTGGTGACTAAAATATTGCTGCCTCTCGCACCACCAACTCCAAGCAAAGCATTTCTCAACTTCTCCCACTCCTCTGGCTTCTCATTCCAAACATCATCGAGTACAAGTAAAAACTTTTCACTTTTTAGCTTTTCTTGAAGATCTTTGATTAATCCTTCCGCATTTTCCAACACAGAAGGCTTTGAAGTGAGTGATACTACCATTTGATTTAAAATCTTCATGAAATCAAAATCATCTGATACGGTGACCCACATCCTCTTAGAAAACATATTGATTATAACATCTTTATTGTAAACCATACGAGCAAGAGTTGTCTTGCCTTGACCTCCCATCCCTAGTATTGCATTTACTTGTAAACCCTCATCATTTTTCTTGCACAGCATATTCACCAAATATGATATATCGTTATCTCTTCCGACTATCAGTGACTCGTCTTCAAAGGGTGTGGTGTTGCGAATCTCTCTATGCTGCACAGTAGATCTTAAATGCTCTACTGGCTTAAGTCCGATATCGGTTGCCCATTTACAAATCTTGTCAAAAGAAGCATTAATATACTTGATCTTACGAGCCACTCTGAAACGAAATAATAAGGTGTTTTTAGAAGGAATGAAGAAGTCCCTTACCTTACGACGTTTCTCCACTTTAGTTCTAGTAACTTCGTACTCAAGTTGATCCATAAAAACTTCAGCTACACGAGCCACATGTTCAAGTTTGTTGAACCACATTTTGGCAGTAGACATGATTAGTTTCTTGGTATGAACATCGTCCAAGAGAGCACCAACTAATTCAAATCTCTCACGCAGTGTCTCCAAATCTTCACCAAGCTTCCACGCCTGAATCAATTCATTAGTGACAAGTGAAACAAGCTTGCGAACCAGTCCAGCACCAAGATCAGATACAAATGCTTCCGCCATATTTTCTTGTCTCGAGGGAAATGTGTTTGTGGTGATGGTTGTTGTATGAACTAGTATTACTCGAGATATATTGGAGTCTTCGTCAACTTTGTGGTGCCAAAAGTCACCAGTAATAATGGTGGATGGGGTCATTTTATCAAATGCTGAGTAGTCATTTTTTGTCATGCAATTATTGTATACATTTGTGTAGTTTGGCAAAACTCCAACGTTTGAGGTCCACACTCTCTGCAACTTGAGTCGTCTTAGGGCTGAAAACGAATCCGAATTAACCCAAATTTGACTCGTTAAAAATGAATATAATTCGTGTTCGTTTAAAAAATGAGCGAATTTTAATCTTATTTTATAATTTGAACGAATACCGAGTTGGATCTTACCATTCTGATATTCGGTCATATTTATTTTGAGTAATTCGAATAATTTTAGAGTACTCGAATACATATTTATTATACGTATTCGATTCGAATTCGTAAGTTGCATATATTATTATATATAATATATGATATTTATATCAAAATAATACTCTACTAAGTGATCACATTTTAATTTTTAGTGAATTTTATTCGAGTATTCTTAATTTTATAAAATTACTATATATGAATTCGAATTCGAATATCGTTTTAGTTCACTAGTTCGGGATATATTTGAATCGAGCCGAATCAAATACGAATATTAATATTCGAACTCGAGTCGAATCTGAACAAAATATTAAAATTTTAATTCGAATCCGGACCGAATCTGAACGAATAATTATAAATTCGAGTCGAATCTGATCATACTGCTATTCGCATTTATTCGACTCGATTTCACCCCTAGTCATCAATCATCACCTCCTTTGCCTTTGACTCATTTCGCAAAAAATAATTTCAAAGAAGTGAACGCTCTCCTTGATCCTTGATTCACCGAGGGATCATTTATTTTCTTTTTAATCCATCTTAATCCTTCTTAATTGGTTTATTTTAATTCTTAAAATTATTTGACTCTCTTTTTTATTTTCTTAACGATTAATAACCCAGATTAAAACACAATATCCTCGCTGAAGCGTTAAGATAATCCTCACTTCTATTTAACAAACTTGTTTATCCATAAAAACTCCTGCTAGTTTATACTTTAAGGATATATCGGATAAACTCTAGTTTTTAGATAATGACCCTATTTGGTAATTAGCAGTTAGTTATTAGCGGATTAAATTAGTTATTTTGATTAGCTGATTGAAATAGCTATTTTGACTAGCGGATTGAATTAGTTGTTTTGTATGAAACTGTTTGGTAAATAGTTGTTTGGGTAATTTTTTATACTTTAACTAGACACATGTCAATCCTTTAATTGAAAAAACTCTTCAAAATAGTTTTTTAAAAATTAATTTTTTGAGTCCAAACCGCTATTTGAACCCGCTAACTACCAAACATCAATTATAGATGATTCACATGGTCAAATCTCTAATATTTTATCAAGCCTCTAACTTCCAAAGAGGGTCAATGTTTGCTTAGCTTTAGTTTTTTGTTTCTAGAATGAATTTATTGCTACTTGTTTTTGTTTTTTTAGTGTGGCTAATTTTTACTTGTCTGTGACTTGTGATCTATTATGCCTCAATAATTGTATTACTATATTATATATAATATATACCAACTTATATCTCGTACGATACATGAATTAAATTGTTTTAATATTTTTAATATAATTTAAATATATTTTTATTTTTATAATATATGTATATATTTTATATAATTTTTCATATATTTTATTTATATTTTAATAAGATAATATTTGTGTATTTTGTTTAGAAATGTGTTTTATTTAAAAAATTAATGTGAAATTTATTTTATTTAACACATTATTGTAGTGTAACTAGTTTGTCAAGACATTATTAGTTATCTTTATCAGTGTTTTGTTATATAATGAATTTATTTTATTTATAAGATATTATTATATTTAAAATATAATTATATAATTATATTATTAGATTTTTTAGAAAAACAATCATTCAGATATTTTACTGATTTATTTACCAAATAATATTATTCATTCAGAATTCAGATTACTGTTAGTGATTGTGGTACTATCAATGTAATCAACTAATAATTACTTAGATTAATTAGAAATTAACTAAGTAAAACATACTGTCATATACACATTGACAGTATGTGTAATTGTCACTTGTAACAGTATGCATTAAAGCCAAGTAGGTGACAGCATGTTTCAATAGTTACTGTCATGTACAAATGTAATAAAATGATCTATGAAGTAGAAGTTCACAAAGTGTTCATGCACAGCATGGAACAAATCATTGACAATAACATTCTGCAATCTGAAGCCTATGACAGCATATTCAAGTGACAGCACCTTTTGGAACAGACGACAATAACTATTCCTTGACAGTAAACTTGGCGAGAATGAAGATTCTAAGACAGCAAGTTTTACTGACAACAACTATTCCTTGACAGTAAACTTGGCGGAGATTGAAGAATCGAAGACAGCAAGTTTCCTGACAGCATGTTTAGCGGGATAGTTGACAGTACCTTTGGACGACAGTATGTTTCAGAAGAATGTCAGGATCGACAACAACATATGCGGAGATGAAGATATTGTCACCAAAGAGAAGCTAAAGGTTGACAGTAACCTTTTGGTGAAGCTGACAGTCTGTTTCAAGAAGCAGACTAGGTAAAGTTCTTTCACAGATTGATCTTGACAACTCTACCTAGTCTGTCAAGACTACTACTGCAACTTGAGATAAAGTAAGCAAAAAGGTGAAGCATGCTCGTGGAGGCAAGAATGTCAAATCCTCTCAGAACAACTTTATCTACAAATGGAATGAAGACAAACTTGAGAAGAAAAAGTGAAGTTTCTATTTCAAGTATTGTCCAGGAAACAAGGGAAAATACACTTGTAAGTGAGGTATGTGTTTTAGTATAAAAACACATATCTCACAAACACTTTCCCTTATGCAACTGAGCTTAACTTTTCTCAAGCATAGAAAACCTTAGCATTCTCTTGTTATTGTTTCTATTGAAGCTGGAAATATCTTCTAGTCAGTTGTAGCAACAAAAATTAATAAAATTAATTTTTGAAGTAAAATACCTTGTGTATTTAGTCTGCTTATTGTTGTTTGCATTATAATTTGATATTATTTCTTTTGTTTATTGTTAGTAAAAAGTGATAAATTATCAAGTTATATTCAACCCCCCCTTCTGCAACACTCATACTGTTTAACAACTGGTATCAGAACGGCATGTTAGATATACATAACCTGAAAAGATCTAAAAATGAGTGCACAGAAAGTAAGCAGCATAAAAATACCCACCTTTGACAAAGAACATTACAACCTTTGGAAACGAAAAATGATGTTATTCATAAAAACAACCAACCCTCTTTACCCTGGAATACTGAAAAATGGTCCTTTCATTCCCCAGACATATGTACATGAAATTACAGTAGATGGTGAAACAATACCAGCCTACTGGGTTCCTAAAAAGGTTTCAGAGTACAATGACACTGAAAGAGAAAAAGTATCTATTAATGATTGCCTATAATTTATCATCATTGAGGCACTTGACAATGTCATGTATAACAACATTGTCAACTGCACCAGTGCAAATCAAATATGAGAAACCGTTGAGATACTCTGTGAAGGGACATAAGAAGTAAAAGAAAATCAAAGACAGATTCTGGTGTCTCAGTATGAAGCCTTCATGGCTAAACCAAGTGAAGGGTTGACTGAGATGTTTGAGAGGTTTAACAGGCTGATAAATGACTTGCAGCTGCATGGAAAGTTTTATGACAAAAAAGAGGTAAACATGAAATTCATGTTGACACTTCCTGATCACCCAGAGCACAAGGTTTCTGCCATAAGAGAAGGAATGGATTTATCAAAAGTTTCTCTTGAAACTTTATATGGCATACTCAAAACCTATGAGCTAGAGTTGCTACAGAAGAGAGCCATTCAAGCTGGTCAAAGAGAAAAAATGGCTAACACATCAAATGCTCTAGTAGCTCAAGATCCACAGGTGATGTAGCTCAAGGAATCTCAACATCAACAGCAAATTAAGATTGAAGAAATCACAGATGAAGATGAAAGTGTGACTTTGGAACTCAAGGATGGTGAAGAAGATGAGTTCTACACTTTGGAGGAACTGGACAACATGGAAAACAAAACAATGGCCTACATGGCAAGAAAGTTCTCCAACTTGAGATTCAAGAAGAACAAAGCTTTCTGTTAGGTCCTGAAGTATCGTAGAAGGGGGGTTGAATACGATACTCACTAAATTAAAAAATTCTTTCGAATCTTTTGCGGATAAATAATTTAGAGTTCGGTTAGTGGTTCGAGTTCTTGAGGTGAATAGTGTTTAGGAGGTTAGCTTACTAATTTTCTGTGTTTAAGAATAAACAATAAAGATCTAGAAAATTAGAAAGTAATTTAAACGAGACAGGGTTTCGGGAAATATTACTTTCGTATATAATCCCTGAGGTTGCTACACCTAGTTAAAAATATAACTGGCTTCTAAAAAATAGATTTGTTCTTTACTTCTACAAAGAGATAAAGCTTAATCCCTATACAATATTTGACTGTGTGTTGTACTATTGGAATCAGGCTAACAGAGAGTGTTTTACAATAACCCTATGTATTTGCAACATAATTAACCGGCTAGATTATAAAATTCCGGTGAAGAAGGTATGAATATGGCATTGTGACTTATTCTTCTCCGGTTTCAAATATCTCTTTGTATCTCTCTGGATTGGTTGTGTCTCCACAAATTACAAAATGAACACGTCATTTTGCTTATATATGTAGACTTTTCAAATCAATTAAAATTGATTTGCTTCTCAATGCTACAAGTCCTATGTTGCGCTTGTAGAGTGACTGCAGTGTGTAGGCGCCACTAAATTGCTTTGTTGTGCCTTAGTATCTTTGTTGCGCCTCTACACCATTCACCCTGTATAGGCGACACATAATGTTTTGTTGCGCCTCTATACCTTTGTCGCGCCTCTACTCTTGTTCCATTGTATAAGCGCCACTTTTGCCTTAGAATCTTGAGTTTTCTTGCGCCTTGACTTGTTTGTTGCGCCTGCACTCTATACACACTGTATAGGCACCACAAAAAAGTTCATTTACTTTTGTTGTGCCTGGGACTAGTTTTGTTGCGCCTGTACAGTTATTCCTCTGTATAGGCACCACAAATGCCTTAGAAACTAAGCCCAACATTTTCCTTGCGCCTTGGTAGAGTTGTTGCGCCTGCAGTCTCATTACCTTGTGTAGGCGTCACTAACCTTCCCTTAAACTTTTCTTGCGTCTAGAAATTGTTTTATTGCGCCTCTCCATTGCTTCAAGAGTATAAGAGCCACAAAATGTAGTAATACTTGCCTTAAACAATTTCTTGAAATACTTGAAGTATTTACCACTTGGTTTTCACTCTTCTGGCTTGATCAACTGATTTTCTTCTGATTAATCAAGGTAATTCTCTTCTTGTTGTGCTGACGCTTAGTGCACTGGTCTGGTTCACAAATGACTAATACTGAATTAAATTCCCTTGATTTCTTTTCTGTTTTAGCTGAATAACCTTGGACTGTTGCATTTCTTCAAACACTGACTGTTGATAGACATAATACTTTCACTAGAATCTTTTCTGGTACTTCGACAACGTCTTCATTATTACCACAATCTTGAATATTTCATTCTCTGTTCTTCACTGACGCTTGAACATATAAATGAACTTCTTTTAGTCAGTATAACTTCAAGACTGTAGCTGTCTTCTTTAACCTTTGTCTTCACCTTTCTAGATTCCTATGCTTCGAACATTGTCTATCTTCAATCAATGCCTTTACACTGTAATCTTCTAGTGGCACTTATATACTGAATCTTCAACACTTCTGAAACCCTGAAAGTCTTCAAACATTATTCTTCACTAAGGCATGAACATATTAATATATTTCTCTCAATGACCTGTAGTAGACTTCAAAACTTCTTCTAATGTTTTGATTTACTGTATCTGTCTTGTCTTCATTTCTTCCTGATTTCTGTGTAGGCGTAGTATTATTTACCTGTCTTGTTCTAGTGTTGAGTTATCACGATTACTATTCATACAACTTTGTAATCTCACCAACAATCTCCCCCTATTTGATTGTTAAACTTAGCAAACAAATCCCATAAAGAGGATAACTCAACTAACACCTAGAAAAAGTAATGGTCCGGGACTTGTAAATAATGCTACTGGTTTTTCTGGATCAGATACTGCATTTCCAGAATTCTTGAGTAACTGAAATGAATGATGTATGTTCCTCTAGCACTGAACTGGTATTCATGTAGTATCATCTTCATTTCTGTCTTTTTGAGCTTTCTCTGCTTCAAAATCCTTCATAGTTTGAACTTAAAAAACTTATCATGAACAGAGTTTCATAAGAATCAATATTCCTGGGAACGTCTTTAATAAAGCATAGAACATAGCTCAAATAATGTTCTCCCCCTAAGAATGTTATTCTCCTTCTTTTTCTTCTTCTCCCTTTAGATAATCAATGGAAGTGTCAATTCTTTTCTGTACATCCCACTTGGATGAGGAATCCTCTACTGACAACTCCTTTCAAGTATATGATACAGTTTCTTGATTCTCCCATATTCTGTTATTTCCCCTCAGGATCAGAAGATAAGAATTTCTTTTTCTTTCTTATTTAAAATCTCCCCTAAGGATATTAACTTCTCCCAAGGATATGAACCCCCTAAGAATATTAACTTCTCCCAAGGATACGAAGATAAGACTTGATTAACTTCTTCTTTTTCTTCCTATAAATTCTCCCCATTAGTTGAGGAATCCTCCAATGACCCATCTTTTGAATGGTTTGTCTTCCAAAGAGGGTTCTCGTCTGACGTTGATTGGGAAAATATAGTAGCTTTTCTTTCAGAAGTAGCAAGTAGCAAGGGTAAGTGTTTGGTCTATGGTTTCCTCATTTCTACTACATTCTGTTGGTGTTTACACTCAAGTGTCGAGCACTTAGAAGTGTTTCACTCTTTCTCTCCCTATCTCTCACTCAAGTGTATCTCTCCCTCACTTTCACTTAAGTGTTTCTCTCTCTTACTTTCACTCTGCATTTATTCTCATCACCTGATTCATCAGAATGAACTGAGTCATTATCAAGTGGAGAATTGCCTTGTAGAGGTGTTCTTGATCTATCATGCATAAGCACCGTCTCAACACCAGACCCAATAGCATTTGTTAAATCACTGTCTGAAAGGGGAGATATGAGTGAAGGGAAGTAACTCACTGCACTTTCATGTGTACTAGAAATGCTAAATGTAATCTCTATGTAATGGTTGATGATAACTCAACAATAGAATAGGACATGTAATAATATGCAGGTGCACAGAAATCTTAGATCACAGAGTTCAGTTAAGACAAAGTATCAAAGGATCATCTACAGACTTGAAGCTCACTGGAAGAAGTTCATTAACATGTTCATGCCTCAGTGGAGAATAAAAGATGTTGACATCTATTCAAGGATGTGGAAGCTACAGAAGATTGTCTTAGTCTATGACGATTTTAGTGCATTACAATCGAAGCAACAAGTAAGGTTTGCAAAGAAGAATGTGGAATCATGTTCGGAATCAAGAGCCCCTATCAAGACTAGTCACTTATGAACCAGACCGTTGCATCAAGTGTCAGGACATTGGAGGCAAGCTCTCGTCGGTTAATATGATTTTAATCATTCTAAAGTTGTTGGTTTTCTTTAGTCATGTTGAGGATCAACAAAGGTGGTAAATCAGTGTTGGAGAAATGTCAGCCTAATGGATAAGAGACAGACGGCACAACCTGATTGGATCTTACTAAAGCTTCACAGATAAGAAGGCCAAATACTTGGACGTGGTGGAGTCACGTATACGGGGCCAAGTATTTGGATAAGGAAGTCTACACAAATTGAAGAGTGGAATGGAAATATTTAATTTAATTAAATAAAGTATTTATTTAATTATTTATATATTTTATAAATAAAGACATTCTTTATTTATATTATATATATTTATTTAAATATTACTTTTACATTAAATATTTCCAAAGGCATGCTTGGCACATGACTTTGAAGATATGATTTGAGTGGACAAAAGTAAAAGGTGGAAAAACAAAAAGTAACACCTTTTTCAATATATAAAGAAGAAACCCAAGTCTTAATCTATGTGTAGTGCATCCGGATGAGAAGAGAAAAGGGGAGAGAGAAAAAGAATTAATTTTTCTCTCCCCCATGGCCGAACAATTTCTTGAATATATTTTGGTGCCATGATTTTCTTTATCTACACCACTCATCTATTCTTCTATTGTAAACATTGCTAAATCTTGTTTAGAAGATAGGTTTGATTTTTGTCTCCTAGATCTAGAATTTGTAATATTTTTAGAGGAGCTAAAAATCATTTCTTTGTTGTGTTCTTGAGCTTATGTTCTTGAACTTGTTTGTAGCATCTACCCCACTTCAATGAATATAAAGTTATATTCTTGGATCTTGTTGTGTTGTGTGTTTTGGATGATTTACCGTTCATTATCTTGGTTATTTTAATGGTGTTCTTGAGGTTGAAGAAGATGATGAACAGTACCTGGGTTTGAACCAAAGTAATTTTTATGTTGTCCCAAAAATAAATAAAAGTCAGATTTTTATTTGGGAATCGTATTCACCCCCCCTCTACGATCTCCAGGACCTAACAATTGGTATCAGAGCTACTCGATTGACATACAAATCGATTGGATCTATTTTTATTTTTGAGATTAAAGAGGGTACAATTGGTTCACTGGGCATCCAGAATTTTTTTTGAAGCCCGGAATTTTTCTAAGTACAAAATGTTCTAGATAGCCAAGTAGAACATTTCTATGTAGAAATTCTACTTAGATGTTCGAGATAGCCAAGTAGAACATTTCTATGTAGAAATTCTACTTAGATGTTCGAGATAGCCAAGTAGAACATTTCTATGTAGAAATTCGACTTGATGTTCGAGATAGTGTCTAACTCGAACATTATCTCGAATATTCTACTTAATGTTCTAGATAGAACCTAAGTAGAAATTCTGTAGTTAGAAATATTTTCTAAGTCAGAAGTTCTACTTAATGTTCTACATAGAGCCTAAGTAGAACATTTCTATGTAGAAATTCTACTTAATGTTCTAGATAGAACCTAAGTAGAAATTCTGGAGTTAGAAATATTTTCTAAGTCAGAAGTTCTACTTAATGTTCTACATAGAGCCTAAGTAGAACATTTCTATGTAGAAATTCTACTTAATGTTCTAGATAGAACCTAAGTAGAAATTCTGGAGTTAGAAATATTTTCTAAGTCAGAAGTTCTACTTAATGTTCTACATAGAGCCTAAGTAGAACATTTCTATGTAGAAATTCTACTTAATGTTCTAGATAGAACCTAAGTAGAAATTCTGGAGTTAGAAATATTTTCTAAGTCAGAAGTTCTACTTAATGTTCTAGATAGAGCCTAAGTAGAACATTTCTATGTAGAAATTCTACTTAATGTTCTAGATAGAACCTAAGTAGAAATTCTGGAGTTAGAAATATTTTCTAAGTCAGAAGTTCTACTTAATGTTCTAGATAGAGCCTAAGTAGAACATTTCTATGTAGAAATTCTACTTAATGTTCTAGATAGAACCTAAGTAGAAATTCTGGAGTTAGAAATATTTTCTAAGTCAGAAGTTCTACTTAATGTTCTACATAGAGCCTAAGTAGAACATTTCTATGTAGAAATTCTACTTAATGTTCTAGATAGAACCTAAGTAGAAATTCTGGAGTTAGAAATATTTTCTAAGTCAGAAGTTCTACTTAATGTTCTACATAGAGCCTAAGTAGAACATTTCTATGTAGAAATTCTACTTAATGTTCTAGATAGAACCTAAGTAGAAATTCTGGAGTTAGAAATATTTTCTAAGTCAGAAGTTCTACTTAATGTTCTACATAGAGCCTAAGTAGAACATTTCTATGTAGAAATTCTACTTAATGTTCTAGATAGAACCTAAGTAGAAATTCTGGAGTTAGAAATATTTTCTAAGTCAGAAGTTCTACTTAATGTTCTAGATAGAGCCTAAGTAGAACATTTCTATGTAGAAATTCTACTTAATGTTCTAGATAGAACCTAAGTAGAAATTCTGGAGTTAGAAATATTTTCTAAGTAAGAAGTTCTACTTAATGTTCTAGATAGAGCCTAAGTAGAACATTTCTATGTAGAAATTCTACTTAATGTTCTAGATAGAACCTAAGTAGAAATTCTGGAGTTAGAAATATTTTCTAAGTCAGAAGTTCTACTTAATGTTCTAGATAGAGCCTAAGTAGAACATTTCTATGTAGAATTTCTACTTGATGTTCTAGATAGAGTCTATGTAGAACATTTCTATGTAGAATTTTTTTTCTTAGAAGGCTGTTTCAATATGACACATGGCTACATAGTTTAACTTTTATTTAAAACAAAAATTGTTTTTCTCTCAAATTGTTTTTAGTTTAATAATTAATTTAATAATTAAATTTGAATTTAATTATAAAAAATATTTTGAAAATAATTTTTAAATTTAAATAATTTATTTTTCAAGTTTATTTTACATCTTGGAAAATATTTTATTTTCTTTTAAATTTTAGAGTCAAATATTTTATATTTTTAATATTCTTAGTTAAGAATTTTATTAATTTGAAAACTAAAATTAATCTTAAAATCCAATTTAATTTCTTTTGAGTTTAATTTCTTAAAAGTATTTTGAGAATTATTTTTGAGGTTTAATAATTTATTTTTCATAAAACTTTAATTATAAATTTTATAAAACTCTTTGGAAAATATTTTTGGATTGAAATAATTTATTTTCATGAACATTTTAAATGTTTTGAGAATTTAGTATTTCTATTTCAAAATTATGGTTTCGAGTTGTTTTATTTAAATTATAATTTAAGCTTGGAAGTTTTAATTATAAATCTCATAAAACTTTTTGGAAAATCATTTTGGTTGAAATAATTTATTTTCAAGAATATCTAAGATGACTTGAAAATTTATTATTTTTATATCAAACTTATATTTTCAATCTGTTTTATTTTAATTATAATTGAAACTGTTTTGGATTATAAATTCTATAAAATTCTTTGGAAATTAATTTTGATTTGAAATAATTTCTTTTTCAGGATTATTTAATATACCTTGAAAATTTTGTTATCTCTATATCAAAACTTTCTTTTCGAATTTTATTTTATTTATAATTTGAAATTGAGAAATTTATTATTATTTATCAAAAATGCATTTTTAATTTATTTTGATTATTTAAATTCCAAAAAAAAAAAAAAAATTAAATACTTCTGTTTGAACAAAATGTTTTATTAAACGAAACAACAGGAGTTGATTCTTCGTTCGTTGAGGACAAACGAACTGACTGAAGAACATTCTAATGGAGTTGAGACCTGATCTTACCATTGGAGATGTATTTCTACATCGGTCTACTCAGTGGATCATTTGGTTATTGAAAGGGGATTAGTTCATTTAGGGAAGAGTCTTCGATCAGTGGTTTTCGAATCAATATCTGAAGAATTTGGGATTTTGAAAAGGAATTCAGTTTAACGGTCAAAGAACCAAAACAACAATTGAAGATTTGGTTAAAGGACATCAGTGGCAGAAATACACAAGGTTTGATTATCACTGACATATGATAATCAAGGGGTTATTGCTACACATACAAAGAAGAGTGATCTTTTCAAGCAGAATATGAGACATTCTATGTCGGGGTCTTTAAGCAGAACAATCAGGTATCAGTTTGGGTTGAAGCAGGAACATCATTGCTTATTGAGGTCAAATGCAAGGATACTTCCATGAGTGTCAGTAGAATGGAAATTGATTTGGATCAATTGATTATCACTCGAGATGGAATGCTAAGCATCGTTCAGGTATACTTTCTAACTAGTTTATACTTGTTTGATTCAATTATAGAGTATTAAGTGCTGAACTGCATTATATTATAAGTTTGATGTAATGCATGTCTCACCTTGATTTCTATATAAATTAGATAACTTATGCTAGTTTGTTAGTGTTGCTTGTTTATCAGTATTTGACTTCATGATTAGATCTTGTGTGATTTAATGCTTGCTTTACGATAATTGATCATGTTAGCATATAGAGTCTTAGGTATTTGTAGGGGTACATTTACCAGAAAGAGTATTTGCTGCATGCTAAGTGCCTTGATGTTTACATTGTCAATAATCTGTTTATACTCGCATGGTTGTATTAAATGCTATATCAGATCATGTGCTTGTTAAGATGAGTTTGTTTCTAATTTGGGAATTGCCTAGGGGTCAGTATAATAAACCATGAATTAAATTTTTTAAATTTAAACTGACTCAGGTAATTAGAGATAATATAATGTTTAAGTGAACAACAAAGGTGAATTAGAAGAATTAGGAATCTGAGTAATTGATTCTTCTATGACTACATATATGTACGACATGATTCTTATAGACTGCTAGTCCACCTTAAGTTAGGTTGGGATCACTGAGCTCATAGCCAAGACTACTTGTTGAGGCTGATATAGATGGGGAGTGATCAGTCAGATAAGAATGAACATGTTGAACTTGAATGCTTTGTTGTTAACTATGTTTAGAAATATCTCTAACCCTTGGACTCAATCAAAATTGAGGACCACGTGTCTTAATCATTTGTGAATGCAGAGTATCTTTCAACATGTACAAGTTATATATCTCTGACATTTTCATGTTCGAGGCATGTAACCACTTTTGCTTTGGTATTCAAATGGTTAAGCAAGGTTACCTATTTTTCTTGAATGATCTAAAGCACAATATTAAGGAAGACCTAGGGAATTCTTTGCGAAGGGTTTCCTAATATCAGTTCGAGGATGAACAGTATTGATCGGGGTCAAGAGAAATAGAAGCTCACTCTACTGGAAGTGAGGTTACTGCTGACACGAAATGTAATGCTTATGATGAAGTCAACTATTCGTTGAAGTTTATCAGAATGGAGTTAGCTGTAACAACAAGTGATGCTCTCACACTTGGTTTATCAACTAATACTTGGTTTATCAAGATAACAGATTCGACGGTAAAGATGAAGTTGGTGAGAAAGGACAACTTCTAATGAAATTCTTTTAAGAAGGACATTAGTGAAGTATGTCAGTTGAAGGGAAGTCAAGTCAAAGGCTACCCTGTTTAGTTTTGGTGTTTGTTCATGCATTCGATAGATGAAGCATCTCAGTGATTAATCACATTCAAAGGATTAGGCAGATTGCTGTAAGAACACTTTGAGGGCAGGTAATGGAATTTGTTGACGAATGAAATTCTATGTTATGTCTACACTGAAAGGAGTATTCTAGAGTAAAGTTCAGTTTTCGGACTTCATGACCAAATGGAGGAGTTGATAGGGAAATCCAGACCTTGAGTGAAATTACAAGGATAATGGATAGAGTTAAGGTTTCCTATTCACTACGGCTGAATCAGTTGACACAGCAAGTCTAATCAGCAAAAGTAAAGAGAAGACATCAAGTAAGATTAATCATGCCTGAAGTCACATGGTGTGATGGAAGGCTATCTTATTTGGAGTTAAGAGCTTACACAGAGTCTGTGATTGATTTAAGATGATCTAGATGCAGTGAACAACATCATCAAGCTCCCTAGCATTCGTTTGATTTTAGCTTTGAATTTCTAAAGGTTGACATCCTGTTTAGGGCTCAAGATCATATGACACCAGATGAAGAAAAGCTGCAAGCAGCATCACAGGGGGAGCATCAGTAAGTTGGATCAACTAGTCGTGTTTGATGTTCAAAGGCTAGCAGTGCTCATTGAGTAAGAGTTGAGATTCTTAGGAGCACTGAGTGATCCAGATCGAGTGATTGCATATTAGAAATGAAATTGTCAATTTAAAAATAATGCAAGATGATCTCAATCATATTTGAAGAAGACTACTCTACCCACTGAAAATCTAAGGAAACATTAAGGACACATCTGTCATGACAAAGGGTTTTGTGTAACAACATTTCCTAGAGTCAGTTCTTGATGAATCTTGGTAGTAGAGTAGTGATTAGTAGTGCATGTATAAGAGTATTTCATTGGTTTTTCTGAGTGAATTCAATGAAGACTGAAGATGCACTAACTAATCAAGATTGAGTAGGGTTCGAATCAAGGAACTAACTCAATTGAACCAGAGGCAGATACACTTAGCACAAGGAATCAATCCACATGAAGACTTGGTATTGATACAGAAGCTGAAGGGTAGTTCGGAGTTTTTGAAGGTTCTACTCTGCTAGTGTCAAGACTACTGGTTTCTAGAGTGCTGAATTTAGTGAAGCTGCTGCCAAGACCAATATTTACAAGGATATATTTGGGTGTTGAAGGTAATGCAGTTTCCTTCTGGATGAGCGTGGTATTGTTTCGAGGAACAATGTTAACTGGTAGCTGAAAAGTTATTCCTGTCCAAAAGGAGTAAACGTTCGATCTCGAAAGGAGTAAACGTTCGATCTCTAGGGCAAAGAGGAGTAATTGTTCATTCAACGATCATACACCAGTAAAAGCTCTATTGACTAAGGTATGTCACTCTAGTCTAATATTGATTTATTTAAATGTAATGTTTATAGAGAGTGTTCATGCTATTTAGATGTCTACGATCTCTAGGAACTAATTAATGTTTGGCTTGTGACCACCCGGGACCCAATATTATCGGTATGAGATTACCTATTATCACCCGGGACCTAGGGACCTCACATTGTAGCATCTCTTTGTATAGTCAATTTATATCCAGGATCTCGTACTTTGTGCTGTCATATGTTATTCATGCTATATATATCAAATGTTTCAGCATAAGTATTTGTATATATTAATTAATTGTAATTTTATTTACTTTTAATTGTTTAATGCTAATATTAATGGAACCACTTAATATGTAGTTTAAGTGATGTAATTCATATCTTTTGCAAAATCCATTAATATTAGTTGTCATTCTTTTGATATTAGTGATGTCACTTAGAATTTCTGCACTAAGTGACAAAAAGATTATTTCAAAAACACTGATATTAAAAGTAATTTACTACATCGCGAGGGGTTGTCAAAGATCATAAATTTTAGCATTAATATTTAAAGGTATTTGATCCTTGATGCAACTAATACCTCGAGCTTACATACATTCTGATTGTCATGAGTATTTTCAATATGCTCATGTGATAATTGTTGAGATGTAGTGTAAGAAGTTAAATGCTGTCATTCGGTCAATGTGTGTTCAGTGTTTAGCGGATGCTTATGTTTTATGCTTTATAATTACCATGATCTATATTGCAATATATGTTTGTTTCAAGCGACAAATGGTAATTGTCTAGCATAATGTAAGTATCTTATGTGCTTGATTGTTTTGTAGTAAGATGCATTTTATTACAAAATGATTGAATGATGTTAGTACTTTTGAATGTATTGTCACTCATATCTTTGATAATTCATTAGTATTAACATATGTTTTTCATTCTTAGAACTTGAATGCATAAAGAAATTTCTTGTCTATTTCTTGTGAAAAATGTTTTATCTAAACATGCATTCATTTGCCAGAGAATGAAAAGCCACTAAAAGTTCTTTTTAAAGAGAATATTTCTTGAGGATTATCTTTCTATTTCAAAATCATATATCCTCTCTCTCTCTAAATGTTTTGTAATGAAAACTGTTTTCTCTCCACGATTTGTTTAAATAAAGTTACTTGATAACTTATAACTTAGGTTGCATGGTATCAGGCTATTTTATTTGAGTAAATTGTTTTGATCTTAAAGTATCAACCATTGGTAAAACGTTTTTCAAAACTCTTGTTAATGTCTGTTTCACATTGACCTGTAGTATTAAAACAATGGTTGTTTGCTTTGGGATTAGTGCCTTGGACTGTATGACTAAAGCATTCATTCGATTTTTTTTTTATGATTTATGTTTTAAGTCGGAGATAATATCCGATAAGAATGAATTGCAAAACAATTTCTGAAAACATACAGTGAGCAAGATGAAATAGATTTGAGTTATTAATCAAAATGTTTTTGTTAAAAGAGTTGAATTTCAATTGGATATTTGTCTAAGAGAAATTCAAAAGAACACTTTTGTTAATCTGTGAAACTTTTTTTTCAAAATTGTGAGTTTATGAAATTTGGCTTAATATTCTTTTACCTATTCTTTATTAATTCCCACATTTTAGCTCTGGTGCATTGTTTCTTGAGGACACATTGCTCCGATGCTATATTTCTGAGAAGGAATAGAAAATAAGTTTAATCATACTCTACCAAATTTTATATAGCTCTGATCAACTCTATCTATTTAGCCGTAATGGCTTGGCCTAAGTGGCTATAGGGGAAGGTCAAGAAGTTGAATAATCCATCAATTTCTAACCAAGGCCTTAGTACCAAACACTATCATTCTAATTCAAACTTTCAACCCTTGGTGATATAAGGAACTTATATAGATTAGCGGTTGTTAAGGGAGAAACTGCACTTGATGCAGCAAATAAGGATGAAGTCGGAAGTGCACCCACAGCTCTACCTCTCGAGAAGGAAAGAAGTATACAAATTGAGGTATCTGTAGCTCATCTGTATTCTCTCAAAAGGATGCAGAGCTGAAAAGGCAATTCAACCGTTTCTGAATGAACTCTCTCAACAGGGTGATTTCATTGAAAATTCGCTCGTCAGCCAGAGCACCTTGTAATGAGTCAAGCACACCAAAAGCATTCACGCTGATGGTAATCCTAAAGTTTTTGCTTCTAAGGGATGTTATAGGACCTAACAGTTCTCTAGCCTCTCTTAGGACTTACAATTGTGAGGACACATTGCAAGAAGTGCACATTGTGAGGTATAGGTAAAACCCCTAAACTTCTTTGTTTACCATTCATGGTGAATGAAGTTGTTGAGCCACCTTCACAGGCATTTGAGGGAAACTTGGATTTCTTGCCATATATTAGAATCCTTGTCAACCTTCCTAGGAGGAACAGTCCTAGTTCCCTAACGGGATTTCACATCCGCAGAGTAATCTATTGATGTTGATAGGCAATCACTAACAATTTTCCATGACTGAAAATAGTGAGTTAATTCATCTTCACAGGTGATTGAGAGAGATATTTGTACACGTCTACTCTCCCAGGAATTCAAATTCTGGAATACATGGATCGCTCAAAACTTAAAGGGATATCACCGTCAACGATCCAGTGCATGGATTTGCATATGGGGAGTCGGTTGATGCTTAGATAGCTGTTAGTACGCATACCACATTCAACGATCCAGTGCATGGATTTGCATATGGGGAGATTGTTGATGCTGAAAGTAGCTGAGCAACAACTCGTAGACTATGATTCAGTTGGTTTACCAATTTGATGAGTCTTTTGAGGATCAGGGTGTTGGGATTTCAGTCACTCCTGGAATGGAGGAGATTCCAATTTCAGAAGGGTTATTCCCCGACGACGAGCCACGTGTGCATGGATTTGCTCATGGTGAGTTGGGTGACGGCCTAACTGAAACCCTGTCTGAGATTCCATCTCAGAACCTAGATCTTTAGTGATCGACAACATGCTACAGTCAACGATCCATAATATCTTGGTGAGACTAGCATGGATTTACTTGCAGGTACAAATTGCTATAAATGGAATGAGTGCAAGTAAGGGAGAGAAACACTTGAGTGAAGTGAGAGAGTGATACACTTGAGTGAGAGAAATAGGGAGAGAAATGAGTGGAACACTTATGCTTGAAAGTGTAAACACCAACAGAACGTAGTAGAAGTGAGGAAACCATAGACCAAACACTAACCTTGCTACTATGCTTGAATCCTGTTACTGAATTTTCCAGCTCTGGAATGTTGAAGAGATTCTTTTCTGGAAGACAAGCTGAAGAAGAGTCTAGCTGAAGCTTAGTGGGAATGTCCAAACTATTACCTTTGGGTCTATTAATTTATGTTGTTCTCAATCTCAAAGGGGGAGACATTAATTTTTAGGCCTAAGGAGGATTTTATATTCAATTGGAGGAGAGTTTCTTTTTCGATTGGATGTAGATGATACTTTTATTATTTTAAAGGATATTCTCAACTAAGGGGGAGAATTTGGTGATACAAGAAACGAGATCTCTTGATGATACAAGAATGAGATCTGTCAATCCTATCTTGTAGAGGTTACTTAGAGGATATCTAAAGACACAAGGGTGGATTGGAGCTTGCATGAACTAAGGGGGAGAATTAGATAAAATTGAAACCTTAGTGATGCAATGGAGAAATTACTAAGGGGGAGTTTCTTAGTAATTGGTTGGAGCCTAATCCCTAAAGGTGTTGTAGATTTAACTAATTTTTCGTCTGAAGTGGAGAAATTACTTTTTGTCAATTGGGAAGAAGTTACTTGACGTACTAAGGGGGAGAAGTTATGGAGAATATTAACATCTTGGTTTGCAATGCTATATCTTATTCTGAAAAGATATCTAAGGGATTTTGTTCTATTTGTTTGAAGATTTATCCTTGGAACATTCTTAAGAGAGGTTTGGCAGAAGAATTCTTTCTAGCACGATCAATGAATGAAAATGAAGATTTCTTTGAAGAGTATCAACTCAGGGGGAGTTTTTGCTAAGTAGAAGTTTTCTGGGTAAAGAAGAATGTGAAGGAGATTTTCAAGGGGCATCTGAGAAATGTCAAAGTGTGTTCTATTTCTTGTTTCAGTGATAGATGAAGTCAGTGGAGTAGTGCAGGGAAGAAAGAAAAATATGTTTCCTGGAAATAGAACATCCTGAAGAAAAAGAAGAAGTGACTTTCATTCCAAGATAGAACAACCTTAAGGGGAGAATGAGTTGACCTCTTATGGGGAACATAGAGAGCTGTATGTTCTAGTTCGAATTGCAAGATGAACGAGAATGATTGTTCAGAAGTCTTTACTAATGATTTGTTTCTTTATTGAAAGAACCCCATCTTTGAAGAACATTGAAGTGGAGGAAGCTAAAGGAAAATGAAATTCAGAAATTCATCATTCATTTTCAGCAACTCAGGAAATCTGGATTTAACTGATTATATCTTTCCAGAACCTTTTGTATATTATTTTCATGTCCAGTACTTTAATTGTTTCTTGTATGTTAGTTGAGTTATCCTCTAGTAGTTAATTTTATTTAATTGCTTTTGGGGGAGATTGTAAAGGGAAATAGTATTTGATTGTTATTCCATATCAACCAAATAGGGGGAGATTGAAAGGGGAGATATGAGTGAAGGGAAGTAACTCACTGCACTTTCATGTGTACTAGAAATGCTAAATGTAATCTCTATGTAATGGTTGATGATAACTCAACAATAGAATAGGACATGTAATAATATGCAGGTGCACAGAAATCTTAGATCACAGAGTTCAGTTAAGACAAAGTATCAAAGGATCATCTACAGACTTGAAGCTCACTGGAAGAAGTTCATTAACATGTTCATGCCTCAGTGGAGAATAAAAGATGTTGACATCTATTCAAGGATGTGGAAGCTACAGAAGATTGTCTTAGTCTATGACGATTTTAGTGCATTACAATCGAAGCAACAAGTAAGGTTTGCAAAGAAGAATGTGGAATCATGTTCGGAATCAAGAGCCCCTATCAAGACTAGTCACTTATGAACCAGACCGTTGCATCAAGTGTCAGGACATTGGAGGCAAGCTCTCGTCGGTTAATATGATTTTAATCATTCTAAAGTTGTTGGTTTTCTTTAGTCATGTGGAGGATCAACAAAGGTGGTAAATCAGTGTTGGAGAAATGTCAGCCTAATGGATAAGAGACAGACGGCACAACCTGATTGGATCTTACTAAAGCTTCACAGATAAGAAGGCCAAATACTTGGACGTGGTGGAGTCACGTATACGGGGCCAAGTATTTGGATAAGGAAGTCTACACAAATTGAAGAGTGGAATGGAAATATTTAATTTAATTAAATAAAGTATTTATTTAATTATTTATATATTTTATAAATAAAGACATTCTTTATTTATATTATATATATTTATTTAAATATTACTTTTACATTAAATATTTCCAAAGGCATGCTTGGCACATGACTTTGAAGATATGATTTGAGTGGACAAAAGTAAAAGGTGGAAAAACAAAAAGTAACACCTTTTTCAATATATAAAGAAGAAACCCAAGTCTTAATCTATGTGTAGTGCATCCGGATGAGAAGAGAAAAGGGGAGAGAGAAAAAGAATTAATTTTTCTCTCCCCCATGGCCGAACAATTTCTTGAATATATTTTGGTGCCATGATTTTCTTTATCTACACCACTCATCTATTCTTCTATTGTAAACATTGCTAAATCTTGTTTAGAAGATAGGTTTGATTTTTGTCTCCTAGATCTAGAATTTGTAATATTTTTAGAGGAGCTAAAAATCATTTCTTTGTTGTGTTCTTGAGCTTATGTTCTTGAACTTGTTTGTAGCATCTACCCCACTTCAATGAATATAAAGTTATATTCTTGGATCTTGTTGTGTTGTGTGTTTTGGATGATTTACCGTTCATTATCTTGGTTATTTTAATGGTGTTCTTGAGGTTGAAGAAGATGATGAACAGTACCTGGGTTTGAACCAAAGTAATTTTTATGTTGTCCCAAAAATAAATAAAAGTCAGATTTTTATTTGGGAATCGTATTCACCCCCCCTCTACGATCTCCAGGACCTAACACTGTCTAGTGGAGTCTCACCTCTTTGAGATGAGTTATCCCAAGATATTAATATCTGTTAGGGAATCCTGCCTTTTTCTATCAAGGAGTTGCCTCACACCTTCTTCATAAATGAGAGGTGGACATTCCTTTTCAGGATCTGAAAATGTTCCTTCTAGGAGGAGCGACGTAGTAGACAATGTAATGAATGGCAATTTAAAGCCTACATTTCCCTCGTAACCCTGTGATGGGAATTTTGTATAAATACCCTACTTGACTCATCCAAATAATTCTTGTCAAGCAGTTGCCTCTCAAGCCCAGATAAATATGAACAAGAGATCTCCATTTCGGGATGCAGAAGATTAACTTCTATTTGAGGTAGATACTTGGACAAAGTAATGTATGGCTAACTAGAGTCCATATCTCCTCTGAATGCCTATACCTCTCACTATGCACGTCTTGCAAAGTGTTCTTAGAATTTATCTGTTTAGGCTTACCATCAGCGTGAGTGTCAGTGGTGTGCTTGACTCATTACAAGGTGCTCTGGCTGACGAGAGAATTTCAATGGGCTCACCCTGTTGAGATAATGATTCTAGAGACAGTTTAATTGTCTTTTCAGCTCTGCATCCTTTTGAGAAGATGCAGATGGGCTTACAGTTACCTCAGTTATATACTACTTTGTTGGGTCCCGGAAGTATCGTAGAAGGGGGGTTGAATGCGATATTGACAATAATTTAAAATTCTTTTCAGAATTTGCGGAATTAAATTATTGCTTTAGCTGAGGGTTAGAGTCCTTGTAGTGTTTGGGAGGCTGACTTACTAGCTTTCTATTTTTATGATTAAACAATTAAGATATAGAAAATTAGCAAGTAAGTAAACAAGATTCAAGTTAAATATGTATATTAAACTTGAATGGGTGTTACAATATTCGGTAGAATAAACTTTAATTCCTAGAACAAATTTGACATGAATTGTTCTACTTTAGGAATTAAAATCAAACCAGCACAGAAAGTCTGTGAATATAACTTTGCAGACAAATTACTGAATTTGAAAGTTTTTCTACTTCTGAAAAATGAAGCTCAAGCCTCATATTTATAGAGGCTGAAAAGCTGATATGACCTTTTTCACTATGACCTTTTTAACAAGAATTAAGCCTTGTATGACTTATGAAAAAGCTGGGTATGACTTTTTTCACTCGGTATGACTTTCAGAAATTCGGTATGACTTTTTTTATTAATTAAAAAATCGTTATGACTTTTTAATTAAATAAAAAATCACTCGGTATGACCTTTTGTTCAGCAGAAATTCGGTATGACCTTTTTCTTTATTAATTAAAAAATCGGTATGACTTTTTAATATAATAAAAAATAACTCGGTATGACCTTTTCTTCATAAAATTCGGTATGACCTTTGCATTCTGGTCGGTATGACATTTTTCCACTTGCTTCAGCATGACCTTTTCAAAATCTGCTCGGTATGACATTTTGGAAATCCTTCGGTATGACTTTCTCTTTCAACAGCCATGTTCATTTGTTTTCCACTTGATTGGACAAGTGTCATCCTTGGATTGGTTCCTTTTAAAATATCTCCTGCCATTTCAATTTGTAAAAGCAAGGGGCCTATTTCGTCTTATATGGATAGGCTCCGTAGAAATGCTTTTCGATTCGCACAGCTTATAATCTTTGATTAATAAATAATAAATTTAAATCAGAAATTATAAAAATAAATATATAATATTATTTAGATATTTATAAATATAATTTACTAAATAAATAAAATATTTATTAATTAAATAACTCCGTATGCTCTAAGTTGCGGTCTTTTGATCGTCTGGAACCGAACTCCTTTTGACTTGAAAATGATAAATCAATTCCAACCGGGGTTCTACTTTTACGAATATATGAATTTGCATTTCTTCCGTATCATTTCTTTTTTCGTCTTTTCTTCAAGTCAGTACTGTCAGGCATGTTTGGTTGTTTCTACAATTGCAATTAGAAGTACCTCTGTTACTGAAATAATCTGAATCTTTAAACTAGACAATACTTCTTTTCACCACTGCATGTACCCAGTCAAATATTCAATCTTGGATTCTGACTCTTGTACACTACATTCCAAATAAACCTGTATCCCTTCGAGCTTCCAACTTCTGTCTTCTGTCATTCTAAAATAATTCTAAATTAATTAATCCTTTAATTAATTTAAGAAATAAATTAATTCTGAGTGAATTAATTTACTAATTAAATTAACTAAATTAATTTAATTTATTAATAGAGAATTAAATTAAAGTCTTGACTATTGTTGATGTAGATAAAACTCTTCTGTTCTGCAACAATAACTTTTTTAACCACTTAAACATTTTGATGACGAATCTTCACTGACATTGTTGACACCCTGTGTACTGGTCTGGTTCACGGATGACTAACTACAATGTTGATTCTCATTTCTTCTGTAGTGGTCTTTGTGTCTTGTCTTGTCATGTATTGGCTTCTTTTTGTTCTCCCTCTATATTCAATATTTATTATTTACTTCGCTTTCTTATCTAAGTTGAGTTGTCATCTACTTATTACAAATAGGACTAGTAATATGACTTTCAATCTCCCCCTATTTGTTGTTAAACATTTAACACACAAATTCCTAGAGGATAACTCAACTAACAACTAAGAAAATAATATGACATTTAAGAACTGTAAATAATAAATTGTTTTCTGGATCATATAATACATTTCCAGATTTCAATCATGAAAGATAAATAAGATAGATGTTACTCTAGACTGAATAAATTTAACAAAGTTCTATCTTGACTAACCTATCATTACCAGCTTCAGAAGTGTCAACTTCACCTTCTTCTAGAGTTTAACTTTTGTGACCAGGTGTCATTGGTAGATCTTCAGTGGCTGGTTTCTCTGGATCTGATTCTGCATTTCCAGATTTCTTGAGAAACTGAAATGAAAGATGTTTGTTCCTCTAGCACTGAACATATTATACAAGTAGTATTATCTTCATTTCTCAGACTCATCACTACTCCCCCTTAGGATGGTAGGGATGAAGTCTTGTTCTCTTCTTACCATCTATCCTCTGTTTCTCCAACTTCTGTCTTCACTTCTCTCCCAAGGTGAATTCATTCTCCCCTTACTTGATTATCCAACCAATTTAATAGAGGTAACAATAGACATGGCATACATACAGCATTAAACCATCACAAGTATAAAAAATGCAAACTATGACATGTTATGCATTTTAGAAAATCCAGTTAATCCTATATACAAGAATTTTCTAAAATCAAATGGATCCAATCCAAGCATGTTGTTATATACCCCCTTTTCTTATTCAACAAAAGAGTAATCCTCTTCTAGTAAAAGTCTTTGTTCAACAAATATCCCCCTATTTGGATCTTGTTCAACAATTCTCCCCTTTGGATCTCTTGTTGTACAATTCTCCCCTTTGGATCTTGTTCAAACTTCTCCCTCTTAGTTGAGTAATCCTCTTCAGAATCCTTAATATCAGAAGAAATTTCATCCCCCTTAGTTAAGTAACATTAAAAATCTGTAACAGGGAATTGGGAATGAGATTTGGTAATTGTGGTAGTGTGTGATTTTCTTTTGTGTTTCTGACAAGTGTTTCGCTCATATACTCTCTAAGTGTTTCACTCATAGAATATATATTTTCACTCTTTCTCACTTGTGTTTCACTCATTTCTCTCAACACTATTTCTCTCTCAGTACGAATAACACAGTCTTTTGTACCTGTAAGAAAGATCAACATAGCCCCTTCAAGAGAGGTCACTGGTGGTGCAATGGGGTTTCGTAAATCCCCGTCCTCAATTGAATCTATCAAAATATTTGACTTTAATAACTGAATTGCTTCAGGAATAGATTCAATGAGTTGCTGATCATCTAAGATGATCTATTCCGTTAGGAATCCAGATATGTTCCATCTGGGGAGGGAAACAAAGATCTATAATATAACAAATGATCCAAGTTTCCTCCTGACACCTGTGAAGGCATGTTGATTCAGTCAGAATCATCAATCATTCTTCATTCCTTGATATGGAAGTTTAGAATAATTACTTTTATCAATTCATCCTTAGTGTGTGACAATCCTTACAGTGCATTTGAATATATACATTTATGGTTTGCAGTGTTTGAATGTGTCCAGATGAAGTTGACTCTTTACAAATGGCCTTGGCTGACAGGCCGAATTCAATAGACTCATCATGTTAAGATGACGAACCTAGTAACAGTTTTGCCATTTGCAAATCTATACCCTTTTGGGAGGATATAAATTAGTTAGTAGTTGCCTTGGTTTCAATTTCATATTCTAACTAGAGGCAGAGCTGCTGGAACACTTATAGATACTTCTCTTTTCTAGTGCACTAGAGGCACTTACTCTCTCACCCTCTTTAGTTGATGAACCTTTTCTTTTCAGGGGTTTAGTAGATGAAGTTGTATCTGTTTGAGTGTTTGTGGTTCTATGATCTGTGTTAGAGATTGTAGGTTTTCAATCCCTTGATCTTGTCCTATAGTCACTGAGAGCTCAATATATCAATTGTATATATATATATATATATATATATATATATATATATATATATATATATTTATATATATATATATATATATATATATATATATATATATTTATATCAATTGATTAAAGAATATATCAAGATCGAGATTATCTGCTTTTACCTCGAGTCGATTGCTCTTGTTCGGCTAGACACATATATTATATCTAATAATTGTTACTCAATCATATGACAATTATACTCATAACAATTATCAGTGATATATATAAGCTTGAGAAAGTAGATGTAAAGAAATTCATAAGTCCTTTAAATATTGACATTTAATACTTATGATTCTTAGAACAATTTCTCGTAGACAAAAATAAATTTTAAAAATAAAATAATAAAAAAATATGCCAATTTTATAGGGAAAAAATAAAAACAAAATAAAAAATAAACTTACACACATATTTATATAGAAATAATGATACTAAATGTTTGAAAACAAAAACAATATGTACCAATTGTTGAAAAAAAAAATATCATCTAAGAGCATGATACGAAATTTTTTTTAAGAAACATATCCCTTAATAAAACGCAGGAAAGTTGTATCTGAGAAGAAAGTTTCTATCACTTATAAATTTCCTATAAGACAAACTTCCCATAATAAAATGCGAGAATTTGTACCAAAGAAGAAATTCAATTCTCTTAAGGAATTTATATATATATATATATATATATATATATATATATATATATATATATATATATATATATATATATATATATATATATATATATATATATATATACAGTAAGACTAGTTTCTAAAGCCATTGGGGGCTAACTGGAAAGAACCAATCGAGACAAAAAGATAATCACCTTAACATTCCAAAACATATTTTTCATCCCAAGGAGAAGGAAAAATATAATAAGGAATGGTAATAGATTGCATTAAAGCACTTTCAGTAAAAGAGTTTTGTCGGAACTAAAGATTTATCATTTAAGAGCATGATACGAAATTTTCTTTAAGATACTTATCCCATAATAAAACGCGGGAAAGTTGTATCAGAAAAGAAAGTTTTTATCCCTTATAAATTTCTTATAAGACAAACTTTTCATAATAAAACACGAGAATTTATACCAAAGAAGAAATTCAACTCTCTTATCAAATTATATCTCGATAAAATGACTCTTTTCCTTTATACCTTAATACTGTACTATTTGAAAACAGTTTTGCAAACCATCCTTATCAGATAGAGGACTATGATTTTCCGACTCATAATGCAATTATGATTTTCATCATTTTCGTCCACCTGATATTATCCCTGACTTAAAATAGAAAATTTCATGACAATAGGGGTGGATGTATTCTTAGCAATACAGTACAAAGCCTTCAAAGCAACAACCACTGTTTAGGTACTTTGAATCAATGTGAAACATATATTGAAACAAGTGTTTGAAAATAAATCATTTTACAAATGGTTGATACCTCAAAGTAAAAACAAATTTAGAAAATAAAAATAAAATATATTTACAGTAAGGATGCTAATTAAATAAAATTGTACAAAAAAAAATTTAGGAAATATTTCTAAGTATATAAAATATTGAGAATTTTATACACATATATATATAATACTTCCATTTTCAATATTAGTGATTTTTGAAATATGCATTGATTACTTAGATCAGTAATTCTAAATAATGTCACTAATATTAAAAGTGTCATAATTATTTGTAACAAAACATTTAAAAATATCAAAGAAAAATATCAAAACAATTAAGCAAGATATTATTAACTGATACTCATAAAATATTTATCATACAAACAATTATGCTGCATATTATTTTAATTCATTTAAATCATGAGACTGATATGACATCGAATTGTCTAACATCATAATTTAAATCAATTAAGATAACATACAAACTTATGCTATAACAATTAATTACCACATATGCATATAACATTGTAAACATGATAATTAAAGTAGTAGCAATAAGCACGAGGTACTGGATTTCAGATAAATTCACAAGTCCTTTAAATATGGACAATTTAATACTTGTGAACTCATTTAAGAATTCTTTGCAGATGAGATTTCCAACAAATATGCACATAAATAATATCCCAACTTCACTAACCAACTTAGACAAAATGAATTTATCAAGTTGTTTAGCAAATATCTGCAAGTTATTCTACTAAGGACTACTCTCGAAATAAATGATACCCGGTGTCCATGCGCTTGTTCCGTGAGTGGTGAAGAGATTATCCAGCAGAGTTGATGGAGTTTGACAGCTTCTGGTAATTACCTCCATGTCTTTCTTATAACCTGCATTATCTATATCTATATAGTCAATTAGGTTAAACCTAGTATCTTTAGGGTACCTGATTCTTAGAATTGGTAATCCCTTAAGATATCTAACAATTCATATCTTAGCTATAAGATTAGATTCTCTAGTATCCACGTGGAAACTTACACATAGGCATATTGAGAATAAAATATATGTATAACAATCTTAATAAAATCATTTTCAAGTAATTATCAGTTAGAGTGTCATACTATGTCCTTGACGATTGCTTGATCTCTTACCTCCCTCATAGAGAGCTTTGTGAAGAGAATGATATACAAATTCCAGTGGATATGAAACTTCAAAGTCCAGGAGTTGTTGTACATCAACTTGTTCCGCCCTAATAGTATCAAGTCTCGTCTCTGGTGCTTTAGTTAAATCTTGAAAGTCCCGAAGATTCTGTTTCCATCATCATCGATACCTTCTGTAGCAACCAGTTTGGCTTTGTCCCTCATAACAATGCCAAAAATCATTCAGTCTCTGAAAATCCTTACAGTACCAATTATAACTTTGTCTTGTGGCCTGGGTTCCAGATTTAGTAGATTCTGCCTTCGAACTGATTGAGATCATCTTGCATTGCAATCACCCAATCTGGATCAATCAGTGCTTCTTCAATCTTCTTTCAGGATTCCAACTGTTTAACAATTGTTCTTTCCCGAAGAGTAACCATTTACTTTGCATAGCACTTCTAGTCTTTACTCTAGTATCCGGATCACTAAGAACTAGACTTCAGGAATGACTTATACTCTAAACCCTTTGTCTCGGCAGATATGTTCTTAATGTATTCCTTTGATCTTCATTGTGTTGAGTATGACTAGTAGATCCTTCTTTTATTTGCTCCCCCTGAGTTGCTACTAAGATGTGTTGAAGATCCTTCACCTTGTTAAGTGGATTCTATTAAAGTCCATGAGTTGTGTAGATTCACTACCATTTCCACTACTAGGATATGAATCATCATCATTAACATTGATTCCTTCTGCAACCTCAGTTTCATCATCAATATCTGAATATGACTCTGACAAGATGTCAAGCTTCAAAGATTTAGAATATACTTTCATTTGTATGCTCGGGAGCTTCTTGAATAGTGTAACACATCCCTGATCTTGTCTTGCTACTTTTAGCCTCATAAGTTTCTTCAGTTGTGACCTCTAACGATTCTTAAATCCGTTTTGTACAAGTACAAAAACTAGAATGATCAGTAGAGTCAGAAAAAAAATCTTTAGAGTTCCCCACTAATAAATTTATCCTATCTTTACATTTGAGCAGTTTGTGGAACTATAACATAAACAGTCGTATCATCCACAATAAAATCCAAACGCTCCGGAATAAATCTACTAATACGAAATGACCACTTTCCTCGAAATCGGGTCATATGCTCTGGGAATTAATTCTGAGCCAAACCGGAGAATTTTCCAACTACAAACCCTTTTGGAAAAATGGACCAAGATTTTTAATAACTTTAGATTATAAATTAAATCTATATAAATTTAAATAATAAATTTACTTAAATTAAGTTTACAAAATAAACCTTTTCAAGTTTAAAAAATAAACTAATTTAAACTAAATTTATAAAAAAAATTATTTAAATAAAATTTATAAAATAAATTTATCTAAATTTGAATTCATAAAATAAATTTATTTAAACAAATTTAAATAATAAAAGTAAATCTATTTAAATTTAGAGAATAAATTTATTTAATTTAAATTTATAAAATAAACTTATTTAAAATAAGTTTATAAAACAAACTTTTTCAAGTTTAAATAATAAACTCATTTAAATTAAATTCACAAAATAAATTTATTTTAAATAACATTTATAAAATAAATTTATCTAAATATAAATTTATAAAATAAAATTATCTAAACAAATTTAAATTACAAAAGGAAATCTATTTAAATTTAAAGAATAAATTTATTTAAATTAAAATTTATAAAGTAAACTTATTTAAATTAAGTTTATAAAACAAACTTTTTCAAGTTTAAATAATAAACTCATTTAAATTAAATTCACAAAATAAATTTATTTTAAATAACATTTATAAAATAAATTTATCTAAATTTAAATTTATAAAATAAAATTATCTAAACAAATTTAAATTATAAAAGGAAATCTATTTAAATTTAAAGAATAAATTTATTTAAATTAAAATTTATAAATTAAACTTATTTAAATTAAGTTTATAAAACAAACTTTTTCAAGTTTAAATAATAAACTCATTTAAATTAAATTCACAAAATAAATTTATTTTAAATAACATTTATAAAATAAATTTATCTAAATTTAAATTTGTAAAATATAATTATTTAATATGGCCACTAGACATTCAGAGTTAAAACAGCTTCGGTACCTTGAGCTTCACTGAACTGCAGATCTTGATTTGTATATCAATCAGCTTACTCTGATACCAATTGTTGGGTCCCGAAAGTATCGTAGAAGGGGGGTTGAATGCGATGCTGACTACAATTTAAAATTCTTTTCAGAATTTGCGGAATTAAATTATTGCTTTAGCTGAGGGTTAGAGTCCTTGTAGTGTTTGGGAGGCTGACTTACTAGTTTTCTATTTTTATGATTAAATAATTAAGATATAGAAAATTAGCAAGTAAGTAAACAAGATTCAAGTTAAATATGTATATTAAACTTGAATGGGTGTTACAACATTCGGTAGAATAAACTTTAATTCCTAGAACAAATTTGACATGAATTGTTCTACTTTAGGAATTAAAATCAAACCAGCACAGAAAGTCTGTGAATATAACTTTGCAGACAAATTACTGAATTTGAAAGTTTTTCTATTTCTGAAAAATGAAGCTCAAGCCTCATATTTATAGAGGCTGAAAAGCTGATATGACCTTTTTCACTATGACCTTTTTAACAAGAATTAAGCCTTGTATGACTTATGAAAAAGCTGGGTATGACTTTTTTCACTCGGTATGACTTTCAGAAATTCGGTATGACTTTTTTTATTAATTAAAAAATCGTTATGACTTTTTAATTAAATAAAAAATCACTCGGTATGACCTTTTGTTCAGCAGAAATTCGGTATGACCTTTTTCTTTATTAATTAAAAAATCGGTATGACTTTTTAATATAATAAAAAATAACTCGGTATGACCTTTTCTTCAGAAAATTCGGTATGACCTTTGCATTCTGGTCAGTATGACATTTTTCCACTTGCTTCAGCATGACCTTTTTAAAATCTGCTCAGTATGACATTTTGGAAATCCTTCGGTATGACTTTCTCTTTCAACAGCCATGTTCATTTGTTTTCCACTTGATTGGACAAGTGTCATCCTTGGATTGGTTCCTTTTAAAATATCTCTTGCCATTTCAATTTGTAAAAGCAAGGGGCCTATTTCGTCTTATATGGATAGGCTCCGTAGAAATGCTTTTCGACTCGCACAGCTTATAATCTTTGATTAATAAATAATAAATTTAATTCAGAAATTATAAAAATAAATATCTAATATTATTTAGATATTTATAAATATAATTTACTTAATAAATAAAATATTTATTAATTAAATAACTCTGTATGCTCTAAGTTGCGGTCTTTTGATCGTCTGGAACCGAACTCCTTTTGACTTGGAAATGATAAATCAATTCCAACCGGGGTTCTACTTTTACGAATATATGAATTTGCATTTCTTTCGTGTCATTTCTTTTTCCGTCTTTTATTCAAGTCAGTACTGTCAGGCATGTTTGGTTGTTTCTACAATTGCAATTAGAAGTACCTCTGTTACTGAAATAATCTGAATCTTTAAACTAGACAATACTTCTTTTCACCACTGCATGTACCCAGTCAAATATTCAATCTTGGATTCTGATTCTTGTATACTGCATTCCAAATAAACCTATATCCCTTCGAGCTTCCAGCTTCTGTCTTCTGTCATTCTAAAATAATTCTAAATTAATTAATCCTTTAATTAATTTAAAAAATAAATTAATTCTGAGTGAATTAATTTACTAATTAAATTAACTAAATTAATTTAATTAATTAATAGAGAATTAAATTAAAGTCTTGACTATTGTTGATGTAGATAAAACTCTTCTGTTCTTCAACAATAACCTTTTTAACCACTTGAACTTTTTGATGACGAATCTTCACTGACATTGTTGACACCCTGTGCACTGGTCTGGTTCACGGATGACTAACTACAATGTTGATTCTCATTTTTTCTGTAGTGGTCTTTGTGTCTTGTCTTGTCATGTCTTGGCTTCTTTTTGTTCTCCCTCTATATTCAATATTTATTATTTACTTCGCTTTCTTATCTGAGTTGAGTTATCATCTACTTATTACAAATAGGACTAGTAATATGACTTTTATATTTTTCTTCTCTGGAGATAGAGTTGTGGGTGCACTTCCGACTTCATCCTTATTTGCTATATCAAGTGCAGTTTCTCCCTTATCAACCTCTAATTTACATAAATTCCGTATATCTCCATGGGTTAATATGTTAGTAATTGTGCTCTAGAGACAATACTTTTTATATTTTAAGGAAAATATTTATTATTAAGGATTATGTTTTATTGATTATTATTTATTTATTATGTTTTGTTTACTGCGTAATAAATTGAAAGCATAGTAAATGTCCTTGGAATTTTGATACGTATTCTATATCTTTAAGTATGTGACTTAAAAATGAGATTATATGAATAGTATCTTATTCCTAAAATTTCCTAGTCGAGTATTATTATTTGAGGACAATAATAATGCACAAAGACTAGTATGTTTCTTGACAGATGACCACATCTCATTGGTCATAGGTATGGGGATACTAAAGTCAAGAACATAAGTGCATGTATCAATGCATGGCACTGGAATGACCCGCCGTGAGATTCTACATGTTAAGTAAGTGTCATAAGTAATTCTCACTGTGATAATGGTGTAATGATCCTTAGACCTGAAATCATTATATTTCTATACGAGAATTAATATACTTTGATTACATTAAAAGTTACCTTTGACCGGGTGATGATAAAAGTGGACATTGGGTATATTATGAATCGTATGAGAAATATGAATGATCTAGATGAGATTTAATCCTCCTAATTTTAGGAGTGATATTATTGGCCTCTTGTTTGAGTGAGACTATGAAATGCATGGCCGTGCTCAAATGTTGATTTGATTTTAATAGTCTACTCATCGATCAAGAAAATAAAGATTAAATTATGAAGAGGATGACACGAGACATGCCTTGAGTTTAATCTATAATATCAAGATTAAAGGGATTATATTACACGGAACATTATTCACGAAAGGCTTAATCGAATCACCGATTTATTATTATTACTTGGGTAGCAATGATGTATTACTAGATGCCGCTCATTGTTTACAATTTTAATTAGATATTAAAATTGTTGCCAACGTAATAATAACCTACAGGGTCACACACAAAGAACGCTTGAAGGAGAAATAATTTAAATTATGAATTTAAATTAAATAAGTAATTTATTTTATTTATGATATTAATTAAGTATGACTTAATTAATTATATAAATAGAATAAATGAATTACTTAAACTAATTCTAAAATTAATAATTAATTAAGTGAGACTTAATTAAATAATTTAGAATTTTGGATTAGTATTAATTATAATTGGATTATAATTAGAAAACTTATTCCTCTCTCTATATAATCTCTTTATGGGCTGATTTAATAAATGAGAGATTTTACAAAAACCCTAGCCGCTCTGAGAGAGGAGGAAGATAGAGAGAGAAGAAGTTTTCGGGTGCTAGTACACATCAATCCTTCATGAAAAGTGTTCGTGTGGATACCGTAGAGCGTAGATCGCGAGAGCGGGATACGTCGTGATTAAACAAGCTTTGCACCTCCATTAATCTTCCATTAATGAACTGTTAAAGCTTCTAAAGGTATTTATTCTTTATCTCCGAATTAATTTTTTGTTTTCGCATGGATCCTGCGGAGGGTTTCGCTATTTTGATTTATTTTTCACGTTTATTCTGCTGCGTTTGTGTCACGAAACCCTTCAATGGCATCAGAGCTACTTGCGAAACGTTTTAATTCGGTTATGTGCTTAACAGTTTTTGATATATAAGCATGTATGCGATCTATCATGATTTTATATTGATACAATATGTATATGTTTATATATATTATGAATATATGATATTCATATGATGTATAATCATGTGATGATTATGTGTGTTGATGTATGTATATGATACATGTTTGTTCTTATTATGGGAATCGTATTCGATACGAATTCTGAAACGGCTGCCGTTGATTTTCTGAAATCTGTGTCCGTTGTCCAATTTTCGCAAACGATATGTGTTTTCTGACTGGAATCGGGTCACTGAGCAATACTGACATAGTCAGCTCTGCGTCTGTAAGCCATTCGATGTCGTTACAGCCTCCAAAACGGTGATTTATGATTTTCTGAAAATTATTTGATTTTCTAAAATTTTGAGTATATGTATGTATATATTATGAATATATGATATTCATGTAATGTATAATCATATGATGATTGTATATATCTCTGTATATGTATATATGATATATGCTTGTTTTTGTTATGAGAATTGTATATGATACGATTTCTGAAACACCGTCAGATTTGGAGAAATCTGACTGCCGTATCCGATTTTCGCAAACGATATGTGTTTTCTGACTGGAATCGGGCCAATGAACAAAACTGATAGCTTTGCTATCACCGACGGGTCTGTAAGGCGTTTGACGTCGTTAAGGGCCTCCAAATAGCGATTTATTGTCTTCAGAAATCTGTTTTTAATTTTCTGAAATTTCGAAATTTGTTATATATGATTATATGATATGATTATATAATATGAGATATATTATATGTGTTATATGATAGCATGGTGGATGGTTATGGCCTAAAGACCCATAGGATAGTGGTTTTGATTTATGGTTTTGGTTTCTAAATACGACTTGCATGTCGTTTATTCATTGTAATTTAATTATCTCGAATGTAACTCGAGTTCTTCTTGTAATTTCATTAGAATAGTTTTATTTTTATTATTCAATGTAATTATCAATGAAGACTTGCAAGCAAGGAGGCGATCCAAAAGGGGATGATGGAGCAATGAAGAAAGAAGACATGTAATAGATAGTATTTTTAAAACCACCATAGACTGACCTTGATATTTCCATTAGCTTGGAAATATCATATAGGATGGGGCCATAACCAAACACGTTTAATTTACGCACATTACATATATGTATATGATTGCATGTATTGGTATGTATGCATAGATATAATTGAGATGCATGCTTAATATTGATTAATCATGTATGTATTAGATACGACACCCATGCCATGTTTGCTTAAACAAGATAAAATCTGTAACGATTCAAGATTTTAAAATTAACAAACGATCATGAGATTCTTGTGTTTATGAAATATGGATTTTTAAAACACGGAATTAAATATGGATTTTTGATATTTATAATTGGGATTTTCTGACAAAAGCGGATATGCGTATTCGTAAGGCTGATGGGTTTTAAGTGTGACCAGTGGTATCCTCCATCTACCTGGGAAATGAACAATTTAAGATGTCGATTTGACATATTTGGTTCAAGGAAAAATTGAGGATCTCTTTATGATGTGATCATGATCGTTATAAATTTTCTAAAACCCCTTAACAAAATATTAAGTTTTACTCGGATGCTTTCCAATGAATGAACACTCATCGAATCCTAGATCGATAAGGGGAAGGACTGTCAGTGGCAGGGGACTCCTATCTATCGTGGTGAGATGCGACGAATATAAACGGTTATATTCGGCCGTTGTATCATTGGGTCTAACTTAACTGAGTCGTCATAATAAGTGAAAATAAACGGTTATATTCAACTATTATGAACTTAGAAGCATAGAGTTTGGTTAAAAGTCTATTAGATAGATAAGATCAATCGTTGTTCACCAAACTATCCAAGAATTATATATGATATAATTGACAACTGTTGTCTACCTAAATAATCATTTTCTAAGGACTTCCAGTGGTTGACTTAGGACATGACGAAATATGGATCTTGGCTCACTAGAAAGAATTATGGGATATACTTTCCAAATTAATAGTAAGGGCTATTAGTTTGATAAAAATAGTGGGAGGTATATGATGATATACCATAATCACTTAAACATAATTAATATTAAATTTGCAACCTAGTTTATTTTATGCACTTTAATATTGTAGATATCAAATGATAAACACAAACAACTTCTCTATGCGATCAGTTCTTGAGAAGGACAAGTTGACGAGAATATATTTCCTTGACTGACATAGGAGCTTGAGGATCGTCTTCGGGCACCACGATATTAGTCAAATCTCTTCCCCTGCTCTTAAAGTTGAGAATGTAACATGTGCAAATCATAGTGTTTATTGGAAGCAAATTGATGTTGCGACTGATGTTTCATGTCTCATGCTCGCAAATATATGTGCTGAGCTTAAGAAGCAATACAAGCATATAGATGCTTATGAAACGATTGAGCACAAGATATATTTGAAAGGGCACTATACACTTACAAGTAGGGAGAGTGAGACCCGGTTACACCACATGTTCTAAAGATTATAGGGTATAATGAATACCATTGATATTTTGGGTTTCCAGATTGGTCTGGAGACAGTTAGATTTGATCTTACAATCTTTGGACAAATATTATTCTTATTTTGTTATGAACAATAAAGTGAATAAGATTGGTAAAACACCCATTGAGTTGCTAAGCATGTTGAGAACTGCTGAAAGTAATATGATAAATGCATGAACTACTACTATATTGATGGTAAACATAGGGAATGCAAAAGGGAAAGGAAAATGGAAAGGCAAGGAGAAGATTTGATCTAGTTCCGTTGTCAAACCAAAGTCCAATCCCTAAAGCAGACTCTAAAGTCTGAATGAGGTGTTGATAAAGAAGACGATTGTCACTTCTGTGGAAAGTTGGGAGACTGGAAATTAAACTGTCATGCTTAATTGGAAGATCGGAAGATGATGATCAATAAGGGTCAAGCTTAAGGTATCGGGTTGGAATTGGAGTAAAGATAGTTGCTCTGGTTCGAGGAACTCGTTACATAATTTTTGGCCTATAAGGAAAATTTAGAACTTAATAATTGTTATAGCGTGCTTGCAATTGGCAGAGACATTATTTCAGTTTCTTGTTTGGACAAGAAAGGCTTTTTCATTTTATAACAATAGTTGTTTATTCTATTTTGATGATGAGCCTTATAATGTTGCACATCTAATTAACAATTTATATGTTCTAAAGTGACTCAAATAAAATATTACCTTTGGCATTGTTGTTGAGGCCATATTAATGAGAAACGCATTTTCAGAATACATAAGGATGCATTCATGGAAAAGTTTGATTATGAATTATATAAAAGGATGCGAATCTTGGCTTATTTGGCAAAATGACTAAAGCTCCTTTTACCGGACATGGTGAAGGGATCATTGAATGAGTATGACTTATACATAGTGATGTATGTGGTCATATGTGTACGATGACAAAAGGTAGATTTTATTAACTTCATAAAATTTACTAATTATTTTAGTAGATACGGATATATGTATCTTTTGAAGAACTAATCCAAATCATTTGAAAAGTTCAAAGACTATAAAGATGAAGTAGAAAATATCAAAGAAATGTTTTTGATAGGAGGGATCACACCTTGTTGGACATGGTGCGATCAATGTTGAGTCAATAAATCTTCCAATTAGTTTCTGGGGTTGCACTCTGGAAACGGCTCCACATACACTTAACATTGTTCCTACTAAAATGGTTCAAAAGAATCCTTATGAGATATGGACTGAGAAACGTCACAGCATGTCATTTATGAAAATTTGGGGATGTGAAGCGTTTGTGAAACGTCTAATCTATGACAAGCTAGGACCAAAATCAGATAAATGTAATTTTGTGGAATACCCAACTGAAACAAGGGGTTATTCTTTCTATAATCCTTTCGAGAATAAAGTGTTTGTTGCTCGAACTGCTGAGAGACAGTGGGAGGATAATAGATCTCAATGAAGTTTGAGACCCACATGATAATGTTGAACCAATGGAGGAACCTGAGCAGAATATACAAGAAAAATAATACTGCTCAAGAAACACATGTATTCGTAGGTCTAGTAGGATTCGCCATGAGCTCGAGAGATAATATGGATTTCTCTTGACTCAAGATGGTGATGTGATGCTTATGGATGAAGATGAGCCTCTCACCTACCAAGACGCTATGAACACTCCAGATTCTAAGAGATGGCTGGATGCTATTAAATCTGAGATGGAATCCATGTATACTAATCAAGTATGGACTTTGGTTGATCCACCTGAAGGGGTAAAACCTATAGGGTGCAAGTGGGTTTTCAAGAAGAAGACCGACATGGATGCTAATGTACAGACCTATAAGGCACGATTGGTGGCAAAAGGTTTCAAGAAAATTCATGGTATTGACTATGATGAGACCTTTTCACCAGTTGTTATGGTCATGTCCATCAGGATTTTGCTTGCAGTAGCTGCTTACTATGAATATGAAATCTGGCAAATGGATGTCAAAACCGCTTTCTTAAATGAGAGCCTTGAAGAAGATATGGATGTGTACATGACACACCCTAAGGGTTTTGTTGATCTAAAGGATGCTGGAAATGTATGTAAGTTGCGTCGATCCATTTATGGATTAAAGAAGGCCTCGAGGAGATGGAACATTTGTTTTCATGAAACAGTCAAAAAGAGTTTGACTTTATTCAGAATGAAGATGAAACTTGTGTTTACAAGAAGTTTAGTGGGAGTCATGTGGCATTCCTAGTATTATATGTTGATGATATATTACTAATAGGGAATGACATTCCTTCTCTACAGACTGTGAAGACTTGGTTGAGAAATAATTTCTCAATGAAAGACTTAGGCGATGTGACATATATATTAGGGATCGAGATCTATAGAGATAGATCAATGTGATTGATCGGCCTAATTTAGAGTACATACATTGACAAAGTTTTGCATCGATTTCAAATGCAAAGAGACTAAAATGGATATGTCCCAATGTCTCATGGGATAGTGATCTCAAAATAAAATTTGTCCTAAATCATTGGATGATAGGGACTGCATGAGTAAAATTCCATATGCGTTAGCAATTGGTTTTATAATGTATGCAATGATATGTACTTGTCCTGATGTCTCGTATGCTTTAATCATGATGAATAGATACCGATCTAATCCAGGTGAAGGTCACTGGACGACAGTCAAGAATATTCTTAAGTACTTAAAGAGGACTAAAGATTCATTCTTGTTATATGGAGGAGATGTGAAGCTAGTTGTAAGAGGTTTCAGTGATACTGGTTTCTAGACAGATAACGATAATTTAATGTTTCTGTCTGGCTTTGTGTTTTATTGCTGGAATGGTTCACAGCAAAGACAATTGTTGATTTTACAATAGAACCTGAGTATATTGATGCTTGTGAAGCAGCCAAGGAGACTGTTTGGGCATGTACTTAGGAGATATCACCTAATTAATGAGATTAATGATCAAGGAGATATACATATATGTAAAGTGTATACTAATAATAATATTGCAGACACACTGACTAAGGCTTTGTTGCAGCAGAAGCACGAAAGTCACACTAGTTCCATGAGTATTGGATACTTGGGTAATTGGCTCTAGTGCAAGTGGGAGATTGTTAGTAATTGTGCTCTAGAGACAATACTTTTTATATTTTAAGGAAAATATTTATTATTAAGGATTATGTTTTATTGATTATTATTTATTTATTATGTTTTGTTTACTGCGTAATAAATTGAAAGCATAGTAAATGTCCTTGGAATTTTGATACGTATTCTATATCTTTAAGTATGTGACTTAAAAATGAGATTATATGAATAGTATCTTATTCCTAAAATTCCCTAGTCGAGTATTATTATTTGAGGACAATAATAATGCACAAAGACTAGTATGTTTCTTGACAGATGACCACATCTCATTGGTCATAGGTATGGGGATACTAAAGTCAAGAACATAAGTGCATGTATCAATGCATGGCACTGGAATGACCCGCCGTGAGATTCTACATGTTAAGTAAGTGTCATAAGTAATTCTCACTGTGATAATGGTGTAATGATCCTTAGACCTGAAATCATTATATTTCTATACGAGAATTAATATACTTTGATTACATTAAAAGTTACCTTTGACCGGGTGATGATAAAAGTGGACATTGGGTATATTATGAATCGTATGAGAAATATGAATGATCTAGATGAGATTTAATCCTCCTAATTTTAGGAGTGATATTATTGGCCTCTTGTTTGAGTGAGACTATGAAATGCATGGCCGTGCTCAAATGTTGATTTGATTTTAATAGTCTACTCATCGATCAAGAAAATAAAGATTAAATTATGAAGAGGATGACACGAGACATGCCTTGAGTTTAATCTATAATATCAAGATTAAAGGGATTATATTACACGGAACATTATTCACGAAAGGCTTAATCGAATCACCGATTTATTATTATTACTTGGGTAGCAATGATGTATTACTAGATGCCGCTCATTGTTTACAATTTTAATTAGATATTAAAATTGTTGCCAACGTAATAATAACCTACAGGGTCACACACAAAGAACGCTTGAAGGAGAAATAATTTAAATTATGAATTTAAATTAAATAAGTAATTTATTTTATTTATGATATTAATTAAGTATGACTTAATTAATTATATAAATAGAATAAATGAATTACTTAAACTAATTCTAAAATTAATAATTAATTAAGTGAGACTTAATTAAATAATTTAGAATTTTGGATTAGTATTAATTATAATTGGATTATAATTAGAAAACTTATTCCTCTCTCTATATAATCTCTTTATGGGCTGATTTAATAAATGAGAGATTTTACAAAAACCCTAGCCGCTCTGAGAGAGGAGGAAGATAGAGAGAGAAGAAGTTTTCGGGTGCTAGTACACATCAATCCTTCATGAAAAGTGTTCGTGTGGATACCGTAGAGCGTAGATCGCGAGAGCGGGATACGTCGTGATTAAACAAGCTTTGCACCTCCATTAATCTTCCATTAATGAACTGTTAAAGCTTCTAAAGGTATTTATTCTTTATCTCCGAATTAAATTTTTTGTTTTCGCATGGATCCTGCGGAGGGTTTCGCTATTTTGATTTATTTTTCACGTTTATTCTGCTGCGTTTGTGTCACGAAACCCTTCATAATATATGGAAGTGGATGAATGAGTATTTGGTATTATGGCTTGGGTAAGAGATTGATGGGTTTTCAACCTCCTGATCAGCTTCTATAGCCACTGGGGGCTAATTGGAAAGAATCAATCAAAATTATCCTCAAGAAAAATTTGATTCACACCCTAGGTTTGAGAAAATAAAGTAGGGCTGTAAATCAAAAAATTTTCAAAATAGAAGTTTTGAAATTTTTTTGATATTTTCTTCTCTAAGACTAATAGAAAAATGAATGCATCTTTGAATAAAGTATTTTGAAAAAGAAATAGACAAGAGTTTCTTTTTAATACATTCAAGTTTAAAATTCAGTCAAAGAAAGAAAATTAATATAAGTACTCATGAAATACTAAACAGTTACCACAGACATGCATATATAAATCAAATAACATATGACAATTATTCAGTAGAACAATAAATATTTAAACATATTTTTATTATTAATAATTTCAGATAAACAACTTGTATTATCACTAATATTAAAAATATCGCAATTAATTGCAAAGAAACATTAACAAAATATCATTACTTGATATTTATCAATAATTTCAAAATGCAAGAAATTATGCTTCTTATATTTTATCAAATCAAAATTATGAAACTAATAAACATTGAATTGCTTCAATCCATAATTTTAATAAGATAAAATAAATTCGCTAAATACTAAAATATTCATTAGATTGAATATTAGCATCTAACTTCCTATGCTATATCTAATAATTGTCACTCAAGCATATTACAATTATACTCATAACAGTAATTATTTATATACGTAAGCTCGAGAAAATAGTTGAAAAGAGATTCACAAGTCCTTTAAATATTGACATTTAATACTTGTGATCCTAATTACAACTCCTCGCAAACAAACTCAAATTTAGAAATATTTCCTAAATATATAAAATATTGAGAATTTTATACACATGAATTAGAAAATACTTCAGCTTTCAATATTAGTAATTTTTGAAATATGCATTGGTTACTTAGAACATAAATTCTAAATACTGTCACTAATATCAAAAGTATCACAATTATTTATAATAAAATATTTAAAAATATCAGAGCAATTAAATAAGATATCATTGACTAATACTCATTAAATATTTAACAAATAAATAATTATGCTTCTAACTTATGCTAAATAATTTAACTACCACATATGCATATAACATTGTAAACATGATAATTAAACTAATAGCAATAAGTATGAGGTACTGGATTTCAAATAAATTCACAAGTCCTTTAAATATGGAAAATTTAATACTTGTGAACTCATTTAAGAATTCCTTGCAGATGGGATTTCCAACAAATATGCATATAAATAATATCCCAAGTTCACTAACCAACTTAGATAAAATAAATTCATCAAGTTATTTAGGAAAGATCTACAAGTTATTCTACTAAGGACAATCTCGAAAGAAATGATACCTGATATCCTTGTACTTGTTTCATGAGTGGTGTAGAGAGTATCCAGCAGAGTTGTTGGATTTGACAGCTTCTAGGAATGACTTCCCTATCTTTCTTACAACCTGCGTTATCTATATCTATATATCCAATTAGGTTAAACCAAGTATCTTTAGGGTACCTAATTCTAAGAATTGGTGATCCCCTAAGATATCTAACAATTCATAACTTAGCTATAAGATAAGATTCTCTAGTATCCACTTGCAAACTTGCACATAGACATATTGAGAATAAAATATATGGTCTTTATGCACTTGAATAAGTAATGAGCTGATCATACCTCTATAGCTTGTCACTTCAGTTCATATACCTGATTTGCCTTGATCAAGCTTAGTGGTTTGTGTTGGGTTCCGAGGCATAAAACGTAGCGGATTAAACGTAAATATAACGAAAATTTTTCGGATACATACATACATCATTAATCTAATTAAAGCATGCATCTTCTACTCTACACATACATTCATACATCAATATATAAAGTGTAGTATGTAAACGTGCTTGGTTATGGCCCCTTTCCTATGTGATCCTTTCGAGCTAATGAAAGGATCAAAGTCAATCTATGGTGGTAAAATATAAATACAATTACATGTCTTCATTCTTCTTGTATCCATGGGTGTTTGCTCCTCTTCTTGGATCATCTTTCAATCTTCAAGTACATTACATGGAATAATTGAATACAACCTATACTAATGTACTTACATAAGAAAACTCGAGTTACATTCGAGGTTAAACAATTACAAGAATGAAGAAAACGACATGCAAGTCGTATTTATAAAACCAAAACCATTAATCTAGGGGTCTAAGGGCCATAACCAGCACCATGCTCAAGTACACAAAATAAAATATTGAGGGGGTCCGGGGGCGACAGCCCCTGGGCGGGGGTTCGGGGCAGCAGCCCCGGGCGGGGGTTCGGGGCAGCAGCCTCGTGCGGGGTCTGGGGGCGGCAGCCCCCAGCTGGGGTCGAGCTGCCAGGTCAGCTGGGAAATTTTTTATTTTCGAAGACCAGTCCTATTCAGAAATCATCAATTTCTGAACTACAGATCATATATGTTGGCCTTTTTCCCACTGCAACTTATACAGTTTCAGAAGCATGTATCATATACATACTTATCATATCCCAGTTAACAGATCATGTCCAACATAATCTGTCCACCAGTTTATATCACTATACAAACTGACCCTCATGCATAATATATAAATCGCAATAAGGCATATAAATCAGTCATGAAAAATCATTAACATGCTAGTATCATCATCTATATACTCATCATATGAATAACAATTCGAATATACATGGCAGTAGCATGGCAGTATCAAACAGGCATGGCAGTAGCATGGCAGTGTCATGGCAGTCACCAAGACAGACATATTTGCATCAAATACAGTTAACACGTAACCAAATCAATCCCTTATACACGTAGCTCTGATGCCATTGTTGGGTTCCGAGGCATAAAACGCAGCGGATTAAACGTAAATATAACGAAAAATTTTCGGAACCCTAACGCAGGATCATGTATAATCATGGACTGATTATGTGAAACGGAATCATACCTTTGTCTAGTCTTGACTTTCACGAACTCAACGGAGATCCTAGCTTTCACGATTTGTGTCTTCCTCTCGAAAACACCTCTATGGTATCCACACGAGCACCTTCAAGAACGTCTCACGATCTTGATTACGGAATGGATGTACTAGCCTCCTTTGATGATTTCGAATTAGTTCTTCTCTGCCTAATGCTGTGTGGCTGTTGCCTCTTGCCTCTAGGGTTTGTTTTTCTAAAAAACGTAATGACCTATTAACCCTACATTATCTATTTATAATGGCTGGTTAATAGGTCCATAACAGCAACCCATAACAGCAAAGCCTAACCCATGTAGGTTTAGGATTAAATAATAAAACCGAATTTTATTATTTAATTAATAACTAAGTCACACTTAATTATTAAGGGCAGAATTCAAATTCGAATTTATATTATTTCAACTAATTAAGTCTCACTTAATTAATATAATAAAATTCAAATAATCATCAATTAATTTAAATCTATAATTTAAATTAATTATTCCTCTAAGTACTCTATGTGTGTGACCCTATAGGCTATTATTTAATTAGCAATAATTTTATTCTTCAATAAAATTATAAACAATGAGCGGTATCTAGTAATACATCATTGCTACCCAATTAAATAATAATTAAATCGTGATTCGATAAAACCTTTCGTGATTAATGTTTCCGTGTAATATAATCTCTTTAACCATATATATTATAGATTAAATTCGAGGCATGTATTTAGTCATCCTCTACAACATTTAATCCGGGTTTACTTGATCCATGAGTAGACTATGAAAACAAATCATTATTTGAGCACGGCCATGCATTTTATAGTCTCACTCAATCAAGAGGCCAATAATATCTCTCCTAATTATAGGAGGGTTAAATCCTTTATCTATCATTCATATTTCTCATACGACTCATGATATACCCGATGTCCACTTTTATCATCACCCGGTCAAAGGTAACTTTTAATGTAGTCAAAGTATATTAATCCTCGTATAGAAATATAATGATCTCAAGTCAGAGGATCATTACACAATTATCACTGTGAGTCTTTCTTATGACTTTATTAAACATGAAGAATCTCACTGTGGGTCTGTCTAGTACCATGTACTCCTGCATGTACCTATGTGTTGACTTTAGTATCCCCATACTTATAACCAATGAGATGTGGTTATCTGTCAAACAACATACTAGTCTATTTATGTATTATTATTGTCCTATAATAATAATACTCGACTAGGGACATTTAAAAATATGATATATTATATAATCTCAAGTTCAAATCATTTACTAAACTATACAATGTGTATCATAATTCTAAGGACATTTATTATGCTAACAAATATATCGCAGTAATTAAAGTCATAATAAATACGTTTATTGAATGATCAAATGACATAAATGTTTATCAAAAGAAACATTGTATTGCCTCTAGGGCACCTACACCAACAATCTCCCACTTGCACTAGAGCCAATCACCCATGTATCTAATACCCATGGAACTAGTGTGACCGTCGTGCTTCGTCTGCGACAAGCCTTTGGTCAGTGGGTCTGTAATGTTATCATTTGTGTGCACTTTACATATGTGTATGTCACCCCTTTCATTAATCTCTCGAATGAGGTGATATCTCCTAAGTATATGTTTGGTTCGGGAGTGAGCTCTAGGTTCTTTAGCCTGTGCAATGGCTCCATTATTATCGCAGTATAGATCAATGGGATCTGTGATCGATGGAACCACTCCCAAATCAGTAATGAATTTTCGAATCCAAACAGCTTCCTTAGCCGCTTCACAAGCTGCAATGTACTCAGCCTCCATTGTAGAATCAGCTACTGTTTCTTTCTTTGATCTCTTCCAACTTACAGCACCTCCGTTTAGACAAAACACAAAACCATATTGTGATACAGTATCATCCCTATCTGTTTGGAAACTTGCATCGGTGTAACCTTTTACAACCAGTTTTTCCTCTCCTCCATACACCAAGAATGAATCTTTAGTCCTTTTCAAGTACTTTAGAATATTCTTGACAGCCGTCCAGTGACCTTCACCTGGATTAGATTGGTATCTGCTCGTCATGCTTAAAGCATACGAAACATCGGGGCGAGTACATACCATTGCATACATGATGGATCCAATTGCTGAGGCATATGGAACCTTACTCATGTGGTCCTTCTCATCCAATGATTTCGGACACTGATCTTTAGAGATCGTTATCCCTTGAGACACGGAGACATATCCCCTTTTTGCATTTTGCATACCAAAACGATGCAAAACCTTATCGATGTATGTACTCTGACTTAAACCGATCATCCTTCTAGATCTATCCCTATAGATCCTCATTCCTAGAATGTAGGATGCATCTCCTAAGTCTTTCATAGAGAAGTTGCTCCCTAACCAAATCTTAACAGCCTTGAGAGAAGGTATGTCATTCCCCATTAGTAGTATGTCATCAACATATAGTACTATGAATGCCACATGGCTCCCACTAACCTTCTTGTAAACACAAGGTTCATCTTCGTTTTAAACAAAGCCATACTCTTTGACTGTTTCATCAAAATGGATGTTCCATCTCCTAGAGGCTTGCTTCAATCCATAAATGGATCGACGTAATTTACATACCTTGTTAACATTCCTTGGATCGACAAAACCTTCAGGTTGTGTCATGTACACATCCACATCCTCTTCAAGGCTTCCATTAAGGAAGGCTGTTTTGACATCCATTTGTCAGATTTCATAATCATGGAATGCTGCAATAGCAAGCAAAATCCTTATGGACTTAACCATAGCCACTGGTGAGAAAGTTTCATCATAGTCAATACCATGAATTTGTTTGAAACCTTTTGTAACCAGCCTTGCTTTATAGGTCTAAACATTTCCATCCATATCAGTTTTCTTCTTGAAAACCCATTTGCACCCTATGGGTTTTACCCCTTCAGGTGGATCAACCAAAGTCCATACTCGGTTTTCGTACATGGAATCCATCTCGGATTTCATGGCTTCTAGCCATCTCTTAGATTCTGGACTGTTCATAGCATCTTGGTATGTGAGAGGCTCATCTTCATCTATGAGCATCAAATCACCACATTGAGTTAAAAGAAATCCATATCTCTCTGGCTCATGGCGAATTCTACCAGTTCTACGAATAACCTGTGTTTGTTGAGCATTATCATTATCCTGCTCTTGTTCCACTTCAGGTTCAATGCTATTTTGTGGTTCTCGATCTTCATCGAGGTCTATAGTTCTCCCACTGTTTCTTTTGGAAACAAAATCTCTTTCTATGAAAACAACATCTCGAGCAATGAACACTTTCTGCTCAGAAGGACTATAGAAATAATACGCCTTTGTTTCACTAGGGTATCCCACAAAATTGCACTCTTCAGATTTAGGTCCAAGCTTGTCAGATACTTGACACTTCACAAACGCCTTGCATCCCCAAACTTTCATAAAGCTCATGCCTGACCGTTTCTTCTCCCATATCTCATATGGAGTCTTTTGAACCTTCTTAGTAGGAACACGGTTAAGTGTGAAAGCCGTTGTTTCTAGAGCATAACCCCAGAAACTAATTGGAAGATCTGCATGACTCATCATCGATCGCACCATGTCCAACAAGGTGCGATTTCTCCTCTGTTAGGTCCTGGAGATCGTAGAGGGGGGGTGAATACGATTCCCAAATAAAAATCTGACTTTTATTTATTTTTGGGACAACATAAAAATTACTTTGGTTCAAACCCAGGTACTGTTCATCATCTTCTTCAACCTCAAGAACACCATTAAAATAACCAAGATAATGAACGGTAAATCATCCAAAACACACAACACAACAAGATCCAAGAATATAACTTTATATTCATTGAAGTGGGGTAGATGCTACAACAAGTTCAAGAACAAAAGCTCAAGAACACAACAAAGAAATGATTTTTGGCTCCTCTAAAAATATTACAAATTCTAGATCTAGGAGACAAAAATCAAACCTATCTTCTAAACAAGATTTAGCAATGTTTACAATAGAAGAATAGATGAGTGGTGAAACAAAGAAATTCATGGCCCCATAATATTCAAGATATGGAGTATGGCCATGGGGGAGAGAAAATTAATTCTTTTTCTCTCTCCCCTTTTCTCTTCTCATCCGAATACTCACTGAAGATGATGACTTGGGTTTCTTCTTTATATATTGAAAAAGGTGTTACTTTTTGTTTTTCCACCTTTTACTTTTGTCCACTCAAATCATATCTTCAAAGTCATGTGCCAAGCATGCCTTTGGAAATATTTAATATAAAAGTAATATTTAATAAATATATAAAATATAAATAAAGAATATCTTTATTTATAAAATATATAAATAATTAAATAATTACTTTATTTAATTAAATTAAATATTTCCATTCCACTCTTCAATTTGTGTAGACTTCCTTATCCAAATACTTGGCCCCGTATACGTGACTCCACCACGTCCAAGTATTTGGCCTTCTAATCTGTGAAGCTTTAGTAAGATTCAATCAGGTTGTGCCATCTGTCCCTTATCCATTAGGTTGACATTTCTCCAACACTGATTTACCACCTTTGTTGATCCTCTACTTGACTCAAGAAAACCAACAACTTTAGAATGATTAAAACCATATTAACCGACGAGAGCTTGCCTCCAATGTCCTGACACTTGATGCAACGGTCTGGTTCATAAGTGACTAGTCTTGATAGGGGCTCTTGATTCTGAACATGATTCCACATTCTTCTTTGCAAACCTTACTTGTAGCTTCGATTATAATGCACTAAAATCTTCATAGACTAAGACAATCTTCTATAGTTTCCACATCCTTGAATAGATATCAATATCTTTTATTCTCCACTGAGGCATGAACATGTTAATGAACTTCTTCCAATGGGCTTCAAGTCTGTAGATGATCCTTTGATACTTTGTCTTAACTGAACTCTGTGATCCAAGATTTCTGTGCACCTGCATATTATTACATGTCCTATTCTATTGTTGAGTTATCATCAACCATTACATAGAGATTACATTTAGCATTTCTAGTACACATGAAAGTGCAGTGAGTTACTTCCCTTCACTCCTATCTCCCCTTTCAATCTCCCCCTATTTGGTTGATATGGAATAGCAATCAAATACTATTTCCCTTTACAATCTCCCCCAAAAGCAATTAAATAAAATTAACTACTAGAGGATAACTCAACTAACATACAAGAAACAATTAAAGTACTGGACATGAAAATAATATACAAAAGGTTCTGGAAAGATATAATCAGTTAAATCCAGATTTCTTGAGTTGCTGAAAATGAATGATGAATTTTTGAATTTCATTTTCCTTTAGCTTCCTCCACTTCAATGTTCTTCAAAGATGGGGTTCTTTCAATAAAGAAACAAATCATTAGTAAAGACTTCTGACCAATCATTCTTGTTCATCTTGCAATTCGAACTAGAACATACAGCTCTCTATGTTCCCCATAAGAGGTCAACTCATTCTCCCCTTAAGGTTGTTCTCTCTTGGAATGAAAGTCACTTCCTCTTTTTCTTCAAGATGTTCTATTTCCAGGAAACATATTTTTCTTTCTTCCCTGCACTATTCCACTGACTTCATCTATCACTGAAACAAGAAATAGAACACACTTGGACACTTCTCAGATGCCCCTTGAAAATCTCATTTACCCAGAAAACTTCTACTTAGCAAAAACTCCCCCTGAGTTGATACTCTTCAAAGAAATCTTCATTTTCATTCATTGATCGTGCTAGAAAGAATTCTTCTACCGAACCTCTCCTAAGAATGTTCCAAGAACAGATCTTCAAACAAATAGAGAAAAATCCCGTAGATATCTTTTCAGAATAAGATATAGCATTGCAAACCAAGATGTTAATATTCTCCATAACTTCTCTCCCTTAGTACGACAAGTAACTTCTTCCCAATTGACAAAAAGTAACTTCTCCACTTCAGACGAAAAATTAGTTAAATCTACAACACCTTTAGGGATTAGGCTCCAACCAATTACTAAGAAACTCCCCCTTAGTAATTTCTCCATGGCATCACTAAGGTTTCAATTTTATCTAATTCTCCCCCTTAGTTCATGCAAGCTCCAATCCACCCTTGTGTCTTTAGATATCCTCTAAGTAACCTCCACAAGATAGGATTGACAGATCTCATTTCTTGTATCACCAAGAGATCTCGTTTCTTGTATCACCAAATTCTCCCCCTTAGTTGAGAATATCCTTTAAAATAATAAAAGTATCATCTACATCCAATCGAATAAGAAACTCTCTTTCAATTGAACATAAAATCCTCCTTAGGCCTAAAAATTAATGTCTCCCCCTTTGAGATTGAGAACAACATGAATTAATAGACCCAAAGGTAATAGTTTGGACATTCCCACTAAGCTTCAGCTAGACTCTTCTTTAGCTTGTCTTCCAGAAAAGAATCTCTTCAACATTCCAGAGCTGGAAAATTCAGTAACAGGATTCAAGCATAGTAGCAAGGTTAGTGTTTGGTCTATGGTTTCCTCACTTCTACAACGTTCTGTTGGTGTTTACACTTTCAAGCGTAAGTGTTCCACTCATTTCTCTCCCTATTTCTCTCACTCAAGTGTATCACTCCCTCACTTCACTCAAGTGTTTCTCTCCCTTACTTGCACTCATTCCATTTATAGCAACTTGTACCTGCAAGTAAATCCATGCTAGTCTCACCAAGATATTATGGATCGTTGACTATAGCATGTTGTCGATCACTAAAGATCTAGGTTCTGAGATGGAATCTCAGACAGGGTTTCAGTTAGGCCATCACCCAACTCACCATGAGCAAATCCATGCACACGTGGCTCGTCGTCGGGGAATAACCCTTCTGAAATTGGAATTGCCTCCATTCCAGGAGTGACTGAAATCCCAACACCTTGATCCTCAAAAGACTCATCAAATTGGTAAACCAACTGAATCATAGTCTACGAGTTGTTGCTCAGCTACTTTCAGCATCAACAATCTCCCCATATGCAAATCCATGCACTGGATCGTTGAATGTGGTATGCGTACTAGCAGCTATCTAAGCATCAACCGACTCCCCATATGCAAATCCATGCACTGGATCGTTGACGGTGATATGCCTTTAAGTTGTGAGCGATCCATGTATGCCAGAATTTGAATTCCTGGGAGAGTAGACGTGTACAAACATCTCTCTCAATCACCTGTAAAGATGAATTAACTCACTATTTTCAGTCATGGAAAACTGTTAGTGATTGCCTCTCAACATCAACAGATTGCTCTGCGGATGTGAAATCCCGTTAGGGAACTAGGACTGTTCCTCCTAGGAAGGTTGACAAGGATTCTAATATATGGCAAGAAATCCAAGTTTCCCTCAAACGCCTGTGAAGGTGGCTCAACAACTTCATTCACCATGAATGGTAAACAAAGAAGTTTAGGGGTTTTACCTATACCTCACAATGTGCACTTCTTGCAATGTGTCCTCACAATTGTAAGTCCCAAGAGAAGCTAGAGAACTGTTAGGTCCTATAACATCCCTTAGAAGCAAAAACTTTAGGATTACCATCAGCGTGAATGCTTTTGGTGTGCTTGACTCATTACAAGGTGCTCTGGCTGACGAGCAAATTTTCAATGAAATCACCCTGTTGAGAGAGTTCATTCAGAAACGGTTGAATTGCCTTTTCAGCTCTGCATCCTTTTGAGAGAATACAGATGAGCTACAGATACCTCAATTTGTATACTTCTTTCCTTCTCGAGAGGTAGAGCTGTGGGTGCACTTCCGACTTCATCCTTATTTGCTGCATCAAGTGCAGTTTCTCCCTTAACAACCGCTAATCTACATAAGTTCCTTATATCACCAAGGGTTGAAAGTTTGAATTAGAATGATAGTGTTTGGTACTAAGGCCTTGGTTAGAAATTGATGGATTATTCAACTTCTTGACCTTCCCCTATAGCCACTAAGGCCAAGCCATTACGGCTAAATAGATAGAGTTGATCAGAGCTATATAAAATTTGGTAGAGTATGATTAAACTTATTCTCTATTCCTTCTCAGAAATATAGCATCGGAGCAATGTGTCCTCAAGAAACAATGCACCAGAGCTAAAATGTGGGAATTAATAAAGAATATGTAAAAGAATATTAAGCCAAATTTCATAAACTCACAATTTTGAAAAAAAAGTTTAGCAGATTAACAAAAGTGTTCTTTTGAATTTCTCTTAGACAAATATCCAATTTGAAAATCAACTCTTTTAACAAAAACATTTTGATTAATAACTCAAATCTATTTCATCTTGCTCACTGTATGTTTTCATAAATTGTTTTGCAATTCATTCTTATCGGATATTATCTCCGACTTAAAACATAAATCATTTTTAAAAAAAAATCGAATGAATGCTTTAGTCATACAGTCCAAGGCACTAATCCCAAAGCAAACAACCATTGTTTTAATACTACAGGTCAATGTGAAACAAACATTAACAAGAGTTTTGAAAAACGTTTTACCAATAGTTGATACCTCAAGATCAAAACAATTTACTCTAATAAAATAGCCTGATACCATGCAACCTAAGTTACAAGTTATCAAGTAACTTTATTTAAACAAATCGTGGAGAGAAAACAGTTTTCATTACAAAACATTTAGAGAGAGAGAGAGGATATATGATTTTGAAATAGAAAGATAATCCTCAAGAAATGTTCTCTTTCAAAGGGAAAAAAACTTTTAGTGGCTTTTCATTCTCTGGCAAATGAATACATATTTAGATAAAATATTTTTCACAAGAAATAGACAAGAAATTTCTTTATGCATTCAAGTTCTAAAGAATGAAAAACATATGTTAATACTAATGAATTATCAAAGATATGAGTGACAATACATTCAAAAGTACTAACATCATTCAATCATTTTGTAATAAAATGCATGTTACTACAAAACAATCAAGCACATATGATACTTACATTATGCTAGACAATTACCATTTGTCGCTTGAAACAAACACATATTGCAATATTGATCATGGTAATTCTAAAGCATAAAACATAAGCATCCGCTAAACACTGAACATACATTGACCGAATGACAGCATTTAACTTCTTACACTACATCTCAATAATTATCACATAAGCATATTGAAAATACTCATGACAATCAGAATGTATGTAAGCTCGAGGTACTAGTTGCATCAAGGATCAAATACCTTTAAATATTAATGTTAAAATTTATGATCTTTGACAACCCCTCGCGATGTAGTAACTTACTTTCAATATCAGTGTGTTTGAAATAATCTTTTTGTCACTTAGTGCAGAAATTCTAAGTGACATCACTAATATCAAAAGAATGACAACTAATATTAATGGATTTTGCAAAAGACAAGGATTACATCACTTAAACTACATATTAAGTGGTTCCATTAATATTAGCATTAAACAATTAGAAGTAAATAAAATTACAACTAATTAATATATACAAATACTTATGCTGAAACATTTGATACATATAGCATGAATAACATATGACAGCACAAAGTAAGAGATCCTGGATATAAATTGTCTATACAAAGAGATGCTACAATGTTAGGTCCCTAGGTCCCGAGTGATCATAGGTAATCTCATAATGATAATATTGGGTCCCGGGTGGTCACAAGCCAAACATTAATCAGTTCCTAGAGATCGTAGACATCTAAATAGCATGAACACTCTCTATAAACATTATGTTTAAATAAATCAATATTAGACTAGAGTGACATACCTTAGTCATTAGAGCTTTTACTGGTGTATGATCGTTGAATGAACAATTACTCCTCTTTGCCCTAGAGATCGAACGTTTATTCCTTTCGAGATTGAACGTTTACTCCTTTTGGACAGGAATAACTTTTCAGCTACCAGTTAACATTGTTCCTCGAAACAATACCACGCTCATCCAGACGGAAACTGCATTACCTTCAACACCCAAATATTTCCTTGTAGATATTGGTCTTGGCAGCAACTTCACTAAACTCAGCACTCTAGAAACCAGTAGTCTTGACACTAGCAGAGTAGAACCTTCAAAAACTCCGAACTACCCTTCAGCTTCTGTATCAATACCAAGTCTTCATGTGGATTGATTCCTTGTGCTAAGTGTATCTGCCTCTGGTTCAATTGAGATAGTTCCTTGATTCGAACCCTACTCAATCTTGATTAGTTAGTGCATCTTCAATCTTCATTGAATTCACTCAGAAAAACTAATGAAATACTCTTATACATGCACGGCACTACCAATCACTACTCTACTACCCAGATTCATCAAGAACTGACTCTAGGAAATGTTGTTACACAAAACCCTTTATCATGACAGATGTGTCCTTAATGTTTCCTTAGATATTCAGTGGGTAGAGTAGTCTTCTTCAAATATGATTGAGATTATCTTGCATTATTTTTAAATTGACAATTTCCTTTCTAATATGCAATCACTCAATCTGGATCACTCAGTGCTCCTAAGAATCTCAACTCTTACTCAATGAGCACTGCTAGCCTTTGAACATCAAACACGACTAGTTGATCCAACTTACTGATGCTCCCCCTGTGATGCTACTTGCAGCTTTTCTTCATCTGGTGTCATCTGATCTTGAGCCCTAAACAGGATGTCAACCTTTAGAAATTCAAAGCTAAAATCAAACGAATGCTAGGGAGCTTGATGATGATGTTCACTGCATCTAGATCATCTTAAATCAATCACAGACTCTGTGTAAGCTCTTAACTCCAAATAAGATAGCCTTCCATCACACCATGTGACTTCAAGCATGATTAATCTTACTTGATGTCTTCCCTTTACATTTGCTGATTAATCACTGAGATGCTTCATCTATCGAATGCATGAACAAACACCAAAACTAAACAGGGTAGTCTTTGACTTGACTTCCCTTCAACTGACATACTTCACTAATGTCCTTCTTAAAAGAACTTCATTAGAAGTAGTCCTTTCTCACCAACTTCATCTTTACCGTCAAATCCGTTATCTTGATAAACCAAGTATTATTTGATAAACCAAGTGTGAGAGCATCACTTGTTGTTACAGCTAACTCCATTCTGATAAACTTCAACGAATAGTTGACTTCATCATAAGCATTAAATTTCGTGTCAGCAGTAACCTCACTTCCAGTAGAGTGAGCTTCTATTTCTCTTGACCCCGATCAACACTGTTCATCCTCGAACTGATATTAGGAAACCCTTCGCAAAGAATTCCCTAGGTCTTTCTTAATATTATGCTTCAGATCATTCAAGAAAAATAGGTAACCTTGCTTAACCATTTGAATACCAAAGCAAAAGTAGTTACATGCCTCGAACATGAAAATGTCAGAGATATATAACTTGTACATGTTGAAAGATACTCTGCATTCACAAATGATTAAGACACGTGGTCCTCAATTTGATTGAGTCCAAGGGTTAGAGATATTTTTAAACATAGTTAACAACAAAGCATTCAAGTTCAACATGCTCATTCTTATTTGACTGATCACTCCTCATCTATATCAGCCTCAACAAGTAGTCTTGGCTATGAGCTCAGTGATCCCAACCTAACTTAAGGTGGACTAGCAGTCTATAAGAATCATGTCGTACATATATGTAGTCATAGAAGAATCAATCACTCAGATTCCTAATTCTTCTAAATCACCTTTGTTGTTCACTTTAACATTATATTATCTCTAATTGCCTGAGTCAATTTAGATTTAAAAATTTAATTCATGGTTTATTATACTGACCCCTAGGCAATTCCCAAATTAGAAACAAACTCAACAAGCACATGATCAGATATAACATTTAATACAACCATGCGAGTATAAACAGATTATAGACAATGTAAGCATCAAGGCACTTAGCATGCAGCAAATACTCTTTCCGATAAATGTACCCCTACAAATACCTAAGACTCTATATGCTAACATGATCAATTTTCGTAAAGCAAGCATTAAATCACACAAGATCTAATCATGAAGTCAAATACTGATAAACAAGCAACACTAACAAACTAGCATAAGTTATCTAATTTATATAGAAATCAAGGTGAGACATGCATTACATCAAACTTATAATATAATGCAGTTCAGCACTTAATACTCTATAATTAAATCAAACAAGTATAAACTAGTTAGAAAGTATACCTGTGCGATGCTTAACATTCCATCTCGAGTGATAATCAATTGATCCAAATCAATTTCCATTCTACTAACACTCATGGAAGTATCCTTGCATTTGACCTCAATAACCAATGATGTTCCTGCTTCAACCCAAACTGATACCTGATTGTTCTGCTTAAAGACCCCGACATAGAATGTCTCATATTCTGCTTGAAAAGATCACTCTTCTTTGTATGTGTAGCAATAACCCCTTGATTATCATATGTCATTGATAATCAAACCTTGTGTATTTCTGCCACTGATGTCCTTTAACCAAATCTTCAAATGTTGTTTTGGTTCTTTGACCGTTAAACTGAATTCCTTTTCAAAATCCCAAATTCTTTAGATATTGATTCGAAAACCACTGATCGAAGACTCTTCCCTAAATGAACTAATCCCCTTTCATTAACCAAATGATCCACTGAGTAGACCGATGTAGAAATACATCTCCAATGGTAAGATCAGGTCTCAACTCCATTAGAATGTTCTTCAGTCAGTTCGTTTGTCCTCAACGAACGAAGAATCAACTCCTGTTGTTTCGTTTAATAAAACATTTTGTTCAAACAGAAGTATTTAATTTTTTAGGAATTTAAATAATCAAAATAAATTGAAAATGCATTTTTGATAAATAATAATAAATTTCTCAATTTCAAATTATAAATAAAATAAAATAATTCGAAAAGAAAGTTTTGATATAGAAATAACAAATTTTTCAAGGTATATTAAATAATCCTAAAAAAGAAATTATTTCAAATTAAAATTAATTTTCAAAGAATTTTATAGAATTTATAATCCAAAACAGTTTTAATTATAATTAAAATAAAACAACTCGAAAACATAATTTTGAGATAGAAATACTAAATTTTCAAAACATTTAAAATGTTCATGAAAATAAATTATTTCAATCCAAAAACATTTTCCAAAGAGTTTTATAAAATTTGTAATTAAAGTTTTATGAAAAATAAATTATTAAACCTCCAAAATAATTCTCAAAATAATTTTAAGAATATTAAACTCAAAAGAAATTAAATAGGATTTTAAAATTAATTTTAGTTTTCAAATTAATAAAATTCTTAACTAAGAATATTAAAAATATAAAATATTTGACTCTAAAATTTAAAAGAAAATAAAATATTTTCCAAGATGTAAGATAAACTTGAAAAATAAATTATTTAAATTTAAAAATTATTTTCAAAATATTTTATATAATTAAATTCAAATTTAATTATTAAATTAATTATTAAACTAAAAACAATTTGAGAGAAAAACAATTTTTGTTTTAAATAAAAGTTAAACTATGTAGCCATGTGTCATGTTGAAACAGCCTCTAAAAAAAATTCTACATAGAAATGTTCTACATAGACTCTATCTAGAACATCAAGTAGAAATTCTACATAGAAATGTTCTACTTAGGCTCTATCTAGAACATTAAGTAGAACTTCTGACTTAGAAAATATTTCTAACTCCAGAATTTCTACTTAGGTTCTATCTAGAACATTAAGTAGAATTTCTACATAGAAATGTTCTACTTAGGCTCTATGTAGAACATTAAGTAGAACTTCTGACTTAGAAAATATTTCTAACTCCAGAATTTCTACTTAGGTTCTATCTAGAACATTAAGTAGAATTTCTACATAAAAATGTTCTACTTAGGCTCTATGTAGAACATTAAGTAGAACTTCTGACTTAGAAAATATTTCTAACTCCAGAATTTCTACTTAGGTTCTATCTAGAACATTAAGTAGAATTTCTACATAGAAATGTTCTACTTAGGCTCTATGTAGAACATTAAGTAGAACTTCTGACTTAGAAAATATTTCTAACTCCAGAATTTCTACTTAGGTTCTATCTAGAACATTAAGTAGAATTTCTACATAGAAATGTTCTACTTAGGCTCTATCTAGAACATTAAGTAGAACTTCTGACTTAGAAAATATTTCTAACTCCAGAATTTCTACTTAGGTTCTATCTAGAACATTAAGTAGAATTTCTACATAGAAATGTTCTACTTAGGCTCTATGTAGAACATTAAGTAGAACTTCTGACTTAGAAAATATTTCTAACTCCAGAATTTCTACTTAGGTTCTATCTAGAACATTAAGTAGAATTTCTACATAGAAATGTTCTACTTAGGCTCTATCTAGAACATTAAGTAGAACTTCTGACTTAGAAAATATTTCTAACTCCAGAATTTCTACTTAGGTTCTATCTAGAACATTAAGTAGAATTTCTACATAGAAATGTTCTACTTAGGCTCTATGTAGAACATTAAGTAGAACTTCTGACTTAGAAAATATTTCTAACTCCAGAATTTCTACTTAGGTTCTATCTAGAACATTAAGTAGAATTTCTACATAAAAATGTTCTACTTAGGCTCTATGTAGAACATTAAGTAGAACTTCTGACTTAGAAAATATTTCTAACTCCAGAATTTCTACTTAGGTTCTATCTAGAACATTAAGTAGAATTTCTACATAGAAATGTTCTACTTAGGCTCTATGTAGAACATTAAGTAGAACTTCTGACTTAGAAAATATTTCTAACTCCAGAATTTCTACTTAGGTTCTATCTAGAACATTAAGTAGAATTTCTACATAAAAATGTTCTATTTAGGCTCTATGTAGAACATTAAGTAGAACTTCTGACTTAGAAAATATTTCTAACTCCAGAATTTCTACTTAGGTTCTATCTAGAACATTAAGTAGAATTTCTACATAGAAATGTTCTACTTAGGCTCTATGTAGAACATTAAGTAGAACTTCTGACTTAGAAAATATTTCTAACTCCAGAATTTCTACTTAGGTTCTATCTAGAACATTAAGTACTTAGAAAAATTCCGGGCTTCAAAAAAAATTCTGGATGCCTAGTGAACCAATTGTACCCTCTTTAATCTCAAAAATAAAAATAGATCCAATCGATTTGTATGTCAATCGAGTAGCTCTGATACCAATTGTTAGGTCCTGGAGATCGTAGAGGGGGGGTGAATACGATTCCCAAATAAAAATATGACTTTTATTTATTTTTGGGACAACATAAAAATTACTTTGGTTCAAACCCAGGTACTGTTCATCATCTTCTTCAACCTCAAGAACACCATTAAAATAACCAAGATAATGAACGGTAAATCATCCAAAACACACAACACAACAAGATCCAAGAATATAACTTTATATTCATTGAAGTGGGGTAGATGCTACAACAAGTTCAAGAACAAAAGCTCAAGAACACAACAAAGAAATGATTTTTGGCTCCTCTAAAAATATTACAAATTCTAGATCTAGGAGACAAAAATCAAACCTATCTTCTAAACAAGATTTAGCAATGTTTACAATAGAAGAATAGATGAGTGGTGAAACAAAGAAATTCATGGCCCCATAATATTCAAGATATGGAGTATGGCCATGGGGGAGAGAAAATTAATTCTTTTTCTCTCTCCCCTTTTCTCTTCTCATCCGAATACTCACTGAAGATGATGACTTGGGTTTCTTCTTTATATATTGAAAAAGGTGTTACTTTTTGTTTTTCCACCTTTTACTTTTGTCCACTCAAATCATATCTTCAAAGTCATGTGCCAAGCATGCCTTTAGAAATATTTAATATAAAAGTAATATTTAATAAATATATAAAATATAAATAAAGAATATCTTTATTTATAAAATATATAAATAATTAAATAATTACTTTATTTAATTAAATTAAATATTTCCATTCCACTCTTCAATTTGTGTAGACTTCCTTATCCAAATACTTGGCCCCGTATACGTGACTCCACCACGTCCAAGTATTTGGCCTTCTAATCTGTGAAGCTTTAGTAAGATTCAATCAGGTTGTGCCATCTGTCCCTTATCCATTAGGTTGACATTTCTCCAACACTGATTTACCACCTTTGTTGATCCTCCACTTGACTCAAGAAAACCAACAACTTTAGAATGATTAAAACCATATTAACCGACGAGAGCTTGCCTCCAATGTCCTGACACTTGATGCAACGGTCTGGTTCATAAGTGACTAGTCTTGATAGGGGCTCTTGATTCTGAACATGATTCCACATTCTTCTTTGCAAACCTTACTTGTAGCTTCGATTATAATGCACTAAAATCTTCATAGACTAAGACAATCTTCTATAGTTTCCACATCCTTGAATAGATATCAATATCTTTTATTCTCCACTGAGGCATGAACATGTTAATGAACTTCTTCCAATGGGCTTCAAGTCTGTAGATGATCCTTTGATACTTTGTCTTAACTGAACTCTGTGATCCAAGATTTCTGTGCACCTGCATATTATTACATGTCCTATTCTATTGTTGAGTTATCATCAACCATTACATAGAGATTACATTTAGCATTTCTAGTACACATGAAAGTGCAGTGAGTTACTTCCCTTCACTCCTATCTCCCCTTTCATCCTCTCTGAAACCCCATTCCATTGAGGTGTACCTGGCGGAGTGAGTTGTGATACAATACCACACTCCTTTAAATAATCTTTAAATTCTGTGCTCAAGTATTCTCCTCCACGATCAGATCGTAAGATTTTAATACTTGTACCTCCGCCAATTTGCTTCTCTACTTCAGCCTTGTATTCTTTGAACTTTTCAAAAGAATCGGATTTATTCTTCATAAGATATACATATCCATATCTACTGAAATCATCAGTAAATGTTATGAAGTAGTAGTAGCTTTCTCTAGCCATCACACGCATTGGGCCACATACATCACTATGTATTAGCTCCAGACGTTCAGTGGCCCTTTGACCCTTACCAGTGAAAGGGGATTTAGTCATTTTACCAAGCAAACAAGATTCACATTCTTGGTATGATTCAAAATCAAACCTATCCAAGTATCCATCCTTATGTAATTTGGATATGCGTTTCTCATTTATATGGCCTAGACGAAAATGCCAGAGGTATGTTTGATTTGAGTCATTAACTTTAAGTCGTTTGTTTTCTATATTACAGACAGGATTATCTAAGTCAAGAACATATAAACCATTAAACAAACACGCAACACCATAGGTTAAATCTTTCAAAGCAAAAGAGCAACTGTTGTCCTTTATTGTAAACGAAAAACCTTTCTTGTCCAAACAAGAAACAGAAATAATGTTTCTGCGAATTGCAGACACGTAATAACAATTCTCCAGTTCTAAAACTAGCCCAGAGGGCAAAGATAAATAATAGGTTCCTACAGCTAAAGCAACAACTCTTTCTCCGTTGCCAACTCGTAGGTCCATTTCTCCTTTAGCCAATGTCCTACTTCTCTGCATTTCCTGCACATTTATACAAATGTGAGAAGCACATCCAGTATCCAATACCCAAGATGTAGAAATAGATAGATTGACTTCTATAACATATATACCTGAATTAGAAGATTGCTCAGCCCTCTTCTTCTTCAGATCCTCCAAGTAAACTGAACAGTTTCTCTTCCAGTGACCAGTTTTCTTACAGTAGTGACATTCACCCTTAGCGACCCCACCTTTAGGCTTTAAAGCCTGTTTAGGACCTGACTTTGGTTTGGGTGTAGAATCAGAACCTGTCTTCTTCTTACCCTTCAACTTGCCTTTCCCTTTGGCCTTACCTTTATTGCCCACCATCAGTATGGGAGCAGGTTCAGCCGTCTTCATGTTGGTCTCATATGTTCTCAATATAGCCAACAATTCAGTAGGTGTTTTGTCAATTTCATTCATATTGTAGTTCATAACAAACTGAGTGAATTTGTTGTTCAAAGAATTTAAGATTAGGTCAATACCAATTTCCGGACCAATCGGGAAACCCAAAGTATCAAGATACTCAATGTAACCAATCATCTTCAGAACATGTGGGCCAACTGGTTCATTTGCCCCTTGTTTGCAATTAAAAAGTGACTTACTCGTGTTGAACCTTTCTTGACGAGTTTGGCTTGCAAACATGCTTTGCAAGTGCTCATAGATAGTATATGCATCCATATGCACATGCTGTCTTTGAAGCTCAGCACTCATAGTTGCCAATATAAGACATGCAACATCAGTTGCATCATTCTCATCCTTTGTGTAGGCCGCTCGTTCCTCAATAGTAGCGCCCTCAGGAAGGGGACCTGCCGGAGGAATATCAATGACATGAAGCTTGCGCTCCTGTCTGAGGACAATCCTCAAATTCCTCTGCCAGTCTAGGAAGTTGTTTCCTCCTGTCAGCTTATCCTTCTCAAGGACTGATCGTACGGATAGTGTGTTTGTGTTGTTTGTCATTACTTGGTATCTACAATGATAAAAGCACAAAATAAACATTAGATTGTCTGAGTTATTTATTATGTTCAAATGATTATGATACATTCATAATATATCTCCCACTATTTTTATCAAATTAATAGCCCTTACTATTAATTTGGAAAGTATATCCCATAATTCTTTCTAGTGAGCCAAGATCCATATTTCGTCATGTCTTAAGTCAACCACTGGAAGTCCTTAAAAATGATTATTTAGGTAGACAACAGTTGCCAATTATATCATATATAATTCTTGTATAGTTTGGTGAGCAACGATTGATCTTATCTATCTAATAGATTTTTAACCAAACTCTATGCTTCTAAGTTCATAATGGTTGAATATAACCGTTTACTTTCACCTTATTATGACGACTCAGTTAAGTTAGACCCAATGATACAACGGCTGAATATAACCGTTTATATTCGTCGCATCTCACCACGATAGATAGGAGTCCCCTGTCACTGACAGTCTTTCCCCTAATCGATCTAGGATTCGATGAGTGTTCATTCATTGGAAAGCATCCGATTAAAACTTAATATTTTGTTAAGGGGTTTAGAAAATTTACGACGATCATGATCACATCATGAAGAGATACTCAATTTTTCCTTGAACCAAATATTTCAAATTGACATCTTAATTTGTTCATTTCCCAGGTAGACGAAGGATACCAGTGGTCACACTTAAAACCCATCAGCCTTACGAATACGCATATCCGCTTTTGTCAGAAAATCACAGTTATAGATATCAAAAATTCATATTTAATTTCGTGTTTATAAAATCCATATTTCATAAACACAAGAATCTCATGATCGTTTGTTAATTTTAAAATCTTAAATCGTTAAAGATTTTATCTTGTTTAGCATGGCAAGCATGGCATGGGTGACGTATCTAATACATGCATACATTATTAATCTAATTAAAGCATGCATCTTCTACTCTACACATACATTCATACATCAATATGTAAAGTGCAGTATGTAAACGTGCTTGGTTATGGCCCATTTCCTATGTGATCCTTTCGAGCTAATGAAAGGATCAAAGTCAATCTATGGTGGTAAAATATAAATACAATTACATGTCTTCATTCTTCTTGTATCCATGGGTGTTTGCTCCTCTTCTTGGATCATCTTTCAATCTTCAAGTACATTACATGGAATAATTGAATACAACCTATACTAATGTACTTACATAAGAAAACTCGAGTTACATTCGAGGTTAAACAATTACAAGAATGAAGAAAATGACATGCAAGTCGTATTTATAAAACCAAAACCAAAACCATTAATCTAGGGGTCTAAGGGCCATAACCAGCACCATGCTCAAATACACAAAATAAAATATTGCGGGGGTCCGGGGGCGACAGCCCTTGGGCGGGGGTTCGGGGCAGCAGCCCCGGGCGGGGGTTCGGGGCAGCAGCCTCGGGCGGGGTCTGGGGGCGGCAGCCCCCAGCTGGGGTCGAGCTGCCAGGTCAGCTGGGAAATTTTTTATTTTCGAAGACCAGTCCTATTCAGAAATCATCAATTTCTGAACTACAGATCATATATGTTGGCCTTTTTCCCACTGCAACTTATACAGTTTCAGAAGCATGTATCATATACATACTTATCATATCCCAGTTAACAGATCATGTCCAACATAATCTGTCCACCAGTTTATATCACTATACAAACTGACCCTCATGCATAATATATAAATCGCAATAAGGCATATAAATCAGTCATGACAAATCATTAACATGCTAGTATCATCATCTATATACTCATCATATGAATAACAATTCGAATATACATGGCAGTAGCATGGCAGTATCAAACAGGCATGGCAGTAGCATGGCAGTGTCATGGCAGTCACCAAGACAGACATATTTGCATCAAATACAGTTAACACGTAACCAAATCAATCCCTTATACACGTAGCTCTGATGCCATTGTTGGGTTCCGAGGCATAAAACGCAGCGGATTAAACGTAAATATAACGAAAAATTTTCGGAACCCTAACGCAGGATCATGTATAATCATGGACTGATTATGTGAAACGGAATCATACCTTTGTCTGGTCTTGACTTTCACGAACTCAACGGAGATCCTAGCTTTTACGATTTGTGTCTTCCTCTCGAAAACACCTCTATGGTATCCACACGAGCACCTTCAAGAACGTCTCACGATCTTGATTACGGAATGGATGTACTAGCCTCCTTTGATGATTTCGAATTAGTTCTTCTCTGCCTAATGCTGTGTGGCTGTTGCCTCTTGCCTCTAGGGTTTATTTTTCTCAAAAACGTAATGACCTATTAACCCTACATTATCTATTTATAATGGCTGGTTAATAGGCCCATAACAGCAACCCATAACAGCAAAGCCTAACCCATGTAGGTTTAGGATTAAATAATAAAACCGAATTTTATTATTTAATTAATAACTAAGTCACACTTAATTATTAAGGGCAGAATTCAAATTCAAATTTATATTATTTCAATTAATTAAGTCTCACTTAATTAATATAATAAAATTCAAATAATCGTCAATTAATTTAAATCTATAATTTAAATTAATTATTCCTCTAAGTACTCTATGTGTGTGACCCTATAGGCTATTATTTAATTAGCAATAATTTTATTCTCCAATAAAATTATAAACAATGAGCGGTATCTAGTAATACATCATTGCTACCCAATTAAATAATAATTAAATCGTGATTCGATAAAACCTTTCGTGATTAATGTTTCCGTGTAATATAATCCCTTTAACCATATATATTATAGATTAAATTCGAGGCATGTATTTAGTCATCCTCTACAACATTTAATCCGGGTTTACTTGATCCATGAGTAGACTATGAAAACAAATCATTATTTGAGCACGGCCATGCATTTTATAGTCTCACTCAATCAAGAGGCCAATAATATCTCTCCTAATTATAGGAGGGTTAAATCCTTTATCTATCATTCATATTTCTCATACGACTCATGATATACCCGATGTCCACTTTTATCATCACACGGTCAAAGGTAACTTTTAATGTAGTCAAAGTATATTAATCCTCGTATAGAAATATAATGATCTCAAGTCAGAGGATCATTACACCATTATCACTGTGAGTCTTTCTTATGACTTTATTAAACATGAAGAATCTCACTGTGGGTCTGTCAAGTACCATGTACTCCTGCATGTACCTATGTGTTGACTTTAGTATCCCCATACTTATAACCAATGAGATGTGGTTATCTGTCAAACAACATACTAGTCTATTTATGTATTATTATTGTCCTATAATAATAATACTCGACTAGGGACATTTAAGAATATGATATATTATATAATCTCAAGTTCAAGTCATTTACTAAACTATACAATGTGTATCATAATTCTAAGGATATTTATTATGCTAACAAATATATCGCAGTAATTAAAGTAATAATAAATACGTTTATTGAATAATCAAATGACATAAATGTTTATCAAAAGAAACATTGTATTGCCTCTACGGCACCTACACCAACAGTTTGTTGGTAAGAAGTCTTGGCAGGTCTAGAATCTTCCAAATTGCGCATCTTCAAAAGATCATTGACTTACTTTAATTGCCATCAATCTTTCGAATTACTTATAATCCAAAAAGAATTGCAACTCTTCCAACATGCTCATCTTGTACCTTCTCTGCATTTACTTAGCAAATATCTTGCCAAATTTTCATTAGTAGACCCACATATAATATAAGCATGGTATACTAGCACATATATGACATTGTGTGTGCCATGTATTCTAGAGAGATATATGTATATAACTACTCTAATATAAAATTAGAGTATCATACCATGTCCTTGACGATTTGCTTCAATCCTTAACTCCATTCATAGAGAGCTTGTGAAGAGAATGATATACAAATTCCAATGATCTACAACTTTAAAGTCCAGGAAATGTTGTACATCAACTTCAATTAACTCACCATTCAGGAGTGCACTTTGTTCACATTCATCTGATAGATATCCATGCTTGAATGCTCAACTTGTGCTAGGAGTATCCTATTGTTAGGTCCTTATCAGTAGGCCCAAAAAGGATCAAATCTTGTCACCGGTGCTTGCTGTTAGATCTTGAAAGTTCCGAAGATTCTATTTTCATCATCATCGATACCTTCTACTTTATAGTAACCTGTAGCAACCAGTTTGGCTTTGTCCCTCATAACAATGCCAATTATTATCCAGTTTCTGTGAACCCTTACTGTACCAATTTCAGCTTTGACTTTTGTGGTCTGGGTTCCAGCTTCAGTAGTTTCTGCCTTTGAACTGATTGAGATCATCTTGCATTTGCAATCACCAATCTGGATCAATCAGTGCATCTTCATTATTCTTTGGGATACCAATTGTTGAATGTTGAGTCCCGAAAAATATATGTTCATCTTGATTAGCACTTCTAGCCTTTACTCAATAATCTGGATCACTAAGAACTAGACTCTAGGAATGACTTTGACTTCAAACCTTTTGTCTTGGCAGATATGTTCTTAATATATTCCTTTGATCTTCATTGTGTTGAGTACAACTAGGAAGTGTTGAAGATCCTTCACCTTTTTCAGTGGATTCTGTTAAAGTTCACGAGTTATGTAGTTTCACTACCATTTCCACTAATAGGATCTGAATCAACATCATAATCATTGTTTCCTTCTGCAACCTCAATTTCATCATCAATATCTGAATTTGACTCTGACAAGATGTCATACTTCAAAGATTCAGAATAGTCTTTCATTTGAATGCTTGGGAGCTTGGTGTAGTAGGTCGACACATTCAGACTTTTAATCACCTTCTGTTTTCACATCACATATGCCCTAAAGGCTTTGACTTCAATGAGTAGCCGAGGAAAATTGTTCCATGAGTCTTAACTTAATCTTGCCAAGATACTCATCTAAATCTTCAGTAATAATCAATTTCCTCCAAACACATGAAAGAGTTTCAGTGTTTGCTTCTGATTGGCCATTAACTCATATGATGTCTTTTCACGATCTTGTTGATTAAAGCAGCATGCTGTGTTAATTGCTTTAGCTTCAAAGTACCTTTATCAGTGCAAACTTCATTTAGAACTTCATTCGCGAAATTGAGTTTTAATATCTAACTTCAAAATTTTCACAACTTACTTTACTTCCAACTTGATCTTCCTGATGTGATCAATCACCATCTGTGACATTTTGTCTTTTGAATGCACGAACATCACCAACTTGTAACTAGGGTTGTCATCTTGACTTCCTTATGTGACATACTTCAAAATGTCCTTCTGGATAGAATTCCATTAGAAGCAGTCCGCTCACCAATTTCATCTTCATCGAAGAATTCATTGTCTTGCTGAACAAGTGTGAGAGCTTCTTTTGCCATAGCTAACTCTTTACTGATGAAGCTTTACTAAAAAGTTCACTTCACCTTTGCATACAAAATCCATGTCAGCTACGAACAAAAGTCCTCACTCTCAAATTGAGTGAGCTTACAACCTTCTTATTTGAGATCAAACACTTTTCCTTTTCAATGTTTTTCCAGAAAACCCTTGACAAAGAATTCCCTAGTGCCCTGTAGATAGTGCTTAAGTCCTTCCACAAGAAAGATGCTTCACTGATGACAATTCCAAACATCATTATAGCCAAATCCCTTGTACATCATTTGTTGTCATCTCCAAAGGTTACCGTTGGGTAGGCTTTCTCAACCAACTGTGATGTTAGAGCTTTAATCTTAATCATATGCCTCGAACAATAAATGTAACGAAGTCACATAATTTTTGCCTTTAGTTACATACTCTGCAATCACAAATGATTAAGCTTCTTGGTACTCAACTTCAATTGAGTCCAGATGGGTTAGAGATATTATCAGATGTAACAACAGCTTTAATATGCATAAAGCACATGGATAGGAGAACTAACAAATTAATTACTAATTCTGTCTAATCCATTTCTGTTGTTGTCTAACATTTTTAACTATCTCTAATTACCTAAGTCAGTTTTAGATTAATCTTTGAATCAACAAATGTTACTGACAACTTAGATAATTCTACCATCTTATTCCTAACAAGCAATACATGATTTGATATGACATTTAAGTGCAACTATGTGAGTGGGAGCAAATCATATGAAAATAAGCACATAAATAATTAACAAGTCATTTGTCATTAAGAACAAATAAAATCTGATCAATGACCTGTTTGTCTATTTAGCAATTTTCACAACATTAGTAGAGGTATTAAATCACAGAAGATTTAAATCAAGTTCCAGCAAATGTTTAGGGATACACCTAACCATCTAGAACACCCTATCTAATTCTAGATATTCATTTTACTGCATATAAAATCAAGTATGAAATGTACTTATTTAAACTCATGAATCCTAGCATGCAATCTTATTCTTAGCAATCAATTAAGCATTTAAGTCCTAAGATGCTAATATGTTGTCATAAATATAATACATTCCAAAACTTAATCATCATACAGTTCTGAATTAGATAAAAGTATACTAGTTAGAATGTGTACCTGTGAAGTGTTTAGTGATTCATATCTAGTGTTGGTCATTGATGCCATATATCCATTTCGTTCAACACTGTCACTGATAGAATCAGCTTCTGCATTTAACTTCAACATATGCTTTCCCTTGCTGCATCCTCGCTAATGTTTGAGATTCCTGCTACAACCCAACATAGTGTCTGTCATCATTTGTTTGTACATGCTTTTTCAATCTGTGTAGCAAATCCTTAATCTTGTCTTTCAAATATAAACCATCTCTGTCTTGCAACCGCCTCTTGAACTGATCTTGAAAATTTCCTTTATGGAATCTGTAGGTAAGGACATTAGATTTAGAATTGGGATTCCGTCTGAATCTGATGTCACTGAACTTCCTGTTGCCCTGCAGGCTTGACTTACAGTCTAGTTCTCAGGTTATTCCAAAGTGTAAGATTTAACACCTTGACCACTACCTTGAGCTGCTACATCTTCAATTCAGCTTCTAGGATCATTTTGTTTATTTTCAGAGGTTCTCAACCTTGACTTCAATCAAATTTGGTTCCTGGGTCACAAGTACAGTGGATATGCTAACAACCTGCTTTACCAAATATTATCTTCTTCAGCTCTTGTTCTAGTTCATAGGCCTTCAGCATATAAATAGTTCCTCTAAAAATAATGTAGTTATATCCTTAGATTCTCAATGCTTGTAATCTTATGTTCCAGATGATCTGCAGTGTTAGCACGAATTTCATATAATCTCCCTGTGAATTAATCTTTAAAGCTTGTACTGAAATTCCAGGTTGTTCAGTCTGTTCTCTTTCACTACTTTAACCTCTAAGATTTTTCATCCAAAAATTCATCTCAAATTAACCAAAAGCTGTACCCAAATTGATCTCTTCTTTTCCAGCATCCGAATAACCAGTGAGATCCTTTGGAGTAGACCTTTGAGAAAATTAGAACCACCTATTCTTCAACCTGTTCTAGAATTAACTTCATTGGATAAACTCAGTCAATTTGCATTATCTTTAATACCCGGAAAAATCTTCATCTTCTAGTCCTTGAACACCCAAATAACATTTTGGTTCTTGTGTCGAATTCACCAGTCAACTGCTGCCTTTTGTTATAATAAATTTAAATTTTAAACTTTATTAAATTTATGAAATAAATTAATTAAAATTTATAACATAGACTAATAAAAATTTATAAAATAAATTTAATATATAAACATTTATAAGATAAACTAATTAAAATTTATAACATAAACTAATAAAAGTTTATAAAACAAATTTTATAGAAGTTTATAAAATAAATTTAATATATCAAAATTTATGAAATAAACTAATTAAAATTTCTAACATAAACTAATAAAAGTTTATAAAATAAATTTTATAAAAGTTTATAAAATAAATTAAATATATTAAAATTTATAAAATAAACTAATTAAAATTTCTAACATAAACTAATAAAAGTTTATAAAACAAATTTTATAGAAGTTTATAAAATAAATTTAATATGTCAAAATTTATAAAATAAACAAATTAAAATTCATAACATAAACTAATAAAAGTTTATAAAATAAATTTAATTAAAAGTTTATAATTAAATTTATTTAACATGTCTCCTCGTTCTGAGTCCAACCAGCTTCGGCACGGTGAGCTTTACTGAACTACGGATCCTGATTTGTATATCAATCAGTAGGCTCTGATATCAATTGTTAGGTCCTGAAGTATCGTAGAAGGGGGTTTGAATACGATACTCACTAAATTAAAAAATTCTGTCGAATCTTTTACGGATAAATAATTTAGAGTTCAGTTAGTGGTTCGAGTTCTTGAGATGAATAGTGTTTAAGAGGTTGGCTTACTAATTTTCTGTGTTTAAGAATAAACAATAAAAATCTAGAAAATTAGCAAGTAATTTAAAGGAGACAGGGTTTCGAGGAATATTACTTTCGTATATAATCCCCGAGGTTGCTACACCCAGTTAAAAATATAACTGGCTTCCAAAGAACAGATTTGTTCTTTGCTTCTACAAAGAGATAAAACTTAATCCCTATACAATATTTGACTGTGTGTTGTACTAATGGAATCAAGCTAACAGAGAGTGTTTTACAATAGCCCTATGTATTTGTAACATAATTAACCGGCTAGATTATAAAACTCCGGTGAAGAAGGTATGAATGTGGCATTGTGACTTCTTCTTCTCCGACTTCAAATATCTCTTTGTATCTCTCTAGATTGGTTGTGTCTCCACCAATTACAAAATGAACACGTCATTTTGCTTCTATATGTAGACTTTTCAAATCAATTAAAATTGATTTGTTTCTCAATGCTACAAGTCCTATGTTGCGCTTGTAGAGTGACTGCAGTGTGTAGGCGCCACTAAATTGCTTTGGTGTGCCTTAGTATCTTTGTTGCGCCTCTACACCATTCACCCTGTATAGGCGCCATATAATGTTTTGTTGCGCCTCTATATCTTTGTTGCGCCTCTACTCTTGTTCCACTGTATAGGCGCCACTTCTGCCTTAGAATCTTGAGTTTCCTTGTGCATTGACTTATTTGGTGCGTCTGCACTCTATACACACTGTATAGGTGCCACAAAAAAGTTCATTTACTTTTGTTGCGTCTAGGACTAGTTTTGTTACGCCTGTACAGTTATTCCTCTGTATAGGCACCACAAATGCCTTAGAAACTAAGTCCAACATTTTCCTTGCGCCTTGGTAGATTTGTTATGCATGCACTCTCATTACCTTGTGTAGGCGCCACTAACCTTCCCTTAAACTTTTCTTATGTCTGGAAATTGTTTTGTTGCGCCTCTCCATTGCTTCAAGAGTATAAGAGCCACCAAATGTAGTAATACTTGCTTTAAACAATTTCTTGAAATACTTGAAGTATTTACCACTTGGTTTTCACTCTTCTGACTTGATCAACTGATTTTCTTCTGATTAATCAAGGTAATTCTCTTCTTGTTGTGCTGACGCTTAGTGCACTGGTCTGGTTCACAAACGACTAACACTGAATTAAATTCCCTTAATTTCTTTTCTGTTTCAGCTGAATAACCTTGGACTGTTGCATTTCTTCAAACACTGACTGTTGATAGATATAGTACTTTCACTAAAATCTTTTCTGGTACTTTGACAACGTCTTCATTATTACCACAATCTTGAATACTTCATTCTCTGTTCTTCACTGACGCTTGAACATATAAATGAACTTCTTTCAGTGAGTATAACTTCAAGACTATAGCTGTCTTCTTTAACCTTTGTCTTCACCTTTCTTGATTCTGTTTTCCCAGTTGCACAAGTAGAAAGGGGGGTTGAATACTTGTGTGTCTTTTCTGCCTGATTTAGAATCAAATTAAGAACAAAGCTCAAACACAAAGATATGAATAAGTACTGTTTGTATTATTGATTTGTAAATACAAAACTCTCCTAAGATGTATACAAACCCTAGTAGCTTCTCTGTGTTTATCACAGCAACTCTCTCTATCTCTATGCTCTCACAAAATATCACTCAGCCAATTATGCTTCGACTTCCACACCTTTACAATTAGGTTACATAGAGTTTATATAGAGAGCTGCCTATCAACTAATAACAGAAAGATTAATTATAATAGGAATATAATTCTTAATTATTAGTTGACAGTTTCCTTCTGAAATTCTCTTTCCTTCTCATAGCATATCTGCAATATATTTATCTTGATCTTCGAAGACTTTCCATTCCCGTGATCTTCTTCCAAATTTAAATTTAATTGTATAGACTCTGAAATCTTCAGACTCTGATGATCTTTAGACTCTGATCATTTGTAGACTCTGACAGATCATAGACTCTGATAGTCTATAGACTCCGATCACCTTCCAGACTCTGATCTTCATGCAGACTCTAGTTCCACTTTCTTCAAAGATTCTTCTAAGTACAAGTAACATGAATGTTGACTATCTAGACTCTGATTATACATTTCAGAGACTAGAAAGACTTATTACAGATAGAGTATTATAGACCTTGCTCTAGTATTTTGTACATCATTAAATGAATATATTCCTAACAATCTCCCCCTATTTATGCTTTATAAAATGTAAGCATAAATCAAGGTTTGATGATGTCAAAGCTAAAGAATAAAATAATTAATCTAGAACAGTATAGAGGAATTATTAAGAAAAAAAGAATTACTTCTTATTTAATCTTCTCAAAGGCTGGATTATTCTTCAAGAATGAATTGAGCATATTGTCCCCCACAATTGCAAGAGCTTCACCAACAAATTTCTTCAATTTCTTCATTTCTTCACTTGAACATTTAATTTGACAGTAAGCTACTCTCAGATCATTTGCACTGCTTTCTTGATCTTTTAAGTCCTTCAACATTAGAACACTAACTTTCCCACTCATAGGCTTAAATCCAAAGTAATGACCCACACCTTCTTGAAATTTGACTTGTTTTTCTTCTAATGGCATGACTTGATCATTTCCCTCAGTATCAACATATTTTAAAGAAAATTTGCCCATTTATCGATTTGCCTATTTGTGCAAAGTCAGCTTCCTATCAATTTCTTTGAACCATTTGTGTGTGACAGCTTCTTTGCTCTTGTTAACTTCATAAGCAATTTGAAGGAGAAATCTAATATACTGCAATTTCTCAGCCTGTTTGAAAAATATGAAGTTTGATTGACTTATCCATCTAGCTGACCCACCTTCTAAAAAATAATCCAGCATCTCATTCTTCACCTTTTATGTGCCTCTCTGTCCTCCTTGTATCTTCCTTTTAAAAATATTATAAACAATTTGAGCAGACACCACTTTGTTTAGGTGCTTCTGTGTGATCTTCTCAAACTGCCTATCTGTTAAGGATTGAGGATCCCTGGTTAGAGTCGATGTTCTGTCAATGTCAGATTCTTCAAAACCTCCAAGACCTGTCTTCTTCTTAGCTCTAAGTTGCAGATTTGATTGACTGCACTTCCAGTATGTAGGTTCTTGAGTTTCATCAGAGTCTGACTTAGACTCTGATTTCCCATGTCTAGTCCTTGACTGATGTGTTAGAGTTTTTGCTACTCCAGATTGATTTTGTTGCACATCATCAAGACCCCTAGGACCATGAGAACTATCACCAGTTTCATCATCATCACCATTTCTCCTCCTTTTAACTCCCTTTGATTTATCTTTGCATCCATCATCCTTATTTCTCCTGGAGGATTCACCTTGCTTCTCCCCCTTTTTGACATCATCATTACTGGTGACAGCCAAAAGAATCTGTTCAAGAACTGTGGAGATACTGGCCTGTGCTGCAAGGACTGAATCAACCTTGGTGGTCAAATCAGAGACTGTAGTTTGGAGAGAGGCTTGGGTTGTAGTGATAGCAGCTAAAGCATCTTTGAAGGCAACCTCTTTGGATAATTGAAGGGAGTGAATTCTGTCAAATCTTGTACTGAGAAGAGAAGTAGTATTATCAACACCAGTGAGTTTGGTTTGAATATGGGAAATATCCTTGACCACACCAGCTAATTGGGCAGCAACAGTCTCTATCTCAGCCTGAACCTCTCTATTTAGGGCTTGAGCTTTTTCACCAGGATAGTGACCATGTTCCTGTTGAAAGGACTTTTTATGAAAAGTTAGATGTCTTTCAGATTGATGAATTTCCATAATACAAGCAAAAGAATCTTTATCATTTATGCCTCTTTGCTGTGCAGACTCCCAAGACTGAGAAAACACCTGATCAAAATAGACAAAAGAAGGGGTAACTTGATCATCATCTTCAGAAGTTCACTCCTCAGCAACAGGCTCAAGGTTCGTGATTGGAGGTGTAGACTCTGGTGGTGTAGACTCTGAAACGGCAAACGGGACTATAGACCCTGACTCCTCCTGAGAGTGATCAGAGACTATAGACTCTGGAAGTCTAGCCCTTATAGGCATGATCAAAAGTGGTTCTTCTGACTTCAAATTTGCAGCCTCAGTGAAAATGACAGTGTTATCCACCAAAGCCTCCATGATTCTATCTGCTCTCCTTGCTAGAGAATCCACCAGATGAAGTTGTCGTCTCTGTATAAATGACTTCTGAGCAGCAAGAGCCTCCTCCTTTTTGCCAATCTGCACAATCAATAAAAGTAAATTTTCATCCATCCCCTGCTCCAACTCATTGGACCAACTCTTTGGAAAATATTGATCCCAATAAGTAAAGCTAGGTTCAGGATACCCTAGTCTCTCATTCTCATAGTGGGGTTGGGCACCCACTTTCTCAATCTCACTCAGGCTCCCTACAGCCTTTTCTACCTCTCCTTTTACCTGGACCAGTGCCAGCCTCTCAGATATTTTTTCACTCATTTTGGAGGGTGCACTCAAGAATCCTACAGAAGAGGGGTTGAGAGAGAATGATTGTACTTCAATACCTGAACCACCTTGATGGAGGGGAACCCCTTCATATGGCTGAAGGCTAGGGGTTTCCACCAAGGGGTGAGCAGCAACAGATTCTGAAATCTTACAAGCATCTTCTTTCTTTTCAGAGTCTGTTGGCTCCAGTATTCCAGTCTCAGGGTCTACTCTAGACTCTGACTGCTTTAGTATAACTTCATGAGAAGCCAGAGTCTGAGTGTTACCTTCTTTGACTGTTGGTGTATGAGACTCCCCCTCAAGGTGGATAGACTCTGATAGAATAGATTTGGAGATTTCTGCATGAGCATCCATCAGAGTCTGTCCTCCCATATCACTGGGGTTCTCATCAGCTTTTTGGTGAGTTGTCAAGGAGGGCCTAACAGCATACTCCACTGCCCCACTATCACCCAACCTCTGACTAGGTGGTTCTTGTGTGGGTGAGGTAGACTGAGCATCTTTATCACTAGTCACCACTGGTGCACTAGTCCCATCCTCCAACTTCCTTGCATCACCTGCTACCTCCTTTGGTTCTTCAAGAATGAATGCATCCAACTTATGATGAAAGGCCCTTAGATGGATTGCATTGATTGCCTGGGCATCTGTGAGATTGAAGAGGTCCTGCAGTTCCCTTCTTACACTGTGAAAATATGTGCCCTTTAATTGATCCAATCTACTCTGGTAGGTTTGATAGATGTATTTATTGGCAATTGTATCTATACTGTGGACAAGATAGTCAGCCACCTGTCTTGACAGAGGTTGAATTTGAGAAATCCATTGAATAGATGTCATGTAGGTAACTCCATTATCCCAAATTGCTTCATAGTTAAAAACTGGTTGCTCAATCGCAGTTTCCAACTCAGCAACAGACTCTGATTCTCTCATTTTGTGGACCTTAAGCTTTTTAGGCTTCTTTGAAATTGGCTTTTCAGAGTCTAGCACCCCAAGTGCTTTGAGAACTGCATTTGTTCTGCCCTCTATGAGCCCAGCTGCTTTATCTTGTAGTGAAGAGTTGAATAGATAGCTGTAGAGATTTGTGACCACCTGTTGTGCAGACAGGTGTAGCTCCTTTTCCATTCTCTTCCTTAAGGCTTCATAGGTTGTGAGAAGATCCAAGACTTGGTGCTTTGTCTTATAGAGTGAAAGATCTTCTAATGATTCCACCAATGGATATAGAAATATCAGAATCTCATCTGTTAGAGTAATGAGTTCATCAATGAGACAAAAAGCTGCTTCCACTGGCATTCCTTCCCAAAATGTGTCATAATCAGAGTCTAAAGGCAGACTAGACCCTGACTCAATATTAGACTCTGGTTCAGGTGTTTTCTTGCTTTCAGAGTCTGGTCCTGCAGGAGCCTTGGGAGCATCTGTTTCCTGCAAAACATGGTTAGTAACAATAATAGGCTTGTGTGTGTGTGCAGAATAAGCCTTCCTTAACCTTCTGTACTTCTGAGCAAAAGATTTCTTAGGAGACTCAATGTGAGAATCCTGAGGTGCATTCCTAGGTTTTTCAGAGTCTGTAGCCTTTTGAGGGTCTACAGACTTGGCTTGAAGGTTAGAATCAAGTGTATCATGACCTTCCTTTAGCAAAGAAAGTCCTTCAACAACTTGCTTCTCTAGTGGGTTGAGCTCCTCATCGCTGTGTTCATCTATAAGCCTAGTTTGAATCAATTTTCTCCTCTTTACAACTGGTGCCTGTTGAGAGACACCAGAGGTTGGTTTCTTTTTGGATTTTGGTTTGGAAGATTGTTTAATTGAAGGGGATTGAGTGACTTGGGTAGGTGCAGGGGGACTCTCCAATACTTGTTCCTGCACCATATCACCACCAAAAAAAGAAGCATTGTAGATAGAAGGTTTGTAGGTTGAGAGTTTTATCTGCATTACCTGTGGATAGTGCAGGGCAGGTAGACTCTTCTTTTTGTCATCAATTCTCTTGATGTCAGAGAATATCCTCTTTTGCTGTTTGTATGCCTGCACACAGCAATCATCTACTAACTTGGTTGACATGTCAAGAATGAAGTGGTTGAGGAGAATCATGAGAAATCTATGATAGTAGACTTTCTTCCTCCCCTCTTGCACATTATTTAATTTAGCTCATATTTGAGTGAGCAACATATCACCAATGTTGAGCACCTTGTCAAATAGGAGACTGTGACCAATTTGATAAGTAATAGCAGTAATAGCATCAAAGCCACTACATTTTCCAGTAAAACACTTAGCAAGTTGATCAAAGAAAAAAGACCATTCCTTTCGTAAATATGGCCTAGTTAATTTACTCATGTTATCTAAGCTAGCAGAATAACCTAGAGATTTAAACATGCTCTTAATATCAGAATCAGAAACAGTTTCATCAAAAGGTGCTTTCACAGGCAATTTAAAAACTGAATTAATCACATCAGCAGTGACATCAAAAGTAGTGGAGCCAAAGGTGAACATAATTTTACCTGGTTGATCCTGAGAAGGATCAACTACCTTGGCAGTGCTCCAAGCTTGTGAAACAGCATCCATGTGAATGACTGGTGATGCCTTGAGAATGTAGTTTAGCTCAGATTGCTCCAAGAAATCCATCACAGGGTAGTAGTCAGCGTCTACCCCTTTCTTTTCTCCAAGGGCGGCAACATGATTTCTGGTCATGAAATCAAAGTCCCCAAAAGTGAACGTAATAGCCTTGGGTCCCCTCATGACAGTAGAAATGGCAGCCATTGAAGTTGTCGAGTTGAAAGGGATGAAAAAGCTTGAGAAAATTAGCTAGGGTTCGTAAAAAGCTCTGTGATTAATTCTGCCTTAGAAAAAAAATAGCAATAAACAAGTGAGTAAAATGTATGAAATTTTCTATTTTGATTGAATTGCCTACAATACACACGAGTCTACAGCCTATTTCCAGTCAAAAATAATTGTTACCGCCTATTTCAAGTCATTTGAACAGTTTAAACGCAATCAGAGTCTGCAGGCGCGAATGTTAACCGATTCAGAGTCTAGGCGATATTTTTCTCAGAGTCTACAAACTCTCAGAGTCTACAGACTTGTCAGAGTCTAAAAACTAGACTCTGTCAAGATAAAGTTCCAAACAAAATTTTTCAATAATAATTAATCATAGTGTGTTAAAACAGGGACTATAATTAAAGTACATACCTTGCTTCTTGTAATTATAGATCACTTACATATTTAACATACCTAATTCACCTACTAGTCTGAGAAAGGTAGACTCATCAAGTGGTTTTGTCAAAATGTCTACAATCTGTCTATCAGTTGGAACATAGTGAAGTGTCACAGTACCATTTTCAACATGTTCTCTAATAAAATGATACCTGACATCTATGTGCTTTGTTCTGGAATGTTGGACTGGATTTTCTGCAATTTTAATAGCACTGGTATTGTCACAATACATAGGAATATTTGAGAATGTTAGTCCATAATCAAGTAATTGATTTCTCATCCATAGAATTTGAGCACAACAACTTCCAGCTGCAATGTATTCAGCCTCAGCTGTTGAGGTTGATACAGTCTATTATTTCTTGCTAAACCAAGAAATTAATCTGTTGCCAAGAAACTGGCATTGTCCTGTTGTGCTTTTCCTGTCTACTTTGCATCCTGCATAGTCAGAATCTGAATAACCAATTAGTGAAAAATCTGACTCTCTAGGATACCAAAGTCTAAGAGTTTGTGCCCCTTGAGATATCTAAATTTTTTTTTCACAGCTATTAAATGTGATTCTCTAGGATCAGTTTGAAATCTAGCACACAGGCAAGTTGAAAACATTATATCTAGTCTACTAGCAGTTAAATATAACAATGAGCCAATCATACCTCTGTAGCTAGTGTTGTTAACTTTCTTACCCTTTGGGTCAGAGTCTAGCTTAGTGGCAGTTGACATGGGAGTTTTAGCAGTTACAGAGTCTTGCATATCAAACTTCTTCAATAGTTCTCTTACATACTTTGTTTGATTGATGAATATTCCATCATCATTCTGTTTAACTTGAAGTCCCAAAAAGAAGTTTAATTCTCCCATCATGCTCATTTCATATTTTGACTGCATTAATGTGCTAAAATTTTCACAGAGATTTTCATTAGTAGAACCAAAAATAATATCATCAACATAAATTTGAACAAGTAAAATATCACCTTTATGTTTTCTTATGAACATAGTTTTGTCAATGGTACCTCTTGTGAATTCATTTTCAAGAAGAAATTTTGAAAGAGTTTCATACCATGCTCTTGGTGCTTGTTTCAATCCATAAAGTGCCTTATCTAATCTGTAAACATGATCATGAAACTTTGGATCAACAAATCCTGGTGGTTGTTCCACATAGACTTCTTCTTCCAATTCTCCATTTAAGAAGGCACTTTTTACATCCATCTGATAAACCTTTAATTTAGAATGAGCTACAAAGGAAAGAAACATTCTGATAGCTTCCAATCTTGCTACTGGTGCAAAAGTTTCATCATAGTAAATTCCTTCTTCCTGTGAGTATCCTTTTGCAACTAACCTTGCTTTGTTTCTTACCACAGTTCCATTTTCATCAAGTTTGTTTCTGTACACCCATTTTGCACCAACAACTGATCTATCACTAGGTCTTGGTACAAGTTTCCACACTTTGTTTCTCTCAAATTCATTCAATTCTTCTTGCATTGCAATAATCCAATCAGGGTCTTGTAATGCTTCCTCAATTTTCTTGGGTTCATTCTTTGAGAGAAAACAGCTATAAAGACATTCATTTTGAGTGGCTGTTCTTGTTTGTACACCACTCTCAGGGTCACCAATTATTAAGTCAGAAGTGTGATCTTTTGTCCATTTTCTAGATGGTGGAAGATTGGTTCTTGAACTTGAAGCTCCCCCTAAGTCATTTGCATCTTCTGTATTTGAGTGAAATTCAAATGAAGAGGCTCCCCCTGAATTGCTTGACTCTAACAAGGGTTCAGAGTTGCTAGATCCAGACCCTGATGAGTTAGACTCCGAATTAATTGGAGTTGAATTTTCTGGCTCCCCCTTAGAGTGTGCAGGTTCCTGTGTTGGTTCAGGAGTTATTTGAGGGTCTTCATCCTCTTCTTCTTCATTTATCTCAAAACTTTTTAGATTTTCAAATTCTAGTGTAGTAGACTCTGACTCATCATGCAATCCTGTAAACTGTTTATCATCAAGTGCAACATGAATAGATTCCATAACAACATTGGTTCTGAGATTAAACACTCTGAATGCTTTTGTGTTTGATGCATATCCAAGAAAAATTGATTCATCTGCCTTGGCTTCAAATTTGCTTAGATTTTCAGGATGTACTTTCAGTACATAACACTTGCATTCAAATATGTGAAAGTGTTTCACACTTGGCTTCTTGTCATTTATCATTTCATAGGGAGTCTTTCCATGCATGTTTATTAAAGTACAGTTTTGAGTGAAACATGCTGTATTGACTGCCTCAGCCCAAAAATATACTAGTAGCTTAGACTCTGCCAACATTGTTCTGGCAGCTTCTATGAGTGTTCTATTCTTTCTCTCCACAACTCCATTTTGTTGAGGAGTTCCTGGTGCAGAAAATTGTTGTGTAATTCCCTTTGATGCACAGTAGTCCTCCATGATTGAATTCTTGAATTCAGTACCATTGTCACTCCTTTGAACTCTTACTATTTTCTTTGATTTTCTTTCCAGAAAAGTGATATGGTCTATTATGTGCTGTGGAGCTTCATCCTTTGAATGTAGAAAGAAAACCCATGTAAACCTTGTAAAATCATCTACCATAACAAGAGTATATTTCTTTTTGTTAATTGACATAACATTTACTGGACCAAATAAATCAAGATGCAATAAATAAAAGGGTTCAGAAATGGTGTTAATTGTCTTGCTCTTGAATGATGATTTCCTTTGCTTTCCAAGTTGACATGCTTCACACAGTCCATCTTGCACAAAATCAACCTGTGGTAATCCTCTTACAAGATTCTGTTTAACCAACTTGTTGAGTGTTTTGAAGTTGATGTGTGACAGTTTCTTGTGCCATTTCCAGCTTTCTTCAGTTGAGGCCTTGCTATATAGACATGTGACTTTACTGTGTATGCAATCCTCCAAGCTGGCTTCATAAATGTTACCATGTCTGTGTCCTTTAAAAACCAACATGCATGTTTCTTTGTGAGTCACAAGACACTCTTTGTTGTCAAAGCCAGTATGGTAACCTTTATCTCCAAGTTGACTTATGCTTATCAAATTGTTCTTTAAGCCATCAACTAGATCTACTTGTTCAATGATGACATTCCCAAGTACAATTTTTCCATATCCCAGTGTTTGTCCTTTGTTGCCATCTCCAAAGGATACTTCTGGGCCAGCCATTTCCACAAAGTTTGTAAGCAGGGATTTCTTTCCAGTCATGTGTCCTGAGCATCCACTGTCCAGGATTAGGGTTACATTCTTTACCCATGTTCCCTGCATACATAAAGCAACTAGTTAGTTGTTTTGGGGACCCAAACAGTTTTAGATCCTTTTCCACTAACTTTAGGTGAAACAGGTTTAATAATTTTCACCTGTGGTTTACCTGTCTCCTTTGTTGCTTTAGACTCTGATGGAGTCTTAACAGTGTCATACCAACTCTTATCAATAGAAGATTTTAGCTCATAAAAATTATAATACAAATCAAGATAGTCCCTATACATATAAATAGAATGAAATATGCTACCACAGTGATAACAAGGTTTCTGTGGTATGTAGTGACTTTTCAGAGTCTGTGAAGGACTAGACTCTGATTTGTTCTCAATTTTTGTTTTACAGTCTAGAGCTAAATGGTTGTGGTTGCCACATCTATAACACTTCTTTCTAGAAGCATTAGGATCCTTTTGATAATTATTGGCCTTGTTAATGCCTTCCTTACCATTCCTATTTCTCCTAGTTTTGGTAGACTCTGATAAGTTCTCTAGCCTTTCTTTTAACTTAGACTTAGACAAGTACCCTATATTAATATTTTTCTTAGAGTTATTTTCTCCTGTTTCATCTGTCTTTTTTGTCAACAACAGGGGGACTATTGACAGATGAGTTTTTGGTTTCAGTCTTTTCTTTAGGGATCACAAACTTAACAGGAACAAATGTACTTTTGTCTTTAGTCTTATTAACTTGGCTAGCTTCTTCATTGTTATCATTCTCAACAATAGGACTTTTGTCTTGACTCTTGTCATAGCCTAGACCAGCAGTTTGACACACATTTTGATTATTGAGAATTTCTTGAACTTTTCTACCAGAGTCTGTCCAGACTTTAAACTTAAGTCTCTCTTCTTCTAGTTCTTTCTTAACATAGTCATAGGCTTTCAAAATTTCAGTGTAGTTATGACTATATTTCTCAGAATCCTTTTTGTATTGTTCCATTAATAATAACTCAGACTCTAAATGATCATTCCTTTTAGTTAAGGTTAAATTTTCTTTTCTCAACCTTTCACTTTCACTAGTGAGAGACCTACATGTTGTCATTATTTTATTAACCTCACTTTACACAATCTCTATGCCATCAGAGTCTAAATTAATTAAGGATTCAGGAGTAAAGATTGATACCTGAGTTTTAGGAGATGAGGGTTCTTTCGGAGATTATGATTTTCTTGAGGAGGATGCCATCAATGCTAGATTTTCATAATCAATTTCATCCTCTGAGCTTGAATCTGCCATATCCTTTCCTGTTAATAGAAGTGCTTTTCCTTTTCCTTGACTTTTTGACTTTCTGCATTCACTGGCAAAGTGCCCCAATATTCCACAGTTAAAACATTTGACCTTTGCTTTGTCAAGTTTGATTATAGTACTTTTGCTCTTCTCAACCTTTTCATCTTCCTTCTTGAATGATGGCATCTTGCTAAATTTGCCAGTTCTTTTGTTAAATTTCATTCTTTTGAAATCTTTAGCAAACATAGCCATCATTTGACTTAGATCAATCTCTTCATCAGAATCAGAGTCTGTGTCAGTAGAATCTGACTCCACAACAGCTTTACCCTTCTTCCTTGAATCCTTGATTCTAGTTTCTGTGGGTTGTTTCTATTATTCTTTCTCAGACTCTATTAAGAGTGCCACAGATTTTGTCTTCACAGACTTCTTATTCTTCCTCTGTTGCATTTCTAAATCATATGTCTTGAGTCTGCCATACAATTCTTCTAGAGTTAGTTCATCCAAATCTCTAGCTTCCCTTATGGCTGTAGTTTTGTTGTCCTACTCTTCAAGAAGTGCTCTAAAAAACTTGGTGCTTGTATCTTCAGAATCATAAACCTTACCAAGAATAGCCATCTCATTCAGGAGTTTTGTAAATCTATCATACATCTTTGTTATAGATTCTCCAGATTTAGCTTCAAAGTACTCATACTCCTAAATTAGCAAAGACCTAGCATTCTTCTTGACATCTTTAGTTCCTTGACAGTGCACCTCAAGTTTTGTCCACATCTCCTTAGCAGTTTGACATGATATAACACAGTTTGTAATAACAGAATCTAAATTGTTAAAAAGTATGTTTTTGACTTTTGCCTCCTTAAGGACATTCTCCTTGTCCTCTTTTGTCCATTCAGCCTTTGGTTTTCCAATGAAGTATTCTTCAGTTACTTTGCCTTCTTCATTGATTTGAGGCACAAGCTTTAAGGGCACAAAGGGTCCTTCATGAATTCTTTCAAGATAGTCAGGGTCTGTTGCTTCCAGATGGTGCAGCATCTTAACTTTACAGTGGGTGTATTCATTTATCTTAAGCATAGGAATTTTTGAATTGCCATCTTTGTTTCCAGACATTTTTGATCAATTTTAAACGTTATGCACTGATACCAATTGTTTTCCCAGTTGCACAAGTAGAAGGGGGGGTTGAATACTTGTGTGTCTTTTCTGCCTGATTTAAAATCAAATTAAGAACAAAGCTCAAACACAAAGATATGAATAAGTATTGTTTGTATTATTGATTTGTAAATACAAAACTCTCCTAGGATGTACACAAATCCTAGCAGCTTCTCTGTATTTATCACAACAACTCTCTCTATCTCTATGCTCTCACAAAATATCACTCAGACAATTATGCTTCGACTTCCACACCTTTACAATTAGGTTACATAAAGTTTATATAGAGAGCTGCCTATCAACTAATAACAGAAAGATTAATTATAATAGGAATATAATTCTTAATTATTAGTTGACAGTTTCCTTCTGAAATTCTTTTTCCTTCCCATAGCATATCTGCAATATATTTATCTTGATTTTCGAAGACTTTCCATTCCCGTGATCTTCTTCCAAATTTAACTTTAACTGTATAGACTCTGAAATCTTCAGACTCTGATGATCTTTAGACTCTAATCATTTGTAGACTCTGACAGATCATAGACTCTGATAGTCTATAGACTCCGATCACCTTCCAGACTCTGATCTTCATGCAGACTCTGGTTCCACTTTCTTCAGAAATTCTTCTAAGTATAAGTAACATGAATGTTGACTATCTAGACCCTGATTATACATTCCAGAGACTAGAAAGACTTATTACAGATAGAGATGCTAGACCTTGTTCTAGTATTTTGTACACATCAAATGAATATATTCCTAACAGATTCCTATGCTTCGAACACTGTCTATCTTCAATCAATGCCTTTACACTGAAATCTTCTAGTGGGACTTCTACACTGAATCTTCAACACTTCAGAAACCCTGAAAGTCTTCAACCATTATTCTTCACTTAGGCATGAACATATTAATGTACTTCTCTCAATGACCTGTAGTAGACTTCAAAACTTCTTCTAATGTCTTGATTCACTATATCTGCCGTATCTTTATTTCTTCCTGATTTCTGTGTAGGCGTAGTATTATTTACATGTCCTGTTCTAGTATTGAGTTATCACGATTACTATTCAAACATCTTCGTAATCTCACCAACACTTTCAAACCCAGAGGACAAAGCTCCAGGTTCAACAAGCCAAATTTCTCAAAACCTGGAGGAAGTGGCAAATGTGGATACAAAACAGGTATGGTGGATAGATCCAAAATAAGGTGTTACAACTGCAATGAAATGGGGCATTTTGCAACTGAATGCAAGAAGCCAAAACAAGTGAAAAGAAATAATAATGATTATGAGGAACTCAAAGTAAAGTATGAAGCCCTGTTGAAAAAGCAACAAGGAAGAGCCTTTGTGGCTGAAGGAATGTGTTGGGAAGACTCAGATGATGATGAAGAAGAAGAATATGGGAATCTTGCTCTCATAGCAAACTCAGGAGAAGGTTCATCTTCTTCATCAAGTCAGGTACCATTTCTTACTACTGTTGATATGACTACATCTCAGTATAAAAAAACTGTTGAAAGTCTAAGTTCTGAAATTTTTAATATTCATACAAACATGTTAGCTGCAAATGAGGAGATAACTAAATTGTCTAGCGCTAATGAGTTATTAAAAATTAGGAATCATGAACTAGAAATAAAACAGAATGCTTTTGAGTCCTTACAACAAGAAAATGAGATTCTTAATAACAAGATTGTTTATGCTTCTCAGATTGAGGAATTTCTTAGAAAACAGATTTCTGAGAATGATCTGAAAATCAAGGCCTATAAGAATTCCTCTTCTCTGTTAAAATCTTGCCATGATAATAATACTGAAAATCAAAATGTAGGTATAGGTTTTAACTATGAGAAGAAATCTGGAAGGAAATAGGTTGAAGAAGAAGAAGTCAAACATACTGTCAAACCATCCATTCTAAAGAAGGTTAAGAATCCATTATTCAAAAAGGCTGAATTTGAGTTTGATGAGGAAGCTTTAGTAATCAAACAAGAGATAGATGATGAGGACAATGACGCTGTCAGAAAAACCCTTAACGCAAAAGATACTGTCAAAATCCCCAAGACAGTTAGTTTTGACTCTGACAGTAACTTTTTTTTAAAAGATACTGTCAATACTGGCTCGACAGTAAGTTCAGAAGATGTTGTCAAGACTGTAAGATCCAAACTTACTGTCAAGACAACTCCATTTAAACCTACTATCAACACCAGCATGACAGTAACTTCTAAACATACTGTCATAAAGACCAAGAAGAACAGAAATGGAAAATTATGGATAAACAAGAAGAACAATTATGATTATATTCCTAATGCTCCTAGAAAGTTATGTAACAATTGTGGGTATTTTAGTCATTTAACTCATGTTTGCAACAAGGATAAGTCTACTAATAAGAATGCTACCTCTAGCAATGGAAATTTACACAGCATGCCTTTGAAGAACAAACAAGTAACTCACTGTGGTGACTTTGATTGTATTTCATGCAAAATGAATTTGATGAGTGTTTGCTTTAATTTACCTTTTACTAATAATCAAGAATGCTTGCATAATAATGCTAAAACTGAAAAGGCAAAGACTCCAAGTCCTCCTAAAGTTAGGATGGACAAGCCACCCAAGAGCAAAGCTATCAAACCAGTATTCAAAACTGAATGGGTAGCTACATGAGTCTTGTTAAAAGCAAAAGAAAGAAGTACAACTGAATCAACTTCAAAATGTGATTTATCTAAGCAAAATGGACCCAATGAAAGTTGGGTACCAAAAGCAACTTGAGATATTTTGCTTTGCAGGGCAATAGGAAAAATAAAAGAATCATGTGGATTATTGATAGTGGATGCTCAGGACACATGACAGGTGATAAAGCCCTGCTATCACGGTTCAAGGAAATGGATGGCCCTTGTGTAACCTTTGGTGACAATAACATTGGTTTCATAATGGGATATGGCATACTGGAAGTTGGAAATTTGAAAATTGAGAAAATTGCTCTAGTAAATGGATTGAAGCACAATTTATTGAATGTCACTCAATTTTGTGAAAGAGGTTTCAAGGTTGGTTTTGATCAAGACAGATGCTCCATTGTTAGCAAGAAGACAGGAGAAGAAGCTCTTCAAGGAGTAAGGAAAGGAAGGCTCTACATAGCTGACTTGGATTCTGTAAGGAAAGACAAGGTCTACTGTTTTTATAGTATGTCTTCTCCATCTAAAAGTTGGTTGTGGCATAAGAAGCTCTCTTATTTGAATTTCAAAGAAATGAATCATCTAATGAAGAGAGAGTTGGTGAAAGGGCTACCTCAACTTGAATTCTGTCAAGAAGGATTGTGTGAGGATTTCTAGAAAGGGAAGTTAAGGAGAGCTGCTCACAAAAGCACTCCTAGTGGTTCAATCAATGAGGCATTTCAACTAATTCACATGGACTTATTTGGTCCTGTGAATGTGCAATCACTGGCTAGAAAAAGATATGCCTTAGTAATGGTTGATGATTTCTCAAGATACACTTGGGTGAGGTTTCTAGCATCCAAGGATGAAGCTGCACAAGAAATTATTGATTTGGTTAGGGTTCTTGACAAGAATCCCAAGTACAAAGTGCAGACTTTAAGAAGTGATAATGGTATTGAGTTTAAAAACAGTATCATGAATGATTTCTACAAAGACAGTGTAATCACTCAACAGTTTTCTGCACCTAGAACACCTCAGCAAAATGGTGTTGTGGAAAGGAAAAACAGAACTCTTATTGAGGCTGCAAGAACAATGTTGAGTGAAGCAAAACTTCCTACCTATTTCTGGGGTGAAGCAATAAATACAGCCTGTTATACTCAAAACAGTACTGTAGTCAACAAAGTCTATAGGAAGACACCCTATGAATTGCTTACATAAAGGAAACCAACTGTCAACTATTTTCATGTCTTTGGAAGCAAGTGTTACTTCATGAAAGATTCAACTAAGATCAAAGGAAAGTTTGATACTAAAACACTTGAAGGAATCTTCATGGGGTATGGTATTGACAGGACTGCATATAGAGTCTACATCATTGACCACAAGACTGTGGAGGAGAGTATAAATGTCACCTTTGATGAAACTAAATTTCCTGGAATTGAAGGAAGTCAAGAAACAGAAGCTTTAGCCTTTGAAAATCAAGGCTATCTAGAAGAGATTGAAGAGGATTCACCAAGTATTGATCACACAATTTCTGGTCCAACAATGGTTCCTAACCATTCTGGAGAAAATGAAGGAACTGCCCAAACAACTGATTTTTCTGGGAATGTTCCAATGAATAGTGGACTTGAAGAATTTGATTCTGTCAATAGTGCAAGAACAAAAGATGTTATCAATCAATAAAATATTGAAGACTCTAGTGACTCTTTAAGAGGAACAAAATGGAACAGAGATCACACTAATGATTTAATCATTGGTGATCCAGAAACTGGAGTCAAAACAAGAAGAAATGTTGACAATGAATGCATGTACTCTTGTTTTCTATCTCAAACAGAACCTAAAACTCTAGAAGAAGCTTTGGCTGATCCAGATTGGATTAATACTATGCAAGAGGAGCTGAATCAATTTGAAAGAAGATGTGTTTGGGAGTTGGTTCCTAGGCCAAAAAACAAATCCATAATAGGCACCAAATGGGTTTATAAGAACAAGATGGATGATTGTGGTACTGTCACAAAAAACAAAGCAAGGCTGGTGGCAAAAGGCTACTATCAATAGGAAGGGATTGATTATGAAGAAACATTTGCTTCTGTTGCCAGACTTGAAGCAATAAGAATCTTTTTGGCTTTTGCTGCATTCAACAACTTCAAGGTTTTTCAAATGGATGTTAAGAGTGCTTTCCTCAATGGAGAGTTAGAAGAAGAAGTGTATGTTGAACAACCCCCAGGCTTTGAAGATCCAAAGATGAATAACTTGGTGTACAGACTACTCAAGGCATTATTTGGTCTAAAGCAAGCACCAAGGGCTTGGTATGATACTCTTTCCAAGTTTTTTCTTGATAATAACTTTACAAGAGGGATTGTGGATAAAACCCTTTTCTACAAAAAAAACATGGAAAGGATATCATTCTAGTTCAAGTATATGTTGATGACATTATCTTTGGTTCAACAAATGAAGATTTATGCAAGAAGTTCTCTGAGTTAATGCAGAACAAATATGAGATGAGTATGATGGGTGAATTAGTATTCTTTCTTGGACTTCAAGTCTATCAAAAAGAAGATGGAATATTTATTTGCCAAACTAAGTATGTTAAAGATCTCTTGAAAAGATTTGATATGAAAGACTCATCTCCTGCAAAAACTCCAATCTCAACAGCAACTCAACTTGACAAGGATCCAAAAGGAAAGAAGGTGGACAACAAGATGTATAGAGGAATGATTGGCTCTCTCCTCTATCTAACAGCTAGCAGGCCTGACATAATGTTTGCAACAGGTTTGTGTGCAAGGTTTCAGTCAGATCCAAAGGAGTCACATTTAATGGCAGTAAATGTGAAAGGCATTCAAAACTTAGGCCTTTGGTATCCTAAGGATTCTGGTTTTGACTTGGTTGGATATTCAGACTCAGACTATGCAGGGTGCAGAATAGACAGAAAGAGTATAACAAGAAGCTGTCAGTTTTTAGGAGAAAGATTGGTCTCATGGTTTAGCAAAAAGTAGCATTCAGTGTCAAATTCAACTGCAGAGGCTGAATATAATGTAGCTGGAAGTTGTTGTGCTCAGTTACTTTGGATGAGGAACTAGTTATTGGACTATGGGTTGACACTGCAAGGAATTCCTATATTTTGTGACAACACTAGTGCCATAGCAATTTCTGAGAATCCTGTTCAACACTCCAAAACTAAGCACATTGACATCAGACATCACTTCATTAGAGATCATGTGGAGGAAGGCACAATCAAGCTAATCTATGTGCCCACAGAGAAGCAACTTGCAGATATTTTTGCCAAACCATTGGATGAGAAGACATTCAACAGGCTAGTGAGTGAATTGGGTATGTTGAATTTAACCTGTTAATGTAATTCTGTTTAGTTGATCAAAAATTTAGTTAACTGAATTTCACTATGAATTAATGGCCTCTAGAGGTGTTTTGATTTCTATCACAGTGAAAAGACATGATGATAATTAACTGAGAGGTTAACTAATTTATTTTTAAGTAACTTAATTCATATAAGGTTAATAAAAAGTATTGTCAAGGTTCTTGACAGTATGTTTTATCTATACTATCATATGGTAACAAGTTACTGTTAAAATCTGTGAAAACTTACTGTCACATGTTTAAGAAGTCTTGACAATATAGTTCACGGGATTAAAACTTACTGTTGAATTCTGTGGAACTTACTGTCAAAAGGCTGTGAAGTATTGACAATATGTTTCGCGGGATTAAGACTTACTGTCGAATCCTGTGAAACCTACTGTCAAAGAGTTGAGAAATGGTGATAGTATAGTATGCGGGAATGAAACTTACTGTCAAATTCTAAAACTTACTATCAGTATCCTTTGACAGTACAGTTTTCTAAAATCTCCGCATAATATACTGTCAACAGTTGATATTAGGGTTATTCATTTATTATATATATTCTCTAACCTTTAATGTTACTGTCAAGAGTGTTTGTGATTTCTAGCGCAGAAGTTACTGTCAAGGAATGGAACTAGAAGACAACTGTCACTTTAAATCATTTAAAATTCTTTCTTGACAGTATCTTTTTCACATCATATATATATAAATAGCTTAAATCTCTCACATTCTTTATTTCTTTTTAAACTCTAAATATTCTAACGCCCTAGAAACTCTCTATTTTCTCTGTAACTTCTTCTCTAAACCGTTCTTCAATCTTCCAAACCTAAATCTAAACCATTCTCTTTTAACCATGTCTGGATCCCAAATCATTTGTTCTCTTACCGAAACTAACTTCACCACCATGGCTTCAGTTGGTGAAGCTGGAGAAGCCTTCAAACCACTTGTTGGCTTCATGAACAACTCATACCTTACATATGCCCTAACTGCAAGTCCTCACTTAAAAATCCTAAAACTCTCTCATTTCTGGACCTCTGCAGTATGTGAGGGGCAGCAAGATGCTAGCTATATCTCTTTCTAAATCAATGGTACCTCTTACACCATTGATTCCTCTCACATCAACAAAGCTCTTCATGTGGAAGAGGCTGAAGGCTTGCTATTTAAGGAGCCTGCAAGTGAAGAACAACTTGTCTAGTTCTTCAAGATGATTGGGTATGCTGGACCCAAGCTGAGTGCAAATAATGATGAATGGTATCCTTCGGGAGGCACGGACAGGAAGTACCTAAACAAAGAGTGGAGCATGATGCTAGATGTTGTCTCCAGGTCCATGTCAAGCAAGACTAGTGGCTGGAATGAAGTGCCAGCCTACATTAGGAAGATTGTGCATTCCATGATGCACAATTACAGAATTAATGTTGGGAAGCTCCTGATGTCCATGTTCAAGCTGGTACTGGGAAAGAAAGAAGCCAAGAAACCGGTAATTTACTATCCTAGATTCATTATGCTTATAATTAACTCTATTGTAGGCATAATTAATTTAGATAGTGTTCAATGCATGAAGTCCCCAACACTTAAGAAAAATACTCATTCCTTGTTAACCAGTAAACCACTTAACACTGAATTGAATCCGTTCATAACTGATTTCATGCTTTCTACAATAAATAGATTAAATTTAAAAATTGTTGGGGACCATCATGTATTTTCTTTGAGTGATGAGAATGGTGTTGACCTCTCCATTCCTAACCCACACTCTAAACCTTTTAAAGGAGTCCGGCCTTCTAGAGTCACAAAAAATGTTAGCCAAGGGTCTGGTTCCTCTCAAAAGGGCCAGATTTCTAAAAGGATGAGAACCACTCAACCTAGGATAGAAACCTTTCCACAGGTAGGTGATGAAACTGCACTAGATGCAGCAAATAAGGCTGGTAGTTTAAACACAGAACCCATAGAGGGCTCTGGTGAGCCTAAGAAAAAGAAGGCAAGGGTATCAACCTCTATAAGCCAGACCGTGTCCTCTCAAAAGGGTACAGATCTTAATAGAGATCAAAACACATCTCTAGATGTCTCCTTTCAATAGGAGGCATCTATTGAAATTGGTCAGTCTCTCATGGCATCATGTAAAGAGTCTGCACAACAGGTTGAACTCACTCAACCTGAGCCCCCACTTGAAGATACACACTCTGTAGGGCTAGAAAATATGGAACACAGTTCATTCAATTATAGTGCATCACACTTTGCCAACATTGAAGATCAGAATGTAGATGCACTATTCCAACAATTGAATGAAACTGATCATAGCAATCCATAAGAACCTTCTACTCAAAGGGTGAAAGAGATTGTTGTCACAGCCTCTGTAGCTGTTAATGACAAAGTTGCTGTCAATCCTCATGACAGTAACTTCTCAAAAGATGTTGTCGACTCACTAAAAGATGTTGTCAATCCACCTGACAGTAATTTCTCAAAAGATGTTGTCAACATTCCAATCCAAGACAGCAACTCTCAAATGGCTGCATCTTCTCAACAAACCAATGATGATGATTCTGCTCCAATTTCTACCCTACTTAAGGTAAAATATACAACTCTTGTGCAAGATGTACATGCTCAGTCTCTTTCACCTAGGATGAGTGAGGGTGTGAAAAGAAAAAGAGGGATAAAAGAAAAGAGGAGTGATCATAAAAATGAGGGGCTGGGAAAATCCCAGGCAAAAGGAGAGGGCCATGAGCAAGGCCAGATTAAAAAACAAAATGTGGGAGCCCAAATATCTAAGGCACTAGGCCTTGAGAGTGAGTTGGTGAGGAGTGATAAGATCACTCAGAAAAAACAAGAGAGTGTGAGAACCACCACAACCTCCAAATCTCCTAAAGAAGTTGATGAAAGGTTGAAATCCCTTTCACACAAGGTCTCAAAATTGTCAAAGAATCTGGACACTGTTGGCAAAAATCAAGTCAAGTTGGTGAACAGGATGGCCAGTTTGGAACAAACAATGAATGAAGGGTTCAAGGCCATATTTGACAAGCTTCAGGAGTTCAATGCACAGTTTTCAAACCCTGCAGTTGCTACCTCAACTAAGAGGGAGAAAAGTAAAGATGATGCTGAAGTGTTTGTACATAGGAGTGATAAGGCTGAGACAACTAAAGCTGCATCTCAGGGGGAGAGTCAACTAGAATTACTGTCTAGTGTGGCTGTTGAGATTGCTACACAGCTTGGTGGTGATAAGAAGGAGAGACCTAAGGAGAAAGGTGTTGTGATTAAGGAGGGTGTAGTGAAGAAGGATTCAGTGGTTCATGTTGTAGAAAAAGGAAAAAAGAAGCTCTTTCAAGATGGAAGTGATGATTTGATAATTGTAGAAAGAGAAGATTTTGATGATGAGCAGGCTGCAATTCTGATGGTAGATGAGAATGAGAACAGTAGAGTTTTTTAGGATGTAAAGTTCAATAAGAGGATTAATGATCTAAGAGTCTCATCTAACAAAGACCCCAATAAATTTTCTGATTCAATGAGACAGTCAACAGTGGGAGCAGCTATAATGGTGTCTAAAAGCAACAAGTGGGTAATCTCTGTCAGAACTGAAGGAGGTTTCAGTTGGTGTGTGAGCATGGCTTATCTGAGCAGGCAAGAGATTGCAGTTATTGAAGCAATCAAACTCAAAATCAAAATAGATAAGTCATGGCTCAACGAGAATCTGAAGAGGACTTTACAGAAGCTGGTAGTTGAGAAATTGCCAGAGATAACTCATGATCCATTGGGCATCAAATTCAATAGCTCCACATATGGAAAATACAGATCTATGAATCTGGAAAGGGTGAACATGTGTAGGCCAAGGTCAGTTAAAGAAGCCTTTGACTACTTCAAGCAGATTCTAAGAAATGAAGAAAGGGATGAAGTGTTAAGGGTGTTGGAAGGAGAATTGAGGAGGCTTGAAGAATTGAAATTGAAAAAGAAGACCTAGGAGAGAAGAGATAGAAATGATAGCGAAAAGTCTGATGGAGGTGCAGGTAGTTCCAGCCAACACAACAATGGTGAAGGATCATTTGGAACTGGAAATAAGGTGGATAAAAATGAGGAGAAGGAAGAGAAGGAGTTTAAAGATGGTGTTGAAGGGAAGGTTATGAAGACAGTAGTACTTGGTTTTGAAAATGATGAAAAAGATGCTGTCAGGAGTCATAAAGATGAACATACTGTCAAAGAAGCAGAACCTGCTATCACAGAACCTGCTGTCACAGAACCTGATATCACAAAAGATGCTGTCAAACCTCTATTGACAGTAACTTCAAAGTCACTGTCTAGAAAATTCCCTACGACCAAGGGGTACATAAAGGCAAGAACAGAAAGACCAAAACCTCACTCTAGAAGGAAGCCTAGCAGAAAGGCATGAAAGCTAACAACTGTGAAAGTACATGAAGAACCTCTTGATGTCAGGAGACCCACTATCAACAACATAGATGAGTTCAAGTCAGAATCAATGATAAAGGTTGATGTTGAGTGTTCTGAGTTCAACTGTTTGAGCAGAAAACAAATCCATTATGTCACTGGCAAAGTTGAAGCTTTGGGGATTGATCTGAAGGAAGTAACCTACTTTATGGTGAGAAGAATGCTACAAATCATCAAAGGTCAAGATATTCGAACCCATGTATTCAGGGGAATACTGATCAGAAAATACATGGAGCTAATAGACTCCTACAAACCTCATCCCTTGGATTTCATTGAAGATGATGAACCTATGACAATAATATACCCAGATGGAGTCATGTTTGAGAATGAAGATGGAGTCAAGGAATTCTGGGATATGAATTCCTTACAGGACAAAAACACTGACTCCTGATGATGTTAATGAAGAAACTTCAAAAACTTCCATATCCTGAAGAGCAAGGATTCATTTCTAAACTCCAGAGAATCATATCAACCAAGGAAAAACAGGAGTATGAAAAGAAGGTGGAGTATGAGAGGACTCAAAAATGTCTACTAAGAAATCCTGATAGAATAGTCTTCTACAACTCTGGTGGGTCAGTTGAAGAAATTACATTTGATCACTTGAAGAGATTAGCTGAGAATGATCCTCATATCATTGAACTCATCAAGAAATAATTACTCAACATCACAAACTTTGAGATTTTTGATCTAATGAATAGAGCACTAGAGATATGTGACTCTGAGAAGAAAGAGGAGAAGAAGAAGAGGAAGAAATTTGAAGAAGAAGTTGAAGCTGCTAAGAAGAAGGTGGAGAGGATTACCAAAAGAATTAAAGAGGCTGAGATTGACATGAAGCATGCTATGTTAAATGATAAATTCTCAAAAAGGCCTAACTATGTTTCTCCAGTCCTTTTGGGCCCTTGAGAATCATTATTGATAGCATTGAAGTGGAGGCTGTTAATTTCAGGGTGCTCAACAATGAAAACTTGAGGAAGATCTTCAGACAGACAACAGGTTCATTCCTGGAAATTGAAAGAGACTTAAGCAAGAATGTTTGGAAGATTATTGAGTCAAGAAAAGAAGAGGATGAAGCCATTGACAAACTCAAAGTGAAGCAGTTTTTCTACAAAAGAAAGATTTGTCAAAGACATGTTTGGAATGAAGTATCTATGCATATCCAAAGGACCAACTGAGAACTACTGCACCTATAGGGAGCTGAAGGATATTTCTTACAAGATGGTGAATCTAGTCTTAGATTGTGTTTTTGATCATGCCAAGACAGCTGAAGAGAAGAAGGAACTGAAAGCTCTTGAAGGTTTGTATAGAAGGATGACAGCAGAAAAGAAGTGATTATGAAGCTCAAGATTAAATTAAAGATTTGCTCAGTCTAGAGGAGCATACTTGAGATAGAATTGTACTTGTAATTTTGTTTATTTTTTGTACAAACACTTCTGCTTTTATTAGTTGAGTTAGCATCTGCAATTTTCTTTAAATTTGTCTTTATTTATCATAAAAACAAATTGGGGGAGATTGTTAGGGATTGTGGTACTATCAATGTAATCAACTAATAATTACTTAGATTAATTAGAAATTAACTAAGTAAAACATACTGTCATATACACATTGACAGTATGTTTAATTGTCACTTGTAACAGTATGCATTAAAACCAAGTAGGTGATAACATGTTTCAATAGTTACTGTCATGTACAAATGTAATAAAATGATCTATGAAGTAGAAGTTCACAAAGTGTTCATGCACATCATGGATCAAATCATTCACAGTAACATTCTGCAATCTGAAGCCTACGATAGCATATTCAAGTGACAGCACCTTTTGGAACAGACGACGGCAACTATTCCTTGACAATAAACTTGGCGGAGAATGAAGATTCTAAGACAGCAAGTTTTACTAACAACAACTATTCCTTAACAGTAAATTTGGCGGAGATTGAAGAATCGAAGACAGCAAGTTTCCTGACAGCATGTTTGGCGGGATAGTTGACAGTACCTTTGGACGACAGTATGTTTCAGAAGAATGTCAGGATCGACAGCAACATATGCGGAGAAGAAGATATTGTCACCAAAGAGAAGCTAAAGGTTGACAGTAACCTTTTGGTGAAGCTGACAATCTGTTTCAAGAAGCAGACTAGGTAAAGTTCTTTCACAGATTGATCTTGACAACTCTACCTAGTCTGTCAAGACTACAACTGCAACTTGAGATAAAGTAAGTAAAAAGGTGAAGCATGCTCGTGGAGTCAGGAATGTCAAATCCTCTCAGAGCAACTTTATCTACAAATGGAATGAAGACAGACTTGAGAAGAAAAAGTGAAGTTTTTATTTCAAGTATTGTCCAGGAAATAAGGGAAAGTACACTTGTAAGTGAGGTATGTGTTTTAGCATAAAAACACATATCTCACAAACACTTTTCCTTATGCAACTGAGCTTAACTTTTCTCAAGCATAGAAAACCTTACCATTCTCTTGTTATTATTTCTATTGAAGCTGAAAATATCTTCTAGTCAGTTGTAGCAACAAAAATTAATAAAATTAATTTTTGAAGTAAAACACCTTGTGTCTTTAGTCTGCTTATTGTTGTTTGCATTATAACTTGATATTATTTCTTTTGTTTGTTGTTAGCAAAAAGTGATAAATTATCAAGTTGCATTCAACCCCCCCCTTCTGCAACACTCATATTGTTTAACAATTACTAATCATTCAGAATTTTAATCATTCGGAAAAATATGATTCAGATTTACCAAATGGATAATATAATACTTTCTTTTGTCTCAAATTTATTTTCTTTGTATAAATTTTTATGATCAAATTTTAATTGTGATTTATAAATTATTTTTTTTATAATTTTTAAAAATTAAAAATTATTTTTGAAAATAGATTATATATTATATAACTTTTTAAAATATATAATAAATATAATTTTCAATCAAAATTTAATCAATTTTACTAGGAAAAAATTCAAAAAAATAGAAAAATTATAATTATAATAATAGAAATTATTTTATTTCTAGATTGCTAAATCATTTATAACTGAATTACATTTAAAGATTAAAACCCAAAACTCATTTTGATTTGAAAAGAAATTAAAAAAAACTGGTTTATAAAAGTTCGGTTCGGTTCGGTCCATCAAAATTTTGTCAATCCAAAAGTTGGCAATGTAATGCCCCAAATCCGGGGTCCTGGATTTGATCATACCATGAAAATCCTTAATATAAAATCACCTGTTTAATAACGTTTAAACCACTTGTAGTTATTCAATATCTGAAATATACTACTATAACCCCAATTACCAAGATCTTTGAGGTTACAATTCTAGAAATAAGAGCCCAAAGTCCAAATATCAATCATTACAAACCTCAATAAATCAAATCAAATCACACTTATGACCCCATCCACAAGATTCCTTAAATATTCATAATTTTAGAACAATTCCCCACTATACCACAATTAATTTTAACAACCTCTTTACACCAATCTTATATTACTAGTATAATTTCGAAAAGAAATATACCGGCGGCTAGAACGGTTTCATACCAAAAATATATATAATATATTAATATATGCAAATAAAACTTACTCCAAATACAAACTTTCTGGTTCTCAACAATCTTCGTAAGGCATCTTACTTTTTTCTTCTGAGCTACGCGGATAAATCTCGTCGGTCTACTTTTTCTGGAAGGCTAATATTTTCTCATTCTGTCTAGAAAAGTATATGATGAAAAGGAAGAGTGAGCCAAAGAAACGCTCAACAAGTATATAATAAACGTTTTAAATAAAACCATAATATATGAATAAGAGTAAAGAACAAAAATGTAAACCAGTTTATAATGAAAACTGAACCAATAAATGTAACACAATTTATATCAAAGCTGAAAACAAGAAGTATGTCATAGAAATGAATCATCTGCGGAATCACAATATATAATAGTCATGCTGGCAATATGGATTGGATACAACATATAATAAACACTATTGTTCTCTGATCAGTCTAAAAGCAATAGGACCTCTTTATAGCATATCGGTATATTTCTATACTCATAGTTATAACAAGGATTCACAAAATGGGTACCAAATAGGCAAGTAATGTTAGTCTATAGGAAGATGGAATGGTTACCATATCCTCCTCAATAAATGCTGGACCTATTTGACGGCCACTTACGCTAAATAAATTCCAATTCAATAGAGCATCTGAACTCAAAGATATGCTTAGTTTTAAATACGGACTATATCCTTGTTATTTATTACAATAATTTGCTGGATATGATAAGTTTTTTTTAATCAACTTCCAATATCAAAAGTATCAATATCAGGTAACTCTGCTTACACCATAAAACATTTAAGAATCATAAATAGTTCAGAATAATAACTATTTATCATGATATGAATAATCGAAAATAGTAAAATAAAAGTGTTTAGGATGATCAAGGAGAAAATACTTGTCTTTGGTCCTTAGCAATTAGGTACGATTGAAGTACAACAACTATTTCCTTCTTTCGTCTCACGGTATCATTATATAATAATTTTTTGATCTGACGCTTCTGCGGTTGCTACGAGTCTGAACTACCGAGATCGAGTTCGCGCGTCTATTTTTATAGTCAAACGTAAGACAATACTTTAATCATTGAAGTATCGCTATATTCTACGAGTGTTTATAACTTAACTATACTTATATACTTATCTCAGACACATCAAACCCAAAAAACCAATAAATAAAAATATAAACTCAACTATTAACTAATCCTTAAAACCTTATTCTAATCATCAATAAAGAATATACTTACAACAGTTAATCCTTGAAACAACCAATTAATCCTCGAGACTCGAATATAAAAAAACAATCAATCCTCGAGACACAAATATAAATAAACAATTAATACTACAGACTCGAATATAAACCAACAATTAATCCTCGAGACAAACAATTAATCCTCGAACAAAAAGGAATAAAAACTAACAATTCTAATTCATACTTTAAAACTTATAACGTCTACCCTCGATGACGTTATCAAATTAAACAAGAATCGTAATGGATCACTAAAAAAGTCTCGTAAAATATTTAATTCGGATTCGTAAAGAAATTTAAATTTTAAAACTATTTTTATAACCTCTAGATTATTTTTCGGATCATAGAAATATTTGTTTTGTTGAAAACGGATAAACAGATCAATTAATATTTAATTAATAAAAATAAATTAATTAATAATTAAATTAATTGATTATTCAAATTAATTATTTATTAATCATTCTTAAATAAATTATTATTCAAAATAATTAACTAATTAATATTTTTAATCAAATAATAATTGAAATCTGAAATAAATATTTTATTACAATGAAGATTTTTCGAAATAAGGTCTTTGTAAAATGAACTTTTCCCGGGGTCACAGCTCTTCAAAATCATTCCCAAACAATACAATCCAACTATACTAAAATAAAGTAAACAAATTTAACCCACAAAATAAATTATACATATACACATAAAATTACAAGATACAGAGAACACGATCATTTAAAACAAAAAATATGGTCAACATGGAACTTTATCGAGTATAAAAATAATTTCTAAAAATTATGAAATTAATATATATAAACTAACATGTCCGAATATTTACAAGCGTCAAGTTATGATCTTAAAAATCTTATCATAAGATCAATTACGGACAGAAAGAATAAGTACAACAAGAGAGAGAGAAAGAGAGATGTTACGGTTGAAATAGAAAATGTGGTGGGAGGGTTGCGCAGTCAGGAGAAAACAGGGGCTAATAGAATAGGAAAGACAGAGGGGCTGGGTAATTGTACGGTAGGATAGGTGTGTGTCTATATATATATATATATATACAGGGAGAGGTTCAAGAGAGATCTCTCCTTAGCGAGAGAACCAGAGACCCTATATATCTACCGTTGATTTACTCACAATCTAACAAAATATTTATTAAAAAATTAAGAGAATCTTACTTTAAAAAAATCTACGGTCACGATTAAAAGAATTTACGGTCATGATTGAGATCTCTGGTTCTCTCGCTAAGAAGGATCTCTCTAGAACCTTACTCATATATATATATATATATATATATATATATATAATTGTTTTAAAAAAAAACAAAACTTTAAAAACTTTTATAAATTATAAAATATATTTCTAAAAATTATTTTAATTCCACGTTTAATCTCTAAATGATTTTAAATAATCCCAAAATTCTATAAAATGTTTTTGGGTAAAAATATAGATTTTATTATTTTTGAAAAGAACTAAAAATAATAACTTTTCAAAATAATTATATATTTCTAAAATAATAATAAAAATATGTAAATGCATCCAACTAGAATAAAGTATCAAAATTTTATTCCTCCTCTTTTAAGAAAACTAATAAAATATTTAAATAATAAGAATAACTTTTGAAAAATATTCGGGTTGTCACATGCAATTTTGAATTTAAGCGGATTCGTATAAAATATTAATAAAATTCAGTTTTTTTTGAAAAACCTAATCTTAACGAAAGTTCAAAATATATAATGTTAATTAATAAATGTAATAATATCAATATATAAATTTAGAAAAATGCCAGGAAAGAAAAAAGGACCTTATTTTTTTTTAGAGAAGTTCAACTTTGACCCTATTTGGTATTGCTGTTTGGAGATAGTTACTAGCAGTTTTTTTACTGAAAACATTAGTTTTATATATTATATCTTAAAATATGTATAAATTAAAAAAAATACCAAACAGATTCTCCACAACACTTTTTCTACCGACTCTCTTTTCCACAACACAATAGTTTTTAACGACAATTTCAAACGGAGCCTTAAGCCGATCAAACTCCGTTCTAAAAGAATCAGAATGTTTTAAAATCCGGATAACATGCAGCGCATTGGTAATACATTTCAAATCGTATTCAATATATTTCTACTGAGGAATAGTGATCATGATTTATCTACTCTGAGTAATTTGCACATAGATTACTCATTAAACTAACTCTGCAACTCAAACCCGTATGTTAAAATTATTGAATTAGAGAGGCAAATACGCTTATAAGTGATGGGCATCTCAGATCCTTATTCCGAAGCAATTTTTAATTATCTTTCGACCAGTTTGGTTAATTAACTAATAAATCGGATATGTATTTTCCAAACTAACCACAAACAAGGCTTTTAATTAGCAGAAACCTCCAGAAGCACTAAGAAGCTAGGGGGCCAAGGCCACCCGTGGGCCGTTGTAATATCTGTATTTATTTATTTATTTATTTATTTATTTAATAATAATAATAATGACAATGGTTTTTAATAATAGTTTTTAATAAAATTAGATTAAAATTAGAATTTGTTATTAGAATAGTAATTGGATTAGAAAAAGGGTTATAATTATAAAACTATATATATAACATTCGTTCATATTATTTAGCATATATATTTTATAATCCTAAAAGCAAGCTGCGAGAGAGTCATTGTAGGCCGCCGCGGACGTGAAGAACAGACGATTAGATCTTACTAATACTGTAAGCACTAGTAGATTACATATATGTTGATTCTAAATAGAGTAAAGTGCACTTCATGTACCTGTACTTTTTGTGTCAGGCCACTTTAGATACTGACCTTCTAAAACTGTCACCTTAGATACTATCATTTAAATTTTGTTATAAAATGTGTATCCACGTCACTTTCGGGCACATTTATGTGCTTCCAAATTTAACACAAAAGTGACGTGAATACACATTTTATAACAAAATTTAAATATTAGTACCTAAAGTGGTAGTTTTAGAAGGTCACTAAAGTGGTCTGACACAAAAATTACAGGTACACGAAGTGCACTTTACTCTTCTAAATATCATGTTTATTTATCCACCTAATACTGTATAGTCTCTATTTTAATTGTAGTTCACCTATCAATCTATTGTTGGGTTCCGAGGCATAAAACGCAGCGGATAAACGTAAATATAACGAAAATTTTCGGAACCCAAACGCAGGATCATGTATAAGACTTGACTGATTATGGTAAACAGAATCATACCTATTCTTGTCTTGACTTTCACGAACTCAACGGAGATCCTTGCTATCACGATTTTGTGTCTTCCTCTCGAAAGCACCTCTATGGTATCCACACGAGCACCTTCAAGAACGTCTCACGATCTTGATCACGGGATGGATGTACTAGCCTCCTTTGATGAATTCGAATGACTGCCTTTGCTGCCTCCTTGCTCTGCCTCTAGGGTTTTATCATATAAAACGTACCATTCATTTTAACCTATCATTATCTATTTATAATGATTGGTTAATGGGCCTTTTCAGCAAAACCTAACCCATGTAGGCATAGGATTAAATAATAAAACATGCTTTTATTATTTAATTAATAACTAAGTCACACTTAATTATTATTGGCAGAAATACAATTATTCAAATTCGAATTTATATTATTTTAATTAATTAAGTCTCACTTAATTAATATAATAAAATTCAAATAATCATCAATTAATTTAAATCTATAATTTAAATTAACTATTCCACTAGGTGCTCTATGTGTGTGACCCTATAGGCTATTATTTAATTAGCAATAATTTTATTCTCCAATAAAATTATAAACAATGAGCGGTATCTAGTAATACATCATTGCTATCCAATTAAACAATAATTAAATCGTGATTCGATAAAACCTTTCGTGATTAATGTTTCCGTGTAATATAATCCCTTTAACCATATATATTATAGATTAAACTCGAGGCATGTATTTAGTCATCCTCTTCAACATTTAATCCGGGTTTACTTGATCCATGAGTAGACTATGAAAAACAAATCATTATTTGAGCACGGCCATGCATTTTATAGTCTCACTCAATCAAGAGGCCAATAATATCTCTCCTAATTATAGGAGGGTTAAATCCTTTATCTATCATTCATATTTCTCATACGACTCATGATATACCCGATGTCCACCTTTATCATCACCCGGTCAAAGGTAACTTTTAATGTTGTCAAAGTATATCAATCCTCGTATAGAAATATAATGATCTCAAGTCAGAGGATCATTACACCATTATCACTGTGAGTCTTTCTTATGACTTTATTAAACATGAAGAATCTCACTGTGGGTCTGTCCAGTACCATGTACTCCTACATGTACCTATGCATTGACTTTAGTATCCCCATACTTATAACCAATGAGATATGGTTATCTGTCAAACAACATACTAGTCTATTTATGTATTATTATTGTCCTATAATAATAATACTCGACTAGGGACATTTAAGAATATGATATATTATATAATCTCAAGTTCAAGTCATGTACTTAAACTATATAACGTGTATCATGATTCTAAGGACATTTATTATGCTAACAAATATATCGCAGTAATTAAAGTCATAATAAATACGTTTATTGAATAATCAAATGACATAAAGGTTTATTAAAGGAAACATTGTATTGCCTCTAGGGCACCTACACTAACAATCTCCCACTTGCACTAGAGCCAATCACCCATGTATCTAATACCCATGGAACTAGTGTGACCGTCGTGCTTCTTCTGCGATAAGCCTTTGGTCAGTGGGTCTGCAATGTTATCATTTGTGTGCACTTTACATATGTGTATGTCACCCCTTTCATTAATCTCTCGAATGAGGTGATATCTCCTGAGTATGTGTTTGGTTCGGGAGTGAGCTCTAGGTTCTTTAGCCTGTGCAATGGCTCCATTATTATCGCAGTATAGATCAATGGGATCTGCGATCGATGGAACCACTCCCAAATCATTAATGAATTTTCGAATCCAAACAGCTTCCTTAGCCGCTTCACAAGCTGCAATGTACTCAGCCTCCATTGTAGAATCAGCTACTGTTTCTTGCTTTGAACTCTTCCAACTTACAGCACCTCCGTTTAGACAAAACACAAAACCAGACTGTGATACAGTATCATCCCTGTCTGTTTGGAAACTTGCATCGGTGTAACCTTTTACAACCAGTTTCTCCTCTCCTCCATACACCAAGAATGAATCTTTAGTCCTTTTCAAGTACTTTAGAATATTCTTGACAGCCGTCCAGTGACCCTCACCTGGATTAGATTGGTATCTGCTCGTCATGCTTAAAGCATACGAAACATCTGGGCGAGTACATACCATTGCATACATGATGGATCCAATTGCTGAGGCATATGGAACCTTACTCATGCGGTCCTTGTCATCCAATGATTTCGGACACTGATCTTTAGAGATCGTTATCCCTTGAGATACGGGGACATATCCCCTTTTTGCATTTTGCATACCAAAACGGTGCAAAACCTTATCGATGTATGTACTCTGACTTAGACCGATCATCCTTCTAGATCTATCCCTATAGATCCTCATTCCTAGAATGTAGGATGCATCTCCTAAGTCTTTCATAGAGAAGTTGCTCCCTAACCAAATCTTAACAGCCCTGAGAGAAGGTATGTCATTCCCCATTAGTAGTATATCATCAACATATAGTACTATGAATGCCACTTGGCTCCCACTAACCTTCTTGTAAACACAAGGTTCATCTTCGTTTTGAACAAAGCCATACTCCTTGACTGTTTCATCAAAACGGATATTCCATCTCCTAGAGGCTTGCTTCAATCCATAAATGGATCGACGTAATTTACATACCTTGCTAACATTCCTTGGACTGACAAAACCTTCAGGTTGTGTCATGTACACATCCACATCTTCTTCAAGGCTTCCATTAAGGAAGGCTGTTTTGACATCCATTTGCCAGATTTCATAATCATGGAATGCTGCAATAGCAAGCAAAATCCTTATGGATTTGACCATAGCCACTGGTGAGAAGGTTTCATCATAGTCAATACCATGAATTTGCTTGAAACCTTTTGCAACTAGCCTTGCTTTATAGGTCTGAACATTTCCATCCATGTCAGTTTTCTTCTTGAAAACCCATTTGCACCCTATGGGTTTTACCCCTTCAGGTGGATCAACCAAAGTCCATACTTGGTTTTCATACATGGATTCCATCTCGGATTTCATGGCTTCTAGCCATCTCTTAGATTCTGGACTGCTCATAGCATCTTGGTATGTGAGAGGCTCATCTTCATCTATGAGCATCAAATCACCACATTGAGTCAAAAGAAATCCATATCTCTCTGGCTCATGGCGAATTCTACCAGTTCTACGAACAACCTGTGTTTGTTGAGCGTTATTATTGTCCTGCTCTTGTTCCACTTCAGGTTCAATGCTATTTTGTGGTTCTCGATCTTCATCGAGGTCTATAGTTCTCCCACTGTTTCTTTTGGAAACAAAATCCATTTCCATGAAGACAGCATCTCGAGCAATAAACACTTTTTGCTCAGAAGGACTATAGAAATAATACGCCTTTGTTTCTTTAGGGTATCCCACAAAATTGCACTCTTCAGATTTAGGTCCAAGCTTGTCAGATACTTGACGCTTCACAAACGCCTTGCATCCCCAAACTTTCATAAAGCTCATGCCTGACCGTTTCTTCTCCCATATCTCATATGGAGTCTTTTGAACCTTCTTAGTAGGAACACGGTTAAGTGTGAAAGCCGCTGTTTCTAGAGCATAACCCCAGAAACTAATTGGAAGATCTGCATGACTCATCATCGATCGCACCATGTCCAACAAGGTGCGATTTCTCCTCTCTGAAACTCCATTCCATTGAGGTGTACCTGGCGGAGTGAGTTGTGATACAATACCACACTCCTTTAAATAATCTTTAAATTCAGTGCTCAAGTATTCTCCTCCACGATCAGATCGTAAGATTTTAATACTTGCACCTCCGCCAATTTGCTTCTCTACTTCAGCCTTGTATTCTTTGAACTTTTCAAAAGAATCGGATTTATTCTTCATAAGATATACATATCCATATCTACTGAAATCATCAGTAAATGTTATGAAGTAGTAGTAGCCTCCTCTAGCCATCACACGCATTGGGCCACATACATCACTATGTATTAGCTCCAAACGTTCAGTGGCCCTTTGACCCTTACCAGTGAAAGGGGCTTTAGTCATTTTACCAAGCAAACAAGATTCGCATTCTTGGTATGATTCAAAATCAAACTTATCCAAATATCCATCCTTATGTAATTTGGATATGCGTTTCTCATTTATATGGCCTAGACGACAATGCCAGAGGTATGTTTGATTTGAGTCATTAACTTTAAGTCGTTTGTTTTCTATATTACAGACAGGATTATCTAAGTCAAGAACATATAAACCATTAAACAAACGCGCAACACCATAGGTTAAATCATTCAAAGCAAAAGAGCAACTGTTGTCCTTTATTGTAAACGAAAAACCTTTCTTGTCCAAACAAGAAACAGAAATAATGTTTCTGCGAATTGCAGGCACGTAATAACAATTCTCCAGTTCTAAAACTAGCCCAGAGGGCAAAGATAAATAATAGGTTCCTACAGCTAAAGCAGCAACTCTTGCTCCGTTGCCAACTCGTAGGTCCATTTCTCCTTTAGCCAATGTCCTACTTCTCTGCATTTCCTGCACATTTATACAAATGTGAGAAGCACATCCGGTATCCAATACCCAAGATGTAGAAATAGACAGATTGACTTCTATAACATATATACCTGAATTAGAAGCTTGCTCAGCCCTCTTCTTCTTCAGATCCTCCAAGTAAACTGAACAGTTTCTCTTCCAGTGACCAGTTTTCTTACAGTAGTGACATTCACCCTTAGCGACCCCACCTTTAGGCTTTAAAGCCTGTTTAGGACCTGACTTTGGCTTGGGTGTAGAATCAGAACCTGTCTTCTTCTTACCCTTCCACTTGCCTTTCCCTTTGGCCTTACCTTTATTGCCCACCATCAGTATGGGAGCAGGTTCAGCCGTCTTCATGTTGGTCTCATATGTTCTCAACATAGCCAACAATTCAGTAGGTGTTTTGTCAAACTCATTCATATTGTAGTTCATAACAAACTGAGTGAATTTGTTGTTCAAAGAATTCAAGATTAGGTCAATACCAGTTTCCGGACCAATCGGGAAACCCAAAGTATCAAGATACTCAATGTAACCAATCATCTTCAGAACATGTGGGCCAACTGGTTCATTTGCCCCTTGTTTGCAGTTAAAGAGTGACTTGCTCGTGTTGAACCTTTCTTGACGAGTTTGGCTTGCAAACATGCTTTGCAAGTGCTCATTGATAGTATATGCATCCATATGCACATGCTGTCTTTGAAGCTCAGCACTCATAGTTGCTAACATAAGACACGCAACATCAGTTGCATCATTCTCATCCTTTGTGTGGGCCGCTCGTTCCTCAACAGTAGCGCCCTCAGGAAGGGGACCTGCCGGAGGAATATCAATGACATGAAGCTTGCGCTCCTGCCTGAAGACAATCCTCAAATTCCTCTGCCAGTCTAGGAAGTTGTTTCCTCCTGTCAGCTTATCCTTCTCAAGGACAGATCGTACGGATAGTGTGTTTGTGTTGTTTGTCATTACTTGGTATCTACAATGATAAAAGCACAAAATTAAACATTAGATTGTCTGAGTTATTTATTATGTTCAAATGATTATGATACATTCATAATATATCTCCCACTATTTTTATCAAATCAATAGCCCTTACTATTAATTTGGAAAGTATATCCCATAATCCTTTCTAGTGAGCCAAGATCCATATTTCGTCATGTCTCAAGTCAACCACTGGAAGTCCTTAAGAATGATTATTTAGGTAGACAACATTTGTCAATTATATCATATATAATTCTTGGATAGTTTGGTGAGCAACGATTGATCTTATCTATCTAATAGATTTTTAACCAAACTCTATGCTTCTAAGTTCATAATGGTTGAATATAACCGTTTACTTTCACCTTATTATGACGACTCAGTTAAGTTTGACCCAATGATACAACGGCCGAATATAACCGTTTATATTCGTCGCATCTCACCACGATTGACAGGAGTCCCCTGCCACTGACAGTCTTTCCCCTAATCGATCTAGGATTCGATGAGTGTTCATTCATTGGAAAGCATCTGATTAAAACTTAATATTTTGTTAAGGGGTTTAGAAAATTTTACGACGATCATGATCACATCATGAAGAGATCCTCAATTTTTCCTTGAACTAAATATTTCAAATTGACATCTTAAATTGTTCATTTCCCAGGTAGATGGAGGATACCAGTGGTCACACTTAAAACCCATCAGCCTTACGAATACGCATATCCGTTTTTGTCAGAAAATCCCAATTATAGATATCAAAATCCATATTCAATTCCGTGTTTTAAAAATCCATATTTCATAAACACAAGAATCTCATGATCGTTTGTTGATTTTAAAATCTTGAATCGTTACAGATTTTATCTTGAGTCGTTACAGATTTTATCTTGTTTAAACAAGCATGGCATGGGTGTCGTATCTAATACATACATACATACATACATACATGATTAATCTAATTAAAGCATGCATCATTCATACATCAATATGTAAAGTGCAGTATGTAAACGTGCTTGGTTATGGCCCCTTTCCTATGTGATCCTTTCGAGCTAATGAAAGGATCAAAGTCAATCTATGGTGGTAAAATATAAATACAATTACATGTCTTCATTCTTCTTGTATCCACTAGTGCCTGCTCCTCTTCTTGGATCATCTTTCAGTCTTCAAGTACATTACATGGAATAATTGAATACAATCTAAGCTAATGTACTTACATAAGAAAACTCGAGTTACATTCGAGGTTAAACAATTACAAGAATGAAGAAAACGACATGCAAGTCGTATTTATAAAACCAAAACCAAAAACCATTAATCTAGGGGTCCAAAGGCCATAACCAGCACCATGCTCAAGTACTCAACCAAAATAATGCGGGGGTCCGGGGCGGCAGCCCCGGGCGGGGTCCGGGGGCGGCAGCCCCAGGCTGGGGTCGAGCTGCCAGGTCAGCTCGAAATCAGAAATTTTTTTTTTATTTTCGAAGACCAGTCCTATTCAGAAATCATCAATTTCTGAACTACAGATCATATCTGTTGGCCTTTTTCCCCACTGCATCTTATACAGTTTCAGAAGCAAGTATCATATACATACTTATCATATCCCAGTTAACAGCTGATGTCCAACATAATCTGTCCACCAGTTTGTATCATATACAAACTGACCCTCATGCATAACATACAAATCGCAAACAGGCATATAAATCAGTCATGACAAATCATTAACATGCTAGTATCATCATCTATTTACTCATCATATGAATAACAATTCGAATATACAAGGCAGTAGCATGGCAGTCTCAAACAGGCATGGCAGTAGCAAAGCAGTAGCATGGCAGTTTCATGGCAGTCACCAAGACAGGCATATTTGCATCAAATACAGTTAACACATAACCAAATCAGTCCCTTATACACGTAGCTCTGATGCCATTGTTGGGTTCTGAGGCATAAAACGCAGCGGATAAACGTAAATATAACGAAAATTTTCGGAACCCAAACGCAGGATCATGTATAAGACTTGACTGATTATGGTAAACAGAATCATACCTATTCTTGTCTTGACTTTCACGAACTCAACGGAGATCCTTGCTATCACGATTTTGTGTCTTCCTCTCGAAAGCACCTCTATGGTATCCACACGAGCACCTTCAAGAACGTCTCACGATCTTGATCACGGGATGGATGTACTAGCCTCCTTTGATGAATTCGAATGACTGCCTTTGCTGCCTCCTTGCTCTGCCTCTAGGGTTTTATCATATAAAACGTACCATTCATTTTAACCTATCATTATCTATTTATAATGATTGGTTAATGGGCCTTTTCAGCAAAACCTAACCCATGTAGGCATAGGATTAAATAATAAAACATGCTTTTATTATTTAATTAATAACTAAGTCACACTTAATTATTATTGGCAGAAATACAATTATTCAAATTCGAATTTATATTATTTTAATTAATTAAGTCTCACTTAATTAATATAATAAAATTCAAATAATCATCAATTAATTTAAATCTATAATTTAAATTAACTATTCCACTAGGTGCTCTATGTGTGTGACCCTATAGGCTATTATTTAATTAGCAATAATTTTATTCTCCAATAAAATTATAAACAATGAGCGGTATCTAGTAATACATCATTGCTATCCAATTAAACAATAATTAAATCGTGATTCGATAAAACCTTTCGTGATTAATGTTTCCGTGTAATATAATCCCTTTAACCATATATATTATAGATTAAACTCGAGGCATGTATTTAGTCATCCTCTTCAACATTTAATCCGGGTTTACTTGATCCATGAGTAGACTATGAAAAACAAATCATTATTTGAGCACGGCCATGCATTTTATAGTCTCACTCAATCAAGAGGCCAATAATATCTCTCCTAATTATAGGAGGGTTAAATCCTTTATCTATCATTCATATTTCTCATACGACTCATGATATACCCGATGTCCACTTTTATCATCACCCGGTCAAAGGTAACTTTTAATGTTGTCAAAGTATATCAATCCTCGTATAGAAATATAATGATCTCAAGTCAGAGGATCATTACACCATTATCACTGTGAGTCTTTCTTATGACTTTATTAAACATGAAGAATCTCACTGTGGGTCTGTCCAGTACCATGTACTCCTACATGTACCTATGCATTGACTTTAGTATCCCCATACTTATAACCAATGAGATATGGTTATCTGTCAAACAACATACTAGTCTATTTATGTATTATTATTGTCCTATAATAATAATACTCGACTAGGGACATTTAAGAATATGATATATTATATAATCTCAAGTTCAAGTCATGTACTTAAACCATATAACGTGTATCATGATTCTAAGGACATTTATTATGCTAACAAATATATCGCAGTAATTAAAGTCATAATAAATACGTTTATTGAATAATCAAATGACATAAAGGTTTATTAAAGGAAACATTGTATTGCCTCTAGGGCACCTACACTAACATCTATCACCACACCTTTGTACTCAGGTTATGCTTAAACCGCATAATTATGTTTGTATGATTGTAATATATATATATATATATATATATATATATATATATATATATACATATATATATATATATATATATATATCGAATTTTGTGATAAGGCTTACTGGTCATGAATTTATGTCATAAATATTGATTAATATATGCTCATATGTCTTCGGCTAACCATGTCATGTGCACTCATGTGCGTGCTAACTAATTTTTTATATTATAATTATTATTTAATAATAGAAACTAGCTAACCATGTTATGTTTTAAGTGTTAATAACACCATGTGTATAAATATTTGAGTGGTTCCCCGGGTCAGAAAACTAGTTCCGTAAATTTTGTACTAGTATTATATCAACTTATATTTGGTTAATGATTAGTTTGTATCGTATAAATATATTAATTATAAATTATATTTTTTTTATTTTATTAGATCGGGAGACGGGTGTTTAGCGGATCGTTTACGGATTTTATTAGTAGTTGAGGTTGCTATATTTAAGATACGGATTTCGTCCCCTTTCTCTTCAGGGCTACTCATTTTAGGATTAACTATATTTAATTCATTCATTTCGTAAATCTGTTCCTTCCATTATTATTCGTTTAAACTGCTTTGATTTTCTGAAAATTATTTTAAAGTTTGTTTTGAAATATTTAAATATCTGTTTCGGCAATTTTTGAAAATGATGTATGTTACATATCTGCAAAGAATATTTCAAATATCTGTTCAGGTGATTTTAAAATTATGAAAATTATTTTATTTGGACCCTTAGAGTGATATTAGGGTATACCGAGTTAACCAACTGTAGGGGTACTACAGCCATGTTATTGTGGCACCAGTGACATGACACTTCTGTGGCAGTGTGATTGGTCACGGCGTATCCTTCTGTTAGCTCAGGAGGCGAGCTTTGGTCATTTTCATATTTGTTTGAGGATACGTGAGTGCACCCAGATTTGATTTGATTTGTGATTTGATATTTGACGGTGACATTGTATATGCCGTACACGTTGTCTGGTTTGTTGCACGCATTAGGTACCCTATGATGTGTGTATCTGTTATCTGTTCTGTATCGGTATGAAATATCCTTACCCCTTTTTGCTTCAGCCTTGTTTTAAAAATGAATGTTTATTTATAACTGTCAAACTATATATCTTCTTTTTGTTTTATAAAACTGTATTCCAATCCGTACTGGGCATTTGGCTCATGTCGTATTCTTTCTTTTGGCAGGTACTTAGGGGGATCTTGGGCGGTGTGATGGAGAGCTACCCTTACTTCATTTATTAGGACATTTGAACTTCTCAGATTATTTTAGTCATTTTCATTATTATAGATTTTGGATTTATTCACATTTATCATTTTGAATTATTTTGGAGGTTTTAATATTATTTTGGGAGACATTGTTGGACCTATTTATTTATTATAAGGTGGATTTTAGTATCTATATACAGGTTTGTGGTTTGGAAGTAACCCCTCATCTCATTTTGGGAAGGGGGTGTTTTAGAAATGGCATCAGAGCTTAGGTTCTTTCTTGTAGAAAACCTATTTAGGTTTGACCTGTGAGTTTGGGTAGACGTTAGGATGAGTACTCTGATTTAAATTTCATTCAGCTCTATTCTCTTCATATTGATTCATAAATTCTTCCGTTTATTTATTCTTGTGATCTTCATTCGTGTCTTATGTTATATTGTAGATGCCTCTTAAAAACCGTAATCAAACTAACATGAATGTGAGGCCAGCTAAGTTAGCTCAAATGATATCTCAAGCAGTGACTCGGGCTATACAGCAAGCTTTCCCAAATTAGGGGAACCAAGATAACCAGAATGGTTAGGGAAACCAAGGCAACTAGAATGGCCAGGGAAATCAGGGAGATCAAAGGAATCAGGAAGGTCAGGAAAATCAGTTGGAGCCTTTTGCATGGTTGGAGAGGTTCATTAAGCAGAAGCCAGAATCTTTTTATTCAGTACCGACTCCTATTGAAGCTGAAAATTGGATTGTTCATCTTGAGAAGATATTTGATGCTTTGGGTTGTGATGACTCTCAGAAGGTGAAGTTGGTTGTGTATAAGCTAGAGGGGGATGCCCAGAGGTGGTGGAGAGGAATGAAAACTATTAAGGGTGATGAATTTATAGAGGCACTGACATGGCTAGTGTTTACAGAGTTGTTCTATGAGCAGTACTTTTCAAATGCTGACAGAGAAACTTATTTGAGGGAATTTCATTCTATTAGTCAGAATCCTGATGAGACTATTACTGACTATATGGCGAGATTTATCAAGTTGGCTGGATTTGCTGGGACAATTGCAGGAAATGCTGCACAACAGGCATAAAAGTTTAAATGGGGGTTGAAACTTAACTTGAGGGGTCATATTATCTCTCTCAAATTTCCAAGTGTGGCAGAGGTGGCTGATGTAGCTAAGGATATTGAGAAGGAACGCAGTGATTTTAGAGCTCACAAGTTTCAGAATGATCGAAAAAGGGGAAGAGATGATCAGGGTTCAGTGCAGGGTAAGCAATGGAATGGAGGACATGGTAATCAACAGGGACAATGGCGTGGAAGGAATCAGTATAACAGGTCTCAGTCAACTTATGGTCAGAATCAGTATGGTAGTCAAAAGAATAATCAACAGCAGCAGCCTAGGTAGTGGCAGAACCATCAACAGGGGCAAGGCCGTTATTCAGTGTATGGGGGAAACCCCAATATGATCCCAGTTGCTCCTTATGCTACATGTGGTGGACATCATCCGGGAAGGGCTTGTTATAGACAGACTGGAGCATGTTTCTTGTGTGGTAGCATGGAACATAGGGCAAAGGATTGTACAGTGTCACGTAATAATGGTGGTGGAGGAAGTGGCAGTGGAGGTTAACAGAACCAGAAGAATCCTTCAGGTAGGTGTTTGCATTGACTGCTAATCAGGCAGCAACTAACTCAGGTACCATTTCTGGAACACTTCATGTGGGTACACGTGAAGATTATGTGTTATTTGATACTAGTTCGACTCATTCTATTATGTCCTTATCATTTGTTCATTATCTTGGAGTTTTACCTTCATTACTTGATCCTCGTATGTGTATTACTACCCCAATGGGGAATCCTATTATAATTTTTGAGGAGTACATAGGGTGTCCCATAGCTGTGGGAGATAGAAATTGTAAGGTTAACTTGCTTCCGATGGTGATGCATGACTTTGACATTATTCTCGGTATGGATTGGCTGAGTGAGCATCGTTCAACAATTGACTATCCGGGGAAATGTGTGATCTTTGGAGATGTACAGAAACCAGAATTTGTGTTTCAGGGGTCTCAACCGAAAGGAGTGGTTAAAATTATTTCAGCTCTAAAGGCAAATAAACTTTTATCTAAGAGTTGTGATGGCTATCTTGCCTTGGTGAGGGATACGTCTAAGGATGAGCCTCGCATTGAGGATTATCCGGTTGTGAATGAGTATGCAGATGTATTTCCAAATGATCTATCAGACTTGCCACCACAAAGAGAAGTGGAGTTTACTATTGAGCTTGTTCTAGGTGCAGAGCCTATTTCTAAGGCGCCATACCGAATGGCACCATTGAAGTTGCAGGAATTGAAAGAGCAGTTGCAAGACTTGTTGGATAAGGGATTTATCAGTCCGAGTGTATCTCCATGAGGTGCTCCAGTGTTATTTGTGAAGAAGAAGGACGGGTCTATGAGATTGTGTATTGACTACAGGGAGTTGAACAAGGTGACTGTCAGAAACAGGTATCTTTTGCCATGCATTGATGATTTGTTTGATCAGTTGCAAAGGAAAAAATATTTTTCTAAGATAGATTTAAGATCGGGTTACCACCAGTTACGAGTAAGGGATGAAGATATTCCAAAGACAGCATTTTGCACTCGATATGGTCATTACGAGTTTCTTGTGATGTCTTTTGGGTTGACGAATGCACCAGTTGTGTTTATGAATTTGATGAATCGGGTCTTTCATGATTACTTGGATAAGTTCGTTGTGGTTTTTATTGATGATATCTTGATATACTCTCGGAGTAAGGAAGAACATGAGGAGCATTTGCACATTGTACTTGAAATCTTGAGGGAGAATAAATTGTTTGCAAAATTTTTGAAGTGTGAATTTTGGTTGGAGCAGGTTGCATTTTTGGGGCATATTGTGTATGGCAAGGGGATTGAATTGGATCCTGCGAAAGTTGAGGCTATCACAAATTGGTCGAGACCTAGCACTGTGACAGATGTGAGGAGTTTCTTGGGTTTGGCAAGCTACTATAGGCGATTTGTAGAGGGTTTCTCATCCATAGCTTTGCCATTGACTCAGCTGATGCGGAAGGGTGTTAAGTTCGAGTGGAATGATGATCGTGAACAGAGTTTCCAAGAGTTGAAGAAGAGGTTGGTGTCAACTCATATACTTGTTTTACCATCAGGGAGTGGAGGATATCAAGTTTACAGTGATGTTTCTAATAGGGGTTTGGGGTGTGTTCTTATGCAACATGGAAAGGTGATTTCGTATGCTTCTAGGTAGCTTAAACCCTATGAGGTAAATTATTCTACCCATGACTTGGAGTTAGCAGCAGTGGTCTTTGCCTTAAAAATTTGGAGGCATTATTTGTATGGGGAAACTTGTGACATCTTCACTGATCACAAGAGTCTCAAGTACATCTTTACTCAGAAGGAGCTAAACATGAGGCAAAGGAGGTGGCTCGAGCTTATTAAAGATTATGATACTAAAATTCAATACCATCCGGGAAAGGCGAATGTAGTGGCACACTCTTTTAGTAGGAAGAATTTGGGGAGTGTTGCATCTCTTATTACTCAGCAACACCTTATTTCAGATATGGAGCGCTTGGGTGTGGAGCTGTATGTTGGAGGATCAGCTGCAAGCATGACAAGTTTGAAGGTGGAATCAAATTTAGTCTCAAGGGTTAAGGAAGCTCAGAAAAATGATACAGGGCTAGAAGCTATTAGATCGAATGTGGCAGATGGTAAGCAAACAGAGTTTCATGTTGATGATCATGATGTGGTATGGTTGGATAGTAGATTGTGTACCTTCAGACGAAGCGATTTGTGAAGCAGTTTTGACTGAGGCTCATAGTTCTTCATTTTCTATTCATCCAGGTTCTACTAAGATGTATAGAGATTTGAAGAAGCACTTTTGATGGAGTGGGATGAAGCGAGACATAGCAGAGTTTGTGGGAAAATGTCTTACATGTCAACAGGTGAAGATTGAACATCAGAGATCTAGTGGACTGTTACAGTAGTTGGATATCCCAGTTTGGAAGTGGGACAACATTACCATGGATTTTGTCACTGGTTTACCGAGGACCTTCAGGAAGAATGATGTTATTTGGGTAGTGGTTGATAGACTTACAAAATCGGCTTATTTATTACCTATTAGAGAGACGACTCATATTCATGATTTGGCAGAGATATTTCAGAAGGATATTGTTAGACTTCATGGTGTGCCTGTGTCGATAGTTTCAGACAAGGATACGAGGTTTACTTCACATTTTTTGAAGGGATTTCAGCAAGCTTGGGGTACGAGGCTTAATTATAGTACATCTTTTCACCCACAAACGGATGGACAATCAGAGAGGACTATTCAGACGTTGGAGGATATGTTGAGAGCTTGTGCTTTGGAGTGGTCTGGTGATTGGGACAAGTATCTATACCTTGTGGAGTTTGCATACAATAATAGCTGGCAAGCGAGCATTGGCATGCCACCATTTGAGGCATTGTATGGTAGAAAATGTAGAGCACCGACTTGTTGGAATGAGATTGGAGAGAGTGTCATTGAAGGACCAGAGTTGGTTCGGGTAACTAATGAGAAGGTAGAACAGGCTAAAGAACACTTAAAGGAAGCTCAATCGCGTCAAAAGAGCTATGCAGATCAAAAGAGGAAGTTTTGTGGATTTGAGCCTGGTGATCATGTATTTTTAAAAGTATCTCCTTGGAAGGGTGTTAAACGTTTTGGTATGAAATGGAAGCTTAGTCTAAGATATGTTGGTCATTTTGACGTTATAAAGAGAGTGGGGGAAGTTGTTTATAGAGTAGCATTGCCACCACAATTATCTCATGTGCATAATGTGTTCCATGTGTCTGTTCTAAGAAGCTACAAGTATCATCCGCTGCACGTAGTTCAATATCCGTTGCATAATATTAGGGAAGATCTTTCTTGTGAGGAAGAAGCTGAAGTTATTTTAGCTCAAGAGGAACGAATTATGAGGAAGAAAACTATTCCGTTTGTTAAAGTTTTGTGGAAAAATCATTCTGAGAGAGAGGCTACTTGGGAGCTAGAAGAATCTATCCGTGAGAAATATCCACATTTATTTGATTCAGGTACGAGTTTTAGTTTCGTTAGATTCCGGGGACGGAATCTTTTTTAAGGGGTATATATGAAATATCCGTATTTATTTATTTATTTATTTATTTTATAATAATAATAATAATGACAATGGTTTTTAATAAAATTAGATTAAAAATAGAATTTGTTATTAGAATAGTAACTGGATTAGAAAAAGGGTTATAATTATAAAACTATATATATAACATTCGTTCATAGTATTTAGCATATATATTTTATAACCCTAAAAGCAAGCTGCGAGAGAGTCATTGTAGGCCGCACCGGACGTGAAGAACAGACGATTAGATCTTACTAATACTGTAAGCACTAGTAGATTACATATATGTTGATTCTAAATATCATATTTATTTATCCACCTAATACTGTACAGTCTCTGTTTTAATTGTAGTTCACCTATCAATCTAGTACCACACCTTTGTACTCATGTTATGCTTAAACCGCATAATTATGTTTGTATGATTGTAATAATATATATATATATATATATATATATCGAATTTTGTGATAAGGCTTACTGGTCATGAATTCATGTCATAAATATTGATTAATATATGCTAATATGTCTTCGACTAACCATGTCATGTGCACTCATGTGCGTGCTAACTAATTTTTTATATTATAATTATTATTTAATAATAGAAACTAGCTAACCATGTTATGCTTTAAGTGTTAATAACACCATGTGTATAAATATTTGAGTGGTTACTAGGGTCAGAAAACTTGTTCCATAAATTATGTACTAGTATTATATCGACTTATATTTGGTTAATGATTAGTTTGTATCGTATAAATATATTAATTATAAATTATATTTTTTTTATTTTATTAAATCGGGAGATGGGTGTTTACCGGATTGTTTACGGATTTTATTAGTAGTTGAGGTTGCTATATTTAAGGTACGGATTTCATCCTCTTTCTCTTCAGGGCTACTCATTTTAGGATTAACTATATTTAATTCGTTCATTTCGCAAATATGTTCCTTCCGTTATTATTCGTTTAAACTGCTTTGATTTTCCGAAAATTATTTTAAAGTTTGTTTTGAAATATTTAAATATCTGTTTCGGCAATTTTCGAAAATGATGTATGTTACATATCTGCAAAGAATATTTCAAATATCTGTTCAGGTGATTTTAAAATTATGAAAATTATTTTATTTGGACCCTTAGAGTGATATTAGGGTATACCGAGTTAAACAGTTGTAGGGGTACTACAGCCATGTCATTACGGCACCAGTGACATGACACTTCCGTGGCAGTGTGATTGGTCACGGCGTATCCTTCTGTTAGCTTATGAGGCGAGCTTTGATCATTTTCATATTTGTTTGAGGATATGTGGGTGCACCCAGATTTGATTTGATTTGTGATTTGATATTTGACGGTGACGTTGTATATGCCGTACACGTTGTCTGGTTTGTTGCACGCATTAGGTACCCTATGATGTGTGTATCTGTTATCTGTTCTGTATCGGTATGAAATATCCTAACCCCTTTTTGCTTCAGCCTTGTTTTAAAAATGAATGTTTATTTATAACTGTCAAACTATATATCTTCTTTCTGTTTTATAAAACTGTATTTCAATTCATACTGGGCATTTGGCTCATGCCGTATTCTTTCTTTTGGCAGGTACTTAGGGGGATCTTGGGCGGTGTGATGGAGAGCTACCCTTACTTCATTTATTAGGACATTTGAACTTCTCGGATTATTTTAATCATTTTCATTATTAGAGATTTTGAATTTATTCGCATTTATCATTTTGAATTATTTTGGAGGTTTTAATATTATTTTGGGAGACATTGTTGGAGCTATTTATTTATTATAAGGTGAATTTTAGTATCTATATACAGGTTTGTGGTTTGGAAGTAACCTTCATCTCATTTTGGGAAGGGGGTGTTACAACCGTGTCCACAGTCTGTTTATTCCCCTACATGCTTCCCACCATCTCGCCTTATTTCTGCTGTATATATTTATCAGTTCGACTTATTTTATAAATAATTTATAAATTAAAAAATATATATTTTCTATAATTTATAAGTTCTTTATAAGAATGCCAAAAAGTGTCTCCCTACTATTTTTTGAAGACCATACATTTATTATTTACAAAAAAAAATACTTAGCCTAAAATAAAATAGAAGTGGGTAAATTTTGTATTAAAGATTTAATAATTTTAAATTTAATGTAAATAACACGAACTGAATGTATTTTTTCTTCTCAAAATCATAAAATTGACTTTATATGACACTTATTTTTGGGTTCTATAATTTAAATTTTATATCAAGAAAATCATGATTATGATATGAATTATAGTATTATTGAGAATCAGGGTTATATAAAGAAAATATTATTATTTTTTATTGATTCATAACAATCATAAAAAGAATGATGGGATGACGTGGACAGGTGTTGGATGATGTGTATAAAGTGGCCTTGCCGACTCAGCTACTTGGTGGATAGGAATGGATTTAGACTCCGTTTGATATTGCTGTTGTAGACGGCTACAGCAGTTTTTTACTGAAAAACTGTCAGAAAGGTATTTGGTAAATTATAAAAACTGTCGTGTGGAAAAGCGCTTTTAGTTTAAAATCTGCTATTAGTAAATGCATGTCCCCCATGCTTTTGAAAAAAAACTGTTTTCAGCTTTTGCATGAAGGAGCTGTCAGTTTTATAATCAAAACTTCCCAAAAATATTATTTTTATATATTATATATCAAAATATGCATAAATCAAAAAAATTACCAAACAATCATCTGATTTTCTTGACAGCACTTTTTCTCACAGCACAACAGTTTTCAACAACACTCTCAAACGGAGCCTAATAGTGCTAGTAAGGACTCACAAAAATAATAAGGAGTAGTTTCAGTGTTTTGATTAATAACATCGCTGTATTTAGATGTTTTTTATTGTATTTAGTTGTTTTTAGTATGATACTTTTTTTCCTCCTTGAGTTTTTTCTATAAGGTTTTTGCTAATGTGGAGTTTTAACGAGGTCCTTATGGGGGTGCTTTATTTTTATGGGGATGTTATTGTCTAAATGTCCGGAAGCAACATGTGTGCTTTTTGGTTAGATGATAAACTTGGTGAACGAAATAAACTCTTCTTTTTTAAGTCATTATACTTCGTTACAATTCATTAATAATTAGTTATTTCTGGAAAAAAAACATGTGTATTACTTTCAAATATATTGTTAACACTGTTTTTTCCAAATTCATAATTATGATAATAATAATATTGTTTTCATCAAATAAATGTGATAAGTTTTATACACAATATTTTTGGTATTTTCCCCCTTATTATATTTTAAGGTTTTTTTAAAAAATACCAAACTTTTAATATTTTTTGTAAAAATACATTCTTTTTATTTTTTATTTTACAAAAATATAATTTTTAAAGTTTTTTTACAAAAATACTATTTTGCAATCGATGCAACATGATGCAATTACAATCAACCTCAAATACAACTACGAGGAACTTCAATTTTTTTCAAAAAAAGATACATTCAGTTGCATTTGAGGTTGATTTTATTTGTATAAAGTTGTATTAGTTGCAAAACTGTATTTTTTAAAAAAATAGTAACATCACAATTTTTTTTTAAAAAAAAATTGTATTTTTGATAAATACCGTAAATTTTATGAAACCCAATTCTTCAAAATTTTGAAGCAATAAAAAAGAGAGTTTGTAGGTTGATTCTTTCAAAAAAAGAAAAAAAAAGGGATAGAGTTTGTAGATTGATGAGCTGTATGCGGGTCTAATTAGGCTGGAAAAAAATATTTTTGGTCAATGTTTTAGCAGATTGAATTCAGCTTGAACTCTTCTTTCAAACTCAAATCCACCGCCCTAATTCTAGCATTTAACTGAAGTGTAGGCGCCGGGCCCGGATTTAGTTGACTGCTCCCATTATTTTGGCAGGAAGGACAAATTTCAACTTTTTATATAGTCAACCGTAGGGTTGAGTTCGGTTTACCCAACAATATTGAACCGACCGAAATAATCCGGTTCGGTTAATTAAATCAAAAAAATTTAATTTTAATTCGGTTTTAAAAATTTGTATTATTTCAATTTTTTTATTGAATTATCTGAAATCACTGAATTAATAATATAATATATATACTTTATATTATATATAATATAATAAATTACATGTGTCATTATAATATATTATATGTAATGGTATTATTACATATTATATATGATATAATAAGATACATATTTTATATAAAATATTATATTATATGTGTTATTATATATATATTTTTAATTTTTTTTAATTTGGTTTTTTATTTCGGTATTCAGTTTTAACCGAAATAATTAATTTAGTTTGATAAAATAATCGAAATTATTTCGATTCTTAATTCGATAATAAATATTCTCACTGTTCGGTATTGGGTAGTTGAGCTATAATTCGATTAGGTTTTTATCAAATACTCGCCGTAGTCAATTGAAATTTGTATACAAAGTATCTCAAATTAATTTAAATATTGTTATAATTGTATTAAATTTTATTTTTAATTCACTTTAATAAAGTATTTCTTTATTATAAACACTCGTAGTATACAGATCATCAGGGTGAAGTTGTGGATGTTCCCACACCCATCTTAGTATCATCAGACTCGAGCTCAGTCATTCTAGTTTCCTCTGATGATGAGTCCTCCATGGACACAGAGTCTACAGATCATGATCTGCCAGGAGTTAATTTTTACAACACGTATAACATATATGTGAATATGGTTAACATGGAGAATGTGGCTATGACTGAAGACAAAACTGGTATGAATCAGGGGAAGATTCCCACACAGGATGTGCACACTACTAAAATGTGGAAGGATAAAGGTAAGAAAAAAATGTTTGCGGATAGTGTCATCTTCAAGGATGGACTAGTCTGCCCAAAGGCTGTCTCTTTGATCGATAATAAAGAATTGGTTCACATCTCTGAGGAGTTTGCAAAAGAAACTATTGACATGGATAGGTTGGTAGCTCCTAATATCACGGTTTTGCAGGTTCTCGAGCACGCAGTGGAAGGTAAGCTGAAGCCCCTACTCAAGCAAATTGAAGAAGTACAAGGGCAAGGGATCTGGTTGGACAAGGTGAAGCTTAATGCTTCAGGGGGCCCAGCAAATCAAGACTTTGAGCTTCCAGTGGCTCTAATGGATGTGGAACAAGTGCTGCTTGAAATGGCAAAATTCGAAGAGTCTCATTCAGCTTTAGCTTAAAGGCTGTTTACTTTTTTAAGTCTACCCCCTTTACTAGTTTAACTTGCATCTAGTCTTAGAACTCTTGTCTGGCCCTCAAGTTAGTTTGTATTAGCATCGTGATGGTCTTTGCATGCTTTTAGGAGAACATTTTGTACGAACAAGTTGTCGTTGCTATTGATAAAATTGGCTGCTTAATTTAATTCAATCTCAAAATCATTATTAAAAATATAAACTAACATCAGCAAATGATTTAAATAATATCTATCCAATGAATTATTCTTTTATAAAAATAAAATCCTAAAAATAATTTATTATCTTATTTTTTCTACTACTTGAATTAAATATAAAATAAAAATGAATAGGTTACCAAATAACACACAATAAATAAATTCATAAATTGTATTTTGAAAATTAAACTATTAACAATTATTTTTATTTTATTCTATTTTATGGATAAAAATAATCATGTACAAATTTAATTTATTATTAAGCTGATATCTATGTACTAGTTTATATATTAATGTAAAATTTAATAGAGAAAAATAAATAAATTTGGGAGCAGTTAACTATCTTTTTAAACATGTAGGTAGTGAATTAGCTAGAAGTGTTTAAATAGATAACTTGTTATGATATAAATTGCATCGATATATATATATATATATATATATATATATATATATATATATATATATATATATAGTCCTACTCAAATAGAAAATAGCTTAAATGAGAAATAGAAAACATTATCCTTATAACTGCCGCACCTACACACAAATTAAATACACCCTCACACACACAATTCCATCTATTTTCCTTCGTTTTTAATTTGGTTTTTCCCGTCAATTGGCATTTTTTTTTCAAATCTAATTTCACCACATTTTTTTTCATCTCTCAACGATCAATTTTCATACCATATGTGCTATATTTCGGCGAATATAATTTATAATTAAAATAAATTTGTCATTTATCAGATTCAAACTTCAATCACTAAATTATATTACAGAAACCACTAATTTATATTATAGAAATCACTAATTTGTATTACAGAAATCACTAAATTATATATCCTGGGTTCACAAAAAATAATGGAAATCAGCGAAAAAATAAAAGTAACTGAAATATAGCACATATGGTATGCAAACTGATTGTTGGGAGATGGAGAAAAATGTGGTGAAGTTAGATTTGAAAAAAAGTTAACTAATTAACGAAAAAAATCAAATTAAAAATAGAGGGATCATGTGGGATTGGGTGTGTGATGGTGTGTTTGATTTATGTGTGGATGTCTCTCCTTACCCGTTAGATTAGATTTAATATGTGGTGTAGATTTTATTTTTTATTTTTCATTCTAAGTTATTTTATATTTGATCACTTGCCTATATATATATATATATATATATATATATATATATATATATATATATATATATATATATATATATATATATATATATATATATATATATATATATATATATAGTCCTACTCAAATAGAAAATAGCTTAAATGAGAAATAGAAAACCTTATCATTATACTTGCCGCACCCGCACACAAATTATATACACCCTCATACACACAATCCCATCTATTCTCCTCCGTTTTTAATTGGATTTTTCCCGTTAATTGGCAAAAAAAAATTCAAATCTAACTTCACCGCATTTTTTTCATCTCCCAACGATCAGTTTCCATACTATATGTGTTATATTTCGGCCAATATAATTTATAATTAAAATAAATTCGTCACTTATCAGATTCAAACTTCAATCACTAAATAATATTACAGAAACCACTAATTTGTATTATAGAAATCACTATTTTGTATTACAGAAATCACTAAATTATATATCATGGGTTCACAAAAAATAATGGAAATCGCCGAAAAAATAAAAATCACCGGAATATAACACATATGATATGCAAACTGATTGTTGGGAGATGGAGAAAAATGTGGTGAAGTTATATTTGAAAAAAACTTCCCTAATTAACGGGAAAAATCAAATTAAAAACGGAGGGATTATGTGGGATTGGGTGTACGAGAGTGTATTTGATTTGTGTGTGGATGTTCCTCCTTGTCATTAGATTAGATTGAATATGTGGTGTAGATCTTATTTTCTATTTTCTATTCTAAGTTATTTTCTATTTGATCACTTGCCTATATATATATATATATATATATATATATATATATATATATATATATATATTAAGGGTAGAGTTCCAATAAAAAAAATTAAGTTATAAATTTTTTAAATTATTATTTTTGTATATAACTGAAAAATGATTAATACTCAATTAAAAACGTATTTTTGATATTTTTGTGAATAATTGTACTTTTTTGTTAGGTGTTGAACACATATATAACATGAGTTAACATCTTCTGTTGAATTATAACTATATTTATGTTGAATTAAATATATAACTAATTTTACAATGATATAATTAAGTAAATTATATTAATTAATTTATATTTAATATTTCTATACCCTAGTTAGATATTGATGAACCCTAAAATGATATTTTAAATATAAATAAAATGTGATCAAGACGAGTTATATTATAAAATGATGATATTTTTTGCATTTATTTTTAACACTAATTCTTCATATAAGTGGTGATTAAGATGTAAAAAAAAGTTTGTAAATTTATAATTTAAAATTTTTATTTAATTCAATACCTATTTATATTTATCTTTTTTTAATTAAAAAATTATATACAACACTTAAAATTTATAATTTTAAAAAATATTGGGGTAATGTTCAAAAGAGATCAACTATAATTTTATGATTATGGTTTTGCTACAAGTAGCATATGTAAGATTGCATATTTTATTCTTTAGATCTCCGGCGCTTTTGATCCAAAAATTCAAATTTGGATTCCGATCCAAATTTTGGTTCAAATTTCTGATCAACTCAGTATCGTGATCCAAATTTTCATTCAAATCACTATTTACATATTATAATACATAAATACTATATTAAATTATAAATTATAAATTTAATGTTTAATCATTATCAATTATTTATAGTATATTTACTAAATTAATTAATTTAAAGTGATAATTTTTTAATATACGTAAATAATTTAAAATTTGTATACTTAATTAACGACAAACACATGTATTTTATTATTTAACATATAAAATATCGTTCATACATACTAATTTCTGGAATCAGTATATTCTTCCCACAAATGCTCAATTAATGTAATTTTTATTTTATACATTTAATGTACTTCTATTTAAATTCTAATGCAATATGTTTTTCTCATTATTATAAATTTCTTTCTAAAAATTAAATTTTATTAACTATTAGTTACATACTATTATTAATTAAATAATTAAAAATTCACAAATCAATTTTAAATCTAGTAAATTAAAAATATATCAATAATAAAATCATTATTTTAATATTAAACTAACTAATCCAAATTTGAATTAGTGATGATCCAAATTTGGATCCAAATTTGAATTTTTTGATCACCGCAGGATTTACTCTTGTTTTTTTGAAGTTTCTAGATAATGTTATTTATTGCTCAAACTTCTTACCATATCCAGTTATTTCGGATCTATTTTATGATGACTATTATAAATGTATTACTCCCTCCATCCAAATTCAAGTGGTTTGTTTGACTTTTGGTGGTCAATTTGATTAAATTTTGATCGAAGATTAAATATTATTCTTTTAAAATTTTTAAAAATTAAAAGTTACATTTTAAAGTAGATATAATATATTTTCTAATGATATTATTTTTTAAATTTTTTATAATTATATTATATATATAATTTTCGGTCAAAATTTAGTCATATTGACCTCTAAAAATTAAACAAGATACTTGAATTGGGACGGAGAGAGTAATAAAAACTGAGGAGAACTGATCCGAAGACATTGACTACAGAAAATAATACATTTTTTTGACTAATTAGGCTTATATGTTTTATAAATGAGTATTTATTCTAATAATACACCTTTATTTACCTTAATCCTCTTAGTTATTCTAGGCAAAATGTACTAGTAATAAGTAATAACCTAGATGGGTTGGGGGTCTTTTTTAAATTTAAATTGTATTCATTTGTTTTGACCGGATTATTTCTTCTTCTTTTTGGAAATTTAATAAAACAAATTTCAAGAAATAAAGGATAATAATAATTTTTTTGAGTTGATACATAAATTTATCTCCCCCTCCACCGACTAGTCCATACAAAAGTTGCGGCTGCACAAAACACTGAGCCGTTAGAGTAATCTTATGTTACTTTTTATTTATATAGAATAAGAATAAGTGACGATAAGTGATAAGTAAATGATTACTAGTTATTAATGTGTTTGAATGATTTATTTATAAATTAAATAAAGTGTTTGGTAAATTTTATTTATAAGTTGACAAAAAATGTTTGTAAAAATTATAACATAATTTTTTAAAGTTAGATTAAATAGTGTTCGGATAAAATATGAATTTTTAGTATAAAATTCTAGTCAAAAGTAAAATTATTTATATTGAAAATTTTATGAATAATTTTTTTCGTATATATATATTATATTATTCAAATTATTTGGTAAATGATCCTTATAAGTTGGGTAGGATTTTTTATTTAAATTAAATTATTTAATAAATGAATTTCATAATTTAAAGAAACAAAATTTAAAAACATAAATATTATATATATTATAAAAAAACTTTATTTAAGTTTAATCAAATGTTTGAAATGAAAATTATAAAAAATAAACAAAACTAAAAAGTTATCAAATTTATGTTTCATTGTAAATGTGAGAAGTAATAATAAATAATTAAAAATATAAATTTTAATTTAAAAATTAGTGGAAACAGACAAGATAATCAAAAAATTATAAAATTTATAATAAAGAAAACAATTACGCAAATATTTCTAAATGTTGTTTAATTAACTCAATGTTTGATTTCGAAAGGAAAACAAAAATAACAATACTTCAAAGTTCAAATATACGTTACCAATAAATTCTAAATTTGAGTTGCTGTAGAGTTTTATAGTATAAACTATAAAGCAGACAAGTTAAGTTAAGTTGGTCATAAAAAGTACGTCATTCATTACTTATTACTTAGTACCGTATATGTAGCTTTTAAGTACATAAAAAGTGACATCCGAACGGACCTAGTTAAGTTGTTACGGACTTGCTACTCGTATTAGCGGCTTGTATGATCTCCCAAACATACACAGATAAAGTTGTTTGTTAATAATGAGCAAGAATACACAGGCATCTTTATTTAATAGCTAGATGCCTACATAGAGGCCGGTAAAGTTGTTAATGAATGTGATTTGACCATGGGACCTTGCTCTAATAAGACAGTGGAGAGGCTTCCTGAGCTGTTTGGAAAGCTATATATGGAAATATAACAAATTGACAATGGTGAAAAAATTAGATGAACTAAAACCCCATTTCCGGAACTTCATTAACCATAAGGTAGGACTAGGACACAATGAGAAACAAATAAAATTAAATTTTCACGATTGAGTTTCGATTTACACCATAATGAACAAACAGTAGCTAAATTGAGCATATTTCATCACAGCCAGAGGACCTGGATCTGCATATGTTTATTTATGGCTCAACCATTGAAATCTTTATTTATTAATTATTATTATTATGCGGGCTCAAGTAAGTACATTATTGATCTATAAGCTTATTCAGTTGGGGAAACAACTTAAAACAAAAAACAACAAGGCGATTAAGCATCAGCCCAGGTGATATCAAACTCTCCAACATTTCCATCCAGACCTAAAGCTTTCCAGACAGCTTTCGAAGCATCCACTATCTTATTAGAGCAAGGAGGCTGATAGTCATGATCACCGTCACATCCCATTGTCGAATCACATTCATCAACAACTTTAGCATCTACACTTCGACCATTAGCACTTATAATGATTTATTTTAGGCATCTTGATCCTGCATTATACCAACCAGTCGAAAGTGCCACGACACGAGTATTGTCATCATGATACTGGCTATCGCATTCAGATGGACCACCACCATCTCGGTGTTTTTCAAAACTGTTTAGAGTTAGAGTTGCCTTCGTATGTTTAGTGACAGGAGGTGAACATTTGTAAGTGGTGTAGAGCTTTCCTTGAACACAGCACTCGGAACCATTCTCCTGATCGCATTGGCCAGGAGGTGGTTTTGTTCCTTTGAGTTTTCCACTACCTCCAGCAGGTGTACCAAAAATAATGAGCAGTGATGCAAGAAGAAGAGATGCAGAAATGAAACTCTTCATTTCTTAATTTCTTTTTCATTTATGAGATTTACTGGAATAGTGGAATCTCATTCATTTATTAGTTTTTGGTTGAAATCTTTATAAGTGGTTGGAATGGTAACTTGATGCTGGTTAACGAGTAACTGATTTCTTACTTGCATTCTCATTCATAGTTCAACCTCTTTTTTTTTTTGTCATTCATATCACAACAAAAATCTAAACACCCCCTATAATGTACAATGCTGCCTTCTTAAGATACCATTTATTCCCTTCTAGAACTTAATCATGGAATCGCCCCCAAGTGGTTTATTCCGAAATCCTACTTAGTATTGTATTAGTTCGTGGTTTTGTCTGCAGTGGATTATGGATGTGCCGGTTCACCATTGTGATCTTGCTCCTAATTCAGTAACTTCTGCAACTTTAGGTCATGCACCTCAGCTCATGGCATCGTAAATAGTTACATGCATAGCATTTCAAGTTGCATTAGTATAAATTCAAGTTAATTGGTTGGTTGATCAGTCAGTTAGTAAAAAGGTGGTTTAGTCATTGTTTACTTCCCCTCCCAATCTCCCATAGTGCTGATACAGTGATACAGGTACAACCGGTAGTGTTTGAAAGAAACAGTTTTTACTCCGTGGTACAAGAGGGGCAAAATAAGTATTGTTGCGAGTAAGAAATTTAAAAATACTTGCAAGACTTCGATGTTTTACTTGAGAATTATTATATATCCCCGGCCTAAACATGAACAACATTTAGTGCAAGAGACAATTATCTAGGAAGTTCAATCATAACTAACCACATCACTGATCTTCGGTACTGTTAATGCTGATTACACTTCTCTATTTTAAAACGAAAACAGAATTTGGTTCATGATCAACAACTGTCTACTAACAAAGCATCAAGATTTGGAGGAGTATCATTTTTACTAAAAACACTCTGGATATGAACAATTGGCCTGAGCAAAGCTATGATAAACAAAGAACGATTGAATACCTTAACACAAGATAAGATCACTAAACCAGAGAGGGAATAATAATAAAATTACTACGAATGGCATGTGCCACCATAAATTAATGTGTTTCCTTTTAATTTAACTGCTTTTTGATACATAATTATTTTTTTAATATTTTTGACATAATTATTTTGTTGTACCTGAATTCTTACATTCAAAAAGAGAGAGGTTCATATATATATTTTTTCTTATTCTTGAATCCTTACATTCACACAAAGAGGAGTTCATAAATATCGGAAGAAGATTTAAATCTGCCTAGTATGGGCACGAAGATGAACTCCTTCTTTGATTTGAAGAGTCATCATTGTCCTGTAGGTCACATTTTTGTTCCTCTCGTCATCAGCTAGTTTGAAGCGAAAGTAATGCAGAAGTGCTATGGATACTATCTTCATTTGCCGATAAGCAAAGTCTTTCCCTAGGCAAATTCTTGGACCAGCCTATGCAACAAAAATTCAACCATGTCTTGTTAGTCATGAGCAAGTACGTATATATGCATTACCTAGCTTTATTAATGGATTTATAGATTCGCGTGTGTGTTTGTGTGTGCCTATATTAGGTATAGCTCTTTCCGTACATGAAATGATATGAATTTGAATGGTGACTCGGGTTTAAAAGTTCCATCAACAAGCCATCTCTCCGGCTGAAAATCCTCTGCATCTTCGCCCCAAATGTCATGATTTCTTCCCATTGCATATGCCAAGTAGTATACATTGTCACCCTTCTTTAATTTGTAGCCATTTGGAAGAATATCGTCTATGTCTGCGCATCTCCCATCCTTGATAAACAATGTTGTCATCATCAGCGCACAAGTGGAAACTTATTTTTTAGAAGGATTAGCTTTATATAGAGATGCATAGATAAATTGATACCAGTGGGACAGCAGGGAAAAGCCTCAATGTCTCTGTCAATGCTGCATGAAGGTAATGCATTTTTTCAAGTATTTCATCAGTTATTTTTGCCAGGTAATCATCAACACTAGCTCTATTTCCCTGATCACCGACAACTGTTTCAATTTCTTGGACGAGTTTCTCTTGTATTAGAGGATTCTGACAAAGCATATAAAGAAACCATGAAAGTGTATTTCCAGTAGTATCTTTGCCAGCAATCATAAAGTTGAGAATTATATCTCTGAGGTATTGATCATTCATCTCTGGATCCTTCTTGCTCTCCACCAAAAACCTCGAAAGTATGTCCTCCTTGTCGCTCTAGTAAAAATTGAAAAAAATAAATGAGCAAGTACACAAGTATATGCAGTAGAGCTGTTTTTACTTTTACAATAAATAATCCAGTAATTACAATGTACTTGTTTGACTATAACTTACAAAATTTGTTCTATTTTCGGTCTGTTCTCTCTTCCTAGTAATTAGCTGTTGCACAAAATCTTGGATGATTTTGATGTTCTTCTTAAGGGATGCTTCTGAACCAATGTTAAGAAATCTCTTCAGCTTCCAAAATGGATCTATGTGGCGGTGAAATGTTAATGCATTCGAGTCATCAAACGCCTTGATAAAAGTTGTAGCTTTGGTTGATCCTTCCAAGCTTCCTAAATCTACTCCAAATCCAACTTTGAATATGGAATCTAAAGTAAATTTCATTAACAAATCCTGCAAAAATTCACTGAGTATCTTAATAGTGCACAAAATTTAAATAAGGTGCTGGAAATGATGATAAAATATAGAAATGCCATGGATTTTCCTATATGTATCGAGTTTTTTAGTCTACTTACTTGTACATCGAAGTTTTTGCTAGCAGTGGCATATTCAGAAACTGTTCTAACAAAATTAGCTGCCTTTTTTCTGAATATGTTACAGCTGAAGTCTCTCAATACCGTTGTTGAGAACTCATGACTCACAAGTTTCCTTTGTTGGCGCCACTTAGCACCATTGACAGAAAAGATCCCCTGGCCAAACAGTTCTGTTTCAATATCATGATTATACTGACCTTTCGGGTACTTGTCGAAATCGGTTTTCAGTATGTGTTCAATGATACGAACATCAGTCGTGAAAATTTCCGAGTGATCAGCAACAAGAAGGCGGAAAGTACCATATCGTTTATGAACTTCTCCTAGGTAGTCATGCAGCCTGTTCCAGTGGAATGCCAAGCAATATATAGATCCAGCTACTGGGTAGTATTTTTTACTTGTGATTGATTTTCCAGAAAATGTTTTGACTAGAAGGATTGAGCAGGCTATGAGTAGTAGCAGTAGTAAAAGAGTTGGTACAATGGTTAAGGTGATTGAGAGAAAATCCATTGTGTTCTTTAGAACTCTTGACTCTTACCTAGTTTAGAACCATGCCTATATATAGCAAAAATTATATATACACTTGCAATTTGCATTTATGAATCAGCTTTTAAGGCATCGATCAGCAATTTTCATTTATTAATTTTATCGACGACGTCTGAAAAGACCTGTTCTCACTGTTGACGATGGCAATCAACACCTTTCCCTTCCAATTATTGGAGATACTAGAGATCGACATTTCAAGACTCAATGAACATTGTGTATGCCTCTGAATATCCATAGTAACCATTGTTTATAAATTTTGCGCACATTTTAATCATAGATCTGAAGATCATTGCCCGTTTGAATATGCTAAGACAACACCAATATTCGGGTGCTTAGTTTTAGTAAATCAAAATTCCAGGTTTCAAGGGGAAACTAGCACACAACTTGATAATAAATAATAGGGAAATTCCTAATAGTACCATTGTACTATTGGTTTTTTCTAAATGACACCAATTACTATTTTAGACTTCCAAGTAGTAACACTGTACTTTTGACTTCATCCATATTATAACACTCCGTTAGTTGACCGTTAGTCAAATGTTATAAAATTATAATTAATTAAAGGGAAATTCCTAATAGTACCACCGTACATTTGGCTTTTCCAAATGGTACCAATGATTGTTTTGAACTTCCAAATCGTAATACTGAACTATTGACTTCATCCACATGGTAACACTCCGTTAGATGAACGTTAATCTTCATGTTTAAAATTATTAAAAATTAAACATAACTTCTGTATTTAGTAATTTATTAAGGCTGGATGTAGTAGTCTGTCACAATAGTGTTAGCTAGAAATAGATATCAATCAATTGTAAAGCATGTCTTGTCTATTTCTAGTTATAGCTAATCTATCTTATGTGAGTTTTATAGATGTCTTGTGAGTTTTACAATTATAATCTTCCTAAAACAAGAAGCTGGAGTTCAATTTGAATTTCAGATTGTAGCAAAAGTTCATGCTAATAAAATTAGATTGAAAGTTACATCTAGTGTTCATTATACTCATTTCTCTATCTGTTGTTCTAACTTAAATCTATTTTACTTGCTCAACCTTACAATCCAGTTGACAGTTTATCTAGTCCATAAAAATCAAAAGAGTGAAAAAGATTTGAAGTATACATTCACCCCCTGTAAACTTCTAGAACTCCTAATTCCTAACATACATGTACACTTTTCCTTGAATCTTGGATATTACTCGAATTAGTAATCTTACTTTTTCTTCATAAGTCTTGTCTTCATTCCAAATGTAGATAAAGGTACCATGTGAAGATTTGACATTCTTGACACCATGAGCACGTTTTACCCTTTTTGCTTGCTTTTTCTCAAGTTGCAATTGTAGACTTGACAGACTACGTAGAAATGTCAAGATCAATCTGTGAATGACTTTACCTAGTCTGCTACTTGAAACAGACTACTGTCAGGAAACTTGCTGTCTTGAATCTTCAATCTCCGCCAAGTTTACTGTAAAAATAATAGTTGCTGTCGTCTGTTTCCAAAAGTTGCTGTCACTTGAATATGTTGTCGTAGGCTCCATAATGTAGAATGTTACTGTCTGAAAATTGATATATGTTGTGCATGAACACTTTGTGAACTTCTATTTCATGGATCATTTATTTCATTTATACATGACAGTAACTATTGATACTTATTGTCACCTACTTGACTATTTGAGCATCTTATTACAAGTGACATTTTAAACATACTGTCAAACTATATATGACAGTATGTTTTACTTAGTTAATTATTAATTAATCTAAGTAAATATTAAAAATAGGGAAAATAAATTCATTCGTCCCTAAACTATTGGTGTTTTATTGTTTTAGTCCTTGAACTAAATATTCCAATATGCGGGTCCTTCAACTTTTGAATTTTTCTGATTGAAGTCCTTCCGTCCAAAAAAACTAACGGACGTTAACAGCATGCTGACGTGGCAGTTACGTGAAAATCAAAAATTCACCGATTGAATTCAAATTTTGATATGTTAATCTACGAGTGATTACAAGAACACAGGTGATAAAAGTTTTCGATTTCGAGTTCACTAACGTATAGAAGTTTGCACTTTAATTTCAAGAACACGAAATAATAAGTTTTTTTCATATAGATTTCTATACGTTAATGAACTCGAAATCGAAAACTTTTACCACCTGTGTTCTTGTAATCACTCGTAGATTAACATATCAAAATTTGAATTCAATCGGTGAATTTTTGATTTTCACGTAACTGCCACGTCAGCATTGACTAACGTCCGTTAAGTCAAATTTGGACGGAAGGACTTCAATCAGAAAAATCAAAAGTTGAAGGACCTGCATATTGGAATATTTAGTTCAAGGACTAAAACAATAAAACACCAATAGTTTAGGGACGAATGAATTTATTTTCCCTTAAAAATATTAAATAAATGAATGAAATTACAAAGGGAAAATAAATTCATTCGTCACTAAACTATTGGTGTTTTATTGTTTTAGTCCTTGAACTAAATATTCCAATATGCGAGTCCTTCAACTTTTGAATTTTTCTGATTGAAATCCTTCCGTCCAAAAAAAACTAACGAACGTTAAAATCCTGATGACGTGTCACTGATGTGACATAAGAATTTCTTGTTTAGGTCCCTGAACTTTTCCATTTCCTGGTTTAGGTCCTTAAACATAAAATTTTGAAAATAATTGAATATTTATAAATTTTAAACATAAAAATCTGAACATAAATTTTTTTATGTTTATCGTTTATTTTAAAAATAAAATTTTAAAACCATACACAACTCTAAACATCTAAATTTATGGTTATCAAGCCACTTTTAATGTCAATTACAATTAGCATGTCAAAAGGTACCGGGGTAAGATTCTTCTGGGTGTAACTCTAGTTTTGAGATTTTGTGGATATCCCTTTACTCGTGTATCAGATCATTTTACTTTTATCATGTTTATATTGTGTTTCATCGAATACGAGTCAAATATAATCCACTAACATTAAGTATTATTTTTTTTGAACTATATAAATAACTATTTCATTGAAGAATAAAACAAATCTGATATGCATATCATATGTTCGAGCCGGATACGAACCAGGTTGACGGATAGTCCGAATCAATTTACAGCCCTAGTCATGCCAAGCCGAAAAGCTTCATACAATAAAAATTTAAAAATAATTGAATATTTTTAAATTTTAAACATAAAAATCTTAACATAATTTTTTTATGTTATCGTTTATTTTTATTTTAAAAATAACATTTAAAAATAAACATGATTATCGTTAAAATTTATAAGTATTTAATTATTTTCAAAATTTTATATCAGTGACACGTCATCAGGATTTTAACGTCCGTTAGTTTTTTTTGGACGGAAGGACTTCAATCAGAAAAATTCAAAAGTTGAAGGACTCACATATTTGAATATTTAGTTCAAGGACTAAAATAATAAAACACCAATAGTTTAGTGACGAATGAATTTATTTTCCCTAATATAATTTTATTCAATTTCGAATAAAAAATAATACAAATAAAATTAGATTATACATTTTCAATAAAAATTATATATATTTATTATAACTTGCATAAATATATGTATGTATGTTTACATATTAAATAATTTTAAATAATAGTTGACCTACATATTTTAACATTTTACTAAGAAACTTAATTTATATAATTTAGTTTTTTTAAAATTTCATGATCACTTTTTACCACTTTTAACATTTAATTTGGATTTAATATTTTTTTATTTAAATTGTAATGTGTGTTATATAATTTTATTAATCAATATAATTTAATACATTGTATTATTTAATAAAAAAACAATACACAACTATAATTAAATTATTTAATCAAAATTAATACACAATTATGTAACCCAAATAACCACACATGACCTATGTAACTAGGTAACGTGCAAGTACCTTGGAAGTGTGAGTTACTTTAAAGATATACAACCAAACACAGTACTCATATAGGTTCCATGGTAGTAGCTCTTGCAGTGTTGAGTTATATCAAACCAAACGAGACATTAAAATATTATTTTGATTTAATTGCATTTTGATGTCCTGAACTATGATATTTTTACAGAAAAATGACTCAGTTATAAAATTTGTCACTTTCATGGCCAAACTTTTTATTTTTTAACACTTGATTGTATTCCGTTAATTTTTTTAACAAATATTAGTGAAATAATATTTAATTGCATCTTGATGGCCTAAATTATAACTTTTTTGCAGAAAAATTGCTCAATTAAAAAGTTTATCAATTTGTCAGTCAATTATTTATTATTTTTAATAACTAATTATATTATAATTTTATATTCACACTCTATTTTATAGTTTAAATAATTATAATTATCAAACTTTTTAAATTTAAAATTATATTACTATAAATTTATAAAATAAATATATTTATGAGGTTTATTCTGTAATTTATTTAAAATTGGAAAAAAAATCTATTTTTTAAAAGAGTGATATTTTATAAAATAAAATCTAATCATATATTTACGGTTATAATTTTTTTGATTTATAAATTGTGTTAATTTTTTTTTAATCTCAAGTATTGATTAAATATAAACACTGCTCAAACTCATCAAATTCATTTTTTAATGAATGTAAACTATTCAAGTAGTTCCGGTATTAATAATGATAAGATAAAGAAAGTGGACAATATTGGATGCAATCAACTATTAAATAATAAATAATTCGACTAACAAATTAGTATTTTTTATAATTGAGCCATTTTTTGTTAAAAAATTATAATTCAAACCATCAAGTGCAATTAAATATTATTCCACTAATGTCTGTTAAAAAAATTTAACAAACTACAATCAAATATTAAAAAAAATAATAATTTGGCCTTCAAACTGACGACTTTTATAATTCAATCATTTTTCTGTAAAAATATTATAGTTCAAGTCATCAAATACAATTAAGTCTATTGTTTTTGAGATTCTTAGAAGAACGCTTGCAGGTTGTAATCGAGCAATGTGGAGTACTGATTGGACTGGTATACTTGGAGCCTATGAAATAGACTTAACAAATGGCTGTGGGATAAGTGAATGCATCTATTTTTGAAGTGAAAGCGGCTGGATTAAACCTGTTGACAGACTGTCAAAAAGTTGAAGAGCAGAGTATGAGTACAAGTACTAAAGCGAGAACACTCCTATAATGAAGATTCGGGAGAAGCCATTGCATGGTTGGGTCAAAATAAATGTAGATGCAGCAAAATTTAAAGATACAAACTACATTGAAGTAGGCAGTGTAGTTCACGATGAAGCTGGGGATTTCGTCATGGCCAGGTATGGAAAATTTGAAGGATCATTCCTACCCAGTGAAGCAGAAGCAATCAGCTTCGAAGTTTTATCACGGCCAAAGAGCAAGAATCCTAAAAGATGTATATTTGAAACCGATGCTATTCCTTGAGTCCTTGGGGAGGTTTGCAAAGATATTCGGAAAAGGCCCTATTTTGATATTATTGTTCCCGATTGTATTAATTTGTTTAAGCACTTTGATTGAGTGCTAGTAGTTTGATACGGGAACTCATTTATCAACAAGAATCGGATATTAGAATTTTATCTGATTATTAACTCTAACCCGTATATATCGGGTTTGTGTCGGGTTTCGGGTCATTTCGGGTTTCACCGCCTCTACTTTCTTTTTAGAGTGATTGAAAATATACTTCTATATTATACTCTCTCTCGATTTATATCAACGGATTGTTTTTGCACAAATTTAAAAAAAAAACAGTTCATTTCTCTTTATTGTATATGAAAGTTACATTTCAAATGTATAATATGTATTGTACCCACTTCGTGAGATGTAAAAAAAGGTCTAACATGTATAAAATATTGTTATTACTATTAAATAATTATGAATCAACTGGCGAGTATCTATCATTGCACGTGAAAGCTAATTTATTGTAATTAAATTTAGTTATTTTAAATATAAAATATTTCAAAAGTAGGATTATAAATATAGGTTTCATTAATTTTCGGGTCATTTTCGGGTTTCGGGTTCGTGTATGACTGTATCGGATTGTTTCAGGTTGAATATTTACTGACCTTAATTCATATTTTTTTGGATTGAGTTCGTATTAGTTTCTCATCAGGTCGGGTCAAAAATTCCTACCCCTATCCTTTATTAAGTACTAAGGATTGATATGATCCGGCTCTTGATTTTATTTAACATATAATCATTTACTGAGTCAATTTAATCGATACCGAGTACGGTTATTTTCAACCATAAAAAAAGAAGAAAGTTGGCATTATATTGGTACGTGCCTAATAATTTCTAACAGTGTGTGCGGTGTATGTATAGAGGATATTTTAATAAAAAGTATCTTCGCGAGACTGAAAGTGATCGACTGGGTAATTAGATTATAAACATTCTAAATCCTGGAAATTTTTTTAATGAAATTCTTATATATAGTCATACTTAAATAGAAAATAGTTTAAATGAGAAATAGAAAACCTTATTATTATACCTGCCGCACCCACACACAAATTATATACACCCTCACACACACAATCCCATCTATTCTCCTCCGTTTTTAATTTGATTTTTCCCGTCAATTGACAAAGTTTTTTTCAAATCTAACTTCACAACATTTTTTTTCATCTCTCAACGATCAGTTTTCATACCATATGTGCTATATTTCGGCAAATATAATTTATAATTAAAATAAATTCGTCACTTATCAGATTCAAACTTCAATCACTAAATAATATTACAGAAACCACTAATTTGTATTATAGAAATCACTAATTTGTATTACAGAAATCACTAAATTATATAAAAGTCACCGAAATATATCACATACGGTATGCAAACTAATTGTTGGGAGATGAAGAAAAATGTGGTGAAGTTAGATTTGAAAAAAACTTCACTAATTAACGGGAAAAATCAAATTAAAAACGGAGGGATTATGTGGGATTAGGTGTATAAGGGTGTATTTGATTTGTGTGTGGATGTCCCCCTTGCCATTAGATTAGATTGAATATGTGGTGTATATTTTATTTTCTATTTTCTATTCACTTGTCTATATATATATATATATATAACATTAACATCGCCTCAAAAAAATTAAAATGTAAAATAATAACATGACAATTAACTGATATGGAAATTATTGATATAAAGTGTAAATTTCTAGTATGTTAAAATTTTGTATACATATACGTTATGAAAATAAAATTCGTGAGATTATCTCAGAAAATTATCCGAGTGTTTTTTTAATGCGGGTACTTTTATAATTGTATATAATTATCTATATATAATAACACACTTGTCTATCTATATGGAATTTTTTTTAATCTCAGAAACATTAATCTCATATGTAATTCAATTTTTTTTATAAAAAATTGATGGTTATTTATATTTATTGTAAAAATATAGAACATATTTTTTTTTATATATTTCTATAATTGAGTTTATTAAACTTTGCAGTTTCATCAAAATTATTAATCAAAACTAATTCTTTTAATATTCAAATATATGTTTACACAAGATATCAAAATTAAATTATTTTCTTTATCTCATTCTTAATGACATCATTTCTTAATTTATTTATACTTAAAATGTTACCATACTTAAATTAATATAATAAATGAAGTGTTAAAGTTGTTCATTTATTTGAAAAATTATACATATTTAATCTTTTTATTATTAATTTAATATAATTAAAAAAAGAAAAAATTATTAAATAACACATATGGGAAAGTAGAGTTTTATTATTGAATAATACACATGGGATAGTGGATAGAAGTAAAATGATTGACAAAAATAATTTAAAGTCCCACTTGAAGTGATAAATTTTATAAAACCCAACTCTTCAAAATTTTGAAGTAGGGATAGCCTAGTGGGATAAGTTTTATAATATTATCATTATTATTTGTCCCGCATTTATTATATTAACAGATATTAATATAATATATTTATATTCAATTCTACGAATATGTGTAATCACATGTATTATTCTCTAAATATTAACTTTTAGTTTTAAATATTTATTATAATTTTATTTTATATAAAAATATATTTTATTTATATAAAAATATTATTTCACCATATGAAATAATATATATTTATTATATAAAAATTTTACATTTTTGTATATTTAGTATTAAATGAATAAATTTTAATATATAAAATAATATATGTTTAAATTTTATGATTATATATATATGTGAATAGGAAGCGGGTAAGAGGATTAATATCAATATCCATCCTGTATTCTTAATTTTTAATTAAATATTATATATTCCCTTCAATTAGAGCAAGTTCAACGGTTCTCTATTAATTTTCTTATAAATATTATAAAATATTATATTCTAAGTAATTTAAGACACTATTATTATTATCATTTATAAAATTATATGTTCATTTAAAAAATAATAATAATAATTTGTAATATTTGATAAATATTAATGATTTATTGTTCATATTACTTGTTTGTATTTTTTATTCATTAAAAAATATATTAAATTAATAAATTGTTCAAATACTCAACTAAACATATGATACCAGATACATATCATTTCAACCCTGATTCAAATCCGATATGACTCCCGATCTTGAGAGAAACGTTTGTAAGTTGATTCTTTAGAAAAAGAAGAGCTGGTAGGCTGATGAGCTGTATGTGGGTGTTAAAAATTGAATCCCCTTGAAGTGTTGTTTCAAACTCAAATCTACACCCTAATCCTAGCATTAACTCAAGTGTAGGCGCGGGGCTAGGATTTGGTTCACTGCTCCATCTATCTATCTATTCTATTTATTACAGTATATATAGTATTTAATAGCGCGGCAACTAGAGGGTTCTGTGAGCCCATTTAATCCCGGCCACTTGGGATCAATATAACGGAGCCGAGTTAGTTGATCTGGGCACCAACCTTCACATCATGCCAATGCACTTGCAACTAAAGTTGATGAATTAGAAGACAATATAAGCATTTAGTACTAAAACATTTGACACTAGTTGGAATGTGTTGGCTCACTGAATCTTGCATATATATTTGACAGACAAAACTCATTGATTCATCTGTCTGTCGTTGACAATGTTCACATAATCATGCAGCTGTTAAATCTTCTCGTTCTTGGTAATTTTCAAGATATGCTTAGTGTACGCAGCATTGGGATTAACTTTTTTAACTGATTGATAAAAACATTTGGTAGCTTAAAATTAGACAAGATTTTTAGAATTTAAGAAATTTTTAATTTGATTAATTTTTTTTATATCTGGTATATAAGTTTAAAAAAAAAATCCACTTCCAAGCCATAGAAGTACACCGCAAAAATATTAAGATTTAAGAATTATGAGATTTACTGGAATAGTGGAATCTCATTCATTTATTAGTTTTTGGTTGAAATCTTTATAAGTGGTTGGAATGGTAACTTGATACCGGTTAACGAGTAACTGATTTCTTACTTGCATTCTCATTCATAGTTCAACCTCTTTTTTTTTTTTTTTTGTCATTCATATTACAACAAAAATCTAAACACCCCCTATAATGTACAAATGTACAATGCTGCCTTCTTAAGATACCATTTATTCCCTTCTAGAACTTAATCATGGAATCGCCCCCAAGTGGTTTATTCCGAAATCCTACTTAGTATTGTATTAGTTCGTGGTTTTGTCTGCAGTGGATTATGGATGTGCCGGTTCACCATTGTGATCTTGCTCCTAATTCAGTAACTTCTGCAACTTTAGGTCATGCACCTCAGCTCATGGCATCGTAAATAGTTACATGCATAGCATTTCAAGTTGCATTAATATAAATTCAAGTTAATTGGTTGGCTGATCAGTCAGTTAGTAGAAAGGTGGTTTAGTCCTTGTTTACTTTCCCTCCCATAGTGCTGATATATGTACAACCGGTAGAGTTTGTAAGAATCAGTTTTACACAACTATCTCAAGGCATTGTGATTTGTGATTCCTCTATGATTTCTAAAGCTCTCAAATGAGCTGATCGCTTGATAGGTTTTGTAGATTTGGTTTTTAATGCAGAGTTTTACTGAAAATTCTCTGGTTTTTGCATCCTGAACTAATCAGAATCTAAATATATATATATTTCTTGTACTACGGAGATTGGCTAGATCAAGATAATTGCCTTGGGGGGAGGGTGTTTCTATCTTGGTGATGTTGGTGTGTTGGTTAATACTACCCCTTATGTATGTCATATCTATACATTTCAATCCATAAGGCCAATACGAGAAGAAAATTTGGGCATATGAATTCAAATGGACAAACTTCTGATTTGCAATTTTGCAAATCAAATTTTTATGTAATCTGGGTGATAGAAGTTTGGATAAACAAAACTTGCAAAACCATTACCATCACCATAAATATAATAATTTGGCATAGTATGAGGAGAATAAAGACTTGGATCAAAAAACATGCACATGCATTTTTTTTGCAACTGTGCCACACGGGTCCGCATTACAATAGTGCAATTGAACCTGCAATGACCCATTTAGACCTCACTCTTTACCATCATTTGGCAAGGCAAGGACCTTATCGGCAATGTAAATGCGTATATGTGTGTGGCAAATGAGTACTACAAAAAGAAGATGAGCCAACGGGCACAAAATTTACCATACAAATCCTTTTTAATTTTTCAATAGTACATTCAATACTCAAAATATATCAGCAATGTATCTGAACTTCATGAAGTTTTTATTTAAAATATAACTCAGTAACTCAACTCAACCTTACATCTGATATGTGAAATTCAAATGTGACCACTGGCTTGAGATTTGACAAACTTCCTCATTGGCACCAAGGCTACCACCATTATGGCCATCCCCTATCCATAAGCTGCTTGATGTTGATGGGCTGCTGCAGACCTCAAGCTCTTTCGATCTGCATTCTTATATGCATTCTATGTCGCTGCACAAAATGCAAAAAGAAAATTTGTTAAATAATAATCGATCAAAAGCAAACAGAATAAATATTATTCGGTAAGATTTAAAAGTTTAACTTTTGTGTAATGATTCTAGCTACCTGGAGATGGCTTTGGATTTCATTATATGTCAGGTCACTGACTCCCATCAATTGTTTGATTTCTATTGGAGTTGCCGTTGTAAAAATGATGTGATAAGAACATTTAGAAAACAATATATTTAGAGAACAAATCTTTCATGCAAAAAATATTTATAATCACTCATTCCTATTCATCAACTGAAACTGATAGATAAAGTAGATAGACCATCTGCTTGTGTTTTCTTGTTTACTTTTAGTAAGCTACTGTTGAAACAGAGAACTTGCAGCACAAACTAAGCTATGAAAGCATGTAATTGCAGAGAAGAAAAGAAAAGAAAAGAAATGTAAACACTACTTCATCGTACAGAGGTTACATGAATGAATTGAGTTTGTTACAATTATTGATAGCTATGTGTTGTATCCCACATTCTCACTATAACTAACTAACTTTGCAGATTAAGCTACTCTCTTTTTTTTTTTGACAGATCAGATTAAGCTACTCTTTTTTTTTGACAGATCAGATTAAGCTACTCTACTAATCTAATGTATATACAATTTGATAAAATATCTAAATGAACGAGAGAGAGGGAGAGGGAGAGGGTGTGTCGTGTGAGTGAGTGAGAGAGAAAATCTCATCCAAACAGGAAATTTCGTTGAGAGTCAAAAAAAAAATAGTTGAGAAAATAATAATTGAAGATGGGTAAAAAATTCGTACTTTACGATCGGTCCAAAATTATAGTTACGGCGATTACAATTTTTTTTTATACATACTCCTTCCGTTTTATAATTTTATCTTTTTTTATATATATTATTATATTAAGAAGAAAAATTGCATACAAAATATTTTTTAAAAACTTCCTATATAAAAGTTTGAATCATAAATTTTATATTATGAAAGAAAATTTTGAAAATTTTGAAAATATTAAATATAAATATATTTTTTATATATTTAAAAATACGTTAAAAACTTTAATTATAATAAAAATTATGAGGAGGAGTAATTAATAATTCATACATAAAAAGTTGAGGGCATGCATGTCAAAAATATTGGAATAGTACATAAAATGGAGAGTGATTAATGCTCAAAATTAAAAGGGAAATTCCATGTGGTATCGGTATTGATTTTTCGATTTAGTGTCATCACATTTTTGGGCTCCTATTCTTAAAAAATTGGTTTGTGGTCTATTGTAACCCTCCATAAATGTTATGGAAACGTTATAATCTATTTTAAAATTAAAAAAAATTATATATGTTACTATTGTAGTATTGACTTTTTCATGTGGTGTTATTATATTTTTTGACTCCTACATACGATACTCTTAAAAATTTAAGGAAAACACAACTATCCAATTCAATGTGATTTGAATGATATTAATGTTATTGATCTCATTTATGGTTAAAGTTGTAAAACTTGGGGCCAAAATTCAATTTGTATTGCTTATTACAGCTTCATGTGTATAAATGTTTCTATAACTTTTTGTTGACGAAAGAGTATAATAATTGATAAGACAATTCTTTAAGGTACCGTATGTTGGAACCAAAAGTATTATGGCACCAAATAGAAAAATCAAATACTACAGGTACTATATAGAATTTCCCAAATTACAATGTCGAGAAAATGGGTTCTTTGACAAATGAAAATGATATGCTATTGTTATAGGAAAAACATGTGTTTCTATGGAGTCAATTGGACTCACGGCCTATGCTACATCCCTGTTCCTGTTGGGGACTGGTTGGAGCAATTAATGCATTTGAACATAATAAATGTATTTTGTTATATAGAGTTAAGTAATTTTCCCAACTCAGGGATAAAAACATATTCCAAAAATAACTTGTACAAACACACAACAATAAAATAACTTGTACACACAAGGTCTACTCAAATTTTCTAACAAAAGTTCTCTTCAAATGCAACTTTTTAGATTTTAGCATTCTACCATGAGCTATATGACTGGTGTTAAGAGGGCAGGGGATATAAAGATTGACATAATCAGCTTTAGTGTATAGTAGCTACGTCAGTAGCAGTAAAAGTATCATCATTCGAACAAGTGAACAAGTCAATGTTAGCCACTTGCAGACTTGCATTATCAGTATGGACATTTGGCTCTGAAATGCATACCATGCATGATCTATACAGTACTCCTGCTGACATGTAAACATACTTTGAGCTTCAATAGTCAATTGCCATGACCCGAACTTTGAGGCATTACTGAAGAAATCAAATCAAATAAATCTTTGATAGAATCAAGTGGTTATCTGAGTTTCAACAAGGGGTGCCTTGGTTCGATCTCTTGGTCCTGATACATTGTTTAGATGACCTTTAATGTAGCTTTAGTTACTAATTTTGAATACCATATTTGTGTTTTACTATTAGTTTAATTTGATATGATAATCCTGATTTTGACCCCTTGTTGCATAGATATATGTGTAATGTTCTTCAATTTAAGAATCATATAGTTTATCATTGGAGTTTGAAGAGCCTACTTCTTCTTCTTATTACAAGTAAGCTTGGCTTTATTTTCCTTTTAAAGAGCAGTTAACAAGGCAGCATTTACGGGAGCAGAACGTGAAATAACCTTCAAAAACAAGCAATGCAAGGTTGTGTTCATTTTTTGTGGCTTTCAACAATATACAACTTCAACTCATGCATGTCATGTACAAATTTAAGAAAAACAGGGTACTTGTAAAGATCGCAGAAGGAAAATACAGACCCACACATACAAATATGTTTGTAGATTTCTAGCTCCAAGTGGTTCATAGCTTAACAACATAAAATATGAAGAAACATTACGAAAAGAAGTATAAAAATACCTTCTGTCTCAGACAAAATTTTACGCAAAAAAGATGGCGATCATTCAGAAAGCAAGCTACAATCACTGTTCTCATGCTTCTCTTCTTCTTCCTCTTCGTCACTGTCTTGGTGTTTGCAGGCTACATCCACATTGTAAGTCTCTTGAGTCCCCCTAAAACAAAAAGTGTAATTCATGCTTGCTTAGTTGATAAGAGTTTAATTGCTATAAATTATTAGTTGATAAGAGTTTATTTGCTATAAATTAATAATGGTAGTTTATATAATTTATCAATGTTGAATTGCAATGCAGACTATACATACAGGGCATTCTGCTGAAAAACCAATCATTAGTATTTCAAGAATGACAAAGACTCCTTTTATACCACCTCTAGACCGTGTAGCATGGAATGAGACACAAACATGTCCGCAATATAATCCTTTACTGCTCAAATATATGTTGAATCATGACCCTTCAATGAACATGACATGTCCTGATTACTTTCGTTGGATTCATGAAGATCTTCGGCATTGGAGAGAGACAGGAATTTCGAAAGACATGGTAGAGAGAGCTAATAGGACTGCCCATTTTCGATTAGTGATCATAGATGGTAAGGCTTATGTAGAGAAATATGTCAAGTCTATTCAAACGAGAGACTTGTATACTCTATGGGGTATTGTACAACTTTTAAGGTGGGACCCTGAAAGGTTACCTGATCTTGATATGATGTTTGATTGTAATGATCGACCGGTAATTCAATCGAAGGATTATCGTAGACCTAATGCGGGCCCACCGCCATTGTTCCGGTATTGTTCAGATGTATGGAGCATGGATATTGTCTTTCCCGATTGGTCCTTTTGGGGCTGGTGAGTTACTGAGTACGCCTTTCTGTTGATAATTATACTGTGCAACTTATAAGTTGAAAATGAGGTAAAAGTACGCGGTCTCTTGTACATATACCTGAATTTGAATATCAGATTAATTTGTCTTTCTCTACTTCTGGACAAGACCATATGGGTAATGTGGGTATGTTTGTTTTGGTTTGATTTTAAATTATATTTTTGGTGTAGGGTGGAGACAAATATAAAACCATGGGCAAATGTGTTGAAGGATATAAAGGAAGGAAACAAGAGAACCAAGTGGAAAGACAGAGAACCCTTTGCTTATTGGAAGGGTAATCCATCGGTGGCTTCAACCAGGGCAGACCTCATGAGGTGCAATGTCACCGATAAATTAGACTGGAATACTCGCTTGTTTATCCAGGTACTTATATACACACCAAAACAGATCACTCCCTCTATCACAGACACAGTGTTTTTTTTATACATATCATTTTGATAGGTTATGTTATCCTGAATTTATTTCTCGAATATCCCTATCAAACACTTGACAAACATAAGTGTGTACCCTCGGACACTTCATTTCCTTTTGGGCCGAAAACATACAAATGAGTTATAATAATACTACTGAAATTGAAGGTTAAACATGCATTAATGTTGGTACTCCCAAGTCCTAATTAAAAGCTTGAGTGATAGGTATGGTGCAGTCCATGCTTAATCCAAATTAATTCAGTTATTGGATATCTGTTTGCATAATAAAATATGACATGCCTAGTGCATTATTGATTTGATTATTACATATATCCATGTCTCTACTTATATGAGAGAGATATAAAGGTTCAGGTATAAATTACATACAGTACATGTGAATATAGTTACATTGCAGGACTGGAATGAAGAATCAAAGATAGGATACAAGCAATCAAATCTTGAAGATCAGTGCACTTACAGGTTATAGTATTTCCTCTTTTTTTTTTGTACATTGTACATTTAGTCAGAAATATAATCACAATTATTATGCATCTGGTTTTAAAATCTCATTGTCAGTCATTCTTCTCGTACCTATCATTTCATACATAAAGATATAAAATATATATAGAAGGATGGGCTTGGTCAGTAAGCGAAAAATACATACTGGCATGCGACTCTCCAACTTTTTTTGTAACACCACGCTTCTACGATTTCTTCACAAGAGGCATGGTACCATTGCAACACTATTGGCCTATCAGAGACAGAGATAAATGCAGATCTCTCAAATTTGCTGTTGAATGGGGAAATAATAACACTGAAAAGGTAACCTATACTTGCTGCTTAATTTCGTATAAATTTTGAGTCTTGTACATAAATTTTAATATTTTCCCCAAAATTATTTGTCAAAGTCAGAAAACAGTACTACGACAAGAAGAGCAAGTATAACAACTTTTTCAAATGTACGAGTCAGCTAATAAGCTCAGTCAAGCGGCTTATACTTTTTTTTTATACTGCCAGAAGCTTTGTTGATGTCTTTTTTATGATTATGATATTATTATGAATCATTTGCAGGCACAAGCCATTGGCAAAGTGTCGAGTCGCTTCATCCAAGAAGAACTGAAACAGGAATATGTGTACGACTACATGTTCCATTTGCTAAACGAATACGCAAAACTATTGAATTACAAGCCTAGTATACCTCCAAATGCACTAGAGCTGTGTCCAGAAACAATGGCATGCCTCGCAGGTGGTAATTATAACAAGTTCATGATGGACTCCTTGGTGAATACTCCAAGGGATTCAGTTCCATGTACTATGCCTCCTCCCTATGATGCTCAAGCTCTAAAAACATTCATTGATACCCAAATTGGATCAACAAGGAAAGTAGAGGCTTGGGAAAATGAATACTGGCATAAACTTAACAAAAAGCAATGAAATTTTAAATTTCTTTTCTTGATTACTTTTAAGTCACAACTTGATATGATAATGCAAGAATTAAGAGTGTTTAACATTGCTTTAAAAAATAAGGAATTAACTGATTTTCCATTTTCTTGTTCTTGTAATCTTGTTCAAATCTGGAAAAGTTGCTCAAAATTTAACATGAAACAACCAAATCATACAAGAATTTATGCCAATCAAATTTAACATGAAGCACGTTGTTCCTGAAAGCTTGTTAACTAATGTCAACAGCAGAAAAGACTTTAGTGTTACAACAATGATACTGATAACGATAATAATGTATTAAAAATGCTTATAGTATTTTGCATTACCATGCAATAGATAGTAGCTCAAAGCTTCAGCCCTACTGCAGAAATCTGGGAATGTGCATAGCCATCCAAACATAAAATCGTTCTTTCAAGTTTTCTAGAAAGAGGAAATATGCATGTCTCCAATGACGGCTTAGCACTAAAGTACCAATTATACCCCAAAACGTAGTGCTGAAACCAAGTACAACACTTATATACAGCCACCTCTCATATTCACTATCGTCTTCATCAACTTCATACTCTTCAAATGATGGTTGGACGTGATCAGCTGGTTCATCTCCAGGACAAATATTTGTGAGTGGTTTACCACAGAGTCCACTGTTGCCCTTGTATGTGGAGATACCAAATCCCTGCAGTTGAGTACCAGACGGAATTCTTCCCAAAAAATTATTGTTTGAGAGATTTAAGAATGCAAGAAAGTTTAATCCCGACATGCTTAGAGGAATTTCACCTGTAAACTTGTTCGTGGACAAGTCTAAGCTTTCTAACACTTTCAATTGGCCAATCTGCAGTGGAACATTTCCATGAAGCCAATTTCCTGACAAGTTCAGTCCCTTGAGTTCCAGAAGTTTGGTTATACCTATGGGAATTTTTCCAGTCAATTTATTGGTTGACAGATCGATCATTTTAAGATATGCAAAATTTCTTCCATAAACTCCTGTCCCTTCCATCTTGCCAATACATCATCATAATAATAACTATTTCTTGGACTTTGTGCTTCTGCTGGAGCACTTGGAAATTCTGATGGAATAACTGAATCTGTAAATAAATTTGTCGGAGAGTACATATGCTCAGCGACTTCAGTTCCTTTCTCGGTCATGGCAGTAAAATTACTAAAGCATGGGGGAATAGTTCCGAAAATTCTGTTTATTGACAGATCTAGGAAATGAAGATTTGATAGATGACATATTTCATAAGGTATGCTTCCAGAGAATTGATTTGATTTTAGGATGAGAGCATACAACTGCTCTAGGTCTTCCCCAATCCATGAAGGTACCTTTCCGGATAGCTTATTTAACCCAAAATCTATAAAACCAAGGTTGCTGCAGTTTCTTAAAGATGCAGGTACTTCACCATAGAGTGTATTGTTCCGCATAATCAGTGTCTCGAGAGAAACTAGATGACCTATCGACTTTGGAATTGTACCAGAAAAATTGTTATATCCCAAGTTAAGAAACACTAAACCTTGAAAGTACATCCAGTTATCAGGAAGTCTACCAAACAATTGGTTATGTGAGATATCAAGAACCTTATAGATATATCCTTAAAAACCGATGATAGTGAAAGGAGTGTTCCTGAAAACTTATTTCGAGATAGATTCATTTTTGAACACTTAGTGGGAATTGGTGGTAGTGGTCCATCAAAGTAATTAGAACTCAAATCTATCTCTGTAATGTGGTCATATTTCCAGAAAAACTTACCCCTAATTTGGTTGGAAGACAGATTTAACAGCGACAAGCTGCTTGAGATGTTCCAGAACCACATAGGGATGTTATCTGAAATTTGGCTATTAGAGATATCAAGAAGATCAATGTACTCTTGATTTTGAATCCAGCTGGGGAATTTTGGCCCCAATTTGCATGATGCCAAAGAAAGTTCCCGAAGCTGGAAAGGAGGAAGCCATTCTGAGCTGAACTCAAATGTCAGAGAATTAAATGACGTTCTCATATACTCTAAACTTGTGAGACTGGACAAATGTGCTTCAGAGATTGTACTGTGGATAGAGTTCATTGAAAGATCCAGCTCTATAAGACTGGAGAGTTGTCCTATTGACTGAGTTTCCCATTCTGTAAGTTGATTCTCACCAAGTCGCAATTCTCGCAAAGATGAACATCCAGTAAAATCAGGAAGACTCCCAGAAAACTCATTACCATCAAGATATAGTGATTCCAAAGATGAAAATCCTGTAAAATCAGGTAATGAGCCTTTGAGATGATTATTAGACAAATCCAAGAATATCATAGCTGAATAGTGCGCAAAAACTGTTGGTAGATATCCATTTAATTTATTGGAGCTTGCTTGCAATTTTCTGAGGGATGAAAGTAGTGTAATATCAGGCAGTGATCCGGTAAGTTGGTTTTCAGATATCAACAATTCTTTCAAGAAAGCTAAAGGTCCAAATAAAAGATCTTCAAGGTTCCCAGTGAGATTATTGGAACTGAAATCTGCAACTTGCAAGCTGGATATATTACAGAAGGACTTGGGAAGCACACCATTAAGTTGATTTGCAGAGAGATCCAGATAAGTTAGAGCACTCATAAGAGCAAAAGAGACTGGAATTGGACCATTCAAGAGGTTGTGACCAAGATTAAGATGAGTCATAGCAGTCATATGACCAAATGACTGTGGAATTCTACCTACTAACACGTTATAACTCAGGTCCAGTACTTCCAGACTGCCATTCAAGTGAGAAAGCCAATAAAAAATGGATGAATTGATGTAATTTCCTTGGAGATGAAGGGCAGAAATAGAGGTAGAGAAATTGGTTAAGGTAGAAAATGGAGATGACAGGTTACAGTAATTTAGATGCATAACTGATATGGAAGGGATTCTCTGGATAAAGCTTACCCAAATACTGGCATGGGCAATGTCGATGTAAGAAAAATCAAGGTATGTCAAAGCATGTAGATTAAACAGCCACTCGAAGTTCCCACTAGATGTTAAAAAATTATATCCCAGGTCAAGATGCTGCAACTTGAAGAGGTTTTCAAGCTCTTGAGGAATAACTCCAGAAAAATCAGAGTAAGAAAGATCAAGGTATCTTAAGCTATTGAATGAGCCGATAAACTTCGGGACTGGACCATTAAAATTATTATGGCTGAGACCCAAGTACTGCAAGTTGGTGAGGTTTCCAATCTGGTAGGGGATCGGTCCCCTTAGATAAGTACGTGACAAATCGAGGTGAACTAACTTTGTGAGAGAACCAATGAATTCCGGGATTGTCAATCCTCCTAAGAATGTGCCACTGAGGTCCAAGTAGTTAAGATATGATAAATCAAGCAACGAATGGCTGATACTAACATCGCTTTTAATCATGTAAGGTGGGGTGGCAGGATAAGAAAGATCGATGCGAGTTACATAACCAGTGCGATCATCACAGCCAACACCTTTCCATTTGCAGCAATCTTCTTCTTCATTCTTCCATGAAAGAAGAAGATCTTGTCTCTGTGTACCACTAATAACTCCTTGTTTAAACACCAGCAGAGCTTTTCTCTCCATCTCAATGCACCCCATCGTCTTGTCATTTTTGGATAAGGATTCCGATCCAAACGACAATGTTTTCAGGCATAGCAGAAATATAACAACAACTAATACATGCAGAGGATAGATTGCATTCATCATCATTGTAATTGTAATAGAAATCAAGAGGCAATATGAAAGAAAATTGTGCATATGCTTGCCTCACACATTTTCATGCACCTATATATCATTGTCACAAGCAGAGCACTGCTCTGCAGGCAAAGAACCTGGACTATATACATTTTCATTTGACATGATCAGCTCTCTAAAGTCTAACTAAAAGCCTTGTAGTCAACTTTACTCTCATCCACTGATAATTAAAAGAAAAGCTTTGAAGTCAACTTTTAAGTAAACAAACAAAAACATCTTCCGACGAGATGCATCTCACGACCAATTTAATCAAGCAATACTAGACTTTTTATACTTTATCAAAACTCAGGTACAAAATTACAAATATCAACAAAACTGCACCTAATTTACTAATAAAACAATATTTTAAAAATATGGGTCAATTTCTCTACAAAATTTTCTTCAATGGGAAGATTGTGAGAAAATAAAAATTACATTAATAAACTTAATCATTTTACATATTTTCACCTTTTTTTCTTAATTTCCTCTCTTAAAAAAACTTGGAAACATAAGAAAGAAAATCTTACATAAATTTTTTTACTTTCTTTTCTGTCAACTTCAATTCTTTTCTTCTTTTTTTCTTCATCTAAAAAACTCTGGAACCTAGTAATAATTAGTAAGAAGATATATTGTTTACAATTTTCCAGCATTCTCACTTTTTTTATCACTTGAGTAATGGTAGGGGTAATTACCATGTTATTAACTGATCGAAACTTTAATATATTAATATAACTTTTTCTGATCCCGCTCGAATCAGTTTCTAAAATCTCATTTTATTAGTGATATTCAAAGGGTGCATTCAAAAAGATCAGGCATGAGCTTGCGGCTGCGCTATCAAGTCAGTGCTATAGGCAAATCAGTAGGCCAAATGAAAGCAAATCAGCACAAGAGTAAACTAATTCCTTTCTAAGTGTTTTATCAAGTGAAATGGACAGGGAACTTGGACTACTTATTTTAGTCAGCTTTTTTAAAGTCTAGAGTCAGACATGTAATCCACATTTATAGATGAAAGATCAAGCAAAGCAATATAATATCAAATATTATTCTTCGATTAAAACATAAAATTTTATTGAATTTGTTTGTAGAAATGATATATCTAGTTACATGTCAGTATGTCACAATACTACTACATCTCATAATGAAATCATAAGAGTAATAAATACAGGATTATAAGTTTGCATGCTTAATACATATTAGCTGGTAATGGATGTTAATCAAGTTTCCAATATTGGCATAACATTAGTGATCTCACAGTTACTCATACTTGTCTACACTTTCAGTAAACTTAAGATTTGGAAACTGATAAAAGCAATATCATACAAGATGATTATAATTTTAGTTTATGAATTAAGTTCTCCAGAAGAGGAAATATGAATGTCTCCAACGACGATTTAGCACTAAAGTTCCAATAAAGCCCCAAAAGGTAGTTCTGAAACCAAGTATAGTGCTTATATATAGCCACCTCAAATATTCAATATCATCTTCATCAACTTCATACATGCCAAATGAAGGCTGGATGTGATCAGCTGGTTCATCTCCACGACAGATATTCGTGAGTGGCTTACCACATAGTCCCTTGTTCCCCTCATATGTGGAGATACTGAATCCTTGGAGTTGAGTACCAGATGGAATTTTTCCCGAAAAGTTGTTGGAGAGATTTAAGAATGCGAGAAAATTTAAGCTGGACATGCTTAGAGGAATTTCACCAGAAAAATTGTGTGTGGACAAGTCTAAGCATTCTAACCCTTTCAATTGGCCAATCTCCAGTGGAACGTTTCCATAAAATCTATTCCCTGACAAATTCAGACCCTTGAGTTCTAGAAGTCTGGTTATCCCTGTAGGAATTTCTCTAGTCAATTCATTGGTTGACAGATCAATCATCTTGAGATGTGCAAAATTTCTTCCATACTCAAACTCCTGCCCTTTCCATCTTGCCAAAACATTATCAGTGAACCTATAGCTTGTTGAATTTTCTGAATAGTAGGTATGCTCTGTCACTTCAGTTCCTTTTTGGATCATGGAAGTAAGATTACCAAAGCATGGAGGGATAGTTCCAGAAACTCTGTTTATGGACACATCTAGAAAGTGAAGATTTGCAAGATGATATATTTCACAAGGCAAGCTTCCATGAAATCTGTTAGATTTAAGGATCAGAGCATACAACTGCATTGGGCCTTCCCCAATCCATGATGGTACATTTCCTGATAGGTTATTTAGCCCAAAATCTACAAAACCAAGACTGCTGCAGTTTCTTAAAGATGTAGGCAGTTCACCATAGAGCTTATTTTTCGCAAAATCAGTGTCTGGAGAGAAAATAAATGTCCCATTGACGTTGGAATTCTACCAGAAAAATTGTTATATCCCAAATTAAGAAACACTAGACCTTGAAAATGCTTCCAATTATCAGGAAGTGTGCCAAAAAATAGATTATGTGAGAGATCAAGAAACCTTAGAGATAAATTTGGAACAACAGGCAAGGACAAAAACTCTGCAGGAATCGGTGGTAGTGGTCCATCAAAGAAATTTGAACTCAAATCTATCTCTTCAATTAAGTCATATTTACCGGAAAACTTACCCCTAATTTTGTTGGAAGAAAGCTTTAGATGATGGATTACGTGTGAAAGGTTCGAGAACCAGATAGGGATGGTATCTTAAATCTGGCTGTTAGAGATATCAAGATGACTAATGTGTCTTTGATTTCTAATCCAATTAGGAAATTTTGGGCCCAACTTGCAGGATGCCAAAGAAAGTTCTCCAAGTTGGAACGGAGGAAGCCATTCGGAACTGAACTCAAATGCAGAGGAGTTATATGATGTGCTCATATACGTTAAGCTGGAAAGATTGGAGAAATGTGCTTCAGAGATTGTACCACGGATGGAATTTCTTGAGAGGTCTAGCGTTTCAAGACTAGACAGCAATCCAGTTGACTGAGATTTCCATTCTGTGAGTTGATTTTCACCAAGTCTCAAAACTTGCAAAGATGAACATCCAGTGAAGTTAGGAAGACTCCCAGAAAATTCATTTTTATCAAGATTTAACGATACCAAAGATGAAAATCCTGTAAAATCGGGTAAAGAGCCTCTAAGACGGTTATTGGACAAATCCAAGATTTGTTGAACTGAACGGTGTTAAAAAACTGTTGGTAGATATCCATTTAACTGATTGGAGTTGACTTCAAATCCTCTGAGGGATGGAAGTATTGTAATATCAGGTAGAGATCCAGTAAGTTGATTATCAGATATCGACAATTTTTGCAAAAGAGGAAAAGGTCCAGATAAAATATCTTCAAGGTTTCTACTGAAATTGTTATAACTGAAATCTGCAACCTGCAAGCTGGATAAGTTAAAGATGGATTCTGAAAGATCCAGATAAGTTAGAGCAGTAATAAGAACAAAAGAGTTTGGGAGTGGACCATTCAAAAGGTTGTTGCCAAGATTCAGATGAGTAAGAGTAGTCATATGACCAAAGGACTCTGGAATCCTACCTTCTAACACGTTCATACCCAAGTCCAGTTGTACCAGGCTTCCATTCAGGTGGGAAATCCAGTTAAAAACGGATGAGTTGATATAACTTCCGCTAAGCTGAAGGGTAGAAATAGAGGATGAAAAATTGTTTAAAGTTGAAGATGGAGCCGAGAGATTACAATAATACAGACGCATAAATGATATGGAAGGAATCCTCTGGATAAAGCTTCCCCAAACACTGGGAGGAGTAATGTATATATCACTCAAGTCAAGATGTGTCAAAGAAGATAGATTAAACAACCACTCAAGGTTCCCATCACCTTCTAGACCAGAATTATAACCAACACCACCAAAACCAAGATGCTGCAACTTGGAGAGGTTGCCAAACTCATGGTAATTTAATCTGTTCAAAGAGGCAATAAACTTTGGTATAGGTCCACCAAAATATTTAGAGGCGAGATTAAGATACTGCAAGTTGGAGGGTTTCCAAACTCATGTGGAACAACTCCTGAAAAGTAACTGTTGGAAAGATCAAGGTATCTTAAGCTGTTGATGGAGCCAATAAATTTTAAGATGGGACAATCAAAATAATTAAAGCTGAGGTTTAGATATTGCAAGTTGGAGAGATTTCCAATCTGCTCGGGAATTGATCTTCCTATCTGAGTATAAGAAAGATCAAGGTGAATTAAATTTGTGAGTGAACCAATAAATTTAGGAATCGCTAGTCCTTCATGGAAATTGCTACTGAGGTCCAAGTAGTTAAGATATGGTAAATCAAGCAAGAAGTGACTAATACTAATATTGGTTGGATATGTTAAAGATGGGGGAATAAGTGAAGAGAGATAAAGGTGAGTTACATGACCAGTGCGATTGTCACAGGCAACACCTTCCCATTTGCAGCATTCTTCTTCTTCATTCCTCCATGAAGGAAGAAGATTATGTCTTTGTGCGATGCCAAAACCTTGCTTAAACAGCAGCAGTGCTTCTCTCTCCCTCTCAATGCACCTTATCAAGTTGCCATCTTTGTATAAGGATTTTGATCCCAACAACGATGTTTTCATGCCTAGCGTAAAAATTACAGCTACTAAAACATGCAGATCGAAGATGGACTGTGTTCATCATTATAGTAATTTTGATTTAAATGAAGTATCGAAATGAAAGCAAACCAATCACACTAACTGCAAATAAGCACCCTTCGGTTCTTCAAGTGCTTGAATGCTTTAATGTTTTCACTTTCCATGTATGATGTACCTATCCATATCAAGCTGGGCAGTGAACTTGGACTACATTTTCTTTGACATAATCAACTCTCTCAAAGTCTCTGTGTCTGGCTCTTGGCCATGCATGAATGGAAGACTTGGAGTGAATCTTAAAGTAATAAAACAAAGTCATCTTTTACCCAAGTACATCTAACAAGCAGTAAAGCAAATCGAGAAACACAACATTTGCTTATTAACAGATATACAATATGTACGTGTACTACAGTTATACTCAACAAATATACATTAATATATTTACATGTTCTCTCTCAACAATAAGTATATATATCTTTTTTCTCGCACATGTTTGGAACAGAAATTTACAAATTGCAGGTTTGATAAAGCAGACAAGGATTTTTTGTACCGAACTACAAAATTAACAATTAAAATTTCTAAAACAAAGATTTTTTTTTTAACAATTTCAACTCTTTGGGTCAAGTTAGTTTCCTAGGATTATAAATTACAGATTCTTGATTAAGAATAAACTTTTATGGTAAAAATATAATTTCCTATCAAACCAATAAATAACAAGTCTCGAAAAAGTTGCAAATCAACAGTTTATTCAGCTCCAGTCAACCGAACCAACCATATAAACACCAAGTCTAATCCACAAGTGTGAATATACAAGAAATGATAAATCCTACTCCCTCTTGTCCCAATTTATCTGTCCTGTTTGACTTTTTATGGTCAAATTGATCCAATTTTAACCAGAAATTTTATATATTATATAATTGAGAAAAATTATAAAAATTATATTGTTAGAAAGTATATGTAATTTACTTTAAAATACAATTTTCAATTTTCTTAGATTATGAACTAATTTTTTTTAATTATCAATCAAAATTTGGTCAATTTGACCATAAAAAATCAAACAGGACAGATAAATTGGGACGGGAATTACTTACTACAAAAATTATGTTAGCAGGGTTCATCGGTACCCATGATATGAAAACAATACACCATACTTGCATACTAATGTTTACCCATAACTTGTTTTGCTTTATAAAAAGCAAGTGAAAAAAAAGAAAACTAATAATTACAATGTGGTACTTTCAAAAGTAATATACAGGGTGAGATGACTGATACTCAATTCTAGTCGAAAAGTAGCCGGGAAGTCTGCATCTAGTCGAAAAGGAGCCGGCGCCTTGCAGACTTCGAAAGATTCTTGTTTGATGCATCTCTTTTTCTCTTGGAAGAAAAGTTATTGTTATTATCCAAAATCTTAGAGGAGTTCTCTGCAAACTTTTCCTGCTTTTGTAATTTCGATGCACGATAGAATTCTTTTATGCTGAGCTGAACAGATTTTGATGATGTTGCTGCTGCATGTTCTGGAGTTCCCTCAGATCTTATACCAGTCCCTTTCTTCTTGATATTGTCTCTTTTAATTCCTGAAAATTCACAAATGAATACTTAAATGACTTTTGTAGCACAAGGGAAGGGATGGCATAAACAGGAAAAGTGTCGAACCTTTTCTTTTAGGAATTGATCAACTTTTTCAGGAAAAGCTGCTCTAACCAGTTCCATATCTTCATCAGTTAGCATAAATGAGAATCCATCACTACTGCTAAATTGAATTTCTGGAATCTCAGGTTCATCTACTATATGAATGCATTCAATGGATTGCCCAGGCTCGCATGCACTGGACTCTTCAGATAAAATCATATAGGTGGCATTGCCTGCTGCAGGTGTAGCTTTCTTCCATTTGACAACATACAACTGATGTCCTAACTTAACTTTCACACAGTGGATAGAATCAAATACAAATTGTTCATGCAGCAAATTATCTGTTGGATTTGACGCCATTTCTCTCAGAAATATAGTGGACAGCATTGGAAGTATCCTTTGCCTTGTGTAGGAAGGCTCCCAGTTCTGATGATAAGTCAAAAAATCAACCAGCACTTCTACATTTGGCGCTTTCCAGCATAAATTAAGGTCAGCATCTACCATAAAAACCACCAAACTTACTATTAGGTAACACGGCATCAAAGGCATACAAAACTTGTATATATTGCAATCTTTATATACTTAAAGATGTACACATCATTCACTCTACAATAACACAATAATCAAGGACTGTGTGGACAGTACAAAACTAAAAACTTAATATATAAAGCTTGAAAGAATATCGACAGATTTGCTGTAATGGAGTCCAATGTTCTGGTAGGATATCAACAAAAAATGTCCAAGATTCAGATCGTATTTAGTTATTTACAGAAAGAAATTCTTTCCGAACTCTGATGTAGCATCAAGACATATAAAGTCCACTAAACTCACCTTCAACAGTTTCCTGGTTGTAAAGATAGATTCCAATAATATTTTCATTTGGGAAATTCCGCTCCCTGGATATCTTTTCACAAACTTTTATTTCCCAATTTTCATTCTTCTTCTGTTGCTTGTGTTTCCTATCCTGTCATTTCATTACACGTTATTATAAAAAAAAGTGCTCTTAGAAAACACAGCCAGAAAAGAGTTACATTTTGATATATAGCAGATCCTGGGGTCTAACCTCTTGTAAATATACCAATTATATTAAGAAAGTGAGCCAATTATCAATAAAAAAATGTGACAGATCACAGAAGGAGCAGTTACATCTTACCAACTATACTAAGAAACTGAGCACAATTATCAAGTAAAAGATGTACCAGATCACAGGAGGGGCAGTTACATTTGAATGACACCGGTTTTTCCAAGCAGCCTTCCACAGTATCCGATTTACAATATTCACAAGGAAGCTTAATATGCGCTCTCTTGCTTCCTGGATGCCCACATAGAGAGCAGTGAGGAGGACCTTTTGTCTTCCTTAAATTCTCATCTGAACTGGGAACAGAGGAACCTAAGGGGCAAATATCATCTCCGAACTGTATTTTATTGCATTTTCCTATCTCATGCAATCTGCACAACGACATTTATTTAAACACGTGAAGATATCAATCTCTTTAAAAGAAGCAAAACAAGGACCATTTCATAGTCTTACTTATTCAAAATCTCATCTTCACTGAAAGACTTGACAAATCGAAGTGCTGTCTCAAGCCCAATCCCTTCCACACCATTTGAGTCATAGTCATTTCCAACCAGAAGACAAATAGCTATCAAATGTTTCCTTTTCAAACCAAGACCAGCTTCGATATCAGACATATAGTAGCACTCGAAAGGTTCCTGCATACGTTTTCAGGACATATTGGCAACATAAAATAAATCCAGTAACTAAAGCAACATATATTCATCATTCATGTATTAGAACATAAAGAGCAACAATGAAAAGGAGCCTAAAGAGCAACAAGGTAAAAAGTGAACAAATAGACACCTGAACACCACAACCCTCCTCAACACACAAGACAATTCCTTACATTCATCATTCATGTATTAGAACATAAACAGCAACAATGAAAAGGAGCCTAAAGAGCAACAAGGTAAAAAGTGAACAAATAGACACCTGAACACCACAACCCTCCTCAACACACAAGACAATTCCTACATCCTAGAATTGTAGCCTAGTGGATACCCCTCAACCCAGAGGTCGAGTATCAGTGGAAACAAATGTGTGCTTCAGTATTTCAATTTCTTTTATTTGACCTTGCCCAAAAAAACACAGGACTAGTAAATTAACAAGTAATTAAGAAAATAACTTCAATGGAAATTTAAAAATATAGCAACAGCCTCCAACAATGCAAAATTAAGAAGAGATACATGAAGACTCTGACATCTGGAAGAGAACGAAAGGAACGTAACCACAATGTTTCATCCTCTCATTCAGAACAATTGATCTCCGAAAATGCTACAAGCATATATTTACGAATTCTATATAAGGATGTGATAGATGTATATAACAAGATAAGCATATGTCTCAGAGAAGCCTTTACTTCACATTTGTTGTTTATGCATTGTATTAATTGTAAGGATACATGTTGCCGAATATTACAAAAGTAATTCTCTTATTAATATATAGAAGGGCACTATCAATCGACATTAACTAGAGGGGAGATGGAAATAAACACAAAACAAGCACTTACTTTTGTGTTAGGCCTGAGGGATTTTATAACACAGTTAGCCCCGAATAGAAATGCATCACTATCAGCAGTAATACATGCATCCACATGACTTTCTTTGTTCAACTGGGCACACAGAGCTTCAGCCTCTCCTTTTGCTTTTAGAACGGGCATTCCAAGAAGTTTGATCAACTCCTTATATAACACAAACATAATATGCTATAAGTAAAAGAATTCCCATTTATGCTGACATGAGAAGGTTTTATTTTACTATTTACATCTAAGGTATAACTCAAATGATTTTATCTTATATTGTTATAATCTCACATACAGTGGTGGATCTAAACATATATTGTTATCATTAAAATTCCACATACAGTTGTTGATCCAGAAAAGTTTCAACAGGAATCCATAGATCTTAACACATTATGATATTATCACTACACAGTTAAAAGTTAAAACCATTCTGTTATAATGTCACAGAATCACACTGATCATTAGATCCATTCTAAAAATCACTGCTTATCAATTCCATTGCAGAATATGTTCCACCATAAATTTTTTTGGATCAAATAAAATAATATAAATTAATTACTACCAAATTAACTGTTATAGTTAAGCCCAGGGCCCCAGGCCCAGGGACCCTCCTCTTCACAAACACAGAACTGCCTCTATTCATACAGAGGTATGCAACTCGAGCAAGTATTTGCAAATCAATAAAAAAAGGACACAATTAAAAAAAAATAGAGCACTTGGCAATCACTGAAAAACAATTAAAATTTCAGTATATATCCTGCGTAATACTAATAATTAATGAATTATCTTACAATACACTCTTCAACACACTTGACAAACTTGTGATTTCTTTCAACTGAAACACCCTCTTCTGTCACAGGCAAACTCGATATATCAATGCCAGACCCTCGAAAAAACCGTGCAATTCTCATCTGAGATTTCAGCGGAGATGGGGTTCCATCTACTACAAAAACAGGCAAGGCCCCAAACTGCAAACCACATATCTCAACATATTATTTCCATTTCCACCTCCAAAACACACAAAATCAAAAATCCCATTTCTCATAAACCCCATAAAAATCAACCCCATTTTTCATAAACCCCACAAAAGTACAAAACCACCCAAAATCAAGAAAATAGCAAAGAATATTAATAGATTCAAGATATTGTACGTATAGTTGTATGTATAAAGGAGAGGAGACGATGAACTGTAATAGAATTTGTTATATTATGAAAGCTTAACTATTAAGTTTGTTACAGACAAGTACTTATACTAGTAACTAGTCAACCATAGTCAAACATTACAATAAGCCCAAAAGAATTAGTAAGCCCATATTACACTAGGCCCATATGCAATGAACAAGTTGACAGTTGGTTTGTGACTTCATAGCTTTCTGTATGCTAGCTTTATATTGTAACTTTGTAATGACTGCATTATGCACTTGACTTGCAGCATCATTAGATACTTCTATATTCTCAATATTCCCCCCACAAGTTGGAGTTACACAAGGATTGTGTAAACCCAACTTGGAACAAATGAACCAATGAGCAGCACTACCAAGAGCTTTAGTAAAGATATCCGCTAGTTGAAACTTGGAGGAGATTTTCTGAGGAAGTATGATTTTAGCCTGCACTTTCTCTCTAACAAAATGACAGTCCAGCTCAATGTGTTTTGTTCGAGCATGCTGGACTGGATTAAGAGCTATATCAATGGCTGCCTGATTATCACAAAAAATAGGAACAGCATAATCAGTAATCACATTTAGATCAGCAAGTAAAGATTTCAACCACATAACTTCAGTAGTAATAGTTGCTAAAGCTCTATATTCTGCCTCTGCAGTACTAAGAGAGGTGACACTTTGTTTCTTAGCTTGCCAAGAAATAGGTGCTGCACCAAGTTGCAAACAGTACCCTGTGACTGATCTACCAGTAGAAGTACATCCTCCCCAATCACTGTCACAAAAACCTTGAAGCTGTAAACTATTATTAGAAGGAAAGAAAACACCTAAACCAACAGTGCACTTCAGATATCTCAAAACTCTAAAAACTGCAGCTAGATGCTTTTCTCTTGGAGCTTGCATATACTGGCTTAGCAAATGAACTGGGTAATTTATATCAGGTCTAGTAAATGTAAGATACAACAATTTACCAACTAGACTTCGATAGATAGAAGGGTTACTAATAAGCATGCCTGATTTTTCATTATCATAGAGCTTCACATGTTGATCTAGAGGAATAGAGAGAGGCTTAGAATTCAACAAATTGGCCGTGCTTAACATGTCGAGAATAAACTTCTTTTGACTCAAAACTATCCCTTCTTCACTCCTGGATACTTCCAGACCTAGGTAGTACTTAGCTTCTCCTAAGTCCTTGATGCTAAAAGTGGAATGCAGTGAGGCCTTGAGAGAATCAATAAAGATGAGATTATTCCCAGTTAAGAGAATATCATCCACATACACCACAACAATAGTAAACAATGAACCTTGGTTGTGAATAAACAGAGAATAATCTGCCAGAGATTGTGTGAATCCAAAATCAATTAAAAAATCTTTTAACTTGGTATTCCACTCCCTTGAAGCCTGTCTAAGTCCATATATGGATTTCCGTAGTTTGCACACCAAATGAGTAAAACCAGAGATTTTGTAACCAAGGGGAATATCCATGTAAACCTCCTCATGTAAGTCCCCATGTAAAAAAGCATTATTAATGTCTAACTGAAAAACTTTCCAACCTTTAGAAGCTGCAACTGCAAAAACAGATTTGACTGTAACCCCTTTAGCCACAGGTGCAAAAGTGTCATGAAAGTCTACACCCTCTTCCTGAGTGTATCCCTTAGCCACTAAACGAGCTTTATACCTTTCTATTTCTCCATTAGCATGATACTTAATTTTATACACCCACCTGCACCCAATTGTTTGTTTGCCAGGTGGTAAGGGAACAAGTGTCCTTATGATAGTAATGCAACTGTCAGATCAGAAACATGAGGATGAAGAGAAAGTACGAAGAGAAACAGCTTGAAATGAACGAATCAGCCATGGATGGCTTTGATACCATAATAGATTCAAGATATTGTACGTATAGTTGTATGTATAAAGGAGAGGAGACGATGAACTGTAATAGAATTTGTTATATTATGAAAGCTTAACTATTAAGTTTGTTACAGACAAGTACTTATACTAGTAACTAGTCAACCATAGTCAAACATTACAATAAGCCCAAAAGAATTAGTAAGCCCATATTACACTAGGCCCATATGCAATGAACAAGTTGACAGTTGGTTTGTGACTTCATAGCTTTCTGTATGCTAGCTTTATATTGTAACTTTGTAATGACTGCATTATGCACTTGACTTGCAGCATCATTAGATACTTCTATATTCTCAATAAATATAAAAGAACATACCCTAGAGAAGAGATTAACAGTACGAAAGAAGGTGAGTCTGAGATGGGGATTGAGAACATTAGATTTAATAGCAGTCTCGTGTTGTACAATCCAATAAGAAATATCAATTGCAACCCTTTTGTTCCTCCAAAAATTAAAGCCTTGTAATTGAGCGTAGGGTTTAAGTAAATCCCAGAAATTACCACTAACCCCCATTTTGAATTTCACATTAATGGGCTTTTCTCTTTTGCAGTAGCAACAAATTGTTTGTGTTGGAGACAACAAAAGAACAAGAAGAGGAACAACAGTAAGACGTAGAAATTTTGTGCCGTTACATTTATATATCTTCGTATCTTTGTCAAAAATATATTAAAAGTTATTAAAATATGAGGGGAGTCGGTTTTAACTCTTTGGTCATTTTTTATCCAGTTTATTAAATATTTTAAATTTTTTTAACCTATCATTTAAAAATACGGTTAATTTATTATTTATTATTTTTATTTTTGAAAAAAAGGCATCCAATGTAATAATAAGCTTGCGAGTTTATGCATTGTTTCACAACCTTTGTAGTTTCCTCTGTTTAAAATTCCATAAATTTTGGTTAACATTATAGTTACTGTGTTTTGATATAAATCAATCTTATTGCTTAAATATATAATAATTTAGTTCTTTTTACTGAGTTTGGTATTTAAAGATTTGTTTAAATTTGTTTTTAGCGTATTTTAATCGAAGAAAGGTGTCATGAAACAAATGTTTATTAACTTTTTATTGCTCACAAAGCAATTTTTTGCAGAATAATCTCAAGAATGAGAATGGCAAGCTGGTCAAGAGAATCTTTTTTTCATGCAAGAAAGTTCCAGGATTTATATCACCATATAGAAGGCAGCTGCAGCTAAACTTACAGTCAGGAGACTCAGGACCTGTGTTTCAAAATCTTTACATCTTGGACCTTGGGCAGAGAAATTATATTTCTGCTGACAATTTCACAACAGACCCCTGAAGGTTACTTCAACTCTTAAAAAAAACACCAGCTCAGTTCATACACAAATCATCATGTCCAAGGACCTACACACCAGCCCAGCAATTCGAAAAAAAGTATCAGAAACAAACAGTACCATCATTTGAAGCCTCATAATCATAAGATCGATTAGAAGAGGATAATATATGATATCCCTGGTATGCAGTCATTCGAGGTATAAAACAAAATAAAAAATGCTTTTCTATCCAACTCATTTAAGGTAATTTATACATGTGTGCTGCCATTGTGTGATTTTCAAATAATTTACTACTGTTTTAATATTACATGGCATAAGGCTCAAATAATTTACTACTGTTTTAATATTACATAGCGTAAGGCAAATCTTGATGCTCCAAAAATGGAGAACAAAAAAGAGATCTTTATTTACAAGGAGCTGGAAGAATTGTTAGCCAACGATAGGGCAATTGGGGTTGGTGCTGGAACTGCAATAGAAAAGAACAAATGCTGGTCAAGTACAATTGGTTAGAACATGGAATCACTTGAAGATGTTAAAGCGACTATTATCTACTTATAAATTGGGGTGAAGACCCTAAATACCCCATTTTGACATGACCAATATACGGATTTTCAAAAATAGGGCCCTAAATGCCAACAGGATAAGCACCTGAAGGCATTGCACATTTTCAACATATTTGTCCTTTTATATATTATTTTAAAACTTGAGTTCCACATCTGCAAGATGCTTGACACTAAAAAAAACTTTATTGTATATTCTAATGTTTCCATACCCCGTGTCAATTCCACAATTAGTTGGAGTTGAGCCGAGCCGGGTCAGTATCTAATAAATGAGTTCAAGTTTGGTTATCAACTTATCATTCAGCCATGCTTAATTTCAGGGTTCAAAAACATATTAAAATAAAACTGTGAAAAATCGGCAGGTTCAGCACTGACCTGCTATGGATTTTGATCATGTCAACTGTCTAAGCATTTAACATCCGTAGGTAATCATCAATTATTGACATGGCAGATGACCGATAGCCAGAACCAAACAGATTGTAATGGTTCAAATAATGATACAACATGTACAGATCTCTTCTCTTCTGAAAGCCTGGTTGTTTGGGCATTACCTATAAAGAGGGGGCACAGACAGAATCTAAGGTGATAGAAATGATAGCATAAGCATATAATTCGAATATTTAACAAGTGTTCACGCCATTCAATATGAATTCATACAAGTATTTGGATTAATTAATATTACATGAATAGAATCGTGACAGAAAGATTATAAACCCTCTTACTGAACAAGTTTAAATTTAGTGGTTCTGCACATCAAGCCTACCAAGTTGGATCACCTCAAAAAACTGTAGTGTAGTTATGACATATTTTCTATTTCAGACTCTTCCCTCTTAGCAACTGCACAAACTGCTTCGTCTTAATAGGATGCTTAGACAAACTTGTTAATGTTTAAGCTTTTTTTTTGTCAATTGTTAATGTTTAAGCTTAATATTCCAGAACTTGATTAGATATTAAGACATACTTGTATATGTTTAGCTTACTTGATATGCCAGAAACTGAACTTATCGTATTAACAGATCAAACTTGTATCTAAAGACTGCATGGTTCTTGCTCTGGTTAAACTAAAACAAGTGGGAAATTAGATCTTACCTCAAAGTATGCACTGTAGAAAGATTCTCCAAATTCAGCACACCATGACATTCCAAATTCGGCCTCATTGTGCCCATCTAATAGAAGGAAAATTTCACAATATTAACATTATGAGAATCCTTTTTCAGTTTTAAATTTTATTTTTGGTTAACAAGGAAGAACACTTGAAGTAGGCCTTCAGATGTTGCTCTTTATATATATATATAGCAATAAAAAGAAGCAAAATAATAGAAACTAACAGACTGAATTGTTGGAATATGCTACTGTTCCAAACAACTGAATTGATTTAAAAGATTCACAATGCTTTTGTAATGATTGCCACATTCAGAGATAGTAATAACTAGAAGTAAATTGGGTGCATATTAGAAAAATTCTCGGAGACAAACCCAGATTATGATTTGTGACCAAAATCATATTGACTTACAGTAACATGCTGGATCTAGTATCACAGGCTGGCCATTCTTGTCAGAGCAAATGTTTCCACTCCACAAGTCTCCATGCAACAAGCATGGCTCTATTACAATATTTTCGAAGAGAGATCCAATATTATTCACAAGTCGTTGTCCTGTTATATATTGGCAAACAAATAAGGGAAAGCATAACACTTCTCCAGAATTACAAGTAATTAAATATATTTTAGAAACAGGCACTTTAAGTATTTTGGTAGTATGTGATATGTGTGCTTATATGGCATTAAGTTTGTCATCAGCATCCCGCAAAATAAGCAAATTCTGGATTCACATTTCACTAGTCACTTCAATTTTTACTTAAATTTGGTCCAATCATTGTACAGAGGATGCCGAGACACTTAAAACAAAAGATAAACCACAGTTCATTCTTAAGAATGGGGCTGAAAGATAGGACAAAAAGAATTCCAAGCCCAATGATTAAACAATCTGCATATATATTTGCATTATAAAACTTAATGTTCTGCAGTAGTTAAAGTCTTTAAACTGTCTGTCAACAACCCAAAAAATACAGAAAATTACAAGAGGTAAAATGGGGTAGAAAATAAAAAATATTTAATATATATATATACACACTTTATTTCAATGGTTGCCATTCATTTTTAGTTTTAGCTATCGAGAATGTAATTTGAACTAAGAGTATAAGATACTATCAAAATCCTAATTGATCGGGAAAAAACTTGCAACCTTTTTCATATATAGTTGAATCACCAAACTGTTCTCGAGCCAATTTCAGTTGGTAACCCAATCTATGCTCTGCATAAAACTGTATCCAATCTGATGTCCACGTATTAATCTGCGGGGTACTACAAATATGAAATGGGTTCAGTAACTCATAATTAAGATAGATGGTTGAGAACTCTTTTAATGTAACTCCATAAACTCACGTTATGTCCATTCTCTATCTAACCAGCAAGAGTTTGTGTAGAGAAACATGACAACAATAGGCGTGCTAATAAAATATGTACCTTCCAATTGTATTATCCACATGAAAACCAAAACCCTTTCCAGATTTCGCTGCTTTGTGCATTTCAGCAAGCTTCTTTCCTAATAAAGACTAAGCAGTAGTAAATGGTTAGATAAAAGAAGTGGAACTAGTAACCATAATATTAACTCAAACAAAATGACTTCAATTGCTCACCTGATTGCCTCTTGATGAACCAAATTCGATGTATTCCATAATGATGAATGACCCACCTGTTGGCATGGCTCCAAACTGCATATATAATCTTTGCTAAGCCTTAATTGACATATCTTAAAGTGCACAAACTCTGATACCTGTATTTAGTGACATCAACAAATTCAGAGATCGCCTTAAATGGCCTGGGGACACGTATTGATCTGGTTTCATACATTGCACTTAGACCCAAAGCCTCGCCCTCAAACATGGATGGCCCAATACTCCTAGTGTTCAGGCACAAAAGAAGCTAAGTACTCATCAAGTTCACAAATAACCAAATAAAAGAATGTCTGCTATTATTTTTTGGCCAATCATAAAAAAGTTCAATATTTTGCAAAAATATTTTTGTGTTGGAAAAAGAAAGTTAGATCCTTTGTTTCAATTCAACACCTTTATAAGAACTTAAAAATGGACAGTCTATAAGAAGAATTGCAGTTCTGAACACAACACAACTACCTGTTTGTTTTGACAAAAAATAAGCCAGCATCAGTGTCATATCGATTTGCAAGATTGATACAACCACCCCCTATCGGACTAATTCTTGTAATATTGGTAGCTTTTCCCTCTGACAATATCCATTCCCGGATAGGGTCATCACTGAGTGCTGCCACTGCAGAATACCCAAAACTAACAATAAAAACAACCATTTAAACAGAACCACTTGTAAAACAACTTTGTAAAATTGTTCTTTCATCAACAAGCCTAAATGTCTTATATCTCAAAAATCACGCATCCAATTAACCATAGAACGAAAAAAACATGTAACAAACAAACCACAAAGTTTAAAAGGAGCTCATAGTCTCATACAACTATAAAGTTTACTATATACAGCTTAAGATGATGTGGTAAACCATAAAAAAAGTATATTATAAAACTAAGTATAGCTATGTATTGGAGTAGTAATTTTGCAAACTTAATTCTATATTATAGCTATAGGACTAAGCATAGTTATGCATTGGATTTGCTCTAACACCCCAATACAATGGTAACAGGTGTCCTTTATATTTTGTTGGGATGCATTTTTTCCAAATGCGTATAGTATATATTAAAAAAATAATAAAATTCAGACATCCCATTAGAGCATGCGTATTACATACAAATAAAATATCCCTTTTCAAAATGCGTATTTTAATGGTAATTTTTTGCCCGTGTTTTTTGTTATAATTATTTTTTTTTAAAAATTATTCTTGGCCATCACCATAAGATTCTAAGGAATAAGTTGGTTAGGCTTATTAAAGTTTTGTGGAGGAATCCCAAAGTTGAAGAGTCGACTTGGGAGCTTGAAAACTAAATGCTCGAAAAGTATCATCATCTGTATACATAGACTGATACGGATACGGGTCTCCCACTCTGCCTCGATCACAGTGACACATCAGCGAGGCTCCTCAGTCATCTGATCAACTAATGCCTAGAGCTCCTCGTTCTGACCAAACAGAAAGTCACGATCTCTGGCCAAAACAGAGTAGTCATGATAGGGAATGTTAGGGAATGGCTGGGGAGGATATACATGACTCCTAGAATCGGATACAACTGATGCCCTATGATGAGTAGAGGCATGTGCTAAAGCTGGTCCTGAAGAGGGAACTGCCGGCTGAACTGGATCACTCTCAATCATCTCAGGATTCTCCTCGGAATCAGACTCGGGTAGAGATACATCGGAGGGAGAGTGATTCATGTATCGGGTGAGGGTGAGGGTGAGGGCGAGGGCGAGGGCGGAGGTGAATCAATATAGTCATCCATCACTTATAATAATACAATATATACCGGTATACAAGAACAAATAAGGTTATCTTAAATCTAAGGATTCTTATCTTAATATCACACTACACTTGCCCATCATAACTTAGTCCTATCTTAATTTAAATCTTGAATCTTATCTTATACCTGTAAGGGTTTAAATCTTACACTTATCATATGTCTATAAGTACGTAAATTTTAAAACATATCTCATATTATCTATTTAGGTTATCCTGACTTGTTTCAGTGACCAAAACTTATAGCTCTAATACTAACCTCAGGCCGCCTCCCTATTTCTCATTTCATCTCGAACACCCTCTCTCTCTCTCTATTCTCTCCTCAATCTCTCTCGATGCCATCTCTCTAATTTTTGTAAATCTATCTTCATTCCCTCTTGTTGGTTTCTTCCGAAGAATTGATTAAAGAGTTTGAAAAGTTAGAAATAGAGGTATGTATTACAATGACATTTCAACCTGAATTGTTAGAAAAATCAAACAATGTCAAAAATAGTTGGTGTGTCTGAGAATTAATATTACTAGGATTTTCAGCGTTGCCAATAAATATTTTATTAATTTAATTCAATATTTTGCCAAAAAAAAGTTTTATAAATTTATATATTTGATCAAAATTTGAGATTAATTGTTCTTTAGTCGTATTTTGATCATGTCGAAATATGTTTCTTATAAAAATTGATCAAATATTTAATTAATTGATTAAAAATTTTGCTATTTAATTAAAATTAGTAAAACATTTAGAAAGATATTAAAAAGTGAAATTTTAATAAATTAAATTTTATTCTTGTATGAACAATTCCTATTTTTAAATAATTATTATAGGGGTTCTTTCAAAAATACCTAAGGATAAAATTGTTTTTGCAAAAATAATGACTTTTTTAAAAATATTTTGCAAAAATATGATTATTTTTTTTGATTTTTTTCCAAAAATACGATTTGCAACTTTGCAACCATATTTGTAACTGAAATCAATTGAAATCAACCACAAATGCAACTTTAAAATTTAGTAAAAATAATTATTTTTTAGTTGCATAACACGTTGCTTAACAAGTTGCACAGTTAATATCAAAATACAACTATAAATACAACAAAAAACAACTTCAATTATATTTCAAAAATATAGAAAAACAAGTTGCATCTAGTTACTTTTAATTGCAAATCATATTTTTATAAAAAAAATCACAAAATGATAAAATCACAAAAAAAAATAAAAAAAAATAGTATTTTTGTTAATTTTCTCATAACTAGCTCTAAACACGTGCGAGGCACGGGCTTGTTCAATACTTCAATTTTTAAGAAAAAAATTGTTATTAAAAATATTTATTTTTGTATATTTCATACTAATTTATACTTATTAAAGATATATTATATATAAAATATTTCAAAAAAGTATTATATGTACGCTAACATATCAAATATGCTTGTTGACATAATTTCACTCATGTATGTTTGCTAATTAAATTGTGGTCATTCATGAGTTAATATATTATTTGAATAATACTATTTAAATAAGGGCAAGATAATATAATACTCCATCTATTACATTTTACATGTCATTTTGAAAAAATCACGCAGCTAAAAAAATTAAGTAAATACTTTGTTTCTCTGACTACTCGTAATAATTGAATTAAATGTAGTTGAGTTGCTTGTTTATTTTTTTGTCAAAAGAAAATAATTTCATAAATAAAGTGTATCAAAATACAATTTTGATTGAATTTTTTTTCATTCAATAAAGTTTATCATTTAATCGAAAGACATGCATAAAACGTCTTCAAATGTTTAAAAAATAAAAACTTAAATTGTAAGAGAAAACTAACATAAATATCAAACTATAATTACAAGTAAAATAGTCGAAATGTCTACGGTTTCCTTAATACGTCTAACTGTCGCACACCCACTTCATATTAAGTACATTTTTTCTTTTTTCTGTATACCTGAAAATCGTGAGAGTAACAAACAAAACAAATTGTCCAAATAAATATTGTTCAATAATTTTTAAAATATTATCATGCATTACCAAATAATTATCTAAATAAGGAGGATTTTCTTTCTTTAAATACCTAAAAATAACAAATAATAATATACATATTTAAACAATATATATTTAATAAATCTTTACATTTAAAAGTATAATTAAAATATCCTAAAAGTATTAATTATAAAATACTTAAGTATATAGTATTTTAAAGATTATATATAAATATGTAATTAAGACAATATTAATTTAGGATTTGGTTAGAATATCATTTAAAAATTTAAATGTTATAATTGTTATTTTACAATAGATATTTTCTTAATTCATGTTGTGTTAAATGTTATTTTATAATTTGAAAAGTATAATTGTTATTTGACTGTAAATATTTTATCTCATCGATCCTTACCGTACTCAAATACATTTATAGCGTTTTAACGTATTAAAAAATTACATAACATTTTATTGTAAATATTTTGTCTCAACGACTCTTTGTTGTGCTTGTATACATTTATCGTATTCTAACTTAGTAAAAAATTCATACGCTTTTATTTTTATGAATCAATTATCAATAGGTTATAAAAGTTTTAATACGATAAAATATATACGATTTAGACATAATTATATATAATTAAATATATAATAATTTATAGATGTTAATGGTGAAAAGAAAATAATAAGTATTAATAAAGATATTAATGGAAGAAAGATTGTATTTAATATATATTAATAGATGTATTTATGATAAAATTTACTCATGTTGTCTTATTAGATAGATAAGATAGATAGATTATATCATGAACTCTATCAATTTTTTCTTAAATTAATCCACAAAATTATTGTAGTCATTATTTATCTTTTTAATTATATGTATTTTATGTGTATTAAATTGTCTGATTAGATTAATCGCTAAATTATTTGTAATCCTGTTCCTTATAATTGATTGTCAGTCAAGACCACTTATATAATAATCAGATTTTATAATTAGATTTTATGCCGTTATAATGTTAGTTTAAAGTTTTTTCAATTGTCATGTGATCGAAAATTTGATTGTTATATAATTGATTTTAGACAATTAATTGATTAGGAGGGATGAGGACCCAATTCTATCACTGATTTTAGACAATTAATTGATTGTGAGAGATCAGGGCCAATTCTTTGACCTGCCAGGAAATGAAACAGGAATAATTGATTAGAAAATGATGAGCACAGTCTTGTTTCCCCCTGAACATGGCCATGAACTCTGTATAAGCCTTTTAAAACACATAAAGCCGTAACGATACTCTCCAATCTTTCTTTCAGTGCATTAAGGCAACGTTTGTGTTCCTGTTTATTCAATCCACTTGGAATGCTGTACAACCTTGAGTCTTGACCTTGAGATACAACTACTCCCCCGTTGACCCGTTCCATGGATCCGAGCAACTCTTACCTGGTTATCAACTTATAGTTTAGCACAACTAGGCGTATTCTGCCTTGTTTTGGGTCTGTTTGACATAATCTCACTACCAGCATTCCTTTGGATCATTTGACTTTGACTTTAAGTTAAAATTCGTTGTCATAAAATTGTAAAATTAGCCAAAGGAGCCCCGGGAAACCTTGGTTTTGGGTTCCTTCGACGATACACTACTACCTGTACCTTATTTTTAATCAGTTCTATTTCTATTGAATGATCTCAATCAGCTGCAGCAGTACATTCATTAGCTATGAAATGTTCTGCAACAGAGCAACAAACATGTTGTCTTACTCATGGATCACTTAGATACTCGTAGCCTTGTTTGCATGGCTGGCAGCGGCTTCTAATATATCATCAACAATAGAGACAGAAGCTCTTAGCAGCCTTGGATGGTGGGGGAATCAAATTCCTTTACAAACAAATTCAAATCACTGTAACTGGATAGGCATTAACTGCAGTGAGGCAGGAAGGGTGATTTCGATTGACCTTGGTTCGGGGAGAATAATATTGGAGATGGGCTGGGGAATCTCAACTTTTCCTCCTTTCCATATCTTGAAAGACTTGACCTTGGTGACTGTGGGTTCGTCGGAAATGTACCTTACCAGATTGGAATGCTTTCGAAACTAAACTCTCTCTCCCTCCGCAACAACTATCTGACAGGTAAGTTACCTTCTTCGATGGCTAATCTCACTCAACTGAAAATGCTAGATCTTTCAAATAACAATCTGAGTGGCCCCATCCCTTCTGAAATAAGTAGCCTCAAAAACCTGCATTCTCTAGACCTTGGATTCAATAAATTCACAGGGTTCATCCCTCAGGAACTAGGTAATTTTAGTAATTTGGTCAATTTATTCTTCGGGCAAAATATACTCACGGGCACAATCCCATTTTCTTTAAGCTCCTTGACTAAACTCAAGCGCCTGGACCTTAGTCACAATCAACTCAACGGCAAGATGCCTTCTCGAGAGTCTAACCTATCTCAGCTGTTGCTGCTTGATGTCTCTAACAATCGTCTCAGTGGCTCCATACCTGTTTTTAAGAATTGTGACAGTCTGAGGCATATAGACTTCTCCCACAATTTGCTTATCGGGCACATCCCAGAAGAGCTCATGAATTGCAATGCTTTGGAGCATGTGATACTGGGTGATAATCATCTCTCTGGTTCACTCCCATTGGAACTAGAAAATCTGAGTAATTTGGTAAACTTAGACCTCGGGGAAAACCAGCTCATCGGGGCTATTGGAACAGCTCTAGTCTCTTTGACTAATCTCGAAAATTTAAACCTTAGTTCAAATCAGTTCAATGGCACTGTACCTGTTTTCAAGAAATGCAGTTTACATACTCTAGACTTGTCCCACAATTTGTTGACCGGGAAGATCCCAAGAGAACTAGCATCTTGCCATGCTTTGGCGCAATTGAGACCGAGTTATAACAATTTGAGTGGACGCATACCTAACGAATTTCAGAAACTATATTCAGCATACTTCGACCTCTCCCATAATAATCTTTCTGGTACAATCCCAAAGCCTTACAATCAAGTTCTGCCCCCACTTGGCATTTCACCTAGTGCTGTGTCTGATGGATTGAATGATAATTCAGATAGAGACACGTCTGATGGTGGATTGGAGTATCATCAAGATAAGCCAGCAGTGCCATTAATTTACATTGTCCTACCCCTTGCTACTGGTATTCTGATATTCTTGATACTTGCTTCCATATTCGTTTATCGGCGTGCCCCAACAGAAAATCAAACAAGGATAAATGTAAGGAATGGTGATCTATTTTCAGTATGGAACTACGATGGAAAAATTGCATATGAAGACATCATAAGAGCAACAAATAATTTTGACATGACATACTGCATTGGGACTGGCGGCTATGGCAGTGTTTATCAAGCCAGGTTGCCCACAGGTAAAATTGTGGCACTCAAGAAACTCCATCGCCTAGAAGCCCAGGAGCCAGCTTTTGACAGAAGTTTTAGGAATGAGGTCCAAGTGATGTCGAATACAAGACACAAGAATATTGTGAAGCTCTATGGTTTTTGCTTGCACAACCGATGCATGTTTCTGATCTATGAGTATATGGAGAAGGGAAGTTTATTTCTTGCCCTCAGAAATGACGCACACGCTATCAAGTAATAACATATTATTGAACTTTGAAATGGAGGCGTTTGTTGCTGACTTTGGTGCAGCAAGGTTTCTAAACCCTGATTCCTCCAATAAAACTATAGTTGCAGGCACTTGCGGTTATATTGCTCCAGGTTCTCAGATTCTCCCCAAGTCTTTTTAACTTGTATTTGCGTATGATGTTCTGCCTATATTATGCAGGGAAATTTCAAATTATTAAGTCTCTATTTTTCTTAATAACGCAGAACATGCATTTACCATGGCTGTGACTGAAAAACCTGATGTGTACAGCTTTGGGGTGGTGGTACTAGAAATTATGATGGGAAGGCATCCTGGAGACCTCCTCTCATCATTTATAACTCTGGAATCCACTCAAAATAGAATGATAAATAATATTTTGGACAAACGCCTCCCGCGGCCAACAAGACGGCAAGAACAAGAAATCATTTTAGTTTTGACGCATGCATTCACATGTTTTGCGCTCTAATCCTAAATTTTGACCATCTATGATTTCTATCTTGAGTTTTCAAGAACTAGAAAGATCATTGGTGAAAGTTCTATTTATACAACTCCAATTGGTCAACAAAGTTGATATATTGTAGTGCTTGAAACCATGATAATAATTGGTATGATTTAAGTAAGTTCTACAATAATGACATATTCAGAGTAGTTTTGTTCGTTGGCGTTCTGATCCTGATCCTGATCCTGTTCAAAGAAAAATTTAGCGGTTTTATTTTTCTATGTTCCTTGTAAATTTAATAATCATACAGAGGCAAATACTATTTTCTGTCATATTAGCATTTTAATGTGAGAGGAATAACCTTACCTGGTAGATTCGACGTCTTGCTGTCTTCGAGGGCTACAAATGCCTTGCAGTTTGGAAGAGGTAGTTTTTTTTACCATTAAAGCAATCTCAAAGGTTTCACAGCGGGCAAGCAATTTGAAACAGCAGGCTAGAACGGAAGTATTTGATGGGAAGAAAAAGTGTTCTAAAGAATGGTGTGGAATGATTATTTTTTTTGGTAATTAAAATCTACCACCAAAGACTCTTTTCCAATCACTAATCACAATTGTTTGCTCTCTTAATTAATTAGTAAGTTCTTTTGTTTCACTATCATACATTAGCACTACCCTCAGGGAACAGTATTTACAGCATAACAGAGTTCTGATATTTCAGTCTAATACTTGGAGAATAGGGATTTTTTTTAAGGTTTGGATTTTTTGAATTAATCTTTTATCTTCAATTAGTCTGCTTCACTAATTTTTCTACCAAGTATTTTTATACAATTATTTGTTTTGATAAAACAATCCTGAATTTGATTGTTCTTTACCCTACCACTTAACTAACAAAAACATATCTTAACTTGAAAATTTTAGTTCTCCACAGATTTATATTTATTAAGAAACACATAGCAACTTACGATTTTTATTTGGATTAAGTTGAAGTTTATAACTTGTTTCATGGAGATATTTCGGGGTATATATTAAGCAGATACTGGTTATGCAAATAAAGTTGTGTGTGCACTCAAGGGATTGATGTCTTCTTTATTTGTCATAAAGGTTGAGTCTTGACACACCATATTTCTTTTAATTTATTTTTCTGCCATTTCTGCTTTGATCTTCTTCTTATATGTGCTCTAATGTGCTTGTTCATAAAGGTTTTTCCAGACATTTCTATCCTGTTATTTGAATTTCTGCAATTATTTTTGGTGGGATAATTTGAATAATTGTGTGTAGGCCGCTTTGTGTGTGTATTCTCTTTGGTCCCATATCAAGATAATAATAGACTCTTCATTCAAGCAAGCTTTATGTAGACAGAGACTCTGTATCCTCTCCTTAAAGCGAAGTTTATCTTTGTATATAAAAGTATCACCAACTACTTATGTATTAATACAGAACTTTGTATATTGCAAAAAAGTATCACATGTGGAGCCACAAGTAAAGATCTTTGCTCTTCTATCACATATACTCTTTACTGTAGTTGGTATTTTCATGACTATATGATTTAATTGTTAAAAAGAAAACTGCGATACAAATCTTTTTTCCCTATGTGGTCATTCACATTTTACGTATTTCTCCTATTGATCATGGTATGTTACTGCATTAAGTTGATGTATAAAAGGGCTTTCTGTTACATGTGCCGTCAGCTATAATTTCACATGCGCAACTCTTAAACATTAATCTGCAACTTTTCCTCGAATTATATGTAAATTTTCTACAATGGTCTGCATTTGTGGTAAAACTTTTCAATGCACTCGTGCAAGCTTTATTAGGTGCTTATTAATAGCATGTCTTCTCTTGTTGTCAATCGATGAGATTTATGTAATCTTACCTGATTCCTGAAGCTACTCAAGCTGGCCCATCTTATTGATTCAGTTGTTAGTTGTTAAAGTATATGTGTCTAAGGATTTAGAATTGCAACAGCTCCACAATTTAAAGGTCTATGATTAGCATTTAAACTTTATATCTCATCTTGGTACCTCTTTAGGAATTAGGCTTCTTTAAGTTCATTCCCACGCCTCTCTGAGCCAGTTTGATCCACACCCAATACATTGTCTGTGAAAAAAAACTATCTTTGCGGCAACGTAACTTCTCATTTGTGCAAAATCTGATTAATTTAGTTTATCACCAATAAAGGCTGCTTTCGTATTTCAGTTCTTTCTTTGTCGGTGTTAGTTATATATTGATCATGGTAGAAGAAAACAGAATTGATGCATTGGTTGATATCCATTCTGCAGAAGAGTTGTTATTAAATGTTCAAGATCTTGTACTGATTGCACTTGATAAAGCAAGGGAGGTTAAGGGATTTTTGGCCAGGTGGAAACCCATAATAACTAAGCTGGAGATGCTCCCTTCATGCTTAGCAGATTTATCAAGCCATCCGTGTTTCTCAAAGAATACACTGTGCAATGAAAATTTACAAGCAATTTTAAAGACACTTAACGAAGCAATTGATCTGGCAGAGATGGGCGAGAAAGAAAATTATAGAGGGAGGCTTCAGATGCAGAGTGATCTTGATGCCTTATCAGGAAAATTGGATTTGAATTTTAGAGATTGTGTTCTGCTAAGTAAAACTGGGATTCTTGGAGAAGTTGCTTTAAATTCTACAGCAGAACCCGAGGTCAGTATAAGGGAACTGCTTACCAGACTTCAGATTGGCCACTTGGAGGCAAAACATAAAGCCCTTGATGGCGTCCTTGAGATTATGCAAGAGGATGAAAAGAAGGTATCGGAGGTTCTTGGACAGAGCAATATTGCTGCTTTAGTTCAGTTGCTCACTGCAACTTCTCAGCTTATTAGGGAAAAGACTGTCATAGTAAACTGCAATCTTACAGAATGTGAGTGTTTTGAGAGTTGGCTAGTAGAAGAAGGTGTTCTTCCACCTCTTATACGGCTTGTTGAGTCTGGTAGTGCAGTAGGTAAAGAGAAAGCTACAATTTCTCTTCAAAGATTGTCGGTTTCAGTGGAAATAGCTCGTTCAATTGTTGAGCATAATGGAGCGCGTTCTTTGATCGAAATTTGTCAGACAGGTGATTCTGTTACACAGGTTGCCGCTGCTTGTACTTTAAAAAACATCTCTGCTGTTCCAGAAGTACGGCAATCTCTCGCTGAAGAAGGAATTATGAAGGACATGATCAATCTTCTTAACTGTGGAATTCTATCAGAGTCTAGAGATTATGCAGCCAAGTGCCTGCAAAATCTCACCTCAACTAATAACAATCTTCGCAAGCTTGTTATTTCAGAAGGGGGGATACCTAGTTTGTTGGCCTATCTTGCTGCTCCATTGCCTCAAGACTCCGCAGTGGGTGCATTGAGAAATTTGGTTGGTTCAGTTTCTGTCGACAATTTGGTTTCAGCTGACCTCATCCCAAGACTGGTTCAAGTGCTCAAGTCAGGGTCACTGAATGCACAGAAAGCTGCTGCCTCAGCAATATGTCGAGTTTGCAGCTCCATAGAAATGAAGAAGATAATCGGTGAGTCTGGATGCATTTCTCTGCTAGTCAAAATGCTGGAAGCTAATTCAGATAGCGCTAAAGAGATAGCTTCACAAGCTATTTCAAGCTTAATAACTCTTCCGCGAAATTGCAGAGAAGTAAAACAAGATGGCAAGGCTGTGCCAAGTTTAGTGCAATTGCTTGACCCTAGTCCAAAAAACACTGCTAAGAAGTATGCAGTTTCGTGCCTTGTCTCGATCTCTTCAAGCAAGAGGTGTAAGAAGCTGATGATTTCGTATGGTGCCATCGGGTATCTGAAGAAGCTTTCCGACATGGACATCCCAGGTGCAAAAAAACTGCTTGAACGATTAGAAAGAAGGAAGTTCAGAAGTTTGTTTAGCAGAAAGTAGGAATAACAAGTTGTCAATACATTTTAATGTACATATTTTCTCCACTCATATGATCACTGTTCCATCAGTATGGAACAAATAGCTTATAAACAACATATGAGTATATGACTATTGTTTCATAATCAAATGTACACATAATTTATATGGTTCTCTGGTATGTTCTTTAGGGGATAGCTTACAGAACATTAAAAATCTATAACAAATCTAAGTTGCACCAAACAAGACACTGAAAATCTATAACAAATATAAGTTGACCGATCTGTGATCATTATTACACGGATCACTTGCTAAATAGCAGAGTATGATCTGTTTTATAGCGGTATAATATGTTTATAAGCATGTAATTAGCAACTTACATGCATTATTTATGAGTTAAAGAAAGTGTTTAATTTTTTTTTAAAAGTAAAAATACAGCTAATGAGACAAACCATGCGTTATGTTAAATTGTTAATGTACAACCAACACGAACCTTCAAAAATAAGACAAACTCAACTATTGACCAGATTCCAGATCTATTCTTTTCTTTTTTATGGAATAATATGTAAAAAAATAATAAAAATGCTCGTTCTGAAAGTAATTTAGACAATGTTTTAATCTAGTAAATTTCATGAGATCGGAGTTACAACTAGAAAGTTCGAAAATAAATTTGAACACGTTCCTCCGATTTTAAAATACTGAGATTACAAATAGCTAATTATTTGAGTTGTTCCAATAATAATATGAAACATGGAGTACATTATAGCATTACTATAAGCTATAATAAATGTTGATATATTACTATGAGTTGGTCAAGTGGCCAACTATGGGTATTTATTACTTTATTTTTTTGATTTGGAATAATAATTTTTAGTTATATGTATTATGAGATTTAAAGAAACTGCGATGAAATGGGTCCATGAAAGGTCAAAACCCACGTTTGAAGCTTATAATTGGCAAGAGATCAAGCTTTTACTAGCTTCCTCACTATTTAATAGAATTATATGTAGTGTTTGGTTTGTACGTAGATCAGTAGATGTGACCAAAGCAGCTCTTGTCATAACCTCCTATTTGGAAACTTCACTGTTCCTTCATCTTTCCTTTTTGTGTGTGTATATTTACACACACATGTATCTCTGATCTCTTTGTGATTCTTGAAAGCTACTTGTTCCTGTCTATTTCAAGGTACATGATTTATAACTTTGGTTTCATCTGTTTTTATTTTACATGTGTTTGACTGGATGTGATTCTCGAATGTGTTTATGTATGGTTGATTTGATTGATTATGATGTAAATTTGATTAGGGTGTTAAAGATTTATGTTGTGCATGTTTTTGATCTTGTTCTTGTTCTTGCCTTTTGGAGAGTTGTTTATTGTTTGACCATACATGTTAAGGTGTTTATTGTTTATGTATGTAGAGAGTTTTGTTCAGGGTAAGGAAATATGACTGGGCTAGATGGAACTCGAGCTGATCTTGCTCTTGCAATAATGTATCTGAACAAAGCTGAAGCCAGGGACAAGATATGCAGGGCTATACAATATGGTTCCAAGTTTGTGAGTAATGGGGAGCCTGGGACAGCCCAGAATGTTGATAAAACCACTAGCTTGGCTAGGAAAGTCTTTCGTCTTTTCAAGGTTGGGCTAATTTGATAAGTGAATATTTTGCTAATTGTAATTCTATTTTTCCTAGTGACTGTAAATCATTTTACCTATGTTAGTCCTTGAAATTAATTGAACACCTAGGAGTTACGGTATCGTTCATCAGTAGAAGTTTAACATAGTATAATGGCAGTACAAAATGCATTGTTAAATATTTACTAAATTTAGGGTTCAACATATCATATGAAGAAGGGAAACAGGTCAAGGCTTTTAAGCATTATGCACTGACAAAAGTAAGATGTGAGTATGAGTTCTTTGTAGGAGATATAGATTAAGTGGTGGGTTGCAAGTAAGTTTATATTTTTTTTTAAAATAAGTTTGTATTTTGGGTATTTAGGTGTTGGTGCTACGAATGTGTAAATATAAATTGAGATTTTGTAGATGATGCTGAGTGAAAACTACTTTCTTTTATTGTTGGTTCTCTTGGTGTTACTCTTCTTACTTCATATTCTAATTTTCATTCTTTTTACAGTTTATTAATGATCTACATGCACTTATTAGTCCTCCGGTTCAAGGAACTCCTCTTCCTCTTATTGTACTGGGAAAGGTATGTGATAAATTTTCCTCATAGCTATTCTCAGCAATTTTGTATTTTATATGTAATTAACTCTTTGATGCCAATGCTTCTTGCAGTCCAAGAACGCATTATTATCAACTTACTTGTTTCTTGACCAATTTGTTTGGCTCAGTAGGACTGGCATATACAAGGTACAAAGCCTTTTTTTCTATATACCAGAGTCTCTTGTTGATTCCATTACATATTTCCAGTTATTTACATGTTTTTTTCTGTCATACAGAATGCAGATCGTGCACAGCTTATCGCAAAGATTTCTGTTTACTGCTATATGGGTTCATCAATTTGTACTACCTTGGTTGAGGTTTGTTGCTTTCTTATTCATATCTAAAGTCTTCTATGCTGGATGTATGTTGCTTGCAAAAGTTATCTAATAAATTGTGTAGCTAAGAATAAGAAAGTTTTGATCCAAAAATTTGGTTTCAGATTGGGGAGCTTGGAAGGCTTTCAGCATCAATGAAGAAATTAAAGAATGATAAGGTTTGCTCATGCTGATAGCAACTATATATATCTCAACTCTAAAGAAGTGTTGATTTTCTTAGTTATACTAATGTAAATGCAGAATGAGGAATACAGTAGTAAACTGCGAAAATCGAATGAAAGGTCCCTGGCCTTGGTTAAAGCAGCCATTGATATCGGAGTAGCAGCTGGGCTCTTACAATTGGCGCCTAAGAAAATCACTCCACGTGTCTTGGGAGCCTTTGGATTTACTAGCGCCCTAATCTCTTGTTATCAGGTGCTGCATTTATCACCATTTTTTTTAATTTTTACTGTCATTTTGGTGTACAGCGACTTCAAAATAAAAGAAAATTGTAGGTCAGAGACTCGGAGTTGGTACTCTGGTAGATAATGGACCAAGTTAGTTTTTTCAGTTGTCTGAAAATGAGTGAAATGGCAAAGTGTACATTCTTTTAGCAGTAACAACCGCTGAAAGCACAATGTAGGGTTCTCTGTGGATCACATATGTGATTTTTGCAAAAACAGGGTTTCGGGTTGGTTAGATTGAAAAAGGAAAGGTCAAATTCTATTCTTGTCTGATGTACTCCATTTTGCTGTGCAGTTACTTCCCTCACCACCAAAGTCAAAGGACTCTTGAAGAGACATGGCTGTTCTACTCAAAGACTGTCAATGTTAAAGCAGTGTTGATGCAGGCTTGCTACATTTGTGTGTGCGTGTGTTTTACATGTAAAACTTATGGATGAGTGTATGTTTAAGTTTCAACTGTCTGTAATCTACAACATTCAGTACTTTCCTTGAGCTATAGTAACTATAATAAATATGTTGTATATTCATAAACGAGTGTACTTGCTAGCAACTCTCATATTTTTTTTAAACTGCCGATCATTTTAGTAGCTGAATATGATCGAATTCCTATTTGATTTTTGTGATCTCTAATATCAGTGCGATCTTGGTAATAAAACAATGGAACCTTTAACTATGTTGCGGATTTTGCTAAAAATGTACAAGGACCATGGTACTTGCTGATGTTGCAATAATATTTATCATATATAATGTCTATATTTATTGTATCGATATAAGATACTTATTTTTAACAGAATGTATCGATATAAGATTAATACAACTTAATAAACATGATTTATAATATGGTAATCACCTTGTTTGGATGCTCCAGTTGGACTATGGCACTATGCTTTGAGTTTCTTTATGTAAGTATTTTTTTTCAATAGATATCTGACCAAGTCGAATCACAAAATGGGTAACAAAATATAAAATGAAGTTTATATTGCACTTAGTTCGAATTCATTAACACAGAACAAGCAGAAAAATAAAGAAAGAAACTGTTAAGGTCTAGAAAGTTAACCACAAATGTTAAGCTATACACTTGAGAACCACTCATTTCATCATGTCCCTTGAGAATTCATCATATTGCCTTCCGACGTTAGTTTGACTCTTAAAACTGGATTACAGTCACATACTACTTTAGTAGTACAGTAGACATATGAAGGTAAAATTTAAACACTTCCCGGAGGGAGGGGGGGTGTTTGGTTCTGCGGTAGCAAATGTACTATTCGTCGTCTTCATTGCCATCCCATTCAATAAGATTGAGGTCATTGCCAGGATTTCTTTGCATCAGAAATGCCACCAAACCTTCCAAATGTTCCCACACCCTGTCTTCCGGTCTTAAGGTCATAGGATCAGAAACAGTCAACATTGTTCGCGGTAAAGCTTCAGGATAGTACTTCAGTATAAACTTCCCAGAAGATTCAATGATATCAACATCAAATGCAGGGAATAACGGACGGCCAATAACTTGAACATGGGACACACTGCAGTGTGCAGAAAGAAATTTAATATTAAAATAGCAAAAATCAATCTTACTGGTTGGACTATCTATATTTGAAGTTTCTCCCTTGCAAAACTCAGTGCTAATGAGTTTTATGATGTCAGTAAGCATATTTGCATCATCTTGAGCTAAACTGTTATCAGGCTTGTACAAAAAATTGTTCTTCGGCAATGTAAAGATGATAAAATAACAAGCATATGTATGTTTAGGTTGAGCACATTGACAGAAGAAAGATAGTTAGTTACTAAATATTGGCAACAGGAGGTAATTCTAAAGGTTTAAAATAAATATCTCCAGAACCTAGTATATATACCATAAGGTCCATAATACTCTACTTAGTTCATCTATTGCGTATGGGTAACTGTTATAGAGTATTTAGCCATCAAAACATAGATATAGTTATTGATCAGAAAAGATGAGTACATGGGAGACTAACCAGATGTAATATTTCTCATCTATTTCTTGTGTCTGGACCCTACCCGACATCTCCATTTGCACAAACCCACCGATGCAAAGAACAGGTTCTGGTAGCTTAAAGTATTGCAGAACATTCTCCTGCTTGAAGAAATTTTAAGAGAGATCAAGTACTCCACAATGATTATGAGACAATATCAGCAATAGAAATACAAAATAAGGAATGCCCTCCATAATCATCCAAAAATAATAATAAAACCAATCACACCCTCCATCTAATTATATTGTTTTGTCTTACATGTACAGCTGCCGGCAAACGCCAAAAGCAGATATCGTCATACGGCAATACTCAATCTCATAACATTATACCCCTTCTAAAATTATATAATTTTTTTTTAATTTAAAATTTAGATAAATTTTTCATATTAATTATTTGGCCAAAAAATCACAGAGACTATTTTTTTATTGCATTTGAGGAAGAATAACTATTATTATTTCTTTCATTCTTGTACTTTAAGAGTACAATTTTGTAATATTAAAATTTTGTCAGTGGAGGCATGTGATGTGTAAGTAATTAAGGATTTCTTTAATTAAAGTATTGATAAAATTAATGACGACCTATATAATTATAAATATTAATAGTGATTATAGTATATTTATCAAATTTAATACTGTACTATATTCATATTTTTAATAATTTATATATACATATATATAAGTTAGGCTCAAAGGAGAACTAGTTTTCCAGGAAACTATTATGTTATGTACTTTTGTAAGCATTTTTTCACTAATTTTTTTCCTAAACTTATTCTCATAATTCTGTTTTTATTTACGGAACTCATTTGTTTTTATTGAAAAATGTGATATTTTTTCCAAAATACGAAGTGCAGGAGTAGTATGTTACGTACATCATATGTATGTGTGTTTACATTGATTTTTTTTCAAATGCATAAAAGTTTTTCACAACTGTGTTTTCGTTTACTCAACACATGTATTTTAAACAAAAAATGTGATATTTTTTACAAAATAAGAACTGTTCTCCAAGTTAAGTAATTCTCCCTGGAACCCAACTCATAATATATATATATATATATATATATATATATATATGTATTTATATAGAAAAGTTATATGGAGAACGAATTTTTGTTGAAGACGTCAGAGACCTGCAAGAAAAAATATGTTTTACAATGTTCTGCAAGTAGTACATATATAGTCTCCGACAAAAAGACGGTCTCCATATAATTTTACCTGTATATATATAATATGAGTCAAGATCTAAATGGAACTTTAGTCAGAATTCGAACTACCAGAACTTTATCCATAATTTGACCTTCGAGAACAAATCATATTTATGCAGCACACGATGTGTTTTGTCACTCTGTACTCTGTAGAAATCATGTTTTTTTTTTGGAAAATATAAATGTGGTATCATTCTGCAGTACCTAATGTTTTTACAGTTAGTTTATCTGCATAACAATTATGCAAAAAAATAAATTACAATATTATGTAATCTTTAAGAAAGTATTATGTTGTGCAAACGAATATAAATAAAATCTAGATTCTCAAATTAAGTAAAGTGGAAGTAGACCTTATAATATATATATATATATATATATATATATATATATATATATATATATATATATATATATAATACTCCTAAGGATGACCTTAGGTAACTACCTAAGGTTAAAAGAAAAAAGAATAGCGCATCAGGGGTATTTTTGTGAATACAGGGTGTGCACTCTATTATTACAAAAATGCCACTCAGCTTTACATACAAAATTATTATAACCTTAGGTAACTTACCTAAGGTCATCCTTAGGAGAAGTTTTCTCATGATCTATATATAATATTTACATAGTTTTAATTAACATTTTTTTCAGCCCCCAAACCCTTAAATAGTCTTATATGCATTATTTAAACTCACCTGAGACATTGGAAACAAGGGTGAAGTGTATGTCCATATAATCTTCTCATCGGCATGTTGCTGCAGTGGCAAGTCCAAATTGCTTATTTCAGTTGGGGATTTTGGATGACCCATGCGGAACCGCACAGATTTTGCCGAATATATAGGCATATCATTCTGAAAGTATGCTGAAGGAGGACACAAAATTAGCGAATGAGCTTGCAATAAATTTAAATGAGCAAAATTACACATGTCAGACATTGGTGCATGAGTTCAGTCGACTAACCACGAAAAGGCCGTATGCCAATTTCCTTAATAAGACAAATACCAGCTTTAAGTTTGTAAATTAACGTCTCAGGCACATCAGGGTTTTTTTGTCCTTTACTTGACCAATATGAGAACCTTCGTAAAATTTCATCTCTCGGATCCAGAGTATTATTAATGCTTTCTTCTGGATAATTATCTGTGCTGGAAGCACCAAATGCTTCTGCCACACAATTGACAGCTTTAACCTTGGTAAGAGCTCTAAATAAAGAAGCGTAGACCCTGTGATCCCTTTCAAGAGCTTCCCATTGCAGAGAAGTGCTCGACCCAACATCGGTTGATTTTCTTACTTTATGGCTTGGTTCAGTCACATTAGCTATATTAGCAAGCTGGGGAAAGCTTCTAAGGCACAACTGCTTACAAAGTCCATTTGAAACCACTGCATGAGGACAAACTATAGTATTAAAAAAACATCTTCTAGCTAAACAAAAAAGACATGAGATCTTTCCATTCATGGCTATCACAGAACGTAATCTAAAACTATGGGACCTTTACGAAAAGCAAAGTGTTGTCTGATCAAAAAAGGTTAGTAAAATAGAAAGTAATGCATATTATTCAAAACCTCTACTTTTGGTAATCTCAACAGCACAAGTTCCCATTTAATCTAAAGAATAAGAATAACTATGTAATTGGAATCTATGAAACGATAAACTACAGATAGACGATCAAAATGAAAATCCAAGTCCTGAAGACTTCTTTACATCTACCTACTTAAGAGGTTCTTATTTGTCTTCTTACTGTAGGAGTAAACAAAATACTAGGTCCTCCAGTTTTTGGCCTCCATTCTATAACACAATTGGTATAAATTGAGAGTACAGTTTCCTGCTTGATTAAATGATAATTATAGCTTGTAGGTAGAACTGCTATCATTAGAAGAAGAAAAAATGTTAAGCTTCGCAAATGAAATGAAGGAGCTCTAAGAAATTCTGAAAATTCACCGGTAAGTTTTGAGCGGAAGCTCTCTCTGGTAAAATTTAATCTTCTGTTGAGCATATCAGTGAAATTTATAGGAATAAAAATTCAAACATATCTTTAATGCAAATTATATTATTGGAGAATATTGGATATAGAAAAACATGCAAGCTTCATTATATACCATATACATATTATAACTCCCGAGTATATTATATATAGATGGGGATGGTTTCAAGCGGCAACGGGACCTCAAATGTGTTTACAATGTAATATTGGAGACCAAAAAGTTAGCAAACTGCAATCTATTTTTTAAATTTTTTGGCATAATAGTTAACTTAAATTTTTTAAGTTAGAAATAACCTAAATTGTTGTCCAGCAACTGAGATTAGTTTAGATGTTAATACACCAAGCTGATAAAAATTCACCTAGAATCCAACATCTTACCAAATAAAATTAGTATGGTCCCTGCTGCATCAACATTGCAATTAGATGTCTACAAAACACTATTCTAAATCTCACTATATCCCAGCCCCAGAGGGGATATCAATATTGGTTGAGGTTGAGGCTACCCTAGATGGAAGGGGTGCCTTTGAGAAAGCATTATGTTTAGTGTGTGATAGGCTTAACCTGATTGTGTCAAGAAAAAGAGCCACCCCTCCCCAAAAATCCCATATGTGCCACACAGGCGCTTCTGAGTTTTGACACCCATGCAAGATCATAAACAGTTTTCACTTTCAACAACGTAATAAGTATGCTGCGGGCTTAAAAACTAATTCCAGCCAATTGACTCAACAAACACATTTTCACACCTAACACCTTAGTCACATAGATTGATTTTATGGCTACTACTACTATTAAAATCAAACTTGAACACAGTTATTTTGTCTATTCAATCTTCCAACATATTCAAACACAAATCAGTCATCAACAAAACCAAACACAAACCAAACAAGGTAACGAACTGCTCATAACGTAAAAAAGTCCCAAGTCTAACGCCTGATCATCATGTCAAATCCTTGGGCAACTAAAGAAGCGACTCGGACGTAAGCATATAAAATGTATGCTAGGGTTTAAAATTTAGAAATAAAAGAAGAGATGCAATAAGAGGTTATATAATCCATCTCAGCATTGAATTGGTAAATGCAATAAGAGGTTATATAATCTATCTCACAAGAATTGGTAAAAACTACGTCCAGGGCTTCAACTCATCTCAAAAAATATTACATCTCATTATGCAGAAACAGCAACCCAGCCACTTATAACTTTATAAGTTACAACAACAATAAGAAATCTTGAGATAAAGTTGCACAGTTCAGATAAATTGAACCCATGATACACGAAGATAGGTGACATAACAAAGGGTAACACCATACTAAGTAAAAGTACTCACCGAAATCACGCCAATAATGTGACACTGAACTTGCACGAATAAGATCAGATGGATCATCCAAGCAAGCCAAAATATTCACCACCGTGTCAGTTTCAAGATATCGCAAGAAATCCAATCGAATCTCCATTCTAGAAACCACACAATCAATGCTTCACACCAAATCCAAATCTTCTAACCTAATGTCACAATGTAACTGCAACGTTAAAACAACATCCAATTCCAATCACACAAGCAGAAACAAACATAAGATTACGTGCACTTAAAGGCCGACTTACAAGTCAAGATACACAGCCAGAAACAACTTTTAGCTGCTCTTTCTTACCCTATACTAAATTAGTACTAAAATAAATGAATGGAACACGAGACATTCAATTCAGTCCTCTCTACAAGACATAAACCCAGCATACATATACAACTTCACTCAAGTGAATTATGCCAAATTTTCACAAAATTGAATTATTCTCAGCCACAATTGAAAATCAAACCAGATACCCTTACAAGAAAACAAAAACAATCAAAATTCCCCAACAAACAAGTAAAAATTACAGCAACAAAACCCTAAATTTCAATCAAATCAATCGAACAAAATAAACCCTAAAAATCAAATTTTGCAGATTCAAAGAAAAATTAAAGGGCAAGGTGGGATCAAATATAAAACAGAGAGTGAAAAAAACGATGCAATTAAATTAAATAAAAGAGGGGAATTGAAAAAGATCGAAACTTGAGGGTAGAATCGTTACCTCTATCGTTGTTTATCACAGATTAAGCGGTAAGCAGAGCCAAAAATTAAACGCATGTATATATATATGATAAACCTCTTTATATATTGATAAGCATATCGTAATAATGAATATACTATTACTCTTTTTTCATTTTTTGCTAAGCAAATATATTACATTTTGTTTTTTATGATTTTATAATTGTATATTTATGGAATAGTAATGATTTCAATTAAATTTTTCGTATTTATTTATCTACGGTAAAAATAATTATAGTGAAAGTATTATTTATAAGATACTACTAGTAATTTAAGTGTAATATTAAAATTATATATATGTATCTGTTTATATATTCTGAATGATTTGTAAGAAAAATTATATAATGAAAATAAAGAAGGAATTCAATGGAGATTATTTTTTAATTGAAAACCATATTACATATTATTATTCATTATATTTTATACTAGTGCATATATGTTTATCCGGGTCTCTGATTAGAAAGTGGTCCACAAATTATGAATTTTTTTCTCGGTTATTATATATTTATATTAGATAAAAATAGCTGAATTATTTGATCGATGTAACTACATTTTTGTAGTTAGTTAAATTATTTTTATTTTATTTTATTATACTTCTTCTTAAAAAAACGCGAAAAGGATCATGATGTTCAAATAATCTTTTGGAGGGCATCAACTTCTTAACAATTTTAAGATGCACATATTTGAAAAGGATGCAATATTAAATAAGTTTTTCTATATCAAAAGAAATATTTTAATTAAACTCATAATTATGGTTCAAGTATTGATTCAAATTATAGTTTCTTGATAAAATTATAAGATAGGTGTATATATACTACTGATATAAAGTTACAAGAATATTTCGAATGTTGCAGGATACAAAATGGATGCATAGGTGTGTTCAATTGGAGATAAAATAATGAAAAGCAACTAAGCAAGATTAGTAGCCAGTGAACTGAAGAATACAAATGTACAAAAATTTCAATAAAAATTTATAATATGATTTCACTCAACAAACTAGCACATTCCTGTGAATGTGATATGTACAAGACTCGCCTCACAGACGAAAAATGAGAAGATCCTAACAAAAATACATGCAACATGTATAGTACAAGAGAAGAAAACTAGCATTGCCTCCCAAACACCAAGCTGCAATTAATCTCATGACTTCAAAGCAGCTACCCTGTTTGATCTGTACATTAACTATTTACAGTTTACAGTTTCCATGCCAATTCGGATAATCTAAACTGTTGATCTCAAATTCTTTGCTGAGCTACTCGGACATATCAAAACAGAGTCGACACAGAGACCACCTTTCGTGTGAGTGCAATCAATCCGTGTCAATGAAAATTTAATACTTGTCAATGCATTAGGCTTCTCAACAACAAAGTCTCCTGCGTGATAGTAAGCCCAGTTTCCTAGATTGTCTAAGAAACATCGAGATACAGCATGTTGACCATCCAGTGTTGTTAGTTGGAACTGGACGGGTTTTATGTCCCAACCGTGCATGTTTTCGGAAATACATATCCTGCGTCCCATTCTCTTTGTTACCTTCCCAAGCTGGAGTCTGAACAGAAGGCTGTATGTTCCTGTAGGAAATTGGACAGAGCAAACTGTTTAATGTTCTATATTAGCATGAAATGAATATATATATATATATATATATATATATATATATATATATATATATATGAAAACTGGCCCTGAGGATGACCTCAGAGTGTAACATGAGATTATATCACTTTGTAGTATAAATTGTGAGTGTCATTTTTATAAATATAAAATTTTTCCTTGTACATTTATATAAATACCCTTATGTTTATATTATAAAATGTTTTAACTTTAGGGTGATACTCGAGAACCTAGGGTCATTCTCATGCACATCAAACTCTATATATATTTTGTTATTTTTAAATATAAGTATTTAATTATTTATATATATTAATTGATATTTTATTTATAAATACAATTGACGACAAATTACTCATAATTTCTACTATTATAATATATTAACATATGTACATTATTTTTATATCTAATTAATCATATTATATTATGTATTTTAATATCAAATCATGTACATAAATATAAGTATCTAAATCTAAAAAAATATAAAATATAATTATATATTCTTATACTTGTATACTTTTATATTTACATATTGAAAATCTAAATATAAAAATTAAATTTTCATACTGTATCATACAGTACAAATGAGTCAAATGACAACCCTTACGATTGCCCATCCCAAAAGCCATGAAATTGGGATTTTCAAGAAAAAAAGGCGTAAAATCGGGATGGGGACACGCGCCACTGGCAAGTGGGATATGTTGAAAACAATTCCACATGCCTAAGAACCACGTGGATAATGGGTGGTACATCATTTTTTAAATATAGTAGTAGTTTATTTTGCTTTCCGGGTGCTAAGAGTCTTTCTCCTTCGATACCGCCATAGTTAACATTTTAAAAATTAATTTGTCGAACTCTATTTTTAAAATATTTTTAAAATATACACAAAAAATTAAAAATTTAATTAAAAAAAGAAAGAGAAAATATTATAATCAATAGATGCGGTATCAATAAATTATATTTAAAATATTAAATTTATTTTTATAAAAATATCGAACCTCACAAAACTGGTACCGTATAATAATAATAGACTAAAAAACCTATTTAAAATTTTTGTCAGAACCTATTTTTAAAACTTTAATTGAATAAAATAACCAAAAATTTAAGTTAAAATTTCAAACACTGGTTATCCACAATTACTTATATAACTATATACAATTATTCACTTCTGTGTGACTTGTGATTCCTGTTGTAGGTAACAGTGGTAACTAGGTCCCCCCCCCCCCCCCCCCCCGGCTTATCTAAAAATACTACTTTTAACTAATAATTCATTTATACATCCAATCAAATAGGAATATTTCAGTAAGCAACAACAATAACAAGCATCTAAATCCATTCCTATCCACCAAGTAGCTGAGTCAGCAAAGCCACTTTATACACATCATCCAACACCTGTCCACGTCATCCCATCATTCTTTTTATGATTGTTATGAAGCAATAAAAAATAATAATATTTTCTTTATATAACCCTGATTCTCAATAATACTATAATTCATATCATAATCATGATTTTCTTGATATAAAATTTAAATTATAGAACCCAAAAATAAGTGTCATATAAAGTCACTTTTATGATTTTGAGAAGAAAAAATACATTCAGTTCGTGGACAAAATTATTTATATTAAATTTAAAATTATTAAATCTTTAATACAAATTTTACCCACTTCCATTTTATTTTCCGCTAAGTATTTTTTTTTGTAAATAATAAATGTATTGTAATATCCTCATTTTTTAATATATTAATTTTAGTTATTGAATATATATATTTAATTATATATGTATGTGTGTGATTTTGTAGATTATATATAAAGTAAAATATATGATTATAGAAATCTTTTGAATATTTGTTTTATTTTAATTAAAATAGATATGGTTATCTTTTATTTTGGAAAGTTTTTAAAATTTGAATTGGTTATTAGAATATTATAATGATATTATGAGTATTAATTTTGACATCAATTAGGGATTGTGTTAAGGGTCGGGAATATTATAAATAGAGGCTTTGAGTTAAAAAAAAATGCACACACAAAGTTAGTCAGAGAATTTTCACCCTAGGTAATGTCTTGTTTCTCTAGGAATATTTCTATGTCCACAGCAATTTCTTGATGTGATATATAATTCATATATATTACACTGAGTTTTTGTAAACACATCTGAGTTATAGTATTTTGTGTGTATATATGTGTGTGTGTATGTATATTGTGTTGATTCATTTACTCATCAGTTAGCTATGGTATTGATACTTGTTCTCAATATTTGGGTTATGCCAGGCTTTATTTATAAATGTAAAGATTGACATAGCCCTATTTGTATAGTGGTATTTTAATATTATTAATGGCTATGGTGTTACCTACTCTCCTGTATATTATATAGTAATTTTGACTTCTTTTAAAATTGGGTTATGTTAGACTTTATTTACAATGTAAAGATTGACAGAATCCTAATTGTATTGTAACATCATGAATGGTTATGGTGCTATTACTGTATATTATATAGTATTTTAGACTTATTTCAAGATTTGGGTATGTCAAGCTTTATTTACAATGTAAAGATTGACAGAACCCTAATTGTATTGTAACATCATGAATGGCTATGGTGCTATTACTGTATATTATATAGTATTTTAGACTTATTTCAAGATTTGGGTATGTCAAGTTTTATTTACAATGTAAAGATTGACAAAGTCTATTTGTATAGTATATGTTATTATAAATAGATGTGGTGCTACATACTCTTCTGTATAGTATGTAGTATCTTAGCCATTTTGAGTCAAAATCCCTTTTTGTAAATTTTATTAATGATTATATTTTCGCATCAGTACTATTTTATTATGTCACCACTATTTTATTATATTGCCATTATGTTAGTACGGATTTTTTTATCGAACACCTCTTTTATATATTGTTATATTTATTGATTTTATCATTTAATTGTAGTTTTGTAGCACATATATTTGTCAATGGATTTGGTTAACAATACTGATATGTTATTTTTCATTGTTGTTTGTGTTGAATATGTGATTAATTTAGGATCTCTTCGTGAATAACTTGATTGTTGATTGAGGTAAGTTTCTCTCCGGACCTGTAGTTAGTTTTCGAAATGTATATTTATATGTTTAAACTCTGAAAATTATTGTTTCTGTGCCATATTTTACTTTATTAAAACATGGTCAAGTGGTATTATTTTAGATTCGTTAACGTATAAAATGTAAGATTTTAGTACCCCAGTTTAGTCTTTGTATTGGACCCGTTAGTACTTGCGTTATAGTTCCGGAACTAGCTTTCGATACCTTATTAGGGCGCACCACTTTTGGGCCCTTCGGGGATGTGCATTTTTATCGATACCTTAGTAAGGGGCGCAGTATTAATAATTTTGTGTTAAGGACCGTGTCACCGGGTAAGTGGCCTGAGTATTAAACTGTGGGGATAAAAATGTTTTCGGATTTTGTATCGAATTTGTTATCGTATTGTATATCGAAAATTGTTTCTAATGAGTGTATTCAATACTTGTTTTTACTGTACTTACTTGACTAGACTAGTGGCGAGGTTAGTTACTTGCTGAGTTTTGTAACTCACTCCTTTCTAATATTTCAGGTTATATTTGGGATGAATAAAGACGCCTCAAGCATGCTATGGGACATTTTAATTTTATTTCTAAGTTTCAGTATTATTTATTGTGAGAACTGCGTCTCTTTATTGTGATCTTCAACTTGTATTTGACCTTCAGTTGTACTTTGACTAAATTTTTGCCATCAATAAATGTACATTGTTCCTTTTATTGGATTTTCGATATAAGTTTAATATCCCAAAAAGTCGGGATGCTACATGTATGGTCTTCAAAAAATAGTAGGAAGACACTTTTTGGCGTTCTTATAAGTTATAGAATATATATATATTTTTTAATTTATAAATTATTTATAAGATAAGTCCGACGCATAAAAAAACAGTAGAAATAAGGCGAGATGGTGGGAAGCATGTAGGGGCATAAACAGACTGTGGACCCGGGTGGCCTTGGCCCCCTACACTCTAAGTGCTTCGGGAGGTTTCTGCTAATTAAAAGCCTTGTTTGTGGTTAGTTTGGAAAATACATATCCGATTTATTAGTTAATAAACCCAATGGGTCGAAAGATAATTAAAAATTGCTTAGAAATAAGGATTTGAGATGCTCATCATTTATCACGCATTTGCCTCTATAGTTCAATAATTTTAACACACGGGTTTGAGTTGCAGAGTTAGTTTAACGAGTAATCTATATGCAAACTACTCAGAGTAGATAAATCATGATCATTATTCCTCTCAGTAGAAATATATATAAGTACATTAGTATGTTATCCGGATTTTAAAACATTCTGATTCTTTTAGAACGGAGTTAGATCGGGTTAAGTTGAACTTCTCTCAAAATATAAGGTCTGTTTTCCTCTCCTGGCATTTTTTTAATTTATATGTTGATATTATTACAATTTATTAATTAACATTATATATTTTAAATTTTCATTAAAAGATTAGGTTTTTCAAAGAAAAACCTGAATTTTATTAAAATTTTATACGAATCCGCTTAAATTCAAAATTTTCAAATTTTGGACTGACAAAATTTTGATGAAAAATAATAATTCTGCAGTTGAACTTTTCTGAACCAGGTTTTTTAATTTCTTTTCGAACGAGTTTTGGGTTTTAATTTTTTAGTGTAATTCAGTTATAAACGATTTAGCAATATAGAAGTAAAATAAATTCTATTATTATAATTTTAATTTATCTGTTTATTTGACTTTTTTTCCTAATAAAATTGACAAAATTTTGATTGAAAATTACATCTATTATATCTTTAAAAAAGTTATATAATATAAATCTATTTTAAAATATTATTTTTAATTTATAAAAATTATAAAAAATAATTTATAAATCACAATTAAAAATTGACCATAAAAATTTATACAAAGACAATAAATTTGACACGAAAGAAAGTATTGTATTACCTAGGTAACGTTCCTAGAGATCAGATGGAAGCTTTGTTAGTGAAACAAGGAGAGCGTTCACTTCTTTGAAATTATTTTTTGCAAAATGAGTCGAGGCAAAGGAGGTGGAGGATAGATGGCTCAAGTTGCACAGCAGGCAGTCTATTTTTTACAGAGGTTTGCCAACTGTTGAAGTTTTGCTCACCAACACAAATGTATACAATAATTGCACGATCATATTTATGTGCATCACATTGCTAAATGGGCAACCGATATCGGACTAAGGCCACTAGAGCATTTAAGATGTACTGTGCAGCATAGAGAGATTGCAACACCACACCCTTTGAAGACGAGTCACTGATAGTCGGAAGAGATAACAATATATCATATTTGGTGAATATGCTGTGCAAGAAAAATGATGAGGGTTTACAAGTAAATGCAATACTAGGGATGGGAGGTCAAGGCAAGACAACTCTTGCTCGTATGGTTTACAATAAACATGTTATAATCAATATGTTTTCTAAGAGGATGTGGGTCACCGTATCAGATGATTTTGATTTCATGAAGATTTTAAATCAAATGCTAGTATCACTCACTTCAAAGCCTTCTGTGTTGGAAAATGCGGAAGGATTAATCAAAGATCTTCAAGAACAGCTAAAAAGTCAAAAGTTTTTACTTGTACTCGATGATGTTTGGAATGAGAAGCCAGAGGAGTGGGAGAAGTTGAGAAATGCTTTGCTTGGAGTTGGTGGTGCGAGAGGCAGCAATATTTTAGTTACCACTCGTAAGCAGGAGGTCGTTCATGCCATGCGATGTTCTCATCCTTATCGGGTGGAGAAACTATCAGAGGAATATAGTTGGGAATTGTTCAAGCGTCGGGCATTTTCGGACGGAGGAGTATTAGAGACCAAGGCATTTGTGACCATGGGAAAAATAATGGTAGAAAGGTGTGGCGGTCTGCCTCTAGCAATAAAATCACTAGGGAGTTTATTGTACTCAAAGAAGACTGAACAACAGTGGTTGCACATCCGAAACAGTGAAACATGGAAATCGGAAGGTGTATTGTCTTCGTTAAGGTTGTCGTATGATAATTTACCTTATTCGTCTTTAAAACGATGCTTTGCATATTGCTCTATTATGCCAAAGGATTCTAACATATATAAGGATCAATTGATACAAATATGTATGGCACTAGGTTTCCTTTGGGGAGGTGACAATGCTTCAATGGAGGACATCGGAAACGAGTACTTGGACATTCTGTTGTGGAATTCTTTGTTACAAGATGCTGAAAAAGATATATTCGGGAATGTCACCAAATGCAAGATGCATGATCTTGTGCATGATCTTGCATTAGATGTGTCAAGTAATTATTCTGCAACCATAAAGCCAAGTCATGATTTCAACAAGGTTTCAAAGGCTATACATATAAGGCTTGAAGGGTTTAAAAATGTAAAACCAAATGTGTTTGATGAGGCGCACTTTGATACAGTACAAGCACTCTACGCAGAGGCCTATATATTTAATGTCATATTACCCAATCTCAGGCACTTGAGAGTTTTGGTTTTACACTCACTTGTTAGAGAGTTGCCTAGTTCGATAGGGAATTTGAAAAACCTTAAATATCTGGATATCTCTGATACTCATTTTTCCGAGACTAGCTATAAATTGCCAAATTACATCACCAGACTCTACAACTTGCAAACGCTGAGAACTGGCTATACTCACGAGCTTCCAGAAAATGTTTGCAACCTTATAAACTTGAGACATCTTGTTATTGGCAATCTTCAAAGTAGATACATGTTTGTTGGGATAGCGAGGCTGACGAGTCTGCAAACACTGTCTTATTTTGTTGTGAGTAGAGATCAAAACTGTGCCATTGGACAACTTGGAGGGTTGAAAAATCTTAGAGGTAGGCTTTGTCTCTATGGCCTTGATGAGGTGGAAAATAATGAAGAAGCAAGGAAAGCAAAGCTTTGTGAGAAGCCCGGTGTTGAGCAATTACTGTTGGAGTGGAATTACAATGAAGATGACAGAGAACACAACGATCAGGAAGTGATGGAAGGACTGGAACCTCACCCGAATCTGAAAGGATTGAGAATTCAATATTTTAAGGGGAAGAAGTTTGCAACATGGATGACAATGATGACCAACTTTGTGGAAATCACATTGATATACTGCGACAGGTGTCAAGTACTTCCACCACTGGGTCACCTTCCTAAACTCAAGCAGATGTGGATACATAATATGAGAAATGTGAAGATTATTGGGAAGGAATTAAGTGGAGGTGTAGATACAACAACAACAACAGCACTGTATCCATCACTAATAGAACTCCATTTGAATAATATGCCAGAGCTAGAAGAATGGGAAGAGGGAGGAGTTATGAGTAGAGGGGGTAATGATGCCCACACTGTTTTTCCTAAACTTGAGAAGTTGACTATCTATGAATGTCCAAGGTTGAGAAAGATCCCCAATAGTTGTTTTCCGTCCTTGAAGGAGTTGAGTATTGAAAATATGGAGAGCAGCATGATACTGGAAACTATGAGCACAAATGTAATGACCTCACTCACTTCTCTGCGGCTGTGGAATATCGGAGATTCGTCTTCATCTTCAACTTGTTCTTCAAGTGGTTCATGTTCAAACATAGAATCAATAATAAAAAACAATTCTTCGTCTTTGACCAAATTAACCCTAGTTGGCGTGAAGGGTTTAAAACGTGTGACCCTTGGTGTCTCTCTTGTTACATTAAGTGTACTCAATTGCCCGCAACTAATAAGTATAAATAATTTAGTTCAAGGGTCGTCACCTGCTCTAAAATCTCTTTCGATTAAGGGAATCCCCTGGTCTCAATTACAAGGGGTATTTGCCCATTTAGTTCATTTAAATTTAGGTCCCTTCTACTCGGATGAAGAAGAATTCCCATGCCCATTCTCTTCTTCTTCTTTATCAAATTCATTTCCTAACCTAGATCGGCTAGAGGTAAAGTCAATAACGCTGTTTGACCAACTTCACTTGTCCCCCATCTTTCCTGCCTTGAGGTTTTTGAAAATAAACGATTTCAAAGGAGTGAAAGCTCTCCCGGATTCAATAGCAAACCTTCCATCTCTCAAGACATTACAGATTTCGAATTGTGAGAATTTGGAGACTCTCCCCATGTTTGACCATTCTCATCCCCTTGAACAGCTATCTATAGCTAGGTGTCCAATTGTGAAAGAAAGATATAGCAAGAGGAGTGGGCCACAATGGTTTAAGATTCAACATATTCCAAGGGTATACATATCTGATTCTCCCCATTTTTGACCAGTCTCATCCCCTTGAAGACCTTGACATACGTGGGTGTCCAATTGTGAAAGAAAGATATAGCAAGGGGAGTGGGCCAGAATGGTTTAAGATTCAACATATTCCAAAGGTATACATATCTGATTAGAGCAGTTCCAATAGAAGCCTCTATCCAACTCTGTAAAATGGAACTGGATTTGGTGTTGGAGCATCAAGAGGGAAAAAGGTCAGTCTTTGTATTTTCACTAGCTATTGGACTATTTCTCTTGTTTTATTTATTCGAATGGTTTAAGATGTTTCAGTGACATGATATGTTAGTATGTGTGATTGAATCCTTCTCATACACTCGTTACTAAACAAATACAATTTTCTACACTTGTATCTTTTGTTTCAACTTTTGGATTAGAATATGCTCATTTTGATTTGATCTTCTGGACATTAAATAAAGAATATATATATCTCTGCAATAACAATATTGAAACAGAAACCTTGTTACATAAAGGTTTTTCAACCACTTCATGTTTCCAAATTTTCATCCGTCTTTTCATATTTACTTTTGCCTATATGTAGGGGTGTTGATTATATGATTACACCACTGTCCGCCTTTAATCCAGCGGGAGAGTAGATTATGATTACACCACTGTCAGTCTGTAACCCCTCTATCTCTCTCCCAAAACTGGACTGTTTCTCTTGTTTTTTATATATGGTAAAAGGTCTCATATATGTTCAAGTCGTTGCTTTACAAATTGCTAGGCTTGTATTTTTATATCTTGTATCTTTGTTAGTTTGATATATCATGTATATCCTCTTACCTTAATATAAATGTGATAGTGAGCTTGATCTTAATTTCTTCTTGCCAGAATCAAAGGTCAATTGCGGGCATAAAATCGGTGAGCCTCGCCAATCAAAAGGTGACAAACATACCTGCAGTTACTAACACCAAGGCATGCTTCCAGCTTATTAGGTTTCCAGACTGGTGGAGTGACAGATCAGAGGTGGAAAGGGTGAGTAGGTCAGGAACCTAATGAGCAGAGTTCAACATCTACCACCTAGATGAGGATGTGACATCTGTCTCTTGTTAGAGATTTGGAGCTTATTTGGGATCCATAAATAGAACAATAAAGGTACATCATTACTTCATACAGTAGTTCATATATACAGTATCTCTTTCTTGTTACTATTCTAAATGGATATTGGAGGAGAATGTTTTTGCTTTCTTATGTTGATGATAATGATATCTAGTTTGGCTGTGAAACAACACAAAATTGAATGTGAGAAGTAAAAGCAGCATTGATATGGGCATAGATGCCATTATTTGAATAGACTACTTGTTTAAAGTTATCAAGTGAACAGAGAAAATGAAATCTGGAAGTTGTATATGCTATGAGCTTTTGAGTCCTCAGGGCAAGTTTGTTGCAAAAGGTTAACTTTCTTAAGTTTAGTTTGTAGAGGTACTTGCATGGAATATCTAAATGGTCGAACTCATATATATGGTAAGATGTGGTGACTGAAAATTTATTCCAATATTGTGTGCACCTTGCAGTAATAGTGTATATTTCAATTGTGGGATGTCTTTGTTTAATCTGTGCATCTGTTTGAATATTGTACTAACCGTTGGAATTAAAAAATTGATGACTTTAACCAGTTGCTTTGAGTTTCAAATTTTAATTTTTCTCCGAGAATCCAACGAAATGACATAATATTGAATGTATCATAAATACCATAGAACATCATAATGACTTGCTTGTCGTTGTAACTTGTAACAATAACTGAAGTCTAGATTATTTTTTGTATGTTATATTATATTTGATTCCTTATTCATCAATATTTCTACGTTTTTTGGTTCAATCTCCTGATAATTGTACGGTGAAACTTTTCAGGGTGTTCTGGAAGTCTGGGACTTTGGGGGATACATGATGCAGAAGCCAAACCTATTCTGCTGCTCTTTATAATTTTTTCACTCCTTTGTAAAGGCTGACTGTGTAACAATACCAAAAGAGTCCAACAGATATTGTAAATACCTTTGAACCACTTATAGAGGTTAATGAAAGAATCCAAGTTATTGGTATCAAGTTTAATGCTGTGTAGCTATTCTTGTTGTTTAAAATTAGTGCAACTGCAAGTAGAAATTACACAGGACATGCTTGTGGAACAAAGTTATGAACTTCCCTTTTACTTTTGGTCTGATCTGTCCAAGCAGAAGTTTTGATAGAAACAATCAAAACTTCTGGCGGTTTTTGCTCTTTGTAGGAACTATTCATAGTTGAAAATGATGCAGAAGCCAAACCTATTCTACTGCTCTCATCTAATGAAAAATCAGTAATGTCTTTATAATTTTTTCACTCTGTACAGATTGTCTTGTGTAACAATACCAAAAGAGTCCAACAATTAGATATTGTAAATACATTTGTACCACTTATAGAGCTTAATGAAAGAATCCAAGTTATTGGTATCAAGTTTAATGCTGTGTAGCTATTGTAGTTGTTTAAAATTAGTGCAACTGCAAGTAGAAATTACACAGGATTTGCTTGTGGAACCAATTGTGAAAGAAAGATATAGGAAGGGGAGTGGGCCACAATGGTTTAAGAAATATAATATAAACACTGGGTGGGATTACTTGAATGTATTGCATCCCTCATTGACATGATATGTTAGTATATATATGTGACTTGGTGAATCGTAATCTCTGTTGGAAACATTCTTGGTCATTTTAATAATAAAGCTGTGAATATTCTCTTTAAAAAACAAAATTTTAGATGGATTTTACAACCCAGTGTTGCCCATTGAAAGTGTATCTGTGCTTTGTGCCAGTGTTTAGTGTTGACACCAAAGCACTAATGTTGTGTTTGGGTGGGGAGAATGGAATGGAATGGGTGAAAATAAGTACAAAATAATGGAATTGGGAGGGAGGATATGAAACAAAAATGAATGAGAGCAAAACTTTTATGATGAGATTTGAGAAGAAAATGGGTATTAGGGAGAATGGAGCATTCCATCTCAAATTAGTTGGTTTTATTTTTAATTTAGATTGTTATGAATGGAATGGGAAAGGAATGAAAATTTTGAACTTTTATCCATAATATAGTTCAAATCTCATTCCATTTCTTCCATATTCATTCATCCCAACCGAACACAACCTAACTAACTTTTTCCCAATTATCTACCAAAATGCAGGTAAGCTGGCCAATAGATTAAAAAAGGAGGGTGCTAAGGTAACGTAACCATTTTATATTAGTACAGTTTCTCTGCTATGTGCTGATTTAGGACAAGTATATAAATCATTACTTTTTTTGCTGTAACCACCTGGGTTGAGTAAAGTATGACATTGACATGAAATACCAGAATCAAGTTTGTTTTCAGAATGCTAGCTGATTTGCTTAGCCATTCACAAAGAAGAATCTCTATTATTATCTATAATCATGTTTTATATATAAACAAAAAGTATGCATTGGATAGTAAGACAATGAGAAACTGATCAAAGAATTTATGATAAGATTTAGAGTTAAAAACTTAGAGCCTAGATGTAAGGTCTATTATGCATTGTCAGTTTAGAGCTATGTATTCGACAAAGGGTAAATTTTTTATTTGTAAGTAATCACCTATTTGGTTTTAAAAATATACTTCCCTTTGATTTCGGCTTGGGATGATTCAGTTTACAAGTTAAATATAAAATTCGACTTTTTGACAATATTCTGTAGTTCCATAGAATTCACTGTAAGTTCTTTATTCAGTTGCTAGTAGGCTATAGGTATGTCCATCATAAATTAGAACGTAATAGTTAGTAAACAACAATTCAATATTTTACGGTTTGATATCATTCCAGATATTGATGTCTGCTGAAAAAGAGAAGGCAAAAAAGAGAAGGCAAAAGCATCATCTGGTAGACTGGTAGACTGCAAACTCAAAAGTTCATTTAGCTCGTCATATATGTACTCATTATTGATATGCATTGTAATAGTAAATCACTAACATATGTTCTGAATAGTTCTTTCACCAAGCTGTTAAAAGAGGGAAAGAAGGCCGCTTTGACACTGTCTTGTGTGACACTGCTGGTTGTAAGTATAGATGAGATAAATCATTGATCTGATCCAGATTTTTTTTGGTGATTTAGCGGTCTCAATATATTTCTCAGGTCTGCTACCAATTACAGCCTCATGGAAGAATTGATTTCTTGCAAAAAAGTTATTTCTAAAGAAGTCGCAGGTACATATAATTTTTGCTCAACTTGCTGCCTTTGTTCTCTAATATCACAAAATTTGATATGTTCATTTGCATTTAAATATGGGTTTTATATCAAACTGTCCACCAATCTTAAAAAAAAAATATCAAGTAACTATTCAATCTTAACGGCGACTCATTTAAACTACTAAAGTGTTTAAAATATATCACTCTGTTAATTTTTTAAAAAAAAACATGACGATTAACTCTTTATATATCAGAGTTACTTCTCTTTATATATTAGACTTGTATTTATACTTGTACATTAGGATTCATCCTTAGATTTCTTAATATCTCTTTCATTTACATATAAGTTTTTAATTACTCTTGTATATATTATCATATTTATTTATAATAAAAAAAAACCGTAAGTCTATTATGTCGGAAACTTCGTCAATTAAATGAGAGTGTACTGGTGTAGTTTGCAATTGCAGAATCAATGTTCGTTTGCGGATATCGTGAACATCGAAGAATCCCGGTTTTAATGCATGTGTTTTAACATAACAACGTACTTACTTTTTATTTTTTTTAATTGTTTAATCAATGATGTGTTATTTAATTATTTTTTTTTCTTTTTCCACATAACATGTCCAATCATCATATTAACGGTCAATCCACAATCTTAACGTTGACCATCAATTTTTTAAACATAATGATATATTTTGACACTTTAGTGGTTTAAATTAGTCGTCGTGGAGATTGGGTAAATACTTGATATTTGATATTTTTTTGTGAGATGGGTGAACAGTTTGATATAAAACCCAGTTAAATAAAGTTAACCATCGTAATACGATCACTAGTATATGTTGTCATCAAACTTCTGAATGTTGTCATCAAACTTCTGAATGTATATGTGGTTAAATATATTTGATTCAATATGTTCACAGGAGATTCTCCTTGTTTTTGGATGGAACAACATGGTTGAATATGCTTCCACAGCCACAGGCGAGAGAGTTCAATGAGGTACCCGTTGTTTCTTTTTTGTGTAGCACAGGGAGCATAATTAAATTTCTTTTTTGGTTGTATTATAATTGGTATGAGAGCCTTATCCGGCGGGAAGTGCCTTAGCACTTCCTGGATTCCATACGTTTGTTGGGTCCGGTATTGCATTTTGTTGACAAACCTTTGTTCCCTATATGCATAATTTTTCACGCACCACACACAAAAGCTAGTTAGAAATCCATACCTAACAACCCATGCAAACTAAAAGTTTGAAATGCTTCATAAATTTACAAATTCCAGTATCTTCTTTCATTGTGTTCCTTTCAGAGAAAATTGAGCTTCATTAATTAAGATGTGCGTTAATTTCTGCAAAATACTAATTATTCTAGTTCAAGGGATACTTTTTCTAAAGACCTACACTAAATAATTATATGTTTGTTGGATGTCAAGGCTTCGTTATGTGATTTAAGAGGTGCTTCTTGTTGTGTCAAATTTTAAACTTCTGTCTACAGGGACTAAAGAACTTTAGTCCAGAACCCAATAAGTTTATAGTATCTTTCATAAATTTTCATTTTCTTGGTGTAGATGTTAGGTGGTACCAACTGGTTTATAAATATGATGTATGGCGCCCATTTATATGAGATGGTTGATTCTGAAGTGAAGTACCTTCCCCTCGTAGAGTAACTTGGATGCTGAATTGCAGGAATGAACTGGAAATTAAGATGTGGGTAATGTTGCCTAGAAAATAGCTTCAGCGGTATTGCTCCAAAATCAATCCTCACTGCTAATGAAGTGGACACCGGTATGGCTCTATCCTTTTCAATGTTCTTGTTTTTTGATCTGGTGGTGCAATCTGAGTATTTAAACTTTGTTAGGTAGGAATTTTATTACAAAATTAAGTGCCTAAAATTTTAGAGCAGTTGTGGGAGTTCCTGCTGCACTTGGTCTTGATCCGGTGATGGCAAATTCAGGTAGGTCAAATCTTGACGCCAAGAACTTCTTTGTCATCATTCTCCTCCTCTTTTTTGCTTCCAAAATCTCTAGTTCATTCTTTTGTTCAATTGAGATTTTTTGATTCATGCTTCTAGATTACACAAAAAATCTATTATATGTTTCCTTTTGCAGTTTACAACACTCTTAATAATATAATTGGTGCCATCTCACCTTCCGAACTACAAAGCTCTAGGTCTTGCACAGCTCTCTGAAATAGTATGTTGGAAATCTTCAAGACTGGCAAATTTAGATGCATATTTGAAGGAGGACAGACTTCAGCTCCCGTTTCCTGCAGAGGATCTAGGTTTCAGGTGTGACTTTAGGGTTGATAGTCGATCCTGGTGTTAAACAAAACCCTACTATAATCAAATACCATCTTAGATAATTAGACTTGTTTACTTCTCCGCCCTTGAAATATTCGACTTTGTACACAAAAACTCTTAAAAAAATCATGCATTCATACCCTTAACATATGAAAATTTGGACACTTCAACCATTTTGACTATTTTATTTCCGATATTACTCTTAAGGGCCGATATGTCTACTCTACATATTTCAAGGGTAAGAATGTTCAAACACATATAATATCAATTAAATATTATATTTTATTAGCTAATAAAAATTTATTAAATAAAATGACTAAAACGCTCACTTACACCTAATATAAGTAATAACATAGTGAATTCACGGTTCGAGAACGAAAGTGAATTTATTATTTAGCAAGAACAAAAGTGAAAATTAAATTAAATATATAAATTTACTACGTCATCGAGTAAATCCTCTTTTAAAAATATTCGATTTGAGTATGACTCGAACTGGGCAAATAATTTTTTCAAAATCTAGATATTTGAGTTAGACAAAATATATTGTGTCAATGATATATTCCGCTCTAAAAAAATTTGTCAAATTATTTCGACATACAAATATCAATACATTCTAAAAACTACTCTTTCAATCCAAAAAATATTTAAATATGTAACTAAAAAACTAATAGAAAAAAATGAAATTTATAAGTTTCGTTATAATTTTTTAAATTTTAAAGTACTTTTTAGTTTATAAACTTTTTAAAAAATATATAATATAAAATATCATTTTTACCTTTTTTTATATTAAAGTAAATATTAGTTCGGGTTAATATTTAAAAAATGATTTTCAATTGAAATAAATTTTACGTATTCATAATTTATTTAATATTTTTGATTAAAAAGTATATTATAAAATATACACACATACAGTATTTTTATAAAAATAAAAAAATATTTAATATTCTCGAGTTGGTATATCTAAACGTACAAATAGCAAGTCATATAAACATTTATTGTAATGGAAATAAGGATTTATTACACCTCTCCTCTGAAGATGGATGAGTTACTGTTTACTCATAATTATTAGTTCTTGCACCACATTCCGGGCAGCTTTCGAAGTGGCAGAGGATTACAATGTTTCTGCAAGGGTTTGTGTTATGGCATGATGGTACGGTTGATGGAGCACCAAGTGCTGCAAAATTTACATATGTCATGGAGGATAAACGCTTTCCAGCTTCCGACCTCTGTCAAGTGATGAGCCTCTATTGTTTGGCGGGTAAAATTCTAAATTATTAATTCGGATCCGGATAAATCCGATTTCCGGTCCGATTTAATCGGTTAAACCGGATCCGGATATGTGCATCCAGATGCTGCACTCATCATATATTAGAGTGTCGACTACAAAATTATATACAGTTAAACTAACAATGCATTTAGACTTAATTAATTACGGAGTATTTAACCGGACAGAACGTTAATGAACTACCGTATGCCCGTAAATCTGTAATTCTGCAAACAAAGAATTTAAAATGACAAAAAATGACTACTCAGCATTTAATAAAATGACCCCATCCACCATTATTACTTTGACTTTTGGCACCACAAAGTTGACGAAGACTCCAATATATCTCGAGTAATACTAGTCCATACAACAACCATCACCACAAACACATTTCCCTCGAGACAAGAAAATATGGCTGAAGCATTTGTAGCTGATCTTGCTGCTGGACTGGTTCGCAAGCTTGTTTCACTTGCAACTAATGAATTGATTCAGGCGTGGAAGCTTCGTGAAGATTTGGAGACACTGCATGAGAGATTTGAATTAGTTGGTGCTCTCTTGGACGATGCTCATTCCAAGAAACTAATCATGTCTACTGCCAAATTGTGGTTCAACAAACTTGAACATGTGGCTCGTGTAGCTCAAGCTTTTATGGATCAACTTGAGTACGAAGTCACTAGGAGAAAAGTGGAGAAATGTCGTAAGGTAAGGGACTTCTTCATTCCTTCTAAAAACACCTTGTTATTTCGTTTCAGAGTGGTTCGTAAGATCAAGTATATTAATGCTTCCTTCGACAAGATTTGTAAATGGGCAACCGATATCGGACTTAAGCCAGTAGAGCATTTAAGATCTACTGTGCAGCACAGAGAGATTCGCAACACCACACCCTTTGAAGACGAGTCACTGATAGTCGGAAGAGATAAGGATGTATCATATTTGGTCAATGTGCTGTGCAAGAAAAATGATGAGGGTTTACAAGTAAATGCAATACTAGGGATGGGAGGTCAAGGCAAGACAACTCTTGCTCGTATGGTTTACAATAAACATGTTATAATCAATATGTTTTCTAAGAGGATGTGGGTCACCGTATCAGATGATTTTGATTTCATGAAGATTTTAAATCAAATGCTAGTATCACTCACTTCAAAGCCTTCTGTGTTGGAAAATGCCGAAGGATTAATCAAAGATCTTCAAGAACAGCTAAAAAGTCAAAAGTTTTTACTTGTACTCGATGATGTTTGGAATGAGAAGCCAGAGGAGTGGGAGAAGTTAAGAAATGCTTTGCTTGGAGTTGGTGGTGCGAGAGGCAGCAATATTTTAGTTACCACTCGTAAGCAGGAGGTCTTTCATGCCATGCGATGTTCTCATCCTTATCGGGTGGAGAAACTATCAGAGGAATATAGTTGGGAATTGTTCAAGCGTAGGGCATTTTCTGACGGAGGAGTATTAGAGACCGAGGCATTTGTGACCATGGGAAAAATAATGGTAGAAAGGTGTGGCGGTCTGCCTCTAGCAATAAAATCACTAGGGAGTTTATTGTACTCAAAGAAGACTGAACAACAGTGGTTGCACATCCGAAACAGTGAAACATGGAAATCGGAAGGTGTATTGTCTTCGTTAAGGTTGTCGTATGATAATTTACCTTATTTGTCTTTAAAACGATGCTTTGCATATTGCTCTATTATGCCAAAGGATTCTAACATATATAAGGATCAATTGATACAAATATGGATGGCACTAGGTTTCCTTTCGGGAGATGGCAATGCTTCAATGGAGGACATCGGAAACGAGTACTTTAACATTCTGTTGTGGAATTCTTTGTTACAAGATGCTGAAAAAGATATATTCGGGAATGTCACCGAATGCAAGATGCATGATCTTGTGCATGATCTTGCATTAGACGTGTCAAGTAATTATTCTGCAACCATAAAGCCAAGTCACGATTTCAACAAGGTTTCAAAGGCTATACATATAAGGCTTGAAGGGTTTAAAGATGTAAAACCAAATGTGTTTGATGAGGCGCACTTTGATACAGTACAAGCACTGTACGCAGAGGCCTATATATTTAATGTCATATTACCCAACCTCAGGCACTTGAGAGTTTTGGTTTTACACTCATTTGTTAAAGAGTTGCCTAGTTCGATAGGGAATTTGAAAAACCTTAAATATCTGGATATCTCTGATACTCAAGATTACAAGACTAGCTATAAATTGCCAAATTACATCACCAGACTCTACAACTTGCAAACGCTGAGAATTGGGGACACTCAAGAGCTTCCAGAAAATGTTTGCAACCTTATAAACTTGAGGCATCTTGTTATTGGCAATTTTCAAAGAAGCTACATGTTTGTTGGGATAGCGAGGCTGACTAGTCTGCAAACACTGTCTTATTTTGTTGTGAGTAGAGATCAAAACTGTGCCATTGGACAACTTGGAGGGTTGAAAAATCTTAGAGGCAAGCTCAGACTGTATGGGCTTAATAGGGTGGAAAATAATGAAGAAGCAAGGAAAGCAAAGCTTTGTGAGAAGCCCGGTGTTGAGCAATTACTGTTGAAGTGGAATTACTATGAAGATGAAAGGGAAGACAAAGATGAGGAAGTGATGGTAGGATTGAAACCTCACCCGAATCTGAAAGGATTGAGAATTGAATATTTTATGGGGAAGAAGCTTGCATCATGGATGACAATGATGACCAACTTGGTGGAAATCACATTGAGAGAGTGCAACAGGTGTCAAGTACTTCCACCATTGGGTCACCTTCCTAAACTCAAGCAGATGACGATAGATGGGATGAGAAATGTGAAGGTTATTGGGAAGGAATTAAGTGGAGGTGTAGATACAACAACAACAACAGCACTGTATCCATCACTAATAGAACTCCATTTGAATAATATGCCAGAGCTAGAAGAATGGGAAGAGGGAGGAGTTATGAGTAGAGGGGGTAATGATGTCCACACTGTTTTTCCTAAACTTGAGAAGTTGACTATCTATGGATGTCCAAGGTTGAGAAAGATCCCCAATAATTGTTTTCCGTCTTTGAAGGAGTTGACTGTTTGTGATTTGGAGAGCAGCATGATACTAGAAAGTATGAGCACAAATGTAATGAGCTCACTCACCTCTCTACGGCTGCAGGATATCAGAGATTCATCTTCTTCTGGTGGTTCAAGTTCAAACATAAAATCAATAATAAGAAACAATTCTCCGTCTTTGACCGAATTAACCCTAGTTGACTTGAAGGGTTTAAAACATGTGACCCTTGGTGTCTCTCTTGAAAGGTTATATATAGAGAAATGCCCACAACTAATAAGTATAAATAATTTAGTTGAAGGGTCGGCACCTGCTCTAAAATATCTTTATATTAAGGGAATCCCCTCATCTCAATTACAAGGGGTATTTGCCCATATTCAGACTTCCACACTTGTTAAATTGGAATTAGGTCCCTTCTACTCGGATGAAGAAGAATTCCCATGCCCATTCTCTTCTTCAAATTCATTTCCTAACCTAGCTACCCTAAAATTGGAAGGGTGGGAAAAGGGAAAGTCGATAATGCTGTTTGACCAACATCACTTGTCCCCCATCTTTCCTGCCTTGACTCAACTATCTATACAAGATTTCAAAGGAGTGAAAGCTCTCCCGGATTCAATAGCAAACCTTCCATCTCTCATGACATTATTTATTGGGAATTGTGAGAATCTGGAGAGTTTGCCCATGTTTGACCAATCTCATCCCCTTGAACAGCTATCTATAAGTGGGTGTCGAATTGTGAAAGAAAGATATCGCAAGGGGAGTGGGGGGCCAGCATGGTTTAAGATTCAACATATTCCACGTGTAACATTTGAGCTGTAAAATGAAACTGGATTTTGGTGTTGGAGCATCAAGAGGAAAAAAAGGTCAGTCTTTGTATTTTCACTAGCTACTGGACTATTTCTCTTGTTTTATTTATTCAAAGCTTATCTGCATAAACACTGGGTGGCATTACTAGAATATATTAGATGTTTCAGTGACATGATATGTTAGTATGTGTGATTTCGTGAATCCTTTTCATACAATCGTTACGAAACAAACTAGGCTACAAGCCAAAGTTGTCAGCAAGTTAGTTATTAGTTCATTTCAGTCCTGCTTGTTTAAGTTTTTAGTCCAAAGGTACTCTTTTTGTTGAATAGTTCTCTTGGTGAAGATATTTGAGCTGTAAAAATATGAGCACAAATGTGGAGACCTCACTCACCTCTCTTTGGCTGCAGAATATCAGAGATTCATCTTCTTCTGGTGGTTCAAGTTCAAACATAGAATCAATAATAAACCTGCTATTAAAAAACAATTCTCCGTCTTTGACCGAATTAAAGCTAGTTAACGTGAAGGGTTTAAAACGTGTGGCCCTTGGTGTCTCTCTTATTAGATTAAGTGTACTCAGTTGCCCGCAACTAATAAGTATAAATAATTTAGTTCAAGGGTCGTCACCTGCTCTAAAATCTATTGAATCCACACTGTGGGAGTTCCTGCTGCACTTTTGGATTAGAAAATGCTTCATAAATTTACAAATTCCGGTATCTTCTTTCATTGTGTTCCTTTCAGAGAAAATTGAGCTTCATAAATTAAGATGTGCGTTAATTTCTGCAAAATACTAATTATTCTAGTTCAAGGGATACTTTTTCTAAAGGCCTACACTAAATAATTAAATGTCTGTTGGATGTCAAGGCTTCGTTATGTGATTTAAGAGGTGCTTCTTGTTGTGTCAAATTTTAAACTTCTGTCTACAGGGACTAAAGAACTTTAGTCCAGAACCCAATAAGTTTATAGTATCTTTCATAAATTTTCATTTTCTTGGTGTAGATGTTAGGTGGTACCAACTGGTTTATAAATATGATGTATGGCGCCCATTTATATGAGATGGTTGATTCTGAAGTGAAGTACCTTCCCCTCGTAGAGTAACTTGGATGCTGAATTGCAGGAATGAACTGGAAATTAAGATGTGGGTAATGTTGCCTAGAAAATAGCTTCAGCGGTATTGCTCCAAAATCAATCCTCACTGCTAATGAAGTGGACACCGGTATGGCTCTATCCTTTTCAATGTTCTTGTTTTTTGATCTGGTGGTGCAATCTGAGTATTTAAACTTTGTTAGGTAGGAATTTTATTACAAAATTAAGTGCCTAAAATTTTAGAGCAGTTGTGGGAGTTCCTGCTGCACTTGGTCTTGATCCGGTGATGGCAAATTCAGGTAGGTCAAATCTTGACGCCAAGAACTTCTTTGTCATCATTCTCCTCCTCTTTTTTGCTTCCAAAATCTCTAGTTCATTCTTTTGTTCAATTGAGATTTTTTGATTCATGCTTCTAGATTACACAAAAAATCTATTATATGTTTCCTTTTGCAGTTTACAACACTCTTAATAATATAATTGGTTCCATCTCACCTTCCGAACTACAAAGCTCTAGGTCTTGCACAGCTCTCTGAAATAGTATGTTGGAAATCTTCAAGACTGGCAAATTTAGATGCATATTTGAAGGAGGACAGACTTCAGCTCCCGTTTCCTGCAGAGGATCTAGGTTTCAGGTGTGACTTTAGGGTTGATAGTCGATCCTCGTGTTAAACAAAACCCTACTATAATCAAATACCATCTTAGATAATTAGACTTGTTTACTTCTTCGCCCTTGAAGTATTCGACTTTGTATCCCAAAATTCTGAAAGAAAAAAATCATACATTCGTACCCTTAACATATGAAAACTTGGACACTTCAACCATTTTGGCTATTTTATTTCCGATATTACTCTTAAGGGCCGATATGTCTACCGCTACATATTTCAAGGGTAAGAATGTTCAAACACATATAATATCAATTAAATATTATATTTTATTAGCTAATAAAAATTTATTAAATAAAATGACTAAAACGCTCACTTACACCTAATATAAGTAATAACATAGTGAATTCACGGTTCGAGAACAAAAGTGAATTTATCATTTAGCATGAACAAAAGTGAAAATTAAATTAAATATATAAATTTACTACGTTATCGAGGAAATCCTCTTTTAAAAATATTCGATTTGAGTATGACTCGAACTGGCCAAACAATTTTTTTATATGTTTAACCCAAAAATTACTCTCAATTAGTTGGTGAAGATTTGGAGACACTGCATGAGAGATTTAAATTAGTTGGTGCTCTCTTGAATGATGCTCATACCAAGAAACTAATCATGTCTACTGCCAAAATGTGGTTCAACAAACTTGAACATGTGGCTCGTGTAGCTGAAGCTTTTATGGATGAACTTGAGTATGAAGTTACTAGAACAAAAGTGGAGAAACGTCGTAAGGTAAGGGACTTCTTCATTCCTTCTAAAAACACCTATTCAAAGCTTATCTGCATAAACACTGGGTGGCATTATTAGAGTATATTACATGTTTCAGTGACATGATATGTTAGTATGTGTGATTTTGTGAATCCTTTTCATACAATCGTTACGAAACAAACTAGGCTACAAGCCAAAGTTGTCAGCAAGTTAGTTATTAGTTCTTTTCAGTCCTGCTTGTTTAAGTTTTTGCATTATGAATTCCTAGACTAAAGTTTCCAATTTTTTACAATATTACATCTTTTGTCTAGAATTTTGGATTAAAATATGCTCATTTTAATTGTATCTTCTGAACATTGACTGAAGAATATACTACTGCAAAAAGGATTTTGATACATAGAGGTTTCTCTAGGTTTTGACAACCACAACTTGTTTTCAAATATCTATTGCATAAAGCTCGCAGTGGTGCTTGTTGTCACTAGTTGGAGGATTAATTATGTAACTTTCATCAGCCTTTTCATATTTGCTTTTGCTTCATGCCTATTTGTAGGGGTGAAATGTGCAGTTCTGGTCCTTCTGGAGATAAATTTGAGTTTCTTGAGACATTCACAGGCACACTTCATAAGTTCATAGATACCCTTTTTATCCACCACAGCAAAAGCTTGAAGATTTTAGTCCAAAGGTACTCTTTTTGTTGAATAGTTCTCTTGGTGAAGATATTTGAGCTGTAAAAATGGTCAGGTGTTATTGTGCTAACTTGAATGGTAGATTTAAGGAATTATAGAAAATGATAATTATTCACTACAAGATTTGTTGCTCTATAACCTGTTCAATTTAATGAGAAAGTAATAAATCTATTAGAAGTCTTGTTCATTTGCTGTATTTAATCTGTGTATTAGTAATTTTTTATGATTTCCTTTGGAGTATCTTTTTATCTTAAAATTTTTGGGTAATAATATTTGTGGTGATCCCTGTTTATTTCTAAAGTTTTATCTAGGGAAACTTAAGCTACCTGTCTCTTTTAAATAGTTTACTCCTGGTTTCTCAAAGAATCCTTTCTGATTGACAATGAGATTGAAACTGAGTTGGACAAGCCTGAAGTACCTACAAGACGTAGACAGTAATTAATATGGTCCATGTGCCGATCCAGGATCGAGGGTGCCTCATACATATGTAAAGGCGTTGTGTGGACCCTCAATTGAGGTACAGTATTCCACATTCTTATGTTACTTTCCTGTGTATGTGGGTAGGGGTGTGGGTGCTAATTATGATAGTATTAGTTCTCAAGTTCCTATATCTAGACGTGCAAAGCGAGGCTAGTAAGCCATACAACATTTATTGTAATGGATATTAGGATTTATTACACCTGTCCTCTGAGTTACTGTGTACTCATAATTATTAGTTCTTGCTCCACATTCCAGCATTTTAATCACTCCTCCAAGAAGCTCATAACCTTTTGTAGAGACGAGAGACTGTTTTATTTTCATTATTATCTCCTGTTCAGTGCATCAAAGTCCTCCGCTGAGGGGGTTCTGCCTTTTAGTGAGATCTTTCTTGTCTGATTAAATGTTTTTGTAGGAGACAATTTTCTACTCTGGATCTTGTGTCAGGAGATAAAATTGAATTTTCATCTCATTATTGCACCGGTGAAACCATCTTATCGTCTAGCTCAGGCAGCATTCGAATTGTCAGAGGATTACAATGTTTCTGCAAGGGTTTGTGTTATGGCCTGATGGTACGGTTGATGAAGCAGCAAGAAGTGCTTCAGAATTGACGCTTTGGGGAAATTGTTCACATGTCATGGAGGATAAGCACTTTTCAGCTTGGTACCTCTGTCAAGTGACCCACAGAGGAGCATTAGGCCTGATGAGCATATTGTTTGGCGGGTAAAGTCAGGGGTGGTGTGATAGTACAGTTGAGCTCAGAAAGGTTCCTCAGCTATATCAAAGGTGCAGGTTTCCCCAATTACATGAAGGCTGATAAAATTTATCCTTTGGTCAATAGAAATCCTGTGCTAGCATGTAATATTAGAAGAATTAACCTTCTATGTAGGTACCCTCCTGGACTCCTGGTTGTTAGCGGCCCAAGAGAATGGCAGATAAGCAGTATAACGAAGGAAATGGGTTGCTAATCTTTATTCATATGTACAGATCTTACACGAGTAAATGTTCACATAGATTATTGAATAAAGTTGATTTGTTGTTTGAAACTTAGAGAGTTGTTGGACTAATGTCCGGTTTTATATTCAAGCTAGTGCAGGATTCCTTGAGCACGTAGAGTACACCTACTGCTTTAGGCTGAACCTGAGTACCTGAATATGCACATAGCTTAAACCTACTCCGTAATGATTTACAAAGAAAGAAGTTGTACCAAGTGTGACGTTTCCTTTTAGAGAAGTGTTCTACTCCTAGGCAGGGGAGTGTTGCAGGGGAAGTGTTGCAAGAGCATTCCCATTTAGTTCGCTATTCCCAGCTCTATTTTTATTATTTAGTGAAATTTGTAAACTTTTATTTAAATGTATTTTTCATGGAACTTCAAAATAGAATGTAGTTTTAGGAACTGAAATTAAATCTCATATTTAAAGTTTTATTGTTCATCCATATATTTATCGTTATCTCATTAAATATTGTCACTTTTAGGGATCGTTTAGTGCATGGAGTGATATTAGGTTGAAATCAGGAATCGGGTTAAGGTGACATGAGGACGAAATATAATTTCAGATATTGTATTTGGTTGAATGGTGAAATGAATTTGTTAATTTAATATATTTTTTAATAGATAAAAAAATCTATGCAGTTAATATGAAAAATAAATCACTATTATTTATTAAATATTAAATAATATCATTATAAATATTTTATTTTAAAAATTAACATGTAAATTTATAAATAAAAGATAAAAGTAATACATTTTTGATTTGATTTCTCATGCCCACCTCCCTGGTATCAGAAACCCATATTTTATGGGTTTGAAGTATGGATTTTAAAATTAAAAATTGGTTGCAAATATCATATATGTGTTTGGAATGGACAAAACTCATACCCAGAAATCACGAGCCAAACGACCCTTTAACTCGTATATCAATATCTAAATAAATAATAATTATATAATAATTTTGAAATATTTATTTCAATAAAAATTTGAATCTTGAATTTTTATATCAAAAGAAAATTAAAAAAAATATTAAGTATAAGTATATTGAAAGGATATCTTCGATATTAATTTAATTAATTATTTTGGTATTTGTATGATTAAACATAAAATTTAAATACACTTAGTAATCCTCTCCAACTAAGTCATATATTTAAGTGATTTGTTTTAAAGACAAATAAGTCAACTCTGGCAGATTAAAATATATTTATATTGTAATATAAATTATTCCCATATTTGACAATATTTCTGCATTCAAGATATTATTATTTTCTTAGAAAATATTAATATATATTTTACTCCTCAAAGAAACTATTTAAAATGAATTTTCTCCTGCTCTAATGATAGTCGTTATTCAGAGAAAATTATTTTAAATATTTGGAAATATATTTCCTTCCTCTCCAAATACTTTATATATTGGGAAATATATTTTCAATTACTTATTAATACTTTTCATCATTAATTTGATTAGCAAAAATATTTTCTCTATTTGCTATATATATATATATATATATATATATATTATTCAGAGAAAATTATTTTAAATACCCATAAATATATTTTCTTCAGTCCAAATATTTTATATATTGGGAAATATATTTTAGAGTATATATTCTAGTCATAAACATTTTTCAAAGATATATCCATAAATATACAAAAGACTGGTTACATTTTATTTGGAACCGAAACCCTGATTTAACTGTTTAAATCCAAATAAAATACTTCTACAGGCTAGAATGACTTGAAACTTGAGATTGATCATTTAAATAATATTTTCAATGCATGATAAAAGTTTCATAATTTTTCGAGAACTTTGGTCCGGACACGAAAAACGAGGCAGTTGACCGTTCGTTTGACTTAGTCAAAACAGAGACCAATGGTTGACCAAAGTTGACCAAAGTTACTAATATGTCATCTTATAATTATTATAAGTACTCCATAATTTATTCATAATTTATTAGGTATTTATAGAATTAATGTTAGGATAATTAACGATACATGTTACGTATTTATTCGTTAATTGGTACGTATTTATTAGTCACATCCAAGTGGAGAAATGGCTGGGATTTCCATGTGTAAAGTTGTTTGTCTTATTAGGAGACCAAACACTAAGCCTACAATATGCCACATCTCCCTAATCTACACCATACACTTCTTTTCATCTCATCCACCCATTTCACCTAACTCCCTCTATAAATACTAACCTCCCCCCACCCATTTCAATTAAGCTAAAGAGCCAAAGAATTGCTGGGATTTTTAGAAGTATTCAAGCTATCAAGCATTCAAACACTCTCTCTACATACTTCATCTTTAAAACCTTCTCTCTTATACATATATATTCATATATACACAAGGTTTTACATATAAGCTCAAGATCCACCAACCAAGCTTACTCCCACCAAGCTAGCTCATCCATCACCACTTTCCGGCCTCCCGAAGGGCTGCCCAAGTTCGTCCATAAGCCTAAATCCGGCCGAACCTCCGGCGAACTTTTCCGGTCAACTTCTCCGACCATCTTTAAAAGTGGTACCTTAGCTTCGTATTCGAGTCTTACCGACCACATTTACTTTTAGAGCTTTATATTTAACTTCATCTATTTTAATTAAGCTCTATTACGGATCTCTTTTAAGAGTCCAAAAGATTCGAACCAAGTTCAACAAATAGTTATCTCGTGAGAAAAATAAAGATTTGAACAAGGTTCGTAAAAGTACTTGTCTTCTAAAAGGACTAAAGATTCGAATATATTTCGAGAAAGAAGTACTTCATCCCTAAAAGGGATTTAAGTTGACTAAAGTCAATCTTACTACAAAAAGCATATTCGATATCCTCACTAAACATCTTTAGTGTTCCGGGGGACAAAACATCGATTAAAGTTTGCTTTTTATCCTTATCTCCAAAAGATTGAGTTTAGCCACTCTTGTTTAAATTTATTGCACTTATTTATTTTTGGCTAAACCATAAAGGAGACAAAAGGAATTGGACAAGATACTCTTTAAAGTTAATTTAAAGAAAGAGTAATCTTAGTTCTTATTACTTCAAAAGAACGAGTTTAGTCACTCTTGTTTTATTTATTACACTTACTTATTTTTGGCTAAACCGTAACGAAGTATTTACAATTATACTTTGACATTTATATAAGTCAAAATAAAGTATACATTACGAAACGTTAAGCAAACAAAGCTTACAAAGATTTCGTACATCCAATCTCCAAGATTTATTATATCATATCTAAAGAGGAGAATTGAAAAACAAATATTCTTTGATTAACATTTATTTACATTCAAAGAAAAGAATATTTGCAAATCCTTTAAAGCATATTTGCTAAAGATAAGGATTAAATATATTACTTCAAAAGACTAATATTTAAAGGAGTAATTTGAAGTATACTTGATCAATATATTAGATCTAAAGAAAGTATACCTAACCTTGATTATAATATTTATTATTAAATATTATCGTCACTCTTAGTCTAGTATTTAATTTGCTAGTTTAAATAAACTCTTAATTATCATTATTTGTGTCGTAGATATTGTTTTCTAATATTTGCAGTGAGGTGAAGTGAAGTGAGGTGATTCTTGTTCTAAGACCCAAGTCCTAGACGAGCTAACGGGAAGTTAGTCGTCTCTGTACCGTGAAGAAAAGAAAAGATCCAAGATCTAAGACCTAAGATCCAAGACCGGCAAAAGCTTAGAAGTACAAAGACTACACTCGGGTTCTACATCAACTTTGAAGAAGTAACGGGGAGTTTCTGTCTAAGATAAGTTGTGTAGGTTTCTATAAAGATTTTGAAGAAGTAATTGGTAATTACGCTCTAAGATAAATCTTATAGGGTTTTTACATTTATTGTGAGGTACTGACTTTAAGTCACATACCTAGACTAATATTTGTAAGGTTGTAAAGGCTTCTCCGCCTATTAAAGAAGCGAGATTATTTTAAAGAAAAAATCTCGAGTCCGGGAGAGGAGCTCGGGGACTGGAGTAGGGGTGAGCGAATCCATTAGGGGTTGCGCCATCGCGAACCAGGATAAAATCCTGTGTGTGGTATTTCCTTTTGCTTGTTGTTTACTTCCGCACTTATCATCTGTTAAACAACTTGGTAAAAATATTTAAAAAGGAAACAAATATTTTAAAATACCACTATAATTCTTAAATTGGAATTTAAGCTATTCAACCCCCCTTCTAGCTTAAAATAGCCCTTATACGGGACCTAACAATTGGTATCAGAGCGGTGCTTTTTAACGTGTTTGTTAAGTGATTTGCAGATTTATAAGCACAACAAAAAGTAGATCCTGAATGGCTTATCTAAACACCATTGGGTGTGGTGAAGGATTGTCCAGTTCTAGACCTCCTCTATTCGATGGCACAAACTTTGCAACATGGAAAACGAGGTTTCGCATTTATGCAAGATCTCAAGGAGTAAGAGTTTGGATGGCCATAGAGGATGGAGTAATTATTCCTACAAAAATAATAGATGATATATCTATCGAAAAGAAGGTTAGTGAATATACTCATGATGAAGAAGAAAGAATGAACGTCGCCGCAAAAGCGGAAATGGTTCTCACTAGTGCACTTGCAGAAAAGGAATATAAAAGAGTAAATAATTGCAAGTCGGCCCAGGAAATTTGGAACAAATTAGTGGTAACCTATGAAGGAACCACTGATATAAAAGAGTCTCGAATGGATACATTAATCCAAGAATACGAGAACTTTAAACTCCTAGAAGGAGAAAATATTATCGACATGGAAACGAGATTTACTCGAATTATCGATGAGTTATCCCAACTTGGAAAGAGTTATACTCAAAACGAAAAGAATAGAAGAATTCTAAAAGCTCTACCACCAAGTTGGAAAGTAAAGGTAACTACTATCAAAGAGATGCATAATCTAAATGATTATAACATCGATAATCTGTTCGGAAATCTTCGTGCTTACGAAGAAGATAATATTCCTGAACTAGTCATTCCTAAAGTGGAAGACAAAAAGAAAAGTATGGCTTTAAAAGCCATATTAATTGATGAAGAAGGTATTGACGATGAATTAAAAGAAGAAATTCAAAATCTTGATGAGAGCGAAACTGCCTTACTCACAAGACAACTTCGTCGCGTTCTTCAAAGTAAAGCCCAAAGGTACGGAAAAGGCTTCCTAAAATCAAACAACCAACAAAGAGTTTTTAACTCAAATGGAAGACCAAATTACTCTCAAAATTACACTCCTAACTATAAGAGTAATTTTTCACCTACGGGCTATAACAAAGGAAAAGGCATTCAAAACCCAAATGTCTATAACAATGCAAATAATAACACTCAAAATTATACTCATCCAAAACCCAAAGAACAAAATCAGGAGGAAACACAAGATGTATGTTATGAGTGTAAACAACCTGGTCATTTCAAACGAGAATGTCCTAAACTCTCTAAAGGAAGAACTCTCGTGGCTGAAAATGGTTGGGATCTAAGTGAAGATGAAGAAACTCCCGAAGCAAGTGAAGAAGTTGTCAATTTATGTCTTATGGCTATTGGAGAAGAATCTACTTCAAAGGAAATCTCCACTACGCCCCAAGAGGTATCATCTAATCCTACTATAGCATCTACATTTGGCGATATTAATAATCTTGACATGATGACAGCTAAACTAGATTATAATAATTTAAATGTCCTTGACCTTTTAAATTTTACAAAAATGTTAAAAGATAGTCATGATAAGATTAGTAATAAAATCGACACCATTACTTCGGAAAAAGGCAAATTCAGAGATTTGAGTCTTGAATTACAAAAAGAAGTGACACGATTAACTGATCTACATGTTAATGATGTGGAATACTCTACCTTTATTTCTTCCCAAAATGAAAGGTTCAAAGTTGAGAATAATACAAAGAATGAAAATGTTCGAGCTCTTGAAGTCGAAAATATTTCATTGAATATTCAAATAGAAGAAATTGACAAAGAGAAAGTTCAAATAAATAAACAAAATCGTGAGCTTCATGTTGAAGTATTAAAATTGAAGATCCAAAATGAATCATTGATTCATGAAAATACTTCAAGAGCTTTTCAAATTAAAGAACTCGAACAATCCCTAACGGGAGACAACGATGAGAAGCATCTACAAGACCTCGAAGAAATAAATACTGATCTTCACCTTCAGCTTATAAGAAAAGATGAAGAATATATCAAATTAAAGAAATTATTTGATATAGAAGGTAAAAATCAAGCTAAAATTTCGAGAGAACTTGATAAATTTATAATGGATACTGAATGGCTCAAAAATGAAAATAAAAGACTTGTATCTCAAGTATTGGAACAATACAATGTTTTAAATAAAAGGATATATGTCTTGGAAAAAGAAAAAGAGGATCTTGAAAGTTCCATTCAAAAATTCACCAAAGGAAGTGAAATATTAGAAAAAATGGTACATTTAAAAGTTTCCTATAATAAGGAAGGTTTAGGGTATAACAAAAGTGTTAAGCCCAAGGAAGGTGTTAAGAAACAACCTACTTACAAAGATCCCGAACCACCATCTCTAAAGTGCTCCTATTGCAATAAAAATGGACATACTGTCCAATATTGTAAATATAAGAATGGTGAGTTCAAGGGGAAGCTTGTTTGGATTCGAAAAGGATCTAAACTATACACAAAGACTGAAAAACATGTACCAACAAATACTGCTTCTAGTAGTCAAACACAGCCTATGTACTTTCAACATCCTAGAAATAATCAAAGTAGTAGTCATTATACATCTAAAAATCAATACATGCCTACGTTTTATCCTCGTAATACTTTAAAACATGCTTATGATAGGAGTATTAACACTAACACTAGGCATTACAACGATTACAGACATAATGCTAGAAACAATGCGTACAGATATAATAATAAGTTAAATGTTAATTATAACATGCCTAAATTTGTTCATGCAAATTCAAATGTTGTATATGATGCACTAACTCCAGGACCCTCAAGAAGAAGGGGTACCTATAAATTTAATTAATTGATTTTATAGGTGTGTCTTGCCGCTAAACAAGACATGTGGTACCTTTATAGTGGATGTTCGAGACATATGACTGGAAATAAGTCAATCTTGAAAAACATTAAAAAGGTTACTGCTGGGAGTGTCACATTTGGAGATAGTAGTAAAGGTAACATTATCGGTATTGGTGACATTGGAACTGAAAGGTTTAAAATATCAAATGTACAACTAGTCACTGGACTAAAATACAATCTTCTCTCCATAAGTCAACTCTGCGATAACGAATGTAAGGTAATCTTCTATCCTACTCATTGTTCAGTCCTAAACAAAGATGGAAAGTTAGTCCTCACTTGCCCTCGTAACAAAAATGTGTACACATGTGATATGAACAAGTTTGAAAATGTGTGCCTAATCACTACAAATGATGATCCATGGTTATGGCATCGACGATTAGGACATGTTAACATGAAGTTAATAAGAAATATATCAACTAACGATCATATACGAGGTATACCAAAGTTAAATTTTCAAAAAGATCACTTATGTGAAGCTTGTGAAATAGGCAAACAAATAAGGGCCTCTCACAAAGCTAAATTTTTGGTATCTACCTCGAGACCCCTTGAACTATTACATATGGATCTCATTGGTCCAGTTCCTGTACACAGTCTAGGTGGATGCTCATACACATTGGTAATTGTTGATGATTATTCAAGGTACACATGGACTGAATTTCTTAAAGCCAAGAGTGATGCATTTGAGGCATTCTGTGCTTTATGTAAGAAGATTCAAAATCAACAAAGTAGTACCATAGTCTATATAAGGACTGATCATGGTAAAGAATTTGAAAACTCAAAATTTGTAGAATTCTGTGATGGAAATGGCATCACACATAACTTTTCTGCTCCTTATACTCCTCAATCAAATGGAGTGGTTGAAAGGAAGAATCGAACTCTGCAAGAAATGGCTAGCACAATGCTAAATGAATATCGACGTCCTAAATATTTCTGGGCTGAAGCAATGTCAACTGCTTGCCATATTTTAAATAGGGTCTTATTACGACCTATAAAGCAAAAGACTCCCTACGAGCTTTATTATGACAAAACGCCAAAAATTAGTTATTTCAAAGTATTCGGAAGCAAATGCTTCATATTGAATACGAAAGACTACCTCACAAAGTTTGATCCAAAATCAAGTGAAGGTATTTTTATGGGATATTCAAACAATAGTAAAGCTTATCGAGTATTCAATCTCAAAACTCTTGTGGTGGAAGAATCAATGAACGTAGCATTTGATGAATCAAAACCACCTTCGAGGTATAAGAACCTAGTTGACAAAGAAGATGTCGAACAAGATGATATTGAAAATATCATTCGACAATTCGAAAATACGGATGTTGGAACTACTACTCCAAATAATCCACTAGAATTGCTCGAAATTGAACCTGAACTCCCTAAAGAAATTCCTACAATTAAAAGTCATCCATTGGACAATGTCCTAGGAGATTTAAGTAAAGGAGTTCAAACGCGGTCACAAGTTCAAAACGTTGTGAATCATCTTAGCTTTCTATCTCAAATAGAACCTAAGACCGCGAAAGAAGCTTTATTAGACGAAGATTGGATTTTTGCTATGCAGGAAGAATTACTCTAATTCACTCGTAGTAAAGTCTGGGAACTTGTTCCAAAACCCAAAGATACTTCCATAATTGGAACAAAATGGGTATTTCGAAATAAATTAGATGAAAATGGAACAGTTGTTCGAAATAAGGCGAGGTTGGTTGCCCAAGGATATACTCAAATGGAAGGTATTGACTTTGATGAAACATATGCACCCGTAGCTAGAATTGAATCAATTCGAATGCTATTAGCTTACGCGTGTCATAAAGATTTCAAAGTATATCAAATGGATGTAAAATCTGCATTTTTAAACGAAATACTTGAGGAAGAAGTATACGTTAAGCAACCTCCCGGTTTTGAAGATGCAATAAATCCAGAGTATGTATATAAATTATACAAAGCTCTATACGGATTAAAGCAAGCTCCAAGAGCTTGGTACGAAAGATTAAGCAAGTTCCTTTTAGAAAATAATTTTAAAATGGGAACTGCTGATAAAACCTTATTTACACGACAAGTAAAAGATGATATACTTCTTGTCCAAATATACGTAGACGACATTATCTTTGGGTCTACAAATTGTATATTGTGTAAAGAATTCTCAGAAAGTATGAGCAAAGAGTTTGAAATGAGTATGATGGGAGAACTAAATTTCTTTTTAGGATTGCAAATAAGGCAATCAGATGAAGGTATTCATGTCTCACAATCTAAGTATTGTAAAGAGATGCTAAAGAAGTTTGAAATGGAACACTCTAAACCTATTTCTACTCCAATGTCTACTTCTGATAAATTAACAGAAGATCCCAAGGGGATCCTCGTAGACACAAAGAAATATCGAGGCATGATTGGCAGTCTGCTATATATTACCGCAAGCCGGCCTGATATTCAATATAGTGTCTGTAAGTGTGCAAGATTTCAAGTAGCACCTAAAGAATCTCATTTATCCGCAGTCAAAAGGATATTGAGATATTTAAAGGGAACCACTGATGTTGGTCTTTGGTATCCTAAAGGAATGTCGTTCAACCTAGTATGCTTTTCTGATTCAGATTATGCCGGACATTTGGTAGACAGAAAAAGCACTAGTGGAACATGTCAGTTTCTTGGAGGATGTTTAGTATCTTGGTTTTCCAAGAAACAAAATTCAGTATCAATCTCCACTACAGAAGCTGAGTATATAGCAGCCGCAAAATGTTGTGCTCAAATCCTTTGGATGAAGCAAACACTAGCTGACTATAATAAAAAGTTTGACGTAATCTCAATTTTGTGTGACAACACAAGTGCTATTGATTTAAGTAAAAATCCTGTGTTGCACTCAAGATCTAAACATATTGATGTGAGACATCATTTTCTAAGAGATCATGTCAACAAAGGGGATATAAAGATGGTTCATATCGACACAGAAAATAATGTCGCCGATATCTTTACAAAGCCCCTAAATTCTGAAAGATTCGCTAAACTCCGTTTGGAGTTAGGAATATTGGCTTACACTAAACAAATTTAGTATTGATCTGACATATATACATATATATATATGTATAAATATTTTATCCTTATATATACATATATAATTTTGGGTATTTAATCCTCATACTCCTCAGTCATCTTACGACTAAATTAATTTGTCGATCGGATTCCCTTAGTAGGTTCTAAAATTCAGATTTATTGAGAAAGAAATTTGTCAATCGAATTTTACTATACTACTTTAAGAGTTCAGATTTGTCGATAGATAAATTTATTCGAGCGAATTTTCTAAATTCTTGAGATACTCGGAATATGATTTTTATTTATCCTCATCATAAATAAATATATATATATATATACTCTTAAAATTGTAAAATATAATGTTATATAAATATATATTTATATAAATATATATTCATATATATTATCAAAATAGTTTTTTTTCAGCCCAGTCAAACACCAGTTCGGCTAAGCCCAAAAAGAAATATCCAGTTATATCTGTTATCTTATAAATATATATATATATATATACAAATTTATTTCACTTGTATCGGATAGTTCGTACAGGTCTTTTTCCTCTTCACTTCGCGTCATCTTCTCTGGTTCCTCACCGAACTATTATCCCTAATTCTTAATGGGTGCCTTCATTCTGCTCTTTTCTATTCTCAATTCTCTAATCGATTCACCATCGATTGATGAGAAAGCTACTGGGTTGGTCATACTAAATGATTTCGATGCCTATATTCAATAATCTCTGAATAGATTAGATGAATCACTTCGAAATCAACATATATATATATATATCAATTAAATGAAAATATGTATGGATCGTTGCTTGCATGTATTCCTAACTTCTCAAACTGTAGCATGTGCAGGAAACTAGCGAATTGGGGATGTAAAAGGACAACGAAGATTGGATTGGCTTCACAAATTGAAGGGGTTAAAAATCAAGACACGATTTGGGAAACCCACGAAAAGGAGATGAACAATTGAAACCAATCAATATCACACTAATCAAGTAGACTTATAAAACCAGGTAATGACTCATGTGGACAAGGCCATGGGGAAAGGTAACTCTCTTAAAACTCAAAGTTGTGATTCATATAATTACATGATAAAGCAACATATTGCTCTACTTGTGTAAATGTTATTCTCTACAAAGAAATCATCTTTAGCTGTTATTTCGACTGAATTCTGACACAACTGATTGAGCATGTTGATAATAAGCTGTATCTGCTAAGATTAATAGATATCTTAATCGACTCTATGATAAGGAATCATGAGATGCCCTTGTGCCTTAATTGTTAAAAATTGATATATCTGAGCACATGATTTAGTTAAATTCCTTTATAAGTGTCAAAACTATGTATAGAACATCTTGATCTGTTGTGAATCTTGTTACTAATATGTTGAGATTCAGTATGTGATGCTCATAATAGCTCTAATAAGCCCTATGTGACATGATTAAGTCTAATAGATTAACATGCTGGAAAGAATTGGCTAAATAGAGACTTTGACCCTGGTTTAATTACTGAACAAAAAAAAATTTAATTTAATTTTCTTTTGCCAAGATTGACAGGAATGTTTGCCATGGTGGACTGAAATATGTTTCAGAAAATTGACACTTAAGGTTGCTCTGTCATTTTATGCTAAAAGTATATACCTTGTGTAATTGTTAAGAGCAAGAAATCTCAATGCCAAAATTTGAAGCCAGTTCATTGTATGAAAGCTTGGATGTGTGTACTTGAACTACTGTAATTTAAACTGAATAGTTACTAATTCTTGATTAACTACTGATTTATTAAGAATTAATACTATCCCATTCATTTTAATTTGCTTATGCATAACAATGAGGCTGTTTGTCTGCAATTTTCTAACCATATTTGCATAACTGATACTTGCTATAGGAACATACATCTCTGAATATTTCTGAGAAATTGAATTCATTCCTACTATTGGTTGAAGCATTCACACTGTTACTATGCCTAATGGACTATATATAGGTGCACCTGAAATATATTATTCATACTGCAAGGGGATATAAAAATAAATAAGCATTATATGAGCAAGTATGTATAAATAATATGTATAGATATGGGTTAATGTGCATCTGATTAAAATCTGTCATGTGTATATAAAAATGATATTAACCACTAAAGTCTATCTTTACCTTTTCAAAACTGTCCCTATCAAATCAATCAGTTGGTAAAAAGCTGAAGGCTGTAGTCTTATTTAAAAGTCTACTAGTTCAACTCTGAGTGTTTTTCATTAAATGCAATAACATGTACAGTTGCACTAAGCTATATAAATATATCAGCTACATTAGCTCTACTTAGAAATGTGCAGAACAAATTAGAAACTCTGAGACTTAAGCTACTGTTGAAAGTGGACTTTGCAAAACTTCTGACCTATCTGTGAATGTGTGCTGTATGTCCTTATTTACAACTGACTTGGATTCATGACTTTACCTGACATTGTTTAATTTGCATTTTCGTTGATACCTGTATACATACATACTTATATACAGACATGAAGCATATAGAGTTTAAGTCAGGAATATATTTATTTTGTTCTCTTCTGATTACTTGTGTGCATAACTGTTATGTGCCAGAAATTATTTTTTTCGAAATAGATATCTGTTGATACTTCATGAAGTACTATATATACACACACACACACTGTATTAAGTGGACTTCCATGCATATACTAAAACTAGTATGCTTCCTAGGTAATCATAACTGATATCTCTATCTTGCACTCAAATTTCCTACTTGCTTTATGTATATTATCTAAATGAAAGCACAATAAGAGAATAAAATAAGGTGTAGTATCTGTGTGACTTACATATTTTCTAGATACATATATGCTGCAGTACATGTCTTGCACATTCACATTGTTGTATGCATCCATACTAAATAAATCAGTATCTGTCATTAATCAAAAATGTGTTTAGACTAAAAGAGTGTATGTGACTGCTTTGTCTGCAACTTTGTGTTGGCAGACTGCAAGCATTTATACCTCACCTGCCACTTTTAAGCTTACATAAGCATGTGTGACTGCAATATCTGAATGTGTGCAAGTATATACAAGTTTATGTATAAATGCATATGTTTAAGTGTCTAGACAAAATGCCTAATAAATTGGATTTTCTCAAACTGCACTAACTGTATTTGTCTATAAATAGACCTACATGCACTTCACTTCCTCCATGTACAACTTCACACACATACTTCCTCAGAACCAAAATCTCTTTCCCATGCACTCCATTATGGATTTCACTCCTCTACCTTCCAACTCAAACCCTAACCCTAATCCCATCCAAGAACTTCCTCACCTCCTAACCACCATGGAAATAAACCAATTTACACATTCAACCTCTTCTCCTTTCAAAAACTTCTCTACCAGGCCATACAACTTCAAGAAATCCAAGAGAGGTTACTCAAATCACTCAATCCCTTTCTACCAGAGCTCTAAATATCAAACACCTAACCCTTCAAACCCAAGGCCAAGAAAACCCTCCTTCCAGAGGGGCCCTAACAAATCCCCTAGCATTGCTCAACTGAAGAGAATTCCAAAAATGTCTCCCCCTCCTCCTAAGCTTATCAACCCTTCACACTCTAAGAAAGTATTAGCACTCAACAAAAACATTCAGCCTGGACTAAGTGTTGAAGTTATGGGCAGGATTGAAAAAATCATGAAAGATGCTAAGATAGACAACCTAGTCTATCATCCAGGCAAACACTACTACCCACATCTTATGAGTGAGTTCTACTGCAATATGAGAGTTCAAAGGGGACTAGATGGGGTTATGCATTTCACCTCTGTGGTTGGTGGAAAACTCATGCTAGTTGATCATAAGACTATCAATAGAGCCTTGTTATTTCCTTCCCAAGTAACAAATCAGCCCTGTATTGATATATACTCTTTCTTTGTTTTCAACAAACAAGAGTTTCAGCTGTTGGTAAGCAACTTCTGTGATGATGACATTCCCATAGGTATGTGTAATGAGAATTGTGGAATCCACTATAAACATTTCAATCCAACCTTTCAGCAACTAGCTTTGATACTAAGAGCCAACATTCTTCCCAAGCCAAGTCAAAGTAAATACTTTGACTTCTTTGACCTAAAAATCATGTTTCACATTATAACCAATAAGATTGATTTTAGTATTAGCTACCTCATCCTGTTAAACATGATAAATGCCAGTTATGTTGAGTATATGCCCTATGGTGCCCTGTTGTCTGCCATTTTCAATGTGTATCATGTATACATGCACCTTCCCCTAGCTCAAGAGATTGATTCCCACCTTACACTAGCTCATGTTAGAACTCAAGTTCCACTATCTGTCTGTGAACCTCAAAAATTCAAACCTACTATTATTCCACCTGCTATTAGTGAAGAGGATATATCTCTAACTAGCAATGGTTCTGTTAAAGCCTTGTTCGAAGAACAGAAAACTGAAATTAGGACTTTAAAATCTGAGAACATGAATATACTAGCTAGGCTAAACTATCTAGAAGGACTAGCAGCTGGGACACTTGGGAATAGTGGGAATAGTGGAATGGAAATGGATATAGTCAATCTATATCAGGTGCAAATGACCTCTGAAGGCCAGCTGATAAATGAAATAGATATGCTCCATGAGCTGGAAACTGTAGGTATGAATGTTGGTAGAGATGGGAATGGGAATCTTCCTGGACTAGCTGGTTATGTAGCTGATATGGAAAACATTGATTAAAGCTGGATAAGGGGATGGGGATACTGATGGTTGATTGATGTTTGGTGGTTGCTTGTATGGTGCTTATTTCTCTTATAAAGTTAATCTGCTATCACTTTTGATCCTTGAATGTTTATTCTAGGATTGTATGTTGGTTTTATATTATGTATTGTTGTTGCTTCCTAGCTTTTGTTGACTTTAGAAGTGGATGCACTTCTAATATGTAACCTAAGACAGGGCCAGGATTCAGTTCATGACACTCAGTGAACCACACTGAGTGAAGTGAACTATTTTGTGTGTAAATATAAATCCGTCTCTATTATCTAAAATCAGCTATCGTCTACAAAAACACACACAGAGTTATTAATATTTAATGCTAGTATGTGTAGAATAGAATTATTGCATCAAAGAAGCTCTCTTGTCCAAAGTACTGCAGAAAGGAAGCACCCCCAAGCAAGATGCTTAAACATGTAATAAGGTAATTCTTCTAATTTTTGTTGGATGCATAAAAACCAACTCTTATTCTTTCCAAGCATGATTGCATAAGTGATCAAAGTTGTCCAGATGTGAAGCTCAACCGTATGCATCTAGTTTTAGACCCTGAAAAGCTGTGGTATCAGATTGCATAACCTGTACTAAGACTCTAATATGTATTATGTTCTAATGTGTATCAGATTTAGTCACTGTAACAGGTTGTTCATAGATAGAGTGTATTAGAATTAAAACATGTATTCTGCAGAAAAGCTTGATTAAATTGAAATATATTGAGACATGTAAACATAATTGTTCTATGAAAAAATTGTATGTGCTTCTTGAATATTCCTGACTCTCCTTCATTCGATTACATATTACAAAAGATTTGTTTTGCTGCCATAAATTGTTAAAGGAAACATAATCATTGGTTCCTTCCCTGGCTAAAAATAATCGAGACTCTCTTGCATAAGAAATTATTTTACATAGTATGAGAATATATATATATATGCAAACCGTTGTCACACTAGTATAGACAAAAGCATACGTGTTAAAATTCTGGAAGTAAGGCTACGGGAAAAAGACATATGTTTTATAAAACATTAATTTGCTTGATAAATTAGAATACATGCATAATTTCTATAAAATCTCAAGTAGAAAACAATATTTTTTGGTACTATACCAAACAAAAGGGGAAGAAGATGTCTTGCTCAAAATAAAAATTTTATATTGATAAGAAGACATATATATGTGTAGCTCTCAAAATTAAAATTTTATATTGATACATCTCATGAGCTATCTATTTTGCAGGGACAAAATTGAATTGGAGATATAATCAATAATTACTCTATTTATGCTAGGTGCAAAGATAGTTTTAATTACATGCATACACTAAGGGGAAGCACACACTTTAGAAAAATTTAAATTTTATGTTTGTTTGGCAAATACCAAAAAGGGGAAGATTGAAAGGATATCTTCGATATTAATTTAATTAATTATTTTGGTATTTGTATGATTAAACATAAAATTTAAATACACTTAGTAATCCTCTCCAACTAAGTCATATATTTAAGTGATTTGTTTTAAAGACAAATAAGTCAACTCTGGCAGATTAAAATATATTTATATTGTAATATAAATTATTCCCATATTTGACAATATTTCTGCATTCAAGATATTATTATTTTCTTAGAAAATATTAATATATAATTTACTCCTCAAAGAAACTATTTAAAATGAATTTTCTCCTACTCTAATGATAGTCGTTATTCAGAGAAAATTATTTTAAATATTTGGAAATATATTTCCTTCCTCTCCAAATACTTTATATATTGGGAAATATATTTTCAATTACTTATTAATACTTTTCATCATTAATTTGATTAGCAAAAATATTTTCTCTATTTGCTATATATATATATATATATATATATATATATATATATATATATTATTCAGAGAAAATTATTTTAAATACCCATAAATATATTTTCTTCAGTCCAAATATTTTATATATTGGGAAATATATTTTAGAGTATATATTCTAGTCATAAACATTTTTCAAAGATATATCCATAAATATACAAAAGACTGGTTACATTTTATTTGGAACCGAAACCCTGATTTAACTGTTTAAATCCAAATAAAATACTTCTACAGGCTAGAATGACTTGAAACTTGAGATTGATCATTTAAATAATATTTTCAATGCATGATAGAAGTTTCATAATTTTTCGAGAACTTTGGTCCGGACACGAAAAACGAGGCAGTTGACCGTTCATTTGACTTAGTCAAAACAGAGACCAATGGTTGACCAAAGTTGACCAAAGTTACTAATATGTCATCTTATAATTATTATAAGTACTCCATAATTTATTCATAATTTATTAGGTATTTATAGAATTAATGTTAGGATAATTAACGATACATGTTACGTATTTATTCGTTAATTGGTACGTATTTATTAGTCACATCCAAGTGGAGAAATGGCTGGGATTTCCATGTGTAAAGTTGTTTGTCTTATTAGGAGACCAAACACTAAGCCTACAATATGCCACATCTCCTTAATCTACACCATACACTTCTTTTCATCTCATCCACCCATTTCACCTAACTCCCTCTATAAATACTAACCTCCCCCCACCCATTTCAATTAAGCTAAAGAGCCAAAGAATTGCTGGGATTTTTAGAAGTATTCAAGCTATCAAGCATTCAAACACTCTCTCTACATACTTCATCTTTAAAACCTTCTCTCTTATACATATATATTCATATATACACAAGGTTTTACATATAAGCTCAAGATCCACCAACCAAGCTTACTCCCACCAAGCTAGCTCATCCATCACCACTTTCCGGCCTCCCGAAGGGCTGCCCAAGTTCGTCCATAAGCCTAAATCCGGCCGAACCTCCGGCGAACTTTTCCGGTCAACTTCTCCGACCATCTTTAAAAGTGGTACCTTAGCTTCGTATTCGAGTCTTACCGACCACATTTACTTTTAGAGCTTTATATTTAACTTCATCTATTTTAATTAAGCTCTATTACGGATCTCTTTTAAGAGTCCAAAAGATTCGAACCAAGTTCAACAAATAGTTATCTCGTGAGAAAAATAAAGATTTGAACAAGGTTCGTAAAAGTACTTGTCTTCTAAAAGGACTAAAGATTCGAATATATTTCGAGAAAGAAGTACTTCATCCCTAAAAGGGATTTAAGTTGACTAAAGTCAATCTTACTACAAAAAGCATATTCGATATCCTCACTAAACATCTTTAGTGTTCCGGGGGACAAAACATCGATTAAAGTTTGCTTTTTATCCTTATCTCCAAAAGATTGAGTTTAGCCACTCTTGTTTAAATTTATTGCACTTATTTATTTTTGGCTAAACCATAAAGGAGACAAAAGGAATTGGACAAGATACTCTTTAAAGTTAATTTAAAGAAAGAGTAATCTTAGTTCTTATTACTTCAAAAGAACGAGTTTAGTCACTCTTGTTTTATTTATTACACTTACTTATTTTTGGCTAAACCGTAACGAAGTATTTACAATTATACTTTGACATTTATATAAGTCAAAATAAAGTATACATTACGAAACGTTAAGCAAACAAAGCTTACAAAGATTTCGTACATCCAATCTCCAAGATTTATTATATCATATCTAAAGAGGAGAATTGAAAAACAAATATTCTTTGATTAACATTTATTTACATTCAAAGAAAAGAATATTTGCAAATCCTTTAAAGCATATTTGCTAAAGATAAGGATTAAATATATTACTTCAAAAGACTAATATTTAAAGGAGTAATTTGAAGTATACTTGATCAATATATTAGATCTAAAGAAAGTATACCTAACCTTGATTATAATATTTATTATTAAATATTATCGTCACTCTTAGTCTAGTATTTAATTTGCTAGTTTAAATAAACTCTTAATTATCATTATTTGTGTCGTAGATATTGTTTTCTAATATTTGCAGTGAGGTGAAGTGAAGTGAGGTGATTCTTGTTCTAAGACCCAAGTCCTAGACGAGCTAACGGGAAGTTAGTCGTCTCTGTACCGTGAAGAAAAGAAAAGATCCAAGATCTAAGACCTAAGATCCAAGACCGGCAAAAGCTTAGAAGTACAAAGACTACACTCGGGTTCTACATCAACTTTGAAGAAGTAACGGGGAGTTTCTGTCTAAGATAAGTTGTGTAGGTTTCTATAAAGATTTTGAAGAAGTAATTGGTAATTACGCTCTAAGATAAATCTTATAGGGTTTTTACATTTATTGTGAGGTACTGACTTTAAGTCACATACCTAGACTAATATTTGTAAGGTTGTAAAGGCTTCTCCGCCTATTAAAGGAGCGAGATTATTTTAAAGAAAAAATCTCGAGTCCGGGAGAGGAGCTCGGGGACTGGAGTAGGGGTGAGCGAATCCATTAGGGGTTGCGCCATCGCGAACCAGGATAAAATCCTGTGTGTGGTATTTCCTTTTGCTTGTTGTTTACTTCCGCACTTATCATCTGTTAAACAACTTGGTAAAAATATTTAAAAAGGAAACAAATATTTTAAAATACCACTATAATTCTTAAATTGGAATTTAAGCTATTCAACCCCCCTTCTAGCTTAAAATAGCCCTTATACGGGACCTAACATATATTTTTATTGAGTAATTAGCATTTTGTATTCTTTACCTTTAGACGTTTATTCAATTTGGTATCAAACAATATTTCTTGGCATATTGCACCTCTATATTTCAAAATTACTTTACTCTACATCATTTTGACCAAATTAACATGGGTAAAATAGAAAATGATTTATTCAAATATAGTTTATAGCAAAATGCATCCCATAATTTTAAAATTTTGACAAAATGCATCTTAACTTAATATTTTACTTTTTTTAAACAAACGTTAATATTTTAAAAATAACCATTTGTAATATATACTAGCTAATATTTTTCTTAGTGTAAAATGTCAAGAGATATAAATTTATTTAAAAATTTCCATTTTAGAAGTAAAATTAAAAATTAATTTTTTATATTAACCGTAATTCAATATGCATACTCATTCCCTTTCTTTTTAAATCTAAATTTTATACTTACACAACTCATTAAAAATGGGATATCTGGGAGACAAAAATATTTTTTTATTTCATAAATATTGTCACTTTTAGGGATCGTTTGGTACATGGAGTGATATTAGGTTGAAATCAGGAATCAGGTGAATCAGGTTAAGGTGATATCGGAACAAAATATGATTTCAGATATTGTGTTTGGTTGAATGGTGGAATGAATTTGTTAATTTAATATATTTTTTAATATAAAAAAATATATGCAGTTAATATGAAAAATAAATCACTATCATTTATTAAATATTAAATAACATCATTATAAATATTTTATTTTAAAAATTAACATGTATATTTATAAATAAAAGATAAAAGTAATAAATTTTTGATTTGATTTCTCATACCCACCTCCCTATGGTATCAGAAACCCATACCTTATGGGTTTGAGGTATGGATTTTAAAATTAAAAATTGGTTGCAAACATGTACATGTTTGGAATGGACAAAACTCATACTTGATACACAGAAATCACGAATCAAACGACCCTTTAACTTGTATATCAATATCTAAATAAATAATAATTATATAATAATTTTGAAATATTTATTTCAATAAAAATTTGAATCTTGAATTTTTATATCAAAAGAAAATTAAAAAAATATTAAGTATAAGTATATTTTTATTGAGTAATTAGCATTTTGTATCCTTTATCTTTAGACGTTTATTCAATTTGGTGTCAAACAATATTTCTTGGCATATTGCACCTCTATATTTCAAACTTGCTTGACTCTGCACCATTTTGACCAAATTAGCATGGGTAAAATAAGAAATGATTTATTCAAATATAGTTTATAGCAAAATGCATCTCATAATTTTAAAATTTTGACAAAATACATCTTAACTTAATATTTTACTTTTTTTAAACAAACGTTAATATTTTAAAAATAACCATTTGTAATATATACTAGCTAATATTTTTCTTAGTGTAAAATGTCAAAAGATATAAATTTATTTAAAATTTTCCATTTTAGAAGTAAAATTAAAAAATAATTTTTTATATTAACCGTAATTTAATATGCATACATTATTGTGTCTCATTCCCTTTCTCTTTAAATTTAAGTTTTATACTTACATAACTCATTAAAAATGGGATATTTGAAAGACAAGAATATTTTTTTGCACATAATTTTGACGATATAAATAAAAGTTTAATATTTAAATTTTTATTAACAATTTTTTTTTTAATAATTAATTGAACTCCAAGGGTTCAATTACTGCTTTAGGCTGAACCTGAGTACCTGAATATGCACATAGCTTAAACCTACTCCGTAATGATTTACAAAGAAAGAAGTTGTACCAAGTGTGACGTTTCCTTTTAGAGAAGTGTTCTACTCCTAGGCAGGGGACTGTTGCAAGAGCATTCCCATTTAGTTCGCTATTCCCAGCTCTATTTTTATTATTTAGTGAAATTTATAAACTTTTATTTAAATGTATTTTTCATGGAACTTCAAAGTAGAATGTAGTTTTAGGAACTGAAATTAAATCTCATATTTAAAGTTTTATTGTTCATCCATATATTTATCGTTATCTCATTAAATATTTTTTTATTTTATGTCACTTTTAGGAATCGTTTGGTGCATCGAGTGATATTGGATTGAAGTCAGGAATCGGGTTAAGGTGATATAGAAACGAAGTATGATTTCAGATATTGTGTTTGGTTGAATGGTGGAATGAATTTGTTAATTTAATATATTTTTTAATAAATAAAAAAATATATGTAATTAATATGAAAAATAAATCACTATTATTTATTAAATATTAAATAACATCATTATAAATATTTTATTTTAAAAATTAACATGTAAATTTATAAATATGAGATAAAAGTAATAATTTTTAATTTGATTTCTCATACCCACCTCCCTATGGTATCAGAAACCCATATCTTATGGGTTTTAAAATTAAAAATTGGTTGCAAACACCATATATGTGTTTGGAATGGACAAAACTCATATCTCATGCCCAGAAATCACTAGCCAAACCACCTTTTAACTCGTATATCAATATCTAAATAAATAATAATTATATAATAATTTTGAAATATTTATTTAAATAAAAATTTGAATCTTAAATTTTTATATGAAAAGAAAATTAAAAAATATCAAGTATAAGTATATTTTTGTTGAGTAATTAGCATTTTGTATCTTTTATCTTTAGACGTTTATTCAATTTGGTGTTAAACATTGTTTCTTGACATATTGCACCTCTATATTTAAAACTTGCTTCACTCTACACCATTTTGACCAAATTAGTATGGGTCAAATAGGAAATGATTTATTCAAATATAATTTATAGCAAAATGCATCTCATAATTTTAAAATTTTGATAAAGTGCATTTTAACGTTAATATTTTAAAAATAACCATTTGTAATATTACTAGCTAATATTTTTCTTAGTATAAAATGTCAAAAGATATAAATTTATTTAAAAATTTCCATTTTAGAAGTAAAATTAAAAATTAATTTTTTATATTAACCGTAATTTAATATGCATACTCATTCCCTTTCTTTTTAAATTTAAGTTTTATACTTACATAACTCATTAAAAATGGGATACCTGGGAGCCAAAAATATTTTTTTTCCATATAATTTTGACGATATAAATAAAAGTTTAATATTTAAATTTTTATTAACAAAAAAAATATAAATAATTAATTGAACTACATAAAAAAAATTAGAATTTGATCAGGACACGAATACGACACCGTTCCAATCTCCCTTGAATACAATCTAATCCAACCAGCCACAAGACTTTGACTTGCTTAGAGAGAGAAACACAAAAAATGGCAACCATGCTTACTCATACTCTCTCTCTACAATTTCCCTCCAAAATCTCCCCATTTTCTTCTTCATCTCCCCCACTTCTACTCTCCAACTGCCCCTCCCGGTTCAGATGCCAGGCGGGTCAGACCGGGTTCTTCACAAAACTGGGCCGGTTAATCAAAGAGAAGGCCAAGAGTGATGTTGATAAGCTCTTCTCAGGGTTCACAAAGACTAGAGAGAACTTAGCTGTTATTGATGAGCTTCTCCTTTACTGGAATCTCTCTGATACTGATAGAGTTCTTGATGAGTTGGAAGAGGTTTATTTCTCACCTTTACTATGTGTATCAGTGTATGTGTGTGTATATGTAAAGTTTTTTCAAGAATTGAACTTTGAATTTTATTGCATTATTGAATTTTTTGATGTTTTTGTGGTTATAATGGGTTCTATAAACATGGGTTATTAACAAGTTTGCATCTTTTGTAAGCCCTCTTTAGTTATAATCATATTATGTTTAGATGTGTTGATACATAGGCAATGTGTGTGAATGTGGCAAATTGAAGGTGCCAATGTCTTGCACGATGAGTCAGAACCAGGTTCGGTTTTTGGATAAATATTGAAATATGACATGACTTGATTAATCTGCATATAATATGAAATGCATAGTTCATGGAAGAATTATACACAAATTAGCATGATGACGAACATGCCCCAACCCGTAATTGTCACCCCTTCCGCATAAAAAGCAAGGACCGACGCAGAAACTGGGCTAGTTGGGGTTCAAACTTTTGATAGTCATGAACACAAATTAAATTAAAGGTATTTTTATTATGGTGTTTAAAAATATTGCAAACGAGAACAAAGTTCAAGAATTGAGAGTATATTGCAGTTTCTATATCAAATTTGTGATTATACAAAAGAAAATGCAATGTGCTTTTTTAGGATAACATTTTTTCCCTTTTCATCAATATTGCTATTTGATGCAATATCAGTGTTATGGCATTACTCAAGTTCCACCATAACTAACTAGCTAACATACTTCATTCAAGCGAACTGTTGAGGTATGTTGAGCATGACGTGCTTACAAAGAAAAAGTTGTGTCCTTTGGTATTACCAGGCACTTGAAAAATGTGTGATATGTTATTAAGTTTGGTAATTAAGTCTTCTAAATTACACAATAAAACTGCAGGCATTGCTGGTTTCTGATTTTGGTCCAAAGATCACTATAAAGATTGGGAGAGTTTGAGGGATGATATATATGCTGGAAAGCTCAAATCAGGAGGTGAGATTAAGGTAACTATGTCTTACACTATGTTCCGATGAGTTAGATTGTTTGATGTTGAAGTCGAAATGAGATTATGTGTTGTAGTATATATATAGGGAGTTGGTCTTTGACAAACCATTGTTGGAAACATACTCTCCAGCCTCGGTGCTTATTTGTAGCCAATAGGTTGAAAGTTGAAACCCTAAAATGTTTTGTTTATAGTGCAGATAGGGTTAGTGGACCCCCCCCTGTATTCACATAAAAAAACGAGTGTTAACTCTATCTGCACTTAATAGTTGGTAATATAAATATAAATATATAAATATACATATATATATATATATATATATAGGGGGGGAGAGTGAGTGAGTGAGTGAGCGAGTTGTGTCTTATATTGAGCTCAACACATTTTGTGGTGACCACCAAGTTTTTACATTCGATGGAATGTGAGTTATAATGGTATGTAGGATGCTTTAAAGAAGAGTGTGCTGGATTTGCTGATGAGTAAAGGTCTTAAAACAGAGCTTCAACTTGGATTCAGGTTTGCAGCCCTTGGTACTTTTGTTTAATATCTCCATGCTGTTGTAGTTGTACCTATTTTAGCTTAATTTTAGTGGTGGTGAATTATGCTTTTGCTAGGAAACCAGCTGTAATCATGATAGTTGGTGTCAATGGAGGCGGAAAGACAACATCTCTCGGTAAGACACGGATAATAAATCTCGGTTGACTTCGGTTGGTTACTTTTAAACAGTAATAGAAACTTACATGTATATTAGGTGATGGTAAAAATAAAAATGTAAAGCAGGTTCGATCTTTTTAATTATAAAGCTATGAATATTCTCTTTAAATAACAAATTTTTAGATGGATTTTACAACCTAGTGTTGCCCATTGGAAGTGTAATTATGCTTTGTGCCAGTGTTGAGTGTTGACCCCCAAGCAGTAACTATCTTTTTCCCAATTCTCTACCAAAATGCAGGTAAGCTGGCCAATAGATTAAAAAAGGAGGGTGCTAAGGTATTGTAACCATTTTATATATGTATAGTACTATAGTTTCTCTTCTATGTGTTGATTTAGGACAAGTATATAAATCATTACTTTTTTTGCTGTAACCACCTGGGTTGAGTAAAGTATGACATTGACATGAAATGCCAGAATCAAGTTTGTTTTCAGAATACTAGCTGATTTGCTTAGCCATTCACAGAGATGAATCTCTATTACTATCTATAATCATGTTTTATATTTAAAGAAAAAGTCTGCATTGGATAACAAGACAATGAGAAACTGATCAAAGAATTTATTTATCAGTTCCGGTACGTAGACCAAATAATACATAACAGAGCCAATTTCCCCGGCTGGCATAGAAGTATAAGATTTAGAGTTTAACCTTAGAGCCTAGATATAAGGTCTTTTATGCATTGGTCAGTTTAGAGCTATGTATTTCGACGAAGGGTAAATTTTTTATTTGTAAGAAATCACCTATTTGGTTTTAAATATATACTTCTCTTTGTTTTGACTTGGGATGATTCAGTTTACAAGTTAAATATAAAATTTGACTCTTTGACGGTATTCTGTAGTTCCATAGAATTCACTGTAAGTTCTTTATTCAATTGCTAGTAGGCTATAGGTATTTCCATCGTAAATTAGAACGTAATAGTCAGTACACAACAATTTAATATTTTATGGTTTGATATTTTTCCAGATATTGATGGCTGCTGGTGATACATTTAGAGCAGCTGCCAGTGATCAATTGGAGATCTGGGCTGAGAGGACGGGGTGTGAGATTGTCATTGCTGAAAAAGAGAAGGCCAAAGCATCATCTGGTAGACTGCAAACTCAAAAAGTTCTTTTAGCTCGTCATATATGTACCATTATTGACATGCATAGTAATAGTAAATCACTAACATATGTTCTGAATAGTTCTTTCACAGGCTGTTAAAAGAGGGAAAGAAGAAGGCTTTGACATTGTGTTGTGTGACACCTCTGGACGTAAGTATAGATGAGATAAATCATTGATCTGATCTAGAATTTATTTGGTGATTTAGCGGACTCAATATATTTATCAGGTCTGCATACCAATTACAGCCTCATGGAAGAATTGATTTCTTGCAAAAAAGTTATTTCTAAAGTTGTCGCAGGTGCACCGAATGTATGTTCAACTTGCTGCCTTGTTCTCTAATATCATGAAATTTGAACATATGGAATGTTAACAAGGATCTATTCGTTTACATTTAAATAAAGTTTACCATTGCAGTAGGCCACTAGCGCACGTTGTCATCAAACATCTGAATGTATGCAGGGTTAAATATATTTAATTGAACATATTCACAGGAGATTCTGCTTGTTTTGGATGGAACAACAGGGTTGAATATGCTTCCACAGGCAAGAGAGTTCAATGAGGTACCAGCTGTTTCTTTTTTGTGTTTTTTTTGGGAGCTAGAATTAAATTTCATTTGACCAAAATAACATCACATCGTTTAAAACAAATATATACAAATTAGTAACTAGGGAAAAGTGGTCATTTATCTGAAACGAAGTATGTAAAACATTATGATAAAGGAAAGGAACCTTTTATTTATTTCAGCTAAAAACAAAATAACCTCAGCCAGGTAATAAGTCAAGTAACGTTTAGTCAAGGATTCTTGCTGTAGAATGCTAAACACCAAATTATTATCAAATAGCAATATTCAGTAATGTCCTCTAATCATGAGATAGGCAACTTACACTAGAACTCAAAATACAATAGATTTTGTAGTGTCAACCAACTTGTAGCCTGGTGCTCTGCCTACAAAATAAAGTGACAATACTTTATTAGAGATTTTAATATATCATTTGAGTACGTTCGTTTGCATAAAATTCATGACAGGTTGTTGGGGTGACTGGTTTCATTTTGACAAAACTTGACGGTTCTGCTAGAGGAGGATGTGTGGTATTTTTTTTTTCTTGGGCTTATTTCAGTTCACTTATAGAGACCGTGTATTTATGGATTCTAGCCTTCATAATATATACAGTAGAGTAATTTGTGTTATTAATTTGGCTTTCAGGTTAGCGTAGTTGATGAGCTTGGCATTCCTGTGAAGTTTGTTGGTGTTGGTGAAGGTGTAGATGACCTCCAACCCTTTGATGCAGAAGCATTTGTTGATGCAATATTTTCATGAGCATGAAAAAGGTTAGTTTCTGCATTTTCTTAAAGTGTCTCCCAGGGTTTTACTTGGTGCGGAATTTCGTCTTATATATATGCTTGACTGCAGTCATTGAGGTATATATATTGATAGTCCATTTTGGCTTTGCCCATTTTCATTTCTGAAACGTAATTCACTTGATATTAAATTCGAAGTTCATTTACATATATTCAGCTCAAATATTGTTTTACACGGAAATGATAAATTGCATATATTGAAGTACTGATGCACCAGGCTCTGCTGAGGCTTGAACCTTCGACCTTACATATAACCAAGATTCGGGGTGTCAGTTAAAGTAAAGCCCGGGATATCAAGTAACGTTTGTGGGTCATTTATTGGGGAATCTTTTTTCATTTCGACTTAGGTTGGCAGAGGAAATTGAATTGCATGATAGACCTCATTCCATATAGTTGAAACATGATCATCTGTTGTTGACAAACCTCTATCCCCCTTTATGCATAATTTTTCATGCACCACACACAAAAGATAGATAGAAATCCACACCTAACAGCCATGCAAACTAAAAGTTTGAAATGCTTCATAAAATTTACAAATTCCGCTGTCTTCTTTCAGAGCTTATTGTGCCACAGCCCAATGGAGCTTCGTAGTAGGATTACAAACAAAATCACATCACAATCCATGTGAAAGATTAGGGTGGATTTTGAGAGGTGGATTAACTATCACGTTGAACACAAAGCTGGAGTTCATATTTGCATATATACTCTATCATGTATATTAGCTCCTCATGCCTATTTGTTTGTTGTTAAATGTTGATGTTATCATATATAACAAGAGATAGAATAATGTTTATCATGTCAAATATTAGATAGGTAGAGGAAAACAGGCTGCAATTAGGTCAGACACTTATTTTTGTCAAGGTAACTGGATCAGAAACCTACAAGGAAATGTGCATTGTAGTTTCAATATATTTTTAATTTCTTTATCTGTGCTCTTTTGCTTCTTACTTCTTAGTGACATTAATGGTGGTGTTTGGCCCCCATTGTTAGTAACTTATAAAGCTGATACCTTACTTGTAAGGTAAGCCAATCAGACCCTATATTGGCATTAAGATTCTGATCAGCACCAAACTCAATATGAAAAGTTTGTAAGGTCATGCACTTGTTCTAAGAAAGATTATTCTGTATCCCTTCATACAAATTAATGTCAAACTATAACTGCGAAATAAAATCTGGAAATTGGGAAGTTTGACTTGGCTAGCTAAGCAGTAATAATGGGCATAGAGCTAAAACCTTGTGATTCACAGAGGCCGTAGAAGTTGTCGTGTTAGGCAAACATGATTTTAATAATAACGAACTTGGATTTGTTACAATTCAGCTTCAGACAGGCGTAATCACCAATCCCAGTGGTGGAACTAGTAAACCAAAACAGTCAGGACTAAAAACATGTATCGTTGATTTTTGGGGGTCAGTCGAAGATTAAAATAATTTCTAACTGAAGACCAGGATTTGGAAGAAAAAAAGTTCATGTGAAGCTCAAGTGGGGATGTAACCTAAGCTCGCCTCTGCGAAATGCCGAAAATCTTTGTAGCAGATCCTACTAATTTTTAATGACCAACATACGTATAGAGATAAGTATTTTTGTAGTCCTGTAGTGGTGTCTAAATCAAGACTATTGAAAATTTCTGTAGCCACTTCAGTCAAGAGTAGCAAAAGACAGCCATTTTGGACGGCAAAATTTCAAGTCTACTATGATAAAGGTCCGAGTGACCAGAAGAATAATGATATCACCACAATGATTACTAGTGAACCATAGTATTATATACCAGTATACACCATAATTGGTCACAAACTAAGGTACATTTATCAACTATGTAGAAAGCCAAAAAACAAGCAATATGAATAATTTGGCCTAGTTCAGCAATTACTATAAACTTACGTCCCTTGGTGTTTTCGATATTCTGCAACTATAACTAAAATTGAAGAGGTTATACAATTGATATCATGTCCCCGATATGTCCTTCACTTCAACGAATACTTTGATATTTAACCATGTCACTATTTTGATCTCCGTTTAAGTAGAGAATACAACAACGAGAAGATGTCACTGATCCAATTTTGTATAAAATGTTCATCCTACACCATATTACCAAAGGTTTAGAAGACTTCTATTCTATCCATTAGACAATGGACGCTTTTCAGAGAAATGGGCCAAAATGGCACAACTTTATAACATAATGCCCAAAATGACACTCACGGGTGGAATGACCCAAAATATCACTCCTTAACGCGAGATAATATAACGTTTTGAGTATATATAAACATTTTCTTTAAAAATTAAAACGTATCCTAACCAAAACCAAACACACCTAGAGACACGCACAAACACAGACACAATATACATTCTCGCTCTCGACACTTTGATTTTATTCTTCGGGTAGACATTGTTGATTGTGGTCTTGATTAATTGTTTAAGCATTTGTACTACATATTTTGAGTTCATATTTTGATTAAATTGTTTGATTAAACTGTGATTAAATTGTTATAGTTGTACATTAGACAATGGAATTAATTGAATAGGTTTTGGATTTAATATATATTAAAGTTCTTAATTCAATCATTCGCCAATTTATTGCTGTTGTTCAACCTAAAGTTCCCGTTGGTAAATTATTGATGTTTTCAATTCGATGGTAAATACCAACTCTTGCTGAAGATCACCACTGCTTTCAATTCGATGGTAAATACCAACTCTTGCTGAAGATCACCACTGCAATCCATACTTTTTTATAAGATCCTGAGCGAGAAGTATAAAATATATATGAAGAAAATAGAAAATTAGTTTTGATTAAGTTATATGATGACTGATGTAGTAGGCTAGTAGCAATGTATATAAGTTTGCTGAGATGAAGTTGATTATAGAAATCGATAGCTCTGACCTTGTCGATAGTATTAAATAACTGGCTATATTCAGTTAATCTAGCTAACTAGCTAGTTGCATGTGTAGGTCTGGAATGATCGACCCTGCCGAAAGTAAACTTATGAGAATTTGACCATCTGTTTGAGTAACACACGAATAAAATACAGGAAATATATTACGCGCAAAACAAACTAAGATTTTTCTAGTTGTGTGTTCTTGTGTAGATAATGCTAATGTAGTAAAGATTATGCTAATGTAGATATATTATATTTGTATGTTGCCGTTAATGGATAATCTAAATTATTTATATACACATTTCGGCCATTAATGGAAAACCATTGACCTTGTACAAATATCTTTTTCTTCAGGGTATGAATCAAGGATCTATTGATGCTAGCCTTCTTCATCTTCAGGGGACACATAGATCTAGAGAGATTTGAAGACTAAGTGGTGGCGATTTGCAGAAATTCAGACGCTGAAATCCTCTTCAGACTCATCTACTTGATTTGGATCGACGTATGATACCGTTGTTACAGTCTACTGATTTTTATGGTTTTATGGTGTAGCGAGGGTTTCATTTTTACAGTTAGATTGGAGCCTTTTATTTGTACTAGTTGAGAGGTGGAGACCCGAGACACATACCTTTCATTTACCTATGAGAGAGGTCACTATTACATTAGAGGACGTTGTAGTTCTTCTTGGCCTTCCTATTGAGGGGAATGCTCTTATATGTGACGTTACTCCCGGGCCTAATATGTCTTGGATGGGTTATGTGGGCTCTATCTTTACTCTATCTTTAATTCTACCCTTGTTGCTGGTAACTTTAATGGGTCTAGACTATGATTGAGTTTCCTCTCTTCTATCACTTCACATATATTACCCTACCCGAGACTGCATCAGTTGAGGAGATTAGGCATCACACCCGATGTTATTTGGTTCAATTTATCGGTGGTGTGTTATTTACTGATCATTCTGGAGGTTGCATTCACCCGATGTTCCTACATTTTGTCCGTGAAAAGGGAACTCAATTTTGACTTAAACACCCCTTTATTTTGCGTTTAAGTATAGAACTCTCTTGTAGCGTTTTTCTGTTAAAAACTTTAATTTAGACACAACACCCCACAACACGATATAACGTTTTCACTAAAACTCAACTTCATATCATGTTTTTTAATTTTTCAAAATAAAAAAAATTAAGAGTACAAACGCAACACAATATTGTGTTTTCACTAAAACGCAACTTTATGTCGCGTCGTTTTAAAGTGACATTTTGAATCATTCCACCCGCTTATGCCATTTTGAGCATTTATTGTTTAAATAGTGATACATAGGGCCAACACCCCGCTTTTCATTGATATTATTTAAAATTGTATATTCTATATTCAATGATGAATAGATTCTAATTAATAATTAGAATCTTCATCGCGTCATCGGTTCGATTCCGATAGCCGGCTTTTCTCTATTTATTGTCTTGGAGTTTTTACATGATATGTTTTCTGACACCAGCATACAAAAAAAGGTTCATAGATCCATACAATTAATCCAGCTGATAGCATAACAATGAAGCAGATGGTAAATAAAAGTAATTATTGCCGGATATATTAGTAGTGTTCTGATGGCGATTTCCAAAAGAAAGATATTTCACCAAGACGTCCATAATTTACACCTGAATATGGTAATATTCACAAACTTGCTACTGGCATATTATAGAAGGTAGCACGAGAAGTGTAGACCAGCTTCTCAGATTCCTTCATTCTGAACTCAACGGCAACTACTGTCAAGTTCCTTCCACTCCTTACAACAGAGGCATCAACTATTACCTCTGCCTGCAAATGTAGATAAAGAATCTGTTAGAACAGAATTTAGTAATCAAATCAAACCGTGTAATGGTGCAGATGTCGGCGACGAAGCTGAAATAAAAAAGGCTTCTATCTATGTCATGCCAATTTTTAGGCCTAATTTCACCCCACTTATTGACGCATGCAAGAGTTGAACACGATCTTGCTCAAAATACCAACACATCTATAAGCTAAATTGCATAATTGTATCCGGAAAAAAAGGGAAATATCATCATCAGGCACTGAGTACTAATATACAGTGCATTCCTCTACTTTGAGGTTTGCCAGAAAAGGAAACATGCCTGGGGCAATTAGCACCAGTATGTTGGAAACTATCGATTGCGGACCATAAATTTTTTTAACTGATCTTTTCCCAATAACAAAAACATATCGCTATGTCAAGCAATGTCAATAAACATATGTATTCCAATCCCACTTTTGCTGCAAAATGTGTGAACATAATTATGTATTAAATAGCACTTGTAGAAAATACAGCTAAGCATTATGGGAAGTGGAAACAATGTTGATATTTGCACGCACACAATTAATTTGTAGACATCCTTATGCTATTGTAGTGTTGTATCTAATTTATTTTAAGTTCGTATGCTACAAGCCTACAAGGCATTGAAGTGAGTGCAAATTATAGCGCCAACCAATTTCAAATAAAACACTTACATTTTGTGGAGCAGCAGACAGATAAGAATTGCTAAGTTCTCCAAGAAAAAGCTCCTTCTCTTTACCCACAACAGTTCTAGCACAAGCTACTGCTACCATCTCTGCTACAGATGCTACTGCCCCTCCATGAAATCCCCCATACGCATTCTAAATATTCCAAATAACTTAAAATTACCCTCCATTGGAGTAGAGCAAAACCAATAGGAGAGTTCAAATTACGTAATTAACTACATCAAAATGAAAAAATATATCATAAATACCCAGTTTAAAAAAAATGTTTATAAACAAAAACTTAGATACAAAATCAAAACACAGACATTCATGTGTTTAACTATTTATTTTCTCTACTTGCAGAACTCCAATCATAACACTTCAAATTGTCAAAAAGTGCGAGACACAATTGATGACTGTATAAAATTTTAACAAAACAGAGCAAGCAAAATGAAGAATTAGTTTACAGTTACAGCGGCTTTGACACGTAGGAGTAATGAGATGTGGCCCCTTTCCACACGATTAACCTTAAGCAACCCCCCAACAATGTTGGAGAAAAAATCCTTGCTATTACAATTCAATGGGATGGTGTCAGAGGCTCCAATCCTCTCCAAATATGCACTAAGTCGAGAAATAATCTGTGCAGACACATCTTTAGAGCTTGATTCTTTAAAAAGTAAAGATCTCTCCATCTTTCTGACTATTCCTTCTACCCAAAAATTCCAGATATAAACACTATAGATACAGTTTAGAAATGCATACACTCATACACATTACTATTTACCGCTCTCTTTGTATACATATATCAAAGTTATGTTTTTTCCTGTATTTTTTACCAAGAATCAAAATATACCACAAAATCAAAAGATTCTACATGTTATCTGACAAATACAATTATAATTTGCATCTGGGTCATTCTTACATTTCCATTCTTGCCACAAACACACAAACACATTAATCAAAATTTCATTTTTCTTGGAAGCCTTTAGTCTTTGCCTATATAAATAATCAAAAGTTAGGTCTTTTCTGACTCTTTTAACCAAGAATCAAAATATACCACAGAATCAAAATATTCTATCCACTAATTACAAAATACAATCATGTGTTTTGTATCTGGGTCACTCTTATATCTCCATTTTTGTCACAACCCCCCAACAAATCATCATAAAAATTCGATCTTTCAAGGAAGCACAAACATATATGACCTATACATACATAATACATAAAGAGAGGGAGAAATTACAGTGACAGGTGGCTTAACAGTGAGAAAGCAAGAGATATGACCAGGGTGGATGTGAGTGAGCTTGAGAAGACCCCGGATTAGATGGGAGAAAGTGTCTTTATTTTCAAGATTTGAGGGAATAGTGGTGCTGCTTTTTAATCCTATTACATCTTTAAAGAACAAATCTATCAAACTACTAAGCTCAGACTTGTTTGGAGCCATGCCCATTTCTTTTCTTGTGCCTAATTTTCAGGCTCATCTCAAAATTTTGACCAAGTTTCTGTGTTTTTTGCGTTAGTTTTGGTGGGTCTATGTTTGTGTTTGGTGGGGTTTCAGAAAGTATAAGACAGAGAAATGATATGAACACTGTTTGTTTAAGGATTAATTTTTTTTAGTAGATTTTTATAATTTTAAATTTGTTTGTGGTTTTTCAAAAAAAAAAAAAAATTGTTTGTGGTTTAATTTTGTTTAATAATGTATATTTATATTGTTTTACTTAGTTGTGATTTGATTTTTTTATTATATTTTAAGGTTTATTTTAATTGAAATGATCGAATTTATTATGCTAATCATGTAGTGAGAATAGCTTTCAATAATTAATGAGTTTTTAGTTGGTATTTTGAACGATTAAACACATCAAATAATTTTCATCTTTATTATAATAACAGAAGGTACTATAAACGGGAAAAAAATGAAATTAAACTTATAACTTATTCCATAAAATCTCGTCATTAGATCAAAATTTCATAAACAGATTTTATAAGACAATATAAATATTTTTAATACAAATATCGAATTACATTAAACTTCATATTCTCTGAAAAGAATACAAATATTACATATTTTTTAAAAAATATTACAAATATTTTTAATCATATAAATCCGTTAAGATTGTGTTTGAAAATTTTGATTTCATTTCAAATGACAGAATTTGGGTTGTTATTTTAAATTCTCATATTTTCACTAATATTTGAATTCATTGGATTCAAATAAAATCCAAATTCTTATGATTATCCAAACATGTCATTTGATCAAATTCAGAATTTCAAATCAAATTCATGTTCCCAAACATGTCATTATATTCTGTTAATACATTAATTATATTATATATATAATAGAGATTGAGGATCCAGTCAACCTTACATAATTTTCCTAGGATTATAGTAAAATCTCATATTAAAATACGAGAATGCTATTGTAATTTCATAATATTATGTATAATTACCTTATGTTCCTTTTTCTCTATATAATATAATAAATTATATATTCTTCAAAGATAATTTCAATAAAAATAAATTTTAACATGAATAACATTGGAGTAAAAGTAATTAGCCGAGTTCAGCTTCAGCCTAATCGTCCCGGAGACATAGCTACTCCTACTACTAGTCTACTACATAGTACATGAACATGCACAACAAAAAATCAGAAATGCAAAGCATTTTTTCTCATCTTCTTTTCAACAAGATTTCTGTAAGAATAACTCCATTTCATAAATCATCAAAAAATGACATCTGTAGCTAATTCAACATCAAAGTGGTTAACTTCTTGTTTTTTGAACACTCATTTTTAACATTTGATCATATGTAAATATATACAACCATGTGACTTGAGTAAAAATCTGTGATTTTTTTGATGTAGGTATGCAGTTGTTACGGGGGCAAATAAAGGGATTGGATTAGAAATATGCAGGCAACTAGCTGCTGATCATGGTATCACTGTGATATTCACTGCTAGAAATGAACAAAGGGGTCTTGAAGCTGCTCAGAAACTCAAAGAATCTGCAGGTTTAAGTGATGACCAACTCTTCTTTCATCAGCTTGAAGTTGATGACCCGTCAACTGTTTCTTCTCTTGTCAGATACATAAAAACCAACTTCGGAAGAGTTGATATTTTGGTAATTATTTTTCTGAAGTATAATTATCGGATTTTTTTACCAAAATTTCTTGTTTGTTTATAATTTGTCTTAAATCTTAGTGTTAAGTTACCAGCTTATTTGAAATTAGTATTTAAGAATATTATGTGATACAAGATCTCTGCTAAACATGAGCTACATGTATCATCCTAAAATCTGAAGGTGTTGGGAGGATAAATTAATTGGATCATTTATTATTTTAACACTTAGAATTAGCATGTTATCTGTGGTTCTCATTAGTTCGACAGAACTGTTCAGGCTGTTACTCTTTTAGTGAATGCTAAGTTCTTGAGTCCAAGCAATTTGAGGAACTAAAGTAGATGGAATGAAGAGTATTACAAGAAACTACAGATAGAATGATTTTCACTTGTTATCGTCGCGAGTTTTGATTGAAAGAATAGCAAGTATAAGGATGGTTTTTGATTTAGTTGGTTCTTTGCATACCTACTTTTTATGTGCCTAATGCAACTGTCTAGCTATTGTGCCGATGCATGTAGCAAGCTAAAGGGAGGCTAAAACCTGATAAGGGTTGTTCCCAACAAATTTATCATTGGTTAATAACACAGAAAGGGAATGCTGAACATTGTGCAGGACTGCAGGTGAACAATGCAGGAATTGCGGGAGGTGCACCAGACGAAAATGCTTTTTCAGCCCAAATGACCAAGAATAAAGGGGTGGGTCTGTTTGAGTAATTCATGAATATCTTACTTTAATGGCATTGTAGTTTTTAGACTGTGTTTTTACATTCTGCTTATGCAACCTGACTAAAGAGAAAGTTAGATGATTTTATTTCATTTTTTGTGTGTTTTTATTTTCTTTTTGTCTGTCATTACGTGCAGAGGAAAGGCAGTTCAAAATGTAATTATTACTATTTTTTTCATTTTAAGTTGATCATGATACAAGCAGTAATCTTTGAACGTGCTACTAATTAAAACTTCTATAATGATGTAATATCAAATGACGATATATGTATGCATAAACAATTATTTAGAGCTGAAGAAAATTAATACGGAAACAGTCCCCTTACAGGTGATTTTCGGTATTAAGAAAGGCTTCGCCAGGTGTTAAATAGATAACCTCCTATTCTCACTTGCATACGTACATTAATACACAACACATGTAGACAGTCATTGCTACTATTATGCATGAACCTCTTCATCTAAAACTGTTGGATTACTCAGACAGCAGGGATCAAATGGCATGAGATTTTTACCGAGACAAATGAGTTAGCAGAACAATGCGTACAAACAAATTACTATGGAGCAAAAAGAATGATAGAAGCACTAATTCCATTACTTCAGTCATCTGATTCACCGAGAATTGCAAATGTCTCTTCCTCCTTGGGAAAATTAAAGGTAGGGAACATATTGAATGACCATCGGAATATTTCAGCTTTATAGTTTTCTTTCAATATGCAGAGAAATCTGACAAGTTAATATGGTAATTATGGGATTGTATGATTTTTGTATCTACTTGTTTTGGATACTGTGTCTACCAGTTTTGACCCCTTATGGTCATTAAGTCTATATACAACTATTAAGGTCAGGGGCGTAGCCAATGTATCGGCACTGGGGCCATCTGACACCACTAAAATTTTGAAAAACAAAATCCTGGCTCCCCCTGATTAAGATACCGAATAGGGCCTTTTCAGACCTCTAGCTTTGTTTGTAAGAGAAATGATGATGATTCCAGTTCTCCCTTGTGGTTATATATCATTATAATTGATGTAAATCATAGAAACATGATCCATGATTCCATGTTAATGGAGCTGTCTGTTTTTCTTAAAAAGACTTATATAGTACTCTTAAACTAAGTTTCTTTAGTTATAGAGTTCCCTTTACACATGAATTATAGCATTGTTTCAGTATCATATGGACTTGGTATCCTTTTGGGTTCATGGAAGTGTCTCAGACGTTTTACTAGTTCTAATTTTTAAATCAGTTTTTTCCCTGCTAATTTACACAATTGAATGGCCTGTGTAACACTGCTTTTCTTTAACTGTTTTCTTCATCTATATCATATATTTATCATCCAAACTATCATTTACCATTGTTTTGGTTCTCAGAATTTACCAAATGAATGGGCGAAGGGAATGTTAAATGATGAGCAAAACCTTACAGAAGTGAGAGTGGATGATGTGCTGAGTACCTGAAAGATTTCAAGGAGCGTTCACTACAAGAAAAAGGCTGGCCTCGTTTTATGTCAGCATATATTGTCTCGAAAATGGCAATGAATGCATACACAAGGATTTTGGCCCAGAAATACCCAACTTTCTGCATTAATGGTGCTTGTCTTGGCTTCGTGAAAACAGACCTAAATATGAATACAGGTAAACTAAGTGTCGAAGGAGGTGCTAAAAGTGTGGTGAAGCTAGTGTTGCTGCCTAATGGTGGACCTTCTGGCCTTTTCTTTGTCAAGGGCAACATATCATCGTTCGAGTGAAGTTAACTGCAACAACATTGCTGCAAACAAACTATAATAGCGCAATAATCGATGAAAAATGAATCAAATCATCAATAGACTTTTAGCTCATATTGGTTATTAAGACCTGCAAAATCATGCTATACTTTGATTTTATTATAAACTTTGTATTAAGAGATTCAATAAATGTATTCATGGTACCATGAAATTATGTGGCAATATATAACAGGCTTGCCTGCTTAATTTCCCCTGTAATATTAGTACTACTTTGATGCTACAACTATAACTTTTTTTGTCCATGGTTGCCACTGATGCCACGAGCATAACTATTTTCTATGGAAGGGCTTCTAGATAAGACCAAAAGATAGGAACTAGTTATATTAACATGAACTAGTCTGTCCTACCTACTACCTTGTACACTCAGAATAAAATAGTAACAAGGCAACAAAAAAACAAAAGCTTTATACCTTGACTTTTCACACTCTTTACTTTTCAGCAAGTTTTGTAAAACAAATCTCATCTCATAGATCGTCAAATATGACAACATCAGAAAACACTCCAACAAAAAAGAGGTAACTTGTTGTTTCTTGAACACTTTCATCATGCAATCTTTGATTTATGTGAAGTTTGTAATTTTGTTGTTTTAGGTATGCAGTTGTTACAGGGGCAAATAAAGGGCTTGGACTAGGAATATGCAAGCAACTAGCTGCTGATCATGGTATCACTGTGATATTAACTGCTAGAAATGAACAAAGGGGTCTTGAAGCTGTTGAAAAACTCAAAGAATCTGCTGGTTTAAGTGATGATCAGCTCATCTTTCATCAGCTCGATGTTGCTGACCCTTCAAGTGTTTCTTCTCTTGCTGATTTTGTAAAATCTAAATTTGGAAGACTTGATATCTTGGTAAACTTATTATCTTGGTAATCGGGCTTTTTCGGGATCGGATGGGATTTTGGGTTTCAAATTTTTTGACTCACACATATATATTTTCTTTATATCAACGTATGTTATATCTTTTTATAAGATACATCCTAAACATGTTTTATATATGATCAAAGTGTATTCTTTATTTATGTTATTATTCAATTTGATCAAAAATTAGTCATCTTCAAACAGTTTGATGGAAATGCCTGTTAGAATTTTTTACCTAAAAATACTTTTTGTTGATTTGATATCCGATATGGCCACTTTAGTTTGTGGGTTCTTGAATTAACAAATGTAATAAAAAACAAATGTAGCTTCATCAGTAAATTAATTATCTAGGAATGGCTTTCAAATTAATTAGTGTTTTAGTCACGGCTAAGCTCGTTTCCATGTAATTTTACAATCATCAAGTACATGGAATGAGAGAGTAGTAAGAGAAACTACAAGTCAAATAAATTTCTTTAGTATCATCATGAGTTCTAATATAAAGAATTAACATTATGCAGGTGAATAATGCAGGAATTGGGGGAGGTGCAATAGACGAAAAAGGTTTCTTAGCCCAAATATCCAAGAATGATGGGGTGAGTCTGTTTGAATACTATATGAACAGAAATTTCAAGTTAAATGTCGTTGTGGTTTATTTTGGATTGTGTTTGCATAATTCTTCTTACGCAGTGTATGAGAAAGTTTGCTGATTTTGTTAAAGATTTTGAGACGCAGATAGACCTTGTAGTTAGCTATATTCATGTTCCCTTTTAGATATATGAAATTACTAGTTGCTTATATGTTCTTTTTCAATATTAACAACATGCCCCCATTTACTACTAACTTGTATAGATGTTTGATCATTTCAAATTTAAACTCACGTTCCCTCGTGTTCTTTATCAGTATTGCACACACGCATGATGTAGGTGCACTCTATATTGTTGCTAATTGCTTCAGAAGACACCTTAATGTTGATTATCATGAATTTGGATAGTTCTGTATGTATCCAGTATTTAGAGTAGGATTTAAAATGTAGTCTTGTACTCCATAGCATTTAAAACAAAATTTGTGGGAACTTGTGAACAAAATAGAATGAGTGATATTAATGACAAAATGCATTCATAGAAGATGAAACAACTGAGTTGCAGGAGATTTTCAGGATTTAGAAAGACTTCATTTAGTGTTAAACATATAACTTCTCCTATTCTCACTTACACATAAATGTGCACACATACACACTTAGATAAATATCTATGTTTTAGTCATTGTTAATGCAATGCATGATCCTCCTGTCCAACTAACTGTTGGTTATTCAGACAACAGGAATCAACTGGGATGAGATTGTAACTGAGTCATACGAGTTAGCTGAAGAATGCGTGCAAACAAACTACTATGGGGCAAAAAGAATGATAGAAGCTCTAATTCCATTACTGCAGTTATCTGATTCACCGAGGATTGCAAATGTTTCATCCTCCATGGGAAAATTAAAGGTATATAACATATCAAATGACCATCATAATTCAGCTTTATAAGTGATTCTTTTCATATGCTTAGATATCTGATTAATGTATTCAGCTGATTATGGAGTGTCTGATATGCACATTTTTGTTTTGAATACTCATACTGTGTCTACCTGTTCAGAACCTCAAGCCATTTGACCCTCTGGTAGTGGGGTCATTAAATCAATACACAACTAAGAAGATGCCGAATAGAGCCTTTTCAGTCTGACTCGTTTAGTTTTGTAAAAGATATAATGATAATCCAGTTCTCCTTTGTGGTTATATATCACTATTGTCTGAAGTGAATCATATTAATATGATGAATGTTAATGGAGCTAGACGCTTTTTTCCTGAAAAGACTCGGATAGCAAACTTATACAAAACTAGCCATCATTCAAATTATTTTCAGAGTTCCGTTTACCTTAAGTTGTGGTATCTTTTGAGCATCATAAGGATTTGCCACCTTTTGGGTTCAGGGAAGTGTCCGAGTGGTGCTTTTAGTTCTAGAGGTGTCTGAGTGGTGCTTTGAGTTCTAGATCATTTGTTTTGCTAATTTACGAAATTGCATAGCCTGATTAAATTGAACCCTTTTCTACATCTAAACTGTATATCTCAGATTCTTTATCATTCAAAATATCATTGACTATTTGTTTTGGTTCTCAGCATTTACCAAATGAATGGGCTAAGGGAATACTGGATGATGAGCAAAACCTTACAGAAGCGAGAGTGGATGAGGTGCTAAATGAGTACCTGAAAAATTTCAAGGAGGGTTTAATTCAAGAAAAAGGTTGGCCACGCCACATGTCAGCATACGTACTCTCGAAAGCAGCAATGAATGCATACACAAGGATTTTGGCCAAGAAATTCCCAACTTTCTGCATCAATGCTGCTTGTCCTGGCTATGTGAAAACAGATATAAATATGAATACTGGTAAACTAAGTGTCGAAGAAGGTGCTAAAAGTGTGGTGAAGCTAGTGTTGCTGCCCAATGGTGGACCTTCTGGCCTTTTCTTCGTTATGGGTAACCTATCATCGTTCGAGTGAAGGTAACTGCAACCATATTTCTGCAAACAAACTATCATATTGTAATAATTGGTGAAAAGTGAATCAAATCAAGTTCAATTGAGCTTTAGCAAATGTCGGCTACATATAGCTAGGATACATGTTGTGTTCAACTTACATTATAAACTTTGGGTGGTGTCATGAAATAGTGTGCTAATCTATATCGGGCTTGCCTTTTTTCCCAAAGAAATGCATTCTGCTATTGATCATAGAAATCATCAGGTAGTAAGTAATCTTTTGAACTAATTTCTGAGATTACGTCATAGCAGACTTGAAAATCTTACTCAGCATAGTATTTTTGGAACACATTTTTTATATATGTTAGTTATTATCTATTAACATTGATAGTACATATGCACAAAAGTCGGAATCAGACTGGATTTTTTAGAGCAGATCGGGCCGGCTTTTTGATAGTATGATGATAAAAAAAATCAGCAACTTTACATGTTAGTTTAAATTTTTCACTATACTATATAGGTGTTTCTTTGATATCAAGTTATCAACTACCCGGGACATTTCGCCAAAAAAAAAAAACTACCCCGGGACCAATTGTTCTTTGACAAACTAGAATTTAATAAAAGTGAATTGATTATGTATTTAAATATAAGTATTTTATATTTTCATTAGAGAACCCTTTTTTTTACCCATGGAGTGTTTAGATTGTACTCGAGTAACGTAACTAATAATAGCAAAAAAACAACCAGAGTTTCTGTTGCCTTCCTAGAAGCTAGTATGTAAAATTAGAGTTGGCATATGCAGATAGTACTACAATTACACTTGTATATATGATCATGCACGGAAGATACACTTTTGCAACTACTAATTCTCAATGGAGTTGTATTATCCATATAACCAGACAAAAATGTAAAGGATCAGACAATTCAATTTCAATCAAATTATTCAAAGCTGGTACATATATTTGGTCAATACAAGAACATCCAGCAACTGATAAGAAAATAGACCACGGATGGAGTCCAGCTTAATTAGAAAACTCTAAATGCACAAAAATCATAACAGAAGTTTGTTTACAGGTTCTGAATCATACACACTTTCTCTGAACTAAAGTGCATTTGTGTTCTCTGTATTCCACCATTTAGATTCCAAACTGAAGATCATCATGCTCTAATGAAGTGAGTGTTTTCTCGATATTTTATCATTGTTTGCTGCCTACCATCTGGAATTGCAAACAGAAGTATAGGCTTTGATGGCCTCACAAATGGAACATCACATCTGAAATAACCCTTCCTCTCCAGCTGCAAAATCTCTCCTTTCTTCAAGTTTCTCATATTTGAATCCCCAAATGCTGCACTCTCTTTCTTCGTACAAGGGTTAAGCACATCAACAAAATCCTCATCCTCATCAAGCTGTAAGAGCAAACAATTAATACCAATATTTAATCCACTACCAGAATGAAAACCTTAATGTTCAACACAGCACAAACCAGAATGGATCAAAACACAGCCAAACACTGAGAGTGACCACACATGTATATATGCATACGTATATGACCACATATGGATTTTAACTTAATAAATTTTTAGATATTTCTAAAAAGTAGAAACATGATGAAAGAAATGGTATATATTTGAAGTTACAGTTTTCATATAACTTCCTAAAAAATGAACTGCAAAATTAATGTTTTTCCATCTCAAGCAGCATCTAACTCGCCGTGTATTAAAATACTTACAGGAAACAACAATGTGAAACAGCCTCATTTATAATTGACAGCACATGTATGGAAGAACTTGGACAAATCACACTAACAAGTTTTTGGAGAGGCAGCACCAACACTACGATAAATTATATGACATGCCTACCAAGATATAAAACGGAAAACTTTACTGATAGAAAGAGTAGCAAATACCTTCTTTTTTGTGATAAGATAATCAAACTCCATTAAAGAGAGTGGAACAAGCACATCTGTATCAGGCAGCCAAGTAAGTTTCAACTTTGTGGTCTTCACAGATCCTCCGGGGTTCAAAACCCCTGTTAAATGCTTGATACTTCCGTCTTCGTCCTTGCTGATTTCCTTTACTATGGCATTACCCCAATCCATCAAGGTAATCTCCTCCCCTGCTGAAATGGACTTGGCATCAGCAAGATCTATCCATATGCTCTTTGTGTAAGTAGTAGCCTTATCCCCTGCACCAGGATATTTCTTGTGTCTTGGAATTATGCGAACAAAGGGATCATCAGGACCATCACTTAACATCAACAGGATGCGTTCTGCAGAGACTGCAGTGTGTCTAGGACAAACAGGATCGATAATTTTCTTATTAATAGTCCACAACTTGTCCCATTCCATCAGATTAAGATTTTTTGATGCACCCTAAACAAATCATCAAAAAGCAAGTTCAGTACATACAGTTGTATAGTTAAATGTATTAAAAATTTGCAATAACAAGGTCTTGTCACAAGGAAAGGTTTCAACGTCCCCCCCCCCCCAAAAAAAAAAACATTTGAAAAGAATATTGGGACTGCGGGATGCTTTGATAAGTAAAATATATGCCGAAGCGGACAATAGTAGGTACCAAAATCATCTATTGTATAAGCATTATTACCATAGATGCCTTTTCAGAACTGTTCTTCAATTATATTTGCTTAATGCAACAGAAATAAAGAGCAAACCACACGAATATTTAATGAAACACAAAGCATCTGTTTAAACTTACTTGCTCGAGAATGAACTGTATCAGTGCTTCAATCTGAAGACCTCTGCGCACAATACCCTGGACAGTGGGGAATCTAGGATCATCCCATCCATCAACCTTTCCATTTTGGACAAACCACAGAAGCTTACGTTTACTAAGAAGGGTATAAACCATATTCAAGCGACTAAATTCATATAGATGAACCTTGCGCAATCCCATATCCTCTTGAATTCTGTAATACTGAGCATTGCGATCATGATACTCACTAGATCTTAGTGCATGAGTAATACCTTCTACAGAATCAACAAATGGACATGCAAAATCATAAGTTGGGTATATCTTATATTTATTGCCAATCCTGTGATGGGGCATAGGGTTGCACCGGTAATAGACAGGATCCCTAAGAGACTTGTTTGGGTCCTGCATGTCCAACTTACCTCGGACACAGCACATTAAACCCCTTTCTGACCCTGCAATCATTTCCTTCCATAACTTTACATTCTCCTCTACACTATGGTTTCTACACCTTGATTCAATTCCATCCATCCTTTCTTTCTGCATCTGCTCGCGTGGAGTATCATCCACATATGCCTTCTTCTCACGAATCAATTTCTCAGCCATTTCCATCAGCAAAGGAAAATAATCTGATGTATAAGTAACATCCTTGTACTTGATACCCAATGTTTTAATGTCAATCAAAAGATTATCCACAAATTCATTGCTTTCTTTTGCAGGATTTGTATCATCAAAGCGAATAATAACTTTACCATGATACCTATCAGCAAAGTACTGATTCAAGAGTGCTGCTTTTGAGTGACCGATGTGAAGATAACCACTCGGCTCAGGTGCAAACCGCAAACAGACTTTTCCATCTTCCGCATTTGGAAGATCTACCTCACTTGTGGCCCTGCTACTTACTTTTCCGACTTCTCCGTTCGCAAGCGCACTTGAACCCTTTTGTTCTTTCTCCACTAATTTTGTTGTTGGCTTGGAGCCCTTTTTCCCAGCATACTGTGTTGTTACTTCATTCAAAGCACTGTATTCAGCTGATATTGAATTGAACCATCGCCCCAAGTTTGGATATTTCTTGGAGTCCCTCAAGCTGTCCCATCGACGCCCAGTTACTACAAATATTCACAATACCACTGAATTCACCCACACACATAAATATATGTAATATATATACACACACACAAACAATTATACATTAAATAGTATGCCAACAAACTATCACCTGCAAGACCTGACCAGATCGCTAAGTCTGCAATTGAAAGACTGTACCCAACCAAAAATGTCCGATGTAGTAAATAGCCATCCACAAATTTACAGGCACCCTCAAATTCCGACCCCGAGGCAAAGAGAGGGGCATAATCTAGCCACTCATCTATCTAAAAAAGATAAACAAAAAAAAAAAGATTTCAAATCACAGCAACGCCAAAGACAATGAACTAGTAAACAAGCAGGTAAATGAAATTATTCAACATTATAAAAAGTAATTAACTAAATAGCTTAAAACAACTTCAAAGGTACCTGAGAAGACTCGAGATCATCCCGCTTGTACAAACCATGAACAATTGTCGATATTCTACCAAGATAGCGTAGTATTGCATTTGTTCCCTGTAACTTGACACTTAATACAAGAAAAACCTTTCATAAGATTAGTTGCACAAGCACATTTGCTAAGAATTTATCTCGAAAAGATGCGTAATTTTAAGCTTTCTCATTTCTTTCGTATTCAGGGAAATTCATTTACTAACATACATCTTTCCGCAAGAAATTGATTACAATTTAAAAATTCATATACATAACCAAGCATACAGTAGTGATACAGAACTATATATATAGATGGATAAGAGTGTGAGTATATTTACCCAGTGGGAAGGAGTAGGGCAGGAGGAGAGCCGGAGCTGAGACCGGAGTCAACGGAGATGGGAATTCCGGCGACTTTGGCCGTGGTTATGACGGAGAAGGGAAGTGAATCAGGAGGATATCGAAGTTTCAAATCCATATCTTCCCAGAGAGAGAGAGAGAGAGAGAGACAAACCAGTACAAGACTAGGGTTGATTGTTAAACAGGGACGCCGGTATTAATTAAATTAATCAAATACTAACAAATATGTTTGGCCAACAAAAATATTAGTAATAAATATGATAATTGTAACTGCAAAATAAATACTCTCCTTTCAAATTATTTGTCCACACTCTGACTCTTAGGCATATTTTAAAATATATAATTATATAATTTTTTAAAAAAATTATCAAATAAAATTTTAAATACTTAAATTGATATTTAAAAATAAATAAATATAATAATTAAAAACAAATATGAAAATAAATTATATAAGTAAATATTTTTTAAGACGAGTGATGATTTTTGTTAAAGAGAAGTAAATTGGGGTGTAAGAAGTAAGAAGGATAATGTTTTTCATCTTACATCTAACTTTATAATCCCATTCTGGTTGAAGAGTGGGCTTTCTGTTCAACTTGGGTTGAATTTTAAGCTTTCTGATTCGGCCCACGGCTTAGGCAACCCAATCCTATTTGTTGCTAGTATTTTGTATTTAGTGGACTTTGACTTTAGGATTACAAGTATAAAAGTCAAAAACTATGTCTCACTTCAGCAGATTTTTGGTGAATAATGATAATGATTTGTTTAACTCGTCAGAAGGTATGTTTCTTTTAATGATTTTAATCTTTTGTACTGAGAAACAATAATAAAATTGTCCTACATTCTTTTTTTTAAGTCCTAATTCTTTTTTTAAGTATGCTGCATGCTTAATTGCCAAAGATATATAGCACAAGACACCACGCACACCGGGCGTCAAATAATTATACAAAAAATCGTGGTGCTAAGGAATTGGAATTAAGAACCAGAACATACATAATAATTTAAAACAAGACATTTTTTTTCAATGTAGTAAAGATACAAACAGACAGTAGCTTCCTATCAAATGAATATCGCAAATACTGCCCACGCTATTGCTGGAAACTTTTGACGCATATAGCTTGCGGCTCTACGTTCTTATTTTCTTAAGAGTCCATCCCTACTTTTCGTTTTATATAGAAACACCAATCTCGACTACATTTTCGTGTCCAGAGGTAGTATGCGTGAATAGCCGGAAGGAAGGAAAGAAAGGGTTCAATAGTAAAATTTCGGTCACTTGCAAAGAAAAGCAATGCTCCTTCACATATCAGAGTTATACTCCCAATTTAAAGGCTTTCTTAACCTCTCTTTTTGGTAGACATGCTCATTTCAGCTAGTTTACACCTATACGTAAAGATCATCATCTGACTACTATCACTATATCAGATAGCTATTGCCACATGTGGCTTAGCCAGGTTTTGACCCAAGGAAAAGGCCCAATAAAGGTAGGGAGGAAATGAGCAAGGGAGAAAGAACATGTTCAAACTAGCTTTACTAGAAGGAAGCAAAATAAATGATGAGAAAAGTAAGTTGAACAATTCAATTGAAGTTATGAATTCTCTTTGCAGAGGTAAGGGTATTTGAGAGAAGCATTGCAATTGTCATTGGCCCAACTCCTCCAGGAACTGGTGTTATAGCCGAAGCAATCTTGCATGCCTCCTCATAACAGATGTCTCCAACCAGTCTGTATCCTCGAGGGCGTGTGGAGTCCTGTAACAGCACACACCGAAGAATAACCAACTTAAAAAAAATCACAAACAAATGGGCATGCTAGATCTTTAATTCCAACAAAAAAATATTAACGGCATTTGGCCAACATCATATGATCATTAATACCAAATTAAAAAAATCTATTATTTATATGTACATTAAGAGATTGAACGTGAACAATTCAATGTTGCAGTGTGATGCTTGACAGCACAGAGTAACATATATTTATGGGATTGGGACAGATAAGAGGAGATAAAATATTCACCTCAACCGGATTTATTCCGACATCAATTAGAACTGCTCCAGGCTTTATCCAGCTACCTCTGACCATGTTCGGTTGCCCCGCGGCTGCAATTATAATGTCTGCTTGTTTAGTGATCTCCTCGGGATTCTTGGTTTTGGAGTGTACAATAGTAACAGTAGCATCTTCTCTCTAACAAAAAACAAGGCATCAGGGACTATAAGAGAGATAGAAAAGATACATAACATAGATTATGATTAATAATTAACAAGGTACACAAGTGAATATTACCTGCAGCAAAAGAGCAGCAGGCATTCCAACAATGTTGCTCCTGCCAATAACAACAGCATTTTTCCCTTTGATACCAACATTGTATCTATGCAATAGCTCAATACATCCTTTCGGTGTGCATGGAACAAATAATGGTTCTCTACCCCGCATTGCAAGACGACCAATGTTCAGAGGGTGAAATCCATCGACATCCTTCTCGATGCATACAGCATTTAAGATGTTCTGTTCGTTCATATGCTGGTTTCAAAGTACAAAGGAAAATAAGAATCATATCAGCAGAACATCTGATTTCGCAAATGCTGATCACAAACTTACGATCATCAATGAGTCCTTATAGTATATAGTTTAGTCAACAACACCACCATCACCATGAACAAATATCTATCCTGCCATCTTGGTGTGCTCCTTGGGATTCAAATTTTAAGTAAAAGACAAATATATCAAGTAAAAAGTCTAATACAATAACTTATAATATCCGAACTAACTCAAAAAAGATATTCTATATATATTTATTTACTTAAAATTTTAATGCTTATTAATTATTGGCCAGTACTGTTTAAGTTATGACTACTAATTAAACAATTAATATACTACAATTTTCATTAATCAAGTAACAAATGTACTACTTAAAAAAAATATCTTCTTAGTGAAATTTTATAGATGTTGAGAGAGTTAATATGCTTCCGACCTGTTGGTCCAGATTTGTCAGTCTACTCCCATCAATCTTCTTTGAACCATTTTTTATTATGATGCAGTGTGATTCTCCAAATATTGTCAATATATGTTTAACTTAGAAGCTTACGGATGGCAGAGGGAGCTGAACAAGTATGCCATGAACAGCAGGATCATTGTTAAAGCTTGAAATATGCTGGAGTACTTCTTCTTCCCTGCAATCCTGTGGCAAACAAACTTCATATGATTTGATTCCTACTGATTCACAGGATTTTTTCTTGTTGCGCACATATGTTGCAGAATCTTTCCTATCACCAACCAAGATAACAGCTAAACCTGGCACAACACCAATTTCGTTCTTCATTCTGGATATTTCAGCAGTTATTTCACCTTGAATATCTTTTGCAACTGATTTCCCATCTATAACCTTAGCAGAAGCCTCGGTTTCCATAGAAGCTGCATCATAACCAAACTAAGTAAATAAAGAGCCAAAAATAAACTTCTTCGTCTGATCAATGAAAACTTTCCTAAGAGCCGATGAGCATTATAGTGAACAACAAGAGCAACAAAACGCTCCCAGTAATATTAAATCTAATACCATCCAACTCCTTCCATAATTCTGAATCTTCTAGCACCCAGTAATATTAGTCTTGCAATTACTTTCACACCCAAGTTTTTCTTTTGGTTAACCCAAAATCATGTCTATGCTGTGACAAACGTTCCAAAAAACAAAGCCAATTTTCAATTCCGAGACAGTCGCAAGCATATAATTTGTTAACAACAAAAGGCCTGCCACCACATTGCAAAACAAAAATGACACAACCTAATAAACAACCAGAAAAGTCGCAACTACACCCAATGAGCTCATACATTCAACAATTTCGTTTCTTTATTTTTCAATCTTTTTCAAACTAAAAAAAAATCCAATACTTAAAGGTATCATTTTTACACGCAAAACAACACTAAAATTCCATACTAATCATAACCCAACACAAAAATAACTAAAAATAAACCCTTCTCATTACAACATAATTAAAAAAAAGTTATAAAAAAAGTAAACTAAACAAAGAGCAAATACATACACATACATACACACAGTAGTACTAAAAAAAACTCAAGCTTTAGAATTTCACATAAACGCACATACCGACGCTATAAGATAACGGAGGAGGCAAATGGGTTATGATTGTTCTATGGCTTTGAAGCCCAAATTGAGGTGAAACGAAGCGCCGGAACTGAACGACGCCGTTTAGGAGCTTATTATTGGTGTTGAATGAAACAAGCCGAGCTGATGAAGAAGAATCAGCTGCGAAAAGCATCAGTGAAGAAGATGCAGAGGCCATTTTTGTGTGGAATTTACAGAGGAATCGAGTTATCAAAGCTATTATGATTGCTTAACTATAGATACGAAACTAGGGTTTATATATAGATGATAGAGGGAGGGGACTAGGGTTTATGTGTTTGATGATGGAGAAATGTGTTTTTTGAAAAGTGTAAAATTCTTAGAGTTGGAATAAAATTGATGGTTGTGTAATGGGAGAAGTATTTTTAGTTATTTGTTTATTTTCATGATTTTATGTTATTTGTATTAAAAAATTTAAAAAAATATTGTATATAATTTAAAAATACTTGTTTATAACCCGCGCAAATCACGGATAATTTTAATAAATTATATATTAATTATTTTATATAATTTAAATATTTAATTTAATATGTATTCTATTTTATTATTAGTTTCTTTCTACATTTTTCTATACAATGTTATTTGTATATTAATATTCATAAAATTTAATTATAAGTCATAATTTTAAATGAATAAAAGAATTTGAATGGTGATGAAATTGAGTTAAATGTGAATATAACTATATTAAATAAAAATTATTGGGTAAGTAGGATTCGTAAAATATAATTTAAATATAATATAATATTATCTGTGAGCAGTTATATAAAAAGAAGAATTATGAGTGATAAAATTGTATGTATGATATATCTTTTTTAAAATTAAATTTTATTAAAATTGGATGACTAGAATCTTTTTATTGTTCAATTAAAATTGGATGATTAAGATCTTTTTTATGATTCACTCAGGGACCGAGATGAAAAAAAAAATTCTTTTATTTAGTTATAATAATATGCTATAGATGAATTGTACATTGTGAAAATCTAGGAAAAACAATGCATTTACATTTTACAGCCACCGATAAATATGCCCGTTTCTTGAGGTTTGTTTCTGATTTTCTCAAGAAAATAAAATAAAATGAATTAATAAGAAGTTGTTGTGATTTGTCTAAAAAATGTGTTATTTAATACAGTGTATGCCCTTTTTCACACTTTTTTATAAAATGATTACCAAAATATCAGTTTTCGCTCACGGTGTCCAAATTGACACAATGGGCACGCATTTCGAAGATGTGGATAGCGGTACGCATGTAGTCAATGCGTCGATACTTGCACACGCATGCATCTGTAGAGCCTTGTAGGTCTCTCCATCAATATCTCTCAAATTCCCATCACAACTTCTCTCCTCCGATTTCATTTTTAATACAAATATTCTGTCAATTTTTTAATCTAACCCACTTGTTGCAGTTTCCAACTTTTTCTATCAAATTATCATCCAGATATCTCTTACCTCTCTGTCCACCTTATTCTCTGACTAAACAGTCATAAATGCCATCAACAAGCTTTTAAATATTATCATGTAACTAACTCTTGTATAATACGGTGGAGATTAAGCTGATGCGGACAAAATAAATTTAAGATAAATTTGATTGAATTTGTGAATAGAATGGGTATCAAAATTTAACAAAATATAAACGTGTGTGTATATGAGCAGAAAAACAAGAAAGTAACAGGGGGTTAGAGAGAGGAAAAAAGTGGAGGACACTAGTATATGTAACTGATATAGGGGGACTAGCTAGTGATCACTGCATCTTAAATAGGCGTGTAAGAGTGGGTATATAGGGCATAAATTCCGGAAAATGATAATTTGGGCACTTGACACTGAATTTATGTTATATAGGGCATTTTCTCTATTTAATAACACTCCTAATAATTCAATATTTAAAATGAGATTTTGCTTAGCACCATTCCAAATGAAAATTTAGCTTATATACATCAAGTTCCGACAAAACGTATCCCAGGGCTTATCAAATGAAGGATTGAGATGTTACTAGTTAATGTAGGGTGTAAACTACATCAAGTATCTATGTACAATTTATGCTTACTGGACAATAAGCTGCTATACAGTTATTGTGGTTTTGTTTTTGTGTCTTGTTTTCCTTCTCGGTTTACATGATCCCTATCCTTGGTTGTTATACTGCTAGCGTTCCTTTAGGTACTTGGTTATCCTGCAGGGGATCTGTTGTTGGCTGAGATTTGGCTTTAGTCATCATTTGAGAGTATCCATAACCAAGAGAACTTCCACTAGATTCACTTAGCTGCACATATCATGCAATATCAAGTAGTTAGTCCTACGAACATAAAATGGTGTTGTCAACGAGAGGTTAGAGGGAGGGGAAAAAAGGCACTAAAGCAGCCTACTAACTACCAGATATAAGTACCTCGGTAAGCTCGGAGAGATGGCGAGACCTAAATTCGTTAATCGTTGCTGCTATCTCGGACATTGGAAGTTTAGCCTATAAGCGAAACAAGGAAAAATGAGGATATAGCGAAAAGTTCTTGGAATATAATTTATATGAAATCAGTTTGGTAGTCTGTGATATCTCAGTTTCATAAAAAGGTTCACCCTTTCATAATAAGTATCACTAAATTTACAGCCTACAGTATTTAAATGGCAGTTAAAATAGGCAGAGAGTGGCAATTCAAATTTAAAGGTCATATTTAAATAAAATATATTCAGCAGAGTTATGTGTATGCATACTTACAGACTCATAGAAATGAGCCAGAAAACAGAACCAATCACGTAGATAATTTATAATAGCCCGATAATATTGATTATGATAGGGGAGAGTGGGAGACTAAAATTATAATCGAGGTCTCAAGGAAACTAGCCATTTTTACCAACTCCAACCCACATAGACCGGAAACAATTCATCACATCATGATAAATCTGTAATAAAATATGTATGCTTACTTGCGCAAGAACTGCAGCTGCTAACTGTAGACTTGGTTCCAAGGTCTCTGGGACAACCTGTTGAGTAATGACAGTGAGAAGATATGAGTAGTAATCAAGCAATTCAGCATAACTCGTCCCAGCGATTAGTTCCCGCTCCCACATTAACAACTTTATTGATATTTGACAGAAAATGAGAAGGAAAAAACACAACAAACAAAAAGTTACCGCTGTTGCACCAGCCTTTTCCAATTTAAGGCCATGATCCACATCATGAGCTCGGACAAAAGTCTTCACATTAGGAAAATACTTGTTCAGAGCCCAGACAGTTCTATAATTTGCACCAGGAGTATCTAAAGTTATTGCTGCAGCACAAGCTCTTTCAGCACCTACTTTATGGAGGATCTGACAAACAAATATGCAGACAAACATGTCACAAGGTGAACTCGCTAAAAAACATTTGATGTCTCCTAGATGTACTCTACCTCTCTACTACCAGCATCTCCAAAGTACACAGGAAGATCAAGTGCACGTCCAACAGCTACTCTATCACTGAAAGTAAGAAAATAAGAAAAACTACACAATCAATATATTTATATCCTGATGGAAACGGATTCACAGACAAAAACATGCCATTAGGGATCCCAAAATTGTGGTGTTGACACGTGTTTCTCAAAATCTAAAGAGTTGGATAGACGGTAATAGAGTGTAAGCTACAAAAAGCTGATAGAAACAGTAAACACTTAAATTTAATTGAAGATGAATTTAGCGAACTTCCATAAGCAGAAACTAATGTATCTCATATGAATTTCAAAATCTAAGAAGCCTGGTGGCTTTGTTTTGCCAAGACAACAAAGGATAACTATTAGGCGTTAATCAATGAAAGAGTTTGATATTACAACAAAGCAAGAATCTTGTGCGATTTTTTCTTTTTTACAAGAATATGTGATTCATATATGTTTTAATATATGCTTCTGCAGTTGTATTTATTGTCCCTGGTTAAATTTGTAAAAATGCATGAAATCCTTCTGTGTTAAAATATTTAGGCAGACCATTCAGCATCTGCATCTCCACAATCACAGATTAGCAACATTTTTGTATATGCTCAAATAGAGATATTGTAGTATTGAATTTATCACAACATTCATAGGGTAATTTCTTTGAAATTATGTAGGTGGTATGTCAATATATCTGACCGAGACTTGGAGCCTCTCAAGCATCATGGACACAAACCATCAACCAGTGAATACTTTGTTGAAACAAAAACAAAAAAAAGCAGACAACTATCAGAATTTAACAAGCCTTTTATCAGTGAGAGAAATTATATTTACACATCCAATCCATATCCACTGCATCAGTACATTAGATCTAACAGACAAAGTGGCACATACCTCCTCACGTCAAGAGCAACAAATGGAATCAGCCTCTCGGAAAGAAGCTGCGCGATGATCTGACCATAAACAGATCCAAAGTAAGAAAAAATGACAACAGATCCCTTATCTATCATCATGTAGTGCTTAGAAAACAGAGCTTGAAGATTGTGACAACCGACAATACCTGGCCAACACGTCCGAATCCACATATGATAATATGATCTTGCAAATCATCTGTCTGATAATTAAAGGCATCACAAATTAATAGTCCAAGACAATGTGAAAATAAAATAGAATTTCATCAGTGAAGAGAGGGGGCAGGTATATTAGAAAGAAATCACCATTGTATGGACAAAAGACAGGCAGAACTGAGCTGTAAAAAAACTACGAACACTCAAAATATTTCTACAAAGTGAAGACTAAAATCAACTCATTCTACTTCATCACAATGGTGGCATAAACAGTTACTGCATAGAGGGAGTACACAAATATAATCATCCATGTCACATGATCTAATATTATCCTATTTTGCAGGAACGCAAAAAGGGAGGAAAAGGTATTGTACCATCACTCCATCAGATACCTTAATTTGTTAAGATGTATACATCATACATACAATCAGATTTTAGACGTCATGAACTCGTCCATGACAACTCAGAAAATTACTCTCGTAGATCTTGGTAGCCTGATTAAATTTGGTTACAAAGGCTCTTGTACCACATCTCAACTTTCTTTATCCTTTAACATTAGACTTTTGTTCAACTCAAAGTGCTATTTTGATACGGCAGTTGGCAAATAAAATAAATTTCAAACAAATAGTGCTCAAGTTAATGGAATATGACTAGAAATTAGGCACCTAGGAATTTATTAGTTTATTACATGTAATATAATAAAGCCACAACTTCCACATGTTTCATTAGGCATAGCCTCATGAAGAAAATGATTTAGCACAGGAGTTCTAAAGACGTTTTTAATAAAGCACATTTAAGTATGTATTACATGAATATGAAATATCAATAGTTGCGTCAGGCAGCATATTGATTGTCAAAATAGTTAAGTTCAGGTCTTACCTCACTCTCAACAGGTAATAAACTTCTCACATCTTGCTGCTCAAAACGAGAGGCTATTAGCTGGCCTCCAGCAGCTAACCATGGCGTGAGTGCCATAGAGATTCCCACCACAAGAAACAAAAGTGAGGACAACTGAGAAGACATGATACCCTGATGCAGCAACTAAAATTTAGGTTTCAAGACAGCAAAAAACGCAACAATAAATCTACTTAATTGACACAATATTGTGTTGTTTTCATATAAAGCCAAGTCTACTAGTCCGGATTTATCTAAGAGAATTATATGGTAATTTGACTGTCACTGTAGAGGCCGGAAGTCTACTTCAATTCTATGAAAATCGTGCTTAGTATCTACAGACAGCAAGTCATGTAGTTGTTTTCCTATAGTTGTTACTTTGTCTTTCAAACTCAAGCCCGTTCCTTGATTAGTAGTATAAAATTAAGCTAAATCATACCTTCGTGCACTGTATCGCTTATTGTTAGAAATCCTCTTAGAACCTAAATATAATAATATTGAACTTTAGAGAACAATATAATTACATCAAGAAGTTCAGTGATACTTAACGATGTAGTGTTTGTCAAAATCAATATGGAAGATAGAAGACAAGGACAATTTTGGTCCCTGGATCTTGATTCTTCAAACATAAGATTTTGTACATAGGATTTACAGTCTTTTCATTATGATTTGTACACTATCTGCCATAGCTTATGGAACTCAAAACACACAAGAACATCCACGCCAATTGCTTAAATTTAGAAATAAATATCTATGTATTATTAGTTTTACACCTTCCCTGAAAGTTGTGATACAAAATCAATTCCAACAAAATTCAAAAGTTTTATAAAACCTCTATCAACAAAACAAAAACAATCTTTGTCAATTGAGATATTTAGCAGCAAAAGAAAGAAGTACGAGAGAGAAACCTGATTAACAGCTTCACCGAAAGCAACGAATGCAAATTCTCCTCCTGGAGCAAGTAGAAGACCAACTCTTATTGCAGATATAGTTGAAACACCAAACATTCTACCAATGAGAACTATCAATATTGTTTTGCCACCGATTAACATCCCCAATGTCCCCATAATAACTGGAAAGTTTGAAAGAAAAAGTTTTGGATCAATGGACATTCCAACCTGTAAAGCAAAAGGTAAATCACGTTAATATCAAAGATTAAAGTCATATCCTTACTGATCAACATAGCACATGCACGACCAACCACACACAAAAAAACTTGTATATTTTTTGGATAATTAAAAAATTCTTTTATATTCATTAATAGGTTGTTTTGTATATAGCACACAAGTATACAGAACTAAGGGAGCACAATGAACAAGTTGCCCAAACAGCTGGACGGTAGTAAAACCAACAGACACCCGAAAGGTAGCAATATAATCAACACAGTCCAAACAACTTCGTCATTTTTTAGGATAACTCTAAGATATGACAAAAAATAATCAAATGTACTAAAACTTGTTACCTAATCTATACTATACTATATTATTAAAACCGAAACATTAAAAGTTTGATAGTTGGTCCAGAAAATTATTATTGGGCCTAATTTTTAAACACTAATCAGCTAATTAAAACACATTTCACATTAATCATCTAACTAAAATATATCTCTAAACAAAACACACAAATATTATCCTATTAAAATACAATACAAATAAAGTATATGAAAAATTATATAAAAATATATACATATAACATTAAATAAAATTTAAATTATTATTATAAAAATATAGATAAATTCAATCATATAAAAAAAATTAAAATAAAATATTAAAATATTAAAAAAATCGATATGTGCATCGCACGGGATATAAGCTAGTATAACTTAAGTTGTATAAATTGATTTTTTATAACGTATAAACTATACATGTAGATCAATAAATGTGGATTTTAGATGTGCATATAGAGAACCTACCGTCATGAAGAAAAGACCCAATAAAAGGCCACGATATGGAGCAATATCTGATTCCACCTGTAGCGAAAATTCAGTTTCGGCAAGTAGCAGACCAGCCAAAAATGCACCTAGTGCCATGGAAAGGCCAGACTGTTTTCATACAACACAACAATTAGGGAAATTATATAACTCAAATACATGCATTAAAAATTACTAAAACAAGTCAGCATACCCTTGCAGTAAGGAGACTTGTACCGAGAATGACCAGGAGCGTATTTGCAGAGAATATTTCTGCATTTTGAATCTCTGCAATTTGCCTATATATTGGCCGAAGAAGCTGTAGGTAATAAATAAGAAAAAAAATGTTTAGTCGTTCGGGAACTTCCTATGAATATATCATAAAACCTGGCATTTAGATCAAAACTGCTTAATAGGTATGCATAATTAGTCACAAGATATCTTTTATGTCACATAAAGCAGTCATGAATGCTTTTCTTCAGAAGAAAACTTACCAAGCGTCCTCCAGCGATAATGGCACTGATAGCAACAATAGCCTTAAGACCTGCTAATCCAAGAGCTTCAGCAATTGCTTGGAAACCAATCTAGAGAGGTTGGAGAATATTATGCATTATAAAAAGAACATCTGCTGCAGCAGAAGGCATTAATGTAACCGGCAGTTAAAGTTAGAATGTGCAATCTGGAAAGTAATGAAAGTGTAATATTCGATTACTTTATAATTAACACTATAAATAATATTAATTAGCGTTAAATGGTTGAACATATGAAATAATAAAGTTTAGGAGAAGAAAAAGAAGATGAAGGCGATTACTAGAAACACAGCCAAATAAATCAGGTAAGAAGAACATAGATTACGCTATATAAGCTCTTTTACCCCTCCTTTGGAAGAGTTTGGTGAAATAAGAGGTATGAGGATCAGCAGAACCACGACTGCCAAATCCTGAAAGTTAAATCATCAAACAATACATATATGAGATAAATTAAAACACAATAGCTTAAAGCCAAAACATATACTGCAACATGATATAGGATATGTAGAAAAAGAAGCCATAGAAATTTATAAAGATTGGAAGTACAACAGTTACAGAACACCTATACTTATGTTAAAAGTGCATTATATTGAAGAGCATCTAATTACCTGGAAAAGTAACACGGAGAATGTAGCTCGTCCATGACGTGATGTGCTCTCTCCTCTTTCCTGCAATACCTGTACCAGGTTTCACAAAAAGGAGTTTAACATATTAATATGGTATTGACTAGCATCTGATACAAATTCTGCTTTAGTTGGATAAGTATCTAGAATAAAAACAAGGTCAACAAAAAAAAAATAGGTACAGCAGTTAACAAGGTCACGAGAATAAAATTTGCTAATGGTTAGAAGGTACATATTTTATTGTCATATTGCTAACCAAAACCAAACTAGGAAATAAAATAGCTTAATAGTTATTACCGTATTTTGTATAAATAACCTTAATCATAATTGATATTTACAGCCATTATTCATGACAACATTGCTATCTTTTATTTCAAAGACATGAAACTGTGATGCAAAATAAATTTGTAAGTAATCCTTTGATATAGTTAGACAGGGCTGATCAGGATAATAACCTGAAGGACAACAGCAGTAGAGGATAACGCCAAACCATTCCCTATGACAAGGGCAGCAGGAACAGCTAGTCCCGAAACGAAGTGAGCTACTAAACCAACCACCATAGCTGTTGCAAGAACCTGCCCCATTTATATTAAAAAAGGGAAATTGCGACAACACGGAACTTAAATGCCCTGGAGGTGGATGATCTCATTTACCTGAGCAGAACCCATTCCAAACACATACTTTTCATAGAACTTAATCTTTCCACAGAAAGCTGCAATTAATGACCAAATTTGGGCTTCATTTCTTATTCATATTAGGAAAAATTAGTAACGACTTTTAAAAGGTCGTCCAATATTCAAAGTAAAGGTTATAAATCTCACCTCAAGACCAATATTAAACAGCAAGAAGACAACACCAAATTCAGCTATTGCCTTTGTTGCATGTACATGATGAATAATAGAGAGACCATAAGGTCCAATCAATATACCAGCAGTCAGATAACCAAGAACAGGGCTGCCTAAAAATTGAAGCAGACAGAAGATACTGTAACAGTGAAATAAATTGAATACTATTCATATCTCTCTTCGGAAGATAAGTGAAGACTACAGCAACATACAACCAGAAAGTGCAAAATTATGATGCAGTTTTAGAGAGATCACAATAAAAAAAAATGTACGTCAAAGTTATGCCTGGTATAAGTAATTGAAAACTCAGTATTGGCAAATATAAGCAAGTATTATATAAGAATGTAGTTCAAAAGAAACTAATAACACTAGGAGACTGAAGGAAAAAAAACTTTAATTTCACTTCTAGCCCAATTTGGAAAAACATATAGTACCTCCTGGAATTTTCTGGAATAGAGGAACAAATATAACACTTGCAAGCAGTAGCCACAACATGTCAAAGAGGGAAGCTTCTTCCTCATTTATCTGAGTATACATGAGAAATACTATCAGGAAAAAAACAGTATTAACTTTAGACAAATAAATTGTGCATGCTTAAGGACATGCAGTAAGTACTGAGATAAATGGAAAGGTATAATATGTATCCACCTCTTGATGAGGAAGCTTCTCTAGTAAGTTCTGGATTTTCTTGTGTAATTTCTTTATTTGACGGACCACAGGTTTTGCATTCAACGTAAGTTCATCAATAGTAGTACTAATAATTTCTGGCTGTTGAAATACCACACTTGGCCTCTCAGAGAGATTACCATAAAATGCAATCCTGTGATAATGTCAATACTACATGATCAAAAGCAAGCCGACCCTTGTCCCCCTTACTGGAAAACGACTAGCCAAAATACTTTATCTTCGAGCATTAAGGATAACAAATTAATATGGAAAGCAATTTTACGTTCAACAAAAGTATGAAACAAAAATTGCCTAATGAAGAATAAACAAATTGACAAAGTTCATCTTGATGATGATGCATACCCTGCTCCAGCAAGCAGCAAGCCAAGTACCAGCTTTGGTAATTGTTTTTTTCCTGATTCAGTAAGCCCGTGGAAAAGTGAAAATGGTGCAAACTCGGTCTCGTCTATATCAAAAGAGAAGAAAGATGCAGAAAAGAAACGAGATGATTTATTTGGTACTGCTTTGGGAGCATTTAGTGGTGAGCTATCTTTTGTCAAATCCTTCTGCATCTCCGTTTTTTTTGTTTGGACCAAATTCTTAGACTTTTCTGCTTCTAATTCAGTCTCATTCAGTAGTGTTTTAGTACTTAATTTTCCATTTCCTAGGTCACTGGAGTCTTCAAAAGTCTCCCTGCGGATATCTAACTGGCTATCTGACAAAGCGTCACTAATCAAAGAACTGGTCTCGCACTTTACATCAGTGCTTCTAACTACAAAATTATCAACCAAATGTTCAAGGTTTGCCTTTCCCTCAGTAATAACCCCCTCACTCGGATCATGTTCTTGGGACAACGATCTATTTTGAGGTATACTTTCTGAGTAATCTAAATGTAAAGCAGGAGAATTTTTCTCAGCTCTCTGTAACGCAATCTCAGCATCATTGACGCGTTGGGTGGCCTCGACTTCAAAAGCTACAGCTTGTTCTGCCAGAAGCATTATATAAGCAACATCTTCCTCGGCTTTCAGAGCAACCCTTTCTGCTTTCTCTGCAACCCCCTTTAGTCTGTCCAATTCCTTTTGCAATGTATCTTTTTGGATCTGCACTTGCTTTAGCTCCGCCTCACAATATAACAGAGCAGACTCGCAAGCTTTAATATCATTTAGAGCTGCCAAGATGTCCTCTTCTTTCTCTCTCAAAGAATTTGTTTCTGTTTCCACAAAAGTACTCCGTTGTTTGGGAACCTCAAGTAAATCGCTTGCAAACTGAAGCCTTGCATCAGCTAAAGAAAGAGCCACCGTCGCTTCGTGAACAGTTTCTTTTGCATTACTCTCTTCATTTTCAATATCTTTGAGAGACCTCAATCTAGAATTTACCTCATTCCAAGCATTTTCGGCTTCATCCTTTAATGATATCGCCGCTTCTGATATCCTATGTGCTTTTTCCTCAAACATAGTACTATTAACCCGTGCAACCTCCAGTTCCTTGCAAGCCTTTTGTAACAGTTCTCGTAGGTCCTCCAAACTAGGAACCTCTGACTTTTCTTCTTCCTGAACTGCATTATTTCCGTCTAGACTTCCATCGAACCCCTTCGTACTCTCCAGGTCACTACTTCCACTGGACTTTAGCCGACCATTGCCATTAACATAAGCGAGTGAATCATTTTCTTGACACCGCCGAGATTGAGCTACTCTTCTTGTTACCTTAAAGCAATAACTTAAGCGTGACTCCAAACGTATCACTGAACTACGATAACCTAAACAACTATTACTAAATTCACCCTTACTACAACAAGCAATTTTCTTCAACTTCTTCCTCGGCCTATCTTCCGAAAACAACCTTGAATGGCTAAAAATATCACATCTAAATTGGGCATGCTTATCCAAACTCTCCAATATTCTATAGCTAGAACCTTCAACACCACCAATTACATTCACATTTGGCTGCCGAACACTACACACGGAATCCATAATCCAAATATCTATCAAATCAACATTCTAACGACAAAATCGTACTCAAAATGTCGCCACTATCAAATTCAAACACCTGCTAAACAATAACAATTTTATTAAAAACAACAACATCATGATACCCATTTAAGACTTTAAGTCAGCTGCACTTATAATTAGCTTCTAGACCAATTATAATTGAATGAAATTGTAAGCATGGTAAATCGAATATATATGCACACATTGTATACATACACACATAAGTGAAAATAAAATAATAAATTAGAGAAAGTAAGTGTAGAGACAAGAACTGACCGGACATGAGTACGAGGATGAGGAATGGCGTAGTTATCGACAAAATAAATTGAAGAAATCTGTGTGTGTGTGTGTGTGTGTGTGAGAGAGAGAGAGAGGAGAGAGAGCAGATATTTGGTGGCTTGCTTGTCCAAATGAGGGACTAAACTGAAATGGTAAGTTGACTTAATGGACATGTAAATTGTAAGAGAAATGGACTTTATTATCACAATCCGGAGATGAAAGGCACAAATAGTCACTATTCATGAGAATGGCCGGAGAAAGCGTTTTTAATAAACGCAAGTTGAGAATGGGTTCTCAGCTTTTTTTCTTATAAATTATTTTGTAAATCAGTGAAAAACGTGAGAAGAAATTGCGTTTTTAAAAAACGTAACTTTAACGTGTGTTTTTATGTGATATAAAAGGTTGTTTTTCAAAATTGTGATATTTTAGATCATTTTATTTTAAATTATGATAATTAGGGCCAACACCTAAATTGTAAAGTTATTTTTTTAGCAATAATTTGATAGTATTAAATTTAAAAAAATAATAATTACATATAATCTCGAATATATAGTAGGTATGTAGGAGGACAAGTGATGATTAAAATATCTAAAAGTGATACTTCTCACTTAATATCTAAATAACAGAATTATGCAGATTATATATAAATTTGAAATATCGATTTTTTAAATCATAAATGATACATATTATGTGAAAACTATATACTATTATCTACTAGTTTAAGTAAGAAGTTGGACTATATACGATGAAAGTATGATAGTAAAAGCAAAATAGAATGTATCTTTGCATTCATTTTGTACAAATTACAAAGTAACATGCATGGGAAACCATGTTCAAATATACATATGCATCAGTCTACAATTTTGAAATAAAGGGTACAAAAAGAAATTGATAATAAAATGTTATAACAAAAAATCAGTTTAACCAGTTATATCTGGTAAATGTATGCTGCATGTACTCATGCAATGTTGTGATTTAGGAGTCCTCTGGTTGCTCATCAGTACTCTCTGGTTGTTCTTCCGGCTTATCTTCAGCATTTTCCTCAGTCGTGCCTTCTGCCGTTTCCTCTGGTGTGCCCTCTGCATGATCCTCGGCTGGTGCTCCACTTTTAACCTTAGCAGCCTCGAGAACATGACTGTAATTTCCCTTCTCCAGGAAGAGTTGAGCAAAGTGGTGTTTACAATACAGGATTCCATCAAGAGCAGCATAAGATGAATGTGTAAGAGAACACCCTCCATGAGCACACTTGAAACAAGGCTTATGGTATGATTCTCCCTCCAGCGTAATCTGATTAATATCGATAACATTCAGCAGCCCGTATAATTTAAACATATATTTACGATTTTTTGGTGCACAAATTTTTTTAGAGAAGAAACCTTTGTATTTACTATTTTTTTCGTGCTGCAACCTTAAATTTTATGAAAAAATCCAGTGCAAAGAAAAACAAGTTGCGCCGTTCTCGTTCCTAGACCAGACCTTGCATATATATAAAATTATCACTATTCACTAACCTTCTCAAATGGATAAACAGTTTTCTGACAAGCTGCACATTTATCTTGTGTTCCAGTGAACACAGAAGAAAGCTTGCTTGGAGTTTGTGTCTACATATAAGAGAAAGATATCATTGGCAATAATATAGAGAACAAGCCATTGCTCTGTATTACTATGAAACAATACAAAAAACTGTAATGTTTTGATAAAATTTCAAACAAGCCACTCCAATTATAAAAAGTAATTAACAGAACTGGATATATGCATATATAAAATTCTAGATTAAACATACTATTGAATTTTCTCTCTCGGGCTTTGCTGTCCGGATAAGTGATCATCACAACAAAAACAAAAGCAGTTAGTCAGTGAATAACCAAAGAAAATAAACTTTTAACTATAATCAAACTATTAACATGGAAATCAGAGAAAATATAGTAATCAACATTTCTTCACAAAGAGGGGCTCTCACATGTATGAGAATGCTTGCTGAAATTTCCAGATTCCTTAAAAAGTTGTTCAAAGTGAGGCTTGCAGTAAAGGGTACCATCCATTGATGAGTAGCTACTGATCTGCCACATACGAATATATATATGCATCAAAAAATTAGAAGCACTTTTACTAAAATGTCTCTCCCCCTCCCTCTCCTTCTTTGTGTAAAACAAGACGACAAGTGAGAAAATTCTATACATATGCATCATGAACTCGAAATTTGTAAATTTATGAAATGTTTTACAGTGTATAGATTTTCATCTGCAGTTAAAAAAATCACGAGAACCCTTTTAATTAACATTAAAAACAAAAAAAATTATGCTTTGTCCTAGAATTTCTAACGAATGAGGAAGATTGAAATAAGAGAATCTGAGTTCTAAACTTAAGTGAGTAAGAGGTTGAGGGTTCAAGACAATGAGAATGTACTGATATTTGAATTTATCGGATCCACCATTCCTAAAGAGATCAAAAGTTTCTCTAAAAATTGAGAAGAAATATTACAACAAATTCATTACCGCAAGAGTTCCTTTGCATTGGCTGCATTTGAAGCAGGATTTGTGATATGTCGATCCATCAACAGTCAACAAATCCATAAAATACACAGTCTTGTCACAAGTCTTGCATTTGTCCAAAGTTCCTGTGAATGACATGTTTTCTTCTTCCAAACTAAAATTCAAAGATTTTCTTTCCTTTATTCTGTATACAAAGACAAACTTAATTACTTGATGGAGAGATATTAACTAAATGATAATTATATATGTAGTATCTTTTCTGCAATTGATACTACAAAAAAGTTTCCTTATGTCAAGAGTTCAATAGATTTATATCTGAAAATGTAAACTTTATCATCTTCTGGTTGGTATGAAGGTACGTAGCATTGCACCTATAAATTGGACACATGGTTGGTCACCACAGGATTATACTAATTAATGAGGTAAGTATGGAATGTTGATGCAGTAAAATGTGGATGGGTAAAAGAAGGTTGATCAATGTTTTGACTTCTTCTATGTAAAGATATGAGGTTAAGAAAACAAAGGGAGAAAAATCAGCTGTATGTCTCGATGGTCATGCAACTTCTGGTTTTGAAGCTGAAATTAGTGAATCCAAAACAGGATTGAGAAGAGAATGAAATGCATTTTTGGCTGATATAATCTTAACCTCGATAAAAAAATTGTCAAAATAAAGTAATCAATAAAATTGTTGTATTTAGATAAAAATATTTTTATCGATTTTTTAATAAATTTCGGGAGGAACGAAAGTGAAATACAGAACACAGGTATAAACCCGATAAACCCTTACTAGCTAGTAGCTATCCAATATAATTTATAATATATAGAGAATAAAAATAAATTTTACAATAATAAAAAGGTTACTTTTTTTTTGAAATGGTAGAATATGCATTAAATCAACGAAGCATCATACAAAATGTTCTCCAACACTAACTGTGGAGGAGATACGAAATCATTAAAGCAATTGACCTTGCAAGGTACCCTAGCTAACATATGGGCAACCTTGTGGCCGTTTGGGGTTCCTTAAACTCAAAATAAGTTACTTATTTCATTTTTTTTTACATATTTTCATTTTTTTTAAAGATAAATATTTATTTTAGAATTTTAAAACCAAATATTATTTTCAAAATAAAAAATAAGTTACTTATTTTCAGAAAAAATACATACATACCTATTTTTTCTGGAAATAAGGGCTAATTTTCAGGAAAAAATGGGGAGCCAAACACCCCCCTTGTTGGCTTGCTTTTTAACAAACGAGATAGAGATGTCTGAGCGGTTACTAATTAATATGCGACTCTCTTGTAACATGCTTCCAACTTCAAGATAATTTGTTGTTCCCTTTGTGATGACATCCACTGTGAGCACAGAGAATCACTTTCAATCACAACATTCATAATACCCAGTTCAAGCACCCACCTTATGGCCTCCAAGACCCTTCCTGCTTCTGCTTCGAAGACTGATACTTCACCGTCCCGACAGAAATTACGAGCTCTGCAGAAATTTCTCTCATGGTCCCGTATGATCATTCCAACTGAATAATTAGACCTTCCTGCAATCACTGAAGCATCCACATTAATCTTACTTTACCCTCACTTGGAGCTACCCATTGAGAAGTCTGCCTTTGACAACTTTGCACTCTTGAACTGATGTTACTGGGCCTCCAAATTTGCATCTCACGCCATTGAGAGACTTGACTAATGCTGCATTGCATCGCTATTTCTGGTGACATCTGTCTATTCTCCCATACTTTTAAGTTACGGGCTGTCCAAATACCCCATAGCACCATTGTTATTTGCACCATTTTCTCATTACTGTTGTCTACCAGGCTCTGCAATAACCATTCTGGGCACGATTCAATAGATGATGTATCAAAGTTTAGCTCCATAACTTTCCAACACTCCTTTGCAAACCTACAATCCAGAAATATATGCATTAGATGCTCAACATCAGACATACACATTGGACACAAAATTGTAGTTTGAACCCCTTTTCCTCTCAGAATATTGCGAACTGGTACATTATTTCTGCAAATACGCCATAAGAAAACTCTGACTTTATGTGGTATTTCCAATTTCCACAACTTCGCACACCCAAGATTATGTGCCTCCCATCTGCAGTCACTAAATTGATCATGCCAGAACCTATAGCCAGACTTCACCGAATACCTTCCATCATGAGTAAAAGTCCAAGAAATGCGATATGGACCCTAATTTCTCGGGATAGGTAAAGCCAAAATTGCTTTGGCATCACTATTCGTAAATAGATTATGCACCTTTATATTATCCCACTTCTTTTCACCAGGAATAAACAGCTCACATACCTTCATTTCCCTAGATGATGTACCAGCATATGAAGTATTCGTTCTGAAATGTTCTTTACCTCTGATCCATTGATCCTAAAAAACCCTAACATCTTCCCCGTTCCCGACCACCCATCTGAAACCCCCTTTCAAAACTTCTTTCGCCTGCCACAGACCAGACCAAATGAAACTGTCTCCTCCACCCCTTGTTGCTTCAAAAAGACTCGTTGATTGAAAATACCGAGCTTTAAACACCCTAGCAACCAACGAATTAGGATTACTTAGGAAGCTCCAACAATGCTTTCCTAACAATGCAAGATTGAATCCAAACAAATCTCTAAACCCCAGGCCTCCTGCTCCTTTTGACATACTCATGTTCGTCCACGACAACCACCTTATTCCTTTCTTATTAGTATCATTTGAACCCCACCAAAAACTGTTCATCATTCTTTCTAACTCCTTGCATAAAGATTTGGGTAACAAAAAGCATGACATAGCATATGCAGGTACTGCTTGAGCCACATTGCGAAGAAGAACGGCTTTCCCCGCTTTAAATAAACACTTTTGACTCCATCCTTGGATTTTAGACCATAGACGATCCTTCAAAAAATTGAAAATTTGCTTCTTAGATCTACCTATAAGAGAAGGTAGTCCTAAGTATCGTCCCTCAGAAAGATCTTGGTGGAACTCTAACACGTTCTTGATCTCAACTTGCTTATCTAATCTCACATTAGCACTAAAATAAATTCCGGATTTTTGAAAATTGATTGTCTGGCCTGACATTGCTTCATATTTTTGAAGAATCAATTTAACCTCCTCTACTTCCTCCATGGTTGCCTTGCAGAATAAAAAACTATCGTCTATAAAAAGTATACTTATTTTAAAATTGTAAATGAATTAATTTGAAATTGAGCTCAAGAGACCGCCTAAAAACCTATGCCTTAAACGACGTCGTTTTAAGTACGAGGGACTATATATACCTACAACCGGAGAGGGTTTATATATTTTCAAAGACGGCAAAGTTGAAAATGGTGATGTCGCCGGCAGTGAACACATACCCACTTTCAAGCTACACTTTTGGAAGTAAAGAAGCCAAGATTGAGAAAGATACCTCTGTTGCTGATCGTCTCGCCCGTATGAAAACCAAGTAATTTTCTTGATTTTTGAGTTTTTTCAAACTCATTATTTTTAGAGTTCAATTCAGTCAAGAACTATGTGGGGTGTTTTGTTTTGTGTTTATATGAAAACCCTTTTCAGTGATTGTGTTATAGTTGATGTTGAGTTTGAATTTTGGTAGTGTTGCTGATGTAAATTCTTCATTTTTTTTGCATCTTTGGGTGTAAAGATTAGTACTTTATTATTTGAATTTATATTTTGGAATTGGGGTTTAGTTTTGATGATTGATTGTAATTGTGTTTCTCTGGATGTACAGCTATATGAAGGAAGGAATGAGGACTTCGGTTGAGGGGATTTTATTGGTCAGTGTGTAGAATTAATTATCTTGTGTGTTAAAGTTGGCTTTAGTCGTTTATGTTTGTATGTGAATTAAATTCTTTGCTTGAATTTATATTGCATTAAGTTTGTAGCTTGATTTAGGTTGAGCATGTTTTGGGTCATATCTGTTCAATGTGAGCTGGATGTCTGGCTGCAAATTGAATGTTTTGTATAGGTAAAGATATTGAAGATATATCGGTCTTGGATAGTTTAATCGAATTCTTTTATTTAAAGGCATGTGATTCAATGGTAAGTAATAATAAGTAATATGTCTCCCCTCTTAACCAAGATGTTGGGAGTTCATGTATTCTCGGAAATAACAATTGTGTGAGAACATGTAGTGTGTGTGCAGACAGGTATTCTTGGATACAATATATGATAGTTAGCACTTAGCAGGAATTACATATATACTCGTATATAGCAGCATCGGATTATACTGCTATATTATATATACATATACACACTTGTACGTGTGTATAGAATTTTTAAAAAATGCTTAATGCGTGAGGGATGTGTGTGGGGGGGGGGGGGGAGGGACATATGATTGCTGGTTATTCTCTTGATATTTAATTTGAAAGATTTTTATTAGTTCCAGCTATTTAATGTAAGTCAAAAAACCAAGTAGCTTGTAAAATATATAAAACACTTCTCATGTTTATATGTTTTGGCTGCTATCCGCATGCACAGATGTTGGGCTCAAGCTCCCATAATTTAGTTCCAACTCAGGTAGGTAATTAATGTGGCTCTTTTTGCAGCCTTAGATTATGTTGCATTGAAATAAAAATCAATGATATGATATGATATGTTTGGATGGTCTTGCAGTTGTCAAGATATTATGTAATTTATGCATACTTGGTAGCGTTTTGTAAATTTGAACTGATGGAAGATCTCCTACCCTAGCGTTTTTGGAAATTTGAACTGATGGAATATCTCTTACCCAAATCCATGATACCCATGTCAAAAGAAATTTTATCAGTGGAGATAAATCTGAGGATAATCTTACAATTATAAATAAAGGATTTCCGTATTCAACTAAAAACTTCCTTAGCCTACAAACCAAACCTGTAGATTTCACGAATAACGACACACGATGCATTAAAAGTGTAAGTACGAAGTAGTACTCACCAAATATTTTGAAAATAATAAAATTAAAAACATTGTTTATATTAATGTATTGTAAATTTATTCATAATGTAAATATTGTCTCTTGACCGATATAAAAATGTGTATCGTAAACACAATAATATTTATATTTTTTATTTTTGAAATATTTATGAATCTTACAACTATTTTTGGTGCATCTTGTGTCGATATTGGTAAATCTTGACAGGTTTATAGGTGTGTAGGCTAATGAGGTTTGTAGTTAAAAGTGCCCCACTAAACCGAAACTAATTACTATTAATAGGCCAGTCCAAAATGAGATAAAATGCCTTTTAGTGACCTTCTGTACGAAACAAGGCCTTTCTAGGAATTTTTTGTATCTTCCTTTTAATATTTAAGATAAGAGATATACATGGATTGTTGTTGTTAAAATTTTGATAATACACCGATTAATGTATCAAAGATTTATTCTTAAATCTTTTCTTTTTACGTGTAAATGAACCTAGACAGGATGATATTTGGATGTGGCATGTTTGCTAGCCTTTTTGGGGAGTATCTTTAAACTTAACAGGTGTGAATAAGTTGAGGCAAAGCGAGAGTGTGGATGGTTTTCTATACAAAGTGGATAAGCCTAAAAAAGTCAACAACTTATGGGTTTAGAACCCAAAAAACCCCTATCTGAATTTTAGAAAGAAGAAGGATCAAACAAACACATAAAACTTATACGTATTTTTTCCTTTTTCCAAAACACTCGAGAGGAGACCTCAACCGTGACTTTGGCTGTTCTTCATCGGATTTCTCCGTCCGGTGATCCATTCTTCATACATCATTTCTGTTTCCTTACTACTCTCATAATTAGATCTATTTTTTGGGCTTTCTTAGAAACACGTTTGAGCTATAACTATACGAAAAGATTTTTACCAACACCACTCTTGGTATTTACTTGGTTAAAATTAATTATTATATTTGTTAAAATCAATTTTTGTTTAAAAAATTTATATACAATTATTTATACAAACTTATTTGATATTATTTTAATGCAAACATAATTCTTTACTACTTTTGAGTTTAAACTATGAAATTGGCGTGTTTAGAAACATTATATATTACATCTAATAAATATTTGTGTATGAAAAACTTGTATACTTGTTATGGAATAGTCGGACGACTTGTCGCCTAGTCTTCTTGAAGCTACTCAAGTGACTTGGCTTGTCTTCTTGAAGCTACTCAAGTGACTTGGCTTGACTTGGCATTGTGATAACTATGGCCTAAATTAAGCTCCCACCTTCGGATATTTGATATAGCTTGATCTTTTCAGTTACCTCTTCATTTATTATTGTGCTCTTGAGCTTGTTACATCGATAAGCAAAATAAATCTACTAAGCTTGAATTTTCTGTTAGAATAAGATGTCTATTACAATATTAATATACTTTTGTTATGAAGGGAATTGTTGTGTGATTGTGTCAGTATCATATGGAAAAATCTAGTTGACTACAGATGTATATTCTATATTTTTTTATCCTTAATTGCCTGGGTTGTTCTTGATTTTATTACACCCCCTTCTCCATGTGGCATGTGGTAGTAATTAGTAATTAAATTGTGTGTCATACTATGCCATTTTCAGCGCAAGAAAGACACGAAGTGAAGAACCCTAAAATATAAGCATCATTTGGTTTATTTGTAAAGAGAATGTAAATGACTAACTGTGCAAAGTGCAAGGTGCAATCAGCCCGAGACGAGTAGAATAATTCTAGGGGTTTGGTCTTTAGGACGAGAATGCAGTTATGTGCTCATGTAGTAGCTAGCCTAAAACCCTTCCCCGCAAGTTAAAATTTTCTCATTTTTGTGTAGCTATAACTTATGAGTAATCTAGTCATACATCGTTATATGTTTCTCATTTGTAATACATGTTATAATCTTAAAGGGTTTTGCTGCTTTTGCAGGTACAAGAGCATAACCATCCCCATATTCTTCTTCTGCAGATAGGAAATACCTTCTGTAAACTTCCTGGCGGTCGTTTAAAGCCTGGAGAAAATGGTATTAATAATTCTTAATAATCAGACATCATCTCTGTCTCTTTATATAGAACCTAAAGTATCTTTTCTTTGCAGAAATTGAAGGGCTCAAGAGGAAATTATCTAGCAAACTGGCTGCAAATCCATCTAATCTACAGCCAAACTGGCAGGTTTGCTCTTTTGTTCTTTCTTTAATGAATTACCAAATATTTTTCAACTCCTGCATTCAAGCTTCAGAAAATGGTTCCTTGGTTGATACTGCTACTTTATGATTTGCTTGTGCTAAAAACTAAAAAACCAAAAATATATTGTGAGTTAAGTAAGCACATGCTGTAGATTATTCTTCCTGAAGAATGTTGACAAATTCTATTGTTAATGAACTAACCAATTCAATTTGTTTCAGTTAGAAATGTTTTTAAAGCTGCTTGTTGAACCTCAACTTCTTAGTCTTGTTATGTTAACCATGCTCCGTGCTTGATATTTAGTCATCCCCATGTCCAGTGTAACCAATAATAATTTTCTTTATTTATAGAACTCCCGACTCAGCAACAAAATTAAAAATAATACCACTAATAAGGTAAGAAAGAAAGACAGGCCGAATCGAGGAGAAAATAAGTTCAACACAATGCCAAGTGTCATGTATGTAACTTACAAAAGATGGAAAGAAGTTATATTTTGAGGAAATGTGTATGAAACTCCAAGTCTGAAACAGATGGAAGTAATATTCTCTAGAAAGGACGATATTCAGTCTAGTTATTTCCTTATTTGTATTTGCAGGTATGCTACTTTTATGCTAGGCAAGCTCAGTATACACAATTAGTTCCCAAAGGTGAAGGTTTTACTTTTGAGTAGTGTTTATCACTTATACCAATTAAATGCGACACCCTTTTACTTTATGATAGCTCATTATATACAATAATACCTTGTACCTGTAATTCAATTAATATAACCAGTAAACTCTTTCACAAGATAGCTCATTATATCTCTTGCATATACTGAAAATATATCCATTTTGGATGATCTTGTGGCTATGCTCCGTTTGGTTGGGAAAATGGAATGGAATGAAATATTGTGAACAGGATTATCATTCACTCCAACAAAAGACAATATTAGTTATTCATTGTTATTCTACTTGCTCTTTGTGAATTATGTGTGGAAGTCATCTTGTCAAAATGGGTCATATGCCTCTGATTCAGTTTCTCATGTTTTCTTCAGGAATCAACTTATCACATAGATATATTTGTGCTTAGAGTATACAATTAAATTTTTGATTTCTTATTGCTTATACTTCATGACATATTGAACTAATATGGCAGAGTGGCGAGGAAAGTAGAGAATGGTATTTAGTTGTAATTGTCTATCCTTTTCTTGCAGATTGGCGAGTGTGTAGCTACCTGGTGGAGGCCAAACTTTGAAACTATAATGTACCCGTACTGCCCTCCACACATCTCAAAGCCCAAGGTAAAGAACTAGATCATCTTTAATACGCTCATCTGATTAACTGAATTCCATTTTTTATCTCTTAGTATATGTTTTCTTATTTTGTGATTGAAAGCCTTTGGTGGATTCACTGACCTGGAAATTATTCCTATTCAGGAGTGCAAGAAGCTTTACCTAGTGCACCTATCAGAAAGAGAGTACTTTGCTGTTCCAAAAAAATTGAAACTCCTTGCTGTTCCCCTGTTCGAGCTGTATGATAATGTTCAGGTACAGTGACGTTTCAAGGTGTTGGGGGCATGTAGCAGTTGCTACTCGGCTGTTAAAATTATTTATCATTCCTTTTCCATGTTATAATTTTGCTTATTTTTCTGCAGAGATATGGACCTGTCATTTCTACAATTCCCCAACAGCTTTCCAGATTCCAGTTCAACATGATCAACAATGAAACAAATGGAAAATTGCTGCTTTGATCCCTAATTAAATTATCAGCTGTTTGTCCAAACTTTGGTTCCTTCTGCTGAAGCAAAAAACTTTTGAAGCTATTACAGCATAGAATCAGAAGTATTTCTGGCAACCTTGCAGTTGTTGTAATAAACTAAATTTATTTTGAAGAGGACTTACTTTGCCTTTTAGGTCATAGTCAAGGTAGATGCTTTTAGATGTGCACTAATTTTTTTCTCTCTTTCGTTATTATTCAATATTTAAACGTAGGCATGACAAATTGACATAGGCTATAGAATTCTTCCCATATTGTATTCGGCAAGTGTTTTTTCAATCCTAATGTTGTTTTGTCCTGTACCATAGTTTCAACAAGAACCGGAGATGGTAATGACTTCTTGTTTGTAAGATGTCTCGTTTTTTCGTTGCTTGTCAAGTAGAATTTCTGCATGGTTCTAAGCATGCATCGGTATATTTCAGACTGAATTTTAGCCTGAAATATGCAAATGATGCTCTATAGTTGGTGGAAGTGTGGAACACTCGTTAGCTTGCACTTAGTTAACCGGTTCATGTCACAGATCTCTGGCACTAGATTCCTGCTGAACGATATCAACCAAGCATTCAACTACACTCTCATAGTTCATCTGCAAGCTTCATTAAGTATATGTATATCTAGTATGCATTTGCAAGGGAAATATCTTTGTAAAAAAATTTCTACCTAAAAATGGTTATGAATAATATACCGTAATATTTGACATTTAATTTATTTATTTTTATCTTTTAATAGATATTATTTGTAGAATAATTATAGGATAAATATATGTATTCTATCCTAACTGCGTATATGAAGTTTAAAGTTTAAAATATAAGTAAGACAAGATTTTAGTTTGAAAAGATTTGTATTAAATGTATGTGATTGCTATCTAGTTTTAACTTCAACTACGTAACTAAGTTGATAACTCTATCTATATAAAAAAAGAGAAGAAAAATTGAGGATTACAAAAGGTACGTTTTCAAAGCCAAACCCTCGTCTTAAAATTCTCTGTACGTGTCAACTATCTCCATACTTTTATTGGTTTGCATTACTTGATTATTATCCAAGTATTGGTATATATAGCATATATTATATAGTCAACAATCAGATATTGTTGTAATTGTTTACATTTATTTAGCTTATGAAGTTGCCTTTGCATAAGCTGTACATGTGTAATTATGATTTGGATTAATAAAGTGTCTAATGTTATGTATTTGTTTACAGGTCCCGATTGTATTTATATGTATAAATATTTAAATGGTTTCATTACTGTTGTTGGAGGATTTTCGTAACAACGAATTTCGGAGGTTTTGCTGGAATAATAGAGTTAAAAGTATAATAATATGACTGTTAATGGGGATTAGAGCTTGTAAAAAAGATTGGGTTGGACTTGGGAGGTGTCTCGATTTGTCTCGTGTATCGGATCCCTTTTGCCAAGATGCATGCGTACGTATTTATCTACGATCAAACCCACGCAGTTCTGTTATAATTGGATATATCTCCGAGAGACTTTAGGGATATATTTATTAAATATGAGAATTAATTGATTTTATCTTATATAATCTTCGCGTTGTGATACCTTCCTGATTTGAAAGATATCGTTTAGAGATATTTTCCGTAATTAATGCATTGAGATTGATTCTTTCCTCGTTTCAGAGAGAGGATGTCTTGGAGATTAAGTAATTAATTATTAATGAAATTAATACTAAAAATAAAGGAAAATAAAAGGACTATGCCAAAAATATGGCATAACAACTACTCCTCAGTTCTTCAGTGCAGCTTGCTGTAGTGGAGAACTAAACATTCTTCGATTGCTGAAATAACTAAAAATAAAGATTAGTGAAAAATATGAAACATCACAGTGCCCGTAATTCATATGCGGATGCAAGTAGACATCATGCGAGAACCAAAATAAGATATATGTTTTGCCAAGGTTTGTAAGTGCGCGAGCATAATAATTTTGTAGAAATTCATTGCGATCTTCGATGTCAAGTTAGGACCTTGGCGTTTGTATATCCCGAATTGGTGTACATGCTTTGTAAGTGTCTATGCGAACCACACAAGAGTATGATGTCTTCGATCACCCCTGAACTCCCCTAATCGGAGAGTGAGGCCTTCAATAAATTTTACCCATCTGAAGATGTGGGTCTTCAATAAAATTTACCCATCTAAAGAGGTGGGCCTTCATTAATGTAAGTTTTACCAGTCGACTCCATTTGAGGAGGAAGATATTCCATAATGTAAGTTTTGCCCGTCGAATCCCCGTTAGGGATGAGGGTAATCCAGAATGCAAGTTTTGCCGTTGACTCCCCGTTAAGGAGGGCTTTCCAGAATGCATGTTTTGTCCGTCGACTCCCCGTTGAGGAGGAGGGTAATCCAGAATGCAAGTTTTGCCCATCGAACTCCCCGTTGGAGGAGGAGGGCCTTCAAGTGGTTGCTGACTCCTTACTTCAAGCGTGTAACATTGCGAGAATTATCGTTTGTCATGGCTACCCCATTTGACAATTTAAGATCGCATTTTTGTAAAAACAAATCTTGAAGTATATGTATATTACCGCGACAATATTTACAAAATATTTTGAACACAATCCAAACGCATCCATAAATATGTCGATTTGAAAATGTCGCGATGTATATATTTTTTCTAAAAATATGCTACTTCAAAGAATGTTGTTGAAGATAGTATGCTTTGCCATAGTGGCTAATATTTTTCTTTAAAATTATGCAGCTCGTACAATCTTGTAAACATATCCACAATCATCAAAACAAAAATCTTGTACGATTGTTTTCTAAAATATATGTGTCTCCCAAAATATTGGTTGCACAAATTTTCAATCACAATATATACTGCTCGCACGAATTTTTAGATAATAAAATATATTTCATGCATGACATCGATGAATAATATATGTGATTGCAGAAAATAAAAACAAGAAAACTTATCTTGTATTTTTGTCAGATGGATATGATGTGTAGATATTGTGCTCCTTTTGATGGTGAGGGTCCCAACACCATGATTTGCATGTAGTGGTCTACTCAACTTTTTTACTCCTCTTTACCGTTGTATTTTATTCAACACGCCATAACTCCATCGTTCGTTCCCCATTGAAGTTGCCCAAAATCTTTTTTTAACTCCCCATGTGTATTGTGTTTGTTTGATATGTCGTTTGTCCTCCACAAACGAAAAATAACCCCTCCTTCTAGCGCCAATTGTTTGATATGTCGTTTGTCCTCCACAAACGAAAATAAAGCCCTCCTTCTAGCGCCAATTGTTGTTGGAGGATTTTCGTAACAACGAATTTCAGAGGTTTTGCTGGAATAATAAAGCTAAAAGTATAATAATATGACTGTTAATGGGGATTAAAGCTTGTAAAAAAGATTGGGTTGGACTTGGGAGGTGTCTCGATTTGTCTGTGTATCGGATCCCTTTTGCCAAGATGCCTGCGTACGTATTTATCTACGATCAAACCCACGCAGTTCTGTTATAATTGGATATATCCCCGAGAGACTTTAGAAATATATTTATTAAATATGAGAATTAATTGATTTTATCTTATATAATCTTCGCGTTGTGATACCTTCCTGATTTGAAAGATATCGTTTGGAGATATTTTCCGTAATTAATGCATTGAGATTGATTCTTTCCTCGTTTCAGAGAGAGGATGTCTTGGAGATTAAGTAATTAATTATTAATGAAATTAATATTAAAAATAAAGAAAAATAAAAGGACTATGCCAAAAATATGGCATAACAATTACTAAGATTTTGTTATCATAATGTTAATTTTAATCTGTTGTTATGTCTTCTCAGCATGTAAATTAGTTTTGACTAGTATTATTTTTATTATCTAAATAATGTTCTTGCACAATTATATTTTAAAAAAAAATCTAGTTTCATAATATCATTTATTATTAATTTTATACATGTCTAAATTAAAAGATATATTTTTGTTTAGTTGATATATTTTATATATAGTAAAAATGGAGTTTAATTATAATTTGATAGTAGTAAGAAAGTCCACTTATTTATTATTAGTCGGCTCAAAAGTTTTACCGGTATATCATGTTTATATTTTTAGTATGGATTCTGATGGATAGTTAATTCTATAATAAATAATATAGTTGACAGCATGTACGCAATTGATAGTACATGCTTGAGAAATTATGTTATGGTCCAGAATATATGTTTAACTATGCGTAAGTTAATAATTTGGTGCACTGATGCTAGTCATGATTATGTATATTTTTAGTTGTACATATTTAGTTCGAACTTGGTCGGGGACTAATATAATATCTTCGTTATATTTCTAATATTTATTTAGGATTAACTTGTGCCGATTGATTAAGTGGGTACTGCAATTAAGGTAAGTTTACTTTTCGTACTTTCTGAATTATTTTAAATTCTTTATATTTATAATATTTTGTTATAAAATTTGGATCAAGAATGCTATTTTAGATATAAGAAATTCCCGGTTAGCTCTGACTTTTGAACCCGTTAATAATTGCGTATAGTTCCGGAACTAGTTTATAATACCTTACTAGGGTGTGTTTTGCACAATTTATGATATCTTAATAGGGGGCGATACCTTGTTAGGGCGTGTTTTGCACAATTTATGATATCTTAGTATGAGACGCATTATTGACAATTATAAATTTATGATACCGTGTCACCGGGTATTTGTCACCTTGACGAACTGTGGAATTAATATGTACTGAAATTTGAACTCTGAAACTAGTTAGTTCGAATTAATTTTTTGTTGGACTATGTACCTCATTACTTATAAATTTTCAGGTATTTAGCGAATGAACTTGCATTGGATTGGATTAGAATTTGACCATTTTCTTAATAATATTACAGATTTTAGCTATTTTGAATGTGAGGAGCTGCTCCTATGTGAATTTAACGTTATATTGGATTGAAATTATTTGACTTTGTTCTTAATTTTTTTTTAAAATTCTTACGAGATTTTGAGATTTTACCTTTAAAAATTTATGCAATTCAAATTTATTTGAATATTTGATTAATGATAATAGTCCGAAAACTCGGGCAATTACCTATGCATAATTGGACCTGGTCCAATCAAATCAATTAAAGTTATAACTTTAATAATAAAAAATTCAAAAATTCATCATTTAAGTAAAAAATAAGTTATCACCGGTTTAGTTTAACTTAATTTATGTCTACTGTGATTTTTCCTGCCTAATACAATACATCACGCAATTCCGCGTATATATATAACGGATTGGTGAACACTTAACCTTTTTTCGTGATTATTTTGCGCAATGTGAATTATATTTTTCTAAAATTCTGACCATTCAATTAAGACCCAACTACAAAGAAGCAACTTGTTATATAAACGGTTTCCGATAATTAAAGGACCACGATCCTATATATAATGGGTATCTTTACGTTATATATTTATAATAATTTATTTCATAATAAGGTTAACGAATAAACACCTACTATTATTTCCCCCCAAAATTTTAATAATTATCAACACATTAGCCGGTTAAAACTTAATAAAACAACATATGTTATAATAATTTAAAATGGAATAAAATATAAACTATGCCATTAGTAAAAATATCGTACAATCGTTAAACTAACACACATTTAATTTTTATGATAAATGAAATATTTATTTGATAAATTATTGTATAAACTAAAAAAATTATTAATTTATAAAATTGATGAATATGTAATATTTATATTCATCATTACAGTATATGCTATGCACTTATACGACGACTAAATAAATGAAAAAAATATTATATATCAAAATTTTAACTAAAAAAATACCTATCTTTATTTTTCATATTAAATTAAAATTAATTATCCAAAACTCAGCACAATCCTCCTGCGAGTAGTACAAAAAATCAGCACAAAGAGGTAAAATTGGTATAAAAACCAACCAACAAAACAACATAACCCATTTTGCAATACTTACAGTTACCACTGTATCTATCCCAACACAACACCCCTCTCTGCAAAAACTAGGGTTTCCCACTTCAAACACACACACACACACTCCACTGCGCTCAATTCTACTCGATCTCAACCGTCGATTCAACGAACAAACCTTCAATTCTTGATCCGATCTGTGTGTAATGAACTCGCGAGGTAGATACCCGCCGGGAATTGGCGGCGGAAGCACGAATCCAAACCCTAATTATCAGCAACGGAACCCTAACCCTAACCAGCAGTATGTTCAGAGGAACCTTATGCAGAATCAACAGCAGTTTGCGCAACAGTCGCAGCAGAATACCCAGCAACAGTGGCTCAGAAGGAACCAAATTGGAGGCGATTCCGGAGCCGAGGAGGTTGAGAAGACTGTGCAGTCTGAAGTTGCTGACACGAGGTAGTGCTTTTCGACTTTTCGATGTGTTATCTGTTTTAAATTTGGAGATTTGAGTTTGGAATGTGTTGGTTTTTGTTTATTTGTATATATGCTGCATTGCGCGGGAAGTTTGACTTGATAATGAGTGTTGATATGGTAATGTTAATTGTTTTATTAATGGTGACCAGATTTGACTTTCGTTTTAATGATATGTTTCGAAGTTATGAGGAGTTTTTTTGTTGGACAAGTTAATTAATTTAAATTGTCGGTTGTGTTTTTCCCCCATGTGTAACCTAAATTGAGGTGTATGTATTTGTATAATTTAATTAGAGAATTTGGTATATGGGCGGCAATTTTACTTCTAAAATTGGTAGTGCTTAGAATGACACTTGTATTGTATTGTTGCAATGTTTCATCTTGTTTTTTAGTAGTGATAAGCAAGATTCTGATTTTGAAATTTGTTTCGTTATCTCTTCGAATTTGTTATTTTTTCAATGCTATTTATTTAACCAGACCCAAGTATAGAAGGTGTAAAAATAAATTGTAATCAAAGTCAACATGGTAGGAAATGAAAGTGAAAGCTTTGATGGTATTTTTGTCGTGTGTAGTTTGTAGTTTGAGAGGCAGCTTTCGTTTATTTAGTCTTAATTCTTGTTTTGTTCGATTCCTCAATATAGATTTATTTAGTGATTTGTATTTAACCTGAAGTCCTTAATTGTTTTTTTGTTTGGTTCTTAAATATAGCTCAAATGATTGGAAGGCACAATTAAAGCTTCCGCCACAGGATACTCGGTACAGGACAGAGGTAAGATGACAGGTGATATGGAATGTATTAACAGTGTTGTTTCTGTGATGGGATCAGTGTTGTTTAAGGCGCAAATTATAAAGCGCAAGACCTAAGTTTGAAGCGCGAGGCGCGAGGCGCCATTAATCGCACGCCTTTTGACCAAAAAAAAAAAATCACAAATTTAACAAAAAATTAGTACTTAACATAATCTTAACATTCAAACATAATAAATAACATAAATAACATGATAATAATGTCAATAATTAAGGCTTAATCGATAAGGTTCTCTAGTTCAAAAGCTTCGGTGTCATTAAACTCGATTTCTGGCCCCTCAAATTCTCGCTCTTCCTCTTCATCTATTAGAGTTGAAGAAGATGCTCCGTGAATTGTATTAGAGGTGGATCTGCTTCTTGTCAAGCGTCTCGTGCGATAAAGTGACTCTTCTGCTCCAGAAGCAATACACACATCATCCCAATTAAGGTCTTCACCAACATGGACATAGTTATTATCCACACTTCATCATCAAGACCCTTTCCCAACAACCACTCGTTACAATCATCAATTACATCTAGTGCAATAGGGTCCTGAACAGCGCGTGCATCAAATCTGCGCTTTAATGCTCGATTATATTTGACATATACCAAGTCATTGAGTCGCTTTTGAGTCAATCTATTCCTCTTCTTTGAATGAATGTGTTCAAACGCACTTTAGGGTTTTCTCCTTTTACCCCTTTTTTTAAGGGTATTATCGTCTTTTTTGTTATCAGCGCCTTTTTACATTTAGTAGCGCCTTTAGCGCCTTTTAGCGCCTTTTGAGCGCCTTTTGGACGATTTCAGAATCGCGCTAAATCGCTTAATTTCGAATCGCACACCTTGCGCCTAATCGCGAAGCGCCATTAATTGCGCCTTTAACAACACTGGATGGGATATTATTCTGTCATGTCTTCTACTCATTATTTCTCACTCTGTTCGAAATGTTTTCTCTGTTCCAAAATTTATCTCTGCATACTTGAATATCATTTTGTAGTTAAATGAAGTACAACCTATGCTAAATTTATTGGATCCCGGGACAGTTGTTCGATAATTATTTAATATTTTGATATTTGATTTTTTTAGATTGAAACCTGTAACCAAGATGACTGACTGCAATAGTGTAATTTAATTGGTTTTCCTTCTTGTGTCCTTAAAGTCAAATGTTATAGATGCGAGTAGCGGTTGAAAGGGATACCACGAAGCTGCACCTCATTAGATTGGTGATCCACGTCCTAAATTTTTCACCTTTATACAAATGGCATCGTTCCAATTTTCTACATCGTTTGTGAAATATAGAGACACCCTAGAGATATCCCGTCTTTTTTTGGGTGAAATATAACTAGAATTGCCATCTGCCATGTTTTTTTGTCTTAATTAGTGCGAGGCTTAACGATATGGCAATGACCGGAATGTGGCATCCGTAGGGAGCCTAAGCGTTTAATGTAAGATAGTAGTTATAAATTTATATATTATAATACATATTACCCTAAATAGTAAATACTAACTAACAATAACACATATACCATAAAATGAAAACATCAATACTTGTGAAATTAATAGGATACTAACAAATCAATATTTGCAAAAGACAAATAATAAAATTACATCTGTTTTCTAAATAATTTTGTATGAACAATGAACTTAGAAGTTTTGTTTTTAAGCTGAAATTAGTGATTTTGTTTCAATGTTAAAGTCTACGTTACAATTATTTTATTTCGAAAACGAATTTTAAAATAAGGGAACATAATATTTTTAACCTTACAAAATGAACTTAATAGTATTAATCTTAATACAAATATTTAAAGGAAAAAAAGCAGCCATGGCATGTATAAGGTGTCCATGACTAAGGCGTCCGTGACATCTGCCTTAACATGTGTTCGTGTGGCGGCGAGGACGCCTTACACTTCTGGCCTTCCACATTGGCTTATGGACATCGTGAAAACCTTGGTAGACATGCTTTTTAGAATTTTTACTCTTCATCGCCTATGTATAATCATGCAGATTGCTGCGTAAATCTTCTTGTTTTTGATAAATGTATTCATTCGGTCATTACTCCCTCTCCCCTCTCTCTCTCTCTCTCTCGTATATCTCTATATACCTCTATATACATCAGTCAACTTTTCTTTTTACCCACCATTACAAATATCTCATATTCTTTCTTTTTTTGTCTAAATTTTTTTGGAAAGTTCTTTATTTTATGACCAAGGATGCTTGTTTTATTTTTCTTTTATAAATTGATTAAATAAGGTAATGACATATTCTACTTAATCGTATGATGATATGTCTGTCTCTCAGACCAAGTTATTTTTCATTCTTGTAGAGTAATCATTTCATGATCCATTGTTGTGTCAACAAAAGGGTCCAAACCTTCCCCACAAATTACCAATCAAGTCAATCTGGCAATGTAATGCAGAGATAGATTATCTCCACGGGTGTTGGCTCTTTTTATCACAATTTGAGATAAAATGGTCCAAAATATCACAATTGAAAAAAAATGGCTTTTGCATCACGTAAAAACACAATTTTAAGTTGTGTTTTACGTAAATTTAGATGCATTTTTATTAATTATTTTAATTAAAAATTATAGGAAAAAATAATATTTTCAGAAATGCAGTTAGAAATTGCGTTATATGGCGGCACACAATTTCAAGATGCGTTTTTCCTTCACATAACCCGCGTCCGTGAGTGATACAATGCTATGCACGTGCTTTGCTAGGACCCACCTTCTCTACTTTATTTCAAACTTTATATATGATTCAGTACTATATTCTATTTGTATAATACAATATATGTATGTGTAGGTATCATTAAGAAGGAAAAACAACTATAAAGAAAAACATATTGGAAGTGCAGAAGCAAACCATTCAATTAGTTTGTTTGGTTATAAACGCAACTTTATCTGCTGTTGTATTGTGATGAAAAGAGCTATCTTTTGAGATTGTGATATATGGGTCCATTTAGTTCCAAAATGTGATATTTAAGTCCATTTTCTATCTCCACGAGCTTGTCTATCTTTTTGAAAATCTTTTTCCGTGTACCAAATTTATTGAGTTCATGTTAAAAAGTAGTAGTATATTCACGATTTTATTTTTCATAAATGCAATATTATAATGTTAAAGTGATATTATATGTTAAAATTGTAATATTAAAATATTTGTTCAATATTATATAATGAGACGAAAATGTGGTGAGACATGACTTGGTGTCGTATCGTATACGGTACAAATTCATTTAGGGTCATGTATTAATTTGACACGTGACATGAAAAAACTTGACATGAAAATGTGACATGATTGTGTGGTTCATACAAATATCATGGCTTAAAAATCGAATTGGATGAAACATTTTTTGTGTCATTATTGCGTGATCTATGCCTTGAAAATTGAATTGGATGAAATGTATGGTAAACAAAATGATTTTTAAGCCGATAATAAATTTATCTGATTTGTTATGTGGCCATAGATTTTCATTTCCAATACTTAAGAATATCCATAAATTACTAAAATCTTAGAGAAGATATACAAAATTTTACATATATAAATATAGATTTCCATTTCCAACACTTAAGAGCATTCATAAATTACTACAATCTAATGCAAAAACTAATGCAAGGCGACAAACTAATGTCGTAAACGGGGTTATGTGATATCGACGCCAATGTATAATTTGTTATTGAGAAACGTCTTTTTTACTTTTTAGATTAGAAATTAATGCGAGAATACAAATTAATGGAAGTAGAGAATGTTATGCCTATGATTTTGTGTATCTTCACCTTTAGAAGTCATTTGTCATATACCAACTATTAAGTAAATCTCAGAGAAGATATATAAGATTGTAGATATACAAATATAGATTTCCATTTCCAAGCATCCATAAATTACTACAATCTCCGAGTAGATATGCATATACAAATATACAACTATATCTCTGTTCTGTGCTTAATAGATTTGATATGCCACAAAAGACTTTGAAGTATGAAAATACACATCTTGGAAATAATCTTCTCTACTTCCATTAATTTCTAATCTCGGATCAATTTTTAATCTAAAAAGTAAAAGAGACGTTTCTGGATAACATATTTTTAGATATACTTAGAGATCAGATAACCTTCTTTACCTCATTAGTTTGTCGTGTTGTGATTTATAAAGCTAATAGAAACGTTTTCAATGACATAGCTAATAGATATACTTGAGATATCTGAAATTTGTGAGCATAGTTTCTAGATAGCTAATTTGAATAGTAACGTAAGATAAGTATCTGCATGAAATGCCATTTATTGAAGACTATTATTAAAAAGGACTAGATCGTCAATCAGCAAAGGAGGATTGAGCAGGGAAAAGAGTGGGGTGTGGAAAGAATTTAATCCTTTTGTTCCATTAGTAGGGTAGGTTAGAACAATGGAGTCACCACCAATGGATGGAAGTATCATTACTGTACAAGTTTCTGCCTCGTTTAAATCTCTACAATGCTTTCATCTAGTGATCCAGGTCATGTGTAATGAATTATCTCAAGAAATAAGTTTCATTTACTGCAATTGGCCCAGCAAGTATTCTATATATTTTTTGTTCAATTGAGTTTAATGATTTTATTTTTAATTAGAACGATACTGCTATTAAACTGATTAGTTTACACTTCACAATATGGGCTTGCTTGACGTTGCAGCGGAAAGCATCTCCAAATGTTATAGCAATCCTAATACCATGTCTTCTATTTTTCATACCAGGATGTAACCGCAACCAAAGGAAATGAATTTGAAGACTATTTTCTGAAACGTGAGCTTCTTATGGGGATCTATGAAAAGGGTTTTGAAAAGCCATCTCCAATTCAGGAGGAAAGTATACCCATTGCTTTGACTGGAAGTGATATACTTGCTAGAGCTAAAAATGGTACTGGCAAAACAGCTGCATTTTGCATTCCGGCATTGGAAAAGATTGATCAAGACAATAATGTGATTCAAGGTACCTATAATAATACACTGTAGCTCATGGTTCCATCTTGAGCCCTATTGTGCTTTTTCCTATTGTTATTTAAATATCTAAGTTTTACTGTATTGACATAGATACGGAAAAAATTATTCTTGTGTAAGATATCATCTTTTTGAATCTCGATAATGATTCCTGCTAGGTAAATCATTATAAGCTTATATATCTAGCAACTTGTATGGACAATAGAGTATGACTTGAATTGATTTTGCTGCACATCTCTAAAATATAATTTTTTTTGCGTCTGTGCTGAGTATCCATTTGAATTTGAGAACCTTAAGTGGACATGACACAAAATAATGTGTATATATTGAACACAAATTATATATAGATACATATGACCCATAAGGATATAGCCTACCCGTACGCGGCTTTTTTATGCGGTTAAAAAAGAACAAACAGGCATGATCAGTCATCTTTGTCTGCAACTTTTAACCCTAACAAAGGCTACCAAAAACGTACCAAGTCACCACAAATGAGTTATGTCACCAGAGTGTTGTCCTTTGGAGAGCATCTTATATGGGGTATATTGTCTCTGTTCTTTTATCTTCCTCTAAACATCAATTTGTTGCCTCCCTCTTTTCGTCTTTCCTCTTATTCTGCTTCTGACTCTGAATAATAGAGTGTGTGATTTTTGACTTGTAAGAAAAAGGCCTGCTTGTAGAGTTGTGCTGCGGAGTTAGATATGATAAGGACTTCTCAAGGTCTGTTGGGCTGTACTCTGTAGTTTTGTGTGTGTGTGTGTGTGTGTGTGTGTGTGATAAGAGTAGCATCTATTACCCCGGTGGGTCTAGAGTTGGTGACGGGTGGCCTTTCTGTAAACATAATCAAAGTAGCGACAAATTTTATACACACGCACACACAGATATATGTATATAGGGTTTTATTCAGCGGAGTATCGTTAAATGTAGTACTAATTGGAGATCTATCGTTAAATGTAGTACTAATTGGAGATCTATATGTTATGCATTATGTTCTGCAATAATTTTGTAATATATTATAAATAAAACATATTGCAGGACATATAAGCCTCTAATTAGTAATCCATTTAAGAGTAATCCGTATAACTTTTTAACTATATACACACACACATATATGTATATGTAATATGTTTACATGTTTAAATACATAACATAATTCACATAAATGTATTCAGTGTTGCATGGTTCGTGGGTCAGCCTATGGAACCGCGATCCAATTCCCTCGTTCCGGAACATGATTCCTTTTCGACCCGGATCGCTAAGGATCACGCTCCAGTTCGCCAACTTTGGCGATCCCCCTTTAACTCCGGCAATCATTAGGTAAAAAGGAGAAAGAATAAAAAAAGGAAGATAACTTGATACCATCTAGATTGAAATTAAACGTAAATTTGAAAAGGAATTACAAAGGAGTTGGAAAGATGATGCAAATGGAAGAGAAGACACACAAAACATGCCTAGATTACATGAACATATTTGAATCCCCTAAAAATTATGTGTAGGATGTCCCCACCACTTTACCAGTAACTTTAAGATATTAGATTTTTAAGATATTAGATTTTCCGATTAATTTACTTATATATTTTAGGATAAAATTAATATTTTAGTTATAAAACAATAACTAAACCATAGATACAATAGCAAATATACATAATGTTTTCTAAAAAAAACTATAAAAGGGATCATCATATCGACCCGCGTATCCGATTCGCGGGTCATCGTACCCGATTCATAAAAACTAACGTTTCACGTACTCGATCTCGTGCCACGTACCCGAATGACCCGTGAACCGTGCAACACTGTGTATTCTATACAATTTGGGATTTGGTGGGTCACTGTCGAGAGTTGGACTTGTTGCTTAAGTTTTAGGCTGGTGAATCAACCTAATTTTATGAAGTGCCAACACTGATGGCATTAAGTCTGGCTTGAGACTTGCTGAGTGCCTTTTGATATATCAAAGTAAAGTGACTAATCTCGTCTACCTTAAATTATAATGATTACTCAAGCATTCACATCTGCCATCCAGATTAGGCGGAGATTCAAGTATTTAAGTTTACCTTGTTTTCATTAAATATGTGCTAGCTTGTTGGAACTGTTTTTGCATGTTTACTTGTGATAAAATTCTCAATCTCCCTGATAATAATAAAGGTAACTCTCATATTTTTCTATAATAATATATTAACATATATGCTAGCATCCCCCCTCAAACTCACGATACATAATATATTAACATATATGCTAACATCCCCCCTCAAACTCACGATACTCAAAATCGAGAGTTTGCCAAAATTAAAAAAAAAACAGAATCACCCGCGCTTCAATCAGCATAATCATCCGCTTGAATCAGCATAATGATCCGCTTGAATCAACTTTCTCGTTATGATCAATTTTTCATCCTTGTCTTGATCATCGTTGTACTCGTCACCATCTTTGTCATCGTTGCCATCATTATTGTTTATCGTGATTCGTCTGAAAATCTCTACTTTTCTTGTTGTTGGTTTGAGACGGTCTCTTCCACAAACCCACCACAAATCCATTATCATTGTGCTTTTTTTTTTTAAATCGACCCACAAACTCTTATAGGTCGTTCTTATACCCACAACCTCTCGTGAATATCTCCTTTTTTTACATCCCCCAAACTCTTGAAGGATTTTAGTTTCTCGTACCCACGAACTCTCGTAGATCTCACACCTACAAACTCTTGTATGATATTTTTTTTCCTCACACCTAATAACATGGCTCTGATACCATGATAAAATTCTCAATCTCCCTAATAATAATAAAGGTAACTCTCATATTTTCCTATAATAATATATTAACATATATGCTAACAACTTATGTTGTCTTTGCCGCAGTTGTTATACTTGTTCCTACTCGAGAATTGGCTCTTCAAACTTCACAAGTGTGTAAAGAGCTTGGCAAACACTTGAATATTGAAGTCATGGTTACAACTGGTGGAACTAGCTTAAAAGATGATATCATGCGTTTATATCAGCCAGTTCATTTACTAGTTGGTACTCCTGGAAGAATACTAGATCTTGCAAAGAAGGGTATTTGCAACTTGCAAAATTGCGCAATGCTTGTTATGGATGAGGTATGAGATAAATATCGTAGTCTGTGTCATCCTCTTTTATTCTGTAGGTTCAGGGTGAAAATAAGAATCTCCCACAACTGTTTTTCATTAGACACAACTTTTATCAAGTCAAAGATGGTATTTACTAGTTTGTCTTTATCATTCTGCTTGGTGTTTCAAACATTATATGCTTGTCTTATTTTTCATTTAATAATGTATCAGGCTGATAAGCTCTTGTCCCCGGAGTTCCAACCTTCCATAGAACACCTCATTAGCTTTTTGCCTACAAATCGTCAAATTTTGATGTTTTCAGCCACTTTTCCAGTGACAGTCAAGGATTTCAAGGATAGATGTTTACAGAAGCCCTATGTTATTAACCTTATGGATGAGCTTACTCTTAAGGGAATAACCCAATTTTATGCTTTTGTTGAAGAAAGGCAGAAAATACACTGCCTCAACACTCTCTTCTCTAAGGTTTGACCTAACTTTAACATTGTTTATTGTTACCTAGGTTGATTGTTGACGTTCTGTATAAATTTTGTTGATCTGTCAACTTCAGCTTCAAATTAACCAATCAATCATATTCTGCAATTCCGTGAATCGTGTGGAGCTTCTGGCCAAAAAAATTACAGAACTTGGTTATTCATGCTTCTACATTCATGCAAAGATGCTTCAGGACCACCGAAACAGAGTATTTCATGATTTCCGTAATGGTGCATGCAGGAATCTTGTTTGCACAGGTATTTTTCAACTATGCACATTATACTATACCACCATTTATTCTGGTGTATTTTGTTCTTAGTGCTGCATGCAGTACTGCATCACTTGAATGGATTTTTTAAACGTCTACTTCTCTTTGTTTGTGCTAAGTCTTTTGTGTATATGGATGCATATTCTAATCTCTATAGTTGTATTAGCTTATATCTTGCATAAACTTCATTCTTTCTGTTTTTTATTGCAAGTTACCTCATTTAATCTTTTGTACGGAGTTATTATATTTTCAGCATTACTTCTGTGCCTACATACGAATTCATTTTCAGCCCATGCTACTGGTGTAGGATATAAGAGGCATAATGAGGAGTAAAAAACTCATGTAGTAAGGGAATTAAGGATTGACTTGGTTACATTCCCATTACTACAGGAAAAGCGAAAAAACTAGCAGTCAATGAAAATGGTTAAATTCCATATAGTTTCTGCAGCAACATGCATCAAATTAAAAAAAAAAGAGCGATAGAAATATCGCTGAAGAAGGAAGATACCGAGACTAGATAACTGTATAGTCTTTAATCTCCACACCGCTGATTTATATCTCTTTAACCATCTTTTCAACTGCAGCTCCATCTTTAGCAGGGTCTGCATCTTGTCATGATGTCTTCCTCCTTTAACCTTCAGATTTTTTCACTGCTTCAAGTCATTGAACATCTTCTTACCTTGTAAATGGTGGACCACACAATCTTCAAACCCTGTAGTACAACTGTGTGTCTAAGAAACAATAAGAATGTTAATAAAAGAACAGATCCTTTATTTAAAATTATTCAATGTAGTTATCTTGTACTTTCTATTCTTCTTGAGTCAGTAGTTCCACTGTGCATCTTCTCAATGGCACAAGATCTCCATCGAGCGAGTATTCTCCTTCCATGGCTACCATTGATCGAACTTTGCTTTAACTAATAAGTATGTTCCTTAAAATAATTCAAGAACAATAGAAGAGAAAAGAACTCGTTTGTATTGGGTTGGCTTGGGTACTGGAATGTAGGATGATTGCTATTTGGCATGCCACCTTAGCAAGTCACATCCTTTTATATATCGATTCGTTGACCACAAGTACTTTCATGTTAGTTATGAAAAAATGTAAATCAAAATGTAGTTTAGTAACTAAAAAACATTTCAGTAGATTTGACTGGTTTGTAGTTGATACCCAAATAGACCGATATATAATGTAGGAGTTACGTACAAATGTGTCAAAAGTACTATCAAACTGTGCTGTCTAGGCATTTCAGTTATATATAATATCATAAGATGTTGATGGTTATTACAGGGATTATGTCTTTTTGTCTGTCATGCTACTAGTTTATTCATATGTTGATTGAAATTAAAATTTTCAGATCTTTTTACAAGAGGGATAGATATTCAAGCTGTCAACGTTGTCATAAATTTTGATTTTCCGAAAAGCGCCGAAACTTATCTCCACAGGGTATGTCCAAAAACAGCTTTGACATGGCTGATTGTATCCATTTAATATAAATTAATTTGAATAATCATTTCAGGTTGGTCGATCTGGGAGGTTTGGACACCTTGGTTTGGCAGTGAATCTGATCACTTATGAAGACCGTTTTAACTTGTATGTATATTATTTAGATGTTTTCACTTGTATCAAGTGAAGTCTTTGATCTACATGTGAGGCCTTTGCATTTGTTGAATTGCTCGTCCTTTGTTTTTACAGGTATAGAATTGAACAAGAACTTGGGACAGAGATAAAGCAAATTCCCCCACATATAGATCAGGCTATTTACTGCCAGTGATCTGCGGGAGACAACATGCTTCTTTTGCAAAACTGGGAACTTGATGTATGATGGCACAGTTGCGCAGATGTATTATACTCCTTTCGTGTTTTAATTGTGAGCTTAACCTTTTATTTTGTGTACAAAGGTTCAAGTAGAAGATCCAAAATTGCAACCATGCTTGCCATGGTTTGATCTTGTAGTCTTTCTCTTTTGATTCTGTTTTTCACAGCCTAGAGTTGTGTTATTGTCACCATCTGGCCTATATTTGCCTAGTTCTGATGCCAGTGCCTTCGAAACCAATAGATAACTTTAGAATGTAGGAAGCTGGAGAACTTCTAGGCATATGTATTCTAGGCTTTTCATAGCACAACTGCAGACTTCTATCTACCAAATAAAATGTGTTTTTAGACTTCAAGGTCCTCGGGACAAAGTGGTATTGGAAAATTGGAAGACAATTCTGATCTTGTTTATATAATCCTGAACATTAATCATGCATGCCTGTTGATCAAATATGCAAGTTTAACAGGAAGAACTAGCATAGCGCACCCACTGCATAAGTGGAAAGTGAATAGAGTTTGGCCATACTGTGCTTATTAGGCTAATCTGGAGCTTGTTTAGTAGCTGCAGCTATTATTGTTTATAATTTAGGTGACTTTTGGCCATATGGCGGGCTGGCTTGTTTATGGTGCAGTATGAAAGGTGTGGGTGGTCACTGGGCAGTGGTGGTATGTAGCCGTGTCAAGTTAAATTCCAGAGTGGAATGAGTTGGTACAGTTAAATTCCAGAGTGGAATGAGTTCAATGCATGTCTCAGTTTAAGATTTCTTTTTCAATTCTATTTACATATTCCATCCCCATGTGCATCGCACTCTTATATGGTAAATGTAACTTAAGATTTAATATTTAATTATATATGTTTTTTTATTTAAAATTCATTTATATTATATACAACCCAAACTTGTCAAGGGACGCTAGTACCAGTTGAAAATCGAAACAGCTATAGTAAATTTTTAAATATTAGAACGGGTCCTCTTGAAAAAAAATAACGGAGGAGACATAGGAACGCATAATTAACAAACTATACGATTATTTCTATAGGTCAAGGCTCTTCTCTCTAGGATTGGGTTCTCAGCCCCAAACCCCTAGTATATACAGTCCTCTGTTAGGTTAATATATAATATACTAGCTTATGGATTTTCCTTTTAATAATAATTTTATGATTAAATTTTTAAATATCTGGAAATTTATATTTATTCAATTTTAATATTAAAATTTAATATATTTTCTTCTAAAATAATATTAAATTAGTTATTTATATTGTTTGATAATTGAACCTTCATCATTTTATTACAAATAAATTTAAAAGAGAATCAAACTTTAATCTATTAATTAAATAATTAATAATATTAAAAATTTGCATCTATTATATTATCTTACTTATTTCAATTATATATAGAATATTATTATCTGGTCTATTGATATGGGTCAATTCCATTTTTTGTCATGTAAAGTATGTATGTATAGGATCTAACACAAGAAATTGCTACACATGTTCACACTGTTATATCTATACTTCATTTCAACAAGACATTACAGAAGTGTTTGCACAAAAACAATTATGGTTCTTGTGTAACTATTTCTGAACAAAATAAAGAGCTACCAAAGAGCGTTTGTATTACACAAATCTGTGTAAATTTCAAAACTAAATGGTAAGATTTTCTTGAATGCCTATAAATGACCCAACTATATGTCCCCCTACATCTAAGAAAGTTTCGCACCCGGGGAGGGGTTTCACCTTTCCCTTCCTTTCAACTTCAACAGGATACTTCATGAGATGTCCCCTCATATCTGTAGCCTCGTCAGCTGCAAACATCTTCAACTCCCCCATCAATTTCACTCGTCTGACACATTCTAGAGATTCTGGTCTTGTAAAGCAGTCCTCCACAACTCCAAGATGCTCTGCCCATAGTGACATTCTATATCCGTATATCTAGACATCAAAATTTCAAGAAATATTTAGACGCTGACATTGACAAAAATTTAATCAATTTAGCCCCACAGTTATGCATATCAACTGAATAATCAGAACTATGGTAATACATAATTCAGCTTTCTAGCATAATTTGTTAAATGGAAACATCCTTCACATTCTTGCAATGATTAGTATGTTTTTTTTGGACAAGTTTAATATATTTATGTATTGCCTTCACGTGCTTAGGAAAAGAAGATGTGATTCACTTATTTGTTCACAAATATAGACAACTTCCAGGGCCAAGGGACCCAAATGTAGACGGTTCAATCACTCACCGAGATTCTCTTTGCATCAAAAAATGCTTCCATCATACAAAAAATTTGTACAGAGACTCTTAGATTATTTGCCTAACTGTATACTTGTGTCTTTATTATCACACAAACAAAAATTCATCTCCTCTTAGTTCATACTTCATTCCAAGGGGATTAATAATGCATACAGATATGCTAGGATTAAATAGTCCCCTTGAAATGAACTAGAAAGTACTTAGCAAAAAAAAAAAGAGAGGAAGAACTAGAAAGTGAAGAAAATAGTCTCATCGGATTATATATGGTAAACTGATAGCAAATAGTATCCCAGGACTACAATTGTGGATGGCATATATAGTCATAATGCCTTCACCTATATAGTGTGTTTATGGTATGATGCCTTCCATCTATGTCAAATAGTCAATGTTAGTAGAAGATACAAGCTGACTAAAATTTGACAGTCTTTGAGGGGCCTTGATCCAGATCTTGTTTCTAGGAATTAAGATAGCTCTGAATATAGCTGACCAAAATTTGCATGTATTTACTGCCATGCCCAACGTATTTTCCACAATAACATCTTCATTTTCTTTAATCTAACCTGGCCTCTCTGTTTCAGACTTTCAGTAAAGACCTTAGTTCTCTTTTTGTATCATTTTGTGCATATGAATATGCTTGCCAAAACAAATAAGAAAAAAAATACTTGATTACAATACATTAACAGAGAGAGGTTCCGGTACAAACTTTTTACACCTTGGTATATAATTGTTTTTTATTGTAAATAGTTGAAAACCCATCATCCATATATTAAAAAACTTAACGGTGACATTTTTTTACATTATATAATTGAAAATTTTGCATAAATAGTATTTAGTATTCAACAAATGCATAATTATGGTTCAACATCATATGTTGAACTATAGTTATAATGTTAAACCTTATATTTTTACGATGTTTCAATTAAGCAATCTATATTAAATAATTAATTTCATATCTCTATACACTAATTTCGTAATAGAAGAATAGTTACAAACTAAAATATAATTTTTTAACACATACATAACTAGGGTTCAACATATATTGAAGCTAGTTATATATGTGTTGAACACTAGTTATACGAAAATTTCAATTCAATGTTTTTTAACAGAGGGGTAATGATTTTTCAATTATTTACAACACAATCGCTCAATATAACTAAGGTTCAACATGTTGGAAAAAGTTTGTATTTAATCCAGACCCAATATTAACATGACAACTCAAGGGTTTACCTGTCCGTTTGGGCTTGAAAGTCTTTTTGCCCATGTATGATAAGGTTGGTATGCTCCCATAGCTATCTCTGTGTCTCTGGTACCCTCCAAGGAACGTTGATTAATATTTGCTGACCCCAATATGACGTATTCATCATCTACTATCATGCCTTTAGAATGAACATATATCATGAATCTTCGGTTCTTTCGACAAAGTGCCTAAATCAGTACACAAATGAATTTTGCATTTAGCTGATACCCCAAGGACATACACATGTTGAGATCATAAAACGATGAAGGATTCTAATTACAGTTGAGGTTAGTTCATGTAAACTGGCAATTAACTTAAATAAGTAAATCTATAGAAAATAAAGATATTTTGGACCTTGATCAATAAATTAAGTTCAATTTTCCTTGAAAAAAAAAGGTCAATTTCATTACTCCATACCCACTATCATTATACCTATTAATATTTATAATTTATTAATTATATAGAAAAAAATTATAAATTAAAAGGAACTCATGTTAGTCAAGTATAGTATGTGTAAGAATAGAGAAATACCTTGCACCAGCAAGCCAATCACAATTTAAATGAATAAAGTTAAAGTTGGATGTAATACTATCCCTAGTAATTTTAGTAAAGATTAAATTCTCTAATGCTAAAACAGAAGAAAATAAAAAAAGAAGAAGAAGTTAAATATACTTGGGGATAGGGAATGGTCTTCTCAATTAATTTTGAGTCAAAAAATCACCTTATTTCATTAGATAAAGCAAAAATTATCTTTCAGATAAAATAATCATTGACTTCATTAAGGTAGCAGCATGATGAAAAAAGTTCATCATATAACAGATAAGTCAAAGAGAAAAATGAAAATAGAGAAAGAACAAGAATGGTGTTTTAGAAGGAACAAACTCTTAAGAAATTAAACAATACTGAAGTTTCAGTAGTAAAAGTGTAGAGACCTGAGGCGTTCCTGCACCAGGACTCCCAGCAGTTGAAGAGTCATCTTCGATAAATTTCTCCCGATTCCCTAAACAATAGAAGTTCAAATAATCTTGCGGTGAAAATGCATCTTCAAGTCCAACTTCCACTAAAGCCTTGTATATTGTTTCATACATCATTTGCATTGTTTTGTGTTGTAGCATAGAAAAAGGTATAATAAATTTGCAACTCACAACACATTTGAGATATAAAGTTCGTAGCAGAAATATTCACAAAACTAATGAGAAGTCTGTTTAGTACAAATTAAACATGTCAATCATACAATATTATCAACCATCATAAGTTGTAATTTCCCCTATTTTTTAACAATAAAAGTACCTGCCAGTACAATATTGCTTGCGTGGGAGCACCTGTTGGATTACCCTCTGGCCACATAGGGATAACGATATATACTGCAAACCTTTCATGTGCTCTGATTTTATTGGCAATTTTAAGGGCTATCTCCATTGGAATCAAATTGTTAGCACCTGAAGAAATACATTATAAGCTTGAGAAGTGCAATGTTATAAACCATAATGAAGTTAAGAACTGTGATTATTACTAAACATTCTAACCTTGAAAAGTCAAGATAAACAAATACATTATACAAGAAAAGATTGGCAAGTGCCCAATAAAACCACACTTTACAAGTTTAATGACTTTGTACCAACTGATTGTTAGAATTCAAACTTCAGATAGGTCTGATGCGTAGTTTAGTACAATACTCTTTCTGGAATTTTGGGTCCCATGAGTTTTTAAAAATGAAAAAGAAATTGCAAATACTATATTTTAACTGCAAGGCTCTATTCCATTTCCTTATCGCAATGCTAATTTCGGTTCTCACCTACACTACAAAAATGTTCACTTAAAACACTACAATAATTTTCTAAAACTTTTCATGCACTAAACTCAACAGAAGGGTCATCCCCAACCAAAATAAAATGAGAAAGCTCACACAGTAATTATTGGTATATATTGTTGCAGACAACACCTTTGAAACAAATTGTAAAAATGTCCGCAACACTAATACTAGTATTGTATTTTGTATAAGTGATTATTTACCTGCATATTTAGGGCTAAGATGAAAAATATTCCATTTAAGTAGGATCTAAAGAAAAAGTAGGAAGTCTAAACAGAAGTAAATTTTGTTCACTTTGATACAATTTAACATCGCCCTAAATGCCGTAGAAAGATAAAAAGCTTACCTAATTCCCTGTATGAAGTCCAATTAAACGAGGACCCGATAAAGTATTGATTCTCAATATAGATGAAATGCTGGGCAGCACGGATGGCCTTTACATATGCCGAGTGTATGCTCATATCAATGAGAACATTCTTTCCACATACCAAGTTCTGTTATGACAAAATCATTATTATAATTTCAAAAGAAATACAGAATATGGAAGTTTTTTAGATCCAAAATGAAGTAACATATTTCCAGCGCACCTTGTATGTGGCTTCTTTTGGGTCTTTAGGGAATCCTTTAACAGAGTTTGAATCGATTGAACGGAAAATCTGCATAAGAGTTTATGATATAATACACTTATGCAAATAAATGTTGGCTAAATCATCTAATCTTTACAAAATACCTGGACATGCCAACCATTAGGATCGTGATCACTAAGGCACGGAGCATCGGACATCCCCAAGATATCAGGAATCCTTTCTATGCGGAGTAAAGAATCATCATATGTTATCTTTAGTTTTTTAGTGACATGGGGCTTTGCAGCCTTTAACCAACGCTCTTCAAAGTTGGTCAGAACATCATATGCTGCTGGACCATCAATTCTGCAGTGTAGGTCATGCCATGGCTCTCTTGGACTGCCAGCAACATTTGCCTGTTAAGGAAAAATGTCACTCTGATGATAGATCATAACAGGATATACATATCAAATGGCGATCTGTATGATTGGAGTTGCTATCTTATCATGAATAATGCTGACACATAAACTTCTGATACTTAGTTTACTGGTAATTCAGTACACTAAACATGGTTAAAAAAGGACGTCAAAGACAAATAAGGGCAATGATCTTACCGCAAATGTGGGATTATGATAGTCATCCTTATGCACTGTCTGCAATGTGCTAAAAATAGGGTGCTGTGGAGTATCATATCTCCCATCGCATAGATCGAGGCCCCCAAGAAAAGCTAGAATTTTTCTTTTATTTCCTCCAGCATCAGTATCTACTGTACGGTTTTCTGATGGTGTGTATAAATTGTTCCGACTTCCTGAGCTCAAAATCACCAATAAACTTTGGTCAACTGGTGGAATTTCCTTTACTTGGAAAGCGACATGCATTTATAAGAGATGCATTTGCGAAAGAAAATTACAAAACAATTAAGAAAATAGGAATTTTAGCAGGGAATGCTGAAAAATTGCGCATTCTATCATGAATATGAATATAAGTACATAACCAAAAATGAAAAGAATGCTGAAAAAGCTCACAGTAATATTCTTAGCATAAGCTGTGATGCTCATAGTTAATCTTTCGGATTAACTAATAACTAGCATATTACCAGTAAATATAGTTTAAGTCATGTTACATATTAATAATGGTGAAATACTAGGATTTGCATCATTGATATTGTAAATTTGTCAACTTGCTCAGAAGATGAGAAAATATCACAGTAGTACAAGACTGAAGTAGCATGGGTATATTTTAAGAGAAATGCTAGAGTTCCCAAATGGATTCCCAAATGAGTTCCCAAATACCATTTGTCACATTTTAATTGGTTGTGAAAATAATAAATTAGATGGACCCCGTTGCATTCACATTAACCACCCCAATTAAAATATCTCATTCTTCCATGTCAGCACTGCCACATCATTTGAGAAAATATTTTGGGAACATTTTTGGGGTCTAGAGCATTACTCATATTTTAACTGTCATTGCTTCACTGTATTTAAGCAAAATGATGTTTCAATTTTCATATATGCTATCCAGTACAACTGAAGTAATATTTTAGTAATACTCGTCAACAAGCCCTTGAACATGCAAAGTTTGAGCCAAGTGCTGAGATCTTAAAACAGTAAAAGGTTTGAATCTTCCATCTTTACATAGTAGCTATCTAAAACATCAATTGATGTATGTTGTTGACTTTACTAATCAATTGAAATGTTAAGATACTTAAAGCTTGAGCATGTGGGTTTGGATCAAATTTTTTTAAAAAAACATGGGAACCAGTAAGAACCATTAAGGTTTGACATACCGAAGATATCAAATTGTTTATTTGCATTGATCCATTGAGATTCACCATTCCATAACTAGGGTACTGAACATATATAATTAAGGTTCAACAAAATTGTTGAGCCCTAGTGGCTCCGTTGATTAAAATAGAAGGAAACCACTAAGGTTCAACGCTTTTAATACCAGGTTCAACAAAACAAAATAAAAATATTGAACCTTACATGTCCTTCACACAAGAAAACTAGTCCATGCTTCTCATTGGAATAAGGAAAAAGTTTGGGACCAACAAGCAAGCCTTCGCTTTAAGCAATCACAGACCAATACTTGTATATCCTTATAAATTATATTAAGTACGAGGGTTACATGAAGAACATATTGGGCTATAGTTTTTCATAAAAAACTTAATCTTCTCTCTATCTACTCACCGAATTAACCATTGAAAGCCAACCCACTCTGGTACCATCTTCGAAGTGAGAGTGAGAGTGAGGAGGGGGAGTATCAATAAGGAATTTGAATATAAGGAGGACAATTATTTATTAAGAATCTTGATAATAAGTTTTTTATTATTCAAGATAGAATTTTTTCCTAAAGATGGAATCATCTTAAATCAAACAGAGATGAATTTCCAATAAATTTATGGATTTGTTGTACCACCATTGCTTAGTATTATGTTTTATTTACTACATAAGTGTTTATTTTGTCCTAAATCGGCGTTCTTATGATTTCTTCAAGTTGTCAACTTGCCATAATAACTAAATACTATTATGATAAAGAGAATAAGGATCCTAAGGTAGACCTTAGGAAATTTTCCTAAGGTGATTATTAATTTGAGTGTATTATATTAACAATTTAATTACTTACTTTCCTAATTTAATAATGATGTAAAATAAATGGTAAGTAAATATTTAACAATAAATGACTAGGTGTATTGGTTTATATGTATTTATTGTGGTCTTAGGAAATATATCCTAAGGTTAACCTTGAGATCCTTATTCTCTATGATAAATTATGTAAAACATATGTTCTCAAGTAATTACCAACTAAAAATAAAATTATTTTATAATCCATAAAGTAAGGAATTCTATAACGTTCAGGTTATCAGTTAAGGCTAGAGTATAGAACAACTAAAATTTGGTATGGTATAAATGTATGAGTTGAGCCTCTTATAATGTCATTCCCTACTTTTCCTTCCAATTGTAACAAAAAAACAAAAGAAAACCACCCAACTACGTAAGATATCAATCTCTACCTTCCACTTTGTACTACATGGAGAATACATGAAGTTAATATATGCTTTTGTGTACATTAAAGGCAACATACTAGCATACATTTCAAATTAATTATTTTTAGTCACTTCAATTCTATTCTGTTTCCGGTAACTGATTTATTTTAGAGTTTTATCGTATAAGTATTAATATGTTTGCTCAATTGGACTGATATTGCTGGATTAACTACAAGTCTATAGTTGACTAATTGGGATAATATTCTTCGATATAATTTTTGGACATTTGCATATCAATGCTTCAGTAGTTATAACCATGAAAATGTTTCTACTTCTCTAAAATAAATCGATCGGATTAAATGTACACATTATGGAGATTACATGTAAAGTACCTGCTTTCTAACCCAGCTATGACGCTTTCCAGCAGCACGAGGACAGAGTAGAACTTGCACAGAAGAGTTCTTGAAGAAACGCCGAGTTTCTTCATCATGGGTTGCCATTAGCCCATCCTGAGATTATTCATGTTCAATCTTTTTAAAAAGAAGGCAATATCTAAAATTAAGAAACCCTTGAAACAAAATTAGGTGAACAATATATGTGAGTGAAACAAATAAACAGAATACATTATATATTATTTCAATTTTACCTGATGATAGATGTGCATAATATCGATAACAAAAATGTGAAAGTATATTTTAGTTGAAACTATCTATCTAATGAAAGTGTAACTAGAATTCTGAAGTGCGGTAACGACTACATAAATTAACTTATAACAGAGAGAAGAAAAATATCAGTTAATCTTCAAAATTTTATTTTGCTTCGAACAAGGAGAACAATTTTGTCAGCAGTCTTATCTAGCTCAACATACAACTGCATATCAAAGATTTTAGAAGCAGTGAAAGATTCCTGTCATCCTTTGCTAGTGGGTAGAAGGAGATCTGTTATATGGGAATAAGTTAATTTCTGATTATATTCTGCAAAACTCCCTTCAGTAAGATACACATAACAAAACAGGAACTACAGGATATGCAAAGAATACTGTGAGAGCGAGGAACATATAATATTATTGTATGAGTAGTTAAAAAGAGCCAAAAATAAATTTTTTTACCAAGTTGATCCTAGGAAATGGACTCTGCAGACCATTAGATTTTCCTGTCTCAAAATAGTGTTTAGAAGAGAGATTGAGCAGGCTTAAGTATATAGGGAACGGGACCGTAGTCTCTTTACCTTACCTTATTGCCACACAAGTATTATATGCTAAACAGATAATATGCTATAAATACTGTTTTCAGATGTGACAAGTCAACCTCTTTATACCATTGGGAAGATCGAACAAAATTGTCCTTCAATTAATATAGCTTTTGAAGAGCTCTTGTCTGAGAACAAATGAATTGTTTTAGTTAGGTGTTGATTAAAAAGATGAGATTCGAGGTTGAAGCTAGTGGTAAAGGCAACCCTTCCCACAACGTCATGGTTCAGATTTTCAGTCCCCTTCATCTATAGTAAAATATATAACTATATAACTAATTGATTGAGGTCAAGAGGTAGGTTGGCAATAAAATATCTAACAGTATGTGGTGCTCACAACTTAATAGTAGGTTCAAAGCTAAAAACTTCCTGGAATTTAAAGTTCAGATCCCTTGGTTAGCCCCTCAGTTGCTAACTTAGGCTCTCAAATCGAAGTTTTTTCCTTAAACTTGACAAAAATTAATATCAGAAGAAAACTGTAGTAATAGTCATTATATTTTTTTTCTTCTAAAGTACTAAGGAGGAAGGGGAATAAAAGGCTTGCACAACGGAATGTGGTTTAAATTCGAAGATGATTCAAGCTGTATTGAAAAAAAAAGATTTCATTGTTATACTGGCCTTGTAATGAAACAAAAAAAAGTATTTGATCTTGTACATGGAGAATGCTGCTAGGATTTGCTATAAATTTTAGGCCTTCATCAAATATGCCGTGGGAATGGAGTCGATACCTGTTCACCTGGCACCAGATATGTGATAAGAAATTAAGAATGGTACACTACACTATATGGCCTAGGGATTGGCATCCTGAGTTCATTAACAAAAAGTTAGGGAAAGCATATGTCTTAACTAAATTTAGTGAATCCTATTTTAGCACCAATCAGTATTGCCCACTCAAATAACTAGAGTTGCTACAATATCAAGACACTATGAAGATATCTATCCACTCAAATGACAAATTCTTAAGCTAGCAATCTGGAACTAATAAGGTGTATACTTCTATTAGAGCTTCAAAAGGGACTAGAGAGACTATGGTACACTCCTGCTCTCCCTCATTGCTATCAGGGGTGAAAAAGAGGTTTCTGGTAACCCCAATCCTAGGAATCTTGCTTTACGGGTTGCTGAAATCAACAACATGCTGCAACACCATAAATAAAAAAAATGAATAAAAGAAGAAGATTTCCAACTCTATATATCCAAAACCACTTGTTTGTTACCAGTGATCTAGAGAATGAACGAAACAGCTGTCGAAACATAACAACCTCATGAGTGCCTCTCTCTTCTGTTTATTTTCCATTCTCTAATAATATCCAAAAGGATAAGATATTGTTTATAAATTAATGATCCAAAAGGATTCCTTTCCCTCGAACAATGATCTTTTCTACCATTTTGGTTTTGCAGTAACAGCATCCAATAAATATAGTAAACAATAAAACATTACTATTACGTTTTGCAACAATAACATGGATAAATTTTATGTGTTTGGATATAGAGCAATAATACAACATGCAGAATCAGTTATTTAGGCTGTATTTCATGATCAACAACATAATGTTCCTTGAAGTGAGAGAGCTTACTGTTTTATAACCCATAATGTTCCTTGAAGTGGGATCATCCCATATAAGTAGCAGTACCCGAACTCCTTCTTGCGATTTGGCCTTGAGAAGTTCACCTAGCGTGCTGTCCTCTGTAACAGAAGGATCACGAACCAGTTGAACTTTGTGCCATACTGACCACCCAGTTATATATATCAAACGTCGGGCCTGACGAATTGCATTGAATATATCATGCCAACACTTTCCATGGACATATGGCATGCCATGCTCAAGTTTCAACTTTGGAAGGCTGTCATCATCAACATGAGCATCTTGATATAGAGTAACTATTCCACCTCTCCTAAGTGGAAAGTACGTGCTAGGGACACCTTGGTAATCAGGGCCAGCTCCTACCCCATAATGATATATGCTTAACCTTTCCATTGGAGTATACTGAATAGATAGGCTTAACTGAGCTCCAGGCTTGCATGGCTTACCATTTGTATTGATAATTGGAAAATGCCCTTGAACTTTACCTCCAGAGTAAATTTTTTCTACTGGAATAGATACAATCCCTATGAGCTGGGACCCCAGCACATCGTTATCCTTAACAACAAAGTGCACTTCCGCAGCATGATGTGCCACAGGGACATAAAAGTGTTGGGTCCATACTGGATTTTCACTGTTAGACATCACATAAGTTCTTCCAATTACAGCAGTTGTAACAGATATTGAAACATATGGATCACTCGTAATTGTACTGACTTTCCCTGGTAACTTGCCAAACAGATCTTCTACTGTTTTATGGAACATGTCCATATTTGGAAGATTTTTTGCCTCGTAAATCCAAATATCAAGATTTCCATGAAGAAGCAACACCTTCAAAGAACCTTTTGTAGGAGAATACGGTACAACTTGCATATGTTGACCATGTGATGGATATGAAATTGAATGCTCTAAGTATGGATGTGGTGGCTGAGACACAAGCTCCCCCGAGTAATGTTGACTCAAACTGCCTAGTGAGCCATTATAATCAATAGGGGCAGAGGGTGCTAGCGTAGATGCAGGAGCAGAAGGTTGATTACTAGACAAATGCATGTGACTCAAACTATCCTCTATAGGTGGATACATTGAAGTATAAGTCGGAGAATTATTACTATAATCAGGACGCGGTGTTGTTGATCCACTACCAACTGATTCATAATCGTGTGGTAGCACATGAGAATGACTTTCAGGAGGAGGTAGTAAAGACCCCGAATGTTGTTGATAATATTCATGATTCAAACCATATTGCAGCGAACTCTGGTGTTGAAGACTTAGCTCAGAAGCCGAATTCTGATGATGGTACTGGAATGATCCCGAGCTAGAATGTGACACCGGGCTCGAATGTGGTGGCTGATGATAACTATACTCCGAACTCGAGGGGTTTATAGAAGGAGCTGGCTGCGATGGGTACAAATCTGAGTATTGGTAATTTTGGTCATACGGAGCTCCCGTATACTGGTGGTACTGCGGAGGTGGTGGGTAGGGCTGATTTTGTGGTGGGGATGGTGGGTATTGCTTATTAGATGGTGGGGGTGGGTATTGCTGATATGGTGGTGGGTAAAGGTGATTTTGAGGTGGTGGGTAGGGTTGATTCTGAGGTGGGAGTGGGGGGTAAGGTTGATTAGGGGTGACAGGGTATCCATAAGCATATGGATATGGAGAATTATTGTTATAATTCAAGTTATTATCCATTTCAAATCAAGAACACTTTTTTCATACAACAGATGATATCAAAATCTATACATACATACAATGTTATCAATGGAAGGGCTTATACAAACAGACACACAAACTGAGTATAAAAACAGCTAAGAGTTGAAAGACGGTGGTCACAATTGTTGATTTGTTTAGTGTTTGACGAATTCATAAAAAGACTAATATATATATATATATATATGTATATGTATGATTGAATAATTCAAAGATTTTGACTTTATTGTATTAAGCTGACTATGGTGGTAACTATTTTAAGATATAGTGCTTGCTGCCGGAAAGAGTGATGTCCGGTGAGGTTAGTGATTGCTGCCGGAAATTATACATAAAACAATAGTTGCATCTGATGTGCATATTTGTTTTAACTAAAACAGTACTAGTATGATAACAATGGTGCGGGTGATGGTCAAAAATAATAATTTTTTAAATAATTATAATAAAAATAATAATTTTTGAAAGTATCGGTAAAAAATAACTGTTAAAATACCCATTTTGAAAAAGGATATTTTATATGTATATAATCTCATGTTCTAATGGATGTCTGAATTTTTTATTTTTTTTAATACATACAATACGCATTTAGAAAAAGTGCATCCCAGCAAAATATAAATCACACTTTTTTACCAAATGAATATTATATATACGCATCTTGTATTGGGATGTTCAAATGGATATAGTTGGCATCTTTTTAAAAGCTGTCAATTTTGTACACAACCACATAAAAAATTGATATTTTTATCATTTTTTCAATGCTGTTAAATATGATCCGGTAAAAAATTAAAAATCACTCATTTATTTAGCCCAACATATTTAATGATGGTAATAATAATTAACTTGTGATTTGTAATTCAGTTGTTAAATAATTAAGACATATTTTTCATTGAGACATATGCATGAAGTATCTTAATACTATTTTAAATTATGTTTAAAGAAATGAAATTTATTTCATATAATAGATTCCAAGGATATGAATCAAGTTAATATGTCAAATTTTCAACTGTGAATAGTTCCTACAAAGAGCAAAAGCCGCCAGAAGTTTTAATTGTTTCTTTCAAAACTTCTGCTTGGAAGTTTTGAAAAGTAAAAGGGAAGTTCATAACTTTGTTCCACAAGCAAGTCCTGTGTAATTTCTACTTGCAGTTGCAACAATTTTAAACAACTAGAACAGCTACGCAGCATTAAACTTGATACCAAAAACTTGGATCCTTTCATTAAGCTCTATAAGTGGTTCAAAGGTATTTACAATATCTAATTGTTGGACTCTTTTGGTATTGTTACACAAACAGTCTTTACAAAGGAGTGAAAAAATTATAAAGAGCAGCGGAATAGGTTTGGCTTCTGCATCATTTATCCCCCAAAGTCCCAGACTTCCAGAACACCCTGAAAAGTTGCACCGTACAATTATCAGGAGATTGAACCAAAAAAGGTAGAAATATCGATGAATAAGAAGGAAGCAAATATAATAGTATAACATACAAAAAATAATCTAGACTTTAGTTATTGTTACAATGACAGGCAAGTCATTATGATGTTCTGTGATATTTATGATACATTCAATATTATGTCATTTCATTGGATTCTCGGGAAAAATTTAAAATTTGAAACTCAAAGCAATTGGTTAAAGTCATTGTTTTCTTTATTCCGATGATTAGTACAATATTCAAACAGATGCACAGATTAAACAAAGACATCCCACAATTGAAATATACACTATTACTGCAAGGTGCACACAATATTGGAATAAACTTCAGTTACCACATCTTATCATATATATGAGTTCGACCATTTAGATATTCCTTGCAAGTACCTCTACAAACTAAACTCAAGAAAGTTAACCTTTTGCAACAAACTTGCCCTGAGGACTTAAAAGCTAATTCCAGATTTCATTTTCTCTGTTCACTTCGATAATTTTAAACAAGTAGTCTATTCAAATAATGGCATCTATGCCCATATCGATGCTGCTTTTACTTCTCACATTCAATTTTGTGTTGTTTCACAGCCAAACTAGATATCATTATCATCAACATAAAAAAGCAAAAACATTCGCCTCCAATATCCATTTAGAATAGTAACAAGAAAGAGATACTGTAAATATGAACTACTGTATGAAGTAATGATGTACCTTTATTGTTCTATTTATGGATCCCAAATAAGCTCCAAATCTCTAACAAGAGACAACATGTCACATCCTCATCTTGGTGGTAGATGTTGAACTCTGCTCATTAGGTTCCTGACCTACTCACCCTTGCCACCTCTGATCTGTCACTCGACCAGTCTGGAAACCTAATAAGCTGGAAGCATGCCTCGGTATCAGTAACTGCAGGTATGTTTCTCACCTTTTGATTGGCGAGGCTCACCTATTTTGTGCCCGCAATTGACCTTCGATTCTGGCAAGAAGAAATTATGATCAAGCTCACTATCACATTTATCTTAAGTTAAGAGAATATACATGATATATCAAACTAACAAAGATACGAGATATATACTAAACATCTGTCCTGTCCTAACAGAATACAAATGTTCCCATTTTTGCTTGTCAAAATATATCCTCTCTGCAACTATATTTACAGGGATATAAAAGTACAAGCCTAGGGATTTGTAAAGCAACGACTTGAACATATGTGGGACCTTTTACCATATATAAAAAACAAGAGAAACAGTCCAGTTTTGGGAGAGAGAGAGAGAGACGGGTTAAAGACTGACAGTGGTGTAATCATAACGGGTTAAAGACTGACAGTGGTGTAATCATATAATCAACACCCCTACATATAGGCAAAAGTAAATATGAAAAGACCGATGAAAATTTGGAAACATGAAGTGGTTGAAAAACCTTTATGTAACAAGGTTTCTGTATCAATATTGTTATTGCAGAGATATATATATTCTTTATTGAAAAACTAAATTATTTATATTTATTATTACACAAGCACCACTGCGAGCTTTATGCAACAGATATTTGAAAACACATTGTGGTTGTCAAAACCTAGAGAAACCTCTATGTATCAAAATCCTTTTTGCAGTAGTATATTCTTCAGTCAATGTTCAGAAGATTCAATTAAAATGAGCATATTTTAATCCAAAATTCTAGACAAAAGATGTAATATTGTAAAAAATTGGAAACTTTAGTCTAGGAATTTGTAATGCAAAAACTTAAACAAGCAGGACTGAAAAGAACTAATAACTAACTTGCTGACAACAAGTGGAATATGTTGAATCTTAAACCATTCTGGCCCACTCCCCTTGCTATATCTTTCTTTCACAATTGGACACCCATTTATTTCCAGTTTTCCAAGGGGATGAGATTGGTCAAACATGGGCAAACTCTCCAGATTCTCACAATTCAAAATATATAATGTCTTGAGAGATGGAAGGTTTGCTATTGAATCCGGGAGAGCTTTCACTCCTTTGAAATCCTTTGAAATCTCGTATACATAGACAAGTCAAGGCAGGAAAGATGGGGGACAAGTGAAGTTGGTCAAACAGCGTTATTGACTTTACATTTTCCCACCCATACAAACCTAGCCGAACTAGGTTAGGAAATGAATTTGATAAAGAAGAAGAAGAATAGAATGGCCATGGGAATTCTTCTTCATCCGACAAGAAGGGACCTAATTTCAAATCAACAAGTGTGGAAGTCTGAATATGGGCAAATACCCCTTGTAACTGAGATGAAGGGATTCCCTTAATATAAAGATATTTTAGAGCAGGTGACGACCCTTGAACTAAATTATTTATACTTATTAGTTGTGGGCAACGGCGTACACGTAAAGTAACAAGGGAGACACCAAGGGTCACACGTTTTAAACCCTCCAAGTCAACTAGGGTTAATTGGGTCAAAGACGGAGAATTGTTTTTTAATAGCAGGTTTATTATTGATTCTATGTTTGAACTTGAACCACCAGAAGAAGATGAATCTCTGATATTCTGCAGCCATAGAGAGGTGAGTGAGGTCTCCACATTTGTGCTCGTACTTTCTACTATCATGCTGCTCTCCAAGTCTTTAATAGTCAACCCCTTCAAGGACGGAAAACAACTATTGGGGATCTTTCTCAACCTTGGACAATCATAGATAGTCAACTTCTCAAGTATAGGAAAAACAGTGTGGGCATCATTACCCCCTCTACTCATAACTCCTCCTTCTACCCATTCTTCTAGCTTTGGCATTTTATTCAAATGGAGTTGTATTAGTGATGGATACAGTGTTGTTGCAACTGCTTTTGGGGACCCACTTTCTACACCTCCACTTAATTCCTTCCCAATAACCTTCACATTTCTCATATCATGTATCCACATCTGCTTGAGTTTAGGAAGGTGACCCAGTGGTGGAAGTACTTCACACTTCTTGCAGCATCTCAATGTGATTATGACCAAGTTGGTCATCATTGTCATCCATGTTGCAAACTTCTTCCCCATAAAATATTCAATTATCAATCCTTTCAGATTCGGGTGAGGTTCCAATCCTACCATCACTTCCTCATCTTTGTCTTCCCTTTCATCTTCATGGTAATTGTTCTTCCACTTCAACAGTAAATGCTGAATACCGGGCTTCTCACAAAGCTTTGCTTTCCTTGCTTCTTCATTATTTTCCACCTCATCAAGGTCATACAGTCTAAGCTCACCTCTAAGATTTTTTAATACTCCCAGTTGTCCAATGGCACAGTTTTGATCTTTACTCGCAACAAAATGAGGCAGCGTTTGCAAATTAGTCAGCCTCTCTATCCCATTAAACATGCATCTTTTACCATCATCTCTCTCCTTAATGTACAGATGTCTCAAGTTAATTAAGTTGCAAAATTTGTTTGGAAGCTCATCTAGTTCCCCAACCCTCAACGTCTGCAAGTTGTAGAGTTCTGTGATGTAAGTAGGTAATCTGGAGTTGAAACATGAAATGTCGAGATGTTTAAGATATTTCAGCTTGCGTAAAGAACTTGGCAACTCTTTAGCAGCCTTATCATCAGTCTTCAACACCAAAATAGTCAGGTGTGTTAGGTAAGGCAGCGCATCACGAAGGATATAGGCCCCTGCATGTAACATTTGTACTCTCTCAAAGTTTCTCTTTAGAATTGTTGGTTTTATATCTGAAACTCTTTGATCAACGTTGACGTATACAGCCTTGCAATCATGATTTAGCTCTTGATCTGCCTTCAGAGTTATAGAGTGATGTTTAGATAAATCTAGCGCTAGATCATGCACTAGATCATGCATCTTGCAACTGGTAATGTTTCCATATTTATCCCTTTTTACATCCTGTAACAAAGAATTCCAGAGTAGCATGTTGAAATATTGGTTGCCAATATCTTCCATATGTGCAGTACTTCTCCTGGGAGGCAGGAGGAACCCCAAAGCCATCCAGATCTGTATCAACTCATCCTTATAAATAACGGAATCCTTTGGCATAATAGAGCAATAGACGAAACATTGTTTCAATGACAAGAAAGGTAAATTATCATATGACAACTTCAAGGAAGGCAATACATTTTTTGATTGCCATGTTTCACTGTTTTTGATATCTATCCACTCTTGCTCAGACTTCTTCGACAATAAACCCCCGAGTGCTTTTATTGCCAGAGGTAGGCCACCACACCTATCTACCATGCTTCTCCCCAAGGTCGCAAATGTATCTGTCTCTAAAACTCCTCCATCTGAAAATGCTATTTTCTTGAACAATTCATAACTGTCTTCCTCTGATAATTTTTGCACAGGATAACAAACACAACATGGCATGGCATCTATAACTTCCTGTTTACGGGTGGTTACTAGAATACAGCTCCCTTTGTCACCACCAATCTTAAGCAAAGATTTTCTCAAGTTGTCCCACTTGACCTGTTCCTCATTCCAGACATCATCTAGGACGAGTATAAACTTTCCCCCCTTTAGATGCTTCTGAAGCTCGTTGACAAGTCCTTGTACATTTGTCAACCCCAGGTTAGTTGAAGTGAGCGACTGTACCATTTGATTTAATATCTTGATGAAATCAAACTCATCGGATACAGTAACCCAAATCCTCCTGGGGAACATTTTAATGACAACATCACATTCGAAAAGTATACAAGCAAGAGTTGTCTTGCCTTGACCTCCCATCCCTTTTACAGCAACAACCCGCAAATCCTCTTGGTGATTTTCGCACACCTCTCGTACTAGGTTTGCTACATCTTCATCTCTTCCAACTATAAGTTCATTGGCTTCAGAAGGCGCAGTGCTGCGGATGTCTCTAGTTTGCATAGTTGAACTTAAATACGCTACAGGCTGAAGTCCGAGGTCTTGGGCATTTTTGAAAATTTGATCAAAGGAAGCTTGAAGAGACTTGATTTTACGAGCCACCTTGAAACGATATAAGAAGGTGTTTTTGGAAGGGTTGAAGAAGTCTAATGCCTTACGGCGGCGACTCTCCACTTTTGTTCGAGTAACTTGATAGGCAAGTTCATCCATAAATACATTGGCGACCTTAGCAACAGCTTCAAGCTTGTTGAACCAGTCCTTGGCAGTAGACAAGATTAAATTCTTGGAATGAGCATCGTACAGCAGAGCACCAACTGATTCCAACCTCTGGCGGAGTGTGTCGAGATCTTGATCAAGATTCCAAGCCTGGATGACTTCTTCAGCTGCAAGTGAAACAAGCTTGCCAAGCAGTCCGTTAGCAAAATCAGCTACAATAGCTTCAGCCATTTTTTCTTCAGCTACAATTCTTGAGGTATATTTGGTGGCAGGTGAGATGATGAATATGTAAGTTGGGTTATAATTCTTCAGCGATTTTGTATGCCTTTGTGATTGCTATATGGTCATTGTGTTTGCAGAGTATAGGTAGATAATATTCAAAGCTTTATTGTATTGATCATTAACAGTTTACCAAATCTTATTAATAGTTGTCTACTTTAGTTGGAATTTAAATATTAATAAACCTATGTTTATCCATCTTTATACTCCAAAGACTTTGCCGGATTAACCGGATCAAACACATGATCATGAGTTCATGACTCACATAAACTGGATTAAATTAATTAACATTTTTAATTAACTAATATAAAATTCATAACTGAACAAGTTTATAAAAACTCTTATCACCCTCATTAATTAAAAAAACGCATTATTTGCGTTGCAACTTGCAATATATGACCCAACTCTGGATCCATTATTTTAAAATCAAGAAATCAAAAACACTTGTTTTATAATATTTTTTCCATCTCATTTAATTGATAATATTTTGATGGGGTAGGGAGCGTAAGAAAAGTGAAGAGAAAAAAAGTTAATGCGAGTAAAGTAGTAAATTTATTAAAATTAATTTACTTTTTCAATATCAATATAATGGAGATAAAGTATATTTAATTTTGATATATTCGTAAAATTTATCGGTCCCAATATTATTACTTTACACAAGTTTAACTATATGATGTTTTATTTAGTTGTAATTTTTAGATGGAGTAATGCATCTTACGATTATGAGTTTTTATGATGTCACTTTGAGAATGACAATCGGGTCGGGTTTATCCAAATCTAAATCTAAAAAAAATTGAAATTTAAAATCTGAATAGAGGATTTTGAATCAGATTCGGATTTACCCGAAACCCGAAATTAAAATCTGAAATCCGATATTTGAAAACCTGAACTCGAAATTTAAATCCAATTATTAAATAAAAAAATATTTTTAATATAAATATTGCATATGATTATATTATATTATAATATCTTATAAATAACGTATAATATACATAAATATATATAAGCCATTATTCTAAAAAGTATCATCTTATATAAAATTCCTGAGAGAACCCTTAAATTCGAATGTAGAATCTCATAAATAATTTTAAAATTAACCATATTTATTTATTTATTTATTTTTTGAAGAAATTAACCATATTTATACTTCATAGGATTGAAAATTTTGATTTTAATATAAAACACTAATCATATATAACAAGTACAAAAAAATTAATACTTATAAACAAAAGGGAAAATCTGATACTGTAGCAAGTGTGAAGGATCCTGATAAACTCAGTATATCAAACATACCCTGAGAGAGTTACAAGGAAAATATCAGGTTTACTGTAGACAAGATTGGACACTTGAACCGAAACAAGGCGTATATCAAACATACCCTGAGAAAGAGTTACAAGGAAAAAATCACGTTTTCTGTAGACAAGATTGGACACTTGAACCGAAACAAGGCACTGTGTTACGCATAGAATAGATTTATTTGCATAAAAACAAAAGGAATCAAACTTGTGAAATTAAAAAGTTCAAAAATATGTAGATCCTTGGAACTCTCATTTTTCTCTTACGGACCCGACTCCACTCACATAATCACTCTTAAAAGCATCTTTTCTTGGACAAGATTTTCCTTAGCGTGGCATCCTTTAGGAGATAACACATATAAATAAACTTTTTATTTGAAAAGCATCTTAGGATGGCTAGTACCTATAATAAGTCAGGTCTTATTTTTATTTAGATAAGAAATAAGAATGCCAAGAACAATTGGGCACATAAAATTATTGGGTGAAGGTAGATTTCTTACTTTCGCAAGTCCTCTATTTTAAACAGCGAGGAAAATATGTAATTTAAACAGCGAGGAAAAGATGTAAAATGAAAAATGACATTTCCTTTCATGAATTTAAAACAAAACACTTTCCTTCCCAACACAAACAAGTAATAAGCAAAGAATAGATGCACATTTCACGATCTGGTTCGTAGTTAAAATAACTGGCCATTCATGAAAAGTTGGTATGAGGGTTGGGGCAACAACTTATGCAATGTTGGTTGGCCGTTCATGAAGACTTGGTAAGAGGGTTGGAGCAACATCTTATGAAGGCACTAAAAGTCTCTACTAGCTTTTATTCGGTGCCTTCATATGTTGCGGATTTTTACTATATAATTTTCTTAACTCGGAACGTGTCCTGTTAAAACTTTTGTGGATCTGGTACGAGACTGATATTTACTAGTTAATTTGTTGTTGATCTGGTCCGAGACTGATATTAACTTTGGATTCATTAGAAGTTTTATACCATACAAGACTTACAAGTAATAAAGCCTAAAGTTTAGATTTGGTTACATGAATAATTTTCTACGGAAGTGTGCTAAAAGTAAGAATATCTAGGGTTGTTATTGTTAGTAATAGACCCATGTCCAACACTATTAACTGTGGCCAAAAGTATCACATTGACACAATAAATGCCAACCAAATTGAGGTGAGTCATGAGTGCAGGTTGCATGGCCGAATAATTAGAATACATCAATACCACAACTATATGTTGCAAATAGACCAAAATTTATAAATGAGATGCATTCATATGAAACCTACACTTTCTGAGTAACCTATTAGTGATAGACTGAAAATGTTTTAGTGCTACTCTCAGAAAGTGCAATTCTGCATCAAACAAAAAAAGTTATAAGAATTTTCATTTTTTTTTACAAGCATTGAAGGGATATAAAGAACATGAATAATAATTTACTATTAAAGAAATGGCTTTATATTCAGTTGCTGCTGTTATGGGTGTTACTGGACAAATTATTTGCAGTAAAAAAAGAAAGAAATCTAAGATAATTGCCAAAGTATAAGTTTCCCCGGAAGATAATTGCCATTACCATACCTCACAAGTACAAGTTTCCCCAGAAGATAATTGCCAAAGTGTTACATTTGAAATTACACCAATTGCACAAACAGCACAAGGCCCTTGTTGAGATGATGCAATAATTTTCCTTGTGACATCCTGAAAAAAATGCAAGGAGAAGTTAGGTTTTGAATTGCAAATGTAATAATGTCTTGTGCTCTCATATGTTGATAGACCTTCAAGTTCTGTGGGCTATAGACTCAGCCAATTACAGATTTAGGTTTTTCCTCTTGTTCCCCATGGATTAAACTTGTGACTGGGCCAGTGATTCAAGTAACATTTTGAGTTCCTGTGTTTTCAAAACAAATACTGACATACAAGTTGATATTAATCCTATAGTCCTCAGTTTAGGAAGGTGACCCAGTGGGGGAAGTACTAACATTACTTGAATTACAGCCTCACAGGTCATAGTCGGTTCTTTTATAGAATAGCCATTAGTCCTTTACTACAATTTGGCATACTACTACAATAGCCTTTCGAGTATTTGACATTTTTCCTAAAGAGAAAAAGATTCAACTGAGTCACATAATACTAACATATCATGTCACTAAAGGATGTAATAAATGCAACCCAGTGGTTATGCAGACAAGACTTGAATAACAAAAACAAGAGAAATAGTGCAGTTGTGGATTGGGGACAGAAAGAGAGTAATGGGTTAAAGACTGACCTGACCAATTTTCCTCTTGATGCTCCAACACCAAAATCCAGTTCCATTTTACAAAGTTGGAGCTTGTACTGGAACTGCTCTAATAAAATTCTTAAACCATTCAGGCTCACTCCTCTTGCTATATCTTTCTTTCAGAATTGGACACATACGTACTCTTTAGGTGTTCAAGGCAATGAGATTGGTCAAACATGCGCAAACTCTCCAAATTCTCACATCTCCAAATAGCTAACTGGTTGAGAGATGGGAGTTTTGGTATTTCAAAAGGTAAGATGGAACCAATTGTATTAGAAAGAGAGTTGTGGACTGCAAAAGGAAACATATACTAGACGCTTGTGTAATCTAGAAGCATGAATCAAAATCTCAATTGAACAAAAGAATGAACTAGAGTTTCTGGAAGCAAAAAAGAGGAGGAGAATGATGAAAAGAAGGCCTTGGCATCAAGATTTGACCTACCTGAATTTGCCATCACTGGATCAAGACCAACTGCAGAAGGAACTGCCACAGCTGCTCTAAAATTATGGACACTCCGTAAAGCTACTGTTGTTTTCTGTGACGATATCAGTGCTGTGCATCTTTTTTCAAATCCTGTCTTTTTTGCTGATGATTTAGTTTTGTGTACTAAGCACATTTAAATGGATATCCATTTTGTTCGTGAAAAGGTCGCTCTTGGTCACATACGGGTTTTTCATGTTCCCTCAAGTTCTCAATATGCTGATATTTTCACCAAAGGCCTGCCTTCCGTCCTATTTCTAGAGTTTCGCTCCAGTCTCACGTTCGTCCCCCTCCCGTTTTGACTGCGGGGGTGTGTCAATAGATACATAAATAGAGAAATATACTTATTCAGGATAGTTTCCTTATTTGTAAAAGATAGTTGTTGGGCTTTCTATAATTGCAAACGCTACCATATAATATTTTGTGAATGAGATACCAACCCTAATCAGGGACTTTATTCCAATTAGCAGAAAGATCAGACCAGAAGTCCATAACTTATTCCACAACAAGTCCTGTGTAATTTCTACTTGCACTTGCACTAAGCAACTACAGTAGCTACACGGTATCAAACTTGATATCAATACACAATTTCAATGACTTAAGAAAAAGTGCCAACTTGAAGAGTACATATACCAATCAAATCTCACAGTATGCCAACTTGGATGCTTTCATTAAGCTCTATATGTGGCTCAAAGGCATTTACAATATCTAATTGTTGGACTCTTTCGGTATTCCTACACAGCTACATGACAGTATTCACAAAGGAGTGAAAAAATTATAAAGGCATTACTGCACTTGATTTTTCATTAGATGAGCGCAGCAGAATAGGCTTGGCTGCTGGATAATTTTCCCACAAAGTCCCAGACTTCCCTAGATAAAACTTTAGAGATAAACAGGAATCACCACAAATACTATTTAAAAAAATACAAGAACAAATCCTCGAAGAGAAAAAATAGGCAGAGTGCTCCATGGACACAGACCTCCAAAAGGATTTGATTATCTAGATGATATTTGATTATGTAGGGTTTTGTCTAACACCAAGATTGACTATCAACACTAAAGTCACACCTGAAACCTAGATTCTCTGCAGGAAAGTGGAGTTGAATGCTCTCTCCTCCAAATATGCATCTAACATTTGCCAGTCTTGAAGATCCAACAGGATTGTTCTTGCTCGAATCTATATCAGAGAACTGTGCAAGACCTAGAGCTCTGTAGTTCAGAAGGTAAGACGGAACCAATTGTATTAGTAAGAGTGTTGTGAACTGCAAAAGGAAACATATAATAGACGGTTGAGTAATCTAGAAGCATGAATAAAAAATTCTCAATTGAATAATAGAATGAACTAGAGTTTCTGGAAGCAAAAAAAAGAGGAGGAGAATGATGAAGAGAAGGCCTTGCCATCTTGGCATCAAGATTTGACCTACCTAAATTTGCCATCACTAGATCAAGACCAACTGCAGCAGGAACTCCCACGTCTGCTCTAAAATTATGGACACCTAATTTTATAATTTTTTTTTAATACCCTGAACTACACATTAACAACAATTTTAAGCTATAAAAAAGCTACCATAAAAATCATAAAAACTTTCCAATACACAGATGACAGCAAATGCACAAGAACTTCTAATAGTTTTACTGCTTTTTTATTAAATTATTAAAATGTTCAGGTTGTAGAGCAACGACTCGTGCAGTGAAATTACCATTTTCTATAATTCCTCAACTTAAATCTACCAATCAAGTTATTTCAAAAAAAAAAAACTACCATTCAAGTTAGCACCTGACTCCGTTTCACAGCTCAAATGTGTTCACTAAGAGACCTAATCAATACCTCTGGACTAAAAATCTTCAAGCTTTTGCTGTGGTGGATAAAAGGGTATGCATGGAGTGTACCTGTGAATGTCTCAAGAAACACCAGGGGTCACACGTTTTAAACCCTCCAAGTCATATAGGGTTAATTCGGTCAAAGACGGAGAATTGTTTTTTATTATTGATTCTATGTTTGAATCTCCGATATTCCACAGCCGTAGAGAAGTGAGTGAGGTCACCACATTTGTGCTCATACTTTCCAGTATCATGCTGCTCTCCAAATCCCAAATACTCAACTCCTTCAAGGACGGAAAACAACTATTGGGGATCCTTCTCAACCTTGGACATCCCCTGATAATCAAATCTTCAAGTATAGGAAAAACAATGTGGGCATCATTACCCCCTCTACTCATAACTCCTTCTTCTACCCATTCTTCTAGCTCTGGCATATTCCCCAAATGGAGTTCTATTAGTGATGGATACAGTGCTGTTGTTGTTGTTGTTGTTGTATCTACACCTTCACATTTCCCATCTTATTTATCTTCATCTTCTTGAGTTTAGGAAGGTGACCCAGTGACGGAAGTACTTGACACCTCTTGCAATCTCTCAATGTGATTTTCACCAAGTTGGTCATCATTGTCAGCCATGATGCAAGCTTCTTCCCCATATAGTCTTCGATTTTCAATCCTTTCAGATTTCGGTGAGGTTCCAGTCCTTCCATCACTTCCTGATCGTTGTGTTCTCTGTCATCCCTTTCATCTTCATGGTAATTCCACTTCAACAGTAATTGCTCAACACTGGGCTTCTCACAAAGCTTTGCTTTCCTTGCTTCTTCAATATTTTCCACCTCATCAAGGCCATAGAGACAAAACCTACCTCTAAGATTTTACAACCCTCCAAGTTGTCCAACGAAAGAGTTTTGATCTTTACTCACAACAAAATGAGGCAGCGTTTGCAAACTAGTCAGCCTCTCTATCCCATTAAACATGCATCTTTTACCATAATATCTAATGTACAAATGTCTCAAGTTAATTAAGTTGCAAAACTTGTTTGGAAGCTCATCTATTTTCCCAATCCTCAATGTCTGCAAGTTGTAGAGTTCTGTGATGTAAGTAGGTAATCCAGAGTTGAAACATGAAATATCGAGATATTTAAGATATTTAAGCTTGCGTAACGAACTTGGCAACTCCTTAGCAACTCCTTAGCAACCTTATCATCAGTTTCAAACACCAAAATAGTCAGGTGTGTTAAGTAAGGCAGCACATCATCACGAAGGATATAAGCCCCTGCATGTAACATTTGTACTCTCTCAAAGTTTCTCTTTAGAATTGTTGGTTTTATATCTGAAACTCCTTCATCAACCCTCACGTATACACCCTTGAGATCATGATTTAGCTCTTGACCTGCCTTCAGGGTTACAGAGTGATGTTCAGATAAATCTAGTGCAAGATCATGCACTAGATCATGCATCTTGCAACTGGTAATGTTTCCATATTTATCCCTTTTTACATCCTGTAACAAAGAATTCCAGAGTAGCATGTTGAAATATTGGTTGCCAATGTCTTCCATATGTGCAGTACTTCTCCTGGGAGGCAGGAGGAACCCCAAAGCCATCCAGATCTGTATCAACTCATCCTTATAAATAACGGAATCCTTTGGCATAATAGAGCAATAGACGAAACATCGTTTCAATGACAAAGGTAAATTATCATATGACAACTTCAAGGAAGGCAATACATCTTTTGATTGCCATGTTTCACTGTTTTTTATATCTAACCACTCTTGCTCAGACTTCATCGAGTACAATAAACCCCCGAGTGCTTTTATTGCCAGAGGTAGGCCACCACACCTATCTACCATGCTTCTCCCCAAGGCCGCAAATGTATCTGTCTCTAAAACTCCTCCATCTGAAAATGCTATTTCCTTGAACAATCTATAACTGTCTTCCTCTGATAATTTTTGCACAGGATAACAAACACAACGTGGCATGGCATCTATAACTTCCTGTTTACGGGTGGTTACTAGAATACAGCTCCCTTTGTCACCACCAATCTTAAGCAAAGATTTTCTCAAGTTGTCCCACTTGACCTGTTCCTCATTCCAGACATCATCTAGGACGAGTATAAACTTTCCCCCCTTTAGATGCTTCTGAAGCTCATTGACAAGTCCTTGTACATTTGTCAACCCCAGGTTAGTTGAAGTGAGCGACTGTACCTTTTGATTTAATATCTTGATGAAATCAAACTCATCGGATACAGTAACCCAAATCCTCCTGGGGAACATTTTAATGACAACATCACATTCGAAAAGTATACAAGCAAGAGTTGTCTTGCCTTGACCTCCCATCCCTTTTACAGCAACAACCCGCAAATCCTCTTGGTGATTTTCGCACACCTTTCGTACTAGATGTGCTACATCTTTATCTCTTCCAATTATAAGTTCATTGGCTTCAAAGGGCGCAGTGCTGCGGATGTCTCTAGTTTGCATAGTTGAACCTAAATACGCTACAGGCTGAAGTCCGAGATCTCCAGCCAATTTGAAAATTTGATCAAAGGAAGCTTGAATAGATTTGATTTTACGAGCCACCTTGAAACGATATAATAAGGTGTTCTTCGAGGGAATGAAGAAGTCCCTGGCTTTATGATGATTCTCCACTTTTGTTCGAGTAACTTGATAGGCAAGTTCATCCATAAATACATTGGCGACATTAGCAACAGCTTCAAGCTTGTTGAACCAGTCCTTGGCGGTAGATAAGATTAAATTCTTGGAATGAGCATCGTACAAGAGAGTACCAACTGATTCCAACTTCTGGCGGAGTGTGTCGAGATCTTCATCAAGATTCCAAGCCTGAATAACTTCTTCGGCTGCAAGTGAAACAAGCTTGCCAAACAGACCGTTAGCAAGATCAGCTACGATCATTTCAGCCATTTTTACGTAATTAGTTTGACTGGTTTTATATATTTTGGCGGCCGGAGTCCGGAGAGATGAATGAAAATGTAATTTGGGTTTCATAAGTGAGAACTAATGGAGCCTTTGTCAATGCTCAACATTGAACTATAGGCTGACTCGCAAATCCACGTCCATATGGGCAGGGCTGTCAAAAAAATCCGAAAAATCCGATATTCGTTCGAAATATCTGTATTCGTATCCGGAAAAAAGCGGATATTATCCATATTCGAAAAAAAACGGATATTATCCGTATGCGAATCCGAAGATTCCGGATACGGATATGGATATAGGCACATCCGTATCCGAAAATATCCGTATTCGAAATTAATTATATATAATATATATAAATATATTTTTTTAAATATATATAATATATAATTATATATTTTTAAACTCATTTATAGTTATAAGCCCATTTATATATTTTTATATATACACTTATAGTTATAAACCCATTTAATTTGATTTAATTATATTTTTTAATTAGCTCAACTCTAATGTCTATTTTAATTTAATAAATTAATATATACACTACACATGGTTATACTTTAAAATATATATATATATATATATATATATATATATATATATATATCAATTTATATTACTATAGTATTTTATGCATTTTAAATTGTATCACATATATCACATAAATAATATATATATACAATTTAAAATTTATTCTATTAGTTTTGTAGTGTGTATATATATTCATTAAATAATATATTTATACAAATTTTATATAATTGTAAAAATATTATAGACATATATAAAAATATCATTTGAGTTTAATATTATTAAGATAACAAAATTAGATTGAAAAGATAAATAAAAATTAATTTTTTTAAAAATAAAATAGGCTTAAATCCCTTTAACTCTTAACTCAATTAAAAAAAATAAATTAATTTTTTAATTTTTTTGCAATTTTTTTTGAATTTTTATTATAAATTTAAAAAATTTATTAAAAATCGGATTCGGATCCGGATATTATCCGTATCCGGATAGTATCGGCCGGATCCGGATTCGGATATTAACCTTTAAAATTTTCCGGATTCGGATTCGGATACGGACAGATCCGTATCCGGATTATCCGGTTTACAGCCCTACATATGGGTAGGGGCAGTGATTGAAAAAAAATCCGAATTCGAAAAGTCTTCGAAAAAAATCCAATCCCAAAAAGTCCGATTTGGTCTGTGGTTTAAACGAATCACATATTTTTCAGAAAATTCGGTCCGAAAAAAATTGGATTTAGGCCCGATCCGGTAAAATATTAAAAATAAATTATTTGTTTTAAATATGATATAAGTTATAAAATTCAATATAAAATTAATTTTAAATTCAACTATGATTTTATTTATATATTAAACATAATACAAATTTTCAGAACTAATACGATTTTTTTAAAAAGATAGTGGGGACAAAAACTTTAATTACATAAATATATACGAAAATATTAGAAATAAAATTTATTTCTCATATTTCTCACCAACAGGACCAACACCCACCTCCCACTTAGTTATAAAAATCCATACATTATGTATTTGAAATATTGGATTTAAAGTGTGAGTTTTAAATTATTGTTTTTTCAACCAAATACCAAGTATAAGTTTGGAAAAAAAATATTATGCATATTTTCAGAATAACTTGAACTAAATGAGTGTATTTGAGATTAAATATTTCAATTTTTTTTCTAATTTTTTTCTCCAAATGATTGATAATATGATAGATTGAAAATTTTTAATTGATTGTTAAAATAATATTTGTCGTTGTTTCTAAAAATTTGATAATTTGCTTTTAATTTTCAGAACTATGTCAAATATGAATATTGTCATTCTAAAAAATTATGCAATTTATTATTCTTATTGATATTAAACAATTTTCGTTAAGTTTTGTCAAAAGGTATTTAATTACAGCAAAATAATATCATCAATATATGATTTCACTTTTACAATTTTAGCACGGAAGCTAAAACATCATGAAAATAATATTAAAAAAATTCAATTTATCAAAATATTAATAGACAAATTATTATATTAATTGTTAATGATTTTACATTACACTTAATATTTTTTTAAACCAAATTTAAAGCAGATTTCATTAATAATTTGAAAGAGGCTCCAGCGGGACAAACCACAAATCCACAACTGACCATGCAACCAGGTTGAAAAACAAATAAACGAGCTAAACAATTAGCCATTTTGTTTCTGGATCGCTTAACAAACTGAATACGAATATTCTGAAAATTAAAAATGACTTAATGGTCTCCCGAGTAATCCAGTATACCTCTCTCCTGAAAACAATAGATTCACAATTGACTCTCATAGTAATTCTGTGAATAGTGCGATGTTCAACCAAAGGCCTTATGTTATGAACAAACTTTTTTTGTGAGAGGTGAACACATGCAATTTTCACCACCATCCCAAGCGCACCCTAACTATCTACATGTCGGACACCAACTATACACATGTCGAAAGTGTTGTCAATACGGGATATTCAGATCTCCCAATACACCATATAATTCATTTTCAATACAGCAAACACAAGAGCACTCACATAAAGCGATACAACTAACAACATAAACAATAAACGCGCACAAAACAATACGAAAAATTCAAAAAAATTGGAATGACACCAAATCTTGATATGATGATAGGTCGAAATTTTGAATAAAAAAATGATTTTTATTTGAAAATCTGAGCTCTTAACCGGAGTAGATGTGAAAGCCAAAATGAAGAACTCAATTGTATTTTTTCGAAACTTATGGAACTAAAGCTCAATTTTGTTGAAGAAGAAGCAATAACAAAATTAAGAAGGGGCCTCCGGCCGGTGGTTAAACCACCGCCAGAGTTAGAGACAACAACGGCGACGTAAGCTAGAGGAGAGAGAGCGGAGAAAAAAACCCTAATAAGCTATATAAAGTTAATATTTTTTAATCTACAAAAACCGGGTGGAGCAGGCACAATCTAGTTGAAATAATGACAACATTGGTTTCTTACTAAACTGAACGAGTGAACGGTGCTAACCAGTGGCTCAGATGTTTTCTTTGGTAGTAAACCATTTCTACTGTTTTACCATAAAGTAGATAAGGACGAATGATTTATAGTCCGTAAATATAGAATTTGAGGATACAAAAAGTGTGTAATTTTGTATGCATATCCGTATGGGGTTAAATGGCAATATCGTCATCAAACTGAAACACAACTTACAACTGGGTCCTCGAAGTCAAAAAACTCTCAAATGGATCCCTTAACTGTTAAAATCTTACTTGTAGATCATTGCACTTAAAATATGTTTCACAACTGTTAAGTCTTATTAATTTTTAACAAACTGCCGTTTAATTTGAATAACGTGGCTATCATGTTGGATTGTTGACCCAAAACTCGAATACCCAATAAATCAAACCTAACATATACCTAACCTCAATTAACCCGATCTATTACATATATCATATATATATATATATATATACAATTTACAACCCTAATTAGAAATAACAAAATTGATGGATCAAAAAGCGGTGATGAAGAAACAAAAATCAAGGACTGTAGATGATTTAAATGGCAAGAACACAATGGAAAGTGATGAAGAATTGATGTAAGTGTTCCATCTTTCTCTATATGCTTGTAGTCATTCTCAATAACTCTGAATTTATGTATTCCTTATAAATAATGGGGTTTTTAAATTAGTTTATTTATGTACCCTGTTTGTGTATCATTTCAGTCTCAATGAGGAAGAAGGTTACCTTAACTATAGTGATGAAGAGTTTGAGGAAATTAGGAGATCTAGTAGGGTTGAAAAGGAGAGAATTGATCAATACGAAGAACAAATTAATAATGAAGAATACAGTGACAGTGAAGAAGGGAATGATGAGTCTTACTTGTATGCACCTAGTAGTACTGGCTTAGAAGATGTTATGCAAGAATAACCAACGTCTACAATTAATCATGCCATGAAATTTGTAAGATAATGATCATAATTCTATTTTTTATTACTTGTATTTTGGATTGTCATATTGTAAAACATTTCATTTCTTGAGTTTTTCTTTGTCAATTTTTTAGATGCCAACTCCTAGTTTAATGCAACACACCGGAACTGGATGCATTCCTCCAGCTTCAACACCACCTGACCCAACCAAGAAGAAAACTCCAAGGAAGAGATTGAGAACATTTGCAGTTCCAAGACCAGCTCCAAAACAGAAGAAAACTTAATGTTCAAAATTTGTAAACTTTGTTTTATATTATTATGTAATCTTTTATGGTCTAGACAAGATATTATTATTTTGAAAGAGTGCTTATGCCAGTACCTTTTATTTTGATAATTTATGTAACTTGTTATATTGCTAAGATTAATGGGAAACATTATCTTATTTGATGACCATATGAATATTTTGTGTTTTTTTAAGTATTAATTTGAACTAGAAAAAAAATGACACAAGCTACATTACAATAAGTGACCATTACATTTAAAACATCAGTACAAGTATCATCTTCAAGACCATTACAAATATCAATCAAAACCATCACAAACATCACCTGTAACAATTACAAATATCAACTATTTCTACTCGAATAAGTTAAACAACAACCAAACTAGAAGAACAACCATCAACATTTTTTTAAATTTCCAAACATCGTCATCCTTCTTGTTCAATAATGCTGCTATTTCTTTGTTTTTCTTTTGAAGTGCTACACATTCTTCATTCAACACCAAAAAAATTTTCTCCACGAAATTCAAATCCACCTTAATATTGTGCATTTCTTCATCTTTTTTCCTTAGTTTCATCCTCAATGCCTGAATTACCTCCTTCACTCTCTCTGGATATGTGGGATCAACCCATAAGAAAAAATTACACTTTTTGCTTGAATCCTAATAACAAATTAAAATTTTTAAAATTTCAGAATTTTCATTTTCTCACAAGAATAAAATTTTAAAAACAAATTACCTTATATTGGCTATAACAAAAAAACCTCCTTCATGGATCAAGTGTTCCTTCTCTCCATGTTTCTTGACAAAGAGCCGGAATATCACATATACATTTAATACCACCAAATTGATACTCAAAATCCGAGTCATATTTTTTTAGGTTCTTAATAAGGAGGTGGAATGGTTATCATACGTATTTTTTTACTGAAGAGTTGGAACTTCTTGAAGTTGCCATTGAAGAAGATACATAAAGATGATAGTAGAATAAAGATTGTTGGACTTAAATCAAGCCTAGCCTATTTAATTATATGTCTTGCTGTAACATAATCTCTACTTCTGTAATAGTGTAGTGACTTAAATATTCTTGTATAAAATTACAGATAGAAGTCTACTCAGTCTGTTTCTCAATTGTAAATAGAGTCAAAATAAAGTCTGTTAGAAGATTCAAGCTGAATCATGCAACAAGACAAAGAAGGCTTTGGAGAAATAAAGGAAGACATTTGAGAACTCTATCAAGGCAATTACTCAGTCGAGAAGTCTACTATTCAAGAAGTCAGAACTGTGGAAACATTTCGAGAAGTCTCAAAACACACTCAACTGCTCAGTACTCGATCGAGAAGTCAGACATTCGACAAGTCAAGTATTGAAGCTATTCGAGTAGTGTCAATTATGAATCATTCGAGAAGTGAGAAAAATAAATCAATTCGAGAAGTTAGCAAAAGGAGCATTCGAGAAGTGGTAAAGCTGAGGCATTCGAGAAGTCACAATTTCAAGTGTACATTCGAGAACTCTAGCCTGATCGAGAAGTCATCAAATAGAGTATGCGATCGAGAAGTCTAGTCATTTAAGAAGTCAATCATTCAAAGACCAATCGAGTTGTCACAGCCAGTACTCAATCGAGAAGTCAATCTCTGAGACTTCTCGAATTAATTCAAACAGAGTACTCGACTGCATCAAGGAGCTATTTTCAAGGAAAATTGCAGAACAAGTCAGATAATTCTGAAGCTCTGTTTTTACAGGATGAGTCAAGCCTGCAAAGATAGAGATAAGTCTATAATGAAGCTGGGAAGTCAGTCAAGACAAAAGACAGAAGAGATAAGGCTGGATGTAGCAGACTGTCACAGTAGTGTGTTAGCTAGAAATAGATATCAGTCAAATGTAAAGCATGTCTTGTCTATTTCTAGTTATAGCTAAACTATCTTATGTGAGCATGTGCACATGACATGTTGTCTATATACTTTATGCCCAGCCACATTTGATAGTGTCTTGAGTAATTTTACAATTGTAATCTTCCTAGAACAAGAAGCTGAAATTCAATTTAAATTTCAAATTGTAGCAAAGATTCTTTCTAATACAAATTAGATTGAAAGTTACATCCTGTGTTTATTTTCATGTTCTATGTTTTGATAAACATTTAACATGTTTAAAATTCATTCATAGAATCACAGTTCATCTACCTTCCTTAAGTTCATCAAAGAGAAGAAGAAGAAAAAGAAAAGGTTGAAGTATACATTCACCCCCCTTGTAAACTTCTGAACTCATAATTCCTAACAAGTGGTATCAGAGCAAGGTTGTACACATACATACAGACTAAAGATCAAGATGAGTTCTCAGAAGCTAAGCAGCATAAAGATTCTTACATTTGACAGAGAGAATTATAACCTATGGGAGAGGAAGATGCTGATGTTCATAAAGGCTGCAAACCCCGTGTATCCAAAAATATTAAAGAATGGTCCTTTCATGCCAGTAACTCTAGTTCTTGAAACTACTAGTGGGTCTGAAGTTATTCATGCAACATGGATACCCAAAGATCCATCTCAGTACACAGATTCAGAGAAGGAAAAGGTGTCTCTTGACAACAGCTTAATGCTAATATTAATTGAGTCACTGGATCTTGTGATGTACAACAATATTGTCAATTGCACATCTACCAAACACATATGGGAGACAATAGAAATTCTGTGTGAGGAAACTGAGGAAGTAAGGGAAAATCAGAGGCAGCTCCTTGTTTCTCAGTATGAAGCGTTCATGTCAAAACCTAATGAGGGCATAACTGAAGTATTTGAGAGGTTCAATAAACTGATCAATGATCTTCAACTTCATGGGAAACATTATGAAACAAAGGAGAAGAACATGAAGTTCTTGTTAACTCTCCCAGAACACCTGGAGCATAAAATTTCTGCAATAAGAGAAGGAAGAGATTTAACAAGGCTTTCACTTGAGACACTGTATGGAATCCTAAAGACATATGAACTTGAGTTCTATCAGAAGAAAGCCATACTAGCAAATAGAGGAAAAATGGCAAATGTCTCAAATGCCCTGGTTGTTAAGGAACCATCAACAATTGAAAAGACTGGTACAAGCAGGAAGTTGAAATCTGAGGTGTTTGAAGATCAAGAACAGGAAGACAAAGACTCTGTCAAGAGTGAGTCAGAAGAAGATGACTTCTACACCATTGAAGAACTTGAAGGCATGGATAACAAAGCAATGGCCTTCATGGCAAAGAAGTTTGGAAATTTGAGATTCAAAAGAAACAAAAATTTTAAACAAAGACCAGCCTTCAAGTCTTTAAGCAAAGGAAAGAATCCAGTAAGAAGCTCCAACAATGGAGGATACAAAACTGGAATAGTTGATAGATCCAAGATAAGATGCTATAACTGTAATGATCTTGGACATTTTGCAACAGAATGCAGAAAGCCTAAGATAATTAAGAATGACAAGGACTACTTGGAGTTGGAAGCCAAGTATGAAGCTCTGCTCAAAAAGCAGACAGGAAAAGCTTATATTGTTTAAGAAAAATGTTGGGATGATACAGATGAAGATGAGGAAGAAGAATATGGGAATCTGGCACTCATGGCCAACTCAGACAATGGATCTTCATCCTCAAACTCTCAGGTACCCACACTAATCTCTCTTGACATGTCAAATTCACAATATAAGAAAACTGTGGAAGATTTAAGCATTGAAATGTTTAATATTCACACTAGTATGACTGCTGCTTATGAGGAGATTGCTAGGTTAGTGAAAGCCAATGATGAATTGTCTGCTAGGAATGAAACTCTGGAATTATCTGTGATAACTCTGGAAAACTTGAAACAGGAAAATGAGTATTTAAAAAATAAGGTTGTTTGTTCTGAACAAATTGAAAAATTTCTTAAAGAACAAATTTCTGAAAATGAGTTAAAAATCAAATCTTATCAAAACTCAGCTACTGTTGTTCAAGAATTCCATGAGAAGCATAAAGAAAACTTTAGGATTGGAGTTGGCTTTGATTATGAGAATCTCAAGAAGAAGAAATATGTTTCATCAAAAGGCAAGAAAGTTGAAATCCTTGGAAATCCTCACATTTTGAAAAATGTCAAGGAACCAATTTTTAAGAAAGCAACTATGGATTTTGATGAAGTTAGTATAGTCATCAAACAACAGTTGGATGATGAGGATAAGGAAGCAACTGAAAGAAGTGTGTCTTATGTTGAAAAAGAAGAACCCACAATCAAAACCAATTCCATTCCTGTTTAAACTGAAACAAAACAGAATTCACAGAAAAATGACACCATGCATGCTAAAAAGAAAAAGGCAAACAGAAATGGAAAAATAGGCATCAATAAACACAACAATTATGCACCTGTTCATAATGCACCTATGAAGATTTGTAAAAATTGTGGTTCAACAAATCATCTTACTCATATGTGCAAGAAACCTGTTGTTAAAAATGATGAATTTGCCTATGAATATGTAAAATCTTTGATGCATGATGATCGTAAATTTTGTGATCAATTTGATTGCATGCCATGTAACATGAATATCATGAATACCTGCTTTAGGCTCAGGAGACAGTTTGTTGATAGATGCATGAGTCAGAATCTGAACACAAACACTAGGCCTAAATCTACAAGTCCTGTAAAGCATAGAAAACATTCCATGTCACCTAAGCATGCTTTTAGTTCTGAGAGTACTAATCAAGCTAAAAATCAGAATAGTAAAGATAAGAATAAGCATGTGCAGGCAACTACAAATGCTAGAATCAGGAATGACATTCATGTAACTAAGCATAAAGGACTCAACCTTGTTTGGGTACCAAAGAAAACTTGATTTGTGTGTATTTGCAGGGCACAGGTAAGAAGAAGGTCATGTGGATTTTGGACAGTGGTTGTTCAAGGCATATGACTGGTGACAAAGCCATGCTGTCACAATTCAAAGAAGAGGCTAACCCAATGGTAACCTTTGGAGACAACAACATTGGCTTCACCATGGGATATGGCAAGTTGATTCATGAAAATGTTGTCATTGAAGATGTAGCCCTGGTTAGTGGTTTGAAACATAATCTTCTCAGTATCACTCAATTCTGTAACAAAGATTTGAAGGTGGAGTTTGACAAGGAATTGTGTCTCATATCACACAGAAAGACCAAGGAAATTGCTCTGCAAGGAGTAAGAAAAGGAAGCCTGTTTGTAGCAGATTTAAATTCTGCAAACAAGGAGAAAATTTGATGTTTCTACACAAAGGCATCAGGAAATGAAAGTATGCTTTGGCATAAGAGGTTATCTCACTTAAATCTCAAAAACATTAATTCTTTAGTCAAAAGAGAATTAGTGAAGGACCTGCCCACACTTGAATTCTGTATAGAATGATTGTGTGAGGCATGCCAGAAAGGGAAAATGAAGAGATCAAGTCACAAGAGTAAGGAATTCACTTCAATCACCAAACCACTACAATTGATTCATATGGATCTGTTTGGACCAGTAAATGTGATGTCCATGTCCAAGAAAAGATTTGCTCTAGTCATGGTTGATGACTTTTCAAAGTACACTTGGGTGGAATTCTTGCACTCAAAAGATAAAGCTCCTGAGGTCATCATTGAAAATTTGAGAAGATTGGATAAAGGCCCTACACCAGTAGTTGCCATAAGGAGTGATAATGGTACAGAATTAAAAAATGCTATACTCAATGAATTCTGCAAAGAAAAGGGGATCACTCACCAATTCTCAGCCCCAAGAACTCCACAATAAAATGGAGTGGTTGAGAGAAAGAACAGGACTCTCATTGAAGCTGCAAGAACCATGTTAGCAGAAGCAAATCTATCAACTAGTTTTTGGGCTGAAGCTGTTTGAACTGCATGCTATACTCAAAACAGAACACTCATCACAAAAATAGTTGGAAAGACTCATTATCACATCATGACAAACAGAAGACCTTTTGTAAAGTACCTACATGTGTTTTTAACCAAGTGCTTTGTTCTCAAAGATGATGTCAACAACCTTGGGAAGTTTGAGGCCAAGGCATATGAAGGATTTTTTGTGGGATACTCTTTGGACAAAACTGTCTATATAGTATATGTGATTGATCAAAAAAAGATTATGGAAAGCACAAATGTGACATTTGATGATTTCAAATTCCCTGCTATGAATTTGGAAGGTGAGAACTGTGACACACTGAGATTTGAAAATGAAATGGAGCCTGAAACTTTTACAACTGAAAATGTTGTCAATACTCATGAAGAGTCACATGTAGACATCTCATATAGAACTAATGTGGAAAGAGAGAATGAAGATTTCAGTCATATTCAACTTGAGAATTCTCCACACAACCCTGACACTTACTCAGGGGGAGATTCTCAAGGATCTACAACAAATGGCAATCCCTTCAATAAGGAGGAAACATGTTCAATTGATAGAGATGTAGCTCATCAAACTAAATGGAATAGAGCTCACACAACTGATCAAATCATTGGAAATCCTGATGAGGGTGTGAGGACAAGAAGAGCAACTATGAATGAATGCCTATTTGCTTGTTTTCTGTCTCAGAATGAGCAAAAAAGGATTGAAGAAGCCATGTTGGATCCAGACTGGATAATTGCCATGCAAGAGGAGTTAAATCAATTTGTGAGAAACAATGTTTGAGAACTAGTGCCACCACCAAAGGACAGATCAGTAATTGGCACTAAATGGGTCTACAGGAACAAAATGGATGAACATGGAAGAGTAATAAGAAACAAAGCAAGGTTGGTTGCAAAAGGCTATTCACAGGAAGAAGGCATTGACTATGATGAGACTTTTGCTTCTGTTGCAAGATTGGAAGCAATTAGAATTTTCCTAGCTTTTGCAGCACACTCAAATTTTAAGGTATATCAAATTGATGTGAAAAGTGCATTCTTCAATGGTGAATTAGAAGAGGAAGTATATGTGCAACAACCACCTGGCTTTGAAGATTCAAACTTTTCAGACTTTGTGTACAGACTCATCAAAGCATTGTATGGACTCAAACAAGCCCCTAGAGCATGGTATGACACCTTGTCAAAATTTCTTCTGGAAAATCAATTCACTAGAGGAACTATTGATAAAACTCTTTTCTACAAAAAGCATGGTGAGGATATCATACTTGTTCAAATCTATGTAGATGATATCATTTTTGGGTCTACAAATGAAAAACTGTGTCAAAGGTTCTCTAAGCTAATGCAAAGTGAATATGAGATGGGCATGATGGGAGAGCTCAATTATTTTCTAGGCCTTCAAATAAGTCAAAAGGATGATGGCATTTTCATAAGTCAAACAAAATACATCAATGACTTACTCAAAAGATTTGACATGCAAGACTGTTCAACTGCCAAGACTCCAATGTCTACAGCTACAAAACTTGATGAAGACAAGAAAGGAAAAAGTGTAGACATGAAGACCTACAGAGGAATGATTGGATCTCTCCTCTATCTCACAGCTAGTAGACCTGACATAATGTTTTCTACATGTCTATGTGCAAGGTTCCAGGCAAATCCAAAAGAATCTCATCTCATTGTTATCAAAAGAACTCTGAGATATTTCAAAGGAACACAATTTATGGGATTATGGTACCCTAAAGAAACAGGATTCAATTTAGTTGGATATTCAGATGCTGATTTTGCTGGGTGCAGAGTGGATAGAAAAAGCACCTCAGAAAGCTGTCAATTTCTTGGACAGAGATTGGTGTCTTGGTTTAGTAAAAAGCAACAATCAGTTTCTACTTCCACAGCTGAGGCTGAATATATTGTTGTTGGAAGTTGTTGTGCTCAAGTGCTTTGGATCAGGAATCAACTAAGAGACTATGGACTGGTGTTGGAAGGAATTTCTATCATGTGTGACAACACTAGTGCTATATCAATTGTTACAAATCCAGTCAACCATTTCAAGACAAAGCATATTGATGTAAGGTATCATTTCATAAGGGAACATGCAGAAAATGGAGTAATTAAATTGTTCTATGTTCCTACACAAAAACAGTTGGCTGACATATTTACTAAACCACTTGATGAAGCCACCTTCAACAGGTTGGTTAGTGAAATTGGAATGCTAAGTTCTTCATGATAAGTGGCCTAATAAATATATCTCTTCAACTGTTACAACAATTGTTTCACAGACATGAACCCAAGTGATTTATCTAAGTGAAACAAAACTGGTGTATATTTATGAATATGTCAGTTATATTGTTGTACATGTTGTTGATAAATGTTTTAAAACTAACTTGGAACTATTTTCTTGTTCTGAGAAAGCCTGAAAAGAATTATTATGCTTGTGCATCATTAAATAACAAGTGTGATAATTAAAATCTCAAGAATATCAATTAAACTCATTTCTCATTTTAGGATGAATAAATAAATTTTATTTATCTAAGAAATGTAGTTGGTAAATTATTATTTTGTTTTCCAAGAGAAAATAGAGTAATTTCTTAAAACTGGAGTTTGTAGTTAAGTGGCCATTCTTTCTGACTTCTCGACTAAGTCTTATTGAGAGTTCTCGAATCGTTCATTTCTGAGAGTTCTCGAATGCTTGGAGTTCTCGAACAGTTCTTTTTCTGAGTTCTCGATCAAGTACTATTGAGAGTTCTCGAACCCTCAGAGTTCTCGACCATATCTTGAATGAGTTCTCGATTGTCTTAGTTCTCGATCAAAGTCTGACAGTTCTCTACTAAAACAGCTTTACTCTTTTCTGAGTTCTCGATCACTAAAAACGATTACTATTCTAGTCGAGTTGTCTGTGTCATTTAAATAGCAAAGTAGATCTAACATTTCATTTCTACGCTTAACTACAAACTCAAAGAAACCCTTGCATTTCAACTGTTACTCTTGTATCTCTCTCTCTCTCTCTAAAACTTTCGTTTCTTCTCTTCACTATTTCTATACAACAATTCAATGGCGTCCTCAAGCTCAGTTCCAACCGATGTTTTTGTCATTCCTGAAACAAATTTTTTGGCCATTTCCAGAGATGCTGATGCAAAACCTCAGTATAAATGTTTCACCAAATTTCTTATAGATTCATACCTCAAAGAAGCCCTGTTAGCAAACCCAACCCTTTACCTGGACATTCTCGAGCAATTTTGGGCTACTGCGAACTGGGAAAGCATAGCACTAGAGGATGGTAGTTCAAAAATAGTGGTAACCTGCAAAATTCAAGGAGTAGATATTAGCTTTGATGAAGAGGATGTCAACAAAAGCTTAAATATTCCAACTAAAGAGTTTCATAATGAGCCAACTGACGATGACTTGCTAGACTTTCTGGAAATCATTAGGTACTCTGATACTGTGGACAAAGAAGGGGAGAAGTTCAAACTGGGAAAGATTAACAAGAAATATATGAGGAAGGAGTGGTCATTTTTGTTCGATACTGTACTAAGAGTTTTCACCTGTAGAAAGACAGGATTTGACCAGGTTAGCCTCATTGCCATGAAGCTGGCCTACTCATTGGCCTACAATCAAAGGCTCAATGTTGGAAAGCTAGTTCTTGGGGAGCTCATAACCAGGATTCCCAGGAGAGGTAATGAGATTTTCTTTCCTCGCTTTATTCAATTAATTCTCAACTATAAGAATGCTAGTTTAATTGAATTGCCTGGAATGAACAAACAGAGAATTGGCTATTCCAAATCCATGTCAAAAATTATTTTTGCTACATTGGATAGGAGAAACACAGTGAATGTGCCCCTTCAAATTACACCTCACATGGTGAGTGTATTTAAGGGGTACCCACTTGTGCAGCCTAAATGTGGTCATCTTGATGCAGTAGGGGATCCTAAGGTTGTAGAAGAACCAAGTGCACCTATCCCAAGGACCTCCAACCCAACTGCTAGCCCTTCTATGAATCCAATAGATGCTAGTCAACCAACCTCTACATCCTCTCAACAGGGTGTAGTTGTAAAGAAGAAGAAGGAGAAAACTGTAAGAAAAAGTGTACTAGAGACTGTTGTAGAGGATAACACTAAACTGGATGAGTCACATGTGGAACATTTAGCCAGGAGAAGAAAAATTAAAAAGGCCACAACTGACCACTCTACATCCTCTCAACAGGATGTAGAGATTAACAAGGGACTAAACCTACTACTAGGTGCACTTTCTCAACAAGGTGCATCTATTGAAATTGGGAGCCAGCCCACTCCACTTTGTACAGAGTCTGCACCATTGCAGGAATTCACTCTTGTCAATGAAGAACTGTGCACCAGTATGATTTTCTCTTGAAACTTCCCCATTTTTTCAGGGGGAGTTGCCAACACTCAGTTCTATCCACAATCTCTCTTCAACCTCTCAAATTTCTTCTCAACCAGCTGTGTCTAGCCAAACACACAAGGTTGTTGATCATCAGGATTCTCATTTCCCTGGTGAGCCTCATTCAAGTGACTTGGTGCATGACACCTTGCTCACCACTCAGGGAATACATTTATATGGTGAGGGAATGCATGCTGAGGCATATCCTGATGACACCATCAAAACCACAGAGGTTTCAGGAGTTTTTACTTCAGACTCTATGGGGGCTCAGGCATTTAATAGCCAAGTGTCTTCACAGACATTGGGAAATCTGGAGGACCTCCACTCCATGCAAATGGCATCCCCTAGACACTCCTCAGTCATTCAAAGACTGTCTCCTCAGGAGAAATCACTTATCCATCCAGTGTCTAATGAATCAACTGAGAAATTGGATGATGAAATTGATACTGAGGGGACCACTGTAACAAGTGGCCCTAGCTCTCACTCTTTGTCACAATGGCTGGAACCTGTGCAACATGACAGGGATTCAGGACCATCATCTCATGGTGGGTCACTTTCTAATGAGAAATTAATGGAGTTATATGGAGATCAATTAGAGGGGTTCTATCACATTGCTCAACAGCTTGTGACTTCTCATTTGCCAAATAAAGACTATGCTGCAATCTTGCTTGAATATGCAAAGGATCAGGAGGAATTAAAGGAGAAGAATGCCGATCTAGCTGAAAATGCAGAAACAAATGTGGATGCCTGGCTGGATGGTAAATCTGCAGTTAGTATGGAGGAAGCTTTGGAGTGGACAAGGCAGAAATATCTTATTTCTCTTGGATCCTGTGAGAAGACCTTCACTCCAAGTGCTATATATGATGCAATTCATGAAGCTGCCAAGGTTTAGCTTCAGTCCAACCACTACCTTGCCAAGGGAGTTCAATCTGAAATTCAAAATCACAGAACCAAGGTAAAGGGCACATTGCTGGCTATTGAAAATAAGCTCAGGACTGGAGGAATGTATGGGGGCAATGCCAAGGGAGATTCTGTGAAGACTTCACTTCTCAATTCCAAGATGGACTCCCTAGAGAAAGTGTTTAATGAAATGATTCACAGTAACACAGTCATCCTAGATAATCAAAGGAAAATCAACAATATGGTTGAAGTATTGTACAAAAACAGGCATGCAGACAGGTTGCTTGAGAATGTGCCCATTCACACCTTGTCTCCATTTCAAGTGGATCTGTTCTACCAGTCCAAGGCCAAAGATGAAGTTGCAAAGGCCTCCACAATTGACACTTTAAATGCTAGAGTGGATTCTCTCACATCCACAGTATCCAAAGTTGTTTCAGATGTCCAAAGCATGAAGAAAGAGTCTGTCAATTCCTCTGCAAATTAAAGGGCCTCACTAGCTAACATTTCTGCTCAACTCACTTCTCTACAATCACTAATTTCCAAGATAGGCACAATTGGTCAGGCTCCTCCAGAACAATTGCCGCCTCAAATCAAGCCAAGTCATTCTTCTTTTCTCCAAAGTCAAGATATCAACCCTAAGGGGGAGAAGGAAAGGAGAGAAGAGATAGAGGCTGAAAGGCAAAAGGCAGTTATGAAAAAGCTCAGGAGTGAAATTTTAAAGCCCAATTCTGACAAAGATTTTCTTGACCTTCTGTATCATATCAAAAAGCAAGTCAAGGGAAATCATTGGAGTTATAAGAAGATGTCTGATAATGCTATTGTTGCAGTGAGGGGAGTTAAGTTTGAACAGAATGGACAAATGTTCAAAGAGCCTCTAATTCAAATGGAGTCAGGCTATTTTAAAGTCTCAGTTGATTTATTCAAAAGACTATCATATACTGAGCTGGAATGTCTGTACAAGGCAGTGGAGTTGGTAACCCAGGAAGATGAAGAATTGAAGAAGCAAATTTTGGGACCTCTCCTACCTCTTGCTTTGCCTGAATCCTACTGTGTCCCAGATGGTGTGATGTTCATGACTAGAGGAGAAAAACATGCTCATTTCAAAATTCCTCAACATCTCAACTCAGGAAACAGAAGTCAAATCATAAACCTGATTGAGTTAATTGAAAAGAAGAAAGTAAAACAAGTTGAAGACAATGTGATAGTGGAAAAGATGAAGAAGTTTATCAAAGATCAACTATCTGATTTTGCAAGTGAAGAATTGAAAAATCAAAAGAAAGATGATGACAAGGATCAGGACAAGAAAGACAAAAAGCCTGAATCCAGGAGTGATAAGGATGAAAAGAAGGAGAACAAGAAAAAGGAGAATGCAGAAAAGAAGAAAAGAGATATTTCTGAAAAGGAGAAACAGTATCAAAGGAGAAATCCTTCTAAGCAGCAAGGTGTTGGTACTCACTCTAGCACACCTACCAAATCTCAGGGTACTAGTGTGATATCAACAGTTTCTGAAACTGCAACTGCCATCAAATCCAAATCTCTAAGAAGGATGTTCATGAAAGTAACTGCACATGGAGTAATAAGGAGAGAAATTAAAAAGGATCAGTCAAGGAAATTGAAGCCAAGTCAACATCTCAAAGTCAACACTGCCACAACAACTAAATTCAAGAATTCTACTAGCTCATTGCTAGTTAGATGTCCTAAGTGGAGAAAACAACTTGTTGTTCCAGATAAGGGTCTGCAAGTTAAGCCTATCCAAGAAATTGCAGAAGTCAACAAACAGAGGTTAAAACAATGGAAGGCTAACAAGATTGCCAAAGTTGAAATCAGGGACAAAAGGATGTTTATCACAACTGTTGATGGGGAAGAAAGAGGTTTTCATCATGATAACAATAGTGCTACCACTCATGACATTAGGAGAGTGATCAGCCTTTTTGACAAGAAAAGCATGATTAACAAGTTGAGAATGATGGAAATGGCTCAGTATTTAGAAAAAAAGTATCAGAAAAAGCTTGACAATGTAAGGTACATGGAGGAGATGGTTGAAAAGAAAAGGAAGGAGGAGGAGAGAATAGAGAAATTGTCTGAAGAGCTAAGAAGGCAGGGAAAATGCAGGGTGTTCAATGACCCTGATAGAATTGAGTTCAAACTAAGAAGTGGATCCACAATCAAAATCAGGCTGAAGTTTATTCAAGACTATCATATGCAAACTCTCAAGATTGCTGCTGACATGTTAAAGGATTCTATCTTGATAGAGGAAGTTATGGCCAGGCAACAGCTTTTGGAAGTCATTGAAGAACATAAGGCAAGGGAAGAAAGAGAAAGAAAAGAGAAATATGACCAGGCAGCTCACCACCACCAACAACAACATAGGTAGGCTTGATATCTTGTATTGATTTGTAAAATTCATCATTTCCCAAATTGGGGGAGATTGTTGGACTTAAATCAAGCCTAGCCTATTTAATTATCTGTCTTGCTGTAACATAATCTCTACTTCTATAATAGTGTAGTGACTTAGATATTCTTGTATAAAATTGCAGATAGAAGTCTACTCAGTCTGTTTCTCAATTGTAAATAGAGTCAAAATAAAGTCTGTTAGAAGATTCAAGCTGAATCATGCAATAAGACAAAGAAGGCTTTGGAGAAATAAAGGAAGACATCTGAGAACTCTATCAAGGCAATTACTCAGTCGAGAAGTCTACTATTCAAGAAGTCAGAACTGTGGAAACATTTCGAGAAGTCTCAAAACACACTCAACTACTCAGTACTCGATCGAGAAGTCAGACATTCGACAAGTCAAGTATTGAAGCTATTCGAGTAGTGTCAATTATGAATCATTCGAGAAGTGAGAAAAATAAATCAATTCGAGAAGTTAATAAAAGGAGCATTCGAGAAGTGGTAAAGCTGAGGCATTCGAGAAGTCACAATTTCAAGTGTACATTTGAGAAGTCTAACCTGATCGAGAAGTCATCAAATAGAGTATGCGATCGAGAAGTCTAGTCATTTGAGAAGTCAATCATTCAAAGACCAGTCGAGTTGTCATAGCCAGTACTCAATCGAGAAGTCAATCTCTATGACTTCTCGAATTAATTCAAACAGAGTACTCGACTGCACCAATGAGCTATTTTCAAGGAAAATTGCAGAACAAGTCAGATAATTCTGAAGCTCTGTTTTTACAGGATGAGTCAAGCCTGCAAGGATAGAGACAAGTCTACAATGAAGCTGGGAAGTCAATCAAGACAAAAGACAGAAGAGATAAGGCTGGATGTAGCAGACTGTCACAGTAATGTGTTAGCTAGAAATAGATATCAGTCAAATATAAAGCATGTCTTGTCTATTTCTAATTATAGCTAAACTATCTTATGTGAGCATGTGCACATGACATGTTGTCTATATACTTTATGCTCAGCCACATTTGATAGTGTCTTGAGTAATTTTACAATTGTAATCTTCCTAGAACAAGAAGTTGAAATTCAATTTGAATTTCAGATTGTAGCAAAGATTCTTTCTAATACAAATTAGATTGAAAGTTACATCATGTGTTTATTTTCATGTTCTATGTTTTGATAAACACTTAACATGTTTAAAATTCATTCGTAGAATCACAGTTCATCTACCTTCCTTAAGTTCATCAAAGAGAAGAAGAAGAAAAAGAAAAGGTTGAAGTATACATTCACCCCCCTGTAAACTTCTGAACTCATAATTCCTAACAAAGATGACAGTAGAGATTTAGAAAAAATGTATGCAATGTTTATGTATATAGGTCAAAAAATGGGAATCGGGTAGATACATGGGTTTGTATTAATGTTTGGGTCATGCCAACTTGTATCCACATAAGCAATCCAAGTCAGTTTTTCGTTGAAAATTTAACGTGAGTAATTGTGAAAACTTAAATGATAATTTTTAACAATTGTGGGATCCATTTGAGAGTTTTTTGATTTCGAGAACCCAATTACAATTTGTGTTTCAGTTTGATGACCATATTGTCATTTACCCTATCGTATGAATGTGAGAAATCAGAAATGGCAAGTTGAGTAAATAGTAGCAAATTTAAAGCCCCCTTACCTATTCTATTTTCTAATTTACTTAACTTTCTCTCTCTCTCACACACACACACACACACTTAAATTCGTTCATCTCTCTCGACCGAGTTTCACTCGCTCCATCTGCATCGCAATTATCATCCGATCCCGTTCATTTCTCTCGCCGGCATGTTACCACAATGTTGATTGTCATATGCTCGCCGACGAATCTTAGTTAGAAACCGCGTTGATTTTGTCGATCTCTCCTCTTTTGTAATTACAACCTCTTTTTATCTCTCTTTATATATATGTTTATGTTTGTGTGTATATGTGTTTATGTATGTGCATTCGAATGAAATTCTTGTTTTGAAAGGTTTTGTGAACGTTAATGGCGATTAAGAAAGGAATACAGAGGAATAGAGCTTCTGGATCTGTATTTGCTATTGCCATTCTTATATCGTTTTCGATATTAGCTCCGTTGCTGTTCTTCGTAGGACGAGGACTCTACATTACTACTGCTTCTACTTCATTTGGTTAGTGTTTGTGTACATGCATGTGCATTTATCTATTCGTGTTTAAACTCGATGAAAGAAGAAGAAAGTTGAAAATTTGTCGTAATTAAGTGACTTTAGGTTTTTCAAGTGAGATTTATGATTGTTTTTGTGGATGTCGAATTAGTTAATTAGCTGACTTGTTCTTGTTTTGATATAATATGTATGAGTAACTACGGAAATTGAAGGTTAGTTATATGCTAATATGCTAGATACTTTCTTACAACGGATGTAACTGATTTTCAATTGAGTGTAATGAAGTGCATTTATACGCGAGACTCTATTTGGGACTAAAAATGTTCAATTAATATGCGTAGTTCTTTTAAGGATTTACTTGCTTTCATTCGAATAAAGTTGGAATGAAGTTAGCTTTCATGAATATAACACCATTCTTATGTTTCTGAATTTGAGAGTCGAGTTGTGGGTTTGTGATGATGATTTTTTCAATTTGAACATTTGTATGAATAATGGTCGTCAGTTGTGTGACTTTATTAGCAGCTATCCTAATAGAAGCACAACCATCAGAGCATTAAAATCTGTAGTTGATGCTTAAGATAGGACCCAAAAATATCAATTGACTGTAGTGTGATAAATATAAATATGAATTAACCATTCTAAGGAGATGGTCTCGAGCAATCCTAGTAGTTATTTTTAATGCGTTGTGACTTGTAAATTAATTGTACAGTTCTATAGGAAAAAGAGGAATATTTAATTTCTGTAATATATTTGGCGTATCTATGTTATATAGATAATTTGAAGTATTAGAGAATGATATAAGCATGACACTAATGAAACTATGAAATAAATCCTTTTGAAGTTATGGTTTTGGAGAATGCTCATATATGATTAATTAAATAGCCAATCCTTAATCAATCAGCAAGTAAACAGTGAAGCTGTAAATTTTGTAAGGTATGAAGCATTATACAATTGTATTCATCCTCACATTAGATAATTATGCCATTTGGGAAGAATGAAGATAAATCTCTTGGATAATTATGATTTATGCCATTAGATTAAAAATTGCATAAAAAGAACATTCAACATTTTTCAACCATAATATATCATTTATGTTATATGAGTCTGGCGACAGTATCAATTTCTTTCAAATTTTAAGTTAAGCTATAGTTGTTTTCTGATTTTTTTTTGTTTTGTTTAGTGCCGATTTCAGTTTCTGGAATATAATTTGTGGTTTTAAGATTTGTAAGGCTTCAAACTTTTAATATGTATCCCATAAACCAAAAATTGTTTCTGGAAAGGGACCTGCCTTACATGTATCATGTACTCTGTCTCTATTCAGAGTTCTTGTATAGTGCTGAAAGTTTGTTTTATTTGTTGTATTATGTCGGTGGCTGAGTGAAACTTTTTAAAAATTGATTCTTGTGTTTACAATTTAATGGCTTCATCTTTTACCATACTAGAAGTCTTAAAAAAAACAAAAGCAAAGTTTTAGAAATATGGTGTTTTACTAATGCCCCTGCCTCCACCCCCAATTAGAGTGTAGCTTTGCCCTCATGTTCATTTTGCAAGATTAAGCCTTAAGTGGTGTTATTTGAGAACATCAAGGTCTTGGTTCTGTTGTAACTATTTGTTGCCTCTTTAATGTAAGATGCACTTCAATGCAATATTATATAATAAGAAAGTGGTTCTTACTTTGACTTTTTATTATTTTTAAAGTACACGTCTAATAATTATCTAGCAGTCCCTCTATGTCAAGGGGCTCGTTCCAATACTCAGTACCATACAAGAAATAATATATTTATACCAATATAATAGTGTATTGTATTAGTGTTTGTAGCGTTTTATTACCTTCTATTTTTTCCTGTTTTTGCAGATGAACAGGATATTTCAAGCAGTCCTATTAAGCAGGTAACCTTCTTTATACACCTATTATAATATAAGTAATCTTGCTAAGTAGATCAATATTCAATAATTGAAATTGCAGGACTTGGATTGGAGAGAAAAGTTGGCTTTGCAAAATGTTAAATCGCTCTTCTCAAGAGAGGCAAGTTTGGTTATTAGAACTTCCGTACAAAGTTATTTTCGAGTTCTAGCTTCTATTATTGTAGTTTCGATATAGTGGCATGTTCTTGATTATCTGACTCGTGAATTTTAACTACAGGTTATCGATGTAATCAAAGCCAACACAAATGATTTGGGCCCTTTAAGTCTTGATTCTTTCAGGAAAAACAATCTATCGGCTTCCTGGAAGTTTGTTGGACAAGAGATTCAAGTTGACAAAATTTCTCCCTTGGCTAAGGTCAGGGTTACTATTAACCACATCTGTTTATCATGGTTACTTTATATCTTTTTATGTAGTACGAGTCCTGTTTGACATGAATCTTCTCATGTATTATTTTCCATTAATCTTGCACCTCAAGGCCAATGAAATAGCTGAAAAAATTGTACACAAAACTCCTAAAGGCAAAGAAGAGGATTCTTCAGATGGTAAAAATCTTTCTTCTTATATAAAGTTGTCAATAGGAATATAGAATTTACAGTTTTTTCTCTCTCTTTCAGCTGGTCATATTCAGTTTGTTGATACACCTGCTAAACTAGCAAGAAGGGTATGTATAAATATCTTTGACTTTGATTTGTATTGTTGTTACTTAAACTTGTTTTACATCTTGAGATATGTTTACTATAAAGTAGTTGTCATCTGAAAGAAAGAAGTTAATCGTAGCTTTGCAATCAATCTGCAGCCAAAAAGTTTGTCCACCAGTTCGAATGATAATTCCATCTTCTTAAATTTTGTGCAGCAATTAAGAGAGAAAAAAAGAGAAAAGCGGGCAGCTGATTTGGTAAAACAAGATGATGCTGTAATCGTGAAGCTTGAAAATGCTGCTATTGAACGTTCCAAATCAGTTGACTCTGCAGTCCTGGGTAAGTTCAATATTTGGAGGAGAGAGAATGAGAATGAGAATTCTGATTCGACTGTTCGATTGATTCATGATCAAATAATTATGGCAAGGGTGTATTTAAGCATCGCGACAATGAAGAATCAAACTGATTTAGCTCATGAACTACAAAATCGACTTAAAGAAAGTCAGCATAATCTAGGAGACGCAACTTCAGATTCTGATCTGATTCGCAGGTAGTATATATGTTCATCTTTAGCATTTTTCACAATTATACACTTAATATCTCTTACTGTTCTATATATGACAGTTCTGACACACTTATCTGACTCGAAGCATGATATGTATGCAGTGCCCCTGACAAAATTAAAGCCATGGGCCAAGTGTTATCAAAAGCTAAAGAAAAATTGTATGACTGTAAGCTTGTTACTGGGAAACTAAGAGCGATGCTTCAAACTGCTGATGAACAAGTTCGGAGTCTAAAAAAGCAGAGCACATTCTTGAGTCAGTTAGCAGCAAAGACAATCCCAAATGGTATCCATTGCTTATCTATGCGTCTAACCATAGATTACTACCTCCTTTCACCTGAGAAAAGAAAATTCCCTAAAAGCGAGAATCTGGAGAATCCAAAACTTTATCATTATGCCCTTTTCTCTGACAATGTTTTGGCAGCCTCTGTTGTCGTCAACTCAGCTATCATGAATGCTAAGGTGAATCTCCCCTCCCCCCTCTCTCATATATTATATAAAATATTTTGGATCCAAAACCTTCTAATTATTTCCTCTTCTCTGACAATCTCTCTCATGCACAAACAATATTCCTCAAAAATGGATATGCCAATGAGTCAGTATCTTGAAATACTCATATGTCCTATAAAAATAAGGCTCTGCATTGCATTTTACAATTTCAATACTATTGACATTTCTGTTGAAGAAATTTGTTATATAAGACCGTCTTTAAATTTAAAACTCATCTATACTACATCTTCCCTAAGCTGTTAGCATAACTAATTTTATGTTGGAGAACAAGTTGTGTCCTCTATTATCCCTTTAAAATAAACATGCTATATGGTTGGATTGCAGGAGCCTGAAAAACATGTTTTTCATCTTGTTTCTGATAAGTTGAACTTTGGAGCTATGAGTATGTGGTTTCTCTTAAATCCTCCGGGAAAAGCTACCATCCATGTTGAAAATGTAGATGAATTCAAGTGGCTTAACTCATCATACTGTCCAGTTCTGCGGCAATTAGAGTCTGCTGCCATGAAAGAGTATTATTTCAAGTCAGATCATGCCACCACTGCTGGTTCATCTAACCTTAAGTATAGGAACCCAAAATATCTGTCCATGCTTAATCACCTTAGGTTTTATCTCCCACAGGTTTATCCTAAGTTGGATAAGATACTTTTCCTTGATGATGACATAGTTGTTCAGAAGGACTTGACTGGATTGTGGTCAGTGGATCTGCATGGGAAAGTTAATGGTGCAGTTGAAACCTGCGGCGAGAGCTTTCACCGTTTTGACAAGTATCTTAATTTTTCAAATCCGCATATTGCAAGTAATTTTGATCCTAATGCATGTGGTTGGGCATATGGTATGAACATATTTGATCTCAAGGAGTGGAAAAAGAAGGATATAACTGGCATATACCACAAGTGGCAGAACATGGTAAATTGTTCTTGACCCTTCATTTATATTTATAATTTATAATATGTGGTTTTTAACAATCGTCCTTAGCTAAGCATCTGAACTGATGAAGACCGGCAAACTAACTGAAAATAAAACTTCAAGCATAAGTTTTTAAGGTGCTGCAGTCTGCAAAAGGTTGATACCTTTCAATCTGCTCTATAATATGGACTTTCTTTTTCTTTTAAGTTTTTACTGGGGATTATATAGCTTTTTCTAATTATTCCTTCCAAAATTAACTAAGCAGAGAGATGAAATAATATAATATCTAATATAGTTTAATATGTTTTTCTCTGAACCTTCACTAATTCAGTTTGTTCCGATTTGCTGCCTTGCATTTTGATTAGAATGAAGATAGAGTTCTGTGGAAGCTTGGGACTTTACCTCCTGGACTTATGACATTTTATAGGCTTACACATCCACTTGATAAGTCTTGGCATGTGCTTGGTCTGGGTTATAATCCGAGCGTGGACAAGACAGATATTGAGAATGCAGCTGTTATTCACTACAATGGCAATATGAAACCCTGGTTGGAGTTGGCTATGAGAAAGTATAGATCATACTGGACTAAATATATTAAGTTTGACCATCCTTATATCCACAATTGCAAATTAAGTGAATAAACATTTCACAAAGAATGTCCTGCTATCCTGCCCTCTCTTTCCATACAACACCCCCTACATCGGTTCAATGTAGTTTATAAGAAAGGATACCTATTTTGGTGCTCAACCTTCATAAACCCATTTTCTCACATTATTTATTCTTCAGCGTAATTCAAACTTATTCATTGTCATGCCCCCTTCTACATGGATTCTGCAATCGTCAACAGAGTCACATTTGTTTATTAATTTGTAGGACTCACATATAGGATATGTTTCTGTAGCAATGTTAGATGTGAACAGTGTATAATCATAGTTTGTAAGGATATGAATGTCAAAATGATGTATTTTTTAAATGTCAGCTTACTCGTAGAGTAAAACTTAATACACTGATTGCTATTCTATCAAATAACCTGTACTTAATTCCGGATGTCATCATTGTGTTTGTGTTTAGAAGTTATAGTTCTGGTTGACTGCATTTCCTTTTGATGTCATGTTTTCATTTTTGAACCGGAATCTGCATCATGGTCTCCGATACTTGCTTCAGATTTCACTGGCTGCTTTAGATATATTTGTGTGTTGGTTTTAACAAATTTCTGAATATTCTGTTTGGCCAATATATCAGATTCTGTAGGGCTTTTTAGCAAGAGTCATGTCTTGGAGTTGCGTTATAACAGTAGCTACATTCTTTTGATTCTGTGGTAAGTTTTGTTCACTTGTATACAGAATCCAAGACTTCTACATTTTTTTAGAAAAACTGCAACATTATTTACTTAATTCTTAACGACCCAAAAAACAAAAGAACACTGCAGATGCTAGATAGTATTGATGTAAATCCATTAGTTGTTTCTGGAGTTTGAACACACAGATTAATATTTGATTCAGGTTCACAATAGACAATAGTTGTATCTATTTTTTTAAATATAACACATGTTATATTCTATGTTCATTATTCACCATCATGGAATAACGAATAAAGTAATAGTCATATTAATTTCTTGTTCGACTTCACATTTAAATTCAGTGACGGTCCCAGACTCAAATTCCACTGAGGGTCAAGCATAAGTTTAAAAGAGAATTTACATTTCATTTAAAATATGCAAACACATGTATTTTTAACAAAACATATAAAAATAAAATCATATAAAATATATTTGTTAATACTATGTCCAAGGTGTAACTCACCCAATTACCCATATGAAAATTTTTTGCAAAACCACTTGCCAACTTAAAATATATACTGAGAAACTAAAACTAGTGTATTAATTTGATAACCTCAGGGAGGGCCAAGACGTACCCAGGGCCTAGGATAGGTCGGCTACTGCATTTAATGTGCTGTATAAACAATAAATACAAACTAATATTTGAAACTAACACAATTCTTTTCTAAATTTAGGCTAATTCTTAGCTTCTCATGTCATGACTTGCTAGATTTTTAACGATTATATTAATATCGTTTCTAATTTTATTCAAATTATTTCCAACTAATGCTTACAATAGTCAGATATAAATCTTTACACTTTACCACATGCACCAAGGATTTCCACAAAGGGTGCTCAATCATTGTGGTGTTGTAAAGGTCCACAGCAGCGTCGTGGTAGCCTTACAAGAAATTTACTCTTGCAGTTGAAGTGACAATGAAAACAGCAAGAACAAAGAAAAGACTTCTCACGAACTGCGAAAATCAGTTTTCAAACAAGCATGAACACACTAGATAATACTACGAAAGTGCTTATAACTAACCTCCGGGTATGCTTATATCATTCGTTGAGGACCGGAGTTAGTAAGGGCTTATTGGAGAAAAATGCTTCCAAGTTCCCTGAAATAAGTTCATAGGAATCCCACAAAGATTCCTTGGTAAAGACGCCTCGATGGGGAGACAGAACAATATTATTCAGTTCAAGCAAGTCATCTGGAACATTGGGCTCATCAGCAAACACATCAAGACCAGCACCAGCAATCTCTCCTTGCACCAAACAGCGCACCAGTTCTTTCTCATCTACAATAGCCCCGCGTGCTACATTGACAATGAACCCTTGATTCCCTAGAGCTGACAGGACCTCCTTATTAATCATGTGGTAGGTTTCGTCCGTTAATGCACAACAAATGACAAGTACATCAGAATTTAAAGCTAGTTCAAGGAGATCAGCATAATGAGGAAATGAAACAGATGGCTTCTTCATCCTGGAATTGTATGAGAGAATGCAACCAAATGCTTCAAGCCTTTTTGCAACTTGGAAGCCTATACTTCCTAGTCCAACAATCCCAACTCGTTTACCTCCCAACTGAAACACCAATTGCATTGTTAGATTACAAGTAGTGGAAGTATTACCAAGCATGAACCGAATTAATGCAGTCCAATTTTAAGTTAAATATTTCTTGCACAAAACATAAAACAAACCAATATCATTTAACCTTTCCAGACGCCTCCCATTACACGTTGCCTTAACTAGTACATCGTATGTGTAAGTTTGTAACTATGATAAGAAGATATTCAAATACTCACACACCCATGCTACACTAAGGCTCCGATCCGATCCTCAATTATATTATGAGAAGATAGGCTACTACGGTACAAGACTACTCATAACTAAGTAGTGGCAAAAGGACCTTGAGGGTATAAGGCCGCGTACATCCTGCTTTTCTCAGAGCCTGCTCCAACTAGAATAACCAAATTTAACCCTCTTCCCTTCACATTATCATCCCATCATTTTCAAAATAAACAGGTACTAGAAAATAACCACATATGAATTATTAAGCAACAAAATAACAGCAAATTAAAATCAGCTAATTCATGATAATGGCTTCCTGTATGCCCAAAAATCCCCGCCAATTAAAATCAGCCAAGTCATGAAAAAGTAGTTGTTAGAGTGCCTTCATGGGCACACACTAGAAAGACCCACTAGTAAATAACAAAATGCACACTAAACCCCTCATATTCAAACCCAATCAAATCAATCAACAAGCTCACTGCAATATATCTGACCTTGCAACCAAGAGGAAACTCTGTGGACCAAAGTCCAGCACGAACAAACTTATCCCCAGCACTAATCTTCCTAACCAAATCAATCAACAATCCTACTGCAATATCCGCAACATCATCCGTAAAAATCTTAGCAGTATTAGCCACCTTAATCCCACGGCGCCTACACTCATGCAAGTCAATATGGTCAGCGCCAACGCTGCTAGTAACTATAACCCGAAGCCGAGGAAGAAGGCTGATGATCTCAGCAGTAATACAAGTATAAGCATTACATACGAGTGCTCGAATAGACAGAGCATGAGTAGAAAGGAACTGGTTGGTGGGGAGTGCAGATTCCCATGCTTTGACAAAATGGAATCTCCGGCAGAAAAGATTCTCGTGGAGTTTGAAAACGTGCGGGGGTTTAAGGATCAGGACTTTACAGAGTTCTTGAGAGGCTTTTTCATGGGGTGCTGCCATTTTAGTTGGAAGAGTGATGTGTGTTTCGGATGGTTTGAGTTTGTTTGGGACTTGAGTTGATGATGAATCTTGATTCTTGATTCTTTTCGACAAATAATGTTTTAACAAATGTCGTGGTAAGAAGAGATATATGTATCATGACTGGCACGATTGTTTTGTAAAGTATAGTACTATAATTCGACTTATTTACGAAAAAATTTAGCCTAATATCTATTGCGATTTAACTTGATTCGGGTTTATAATTGTGTTTGATATTAATTTGTTGATAAATGAATTGAATTTTATGTTGTTAAGTATTAAATTATTTATAAATATCTTAATTACTTTACAATTGGGTTGAAGTGAGATTCAGACATTCAGTTACTGGGGCTAGAATTATTTTTCTGAAGTAACTATTGAAGTGCTGTTAGATCTCATATATAAAAATTTGTCACAGGCCTGACCTTTTTCTGCCAATGAGATTCACTAAGCAAAATACATTGTGAACAGATATTTGATCTGACCTTATAACCGAGAGGAAAGTCAGACCAAAGCCGAGAACCAGAACGAACAAATTTATCACCAGCACTAACATTCCTAAGCACATCAATCAGCAATCCCACTGCAATATCCGCAACATCATCCGCAAATATTTTAGCAATGTTGGCCACCTTGATCCCGCGGCAATGACACTCGTGGAGATCAATGTGGTCGACGCCAACGCTGCTAGTAACAACTAGTCGAAGCCACGGAAGCAGGCTGAGGATATCAGAGGTAATAGGAGTAAAAGAGTTACAAAAGAGTGCTTCAACAGACTGATTATTAGAAAGGAACTGGTTAGTGGAAAGTGGAGATTCCCATGCTTTAATAAAATGGAATCTCTGGCAGAAAAGATTCTCGTGGAGCTTGAAAACGCGCGGGGGTTTAAGGACCAGGACTTTCAAGAGTTCTTTCGAGTTTTTTTCATGGGATGACACCAATTTTGTTGCAGCAGTGATGCATTTCAATGGTTGATGTATGCTTTCAATGGCTAGACACGGATTTGGTAGTTGATAACGATTCATGATTGTTTTAGAAATGGAGGTCGTCCAACTAACATAGTACAAACAAATATATACCACATAAGAATGAGTGATAGCTGCATTATTTCAGGAGTTTGACCCCAGTCGAGAGCCCGAAGAAAGTAACCTTTTAAAAGTTGTTTTCATAAAATACATACTTGCATTTAATATTTTTGAATTTCAAAAATATCATGTATTGATGTAGAAATATATATTATGTATATATTTATATATTTCTTAGAGAGAGCATACAAGGGAAAGAGCTAAATACTTCATTGTATATAGATTTTATCATACAAACAAGTTTATACAGGAGTCATATATATAGCACATACAATTAAGTTACATAGACAAACCAAAAGCCATAGACAAATGAAAGGCCAAATGTTTACTATTAATGAGAGAAACACAAGAGTCATCCATGTATATACATAACACTCCCCCTGGATGACTGATACGAACATCATGCCTCGTTAAAACCTTACTAGGAAAAATTCTGTGGGAAAAATCCTAGTGAAAGAAAAAGAGTACATGAGTTTGTACAAAAGAAAAGATAAAGAGTGTATAATTAATGTATGTCTCTCCCTCATCGCAGCATGATAATAATGTCAACATATATCTCGAAATCTTCGCATCCCAATCATGTGCACTAATTTCTCGAAGGGAGATGTAGGAAGTGCCTTTGTGAACAAATCTGCTAAATTATCGCATGAATGTATCTGACAAACATTGATTACTCCCTTTTGATGTAGCTCGTGAGTAAAGAAGAACTTTGGATCAATGTGCTTTGTCCTATCTCCTTTAATGTAACCTTCTTTGGTCTGAGTGATACAAGCTTCATTATCTTCGTATAAGGTAGTAGGAATTCCTTTGTTGAGTGAAAGACCGCATGATTCTCGAATATGGTGGACCAGAGACCTTAGCCATACACATTCTCTGCTTGCTTCATGAAGTGCCAGTAACTCAACATGATTCGAAGAAGTTGCTGCAAGGGTCTGTTTTACAGACCGCCAAGATATTGCAGTATCACCATATGTAAATACGTAACATGTCTGTGATCTTCCTTTGTGGGGATCAGATCGATATCCAGCATCAGCGTAACCAATTAATTCTGCATTTGAGTCTTTCGAATAAAATAAACCCATATCCATTGTTCCTCGAAGATATCTAAAAATTTGTTTGACACCAGTCCAATGCCTTCGAGTTGGAGCAGAACTGTGTCTTGCCAATAGATTAACAGAAAATGCAATATCAGGACGCGTACAATTGGCAAGGTACATTAGTGCTCCAATGGCACTAAGATATGGTACTTCAAGACCAAGAAGTTCTTCTCCTTTTTCTCTTGGGCGGAATGGATCCTTTTTCTTTTCAAGTGAACGTACAACCATAGGTGTACTCACATGATAAGATTTATCCATAACAAACCACTTAAGTATCTTTTCAATATATGATGACTGATGAACAAAGACTCCTTTCGATAAATGTTCAACCTGAAAACCAAGACACAATTTTGTTTTACCCAAATCTTTCATCTCAAATTCTCTTTTTAAACATGAGACTGCCTCATCAAGTTCAACTGGAGTTCCAATGATATTCAAATCATCAACATAAACTGCAATGATAGTAAAGCCCATTTTTGTTCTTTTGATGAAGACACATGGACAAATAATATTATTAACATATCCTTCTTTTAAAAGATACTCACTGAGACGATTATACCACATTCGTCCTGATTGTTTCAATCCGTATATAGACCTTCGTAATTTAATTGAGTACACTTCTCGTGGTCTTGAGTTATATGTTTCAGGCATTTTTAGTCCTTCGGGGATTTTCATAAAAATATCATTATTAAGTGTCCCATATAAGTAAGCGGTCACAACATCCAGTAAGTTCATTGAGAGTCCCTCCAAAATTGACAAATTAATCAAGAATCTAAATGTTGTTGCATCCATTACTGGCGAATAAGTCTCTTCATAATCAATTCCCGGTCTTTGTGAGAAGCCTTGTGCAACAAGACGTGCTTTATATCTCACAACTTCATTTTTTTCATTTCTTTTTCGCACGAATACCCATCTATAACCAACGGATTTCACTCCTATAGGTGTTTGGACAATGGGACCAAAAACTTGATGTTTCTCAAGTGATTTCAATTTTGCCTCAATAGCATCATTCCATTTTGGCCAATCGTTTCTTCTTTTACATTCGTAGATCGATCTAGGTTCATGATCCTCTATTTCTTCACAAATGTCAAGAGCAACTGCATATGCAAATATCTCATCCATGACAATATCTTTTCTATTCCACCTTTTTCCTGAAATGATATAATTTATCGAGATCTCTTCATTGTCTTCAGTTTCAGGTGTTTGATCATCTTTTGAAGACGTCTCTTCATTGATCAAATCTATTTCGTTAGAAATGATGTCATTTGATGTATCAGTTTGCTTATCAAGTTTCCTTGCTTTCCTAGGATTTTTATCCTTGGATCCAATAGGTCTACCACGCTTCTGGCGTGCTTTAGACTCATTTGCTAGCATGATTTTATTTTCTTCGCCAAGAAGTTTTATTTTACAAAGAACATTGATAGCTGGTATATGTGACTTTGTCACTGTCTTGACATCAGTGAATGAATCAGGCAATGTATTTGCCACTTCTTGTAGGTGGATAATCTTTTGAACTTCAAGTTCACATTGATTTGTGCGAGGATCATAATGAGACAGTGATGTTGCATTCCATAAAATTTCTTGTCTTTCTTTATCAAATTTTGACTTCTCTCCCCCTAATGCAGGAAAAACTGTCTCATCAAAATGACAGTCGGCAAACCTTGCTTTGAATAAATCACCAGTCGTGGGCTCTAAATATTTAATAATTGAGGGAGAGTCAAACCCAACATATACCCCTAATCTTCTTTGGGGACCCATTTTCGTTCGTTGGGGAGATGATATCGGAACATAAACTGCACACCCAAAAACTCTTAAGTGAGAGATATTTGGTTCTTGACCATTTACAAGCTGTAATGGGGAATATTTATGATAAGCAGTTGGTCTTAAACGAACAAGTGATGCAGCATGTAATATTGCATGCCCCCATGCAGTATTTGGTAAATGTGTCCTCATGAGTAAAGGTCTAGCAATCAACTTTAACCGCTTAATAAAAGATTCCGCTAAACCATTTTGGGTATGTGTGTGAGGAACCGGATATTCTATGTCAATCCCAATCGCCATGCAATAATCTTTAAAAGATTGAGATGTGAATTCTCCTGCATTATCCATTCGGATTTTCTTAATTGCATGATCCGGAAATTGTGTCCTCAACCGAATTATTTGAGCAAGGAGTCTTGCAAATGCCACATTACGAGTAGATAATAAACTAACATGTGACCAACGTGTTGAAGCATCTATAAGTACCATAAAATACTGAAATGGCCTACTTGATGGGGTAATAGGTCCACATATATCTCCTTGTATTCGTTCTAAAAATGTTGGACATTCAGTTGCAACTTTTAAAGGAGATGGTCTTGTTATTAGTTTTCCTTGAAAACAAGCAACACAAGAGATATCTTTGGGCAATGGGACAATTTTATTTTTTAATGGATGCCCATTTGAGTTTTCTATGATTCTTCGCATCATTACATGACCCGGATGACCTAAACGGTCATGCCATATATTAAAAAATTTTGGGTCTATTCTATCGTTTATCACCATATGTGTCTCTACTGATTTAATGAAAGTATAATACAATCCAGATTTATATGATGGGAGTTCTTCTATTATTTGTTTCCTCCCCGAGACAATTGACGTGATATATAAATATTCTTCGTCATTTTTATTTGTTGTCTCAATGTGATAACCATTTCTTCGTATATCTTTAAAACTCAATAGGTTTCTTTTTGATCTGGCAGAAAATATTGCATCATTGATGACAAATTGTGTACCATTAGGTAACACTATATTTGCTCTTCCGGAGCCTTCAATAAGATCAAATGCACCAGATATTTTATTTACATTAGCCTTGGCTAGTGTGAGATGCGAAAAATATTTTTTATTTTTTAAAATTGTATGTGTTGTTGCACTATCTGCCAAACAAAGTGATTCCTCATTTTCTACAACACATGATGAGAGGCTTCCAGCCATTTTTTCTTCAAGAGAAAAATAAATAAATAAGCATTTTAATAAATATAAAGGTAATATAATATCTCAAATATTTCATTCATGATTAAAAGGAAGTTACAATATAAAAGTAGGGACAATTACATACGTTAATTAAATTTTAAATTTAAATACTAGATAAGCAAAGAAAAAGCATCTTTTCTTTATTTATAATTTCCCTCATGGCCTCCAACTTTGACAATATCCACATCAACATCTTCGAAAAAATCACCGATTTCCATGTGAGTAAGGGCTGAAGGATCTGCCTGATTTTCACCTTCAAGGTGAGCTTGAAGATGGGCAATCCCCAAAGGATCATTTTGTTCAGTGAAATTAGTTTCAACATTTTTCAAAGAGGCTTGGTAAAGGTCAACAAGATTCTTGGAGGTACGACTCCAATGACCTTTCATCCCACAACGGTGACAAACACTTTCAACCCTTTTATCCATCATACCTCCCTTAGGGTTTTCCTCATTTTTTGTCCATTTTTGGTGGTGAGCTTTTCTTTTAAACTGTGAAAAATTACGGTGGCTTTGACCTCGACCATGTGCAAAACCACGTCCACGGGCATGTCCTCGACCACGACCAACTCCACGCCCACGACCTCGTCCAAAATGCTTATTTTGCTCATGATCATCACTAGTAACAACATTCGCTTCAGGGAATGGTGTTGAACCAGTTGGACGTGCTTGATGATTCTTCATCAAAAGTTCATTATTTTGTTCGGCAAGAAGCAAGACTGATATAAGCTCAGAATATTTCTCAAACTCACGTTCACGATATTGCTGCTGTAGGAGCATATTATTAGCGTGAAAAGTGGAATAAGTCTTTTCCAACATATCCTTATCAGTTATATTTTAACCGCATAACTTTAGTTGAGAAGTTATTTTGAACATTGCGGAATTATACTCGCTTACACTTTTAAAATCTTGCAACCGCAAGTGAAGCCAATCATAGCGAGCTTTAGGTAGTATTTTTGTTTTCTGGTGGTCATATCTTTCCTTTAACTCTTTCCAAAGGATTGATGGATTCTTTATAGTCAAATATTCAGTTTTTAGCCCTTCGTCGAGGTGATGACGGAGAAAAATCATAGCATTTGCTTTTTCTTGCTCAGATGTCACATTCTTTTCTTTTATGGTATCACCAAGACCCATAGCGCTTAGATGGATTTCAGCATCTAGAATCCATGTCAAATAATTTTTGCCAGTGACATCAAGTGTGTTGAACTCGAGTTTCGTAAGGTTTGACATTTTTGAATACTAAAACCACAATATAAGTTTGTTATGATTCGAAAACAGTTACAATATTATACATCAAATTCTAATTATTAAGCATATAATAAAGCAAAACGCATGTGCTTAAATAGCAGTTCATATGAAAATTTTGGAACAATATAACAAGATTAATACATGCATAACAATAAAAGAACAACTCAAGCCATTGATATGTTAATGCCAAAGACAATTAATATAAATGATTTTTACTCCCATTTTTTAATATTAATGCATAAAGATATAATATATAATTTATATACAAACTGCATAGATAAAGCAATAGAAAACAAATGGACTATCCACTCAGCACTCGGGTGGGGAGAAACCAGTGGAACATATAGTCAAGCTACGAGGTCATTAGATCCATTTTTAATAAATTAAGCATGTAAAGCCAATTCATGGAATAAAGCAGACAATTTTTTTTTTCATATATGTATATATATATATATTCAACAATACTAAGAAAAATAATTCTTGATGTACCCTTTTTTTTACACTCATTTTAATAGAACAAATACATTTTAAATATCACATATACAATTTAATTATATGAAAAGAACAAAAGAGTTAAAACATAATAGTGACTTTGGGAATAAAACAAGAAACACAATTATTTAGTAAGATTCTGCATGATCACGTGAGACAATCTACAAATATTTTATTTACATAACAAAAATTAAACTTGTCCACAAAAGAACATTTTAATCTACTGGATATGGTCATGTCACATAGAAATATTGACACAGAGATCCATGTAATACAAATAAAAATAAGCATAAAATAATTATTATAAATATAAGTGGTATACCTTAATATTGAGAAGTATTGATAATTGATGAAAAGCAAGTGCTTGTGTTCGAAAAAGTTACTGCTAAGATGTCTCCACCAATTGTAAATCAAAGATGTTAACTAAACTTCTGTGATTAGTAATTGAAACCCGTAACTCTTTAAGATTACTTCAGAAATACAAACTCTTGTGATACCCAAATCAAACCCGCAAACGTCGTGCTGATAACGTGATGTAGAAATATATATTATGTATATATTTATATATTTCTTAGAGAGAGCATACAAGGGAAAGAGCTAAATACTTCATTGCATATAGATTTTATCATACAAACAAGTTTATACATGAGTCATATATATAGCACATACAATTAAGTTACATAGACAAACCAAAGGTCATAGACAAATGAAAGGCCAAATGTTTACTATTAATGAGAGAAACACAAGAGTCATCCATGTATATACATAACATGTATAACTATTATTTTTTAAAAATATTAATATACGTGCAAAAGTCAAAATGACAAACAAACCATTTATCTTCTCCATATTTTATTGGTGACGAGATTCATTCGTATAAATAGATAATCTTTTGTAATCCAGGACTACCTTATATGTGCGCTAATTCTTTTTCTTGCAAGATAGTAATCGATCTTTTTTGGTTAGCGGTGACAGGAATAACTATCCCATATGACCAGGGAAAAAATAATAGTAACATCGAGTTTAAAATCATTGATGCTGAATTTTGATGTAGTCGATAAACTCGTCAGAACCCTGCACCTAAGCTCTTCATGATGTTCATCTTTGAATGCTAGAATTATTACCACAACCTTGGGCATTACAAGCAATCGTTTGGCCAGCTGAAAAACCAGACTTCTAAACAATCAGCTTTACCAATTAAGAAAATTGTCTGTCCCTCTCGGATACCGGCTTTTCTGAATCCTTCAACCCTGATTTAAACTGCCACTGGCTAGCTGGTTGCCCAAAAAAGGTTGCTCAGCTTTTAAAGCCACCAAATGTTCCTCCAAAACAATAATTTAACTGCATGTTGAACCATTCTGCTGCAATTTATTTGGTTTGCGAGTATAAAGGAAATATATCAAGAGAATCAATAATATAAAAATGGAGATATAGGCTTATGTTAGATGTAGTTTAACACTATATATGTGAAACATGTCAGAATCCTGAACCACTCTGCCGGTATGCCCCCCTTCCCTTCATACATCTTTCTTCAAAAACAGGAGACTAGATTATCTCCAGCTACTGAAGCCTTAATGGATAAATTCGAGGCAGTTACTCCTTAATACGTGAAATATGTTGAATCTTGAACCATTCTGGCCAATTCCAATTCCTACATCCTTCCTCCAGAGTGGTGACCCACCTATCTGCAAGAATCTAAGGCTTTGTGATTGCTCAAAATTAGGCAAACTCCAATTCTTACAGTTCCAAATTGATAATACAAGCTTTGCTAGTGAATCCGGGAGAACTTTTACTGCTCTGAAATTAAGTAGCCTCAAATCAGTCAAGGTTGTAAAAGGTCTTTAGGAGAGACTATCTTCAAGTTAACCAGAGATCAAATTTTCTTTTTTCTTATTTTTCACGCCACAAGGCCATAGAGATGAAGTTTACCTCGAAGATAGATCAGCGCTTGCAGATAAGGATGTATAAATTGTCTTACATATAGCACACAATTATCTCCATTAGTATGAGACCTTTTGGGCATCCAAAAAATTTTTGTATGAGCTTCGACTCAGTCCAAAGCATACAATATTATACTAATGTGGAGTTAAGGGTACATTGTGCAGCCCAACAATTTGGACTAAATGTGGTATATCTTTCTCTCTCAAGTATTAGTAAGAGGGGTGTTGCAGGGCGTCTCCTTTATTCTATCCACCAGGGCGTCCCCTTCAAACCCTCTTATTAAACACTTGGGTAGCTGTTGAATCTTCGGATTAACACAATCCAAAGGATTACTATACTCATGATCACGATCACATCCAAGTGGCAATGACAACAGCCACATCAGATCACTAACAGTCAATGGCAAATAAGGATTTCTTCCTAACCTTTCTTCGGATGGAGTTCGTTCAACTCCACCAAAAAAGGGCTGATTTAATATCAGCCCTTTAATCTGGATAGGATTGATATCCGCATCCATAGCACGTAAACCTGCATGGTAAGCAATGTTACCACCTGCACTAGTACCCATAATATGAACATTAGAATAATCAGCTAGCTCTTTCATCCATGGATCACATCCATTAATTCCCCTTGCTTGATCACGAACCCACATGATGGCCTCCATGGCATCATCGTAAGCAGCTGGAAGGCGGTGTTCAGGGGCAAGACGATACTCAACAGTTATGATTAAGGCAGGGGCAAAAACAGCTGCATGGTTCATCACATGATGAAATGGAGCTGAAATGGCACTCAAGAGAATGAAGCCACCGCCATGAAAATCAATGACGACAGGAAGTTTATTAGTGTGATCAAGAGGGCGGAACAGGCGTAGGAATGTTTGGTTAGTGGTGTTAAGGGGAATGTCTTTGGAGAGAGCAACCTGTTTTTGTGATTCTGAGTTGGCTGATACGGGGGCACGTTCAGGCGTGGGTGGCACACGGGGGAAATCTTCATCTCTGGTGAGTGAACCGTCAGGATTAAGAACAATTTTGAGGAACTCGTATGGTTTATCTATAACAGAGGGATCTCTTTCCATTGTGTTTTCTTGAATGACTTAACTGGTGACAAGACTCATGTATATATAGAGACTAGAGTCGTATTGAAGTGGTTGTAAATGTGACTAATGACTTTTCAAACTCACGTGGTTGGATGGTATTCTGTGGGGAGGGAAGAAAAATGGACCAATAATTTCAAGTAAATAACAAGACTTTTTTAATATACAATTTGAATTCCACCATCCCATCGTCAAATCTAATATTCAACAAAATTTATAATAAATCTAATATTATCTGGTCTCTTTGTTCTTTTGACAGATCAGTGAGAGTTCTGTAAACAGAGGTAGAGGTAATGGATATGATTCTAAACCTCAAAAAATATGTTGCAGACAAGGTGCTTTAGCCGATGTTTCGTTTTGCATGTTAAAAGGATTATAATTTTCAACCCAGAAATTAAATCTCACCTTAAATTAAAGATGAGTAAGATTCAAAAGAAAGAAGGATTTACTTGAAATATGTTGAATGTTGACCATTCTGGCCGACTAACCATTCCCCTTCCAGAATCAAAAGGCTATATGTGAAATATGTTCAAGGCTATACGTAAGATATATATTTTATATAATTGCAACTTGGAATAAAATGACCGCAGTTGCAGGCATTCCACTTTAGACCTGCTCCTTGCTAGTGCTGTTTGTTACAGGAATAATTTACACTAATTATCTCAAACTTTACGTTTGATGATCACGGGTTTTCAGATTATTTCATCCGGAACCTTGTGGTTATTCTTCATGATTTGGTTTTTTATGCTGGTCATGATCATATTGTAAGGTAATTAGTTATAATTATTGGTAATTTAGTGTTTATCGGCGAGTGATGCAAAAGTGCGAAAATTGACTAAAGGTTAGAGAGATGATTTCAGAATATGCTGTGATTACTTTCTAGATGTTCAAACTGTGTTTTTTGCCATGACCTTTTTATTGTAATGTAATATAATGTACTCTAGAGAGATCAAGCCGTCATATTTTACATTTGTCAAATAGAAATAGTTTAAGAGAGTGTCTAAATTGTCTTCCTCTTCAACATATTTCTTATAAAGAAGATACGAAAATATAACATCTGCAGATCAACAACATACGTAACAAAGATGAAGATTAACAACCTGGGAAGGAAGTTCAGGAGTGTGAGAGACACACACCGTTACTTCTTCTCCTGAGGCGGATCTTTCACAGAACCCTCATTCAATCCTTAATTCAACAAGGAAATTTAAACATAACAAGTAAATCATCAATTATATAAGATATAGAGTGAAATAAAATAGATGCAGCTTATCATTCTATATCTGGAAATAGGTTGAAGCTCATACGCTTCTAAAATTTCCCTGCCAAAATAGGACAGCCAAATATAAGGTAGTTTAGAGTGTTGGACTCTTTAACTACGTTAATACTAACTAGATCAGAGCAATTAACCACTTTTAATTTCTCAAGAGCAACCCCAAGGGTCAGACACGTCAAGCCCTGGCAGCCATATAGGTCCAAAGTTGTCAACGACGTAGAATTGTTTTTCAATAGCTTGCCAATTATAGAGTCCATGTCTAAATAAGACGACGAAGATGAAGACACTTTTCCGCCATCATTGATATTGCTCAGTCGTAAATATGTGAGAGAGCTAACATTCCTGCTCATTGTTTCTAGTATCATGCTGCTGTCCAAATCTCTGATTCCCAACTCCTTCAAAGATGGAAAACAATTATTCGGGATCCTTGTCAATTTTGAACAACTCTTGATATCCAACACCTCAAGTTTAGGAAAGATTGGCACAGTAAGTTGCCCTATACCGCCTGTACTCATAACTGGTACTAGCAAGTCTTCTAGCTTTGGTAAATCCCACAAAATGAGTTTTGTCAATGAAGGATATATTGTTGTAACTGTTTGATCTCCACTGTGACTCAACTCACTGCTATCTCCATCTAGACCTCCATTGAACTCGCTTCCGCTAACCTTGACATTATCCATCCCAATTATCTTCATCTCCCTCAGTTTGGGAAGGTGACCCAGTTGTGGAAATTCTTCACATCTGTTGCAATATCTCAATGTGATTTCCACCAAATTTGTCATCATTGTAATCCATGATGCAAATTTCTTCCCCTTGAAGTTGTCAATCGTCAATTTTTTCACATTTGTGTGAGGTTTCAATCCTGCCATCACATCCTCATCGTTTTATTCTATGTCTTCCCTTTCATCGCTCCAGTCTAACAGTAAATGTTGAATATTAGACTTCCTACAGAGCTTTTCTCTACATGCTTCTTCCATATTTTCCACGTCGTTAAGGCCATAGAGTTCAAGGTTACCTCTAAGATTTTTCAGCCCTTCTAATTGTCCAATGAGACAATATTGATCTCTACTCACAACAAAATGAGGTAGTGTTTGCAAACAAGTTAACCTCTCTATCCTAGTGAAGATGCATCTTCTTCTGGGATTGTCATCCGCGTATTTCTTCTCAATATCAAGATGTCTCAAGTTAATAAGGTTGCAAACTTTTTTTGGAAGCTCATGTAAAGCCGAAACTCTCAAAGTCTGCAGGTTGTAGAGTCTCGTGACATAATCTGGCAATTTATAGCTCTTGCGTCCTCGAGAACTTGAAATATCCAGATGTTTAAGGTATTTCAAATTCCCTATAGAATTTGGCAACTCGTTACAAAATGATTTTAAAACCAATACCCTTAAGTGTTTGAGGTTAGGTAACACGACACTGAATATGCTAGCATGTGCATGTAGTGTTTGTACCGTATCAAACCAATCCTTGAAAATATTTGCTTTTACATCCTCAAACCCTTCCAGCCTTACATGTACAGCCTTTGAAACCTGGTTAAAATCATGACTTGACGTTAGAGTACGAGAGCACTTAGTTGACACATCTACTGCAAGATCATGGACAAGATCATGCATTTTGTAATGGGTGATGTTGCCATATTCATCCCTTTCCACGTCTTGTAACAAAGAATTCCACAACAAAATGTTGAAGTACTCGTTGCCAATATCTTCCATCAGCACATCACTTCCTGTAGGAGCCAAGAGGAATCCTAATGCCATCCAAATTCGTATAAGATTATCTTTATAAATGTCAGAACCCTTCGGCATAACAGAACAATATGCAAAACATCGTTTTAAGGACAAATATGGTAAATTATCATAAGACAACCTCAAGGAAGACAATACACCTTTTAATTTCCATACTTCACTATTTTCAATCCAAAACCACTCTTCCTCATACTTCTTTGAGTGCAATAAACCCGCTAGTGTTTTTATTGCCAAAGGCAAGCCGCCACACTTTTGCACCATTCTTTGCCCCATGGCTATGAATGCCTTGGTCTCTAAAACTCCCCCACGTGAAAATGCTCTTCTTTTGAATAGTGCCCAACTGTCTTCATCTGATAGTTTTTCCACCCGATAAGGAACAGAATATGGCATGGCATCAATGACAGCCTGGTTACGAGTGGTAACAAGAATACTGCTTCCTTTTGCACCACCAACTCCTAGCAAAGAATTCATCAAGTCATCCCATTTTTCTTGTATATTGTTCCAAACATCATCTAGTACGAGTAAAAACTTTACCCCCTTCAGATGTTTTCGTAGAGCTTTAATGAGTCCTTCTGTATTTTCCAACATTGAAGTGGTTGAAGTTAGTGACACTGCCATTTCATTTAAAATCTTCATGAAATCAAAATCATCTGATACAGAAACCCACATCCTCTTTGGGAACATATTAATTACAGCATCTCTATTGTAAACCATACGAGCAAGAGTTGTCTTGCCTTGACCTCCCATCCCTAATACAGCAATGATTTGTAAATCGTCTTCATGATTTTTGCACACCTTTTCGACTAAATATGATATATCATTATCTCTTCCTACGATTAGAGATTCGTCTTCGAAGGGCGGTGTCTTGTGGATCTTTTTCACTTGCACAATTGAACTTAAATACGCTACAGGCTGAAGCCCGAGATCTCCCGCCCGTTTAAAATTTTTGTCAAATGAAGTATGAATAGACTTGATCTTATGAGCCACCTTGAAACGATATAATATTCTGTTTTTAGAAGGAATGAAGAAGTCCTGTACCTTGTGATGATTATCTACCTTCTGTCGAGTAACTTCATATGCAAGTTCATCCATAAAAGCATCAGCCACATTAACGACAGCTTCAAGTTTGTTGAACCAATTATGGGCAGCAAGCATGGTCAGTTTCTTGGTATAAGCATCAGCCAAGAGAGCATCAATTGATTCCAACCTTTCACGTAGTGTTACCAGATCTTCATAAAGATTCCAAGCGTGAATAACTTCTTCAGTTGCAAGTGAAATAAGCTTGCAAACCAGTCCGCTAGCTAGATCAGCAACAAATGCATCAGCCATCTTTTGTAGTTCTATTTTCCCGTGTCTAATTCTTTCATATATTCTGGTGGCAAGATGATAATTCCCTTGTAATTTCTATCTTGAGGAACTGGTATTTGAGAACTATCAACTGTAAATATTAGTCAACTCTAAGATACCAGAAGTCTGATATAATATGGAATTCTTTATGTCCCCTTGTGTGGTGGCCATATACAATACTTTTAGAGCAAACATAACAAAGAGAAGTTAGCTAAAGTCAACACCCTCTTGATAAGCCATGGGTAAGATGAAATTATCGACATCTCTACAAAATTCCACGTGATAAATTGATATTACAAACCCTTGCCTGAAGTGTTTAAACATAATGTTATTATATTAAAATTATAACTGAGATAGAATTAAGAGTGACGTTTGCTACTGGACATAATTTAGTAGAATATATATTTTTGATTTAACTGAGAGTCTTGTTAGGATAGACTTAGTTACCACCAAACTGTTATTCGAGGAAGTTTAACCAAATTGTTGCTCCATGAACAATGAGTACAATCTGCAAATGACTCTAACGAGGCATCTTCATCTACTTCGATTAGGTATCCATACTGCTTGGTTTTATAGGAGGTTCAAGTTCTACAAAAAGGCAAAGGTAGACAGTGGTTGTGGATGAAATGAGGGTCACAAATGTGGTGGTTGTCGAATTGTCGTAATGGCAATGGTAGCCGTGGTAACTGTTTGCATTGTGTTTTCTTGAAAGCCTTAATTAGTGATGCATGTCAAGAATTATATGTCTATCTATAGAACTAATGTAAGTTGTTGGCACAGTTCAATTTAGGTGTTTAGTTGTATACTCAAGAAGAAAGAAATCAATTTCAATTTTTCACAATTCAAATTTTGGCTGAAAGCCTATTACGTAAATTATGTTCCAATCTCCCATTTTGGAATCTTCAGTGCATTCCTATTTGACAAGGCAACAAATGGAATGCAAACACTAGAAACATGCGTATTTTTCTTATAATGAGTATTATGACAGTAATTCACTAAAATAACTTTGATAACGATGACAATGTTAGGAGTATGTTGAAAAAGATCATAATCCCATGTCATTTTTATTGGGCACAAAGTTATTTGCACCACGCTTCTGTGAAAGCTTATGTTCAAGGTATTTATGCCGTGTACGATTAAATTTCAATATAAATGAATATTTTGAAGACTTGATTTTTTTCAAACACTACGAATACTGCACATGTCTATGTTCCTGTAATTAGATAGGAAGGCATTGATAACACAATTCTTCAGAATTTGCTTTAGGAGAAAAGTTTGATCAAGAAAGCTGGTTATTTGGCAAACAACACTGAAAACGACCGAGAACCAACACTAATTCAACTTCAAATACTCCATAAATTAGCTATAACATGATATAATAAACCTCTGGTGATTCATTAAGAAGAGTAGATGAAATCCTTGATCTGTAAAAAAAGTTCCTGAAGCTTACTTTGGTCAATAATCTCCGCACCATGACACCCTCCTTCTTCAATCTTGGCAACTACCTTCACCCCACGGGCATCCAACATCTTCGCAAACCCCTTAATTCTATCCACAAGTGGATCCCCTTCAAACCCTCTCACCAAACACCTCGGAAGCCTTTCGATCTTCTTATTACCACCATCCAACGGATTACAATACTCGTGATCACGATCACATCCCGGTGGCAATGACAACACCCACAACAAATCAATTACCGATAATGGTAACACAGGATTTTTACTTAACCTTTCTTCCGACGGGGTTCGCTCAACCCCGCCAAAAAAGGGCTGATTCAATATCAGCCCTTTAATCTGGACCGGACTTATATCCTCGTCCAGAACACGCAAACCTGCATGGTAAACAATATTACCACCTGCACTAGTACCCATAATATGAACATTAGAATAATCAGCTAGCTCTTTCATCCACGGATCACAACCGTTAATCTCCCTTGCTTGATCACGTATCCACATAATAGCCTCCATAGCATCATCATAAGGCGCTGGAAGACGATTCTCCGGCGCCACACGATATTCAACCGTTATCACCAATGCAGGGGCAAAAGCAGAAGCACGGGTCCACATTTCATGAAACGGAGCAGACGTGGCACTCAAGATAACAAAACCACTTGCATGAAAATCAATTATTACAGGAAGTTTACGAGAACTATTAACAGGGCGGTAGAGACGCATAAATGTTTTATTTGCTGTATTAAGGCTAATGTCTTTCGAGAGAGCGAGTTGTTTTTGAGGTCCTGACTCAGAGGTGAGCTCAGGTGTGGGAGGAACACGAGGGAACAGTTCAAATCTGGTGACTGAGCCATCTGAGTTAGGAACGATTTTGAGGAACTTGTATGGTTCATCAATGGCAGAGGGGTCTGTTTCCATTTTGTTTTGTTGAATGGCTTAATGAGTGATGTATATTTATAGGCAGGTTAATGTGACTTTAAAAATTCATGGTTGGTGATTTACTTGAGAAGAGAGGAGAAAGTTGGACCATTTATTTGGATATTCATCGATCACATTCTTGATGAAAATACCAGTAACATTTTCCAATTTGCGATTTGGATATTAAATGCGTGATTGCAAATAGGCATGCGAGAGTGCGAGAGACTTCTCTTAAAAAATATCCCTACGATCCTTTAATAATTATAATTGATATTAGTTTTTAATTTTTATATCATATAAAAGTTTGAATTCTAAATTTTTATTTGGTAAATTATTTTATTAAATATATGTATGTGTTTTTTATACCTAAACATGTGTGCCAAAAACTCAAGAAACTATTATTAAGGACCAGACCGAGTATTCGGTAATCAATGAACAACTAAAAATATATACAGATAAAGTATTATTGGTAAAATAAGAGTAAGGTCATTTATTAAAAATATTATTTTTTGTAATTTAAAATAACATTTCATCTCTTATCAAATAAAAATAGGGTATGTATCAAAAATACTACTTTTTTAAGTTTTTTTTGCAATTTTACCATTTTCTGATTTTTTTAAAGCAAAAATACGGTTTGCGACCAAAGAGTAACCATATAGAACTTGTTTTTCAAAATACAATCATAAATGCAAACAAAAAATAATTACTTTCACTAAATTCTAAAATTGCATTTGTGGTTGATTTCGATTGATTCTGGTTGCAAATATGGTTGCAAAGTTATAAAACCGTATTTTTACAAAAATATTTTTTTTAAAAAATGTGTTTTTACAAAATATTTTAATTTTTTTTATCCCTAGGTATTTTTCAAAACCCCCATTAAAATATTGCTCTTTTTTGTGTACTTTTTTGGATCAAATTTTTAAAAAGAATATCATGAAATTTCTAACACTGACTAGTTAATATGACTGAATAAAAATATTATTACAGCTGAATATGTATTTTGTCGGATAAAATTTGTAATTCAACGAGAACTTGCAGCGCAATTTATCATCCGTTTACTTCGTATACATGTATTTTAAAATTTCAATAATAAAATAGAAATCTATCTCATGTAAAAAAAATATTTAAAATAAATAAACCAGTTAATCAATAATTTTTTTAATAATTTAAAATCAATTAAAATGGAATATTTTAAAATTACCCAATGAAATGAGGTTTAGACATTTCTGGTTTTGATTTTTAACTAAAAGTCTAAAATTATTAATTTAGATAGATAACTATGAATCATGATTATAAATAAAATGGTAACTTTTAAAAAAAATTAATATCTAATTTCCCCCCTAACAAATGATAGAGTATTCAAATTTTAAAATTGAAGATATATTATTTTAATTAAATATGAAGTTAGTTTATTTTAGTCATTTTCTTGTTTAACATCATATGATTATTTTCTATTGAAGCATATTTGATATTTGGATGAACTTTTTTATATCTCCAAGTTGTATAAATTTATTAATTTGTTTGTAAAATTATCAAGGGATTTAGGTTTATCAAATTTCCCCTCATTAATAAAAGAATATAAATTTCAAATTTATTATTAAAATATTTTTTAAATGATATGAGAGAATGAAAATTTTATTTGATTGTAAAAATAATAAATGGGAAAAATCATTTTTATATCCACATTAAAAATATTTTAAAAATAAATTCAAAATCTCTAATATTACTCATATTTTTTATAAATCTGATCAAAATGAAGGCAATTAAAGATGATTAAATCCTGTCATAAATTTAAACTGATTTTTCTTAAAAATTTACGTTGTGTGAATTGAACGATCTCTGTGAATCTACCAAAAGGATTTAACTGTGTCAACGGAAAATTTAATATTATTATCACAAGAATCGCAAAACCTTGCAAAAGTCCTAATAATTTTGCAGAAATTATAGCCGGGCAATAGAGCTTCTTTTTGAAAAACAATGAAAAAGACTATTGAATAAAGGAGAAAGAAATAAACCTAGAAATATAATCACCAGCGAGTAGGAGAGGATTATTAGTTTTGAAAGTATATGTCTACTAGACCTGCCCAATTGTAAGTTTTTTCAAGTACAAATTAATTTTTATATCACAGCTTATTTTAAAAAATATTTTATATTTATTAATATTTAAAATTAATATAAATTATATAATATATTTATTTTAATTATCTGTTCAGTTTTTTTGGATCGGTTTCAACCTAAAACCTAAACCAAAACCGATTAAATGGTACGGTTTTTAATTTTTCGGTTTCGATTTTGAATCGATTTTATTCGCTTCGATTTTTATTAATTTTTACTGATCTCGATTTCGAATTAACTGAACTAGCAAATATAAAAGGATGATCTCTCTTAGTCCCTATAAGTACATAACAAAATTATAATTATAAATTTTATAAATTTAAAAGTATTTTTTAATAAATATATATTATATTTTTTTTATCATTTTTTATAAAAATTGAGTTAACTCTAGTGAACGAGAAAAATCTAAATAATTTTATAAATATTTGTTAACAAAATTATAATTTTAAAGGAAACTATTCAACAGCAACAGTTGGATATCAAAAAATATCCAACCAACCCATCTAACACCGTTAAAAAAACATATCAACGACTGAGATTTGAAAAAAAAAGTCATACACTCTATGTAATAAAAGAACACAAACAATCGTATGTAATAAAGATTAGAATGCATACTTGATAGAAAAATAACAACACAAAGCAGGAAATCGCAACAGACGCAACAAATCACACCAGATTGTGGATGATTAGGGTTAAAACTGATAGTTATATATTTATTTTAGTTAATTTTGTTAAAAGCGGAACTGGATTTGAAAGAAAAAAACCGAATTAAAAAAAAAAACAACGTAGCGTGTGACGCTCTATAATAGAACGTACAAGTTTTTATTTTTTTCTTTTAAATAATTTACACGTGACAAATTAAGGGTATAAAAGGAAAAAAATTAAGACTTACACTTTATAATAGAGTATACTACGCTATATAATAGAACAATAGAGCGTACGTTTTTTTTAATGACAACCGTTTATTTATTTTTTTAATGATAAGGGATGAGTTGACTTGATTATGTTATTTATACAACTGTAGCTGTAGAAGGGACCCCAATTTCAAACATGAAAATAACCAAGCCGGATAAAATTTGAATATTTTAAAATCGAATATCATCCCCATTAATTTTTTTTGTCAAAACTCTTAACTATATACTATATATTGGAGCACGATTGGATATCACAAGTGATAAAATATTTATTCTCTTTCTTCTCAGGGTTCGATTTTGGCTCACCGAGATTTCTTAGAACAAATACCTGTAAAGCTCTAAGTCAATTTAGTCAAATAAAAAAAATTTAGTTTGCTAGAACATGGTTTTTTTAATTAGGAAAACCTATAATGAACCGGCAGACGTTAGATTTGGAACTACTTTTCTTTACTTATACTCACTCGTAACAAATAATCGAAATGAAAAATCAGCAGAACCGACTAACCTGAGGTGTTAACGAACTCGTAATTGTTATTACTATTTGTTTTTTATAACTTAAAAAACTCGGGTGTTGGTCCTATATATCACAATTTGGGGAGAAAATGTCATAAATGACACATCTTAAAAAAAATGGTCCTAAATAGCACTCCAAAACGCTACATCGTGTAGAGTTTTGAAAAAAAAAATTCTCTCCAAAACGCTACTTTAAGTTGAGTTTTTTAGCCTAGAATCCAAGATAAAGTAACGTTTTTACCCTAAAAAAAAATTAAAAAAAGTGCAAAACGCTACACGAAATAGCGTTTTCACTCCTTTTTCAGAATGTTTTGGAGTGCTATTTAGGATCATTGTTACGAGGTATGCCATTTAAGTCATTTTCTCTGTAAATTGTGACATACAGGTCTTTTCTCGAAAAACTCGCTCCGATCGACCTTTAAATTTTACAGCTTAATTTCTACTCTTTTCGATTTCTTATTCTTTCTTGCTTCAAATTTATTTCTCTCTTTTAAATTCGAAACTCATACCTACTGCCCATCAAACTTTTAATCGAAGCAATAGTCTCTCAACAAGCATTTCAGATCCACAAAGGTACTATTATTCTACATTTTTTTCCTACTTACTCCTACTACTACATTTATGTATCTATATGAACTCCAGTTTTGACTGTTTCTTGGATTTGTAATGACTCAACTTTTAAAATTGTGTGATCTCCTGTGTTGGACCTGTTCTTGAATGTAAAGTCACTGTTTTTACTCATGGGGTTTTGATTTTACTTGATTTGGGTTGGTGGGTATGTAAATATTGTCCATTGTGTTGTTATTTTTGGGATTGATTTGATGATGTTTTGATTGTGTAGTTCAATTTATTTGTGTAATGAACTTGGTGAATGTTTTGTGAAGTGGGGTTTATCAGGTTTAATGAACTAGTGATGTTTTTTTTTGTTGCCATTTTGTCTGATTAGTCATTAGAGAGCTTACATTGTAGTTGGGTTTCAGGAAATATAGGTTATAAGGTGTTTGCATGAGGTTTTACAATGGAGGAAGAAGGGGGACTGGAGAGTAACAATATTTTGGCAAAGGGTTCGAAAATTGATGATAAAAGTGAGATTTTGGATAGTACAGTAGAAATTTCTAAGACTGACCATTTTGATTCTGGTGATCGGAGTTCAGTGGATTTAGGTAATAATGGGGATTTGCTAGGGGTTGAGAGTGCAAGTACAGATGTGGATAGTGATTTGTTTGAGCAAGTATCTTTAAAAGATGGAGTGCAGATGGGTGATAAATCTGAGGGAGATCATGAGGATTTGAATCAATCTGGGAGTTTGGGTAATATGAGACAATCATCAGGTGGTAATTACGAAGGATCTGAATATTCGGTTGAGAAAGTTGAGTCGGGGTTTAATTCTCCATCGAGTTCTGGTTTCAATCATTATCTAATCCCTGAGTCTGATAGACAATCTGTTGATGATGTCGGACAGAACGTGTCTTCATCGAGTATTGATTCTGCAATGGATCAGTATGGGGGTGGTGGATTCTCGCCTGTTACCTCACCGCAAAAGCCCAAGTCAAAGCCTGTTGTCCCAAACGTGTCTCCAGAGCTCTTGCATTTAATAGATTCTGCTATAATGGGGAAGCCTGAAAGCATGGATAAATTGAAACATATTGTGAGTGGTGTGGAGCGTTTTGGGAATGGAGAGGAGCAGGGAGAAAGTATTGCTTTCTTGGTAGTTGATTCACTTCTTGGTACAATGGGAGGTGTTGAATCTTTTGAAGAGGATGAGGACGACAATCCTCCTAGCGTGATGCTGAATTCTAGGGCTGCCATAGTTGCAGGGGAGCTAATTCCTTGGTTTCCATGTATGGAGGAGCATGAAGGCTTCATGTCAGCCAGGACTCGGATGGTTAGAGGCTTGCTTGCCATATTGCGTGCTTGCACCCGGAACAGGGCAATGTGTTCCGCAGCTGGTCTACTGGGAGTTCTTCTGCAATCTGCTGAGAATATTTTTGTCTCAGAGGAACTGACGTGGGATGGTGTTCCTTTATGCTACTGCATCCAGTACTTGGCTGGACATTCTCTCAGTGTAATTGATCTGCATAGGTGGTTTAGAGTGATCTCAAAAACACTCACTACTGAATGGGCGGGTCGGTTAATGTTCTCATTGGAGAAAGCCATGGGTGGAAAAGAGTTGGCAGGTCCAGCGTGTACATTTGAGTTTGACGGTGAAAGCTCTGGATTGCTAGGTCCTGGAGAAAGCCGTTGGCCATTTATAAATGGATATACTTTTGCAACATGGATCTACATTGAATCATTTGCAGATACTCTGAATGCAGCCACTGCTGCGGCTGCAATAGCTGCAGCTGCTGCGGCTAAATCAGGAAAATCATCTGCCATGTCTGCTGCGGCTGCTGCCAGTGCACTAGCTGGTGAAGGTACAGCCCACATGCCTCGATTATTCAGCTTCTTATCTGCTGATAATCAGGGTATGGAGGCTTATTTTCATGCTCAATTTTTAGTGGTTGAAAGTGGTAGTGGGAAGGGAAAAAAGACTTCATTACATTTTACTCATGCTTTCAAGCCGCAATGTTGGTATTTTATTGGTCTGGAGCATACCTGCAAGCAAGGGTTACTTGGGAAGGCAGAGAGTGAGCTTAGGTTGTATATAAATGGATCCTTGTATGAAAGTCGCCCATTTGATTTTCCCAGAATATCTAAGCCACTAGCATTTTGCTGTATCGGTACTAATCCACCACCAACAATGGCTGGTTTGCAGCGTCGACGTCGTCAATGTCCTTTATTTGCTGAGGTGGGACCTGTATATATCTTCAAGGAATCAATTGGTCCAGAAAAAATAGCACGGTTAGCTGCTAGAGGAGGGGATGCACTTCCTTCATTTGGTAGTGGGGCAGGGTTACCATGGCTTGCAACAGACAACTATGTTCAGAGTAAGGCAGAAGAAAGTGCACTACTCGATGCAGAAATTGGCGAATCTCTTCACCTGCTCTACCATCCTAGTTTACTCAGTGGGCGGTTCTGTTCAGATGCCTCCCCTTCTGGAGCTACAGGTCAGAATTCTTTTTCTTCTTAATTGCGCGAAACTTAGATAAGCATTTAGCCTAAATGTTCTTGAATTAGTTGGTAGGTTGCAATTGAAATTTCTTTTTCCAACACGGGGTTCCTGTTATAACCCCACCTGGATTTTCTAAATATCCCTTCTTTATATTTTAGGTGTTGCTTTAGCTATGTTTACTATTCCATTCTACTAGCAATATTAATTTTCAAGGTCTAATAGACAGCTTACTTTCAGAGTTTGTCCTTACTTGTTTTTCTCTTTCTTATAATTAATAAACTTAAATATTAATACTAATAAACTTAATGTAATCATTACACTTCTTGGTCTTTGTGAATAAACCTTAAACAACCTTAAAATGGAGTGTTGCGAGTAGGCTCATGGCTTGGTTCTGTAGCTCTTAAAGAGTTAAAAATACTTCTACAATAGGAAAAAACTTTTGGTAATAGTTGTTACTCATTATGTCATTTTTATACTTTACCTATCTGTTATATTTGTTTATGCTTCTAAATCTCAGTGTGTTGAATCTTGTGTTTCTCTTCTTTAATATTTAAACATAAGGTTCCATATTTATTGAAATGATATGAATCGTGTATTGTCTCTTTCTTTTGTTTTAATCTTTCAAAAAATATAAGCTAGCTCGGAAACTCTTCTGGTGAGAAGTGAGCATGTTATTACTCATTCCTATTTTTTCATCTCAATCTCAATACTTATTTTGTCTGTACAGGCATGCTCCGAAGACCAGCAGAGGTTCTGGGACAAGTACATGTTGCTACAAGAATGAGACCTGCAGAGGCCTTCTGGGGATTGACCTATGGAGGACCTTTGTCTTTACTTCCGTTGGTAGTAAATCATGTTCATGATACTACTTTAGAACCTCATCAAGGGAACATGTCATTGTCTGTTGCCACAACTGCTCTTGCTGCTCCTATATTTAGAATAATTTCTATGGCTATTCAACACCGGGGAAACAATGAGGAGTTGTGTCGTACAAGAGGTCCCGAGGTTTTGTCTAGAATTTTAGATTATCTTCTACAAACTCTGTCTTCCCTTGATGTAACAAATCATGGAGTGGCAGATGAGGAGCTTGTTGCTGCAATTGTCATTCTGTGCCAATCGCAAAAGTTTAACCATTCACTCAAAGTCCAGCTGTTCAGTACACTGTTATTAGATCTGAAAATTTGGAGCTTATGCAGCTATGGACTGCAGAAGAAGCTCTTATCATCTCTTGCTGATATGGTTTTCACCGAGTCATCTGTAATGCGGGATGCTAATGCCATTCAGATGCTTCTTGATGGCTGCAGGAAATGTTATTGGACCATTCATGAAAAAGATTCGATAAACACATTTTCTCTACAAGATGCGATGCGTCCTCTTGGCGAGGTTAATGCTTTAGTTGATGAACTTATGGTTGTCATTGAGCTCCTTGTAGTGGCAGGTACTCCTTCCTCGGCTGTTGATGATGTTCGTTGTTTACTTGGATTCATGGTCGATTGTCCGCAACCAAATCAGGTATAATAACTTTATTATTGTTTAAGTACTTCTGGTCGATCATACCAAATTATGAGTGAAAGTAAAATGATGATTGGATTGGCCAGGCCAAATTGCAAGCAGATAGTAAATCTTGGACCAGTACTTCTAGCTGAACTTGATAGAATATTATGAACACCCTGTGTTAGTAATCAGTTCTGAAAGCGATACAAGGGGTGATTCAGCATGAACTTACACAACATGCAATATACATTGTATCTTATAGGCACATACAAATGATATATTTAAGCTGACCGAGGTGATCTTTAATCAGTTGTTTATTATTCATGTGGATCGAGGCACGCATATGCTGTACTGGAATTCCTTGGATCATTTTATGCTTTGTTTTGCACTCTTAGATTTTCACAAGTTGGACTATGGCAGCTGGACAAGTGTTATCTGCTATGATGTATGTATGTAAGATTATGTTTTTGCCTGACATAAGTATTTGGATTGTCCACTTCCAGGTAGCAAGGGTGTTGCACCTGATACACAGGTTAGTAGTACAGCCGAATACTTCCAGGGCTCAAACTTTTGCAGAGGCCTTCACATCATCTGGTGGCATAGAATCACTTCTTGTTCTGTTGCAGCGTGAAGCAAAAGCTGGAGACAACAGCAGCTCTGACCCTTCAGTTGCGAAAACAAAAGAGTTAGTTGTCGGCATATCTGAACAAAAGAATGATGATGAAGTTCTAGAAACTTGTCACAGCATTAACATTGAGGAGACATCATTAGCTCTGGAAGAAGGATCAATTGAAACTGAGTCTGTCAGTAATGGTAGCAATCCAATTACCATTGGGGTAACCTCAAATATTGAAAGGATGACATCTGCTTCTGAGAAGTCTTTGGCTAGAAATCTGGGGGATATACATTTCTCAATAAGTGGTGAAAATGCAAGAAATAATGTGTACAATGTTGAAGATGGTGATGGTATACTTGTTGCCATCATTGGCCTTTTAGGGGCATTAGTTATATCAGGACATCTGAAATTTAATTCGAATGCTACTCCAGATGTGACAGGAAACCCTCTTGGTTTGCTTCAGGAGGGTGGTACCATGTTTGATGACAAGGTTTCCCTTCTTTTTTTTTCTCTACAGAAAGCTTTCCAAGCTGCACCAAACAGGCTTATGACTAACAAGGTCTATACAGCCTTATTGGGTGCATCGGTATGTGATACTTATTCTTGCTTTTCCGAATTCTGCATATCCCGTGTTAGTGGTAGATAGATAGCCTAAGCTAGGGTTTCTGCATCGTCACGCTAATGTAAGAGTAAGACACTGCTCAAGCATCTTGTTTAATAATGTCAATATATTCATCATTAATATGTATTATAGCTGTTATTTACATACCATGACAAAGATGTAAGAAAATGCATTTCATTCTCAATGAATTGTCATACAAACAAGCTCCTGTATTTATAGGTACAGCAGAGCTAATTAGAGCTACAAATCAGTTAGCATACCACATCATATCTGCCTGGAAATCAGCCTACAGTATCCCCTAATATCATCCTATCATATCACATAATATCAGCCTAAATTAAGCCTAATACAACTGGTACAAATCACAGATTTACATCTAGTAAATAACAGCTATAATACACATTAATGATGAATATATTGACAAATGAAGCTAGAGACTTTCAAGTTACTTGAATACGTTAAACACACACGTCCATGTGTATGCGACTATGAACACACTGAATTGAATTAAAACACTACAACACCCTGAAAGCTAAAAGACCACTTGACCATTACAGAACTCCAAAATGACCAAACACAATAAAGTAACTCATAATAATAATCTTAATTATGAACTGCTTAAACTATTCTGCTGGATCACTTTTATGTATTGCCAAAATCCCATCCGCGTTTCATCTTTTTCTTCCCAACCAATCCCCCCTTTGCCACTAGGTAGTAAATCTTTGCACCATGTTAGTCCTCATCAGACTTTTTCCTGTCAAATTACTACCAGAATAGGAAGGGGAAACAAGGTATTTCATAACTATAGGGTGTTTAATAAATGCATTACTGAATTCTCAGCCACCATCAGAATTACATAGTCTGCATTTATGCACGCTGACATCATTTTATTCTCCTTAATGTGTGGAGTGTTTTTATCAAATTGTGAGCTTGATCCTTTGCATTTCAGATAAATATGTCATCAACTGAAGATGCAATGAACTTCTATGATTCTGGTCACCGATTTGAGCAGCTGCAAATGCTGTTGGTTCTTTTACGTTCACTTCCTCATGCTCCTAAGGGATTGCAAGGTCGAGCTTTACAGGTACTATATGTAAATTACTGAATTGTGGCTATCTTCCAGTAATCACAAGATCTCAATCTCAGATCAGTTTAGAAATTTGTAAAATGTTACACGGGCTTGGTTTTATGAAAGCGTCTCTCTTTAAATATGTGTATCATACATTTGCATTATATTTAGTTGCAGAACCGTGCAGGTAAGAGGGGGCACTTCTCTATAGAAATTGCTAGTCATGAGCCTTTTTGGTGCAGCATGCAAAGCCTTCTTTAAAGAAAATAAGAGAAACCTTATCATCGACATAGTACCACCTTCCCCATGTCACCACAGATTTATCATAAAGAAAAATAGAGGGAAACCCTGTCATCAAACATGGTAGCACCTTCGTCCTTCCTAAACATCAAAAAACACATCTCCTCTCCCATATCTCCCATTTTGGGTTGAATTAATTGTCCTAATGTCCAAATGCAACTGTCTTTTTACCCAATATAGTTTCAGGCCTGTTTATGTTCCACTGGTGCGACCCGCTGACGAATTGCTCAATCAGTGAACTAGGCGACGACTCAGTTGCCAGTTGACCAACTTGTCTCCAAAATCCAAGTCACTTGATAAATTTTCGACTAGTCGTCAGTTATTTATTGACGACCTTACAATCATGCCTGTATTTATCTTATCATTTAAAATGTGATTTGGATTGGGATATCAAATTGATCTTGTTGTGAATAGAAATTCTTGTTTTGCAATTTATTCAGATTTTTTTTTAGATAATTATCAAGACTAACATGATTTTGAATAGGTTTTTCTTGTTGAGAATCTTCTAAATTATCTTAGGTTCTCGTCCTTCGGTATTTTGGCCCTTTCTATGACATGTAATGTGTTCATAGATAGTGCTTGATTTTATGCTTAAAAAGGCTAACTGTAAAATGATATATTATATGCATTGATTATACATTTCTAGCAAGGAATATGCAAATCATGTTCGTCTAGTAAGATCCACTTGTATAAACATCTGTGGTATTTTTTTGTATGACGTCTTTGCTTTAGAAGCAGGCATGAATCCCAAATCTTGATTAAGCAAGTCTCTGTCTCAGTTTTAGCCTTTCATATTCGGCAAGGTGAATTGGGTATTGACTTAATGTAATGTTTTATTTCATTTGGAGTGGACATGTGGGATAAGTAGTCTACCTTCTAAGTCACGATGTGATGTAGCAAGCAACTAAATTAATAGTATGTTTATATTCTGATATTTCTTGTTAGAGAAAGAAAGATATTTTGAAGGAGAGTAGAATAATGGTTCTTCAATCTTTTAAATCATGTGTGCTTTTCATGTTGTTCTTGTCTTGTAATCAGTTTATGATATATAGCGTCATTACAAAAATTGATGTACTGATATATAATAAAAGTATGTGGCCTTAACTTTTTCATGCCTTGTATCATATTAACTGGTTACAACTTACAAGTTCCAACCCGTTAGATTTGGTTTTTGCTAAATGCAACTTTTAATGAAATTCATTCTAATTTTTTTTACTTCTTCTCAATTTACTTCAGGATCTTCTGTTTTTGGCTTGTAGTCATCATGAAAATAGAAACAATCTTACTCGAATGGAGGAATGGCCTGAATGGATTTTGGAGGTTCTTATATCTAATAATGAGGTAATATATGTTGTGTTTTTTTATGTCTCTCTCTCACCCTCCATTGTCTTCTTTTATCTCTTCAGTTTTTGGTGAAACTAATCTTCGGCTGATGGTTAATTTGTTTTTGCCATGTTGGTGGCTTAAATTCATGAAACATATATACGTGTAATTAGGTGTTAGATGTTTCTATTATATAAATTTTACGTTCAGGTGGGGACAGGGACAAATTCTCAGGGCTCCAGAGACATAGAAGACCTCGTACACAATTTCCTCATAATCATGTTAGAGCATTCAATGCGTCAGAAAGATGGATGGAAGGTTGGTTCTTATTTGTTTTTTTTCCTTTGGTTCCTATAATAATTTATCCTACCAACTACCGCTTCCTTAGATGCCATTAACTAGAGTATTTAACATTCCCGATGTTAACTTTATTTACTCATAATCATGTTTGTGCATTCATTGCATCAAAATGGTGGATGGAAGGTTGGTTCTTATCTGTTTTTTCCTTTGCTTCATACTTTGATAAAAAATGGCTGAATGACAATTGCAGTATTAATGTTTAATAAGGAATTTCAGTAGTTTGTCGAATCAAAAACTTAATTATTAATATCTTTAGTCCTTGTAATAATACATGTATACAATTTAGAATGGTTATAGACAGTTTAGTATTCATGGCATACTTGGGCGGCTATATAAGGACGTCTCTGAAGTATTACAAACCATAAGTCATATACTATATTGTTTTATAACTAGGTTACATGGATTAAAATACCTTCATCAATTAAACAGAGAATAAGCTAGCTTTATTTAAATGCTTATTACGAATTAACAACAGTTTGAAGTACTTTGAACACTGTCAGTTTGTAATTGTTTTCTCCCCCATTTCAGTTAGATGTCTGTTGAATGTTCTCTTTTTACAGATTTTATACCACAGTTTATATAGTCATAATTTTTGTTGACAGGATATTGAAGCTACAATTCATTGTGCTGAGTGGCTTTCTATGGTTGGGGGATGTAGTACAGGTGACCAATGGATCAGGTGCTTCCTTTAAAATTTTATTTAGCACTGATTTTTTTTAGATTGATGTATAATCCATTAAATACTGTGTTTGGATTCTAGATGTCCCTCTTCTTCCTTTCTGTCGTTGGATCACGTTGAAGAGACGATATTAGCAAAGGGTGCAAGTGTGTGTATTGCTTGTTTTTTAAAATATAAATAGATTTTTTGATTAATTTTTGCTTTAGTAGTCCTTTCATATCATAACAGACTTATCACTATTGCCTTTTGTATTTTTTTTTAATTAGGTGTCTTGTCAGATGAAACTATAAATATGGTAACCGTGTTATATACCATTTTTGTTATTTTTTATCTTACAACTTACAAGTGCACTAGATTTGGAAATTGAATTTAAATTTAAACCTAACTTGCAACACATAATTGATCATTTATCTTCAAACTTGGGGAGCATGTGTATTATTAACGTTTACTTTAGTTCTTAAATGCTAATAAAATTTGGGTATAGATGTAGATTTTAGCGGGAGGTTTATGGACACATGCTTGTTTATGAAAGTAGTCAGATACTCTTATATCCTTCTAGACTCCAGTCACTATATGAATGGATTACCTTTTTTTAGTTAGTGTACCGCTCTTTGTAGAAATTATCTACTTACTATTGGTTTGATCTCATTATTTTAGCAACTTATACTGTGTGTTTTAATCTTGTTTGCATTTCAAAGACGTGAAAAATCACTACCTATTTTCAAAAGGAGGCTCCTGGGGGAGTTGCTTGAATTTTCTGCCAGAGAACTGCAGGTTCAGGTATAACGTCGATTCTTCATTAGTGGAAACATAATTAGAAATAATGCAGCAGATATGAAGGATGTGCGCTGTTTCTGCATTAGATAGAGAAGGCGATCTAATAGATCCCACAAATTAAAATTTAATTTGTGGACAGAAGAAATAAAGTTTTAAATTTGTGCTATACATTTAACATGGAGGAGCCTATAAAATTGCTATATTTAAGGGACCTTAATCTCATCCATCAGCCCGGGAGTTATTCCGTTTTGTGTCCAAGTTAAGAAGTATGATTTACGAGTACAAATTTTGGCGTACTCCTGTTACACTCCATACTACTGCATATAGTAAATGATTAAACGTAGATGGGTTTAATTATGTCAAAATTTTCTGTAGAACTTATTAAGAAAAATAAGAAATAAAACAATATAGTTTTCTATTTCCTATGCATTCTTCTACCATGAAAAAACAGTTGAGATTAGTTTCTGGATTTATGATTCATCTTGTAGCTAATAGAAGACTTGTGTTTGTAAAATTGCAAAGTCTCTATTGAGTAACCAGCTCATCTAAAACCTTAAGGTGTTAGAGGAAGGCCCCAATTGGATCTTATATTATACTTTAACTTTCCCCCTCACACGAAATCCCATTTTTTGGGTTGAAGAGTGGATCACGGACACCCATGTTTGGGGCATTTTTTTGCATTCGTGTCCATTAAATTGTGAGAATATTGGGGGTGGCAGAGACTCGAACTCGAGACCTCTCCTGAGCTCTGATACCATGTTGAGTAATCAGCTCATCTAAAGCCTTAAGGTGTTAGAAGAAGGCCTCAAATGGATCTTATATTATACTTTAACAGTCCCTTTATCCTTGATTCCTATTTTGCTCCACGTTGAAGGTAATCCTCCCATCATGAAGTATAATTAAATGGATTTTCAATTTTAGTTTTCTTACATGTTAGATAATTTTTTTAAAGATCTTTATTGTAAGAAACATCATAACAACACATATTTATCCTTATTGCTGCAGACACAAGTTATTGCTTCCACTGCTGCTGGCGTTGCAGCTGAAGGCTTGTCACCTATGGATTCTAAAGCCGAAGCAGAGAACGCAGTTCAACTTTCAGTGGCTTTGGTAGAAAACGCAATTGTAGTTTTAATGCTTGTTGAAGATCATCTACGACTACAAAGTAAGTTATATAGCAGTTCCCGTCTTTCGGATCTGTCCACTACTCCCATGGCACGTACAAATTCAGAAGCTAGTACTGTTAGTAGAGCTTCTTTCAACAAAGAGCCGTTAGAAGCTGCATCAAGCCAAAGATCTTCATCGCGTGATTCCGGAGGACTTCCCATTGACGTATGTTCTCCGCTTCCCATTATATGCTTATACAAAACCCAGAATAAATTCTTTAGTTAACTAAGAAATTGGTGGATTTGACCTAGTAGAGGCGGATCCTAGAATTTAGATGAGGCAATACAGTGGTGATAAAACCCTTTTGGTGAATATAATAAATCATGATATTATGTAACTATGTAAAGAGATTGGTTTAACGGTAACCTTAAAAGTAGTAGCCTAATTTTTAAAAAGAAAACATAATATTTCCTTTCTCACCCATGCGCCTGATGTAGTAATTTCTGAATTTTGTTATCTCATTCTCTCTTTCGTTCCTCACGATTTTGAAGCTTATACCTTTGAGTATCAGTGTACTTGTACATTTGGTATTGATGTTTATTCTTTTGATTATACAATAAATATACTTCATCATAATCTAATAAAATGGGTGGCAGCAGAAGTGAAGGGAGGATTGTTTTGATTTGTCAATGTAGCTTGTTTTTTCTTTTTGATTTGTCAATGTAATCTTTATGGTAAATGTCTTGTGTTTTTGATTTTGTATTGTTTCTTACCTTCTTTTATTTTATTTGTTGTGTTAAAATATCTTAAACTAAATCAGGTACTTGCTTCAATGGCCGACTCCCAAGGGCAAATTTCTGCCGCGGTGATGGAACGACTAACTGCTGCAGCTGCAGCTGAACCCTATCAATCTGTTTCCTGTGCCTTCGTGTCATATGGTAGCTGCGCTATAGATTTAGCTGAGGGTTGGAAGTTCAGGAGTCGATTATGGTATGGTGTTGGCCTCCCTTCAGCAACAACCTTTGGTGGTGGTGGAAGTGGTTGGGCAACTTGGAGCTCTTCTTTGGAAAAAGATGAAAATGGAAACTGGGTTGAACTTCCTTTGGTAAATAAGTCAGTTGCTATGTTACAAGCTTTGTTATTGGATGAATCTGGACTTGGTGGCGGCCTTGGCATCGGAGGAGGATCCGGTACTGGAATGGGAGGTATGTCAGCACTATACCAATTATTAGACAGTGATCAGCCATTTTTATGCATACTTCGTATGGTACTTGTCTCAATGAGAGAAGAAGATGATGGTGAAACTAGTATCCTTAAAAGAAATGTAAGTATTGAAGATGGCTCATCCGAGGGCTTCCATCAACGATCTGGCAGCAATTCGTCCCTTGATAGCAATGCTCGGATGTCAATAAGGACTCCACGATCAGCACTATTGTGGAGGTAAATGCTGCAACTTCCCTTGTTTAGACATTAAAGAGTTAAGGATGTGAACTTCATGATGGCAATATGGCATATTAGTATATGTAAACCCTATTTGCGGCATTAAGATGAGATAAATATGACAAAAGCTTTCTTATTAGCAATTTTTCCAATATTCAAATAATATTTTTAAATCTTGACTGCCTTAATCTAAAAATTACAACCATTACATGGATCCTAAACTAATTACAATCAAAATCAAACTCTTAAAACTTATTCCATGCTCCTAGTAAATGATAACTACTAATCCTAATTCTATAACATTAATAATAATAATATAATTACTATTTATTTCATTGGTATTAAAATTTACAATTTGTCCCGTAAATTTATATCTACATATGGAACATTATAAAACAATTAAGAGTACAAAGAAAGGAGCCAAGAATCCATGTTTCCATTGTAGGGGTGTATTTTAATTTATTTTTTCCTAATTCAAAGTAACGCCAGAATGGGGTCCATTATTCATGTATTTCATATGATTTATAAGAGACACAATCATTGATAAGAACGGAAATTTTTAAAAAAACTGATAGCCATCTATAAAGAAAATGTCAGTAAGATATTTAGAAAAATTAGTGCAATCAAGTAAGTATATTTACATATAATTTACTAACTTCAGATCCAACTCAATTGATTATAGATGTATCTTTAGGATTTTTTTATTTAAGATCTCAAAATTTAAATATTAAATCATAAGTTTTTATTAAAACTCATTACTACACTGAAGGTAAACATAATTTTAAAGAAAAAAATAAAAAATGAAAGAAATAAATATGAATTATAGTGCATTACTATGGTCTTTTAAATTTTATGATGAATTATTTAATTCAATCGCAATTTGATGTATTTGTATTTAATGGCATTTTGAGAAATATTAATATCTCAAGCTAAATATAAACACGAGATATTATAAAATATAGAGAGTCACTAAATATGTTTTTCATAAATTTAAACAATTATAAATAAATTTGTAATTAATTAAATACAACATTGAGATTTCTTTGATTTGTAGGATTTTCCTGTAATATTTGTAAATTTTAGAAGTAGTACGAAAAGTAACTACAGTAACACATATACTTAAAAAAAGTATGCAAGTAGCTCTAGTAACACATATGCTTACTTGTTATTTTAAATTACTCATAATGCAAAATTGTAATATTATGTAAAAATCTATTCAATGTTATCGAGTGCCAACTTATATAATTGTCATGACTTTTTCTAGTGGCAACTTACTTTATTACATGAATATAGTTATTATACAAGAGTTAAAATCTCTAATGCAACTAAAAAGAAAAAGTAACAAACAAAAACAACATGTTTTGTCAACTATCGGCATAGATATATTTTAGTTTTAGAGAAACATGTTCCTAAAGTCTAATATAGGTAACTTACTTAAAGTTGGAAGTATTTTGAGTATAAAAGCTGGATGACATTTTTGTAATAATAGAATACACCCCCTTGTATTTACAAAAATAGCCTTGATGTTGTATTGTAATATGTATTAACTTTAGGTCGTTACCTAAAAGTGACTTTAGGGCCATTGAGCCTATTATAATCGAATATTAGCAATGATACTTCATATATAATTAAAATATGAAGAATATTTTTTAGTCTTCATTTAATCTATATTTATATTACCATTGTACATCAAAAACTTAAAATAATAAATAGCTCCCACTATGAGATGCCTTTAGTGCCAAAACAAATATATCCCAAACAATATAAAAGAATAATTTATCATCGTAGAATCCTAAATACACATAATTGAGACTAGTATATGTGTAGATAAAAAAATATAAGCGACTCACTAAACAAAGAGACCCAATCTCCCCAAAAAGGCAAAAAACTAAAGGTTTAAGTTTGTATGCTATCCACATATATCATTTCATTTTCTGGGCCTTACATTATTCGATTATCCAAATAGCTCCATATTCGTTTTTTGGATTAATTTTTTTGTAACAAGTTTGTTCTCATTCTAATTCAGCTTTAAATTTATCGTAATAATCAATATAGTATAACTAAAATGTACATGAAAACCAAAAACAAATTCTAACAATATTAAAGATGCAATGAGTGATTTAGCAAAAGTAAAATAAAATTATGGCAATGAATGATTTAGCGAAGAAAAAGATTCAATTAATGTACAACTAAAAAAACATTCCTTGATCAATTATATTATGAGTATGTACATGACATTTACTTTTATCAAAATGATAATTTTGTTACGTAACAATTTTATCTCAAAAGTTTGTACAAAATTAACTTTATTGTAGCAGGAAACCATGCGAAGCACATGCTGATTCTAAATTTTGAAGGAAATAATAGTTTCATTATTAATTTTATAGATAGTTGATGTTAATAATTTGATAATTGTATTATATTAATTTGAAATTAAGTTATTAAATTTGTTTTTTATATGATACTTTGATGCAACCGTAGATAAATTTTTTTACTATAAGAGGCATATTTCATATGATAACATGTGCTGAATTTTTTTTTTTTGTTTATATATTTTCATGATTTATCACATAGTTGAGGTTGAGTGTTACGATGATCAAGGTTCAAACTCTGGCAAGCCTCATTTCTCAGTTCATGGTTGACTAGTATAATCAATTAAGCTTACTGTTAGTATTTCAGCATAATATACAAATCGTCTAATCTCATTCATTTTTTCCACAAGGAGCCTCTCTTAAGTGCTGTTAAGATTTTTTTTACACTTTTTTTATATCATTGTCACTCCTCCAGAGCAGCTGTTTTATATTGTATTGGATAGCATGTCAATTTGACCACCTCGTTATTGTACCTGGAGAGCTAACCCGTTGTTTATTTATAGTGTGCTTTCACCTGTCCTCAACATGCCTGTTTCAGAGTCCAGGAGACAGAGAGTGTTGGTTGCTTCTTGTGTTCTATACTCGGAGGTTAGTTCCATTCGCTTTGGATTTTCGATTTTCTTATTGGCTTGTTAATATTTTTCAAATGTTCATGTATTTGTTTTTTGTCTTGATGGGTCCTTTTCTTAGGTTGGAAGTTAGTATACCTAAGTTTTTAAACTGTCAGATTTAAATGTCTTGTTCTTTCCTTTTGTTTTAATATGTAATCTGTCTTGCAGGTGTGGCATGCTGTTGGAAGGGACAGAACCCCTCTTCGTAAGGATTATCTCGAATCAATTTTGCCGCCGTTTGTTGCTATTTTGAGAAGGTGGAGACCTCTATTGGCAGGTATCCATGAACTTGGAACTGCAGATGGTTCGAATCCTCTTGTTGTTGATGACCGTGCACTAGCTGCAGATGCTTTACCTATTGAGGTTGAATACTATCTTTCCTTTCAAATCCAAAAGTAAATAATTGAAATTGAGATATGCTAATGAATCTAAAAGTTTTGATTGATTGTTAATTAGATGATTAGTATATCTATTCATTATATTTTTATTTATCACAGAATTATTTCCAGAAAAAAGATACCGTACTTTGTTCTTATTATGGTAAACAAGGAACACATAGATGACGCAAGTAGAAATGAAGAATATCTAATTGGTTAACAAATTTTGAATCGGCTGTCACTGAAACAAATCATCTATTAAATTTTAAATGGAATTTATAAAATGTCATCTTTTCCACAAAACAAAGGAAATTAAATTATAGAACCCGATTAACGGGGTACTAGAATGAGGTGAATATTTGCCATCTGTGGTAACGTGATTCTGTCTCTTTGTTAGATATCTAAACAGAGTCTAAAAATAAATTTAAATACACTATATTGTCATTATTGAATGCTTTTTGTCCTTGTCATCTACTCATTTGGAAGCCGAAACTGCACCAGTCTGTACGTCTAGAGTGATGCTGTGGCCTCTATATGGATTTGGGATTAGACTGTTGAGTTTGCATTATATTTGACACTTCATACCAAATTTTGTTCACATTATTTTGTGTGCAAATTTTTTCCTTTCGGACAGCATTTGATATATATATTGATACTAATTTTAAGCCACTTGTGATGTCAACATGTTGGTTATGTACATCATGGGAAAAGATTGTGGGTTTTAGTGCAGTATTCACAGGAGTAAACTGCATGGTCTGGCACCATGTAGAAGCAGTCAGCTAAACACAAATTGTGAAGCAGTGGGCTTTAGTAGATTCTCTATTTTGATGCTAAATATTTTGCATTATCAGTTGTAAAATTTTCTCTATTGTGGTCATCTTGTAACGCTACTCTTTTTATTTAAATTTTCTTTCTCATAAAAAACATTCATCTATATTATCGTTTAGGGTGCTCTTGCTATGATTTCTCCTGGATGGGCTGCTGCTTTTGCATCACCTCCTGCTGCAATGGCATTGGCAATGATTGCTGCTGGTGCTGGTGGAGGAGAAAATTTTACACCTACATCATCTACAAAGCTCAAGCGTGATTCTTCGCTGCTAGAGAGGAAACCAAACAGACTGAATACATTCTCAAGCTTTCAGAAACCTTTAGAGGCTCCTATCATGAAGTCACCTGCCGTTCCAAAGGACAAAGCTGCTGCAAAAGCAGCTGCTTTGGCCGCAGCACGAGATATTGAACGCAATGCTAAAATTGGTTCAGGAAGAGGCCTTAGCGCCGTGGCAATGGCTACTTCCGCTCAGCGACGAAGTAACAGTGACAGGGAGCGAGTAAAGAGATGGAATGTGTCTGATGCTATGGCAACTGCCTGGGCGGAATGCTTGCAGGCAGTTGGTTCTAATTCGGTCTACGGAAAAGATTTTAATGCTTTGTCCTATAAATACATTGCTGTCCTTGTTGGAAGTTTAGCTTTAGCTAGAAATATGCAACGATCTGAGGTATTTGTTGCCTCACCTCCTTGAATTGTTATAACTACTCGAGTAAACCAAATATCTTGTTTGTTTAATACTTTCAGGTTGACAGACGCACACAAGTTGATATAATTGCTCAGCATCATCTATGTACTGGCATACGTGCATGGCGAAAACTCCTGCATTATCTGGTTGAGTTGAAATGCCTTTTTGGTCCATGCGCCAATCATTTATGCAATCCCGAACGTGTATGTTGACAATTTAAACTATTGCATTTTCTTTGCTGTAAAAAAATATCGTTAGATATTTTAAATTTTACGATTCCTGAGAAGCTAAATCTGGAAGAACAGGTTTTCTGGAAGCTGGATTGGACAGAAAGTTCTTCCAGAAAGAGACAATGTTTGAGGAGGAATTTCTGCGGGACGGATCATTTGGGTGCTGCCGCGAATTATGATGATAGTTTGGTATCTGATTATGATCATAAGATCATCAGTCCATCTAAAGCATCTGCCTTGGCTGCAGAAGCTATAACTATGAACGTAGATGATGAAGATGATGAACAAGGTGACATAATTAATGTAGATGGCAAGAAATATGATGCAGGACATCAGGAAACACAAATTAGACACTCAGGGCCTGCTGAGGAATCCTTGAAGGTTCCCGTAGAATCTTCTAAACGTGAGATTGCTACTGATCAGGAGTTTGTGCACAACTCATCAGCTTCTATACCTGGCTATGTTCCTAGTGAACATGGTGAAAGAATTCTTTTTGAGCTTTCATCTTCAATAGTCCGACCATTAAAGGTTTCAAGAGGATTGTTTCAAGTAAGTTCTGCATAAATTATCAACACTGTTCATCTTTGTAGATGCATAATTTGATAAAATTACTACAATATGCAGACATGCAGTGTCCAATAAACAATTTTGGTGAACAATATGCTAGTAGAATATGAAATAATCTCGGACCAGAATAGATTATAGCAACTGCACTAGCAGAATAATCATGATATATTACATCGTATAAAACTTATGTATTATTAAACCAATCTTGTGATACCTATGTATAAGTGCTACATTTGTGAACAATTGTCTTTACAGATAACAACAAAAAGAATAAATTTTATCGTTGATAAAGCTGAAAGGAATGCTATTGGAGATGGTTTCGAATACTCTAGCGAAAATCAATTTGAAGAAAAGGATCAGAGTTGGTTAATTTCCTCACTTCATCAGATATATAGCAGAAGGTTAGATGAATATTCTTCTATAATGCGATTTGAATCTGTATATGACAGCAAATCTTTGTTTTAACTTTTAACACCTTGTTTCTGTATCATACAAAGTTTCATTATGATTGCCTATAGATATGCTTAGATACATTTGGAATCTGGTTATGGACTAGTCATCAAATCCATTCTTAGTAGATATACAACTATCCTCACGAGCACTCAAAGTCATACCTGTCTCCCTCTATAGGATATTAGACTATGATCATCATCCATGTGTTCATTTGAACAGGAACAACTCGAAGTCATATCCGTCTCCCTCTTGAATATTAGGCCATGATCATCATCCATGTGTTCATTATCAAAAGGAACAGTCGCTTCTTCAGTCATCGAGAGCGTGCAAACTTGATTGTCTCAGGAAAGAATTCCCAGTTCATTGAGTGTAGGTAGCTATGTCCTGTGCGCATAATGAATTTAGTTGTCTCTTTTGTACCAGTTAATAACTTGTGAAACACCGTCTTAAGTTCCATTAGGTAGCTAGAAGTTAAAGAGACATCTATAATATTTGGAGAAGGCGAAACAAATCAAGAAACAACAAGAATATTAGGAGGTGCAGGGAGAATTATAACAGTGTATTTCGTCACCGACTTATTTATGAGAAGACTTGGTACTTAGATGGTTAGACTTAGTAGTGTACCCTTGCTTTATTGTTAAAGGTAAATCTTGGTCCCCAGTGCATATCTGGGGCTACCTATAGCCCAGCCGACTCCTGTCAAAGATACAAGTCATGTAACACTGAAAATTTCAGCACTTTTTCATATAAATATTAAGGTGTAACGAATAAATGAGATCCCTTGTCATCTATGAACTTCCACTCTCCAGTATTACCTGCACTTATTGATATTTGAGTTTTTTTAACGGATTAAGTTATAGAATTATTAAATGGTTTTAATTCATGATCAAAAAAGCTTATAGCTGTTTGTCTACCATCTTATTCTGTAGCTTGTTTGAATCGAAACTATCACCTTTTCCTGAATGTATCCATTTTTTGTTTGGAATTTAGTATTCAGTCATAGAGCAATTTGTAGAGCATTATGCATGATTGAAATGAAATAAGGTAATTAGGTTATATTCTTCTAATCACTGTGTGTATGTGTGCGTGTATATATATATGGGTTGGGTTATATAGAGACTGTTTTATTATTGGAGATCTTCGAGACCATATATGTATTGCTTGCAGAACATTGCAAAAATATTGTTATGCAAACTTTATTTTTTTTGCGGTACATATATGGTCTCCAAGGTCTCCAACAAAAAACAGTCTCCATATAACTTCTCCCAATATATATATGTTCATCTTTGAATCTAACTGTAAGATTAAAGTGATCCAAGAAAACCAACTTTTGCAAATGTATCTCGAGATATGTAACACATACTCAGGTAGTGTGTATTTTATTAGTGAAGTCCAGTTGTTCAGAATGCAATTATTTTTTTCACTGAAGGCACAGTTTTGTCTTGACAAAGTTGATCATGTTTCTTTTTTACACTTGTTTTTTAAGTCTTCCTGCTTTGTCTCCCCCTATTTTTTTAATTAGTCGCCTGTTCGTACAGATATCTTCTGAGAAGAAGTGCATTGGAATTGTTTATGGTGGACCGATCAAACTTCTTCTTTGATTTTGGGGTAATTTGTTGTAAGTTTTTTTTTTGTTCTTCTGTACCGTCAAGTTGACATATAAGCAACTAACCTGTTTAGTTGCATCTGTTTCCAGAGCACTGAGAGTAGAAAAGATGCATATCGAGCCATTGTACAAGCGCGTCCGCCTCACTTGAACAATATATACCTGGCAACTCAGGTTTTTATGCAGTATTTAATTGTTTTTTCCTTTCTGTTTAAAAGGGCTCTGTAGTTTGTACTTCTGAGTAACTGATTTGCTTTATATTGACTTGAATTTATATATATATATATATATAATATTGCACATCATATAGTAACATTATTTTGTTTTTGCTTCTATCATTTTAATCTGAGCATATATCTAATCCTCTTTTTAAAAAATTTAATGCTTTTGGTATAGAGACCTGATCATCTACTGAAGAGAACTCAACTTATGGAACGCTGGGCTAGGTGGGAGGTATACTAGACTAAACTTGAGATATATCTTTGTTATTGTGCTTTTTTAAGTCTACCGTCCTCTTTTCTCGAAGTGTCTCCTAAAAGACCTGCAATTTTTTTGCAGATCAGCAATTTTGAATATCTGATGCTGCTGAACACACTAGCTGGGCGTAGCTATAATGATATTACTCAAGTAGGATCCTTGTGTTGTTCAAAGAATCTCTTTTGGCCCGATGTTGATTAATCCTGGTCTCTGCAATTTAGTGTTTTTTTTGGGTGTGTGTGCAGTATCCTGTTTTCCCATGGATTCTCTCTGACTATGATTCAAAGACCTTGGATCTTTCGAGTCCGACTTCTTATCGAGATCTTTCTAAGGTAGCTTCATAGTTGAAATTTTGGTTTAAATTTATTGTTTCCTGTATGTTCTTTGCTTATAAATCGTTGTACTGCCTGTAGCCTGTTGGTGCACTAAGCCCTGATCGGCTGAAGAAGTTTCAGGAGAGATACTCTAGTTTTGACGATCCAGTTATCCCGAAATTTCACTATGGTTCACACTACTCCAGTGCTGGGACAGTAGGTTTCCTTACAAAGTTATTCATTGCATTGTTATCAGAGTATGAGTGTTGGCTGTTGTAATTCTTAACTCGCATTTACTTTATATGTTTTTTTTTGGTATTGCAGTTTATATGATTTCGATTTTGTTTAATTCAATTCTACTGATTCGTACTTGTCAAATATAGTATTAGAAACACCAAGGCATGCCCGGTAAAAGTTTTTCCAGTGTCGTGCTTGGTATGTTTATATCTGTACTAGTGTCGATCATAACAGAAGACAAAAGGAAATCTAAATAGTAAAGGAAGGTAAATGTATAGGCAATATTAACTGTGGAAGGAGGCAATCGACTTGTTCTGATCCTAGTCAAAAGATTTGAATGACTCATTTAGCTATATACTCTGAGAAAAAAAGATACAAGGGCATGGGTAGCTATTCTGACACCAGCTACTGATACCAGGTCTAAAGATGAACGCTTTAGTTGAGAATAATTGTTCACACTTTGGCATATCATAGGAATTCTTTTCACTTTGGAGTATCATAGGAGTTCTGATTCTGATAGGGTGATGCCTCCTAAAGCTAAAATTAGTTTAGCGGGTAAACTGAGTTAGTAAATATACAGAAGTTTCTCAAATATTTCATACTGTGACTTCCTTAACAATCAGATGTATCTAATAAATGTTAACCTTGGGGTTGAGCATTGTTCAAATTCAATATAACAAAAGTTGCTTCACAGATGAAAAATTAAGTTGAGGAGCTAAATATGGCAGTAAAAAGAGAAAGCTACAAGCTTCTAGTTGCCAATCTTAAAATTATTTGGTGATTCTAAAGAATTTTACGTGTACAAGTGGCTAATATGATCGAGTAAGAGGTTTGTAAAAATGTAGTCGTGCAGGTACAAGCCAAGCAACACACAATTAAACATTCTAGTTCACTTGGAAAATGTAGATTATATTTATATAGTTGTTTTCTTAGCTGGTTTAACGTGATTGTGTAAATGAACTCGATTTCTAAGCTATTCAGATTTATAGTGTAGATTTTTTACTGTGCCAGATTTCGTCAATTAATGATTTGGACCTACACGGTGATAAGGTTTTGAACCTCTTTTGATCGAGGTACTTATGATCCATTTAGAAACAAATTTGAGTATTATACACTCAACAAAAAGTGCAACTAATTAGAGATTTTTTGCACCAATTCAACACACACGCACGCACATGTATATATCGTCTGGCTCAAGAGAGAACCATTCTTGGTGAGAGAACTGAGATTTACTCTTGGGTGTAAATATTTTTTCTGGGAGTTGTTTTGTAGGTGCTTAGATCAGATCAATAAATCGTATTGTTGCAGGATCCGGTGGGATGAGTTGGTAGATGTAAAGTTTAGATACCTGCATACAGCATGCCCTTTTCCCCCCTCATATAGTAGACTTGCAGTGGGAACAAGGCCCCAAGTACAACCTTAATGGCCCACTACCTAGTGTAATAGTTGGACAATCTGGCTGAACCAAATTGCCAACTGGTCAAGTACATTTGGTTTTGGGCATATACCCCCAAGGCCCCAACCCAAGCCCAACTTAAGATACCCAATGGAGGCATAATTGTCTGACAACCCTTCCCAAAGAGATCCAATCCAGTTGTGCTTACCACATAACAGTTTGGTTGTAGACTTGTGCTTACACAGCCATTTAAACCAACTGATCTAATCGGTTATGGAATCTCGCAATGGATTGTGCTCTGATGCCGGCTATTAGTCCCTAATCCAAAATTCACAGCAGATTGCGAACCACATCTTTGACAACCCACAGCTGGTCGATTTGTAAGTGCTAGCTGCGTTGGTTTGTAAATTTGTGGTTATTAAGGCATCCAAAATGTACCACTTTCAAATAAATACATTAGGTGGTTATCAAATGTATATATTAATGGGGGGACATTTTGGATTTGTTACATCATGTAAAACATTGAAGGTAAGGCGACTACTGCAGATTGGGCCTGTAAATTCACACGGTATTGTCACCAGATTACTACTTGTTTAGTCAGCATAATCAATAGGTCACGATAATTGATAAATAGATAGAAATTCCTTCTTTGCAATTGTTGATTGTGTTATCTTCATTTTTTCTCTGATGCTTCCATATATTCATGCATGTATAATTCAATGTCGTTTTAGTTATCTTTTAATTTATTTATTTTTTGCAGGTCTTATATTATCTTACTAGAGTGGAACCTTTTACTACTCTAGCAATACAATTACAAGGTGGGAAGTTTGATCATGCTGACAGAATGTTTTCTGATATCTCTGCAACTTGGAATGGAGTTCTCGAGGATATGAGCGATGTGAAGGAATTGGTAATTATCTGATTGAACTTTCCGAAAAAATAATTAGAAATATAATGAGATAGTTTAGGCTTTTATTGGATGTCAATGTCTTGCCATCAGTTTTTGATGTCACGAGTATATGGTAAGTTACACAGAATGACCCTTGCCTTTCTATGATTGCCTGTAGTTTATGTTTCCTCTTGACAATATTCTGAAACAGCTATCTCAAATTCTTTTATCCCATACTTGTATCTGGTCCATACTCCATATATATGTGTATATCTATATATTTCTTGCCAGTTCTATATCATCTCGCTAGCTTTTCGTGAATTCACACATACATTTATCTATACATAATAGACTATTAAGCTACTTAACGTGTTTCACTACAGAATCTAATTTTGTAGTTCCTCTCTTTTTGTTCTCGAACATAACATGTAACATTACTTATTTTTCTATCATAGGTGCCTGAGCTGTTTTACCTTCCAGAAATATTGACAAATACCAACTCAATCGACTTTGGTACAACACAACTAGGAGAAAAGCTTGGTAGGCATAAATTCTTCTTATTTTATCTGTACTATTTTATAGAGGGACCAACAAACTTAAACTTTCAATATTAAATATTTCAGATTCTGTTAAACTTCCTGCCTGGGCAGAAAATGCAGTTGATTTCATTCATAAGCATCAAGAGGCTCTTGAAAGTGAGTATGTTTCGGCACATTTGCATGAGTGGATCGATCTTATTTTTGGGTAAGCTGAGTGTGTCTATTAGTCTCGATTCCGAATTTTTACCACTTCTAGATCATGATTGTCGTATATATGTGTTGGTAATTAAGGAGCCATACTGATTTCTGCAACAACATATTATTTTGAAAACTGGTTTTATCGTTGCCCCCCCCCCCAATATTATAGATATAAGCAACGTGGAAAAGAGGCTGTATTAGCAAATAATGTTTTCTTTTACATTACCTATGAGGGCACCGTGGACATAGACAAAATTCTGGATCCTGTAAGTCTGTACATTCTTTTTTCAATCTGGTTATATTCTCATTTTCAGGCATATTTTAGCAATATTAGAAAGAATATGTTTTTCAATAGGTACAACAGCGTGCTACACAAGATCAAATTGCTTACTTTGGACAGACCCCATCGCAGCTTCTAACCGTCCCTCACCTGAAGAAGATGCCACTAGCAGATGTCCTCCATCTACAGGTAGTTCTTGATTAATTGTTTAGGGCTGGGAATCTAGTTTCACTTTCTGAATATTTTCTTCTGTTTATTAAGCCTGTTTGTTCAACTTCCTCTGTTAAGGACTGAAGGTGTGTATGTCATCTTCATCAAGTCTTCTCTGAAAGTGTATTTAATTGTCAAATACCAGCAAATATTTTACTGGATTGACTTGTATAACAAATAAAAATGAATTTCCATGTTTCTGGATATTCAATAATTGCTTTTTAGAATGTGTTCATAAACTGTTTCTGACTTAAGGTGAAAGGCGCACGAGGCGCAAGGCTTTCTTGGAGCCTAGGTGATAATGTGAGCGTCACCTCATTGAAGCTAGGCTCGTGCTTTACAAAACATAAATACACACATATACATGCATATGCATATAAATTGGAGATCAAATCTGAGAACTCAATAAATACAAGATCCATCTTTAACAAATTATATATATTTCGAATACAACTCACAAAAAAAAAATATGCATCATATAACCGAAAAACAGTGGATATGTTTGCCTGTTTGGTTATGAATGACTGAAGGCTAATCTGCAGTTTCTTCAGTTTCTGCCAACTTTCCAAGGGAATATGTTTTACATCCTTATGTTATTTATTTTTCACCTGTTTTCTGAATTTATTAAATCCATAATAAATATTATATAGAATGTTCATGTTCTTTATACATGTTACTTGATCGTGGAAATATAGTATTTAGTGAAAGCCAAGATCTATTTTAAATGTTTTTTGGATTTTGAATGTAGACTATCTTTCGGAACCCCACAGAAATAAAGCCATATGCCGTTCCTTCTCCAGAACGGTGCAATCTACCTGCAGCTAGTTTATATGCATCCTCAGATTATCTAGTTGTTGTTGATATTAATGCTCCAGCAGCACACATAGCACAACACAAGTGGCAGCCAAACACCCCTGATGGTCAGGGTGCGCCATTTCTTTTTCAACATGGAAAGTCAGGTGCTAACAATACTACTGCAACGTTTATGGGCATGTTCAAGAAATCACCTAGTTATGGTTCTGATGATTGGCACTTTCCCCAAGCACGCGCATTTGCTACTTCTGGGATTAGAAGCTCAGCTGTAGTTGCCATCACATGTGACAGAGAAATTATCACTGGTAAAACTTGAAGAAACATTATTTATTGCGGAAACTTTGACATGATTTCATGCTAGTTGCAACATGCAAAATTACGATATATTACTTGGATGCTTGATGCATGTAGTCTGGTAGAAAGCAAGTTTACTTTATGACTTGACATGCAGATACAGTCCGACTAATCTGTTTTGCTGAATATTCTTTTTTAATCTGCACACAATCTAAATTTTCAAATTTTAAACCTTATATATGCAGACCTCAAATAGGTTGTTATTATACATCTGTGATTCTGCGTTACAAAATGATAAATCTCATTCTCATTTATCTGCTATGTCCTCCTGTTGCTTGGAGTCTGGATAATTTAAGTTGCATAGTTGCAATCTTCAGGACCTTATTTGATGAGGTGCTTGAACATGCTCCCGAACCTCTACTCTTCTGTTTCATATATCAATTTCTTTTTTACTGAGAAAGATTTAGACTGACGCTGTTCGAATACAAATGATACTATTACATAAAGTACAGATCCGAGAAGTCGAGAAAAAAGTGCTACGTGGCTTCAGAAATAAATGTTAAGTGCTATATTAGAGTTTTCTTATAATTACCAGAATCTAATATAAAGAAATTTCGTTACTATTGCTAGATAATTTCTGCCTGACCAGAACATAGTATTGATTTGCATAATATCCATGCTACTTTGGCTCCTATTGTAGAAAAAATATTCACTTCTAGTATATATAGTAGTCAAATAAAAGCTGGCATTAATTAAAATGTACACCTAAGGTTTTCAAATTAATCTTTTGTTTTATAACGAAATTGCAGTTACACTCATTTTCTGATTCACTTACAGGCAACATCTTAAACGACAACCTGTTTTGCAAAACTTGATTAACGTTGATTGTTTGAAACACAAGGCATGGAAAATTCAAAACAGTATTGAAAAGCATAACCTTGAGCTATATGTTTACCCTTGATAATTAGAAAAAATGGTCTCTGTTTTATTTATCTTTAGTTTTCTCCTGTATTAACTTACTCTTAAATTGATGTACTAATCTGTGACCAGGTGGGCATGTGGATAACAGTGTCAGGCTCGTATCACCAGATGGAGCAAAAACATTGGAGATAGCGAGAGGGCATTGTGCTCCAGTTACTTGCCTTAGTTTATCACCTGATAGTAATTATCTTGTGACGGGTTCCCGTGATGCTACTGTACTACTTTGGAGAATGCATCGCGCATCGGCTCCTCACTCAAGAAGTCATTCAGAGATTTCCACTGGCTCAGTGGAGTCAAATTCATCAAGTGGCAACCCTACAGCAAGTATCTTAGCAGACAAAGGCAGGAGGCGACGTATTGAAGGTCCAGTACATGTCCTTAGAGGCCATCTCGGTGAAATACTCTGTTGCTCTGTCAGTTCGGAACTTGGTATTGTTGTTTCTTGCTCCAACTCATCTGATGTTTTGCTGCATTCAATAAGAAGAGGCCGCCTGATCAGAAGACTGGTTGGTCTAAAGGCCAATTTGGTATGCCTCTCATCATATGGTAGTATTATAGCTTGGGATGAGCCGTTGCATACTCTAAGCACCTTTACCCTTAACGGGACTCTGATTGCTAAGGCACAACTGCCTTTATCCTCAACTATTACTTCCATGGTTGTCTCTGTTGATGGCCGGAGTGCTGTAGTTGGACTAAATTCATGTACAGAAGATGAAGAGTATGGAAACAGTGACAATAGGTTAAATATTTCGACACCATCGCTTTGCTTCTTTGATCTGCATACTCTAAAGGTATGATGTTGTATAAAGATTAAACCTTCTTACCTGCATTTTCAAATGCATGCAGGACTGGCTATGACACTATTTACATCAGCAAAGATTTGTTATATAAAAGCTTATTACTCTTGTGCATGATACTAACAGGCAGATGGTTTTTCAGGTATTTCATACACTGCAACTCAAAGAGGGGCAAAATGTGACAGCTCTGGCTCTTAACATGGATAATACAAATCTTTTGGTGTCTACTGCTACCAGAGAGTTAATAATTTTTACTGATCCTGCGGTGAGTTAAATCTATTCTCCATTGACTATTCTAATAATGATATTAGTGCATAATTTTCCTGTAAAAACAAATTTAAACATGGAAAGGTGCCTTTTTCTCCCCACTTTTTATATTGATATAAGCATGTTGGGCATAACAATATGTGACTGCGTTAATTAATAGTGTCATGGACTTCATAGTCTGTATTTAATACCAATATGGTAGTTTAAATACCCAAACCGGCTATTGACACTAAACGTTCACTTGCTTTGGTTCAACAATTAGCAAAGCGTAAAAGAGCATTTCAATTATTTTTGTTTATCCAATTTGGGAAAAAAATAAAATTAGATGGAATGTGCAAGTCAAAATTTGAAATAGTGAAATAGACATGTATGCATGTACATGGTTGTTAGTCTCCAAGTGAAAGTGGGAGGACTGCCTGCTGTTTTTATGCTTGTAATGTTAAGCATAAATATATTAAAAAAATGTAAGAACCTGATGCATCAGTCGTCTAACCGCTTGAAAGTTATGCCAGGTCATCTAGGTGTGACTGTGTTTGATGTATAACTAGTCTTTTCTTGTAGTCGAACTGTATAGCTTAGGGAATCGTGGTTAGACTGGTTGAGCAGCCGGCTTATTTTAGTTGAAAAGCTGTGCCTATTACCTGCTTCATGGCATAAAAGTTTCAACATTTATGCACACTTTTATTGGATGACATGATATTTTTCCTTCCAACTCTGTTCCACTGTGGAAACCATGGTCAATATTTTTTCTCACTTGCAGTTGAGCTTGAAGGTTGTAGATCAAATGCTCAAACTTGGTTGGGAAGGCGACGGACTTAGCCCCCTTATAAAGTGACCAATTTTTGTCTCCATAGTTATCCATCTGGCAGATGCAATTTTAAAAAGATGCCTTTGTAATGAATATAACATACAAAAGCTTTCTGTGCCTTCAATATTAAAGGTTTTCATCAATTGGCAAATAGTTGCTGTTTTGTGTTGAATATGTTTCCCAACAGGAGATAGAGGGAAACTTTACAGATAAGATATATATAATACATTGTTGTCTAATAGATTTATCAAACTAATTATAGGTACCCCATTCATCGGTGTAATCTTTTTTGTCTCTGCTGAGATTGTATGTATTTCTTAGGATTTGAGATTGTACATGTCTGATTCTTTAACATCAACGTAAATAAAAGTTTAATATATAGTCACTTTTGTGACATTTTGATTCTTTGGCAATTGATACTAGTAGGAATACATATCATGCCTTTGGTTATGTTTTTCATATATTATGTATATAACAATGCTATGGTTGATGGAAGTACAGAGTTGATAATTAATGATCCCAATTCTAGACTTGTTGGAGGCAATGGAGACTACTCATTCATATAGGGAATCGGTGAACATTTCTTGTTTCATTTTTATAAATAAAATATCGATTTTCTTCTTGTTCTCCTTGTTAAAGGCTACCTAGATGGGTAAAGTTATTAAGTTGCAAAACTATCATTTTGTTTCAGAACCAAAAGAAAATTCTGCACTTCTAAAAAAGTACAAAATAATATATCTTAAAAAGGCTAGAACATACAGGAAACAAGTGTTCGGCGCTTAAAGAAAAGTGCAAATATATGATATATCTAAGAAGTTTACAACATATGGAGAACAATTGTCCCACTCGAAATCGCTTGCTCTGCACTTCATTTTAGTGCGGAACAATTGTTTTCTGGCCTCTGTAGAGCTGGACCCTCGAATAGTATATGTGCTTATATTTCTAACCTATGGGATAAAATGAGTTACAAGAGGCATGGAGATAGTTGTAGATATTGAATGTTGAGCAATGAAGCCAACTTATTAGTTATTGCTTGTTTAATTATTATCAGCTTATACATATTTGTATGTGGATATGACACAGTAAAACTAAAACAAGAGAAGAGTATTGTGTATATTACTGATGTTTAATACTAGCTAAAGAACAGAATAAACAAACAAGCCCTTATTAACCGAGGAGAGTAGCACTGAAGTCGAATGAAATGAGAGATCTATATTATATCATGGCAGATGTTCTCTTCTTCTTGATAACTAGAGGACGAGGGTGTAGTCTTTTTTTTATATAGCTAATTTTAATAGTATTATATCAACCAAGGGTGACTTCTAATGAAGCCACCCTCTCCCGAAGGAGTAGAAAAACAAGGGATCAAATCCCAACAGCATCCATTGCAAGCAACGAATAAAATCCTTAGTAGCTTACATGTTTAGCAAACAAGAAATGTATCCATAAGAACCAAAGGAAATGTCATAGTAAAGCGAACAAATTGTTGCTGTCAACAATCATTATGAGGTGCATCAGGTGCATCATGAGGTGCTTCATACTTTGCTTCCTTGGGAGCATCCTTAAGAGCATCTTGTTGAGGCTTCCATCTTTGTTCAACCTGCATAGCTTCATTCTTAGCGACATGATCTGGAAGACCTACTCTGCTCCTGGTCTGAAACTCCTCCATCCCTTCCTGCATTGGTCTCTTGCCTTTTGGATCATTGATCAGCTCCTTGCCTTGGTTTGCCTTCCATGAGTCACCTGCTTTCATGTTTAAGCCACAACAATAGTCAGAAAAAGTGGGGCAGGGGAAGTAGACACTTTGTCCTTCCTCTCCTGGTTCTGTCATCATTTGGTTGGAATCATTAGAGGAGAACATGGAGGGTTCGTCACGGTAGTTGCTTGAGTCAGTAGAGGCCTCAGCGTTTATCATGGGAGTGGACCAAGCTGGCCAGATACAAGGGCAAGTCGAGGCATCATGTATAGGGGAGAAGCATCGTTGACAGATTGGCGTATCCTGATATTGAACCTTAACCCAAACAGTTGCTTCCATCAGCTGAACCCAAATGTAAGCAGGCTTAGGGCTATTATTGACCATATCAATGAGAAGCATAGCACGAGGCTGAGGCTCTTGACGACTAGCATACTTAAATGTTTCAACAGACATGGCAATGGGGGTTCCTAAGGCATGACCTACGAAGCACAGGCCTAATGGATTGTGACCCAGGTAGCCTCTCATGAAGAAAGTCAGATAGGTTCCAAACATATATAATCGTGTTTCTCATGACATTATGGGAGCATGCTTAAAACTTCTCTAGTTTCTTGAGCCTAATTCTCTCCTGTACTTTCATTTTTCGATACTGAAATGCATGTTTAAATAACTCTACCAGGATTTTGGCTATAAAAAAAACCTTACCAGGATGTTTAGGTTCATGTCACTGGAAAAATAGACCAAGATTCAAGTGTAATATGTTAAATGTATTACAGTTTCATAGTATGTATAAAGCAATGCGTAAATGACAAGATTGTGGAATCCAGCTTAAGTGTGCATCTTACTGGTTTGTTTGGAAGGTAGTGAAAAGTTTACAGACACCCAACTCCATCCCTGATTCAATATGCAAATCCAAATATATTAAGCAAAGTTAAGCAAATCAAATAATATATAAACAGTGGCAAATTAAATGTACTTTACCATTTTATATGTGGAATGTGTTGAACCTTGAACCATTCTGGCCCACTCTCCTTCCTACATCTTTCTTTCAGGATAGGACACCTGGATACAGTCAGGTTGCAAAGGTTATCTGATTCTTCAAATATGGGCAAGCTCATCAAATTTTCACAGTTCGTGATAGATAACTCCTTGAGAGATGGAAGCTTAGCTAGTGAATCCGGGAGAGCTTTAACTCCTTTGAAATCAATAATATACAATTTAGTCATGGCAGGGAAGGTGATGGAGAGACGATGGTCATCTTCCCCTGCAGGCAGTATGGAATGTACCTTTTCCCACCCATTCAGTGTTAAAGAGATCAGATTAGGAAAGGAAATTACAGAAGAAGATGAGAAGGGCCATGGAAATTCATCTAAATCCTCCGAGAAGGGGCCGAATATCAATCTTTCAAGTGTGGACCTCATACTTTGAACAAATGCCCACTTTGAAAGAGAGGGGCATCTCTCAATCCTCAGATATTTTAGACCACCTAATTCTTCAACTACATCAACACTACTTAGATTAAGGCAACTGTCTACTTCTAATACCTCGAGAACGACTCCAAGGGTCAGATGCTTCAAGCCTTGGCAGTCATGGAAATTCAAAGTTTTCAAAGACATGGAATTGTTTTTCAAGAGCTTGTCAACTGATTCCATGTTGGAACAAGAAGAAGAAGAGCATCCTCCTCCGTCACTGATATTCCACATTCGTAGATTTGTAATAGAGCTAACGTTTCTGCTCATAGTTTCAAGTATCATGCTGCTGCCCAAATTTATGATTTCTAACCTCTTTAAGGACGCAAAACAATTACTCGGTATCCTTGAAAACTTTGAACAACACCCGACTGTCAACATCTCAACTCTAGGAAATATCAGAACAGTACTTTGGTCTTCAACACTTGTATTCGTAACTGCTTCTAGCCATTCTTCAAGCTTTGGCAAATCCCACAAAATGAGTTTTGTTAGTGATGGATACATTGTTGTAACTATTTTTTCTGGGCCACTTCCACTGAACTTACTACTACCACCGCTACCTACACTTTCATAGTTATCGCTCCCTATAACCTTGATATTATTCATCTTGTTCATCTCCATCTCTCTCAGTTTAGGAAGGTGACCCAGAGGTGGAAATCCTTCACATCTATTGCAATCTCTCAACGTGATACTCACCAAATTGGTCATCATTGTAATCCATGATGCAAATTTCATCCCCTTAAACTTAACTATTGTCAATTTTTTCAGATTTGTGTGAGGTTTCAAGCCTTCCATCACATCCTCATCACCGTATTCTCTGTCATTCCTTTCATCTCCATTGTTGCTCCAGTCTAACAATAAACGCTGAATATTAGACTTTCTACAAAGTTTCGCCTTACTTGCTTCTTCCATATTTGACACTTCACTAAGGCCATAGAGATGAAGTCTGCCCCTAAGATTGTTAAGTCCTTCCAGTTGTCCTAGGAAACAATTATGATCTCTTCTCACTACGAAATGTGGCAGAGTTTGCAGACAATTTAACCTCTCTATCCCAATAAACATGATTCTTTCATATTCATTCACAATGTAAAGATGTCTCAAGTTAATCAGATTGCAAATCTGTTTTGAAAGCTCTAGCAGAGTCGAAACTCTCAGTGTCTGCAGGTTGTAGAATTTTGTGACATAACTAGGCAATTTATAGGGGTAACAAGAGATATCGAGATGTTTGAGATATTTTAACTTTTGTAGTGAACTTGGCAACTCGTTTGTAAATTTATTGGTATTTAAAACCAACACAGTTAAGTGTTTGAGGTTAGGTAACACATCACGAAGGATACGATCCCCTGCATATAGTATTTGAATTCTATCGAAGCTTCTCCTATGAATTGTTGGTTTAATATCTGAAACGCTTTCATCAATCCTCAAATATGCAGCCCTGGAAACATGATTCAACTCATTTTCTGCCTTCACTGTTAGTATATGATGTTTAGATAGATCTAGTGCAAGATCATGTACTAAATCATGCATCTTGCAACTGGTGATGTTTCCAAGTTCATCCCTTCTGACATCTTGTAACAAAGAATTCCACAGGAGAATGTTGAAGTACTCATTGCCAATATCTTCCATCAGTGCATTGCTATCTGTAGGAGGCAAAAGGAAACCTAATGCCATCCATATTTGTACCAGCTCACTCTTATAAATTACCGAATCTTTTGACAATATAGAGCAATATGTAAAACACCGTTTCAATGAAGAATAAGGTAAATTATCATACGACAACCTCAGGGAAGATAGTACACCTTTTGATTTCCATATTTGATTATTTTGGATCACCAACCACTCGTGCTCAGACTTCTTTGATCGCAATAAACCCCCCAGTGTTTTTATTGCGAGAGGCAGGCCGCCACACCTTCCCACCATATTTCTCCCTAAGGCTGTAAATTCCTCATTCTCTACAACTCCTCCATGTGAAAAGGCTCCTTGTTTGAACAGTTCCCAACTACATTCTTCCGATAGTTTCTCCACCGGATAAGAAACCGAACATTGCATCGCATCAATGACTTCTTGTTTACGAGTAGTAACTAAAATATTGCTTCCTCTAGCACCACCAACTCCAAGCAAAGAATTTCTCAAGTTCTCCCACTCCCCTTGGTTTTCATTCCAGACATCATCTAGTACTAATAAAAACTTTTTCCCCTTTAAATACGTCTGAAGATTTTTAATCAGTCCTTGAGTATTTTCCAACACGGATGTGGTTGAAGTGAGTGATACTACCATTTGATTTAAAATCTTCATGAAATCAAAATCATCGGATACAGTGATCCACATCCTCTTCGGGAACATGTTGATTACCTCCTCTCTATTGTATACCATACGAGCAAGAGTGGTCTTGCCTTGACCTCCCATTCCTACTACAGCAATGACTTGTAAATCCTGTTGATGATTTTTGCACACTGTTTGAGCTAAATATAATATATCGTTATCTCTTCCAACTATTTTTGACTCGTCTTCAAAGGGCGGGGTGTTACGGATCTCTCTCGGTTGTATGGTTGAAGTTAAATGCGCAACAGGCTGAAGTCCAAGATCTCCCGCCCATTTAAAAATATTGTCAAACGAATTATGAATATAATTGATCTTACGAGCCACCTTGAAACGATATAAAATTATGTTCTTCGAAGGAATGAAGAAGTCCAGTACCTTATGACGATTCTCAACTTTACAACGAGTAACTTCATATGCAAGTTCATCCATAAAAGCATCAGCTTCATGAGCCACAACTTGAAGTCTGTTGAACCAGTTTTGGACAGCAGACATAGTTAGTTTCTTGGTAGCAGCATCAGACAGGAGAGCATCAATTGATTCCAACCTTTCGCGCAGTGTTAGCAGATGATCATGAAGATTCCAGGCCTGAATCACTTGTTCAGTTGCAGGTGAAAGAAGCTTGAGAAGCAGTCCACTAGCAAGATCAGCTACAAATGCATCAGCCATTTTGTCCTTAATTTTCCCAGGCTAATTCTATATTTATTTCTGGGTTCGAGCCTATGAAAATGAACTTAGTGATGATCACTATTATATACTCCCTCCGTCCCGGCCAAATGTTTACATTTGGTCCGGGCACGGAGACCAAGGATAGTGGGTGTAATAGTGATTTTATTGTTAAAATAAATGAAGTAGTGGGTGTAATAGTGTAAAGTGTTGAAAAAGTGGAGTGAAGTAGTGGATGTAATAATATATTTATTGTTAAAAGTTACTATTTTTAGTAATGTAAAGAATTGGGTGGGACGTCCCAAAAAGGAAAGTGTAAAGAATTGGTTGGGACGGAGGGAGTATATTTTTTTATGATCACTATTATCTTGACAGCTGAGTTTGACATAGTAGTTATGGACTTGTGGTGATGGTCCTAACTAAAAGTCAGGTGGGTGTGTCCTTGAGTTGAAATAATGTCTTCGTTTCACATTACTGTTACTGAATTCTGTGAGATCTTTTGTCAATCACAAATTATCTATCATCCAACAAATTTTGAGAAAATGCCATGTATGTCACAATTTGAGGCGGAAATGTCTTAAATGACACAACTCGTAATAATGGCCCTAAATAGCACTCCAAAACGCTACATAGTGTGGCGTGCTATAAAAAAGGTGAAAACGCTGCTTCGTGTAGCGTTTTGCACTTTTTTTTAATTTTTTTCGAGGAAAAACGCTACTTCGTGTAGCGTTTTGCATTTTTTTTAAAATTTTTTTGGGGAAAAACGCTACTTTATCTTGGGTTTTGGGCTAAAAAACGCAACTTAAAGTAGCGTTTTTGGGGAGATTTTTTTTTCTTCAAAACTCTACACGATGTAGCGTTTTGGAGTGCTATTTAGGGCCATTTTTTCGGGGTGTGCCATTTAGGGCATTTTCTCCCCAAATTGTGACATATAGGGCCAACACCCACAAATTTTTATGTATAGTTATCACTTATCACAGAAATTATATTTCAAATTGATTTTAAACTATAAGGTTGGATTTAGTAACTAATTTAGGAGGAGTTAAGACGGAGAAGCTGAATTTCGAGATTAAACTTTGAAAAATCATAAGCTTTTTTTTTTCTTTTCTTTTTTATATATAGAGTGTTGGAACCAGTTTACACACATTTCCACTAATACGATGATAATATAAAATCTAATTGAATTTATAGATTTTTAAAATCCATAAATATTAATAAATTTATGAATAATACTATAGTTTAATAGATTATCAATTATTTATATCAAACATTATAGATTTTAAAATTTATTTAAAATTTAAATTTGATACCTCTAATTTTTCTTTATTTGAATTAAATACCATGAATATTTTAAATTTTTAGTTAAATACGTAAAATTTCTTTCATTAAACTTTATTTTACGATTGTTGATGCAATATTTTCTTTCATGTTCTTTACTGTTATTTCACATTCATTAAGAAAGTAATAATAGTCCAATCTCATATGCTGAATTATTTGGTAATCTCTATGAGCATTTTTAAAGGTAGTACAGCTATATTTGAAATAAATTTAATTTATAATAAAACTAAATGAGACATAGTGAAATAATCAGAAAAATTTTAACGGGAAATGACGTGGATATATTTAAACAATGAATACAAATTTAATAAATATATAACAAATATTGATAATTAATAATTAATAATTACATTCTTTTAAAATAATAAATAATTTAAAAATATTTAAAAATAATATTATTTAACGTCGCATAGACTAATATACCTGCCTACAATCCAAGTTGGAGATGCTGTACGATTAACCCTCACAATGAGCAAGGAGAATTATCTTAAATGTACAAAAGATATACGAAAGTAAATAAAATAGATATATAAAAAGTTACAGTTTGACAAAATATTCAAGGCGCCTAATTACAAATTGTTGACATTTGACTCGCTCTCCTCGTTCTCCTGCGATGGTAAGCTTTTTACACTCAGTCATTTCATCGAACATCTCTCGTGCAAGTTTATTAAACATGACTAAATTATGACTATTGTTTAAATTTACAGTCAGTGACACTACACACTAATCTGGGTGATATCAAGTGCGAGATCTTTTGTGATGAGGTCCCAAAAGCCTCTGAGGTTTGTTTAATCACCACCCACAAACCCTAGACTCATATAATTAATTCCCTTTCTTATTTTGATATATTCTTGTTTTTTTGTTCCTTGTATAGATATTTATGATTTTAGTATATTTAAGTTAGGGGTTCTAAGGATTTCACAATGTAGTGCTCACCCACTTGAGCTTTAAGTTAACGATTGTTGGATTTTATGATTAGTTGATAGTAGAATTTGAAGTGTTTTTTTTTTATTAGTTGGGGTAGAGTCATATTGGATTTTTCGGTTACGGGCCTTACGGATTTGGCCTTAATTGTGAGAATGAATGTATGTCGTTTAGAGGATTTCAATACGTGTGCGGATATTAAATGGAAATTTGTGATATTGATGATAGAGTTAAAATCAGGCTTTTCTCTGCTTCGGAATCACAAGATAGTATCTCTTTTGCATATAAGAATCTCGTTTTGGGAGTCCTGGACTAGACCTAAAAATGGAAAAGTGAGGAAAAGGAGGAAGTGGAATGGCGGGGAAAGATTAATCATGTACTGATGTACATATATTTTGTTGTTTAGTTTTTTTCTTATTTGTCAATGCACCTAGAAAAAGATTGTTGACTCAATAGACCTGCCAAAGACCCGAGGAAAAGATAATTCTGTAGATATGAATAAGACTTGAACTGATAATGCTTCTATAGAGTACATTTGTTCCTAGAGATACAATTATTAATGGAAACCAGATGAACTGTTCAGTACTAAATGTTATCTTTGACTGATAGTCAACAGATTCTCCTTTTATTAAGTTGTTATATGGATTCCATGCTTATACTAATCTTTATGTTGCAGAATTTTTTGGCACTCTGTGCAAGCGGCTACTATGATGGGACCATATTTCACAGAAATATTAAGGGTTTCATGATTCAAGGTGGAGATCCCACCGGTACCGGCAAAGGTGGGACTAGTATATGGGGCAAAAAGTTCAATGACGAAATAAGAGAGTCCCTGAAGGTATATGTTAAAATTAGGAGCAATACTTTCTAATCTAACTTTATGGTATTGCATTTTCTGAAGTGATAAACACCTAATTTGCTTCCTGTCATGTCTCTCTTTATGTAATTGAGAGATTTATATTAGGTAGGTGGATAATAGGCCAATATGTTTATTTATTTATTTATTTTGAATATGGTTAATTACAGAACACTGCAATGCTAGTTTTGCTGGAACATATATTGTGGGTCAATTGCATGTTCTTTGGTGGTGTAGATGGTTATGTAGCAAGTTGGGATATATATTTCAACTCAAAGAATTTGTATCATAATGTTTTGGGAGACATGTTATTTATTGCATGGACACAACATTATTTGCATTTAGGATTGGTAATTTCTATTAGGAAAACTGAACGGAAAATACAGAAGAAAGTGCACGATCCATACAGTGTATTAATGTGTTTTAATCCCTCTTCAGCATAATGCCAGAGGTGTACTTTCAATGGCAAACAGCGGGCCAAATACAAATGGCAGCCAATTTTTCATAGTTTATGGAAAGCAGCCACATCTGAATGGATTGTACACCATCTTTGGCAAAGTGATTCATGGCTTTGAAATCCTTGACATCATGGAGAAGGTAAGTTGTTTAGAGGGTTGATATCATTCTTGATTTTGTGCTTTTGAACACCTGAAAAAATTCATTATAATAGTCTAATTTTATTTTTAATTGTCTCGGGACTTCACAGACTCCAACTGGACCAGGGGATAGACCTCTTGCAGAAATCAGGCTCAACCGTGTGACTATACATGCGAACCCACTTGCTGTCTAGTGTTAACCTTGAGAATTAATATATAACTTCAAGTCAACAGATCAGGTTGGCGGACGAAAGAATATGATTTTGTAAGATGTTTTTATAAGATACAATCACCTGTAAAAGAATTCAAGTGGTCTTAGAATTTCTTATGTACCAAAGTTCTCTTTGAATTATCTTGCCACCAGAAACTGACATCTGGTTCTCTGCAATTAACACTTTTGCTACTCCTTTTGTTTGTGCTTGTGTGGGATTAGCAGTTTCGTTTGTACTTTCTCTTTAGTTGTAACTCACATGTTTTGGATGTCTATTGTCTATCATGCAACAGGTTTGATTGTCCAATTAGAACTAAATAAGAATATTCAAAAACCATTTACAAGATTGTTGAAGGATTTAATATCAATAATTAAAGAAAGGGTCCATATCATTTTGATCCTTAAAGTTTTAATGAAAATGCACACCTGCGTCCCTAAATTTTATCACTTGTATATTTTGATCCTCAATTTTAATTTCAATATAATTCTTCCTAATTTACCTCTAATTTGTTTTATAGTGATAAATACTTTAATCTATTACTGTTTTCTTCTTTACTTGCACCAACATCAGTCATTAGGCTCTCTGTAACGGGTTACGAAAACATCTTCATTAATTTTTAATTATTTCTAGTGCTATTTTAAAGTATTCTGAATATTGATTGTCATCTACTTAATTATACATCTTGAATATTGATTGTCAATTGCTTATACATCTAATATCACAAGGATTACATATGCAACTTGATATAAGGGTCATGATCAGTGTTCCGTAAAATACGGGAATCGAAATTAGATGGTTAAGATACCATTCAGTAATTAACCGGGTAATCGGTGATTAATCAGATTGATTAATTAGAACATTAATCGGAAATAATTTAATTTAATAAATAATAATAAATAATTATATTTAAAAATTTTAAATTATTATAAAAATAAAATGAAAAATATATCATATATCATTAATCCATACATATTTAGTTGTTAACATTTACGAAAAAATAATTTATTATTAACATTTTAAGTGGTTTATACTTAATAATCATTATTTAATAATTAATCCTAATAGTTATTACATAATATATCATATAATTATTAGCAATTTGAGAGAATATTTAAAATTTATGAAATATTTAGGGTCATACAACCCATATTTATTGTAAATTTGTAATAAAAATATATTAGTTATTAGTTTTTTAAAAAATTGACTTTTTTTTAAAATAAAATATTTTTTACCGATTTTATACGTTTCAACCGTTTTTTGACCGTCTCGGCCGATTTTTTCCGTCTTAGCCGATTTTTTCCGTCTCGGCCAATTTTTGACCGATTTTAAAAAAAACATCTTTTAACCCGATTTCAGTTAATTGAGATGGGACCCGACCGTCTTACCGATTAATCGGTAAGATGACCGTTTTTTAGAATACTGGTGAATAATGAATAATGAATTATTCACATTTTTAAAAACATTTTTTTTAAATGTGAATAATGATTAACGTATACTATTTTGAGGGTTAGATATGTATTTTCATGAAAAATTTGAAGGTCAAAATAGTATTAACCTTAAAAACACCTACATCAAGAAAAAAAAAAAAGAAGAAGCCAAATATGGCTTTAGTTCATCCTTGAAAAATATAACATCATCCATGAGTGTAGAATTCGAACCACGAAACTCACCTTTATTAGCGGATAAATGGCCCCAAGTACTACTAAAATTAAAACTGAATCTTACTAGTATGTTTTATGAGTAATGCTAGAAAACCAAACAAAATTCCCAAAATATTTTTCCAAAATAACGTAACACTAATAACGTGACAGAATAGAAAATTTTAATTCGTGTATTATGTGAATGCACGAAGGGTCCATCTCATTTATTATTTTGGCAACCAATAAAAATTAGACAAGTGTTTTTTGAGAATGTTTTTGGGAAATAATTTTGGGACTCTAGCATTTTTCATGTTTTACGGTGCATTTTCAAGTAGCAAGAACAAACATTATAATAACCAGTAAAGTACAATAAATGTCGTGCAGTTTTATACTTGCATAAAAAATAAAACGCACAAGCCATTTCTAAATACCTACTCAAACACCAAACTAATTAATCATATGGGATCTGGATATAAGCTGCATCAGACACAAATGGTATGTCCGCATACATGCCAGCAAGAGCACACCTCATACTCTCTAACACAGTAAATAGGAAGGCAAATGCAAATCCTGTCCAGAAATGCATCCCAATTTTACCCCAATAAACAGCTCGAGGTAACCACCGACGACTCACCAACCCTATCACCTGCAGTGCAATCTCCAACAGCATTCCTATAACGACATGGAACCTAAAGAAGTGAGGCCACTCCTTTCTTCTCACTATTGCAAGGTAAGCTACCAGGAAATAAGCAATCAGGAACCATGGTGGCAAATTTCCAAGAATTTGCAGGAATGGATAAGTAATAAATTCAAAATCTTCCAAGAAGGGATGGAGATGGTAGGCAGTCTCAGCATACATCCATGTCTCATGAAGGGGCATCAAGTATGGGAGGCATGCCAAAGTTCTCCACCACCATCTTGGCTTCTTGGTCATGGCCGGGAACCTGAAACTAGTCGGGACATCTTTTGCTGCTCTAGGTGTAAACACTGTTCTACGCCGTACAGGTATCTTAGAGATAGCATCTGACAAGCCACAAAGATCACCTTTCAGCAGTGGCGATGAACCAGCAAAAAGATTAGGAAACCGAATCCCTGCCATCAATATAAACTACTTGTTACAAGGAAGGTTAAACAAACAAATTAAAACAGTAGACCAACACATACATAGCAGAATAAATATAATTATACAATAGCCAAAAAGAAAAAAAAACTCTTTCAAGGTGTCTATAGATGAAAAAGAGGAATAGATATAGCATGTAAGATGAATTCAGGAGGGATATGATATAGCAGAGTGATAAAACATAGATATTTAAATCCCAGACATCAAAATGAGATATCAAATTTAAACACGGTAGACAAGTATACTACGAATGCATGTATTGCTTTATAGACTAAAACCATGTTGGTTATTACAATCTAAAACTTTCAGATTGTCCTTCAAGAGAATGGTAACAAGTTTTATATATTGTTCATCCAGTAAATATGTTACAGTCTCATCCCATCATTTTCTGTGGTATGTGTTTCTGTTATGACACAACTTTACCAGATGAATTAAAATTTCTAGGACAGAAGTGGTGGAACACCTTGTTAATGTTTGTGGATGTAGGTGCCCAGTGAATCCATGAGAGCAGATTTATCACTGATATGAGCTCACTGTGATGCTTCCACAATGTAGTTTTAGAAGGGAAGCCGTAGACTAATATGCAGGATTGCAGGTGTCCTATACTTAATGTTAGGAGTCAATTAATTGCCTCTACTCGCAGTGTATGATGAATAGAACACTATGCACAATGTTGTTTCAATTTTTTTTTTGTTAAGTAATGTTGTTTCAATATCTCGTGGATGATGTGGACATTCATAGACAATGTTGGTGGCAAGGAAACATACAATGGTCATTGAGGAAAACTAAGAGATGAAAGGTTACTTAAAGTCATAGACTATAGAGTGTCTGGTGGAAACTAAGGCAGAAACAGTATTTAATGAACAGCATATTCAAATTCATCGTTTTTCCTGAGTCTTTTGCTTTAGAATTACTGTAAACATACCCAGTTGCATTTTCTAAATTTACTAGGAGGGTCTGCTTTAGGACTCTAATGTACTTGCTCTTCAGAACCTTAATTATACAAAAAGGAAATCCTTTTTCTCCTTATCAGTGCAGCATATGTGAACTTCTATTTCCATTTCGCTTCATTATATAGTGAATGTCACCCCCTTCTCCATAGGGTCCTGATAAAGTGCATCCAGATCCTATGATGCATTTTGGAAACCAGGGGTAGAGCTTTTCTGAGGTACACACTGTAGGAAATTAAATAATAGGAAGCATTCTGCTTTGTCTGGGATAACTTCTCTATGGTTTTCATGCAAGCACTTGAAACTAAGGCTTTGTTTTCTGTATAATTGGTAAGTTTTATGTCCAGTTCCCAGCATTCAGGAACTTTTACGAGACTTACATGCATTAGTCACGAGTAAATGGATCAGTGTAGATTGTAATGACTAAGCAAGTAATGTGCAACATGACACAAAACAAATGAAAGAATTATAGAAATTTATGTACTATTCCCTTTTTAGGAGCCAAAATGCAGCATGTAATATTTTATGCATAGATTTTAACTGCAGGAGAATATACAGAGAAACAAAAACCTTTGAGAGAGACAGAATTGAGCCCTTGATTAGGTTTCCATGAATTTAGAATGCTTCCGGATTTAACCGTAACAGGCACATGAGCATTGGTAGCAAAAGCTGCATAATTAGATTTGGAAGTATCGTACTTTAAACAAGGACCTCTAGGCTTCAAGGAGCAACCATTAAGAATCATATTCAGTCAAACTATCAACGACCTACATACATGTAAACTGTTGTCAATTTTATAGTTTGAGCAAAAGGATGCAAAAGATGGAGTATTCTTTTCTTTTTTTCAATATTTTTACCGCAGGGGATAGGAATCTAACTTTCCACAAATCTATATTATCAAGATAAATAGGATAATGTATTGAAATTTTCCACAAATTTAATAAGCAAGTACAAATCTTTAACACAAACTTTTTATTTAAATAAAGTTCATAATCAACCAAGTTAGTGCATCAAAGCACCAGCCTTTGCCATGTAATCACAATCTTTATTACCCTGAGGCAGACGAAGAACTATTTGTCTATATATGAGTTATTGAGCTGAAACTTTCAACAGCCTACATAAGCAAACACAAATCGTTACCAGCAATTTATATATGAAATATTTACTAAAATGTCTACCCAATTCAGCATATTAAAGAAACAATCTTTACCACCGCCAAGAAAACACACAACCAAAGAATAGCTCAATCTTATTCTTCTTTACCACTCAAAACCCCCATGGGAATAACATATATTGACCCAAACACATGACACAAACCTTAACAAAACAAATTAAAAAAAAGGCACAATCCACCTTAATCACAAATGGGTCATCCAAGAATCACCAAGAACACTAAAAAATCTTCTATAAACAAACAAATTAACATACAACAATCAACATACATATATATATATATGTGTGTGTGTGTGTACATATATCTTGAACCCCATTTCGAAAAATGCAGGCTTGGTTTAGTAGATGATAAAATGAGATAGAGATATATATAAATTGCTTACACAAAAGAGGATGAATTTAGAGAACCCAGATGAAATTGAGGCCCTGATGGAGCAGAGTAAAGAGAAGCATCGACTCAATAAGTTTGCAACATCTCTCCCTCTATTAGGCTTCCTCGAGTTTACTAGTATTATCCTCTCCGTTTTTATCTTTTTTTCATTTTACAGCAAGTTTTTAACTGTTTTCCATTTTACTGTTTTTAATTTACATATTAGGATTACTCTATTCTACAAGACATCACGGATTTAGCTTAAATTTTTTAATAGAAAAACATTAATTTTAATATAAACATAGACACCCAAAAGATTTTTGATTATCACTAAAGAGAATAAAATTTATAAATAATTAGAGTTCGTTAAAATTTAGTAAATTATATATTTTAGATTTTATAAGATATTGAAATAATTAAATAATAATTAAAATTTAGTTCTTTAGATTTGGTAATACTTCTCAAGTAAAATGATTTCTTTTATTAATAAAGAGTAAAACTTTTATTTGGAATAATTTCAATGTAAAAAGAATTGTCTTTGCTTTTTTGTCAATTAGATAATTTCATATTGATGAGTAGTAAAGTGCGTCTAAATGAAACGAATTTGAATATTTAATTGTACATTTATTTTAAAATGATTATAAAATCTATTAAATTAAATAGTTAGTAGGGTATATTTCTCCAAATCTGAATTATTATTATTTTTGTTTGTGAATAGTATTAAGATAATATAGAAATTTACTCTATTTAATTTTGATATTATATAAATCTATCACACCTTGACTTGGGTGCTTTTTTATTCAAATTTAAAAGATTTTAACATATTTAAAAAATTATTTTATTTTAACTTGTATACGTTGAAACTACATAAAGCCTTAGAGAGTTGATATATAGTCTTGTTTAATTATGATTTTGTATTGAACTTTTAGAAATGTAAAAAATAATAAGAAATCTATTAAACTTTATTATATTTAAAAATTCATCAATATTTGAATACCATTAAATTTTAAATTATTTATTGAATACTACAACTCAAATCCAAATTGAATATATCTCCTTAATAAATACTCCCTCTGTCCCGGCCAAATGTTTACATTTGGTCCGGGCACGGAGACCAAGCATAATGGAGTAATATTGTTAAAATAAATGAAGTAGTGAGTGTAATAGTGATTTTATTGTTAAAATAAATGAAGTAGTGGGTGTAATAGTGTAAAGTGTTGAAAAAGTGGAGTGAAGTAGTGAATGTAATAATATATTTTATTATTAAAAATTACTATTTTTAGTAATGTAAAGAATTGGGTGGGACGTCCAAAAAGGAAAGTGTAAAGAATTGGTCGGGACGGAGGGAATACTAATTTAGACTTAAAATAATAAAGTTTATCATAAAAGAATATACAATTACAAAATACCCCTAAATAGAAGATGGGGTCGTATTAATATTTTTACTTGAAAAAAAATATTGTGATGGTACCATTAAACTTTTTATTATGGAATAATTTTTATATTTATAAAATTATTTTTCTCCAACAAAATCTCATTTTTAAAATATAAATATCAAAACCTTATCTTATTATCTTGCTTTTGCAAATTTTATTATATATTACAATTCTGCAGCATAAAAATATTTTGGCAAACTTAGCTATATTTTTATATATTCATAGAGTTGTATCGTGCGAAAAAATCTTGTTTTGTAAGCTTTGAATATATTTTGTTTTTCGTAGTACATTTTTGCAGAATTAATTCTTATTTAGCATTAACTTTTATTTTATTTTTTTGCAAAATTCTTATTTAAAATATCTTAAATGTTTCAACATGTAATTTGAGTGTTACACAAACCAGCTAGATCTAGTGTTAAAGATTGAAACGATTGTTTTTAATATAATTTTATTTTTGAAAATGTACTCCTTTTTCTTTGACAAATGAAAATGTCTTTTTTTTAAGCAAATGAAAATGTCTTTCAATGTTATTAAATTTTGAATTTTTTAACCAAACTACTATTGCACTATTGCATTAATGTTGTCACTATCTTTGTTCATATATATATATAAAATAGTAAAATTGGAAAAAAGTATAAAAATTTTGATTCTGAATTATAGACGATTATTCTCCAATTAATTTAAATGGAGTTTTTGTAATCACTACAACAAAAGAGGACAACAAAATAGATGGGCAAAAACAACTAATGTTTTAAGAATAAACTTTTCACTTTCCAAGAAAAAAAATAATTATGAAAAGAGGAGACTAAGGCATGCTTGGATTCCTGGGTGTTACAACTAACAAACAAAATGATCGAATTTACATTTATATGCTGGTTTTTTAAAATGATGTTGCCAAATTAATTGTGAATATTAGTTGATGGTTAAAACACGGGAAGATAGGGGAATTTTGATAGACTCTATATAGCTAGCCCTAATGGTGTTTTCAGAAAAGTATGGGTATATATTTTCTGTACTAATACTGTATGCCTAGGGTTCCAAAAAAAGGAGGTTGTTCTTGTTGAATGCAGACAGCAGGCTGGTGATATATTTACCTCACTTTCTCCACCCCATTTACTGCATATCTCTCTCCCTCTCTCCTCTCTAGTATGTTCTCTCTGTGTATGCATTGTTGTGCACAGTTGTGGGTTGCCTCGAAAAGGAGCTAATTAAGGTTCAGGCACCCCAGTGCACGTGTGGCCCAGTCTCCAATGAATAACATTGAAGAACCCTAAAATTTTGTCTCAAAAGAGAGGAACATAAAACAATAAATTAGAAGATCGGAGATAAAAGCTTTCAAGCCCATACCTTTTTGTTTGTTCATGCATCACCCCCATAACCCTTTTGACTGCACTTTCCCACATGAATTACATTCCACTTTAACATCACCCCATCTTAATTACATTGCATTTTGAAACAATTGTGCATATATAATACATAGAAGTATCTAATACATTTCTTCAATATTTTGGAAACAAATTAGTACAACACATCGATATATATATATATATATATATATATATATATATATATATATATATATATATATATATATATATATATATATATATATATATATATATATATATATATATATAACAATTTAAAAACTTGTTGATCAATTTACTAAACTAATAAATAATTTGAATTTCACTTTGAAGTTGTTAATTTGTTTATGTTTTCTATACTGGATTGCTTATATTAAATTTACCAAAATAATTAACACGAACTTGCTACTCATGATCAATTACCTTGGTAAATGTAACAAAGGAACAATATAATCAGGCAATTAGCAAACAAGCTATCAGAGATAAAAAAAAAACAATAATATTATATAACATGAACCAGATAATTAACATGTAGAGAGGTCTAGATATTCAGCATAAAAAGTACTCTTACTAGTACTGGCCGTGATTAACTAAACAAACAAGAAGAGGAACATTAATGCTAATTAAAGAAATCATAGCCCGATAAGATAATGATCAAGTGATGATGAGATGATAGAGAACCAAAGATGGGATGATCTTTAGTTAATTAACTGTGTATTTTGTTAATTATAAGGAGGTCTAGGTGCACCTGCCCAGTATGGCTCACTTGGTAGTTGATTAAGCATGCTCGGATTCAAACCATGAAAGAGAGAAGTTCCACTATTAGAGTGTTCTGGCATGAGTTGTTGCTGTCCCCCAATCATCCCTGGCGGTGACTCTAGGGCTCCATTTCCCGGTGCAGGTGACTGATCTTCATCTTCAAGTGGAAGTCTCTCGTAGGCCGCATTCCCAAAAGATGCGGCCATAATGACTACAGGGCCCGAAGCAATTAACTGGCCCACCACACTCCCTCCCACAACTTGCCCTTGACCGCCTGCCAGGTATATAGTCAAACCTGATGCAGCTGGCGGTGCAGGAGGGGGCAAAAACGAACCAGAAAGGGAAAGAATTTCAAATCTTCCCTGTAAAGTAATGACTGCACCGGGAGCAGTTGGTTGTCTTAGAGTAACATTAGTAACAGTTCCATTTCCACTTAAAATGCAAACCCCTCTTTGTCTTCTGGTAGCAAAAGTGGAGACACTGTCCTGGATATCGCAACCGTTTGCGATTTCCATGACATGAGATCTGAGAGCATTGGCACTGTCCCTGGTGATTATAATAGGTGGTTTGGGCTTGTTCTTGGAACCAGCTGGTCGCCCACGAGGTTTCCTGTTTCCACTTCCTTCACCATCTGATCGACCGCCTGTGATGGAAACTAATTCGTTTCCTTCATTGTTATTGTTGTTGTTATTGTTATCTATCATCTCTCCGCGTTCGAGTTTTAGGCCATGGCTTAGACCACTGCTTCCGCTTTGCCCTTCATCGGAATTATGTTGTTGTTGTTGCTGCTGCTGCTGCTGGTGTTGATTTTGATATTGAAGGGGTTGATAGTGAAGTTGAAGATCTCTAGCATGAAAAGGAGGTGGTAATGGACGGCCATGAGCTGTTACCGGATCCATGATCTAGTATTTCAACAGATTATAAATATCCAAACTAGCTAGCTTGATCCAAAAGCTTTATATATATATATACACATAATACACCCCCAAAATTTTGAAACAATATTAATATATTCAAACGTTGAACAACATAGAGAAAGGACTCAAGTTTTGATTTGAGCTCAAAGACATGGCTAACTAATTAATAATTAAAAGTTTTGCATTCTTGCTGGTTCTTTATTTAATTGGTCTTGTGGTTGTTAGGGTTTGGGAGAGTAAAGAGATTAAAAGAGAGAGAGAAATGAGGGGTTGGGCTTTATAATAATTAGTGGTGTGTATACGTGAGTTTTTGTGAGAAAAGGCCTTGTATGTCACAATTAGGGAAGAAAATACCCTAAATGGCATAACCCGTAACAATGGTCCTAAATAGCATTTCAAAACGCTACAACGTGCTGGAAAAATGATAAAAACGGTACTTCGTGTAGCGTTTTGCACTTTTTTTTAATTTTTTTGGGGAAAAACGCTACTTTATCTTGGATTCTGGGCTCAAAACGCAACTTAAAGTAGCATTTTGGAGAGGGGTTTTTTCAAAACGCTACACGATGTAGCGTTTTGGAGTGTCATTTATGACATTTTCTACCCAAATTGTGATATATAAGGCCAACACCCCATTTTTGTTGGGTGTTAATTAAGGTATGGTTACTGGTTAGCAACAATAATTAATAGTGGTTTAAGGTTGGGTTAGGGGGTAAGCATGTAGGGTTTAGTTATGGTGCGCATGGGCGGTGGGAATGGGACCCTACTTTTCTCCCTCCCCCACGTTCTTTCTTCTCTTTCAACCTTTTTTCATGGAATATATGAGCTGCTAGCTAGCTAACTCATTGTTTTGGTAGCCAATTTGTTTTGTTGGAAGCTTTCTGATTTGCATTTTGTTATTATTTTATATTTATTTGTATTTGATAAGTTGACTCTATTTTTAACTTGTAGCTAGCTACTTGTTAATATAATATTCCTATATTTGAAAATAATTGATATTTGATTTTTTAACACACATTTAAAAATAATAATTTTAATCATATAATCAAAACCCCTAAAAATGTGTGTTAAAAAGTCAAGCGTCAATTATTTCTAAACAGAGAGAAATATATATGTATTTACAAGTTCAATTTTATTTATTTTTTTAAAATATCTTCGGGTTGTTCCTTAAATTAATATACCTGAAAATTAGATTACATTAAAATTTGAAATTGATTGGAGTTGAGTTTTTCGGAGACCGGATAATCCCGGACCATGTACGTGCTTGTAAAATATTATAAATATATATTATTTTATAAAATATAATAAGTTAACCGAACAAATTTAATTAAGACAGTACTGCATTAAACTTGGGAGATCGACACGACCAAAGACTCTTTCATATATTGATAAACAAGATATACGAGTATTTAGTATAATTAACATAAATATATAGTAAGCAAGCATTGACCCTGTTTACGGTTGGCATATGTATTTATTGACATCAATAATTTAAAAGGATAAAATAGCAGTTAATTTAATACTAAATTGTATGCATATTGAATTACAGTAATATTAAAATTGACTTACAAATTAATTAATCCAGAATACACATCAGTATACTTTGATCCAAGCAGGTTCTTCATAACGGCAAATTACATGCTGCTATCTGATATTGTTAATAATGCGCTTGCCACATTGTAATCTGAAGAATATATAGTAGTATGTTTTTTATAAATGTGCTGAAACGGGCGTCCATTTTGAATTCAATTTTCTTTTTCTAGGAACCCAATAAAACGATTTAATTTCAATCATAATTTAATAACAATTTAAATTTGCTGCCTTTAATTCTTTTATTTTTCTATAGTTTGACTCATAAAAACCTAAAATTCTTCATCAGGAAATTTAAGATATATAACTTATTGTTTTTTATTACATTAAAAAAATTGACGATAATATTTTAATTATTCACGGATAATAAAATGTTATGAAAGTTTGATATTTAAAAAGAAATATTGATCTCTTGATAGAATTGTAATCATGTATGACTGATCAATTCTTGATGGTAGTAATATATATATATATACATATATATATATATATATGTATATATATATATATATATATATATATATATATTTGTATCAGTTGCATAAATTTTTTTATAATAATCACGTACAATTCACCAACTAAATACATATATAGATAATATAAATAAGGAAAATGTTCACACAGTTGGATATTTTTTGATATTTAACTAACCCATCTCATAACATTAAACAAATAAATCAATAGCTGAGATTAAAAAAAAAGTACACATACATTGTATTATTATAGAGCGTATGCTTACATGTATATTTTTTTATTTCTCATTTTACCCCTTTAAAGCATGTGCTTTATTACATGTCTCTAATGAATACACATTTTTATCTTCCTATAAACATACTTGTGGTTTTATGAGACTATTTTTTAGAGATTTTAGAAGAAAGTAAATATATATTTTGTAAAATAATAATAAATTTTAACAAATAATTTCAATAGTAATATATTTATAAAAATATTTAGATTTTATAATATTTAGGATTTTGGAATTTTAAATATTTATAAAAAATGAAAATATTTTTAAAATTAAAATTATTAAGAATTAAATAATGGTTGAATTAAATAGTAAAAAATTGACCCAACTGCAATAGGTACATTGCATTTACTTTGCTGGTTACAGGTTAGTGTTTTTTTAAAAAAATTTATTATTTATTATTTTTTTGCTGTTTCACATTAGGCTTCTGAATATATGTGTTCATAATAGTTTTGTGAATTAAAAGGACAACCAGCTCATATAAACTTGTACGCTATGTCATATATGATTTTTTATTAAAATTAAATAAAAATCATGTGGCCGATAAGGGTAGAAAAAGGAAAAATAAATTAAAAGATTACGCTTTATAATACAGTGTATATATTATATAATATGCTTTATATATCTTTTTTAATCTTTGTTTATATTTTTTTTTAACAATATGAAATGGATTAGTCGGATATTAAAAGATATGTGACTGCAGAAGGATCCTATAAATAATCGGTCAAAATTTAGTAAAAATATTAACCGACCCCTTGTAACAATCAATCGTAAAATCGAATGTAAAGATCGGACGATGAATGGATGATCAAAATGCACTCCCCACATACTGCTCTGCCGTCCAGCCGTCCAGGTAAGCATAAAAAACCATCGATTATACAAATTAAAGAGAAAATAGACTAGCTAGGAATGCGAATAATAATTGTTAAAGTGAAGCAAGTCTTCAAAGGAGACATAGTCTTGCCTTTCGAGAGAAGGCTAGCTATATGATTATAAAACTGTTGCAACTCTGGACTTGGTGCAAAAACTATATATAATATTCTACTGTGATTATCTAATCACTCACCTCTTCCAATAAACTAATTCAAATCCATCACCTTCCACGCATAAACTAGTAGCTTAATAAATGGAAAGACATGGACCACCTTAAGAAAGAGAAACACTAGTAGTAATTTTACAGCTTACATGTGATGAGCACTTATTTTAGCTCTAATCTATGACTTTGAAACTAGCATAACCCTCTTGCATGTTCCCACTATCTTGAAAGCCGTTTTTCTTTGTAAGTATATGTTATAACCATATTTTTGCAAGTGGAATTTTGTACTGACGAGTAGCAGCATAGTGGACGGCCGGATGAGCAAGCTGACGAGCGAACATTGTTTGGATGACCCGCGGATTATTCGGCTAATATTTATCTACATTATTCATTAATAATTCAATATCAGTTGAATTATTCATTTATAAATGGATAATTATCAATTATATTAATAATTGTTGAGAGTCCTTTAAAATAGGGAATTAACAAACTGACGGGTAGACTAAGTCTCGACGGGTAAGACTAAGTATACTCGACGGACGAATTTTCAGGAAAGGATAAGAGTCCTAATTCAACTACAATTCAATCCCATGAGAAGATAAGGAAACGTTCCCATAATTCAAGGAACGTGATCAGGAGTTGTGGCATGAAAACAGGATCGTGAAGGAAGAGAAAAACACATTATATATCTGATTAAAGAGATGAAAAGGGAGAGAACAACCAGAATATTACATACACAATACATACACCCGACGGGCAGTAGTACTTACAGTCGACGAGTAGTGTCTGAATAGTCGACGAGTAGGCAGTTCATGTATTTTTCATTATTCAAATCACTTGTAATCGATTGGAAACAACTTTATAGTGGATGTTCTTGGCTGGGCACACCCCATCCGCGGTTTTTATCCTTTTACTAGGATTTTCCGCGTCACCAAAATTGTCTTTTGTCCTTCTTTAATTTCAGTCGTCGAACAGCCTATTTTTATGTTATCAACCCGTCCAAATACGAATACACACAGATTCTAGACATATATACAATTTAAGAACTTAGTTATTAACCCATCAATTTTTGGCTAAAACAGTTTGGCGCCGTCTGTGGGAAATTAGCTAAGAGTTCTATACAATTCCTACGACTATGGCTACGGATCCTGAGCGAAACAAAAATGAGGAACGACCTACGAATGATGACGTGCTTGCAATCATGAAGAAGCTACAAACTGATGTGGAGACACTGCGTAGTGAAAATGAGAACCTCAAGGCTGCACTAAGTACGGTAAAATCAAGTGCAACGGCAGCTTCAAAGCAAACGGTGGCAAGTGTGGTAAGAAGATTGCGATACGACGATGAGGATCATGATGAAGGTCGAAAGGAGGATGATGAAGTGCTCGTGTTGGGCACTAACAGGACTGAGAATGGAGCTATGGATAATAACGCTAACACAACATCTCAGCGGCAGAAGGAGGCAACGGTCAGGCATGACATCGAGGAAGAAAGATCGAATAGAAGATCGAGACACAGAAGTTCACGATCGGAAAGTCACACAACAGATGCTATGAAGCTGGAATTGAAAGAGATAAGAGAAATGATACAACGAATACCAGGTGTGCCAAAACCGTTGGAAAAAGCCACGCCAACGAGCTATGCGGATTCACCTTTTTCTGATGATATTGCCTTGGTGGAGATTCCGAAACGATTTAACATACCACATATGAAGCTGTATGATGGTGAGGTTGACCCACAAGAACACATTGCGCAGTATAAACAACGAATGTTCACAGTGCCAATTACCAAAGAGTTGAGGGAGCCTTGTATGTGTAAGGGATTTGGTTCGACACTCACAGGACCTGCTCTTCAGTGGTTCGTTGGACTACCAAACGGAACCATATCCTCATTTGCAGACCTTGTCGACGCATTCAACCTACAATTTGCTAGTAGCAGACGATTTGAGAAGACGACAAGTGACTTATACAGAATAGTTCAAAGGTATAGAGAACCTTTGAGAGAATACCTATCCAGATTCAACAAGGAGAAGGTGACAATAACAAATTGTGACATACCGACGGCTATTGAAGCCTTCCGACGAGGACTAGTAAGGGACACACCGTTATATGACGAGTTGACAAAATACCCGTGCAGGACCATGGACGACGTACAAGCCAAGGCTATGGCCCAAGTTAGGTTGGAAGAAGACAGAAAAGATGACGAGGACAACTATTATCAACCTAATAGAAAAATTATCACGACGAAGGCACGGGATCACAGGCCTTATTCAAGGATTAATCGTGAGGATGCACGCGTCAGTGCTGTGCAAGGACGGACGGATTGGAGAAAAGACCCAAACCTTCCGCCAACATTTGACAGTTATGGATTCAGTATCAGCCCGTCAGCTTTGGTGAGAGAATTCAACAAATTGGGAAATGCGGTCAATTGGTCGTCGAAATCAAACAAGCCTAAAGCGAACCCTGAGTCGAAGCTGTGGTGTGATTTTCATGGTGACTATGGTCATAGAGCGTATGATTGTGTGGCACTGAGAAGAGAAATTCAAGTACTCGTCAAGAAAGGTTACTTGACAGAATACATGACGGGAAAAGGTAGAGTGAGAGAATTATCGCCGCCAAGACAACCTCCGCCACCACCACATCACAAAGTTGTCAACTACATAGCCGGAGGATCGGAAGTATGTGGAGCTACATATTCACAGGCAAAAAGAGCTGCTAGAGAGCCTGGGATAAGAGTCATGCGGGCAGACATTGTGGAAAGAAAGTTACCCGCAATTCACTTCGACGAGTCAGACAGAGAGCACGTGACGGAGCCACAACACGACAGTTTAGTCATCTCACTGCCCGTCGAAAATTGTCTCGTCAAGAGAATCTTGGTAGACAATGGAAGTGCAGTGAATATTATGATGTTAGATGCATTACGAGAAATGGGCTTGCAAGAACATGACATGACGAAGAAATGTACTGTACTCGTCGGGTTCAGTGGTGAGACTAAGAGGACGGTTGGCGAAATTTCATTACCCACGTATGCTCAAGGAGTGAATTTATTGCAGAAATTTCTTATTATTGATTGCCAATCGACTTACAACGTAATCCTTGGAAGGCCATGGATACACGACTTGAAAGCTATCCCGTCAACATATTACCAAGTAATAAAATTCCCTACACCTTGGGGAGTCCAACAGATTCGAGGAGATCAAGTTCAAGCAAAACAATGTTACAAGACATGCTTGAAACCAACTATTCAAAATCAGGGAAAAGACATTCCTCAAGTTACGAGTATGGACACAGAAAAACTGACGGAAGTGAACCTGTCGACGGGAGAAAAGAAAGTGCTGGTCGGACAGGACGTATCTTCGGAAGTAGAAGCCAATTTGGTTGAGTTCTTGACAGAACGCTTAGATGCTTTTGCGTGGGAACATGACGACATAACGGGCATTAGTGAAGAAGTCATCACCCACAAACTCAATGTCGACCCAAATTACGTGCCCGTCCAATAAAAGAGAAGAAAATTTGCACCCGACAGGAATCAAATTATCAATGACGAGGTCAGCAGACTCTTGAAGGCTGGCATGATTCGAGAAGTTGACTACCCAGAATGGTTGGCTAATGTAGTAATTGTTCAAAAAAAGAACGGGAAGTGGAGAGTATGTGTCGACTACACGGATTTAAATAAGGCATGTCCAAAGGACCCATATCCGTTGCCACACATAGATGCAATGGTCGACGCAACAGCTGGGCACGAATTGTTAACATTCTTGGACGCATCGAGTGGGTTTAATCAGATTAAAATGCACCCGTCGGATGCTGAGAAGACAGCCTTTGTGACTGACAGGGGGATATACTGCTATTTGGCAATGCCTTTTGGCCTAAGGAATGCCGGTGCAACCTTCCAACGCCTAGTAAACAAAATGTTCCAGGAACAAATAGGCAAGACGATGGAAGTATACATTGATGATATGGTGGTGAAGTCAAAGTGTGCGTCGGATCATGTAAGAGACTTAACGATAACATTCGACATTCTGCGAGCTTATAACATGAAGCTCAATCCGTCAAAGTGCAACTTTGCGGTAACGTCAGGAAAGTTTTTAGGGCATATGGTGACAAGACGAGGGATAGAAGCCAGCCCGGAGCAAATAAAAGCAATATTCGAATTGACATCACCAACATCTATTAAGGAGGTGCAAAAACTGACAGGACGGGTGGCCGCATTAAACAGATTTATCTCAAGGTCGTCCGACAGGTGTAGATTATTTTATGACGTCCTGAGGAAAAACAAAGGATTCTGCTGGACGGACAAACACGAAGAAGCATTCAAGGAATTAAAACGATACTTGACGACAGCCCCGCTGTTGTCAAAACCAGTACCTGGAGAGATGTTGTTTGTATACCTATCAGTCACGGAGCAAACGGTCAGCGGAGTTTTAGTAAGAGAAGAGAACAATATGCAGTCTCCAGTATACTACGTAAGCAAAAGTTTGGTCGATGCTGAGACAAGGTACTCGTCACTAGAGAAATTGGTGTTAGCTCTAGCAGTCACATCAATTAAACTACGACATTATTTTGAAGCCCACAAAATATGCGTCAGGACAAATTATCCGTTGAAAACAGTATTGAGAAGGCCAGAACTGACGGGTAGAATGGCTAAATGGTCCGTCAGACTAAACATGTATGACATAGTCTATGAACCTCGCACGACTATTAAATCGCAAGCACTAGCCGATTTTGTGGCAGATTTTAGCCCAAGTCAATTAATGAAGGCCAATGACGAGTTACAATTAATGGTGTCAGAAATAAGGACTGAGCCATGGACACTGTATACCGACGGGGCATCAAATGTCAACGGCGCAGGTCTGGGACTAGTGCTAAAATCACCACAGGGGGATATCATAGCGCATTCAATATGTTGTGACTTCAAAGCCACTAATAACGAGGCGGAATATGAGGCATTGATTATTGGTTTGGCGACGGCAAAAGAATTGAAGATAAGTCATATTGAGGTACGTTGCGATTCCCTCTTAGTTGTTAATCACGTAAATGGGTCTTATGAGGCTAGGGACCCGAAGATGTCAGCGTATCTGGGAATCGTCAAGGAGTTACAAACAGGTTTTGCGAAGTTTAGCATTTGTCAAGTCCCAAGGGAAACAAACACGCAGGCTGACGCCCTGGCAAGACTAGGTGCCGTATTTCGACGGGGGAATTTGACGACCATACCCATTTTACACGTCCTGAAGCCAGCCACGGAAAGACATGAAGAGTTGAAAGATGTAATGACTCTAGCAGACTTGACTGACGATCAGCTTGTCCGACTGACAAGTTGGACTACTGAAATAAAAGAATACCTGTCGAATGATACTCGACCAAGCGATGACAAGGAAGCAAAACAACTCAAGATGAAAGCGTCAAGGTTTCTGCTAATAGATGGGGTTCTATTCAAAACTTCTGCTACGAGTCTACTACAGCGATGTTTGGAATACGAAGAAGCCCGACGGGTGTTGAAAGATATACACGAAGGAGATTGCGGAAATCATTCCGGAGGCAGAGGATTATCATACAAAGTACTACGTATGGGTTATTATTGGCCAACTGTCAGACAAGATGCTATTGATTATGTCAAAAGGTGTGACGCCTGTCAAAGGCATGCTCCCGTCCTACACCAACCGTCGGAGTATTTACACCCGTCTATTCCATCATGGCCATTTATGAAATGGGGGATGGACATCGTGGGAAAGATGCCACCAGCACCAGGTCAGAAAGTATTCATGTTGGTCATGACAGATTATTTCTCTAAGTGGATAGAGGCAGAAGCATTCCGACAAGTTAAGTCAAAGGAGGTAATATCTTTTATCAAACGTAATATTTTGTGCAAGTTTGGCGTACCATCTGAAATTGTTTACGATAATGGCTCACAATTTATAAGTGAAAAGACGGAATCCTTCTGTCGTCAATGGAACATAACATTGACAAAGTCGACACCAAGGTATCCACAGGCCAATGGTCAAGCTGAGTCGAGCAACAAAATAATTATTAACAACCTAAAAAGAAGACTTACTACTCACAAAGGACGATGGGCAGAAGAGTTACCATGGACTCTATGGGCTGACAGAACAACTCCAAAGATTTCGACGGGTCAAACTCCGTTTGCATTGGTGTATGGAACTGAATCAGTATTGCCAACAGAAGTTATGAGTCCGACGGCTCGTTACGGACTAGCAACAGTTGAGAGCAACAAAAATGAACTCGTCCACGACTTGGACACGGTCGACGAACTCCGAGATATGGCTAAAATACGCATGGCTTCCTATCAGCAAAGGGTGGCAAATGCCTACAACAAAAACGTTCACATAAGGAAGTTTCAAGAAGGGGATCTTGTTCTTAGAAAGGTCTTCCAAAACACAATGAACACGGACGCAGGCAAATTTGCTGACGCATGGGAAGGACCGTACCTGATAGATGCGGTCGTCGGACGAGGAGCGTATAGGCTGTCGACGTTGGAGGGAGTACAAATTCCAAGAAGCTGGAATGCTCGTCATCTGAAGACATATCATTTATAATTTCATCTCAGGTCCTTATATCTTAGTTTGCTTTTTCATAAAATAAGTCGCTAGGACACGTAGAATGCTTGACAACTAGATTGCCTTGATACTTGATTCCTATTTTGAATTGTTCCTTTGGTTTCGTCTTTGCTTGAATGAAATGCATGATTTTCCATACTTTCTATAATATGTTTGATTCTGTGGCATGGTTGATATTTATTCGTGAATGAATGTTAATCCCATATGCAAGGATGCTTTAATTTATGTATTTTGGTATTTAATCCATGCTTTAGAATATAGTATAGATATTTGATTACTCGTCAATACAAGAGTTGCCATCATGATGTGCACACGTTACAAAAATATACATGATAACTAGGGGCATAGTATCCCAACATTATCAAAATTGGGTTGATCACCCATGACAAGTAAATTCCAAAGGCCCTGCCCTTTAAGTACGAAATCAACAAATAGAGAAACAAAATCAATTACTTTTAAGTAATAGTTTTCTGTATTCTCCACATCAAAACCAAACACTACGAATAAATAAGTCAGTTTCAAGAGGGGAAGGCCTCTTAGCTACTTAACATCGTGCATGCACTTACGTAAGAAAAATAATATCGACGACCAACGTAACAAATCGACGAGTCAACAAATCGACGAGTAAACAGCTTGACGAATATAAGATTTTATAATCACATGTCTAAAAAATTAAACACTTCACCAAATGCATATACGTGATATTCTAACTACTCGGGTCATTCCCTATTATACATTTATGAGTTTTACAAGGACTCATCCACAAACTAAACAATCAGGCCGACGGACACGATAAACACATTGCTATTACGCACCCATCAACAGATTTTGTATGTCTGTTCTACTTAACGAATGCAACATTCATAAATGTGTACAATACAACAAAACACTAAGAGACATATAACAGATGGATTCACAAAAACATCATGGCATGCGAAATGTCTACTAAGAAATCTCTAGAATTACGTAGAATTACGAATAAAAAGTCCAACAATCCCCCGCCATGAAAGACGAAACAGGGACTAATATCCAAAACCAGCAACACGAAATCAACGTCAAAAGGGAAAAACTTGACAGAATTCAGAATTAAAATTACTAGACGAAAGAAAGACGACGAGAGTAAATAATCAATTACTCCTTTTCACTCTCATTGTCTTCTTGAACATTCCTTGCAATCACGGAAGAACCACCAACTGCTGCATTACCTCCGTCGTCACCAGGATTGACAGGGTCGTCCGGATACGCTTCATTAAAAATCCTGACAGCCTCGTCAGTATCTTTGTCATCCCACTCTCCACGACGGAACTCTAGCATAGTTTCAACACGAGACTTCATGATACCTTGAGTAAGCGTGTCCTTGGTCTCCTGCAGAAAGGCACCTTCGGTTTCTTCAACTTTAGCAGCGAAAATGGTGAGCTCATTGCGCATCTCGTTCGTCTCTTTGTGAGCCAAGAACACTTGCTCCTGCAGCACACGGATTTTCTCCTCAAAACTGGAATGTTCCAATTTCAACTCAGCCATTTCATTAGAAAACTTCCGATAAGAAGCATGTGACAGCAGCATGGCTTGAAATGCCTGCAATAAGACCAAAAAGGAAGATCACAATACGTTCATCAGTAATGGAGCCAAAGAGAAACAAGCACAAAGTACAAGGATTGAATAAAAACTTACATGGAAAGAATGCCCAACAGCTTCGACCATTACTTGGTCGACGGTTCTAGAACCATGACCACTAACCGTCTCAGGCAACAGAAGGGGAGCCAGTATATTGACTAAGGATCTGGGTTCAGCATTGACACTGTACCTGTGGAGATCAGGCCATTGCCAGTCGTCGAGGGCAATTTCTGGTGTGGCGTCCATCACAGCAGGAGGAGGTGGTGGAACTACCACCTTAGCTTTCTTCGACTGGGGACTCGAGGCACTGGACATCTTGCGAGAACTCTTGGGAGTCTCACTCCCCGACTCACGTGCGCGTTTCAGAAACAACTCTTTCCCTGACATCTCAAGAGCACGGATAACAGGAGGCTTGTACTCTGCATCATGAATTGGAAAAAGAGTCCACATGATGAAAATAAGGAGCAGTACTAGTCACAACTGAAATGTACCTTTGATGAATTGACGGCCAGAATTGACCATCCTCTCAGCTTCAGGAGTGCCAGTTGAATCAGACGATATAGTATCAATTTGAGTGTCAAGAGGTGTGATAACAATTCCCTTGCCTTTGTCTTTCGTAATAGCAGTGTTCCTGGTAGCCCTAGATTGGGACTCAGACCCTCCAAATTCCTTTCCAGCAGCAGATTTAAGGAGCAATTTGCTGGCAAATGCTGCAGCATCGACAGGGGCGGAATGTCGAATTGGACGATCCATGCAATTAGGCCAAACTCTGTGGTCCAAAGGCAATGCCAAGATTTCACCAACTATCTTGGCAGCCTTAACATCATCTATAGCCGATTCAGCACTACAATCTGAAGGTAGAAGCAACCAAAACAATAAATGTTTCAACATGGAGAAAAACAGTCAACAAGTGATGTCAAGTTCAAAGGACGCAAGCCCCTTCAAACCATAATAATGAAGTAGACAACAGGAGGCGTATATAAAAATGTGCAATGCAAAGAACGTTGTGACCTTGATTCAGTAATACGACAAGGAATAAACAACAATGCATGAGTACGGCTGTAAGGGGAAATATATCAAACACGTGGCATCACAACAAAAATCAGGGCTGAATTAAAATAAAAACACGACATAAACCGACAAGATAGCAATAATTACCATTTTTGTTCCATTCTTCACGAAGGTAGACAGCCTGATTCCCAAGTAACGCTTTCTCGACATAAAAGAAATTGTTCTTCCAGCCGCGATCATGTACGTAGTCCAAATTCAAGATCAGGGGGTTTCTCTTCTTACGACCAACTAGCCCGTAAAGGCCTCCATTAAACTTTTTCGCCTGGTATGCGTATGTGACAACTGAGAGATCAATTCCAAGTTGATGTTTGTCTTCGATTACATCCAAGGAAGCCAGAATTCTCCATGCCGAGGGCATCACTTGAGATGGGGAAATGTCCAGAGTTCTTATAAAATCAGTAACAAGCTTTGTGAATGGGAAAGTCATACCAATTTCAAATGGGTAATTGTAGAAACAAATCCACCCAGGGGCATGGAAATCGGAAAATATCCCTTCGTCGGGGACGATAAGCACTACGTGAGAGTCCGATTTGAACAACAGGGTAGTATCAACGATACTATCAGGTGTCATGGAACTGGAATTGGTACTCTTGGAATCAAGAATGCCGGTCGCAGTCCACCTAGGTTTCACTGTCGCAGCAGCTTGTACAAGTTTGTTACTACTCTTGCTGCCTTTTTTTGCCATTAGATGATGAAATATTTGGTAGCAAACATAAATCAAAGGGCGTTTATGTTACTAGAGTGCTATTGAAGCCCTAATCGGTGGGGAGTTTAAATAAAAGAGAAAGGGAGTGTTTGGATATACATGAAATACATATATGATGTGTATGTGTAATCGTTTTGCATGCAAGGGAAGTAATGGATGACAAATGCAATTCCCAAGAACAATCTCATTGGGCAATCAGGACTCTTACCCCAATGAGATTGGGGACTATTGTTATAACCATATTTTTGCAAGTGGAATTTTGTACAGACGAGTAGCAGCATAGTGGACGGCCGGATGAGCAAGCTGACGAGCGAACATTGTTTGGATGACCCGCGGATTATTCGGCCAATATTTATCTACATTATTCATTAATAATTCAATATCAGTTGAATTATTCATTTATAAATGGATAATTATCAATTATATTAATAATTGTTGAGGGTCCTTTAAAATAGGGAATTAACAAACTGACGGGTAGACTAAGTCTCGACGGGTAAGACTAAGTATACTCGACGGGTGAATTTTCAGGAAAGGATAAGAGTCCTAATTCAACTACAATTCAATCCCATGAGAAGATAAGGAAACGATCCCATAATTCAAGGAACGTGATCAGGAGTTGTGGCATGAAAACAGGATCGTGAAGGAGGAGAAAAACACATTATATATCTGATTAAAGAGATGAAAAGGGAGAGAACAACCAGAATATTACATACACAATACATACACCCGACGGGCAGTAGTACTTACAGTCGACGAGTAGTGTCTGAATAGTCGACGAGTAGGCAGTTCATGTATTTTTCATTATTCAAATCACTTGTAATCGATTGGAAACAACTTTATAGTGGATGTTCTTGGCTGAGCACACCCCACCCGCGGTTTTTATCCTTTTATTAGGATTTTCCGCGTCACCAAAATTGTCTTTTGTCCTTCTTTAATTTCAGTCGTCGAACAGCCTATTTTTATGTTATCAACCCGTCCAAATACGAATACACACAGATTCTAGACATATATACAATTTAAGAACTTAGTTATTAACCCATCAATTTTTGGCTAAAACAGTATATATCGTGGAATATATCTGTATCTACATAGATTTACAGTGTGTATTATATTTATTCTTAACTTAGTTTATTATTTTCTTGAAAAACTAATGGATTAGCTTTGAATTTGAGCTTATTAATACAAACCGCTTTGATTCTGATAATAAGTTAAAATTACAGAGCCGACCGAAATTTAGGTCAACATGTGATTGAGTGTGATTGATATGGAATAATCCCAAGTCATCTCTCCACTATCTTGTTCATCTTCATTAATTAGTGGAATTTAAATATTACTAATGCTTGTCTTGATCAGCATTATTTGTCAACGGACCCTAAGGCAGCCTTAGTTTAAATGTAACTAAATCAAGGCTCTTATCAAGAATTAAAATTAAAAAAAGTGTTGCACTATTAATGTTAATCCTTCTTGATTTTAAATTGAAAATTTATTGATTGTTGTGATACAGCATTATACTCCCTCCAATTTAATGTACATATAAATATTGCCCTGTAAGAAAGAAAATCGAAGGTAGTAGTCCAAGTCGATCTACATAAAAATTTGAAGTTAATACTTCAACAGTACTGCTTAGATCCTATATAGTTCAGGGTGGTTCCAAATTCCATCATCAAAATCTAGATTCACCCCTTAGAAAATCATTTGTGTTTTGAAATAAAAAATAATCACTACTTTATGGACAATTCTGAATATTTTTATTTATTTATTTATTTTAATATAAAGATATACTAATGGCATATAATTAACTAGTACGTGTATATTATAATAGACATGTTTGATATTGCTTATAAATAACTTATAAATTTATCCTTCTTTGGAGATTTGTTTTAATTTTTATATTAATATTTAAAAATTAAATCTAATTAATTTGCATGATCAAAATTTATTTTTACTATTTGAATAATATTTTTATTTTATTTAGTATAAAAATATTTTTATACAATTTATATATATTTACTTAGTATTTGGCTAATTAAGGTATTTTATTTAGACACACATTTTAGGTAAGAAATTAATATTTAAAATACATGTCCACCAATTCACCCATCTCAAAAATAAACAATTACTAGAATATAATAGAGGTATATACAAAAAAATTCTTCACCGTCTTCTTCCTAAAACCTAAATTCTTCAATTGCATTTTTTTTTTGCTAAGCTTCTTACATTGCATTTCATTACCTGTTTTTTGACATCATCTATAATTTGAGACCCCAATCTTGAATTATGAGCAAGAGCATCGCCACAACCTTTTTAATTTGATTAGACGACTAGCTCTCTAATTTGAAAGTATTGTCGATCAGGGTGTGATTTTGTAAGCGTAATATTACGAAGGAATGGGACTTTTTGTTGGGGGAGATAAGAGTATAGACGATGACATGTATGAGATTTGTCTTCCATCATGGTCGGAAAAAAATGAAAGTTCGCTAGAAATAGTAGAATTTGTGGTGCTCATAGATTGTCGATGCATCAAGGGTTAAAGAAACAAGTGTTTTAGCCTTAAAAGTAGTGCGACGAAAATTTTAATTGGGTACTAGGATAGGTAGGAGAAGTATAGAATAGTTAATTAAGTTTGAGTCGTTCTTCACACGTAACATGTCATCTCCAGATTTATAATGAATGAAATTATCCAATTCGAATTATTCAAGTATGATGCGAATGATTTAAAATATTAATAATATATTAATGTTAATTAAAATATTTTTTATTTCAAAAAATTTTATAGACAGAAGTTCATAAGAGCCTTAATTTAAGATGGATAATATTTATTTGAGTTGCTAAATAAGTTTATAAATAAATTAATCATATAAATTTATGTCAAAAATATATACTATAATTAAGAAGTAATAATCTATTAAATCAAAACAAAAGGTAACAAAAGGTCACTAGAAAAAATGCAACACTGACTTTTAGGTGATTCGGAAAATAAATATCGATAGCAAAATCAAGTTGTAATAGAGTACTAATTCTCGACAATGTCAACATATAAAAGTAAAAATTTAACACACATTGTATGTTGCTGCTGTAATGTGCATGATTATTTTCTAACACAGCACCCTTAAACTAATCTACACAGACACGACCATTATTATAAATTTATTGTTTGAATGTGCAAGTACATAATTTTTTGTATAATAATAATATCATTGAGGCACATTTTCAAAAGACATCAACTTAAGGATATTCAGGTGTAATGTAATTATATATAAGATAATTAATTATTACTTTAGTAGGGAACAACAAAGAACACAAAATGATTACCAACTTGTGCATTGTTAAAACTTTGAACAAATAGTTGTCCAATTTTTCTTTCATTAAAGAAATATTTCACCCTTAAAATGCCCCGTATGTCAAAAAAACCGGAATTGGACCCGATCTAGATGATACTTATTATGTAAGACTAGGAGTTCTCTGTTCACTTACAAAGCCCAAGAACTGAGATGGACTTCCAAAGGTGGGCTTTTCTATTTACATGTGGAATAGTGGAATGCACTATATTACGTGAATCTTCCTTCTTTTCTTTTTTTTTTTACTAATTTAATTCATTTACTTATTTCATCAAAATCTGTCATGTGAATCATATCAAGATATGTATATATATAATTTTCTAAATATTTTATAACTTAAATAAATGACTTTATATCAAAATTTTATACTAATAGCATTATAATATTATTATAAAAAATAATACTTTATATTCAAAATTAAATAAAATATGTTTTATAAAAATTCAACAAAATTTTGCATTTGTATAATTAGACCAGTAAATAATTGTTTCTAACTATTATTAAAGGTAATATTAGTTAAAAACTTTTTTCATGTAATATTTAGAAATCATTCGTAATATATATAATATATGTCGACTTTTGTAAGAAATATTAACTTATAAAATAAAAAAGAATTAAAAATCATCTCTTTGTCAATTTTTTCAACCCCTTTTATTGACCACTTTATAAAATGTATTTTCATCGCAAATTCCCCCCAGCTCAAAGTCCAAAACATTTACGACATCTTAATTTCAAAAAAAGAGAAATAAAACCATTCACAATATCTAATCTGTATATACAAAACTACACAAGTATATGTATCATTATGTCAGATGAAGAGAAGACATGGACACAAAAGATAGATACTTAAAGCCCTAGATTGAACTCTCCAACTGCCATCACATAATATACAATCAGACAATACACACAAACATATTTGATATCTCTATGTAGGAACTCAAGAACCTTCTTACTACACTAGTACATATATTTACTAGTATTCTATTTACCTAATTGCCTATTTCTCCCCCAATTATACATACACCTTGTGTAAGTATGTATCCAAGTAAACTTGAAGATGACGATCTCTTCAATCTTCATCAAAACCAAGCCCACCCCTCCATTCTTGACCCCTTTTCACTCCCACCCATCTCCCCAATTCCTCTTTTTCCCGACGCCGACTCCGATGCCGACTCTTCCGACGGCGTTTTGGCCGGAAATTCAAGAACTCTTCATTTCATCAATCCGGACCCACATATTTCGACCCAGTTCTACACTTTTAATCAGCAGTCTCATGCCTTGATGATCAATTGCATTCTCAATTCCCGGGTTGCGAATCCTGAGGAGATCAGAATTGCTACTCCGGCGACTGTGCTTTCGAGCTGGAGGTCGGTGTGGAAGGACCGGAATGAGGATACTGCTTATGTTACTGCGTGGAAGCGGATACAAGATAAGTTGAATGTTCATGTTGATGATAAGAATGGTAATAATTTCTTGTGTTTTAAGAATAATTGTAATCAATTTGTGTCTTATACTGATCAATGGCAAGATATTGTGATGAGTTTTCATTCGGGTTCGGATTTTAAGCATGTTGGACTTAGGGAGACTATTGAGAGGATTAAGCAAGTTTGGACTGTAGGTGCTAAGTTTTATGGGATTCCTGAGTCTTTCATTAGGGTTTGTGTTACGGAGTGTCCCGTGTGTTGTGAGTCTGCACCTAGGAATAAGAGGAGGAGATTTGAGTATACAGAGTCATTTGAAGTGCCTGCGAATGAGGTTGCTAGTAAGTTGCATGAATTGGCTGCGAAGCATAAGGTTGTGTTGTGTATTAGGCAGAAGTATATTAGGTGTAAGCCATTTATGGCAGAGGTCAAGGATTATGCGTGCCATAGGGCTGGAGAGCCTGCATCGACTTCGAAGAAATCGAAGATTATGAAGAGGGAACCATATGCGTCAAAGAGGTGTGGGTGTGGGTTTCGGATCCGCGCGATTGTTCCAATTTCAAAGTATAATGATAAGGATAAGACGTTTGTGTATGAGGAAGAGGGGGTAGCTGTGTTCAAGCTGTATGCAGTGCATTCGGGGCATGAACCGGGGCCATTAGATGGTAATGCTAGGATTATGCACAGGGTCATTGGTAATAAAGGCGGGCTTACAATGGATCAAGATTTAGTGTATGGTATGAGTGATGAAGTAGATAATGAAAATTTTTCAGTCAGAGGGAAGGATGATGGAGATTTGCAGCTCTTTTTTCTGCAGCAAGCGAAGGAATTGAAAACTGAAATTGGGCTTTTTGAAGGGAAAATCGGGGATATTCCATCAGAAGTGCTGGGTTCTCTGTCACAAGCTCTTTTTGAAACTGTTAGTAAATTTCGTAGTCTCAGAGAACATGGTCCAAACATAGTTGGATTTCTCTCCGACAAACGACAATCGGATGACCTCTTAGTGGGGGAGAGTGATTTGGCAGATTGGGGTGGTCACCATCAGCAAATGTATGGGAATTGCAAGAACACAGAACTGATCGATGACGACGACGACAGTTTTGAGCGAACTCTTGGTGATGTTTCTTCATGGGATCAGATCAGAACAGAATGCAGGGTTGAGAGGGATTTGCTTGGTGAGACTTGTAAACCTGAGAAGTGGTTGAAATGCAGTGACTTTGACGAAAAGAGTATACTTGATTGTGAGGAATCTAAAGTAATTAAACCCATGAGGGATGGTGGGACTATAGAATCAGATGCTGGTCTTGCTGGTTTACAGGTTGATAGCTTCTACCCTGAGAACCCAAAATGGTATGATTCTACTTGTGGGTTGGAGGATTCTAGTGCTGATTGTGGTAATAGTGAATTTAGACCTGGGGAGACTGTATGAAGTGAGATAACAATGGTTCAAGCCACGAAAAGATAATTTGAATTATGAGCTTATTAGGCACAATTCTGCCTGATCTCAGTGTGAGTTGTATATTAATGTACACAGATGATTTGGGTCTCTGATATGCTTTAGGTGATTTTTCAGTTTTGTGGTTCTGTAAAGTATAGCCTTTGTTTGGGCTTTGCTGCACATACTTCATTATGTCTGTAAGTTAAACATGTTGCGAGCTTTCTCATTAATAACCTTATTCCATATTTCATGCCGGCTGTTACCTCCCTTGTTATATGATTCCTTTACTTTACTTACTGTATATGCAATTAATGTTTTTATGCTGTTTCTGCAACTTTTGTTGGCCCCCTCCCCTTCAAATTGTCTATACAATTTAGTATTCATGTGTTTAATTTGCAAGACATTATTAAAGTTAATTAATTATTTGCTTGGTTAAGGCGATGTCTCTTTTTAAGTTCCATTTGCATCATTTGAGTTATATATGTACCTATATAGATAGGCAAACACGAAATGCCATATTATAGGGGCACTCCGTATCCGTAACATAACCCTCAGGTGGTGGTATTGTGGGATGTTACTTTTTCATATGCATTACTTTCTATACCCGATATGATCTAAGGGATTCTTTGAAATGCCAGTCACGATAACCTGTTGGTGAATTTGTTGAAATGATATTGAATGTACCTGCCTTTTACATATGCAGAAATTACTATATAATATATAATCCTTTTGGATAAGCCTTTGACACCAAAATGGACATGGTTAGAATTGAAGATGTAACTTGATTTGTTATTACACTGAGAACTTCATGAATCGTGTACCATCAGAAGGAATAGATATGTTATATAAAGGCCCTGTCAACATAAACCTAAAGAGAGAGGCACTGCATGTTTATAAGTTTTTTAATGTAGGAGCAAAGGGATGTAGAAATTCAAAAAAATAACCCGAGCATGATCATAGATAGAATCAGTGTTCTAAAAATCCCCGATAAATCCCTGATTAATCCTTATAAAATATTTTACTGATACGATTTATAAAATCCGAATAATTTTTATGAATTATTTTTAAATAATATATTCTATAGTAAATTAGATAAATATATTAAATATATTATAATAATATAATAAATCCGATTAACCGAATAATCCCAAATCAGTACCTTAACTGATCATTTCCGATTCTCGATTTTTACAACCATGGATAGAGTACATCCTCTGTAGTTTTTGGTGTTGTGGATGTATATAGAACCATGTTGGTTGACTAAGTTCCTTTTTCTTATTGTCTTTTTTTCTTCAGCTCTGCACCTTGTTTTATTTTTCTAAGTCATGGCATGCAAAACCGAGATACATTTAGACTCTTCCCAGTTATATGTTAATATCTCTTGGTAAAATATTTCACATAGAAAAATAACTGGTGCCTATTTCATTCTTCTTTTTGCTGATAGGAGGGGTCTGCATATATTTGTTTATGATCGTGTAATTTTTTGACATGTGATTTTGTGCCCTAGAATCATAAAATTTGTTAGCGTGGGAATGTAGGACAACTTGTTAGCTTTGAAGAGCTCTACCTAAAGTTCCAAAACTGACTGATAATTTTTTTTTAAAGTAGAAACTAAGCGTACACCTTACTTTCAGTTTGTGGACTACTTATGTATTGGATTGGAAAGGCTACTTATATTAGTATAAAGTTATTGGGGAGGTTGTGTGGGAGCGAACACTAGCAAACGTGATGGCTTGTAGTCTTGTCCGTTGTTACTCAATTTAGCAGTCAAGGGAACTGTCTTGCTTAGAGTTTGAAATAGGAGTAAAGAAAATTTATTGTTAGGATGGAATAGAAGCCTGTTACTTGAGGATGACCATCGATGTTTTATTAAGTGGATGCCTAGGAAGCATTTCAGTGCTTGATCATCCCAAGCTCTTGACAGCTGCCCGGATGATCCATAAAGCCTCGACAACTAGAGACTGAAGTGAAAACGCCTAATTTGGATTCATGAAGGGCATTAGCTAAGGAAGATCAGTTGTTAGGTCTAATTGAAAATGGTCGTAAGACTTGATATACCATTGGATCATTCAATGATGTATCCAGGTTTGCAATCAGGGGGAGCCAGGGTTCTCTATCTTGTTTGATCGAGTCAGGGAGGTGAAGGCTTTCCTGCTGTTGCTCATGGGGCCTTCACAAATTGCAAGCCTTGGAAGTTGGAATCCAAATTGTCTCCTTAAATGTAAATCTGTTACAGATTATGTGAGTCGCAAGCTTTCTGCACGAACTTTATGACATATAAAGGAGTACTTGTGCACAGTAATACCATAAATTACATGTGAAAAATTAGTAGCTTGCTTAATTTGGGAAGGTATGCATACGCTTTAGGTAAGCTTCTGTTCTTTGGTTCTGTAAAAGCCTTTGGAGTTTGGACTTTTGCTGCAAATACTTCTTTTACGGTTGTACGTTAATTATGTTGTGATTTGTCACTTTATTAATATTTTTATTCCAATTTTATGTCCATGGCAATTTCACTTGTAAATGGGATTTTTGTACTTTGATATGCCAGTTATATCTCGAACGCTCATATGCTTCTTGTGTAGTGCACTCTTGTTCCCCGCACCCCCACATATTGGTGATACGAGGCAGCACTCGGCAATATTTGATTTGCTACACATCTCCAAGTTCTTCTTAAAGTTTGCGCATATAGGTCATGAAGCTGGGATTTAGCAGTTAATTTTCATTGTCTTAGCATTTGGGTTGGTCACATTTGCATCATTTTGGATTATCTGTATCTATATAGATAGAGGATCAGGTGTACCATTATATAATGGTTACTTTCACATAACAATTGGGAGGGGTTTGATTGAAGCTATGCATATGTTCCTTCTGATGCATTTTGACTTGACTTCATAGTTTATAACCATCATGAAGCATGACGTAAATACCACTTACAGTAACCTCTTGGTGAATATGAGAAATGGTTATGCAACAATTACTATGCACCAGGGATAAAGTCTAAATTATTCCAAACATGCTTTTCATGCAGTTATTCGAAAGGCTCCAAAGCTACCTGAAAAAACACCGGGAAAGCAAAACCTTCGGTTCCATACTGACATTGCTCACTTTATCGGTAAGAAAGGGGAAAGCCCTTCCTTTTCAGATTGGACACTGAATCATCCCATCTCTACTGGAAGAAAAGGTTGACCCTGGGGAAATCTTATCTTCTATCATGCTATTTCTTCGTCAGTGATACCCTCTTCATAATCCTTAGTGTCTTTTTCCCAATCCATTAAACATGGTTAAAATGTGGATGTGAGTTGATGTTTGATGATCTTTTATCTTGATGTTCAGTGTCCAGCTTTTACAGTTTGGTATTTGATTCTAACTGGTACACTTTCCCAGCCTCAGTTATCAAACATAACTCCTGACTTGGATCCGAGTGGATTGGCACATTTACTCTGTTTCTGATCATTTCTGTATCGTTTATAAAATATTCGTTGGTTATCCTTTCATATTCTTGTCTTTGCTACTGTTGTGATCATTTATTTGTCTATAGACTTTGGCACTTGCACTTAGTTTTAGTTGTCTATCTTATTCTTTAGTTTGCGGCAGGGCGAGTAATGTTGTAGCTCGTAGCCTTTTTGGCATGCGATTTGGAGCACCACATGCATAAAATCTGATTAATCTTAATTTTTTTATTATTTTGATACATTCTAGTTATGCAAGCAAATCCCTGCTATTAATGTTAAATGATTAGCAGATTGCCAGATTCACATGTGATCATTTAGGTACCCATATGCTTAAACAGCACAAAAGAAAAAGCAAGAAAAGCACCTCAATAGTTCTAAAAGAACTTTAGTAAAAAAGTGGGATTCTTTCTTCTTTTATCCCTAGTACAACAAAATGATAACTATCATTAAAATAGCTAGTAATTAAAACAAGTTTGGAACAAGAATTTTTTCATGAATCTGTTTAGAAAAATTAATTGATAGTCAATTTGCTGTTTATGAATGTATAATATATTCTATAGTAGTTCGAACTTCAGGATTCTACCATGTTTCTTCCTCTCTTGAAAAATAATGGTGGCAGTATAGAGCTCAAAGGCAAGGGTATAAGAGAACTGAATATGGCCTTGGTGATATTAACATGACTAAGACAACCTCAGGTTTTTTATTATATATTCACGCACAACAAAAAAAGCAGTTCACAAAGTTGTTCAGGTGTAGAATCAAGCTCCGACTGCAAAAGGACTGCTAAGTGTTTCCATATCATAAAAGTAACCATGCAACGCAGCATTATCTGAATAGCAAGCCAACTAGCCAAGTGCCGGTTATAGGGCTTCATCTTTTATAGCCTTATCACCTTCAGGTCCTGCAACATCAACTGCCCCATCAGCTGGTGCCCTATCATCAGGGGTCATATCCTTAACGAGCCTGTTTATGTAGTCCCCCAACGATCTACCCTCGTCATTGGCTAGGTATGCCACAAAATTGCCTAAGCCAATTTTGTAACTTTTCCTCGTTGAGGCTACAGCTTTCTTAGCATATTCTACCTGTTTCGCAGCCATAGATCTTGCCTTCTTAGCAGAGGCCTTCGCATCTTCTGTCTCTTTGGAAGCCTTCTCCAATTTATCCTGAAGATTACGCATCTTGGAAATAGATTTGCTTGCTTCCCTCCAACCATCATCGCAGTACCGCTCAAGCACTGCCTTCTTCTCAGCCCAGATGGCTTTCTGATCCTTCCACTCTTGGATCTGACTCTTGAGGTCACTTACTTGCTTCATCAGCACCAAATTTTGCTCCTGTGATGTTTCAAGGCCAGTGACCAGATCCCTAAAGGTTGAGGTGAACTGAAAGATCAAGCATTGGTATGAATAAAAATGAAGCCAGTAACACTAGGTATTAAGATATAAATATAAGTATCATATGTGAGATCACACTTCTCGCCAAAAGCTTCAAGTGCAGACTCAATCTTGCCTTCTTATTAAAGGCCTTGGCATCTTCTGCCTCTTTCACAGCCTTCTCTAGTTTCTCCTTGAGATCACACTTCTCGTATATAGCTCTTCCTGCTTCTTCCATAGCTTCATCACGGTCACTCTCAAGCACTTTTTTCTTCTTATCCCAGCTGGCTTTCTGATCCTTCCACTCTTGGATCTGACTTTTGAGGTCAGTTACTTGCCTCGTCAGCTCCTCAGTTTGCTTTTTTGATGTTGTAAAGCCAGTGCACAGCTCCGTAACTGTTGAGGCGAACTGAAAGATAGAGCATTGGTATAATATGACATACGAGGCCAATAACTTTAGCTATAAAGATATAAATTTAAGTACATCAAGAGAGAAGCGAGGTAATTTACCTCATACATCTGCCTTTGAGCCTGTACAGCAGCAGTGTCTTCAGTCTTTATGTTAATCTTGTACTCAAGCTCAGGATTGGAGACCATAAACTCAGGATTCCCGCTTAATACTGCCAAAAAGAAAACACAGCAACATGATGCTACCAAATAAGTAAATAAGCACAAGTATCTTGTACCACAAATTTAAACACAAAAGAGGGGAAGTCTCAAGTCCATGATTTTCAAGGAAAATCTCATCACGAAGTTGACTTTATGAGTACATATGCTAGGTAGGAATTACGAAACTCTTCGGAATCCTTGGGAAAGTCATTTAAACAAAAACTCCATATGACTCTTTGATAATATTCTCCAGCAACTAATATCCGAATTATCCACGGCATTGTAGCCTAGTGGATATTTAACTTCAGTGGAGGTAGGATGTGTGAGTATTTAAATACTTTTGTAATTGGCACAAAAGCAACAACAACACGAGATCCGTACTATTCTCACAAACCCAATTTTTATGCCACCTAAGATTAGAAATAAGGGCTCTTAGCAATGACTCTTTCAAGAAACAATTAGCATAGACTAAGATTAAAGAAATGTTTTAGATTTAAACAATATTAACTAGGTCTCAAACTGAAAACGTTGTTTAAACATTGGTCACTGATAACTTCTCCATCACTAAAATAGCAGAACATTATAAACCACCAATATAAACGAGCTTCTCAAGTAATGAAATTCTAAAAATTAATCTATAAGATGGAACTATGATATCATAGTCTTACATACGATTTAAATGTTTAGCATGCTTGGGTCGTCTAAATAAAGTAGCAGTTGTATGACTCATCCTTCAACAAATTTCATAGAAAGTTATATCACATTTTTAAAGAATAATGCAGCTCATTATCTTTGGGGGGGGGGGGGGCAACTCACCAAATTCTGTCACCCCAACTTCTGAAGCAGTAGAACCAGTTGCCGAAGCTGCTATAGCCATGACCCTACTCATGTCTGGTGGTTGGTTGTCCTCATTAGTCTCTATGAAGACTTCGGACTCGGGGTTTAAAGTATCGGATGACTTAGTTTGCTCCACAGATTCAGTGTTTCCCAGTCTGGGGCTAATTTTCGCAGGCTTAGCTTCCGATACATCCAGTCTTGGCTTTTTAGACCGGAACCCCTTAACGACACACTTCCTTTGCGTTACTACATACTGAGACATGTTCTTGAAACAAACTGGCAAAAAAAGCTCTAATGAGAATACCTCAGAAGTTAGAATTAAAATTATGTTTTTGCTGATAAAAATAAACATATGATCCAATTAAAGCTTTATTATATCTTAATATTTTTAGAGAGGTGATTCCTTAAAATTATCTGAGCTCAGGTTCCGGAGTGGTCTCAGGTTCGAGCCATTCCACCCCAAAATAGTTAAATTTATTTGTCTGTCTGTTTGTTATTGTAGTCGGGCTATAAATGAGTCAGAGTCGAGCCAAGCCAAACCTAACCTCCGAGCCTGTTCACAATCTATCAAGTCAAACTCTTCCGGGATCAAGTTCGGCTCATTTATGAAACGAATTTAAAAATTGTTCTCAGTTTGGCTCCGTAAAGATAACAAGCTCAAAATAGTCATCAATGACGCGTTATAACGAGAACCCAAGAAACAGAATGAAAGCACAAAGGGCAGCTTAACCACTATGTGTGTGTTTGGGATTGCTATTATAGATCGCAACAACTTATTTTTGAAAAGCGGGTGAAAAACTATTTGGTAAATTTTATAAATAGCTTTCTGGAAAAGTGTTTTTTGGTGTAAAAGGTACTTTTAGAGAAAGCACGTCACTCATGTTTTTGAAAAAAAACTGTTTTTCAATTTTTGCAGGGAGTAACTACATTTTTCACTACCAACCCATCCCAAAAATATTATTTTTTTATATTATATCTTAAAATATAAATAAAAAAAATTATCAAACAATCATCTGATTTTTCTGACAACACTTTTTCTACCCGTATTTTTTTAACAGCACAACAATTTTAAACAACAATTCCAAGCGGATCCTATATTTCAGCTTAACCTATGCAGATACTTTGTATATATATGCAATATATTATGTTTATATATGTTGCTTAAGCATAGTTGATGTTTAGCAGGACTCTAGAGTCTGTAATCATTAGCTTCCTAGTTCCTAATCTTTCTTCACTTTCTCATCACTCCCAAAAATTTCTCAAATATTTAACTGTTAAATTATTATTTGTGATTTATCTCATAAATTAATTGTTGCAAGTTCATGTAAATAATATTTGATTTTTTATTCAAATATAAGTAAAATAAATAATTTTTATATATTTAATATTTTTAATATTAATATTTTATTATTTTTATGATTGTTAATGTATCTTTTATAAGCATATGGTGAATTCACAAAATTAATATGTTTCATATTTTAATGAAATTTTTTATATAACGAAATTATTTAATTTGATTTTTCGTTGCGAACCGGATGAGATTATTTAATATACACAATCTTTTAATTAAAACAAATTTAAAACACAACATTTTAAGAATAAAAATAAACTTAAATTATATATATAAATTTTTTAAATAAATATAATAAAATACCAAAAAAGAATTGTGTATCACAGGATACAAGCTACTAAGCTATTAAAGATAAACAACAATCAAAGAGATCAAACATACATTTGATAATTATAATAATCCCGAATTTTTGTTTTGTTTTGGCTTTTTCAAAAGATTTCTTTTTTGTTGATCAATTTCAATACAAAATTTATTGTTTATAAATGTCTATTCTGTTTTTTCCAATTTCGGGTCGTTTGAGTTTTTTATTTATTTATTGTCAGAGAGGTTTTTTATAAATGATTGCACAAATAAAATGTGGCAGAGATTTTTCTAGGCCTAATGATATCAGTCCAAGCATTGGAACGAAATTAGCTACTGTATTTCGAAAGAAATTGATCTCGCTTTTCTTCTAGGCCGGAGCCAATAGACAATACTAACTACGTATCCAAGCCTTCTTCCCAAATGTAACATTGCATGCTGCTGCCACTTCTTCCAACTAGCCGGCCGATGTATCACAGATCACCAAAACGTGACGAAATCGCCCTTTTTGACCTCTCCTAAAAAAATTACTATATAAAGTAAAAAATGTATGTATTTTTTAATTTAAAAACTGAATGGAAGTATTTTTCTTAACATGACAGCCACAACATCGAGCTTTTGACATTTCTAGTCCAGTAACGAGCTGCTGGAAAGTTTACAAGAGATGCAATTCACATGTTCACATGCAGGAACAATGTATCAACCAACTACTGCAAGTCTGCAAAAACTGCCAAGTCTAATTATATCATGAAAAGTAACAAAGCAAGGAAGCATTCTCTGAATAGCAAGCTAAGTGGTGGTTATGGGGATCCATGTATTATAGCCTTATCACCTTCATGTCCTGCAACCATCTCCTTAACGAGCTCGTTTAGATAGTTCCCCGCCGATCTGCCTTCTTCATTGGCCAGGTGCGCGACATAATTGCCTAAGCCAATCTTGTGACTTTTCCTAGTTGACACTACAGCTTTCTCAGCATCTTCTGTCTGTTTGGCAGCCTCGGATATTGCCATCTTAGCAGAGGCCTTGGCATCTTCTGCCTCTTTGGAAACCTTCTCTAATTTCTCCCGGAGATCATGTATAATGAGAATAGCTTTGTATGCTTCTGCCCAACCTTCATCGCAGTCCCTCTCAAGCACTTTCATCTTATCACCGGAGCTGCGTTTTATATCCTTCCATGCTTGTATCCGAGTCTGGAGGTCAGCTACTTGCCTTCTTAGCCTCTTTGCTGATGCAAAACCAATGCACAGGTCTGGAATGCTCGAGGCAAACTGAAAGATAGAGCATTGGTATAATACGAAAAATTAGGCCAAGAATGTTAGCTATGAAGATAAAAATATAAGTACACTATATGAAATCATGATTCTCGCCAAAAGTTTTGAGTGCAGCTCAGATATTGCCTTGTTCGCAAAGGCCCTGGCATCTTCTGCCTCCTTGGAAGCCTTCTCCAATTTCATCTTGAGACCATGGTTCTCGAATACAGCACTCTGTGCTTCTTTCCGAGCTTCATCGCGATCCCTCTCCAACACTTTCTTCATCTCATCCCAGCTCGCTTCCTGATCTTTCCAATGTTGGATCTGGCCCTCCAGGTCAGTTACTTGCTTCATCAGCTGATCTTTCCTCTTTCTTGATTTTGGGGCGAACTGAAAGATACAGCATTGGTAGAACATGAAGATGTGACCAATAACTTTAGCTATTAAGATATATAAACGGTTAAATGTCATTTTCGTTACTCAACTAATCACAAACTTGCCATTTTCATCACTCAACTAATCACTAACTTGCAATTGAGTCATACAATTGAAAAATCTTTCACTCGGATCACTATACTACAAAAGATATTCATATCAATCATTAAAACACAATAAAATTTTCACAGCCCATAAATTGGCTTGACTTTAAATAGAACTCCGTCAATTCATGCCAAATTAGCTGCCAGATCACAATTGACGTTTGTAAAACCCAACCCAACTCAACTTAAACCCACGACCCTTTTATTCAATACCCTAATATAACACTCATTATCCCCAAATTATACTAAACTTAACCCAATCTCAATACCTCCGATTAAACATTCAAACACCAACAGATTTAGAGACTTGATTGGGTATTAAGGTCTGCTTGAATGAAATTGAAGAACTTGAAGATGAGACTGAACTCGATATTAAAGATGAAGTTAAAGTCGATGTTATCTCAAGTGGAGCATAAATTATACACCAGACATCTAAGTGCAACCTTAAAATCAATATATTTAAGCAATCTAGTGATGACCTGTTCTGTTCTCATAGAGTTTGGAATTTGAGACTACGAGAGGATACCATATGCTCATGGTGTTACTACTATTCAAGATATTAGACAGAATCATATTAACTATATATTGCAAATTGCTATACAAAGAGATATACATGAGGTGTTACTCTTGGATATAAATATAGGTAAAGAATTATGGGAAGATGTAGATAGTGACTTATTATTACCCCCTTAAATTATTAAACAATTGAAAGATAGACCTAAAAAGATTAGAAGAAAAGAGATGAAGATGAATTCTAATGGTTGGATTTATATAATTTTGTTGTATATTAACTAGGTCGGATATAAGCTTGCCAGTTTGCAATTAAATGAGTCATGTCATCTTTCCGTCCATTTTTTAACGTCAGTAACAATAGGTGACCTGAATAAAAGTTTAAAAGAGTATAATGATTTGACTGAAAGGTTTTTTAGTTGGATGACCCAATTGCAAGTTAGTGATTAGTTGAATGATGAAACTTCCATTTAAACCAAGATGATATAAATATAAGAACACGAGAAGCAAGGCAATTTCACCTCATGCATTTGTCTTTGAGCCTGTTGAGCAACAATCTCTCTGGTTTCCATGTTGATAGTAGACTCAAGCTCGGGATCGCGGATAGTTAACTCACGGTTGCCAGTTAATACTAACAAAACACAGAAAAAAAGCATTAAAAGTGAGGCAACCAAAGACGTGAATAAGCACAAGTAAATTGCATCACAAATTCACACACAAAAAAGGGGAAATCACTTGGCAAAAAAAACAGAATAAAGGGAAAATCAAAAGTCTCACATCCATGATTTTCAAGGACAATCTCATCACAAATTTGGCTTTTATGAATATATACGTGATGAATGACAAAACTCATCGGACTCCTAGAGAAAGTGTTTCAAGCAAAGACTTCAGATGACTCGCTCATAAGATTCTTAAGCAACTCCTGACCCAAGGTTAGTGCTATTCTCATAAATGCAATTCCTACGCCACCTGTAATTAGAAGTGCGAGCTCTTACTAGCGGAGCTTCCACAGGGGACACTCAGCATTGACTCTTAACTAATTGTTTAGTTTTTTTACTAAATAACTTGGTCAAAAACTGAAAACATTGTTCTAATACTAACTACCAAAAAACTTTTCCATCTCTAATATAGCAGGATGCCATAATACCATTATCAACCACTAAAAACTAGCAGCAGGAGAAAAAGTTGAGCAGGATTCAGTCTAAATAACTTTTTGGCAATTCTATAACTCATTCTTCAACAAATTTCATAAAAAGATTTATCACATTTTCAAAGGAACCGCCTTCTATTTATAACTATAAAATTATGAAAACGTACTAAAATTTGAAAAGAAAAATATTATGAAAGGGTCTGGGGGTGCAACTCACAACCTCCAGTCAGTTCAGCTTCTGTGGCAGCAGCTCCGGCAGCCAGAGTAGAACCACTGTCCACGGCCTTAGTTGCCACACTAGCCCTAACTCTCCTCAACTTTATCATAATTGCATTGTCCTCCTCATCAGTTTCAACTAAGGGCTTGGACTTCATTTCCATTGCTTTGGGAACCTTTGGCTGGCCATCCTGTGGAGCCACTCCTTCATTAACCTTCTCGTCATATATATATAAAGAGGACCGCATTGAGCCCTCATATGACACCATCCTCTCAGACTCCTTGGAAAAGTGAGATAGCACTGCAAAGAAGTAAACGCCATGAAATGAAATTATTAGTAAAACAAGGAACAATATACGGGAACTCATAAAACTAAAAAAAACGGCATATTGACTCATTGACACATGTTCTTTAAAAAAACTGTAAAATAAAGCCATGATAAGAAAGATTCAAAAGACAAAATGAAATTATGTTATTGTGTAAGTATACAGGAAGTAAGTATCTGATACATAATTTAGACTTCCACTTCATAGAGACAAATAAAATGAAGCCCAGACTAGTAATCATGCATCATAACAATATTATCTTGAAGTTCTTCAAGTTTATCTTTCCTACCTTTTTTCTTGTTCCTATGTTGCAGTGCCTCCTTACACTTCTCTTGATCAATTGGACTGGATTTTTCACATGGAGCAACATTTCCTTTAACATGCGCTACATGCTTCTTCAATCGGCTAATATTTTCACACATCACTTTGTCACACAATTTGCACTTAATTTTCTCTAAATTATTTTCCATGACCAACTCTCCATAGTCCCATCCAATATCACGTGATTTTCTCTTTAAAGGATGAGTTGAACCTTCAGTTTGTGAACTGGATGCTGCTGAAAAGCCCACATTTAAACGAGTTCCCATTCCCAAGTCCTGTAAAATTAATTCAGATGCATCAACAATTAGTATGAGAAAACTGTATTCAGACATCCAGTCCTGTTTGAAATCAGCAATAATAGACAAAAGACGTAAGCGGCAACATATTTATTATCTACAAACAAAAATGCATCACTTGCACAAAAGATAATACAAACTCAGCTTTGGAATTTGTCAACAATTTACCATCATACACAATACACAAATATAAATCAACAGCAACTATGCATTATATGAAATGCAGTAAATTTACTTGACAAAATCTCCAGTTATCGTACTATCTCATTCGGTAGATTCAACCTAAAATGAAGGAGTTAACCAGACCCCTTTAGGAAAGCTAAAAGCAATTACTCAAAATCACATATCAAGGAATCATAGCAAGTACAATTTACAAGTTTACAGTCACCAACATCTCGATAATTAAATTGAAAATGAACATGGATCCAAAATTAACAAACCAACTGCAGAAATTTAATAAAAAAAACTTATCGCAATTGCCAAATTAGTATTCTAAATTTTCAGAATTTCTATGATTATATGAACAGGACATCGTTCTTTAATTTAGTTAATTAAGAGGAGAATAAACGGAAAATATTAATAACAAACTCCGACTGTTTAACTCTCCTAACCCTCTACGTAGCTCCTTCTAATGCCAAATGTCGTCATTGTATTGATTCTAAAAAGTAGGTCCTTTGGCACTTAATACCGGAATAATTTCCTATCAAGGCTTCAAACAACACGTTCCTCATTAATACAAACAAATTTGTCACTAAACGACACCGTTCTTTTTATATTAGAACGACATCGTTTTGATAAATGAAGTTTGGCGCCTTTATTTCTTTCTAAACCATGCAGCCTAACGGTTTTATATGTCAGGTTCGTTACGTCAAATTTAACAAATTAATAATTAGTAATTACACATCGAAATGATGCTACACAATTTAGATCTCTTTAAAGTCATGTTACATTCGATACGTGAAAAATCAAACAATCATTACTTTCAAATATAAATCTTACAAAAGGGTAAGCTTGCCCTTCTTCTGTTTAAAATCTTAATTTCAAGATTTTCTTGTACTGAGAATCACAGAAACAAAGTCTCTATGCATGTATAAACTATTAACCCAAAATCACAGCTTGAGTAAATAAAATCAAAGCAAAACTACACAGATATCTGGCTCGTAGAGTTAGTTTTAGGAGGAAAAGGCTTACGTAAAGCTTACCACCTTTATTTGCGGGAGCAGAATGGCTGCTCTCATAAAAAAAAACAATAGACTAGGCAGAAAATTAATGTACACCTCATGTTAAAAACTTATATAAGAAAAAAGATCTTGCCACTTACCTGAGCTAGCCAAAATAAAGTTGCTGCAAATGGCCGGATTGATAGAGATGCAGATTGAAGAAAGAGAAATGCGGCTAGCAGGTGGTGTCCTAGAAATTATCGACCGTTTCTACTTATATGTAGTGATGGACAAAAGGTTTGTCGGGCCAGGTTTGTAGCGGGCTTTAAAAGGCTCTGTGATTTTTAACTTTTAAGTGTATTTTTAGTCTAATTTTTATTCACGAAAAATTATAGTTTTGGACTGCCGGGCTGGGCTGGGCCGGGGCTGATTGATAATAAAAATTAATTTAATACAAATTATAATAAAAGATAATTTTATAACTTTTGTTCCCTGCACCAGCGCACCCCCAGGTTGTTCAAGGCATCACATAGCACGATATCAATTTTAAGTTATTCTAAAAGTTTGCTTCTTTATGTCACGATATTGGCAAGTTAGGCAGTTAATTATCCATGGCAATATGGCATCAGTATTTGGGTGGATCGAATTTGCATCATCTTGATCTTGGATAAAATGCATCCATATAGGTAGAAGGAACAGGTGCACCAATTTGTAACAGGGGCTGGAATCTAGATTGATGTTGTGTATATGTTCCTTGACTTCCTTCTGATACATGCAGCATTTACTTTATACTCATAATAAATTATGGAGTTTGTCGAAATACGAATCACAGTAACCTCTTGGTGAACATGGTGGAATGTTTATGCAGCAATTACTATATGCCGGGAATGCACATACTCTTGAAATTTCTTTTTGCCTTTTCCGCAAGTTCTAAACTTGCTTTTCATGCAATGAACCAAAAGGCTCCAAACCAGCCTCAAACAAAACCTTCCGTTTCCATAATTTCCTTGTTCATCCCATCGGGAAGAAAGCAGAAGCCATTCCTTCTCAGAATATTAAGCCACTTATATGAGAATGGTCATAAGACTTGATATGCATCGGATCATTCGATGATGTATCCAGGTTTAAAATCAGGGGGAGCCTCGGTTATCTTTCTACTTTGATCTAGTCATGGGGACGAAGGTTTTCCTGCTGTTGCCCATGGGGCCTTCACAAACCGCAAGCCTTGAAGCCAAATTGTCTCCTTAAATGTAAATCTGTTACAGATTAAGTGAGTAACAAATATAGACCTTACTTCAATGCACTTGGGTAAATAATCTATAAATCTCGATTATACATACAAGTTAACAGTAACCAACATCTCGATAATCTTGAAAATGAGAATGTATTCAACATAAACACAACATAAACAAACCAACAGCAGAAATTTAATAAAAAGAAAACTGATCATAGTCAAAGTTAAAACTAAATTTTATATTTCAAGTTCTCAGAATTTTATGATTATATGAAACAGCACATTACTTCTTTTAGTTCAGAGAAAAGTTAAATCAGCATGATCAATTCTGACAGTTTAACTCTCCCAGGCTCTCTATATAGCTCCATCTAATGCCATATGTCGACAGTTTATTGGCTTTAAAAAGTTGATTCCCTATCAACGCTTCGAATGACACGTTCCTCATTAATGGAAACAAACCGTTCTTTACTTATCAGAACGACATCGTTTTGATAAATGAATTTTGGCGCCTTTATTTATTTCTAAACGATGAAGCCTAACCGTTTTTTAAAAGTTACGTTTACAAGTTTACCTAATTATACATCAAAATGATGCAACACATTTTAGATTATTTAAGATCTCTTTAAAGTCACGTTACATTTGAAACAAAAGGGTAAAGCTTGTCCTTGCTCATTTTATTTAAAATTTTAATTTCAAGATTTTCTTGTCCCGAGAATCACAGCCACAAAGTCTCTATGCATATATATATTATTAACCCAAAATCAGAGCTTGTGTAAACCAAATCAAACCAAAACTACACATATATCTGGCTCGGAAAGTAGGATCTGGGAGGAAAAGATTTAAGCAGAGGTTACCACCTTTATTTGTGGGAGCAGAATGGCTGCTCTTGTTAAGAAACACAGACTTGGCCAGAAAAATGTATAGCTCATGTAAAATGCTATTTAAGAAATAAGATCATGCCGCTTACCAGAGATACGCAGGATGAAGTTGCTCCCAATAGCCAGATTGACAGAGGTGCAGATTGAAGAAAGGGATATTGCGGCCAAGGTGGATGTAACTTGATGTTTGATGATTTCTTATCTCGATGTTTAAGGTCCAACTCTTACAGTATGGTCTTCTGATTTCCATTGTCTGTAGACTGTCACTTGGACACTGTTCTAGTTGTTTTGGTTTGAGTATTTTTTGAGCTTGCGGCACGCAATTTTGAGCACCACGTGAATAAAATTTGAGCAATCTTAAATTATAGTCCTTTTTACACTTCAGAAGAAATTTAACCTGTACAAAACTTGACAGAGGTAAAAAGATAAATTGTATCAAAATTAATTGGGAACTAAAAATATTTTTTTTTAATTAAGGATTTAAGGTTATTAGTCAATCAAAAACTATAAATTCGAATGAGGCTCAAGACATGCATATTGGTTGGTTGAATGGTTATAACATTATGATTTATGACCGGTGGGGGATTCCACAAAATTAACATTTGAGAATATTGCATTCAATTTCTTATAGGCAAATATATGATCGTCACTGGTTTAAAAAGCTTGAACATTAGCTTAATACTAGGTGTCTATGTTGTCACGGAGAAATTTGGCCCTTGTATGGATAGCAGGTACTGCAGTGTATTTGGAAATGTCAAGACCGGAGAGAATTAAAATCTACAGACTGCAGTGTATCAATTGTTGTTTCTTCTTTACTATCTTTGTTTCAACTTGCTTCTAAAATGTTTCTTTCCCTCCAAACCAACAATAGCATTGAACTCAAAAGCAAGAGATTGGAAGGTAAACACGAGGACTGAGTTTATATATGACGATTTAAGCATTTTTCTTCGAAAACTGTGATCAGTTGGCCTATAAAATGAACATATCTACGACAACTAACAAATTGTACAACTACCACAAGATGCTCACATGTATAAATGTATCAAACACCTACTGCGAAAACTGTTATATTTTTTTACCATACCATCAAACTTAGTTACTCGAAAGGGCAGAATTCTCTGCAAAACCCGTCAAGTGGAAGTCACGGGGCTTCATCTTTTATAGCCGTACCATGTTAATTGCACCATCAGCTGAGGCCCTATCATCATGAGACATCACCTTAACAAGCTCGTCTACATAGTCCCCCAACGATCTGCCTTCACCAGTGGCCAGGTATGCAACAAAATTGCCTAAGCCAATCTTGTAAAATTTCTCAGTTGAGGCTACAGCCTCGTAGATTGCCTTCTTAGAGGCGGCCTTGATATCTTCTGCCTGTTTGACAGCCTTCTCCAATTTCTCCTCGATAACACACTTCTCACCAACAGCTTTAAGTGCAGCCTCCTCTATTGCATACTTAAAGGAGACCTTGACATCTTCTGCCTTTCTGACAGCTTTTTCCAACTTCTCCTCGAGATCACGCTTCTCGTCAAAAGCTTTGAGTGCTTGTTTCCATACTTCATCGTGCTTGTTTCCATACTTCATCGCGTTCTCTCTCAAGCTCTTTCTTCAATTCATCCCACCTGGCCTTTTGACCCTTCCACTTTTGAATTTGACCCTCAAGGTCAATTACCTGCTTCCTAAGCTCCTCATTTTTCATCTTTGATGTCTCAAAACCAGTGCACGGCTCTGAAAGAGTTGAGACGGCCTGAAATGAAAAATGAAGCCAAAATGTTAGCTATTAAAATATAAATATCAATAAACTGTGAGAGAAGCAAGGTAATTTACCTGGCGCATCTGCCTTTGTGCCTGTCTAGAAACAGTCCCTTCAGTTTCCATGTTAATTTTGGTCTTGAGCACAGGACGGTGGTTCTTATTACCTGATACTGCCAAAAAACAGCAGTAGACAAGGGGTTAAATACGAGGCAGCCAAATAAGTAAATAAGCACAAGTACATAGCAATACAAACACATAAAAAAGAGAAAATCCCCATGGTCGTGTCCATGATTTTCAATGAAAATCTCATCACGAAATTGAATTTTATAAGTATATATTTTATGGAAGCTGAAATGAATAGAGCTCCTCAGAAAATTCTGTCAAACAAAGACTCTATATGGTTCTATGATAATATTCTCCAGAACTAATATATCAGAAAAATATTAAGTCACAAAAATTTCTCAGCCTATTAATCTATATATGTTAACTTAATGTGAAGATGAAATCAGGATATATGGGGTGTTTTGTTCCCCTTATACATCATAAATAAATACCTATTTCCAGAAAAAAGAACATATTAATGCACTTTTTTCTGAAAATAAGGGTTAAACTTGTTTTTGAGAAATAAGTGATTATCTTGAGAAAAAAGTACATAAATGTGCATTTGTTTCTGAAAATAAGTACGTACAATAATCCGATATAAAGAGAGAAATGTTTAGCAGGAATCAGTCTTTTAAGAACTTAACAATCCTTTAACTCATACTTCAACAGTAGACAGATATATCACATTTAAAAAAACACCTTGTGACTTGTGAGCATAACTATGTAAACCTTATGAACATCCTAAACTATCAGGAAAGGGTTAGCTGGGGATGGAACTCACCAAATCCAGTCACCCCAACTTCTGTTGCAGCGGCACTAGCTGACAAAGAAGAGGCACAGCGGGCCACAGGTTTAGCGACCATAATAGCCCGAGCCTTTCTTAGAGATAGTGGCTGATCGTCCTCCTCATCAGTATCCACAAAAAGCTCAGGCTTCCTTTTAATTGTTTTGGCAACATTTGGTCGGCCGTCCCGACTAGCTGCTCCCTTATTGGCCCTTTCCACGTAACTTCCAATCCAGGAACTTGGCAATGAGTCCCTATCCATCACTTTACTCTCAGAATATTCGGAAAAGTGAGAGAGCACTTAATACCTTGAAAAACCACATCATTAGTTTACCATAAAACAACTTACTGGCACAAGAAAAATGAAAAAAAAACATGCCACTGGAAAAAAAAAATGCCACTGGAAAAATGAAAATCAAGTGCAATACATCAAAGAACAAATTGTAGATACAACGGAAAATGTTTCAGTGCAATGTTTAGTAAATAACATACTAATGGTTAGTAAACTACATATTGAGAAATTCCTGAAACAATTACTAAATAAAGCTATAACAAGAGCATTCCAAAATATGATGATACCCCTCTGTTTGGATACCAGGATTTCACTTCAAAATGATAAATTTGGTTCAAATGACATGTTTGGATTTCCGACTATATTTAGATTTTGTTTTGATTGAATTCCACAGCATTGAAATGTAAACCCAAGTTCGGAAATTTAATACAATAACTAAATTCATATCATCCGAAATCCATCCTCAAAAATAATTTCAATATTTTTTAACACAATCTAATATTAGCGTAAACATGTACTTTCTGGTACAGTATATAACAAAAATATACGCATATCATATCCGACAATCGCAAAACTTTTTAGTATAAAAACTAAAGAATAGGTCACCAAGAACTCAATTCATATCATCTGATATCCATCATCCCAAATTATGTCCATGTTTATAAATACAATTTAATATTACCATAAAGACATACTTTCAGATACAATATATAACAAAAATACACTAATACAGGCCATATCTGACACTCCCCTTCACTCGAAAACTCGAAACTTTTATTTTTTAGTACAAAAATTAAAGAATAGGTCATCAAGAACTCATATGGGTTTCTCTTAAAAATAATTTCTATAACCTTCACATATCATATACTATAAAAATAAAACAAAGAACTCAACCCTAAAAACATAGATAAAGCCCTCGTCACACACTTGACACTACAGTAAAATCAAGAAACAAGTTTGAAGTAAATTATGAGTCCACGATAAAAATAAGAAAAACAAAAATTAAACCATGTAGGGTAGAAAAAGAACTTGCAAACAATAGGATGTGAGTGAGTGTGACTGCTGCGATCTCCTTTCACCGATCACCACTATCCGTGTCATTAAGATTTTTCATTTATAAATTGGTCTCCACTTACGTTGCGGTTATAATTCACCGCATGTCATGTATTTGACTTTTTTTGAATTTACACCGTCTCACAATTTTAAATTTAATGTTTTTTTTGGAAACAGTTTCATTACGTGAGATAAATATCTAAATAAATATCTAAATTTACGTATATTGAATTAATTAGAATTTTCGTATTATATGTACATTATCTGGGAACAAATAAGTTGATATTTCTTTCATAATGCATAATGTTTTATTTAATTTCTTTTTTGATAAAATATGAAATTCTTTATCTTTTGCAAAGATATAACTATTTGAATTTTTATCGTAGAAAATAAAGAATTTTGAATAGCAGGTTTTAAAACTTCGACAAAACAATCCGGTATAATTAAGCATTTAAAATTTTGCAATTGAAATTCTATGTAATTAACTAAAATTATTGTTGAAAATAAATTTAGGAGTTTACCTAAATTTAGAAATATTACTCCTAAGTTTATTCTCAGCAATTTTTTTAAAATAAAAATTTCTAAATATATTTGATTGATTATCATACATATATATTCAGATATGATAATATTAGACCCCGTTTGATATTATTGTTGCAGAAAATTACAAGAACTTTTTGCTGAAAAACTGTATTTGGTAAAATTTAAAAACTATTGTTTGTCCTCAAAGCTGCCGTTAAAAAAAACATGTCCCCATACTTTTAGAAAAAGTTGTTTTTCATCTTTTATTGGAAATAATTACAAATTTCATCATCAAATATGCAAAAACATTATTTTTATATATTATATCTCAAAAGAGTAGTGTTAGGAACCCAGAAATTGTCCCAAAATTTTTCCAAATGATGTGTCATGACACACGACTAATTTTAATTCGTGGACGCATATGTATGCACGTGGGATCCCATATTATTACTAGAAACTTCCTCTCTCCGTTCCTAGTCAAAATGATTCAATTTTGACTACTAATTAATAATTATTATGAAAAATATATCATCAAAAAGTATATGTCATTAACTATTAGATTTAATTTTTTTTGTAAAAATATAAATCAATAATATTTAATTTACGGTCAAAGTTAAATAGATTTGACTTTTAAAATTTATAAGACGCCACCTTTTATGGAATGGACGGAGTACCATTTATCTATGTGACCCATTTATCTATGTGACAACTGAACATTTGAGAAAATTTTTGGGAAAATTTTTAGGATCCCTAGCATTTCTCATCTCAAAATATATACAAATCAAAAAAAATTATCAAATAGTCATCTTATTTTCCTACCAGCACTTTTTATCACACCAAAGTTTTCAGCAGCAATCCCAAACACAGTCGTAATTATTAAGTTAGAATAACAATAAAAATAAGTAACCAAATTAAAAAGATACTCTTAAATATTTGAAATTTAACATACAAGTCAATTTTGAGTTATTTTTGCATTGTTCGAAATAACAATATCGAACAAGATCCCGACCATAATTTATGGGGGCCTTTGGTATGGATCCTATTAACAAAAGTCACAATCTCATATCGGTTAAAAAAATTATTTGATTGGGATGAGTAACAGATTACCAATATGGAACTGAAGTCTAATTTCTTACCCATTTCCTTCCATTATGGACATTTTCCGAATATATTAGACACAAGAGTGTCAATATAATTGGCAGTCCCTTCCTGCATTACTGTCATCCATAGCATTTTCCTAGGACATATGAAGCTCTGAAAACATGGCTTGTGACATGTTTATAGATAGATATAAAGCTGGACCCATTTTCAGCTAAATATACATGATCATATCATCTAATGCATTTTGACATTGCATTGTCCAGAAAGATTATGTACATCTATGGACATACTAGTTGATCGAGTAACAGATTCACAAAGTATCGACTCCAGAAGATAACAAACTAACATTCATCATGTACTAATAGGTCACACATACTTAGGATTTGGCTTAGTTGCACGTTGAGACATCCTGAATTGCATTGCCGCATCATCTTTTTTAACCCCATCACCTTCATGTCCTGACATGTCAACTGCCACATCAGCTGGGACCTTAAAATCACGAGGGATCACCTTAACAAGCTTATTTACATGGTCCTCCAAAGTTTTTCCCTCATCATTGCCCAGGGATGCAACAAAATTGTCTAAGCAAATCTTGTAACAGTTTGTGGTTGAGGCTACAGCCTCGTATATTGCCTTCTTGCCAGAGGTTTGGGTATCTTCTACCTGTTTGACAGCCTTCTCCAACTTCTCCTCGAGTTCACGCTTCTCGTCAGCAAATTTTAGTTCAGCCTCATTTATTGCCTTCTTAGCAGAGGCATCAACGTCTTCCGCCTGTTTGGTAGCCTTCTCCAATTTCAACTCGAGATCATGCCTCTCGTCTAATGCCTTCTTAGCAGAGGCCTTGGCATCTTCTACCTCTTTAGCAGCCTTCTCCAATTTCTTCTCTAGATCACGCTTCTCACCAACGGCTTTATGTGCTTCTTCTCGAGCTTTATCGTGTTCCCTCTCAAGCTCTTTCTTCTTCTCATCCCAGCTGGCTTTCTGATCATTACACTTTTGAATCTGAACGACGAGGTCAGGTACTTGCTTCCCTAGCTCCCTTATTTTCTTCTTAGCAGTCTCAAAACCAGTGCTCAGCTCAGAATAGGTTGAGGCAAACTGAAAGATGGAGGCATTCATTGAATATGGAAACTGAAGTCAATAACATTGGCTATCAAGATATAAATATAATTGCACTATGAGAGGATGGAGGTGATTTACTCGAAGCATCTGTGTTTGAGCTTCTCTACCAGTAAGTTCTTGAGCTTCCAAGTTAATCTTGTACCCGGGCCCAGGACTGTGGACAGCTAATTTATGCTTATGCTCCGCACCTGATGCTGCCAAAAAACAGCAATAAACAATCGGTCAAAAGTGAGGCAACCAAAGAAGTAAGTAAGCATAGGTATATAGAATCAGTACTAATTCACACACACAAAAATGGCTAATGGCTGAAGTCCATGATTTTTTAAGGATATCATATAATGTAATTGACTGCTTCCGTATATTTGTGAGGATTTGTGAAACTCATTGGGCTCCTTTTCGGAAAATCATTCAAACAGATTGTATAATTCTCTTGGATAATATTATCCAGCAGGTAATGAGCTCAAAGTCGGTGCTATTTTCAAACCTAATTTCTATGCCACCTTTGATTAGAAGGTGGGCTGTATGGGCATTAACCAACAACCCTTTCATGGAACACTTGGTGTAGATTCTGAATGAAAGAAACCTTAGTCACAAACTAGAAACACTGTTCTAATGCACTACTCACTGAAAACTTTCCCCTCGCTAAAGCAGAACACCATAAACCACCACCAATAACAAACTTCTCAAGCTATCAATTTCTAAAAGTTTACTTATAAGATGACATTAGGATATTATAATCTTACATATAGAGAAATGTTTGGCAGGCTTCTTCTAAAAACTTTAACATTTCTACAACTAATTTTTTTATAAAAAAAAATTCACAGAAGGATATATGAAGGAACCACCTTGTGATTATATAAAAACCTTAAAATGTGATAAAATATGAAAAGAATTATGCCAACAAATATCTCATATCACCTAAATTTTCTGAAACCGCACCGTGTGGGGCCTTGCTCTGTGAACCATCAGCCGGAACTGATCCTGTTGCAAGTGGAGTACGATTTTTAACAGGGAAGAGAAGAAATTTTGAGGAAAACCCGGGTGGGGGTGACTCAGCAATCGGCAATGGTGACACTGAGTGTATTATTGGTGCACTAAGTCCATACTTTCTTGGTCTACCTCTCTTTCTCTTCTCCCTCCAACTGCCATCCGTAACTCCCATTTCCTTGTCTCCCGAATCCATTCTTTTCAGTATCTAGAAATCAAAAGTAGGAGCACAAACCGTCCAGATAACTAGAAGCAACTGAAATCAGAAAGAAATCTGCAAATTGAGAAACTTAATACCAAGGAAAAGAGTTTATGAATTAACAGACTAAATTAACATAAATGAACACAATATCCCCCCCTCCCTTTAAAACGTTGAAATATAATGTAATCTCTAAAAACGTCCAACCATAAATATATTATTATTTTCTGCTGACCCCAACTTGTTTCAATGCAGGCACCACAACTGTAATTATCAAGAACCCAACTTTGCCTTCCAGATACAGATGCATCACTTTGCCTTGTTTAGAAGAAGCGGTTGTCTAAAACAGGATTAGAGTTCAACTTCAGATAGATTAGTAAAATGAATTTCAAACTATTAAAAATGCATTATAAGAAGAAACCAACTAAAATACACAGTTTAATTAAAAAAACCCAAAAAACATTAATTAAAAGAATCAAACTCAACCCACAAAACAAAAATCAAACAATCCCTACAACAAGAATCTTGTTCGAGCCTCTATCGATGCATGCATGTGTAATTGTGTATGGTTCCTAGCTTAAATTTCTGCAACTGACCTTTGCTAAAAAACATGTAAACCAAAACACTGATTAGATTTATACACACCATTTCATGCTAGTTCATGGATCAAAAAGAACCAAAGGAATGTGGAAAATGAACTTACATGCAATGGAAGGTACTTCAGAGTTCAATACTCATATATATCTTCATGCTTAAAAGTCTAATAATTGTATCCACTCTGTATGTAATGTATATATTTAACCAGTTTGATCAAAGTTCAGTCTATTATTATCCTCTTCCTCTGTAGTCATGTTCATTGATTTCTTGATTTTTGTGTTGATATTTTTTATTATTCCTATCCATACTCCACTTACAAGTTACAGGCTACAGCAGTAACAGCACACAGTTGGTACTTTTCGAGATGTTCACTCTGTTCTTTATCAACAGATATTAAACTTATTTCATCATAAAATAAAATTTCAATTTTTATTTCATCATATAAATTAATAATCATTAGTAATATCTTTTTTCTAAATAATTATTAGTAATATCTTTTTAATATATAATATAAAATATTTTAATATCAATACTTGATTATCAATTTATTGACTTGGAAAAAATATTTCAGATAGAAAAAAGTAAAAGATGATAAAAAATTAATAATAACATTTATAAATGGGAAAAAAAGATTTTAAAATATAAAAAAGAAAATCATATATTCATTATAATTTTTGGACACTAACTTAAATGGTAAGGGCGGTCATCCGATTGCTCACTCTGAAATTTAAATGAACATATATTAATTTGTAAGTTTAAGTCTATTTATTAAAAAAATTTATAAAATACATTGCTTTATTTTTATTTAATAGGTAAATTTTTTGCAAAGAAATTTAATGCAAGTTGGTGTGAAATTTTGATGTTTAGGCATGCATTGAAGCACATGAAGGAAGGGAGTTGCATAATCAACACAACATTAGTGAATGCATACCCGAACCGAAAATTTTATTCGAAATTTTTTGATTAAAAATAAATAAACTTCTTAAGTGATAAAATATTCGTAGAGGAAATATAAGTGTGATTGTGGCATGTTCAACTCATTTATACTTTCTTTTTTTGAAACAAAATTAATATTATTTATCTCAAAATAGTCTTAGACAAAAGTGTCTCCAACAACATATTTGGAGGAGACATAAACTGCTTGTGGCAACTCAAGGGGACTCTAGCCAATATGTAGGCTGCCTTATTTACCTGCCTTTTAACAAAAAATACATAAACATTTTCCATGCTATTTAAAAGAGCTCTGCTTGCATCTAACCACTCTCCCGCTTCTAGCTGATAACACGAGCCTCTATTCAGTGCATTGACCACCTGTAGAGAGTCATTTTCGATACACACTGGTTGATGAAAACTCAGCTTAACCCAAGATAGAGCTTCATACACCCCAAATGCCTCAGTCTCAAAAGTATTAACCTTACCTTCCACCTTCATGCACCTGTAAGCAATAGAATCTCTTACATCATTTCGAACTTCCATGCCAATTGAAAAAATGAGGCATTCTCCTCTACTGAAGCATCAACATTCAATTTCACAGTTCCAACCTCAGGTGCCTTCCACCTCACTACTTCATGTTGTGTTTGTAGTGTACTTGCATTCGTTTTCCCTCACTGATTTTTTTGAACTGATCTCCATTCCTCGATTTGCTGCCTACTCCACCCCATTACTATAGTTGGTGTGAGGTTTGAATTCTCCCATACTTTTTTATTCCGAGCAAACCAAATTCCATATAGAACTCCGGCAATCTTGATCACAATTTCATGTGATTCAGTACTTAACCACTCGAGCAGCCATTGGGGAGTTGACTCCACTTGACTCATGTCAAAAGATAGATTCTCCAATTGCCAACATTCATCTGCAAACTTACAATCGAAGAAAAAATGAAGTAGGTGCTCTACATCACTATCACAGATTGGACAAATGATGGGAACCTGAACCCCTTTGCCTCGGAGCAGATTACACACAGGTAAATTGTTCCTACATATTCGCCAAAGAAATATTTTGATTATGTGTGGTACTGCAAGTCTCCAAATCCTCTTCTAGCCCTTTGACTGAGGAACATTACTACTACATTGAACTTGAGATTGCCAAAATTTGTACTCTCCCTTAACAGTGTAGATTCAGCCCAAGCAACTCTGTCACTTCTTTGATTTTGTGGAATTCGAGTTGAAAGAATAGCTCTGGCATCTGCATCATTGAATGAACTTCTAACTTTCTCCACATCCCAAGCCTTCTCATTTTAAACAAAAAATTCACAGACATTCGAGCTCCTGTTCGAAGCATTGTATTCCTTTAAAGTGATTTGCAGCTAGGACAGTTGTTAAAAGCTTAATTTAAGCATTTAAAAATCAAGACAAAATCTATCAAATATTTTTTCTGCATATGGGTATAAGATAATAAATTTAAATGTGGTTTGGTTATTTTGCGATGAGTTCTTTATTTTTGGTGTCACAGTAAGTTTTTTATTTTTTTTATATATTATTAAAATTTTGAGTTCTGGGAACCCTGATTCCGCCACCGAGGAGAATCTATTATTTTCTGTAGTAATGTTGAAGAAGTCATGAGTGTCTTCTTCGACTTTGTACTATGTGAAGGAGAGAAGAGATTGATAAATGTTAGAATATAATATATGGGTCATAAGATTAATATGGGTCTAAGGTTCGACTCCCGAGCTGGTAATCTAATTAATATGGGTCATAAGATTGTTTTTGGGATGTTGGTATTGTGGCTGGTGATCATGAAATCAGCCGTAGCTGGTCTTCCTCCTGATTATGATCATCCGGAGTTAGTTTGCAAACCCCAGTGTATGAAAAAATGTAACGCAGGTAAGCTAGTGTATAATGATAATGTACACATGGTTCCAAAGGATAAATGTGAATCCGTATGTACATCTAATTGCCCGTACACCTAAGTGTCCGGAGAAGTGAGCATTATCCCATTTGAAACCGGTAATTGGATCAAATTGAATTCCGATTCTAGTTTTGGTTTTTCATAATGGTTTTTCATTCTTCAGTTCTTCATTTGTATTTACATAATAATTTTAGAGAATAAAGTTCCTGAGATTATCTCAAATAATTTATTTGTAATGTAAGTGTTTTTAATATATAATAATAATAGCTCAATTATAAAATTTGTTAGTTTGATTGCCAAACTATTTATTTTTTAGCATTTGATACATTCCGTTATTTTTTTTTAACGGACGTTAATAAAATTATACTTAATTGCACTTTGGTGGCCTGAATTATAATTATTTTTTTTGCAGAAAAATGGCTCAATTATGATGTTTACCATTGTTGGCCAATTATTTATAATTTTTTAATAATTGATTATATTATAATTTTGTATTCACACTTTATTTTATAGTTTATATAATTTTAATTATCACGCTTTTTAAATTTTAAATCATATTAATATAAATTTATAAAATAAAAATATTTATGAGTTAGATTCGGTAATTTATCTAAAATTCAAAAGGAAAATCTATTTCTAAAAAAAGTGATATTTTATAAAACAAAATATAATCATGTATTTACGGTTACGCTCTTTTTGATTTATAAGTTGTGTTAATTTTTTTTTATAATCTCAAGTATTGATTAAACAATACTCAGACTAATCGAATTCATTTTTTAAACAATAATAATGATAATTGTTAATAGAGTAATTTTGTAATAACAAATTTCGGAAATTGCTGAAATAATAAAAATATTTTAATGGGGGTTTGGGGTTTGGGGCTGGACTTGAGAGGTGTCTCGACTTGTTAGATGTGTCGGATCTTTTTCCAAGATGCTTGCGTACTGTGATTATATAGAGATGAAGTCCACACAGTTCTGTTAGGATTAGAATTGTATCTCCATAATTGTTTAGAGATATATTTGGATTTTGTTAATTTTATCTATTAAATCATATTATCGTTAGGATACCTCCATGATTTGAAGGATATCGTTGGGAGAAATATCCTATAATTAATGAGAGATTATTCATCGTTTCCGCCGGGAGAGGATAATTAACTTGAGATTAAGTTAATTATTAATGAATATTATGAATTTTGGAAAATTATTGAGTCTGACGAAAATATGCAGTAACAAAAAGATAAAGGTAGTGGAATATATTGGATTGAATTAACTATTAAAAAATAAATAGTTTGGCCAACAAATTGGTAATTTTTATAATTGAGTCATTTTTCTGCAAAAAAATTTTATAATTCTAGTCATCAAAGTGCAATTAAGTATTATTTCACTAACGTCCGTTAAAAGAATTTGACGGAATGCAAACAAGTGCTAAAAAATAAACAATTTGACCATCAAACTGATAAATTTTATAATTGGACCATTTTTCTACAAAAACATTATAGTTCAGGCGTCAAAGTACAATTAAGTCTTGATTCTTTTAAACTGATTTGCAGCTCGGATAATTGTTAAAGCTTAATTTAAGCATTGTAAAATCAAGACAAAATCTGTCTCATATCTTTTCAGCGCATGGGTATAAGATAATAAATTTAAATGTGGTTTGGTTATTTTGCGATGAGTTCTTTATTTTTGGTGTCACAGTAAGTTTTTGAATAATTTTTTTTTATATTATTAAAATTTTGAGCTCTAAGAACCCTGATTCCGCCACCTAGGAGAATCCATTATTTTCTATAGTAATGTTGAAGAAGTCATGAGTGTCTTCTTCGACTTGGTACTATGTGAATTGTGAAGGAGAGAAGAGCTTGTGTTGGTTGGGTTGATAAATATTTTATAGACTGTTTATGTGACACCAAAGACAAACTCTCATTTGTTTCTGGTATGCTGAATTTAATCAGCCGGGGAGTCGTTGAAATCACACAAATTATTACAAACTTTTGCTCCAAGTCCAGCCATAGAGTCTCACTATTAGTCCTCCTTACTTGTTATACAATAAGATTGACTACATTAAATCATGTCACTCTATATATGCCATTTCATACAAATATGTAAAACTTTTTATAGAGGAGAGAACAATAATTCGTATATTTAAGGCGTAAACATCAAGTAATTGTGACAAGTGTTAAGAGATGAGAGAAAATACATGAGAAATATAAGCATGCACACTCATTGCATTTTCATAATTAAAGCTACACCATACAATTTAAGAGCTATTTGTAGTCACAAATTTCATTTCAAATTCAAGTATAAATACTACTTGTAACCCCGTAAATTACAAATACACAAGTTAAACTTTATTTTAATATATTCATCATAAATTTAAAAACAGAGCTGGTAATCTAACTAATATGGGTCATAAGATTGTTTTTGGGATGTTGGTATTGTGGCTGGTGATCATGAAATCAGCTGTAGCTGATCTTCCTCCTGATTATGTTCCTGATTATGATCATCCAGAGTTAGTTTGCAAACCCCAGTGTATGAAAAAATGTAACGCAGGTAAGCTAGTGTATAATGATAATGTTCACATGGTTCCAAAGGATAAATGTGAATCCGTATGTACATCTAATTGCCCGAAGAAGTGAGCATTATCCAATTTGGAACCGGGAATTGAACCCGGTTCTGGTTTTGATGTTTCATAATGATTTTTCATTCTTCAGTTCTTCATTTGTATTTACATAATAATTTTAGAGAATAAAGTTCCTGAGATTATCCCGATAATTTATTTCAAATGTAAGTGTTTTTAATATATATAATAATAATGACATTTTTATAATTGTATATATTTTTTTATAATTATAATAATACACTCATGTATTTATTAAGTAAATCTTTTTAAAGTTGTATGTACACTATACTATTGAAAATGGAAAACTATACTTTTGTCATTCATGTAGTAATATGATTGTTAGTTAGCTCATTCATATAGATATTTTATTAATCTCAAGCGATTGTTCAGTCGTTCAGTTTAAATTTTTGAATTTTTATAAATCAAAATGAATTGAAGTATTTTATAAGCCGAATCAAAACCTAACCGAAAAAATTTTGATTTATTTATTTTGGTTTTTAAAAACCGAAATTTAGAAGAAATTATATTATATTAATATTTTTATTTTAAATGAATATATATTATATTCGGTCAGTTTAGTTTGAACCAAATTCTTTTTACTCAAAACTGAACTGAATTAAATTTCATTTTAAATTGAAGAAATCGAACTGACTGAATTTTTTTTAAAAAAACCACACTAGTCGGTTCAGTTCGATTTTTCAATTTTACTCACTCTTACGTATAATCATTGCCTTGTATTCTACTAGTATTTTTTGATTTACGTATGGAGTCCACGTCAATTTTATTCAAAATTTTTTGATTAAAAATAAGTAAACTTCTTAAGTGATAAAATATTCGTAGAGGAAATATAAATGCGATTGTGACATGTTGAACTCATTTATACTATTTTTTTTAACAAAGTAAATTTTATTTTTCTCAAAATAGTCTCAAACAAAAGTATCTCCAACAACATATTTGGAGGAGACATAAGCTGCTTGTGGCAACTCAACGAATAAGGGACTCTAGTCATTATGTGGGCTACCCTGTTCGCATGCCTTTTAAAAAAAATACAAAAACATTTTTCATGCTACCTATAAGAGCTCTGCTTGCATCTAACCACTCTCCCGCTTCTAGAGAATTCAGATTATTAATAAAGCTCCTGCAATGTTTTCCAAGGAGAGCCATGTGTTAAAACCATGAAGATTCCGGAACCCCAAACCTCCTTTTCCTTTTGACATACTCATATTTTTCCAAGTCAACCAATGTATGCTTCTACTACCAGTCGAATTTGTACTCCACCAATATTTGTTCATCATTTTCTCAATTTACTGACACAAAAGTTTCGGAAGCAAGAAATATGACATGCAGTATGAGGGAATAGCTTGTGCTACATTCTTGATGAGCACTACCTTGCCAACTCGAGATAAAAATTTTGAGCACCACCCATGTATGCGCTTCCAGACTTGATCTTTCACGAAGTCAAACACTACTTTCTTTGATCTCCCAACTAGTGATGGCAACCCCAAGTATTTACCAGTGCTTAAATCATTACGAACTAACAAAAGATCTTTAATCAATATCTTCTTAGCATTATCAACATTAACTCTAAAATAAATACCTGATTTCTGAAAATTGATTGCCTGCCCCGAGAGCCTCTCATAATTGTTCTGCAAATTTTTCACAGCTAGAACTTCTTCTTTCTCTACTCTGAAAAAAAAGGAAGTTATCATCCATAAAGAGGAGATGCGTGATAGCTGGAGCTTGAGAACTAATTTTACAGCCCGTGATTTTCCTATCCATGGCAGCCTCTGTAATAGCTTTCGATAACCCTTTTACACATAAAAGAAAAAGGTAGGGCGAAAGATGATCGCCCTGCCGTGGCCCACGTTTAGGAGAAAATGGTCCAACACTCGAGCCAATCAAATTGATAGAGTATGAAACCGTCGTTACACAAAGCATCATCCATCAAACCCATTTCTCAAAGAATCCCATAACACACATTCTTTTCTTCAAATAACCCCAGCTCACACGATAGTAAGCCTTGCTAACATCTAATTTTAAGGCCACTTCTCATTCACCACCATTGTGCTTTCTTTTCATGTGATGCAAAACTTCAAAGCAATCAGGACGTTGTATGTGATACTTCTACCTAGCAAAAAAGCTGATTGGTTTTCCGATATTGACGCTGGTAAGATTTTCTTCAATTTATTTGCGAGCACTTTAGCTAATATCTTATACAATACATTACATAAAGTGATAAGACGATAATCACTCATGTTTTCAGCATTGTCTTTTTTCGGGATTAATACAATAGTAGTGTCATATACTTCCACAGGGAACAAAACCTCATCCAACCATTGCTTACAGCAGGTAAACACTTCCTTCCCCGGTATGCTCTAAAAGTGCTGAAAAAAGGCTGAGTTAAGCCCATCCAGACTTGTGGCCTTGTCCGGATGCATTTGGTTTATGGCTTCAGTAAATTCCTTCAATGTCAAGTCTACTGGTAAATCATTATTCTGATTTGAATTAATAACCCCCTCCTCTCGAAGAGTACTGGCCTCATCACATCTACTATCATCTGCAAACACTTGTTCATAGTACTACTTTACTTCAACACACATATCTGCATGTTTTGTCACCACCAGGCTATTTTCTAATTTAAGAGATGAGATATGATTGATCTTTTTCCTTTTTGAAGCAGACGCATGAAAAAAATTAGTGTTTGAATCCCCATCAATAAGCCAGAATGTTTTCGCTCGCTGTCTCCAATAAATTTCTTCATGAAGCATCAAATCATTCAGTTTATTTCTTTCCTCCGAGTATTTCTTTACATTTGATTCATCAACACAGTTAACCAAAGAATTTAATACTTCCTTATGCATCTTGACTTTATCACGAAATTTGTGAAAAAAGTTCTTCCCCCACTTGGCCATAAACCCAGAGACTGATAGCAGCTTCGGCAAGATATGTGAGGGTGGAAGATTCCTCCAGTAACTCGTCACTTCATCATGAAACTCGTCCTCTTTTAACCAGGTGTTTTCAAAACGAAAACAAAACTTTTTGTGACAGAATCCAATATTACAAAGTTCAAGATGTATTGGGTCGTGGTCTTAGCATATCGTATGTATCACCTTGAGATTACATAAGGGAAATTTTTACCACCACTGTCCTGTAGCAAAAGCTCTGTCCAACCACTCCCGAACCTACTCATCTGTTCCTCTATTCCTCTCCCATGTGTACGCTTCACCAGTTAACTCCATTAGCGAACTATCTTCAACTGCTTTTCTAAAACCAGTAAACAAATCTTGGGGATGTGGGTGACGACCTTTCTTATCCGATGCAACAAGCAAATCGTTAAAATCTCCAAAAATTAATCAAGGCAGCTGTGATTTATTTGCTAGGTACTTGATAAGGTCCCACCAATCCTGTCTGCGACCTCTCTCGGGAAAGCCATAAAAACATGTTATCCTCTACTTCACAGTACCATTCTCCAATATGCAGACATCTATATAATTCGATGTTGATTCCAGAACTACACTTGCCTATATATAGTAGCTTTCTAGAAAATTGCAAGCTCACCACTCTTGCCTATCTTATCAACTAAAAAATGAAGAGCAAAACCAAACCTGTTAGGTCCGTAAGGATGGGGTATTAGCTAGAAGGGGGGGTTGAATAGCTTAATACCCTTTTAAAAATTAGAGATTGGCGTTTTTAAAATTTTCTCTTCTCTTTTAAAAATGTTACTAGTCAACTAGTAAATCAAGTGCGGAAATTAAAAGAGAGTAAAGAAATATAGCACCACACACAAGATTTTTATCCTGGTTTGCGATGGCGCAATCCCCTAACGGATCCGCTCACCCCTAGTCCAGTCCCCGAGTCCCTCCCTGAACTCGAGATTTTCCCGCTATAAAAAGATTCACTCCTTATAGCGGCGGAGAAGCCTGTTACAACCACTATGTATTTATCTCGGACCTTAACTCCCCGTTAACCCCTCAAAATACAATAGCAAACCCTACTAGACTAATCTTGGAGCGTAACTCCCCGCTACCTCCTCACAATCTAAGTAGAACCCTTACAAGTTTATCTTGGAGCGTAACTTCCCGTTACCTCCTCAAATACAAGTAAGAAAAAAATAAATTATAACCCTGCGTAGACTACGTTCCTCTAACCCTCTGTAGGTCTTGGATCTTAGATCTTAGGTCTTGGATCTTTCCTTTTCCTCACGGTGCAGAGACACCCAACTTCCCGTCGGCGTGCCTAGGACTTGGGTCTTAGAACAAGGATCACCTCACTTCACTTCACCTCACTAACAAAGTCTAGACAACCAGTACTACGACTTAATACCCTGTTTTAGAAAAGAAGATTGGTGGACTAGTATATTACTGTACTAGACCGGAAACAAACAGATATATATAATATAACCGAAGCAACAGAATATATAAATGTGAGTCGGGGTAAGTCGCTTTGTGAGAAGGACGAACCACACGTTGTGTGTGAGCGTGTATGCAGTAAATTAAGTGCGTATGCTAAAGTAAAGAGCGTTATGTAAAGCGTATGAATGCAAGCACTTAAATTAAATATATAATATATATATAGGATATATAAGGCTGAAAATAACTAAGCCAAATATATTGTGACTTGAATAAGATCAAGAACGTTTTAAGAGTGGGTTGTTTTATAAGGTCTTGGAAATTAAAACAACTAAACTATGACCTTTAAACAAACACGGATATACCACTAAGATTCAACGATGATGTTTCGTTTATGTCGTACCTCGACTTATACGAATAGTATCTAACTCGGAATCAAAGTTGGATTAACTTCAAGAACTCAACAAGTTAGGTTTGTTTACGTCGTACCTTGACTTATACAAATACTCCCTCCGTCCCAACCAATTCTTTACACTTTCCTTTTTAGGACGTCCCACCCAATTCTTTACATTACTAAAAATAGTAACTTTTAACAATAAATATATTATTACATCCACCACTTCACTCCACTTTTTCAACACTTTACACTATTACACCCACTACTTCATTTATTTTAACAATAAAATCACTATTACACCCACTATCCTTGGTCTCCGTGCCCGGACCAAATGTAAACATTTGGCCGGGACGGAGGGAGTAACCCTTAACTCGGTGTTCGAAGTTAAAGAATAAAGTTACAAATATTCTACGAGTTTGCTTCGTTTATATCTCTAAGTGAGATTTATACGAAAGAGTATAACTCGGAATACAAGTTAGTTTCTTTCACGAATAATTCAACAAGGAGTCCTTTTGTTTATGTCGTACCTCGACTTATACAAATTGGTCTCAACTCGGAATTAAAGTGAGTTTAAACTTGACAAATATTCTACGAGAGAAAGCTTCGTTTATATCTCTAAGTGACATTTATACGAGTATTTTTATCTCGGAATATAAGTTAGTTTCTTTCACTTAATTGTTCCACAAGGAGTCCTTTTGTTTATGTCGTACCTCGACTTATACAAATTGGTCTCGACTCGGAATTAAGTGAGATTAATACTCTATTTATTTCAAACAAGGAGAAGTTCGTTTATGTCTAATAATTTAGACTTATACGAATGGAATCTCAACTCGGAAATAAAATGAGTTAACTTGCAACTTATCAACAAGGAGTCCTTTTGTTTATGTCTCTAAGTAAGACTTATACAAGTAGGTCTCAACTTGGAATAGAAGCTAGTTTAATTACCAAATTCAACAAGGAGTCCTTTTGCTTATATCTCTTTATGAGATTTATACAAATCGGTCTCTACTCGGAACTTAAGTAACTTAGAGTCGTTATTAATCCCGGAAGCCTACACCGAGGATATAAACAACTTTGTTGTGAAGAGCAAGAGATCAATTTAAAGCTCTTCCAACGGTTATCACAATTTATATAGAAGACAACGAACAAACAATTTAAGCACGTAACTATATAAATCGTAGACAAGGCTAACTATATAATAGATCTAACAAATAAACCAAGCAAGCACAAATCTATTTATAATCTGCCTAATATGTGTACTAACACATAAAAATGGAATCAACTTGTAACCCTTGAGATCTAGAGAGAAATCAAGAGAAAAAGCCAATTTTGAAGCCAAAACACACAAAAAGTAGTCGCCGGAAAGTGAACTTTTGGTATAACTTTGGGGGCAACTAAACAAGTCTAAGGGCAGTAGATGTATGGTCTTTGGGTAGCCTAAGGTGACTTGTATGGTTGGTGTGTTTAAAGTGCAAGTATATGGGTGTTTAAGTTTGAAAGGGGTAAGATCTATGTAAGAACTAAGCTTAAAGGGCAAGAACTCTTGGAGATGAAAAGCTACTGATCTTGAGAGCTTCTTGGGAGAGAAATTTGCAGCATATACTTGGCACTAAAAGGCTTGAGAAATGGTGTGGGGGAAGGGCTTTATTTATAGGCCAAAAATGAGCATTTTTGATTTATTTAATTAGGGGACAAGGGGACAAGGCTTGGCATGTGATAAGGTAAGGTACACAACTGAAAAGTGCTGTCCCCCCAGCTGTATTTACCCACATGGTTGCCTAGAAAAACGTGCTAGCCTCATTCAGTAAATTATTTAAGCGAATAAACACGATATCGAACGATACGTTGGAAATATGACGTTTTTCAAAATATGCTCCAAAAATTATGAAAATTTGGGAACCATCTGGGAATGATCCCAATAGGTCATGGTAAAAATCCTACTCAATTTGGAGTTGACCTTCATTGACTTTTAATTGACCGAACAAACAATCCTGAAATCGGGAATACAGGCCAAAAATAAAAGTCATCCAAAAATTATGAAAAAAATCTTAAAATTCTTTTTCAATATTCTAATGACATTCCCCAAGTTTCAAGTCATTTGGACATGTGTAGATACTACTTTGAGAAAAAGATCGTTTCGTTGTCCCTACAGCCCGAAACAATACTCGATAGCCATTTGTCGGAACTTGTCAACGTTTGGACTAAAGTTTTTGACTCAAAACATATTCAAATATAATATTCCTAAAATAATAATGACTATGAAGTCCAAGGAATATTTAATTTGAATTAAAATACAAATTATCCAAAGAAATAGGACAATTCAGGGTTTTAGGGATAAAATCTGTATTTTATATCTAGGCAGGACTTTGTTGAAGATAAATTGAACAAATATATTTATAGAATATATTAAAAATATATTCCCTTGAAAACCTTTAAAACAAACACTCTTTTGAATAGATAACACATTTTCTGTTCCGTAAAAGCAGTGTTAAAATACTGTATTTGTTCATCTTCAGTATAAGCCTCAAAATATAACATATATTACTTAGATTTGATTTTATCATAATTTTGATAAATCTTATCTAAATATATTTAGAGAGAAAATCATTTGGTTTTGTTTAAAAAAGCAGTTTGACCCAATTTGACTTTCTTCTCGTTGACTGTCACTTCGAATAACCTAAGGGAGGATTACTATATTAATTAGTAACTTCCTAATGCTAATTTAATTTACACTTATCATTAAGACAAAATAATCAAAACCTAATCCATAAGACTATAACTCACAATCTTCCCCTTTTTGATATTTTGTCGAAACATTCTAGTGTAAAATTAAATATGTATGTGACAGTCCTAAACTTCCCCTACGTGTATGAACCTATCTAATTTATGCATTTTTAGATTATTAAAATCTAATTAACACTTCCCCTACAGTGTTGAAAATCTTTCTTGATTTTAAATGCATATCGGATGGACAAACAAATTATTATGCAGTAGTTAGGATGCACACAGAAAAATTGAGTATATATACCCCTTGATAAGTAAGCACTTATCATTATTCCAGTTTCAGCTTGTATACTCCAATTTCCAAAAAAATTTGCTGTATGCCTTCCATTCGATAAGAATTTTCAATTCTGTATCAATTTTCAATTCCTTATAAGCTGCAGAATATTTGTATGTTAGAATATTATTCTTGAATAATAACATTCTAGTGTAAACACTCTCTTCAAAAATTTTATTTTTGTAATTGAATTTGATAAATAAACATTTTAGTGGTAAGTAAACTTTTATGTTAATCAAATTCATTTTACAACTCTCTTCCCCTTGATTACTCTTCCCTTGATTACTAAAATTCATTTTACACTTTCTTCCCCTTGATTTGACAATGAATATCAAAAATTATGTTTAAGTTTGAACAACAATTTTCGAGTAATATTTTCACTTGAATGAAAATTCTATGCTTTTTGGAATTATAAAGAAATAGAGTGAAGAGCCTTCCCTTTTTAATTTATTCATTACCGAATAAATTAATTTGATTGGTCCTTGTTTATATTCGAAAAAAAATTCGAACATAACATTTGATTGCCTTGACCTGTAAAAAAAATTGTCATGCATGGTGTCCAACTTTGAATTATAGCAATTCACGTAAAGGAACCTGTATACAATTTATCTGTTTAGCATAAAAGAATTTTATCTATGCCTTGTAGAAACCATCTATAGCATAATAAATTGTATCAGCCAAAGCATAAGGTAAGGGGAGGGGAAATTAATTAACAACACTACTATAGCATTCCTGTAGCAGTTAAAAATATACAACACTAATGTATATACTACAGGTGCTAAAAATAAGTCATTGTTAAGATTCTTGAATCAAGAAAACATTTTAGCTGCTTTAAGATCCTGCAGATAAATAAATATACAGCAGACATATACTTGCAACCAAACTTAGTGAGAACATGTGGCAATTAGAGCCATTCTCTGTCTTGTGTACCTGCAAGTTAAGTTTGTCAGTAAGAGAATAAAGAAAATGTGCATATAAAATGAAATGACAGAGTTATCATAAAAGACAAGTCATTCATTTTAACTTCTGCAAAGCAAGATGAAGCAATACATAGCATGAAGTATTTCTAACATGACCTTGAACCAACTGAACTATAGGTCATCTTACATACTCCTTAGCAGACACAAAAGCAGTGCACACTTAATATTACTAAAACAGATAACTTAAGCAAAAGTAGGCATAGCAGATATACTAAACAGCCAGTCAAGACAACACAACAACAGATAATGCAGATAGACACCTCCACACCACAGTTTCCACCTTCCATTCTAGGAATCAGATTTCAAATTATGCAACAATGTCATCAAAACCTGAAATATCAGGTAGAGATTCACTTGCACCACCTACTTCCATGTCCCTGGGACCATCCTCAGCTACTGGCCCTGCATTTCCTATCACCATCTCAGGAATATCACCATTAACATTCTCAGCTAGGGGCAGAAGTGGAAGATCCATCAATCCAAGTTGGATATTAATCAGTTGGGTCAGCCCATCATCTATTCTACCAGCTCTAGTGACTGAGTTGGATAATATTTCCACCAAAACACCTATTTTAGTCTCAGTTAACTCAAGTTTATCAGCTAGAGCCTTAATTTGCTCTTGTAGAGACTTAAAGACTGCCTCAAGTGCACTGTGACTCTTTTCAAGGTTAAGAATTTTAAGTTCTAAGTCAGGCACAGATACAGTTGCAACATTAGCAGTTGTAGTGACAGCAGGTGAAGAAACAACAACATTGGGAGAAGGGTTTGAGGTTGAGGGGGTTGGAAGACTGTTATAACTAGGTAAGGGGATCTTGGTTCTTACAGTTTTGTCAGTAATGGTGCTGGCAACTTGAAAATATGGAAGTTGATTAAGGTTTAACTTGAAGTAGTCAAACACTTTAGTAAGGAGGAGTCCATAAAACATGTAACCCTTTTTGAAACCATTAATCATTTGGAGAAGAATGGTGTAAGAGAGATTGAAGGTTACTTTTTGGCTAGATAGTTTGTACATGAGTTTGATTTCTGCAAAAGACATCAATGTGCCAGGTGTAGTGTTTGAAAAAATGTTTGCCCTCATGATTAGAGCTAAGTTCTGGAAATCAGGTGTAAAGTGCTCATAAGATATCCCCTTATCTTCAACAAAAAGATTTTGGGGCACTTCAACTGCACAGAAAACAGATAGATAGAGTTTAAGTTCCATGGCATTGAAAGTGAATTCTTTGAGTATATCAATGTTGGCTAGGTTTAAGAGCTTGAGGCTGAGTTTGAGAGTTTTGCAAAGCTCAATGTGATCAAGAAGAATTGCTTTCCCATTTACAACTGAAGTAACAAAGACTACATCCCCAACCCCATACCTAACCTCCATTTTTGTTATAGAACCCAGTCACCATATTTGGAAGCACTTTTATGTTTGGATAAAACAAAATAGGCTCCTAATTTGATTTGGCAAAGAGTTGATAGAGTTCAGTTCTTTTATCAAGGTGAATCAGGCATCCTGGTTGAAGTTTGGATTTGCTAGGCCTAGAGTCTGGGTTGTCATAGGTGGAAGTTGGGTGATTTTGCTTTCTTGGTTTCTTCCTATTCCTATTTTTGGAAGGAGAAGGATCTGTGGTGTTGGAGATTTGACCAAGACACAAGGTGGTGTTGACTAGATTAGGATCAAACTCCATTAATTACAAACACAGGAAGTAAATACAAGAAATAAATGCAGATGAGTTTTAAGTGCAAGAAGACAAGTTTGTTTAAGAATGTGTGACACAGATGAATAAATGCACAAGTGTGAAATCACAATTGAGGTTACTGCACTCATTTATACACAAACACATAGACACACAACCAATAATAGATACAGACATGCATATATCACCAAAAGGACAACAAGTACCAGGTTCTAGGCATACAGGAACTAGAACAGTAGTAGTACAACTTATGCAGCACATAAATCATGCAGGCAGCAGTTAGTCCAGTCTATATCTTGTTTGCACAGTGAAAATGCAGACATGTAAATTCTCATAGAACATGAGACTACACATTTAGATCATAGACTACACAGGAAATACAGTAGGCATGCTATGACTGTTACAGAACTGAGTTTAGGCAAGTAGCAGTTGACATTAAATCATTTTACTGATACAATGGCAAGGTATACTTACTCTAGCTAGTTGTAAAATAAAATTAATTACTTCAGTTATAGCAGCACAACAATTACCAATCAAGGCAGTGAATAATGACAGATAAGTGACAGACTGAGAACATGAACCAGAGTATATATTTTAAGACTGATTTTCTGCAGAGAATATGACATAAAGCATTTAGATCAACTAAGTGCAGTCAAGTACAGGGGGCAAGTAGCAGAAAAACTGTCAAACATAGTACATTGAATAGTAACATAGTACACAGGAAAGGACAATTGTCACCATACTCATTTAATGATCTGCAGGCCTCCTTATCAAATAAAATCATTTCTAGTACAGGCAGCTCAGAGAAATATATCAGTTGAGTACATATTCAAGAGTGTGTGTGTGTTTATGAACAGTTATGTAATTCAACTAATATCATACTTATTTGATGTAAATAGGCTTTGATTTAATTTCCAATAAAGTGAAACACATGTGTTATATTTTCACAAATTGCTGCAGTTAAAGTCATCATAACAACTGATGGCATTTAATCCTGCAGGTCAAGTATGCAACAAAAATAAATATATATGTCTCTATACCTCAAGTAATATCATTTAAATAGCAGGAGAGGCATGAATATATTTATCCTATGGCAATACAGACCAAAGCATCAGTTAAGCAAGTCCTTTAGTAACTAGAAATCTAGATACACATGTGTTACAAGAAATAGACAAGATGGATTTAATTTAAGAACATGCATATTTCATCTATTATAAGTAGTCATCACAACAAGTCTCAAGTTTATACATAATTCTCAATTAACACAGTCAATTATGTTACATACTATTCACCACAGATCAGATTTAATGCAAGATCATGTGTGCACATTAAATAGTGGCAAGTAGTTCATACTCAGCAAAACACAATCTAGTTCATATAGTTCAAAGTGAATGAGCTACTGTATAATCCATCAAGCTAGCTTACAAATAGAATACATACATACACAGTCACTAGGTCAGGTTCATGCTATTTGGGAGGAGCTAAGGACAACAGGCTACCAATATCAGGCCAACACAGAAGATCCCACAAAATCAGGCATGAGTACTATTTCATTCATTCACAGGAAGATCAAGTAACTTGAGCAGGTTTCATATAGTCACACCAAGAATAAGAGTTAAACAATTAACATGCCTTTATACAAAAATTTCACAGTTTACACAAATAGCTCAGTGAAGTTCTACAAGATGCAGGAAATCAATTTTGGAATATAAGCAAATCACTTCACATTACACTACTCCCAGAATTATGCTAAACTTTTAGCAGAAAAAAATAGAGATGCAAATGATGCTATTTGTGGCCGTTTGAACTGGGAACAGATCAAGGAATGCTCATATGACATTCCAGGCAGTCCATGATCTCAGGGCATGTATGTGCTCAGAGTGTCCTAAAAGTGACAAAAAAAAAATGCATAGTAATACCATTGACAGATGCTAAACAGGATAAAAGCATCTTAACTAATAGATCAACAGTATGAACTTAATCAAGAAACAGGATTAACATCATCAAAATTCTCAATTAATCATATGTCTAGCAGATGACATGTAACTAATTTATCTGAACATTAAACCAGAACAATCAGTTCCATTCAAGCACCAATTGCAATCAACAGCAGTTAAGCACATCATTGTAAGTTGAAAAATTAAGTTTGAAAGTCATACCATAGTTGTGGAGTATATTCACACAACTTAAATTAGTTAAAAGCTTCATACCCAGTATGCAAGTGACTTCACAAGCATGATGTACTACTTCTTCACCCTTGCTGGTTCGATTATAGTTCACTGAGTCATCAGGTGTTTTCCCTGAATTGGCTCCTTTTAGCAAGAGAACCAAACAAGTTGAACTTCTCATCTCTTGGCCGCAACTACTTAGGGTTTCCATTAGATGCAACTCTGTACAAAATTGATCATCAAATCAGTGTGACATTAAAGCTAGAAGAATGGAGAATTCGTGCTTATAGAGGCTTGACTTCATCTTGAAACATTGACAATCGATGATTTAGGGTTTGAGAGCCCAACACATTCTGAATCGATTTTGATACAGCACTGGTACAAATCGAAAGCTTGTAGCACTAGGAACACGAATTTATGACTGACTTCTTTGAGGAATTTATCATTGAGACTGAATTTGAGACTAGAAAACTAGGGTTTCGAACGATTCGGATTTTGGTGAAGAGGAGCTGTACGGCTGAAGATTAAATCCTGAACAATTGAATTAAAATTGTGTTTTATATAATTAAAACAATTATAGTATTACAATTTTAATTTTGCATAAATTTTATACTTTTAATTACAAAATTTTGTAATTAATTTGTATAAAATAATATGTCTACAATAAAATTATTTTACAATTTTAATTACATCAAGAGGTGTAATTAATTGTTATAAAATAATTAATCATCAAGAAGGATATTTTTATTAACACAGAAATTTATTTCTAAATTTCCATTAAATAAAATATTTCTTGGGACATGTTGATTAACACTCACTATTTTCCCGAGTTTTGAAATACGAAGTATTCCAAGGCTAATCAATAGTTGTGTTAACCAATATTATTTTATTGAGCTTAATTTCACAATAAAGCTTGAACAACTTATAACTAAACCAATTATTGACAAATCTGAATTCCATATAGAAATCCGGTCAAATAAGAGCCTTAATTACAAGCGGAGCAAATTTCACTGAAAATTAATTCAACAAAATTAGAGACACTCAGTGTCTTTACTTTGGGCACACTAGCATTCCTAACTCCAGACGGAGTTTATTGAATCTTTCGGAGCTCAAAGGTTTCGTAAAGATATCAGCAATATTATGTTCAGTATTAATATATACCATCTTAATATTGCCTTTAGAGACATGATCTCTTAGAAAGTGATGTCGAATATCAATGTGTTTTGATAATGATTGCAACACAGAATTTTTACTCAAATTTATTGTACTTATATTATCACACTGAATTGATACTGCATCAAATTTCACAGTGTAGTCAGCTAGTGTTTGCTTCATCCAAAGGATTTGAGCACAACATTTTGCTGCTGCTATATATTCAGCTTCTGTAGTGGATATGGACACAGAATTCTGTTTCTTAGAAAACCAAGAAACTAGACATCCACCTAGAAACTGACAAGTACCACTTGTGCTTTTTCTGTCAATCAAGTGTCCGGCATAATCCAAATCAGAAAAGCACACTAGGTCAAATGGTTGTCCTTTTGGATACCATAGACCCATATCAGTGGTCCCTTTAAGATATCTAAATATCCGTTTTACAGCAGACACATGAGATTCCTTAGGGTTGACTTGAAAGCGGGCACACTTACACACACTAAACTGTATGTCAGGCCTACTTGCAGTAATATAAAGAAGACTGCCAATCATTCCTCGATATTTCTTTGTATCCACAGAAATACCGTTAGGATCTTCAGTCATCTTTAATGCAGGTGACATAGGGGTACTGATGGTTTTACAGTTTTCCATCTCAAATTTCTTGAGCATTTCCTTGCAATATTTCGATTGTGAAATATGAATGCCTTCATCGGATTGCTTAATTTGCAGTCCTAAAAAGAAATTTAATTCCCCCATCATGCTCATTTCAAATTCTTTACTCATAATATCTGAGAATTCATTACATAGAGATTCTTTGGTAGAACCAAATATAATATCATCTACATAAATTTGAACGAGCAAGATGTCATCATTTTCATACTTCGTAAAGAGAGTGGTATCCACAACTCCTATTTTGAAACCATTTTCAATAAGGAATTTGTTTAACCTCTCATACCAAGCTCTAGGAGCTTGTTTTAACCCGTATAAAGCTTTGTACAATTTGTACACATACTCAGGATGTAAATGATCTTCAAATCCAGGTGGTTGTCTTACATATACTTCATCTTCTAAGACACCATTAAGGAAAGCAGATTTAACATCCATTTGATAGACCTTGAAACCTCTATGACACGCGAAGGCTAAAAACATTCGAATTGATTCAATTCGAGCCACGGGAGCATAGGTTTCATCGAAATCTATTCCTTCCATTTGAGTATAGCCTTGAGCAACCAATCGTGCTTTATTTCTTACCACTGTTCCACTTTCGTCTAACTTGTTACGAAAGACCCACTTTGTTCCAATAATGGAAGTATCAGGGGGTTGTGGAACTAGTTCCCAAACTTTATTGTGAGAGAATTGGTTTAATTCTTCTTGCATGGCAAAAATCCAATCCTCATCCAATAAAGCTTCCTTTGCGGTTTTGGGTTCTATTTGTGATAGAAAGGCCATATGACTCACAATGTTTTGAACTTGAGCACGAGTTTGAACACCTTTAGTTAAATCCCCTAAGACATAGTCTATCGGATGATTTTTAAGCAATGGTATTTCCATAGGCAATTCAAGTTCGTTCTCATCTTTTTCAAGAGGATTCTTTGAGATTGTAGATTCAAGATTCATATTTCCAATTTGTCGAATAACATTTACAACATCACTTGGAATATGATCATTTGAATCTGGTTCCTCTTCTATCAAATCTTTAAACCTTGAGTTTGGTTTAGATTCATCGAATGCAACATTCATTGATTCTTCCACAATCAAAGTATTAAGATTAAATACTCGATAAGCTTTGCTATTCACAGAATATCCTAGAAAAATGCCCTCTCCAGATTTTGGGTCAAATTTCGTTAGATAATCTTTAGTGTTCATGATATAACATTTACTTCCAAAAACCTTGAAGTAATTAAGCTTAGGAGTTTTACCAAAATACAGCTCATATGGAGTTTTCATTTTGATTGGTCGTAGTAATACTCTATTAAGAACATGGCAAGCAGTAGACATAGCTTCGGCCCAAAAATATTTTGGTCGACGATATTCGTTAAGCATAGTGTTTGCCATTTCTTGCAACGTTCTGTTCTTCCTTTCAACTACCCCATTTGATTGAGGTGTATAAGGTGCAGAAAAGTTGTGAGTAATACCATACGCTTCACAAAACTCAACAAATTTCGAATTCTCGAATTCCTTCCCATGATCAGTCCTTATATAGATGATCGATTCATTTTGTTGATTTTGTATGCGTTTGCAGAGAGCGGCAAATGATTCAAATGCATCACTCTTTGATTTTAGAAACTCAGTCCATGTAAATCGAGAGTAGTCATCAACTACCACGAGGGTGTATTGACTTCCTCCAAGACTTTGTACTGGGACTGGTCCGATAAGATCCATGTGTAATAGCTCAAGTGGTCTAAAAGTAGACACCATGAATTTGGCTTTATGAGATGCTCGAATTTGTTTGCCAATTTCACAAGCTTCACATATATGATTTTTAACGAAATTGAGTTTCGGTAATCCACGTACATGTTCTTTCGAACCTATAGTTTTAATGAGTTTCATGTTAACATGGCCCAACCTACGATGCCATACCATGGATCCTCATTAATGGAAACCAAACATACATTCTCATATTTCGTAGTGTCACACGTATATACATTTTTATCACGTGGACAATTTAGAGTCAGTCTTCCGTCTACATTGTAAATAGAACAATGTGATGAACGAAAAACGACTTTGCAACCATTATCACATAGTTGACTTATAGATAACAAATTGTATTTTAGTCCCTTGACTAATTGTACGTTTGTTATTTTGAATCGTTCATTTCCAATATCCCCAATGCCAACGATGTCACCCTTACTGCTATCTCCAAAGGTTACACTTCCTGCGGCTACCTTTCTAATGTTGTTCAACAATGACTTATTACCAGTCATATGCCGGGAACAACCACTATCAAGATACCACACATCTTTCTTAGCAGTAAGGCATACCTGCATAACAGATCAGTTAAACCTTTTGGTACCCTTTTGTCTTAAGGGTCCTTGGGTTAGTACATCATAAGGCATATGTGAAATAGCGTTAACAAATCTAGGCATGGGATAATATTGCACATCATCATATAACCTTCTAGATGCTTCATTTCTAGCAGAGATATGATATGGATTTCTTCTAGGAGTATATTTGTTATATGTAGCATGATTATGAGTCTTACTATGTGGGAACATGGTAATAATCGAATTTCTAGAATTAGCATTAGCATTGTAATTCGCATTATTAATTCTAGCATGAGTATTCGAAGTACTAGGATAGACATTATGACGTATATTAGCAAGATGACTCGATCTAGCATGATAATTTGCATTCCTAGGCATATTTGCATTTAAGTTACGAAATTGATCATTGTAGTTAGGATTTTGAGTCTTAGAGCTATTTTGAGAAACATTATCCTTTCTAGTTAAACTAAAGCTAGGATGAACATTTTTCATGTTCCTTGGTCTATAGATTATTGGTTCTTGATGATACCAAAACTTTGGTTGATTTTGAACATTCGTTTTAGGGTCATTCCTCTTTTGTGATAATTTCTTATCCTTTCTATTTTTAGAGATTGATCCTTTAGGAACCCATTTGTACTTCCCCTTAAGTTCACCTTCTATAGCTTTGCAATATAAACGAGTATGTCCACTTACATTGCAATACGTACACTTAGGTGTAAGTGACTTAGGTGTAGTATTAATCGAAGGTCTAGGTTTATGTTCTTCCTTTTTAGGAGGACCATTATGTTCATAACCCAATCCTTCACGATTAATTGATTCCCGGGTGCCAAATACCATTCTTTCTAAGATGGCACTGCCCTTAGTGAATTGTTTCAAAGTAGCTTCAAGATTTTCCTTTTCTTTAATCAAGGTATTAATCTTGTTGATCAAGAAACTCTCTTTATCCATGACTTGAGATAAGAGCTTTTGGTTTTCATCTTTAAGCCTTTGACTTTCCAACTTCATCGTTTCTAATTCCGAGACAAGTCTTTGACGACTTTCGAGTTCAACATCTGCCTTATTTTTAAGTTTGGCATAATCGATGTTTTTACTCATCAGTTGAAGTTGGTAGTCAAATTTTGGTTCTTTTAAGGCTTCATGAAGCTCTTCCTCTCGATCTCCCGTAAGAGACTGTTCGAGGTCATTTATACGATTGCATTTTGAAGAATTCTCATGAATCAGTGATTCATTTTGAATTTTTAAATTTAAAAGCTCAACGTGGAGCTCACGATTGCATTCGTCTAAATGAATCTTATCATTCTCAATCTCTTCAGCTTGTCGAATCAGAGACGTATTTTCGACTACTAGAGTACGAATTTGATCATCCTTTTCGTTTATCTCGATTTTTAAGCTTTCATTAAGAGAGAGAATGTTAGTAACGTACTCCATATCTTTAACATCTACGTCGGTCAAACTAGTGACCTCTGTTTGAAGTTGGAGACACAAATCCTCATATTTGTCTTTTTCGGATTTGGTCTTGGTATAGTTTCGGTTCAATTCGTCATAACCAACTTTCAGATCTTGAACCAAATTTCTAAGCTCAGAAATATCCATGTCATAATGATCAATCTTAGACAATTTAATAGCATTACTACTATAAGACGAAATTGAAATTGGTTTAGATATTACCTCTTATAGAGAGGTGGAGGCTTCCGTAGGAGTAGTTTCGTCTCCGATTGCCATTAAGCAGAGGTTAACAATTTCTTCATTCTTTTCCGGAGTTTCCTCATCCTCGCTTAAATCCCATCCACTTTCAGCAACAAGGATTTGTCCTTTAGACAAATTTGGACATTCCCTTTTAAAATGACCAGGTTGTTTACATTCGAAACAAACATTCTCATTTTCTTCGGGATTTGCCTCTTTAGGCTTAGGTGTATAATTACTCGTAAATTTTGAGTTATTATTATAGGCATTATTTGCTTGTTGTTGTACACCTTTGCCTTTAGCATAGCTCGTGCTAGTGAAATTGTTCTTATAATTCGGCCTACCCTTAGAGTTGAAAACTCGTTGTTGGTTACCGGATTTAAGAAAACCTTTTCCGTATCTTTGAGCTTTGCTTTGTAAAACACGACGGAGTTGTCTCGTTAGTAAAGCAATTTCTTGCTCGTCGAGATTCTCTAACTCTTCGTTTAAGTCGTCGTCGTTTTCATCTTCATCGATAAGTATTGCTTTTAGAGCCATACTTTTCCTCTTCTCTTCAGTTTTAGGAAGAGGCTTATCCGGAGCATTGTCTTCTTCGTATGCACGAAGGTTGCCGAATAAACTATCGATGGTATATGCATTCAAATTATGCATTTCTTTTATAGTGGTAACTTTAACTTTCCAACTCGGAGGTAAAGCTTTTAACACCCTTCGATTTTTCTCATTAACCGAATAAGCTTTTCCGAGTTGTGCAAGTTCATCAATAATCCGAGTAAATCTCGTTTCCATATCGATGATGGTTTCACCCTCGAGGAGTTTAAAGTTCTCGTATTCTTGGATAAGAGTATCCATTCGAGAGTCTTTAATATCCATTGTTCCCTCGTAGGTAATAACCAATTTGTTCCACATTTCTTGTGCCGACTTGCAGTTGTTAACTCTTTTGTATTCTTTTTCTGCAAGTGCACTTGTTAATACCATTTCCGCTTTCGCGGCTATGTTCATTAACTCTTCTTCTTCACGGGTGTATTCACTGACTTTCTTTTCGATGACAATATCGTCAACTACTTTAGTCGGAACAACAACACCGTCCTCGATAGCCATCCACACTTTGACACCTTGGGATTTAGCATAAATTCTAAATCTTGTTTTCCAAGTAGCAAAGTTGGTGCCGTCGAATAAGGGAGGTCTCGAACTTGAGAGACCTTCACCACAACCAATGGTACTCAAATACGCCATAAAAGATCAACTTTTTGTCGCGTTCGTAGGCACTGAAAAAGGCCACGGAACACAGTTAAAAGCACTGCTCTAATACCAACTGTTAGGTCCGTAAGGATGGGGTATTAGCTAGAAGGGGGGGTTGAATAGCTTAATACCCTTTTAAAAATTAGAGCTTGGCGTTTTTAAAATTTTCTCTTCTCTTTTAAAAATGTTACTAGTCAACTAGTAAATCAAGTGCGGAAATTAAAAAAGAGTAAAGAAATATAGCACCACACACAAGATTTTTATCCTGGTTTGCGATGGCGCAATCCCCTAACGGATCCGCTCACCCCTAGTCCAGTTCCCGAGTCCCTCCCTGAACTCGAGATTTTCCCACTATAAAAAGATTCACTCCTTATAGCGGCGGAGAAGCCTGTTACAACCACTATGTATTTATCTCGGACCTTAACTCCCCGTTAACCCCTCAAAATACAATAGCAAACCCTACTAGACTAATCTTGGAGCGTAACTCCCCGCTACCTCCTCACAATCTAAGTAGAACCCTTACAAGTTTATCTTGGAGCGTAACTTCCCGTTACCTCCTCAAATACAAGTAAGAAAAAAATAAATTACAACCCTGCGTAGACTACGTTCCTCTAACCCTCTGTAGGTCTTGGATCTTAGATCTTAGGTCTTGGATCTTTCCTTTTCCTCACGGTGCAGAGACACCCAACTTCCCGTCGGCGTGCCTAGGACTTGGGTCTTAGAACAAGGATCACCTCACTTCACTTCACCTCACTAACAAAGTCTAGACAACCAGTACTACGACTTAATAGCACTGTTTTAGAAAAGAAGATTGGTGGACTAGTATATTACTGTACTAGACCGGAAACAAACAGATATATATAATATAGCCGAAGCAACAGAATATATAAATGTGAGTCGGGGTAAGTCGCTTTGTGAGAAGGACGAACCACACGTTGTGTGTGAGCGTGTATGCAGTAAATTAAGTGCGTATGCTAAAGTAAAGAGCGTTATGTAAAGCGTATGAATGCAAGCACTTAAATTAAATATATAATATATATATAGGATATATAAGGCTGAAAATAACTAAGCCAAATATATTGTGACTTGAATAAGATCAAGAACGTTTTAAGAGTGGGTTGTTTTATAAGGTCTTGGAAATTAAAACAACTAAACTATGACCTTTAAACAAACACGGATATACCACTAAGATTCAACGAGGATGTTTCGTTTATGTCGTACCTCGACTTATACGAATAGTATCTAACTCGGAATCAAAGTTGGATTAACTTCAAGAACTCAACAAGTTAGGTTTGTTTACGTCGTACCTCGACTTATACAAATAACCCTTAACTCGGTGTTCGAAGTTAAAGAATAAACTTACAAATATTCTACGAGTTTGCTTCGTTTATATCTCTAAGTGAGATTTATACGAAAGAGTATAACTCGGAATACAAGTTAGTTTCTTTCACGAATAATTCAACAAGGAGTCCTTTTGTTTATGTCGTACCTCGACTTATACAAATTGGTCTCAACTCGGAATTAAGGTGAGTTTAAACTTGACAAATATTCTACGAGAGAAAGCTTCGTTTATATCTCTAAGTGAGATTTATACGAGTATTTTTATCTCGGAATATAAGTTAGTTTCTTTCACTTAATTGTTCCACAAGGAGTCCTTTTGTTTATGTCGTACCTCGACTTATACAAATTGGTCTCGACTCGGAATTAAGTGAGATTAATACTCTATTTATTTCAAACAAGGAGAAGTTCGTTTATGTCTAATAATTTAGACTTATACGAATGGAATCTCAACTCGGAAATAAAATGAGTTAACTTGCAACTTATCAACAAGGAGTCCTTTTGTTTATGTCTCTAAGTAAGACTTATACAAGTAGGTCTCAACTTGGAATAGAAGCTAGTTTAATTACCAAATTCAACAAGGAGTCCTTTTGCTTATATCTCTTTATGAGATTTATACAAATCGGTCTCTACTCGGAACTTAAGTAACTTAGAGTCGTTATTAATCCCGGAAGCCTATACCGAGGATATAAACAACTTTGTTGTGAAGAGCAAGAGATCAATTTAAAGCTCTTCCAACGGTTATCACAATTTATATAGAAGACAACGAACAAATAATTTAAGCACGTAACTATATAAATCGTAGATAAGGCTAACTATATAATAGATCTAACAAACAAACCAAGCAAGCACAAATCTATTTATAATCTGCCTAATATGTGTACTAACACATAAAAATGGAATCAACTTGTAACCCTTGAGATCTAGAGAGAAATCAAGAGAAAAAGCCAATTTTGAAGCCAAAACACACAAAAAGTAGTCGCCGGAAAAAGTCGCCGGAAAATCGCCGAAAAGTGAACGTTTGGTATAACTTTGGGGGCAACTAAACAAGTCTAAGGGCAGTAGATGTATGGTCTTTGGGTAGCCTAAGGTGACTTGTATGGTTGGTGTGATTAAAGTGCAAGTATATGGGTGTTTAAGCTTGAAAGGGGTAAGATCTATGTAAGAACTAAGCTTAAAGGGCAAGAACTCTTGGAGATGAAAAGCTACTGATCTTGAGAGCTTCTTGGGAGAGAAATTTGCAGCATATACTTGGCACTAAAAGGCTTGAGAAATGGTGTGGGGGAAGGGCTTTATTTATAGGCCAAAAATGAGCATTTTTGATTTATTTAATTAGGGGACAAGGTGACAAGGCTTGGCATGTGATAAGGTAAGGTACACAACTGAAAAGTGCTGTCCCCCCAGCTGTATTTACCCACATGGTTTCCTAGAAAAACGTGCTAGCCTCATTCAGTAAATTATTTAAGCGAATAAACACGATATCGAACGATACGTTGGAAATATGACGTTTTTCAAAATATGCTCCAAAAATTATGAAAATTTGGGAACCATATGGGAATGATCCCAATAGGTCATGGTCAAAATCCTACTCAATTTGGAGTTGACCTTCATTGACTTTTAATTGACCGAACAAACAATCCTGAAATCGGGAATACAGGCCAAAAATAAAAGTCGTCCAAAAATTATGAAAAAAATCCTAAAATTCTTTTTCAATATTCTAATGACATTCCCCAAGTTTCAAGTCATTTGGACATGTGTAGATACTACTTTGAGAAAAAGATCATTTCGTTGTCCCTACAGCCCGAAACAATACTCGATAGCCATTTGTCGGAACTTGTCAACGTTTGGACTAAAGTTTTTGAATCAAAACATATTCAAATATAATATTCCTAAAATAATAATGACTATGAAGTCCAAGGAATATTTAATTTGAATTAAAATACAAATTATCCAAAGAAATAGGACAATTCAGGGTTTTAGGGATAAAATCTGTATTTTATATCTAGGCAGGACTTTGTTGAAGATAAATTGAACAAATATATTTATAGAATATATTAAAAATATATTCCCTTGAAAACCTTTAAAACAAACACTCTTTTGAATAGATAACACATTTTCTGTTGCGTAAAAGCAGTGTTAAAATACTGTATTTGTTCATCTTCAGTATAAGCCTCAAAATATAACATATATTACTTAGATTTGATTTTATCATAATTTTGATAAATCTTATCTAAATATATGTAGAGAGAAAATCATTTGGTTTTGTTTAAAAAAGCAGTTTGACCCAATTTGACTTTCTTCTCGTTGACTGTCACTTCGAATAACCTAAGGGAGGATTACTATATTAATTAGTAACTTCCTAATGCTAATTTAATTTACACTTATCATTAAGACAAAATAATCAAAACCTAATCCATAAGACTGTAACTCACAAAACCGATTATTGAGATTCTTTATTCTACTTCCTACTGATATAGTTTTAGATAAAAACATAAACTCAGGTTTATGAGACTTCACTAAATCTCCAAGAATACGAACTGTACGGGTGTTCCCCAACCCCCGACAGTTCCAGGCTAGATAATTCATTTTGGCTGGCTAGCTTGCAATGCAAGCTTAGCCAAATCAGTTGTTGAGGATGTTGGAAAATCCAAATCAGAAATAACAGCTTTCATGTGTGTTCCTTTAAGCCCACCTTCAATTTTCATTGTGACATACGGCCCACTTCTGCGTCTCTTTCTTTCCTCCACATTAAGCCCATTTAACTCCTCCAACTCACGCTCATCCATAAAATTTGAAGTACCTCATTTTCCCGCTTGGTTGTTAAACATTATGTTATTGACTACAGTCAAATGATTATCTCCTCGAAATTTTGCCAAATCCCTACTATCACTCTCCTGAACAACCACCTTCTCCTGATTTTGTTTAATTCCTTCCGAAAAATTAGCCTGATTCTTATCCCTTCCTAACTGCCACTCCCACTCCATATCTCCCTCTTCCCTAAGCCATTTACTCTGCCCCTGTCCGGCCACCCTACGAGGTGGCGCTCACAACCAATTCCCCCACTCCTTGTTATCATTGTTGTTCCTCTGATCAATAAATCTTCTACAAAACCTCTCTGTATGGGTCACCATACCACAGGTGAAATTAAAGTCTCAAAGCCTCTCGTATTTACACAAGACAACAAACTCAGTTCAATTCCTCCTCATGATTTTCTTTTGAGTGGCTTTCGAACATCCAGTTTGATTTTAATTCTCATGCATTCCCTCCATATACTGGTGTTTTCTTCGCATCATACTCTAAGAATTCCCCAAAAAAATTCCCCAGTTGCTTACCTATCATTTCCGTCATGAAGCCTGTTGGTAACTCATGGATTTGAACCCATATAGTCAAATGCCAAAGCAGGACTTTTAGTGGTTCCTTTCCCACCAGAATCATGCTTATGCTTAGCATTGCATTATCAAAAGACCAGGGGCCGCCATTGATAACCTAGTTGAGATCTTCCTTATGATAAAACTGAAATAGGAATATACCTTATTCTATCTCCTTAATGTTAATTCTCATTGCCAATTTCCATACGTCTGCCATTTTTGTCTTCATAGCCCTTGCATTTATGCTCTTCTCTGTCAGAAATCGCCCAACTATACATAACTCATACTTGTTTACATCCTCTTCCACCTCTCATTCGAATATGAATTCTTGGTTTTCCTCAACTTCGATGTCTAACCCTGTCATCTGTTGATCAATATCTCTGTATCTCGCCATGAAAATGACTTACTCTCATGTAGATTTCTCAATAGGCCTGAGAAAACTTGAAGAGAAAAACTAGGCTCTCACATAAACTTAGAGAGATTCATATGATAAAAACATTACTTACTCATTTATGATATTCAATCCGTTTTAAAATACATATCTTCGTGACTTTTTTCATGTACTTTAGTATGTATAAAAAAGGCAATTTCACACATTATTTTTAAAGTTTTCTTTTTTCAAATAAATATTTTTATATTAAATTTTTATTTAAAAATAAATTATAAAACTATTTTTTATGCACCTTAAAATACATGTAAAAAGTAAAAGAGATGTGTGTAAAAAGTGAAAGAGACCTGTATTTTGAAGCGGATGGAGTATATTATTATAACCGAACTTGAAATATTTTCTAGACTATTTAATGTAACACAAATTTTTATTATCCCAATATTTTTATATATTATATTATACCTAAATTTTATCCTAAAAATTATATATTTATATTAAAAATCCTATTTACGATCTAACTTTTATGTAATATTATTTTTATATAAATTACATGATTATTACTCGTTGAGCTGAATTTATCGGGGTTTCTTGTACGCTTTGAAATTATTGATAATGAAATGCTTAAAAGGAGAAATCATAATCAACTGGCTTAAGACATGCTTAGCTTCCTTCTAAAATCAATTTAACTTGCTGGGTGATTTTTTGTTTTTTACTTTGAGTTATTATATGTTTGAACATTGGATACTTAATTATTATGGTACAACCTCGATAAATGAATATGTTGGGAAGTAAAAATATATATTCATTTAACGAGATTATTTATTTATCGATAAATGAATATAATATTTATTTATTGATAAATGAATATAATATTTATTTATCGATAAATGAATATTAATTTATTTAAATAATATTTTTAGAATTTTTTCTTAGTTATATTATTTTATATATATTATGTTCAAATATAATTAGAATTCATCGTGGTTATAACTTTTATGTAAATTTTATTTACATTCATCTTTTTAAAAATTCTAGATTAGTTGTACAGTATGTGCATGTATGAAATAGATAAAATGCACAGTATCATACATTACACAAAATTAAGAATAAGATACATTGTGTTGGAGGGAAGAAACGAGGCATTTTTCGAAAAAATATGACTTATTAATATGTTTGAATATTATTGTTGGATGAAATATATTCATATATTATATCAATAAAAATATATTATTTGAAATATAATGATTATTCATTTATATTTACATAGGACCTATAAAAATTACATTTTTATTTATTCGGTTATATATTTAACGAGTTTATTCATTAAGCTCATTTGCCCAAATTGGGCTTAATTTGCCCAAATTGGGCTTAATTTGTCCAAATTGGGATTGAAGAAATTTATTCATTTATCGTCGAGATTATTCATTTATCAAACATTCATTGATCGAGGTTCTATTGTATCTGTTTGCATAAGTTTTGGAAAATAAAAAAAATGGAAAAGGAAAAAATAATTGAAGTTATAAGTTGTAATAAGTATATATAAAAAATAAGTATAAAAATAATTACCTCATTTTTAGATTTTGAAAGTACTTGTGAGTTAATTTGAAGTAGAAATTGTGTCATGCACCTCATCACATATAATTTTAAATTAAGATATATTTAAATTTTCAATGCTCTACAAACAAAAATTTTAATATATATACAAGTATTACATTTATAAAAAAAATAGTTTAAAATTAAATAAAGAATACTAATATATATATTTAAATATAATACACACATGCACATGTATTTATATAATTTTTTATATATTTTAGTGCATTTATATTTTTAAGGGATAATTTTCGACCATTTGTTTTTTTAAAATTTGTTTTAAATAGGAGATTAGAGATGTGTTTTAATTAGAATATTAATATTTAAAAATTAAACCTAATAATTAATCAATACCCAACCAAATATAACCGACAACTAAACTTGTAATACATGAATCATAATATTTTAATATTCTTATTTTACTATTTTATGTATAGGATTTTAAATTTAAATTTATTTTTATAATAATAATTTAAAATATTATGTGTATAAATATTTTTTATATAATTTTTTTATAAATTTATCTGTACTTTAAAATAATAATATTTGTGAATTTTATTCAGAAAAGTATTTTAATTAAGATTCACAGACGTGTTTGAATTAGGAGATTAATATTTAAAAAAATAAGTCACTTGATAGATTGGTGACAACGTCGGCGTATTTGAACGCTTCCAAAACGCCTTCCAGTACGTTGGCAAGAGATGCAATTAACAAAAGATGTAGAAGCAATGTATTAATCACCTACTGCAATGCTAAGTCTAGCTTGAATCCTTGATAATTATGAAACATAATTAAGTCATATAGGAGCCCAATGTATTGAACACTAACGGATAGACAGCTACGTCTCAACGTACCATCATAAACAGTAACACTTCGGCAAATAATTTGTAACAACACTTCGGCAATTATCTTCTGGGGAAACTTATACTTATGAGGTATGGTAATGGCATATATAACTTACATTTTTTCTTTTTTTTACTGCAAATAATTTGTCCAGTAACACTCATGACCCAAGCAACTGAATATAAAGCCATTTTTTTAATAGTAAATTGTTATTCATGTTCTTTGTATCCCTTCAATTAATCCTTGTCAAAAAAACATGAAAATTCTTATAACTTTTTTTGTTTGAGGCAGAATTGCACTTTCTATGACTAGCACTAAAAACATTTTCGGTCTATCACTAATAGGTTACTCAGAAAGTGTAGGCCTCATATGAACGCATCTCATGTATAAATATTGGTCTGTTGCAACATATAGTTGTGGTATTGATTACTCCTGTAATATTCTACGTTTGATTTTTTGATACATTTTTTTAAGAGTTTTGACTACATAATTAGAATTATTATTTTTAAATTTTTTTTTTGTGAATAAAAGTTTTAATTTAATATTTTTATTTAAAAAAAGAAAAATTTAAAAATAATAAATAAAACCATATATGTATAACTATATAGTGAAAACCAAACCAAGGGAGTATATCATATATGTATTCTTAATAAATCTATTCTAATTATTCGGCCAAGCAACCTACACTCGTGACTCACCTCAATTTGGTTGGCATTTATTGTGTCAATCTGACAGTTTTGGCCGCAGTTAATAGTGTCGGACATGGGTCTATTACTAACAATAACAACCTAGATGTTCTTACTTTTAGCACACTTCCGTAGAAAATTATTCATGTAGCCAAATCTAAACTTTAGGCTTTATTACTTGCAAGTCTTGTATGTTATAAAAACTTCTAATGAATCCAAAGTTAATATCAGCCTCGGACCGGATCCACATAAATATCAGTCTCGTACCAGATCCACAGGTTTTAACAGGACAGGTTCCAAGTTAAGAAAATTATATACGTAGTAAAAAGCCACGACATATGAAAGCACCGGATAAAAGCTAGTAGAGACTTTTAGTGCCTTGGTGACTAACATTACATAAGATGTTGCCCCAACCCTCATACCAAGTCTTCGTGACCGGCCAACTGACATTGGATAAAATTAGTAGTGTGGGATCAACTTGGCAGCTTCGTAGCTTAGTGTCCAAAAAAATTAGTAGCGTGTAACAAAATGGCCCGAAAATACTGTTCGACAAATAAAATGGCTCAATGACCCTACTCATGTGGAATTGTGGGTGTGAGGCCACCATTATCATCTGCGGGTTTGGCCTATCATAGCTGCTCAATGTTGACCATTGACGAAAACTGCATTATTTATGAGAGTAATAGTCCTAACAAGTTGCAGCCATCACAACAAATTTCGTTTTCATACTCTGCTACCAATCTGAATTCTAATGAATTTTATATCCTTTTAATAAATATTTTTATTTTATAAATTCATATTAATATGATTTAAAATTTAAAAAGTGTGATAATTAAAATTATATAAACTATAAAATAAATTGTGAATAGAAAATTATAATATAATTAATTATTAAAAAATTATAAATAATTGACCAGCAAATTGGTAAACATTATAATTGAGCCATATTTCTGCAAAAAAAAATTATAATTCAGGCCACCAAAGTGCGATTAAGTATAATTACATCGTTAAAAAATTGACGGAATGCAATCAAGTGCTAAAAAATAAATAATTTAACTATCAAACTGACAACTTTTATAATTGAGTCATTTTTCTATAAAAATATTATACTTCAGGCCATTAAAATACAATTAAGTCTCCTTTTAATTCAAAGTATAAAAATTAAATATTTTTGTAATAGCAGTTTTAAAACATGAATTATCTTGGCCATACAATCGTACTTTTTAGTTTACCTAAACAATATACACTAAGGTAATGTATATTAGAAAAAATAAAGTTTGAAATAATGTAATTCAACATTATCAAAATAAAATACGACACTCTAGTATGAAAATTACACAAGCAGGACCGGGGGACCCAGGCACTTGGGGAAAAAATGGATATTTTAAATTAGCAAGCAACTGCAACTTGCAATGCATCCCATGCATTTTCATTATCTCTCCGATCCGGCCACCGAAATATACCTCAAGAATCAATTAAACAAGTCAAACTAAGAAAAAATGGCTGAAATGATCGTAGCTGATTTTGCTAACGGACTGCTTGGCAAGCTTGTTTCACTTGCAGCCGAAGAATGAATTAGTTATTCAGTCGTGGAAACTTGATGAAGATCTCGACGCTCCAGCAGAGGTTGGAATCAGTTCGTGCTCTCTTGCACGATGCTCATACTAAGAATTTAATATTTAACATAAATTTTCTCCTTAAATATATGTTTATCTTTATTTTGAAATAAATTTATAAAAAAAAATTAAAATAATTTTTTTAGTACTTAAATTTAGATAATTTAATAATATAATTAATTTTATTTAGTTTTATAAATAAATAAAAAATTAAACCTAACATCAAACACACAAATACACCATAAATGGTCTAAGGCAACATCAAAAAAAAGTGTTAAAAAGGCCGAATATTGTTACTATAGGGTCTAAGGCAACACTCTGGCCAATTTTTGTGGCGTTGGATATTGTCATGTAGCCTTAGAGGCTAAGCCAACATATATTAACATTTCTTTCCCACATAACTTTTCTGTTGGCTTAGGATCTATGCTAACGCTTTTTTTGTTAATAGCAACATCAGGGTCTTGTTGCCGTAAATGAATAGCAACGCTTTTTAGTAAAAAATGACATATCTACGGTGTTGGCATAAAATATATGCCAACATTATTCATTCTCTATAGCAACATAAGTAAAATTAACATATCATAATTTTTGCAACACCTTAGCATGTTATAGCAACACTTACTAGTAAACAATGTGAAAGTTTTAGCAACATCTTTACAAGCTAAGGCAACATTTTTAGTGGTAATTTTGAACAGCTACTTGCCTAAAATGAAACATCCCAACATAATCAAAATTCATCCCAACAAACACAAACCAGATGCAACTTCATCACCTTATATATACTTGGATAAAATTCCCTCAAAAATTAATTTAGCCATACATATAGATAAAAATTCCAAGGATGGTATAATAACCATAGATCGCAAACCATACTACTAGATAAACATAATTCTAAGTCAGATCGCAATACTAGCTAGATAAAATAATTCTAAGTCAGATCGCATAATATCTCAAAAGGTAAATAATATCTCTAAGTCAGAAGCATCAAGGAATGACATTGTTTCCTTCACTTGCATCATTGTTTCCTTCACTTGCAACATCAATATTGTTTGGTGACTGCAGTACACTCACAACTTCATCAATATCAATCTTCAGCTCAGAATTCTTTTATGCCAAATTGGACATCAGCATCTTAACCTTTTCACGAACCTTTTCCATTTTTTCTTCCATCTCTTGAGCAAGTTGATCTCGGATCTTTTCGGTCATGCTTTCCAAAAACTGATTTGAGATAGATGATATAGTAGCTCTAGTTCTTGCAGATTTCTCCTTTGGTTCTTTTTTCCGGTAAGTCTTCCTACTAAATAAGAGCGACTGTGTTCCTTACCACCGTAAACTAATTCATTAGCAGCATCAACATTGCCCTCCTTCAAAATTCTCTTAACATCATCCTGTAAGAAGAAAACAGTTATATATAAATAATAACGAGAAAATAAACAATGGCAGTACACACTCTGCATCCAAATAGAAAGATAGAGTACACAATTTGCATTAACTGGACTTAAGGTACACACTCTGCAAAAACTTATAACAGTAGGTAAATTATAACAAAAACTTACAATTTTCTTTTGAATCACATCAGTAGGTAACTTATACTCTCTCTTCTCATCTCTTTTGCGTGTTTGAACATAAATATCGGCATCTGATATTGGTGTCGGTGGTTGATCAGGTTCAGCAAGTATCTCCCTTTCAATTGCCTTGCATAAAAAATTAACACCTATATGAGAAACAAGGCACTTATATTATTTGTATACAAAACAAGGCATAAATAAAAACAAGGCACACTATTTTTCATGGCAAATCTTAAAACAAAGCAAGGAAAGCAGGGCATATATAAAAACAGGGAATAAAACATGGCACACATAAAAATAAAGAAAAATCCCCCAAAATAGGGTACACATATAAACTGATCTAAACATTAGGGTTTGTAAACAAAATCTAAACCCCCCAAATATTAGAGTTTTTAAACAAAATCTAACCCCCCAAATATTAGGGTTTGTAAACAAAATCTAACCCCCCCCCCCCCCCCCCGCCAAAACTTAGGGTTTTTACCTTCAATTAGAGTTTTGAAAACGAATCGAACTTAATTTGCAATCGAGCTTGGAAATCGATCTGACCTCAGTCACATAGAGCTGGGGGTGAGTGATTGTGTTTGTGTTCGGAATCGGAGCGGAATCGGAATCGGAATATGTAATTTGCAATCGTGTGATTGTGTTTGTGTGATTATCTGTGTCTTAATTTGTGTTTGTGTTTTTTTTAATTTATGTTTGTGTGAGTGTCTATGGTTGTTTATTAATTGAGCGGGAATTTCCCCGCTTTTTTTTCTTCATTTTTTCACCTCTCCAAGGCAACACCTATATAAGTGTTGGCAAGGTGTTGGCGTAGTAGAGATTATAAGGCAACATATTTTTCCGATGTTGCCAAACACTCACCTAAATCGTATTTGGCCACCTAAGCCAACATTTTACGTGCCAACACCAATTTATGATGTTGCCTTAGACCATTTATGGTGTAGTGAAATTTAAGTGTAAAGTCAAGTCTCACAAAGACTCAATTATTTATAAAGGCTCGTAAGAGCATCTCCGATGGCTGCTAGCTAAAATTGCTAAATATGATAAATAATCGATAATATTATTATTTTATTTTCTTTCTCTTCAATAGGACTTCTAACAACTTTCGTATAAAAATTTATTCCAATGATTAGCACTGAAAGTTGTAATTTAATTAAAAACTAAATCGAAGCAAGTACAAGTATAATTAGATAGGAAAATAGAAAAGTACACACCTTTGGTGTGATATATACACTTTTTTTATTTGGGAGGGTGCTAAAAACTGATAACTTTAGTTGAGACCCTCCTGCTCCAATGAAGACCTAACAAAAATGTCATATTACATGACATTTCAGCACTTCTTTTGACACCCCATTTGAGTTGCTCTAAATATTTAATACTGACAAAAACTCAATTATTTGTGAGAGTAATAGTCTTGCAAGTTGCACCCAGCCAGCCATCAGTCATCACCACAAATTTCGATTTCATACTCTTGCTATTCTGTATTATCTAGGGCTGTAAACCGGATAATTCGGATACGGATCTGTCAATATCCGTATCCGTATCCGAATCCGAAAATTTTTAAAGGTTAATATCTGAATCCGGATCCGACGGATACTATCCGGATACGAATAATATCCGGATCCGAATCCGATTTTTAATAAAAAAATTTAATTTAAATTAAAAATTCAAAAAAATTGCAAAAAAAAATTAAAAATTTAATTTAATTTTTTTAAATTGAGTTAAAAGTTAAAGGAATTTAAGCCTATTTTATTTTATTTTTAAATTAATTTTTTTTTATCTTTTCAATCTAATTTTGTTATCTTACTAATATTAAACTCAAATGATATTTTTATATATGTCGATAATATTTTTACAACTATATAAAATTTGTATAAATATATTATTTAATGAATATATATACACACTACAAAACTAATAGAATAAATTTTAAATTGTATATATATATGTTATTTATGTGATATATGTGATACGATTTATAATGCATAAAATACTATATAAATATAAATTGATATATATTGAATATAGATTTTAAAGTATAACCATGTATAGTGTATATATTAATTTATTAAATTAAAATAGACATTAGAGTTAAGCTAATTAAAAAATATAATTGAATCAAATTAAATGGATTTATAACTATAAGTGTATGTATAAAAATATATAAATGGGCTTATAACTATAAATGGATTTAAAAATATATAATTATATATTATATATATTAAAAAATATATTTATATATTATATATATAATTATTTTCGGATACGGATGTGCCTATATCCATATCCGTATCCGGAATTTTCGGATTCGGATTCGGATAATATCCGGTTTCTTCCGGATACGGATAATATCCGTTTTTTTCGGGATACGAATACAGATATTTCGGACGAATATCGGATTTTTCGGATTTTTTTGACAGCCCTAGTATTATCTGAACTCTAATGAATTTTTTGTATCCTTTTAATTTTAATTATATAAATAAATATATTTGTAATATAAAAACATGAATTATCTTATCCATACTATCATACTGTACTTTTTAGTCTATTTAAATAATAAATACAAGTCAATATATATTAAAATAAATAAAGTTAAAATACTGTAATTCAACATTATAAATATAAAATATGACACTCTAATATGAAAATTAAACAGACAGGGGACCCATGCACGTGAAAAAATTTGATATTTAAATTAGCAAGCAACTGCAACTTGTAATGCATCCCATGCATACAAATTCCTGAAACCCAAATTGCATTTTCATTATCTAAAGAAAAAATATACTCAAGTCAAATTAAGAAAAAATGGCTGAAACGATCGTAGCTGATTTTGCTAATGGACTGCTTGGAAAACTTGTTTCACTTGTAGCCTCAGAAGTCATTCTGAATAGGATTGGAACCTCACCCGAATCTGAAAGACTAAATTGTATAAATTCGAATTTTTGTGTTGTGTCTTTTAGTACCATGTTCTTTTTGGCACTCTTCTTGGTTTGTTATAATGGATAACTAGTTTAGTAGTAAGAAATGAGATAAGAAAGGTTGGCAATTTTTTACGTGGAATAATTAGATTTGTTTAACTGGTTACAAAGACAGGTCTTGTTGCTTACTGGGAGCTGTTTCACATGTGTTTAGAGATTACTGTCTGTTTTACTGAAAGTTTAAGATTAAACTATATTGTGTTCATAATGATGATTATAATAGTTTAAATAATTTTAACGTGGTTTTCCATGATCTTTTTGCCTTAACATTTAATTTACCAATATGCACTATTTTCCCTATTTCATGTTCCATGTGTATCTTGTTTTCTGGGTGATTTGTGCTGCTACTGATTTCTAGCCACTGAAAAGTAAAAGAAAAATGCAGTCAATGCAAAAACTAATGTGTCCATTTCAAGTATCTGTGTCAAGAATGGAAACTTTTAATTAACATTTGTTTTGGATTTGGCCAAAACTAAAAGTGTTACATGTTGGATTCTTTGCATGTTCTAGCTCTTGTAATATTTTATGAGTAAGGTACACTTGCCTTTATTGATTTATATTCAATGCTCAAGTAGAATAATGGAGTGAAGAGGTGAGAGTTGCAGCCATGGTTGCCATTAGAATATCTAAGCTAGGAAAGTTTAGTAACAAAATGATTTGTTGGCAAGTAGATGGAGTGATGAGTGAAGTGAAGAGTGATGAGTGTAGTGATTTATAGAATCGTGCATGGAAAGATCTAAACGAGAAAAGATAGAATTTGAACGATCGAGAATTATTGTGATTGTCATTGGAGATTCGTTTACAAGATTGCAAGGGGAAGGGGCGCCACAAGACTCCATTATATGAACTTTATATCACTATCTACTGAATATATTATGTGTGTGTGTACGCTTTTTCACATGGAAGTTGAATTATTACATCTGTGCACTACAAGGGGTGGGGATGAATTTTTAATGATATGAGAAAGCTTTTCAGAATGGACCACAATGTAAAGTAAAGTTGGAGCAGTTGCAGCTATAATAGTCCTTGGCAATTCACAAGGGGTGGCGATGAATTTGTAATGTTGACCATCCACGAAGACTCAATTATTTGTGAGAGTAACAGTACTGAGACCATCTCAACTAAGACACTATTTTAATTTTAAAATTATATAATTTATAAAATCAATTCTTTAATAATAGTTACACTATATTCAATGGTAAAACATGCCTTTTTTATGAAAAAAATATATTTATAACAATAAATACCTTCGGATATTATTATTAAAAAATAGATGATGAGTTTCGAATTATTTATTTAAATGTGAAATTTATATTCAATCTATTTGAGTTTCGTGCATTTTCGTATTATACAATATTTGAATAAAGGCATACAAAATCGCTGAAGAATTATAACCCAACTCACATATTCATCATCTGACCTGCCACCAAATATACCTCAAGAATTGTAGCTGAAGAAAAAATGGGTGAAGCTATTGTAGCTGATTTTGCTAACGGACTGCTTGGCAAGCTTGTTTCACTTGCAGCTGAAGAAGTCATCCAGGCTTGGAATCTTGATGAAGATCTCGACACACTCCGCCAGAGGTTGGAATCAGTTGGTGCTCTGCTGTACGATGCTCATTCCAAGAATTTAATCTTGTCTACTGCCAAGGACTGCTTCAACAAGCTTGAAGCTGTTGCTAATGTCGCTAATGTATTTATGGATGAACTTGCCTATCAAGTTACTCGAACAAAAGTGGAGAATCATCATAAAACCAGGGACTTCTTCATTCCCTCGAAGAACACCTTGTTATATCGTTTCAAGGTGGCTCGTAAAATCAAGTCTCTTCAAGCTTCCTTTGATCAAATTTTCAAAAATGCCCAAGACCTCGGACTTCAGCCTGTAGCGTACTTAAGTTCAACTATGCAAACTAGAGACATCCGCAGCACTTCGCCCTATGAAGACAAGGCACTAATAGTTGGAAGAGATAAAGATGTAGCACACCTTGTACGAAAGGTGTGCGAAAATCACCAAGAAGATTTACGGGTTGTTGCTGTAGTAGGGATGGGAGGTCAAGGTAAGACAACTCTTGCTCGTATGATTCTCAAATCTGAAGATGTCATTAAAATGTTCACAGAGAGTATGTGGATTACTGTATCAGATGACTTTGATTTCATCAAGATTTTAAATGAAATGGTAGAGTCGCTCACTTCAACCAACTTGGGGTTGAGAAATCCACAAGGACTGGTCAATGAACTTCAGAAGCGTCTAAAGGGAAAAAAGTTTATACTCGTACTAGATGATGTCTGGAATGAGGAACATGTGAAGTGGGAGAATTTGAGAAATTCTTTGCTTGAAATTGGTGGTGACAAAGGGAGCTGTATTCTAGTAACCACCCGTAAACAGGAAGTTATAGATGCCATGCCACGTTGTGTTTGTTATCCTGTGCAAAAATTATCAGAGGAAGACAGTTATGCATTGTTCAAGAAAATAGCATTTTCAGATGGAGTTTTAGAGACAGATATATTTGCGGCCTTGGGGAGAAGCATGGTAGATAGATGTGGTGGCCTACCTCTGGCAATAAAAGCACTCGGGGGTTTATTGTCGAAGAAGTCTGAGCAAGAGTGGATAGATATCAAAAACAGTGAAACATGGCAATCAAAAAATGTATTGCCTTCCTTGAAGTTGTCATATGATAATTTACCTTTCTTGTCATTGAAACAATGTTTCGTCTATTGCTCTATTATGCCAAAGGATTCCGTTATTTATAAGGATGAGTTGATACAGATCTGGATGGCTTTGGGGTTCCTCCTGCCTCCCAGGAGAAGTACCGCACAGATGGAAGATATTGGCAACCAATATTTCAACATGCTACTCTGGAATTCTTTGTTACAGGATGTAGAAAGGGATGGATATGGAAACATTACCAGTTGCAAGATGCATGATCTAGTGCATGATCTTGCACTAGATTTATCTGAACATCACTCTGTCACTCTGAAGGCAGGTCAAGAGCTAAATCATGATCTCAAGGGTGTATACGTGAGGGTTGATCAAGGAGTTTCAGATATAAAACCAACAATTCTAAAGAGAAACTTTGAGAGAGTACAAATGTTACATGCAGGGGCTTATATCCTTCGTGATGATGTGCTGCCTTACTTAACACACTTGACTATTTTGGTGTTGGAAACTGATGATAAGGTTGCTAAGGAGTTGCCAAGTTCGTTACGCAAGCTTAAATATCTTAAATATCTCGATATTTCATGGTTCGACTCTGGATTACCTATTTACATCACAGAACTCTACAACTTGCAGACATTGAGGATTGGGAAAATAGATGAGCTTCCAAACAAGTTTTGCAACTTAATTAACTTGAGACATCTGTACATTGAGCAGAGAGATGGTAAGAGATGCATGCTTAATGGGATAGAGGGGTTGACTAGTTTGCAAACGCTGCCTCATTTTGTTGTGAGTAAAGATCAAAACTCTCTCGTTGGACAACTTGGAGGGTTGAAAAATCTTAGAGGTAGGATTTGTCTCTATGGCCTTGATGAGGTGGAAAATATTGAAGAAGCAAGGAAAGCAAAGCTTCGTGAGAAGCCCGGTGTTGAGCATTTACTATTGGAGTGGAAGGACAATGAAGATGAAAGGGAAGACAAAGATGAGGAAGTGATGGTAGGATTGGAACCTCACCCGAATCTGAAAGGATTGAGAATTGAATATTTTATGGGGAAGAAGTTTGCAACATGGATGACAATGATGACCAACTTGGTGGAAATCACATTGAAATACTGCGACAGATGTCAAGTACTTCCGTCACTGGGTCACCTTCCTAAACTCAAGCAGATTTGGATACATAATATGAGAAATGTGAAGGTTATTGGGAAGGAATTAAGTGGAGGTGTAGAAACAACAACAACAACAGCACTGTATCCATCACTAATAGAGCTACATTTGGAGTATATGCCAGAGCTAGAAGAATGGGTAGAAGGAGGAGTTATGAGTAGAGGGGGTAATGATGCCCACACTGTTTTTCCTATACTTGAGATATTGTATATCTGCGATTGTCCAAGGTTGAGAAAGATCCCCAATAGTTGTTTCCCGTCCTTGAAGGAGTTGAGTATTACATATTTGGAGAGCAGCATGATACTAGAAAGCATGAGCACAAATTTAATGACCTCACTCACCTTTCTATGGCTGCAGAATATCAGAGATTCATCTTCGTCTGGTGGTTCAAGTTCAAACATAGAATCAATAATAAACCTGCTATTAAAAAACAATTCTCCGTCTTTGACCCAATTAGCCCTAGTTGAGTTGAAGGGTTTAAAACGTGTGACCCTTGGAGTCTCTCTTGTTAGATTAAGTGTAGTCAATTGCCCGCAACTAATAAGTTTAAATCATTTAGTTCAAGGGTCGTCACCTGCTCTAAAATCTCTTTATATTAGGGGAATCCCCTCATCTCAATTACAAGGGGTATTTGCCCATATCCAGACTTCCACACTTGTTGAATTGGAATTAGGTCCCTTCTACTCGGATGAAGAAGAATTCCCATGCCCATTCTCTTCTTCAAATTCATTTCCTAACCTAGATTGGCTATCCCTATATGGGTGGGAAAAGGTAAAGTCAATAACGCTGTTTGACCAACTTCACTTGTCCCCCATCTTTCCTGCCTTGACTATATTGACTATATTTCTTTTCAAAGGAGTGAAAGCTCTCCCGGATTCAATAGCAAACCTTCCATCTCTCAAGACATTAGATATTTGGGATTGTGAGAATCTGGAGATTCTCCCCATGTTTGACCAATCTCATCCCCTTGAACACCTATCTATACGTGGGTGTCCAATTGTGAAAGAAAGATATAGCGAGTGGAGTGGGCGAGAATGGTTTAAGATTCAACATATTCGAAGGGTACACATATCTGATTAGAGCAGTTACAGTAGAAGCCTCTATCCAACTCTGTAAAATGGAACTGGATTTGGTGTTGGAGCATCAAGAGGGAAAAAGGTCAGTCTTTGTATTTTCACTAGCTACTGGACTATTTCTCTTGTTTTATTTATTCAAAGCTTATCCTTATTGAAAAGACTGTCATTCACCTGCATAACTAGATTTGCCCCTTTTTTCCTAACGAATAATTATAGGATACAATTTCCTTTTCTCTTTCTGTACAATGATATTGATTCATGCTTCTGCAGTACCAAAGAGCAATTAGTAAAGCCCTGCAAGACAGAGTTCTAGATGAAGATTTATCTACAATTACAACTGTAAGCTCCAGAACTCGTTCAAAGCCCTTCTTTTTTTGTGTACGATTATTGCAGCTTTGCATGCAGGAAGACACGTTTTTCTGATTTATATATACTGCTGCAGATATTGATGGTTGTAGGGGCTGGTAGAGGACCTCTCGTCAGAGCATCACTGCAGGTTTACAGTAATCAACATTTGAATTTGACATATTAGCATTTCAACTGTCAACTTCTGTCAAGAGATATGTGAAGAGAAACTTTATAAATACAGACATAAAATGTACCTGCAAAAATTCAATATAATCTTTTTTGGGACCAAGGATGAAGTAGGACAAGGATAGGAAAGGTATAAATGAAAATTAGAAATAACATGAATAATCTCTAATGCACTATGTTCAATCAAATTAGTCAATTTACTGATGTACGCCTAATTTAATCAAGGACTCTCTCTGTCAATCCAGCATATTTTCAATGGTGTTTGAGTTCTAATAATTATCTTGTGAACATAATTGCATAAAGAATTAAATGCTACTTTATATATACTAGTGATAGTGTCTTGCAATGTTTAACAATTGACTTGTAAGTTACAAGTTACTATGAAACAATCTAAAATCTAAATCCTTAAACTCTACATGTGGACTAGCTCAGACAATGAATTTGTAAGTTTAGTGGGATTGTAATGCACTCAAACAAGAGAAATTAACATGCAACTCTATATTTGCGTTGATAGTTAGCTTGATTAATAAATTTTTGTGACTGAACTAATAAATAATCAAGTTACCAGACAATTAGCATGGTAGCTTGTTATAAGTTTGGGATGGCACCTGCCAAGGTAGAAAGGTTCATAAATTAATCGAAAAGAACACAATCTTGTAAAATATGGAGAGCAGCATGATACTGGAAACTATGAGCAGAAATGTGGTGACCTCACCCACCTCTCTACGATTGGAGAACATCGGAGATTCATCTTCGTCCGGTGGTTCAAGTTCAAACATAGAATCAATAATAAAAAACAATTCTCCATCTTTGACCAAATTAACCCTAGTTGAGTGAAGGGTTTAAAACGTGTGACCCTTGGTGTCTCTCTTGTTAGATTAAGTGTACTCAATTGCCCGCAACTTATAAGCAGCTTATAAGTTGGAAATTACATACAATTTCTAACTTATAAGTTACTTATAAGATAAGGCAAACGGACAGAGCTGGCATACTTCAGTTTTGAGCATACTTCAGTTTTGAGTTGATGAATGCTTAGGAACAAATATTTTCGAACCCTGCAATTTCTTGCAGTAAAGGCAAAGAATATCACTGCCGGGTTGACTTTAAGCCATGTAGCTAATTTTTATTTAAATATTGACTAATCTTAAAATATTAGTAACACATACAATATTCTTAAGTATATTTGATTAGGCAAGTAATCTGGTAGAGTTCAACATTATTTTGGTATTCTAACCAACGATACTCTTTGTTTGAACTTAAATTTCAATAGCATCTGGGTAAGTAACATGATCAAGCCAACTGTCGCACATATGCGAAATTTATAATGATTCCATATACAAATCAAAGTACTATATGGCGAACAGTAAGTCCTTAACCAGCTATAACAACCATAATAACTATCACCTAAACATCTATATATCCTGTAGCCTGTAAGGCACGATGAGAAAATCATATACTCTTGTTTGTATTATTATGCTTTACATAGGTTTGTATGGGTGGGAAAAGGTAAAGTCAATAACGCTGTTTGACCAACTTCACTTGTCCCCCATCTTTCCTGCCTTGACTTATCTATCTATACAAGATTTCAAAGGAGTGAAAGCTCTCCCGGATTCAATAACAAACCTTCCATCTCTCAAGGCATTATTTATTAAAGATTGTGAGAATTTGGAGATTCTCCCCATGTTTGACCAATCTCATCCCCTTGAACAGCTATTTATAAGGGGGTGTCGAATTGTGAAAGAAAGATATAGCAAGGGGAGTGGGCCAGAATGGTTTAAGATTCAACATATTCCAAGGGTATACATATCTGATTCTCCCCATGTTTGACCAATCTCATCCCCTCGAAGACCTTGACATATGTGGGTGTCCAATTGTGAAAGAAAAATATAGCAAGGGGAGTGGGCCAGAATGGTTTAAGATTCAACATATTCCAAGGGTATACATATCTGATTACAGTAGTTAAGGTCAGTCTTTGTATTTTCACAATTGGACTATTTCTCTTGTTTTATTTATTCAATGCTTATCTGCATAAACACTGGGTGGCATTATTAGAGTATATTACATGTTTCAGTGACATCATATGTTAGTATGATATGTTTCAGGTGCTAACTTGAATGGTAGTTTTTTTTTTAAATAACTTGATTGGTAGATTATTTTTTTTTTTTGACGAACAAATAGCAATTTTCATTAAATTGAACAAAACACAGTCGGGACAAACCCCCAACTGCCGATACAACCAGGTTGGAAAACAAATAACAAACTAAAAACAATTAGCTGATTTGTTTCCTGATCGTTTAACACATAGAATTTAAAAATTCTTGAAACTAAGAATAAAATCGAAGACATCTCAAACGATCCAAATTGCACCAACATCCTTGAAAGCAGCAACATCACAATTGACCTTATCACATAAAAACTATTGTTAGACCAGTGTTCAAAAACCCCAATTGCATAAACTGAGGTGGGAGGAGCGGCACCCCAGCTATCTACATGCCGAAAGTGGAAACCCTCCTTTGAACCATCTTTGGTTGTGAAAGGTGAGCTCTTGCAATAATCACCACCGCCTCGGCTTCGATGCGGGCTTTCCAGATCCCCAAAAACATCAACAAAATCATTCTCAACATATCCACCACCGAATAAACACAAACACAACTAAACAAAAACATAACAGAACACCCCAAAAGGAGAGACAAACAAACACTCCAAAAGGAGAGACACACAAACACCCAAAAAAATGGGTTTTATTTAAGGAAAATCAATGAAGGGGAAATTGTAGGAGAATGAAAGAGGCGGCTAGAACCCTAGATCTGAAAACGGGGGTCGACTCTCATAGAACCCTAGATATTGGCATTACTTGATTGGTAGATTTAAGTTGAGGAATTATAGAAAATGGTAATTTCACTGCACGAGTCGTTGCTCTACAACCTGAACATTTTAATAATTTAATAAAAAAGCAGTAAAACTATTAGAAGTTCTTGTGCATTTGCTGTCATCTGTGTATTGGAAAGTTTTTATGATTTCCATGGTAGCTTTTTTATAGCTTAAAATTGTTGTTAATATGTGTAGTCCAGGGTATTAAAAAAATTATAAAATTAAGTGTCCATAATTTTAGAGCAGACGTGGGAGTTCCTGCTGCAGTTGATCTTGACCTAGTGATGGCGAATTTAGGTAGGTCAAATCTTGATGCCAAGATGCCAAGGCCTTCTCTTCATCATTCTCCTCTTTTTTTGCTTCCAGAAACTCTAGTTCATTCTATTATTCAATTGAGAATTTTTTATTCATGCTTCTAGATTACTCAACCGTCTATTATATGTTTCCTTTTGCAGTTCACAACACTCTTACTAATACAATTGGTTCCGTCTTACCTTCTGAACTACAGAGCTCTAGGTCTTGCACAGTTTTCTGATATAGTTTCGAGCAAGAACAATCCTGTTGGATCTTCAAGACTGGCAAATGTTAGATGCATATTTGGAGGAGAGAGCATTCAACTCCACTTTCCTGCAGAGAATCTAGGTTTCAGGTGTGACTTTAGTGTTGATAGTCAATCTTGGTGTTAGACAAAACCCTACATAATCAAATATCATCTAGATAATCAAATCCTTTTGGAGGTCTGTGTCCATGGAGCACTCTGCCTATTTTTTCTCTTCGAAGATTTGTTCTTGTATTTTTTTAAATAGTATTTGTGGTGATTCCTGTTTATCTCTAAAGTTTTATCTAGGGAAGTCTGGGACTTTGTGGGAAAATTATCCAGCAGCCAAGCCTATTCTGCTGCGCTCATCTAATGAAAAATCAAGTGCAGTAATGCCTTTATAATTTTTTCACTCCTTTGTGAAAACTGTCATGTAGCTGTGTAGGAATACCGAAAGAGTCCAACAATTAGATGCTGTAAATACCTTTGAGCCACACAGAGCTTAATGAAAGCATCCAAGTTGGCATACTGTAAGATTTGATTGGTATATGTACTCTTCAAGTTGGCACTTTTTCTCAAGTCATTGAAATTGTGTATTGATATCAAGTTTGATGCCGTGTAGCTACTGTAGTTGCTTAGTGCAAGTGCAAGTAGAAATTACACAGGACTTGTTGTGGAACAAGTTATGAACTTCTGGTCTGATCTTTCTGCTAATTGGAATAAAGTCCCTGATTAGGGTTGGTATCTCAGTCACAAAATATTACATGGTAGCGTTTGCAATTATAGAAAGCCCAACAACTATCTTTTACAAATAAGGAAACTATCCTGAATAAGTATATTTCTCTATTTATGTTTTTATTGACACACACCCGCAGTCAAAACGGGAGGGGGACGAACGTGAGACAGGAGCGAAACTCTAGAAATAGGATGGAAGGCAGGCCTTTGGTGAAAATATCAGCATATTGAGAACTTGAGGGAACATGAAAAACCCGTATGTGACCAAGAGCGACCTTTTCACGAACAAAATGGATATCCATTTCAATGTGCTTAGTACACAAAACTAAATCATCAGCAAAAAAGACAGGTTTTAAAGAAAGATGCACAGCACTGATATCGTCACAGAAAACAACAGTAGCTTTACGGAGTGTCCATAATTTTAGAGCAGCCGTGGGAGTTCTTTCTGCAGTTGGTCTTGATCCAGTGATGGCAAATTCAGGTAGGTCAAATCTTGATGCCAAGGCCTTCTTTTCATCATTCTCCTCCTCTTTTTTGCTTCCAGAAACTCTAGTTCATTCTTTTGTTCAATTGAGATTTTGATTCATGCTTCTAGATTACACAAGCGTCTAGTATATGTTTCCTTTTGCAGTCCACAACTCTCTTTCTAATACAATTGGTTCCATCTTACCTTTTGAAATACCAAAACTCCCATCTCTCAACCAGTTAGCTATTTGGAGATGTGAGAATTTGGAGAGTTTGCGCATGTTTGACCAATCTCATTGCCTTGAACACCTAAGGAGTACGTATGTGTCCAATTCTGAAAGAAAGATATAGCGAGAGGAGTGAGCCAAAATGGTTTAAGAATTTTATTAGAGCAGTTCCAGTACAAGCTCCAACTCTGTAAAATGGAACTGGATTTTGGTGTTGGAGCATCAAGAGGAAAATTGGTCAGGTCAGTCTTTAACCCATTAGTCCATTACTCTCTTTCTGTCCCCAATCCACAACTGCACTATTTCTCTTGTTTTTGTTATTCAAGTCTTGTCTGCATAACCACTGGGTTGCATTTATTACATCCTTTAGTGACATGATATGTTAGTATTATGTGACTCAGTTGAATCTTTTTCTCTCTAGGAAAAATGTCAAATACACTATTGTAGTAGTATGCCAAATTGTAGTAAAGGACTAATGGCTGTTCTAAAAAAGAACCGACTATGACCTGTGAGGCTGTAATTCAAGTAATAATGTTTGAGTTCTTGGATGTACAAATCTGTAACTTATATGTTAAAGTAAAATTATAAAGTTTACTCTCAATGCAGCAGTAAATCTAAATCTAAACAATAAGAATTTAAACAGAAACATAATATCAATTTGTATGTCAGTATTTGTTTTGAAAACACAGGAACTCAAAATGTTACTTGAATCACTGGCCCAGTCACAAGTTTAATCCATAGGCAACAAGAGGAAAAACCTAAATCTGTAATTGGCTGAGTCTATAGCCCACAGAACTTGAAGGTCTATCAACATATGAGAGCACAAGACATCATTATATTTGCAATTCAAAACCTAACTTCTCCTTGCATTTGTTTTCAGGATGTCACAAGGAAAATTATTGCATCATCTCAACAAGGGCCTCGTACTGTTTGTGCAATTGGTGTAATTTCAAATGTAATACTTTGGCAATTATCTTCTGGGGAAACTTATACTTGTGAGGTATGGTAATGGCAAAAATCTTCTGGGGAAACTTATACTTTGGTAATTATCTTAGATTTCTTTCTGTTTTTACTGCAAATAATTCGTCCAGTAACACCCATAACAGCAGCAACTGAATATAAAGCCATTTCTTTAATAGTAAATTATATTCATGTTCTTTATATCCCTTCAATGCTTGTAAAAAAAATGAAAATTCTTATAACTTTTTTTGTTTGATACAGAATTGCACTTTCTGAGAGTAGCACTAAAACATTTTCAGTCTATCACTAATAGGTTACTCACAAAATGTAGGTTTCATATGAATGCATCTCATTTATAAATCTTGGTCTATTTGCAACATATAGTTGTGGTATTGATGTATTCTAATTATTCGGCCATGCAACCTGCACTCATGACTCACCTCAATTTGGTTGGCATTTATTGTGTCAATGTGATACTTTTGGCCACAGTTAATAGTGTTGGACATGGGTCTATTACTAACAATAACAACCCTAGATATTCTTACTTTTAGCACACTTCCGTAGAAAATTATTCATGTAACCAAATCTAAACTTTAGGCTTTATTACTTGTAAGTCTTGTATGGTATAAAACTTCTAATGAATCCAAAGTTAATATCAGTCTCGGACCAGATCAACAACAAATTAACTAGTAAATATCAGTCTCGTACCAGATCCACAAAAGTTTTAACAGGACAGGTTCTGAGTTAAGAAAATTATATAGTAAAAATCCACAACATATGAAGGCACCGAATAAAAGCTAGTAGAGACTTTTAGTGCCTTCATAAGATGTTGCTCCAACCCTCTTACCAAGTCTTCATGAACGGCCAACTAACATTGCATAAGCTGTTGCCCCAACCCTCATACCAACTCTTCATGAATGGCCAGTTATTTTAACTACGAACTAGATCGTGAAATGTGCATCTATTCTTCGCTTATTACTTGTTTGTGTTGGGAAGGAAAGTGTTTTGTTTTAAATTCATGAAAGGAAATGTCATTTTTCATTTTACATCTTTTCCTCGCTATTTAAAATAGAGGACTTGCGAATGGTCTTGCTGGAGAGCATGCTCGCGGGGTTGCTAATAGCTGCTAGTCTTGTACAGGTAGAGCTAGTTCTCATGCTCACTTTTTAGCAGCCTGTTATCCTAATTACTCTATTTTAATGCTTACATGTTTCAGCTTCTGCTTATTCTTTCTAGCAGTAGCTTTTTATGATTTCCATAATTTTGTTTTATTAGGTGGTCGTTGCTAGTTTCTTGCCAATCAACCATATTGAGAAGCCCAAAAAGCATATTTATGAACATAAACTAACCAGATCTGCAACAGGGTCTGTAACTAGTCTGCCCCCAAAGATGGAGCAAAATGACTTGAGTACAGTTGTTCCAAAATCCTCTGACAATCCAAACGGGATACTGCCCCCCCCCCCCCCCCCCCACATACCAGACATCAAAGTGGCCTAAAATGCTAATGATGTTAGATTCAAGAAATTCTACGGACATCAATATTTCTTTGCAGGAAGAGTAATGTTTCCGTGTGTACTTAGACATACCCTCTTGTAGAATGAATAGAGATTGATCAACAATATAGGCAGTACTAATAGTACTGTGGGATCAACTTAGCAGCTTGGTGTCCAAGAATAGTAATTCTAGTTTGTTTATGTTTATGTATTGCTACCCTAGTATCACTTTCTCTTCTTATGTGAGGAGGTTGAGAGTTCAAAACATGCAACCACTTCCTTTACAGGAGGCTAAGCTGTGTGTTTGAAACATGAAAAGATGTGTGAGACCTCTGAGCTATTAGTTATATATTTAATTAAAAGACCTAAAGTAACTTTTATGGTTGGTCTGTATGGGTGGGTGTGGGTGTGTGTGCATGTCACGAATTGCTCTCAAGACCGTGCTAGATATGAACATAATCAAGTAAAAATAATAATAACTTACTTAGCAACAAAAAATAATAATAATAACTTGACCTTGCTAAAATCCACTTTCATTAAAGATATAATGTCTGCTGGTTTTAGGAAATTGCCAAGCATTACAAATACTATTTTTGAGTGAACGTTCTACTATTTGTGGAAACAATTTGCCACACTGAATATTCACAATCCGGTTACATGATTGCCTTTTTTTAAAGTTTTTTTTTTTGTTCTTATCCAGGGAATCTTGCGCTATATTATTTTGTTGCTGTTGCAGCTGATAAAATGATAAGGGTATGGGAACGAGGATAAATAGGAATGGGAATGAAATGGAATTTCAAGGGACATGGAGGGTATGATTTAACCATTCAAAGGAAATGAGATTATCCCATACAATCAAATTACTAATCCAAACACTAACATGTGAGATCGAGATTCCAATTTATATTAATCGAGCTCATTAACCTTGAACCAAACACCACATTTTTCTCAACCTTATGAAATATAACTTCACTTTCCTACCAGCAAACACCATATTCAACATTATATTATGCACCATGTTTCACCTTGTATACAAAACTAGCAAATACTAAGAATTTCAGCATGTAAATTTGAATCCCCATCAACAAGCCAGAATGTTTCAGCATGTAAATGATAAGGGTATGGGAATGATCTTTTTCCTTTTTGAAGCAGACGCATGAAAAAAAATTAGTGTTTGAATCCCCATCAACAAGCCAGAATGTTTTCGCTCGCTGTCTCCAATAAATTTTTTCATGAAGCATCAAATCATTCAGTTTATTTCTTTCCTCCCAGTATTTCTTTACATTCTCTTCATCAACACAGTTAACCAAAGAATTTAATACTTTCTTATGCATCTTGACTTTATCACGAAATTTGTGAAAAAAGTTCTTCCTCCACTTGGCCATAAACCCAGAGACTGATAACAGCTTTGGCAAGATATGTGAGGGTGGAAGATTCCTCTAGTAACTCGTCACTTCATCATGAAACTCGTCCTCTTTTAACCAGGTGTTTTCAAAATGAAAACGAAATTTTTTGTGACAGAATCCAGTATTACACAGTTCAAGAAGTATTGGGTCGTGGTCTGAGCATATCGTATGTATCACCTTGAGCTTACATAAGGGAAATTTTTGCCACCACTGTCATGTAGCAAAAGATCTGTCCAACCGCTCTCTAACCTACTCATCTGTTCCTCTACTCCTCTCCCATGTGTAGGCTCCGCCAGTTAACTCCATTAGCGAACTATCTTCAACAACTTTTCTAAAACCAGCAAACAAAGCTTGGGGACGTGGGTGACGACTTTTCTTATCCGATGCAACAAGCAAAACGTTAAAATCTCTAAAAATTAGCCAAGGCAGCTGTGATTTATTTGCTAGGTACCTGATAAGGTCCCATGAATCCCGTCTGCGACCTCTCTCAGGAAAGCCATAAAAACATGTTATCCTCCACTTCTCAGTACCATTCTCCAATATGCAAACATCTATATAATTCGATGTTGATTCCAGAACTACACAAGAGATAGTAGCTTTCTAGAAAATTGCAAGCTCACCACTCCTGCCTATCTTATTAACTAAAAAACGATGAGCAGATCCAAACCGGTTACTGAGATTCTCTATTCTACTTCCTACTGATATAGTTTCAGATAAAACAATAAAGTCGGGTTTATGAGATTTCACTAAATCTCCAAGAATACGAACTGTACGGGTGTTTTCCAACCCCCGACAGTTCCAGGCTAGATAATTCATTTTGGCAGGCTAGCTTGCAATGCAAGCTTAGCCAAATCAGTTGTTGAGGATGCTGGAAAATCCAAATCATAAATAACAGCTTCCATGTGTGTTCCTTTAAGGCCACCTTCAATTTCCATTGTGACATACGACCCACTTCTGCGCCTCTTTCTTTCCTCCACATTAAGTCCATTTAACTCCTCCAACTCACGCCCATCCGTAAAATTTGAAGTACCTCCTTTCCCCGCTTGGTTGTTAAACAGTATGTTATGGACTACAGTCAAATGATTATCTTCCCGAAATTTCACCAAATCCCTACTATCACTCTCCTGAACAACCACCTTCTCCTGATTTTGTTTAATCCCTTCCGAAAAATTAGCCTGATTCTTATCCCTTCCTAACTGCCACTCCCACTCGGTATCTCCCGCTTCCCTAAGCCATTTATTCCACCCTTGTCGGCCACCCTACGAGGCGGCACTCGCAACCAATTCCCCCACTCCTTGTTATCATTATTGTTCATCTGATCAATAAAGCTTCTACAAAACCTCTGTATGTGTCACCATACCACAGGTGAAACAAAAGTCTCAAAGCCTCTCGTATTTACACATGACAACAAACTCAGTTCCATTCCTCCTCATGATTTTCTTTTGAGTGGCTTTCGAAAATCCAATTTGATTTTAATTCTCATGCATTCCGTCCATATACTGGTGTTATTCTTCACATCATACTCTAAGAATTCCCCAAAAAAATTCCCCAGTTGTTTACCTACCATTTCTGTCATGAAGCCTGTTGGTAACTCATGAATTTGAACCCATATATAGTCAGATGCCAAAGCGGGATTTTTAGTGGTTCCTCTCTCACCGAAATCGTGCTTATGCTTAGCATTGCATTATCAAAAGACCAGGGGCCGCCATTGATAACCCAGTTGAGATCTTCCTTATGATAAAACTGAAATAGGAATATGCCTGATTCTATCTCCTTAATGCTAATTCCCATTGTCGATTTCCACACATCCGTCATTTTTGTCTTCATAACCCTTGCATTTATGCTCTTCTCTGTCAGAAATCGCCCAACTATACATTACTCATACTTGTTTACATCCTCTTTCACCTCCTTCGAACATGAATTCTTGGTTTTCCTCAACTTCGATGTCTAACCCTGCCATCTGTTGATCAATATCTCTGTATCTCGCCATGTAAATTTCTCAATAGGCCTGAGAAAACTTGAAGAGAAAAACTAGACTCTCACATAAACTTGGAGAGATTCATGTGATAACAACATTACTTACTCATTTATGCTGTTCAATCCATTTTAAAATACATATCTTCGTGACTTTTTCCATGTACTTTAGTATGTATAAAAAAGGTAATTTTACACATTATTTTTAAAGTTTTCTTTTTTCAAATAAATATTTTTATTTAAAAATAAATTATAAAACTATTTTTTATGCACCTTAAAATACGTGCAAAAAATGAAAGAGATGTGTGCAAAAAGTGGAAGAGACGTGTATTTTGAAGCGGATGGAGTATATTATTATAACCGAACTTGAAATATTTTCTAGACTATTTAATGTAACACAAATTTTTATTATCCCAATATTTTTATATATTATATTATACCTGAATTTTATCCTAAAAATTATATATTTATATTAAAAATCCTATTTCTGATCTAACTTTTATGTAATATTATTTTTATATAAATTACATGATTATTACTCGTTGAGCTGAATTTATCGGGGTTTCTTGTATGCTTTGAAATTATTGATAATGAAATGCTTAAAAGGAGAAATCATAATCAACTGGCTTAAGACATGCTTAGCTTCCTTCTAAAATCAATTTAACTTGCTGGGTGATTTTTTGTTTTTTACTTTGAGTTATTATATGTTTGGACATTGGATACTTAATTATTATGGTAGAACCTCGATATATGAATATGTTGGGAACTAAAAATATATATTCATTTAACGAGATTATTTATTTATCGATAAATGAATATAATATTTATTTATCGATAAATGATTATTAATTTATTTAAATAATATTTTTAAAAAAAATTCTTAATTATATTATTTTATATATATTATGTTCAAATGTAATTAGAATTTACCGTGGTTATAAGTTTTATGTAAATTTTAATCACATTCATTTTTTTAAAATTCTAGATTAGTTGAAGTGCACAGTATCATACATTACACAAAATTAAGGATAAAATGCATTGTGTTGGAGAAATAAACAAGGCATTTTTTGAAAAAAATATGACTTATTAATATGTTTGAATATTATTGTTGGATGAAATATATTCATATATTATATCAATAAAAATATATTATTTGAAATATAATGATTATTCATTTATATTTACATAGGACCTATAAAAATTACATTTTTATTTATTCGGTTATACATTTAGCAAGTTTATTTATTAAGCTCATTTGCCCAAAATTAGGACCGAAGAAATTTATTCATTTGTCGTCGAGATTATTCTTTTATCGAACATTCATTTATCGATGTTCTACTGTATTTGTTTGCATAAGTTTTGGAAAATAAAAAAAAATTGGAAAAGGAAAAAATAATTGAAGTTATAAGTTGTAATAAGTATATATAAAAAATAAGTATAAAAATAATTACCTCATTTTTAGATTTTGAAAGTACTTGTGAGCTAATTTTAAGTAGAAATTGTGTCATGCACCTCCGTGTACCTCAGTATCACATATAATTTTAAATTAAGATATATTTAAATTTTCAATGCTCTACAAACAAAATTTTTAAAATATATACAAGTATTACATTTATAAAAAAAATTAGTTTAAAATTAAATTAAAAATACTAATATATAAATTAAAATATAATACACATATGAACATGTATTTATATAATTTTTTATATATTTTAGTGCATTTATATTTTAAAGGGATAATTTTCAACCATTTGTTTTTTTTAATTTGTTTTAATTAGGAGATTAGAGATGTGTTTTAATTAGAATATTAATATTTAAAAATTAAACCTAATAATTAATCAATACCCAGCCAAATATAACCGACAACTAAACTTGTAATACATGAATCATAATATTTTAATATTCTTATTTTACTATTTTATTTATAGGATTTTAAATTTAAATTTATTTTTATAATAATAATTTAAAATATTATGTGTATAAATATTTTTTATATACTTTTTTTATAAATTGATCTGTATTTTAAAATAATAATATTTGTGAATTTTATTCAGGGAAGTATTATGATTAAGATTAATACATGTGTTTGAATTAGGAGATTAATATTTAAAAAAATAGGTCACTTCCAAAACGCCTTCCAGTATGACGTAAATACCACTTGCAGTAACCTCTTGGTGAACATGAGAAATGGTTATGCAACAATTACTATGCACCAGGGATAAAGTCTAAATTATTCCAAGCATGCTTTTCATGCAGTTACTCGAAAGGCTCCAAAGCTACCTGAAAAAACACTGGGAAAGCAAAACCTTCTGTTCCATACTGACATTGCTCACTTTATCGGTAAGAAAGGGGAAAGCCCTTCCTTTTCAGATTGGACACTGAATCATCCCATCTCTACTGGAAGAAAAGGTTGACCCTGGGGAAATCTTATCTTTTCTATCATGCTATTTCTTCGTCAGTGATACCCTCTTCATAATCCTTAGTGTCTTTTTCCCAATCCATTAAACATGGTTAAAATGTGGATGTGAGTTGATGTTTGATGATCTTTTATCTTTGATGTTCAGTGTCCAGCTTTTACAGTTTGGTATTTGATTCTAACTGGTACACTTTCCCAGCCTCAGTTATCAAACATAACTCCTGACTTGGATCCGAGTGGATTGGCACATTTACTCTGTTTCTGATCATTTTTGTATCGTTTATAAAATATTCGTTGGTTATCCTTTCATATTCTTGTCTTTGCTACTGTTGTGATCATCTATTTGTCTATAGACTTTGGCACTTGCACTTTGTTTTAGTTGTCTATCTTATTCTTTAGTTTGCGGCAGGGCGAGAAATGTTGTAGCTCGTAGCCTTTTTGGCATGCGATTTGGTGCACCACATGCATACAATCTGATTAATCTTAATTTTTTTATTATTTTGATACATTCTAGTTATGCAAGCAAATCCCTGCTATTAATGTTAAATGATTAGCAGATTCACATGTGATCATTTAGGTACCCATATGCTTAAACAGCACAAGAGAAAAAGCAAGAAAAGCACCTCAATAGTTCTAAAAGAACTTTAGTAAAAAAGTGGGATTCTTTCTTCTTTTAACCCTAGTACAACAAAATGATAACTATCATTAAAATAGCTAGTAATTAAAACAACTTTGGAACATGAATTTTTTCATGAATCTGTTTAGAAAAATTAATTGATAGTCAATTTGCTGTTTATGAATGTATAATATATTCTATAGTAGTTCGAACTTCAGGATTCTACCATGTTTCTTCCTCTCGTGAAAAATAATGGTGGCAGTATAGGAGCTCAAAGGCAAGAGTATAAGAGAACTGAATATGGCCTTGGTGATATTAACATGACTAAGACAACCTCAGTTTTTTTTATTATATATTCACGCACAAAAAAAAAAGCAGTTCACAAAGTTGTTCAGGTGTAGAATCAAGCTCCGACTGCAAAAGGACCGCTAAGTGTTACCATATCATAAAAGTAACCATGCAACGCAGCATTATCTGAATAGCAAGCCAACTAGCCAAGTGCCGGTTATAGGGCTTCATCTTTTATAGCCTTGTCACCTTCAGGTCCTGCAACATCAACTGCCCCATCAGCTGGTGCCCTATCATCAGGGGTCATATCCTTAACGAGCCTGTTTATGTAGTCCCCCAACGATCTACCCTCGTCATTGGCCAGGTATGCCACAAAATTGCCTAAGCCAATTTTGTAACTTTTCCTCGTTGAGGCTACAGCTTTCTTAGCATATCCTACCTGTTTCACAGCCATAGATCTTGCCTTCTTAGCAGAGGCCTTTGCATCTTCTGCCTCTTTGGAAGCCTTCTCCAATTTATCCTGAAGATCACGCATCTTGGAAATAGATTTGCTTGCTTCCTTCCAACCATCATCACAGTACCGCTCAAGCACTGCCTTCTTCTCAGCCCAGATGGCTTTCTGATCCTTCCACTCTTGGATCTGACTCTTGAGGTCACTTGCTTCATCAGCACCGAATTTTGCTCCTGTGATGTTTCAAGGCCAGTGACCAGATCCCTAAAGGTTGAGGTGAACTGAAAGATCAAGCATTGGTATGAATAAAAATGAAGCCAGCAACACTAGGTATTAAGATATAAATATAAGTATCATATGTGAGATCACACTTCTCGCCAAAAGCTTTAAGTGCAGACTCAATCTTGCCTTCTTATTAAAGGCCTTGGCATCTTCTGCCTCTTTCACAGCCTTCTCTAGTTTCTCCTTGAGATCACACTTCTCGTATATAGCTCTGCCTGCTTCTTCCATAGCTTCATCACGGTCACTCTCAAGCACTTTTTTCTTCTTATCCCAGCTGGCTTTCTGATCCTTCCACTCTTGGATCTGACTTTTGAGGTCAGTTACTTGCCTCGTCAGCTCCTCATTTTGCTTTTTTGATGTTGTAAAGCCAGTGCACAGCTCCGTAACTGTTAAGGCGAACTGAAAGATAGAGCATTGGTATAATATGACATACGAGGCCAATAACTTTAGCTATAAAGATATAAATTTAAGTACATCAAGAGAGAAGCGAGGTAATTTACCTCATGCATCTGCCTTTGAGCCTGTACAGCAGCAGTGTCTTCAGTTTTTATGTTAATCTTGTACTCAAGCTCAGGATTCCCGCTTAATACTGCCAAAAAGAAAACACAGCAACAAAGGGTTAAAAGTGATGCTACCTGTTGATGGAGAAATCTGGTAATCAACAAAGATCGAGGTTCTTTGCCGGAAAAAGATCTGACAAGGCTGAGATGCGGTGGAGCGTGGTGGTTTGTATGAGATTGGGGGCTGAGATTGCTAGGTTTTAGAATAACTAGAGCTTTGTGTTCTCTAGCGGCTGTGAGCTCTAATAATTCCGACCCCCAACAATGTGCCTACGTACCTCTATTTATAGGCAAAATAGAGGATCAAGCCCACGTAGTTCTTGGCAAAGCGGAGGCCCGTTAGGAAACCTGAGTTTCCTTCTTCAAATCGAATGCAGAGAAGGCAAGTGGAACCTTCCTGGAAGAGGACTCTACATTCGGGCTCATTCGGATAGGTCAAAGCCCAGTATAAGGTCCAAGGACTTCATGGATCCGTCATTGACCCGGAAACCGTGGGCTCTAACCGGTCCACTACAGTTATTTCCGAGGATACCTTGACTGGAGGCCAGCACTAGATCCACCACAAATCGTAGGTCACGTCCTAAGCCCCCAGACGAGGGCAACCCGCCTGAGTACAGGGAAAGGATCTCCCAAGATTAGGCCAAATATGCCCTCATAGCTTCCCGACGAGGGCAACCCGAGGAATGTGAAGCTATGATCTTTAATAACTTTGATCGGATCAAGGACAACTAACTCAGCCGTTCCCCCACATTGGGCGCGCCCTCTATCCACCAGACAAAGGCGCGCCTGGACGTCACCATTACCTGATATTCCGGCTTCTTCCCGCAAAACTTTGATAACCACAACTCTGACTCCGGCTGACATTGATCCTGGGCGCGCCTACGTGGCATGATCCACATAGGGCGCGTCTTCCTCATCAAAAATGACGCATAACAAATACCCCCCAAGTCTTGAAATCACTGAGTGGTTGCAAGATTTCTCACTTTCCAAAGTAGGTCTCCATCAGCCTAGACATAAAGCACGCCCCTTCACCAAGGCGCGCCTTAGGAATACTAACCGTCATGTCTGTATATATATACGGGCCAAACCTGTAGTTTTCCTCGAAAACCACGCTGATACCCAATAAGATCATGCCACGTGTTACGCACGTCCCATCATATATATACGGTACTTTCAGTTCTCATTCCTCACATTTGCTTTTGCTTTTTTGATTCACAACCGCGGCAGACTTTTCGGAGCTTTTCTGGGCGCCTTCTTCCTTCAATAACCAAGTTTTCATCGTCAAATTACTCGTCTAGTTGGTACGATTCTAATGCCCTATTTTTCATTGTATTTCATCCGCTATATTGACTGGAAATGTTAAAAACCTGTTCGAGTCCTTGGTGTTCTTCGTCGTGTCTGTATATATATCTGTATGTATTGTTGGTGGATCTGATTTTGCCTTCTGTATTTATCCTAGATATGTTTTTGAAAAAATGTTTTAATATATGTAAGGCGCGCCCACTAGATATTAATCATCACGGCGCCTCTTAGTCAAACATATTATGCCCTAGGTACTCAGTTCTATCTTACCGCATAGGTGACCTTTTAGATATGGACGTTATAGGGCGCGCCTTATACGGGGAGACGACTCTCGAACCCCCTAGGGTGCGCCTGAATATCACTACAGGACGCGCCTTTACAAGGTCCTACTAAGTGTTGATTTTTCTTCATTTCAGATGGTCCGTGAAGGCGCGTCCAAACTACCCTTTCATCCTTTTCGAGAATTCGTCTTTAAGAGATATGGAGGGACCATCTCTCCCACCAGGATTCCATCCCCCCTTTCTCCACAGACCAAAGAATCAGTTAGAAAATTTATGGAACACCTTGGCAGAAACAAACATGAATTAGGTTTCGACGAGACGGCCCCTTCTCCGCCCATTCTTCCCGAGGTAGCCCTTGGGACAGCGCCTCAAAGTGAGGCGCGCCCAATATCAGTAAATATAGATAACGATTCTGAAGCGGAGGAAGGAGAGGTGGCTGAACTTACAAGAAAGAGGCAAGACAAGGAACCCATAGAAGCGTTGGCTCAAACATCTCAAGCAGAAGTTGTGGACGCGCCTGACGAAGAAGATTTGCCACTGTCTCCTCCCCTATCCCCCTTCCCTTTCATACATTGGCCAGTCGCAGACTATGAGGTTGACATTGATTGGGATGGACGAGAGATACCTGATAAGGAAAAGGAGCAGATGAGGGCGCGCCAGGGGAAGTTAGCCTGTGTCGGTTTACGAACTTCAGTCACGGATGTTGAAGTCGCTTGGACTATGAAATATTACGACCAGGAAGGCATGTGGAGCATTCCTTCAAGGAAGATGCGCCCCCACAGGTTTGACATAAGATCTATGAGGATCCCTAGGATGGTGACTTCCCCTAAATTGGTCGAGCTGGGTGTGGGCGCGCCCTTACATCCATATTTTAGAGCAATTTGCGAATGGTTTGACATCACGTCTCTTCAACTTTCTCCCAACGGCTGGAAGTTTGCTATAGCTCTATATGTCATGTATCATTCCTTAAACCAAGGTGTGCCTACTATGCAGGAGTTTAGCCATTTCTTCTCTTTAAGGCAAAGTAGCATTGGATATTTCTTCTTGGTGGTTTGGAGGAAACACAACAAACGAGGCTTCTCTGAGGGGAAAACCTCGAATGTGAAAAAGTGGAAAGAACCTTATTTCTATGTCTACGACATCCCTAGAGTTCGAGTTCGTTTTAACAAAGCCCCAAGTAAGTCTTAGGGCGCGCCCATGATGTATTCAACCTCAAAACGACATATTTGCTTGTATATTTTTCTGATTTTATTTATTTATTATTTGTTTAGTTCTTCGTACTCAAACCCATTTATCTGGCGCCGCCTTAGCAAGGGCGGAAACTGTCTTGAACCTTCCTCAAGACCAAAAGGACCTCAAGAATTTGATCACCATTGAAAAGTTAAAGGAAGTGGGCTTTTTATCCGAGAGAGTAGGAACGATTCAGCCTGCCCTTCATTCGGACGAGGACGCGTCCTCAGAGGAAGAAAGATCCGAGGGTGATCTTTCTCTTAGTGACCTAGAAGGTGATCCCGTTTTTTGACCAACCGTTTGTTGACCATAGTATCTTTTATACATCGCTTTGACCCCTTATCTGTTTACAATGCATGCTTTTTAGGGCGCGCCTTAAAGGATGTTATTCTGACTGCTATTCTTTGTTTATTTGCAGAAATGCCGCCAAAAATTCCAAGGGGTTGGTCAACCAAACCCAAGAAGGTTGCGGACAAGAAGAAATCTGAGACTCTCCCTTCCTCCTCCATGCCTAAGTCTCCCACCAAAGTATCCTCCCAGAGGGCGCCCCCTAGCCAAGGCGCGCCCCCACCTAAGAAGCAAAAGGTCATAGAGGGATCGGCCTTCAGCTCCCTTGTCTCTTCGTGCATTGGGGAGTTAGCCCATCCTCTCATCGTGGATGATGATTTGACATTCTGGTCGTCCATGAAAGACGATGAGGCTGATAACGCTCTAATCCGCTCAGCTGGGGAGGTGTACTTCCATGTGATGAATAGGTCGAGATCATGGAGTAAGGATAAGGCGCGCCTTAACAAGTTAGAGAAAGAGGAAGAACGCCGCCAAACCGAACTAACCGCTGCCATTCAGGCTAAGGCGCGCCTTGAAACAGACCTAACAGCTTCCAGGAACCAGCTTTCTAAAGCCGAGACCAACCTGTCCCTTGCGAATTCTGAGTTGGCAAAACTCAAAAAGGAAAAAGAGGATGCGTCAAAGATTATTGATGGTCTTTTTATAGATAAAAACTTTTGGGAGAAGCAGGAGGAGGCTGCTAGAGAGGAAGGCAAGGCATTGGGTTTTCATGATTTTCTACGGGGATTTCTGGCCTTTAAACCTGATTTTGACTGGTCGAGATGGGGTCCTGCTACAAAGGAATTCATAGAGGAATTCAAAGTGGATGAAGCTGAGGCCATTGTCTCCAAAAAATCTGAATTGGAGGAGGACGTTAAAGCCCAACTTGCAGAGGCCGCGCAGTTGACAGAAAACACCAGGAATGTAGCAAGTCCCCAGGCGCGCCTTGAAGGTGACATCGCCCTAGCTGATCCCGAGAATCCCGTCGTGGTTTCTCCCCTTAACTCATTTCCTCCTCCAGAATGATTGTATTTCTTTGTACTCGATGTGCAGGTCCTCTGTAAAACCTTGCAACTTGTAAACAATTATCATATTTTGAATGCCATGTCGATGTATGGCGCGCCTAACATATGGAGGTTACTTATTATCTCATATTTTTAAGCCTCTTGTGTATGCTTGTTTATCTTATGTAGATAATGCCTGTGCTTATTTAGAGTTTTAGGGCGCGCCCCATGTTTCTTGCTCGTAAGCCCATTAAATGCCTTATCATTACTTTAGCGCCTGTGTTGAAGCTCGTTTTTATGGCAGTCTGTGAGTACTAGGCGCGCCTTACTAGTCTTTGTTGCCTAGACCATATATATATATATATATATATATATATATATATATATATATATATATATATTTTATATATATATATGAAAATATTCATACATCCCGGATCTTTGTTACTACTAATCGTGATTTAATACAAGGCGCGCCGTAATAATTTTCTCCCTGTATATGGCAATTCATATAACAATCCCTGGCGCACCTGCACTAACCGAATATGTGTGGCACAGATATTCCAAAAGTAAAGAACTAGCATACCATACGTCAAGAAATAGCACACCATAGTCAAAAATAAAAAATAGCACACCATAGGCCTGCTACCCCTCTAGAGGAGGAGTGAACTTGAGTTTTACTTCTACTTCTACTGATAATTTAAAAATCGTCTTAACATAACATAGAAATCATGCAGGGCTCGCTTTACTGGAAATATTTCTTCAAATGTTCCGCATTCCATGCTCTTGGGATGGATTTGCCCTCCAAATCTTCTAGGTAGAAAGTTCCCTTCCATAATGCTGCTCTGATTTTGTATGGTCCTTCCCAGTTAGGTCCAAATACTCCATGACTTGCCGTCTTAACATGAGGCATCACCTTCCTCAGCACCAGGTCACCTACTTGAATTGGCCTTTCCTTAACCTTCGAGTCGTAGTATTTTGCCGTCCTCTGCTGATACGCTGCTAACCTCACCTGAGCATTAGTTCTTGTCTCTTCCAACAAGTCTAGGTAGAGTCTGTGATTCACCTCCTGGATCTCTTCCTGAAAAATTATGGGGTTCGACTACTATAATAATCATGATTTCTTCAGTGGAGTTCAAATAAAACTTTGTATTTACTACCTGAAATTTATCCCTCCTCAAGGACCCGGCTCCGATCTCAACTGGCACCATGGCTTCACATCCATATGTTAGGACGAAAGGCGACTCTCCTGTGGTACTTTTAGGAGTAGTGTTGTAAGACCATAACACCTGGAGTTTGAAAGGGTTTAACATACACCATCCTTCCATAAATTACGCATACTGAAATTTTTTCGTATACCTGAGGTAGTTCTTCCGGCCAACTTCCCTTGCTTTCCTCTAACTTGGCTTTCAGGGTGTGCTTGATGATTTTATTGATGGCTTCGGTTTGTCCATTGCTTTGAGGGTGGTATACTGCCGCAAAATCTTTCTTTATAGATAAGTTCTCACATAGGGTCCTCAATTCCTTGCTGTCGAATTGCTTTTCATTATCAGAGACCAGCTTGTATGGGATGCCAAACCTGCAAACAATGGCGTTAAATACAAAGTCTGTTATCTTCTTGGCTGTTATGGTTGCAAGAGGAGCGGCTTCCGCCCACTTGGTAAAATAATCCACTGCTACCACGGCGTATTTGACTCCTCCTTTCCCTCTTGGTAATTCTCCTATTAGATCGATCCCCCACATGGCGAACGGCCATGGGCTTGTCATGGAGGTAAGAGAAGCCACAGGGTTTGTGATGTAGTTGGCATATCTTTGGCATTTGTCACACGCCCTAGCGAATTCATAGGCATCCTTCTTCATTGTAGGCCAATAGTATCCTTGCCTGAGAATTTTCATGGCTAGGGAATTACCCCCCGAGTGGTTGCCACAAATACCCTCATGTACCTCTCTCATGATGTAAGTGCACTCTTCTCCATCTATGCACTTAAGTAAGGGTTGGTTGAATCCTCTTCTATATAATGCCCCATCATACTCCACATACCTGGCTGCTTTGTACCGAAGTTTCCTAGCTTCTCCCTTGTCCTCTGGAAGTTTTCCTTTCTTCAAAAATTCCCAAATAGGTGTTTTCCATGTGATTTCTTCTAGAGTTTCTCCATCAATTGCCATAACCTCTTCTCTTGGAATGCTTGGCGCTTCCCGAATCTCCAGGGGGATGACTCCTAACATTGTAGCATTTTTTTGTGATCCCAGTTTTGCCAGGGCATCTGCCTCGAAGTTTTGACCTCGGGGGATCTGCTCTATGCGAACCTCTGTAAATTTCATTATCAGGTGCTTGGCACATTCGAGATACATCTCTGTCTTGGGACCTCTTGCCTGATACCCTCCTTTCACTTGATATACTACCAACATCGAATCACTTTTGACAATTAAATGAGTTGCTTTCATTTCAAGGGCAAGTTTCATTCCAGCAATGAAGGCTTCATACTCCGCATCGTTGTTAGTGGCTCGAAAGGCAAAGTGAATTGCGCTCATAAGATGATGTCCTTCAGGGCTGATGAGGACTATGCCGGCCCCGGCTCCTTCATTATTCACAGCTCCATCAACATGCAATGTCCACCATGCCTTTGGAATTTCCCTTTTTCTCCTTAGAGAAGTGTGTGCCGCTTTTACCGGAATCATGGCTCGTTCATAATTTTCAAAGTCTGGTGGAAATTCTAAAACAAAGTCTGCTAGAGCCTGTCCTTTAATAGAACTCCTTGGCTTATACTCGATGTCAAATTGCCCCAATTCAACTGCCCATTTCAGCATTCTCCCTGATGTCTCTGGCCGATGCATGACTTGTTTGAGTGGATAAGCTGTCCTGACCTCGATTTTGTGAGCCTGGAAGTAGGGCCTTAGCTTTCTTGCTGCCAGTATCAAGGCATAGACCAGTTTTTCCATGTTAGAGTATCTTGTTTCGGCGTCGAGAAGTCTCTTGCTCACATAGTAGACTGGGGACTGCGAGTCGTTCTCTTCTTTTACTAGGACAACACTAACTGAGTATTCAGAAATGGCCAAGTAGAGAATCAATGTTTCCCCTTCACTTGGCTTAGCTAACAGAGGCGGCTTCCCCAAATGTTCTTTTATTTTCTGGAAAGCTTCTTCACATTCTGGAGTCCACACAAAGTCCTTAGCTACTCCCTTGATGGCTTGGAAGAACTCTTTGCATTTGTCTGATGATTTTGACACAAACCTGTTGAGAGCAGCTACCCTTCCAGTTAAGCTCTGTACCTGCTTCACGGTGGTTGGTGATTTCATATCGAGTAGAGCTTGGATTTTGACAGGATTTGCTTCAATTCCCCTATGATTGACTATAAACCCAAGGAATTTTCCTGATTCCACCCCGAACACACACTTCTGAGGATTAAGCTTCATTCTATACTTCCTGAGAATATTGAACATCTCCTCCAAGTGTCTTACATGAGTGCTGGCTTGTTTAGATTTCACCAGCATGTCGTCCACATACACTTCCATTGTCTTACCAATTTGATCTTTAAACATCATGTTCACTAGCCTTTGATAGGTCGCCCCAGCATTGATCAAGCCGAAAGGCATACCAATGTAGCAATATAGTCCTCTGTCTGTGATAAAGGAGGTATGTTCTTGATCTGACTCGTGCATTGGAATTTGATTGTACCCCGAATATGCGTCCATGAAACTAAGGAGTGCATGGCCAGCCGTCGCATCTACCAACTGGTCAATTCTTGGGAGAGGGAAGCTATCCTTAGGACAGGCCTTGTTCAAATCAGTGAAATCAATGCATGTCCTCCATTTCCCGTTGGGCTTTTCTACCAAGACGGGGTTCGCCAGCCATTCAGGGTAGTAGGATTCCTTAATTAAGCCAACTTCCAATAATCTGTCCACTTCTTCCCGCAATGCTTGAGCTCTTTCACCACTGACTGGGCGACGTTTCTGCCTCATCCCTTTCTTTGTGGGATCAATGTTAAGATGGTGGCACATTACTTTAGGATCTATCCCTACCATATCAGTATGACTCCATGCAAAAACATCCAGGTTAGATCTTAGGAAATTTATCAACTCTTCTTGTAAGGCGGGCTCAAGGTGTGAACCAATTTTCAAAACTTTTGAAGGATCCTTCATATCTACTGGGATGGATAATGTATCTTCTGCTGGCCCTGATCTTTCTGTCGTAAGAGGCATTCGAGGGTCTAGGTCAAAGTTGACGTCGTCTTCTTCCTTCTCACCTTTAGAGGGCGCGCCCTCCTTTCTTGGAAAACTGAGACAATCTTCTTCTAACTCAATGACGGGAAGAGATTCGGGTACTACCGCTTTGCCCTTCTTTTTTCTGGCCAAAGTTTGTTCTTCAGTCTCCTCGTCATTAGTGTCTCCCACCATATCTTCCACGGGCTCCGGTGTGGAAGGTGCTCCCAACATTAGAATTTGAGGACATGGTTTGTCTTCGAGGTACAAGGCCTCTTCTTCTTTGGGGAATTCCACAGTATACAGAACATTCACTATGGCTTTTCCTTGGTTTTCCATCATGTTGGTTGACTGATGTTGTCTTAGACTTCTTGTTTTCTCAAACACTTTTAGTGATTTGTTATAGCATTCCCTTGAATCGAATTGGCATCCCTTCACACATCCTATCCCAGCAGGTGTGGGAAACTTCATAGATAAGTGGTAGATGGAAGTGATGACTCTCATCTCTTTCAGGAGTGGTCTCCCAATCAGAGCGTTGTGGGTTGACTCATGATCCACTACTAAAAACTCGATGATCTGGGTTGATGAGAGCGCTCCTTCTCCAAGAGTGACAGGAAGACGGATGGTTCCCTTAGCGGGGATAGACTCTCCTCCAAAGCCATATAGGAAGATGTTCTCCATGGTCATGTCTTTGTCAAGAAGTCCCATTTTTCTATATGTGTTGTAGTACAGGATGTTTGCTGAGCTTCCGTTATCCACAAATACTCGATGGACATTCACCGTCCTGATCTTTACTGCTATTACTAGGGCGTCATTATGTGGGTGATGTACCCACTTGGCGTCCTCCTCCGTGAAGGTAATGTCTGTGGATTCTCCTCTGAAGAGCTTCGTTGGCCTTGAAGAAAGGCTATTGACATTAGTGAGAGGTCGGTACTTGGCTTCCTTCGCGTATCTTTCCATGGCATTTTTTCCATCACCTGCTATATGATGTCCGCCGAATATAGTGTGAATGTTGTCTGCTCTGACAAAGGTGGATTCTGAAGTTGGTTTCTCATTATTGGCTCCTAAGCCGGGCTTCCTCTCCCTCCTTGGAAAGGGATGATCAACTTTGTATTTCTTTACCCACTCGGTGAGGTGCCCTTCTTTTATTAGCACTTCGATCTCGTCTTTCAGTTGCCGACATTCGTGAGTGTTGTGCCCCGCAGATTCGTGATATTCGCAATATTTCTTTTGATATTTGCTTTGCCAAGCCGATGGGGGAGGAGGTCTCCTGAACAATCCCTTGTTTTTGTTGACTTCATAAATGTGCTCTACTCCGGCTACCAGGGGGGTATATCCGTCTCTCCTTTTTTCATAGGACTGAGGTGGGCTCCAGTTCCTCCTACTATCCGTCATATTCACCCGATTTGGACTCGTCGGCTTTCTCCTATAGTCAGAGGGTGGAGTTCTATCCCTCTTCTTCAAATTTTTGGACTTTGAATTCGATTGATTGTTGTCTTCCAAAGATTGTTCGATTCTTTTGAAGGGTTCTGCCTCGGCGTATAAGGAGGCCAAAGTTGATGGCTCTTTCCCTTGCAAATGCTTCCAGAAATCTGTTCCAACTCTCAAACCTGCAATGAGGAAACTTTTCAAGGTATCATCCGTCGCTCCCCTAACTCCTGTAGCTTCAGCATTGAATCTTTTGAAGTATGCTTGGAGGGATTCATCGTCCCTTTGTTTGACATTAGCTAGAGTTGTGACCGGGGGAGCATATTTCACCGCAGCCTGGAACTGTGTTAGGAAGAGAAGTTGCATCTGGTCCCAGGTTGTGACAGTTCCCGCTCCCAACTTCTGAAACCATATTTGAGCGATATCCCTTAGTGTAGCAGCCAAGAGCCGACATCTAGCCAGAGTCTACACCTGATAAACATCCATGTCCGTGTTGAATTTTCCCAGATATTCAACTGGGTCTGAATTTCCATGATAGCGGAGATCAGTAGTACTTCGATAGCCTTGTGGGAGTGGAGCGTCCCTTACTGCTTGAGAGAAGGGAGACGGGGCCTGCACCAAGGTAGTAGGCCTTCCCCCGTCGAGGAGTGTGAGAAGCTTCTTCAATTCATCAACATTTACACAACTTACACCAGGTATATTTTGCATTCCTGAAAGTTGGGATAAAGGGCTTACCTGGGGGGCAATAGCTAGGGGCGCGCCCTGAGGGGTGGGCGTGACTTGATGGAGAGGATGGGGCGCGTCCCGAGGGATGGGCGCGGCTTGGAGAGGAGGGGGCGCGTCCTCCGCTTGGGTGACAGGCACTGAGAGGACGCCCGACGTTGCATGGAAGGCGGGCGCACCCACCACTTGACCCACGGGAGGAGCCATACTCTGGTTCACTCGAGTATTCCTCGGCGCGCCTTCTCTGGTGTTTCGATTGCTTTGGGTATTTTACCCCCGAGGAGCTGGACGTCTGTCTTCAGATGAGTTTTCAGAATAAACAGGGGTGATGATGGGTTCGGCGTTGTGACGCCTCCAATGAGGGAGGGGCCTCTGACTCATGTAATCATTCTCTCTCCTTCCTTGTCGATTTGACACAGCCTCGTGATTACGTGGGTTTATTCTCCGTGGAAAGCCCTCATCTGGGTGGATTGATCTTAGAGGCAGAGGATTGATGATGGGGCCTCCCTCTGTCTGCTTCCCTCTCCTGTGAGGTTGGTCCTCCTCTTCCCCCTGCAAAACCAATCTTCCATTCCTGTCACGAATAAAAGGTCTACGGTGCTCCGAGGTTACCTGGGCATTATGCCTTCGATTGACAGCATGACTCGAGCGATGTGGGTGCGGAGGATGTTGGACTTCTCCTGCTAGGACTATACCCCTTTCAACATTCTCCTGATGATCCTGATTGGTAGCACCGCTCCCAAATTCTAGCCTTCTGGGGGTGACTCCGTGAAACCTTCCATCCCGATTATCTTCAAGTCTTCTGCCTCTTTCATCAAGGGTATGACCCCTTCCTTCTATCATTGCTTCTTTCTCAGGGCGCCGCTCAAGGGTGCGCAGGCGCTCGTCAAATCCATTGAAGTTCTCGTGGAGGCTCCTGACCGTATCACCAATCAGAAACAGCTGCTCCATTATCTCAGAGTTGGTCATCATAACGGGTGGAGGTCCTCCTACAATTCGCCCAACATCCGTATACTCAGGAACATATTCATCATGGTGATGGTAATTCCTGCTATTCAGACCACGACTCTGGCCAGGCGACCGTGTTTCTTGCTCCCTTCCATCTTTCGTCTGATGATCTTTTGGTTGAGACATCTTTTCTCCTTAGATGTTGGTGCCCTCCTTCTAGCGCCAATTTGTTATGGAGAAATCTGGTAATCAACAAAGATCGAGGTTCTTTGCCGGAAAAAGATCTGACAAGGCTGAGATGCGGTGGAGCTTGGTGGTTTGTATGAGATTGGGGGCTGAGATTGCTAGGTTTTAGAATAACTAGAGCTTTGTGTTCTCTGGCGGCTGTGAGCTCTAATAATTCCAACCCCCAACAATGTGCCTACGTACCTCTATTTATAGGCAAAATAGAGGATCAAGCCCACGTAGTTCTTGGCAAAGCGGAGGCCCGTTAGGAAACCTGAGTTTCCTTCTTCAAATCGAATGCAGAGAAGGCAAGTGGAACCTTCCTGGAAGAGGACTCTACATTCGGGCTCATTCGGATAGGTCAAAGCCCAGTATAAGGTCCAAGGACTTCATGGATCCGTCATTGACCCGGAAACCGTGGGCTCTAACCGGTCCACTACAGCTATTTCCGAGGATACCTTGACTGGAGGCCAGCAGTAGATCCACCACAAATCGTAGGTCACGTCCTAAGCCCCCAGACGAGGGCAACCCGCCTGAGTACAGGGAAAGGATCTCCCAAGATTAGGCCAAATATGCCCTCATAGCTTCCCGACGAGGGCAACTCGAGGAATGTGAAGCTATGATCTTTAATAACTTTGATCGGATCAAGGACAACTAACTCAGCCGTTCCCCCACATTGGGCGCGCCCTCTATCCACCAGACAAAGGCGCGCCTGGACGTCACCATTACCTGATATTCCGGCTTCTTCCCGCAAAACTTTGATAACCACAACTCTGACTCCGGCTGACATTGATCCTGGGCGCGCCTACGTGGCATGATCCACATAGGGCGCGTCTTCCTCATCAAAAATGACGCATAACACTACCAAATAAGTAAATAAGCACAAGTATCTTGTACCACAAATTTAAACACAAAAAAGGGGAAGTCTGAAGTCCATGATTTTCAAGGAAAATCTCATCACGAAGTTGACTTCATAAGTACATATGCTAGGTAGGAATGACGAAACTCTTCGGAATCCTTAGGAAAGTCATTTAAACAAAAACTCCATACGACTCTTTGATAATATTCTCCAGCAACTAATATCCGAATTATCCACGGCATTGTAGCCTAGCGGATATTTAACTTCAGTGGAGGTAGGATGTGTGAGTATTTAAATACTTTTGTAATTGGCACAAAAGCAACAACAACACGAGACCGGTACTATTCTCACAAACCCAATTTTTATGCCACCTAAGATTAGAAATAAGGGCTCTTAGCAATGACTCTTTCAAGAAACAATTAGCATAGACTAAGATTAAAGAAATGTTTTAGATTTAAACAATATTAACTAGGTCTCAAACTGAAAACGTTGTTTAAACATTGGTCACTGATAACTTCTCCATCACTAAAATAGCACAACATTATAAACCACCAATATAAACGAGCTTCTCAAGTAATGAAATTCTAAAAATTAATCTATAAGATGGAACTATGATATCATAGTTTTACATACGATTTAAATGTTTAGCATGCTTGGGTCGTCTAAATAAAGTAGCAGTTGTATGACTCATCCTTTAACAAATTTCATAGAACGTTATATCACATTTTCAAAGAATAAAGTTAGCTTCCGATACATCCAGCCTTGGCTTTTTAGACCGGAACCCCTTAACGACACACTTCCTTTGCGTTACTACATACTGAGACATGTTCTTGAAACAAACTGGCAAAAAAGCTCTAATGAGAATAACTCAGAAGTTAAAATTAAAATTATGTTTTTGCTGATAAAAATAACATATGATCCGATTAAAGCTATATTATATCTTAACATTTTTAGAGAGGTGATTCCTTAAAATTATCTGAGCTCAGGTTCCGGAGTGGTCTCAGGTTCGAGCCTTTCCACCCCAAAATAGTTAAATTTATTTGTCTGTCTGTTTGTTATTGTAGTCAGGGCTATAAATGAGTCGAGTCGAGTCGAGCCGAGCCAAATTATCAAGTCAAACTCTTTCGGGATTAAGTTCGGCTTATTTATGAAACGAATTTAAAGATTGTTCTCAGTTTGGCTCCGTAAAGATAACAAGCTCAAAATAGTCATCAATGACGCATTATAACGAGAACCAAGAAACAGAATGAAAGCACAAAGGGCAGCTTAACCACCATGGGTGTGTTTGAGATTGCTCTTGTAGACAGCAACAACAGCTTATTTTGAAAAAACTGATGAAAAACTGTTTGGTAAATTTTAAAAACAGTTTTCTGGAAAAGTGCTTTTAATCTAAAAGCTGTTTTTAGAGAAAGCAGGTCACTCATGTTTTTGAAAAAAATTATTTTTCAACTTTTGCAGGTAGTAACTACATTTTTCACTACCAGCCCATCCCAAAAACATTATTTTTTTTATATTATATCTTAAAATATAAATAAATAAAAAATTATCAAATAGTCATTTGATTCTCTTTCTACCAGCACTTTTTTTAACAGCACAATAATTTTAAACAGTAATCTAAACGGAGCGTGAAAAGATATTTAATATCTTGGTAGTTATTATTTAAGTTAAATGAGACCTAATTTTCAGGAACTAGTTGTTTTATGTATTCCAGTCACTAATTCACGTTGTTAATACGTGAGCTACTTTCCTGCTTTCAGTTATCTTTTGTAAGGCTATTTATATATAGCTATTTCTTTGTTTAATAGTGGAAGCATTTTGAAGGGCATATAATTTGCTTACAGAGAGTTCTTTCAATATAGTTATTTACTCTACAAATTGGTATCAGAGCCACATACATGAAGTAAAAACTAAAATGAGTGAAGACAAGTTTTCTGCAAAGATTCCTCACTTTGATGGTCAATACTATGATCATTGAAGTGAAATGATGAAGAACTTGCTTAGAGCTAAAGGATTATGGAGTTTGATCGAAAATGGGTTTCAGGAGCATATTCAAAGGACAATAGAGACAAGTACACAAACGAGACAAACTATGCAAGAAAGAATACTAACAGATGCGCAAAATGAGCAGTTACAGAATGAAAGAACAAGGGACCACAAGGTGAAACACTATCTTTTTCGAGCCATTGATCGAGTGGTGTTTGAACAAGTGTTGGACAAGAGCACGTCCAAAAGTTTCTAGGACTCGCTGAAAAGGAAGTATGGTGGGAATGATCGAGTGAAAAAGCATATTCTCAACACTTTAAGAAGAGAATTTGAAGTGCTTGAGATGAAAGAAAGTGAGACAATCACTGAATATTTTGCTAGAGTCATAGTGGTGGCAAACAAGATGAGAAGCAATGGAGAGGTAATGTTAGATGGACAAATTATGCAGAAGGTCCTTCGAACATTAACAAACAAGTTTACTTACGTTGTTATATCTGTAGAGGAATCAAAGGACACTTCAACAATGTCAATTGACGAATTGCAAAGTTCTTTTGTCATCCATGAGCAGAAATTTAAGGGAACCAACCGTGACAATGAGCAAGTTCTGAAGGTTAAAGATCATTCTAGTGGTAGAGGACGTGGAAGGACACCATTTCGTGGACGAGGGCGTGAGAGAGGACGTCAAAACTTTACTCGAGCAACAGTGGAGTACTACAAATGTCATAATTTAGGACATTTCCAATATGAATGTCCTAAGTGGAATAAAGAGGCGAATTTTGCTCAAATAGATGCAGATGAAGAACTTTTGTTGATGACATATATGGAAAAATATGATATAAAGAGGAGAGATGCATGGTTTATTGACTCTGGATGTTCAAATCACATGTGCGGTGATAGAAGTATGTTTACAAGTCTAGTAACCGTAGTCCAACATTCTGTTAAATGCGGTAATAATACAAGAATGAGTGTGACCGGAAAAGGTAGTGTGAAATTGGTATTTAATGGAACTAGTTTTGTGGTGAATGATGTTTATTATGTTCCGGATCTTGAAAATAATTTACTAAGTGTTGGACAATTACAAGAAAAAGGGATTGTTGTGCTTATGCATAATGGCTTGTGTAAAATTTATCATCCAGCAAAGGGGTTGATTGCTCGCACCAACATGAGTGTAAATCGAATGTTTTTTTTATTAAATGAAAGGACCACTATTTCAACTAAATTGGTTGAAAACTGTTTTCACACCAGTGGTTCAGATCCTGCGTATCTTTCGCATCAGAGATATGGACATTTGAGTCATAAGGGCTTGAAAACTCTAAGCACAAAAAGGATGGTGGAAGGACTGCCTGAACTTACAAGTTCTAAGTTTACCTGCACAGATTGTTTTACAGGAAAACAACACCGAAATATGATATCGTCAAGTAGTAAATGGAGAGCAAGCCAGGTTCTAGAACTTATTCATGCTGACATTTGTGGTCCTATTGAGCCTACATCCAATAGTGGAAAAAGATATATATTGTGTTTCATTGATGACTTTAGTCAGAAAAGTTAGGCATATTTATTAGTTCTAAAGTCAGAGGCTCTACAGTGCTTCAAGAAGTTTAAACAAATGGTAGAAAAAAATATCAGAAAAGTCTATTAAATGGTTGAGAACAGATAGAGGAGGAGAATTCACATCCCAGGATTTCAAGTTCTTTTGTGAGGAACATGGCATCAGACGTCAACTTACAACTGCGTACACTCCTCATCAAAATGGAGTTGCTGAGCGGAAGAACCGAACAGTGATGAATATGGTGCGATGCATGTTAGTAGCAAAGAAAATGCCAAAATCATTTTGGGGTGAAGCTGTTATGTGGACATTTTATCTGCTCAATCGTTGTCCTACACTTGTAGACTTGTAGTAATGAACAAGACTCCACAAGAAGCATGGTCAGGTGAAAAACCTTCAGTTGCTGACTTCAGAGTTTGGGGATGTATTGCTCACGCTCATGTCCCAGATGCCAAACGAGGTAAATTAGATGATAAAAGCTCTCTGTGTATTTTATTGGGGATTAGTGATGAGTCTAAAGGATACAGATTATATAATCCTAAGACTAATGAAATAGTAGTGAGCAAGGATGTTGTGTTTGAGGAAGATCGGTCTTGGGAATGGAGTTCAAATTATGATAACCAAATAAAGGCGAACTTGGAGTGGGGTGATTTTGATTATAGTGATGAAGAGACTAATAGTGGAGCTGAGATTGAAAATGATATATAACTCAACAGGGAAGGTGGAAATAATGGGAGTGACGACCATACTAATGATGGTCAAAATGGTGATAATAGTTCTCAAGTAATTGAAACACGTGGAAGAGAAAGAAGACAACCAACATGGATGCATGATTATGTGAATGGTGATGAGTTAAGTGAAGAGGAAGCAGAAGCGTACATGGTTCAGGATGTCAACAACGAAGATCCAACTGTTTTTGAAGAAGCCGTAAAGCATGAAAAATGGAGAAAAGCAATGGATAATGAAATGAAATCGATCGAAAAGAACAAAACTTGGGATCTCGTGGACCTACCAAAAGGAGCACGGAAAATTGGAGTCAAGTGGATATACAAAACAAAATTTAATGAGGATGGTGAAGTTAATAAATATAAGGCTCGTTTGGTTGCTAAGGGGTACGCACAACAACATGAAATTGATTTTACTGAAACATTTGCTCCAGTGACTCGCATGGAAACAGTAAGAATGATAGTGGCATTGGCGGCATTCAGAGGATGGGAGATTTTTCAGATGGATGTTAAATCCGCTTTTCTTCACGGAGAATTGAGCGAAGATGTGTATGTTGAGCAGCCCAAGGGATATGTGAAGAAGGGAAAAGAACATATGGTTTATAAGTTATATAAAGTTTTGTACGGATTACGACAAGTACCAAGAGCTTGGTTCAAGCGTATAGAGTCTTATTTTCTGAGTGAAGGGTATGAAAGGTGCCCAAATGAACAGACATTGTTCATCAAGCGGAGTAATGGAGGTAAGATATTAATTGTTAACATTTATGTTGATGATTTGATATACACTGGTAATGATACAAGTATGATGATTGGGTTTAAGAATTCTATGATGCAAGCTTTTGACATGTCTGACTTAGGAAAAATGAGATTTTTTCTTGGTATAGAAGTACTGCAGAAATCAGAAAGAATTTTTATTTGTCAAAGAAGATATACCAACGATATCTTAAAGAAGTTTGCCATGTCAGAAAGCAAACCAGTGAATACTCCTCTTGTTCCAAGATTTAAGATTAACAGAGATGTTGGTGGAATGGCTGTAAATGATACATACTATAAGCAGATTGTTGGAAGTTTAATGTACCTTACGGCCACTAGACCGGATATTATGTTCAGTGTAAGCTTGATTAGTAGGTATATGTCAAAACCTACAGAGTTGCATTTACAAGATGCAAAGAGAATCCTAAGATATTTGAACGGAACTACTGGTGATGGCATTTTCTATAAGAAAAAAAGGTGATGCTGACTTGTTGGCTTTTACGGATTCTGACTATGCAGGAGATGAAGAAGATTCTAAAAGCACTTCAGGTTATGTATTCATGTTAAGCTCTGGAGCAGTGACTTGGATGTCCAAAAAACAACCCATTGTTACTCTTTCAACTATTGAAGTCGAGTATGTAGCTGCTGTCGCAAGTGCATGTCAAGCTGTGTGGATGAGACGGGTGTTGAAGAAATCAAGTCATGATCAAAGAGGAAGTACTACTATCATGTGTGATAATACTTCTACAATTAATCTTTCCAAAAATCCAGTACTACATGGAAGGAGTAGCACATTCGTGTAAGATTTCATTATTTAAGAGAACTTGCAAAGGATGGAGAAGTCGAGCTAGTACACTGTGGGACTCAGGATCAAGTTGCGGATTTGATGACTAAAGCGTTAAAGTTGGAAGCATTTCAGAAACTGAGACAAGAAATGGGAGTGATTGATTTTGTTAAAGTAAACTAGCTGCATGATGCAACTAGTTTAAGGGAGGGTATGAAAAGATATTTAATATCTTGGTAGTTACAGTATTATTTAAGTTAAATAAGTCCTAGTTTTCAGGAACTAGTTGTTTTATGTATTCCTGTCACTAATTCACGTTGTTAATACATGAGCTACTTTCTGCTTTCGGTTATCTTTTGTAAGGCTATATTTATACATAGCTATTTCTTTGTTTAATGGTGGAAGCATTTTGAAGGGCATATAATTTGTTTAGAGAGAGTTCTTTCAATATAATTATTTACTCTACAGAGCGTGTATCTCAGCTTAACTTAAGCAGATACTTTGTATATATATGCAATATATTGGTCCTGTTTGGCAACCCATTTTTTCCAGAAATAAGTCCTTATTTCCGGGAAAAAGTAAGGATGTATGTAATTTTTCTGAAAATAAGTAAATTATTTTTTATTTTGAAAATAATATTTGATTTTAAAATTCTAAAATAAATATTTATCTTTAAAAAAAATAAAAAAATGTAAAAAATAAAAATAAAATAAATTACTTATTTTAAGTTTAAGAAACTCCAAACAGTCATATTATGTTTATATATGTTGCTTAAAGCATAGTTGATGTTTAGCAGGACTCTAGAGTCTGTAATCATTCGCTTCCTAGTTTCTAATATTTCTTCACTTTCTCATCACTCCCAAAATTTCTCAAATATTTAACTGTTAAATTATTATTTGTAATTTATCTCATAAATTAATTGTTGCAAGTTCATGTAAATGATATTTGATTTTTTATTCAAATATAAGTAAAATAAATAATTTCTATATATTTAATATTTTTTAATATTAATATTTTATTATTTTTATGATTGTTAATGTATCTTTTATAAGCATATGGTGAATTCACAAAATTAATATGTTTCATATTTTAATGAAATTTTTTATATAACGAAATTATTTAATTTGATTTTTCGTTGCGAACCGGATGAGATTATTTAATATACACAATCTTTTAATTAAAATAAATTTAAAACACAACATTTTAAGAATAAAAATAAACTTAAATTATATATATATAATTTTTTTAAATAAATATAATAAAATACCAAAAAAGAATTGTGTATCACAGGATACAAGCTACTAAGCTATTAAAAATAAACAACAATCAAAAAGATCAAACATACATTTGATAATTATAATAATCCCGAATTTTTGTTTTGTTTTGGCTTTTTCAAAAGAATTTTTTGTTGTTGATCAATTTCAATACAAAATTTATTGTTTATAAATGTCTATTCTATTTTTTCCAATTTCGGGTCGTTTGAGTTTTTTTTATCAGAGAGGTTTTTTATAAATGATTGCACAAATAAAATGTGGCAGAGATTTTTCTAGGCCTAATGATATCAGTCCAACCATTGGAACGAAATTAGCTACTGTATTTCGAAAGAAATTGATCTCGCTTTTCTTCTAGGCCGGAGCCAATAGACAATACTAACTACGTATCCAAGCCTTCTTCCCAAATGTAACATTGCATGCTGCTGCCACTTCTTCCAACTAGCCGGCCGATGTATCACAGATCACCAAAACGTGACGAAATCGCCCTTTTTGACCTCTCCTAAAAAAAATATTATATAAAGTAAAAAATGTATGTATTTTTTAATTTAAAAACTGAATGGAAGTATTTTTCTTAACATGACAGCCACAACATCGGGCTTTTGACATTTTTAGTCCAGTAACGAGCTGCTGGAAAGTTTACAAGAGATGCAATTCATGAAAGATGTTCACATGCAGGAACAATGTATCAACCAACTACTGCAAGTCTGCAAAAACTGCCAAGTCTAATTATATCATGAAAAGTAACAAAGCAAGGAAGCATTCTCTGAATAGCAAGCTAAGTGGTGGTTATGGGGATCCATGTATTATAGCCTTATCACCTTCATGTCCTGCAACCATCTCCTTAACGAGCTCGTTTAGATAGTTCCCCACCGATCTGCCTTCTTCATTGGCCAGGTGCGCGACATAATTGCCTAAGCCAATCTTGTGACTTTTCCTAGTTGACACTACAGCTTTCTCAGCATCTTCTGTCTGTTTGGCAGCCTCGGATATTGCCATCTTAGCAGAGGCCTTGGCATCTTCTGCCTCTTTGGAAACCTTCTCTAATTTCTCCCGGAGATCATGTATAATGAGAATAGCTTTGTATGCTTCTGCCCAACCTTCATCGCAGTCCCTCTCAAGCACTTTCATCTTATCACCGGAGCTGCGTTTTATATCCTTCCATGCTTGTATCCGAGTCTGGAGGTCAGCTACTTGCCTTCTTAGCCTCTTTGCTGATGCAAAACCAATGCACAGGTCTGGAATGCTCGAGGCAAAATGAAAGATAGAGCATTGGTATAATACGAAAAATTAGGCCAAGAATGTTAGCTATGAAGATAAAAATATAAGTACACTATATGAAATCATGATTCTCGCCAAAAGTTTTGAGTGCAGCTCAGATCTTGCCTTGTTCGCAAAGGCCCTGGCATCTTCTGCCTCCTTGGAAGCCTTCTCCAATTTCATCTTGAGACCATGGTTCTCGAATATAGCACTCTGTGCTTCTTTCCGAGCTTCATCGCGATCCCTCTCCAACACTTTCTTCATCTCATCCCAGCTCGCTTCCTGATCTTTCCAATGTTGGATCTGGCCCTCCAGGTCAGTTACTTGCTTCATCAGCTGATCTTTCTTCTTTCTTGATTTTGGGGAGAACTGAAAGATACAGCATTGGTAGACATGAAGATGTGACCAATAACTTTAGCTATTAAGATATATAAACGGTTAAATGTCATTTTCTTTACTCAACTAATCACAAACTTGCCATTTTCATCACTCAACTAATCACTAACTTGCAACTGAGTCATACAATTGAAAAATCTTTCACTCGGATCACTATACTACAAAAGATATTCATATCAATCATTAAACACAATAAAATTTTCACAGCCGATAAATTGGCTTGACTTTAAATAGAACTCCGTCAATTCATGCCAAATTAGCTGCCAGATCACAATTGACGTTTGTAAAACCCAACCCAACTCAACTTAAACCCACGACCCTTTTATTCAATACCCTAATATAACACTCATTATCCCCAAATTATACTAAACTTAACCCAATCTCAATACCTCCGATTAAACATTCAAACACCAACAGATTTAGAGACTTGATTGGGTATTAAGGTCTGCTTGAATGAAATTGAAGAACTTGAAGATGAGACTGAACTCGATATTAAAGATGAAGTCAAAGTCGATGTTATCTCAAGTGAAGCATAAATTATACACCAGACATCTAAGTGCAACCTTAAAATCAATATATTTAAGCAATCTAGTGATGACCTGTTCTGTTCTCGTAGAGTTTGGAATTTGAGACTACGAGAGGATACCATATGTTCATGGTGTTACTGCTATTCAAGATATTAGACAGAATCATATTAACTATATATTGCAAATTGCTATACAAAGAGATATACATGAGGTGTTACTCTTGGATATAAATATAGGTAAAGAATTATGGGAAGATGTAGATAGTGACTTATTATTACCCCCTTAAATTATTAAACAATTGAAAGATAGACCTAAAAAGATTAGAAGAAAAGAGATGAATATGAATTCTAATGGTTGGATTTATATAATTTTGTTGTATATTAACTAGGTCGGATATAAGCTTGCCAGTTTGCAATTAAATGAGTCATGTCATCTTTCCGTCCATTTTTTAACGTCAGTAACAATAGGTGACCTGAATAAAAGTTTAAAAGAGTGTAATGATTTGACTGAAAAGTTTTTTAGTTGGATGACCCAATTGCAAGTTAGTGATTAGTTGAATGATGAAACTTCCATTTAAACCAAGATGATATAAATATAAGAACGCGAGAAGCAAGGCAATTTCACCTCATGCATTTGTCTTTGAGCCTGTTGAGCAACAATCTCTCTGGTTTCCATGTTGATAGTAGACTCAAGCTCGGGATCGAGGATAGTTAACTCACGGTTGCCGGTTAATACTAACAAAACACAGAAAAAAGCATTAAAAGTGAGGCAACCAAAGACGTAAATAAGCACAAGTAAATTGCATCACAAATTCACACACAAAAAAGGGGAAATCACTTGGCAAAAAAAACAGAATAAAGGGAAAATCAAAAGTCTCACATACATGATTTTCAAGGACAATCTCATCACAAATTTGGCTTTTATGAATATATACGTGATGAATGACAAAACTCATCGGACTCCTAGAGAAAGTGTTTCCAAAGACTTCAGATGACTCGCTCATAAGATTCTTAAGCAACTCCTGACCCAAGGTTAGTGCTATTCTCATAAATGCAATTCCTACGCCACCTGTAATTAGAAGTGCGAGCTCTTACTAGCGGAGCTTCCACAGGGGACACTCAGCATTGACTCTTAACTAATTGTTTAGTTTTTTTACTAAATAACTTGGTCAAAAACTGAAAACATTGTTCTAATACTAACTACCAAAAAACTTTTCCATCTCTAATATAGCAGGATGCCATTATACCATTACCAACCACTAAAAACTAGCAGCAGGAGAAAAAGTTGAGCAGGATTCAGTCTAAATAACTTTTTGGCAATTCTATAACTCATTCTTCAACAAATTTCATAAAAAGATTTATCACATTTTCAAAGGAACCTCCTTCTATTTATAACTATAAAATTATGAAAACATACTAAAATTTGAAAAGAAAAATATTATGAAAGGGTCTGGGGGTGCAACTCACAACCTCCAGTCAGTTCAGCTTCTGTGGCAGCAGCTCCGGCAGCCAGAGTAGAACCACTGTCCACGGCCTTAGTTGCCACACTAGCCCTAACTCTCCTCAACTTTATCATAATTGCATTGTCCTCCTCATCAGTTTCAACTAAGGGCTTGGACTTCATTTCCATTGCTTTGGGAACCTTTGGCTGGCCATCCTGTGGAGCCACTCCTTCATTAACCTTCTCGTCATATATATATAAAGAGGACCGCATTGAGCCCTCATATGACACCATCCTCTCAGACTCCTTGGAAAAGTGAGATAGCACTGCAAAGAAGTAAATGCCATGAAATGAAATTATTAGTAAAACAAGGAACAATATACGGGAACTCATAAAACTAAAAAAAACGGCATATTGACTCATTGACACATGTTCTTTAAAAAAACTGTAAAATAAAGCCATGATAAGAAAGATTCAAAAGACAAAATGAAATTATGTTATTGTGTAAGTATACAGGAAGCAAGTATCTGATACATAATTTAGACTTCCACTTCATAGAGACAAATAAAATGAATCCCAGACTAGTAATCATGCATCATAACAATATTATCTTGAAGTTCTTCAAGTTTATCTTTCCTACTTTTTTTCTTGTTCCTATGTTGCAGTGCCTCCTTACACTTCTCTTGATCAATTGGACTGGATTTTTCACATGGAGCAACATTTCCTTTAACATGCGCTACATGCTTCTTCAATCGGCTAATATTTTCACACATCACTTTGTCACACAATTTGCACTTAATTTTCTCTAAATTATTTTCCATGACCAACTCTCCATAGTCCCATCCAATATCACGTGATTTTCTCTTTAAAGGATGAGTTGAACCTTCAGTTTGTGAACTGGACGCTGCTGAAAAGCCCACATTTAAACGAGTTCCCATTCCCAAGTCCTGAAAAATTAACGCAGATGCATCAACAATTAGTATGAGAAAACTGTATTTAGACATCCAGTCCTGTTTGAAATCAGCAATAATAGACAAAAGACGTAAGCGGCAACATATTTATTATCTACAAACAAAAATGCATCACTTGCACAAAAGATAATACAAACTCAGCTTTGGAATTTGTCAACATTTTACCATCATACACAATACACAAATATAAATCAACAGCAACTATGCATTATATGAAATGCATCAAATTTACTTGACAAAATCTCCAGTTATCGTACTATCTCATTCGGTAGATTCAACCTAAAATGAAGGAGTTAACCAGACCCCTTTAGGAAAGCTAAAAGCAATTACTCAAAATCACATATCAAGGAATCATAGCAAGTACAATTTACAAGTTTACAGTCACCAACATCTCGATAATTAAATTGAAAATGAACATGGATCCAAAATTAACAAACCAACTGCAGAAATTTAATAAAAAAAACTTATCGCAATTGCCAAATTAGTATTCTAAATTTTCAGAATTTCTATGATTATATGAACAGGACATCGTTCTTTAATTTAGTTAATTAAGAGGAGAATAAACGGAAAATATTAATAACAAACTCCGACTGTTTAAATCTCCTAACCCTCTACGTAGCTCCTTCTAATGCCAAATGTCGTCATTGTATTGATTCTAAAAAGTAGGTCCTTTGGCACTTAATAGTGGAATAATTTCCTATGAAGGCTTCAAACAACACGTTCCTCATTAATACAAACAAATTTGTCACTAAACGACACCGTTCTTTTTATATTAGAAAGACATCGTTTTGATAAATGAAGTTTGGCGCCTTTATTTCTTTCTAAACCATGCAGCCTAACGGTTTTATATATCAGGTTCGTTACGTCAAATTTATCAAATTAATAATTAGTAATTACACATCAAAATGATGCTACACAATTTAGATCTCTTTAAAGTCATGTTACATTCGATACGTGAAAAATCAAACAATCATTACTTTCAAATATAAATCATACAAAAGGGTAAGCTTGCCCTTCTTCTGTTTAAAATCTTAATTTCAAGATTTTCTTGTACTGAGAATCACAGAAACAAAGTCTCTATGCATGTATAAACTAGTATTAACCCAAAATCACAGCTTGAGTAAACAAAATCAAAGCAAAACTACACAGATATCTGGCTCGTAGAGTTAGTTTTAGGAGGAAAAGATTTACGTAAAGCTTACCACCTTTATTTGTGGGAGCAGAATGGCTGCTCTCATAAAAAAAACAATAGACTAGGCAGAAAATTAATGTACACTTCATGTTAAAAACTTATACGGAGTATAAGAAAAAAGATCTTGCCACTTACCTGAGCTAGCCAAAATAAAGTTGCTGCAAATGGCCGGATTGATAGAGATGCAGATTGAAGAAAGAGAAATGCGGCTAGCAGGTGGTGTCCTAGAAATTATCGACCGTTTCTACTTATATATAGTGATGGACAAAAGGTTTGTCGGGCCAGGTTTGTAGGGGGCTTTAAAAGGCCCTATAATTTTTAACTTTTAAGTGTATTTTTAGTTTAATTTTTATTCACGAAAAATTATAGTTTTGGGCTGCCAGGGCTGGGCCGGGCCTGATTGATAATAAAAATTAATTTAATACAAATTATAATAAAAGATAATTTTATAACTTTTGTTCCCTGCACCAGCGCACCCCCAGGTTGTTCAAGGCATCACATAGCACGATATCAATTTTAAGTCATTCTAAAAGTTTGCTTCTTTATGTCACGATATTGGCAAGTTAGGCAGTTAAATTATCCATGGCAATATGGCATCAGTATTTGGGTGGATCGAATTTGCATCATCTTGATCTTGGATAAAATGCATCCATATAGGTAGAAGGAACAGGTGCACCAATCTGTAACAGGGGCTGGAATCTAGATTGATGTTGTGTATATGTTCCTTGACTTCCTTCTGATACATGCAGCATTTACTTTATACTCATAATAAATTATGGAGTTTGTCGAAATACGAATCACAGTAACCTCTTGGTGAACATGGTGGAATGTTTATGCAGCAATTACTATATGCCGGGAATGCACATACTCTTGAAATTTCTTTTTGCCTTTCCGCAAGTTCTAAACTTGCTTTTCATGCAATGAACCAAAAGGCTCCAAACCAGCCTCAAACAAAACCTTCCGTTTCCATAATTTCCTTGTTCATCCCATCGGGAAGAAAGGAGAAGCAATTCCTTCTCAGAATATTAAGCCACTTATATGAGAATGGTCATAAGACTTGATATGGATCGGATCATTCGATGATGTATCCAGGTTTAAAATCAGGGGGAGCCTCGGTTATCTTTCTACTTTGATCTAGTCATGGAGACGAAGGTTTTCCTACTGTTGCACATGGGGCCTTCACAAACCGAAAGCCTTGAAGCCAAATTGTCTCCTTAAATGTAAATCTGTTACAGATTAAGTGAGTAACAAATATAGACCTTACTTCAATGCACTTGGGTAAATAATCTATAAATCTCGATTATACATACAAGTTAACAGTAAACAACATCTCGATAATCTTGAAAATGAGCATGTATTCAACATAAACAAACCAACAGCAGAAATTTAATAAAAAGAGAACTGATCATAGTCAAAGTTAAAACTAAATTTTATATTTCAAGTTCTCAGAATTTTATGATTATATGAAACAGCACATTACTTCTTTTAGTTCAGAGAAAAGTTAAATCAGCATGATCAATTCTGACAGTTTAACTCTCCCAGGCTCTCTATATAGCTCCGTCTAATGCCATATGTCGACAGTTTATTGGCTTTAAAAAGTGGATTCCCTATCAACGCTTCAAATGACACGTTCCTCATTAATGGAAACAAACCGTTCTTTACTTATCAGAACGACATCGTTTTGATAAATGAATTTTGGCGCCTTTATTTATTTCTAAACGATGAAGCCTAACCATTTTTTAAAAGTTACGTTTACAAGTTTACCTAATTACACATCAAAATGATGCAACACATTTTAGATTATTTAAGATCTCTTTAAAGTCACGTTACATTTGATACAAAAGGGTAAAGCTTGTCCTTGCTCATTTTATTTAAAATTTTAATTTCAAGATTTTCTTGTCCCGAGAATCACAGCCACAAAGTCTCTATGCATATATATATTATTAACCCAAAATCAGAGCTTGTGTAAACCAAATCAAACCAAAACTACACATATATCTGGCTCGGAAAGTAGGATCTGGGAGGAAAAGATTTAAGCAGAGGTTACCACCTTTATTTGTGGGAGCAGAATGGCTTCTCTTGTTAAGAAACACAGACTTGGCCAGAAAAATGTATAGCTCATGAGAAAAACTATTTAAGAAATAAGATCATGCCACTTACCAGAGCTACGCAGGATGAAGTTGCCACCAATAGCCAGATTGACAGAGGTGCAGATTGAAGAAAGGGATATCGCGGCTAAGGTGGATGTAACTTGATGTTTGATGATCTCTTATCTCGATGTTTAAGGTCCAGCTCTTACAGTATGGTCTTCTGATTTCCATTGTCTGTAGACTGTCACTTGGACACTGTTCTAGTTGTTTTGGTTTGAGTATTTTTTGAGCTTGCGGCACGCAATTTTGAGCACCACGTGAATAAAATTTGAGCAATCTTAAATTATAGTCCTTTTTACACTTCAGAAGAAATTTAACCTGTACAAAACTTGACAGAGGTAAAAAGATAAATTGTATCAAAATTAATTGGGAACTAAATATATTTTATTTAATTAAGGATTTAAGGTTATTAGCCAATCAAAAACTATAAATTCGAATGAGGCTCAAGACATGCATATTGGTTGGTTGAATGGTTATAACATTATAACCGGTGGGGGATTCCACAAAATTAACATTTGAGAATATTGCATTCAATTTCTTATAGGCAAATATATGATCGTCACTGGTTTAAAAAGCTTGAACATTAGCTTAATACTAGGTGTCTATGTTGTCACGAAGAAATTTGGCCCTTGTATGGATAGCAGGTATTGCAGTGTATTTGGAAATGTCAAGACCGGAGAGAATTAAAATCTACAGACTGCAGTGTATCAATTGTTGTTTCTTCTTTACTCTCTTTGTTTCAACTTGAGCTTCTAAAATGTTTCTTCCCCTCCAAACCAACAATAGCATTGAACTCAAAAGCAAGAGATTGGAAGGTAAACACGAGGACTGAGTTTATATATGACGATTTAAGCATTTTTCTTCGAAAACTGTGATCAGTTGGCCTATAAAATGAACATATCTACGACAACTAACAAATTGTACAACTACCACAAGATGCTCACATGTAGAAATGTAACAAACACCTACTGCGAAAACCGTTTTATTTTTTTACCATACCATCAAACTTAGTTACTCGGAAGGGCAGAATTCTCTGCAAAACCCGTCAAGTGGAAGTCACGGGGCTTCATCTTTTATAGCCCTGTCACCTATATGTCCTACCATGTTAATTGCACCATCAGCTGGGGCCCTATCATCATGAGACATCACCTTAACAAGCTCGTCTACATAGTCCCCCAACGATCTGCCTTCACCAGTGGCCAGGTATGCAACAAAATTGCCTAAGCCAATCTTGTAAAATTTCTCAGTTGAGGCTACAGCCTCGTAGATTGCCTTCTTAGAGGCGGCCTTGATATCTTCTGCCCTTTTCCAATTTCTCCTCGAGAACACACTTCTCGCCAACAGCTTTAAGTGCAGCCTACTCTATTGCATACTTAAAGGAGACCCTGACATCTTCTGCCTTTTTGACAGCTTTCTCCAACTTCTCCTCGAGATCACGCTTCTCGTCAAAAGCTTTGAGTGCTTGTTTCCATACTTCATCGCGTTCTCTCTCAAGCTCTTTCTTTAATTCATCCCACCTGGCCTTTTGACCCTTCCACTTTTGAATTTGACCCTCAAGGTCAATTACCTGCTTCCTAAGCTCCTCGTTTTTCATCTTTGATGTCTCAAAACCAGTGCACAGCTCCGAAACAGTTGAGACGGCCTGAAATGAAAAATGAAGCCAAAATGTTAGCTATTAAAATATAAATATCAATAAACTGTGAGAGAAGCAAGGTAATTTACCTGGCGCATCTGCCTTTGTGCCTGTCTAGAAATAGTCCCTTCAGTTTCCATGTTAATTTTGGTCTTGAGCACAGGACGGTGGTTCTTATTACCTGATACTGCCAAAAAACAGCAGTAGACAAGGGGTTAAATACGAGGCAGCCAAATAAGTAAATAAGCACAAGTACATAGCAATACAAACACATAAAAAAGAGAAAATCCCCATGGTCGTGTCCATGATTTTCAATGAAAATCTCATCACGAAATTGAATTTTATAAGTATATATTTTATGGAAGCTGAAATGAATAGAGCTCCTCAGAAAATTGTGTCAAACAAAGACTCTATATGGTTCTATGATAATATTCTCCAGAACTAATATATCAGAAAAATATTAACAGTCACAAAAATTTCTCAGCCTATTAATCTATATATGTTAACTTAATGCGAAGATGAAATCAGGATATATGGGGTGTTTTGCTCCCCTTATACATCATAAATAAATACCTATTTCCAGAAAAAAGAACATATTAATGCACTTTTTTCTGAAAATAAGGGTTAAACTTGTTTTTGAGAAATAAGTGATTATCTTGAGAAAAAAGCACATAAATGTGCATTTGTTTCTGAAAATAAGTAAGTACAATAATCCGATATAAAGAGAGAAATGTTTAGCAGGAATCAGTCTTTTAAGAACTTAACAATCCTATAACTCATACTTCAACAGTAGACAGATATATCACATTTAAAAAAACACCTTGTGACTTGTTATAAACCTTGTGAACATCCCGAACTATCAGGAAAGGGTTAGCTGGGGATGAAACTCACCAAATCCAGTCACCCCAACTTCTGTTGCAGCGGCACTAGCTGACAAAGAAGAGGCACAGCGGGCCACAGGCTTAGCGACCATAATAGCCCGAGCCTTTCTTAGAGATAGTGGCTGATCGTCCTCCTCATCAGTATCCACAAAAAGCTCAGGCTTCCTTTTAATTGTTTTGGCAACATTTGGTCGGCCGTCCCGACTAGCTGCTCCCTTATTGGCCCTTTCCACAGAACTTCCAATCCAGGAACTTGGCAATGAGTCCCTATCCATCACTTTACTCTCAGAATATTCGGAAAAGTGAGAGAGCACTTAATACCTTGAAAAACCATATCATTAGTTTACCATGAAACAACTTACTGGCACAAGAAAAATGAAAAAAAAACATGCCACTGGAAAAATTAAAAAAAAACATGCCACTGGAAAAATGAAAGTCAAGTGCATTACATCAAAGAACAAATTGTAGATACAACGGAAAATGTTTCAGTGCAATGTTTAGTAAATAACATACTAATGGTTAGTAAACTACATATTGAGAAATTCCTGAAACAATTACTAAATAAAGCTATGACAAGAGCATTCCAAAATATGATGATACCTCTGTTTGGATACCAGGATTTCACTTCAAAATGATAAATTTGGTTCAAATGACATGTTTGGATTTCCGACTATATTTAGATTTTGTTTTGATCGAATTCCACAGCATTGAAATGTAAACCCAAGTTCGGAAATTTAATACAATAACTAAATTCATATCATCCGAAATCCATCCTCAAAAATAATTTCCATATTTTTTAACACAATCTAATTTAGCGTGAACATGTACTTTCTGGTACAGTATATAACAAAAATATACGCATATAATATTCGACACTCGCAAAACTTTTTAGTATAAAAACTAAAGAATAGGTCACCAAGAACTCAATTCATATCATCTGATATCCATAATCCGAAATTATGTCCATGTTTATAAACACAATTTAATATTACCATAAAGATATACTTTCTGATACAATATATAACAAAAATACACTAATACAGGTCATATCCCACACTCCCCTTCACTCGAAAACTCGAAACTTTTATTTTTTAGTACAAAAATTAAAGAATAGGTCATCAAGAACTCATATGGGTTTCTCTTAAAAATAATTTCTATAACCTTCACATATCATATACTATAAAAATAAAACAAAGAACTCAACCCTAAAAACATAGATAAAGCCCTCGTCACACACTTGACACTACAGTAAATTCAAGAAACAAGTTTGAAGTAAATTATGAGTCCACGATAAAAATAAGAAAAACAAAAATTAAACAATGTAGGGTAGAAAAAGAACTTGCAAACAATAGGATGTGTGTGAGTGTGACTGCTGCGATCTCCTTTCACCAATCACAACTATCCGTGTCATTAAGATTTTTCATTTATAAATTGGTCTCCACTTACGTTACGGTTATAATTCACCGCATGTCATGTATTCGACTTTTTTTGAATTTACACCGTCTCACAATTTTAAATTTAATGTTTTTTTGGAAACAGTTTAATTCATTACGTGAGATAAATATCTAAATTTACGTATATTGAATTAATTAGAATTTTCGTATTATATGTACATTATCTGGGAACAAATAAGTTGATATTTCTTTCATAATGCATAATGTTTTATTTAATTTCTTTTTTGATAAAATATGAAATTCTTTATCTTTTGCAAAGATATAACTATTTGAATTTTTATCGTAGAAAATAAAGAATTTTGAATAGCAGGTTTTAAAACTTCGACAAAACAATCCGGTATAATTAAGCATTTAAAATTTTGCAATTGAAATTCTATGTAATTAACTAAAATTATTGTTGAAAATAAATTTAGGAGTTTACCTAAATTTAGAAATATTACTCCTAAGTTTATTCTCAGCAATTTTTTTAAAATAAAAATTTCTAAATATATTTGATTGATTATCATACATATATATTCAGATATGATAATATTAGACCCCGTTTGATATTATTGTTGCAGAAAATTACAAGAACTTTTTGCTGAAAAACTGTATTTGGTAAAATTTAAAAACTATTGTTTGTCCTCAAAGCTGCCGTTAAAAAAAACATGTCCCCATACTTTTAGAAAAAGTTGTTTTTCATCTTTTATTGGAAATAATTACAAATTTCATCATCAAATATGCAAAAACATTATTTTTATATATTATATCTCAAAAGAGTAGTGTTAGGAACCCAGAAATTGTCCCAAAATTTTTCCAAATGATGTGTCATGACACACGACTAATTTTAATTCGTGGACGCATATGTATGCACGCGGGATCCCATATTATTACTAGAAACTTCCTCTCTCCGTTCCTAGTCAAAATGATTCAATTTTGACTACTAATTAATAATTATTATGAAAAATATATCATCAAAAAGTATATGTCATTAACTATTAGATTTAATTTTTTTTTGTAAAAATATAAATCAATAATATTTAATTTACGGTCAAAGTTAAATAGATTTGACTTTTAAAATTTATAAGACGCCACCTTTTATGGAATGGACGGAGTACCATTTATCTATGTGACCCATTTATCTATGTGACAACTGAACATTTGAGAAAATTTTTGGGAAAATTTTTAGGATCCCTAGCATTTCTCATCTCAAAATATATACAAATCAAAAAAAATTATCAAATAGTCATCTTATTTTCCTACCAGCACTTTTTATCACACCAAAGTTTTCAGCAGCAATCCCAAACACAGTCGTAATTATTAAGTTAGAATAACAATAAAAATAAGTAACCAAATTAAAAAGATACTCTTAAATATTTGAAATTTAACATACAAGTCAATTTTGAGTTATTTTTGCATTGTTCGAAATAACAATATCGAACAAGATCCCGACCATAATTTATGGGGGCCTTTGGTATGGATCCTATTAACAAAAGTCACAATCTCATATCGGTTAAAAAAATTATTTGATTGGGATGAGTAACAGATTACCAATATGGAACTGAAGTCTAATTTCTTACCCATTTCCTTCCATTATGGACATTTTCCGAATATATTAGACACAAGAGTGTCAATATAATTGGCAGTCCCTTCCTGCATTACTGTCATCCATAGCATTTTCCTAGGACATATGAAGCTCTGAAAACATGGCTTGTGACATGTTTATAGATAGATATAAAGCTGGACCCATTTTCAGCTAAATATACATGATCATATCATCTAATGCATTTTGACATTGCATTGTCCAGAAAGATTATGTACATCTATGGACATACTAGTTGATCGAGTAACAGATTCACAAAGTATCGACTCCAGAAGATAACAAACTAACATTCATCATGTACTAATAGGTCACACATACTTAGGATTTGGCTTAGTTGCACGTTGAGACATCCTGAATTGCATTGCCGCATCATCTTTTTTAACCCCATCACCTTCATGTCCTGACATGTCAACTGCCACATCAGCTGGGACCTTAAAATCACGAGGGATCACCTTAACAAGCTTATTTACATGGTCCTCCAAAGTTTTTCCCTCATCATTGCCCAGGGATGCAACAAAATTGTCTAAGCAAATCTTGTAACAGTTTGTGGTTGAGGCTACAGCCTCGTATATTGCCTTCTTGCCAGAGGTTTGGGTATCTTCTACCTGTTTGACAGCCTTCTCCAACTTCTCCTCGAGTTCACGCTTCTCGTCAGCAAATTTTAGTTCAGCCTCATTTATTGCCTTCTTAGCAGAGGCATCAACGTCTTCCGCCTGTTTGGTAGCCTTCTCCAATTTCAACTCGAGATCATGCCTCTCGTCTAATGCCTTCTTAGCAGAGGCCTTGGCATCTTCTACCTCTTTAGCAGCCTTCTCCAATTTCTTCTCTAGATCACGCTTCTCACCAACGGCTTTATGTGCTTCTTCTCGAGCTTTATCGTGTTCCCTCTCAAGCTCTTTCTTCTTCTCATCCCAGCTGGCTTTCTGATCATTACACTTTTGAATCTGAACGACGAGGTCAGGTACTTGCTTCCCTAGCTCCCTTATTTTCTTCTTAGCAGTCTCAAAACCAGTGCTCAGCTCAGAAAAGGTTGAGGCAAACTGAAAGATGGAGGCATTCATTGAATATGGAAACTGAAGTCAATAACATTGGCTATCAAGATATAAATATAATTGCACTATGAGAGGATGGAGGTGATTTACTCGAAGCATCTGTGTTTGAGCTTCTCTACCAGTAAGTTCTTGAGCTTCCAAGTTAATCTTGTACCCGGGCCCAGGACTGTGGACAGCTAATTTATGCTTATGCTCCGCACCTGATGCTGCCAAAAAACAGCAATAAACAATCGGTCAAAAGTGAGGCAACCAAAGAAGTAAGTAAGCATAGGTATATAGAATCAGTACTAATTCACACACACAAAAATGGCTAATGGCTGAAGTCCATGATTTTTTAAGGATATCATATAATGTAATTGACTGCTTCCGTATATTTGTGAGGATTTGTGAAACTCATTGGGCTCCTTTTCGGAAAATCATTCAAACAGATTGTATAATTCTCTTGGATAATATTATCCAGCAGGTAATGAGCTCAAAGTCGGTGCTATTTTCAAACCTAATTTCTATGCCACCTTTGATTAGAAGGTGGGCTGTATGGGCATTAACCAACAACCCTTTCATGGAACACTTGGTGTAGATTCTGAATGAAAGAAACCTTAGTCACAAACTAGAAACACTGTTCTAATGCACTACTCACTGAAAACTTTCCCCTCGCTAAAGCAGAACACCATAAACCACCACCAATAACAAACTTCTCAAGCTATCAATTTCTAAAAGTTTACTTATAAGATGACATTAGGATATTATAATCTTACATATAGAGAAATGTTTGGCAGGCTTCTTCTAAAAACTTTAACATTTCTACAACTAATTTTTTTATAAAAAAAATTCACAGAAGGATATATGAAGGAACCACCTTGTGATTATATAAAAACCTTAAAATGTGATAAAATATGAAAAGAATTATGCCAACAAATATCTCATATCACCTAAATTTTTTGAAACCGCACCGTGTGGGGCCTTGCTCTGTGAACCATCAGCCGGAACTGATCCTGTTGCAAGTGGAGTACGATTTTTAACAGGGAAGAGAAGAAATTTTGAGGAAAACCCGGGTGGGGGTGACTCAGCAATCGGCAATGGTGACACTGAGTGTATTATTGGTGCACTAAGTCCATACTTTCTTGGTCTACCTCTCTTTCTCTTCTCCCTCCAACTGCCATCCGTAACTCCCATTTCCTTGTCTCCCGAATCCATTCTTTTCAGTATCTAGAAATCAAAAGTAGGAGCACAAACCGTCCAGATAACTAGAAGCAACTGAAATCAGAAAGAAATCTGCAAATTGAGAAACTTAATACCAAGGAAAAGAGTTTATGAATTAACAGACTAAATTAACATAAATGAACACAATATCCCCCCCTCCCTTTAAAACGTTGAAATATAATGTAATCTCTAAAAACGTCCAACCATAAATATATTATTATTTTCTGCTGACCCCAACTTGTTTCAATGCAGGCACCACAACTGTAATTATCAAGAACCCAACTTTGCCTTCCAGATACAGATGCATCACTTTGCCTTATTTAGAAGAAGCGGTTGTCTAAAACAGGATTAGAGTTCAACTTCAGATAGATTAGTAAAATGAATTTCAAACTATTAAAAATGCATTATAAGAAGAAACCAACTAAAATACACAGTTTAATTAAAAAAACCCAAAAAACATTAATTAAAAGAATCAAACTCAACCCACAAAACAAAAATCAAACAATCCCTACAACAAGAATCTTGTTCGAGCCTCTATCGATGCATGCATGTGTAATTGTGTATGGTTCCTAGCTTAAATTTCTGCAACTGACCTTTGCTAAAAAACATGTAAACCAAAACACTGATTAGATTTATACACACCATTTCATGCTAGTTCATAGATCAAAAAGAACCAAAGGAATGTGGAAAATGAACTTACATGCAATGGAAGGTACTTCAGAGTTCAATACTCATATATATCTTCATGCTTAAAAGTCTAATAATTGTATCCACTCTGTATGTAATGTATATATTTAACCAGTTTGATCAAAGTTCAGTCTATTATTATCCTCTTCCTCTGTAGTCATGTTCATTGATTTCTTGATTTTTGTGTTGATATTTTTTATTATTCCTATCTATACTCCACTTACAAGTTACAGGCTACAGCAGTAACAGCACACAGTTGGTACTTTTCGAGATGTTCACTCTGTTCTTTATCAACAGATATTAAACTTATTTCACCATAAAATAAAATTTCAATTTTTATTTCATCATATAAATTAATAATCATTAGTAATATCTTTTTTCTAAATAATTATTAGTAATATCTTTTTAATATAAAATATAAAATATTTTAATATTAATACTTGATTATCAATTTATTGACATGGAAAAAATATTTCAGATAGAAAAAAGTAAAAGATGATAAAAAATTAATAATAACAATTATAAATGGGAAAAAAAGATTTTAAAATATAAACAAGAAAATCATATATTCATTATAATTTTTGGACACTAACTTAAATGGTAAGGGCGGTCATCCGATTGCTCACTCTGAAATTTAAATGAACATATATTAATTTGTAAGTTTAAGTCTATTTATTAAAAAAAATTATAAAATACATTACTTTATTTTTATTTAATAGGTAAATTTTTTGCAAAGAAATTTAATGCAAGTTGGTGTGAAATTTTGATGTTTAGGCATGCATTGAAGCACATGAAGGGAGTTGCATAATCAACACAACATTAGTGAATGCATACCCGAACCGAAAATTTTATTCGAATTTTTTTGATTAAAAATAAATAAACTTCTTAAGTGATAAAATATTCGTAGAGGAAATATAAGTGTGATTGTGACATGTTCAACTCATTTATACTATTTTTTTTAAACAAAATTAATATTATTTATCTCAAAATAGTCTTAGACAAAAGTGTCTCCAACAACATATTTGGAGGAGACATAAACTCCTTGTGGCAACTCAAGTGGACTCTAGCCAATATGTAGGCTGCCTTATTTACCTGTCTTTTAACAAAATATACATAAATATTTTCCATGCTATCTAGAAGAGCTCTACTTGCGTCTAACCACTCTCCCGCTTCTAGCTGATAGCACGAGCCTCTATTCAGTGCATTGACCACCTGTAGAGAGTCATTTTCGATACACACTGGTTGATGAAAACTCAGCTTAACCCAAGATAGAGTTTCATACACCCCAAATGCCTCGGTCTCAAAAGCATTAACCTTACCTTCCACCTTCATGTACCTGTAAGCAATAGAATCTCCTACATCATTTCAAACTTCCATGCCAATTGAAAAAAATGAGGCATTCTCCTCTACTGAAGCATCAACATTCAATTTCACAGTTCCAACCTCAGGTGCCTTCCACCTCACTACTTCATGTTGTGTTTGTAGTGTACTTGCATTCGTTTTCCCTCACTGATTTTTTTGAGTGAGGTTTGAATTCTCCCATACTTTTTTATTCCGAGCAAAACAAATTCCATATAGAACTCCGACAATCTTGATCACAATTTCATGTGAATTACTACTTAACCACTCGAGCAGCCATTGGGGAGTTGACTCCACTTGACTCATGTCAAAAGATAGATTCTCCAATTGCCAACATTCATTTGCAAACTTACAATCGAAGAAAAAATGAAGTAGGTGCTCTACATCACTATCACAAATTGGACAAATGATGGGAACCTGAACCCCTTTGCCTCGGAGCAGATTACACACATGTAAATTGTTCCTACATATTCGCCAAAGAAATATTTTGATTATGTGTGGTACTGCAAGTCTCCAAATCCTCTTCTAGCCCTTTGACTTAGGAACATTACTACTACATTGAACTTGAGATTGCCAAAATTTGTACTCTCCATTAACAGTGTAGATTCAGCCCAAGCAACTCTGTCACTTCTTTGATTTTGTGGAATTCGAGTTGAAAGAATAGCTCTGGCATCTGCATCATTGAATGAACTTCTAATATTTTCCACATCCCAAGCCTTCTCATTTTAAACAAAAAATTCACAGACCTTCGAGCTCCTATTCGAAGCATTGTATTCTTTTAAAGTGATTTGCAGCTGGGACAGTTGTTAAAAGCTTAATTTAAGCATTTAAAAACCAAGACAAAATCTATCAAATAAATTTTCTGCATATGGGTATAAGATAATAAATTTAAATGTGGTTTGGTTATTTTGCGATGAGTTCTTTATTTTTGGTGTCACAGTAAGTTTTTGAATAATTTTTTTTATATTATTAAAATTTTGAGCTCTAAGAACCCTGATTCCGCCACCTAGGAGAATCCATTATTTTCTGTAGTAATGTTGAAGAAGTCATGAGTGTCTTCTTCGACTTGGTACTATGTGAATTGTGAAGGAGAGAAGAGCTTGTGTTGGTTGGGTTGATAAATATTTTATAGACTGTTTATGTGACACCAAAGACAAACTCTCATTTGTTTCTGGTATGCTGAATTTAATCAGCCGGGGAGTCGTTGAAATCACACAAATTATTACAAACTTTTGCTCCAAGTCCAGCCATAGAGTCTCACTATTAGTCCTCCTTACTTGTTATACAATAAGATTGACTACATTAAATCATGTCACTCTATATATGCCATTTCATACAAATATGTAAAACTTTTTATAGAGGAGAGAACAATAATTCGTATATTTAAGGCGTAAACATCAAGTAATTGTGACAAGTGTTAAGAGATGAGAGAAAATACATGAGAAATATAAGCATGCACACTCATTGCATTTTCATAATTAAAGCTACACCATACAATTTAAGAGCTATTTGTAGTCACAAATTTCATTTCAAATTCAAGTATAAATACTACTTGTAACCCCGTAAATTACAAATACACAAGTTAAACTTTATTTTAATATATTCATCATAAATTTAAAAACAGAGCTGGTAATCTAACTAATATGGGTCATAAGATTGTTTTTGGGATGTTGGTATTGTGGCTGGTGATCATGAAATCAGCTGTAGCTGATCTTCCTCCTGATTATGTTCCTGATTATGATCATCCAGAGTTAGTTTGCAAACCCCAGTGTATGAAAAAATGTAACGCAGGTAAGCTAGTGTATAATGATAATGTTCACATGGTTCCAAAGGATAAATGTGAATCCGTATGTACATCTAATTGCCCGTACACTTAGGTGTACGGAGAAGTGAGCATTATCCCATTTGAAACCGGTAATTGGATCAAATTGAATTCCGATTCTAGTTTTGGTTTTTCATTCTTCAGTTCTTCATTTGTATTTACATAATAATTTTAGAGAATAAAGTTCCTGAGATTATCTCAAATAATTTATTTGTAATGTAAGTGTTTTTAATATATAATAATAATAGCTCAATTATAAAATTTGTTAGTTTGATTGCCAAACTATTTATTTTTTAGCACTTGATACATTCCGTTAATTTTTTTAACAGACGTTAATGAAATTATACTTAATTGCACTTTGGTGGCTTGAATTATAATTTTTTTTTTTTGCAGAAAAATGGCTCAATTATGATGTTTACCAATTTGTTGGCCAATTATTTATAATTTTTTAATAATTGATTATATTATAATTTTGTATTCACACTTTATTTTATAGTTTATATAATTTTAATTATCACGCATTTTAATTTTTAAATCATATTAATATAAATTTATAAAATAAAAATATTTATGAGTTAGATTCGGTAATTTATCTAAAATTCAAAAGGAAAATCTATTTCTAAAAAAAGTGATATTTTATAAAATAAAATATAATCATGTATTTACGGTTACGCTCTTTTTGATTTATAAGTTGTGTTAAATTTTTTTATAATCTCAAGTATTGATTAAACAATACTCAGACTAATCGAATTCATTTTTTAAACAATAATAATGATAATAGTTAATAGAGTAATTTTGTGATAACAAATTTCGGAAATTGCTGAAATAATAAAAATATTTTAATGGGGGTTTGGGGCTGAACTTGAGAGGTGTCTCGACTTGTTAGATGTGTCGTATCCTTTTCCAAGATGCTTGCGTACTATGATTATATAGAGATCAAGTCCACACAGTTCTGTTAGGATTAGAATTGTATCTCCATAATTGTTTAGAGATATATTTGGATTTTGTTAATTTTATCTATTAAAATCATATTAGCGTTAGGATACCTCCATGATTTGAAGGATATCGTTGGGAGAAATATCCTATAATTAATGAGAGATTATTCATCGTTTCCGTCGGGAGAGGATAATTAACTTGAGATTAAGTTAATTATTAATGAATATTAGAAAATTTGGAAAATTATTGAGCCTGACGAAAATATGCAATAACAAAAAGATAAAGGTAGTGGAATATATTGGATTGAATCAACTATTAAAAAATAAATAATTTGGCCAACAAATTGGTAATTTTTATAATTGAGTCATTTTTCTGCAAAAAAAATTATAATTCTAGTCATCAAAGTGCAATTAAGTATTATTTCACTAACGTCCGTTAAAAGAATTTGACGGAATGCAAACAAGTGCTAAAAAATAAATAGTTTGACCATCAAACTGATAAATTTTATAATTGGACCATTTTTCTACAAAAACATTATAGTTCAGGCGTCAAAGTACAATTAAGTCTTGATTCTTTTAAACTGATTTGCAGCTCGGATAATTGTTAAAGCTTAATTTAAGCATTGTAAAATCAAGACAAAATATGTCTCATATCTTTTCAGCGCATGAGTATAAGATAATAAATTTAAATGTGGTTTGGTTATTTTGCGATGAGTTCTTTATTTTTGGTGTCACAGTAAGTTTTTGAATAATTTTTTTTTATATTATTAAAATTTTGAGCTCTAAGAACCCTGATTCCGCCACCTAGGAGAATCCATTATTTTCTGTAGTAATGTTGAAGAAGTCATGAGTGTCTTCTTCGACTTGGTACTATGTGAATTGTGAAGGAGAGAAGAGCTTGTGTTGGTTGGGTTGATAAATATTTTATAGACTGTTTATGTGACACCAAAGACAAACTCTCATTTGTTTCTGGTATGCTGAATTTAATCAGCCGGGGAGTCGTTGAAATCACACAAATTATTACAAACTTTTGCTCCAAGTCCAGCCATAGAGTCTCACTATTAGTCCTCCTTACTTGTTATACAATAAGATTGACTACATTAAATCATGTCACTCTATATATGCCATTTCATACAAATATGTAAAACTTTTTATAGAGGAGAGAACAATAATTCGTATATTTAAGGCGTAAACATCAAGTAATTGTGACAAGTGTTAAGAGATGAGAGAAAATACATGAGAAATATAAGCATGCACACTCATTGCATTTTCATAATTAAAGCTACACCATACAATTTAAGAGCTATTTGTAGTCACAAATTTCATTTCAAATTCAAGTATAAATACTACTTGTAACCCCGTAAATTACAAATACATAAGTTAAACTTTATTTTAATATATTCATCATAAATTTAAAAACAGAGCTGGTAATCTAACTAATATGGGTCATAAGATTGTTTTTGGGATGTTGGTATTGTGGCTGGTGATCATGAAATCAGCTGTAGCTGATCTTCCTCCTGATTATGTTCCTGATTATGATCATCCAGAGTTAGTTTGCAAACCCCAGTGTATGAAAAAATGTAACGCAGGTAAGCTAGTGTATAATGATAATGTTCACATGGTTCCAAAGGATAAATGTGAATCCGTATGTACATCTAATTGCCCGAAGAAGTGAGCATTATCCAATTTGGAACCGGGAATTGAACCCGGTTCTGGTTTTGATGTTTCATAATGATTTTTCATTCTTCAGTTCTTCATTTGTATTTACATAATAATTTTAGAGAATAAAGTTCCTGAGATTATCCCGATAATTTATTTCAAATGTAAGTGTTTTTAATATATATAATAATAATAACATTTTTATAACTGTATATATTTTTTTATAATTATAATAATACACTCATGTATTTATTAAGTAAATCTTTTTAAAGTTGTATGTACACTATACTATTGAAAATGGAAAACTATACTTTTGTCATTCATGTAGTAATATGATTGTTAGTTAGCTCATTCATATAGATATTTTATTAATCTCAAGCGATTGTTCAGTCGTTCAGTTTAAATTTTTGAATTTTTATAAATCAAAATGAATTGAAGTATTTTATAAGCCGAATCAAAACCTAACCGAAAAAATTTTGATTTATTTATTTTGGTTTTTAAAAACCGAAATTTAGAAGAAATTATATTATATTAATATTTTTATTTTAAATGAATATATATTATATTCGGTCAGTTTAGTTTGAACCAAATTCTTTTTACTCAAAACTGAACTGAATTAAATTTCATTTTAAATTGAAGAAATCGAACTGACTGCATTTTTTTAAAAAAAACCACACTAGTCGCTTCGGTTCGATTTTTCAATTTTACTCACTCTTACGTATAATCATTGCCTTGTATTCTACTAGTATTTTTTGATTTACGTATGGAGTCCACGTCAATTTTATTCGAAATTTTTTGATTAAAAATAAGTAAACTTCTTAAGTGATAAAGTATTCGTAGAGGAAATATAAATGCGATTGTGACATGTTGAACTCATTTATACTATTTTTTTAACAAAGTAAATTTTATTTTTCTCAAAATAGTCTCAAACAAAAGTATCTCCAACAACATATTTGGAGGAGACATAAACTGCTTGTGGCAACTCAACGAACAAGGGACTCTAGTCATTATGTGGGCTACCCTATTCGCATGCCTTTTAAAAAAAATACATAAACATTTTTCATGCTACCTATAAGAGCTCTGCTTGCATCTAACCACTCTTCCTCTTCTAGAGAATTCAGATTATTAATAAAGCTCCTGCAATGTTTTCCAAGGAGAGCCATGTGTTAAAACCATGAAGATTCCGGAACCCCAAACCTCCTTTTCCTTTTGACATACTCATATTTTTCCAAGTCAACCAGTGTATGCTTCTACTACTAGTCGAATTTGTACTCCACCAATATTTGTTCATCATTTTCTCAATTTACTGACACAAAAGTTTCGGAAGCAAGAAACATGACATGCAGTATGAGGGAATAGCTTGTGCTACATTCTTGATGATCACTACCTTGCCAACTCGAGATAAAAATTTTGAGCACCACCCATGTATCGCTTCCAGACTTGATCTTTCACGAAGTCAAACACTACTTGCTTTGATCTCCCAACTAGTGATGGCAACCCCAAGTATTTACCAGTGCTTAAATCATTACGAACTAACAAAAGATCTTTAATCAATATCTTCTTAGCATTATCAACATTAACTCTAAAATAAATACCTGATTTCTGAAAATTGATTGCCTGTCCCGAGAGCCTCTCATAATTGTTCTGCAAATTTTTCACAGCTAGAACTTCTTCTTTCTCTACTCTGAAAAAAAAGGAAGCTATCATCCATAAAGAGGAGATGCGTGATAGCTGGAGCTTGAGAACTAATTTTACAGCCCGTGATTTTCCTATCCATGGCAGCCTCTGTAATAGCTTTCGATAACCCTTTTACACATAAAAGAAAAAGGTAGGGCGAAAGATGATCGCCCTGCCGTGGCCCACGTTTAGGAGAAAATGATCCAACACTCGAGCCAATCAAATTGATAGAGTATGAAACCGTCGTTACACAAAGCATCATCCATCGAACCCATTTCTCAAAGAATCCCATAGCACACATTCTTTTCTTCAAATAACCCCAGCTCACACGATCGTAAGCCTTGCTAACATCTAATTTTAAGGCCACTTCTCATTCACCACCATTGTGCTTTCTTTTCATGTGATGCAAAACTTCAAAGCAATCAGGACGTTGTATGTGATACTTCTACCTAGCAAAAAAGCTGATTGGTTTTTCGATATTGACGCTGGTAAGATTTTCTTCAATTTATTTGCGAGCACTTTAGCTAATATCTTATACAATACATTACATAAAGTGATAAGACGATAATCACTCATGTTTTCAGCATTGTCTTTTTTCGGGATTAATACAATAGTAGTGTCATATATTTCCACAGGGAACAAAACCTCATCCAACCATTGCTTACAGCAGGTAAACACTTCCTTCCCCGGTATGCTCTAAAAGTGCTGAAAAAAGGCTGAGTTAAGCCCATCCGGACTTGCGGCCTTGTCCGGATGCATTTGGTTTATGGCTTCAGTAAATTCCTTCAATGTCAAGTCTACTGGTAAATCATTATTCTGATTTGAATTAATAACCCCCTCCTCTCGAAGAGTACTGGCCTCATCACATCTACTATCATCTGCAAACACTTGTTCATAGTACTACTTTACTTCAACACACATATCTGCATGTTTTGTCACCACCAGGCTATTTTCTAATTTAAGAGATGAGATATGATTGATCTTTTTCCTTTTTGAAGCAGACGCATGAAAAAAATTAGTGTTTGAATCCCCATCAATAAGCCAGAATGTTTTCACTCGCTGTCTCCAATAAATTTCTTCATGAAGCATCAAATCATTCAGTTTATTTCTTTCCTCCGAGTATTTCTTTACATTCTATTCATCAACACAGTTAACCAAAGAATTTAATACTTCCTTGTGCATCTTGACTTTATCACGAAATTTATGAAAAAAGTTCTTCCCCCACTTGGCCATAAACCCAGAGACTGATAGCAGCTTCGGCAAGATATGTGAGGGTGGAAGATTCCTCCAGTAACTCGTCACTTCATCATGAAACTCGTCCTCTTTTAACCAGGTGTTTTCAAAACGAAAACAGAACTTTTTGTGACAGAATCCAATATTACAAAGTTCAAGAAGTATTGGGTCGTGGTCTTAGCATATCGTATGTATCACCTTGAGATTACATAAGGGAAATTTTTACCACCACTGTCCTGTAGCAAAAGCTCTGTCCAACCACTCTCGAACCTACTCATCTGTTCCTCTATTCCTCTCCCATGTGTACGCTCCACCAGTTAACTCCATTAGCGAACTATCTTCAACTGCTTTTCTAAAACCAGCAAACAAATCTTGGGGATGTGGGTGACGACCTTTCTTATCCGATGCAACAAGCAAATCGTTAAAATCTCCAAAAATTAATCAAGGCAGCTGTGATTTATTTGCTAGGTACTTGATAAGGTCCCACGAATCCTGTCTGCGACCTCTCTCGGGAAAGCCATAAAAACATGTTATCCTCTACTTCACAGTACCATTCTCCAATATGCAGACATCTATATAATTCGATGTTGATTCCAGAACTACACTTGCCTATATATAGTAGCTTTCTAGAAAATTGCAAGCTCACCACTCTTGCCTATCTTATCAACTAAAAAATGATGAGCAAAACCAAACCGATTATTGAGATTCTCTATTCTACTTCCTACTGATATAGTTTTAGATAAAAACATAAAGTCAGGTTTATGAGACTTCACTAAATCTCAAAGAATACGAACTGTACGGGTGTTCCCCAACCCCCGATAGTTCCAGGCTAGATAATTCATTTTGGCTGGCTAGCTTGCAATGCAAGCTTAGCCAAATCAGTTGTTGAGGATGCTGAAAAATCCAAATCAGAAATAACAGCTTTCATGTGTGTTCCTTTAAGCCCACCTTCAATTTTCATTGTGACATACGGCCCACTTCTGCGTCTCTTTCTTTCCTCCACATTAAGCCCATTTAACTCCTCCAACTCACGCTCATCCATAAAATTTGAAGTACCTCATTTTCCCGCTTGGTTGTTAAACATTATGTTATTGACTACAGTCAAATGATTATCTCCTCGAAATTTTGCCAAATCCCTACTATCACTCTCCTGAACAACCACCTTATCCTGATTTTGTTTAATTCCTTCCAAAAAATTAGCCTGATTCTTATCCCTTCCTAACTGCCACTCCCACTCCATATCTCCCTCTTCCCTAAGCCATTTACTCTGCCCCTGTCCGGCCACCCTACGAGGTGGCGCTCGCAACCAATTCCCCCACTCCTTGTTATCATTGTTGTTCCTCTGATCAATAAATCTTCTACAAAACCTCTCTGTATGTGTCACCATACCACAGGTGAAACAAAAGTCTCAAAGCCTCTCGTATTTACACAAGACAACAAACTCAGTTCCATTCCTCCTCATGATTTTCTTTTGAGTGGCTTTCGAACATCCAGTTTGATTTTAATTCTCATGCATTCCCTCTATATATTGGTGTTTTCTTCGCATCATACTCTAAGAATTCCCCCAAAAAATTCCCCAGTTACTTACCTATCATTTCCGTCATGAAACCTATTGGTAACTCATGGATTTGAACCCATATAGTCAAATGCCAAAGCGGGACTTTTAGTGGTTCCTTTCCCACCAGAATCATGCTTATGCTTAGCATTGCATTATCAAAAGACCAGGGGCCGCCATTGATAACCTAGTTGAGATCTTCCTTATGATAAAACTGAAATAGGAATATACCTGATTCTATCTCCTTAATGTTAATTCTCATTGCCGATTTCCATACGTCTACCATTTTTGTCTTCATAGCCCTTGCATTTATGCTCTTCTCTGTCAGAAATCGCCCAACTATACATAACTCATACTTGTTTACATCCTCTTCCACCTCTCCTTCGAATATGAATTCTTGGTTTTCCTCAACTTCGATGTCTAACCCTGTCATCTGTTGATCAGTATCTCTGTATCTCGCCATGAAAATGACTTACTCTCATGTAGATTTCTCAATAGGCCCGAGAAAACTTGAAGAGAAAAACTAGGCTCTCACATAAACTTAGAGAGATTCATATGATAAAAACATTACTTACTCATTTATGATATTCAATCCGTTTTAAAATACATATCTTCGTGACTTTTTTCATGTACTTTAGTATGTATAAAAAAGGTAATTTCACACATTATTTTTAAAGTTTTCTTTTTTCAAATAAATATTTTTATATTAAATTTTTATTTAAAAATAAATTATAAAACTATTTTTTATGCACCTTAAAATACATGTAAAAAGTAAAAGAGATGTGTGTAAAAAGTGAAAGAGGCGTGTATTTTGAAGCGGATGGAGTATATTATTATAACCGAACTTGAAATATTTTCTAGACTATTTAATGTAACACAAATTTTTATTATCCCAATATTTTTATATATTATATTATACCTAAATTTTATCCTAAAAATTATATATTTATATTAAAAATCCTATTTACGATCTAACTTTTATGTAATATTATTTTTATATAAATTACATGATTATTACTCGTTGAGCTGAATTTATCGGGGTTTCTTGTACGCTTTGAAATTATTGATAATGAAATGCTTAAAAGGAGAAATCATAATCAACTGGCTTAAGACATGCTTAGCTTCCTTCTAAAATCAATTTAACTTGCTGGGTGATTTTTTGTTTTTTACTTTGAGTTATTATATGTTTGAACATTGGATACTTAATTATTATGGTACAACCTCGATAAATGAATATGTTGGGAAGTAAAAATATATATTCATTTAACGAGATTATTTATTTATCGATAAATGAATATAATATTTATTTATCGATAAATGAATATTAATTTATTTAAATAATATTTTTAGAATTTTTTCTTAGTTATATTATTTTATATATATTATGTTCAAATGTAATTAGAATTCATCGTGGTTATAACTTTTATGTAAATTTTATTTACATTCATCTTTTTTAAAATTCTAGATTAGTTGTACAGTATGTGCATGTATGAAATAGATAAAATGCACAGTATCATACATTACACAAAATTAAGGATAAGATACATTGTGTTGGAGGGAATAAACGAGACATTTTTCGAAAAAATATGACTTATTAATATGTTTGAATATTATTGTTGGATGAAATATATTCATATATTATATCAATAAAAATATATTATTTGAAATATAATGATTATTCATTTATATTTACATAGGACCTATAAAAATTACATTTTTATTTATTCGGTTATATATTTAGCGAGTTTATTCATTAAGCTCATTTGCCCAAATTGGGCTTAATTTGTCCAAATTGGGATTGAAGAAATTTATTCATTTATCGTCGAGATTATTCATTTATCAAACATTCATTGATCGAGGTTCTATTGTATCTGTTTGCATAAGTTTTGGAAAATAAAAAAAATGGAAAAGGAAAAAATAATTGAAGTTATAAGTTGTAATAAGTATATATAAAAAATAAGTATAAAAATAATTACCTCATTTTTAGATTTTGAAAGTACTTGTGAGTTAATTTGAAGTAGAAATTGTGTCATGCACCTCATCACATATAATTTTAAATTAAGGTATATTTAAATTTTCAATGCTCTACAAACAAAAATTTTAATATATATACAAGTATTACATTTATAAAAAAAAATTAGTTTAAAATTAAATAAAGAATACTAATATATATATTTAAATATAATACACACATGCACATGTATTTATATAATTTTTTATATATTTTAGTGCATTTATATTTTTAAGGGATAATTTTCGACCATTTGTTTTTTTAAAATTTGTTTTAAATAGGAGATTAGAGATGTGTTTTAATTAGAATATTAATATTTAAAAATTAAACCTAATAATTAATCAATACCCAACCAAATATAACCGACAACTAAACTTGTAATACATGAATCATAATATTTTAATATTCTTATTTTACTATTTTATTTATAGGATTTTAAATTTAAATTTATTTTTATAATAATAATTTAAAATATTATGTGTATAAATATTTTATATATAATTTTTTTATAAATTTATCTGTATTTTAAAATAATAATATTTGTGAATTTTATTTAGGAAGTATTTTAATTAAGATTCATAGACGAGTTTGAATTAGGAGATTAATATTTAAAAAAATAGGTCACTGAAAGGCAGAAGCATAGGAAGGTAGATTGGTGACAACCTCGGCGTATTTGAACGATTCCAAAACGCCTTCCAGTACGTTGGCAAGAGATGCAATTAACAAAAGATGTAGAAGCAATGTATTAATCACCTACTGCAATGCTAAGTCTAGCTTGAATCCTTGATAATTATGAAACATAATTAAGTCATATAGGAGCCCAATGTATTGAACACTAACGGATAGACAGCTACGTCTCAACGTACCATCATAAGCAGTAACACTTCGGCAAATAATTTGTAACAACACTTCGGCAATTATCTTCTGGGGAAACTTATACTTATGAGGTATGGTAATGGCATATATAACTTACATTTTTTCTTTTTTTTACTGCAAATAATTTGTCCAGTAACACTCATGACCCAAGCAACTGAATATAAAGCCATTTTTTTAATAGTAAATTGTTATTCATGTTCTTTGTATCCCTTCAATTAATCCTTGTCAAAAAAACATGAAAATTCTTATAACTTTTTTTGTTTGAGGCAGAATTGCACTTTCTATGACTAGCACTAAAAACATTTTCGGTCTATCACTAATAGGTTACTCAGAAAGTATAGGCCTCATATGAACGCATCTCTTGTATAAATATTGGTCTGTTTGCAACATATAGTTGTGGTATTGATTACTCCTATAATATTCTACGTTTGATTTTTTGACACATTTTTTAAAGAGTTTTGACTACATAATTAGAATTATTATTTTTTAAAAAAATTTGTGAATAAAAGTTTTAATTTAATATTTTTATTTAAAAAAAGAAAATTTTAAAAATAATAAATAAAACCATATATGTATAACTATATAGTGAAAACCAAACCAAGGGAGTATATCATATATGTATTCTTAATAAATCTATTCTAATTATTCGGCCAAGCAACCTACACTCGTGACTCACCTCAATTTGGTTGGCATTTATTGTGTCAATCTGACAGTTTTGGGCGTGTTGGACATGGGTCTATTACTAACAATAACAACCTAGATGTTCTTACTTTTAGCACACTTCCGTAGAAAATTATTCATGTAGCCAAATCTAAACTTTAGGCTTTATTACTTGCAAGTCGTGTATGTTATAAACACTTTTAATGAATCCAAAGGTAATATCAGCCTCGGACCGGATCCACATAAATATCATACTCGTACCAGATCCACAAGTTTTAACGGGACAGGTTCCTAGTTAAGAAAATTATATACGTAGTAAAAAGCCACGACATATGAAAGCACCGGATAAAAGCTAGTAGAGACTTTTAGTGCCTTGGTGACTAACATTGCATAAGATGTTGCCCCAACCCTCATACCAAGTCTTCGTGACCGGCCAACTGACATTGGATAAAATTAGTAGTGTGGGATCAACTTGGAAGCTTCGTAGCTTAGTGTCCAAAAAAATTAGTAGCGTGTAACAAAATGGCCCGAAAATACTGTTCGACAAATAAAATGGCTCAATGACCCTACTCATGTGGAATTGTGGATGTGAGGCCACCATTATCATTTGCGAGTTTGGGCTATTATAGCTGCTCAATGTTGACCATTGACGAAAACTGCATTATTTGTGAGAGTAATAGTCCTAGCAAGTTGCACCCATCACAACAAATTTCGTTTTCATACTCTGCTACCAATCTGAATTCTCTAATGAATTTTATATCCTTTTAATAAATATTTTTATTTTATAAATTTATATTAATATGATTTAAAATTTAAAAGGTGTGATAATTAAAATTATATAAACTATAAAATAAACTGTGAATACAAAATTATAATATAATCAATTATTAAAAAGTTATAAATAATTGACCAACAAATTGATAAACATTATAATTGAGCCATTTTTCTGTAAAAAAAATTATAATTCAGGCCACCAAAATGCAATTAAGTACAATTTCACTAACGTCCGTTAAAAAAATTGACGGAATGCAATCAAATGCTAAAAAATAAATAGTTTAGCCATCAAACTGGCAACTTTTATAATTGAGTCATTTTTCTGTAAAAATATTATAGTTCAGGCCATTAAAATACAATTAAGTCTCCTTTTAATTCTAAGTATATAAAATAAATATTTTTGTAATAGCAGTCTTAAAACATGAATTATCTTGGCCATACAATCGTACTTTTTAGTTTACCAAAATAATATATACTAAGGTAATATATATTAGAAAAAATAAAAATTGAAATAATGTAATTCAACATTATCAAAATAAAATACGACACTCCAGTATGAAAATTACACAAGCGGGGGTGAGGGGACCCATGCACTTGGGAAAAAAATGGATATTTTAAATTAGCAAGCAACTGCAACTTGAAATGCATCCCATGCATTTTCATTATCTCTCCGATCCGGCCACCGAAATATACCTCAAGAATCAATTAAACAAGTCAAACTAAGAAAAAATGGCTGAAATGATCGTAGCTGATTTTGCTAACGGACTGCTTGGCAAGCTTGTTTCACTTGCAGCCGAAGAAGTCATTCAGGCTTGGAATCTTGATGAAGATCTCGACACACTCCGCCAGAGGTTGGAATCAGTTGGTGCTCTGCTGTACGATGCTCATTCCAAGAATTTAATCTTGTCTACTGCCAAGGACTGGTTCAACAAGCTTGAAGCTGCTGCTAATGTCGCTAATGTATTTATGGATGAACTTGCCTATCAAGTTACTCGAACAAAAGTGGAGAGTCGCCGCCGTAAGGCATTAGACTTCTTCAACCCTTCCAAAAACACCTTGTTATATCGTTCCAAGGTGGCTCGTAAAATCAAGTCTCTTCAAGCTTCCTTTGATCAAATTTTCAAAAATGCCCGAGACCTCGGACTTCAGCCTGTAGCCTATTTAAGTTCAACTATACAAACTAGAGACATCCCCAGCACTGCGCCTTATGAAGCCAATGAACTTTTAGTTGGAAGAGATGAAGATGTAGCAAACCTAGTACGAGAGGTGTGCGAAAATCACCAAGAGAATTTACGGGTTGTTGCTGTAAAAGGGATGGGAGGTCAAGGCAAGACAACTCTTGCTTGTATACTTTTCGAATGCGATGATGTCATTAAAATGTTCCCCAAGAGGATTTGGGTTACTGTATCCGATGAGTTTGATTTCATCAAGATATTAAATCAAATGGTACAGTCGCTCACTTCAACTAACCCGGGGTTGACAAATGTACAAGGACTTGTCAATGAGCTTCAGAAGCATCTAAAGGGGGGAAAGTTTATACTCGTCCTAGATGATGTCTGGAATGAGGAACAGGTCAAGTGGGACAACTTGAGAAAATCTTTGCTTCAGATTGGTGGTGACAAAGGGAGCTGTATTCTAGTAACCACCCGTAAACAGGAAGTTATAGATGCCATGCCACGTTGTGTTTGTTATCCTGTGCAAAAATTATCAGAGGAAGACAGTTATGCATTGTTCAAGAAAATAGCATTTTCAGATGGAGTTCTAGAGACTGATACATTTGCGGCCTTGGGGAGAAGCATGGTAGATAGGTGTGGTGGCCTACCTCTGGCAATAAAAGCACTCGGGGGTTTATTGTACTCCAAGTCTGAGCAAGAGTGGATAGATATCAAAAACAGTGAAACATGGCAATCAAAAAATGTATTGCCTTCCTTGAAGTTGTCATATGATAATTTACCTTTCTTGTCATTGAAACAATGTTTCGTCTATTGCTCTATTATGCCAAAGGATTCCGTTATTTATAAGGATGAGTTGATACAGATCTGGATGGCTTTGGGGTTCCTCCTGCCTCCCAGGAGAAGTACCGCACAGATGGAAGATATTGGCAACCAATATTTCAACATGCTACTATGGAATTCTTTGTTACAGGATGTAGGAAGGGATGAATATGGAAACATTACCAGTTGCAAGATGCACGATCTAGTGCATGATCTAGCGCTAGATTTATCTAAACATCACTCTATAACTCTGAAGGCAGATCAAGAGCTAAATCATGATTGCAAGGCTGTATACGTCAACGTTGATCAAAGAGTTTCAGATATAAAACCAACAATTCTAAAGAGAAACTTTGAGAGAGTACAAATGTTACATGCAGGGGCCTATAGCCTTCGTGATGATGTGCTGCCTTACTTAACACACCTGACTATTTTAGTGTTGGAAACTGATGATGAGGTTGCTGAGTTGCCAAGTTCGTTACGCAAGCTTAAATATCTTAAATATCTCGATATTTCATGTTTCGACTCTGGATTACCTACTTACATCACAGAACTCTACAACTTGCAGACATTGAGGGTTGGGTACCTAGATGAGCTTCCAGACAAGTTTTGCAACTTAATTAACTTGAGACATGTGTACATTAAGGAGAGATATGATGGTAAAAGATGCATGTTTAATGGGATAGAGAGGCTGACTAGTTTGCAAACGCTGCCTCATTTTGTTGTGAGTAAAGATCAAAACTCTCTCGTTGGACAACTTGGAGGGTTGAAAAATCTTAGAGGTAGGCTTTGTCTCTATGGCCTTGATGAGGTGGAAAATAATGAAGAAGCAAGGAAAGCAAAGCTTTGTGAGAAGCCCCGAGTTGAGCAATTACTGTTGGAGTGGAAGAACAAGGAAGATGAAAGGGAAGACAAGGAAGACAAAGATGAGGAAGTGATGGTAGGATTGGAACCTCACCCGAATCTGAAAGGATTGGAAATTAAATATTTTATGGGGAAGAAGTTTGCAACATGGATGACAATGATGACCAACTTGGTGGAAATCACATTGAAATACTGCAAGAGGTGTGAAGTACTTCCACCACTGGGTCACCTTCCTAAACTCAAGCAGATGTGGATACATAATATGAGAAATGTGAAGGTTATTGGGAAGGAATTAAGTGGAGGTGTAGAAAGTGGGTCCCCAAAAGCAATTACAACAACACTGTATCCATCACTAATAGAACTCTATTTGGGGAATATGCCAGAGCTAGAAGAATGGGTAGAAGGAGGAGTTATGAGTAGAGGGGGTAATGATGCCCACACTGTTTTTCCTATACTTGAGAAGTTGGAAATCTTCTATTGTCCAAGGTTGAGAAAGATCCCCAATAGTTGTTTTCCGTCCTTGAAGGAGTTGATTATTGAAAGCAGCATGATAGTAGAAAGCATGAGCACAAATGTAATGAGCTCACTCACCTCTCTAGAATTGAGGAGTATCAGTGACGGAGGAGGAGAGTCTGGTGGTTCAAGTTCAAACATAGAATCAATAATAAACCTGTTAATAAAAAACAATTCTCCGTCTTTGACCAAATTAACCCTAGTTGACTTGAAGGGTTTAAAACGTCTGACCCTTGGTGTCTCTCTTGTTAGATTAAGTGTACTCAATTGCCCGCAACTAATAAGTATAAATAATTTAGTTCAAGGGTCGTCACCTGCTCTAGAATATCTTTCGATTAAAGAAATCCCTTCATCTGAATTACAAGGGGTATTTGCCCATATTCAGACTTCCACACTTGTTTATTTGTATTTAGGTCCCTTCTACTCGGATGAAGAAGAATTCCAATGGCCATTCTCTTCTTCTTCTTCTTTATCAAATTCATTTCCTAACCTAGATCGGCTATTCCTATATGGGTGGGAAAAGGTAAAGTCAATAACGCTGTTTGACCAACTTCACTTGTCCCCCATCTTTCCTGCCTTGACTCATCTACTTATAGATGTTTTCGAAGGAGTGAAAGCTCTCCCGGATTCAATAGCAAACCTTCCATCTCTCAAGACATTATTTATTAAGGATTGTGAGAATCTGGAGATTCTCCCCATGTTTGACCAATCTCATCCCCTTGAACAGCTATCTATAGATGGGTGTCCAATTGTGAAAGAAAGATATAGCAAGGGGAGTGGGCCAGAATGGTTTAAGATTCAACATATTCCACGTGTAAGATTTTATTAGAGCAGTTCCAATAGAAGCCTCTATCCAACTCTGTAAAATGGAACTGGATTTGGTGTTGGAGCATCAAGAGGGAAAAAGGTCAGTCTTTGTATTTTTCACTAGCTACTGGACTATTTCTCTTGTTTTATTTATTCAAAGCTTATCTGCATAAACACTGGGTGGCATTTACTAGAGTATATTACATGTTTCACTGACATGGTATGTTAGTATGTGTGATTTCGTGAATCCTTTTCATTAAATTTTAATAATAAAATTTTAATTTTTATCCGGTTTATATTAAATTAATAATAAAAAACTAAAAATATGTATAAATTTTCAAATAAATTAATAATTTTTACATTTCATTTATTATAATTATAAAATTTTAAAGGTATTAATTAGATAAAATTTTATAATAATATTATTGAGATTATTATTTTTTATCATTTGTTATTTTCTCAGGTGCATTATCAATTTTCAAACAACAATAAATTCGGCAGAAATATTCAGACTTCGATGCTTGATGAATTGGTATTAGGTCCCTTCTACTCGGATGATGAAGAATTCCCATGGCCATTCTCTTCTTCAAATTCATTTCCTAACCTAGTTCGGCTATTCCTATATGGGTGGGAAAAGGTAAAGTCAATAACGCTGTTTGACCAACTTCACTTGTCCCCCATCTTTCCTGCCTTGACTGAACTATCTATAGAAGATTTCAAAGGAGTGAAAGCTCTCCCGGATTCAATAGCAAACCTTCCATCTCTCAAGACATTAGAGATTTTGTTTTGTGAGAATTTGGAGATTCTCCCCATGTTTGACCAATCTCATCCCCTTGAAGACCTGGACATACTTGGGTGTCCAATTGTGAAAGAAAGATATAGCAAGGGGAGTGGGCCAGAATGGTTTAAGATTCAACATATTCCAAGTGTAGACATATCTGATTAGAGCAGTTACAGTAGAAGCCTCCATCCAACTCTGTAAAATGGAACTCGGCACTGGATTTTGGTGTTGGAGCATCAAGAGGAAAAAAGGTCAGTCTTTGTATTGTCACTAGCTACTGGACTATTTCTCTTGTTTTATTTATTCAAAGCTTATCCTTATTGAAAAGGCTGTCATTCACCTGCACTACTAGATTTGCCCCTTTTTTCCTAACGAATAATTGTAGGATACAATTTCCTTTTCACTTTCTGTACAATGATATTGATTCATGCTTCTGCAGTACCAAAGAGCAATTAGTAAAGCCCTGCAAGACAGAGTTCCAGATGAAGATTTATCTACAGTTACAACTGTAAGCTCCAGAACTCGTTCAAAGCCCTTCTTTTTTTGTGTACGATTATTGCAGCTTTGCATGCAGGAAGACACGTTTTTCTGATTTATATATACTGCTGCAGATATTGATGGTTGTAGGGGCTGGTAGAGGACCTCTCGTCAGAGCATCACTGCAGGTTTACAGTAATCAACATTTGAATTTGACATATTAGCATTTCAACTGTCAACTTCTGTCAAGAGATATGTGAAGAGAAACTTTATAAATAAAGACATAAAATGTACCTGCAAAAATTCAGTATAATCTTTTTTGGGACCAAGGATGAAGTAGGACAAGGATAGGAAAGGTATAAATGAAAATTAGAAATAACATGAATAATCTCTAATGCACTATGTTCAATCAAATTAGTCAATTTACTGATGTACGCCTAATTTAATCAAGGACTCTCTCTGTCAATCCAGCATATTTTCAATGGTGTTTGAGTTCTAATAATTATCTTGTGAACATAATTGCATAAAGAATTAAATGCTACTTTATATATACTAGTGATAGTGTCTTCCAATGTTTAACAATTGACTTGTAAGTTACAAGTTACTATGAAACAATCTAAAATCTAAATCCTTAAACTCTACATGTGGACTAGCCCAGACAATGAATTTGTAAGTTTAGCGGGATTGTAATGCACTCAAACAAGAGAAATTAACACGCAACTCTATATTTGCGTTGATAGTTAGCTTGATGCCAAGATGCCAAGGCCTTCTCTTCAACATTCTCCTCTTTTTTTGCTTCCAGAAACTCTAGTTCATTCTATTATTCAATTGAGAATTTTTTATTCATGCTTCTAGATTACTCAACCGTCTATTATATGTTTCCTTTTGCAGTTCACAACACTCTTACTAATACAATTGGTTCCGTCTTACCTTCTGAACCACAGAGCTCTAGGTCTTGCACAGTTCTCTGATATAGTTTCGAGCAAGAACAATCCTGTTGGATCTTCAAGACTGGCAAATGTTAGATGCATATTTGGAGGAGAGAGCATTCAACTCCACTTTCCTGCAGAGAATCTAGGTTTCAGGTGTGACTTTAGTGTTGATAGTTAATCTTGGTGTTAGACAAAACCCTACATAATCAAATATCATCTAGATAATCAAATTCTTTTGGAGGTCTGTGTCCATGGAGCACTCTGCCTATTTTTTCTCTTCGAAGATTTGTTCTTGTATTGTTTTAAATAGTATTTGTGGTGATTCCTGTTTATCTCTAAAGTTTTATCTAGGGAAGTCTGGGACTTTGTGGGAAAATTATCCAGCAGCCAAGCCTATTCTGCTGCGCTCATCTAATGAAAAATCAAGTGCAGTAATGCCTTCATAATTTTTTCACTCCTTTGTGAAAACTGTCATGTAGCTGTGTAGGAATACCGAAAGAGTCCAACAATTAGATATTGTAAATACCTTTGAGCAACATATAGAGCTTAATGAAAGCATCCAAGTTGGCATACTGTGAGATTTGATTGGTATATGTACTCTTCAAGTTGGCACTTTTTCTCAAGTCATTGAAATTGTTTATTGATATCAAGTTTGATGCCGTGTAGCTACTGTAGTTGCTTAGTGCAAGTGCAAGTAGAAATTACACATGACTTGTTGTGGAACAAGTTATGAACTTCTGGTCTGATTTTTCTGCTAATTGGAATAAAGTCCCTGATTAGGGTTGGTATCTCATTCACAAAATATTACATGGTAGCGTTTGCAGTTATAGAAAGCCCAACAACTATCTTTTACAAATAAGGAAACTATTCTGAATAAGTATATTTCTCTATTTATGTATCTATTGACACACACCCGCAGTCAAAACGGGAGGGGGACGAACGTGAGACTGGAGCGAAACTCTAGAAATAGGAAGGAAGGCAGGCCTTTGGTGAAAATATCAGCATATTGAGAACTTGAGGGAACATGAAAAACCCGTATGTGACCAAGAGCGACCTTTTCACGAACAAAATGGATATCCATTTAAATGTGCTTGGTACACAAAACTAAATCATCAGAAAAAAAGACAGGATTTGAAGAAAGATGCACAGCACTGATATCGTCACAGAAAACAACAGTAGCTTTACGGAGTGTCCATAATTTTAGAGCAGCTGTGGGAGTTCCTTCTGCAGTTGGTCTTGATCCAGTGATGGCAAATTCAGGTAGGTCAAATCTTGATGCCAAGGCCTTCTTTTCATCATTCTCCTCCTCTTTTTTGCTTCCAGAAACTCTAGTTCATTCTTTTGTTCAATTGAGATTTTGATTCATGCTTCTAGATTACACAAGCGTCTAGTATATGTTTCCTTTTGCAGTCCACAACTCTCTTTCTAATACAATTGGTTCCATCTTACCTTTTGAAATACCAAAATTCCCATCTCTCAACCAGTTAGCTATTTTGAGATGTGAGAATTTGGAGAGTTTGTGCATGTTTGACCAATCTCATTGCCTTGAACACCTAAAGAGTACGTATGTGTCCAATTCTGAAAGAAAGATATAGCAAGAGGAGTGAGCCAGAATGGTTTAAGAATTTTATTAGAGCAGTTCCAGTACAAGCTCCAACTTTGTAAAATGGAACTGGATTTTGGTGTTGAAGCATCAAGAGGAAAATTGGTCAGGTCAGTCTTTAACCCATTACTCTCTTTATGTCCCCAATCCACAACTGCACTATTTCTCTTGTTTTTGTTATTCAAGTCTTGTTTGCATAACCACTGGGTTGCATTTATTACATCCTTTAGTGACATGATATGTTAGTATTATGCGACTCAGTTGAATGTTCTTCTCTCTAGGAGAAATGTCAAATACTCGAAAGGCTATTGTAGTAGTATGCCAAATTGTAGTAAAGGACTAATGGCTATTCTAAAAAAGAACTGACTATGACCTGTGAGGCTGTAATTCAAGTAATAATGTTCGAGTTCTTGGATGTACAAATCTGTAACTTATATGTTAATGTAAAATTATAAAGTTTACTCTCAGTGCAGCAGTAAATCTAAATCTAAACAATAAGAATTTAAACAGAAACATAATATCAACTTGTATGTCAGTATTTGTTTTGAAAACACAGGAACTCAAAATGTTACTTGAATCACTGGCCCAGTCACAAGTTTAATCCATGGGCAACAAGAGGAAACACCTAAATCTGTAATTGACTGAGTCTATAGTCCACAGAACTTGAAGGTCTATCAACATATGAGAGCACAAGACATCATTACATTTGCAATTCAAAACCTAACTTCTCCTTGCATTTGTTTTCAGGATGTCACAAGGAAAATTATTGCATCATCTCAACAAGGGCCTTGTGCTGTTTGTGCAATTGGTGTAATTTCAAATGTAACACTTTGGCAATTATCTTCTGGGGATTATCTTATGAGGTATGGTAATGGCAATTATTATACTCTGGCAATTATCTTAGATTTCTTTCTTTTTTTACTGCAAATAATTTGTCCAGTAACACCCATAACAGCAGCAACTGAATATAAAGCCATTTCTTTAATAGTAAATTATTATTCATGTTCTTTATATCCCTTCAATGCTTGTAAAAAAAATGAAAATTCTTATAACTTTTTTTGTTTGATGCAGAATTGCACTTTCTGAGAGTAGCACTAAAACATTTTCAGTCTATCACTAATAGGTTACTCAGAAAGTGTAGGTTTCATAAGAATGCATCTCATTTATAAATCTTGGTCTATTTGCAACATATAGTTGTGGTATTGATGTATTCTAATTATTTGGCCATGCAACCTACACTCATGACTCACCTCAATTTGGATGGCATTTATTGTGTCAATGTGATACTTTTGGCCACAGTTAATAGTGTTGGACATGGGTCTATTACTAACAATAAGAGACTGATATTTACTAGTTAATTTGTTATTGATCCACAGTTAATAGTTAAGAAAATTATATAGTAAAAATCCACAACATATGAAGGCACCAAATTAAAACTAAGAGACTTTTAGTGCCTTCATAAGATGTTGCTCCAACCCTCTTACCAAGTCTTCATGAACGGCCAACTAACATTGCATAAGCTGTTGCCCCAACCCTCTTACAAACTCTTCATGAATGGCCAGTTATTTTAACTACGAACCAGATCATGAAATGTGCATCTATTCTTTGCTTATTATTTGTTTTTGTTGGGAAGGAAAGTGTTTTGTTTTAAATTCATGAAAGGAAATGTCATTTTTCATTTTACATCTTTTCCTCGCTGTTTAAAATAGAGGACTTGTGAAAGTAAGAAATCTACCTTCACCCAATAATTTTATGTGCCCAATTGTTCTTGGCATTCTTATTTCTTATCTAAATAAAAATAAGACCTGACTTATTATAGGTACTAGCCATCCTAAGATGCTTTTCAAATAAAAAGTTTATTTATATGTGTTATCTCCTAAAGGATGCCACGCTAAGGAAAATCTTGTCCAAGAAAAGATGATTTTAAGAGTGATTATGTGAGTGAAGTTGGGTCTGTAAGAGAAAAATGAGAGTTCCAAGGATCTACATATTTTTGAACTTTTTAATTTCACAAGTTTGATTCCTTTTGTTTTTATGCAAATAAATCTATTCTATGCGTAACACAGTGCCTTGTTTCGGTTCAAGTGTCCAATCTTGTCTACAGAAAACCTGATCTTTTCCTTGTAACTCTTTCTCAGGGTGTGTTTGATATACTGAGTTTATCAGGATCCTTCACACATGCTACAGTATCTGGAGGAGCCAACAGCAGCAGAGTACGTAGCATGAGCATTACTGTGGCCCAGCCTGATGGTCTTGTAACTCTTTCTCAGGGTGTTTGATATACTGATGGCCTGTGGAAACAATTTGCCACACTGAATATTCACAATCCGGTTACATGATTGCCTTTTTTTAAAGTTTTTTTTTGTCCTTATCCAGGGAATCTTGCAATATATTATTTTGTTGCTGTTGCAGCTGATAAAATGATAAGGGTATGGGAATGAGGATAAATAGGAATGGGAATGAAATGGAATTTCAAGGGACATGGAGGGTATGATTTCACCATTCAAAGGAAATGAGATTATTCCATACAACCAAATTACTAATCCAAACACTAACATGTGAGATCGAGATTCCAATTTATATTAATCGAGCTCATTAACCTTGAACCAAACACCACATTTTTCTCAACCTTATGAAAAATAACTCCACTTTCCCACCAGCAAACACCATATTCAACATTATATTATGCACCATGTTTCACCTTAAATACAAAACTAGCAAATGCTAAGAATTTCAGCATTTTAGCATGTAAATTTGCAGAATCAATATAACAGGATTCTATTTGAGATACCTGTTAGATATATCTAACTCGTTTAACTGGAACCTGAACCCCTTTGCCTCGGAGCAGATTACACACAGGTAAATTGTTCCTACATATTCGCCAAAAAAATATCTTGATTATGTGTGGTACTGCAAGTCTCCAAATCCTCTTCCAGCCCTTTGACTGAGGAACATTACTACTACCTTGAACTTGAGATTGCCAAAATTTGTACCCTCCCTTAACAGTGTAGATGCCACCACTCGATTCAGCCCAAGCAACTCTGTCACTTCTTTGATTTTGTGGAATTCGAGTTGAAAGAATAGCTCTAGCATCTGCATCATTGAATGAACTTCTAACTTTCTCCACATCCCAAGCCTTCTCATTTTGAACAAAAAATTCACAGACCTTCGAGCTCCTGTTCGAAGCATTGTATTCTTGATCAACTGCAAAATTTGGTCTGTCTCGAACCCATTGATCTCTATATGCTTCAATTTCTCTCCCATCTCCCAGAACTCATCTAAATACTTTCTTTAAACTCTCTTTCGCCCTCCATGTGTCTGCCCACACAAAACTAGCTCCACCATCAGATGAAGCTTGTAGAAAGCGTTTTTGAGAGTAGTACCTTGCTTAAAAAACCCGAGCAACCAGAGAATTCGGATTATTAATAAAGCTCCAACAATGTTTTCCAAGGAGAGCCATGTTAAAACCATGAAGATTCTGGAACCCCAAACCTCCTTTTCCATTTGACATACTCATATTTTCCAAAGCCAACCAGTGGCCTTGTTCGGATGCATTTGGTTTATGGCTTCAGTAAATTCCTTCAATGTCAAGTTTTCAGGTAAATCATTATTCTGATTTGGATTAATAACCCCCTCCTCTCGAAGAGTACTGGCTTCATCACATCTACTATCTTCTGCAAACACTTGTTCATAGTATTGCTTTACTTCAGCACACATATCTGTATGTTTTGTCACCACCAGGCTATTTTTTAATTTAAGAGATGAGATATGATTGATCTTTTTCCTTTTTGAAGCAGACGCATGAAAAAAATTAGTGTTTGAATCCCCATCAACAAGCCAGAATGTTTTCGCTCGCTGTCTCCAATAAATTTCTTCATGAAGCATCAAATCATTCAGTTTATTTCTTTCCTCCCAGTATTTCTTTACATTCTCTTCATCAACACAGTTAACCAAAGAATTTAATACTTCCCTATACATCTTGACTTTATCACGAAATTTGTGAAAAAAGTTCTTCCTCCACTTGGCCATAAACCCAGAGACTGATAACAACTTTGGCAAGTTATGTGAGGGTGGAAGATTCCTCCAGTAACTCGTCACTTCATCATGAAACTCGTCCTCTTTTAACCAGGTGTTTTCAAAATGAAAACGAAATTTTTTGTGACAGAATCCAGTATTACACAGTTCAAGAAGTATCGGGTCGTGGTCTGAGCATATCGTATGTATCACCTTGAGCTTACATAAGGGAAATTTTTGCCACCACTGTCATGTAGCAAAAGCTCTGTCCAACAGCTCTCGAACCTACTCAACTCCTCTCCCATGTGTACGCTCCACCAATTAACTCCATTAGCAAACTATCTTCAACAGCTTTTCTAAAACCAGCAAACAAAGCTTGGGGATGTGGGTGAAGACTTTTCTTATCCGATGCAACAAGCAAATCGTTAAAATCTCTAAAAATTAACCAAGGCAGCTGTGATTTATTTGCTAGGTACCTGATAAGGTCCCACGAATCCCGTCTGCGACCTCTCTCGGGAAATCCATAAAAACATGTTATCCTCCACTTCTCAGTACCATTCTGAAGCTGAATTTAAAGTCCTCGGCTAGACTTACAGAGAATAGTAAGAGAAAGAGAGAAGAATTTAGGTGAGAAAACAAGTTTATCAATTCGCTTCCCTATTCCCAGTTTCCAGCCTTCATTTAACTAGGGTTGTACTCCACAAAGGAGAACATATCTCAGCCATACATTAGTACTCATACATACGTGGCAGTTAAACATCCTTACGATAAAAACTAATAAATTATATAATTTACTTAAGCAATTATCTAGTTTTTTCTTTTCCATTCTTGCCCTTGATAAAGTCTTTCATCCATGCTGGCTCTTTGACATTCCGCCTTGACTTTCTTAGTTTGTCCAATGTTAGCATATCTTCCAACTCAGCAGCTTCATTTTCATTTTCATTCTCCACTTCATTCTTTGAAGAAATCAACTCATCTCTTTCTTGTTCAGCTTCCACATTCATTTCTACCTCATTATTCACTACATTACCCACCCCTTCAACAAGCACCTTGTCCTCAAGGTGTAAACAAGGGTATAGCTTTTTGAATTCTGCTTCATCAACCCATGTAGCCTCTTCTATTGGCAAACATTCCACTGAATAAGCAACTGAGGAACCCAATGATTATTTACCAATTTTTTTCTTGTTGAAAGAACAACAGTTGGTTTAAACACGGGCTGATTATCAACACTGTTAACAGGAAGCTCAGTAGGACATACCAAACTATCACCGTGGAATTTTTTTAACAATGACACGTGAAATACTGGATGGATTTTTGAGAATTCTGGAAGTAGAAGTTTATATGCAACCTTACCAATTTTGGCCATGACAGGAAAAGGTCCAAAATACCGTTTACTGAGTTTTTGAGACGATCTTTGCGCTACAGTCTGTTGACGGTACGGTTGCAGTTTCACAAGCACTAGATCACCCACTGCCAATGAAAAATCTGTTCTACGTTTATCTGATTGATGCTTCATTCGTTTTTGTGATGCTTCCAAAGTCTCTTGCAAGATTTTCAATTTTGCATCTCTAGCAGCTAAAGTGACATCAAGAGCTTCAACTTGAGATGTTCCAGGTATATAATTCGCAAGAACTGGTGGAGGCCTACCAAACATAACTTCATAAGGAGTCTTTCCGATTGAAGTATGGTAAGAAGAATTATAATTCCATTCAGCAAGTCCTAGATACTTATGCCATAAACGAGGTTCACTCGAAACAAAGCACCTCAAATACTGCTCTAGACACTTATTAACAATTTCTGATTGACCGTCCGTCTGTGGGTGATATGCAGAAGACATTTTTAAAGTTGTTCCCTGCAGTAGAAAGAGTTCTTTCCAAAATTTCGAGAGAAATATGGGATCTCTATCACTAACAATTGCTTTTGGAATACCATGAAACTTCCCAACAATTTCCCAAAATAAATCAGCAACTTTAGATGCAGTAAAACTAGTAGGCAAGGCACCAAAATGAGCTGCTTTCGATAATCTATCAACTACTACAAAAATAGTGGTACAGCCTTGCGAAACAGGAAGGTGAGTAATAAAGTCCATGCTTACGTCCTCCCAAATTTGTTGAGGTATCTCTAATGGTTGTAAAAGGCCATACGGGCTGGTATTCAAAGCTTTAACTTGCTGACATATAACACACTTTTTTATAAAGTTACTAATATCATCCTTCATATTTTGCCAATAGAAATTTGCACTCAGCCTCATATATGTTTTATGGATGCCTTCATGACCTCCAATTGGTGAGCAATGAAATTCTTTTATTAATGCCTCCTTCAACAAAGAATTTCTTGGAATATAAACCTTCCCACGAAACAAATATAGCCCATCAGCCATTGTCCAATGCTCAACATTATCCCAATCCATATCTTTAAGTTCAAGAGCTTCTGCTTGCTCTTTCTTAATATCATCTACAAACACAAAATTTGGCATAGTGATGGCCATGAACTGTTCACCCTGCTCCACCATGTGATCTGACCGACGAGAAAGGGCATCTGCAACTGCATTATTAGCTCCTGGTTTGTAGATTATCTCATAATCATAGCCCAACATCTTTGTCAAGTAATATTGTTGTTCAGGTGTTTGAATGACTTGATGCATCAAGCTCCTTAAACTTTGTTGATCAGTGTATATGAGAAATTTACCCCTCAATAAATAATGCCTCCACTTTGCTATTGCTGTTGTAATTGCGTAGAGCTCTCTTAAATAGGCTGAAGCTTTCTGCATTCTTGGGCATAATTTTTTGCTGAAATAAGCTATAGGGTGTTTATCTTGAAGCAAGACCGCTCCAACAGCCACTATTGATGCATCAGTTTCTATAGTAAATTGTTTGGTGAAGTCAGGAAGTGAGAGTACTGGAGCTTGTATCAGGGCCGCTTTTAAGGTTTGGAAAGCCTCTTCGGCTTTATCACTCCATTTAAATGCCTCTGTTTTGAGTAAATCAGTCAGTGGAGCAGCAATCGAGGCATATCCTTTAATGAATCTGCGATAATAGCCAGATAGTCTAAGAAAACTTCTCAATTGTTTCAAGTTATTCGGTTGCGGCCACAAAACCATGACTTCAATTTTTGAAAAATCAGGTTGCACACCCTTGTTACTGATTATATGTCCCGGATAATCAATGGTAGTTGCTGCAAATTTACATTTTGACAATTTGGCGAAAAATGAATTTTCTTGTAGGCATTGTAAGACTAGTTGCAGATGAAGAACATGAGAATCCAAATCTTTGCTGAAAATTAATATGTCATCGAAAAAGACAATCACAAATTTTCTGAGAAATTTCTTAAATATGGTATTCATAGCAGCTTGAAAAGTAGAAGGCGCATTCGCCAAACCGAAAGGCAACACGAGGAACTCAAAGTGACCAAAATGAGTCCTGAAAGCTGTTTTGTGAATATCGCATTCAGCCATTCTGATTTGGTGGTAACCTAATCGTAGGTCAATTTTAGTGAAATAAGTAGCTCCTTTTAACTCATCCAGAAGTTCATCAACGGTTGGGATAGGAAATCGTTCTTTAAGAGTCATGGCATTCAGACCTCTATAATCAATACAAAGCCGCCACGTGCCGTCTTTCTTCTTAACAAGTAAAACAGGGGAACTATATGGGCTGGTGCTGGGTTTTATAATTCCTGATTCAAGCATCTCATTCACTTGTCTTTCAATCTCATTCTTTTGAAAGTGCGGAAATCTATAAGGTCTAACATTAACTGGTTTCGAATGAGGCTCCAGAGGTATATGATGGTCAAAAATTCTTTGAGGCGGTAATTTTTGTGGTTCCGAAAAGACATGCTTAAACTGCCTAAGGATCTTATCAATAACATGTATAGTGTGAAAAGATGAAGGGTTTGGCGGGAGAAGAGAGTGTGTGGTTTGTTTTGCATGTAAAGAGTGTAAATTAGGGTTGTCGGTAAATTGAGATTCATACCTGTCCACAAGAGTCAGAATATAGCATTCAGCTACTTCATTTCTTTTCTTCAGTTTGTGCAATTGTGCAGCACAAATGAGTTCTGCTCCCAAACTATCTTGAGCACCTTGTAGAGTTACCTCTTTACCTCCATGTAAAAACTTAATATAAGATTGTTTGTAGTTGATTTTTATTTCTCCAAAACTCTCTTGCCAAGTCACCCCTAGCACCGCATCAGCCCCATGTAGATCAATAACATAAAAATCAATTTTAAACTTGTGGCCTTGGATTTCACAGGGAACTTGTTTGCACTGACCAACACATATAAGATTTTCTCCATTGCCGACAATTACTGAGAAATTAGAAGTTGGAGTAATGTCCAGCCCCAAGAATTTGGCAACCCTCGCCTGTAAAAAGTTATGACTACTGCCACCATCAACTAATATTTGCAATTTTTTCCCATTTACACATCCATGCAGCCGCAAACAACGCGAAGTTGAGTTGCCAATCAGTGCATACAATTTGCCAGTAGCAGGTTCGTCTAATGAAGGTTCTTTGCTTATCTCTTGATTATCCCCCAACTCTAAATATGCCTTAATATCCTCACTACTACCTTCTGGGACCATTCCATCTAATAACATCAAAGACATCTGCCCTTTACATCGGTGTCCTTTGTGCCACTTCTCTTCACAATTGAAACATTGACCCTTCTCCATTTTAATTTGTCTCTCCGCAGTTGATAATAGTTTGATTGGCAATTTATGATACAGAAGATCTTTATTATTGGCAACTATTTTTCCAGAGCCATCAAGAGGTGAATAAGGCATCAAAGCAGTTTTAGTTGTAGGAGAATACCCAACTTGTGGTCTAGGACCTAACAGAGAAGTACTTTCATGTGTCTTGGTTAGCAAGTTTGAGTTTCTACTAGTCTTAAATTTCCCTTCATATAATTTAGATAACCCAATTGCATGTTGCAGGCTATAAGGTTGAGCAGAAATAACCTCACATTGTATATCAGATCTAAGCCCAGCAATATAACAACCTTTAAGATAAGATTCTGGTAACCCATGAATTTTATTAGATATAGCTTGAAACCTCACCTCATATTCAGCAACCGAACCTGTTTGTGTAAGTTTTGAAAGCTGAGTGTTTGGATCATCATAAGGAGAAGGTCCGAACCTTATTTGTAGCTGCATAGTGAAATCTGCCCATGATCGTATTTGGTGATTTGTTTCCATCCATTGATACCAAGTTGAAGCGGCTCCATCCAAATGCAACGCCACCAAAGAGAGTTTGTTATTTTCTGAAATAAGATGATACTCAAAGTACTTATTCACCTTGTAAATCTATTCAGCAGGGTCTCCAGATTCGAATCTAGGAAAATCAATCTTCGTTTTGCGATAGTAATCACCCGCATCTCCCACGGGTCGCTTTTGATAATGGATTTGATCTTGATGGGGTTGCTGAATTTGTTGGGTCTGCTCCTGCATCACGGTACTGAAGGTATCCTTGAATTACTGTGTAAAATCATGAGTAAATTGTGTTAATTGTTAAGAAAACCGCTCAAAAATTTTATCCATGTGATTAGGATCTGCCATGGTTGCTCTCAATGAAAGCACCAATGAAGCTGAATTTAAAGTCCTCGGCTAGACTTACAGAGAATAGTAAGAGAAAGAGAGAAGAATTTAGGTGAGAAAACAAGTTTATCAATTCGCTTCCCTATTCCCAGTTTCCAGCCTTCATTTAACTAGGGTTGTACTCCACAAAGGAGAACATATCTGAGCCATACATTAGTACTCATACATACGTGGCAGTTAAACATCCTTACGATAGAAACTAATAAATTATATAATTTACTTGAGCAATTATCTAGTTTTTCCTTTTCCATTCTTGCCCTTGATAAAGTCTTTCATCCATGCTGGCTCTTTGACATTCCGCCTTGACTTTCTTAGTTTGTCCAATGTTAGCATATCTTCCAACTCAGCAGCTTCATTTTCATTTTCATTCTCCACTTCATTCTTTGAAGAAATCAACTCATCTCTTTCTTGTTCAGCTTCCACATTCATTTCTACCTCATTATTCACTACACATTCTCCAATATGCAAACATCTATATAATTCGATGTTGATTCCAGAACTACACAAGAGATAGTAGCTTTCTAGAAAATTGCAAGCTCACCACTCTTGCCTATCTTATTAACTAAAAAACGATGAGCAAATCCAAACCGGTTACTGAGATTCTCTATTCTACTTCCTACTGCTATAGTTTCAGATAAAACAATCTAACTTTTATATATTATATTATACCTAAATTTTATCCTAAAAATTATATATTTATATTAAAAATCCTATTTACGATCTAACTTTTATGTAATATTATTTTTATATAAATTATATGATTATCACTCGTTGAGTTGAATTTATCGGGGTTTCTTGTATGCTTTGAAATTATTGATAATGAAATGCTTAAAAGGAGAAATCATAATCAACTGGCTTAAGACATGCTTAGCTTCCTTCTAAAATCAATTTAACTTGCTGGGTGATTTTTTGTTTTTTACTTTGAGTTATTATATGTTTGGACATTGGATACTTAATTATTATGGTAGAACCTCGATATATGAATATGTTGGGAACTAAAAATATATATTCATTTAACGAGATTATTTTTTATCGATAAATGAATATAATATTTATTTATCGATAAATGATTATTAATTTATTTAAATAATATTTTAAGAATTTTTTTAATTATATTATTTTATATATATTATGTTCAAATGTAATTAGAATTTATCATGGTTATAACTTTTATGTAAATTTTAATCACATTCATTTTTTTTAAATTCTAGATTAGTTGAAGTGCACATTATCATACATTACACAAAATTAAGGATAAAATGCATTGTGTTGGAGAAAGAAACAAGACATTTTTCGAAAAAAATATAACTTATTAATATGTTTGAATATTATTGTTGGATGAAATATATTCATATATTATATCAATAAAAATATATTATTTGAAATATAGTGATTATTCATTTATATTTACATAGGACCTATAAAAATTACATTTTTATTTATTTGGTTATACATTTAGCAAGTTTATTCATTAAACTCATTTGCCCAAATTAGAACCGAAGAAATTTATTCATTTGTCGTCGAGATTATTCTTTTATTGAACATTCATTTATCGATGTTCTACTGTATTTGTTTGCATAAGTTTTGGAAAATAAAAAAAATTGGAAAAGGAAAAAATAATTGAAGTTATGAGTTGTAATAAGTATATATAAAAAATAAGTATAAAAATAATTACCTCATTTTTAGATTTTGAAAGTACTTGTGAGCTAATTTTAAGTAGAAATTGTGTCATCCACCTCCGTGTACCTCAGTATCACATATAATTTTAAATTAAGATATATTTAAATTTTCAATGCTCTACAAACAAAAATTTTAAAATATATACAAGTATTACATTTATAAAAAAAATTAGTTTAAAATTAAATTAAAAATACTAATATATAAATTGAAATATAATACACACATGAACATGTATTTATATAATTTTTTTTATATATTTTAGTGCATTTGTATTTTAAAGGGATAATTTTCAACCATTTGTTTTTTTTAATTTGTTTTAATTAGGAGATTAGAGATGTATTTTAATTAGAATATTAATATTTAAAAATTAAACCTAATAATTAATCAATACCCAGCCAAATATAACCGACAACTAAACTTGTAATACATGAATCATAATATTTTAATATTCTTATTTTACTATTTTATTTATAGGATTTTAAATTTAAATTTATTTTTATAATAATAATTTAAAATAATATGTGTATATATATTTTTTATATAATTTTTTATAAATTTATCTGTATTTTAAAATAATAATATTTGTGAATTTTATTCAGGAAAGTATTATGGTTAAGATTAATACATGTGTTTGAATTAAGAGATTAATATTTAAAAAAATAGGTCACTTCCAAAACGCCTTCCAGTATGACGTAAATACCACTTGCAGTAACCTCTTGGTGAACATGAGAAATGGTTATGCAACAATTACTATGCACCAGGGATAAAATCTAAATTATTCCAAACATGCTTTTCATGCAATTATTCGAAAGGCTCCAAAGCTACCTGAAAAAACACCGGGAAAGCAAAACCTTCTGTTCCATACTGACATTGCTCACTTTATCGGTAAGAAAGGGGAAAGCCCTTCCTTTTCAGATTGGACACTGAATCATCCCATCTCTACTGGAAGAAAAGGTTGACCCTGGGGAAATCTTATCTTCTATCATGCTATTTCTTCGTCAGTGATACCCTCTTCATAATCCTTAGTGTCTTCTATCTATGCTACTGTTGTGATCATCTATTTGTCTATAGACTTTGGCACATGCACTTAGTTTTAGTTGTCTAGCTTATTCTTTAGTTTGCGGCAGGGCGAGTAATGTTGTAGCTCGTAGCCTTTTTGGCATGCGATTTGGAGCACCACGTGCATAAAATCTGATTAATCTTAATTTTTTTATTATTTTGATACATTCTAGTTATGCAAGCAAATCCCTGCTATTAATGTTAAATGATTAGCAGATTCACATGTGATCAGTTAGGTACCCATATGCTTAAACAGCACAAGAGAAAAAGCAAGAAAAGCACCTCAATAGTTCTAAAAGAACTTTAGTAAAAAAGTGGGATTCTTTCTTCTTTTATCCCTAGCACAACAAAATGATAACTATCATTAAAATAGCTGGTAATTAAAACAACTTTGGAACATGAATTTTTTCATGAATCTGTTTAGAAAAATTAATTGATAGTTAATTTGCTGTTTATGAATGTATAATATATTCTATAGTAGTTCGAACTTCAGGATTCTACCATGTTTCTTCCTCTCTTGAAAAATAATGGTGGCAGTATAGGAGCTCAAAGGCAAGAGTATAAGAGAACTGAATATGGCCTTGGTGATATTAACATGACTAAGACAACCTCAGTTTTTTTTATTATATATTCACGCACAAAAAAAAAAAGCAGTTCACAAAGTTGTTCAGGTGTAGAATCAAGCTCCGACTGCAAAAGGACTGCTAAGTGTTACCATATCATAAAAGTAACCATGCAACGCAGCATTATCTGAATAGCAAGCCAACTAGCCAAGTGCCGGTTATAGGGCTTCATCTTTTATAGCCTTGTCACCTTCAGGTCCTGCAACATCAACTGCCCCATCACCTGGTGCCCTATCATCAGGGGTCATATCCTTAACGAGCCTGTTTATGTAGTCCCCCAACGATCTACCCTCGTCATTGGCCAGGTATGCCACAAAATTGCCTAAGCCAATTTTGTAACTTTTCCTCGTTGAGGCTACAGCTTTCTTAGCATATTCTACCTGTTTCACAGCCATAGATCTTGCCTTCTTAGCAGAGGCCTTCGCATCTTCTGCCTCTTTGGAAGCCTTCTCCAATTTATCCTGAAGATCACGCATCTTGGAAATAGATTTGCTTGCTTCCTTCCAACCATCATCGCAGTACCGCTCAAGCACTGCCTTCTTCTCAGCCCAGATGGCTTTCTGATCCTTCCACTCTTGGATCTGACTCTTGAGGTCACTTGCTTCATCAGCACCGAATTTTGCTCCTGTGATGTTTCAAGGCCAGTGACCAGATCCCTAAAGGTTGAGGTGAACTGAAAGATCAAGCATTGGTATGAATAAAAATGAAGCCAGCAACATTAGGTATTAAGATATAAATATAAGTATCATATGTGAGATCACACTTCTCGCCAAAAGCTTTAAGTGCAGACTCAATCTTGCCTTCTTATTAAAGGCCTTGGCATCTTCTGCCTCTTTCACAGCCTTCTCTAGTTTCTCCTTGAGATCACACTTCTCGTATATAGCTCTGCCTGCTTCTTCCATAGCTTCATCACGGTCACTCTCAAGCACTTTTTTCTTCTTATCCCAGCTGGCTTTCTGATCCTTCCACTCTTGGATCTGACTTTTGAGGTCAGTTACTTGCCTCGTCAGCTCCTCAGTTTGCTTTTTTGATGTTGTAAAGCCAGTGCACAGCTCCGTAACTGTTGAGGCGAACTGAAAGATAGAGCATTGGTATAATATGACATACGAGGCCAATAACTTTAGCTATAAAGATATAAATTTAAGTACATCAAGAGAGAAGCGAGGTAATTTACCTCATGCATCTGCCTTTGAGCCTGTACAGCAGCAGTGTCTTCAGTTTTTATGTTAATCTTGTACTCAAGCTCAGGATTCCGGCTTAATACTGCCAAAAAGAAAACACAGCAACAAAGGGTTAAAAGTGATGCTACCAAATAAGTAAATAAGCAAAGTATCTTGTACCACAAATTTAAACACAAAAAAGGGGAAGTCTCAAGTCCATGATTTTCAAGGAAAATCTCATCACGAAGTTGACTTTGTAAGTACATATGCTAGGTAGGAATGACGAAACTCTCCGGAATCCTTGGGAAAGTCATTTAAACAAAAACTCCATACGACTCTTTGATAATATTCTCCAGCAACTAATATCCGAATTATCCACGGCATTGTAGCCTAGTGGATATTTAACTTCAGTGGAGGTAGGATGTGTGAGTATTTAAATGCTTTTGTAATTGGCACAAAAGCAACAACACGAGACCGTACTATTCTCACAAACCCAATTTTTATGCCACCTAAGATTATAAATAAGGGCTCTTAGCAATGACTCTTTCAAGAAACAATTAGCATAGACTAAGATTAAAGAAATGTTTTAGATTTAAACAATATTAACTAGGTTTCAAACTGAAAACGTTGTTTAAACATTGGTCACTGATAACTTCTCCATCACTAAAATAGCAGAACATTATAAACCACCAATATAAACGAGCTTCTCAAGTAATGAAATTCTAAAAATTAATCTATAAGATGGAACTATGACATCATAGTCTTACTTACGATTTAAATGTTTAGCATGCTTGGGTCGTCTAAATAAAGTAGCAGTTGTATGACTCATCCTTCAACAAATTTCATAGAAAGTTATATCACATTTTTAAAGAATAAAGCAGCTCATTATCTTTTTTTTTGGGGGGGGCAACTCACCAAATTCTGTCACCCCAACTTCTGAAGCAGTAGAACCAGTTGCCGAAGCTGCTATAGCCATGACCCTACTCATGTCTGGTGGTTGGTTGTCCTCATTAGTCTCTATGAAGGCTTCGGACTCGGGGTTTAAAGTATCGGATGACTTAGTTTGCTCCACAGATTCAGTGTTTCCCAGTCTGGGGCTAATTTTCGCAGGCTTAGCTTCCGATACATCCAGCGTTGGCTTTTTAGACCGGAACCACCCCTTAACGACACACTTCCTTTGCGTTATTACATACTGAGACATGTTCTTGAAACAAACTGGCAAAAAAAGCTCTAATGAGAATACCTCAGAAGTTAAAATTAAAATTATGTTTTTGCTGATAAAAATAACATATGATCCAATTAAAGCTTTATTATATCTTAACATTTTTAGAGAGGTGATTCCTTAAAATTATCAGAGCTCAGGTTCCGGAGTGGTTTCAGGTTTGAACCTCCACCCCAAAATAGTTAAATTTATTTGTCTGTCTGTTTGTTATTGTAGCCAGGGCTATAAATGAGTTGAGTCGAGCCAAACCAAACCTCCGAGCCTGTTCACAATCTATCAAGTCAAACTCTTCCGGGAAGATTGTTCTCAGTTTGGCTCCGTAAAGATAACAAGCTCAAAATAGTCATCAATGACGCATTATAACGAGAACCCAAGAAACAGAATGAAAGCACAAAGGGCAGCTTAACCACTATGGGTGTGTTTCAGATTGCTCTCGGAGACACCAACAACAGCATATTTCGAAAAAACTGATGAAAAACTGTTTGGTAAATTTTAAAAACAGCTTTCTGGAAAAGTGCTTTTGATCTAAAAGCTGCTTTCTCTAAAAGCAGGTAGTAACTATTTTTTAACTTTTACAGGTAGTAACTACGTTTTTCACTACCAACCCATCCCAAAAATATTATTTTTTTATATTATATCTTAAAATATAAATAAATAAATAAATTATCAAATAGTCATCTGATTCTCTTTCTACCGGCACTTTTTTTAACAACACAACAATTTTAAACAGCAATCCAAACGGAGCGTGAAAAGATATTTAATATCTTGGTAGTTATTATTTAAGTTAAATAAGTCCTAGTTTTCAGGAACTAGTTGTTTTATGTATTCCGGTCACTAATTCACGTTGTTAATACGTGAGCTACTTTCCTGCTTTCAATTATCTTTTGTAAGGCTATTTATATATAGCTATTTCTGTTTAATAGTGGAACCATTTTGAAGGGCATATAATTTACTTATAGAGAGTTCTTTCAATATAGTTATTTACTCTACAAATTGGTATAAGAGCCACATACATGAAGTAAAAACTAAAATGAGTGAAGATAAGTTTTCTACAAAGATTCCTCACTTTGATGGTCAATACTATGATCATTGGAGTGAAATGATGGAGAACTTGCTTAGAGCTAAAGAATTATGGAGTTTGATCGAAAATGGGTTTCAGGAGCATATTCAAAGGACAACAGAGACAGGTACACAAACGGGACAAACTACGCAAGAAAGAGTACTAACAGATGCGTAAAAGGAGCAGTTACAAAATGAAATAACAAAGGACCACAAGGTGAAACACTATCTTTTTCGAGCCATTGATCAAGTGGTGTTTGAACAAGTGTTGGACAAGAGCACGTCCAAAAGTGTTTGGGACTCGCTGAAAAGGAAGTATGGTGGGAATGATCGAGTGAAAAAACATCTTCTCAACACTTTAAGAAGAGAATTTGAAGTGCTTGAGATGAAAGAAAGTGAGACAATCACTGAATATTTTGCTAGAGTCATGGTGGTGGCAAACAAGATGAGAAGCAATGGAGAGGTAATGTTAGATGGACAAATTGTGCAGAAGGTCCTTCGAACATTAACAGACAAGTTTACTTACGTTGTTATATCTATAGAGGAATCAAAGGACACTGCAACAATGTCAGTTGACGAATTGCAAAGTTCGCTTGTCATCCATGAGCAGAAATTTAAGGGAACCAACCGTGACAATGAGCAAGTTCTGAAGGTTGAAGATCATTCTAGTGGTAGAGGACGTGAAAGGACACCATTTCGTGGACGAGGGCGTGGGAGAGGACGTCAAAACTTCACTCGAGCAATAGTGGAGTGCTATAAATGTCATAATTTAGGACATTTATCAGACGACATTTTAGTAAAAAACCGTTGCACCAAAAAATTAGACAACATTTTTTTTTTCGCCTTCGAAAATATATTGTCTGATCTACTCATAGACAACTGTTGAAAAAACCCTTGTCTAGAAACTGACGTCAGGCAAGAGTGAGACAATGGTTTTTTTTGAGGTGTTGTGCAAATTAGAAGTATACACAACTGTTTTATAAGCCTATTGTTTCATTGAACTACAAACAATGCTACAAATAACCGTTGTTAAAATAAGACAAGTGTTTTATTTAAGTGAATCATACAACTGTTTTCAAATTAGAAAACTGTTGTGTGATTATAATTGAGACAACGGTTTCTAAAAACCGTTGTCTGACTAACAGTACAGAAAAAAAATAACAAACAGATGAGAAACCTGCCAGAAAAACAAAGTTACACAGCTTTAATTTCAATTCTTTATCAACCCCAAAACAAACCAAACATAATTTCAATGTATTCTTGTGTGTATAATCACATAAACCAATAATTCTAACATAATTTCAATGTTTTACAACCATTAACAAACTCAAATCCAATTTAAATTACATGTAGCAGGATTTCCCACATCAATACATGTAAATAAATCTTTTTCAAATTATTAACAATCTCAAATCCAATTTAAATTACATGTAGCAGGATTTCCCACATCAATACATGTAAATAAATCTTTTTCAAATTATTAACAGTCGTAAAACACATCATGATCAAAGTACCATGTTACATTGTAAATAAAATTGCAGAAAGAAAAAACCAAAGTAGGCACAAAGTACCAAATATGGCATGTGTTACAGAATTGAATTAAAGATACAAGAATCAAATTAAATCAAGAAAGTTGAATTAGTTCATCAACATCTCGCATGTAACTGGCTGTGTCCTCTTCAAGTAAATTGACATCAGGCAAATTTGGCACAAAAAATTCATTCTCAAGTCCTGCTTCGACAGATCCCTCATTTTCATCATCATCGTCTTCATAGTAATTTTTCTCGGGTAATTTCAGGACCACGGACCATAATTTATCAAGAGGGTCGTCGATGTAACAAACTTGTTTAGCATGTCTTGCCAACACAAATGGATCATTTAAGAACCCCAACCTATTTAAATTAACCAATGTATATCCCAAGTCATCTACCTTAATCCCTTTATTCATGTCTACCCACTTAACATAGAAAATAGGGACCCTAAAGATGTTATAGTCCAACTCCCAAATACTTGTTATAACTCCATAAAATATATGTGAAGAATGTTGAATGTTTTGATCCTTACCCTGCACAACCATTATATCGGCTTCTACACACACACCACTACATTGAACTTGACGCGCATCATCACGCTCCTTGGTACTGAAGGTAACCCCATTCACTCTGTAACCGCTGAATGTAGGGACCTCTCTATTGGGTAGATCTGCAATCCACATTATCTCCTGAGGTACCTCTTTTCCATCAACCAAATCTGAAGCAATCTGAAGAAAAAAACATTGAAGTTGTAAACTGATTCATGAGAGCTAACTATCTGTAAAAAATGTGAAGACCAGTTTTTTAGCGCACATAATACCTTTTCTTTAAACCATTTTGGGAATGTCTCATTTTGCTCTTTCTTTAGCCACATTTCATCATTTTCATGTTGCGGATAGTTGGTCATTAAAAATGACATGTGCTCACTGCATACAATTAAAAGATACTATATAAATAATGGCATAAAGCAGAAATGGTGTAGAAAATGAAAATAAATTCTGGACTTACTCAAAATATGGCCTAACAGCATAAGTATTTTGTAGAACACATAAATGTGCTACATGCAAATCACTGATGCTCGGGATTTTCATCGTTGCACCAGATAATGGCCTGCAAATGGTATCATTCGTATGCCTACCATTTGTTGGTACCCCAATAATCGTATCTCCATGGTTCACTAAAGACTCAACAGCCTCTTCTGCAATATAGGCCTCGGCAATACAACCTTCTGCACGAGCCCGATTCCTTACGTATCCCTTGAATGTCTTCATATATCTCTCGAAAGGATACATCCACCTTAGGAAAACTGGTCCGCACAGCTGAACTTCTCGTACAAGATGAACCGAGAGATGAAACATTAAATCAAACAAGGAAGGAGGGAAGTATTTCTCAAGTTGGCATAAAGTTTCTACTAACTGTGATTGCATTTTCTCCAACCTATCAACTTCAATAACTTTACTACAAATTGACTTGAAGAATAGACAAAACCTTATAACAGTGTGCTGGACCTGTTTTTGCAGTGAAGATCGAATTGCAATTGGGAGTAGGTGATGCAAAATCATATGGCAGTCATGAGATTTCATTCCAGTCAGTCGAAGAGTTTCCATTGAAACTAGACTCCTAATGTTAGAACAAAAACCATCAGGCAACTTCATGCCAAGAAAGGAAGAGCAAACAACATTTTTTTCGGACCGAGTTAAATTCCACGATGCCAACGGTAACTTCTCCTTTTTTCCTACTGTTTTTGGCCTTAGCTCTGTTCTTATTCCCATTTCAGCCATATCAAGACGGACTGTTTCCTTATCTTTTGTCTTCTTTGGTATATTGAGCAAGGTACCAAGTAAAGCTTCACATATATTTTTCTCGATGTGCATGACATCAAGAACATGCCTAACGGGCAAAAATTTCCAGTACTCAAGTTCGAAGAATATAGAAACCTTCTTCCAAATAGGTCGATCATCACCTTTTTTCCATCGATATTGGCGTTGTGTCTTACCAAAGACATGTCCCTTTAGATGTTGTGTTCTTTGAAGCACCTCCTCTCCAGTTAACGGAACTGGAGCAAATTCCTTTTCCACGGTACCATCAAAATCTTGTTTCTGCCTCCGATATGGGTGATGACGGGGCAGCCACCTACGATGCCTCATGACCACCGTCTTACGGGAATGAACCAGCCTTTTAGCTTTTGTTTCATGAACACATATAGCACACCCGTTATACCCTTTGATAATGTTGCCCGATAAGTTTCCATAGGCGGGATAATCACTAATTGTCCATAATAAAATACCTTTTAGCAAAAAGGACTCCTTTCTGTATGCATCATAAACTTGTTGACCATGCCACAACTTCTGTAGATCTTCTATAAGGGGTTGAAGGAACACATCAATATCATTGCCGGGCTGAGTTGGTCCAGATATCAACAAACATAGCATAATATACTTTCTCTTCATACACAGCCATGGTGGAAGATTGTAAATGGATATCAAAACTGGCCAACATGAGTAATCAACATTTGTACCGTAGAACGGATTAAATCCATCAGAGGATAAAGCTAACCGAAGGTTTCTGCAATCTGATGAAAACTCAGGCCACCTCGTGTCGACTTCCTTCCATGTTTGTGAATCTGCCGGATGTCTGATTTTATCATCCTTCATTCTCTCTGTTTCATGCCAAGTCAAGTCCTTGGCTGACTGAGGGGAATTGAACAAATTTTTCAAACGCGGTAATAATGGAAAATACCATAGGACCTTAGCAGGAACCCCTTCCAACTCATCTCCTTTTTTGTTCAACTTCCATCTAGAGGCTTGACAAATGCGACATCTGGTCTCATCTTCATCTCTCTCTCCACGGTATAAGAGACAGTCATTCGGACAAGCATGAATTTTTTCATACTCCATTCCTAAAGCACACAAGGTTTTTTTAGCTTCAGTGAAGGAAGAAGGAAAACTGTTGCCTTCTGGAAGCATGGACCCAAACAAAAGTAACATTTCAGAGAAGCAAGAGTCAGAGATTTGATATTTTGCTTTCAAGTTATATAACTTTACTAAAGCCTTCATCTTAGTAAATCCTTCACAACCCGGATAAAGGGGATCATTTTCAGATTGAACATGGTTAAACACATCAGCAGAATCTAGGGAAACATCATCGTTAACATCACTATTCTCTATTTTTATTGGGATTTGATCCACTGATTCTGAACTGACCACATCCTCGGCATGCTGAAATTCTTCTTCTCCTGTCTCTCCTTGCCAAATCCAACAGGTGTAGGTTGGATCGATACCAAATTGAAAAAGATGATCTCTCACTATTCGAGCTTTCCATGATTTACTATGTGCGCACTTTAAACATGGACAACAAATTTTATTCTCATCGATTCCATTCTCAAATGCAAACATGAAGAACTCATCCACTCCTAATTCATACTCTCTTGTTCTTCTATCAGCCCTCATCCAAGACCTATCCATCCTTAGCAAATGATTTAAAGTAATGAAATTTTCTATGCAGCAATTCCTGAAGAAAGGACAAGAAACCAATACTATTACCAAGTGATGTCACATATTTTAGAGTCTAAAAAATATCATATACCAAGTAATGCAAATGTGGTTCTATCGAGTCCACCTTACTTAATTCAGTATTATTAAAAATAAAATGTCCTGTGATTCTCAGGATGGCAGAAAGGATCCAGAGTCATGACTACATCAACCATTGTTGGCCTGGTTTTAGAGTTGTGGCTCAGACAATGAAGGTATACTGTTATCAGTGGATTATATAACTAACTAATATCAGTGGATTATATATATGTAACATACATACATACCAAGGCTGCAACTGAGTTTAGTATCCCCAGGTTTATTATCCCCAATTAACCATTATTCACATATACAGTATAGCTATACTAATCTATAAAAAGAAATACTTACAATATAGAAACAAAAACAGATTATCAGATTATCAGATTCACATATACAATATATATAGTATATCTATATAATATTCACATATACAATATATATAGTATTTTGAATTCAAACAAAAACCATTAGCAAAGCAAATACCTCTATATCAGGTTATCAGATTGTTGTCTTCACAGTTGCAATAGAGAATTACATCTTAGACTTGGTAGCAATAAAATTAGGGATTAGGGATTTAAACTTGGTGTCAACTTGGTCGATGAAATCGAAGAAGACAGCTGCTTCACAACTTGTTAAACATTTACTGGGCCCAATATGATTTATATAATGTACATAATGGGTTTGAATATGGCCCAATTAATTGGGCTCAAGTTCTGAATGAAAGGGCTTTCGAGTTTTATTTGTTTTGAGAGAAGCAAGTTGTTAATGATATATAATGTATATCATGATTTGTTTTCTCGAGGCTTATAAAAAATTATATATTTTAATGAATGAGTGAAAATTAATTAAAAAAAATAGTTTGTTAAGTCGGTGGCAGTCTCATTTCTACATGCAAGTAGTACTTTCACTAGATTTTCCTTAAAAAGTCGTACAAGATGAATTTTGATTTTTTTTTAATTTTTTTATATCACTAATATAAGTAGCTGTTCACATCCGTACGGGTGGATCGTCGAAAAATTAATTAAAAAAAATAGTTTGTTAAGTCGGTGGCAGTCTCATTTCTACATGCAAGTAGTACTTTCACTAGATTTTCCTTAAAAAGTCGTACAAGATGAATTTTGATTTTTTTTTAATTTTTTTATATCACTAATATAAGTAGCTGTTCACATCCGTACGGGTGGATCGTCGAAAAATTAATTAAAAAAAATAGTTTGTTAAGTCGGTGGCAGTCTCATTTCTACATGCAAGTAGTACTTTCACTAGATTTTCCTTAAAAAGTCGTACAAGATGAATTTGGATTTTTTTTAATTTTTTTATATCACTAATATAAGTAGCTGTTCACATCCGTACGGGTGGATCGTCGAAAAATTAATTAAAAAAAATAGTCTGTTAAGTCGGTGGCAGTCTCATTTCTACATGCAAGTAGTACTTTCACTAGATTTTCCTTAAAAAGTCGTACAAGATGAATTTGGATTTTTTTTAATTTTTTTATATCACTAATATAAGTAGCTGTTCACATCCGTACGGGTGGATCGTCGAAAAATTAATTAAAAAAAATAGTCTGTTAAGTCGGTGGCAGTCTCATTTCTACATGCAAGTAGTACTTTCACTAGATTTTCCTTAAAAAGTCGTACAAGATGAATTTGGATTTTTTTTAATTTTTTCCCTTAAAATTTATTTTTTTTCACTTACAAATTTGAATTATTAATTTTAAATTTTGTTTTGCTAAAAATAAAAAATAAATTATTTTAAAGGAAAAAATAAAAATACGCATAAAATACGTATGAAATATTAAAGGAAAAAATATATCTGACATACCCTTTTTTCTCCCCAAAATAATCGTTCCCTCCCAAACCCTTATTTCTCCGCCCTTTTCTTCCCTCCCAAACCCTTTTTTCTCCCCAAAATAATCGTTCCCTCCCAAACCCTTATTTCTCCCCCCTTTTCTTCCCTCCCAAACCCTTTTTTCTCCCCTCTTTTCTCCCAAACCCTTATTTCTTCATATCTTACAGTTTCCTCACATCTTCACCTAATTCACTATGGCACCTACAAACTCTACTTCACATGTAAGGACGAGGAACCTGTTGTTGAAGGCTTTGAAGAAAAACAACTCTGCATCAGTTGAGAGTGATGTACCGGTGATGCAGAAAACCTTTAAAGAACCTTTAAAGAAGAAGAAGTCTGTTGACACGGAACCTGTGAAGAAGAAGAAGGCTTCTATAAAGAACAAGTCTGTTGACAAGGAACCTGTGAAGAAGAAGGACATTAAAACAAAAGTTGTTTCTGCATGCCTTCAAAACAAATTGTCTAAGAAGAGGAAAAGATTGGAAGAACCGGAGCCTAGCAAACAAGAAGGTCTTAAGCTTTTAAAACGAGGAGCTGTGACAATGCATAAGATTGTTAAAAGGAAGATTATGGGCACCAAACTATCGGTGCAGTTTAATTCAAAGGGTGGGCCATACGGTAAAGAAGCCGCAGAGTTGCAGTCTTATATTGGGGTTCTTGCCAGAACCAAGGCCCCAATATATTATTCTTCTTGGAAAGATGTTCCGCAACATAGAAAAGACAAGATTTGGGACTGTGTGAAGGTAAAACATTTTGTATATACACACACACATATGAATTATATTTAATTTCATGCTTTATATATGAATTAGGGTTTTGTAATTTACTTAATTTTGTATATATTATAAGGATTAGTGATATTATTGTGAATCAAATATAGTTGTTTCAGTATTAAATATGAAATGCCTCAAACTTTATGCAATCCTCTGTATATTTTAGATCAAAATCTTATACAACATTTATTGCATGTGTACTTTCCAATAGTTTGAGAAGAAAGTTTACTGCTAGTTCTATCAGTTGTATATGCATAAGAAAATGATCCAGTTGTGTACTTTCCATAGTGATTTAATATTTAGGTTTATTTAAGCATGACATTAATTTGGGATTTTGTTTATGTGTGCAGATGGCATTCGAGGTACCAGACACAGCAAAAAAACTTGTGTGGAATTCCGCTTGCCATAAGTGGAGAGAGTTCAAGAGTCGTCTAACAAACCTTTATATCCTTCCATATCGTGATCAACGTGAGTTGCTACAACATCCTCCTGCTGACTATTCATTTATAGAGAAGACGCACTGGGATTTATTCGTTATGGACCGTTTATCTGATGACTTCTGGGTGAGTTGTTCACTTTATATCATAAAATTTCTATTTTCTAAGTATTAAAACTTGTGACTTGGCATTAACATAGCCAAGTTCGAATCGTGATAGTTGTAATTATTTCTTCACTGCATAAGTACTAAAAGTTTAGTGTTTTTATTATGAAGCACCTCCACAACCGGTTGAAAGAGGCAAGGACCAAGAATTTATATCCTCACCACATGTCTCGCAGGGGTTATGCAAACCTAGAACAAGAATTGGTTGGTGTAAATAACCATACTGTTTTTTATGTTTTCCATGACAATGTACGATTATGGTTTAATCTTAATTTCCCAAACATGATTTTACTTGCAGTCTCAAGGTGATCCATCAGTGGAGATAGATCGATCAACGACATGGCTTCTTGCACGGAAGGATAAAAAAGGGAATTATATATCGGACGATGTCGAAAGAATTGCTAATGAGATTGTAAGTTATTCATTTTTATTATAGGAAGAATTCTTTATTACCAAACTATATGCGTTGTTAATTAATTAATTCCATTCTTGTTCATTTCTTAGGAGAGGTTGAAACAGAAAGTGTTAGATGGACAACTGTCAGAGGAAGGAACTGATGATATATTGACCATGGCGCTCGGTACCCCTGAGCACCAAGGAAGAGTTCGCGGACAAGGGAAACATGTTAAATCATCTGTCTACTTTCATCTTCCTAAGCAGAGGAAGAAAGGGATGTGTATTGAGGACAAGATCCAAGAAGGTATTCAGAGGTTCATGGCAGAAGAAACTGATAGGATCATCCGAGAGAGAGATCAATTTTGGGCTGCAGAGATGGAAAAGCTTAAATTAGCCTTATGTGGGAAGAATGTAGACTTCGATGGAAGTCCTAATCTCGTTTCACAACAAGGAAGTTGTTCGAAGGGAGGAAAGGACTTGGAGCTCCCAGGTGCGAAGAAGAAACTTGATCTTATTGAAGGCAACCCTGTTGTTAATGACAAGAATGTTGAGACTAAGGATGAAGAGAACACTGATGTTCTTCAGGAGACTAAGGTTGAAGATAAGATTGATGCTCTTCATGAAACTATGGTTCAAGAGGAGAAGGTTGAACCGAACCAGCCTCAAGATGGTTGTTTAGAGTTAGAAACAGTTGCCACAGTTAAACATTATATCAAGGTATAATCCTGGGTAGTCCCTAAATTCACTACAAGACCTCATAATGCTACTGATGATATTTTTAATGTTTTCTTTTCAGGGATGCAACAAAATGGCAGCAAAGAAGTGGAAGAAAGTGACTGAACTTGTACCGGAAAAAGAGTTGGTGGTTGAAATGAATGCCAATTACCCTAAATTGTTAAAGCGCATGTGGTATTGGGCCCAAAGTAACTTGAAGGGTGGCAGCTTAATTTCTTTTCACCTAACGGAAGAAGCTTTTGGATCAACCAAGAAGCAGATTCTGTTTTTATCTGACATACATGCTCTCTGCGCTGGAGGTGAAATATCAGGCTCTATCATTTGCATGTACATTGTGTAAGTATCAAAATTAAAAAATGTTGTTTCTTTTTTTTTAATAGTTCTAGAATAAAAATTTTAATTTCTCTTTAACTATTGTTTTACTTTTTGGTATAGTGTATTAGAAGATCATTTGAAAAGGCAAAAGATGTCCGACATGATATCATTCGTTGATCCTGGAACGATAGGCGCCACTGGTTGTGGTTCCTCATCTGATAGGTCGCGTGCCCTTTCTGCTAGATTCATGAAAGCTAAGCCGGGCCAATTATTTCTCTTGCCATATAACCACGCGTGAGTACTTTTTTTTAACTTTTTACCCTACATATTGTTAATGTCACAACTGTTAATAATTTAAAGAAGATTTATTTACATGTATTGATGTGGGAAATCCTGCTACATGTAATTTAAATAAGATTTGAGATTATTAATAGTTGTAAAATAATAAAATTATGTTATAATTAATGGTTTATGTGATTGTACACACAAGAATTCATGGTATTAATGTATAACTCTTTTAAGGATAAAATTTTGATATGTTGTAACCTTACTCAGGAAAAGAATGGATTAAACTGAATATAAAATGATTTTCTCAGTTTATGATGTGTTTTAGGACCGTTAATAATTTGAAGAAGATTTATCTACATGTATTGATGTGGGAAATCCTGCTACATGTAATTTAAATTGGATTTGATATTGTTAATGGTTGTAAAACACTGAAATTATATTAGAATTAATGGTTTATGAGATTGTACACACAAGAACACATTTGTATCCAATATTTGGCATAGTACTGAACTACTGGTGTAGTTCACTGAGTTCAAATTCTTCGGGGTGACTTCACGGGAATGTATTTGCTCTTTAATGTCAGTACTTGTGCACATTTTTTGTCTTTTTAATAGTTATGGTAAATGGAATTCTCTGAGACTGATCTATGTGGCGGAATGAGAGAGAAGTAGCAATGATTGAAGGTGCCCCGAGTGATCTTAGAAAATTGGAGTGTTTTTTTAATCTTGGAATTTCATTTTCTAGGAACCACTGGGCTTTGACTGCTGTGAATCCAGATTCACAAGTGGTTTACTACATGGACCCCTTGAAGCGCCGGATTGCAAGTGAAGAATGGATAGAAGTGGTTGACAAGTAGGCACTGTTTCATATTTCTTTATTCAATTATTATTAGCTTTTAACAATTAAGGAAAAATGTGTTAATGTAGATTTGTTTAATATTGTCGTAGTTCCATCAAACTTTACAAGGACAGTGGGAAGAAGATTCTTAAGAAGAAAATTATTTGGGAGAATCTTGCGGTATAAATTTCTTTCGCTGTACATATATTAGGATTTTTTGCTAATTGATTTTTTGTCACCTCCCTGTTCATGTTTTAGAGTCTGCTAGCATGTCCTTTTCTTCTGGATACTGTTCCTCACCTTGTTGTTCACATAATCACACTGCAAGGAAACACATTATTTAGGGATCATATGCTGATTGATTTTTCACTTTGCAATTGAGTTTTGAATTTTGAGTTTTGTGTGACTTCCAGGGCGTTCCTCTCCAGACTGGGGATAAAACCTGTGGATTGTTTGTGATGGCATATATGAAAGAAATATGTTCAAACAAGGAGATTCAATTTTCTACAAAGGTAGCAGTTATAAATTTGATTTTTAATGTTTATGCCCTTGTGTTTTCTGTCTCAATATATATGACTTGCATTAACTTGTTTCATTATTCAGTGGCAACGAAGGAACAATTTGTCGTACGGACTCAATGATTTGAACGAAATCAGATGTGAATGGGCCAAGTACTTCATGAAGCATCATGCCAATTAGGAACCCTTGTTAGTTTAGTTAATTGGTTGAACATATATCAGTTTAGGATCCTTTCTAAATCATGGTTGTCTGTTTGGGAGAAAAAACTTGTTGTGATGTTGGTTTTCTGTTTGCTAGAATGGTAGAATGTTGGTTATGTTTGTTTAAATGATGAATGTTGGATATTGGTAATTAATGTATAATTTGGTTTGTTTATTAATTGTTTGCTTGATATTGGTTTGGCATTAACAGGGTAATGTTGAAATTATTATTTTTTGGGTAAATTAAACCATTGTGTAGTCCCTTTTTAACCAATGAAGGCATTTAATAGAATGCTTGTTGCAAACTATATCTTACAATAGCTCAGATTTATAAAACTATTGCCCGTAAGAATAATAGCTCATATGTGTTTGGAGAGGACTAACAATGGTTTGAAAACAATTAAAACTCTTGTCTTATAGAAATCCGACAAGCTATTCTATTCCAAAAACACTTGCAATGTTTTATTCGAAACAAGTGTTCTAAATAAAACCATTGTCGTTTCTGGGTATTAGACAATGTTTTATTAATTGATAACCGTTGTCTTTATTAGGTCACACAAGAGTTATATAACCGTTGTCTGAAGGTTATGTATTTCGAGATATCCAACAATGGTTTGAAAACACTAATAACCCTTGTCTTACAGATATCCAACAAGTTGTTCTTTCCTAAAAACACTTGCAATACTTTATTTCAAACAAGTGTTCAAAATAAAACTGTTGTTGTTCTAGGTATCAGACAATGTTTTAATAATTGATATTCGTTGTCTTCAGTAAGTCAGACAAGGGTTATAAAACCGTTGTGTGATGTTGGTATAGACGACTTCTCAATAGACCACGGGAAATAACAGCATCAGACAACGGTTTAAAACCCTTGTCTGTAGCAGTTTTCCTTGTAGTGTATAATATATTCTATAGTAGTTCGAACTTCAGGATTCTACCATGTTTCTTCCTCTCTTGAAAAATAATGGTGGCAGTATAGGAGCTCAAAGGCAAGAGTATAAGAGAACTGAATATGGCCTTGGTGATATTAACATGACTAAGACAACCTCAGTTTTTTTTATTATATATTCACGCACAAAAAAAAAAAGCAGTTCACAAAGTTGTTCAGGTGTAGAATCAAGCTCCGACTGCAAAAGGACTGCTAAGTGTTACCATATCATAAAAGTAACCATGCAACGCAGCATTATCTGAATAGCAAGCCAACTAGCCAAGTGCCGGTTATAGGGCTTCATCTTTTATAGCCTTGTCACCTTCAGGTCCTGCAACATCAACTGCCCCATCACCTGGTGCCCTATCATCAGGGGTCATATCCTTAACGAGCCTGTTTATGTAGTCCCCCAACGATCTACCCTCGTCATTGGCCAGGTATGCCACAAAATTGCCTAAGCCAATTTTGTAACTTTTCCTCGTTGAGGCTACAGCTTTCTTAGCATATTCTACCTGTTTCACAGCCATAGATCTTGCCTTCTTAGCAGAGGCCTTCGCATCTTCTGCCTCTTTGGAAGCCTTCTCCAATTTATCCTGAAGATCACGCATCTTGGAAATAGATTTGCTTGCTTCCTTCCAACCATCATCGCAGTACCGCTCAAGCACTGCCTTCTTCTCAGCCCAGATGGCTTTCTGATCCTTCCACTCTTGGATCTGACTCTTGAGGTCACTTGCTTCATCAGCACCGAATTTTGCTCCTGTGATGTTTCAAGGCCAGTGACCAGATCCCTAAAGGTTGAGGTGAACTGAAAGATCAAGCATTGGTATGAATAAAAATGAAGCCAGCAACATTAGGTATTAAGATATAAATATAAGTATCATATGTGAGATCACACTTCTCGCCAAAAGCTTTAAGTGCAGACTCAATCTTGCCTTCTTATTAAAGGCCTTGGCATCTTCTGCCTCTTTCACAGCCTTCTCTAGTTTCTCCTTGAGATCACACTTCTCGTATATAGCTCTGCCTGCTTCTTCCATAGCTTCATCACGGTCACTCTCAAGCACTTTTTTCTTCTTATCCCAGCTGGCTTTCTGATCCTTCCACTCTTGGATCTGACTTTTGAGGTCAGTTACTTGCCTCGTCAGCTCCTCAGTTTGCTTTTTTGATGTTGTAAAGCCAGTGCACAGCTCCGTAACTGTTGAGGCGAACTGAAAGATAGAGCATTGGTATAATATGACATACGAGGCCAATAACTTTAGCTATAAAGATATAAATTTAAGTACATCAAGAGAGAAGCGAGGTAATTTACCTCATGCATCTGCCTTTGAGCCTGTACAGCAGCAGTGTCTTCAGTTTTTATGTTAATCTTGTACTCAAGCTCAGGATTCCGGCTTAATACTGCCAAAAAGAAAACACAGCAACAAAGGGTTAAAAGTGATGCTACCAAATAAGTAAATAAGCAAAGTATCTTGTACCACAAATTTAAACACAAAAAAGGGGAAGTCTCAAGTCCATGATTTTCAAGGAAAATCTCATCACGAAGTTGACTTTGTAAGTACATATGCTAGGTAGGAATGACGAAACTCTCCGGAATCCTTGGGAAAGTCATTTAAACAAAAACTCCATACGACTCTTTGATAATATTCTCCAGCAACTAATATCCGAATTATCCACGGCATTGTAGCCTAGTGGATATTTAACTTCAGTGGAGGTAGGATGTGTGAGTATTTAAATGCTTTTGTAATTGGCACAAAAGCAACAACACGAGACCGTACTATTCTCACAAACCCAATTTTTATGCCACCTAAGATTATAAATAAGGGCTCTTAGCAATGACTCTTTCAAGAAACAATTAGCATAGACTAAGATTAAAGAAATGTTTTAGATTTAAACAATATTAACTAGGTTTCAAACTGAAAACGTTGTTTAAACATTGGTCACTGATAACTTCTCCATCACTAAAATAGCAGAACATTATAAACCACCAATATAAACGAGCTTCTCAAGTAATGAAATTCTAAAAATTAATCTATAAGATGGAACTATGACATCATAGTCTTACTTACGATTTAAATGTTTAGCATGCTTGGGTCGTCAAAATAAAGTAGCAGTTGTATGACTCATCCTTCAACAAATTTCATAGAAAGTTATATCACATTTTTAAAGAATAAAGCAGCTCATTATCTTTTTTTTTGGGGGGGGCAACTCACCAAATTCTGTCACCCCAACTTCTGAAGCAGTAGAACCAGTTGCCGAAGCTGCTATAGCCATGACCCTACTCATGTCTGGTGGTTGGTTGTCCTCATTAGTCTCTATGAAGGCTTCGGACTCGGGGTTTAAAGTATCGGATGACTTAGTTTGCTCCACAGATTCAGTGTTTCCCAGTCTGGGGCTAATTTTCGCAGGCTTAGCTTCCGATACATCCAGCGTTGGCTTTTTAGACCGGAACCACCCCTTAACGACACACTTCCTTTGCGTTATTACATACTGAGACATGTTCTTGAAACAAACTGGCAAAAAAAGCTCTAATGAGAATACCTCAGAAGTTAAAATTAAAATTATGTTTTTGCTGATAAAAATAACATATGATCCAATTAAAGCTTTATTATATCTTAACATTTTTAGAGAGGTGATTCCTTAAAATTATCAGAGCTCAGGTTCCGGAGTGGTTTCAGGTTTGAACCTCCACCCCAAAATAGTTAAATTTATTTGTCTGTCTGTTTGTTATTGTAGCCAGGGCTATAAATGAGTTGAGTCGAGCCAAACCAAACCTCCGAGCCTGTTCACAATCTATCAAGTCAAACTCTTCCGGGAAGATTGTTCTCAGTTTGGCTCCGTAAAGATAACAAGCTCAAAATAGTCATCAATGACGCATTATAACGAGAACCCAAGAAACAGAATGAAAGCACAAAGGGCAGCTTAACCACTATGGGTGTGTTTCAGATTGCTCTCGGAGACACCAACAACAGCATATTTCGAAAAAACTGATGAAAAACTGTTTGGTAAATTTTAAAAACAGCTTTCTGGAAAAGTGCTTTTGATCTAAAAGCTGCTTTCTCTAAAAGCAGGTAGTAACTATTTTTTAACTTTTACAGGTAGTAACTACGTTTTTCACTACCAACCCATCCCAAAAATATTATTTTTTTATATTATATCTTAAAATATAAATAAATAAATAAATTATCAAATAGTCATCTGATTCTCTTTCTACCGGCACTTTTTTTAACAACACAACAATTTTAAACAGCAATCCAAACGGAGCGTGAAAAGATATTTAATATCTTGGTAGTTATTATTTAAGTTAAATAAGTCCTAGTTTTCAGGAACTAGTTGTTTTATGTATTCCGGTCACTAATTCACGTTGTTAATACGTGAGCTACTTTCCTGCTTTCAATTATCTTTTGTAAGGCTATTTATATATAGCTATTTCTGTTTAATAGTGGAACCATTTTGAAGGGCATATAATTTACTTATAGAGAGTTCTTTCAATATAGTTATTTACTCTACAAATTGGTATAAGAGCCACATACATGAAGTAAAAACTAAAATGAGTGAAGATAAGTTTTCTACAAAGATTCCTCACTTTGATGGTCAATACTATGATCATTGGAGTGAAATGATGGAGAACTTGCTTAGAGCTAAAGAATTATGGAGTTTGATCGAAAATGGGTTTCAGGAGCATATTCAAAGGACAACAGAGACAGGTACACAAACGGGACAAACTACGCAAGAAAGAGTACTAACAGATGCGTAAAAGGAGCAGTTACAAAATGAAATAACAAAGGACCACAAGGTGAAACACTATCTTTTTCGAGCCATTGATCAAGTGGTGTTTGAACAAGTGTTGGACAAGAGCACGTCCAAAAGTGTTTGGGACTCGCTGAAAAGGAAGTATGGTGGGAATGATCGAGTGAAAAAACATCTTCTCAACACTTTAAGAAGAGAATTTAAAGTGCTTGAGATGAAAGAAAGTGAGACAATCACTGAATATTTTGCTAGAGTCATGGTGGTGGCAAACAAGATGAGAAGCAATGGAGAGGTAATGTTAGATGGACAAATTGTGCAGAAGGTCCTTCGAACATTAACAGACAAGTTTACTTACGTTGTTATATCTATAGAGGAATCAAAGGACACTGCAACAATGTCAGTTGACGAATTGCAAAGTTCGCTTGTCATCCATGAGCAGAAATTTAAGGGAACCAACCGTGACAATGAGCAAGTTCTGAAGGTTGAAGATCATTCTAGTGGTAGAGGACGTGAAAGGACACCATTTCGTGGACGAGGGCGTGGGAGAGGACGTCAAAACTTCACTCGAGCAATAGTGGAGTGCTATAAATGTCATAATTTAGGACATTTCCAGTATGAATGTCCTAAGTGGAATAAAGAGGCAAATTTTGCTCAAATAAATGCAAATGAAGAACTTTTGTTGATGACATATATGGAAAAATATGATATAAAGAGGAGAGATGCATGGTTTATTGACTCTGGATGTTCAAATCACATGTACGGTGATAGGTGACAGAGGTATGTTTACAAGTCTAGTAACCGTAGTCCAACATTCTGTTAAATGCGGTAATAATACTAGAATGAGTGTGACCGAAAAAGGTAGTGTGAAATTGGTATTTAATGGAACTAGTTTTGTGGTGAATGATGTTTATTATGTTCTGGAGCTTGAAAATAATTTACTGAGTGTTGGACAATTACAAGAAAAAGGGATTGTTGTGCTTATGCATAATGGCTTGTATAAAATTTATCATCCAGACAAGGGGTTGATTGCTCACACCAACATGAGTGCAAATCAAATGTTTGTTTTATTAAATGAAAGGACCATTATTTCAACTAAATTGGTTGAAAACTGTTTTCACACCAGTGGTTCAGATCCTGCGTATCTTTGGCATCAGAGATATGGACATTTGAGTTATAAGGGCTTGAAAACTCTAAGCACAACAAGGATGGTGGAAGGACTGCTTGAACTTACAAGTTCTAAGTTTACCCGCATAGATTGTTTTGCAGGAAAGCAACACCGAAATGTGATATCGTCAAGTAGTAAATGGAGAGCAAGCCAGGTTCTGGAACTTATTCATGCTGACATTTGCGGTCCTATTGAGCCTACATCCAATAGTGGAAAAAGATATATATTATGTTTCATTGATGACTTTAGTCGGGAAAGTTGGGCATATTTATTAGTTCTAAAGTCAGAGGCTCTACAGTTCTTCAAGAAGTTCAAACAAATGGTAGAAAAAAAAATCAGAAAAGTCTATTAAATGCTTGAGAACAGATATAGGAGGAGAATTCACATCCCGGGATTTCAAGTTCTTTTGTGAGGAACATGGCATCAGATGTCAACTTACAACTGCGCACACTCCTCATCAAAATGGAGTTGCTGAGCGGAAGAACCAAACAGTGATGAATATGGTGCGATGCATGTTAGTAGCAAAGAAAATGCCAAAATCATTTTGGGGTGAAGCTGTTATGTGGACATTTTATCTGCTCAATCGTTGTCCTACACTTGCAGTAATGAACAAGACTCCACAAGAAGCATGGTCATGTGAAAAACCTTCAGTTGTTGACTTCAGAGTTTGGGGATGTATTGCTCACGCTCATGTCCCAGATGCCAAACGAGGTAAATTAGATGATAAAAGCTCTTTGTGTATTTTATTGGGGATTAGTGATGAGTCTAAAGGATACAGATTATATAATCCTAAGACAAATGAAATAGTAGTGAGCAAGGATGTTGTGTTTGAGGAAGATCGGTCTTGGGAATGGAGTTCAAATTATGATAACCAAGTAAAGGTGAACTTGGAGTGGGGTGATAGTGATTATAGTGATGAAGAGAGTGATAAAGAGACTAATAGTGGAGCTGAGATTGAAAATGATATAGAACTCAACAAAGAAGGTGGAAATAATGGGAGTGACGACCATACTAATGATGGTCAAAATGGTGATAATAGTTCTCAAGTAATTGAAACACATGGAAGAGAAAGAAGACAACCAACATGAATGCATGATTATGTGAATGGTGATGAGTTAAGTGAAGAGGAAGCAGAAGACAACGAAGATCCAACTGCTTTTGAGAAAGCTGTAAAGCATGAAAAATGGAGAAAGGCAATGGATAATGAAATGAAATCGATCGAAAAGAACAAAACTTGGGATCTCGTGGACGTACCAAAAGGAGCACGGACAATTGGAGTCAAGTGGATATACAAAACAAAATTTAATGAGGATGGTGAAGTTAATAAATATAAGGCTCGTTTGGTTGCTAAGGAGTACGCACAACAACATGAAATTGATTTTACTAAAACATTTGCTCCAGTGACTTGCATGGAAACAGTAAGAATGATAGTGGCATTGGCGGCATTCAGAGGATGGGAGATTTTTCAGATGGATGTTAAATCCGCTTTTCTTCACGGAAAATTGAGTGAAGATGTGTATGTTGAGCAGCCTAAGGGATATGTGAAGAAGGGAAAAGAACGTATGATTTATAAGTTGTATAAAGCTTTGTACGGATTATGACAAGCACCAAGAGCTTGGTTCAAGCATATAAAGTCTTATTTTCTGAGTGAAGGGTTTGAAAGGTACCCAAATGAACAGACATTGATCATCAAGCGGAGTAATGGAGGTAAGATATTAATTGTTAACATTTATGTTGATGATTTGATATACACTGGTAATGATACAAGTATGATGATTGGGTTTAAGAATTCTATGATGCAAACTTTTGACATGTCTGACTTAGGAAAAATGAGATTTTTTCTTGGTATAGAAGTGTTGCAAAAGTCAGAAGGAATTTTTATTTGTGAAAGAAGATATACCAGTGATATCTTAAAGAAGTTTGCCATGTCAGAAAGCAAACCAGTGAATACTCCTCTTGTTCCAGGATTTAAGATTAACAGAGATGTTGGTGGAATGGCTGTAAATGATACATACTATAAGCAGATTGTTGGAAGTTTAATGTACCTTACGGCCACTAGACCAGATATTATGTTCAGTGTAAGCTTGATTAGTTGGTATATGTCAAAACCTACAGAGTTGCATTTACAAGCTGCAAAGAGAATCCTAAGATATTTGAACGGAACTACTGGTTATGGCATTTTCTATAAGAAAAAAGGTGATGCTGACTTGCTGGCTTTTACGGATTCTGACTATGCAGGAGATGAAGAAGATTCTAAAAGCACTTCAGGTTATGTATTCATGTTAAGCTCTAGAGCAGTGTCTTGGATGTCCAAAAAACAACCAATTGTTACTCTTTCAACTACTGAAGCCGAGTATGTAGCTACTGTCGCAATTGCATGTCAAGCTTTGTGGATGAGACGGGTGTTGAAGAAATTAAGTCATGATCAAAGAGGAAGTACTACTATCATGTGTGATAATATTTCTCCAATTAATCTTTTCAAAAATCCAGTACTACATGGAAAGAGTAGGCACATTCGTGTAAGATTTCATTATTTAAGAGAACTTGCAAATGTTGGAGAAGTCGAGCTAGTACACTGTGGGACTCAGGATCAAGTTGCAGATTTGATGACTAAAGCGTTAAAATTGGAAGCATTTCAGAAGCCGAGACAAGAAATGGGAGTGATTGATTTTGTTAAAGTACACTAGCTGCATGATGCAACTAGTTTAAGGGAGGGTATGAAAAGATATTTAATGTCTTGGTAGTTATTATTTAAGTTAAATAAGTCCTAGTTTTCAGGAACTAGTTGTTTTATGTATTCCGATCACTAATTCACGTTGTTAGTACGTGAGCTACTTTCCTGCTTTCAGTTATCTTTTGTAAGGCTATTTATATATAACTATTTCTTTGTTTAATAATGAAAGCATTTTGAAGGGCATATAATTTGTTTAGAGATAGTTCTTTCAATATAGTTATTTACTCTACAGAGCGTATATCTCAGCTTAACTTAAGCAGATACTTTGTATATATATGCAATATATTGGCCCTGTTTGGCAACTCATTTTTTCCAGAAATAAGCTCTTATTTCCGAAAAAAAGTAGGGATGTATGTTCTTTTTCTGAAAATAAGTAACTTATTTTTTATTTTGAAGATAATATTTGATTTTAAAATTCTAAAATAAATATTTATCTTTAAAAAAAATGAAAATATGCAAAAAAATAAAAATAAAATAAATTACTTATTTTAAGTTTAAAGAACCCAAACGACCACGTTATGTTTATATATGTTGCTTCAGCATAGTTGATGTTTAGCAGGACTCTAGAGTCTATAATCATTCGCTTCCTAGTTCCTAATCTTTCTTCCCTTTCTCATCACTCCAAAATATTTCTCAAATATTTAACTGTTAAATTATTATTTGTGATTTATCTCATAAATTAATTGTTGCAAGTTCATGTAAATAACATTTGATTTTTTATTCAAATATAAGTAAAATAAATAATTTTTATATATTTAATATTTTTTAATATTAATATTTTATTATTTTTATGATTGTTAATGTATTTTTAATGTATCTTTTATAAGCATATGGTGAATTCACAAAATTAATATGTTTCATATTTTAATGAAATTTTTTATATAACGAAATTATTTAATTTGATTTTTCGTTGCGAACCGGATGAGATTATTTAATATACACAATCTTTTAATTAAAAGAAATTTAAAACACAACATTTTAAGAAAACAACACCGAAATGTGATATCGTCAAGTAGTAAATGGAGAGCAAGCCAGGTTCTGGAACTTATTCATGCTGACATTTGCGGTCCTATTGAGCCTACATGCAATAGTGGAAAAAGATATATATTGTGTTTCATTGATGACTTTAGTCGGAAAAGTAGGGCATATTTATTAGTTCTAAAGTCAGAGGCTCTACAATGCTTCAAGAAGTTCAAACAAATGGTAGGAAAAAAAATCAGAAAAGTCTATTAAATGCTTGAGAACATATAGAGGAGGAGAATTCACATCCCGGGATTTCAAGTTCTTTTGTAATGAACATGGCATCAGACATCAACTTACAACTGCGTACACTCTTCATCAAAATGGAGTTGCTGAGCGGAAGAACCGAACAGTGATGAATATGGTGCGATGCATGTTAGTAGCAAAGAAAATGCCAAAATTATTTTGGGATAAAGTTGTTATGTGGACATTTTATCTGCTCAATCGTTGTCCTACACTTGCAGTAATGAACAAGACTCCACAAGAAGCATGGTCAGGTGAAAAACCTTCAGTTGCTGACTTCAGAGTTTGGGGATGTATTGCTCACGCTCATGTCCCAGATGCCAAACGAGGTAAATTAGATGATAAAAGCTCTTTGTGTATTTTATTGGGGATTAATGATGAGTCTAAAGGATACAGATTATATAATCCTAAGACTAATGAAATAGTAGTGAGCAAGGATGTTGTGTTTGAGGAAGATCGGTCTTGGGAATGGAGTTCAAATTATGATAACCAAATAAAGGCGAACTTGGAGTGGGGGTGATAGTGATTATAGTGATGAAGAGACTAATAGTGGAGCTGAGATTGAAAATGATATAGAACTCAACAGGGAAGGTGGAAATAATGGGAGTGACGACCATACTAATGATGGTCAAAATGGTGATAATAGTTCTCAAGTAATTGAAACACATGGAAGAGAAAGAAGACAACCAACATGGATGCATGATTATGTGAATGGTGATGAGTTAAGTGAAGAGGAAGCAGAAGCATACATGGTTCAAGATGTCAACAACAAAGATCCAACTGCTTTTGAGGAAGCTGTAAAGCATGAAAAATGGAGAAAAGCAATGGATAATGAAATGAAATCGATCGAAAAGAACAAAACTTGGGATCTCGTGGACCTACCAAAAGGAGCACGGACAATTGGAGTCAAATGGATATACAAAACAAAATTTAATGAGGATGGTGAAGTTAATAAATATAAGGCTCGTTTGGTTGCTAAGAGGTTCTCACAACAACATGGAATTGATTTTACTGAAACATTTGCTCCAGTGAGTCGCATGGAAATAGTAAGAATGATAGTGGCATTGGCGGCATTCAGAGGGTGAGAGATTTTTCAGATGGATGTTAAATCCGCTTTTCTTTACGGAGAAATGAGTGAAGATGTGTATGTTGAGCAGCCGAAGGGATATGTGAAGAAGGGAAAAGAACGTATGGTTTATATGTTGTATAAAGCTTTGTACGGATTACGACAAGCATCAAGAGCTTGGTTCAAGCGTATAAGTCTTATTTTCTGAGTGAAGGGTTTGAAAGGTGCCTAAATGAACATACATTGTTCATCAAGCGGAGTAATGGAGGTAAGATATTAATTGTTAACATTTATGTTGATGATTTGATATACACTGGTAATAATTCACTGGTAATGTTTATATATGTTGCTTAAGCATAATTGATGTTTAGCAGGACTCTAGAGTCTGTAATCATTCGCTTCCTAGTTCCTAATCTTTCTTCACTTTCTCATCACTCCCAAAAATTTCTCAAATATTTAACTGTTAAATTATTATTTGTGATTTATCTCATAAATTAATTGTTGCAAGTTCATGTAAATAATATTTGATTTTTTATTCAAATATAAGTAAAATAAATAATTTTTATATATTTAATATTTTTTAATATTAATATTTTATTATTTTTATGATTGTTAATGTATTGTTAATGTATCTTTTATAAGCATATGGTGAATTCACAAAATTAATATGTTTCATATTTTAATGAAATTTTTTATATAACGAAATTATTTAATTTGATTTTTCGTTGCGAACCGGATGAGATTATTTAATATACACAATCTTTTAATTAAAACAAATTTAAAACACAACATTTTAAGAATAAAAATAAACTTAAATTATATATATATAATTTTTAAATAAATATAATAAAATACCAAAAAAGAATTGTGTATCACAGGATACAAGCTACTAAGCTATTAAAGATAAACAACAATCAAAGAGATCAAACATACATTTGATAATTATAATAATCCCGAATATTTGTTTTGTTTTGGCTTTTTCAAAAGAATTTTTTTTATAAATGTCTATTCTGTTTTTTCCAATTTCGGGTCGTTTGAGTGTTTTTTTTTGTCAGAGAGGTTTTTTATAAATGATTGCACAAATAAAATGTGGCAGAGATTTTTCTAGGCCTAATGATATCAGTCCAACTATTGGAACGAAATTAGCTACTGTGTATTTCGAAAGAAATTGATCTCGCTTTTCTTCTAGGCCGGAGCCAACAGACAATAATAACTACGTACCCAAGCCTTCTTCCCAAATGTAACATTGCATGCTGCTGCCACTTCTTCCAACTAGCCGGCCGATGTATCACAGATCACCAAAACGTGACGAAATCGCCCTTTTTGACCTCTCCTAAAAAAATTATTATATAAAGTAAAAAATGTATGTATTTTTTAATTTAAAAACTGAATGGAAGTATTTTTCTTAACATGACAGCCACAACATCGGGCTTTTGACATTTTTAGTCCAGTAACGAGCTGCTGGAAAGTTTACAAGAGATGCAATTCACATGTTCACATGCAGGAACAGTGTATCAACCAACTACTGCAAGTCTGCAAAAACTGCCAAGTCTAATTATATCATGAAAAGTAACAAAGCAAGGAAGCATTCTCTGAATAGCAAGCTAAGTGGTGGTTATGGGGATCCATGTATTATAGCCTTATCACCTTCATGTCCTGCAACCATCTCCTTAACGAGCTCGTTTAGATAGTTCCCCACCGATCTGCCTTCTTCATTGGCCAGGTGCGCGACATAATTGCCTAAGCCAATCTTGTGACTTTTCCTAGTTGACACTACAGCTTTCTCAGCATCTTCTGTCTGTTTGGCAGCCTCGGATATTGCCATCTTAGCAGAGGCCTTGGCATCTTCTGCCTCTTTGGAAACCTTCTCTAATTTCTCCCGGAGATCATGTATAATGAGAATAGCTTTGTATGCTTCTGCCCAACCTTCATCGCAGTCCCTCTCAAGCACTTTCATCTTATCACCGGAGCTGCGTTTTATATCCTTCCATGCTTGTATCCGAGTCTGGAGGTCAGTTACTTGCCTTCTTAGCCTCTTTGCTGATGCAAAACCAATGCACAGGTCTGGAATGCTGAGGCAAACTGAAAGATAGAGCATTGGTATAATACGAAAAATTAGGCCAATAATGTTAGCTATGAAGATAAAAATATAATTACACTATATGAAATCATGATTCTCGCCAAAAGTTTTGAGTGCAGCTCAGATCTTGCCTTGTTCGCAAAGGCCCTGGCATCTTCTGCCTCCTTGGAAGCCTTCTCCAATTTCATCTTGAGACCATGGTTCTCGAATATAGCACTCTGTGCTTCTTTCCGAGCTTCATCGCGATCCCTCTCCGACACTTTCTTCATCTCATCCCAGCTCGCTTCCTGATCTTTCCAATGTTGGATCTGGCCCTCCAGGTCAGTTACTTGCTTCATCAGCTGATCTTTCTTCTTTCTTGATTTTGGGGAGAACTGAAAGATACAGCATTGGTAGACATGAAGATGTGACCAATAACTTTAGCTATTAAGATATATAAACGGTTAAATGTCATTTTCTTTACTCAACTAATCACAAACTTGCCATTTTCATCACTCAACTAATCACTAACTTGCAACTGAGTCATACAATTGAAAAATCTTTCACTCGGATCACTATACTACAAAAGATATTCATATCAATCATTAAACACAATAAAATTTTCACAGCCGATAAATTGGCTTGACTTTAAATAGAACTCCGTCAATTCATGCCAAATTAGCTGCCAGATCACAATTGACGTTTGTAAAACCCAACCCAACTCAACTTAAACTCAATACCCTAATATAACACCCATTATCCCCAAATTATACTAAACTTAACCCAATCTCAATACCTCCGATTAAACATTCAAACACCAACAGATTTAGAGACTTGATTGGGTATTAAGGTCTGCTTGAATGAAATTGAAGAACTTGAAGATGAGACTGAACTCGATATTAAAGATGAAGTCAAAGTCGATGTTATCTCAAGTGAAGCATAAATTATACACCAGACATCTAAGTGCAACCTTAAAATCAATATATTTAAGCAATCTAGTGATGACCTGTTCTGTTCTCGTAGAGTTTGGAATTTGAGACTACGAGAGGATACCATATGTTCATGGTGTTATTGCTATTCAAGATATTAGACAGAATCATATTAACTATATATTGCAAATTGCTATACAAAGAGATATACATGAGGTGTTACTCTTGGATATAAATATAGGTAAAGAATTATGGGAAGATGTAGATAGTGACTTATTATTACCCCCTTAAATTATTAAACAATTGAAAGATAGACCTAAAAAGATTAGAAGAAAAGAGATGAATATGAATTCTAATGGTTGGATTTATATAATTTTGTTGTATATTAACTAGGTCGGATATAAGCTTGCCAGTTTGCAATTAAATGAGTCATGTCATCTTTCCGTCCATTTTTTAACGTCAGTAACAATAGGTGACCTGAATAAAAGTTTAAAAGAGTGTAATGATTTGACTGAAAAGTTTTTTAGTTGGATGACCCAATTGCAAGTTAGTGATTAGTTGAATGATGAAACTTCCATTTAAACCAAGATGATATAAATATAAGAACGCGAGAAGCAAGGCAATTTCACCTCATGCATTTGTCTTTGAGCCTGTTGAGCAACAATCTCTCTGGTTTCCATGTTGATAGTAGACTCAAGCTCGGGATCGAGGATAGTTAACTCACGGTTGCCGGTTAATACTAACAAAACACAGAAAAAAGCATTAAAAGTGAGGCAACCAAAGACGTAAATAAGCACAAGTAAATTGCATCACAAATTCACACACAAAAAAGGGGAAATCACTTGGCAAAAAAAACAGAATAAAGGGAAAATCAAAAGTCTCACATCCATGATTTTCAAGGACAATCTCATCACAAATTTGGCTTTTATGAATATATACGTGATGAATGACAAAACTCATCGGACTCCTAGAGAAAGTGTTTCAAGCAAAGACTTCAGATGACTCGCTCATAAGATTCTTAAGCAACTCCTGACCCAAGGTTAGTGCTATTCTCATAAATGCAATTCCTACGCCACCTGTAATTAGAAGTGCGAGCTCTTACTAGCGGAGCTTCCACAGGGGACACTCAGCATTGACTCTTAACTAATTGTTTAGTTTTTTTACTAAATAACTTGGTCAAAAACTGAAAACATTGTTCTAATACTAACTACCAAAAAACTTTTCCATCTCTAATATAGCAGGATGCCATAATACCATTACCAACCACTAAAAACTAGCAGCAGGAGAAAAAGTTGAGCAGGATTCAGTCTAAATAACTTTTTGGCAATTCTATAACTCATTCTTCAACAAATTTCATAAAAAGATTTATCACATTTTCAAAGGAACCGCCTTCTATTTATAACTATAAAATTATGAAAACATACTAAAATTTGAAAAGAAAAATATTATGAAAGGGTCTGGGGGTGCAACTCACAACCTCCAGTCAGTTCAGCTTCTGTGGCAGCAGCTCCGGCAGCCAGAGTAGAACCACTGTCCACGGCCTTAGTTGCCACACTAGCCCTAACTCTCCTCAACTTTATCATAATTGCATTGTCCTCCTCATCAGTTTCAACTAAGGGCTTGGACTTCATTTCCATTGCTTTGGGAACCTTTGGCTGGCCATCCTGTGGAGCCACTCCTTCATTAACCTTCTCGTCATATATATATAAAGAGGACCGCATTGAGCCCTCATATGACACCATCCTCTCAGACTCCTTGGAAAAGTGAGATAGCACTGCAAAGAAGTAAACGCCATGAAATGAAATTATTAGTAAAACAAGGAACAATATACGGGAACTCATAAAACTAAAAAAAACGGCATATTGACTCATTGACACATGTTCTTTAAAAAAACTGTAAAATAAAGCCATGATAAGAAAGATTCAAAAGACAAAATGAAATTATGTTATTGTGTAAGTATACAGGAAGCAAGTATCTGATACATAATTTAGACTTCCACTTCATAGAGACAAATAAAATGAAGCCCAGACTAGTAATCATGCATCATAACAATATTATCTTGAAGTTCTTCAAGTTTATCTTTCCTACCTTTTTTCTTGTTCCTATGTTGCAGTGCCTCCTTACACTTCTCTTGATCAATTGGACTGGATTTTTCACATGGAGCAACATTTCCTTTAACATGCGCTACATGCTTCTTCAATCGGCTAATATTTTCACACATCACTTTGTCACACAATTTGCACTTAATTTTCTCTAAATTATTTTCCATGACCAACTCTCCATAGTCCCATCCAATATCACGTGATTTTCTCTTTAAAGGATGAGTTGAACCTTCAGTTTGTGAACTGGACGCTGCTGAAAAGCCCACATTTAAACGAGTTCCCATTCCCAAGTCCTGAAAAATTAACGCAGATGCATCAACAATTAGTATGAGAAAACTGTATTTAGACATCCAGTCCTGTTTGAAATCAGCAATAATAGACAAAAGACGTAAGCGGCAACATATTTATTATCTACAAACAAAAATGCATCACTTGCACAAAAGATAATACAAACTCAGCTTTGGAATTTGTCAACATTTTACCATCATACACAATACACAAATATAAATCAACAGCAACTATGCATTATATGAAATGCAGCAAATTTACTTGACAAAATCTCCAGTTATCGTACTATCTCATTCGGTAGATTCAACCTAAAATGAAGGAGTTAACCAGACCCCTTTAGGAAAGCTAAAAGCAGTTACTCAAAATCACATATCAAGGAATCATAGCAAGTACAATTTACAAGTTTACGGTCACCAACATCTCGATAATTAAATTGAAAATGAACATGGATCCAAAATTAACAAACCAACTGCAGAAATTTAATAAAAAAAACTTATCGCAATTGCCAAATTAGTATTCTAAATTTTCAGAATTTCTATGATTATATGAACAGGACATCGTTCTTTAATTTAGTTAATTAAGAGGAGAATAAACGGAAAATATTAATAACAAACTCCGACTGTTTAACTCTCCTAACCCTCTACGTAGCTCCTTCTAATGCCAAATGTCGTCATTGTATTGATTCTAAAAAGTAGGTCCTTTGGCACTTAATACCGGAATAATTTCCTATCAAGGCTTCAAACAACACGTTCCTCATTAATACAAACAAATTTGTTACTAAACGACACCGTTCTTTTTATATTAGAATGACATTGTTTTGATAAATGAAGTTTGGCGCCTTTATTTCTTTCTAAACCATGCAGCCTAACGGTTTTATATGTCAGGTTCGTTACGTCAAATTTATCAAATTAATAATTAGTAATTACACATCGAAATGATGCTGCACAATTTAGATCTCTTTAAAGTCATGTTACATTCGATACGTGAAAAATCAAACAATCATTACTTTCAAATATAAATCTTACAAAAGGGTAAGCTTGCCCTTCTGTTTAAAATCTTAATTTCAAGATTTTCTTGTACCGAGAATCACAGAAACAAAGTCTCTATGCATGTATAAACTATTAACCCAAAATCACAGCTTGAGTAAATAAAATCAAAGCAAAACTACACAGATATCTGGCTCGTAGAGTTAGTTTTAGGAGGTAAAGGTTTACGTAAAGCTTACCACCTTTATTTGCGGGAGCAGAATGACTGCTCTCATAAAAAAAACAATAGACTAGGCAGAAAATTAATGTACACCTCATGTTAAAAACTTATATAAGAAAAAAGATCTTGCCACTTACCTGAGCTAGCCAAAATAAAGTTGCTGCAAATGGCCGGATTGATAGAGATGCAGATTGCAGAAAGAGAAATGCGGCTAGCAGGTGGTGTCCTAGAAATTATCGACCGTTTCTACTTATATATAGTGATGCACAAAAGGTTTGTCGGGCCAGGTTTGTAGCGGGCTTTAAAAGGCCCTGTGATTTTTAACTTTTAAGTGTATTTTTAGTCTAATTTTTATTCACGAAAAATTATAGTTTTGGACTGCCGGGCTAGGCCGGGCCGGGCCGGGCCTAATCGATAATAAAATTTAATATAATACAAATTATAATAAAAGATAATTTTATAACTTTTGTTCCCTGCACCAGCGCACCCCCAGGTTGTTCAAGGCATCACATAACACGATATCAATTTTAAGTTATTCTAAAAGTTTGCTTCTTTATGTCACGATATTGGCAAGTTAGGCAGTTAATTATCCATGGCAATATGGCATCAGTATTTGGGTGGATCGAATTTGCATCATCTTGATCTTGGATAAAATGCATCCATATAGGTAGAAGGAACAGGTGCACCAATCTGTAACAGGGGCTGGAATCTAGATTGATGTTGTGTATATGTTCCTTGACTTCCTTCTGATACATGCAGCATTTACTTTATACTCATAATAAATTATGGAGTTTGTCGAAATACGAATCACAGTAACCTCTTGGTGAACATGGTGGAATGTTTATGCAGCAATTACTATATGCCGGGAATGCACATACTCTTGAAATTTCTTTTTGCCTTTCCGCAAGTTCTAAACTTGCTTTTCATGCAATGAACCAAAAGGCTCCAAACCAGCCTCAAACAAAACCTTCCGTTTCCATAATTTCCTTGTTCATCCCATCGGGGAGAAAGCAGAAACAATTCCTTCTCAGAATATTAAGCCACTTATATGAGAATGGTCATAAGACTTGATATGCATCGGATCATTCGATGATGTATCCAGGTTTAAAATCAGGGGGAGCCTCGGTTATCTTTTTACTTTGATCTAGTCATGGGGACGAAGGTTTTCCTACTGTTGCCCATGGGGCCTTCACAAACCGCAAGCCTTGAAGCCAAATTTTCTCCTTAAATGTAAATCTGTTACAGATTGAGTAACAAATATAGACCTTACTTCAATGCACTTGGGTAAATAATCTATAAATCTCGATTATACATACAAGTTAACAGTAACCAACATCTCGATAATCTTGAAAATGAGCATGTATTCAACATAAACACAACATAAACAAACCAACAGCAGAAATTTAATAAAAAGAAAACTGATCATAGTCAAAGTTAAAACTAAATTTTATATTTCAAGTTCTCAGAATTTTATGATTATATGAAACAGCACATTACTTCTTTTAGTTCAGAGAAAAGTTAAATCAGCATGATCAATTCTGACAGTTTAATTCTCCCACGCTCTCTATATAGCTCCGTCTAATGCCATATGTCGACAGTTTATTGGCTTTAAAAAGTAGATTCCCTATCAACGCTTCAAATGACAAGTTCCTCATTAATGGAAAAAACCGTTCTTTACTTATCAGAACGACATCGTTTTGATAAATGAATTTTGGCGCCTTTATTTATTTCTAAACGATGAAGCCTAACCGTTTTTTAAAAGTTATGTTTACAAGTTTACCTAATTACACATCAAAATGATGCAACACATTTTAGATTATTTAAGATCTCTTTAAAGTCACGTTACATTTGATACAAAAGGGTAAAGCTTGTCCTTGCTCATTTTATTTAAAATTTTTATTTCAAGATTTTCTTGTCCCGAGAATCACAGCCACAAAGTCTCTATGCATATATATTATTAACCCAAAATCAGAGCTTGTGTAAACCAAATCAAACCAAAACTACACATATATCTGGCTCGGAAAGTAGGATCTGGGAGGAAAAGATTTAAGCAGAGGTTACCATCTTTATTTGTGGGAGCAGAATGGCTGCTCTTGTTAAGAAACACAGACTTGGCCAGAAAAATGTATAGCTCATGTAAAATGCTATTTAAGAAATAAGATCATGCCGCTTACCAGAGCTACGCAGGATGAAGTTGCCCCCAATAGCCGGATTGACAGAGGTGCAGATTGAAGAAAGGGATATTGCGGCTAAGGTGGATGTAACTTGATGTTTGATGATCTCTTATCTCGATGTTTAAGGTCCAGCTCTTACAGTATGGTCTTCTGATTTCCATTGTCTGTAGACTGTCACTTGGACACTGTTCTAGTTGTTTTGGTTTGAGTATTTTTTGAGCTTGCGGCACGCAATTTTGAGCACCACGTGAATAAAATTTGAGCAATCTTAAATTATAGTCCTTTTTACACTTCAGAAGAAATTTAACCTGTACAAAACTTGACAGAGGTAAAAAGATAAATTGTATCAAAATTAATTGGGAACTAAAAATATTTTATTTAATTAAGGATTTAAGGTTATTAGCCAATCGAAAACTATAAATTCGAATGAGGCTCAAGACATGCATATTGGTTGGTTGAATGGTTATAACATTGTAACCGGTGGGGGATTCCACAAAATTAACATTTGAGAATATTGCATTCAATTTCTTATAGGCAAATATATGATCGTCACTGGTTTAAAAAGCTTGAACATTAACTTAATACTAGGTGTCTATGTTGTCACGAAGAAATTTGGCCCTTGTATGGATAGCAGGTATTGCAGTGTATTTGGAAATGTCAAGACCGGAGAGAATTAAAATCTACAGACTGCAGTGTATCAATTGTTGTTTCTTCTTTACTCTCTTTGTTTCAACTTGAGCTTCTAAAATGTTTCTTCCCCTCCAAACCAACAATAGCATTGAACTCAAAAGCAAGAGATTGGAAGGTAAACACGAGGACTGAGTTTATATATGACGATTTAAGCATTTTTCTTCGAAAACTGTGATCAGTTGGCCTATAAAATGAACATATCTACGACAACTAACAAATTGTACAACTACCACAAGATGCTCACATGTAGAAATGTATCAAACACCTACTGCGAAAACCGTTATATTTTTTTACCATACCATCAAACTTAGTTACTCTGAAGGGCAGAATTCTCTGCAAAACCCGTCAAGTGGAAGTCACGGGGCTTCATCTTTTATAGCCCTGTCACCTATATGTCCTACCATGTTAATTGCACCATCAGCTGGGGCCCTATCATCATGAGACATCACCTTAACAAGCTCGTCTACATAGTCCCCCAACGATCTGCCTTCACCAGTGGCCAGGTACGCAACAAAATTGCCTAAGCCAATCTTGTAAAATTTCTCAGTTGAGGCTACAGCCTCGTAGATTGCCTTCTTAGAGGCGGCCTTGATATCTTCTGCCTGTTTGACAGCCTTTTCCAATTTCTCCTCGAGAACACACTTCTCACCAACAGCTTTAAGTGCAGCCTCCTCTATTGCATACTTAAAGGAGACCCTGACATCTTCTGCCTTTTTGACAGCTTTCTCCAACTTCTCCTCGAGATCACGCTTCTCGTCAAAAGCTTTGAGTGCTTGTTTCCATACTTCATTGCGTTCTCTCTCAAGCTCTTTCTTCAATTCATCCCACCTGGCCTTTTGACCCTTCCACTTTTGAATTTGACCCTCAAGGTCAATTACCTGCTTCCTAAGCTCCTCATTTTTCATCTTTGATGTCTCAAAACCAGTGCACAGCTCCGAAACAGTTGAGACGGCCTGAAATGAAAAATGAAGCCAAAATGTTAGCTATTAAAATATAAATATCAATAAACTGTGAGAGAAGCAAGGTAATTTACCTGGCGCATCTGCCTTTGTGCCTGTCTAGAAATAGTCCCTTCAGTTTCCATGTTAATTTTGGTCTTGAGCACAGGACGGTGGTTCTTATTACCTGATACTGCCAAAAAACAGCAGTAGACAAAGGGTTAAATACGAGGCAGCCAAATAAGTAAATAAGCACAAGTACATAGCAATACAAACACATAAAAAAGAGAAAATCCCCATGGTCGTGTCCATGATTTTCAATGAAAATCTCATCACGAAATTGAATTTTATAAGTATATATTTTATGGAAGCTGAAATGAATAGAGCTCCTCAGAAAATTGTGTCAAACAAAGACTCTATATGGTTCTATGATAATATTCTCCAGAACTAATATATCAGAAAAATATTAACAGTCACAAAAATTTCTCAGCCTATTAATCTATATATGTTAACTTAATGCGTAGATGAAATCAGGATATATGGGGTGTTTTGCTCCCCTTATACATCATAAATAAATACCTATTTCCAGAAAAAAGAACATATTAATGCACTTTTTTCTGAAAATAAGGGTTAAACTTGTTTTTGAGAAATAAGTGATTATCTTGAGAAAAAAGCACATAAATGTGCATTTGTTTCTGAAAATAAGTACGTACAATAATCCGATATAAAGAGAGAAATGTTTAGCAGGAATCAGTCTTTTAAGAACTTAACAATCCTATAACTCATACTTCAACAGTAGACAGATATATCACATTTAAAAAAACACCTTGTGACTTGTGAGCATAACTATATAAACCTTGTGAACATCCCGAACTATCAGGAAAGGGTTAGCTGGGGATGGAACTCACCAAATCCAGTCACCCCAACTTCTGTTGCAGCGGCACTAGCTGACAAAGAAGAGGCACAGCGGGCCACAGGCTTAGCGACAATAATAGCCCGAACCTTTCTTAGAGATAGTGGCTGATCGTCCTCCTCATCAGTATCCACAAAAAGCTCAGGCTTCCTTTTAATTGTTTTGGCAACATTTGGTCGGCCGTCCCGACTAGCTGCTCCCTTATTGGCCCTTTCCACAGAACTTCCAATCCAGGAACTTGGCAATGAGTCCCTATCCATCACTTTACTCTCAGAATATTCAGAAAAGTGAGAGAGCACTTAATACCTTGAAAAACCATATCATTAGTTTACCATGAAACAACTTACTGGCACAAGAAAAATGAAAAAAAAACATGCCACTGGAAAAAAAAATGCCACTGGAAAAATGAAAATCAAGTGCATTACATCAAAGAACAAATTGTAGATACAACGGAAAATGTTTCAGTGCAATGTTTAGTAAATAACATACTAATGGTTAGTAAACTACATATTGAGAAATTCCTGAAACAATTACTAAATAAAGCTATAACAAGAGCATTCCAAAATATGATGATACCTCTGTTTGGATACCAGGATTTCACTTCAAAATGATAAATTTGGTTCAAATGACATGTTTGGATTTCTGACTATATTTAGATTTTGTTTAGATTGAATTCCACAGCATTGAAATGTAAACCCAAGTTCGGAAATTTAATACAATAACTAAATTCATATCATCCGAAATCCATCCTCAAAAATAATTTCCATATTTTTTAACACAATCTAATTTAGCGTGAACATGTACTTTCTGGTACAGTATATAACAAAAATATACGCATATCATATTCGACACTCGCAAAACTTTTTAGTATAAAAACTAAAGAATAGGTCAACAAGAACTCAATTCATATAATCTGATATCCATCAACCGAAATTATGTCCATGTTTATAAACACAATTTAATATTACCATAAAGATATACTTTGTGATACAATATATAACAAAAATACACTAATACAGACCATATCTGACACTCCCCTTCACTCGAAAACTCAAAATTTTATTTTTTAGTACAAAAATTAAAGAATAGGTCATCAAGAACTCATATGGGTTTCTCTTAAAAATAATTTATATAACCTTCACATATCATATACTATAAAAATAAAACAAAGAACTCAACCCTAAAAACATAGATAAAGCCCTCGTCACACACTTGACACTACAAGAATTATGAAACAAGTAAATTATGAGTCCACGATAAAAATAAGAAAAACAAAAATTAAACCATGTAGGGTAGAAAAAGAACTTGCAAACAATAGGATGTGTGTGAGTGTGACTGCTGCGATCTCCTTTCACCAATCACAACTATCCGTGTCATTAAGATTTTTCATTTATAAATTGGTCTCCACTTACGTTACGGTTATAATTCACCGCATGTCATGTATTTGACTTTTTTTGAATTTACACCGTCTCACAATTTTAAATTTAATGTTTTTTTTGGAAACAGTTTAATTCATTACGTGAGATAAATATCTAAATAAATATCTAAATTTACGTATATTGAATTAATTAGAATTTTCGTATTATATGTACATTATCTGGGAACAAATAAGTTGATATTTCTTTCATAATGCATAATGTTTTATTTAATTTCTTTTTTGATAAAATATGAAATTCTTTATCTTTTGCAAAAATATAACTATTTGAATTTTTATCGTAGAAAATAAAGAATTTTGAATAGCAGTTTTTAAAACTTCGACAAAACAATCCGGTATAATTAAGCATTTAAAATTTTGCAATTGAAATTCTACGTAATTAACTAAAATTATTGTTGAAAATAAATTTAGGAGTTTACCTAAATTTAGAAATATTACTCCTAAGTTTATTCTCAGCAATTTTTTTAAAATAAAATTTCTAAATATATTTGATTGATTATCATACATATATATTCTGATATGATAATATTAGACCCTGTTTGATATTGCTGTTGCAGAAAATTACAACATCTTTTTGTTGAAAAGCTGTGTTTGGTAAAATTTAAAAACTATTGTTTGTCCTCAAAGCTGCAGTTAGAAAAAACATGTCTCATACTTTTGGAAAAAGCTGTTTTCAATTTTGCTGGAAATAATTACAAATTTCATCATCAAATCTGCAAAAAAATTATTTATATATATGTTCCAAAATTTCATCATCAAATCTGCAAAAAAGTAGTGCTAAGAACCCCAAAAATTGTCCCAATTTTTTCTCAAATGATGTGCCATGACACATGACTAATTTTAATTCGTGAGCACGTATGTATGCATGTGGGGTCCCATATCATTACTGGAAACTTACTCCCTTCATTCCACAATAAGTGGCATTTTATAAAATATAAAAATCAAACTGATTCAATTTTGACTACTAATTAATAATTATTATGAGAAGTAAAAATTATAAAAAAATATATCATCAAAAAATATGTCATTAACTATTAGATTTAATTGTTATTTTTGTAAATATATAAATCAATAATATTTAATTTACGGTCAAAGTTAAATAGATTTGACTTTTGAAATTTATAAGACGCCATTTTTTATGGAACGGACGGATTACCATTTATCTATGTGACAAATGATCATTTGAAATTTTTTTTGGGGTCCCTGTCATTTCTCATCTCAAAATATACACAAATCAAAAAAATATCAAACAGTCATCTCGTTTTCCTCAGCAGCAATCCGGGACACAATCTTAATTATTATGTTAGAGTAACAATAAAAATAAGTAATCAAATTAAAAATATACTTTTAAATATTTGAAATTTAACATATAAGTCAATTTTGAGTTATTTTTGCATTGTTCGAAATAACAATATCGAACAAGATCCCCACCAAATTTATGGGGGCCTTTGGTATGGATCCTATTAACAAAAGTCACAATCTCATATCGGTTAAAAAAATTATTTGATTGGGATGAGTAACAGATTACCAATATGGAACTGAAGTCTAATTTCTTACCCATTTCCTTCCATTATGGACATTCTCCGAAGATATTAGACTCAAGAGTGTCAATATAATTGGCGGTCCCTTCCTGCATTACTGTCATCCATAGCATTTTCCTAGGACATATGAAGCTCTGAAAACATGGCTTGTGACATGTTTATAGATAGATATAAAGCTGGACCCATTTTCAGCTAAATATACATGGTCATATCACCTAATGCATTTTGACATTGCATTGTCCAGAAAGATTATGTACATCTATGGACATACTAGTTGAGTAACAGATTCACAAAGTATCGACTCCAGAAGATAACAAACTAACATTCATCATGTACTAATAGGTCACACGTACTTAGGATTTGGCTTAGTTGCACGTTGAGACATCCTGAGTTGCATTGCCGCATCATCTTTTTTAACCCCATTACCTTCATGTCCTGACATGTCAACTGCCACATCAGCTGGGACCTTATAATCACGAGGGATCACCTTAACAAGCTTATTTACATGGTCCTCCAAAGTTTTTCCCTCATCATTGCCCAGGGATGCAACAAAATTGTCTAAGCAAATCTTGTAACAGTTTGTGGTTGAGGCTACAGCCTCGTATATTGCCTTCTTGCCAGAGGTTTGGGCATCTTCTACCTGTTTGACAGCCTTCTCCAACTTCTCCTCGAGTTCACGCTTCTCGTCAGCAAATTTTAGTTCAGCCTCATTTATTGCCTTCTTAGCAGAGGCATCAACGTCTTCTGCCTGTTTGGTAGCCTTCTCCAATTTCAACTCGAGATCACGCCTCTCGTCTAATGCCTTCTTAGCAGAGGCCTTGGCATCTTCTACCTCTTTAGCAGCCTTCTCCAATTTCTTCTCTAGATCACGCTTCTCACCAACGGCTTTATGTGCTTCTTCTCGAGCTTTATCGCGTTCCCTCTCAAGCTCTTTCTTCTTCTCATCCCAGCTGGCTTTCTGATCATTACACTTTTGAATCTGAACGATGAGGTCAGGTACTTGCTTCCCTAGCTCCCTTATTTTCTTCTTAGCAGTCTCAAAACCAGTGCTCAGCTCAGAAAAGGTTGAGGCAAACTGAAAGATGGAGGCATTCATTGAATATGGAAACTGAAGTCAATAACATTGGCTATCAAGATATAAATATAATTGCACTATGAGAGGATGGAGGTGATTTACTCGAAGCATCTGTGTTTGAGCTTCTCTACCAATAAGTTCTTGAGCTTCCAAGTTAATCTTGTACCCGGGCCCAGGACTGTGGACGGCTAATTTATGCTTATGCTCCGCACCTGATGCTGCCAAAAAACAGCAATAAACAATCGGTCAAAAGTGAGGCAACCAAAGAAGCAAGTAAGCATAGGTATATAGAATCAGTACTAATTCACACACACAAAAATGGCTAATGGCTGAAGTCCATGATTTTTTAAGGATATCATATAATGTAATTGACTGCTTCCGTATATTTGTGAGGATTTGTGAAACTCATTGGGCTCCTTTTCGGAAAATCATTCAAACAGATTGTATAATTCTCTTGGATAATATTATCCAGCAGGTAATGAGCTCAAAGTCGGTGCTATTTTCAAACCTAATTTCTATGCCACCTTTGATTAGAAGGTGGGCTGTATGGGCATTAACCAACAACCCTTTCATGGAACACTTGGTGTAGATTCTGAATGAAAGGAACCTTAGTCACAAACTAGAAACACTGTTCTAATACACTACTTACTGAAAACTTTCCCCTCGCTAAAGCAGAACACCCTAAACCACCACCAATAACAAACTTCTCAAGCTATCAATTTCTAAAAGTTTACTTATAAGATGACATTAGGATATTATAATCTTACATATAGAGAAATGTTTGGCAGGCTTCTTCTAAAAACTTTAACATTTCTACAACTATTTTTAAAAAAAAAAAATTCACAGAAGGATATATGAAGGAACCACCTGGTGGTTATATAAAAACCTTAAAATGTAATAAAGTATGAAAAGAATTATGCCAACAAATATCTCATATCACCTAAATTTTCTGAAACCGCACCGTGTGGGGCCTTGCTCTGTGAACCATCAGCCGGAACTGATCCTGTTGCAAGTGGAGTACGATTTTTAACAGGGAAGAGAAGAAATTTTGAGGAAAACCCGGGTGGGGGTGACTCAGCAATCGGCAATGGTGACACTGAGTGTATTATTGGTGCACTAAGTCCATACTTTCTTGGTCTACCTCTCTTTCTCTTCTCCCTCCAACTGCCATCCGTAAATCCCATTTCTTTGTCTCCCGAATCCATTCTTTTCAGTATCTAGAAATCAAAAGTAGGAGCACAAACCGTCCAGATAACCAGAAGCAACTGAAATCAGAAAGAAATCTGCAAATTGAGAAACTTAATACCAAGGAAAAGAGTTTATGAATTAACAGACTAAATTAACATAAATGAACACAATATCCCCCCCTCCTCCCTTTAAAACGTTGAAATATAATGTAATCTCTAAAAACATCCAACCATAAATATATTATTATTTTCTGCTGAGCCCAACTTGTTTCAATGCAGGCACCACAACTGTAATTATCAAGAACCCAACTTTGCCTTCCAGATACAGATGCATCACTTTGCCTTATTTAGAAGAAGCGGTTGTCTAAAACAGGATTAGAGTTCAACTTCAGATAGATTAGTAAAATGAATTTCAAACTATTAAAAATGCATTATAAGAAGAAACCAACTAAAATACACAGTTTAATTAAAAAAAACCCAAAAAACATTAATTAAAAAGAATCAAACTCAACCCACAAAACAAAAATCAAACAATCCCTACAACAAGAATCTTGTTCGAGCCTCTATCGATACATGCATGTGTAATTGTGTATGGTTCCTAGCTTAAATTTCTGCAACTGACCTTTGCTAAAAAAAAACATGTAAATCAAAACACTGAATAGATTTATACACACCATTTCATGCTAGTTCATAGATCAAAAAGAACCAAAGGAATGTGGAAAATGAACTTACATGCAATGGAAGCTACTTCAGAGTTCAATACTCATATATATCTTCATGCTTAAAAGTCTAATAATTGTATCCACTCTGTATGTAATGTATATATTTAACCAGTTTGATCAAAGTTCAGTCTATTATTATCCTCTTCCTCTGTAGTCATGTTCATTGATTTCTTGATTTTTGTGTTGATATTTTTTATTATTCCTATCCATACTCCACTTACAAGTTACAGGCTACAGCAGTAACAGCACACAGTTGGTACTTTTCGAGATGTTCACCCTGTTCTTTATCAACAGATATTAAACTTATTTCATCATAAAATAAAATTTCAATTTTTATTTCATCATATAAATTAATAATCATTAGTAATATCTTTTTTCTAAATAATTATTAGTAATATCTTTTTAATATAAAATATAAAATATTTTAATATTAATACTTGATTAAATTATCAATTTATTGACATGGAAAAAATATTTCAGATAGAAAAAAAGTAAAAGATGATAAAAAATTAATAATAACAATTATAAATGGGAAAAAAAGATTTTAAAATATAAAAAAGAAAATCATATATTCATTATAATTTTTGGACACTAACTTAAATGGTAAGGGCGGTCATCCGATTGCTCACTCTGAAATTTAAATGAACATATATTAATTTGTAAGTTTAAGTCTATTTATTAAAAAAATTATAAAATACATTACTTTATTTTTATTTAATAGGTAAATTTTTTGCAAAGAAATTTAATGCAAGTTGGTGTGAAATTTTGATGTTTAGGCATGCATTGAAGCACATGAAGGAAGGGAGTTGCATAATCAACACAACATTAGTGAATGCATACCCGAACCGAAAATTTTATTCGAAATTTTTTGATTAAAAATAAATAAACTTCTTAAGTGATAAAATATTAGTAGAGGAAATATAAGTGTGATTGTGACATGTTCAACTCATTTATACTATTTTTTTAAACAAAATTAATATTATTTATCTCAAAATAGTCTTAGACATTAGTGTCTCCAACAACATATTTGGAGGAGACATAAACTGCTTGTGGCAACTCAAGGGGACTCTAGCCAATATGTAGGCTGCCTTATTTATTTTTTGCTAAGTTTTGTTAATTTTTTGCTAAGTATGTAGGCTGCCTTATTTACCTGTCTTTTAACAAAAAATACATAAATATTTTCCATGCTATCTAGAAGAGCTCTGCTTGCATCTAACCACTCTCCCGCTTCTAGCTAATAACACGAGCCTCTGTTCAGTAGTGCATTGACCACCTGTAGAGAGTCATTTTCGATACACACTAGTTGATGAAAACTCAGCTTAACCCAAGATAGAGTTTCATACACCCCAAATGCCTCAGTCTCAAAAGCATTAACCTTACCTTCCACCTTCATGCACCTGTAAGCAATAGAATCTCCTACATCATTTCAAACTTCCATGCCAATTGAAAAAAATGAGGCATTCTCCTCTACTGAAGCATCAACATTCAATTTCACAGTTCCAACCTCAGGTGCCTTCCACCTCACTACTTCATGTTGTGTTTGTAGTGTACTTGCATTCGTTTTCCCTCACTGATTTTTTTGAGTGAGGTTTGAATTCTCCCATACTTTTTTATTCCGAGCAAACCAAATTCCATATAGAACTCCGGCAATCTTGATCATAATTTCATGTGAATCAGTACTTAACCACTCGAGCAGCCATTGGGGAGTTGACTCCACTTGACTCATGTCAAAAGATAGATTCTCCAATTGCCAACATTCATTTGCAAACTTACAATCGAAGAAAAAATGAAGTAGGTGCTCTACATCACTATCACAAATTGGACAAATGATGGGAACCTGAACCCCTTTGCCTCGGAGCAGATTACACACATGTAAATTGTTCCTACATATTCGCCAAAGAAATATTTTGATTATGTGTGGTACTGCAAGTCTCCAAATCCTCTTCTAGCCCTTTGATTGAGGAACATTACTACTACATTGAACTTGAGATTGCCAAAATTTGTACTCTCTCTTAACAGTGTAGATTCAGCCCAAGCAACTCTGTCACTTCTTTGATTTTGTGGAATTCGAGTTGAAAGAATAGCTCTGGCATCTGCATCATTGAATGAACTTCTAACTTTCTCCACATCCCAAGCCTTCTCATTTTAAACAAAAAATTCACAGACCTTCGAGCTCCTATTCGAAGCAATGTATTCTTTTAAAGTGATTTGCAGCTGGGACAGTTGTTAAAAGCTTAATTTAAGCATTTAAAAATCAAGACAAAATCTATCAAATATTTTTTCTGCATATGGGTAGAAGATAATAAATTTAAATGTGGTTTGGTTATTTTGCGATGAGTTCTTTATTTTTGGTGTCACAATAAGTTTTTGATTTTTTTTATATATTATTAAAATTTTGAGTTCTAGGAACCCTGATTCCGCCACCAAGGAGAATCTATTATTTTCTGTAGTAATGTTGAAGAAGTCATGAGTGTCTTCTTCGACTTGGTACTATGTGAAGGAGAGAAGAGCTTGATAAATGTTAGAATATAATATATGATCCTGGTAAATTGTTATCCTAACATGTTGAGATTTTAGGAGAAGTGGTAACTTAACATGATATCAGAGCTCTACTTGGGTTGGGGAGTCGTTGAAATCCCAAAAATTATTACAAACTTTTGCTCTAAATCCAGCCATAGAGTACAATATATTAATATAAGATTTTCTTTTTTCGTCAGGATATATTAATATAAGATTGACTACATTAAATTTCATGTCAGTGTATCTATGCCATTACATACAAATAGATAAAACTTTTTATAGAGGAGAAAATAATAATTCGTATATCTAAGGCGTAAACACTAAGTAATTGTGACAAGTGTGAAGAAATGAGAGAAAATACATGAGAAATATAAGCATGGACACACATTGCATTTTCATAATTAAAGCTACACCATACAATTTAAGAGCTATTTGTAGTCACAAATTTCATTTCAAATTCAGGTATAAATACTACTTGTAATCCCGTAAATTACAAATAAATAAGTATAAGTTAAATTTTATTTTCATATATTCTTCATAAGTTTAAAATCAGAGCTGGTAATCTAATTAATATGGGTCATAAGATTGTTTTTGGGATGTTGGTATTGTGGCTGGCGATCATGAAATCAGCTGTAGCTGGTCTTCCTCCTGATTATGTTCCTGATTATGATCATCCGGAGTTAGTTTGCAAACCCCAGTGTATGAAAAAATGTAACGCAGGTAAGCTAGTGTATAATGATAATGTTCACATGGTTCCAAAGGATAAATGTGAATCCGTATGTACATCTAATTGCCCGTACACCTAAGTGCCCGGAGAAGTGAGCATTATCCCATTTGAAACCGGTAATTGGATCAAATTGAATTCCGATTCTAGTTTTGGTTTTTCATTCTTCAGTTCTTCATTTGTATTTACATAATAAATTTAGAGAATAAAGTTTCTGAGATTATATCAAATAATTTATTTGTAATGTAAGTGTTTTTAATATATAATGATAATAGCTCAATTATAAAATTTGTTAGTTTGATTGCCAAACTATTTATTTTTTAGCACTTGATACATTCCGTTAATTTTTTTAACGGACGTTAATGAAATTATACTTAATTGCACTTTGGTGGCCTGAATTATAATTATTTTTTTTGCAAAAAAATGGCTCAATTATAATGTTTACCAATTTGTTGGCCAATTATTTATAATTTTTTAATAATTGATTATATTATAATTTTGTATTCACACTTTATTTTATAGTTTATATAATTTTAATTATCACGCTTTTTAAATTTTAAATCATATTAATATAAAGTTATAAAATAAAAATATTTATGAGTTAGATTCTGTAATTTATCTAAAATTCAAAAGGAAAATCTATTTCTAAAAAAAGTGATATTTTATAAAACAAAATATAATCATGTATTTACGGTTAGGCTCTTTCTGATTTATAAGTTGTGTTAATTTTTTTTATAATCTCAAGTATTGATTAAACAATACTCAGACTAATCGAATTCATTTTTTAAATAATAATGATGATAATTGTTAATAGAGTAATTTCGTGATAACAAATTTCGGACATTGTTGAAATAATAAAAATATTTTAATGGGGGTTTGGGGTTTGGGGCTGGACTTGAGAGGTGTCTCGACTTGTTAGATGTGTCGGATCATTTTCCAAGATGCTTGCGTACTGTGATTATATAGAGATCAAGTCCACACAGTTCTGTTAGGATTAGAATTGTATCTCCATAATTGTTTAGAGATATATTTGGATTTTGTTAATTTTATCTATTAAAATCATATTAGCGTTAGGATACCTCCATGATTTGAAGAATATCGTTGGGAGAAATATCTTATAATTAATGAGAGATTATTCGTCGTTTCCGGGAGAGGATAATTAACTTGAGATTAAGTTAATTATTAATGAATATTAGGAAATTTGGGAAATTATTGAGCCTGACGAAAATATGCAGTAACAAAAAGATAAAGGTAGTGGAATATATTGGATTGAATCAACTATTAAAAAATAAATAGTTTGGCCAACAAATTGGTAATTTTTATAATTTAGTCATTTTTCTGTAAAAAAAATTATAATTCTAGTCATCAAAGTGCAATTAAGTATTATTTCACTAACGTCCGTTAAAAGAATTTGACGGAATGCAAACAAGTGCTAAAAAATAAACAGTTTGACCATCAAACTGATAAATTTTATAATTGAGCCATTTTTCTACAAAAATATTATAGTTCAGGCGTCAAAGTACAATTAAGTCTTGATTCTTTTAAACTGATTTGCAGCTCGGATAATTGTTAAAGCTTAATTTAAGCATTGTAAAATCCAGACAAAATCTGTCTCATATCTTTTCAGCGCATGGGTATAAGATAATAAATTTAAATGTGGTTTGGTTATTTTGCGATGAGATCTTTATTTTTGGTGTCACAGTAAGTTTTTGAATAATTTTTTTTATATTATTAAAATTTTGAGCTCTAAGAACCCTGATTCCGCCACCTAGGAGAATCCATTATTTTCTGTAGTAATGTTGAAGAAGTCATGATTGTCTTCTTCGACTTGGTACTATGTGAATTGTGAAGGAGAGAAGAGCTTGTGTTGGTTGGGTTGATAAATATTTTATAGACTGTTTATGTGACACCAGAGACAAACTCTCATTTGTTTCTGGTATGCTGAATTTAATCAGCCGGGGAGTTGTTGAAATCCCACAAATTATTACAAACTTTTGCTCTAAATCCAGCCATAGAGTCTCACTATTAGTCCTCCTTACTTGTTATACAATAAGATTGACTACATTAAATCATGTCACTGTATATATGCCATTTCATACAAATAGGTAAAACTTTTTATAGAGGAGAGAACAATAATTCGTATATTTAAGGCGTAAACATCAACTAATTGTGACAAGTGTGAAGAGATGAGAGAAAATATATGAGAAATATAAGCATGCACACTCATTGCATTTTCATAATTAAAGCTACACCGTACAATTTAAGAGCTATTTGTAGTCACAAATTTCATTTCAAATTCAAGTATAAATACTACTTGTAACCCCGTAAATTACAAATACATAAGTATAAGTTAAATTTTATTTTAATATATTCATCATAAATTTAAAAAACAGAGATGGTAATCTAACTAATATGGGTCATAAGATTGTTCTTGGGATGTTGGTATTGTGGCTGGTGATCATGAAATCAGCTGTAGCTGATCTTCCTCCTGATTATGTTCCTGATTATGATCATCCGGAGTTAGTTTGTAAACCCCAGTGTATGAAAAAATGTAACGCAGGTAAGCTAGTGTATAATGATAATGTACACATGGTTCCAAAAGATAAATGTGAATCCGTATGTACATCTAATTGCCCGAAGAAGTGAGCATTATCCAATTTGGAAACGGGAATTGGACCCGGTTCTAGTTTTGATGTTTCATAATGATTTTTCATTCTTCAGTTCTTCATTTGTATTTATATAATAATTTTAGAGAATAAAGTTCCTGAGATTATCTCAGAAAATTTATTTGAAATGTAAGTGTTTTTAATATATAATAATAATAACATTTTTATAATTGTATATAATTTTTTATAATTAAAATAATACACTCACGTATTTATTAAGTAAATCTTTTTAAAGTTGTATGTGCACTATACTATTGAAAAGGGAAAACTACACTTTTGTCATTCATGTAGTAATATGATTGTTAGTTAGCTCATTCATATATATATTTTATTAATCTCAAGCGATTATTCGGTCGATTAGTTTAAATTTTTGAATTTTTATAAATCAAAATGAATTGAATTATTTTATAAGCCGAATCAAAACCGAACCGAAAATTTTTGATTAAAAATAAATAAACTTCTTAAGTGATAAAATATTCGTAGAGGAAATATAAGTGTGATTGTGACATGTTCAACTCATTTATACTATTTTTTTTTTAAACAAAATAAATATTATCTATCTCAAAATAGTCTTAGACAAAAGTGTCTCCAACAACATATTTGGAGGATACATAAACTGCTTGTGGCAACTCAAGGGGACTCTAGCCATTATGTAGGCTGCCTTATTCGCCTGCCTTTTAACAAAAAATACATTTCCATGCTATCTAGTAGAGCTCTGTTTGCATCTAACCACTCTCCCGCTTCTAGCTGTAACACGAGCCTCTATTAAATGCATTGGCCACCTGTAGAGAGTCATTTTCGATACACACTGGTTGATGAAAACTCAGCTTAACCCAAGATAGAGCTTCATACACCCCAAATGCCTCAGTCTCAAAAGCATTAACCTTACCTTCCACCTTCATGCACCTGTAAGCAATAGAATCTCCTGCATCATTTCGAACTTCCATGCCAATTGAAAAAAATGAGGCATTCTCCTCTACTGAAGCATCAATATTCAATTTCACAGTTCCAACCTCAGGTACCTTCCACCTCACTACTTCATGTTGTGTTTGTAGTGCACTTGCATTTGGTTTCCCTCAGTGATTTTTTTGAGCTGATCTTCATTCCTCGATTTGCTGCCTACTCCACCTCATTACTATAGCTGGTGTGAGGTTTGCATTCTCCCATATTTTTTTATTCTGAGAAAACCAAATTCCATATAGAACTCTGGCAATCTTGATCACAGTTTCATGTGAATCAGTACTTAACCTCTCGAGCAGCCATTGGGGAGTTGACTCCACTTGACTCATGTCAAAAGATAGATTCTCCAATTGCCAACATTCATCTGTAAACTTACAATCGAAGAAAAAATGTAGGTGCTCTACATCACTATCACAGATTGGACAAATGATGGGAACCTTAACCCGTTTGCCTTGGAGCAGATTAAACACATGTAAATTGTTCCTACATATTGGCCAAAGAAATATTTTGATTATGTGTGGTACTGCAAGTCTCCAAATCCTCTTCTAGCCCTTTGGCTGAGGAACATTACTACTACATTGAACTTGAGATTGCCAAAATTTGTACCCTCCCTTAACAGTGTAGATGCCACCACTCGATTCAGCCCAAGCAACTCTATCACTTCTTTGATTTTGTGGAATTCGAGTTGAAAGAATAGCTTTGGCATCTGCATCACTGAATGAACTTCTAACTTTCTCCACATCCCAAGCCTTCTCATTTTGAACAAAAAATTCACAGACCTTCGAGCTCCTGTTCGAAGCATTGTATTCTTTTAAACTGATTTGCAGCTGGGACAGTTGTTAAAAGCTTAATTTAAGCATTTAAAAATCAAGACAAAATCTATCACATATTTTTTCTGCATATGGGTATAAGATAATAAATTAAAATGTGGTTTGGTTATTTTGCGAAGAGTTCTTTATTTTTGGTGTCACAATAAGTTTTTGATTTTTTTTATATATTATTAAAATTTTGCTACCGAGGAGAATCCATTATTTTCTGTAGTAATGTCGAAGAAGTCATGTGTGTCTTCTTCGACTTGGTACTATGTGAAGGAGAGAAGAGCTTGTGTTGGTTGGGTTGATAAATGTTAGAATATAATATATGATCCTGGTAAATTGTTATCCTAACACCTTGAGGTTTTAGGAAAACCGGTAACTTAACATGATATCAGAGTTCCACTTGACAAGGGTCTAAGGTTTGACTCTCTGCTTAATTTAATTAGTTGGGGAGTCGTTGAAATCCCAAAAATTATTACAAACTTTTGCTCTAAATCCAGCCATAGAGTACAATATATTAATATAAGATTTTTTTTTGTCAAGGTATATTAATATAAGATTGACTACATTAAATCTCATGTCAGTGTATCTATGCCATTTCATACAAATAGATAAAATTTTTATAGAGGAGAGAACAATCATTCGTATATCTAAGGCGTAAACATTAAGTAATTGTGACAAGTGTGAAGAAATGAGAGAAAATACATGAGAAATATAAGCATGGACACACATTGCATTTTCATAATTAAAGCTACACCATACAATTTAAAAGCTATTTCTAGTCACAAATTTCATTTCAAATTCGGGAAAATAAATTCATTCGTCCCTAAACTATTGGTGTTTTATTGTTTTAGTCCTTGAACTAAATATTCCAATATGCGGGTCCTTCAACTTTTGATTTTTCTGATTGAAGTCCTTCCGTCCAAATTTGACTTAACGGACGTTAGTCAACGCTGACGTGGCAGTTACGTGAAAATCAAAAATTCACCGATTGAATTCAAATTTTGATATGTTAATCTACGAGTGATTACAAGAACACAGGTGGTAAAAGTTTTCGATTTCGAGTTCACTAACGTATAGAAGTTTGCACTTTAATTTCAAGAACACGAAATAATAAGTTTTTTCCATACTCACTGAAAACTTTCCCCTCGCTAAAGCAGAACACCATAAACCACCACCAATAACAAACTTCTCAAGCTATCAATTTCTAAAAGTTTACTTATAAGATGACATTAGGATATTATAATCTTACATATAGAGAAATGTTTGGCAGGCTTCTTCTAAAAACTTTAACATTTCTACAACTAATTTTTTTTTAAAAAAAATCACAGAAGGATATATGAAGGAACCACCTTGTGATTATATAAAAACCTTAAAATGTAATAAAATATGAAAAGAATTATGCCAACAAATATCTCATATCACCTAAATTTTCTGAAACCGCACCGTGTGGGGCCTTGCTCTGTGAACCATCAGCCGGAACTGATCCTGTTGCAAGTGGAGTACGATTTTTAACAGGGAAGAGAAGAAATTTTGAGGAAAACCCGGGTGGGGGTGACTCAGCAATCGGCAATGGTGACACTGAGTGTATTATTGGTGCACTAAGTCCATACTTTCTTGGTCTACCTCTCTTTCTCTTCTCCCTCCAACTGCCATCCGTAACTCCCATTTCCTTGTCTCCCGAATCCATTCTTTTCAGTATCTAGAAATCAAAAGTAGGAGCACAAACCGTCCAGATAACTAGAAGCAACTGAAATCAGAAAGAAATCTGCAAATTGAGAAACTTAATACCAAGGAAAAGAGTTTATGAATTAACAGACTAAATTAACATAAATGAACACAATATCCCCCCCTCCCTTTAAAACGTTGAAATATAATGTAATCTCTAAAAACATCCAACCATAAATATATTATTATTTTCTGCTGACCCCAACTTGTTTCAATACAGGCACCACAACTGTAATTATCAAGAACCCAACTTTGCCTTCCAGATACAGATGCATCACTTTGCCTTATTTAGAAGAAGCGGTTGTCTAAAACAGGATTAGAGTTCAACTTCAGATAGATTAGTAAAATGAATTTCAAACTATTAAAAATGCATTATAAGAAGAAACCAACTAAAATACACAGTTTAATTAAAAAAAACCCAAAAAACATTAATTAAAAAGAATCAAACTCAACCCACAAAACAAAAATCAAACAATCCCTACAACAAGAATCTTGTTCGAGCCTCTATCGATACATGCGTGCGTAATTGTGTATGGTTCCTAGCTTAAATTTCTGCAACTGACCTTTGCTAAAAAAACACATGTAAATCAAAACACTGAATAGATTTATACACACCATTTCATGCTAGTTCATAGATCAAAAAGAACCAAAGGAATGTGGAAAATGAACTTACATGCAATGGAAGCTACTTCAGAGTTCAATACTCATATATATCTTCATGCTTAAAAGTCTAATAATTGTATCCACTCTGTATGTAATGTATATATTTAACCAGTTTGATCAAAGTTCAGTCTATTATTATCCTCTTCCTCTGTAGTCATGTTCATTGATTTCTTGATTTTTGTGTTGATAAAATGCATTTTAATTCAAGCATAAATATTCCTTGGACTTCATAGTCATTATTAATTTAGGAATATTATGTTTGAATATACTTCAAGTCAAAATTTTAGTCCAAACGTCGACAAGTTCCGACAAATGGCTATCGAATATTGTTTCGGGCTATAGGGACAACGAAACGATCCTTTTCTCGAAATAATAGCTACACATGTCTAATAATGTATTTGGTTCCCAAATTTTCATAATTTTTGGTGCATGTTTTGAAAAACGTCATATTCGTCATTGTAACGTTCGGTTTCGCATTTATTAGCTTTATTAATTAACTGAATGTTATTTGCACGCTTTTCCATGCATCCTAGTGGGTTAGTACTGATGAGGGAACATGAATTTGAATTTTTGTACCTTACCTTATCCCTTTATACTTCTTGTCTCCTCATCCCCCACCCAAAACCCTAATTTCTTTCTTTAAATACACCCCTACCCCCATTCATTTTTCTCAAGCCTTTTGAGCCAAATACATGCTGCAATTTTCTCTCTAGAAACTCATCTTAGTCCAGAAAATTTTCATCTCCATGAGTTCTTGAGATATAAGCTTTGTTCTTTCATAGATCTAATCTCTACCAAGCTTATAATCACTTTTGCATGCTCAAATAACACACACATCACACAAGTATCTTTTGGCTACCCACTTACCATATTTTAGCAGCCCCTAGACTTGTTTTGTTGCCTCCAAAGTTGTATCAAAAGTTGTTATTCCAGTCATTTTCCGGCGACTTTTTCCGACGACCCTTTTTGTGTGTTTTAGGCTTCAAACTAGCTTTTTCTCTTGATTTCTTCCTAGATCTCAAGGGTTATAAGTTAGTTAGTTATATTATATATATAATATCAGTTGGTACATGTTTAGTAGTGTATACACCTTGCTTGCTTGATTTTTAAGTGTATATACGAACTCTTGTACAAGATCCTAACTCGTATCCCTTGATTTCGTAAGAAATAGTGTTGTCTCTCACTATAGAGCACAAGGGTCATAAGTTAGTTACTTCTTGTCTATATTATATATATAATATTCAGCTATACTATATATATATAGATCTTGCTTGTTTCGATTTTTAGTATATATATATAGTTGGTCTTGTTTGCAATTTATATATACACGAGCTTTAATCTTCTCTTCTTTTCTCGTATATATAAATAGTGAACTAAACTAAGTGAGTTAGTAGTTGTCCTTTCTCCTTAGTTAGTTGTTAATATCCTTAATTTATTTAGGGAGTAAATACAACGCCTATTTACTTTAATTCTGAGTCGAAGCTATTTTGTATAAGTCGATATATACGACATAAGTAAAAGGCTTCCTTGTTGAGTTTTAGTATCTAAACCAAACTCTTATTACGAGTTTGAGTCGATTAGTATAAATCTCATATAGAGATATAAGCTAAAGACTCCTCGAATATTTGCAAGGTAACTCACTTTTATTTTGAGTTGAGTTTTTGTGTATAAGTCGAGGTACAACATAAACATAAATACTCCTTGATTTATAAAGTGTAAGAAACCAACTCACACGTCAAGTCTTATTTTCGTGAGTTTGGTTTATGTTGTTTTAAAGGTCATAGGTTAGTTAGATTATTATTTGTCAAGGCCTTTAATAACAAAGTAGTTAGAAAACGTACTTGATCACATTCAAGTCAAAAATATTTGGTCTATATCTTTGATGCGTTTTATTTTATCTATGACCGCAAGCGCACGGTGTCTGTTGTTAGCAGAGACTAGCAAGTACGGGTCGAATCCACAAGGAGACAGGTTCTAATAAATTTAATCTAATTAATGCAGATTGTTTCTAGGTAAAACGAATTTTGAGAATTTTTACTAACTAAGAAAGCAAATTAAATATGTATGAAATCAATTAACTAAAAGTCTAGGGCAATCGGGATACCATGCTTACATCAAAGTGGGTTTTAAGCTAAAAACCATTAAAGTGGTCACGTAACAAGAGTATGTTAATCTCTCTCAAGTACTAACACTCATGGAACATGCTTACACATTAATAACTTTTAATAATTTAATTGGTCAAGTAACTAGAACAAATGTCAATCTCTCTCGAGTACTGACGTTCTCAGAAATCCAATGATGCTCTCGCATTCACATTCATTCTGCTAATTGTATGTATGCCTCTAGTAAGTAAATCTCTCGATCCATACCCCTATTTGCATAGAATCAATTCATGATATCGGCCGATTACATAAATCAATAATTAAAACATATCAATCAGAATTACATAATTCATCAAACCACTGTAAAAATCATACCAATATTATAGTGCAAACATGGTTTTCCCTTGAACCCTAGAAACAACTACTCGCTAATTATTAAACAAGTAAAACAACTAAGAATAAAAAGAAACATAATTAAACTAAGAAGAATTAAGAAAAGATTGGATAAGAAAACCTTGAATTATCCTTGTCACATGAAAAAGTCATGGCATCCCTCTATCTCTTTCTAACCCTAATATTAAACTACTCTACTCTAATAATAATAATATCTCCTAATACATAATAACTGATATGCCTCTATATAAAAAGTATTTTAATGCTTTAAAACAATTACAAAAGGGTTTCATAAACCGAGTAGAATTGTTCATTGTAAAATTCGTAGTTGTCTGTTCTGTCCAGTTTCTGGGCTGATACAGTAAAATTCTGTTGGTTGGCCCACTCCTAAATTAAAGAGAATTCCATAAGCTTCGCATGGACTGTAAAATCGTCCAATTCTGACTTCTAGAACTCAAGATATGGCCCAAACAGTGTAAGCAGAGCGTGCAGCCCAATAAATACGAATTTTCTTCTATTTTAACTCCAAATTAGCACTTTAAGTCCAAATTCTTTCAAGTTTAGGATTTTCCTCTTTTCTGCAATAAAACATTAAAATCTATTAAATAAATATCCAATTAATGCAAAATACTACTCCCTCCGTCCCGTTGAGTTGTTATCATTTCAAAATGGGTTGTCTGGCACGCATTTTAAGGTGAATTTTAAGGATAGTTCCATAATTTATTTTTGAAATTTTCCTTTTTTGTATAAAAATAGAACAATCCTATTTTTATACAAAAAAAGAAATTTTTAAAAATAAGTTATGGAACTATCCTTAAAATCCACCTTAAAATGCGTGCCAGAAAGTGAAAAAAAAGTGATAACAATTGGATGGGACGGAGGGAGTATTAAATATGAGAATAAAAATCCTATAGAATATATATAAAAATATATTCTATCAATCTTGACCTTATATTCCCTAAATATTATATATATATTTACATTTCGTACTTGCATTGCATCATACGCTTTACATACATCAAGTAATTGTGACAAGTGTGAAGAGATGAGAGAAAATACATGAGAAATATAAGCAATCACACTCATTGCATTTTCATCATTGCATTTTCATAATTAAAGCTACACCAGACAATTTAAGAGCAATTTGTAGTCACAAATTTCATTTCAAATTCAAGTATAAATGCTACTTGTAACCCGGTAAATTACAAATACATAAGTATAAGTTAAATTTTATTTTAATATATTCATCATAAATTTAAAAACAGAGCTGATAATCTAACTAATATGGGTCATAAGATTGTTCTTGGGATGTTGGTATTGTGGCTGGTGATCATGAAATCAGCCGTAGCTGATCTTCCTCCTGATTATGTTCCTGATTATGATCATCCGGAGTTAGTTTGCAAACCCCAGTGTATGAAAAAATGTAACGCAGGTAAGCTAGTGTATAATGATAATGTACACATGGTTCCAAAGGATAAATGTGAATCCGTATGTACATCTAATTGCCCGTACACCTAAGTGCCCGGAGAAGTGAGCATTATCCCATTTGAAACCGGTAATTGGATCAAATTGAATTCCGATTCTAGTTTTGGTTTTTCATAATGGCTTTTCATTCTTCAGTTCTTCATTTGTATTTACATAATAATTTTAGAGAATAAAGTTACTGAGATTATCTCAAATAATTTATTTGTAATGTAAGTGTTTTTAATATATAATAATAATAACATTTTTATAATTGTATATAATTTTTTATAATTACACTAATACACTCATGTATTTATTAAGTAAATCTTTTTAACGTTGTATGTACACTATACTATTGAAAATGGAAAACTACACTTTTGTCATTCATGTAGTAATATGATTGTTTTTTGAAGGAAAGGTGATTTTCATTAAATCATCAAAATATTTGACAATATTGTCTCCAACAAAAACAGCGGAGGAGACGAATTAACAATGAAGCTATTAAGCTCACAAGGTATTCTAGCCATTTTATTTGCTGCCCTGTTTGCCCGCTTTCTAACATATCCTATCGAAATCCCACCCCTGCTCCGAATTATGGTCTTACATTGTTGCGCCAAAGTTCCCAGCTCAAGATAGTTCGTATGGTCCTTGGTTATTGCATTGACACTGAGGAGAGAATCGCTTTCTATTATAACATCAGCAACTATAACATCAGCAACTAGTAACTCCTCTAACCATAATAGAGCCTCGAGAATGCCCACCATTTCTGCTTCCACCACCTGCACTCGGCCTGCAAATTAAATCTCATTGTCTTTCCTATGATGTATTGCCCCTGGTAGTCTCTGAGGATCATACCCACTGCAAACGAGTTTTGGCCTTCTACCACTGAAGCATCTACATTAATCTTAAATGTCCCCATACCAGGTGCTTGCCATTTCAGAGTTTGCTGTTGCATACTTGCTCCCAGCGCTATTGAAACTTGACTTCTTCTTTTTTCGCTATACGCCACTCTGCAATTTGTTTCATGCTCCATGACATCGTAACCGCGGGTGTCATCCTCTTGCCCCCTTAAAACGTTGAAATATAATGTAATCTCTAAAAACATCCAACCATAAATATATTATTATTTTCTGCTGACCCCAACTTGTTTCAATGCAGGCACCACAATGTAATTATCAAGAACCCAACTTTGCCTTCCAGATACACATGCATCACTTTGCCTTATTTAGAAGAGCGGTTGTCTAAAACAGGATTAGAGTTCAACTTCAGATAGATTAGTAAAATGAATTTCAAACTATTAAAAATGCATTATAAGAAGAAACCAACTAAAATACACAGTTTAATTAAAAAAAAAACAAAAAACATTAATTAAAAAGAATCAAACTCAACCCACAAAACAAAAATCAAACAATCCCTACAACAAGAATCTTGTTCGAGCCGAATCAAAACCGAACCGAAAATTTTATTCGAAAATTTTATTCGAAAATTTATGATTAAAAATAAACAAACTTCTTAAGTAATAAAATATTCGTAGGGGAAATATAAGTGTGATTGTGACATGTTCAACTCATTTATTCTTTTTTTTTTAAACAAAATAAATTTTATTTTTCTCAAAATAGTCCCAAACAAAAGTGTCTCCAACAACATATTTGGAGGAGACATAAGCTCCTTGTGGCAACTCAACGAACAAGGGACTCTAGCCAACATTATGTGGGCTGCCCTGTTCGCATGCCTTTTAAAAAAAAATAAGTAAACATTTTTCATGCTACCTAGAAGAGCTCTGCTTGCATCTAACCACTCTCCCGCTTCTAGAGAATTCAGATTATTAATAAAGCTCCTGCAATGTTTTCCAAGGAGAGCCATGTTAAAACCATGAAGATTCCGGAACCCCAAACCTCCTTTTCCTTTTGACACACTCATATTTTCCCAAGCCAACCAGTGTATGCTTCTACTACCAGTCGAATTTGTACTCCACCAATATTTGTTCATCATTTTTTCAATTTCCTGACACAAAGATTTCGGAAGCAAGAAACATGACATGCAGTATGAGGGAATAGCTTGTGCTACATTCTTGATGAGCACTGCCTTGCCAGCTCGAGATAAATTTTTTTAGCATCACCCATGTATGTGCTTCCAGACTTGATCTTTCACGAAGTCAAACACTACTTTCTTTGATCTCCCAACTAGTGATGGCAACCCCAAGTATTTACCAGTGCTTAAATCATTACGAACTAACAAAAGATCTTTAATCAATATCTTCTTAGCATTATCAACATTAACTCTAAAATAAATACCTGATTTCTGAAAATTGATTGCCTGTCCCGAGAGCCTCTCATAATTGTTCTGCAAATTTTTCACAGCTAGAACTTCTTCTTTCTCTACTCTGAAAAAAAGGAAGCTATCATCCATAAAGAGGAGATGCGTGATAGCTGGAGCTTGAGAACTAATTTTACAGCCCGTGATTTTCCTATCCATGGCAGCCTCTGTAATAGCTTTCGATAACCCTTTTACACAGAAAAGAAAAAGGTAGGGTGAAAGAGGATCGCCCTGCCGTGGCCCACATTTAGGAGAAAATGGTCCAACACTTGAGCCATTCAAATTGATAGAGTATGAAACCGTCGTTAAACAAAGCATCATCCATCGAACCCATTTCTCAAATAATCCCATAGCACACATTCTTTTCTTCAAATAACCCCAGCTCACACGATCGTAAGCCTTGCTAACATCTAATTTTAAGGCCACTTCCCCTTCACCACCATTTTGCTTTGTTTTCATGTGATGCAAAACTTCAAAGCAATCAGGACGTTGTATGTGATACTTCTACCCGGCAAAAAAACTGATTGGTTTTCCGATATCGACGCTAGTAAGATTTTCTTCAATCTATTTGCGAGCACTTTAGCTAATATCTTATACAACACATTACATAAAGCGATAGGACGATAATCACTCATGCTTTCAGCATTGTCTTTTTTCGGGATTAATACAATAGTAGTGTCAAATACTTTCACAGGGAACAAAACATCATCCAACCATTGCTTACAGCAGGTAAACACTTCCTTCCCCAGTATGCTCCAAAAGTGCTGAAAAAAGGCTGAGTTAAGCCTATCCGGACCTGCGGCCTTGTCCGGATGCATTTGGTTTATGGCTTCAGTAAATTCCTTCAATGTCTACAGGTAAATCATTATTCTGATTTGGATTAATAACCCCCTCCTCTCGAAGAGTACTGGCCTCATCACATCTACTATCCTCTGCAAACACTTGTTCATAGTACTACTTTACTTCAACACACATATCTGCATATTTTTTCACCACCAGGCTATTTTCTAATTTAAGAGATGAGATATGATTGATCTTTTTCCTTTTTAAAGCAGACGCATGAAAAAATTAGTGTTTGAATCCCCATCAACAAGCCATAATGTTTTCGCTCACTGTCTCCAAAAAATTTCTTCATGAAGCATCAAATCATTCAGTTTATTTCTTTCCTCCCAGTATTTCTTTACATTCTCTTCATCAACATAGTTAACCAAAGAATTTAATACTTCCTTATGTATCTTGACTTTATCACGAAATTTGTGAAAAAAGTTCTTCCCCCACTTGGCCATAAACCCAGAGACTGATAGCAGCTTTGGCAAGATATGTGAAGGTGGAAGATTCCTCCAGTAACTCGTCACTTCATCATAAAACTCGTCCTCTTTTAACCAGGTGTTTTCAAAATGAAAACCAAACTTTTTGTGACAGAATCCAGTATTACAAAGTTCAAGAAGTATTGGGTCGTGGTCTGAGCATATCGTATGTATCACCTTGAGCTTACATAAGGGAAATTTTTACCACCACTGTCCTGTAGCAAAAGCTATGTCCAACCGCTCTCGAACCTACTCATCTGTTCCTCTACTCCTCTCCCATATGTACGCTCCACCAGTTAACTCCATTAGCGAACTATCTTCAACAACTTTTCTAAAACCAGCAAACAAAGCTTAGGGATGTGGGTGACGACCTTTCTTATCCGATGCAACAAGCAAATCGTTAAAATCTCCAAAAATTAACTAAGGCAGCTGTGATTTATTTGCTAAGTACCTGATAAGGTCCCACGAATCCTGTCTGCGACCTCTCTCGATAAAGCCATAAAAACATGTTATCCTCTACTTCTCAGTACCATTCTCCAATATGTAGACATCTATATAATTTGATGTTGATTCCAGAACTACACAAGAGATAGTAGCTTTCTAGAAAATTGCAAGCTCACCACTCTTGCTTATCTTATCAACTAAAAAATGATGAGCAAAACCAAACTGATTACTGAGATTCTCTATTCTACTTACTACTGATATAGTTCCAGATAAAAACATAAAGTCGAGTTTATGAGACTTCACTAAATCTCCAAAAATACAAACTGTACGGGTGTTCCCCAACCCCCCCGACAGTTCCAGGCTAGATAATTCATTTTGGTTGGCTAGCTTGCAATGCAAGCTTAGCCAAATCAGTTGTTGAGGATGCTGGAAAATCCAAATTAGAAATAACAACTTCCATGTGTGTTCCTTAAAACCCACCTTCAATTTCCATTCTGACATACGGCCCACTTCTGCGCCTCTTTCTTTCCTCCACATTAAGCTCATTTAACTCTTCCAACTCACGCTCATCCATAAAATTTGAAGTACCTCCCTTTCCCGCTTGGTTGTTAAACATTATGTTATTGACTACAGATTATCTCCTCGAAATTTCGCCAAATCCCTATTATCATTCTCCTGAACAACCACCTTCTCCTGATTTTGTTTAATTCCTTCCGAAAAATTAGCCTGATTCTTATCCCTTCCTAACTGCCACTCCCACTCCGTATCTCCCTCTTCCCTAAGCCATTTACTCCGCCCCTGTCCGTCCACCCTACGAGGCGGTGCTCGCAACCAATTCCCCCACTCCTTGTTATCATTGTTGTTCCTCTGATCAATAAATCTTCTACAAAACCTCTCTGTATGTGTCACCATACCACAAGTGAAACAAAAGTCTCAAAGCTTCTCGTATTTACACGTGACAACAAACTCAGTTCCATTCCTCCTCATGATTTTCTTTTGAGTGGCTTTCGAACATCCAGTTTGATTTTAATTCTCATGCATTCCCTCCATATACTGGTGTTTTCTTCGCATCATACTCTAAGAATTCCCCAAAAAAATCCCCAGTTGCTTACCTACCATTTCCGTCATAAAGCCTGTTGGTAATTCATGGATTTGAACCCATATAGTCAAATGCCAAAACGGGACTTTTAGTGGTTCCTCTCCCACCGAAATCATGCTTATGCTTAGCATTGCATTATCAAAAGACCAGGGGCCGCCATTGATAACCCAGTTGAGATCTTCCTTATGATAAAACTGAAATAGGAATATGCCTAGTTCTATCTCCTTAATGCTAATTCTCATTGCCGATTTCTACACGTTCGCCATTTTTATCTTCATAGCCCTTGCATTTATGCTCTTCTCTGTCAGAAATCGCCCAACTATACATAACTCATACTTGTTTACATCCTCTTCCACCTCTCCTTCGAATATGAATTCTTGGTTTTCCTCAACTTCGATGTCTAACCCTGCCATCTGTTGATTAATATCTTTGTATCTCTCCATGAAAATGACTTACTCTCACGTAGATTTCTCAATAGACCTGAGAAAACTTGAAGAGAAAAACTAGACTCTCACATAAACTTGGAGAGATTCATATGATAAAAACATTACTTACTCATTTATACTATTCAAATCCGTTTTAAAATACATATCTTCGTGACTTTTTTCATGTACTTTAGTAAGTATAAAAAAGGTAATTTCACACATTATTTTTAAAGTTTTCTTTTTTCAAATAAATATTTTTATATTAAATTTTTATTTAAAAATAAATTATAAATCTATTTTTTATGCACCTTAAAATAAGTGCAAAAAGTGAAAGAGATGTGTGTAAAAAGTGAAAGAGAAGTGTATATATTATTATAACCGAACTTGAAATATTTTTTAGACTATTTAATTTAACACAAATTTTTATTATCCCAATATTTTTATATATTATATTATACCTAAATTTTATCCTAAAAATTATATATTTATATTAAAAATCCTATTTACGATCTAAATTTTATGTAATATTATTTTATTATAAATTACATGATTATTACTCGTTGAGCTGAATTTATCGGGGTTTCTTGTATGCTTTGAAATTATTGATAATGAAATGCTTAAAAGGAGAAATCATAATCAACTGGCTTAAGACATGCTTAGCTTCCTTCTAAAATCAATTTAACTTGCTGGGTGATTTTTTGTTTTTTACTTTGAGTTATTATATGTTTGGACATTGGATACTTAATTATTAATTATTATGGTAGAATATGTTGGGAATTAAAAATATATATTCATTTAACGAGATTATTTATTTATCGATAAATGAATATAATATTTATTTATCGATAAATGAATATTAATTTATTTAAATAATATTTTTAGAATTTTTTCTTGGTTATATTATTTTATATATATTATGTTCAAATGTAATTAGAATTCATCATGGTTATAATTTTTATATAAATTTTAATTACATTCATTTTTTTAAAATTCTAGATTAGTTGCACTGGAGGTGCATGTATGGAATAGATAAAGTGCACAGTATCATACATTATAAGATGCATTGTATTGGAGGGAAGAAACGAGGCATTTTTCGAAAAAATTATGACTTATTAATATGTTTGAATATTATTGTTGGATGAAATATATTCATATATTATATCAATAAAATTATATTATTTGAAATATAGTGATTATTTATTTATATTTATATAGGACCTATAAAAACTACATTTTTATTTATTCGATTATATATTTAGCAAATTTATTCATTAAGCTCATTTGCCCAAATTGGGACTGAAGAAATTTATTCATTTTTCATCGAGATTATTCATTTATCGAGATTCTACAGTATTTGTTTGCATAAGTTTTGGAAAATAAAAAAAATGGAAAAGGAAAAAATAATTGAAGTTATAAGTTGTAATAAGTATATATAAAAAATAAGTATAAAAATAATTACCTCATTTTTAGATTTTGAAAGTACTTGTGAGTTAATTTTAAGTAGAAATTGTGTCATGCACCTCCGTGTACCTCAGTATCACATATAATTTTAAATTAAGATATATTTAAATTTTCAATGCTCTACAAACAAAATTTTTAAAATATATACAAGCTTTACATTTATAAAAAAATTTAGTTTAAATTAAATAAAAAATACTAATATATAAATTAAAATATAATACACACATGCACATGTATTTATATAATTTTTTATATATTTTAGTGCATTTATATTTTAACGGGATAATTTTCGACCATTTATTTTTTTTAAATTTATTTTAATTAGGAGATTAGAGATGTGTTTTAATTAGAATATTAATATTTTAAAATTAAACCTAATAATTAATCAATACCCAGCCAAATATAACCGACAACTAAACTTGTAATACATGAATCATAATATTTTAATATTCTTATTTTACTATTTTATTTATAGGATTTTAAATTTAAAATAATAATTTAAAATATTATGTGTATAAATATTTTTTATATAATTTTTTTATAAATTTATCTTTATTTTAAAATAATAATATTTGTGAATTTTATTCAGGGAAGTATTTTAATTAAGATTCATAGACGTGTTTGAATTAAGAGATTAATATTTTAAAAAATAGGTCACCGGAAGGCAGAAGCATAGGAAGGTAGATTGGTGACAACCTCGGCGTATTTGAACGCTTCCAAAACGCCTTCCAGTACGTTGGCAAGAGATGCAATTAACAAAAGATGTAGAAGCAATGTATTAATCACCTTCTGCAATGCTAAGTCTAGCTTGAATCCTTGATAATTATGAAACATAATCAAGTCATATAGGAGCCCAATGTATTGAACACTAACGGATAGAAAGCTACGTCTCAACGTACCATCAAAAACAGTAACTCGGCAAAGCAGCATCCTCTGTAAATCCAGCTAAGTGGCGGTTATGGGGATTCATTTCTTACCATCACCTGCATGTCCTGCAACATGAACTGCCTTGTCAGCTAGGGCCCTATCATCGCGAAATATCTCCTTAATGAGCTCCTTTGCATACTCCTTTAACAATTCTCCCTCACCATTGGCCAGGGATGCAACAAGATTGCCTATGAAATTCTTGTAACACCTAGTACTTGAGGTCACAGCTTCGTATATCACCTTCTTAGCAGAGGCATTGGCAAAGTCTACCTGTTTGGCAGCCTTCTCCTCCATATCTAGCTTCTCGCCAACAGCTTTGAGTGCTTCTTTCTGAGCTTCGTCGCGCTCCCTCTCAAGTTCTTTCTTCTTCTCATCCCAGCTAGCTTTCTGATCCTAGCTCCCACTTTTCGATCTGACCCTCGAGGTCAGTTACTTGCTTCCCCAGCTCCTCATTTTTCTTCTTTGATGTCTCAAAGTCAGTGCACAGCTCCATAACGGTTGGGGTGAACTGAAAGTTAGAGCATTGATATAATACGGAAAATGAAGCCAATAACTTTAGCTTTTAAGATATAAATATAAGTACGCTGTGAGAGAGGTGACATTATTTACTTGATGCATCTACCTTTGAGCCTGTTTAGCAGCAGTCTCCTCAGTTTCCATTCCAATCTTGTGCTTAGGCTTAAGACGGTACTTGTGCTTCGTACCTGATACTGCCAAAAGAACAGCAATAAACAAGGGGTTAAGAGTGAGGCAACTAACATGTAAACAAGCACAAGTATACAGCATCACAATTTTACAAAAAAGGGCAAATCCCTAGGCAAATTAATCCCACCACGAAGTTGACCTCTATGAGTATAATCGACTAATTTGTTATGAATGATGAAATTCATCGAGCTTCTCAGTAAGTTAAACAAAGACTCTAATCAACTCTTCGTAAATATTCTACACACTAATCTAGTGTCTCTAATATAGCAGAACACCGTAAGCAGCCACGAAAAACATACATCTCAAATAATCAATTTCAAAATGTATCTTAGGAAATGGCACTGGGATGTTATAATCCTCTATTAAGAGAGAATGTGTAGCAGGGTTCAGTAATTTCAACACTGTCAATTGTATAACTCATTCTTTAATAAATTTCGGAGGAGGGTATATCACATTTTTCAAAGAAAAACCGTGTTATCTATACACCTTGTAAACGCCCTAAAATTTGAAATGGTATCTCAGAAAAGGGTTAGCCGGGGTTGTAACTCACCACATCCGGGCACCCCAGCTTTTGAGGCAGTGGCATTAGTGGCCATACGATCACAAATCGTCCTTTAAAATATTAGAGGTCTATCCTCCTCTTCATCAGTAAAATCCTCAGACTTGGACTTTCTTTTCATTGCTTTAACAACATTCGTTGACGAGTCTGTATCCATCAGATTCTTTCAGACTCCTAAAATAGTGAGATATCACTGTAAAAGAGCAGATATCATGAAAAACCAGATCATTAGTGAAACATCAAACAGTTATGGATGCCACAAAAACAAAGAAAAAAACATGCAACTGAAAAATGAACACAAATGTAATACAATAGAAGATGTTCGGTTGTGAGTTGTGACCCTCTGGTCAATTTCTGTAAGCAGTATATATTATACAATTCTGCCATATTCTTGCACCCCATTTTGTAAGCATCAAGAAACAAAAATAAGAGTTTTTACAACCTACATAACCTTAAAACATAAATTAAAGCTAGTTGACGAAGGATTTAAAACGTGTGACCCTTGGTGTCTCTCTTGTTAGATTGTGTACTCAATTGCCCACAACTAATAAGTATAAATAATTTAGTTCAAGGAAATCCCTTCATCTCATATAGAAGGGGTATTAGCCCATATTCAGACTTCCACACTTGTTGAATTGACATTAGGTCCCTTCTACTCGAATAGAGAAGAATTCTCATGGCCATTCTCTTCTTCTTCTTCTTCTACACTTGCTCGGCTAGAGCTAAATGGGTGGGAAAAGGTAAAGTCAATAACGATATTTGACCAACTTCACTTGTCCCCCATCTTTCCTGCCTTGACTTGTCTACATATAGAAGATTTTAAAGGAGTGAAAGCAAGTAAAGCAATTCAGGGTAGAAAAATCTTAGAGGTGAGCTTAGACTGTATGACCTTAATGAGGTAGAAAATATTGAAGAAGCAAGTAAAGCAAAGCTTTGTGAGAAGTCCAATATTCAGGGTTTACTATTGAAGTGGAGGTACTACAAATATGAGGATGAGAACAAAGAATACAACAACGAGGTTGTTATGGAAGGTCCGGAACCTCACAGAAATCTGAAAGTATTGAGAATTGAAGACTTTATGGGGAAGAAGTTTGCAACATGGATGACAATGATGACCAACTTGGTGAATATCACATTGAAATACTGCAACAGATGTGAAGTACTTCCACCACTGGGTCACCTTCCTAAACTCAAGCAGATGTGCAATGCAAGTTTAGCCAAATCAGTTGTTGAGGATGCTGGAAAATCCAAATCAGAAATAACAGCTTTCATGTGTGTTCCTTTAAGCCCACCTTCAATTTCTATTGTGACATACGGCCCACTTCTGCGCCTCTTTCTTTCCTCCACATTAAGCTCATTTAACTCCTCCATAAAATTTGAAGTACCTCCTTTTCCCGCTTGGTTGTTAAACAATATGTTATTGACTACAGTCAAATGATTATCTCCCCGAAATTTCGCCAAATCCCTACTATCACTCTCCTGAACAACCACCTTCTCCTGATTTTGTTTAATCCCTTCCAAAAAATTAGCCTGATTCTTATCCCTTCCTAACTGCCGCTCCCACTCTGTATCTCTCTCTTCCTTAAGCCATTTGCTCCACCCCTGTCCGGCCACCCTATGAGGCGGCGCTCGCAACCAATTCCCCCACTTCTTGTTATCATTGTTGTTCCCATGATCAATAAATCTTCTACAAAACCTTTCTGTATGTGTCACCATACCACAGGTGAAACAAAAGTCTCAAAGCCTCTCGTATTTACACGCGACAACAAACTCAGTTCCATTCATCCTCATGGTTTTCTTTTGACTGGCTTTCGAACAGTGGCGGATACAGGATTTCATCAATGGTGTGTCAAACCTTTGAGATATACATATTAAAAAAAACTGATTTATATAATAATAAAACGACTTGAAAGTTATTACAATTGTTCTCGACGAGTTTTCATATTTTGATACCTATCTATAATATCACTCATCTTAACATTAAAAAACAAATCTCTCTCTTGATAAGTAATCAAGCAATCATTCAACATTTGATCTCCCATACTATTGCTTAACTTAGCTTTCACTTGTGTCATTCCAGAAAACACTCTCTCAACACTTGATGTTGCAACAGGAAGAATTAATACCAACTTTAATAACAAATAGACACTTTCATGAGTCATAGACTTTCCTGTCTCAACAAGTTTCACCGAAAGCTCAGCAAGATTTTTTAAATTCCAAAACCTCTCATCTTCTGTAATAGAAATGATATAATTTTCAAGAGAATGCTCGAAGAATAGCAATTAAGTACTTGAAAATTCATTTGGATAAAATCCCGCAAGTCGTGTTAATTTTGTTTTATCAAAAGCAGCAAATTGATTTGCAGGATTAAAGGCAGACATACACATTAATAATTCCTTACTTACCTCAGGAAATCGATTTTCAAGTTCTTGCAACTGAAGATCAATGACACTCAGAAAAACTTCAACTCGGAAATGATGTAAATTTGTTTTTTGCAGGCTCTTACCTCTGTACATCCTCCTTCCCGGGACAATGTAATTTGCCTCCATATTTGGAACCTCAAATCCATATTTAACCAGAAAAGAAGTGACTTTGTCCATATGTGAATTCCATCCTTCATCTCTCAACTTTTGTAAACTAGTCTTAATTATGTCAACCATAGTCATAGCATTTACAATATCTTGATCATGCTTCTGCAGTGCCACATTCAGCTCATTTGTTATCCCAAATATAGCAACCATCAAATGTGCGACAAACACAAAATCAAATGACATCAACAAGTGGGTGATAGATTGTGCCTTATTGGAGTCAATTGTATCAGAAACTTCTGCAATAGCATCAAGTGACTCAAGTATTGTGGGATATAAGTCAAGCACATTCAATATTGTTTTAAAGTGAGAACCCCAACGAGTGTCGCATGGTCTACCAAAACCACGTTCCTGATTTTGACCACTTCCTGTTTCAAGTTCACCTATTGACAATGCCTCAACAACTCGGACAACCTGTTTTTCTCGAAGAAATTCTTTTCTTTTTGATGAACCTCCGACAAAATTTAGGAGAGGCGCAAGTACATCAACAAACAACCAACCACAATCTGAATTCTTCTTAGCAATGGCAACTTGTGTCAATTGAAGCTGATGTGCAAAGCAATGTACAAAGTATGCTTGAGGACATTCATTTAATACTAAAGTTTTAAGACCATTAATTGCACTTTGCATATTGCTCGCCCCATCGTAACCTTGACCCCGAACTTGAGAGAAAGTCAACGAGTACTCCACGAGCAATGACTCGATAGCTGCTAAAAGAGTCAATGAAGTAGTGTTAGGAACGTGCATAACACCGATAAAAAGTTCACATACTTCTCTTTTTTGATTTACATATCTCAAGCAAAGAGCCATTTGTTCCTTATCAGAAATATCAGCTGATTCATCGGCAAGAATAACAAAAAATCCACCATTAAGCTCCTCAAGTATTGTCTTAGTTGTCTCTTTTGCACAAGCATTAATGATATCCTTTTGAACCATCGGAGAAGTAAGCTGACTATTACCCGGGGCCATTTTCAAAACAACTTTAGAATATTCGGGATCATGTTCAGAAAGAAGAGCAACAATGAAATGAAATTGCCTCTATTCATTGTGGATTTGTGGTAATACTGAAACACTGATTGCTGTATTGGCCAGGGGAAGAAAGAAGAGATTTTCAACAAAAACTCACTCTGAAATTTCAACAAACACCTTATAGTCTATGTTTTTTATTTATCAAAATACAATTTTTGATAAATCTAATGAAGCTAACTGTCGGTGTAAGATAACAGTGGGTAAGTGGGTTTAAGAGTCGACTCAATGGTGGGTCAAATGTAAGTAATAAAGCTAAGTAGCTAACTGTTAATATTTAAAAAAATTGAAAAAAATTAAAATAAAATAATGGTGTGTCATTTGACCCACCATGCTACAACATACATCCGCCACTGCTTTCGAACATCTAGTTTGATTTTAATTCTCATGCATTCCCTCCATACACTGATGTTATTCTTCGCATCATGCTAAGAATTCTCCAAAAAAAATTCCCCTCCGCCACTGCTTTCGAACATCTAGTTTGATTTTAATTCTCATGCATTGCCTCCATATACTGATGTTATTCTTCGCATCATACTAAGAATTCTCCAAAAAAAATTCCCCAGTTGCTTACCTACCATTTACGTCATGAAGCATGTTGGTAACTCATGGATTTGAACCCATATAGTCATATGCCAAAGCGGGACTTTTAAAGGTTCCTCCCCCACCGGAATCGTGCTTATGCTTAGCATTGCATTATCTGACAGTTTTGGCCGCAGTTAATAATGTTGGACATGGGTCTATTAGTAACAATAACAACCTAGATGTTCTTACTTTTAGCACACTTCCGTAGAAAATTATTCATGTAGCCAAATCTAAACTTTAGGCTTTATTACTTGCAAGTCTTGTATGTTATAAAAACTTTTAATGAATCCAAAGTTAATATCAGCCTCGGACCGGATCCACATAAATATCAGTCTCGTACCAGATCCACAAGTTTTAACAGGACAGGTTCCAAATTGAGAAAATTATATAGTAAAAAGCCACGACATATGAAAGCACCGAATAAAAGCTAGTAGAAACTTTTAGTGCCTTGGTGACTAACATTGCACAAGATGTTGCCCCAACCCTCATACCAAGTCTTCATGACAGGCCAACTGACATTGGATAAAATTAGTAGTGTGGGATCAACTTGGCAGCTGTGTCCAAAAAAATTAGTAGTGTGTAACAAAATGGCCCGAAAATACTGTTCGACAAATAAAATGGCTCAATGACCCTACTCATGTGGAATTGTGGATGTGAGGCCACCATTATCATTTGCGAGTTTGGCCTATTATAGCTGCTCAATGTTGACCATTGACGAAAAGTGCATTATTTATGAGAGTAATAGTCCTAGCAAGTTGCAGCCATCACTACAAATTTCGTTTTCATACTCTGGTACCAATCTGAATTCTAATGAATTTTATATCCTTTTAATAAAAAAATTTATTTTATAAATTTATATTAATATAATTTAAAATTTAAAAAGTGTGATAATTAAAATTATAAAAACTATAAAATAAAGTGTGAATACAAAATTATAATATAATCAATTATTAAAAAATTATAAATAATTGACCAACAAATTGGCAAACATTATAATTGAGCCATTTTTCTGTAAAAAAAATTATAATTCAGGTCATCAAAGTGCAATTAAATATAATTTCACTAACGTCCAGTAAAAAAATTGACGAAATGCAATCAAGTGCTAAAAAATAAATAGTTTAGCTATCAAACTGACAACTTTTATAATTGAGTCATTTTTCTGTAAAAATATTATAGTTCAGGCCATTAAAATATAATTAAGTCTCCTTTTAATTCTAAGTATATAAAATAAATATTTTTGTAATAGAAGTCTTAAAACATGAATTATCTTGGCCATACAATCATACTTTTTAGTTTACCTAAATAATACGGAGTATACACTAAGGTAATACTCCCTCTGTCCCATTCAATTGTATACGTTTTTTTTCACTGCCCGACACGCATTTTAAGGTAACTATAAAGTATAGTTCCACAACTTATTTTTAAAATTTTCTTTTTTTGTATAAAAATTTAACAATCCTATTTTTATACAAAAAAAGAAAATTTTAAAAATAAGTTATGAATCTATGTTTAAAATGCACCTTAAAATGTGTGTCACGCCCCCGTCCCCCAATGTATACTACTCAATGGGACGGAGGGAGTATATATTAGAAAAAATAAAATTTGAAATAATGTAATTCAACATTATCAAAATAAAATACGACACTCTAGTATGAAAATTACACAAGCAGGGGTGGGGGACCGGGGGACCCATGCACTTGGGAAAAAATGGATATTTTAAATTAGCAAGCAACTGCAACTGGAAATGCATCCCATGCATTTTCATTATCTCTCCGATCCGGCCACCGAAATATACCTCAAGAATCAATTAAACAAGTCAAACTAAGAAAAAATGGCTGAAATGATCGTAGCTGATTTTGCTAACGGACTGCTTGGCAAGCTTGTTTCACTTGCAGCCGAAGAATTAGTTATTCAGTCTTGGAAACTTGATGAAGATCTCGACGCTCCAGCAGAGGTTGGAATCAGTTCGTGCTCTCTTGTACGATGCCATACTAAGAATTTAATATTTAACATAAATTTTGTCCTTAAATATATGTTTATCTTTATTTTGAAATAAATTTATAAAAAAAAATTACATAAATTTTTTTAGTACTTAAATTTAGATAATTTAATAATTTAATTAATTTTATTTAGTTTTATAAATAAATAAAAATTAAACCTAACATCAAACACACAAATTTAAGTGTAAAGTCAAGTCTTGCGAGAACTCAGTTATTTGTAAAGGCATAAGAGCATCTCCAATGTGTGCTAACTAAAATTTCAACAGGACTTCTAGCAACTTTCATATAAAAATTTACTCTAATGATTAACACTCAAAATTGTAACTTAATTAAAAACTAAATCAAAGCAAGTACAAGTATAATTAGATAGGAAAATAGAAAAATACACACCTTTGGTGTGATATATACACTTTTTTTATTTAAGAGAGTACAAAAAGTTGATAATTTTAGTTGACACTCCTCCTATTCCAATGAAAAGTCAACAAAAATGTCATGTCACAAGATATTTTAGTACTCTTTTTGGCATCCCGTTCGAGCTGCTCTAACAGTTCAATACTGACAGACTCAATTATTTTTTAGAGTAATAGTCTTGCAGGTTGCAGCCAGCCAGCCATCAGTCATCACCACAAATTTCGATTTCATACTCTTGCTAATCTGTATTATCTGAATTCTCATGAATTTTTTTGTATCCTTTTAATTTTAATTATATAAATAAATATATTTGTAATATAAAAACATGAATGATCTTATCCATACTATCATACTGTACTTTTTAGTCTATTTAAATAATAAATACAAGTCAATATATATTAAAATAAATAAAGTTAAAATACTGTAATTCAACATTATAAATATAAAATATGACACTCTAATATGAAAATTACAGAGGCAGGGTACCCATGCACGTGAAAAAAATTGATATTTAAATTAGCAAGCAACTGCAACTTGTAATGCATCCCATGCATACAAATTCCTGAAACCCAAATTACATTTTCATTATCTAAAGAAAAAATACTCAAGTCAAATTAAGAAAAAATGGCTGAAACGATCGTAGCTGATTTTGCTAATGGACTGCTTGGCAAACTTGTTTCACTTGTAGCCTCAGAAGTCATTCTGAATAGGATTGGAACCTCACCCGAATCTGAAAGACTAAATTGTATAAATTCGAATTCTTAGACTCTCTACGTCTGGCTCCTCATTTTTAGAACTACGTCTGACTTGATTCTCATACACACTTAGATACGTCTAAATTGTATAAATTCGAATCTGATATAAATTGTAATCAAGCCAGACGTAGAACTACGTGTGGCTTGATTCTCATACACACTTAGATACGTAGGCATCTTGTGAGAATAGAACTAAACTACGAAACACAAGTACAACCATTAAAGCTCGAAAAGCTCTGACACACATCGCAATAACTACACCCCAGTTTTTAATCCATAATTTATTGAACTTTCTTACCAGAGTTTGTCCAAACTCTGAAAGTCTCCTCCTCCTTAGCTATCTCAGATTGCAAATATTCAACTTCAATTTCTAATTGAGTTTACATGTATATGGCATTCTCACAGTCTTTCTTAATGTTAAGCATATTGGAATTTTCAGATTCAAGAGAGTTATTCATAGCAGTCAGAGTTTGTATTTCAGATTTTAATCTTTCATTCTCAAGAGACAGTGATTTAAAACTAACATGCAAGGATCCAAGAAAAGATTTTAATTCACAGATATTTTCAGTATCAAAATTGAATATAGAAACTGGTACCTTATTAGAGTTTAGACTGGGAGCATCAGAGTTTGTCATGAGGACATAATTTGTTTCCTCTTCAGAGTCTGATAAATCAATCCAATCTTTCTTTGATGTGATGAGAGCTTTCCCAGATTCCTTGCTTCTGCACTCAGTAGCAAAGTTCCCCATCTTGTTACACTTGTAACACTTGACCTTTGATTTGTTAAGGGTTTTTGATTTTCCATCTATGTCTTCTCTTTTTCTGAATCTGTCTTTCTTCTCTGATTCTCCTTAATTCTTTTGAAAGTTCTCTTGCTTTCTGTACTTCTTGTATTTCATCTTTTTGAAGCCTTTGACAATCATAGCAACCATCTCCATTATGTCAGAGTCTGTGGAGTCATTAGAGTTTGTATCAGAGTTTGCCTCAAACTCTGATTCACTGCTTTCTTTGATCATTACAGATTTTCCTTTTCTTGTTGAAACTTTCAAAGCTTTCTCTTTTGGTTTTTCAGTTTTAGTTTCAACATTCAAGGCAACAGACTTTGCCTTGCTACTCTTTCTATTCTTTCTTTATTGTAACTCTAAATTATGAGTCTTCAGCCTTCCATAGACTTCATCTAGAGACATCTCATCCAAATTAGTCATGTCTCTTATCAAAGATGTTTGTAGATCCCATTCTTCAGGTAGTGCTCTAAGAAACTTTGTGTTTGAATCTTCATTGTCATACATCTTATCCACCAAAACCAAGTTGTTTAACAGAGTTAGAAATATGTCATATATATCAGTGAGGGATTCATTCTGTTTGGCCTCAAAGTATTCATATTCTTGAATAAGAACAGATCTCCTATTTTTCTTGATCTTCTCTGTTCCTTGGCATTGTACTTCTAGTGCATCCCAAATTTCTTTGGCAGTTTTGCATGCAATTACCCTGTTAGACATCACAGAGTCAAGACTATTATGTAATATATTTCTTACCTTAGCATTTTTGAGGACATCTAGGTTTTCTTCATTAGTCCATTCTTTCTTGTCCTTCAATGTATAATGTTCAGGAACTTGTCTGCCTTCCATAATTGTTGATGGCACCAGTTTGGTTGGTAGATACTGACATGTATGGATTATGTTTAAATAATTAGAATCAGTTGCTTCTAGGAACATCATCATATTCACCCTCCATGTAGGGTATTCAGCCTTCCTCAGTATTGGGATCCTCATGCTTTCATACTTATTTCCAGACATGTTTATATGATCTTTTGAGTTGTAATAAACTGTCTGCTCTGATACCAATTGTTGCCCAGTTAAATAATCTATTACAGAAGGGGGTTGAATGTAATAGTATCAAATAATCGATTAAGAACACAAGTATGTAAAAGAAACAATGTTTTGTATTAATATTGAACTTGAATACAAAACTCTCTTAAGAAATACAATGTTCTTAAGAGCTGCTAGGTTATAAAAAGATATTGCTTGAATGAATTGAACAACTTAATGTTAACCTATTTCTGTGTTTATATAGACACCGTTAAAAATACAATTACAAAACAGATTATGAAAAAAATAGCTTTAATAAGGAAATAGACTTGTATTTGGATTCCTTCTTCACTATCCTAATCATACTCTGATTTGATTGTTTCTTTACAAACTCTGATTGATAAACTCTGTCAGTCTGATAAACTCTGATTTGAGCATTCTATGTTAGAGTGAACTCTGATTGAGTATTCTCTGATAGAGTAAAATCTAACCAACAACTTTACAAACTCTGATGACGCCAGTAGTGTAAACTCTATTCTTTATTCTTTGACAGCATCAGTGTTTGATTCCTAACATTTAAAAATATGAATTAGTAAATAATTGAAAATAAAATATTAAAGTTAGTTTGTTTTATTAAAATTATAACAATATAATCACATATAAAATTAAATACGTTAAGTATACTATTAAAAAATAAATATAAATTAGAAACATAAATAATAAAATTTAAGATATAACCCGTATTTAATAGTATTCTCCATTAAATTATTATATTCAAAATTTAAACGATTTCATTTAAATTTTATAAAATAATGAATTTTAATATTTTTGATAGTATTTTTACTTGTTTTAAAATTCAACTAAAATCTATAACTTTTGAAAGAGTAGTGCAATTTTTTTAGAAAAAATAGTATTAATATATATATATATATATATAAATTTAAATTCAATATACGCATAACCATAAACCAGTAAACCATAAACAGGGCTTACACATTCCTTCCAAAAAAAAACAGGGATTACACACTGCTGCTCGATAGAATTGAAATTAGAAAGAAGTTACCATAAAAATTCTAGTGTTTTTGGATATCTATCCAAATTTAAATTTTGTATATAATTTGGTAAGGCGTCCTCTTCACGAATATATATGAAATTAATTTATCACATACCAACTCCAGTGATGAGTGTAGTGATTTATAGAATCGTGCATGGAAATATTTAAACGAGAAAAGATAGAATTTGAACGATTGAGAATTATTGTGATTGTCATTGGAGATTCGTTTACAAGATTGCAAGGGGAAGGGGCGCCACAAGACTCCATTATATGAACTTTATATCACTATCTACTGAATATATTATGTGTGTGTGTGCGCGCTTTTTCACATGGAAGTTGAATTATTACATCTGTGCACTACAAGGGGTGGGGATGAATTTTCAGAATGGACCACAATGTAAAGTAAACTTGGAGCAGTTGCAGCTATAATAGTCCTTCGCAATTCACAAGGGGTGGGGATGAATTTGTAATGATATGAGATGCTTTTCAGAATGCAACACAATGTGAACGTTTGAGGTTCTTTAAATTTAAAATAAATAACTTATTTTATTTTTATTTTTTTTACATATTTTCATTTTTTTTAAAGATAAATATTCATTTTAGAATTTTAAAACCAAATATTATCTTCAAAATAAAAAATAAATTACTTATTTTCAGAAAAAGTACATACATCCCTACTTTTTCTGAAAATAAGGACTTATTTTCAGATTTTAAGTGGAAACAACCAGCGCCAATGTAAAGTTGGAGCAGTTGCAGCTATAATAGTCCTTCGCAATTCACAAGGGGGGGGGGATGAATTTGTAATGGGGGTCCATCCACGAAGACTCAACTATTTGTGAGAGTAACAGTACTGAGACCAACTAAAACACTATTTTATCGTAAAAATTACATAATTTATAAAATCAATTCTTCAATGATAGTTACATTATATTCTATACTATAAGGAATTTTTTACACTATATCATATATTATAAAGAATCTTTTACTTAGACTTAAAAAAGATGAATTTGTTTTTGTTAACAATTATGATAGTATAGTTGAAATTTTAAAAAATATCAAATTTTGGTGTTAATATAATACCAAATATATGTTTCACACCAAATTTGGGGTCATTTCAATTATTTATAAAAAAAAATTAAATAATTTTTTTAGTACCTAAATTTAGACAATTTAATAATATAATTAATTTTATTTAGTTTTATAAATAAATAAAAAATTAAATCTAACATCAAAACACACAAATTTAAGTGTAAAGTCAAGTCTTGCAAAGACTCAATTATTTGTAAAGGCTCGTAAAAGCATCTTCGATGGGTGCCAACTAAAATTACTAAATGTGACAAATTTGAATAATATTATTATTTTATTTTCTCTCTCTTCAATAGGACTTCTAGCAACTTTCATCTAAAAATTTACTCAATCAAAGTTGTAACTTAATTAAAAACTAAATCGAAGTAAGTACAAGTATAATTAGATAGAAAAATAGAAAAGTACACACATTTGGTGTGATATATACACTTTTTCTATTAGTCACATTCCTCCGATTCCAATGAAGGGCCAACAAAAATATCATGTCACATTGACATTTTAGTACTCTTTTTAACACTCCATTCGAGTTGCTCAAACAGTTCAATACTGACAAAGACTCAATTATTCGTGAGAGTAATAGTCTTGCAAGTTGCAGCCAGCCAGCCATCAGTCATCACCACAAATTTCGATTTCATACTCTTGCTAATCTGTATTATCTGAATTCTAATGAATTTTTTTGTATCCTTTTAATTTTAATTATATAAATAAATATATTTATAATATAAAAACATGAATGATCTTATCCATACTATCATACTGTACTTTTTAGTCTATTTAAATAATAAATACAAGTCAATATATATTAAAATAAATAAAGTTAAAATACTGTAATTCAACATTATAAATATAAAATATGACACTCTAATATGAAAATTACACAGACAGGGGACCATGCACGTGAAAAAATTTGATATTTAAATTAGCAAGCAACTGCAACTTGTAATGCATCCCATGCATACAAATTCCTGAAACCCAAATTGCATTTTCATTATCTAAAGAAAAAATATACTCAAGTCAAATTAAGAAAAAATGGCTGAAACGTTCGTAGCTGATTTTGCTAATGGACTGCTTGGCAAACTTGTTTCACTTGTAGCCTCAGAAGTCAATCTGACTTGGAACCTTGATGAAGATCTCGACAAACTCCAGCAGAGGTTGGAATCAGTTGGTGATCTCTTGCGCGATGCTCATATGAATATTTCAACCAAGGCTGCTGTCGAACGCTGGTTCAACAATCTTGAAGCTGTTGCTAATGATGCTACTGTGTTTATGGATGAACTTGCATATCAAGTTACTCGAACGAAAGTGGAGAGCCGCCGCCGCCGCCGCCGCTGCAAGGCACTAGACTTGTTCAACCCATCCAAAAACACCTTGTTATCTCGTTCCAAGGTGGCTCATAAAATCAAGTCTCTTCAAGCTTCCTTTGATCAAATTTTCAAAAATGCCCAAGCCCTCGGACTTAAGCCTGTAGCAGATTCGGCAACTAGAGAGATCCGCATCACTTCGCCCTATGAAGACAAGGCAAAAATAGTTGGAAGAGATAAAGATGTAGCACATCTTGTACAAAAGGTGTGCGAAGATCACCAAGAGGATTTACGGGTGGTTGCTGTAATAGGGATGGGAGGTCAAGGGAAGACAACTCTTGCTCGTATGATTTTCAGTAGTCCTGATGTCATTAATATGTTCCCACAGAGAATGTGGGTTACTGTATCCGACGACTTTGATCAAATCAAGATATTAAATGAAATGGTACAGTTGCTCAATTCAACCAACTCGGGGTTTACAAATGTACAAACACTATGCAATGAGCTTCAGAAGCGTCTCAAGGGGAAGAAGTTTATACTCGTGCTAGATGATGTCTGGAATAAGGAACACGATAAGTGGGAGGAATTGAGAAGTACCTTGCTTGAAATTGGTGGTGACAAAGGGAGCTGTATTCTAGTAACCACCCGTAAACAGGAAGTTATTCATGCCATGCGACCTTGTGTTCGTTATCCTGTGGAAAAATTATCAGAGAAAGACAGTTATAAATTGTTCAAGAAAGTAGCATTTTCAGATGGGGTTACAGAGACACAGACATTTGAGGCCTTGGGAAGAAGCATGGTAGAAAGGTGTGGTGGCCTTCCTCTGGCAATAAAAGCACTCGGGGGTTTATTGTACTCCAAGTCTGAGCAAGAGTGGATAGATATCAAAAACAGTAAAACATGGCAATCAGGAAATGTATTGCCTTCCTTGAAGTTGTCATATGACAATTTACCTTTCTTGTCACTGAAACGTTGTTTTACCTATTGCTCTATTTTGCCAAAGGATTCTGTCATTTATAAGGATGAGTTGATACAAATCTGGATGGCATTAGGGTTCCTCGTGCCTCGTAGGAGTAGTAGTGCACAGATGGGAGATATTGGCAACCAATATTTCAACATGCTACTCTGGAATTCTTTGTTACAGGATGTAAAAAGGGATGAACTTGGAAACATTACCAGTTGCAAGATGCACGATCTAGTGCATGATCTTGCACTAGATCTATCTAAACATCACTCTGTAACTCTGAAGGCAGGTCAAGAGCTAAATCATGATTGCAAGGCTGTATACGTGAGGGTTGATGAAGGAGTTTCAGATATAAAACCAACAATTCTAAAGAGAAACTTTGAGAGAGTACAAATGTTACATGCAGGGGCTTATATCCTTCGTGATGATGTGGTGCCTTACTTAACACACCTGACTATTTTGGTGTTGAAAACTGATCGTAAGGCTGCTAAAGAGTTGCCAAGTTCGTTACGCAAGCTTAAATATCTTAAATATCTCGATATTTCATGTTTCGACTCTGGATTACCTACTTACATCACAGAACTCTACAACTTGCAGACATTGAGGATTGGGAAAATAGATGAGCTTCCAAACAAGTTTTGCAACTTAATTAACTTGAGACATCTATACACTAAGGAGAGAGCTGAAGGTAAAAGATGCATGTTTAATGGGATAGAGAGGCTGACTAGTTTGCAAACGCTGCCTCATTTTGTTGCGAGTAAAGATCAAAACTGTGCCATTGGACAACTTGGAGGGTTGAAAAATCTTAGAGGCAAGCTCAGACTGTATGGGCTTAATAGGGTGGAAAATATTGAAGAAGCAAGGAAAGCAAAGCTTTGTGAGAAGCCCGGTGTTCAGCAATTACTATTGGAGTGGAATTACCATGAAGATGAAAGGGAAGACAAAGATGAGGATGTGATGGTAGGATTGGAACCTCACCTGAATCTGAAAGGATTGGAAATTAAATATTTTATGGGGAAGAAGTTTGCAACATGGATGACAATGATGACCAACTTGGTCAAAATCACATTGAGAGATTGCAACAGATGTGAAGTACTTCCACCACTGGGTCACCTTCCTAAACTCAAGCAGATGTGGATACATAATATGAGAAATGTGAAGGTTATTGGGAAGGAATTAAGTGGAGGTGTAGAAACAACAACAGCACTGTATCCATCACTAAAAGAACTCCATTTGTTTCAGATGCCAGAGCTAGAAGAATGGGAAGAAGGAGGAGTTATGAGTAGAGGGGGCAATGATGCCCACACTGTTTTTCCTGTACTTGAGAAGTTGGAAATCTCGAGATGTCCAAGGTTGAGAAAGATCCCCAATAGTTGTTTTCCGTCCTTGAAGGAGTATGAGCACTATTGTCCGTCTTTGACCAAATTATACCTAACTAACTTGGAGAGGTGTGAAGTACTTCCACCACTGGGTCACCTTCCTAAACTCAAGAAGATGAAGATAGTTAATATGGAAAATGTGAAGGTTATTGGGAAGGAATTAAGTGGAGGTGTAGATACAACAACAACAACAGCACTGTATCCATCACTAATAGAACTCGATTTGAATAATATGCCAGAGCTAGAAGAATGGGAAGAAGGAGGAGTTATGAGTAGAGGGGGTAATGATGCCCACACTGTTTTTCCTATACTTGAGTATTTGGAAATCTATAATTGTCCAAGGTTGAGAAAGATCCCCAATAGTTGTTTTCCGTCCTTGAAGGAGTTGACTATTACATATTTGGAGAGCAGCATGATACTGGAAACTATGAGCACAAATGTAATGAGCTCACTCACCTCTCTAGAATTGGGAAGTATCAGTGACGGAGGAGGAGAGTCTGGTGGTTCATGTTCAAACATAGAATCAATAATAAACCTGCTATTAAAAAACAATTCTCCGTCTTTGACCCAATTAAGGCTAGTTGACTTGGAGGGTTTAAAACGTGTGACTCTTGGTGTCTCCCTTGTTCGTTTACAAGTATCCAAGTGCCCGCAACTAATAAGTATAAATAATTTAGTTCAAGGGTCGTCACCTGCTCTAAAATCTCTTTCGATTAAGAAAATCCCTTCATCTCAATTACAAGGGGTATTTGCCCATATTCAGACTTCCACACTTTTTTATTTGTCTTTAGGTCCCTTCTACTCGGATGATGAAGAATTCCCATGGCCATTCTCTTCTTCAAATTCATTTCCTAACCTAATTTTCCTGCAGTTGAAAGGGTGGAAAAAGGTAAAGTCGATAACGCTGTTTGACCAACTTCACTTGTCCCCCATCTTTCCTGCCTTGACTACATTGAATATTTACAAATTCAAAGGAGTGAAAGCTCTCCCGGATTCAATAGCAAACCTTCCATCTCTCAAGACATTAGAGATTATGCATTGTAAGAATCTGGAGATTCTCCCCATGTTTGACCATTCTCATCCCCTTGAACACCTGGACATACGTTGGTGTCCAATTGTGAAAGAAAGATATAGCAAGGGGAGTGGGCCAGAATGGTTTAAGATTCAACATATTCCACGTGTAACATTTGATTAGAGCAGTTCCAATAGAAGCCTCTATCCAACTCTGTAAAATGGAACTGGATTTGGTGTTGGAGCATCAAGAGGGAAAAAGGTCAGTCTTTGTATTGTCACTAGCTACTGGACTATTTCTCTTGTTTTATTTATTCAAAGCTTATCTGCATAAACACTGGGTGGCATTATTAGAGTATATTACATGTTTCAGTGACATGATATGTTAGTATGTGTGATTTCGGGAAGCTATTGCTTCATGCCTATTTGTAGGGGTGAAATGTGCAGTTCTGGAGATAAATTTAAGTTTCTTGAGACAGTCACAGGTGCACTCCATGCATACCCTTTTATCCACCACAGCAAAAGCTTGAAGATTTTAGTCCAGAGGTATTGATTAGGTCTCTTGGTGAACACATTTGAGCTGTGAAACGGAGTCAGGTGCTAACTTGAATGGTAGTTTTTTTTTTTTTTGAAATAACTTGATTGGTAGATTTAAGTTGAGGAATTGTAGAAAATGGTAATTTCACTGCACGAATCGTTGCTCTACAACCTGAACATTTTAATAATTTAATAAAAAAGCAGTAAAACTATTAGAAGTTCTTGTGCATTTGCTGTCATCTGTGTATTGGAAAGTTTTTATGATTTCTATGGTAGCTTTTTTATAGCTTAAAATTGTTGTTAATATGTGTAGTCCAGGGTATTAAAAAAAATTATAAAATCAAGTGTCCATAATTTTAGAGCAGACGTGGGAGTTCCTGCTGCAGTTGGTCTTGATCTAGTGATGGCAAATTTAGGTAGGTCAAATCTTGATGCCAAGATGCCAAGGCCTTCTCTTCATCATTCTCCTCCTCTTTTTTTGCTTCCAGAAACTCTAGTTCATTCTATTATTCAGTTGAGAATTTTTTATTCATGCTTCTAGATTACTCAACCGTCTATTATATGTTTCCTTTTGCAGTTCACAACACTCTTACTAATACAATTGGTTCCGTCTTACCTTCTGAACTACAGAGCTCTAGGTCTTGCACAGTTCTCTGATATAGTTTCGAGCAAGAACAATCCTGTTTGATCTTCAAGACTGGCAAATGTTAGATACATATTTGGAGGAGAGAGCATTCAACTCCACTTTCCTGCAGAGAATCTAGGTTTCAGGTGTGACTTTAGTGTTGATAGTCAATCTTGGTGTTAGACAAAACCCTACATAATCAAATATCATCTAGATAATCAAATCCTTTTGGAGGTCTGTGTCCATGGAGCACTCTGCCTATTTTCTCTCTTCGAAGATTTGTTCTTGTATTTTTTTAAATAGTATTTGTGGTGATTCCTGTTTATCTCTAAAGTTTTATCTAGGGAAGTCTGGGACTTTGTGGGAAAATTATCCAGCAGCCAAGCCTATTCTGCTGCGCTCATCTAATGAAAAATCAAGTGCAGTAATGCCTTTATAATTTTTTCACTCCTTTGTGAAAACTGTCATGTAGCTGTGTAGGAATACCAAAAGAGTCCAACAATTAGATATTGTAAATACCTTTGAGCCACATATAGAGCTTAATGAAAGCATCCAAGTTGGCATACTGTGAGATTTGATTGGTATATGTACTCTACAAGTTGGCACTTTTTCTTAAGTCATTGAAATTGTGTATTGATATCAAGTTTGATGCCGTGTAGCTACTGTAGTTGCTTAGTGCAAGTGCAAGTAGAAATTACACAGGACTTGTTGTGGAACAAGTTATGAACTTCTGGTCTGATCTTTCTGCTAATTGGAATAAAGTCCCTGATTAGGGTTGGTATCTCATTCACAAAATATTACATGGTAGCGTTTGCAATTATAGAAAGCCCAACAACTATCTTTTACAAATAAGGAAACTATCCTGAATAAGTATATTTCTCTATTTATGTATCTACTGACACCCCCACAGTCAAAACGGGAGGGGGACGAACGTGAGCCTGGAGCGAAACTCTAGAAATAGGACGGAAGGCAGGCCTTTGGTGAAAATATCAGCATATTGAGAACTTGAGGGAACATGAAAAACCCGTATGTGACCAAGAGCGACCTTTTCACGAACAAAATGGATATCCATTTAAATGTGCTTAGTACACAAAACTAAATCATCAGCAAAAAAGACAGGATTTGAAGAAAGATGCACAGCACTGATATCGTCACAGAAAACAACAGTAGCTTTACGGAGTGTCCATAATTTTAGAGCAGCCGTGGGAGTTCCTTCTGCAGTTGGTCTTGATCCAGTGATGGCAAATTCAGGTAGGTCAAATCTTGATGCCAAGGCCTTCTTTTCATCATTCTCCTCCTCTTTTTTGCTTCCAGAAACTCTAGTTCATTCTTTTGTTCAATTGAGATTTTGATTCATGCTTCTAGATTACCCAAGCGTCTAGTATATGTTTCCTTTTGCAGTCCACAACTCTCTTTCTAATACAATTGGTTCCATCTTACCTTTTGAAATACCAAAACTCCCATCTCTCAATCAGTTAGCTATTTGGAGATGTGAGAATTTGGAGAGTTTGCGCATGTTTGACCAATCTCATTGCCTTGAACACCTAAAGAGTACGTATGTGTCCAATTCTGAAAGAAAGATATAGCAAGAAGAGTGAGCCAGAATGGTTTAAGAATTTTATTAGAGCAGTTCCAGTACAAGCTCCAACTTTGTAAAATGGAACTGGATTTTGGTGTTTTGAGCATCAAGAGGAAATTGGTCAGGTCAGTCTTTAACCCATTACTCTCTTTCTGTCCCCAATCCACAACTGCACTATTTCTCTTGTTTTTGTTATTCAAGTCTTGTCTGCATAACCACTGGGTTGCATTTATTACATCCTTTAGTGACATGATATGTTAGTATTATGTGACTCATTTGAATCTTTTTCTCTCGAGGAAAATGTCAAATACTCGAAAGGCTATTGTAGTAGTATGCCAAATTGTAGTAAAGGACTAATGGCTATTCTAAAAAAGAACCGACTATGATCTGTGAGGCTGTAATTCAAGTAATAATGTTTGAGTTCTTGGATGTACAAATCTGTAACTTATATGTTAAAGTAAAATTATGAAGTTTACTCTCAATGCAGCAGTAAATCTAAATCTAAACAATAAGAATTTAAACAGAAACATAATATCAACTTGTATGTCATTATTTGTTTTGAAAACACAGGAACTCAAAATGTTACTTGAATCACTGGCCCAGTCACAAGTTTAATCCATGGGCAACAAGAGGAAAAACCTAAATCTGTAATTGGCTGAGTCTATAGCCCACAGAACTTGAAGGTCTATCAACATATGAGAGCACAAGACATCATTACATTTGCAATTCAAAACCTAACTTCTCCTTGCATTTGTTTTCAGGATGTCACAAGGAAAATTATTGCATCATCTCAACAAGGGCCTTGTGCTGTTTGTGCAATTGGTGTAATTTCAAATGTAACACTTTGGCAATTATCTTCTGGGGAAACTTATACTTATGAGGTATGGTAATGGCAATTATCTTCTGGGGAAACTTAGAGCATCTCCAACCGTTCTAAACCCTTAGCTATAATAGTGACGTGGCGGATAAACAGTACAAAATATACATAACAGCACAAAAAAAAATCTCTCCAACGCATTAAAGCCTTTGGCTAAAATTTTAGCCACTCTCCCATTGTTGGCTATATTTGTCAAAGTACTACAGATCTGTAGCAATTGACACATCATCTCCCGCTGTTTTTCATTTCCTCTCCCGCTGATTTCTTCCTCTCTCCCGCTAGTTTCTTCCAACAGGTATGTCTTCCATCAATTTTTTATAAATTGAGTAGAAGTTGCTAGTTTGAAATGAGTTTTATTCATGATTAATTAATTTAATTATGACTTGAAATATTATTTTTTAATATGAATATTAATTTAATTAAGTTACTGTCGAAGTATGAAAGTTGCTGTCGAACTATATATACTCTGAGAATAAAAGTTACTGTCAAGTTTTATAAAAGTTGCTGTCGTAAACTTTATAAATGTTGCTGTCGCAAACTTTATAAATGTTACTGTCAGCATAAGTGTAAAATGTTACTGTCAGGAACATGTTACAAAGTTGCTGTCAAGTATAAGGAAACTTACTGTCAGCATGAGTGTAATAAGTTACTGTCGTGAATATGTTACAAAGGTGCTGTCACATAACAAACTTACTGTCAAGTTACAGAGTTGCTGTCGAGATTCAGCATAAGTGTAAAGTTACTGTCAAGAATTTTACAAATTTGCTGTCGAGATTTTGACAGTAAACTCTGCGGAAATAGTTATTGTCAGCATAAGAGCAAAGTTGCTGTCGAGTTATTGACAGTAAACTCTGCGGAAATAGTTACTGTCAGCATAAGAGCAAAGTTGCTGTCGAGTTATTGACAGTAAACTCTGCGAAAATAGTTACTGTCAGCATAAAAGCAAAGGTGCTGTCACAGTTTTTTTCTCTTTGACAGTAAACTCTTATTCTCAGAGTATATATAGTTCTTATAGCCGTTGCAATATAACCATTTGAATTTGAAAATAATAATAAATTACACTTTTCAAAATATAGCCAACCATTATAGCCAACCCCATTGAAGTAGAACACCTTACAGATTCAGCAAAATTTAGCCAACCACTATTATATATTATTATAGCCAATCATTATAGCCAACCCCATTGGAGATGCTCTTATACTTTGGCAATTATCTTAGATTTCTTTCTTTTTGTCCAGTAACACCCATAACAGCAGCAACTGAATATAAAGCCATTTCTTTAATAGTAAATTATTATTCATGTTCTTTATATCCCTTCAATGCTTGTAAAAAAAAATGAAAATTCTTATAACATTTTTTGTTTGATGCAGTAGCACTAAAACATTTTCAGTCTATCACTAATAGGTTACTCAGAAAGTGTAGGTTTCATATGAATGCATCTCATTTATAAATCTTGGTCTATTTGCAACATATAGTTGTGGTATTGATGTATTCTAATTATTCGGCCATGCAACCTGCACTCATGACTCACCTCAATTTGGTTGGCATTTATTGTGTCAATGTGATACTTTTGGCCACAGTTAATAGTGTTGGACATGGGTCTATTACTAACAATAACAACCCTAGATATTCTTACTTTTAGCACACTTCCGTAGAAAATTATTCATGTAACCAAATCTAAACTTTAGGCTTTATTACTTGTAAGTCTTGTATGGTATAAAACTTCTAATGAATCCAAAGTTAATATCAGTCTCGGACCAGATCAACAACAAAATAACTAGTAAATATCAGTCTCGTACCAGATCCACAAAAGTTTTAACTGGGACAGGTTCCGAGTTAAGAAAATTATATAGTAAATATCCACAACATATGAAGGCACCGAATAAAAGCTAGTAGAGACTTTTAGTGCCTTCATAAGATGTTGCTCCAACCCTCTTACCAAGTCTTCATGAACGGCCAACTAACATTGCATAAGCTGTTGCCCCAACCCTCATACCAACTCTTCATGAATGGCCAGTTATTTTAACTACGAACCAGATCGTGAAATGTGCATCTATTCTTTGCTTATTACTTGTTTGTGTTGGGAAGGAAAGTGTTTTGTTTTAAATTCATGAAAAGAAATGTCATTTTTCATTTTACATCTTTTCCTCGCTGTTTAAAATAGAGGACTTGCCAAAGTAAGAAATCTACCTTCACCCAATAATTTTTTGTGCCCAATTGTTCTTGGCATTCTTATTTCTTATCTAAATAAAAATAAGACCTGTCTTATTATAGGTACTAGCCATCCTAAGATGCTTTTCAAATAAAAAGTTTATTTATATGTGTCATCTCCTAAAGGATGCCACGCTAAGGAAAATCTTGTCCAAGAAAAGATGCTTTTAAGAGTGATTATGTGAGTGGAGTCAGGTCCGTAAGAGAAAAATGAGAGTTCCAAGGATCTACATATTTTTGAACTTTTTAATTTCACAAGTTTGATTCCTTTTGTTTTTATGCAAATAAATCTATTCTATGCGTAACACAGTGCCTTGTTTCGGTTCAAGTGTCCAATCTTGTCTACAGAAAACCTGATCTTTTCCTTGTAACTCTTTCTCAGGGTATGTTTGATATACTGAGTTTATCAGTATCCTTCACACCTGCTACAGTATCTGGAGGAGCCAACAGCAGCAGAGTACGTAGCATGAGCATTAGTGTGGCCCAGCCTGATGGTCTTGTTGGAGGGCATGCTCGCAGGGTTGCTAATAGCTGCTAGTCCTGTACAGGTAGAGCTAGTTCTCATGCTCACTTTTCAGCAGCCTGTAATCCTAATTACTCTATTTTAATGCTTACATGTTTCAGCTTCTGCTTATTCTTTCTAGCAGCAGCTTTTTATGCTTTCCATAATTTTGTTTTATTAGGTGGTCGTTGCTAGTTTCTTGCCAATCAACCATATTGAGAAGCCCAAAAAGCATATTTATGAACATAAACTAGCCAGATCTGCAACAGGGTCTGTAACTAGTCTGCCCCCAAAGATGGAGCAAAATGACTGGAGTCCAGTTGTTCCAAAATCCTCTGACAATCCAAATGGGATACTGCCCCCCCCCCCCCCCCCCCCCATGTACCAGACATCAAAGTGGCCTAAAATGCTAATGATGTTAGATTCAAGAAATTCTACGGACATCAATATTTCTTTGCAGGAAGAGTAATGTTTCCGTGTAGTACTTAGACATACCCTCTTGTAGAATGAATAGAGATTGATCAACAATATAGGCAGTACTAATAGTACTGTGAGATCAACTTAGCAGCTTGGTGTCCAAGAATAGTAATTCTAGTTTGTTTATGTTTATGTTTATGTATTGCTACCCTAGTATCACTTTCTCTTCTTATGTGAGGAGGTTGAGAGTTCAAAACATGCAACCACTTCCTTTACAGGAGGCTAAGCTGTGTGTTCGAAACATGAAAAGATGTGTGTGAGCTCTGAGCTATTAGTTATATATTTAATTAAAAGACCTAAAGTAACTCTTATGGTCGGTCTGTGTGTGTGGGTGGCTGGGTGGCTGGGTGGCTGGGTGTGTCACGAATTGCTCTCTAGACCGTACTAGATATGAACATAATCAAGTAAAAATAATAATGACTTACTTAGCAACAAAAAAAAATAATAATAACTTGACCTTGCTAAATATGAACATAGTAAAACAAAATTGATAACTTACAAAATCAGTCTATCTACATTTTTATTTATTATTCGCATCATCGTTATAACTTACAAAAGTATCACAAAAAACAGAACAATCACCTCTGCAGAGTATATGATGCTCTCTCCAGAAAAATAATAGGGCTCAGTGTGGCTAACTGGAGACTAAAATCCACAAACTCAGCTGTTCCCCGATTTAATAAAAAACTGACCTCAGCCACACCGACTTTTGCTTTTGATATATGAGGCTCAACCTACATAGAAGTAAAACTTCGAATCCAGATTCCGGAATGTCTTGAACCCCACCATGGTGTCACTGGTCGAATCTGGAATGAAATTTGGAAACAGGAATGGTTAATGTATATTTATAACTAGAACTCGAAACTACTTGACAAATCTGTAGTCATTCTGCATTACACTAGAGAACAGTCAACAAAGACTTTTGTGTAGTCATTATGCATGACTATAATAAAATCCATTGTCATTAAAGATATATTGTCTGCTGGTTTTAGGAAATTGCTAAGCATTGCAAATCCTATTTTTGAGTGAACATCCTACTATTTGTGGAAACAATTTGCCACACTGAATATTCACAATCCGGTTACATGATTGCCTTTTTTTTAAGTTTTTTTTGTTCTTATCCAGGGAATCTTGCGCTATATTATTTTGTTGCTGTTGCAGCTGATAAAATGATAAGGGTATGGGAATGAGGATAAATAGGAATGGGAATGAAAAGGAATTTCAAGGGACATGGAGAGTATGATTTAACCATTCAAAGGAAATGAGATTATTCCATACAACCAAATTACTAATCCAAACACTAACATGTGAGATCGAGATTCCAATTTCTATTAATCGAGCTCATTAACCTTGAACCAGACACCACATTTTTCTCAACCTTATGAAAAATAACTCCACTTTCCCACCAGCAAACACCATATTCAACATTATATTATGCACCATGTTTCACCTTATATACAAAACTAGCAAATGCTAAGAATTTCAGCATTTTAGCATGTAAATTTGCAGAATCAATATAACAGGATTCTATTTGAGATACCTGTTAGATATATCTAACTCGTTTAACTGGAATCATATGTGTGGATATATTACATTTCCTCATCTTCCAGAATGCTCCAAATCATCCTAATATTATATATAAGAAAAATGAAATTTTATTAACGTTAGTGTTCTGAGAGCCGGAGAAGCCAGCTGCACCATATTTTTGAATCCATACCAGAATATTGATAAGATGACAAGACATGCAAGGTATCCAAGTTTACATATCCTTTGCATCTTCTGCCATTTTAACTGGTTAAAAATCTCAGTCACATCCACAAGATGTTGTCGCTCAGTGTACCTGCTCACAAAGTTCCTATGAATTAACTACTCAAAGCAGCACATTGATTGTGCGGTACACACTCACACAGTCTGATTAGATTTCAACATTTTAAAGACAAATGAATCGTGGCATCCTGTCCTGCTCCCTAAAATTTATTCTCACAATATTCTGATTTGATATTCACATAAACCACATTCTGCATGAATAAAAGATTTTCATGCAAGAAAAATGAAACATTTTGCATTTTAACAAGACACTTCCCAGAAACTTCATATATTTGTAAGGATTTGATTGCCAGACAAATGAGTGAAGAAGCATGTAGAGTAGTACTATTCCTCAGCTCCTATGTACATAAAATATAGATATATGCTTTACATTGGTTTCCTAAAAAATTTCATGCAAGGATTTTCGATACTAACTTGGATTTGAGATGCATGACAATTTGTATGCTATCTAAAAGATAATATACCAAATTAAGTGAGATGTTAAAATCATGGTGAATTTGGTCTAGTAAATTAAAAAGGGTTAAAGTAACTTAATATATGAAGTACAATACGAAGACAGAAGATATTTCAACATGTTACAAAGTTGTAAGAGGTAAGCCATAATAAATACAAAACAAAACGTTCCAATGATTAAATAGCAAAAATTGACAAGTTTCTTATATGAAAGGAACTATTTACCTTAAAAATGCAACCCTTATGATGAGAGTCACATCTATGTAAAATGTTATAATTATGTGACAATACCTTTGGGCTTTGGCTTATACTTTTTAGTTTTCTTACAAAAATTAAGACAACTACAAAATCATGCCTGAACTTACAATGTCGCATTGTAATATACATAGGGAAGGCACAATAGGAACATAAGCCAATGTCCAGATATGAGATGGAGTACACATAAACTTCCATGAGATAGAAACTCCAGCATAACAACATTGTTAATTTTTGTTGCTAAATCATAAGGGTTTATAAAATCAAGCTCCAAATCTGCCAAGCACATCAGCTGCAATAAAATTTCCATATGTGAAATTTTGAAGGTAAAAAAAATTCAGATCATACGAATAACAAATAAAAGAAGGTTCCAATGGAGGTTTCATCTTAATTTCAATATGAGCATCTTCTGAATTGCATGTTAGGACTTAGGTTGTATTTGGTTGGGATGAATGAATATGGAAGGAATGGAATGGGATTTGAACTATATTATTGGTAAACTTCAAAAAATTTATTCCTTTCCATTCCATTCATAACAATTTAAACTAAAAATAAAACCCATCAATTTAAGATGGAATGTTTCATTCTCCCTCACACTCATTTTCTTCTCAAATGTCATCATAGAAGTTTTGCTCTCATTCATTTTTGTTTCATATCCTCCCCCAACTCCATTATTTTGTACTTATTTTCACCCATTTCATTCCTTTCCATTCTCCCCAACCAAACACAACATTAAATTTCTATTTCATTACCACGTTAGCTATGTATAGATGTCTAATATGGGACCAATTTTTTCATAGACCCTCACAACCTTTTAAAAGATAAACACATGTCTTAGAATACATGTCTTAGAATACAGAGAGTGCATATTGTAAAGAGAAGGATTAAAGTTCCTCCGTTACTAGAAAAATCATATCATCTACGAGAATATATGATTAAATCAATTTTATGATACATGAGTCCGATAACTTTCAATACCATATAAATGGGGAAAAGAATATTCCCCACTAATGCTTATAGAGAAGATTTGACAGTTTTAAGTTTACATTGTAGTTATTAAATTGGTTCCACAGCATCATAGTAGCAACCTTTCCGTAGTTTGGAAAAACTAAATTAGCTAAAGTCCTTTGTAGCTGATTAGCAGCTCTACACATCATAAATATTCCTCTTGCATTGTTTGCTATGAGAGAAGTTGCAACATACGCTCAAATCTCCAACTATACATTGTTGGGTTAGCGTTTCTAATATAAAATTATCTATGCACCAAGTTCTACTGTCACGTCTTGTAAATCAATATCATAATCAAAACAAAGTCCTCAATCACATCATTTAAACAAATTCAACAAAGAATAAAACCAAGTAGAATGTATCGAAACTTCCCTGGTCCCAGTCCCACTATTTGTCAATATCAGCGTAATTCTTTTCTAATGTTTCAGACAATTCAGAGTACATCATCTTCTACAACGACATCCTATTCATTATATCTGCAACGAAATATTCAAATAATTTGTCTATACCTATATTACACAGACCAGTACCAACAAGTAATAAACATAAGTTGCCTTGAAATGCAATCATTACATTTAAATTTTCAGAAAAAGCACATAACTTTATTCTAATTATGCAAGAAAATCCACAAATTCCAATTAAAAGAAGTAACAAAATTAGCACACACATAAAAGACTCAAACTTTATACATACATAGATACATACATATAGATACCTGGTAAAGAACGATACCAAGGGTAGTAACAATGATGAAAAAGGAAAGTAGCCATGAAAACAGATCGGCCATGGCCCTTTCTTTTTTCTTGTTTCTCGAATCCCAAGGCAGTTAGTCAGTCAGTTCTGTCGTTGAATACTAGGAATCTTGATAAACTGTTTCATTACATTTAGCACCTAGTATCACATTAATTGCTGTGAGTGGTTGACAACTTAATGATCGATCAGGATATCTATCAGATATGAAAACTGAATGATTCAGATCAATACATGCTGGCATTTCTTTTCTTTCTTTTTTGGGAAAGTAGATAGTAATTTATTAAATATGACTTTTTTTTATTAATTTAGAGTAGGTGAATGTTTTTTTATTATATATAATATAATCAGATTTATTTAATTTATTTATAGTTTTTGAGTACATGTACTCTTTTTTTAAAGATAAATCATTATTTTTTGTTTAATTTAATGTATAAGTTAACAATTTTTATTTGATAATCATGGACTTCTTATCGAAAATAAAATTAATACAGAAAAATTATTCTGAATTTTTTTTTGTGTGGAAATATTTTGAATTTTTTTCCCTACTAATTTAAACTGCAAATCTAAAGAAATGCAAAAAGATAAGCATTTGGCATTTAACTTAAATTTCTTTTACAATAAATACAATCAAGTAAAAGCTGAGGCTTTAAAACAGGGGCAGTGGCTACTAATACGAAATCATGTAGTTACATAGGTATTTTGTACAAAACACTGCTGTGTGTGCTCGTAACATCATATTTTTTTACTCCACTGGGCTAATCTAATACTAATCTGCTTTGTGCAAATTGGATATAGTGACAAACAGTGGCGGAGCCAGGACTCAATTTCAGGGTACTCCAAAAAAATAATTGCATCGTGAACTGATGATAAGTTGTTCTAAAAATAGCAAGAAAAGGATGACAAGATAGTCTTTCTCAATGCAAAACCTTATTATCAATCCCTGAACCCAAGCAGGGGACGTTAACTTTGGTAACATACAGCATATATAAGAGAATTATCTAGGATTTTCAGGGTACTCCATGGGTGCCTCTCGGCACTACATGGCTCCGCCCCTGTGTCTACATATGTAGTGTTCCTGTGTTAGGCAGAAGTTCAGGGTGAGCGGTCGCTTACTCTCGCTATAGAGTGGCTCCGCCCCTGGTGACAAATAAGATCTCAGTATTTCCTTTCCAATACATGAAGCTTGTAGGATTCTCGTAAGAAAGATAAATTTATCAACGGTTTTGAATGATATGTCTTCTGTTGAGTTTCACTGTGTGTAGAACTTGTTTCTTGGCAATCAAAGCTGCATCAGAAGCTATCTTCGGAAGACCATCCTTTTTTCTCTAGTTCTAACCGCAAAGCCTGACAGAATAACACGAGCTTTTAGCTTGCTGCCACAGAAATGTAAACATTTCAAGTTGTCAGAAAGTAAATGCTTTACGCTTGCCTTAATTCTCTTCCTGTTCACATCAAAATCAAAGTTCCCGAGGCGTGATGCTGATCGATATTGTACTACTGATTTCTTGCCAGGTGGGAACCAGAACTCAACATCGTCTACAAACTGATATAAAAAACTATGTATGGTCATCAAGTTAGTTTTGACAAGACGCGGAAATGATTCAAGTTTAACTTACCCCCAAGATAGGGCTTTCATACTCCACATGAACATAATCATCTTTCTTCTCTATAATTCGTGGAGTGAACTTGTCTATTTTTGTTGATTTTATCTGCAATAAGAAAATTGGATTTGACTGTAAATAAAGAGCTGTTCCTAGTCTCCTTAAATGTTAACGATTTCCGCAAACTTGATTACATAATGGCTGGAACTATAGGCCTGTGGAAATTGATTTCACGTTGTTCATCTTTATTCCCTTTTTACTGGAAAAATCTGATTTTGTCATTAGCAGACTATATTTTCATTGGAAAAAAAATCTGTTTAGAATAAGCACTTCCCAAAATTTTCTAGTATCAGGCTTATATAAACTTCAGCCAAATATTGACTTTTGCAAGAATTTCCTACCACTTGCAGAAGCTCCTCCATTGCTGCTTCTCTGGAAACGGGCTTTTTACTCCCACGCCCTTCTTCTGGGTTGTAATTCCTGCAATTAACAGATGCACTATAGTAACTATCTTTCATTAATCGTGATGACATTCTTATCTTTATTTCTTTTAAACAAAAAACTGATAAAAATCTCCCCTTGTTTTCTAGCTAGTTTCAATGTAGTTGCTATTGACTATATCAATGCAGGTTCATATCAGTACTCAACTATATTGATGCTTAACTATATTGATCAACTTATCAAGTACCTAATTATAAATGATGTTGACCAATAAGATCAATGACCTTATATCTTAATAAGTGTTTGGGCCTGATAAATAGTATGTATTATGTAACCACCTCCGAGGCTCCTACATGATCAATTTTATTGAAGCTCATCTGGTAGACTCTTTTTTAAGCTCAAGTTCAACACAAATTTCAAAACTACTATTACTCATAGCTCATCATATGGTCACCATGAGAGGCTAGTAAAGTGGAATTTTTTCTAAAAGGGCACAAGCTTGAGCTTTTTTTTATTATGCTAAATAAGCTTGAGCATATCTACATCCATGATCAATTCTTGAGGTTCAATTCCTGTACTTTCTTTTACTTTTTCTGTTTTCACTTGTATGCTAAGTCGTCGCTAACTATTCTATTGAACTGACCCCTTTGCTCTGTATTTGTATCTACAAAAGCAAACAAATATCAATTGCAGTATACAGGAAGTAATAATTTCATGTCACTCTTAGTTCCAATTTACCACCCGGGTAGGTTTCATTAAAACCCCTTTAGTACATATACTGGTGTGATTTTTCTTTATTCTAAAGAGATTGATTCAAAGATTTTGGGTAGGTATGAATCTTTATCATGTGTTGCACCACACTAATAAATAAAATAAATACAAGTTCCTCATATAGCAACTGCCTGAAAATACTAGTATACTGGTAATGCAGGCAATAGAATAAAGTTTATTACTGTCTCATTCACCTAATATTTGGAATGGATAAAGAGAGATGAAACTTACCAAGGTGGGGCATAATGAGTAAAATCACTCACATTTTCCGAAGTTGATATGCAGTTCTTTGTGGCAGGGCACAGCGATAGTGCTGGAGAATTTTTCTGTACACCAAGGTAATCTGGTTTGGTTCCGCTGCATCAATCCGACAAAATTCAAAGAGCATTATAATAAACTAATAATACAATCATGGCAAAAAAAAAAACTAATAATACAATTAATTATGAATGTGCAATGCAATCAAGCATTTAATATTTCCCTACCATTGGACCTTAAATTCACTCTAGTTTCCCTACCATTGGACCTTAAATTCACTCTAGTCACAAAAACAAGTAAATTTAGGTGATGTATAGCGTATACGGTACAAAAACACAGGGAAAAAATTATCTAGTCACAAAACTTAGGCATGGTCACCGGAGTCCTTGAGGTTAAAAAAAAAATCAAGACTAAAAAATAACGAAGAAGAACCTGAACTGGAAAATGGCTCCAAGTAGTGCAATCTCACTGCTTCTTAATACAATTTCCCTTCTACCCAAATGACTGGAATTACTGTCACTAAAATTCTGCTTTTGCTGCTGAGATACAATTGTGGGAAGCAAACAAGAAAACTTGATGCTTGTTCTCATATCACCCTGGTAGTAACTTGGTGATATTGTCATTGCTATATCTTTATGTTACAGCATATGTGGTAAAGAAAATGGAGAGTGGTGTTGTACTGTTTTTTTGGGAGATTGAAGGTGTGAATATAAAAGGGATTCAACCTTGTGGTCCGTATAGTATAGCTTGCTTTGTGGTCTGTGTGCTCACTCCTGTCCAGTGTCCACTTTGAAGATACTGTTTGGGATATAATTTTTCTGGAATGGAAAAAGGCTTATTCTGATTTTGTGATCTTTCCATCTCAAAATAGGCTACATGGGATATTTTAATGAGAAATAATGTCTAAAATGTTGTAATTTTTGTTTTAGTTGTTGCATTTAATTTTTAAAGAGAAATATTTTGTGATCGGTTTGAGCGCATTGAAAAATAAAATAAAAACTTTCAGTGACAAATCTGATACAAGAGAGTATATTTCACAAGGGATGTTTGAGTGACTATTAGATTGTATATCTAGATATCAAACTAACAGCTGCATTTCACCTGCTTCAATAAAATTTAACAGAATTTATCTAATTTTGTTGCCATTTACCTCCAACTTGCTCTGCCTGTTCCTTTACAGTGTGTTATGCTGCTTTAATCGACTTTTTTTTTTAATAATTATATATCTAAACGTGTTTAATTATTATTTTAACTATGTTTGTCACCTAATTATATATAGAACATATATATAAACATTTGATTAAATAAAAGCGAGTAATTAACACCACCCCTTCACCTCATCCATGTGATTATCGATCCATAATGTTGGAAAATAATAACTACAACTGGAAATCTCTATTTTAAGTTGGCTAGTTGACAACGAATGGAGTGCACTTCAGGTCCCAGGATATATTATATCATAGTAGACTTAGTAGTTGTACCAATCACAAAGTTGACCAACAGTACTTTTAAATCTTAGATGTGAGGTAGTCTGGAACAAGAAACCAGATGAGTGGGAGAAGTTGAGGAATTCTTTGCTTGAAATTGGTGGTGTGAGAGGAAGCAATATATTAGTTACCACCCGTAACAGCCAGGTCATTGATGCCATGCGATGTTCTCTTTCATACTCTGTTGAAAAATTATCAACCGGAGATAGTTGGAAACTATTTACGAAAATAGCATTTTCACATGGAGGAGCTTTAGAAACGGAGACCTTTACAGCCCTGGGGAGAAGTATGGTTGAAAGGTGTGGTGGCCTACCTTTGGCAATAAAAGCACTTGGGAATTTATTGCACTCCAAGAAGTCTGAGCATGACTGGCAGTTAATCAAAGATAGTGAAACATGGAGATCAAAAGATGTATTAGCCGTATTAAGGTTGTCATATGATAATTTACCTAATTCGTCATTGAAAAGATGTTTTGCATATTGCTCTATTTTGCCAAAGGATTATGTCATTAATACGGACAAATTGGTAAAATTATGGATGGCATTAGGATTCCTCTCACCTCCTCGAGGAAGTAGTGCGCTGATGGAGGATATTGGGAGTGATTACTACAACATCCTGTATCGGAATTCTTTGTTACAAGATGCGGAAAGGGATGAATATGGAAACATTACCAGTTGCAAGATGCATGATCTAGTGCATGATCTTGCACTAGATTTATCTAAACATCACTCAGTAACTGTGACTGATGATGCAGGTAAAGAGCTCAACCATGTTTCCCAGGCTATATATGTGAGGCTTGATCAAAGGGTTTTAACTATAAAACCACCAAATTTAAAGAGAAAATTTGGGGGAGTGCAATCACTATATACATGGGACCGTATCCTCGGGGACGTGTTACCGTACCTCAATCACTTGACTGTCTTGGTATTGAGTACTACTGGACAAACTGATGAGTTGCCAACTTCGCTATGCAAGATGAAATATCTTAAACATCTTGATATCTCTCGTTACCAGTCTACAATTCCCAGTTACATCTGTAAATTCTACAACTTACAGACATTGATAATTGGGGAGGTAGAAAAGCTTCCACAAAGGTTTGGCAACTTAATCATGTTGAGGCATTTGTTTATTGTAAAATCAATATTTGAAACAAGATGCATAATTAATGGGATAGAGAGGTTAAATTTCCTGCAATCACTGCCTCATTTTGTTGTGAGCAGAGATCAAAATTGTCTTGTTCGACAACTGGGAGGGCTGAACAATCTTAGAGGTAATCTAGAACTCTACGGCCTTGACGACATAGAAAATATGGAAGAAGCCAGCCAGGCAAGTTTGTGTACAAAGTCTAATATTGAGCAATTAAAGTTAGTATGGAAGTACCGTGATTCTGATATTGAAACAGAATACAATGACGAGGATGTGATGGGAGGATTGAAACCTCACACAAATTTGAAAAAGTTGGAGGTTGTCTACTATATGGGGAGGAAGTTTGCATGGATTACAATGATGACCAACTTGGTAAAATTCAGTTTATTTACATGCAACAGGTGTAAAGGATTTCCATCACTTGGTCATCTTCCTAAACTGAGGGAGATGGACATATATGCAATGTGTAATGTCAAGGTAATCGGGAGCGATTTTGATGGAGATCTAGGTAGCGCCATTAGTGATTTCAGTGACAGTGATGCCGCAAAAACAGTTGCAACAATGTACCCGTCATTGACAAAACTCATTTTGAGGAAATTGCCAAAGCTAGAAGAATGGGTAGAACCATGTGTTATGAATACAAGCAGTGAAGACGTAAGTAGTGTTCCAGTATTTCCTAAACTTGAGGTATTGAAAATCGAGAGTTCCTCAATGTTAAAAAAGATCCCGAGTAGTAATTTTTCTTCCTTGAAGAATTTAGAACTCGAATCATTTGACAGCAGCAGCATGATACTAAAAACAATGAGCAGAAAGCTTTGCTCACTCACCTCTCTAATTCTGAAGAATATCAGTGATGGAGGAGGAGGCGCTTCTTCTTCATCAAATTCAGACATGGACTCTAAAGTTGACAGGCTCTTGAAAAACAATTCTCTGTCTTTAAAAAATTTGGTCATCGATGGATGCAAGGGTTTGACATATTTGAACCTTAGTGTTCCTATCAAGGAGTTAATAGTTCAAGCTTGTCCTGATCTAACTTGTATTAATGTGGTTGGAGAGCCTGGTTATGCAAAAAATCTATCAGAGTCGCGATTAAACCAAAGTTTGTGTTCCACACTTGTAACACTAAATTTAGGTCCGTTTTCTGAGGAATTAGATGAATTTATATGGCCCTTGACTTCTTCTGTAACCTCATTTCCTAACCTAGTTGAGCTAAAATTGCGTGGGTGTTTGCCTACTTTTGACCAATGGGATAGCCTTGAGCAGCTGAAGATATACGGGTGTCCTATTCTGCGAGAAAGATGCAAACAAGGGAGCGGGTCAGATTGGTTCAAGATCCAACATATTCCAAGTATAACTAATGTGAGGAGTAAACTTGATACAATGGAAAGGTTGGTTTATGAAAAAAAGAAGTTGGTTTATTCCAGTATTAAATTGGAAGATAATATCAAGATGATGTAGTTCAAGATCAAATCGAGAACTAATCAGTATATATTCAGGTCTGATCAGCAAGTATCAAACGAGAAATTTATGAAAAACAGACGAGATTTTACCGAATATGTTGTCTCTTATTTATGCCAGTTACCATTCATAGTTTGGGAGGATGAGTTGGATCACCAACATGTCAGACAATCTGCGATGCAGAGTTGGAAGGCTGCCATTGGCGATCAGGACCGCAACAGAGGAGAGGCTGCTGGAAATGAAGGATTTGCCACCAAAGAAGATGATGAGGATGGCAGCCAAAAATTTGTCCTGTCTAGTATAATTTTGATGTGTATTTTTGGACGATGTTACTTGCTGCTTGTTGTTTATGATGTTTAAGAGCAAACTCCGACGTTGCCGGCTAAAATCGTTTAGAGTCAAAAATCATCAATAATATCATTATTTTCTTTTCTTTTTGTTCAATAATATTTTCGCACTATTTCTAAAAAAAAATATTCCAATTATTAGCATTTAAAGTTGTCAATCTTTGATACATGTATAATTGGTATAAGGTATGAATATTTATTATTTTAATATGATATAACATGTTTTTATCATTTCGAAGGGTACCAAAGAATGTTAAAAGTTGATAATTTTGATTGACACCCTCTTACTCTAATAGTGTGCCAACAATAATGTTATACCGCATCATTTCATTTCATGTGACACTTTATCACTTTTTTTGACCCCCAATTGAGAGTGGACTAGTCTCTCTAAAAGCCACCCTTATTCTGGTACAATTTATAAAATACATAACACAGCAACAAAAAAAAAATGCCCATCAGTCTGTGAGTAAAATCCAAATTCATCTTCAGAGGCCCATTTGCTAGTGGCCCTTGATAGAATTTTGGATATAAACAATGACAAATCGGGTTTTGGTTACACAAATGAAGGTTGCGTCATTTCAGAAAATGTTAAAATATTGTTTTTATTACATATATACGTCTTTTCTTTATTTTCTGTTTAGATGAACGGTATGATCTATAATTATTATAAAACTAGTGTTTAATTTATATAATAAATCAGGCAAAATACATTAATTAAATCACTATTTGTTCGGACAAATATAAATTTACTAATGACAAAATCAAAATATATATATATATATATATATATATATCTACAGAAGCGTTTTAGATACTAATCAAACGTTATAACGAATTAAAATTAGCATGTATTGACATTTTTTAAAATTAAATAAATTTAAAATAATTTATTTACATGACGTAATAAATCACAAAGTAAATCAAACCTCAAAATATACAAGTACTACCAAAGCAGATAGCCAGATATGTACATGCCCCATGCCCGGCAAAAAAAATAACATTTTCGAAAAAAAAAAATTATATGTGAGTTAGTTTCTTGGGTTCTCTAGAGCCTTCCCCGTCTTGAAAAACTTGGCTTTTCCTACACCGCCATTCAAACAAACAACTCTTCTCGCCCAAAGGTATGATCTTTATGCATCTTTTACCTTTTAATTTCTGAATAAATCTTTTTTATTACTTTTGATCATTGTATCTATATCTATTGTTGTTTTTTTATTAATTATGATGATTGTATGTATAAAAAGATTGTGGTAACAACAAAAGAACTGAAATGAATTATGATTTTAGAAGCAAGTGATTTTCTTGGAGACCATTATTTAATTCATATATGTATGTATGCATTTGTGATTACAGATGTCTGCTGGTTTGTTTATTTGTTGTAAAGATATCACCTTTTTTCTGTTGGTGACTGAAATTTTGTATTTATGGATAGATTAGTTTCGAATTCCAGGGTTGCATTGGTGCGTAGAAGATGCAGAGGAATAGAGAGATTGGTGATGATGAAATGAAGACCGGTAATTTGTTTGATGATTTTCGGGCTCGTACAAGTACAATGCCTAGCATATTTGGTGGAAGAGATCCGTTTGATGACCCTTTTTTCACTCGTCCGTTTGGTAGTATTTCTGGGTCTGGAATGTTTAATACTAGTGGTTCGTTTGGTAATTCATCACAAGTTAGTGGATTGAAAGGACCTGTTATTGTGGAAGTGTATAGTGAGGATGAAGGAGAAGGTGAAGGTGAAGAAGAAGAAGATGGTGGTGGTCACGATAGAAGTGCTAAAAATGAGAGAGGTCAAGCTTCGAATGTCAGTTATTCGAGCAAAGACCCTATCGTTGAGCACCCTGATGATGAAGATAATGGTACTTGGATCCTTTCTTTTAGATCACTTGAGCAAAGACCCTATCGTTGAGCACCCTGATGATGAAGATAATCGTTGTTTCATCTGGCAGAGAAGCAGAGTGAGAATATCTCTCGTAGGACTAACTATAACAAGGTTGAACGAGCAGAACCTCAAAGTCGGAGTTTTAGCTTCCAAAAAGTAACATATGGTGGTGTAGATGGAACTTATTACACTGCTACAACTTCAAGAAGGAAAGGAAATGATGGAGTGAGTGACTTCAATGGTTTTTCGTTGCGTTAATAAAATGTGTTATGTGGTTTCTTTTTCTTTCTTTCTTTTTTTGCTAAATCTATGTGGTTCTTTTACTTGTATAGCAAAAGGAACGAAAGAATGAAATGGATTTATCTTGTAACTGAGTATGTGGTTTCTTTATGAAAAACAGGCACTGTTGGAGGAAAGCAAGCAAGCTGATAAAACAACCGGCCAAGCCTCACATAGGATCTCTAGAGGATTACATGACAGGGTAAAACTCTTAACGGGTCTTTTGGGTGCTTAATGTGCATGTATAATGAAATCATGGACTATGTGATTTTTGTTATCGTTTAAAACTGAAAAATGAGGCCTACATTCTCTCTTGTGTGTATGGGTGCAATATCAAGAATGAAATTTATAAATCCTTCTACAGAAATTTATTGTCCAAGCTTATGCTTTTTATGTGTGTCTAATGTTGAAGGGTTGTTCCACCAACTAGAACACTTAAAGGAGCTCCTTGTTATGCAAGAGGAGTAAACTATGCTTGTTTACCACTTCCAGAAAAAGCTGATCATCATTTACACAGGAGAGCACTTCTGCACATAGTTAAAGACGTTTGTGGGCTACAACATTGTACTTCATAATGTTTCTTTCTGGAAAGTTCTTACTTCAGTGTATATAATGGTTGCGATAATGTTTAAAAGTGCAAGTGATAAAGCATCTTTGGCAGGATATTGGAGACAAACAGTAGATTTTGAGGATATACATGTTATCATTTGTTATCTTACGACATCATAATTATTTCGTTGATGTGGATTTCTGTATATCGTTTTTTGTAAGAGAAAAAGATATAGAGGAGTGCCGTATTTGTGGAAGTGCAGGCATGAAGTTTCTGAATATCTCTATGTGCTCTTGTTTCTATAGGGTCATTCGCTTCTAAGGAAGATTAGTTCAGATGGGAAGGTGGACACAATGCAATCTTTGCATAATTTAGAGGAAGGTAGGTTGACTTCTTAGTTATAATTTACCTTTTTTGTGTTCTAATTAATCAGGGACTCGGAGTTCAATTATATTCTATTATACTCGCAGATGAACTTACTGGTTTTGAAGATGCTTGGAGAGGAAATGTGGAAAGGCATTTTCCTGGCTGGAGTGATGGATCCAATTACTTTAGGGATGCAGGTAATTATGTTTACATTATGCATTATTGTTCTTTTTTGTTTTAAGTACTATTGGTATGGCGATGCGGCTATATTTCCTTATTGACAAATGACAACGGGCAAGAGGGAATTTGCCAACGACTAAATATTTCTAGACACATTAGAACTGTATCTTTACAAATTTGACAAAGATCCCAAATATTAGTTTTCTACTTTTCCATCGTTAAAGTGTGGAAATCCATGATTACAGTAGCATGATGGCAGAAACATCAAGTAGACCGGTTAGCTCTCTTATGCACGTCTAAAACAGAACAATATCAGTGATGCAGGAGAAGGCGAAACTTCTTTAAATATTGACTGCATAGTTTGTTTTTTTTGGGGGGGTTTGGGGGGGGGGGGGGGGGGATCTGTCTTTGACATATTTGGAAGTTGTTAACTGTTGAGGGTGATGTCTGACCCTTGGTGTTGCACTTGAGAGACTATACACGAGTACATGACTAATTGCTTTGGTCTAACTAATATTAATGTTAAAAAGACCGGCACTTTACTTATTCAAATTAAGTGGCACTCAACGCTTGAGGTATTTTGTCAAAGTATGAGTTCTACACTTGTGACATGGGAATTAGCTACCCTCTCGGAGAAATGAGATACATTCCCATGGCCATGATCTTTTTCTTATGGTATTTCCTTTCCTAAGTCCTAACTTAATCGAGCTAATTGTGAATCAGAAGGAAATTGTAAAATTAACAATGCGAGCAGAGCAACTTGAGGATTTTTTTTATATTTGAGTGTGCCATTTGTGCACAAAATGCAGTCATCAAGCATGCATTTTTTATTATCTTGTTAGTGTGAAATAACAGTCTTGTTGACGTCTTTTGACTAGTTAATTACTTGTTGTATCTCTTGCCTACTGACTCAATAGCATAAACTAGGTTTAACATCGTGAAACTAACAATGATGCAGGGGTTGGCGGCAGTCGTCAGATTACCCAGGCAGGTTCCGGTGCTATAAGTTTTCCGTTCAGCGATAATATTGGAGAAAGTGTCAGGATGAGACCTAATAATGAAACTAAGAGGGATCAAAATGGGGGCAAAAAAAAAAAGGTTGTCAGGATAAATATCGAATGAATTCTGTCCTTTGTAACAACATTGCCTTGGCATGTCAGTTGATGTTTTCACATACATATATGGTGAAGAAGCTGCAGGATCATGATTTTGATTTTCTTTAAAAGATATTGCATTGTACTTGATACGGTTTGTGTATGCTCTTTGATTTTAGACAATTGATGGTGTGCCAAATAAAGAAATAGTTCAGCTAGCAAGTTATTCTCATTTTCTCGTGTTCATATGGTTGGTGACTATTTTTTGAGTCCATGGTTCTTTTTATCCTCTCTTTTTACTTACTGTAATCAATTCTATGATATTTGTGTGTGACTGGTAAATGACTACTTGTTGGCGTTCGCAGTGCAAAAAAGTTTGACATTTGCATAAAGATATGTTAGACTAAATAAATAGATATATCACACATGATTTTGGAATCCATAAATCATGTTAGTTATCTTTGTATAACTATCTCACAATTGTTCAAACCATACCGATACGTACAACCACTCGCTCGTAGTGCCTACACCTAACCATTTATGTTGTGTCTTTTGCACCTACGGACAAGTGTGGCATGATCAATCCTTTTGATATAGTTGAGTATTTCCCCGTGTCAAGAGGGAACGTCTCTAGAGACTTTAGAGTGCAAAAGGAAGAACTAGTTGCAGCTGGGGTGAGGCAGAGCCCGGAGGAAGGCATTACTAGTCGTGCCTGTTCGATTTTTGATTTTCATGCTAAAAAGACTGGTCTGAATCCAGATTTTTATACAAAAATTTCTTTTTCTTACCCAAAAGGAAAAAAAAAACCATCCAGGAATTGTTTAGGAACCCAGAACATCTATCGATTCCTAGGGATGTATTGGCTTGAAGAATACAGATAATTGTTCTTCAGAATGACATTGCTTTGTCAAAGGCTTAGCTAAAAAATTAAGGTCAGAAACTAACTCTGTTCAAAATCAAAACCAGTGAGATCATAGTTACTTTAGGATGTGTTTTCAATCTACCAATTGTATCATAATTCAAACTAGAGAAGCCAAAATCAAATTTCCTTGCAGAATCTTGTCTTGATTATAATCTAGTTCCTGATATTGGCAAAGCTAAACTGAAGTTGAACACCTTTTTAAACTTAACCAAAGGAAAAAATTGTTGCATGCATGTTTCTCTTAGAGGTCGTACCAGTACAAGATTTTATTTTGTTATATATACGAGTCCTGACCAATGCATCTAGCTAGCTAGCAAAAATGTTCATAGTCTGTACAAAAACAAATTCAATCCTCTCATCCCCGGAACACATGCTCCTCGCCTGAGTTCCGATCGGTGTGCACAATCCAACGGCTCTGAGCCTTCTTATTTCCACCATTGGTTGACACATAAGCAATATCTAAACCCTTTCCAATAGGAAGAATCAATGATCGAACGATACGTGTTGCATTCGTAAGAACCTTACTCCACCTGAATTCAGCCATGTTACATTGACTGCAGTTTCTGCACACCAAGACAGCACCACGGTGGCTCAACTTAGAAGCCCTAACCACCCTGCAGAACTCCTTGCGTTGGCCATCGACAACGAGAAATTCGATCCCGGTGAGTTCTTCCACCACCTCCTCTGCCTTTCCTACAACTATCTCTGGCAGATACTCATCAGCAGTGCCTTTGCTTTGCATGGCTGCTATGTAGTCTAGTCTTGACTGTTCATCAGGTACTATGCAAACGTGTCGTGCACCCAAATGGTTAGCAGCTATAGCTAGACCTATACTTGTTGTGATTGAGTTACCATGTGACCAAGCCTCGGCTATTAGTTTAGGGTTCCATCCACCAGCCATGGCTGATATCAACTCCGCCTCCCCAGATCCCGAGACAAGTTTACACTACAAGAATAAAAGATAAAAAGGTTATTTAACTAATTAACACACAAATGATCTAATTAAGTCTTGAACTGATGCAATTAGAATTAAAAATTGATGGAATAATATAAGAACATACCGCCTTGATGGTGCCGATATAAGCTTTTGCAGATGTTTCAGGTGACCATACGAGCTTCATCTTTCTCTACTTTTCTATTCTAGCTCTCTTCTATAGAGGTAGGCTTCTCTATGGTGGCTGAAACTTAAAGATTGATTATGATATTTTCAACCAGCAGGTTGGCTGCTTTTAAATACAAGAATCTGGCTAGCAAATGAAGCCATTGACATTTTGTTGGGGGCAACAAACGTACAACTTTTCCTTGGTTTCGAACAATTAATTAAGAAAACCTATTATTTTCTTAATTAGGTACTATCATAAAACAAAAATAAATATAAGCTGACGTATAACTATGAAATTAACAAATTTACAGTACTATAATTACATGTTGTCCTGAACTTTTTTATTTTATGAATTGAAGCATTTTAGATGTCCCACTAGTACTCAATATCTTAAGCTAGTCTTAATTAACCTCTGTTAATTAAAACTCAAACTGGATGTGGATGATAATTAACTGCAGTGAAAATAAAACTCTTCCATATCATTATTCCCACTTTGATCTCGATCGATCACTTTCGACGTCCAAATTTTATTTATTTTTTAAAATATTTAAGTTGCGAGAATTCGAACTTCCGATGTGTGCTCATCAAGGGACTTTAATATGCATATCATCTTTATATGACCAACTGACCAAGGCACAAGGACCATAAAAGTTATATGCACTGATATTGGAAGTTGACTATAGCCTATAGGTTTTAAAAAGTTGGCATATTTATAAAGGTTATTAAATTAAAGCTTGGATTTAAAGAAAATGTGACTCTGTCGTTAATATATATTTAATCCAAGTCGTATACTGTATAGGCCTATATGGCTATATAGTTGGCAAGTCGCAGCAGTAGCTTGAAACAATCAACCTGTACTAGATAGTGTGTGTACTACACCGAGTCACTGATCGATTGTAATACGTACATACTCATATTTATATACTTATGAAAGATACTATAAGGTGGGTATATATATGTTTGATTAGCGTGTGATGTATTTATATATTTGTTATATGCTTGAAAAATGATTTTTTGTTTATAAGCTTGAAAAACGATTTTTTTTCCGCAATCAATAATTTGTCTTTTTATGTACGTCGTTACTTTGATTAAATTATCGTATTTATTTATTCTTATCTTATGGAATATCTATTTGTTAGGGATTGTGGTGTAATCAACTAATATACTTAGTTTAAGGTTAATAAGCTAAGTAAAATATACTGTCATATGAACATTGACAGTATAGTTGGTAGTCACTTCTAGACAGTATAGTTAACAAGTATTACTGACATCAATTATTCCATTGACAGTAAACTTGGCGGAAAATGAAGATTTGAAGACAATAAGTTTTACTGACAGCAACTTTGACGGAGTAGTTGACAGTAACATTGGCGGGAATAGTTGACAACTGCTTTGGAGACAGTATGTTTTAGAAGACTATTAATCTTGACCGCAAAGTATGTGGAGCCGAAGATATTGTCACCAAAGATAAGCTAAAATTTGACAGTAAACTTTTAGTGAAGCTGACAGTCTGTTTCAGGTAGCAAACTAGATAGTGAAAACACAAGAAATGATTTTGACATTACTATTTAGTCTGTCAAGTCTACTACTACAATTTGGGGGAATTCAAATAAAAGGTAAAACATGCTTAAAGAGTCAAAGATTTCTGCATATCTCAGAGTTGTTTTATCTACAAATGGAATGAAGACAAATTTGATTGGAAAAAACAAAATTTCTATTCAAGCTTTGTTCTAGGAATAAGGGAAAGTAAACTTGTAAGTGTAATATGTGTTTCAGTATAAATACACATATCTCACAAGTACTTTCTCTAATACAACTGAGCTAGAATTTCTCAAGCATAGAGACATTAGCAAACTCATTGTTATTGTATTTATCAAAGCTGGAATTATTTTCCGGACAGTTGTAGCGAAATAAAAATTAATAAAATTAATTTTTGAAATTTAAACACTATGTCATTTTATCTGCTTAGTTTGTTTACATCATTAACTTGTTAATTAATCCTTCATAATTAATCAAGTTGCATTCAACCCCCCCTCTACAACCATCATCTTAACTAATAATTGGTATCAGAGCAGCATGTTTAACATATCTAACCTGAAAAGATCCAAGATGAGTGCATAGAAAGTAAGCAACATAAAAATACTCATCTTTGATAAAGAACATTACAATCTTTGGAAAAGAAAAATGATGTTGTTCATAAAAACAGTCAACCCACTTTATCCTGGCATTTTGGAAAATGGTCTTTTTATCCCTCAATCATATGTACCTGAAACCACAGTGGAAGGTGAGACAATACCTGCCCACTGGGTTCCTAAAAAGGTTTCAGAGTACAATGATACAGAAAAAGAAAAAGTAACTTTGGATGATTGTTTATAGTTCATAATCATTGAAGCATTTGACAATGTTAGCTGCAAATGAGGAAATTGTTAATATTCATACAAGCATGCTAGATGCAAATGAGGAAATTGTTAAACTAACAAATGCTAATGAATTATTAAAATGCAAAAATGAAGAACTAGAACTAAGATAGAATGCTTTTGATTCCTTATAGCAAGAAAATGAGTTTTTAAAGAACAAGGTAGTTTGTGCTTCTCAGATTGAGGAGTTTCTCAGAAAACAGATAAGTGAAAATGAACTTAAAATCAAAGCCTACAAAAATTCTTCTTCATTGTTAAAATCATAACATGCTGATAATATTGAAAATTGAAAGGTAGTTATAGGGTTTAACTATGAGAAGAAAAATGGCAAGAAGCATGTGGTAGAGGAGGACACTACTCTGAATAAATTTATTGTCAGACCCTTTATACTTAAGAATGTCAAGAATCCAATGTTTAAAAAGGCTGAGTTTGAATTTGATTAGGAATATTTAATTCTTAAACAAATTCTAAATGATGAGGACAATGTTACTGTCACAAAAAAACCTAGGACAAAAGATAATGTCAAACTCCCCAAGACAATTAGTTTTGCCCTTGATAATACTCAGGGTCTAGAAGATGTTGTCAAAACTAGCAAGACAGCAAGTTCATAAGTTGTTGTAGAGACAATAAGATTAAATCATACTATCAAGACAGTCTCATCTAAACCTATTGTTAACACTAGTAATACAGTAACTTCTAAACCTACTATCATGAAGACCAAGAAGAACAGGATTGAAAAGTTGGGAATAAACAAGAAAAATGATTATGGTTATATTCCTAATGGTCCAAGGAAATTGTATAACAACTGTGGGTCTTCTAGTCATTTAACTCATGCATGTACCAAGAGTAAGTCTGAAGTAAAACATGTTACATGTGTTAATGGAAATTTGCATAGTACTCCCTTGATTGACATCAAGTATCTCATTGTGGAAATATTGATTGCATGCCATGCAAGTTAAATATGTTGAGCATCTACTTTAACATGCCTATTGCTTCCAATAATGTATGCTTGTATAAATCTGTCAAAACTGAGAAGGCTAAGACACCAAGCTCTACTAAAGCTAGGATGGGCAAGCCACCCAAGAACAAGAGTCCAAAACCAATTATCAAATCTAAATTGGTGGCTACAAGAGTCATGTTAAAAGATAATGAAAGAAAACCAACTAATCCTACCTTACACTGTGATTTGGCTTAAGCTAGATGGACCCAATGAGAATTGGGTAGCAAAAGCAACTTGAAAATCTTGTTTTGCAGGGCTACAAAAAAATAAAAGAATCATGTGGATCATTGATAGTGGATGCTCAGGACACATGACAGGTGATAAAGCCCTATTATCATAGTTCAAGGAAATGGTTGGCCCTTATGTAACCTTTGGTGACAACAACATTGGTTTCACAATGAGATATGACATATTGGAAGTTGGTAACTTGAAGATTGAGAAAATTGCTCTAGTGAATGGCTTGAAGCACAATCTATTGAGTGTTACTCAATTTTGTGAAAAAGGTTTCAAAGTGAGTTTGATCAAGACAGATGCTCAATTGTCAACAAGAAGATATGAGAAAAATTTCTTCAAGGAGTAAGGAAAAGTAGCCTATTCATTGTTGATCTTGACTCAGTAAGAAAGGATAAAATCTACTGTTTCTATAGCAAAGTTTCATCCTCTGAAAGCTGGCTGTGGCACAAGAAGCTTTCTCATTTGAATTTCAAAGCTATAAATTATCTGATGAAGAGAGAATTGGTGAAAGGCATTCCTCAACTTGAATTCTGTCAAGAAGGATTGTGTGAGGATTGTCAAAAAGAGAAACTAAGGAGAACTACTCACAAAAGCACTCCTAGTAGTTCAATAAATGAATTTTTTTCAACTTATTCATTTGGACTTATTTGGTCCTGTGAATGTGCAGTCACTGGCAAAGAAAAGATATGTTCTTGTGATGGTTGATGATTTTTCAATATACACTTGGGTGAGGTTCTTAGCAACCAAGGATGAAGCTGCACAAGAAATTATTGATCTAGTAAGAGTCCTTGACAAGAATCCCAAGTTCAAAGTTCAAACCTGATTTTTGAAAATTGATTGCATGTCCCGAGAGCCTCTCATAATTGTTTAGCAAATTTTTCACAGTTAGAACTTCTTTTTTCTCTACTCTGAAAAAAAGAAGCTATCATCCGTAAAGAGGAGATGCGTGATGGCTTGAGCTTCCAAACTAATTCTACAGCCCGTGATTTTCCTATCCATGGCAGCCTCTGTAATAGCTTTTGATAACCCTTCTACACAGAAAAGAAAAAGGTAAGCCGAAAGAAGATCGCTCTGGCGTGGCCCACGTTTAGGAGAAAATGGTCCAACACTCGAGCCATTCAAATGGATAGAGTATGAAACCGTCGTTACACAAGGCATCATCCATCAAACCCATTTCTCAGATAATCCCATATGACACATTCCTTTTTTCAAATACCCTCGGCTCACACGATTGTAAGCCTTCCTAACATCTAATTTTAAGGTCACTTCCCCTTCACCACCATTGTGCTTTCTTTTCATGTGATGCAAAACTTCAAACGCAATCAAGACGTTGTATGTGATACTTCTACCCGACAAAAAAGCTGATTGGTTTTCCGATATCGACGCTAGTAAGATTTTCTTCAATCTATTTGTGAGCACTTTAGCTAATATCTTATACAATACATTACATAAAGTGATAGGACGATAATCACTCATGCTTTCAGCATTGTCTTTTTTTGGGATTAATACAATAGTAGTGTCAAATACTTCCACAGGGAACAAAACCTCATCCAACCATTGCTTACAGCAGGTAAACACTTCTTTCCCCAGTATGCTCCAAAAGTGCTGAAACAAGGCTGAGTTAAGCCTATCCGGACCTACGGCCTTGTCCGGATGAATTTGGTTTATGGCTTTAGTAAATTCCTTCAATGTCAAGCCTGCAGGTAAATCATTATTCTGATTTGGATTAATAACCCCCTCCTCTCGAGGAGTACTGGCTTCATCACATCTATTATCATCTGCAAATATTTGTGCATAGTATTGCTTTACTTCATCACACATATCTGCATATTTTGTCACCACCAGGCTATTTTCTAATTTAAGAGATGAGATATGATTGATCTTTTTCCTTTTTGAAGCAGACGCATGAAAAAAATTAGTGTTTGAATCCCCATCAATAAGCCAGAATGTTTTCGCTCGCTGTCTCCAATAAATTTCTTCATGAAGCATCAAATCATTCATTTTATTTCTTTCCTCCGAGTATTTCTTTACATTCTCTTCATCAACACAGTTAACCAAAGAATTTAATACTTCTTTATACATCTTGACTTTATCACGAAATTTGTGAAAAAAGTTCTTCCCCCGCTTGGCCATAAACCCAGAGACTGATAGCATCTTCAGCAAGATATGTGAGGGTGGAAGATTCCTCCAGTAACTCGTCACTTCATCATGAAACTTGTCCTCTTTTAACCAGGTGTTTTCAAAATGAAAACAAAACTTTTTGTGACAGAATCCAGTATTACACAGTTCAAGAAGTATTGGGTCGTGGTCTGAGCATATCATATATATCACCTTGAGCTTACATAAGGGAAATTTTTGCCACCACTATCCTGTAACAAAAGCTCTGTCCAACCGCTCTCGAACCTACTCATCTGTTCCTCTACACCTCTCTCATGTGTACGCTCCACCAGTTAACTCCATTAGCGAACTATCTTCAACATCTTTTCTAAAACCAGCAAACAAAGTTTGGGGATGTAGGTGACGACCTTTCTTATCCGATGAAACAAGCAAATCGTTAAAATCTCCAAAAATTAACCAAGGCAGTTGTGATTTATTTGCTAGGTACCTGATAAGGTCCCACGAATTCCGTTTGCGACCTCTCTCGGGAAAGCCATAAAAACATGTTATCCTCCACTTCTCAGTACCATTCTCCAATATGAAGACATCTATATAATTCGATGTTGATTCCAGAACTACATAAGAGATAGTAGCTTTCTAGAAAATTGCAAGCTCACCACTCCTGCCTATCTTATCAACTAAAAAATGATGAGCAAAACCAAACCGATTACTGAGATTCTCTATTCTACTTCCTACTGATATAGTTTCATATAAAAACATAAAGTCGGGTTTATGAGACTTCATTAAATCTCCAAGAATACGAACTGTACTGGTGTTCCCCAACCCCCGACAGTTCCAGGCTAGATAATTCATTTTGGCTGGCTAGCTTACAATGCAAGCTTATCCAAATTAGTTGTTGAGGATGCTGAAAAATCCAAATCAGAAATAACAGCTTCCATGTGTTTTCCTTTAAGCCCACCTTCAATCTTCATTGTGACATACGGCCCACTTCTGCGCCTCTTTCTTTTCTCCACATTAAGCCCATTTAACTCCTCCAACTCACGCCCATCCATAAAATTTGAAGTACCTCCTTTTCTCGTTTGGTTGTTAAACAGTATGTTATCGACTACAGTCAAATGATTATCTCCCCGAAATTTCGCCAAATCCCTACTATCACTTTCCTGAACAAACACCTTCTCCTAATTTTGTTTAATTCCTTCCGAAAAATTAGTTTGATTCTTATCCCTTCATAACTGCCACTCCCACTCTGTATATCCCTATTCCCTAAGCCATTTGCTTCGCCCCTGTCCGGCCACCCTACGAGGCGGCACTCACAACCAATTCCCCCACTCCTTGTTATCATTGTTGTTCCTCTGATCAATAAATCTTCTACAAAAACTCTCTGTATGTGTCACCATACCACAGGTGAAACAAAAGTCTCAAAGGCTCTCGTATTTACACGTGACAACAAACTCAGTTTCATTCCTCCTCATGATTTTCTTTTGAGTGACTTTCGAACATCTAGTTTGATTTTAATTCTCATGCATTCCCTCCATATACTGGTGTTATTCTTCACATCATAATCTAAGAATTCCCCAAAAAATTCCCCAGTTGCTTACCTACCATATCTCCTTAATGAGCTCCTTTGCATAGTCCTTTAACAATTCTCCCTCACCATTGGCCAGGGATGCAACAAGATTGCCTATGAAATTCTTGTAACACCTAGTACTTGAGGTCACAGCTTTCGTATATCGCCTTCTTAGCAGAGGCATTGGCAAAGTCTACCTGTTTGGCAGCCTTCTCCAGCTTCTCCTCCATATCTAGCTTCTCGCCAACAGCTTTGAGTGCTTCTTTCTGAGCTTCGTCGCGCTCCCTCTCAAGTTCTTTCTTCTTCTCATCCCAGCTAGCTTTCTGATCCTAGCTCCCACTCTTGGATCTGACCCTCGAGGTCAGTTACTTGCTTCCCCAGCTCCTCATTTTTCTTCTTTGATGTCTCAAAGCCAGTGCACAGCTCCATAACGGTTGAGGTGAACTGAAAGTTAGAGCATTGATATAATACGGAAAATGAAGCCAATAACTTTAGCTTTTAAGATATAAATATAAGTACACTGTGAGAGAGGTGACATTATTTACTTGATGCATCTGCCTTTGAGCCTGTTTAGCAGCAGTCTCCTCAGTTTCCATTCCAATCTTGTGTTTAGGCTTAAGACGGTACTTATGCTTCGTACCTGATACTGCCAAAAGAACAGCAATAAACAAGGGGTTAAGAGTGAGGCAACTAACATGTAAACAAGCACAAGTATACAGCATCACAATTTTACAAAAAAGGGCAAATCCCTAGGCAAATTAATCCCACCACGAAGTTGACCTCTATGAGTATAATCGACTAAGTTGTTATGAATGATGAAATTCATCGAGCTTCTCAGTATGTTAAACAAAGACTCTAATCGACTCTGTAAATATTCTACACACTAATCTAGTGTCTCTAATATAGCAGAACACCGTAAGCAGCCACGAAAAACATACATCTCAAATAATCAATTTCAAAATGTATCTTAGGAAATGGCACTGGGATGTTATAATCCTCTATAAAGAGAGAATGTGTAGCAGGGTTCAGTAATTTCAACAGTGTCAATTGTATAACTCATTCTTTAATAAATTTCGTAGGAGGGTATATCACATTTTTCAAAGAAAAGCCGTGTTATCTATACAACTTGAAATGGTATCTCAGAAAAGGGTTAGCTGGGGTTGTAACTCACCACATCCGGGCACCCCAGCTTTTGAGGCAGTGGCATAAGTGGCCATACGATCACAAACCGTCCTTTAAAATATTAGAGGTCTATCGTCCTCTTCATCAGTAAAATCCTCAGACTTGGACTTTCTTTTCATTGCTTTAACAACATTCGTTGACGAGTCTGTATCCATCAGATTCTTTCAGACTCCTAAAATAGTGAGATATCACTGTAAAAGAGCAGATATCATGAAAAACCAGATCATTAGTGAAACATCAAACAGTTATGGATGCCACAAAAACAAAGAAAAAAACATGCAACTGAAAAATGAACACAAATGTAATACAATAGAAGATGTTCGGTTGTGAGTTGTGACCCTCTGGTCAATTTCTGTAAGCAGTATATATTATACAATTCTGCCATATTCTTGCACCCCATTTTGTAAGCATCAAGAAACAAAAATAAGAGTTTTTACAACCTACATAACCTTAAAACATAAATTAAAGCTAGTTGACTTGAAGGATTTAAAACGTGTGACCCTTGGTGTCTCTCTTGTTAGATTAAGTGTACTCAATTGCCCACAACTAATAAGTATAAATAATTTAGTTCAAGGAAATCCCTTCATCTCATATAGAAGGGGTATTAGCCCATATTCAGACTTCCACACTTGTTGAATTGACATTAGGTCCCTTCTACTCGAATAGAGAAGAATTCTCATGGCCATTCTCTTCTTCTTCTTCTTCTTCTACACTTGCTCGGCTAGAGCTAAATGGGTGGGAAAAGGTAAAGTCAATAACGATGTTTGACCAACTTCACTTGTCCCCCATCTTTCCTGCCTTGACTTGTCTACATATAGAAGATTTCAAAGGAGTGAAAGCAAGTAAAGCAATTCAGGGTAGAAAAATCTTAGAGGTGAGCTTAGACTGTATGACCTTAATGAGGTAGAAAATATTGAAGAAGCAAATAAAGCAAAGCTTTGTGAGAAGTCCAATATTCAGGGTTTACTATTGAAGTGGAGGTACTACAAATATGAGGATGAGAACAAAGAATACAACAACGAGGTTGTTATGGAAGGTCCGGAACCTCACAGAAATCTGAAAGTATTGAGAATTGAAGACTTTATGGGGAAGAAGTTTGCAACATGGATGACAATTATGACCAACTTGGTGAATATCACATTGAAATACTGCAACAGATGTGAAGTACTTCCACCACTGGGTCACCTTCCTAAACTCAAGCAGATGTGCAATGCAAGTTTAGCCAAATCAGTTGTTGAGGATGCTGGAAAATCCAAATCAGAAATAACAGCTTTCATGTGTGTTCCTTTAAGCCCACCTTCAATTTCTATTGTGACATACGGCCCATTTCTGCGCCTCTTTCTTTCCTCCACAATAAGCTCATTTAACTCCTCCATAAAATTTGAAGTACCTCCTTTTCCCGCTTGGTTGTTAAACAATATGTTATTGACTACAGTCAAATGATTATCTCCCCGAAATTTCGCCAAATCCCTACTATCACTCTCCTGAACAACCACCTTCTCCTGATTTTGTTTAATCCCTTCCAAAAAATTAGCCTGATCCTTATCCCTTCCTAACTGCCGCTCCCACTCCGTATCTCTCTCTTCCTTAAGCCATTTGCTCCACCCCTGTCCGGCCACCCTATGAGGCGGCGCTCGCAACCAATTCCCCCACTTCTTGTTATCATTGTTGTTCCCATGATCAATAAATCTTCTACAAAACCTTTCTGTATGTGTCACCATACCACAGGTGAAACAAAAGTCTCAAAGCCTCTCGTATTTACACGCGACAACAAACTCAGTTCCATTCCTCCTCATGGTTTTCTTTTGACTGGCTTTCGATTTCGAACATCTAGTTTGATTTTAATTCTCATGCATTCCCTCCATATACTGATGTTATTCTTCGCATCATACTAAGAATTCTCCAAAAAAAATTCCCCTCCGCCACTGCTTTCGAACATCTAGTTTGATTTTAATTCTCATGCATTGCCTCCATATACTGATGTTATTCTTCGCATCATACTAAGAATTCTCCAAAAAAAATTCCCCAGTTGCTTACCTACCATTTACGTCATGAAGCCTGTTGGTAACTCATGGATTTGAACCCATATAGTCATATGCCAAAGCGGGACTTTTAAAGGTTCCTCCCCCACCGGAATCGTGCTTATGCTTAGCATTGCATTATCTGACAGTTTTGGCCGCAGTTAATAATGTTGGACGTGGGTCTATTACTAACAATAACAACCTAGATGTTCTTACTTTTAGCACACTTCCGTAGAAAATTATTCATGTACCAGATCCACAAGTTTTAACAGGACAGGTTCCAAATTGAGAAAATTATATAGTAAAAAGCCACGACATATGAAAGCACCGAATAAAAGCAAGTAGAAACTTTTAGTGCCTTGGTGACTAACATTGCACAAGATGTTGCCCCAACCCTCATACCAAGTCTTCGTGACCGGCCAACTGACATTGGATAAAATTAGTAGTGTGGGATCAACTTGGCAGCTTAGTGTCCAAAAAATTAGTAGCGTGTAACAAAATGGCCCGAAAATACTGTTCGACAAATAAAATGGCTCAATGACCCTACTCATGTGGAATTGTGGATGTGAGGCCACCATTATCATTTGCGAGTTTGGCCTATTATAGCTGCTCAATGTTGACCATTGACGAAAACTGCATTATTTATGAGAGTAATAGTCCTAGCAAGTTGCACCCATCACAACAAATTTCGTTTTCATACTCGTACCAATCTGAATTCTAATGAATTTTATATCCTTTTAATAAATATTTTTATTTTATAAATTCATATTAATATGATTTAAAATTTAAAAAGTGTGATAACTAAAATTATATAAACTATAAAATAAAATGTGAATAAAAAATTATAATATAATCAATTATTAAAAAATTATAAATAATTGACCAATTTGGTAAATATTATAATTGAGTCATTTTTCTGCAAAAAAAATTATAATTTAGGCCACCAAAAGTGCAATTAAGTATAATTTCACTAACGTCCGTTAAAAAAATTGACGGAATGCAATCAAGTGCTGAAAAATAAATAATTTAGCCAGTTAATTTTTATAATTGAGTCATTTCAAACTGATAACTTTTATAATTGAGTCATTTTTCTGTAAAAATATTATGTTTCAGGCCATTAAAATACAATTAAGTCTCCTTTTAATTCTAAGCATAAAAAATAAATATTTTTGTAATAGCAGTTTTAAAACATGAATTATCTTGCCTTTACAATCATACATTTTAGTTTACCTAAATAATATACACTAAGGTAATATATATTAGAAAAAATAAAGTTTGAAATAATGTAATTCAACATTATCAAAATAAAATAAGACACTCTAGTATGAAAATTGACGGAATACAATCAAGTGCTAAAAAATAAATAGTTTAGCCATCAAACTGATAACTTTTATAATTGAGTCATTTTCTGTAAAATGATTATAGTTCATGCCATTAAAATACAATTAAGTCTCCTTTTAATTCTAAGTATATAAAATAAATATTTTTGTAATAGCAGTCTTAAAACATGAATTATCTTGGCCATACAATCATACTTTTTAGTTTACCTAAATGATACTATATACTAAGGTAATATATATTAGAAAAAATAAAAATTGAAATAATGTAATTCAACATTATCAAAATAAAATATGACACTCTAGTATGAAAATTACACAAGCAGGGGTGAGGGGACCATGCACTTGGGGAAAAAATGGATATTTTAAATTAGCAAGCAACTGCAACTTGAAATGCATCCCATGCATTTTCATTATCTCTCCGATCCGGCCACCGAAATATACCTCAAGAATCAATTAAACAAGTCAAACTAAGAAAAAATGGCTGAAATGATCGTAGCTGATTTTGCTAACGGACTGCTTGGCAAGCTTGTTTCACTTGCAGCCGAAGAAGTCATTCAGGCTTGGAATCTTGATGAAGATCTCGACACACTCCGCCAGAGGTTGGAATCAGTTGGTGCTCTGCTGTACGATGCTCATTCCAAGAATTTAATCTTGTCTACTGCCAAGGACTGGTTCAACAAGCTTGAAGCTGTTGCTAATGTCGCTAATGTATTTATGGATGAACTTGCCTATCAAGTTACTCGAACAAAAGTGGAGAGTCGGCGCCGTAAGGCATTAGACTTCTTCAACCCTTCCAAAAACACCTTGTTATATCGTTCCAAGGTGGCTCGTAAAATCAAGTCTCTTGAAGCTTCCTTTGATCAAATTTTCAAAAATGCTCAAGACCTCGGACTTCAGCCTGTAGCGTATTTAAGTTCAACTATACAAACTAGAGACATCCGCAGCACTGCGCCTTCTGAAGCCAATGAACTTATAGTTGGAAGAGATGAAGATGTAGCAAACCTAGTACGAGAGGTGTGCGAAAATCACCAAGAGAATTTACGGGTTGTTGCTGTAAAAGGGATGGGAGGTCAAGGCAAGACAACTCTTGCTTGTATACTTTTCGAATGTGATGATGTCATTAAAATGTTCCCCAAGAGGATTTGGGTTACTGTATCCGATGAGTTTGATTTCATCAAGATATTAAATCAAATGGTACAGTCGCTCACTTCAACTAACCTGGGGTTGACAAATGTACAAGGACTTGTCAATGAGCTTCAGAAGCATCTAAAGGGGGGCAAGTTTTTACTCGTTTTAGATGATGTCTGGAATGAGGAACAGGTCAAGTGGGACAACTTGAGAAAATCTTTGCTTAAAGTTGGTGGTGACAAAGGGAGCTGTATTCTAGTAACCACCCGTAAACAGGAAGTTATAGATGCCATGTCACGTTGTGTTTGTTATCCTGTGCAAAAATTATCAGAGGAAGACAGTTATGCATTGTTCAAGAAAATAGCATTTTCAGATGGAGGAGTTTTAGAGACAGATATATTTGCGGCCTTGGGGAGAAGCATGGTAGATAGGTGTGGTGGCCTACCTCTGGCAATAAAAGCACTCGGGGGTTTATTGTACTCCAAGTCTGAGCAAGAGTGGATAGATATCAAAAACAGTGAAACATGGCAATCAAAAAATGTATTGCCTTCCTTGAAGTTGTCATATGATAATTTACCTTTCTTGTCATTGAAACAATGTTTCGTCTATTGCTCTATTATGCCAAAGGATTCCGTTATTTATAAGGATGAGTTGATACAGATCTGGATGGCTTTGGGGTTCCTCCTGCCTCCCATGAGAAGTACCGCACAAATGGAAGATATTGGCAACCAATATTTCAACATGCTACTCTGGAATTCTTTGTTACAGGATGTAAAAAGGGATCAATATGGAAACATTACCAGTTGCAAGATGCACGATCTAGTGCATGATCTTGCACTAGATTTATCTGAACATCACTCTGGAACCCTGAAGGCAGGTCAAGAGCTAAATCATGATCTCAAGGCTGTATACGTGAGGGTTGATGAAGGAGTTTCAGATATAAAACCAACAATTCTAAAGAGAAACTTTGAGAGAGTACAAATGTTACATGCAGGGGCTTATATCCTTCGTGATGATGTGCTGCCTTACTTAACACACCTGATTGTTTTGGTGTTGAAAACTGATCGTAAGGCTGCTAAAGAGTTGCCAAGTTCGTTACGCAAGCTGAAATATCTTAAACATCTCGACATTTCATATTTCAACTCTGGATTACTACCTAGTTACATCACAGAACTCTACAACTTGCAGACGTTGAGGGTTGGCAGACTATATGAGCTTCCAAACAAGTTTTGCAACTTAATTAACTTGAGACATCTATACATTAAGGAGAGAGATGATGGTAAAAGATGCATGTTTAATGGGATAGAGAGGCTGACTAGTTTGCAAACGCTGCCTCATTTTGTTGTGAGTAAAGATCAAAACTCTCTCGTTGGACAACTTGGAGGGTTGAAAAATCTTAGAGGCAAGATCAGACTGTATGGGCTTAATGAGGTGGAAAATAATGAAGAAGCAAGGAAAGCAAAGCTTTGTGAGAAACCCGGTGTTGAGCAATTACTGTTGAAGTGGAAGAACAATGAAGATGAAAGGGAAGACAAATATGAGGATGTGATGGTAGGATTGGAACCTCACCGAAATCTGAAAGGATTGAAAATAGAAGGCTTTATGGGGAAGAAGTTTGCAACATGGATGACAATGATGACCAACTTGGTGGAAATCACATTGAGAGATTGCAAGAGGTGTCAAGTACTTCCACCACTGGGTCACCTTCCTAAACTCAAGGAGTTGATGATAGTTGATATGAGAAATGTGAAGGTTATTGGGAAGGAATTAAGTGGTGTAGATACAACAACAACAACAGCACTGTATCCATCACTAATAGAATTCTATTTGGGGAATATGCCAGAGCTAGAAGAATGGGTAGAAGGAGGAGTTGTGAGTAGAGGGGGTAATGATGCCCACACTGTTTTTCCTATACTTGAGAAGTTGTATATCTACAATTGTCCAAGGTTGAGAAAGATCCCCAATAGTTGTTTTCCGTCCTTGAAGGTGTTGAGTATTGAAAATTTGGAGAGCAGTATGATACTGGAAAGTATGAGCACAAATGTAATGAGCTCACTCACCTATCTATGGCTGCGGAATATCAGAGATTCATCTTCTTCTGGTGGTTCAAATTCAAACATAGAATCAATAATAAACCTGCTATTAAAAAACAATTCTCCGTCTTTGACCCAATTATACCTAGATGACTTGGAGGGTTTAAAACGTGTGACCCTTGGTGTCTCTCTTGTTAGTTTACGTGTACGCCGTTGCCCACAACTAATAAGTATAAATATTTTAGTTCAAGGGTCGTCACCTGCTCTAAAATATCTTTATATTGAGGAAATCCCTTCATCTCAGTTACAAGGGGTATTTGCCCATATTCAGACTTCCACACTTGTTCAATTGACATTAGGTCCCTTCTACTCGAATGAAGAAGAATTCCCATTCCCATTCTATTCTTCTTCTTTATCAAATTCATTTCCTAACCTAGCTACCCTAATATTGTATGGGTGGGAAAAGGTAAAGTCAATAACGCTGTTTGACCAACTTCACTTGTCCCCCATCTTTCCTGCCTTGACTGAACTATCTATAGAAGATTTCAAAGGAGTGAAAGCTCTCCCGGATTCAATAGCAAACCTTCCATCTCTCAAGACATTAGAGATTTTGTTTTGTGAGAATTTGGAGATTCTCCCCATGTTTGACCAATCTCATCCCCTTGAAGACCTGGACATACTTCACTTGACCAACTTCACTTGTCCCCCATCTTTCCTGCCTTGACTGAATTGACTATACGGGATTTCAAAGGAGTGAAAGCTCTCCCGGATTCAATAGCAAACCTTCCATCTCTCAAGACATTATATATTTGGAATTGTGAGAATCTGGAGAGTTTGCCCATGTTTGACCAATCTCGTCCCCTTAATCGGCTATCTATAATTGGGTGTCCAATTGTGAAAGAAAGATATAGCAAGGGGAGTGGGCCAGAATGGTTTAAGATTCAACATATTCCAAGTGTAGACATTTGATTAGAGCAGTTCTTCCGACTCTGTAAAATGGAACTGGATTTGGTGTTGGAGCATCAAAAGGAAAAAAGGTCAGTCTTTGTATTGTCACTAGCTACTGGACTATTTCTCTTGTTTTATTTATTCAAAGCTTATCTGCATAAACACTGGGTGGCATTTACTAGAGTATATTACATGTTTCACTGACATGGTATGTTAGTATGTGTGATTTTGTGAATCCTTTTCATACACTCGTTACTAAACAAATACAATTTTCTACACTTGTATCTTTTGTTTCAACTTTTGGATTAGAATATGCTCATTTTGATTTGATCTTCTGGACATTAAATAAAGAATATATATATCTCTGCAATAACAATATTGAAACAGAAACCTTGTTACATAAAGGTTTTTCAACCCCTTCCATCTCTCAAGACATTATTTATTATGAATTGTGAGAATCTGGAGAGTTTGCCCATGTTTGACCAATCTCATCCCCTTGAACACCTATCTATATTTGGGTGTCCAATTGTGAAAGAAAGATATAGCAAGGGGAGTGGGCCAGAATGGTTTAAGATTCAACATATTCCACGTGTAAGATTTGATTAGAGCAGTTCCAATAGAAACCTCTATCCAACTCTGTAAAAGGTCAGTCTTTGTATTGTCACTAGCTATTGGACTATTTCTCTTGTTTTATTTATTCAACGCTTATCTGCATAAACACTGGGTGGCATTATTAGAGTATATTACATGTTTCAGTGACATGATATGTTAGTATGTGTGATTTCGTGAATCCTTTTCATACAATCGTTACGAAACAAACTAGGCTACACGCCAAAGTTGTCAGCAAGTTAGTGATTACCTTCTCGCTTGAAACCCTAGATTCTTGTGTGCTACAGTTCTTTACAATACACTACATCATACATCGATCGAAACTTCCCATGGTCATATCTCACAACAAGTCTCTCTCCATTCCGTCTATGGGAGCATCAGTTGTACCCATCCCGGAGACGAAGAAAACGCCCACAATCGGTTTTCTTGACATCGCTGATAAGGAGATAAATGGCGGTAAGATCCCTTCCTATCTATTTAGTTCACAAGAGTTAAACGTCTCCAATAGAACCCCAACGTTTTAACTAGAGCAAATGGTTCGATTCTTGTCTCACCTCCTAATGATTTCTTTAATCACGCTTCTTTGTCTTGAAATTGTTGTTGTTATGGCTTTGCTAAACATGCTGCTGTCGAGTTTGATTTTGAAGAGATTAAGCACACAATGCTTCGCATCTATGCATTTATAGGTCTGAAAAATGTCTATAAGGATCATGCATGGTACTTAATCTTTAAGTTTAAGAATTAGTCTTCAATGTTACGTGCTGTCAAATTGAGTCCTCTTGAAACTTCTGGTTGTGTTTTTTATTTAAAAATATGGTCTGAAGGTCATTCAATCTCTGTTGTCCCTAAAAAGATACCTACATGGGGTCACTATCCACAATATCTTCTTTCTGTATTGGTCCACACAAGACTTGTGCTACATAGGTCATGCCTTAAGAACCCACATTGCCATGTCTGCTGAAACCTTTAAAAATGTTAGTCGTCACGAACCTCAGCCACGTGCTATGCTTCTCATTAACATGGACAACAATAACCCTAAGCCTGCATACATTTGGGTTCAAATAATGGAAGCAATTGTCTGGATTAAGGTTCAATACCAAGATATGCCAATCTGTCAACGACGTTTGTCTCCTATACATGATGTCTCGACTTGCCCTTGTATCTGGCCAGCTTGGTCCACTCCAATGTTAAACAATGAGGTGTCTACAGACTCTAGGAATTACCGCGATGAACCCTCCATGTCCTCTTCCAATTATTCTAACCAAATGATGACAGAGCCAGGAGAGGAAGGCCAAAGTGTTTACTTCCCCTGCCCCACTTTCTCTGACTATTGTTGTGGCTTAAACTTGAAAGCAGGTGATTCATGGACAGCTAAACAAGACAAGGAGCAGGTCTATGACTCAAAATGCAAAAGACCATTGCAGGTAGGGAGGCAGGAAGGGTTGCAGGAAAAGTGGGAGAAGTCTCAAGCCAGGAGCAGATCAGATGTTCAAGAGCATGTTGATCAAAATGAGGCTACGCGGGTTGATCAAAGGTGGAAGCCACAACAAGAACCTACTAATGATGCTCTCCAGGATGCTCATCCGAATGCTCTCAATGATGCTCCCCATGAAGCAAAATCTGAAGCACCTCATGATGCATCTCATATGGCATCTCATATGGCTGGTTGACAGCAACAACCTTTTACTTGTTGCTTACTAGGACGTCTCTTTTGGTTGTTATGTTTCATCACTCTTTTCTTGTTTACTACATGTGTAAACTACTATGGACTTATTCGTTGCTTGCAACGGATGCTGTTGATATTCAATCCCTGAATTTTTACTCATTCGGGAGACCCCTTGGTTGGTTTTTATAAAATTATTAAATTTAGCTAAAAAATAGGAGTTCTGGTGATCATTTTTTTGGTTAATTAGTTCTGGTGATCATTGTTTATTCGCGTAATGACAATTTGGATGACATGCATGCAACACAGAGAACTGTAGAAGCTTAATATATACTCCGTACATCAATACGTCTCTAATCTAAGATTTAAATAAAACAATATATCTTTAATGCTGGCTTTTTAGAACTTTATATCATGAGAATTATAAAAGCTACGAAATCATAATAAAAAATGTAAATAAATGATACAAAATCATAATTTTATTTAAATAATTATAATAAAATGTTTATTTAGAACTTAATTTATTATAAAATCTCAAGTAATTTTAATATTAAAAAATGGTACTTTTTTATGATAAATAAGTTTTTGCCATAATATTAACATATATATATATATATTAATATACACATTAATCCTTAATTATTGTTTGCGTACAAGAACATGACATAACTAATTTTATATCTTATATACAACAAATATTATAAATTAACACCGAAATACTTGGAAAAAAAATAATTAACGCCGGAAATATAAGACTTTTACGATTTTCGTTTAATCCAAGTGGGTATAAATATAATTTTCGTTTTAATCCAAGTTGGTACGCATTTAATTTGGAATCTATAATTAATAATTGTCTTCCTGTTAGTTTACTCTATTATAAAATGGAAAGTTTAAGACATATTTTATATACGTTCTTGATGTAATTTTCAGAAACTAACTATTGGAAGTTATTCCTTGTTACGAGGACTTAAACTTTCATGTTTGGATCTAAGACATTTTCTTAGTGTAATCCATAAATAAATTGAGTAGAAGTTGCTAGCTTGAAATGGGTTAAATGCGATTGTCCCACATAGAGAAGATAATATGGGTATGAGTGTTTTATATGCATATATGTGCAAGAGTAGTGTCAACTACTAAGGCATGTGAGTGTGCATAGTGTACTAGTGTGCCCTCGCGCGCGCACACACACGCGTCGCCTCGCCTCGGACAGGGCGGAAGGGCGATTTGGACGAATGTCTCGGCGTCTCGCGTACGCGAGCCGACCTAGGCGAGGAGTTTTATTACATAATTAATTATGACTTTAAATATTATTTTAATATGAATATTGAATGTCTGTTAGAGTGCCTGTCTCTGATGGAAGAGACTGGGTCAGAGTTTATAAAATCTGATGGACCACCACATCTGAATTTAGCAGTAAACTCTGATGGAAGGCTGGATCAGAGTTTGACTGCTTTTTAAGTCATAATATTTATTTTAATTAATGTTTTATCTACTGTTACATTTTATTGTATTATATATACATAAAAATGTTGGAGATAGATGAGATGAAGTTTTGACGCAAGTTTGAGAAAACCCTAGCAGTCATACTCTGTATCTTCCACATTCATATTATACAGATTATACATAGGTTTTCTGGGCGAACTGAGGTGCAGATCGCTATTGAGTGCTACGTATCTATGGACGAAGTACTCTGTACTGTTTTATCCTGGAAGTGATATTGCTGCAACCCAACACAGCGTAGTGGGACAATAATTTCTTCAAGAACAATCAAGACTTCTAGTATGGTTTGGCGACTCAGCTGTTTTTTTGGCTCTATCAGTGTATGTTTAAAAGTTTCTGTTAGATCTAAATTTTCTATCTTTTCTTTGGTCTTTGCAATTACTGATTGATATATCTTGTTCTTACCTTCGTACTTTATTTTGTTAATTGGTTTAATCTGTTTGTTCTTATTAAATTATTTATATAACTGTCTCATTATTTTGTTTAGTTTTTAATTACTCCCAACATTCTCACGTCTGTATTCATAACGTATCATGTCCTTCGTAATTAATTGGTTTATGGTGATTTCCATCCATCTATAAGTTAAAATTGTGAAGCGTATATGAAAATGACATTGATAATACTTGTGCAGCGATGCTTAATTGAAATCAAAAGAAAAGCATAATTCAATTGAAAATCAGTGCAACTAGCTGAGTAATTTATTTGATCGAATAGTACTATTTCATGTTGATCTATTTAGGTAATTGTCTTGGGTGAGTACGGACAACAGAGTCAACGTTTATCACCATCATATCAAACTCAAGGGATCCATTTCGGTCATGGTACAAAGACTGGATTCATATATCAAAAATGGTATACACGTTCAATTGTTTTCAAGAATGGTACAACTAATCCCCTATTTTGGCGAACACAGTTGTATGTATATTAATCTCTTTAACTATTGTGTTTGTTGTGTGCAACGGCGAACATATTACCAAATATAAATATTGTGTTTCCATTTTCCCACGGCGAACAGGCAATAAATCATCATTGTTGTGTCTGCATGCTCCACTGGCGAACACATCAAACATAATACAATGGTGTTTGCATTATGGCACGGCGAACACTTCATGTTATGAGATGTAACAAAAACGACGTCGTTAGAGAATGTGTACGAAGCTGGTGATTTTATCTTATCTAAACACAATCTAACAAAAATACCGAATAATACACTTTTCGAGGCACGTTACCTTATCTTATCTATCCACTCTATCTATATTATCTACCATTTCAGCTGATTGTTCCTCACATCTACCAACGGAAAAAGGTCCATTTTCTCTCTTTTCTCTTTACTTGTTGCTTATTGCTTATTATTTCGAGTATACCTTATATTGCTAGTATATTGTTTATTGTTTTGATTATACCTTATATATGATTTTCATTATATATTACATATAGTGCATATCTTGTTTGTTTATAGATGTTAGTTTCTACTTGTTCATATATTAACTGCTCGTTTACACTATTAGTTTAAATTTTTACAACTAATTATCCATAATTAAACTAATTGTGATACATTAACAAATTACACTATAAAATGCATAAATTGTTAGTAATATAATTATAATTACAATAAATTTTATTATATATGTTAATGTATGGAATAAATTTGACATGCTATTAATTAATTAAAAATGTTGTTTAAAATTTAGGATAATGGAAGATCCGGTGAATGTTAATTTTTTTTGGGATGGTGAAATAATTAGACGGGATGATGATATAAGATATTCTATAGATCCCCAGAAAATGCAGTATATTAAATGGGGAACCTCATATGATGAGTTGAAGGAAATTGTGTATAGATTAATGCAGATTAGTAGTTCACATTGGAATGTGAAGATGAGGTTTAAATATCCTCAATTAGGTCTTGGTAATGTAGTAAGTGGATATTACATTATTGGTGTTGATTGCGATGATGATGTGAGGAGGATGCTGAGTGTTCCTAGGCAGATGCAGATGGGGATGGGTGATGTATCTCTATTTGTGGATGCTGAAAAAATAGTACAAAATGATGTTTTTCGTATCATCAGGGCGGTTACTCACAGCCTAACCAACCTACACAATCAAGTTACGGCACAATGTATGAGAGCAGTCAGTTGCCAGATTATGGTATGACGAGTTAGTCAGATTATTATTTTACTAGAGGAGGTAACAGTGAGCCGTATGTTGGCGGTTCTAGCAGTCATGCATTTGAGGAATATGCTGGTGGTTCAAGTAGTCGTCCATTTGAGGAGTATGAGGGTGGTTCAAGCAGGAATGTGTTTAGTACTAATAATGATAGAGCTGGGCATTCTTATGGACACAATGCTGGTGTGATTTTGTCTCCCCCACGTGATCCATTTACATCGACGGCTGGTAGAAATTTGGCCCTCATCAATGAAAATGAAGAATATGAGCAGTATAGTTCAAGTGATGAAGATTTTTTAGAAGATGACAGCGAAGATGACTCAGACGATGAGGTCGATTTGGGAAGGAATTCGAGGGGTATTGAGCAAGAAGACCATGTTCCAATAGCAGGACCCCATGTTCCAATGGCAGCCTTCTTTGAGAATGAGGATTATACACCAAATACAGTGACGAATCCTGGTGAGATGTTGACTGTTTTTGATCCTCGAAATGCAATATTCTCGGTGGGAACATTATTCCGTGACAAGGACACCTTAGTTGCAGCAGTTAGAGAGGTTCACATCAATAGTGACAGGAACTATAAAGTGGTTAGGAGTAATCGTACTCAGTTCATTGCAAAGTGTGAATTTAGTGACGACTGTCCTTGGAGGTTGCGAGCTGCTTTGATGAAAAAGCATGGACTGTGGGAAATCACAAAGGTGAGAGAAATGCACACATGTGTTAACAACGAGCCGTTGCAGGATCACCGCCGTATTTCAGCAAAATTAATTCCAAGACTTGTGAAACCCCATGTAAGTTTTATAAGTTACCAATATTAACTTGGAATCTTTGATTATAGATAAACTATTTCTGGTGAATTGATGTTATTAAATCATGTAACAGGTGATGGAAAGGCCAAATTTGCCAATCATGACTGTTATGACAATGGTAAACGATGAATACCACCATCGTGTTAGTTACCTAAGAGCATGGAGGGGCAAACAGGCAGCAATTGAGGAGGTCTATGGTAAATGGAGCATGACATATTTTGCACTCCTAATGTTCTTGACTGCTTTGTTACATGCTAATCCAGGTAGTGTAGTTAAGATTGCTGCTGTCCCTCATGAAACATTCCAGGGCACTTCTGTATGCAAGAGAATTTTTTGGTGTCTGAAAGCAATGAAGGATGGTTGGCAGCATGCACGTCCCGTAATTTCAATAGATGGAACATTTTTGAAGGGGAGGTACAAGGGAAAACTCCTTATTGCCATGGGAGTTGATTCGAACAATCACCAATATCCCATTTGTTATGCCTTGGTTGAAGATGAGACATATGAGAACTGGTCTTGGTTTTTGAAGTTGCTCCGTAAACATGTTTGTAAGGAAAGACAGGGTGTGTGCATAATATCAGATCGTGCACCAAGTATTCTTGCAGCAATGAGGGACATGAGGAATGAATTTACGCAACCGTATGGGGTGCATCGGTTCTGCTTGTTCCACGTTAGAAGTAACTTTTCATCACACCACCCCGGTGGAGAGTTGAAGAAGTTGATGTGGTTAGCTGGGGTTACCACACAAGTTAGGAAACATGATGCTTACATGAAAAGAATTGGTCAGATATCTCTTCCCGCATTGCAGTACCTTCAGAACATTCCTGCAGAATTGTGAACCTTGTGTCACGACATTGGTGGATCTCGATATGGGCAAAGTACCACTAATATAATGGAAGGTTTTAATGGTAACATTAGAATGGCTCATTTCCTTCCAGTTACGGCGATGATGGAGTATATCTTCTACAGGACTGTGAAGATAGTGAACACACAAAGGAACATTGTCGAGGAAAGCATGCAAAAGGGTCAAGAGTTTTGTGGAAGGACGACTACAATGCTAACAAAAATTTTGGAGAAAGCTACTGCACATAAGGTTGAGACCTATAGTCGTCAAATGGGGATCTATCAAGTGACGACACACCGATATCATGTTAAATCAGTGTGGAAAGGTGGTAACAAGCAGAATGTAGATATTTGTAAACGTACTTGCACCTGTGACAAATGGATGTGCCACCGTTTACCCTGTTCGCATGTTGTTGCAGGTTGTATGGCAAACAACATAAACTGGAAGCAGTGGATAGGGCCTTATCATTACTCCTCACAGTTGCAGAAGTTGTGGGAACCTATTGTATTTCCTTTGGCACCTACCCAGTACTGGAATTATGCATTGCCCAGGCGTTGGCAACAATATGGGACGTTAGTAGCTGATGAAACTTTGATGAAGGTAAAGAAGAAAAGAGGTGAAAAAGGGCAATCAGTTAGAATCCGAACAGAGATGGACGGTCCCAGGACGACGGTGACATGCAGTCGTTGTAAGCAAGAAGGACATACTAGGCGCAGTGTAAGATGTCCAGAACGTGCAGATTAAGTCTTTATATTTAAAATGTAATATATTTATTGTTATTTTTCTCTATAGATAATAATTGTAATGCGTATTTATCTGTGTGTTTTATAATTTTCATAACTTTTAATTATTTGATCCCATAAGTGATTTCTAGTTTAACTTTGTTAATTCATAAATGTAAGTGACTCTATCTTGAATTTCTTTGATAAAATTAAAGTCACGCTTCTTACAACAATAACAATAATAGCAGAGTAATGGACAACAGTAAATAACACTTTGTAACATAGATATGTAGTTTCACATATAACTATTCGTCATCTTCTGAGTCATCATCTTCTGAAACATATTATGTCTCCGTTTCAGTCTCACACACGTACTCAAAGTAATAAATTTCATAAGTTCTTGAAGTCAACCTGCAGCAAGTTGTTTAATGTTTAACCATAATAAGTTTGGTGTATAATGTTGATGTTTCTTATGTTTGTCATGTTTCGTATATTTCTTAAGTAATGTTTAGTATGTTTCTTAAGTTTGGTTTGTTTCTTATGTAACATTGTTGGTTATTGTTAGTTTAACACTTATATAGCTTATTCTATTAGTAAATATTGAGTCCTTTTAACAACCAATCAAATACAAGCCGTATGACCTAACTTATTTTATTAAAATTACAGGTTGAGTTTGAAGATATGGATAAGGGAAAAAGTCCATCGGAGAATGATTGCTCCCCAGTTTATCAGCTTAATTTTAATAAATTTTCTGCCAATCAACGCATGAAGAATAAAGTCGAGAAAATTTATGTATACTCAAAAGCGTTAGACGTATATTGCAAGAAAATGAAAGAGTTACATAAACGGTACAAGGAAGGGAAAATCTCATATTCGTCGATGAAAATGGAGGAACAGAAAGCAATTAATAAAATTGAAATTGCACAATCAGAAGAATCGGATCTTGACCAGCAAATGAAAGATGAATGGGCGAAGATGGAAGAACTTGCTGAACCTTATAACATTAATGAAGATGCAGAGGAAAGTTCTGATGAAGATGTAACAAAAGCCATTGACCTGAGTGCCGTTTGATAAGTTGAATTATTACTCCGATGTAACTGTGACTGTAATGTGTTTGAAAATAAATTTCACAAGTTACAATTATTACTCCCTAAAAATGCAAGAAACTCAAGTCACGCTGTATATTTCTGGGTAAAAGATGATATTAAAATGAATGATTGGTCATGTCAACTAAAAAGTGAATATTATCCTTTAAACAAGCTACCAAATACGAGCTCTATCAGCAAACATAAAATAATGTTTTATCTTGTTAACTGTGCAAAGTTAAAGTAATGTTATGCAATGTTGTAAAAGTCGATAGGCCTTGTCATATACCAGCAAAGTAAAAGTAATGTTCTGCAAAGTTGAAAATCTCGATAGGTCTTGTCAATTAACTACAACAAGGACTAACAATGCAAAGTAATTCATGTTTAATCACATGTCAAACGAAGTTATGTTTTTATTTCCCTATAAATTTTCATATCTGAGTAAAGGTAATGAAGGGAGTATAACTTTCAGAGTTTGAATATACTTGTACACTTTCTTACTAATCATTTTAATAATATATTGTAGGTAAGGTGCATCAAATGGATAAGGGAAAGAAACCAATGAATCCGGGAGATGTGAGTGAAAAGGGGGGTAAGAAAGCTATGCTGAACAAATTTCTAAGTCTACCTGGGGTTACAAGCCTGAAAAGTATTGGGGAGTCGGTTGGAAAGATCTGTGAAGCTGAAAGGGAGAAAAGAATGCGGGACTATCAAACTAGGAATTTGGAAAAGAAAAAGGCACTAGTCATGAAGGAAATGAAAGAAAAGGTTGGTAGAGACTGGGTACCAACCCAATTAGAATATTGGCACTTCCCTGCTGACGCGGGTCCTATAATGGATGAGAGTCTAAATGCAAAGTGGAAGGTGAATGCAGATAGGGATGCGAATCGCATAAGTGAAACTGAGAGAAGAGTTGCGTTGGACAAAATCAATCAAGACTATCGCGTCAAATACAAGGAAATTGAGGAACGCGAGTTTCTTGAGTGGTGGGCATCTCATCCAAATGGTGAAGCTGAAGATGACAGTTCTGACTAATGAATTATGAAGATGCCAAAAATAAAGATGACTTGTTCATTGTAGTTTTCTTAATGTAATGTTTAAGTTGAATGTCTTCTGTAGCTTTTATGTATTCTATGTACCTTTCATGCATTTCCAATGTTTATGTTTATGTATATGTAACTTTTCAAGCATTAATCATTAAGTCAGTTTTCAGGAGAAATTGTGTATTCCGGGCCATATTTAGGGGGTTAAATAGTGTTGTTAAAAATTTCAATTTTTAAATTTTCTCATTCTTACTACTAATTTGAAGTGCCTAATATAACAACATGTTGTGAAATGGAGAAAATGATTTCTACAAGTTACAATTATTAATCCATAAAAAAGGAAGAAAAACAACTTTTTCATGTTAAATCGGTGTATTCCAGGCCATATTTAGGGGGTAAAAAAGTGGTTGAAAAAAATCCAAATTCTAAATTTCCTCATTGTTACTACTAATTTTAAGTGCCTACTATAGCAACATGTTGTGAAATGGGCAAAATGATTTAAAGTAGTTACAATTATTAATCAAAAAAATGGAAGAAAATCTATTTTTTCAATAAAATATGTGTATTTCAGGCCATTTTAAGGTGCTTAAAAAGTGGTTGATAAATTTTCAATTTTATAATTTTCTCATTGTCACTACTAATTTGAAGTGCCTACATTAACAACAAGTTTTCCATTAAAATAAACCAACCAAACGAAATTCAAAGTACTAATGCTTTTAAGAGTAATACACAACGAAAACTTAATAACCAAACAACTCTAGCATAACCAAATCCCTACAAGATATGGCTGCCTGTAAAACATATCCTCCCTTTACCTTTAACATGTCTAGGTGGTTGTTGTCTCTGATGCACATTACCACCTTCTGGATCAATAACAAGAGAACTAAATGCATTACTCTGCGATTGAAACACATCAAACCCACGAATAGGCGTCTGGTATCCCTGTGAAGTATCTGCATGGGTCACCTAAGACTGCTCCTGAGTACCGCCAATATCCCACGCACCTCCTCCAGAAATAGGGGTATACTCCTGTGAAACATCACGTCGCCAACTACCCCAAACACCTGCACCACCACCCGAAAATTGTGACTGCTCCTGAGGCAATGACGAAGTACCTCCTGATGTACTACCACCCATCATACCACCAAACGAACCACCGAACCCAATCTGATACTGCTCTTCTGCACCCGCACCGGTCCATGCATCCCTACCGTCGTCACCACTACCATGCGTCGTGCCTCCCCAACCTCCTCCAGCGGATATCTCAGGCTGGTCATTGGAAGGACGGTCTGTCCAAGAATCCCAACCACCGCCGGCACTACCCAGTGTGGTGTCTCCCCAACCTCCTCCAGTAGACATCTGAGACTGATGATACGAATGACCCTATGTCCATGTACCCCATCCACCCTCTGAGTGGGGAGGCGATGATTCTGTCATGAAGGCAATATGGTCGTAGTACGTGCCGGGCTCAGGAACAACTGGGACATCTCGAGGACGACCAACTCTTCTTCCAATACGCCTATGTCGCTGATAACCGCTTCGGCCACCTGATAGAGGGGGTACCGGCTCGGGCAACGTGTGCTGGTAAGAACTACAACCAGTAGAGGTCAACCGGTCCCCTAAAATCGTACGTGCCTCATCGACATCGGGATCATGATGCTGGATGGCATGATAAGCTTGGGAAATCCCCTCCGCCAAAATGAAAACAGTTCAATCTTTTGAAAACTAAACAAAATTAAAAACTACATTATGAATCACTAAATCATTAATCTATAGTTAACTTACATAGTACTGTGAATATCCATGTGTGCCCTGAAAGCCATGCTCTCTAGACCGTCGCCTGGGATCAACTACAAATCGGCGGGTAACTCTAGAATACCATCCATCCCATGCTGATGTACACCCTGCAGGTCCATCCTTGATATATTTGTAGTGACGCGGTGTCAGGGCCTCGCTAAGCCTGGACTCCCAAAGCTGGATGAATATGTTATGGACAGAGATCCAATCCAAATGATCATTATAGGTCACGTGCATCCTTTCGTGGTTCTCCTCAGGTGAGGCACGTGGTATATCCTGCCTAAAGCCAAACTGCCTGGTCACACGCTCAGGATAGCACCACTCGACAACTTCTTCAAATATGAGGGGACACTTTGATGTCCACAAAGTCCGAGTAATAACATCAGGCCTAATTTCACCATCAACACCTCTGTATGGCCTCCAACAAAAGAACTCATCAGTACCCATGGCATCCAGCTCGTAACGAACAAAACGCGACTGTGAGTGTGGAACAGATATCATACTCAACCGAACCTTCCACCTACAATATATTTGTGGGTCAATAATAGTTAATAACAAAGCGTTAATCAAATTACACATGTACTTTTTTTACTATCGTACCTCATAGCCAAGGGATGCTGAATGTATGCATCATCCCTACGTACTGGAGCTAGCGAAGGGAAACGCTCCCATATCCAGACCTAATTCATATTTCAAAGTCAGATTCACATATCTTAAAGGGAAATGATGCATGTATAATAAAGTATATTTACCTGCAATAGTGTAGTACACCCGCAGAAGTCCTTCTTCCTACCAATGCTAGTAGAGCACAACTTCTTATACAAGAAGGCAAGCACTGCGCTACCCCAACTATACGTCTGTACCTCGGTATAGTCTCGTACATACTCTAAGAAATCAACCTGGAGCCTGTTCCCAGATGCGTTGGGAAAGACAGAACCAATGATCATAACCAAATGTGCCCGGATGTGAAATAACAAATGTCTGTCAAAATCAACTGAATCCTCGTCCAGCCGATCACATGCACCAAAATGATATGTCAACCATGTCAGCTTCAGTCCACCCCTATTCACGTCATCGCCAACAGGATAGACACCTAACAAATCACCAACCATCTGGCGCTTCTCTTCTAAACTTTGCTGACGAAATGAATGAACCACAGGAGATCCAATAGTAGGCAGCCCCAATATATAATAAACATCCTCTAGAGTGATAGTCGTCTCCCCAAAACGAAAATGAAATGTATGAGTCTCAGGGCGCCATCTCTCCATAAATGCAGTAATCAATCCTGGATCATGTTTAATTGCTCCAATCTGGTAAACGCCATGAAAACCAGATGATACAATAGCTGCCAGGACATCTGGATGTGGTGGATATTTTTTTACTTTATCCCAATATCCACGGTAGTTGATGCGAGTACGAAAATCAGGCAATTCCTGAAAATAATTATATGATTATATCAATTAAACAAATTACATAATAACATTAATATTTTTTTACCTATAATCTAACAATAAATATTTTAAATATTTTATACCTCTCCATTCCACATATGTTCCGACCGATGCTCCTGCTGTCGGGTCAGTAGAGATCTGTCTATAGGACCGGGATGATAACTAACTGAATCCATAGATGTATCTGGAAAAATAAAAATATATATTAATTAATCAATTTTTATTAAAACTTACCAACTTGTTGGAACTATTATATTATATATAAACTATTTAAAAGAGTTTTCATCGAAAATCTAAATTTTATCATCTTTTAAAAAGGTACATATATACTTCAAAATTCTAATTATAAATTCCAAATATTCTTTTAAATATATGACATTCTTCAATTTATTTATTAAAATATTATAAAATAATAAAATTTATTTATTTTAATATTTATATTCCTTAAATAATAATTTAATTCATACATTTATATTCGAAAATATATTTTAAAAAACATAAATTATGATTTTTCGAAAATAAAATTTTTAAATTTTATTATGATTATTTTCATAACTTTATTGTTCATATATTATTATATATATATATATATTCCAAAATTTAATTAATAGAAATTGTATCTTTATTTATTTTAAAATTTTATTCAAAATATGTACATAGATTTTAATTTTTATTAATATTTTAATAAAGTATTTTTTCAAAAAATATATGATAAATTTATATTCGAAAATACACTACAAAAACATTATATATTTTAAATTTTATATTCCAAAATATTATTTTTTAATAATATATATTCGAAAATATATGTTTTCAATATTTTAAAAAATTTATATTAGAAAATACATAATCATTTTCTAGTGCATATCAATATACTAATGACCAACTAATTATGCAAAAAATAATAATCAATATACTAATTACCCACAAATTACTAATTATCTACTCAACAATGACTAATCAACAAACTAATTACCTAACTAATTGAAAATTTGTTTATAGAATTACATACTAATTACCCATTAATTAGAATACTCCAACTAATTACCTACTCATTTTTAACTAATTCATGGGTTAGGTTCAAATTTAGACTAATTTACATTTTATTCAAGACAATTTACCTATATAAATTTAACTATGAACAAACTAGATTAGTACATACCAAGCATATAGGAGACTATACATACAAAGCATGTTATATAATCGGATTCGGGAGACATATGGCAAACACGTAAAGAAAATCTATTCGAAATAGCACAAAAAAGGAAGGAAATCGGAGTTACTTGTGTGTTCGCCGGTGGCAACTGCTGTTGTGGGACTGCAAAGAGGGAGGATAATAGCTTCTGTTTGTGTGCTGCGGCTGTTGCAAATTTCTGTCTGAGTGGCTGCTGTTTGTATCTTAAATTTAGGTTTAAAACTAGCTACAAAAACGACGTCGTTTTTGTTACATCTCATAACATGAAGTGTTCGCCGTGCCATAATGCAAACACCATTGTATTATGTTTGATGTGTTCGCCAGTGGAGCATGCAGACACAACAATGATGATTTATTGCCTGTTTGCCGTGGGAAAATGGAAACACAATATTTATATTTGGTAATATGTTCGCCGTTGCACACAACAAACACAATAGTTAAAGAGATTAATATACATACAGTTGTGTTCGTCAAAAAGGGGGTTAGCTATACCATTCTTGAAAACAATTGAACGTGTATACCATTTTTGATATATGAATTCAGTCAATGTACCATGACCGAAATGGAGCCAAACTCAAGCATGATGTTTGGCACATGTACTTTAATTTTATAAAAGTATATGGTAGATTGTGACCTTGACATGATATTAAATAAGTATATAGTGATTAAGCTAATAATTAGATAATATCTAGTAAATGATTAGATATTTTTGCTTTTTATTACTTATATTTAGACCAAACCAGTGTAACTTTCCCTAGTTTTTGATACTTCGCAATATTCTTATTTCGAAGTATTAGATCCATTGTTTGTAGGCCTGTTTATGGGCAGAGTCCAGAAAATTTTAACTGTGAAAATTAAAATTAAATTAAATTGACATATTTTTATAATAATTTTTGGTGTAATGAAAGCTAAATTAAATATTCTAATCTATTTTTTTAACTAAAAAATATTCTAATCTATTAAAAATGGTTTATAACAAGGACTAAGGGGTCGTTTGGTTCGTAAATTTTAGATATCAGGGATGAGTTTTGTTCATTCCAAACTCATACGTTTCTGATATCTTAGGGAGGTGGTGTGATAAAATGATCTTAAATTCTCTTATTATCATTCAATTTTGAAGGCATAAGCCCTAATTTTCTTTACAATGTCACAATTGTTTATATAGGCAATACATAATCTACATCAAAGGAAACTAAATATAATAAGGGAACTCTCCCTAATAATAATAAAGGTAACTCTCATATTTTCCTATAATAATATATTAACATATATGCTAACATCCCCCTCAAACTCACGATACTCAAAATCGAGATTTTGTCAAAATTAAAAAAACAGAATCATCCGCTTCGATCAACATAATCACCCACTTCAGCTTTCTTGTTATGATCAATTCTCCATCCTTGTCTTTATCATCTTTGTCCTTGTCACCATCTTTGTCGTTGTTGCCACCGTTATTGTTTGTCACGATTCTTCTGAAAATCTCTACTTTTACTGTTGTTGGTTTGAGACAGACTTTTCCACAAACACACCACAAATACATCATCATTGTATTTTTTTTTTTTTGAAATCGACCCACAAACTCTTATAGGCCTTTCTCATATCCACGACCTCTCGTGAATTTTTTTTTCAAACTCTTGTAGGATATTTTTTTCTCACACCTAATTACCTATGCTCTTGATACCATAGTAAAATAATCTCAAATTCTCTTATTCTTATTCAATTTTGAAGGCATAAGGCTTAATTTTCTTTTACAATATCATAATTGTTTATATAGCTAATACATAATCTATATCAAAGGAAACTAAATATAATAAGAGAACTCTCCCTAATAATAATAAAGGTAACTCTCATATTTTTCTTATAATAATATATTAACATATATGCTAACATGGTGAGTATAAGATGAGATATGATGAATTAAATTAAAAAATTATTCGAGGGCGTTTGGATTACATTGGGGGGGAAAGAGAAAGGGGTTTAGAAAATGATTTAAAGAGAAATGAAAATAATGGGCTTGAATTGTTTTTCTTGTTTGGTTTTGATCGGGAAACGAAATAAATAATTATTTTTAATAAATTATTTTGTGCATATTATTATTTTTGGGATTAATATATATAGAGAATGGAAGTGGGTTGGTGTATGAGAGAGAAAAAGAGATAAAAGAAAGTGAAAAAAAATACCTTCGAGAAGTGTAGAATGAGAGTGGAGGAGTTTTAAGTAAACCCAAAACTTAAAAATGTCAAAAGGAATGATTGTTTTTATAAAACAAACAACAACAAAGGGAATGAACATGATTGTTTCCCTTTCCCTTATTACCCCCAACCAAATGACCCCATAATATTTTTCCATAATAATATATTAACATATATGCTAACATGGTAAAGTATGAGATGTGATACGAGAAATCAAATCAAAAAATTATTATTATAATATTTGTTTATAAAATAAACAATTTATAATAATGTTATTTAATATTTAATAAATAATAGGGATTTATTTTTCATATTAACTACATATATTATTTTATTTATATTAAATTAATAAATTCATTCTATCATTTAACCAAATACATAATATCAAGAATAATACTTCATTCTTATACCACTTTAATTCGATACATGATTCCAACCCAATAGCGGTACATGAACCAAGCCAACCGTTAGGAGGCTTATCCAAATGAATAATGATAGAGCCCATATTGATGAAGGCTCAACAAAATTCCCAAAAAACCCAGCCCGTCTACAATTAAAAAAAGTGTGGGTGGGTATAAATAGAAAAAGCCTCATCGTTGCATCACCCACTTAAAAGAAATTAGGGTTTGAGCCGCAGTTTAAGAAGACACAAGCAATATGGGGCGAATGCACAGTGGAGGGTACGTCTATACACACACATATTCATATGAATGGAAGTTTAAAGTTACATTTTTATGATACAATACAAAAATTGTTGACAATATAATATGTGATTACAGAAAGGGTATCTCAGCATCAGCTTTGCCCTACAAGAGGACTCCTCCCAGTTGGCTCAAGATCTCTTCCCAGGAGGTACACTAACCCCCCTTTTCTTTTTTATTTTTTTTTGCATTTTAAGGTTTTAAATTGATTGTATTGTCTAATTTTTTTTGTGGGAGTTGTTCTTATTATTACTTTGTGGTGTTGGGATTTGTTGGGATTGTTGTAAAAAGGATTACTTTTATGTATCTGTCTTTTGAGTTTCTAGTGTATATAGATGTTTCATAGTATTCATTTGTGTTAACTTGTATTAGAGGGAATGCACCTTTTTGTTGTTTTTGTTTTTGGGTTAGACTACATTTCAAGGGAAAAGACGAAACTTGCTTAGTATTATGCTACCCTCAACTTATAAATTATGCGAGGCTAAATTTGTTTTTGATTGATCATTAGTTTGGTTTTGAATGTTCGTGGAATTGGCAAGTAACCTTTTAAGACCCGATTTATGTGTACTAATGTACTTCTGATTTGAATATGAGTTCTCCAGCTTCTGCATTGCGATTAGCATGCGATTTGAAAGCTGTTGGATTGATTCATAACATGATCTTCACTTGGTAAAATTGTCATGTGTGTGTGTGTGCCAATCTCGAATGGAACCAACAAGTTGTTATTTGATATGATTATGTCTATTTTTTATTATTAAATGTCTTGAGCTATAAAACTATGAGTGGTCTTACTAGCATTGTAACTTGTGTTTTAGTTAACTGAATTACTATCCGTGTGTTTCCAACCAATCTAAGTTATTATCATGTAACTGAGGTATATGCATTCTTAAATATACCCTCTTTTTGTTGGCACATGGATAAGCTTTCTACTATTAGTTTTAGATAAGATTGGATTCCCATGTCTGAATGCGGTTGTATGGAGATTTTTTTTATTATCGTTAATTGAGTATCTCTGTGGTAGATTAGTTGTGTTTTTGATGTTGCTAACTTTTATTTGGTCAATCTGGTCATACTTTTTTCCGTGTTCAGGTTGATGATAACATATGCAAGTTTGCAAAGAAGGGCCTTACACCTTCCCAAATTGGTGTTATCCTTCGTGATTCACATGGAATTGCTCAAGTGAAGAGTGTCACTGGCAGCAAGATTTTGAGGATACTTAAAGCCCATGGTACATCATTTTTCTTGTAATCATGTGTTAGTTTTATATATTGGAAGATAATATAATGCTGTTGGGTTTCTAATAACTTGCCAGGGCTCGCTCCTGAAATTCCTGAGGATCTTTACCACCTGATCAAAAAGGCAGTAGCCATCAGGAAGCATCTTGAGAGAAACAGGAAGGACAAAGACTCCAAGTTTAGGTTGATTCTTGTTGAGAGCAGGATTCACCGACTTGCTCGCTACTACAAGAAGACAAAGAAGCTTCCCCCAGTTTGGAAATAGTAAGTTGCTTGTATCTCTTTCCTCATGACTGCAATTGCAAAGTTCCAGCTTTTACTCCTAGACATACCTTGAGGAAAAAACATTGATAGATAGCCAAGTATGCTAGGAAATCGTGAGAATGTTGATTGAAGTTTCAGCTAAAAACTGTAAAGCTGGGCTTTATGACAAAATGTTCTCTTGCAAACAGAGTTGGCTCTGTCCATGTTAAAATGATCTGTTGCTAGTAGATAAATCTTGCTTGTTCCAATTGTGTTGGCGATGTTTCACAAGTATTGATTAGTTTTTGCGAGTTGTCTGTTTTAAATGAAGATTTATTACTGTGCTGTTTCATCCTTGCAGTGAATCCACCACTGCCAGCACCCTGGTTGCCTAGAGATGTTTGCTGGAGGAACAAGTTGAGGATCTTGTATTTTGAATCTTATCAAACCTTTGCTAATATATAGAACTATTGAATCAACTTAATGTTCTGTAGTTTCATATATTCTGATTTTTGTTGAAAGTTTGAGCTTCCTTGGGAATGCTAATGAAAAATTGAGTTTGTTTGATATGCCAAATGGATGTGTATTACAGAAAAATTAAGACATCATATGAGATACATATGACTTTCAGAATATACCGTGTACAAAAATTGGAGGCTGAATATTCAGCAGTGAATATAAATAGTTAAGCACAGGTGAGCTAGTATATGATCTCTTCAAGTCTTTACTCATTCTAGATGAGATGGTTCTAATTAGTCTGTTAACTTTCCAGTGTTTCTTTTGTTATAAAAAAATATATAGTGAAATCAATGAGAGCACGGGGCAGGTGTTGTATTATGATTTTCAATGACAAATTATAAGAAAATGACTTTCGGATTTTATAGACTTCATTCAAAACTGTGTAATTGGGATGAAGGGTGCTCCTTGTTCGTCCCAAGTGCTTTTCTATGTCAGAGACCCTGTATGGCTGCATCATCTTCAAGCTGTTATCTGTCTGTTAACCTACATTTTTCAAGGTTGCAGTAATACATCAGACGATATCATAGTCACCAGGTTTTCTTGATGAAGCCTGCTAATGGTTTGTGTAAATAAATTGGATTTAGAATTTCACCAAATGACTAGGAAAAAAAAAGATAACTAGTGCAAAATTCCAAACCAATGTTCATGAGGTTCTGTAAATTTGTCTTCCAAAGTATGAAGCTCACCAGTTTTTCTAGATGAAGTTCCGATGTACGGAGATATTTGATCTGGCAAGCAGACAGTTGACAATCGCATCAAACATAAGCCTTCCAATGGTTGTGTAAATGAAATGGATTTAGGATTTCACCAAATGACTTGGAAAAAATGTAAATACTTGTGGCTGGAAAAAAAGATAACTAGTGCAAAATTCCAAACCAATGTTCATGAGTTTCCATAAATTTGTCTTCCAAAGTATGAAGCTTTTAGTACGTAACTTATGATTTCAAATTTTCTCCTGCTTTTTGTTTGTCAAGCCCTGGATCCCTCCTAGCACTGCAAGTGCCTTCATTCGACTCTGAAAATTGTTTCTACAAGAAATATCCTATAGAGAAGATTCATATGTACTTGGTAATGCTACAAAAGCTGAAACTTGTAATTGACCTTGACCAAAATTTTCTGCAGAGGAACACGATTCAAAAATCAGACAAGTGGTGTGGCAATAGCTTTTTCTGAGGGGTACAACTGGGTAACTTCCATGGCTATTTTTTGCTAAGAATACTAGTGCCATCTTAAAACAAGGTGTCAGCACAAGAGGTATCTGTAACTGAAAGATTGACGCCAGAAGGGCTGGTCATTTGCGGTGACAGATGGTTGACGTCCTGAATGAGAAGTCTATAAAGATACATGATTACTGACCACAATCTAGCAATTTGCAATGATCTACAAGTTGTAGGTGGAAGCTTAAGAATTAGGAAGTCATCGGGATTTGAGAGTGGATTACCTTTATGGTAATAATTTGCTAATGCAGTAAAATGTTGTCATAAAAGAACCAGACAAAATGATAGAAATGGTTGTTACTGTAGGGAAGTTAAGGCATGTATCATAAAGATCAGAGGCATCAGATTGTTTATCCTGCAGCTTTGCAGGCAGCTATTACCTACTTTGTAGTTTTTATGGCTTAACCAAACCAACCTATTTTGAGTTGCCAACAGAAGTTAAAATATGTAGATACTATGAAAATCCTGCACAATTTTAACAGAACCATTACCATGTGTACAGAGTGCAAAGGAACTTTAGCTATCTATAGATACCTAGATATGATCATACAACAGTTCCTGAAATTGAACAGCAGGGCAAAACAGCTATATCGATTTTCAAGAAGCCCTTCTAGATGTATCAAACACAGACTAGTCTACAAGTAAAATCTACCTATCATCTATAGCTGTCCTAATCCTACCTTGGACGATGTCATGGGTCATTGTTATCAAGTTGCTAAAGAACATTGATAAATTTTTATATTTGACCAACATTATTAACTATACAAACTAAGGTAAAAGGATGATGTATATAAAGTTTTAGTATGCATCATGATTGTCAAAAGCAAGTCATGTTGGTGTGTTTATATATTTCGACCTTACATTCTAGTATCATTAACAGCGGATACTATATATTTTTTTAAGTAGGTTGATAGAAGTTGAACATATATAACAACCTATAGAAGGCAATATCCTTTTTTTTTTACAGATAGAAGGCAATATCTTGAGTCCTGTTTAAATTAATAACTTGGCGATTAACAAAACATGAATTACAACAAATCATAATTATGTAGCTTATAGAGCTGTTATTTAATTCAACAATCAATTGACTATTATAGCCAACTACCTGTGAGCTAATTTATTGAATCTGATAAAGATGATACAGGACTGTTCTATCAGCGTGGATTGACGACAATAATAAACTACAACAATTAAAGCTGAAGAGTAAAAACAAATGTTCTGCATTACTTTTGGTGTGATCACAGTGCCAAGAAAACAATGCCCACCCATCACAAAAAAATAAACTCCCTTTTTTGCCATGGGATGTGACCTCACAGGACTTCACTAAGATATACATTGAACAGATATCGTGGAAGGAACATAGAGATCTAAAACAGTAATATATGAACTGAAATGTGAACAAGGTTTTAAAATTAACCATACCGCATCATGAAAAAATGAATCACTGAGCACTTTTCTTCCCTTCACCATGGTAACTAAGGTACCATTTAACAAATTTCTTCAACCCCGTTTGCAAATCTGTTGAGGGCTTATATCCAAGTTCTCTATGTGCTGAGCTAATGTTTGCGTGCGTAAATGGCACATCCCCATTTCGTGGCAACTTCATTATAGATTTTTTCGCCTTCACTTTCAGCAGCCTCTCCAAAATATTCACAAGATTCGTAACTGGTACAGGTGAAGTATTCCCTAAATTGAACACCCTCAGTTGAGCTGGCCCCTTTTTTTTCCCACCACTGCCTGTACTCTTCTCAGAAGTATCGAGTGCTGCCAAACAACCCTTAACAATATCATCAATGTAGGTAAAATCCCTAGCTACCGTACCATGATTCGCAGCCTCAAAGATCTTAATTGACTTCCCATTCAAAATGTCTTTTGTGAAGAAGAAATAAGCCATGTCAGGCCTTCCCCAAGGACCATATACAGTAAAGAACCGCAATCCAGTAAGTGAAAGTCCATATATATGATTGTAGGTGTGTGAAATCTCTTCACCAGCCTTCTTTGTAGCAGCATACAGACTAGCAGGTTGATCTGTTCTGTCTTTCTCCGAAAAGGGCACTTTTGTGTTAAGTCCATAAACAGAACTAGATGATGCCCAAACAATTGCAGGCTGCGGATTTGCAGACTTGCAAGCTTCAAGCAAACTAACAAATCCAGCTGTATTACTATGAATATATGAGCCAGGATTCACCATTGCATACCTTACACCAGCCTGAGCCGCCAAATGCATTACATGTGTAAATGCCACCACCTCAAACAACTTCTCCAAAAGGGCCTTATCATTGATATCACCCTCCACAATGTACACACCTGATCGCTCCAAAAGCGCCTGGCGTGCTCGTTTCAGTGAAGGATCATAATAATCATTGAAATTATCAAGCCCCAAAACTCCATCGCCACGACGTTTCAAGGCAGCAGAGACATGCGTTCCCACAAACCCTGCAGCCCCTGTAACAAGAACTGAGATCCCATTTCGAGACCGAACCTTTGCAGAAGATCTAACCCTCTTTTCCCAAGCCGGGCCACCCCAAAAACTTGTCCTGAGGGAGCGACGAGAGAAATCTGAGGGCATTGGTGACGACGAAGATGGTGATCTGAAAAAGAACACTAAAATCAATCCCAAGAACACAAAAGACCAAAATGTGAGCTTTACTATCGGAGAATGCCACCTAAGTCTATGCATATATGGAAATTTCTCCATCTTAAACTTGCCCAATGTTGATTGCACATTTTCCTTCATGGGTAACAATTTTCTTGAAAATGTCGAGATTTTTCACCAAAGCCCCAAATTCAATTCTTGAACCTAAGGTCAATTCTCTTTAGTTTCTTGAATTTCAGGGCTAGGGTTTGGAAAAAGTTTCTAACTTTGATTCATCTTCATCTTCCAAAGCTTTCAATATAAATATATCAAGAAGAAAATATTCAAAATGTGATATAAAAATTCAAAGCTATTATTTTTCTTGTTCTATCTTAATCAGAATCTTCTGATTTTCAAGAACAATGGTGGCTTTAAAGAATAAATTTTTATGGGTATCTTCCAAATCACAGAAAGAAAAAGACCCAGATTTTGAAAAATCAAACCAAGAAAATGGTGATTAAATAATAATAACAACTGTGTTTGAATGTGTGTGTGAGTGTGTGAGATGACTTGAAGGTGGACTTGGAAAAATGGGGTTTGTAGAAAATGTCTGAAAAGATGTAGAAATGAAGGTTTGGTTTGTTTGAAGAAAGGTCAAATTGGTGAAAGTTGTTTGTTCCCTCCTTCTAAAGTAGACTAGGTTTTCCAATATGATGAGTTTACTTGTTCAAAATTAAATGAGTGGATAAAACCAAAAATAACTACTATCTTCATTTTCAAGATTTCATTGGCTCTGCACTCCTCGATTTCAGGCCTCCTTTTTTTTCAATTTCCCATTCTCCATTTTACGAGAAATAATAAAACATTGTTATTTTTATTTTTTGAAATTTGTTAGAGATCTTGTTATTCGCTTTTTATAGGGTCACATCTTGGAAGACAGGCCCGTTTGGCTAAATTTATTTCTGAAAAAAAAACACATTTACCTATTTTTTTCTGAAATAAGCACTTATTTCTGGAAAACAAACTAAGAACAAAATTTATTTTTAAAAAATAAAATTTTACTTATAAAAAAAGTACACTTACCCTATTTTTTCCCGAAAATAAAGGCTTATTTTGATAATTTAATTGGGGCCAAACACCCCCAATAATTGTATATCAATTTAATTTAATTTTGATAAATTAGTCTGAATCTCCAAAATATCTTGAGAGGTCCGAATTGCATTGCCATTCGACTTATATCTACTAACAAGTAAAATATGCACGAAAATAAAATGTACTTCTACAAAATGATGTGTAAAATATACTCCCTCCGTCCCGGCCAAATGTTTACATTTGGTCCGGGCACGGAAACCAATGATAATGGGTGTGATATTGTTAAAATAAATAAAGTAGTGGGTGTAATAGTGATTTTATTGTTAAAATAAATGAAGTAGTGGGTGTAATAGTGTAAAGTGCTGAAAAAGTAGAGTGAAGTAGTAGATGTAATAATGTATTTTATTGTTAAAAATTACTATTTTTAGTAATGTAAAGAATTGGGTGAGACGTCACAAAAAGGAAAGTGTAAAGAATTGGTTGGGACAGAGGGAGTATAAGTTTAATGTATTTTTCGAAAATTTATGTTTCAAGAAGATTATGATCAAGTATTTTTAAAATAAAACAAAGATTTCTAAAAAAGTTTATTGATCAACATAAGGGAGGATGAGAGAATGAACCAGAATGTAAGAGCCTCTACAATGTATGAGTTCATTTTCCATTTTTTTGGGTCCATTTTATGTCACCTCATTGTAAAGTGACCACAACTAAAAAGTAGTCAAACTCATACAATACTAAACCCATTTGTCACATTTTGTTGGATCCGCTTTATTCTTATTGTATTAAAACTATAATTATGTGATATATTATAATTCAATTTTAATTTAATTTAATAATATTTAAATTTTAATAATTCAAATTAAAATGATTAAATTTTTTAAAATATTATTAAAATAAAAGACATATCTCATAATCAAAATGCACCATATTATTAAAAAATACATGAGAAAATATTACATTAAAAACATCACATGAGAAAACATTAAATTTAAAACATGGCGATATGAAAAATTAACGATTATTATGGAACTGAGAGATATGTTCAACCAAGTCATTTTGTAGCTGACGATGTGTTTGTTTATCACGCATCTGTATAGTCTTCTGAATATATGTTTCATACTGGACTGAAGGTTCTTCACCTAAATTAGGTTGCGATAAACCATTTGTTGCATCATCATAAGTTGGTAGGGGACCAAATTGAGTGGCGTATGTGTCCCTCTCGTCTTCAACAATCATATTATGTATTATGATGCATGCTCTCATAATTCTCTCAAGATCTGCTTTGTCCCAAAAGCGTGCAGGACCACGTATAATTGTGAAACGGGACTGTAGCACACCAAACGCGCGTTCAACATCTTTTCGCTGGCTTTCTTGATATTTTGAAAATAATTTTTTTTCTCACCTTGCGGACGTGGTATTGTTTTAACAAATGTTGCCCATTCGGGATATATTCCATCGGTCAAGTAATATCTCATATTATAATTGTTTCCATTGATAGTATAATTTACCTCTGGAGCACGACCTTGTGGCACTTCATCAAACACAGGTGACCGATCTAAAACATTTATGTCATTATTTGATCCAACAACTCCAAAAAATGCATGTCAAATACATAGATCAGATGAAGCAACCGCTTCTAGTAAAATTGTTGCAATTCCTTTGTGACCGCTCATGAACATTCCCTTCCATGCTTTAGGATACTTTTTCCATTGCCAATGCATGCAATCAATACTACCCATCATACCAGGAAAGCCACGAGCCTCGCCCATCTGTAAAAGACGTTCTACGTCATTAGAGTTTGGTTTTCGCAAGTATTCACCTCCAAATATCATAATGACATTAGAGACAAACATTTTTCAGCATTCAACCGCAATAGTCTCTCCAATACGAACGTAGTCATCAACAACATCCGCAGATACTCCATAAGCCAACATACGCATTGCCGCAGTGCATTTTTGTAAAGGTGATAAACCTTTTCTTCCCACTGCATCGACCATTTGTTGAAAGTATGGATCAAAATTTGAAAGAACATCCACAATACAGAGAAAAACATGTCTTCCCATACGAAATCTTCGTCGGAATATTTGCTCAGGATATAGTGGATTCGGTGAAAAGTAATCATTCACCAAACGTCGATGACCTGCTTCACGATCTCTGAATATACTTTTCCTAGGCATGGATCTTGAGCTCTGTCCATGCCTTTCATAATAGAGTTCAAGAATACGATCGTCTTCAGTATCATCATAGCAGAACTCATCAATAAATTCTTTAGTTAAACTTTCTAGTGAGGGTGTTTGATCCACATGGAAGTGATTTCAAAGAACTGGCACATGTAGTTTATATAGAAGGTAAAAACGATTATATTCCAACTTCCAACAAGCTAGATTACAAACAAATAAAAATAAACACTAGTCTCCAACGACTAGATTACAAATAAAAACAAACAATAGTTTTCAACGACTAGATTACAAATAAATAAAAATAAACACTAGCCTCCAATGACTAGATTACTAATTTCTTGCCATAATTTTCTCAAGTAATTTTAAATGAACTGGTAGTATCTGCCAAAATGACTTGTAAATCCATCTCAGTTTGCTTCACCTCAATCTCTTTTTGTCGAGTCTCAATTTCTAGATGTCGAGTTTCATTTAATTTTTCCATCATGTTCAACTTTCTGCATGCACTAGCTCGTAATTCTTCATACTCATTAGATGTTTCTACCGTTCTTGTCTTCCATTTTCCCTTCCTTTTAGCCGCTTTTGTACCTTTAGGACGAACCGGAGATTCAACAAAATTTTTATTTGTTGGTGTATCGTTGTTTCCTGATGATGAGTAATTTCTAGAATTGCTTAATTTAGTTTTTTTTTTGAATTTTTAGTACTTGAAGGAGTTCTCCACTTGGGGTGTCTACGAAGCTCAAACCAGTGTTTGTCAAAATTAGACTTCTTTTTGTATTTAGTTGAATGAAGTATATGAGCTCTTTCATTTATGTCGTCCAAGTTTGAACCGCTCCAGACTGTCTTCCGCGCCTCTTCATAACACGATCCAAATTTCTGAGCACCTTCGTTTATTCGTTGCCACCTTTTTCTCATGGCCACTACTCCTCTCTTGATGACACCGGGATTATCTTCTTCACAATATTGCTGAATTCGGTCATAAAATGCTTCGGTTTTTTGATCAGTATCAATCAATGGATCAATTGACACATTCAACCATGCACTTATTAAGAATTTATCTTCAACCCACTTCTACTAACCAGTAATTTCACGTACATCTTCACTTTCCTCATAATCATCATTTAGATCAATAATATTTGTGTTATTAAATGCAAGCACTTGTGAATTTTGGAAACTGGTAGGTGATTGTTGGGTTTCAAATTGTGGATTTGAAAATGGAGGAAATGGAAATTGACAGGGAGAATTTTGAGGATATGAAAATGGAAATTGAGAATTCTGAGAATGTGAAAATTGGTATTGAGAATTCGGAATTTGAGAATTAAAATTAAAATTTTGTGTGTTTGGAAAATAGGAATTTGGATACGGATATGAAAATTGAGATTTTGAATTGTGAGAATTTGAAGAGTGGAGATTATTTGGATTCATTTTTTGAGAAGAAAAAAATTAAAAAATTTAAAATGTAAGGTTATGAATAATAAAGTCTAAAAATCATGTATATGTAGAAGTAAAATGTTACTGTTAATAGTATTAACGTTACGAATATATACGTTATAATGCTGTCGTTTTAATTTTTAAAAAAGTCGAACACACAGCTTTCTAGTTGATTGTAAAAAGTAATAATAAAAAATTATAAAGTGTATGGAGTGTGAAGAAATGGTTGTGATCACCACCCTGGCCGTGATCGCTTTTTCAACTTTCCTGCAGTGAAAGACCACTATGCTTTATCTGCCCATTTCCATATTTCGTGTCCCAAAATATCAACTGACCACGCATTGTAGCTGCTCTAATGGAACAATAAGAGAGGTGTAAATAATGCATAAATGAAAGTGTAAATTGATAGTGGAGAAGAAAAGAGGAGACAAGGAGCATGTGAAGAGTAGCGGGAATCATATGGAGTGTGCCGTTATAGTACTACTAGTGCAATTGTGCAATGCTACTTTGAAATATAGAGACACCCTTGAAAATCAACACTCATACTTTTAATATGGCAGCTCGTGTTCAAATCCAGTTATATTATGAGCACTTGTATTGTATAAATGTATAGCTTAATGTTGATATTGGTGTTGCTGTATAGAATGATCTTATATTTGTTAGCAATGAACCATGTTTGAGCAGAAAAAGAATTTATCCTCTCTATCCTTTCGGGTCCTTGGTTCGGTTGTCACTTATTTCAATAATTTTTTAAATCAAAATTATTAAAAAAACAATGAACCATGGTTAGATAAAATACAGTTAGCAGCTAGTTTTTAGTTTAAGAATTCTTATATTTGGCAGACACTACTAAAAAAACTGCATACAACATCATACCTTTAACAACGGTTGCAAAAATCACCGATGTTAAAGGTCTTTTTAACATCGCTTTTGTATATAACGATTTTAAACCTTATTTAAGACATCGCTTGGTACTGTTGCCCGATGTCTAAAGTTCTGTTCAAAAAAAATAAAAAATAAAAAAGCGGGTCAACCCCAGCTTATTACCCAAATTAATAATCCCCCCGGCCCTTAGACAAAAACATTTCCCCCCCTTACACAAATACTTTCCCCCCATCTCATCCCTCTCTCTCTCGACCCTCTCGATCTCGACACACACCATCTCATCCCTCTCTCTCTCGCAAATCTCTCTCTCAACCCTCTCTCCCGCAAATCTCTCTCTCAACCATGTCACCAACTCTCACCATCTCATCATCTCTCTTACAAATCTGTGGCAGCAGTTCTTACAAACCCTAGATTTATAAATTGATTTTCAAAACCCTAGATTCCGAAGCTAAGAGTTGTTAGTAATTAGTTCGTGTTGCGGTAAGCTCGTGGCTAAACTACGTCGTGGCTGTTTCATCTCGTGGCTAAGCTCGTGGGTACATCTTGTTCATGGCTATCTCAACTCGTGACTGTTTCGTTTGTGGTTGTATCAATTTATATATCATCTCAACTCAAAAACTCGAATAGAAGCTGTGTTTAGTTAGTGGGTAAACCCTAACTTTCAATTTAAGGTTATTAAAGGGTCAGCTGCTTTCGATTTTTATATTTCATTCATTGTTCTTTGATAGCGATTTATGATATGTATAGATTATTGTTTATTTTGTGATTATATATGAATATGTTGGTTATAGAACACATCCTCATCGTATTTTGCTGACATATTTGTGATAGTTTTTTTTATATATGTGTGTGTATAGTGAAGAGGAGATGCACTGCCCTTTTAAGCTCTTTTATGATATGCATGTTTGTGGTTGAATGTTGAAGTACTGGTGATAAGAATAATTCACATGTACTGGTATATTTGTGGTTCTGCACCTAACCATAATTCACATCGATTCAGGTACTACCTTGATCCTTACTTTTCAAAATTATATTCACAGTTAAAGAAATCGTCATCATCGTGCCTTTTGTGTTTCAGACAGTTGTATGCTTTCCATTTTCAGATGGCGTAATTGAACTTGGTACAACTGAGCTGGTAAGTTGAATATAATATTTTTGGTGAAGTTAAGGTACCTAAATATATTTCTTCTAGTACACTAAAGTTTACATTATGTGATATGTCTGATGTTGTTTTAATATTATTTTTCTAAAGGTTTCGGAGGATCCTAGTATAGTCCAGCACATAACATCTTTCTTGGAGACTCCAGGCACAGTTGTTTCCAATCATCCGGAGGAGGTGTCTGAAATATTTTGCTTTTACATAGTGGCATTTTTCACATGCACTCTTATGTGTTTTGAATGCTCACTTTTCAGATATCTGTTTTTTTTTGTGTAGGTTGACAATGTGTCGTTGCTTGATGACACTATAAAATACCTTAGACATCTTGAGGAAAAGGTTGAGGGGTTGGAATCTCAGAGAGAGCTTGTAGATGAAGAAGCAAAAAGGAGAAAAAGAAGTTGCAAGGTAATAGAGAGCACTTCTGAAAACTATGGCGACAAGAGAGCAAGTAACTACAAGAAGCAGGTGCTGAAGAGGAAAGGTTCTGGTACCAACGATATGAATGCTATTAACCAATTTCATGAGGAAGACAATGTCACCGACGACGTGAAAGTTTCTAGAACATGGAAGGGCATTGTAATAGATATTAAATGTCCCTAGAGAGAGGAGTTGTTTGTAGATATCATGGGCGCAATAAGAAATCTTCATTTGGATTCTCACTCGGTTCAAAGAGTTACTAGGAAGTCCTGAAAGCCATGTTTTTGCCAAATTTGAAGGTTTGCCTTTGTATATTCAAGGACCTATTTGGCATCTTAATCAGAAAATGAGGTACTTGAGTAGTGCTTTACTCTCATCGGAGATTCACTTTACTCTCTTGTATTATTACAATAAATAATACCAAACATCTCTCCACACACACACACACACTCTTATTAGAGGAGGACTTGCCATCTGAGGTTAGTGATATTATCTCTAGATCCGAACATAATTTGGAAATTGTCACTTGTTTTTATTTTTACCCAGGCCCTGTTTTTAATAATCAGGTGGTAATAAAGATGGGTTTCTTGGTAACAACCTTAATATTTGTTGTGATTGGAGTCATTGCCTGTCTCTGTACCCGAATCTGCTGCAACAGAGGCCCTTCTACTAACTTGTATGTCTTCCCCCATTCCTTCTCTATTTCTTTTAGCTCGCATTCATTGTGTGTGTGTGTGGGGGGGGGGGGGGGGGTAACAAACGTATACTTGTGATACTACTACGATTGTTATTTATTTTTAGTCACTGATTTGTATATTTGAGGACTTGAAAACTAGAACTCGAGATACATGTGATCAACCTTATGTTAATGACCTTTGTTCGAGTTCTCTGTTCAGTTTATTTGCAATTCTAAACCATTCTTTTGTTAAATGCACATCTGGCCTGGTATAAATTGGGATCAAAGGACCCGATTTCTTTTCAATAAAGATTATTTGATACCAGCAGGTGAGTTATGATTTGACTTGAAGTTTTTAATCTGAAACTTTGAAGCTGTTCATGATTTCTATCTTTTCCAACTAATAGTTTAGGAAACCAATTTTTTTTTTAATCTTGTGGAGGTATAACATTCTTCTTTGAGGTTTTCAAGCCGTTTATTGTTTTGGTATAGATGATTTTATGTTTGCAGCTAATAATATTATATGGTCCCAATAATACAAGTGTTTAATTAATACAAGTGTTTAATTAATGAATTTGCTGATTAGATGGATGAAGCTGCAATGGCTGCACTTGAAGACAAACTGCAGGAACCAAAAAGTTCAGATGGCACACGATATACTATTAAAACAAAGCATTTTGACCAGGCACTAAAAAAAATTCCTCCGTCTGTCTCAATCAAGGTATTTCCCTTTAATCTTTTAAATGATTGACATGTGACTTAATTGTCGTGTCTGAATTTCTTTAACATGAAATACAAATATCATTTGAAGTGAAATGACACCCAAGTGTATGTGATACAAAGTAACAAGTAACAACTGATCTCTGGCTTAAGAATGTTCATGCCGCAAACTAGAAACCCCCCCCCCCCCAACTTGTGATGATGTTGGAAACTTATACGAGTACCTGTACTCTATACTATTTTAAAGTAAGATATATCTCAAATATTATAGCTGTATAGATCTTAAAATAGTTATGCACAAGTATTCTGTTTTCTATATAGAAATATAGAATGTAGAATGTAGTCATTCCTCTGTTGGGTTAATTTTTCCTTACAGTATTATTGATGTTGTTTCTATCCTCTGTGCAGCAAAATGATTATTATGTGCGTTTACAACAAAGCTTAAATCCAGCCCGTCAGCTTGAGGCTTCTGGCCTTACAAGTTCTGTGTGATGAGTTTGTGCCAGCTTTATGAACAAGGTGCAAGGCTGCTAAACCTGCTACATACACAGAGTTTTTATATTTGCAGATGACTGTATTCTTATGTTGAGTTATTTTCGGCTCTTTATATTCTTATAGTATCAATATAGTGAACATATATTGTCGGACAAATTTTTTCAAGGGAGAGCACCAAGTTTTGACCTCTGTGTTTGTGATTACAAAGAATTTTCTAAATCCTTCGTTGTAGTGGGCATAAGAAACACGGATGTAAACCAAATACCAATATGGTTGTTGGTAATGATATATATCAGCAGTTGGTTTGAATTAAAGCATTTGGTTTGAATTTCTTTTTCTAGCAGCAGTTGGTAATGATATACATCGATTATATTGTCATTAATAAAAAATATGATGTCTCAAATAAGCTATTACATCATTTAAACTAAAGAAACTGATGTTAAATTTGTAATAGACATCAGACATCAAGATAAAACATGATGTCTTAAAGAAACTAGAAAATTGTCTCTATTAAAACAATCGATATTAAAGATAGCTATAGACATCGGATTTTATAAAAAACTTGATGTCAAAAGTAACCTACTAAATCGATAGCAATATTAAAGAGATGTTAAACATTACTATAGACATCGATATTGTTTATAACAATGATGTTAAACATAACTATAGACATCGATATTGTTTATAACAATGATGTTAAACATAACTATAGACATCAGTCGAAAATCGATGTGTAAAGTACATACTTTTAACATCACATGCGAAGACATCGGTCGAAATTTTCTCAGACATCAGTTAGCAACTGATGTTATATGCAGTTTTTCTAGTAGTGAGAAATAATGATTTTCATGCTAAATTTTAACATATTAAAATTTTGTTAAACTAATTTCTAAATTTTTAGATTGAGTTTTAGTTCGAAAATATATTTGAATCAACGAAATCTATGTATATTACTTTAGTTACAATTTAATCAAAATAACAATTTTTATAGGAGCGAAGGTTATAAATACCCGCAGCATACAACATGGGTTGTACATGTAGTTTTTGTGAAAAAAAAATTAATTTTCAAAATAAACTCAAGCATATTTTATATTTATATATTTAAAAAAGTAAATAGGTAATGAATAATTCGGTTGAAATTTCGAACCATATTTCATAAAATTAACATTTTGAAGTTAAGAATTAAAAAAGCGGTTAATTAAGGTTGGACTGTGTGTTTGAATGAGTAAAATAAGAAATGGAGGTGTCAAGACTAGCAGTATCAGCTTCAACGAGAGGGAAGCTCATTTCAGCTGGCTACACTTCTTTTTCTTCTCTCTCTACTCTCTCTCCCTCCCATCTCGCTACAGGTTAACACCACCCACCCCTCTTATATTTCAAAACTGTGTATGTGTATTACTGTATGAACATGTGGGTGTAGTTTCGCATGCCCACCACCTGTTTGATTAAATTCCTGACCTGCGCATTGCTGCAAATTTGACTTGGAACTGATAAGACCTGTTTATATTTGAAATGGGTCATTGTTTTTGGTTGATTGTCGAGACGTAAATTTGGCTTTTTGTAATGAAATTGGAATGGGGGGCAAGAAGTGTTGTGATTACAATGATGTGTAGGCTCAATGATTTGAAACATACTTTAAAAAAATTAATTCCCGGGAAATTATTTTCTGTTTCCACAAAAATACTTTTGTGGAAAATGTTTATTTACCTGCATTTGACTATCACTGTGAAAATTATGAGGAATGGTGAAAACAAGTTTAGAATTTGGAGAAGGGAAGTCATTTTCCTTGGAATATAACATTTTTTAAAGGAATTTTTTGTTCCAAAAATATGTCGGGAAATTAGTTAGTATGACTGTAAACAAATGCCGGAAAATAAGGAAAACATTTTCCTGAAAATTATGTTTGGTGAAACAAATTAGCCGGAAAATAAGGAAAACATTTTCCTGAAAATTATGTTTGGTGAAACAAATTAAAGAACGATTGTGTGTGTGGCTCATTTATCTTACTGTAATATTTAAAATTTGTCTTGACCTCTGTTGTCTTAGAGGTAAAGATCCCCGAAAAAGAAGCAGATGAAATTCTGAAGCTTGCTTCGCATAGTGGTAAATCGGACAGCACAAAGGGAACCCAAGCTACTATCAGTGGTATTAATCTCTTCTTTTATATAACCGCTCTTCCGATTACAGGTGAATGGATAGATTTTTCATAGAAATTATAATGGTGGTTTTCTTTGGTCAAGTCATTGAGAGGTTGTAGACTTGTAGTGGCAGGCAAACCATTTTGTTATAGCTGTACGATTTTGTTATAGCTGTACGTAGTCTTCAACCGGTTGGTTTATGTTAGTGGAAAGTGTTTACTTTATTTCATGAGTCAGATACTCAGATATGAAATGCACATATAATAGTTGATTTCATTACTATAGCTACATGAAGTATCTCTACACTGATGTAATTGTTACAATAACACAGGAATTAGAAGCTTATTATCTGTTTCGAGGGAAAGTTTATAACTTATGGAACTGATTCTTGTTCAAAAAATTGTGCCAAAACTTCTCCATCCATTGATATTCCAGTACAATTTATGACCATGCATATATATATTCAGTGAAGCTTCATAGTATAATCACCACAAGGCGTGGTGTTTAAAAAAGATGCCTAAAAATAAATTTAATGATGTTTGAAAGATGAAATGCTTGTCATTGCTTCTTAAATAGCTGTATTTTTTTGAACAAGAAGCTATAGTGAAATAAATAGGCAAACCTTCGCATTGTATGTTGCATCAGTTTTGGCAGCGATCTGGATTACATTTTGGATTTTTCTCTACTTCCATTAAACTTCTGACTTCCATATAGGTGGACAAACAGCATGGGACATGCTGAAGGAAGATGAAGGTCTTAGGTGCATAACCACATCCTGTGCAGCTTTGGATAAGATCCTAGGTGGAGGAATTAATTGCAAAGAGGTTACTGAAATTGGTCAGCCCAATCCTTTATTAGACCAATAAAACTGCAAGCATTCAATTTAAACATTTTTAATGTGCTTCTATGATGAACTCATGCTAATATTTTACGTCTGATCTTAATAGGTGGAGTGCCAGGTATCGGTAAAACACAACTGGGGTATGAATTATTATCATTCTTTTTGGTCTGTATTAATATAAACTTTATTGTATTTAATATTAAGACTTTACAGGATTCAACTTGCAATTAATGTCCAAATACCACATGAAGATGGTGGCCTTGCAGCCAAGGCAATCTACATAGGTAAGCGGCCTTGAGGATTTGTTAACTATTTTTCATTTAACATATATTTTTCTTCATACCAAATCACATCCTGTAGTTTATAGGCTTTTTGATACTCAGATACAGAAGGAAGCTTCATGGTGGAGCGTGCTTTGCAAATTGCAGAAGCGTGCCTGTCAGATTATTATGAGTTACCTCGGAGGGGCTCTAATGCTACTCAACCTAAAAGACATCCCAAAGATCTTCTTGAAAATATCTACTACTTTCGTGTCTGCAGTTATACTGAGCAAATTGCCTTGATAAATTATTTGGAGAAATTCATCAAAGAGCACAAACAAGTAAGTTACGTATATTTTGGTTCGAATATATTTATTAATCAGTTATCATACCCAAACTTGGACTGAATGTTCTATCATCTATTTATGCTTTCTGAACTAAGGGGCAACTGATCTCAGATATGTCTAAATGACTGAAAAATCTGTTTGCAAGTGGCCTTGTCCTGGTCAAGGACTTTGCGTCTAGCAAAGTTATAATGGCGTTGGTCTAATGAGGTTAATAGGAGACTAACAAAAAGATCATGTTTTAGAGTCTGACACGGATCAGAATATGAGACGGCTTATTAAGTAGTTAACTGAACCCAATATTGTCAAATCTCAAGTAAGGAAGCATAATTATGCATCACAAGTCACAACATCGTCCCCAGAAAAAGATCGGAAATGATGTAAACCAGGCATCGCCCCGGAGCTAATCTAGTATAATGCAATTTAAATTACGAGGGATATAGTATTACATGCATACATATATACAGTTATACACACACACACACACATATGGCATAATAACATGTATAAGTACTGCATAGATCCATATTGTTTGCTTTTCAAGCCTTCGTAAAGGCAAAGTGTAAAATTAATTGGTATGTGTGAGTTTAATTAGCAAAAACTTAACTGCAATTCCGATGCCACCTTATCTAAATATTGGATTGGTTACATAATTTTAGACATTTAGTACCATTTCATTTGGATTTCTGACATTTCCGAATATGTCCTCTCTTCTGGTGTGTCCATCAGCGTGTTCAAATATGTCCTAGCAAGTCCCTATCCGAGACTTCCACGTCACTTCTCTGCTGAACTGCGGTCCTCAGTGATTCATTGATCTCAACTAGTAGTTGATACTAGCTTTTAGGCTGGGTTACTACAGAATTGCTGCTGGTAGGAACTAAGGGCTAGTCACAGAGTGTCCAATTGTAAGGCATTTTACTGAGGGTGCAGTAGTGTTTTTCACATACTAGCAAAAATTAAAATATTCAGTGGAATCGTAGTAATTTACTAAATTTTTGATGTAAGGTTTACTACATATATGGACACTTTATCGACATCTTACTGGTGCAACAATTTCAGGTACTGGATGATAGTAACACAAAACACTTGATCCTAGATTCGACCAGAATTACATGCTTTAGAAAAACAAATCATAAAAACCCTCACTGGCATGCATCTATAGGCATATTACTGCCGCTTCTTTTTGCTTATCCTGGCATAGTATAGCTAGATGTCTAATAACTAATCTGCTGTATCAGCTGTCATCTTTTATTTAAAAAATAAAATGCTTGTTCTGCCAAGGTGAGGATTTTTACATTGTGAAAATCTTGTATATTCTCATGCACCTTATAGTCTACTGATTTCTCAGGTTAAGATTGTCATTGTGGATAGTATCACTTTTCACTTTCGTCAAGATTTTGAGAATATGGCCCTCAGAACTCGACTACTCAGCAAACTGGCCCTAAAGTTGATGAAACTTGCTAATGATTTTAAATTAGCGGTAAGAAGCCAACTTTTACTTCTTGAGATGCAGATTTTATTAGTTCTGACAATCATTGATATACTACATCTGCACCTAAAACTCTGCCAACCCCATGAAATTCAGTTTATGTAACATCAGTTCAGAAATTTAGGTTGCTGTTATAGCATAATTGTTGGTCTCTTCATTAAACGTTATCAATATTAGTGGACATGACTGGTCCCACTGTCTTGAAATGATTTTTTTTTATCGATATACAAATGCTCATGGTGTCAGTAAACCATATTAATGCTAGCAGTTTGCCCCATTTGCTCTCTTTTTTATATAACCTTTTTCTATCATAATGAGCAGGTTGTTCTCTTAAATCAAGTAACCACAAAGTACTCAGAGGGTTCAGTCCACTTAACTCTGGCGCTGGGTAAAAAACCTCAATAAGCTTTTCAATCATTTAATAGCTTTCCTCTTCCTCTGTCTACCTTTCTGATATCATAACATTGATGTTCAGATTTTTCTTTGCAATTTTTATTTGGGCATACAATTCATTTCTTAATCATGTTTAACAGGGGATAGTTGGTCACATGCCTGCACTAATCGGATCATTTTGCACTGGAATGGCAATGAAAGGTATGCTTACATCGACAAGTCTCCCACTCTCCAATCATCTTCCGCACCATATTCAGTGACAGTTAAAGGAATACGGGATTCAGTTTCAGACCATAAAAGGGCGAAGTTAATACAAGGCTCTTAGGTGAACTGTAGTTATGTTTAATAGCCTGGAAGTCATGGCCTCATGGTAGTACAACTTGTAATGAACCTCAGTCTGTAGTGTTCCTAGTGATTCACATTTTTTTCTTCCCCCCCCCCACCCAAAAATACTCCTTTCTTTTTCTTTTTAACTCCTGCCATATTTTATATTAACAAGCACATAATGGTATTGCATGATTAATTTAACATGTCTTCCAAATAGATTCAGCTGTATTTAACAGTACTAATGGCATTGACCTTTACAGTCCATGGTATCAAGAGCATAAGTTAATATTTGAAATTTTGCCGATAACAAGTTCAAGCTGGAAAATATATGTTCTAAAGCTGGGGTAGCAAACATATATTAAAGGAGGCGCGCATGCTACACTTGGGTCAAACGGACGATTTTGATACATCAATTATGTGTTTTGACCGTTTTTTTTGGGAAAAAAGTTCATTTCTATGGCAATCATATTATCCATAACGGGGTGGGATTATATTTTAAATAGCACCTCAAATGAACTAAAAACAATTATTATTATACATTAATATCAATATTACAATCATAAATTACATACGACGAAAGAGAACATTGTAAACATGCATAAATTACAATCGCAATAAACCAATATTGCTTTTGTTTACTGAACTCGTAGACAGTACAAACTATATTCAGTTCATAATTGTAAAGTGTTTCGTGAAGTAGCTAAAATCTGAGTAATGAGGATTGTATGTCAATCAAGAGGTGTTAACCTGCGCCATTTTATGTTTGATCGACTTTATCTTGATAATGCAATTAATTTTTAAATTCTCTCCATATAATCTGAGTTGATAACTGCAGGCACATACATCAATGTCTATCTACCACAGGAAATCCCGAGTCTAAATTTCCACAGAAATTGCTGATCACAAAATAATACACTAAAATCAGAAGCCTCAATGATCAATTTAACCACTAAAGTTTATAAACAAAACAGTTATTACCCCGTACGGTTCCTGCTGACAACATAGTTTCCACAAACAAAAGGTAAGGAAAATTATTGTACAACAGAATCAGGCTCAAATGTTACAACTGAAAATAGACATATTTCTAAAAACTATGATGAATGAGTAAAAACCCATCCAAGTACCAACCGCCAGCCCTGATAGATGCCTATTGTAGGAAAATGGGCTTAATTGCTCTATAACATTTCAAATGATGGTTGCAATTATTACTCATCAGTCACACATCCATTTGAAGCTGATTGCACGTTTTTTATGTACTGCAGAACCCCCCAAAAAAAATATCCTTAAGCAATCACTAAAATACTATATAAATAAATAAATTGGAACCTGTTTTTAAAATTATAGATGTCCACCTACCTTGTATAAAACACCTCGCTCAGCCTTGTATGCAGGGCGGGTCCATCTCTTTCTCCGCTCCTCCATCTCAGAATCAGTCAATTGAACATCCATTCTCTTCTTGCTAATATCGATAGTGATGATGTCACCATTTTTAACAAGACCAATTGGACCACCTTCCTGTAAATTTTGCATTGCACTAAGATTTTACAACAGCAGTATCACATTTAAAACTTTTTAAAATTGTTAAAATTAATTTCTTTTGCTGATATGAACGAAAAAATTCGAGTTGTTTTGAATTTTACATTCTGCAGATAGGCAATGCTTGTACATAGGAGTTCAATGTGTCTTTTGGCCTACATGATACATGTAGTACACAAGTAAACGCTGAAATGATTGTTTCAAAGCACATATCAAGAATGTATGAATATTAGACCTTTTTAGCATATATAGTGGTCAGTTTGATCAGTTTTAGCATAAAAGTTGGTTGGTTTGAGACCGAACCAACAGTTAGTTTGAAGGCTGGCATACACAAGTACTGAACCGCCTTTCATTTTGAACTGCCAAAATCGGCTTGGGTTGGGTGGTTTGGTTTATAAGCTTTCCCTTGATTAGAACAATAGATGTCAAAACGTTCTGTATGTAGGACTTTGTTCGATTAGAGAATAGAATCATAAATTCTCTTGATCACAGAGCCAGCAGACATATTTATTTCATGTATTTCTGCAATTTACACATTTTGATATTATGAAACTCCAACAGCAAAAAGTTTGTGGACAATGTAAAAAATTTCATGATTCGACAAAACGATTAAGATTTATGACGTAGAAGAAGAAAGTCTAGATTTACCTGTGCTTCAGGGCATATGTGGCCAACAACATATCCATGTGAACCTCCTGAAAATCTTCCATCAGTCAACAGAGCAACTTCCTGCAACAAAGTAAAATATATGTTGATCAATGCGATTACTTCTAACAAATACCAGTGATACCGGTACAGTTTATGCAAATGTGAAGCTGAGCAAACAGATTATGCATACCTTTCCTAGTCCAGCTCCCATTATTGCACTGGTTGGTGTCAGCATTTCAGGCATGCCAGGTCCCCCCTTCGGCCCCTCTCCTCTAATTACAACTACTTTCCCCTAAAAAGGATATTTACAATCAAATCAACTGTTAAGAAGCTACCAGCTTCCATTTCTTTTATTTACCAAGAGAAATTTTTAAACATTTACTGACAACCAGGCAATCTTTTCTTTACAGTAAACTGTAGGCTATGATACAATATTGACACTGTTTATACAAGGTATGTAATGCTTATGTGGCTGGAAGTGGTTGCAGGTTGGCTTGATGTATGATGGGAAAGATGATGAATGGATTAACTGGGTGGTGATCCCAGCAAGAGTTGTTCAAAAAGAAAGGAGCCAAGATATGGGCTGTATGTGTGATATATATGTACATTAGTAAATGTATATGCATACATATCCCAAATTCTGCTTTACAAGCAGGATGCACTGGGCTTATATGGTTTGGTCTGTACATTAGTATAAGTTGGTTCTTAGAACTGGGTTCGCATGACTCATGACAAACTAAATTATGGCTAAAGCCACCAATAAGGAAAAAGAGGTCCTCAGTACTACCTTAAAGCTTGTAGGGTTTTCTGTAATAGCTGCAATCATAGATTCCTCTCCTTCAAATACAAGAGCAGGACCTGGGAAACAATGTTAACAAAAGCTCTTTTAAGTCTTAAGGATAGCCAGTTTGCGTTTGAACAATTTTTTAAGAAACATTAGGATTGGGATAATGCTCAGTAGAGAACTTGAATATACTTTATTATGCAGAGTATAGTAGAACACTGTACCAGAGAAGTATAATCCTTCCTTTCCAGTTATTTTTGCCACAGAACCCTCAGGTGCAAGATTTCCATACAACACTTGAATGTGACCGGTTTCCTTAATGGGGTTCGTAAATGGTCTAATAACTTTCTGGTCAGGGAAGGAGAAGATTTTTTTTAAATTTTAAATTAGTAAAGGAAAAATTCAGATGGATAAGGGAATTGCTAGAGTACCTGGCCTTCAGATAAAGAAGGGAACAGCTTTGCATTCTCAGCCATTGTTTTTCCGGTCACTAAGGACATGAAAACAAATCTTTAGTTAAATGGAAAGACAATATAATTGAACATATCTCTAGTATTAAATATTGGCTGAAGCATACCAGTCATACAATCCCCGTCTAGAAGTCCAAGCTCTAAAAGGTAGCGGATAACCGCAGGTGTTCCACCAATCTATACATGTATTTACATACTAAATTATGGAGACGATATGGCAATATATAACTTTTTAAGAGCGACAGTTGTGGAGGATGTTGATCTATTATAATTGTAAGTGTTGTAATGAGACAGAAATATTGTATCCTGATCACATACCTTGTGTACATCTTCCATGACATATTTGCCACTAGGCTTAAGATCTGCAAGAAATGGAACAGCATCGCTAACCTTTTGAAAATCATCCAGAGTTAAATGTAAACCGACAGACCTGCCAAGAAGCTATATACATAAGCTACCTGCTATCCACATGACACAATATGTTTCTACTTACCCGAGCAATATTTTTATGATGCCCTCACCTTGCAATGGCAATTAAATGAAGAACAGCATTAGTGGACCCTCCAAGGGCCATTACTATCACCATTGCATTTCTCAGTGATTTAGGAGTGATGATATCCCGAGGTTTCAGGTCCATTTTTATCAAATCTAGAATATATTTTCCAGCCAGGCGGCACTCATCCAACTTCAATGGATCTTCAGCAGGAGTAGAAGAGCTTGAAAAAAAATAGAGGATAAGTTTAGACAAAGGACTAGAAAGGTTCAAACAATCAGAAAAGGAGATTATATACCTGTATGGAAGAGACATTCCCATTGCCTCAATAGCTGATGCCATGGTATTTGCTGTATACATCCCACCACAGGCTCCGGCTCCAGGGCATGAATTTCTCACTACATCCATCCTATGGTCGTCACTTATTGAGCCACTCACATACTCTCCATAAACCTAAGATAAATAAATAACAGAGAAATGATACCAGCTTTATTTTATAGGTAAAAAAAGATCCTAGCTCGTTCCACTATAACCATGACTCTAACTTCTTTATTGAACTAATATGAAATTCCTCAAAATTCCATTAATCATGTTCTATTGTTCTTTATTTTGATCCGTTGTTTCTAGAAATACATTTTTTTTAACACGAATAATCTTAGAAATAACAAAGCAAGGAAAAACATAGGGATACTCAATAGGAGCAATAGATGGCACACCTGAAATGCAGATACTATGTCGAAGACATGGCCTTGAAAATGACCAGGCTGCAAAGTAAACAATAAAGACAAACGATTACGAAGAGAATAAGAATGTATTTAGAAAGCATAACTATTACCACTACATTAATAATGTATTTATCTACTATATGACAAAGAAGTGTTTGCCAAATTATCAAACATATGAAGAATATCAACTTAAGAACTAAATCAAGTCTTTGCGTACAATACTCTTATGCTCGTGTATTAAGCTTAAGACGAGATCAAATGTACTCTTTTAGCTCTATACTTTAGAGACCACACCACTTTTCCATATCATATATGATATGTACATATTAACAGTATGAATGGGTCTCGGTACAAATTGCTCATTCAATAACCAATAGACATCGAGATGAAAAATGATATGACCTAGAAGATAATTTTTTAGTGGACTAAGGAATTAATGCCAAACCTTGATAGTTCCACCATAGACCATGATACTCGGCCGGTTCAACCGTCCCATTGCCATGATAGTACCTGGCATCTGAAATATATTCATTCATTTCAGCAATTAGTTAATCATGAAACCTGCTATAAAAGTTTATTAGAAAGAAAGCAAACATCAGGACATCTTAGTAACCAAATGTAAAGTGCAGAATCTCACATTGCCATATTTTGCCTCCGTAATGAAGGTTTTGTGAAAATACCTAATCCAAATACAATTTTTTTATATGCAGCTAATTGAATAATGTCACTGTTTCGCAATAGAAGTGAAAAAAATCCTAGAAATGACTATAATAAACTAACAATTGAAAATAAATTTTTCTAGCAAAACACATTCTCTCAAGGAGCCTGAATGTTTGCTAGTAATGATCACCACGGGCATAAAAAATCATATGTTCCTGGACATCAACATCTACAAATTCCATTAGATTGTGTTTGGGAACTTTGATTTCATTTCAAATGATGGATTTCAAATGACATGATATGAGTTGTCATTTCAAATTCTCATATTTGTACTAGTATTTGAATTCCATGGAATTCAAATGAAATCCAAATACAAATCCTTATGATTATCCAAACATGTCATTTGATCAAATCTAGAATTTCAAATGAAATTCATGTTCCCAAACAGGCAATTATATACAATCACAATTCAAGAAGTAAACTTCAGCCATGTTTGTTTACAAGAATTATTCTTCCTGAACTGTATAATGTTTGTACAAATTTTGTCAATCTTAATCCTTTATAATAATCCTATACCTTAATATTATTAACCCCCGTGCCCCGTATGTATAGACATAAAAATAACTTTCAAAAAACTTAGTGCATAGGATAACTTAAAGACTAAATGTGGTATAAATCCACAAACAAACAAACCACATGTACACGATTATTAATCTCGTATAACAATCATAATTATTAAAGAAGTAAACCTTGGCTATGTTAATTCTTTACAATGAACCTATGCCTGACCAAATGTGGTATAATTCAAAACCAAATATACCCAATCAAAGACAAATGTACTCACATTTTTATCGCAACCCGGAATAGAAATATTCCCATCATACCACTGAGCAGCCATAACAGTCTCAATACTATCCGCAATCAAATCCCTAGACTGCAAACTATAACACATCCCTCTAGTCCCCATCGAAATGGCATCACTAACCCCAATAGTATTAAACCTAAACCCCACCATTCCAGCCTCCACAACTCCCTCTTTAACAGCCTCAGCTAAGCTCAACAAATGCATATTACAAGTATTACCCTCATACCAAACTGAAGAAATCCCAATCTGGGGTTTCTTCATATCATCTTCAGACAAGCCAACACCATACAAGACAGCCTGAGAACCACCTTGGGACTTGGGCTCAGTGATTTTGGAGCTGTATTTGTTGAGTTTGATAGATGAGTCGGTAGAGATGGTTTGAGGGGGTGGGGTTTGGGTGGAGATGGAGCGGATTGAGAATCTTGGGTGGGGTTTTGGTGGGGTGGGGAGATATGGGGTGGTGGTGATTGTGGTGGCTTGCATTTTTGCGGCGGCGAGGGTGTGTGTTTTTTCGGCGGGGAGGTTTAAGGAAGTGTAAAATGGTTTGGATATGTATGAACAAGTGTGTATGTATATTTTATTTGCTGTGTGTGTATATATACACACTACACACACGTGTAAGTCTAGTCAGGGATAGTTAAGTTGTTCACTTCAGTTGATGTTCGGTCCAGGTAATATTTTTCGGGAATGAACAAAATGGTATTAAATTAAAAAAACAATGCAGTAGAGTATGTTTTAATTTATTTTGGTATTTTTATAATATAAATATTTTTGAGTTCCAATTTATCTGACTCCAATATGATTTTTTGTAAGATGTATTTTTTTTAATATAGTAATAAATTTTAAGAGTGAGTGAGAATTATTTCAGGTAGAATAAGTCAAAAACAAATTTTGACTGCATAATAATGTACTAAATATGCAAAAACCAATAATATATATAGAATTGATTCATTTCTTGAGAAGTTGAGATACAAAAATTATATACATGTTTGGGATAGAAAAATTGTATATGGGTTAAAAGTTGGAAGTAACCCATAACTTTCTAAAAGCGATACAGACTAAATATAAAATGGGCAGTCCATGTTTTGGTTTGGACCATGGGTAGAATCATTTAAAAGAAAGTGATATAAAATTTATGTGAGCGTTCTTTAAATTTAAAATAAGTTATTTATTTTATATATTTTTTAAAATATAAATATTTATTTTAAAATTTTAAAATCAAATATTATCTTCAAAATAAAAAATAAGTTACTTATTTTCATAAAAAATATATATATACCTACTTTTTTTAAAAAATAAAAGTTTGTTTTCGGAAAAGAAGCCAGGTCGGACCTATAATTTGGTGAATATACGAGATCACATACTTTTGAACTTAAAGAAATTGAACTGGCCCATTGTTAGTTCAGCACGTCAGCTTACGGGTGACTTGCTAATGCGAAAAGTTCCTTTCCTCTTCCAAATAGTTGTTGAAAATAGTTTATACATTAATAAATACAGTAATATTTATCTTCCTTCAAAAAAATAATAATAATATTTATCTTTTTAATGAATCTAGAATTAGTAAAATGAAATTTAGAACCTGTTATTAGGATATCTTCTTAATTAGAGAAAAGAATTCTTTAATAAAGTTAAAAATTAATAGTATTTGGCTTGTGAATTATGAACGGCTTAAATAAATTTATTATTTTTATACAATGTGTCATGTATAAAAATTAACAACATTACTTTGTGCAAGGGCTTAATTACGCATAGTGTAGCAGCGCAACATAACTCTGGCATTCGAATTTTGATCGATCAAATTTATTTTTAAATCAATCATTTTTTCTAAATTTTACTTGTGATTAAATTTAACTAATTTTGACTGTCATTACTCGAATTTAGCTAATTTCAATCAGAAACCTTCAGTTATATTTAATCAATTTTCTTGCTGTAAAAGTATACATCATCATACTCAAATACTCAAACTCTCCAAGTGTGTTAATTTTTTCACGCAATCAAATAAGAGTCGATTTTTCTCTCCCTCTTTTCCCCTCTCCTTGCTTAACCCTAATAGCCGTCTTTTTCTTCCTTTGTCTTCTCTGCTTTTCATTTTGTTATCTCTTCATATCTCTCCTTCGGTTCTTGATTTCTCGAAATCGCATGTTTCTCTTGGGCTCTCATTTCCGGATGACGTTGTTGACTCTCCTTTTCCTGAAATTGGTTTTGAGAAATTCCCTCCTTCTAGGGTTGTGTTTATCAAGGATGATGGGCTCTGACTTTCACGAACTCCGAACGGGTTGAGATTTCTGAAATCTACTAGTCATCACATGTTCATAAGATGGGTTCTGAATTAAATTTGCCTGAACTTTGCACGAATCACTCCGCTAGAGATGTTGACTCTTCAATTGGGGGTGCAAACAGGAAGTTCTTCTTTGTGGATCTAGGGAATCAGGTACCTTTGAAAAACACTAGTATCAGTACTCTTGTTATTGTTAGTATTGGTATCCTAGAGACAATACTTTTAATGTTTTATTGAAAATAATTAAGGATTATGTTTTATGTGATTATTTAATTAATATTTATTATATATTTATTTACTGCGTCATAAATTGAAAGAATAATAAATGTCCTTGGAATATTAATACGGAATATATATCTTTAAGTATGTGACTTAAAAATGAGATTATATAAATAATATTTTATTCCTAAAATTCCCTAGTCAAGTATTATTATTTAAGGATAGTAATAATGCAATAAGACTAGTATGTTTGTTGACAGATGACCACATCTCATTGGTTATAGGTATGGTGATACCAAAGTTAAGAACATAAGTGTATGTATCAATACATGACACTGGAAAGACCCGCCGTGAGATTCTACATGTTAATAAGTGTCATAAGAAATCTCACTGTGATAATGATGTAATGATTCTCTGACTTAAAATTATTATATTTCTATACGATAATTAATATACTTTGATTACACTCAAAGTTACCTTTAACCGGGTAATGATAAAGGTGCACATTGGGTATGCTATGAATCATATAAGGAATATGAATGATATATATAGGATTTAACCCTCCAATTCTAGGAGTGTTGTTATTAGCCTCTTGATTGAGTGAGACTATAAAATGCATGGTCATGCTCAAATATTGATTTGTTTAAATAGTCTACTCATTGATCAAGGAAACCAACATTAAACGTTGAAGAGGATGACACTATACATGCCTCGAGTTTGATCTATAATATAAGGTTAAAGGGATTATATTACATGGAACATTATTCACGAAAGGTTTAATTGAATCACAAATTATTATTGTTACTTGGATAGCAATGATGTATTACTAGATGTCGCTCATTGTTTATAATTTTATTATTGGATATTAAAATTATTGCCAACTTAATAATAACCTAAAGGGTCATACACAAAGAACGTCAAAACAGAGGTTTATTTAAATTACGAATTTAGATATATTATTATTATTAATTTGAATTTAATTATTGAATTAATTAAGTGGGACTTGATTAATTATATTAGAATTCGGATTTAATAAGTATTATTATTATTATTCGAATTTAATTATTGAATTAATTAAGTGGGACTTGATTAATTATATTAGAATTCGGATTTAATAATAATAATAACCCAAAATCAGAATAGATTTTGGAAACCACATGGATTAGGGTTAGACCCAAAATCTCTCTATCCCCTATATATACATAATGATGTATAATATTAGGGTTTAATGATGAGATTTTATTTTTAGAGAAAAACCCTAGCTGCTCAAGTTCAAGAGAGGCTAGAGAAAAGAAGAGAGAGAGGAAGATGCAATCAATTCGGCTAGTACCGACTCCGGTGATCGTTGGACGATCGGGCATTCGTGTGGACTTCTTTGGAGAGCAGATCTTTACAACAAAGGGCTGATGTGATTCATCTTTTCTGGACCTCCATTAAACAGCATACAGAAAGTTTTGTTAAGGTGCAGACTTCTTCACCATAATCATCCAAAGTTATACATGGATCCTGCGATAGGGGTTTCATTTTTTTTATTGTTTTATGTTATATACGCTGCATTTTCATGCTCGAAACCCTTTAGTTATTCCAAGTACAAATGCTTGGGTTTGCTCTGTAAACACCTTTGAACTTACCCATGATGTGTTAATGAGTGGATATGTTTTAATGGGGTTTGTGGGGAAGCACATACTTGAAAAGTGTATTCTTGTTGTTAAGCCCCAGATGAATCTTATGTTGAAACTAACACTCTTAAAACTTTCTCGTGTTGGTTTGGACTTGTTGCAACCTATGCACATGATATGTTTGATAAATGTTGTATGTGAAAAATATGCTAGTAAAGATGTATATGTCATTGGTCGAAGTAAATTCTGTCTCACTCGAAGCGGTTCAATATGCCTCAGTTGCTCATGAATGTCACTGAAACAAGGTTGTCAGAACAAGCTTTTTAGAATGTTGATAAACAATAGATTTTTTCACTTACTCAGTGCCAAGGTTCACATGTTTTAGATGGTGTCTCTGTTAAGGAGAAGTTTAATCTAATTAGATTTAAAGGTAATTTTTGTGTTAAATCCATTGTTGGTTCCCTAATTTCCTCTTCAATGTTATGGAAAAGTTGTTGATTTAGCTCAGATGCTGATAACCATGATCTTTATGAGTTAAAAATGGTTGTTCTAAATCATGGACTCAAGTTTTTCATGTTAACGTTGAATGCGTTCTATGAAGATGTTTTGGTGAGGACTTTTTCCGAGGATATGAAACTTTGTGCTTTGAGTTTTAGATTTAAGATTATTGTGTGTTATCACAGTCATGTAACTGGAGGTCCCGTCTTTCCAGAGAAGGACCATATTGAAGCTAATGCTTGCCGATTATTGCTAAACCCAGTCTTCCTTGATAAAGAATTCAAGCATTCTGTCTCTCGGAGACCTCACCTATGCAGAGTGTCAAACATGGGAATGATAGTCATTCATTTGAATAGGCTAATGCACGACACCGTGATAATGATAAGGCTACTCAAGCTCAAACTCAAGCTCAAGCAGAAGTTAAAGCTGATCGAGGTGCAAGAACTGCACATGAGGAAGTTATGGATGATGTGGCTGGCCAGAATAATGACCAAACTAGTGTTAAAGCTACTCGAGATGTCAAAGATGATGATGCAAACCATTGATGAAACTTACCATGACGCATATCGTGTTCTTAGCTTATTATTTCGCTACTTATGTGATGTTAATTTGGCTTCCAATGATGGATCAATTTAACTACTTTGTTGTAAGTTAAGTTATGTAATCGTGATAGACTTTTCATATGAATTTTGGTGGGGTTGTTATGCCCCATTAGTTTGATTCTCTTGACCTCTAGCACTGCTAGAGTTAGGTCCCTCTTTGTTTATAACGTTGAGATCCGACTATTGTAATCCCTTTAATCCAAATTTATAAAATATATAAATAAATTAGCTAAAAAAAGCATACATCATCATAATAATTTATGGAAACAATTTAACCGCATGTAAAACATTAAGGAATCATTTGGTTCACAGAAGGTATGAGGTTGGATTTATTGGAATGAGAAATCGAGTTAGGGTGGTATGAGATTCAAGTATCATTTCTCATTTACCATTTTACTTTTTAAGTTTTTAAATTCAGTGCCGGTCTGCTATATTTATAAACAATTTTTTATATCTTCAACCTTGCTCTCCACAAACATATTCAAATTCCCAACTAAGAGTAAATAGCTCGAAGATAATGCTCGGTCTAAAGAATTTTTCGGGAACACATAGTAACCTCAAAAAAATTTAAATGTTTGGTTAAATGTGAAAATGAATTTATTTTACTTAAAAATGAATGACTCTCAATATCCATGTCTCATATCTACCTTCTCTTTAGTATCAAAAACTCATATCTTATTAATTTGATATGTGAATTTTATATTTTATATTTTTCCAGATACCTAAATTTTATGAAACAAACGAGTGTTGTGAATATAACATATAGGCAAATCTCAGGCCTAATCCAGTGTTATAAAATTAAATTATTTTAGTACTCCCTCCGTCCCCAATTACTTGTCCCCGTTATTTTTTGTGCAGTCAAACTAACTAATCTTTGATTGTAATTTAAAAATAATATATAATTCAAAAAAATTAAAATTTTATATTATTTGAATCTATATATAATCTATTTTAAAATATATTTTTTAAGTTTTTAAAATTATAAAGCAATAATTTTTAATTTATAGTAAAAAACTAATCAATTTGACCGTCAAAAAAAGACACGTAAAAGGGGATGAAAGGGATGAATTGAGTAAATTCTAAACCATTATCTATACTCTCATAATTGCATTGGTTCAATCGAATTTTGTGCCATCGAGGTCGGTTGATATGTTTTCTATCCCAAGACTACGTAGACTTTTATGTCCAAATTGATCCTTCAAGTGGTGGGGGCCATGCACGGAAAGAGTTCTGGATCACATAATTCACTTTACATGCAGACACTGAAGTCCAGCTACATACAGTCTCAGACGAAGTAGCCACTGCACAAAACCCATTTGGTATATGTACTGTTTCACACAAGAAGAGACGCGTCGTATTTGTATTTAGTGGCTCACAAATCTGCATTGTGATTAACATTTAAACACCCTTGTCATGTAATTAACAGCTAGCTAGTTGGTTAGGTAATTAGGTCTAATACACAAGTGATTATAAAAACAAGTTCGACAAGAAAAGTTAGAGAAGTTTAGTAGATTGTTTGTTACTGGCATGAGCGGATGCGGATCTAAGGAACACGGAGGCACCCCTGTTTTTTTTTTAAAAGTGATGAAATTTCACTCATTAACTCACCTCGAGATTTGTTATAACATATACTAATTTGTAAGACATATAAGTTTGATTAGTAAAAAAAAAACCGTAAAAATATAGAAGTGTTCTCTTAACAATTAAATTTCATGAGGATGTATATTCAAAAATAATCTGAGGTCCTCCTAATTTTATTTATGGATCTTCCCCTAATTTCTGGTTTTTCATGATGCATCTAGTATTAGGCATGCATGTTGCTTCTTTGTTCCATTTTTGCTAATTTCAAATTAAGGTTAAAAAATATGAATTAAATTAAATTCGATAAGAACTGTTTAGGTTAGGGGTACGTGTACGTGTACATGAACATCCTAACCCTACCCCACCCTTATTTCGGCCAACCCTACCCGAAATAATACAACCCGATTCATGTTTGTCATTTTTTATGGGTTGGGTATGAGTTTTAATTTTTTAAACCCAACCTGATTATAATCTAGTAGATGCACTGGTTTATTAAGGCACTCGTTTAGTAAGTATACTAATATATCATGTACATATATATATTTTAGAAGAAAGAAATAAACCTAGACAAAGCATTCATACTTAGCATAAATATAAATGGGATTATAAGTTTTTTTTCTTTATTATTGGATATAATTAAAATAAAAAAGACTTATTTGAGACGAATGATCGTAATATTTTGAACGAATTATATTATATTTATTTCAATTTGATTGGTTACGCTTGATATAAGTTTTTTTTAATTTTAAATATGTATTTAAAATCCCGTTCAAACCAACCCGAACCGATGTACAATAAATAGGGTTGGGTTATGAATTTATTTTTCATGGATTGGGTTGAAAAATTTCAAACCAATTTAATTGAATTGAGTTACAAAAATTTCCTTAACCCGGCGTACGGCCCTAGTTCGGGTTATTTGATAATAACACAAGTTCAAGCTGTTAACTTCTCTGTACCGTACCTTGTACTATAAATTCAATTAAGTAGTGAAAATAGAGAGAAACAATACAAAACAAAAGCAATTATTAATTACACAACACTCAAGTGCAAAATAATGATGGAGCTTGGATATATATGCAAGGCTATACCATATATTTATGAAGCAAAGCTTAAGAAAAGAGCGGACTTTCGATCAAGTGCAACGGCAATAATAGTAAACGCAGAGCATAGGTGCCCGCTATTTAAGGCTTTAATAACAGCTAGGGTTTATAAAGGCTACAAAATATTTGTTAATAGTAAATATAATGTTTGGAAATCGAGGGAAAAGATAAAAAAGGCTTACACATCTTCATAACTATGAAAACAACAGCTGAATGAGGTAAAGGCTAAATAGCCTCATGCAACTGTCCCTTTCTTTCACTCTAGCTCCCCCACCTCGATCTACACCCTCACTATCTCTCCCCCCCTCCATATATCCTCGGGAATGCCACCCCACCCCACCCCAAGACCTAATTATGAAGTGCTGAAATGTAGTGATATTAACTGTATTATGCAAGTGAACTTTAATTCTACTTCAACCACTCCAAAAGTATTGTTTTGTGATTTTCTATTGTTACATTAAAATGGTAGTTAAGATAATAAATAATGTATGTACCTTTTCTATATAGATATTGTCTTTCGAATTTAATAGCAATCAAATTTTGAGAAATATTGTTAACTTGGGGGAACTAAAAGTAAATTTATACCGTCACACACTCACACATACGGTGACCTGCACGGATTTTTTTTATAATATTGGAGTATCATTTTTATATATAATATAAAATTATTTTTTATTTTAAAGTTAATAATTTTATTATGAATGTTCGATTTTACCATCATTTATAAATATTCATGTTATATTATTATAAGTGAACTTTAAAAAAATAGTCGATTTAATTAACTAAAAATACGTTATTATCTTAATTTTTTTAATATTATATTTTATCTAAATTATAATATAAATTATATATATTTATATTAAAAACTATATTTACAATATAATTTTTTACATAACATAATTGTAACACATACAATCTACCTACATATCAATTTCATTAATACTCAATTTTCAATTCATTTAAACTTTAAACTCATTAATTAAATCACATAAATATTATAAAAATTTATCAAAATTTATATAAAATTTTATTAAATTTAAAATACTATAAAATTTTGCCAAATAAAAAATATTTATAAGATCGCTTGTATGAAAAATATTAATAGTCCACGTACCAAATTAAACGTATACTCGTTTCATATTGTAGGCATCGATGTATTTGAACCCATCTATAAATCTACCTCCCAGGCTCCCATGATTTCTCGTTACATGCAACTCCTCAAAAACAGAACGGAACGGACGGTCTTGTCTAAAACAATAACGTGCGTTATTTTACCACCCACCCCCATATTTTTCCTATAGCAGACGAAAATTCATTATCTTTAACCTTGTTTTTCATTTGGAAAACGTTTTTATAATTAAAAATTGCGATTTAATATGCTAGGAAACACTTGGCTGTTTTGCAAAGACCTTCCCAAATTTTTAAGGTCATAAATCTCAAAATTAAGCACAGATAAAGAAATGTGTGACAGCAATCACAAAAAGGTGTAACATAATTGTTTCAGAAAATTATTTACCAAAAATTTCTTAACCTGTCGAAAAAGTCATCTTCGACATCCTTAAATTTCAAAGGCCTTCTACGATTAAATTTATCATTATTAGTTGAATCTAATATCAAACCAAATCACAACAGATATTAAACCAAATCATAACAGATTGGTTACTGTGGCTGAATTTAATCGATTTTATTGTATTGATTATTCGTTTATCGAATAAAATGGATGTATTTTATTATTTTAATATATATGATATATATGCAATAAAATTTGAGTAAATAAATAATTTATGTTTATAATATTTGGGTCTTGATTATGAGATTTTCAGAATCATATATATCCACGATTTTTATGACCGATAAGTTAACCCTAATTATTTTATGTGAATATAAGAGGTTACGTGGTCATTCTGTCTAGGACAGGTATGCTACCGGAATATTTAGGACAAATATATGTTATAGTTTTCACTTATTTACTATAAAAAAATTGTGCGAAATATGTTCTAATAAACATTTATAATTGCAAAAAAATTAATTTAATATTAATGATATCTGTAAAAAAAACTTCCTCAATATTATATAAATCAAAATATAAAATTATAGAGAAATTGGCATCATCATGATAATTATTAGGTTTTTGTATCTAACATAATTGGAAGCACCGGAACAAAATGTACCTACAAAGGGATCAATACACCTACATGAGTGAGTACAAGTAGCTAGTGTTTTCTCTTTCCATCACCTCATTATCTTCAATTCCATCACTTTGTTTTGGTACCCAGCACAGATCTAATTAGGTGGTTAGTCTGTCCATCAATCAATCTCTCTCTGAACACACACCCACACTGATTAGTCAAAGCATCAATCGATCAATCAAATCATATATCATTAGAAAATCAACTTCTCAGGTGATAAACATGTCCTCTTCTGCTGTTTCCCCACCGGACCACCACAACTTCTCACCCTCCGACCAGCTTTGTTATGTTAACTGCACCTTCTGTGACACTGTCCTTGCGGTAGGCACACACACACACAATATACCTGAAATGATAGTACTAATAATTATCTTATCATCTCTTGTTATATATAACTAATTAAGTATATATTTTTCGATTTTGTAACATTGTGGTTCAAATACTCCTAAATTAACCTGTGTTTATGATGCTTGATCCATATGAAGGTGAGTGTTCCTTGCGCTAGTTTGTTCAGGACAGTGACTGTGAGATGCGGCCACTGCACCAACCTTTTCACGGTGAATATGAGAGCCCTGCTTCTTCCTCCACCCAATCAGCTGCATCAGCTTGGAAACACTTTGTTTCCTCCCCAAAATCATCCGGTAATCTTTAATTACTTCAAGATGTTACGGCCTTATATATTAACTAGGTCTTTATTATATATTCGTACAAATTTTCATCATTTAATCGATATTCTTGTAACATAGTTCATCTTATATACGAGACTAAAATGCTAACAGTTTCTCCGAATGACATAACAATAATCAAGCCATAAATTTATTTTATATAAATATAGGGTTTATTAATTAAGACTGTGCCTATATAAACGATATAGTATGTTTTCAATGCTTTTTGGTAAATTGTGCAGGAGGAGATTCGAAGTTCAGCGTCTAACATGTTCATGAATCAAACCAGTCCTGATGACTCTTTCATTCCTAATATTCGAGGAGGAGTAAATGATCTTCCTAAACCTCCAGCAACTAACAGACGTAAGAAATCTATATATATATATGTAGTTCACAGCTTAAGATCGAGTTGGTATATATGTATGTTTAATTCAGTTCAAAGAGCAGTACTTTGTATAAACTTTTAGCCTTTCCACTGAACAGTGAAACTTGCATTTTGTGTGTTTACTCCCAAACAGTGCCTAATATTTTTTCTCGAGGGAAAGGGTCTTTTTGGCCAGTTATTTCATGTCTTACCTTTTTCAGATTTAAATTCACAAATAAATGTAATTTCTATCATTTAACCCTTGTTTCTTATAGCCCTTCATTTTAGAAAACAGTGCTTCACAAAGGTTTTTCATGTGTTACTTGGAAGAGTACCATCATTTTAGATCATATGATGAAGAGTGCCATATAAATTTTCATTTAATTTACTCGAGTAATTATCGAAATACACATGCAGAATTTAATTTCAACTTGTTTTGCTTATTAATTTACATTCATATATGGTGTTTGATATACATAGCAGAAAGTTTTTCTCCCCCGGAAAAAAGGATGAAGAAGGCATGGACAGATGGATAACTAGAGATAATGATGAACTAATCACAGGCACACCACAGATATATAGATATATCATATCGTAATAATATGATAGATAGCTAGATAGATAGATAGCTAGATATAGAGAATCAGAGGTGCATAACCCCACAAAAAGTCAGCAAACATATTTATGTAATTATATGTGACATTTGTCTTTTATATGTCCATCCGTATGCAGCTCCAGAGAAACGACAGAGAGTCCCATCTGCTTACAACCGCTTCATCAAGTAAGACTCACATTCTATTTTTATTTTGAAATACCAGTAATTAAGAGTAATAAATAGAAATATTTTATTAAAATTTATAAAAATATATTCGGATGCTTTATAATCCAAGTGTTATATATTTTGCTAAGTACCGGCCATGGGTGAATTATGACATGCAGAGATTAATTAAGGGTTTGTTTGGGTTAATTATCTAATAATTAAGTAATCGATCTGTCGAAAAATGTATGCATTTTAAAACCTATAGATTACTTAGAGGAATAGGACATCAATCTACTCATAAATGTTTGTTTAACAGTGTAACAACTCATGTAGGGAAGAGATCCAACGCATCAAAGCCGGAAATCCTGATATAAGCCACAGAGAGGCTTTTAGTGCAGCTGCAAAAAATGTAAGATCACTTTTTACATGTATATGTATGTATATATGTGAGTCTTCCAATTTCTAATGACCAGCTAGCTAGGGTTAGCATTCAGTGTTTGCACAGCTAGTTAGTGTAGTTAGCATAAATATTGATACACGAATCTATATATTTTCTTGAAATAGTGGGCCCACTTTCCCAACATTAACTTCGGACTTTTGCCTGATCAATCCGTGAAGAAAAGTAATGTGTGCCAACAGGTACGTACTCTCTCTTTTAGCTTCCAGCCTTCAGCACAGCCTGATAGCTTGTACATGTATGCCAATGTTGATATAACTTAATTTACTCACCTTTCTTGACCATTGTTGTACACTTTGAGATATATTTCATTTCCTTGTAAAATTGGGTTATACTTTCTCCGTTCTATCTTTTTGAACAAATACTTGATCAAATCCATTAAATTTTGACTGCAATATTTTATAATATTCATTTAATTTAATATTTAAAAAACTTGTAAATGATAATGCATGCAATATGATTTTATATTTATATAATTTTATCATTTAATATTTATAAAAAAAATCAAAATCAAAATTTAGTCAATTTAATATAACAATTGGAAAAAGGTTATAAGAAGTGTGATTGATGTAATTGTAGGAAGGAGATGATGTACTGATGAAAGAAGGACTCCTTGCTGCTGCTAACGTTGGTGTGTCCCCATATTAACAAGTGATGTGGAGGCTGTTAATTAGGGTTTCTTGGGAACCGATCTTTATGTAAACGCATGTTTATTGTATGTTTGAACATCTAGCATTTCCCTCCTCTTTTGATACCTATATGTCTAACAAGCTAGTATTTCCTTGACTGTCGCACCTATATATCTTTCTAACTGATGCACTCTCTGATAATATTGTCACTGATCTCTCTCTTTCTCTGTATATACATACATACATACATATATATATATATATATACATACATATATATATATATATATATATATATATATATATATATATATATATATATATATATATATATATATATATATATATATATCTGCATCTGTTTATGATCATGTATCAATAAATATCAACATGTAATTTTTAGACATTCTGCAACTCCCTTAAGAATTTATTAAAGCATGAAAGTTAATCTTTGTTCAATACTACATTACTAGCTACAATCATGTATTGGTGATCCGGTGGAATCAATAAGGTTATATATCCTAAACCGATTTTTCTTTAAAAATTTGTAAATATAATTTTTAAGTCCCATTAACAGTTAAATTAGTGACAAAAAAGTTTAATGAATTAGTTAATAATCGATTTTTCATGAGTAAATAATTAATTAACTTAATTTTATTTTTTATTATTATTTTAATTGAAGTCATTAAAATTTACATATATGTTTCAATCTTTAAAAAACAGTCTCTTAATATATGGAAGCAAAAGTTAATATATTACTAACTTATGTTCATCTTTTTAACGTGAAAATTGTGAAAATTTTAATTAAATTTTGTAAAATCATAATAAAAAATACAAAAATAAAAGTAAAATAAATATTTTACTATAATTTTACAAATAAAAATATGATTCTACACTATTTATTTTTTATGATTCGGCAAAATTTAATAAAAGTTTCATAACTCTCACGCTAAATTTTTTTAAATTGATTGTTATCCACTAACTTTTTATATTTGCGACAAAAAAAAATACTTACTTCAACCCTTCTCTCAATGTTTATATTTTTCACATCTCTTAGATTCGGAAGTCATTTTTATCTGAATATTCAACACCATGTGATAATTTTGGATCATTTCAAAACATGTCGGAAGAATTCGATCAGAACAATACGAAACAATATATACTCATTTTTTGCAGCTACGAATAAGAAAATAAGTGAAACTCCCTTACCAACGAAAGGCAAATTACTTGTGGCTTTTGAGCTTTAATTTTCTTTTTGTTTTTTATTATAAAAAATGCAACAGAAGACAAAAAAAAATATTGAATTCCCTTTATCTCTATTTTGTTGTCTATTTAAAAAAACATGTATCCTAAAAATATTTAATTATATAATTTGTTTTTATATTTGTTCCTAAATATAATAATAAATAATGAGATTAATTGTAAAGTCAAATATTTAAAATATGAATGGAGAAGTAATTTTGAAAAAATATAAAATATATATATTAGAATAAGAGAAAGACAAGAAACAATAAAATAAAAATGGAACGAGTATAATATATTCTTGTTTGACATGGATTTATCTTGCGTATTTCGGTGTCATGAATTATCATTTTCTTAGAGTACAGTATGTTATTTTAGGCAATTTAAGTCCAAAGGACCAATATCTTAAAAATAAGTAGCAGTATTGATATTCTTGCCAAGAATTATTGAATTATTGATTTGTTACATATTAACTCGAGCAAAGAATTATTGAATTATTGATTTGTTACGTATTAATTACCCTAATTCTAAAAAACTTCTTCTCCCGTGGATCCCTCTCCCTCTCTCAAAACCCTAATTTCAAAAAATCTTCTATTATATATGAGAAAAATATTCTTATATTTTAATCTGATCTATATTTTTAAAAGTTTTTAATTTAAAATTTTTAGATCTGTTTTTATATTTTTTTAGATATTTTTCATATTATTTAGATCTGTTTTTAAATCTGAATAGAAAAATAATAAACAAGTTATAAAATATTTAAATAAACCTTACATCAAGATTGTTAAAAATAATAAAAATAAGTGGAGAAGTAATCTTTTAGAACTTTCTAAAATTCAATGCTTCTGTGTATGCTTGGCGTCGGAGAAGTAATCTTTAATTGAAGCCAACTGCTATGTTTGTACCTACTTGAAAATTGGGAATGGGTGATCCATCTACTTCTGGCATAATCTTTGAATCCAATAAGGCTGTATTTATAGGAAAAATGACTCTTTAGTCACCACTAGCTTAAATCAAAAACACTACTTTGGCTAATATAATTACCAACAATCAATGGGACCTTCCTAATCCTCTCAGGATATCATCAACTCTGATTTCCAAAGATGAGTGTTCCTCATCATTGGCTGGAATCAAAATTTGTTTACATTATAACATTAGACTGGACCTTCAAAGACGGGATCGGATACAATGAGGATGCCTGTGGTTCCAAATGGGAGGGGATCGGATACAATAAGATGCCTGTGGTTCCAAATGGATTACTTACTACCAACCTAATCTTTGAAGGATTCAGGATCACTAACCTCAGGGATAGAGGGAAGAGGCTATTTTGGCATAAGTTGAGTTGAGGATTCAAGATTCAGTTACGTATGGTTTCCTTTCTTGAGTTGTTTGTCATCGTAGGCTTCCAACTTTGGCCAGGTTGAAAATATTTGGAATTCAACAACATACCCCGTGTTTCCTTTAGACAATAAACTCAAGATCAGAGGTGCTCTTTGCCCTCTTGGCATTACTCAATTACGGCTGATATCAAGGATATATTTTCCTCTCGAAATGCTCTTATAAACATGGTCACAAAGTCAGCTACAAAACATACCCAACTTTTTGTTGTGGCTTTAACCCTGTTTTGCTTTGCTAGTTGTTCCAGTTTTCTAGCTCTGACCTTTATTTTTTTTGGCCAAGTATAGCTCTGATCTTATGTTCTCATATTAGTGATTCTTTTTGTGTTGCTCTCTACTCACACTTCGAGTGTGTTCAGATTGTATGTATAAAGTTTAAGACGAATTTGTCTGCAGATTCTTTGTTTAATATGTAGCCAAGTTATTTATGAAAAAAATGTTATATTTATCTACGAAATGTTTCTAAAATCGACAGAATTCCGTCCAAATAGTTATATTATTGCATCTACTTCAATTATACTTCAGCTAAATAAATAATTATGACTTTAATTTTTTTTCAAAACCAATTGTTTGTTGTATGAAAACGTTAAAGGGCACCACTTTGAAAAAGTCCATATGTTCATGAAACTCTCATCTTATCTGCTGAACTGGAAGAGTTCTAAGAGCTCAAGATAAAGCTAACAAATTATGTTTCAGTTGTATAAGAGCCGGATTAATTAATTTTGTAAATTCTTTTTGGTTCTACAAGCCGAATCTAGCAGGCAAGATAATGATGATGAACCTGGTGGAGTAGCTTTGGTTTCAAGAAAGATCATGGAATTGATAAGAAAGAAGAACAAGCTCGGGAAAGAAAATGCCAAGGAAGTGGAGATATATATGTTTTGAATGAGGTAAAATTACACATCAAAAGGATGGCAAGAAACTGAAAACTGAAAGACAAAAACAAACCTGTTATTTTTAAGGATAGGAAGAGATCCCAAGTTACTTTATTAATATGAAGCGGAATGCATTCTATTCTGGTGAAGATCAAGGTAACGACAGGGCACAAATTTATTTTTTGGAAGCTTTATGAGCTGTTAAATGGAAAATTCCCAAAAATTGGTTGGTTCAGATTATGTTGGGTTATTAGAATAGATAGTCATATGTAAATTATAAGCCTACTTATTCAAAAAAAACTTTGTTATTATAACATCAAATATTGATGGCAAAGCTGATGACTCTGATCCTAGATCTACGAAGCTATATTTGTTATTTAATGCCTAGTAGTTTATAATTTATATATTTATTTTTTGAATAGAAGTTTATAAAATCTATCATACAGACGGGAACAATAGGAAAAAAATAGAACTTCTAGAGAACATAGCAGAACTACCACAAATTACTGCTATTTCTGAGATTGTACATCTATAGGGAGGGTGTTCAAAAGCAAAAAAGAAGAGTTCATAAGTTAATGCACATATGCAAGTCAAGATCATTCATGGACATCCATTCTAACACCATATGGTACAGTTGGGTTTAAGAGAAAACAAGTAACTTGAAACTAACAAGGTTGTCAATGGGGCAGTCATATTACTGTTATATATTTGTTTATAAATAAATCTACATACAATTTGACATGTGTTTTTGAACATCAGAACACCCTCACTACCTAACAAACTTCAAATTCCTCACACTGAAACAAATTTGACACAACAAAACAAAATGATATACAGATATCTCTAAAACTAGGAACCGACAAACTTTAGAAAAAAAAACTGAGCAAACAGAAACAGATATACAAAGTCAGAATATAAAAAGAGCATCAGTACCAAATAAATAGCAACTAGCATTTCAATATGTTCCGAGGCAAGACCATCCAACAGCTAAAGCAGACCTCTTGTTCAGATGGCGGTCTGGAAATTTTTGGTGGTATCAAGAAAATCAAACCAACAAAAGGACTTATCATATTTCCACGAGATAAATCCTGGCTTGCAAGTACTTTTTGTTGCCCACATCACACAGTCAGTCTGACTACTATGTACACTTTCAAAGCCATTAGGACAAGCACTAGACTGAGTAACTGTTCAGTTCAAGACCTGGTACTACAAGCCAGTGAGATACACTTGGGATTGAATAATCGTCCTTGAGATTCTAAAACCCGGTAGGACTGTCAATCCAACCTTCGCTCTACTCTTTCCAGGCAATACATTTCTCTTTAAGACATCTTCCATGTACACTAATGAATAATCAGCCCCTCTCTCCACCCGAAATATTTCGACCACAGGGCTAAAAGAATGTGCCAATTTATGAAGCAACCATAAAGAGCTAGCCATTTTAACAAAGGACTCATAGAATACCTTTAACGACTTCCACGAGTCTATTACAACTTCCTTGTGATCAAAATTCCTAAATATCGACAATTCCATTGTAGGATGTACGATTTGTTCATATTTTCTCTCACAAAACTTTGAAAAATCACACTTCGGATTCCTACTCAGAATCTCCATCGGAACAGTCGACACATGTTCAAGTAACTCCTTCATACAACTTCTATCCCCTTTGCCCAAACCATCACCATTACAAACACCCTCACTCCCCTCCAACCCAAAATCCATTAAATCAAAACCTTGAAACATGGCCAGACAAACATAAGACAAAAACGCAAACTTGTTATGCTCTTTTTTGGCATACTCAACATTAGAATAAACCGAATTCGCAGCCAAATCCAAATCCCACCCTGCTTTCCTCATCAAACCAATCAAAAGCTTACTAAACCTCCTCAACAACTTACCCACATCAACCAACATAGACTCAAAAACCCTAATAGTCAACAAAAGATCAGTCCCACCAGAACCATTAACCTTCAAATAATTCGACAACTTTCTCGACCACTTAAAATTACACATTTCAACTTCACTCAACTTTTTCCTAAAAACCGAAACCTCGTCATCTTTAACATCAATATCATACTGTAATCGATTCACCATCGTTCCCGACGCTCTTAACTTACTCTGATTCTCCTGTACTTGAGCTTCCAAACAAGACCCCACTAACAAATTCACATCAAAATCAAAACCAGGGTTCAATCTAGAATCTTTATACAAATTTCTCACCTCATACAGCTTCTTTAACTGCAAGATCAAAGCTTTATCAGCAACCTTGACAGCTTCTTCATCAAACGGCACATGGGCAGTCTGCAATTGTAAATAAGAAGCCTCAAACGACGACGTAATGGCAAAAAGAGACGAAATTAGGGTTTTGGCGAAGTGGGTATTAATGGGTTGGATTGAATTCGGGGAAGAACTAATCCGGGTCGGGTCGGCTTTCACAACAACAACTTTTTGGTCAATTGTGAACTCTTCTGAATCGAGGAGAGTGAAATTGGCGTCATTATCGGAAGTGGGGTCCTCTTCTTCAGCGAAAAACTCGACAGTTTTAGCTTTGAATGCAAGTGCGAATTTTTGAAAATAATCAGAGATTTGGGGTTGTTTTGAAGATGTATCCATTTCTGTCATCTGGAAAGAGGTGTAAAAATTCACAGTATATACATATACATTTTTAATACAAAAATGTGTGTGTGTGTGTGTATTGTATATTGATTGATGAGCTGTAAAGAGAGAAAGTGTGTCTTTAGACTTTGGTGGAAGTGGTGCTTGGGAAGACTTTGAAGGAAGGAATGTGTGTGAATTGATGAAAGTTTGGTCAGTTGAGAGTTTTACTATATTTTCAGTTATTTCCTTATTTCTCTTCTAAATATATACAATTAAATATATTTATATGATTGATTGGTTATTGATAAAATTAAATTTATTTTTGTTATACATATAGTTAATAAGAAGTTAAATTTAATAATATACGTATATTACATTATTTAGAAAAAAAAATTGTATTAAAAATAAATATATGTTTTAACTTGAAAAAACTAAAAATATTTATTTTTACTTCACAGTTAAAATATTTAAACATGTATATCAAAAAATTAAAATAATTTATAAAAATTTGGAGAAAGTATTATATTTAATAAACTCATGCATATGTATGAATTTATAAATTTATTACTCCCTCCGCCCCTTTTACTTACCCTTATGAAAAAAAATTGTCTCTAAATAGTTGTTCATATTTTATTTTAATATATCTTTTTACCTATTTTTCCAACAATACCCCTTACTCCTATTTCTCATGTTTGACTCTACCATTCATTTTTTAAATTTATTTCATTATTCAAGACATTTATTAAGGGTAAATATAGAAACAACTCATGTAATTAAATATTTTTTTAATATGTGTGTTTTGTTCATGAAAATCAAGTAGAAGGGGACGGAGGGAGTACGAATAATTAATGAATGTCATATGTCCATGAATTTAATAATTTGTGGTGCCGTTGGAGTTTCTTGGTGTTTGGGGCAACATTGTTGTTTATATTTGGGATTTGACTTTTAATCAGTTAACATAATGGTAAAGAGCAAGAGAGTACTCATAATTCATAAGACATGTTGACATGTGAAAAAAATTGTTGATGTTAGTGAGAAAAAGTATTGATATAAGGGCCTGATCTTGACAATCGCTTGTCGTGGTCAAACAACATGTTATGTTACCGTTGTTGGATCAATCCAGAAATGACCCGAATTTAAAAAAAATTCTCCATTTTTGTGCTTATTACCCGTGAAAAGTCCTTCTTTTTGCATTTTTTTTACCGAGGAAAACCAGATCGAATGAAACGACAAGGTTAAGGTACAAAACGACAACTAACCTTTTCACGATTTTTAAACACGAAAAGACGAGAAGCAGACTTGTAACTCAATTTGTCAAGTGTATATATACACATATAAATACACCTTCATCAATTACGGAGTACTCAGCAAATTCATTTCTCTACATCTAACAATGTCATCGTCTCTTTTAACTAAGTTGACAATGACAATGTACATGCTATTATGTCTTGTAATGTACTTCCTAAATTCATAATAGCATGTACTTCATTGTGGCAATTTTGATCACAAACAGGGAAGAATGATCACAAAATAGGCACAATGTAAACAAAATGATCACATAAAACACAAGAAGTTCTCTCAAGCATTTAGTCAAACAGTTGGTGTGCAGTGAAGGAAAATAATATGATTTGTCTCCCTTCAAATTGTCTTCAATTCGCCTACAATTCACCTGCATTTCGCCTAGTACCGTAGTATAGTGTTAGATGTTAGAACATAGAAAGAAAGAGGGAAACCGCTAGTTAAATTCACGTCTTTCCGCACTTAAAAAATCGTAAAAAGGTTAGTTGTCCTTTGTTAGCTTAGCATTTGTCATTTCATACAATCTACCTTCCTTAATTAAAAAACGCAGAAAGACTGCTTTTCCACGGTTAATAAGCGTGGACAGAGAAACAAAATTTTAAAATCTAAATTGTTCCTAAGTTAGATCCAACGGTTGCAAAATAATAGTCCTATTATGATATTCAATTGTCCGAAATCAGGACTCTTGATATAAATATTAATTTATTATTTTATGTTTATCTTTTCTTGGATTCACCTAAATTTTATTTTTTTTTGTTTCATTCAAGTGTTACTAACATTTTAAGAAGTAATCTAATTTTTTATATAAAATTTAGCATGTTTAATGATTTTACACATTTTTTCTTTTCTTTTTCAATATTGTTTCAATATTTATATCTTCATTAAATATTATAGATTAGGTTGGATGAAGAGAGTGCTATTATTAATATATGAATATTTTGATATATAATATTAAAAATTAATATTATTAGTGAAATTTGAAGATAATATAATTGTTTTTTATTTAATATTTAAATATTTTGAAATTTAATTATATTTATACTTTTTAATATTATTATTAAAATTATATGGAGCTAACATTTTTATAATATATATATTTTTTTAAAAAGTATAAAATTATATATACTATACAGTAATGAGCAAAAATTAGACCGTAAACCGCATAATTGGTTTGCTTGCGGTTTTTAATTTTTAAAACCGCAAATAATTGGTTCAATTTTTATTTTCATACGAAATATAACTGACTAAAACCTGAACCGCACCAAATTAATATATATTATTTTTATTATAATTATTAAATTAATATATATTATAAATTAAATAATTAATAGTTAATAAAAAAACGTATATTCATAAATGTGAGAAAAATACTTTGACATGTTTCATTAATTAAAACACACATTAATTTAAATTATTTTTAAACATATATATATATATATATATATATATATATATATATATATATATATATATATATATATATATATATATACATACTTGTAAGTAGTACCGGCCAAACGGGCGGGTCGGTTCACCCCGACTCGCCTGAAAATCGGGCCGGTTCAAAAACCGGCACGAGCCGCTTAAAAAACGAGGCGTGCACGAGTTGGTTTGGAGTGAACTGGAACCGACACGGACCGGCTCGCCTAACCCGCCTAGCTCGCCTAACCCGTCTAACTCGGCACATTTAATATTTTATTTAATTAATTTTATATTTATTTTAGCCTTTAACTAATAATTTTAATTTAATTAAACATTATATTTGAGAATATTTTTATATAATTTCACATTTATTTATTTGTATTTAAAAATAATAAAATTTGATATAGCAAAAAAAAAGAATTATGTAACTTAGAGATATATTTTAATTATATTAAAATAAATATCACCTAATATTACTTAATAGTAAGATATCAAAATATAATTATATATCGATTTTGGTTTAATAATTATTTTTCCATCTTTCATATACAGAATATTGTGTATTTTGGTCTAATATTTTTTTAATATGTTTAATATGTACAAACGGTTTGTTCCGTTTTTTAGAGAGGAATCCTCTCAAATTATTTATAAAATATTTTTTAATTAATAAAATTTATAGAGGTACCATCCTCTTTTATTTCAAAAATATTCGTATAATTTTTTAATACTTTTAAAATTTTAAATGAAATTAAAATTTTAAAATTAAATAAATAAATAAACCCACCTAACCCGCCAAACCGCACACGAGTCAGCTTTTTTAAAAACCGGTTCGTCTCGGCACAGCCCATACAATTTCCCGTCTACGAGTCCAAACCGGCACGGCTCGTTTGTCCACCTCTACTTGCAGGCTTAGTATTTTTGGTTGGTCGGTGATGCATACACTCCTACACACACACCCAAATTAGGGTTTAGATAGTATGGCGGAAACAGAGGGAGGATCAGAGATTATTAATATCAACAACAATAACAATATATATCAATCCATTGCGCGAGGTGGGCCCCTCTATCTCCCCAATCATGTTGGCTCTCTCACTAGACCTCCTCTCTTCCACTCTCACCTTGTTTCTGAACTCCAGGTACTAATTACTCACCCCCACTTTCTCTATTTCTGTTTATATGTGTGTATGTAATGCAATTATGTGTCATTTGTTTCTTGTTCTGTACTTGTTGGGTTCTTTGGAGGTTTATGCAAATTCTGCCCCCTTTTTGGATGTCGTAAAGGGTCAATTAGTCTATGTTTAGATAGACGGAATTGGGAATTCTTCAACGGAATTAATATCGAAAGAAAAGACGTAACAGGAAAAAATGAAAGAGGTGCAAAATTTTCTGAGTATAATAAAATATGTTGTGATAGTGGGAATTGAATGTTGGGGATTTGTGGATAAAAAGATATAATGGGAAGAGTGAAAAATAATTGCTGACTGCAAATTTTCTAAGGTTTGTGAAGGAAATGAGTAGGAACAGGGGAATGAGTATTTGTTGCTAAATTGGTGGAATTGAGTCTTGGTTTGCAACTGGTATGAGTGGGATCATGGATATTATGAATTATTACTTGAAAATTTGCGTAAACTTGACTCCGTTACTGTTTGTTACCATTCTTTTCGATTAAATGGGTCCTTAGAGCTTTACAAGTTTACAATATGTTTTTAGGGCTTTAGAGGCATACAAGGGATTATACATGAGGATTAAAAATGTGTATTAGTTTTCTTACTTCGCATCTCTTTCTTTGTAAACATTAAGTTATCAATATGCTACTCTATTTGATTATGTGCTCAGTTTTGTTTCCGATGGGTTCTTTTCAAGTTGATTAACTTTTATTTATTTGTTTGTGTGCTTTGTTTTTGCTCAATTAGGATCTTCGGCAAGAGTTAGGTCAAGATTTCAGCGATATCGGTGAAGATGATTTATCGTAAGGATTCCTTGGTCAATTTTTTGTTACTTGTCGTTATTTCTTAGTTTTTTGTGTATGCTTCCAATTATGTGCTTCATGATGATGTGCTTTGTGATGACGTGTACATCGGATGATCGTTTGATTATAATGAGGAAAATAATTAGATAAATGAGCCACGTGTGATGGGCTAATCGGTTTTAGTACAACGATAATTTGACTAGCTCTCATTAAGGTTTTGTGTTAAGGATATTATAATAATACGTTCTACTTTTTTAGACTCCAGTTACTGAATTATACAATTAGATATTTTGAAATATGGGGAATCATATCTTAAATTAATATTAGAAAAAGCATAAACAAGTAGATGATTGAATAGAAGAATTTTAGCTTTAATGTTTCATGCAATTTCGTTTGATTTTCTTGTCAACATCTGTATTCACTTCTGTTTTTTAAAATTCTACTTAGTTTTTAATTAGGTACTAGTGTCTACTAAATCTTTTTAGGTGCAGAAGAAAGGTCTAGCAACTTTTCTAGTCATGTTGTCTTTCCAAGTGCAGGTAGATTTGTTACTTAACCTATTAAAGTATGCATATACGTCCTCGATGTACACGCTACCCCCCCCCCCCCCCCCCCAAAAAAAAATAAAAATGCTATACCCTGACATATTATCAATCATTCCCTTCTTGATGGCAGTACCTAATTGGTTTGCAGGTTTTTCTGTGTGCACTTTATATCATAAGTGGGGCTGTCGCATTGATCTGTATATGCTCGCGTGCAAACATACTTTTCTTTAGCTCACTCAATTGGTTCCTTGTACAGTTAATGGTGAATATCATCCTTTGATCATTTAATTGTAGTCCATGATATGTTACTCGGACTCGGCTAGAAGTGTCCAACATGGATACGTGTCCAAGTATCGGACTCGGCAATATTTTGAAAAATATACATGTTTTTTGCCTAAAATAAGTGTCCAAGTCCGAGTGTCCATGTCCGAGTGTCGAGTGTCCGACACGGGTACTCGAAGGTAAAATGAAGAGTCCGAGTAACATAGAGTTCATCTACCATAGATGAGTTTCAAGATCTTTATAGAGTTGTTATTATCTTTTCCACAAAATAAGATGTGTTCTTCTCAGATTTATTTTCTTTCAAAAGCCATACGAGTTAAGCTTATGTGCTGGCCTAATACTCGTATACAGGAAATATATTCCAGTGTGATTCTGGTAGGCAGTAGGCCACTCTATTATTATGTGTATTAATTTTTTCTATTCATGTCCTTCACAGGGTCGACGAGCTTAAGATAGTCACGGAAGAAGAGTTGGTTGATAAGGCGTTTGATATCGCATTCAAAGTATGGTAACTCATTCGATTTCTGTTATTTGAATATTTCTCCAGTTGCTTGTTAAATATGTTTCAATAATTTCTCTTATATTAAGTGTTTTATTTGGTATGTATGCAGGATGATGAAGTGACTAAAGAATTTCAAGAAGTTTCAGAGGAGTGCTTAGATAAAAGGTTAGTATAGATCTGCATTCGATTTTATTCTTGATTTTTCATACAAACTAAATCTAGGATGGTATGCCTTTGTAATCATATGTACAAGTACAACGACCAAGTTGCACACACTGGTCATTCTGCATATTACTTGCAAATGTAGTATTTTGCTTGGGCTTCCAAGTAATAGCTCATTTTTCTTCTGGTAGCATGATTGTTTTAAAAGATGTTCAATTTTTTACATTCTTTTGGATGAATGTTAGTGGTTTCTCTCCCTCCCTCACCCTCTCCCTCCCTCCCTCTTTCCATCATTTAACTGCTTGAACATGTTGCATTGAAGAAAGATGAATTTTGGGTTTGGTTGGAGAAGGAATTTATATGGTATATGGTTTGAGGCTTGAATTTTCAAATTGGAAAGAGCTTGCACGTCATGAAACCATTCAGTCATCATAATTATTTTCATTTGTGAAGTTTGGTTTGTGGGTAGGGTTTCCAATAATCAGTTACCCATTTAGCATATATGTGTATATATTTCAGTGCCTAATGACAACCTCTATGATATCTGCTATTTTCAGTTGGTTGGCTGATAGTTTTACTTTCAGAGCAATAAACTTTATTTTTATGCAAGGTAGCTGATGTTCTTGCAATCTCTTGTTTTGATTATCAGCAGAACTGATAGCGGCAAATTATCAGAGTCACCAAATAATACTATTCCAGAAAGTTCAGAAATAGGAATTGATGGTGCATCTTTAGATGACTCCAGTTGTGGGCCTTCTGGCAGAAGCGAAGCTAACAAAGGATTGAGCGATGTTGCAAAAAAAAAGAAGGGAAAGAGGCAAAAGAGTCGAAACAATGATAAAAAGAGAAAGAGAAGAAGGGATGACAGTCAAAACAATGAGATGAGAAAGAGCCGAAAAAAAGAAACTGTTGAGGTACGCAACTGTTGACTTTCATTTATGATCAGCTAAATTGCCCTGCCTTCTGTTAGTTATTTGTGTTGGTTAGCTCTTCCATAAGTCTATCTATAAGAAATATAGCTATTTTGAACCATAAACAAAAAACTGCTTATATTTGGTTAATTAGTTGAGTGGGAGTTTTGACCTGAGGTTCAGTCATACGAGGCTAGAAGCCTAGAACGAAGGGATTACAGTTGTCATTAGAGTTGTTAAAATTCCAGGCATTGTTTATTATGTGAAGTTCTAGTATGTGAAGTTCTGCAAATATATCTGTTCAAACATGTTGCGCACCGAGTCTCTTCTAAAATGCTTTTAAATTCTTATTCAAAATTTGGAACATTAGATTCTATCTTTTCTCCGTTTTAAATTACAAGCAAAGAAAAAAATGTTAATTTAAGGTAAAAATCCTTCGATACTTGTTTTGATTTTACTCTCCTGGCGTATTAGTAAAAGGTGAATTGAGTGGGAGTCTGTACTGCCTAACGTGTTATGTATATTGATACATTTGCTAGTATACTACTTTATTAAATTTGTGTTATCCTTCCTGTTGTATTGTAGGAAAGCTATATTGCAGAGGTGAAACAACTTGTAAGAATCAAGGATAAACAACTTGAAGACAAGGCAGCAGCAAAGCTGCACTCTTTCAAGTATGTAAATACTAATTATTTACTAATAGTTACTGGAAGTCTGCTATATCTTTGAGTTTGTTAGTTAAATTACTATTTGAGTTGGTCTAAGATAATTTACAACTTTTTTCTTTTATCCCATCTTTGCAGTGGTAGTTGCAGGATCAAAGATAATGCAACGACTTCTTCAGATAGAGCTGAAAGGACAACATCTCTTAGAAGTAATAATTCCACAGCAAAGGTGTTTTACTGATACATTAATCTTCTTGATGCATTTAAACTTGAGTAGTTTACTATGTAGTGCTACATATGTTGCACACTAATTAATAGCTTTTGTGTTGTCACATTGAGTGCATGAACTTGTGTCTTGTCTTCACATATATAATTATTAGGCAAATCCCTGAATTTTACCATTAATATTTTTGCTCCCCTGCACATCCTAAAACAAGTTCGTTAAAAGTGTCAATGTCAAGATCTAATCTGGTAATGTGTTGTTGGACGTTCCAAACACTTGGTAGTTGCAATCATGAATCAATTAAATTGAGATTGTGTTTAGGAACATGAAATTCATTTCAAATGATGGATTTCAAATGACATGAATTGAGTCGGCATCTGAAATTCTCAAATTTATACTAATAATTGAATGTTTTGGATTTCAAATGAAATCCAAATTCAAATTCTTTTAGTTACCCAAACATGTCATTTGATCAAATCCAGAATTTTAAATGAAATCCAAGTTCTCAAACAGGCCATGATAGAATTTGTGATTTTCACATGCCTTGCTATTACACTTAAATCCAGAACAGCAGAAAATGAACTCTTGTCTTGGCTTGGATCCCCAAAATACTGAATTACATTGTCTTGTCGCTTTCATATTTTGTTTTTTTAAACTGTCATTTCAAATTGCTAGACACCATTTATATTTTATTGATGCTCAACAGGCAAGGATATCAATTAGTCATGAAGGGCAAGTACTTCAGCCAGAAAAAGAAGTTGTTCTCTGTGTGGAGGTTTACCATAACAAAAGGACTTTACAAAAGGTAAATAATAATCCTTTACCCCTTTTTGATGAATAATATAAATCTTACATTTTTTGCCCATTCTAGTTTATTGTGATACATATATATTTGGACCCATAAGCAGGCTTGTAGTTGTGCCATACAAGTTCTCTGCACTTCTGCTTTAACAGTGTCAATAAATATATGAATTTGAAGCCACATATCCCAATTTAGAAACTATTATTTTGCAGATTATAATGCAATCTTCATAAGAAAGGGTAGAAGTATCTAATAAACTACATAGGAAATTGCTATGTTACTCGGACTCGGCTAGAAGTGTCCAACATGGATACGTGTCCAAGTATCGGACTCGGTAATATTTTGAAAAATATACATGTTTTTTGCCTAAAATAAATGTCCAAGTCCGAGTGTCCATGTCCGAGTGTCGAGTGTCCGACACAGGTACTCGAAGGTAAAATGAAGAGTCCGAGTAACATAGGGAAATTGAATAAATTTCAATGTAAGGATGACATCCATATTGATAAAAACGTTGGGTAACAGCCCAATACGAGACTCAGATCAATATTGATATCAAAATCATTGTATATTTACCAGTTTTAAAATAATGTGGGGGATTACAATGTCTATATAAGGAATAGAGACCCTAACTTCATAAGCTAATGGACCAAGCCCCATTAAGGACTGTTAACAACTGGGCTTATTAATATATAACCTACTTAATATTTGATAAATAAAACAAATAGATAAATACACTAAATAGGATTAAACTATTTACTAATCAATCTAAAAATTCCCCCTAACTATCACATCCGTTCCTTATCATTCACCCTAATGTTGGAGAAAACTCGACACGAGCTTTGTAGAAGTCAAAATTTATGCAAGACTGAGATGGAACCGATATGAATTTTGTGCTCTTCTTGAAGACGGCTGAGCTATAAAGAACTCTGAAAACTAACTGAAAACTGGCTACATGCAAAGGAGCCTCAAGCATGTTTTCCGGAATGATGAAGTTGATATGCTCAACTTCAATAATATCATTAACCACTTGTTTTATTCAAATGAAGTTAGCTATACATGAGATTCTTTAACTATATCAGATATATCTTCACATGCAACTTAAAGTTGCAACGAGTCTGGTGCACATCTTGAGTTGCACAAAATCTGGTACAACCATATTATCCTCATTCAACTGATTTCTAAAATATTTTATCTCCCTTGGCTACTTTTTCAATCTCCAAACGTGATATATTATTCTCAATTCTCAACATAAATTTCAAAAAAAAAACTGTTTGTCTCTTTTTCTGTTCCACTTTTCTCAATTCGACCTTGTACTTTTGTCTTAGGTTTTGAAGTTCATACTATGATTTATCTAACTCCTTCAACGTAAGATCATATCCAAATAACTTGTTTTGACGATAGAAGACATAAACTTTGTAGTGCAAGATATCACATTAATCATTGGGAACAAAAATTTTAACTTCCACGGTCTCAATTGCATATTTTATGCATGTAGACATAGCTTAAAGTTTCCCAAAGTTGTAGAGTAAATTTGTCACAATTCAGATGTTAAAGGGGCTGAAAATGTCAAATACCAGAATTTATAGGGGCTGAGCTATAAAAATTCTGAAGTCCAGGGACTGATCTGAAAAATTCTGCAAATTTCACGGACTTTCTTGAAATTTTCTGAAACTATAGGGGCTGGTTTCAAAATTTCTCGAAGCTAGAGGACTGATTTGTATTTTTCTTAAAGCTATGGGCATATTTTTTTAAAAAGTTAGGAATATGTGATAAAAAATTAAAAATGATAAAAAAATAGAACTTGGGTGGATTAATCGCAGAAAGTCTACTACCCCAAGGTTTGGAGTGTAAACCGTGTGAAAGAAATTGGAGTGCCTTTATTCAATGCTTTTTACTTGTGAATTATAAGTACTAATGGAATTTATCTTGTAATTACAAAGTGCTCCCCATTCTTTTGATAATTATTTTCTCATTTCTTCACCAATCACCAATCTATACTATATTATTACAACCGAAACATTAAAAGTTTGGTAGTTGGTCGGTATTTGGGCCGGATAGTTATTATTGGGCCTAATTTTTAAAATTAATATCTTAACTAAAAAATCACAAATTAATTATCTAACTAATACATATCTCTAAATAAAACATACAAATATTATCTTATTAAACATTAATCTCCTAACTAAAACACATCTCAAATTAATCTCCTAACTAATACATATCACTAAACAAAATACACAAATATTATTTTATTGAACATTAATCTCCTAACTAAAACATATTTCACATTAATCTTTTAACTAATACACATCTCTAAATAAAACACACAAAAATTATTTTATTAAAATACAAATAGAAAAGTATATGAATTTTTTTATAAAAATATATACATATAATATTAAAATAAAGTTTAATAATTATTATAAAAATTTAAATTCAAATCATATAAAGAAAATATTAAAATAAAAATTATTTGAAATATTAAAATAATTCGATCCGTGCATCGCACGGGATATAAGCTAGTATTAATATTAACAATTTTGCGGAATCTTCCATAGACTCAAGAGTTCTTGGTTCTGGGACGACAGTATTTGACTGAGTTGAGGGACAAGATATATTGCTTGACAGACCAGCTCATGGAGAAAGCAGGGCAGCATGACACTTCTGGATATTTCCTCATTGAGGTAAGTCTTTGGATATAACGTGGATGTGTTTTGTTGTTGTGTTATATCTATTCTAGATGAGTATATGGTGAAATGAACCGACCGGAACATAACACAAGTAATTTAGCATTTTATTGTCCTAAAAACACTCTTATATAGCCAGTGAGTAGCATACTTAAAACTTGTATAAAATCTCACAGTTGGTAAATTGTCAGAACTTTAATCTGTTAACTATATATTGGGGTGATAGTTTGATCATTGTATTGTTATTTCTGCAAGCTAGCATATATGTTTTTGTGCTATGCTCTAAAGTTTTGTACACACTGTCAATATAGCAAGTGTCCAAAATCATATTTTTAGAAATTATAACTTTCTTGTTCATTGTATATGAAATTCCCATTTCAACCAAATATCTATATCATATCCTGTTAAATAATTTCAGATACATTGTGCTATCCTCTCTTAACTATAATTTGATATTATTTTTTATTTTCTGTTATACAACTTTCCCTTTTTTAAAATATTATTCCCATTTTAGGAATTAAAAGACAACAGATCTTAGGACATAAAGTGGTGAAGGTAATTTTTTAATTCTCAAAAAACAAACATAAAAAACGTTATCACCTCACAATGTTTAGCTAGCTATATTGACCTCTTCCCTTATATGAGAGTTCTTTTTTAAGTTTATAATGAAGTCTTTCTGCGACTCATGCTGTTTGAGTAATAGTTAAAATAGGGTAATCAGGTGACTTTGATTATATCAAATGTTTAACTTTTATGTAAGTGTATTAACCATGGTGCATGCTCTAACCACATTGGCCGTATGTAGCATGATGTGATTAAAATTTGTTTAAAAGCTGACACTGTTGACCTATACGTATTTAACTTCTAAATTGCATGGTGCCTCCTTTTCATTGTGTAGGATGTCTTTTGCAACAATCTAAGAGATGCCTCTGCAATAGACTATAGCAAACCTATTCTGGACTGGCTTAAAGAGTCAAATAAGGAAGCACTTGAAAAGTGGGAATATATTCTCTCGGGAAGATTACAGCCAAAGCAGAAGGCCCTCGTGGATAATAAAAAGAAAGAAAAGTTGCCTCAGTTTAAAGCCTTCCGGATGCATGAGACGCGATTTTGTGACTTAAACTTTCGACTTGGTGCTGGCTATCTGTATTGTCATCAGGTTTGCTTTCTTAATACTATTGTCTAATGCTCTATTAGTTATGACTTGTGAGCTACTTTTTATTGCATATCATTGCCATCTAGGATAAGCGGATGGCTTCTTTATCGGCTTTGCACGTGTTTGTGGAAAATTTGTGTTGAATTGTTAAAATAAATTTTGAAGTTTGAGAAGCTTAGAAAGTACAATATATATTGAGGCCTCATTTGTTTCAATGTAATTCAGCCATGTAACTAGAAGGTCCTAGGATGAAAAATGGGTTACAGTGTTTGGTTCGTTAAATTTTAAATTTGACAAGTTAACTCCAAGTTTCAAGGTTTTTGTAGATACTACAGAATATAGGAAGTTACTTGGGTCCACCATGGTTACCACAAGTTATGTAGCTATTTAATATAAAAACATTAATAACTTACCAAAATTAATTACGTAACTTCTAGTTAAATAGTTTTAAACCAAACATAAACATTTCAGTTACCTGGGAACTTTATTTTTGTCACTTACAAGGAAACTTTAAATTCCCATGTAACCATAAAGTTGACGAAACAAACGAGGCCATTTTATAATTAAGAAAGTGTTCTGTGATCTGAAGTCTGAACTTGCTTGCATTTGGTTAATATTGTTCGACCTCATCTTAGTTTTATCATCTGCTAATGTTCATAAATTTCAAGTGCATTCTAACTTCCTGTATTGTCCATGTTCCCATATAAGATTAGTGTTCTCTTTTAACCTGGTAGTTGTTTTCTCAATTAGAAATTATTAAGTGGTTCTGTTTTTTTTTGTTTTTTTTTGTCGTCTAGGGGGACTGCAAACACACTGTTGTTATCAGAGATATGAGGCTAATTCATCCTGACGACGTACAAGATCGATTTGCTTATCCAGTTGTTACCTTCCAAGTCAAACCACGGATCCGAAAGTGTTCTGTATGCCAGATATTTAGAGCCAAATTAGTGACAGTGGACGACAAATGGGCCGGGGAGAATCCTTGCTATTTTTGTGATACATGCTATTATATGCTTCACTATGGCAACGGGTCTTTGCTGTATCCTGACTTCTCTGTGTATGATTATCATCATGATCAGATTTGAACTGAAAAACAGTTTTGTAGGTAATTATTATTATAAAGGAATAGAAAAAGAATTTTGTTATACTTGTTAATCCCTGTAATAAAAAGAATGTACATAAGAAGTAGAAGATTTTTTTAATCTATATAGTGATTTACCAGTTTGAGATTTTATTATCCATGAATGAAGATGGCTTGTAGTTGAAAACTGAAAAATCCTTGTATCCCAAAATTACTTCTGGTATGTTTCTTTCAAGTACCAGATGAACTCGAGCTGTGTTCTATAGTTTCAAAGTATGGCATCTTAGCAAAGATGAATGAGTCATTCATTGCCTGTTGTATAATGTTATTATTTGGAACTAACAGAGACAGAATAACAGAACTGTTGAACTTTAGTTTAAATAACAATGTTATTTGATTTCAACTCATTAAGAACAGCTATTGTTCACGAATGGTTAACAAACTTGAAAACATGTCTTGCAAATTAATCCCGAAAGCTCACAAACTTGTTCACTTATTTTATTTATGAATGTGAAAAATTATTTGAAAATAAAAGTTACATACTAATTACATAAATCATATTTTATACTATAATTTCCACCAACATAACCACAAGTTAGTTATATAATTTATTTTTAAATTATATTGATGAACTTACTTAATAAGGGTTCGCTTAGTTTATCAAATAAGTAAATTTAAAATTTAAAATATAAATCTTTTAATTTATAAATAAAATGAAATTTAGAGTGCGTTTAGTATTGTTTTTACTGACAGCAGTAATATCTTTTTTATCCTCTGAAAAATAAGTAAAAACTATTTGATAAAAATCAAAATTAATCGTTCTAGAATAGTAATTTTGATATAAAAACTATTTTTACATAAAGATATTTTTTGTAAAAGGATGTTTTTCAATTTTTATGAAAAATAACTATAAATTTCATTCTTAAACCTCTTAAAAATATTTTTTAATATAATATTAAATAATTATTTATTTTTCTAACGGCATTTTTTCTAACTATCAACAAAAAAATCTATAATTATTTAAAAAAATTCTTCTACCATTAACGGCTCATTGAACTCGAGTAAATATTTTCTTTTATGTCAAACACCGAACCGTTGGTCGAGACTAGTATTGAAATTCAAATTAATAACCCCACTGGTAATAATAATGTTACAATGACATACCTATAAAACCCTAGAATTTGTGCATTTTGATTTCCTCTCGAATCTTATATCCTTTTTCGGAGTCTAATTGATTGATTCGAAGGCATGAGTACGGGCGAGTTTCTCAACGTTCATCCTTCAGAACTCAAATTCCCATGTAAGCCCTAATTTACACACACACACGTTCTTACAATTTTTGTGCCATTTTTAAGAAAATTATGGGAAAATATTGAATTTCTTGAATAATTGTTTAATGGGTTTGTTTTTTTATATGTGTTGTAATAGTTGAATTGAGAAAGCAGAGTTCTTGTACTCTGGAATTGACCAACAAGACTAATGATTATGTTGCTTTTAAGGTACTTTTTTTAATAAGTTGGTTGTGTGTTTTGTAAGTTATTGTATGTGGGTTTTGCGATATAGTGCTCGAATGTGCATAATTATGGATACGACATTTTGGGGATGTTAGAACTATGATAATGGGGTTTCACAGCTGCCAAATGTGCAACTGTTGGGGTATTAAGGGCTAATTGCATGTATTGTTTGATATGTTATTTTTGGCTGCCATTCTGATTTTAATAAGTATATGATGATGTAAATTACGACTGATCAGGTCAAGACAACAAATCCTAAGAAGTATTGTGTCCGTCCCAACAGTGGTATCATTTCACCAGGATCATCTTCCAGTTTTACAGGTACAACTCCGATAAGTTCTCGGGATGAATTAGTTGTCTAGTTTTATCTTTGCATTTTAAGTTTGGTGGGGAGAATTTAATGGGATTAATTGCAGTTTTGTTTACATGTCTTCTTTGATAGATTAATTGCAGTTTTGTTTACATGTCTTCTTTGATAGTCACAATGCAAGCCCGAGGCACCACCGAATATGCAGTGCAAGGACAAGTTTCTCCTCCAAAGTGCTATTGCGCCTAATGGCGCCACCAATAAAGATATAAGCTCAGAACTGGTTGGTTCGTCTGCACGTCTGTTTTGTTAAGATTCTGGCAGTTTTATTGCTTATTGGGTCATAATTGTGAGATTTCATCTTAATTTGCAGTTTAGTAAGGAAGATGGGAAGGTTGTTGAGGAGTTTAGATTGAGGGTGGTGTACATTCTTGCTAATCCTCCATCACCTGTTCCTGAAGGATCAGAAGAAGGTTCTTCACCCAAGGCAAGTCATGTCGAAGGTGGAAATCAAAGTGCTACATCGCTTGATGGAGTAAGTTATTGATGCAAATATATTGTTTTATCACTTACTCAGTTACACTGAGTTTTGTTTTGAAAATTTTCAACTTTCGAATTTATGTTCATTGTACTTTAAAATATCAGTTGACAGGCTCTCCACAAGAACCCCAGGAGAAGCCTGCATCTGCAGAGGTGAGCAATATCCCCTTTCTTTTTCTCTCGTGCACAGATGCAAGCATACACTTATGAGCTTAAGATTTCTATACATTGTTTGACTTTCCCGATATTCAGTGTCCTTTATTTTTCCTGTATTTGTTGACTAATGTGGTTTATATTAAGTTCGGGCATAACTTGTGAGGAGTTAAAGTACCATCACTTACCATTGTAGTGCATTATCCGTAGCCTACGTATTTCATATTGTACTTTCCAATATTGCAGTGATTAGAAGCTATCAGTTAGGATGTGACTTGTGAGAATGAGTGAATGAATATCCTATGGGTTTGGTTTTATGAAGGCATAGTTCTAAATCTCCGCATAGCGATTTCATTACATTTCCAACAATATATAAGTAACTTACAATCTAAGGATATCATGAGTATGTATTTCCCACAACCTTTGACTTCTTCTTTTGAGCTGTTTCCGGAATTAGATTTGTTTAATACATATAGGGTTCTGTAGACTTGCTTAGGTATTATCTGTTTTAGCAGATTAGAGTCATATGGTCCCATTTGGCTATCTTAAAAAAAGTTACTTTCTACTTAAAGTGAACAAGTGTCATATAAGTGATAAGTAATTTATTACTTATAATTTATTTAAGTGTTTGGATAATTTTACTTATAAGTTAGCAAAGTGTTTGGTAAATTTAACTTATATAATCCACAAATTGTTTTTAAAAAAATTATTTAATGCAGTGATTTAATACATAGATTTTAAGTTAACGATATAAAAGTTTGTTTTTAAAAATATTAAATTATTTGTAAAGATTTTAATATATGAATTTTAATTTAAAAATAAAAAATTTAAATCTATAAATATTGAAATCCAAATTATTAATAGCAAAATAAGGTATTAACGAAGTTAATTACTTTTTATTATTGCTCTACTGCTTTCTATGCGTGTAGAAAATAAGTACCTAGTTGATTACTTTGTACTTATCACACATAAGCCGTAAATAAGCTGGTCCATACTATTCTGCCAAACAGGCAAGGAAAAGTGAAACGACCTTATATTATATTTAAGTGGGCTTAATTGAAAGCCAAACACACACATGATATTCTAAATTCTCTTGGCGAGAAGAACAATTGTTTTCTAAGTTTGATTACCAAAATTGCCTTCTCAACTATTGAATCTGAACTACAAAGATCTTATGCACAGGAATGGTCCATGGTTTCCAGGCTGACTGATGAGAAAGCTTTTGCTATTAAACAAAATCAGAAGCTTCGTCAGGAGCTGGTATGCTCCTCTTATCTTATGATAACTGTATATCTTGCAAGTGCGCTTTCAATCGCAATTAATTATCATGTGATAAATCCTATATTTATATTAACTTATTCTTCTAAATGTCTTGTATGCTGATATTTCCTAGAAAATTTGAAAACTGTCGGTGATTATATGTACAAGAGCTGAACAGCTTCACTGAATTTGGAATGGATTACCAGCCCATGTTAGGTTCACTGATAGCTAGAAAGCCCAGGTAGAATACATCATGTGGGGGTAAATATAGCCATATAGGTCAGGTTATTGGTGAAATAGAAAGTGGGACAGGGGATCTGATATCCATATATGATCTACACTGGTCATTATGGCAGTACTGTTGTACAAGTGATGGGCACTTAATTGATAGTCTAATTTTTGCTGTATGATGTCACGTAATTGAAAAAAGTTATATACGTGTATGGTTAGATATCTAAATCAGTTATGCTCAACACGGGGAACATTGAATCCATGAGTATACTTGCACATAGGTATTGTGTTTTAGAAATCCTATTGAAGTTGGGCGTTATATCTTAAAACTGTGATAGTATTAACGGGCTTTTGAGGAACCAAAATGAACATAAAACAGTTTTCTTTATCCTTCCAACTCCCGACTAGTGAATCAGCTATGTGGTCTAAAAGTCTAAAACTGTTGGCTACCTTGTGTCCGGAAATTAATTTTTTTCTGATTAATACTACTGCTATGATAATTCTGGTTGTTTATTTATGTACATACTAAATACATTTTGTGATGTAGAATAAGAAATCGATAGGCTTTAGTCAGCCTTTTTTGCCACTTGTAAATAGTGTGTTCATGTTAAGTGTACCCCAATGTGTGGGGAAAGAGGCTGTGCAGCCGATGATGATTTCTGATCTATGCTTTTGAATAATTTAGTATGATAAAAAAAACCTTAATGTGAATTTTAACCAAGATTCAAATATTTTTTGATTTGACAGGAGCTGCTGCGGAAAGAAACCAGCAAAAGTAATATCGGGGGATCGTATATCTTATTGGTGGTGCTGATTGGTTTGCTAGGTTTTTTGGTGAGCTACCTCATTAATTAAGATACCACGTTAGAGGCCGTGGCTCTACCATTATTCGGAATGCCCATTGGAAAATGACTCTAGGGTTTTAGCCAATGTAGAATTGACCTAGAAATGTTCTCTCTTTTTTTCCTTTTTGGTAAACGGCAAATTTAAGTAGTCATATTTATTGGTGGATTGATATTTCAATTTGTTCTCGAGTTAAAAATATAATTGGGGATATGTTTTCGTCATCTTTCCCATAAAATATTCAGGTAGGGATGTTAGAAAAATAGTATTGATTTCTGGAGATAAAGAATCCACACTTTCAGTACCATTTTGCAGCTTCTAAAAACCTCGACTTGCAATAATTTTACTTGTAAGATTTCTCCTCAGAAGTATGGAATTTGTCACGAAAGAAAGAGTAAAATTCTATCAGTTGTTGCATTATTCACCCATTAAACACCAAACAAAATCCAACGAGAGATTTTAACTCGAGTTTCATTAACACATAAAACACCAAGTGATGAGACCAAATCAAAAGAACACACCCAAAGTGAACAAGAAAGAGCGTTAATCAGGAGCAAACAAATAAACAAAAGAAGTAACGATCACAGGCCACGGGAAAATATATATGATTCTACAATTTAATTGCTACAACACTAACGAAACAAAGCAAAGGCCTGAAAAAATCAAAAATAATTAGTCTTTCCAAATCAATTAAGTTGCAGAAATTAAAACTTTAAAACATAGCGATATAAAGCCCTAATTTCATCACCAATAACATTCCCCAATTAATTTTACAGGGATACAATCTCTCTCTCTCTCTCTCTCTCTCCCCCTCCATATATAGAATATCAAAGATCATCATCCCTGTCCTTGTTTGGTTTGCGATGAATTTGTTCAGTGCGCTTAAGCTTCTCAAAATTAGTAAGAGCGAGTTTCTTGATATCAGGAACATCGTAATTCTGAGATATATATACTCCACATGCTGTCCCTGCTATGAACCAAAAGCTTCTCGTTATTATCCCCATCTTCTCGATTTATTCTTCCACCCTAATTTTAATCAATTTAGGGGAAATAAGATTGATTTTCTCGGGTCGGGTCTGGTCTGTGAGTGAGATGTTGTCGTATATACATGTGGAATGTGTATGCCTCTCCGTGACTTGTTTGACAAGAAATTTATTATTCTTATGGACAAAATCTAAAGATTTTTTGATGATAAATTATTATTGTGATTTAATATAGACTCTAATCTGATTTCTAATAATTACAAATATACAAGGAATATTGAACTTTTAAACATATAATTTTTCTTAATTAATTCTTTTTTTATTAAGGCTTGTTTAGCATGCGACATGAAACACACGATAAGAGATGAGAAGAGTTTTCCTGCACTTAGTCACAAAAATAAGAGATATATAATTTTTTTTATTAATTAATTTTATACTCGTACTTTTAATCACAAAAATAATAGATATATAATGATATTTTATAATTTAGTCATAAATATATTCTAATTTTACGGTTAAAAACAACAAGACGAGAAAGTTATATATATTTATTTATATTTGATTATATATCTTCTCTATTTATTTTATCAAAAATCAATCGAGCATCAAAAGAAATAAAATCTCTTTAAATTTCCACTCAAATTATTTTTACATATAAATTTAAAATAAATATCACGACATTAACCGCGTGCCGGAACAACAACTAACATCGAGTATATATTTATTGGTTTTGTCTTTCAGCTAAATCAAAAGATAAACATGTGTTGGATCCAACTCATGACATATTGGAAGGGAACATAGCTCTATTTTAGCATAAATTTAAAAACGCAAATTGCAAACTCGTTTTTAAGTGATACTAAGGAGCCAGTTTTTAGAATGTGATTTTTTGAGCATTTTACACTTAAATTGTGAGCCATTTCTCATAAAGTTAGGAGGAATATGTTGAATCTTTACGAACAATTGTTTGTAATACGAAATTATTAGTGGGAACAAGCAAACGGGTTTCTATCATAGTTGCAAGGATTCCAAACCTTAACTAACTGCTCAAGTACAGTATCAAAGGCTGCTTTCGGTTGGTTTCATAAGGTGGCTTGTTCATTACAAGCGCTGAACGACGTTCAATCTCTAAGGCGGGTTTCCGTGGAGAACGGAATAGTGTTGGTGTCCAAAGGTGAACAAATCCCTAGCTTCTAGAGTTCACTGCTTTTTCCAGGCCGGAGGAAGGGCTTATATTGCTGGCCTTTGTTTGATATGGGTGTTCATTCAGTAACAATACAAACTTGATGGCTGTAATTTCATTACACTCAACAATATTCAACACACTCCGCTTACCATGCCTCGCTACTATTTGTGAGTTTTGGTAGCGCAACGTTGACGAAAGACTTCTTCATTTCCCAAATAAAATCCATCTAGATATTAGTTATAAGCAAATCGAATTCTCCTTATCCGATCATCAGAATATACGGAAGAGTTAGACAAGACAGATTAAGAAATATGGTTGATGCATTTGTAGTTGATCTTGCCAACGGATTGGTTTGCAAGCTGGTTTCGCTTGCAACTGAACAACTGATTCAAGCTTGGAATCTTCATCAAGATATGGTAACACTACGTGAGAGGTTAGAAACAATTGATGCTCTCTTGTCCGATGCTGATACCAAGAAAATAACCATGCCTACTGTCCAAAATTGGTTCAACAAACTTAAAGATATTGCTCATGTTGCTGATACTTTTACGGAAGAACTTGCATATGAAGTTAAACGACAAAAGGTGAATAATCATCAAAAGGTACAAGACTTCTTCATGCCTTCTAAAAACGGCATGGTACATCGCTTCAAGGTGGCTCGTAAGATCAAGTCTATTCATACCCCCCCCGAGGAATATGAATATAGTTGGGGTGATACAGATATGGATGGAATTAGGATTCCTTGTGCCTCCCCCTGCGCGCAGGTGGGTGGTGGAGCAATACCATACTAACACATCTTAAATACTACATAAGTGTTCTACTATATAAAGTCATGGAAAACTCTTTTCCAATTCAATGTGGGATTCAAATTCTCATTTCTAGATTTTCATTTTCAAGGTACCAACTTTGGATAATCATATCTCATCCATTCCTTGATCATTTTGAATACTTAAATATGCGTTGAAAAACTCTCTCGAAGAAGAACATACTCCAATCATAACTTGTTGCGTGGGGCTTCTACCCACATTTTCCAACAAATTTGAAGTGCCTTAAATATCTCGATATCTCAAGTGCTTTGAATGAGAGCTATAAATTGCCAAATTACATCACGAAGCTCTACAACTTGCAAACTCTGAGAGTTTGTGCCCTACAAGAGCTTCGAGAAAATTTTTGCAACTAAATTAACCCAAGACATGTTGTCATTCAGAAAAAATATGTGCATAACAATCCTAAAAGAAGATGCATGTTTATTGGGATAGAGAGGTTAACTTGTTTGCAAACGCTTCCTCATTTTATTGTGAGTAAAGATCAAAATTGTCTTGCTCGGCAACTGGGAGGGCTAAAAGACCTTAAAGGTAAGCTTGAGCTCTATAGCCTTAGTGACATAGAAGATACTGAAGCAGCCAGGAAGGCAAGTTTGTGCTCAAAGTCTAATATTGAGTGTTTAGAGTTATTTTGGGGAAGCAATAAAAATCTGAAACAATTGACGATTGTCTACTTTAAGGGGAAGAAGTTTGCATCATGGATCACAATGATGACGAACTTGGTGAAAATCACACTGAGAGATTGCAAAAAATGTGAAGAATTTCCACCACTGGGTCACCTTCCCAAGTTGAAGGAGATGGAGATAATTAGGATGAATAATATTGTGGTCATCGAGAGCGATCCTGTGGAGGTCTAGGTAGCAGCAGAAATGAGTTAAGTGATAGTGATGGAGCAAAAACAGTTACAACAATGTATCCATCATTGACAAAACTCATTATGTGAGACTTGCCAAATCTAGAAGAATGGCTAGAACCAACTATGCGTACTGGATGTGAATACCAAAAGACTATGCTTGTATTTCCCAAACTCGAGGTGTTGGAAATCGGTGCTTGTCCAAAGTTGAAAAGGCCGGATATTAAGTAGTTGTTTTCTGTCCTTGAATGTAGTGAAAAGTTGATGATAACTTGGATTATTCTGAAGTCTTGACAGACAATTTCAGATTGAAACAATTTGGTGGTTATCCAAACTTTTCAACCGGATAAAATCAGAATGCAAGAAACAGAGAATGATTATGTATTTTGTGTGATTTCTACAACCCTTTTTTCCATCACCATGACCAAAACACTTGCAAGTATTATATAGGTGTCCAACAGACATGTCTAAAGACATGAGACATGTCTAAAGGCATATCCAAAGACATGTCTAAAAGCATGTCTAAAGACTTGTCTGAAAGCATATCCAAAAGACATGTCTAAAGGCATGTCCAAAGACTTATCCAAAGGCATGTCCAAAAGATATGTTTTTGAGGTCTACAGTTGTGTCTAAAAGACATGACTTTTGGAGTCAAAAATAAAATTTCTGTACAACACTAACCTTCAGACCCCAGCTAGGGCACTGCCCCCGGACCCCCATTAATACCGAAAATCATAATATACTCAAACAAGCATGCACTCCGCACTCTCCCTACTTGTTCGATAAAATATTACAATCACATTGATCAACTAGTCAATCCAATTACACTAAAATATCTAACAATCCTCCCCCATTTTAGCGTAATCCATGATTAACTAAAATAAAATCACAACAAACAACAAACTTATGCATAAATGAAATATCATGACGATTGAATTTCATATTAGTATATTACACATTCCAAATATTCGAATATCAAGGTGTCACAAATGATTGAACCTCTGTTATTCATAATGAATACTCGAAGATAATATACACATAAATTTACATTCTCAAATGTTCCTACTTGACACTATCTTTTACTAGCCTTGTGTCCTAATCCTTCATAAGCATAATAAAGCCAAGTCCTAGCTTCTTGAAGCGGCTAAACTTCATGCTCACATAGGTAGCCCTTTTATTCTCGCACTTGCATATGCAATTTTTCAAAAGAACTATTAAGAAGATAAACTTCAACCTCCTCAACTTACAAGTCTGAACACATACCTTGGGATGATACTATTAATGTGTTCCAATCTCTAGATATTAAACTTTCCACATTGAATTCAGCACCTAACATCAAATTAGATGGGAATTGGGTATTTCAACATGAGAGATTTTTGATGGACTTCAATCCCACCCCTACAGCCGATTTGTACACAAGATCTTTTCTCAACCCTTTAGTTAAATGATTGGCTAAATTATGTTGAGTTCTTATAAACTCCACTGATATAACACCATGCGTGATAAGCTCACGAATCATGCTATGTCTAACACCTAAGTGTCTAGACTTGCCTTTGTATACTTGTCTATAAGCATTGGCCATGGCAGACTCACTATCACATCTGATAGATATGGGTGATATCGGTTTAGGCCATAATGGAATTTCATATATCAGATTTCTTATCCATTCAGCTTCTTTACCAGCTGCCGATAACGCCACAAACTCAGATTCCATTGTTGAGTTAGTAATGCAAGTCTGTTTCTTTGATGCCCAAGAGATAGCACCTCCCCCAAGAAGGAATACCCATCCACTTGTAGAAGAATGATCTTCCTTATTACAAATCCAACATGCATCTGAATGACCTTCGAGAATCAAAGGAAATCCAGTATAAGTTAAACCATAATCCATGGTTCCTTTTAAATACTTGAACACTCAGTTTAAAGCTTGCCAATGATGTGAACTAGGTTTGCTAGTATACCTACTAAGCTTTCCAACAACATAGGCTATATCTGGCCTAGTGCTGATCATGGCATACATGAGGCTACCGATAGCTCCGGAGTATTCAAGTTGAGATACTGCAACTCCTTTATTAGGTAGGAGTTTAATACTAGGATCAATAGGAGTGCTAACTGGAGAACAATCTTTAAAGTTAAATCTATTCAGAATCTTCTCAATATAATGAGATTGAGAAATTGAAATACTATTATTCTCACGCTTGATCCTTATACTAAGAATCACCTCAGCCTCCCCCAAGTCTTTCATGTCAAAGTTAGATGACAAGAATTTCTTGGTTTTATCCACTTGATTTTGATCAGTACCAAAAATCAACATATCATCCACAAATAAGCAAATAATAACTTCTTTATAGATTTTAAATTTATCAAGAGCTTCATCCTTAACATGCAACAAATAAACATAGCAATATCTAGATGCATCGTCAATAAAAGTAATGACATACTTCTTATTTCCCAACGAAGGTGTAGCATGAAAATCACATAAATCGCTATGTATCAGTTCCAATATTTCAGAAATTCTATTTATGTCCTTGAAAGGTTTTCTGGTTATCTTGGTTAACATATATGTTTTACATTTCTCATTATTTACATCAATAGCAGGTATGGGACTCATTTTAGACATATCCTTTATTCGTTTATAATGTACATGTCCTAATCTAGCATGCCATAATTCAGATTTATTTAAAATATTGCTAGCACTATTAGAAACCATGCAAGCGGACTCATTATCAAATGACATATTTACATTCAACATAAACATACCATTACATAAATAACCAAAACCAACAAAAGTACCAAGTTTCAGGGTGTGTTTAAAATCCTTCCATGATAGTGGCAGTTTGTCTATAACACTAGAAATTGAAATGGATTCATCCATTTTCATGTCGTGTTGAAAAAACTGTCCCAAAATCCTTAACAGTTCATTATACTGTTCCATGACCGGTCTAGTATCAACCATTTTATAGTTAATGAAATTACTAACCAGAAACTTCTTGCTAGAAGCATCTTCAGCCATGTACTTGGATTCAAGGGAATCCCACAATTCTTTTGCATACACAACATTTTGGTATATATCAAAAAGAGAATCAGACATACCGTTCAAGATGTGACCGCGACAGATGTAGTTATCATTCTCCCATTTGCAACGCCTTCTAGTCTGTTCTACAGTTTCCTCATCGATCATTTCTGGCATTGGAATACTCAAAATGTACACAACTTTTAGCGTGGTTAACAAGAAATGCATCTTCTTCTGCCATCTTCTAAAATCATGTCCTTCAAACTTGTCTAGTTTTACAAACTTGCTAGTTATGTCTTTTGCAGATTCGCTGTTCGTCATCTTCAGATAATAAATTTGTTTCAATCTTTGTAGTGAAAAGTTGATGATAACTTGGATTATTCTGAAGTCTTGAAACAATTTGGTGGTTATCCAAACTTTTCAACCGGATAAAATCAGAATGCAAGAACAGAGAATGATTATGTATTTTGTGTGATTTCTACAACCCTTTTTTCCATCACCATGACCAAAACACTTGCAAGTATTATATAGGTGTCCAACAGACATGTCTAAAGATATGGGACATGTCTAAAGGCATGTCCAAAGACATGTCTAAAAGCATGTCTAAAGACTTGTCTGAAAGCATATCCAAAAGACATGTCTAAAGCCATGTCCAAAGACTTATCCAAAGGCATGTCCAAAAGATATATTTTTGAGGTCTACAGTTGTGTCTAAAAGACATGATTTTTGGAGTCAAAAATAAAATTTCTGTACAACACTAACCTTCAGACCCCAGCTAGGGCACTGCCCCCGGACCCCCATTAATACCGAAAATCATAATATACTCAAACAAGCATGCACTCCGCACTCTCCCTACTTGTTCGATGAAATATTACAATCACATTGATCAACTAGTCAATCCAATTACACTAAAATATCTAACATTGAAGAGCTTGGATATCATAGATTTGTACAACAGCATGATACTAGAAACAATGAGCAGAAAGGTTACATCTTTATCCTATCTACGACTGTGGAATATCGCAAACAGTGACAGCAGAGGAAGCTCTTCTTCTTCTTGTTCAAATATGGACCCGATCAACGAGCTCTTGAAAAACAATTCCAAGTCCTTGACAAGTTTGAACCTATATGACTGTCAAAGCTTGACATCTGTAACCCTTGGTGCTGCTCTTGAGAAATTGAAAGTGGTTAATTGTCGAAATCTAACAAGTATAAACCCTGTTGAAGAGTCAAAAGATCTAAACTACTATATATTCGGGTGTCCTATGCTGAAAGAGAGAAGTTGGAAGGGGAGCGGGAAACACTTTTTTAAATGTGTAACATGGTAACTACCTCTAATTTACCCCTCTCTGTTTTTTTATAATCAATTTGCTTCATATAATTGGATTTACTTGTTGAATCTAGGTCTGAAGATACACAGTGAAACCTTTGCTACCTCTCCATATTTTGTTTCACTCTGAAAGATAGATGCAGTGAAGGGAGGGGGCAGAATGGCAAAGAAAGATGCACTAATGGGAGTGGCCAGAATTCTGGAGGTACTACTACACAGACTTGCCATTATTGAGAACTATTAGATAAGAATAGATGAAATTGTGTAATATTGATGGACACTTGAAACATTAAATTTGAAAATACTAAATATATATATAAAAAAAGAATATTATGTACATTCTGGAACTACCGGACATTAATTTGACTCTGTCTATAAGTTCATACTGTTTTAACATAGAGGGTGGCAGATAGGAAGCCAAGCCCTAAACGACTTTAATTCTACCCTTCACCTAAGAACGATAAGATTATATGGTTACCGGACAGCTTCAACACACAAGTTAAAAATGTACCATCAGAAGCAGCAAGTCCAGGCCCCTTGCTGCATCCAGGTACCTAATATCGTTCCTCACTGAAAAGGCTATTTCGCTAGTAAGGAAGTTTATGCATCGATGCATATCTCATTTCCTTTTCCGTTGTACTAGCTTAGCTTTACTTCACAAGTTGGCAAATGAAATGTCGTTATTTGTTAAGTAATGACTGAATCATGGACCTTAAAAACCACTATACAATAGGCATAGGAAAAGGTTTGGATTGGTCTTGACATGTATAAAAGAGGGGTGAGAAGTGAAGGGGGAAGTAGAACTTAGCCTTGGAAAGTACATGCAAAAACTATAAAGCTCAAGCCAATATCACTGATAATATGATTTTACATTTTGACTAAATGGTTAATTATAGTGTAGTATGAATTAGACCCAAGTAAGAAGCAAGTTTCCTGATTCAAGCAATCATAGATGGATTATGGAAGTAACGGAACAAGCCTGAGCATGGAGAAGCCTCTGCGTTAGACCTTAAGGTGATGCAAGTTTCCTGGTGCAAGAAGAATACTACTAAGGATATAAATCTGACTAAAGATGTAATCTTGAAGATAACTCCAAAGAATTCTTATGGGCAAGCCAGTTGACTTCTGCCTAGTACGTCTACACATACAGATCTGCTATCGGTGGTCTCACACACACACACACATTACTTTCACAGCATATGATTGCTGTGTATCACCCCCTATATATATATATAATTCTTAATCTTATATGTATACATATGAAGGAAACGATGGTACAGTAGAAAGTACACTTCTCATGAGATAAACTTCACAAGGTACACCATCACTACGCACTTGCTGAACTTTCAACCCTGGGTCAAACTTTACCTTGTATATTATTTCGGCGTAAATAGGTGGACTTGTGACTTTCATATTAGCTTCATGTAAATTACCAGTGCCTGATGAAAGTCTGAAATAAAAGTCTCAGCCCTAGATACATCTGGAAACCTTCACATGACAATAGAAATAAAAAGCATAAATAGGCAGAGGGGCACACACATAGCTAGTATAAAAATTGACCCTAAAATCAGGAAACTATTCGTGGCTTCACATAACCATCAATCATTTTCAAAATCTCAAATGTCAAATCTGGAAGACATCCCTAAATGCAATCCAGATGCACATAAACAGAAAGTACAAAATATCTTATACTAGGAGGTCTGGGATTGGTATTACCACCCAATCCAATTTATTCAGAAAATTGCAAAAATAAGGTTTAGAAGTCCATGGCTTCTTCTTGACAACGAACTATGTTCTTGTCATCAAATTGTTGAGGGAAGTACCATAAATATGGCTGTAAATTGGATCCATTCTCTGGGATGACATAACTACTCCAAAAGCTGAAGCCAGTATTCAATAAATACGTGCCATTCATTATCTGTCGTCAAAAGAAAATATACTCAGTCACTGCGGCCTGCCCACTTTGATCGATTGACTACAGCACATGATCCTTTGCTAACAAATATTGCATCTCCCCCCAGGTCATTCACCTGTATCCATTCCATTAGTCTCCAGTCCAGTCTATGTACCTTCAGTACTGCACAAATTTTTCCCTGGTCATTTTTCCCTCAGATGAAAGAGACCATAAAGAGCTTATCACTTGAAGGTACTAAGCGAAATAAATGGTGATGCAGGAATATTGATTTTAACATTTAAGAAATGCAAACTCTGGTGCTCCGGTCTCAGTGTAGTGCAATTAGTGTTCAGAGTCTGGTACTGAAGTTTCAGTTTACCAATTCTGGCATCACTAGTTAGGAGCAGTATCCATCCATTAAAATACGCAATATTCACAAGATATACAGAACCGCCAATAGGTACAACCATGTGCCACTTGGGTGTAGAACTTAGAGATAACATTACTTTCTGAAATTTTGGATTAAGAACTACCAGCAGATTCTCTGAAACCCTTATGATGGCCCGGTTATGAGATTTTCTGCGAATTGGCAGCATAGGAAAATGGATTTCATGTCGGGTAATAATATTCACAAGAAAAAATCTTGTTAGGAACCATCATGATCAAGTAACCACAAGATAACCCCACAAGCCCCCTGGGAGCTAAAATCGGTAGCAGTGTCTTGTATCTAGTTCCATCAAAGATATTATGCAAGAAACATCCACTCTTGGAAAATTTTGATATAACCACTGCTAATGGTCTTTGGTTCTGCAAAAGAGTTGATCTATAGTTGTTGATAATCGACCTCCATTCCTTGCAAACACCCACGCAAGCAACCAAATTAATGAATCCCAATCGCATAAGAATTGCAATGAGCAGGTCAGGAATTAAACTGGCCCATTGTACACATCTTCTTTCATTAGTACTCAATTTTCTTCTCTTCCTGCAGTTCGAGGACATAATGCTCTTGGTTTCAGCATTCATTGTTATCTGTAACATCAGCACAACATTTAATTTCAGAACCCACTAGGAAATACACAAGGACACAATTGCATACAACTTAAGTACAACAATAAAAGCTTTTGAGACTATTGCTGTCTCAGCTTGAAAAACACAGTAATTCATATCATATAGTGAGACACAATTGTTAAAGGCATAATACAATATAGTTTCAGAAATTCTAACGGAACAAACTTGTGCATTGTAACTTCTAATTATTAAGAACAGATGGGAGATAACTTAGCAAGAAAAAGGAACAGAGTGAATACATTTACCACTATTATTTACTAAATATCAACTACAAATGAGTGCTTTGTTGCATTCAGGAACTACTTGGATGAGTAGACATAAATGAATCTCATATGTATAGCACAAAAGCGAAAGATGATGAAAAACAACACAGGTAATTCACATCATATAAGAAAGAAATGAGCTAGTCATTAGTCCACTTTAAACGCTCAATCTACTCAAATACAATGATGGATCTGTGAAAACAATAGCATTTTGATATTAGTAAATATAATCAAAAAAATTGCAGGACCAGTGGTTCTCATGCTGAGGGTTGTTCATATTTAAAATAAAGCCATATATGTATCGATTGAGGACAGCATACACAACTTAAATGGTAAATCTAATATCATAACATATTTATCAATCAATTAATATATGTAGAGATTAAGGACATCATACACAACTTAAATGGTAAATCTAATATCATAACCTATTTATCAATCAATTAATATATGTTGAGATCAAGGACAGCATACACAACCTAAATGGTAAATCTTTAATCAACAATTGCACAAAATCAGCATTTTATATATTCACACACACAAAAAAATTTTTTTTTTGTAAGGAAATCATTTTTTTACTGATAAAGACACTTAGCAATTAAGATGAATACAGTGATCAAACATATAGATACACTAGAAAATGATATATACGATATAGCTATATCGGCTCAGCCAATTATATCTGAGAGTTACACAAAAAAATGGGCGGTTTAGGCAATCTGCATATTACTTTATTTTATTATTGAATAAGTCAGTCAGCATAAAAATTCTGAAAATTTGAAAGAATTGATACAAAGAAAGATTAAATATCAGAGAGAACAGAGGGAGTAAAGAGCGAGAGGGACGATTTACCTGAAAGATAGCACGGTGTGGGCAAAGGGGCAAAGGAGACGGGAGGTAGAAGGCACTGGCGTTTCTCTGATATGAGGTTCTATTAGGGTACAGAATTCAAATCGAGTCCTAAACTCTTCTTTTAAAAAAATGATGTCCGATTTTATTATTATTATTATTTCTGACACATAGCCAACCAGACCCCCATGGGGTGGGCGCTTGGCGACATTCCAATCCTTGCGCATGTGGGGGTGGCGCAAAGGCGGGGAAGGGACATTAGCACTTGGTAACATTCCCAAGCTCTTAAACGTCACATGCTTGAGCCAAAAGTGTGCGCATTTGAGTGTGGCACTAAGGCAGGGAAGGGGCGTTAGCACTTAAGTGACATTCCACAAGCTGTTAACGTCACATGCTTGAGCCAAAAGTGCCAAACAGTTTCAACATAAAACTGTCTTACTAAAAACATGGCTTTTACTCATGATCATTGCACAACATTTGGAAAATGTATTGGCTTTGTGACTAGGTAAACTAGGCATCACATCAGCCGAGTTAATTATAATCACATTAGATATAGCATTTCACAGTATTGCTAATTAAAAGACCAATTAGATAAAAAAAACAATGAAACTGGTTAATCATGATGGACATTTTAAACAAAAAATTAGAAAATATTAATAATTCTCAAGAACCTTAACGTAAAATGTGCCTTATAATCAGTGTTCGGCATCAATCAGTAAAAGCCCTAATCAGTAATTATCAGCAATCTGAATTTTTCTTTGCTCAGCAGCATTTACAAACCCGTCAATGATGTGCCTACATAAGCTATTCATTTTTAATTCTAATGACTTCCTATTTCTAAGTAGATATCCAGCCCAGCTTCGACTCTGCACATAATGTTGTGGTCTGCTGACAATATTTCAGCAGCTATATTTAACTAGAGTTAAGGCTTGGGCTTGGTCAAAAAAGGTAAACGTAACATAATAGTTAAAAGGTACAAACGCAAAATAAATTGATTTATAGTTCAAAATGAAAAACACAATGATCATAAATAAATTAGTGAGCCAACACATCACCCATTCAAATAATCCTATAAACAACACAACTCCTACAACATATGTTATACCAAAATGTATAAAACTAAACACTGTAATGATTCTCAAAAGATAACAGGCATAAAAAAACATACCTCAAGCTAATGATCATAAGGGTGTTAATTTACTTTTAAATGGTCTCTACTAAGTACTGTTTCTTAAGATATTCAGCAATGCGATCACCTGACCAAAGCAGCTAGCCTAGACCTGAGTTGTGAGAGAATTAAGTGATATAAGCCTCTGACATGCTATATGTAATCACTCCTGACTGGGAATAATCAAAATGTGTCTTCAACATAAGATTTACTTGAAGTAATTAGAAACTTCCTAATATAGCCTATGTATTCTTCAGAATGCTCATACAGCAGCCATAATAAATCCAGTAATAAATGTTACCCAATTGTATCAACAAAAAATATCTCAAGATGATGACCATAAGGAAGTTAATATACTTATAATGGTCTCTACTTAGCAGATATTTTGGCAAATAAATTAAACAGCTCAGGGGGAATAAGTTGGCAATTTACAGTATGACCAGACCAAAAGACCAAAAGAGAGAGACCTGAGTTGTGAGACAACAAAGTGATATAAGCCTCTGTCATGCTATATGAAACTGCTCCTGCTCGAATCAACCAAACTGTGTCTTCATCGTGCCTGTTATTTACTTTAAAAAAATGACTTGAAGTATATCGAAATTTCCTATTTAGCCAAGTCATTCTTTCAATATTCTCTTACATCAGCCATTATTGGAAATCTTCCAACTAGAGTGAAATATCCTGAAAACCTTGGACTTGCAGATTGAGTCGTTCGTAAATTGAAGAGAGCAATCCCATCTTTCAATTTCATTAGTCGCATGCTCATTTTAACAGAGGCTTTAACCTTCCACTGCCAGCAAGGCATAGATTCAAATAAACAGTTTGGTAGAATGGAGTACTATGAGTGTGTATGTGCCCCAACTTTAAGCTTTAATGTAGCAAGCACAATAGAGTTTATTCATCATAATGTTTTGAGTGAAAGTATTGATTATATAGACGGATCTGAACTCATCAATGCAAGGCTAAATAATAAAAATGAATCGATAAAATCTATAATTACATGGTTTAGATTATAACACATTAAATAAGTAGATATGTTTGTTCATACTAAACTCAGGAAACTAATATGCTTGCATACTGCATATAGGTTTATAAATACTACTTTATAATAAGCTATAAATTGACACAAACACTACAAAAAGGGACCAGGGTTTTATATAATACTCAACTGCAGAACTATCCTAATACCTTGGTGTTATTGATCTCCTCAGTACTCATTTCACTCCATGCTCAACCCCACAAACAAGCATAGCCTATTTTCCCCTCGTTTTCCTGTTTATATTTAAATATAGGTGTAGTCGGATTAACTATTAAGCCAAATATAAATTAGAAACAAAAACGCCCAAGCAGATTCTATACTGGCATAAGCAAGTTCAGAAAAATACAGATAACCCTCCCTAATTTAAAGTTCCAGCAATTTACCAGAAGACACGAAATAACAAGAAAATTTAGTATTTGTTTTTGTATTTTGAGTATACATGAATATGGGTGTAAAATTTAGTATTAGTTTTGTATTTAGCTTTTGAGTACATGAAATAAAATAAATAAATATTTTATATATAAATATGTTATTTTTATTATAGATAATGTATATTTATTTATATAATTATACATAATTTCATATGTAAATATGATGCATATATATATATATATAATATTTCTAATATATACTTAATAATCTAATATTTTTATATATTTATCTATTTATTTATCTATTAATTTTTATTTATTATTACACGAAAATATACAAATATAAAAGTACACGAATTCTAAATCTTGTTTGAGTTTAACATTTCGGTACACAATATGTAAAGATATACGACATAAAAGTAACATGGACGAATTGCATGTCTAATTTAAAGTCTTGAAATCGAGAAATTTTATTAATTTAATTTATCAAAGTTATTACTCCATCCATTCAATTTTAATTATCTATTTAAATTTTTACGCATATTTTAATATACATAATAAATATAATCTGATAAATTATTATTAGAATTCTTTTTCTTAAATAAAATTTTATTTTAAAATAAATAGATAAAAATTTTAAAAAAACAATTAAAACAGGAGGGTGAAGACCTTTATTACATTTTTTGGGGAAGGGGTAGCCAAAATGCCTAGAATTGGGCCACCGTTATTAAAATGCAGGTATTTTAGTCGATTTCTACTTTAGAAAGCATCATGTGAGTTGCTAAATATGGAAGACAACATTACGATTTGCGAACTCCTTCGTTTTTATTTAGTTGTTTATACATATTTTAACATGAATAAAAATATAATTTTATGAATTATTTTTAAAACAATTTTAAAATAAAGTTTAAAAATTAAAAATTTATTCTTAAAAATAATTCACAAAATTTATTATTTATATGCATTAAAATATGTAAAAAAAATTAAATGAATAATTAATTAGGCATATAGGAAGTAATTCTTAATGCTTATTCGATAATGTTAGCTTCTTAAAAAATATCAGAATAGCAAAGAAAAAGAAAGAAAGAGACAAGAACTAGGAAAATGAGTGGAATGCTGCTCATATTGGAGGGCACAAAGGAAGCACTTTGAACTTCACCAACATCTAAATCACTATACCCTTTGGCAAAAAAAGAATCACTATACTCACTTTTGACAGTGTTCTTACAAATTACAATTAAATAGAAGTGAAGAAAGTAACAAAAGTATATTTAAACATTTTGGTGTCAAATGAAAACCCGAAAACTCTTTGAAATATGATCCGTGTGAATTTAATACAAATCACCACTTGCATTTACACAGTATATAATGGTGATTTTCATCCGAATCATCAGTCGGAAACTATACAAACTACATAGTTCTGATTTTAATTTAACATGATTTTCATAGGAGCGTGATCCTATTTAAATACGTGGTTCAAATGTTGGTAGTAAATCTTCGACCACTTTCCTCCTGGATCAATAAAATTAAACCTCCATAAATTAATAATATTGGGATCGTAAAATTTTATTAATTTATTGAGATTATTAATTAGTTAAGGTAAAAGATATATTGTTGTTATTAATTTATCGATTATTAATTAATCGAGGTTTTACTGTATTTCTTAAAGGTGGGTAGAAGGAACACGTATATCGGATTTTATATCAAACTGTTCACCAATCTCACAAAAAAATATCAAGTAACTACTCAATCTCCGCGGCGATTTATTTGAGCGTGTCAAAATACATCATCTGTTTAAAAAATTGACGATCAACATTGAGATCGTGGATTGACCGTTAATATGCTGATTGGACAAGTTACGTGGAAAAAGAAAAAATAAATAAATAAAATGTCATTGATTAAATAATTAGAAAAAAATAAAAAATAAATACGTTGTTATGTTAAAACACATGCATTACAAACCATAATTCCAAACCACACCAGTAGGCTTCAATTTAATCGATGAAATCTCTTGCATAGAAGATTTATGACTTTTTTATAATGGACGTATATAATGATATACACGAGAGTAATTAATGAGTTGTATACTAGTAGTCGTTATATGCAAATTGAGTAAGTACGTACTTGACACGTTATACCAATTTTTAACATTAATCGTCAATTTTTTTATAAAAAATTAGCGAAATCATATATCTTTACAGTTTAGTGACTTAAATGAGTCACCGTGAAAATGTGATAGCTATTTGATATTTTTTTTATGATATTAGGGGGCAATTTGATATAAAACCCCATGCACATCGTACATTTTGATTTAAATAGCAAAGACAGCATATCAGTTTATACATTCTTTAAAGCAAAAGGCTTGTTTCAAGAAAGATCCAGATTATCATGCTGCAGTTTCGTTATCATCATCGTGATCAACTTTCATCCATGTGATTCGAATGTAATACATTGCTAATGTACGTTGTCATTGTTTTCAACAGCATGTGGTAGCCATTCAGTTATTCTTGAACTGCTTTCAGCTTCGTCTTCGTCGTATATAATTCTTACTCCACACTCCTTCACCTTACAGTATATTCCATGTATTTCAAATTCAACTTCAATGTAATCCTTTGCCTTTTCCCATCTGAATTCCCAACCTGGTCTTGGTACCATATAACTTAACCATACTTGATCCGACTCGTAGCATCTCGTTTCATTGGGGAAGATTCGAGTTTCAATACTCGGCCCACATAGGAGAGCCTCGTTTAAGCTACGCACTGTGTAAGAAACTTCTATTATTCTACCTTTGCTGCCCATTGGATTTTGAGGAGAAAATACAGCACAAGTAGCAAACCCTTTGAACTTGCGGTAAGACCATGGTTGAGGTAGCTCTAATCTTAAGCAATATCCTTCATTTCGATTGGTAAACCACTCTGGAACTCTTGTTCCTGGAAGAAATAAATTCAGTGCCCGGTATGGATCAACACGTCGCTGCATGTCCGAGATTGAGTACAAGTTAAAATATTTGCAGTATCGTGGCACAAGGTATTTGATATGCTTCCATATTAACATGGATTTCAACTTCAACAACATGAAAAGAGAATTAATTTATACTATCTATTAAAATATCATGTATTTTGTTTCTGAAAAGTACAGTTTTTTGTACTAGCGGGGAAGAAAATTAGTAAGTGATATGATATTATATCTTTACAGAACTGGAAAATAACTAGGTACTATTTGCAAAAGATGACATCTAAGGAAACATTATTAATTGTTACTGCAGTTTGATGAATGCTTTAGACTTAAGAGTGTAGAGAGAAGCAAACCTGTGGCAACAACATACTAGCTAGGCTTTCAATGGTTTGATTTTCAGCCAGTTTCGAGCAATTGCTAAAATCAAATCTTAAAGACTTGCTCTCGTACATGATTGATGGTAATTCTTTCAAGGCTGTGCAATCTTGTGCGTCTATGATATCTATCATAGATGGAAGAACCGGTATGACTTCAAGGTTCTTGCAGCCCACCAGACCTAGTCTTTTAAGTCCAGAAAGTTGGGAAAGGCTCGAAGGTAAGCTCACAAAATTATTACCACTTAGATTTAACTTCTCCAGCGATACCAAAGAGCTAATGTCTTTCAGGTTTGCGTCTGAAAGATTGCAGTGACCAACATCTAGATTTTTCATCAGATGCAAACCTGACAAAGGAGGCAATATCAAAGCCGAATCTTGTTGTTTCCATGGTAAAAATGAAAGTGAGAATCTTGATTTAACCGATCTAGGTGGGATCTTTTTACGCCCTCCTATCGACAGTTCTTGAAGGTTATTGAGATACTTGATGGATGAAGGGAACTGTTTGATGTTAGTTCCATCAACATGTAGCTTCAGTAGAGCTTTACTTTTCCCAAGGTCCTCAGGCAAGCTGTCCAATTCAAGGCAGCCTGAGAGAATCAGGGTCTGAAGAGATTGTAAATCTAGATCACGAGGAAAAGTCTTGAGCTTTTTGCAGTTACTGCAGTTCAAGATAATAAGCTTCTTGAGAAATCCGACAGATGGGTGAAGCTCAATCAAGTTCGTACAATATTCAAGGAATAGCTCTTCAAGGTTCGGAATTAGTGTGAAGTCTGGAGTATTAATCAGTTGATGACAATATCTAAGTTCCATGACTGTCAACTTTCCAAAACTCTGTTAGTAGAAATGAAGAGGGTCAACAACCTTTACAACTAAAAGATTAAGATTAGATTTTAAATTTTAGTTTTGACACATACCTTGGTTCCAGTCCATAGTTGTTTGATGTTTCCATAAGACAAATTCAGAGCTACAAGATACTTCGGAAAGAAAGTTTCTGGTAAGAATTCGAAGGGAAAACCGTGCCAACAGAGCCACCTTAGCTCATTGGACAAAAATTCAAGATTTTTCGAGTGGTTGATCTTGGTGTCTTCAAATATAATGTTCCTGTGGTAACTTCCGTTGTTCAAACTTGATTCCAGAGGTTTATAATGAATTTTCAGCATTCGAAGTTCTTTCATTCTTGCAAGGCTTTCGCCATCAATATAAACTCTTGGGCAGCTTGTCAAGCGTAACTTAAATCCTTTAACTGATTCGGAGCCCTTGAATGAAACAAGAAGCGCTAAAAGTTAATAGGCAGCTAATGATAAATGAACAACTCTAACTGAAATTATGAAGTACAAAACTTGTAACTACCATTTTTTGATTCAATACACGGTAACTATCCTTTTGACTCCACAATCTGCTCCGCTTTCCGATGTTCTCAGATTCTTCGCGAACAACTTGTTTACCCATTTTCCTAATCAACTCGTGCAGCTTCAGTTGACCTCTGGAGATAGTTAAAAATGACTTATCGACTAGAACTCTCAGATCAGTATCTGGAAACGAATCACAAGCATCTAGTATTTTCATGACGAATTTGTGCTCTTGATTATGAAAAAAACATGCAATATCTAGAAATATATCTCGCTGATTAAAGTCTAGTCCCTCGTAACTTAATTTGAGTACTTGTTGTATCTCAAAGGTATTATAGCTCTTGAGTTTGTCCACTTCACTTGTCCATATTTGTACATCCTTTCCAAATAGAAAACAACCCAAAACTTTAAGAGCTAGAGGGTGTCCATTTACAAAATTTACTACACCATAGGAGAGATCTATAAACTCTTCTTTAGGTTTTATCTCTTTAAATGCATACAAACTAAAGAGCTCAATAGATTCATTTTGGTCTAAAAGTTCAATCTCGAAAATCTCTTCCACTCCATGAGCACCGAACAACTGTCTATCTTTACCTGTCACAATGATTAAGCTTCCCGGGCCAAACCAACTGGTACTTCCAGCTAAAGCCTTCAGTTGATCGCTGTGATTAACATCATCAAGAACTATTAGGACATTTTTTAAATGCATTAGCTGTTTAATTGCACTAATGCCTTGACCAACACTAGTTATGTACTCATCTCCGGCTTTTGTAATGTCATCAATAAGTTGGTTCTGCACATAAGGTAAGCCATGCATTTTCACAGTTTCCTTGACATCTTCACAAAAGCTGCTGCCTTCAAAGCGGATATGCAGCAGATTATAAATGGCTCTGGCGGTGGTTGTCTTTCCTATGCCGCTGATCCCACAAATTCCTACCATATGAACTTCACTCGGGTCAACAAACCGCAACAAGTTCATTTTTGCTGCACGAGAGCCCAATCCAACTAGGTTCTCACCAAGATCTAAGGGGCCATGGTTGCTCAACATCTCAAAGATATCTTTTGATACACCATCAATAAAGGCCGACTCATCAGAACTGCAATAAATAATAAAGTTTATTAATGACCGCACAGATTTCCGCTCTAATCAGTATAAACTCAAAAGTTTAATAAACCACTATTTGATGTCTATTTTTCATCTATATTTCACAACATACATGGTGCAAATAAAACAAGAAACAGAGATTGGTGGTTTGCGTCTCGCTGGAGGCATGGTTGTGTGAATATTGAAATAACCAAAATTGATCATTTTCAAAAACATGGAAAAGAAAACAGCCACTGAGCATTAGGGTTCTTTATATGAATTTAGAAGCCAGAAAAAAGCATAGCTTTAAGCCCGAGAAAAGAAATAATTTTCAATGGCATCTGCAATTAAAGGAACTTAATTGGCTTGCACAAACTCAGTCGGTATTAATACTTACTCATCTGAATTTTGTTTCCAATTCCAGCAAGGCAAGTCTGCACCCTCGGCTAAAGCTTTCTTCCAGATGCTAACCTCTTGACTCCCTCTTTTTTCATGCTTGTCTAGATATTCCTGATACTTACCACCACATTGTTTGACCACTGATGGTTCCACATCATAGAAAAGGGCACGAACATGATACAGATCTTTCGCAGTCACACTGTATCTCAGGATCTGCACTAGTTCATCCAAGCACCATGTGGATGAAGCATAGTTTTTTGTGAAGACAACTACTAAAATTCTCGACTTTGTAATTGCTTCTCCAAGTCCACCATCTATCTTGTCTCCAAACTTCAACTCCCTATCATCTCGGAATGGAAAAATTCCTTTTCGCTTCAAATTACTAAACAAATGATCCATGAAACTTCCTCGGACATCTGCACCTCTAAAACTCAAGAACACATCATACGTATATCGGTGATCAACAGAAGAAGAAGCCATCAGAAATTAATGAAAGCTAGCTAATGTATCAGCTTAGCTACTTTAGCCAGAGAGAAACAATACGACACACCCTCGCAAAGTTGCTTTTGTATTTTTAAGTGTGAAAGTATGAATGGTATTGTATGAGAAGACTGATGAAGTGCTTATGGTACTCTCAAACTCTATACGGAACTAATCTTATGTTGTGTTTGGTTGGGTTGAATAAAATTGGAGTGAATGGAATGAATATTTGAACTAAATTATGGGTAAAATTTCAAAATGTTCATTCGTTTAATCCTTCCTCCATTCCATTCCTAATCATCTAAACTATAACTCAAACATCTAATTTGAAAAGGAATGCTCCATTCTCCCCTACACCCATTTTCTATCCAAATCTTATTATAAAAATTTTGCACTCATTCATTTTTTATTTAAGTCTTCCATACTATTTGCATTATCTTTCTTCTATTTTTGTTCATTCCATTCCATTCTCCCCGACCAAACACAACATTATAGTCCTGTTGTACAGTATATTTCTTCCTATTACGTTAAATAATTAAGCGTCAAGAAGATTATATTGAGAAAGATTCCTGGGGTATGTTTTTTTTGGTTGCATTGCGAGACTAAGAACTTTTGTTTGCCTATTGAATATATCAGTAGTTGAAATGAAAATAAAGAATTGGAAAGCATGGAATTAAAAATGACATGTAGTGTTGTGAGTTGTGACCCGTGAAGTGTGAAAACAAGACTACAGTTTCAAATTCTCATCCCGTTATATAATTAAATGAATTAAGTAATGCGAGTGCGCACCCATGCAGCCGAAAGTTACGCCACATGCTAGGTTGAAAAATCAGCCAACCAATGTGGGTCAAGACATGTGAACGGATCAGATTTGTATCGAATTTGATTAAATTAGAAATTTCCAAACACCATTATTACCAGGATTTTTTTTTAATTTCGATGTTTTGAGTTTGCACTAGAGTATAGGCCGGCTATATCTGGTGTTAGCCGCAGAGAATAATGACCGAAATAAAATACAAGACAAACAGATAACAAGTTGTGCTGCTACTGGTTTTGGATTTAATGTTAATGTTTTTCAGCTAAAATATAGTTATGGATTCATCATCAAGGTTGCAGATTGCCAGATAAACCGAAATCCTACCAAAAATTCATTATCAATTTTAATTGATTCCTACCAAAATAGGCAGAATACATGTAACATTTTTGAAGGATGAGATGGTGCAACTCTGCAAGTTTTATGAATGAGCATAATATTCTCAAATATGAAGATAATAGCCTAGAATATAAACATCATTCATCCTGAGCTTAGGAAACAAACATAACATATCGGTTTTATATGATCTTTAAATGTATATGTTACCCTTTTGTATATTCAAGAGATATCGAGGCTATTCCACAGCATTTTCGATGTGATCCAAGTGATTAGCACTACTAACATTATCATTATTTGCAACAGAATCAGGTAGCCATTCAGTTATTCTTGAACTGCTTTCAGCTTCATCTTCTTCGTATATAATTCTTACCCCAAACTCCTTTAACTTGCAACATATTTTAGCCACAGAGAATTCAACCTCGATGTAATCCTTTGCGCTTTCCCATCTCCTTTCCCATCTTGGTCTAGGTACCATATAAAGTAACCATACTTGATCCGACTCGTAGTGTCTTGTTTCGTTCGGAAAGATCTTAGTATTGATGGATGATCCGCACAGAAAAGCATCATTTAAGCTACGCACGATGTAAGAAATGGAAAGAATTCTACCTTTGCTACCCTTTGGATTATGAGGAGAAAATACAGCACAAGTAGCAAACCCTTTAAAATTGCGGTAAGTCCATGGTTGAGGTAGCTCTAATCTTACACGATCTCCTGCATTTCGACTAGTAAACCACTCTGGAACTCTTGTTCCTGGAAGGAAAAAATTCAGTACCCTGAACGGATCAACACGGCGCTGCATATTAAAACATGTAGCGAAAATTTAGACAAGTGATATTATATATTAGTATAACTTAAGAATCTACTATTTTAGCTCAACTTTTTTCAGTATTAAGTGCCACAAGGTTTCTGAAATACAGCAACCATGACATGGTTTGCAGCTTCAATAACATGGAACGGAAACTATTGTAGAGTTAAAAAGTATCTGTCTATTGTACTAATGGAGAAGTAAAATCAGTCTTGAGATAATTTTCGTTAGCAGAAAATTTCAAATTTTCTTGTAAGAATTGTGGTACGTACGATGTGCACCGGAAATAAAGTAGTACTCCATAAAAGTTATACATAAAGCATTGAGGATGAAATAGAGAGCAGCAAACCTGTGGCACCAACATACTAGCCAGGCTTTCGATGGTTTGATTTTCAGCCAGTTTCGAGCAATTGCTAAAATCAAATCTTAAAGACTTGCTCTCACATACGATTGATGGTAATTCTTTTAAGGCTGTGCAATCTTGTGCGTCAATCATATCTATTGTTGATGAAAGTACTGGTATTACTTCAAGGTTCTTGCAGCCGACCAGACCTAGTCTTTTAAGTCCAGAAAGTTGGGAAAAGCTCGAAGGTTCTAAATTTATTTCCACTTAGATTTAACTTCTCCAATGATGCTAAACCGCTAATGTCTTTCAGATTTGCTTCTGAAAGGTTGCAGTGACCAACATCTAGATCTTTTATCAGACGCAAACCTGACAAAGGAGGCAATATCAAACCTGACAAATCCTGTTGTTTCCAAGCAAGGAATAAACGCGAGATTATTGATTTCACTGATTTAGGCGGGATGTGTTTATGTCCGCCTATTGATAGTTCTTGAAGGTTATCGAGATACTGGATGGATGAAGGGAATTGTTGAATGTTAGTTCCATTAGTACGTAGCTCCACCAGAGCTTTGCTTTTTCCTAAACTCTCTGGCAAGCAGTCCAACTTGGAGCATCCTGAGAGAATGAGAGTCTGAAGGGATTCTAATTCTAGATCACCAGGGAAAATCTCCAGTTTCTTGCAATTATTGCAGTTCAAGATAATAAGCTTCTTTAGAAAACCGACTGATGGGTGGAGCTCAATCAAATTTGTACAACATTCAAGAAATAGCTCTTCAAGATTTGGAATCAGAGTGAAGTCTGGAGTCTTGACCAGGCAATGACAATATCTAAGTTCCACTGTTGTCAACTTCTCAAAACTCTGTTAGAAGAAGTAAAGAGGGACAATAAGCTCCTGAATTGAAATAATTAATTACACATTTTAGTTATGACACACCTTAGTTCCGCTCCATAGTTGTTTGATGCTTCCGTAAGACAAATTCAGTGTAACAAGATTCTTCGGATAGAAAGTTTCTGGTAGGAACTCGAACGGGTAACCATGCCAATAGAGCAACCTTAACTCACATGATAAATATTTCAGATTTTTCGAGTGATCCACCTTGGTCTCTTCAAATATTATGTTCCTGTGAACTCTTCCATTGCTATGTAATTCCAGAACTGTATAATGAAATTTTAGCATACGGAGTTTGTTCATTTTAGCAAAGCTTTCACTATCAACATGAACTTTTGGGCATCCATTCAGGCGTAATCTAAATCCTTTAACTGATTCCGTGCCCTGGAATAAAATGAGAGACAATAGAAGTCAAGAAGAAGCTAAAAAAAAGAAAAGAAAGAAACAACCTAAATGATTTTTTGACGTATGATTAACTACCATGTTTCTCTTCAGTATGCGGTAACTATCCTTTTGAGACCACAACCTGCTGCGCTTGCCCGGGTTCTCAGATTCTTCACGAACAATTTGCTTACCCATTTTCTTAAGCAGCTCATGCAGTTTCAGTTCACCGCCTGAGATAGTTATAAATGACTTGTCGACCAGAACTCTCATATCAGTATCTGGATATGAATCACAAGAATCTAGTATCTTCATGACATACTCTTGCTTTTGCTTATGAAAAAAACAAGCAATATCAAGAAATATGTCTCTCTGATTTGGGTCTAGTCCCTCGTAACTTAATTTGAGTACTTGTTGTATCTCAAAGGTATTGTAGCTTTTGAGTTTTTCCTTTTCACTTTTCCATATTTGTACATCCTTTCCAAATAGAAAACAACCCAAAACTTTTAGAGCTAGAGGGTGTCCATTGACATAATTGACCACACCATTGGAAAGCTCTATAAACTCCTCCTTAGGTTTTCTCTCTTTAAAGGCATACAAACTGAAGAGTTCACTAGATTCATTTTGATCTAAAAGATCAATCTCAAAAATATCTTCAACTCCATGAGCACTAAGCAACTGTCTATCTTTACCTGTCATAATTATCAAGCTTCCCGGGCCAAACCAGTTAAGGCTACCAGCTAAAGCCTTTAGTTGATCCCTGTTACTTACATCATCAAGAACTATCAGGACATTCTTAGAGCTCAAACTCTGTTTGATCACACTGATTCCTTGACCAACACTAGTTATATACTCGTCTCCAGCTTTTGTAATGTCATCAATAAGCTGGTTCTGTACATAAGGCAGGCCATACATTTTCGCTGTCCCTTTAACATCTTCACAAAAGCTGCAGCCCTCAAAGTGGATATGCAATAGATTATAAATTGCTCTGGCTGTGGTCGTCTTCCCTACCGCTAATGCCACATATTCCTACCATATGAACATTACTTGGGTCAACAAATCGCAACAAGTTCATTTTCGCTGCACGGGAGTCCAATCCCACTAGGTTCTCACCTAGGTCTAAGGGACCATCATTGCTCAACATCTCAAATATATCTTTTGATACTCCATCAATGAAGGCTGACTCATCAGAACTGCAGTGATTGAAAAGGTTTGTTAAAATGACTTCAAGATTTGTTTTGTCTCCAAATAGGATAAAATCACAAGTGTAATTTCAAACTTAACAACAAAAAAGAGAGTCTAATTTCAAGCCTCTGTTTGTCTATATGTCATCCATGTTATAGAAGTACGTACATGGCGAGATTAAAAAAACAGATACTCTCTCGATCTTGTATCTTAGTGGATACCCCTCATGTTAAAGAGATTCGCAATTCGAGTCTCATTGGAGTCATGAGTTTATGAATTTTAAAAAAAATTTCAATTGAACACAAACAAAAAAAGAAAGAAAAAGAAAACAGATATTGAGCATGAGTGCTTGTTATGTGAACTTGTAAGCAAAAGAAGCAGCTGCTAACTTCTAAATTCAGAAAAAGAATTATTTGCAAAGCCATCTTCAATGTAGGTAATATTTCTGCTCAGACCAACACACTAAAGTACTAGTACTTACTCATCTGCAATATTTTGCAAATTCCTCTGCGCTTCAAATTACTAAACAGATGATCCATGAAACTTCTGCGGACATCTGCACCTCTCAAACTCAAGAACACATCATATGTATATCGGTGATCAACAGAAGAAGAAGCCATCAGAATTTAATGAAAGCTAAGCTTGGCTACTTTATCCAAAGAGAAACAATAAGTTGCACAACTTGATAGTAGAAAAAAGAGAAAACTGGACCTGAGGCTTTTACTACAAAATTTGAATGGCAAGTTTGTAAATATAGAGTCCGCCTTCTAGTTTCACATAAATACCCCTGCATTTGTATTAAAAATCCTTTTAACTTGTTAGTTCTCCTAAAACCTTAAAGTGTTACAAAGATGACTTACCAGCATCGTATATTATTCTAACATGGACAGGTGATCAAGAAAAATACAGGCCTGTTTCTTTGTGACTTATGTAGAGACATACTATATACAAACACAAACACCGAGTCACATACACACACAAACACGAAAGTGACAATATAAAATGCCAGCCACTCTTGTGATGGTATAGTTTAGAACAGAAAGATAAGACAAATGCCTCTGTATATATATATGAATATAAAGAAAGATTAATATTATTAATTATGTGATTGTGGACCTAAACAAGGACTTCTATAGAATATAGTTGGTAACTGCATGTATATCTAATGAGTGAAGTGTGAAAATATGACTAGTGCACAGAACTATGATTATTGTAATTAGCTCTCAGTTGATGCACTTAGATTAAGCCAAATTCTTAGAATTAAAATAATTTACAACACAGCCAAAGTTTATATATGTCACGGATTAGGGAATTAATTACAATAAAATAAGTGATTGCATGTTTATAAGATATGATCAAAGGTTAAAAAGCGAACCATTAAACAGGTCAAGGTAATGGATTTATTTTGTTAATAAATTAAATGACATTCTGGCTTGTCCATCAGTAAATCATGCTCAGTGTTTCACCCTTGGTCAAGAGAATCTCATCCTATGGACGCTAAACTGCGAAAAACTAGTTAAGAAGATTATAACTTATACCACATTATTAGTACTTGAGAGACATTTGAGTTGATTTGTTTCTTGGATCTGTACAAGTGCTTTAATAAAGGTCCATATCCATAGAAGAACAAGCATACTACGAAAAGACAGGCAAAATAGTCTAAACTTGAATTCTTATACAGTTAAACCTCCATGAATGAATACGCTCAGGACCAAAAATTATATTCATTAATCGACGTAAAAGATACACCGTCTCTATTATTGTTGGGACAGGAAAAAATTACGGGCTGTTTGATTTTCTGATAAAAAAGCCAGAGGAACACAAATCTTATCCTCCTGAAGGAACATAAACACAACTTTCTTTGAGAGTATAATTCAGCTCATCTTATTTATAACAACCCAAGCCCACGATATACCCGATCCAACAACACATCACAGGTCAATTCAATTCAAAAGAGCTAACAATTTGATATGCATTAGTTATTGACTTGTCAATATAAAAGGCTCAAACACATTTTATCAAATCGAAGCAGGATGTTACAGATAATTAAACACTAGCATAGCCAACAGCAGAAGCAAGACACTGAAACATTTTAGAAGTACTTTCTCCTACATCTTCATTGTATAGAAAATTTATCCCGCACTGTACTACCTCATCATCTATGTCACACGTCTCAAAGGACAGCTCAATAAAATCTTTTGTATCTAAAAAAACTGTGCTGGATGTACAGATACTGAACCATATCTGATCTGACCGAGCATGCCTGATCTCATTGGAAAATATATTGCTCTTGATGTCAAAAACAGTGGGTGAAATGCAATCAAAGCTTCGCATATGGCAACGAATTCCAATTTCTTCCACTTTGTAAGAATGCTTAAATTTGGGCCTTAAAACAAGTGCAATAGCGAACCCATTTAACTTAGAGGAAGACCATAATGGAGGTAACTCCACACTTATACAATTTCCCTTATTTTGACAGCTAAAAAACTTGGGCACTTGGCTTCCTTCAAGCAACATGCTCCGATTTCCATATGAATCTAAATTTCCCTGCCCAGTGAGTTGTAAAATTTGGTCAGCGCCTATAATTTGAAACTCTCAGTAACAGTTAAACCATTTGGTTTCACAGTAAACTTATTTTTGCTACAGACTAACTCATGTTATCATACAATATACCATAATATATAGTACTACTTATTTACATGCAAATTAAAGCTGTTTGACATCTTTCTACTTTCCTTGCACAGAATTAAATTTGCAAATATAATAATTTCCTATCCAGTAATCTACACAGTCAATTTGATTTAGAATTTTTAGAAAAAGCAGTCTAGTAAAAAAATAAAAAACCAAAATTTTGAACAAAGACGAAAATAATAACTTTGGGAGGGAGAGAACCTGTGGCAGCAGCATGCTAAACAAGCCTTCAAACTTTTGAAACTCTAATAGTTTATTGCAATTAGCAAATGCAAAGAACAAATCAGTGTTTTTGTTCCTAATTAGTGGGGTCATTAATTCCTGCAAGGACACGCAATTCATGGCATCAACTAACTCAATGCTAGATGGAAGTTGTGGCAATGCTTGAAGGAACTTGCAGCCCACCAGTCCTAGCCTTTTAAGATGAGAAAGTTGACAGAAGTTTGTAGGTAACATAAAAATATCAGTCCCGCTTAGATTCAAATCTTCCAGTAATGATAACTGCACAATGTTGTTTAAGCTCGGACCAGATAAATTGCAGTGGCTAACATCTACAGTTTTTAACATATGTAAACAGGACAATGAAGGTACTACTAAAGCCATGGGACGCTGCGTTAATCTCAACAATGATAAAGGCCAGAGATTAGAATTCCATAAATTAAATGGGATGCCTGCACATCGTCCCAAGGATAGCTCTCTGAGGTTGGTGAGGGACATTGTTGAGGCTGGTAGTTCATATAAAGCAGTTCCATCAACATGAAGCTCCACCAGAGTTTGGACTCTGTACAGCTCCTCAGGCAGATTTCCTAGTTTTGAGCAGCCTGAGAGAACAAGAATCTGAAGAGAATTCAATTCAATGATACTTGGCAAATGCAAGAGATTTTTGCAGTTCCTCATATTGAGGACAGTAAGCCTTTTCAAATTTCCAACCGACGTGTGAACCTCAATTAAACTGGTACATCCTTCAAGATCCAACTCCTTCAGAATTGGAATTTTTGTGAAGTCAACAGTGGTGGTAAGGTTACGACAATGCCTGAGCTTCATATGTATCAAGCTATTCAAACACTGATGCAAAGAATGAAAAAAATTGCTTTTACCAGAATTGTGTATGCAGGAAAGTAATGTATAGTAATGATTAAATGGCATCCATACCTTGGTTCCTGCCCACAGTTCTTTTATATGGCTATATGACATGTCAAGTGTAACAAGGTTCTCTGGGAAAAATGTTGATGGCAAGAATTTAAAAGGGTAACCATGCCAACAAAGCAACCTTAATTCGTTAGACAAATATTCAGAATAATTCGTGTTAAAATCTTCCCTCACCATGCGATTTTGTTCAGTAAGAACATCACAGACATCCTGGCATCCATAATATAGTTTTAGTATTCGAAGAATATTCATTTTTGTAAAGGTAGAACTACCTATGCAAAGTCTTGAACTTGACAAATCCAGGATGATGCCTTCAATTGCATCAGTTCCCTGCAAATGACAACCTAGAGATAAATATAATATTAACTTAAAGTACATTGGTATGTAATCTTGTGAAAAGAAAATTTTAATGTGTCCATTTTTAAGTCATTTATATGCGACTGAGGTTAAAAATATCATGCCAGAGGAAGAGAATACCTTGTCATTGTTCAATACATCGCAAACTTCCTCTGGAATCCACAATCTGCTATGTAATGCAGGCTCTCTAAATTTTTCACGAACAATCTCTATGCCCATTCTTTGAATCAATCCGAGCATATGCAGCTTCTTATCTGTCAATATAGTTATTAACAGTTTATCAACTAGAGCTCTTATGTTTGTATCTGAAAATAAATTACAACCATCTGCTATTCGTGTCACAAAATCTATGTCTTCCCCTCTGAAGAAACAAGCAATATCAAGAAATATTTTTTGCTGAATCTTGTCTAGGCATTCATAACTTGTTCTGAGCTTTTTCTGTATCTCAGCCTGAGGAAATCTTTGGAGTTTTTTTAGTTCACATTCCCATTCACAAATGTCCTTACTAAATAGAAACCGGCCCAATTCTTCAAGTGCAAAAGGGTGTCCTTCGGCATACTGAACTACAGCGTGAGAAAGATTCTTGAATTTCTCTTCGGGATATTTTTGTTTGAAGGCGTGCAGACTAAAAAGCTCCACAGCTTCATCATTCTTTAAAAAATCAACCTCGTAAATTTCTTTCACTGGGTGGTGAGCACTTAGCAACTGTCTATCTTTACTAGTCATGATAATCAGACTACCTGGACAAAACCAATAATCTTTCCCAGCTAAGGCTTCTAATTGCCTCCGATGATCCACATTATCGAGGAAAATTAATACCCTTTTAGATCGCAGTTGCTTCTTTATTTCACTAGTTCCTTGACCAACACTACGAATCTTTAGATCCCTTGTCATAGTGATGTTGTTAATAAGCTGCTTCTGCATGTGAGGCAGACCATATCTTTTTTCGAACCCACTAACATCTTCACAAAAGCTGCAGCCATGAAAGTGGATATACAATTTGTTATATATAGCTCTAGCAACAGTAGTCTTTCCTACACCACCAATGCCGCATATACCTATCATGTGAACCTCACTTGACTGAATAAATCTATACAACTTCATTTTTTCTGCCCAACAATGTAGGCCAACTAGATTTTCAGCAACATCCAAGGGACCATGACACAAAGCCTGAAAAATGTTCTTCGAGATTATATCGATTAAAGTTGATTCGTACCTGCCAATTCCAAGATATCAGCAAGTAATGAAAATACATGAAAGAGCAGAGGAAACAACAGATACTCAGATATGCATATAAACATATATTAAAAATTACAAATCTAATCCCTCCTACTTGGGATATTTCGGTAGACTAGCAGGCGGAGAATCTATTGTTGATTAGTATTTAGTAACACGCCACTCGTACAACATCTAAACATGTACAATGCCGATAGATGTTTATTTAGCCTACGCTCTACAACTAAGTGCACCCAACTATATATTTGGTGTCCAGTGTTATTGCATTTATGTAAGTGAAGTTGATTTCCCGACTTGAGAATCGGAGATGTTCAATTTATAGTTGGAATTTGATCAGGATCTGTACATAATCAATACCACAGCCTATATCTGCTTTGCGAATACCTAACGATAATCTACAACAATAACAAAAATTATTCTCTGTCCATTTGTAAATTTTAACATATGACTCGAAGCTAAAAGGCTTACCCATTAGGCTCGCATTCAAGACTCTTTCCAGAAAAATCAGCAGAATCAGCTAAAGCTTTCCTCCAATCAGGAACTTCTCTCATAAAAGAGTCTTCAAGAACCTTGAATGCCTGTTTATAGCTATCAAGTTGATATCTTACCACAGCTGGCTTCACATCATAAAAAACAGTCCTTATTTCATACTTCTCCTTCTCCCTAGTCTTCAGCTGTATAATTTTCAGCACTTCATTCAAACACTTAGTTGATGAAGCATAGTTTTCCGAGAAAACAATAACTAAAAATCTTGAAACTTCAATTGCTTCCATGGAAGATATCTCTTCTTTTCCATCACGAAAACAATGGATGCCTTTGCGCTTGAAATCACTAAAAAGATGACTCATGAAGCTCTTGAGAATATCTTCATGGAAACTGACAAAAACATCATATTTCCATCTATGAGTAGAAGGTGAAGTAACTGAAGATGTCATTATAAACGAGTTCTTGATGTAATGAAGCAGTTTTAGATCTAAACATATGAATGATTATATATTCTGGATGTGTATCTTCACACAGTCACACACTAGTATGGCAACTTTATTTATGTTTGATTGTAGTAAACTTTCTTGGACTTAAATGTAATGCAACTCTACAGGTCACTTATTCTCCACTTTTTACTATGTTTACTATCATCAATACTATTTTTTATATGAAGTATCTCAATGTAATTCAACTTTTTATATAGAGGCGATTTTAAACCCCCCACCTCTACAATACTAAACTTGACTACTAAAAATTCACAATATATTTTGAACTAAAACTTAGCTATCGAAACAAATTTCAAATTGATTTTAAAATGCGCTTTAAATGCAAAAATTTACAAAATCTCACAAACTCGCGTGTTTTGTACAGAAATTTAAATTACATTTAGCGGATGAGAAGACCTGTATTAGAATGATGTATGATTGCTTCTAGAGTTGGCTGTCTACATCATACTAGGTGCCTAAAACACCCAAACCATGTAGCTTCTTATTTAAACTAGAAAACGAATATGATATAGAGTGGAGAGAGAAGGAATCTGAGAGCGTTCACGTTGCAAAAATAAAATAATGAAGTGCACTAAAGAATATTAGAAAACTAGACAAAACAATTTCTGGTGATTATAAGTTTACAAGTTAAAGTTTTCCTCTGCATCACAACAGATAACAGAGACTCTTATAATAAATTATGACAGATTACAGATGGCAACTTATCACCTAACTAACCTTGTCAGATAGTTCAAAGTAGCTGCTGTCAACTTGTTTTCCTGTGCCGATACATTTTCACTTGCTGCATGTAGGTTTTATATGATTTGAGTTCACTTGTATAACAGCCCAACTCTATTATCATCCATATTAACAATCCCATTTGTTTTCAGAAATGGAAAGCTGAACTTGTTGTACCTGGAAAGAGAAAATGCACTCAGAGCACCATAAACTTATACAGTATTTCGAGGGGAAGTTGCACCACATATAATGACAACATGGAGTTTAACATGCATGAGGTGCAGACATTAATGGTATAACATCACCCAAATCTTGCTAAATGGTAAGCGGTGGCTTGAAAAAGAGCTTTTGATAGCGTGTTTAATTATAGTCGTTCCACATTTTTAGTTGATCCAAGGTCTAATTATCAAATACACACGGGGCCGGACGTACATGTAAGGTAGTGGGGGAGAGGCCCCAACTCAATTTTGAGGTTACTAATTAAATTATGAGATCATGGTTATAATGCCCCCATTCAAAAACTATAAATGCCCCCACAAAATTTATCAAAATAAGAAAAAAATGAAAATAACTAGTAATAGAAGGAAAAAAAGAAACACATATCAATATTATTAATAAAAATGAAATAATATTTTAGAAAAAGAAAACATCTGTAAAAATATACACGTATAATTTATTAGAATTTTAATAATATTATATTAATTATTTATATTATATCATAATTTATATGGTGGTGCCCCACTCAATTTTTCTTCTGATTCCGCCACTGAATACACACATCTATACTATATTATTAAAACCGAAAGATTAAAAGTTTTGGTCGTCGGTTGGTTTGGTACTGGGTGAACCATAGAAAAGATCTCGACCGTCCAATTTTAAGTGAACCATAGAAACAATCTTAACCGTTGAATTTTAATAAAATTTAATTTTAAAAGAATATAATCATACATACAACTCTAACATAAGTAGTCCTCCTTTTATACAACTCATCACCAAAAGATAATATTATATATTATATTTAAATTATATTCTATATTTTTTATTTTACGAATCATACTTATCCTATAATTTTTATTTAATATATCATTAAAGTTTATCCTATAATTTTAATTTAATATATCATTAAAGTTTATGATAAACCCTATATACAACTCTAACATTATTTTATCTATAAGTAATTTTTATTATATATTATATTATTATAGTCGATATAATAAAAAATTTAAATTATATATTTAAATCATATAAAATAATTAATATATAATTTATTAAAAGTTTTGGTCGTCGGTTGGTTTGGTACTGGGTGAACCATAGAAAAGATCTCGACCGTCCAATTTTAAGTGAACCATAGAAACAATCTTAACCGTTGAATTTTAATAAAATTTAATTTTAAAAGAATATAATCATACATACAACTCTAACATAAGTAGTCCTCCTTTTATACAACTCATCACCAAAAGATAATATTATATATTATATTTAAATTATATTCTATATTTTTTATTTTACGAATCATACTTATCCTATAATTTTTATTTAATATATCATTAAAGTTTATCCTATAATTTTAATTTAATATATCATTAAAGTTTATGATAAACCCTATATACAACTCTAACATTATTTTATCTATAAGTAATTTTTATTATATATTATATTATTATAGTCGATATAATAAAAAATTTAAATTATATATTTAAATCATATAAAATAATTAATATATAATTTATTAATCTCACCCGTGCGTTTCACGGGTTATAAGCTAGTATATTTTAAAGTTGATAAGGTATATTCAAAACCATGCATTTTAGGGGATATGGACGTTTTGCTTGTAACATATTCAACGCCATTGTATATGTTTGTGCTAGAATCTGAGGCTTACAATCCACCCTTATCGATTTTTCACAGTTTGCGACAAAAAAATTGATTCTGTGCTAGAAAAATTTAGACCACACTTTCCGGTAATTATAAGTTTCCAAATTCTAGTTATTTCTCGGTATTCACATTTGCATACTAGATAAAAGTCTCCCATAATTTTCAATTGTGACTTGATTTATACTAAAAAAGAAATAATACAACAACAGACGACAGTATCTCAGGTAACAGTATGGCAGTTTAGAGTGAATGCTTTCAACTTTCAACCTCCTTGTTATTATGACGCCTTGATTTATTTTCCCTTGCTGTTCAAGTGATTTTCATTCACCCAACTATCAACATCCCATTCCCTGAATTGGTCTCCTTCTGAACTGAAGAACACCTCAAAAAGTTGTTTGTATATATTCTTTAACCTTTCTTCAACTGGTGGTACTCTGACTTCATTCGCTAGCCAGTCCAGGTATTGGAACTGCAGTAATGTTTTAAAAATCACAAAAGAGAATAGTCAGTACATCTCATGCTGCTTACCCTCCCATATGTATACTGTGTGTAGTGAAAGATATTGGAGGACGTAAGACAACAATGTGCAGTACAACTGCTAGCAAATATCATTATACAGTAATTCCATATATCAAAGGAAAATAGGAAACAAGAATAATAAAACATTTGTAGTTGTTCAGTAATATTCTACTTCACCCTGACCCCTTCTCTTACTGAGCTACTTTTCCAAAAAATTTAACCACAAACGATTATATCTAATGAATACTGTGAATAACAAAGTTACAACAGTCAACACGTATATAACATCAACAATTACAGGTAAGACACAATTATAAGAGTAAAATAGCTAAAACCTAACAACCTCGTTCCAACAAATTCAAACCTCTTACCCTTAATTGAAACCCAGTTCATAATCATCGCAAGTATACTCGAATTAGTCACCTGGGCTAGAATTTGTAAACTGATATGGCAGTTAAAAACTTATGAAATATTAAGAGGAGAAAAGGACGAACCCCAGTGGTAAAAAGAGAGTGGGTACTATGTTGTGGGATCCCTCGTTCCTCCATCAACCTGTAGTGTTCTTCAGTATCAGCCAGCATTGTCTCTTCAGATGGTAGGATCACCTTGCCGGATAAAACACACGATATTCACTTGGATTGTAATTCCATCATAGGGAATAATGTAATCTGTGCCCAAACAAGAGACTCCAAGGCTTTTATTTGGCAGAGGGTCCATATTTCAATGATTCAAGCCTTGGATTAGAAACATGTAACAAGAATATAATAGTAAACCTTACGCTGTAGGGAATCCCAACAAAAGAGAGCCTAGATCCAATATTGGGAGAAAACACGTGCTTGTATAACGGTCCAACTCTATTATCCTCCACATTTACAATCCCATTTGTTTTAAGAAACGGAAAGCTAAACTTGTACCTGTAAGGAGAAAAATGCACAGAGTACCCAGTTATATTTATACAGTACAAGGGGATGTTGCACCACTTATGTTGAAAAGAAGGAATGTTTATATATGTGATGCAGACACTAATGGTATGACATCACCAAATGTTGCCAGACTCCTAACAAAAAGCTTATGCCTTTAGAGTGTGGAGTCCAATTCTTAGGATTGACACTTGTTTGTAGAAATTTACTGTATTCCTCCCGAGCACTGGCTAAAATTATTTTAATTAATCTAATCGTAAAGTGGGTTTGTAGGGGTTTAGAACCTGTGTGGCTGGGGTTACTGTAATGTTAATCAAATTACTCCAACCACAAAGTCAAGTGCTCCAGAATCAATCCAAAAGAAAAATATTAGACTGAAACTATATAACAGGGAAAAACTTTTGGTTGTTGGAATATATATACCCAGTGCAATGAAAAATGATATCAGCATAAACAGAAGATCCATCCACAAATGCTACTTTACCACTTTCGTCAACATAATCAATCTGTAAGAAATTTCAACAATAAGATCACTCAGCATTTGTAGTGGCTTAAATAACTTATACAATGACTTTAAAATCTAGAATATGATTACTTTTGACAGTGAATCTATATCACTAATATCCTGTTCTGTGTATATCTAAAATGTAAGCATTGATAAATAAACAGTGTGTACCTCAGCGTGCTGCCTTACATTACGAAGGTTGACCAATTTATAAAAACCAACAGATGTAGAAGTTCTTGATGAAAGATGAACTTCTTTAGCAAATACCGCAATATCTCTAGATATATCATAGGCACTAGGTCCAGCTCCAATCATAACCACTATCTGTGAATGGCTGTCTTCTTAAATAATATATAGCTCAAACAAATTATATTACTAAAAACTACAAGTATAGAATTGAAAGCCCTTTGTCTCCTTAAGGGCAGACCGGCAGAGTACTTTTTTTTGAAGTTTTAGCAACGGCGTACGCCGCGTACCTGATTCTGAAAAGGCTCTGGGACACGGTAATTGTGGCTATGAATTTGTTTTCCTGGCCACTTATCTAGACCTGGTTCAGTACATTACTAAGTTATTCCAGGAGATTAAGTGATTTTGCTAGATTAGGAGATTAGCCTTTCATAAGATTAAATTGATAAAATAAGAGGTAATTTGACGCAGGACAAGAAATCCAAAACAACAATTTAGGAAATAAAACAAGAAAAAGATAAACGTGGATGGATTAACTGCCGGAAATTCACTACCCCTATATTATTATAACAAAACTAGAGAACTTTTTTTTTGAAATACTGAGGTGAACCATAGAAAAGATCCTAGATCCTGACCGTCCAATTTTAGGTGAACCATAGAAACGATCCTAACCATTCAATTTTAATAAAATCTAAAATATTAATTTCCTAACTAAAATACATCTCACATTAATCTCTAAACTAAAATATCTCACATTAATCTCCTAACTAAAATACATCTTTATACAAAACACACAAACATTATCATATTAAAATATAAATACAATTAAACTATATAAAAATATATACATATAATATTAAATAAAGTTTAAATTATTATTATACAAATAAAAATAAATTTAAATCATGGGTTTTCCTACTGCAGAAGAGAGAACTAAAGATGGATCGCTCAATTAAATATGAACTATATTCCAATAATCAAGTCTAATGAAAGAGAGGCACAATGTAATATATACCGAGATTAAAACCCTAATGGACCAGGTCCCATAACTAATTAGACTTATTAATAACCTAAATAACCAGAGCCTAAATATTGGAGTATAATTTTCTAAATAATAGATATATAGACTATTTAATAAATAACACAAAACCTCTCCTTTATCTTTATTTGCATTCCTCATCATAATGAGATTTAGAATGCTCAGAGAAAGGGATGTCGTATGCGTGACCAGCCCTAGTTCTGAGGTGAAACTGAACTTGCATTTTGAACTTCCTACTAAAGAAAAAAAATATATCCTCTCGGGGTCCATAGGGGTGCCCGCAAAAATAAGACGTTCCTGATGCCTCGTGACGAGGGAAGGATATCCCAGCTTGTCGCTCCAAGCACCAAGACGCCAAAACCTCATATACATCTGCCGAAACCTCATATACAAATTTGATACATTTCAAATAGGAAAATGATAACCATGCTCAAGAACTTAATATTTATGCTCTAATTTACGATACTATATGGAGTTTTATCAATACAAGTTGGAGCTTATTAATCAATTCCAGTTAAATATTTAATATCGCTCAAATTATAATATTAAGACTACAAAATATTTAAAATCTTTGATTAAAAAATTACCTTTCACAGCAGGCAGCCGGGGTACAGTATGATGACCATTACAAACCACCACCGCCTCAAAACTTCCACCTCACTCAACTCGCCCTTTCTCGACTCAACAATCCACTCAGCATATCCCGAGTCACCCACCGGTTCAACTCGGACGACTTCAGTACTCAACCGAGTCAACTCAGTGAGTCCAAACTCAACCCAAAACTCTTTTAGAAAACTCAACACCTCCTCATGACCCGGAAAATTCCTCGGGTCTCCGAATGATTTGGCAAATGGGTAGTCCGAAAAACTCATAAGATGTCGAGGGTGATTAGTTCGAAGCGAAGAGTAGAGGCTACTGTGGATAATTTCTCTATTCGGGTCAAGTCTTAATGGGTCGGACTCGGGTCGAGGATTGTATACCCATGTTCCACCAATTTGACCCGATTTCTCGAAAATGGTGACTCGGTGACCGGATCTTTGAAGCTCCCGGGCGGCGATTAAACCGGCCACTCCCGCTCCGATCACTGCTATATTTAAAGATAATTTCATTGTGAAATTGTTTTTTTATTATTACAAGGGATTCCATTTCGCATGTCATATTTACCGTACCTAACTTCACGAGGAGTGCGATTAGACATGTTTTTTAAAATTCTGAATTTCACCGGATAGCATGTTTGAAAAATTGTAAAAAATGTAATTTAAATTTTATTTTAGATCGAACACATTCAAATATTATAACTTTGAAAAATTAAAATATATCTCCCATAATTTCAAATGAATTCAATGTTCTCAAACACTATGTTAGCGAATTAAGACATAAAATATAGTATAAATTATCTTATGAAATTAAAAATATGATCTCTTATATTTTTAATGCTTTTTAACAATTTTTATATATTTAAATATACTTCTTTATTGATAAAAATAATTATTAACAAGTTCCAAAATTTGTAATATTTCAGTACAATTTAAAATTACAGCTCCATAACATGTGTCATGATGGTTGTTATGAAGGTCTTGGTCTATACATGAACTTGATGTTTCATGTTTGTTTCAGGTTATGAATGACATTTGAACAACATAATTTCTTATATGTAAATGTTAAATGCTTGAATCTATCCAACTATTAACATCCCATTCCCTGAGATTACTTCCTTCTGAGCTGAAAAGGATCTTAAAAACTTGTTCTTGTATCTTCTTCATCTCTTCGTCTATGGGTGGTACTCCCGACTGTTTTGCTAACCAATCCGGGTAATCAAACTGCAAAAGTCACATAACATGGTCAGTATGTGAATTTCCGACGTCACTGAACATGATTGAGGGGAAAAAACCTTCATGAGAAGAGAATGAGTGTGACGGATTGGGATCCCATGTCGCTCCAATGATTTGTAAAAGCCTTCTGTATCAGCCATCATTGTCTCTTTTGATGGTAGAAGCAGCTGACCTGATAATACAAGCGATATCCACTTGGCTTGTAGCTCCATCAAAGGAAATCCCGATGTCTGTGTAATGAAACAGAAGAAAATGTTTTATATCCTCTTGTATAGCTATTTTTTCATTTCCGAGTCTGCTATATTAAACTTGTTCAGCGATAAAATGAGCCGTGCGCCCGTGCCACAACAGAATTTTTATTATCAGTTTGTTACAAATACACGTCTTGTTATATTGCTTCAAGGAGATTATCCTCAAAAGTGTTGCCAATTATCAGTAAATAACACAACTATACAAGTCTAAATTCTATAAAAATAGGAAGCTGGTAGTTTGTAACAACATTGAAGTTTTAATTTTCTAATGAGTGGATTTATAATAAGAACTAACCGCATATGGAATTCCAATGAAGGAGAGCCTAGGGGCAAGCTCAGGAGGGAACACATGTTTGTACAATGGTCCAACTCGGTTATCCTCCACAGTTACAACATTATTTGTTCTAAGAAATGGAAAATTGTACCTGTACCTGTAAATGCATGACGACGCATTAGCATAATGACAGTGCTTCACTGCAGATTTTTTATACAGATAATAACAAAGGACATTAAAATACAGACAGAGAGGATCTGGTTTCTGAACAACATATTACCCGGTGCAGTGAAATAATATATCTGCCTGAATTGAAGATCCATCCTCAAAAGCCACTCTACCACTTTCGTCGACATAATCTATCTGTAAGAATACTTACAATAAACATCATTTGTCCAGAAGATGTCACTTGATATTATTGTTGTATATGTATGCAAAATTTAAAGTTTAACATACAATGATACAATTACAAACTTCACGTTATCATAAAATAACTAGTTTTGTGATTTGTAATTTTCTAATATGGTTGAACAAATTTGTATTAAAATTTAGACAGAATGTGTGTGTGTGGACACATACATACCTCAGGGTGCTTATTCAGTTTTGCAAAAATAGCTAATTTCGATAACAAAGAAGACGATCTTGTGGAAACATGAACTTCTTTGGCAACTTCTGCGATTTCTATAGATATATCCATAGCACTAGGTCCAGTTCCAATTACAACTACAATCTGTAAAGAGACTTCATCAATAAATTCTCAAAACCACCAACAACTAACAGGTGATGAATGTTCTTAATTATGTAAAAATGCTATATCAAAAGGTTTTCTCCAGCAAACAGATGTGTATTATGTACTTAAAAACCACAAATCAGAATGTACCTGATCACGAAATGGCTCGCAGACACGGTAGTTGTGGCTATGGATTTGCTTTCCTGGCCATTTCTCAATGCCTGCATTGATTCAAGATGGATAAGTTAACTTCTTGTGTTCAGTGAAAATATTAATCTCAACACAATACTTGTATAAAATATGTTTTTCCACAAATGCACACATGTCTACACCCACTCATTCCCTCACCCCCTTCTACCCAGGGGTTTAATCGAGTAGAGCCTAACACCGTCACCCTCAAACTCAACTAAAATGTTCAGGCAGCTCGACCTTGATCGAGCCAAAGATTTTAAGCTTGATTCCACAAAAGTTGGATATGTTTTGATTACAAAACATATTATTACGCAATATATTTTATACTCATATGTTCTGTTTGCAGTACATATATGATTTTCGGGTCTCTAATTAAAAGTAGTATTTATTGAACTTTTTCCTAATTTTGAATATTTATATATATTAAGAATAGATAAGCAAGACAACTCAAGTAATTAGCAGCTGACAACTCAAGTAATTAGCAGCTGACAACTCAAGTAATTAGCAGCTGGACATTGGCTTAATAAGGTATTCAAAAATGCTTAAATTACAACTCAACAAATAATCTGGCTCATTTACATTCCCTTCTTCCACCATGATATAGAGTCATAGAGAGGACATGATTTTGTAGAGGACTGCATATTAGTTATGATTTATATCTTATTAAAATCTCCGGACAACAATTATCCTAACTTTCTAATTCAAGTCAGTTTTAACTCTTAAATTCATTAATTTGTACTTGCAAGTTAAAAAATATCAGACGACACACATGAATTAATTTAATTTAATTAACACAACAAAAATAAAAAAAGTACCCGGAAAATTAGCCACCCGGGGCTCCGTATGATGACCAACACAAATCACCACGGCATCAAAAACTTCCTCCCGAGTCAACTCGCCCGTTCTTGACTCGATAATCCACTCATCATTCCTCACCTCGACCCGGACAACCTCCGTATCGAGACGAATCAACTCAGTGAGTCCAAAATGCAGAGCAAAATCGTTCAAAAACCTGAGCACCTCCTCATGTGATGGAAAAGTTCTAGAATCTTCATATATCTTCGTAAACGAGAAATCAGAAAAGCCCATTATATGTCTTGGAAAATTTGTTCGAAGCGAAGAGTAAAGACTGGTGTGAATGATCTCTCTATCAGGGTCAAGGCTCAAGGGGTCTGATTCGACTCGTGGATCATACACCCATGTTCCACCAAGTTGGTTTTGTTTTTCGAAGATGGTGACTCGGTGGCCTACTCGTTGAAGTTCACGGCCGGCAATTAGGCCGCCTACACCGGCTCCGATCACTGCCACGTTTAAAGAACAAGGCATACTGAAATTTTGATTCAACTACTACCCCTGTAGTTTAAAAAGAGTTAGTTCAATTATAGTAAAAAAATGAATGTCAATGGGATTGAAATGAGATTCACATTTAGAGAAGCGTATTAGATTACACTACTCACACGTGATGTGTCAGCGCATGTTTTGTCAACATAATTGTAGGCAAGTACATTTTAGACGCGGTCTCAAATTAGCGGTTATTTTCATTTTTTGCCCGTTGTTCATCAACTATAAAATATAGGAAAAAGTTATGTACTGCTTTCTTGCATAACATCATAAAATTTTATTGTTGTGTAAAATATGTTCCACTTCCGGTGTATATGTATATATGGTCTCCGATAAAAAAAAGGGTCTACATATAACTTAACTCGTATTATATTTATCAGTTTAATAAATATGTATTTGAATTTTAATCAAGTTTAAATCTAAAAAATGTATTTGATTATGCATGAAAATCATTTCATACAGTTTTATACCATGAGTGATTAACATATATGAATCTGATGTTTATTTAATGGTTTTTCAACATGAATAACATTTTAACAGAGATTCGGACATACAAAAATTAATTAAATCACTGTATCGATCCAGTTATCGACATCCCAATCTCTGAACCGATCTGCTTCTGAGCTGAAAATGTTCGTAAAAACTTGTGCAAATATCTTTCTTGTCAGCTCATCAATTCGTGGTACTCCCACTTGATCAGCTAGCCAGTCTGGGTACTCAAACTGTCAGAGTCAGAAAACATGGTAAAGATGTGTATGAGCCTGCAATGCCTCGAGTTGTGAATATATATGTGGCACTAGCAAGCTAACAAGTAAAAACTTTACACACACATTCACAAATTCGGAAACTGAACACGATTGAGGGAGAAAAAACCTTGGTCTGAAAAAGAAAATGGGTGTGACAAATTGGGATGCCATGTTGTTCCATTGATTTGTAATAGGTTTCTGTATCAATCATCATCGACTCTTTTGATGGCAGAAGGACCTGACCTGATAAAACAAGCGATATCCACTTGGCTTGTAGTTCCATAATAGGAAATACTATAGTCTGCATTATAATTCACGAAAAATGTCTCAATTAAGTCTTGGAAAAGCTAATTATCTTTTCGTTATACAAGACTGCTGAATTAATCTTATTCTGTGGTAGAATGTAAACAATACCACATCAGAATGTGATTCCTAATTAAACAACTTAATTTGCATTTTGCTAAAATATACGTATTGATGATTTTTTTTTAAATTTTGAATTAAAAGGGGAGGGGGCCGAAGCCAAAAACTGAACCTATAGCCTTGTTATGAAGAAAAGGTCGATTAATTATCCTTAAGTCCTCTAAGTTTTGATTCTTTAGCAACAGAAGAAATGATAAGACCTTACAGTATTAGGAATTCCAATGAAGGAGAGCCTAGGGGCAAGCTCAGGAGGGAATACATGTTTGTACAATGGCCCAACTCGGTTATCGTCCACAGTTACAATATTATCTGTTTTAAGAAATGGAAAATTGTACCTGTACCTGTAAAAGCGAAAGGACATAAAATTTATCATATGCTGATCCTGTGGTATACGATACCATTAACATGATGAACTTATTTCATTGAGGATTTTTTGATGAATACAGATAATAACAAAGTACATCGCATGCAGATGAAAAAAGATCTTAGTTTCTGAGAAATATATTACCCAGTGCAATGAAATATGATATCTGCCTGAACAGAAGACCCGTCCTGAAAAGCCACTCTACCACTTTCATCGACATAATCGATCTGTTATCAATATACATCATTCGTCCATAAGTTATTATTGGTATGCACACAACTATGTTCTACTGGACAACGATACAGTTACAAACAACACTCTATGGTATGAAAATTTCATCAGTTAACCAACAATATAGACTATAATTTGATTAAATAAATTAGTATTTAAGAAAAATAGTAATGCAATAAATTAACTCAATTTAGAAGTAATCAGAGAGAGCAAATAATCTAAACAAAAAAAACAAAATTTATTTAGAAAATGACCGTAAACAATTTTTTATGTTATATTTAACCAAACCAAAGCTATAAAATTAACAAGAGTTCGTTGGCCCATCAGCAAGGCCATTATAGGAGATGACGACAGAAGACAGAGGCTAGAAAGAAAAAATGTATAATCTTTTTTCTTTTCAGGGCACTTGGTGGGTTACCCTCTCCAATGAGTGCCTCCACTATGTTTACACACAGACATACCTCAGAATGCTGCTTATATTTTTCAAAAATGACAGACTTCGATAAGAGAGAGGACGATCTTGATGAAATATGAACTTCTTTGGCAACTTCTGCAATTTCTCCTGATATATCCATAGCACTTGGTCCAGCTCCAATTACAACTACAATCTGTGAAAGACTCCACTAATAAATTCCTAAAAATACTAACATATAATAAGTGGTCTTATGTGAGTCAAAACCTACTAGCTAAAAGTTTATGCTTTTAAGAGAACATGTGATTTCTGAACTTGAAATCTTATGCTAAAATGTACCTGATCACGAAATGGCTCTGGAACACGGTAGTTGTGACTATGAATATGTTTTCCTGGCCATTTCTCGATGCCTGTTTGATTCAAGAATATTGAACTTGTAGAGTAATGATAGAATGAATTTCATACATCAGAAAGGGGATTTGGTCTTTAACAACAGAAAAGCCCAATTAACCCATCACTACTTTTGAAAACCAGAGGGAGTCAATAGATAAATCAATTTAGAAGATCTTTCTATTGTATATTAACAACTTGACTTATAGTGTAGTTAAGTTAATAGACTTGCATTCCATCTAATCTCACTCTTAGCACTCAACTACAATCTGTTATTCAAATTTATAGACTTTATGAAAGCAACTCAAACAGCCAAACATTATGAGAAAACCAGACAGAGTAAATGAATTTATATAGCAACTAAAAACAAAGATACTCAGACTTGGAAAAAAAAAAGATATATGATACCTGGAAAATTGGCCACCCGGGGCTCAGTATACTGACCATTACAAACCACAACAGCATCAAAAACTTCCTCCTGACTCAACTTGCCACTTCTTGTTTCAACAATCCACTCATCATTCCTTAGCTCAACTCGAACAACTTCCGCACTCAACCGAATCAACTCATTGACTCCAAAATGCAGTGAAAAATCGTTCAAGAACTTCAACACCTCCTCATGCGATGGAAAAGTTCTAGGATCATCGTATACTTTCGTAAATGAGAAATCAGAAAATCCCATCAGGTGTCTTGGAAAATTTGTACGAAGTGAAGAGTAAAGACTGTTGTGAATGATCTCCCTGTTGGGGTCAAGGCTTAGAGGGTCTGATTCAACTTGTGGATCATAAACCCATGTTCCACCTAGTTGGTTTTGTTTTTCGAAGATTGTGACTCGATGGCCAGCTCGTTGGAGCTCACGGCCTGCGAGTAGGCCTGCAACGCCGGCTCCGATCACTGCCACGTTTAAAGAACAAGGCATGTTGAAAGTTTGTAACGTACTGTACATAAAAAATGGCCAAGTAGAGTTGTCCAAAGTTGACATAATAAAATAACTGGCCCGCCAGTCTAAAATAATGTGTTTCATTTGGTAGTTTGGTTACCCACAACAAAGATACTAATGATGCTAAATATGCGACCACATTGTCCTACTGATTATAATCATCTCTCTCTTACAAAGAAATTGAGTGTTCAATTTTTCTCATACAATGAAATATATTGACAGAGGGGTTGTGTTACATATCTAGTGAATTTATTTATTTCCATCTCATGAAATGGGTAACGTTATTTTCGTTTCTTTTTAAAAAAATGCATATAAAGAAAACTAGATTAGTACGTTACCTGTGACATTAAAATGACATATTCTAGTTCAATACACTATACGTGACATGATATTTATATTTAAAACTAGTATTTGAGTCCGCTTCGCTTGGCATATATATAATATTATAATTTATATTCATTTATTGAATTTTAGTTATTGTTTAACGATTGTAATGAGTAACATTGACGGCATAAGATGCAGGAACTTATATTTAATTATTAAGTTATATTATATTAATTGTTGACTAATTTAACTTAACATCATTAATAAAATTTGCTTGAATTTTTCAAATATGAAGAATAAACATTAAAATAGTTTATTTATAACAATTATACATTAAGTAAACTTATTTATAATATATATATATACACACACAGTTTTGTATACCAATTATACATTAAGTAAACTTGGTAACTTTATTTTTCAATAAATGATAATTTTATACATAGTAGCGTTATTTTTCAATTTAAATAATGTTTCTTTTTTGATTATTTATATTTCTCTCCATAAACATATTCTATATTAGTTTGTGCTTTTAACTTTGCAAACTAATGGCATGTTTGGTCTGCCTTAAAATAAGTTCTTTTGAACTTATTTTCGGGTAAAAATTTCATATTTTGATAAATGTTTTTTATACAAGTATTTAATGTATATTTGAGATTCTATAAGTTGCAAAAAAAAGTTAACTTTTTTCAGAAAAAAGTTAGGAATATCTAATTTTGTCTTAAAATAAGTTGACTTATTCTGGAAAAAAGTTCCCCCAAACACCCCCTAAATAATGAATACAGTCTGCAAGTTTTTAAAAAGAAAACAACTTTATGATATATAATTAAAATGTAATTAGAGCTGGCTTTTACAAAGTGCCCTGATCTTGTTCTTTTCAAAACACAATGATATAGCTCTCGTTAATGCTTTAGTGTCTCCAAGTATCTTCTCCAAATATTGTCAATAAATGTCTGAAGCTGGAAATCTACTTCCATATTAATTTAACATTAACAACATAACAATGTAAACATGGTTGACATTGTTCACAACAATTAAACTTCACACCAATCAAATTTGGATGATCATCTTTACACCAATTACCATAATCTCATCATGTATTTAATTTATATATTTGTTATTTAATTTAATTCTTCCCTTCTTTTGGTTTTATTATTATTATTATTATTTATTTATTTAGGTTTTCTTCTTTTTTCTATTAGAAATATGATAAATTATATCGTATAGCTGGTGTGTTTATAAAAATCGATTTGTACAACAATAAATATTAAAATAAATAAATATAGTTAATTACTTTATTAATTTATAACACTTTAAAATATATAAATCAATTAAGTGTTACATTATAATGTATTTTTCGAAGTGATGATACTTATTTTTGATATATTTCATGAAAATAAGAAGAATATTAAGTGACAACAAATATTTCCCATCATTAATTATTTTCATTTCTAAACTTCAGTTGCGCTTTTCACAGCGAGCCTTCAAAATTTTAGAAATATTATAATTATAAGTAAGATATTATAATTTTAAATTTTAAAATTATCACAAATTACCTTATTTTTTTGACTTGTATCATCTTTAATATTTTGAAAATTATTTATTAATTAATAAAAATATTAAATGATATTTAAGTTCTCGATAAAAACCCATATTTCAATTATAAATATATGAATAAACAAAAATATATCATAAAGCATGTTAACATACATTATTAATTAATTTACTATTAGTGATATTCATTAATCCATGTTCTTTCCTGGATCTTCCAGATTATTCAAATCCACATTCATTTTAAAATCTTACAATTTATCTTCAGCTCCCTGCTCTATGTTACTAACATTTACTACCTGTTTCAGGCTATAATCCGGGTCACCGCCAGAATCTGATCTACCACTTCCCCGATCATCCTAGGATGAATTTGCAATGGCAAGAGCCATATCAGCCTCAAGTTCTCTATCTCTACCTGATTTGACATTGATATCTCTTGGTTGTGGGGCTTTGAATATAAGTTTTTTGTCTGTGTCAATAGAGCCAGAATGGGGTCAAGTGATCCAAAGCAAGCCTTGAGCTGTTCAAGAACCGGATCATCCGAATCATCAAAGTATGCATCATCAGATTCACGAGCTGAGCCTGATCCATCACTTTTTGGAAAACCTACCGGAATGGGGTCAAATGATCTAAAGCAAGCCTTAACCCGTTCAAGAACAGGATCATCAGAATCATCAAAGTATCCATCATCGGGTTCAAGCTCAGATCCATTGGCTGAGCATGATCCATCACTTGCACCTGCAATTAAACCAAGTGCAGTATAGGATGGAAAAAGTAAATTTTGAGACTAAAAACAATCAATTAACATGTGACTGCTCTACCACTGATGACAGAGGAAACAGGCTTTAGATAATGATATAATTTTGGACATTTTGTGATTTGATATAATTTATATTTAAATCATAAAATATAATGATATTTGTACAACATTAATAATATTGAAATCTATGTGACTTGTACAACCAAATTAATGACCATATTTGGGTAATTTTTCACTCCACATTCACTTAACATAAATTTTAGTTCTAAAAATCAAAATTTCATTATTTTTTAAACAAATTACCCATGAATAAATGGGAGCAAAATATCCCTGAAATTACTACAAAGGAGATGCAAAATAAAATGAAATGCATTTTCATTTAACCTATCCCACAAACATAACATACATTTTTAATAAAGTTTCAGAATCTCATATCCCACTTTTCATTGGTTATTATGGTTCATCCCAACAATCCGCTCCCCTCCACTTCCTAAGTTATCACAACATTATTAAACTGAAGCGACTTCAGTTTCACATACTGTTGAGTGAGCATGAAGGCCAAAACCCATATCCAAGTAATTCTGCATAATTATTTAGTTCTTACTTTACAGTCCTATAACACAAAGATTAATGTCTCCATCCATAAGTGCAACCATCAAAATGGTATTACTTGTAAAGTATAAAATAATCTTACTAATTATCACCCTGCATTTACCAATCATTTCTAATTCCGACCATTTTACTTTTTAAGTACAACCGGCCACCAGCAAGATCAAATAAATTGTTCAAGATTGCTTTCTTGCATGAGTTTAGGTAGAAATGATAACATTACACTATGTGGACTTATTATTGCTTAAATTCATGAAGTGTAATCACACTGATTATCAGTAAATAACAGAAAGAAAATATGGTGTCGCAGAGTGTTCAATCATAACCATCTTCAATAATTTTTAAAACTGGCAGACCTTTGTTAACATGCAAAAGATGGACCACCACCTGAATAAGTTCTTTTCTGTTATTTTCGGATGACAAACGATACCAATTAATTGAGCATTTCGATAGATCCAGAACTACCCTTGAGTGAGGTTGGACTCGTATACAGCATACTAATGTTTCGGAGCCAATTAACTCATACATGCTCAACTTGTTCACCTCAACCCACTTGCTCATTGCCAGTTGAAAATAATGAGGGAAGAAGACTATAAAAAAAAGCAATAATGCAGATGCTGTGCAGATTTTCAATTTCAGTAACCTCGGAACACTTCCTTCTAATATGCAAGTTCATGATTGCAAACCACTACTACTTAAAATATATGTATTTAAAAATAAACACAAAAGGGAATCTACCTGTTTTTGAAGCTTAAGAGAAAATGTATACTTCACTTGAATTTAAAGTCTAGGTACCTTCACAAATGCTTAGCAGGAATATAGTCTCCCAAGTGTTGTTTGTATTGGACCAAGGTGCGGTCATAACTGTGGCAATATAAAAGATAATCAAGCTATATTTTTTTTCAATGTCCAAATATTTTTTTATACGCATACACTGCAATTAGAATAGATGAAGTCCTATGAACATAAATCTTAATATAATAATTACTTTAGAGTTCAAACCTCAACTAACATCCAAGTCCATGTGACTTCCTGATTTCTGTTACAACATCATTATTATGTTTACTAAAACTTACTAAAACGTTTTCTTCATAAATTCGGTTAAAGCGCTACTAACAAATATAATACCAAAAACCAGGACTTGTATATTGTGAGAACACTTGGTTGTCCTAGAGAAGAAGAATCTTCAAAGTTAACTAAACCAAATCAAACATACCGTAAAATTAATGAGAGCAAAAATACACAGAGCTTACCTCTACTCGTAGGAGTAGAGAGGGTTCTTCCGTACGGAACCCAGATATGATCATATGACAGAGCGAAATCAATAATAAAACATGGGCATAAGAACACCATATATGGCAAAATCCTAGCCTACTATATTAACAGTTTATTCAAGAGAATTTTCAAGCTTCATAAAATCATAAAGCAATGATACAGGGGATTTAATTTACCTCGAGGAAGCATTTCACGCTTCCTGATACATGTCACACTTTTGATTGTCACATTTATAATTTGAGACCACAACTCCCAATGAGTATACTCTCCCTTGTCAATATAAAAACATATAATGTCTTTACCAAAATCCAAACACACAACTACTATAAGCATAAATATAGAATTGTAATAATAACATGAGATTCTTCCATGTGAAAGGTTCAGTAAGCTGAGAGGATATCAGTTTCGAGCAAGTAGTCAATAACAGACAAAATGTAAACTTAGACCATCACGATATCACAAACCTGCAAAACGTGTGTGCAAAATGTGTGGAAAGGAAGCGAGGTTTACCCGCTTGTACAGTTTCACGTCTCCACAAGTTTTATGAACTTCGACTACATACAAAGATGAGCTAATTTCAAAAACCTATTACAATGCGCATCAAATACATTAAAAACTGTCAATATTTTGAGCTTCTGAATAAATTAACATAACATAGACTTGAGTGTAAAACCGACCTCTGTTGCAACCGAAAGACTAACATCGCTTTTGTGATCTTTATACAATTGTACCACTTTCAACTGATCATAATAAGATAATTCAATACTAATTACTTTATTTTTCACAATAAGAAAGAGTCAAAGATAGTTTGATTTGGGTATTGTACACACATATGCACGAAGGCCTTAGTACTAACCTGTTGAATGAACTTCAAAAAAATCTGCAGTGTGAATCGAGATTGAGGAGTGAAGGCAAGATATCACCTTGTATAAAAATTGCTCCAGATCTATCTGCAAACATAAATTGTAAATAAAATATAGATAAAATAACCAGTTAGTGAGTGTCGTGATATGAAAGATTAAGTTCACCGAGAGCCTTAAGATCAAAGGTATGCATCAACATACAACAATATGAAGCATCGAGACAGTTTTATAAATGTAAACTAAAAAGTATTCTAGAATGAAAGCTATAAGTGATCATTTCCTTCTTCTTATTGGACATTGAGAAAAAAGCTACAATGCTATCTATAAACTTTTAGATAGCATCAAACTTTGATAAAAAGGAATAATAATAAGACATCTCAAACTGAACTTCATGAAAAAAATCACAAAATTATGAGTACAATAAACAAAACCCTTTTCATCCTCTTGTACACATGTAATGTCCAAATATCCTGGTAAAATATAAAATCTGTTTAAGAAACAAAATTTATCTTAGCACTTTTATCAAGCACATAGAAGGTAAACAAAGAAATTATAACAATACAAAGTAGCTAATTTATAATTTTAGTTTTAAGATATTAACAATATAAAATGAGAGGAATAAACATACATACAAAGAGAGAGTACAAACATACCATTCTTCAACATTTTACACATCTATGATGTCAAATATCCTCGTAATTTGTAAATCATTAAATCTACTTTAAAAACAAAAAACTTATCTTAGAACATTTATAAAACACATAGGAGGCAAACAAAGAAAGTATAACAAAACCACTATATCCTGTGAATAACCATCTTTGCTCAATTTTTTATGTCCTGTGACACAACAAAAAACCCATACAATTCAACAACCGCCTACAATTCTAGACAGACAATCAAACCACACACAATTGAAACCTCAAAAAATCGGAAAAAGTACGAAATCAGTAAAGATAACATGAAGTTTATTATCGAGATGAGAGTAGAGGCTAAGAATAATTGAAATGAGATGAGAAGTGAGAGAGAAGAGTAGTTTGTATTAGGTTAATAATTTTTGAATTTCAAAATTTGAATGATTGTATCATAGAAAAGCAGGTGAACATGTAGTTGATAACACATTTTATTAGTATAATATTATTGTATAATTGTATATATTTATTAAGTTTATTTTCTCTTTTTATGCTTGGTTTGTGTTTATTTTGATTGTGCAGATATTAAAAAGATATTAAAGATTTGTCAATTAAAAGGAGATATTTGCACTGATATCAAGAGATCACAGCATATCACGATGAGTCAGCGAATCATGATAAATCAAGCAAGAATCATCTATTCAAGGAAAGCTGAGCAAGCAAATAATCACAAGGATTATTATAATTAAATAAAAATATCTTTGTAATTAATTTTCCATTGTAATTGTTTTAGTATAAATAGATAAGTCAGGCCTCTTGTAGCAAAAATCTTTTGCATTGTATTGTTTTACTTCTTCTCTAGCATAGTTGTTCTTTCTCCCATGTACTCAAAACTTATTCAATAAAATCCAAGTTTCATCTTCAATTACTGGTATGAGTTCCTTTACTTTTATCATGATTGTCTCAATGATGCTAGGCTAAAAACCCTTTCTAAAGGGCGGACGTAGTCGTGCTGAACAGACATGAATCTCGTGGTGTATGTGCTTAATTGATATGTGTTTATCTTATTAGTTATCTCCAATATCATGTCCGTGTGAGTAATTTCATGCGAGTCACACAAGTAGAGTTGGGAGTTCGTATAGTTAGGATTCATATGATTTTGAGAATTGATTTAATTGATAATATTTTTACTAAGTAATTTTTACCACTTTTAAATAATATTTGATTTGGAATCATTGGTTGTCTTTATTCCGAATGCTTATGTGTTTAATTGTTAGTAAAGATTAATATTTATATTACACCATGATTTTTATGTGTTTAGCCGATGAACCCGTCCTTTAGATTGCTTGATTATTGATATTCTTAAGTACTAGTTTAATTTGTTTTATAAATTAAAAACTTAATTTGTGTTCTCTGTGGTTCGACCCGTACTTGCTTTTGTACTCACATACACCCGTGCACTTGCGGTTTTATTACTTAAAAGATTTTTTCTCAACAAGTTTTTGGCGCCGCTGCCGGGGAACACGTTATTTGAGTTTTTAGTTTATAAATATTTTAGTAGTGTTATTTTTCTGTTTTAGTAAAAGCAGACCAAAAAAAAAAATTCAAAATTTTTGATTTCCTTGCCATATCTCTCGATTGTTTATTAATATAAATAGAATCTGTGAATTAGTCACATGCATGCGTACATATTAAATAGTTACTTGCTTTTCTTCTGCCCTGTAGCACATCAATTCATATATATAGCATCCGTAGTTTAATTAATTTTATTAACGTTGTGTTTATATTTTTGTTTTGTTTTTGATTCATTTACGTTCCAAACGTAATCGAGGATAAAATAAAATAAAAATATTTTCTTTGTTATTTGATTTTTTTTATTTTGAATTTTCAGGTACCTTGTTACGGCTTGAGTTAGTTCTTTCGCAGGATTAATTGTTAGCTATTTTGGGTACCCTTTTTCTCTCCCTAATATAAATAAATAATTATAAATATATTAGTTTAGTTAATTTAATTAGATATAATTATGTGTTGCATCATGCATTTCATGTACACTTAGAGCACATCTTGTTTAAGATTTATATTTTTGTATTTTTTTATATAAATTGTGGTGATTGCTGGAGGACCGAGGTACGTACCACACTAGTGTAAAGCATTTTATGTGTTTTATTTTATTATTAACTCTTGGGTGCTGCATTTTCATCTAATTAATTTTAAGGGTTAAACCACATCACAAGATAAGGTGGGGGATTTCATCACCCTTTCCTTAGCCCACAAACCATTAAATTCGTCATCTTGCATATCCCTTTCCTTAAAATTAATTAGACGTTGGCCCCTAGGAACTTCGAGCTCAATTAGGAAGGTACCTAAAAGAGAAAGTAATTTTGAATTATTCAGACTTTCAGTGTCTAGGCAAGTGCATCACTTACCTGGCTGATTAAGATTTGGTGTCTAAGAAAGGAGTTTAGCCTCTTGGCAATGCTTGCTCCGATCTGGCCAAGTCAGTTCGAATAATTCTTGATTTATAGACTCTTTGGTGGGACCGAAAGTTAGGAGCTGTCTAGATTTTTTTTAGGGTAACTTAGGATTAGAATTTTTTTCTCTCTTTTTTTTGAGTGATTTTCTTTTTTTTTAATGTGCTAATTGCTAGGTAATTTAGGAATCTTCCTAGTGCATGCACCCTTGGAAAAGAAGTACTAGCGGTCGTTTAACTCGCTTATCTGATAGACTTCTAATTCGTGAAACAACTTCAAATACCATCATGGGTGATAATAATGATTTGCCCCCACCCCCTCCTCAACATACCACTCTCCAACAAGCCTTCTACCCCCAACAAAAAGCCCGTAAGTCGCCTATAGTACTTCCTGATGCTGCTGGTTCAAAATTTGAGGTTAGAACTCATCTGATAGGCATGTTGCCCAAATTTAATGGCAACTATGATGAAGATGCCTATGAGTTCATCCAAGAATTTGAAGATCTTTGTTCCACTATATCTTTCAAGTCTCTAAGCAGCGATGGTATCCTACTCCGTGTCATTCCCATTGCTATCAAAAGCAATGCAAAAAAGTGGTTCAATAGTCTTCCTGCAGATAGCATAAACACTTGGGAGGAATTTGTAGGCCTCTTTTTAAAAAAATATTTCGCTCGTTCTAAATCAATCGAACTCCGCACTAAAATCATCAGTTTTCGCCAATTTCATGGGGAAAATTTTTGGAAATATTTTGAGCGTTTCAATAGCCTTCTTGCTGAGTGCCCAAATCTTGGAATCTCTCCTACCGAACTCATACGAATCATATACGAGGGTTTAGACATCCAAACTCGTGCCTTTGTAGAGTCCATGTGTCACGAGGGCTTCATAACTATGACTGTTGAAGAGGCTTGAGAGTACTTAACGGGGTTAGCCGAAAAGAGTGCCGAGTGGGAGAGTACGTCAGAGAGAGATGATAGTGGTTCTCGTAATAGTGTTCGTTCTATTGAGTCTGCCTTTGAAAAATATGCTCTTGCATCTATATCAAAAAGACTCGAAGCACTCGAGAAACAACAATCTCAAACTCCCCAACCAGTTGCATCTCTAGAAACCACCTCGTTGTCATGTAGTGTTTGTGGAGGTTTGGATCATTTTGCTGAGGATTGTCAGTCTGCGCAACCCACAGAGCAAACCAATGCTGTGTACCCATATCAAAAGCCCAAAAATGATCCATTCTCAAATACCTACAATCCTGGGTACCGCAATCATCCTAATCTCTCATGGTCTCAAGGGACCCAAAACCAAACCCAACCACAACAATATCCAAAGGGAGTTTACCCAAAGCCTCAAACTCAGTCTTACCAGCAAGCCCAAACATCTCATAGTGGTCCAACAACAAATCACCCACCTGTAAATAATGAAAATGCTATCCTTCGACAGAGTTTAGAACTCCTTACAAAACAAGTAGGGCAGTTAGCAACTCAAGTGGGTCAAATGGCCACTCAATTGAGTAGTCGTGAGGCTGGAACTTTTCCTAGTCAACCTGAGGTAAACCCTCGTCATGCTACAAATCCACCCAATGCTAGGCAAGTCCATAATGTGAATGAGAAGACGAACGAGCATGTGAATGCCGTCATTTCATATCAACGTGCCAAGAAATCTCATGACCCAACTTCCCAAGATCCAATCAGTGACCCTAATCAAACTTCTTCTTCTATGGCTAGCCCATCAAAAGTGTCAAGAGAAAAAGATAACGAGGTTCAAAAGGGAAAGATGTTGATCCTAGTTTTGCACCAAAAGCACCTTTTCCCAATAGGCTTGTTTCCAAACAATCACCCCATCTTGAGAAGATTCTAGAGATTTTCTCGCAAGTGAAAGTGAACATCCCTCTTTTAGATGTCATTGCACAAGTCCCTTCGTATGCTAAATTTCTTAAAGATTTGTGCACTAAAAAGAAGACAACCAATGTTCCTAAAAAGGCTTTCCTTGCTGCCCATGTGAGCTCAATCCTCTCTAATAGCAACTTTCCAATCAAGTTCAAAGATCCTGGTTGCCCCACAATCTCTTGCACAATTGGTAACACTCGTGTTGAAAAATGTCTCCTTGACCTGGGGTCTAGTGTTAACCTTTTGCCTCTAGCAGTTTACCATCAACTAGGATTAGGTGACCTTAAACCCACTCGTGTCACTCTTCAACTAGCAGACCGCTCTGTCAAGGTACCTCAAGGTATTATTGAGGATGTGATCATCAAAGTTGGCGAGTTTTACTTCCCCGTTGATTTCATTGTACTTGAGACACAACCTGTCTTTAGCAACAAAGGCCAAATTCCTGTCATCCTTGGTCGCCCATTTCTCGCTACTTCAAATGCTATCATCAATTGTCGCAATGGGTCCATGAAAATGTCTTTTGGGAATATGATTGCTGATTTGAACATCTTCAATTTCACCAATCAACATATAGAGTCATTAGAGGAAGATACTCGTGAGGTTTGTGCTATTGAGTCTCTCGTGGAAGAGATTTTAGAGGAAAATGAAACAAATGAGGAACTTGCGGAGTTGTTTAAAGATATGTCTTCCAAAGACATGCTTGAAGAACTCAATGCCATAAGCGCAAAATGGGAAACTCATCCGGAGGAAATCTATCTTGAGCCTAGGACCATCGTTAAACCTTCCATAGTTGAGGCTCCTAAACTTGATTTAAAACCACTTCCTTCCACCCTTAAGTATGCATTCTTAGGTGAAAATGACACTCTTCCAGTCATCATTGCTAGCGACTTAACCCTTGACCAAGAGACCCAATTAATCAATTTGCTTAAACATCACAAAGAAGCTATGGGATGGTCTATGGCTGATATCAAGGGTATAAGTCCGACAATAGTACAACATCACATTCATCTTGAGGATAATGCTACACCTAAGAGGGATTTTCAACGACGCCTCAATCCCATAACAAAAGAGGCTGTTCGCAAGGAAATCATTAAGTGGTTAGATCATGGCATTATATACCCCATTTCTGATAGTCGTTGGGTTAGCCCAATCCACGTTGTGCCAAAGAAATCAGGTGTCACTGTAGTGAAAAATGAGAATAATGAGTTGATCCCTTCGCGTATCCAATCTGGATGGCGTGTTTGTATTGATTACCGCAAGCTCAATGAAGTAACTAGGAAAGACCATTTTCCACTTCCATTCATAGACCAAATGCTCGAACGGTTGGCTGGGCACCAATATTATTGTTTCCTAGATGGGTACACGGGGTATAACTAAATCTATATTGCCCCCGAGGATCAAGAGAAAACCACATTCACGTGTCCTTTTGGAACATTCACTTTCCGTCGTTTGTCTTTTGGGTTGTGTAATGGACCCGGTTGTTTTCAGAGATGCATGCTGAGTATTTTCTCTGATATGGTTGAAGACTTTCTTGAAGTCTTTATGGATGATTTTTCTATCCATGGATCTTCCTTTGAAAACTGTCTTAGGAATCTCGAAAAAGTTCTTGTGAGATGTGAGGAAAAATGTCTTGTCCTTAATTGGGAGAAATGTCATTTCATGGTAAAACAAGGAATTGTTTTGGGCCATATTGTTTCCAAAAATGGCATCCAGGTTGATAAAGCCAAGGTTGATATCATTACAAATCTTCCCCAACCTCAATCTGTAAAGGAGGTGCGGTCTTTCTTAGGACATGCCGATTTTTATCGACGATTCATCCAAAACTTTAGTACTCTCTCTAGACCTCTCACAAAACTTCTTGAAAAGGATGCATCCTTTGATTTTAACTCCCAATGCATCATTGCCTTTAAAAATTTGAAGAGTCTTCTCACTTCTGCTCCCATCATGCACCCTCCTACTTGGTCACACCCTTTTGAACTCATGTGTGATGCCTCTGACACAGCTATAGGAGTTGTTTTAGGACAATGAATAGACAAGCTACCAAGAGTGATTTACTATGCTAGTCGCACCCTTAATGATGCTCAACTAAATTACACAGTCACTGAAAAAAAGTTCTTAGCTGTAGTCTATGCCCTCGAAAAGTTTCGCTCATACTTGGTTGGTTCCCATGTCACTGTTTATACCGACCATGCTGCCTTGCGCTATTTAATGTCAAAAAAAGACACTAAAACGCGTCTGATTCGTTGGATTCTCTTACTTCAAGAGTTTGATGTAGAGATTAAGGACAAGAAAGGGTCTGAGAATGTTGTAGCTGACCATTTATCACGAATATCTAATGTTCCATTCGATGATACCCCAATAAATGAGTCTTTTCCTGATGAACAACTTCTAGCCATTTCTTCTCAAGAGCCTTGGTTTGCCGACATAGTGAACTACCTTGTCACCCAAAAGATCCCTGTTCATTGGACCAAGGCAGAGAAAGATGTGTTCTTTTCTCGTGTCCACTACTACTTCTGGGACGATCCATATCTCTTTAAGTATTGTCCAGACCAAATCATTCGTCGTTGTGTCCCAGAATAAGAACTTAAGAGCATTCTCTCCTTTTGTCATGACATGGCTTGTGGTGGCCATTTTAGCTCTCAAAAGACTGCATCCAAAATCTTAGAAAGTGGTTTCTATTGGCCCACCCTTCACAAAGATGCCAACATCTTTTGTAAGGCATGTGGTAGATGTCAACAAGTTGGCAAGATTTCTAAGCGAGATGAGATGCCACTCAATAGTATTCTTGTAGTGGACATTTTTGATATTTGGGGTATAGATTTTATGGGTCCATTCTCATCGTCGTTTGGTAACTTGTACATCCTCTTAGCAGTCGATTATGTTTCAAAGTGGATTGAGGCAATCCCTTCACGCACAAATGACCACAAAGTCGTGGTCAATTTTCTCAAGGAAAACATCTTCAGTCGTTTTGGGACTCCTCGGGCTATCATTAGTGATAGGGGTACTCACTTTGATAATAGACACTTTGCATCTCTCCTTCTCAAATATGGAGTTAAGCATCGTTTGGCCACTGCTTATCACCCTCAAACTAGTGGCCAAGTCCAAGTGTCTAATCGTCAAATTAAGATTATTCTTGAGAAAACTGTGAGTCCAAATAGGAAGGATTGGTCTAAACGATTACCTGACGCCTTGTGGGCGTACCGCACTGCCTTTAAGAATAATTTAGGTATGTCACCTTATCGCATGGTTTATGGGAAGGGATGTCATTTGCCAGTTGAGTTAGAGCATAACGCACTTTGGGCCATTAAGGAAATGAATCTTGATTTAGATAAAGCCAAGGCCCAAAGGATGCTCCATTTGAATGAGTTGGAGGAACTTAGAAATGACGCTTACGAAAGTTCGCGTATCTATAAGGATCGTACCAAAAGATTTCATGACAAGAAATTGCGATCCAAAACTTTCACTGTAGGAGAAAAAGTCCTCCTTTACAACTCACGTCTACACATTTTTCCTGGCAAATTAAGATCTAGGTGGGATGGTCCTTACTTTGTTCATAAAATATATCCTCACGGAGCGATAGATATTCGAGATCCTAGGGATGACCATGTGTTCAAAGTTAACGGTCATAGGTTAAAACCCTATTTGGAGTACCCATCAGTAGAGGATGTGGAGTGTGTGGATCTTGATGATCCATCCGATACCGAGTGAAATAGACTTGAACTTGAGTCTCCTCGACTTAGTCATGTGCTAAGTCCTGATATTGGGGAGACATGTATAATTGTATGTATGTTTGTTTTGTCTTTCTTCACCTTTTTGTTAACAGGATTTATAGTGATCGTCCGGTTTCTCCTTGTTCATCATCGTGGAAGATTGGTAAGCTTCTGATTCTACTCTTTTACATTGAGGACCATGTAGATTTTGATATGGGGGGAGCTAGCTTGCTTTAGTCCTGTTATTTCATCTTCAAAAAAAAAAAAATTAGGTAGTTTAGGAAGTTTAGTTAATTTGTTTACTTTTGAACTTAGATATTAGTTTGTGCTAATTGTTTTCAAAATTGTATATATATAATGCCTCTAGACGATTTGAATATTGATCGCAGACTTGTGACATACTTAGATTTTGCCTGGAATTCTAAGACGACACATTATTCACAAGGTCTTTGTTGGGAAGATGGGTAAGATAATTTTCGATACTTGAGAGAGAGCTCACATGTTAGAACAATGTCGAATCAAGCCTTTAGCTTCAAAAAAAAAAGAAAAAAAAATAGAAAAAAAAAAGAAAAATAATCTTTGTGCAAAAAAAAAATATATGATGAGCACACAAAAAATTGACTAGTCTTGTTTTGTGGCCTTTGTTACTCGAGTTATTAAGTCCTTAGGGGTGTCTCAACACCTAATGCCCTAAGACCAACTGGTTTGGGAGTCATTGACCCAAAGCTTGCTACATGGGTAACCTAGAAAGCCTAAGAAAACTGACATTGCACAGTCTAAAAAAAAAGCTGAATAAGAAGAAGCAAGACAAAATTGGCTAGAACATTGTTTTGATAGAGATTGAGTCAGTTCAATACTGGTTGAAAAAGAGAAAATGATTTATCCACTTCTAAAACAACATTGATCGATTTCACAAACACACCTTGAAACTCTTGACAACGTCTAAGTAGGGCAAGTAGGCGTTCATTAGGAGAAGAGTCTTAAAGGCATATATTTTTCTAAAATTATCATGTTAGCACCAGTAAACACTAAGAAAGAGAGTTGCAAATTGGCTAATGTAGTTTAAAGATTTTATGGGTATATCTTCTGTAAACCCTTAGGAGACAAAACTCCTCTTGTAGAGATCGTCTACGAGTTTAACGGGTAGGTACACCTAAAAGTACCCGTGATGCCTACGACAGTGAGTTTAGGTTATTTTTATTACTCGAGGACGAGTTTGGATTTGATATGGGGGAATTTGATAACACATTTTATTAGTATAATATTATTGTATAATTGTATATATTTATTAAGTTTATTTTCCCTTTTTATGCTTGGTTTGTGTTTATTTTGATTGTGCAGATATTAAAAAGATATTAAAGATTTGTCAATTAAAAGGAGATATTTGCACTGATATCAAGAGATCACAGCATATCACGATGAGTCAGCAAATCATGATAAATCAAGCAAGAATCATCTATTCAAGGAAAGCTGAGCAGGCAAATAATCACAAGGATTATTATAATTAAATAAAAATATCTTTGTAATTAATTTTCCATTGTAATTGTTTTAGTATAAATAGATAAGCCAGGCCTCTTGTAGCAAAAATCTTTTGCATTGTATTGTTTTACTTATTCTCTAGCATAGTTGTTCTTTCTCCCATGTACTCAAAACTTATTCAATAAAATCCAAGTTTCATCTTCAATTACTGGTATGAGTTCCTTTACTTTTATCATGATTGTCTCAATGATGCTAGGCTAAAAACCCTTTCTAAAGGGCGGACGTAGTCGTGCTGAACAGACATGAATCTCGTGGTGTATGTGCTTAATTGATATGTATTTATCTTATTAGTTATCTCCAATATCATGTCTATGTGAGTAATTTCATGCGAGTCACACAAGTAGAGTTGGGAGTTCGTATAGTTAGGATCCATATGATTTTGAGAATTGATTTAATTGATAATATTTTTACTAAGTAATTTTTACCACTTTAAATAATATTTGATTTGGAATCATTGGTTGTCTTTATTCCGAATGCTTATGTGTTTAATTGTTAGTAAAGATTAATATTTATATTACACCATAATTTTTATGTGTTTAGCCGATGAACCCGTCCTTTAGATTGCTTGATTATTGATATTCTTAAGTACTAGTTTAATTTGTTTTATAAATTAAAAACTTAATTTGTGTTCTCTGTGGTTCGACCCGTACTTGCTTTTGTACTCACATACACCCGTGCACTTGCGGTTTTATTACTTAAAAGATTTTTTCTCAACAGTAGTCTTCAGATTTTGAATTCATCTTGTCGTGGAGCACAAGATGAGGAGCGGGAGAAGTTGTAAACATGACAAAAAGAAGATAGTTTAGCTTAATGAGGAAATAAGAGATGTTAGAGGAAGAAAGAAGATCGAAGTTTACCAAATTGGTACACATTTGTAACAGTGCAAGCACCCAAATGGAAACAATCATCTACAAACATGCTCCTCGGCCAAATATATGTCTGAAAGAATTGGGAATGTACATTTGACCATAATAATATATTAATATTAGACATGTAGGTGGCAACAAAACACAATAGTAGGAAATATTATTTTATTTTAGTAGTATAAAAATAGACTTGTATCATTCTAGAGTAATGACATTCAATGTAATTAAGTATGAAGAATTGGGGTAGGGGATGTAAATAGATATGTGGATTCAGGATTTGTATTATAGAAGATAGATATGTATCCGGCCGTTATAAGAATAACATTTATGTCGATGCAAGAAAGTTTAGGATCATGCTCATCTTGGTGAATGTATAGCTCCTGTTGCAAGAAAGAAATAAGATGCGAAATAGGTCCGAACACGTCCCCTCAACATGGAGAGGTCGACTTAAAATTTCGTACATACACGTACAGCAACTGAGCAACATGTGGTGTTGACATGAACTTGAAGTTGGTGAGATTGAATCTATTCACAAAGTAATAGTCAATGACTACGTGTTTCATACTGAATTGAAAATGGAGTTTGCACATAATTAAGTTGCTCCAGCATTATTACAAAATAGACGCTGTAATCGATAACAAGATAAGTAACATAGTCTGTCCGTAGTCATGCGACCAATTTTCTCACAACCACCCCAATTGGAATCCTTAGAAGTTAAAAGTGAAAGAGACTGCTTGCAATGGAGAAACGAGCTGTGATGAATAGTTGGTTTATGATATCTTTGAAACGAGCTGTGGTTTATTATTTCATACTGTTTCGGACCATAGAAGATATGATGTTTATTTGAGGTTTTACTAATGTGACCAACATTTAAACAACATAATAATTTCTGATATATAAAAGCTAAGTTCTTGTATCAATCCAGCTATCAACATCCCATTCCCTGAACCGACCTGCTTCTGAGCTGAATACGATCGTATTCCAATGAAGGAAAGCGTAGGGGCAAGCTCAGGAGGGAAGACATGTTTATACAATGGTCCGACTCGGTTATCCTCCACAGTTACAATATTATTTGTTTTAAGAAACGGGAAATTGAACCTGTACCTGTAAAAGCAGAAAGACACATAACACATCTTATGCTGATTTATAAATGTAGATTAGGCATTAGCATTAGGACATTGCTTAACTGCTAATTTTTCAAACAGATATTGAGATGTCAGACACAGAGAAATGCAGATGAAAAAAATCTGGCTTCTGGACAATATATTACCAGTGCAATGAAATATCGTATCTGCATGAATACAAGATCCGTCCTTAAATGCCACTTTACCGCTTTCATCGACATACTCGATCTGTTAACAACGAACATTTGGCCAGAAAATTAACTTGATATTAATATATGCACAACAAATAGTCTACTGAGTCCATGATAAACTTACAAACTTCAATATCTATACAATAGTTTTATGACTCTGTACTTTTGTGACATCCACAATATTATGTGAACAGATCAGCTACAAACCTTCTTAATTAGCTACTCAATTTTGTGTAGAATTTTACAACGCCAATTTAATGGGATTATAAAACATTCAATACTATCTATAACATCACTGGGCCCTCGGCCACTGTGCCTGACACTAGCATACCTCAGAGTGCTGCTTGGATTTTACAAAAAGGTCCAATTTAGATAACAAAGAAGACGATCTTGTTGAAACGTGAACTTCTTTGGCAACATCTGCAATTTCTTCTGATATATCGATAGCACTAGGTCCAGCTCCAATTACAACTACAATCTGTAATTAAGAGAATCCCCCAATAATTTTTCAAAACTACCAAATATTAAGTAATACTAATGTTCTTATGTAACTAAAAGCCTACTAGAAAATAATGCTTTTAAGCAAACAGATGCTTTTCATGAACTTAAAATTCCAAATATGAATGTACCTCATCACGAAATGGCTCTGGAATGCGGTAGTTGTGGCTATGGATTTGCTTTCCTTGCCATTTCTCAATGCCTGCTTTTGATTCAAATGGATAAACCTATTGTGGTCAGTGAAATTAATCTTAAGATGAATACCGTTATGTATGAATAGAGTTGTCTGCTCAAACAAAAACTAAAACGAAAAAAGAAAATGAAAAAATCTTCATCAATATTTAGCAAAAAAGAAAAAAAAAATCTTCATCAGCATTCTATTATTGATGATCAAACAGTTTTAAAAAGAAATTTTGCTTATGATTAACTTTTTGTACTACTCTAACTTGCGATCCGCATAGGCTAAATCGGTCTATGATCATATAACCATGTTCCACCAAGTTGGTTTTGTCTTTCAAAGATGGTAACTTGGTGGCCAACTATTTGAAGCTCTCGGCCAGCGATTAGGCCGGCAGCACCGGCTCCGAAGTCCGATCACTGCCACATTTAATGAAGGCACGTAACAGTACACTTTGATGGTGTGTATAAGAAGCGTTTAAGTGTGGTTGTTGATCCTATGCAACAAGTACCCTGCCAGTATAATATCAGAATGTTTTCGACTTGTAACGCCAGTTAACTTTAAGTTGCAAATCACGTTTTTGAATAATGTAATTTTAAGTTGCATTTTGTTACACCGTAAGAGGTCATTTTCTCAAAATGTATTGTTTTGCGTCATTTTACTATCCTGTATTTTAGAACTGCTTAGTGTTTGATGCATGATAACAATATGTAGTACAGATCCTTGTATATGTTAAGCCGTACATGGTGGCTCCGAGACCTTACTCGTATATGTCAAGCCGTACATGGTGGCTACGATCGAGACATTGCTCTTTTTTTTTTTGACTAAGTGCGAAACATACATTGCGAAGCTCTCTTCAAACTACTTATTGCTGCAAGCACTTAAGGCTTTGTCCACAGCAGCTCTAATATCAAGGTTACCAATATCAAAGATATTTCGATTAATGGCATTGCAAAGGCAAGCAATGCCTTCTTCTCTTGTAAGGGAATGCAATGCATTACAGCAGAGACTAACCAGAGGAGACAGCACCCCACCAGTACTTATAACTAGTCCACATGATGCTAGTCCTATGGGATTTACGCGACAACCACTGCAATTCAGACCTGGAGGAGGAGTACTAGCGGTCGAATTCATGGCTGGAGGAGGACCAGTTGTCGAATTCATGGCTGGAGGAGGACTAGATGTCGGATTCATGCCTGGAGGACTAAGGGAAGAATTCATGGCTGGATTTGCTGTTGTATCCTGTCCATGTGTTAGGCTGAAAAAGAGAGTGTTGAATATTAGAAAAAGGGTGGTAGGTAAAGAGACCATAGCTCTGATGTTTTATTAGTTTGTACATATGAAAGTCTAACAATATCCGAGAATACTTGATGATGGTGAGATATATAGGGCCGGAAACTGGTTCGCTCATTCGCGTTGGAAACACTATGTACTGCAGATGTTACACCAACCTCAAGTTAACATTTGTAAATATGATCAATCAAAATTATTGAACAGTTTGATACGTAAAGATATTGTTGCAAATGGATCAGAAAAAAGACAAGGACCTAAAATGTACGTACATGTCACGATCGACATTTTGGTGAATACAACTGAAATGCCAACGGAACTAGACGGCCAGGTTAAGAGGGTGTTTGGCAACACCTAAAAAAGATATCCCTATAAGAGTTGTTGACCTTCACCAACCTAGTAGGGAAAAGAACAAACAGCTCTAATGGTACTTTTTGTTTTATGATTTTTTATTGGATTTTATATCAAACTGGCTACCCATCTTACAAAAAAATATCACGTAACTATCCAATTTGCACGACGACTCATTTAAACTATTAACGTGTCAAAATATATCATTCTTTTTAAAAAATTGACGGTCAACGTTAAGATCGTGAATTGACTGTTAATATACTGATTGGACATGTTATGTGGAAAAAGAAAAAAAAGAAAAACAATTAAATAACACGTCAATAATTAAATAATTAAAAAAATAAAAAGTAAATACGTTGTTATAGTAAAATACATGCATCACAAATCGGGATTCTTCGACGTTCACATTGTGTTTGCACATTAATTAATACCTTAATCTCAAATAACACAAGTACGCTCCCATTTAATCGACGAAATCTCCGACATAGGAGACTTAGAGCTTTTTTATTATAGATAAATACGATGATATATACAAGAGTAATTGAATAGTTATATGTAACTGAAAGAGATATTAAGAAATTTAAGGATGAACCCTAATATACAAATATAAATATAAGTATTATATATAAAGAGAACTCCGGTCACATTTCACCTGGACAGATCCACAACTAGCCGTTATGTGCCACCTGAGCCGTCATAGCAGTTTTAACGTTAATTCTCAAATTTAAAAAAAAAAGTTGATATATTTTAATTCTTTAGTGGTTGGCAGTTAGATATAAAACCTATTTTTTATTGTTCACCAGATCCCCTTATAATACGCATGTTAGTTGACATGATTTGAGTGTGAATTTTGTAATAACAAAGAAAGATTGAGTATGTAAAGTAGTAAATTTATGTTGTATTGAGCACGATTGCAGGGGCGTCCGGGGTGAACAACTACACAGGGTTCCCAAAATTTTAGGACCCCCAATTTATACCACCTTTTATGAAATTGTTTTGGTGACAATTGAAAGTGATATTTGGATGAACTTGACATCGAAAGTGTTATAGAAGATTTTATCAAAAAAACATGTAACAGAGATCATCTCTTTTTAAGTACATTTGTTAAACTTTATTTTTTGTTTACAATATCTTTCAATGGTTTATTTTATTTTAAAAATATAGTTTAATAATTTTAATGTATATCGAAATATATATGAAAGGCCCAATTTTAAAATTTTTCACAGACCCCCAAAATGTTTGCTACGCCCCTGCACGATTGGATAACCCAAGTGGTACCTCTGTCGTCCCAGGTCCTGGTTCGACTCTTGCTCACCCCGAGAATTTATTTAGAACAGATACTCACTTTGTAAGCCTATAAGACTAATTATTTATTATTATATAATAACAAAATAATAAATATATGTATTTTATAAATTTGAAAAAAAATGGGTGTTTGTTTCCCTTCATTTTGCAGAGATAAGCATTTTTTCAGGAAAAAAATATATTTACTTTTTTTTCTCGAAACGAATACCGTAGAAAATAATAAAATAAGCTAAACGGGTGTTCGACACAAATTTTACATTCCTATAATATTTCTTTTTAAAAAAATTAGATATATGATTATCAGGATTCAGGAACAGTAGTAGGATGCAGGAAACTCAACTTTAGAAGCTATTCTCTCTTGCTAATATATATGGAGTGAGACGTCTCTTACTGCTTTTAGATATTTCTTAATATTTGATTTGGAGGTGTGTTACTAATCTACTATATACATTAGAGTTCATCTCGATTTGAAAGATAATGTTTGGGTTACTGTTCTGTCTATATTATAATTCTTTTTCATTGCCTCAAGCTAATAAGGATGCAAGAAATTAAGAGAAAGAATGATCTATATATAACACATAATTCCATTTGCTAACAAAGCCGTACATAATTGTATAGAAACCTGATTATAAGACTTAAACCAATACATGATGGCTACAAGACCATCTTATTCGATCATTAAATAGCTTAAGTACTATAAAATATGCAGGTAAAAGTTACATAATTACATGTTGCTGCAAGCAGTTAAAACTCGGTCTACTGCAGTTTCAACATTCATATTCCTAATTCTCAAAGAATCTGCTTTAATGACCTTGCATAAGCAAGCAGAAATGTCTTCTTTAGTAATGGACTTCAATGTGCTACAGCAAAGTCGAATGACAGAAGGAACTGCGCCACCACCTAGCACAACCCCACAGGCTCCTAGACCTATGGGATTTACGCGACAGTCGTTGCAATTGAGATTAGAAAGAGGACTAGGACTTGAAGCCAGAAATTGTCCTTGTGTTAGGGTAAAGAAGAGAATGTTGAAAAGTAAAACCAAAGTACTGCGTAAGGAAGTCATTCTTCTTATGTTTAAAGAGTTTGTATTCAGGTAAATGCATCAACTTACTAGGCTCCTCTCCAATGTGCAAATAATGATGAAAACAAATGATAGTGTTATTGTGGTATTTATAGGGCTAAAAAGCTCTTAGACTGTGAGATGTTTAACCATCTTACAAATTCAGTCTCCGTCATCCACATATTCTCCTTGATTGTGGAAAAGAGAAACCTAAACTGAAGAAATCAGAATTATCTCCTTCAGTTCTTCGCACTTGTCTTCGAGACGAGCACGTAATAAAATTAATTTTTGTAAATACATCCGAAAACATATAAGACCCTAAGATGTGCTACCTTTACCACATTTTCATCATTCAAACTAATGGCATAGAATATGGACCAGTGCTAGTGCCAAATTATTTCGTGAAACAATGCAAAAGAACTAACCATTTGATCAGATGACCAAACAAAGAACTAAACCACCACAGAACGTGTTGGTTATGGAAATTACTTAAAACTCAAAGTCGACTGTCTCGATCAAATTTGAGAAATTAGACTAAATTCGAATATAAGTCCTACGTAAATATATATTTTACTAGTTTTTATTTTAACTCTTCTTCACCGTTTATGTAGAATCAAGGCAACATCAACTCCTATAAAATAATTGCCACTGCCTTAATTTGGTTTTCTCCATTCATCTATCTAATTCCGACTTCTTTCCATCAAACAAACATATATTTGAGACTTTTTTTTTGACAGGGCCATATATTTGAGACTTTAAATTAACATAATAATATAATTTCATATAGAAACAGGAAAGTCGAACAATGTATATATAGTATTTTCCGCATAAGCGAAGGCCTGTTCGGCCTGATGGTCACACCGCACTAGCTGGAAAAATATTTGAAGTGCAGATGCTTCCCGACTGCCCGTATGAATTTGCACTCCAACACTTCGGCACATATACAGAAGAAGAGAAATTCTTTTTTCACGCATTGCTCCTAATTTGCACTATACACGAGTAAACAGCCAATAAACCAAATCCTGAGGCTTAACGCAATGCAAGGCCAGGGCACAACAAGTTGTTTTGATAAAATTGCGTGGATAATCACCTTTAAAGTAAAAATCAGATATAGAGGAATTGTGTACCCGCACTTTCATTTTAGTAACTGAATGTCAAAAATACAAAAGGAACGTTACTGGCTGACAATACAACTTCAATGGAGAACCACTAGAAAGGGCCGTGAGGTCCATGAATAATTTTGGCACTTCTGATAAAAATGTTCTTAATGTGTTAAAAGACACTACTTTTGGAATATTTAAGTTATATGTTTCGAATTATATTTTCAATATTCCTAATCCTCAAGGAGTTAAATGTAAACTGGTCAAGGTAAGATGCAGGAAAGCCATTAGTAGCTATTCAAACTCAGAACAATAATTTTCTCCTTCAGAAGTTATTTTTACATCACTATATTTGGTAACCATATTTATAAAAAAAGAAAAACTAAGAACTTATAGACTATAGTATCTAAACTCGCATCATTCTGGAATCCTAAATGCACGATCAGGAGAATGCTGAAAACCATTATATTCCTTCTCCGTTTCATTTGCTGATTCATTTCAATTTGAGAATTAGATGCAACAAACTTTAAAGAGTATAAACCTCCGGTGCAGGCTTAGGATCGTCATTATAAACGGCGATGCATAAGCAATAGGAATAAAGATGCAACTTTCACATCAAGAATTTATAATATCCCTATGGCTTTAGAAGAACGATAACACGGTGATGCCCAATTCGGCTTTCAGTTATACGACCAAGGTGACGAAGGACCTGTGAGAATTGCATATTGTAAAGTTAATATCTCGGATGCATGTATCTAAACTTCAAAAAAAGGATATGTTATGTATATAACTGTCCTCCAAGTGTTCTACAATGCATGCGACTCAATTTATTTAATTAGAGGTCTTCCTTCCTTGCTGGATTTTTAAGAGTGTCTGCTATCACTAGTTTCTCTTGTAAACATATTACGTTTCTTAAAAATCCAGCAAAAGATCTCAAAAAGGCACAATTACTTATCATCGCCTGTACTTTTTACTTTGAATAGATATTGCATATATTTCGCAATGCTAACTGCATATTTAAGCTTAATGATGAGAAACACAAAATGGAAATAATCATATGTATGTCTGTTTTAAACAACAAAACTTTATATTTGACCAACAGTCCTATAAATTGCTAATTCTATAGTTCTTGCAAAGAAAGTAATTGGTACTATTAGTCCAGGGCACTACCACAAGGGGGCTATATAAATAGCTTGCAATATATAATAAGGAACTGTTTGACTCCTATTGAACCCAATTTTTACTAATATTTTCTTTTTTGTGGGGGCATATATTAGTTAGATAATAAATTATCCCATGTGCTCCAAAACAAATATGTTATTAATAAGATTAAATGACTGACAGCTATAGCATTATAATCCATATATATATATAACCCAATATCATGCACTGTAAATATATGACTCTTCTAATATGGCAAGGATTAATTTATATGAACATGCTCTTTCATATCCAGTAAGCAAAGAACCAACTCACAGTTAGTATTGCTTTTCCAGTATTGTCAAGCTTGAATGAAGGTCCTTTAATGTCAGTTTCTAAAAAGAAGTGCTTGCCCTTGACCGCATCTGTTCCTGCAATGTCTCTCAATTCCTGCAGCGTTATAGGACAATTAGTTGTAGTTCCAGATCATACAATACTATACTTGAAGATATTTTCAATGCTAGAGATATGCCATAAACTGAATACTACATTATGGCGATCTAAATAACAAATGCAGAAGACAAATCAATTGGGATGTGCTTTCAGTAGATTGCATGGATATGATGTATTGATTCAGAAATTCAGTGGTATTACATATAACCTTTAATTGAGAAATTAAAAGTTATTTAAACATATGCTTGTTTAATCAAGTTACATACCATAGCTCTGTCCAAGGTAGCTTCGGTCAACTTCAAAAAGAAATATAATAATTGTCAGTATAGAAACAACGAAATCTTATATTATCAATGAGAAAAGCAAAGGAAGAGGAGAGGTAACTGAGAGTGAACAACCTTCTTCCTAGGTGCTGTAACAAGTTGGGCATTCGATTCAGCATAGGTAGCCATGTCACTAACTGCAGCATTGACTTTTTCTAAAGTGAGTCGTCCTTTCATATACCTGAATTTTGCAAAAGAGAATGGTACAAATTATGTTCTAGCACAAAATAATATCATGAAGGTCATGCATTTAGATCGTGAGCATTCTTATTAGTGGAAGACTACCCAAAACAATTGCATTAACCTATATAACCGACCAAGGAGAGATGACAGAGTTAAAGATCAATGTACTAATAAAGGGAAAATACGGAGAAAGTAAGCTGGAAGGATAAGCAATATAATTTGGTTGAATTATACTTATAAGTTATGCCTGCTATAAAAGAAGGTACTTAACGATTACGATCGCACTTACGAAGACAACGAATTAAGCTCATCAGCAGTAATGTACCATAGTGGTGGTGAGCAATGGCCCTTTTTCTCCTGGCATAAATGTAGACATCATCAGTAATCAGGACAAAAAGCATTTATCTGAAGCTTGTACACATACAAAGTCACCAAATTCTTAAATCTACATGTGATTACTGCCATTGTAATTTTAGGACGAAAGAGACAAGAAAAATGATTCTTTGATTCAAGTTCCATAACCAAAATCATGGATTGTGCATAGGTGACTTTATAGTCCAACTGCAACAGATAGATCACTGCATGGGCTTTAATAATAATGAACATTAATTAGCAAACAGTGTAAATATTTGCCATTGTGGATTTTTCTTACAAACTAACAAAAGTGAATTTTTTTCTGGTTTTCTAACCTTAATTTTCTTACATGGTTTTAGTTATTAACTGCATATGCTAGTGAACTTCATTAGCTGTAAATCCATGAGTGTTTTCCCATTAGTATCCCAATAACCTCAAACTATGGCATTGTGTGTCAAGATCACATAACAAGGATCAGTTTAAATTAAAACAAATTCAGGCATTGGAAAGGCTCACTTTAGGTAATGCTGCTGGCTCCTCATAGTTAAGTGAACTGAAAGGGATTTCCTGCTTGTTTTCAGGTAGCGGCCTGAAATTTAAGAAAGTAAAATTGTGGGGAACATCCAGCGTTCACAAACAAGATGAGATTCAATCATTAGTAATAGGAAAACATACAATGTCCTGGTTTCGTGATTGATAGTTGAAATTCGTTCAGGCGGATTAGAGGGCACATAAGCAGACATTGTTTGCAATTTCCGTTGTTGCTGTAGTGATGCCTCAATCAGTTTCTGCATTCATAATTTCACACAATTGAGCCAGTCATAAACATCATCATTTATATCTGACAAACCACCAATTATTACCACTACCAAAAACTAAAACCTCTTCATTGTTAAAATTTTATCCAAGTGTGCATATATATCATAGGTTTTAGGCATGTCCTTTTTGTTATTAACTTAGGCTCTGTTCGGGATTGCTATTAAAAATTGTTGTGATGTGAAAAAAGTGCTAGTAGAAAAAATGTTGTCATAAAAATCAGATAACTGTTTGCTAATATTTTTTGATTTGTTCATATTTTGAGATATAATATAAAAAATAATGTTTTTGGTGATATTTGATAGTGAAACATGTAATTACTTCCTGCAAAAGCTGAAAAGCAGCTTTTGTCAAAAGCATAGGGGGCCTGTTTTCTCTAAAAACAACTTTTAGACCAAAAACATTTTTCCGAAAAGCAAAAGTTTTTGCTGCTGTCTGAAACAGCAATACCAAACGGGGCCTTAGCAGAGAGCTTGGAGTGCTTATAGGTCTAAATACAAATTTATCATCTTCTGTTGATGTTTTTGTTTACCAATGTACAAATCACGAAACCAATATATACAAATATGTTATTCAGCCTTTAAGAACCTTGAATGCTCCAATCACGAAACCAACACAACCTAAGACCGTAATGCTAACAATCCCAATAGTCCCACTGCAAACTGCATTACAACTACTCTTGGTCCACACCTAGTGTTTCATACATAGACTTTCTACCATCCAGAACACAGAGAATAAGCTATCAACAATTATCAAACCTATTAAAACTCCTCAAAGTTTCACCACTTTACCAACCAGAAAAATCAAAAACTCCGACAAGTGACAACTAACTAAACAGTGAAACTCAAAATTGAAAACAACACACCTCAATCGAATAAAAAAAACCTAAATATACATAAACATACAGTAGCAAAAACCACAATTTGCCTTATCACAAATTACGATCACTCATAAATCACATGTCTCGATAACACAAGTGACCAATTTGTAATCTGTAAGCTAAATTAGATTAAATTTAAACAACACCTACAATAGATATAAATCGAGGGGAGAAATTACAAGTTGAAGAAAGACAAGACCTTGGCTTTAGGAATAGCTTCCTTCTCCTCGCGTAATCGATCTTTGATTTGCTGAACCTGAACTTCCATTGCCTTGACTAAACTATCAATTGCCGATAAATCAGAGACACTGCTTGTTGGATACACTGTTAATATACAAACAATTGTAAGTAATAATTTAAAAAAGAAAGAAAGAAATGAATGTTGAGAAATTAGAAGGGTGAGTCACTGTTGCGAGCGATGACGAGTTGTTGAAGCTCAGAAATGCGAGTGTTGAAAGTGGACATTAGTGAGTCCAGTGATGCTCCTGCGCACTCTCTCTTCTCTTCCATCTCTCTCGATCTTGATCTCTCTGTCGAGAGAGAGAGATTTTTGGGTTTGGGTTTAATGAATTTTGAAATGCGGGGAAACTTTGTGGGAGCGGGGGATTTGGATTTGATTTCTGATGTTCATGAAATTCGGCACACTGCCTTGCACGTATACATATATTTAAAATATTAAATTATATTTCCATCTATACATTCAAGAAAGTGTATTTATCAAAAATATTATTATTTTTACGATTTTATTTTTTTTAATTTTTTATGAAAAAAACAACTTTCAATAAAAGTAACTAGTACAACTTTTTTATATACGATTTGTAATCAAATGCACGTGTTTAAAAAAAATTAAAATCGTTTTTTTAAAAATTATAAAATAAAAAACGTATTTTTGTAAAAAGAAATAAAATAAAAACTTTTGTATTTTTCGAAAAAAGCCCAAGATAGGGTATACTGTATATTTAAATAAATTTTTAATTTTACTTTCATATTTGTTGTTTTCAATTTGATTTTTTCTCATACAATATTTAAATAAAAACAATTATGAAAGCTGAACATAAGATGAGTGAATTTTTACAAGACACGTAAAATGGGACTTGAATTATATTCCAAATTGACATTTGAAGCTGCGCAAAACGATTAAAAAGTAGCTTCAAAATATGAGCTATCACCAGCAATCATTCTCAGTCCTCTCATAGTCTCATATATTGTGCAAGTACAGAGTTAACAAATATAATAATTTTCAAGACAAAAATAGAGAGAAAGAAGAGGCGTTACGTGCATGCAGACATACATTACTAGTGCTACTATATGTCCATGTATAGATTGAAAGCATTTAAAAGGCAGATGAAGACCACCACCTCTACGATAAGATGAAGATCAACAACACAAGATTAAAAGAACGCTAACCACACAGAACTGATCCTTTTTTATTTTCCTTGATAGAAGAACACAACTCTTTTAAATTACAAGAAAAACATGTTAATGAGTTACTAATCACACAATGAAAGCTTGGAGAGGTGCAGCTATGCCAAATTACAAAAATAATCATACATATCTAACCATGTTTTCTAAGTTTATAGTCGATATAGAGCTAAATACAAAACAATTGAGCTATATCCAATGAGCCTCTTAATAAGATACCATGAGGCGTACAAAGTTACATATCCAATTTCCTTTGTCACGTCTTCTTAATAAGATACCCCAAAAGTATGCCAACTAACCCAAACAGGATAACATACATGAACGAGATACCACCACGGCTTCTGCTGCTTTCACGCTTTAAAAGTTCCTGCAGCACAGACAGTCAACCAATGCTTTACAATAGGAATTCAAACATATAGAAACAACTAGAAGTCAGCAATGCATCATTTCACCACATGATACTTGCATTTTACATTTGATGGATACTGGCAAAGAAACATATACGAGAAAAGATATGAATTTAAATGAACTGCAGAGTTCTGAGATATATTCCACCAATCCTGTTCACCACAATGAGAAATAATACCCTTTGTACAAGTCATCCATAGAAGAATTTTCATCAAAAATTATGTTGCAGAGAATAACCATTTACTTGTAAGGTCCTCACACTCTTCCCAGTTACCTGGTCATTACATAGGATGATATGCAGCTACACATGATACTTGTCATAATCATAACAATTTGAAGAATGCACAAGCTGCCTATAATGATAACTAACACCAACAATAGACTACAAATGTACCCCTCAAAAAGAATTTTTTTCCCAAAACTAACCACTGTAACAGGGTACATGTTTCAACAACTTGACAACTATGCTGGTGGATTCTGGAATGCTTAGCAATAGTTGAAATTAGAGAAGAAACAATTTAACAGGTTTCTCTTACCAGTTCCTGTTGAAGCCTTTTATTTTGCTGAATGGCAGAATTTTTCTCTTCAGACAGCTTAGAAAAAAGCGCCTTAAACTGAAATTGAAAAAGGACATTCTAATTAAAACAACATTGAAATTTTTTAGCAATAATCAAGCTGACTCTTACATGACATTAAGCATGTGATAACAGTGATATCATATTTCATACAGTGCTTCTCCACACCTGAATTTCCATAGTACTTGGAACTTGGTAGACAAAAATCTTATTGATTCGATGACACTCTTAGTTGTCCTACACATCCACCTTGAGCTTAATGTCTTATAAAAGACTCAAGTCATTTCCCCACAGGATTCATTTACTGAGTTACATGCTTCACTATTTTCACTGCTTTAATCTCACTAGAGCCAACAAACTTAAGCCTTCAACTTAATAATAAATCAAATAAAACACCAGCATACCATTTCCTTAATATTCATTAAACAATTTCCTTGATACAACAGTTTTTCCTAAACACCTGATACTTTGTTTGCTTAAAAGGGACAAATGGTAAGATATACAAGGAATATCTATGTGCCTATATTGAGTGGTGAGCATGCTATCACAGCAGATCATTTTTGACTTCTGGTCATCCACAAATAATGAAGTAACAAAAAGGCAAAACATATAAATTAAATTCAGAGTAAAGGCAAAAAGACTAAATAGATGTTCAACCAATGACCAAATATCAAGTGTGTAGGACAATAAAGAAATCTGGAAACTAACCTCTTGGGTGTTCTCTTCACGCTCAACATACGCTCTTGAGACCTGCATGTACAATTAAATTAGAGTCAACTATGTGAGGTGGGATAATATTCGGCACAATAAAGAATTTTTATTAAAAGATCAATACTGACAGTGTTGGAGTCAAGCGTATTAGCTGTTCCATTTTCTGATACCGAAACCCTCGGTGAGGTACCTTCATCAGATCCTTCTCTCACAGGTGATGGCGGTTGAGGGGGGGCAACATAACTAACTCTTAGTTTGCACTCCTCAACCTGATTCCCTGACTCCTTACTAAACTGTAAGAAAGCAAACATAGCATGTAAATATAATTTAACTCCATAGTATGACATATGCTTGATACTAAAGAGTCCGTACTGTACAATTACCATTTCTGGTGTAATTTCCTTCCCAGAAGCTCCTTGATATTCTCCGGATGCCACTGCACTTTGGAGTAAGAACTTGTCCTTGCATTGCATGTCGGGAGGAGCCTCTTTTTGTGCTTGCATTGTAACTGAATTACATAATGATATTATACTGAATATAAGTAACATAATCACCTAATTTTAAATTCAAAACACACAACTTCAAGTATATGGGTATTCTTTATTCAGAATGTATAATTGAAAAAGCAATTTTGCATAAAAAATTACTGGCACAGAAAGCCAATAAGAAGTTTTGTGCAACTTAAAACTCATATTTGTTCAGTTTTCGTAATACTAAACATTCTTATTCAAGTAGGAAGTCGGACATTTTTGTGACAATAAATTTGACAAACTACTCAGCTTATTAGAGCTTGCAACAGAACATATAGGTTTAATTATGCTACAATTGCAGTACATTCTTTTATTTATATCTACATTCTAGTATGTACCCCGTAAACTTATTAACCTCTCTAAGTAGTTTACCCGAAACCTGCTGCACTAATGTTGTGTCCACATCCACGTGGAGATAATGGAATGGGGAAGGAATGAAATGAAAAGTTATGAACAAAATGTATGGCAAAAGAAAGGAGGTAAGTAATAATAGTAAACAACTATGAGAGTATAGAAATTTTCTATGACGAAAATTGTAGGGAAAATGAGGAAGGAGGAGAATGGAGCATTCCTTTCAAAAGTGGCGGGTTAGAGTTTTAGTTTAAATTGCTTGGAAAGGAATAAAAATTATATACAATCTCCCTAAATATAAGTATAAATATCATTTCATTCTCCCCAATTACATTCCAATCCAGGTGAACAAAGCCTAAGTAACAATCGCAAATAGATAGAAAAGCAGTAAAGACACAAGCAATTCTAATATATTTGAAATTAGCAAGAATTTTACTGAAAAACAACAGGTAAGAATTACAATATTATATTCCATACAACCAAAAAAATAGCCAGAAATTATTATTAGTAGGGTCAAAAAAATAGTAGGGTCAAAATTATAAATTGGGTCGCTTTAATATAAATTAAACATAATAAGTATGTAAGTAAATACTCCCTCCGTCCCATTTTATGTGAGCTTGTTTGACTTTCACAGAGATTAAGAAAAGATAGTAAAAAAGGAATAAAGTTAGTTGAAAAGTGGGTAAAGTAGTGAGACCTATCAATATTTAATAATAGATTTAAAGATAGTGGAGGAAAGTAGTGGGTGTAATAGTATTTATTTAATAAAAAAGGAGTATAAAGTGGAGAAGTAGTGGGTGTAATAGTGAAAAGTAGTGTTCAAAAATAGTAAGTATAGTAGGTTCATTCTTTTGGGACGTCCCAAAAAAGAACAAGGGTCATACAAAATGGGACGGAGGGGGTATACTAGTAAGTTCAGTAGAGGTCAACTGTTCTTGCTTCTTGGCATGTAGATACAAATCTACATACAGCTAGAACAAATATAACTGAAAATTAGCACAATTTTGAACAAGGATACAAAGAATTACAATTCAAGAAAATCTTTGACTTATATTGCCTAGTATGCACCAAGTAAAAACTCAATCTTGATTCCAGAAAATTCCAATACAACTCAAATGGCACCTAAATGAACTAATTGTGATCAGGCTTACATAAACTCAACATATATTAGATGCCTCTTCCCATCATTTGTTACAATTTAAAAATCCTAAATTTAAATAAATAAAAAAACAAAGGCAGAAAATACACAATTATCTATTCCAATTCACTTAAAATTAGGCGAAAAGCAGCATTACTAGAAACTAACAAACTGCTCCATTTAACAAGCTCATGCAACATTCAAAAAACTAAAATAATCGAAATTAACAAACTTGAACACAAACATCAACCCCTATCACACAAAGACACATATATATGCACAAACTAACCTACAACATCACACGTAGAGTGAGGCGAAACAATTCCGGTATTCGGCCTCACACAATACTTCTTCGGATTCGTAGTTTTCACCTAAAACCCAACATTTCACCAATCAAACATTCAAAATCCACTAAAATCAAAACAAAAACAACAAAAATTCAAGAAAACAAAATAAGATACCTTGAATGCTACATAATTTCCAGTCTTATTAGCCAACTGCATAGAACAAGAGATCTGCTTCTTCAACTCAACTTACAAAACACAACAAAACAAACCAAACACATAAAGATCATGTAAGATAAATAGAAAACAAATCAAATCAGATCTGGGTATGTAATAAAAATGAAGAAAAATTACATGGGAATTGAAGTTCTTGTGGGTCCACGCTGAGAAGCTCTCCTCCGGTAGACATGTTTGCCGGGTACACGGATTTCGAGGTTGTATGAGGATGGAAGAGGAAGATTGATGTGGGTTTTGTGAGAAGAAGAAAGGTAAGTAAATGATCTGGTGTGTGTGTATATATATTAGAAAGACAACTGCAAAAAAAGGGGAACACGACGTGGGGACACTTGAGTTATTTGCTTTTTACTCCTATGTTTGATCTGTTTTACTACCACCGTAGAACAAAACAGTTACTAAACTGACAAGTGACAACTCCGGTTAGTAACTAGTTTGGTTCGATTAGCTCTTGGTTATTAAATATAAATTTTTCAATTTTTTTAAATGTTGATATTATTAATCAATTATCTTATTTTTAAAATTTATCTGATACCAAATTCTAAAATTATCAATTTTTCTAAAACATTTCTATTTATCATGATTCCGTATTATATTTTAACAAAATTTGTTAATTTTATAATTAAGATTAAGCATGCAATAAAAAAATATTTAATCAATATTTTTTGTATATAGTAAATGAAGGCATCCAAAACCAAATAGTTAATCAAACAGGACAAACAATAGTTATAAGATTTGGCTATATGTGAATGCTAACAAAATAAAAAACAGAAAAAATATGTTGAATTGACTGCACAATTTCCTTGCATGAGAACTAAGGAGCACATCAAGATCGAAGAGAAAAAGAGAATAGATGGGAGGTACTTTTAATCCCCCACCAAGGAAATTAGTGAATACAAATGCATTTAATATTTAATTATTTACAAGATAACGGTGCTCTCACTTTGTTAGTGCTATACATGCACCACATGTAAATATACTGGAAAATGATAACACTTCGGCGATCAAGATCATCTTTTAATTATGGGAATGGATCATTTTTTTAGCATATTTGAAAGTAACTTATTTGCTCCATCTTCTCTCTTGTCTCTGTCAAAGCAGTAAAGTGTGTTCGGAAAATGCGGGTAGAAACCCCACATTGTCAAGTCATTTTGAGCCTAAGTTTGAATACTTTTTTGGTACGTGCGCGCAACAAATTATGATTGGAGTATGTTCTTTTTCGAGAGAGCTTTCCAACGCATATTTAAGTATTCAAAATGATCAAGGAATGAATGAGATATGATTATCCAAAATTGGTACCTTGAAAGTGGAAATCTGGAAATAAGAACTTTAATCCCACATTAAATTGGAAAAGAGTTTTCCATGATTTTATATAGTAGAACACTTATGTAGTGTTTAAGATGTATTAGTATGGTATTGCTCCACCACCCACGTGCTTTCCGCGTGAGCGACCTGCGGACACGAATGCAGCAAAATTTGGAGCGAATAAATCCGGACCAGTTTTGCTGAAATCAAAGTTGCAAAGTTACTATCAATTTCCACTGTGCTTTAGCTCAATATAATAATTCGTTATTTTGTTTTAATAATAAGTATTATTATTAATTCGAAATTGATTACGAATTGATTTTGACGACCGATTTCCTTTATTAATTAACGCGTGATTAATTACGAAAAACACGTGGTAATTTAGGAAATTGTGTAGCGCCCAAGTCTTCCCGGTCTATATATTCATCTCATTCGGTCTTAGGTTATAAGTCTATCTTCTGTCCTAAATCCTAAACACATGCGTCCTCTTCCCGGTGATAGTTTTCTTGCTCTATTCAATCTCGCTGAAGGTGTTGTTCTTCGTGACATCATCGTGTTCTCGTTTTATCATGGAAGGCTATCGACTCAAACATACGGTGAGAGGCGAAATAGTTTTAAGAAGATATTTCCGCACTGAACTCGAGACATTCTCTATTTCTTATTCATTCTCTTTAACAGTGTGTTTATTGTCATACAGTACTCTGTTATTTGCACACACAATCACTCGTGATTTATTATTATGTTTTTGGCAGATTATTTCACAAAGTGTTCCTCTATTCTTTTCAAAATGCCTGCCAATTTCGATCTTTTATTTTCGATACAAATCATATAGGTAAGTTTCATTTGAAGACTCCATCGGTACATCCCACCTCTAATTAAAACATATAAATTTTTAGAGTCGAAATCAAGAAATGAGACAGAGAATAAGTCCTTTATCACGGACTATTCAATCATATTCCCATAAATTAAAAAAAAAGTAAATAAAAAATAGTTAAAATTATTGGACTCCCAAATAGCAGGTCTTTTTGAATTTTTAATTATTAAAATTTTATTATTTCTGGAAAGTTTAAAAATATAATAAAAAATTGAGAGATGGAAAGACTATGATTTTAGGAGATGCTCTTGATTTCTTGTGAAAAACCTTTTGTCTTAGAGGGGATTATAAGCATGAAAATCACATACGAATTTGTATAACAATGCAAGTACATATTCACTATTTAAGAATAAAAAAAGTGAAAAAACCTGTATCATATCTTTCGTTTCATTGGCCACTGTATTTTATATATTGACATATTTCAAATATTAGTTTATGAAAATTGCAAATTTAAATATCTTATTGCAATATATGCATAACATTCTTCACTAGCACACCGAATACATCTTTCTTTTCTTACATTCATATACTATATATAAATCTGCAGATAAGAACTGATGATTTACGGAACTTATATCATCAATTACAAAATTTTACTACAAGCAAGAGTACAGAAGCAAACTTATTACGAACAATTATTTTTATATTCGCAAATTCTGAAACCTCACATACATATAGTTGTAGCCTGTAAAACTTTTTGATATTGATTTTTCTTTGGCATGCTACAAAGATTAAAACTCCCTCCCTACATGTTTTTTGGCCACACTAATTCTATAAACATACATTATGACAGATACATTTTGAGTGATGTACCAAACTCTGGATCGATCTGCCATTCCTTTTTTGACTGAAAATATACATTTATACTGTATTTATTTAAGCGAACAACAATTATCTATTAATATTTAACACTATAATATACACGCACTTCATACAAAGGGGTTTCCACCAAGTATTCACTATCTATATGTAACTAATCTCCGATTAATTTACTTATACAAATGTAATGAATAAATAGATGTAAATAAAGCATAAATAAAAGAAAAAATATATTGTTTAGGACTTTTTCAAGGTCTAAGAGCCTGTTTGGGCTTAAAGCCCTGAAAAATGTCTATTTATGTAATAAGTCAGAAACCAAATTAAAGTAAAAAATAAGTCAGAAACTAACTTAAAATCAGAAGTAAGTATTATGTACTTTTTTCAGTAACTTGTTTTTTTATTTTTGTATTTTGATAAAAGTTATTCATATGTCATAAATTACTCATAAGTCACTTTTATTTTTATTATTATATTTTTAAAAACTCATAAATCACTCATAGTACAAAATTACTCAAACATGCATTTTAAACTCCCGACTTATCACATTAAGCCGTTTTAAGTCATAAGTCACAATGTTAAATTTAGCCAAACGGGCTCGATCTAAATAAAATTTCATTAAGTTCAGAAATTAAATACTCCCTCCTTCTCTTTCGATTGTTTACCATTTTTATTTATGGATGTACCACCCAATTCTTTACATACCAAAAATAATAAATTTTTATATTATAAAATTTATTCTTATTCACTACTTTCCTCCACTTTTTCAAATCTATCAATTAAATATCGATTCATCCCAACATTTTACCCACTTTTCCGATATAAACAATGGAAAGAGACGTAAGGAGTAATATTTAATAATTCGTGGGATAAAGTACCGTGTACATCGTGTATCCATAGTAACTCTATGTTGGCCTAATAAATCATTGATATCTCATAGACGTAAACTGTAGAACTAACCAAAGAAACTGGAACATATATAACTAATACGTTGTCTATTAACTTCTCATGCATAAACTAATTATTACATTAATTAATTGTATATATACTAGCTCATATCCTATTTCAAATTGGCTATAAAGCAGGATGAATTAGAAAGATGATCGCTATGATGATAGCTAATAACATTGCAAGGACAATACACGGTGCAACAACACAACAGCATGACGGGTTTTCAGCAGGCCCTTGTGTGACTGGTGTCGATGCATTAACAGTTGTCGTCGTAGGCGGTATGCCAATCAATATGGAGGCATCATTGTGGCTAGACTGATGGTGCTTGTGGTGGTGCGATGGTGCTGCCGAGTGATGATGATGGTGACTAGAGAATGTGCTGCTTGAATGATGGTGGCTGCTCGGGGCTGACAAGCTGCTCATGTTGTGGCCGTGTGTCATGATTGGGAGAGCGAGTTAGGATTTTCAACTAATACAAGGATGATAATTATATAGATGACTGGCAGTTCTATTTCGATTATGAGTAGGTCTGTGCAATAAAAGAAGAAACTAATCATTGGTTAGGACTCGAAAACAATACCAATCTAATTTAATTATTTGCAAGATAATGGTGCTCTCAGTTTGTTAGTGTTATACATGCACCACATGTAAATATACCGGAAAATGATAACACTTCGGCAATCGAGATCATCTTTTCATTATGGTAATGGATCAATTTTAGCATTTTTGAAAGCAATTTATTTGCTCTACCTTCTCTCTTGTCAGTAAAAATGCCTGTCAGTTTCGATCTTATATTTTCGATACAAATCATATAGCTAAGTTTCATTTGAATACTCCATCCGTCCACCTATCTATTATAAGAAATTTCAGGAGTGATTGAGAGGACTGACGGAAAATAAGCAATTTAATATTTGAATTATCCAATTGTACTCATATAAGTTAAAAAATATAAAGAAAAATAAATAAATAATAGTTAAATTATTGGACTCCCAAATAGCAGGTCTTTCGATTTTTTTAATTATTAAAATTTTATTATTTTTGAAAAGTTTAAAAATATAAAAAATTGAGAGATGGAAAAGGTATGATTTTAGGAGATGCTCTTGATTTCTTTTGAAAAACCTTTTGTCTTAAAGAGGGGGATTATAAGAATGAAAATCACATACGAATTTATATAACAATATAAGTACATATTCACTATTTAAGAATGAAAAAATATCTGCGTCTTTCGTTTCATTGGCCACTGTATTTTATATATTGATGAAATTATGTTAGCATATTGTTGGTCAATCATGTTGTTATTCACATATTTCAAATATTAATTTATGAAAATTACGAATTTAAATATTCCCTATATTCTAAAATATGTGTCGTTTTAATTTTGTGCATGTAGTTTTAGATTTAAGAAAGGCCTACTTGTACATATTATCTTTTCAATTTTTTTAATGAAACTATATTACTTAAATTATTATTAAAAAAGAAATTTAAAAATAATATATGTAAATACTTTTTTTATGTCCTAAATCACGTTAAAAAAAAACTGGACGGAGGGGTATCTTATCGCAGTATATGCATAGCACACCAAATGCATGTTTCTTTATTTTCTTACATTCATATGCTATATAAATCTACAGATAAGAACTGATGATTTACGGAACTTATATCATAAGCTTGTATATATATGAACTTATATCATAAGCTTGTAGCCTTGTATACAGTGATGGAACGAGAATTTATCGGTAGTCAGGGTTAAACTAATAAATCATCGATTTTCGGAGTTTAATTGGGGTTCAAAATTAAATTTCTACTAATTTTTAACTAAAAAGATATGACTTGAAAAATAAATTCTCTATTAATTTTTAATGGCTGGGATTTTTTTTTGACAGAAGATACATACTCATAAATGAATTTTATGTAAATACAATACCGAATAAAAGAGTTTCTTTTATTTCATAAGTTTATCATCTAATTGAAAGTTATGCATTAATGTCTCCGGAAATTTAGATAATAAAATATTAAATACTGAGAAGAGAACACCTAAAAAATAAAGAGCATAAAAGAAAAACGTATCTGGATTATACTTAATAAACTTCAATCCAAAAAATAATTTATCCGAATAAAAAGATCTCCAACAAGTACATGTACATCAAAATCCTTTTCACATTCTTCTTTCATCCGCAATTATTTTTCATTCAAGTGAATCTGAAAAATAATAAAACAAGGATACAAATAAGTAGATATGGAAGTAACCAAAATATAATAGTAAACATAGTATAGAATTATATAATAAAATTATCAATTTATGATAAAAAGTCATCTAATATGATACAAAATCGTCATAAACGACAAATAACCACCACCACATGTGATCAAAATGCCATAAAAATGATACTGCCCGAGGGATAGAAAAATATTTAGATGTGATGTGATACTAAACTCGTTCAAATTTTTAGACTTGAAAAATATAATAATAGATACAGAGAAAATGAAACAATTCTAATGGATATAGAATAGATATAGATATTTAAAAGATTTAATGAAGAAAAGAAGAAAAAAGAATGAGAAGAGGAGAGAATATGGTCGTATGGGAGTCGGGTCGCGACGGGGCAGAGAGAGAGAACATTAGGGTTCTAGGGGGCGGAGGAAGAGCATTAGGCTTATTCCAAATGATAATCAGGCTAGATTTAATCTAATTATTTTATGTTGGAATGTAGGGCTGAGCATTCGGCCGGTTCGGTCTAGAACCGGACTGAACTAAATAGACCGAGAACCGAATAGTCAATATTTTTGGAACCGAACCAAAATTTTATTATGGACCGGATGGGATTGAACCAAATTTTTTTCAGTCCATATTTTTTTTAAAAAATTGAAAATTAAATAAGGTGAATTTTTAAGAAAATATGAATAGAAATATATAAATAAAACCAAGTAGATTCATATTTAGGCCAAATAATAAATCAATAATGCAACAATTAATACAAAATTGTATTCATCGAACATGTATTATATAAATATATATTAATAAAAATATATTATATATATAATATAAATAAATAATATATAATTTGGTGTATTCGGTCTGAACCGAATTTTTTTATTAAGGACCGGATCGAACCGAAATTTAATTCAGTCCGGACCGAAAAACCAAATAAACCGAAATTTCAAAACAAATAGAACCAAACCGAAATTACACTATTCAGTTCAATTTTTTAGTTCCCGTTCGGTTTTGCTCAGCCTCCTAATATGCTCCACATATTGGTCCGTTCCTCGTGTAAGCTCTAATTTACTTTCGAACAATTCATGTGAATCTACTAATTTAAGTATGTATGTCATATCAGCACTTTTTCTATATTTACTACGATGTACATGATAAAACTCCAAATATATGATCTCGTTGACCATAATATGTTTGTCGATGACTTGTTCATGATGTGCCTTTTACGAACAATGAAGATTTGAACTTCAAGGCAAAGTCTCACCGTTACTACACATATATGCAGAAATATATTGATGGAACTGCATATATTCATTAATTGGCAGTTATTTTCAACGTTTAATTGTGCAACTCGTATGTATTTCTTCGATATAAAAGTTGAACTTAATATTGTTTTGGATTTAAATATGTTGATGATATTCAAACAAATCTTTATTAGCATTTTTAAAGCATATACAACAGAACAGCAAAACAGAGACTCTTATCATCAGAGCAGCAAAATGAAGTTGCAGGCACAAGGTTCCCATAAGTGACCCTTCTGGTATAACAAAGTAACATTTGCTTTACCGTTTTACCATTGTATTGTAATGAAAGCACAATTGCAAAATTAAATCAGATAAGGCCCTTAAACATGTCAAAGGGGCTAAAGCAATGTCTCCGGGTTTTGGATGGCAAAGAAAGTGACAGAAAATGTAATTTAGGTTAAGGATTTTTTTTAGAACATCCTAGGTTGTGTTTACTTGGTGAAAATGGAATAAAAAATTATAAACAAATTTATGAAAAAAAAAGAATGTACGAGTGAAATCGTGAATGGACATGAGAGAATCTAAATTTTCTACTATGAGTATTGTAGGGAAAATGAGGAAGAAATGGAATAGAACATTCGTTCCAAAAGGGTTAGAATTCTAAGTGTAATGAATGAAGGAGTGAAAATTATATACATTTTCCCTAATCTCACTCAAATAAGAGTACAAATTTCATTCTACTCCATTGAAGTTGTGAAGTCTTTGCAAGTACCGAAGGATTCTTACATATATGCTTGGATTCTTACATATATGCTTCTGTTATTTACTTTTAACTTCTTATTTGTTTTGAAAATTGTGCCAGCTGCCAAGTGACCACATGATTCTATAGTCTTTTTCATAAAAAGTTTCAGAGACATGAAGGTGAAACAGAAAGCTTTAGCCTTCGACAATTAATTTTGTTTTCCATCCTTAATAAAGCTCAGTAAGAATATGAAACATAAAATGATGTGGGGATTAGGACCTGATAGCAAGATGTGCTGCATGAAATAGTGATGGTTTCTATATATAATCGGCCTTATTGTGCAAATAATTAATAAAGCCTGTTTCATGTTAGAAATTTAAGTGAAGAAACAATGACAAGATTAGCTTGCCAACTAGGATTTATTTATCAGAAGTAAAGTTCTGCACATAAAGAGCAAGAGGCATAACAAGTCACCTTTCTTTTAGCAGATGCATAGAGATCGACTATAGAGGATCTGGAGAATACTTTTCTTATTAGTAAGAACAGAGCCAGAAGCAGGAGGAAATGCAACTTGTCAGAACCAGATGAAGTTATTACAAGCACTGTTTATCTAATTATCTATCAATAGACGACATTTGTAATTTTGTATCCACACTGAGAAAAGTATATAAGATATAGTGGTAATCAACATTCAACGACGTGATAGTTCAAACAATCTCCTGAAGCAAATTTGGACAAGCCAGTAGGAACGATAAACAAAAAGCTAAATAGATAACAGGAGGTACAGAGGGACATTATGTAAAAAAGGATGACAAATGATTTTATTCTGATATAATTTTAATGCATACTTGGCTTGTCTTCCCAGAATGACTGGTACTTGGTTTTACTAATGTTACCCTACATTTTTGAGTTCTCGAATTTTTTTGAATAAAATGATTTTATTTCTGATACCAAAACTTCTTTTGTCAAAAAAAGAGCATGAGAAGTAGCTAGATCAAACAATTGAATTCTACTATCAACAGATAGGTAGCTGCTTCAGAAGGGAAATTACGTTACTCCTGGCGAACGCAAAACTCTTTAAGAGCAACAAAGGTTATTGTTTAAAACCTTTTCAAGGTCTAAAAGAAACCTTTATCTGATCAAGGCATAAGCAATAAGCAATATAATTGATATCATATAACTAACTTCTAATAAACTTATTATTACGTTGATTAATTAACTAAGATCCTTTATCGACAGCAGTGCCTGGACTAAAAGAACAAATAAGATGATAGCTATTATCACTGCTACCATGCAAATAATAGCAACGATACAACAACATGATATTTTTCCAGCAGGCCTTGGTGTGACTGTTGTCGATGCATTAACACTTGTGCCGATCAATACGGAGGCACCATTTTGGCCAGCCTGATGGTGTTCCGATGGGGCTACCGAGTGATGATGATGGTGGCTAGAGGCCATGCTGCTTGAATGATGGTGGCTAGGGGCCGTGCTGCTGCACATGTATGGTCGAGAGCTAGCTTGGGTTTTAATTAAGCTAATAGAAAGATTATATGCATTCTTAATGCACATATACGGGGCTAGCTCCGGTTTTAATTAAAGCTAATAGAACGATCATATGCATCTACAATTAAATATAGAAATCAGAAGATTAATATCCTTGACTGGGGTATAAATTAAAATTAAGAAAGATAGAAAAAATCAATCAATCAATCATCTAAGCGCTAAACTCGTTCTAATACATTTTCTAATTTTCTAAAAAATTTGATTAAAAAAGTTATGAAAATATTTATTATCTTTTATAATTGAGAATTTCTCAAACTTTTAAATATTGTAATTCAAATAAAGAATATTAATATTTCGTATTATTAGCTATTAGAACAATAGTTATATTGGTTACTATTTTAGTTAATTCTATGGAGTGCCAAGATAGAAAATATTGAAGAATAATACTAAATTGATTTAAAAAATAATAACTTATTATCAAATCTACTAATTACCTTTTAAATTATAAAAGTATAAATTTTTGATTAGAAAATTATGAAAATATTTGTTATCTTCTGTAATTGCGAATTTTTCAAACTTTAAAATATTATAATGGAAATAAAGGAAGTTCATATTTTGGGTCAACAATACGGACAATCAAAAGTTTTATTGGTTTATTGTACTTAAAAAGTATGTACAGTTTTGCGTTTCAAAGACGGGAACTAATTTTAAAAAGTAATTACCTTGTACCAAAAATACTAATTATCTTTTAAATTATAAAAGTAAATGAAGAAATAATAAATATCAAATTTAATTTAAAAAATCTATAAAACCTATTGAAACATCATAATTAATATTCAGTCCCTAATATGGATTAATATATGTTATAATTTCTGCATAGACATAATTTGAATCCTTTATTTACGATGATATTATATATGATGTGAACAATTATTCAATGTTAAAATAGGCTAATTTTGTGATTATTAATTTTAATGTGTAGGCTGATGAACAAATACAGATACACTAATGGCATTTTTTCACCGATTTTGGCCAACCACCTTCACATCCCCACTTTGCTCCTCTCCGTCGACATTCAGTTCAGTCATAACCAGCATCAAATTATGATAATCACGAAGACTAATATTTCGAATATATGTCATATACACAAATAGTCGTGTGTTGAAATTATAAAAAATACTTGAAAATTAATTTGAATTTCGGTATTATGATGATGTTACTAAGATTTAAAACACATACATGCATGTGCGTAGTTGAATATAAAAGTCCTGGCGAAGCTCATTGTTCACCCCATCGGTTTCCTTCACCTGGAAATGTGAATCACAATTGACTCTTAAATTTTGCCTAGCGGGTAGATGTTGACTGGAGATTGCGGTTGCCGTAGTTCTTTGCTAAAAGCAGATAAAAAAAGTATTTGATAAAATTTAAAATCTCAAACGGAGCCTAAAACTCAAAAAGATTCAGGTATTTGCTGAAATCTATGAGAGATATACTAAGCCAAGAAGATGTACTTGGTGCTAACAAGTACGTCTCTCTTTCTAAGTTCTAACCCTCCTTCACTTGCTCGTCAATTTTGATAATTTTATATGTCTTCTTCTGAAATCAAATTCTCTATTACTGAAAAGCAATTTCAAGAGTATTAGAACAAGGGACATTGATGTTGATATAGCTTCTCTAACTCTGGTTTCGTTGTTATGCATTTTTCTTTACGCTCCCCTGAACATATAATCTGAAACGGTTGGAAATATGACGAAGAAGTCTGCAGTGGCAATGATGGGCACTGCTTGAATAGCTAAGATTGATGTTTGAAAAAGCTTTTATTCTCATGTCATGTCTTCATATATACATATGCAATTTATTGGTTCAATTAATCTTATTGTTTTCTAGTAACCATATTTGGTGTGATTTTCGCATAAATACAACAAGGTTCTAAATGCAACAATAATGTGATGGTTAGATGTCGCCTGCAGTTGTGGTGTTCCTCATTCTAGCCTTCGATTATTCTGTCTCTCAATTTGTATTTTCTCACCCTCCAATAGTTCCATCATTTTCTGGTGAACACAAAGCAGGGTAATTACTAATAGAACCCATGAAATGTCGCACCGATGCAGAACACTATTGCAACTGCAATCAAAGCAAATTCATGTTTGGCCTGAATCAACAACCATGGGTTGTTTTCGTTGGATTCGATGTTGTAACCGTTGATTGCAGCTGAATCACTGATGAGGCTTTGGGGAACCTTCTATTAAGGACAACGGAATAGATAAATTAGCCGGACACTCGGTACTTGAAGAGTTTTGTATCAACTTGTGTTCTTGGCATATTATTAATACAGAACAATAGTACTCCGTATTTCTCTATTCACGAGTAAGTGTCAATGAAGAAAAGTTCTAATTAAGAATCATTAATTGTTAGTTTTTTAACCAAGTTTAATGTGTTTCTTAAAGTAGTACTCCTTAATTAACAAATGACCTACTATTAAAGATTACCGACACTTAAACAAGGTTTAGATTTGGTCTCCAAAATAAAGTAAAGGTAAGATTTTTTTCTTCTATTTCCTTTCTTTAAAGTACTTCTCTGTAATATATATTTCTCCATCAAATTCATTCAAGCTTCCCTTTTTCTTTTTGTTTTGGAGTTTGTCAAAAGATGTTATTATCTCGTAACTAGCACTTGTTTTTAGGGGACCGATAGATATATTACAGTTGAACAAGATCTGAGACCATGCTAGCATGGTCCATAAGCTAACTAATTACATATAATATCACCGACAAGTTAGATTTAAGACAATTTAACATGCATATAAAGTATATATGCTTATGCAACTACATCAATCAATTTAAAAGATTATTATTGATATAATTACAACTTGAACTATTGAATAGATAAGAATGTAGGCTCAAATTTTATTCATCACCTTAATAGCTATATGTTCTTCGAACATACCTCCCGAAGAATTAATTCTACATTATATATAGACAACAATACAACTATATTTACTTCAATAACAGTTGGAGAAGTAATAGACCCGCATTACTGAATAAATATACAGCATTACATTATTGAATTTATATAGGAAAAATTATTTAGAGTCCAGAAGTGAATGGCACGTTGGTGGAAGGCAACCATGAATTTCCAGCAATGAAACTCCCAACTGTAAACGGAGTTGCTTGACTAGCACTAGTAAGAACCCGAAAACCTGGCCAATTCACCCGATTTGCAGTCGATGCACCAGCACCCGTATTCGCATACTCAGCGTAGAACAATGTTTTTAAGGCGAAATTACCACTCCATGGCATCCAACCTTCAGGACGAACAAATCCATCAATAGATGTCTTCATGATAACTGTTCGCGAATATTCCTTCCACGGCCTTCCAAGATATGTTTTCACTGACCCTTGAACTGATTTAAGTTCATCAGCCGGTGTAATCCTGGAATTGTGGATAACAATTCCAGTGTTCTGGTTCGGATCAGTTCGGCCTTGAGCAGTGATTGTGTTGGTACCGTTTGGTGGTTTTCGGGGTCTAATGTTACAGTTTTGGAGCACAACAGCTGCGTTTCCAAATATGAAATCGACAGTCCCGTAAATATCACAGTCTCGGTAGAATTGCCTCTCAGAATGGACATAGAGAGTGTCTTGGTATCCTTCAAAGCTGCATTGATAGAAGACTGACAGATCTGAACCCGAACGGAGCGCCACCGCCTGGTGATTTTTCCCTCCGGCTGTGTTCCGGAAGGTGATTCCACGACCAATGAATCCGTCCCCTACTACAGCTGCAATATGGTGCATTCAAATTTTTCGTTAAGCTATGTATATAACATGCATCTTTTTCTTTATAACTACCTATGCATGCATGCAGAGGCGTATCTAATAAGGGATATTAGCAAAACATGTTCCTTCTAAAAAATATTTTAATAAAATTTTATCATTCAAATTTTTATAAAAATATCTTTTAAAAAATAATTTAACTACCCCATTAAAAAAAATTCATGAATCCAGCCGGCACACCTACCTTCCTCAGTTTAATTATTGATGATACAGTTGTATACTATGCAACTAGTGCATAAAGTTAATATACAATCGTAAATGTTTTGTTTGCGTCTACATAAAGTACTTCCTTTGATCCTCCGTCCAGGTCACTTTTGTAAAAAATAAATATCTCACATTACTTGTCTATTATCTCTTTTCAATATAATTTCATATATAAATTTTCAAAATGATTCTTGGACTAAAATATTGGTACTAATATTGATAATTAATATAATATAGTTATCATTCAAATTATGTATTAAAATTATCTCAATCAATATAATTAATATGAATATAAATTAAAACTAATTTTTATGTTAAAATTTCATAGATAATTTTTTTTAAAATAACATGTAAAATGGTATGAAGGGAGAAGAGAGTATATATCAACGTTATGTCAATCACATATTATCAACAAGCTAGGAGACATGCACGTTAAGCAGTAGCAATTTCAACACCAATGGAATCTTTGCAAACTAAATCGCATTATAATCAGTTTCAATGTCACAATCAATCATTAATAAAATGATAATTTGAGAAAGAACACAGTCATGTGGCACGACCTATTATATTTTATCATGATTACTACATAACTTCAGTTGTCACTACGTTAACAAACTACTTAATCTTTTTCATTCCCTGACAAATATGTCGGTAATAAAACTCATTTCTGATAATTAATTAATTAATTAAGATATAAAATAGAATAATAAAGTCAAGTATCTAATAGTAGTATTTTGTAATTAATCTTAAATGTTTTTAATAATTTAGATGAGTACGTAAGAAGTACCCCTCATGTCGACTTTTCAGAAAAACAAAACCACCATTTCTTTTTCCCTTATTTCTATGGGTCTAGTCTAAAAACATTTTATATCCGAAAGAGCTCAACAGACTAATTGTTGGGAGTAATAAAGAATTTTTCTGCTGTGCTCTATAGGTCCACAAACACGACTCCGCTTTCTTTTACTGTACATTAAAACTATTATTTACCTAATCTCTAATCAATACTTAATTAATGCAGTAGCTTTTCAGTGAATTTCCAAAGATGTTCTTATTTTATCCAAAAAGAATTATTTATTGGTAAAAACTTAAAATATTACTAAAATTATTGGAGAGCTTCCTTACGTTTAGAATCATTTATCATATTAAAAAATAAAGGCAATTGTATATATAGTTCGTAATCAGGATATCAAACTATGAGAAATTTTTCTTCCACTTAATTAACATGCAGATATGTTTCATGCATGTATATATAAACAGTGGAAAAAATTAGGGGGAAAGTTATATACACTTATTAAGTTAGTAGACAATGGACCCGTTTGTTTACCGGATAAATAATTTATAAATTTAAAAATATATACACTTTTCAACCAAATTAAAACCCCCATTAATATATACTAGGGTTGAAACTAGGGTAATTTGTGCACTATATATTACTAGCAAATATATATAATATATTACCCACGTCTCTTATAAAACAATAAAATTTTTAATACTCTTGAGACATTTCAATGTAATATTTTTATATACTCATTATTATAAATAAAAGTTTGGTAGGTGTGTTTTATACAGAAAATAATTAAACAATTATATAACAAATATCTATTTTATACTCTCTACTAAAAATATGAAAAAATGCTTACGACAAAGGGAGGGGACAAATAATTCAAATTGCAACTTACCGACAGTAGCAGAATTGAATGTGGTAGAGCCACCGTCCACACTTCTGCTTCCGGTGATTATAGTCTTTCCAATACCATCACCCACAAGCATAATGTTTTTCTGGCTTATCTCAACATTTTCATTATATGTACCTGCCTTGACATATATCACAAACCTACCACTTCCAGATTTTGCAGCTTTAACCGCAGCTGACACCGTCTTGTAGTTACCAGAACCATCCTGAGCCACCACCACATTTGCCCCGGAACCTGGCGAAGAAGCTTGTAGAAGCTTCCGGTCACCCGGAGAAACCCATGTAGGGAATTTACCCTTATAAGTTGGCTTATAAGAAGTGTTCCCTTTGTTCATAGCTAGACTGTTGGATATCAAATAAGACACATTATTGTTCATCAAGGGCAACACATTGTTACTAACTCCTAGCTCAATGAATCCAATTCGACATGTTTCGAGGTTTGTTAAAGCTGTGCTGAGCCATGTTTGAGTTTCAAGCTGGCTACACTTTCGGTAAGGATCAACCGTTTTGTTGATTCTTTGGACTGTATAATCGTAAAGCTTTAGACAATCGTCCCATGCAGCCGTTTCGAGTTTATTATGACACTTTGAGCCGAGACTCTTGGTGTTTTTATCGGCTTGCATGGCTTTGTCTAGTGCTAGTTTAAGCGACGCTTTGAGAAAATCTTGATCATTATCGATAGGACCATAGCTAGGATTATTGGTAAAGAAATATTCACAAGGCTTGGGGTAGGGTGTTTTGCTACACACACGTATTATTTCCTTGGGTGAGTAGGCATTAATTATGGGACTTAAAAAAAGGGACCAAAACGCTATGACAAGGAACAAGTGAGATGCCATTGTTTGAGGGTTTGAATGAAGATGATGGGTACATTTAGTTTCTTTATATAGGTGTTTAAATGCTGAAGTTGGTCCATTACAAGAGCTCGAGATAGTGATGCGCCAGTAGTTTTTATTTTGATTCGATGAATAGTTATTCAAATTAGTTGAACAATAAATGGTGGCTAAAGTCTTAAGCTTTTATCTATAACTATTCGATTAGAAATTTATTAGAAAGCTATTTCTCTAACGAATTTTCATAATGTTGACTTGATATCAGGATTCAGGAACTCGGCTGCGCACGCAATGTTTATCTCGACACATATTAATCCCCATAGTGGCACGAAAAGAATTTACGTATGCTCTGTGTATAATTTAGGAAAAAAATCTCATTTCAATCTTCAATGTGGAAGACTATGCATGTCAAGTAAAAATCTCTCTAGTTCTCGATTATTCTTGTACCATTTCATAATCTCAACACTGTAAGCGACATATACGATAACATATGTAAAATTGAAGAAAGTATCTTTAATTGGATGCTCTTCATTAGGTTCATACTCTCATTCTCAATATCCGTTGTGTCGGCTCACCCGATAATATACATTTACAATTGTATTCATACGATTAATTTTACGATTGCACATTAATTTGTATCCATGTCGATTAGTACTTGAGAACAGCATTGGGCCATTCTTTAATTACGATGTGCTGTTTTCTCAGGCAATACATCTAATTTTATGATCGAGGCCGACCAATCCATCAGGACCCTTCATGACAGAATATATACAGACCGGAATATACTGAAATCTCAACTTTGTGTACAACGTTGTAAAATACTATCGCTAAAAATCAAATTATGGTTCGAGCTAGTGACAAATCTAAGCGTCCTTTGCAAGTTTCATCTTATTTTAGCTAAGTTAATTGTTTTAAATTAAAAAAATTAACTGACGACAAAAGCAATAATCAATATTAAGTTGACTTGATGGGTAGAGGAGTGATATAATTTATTTTCGCTTGAATTACGTCATTATTTTTATGTTTGTGACCAAATATTGTTTGCAAGTTACTGTGTAACATTGTTCGTAGGACGGATATTCGATAAAATTTCCACAATAAATCTATCAAAATCTTCTTTTAACTTTCACATAAATAAAAGATTAAAGACTGGGAGGAAAAAATTGACAAGTCTTGCGAGTTTTGGCAAGTAAAGAGGCGGGAAAATAAAATAATAAATTATTGCCTAGGGGATATTAATTAATCAATCAAGTATTTAACTTGTGTCTCAACAATTTCGTCACAAATACCTTTTGACAAATATATAATTTTCTATTATTTATTAATTTTGTGACAGATTATTATTAAAATTTTGTCGCAATGTTAGGCCGTTCCCCTTGACTAAAATAGTAAAAATAGTAGTTCTATTATTTTTGAAGAAAAATTGAATTAGGATAAATATTGCCCGATCATTCTTCCTTATAAATATTTGTATTTGAGTATAGTTTATAAATTTTAATTTGAATCGAATTGAATTTTTTATTATTCAATTCAAACTTTTTCACTTAAATTAAATTAAAATTGATCAAATACGTGAATTATTTGTAACTTGTACAAATCAACAAAATTTGGAGTCCGATTTGAACTCGAGTACAGGTCTAACTACTCGAAATTTTAAAATATATTTTAAACTTAGTAAGGAGTACGACCGATATTAAAAACTTCAATGAGATATTTTTCAGAATATTATATAATCAAAATTGAATACAATTCAATTCTAATAATGAATTAAGTTTGAGAATATTTTTTTATCAGGAATTAATGAATTGAATTTATCAAAAATTAATTATGATTAAGTGCAACCCCTAATAGCCTTCTGATCCAAATTTATTACCAACCCAGATTTTTATTCAAAATTGAGTTCGAGTTAGATTAAACCCATTTTATGGTGTAAACTCAAATTTCAAATTACAGCTCTGTCATGTCAGCAGTTCCATGGGCCCTTACGCTAACTGATCTTATAATCATCGTGCTTAATTTCACTGCTCCCTGGTTATGTTAGTCAATATGCCATCATTTTACATGCTGACAAACGAGGAATCAATTTTCTATTGACACGAAATCTCGAATTTACGAGCCACTTTGATTACTTGTTATTTTTTAAATCTTACAAAATAGTCAAAAGGTTCTTGAGTAACGAATTTGACGATATAATCAAAAACATACTAAGCAAACGGTTCTATAGCACATTCTCGTATCCGTAAAACTACAAACAATAGCACAAATGCGGCATAAATTTGACACATAATAGAGATTCTAACCGAGCACATTACATGATTAAACCTAGTATAAACTTTATATATTCAATGAGTTGAAAATTTTAAAGGTGTGTTACATTGACCAGCAAAAGCAATAAAAGATAAAAATAATTTGGTTGTTTAAAACATTAAAAAATGTAAGTTGCTTGACTTAAATAACCATTATAGAGTGTTTGTGTTTTGAATGTATACGCTAACTAAGCGCTAAGCTAACAATGACATTGATAACTACCATTCAGCAACCGCAGTTTCGTGATAATTAGCATCGTGATATGTCTAGAAAATGAGAAGTATTTTTAATCTTCTTAACTGTTTTGTATGTATGTATCATATATATGGCTGATCCTCAGGCGACATACATTGCAGTTTTTATATATATTTTTTTCTGTAGATTTTTGAAAATGAAGAATAAGTACTTATTTTCACATGATTTTTATCCAACCTAAAATCGATTTTAGCTGAAATCCACCGTATCATAATATATCTCTTTCGTATTATAATAGTAGTACCCGTACACCACTTGCAAAGATGAACTGTTTTTTTTATGACTATATATATTTCGGTGAACAAATTTAGTACTTACGCACTAATAGTATTACTTGCAAAATTTTGACTTTTAACTCATTGTTATAATTAAGAAAAATAGAGATATTTTACTTGAGTTATAATTTAAAATTTATTGTGTATATATTTCTGTATTATATTCATAATATCTCGCATGATTTCATTAAATTGCACGATTTTTAAATTTTTCATACGGAACCGAAAGTTATAACAATAATACATTGTAAACATATAATAGCCGGGCAGAATTGAGAAATTTTAATAAAGAAAGTTCATTTCCGGTGAAAACGGATATCTTAATAATCCGTAAGGTCCTTGAATATTAATTAACATCATGCATGCATGGGTCTCAAATATCAATCAAGAACGGAAGATGGAGGAGAAAACGTAATGATATGTACAACTAAAGTACTAGCAGCTGGTGATATGATCTTGATTAGTGACTCGTTCTTCTAAGAAGATGAAATGTTATCCTCTAGGCTCTAGGCTCCATCTAAACTTTATAGGTACGACTGCATGTACAACTAGGTTTTGGTATGTGATAAACAAGACACATATAGGAAATTGATATATCACCCTGCATCTATCTATCTATATATCTTAATTTAGGTATTTTAAAATTAGTCAAAATATTAGTCACTCCGTATCTCATTTTTGATTCTTTTTAACTACTTATTTCTTTAATCAAATTTTAAATAAATATAAAAAAATTAAAAAATAATTTATAGGATTATATTTTATATATAATTTAAAAAGCATTCAAAGAAGTCAAATGGACAAAGTATAGTATACATTTATTGTTCCGGTATGGCTTAAGACAAATTTTCCAAATTTTATTGAAAAGTCTATTATTATTTGCATAAGGATTTTTGACTTAGAATATTACAGATATTTTCTATCATAATTAATTGCCACGTTGTATAAAGAAGCATTTGATAATCATCAGTTTATAAGTATAAAAACATACGTACTTTTTTCTAAGGTGTATTATTTTCACAAAGAGTTAAATATTAATTAGCTAGAAGTTAGAACAATATTAAAAGTAATCGTATCTAACTTCGTATCAATTTTACAATTTAAACAATATCAATGATACTTAACAAATGATAATTTGCGATATCTTCTTCTCTGCCAGACAGGCCGTAGTGGACGACACCACAAAGGATAGGAAAGAAAATTAAAGGTACAGTAGAAGCTGACATTATAAATCACCATCCAACCAACCAATAAACATACGGACCCTTCCAACATTATTCTGGGGTATATATACACTAAAAAAAAACCAATTGACGTTTGTCGTGTTCTATAAAAAAAAATCTTTTTTCATATAGTTATTAATTAAAATAGTTATTTACTATTTAGCAAAATATAAATAGTTATTTCCTGATAAAAAATAAAAATAATTATTCAGTATAAAATTGAATAACACTTTTATCCTTAATCAAGATATTATTTAACATATTTAATGTTTTCAATTAAGCAAATAAATGATATATGAAATGGAACAGTAACGAAAAATAAATTCTATATATAATTTTAAATATGACTCGGGTACCTATCGGTTCGATTTCTCCACGAGGATGTTGTGGGTTAATTAGTAAATTTATCTATAATTAATTATTTACTACTGCTAAAAATGCACAATGATAGAAGTTATATGGGGTTTTTCATAAATACTCAAATTTTAATTTTTTCTTGCAAAAATATTATAAAATTTTAAAAATATTTGCAAAAATACATTTTTTAACTTTGCAATCATGTTTGCAACTCAAATTTTAGAAAATATTTGTAAAAATACGTTGTACAACTTTGCAACCATATTTGCAACCTAATTTATAAGCTAAAATGTAAACTAAAATTAAATTTAAAATGCAACCTAAATTAATTATATAGTTCAAATTAAATACAACCTAAAATGCAATCACCCTATTTTTGCAAATATTTTCAGAATAAAATAGTATTTTTACAAATCTTTTCAGAAGTTGGTAAAATTGTAAATAATTTCACAAAAAGTAATATTTTTGGTAAATTCCCAAGTTAGGAGTTATATTTATATCAGCGGTAAAAAGGTAAAAAATTCATTATCTAACATTTTTCTATTGTATTTTGTATTTCCTGTCAATCGATTTCTACCTCTTTGGTTGAAAGCGATCGGCTTTATTAGTTTCTGATTGTAAATGTGGTAACATTTGCGTGCTTTATTAGTTTCTTACACTAGTACATAAATTCAAATTTGTTTAGGCACGGTCATTTTTATACTGTAAATATGTTAAATGCAGTCGAAAATATTTTACTAATCGGTCAGTATTTAGTGAGCATAATTTGTCTTTACAAACAATTGCTACAATAATTATTTAAAAAATAATAATAAAAATAATACTTACTAAACACATATAATATATATATATATATATATATATATATATATATATATATATATATCATTATCACCCGTATGTATCTACAGACATTAATAGTTAGCAGAAAAAGAAAGTATGACGAAATGACAAAATGCCATGAATTAATGATAATTCTTGGAATGAAATAGATCGATTGGCAGTTTGTGTTCGGACAACTTGCCATATATCTGAACCAAATGTCGTTTTACTGTATAAAACCGTGACATATACATATATGCCTGAGGATGACCTCATGTAGATTAAAATATTTTATAATATAAATATAAGAGTATTTATGTAAATACATAAAAAAACTTAATATTTATAAAAATATAACTTAGAATTTATACTAAAAATTATATAATCTTAGATAGCACCATGAGATCAACTCAGTTTTCTCTCTCTCTCTATTTATGTAATCTAACTTAATTGTGTTGATTATACATCCATTATAAATTAAAAACACAAGTATCCAACTGGAATTTATACGGATATTAATTAACGAACAAACCAGAAATACATCATAATTACAAATCGTAGTTAAAATTTGAAAAGGCTAGGTTTCCCATTGTTCAAAATAGATTAACTGCTTAACCCCTGGTACATGATTAAGTACTAAACTAGACTTCTATACAGTGGCGACTGGCGAAATCATGGTCGGGTACGTTGGTCTAAACAACAAACTTGATTGACTTTTAAAAGTTAATTAATGAAAAGGAAATCAAATTATGATTATTAGTTGAAATTAATAGAAATTTTATTTGAAACTCCAGCTTGATTACCTCGAACCAAAGGTTAATGAAAGGTTTTATATAATCTCAATTATTATTATAATTCTTTTTTAAATCAATTATTAATATAATTCTAGTAATTATGACTTTCATATTCCTCTAGCTAGAAAACAGCAAGTGCGTGTATATGATGTACGCGTTGATGTACCCATGCAAATTTGACATTTGGTTCTATCCTGCGCGGCTGCGCCTTATATCATTAATATCAATGACGTATTGATAAGCATGCACGCACTCGTCTGTTTCTTATATAAAATACTTCGATCGTACCACCATTTGTTTATATTTTGGATAGAGGGCGTTTTAAGGTGCATATAAACTACAGTTTTATAATTTATTTTTAATTTTTTTTCTGAATAAAAATTTAATTAATTTATTTTTAATTTTTTTAAGGTGCATATAAACTACAGTTTTAAATTTTTATTCAGAAAAAAAATTAAAAATAAATTATGGAACTATACTTTATATGCACTTTAAAATGTGTGTCGGGCCTTCTCTGCGAAACGTAAACAAATGGGTGGGACGGAGGTAGTACATATTAGACCAAGTTTTAATTGATTTCTTATAAATATTAAAAAATAATGGGTTATAGTGATTTAGGTAATGTCAACTCCAACAATATTTTCTATATTCATTCTCTATTATTAGAATAATAATAAATTTGAATTTAGTTAGTCTTAAAAAGGATGAAAGTGAAAAAAGAAAAAGAAAAGATGTAAGAAAAAGGGAGGAAAATGAATTTTTTTATTCAATATCCTAATGATGTAGGGAATCACCAGAAAACTGTTCGAATTATATTTTATATTATATTCGCTATGTTGGACTTGCACTAACAGCCGAAGCAAGCAAACGATATCCTATTTCCAGCATGTCTCCCGCATCACCTAATTAAATTGGTCGAAAAATCGTTTTATTATGGAGAAATCTTAAATTTTACGAAGTGAATGTGTAGGATCATATATTAATTATTTTAACAAAAACATTACCAATACAATTTCATTTTATATATATAAATGCTTTCATTTGAGGTTATATATAGTTATGCATTCTTCAAATTCTAAAAAACAATATATATCAAACAAAACGCGAAGCATATACAAAACTACGTATTTTCTCCTTAAAACTATATTTGCGTTGTCTATAAATATCTATATAAATGTTGTGTACCAGAAATTTTGATCATGAGTCGAAGTGAACAAAGTTGTACGGATATGATAGTATCTTGTTATTACTTATTACCAGCTATAAGTATTATTATATATATGCCCTTATTAGGGACCGAGTCAGGAAAATGATGTTGCCGGGACAAAATTATTTTTAACAACTCACTTCGTATATATTAATAAATTATAATTATTTTAATATATATTTATTAATAAAAAATATAAATATAATCTAATTTTTATATTTTCATTCATAATTTTTTTAAATATCATCAATTTTATCAAAAAAATTAAGATCATACACATAAATATATTTTTGGGGAGCGGAAAATGAAAATAACACTTTTTTAACAATAAAATATATAAATTAAAGAAAAATATATATAATTATTTTAATACTAATTACATGACTCTGCCGGATTTTGGGGCCTCCCACCCACCGATCGACCGACCGACCCGCCCACCGATATTTATGGATACTTTTGACATGATAAGCATAGGATTTAAAACCTTGCACAACCTAGTCATCACTACAAGAAAATCAATCAAAACCGACTGCCAAAATGCGTCAATTATAAAGGAAATCAGTCGGTTGTGACCATAAAATGGACCGATAAGGGTTGTCGGTTTTAACCTTGTTGGTTATGCCAAATTAGTCGGGTTTAACAATTATAACTGATCACTAGATTGGTCGGTTATATCCCTTGCCATTTTCTAAAAAGTGGGTTCATGTTGAACACATGTCTGGCACGTTGGACATAAAACCGACCGTCATGTGGTCGGTTATGTCCAAAGTCAACGGGGATATGGGCTGGTCAAAACCGACCGATAGGTAGTCGGTTATAATACATGGCATTTTTTAAGAATAAAACCGACCATCGTGTAGTCGGTTATGAGTTGTAAATTTTGTGACTTAAAACCGACCGATTTGCCATAACGGTCAGTTTTACAACAGAAGGGATGTAGGAAAAATATGAGACCTCATAATCGACCGTCGAAAACCGACCATCATATTCAAGAAGATGGTTGATTTTATCATGAGTACGGTCGATTATATTCATTGGCGGTCGGTTTACTGGAAATTGAACGGTAAAAAATGGTCGGTTTTATCTGTAATCGATTGGTTTTATCTGTAATCGATCGGTTTTATCTATTATTTGGCAAAAAAATACAGAATCGTAGGCTTGTTTCCTGTCAATTTCAATACCATATCAACATTATCAATATTAATCCCATACATCATCAACAGTAAATAAATGCACTGCAAAATTAAAATCAAAACCATCTGAAACCATAAATTAAAGAATATATAAACAACCACATTCAATCCAACAATACATAAACTACCGAAAACAAATTCAACCTCCAAAAACCAAATTCAAACATCCTAAACCAAATTCAAATTGATAAATATCCTCCCAAACCAACATTACAAACTGATAAACTAACATAATTTTTTCATATTTATTCATCTGACAACGGAACACTAGAATCACTTTCGAATCCATTAGCCATCTCCGCATCTTCTTCATCATTGTTTCCATTGCCCTCCCCATTAACTGAAACCTCGTTCTCATCCGTGAAATCCTTCTCCTCGTCAACATTGCGGATATTATTTTTTTAAACATAAAATATAAAACAAGTCACAAAATGAAAGACTAACTAACAGGGCATAATCATAAATTTGTACTCAATATTACCTCACGCATTTGTAGCACTTTTGCTTCACTTTTTTGAAGGATATCTTCAACCAAAGTAGTCACTATATGCACCATTTCACCGGATATGATATTGTTCCATTGGATTCAACTATTTTGATCGGCAGAGGGGATCAGAGGCCTTGAGTTCATTCCGTGCAAAATTTATGATTTCTTCATCGGATAATTGTCGAGAAAATTGAGTTGGATTGACACGAACTTCATCAAGTACATTGCGTACAACCGAGAAGTAAACATTATCCGAGAGGATGAATTATTGTCTTTGAGCGGATGACGATGATGATCCCGTTTCGTCACGATGTGCATCCCTATAGCGTGTAGCAAGTGTAGGGACAAGATCGGTAGCTCGAGCGTTGGGGTACCCAACAAGATAATTTTTTTCGGTTTGTCGCGTTCGGGCACCCGGTCGCTTGCAGCCACCACTCAAAAGGCTCATCTCGATCACCGGTTTGGGTCACCAACACCGACATCCTTTCCAAAATATTTTCATATCGTTCCTACACATATTTCAAAATCAGTAATAAACATGTCACAAGAAGGGATATATATTCGAAAAAATTGAAACATGACTTAATTGGATAAGAAAATACCGCAAGACGAGTAGGGCTCTTTTGGATTTTCTTTTTCGTTGTCTTTCAAGAAAAAAAAGTAAAATTAGGCTCTTAAGATAAAATGTGTGTGCGTGTGTGAGTGTGTGTTTCCATCTTAATTTAGATAAAATTAGGCCCTTAAGATAAAATTTATACATCTTTAACACTATTGAAAGATCGGGCACCGACACTATGTAGCCTTTTTAGCTTGTTCCGGTTGGCGGATCCATTGGTCGACCGATACAAATGAGCTTCACTCTCCCAATATTTTAACAAATCTTCCTAAAAAATTTTGGACCAATATTGTGGTCTTAAATCTTTTTTAGGAACCCCCTTCTCCTTTGATTATTGTTCAACCCCACTCTTAATCTCGTTCATTATTCTCCTACATGTGTTATTTATATACTTTTCAATGATCTCTGTTGTTTTTGTTCGGCTTTGTCCTTTTTGATGCTTATAATATTTCTACAAAAATACAATATTAATAAAAATTTCATCAATTCAAGAAATTAACATAAATCGTTACATAACTTAAAAACCAAGAACTAATTATTTATTACTTACTCTAAATTCATTGACTCGCTCAGTCAACCACTCGGGATGATGATAATCAATGTCACTAAAGGTATAATGCCCAATGGGCCACCTTTCCCAAATCATGACAAGCAAGGTCTTTTTGGTTTCATCATTTTCAACACTACATAATATTATAGTATATTAATAAACATGTTAACAAATAAATTAAAAAGACAATTAATAGCATTATACTAATTTCAATCAATTAACCCACACAAAAATGTTAACAAACAAACATGTCTAAACAAATAAAGTAAACTTACTGTCGACCAGAGATATTGATGCGTTTAGGTCGCTCCGAGACTTTACTTCCAAACATTCCAGTTGAATGTGAACGTGGTTGCCTCACACTCCTCCGAAAATCACCCTCCGATGTCCTATTTGCTTCAACCTCAGGATCCGATTCTGTAGACTCATCACGTAAACCTAACGTTCTCTCAACCGTCTCCGCCGTCTTTCTTCTCGAAGCCCTCTTCTCCTTTATCGGCTCCTTCCCCTTCCCCTTTCCTTTCTCGTTCAGGCCGTTAGCTTTAATATTATTTTAATTATAATTTTTAATTTAATTATAATTTTTATTTTAATTTAATGAAATTTTTAAAAATACACTTTTTCATTTAATTATATTTTTTAATTGATTCATAATACAACTGATTAGTCGATCAGAGATCATTGACCTAACTCTTTATAAAAATAATTTTTTAATATTTAAAAATATAATTTTTTTAATTATATATATATAGTTATATAATGTGTATGATCTTAAATTTAAAATTTTTAATTTTAATATGATGTTTCAAATTTATAACAAATTATTGTATATGTAAATAAACACAAATTTTATGTATTATATAGGGACGATGCTTGATTGGTTCAAGGTGGTCATACTCCCTTAAATTTATATTATTTATTAACATAATTCTCAATTCATGTATCATAATCTAAGTATTTATTTCAATGTATGCTTACCTATATAAAAAAAGAAATATTTGGGAGTTTTAGTACCAATTTAATTATTGATGGATTATGTGATTTAAATGAACGTAAAGCTTTACTTTAATTTTCAATATATTGAATATATTGTTATATAAATTGTTAGGAAGCAAACACTGATGACTGTCAGAGAATACAAATCAGAGTTTACATTGCTGACGTCATCAGAGTTTAAGGATCTGTCGGATAGAGTTTAATCTATCAGAGAATACTCAATCAGAGTTTACTCTATCAGAGAATACTCAATCAGAGTTTACTCTAACAGAGAATGCTCTATCAGAGAATAACAACCAACAGAGTTTAATTTCAGAGTTTGTGGAGGAAGCAATTTCGAATCAGAGTATGAAAAGGATAGTAAGAAGGAATCCTAATTCAAGACTATTTCCTTATGTAAACCTATTCTGTTTCTAATTTGATTTATAATTGAATTATAGATGTGTCTATATAAACACAGACATAGGTTATCTCAAAGTAATCTTTTGCAAATCGTATTATTCATAACCTAGCAGCTCTTGAGAACAAAGATCTTCTTGAGAGAGTTTTGTAACCTATTCATTGTCAATACAAAACAGTATTCATCTTTTACATACTTGTGTTCTTAATCGATTTATTGGTACTATTACATTCAATCCCCCTTCTATAATAGGTTAATTATCTAGGAAACAATTGGTATCAGAGCAGGTAGTTTAAATTCAACTGTTAGATCACAAATCATGTCTGGAAATAAGTATGAAAGCATAAAAATTCCAATCTTAAAGAAAGCTGAGTATCCTACATGGAGGGTAAAGATGTTGATGTTCCTAGAGGCAACTGATCTTGATTACTTGGACAGGATCAATGAAGGCCAGTATATGCCAACAAAACTGGTACCTACAACTATTGTAGATGGAAGACAAGTTCCTGAACATTACACCCTCAAAGACAAAAATGAGTGGACTAATGAGGAAAAATAAGAAGTCCTCAAAGATGCCAAGGTAAGAAACATATTACACAATAGTCTTGACTCTGTAATGTCAAATAGGGTAATAGCATGCAAAACAGTTAAGGAGATCTTGGATGCTCTGGAAGTTCAATGTCAAGGAACTAGAGAAATCAAGAAAAATAGAAGATTTGTGTTAATTCAGGAGTATGAATACTTTGAAGCCAAACACTACACCATAAGTGCTCATATGCAATGCTCTCTGATGTTGCCTTATGTGCCAAATGGTGTCGCCTTAGGCATGAAATCGAAAAAGGCAACACTTTTTGAGTGTTGCATCGGCGGCCATTGCCTTTGACCTCTAATGCAACGCTTTTGTTGTGTAATGCAACACCGCTGAAAGTATTGCATATTGGTCATAATGCAACACCACCATGTTATAAATGCAACAAAATTTAGTGTTGCTTTAAATGTGAAGTTGAAACAAATGTGGGCCAGGTTAGCAGTGGGGCCCACCAGTGCCACGTCAGCAGTGTGGTCCAATAGTGCCACGTCAGCAATGGGGCCCATTTTGCCACGTCAGTAGTGGGTCCCACCAGTGCCACGTAAGCAGTGAGCCCATTTTTGCCACGTCAGGAGTGGGGACCAATAGTGCCATGTCAGCAGTGAGGGACCACCAGTGCCACGTCAACAGTGAGGGACCACCAGTGCCACGTCAGCAGTGGGGGCCCCCAATGCCACGTCAGTAGTGGGGCCTGATCTTATGCAACACTTTTATGATATAATGCAACACTAAATTGAAAGCCTTTAGCAACACTAAATTGGTAAAATGCAACACTAAACTGAAAGCCATGCAACAACAATATTAACATTGGCAACAGTGTATTGTAATATATTGCAATACTAAATATTCATAATGCAACACTTATAAAAGCAAAAGGCAACACTTTTAATAATTTTTTTGCAAGAACTTGTTTGTACATAGACATCAATACCATAAAAAGACCAAGTCACATATCCAATAACCAACCAATCCCATAAACATCAAATCTACCTAAACAACCAATACCATAAACATCCAATTTACCTAAACAACTAACCAATTCACCTGAACAACCAACCATGGTAGATAATTAACTACCAAAATAAGCTACCAAAAGTCTAACTTTAAAGCTATGAAATCTAACTTGAACTGTACCAAGGCTACCAAGTTTTTATACTAGATACAATAACATAATAATATTTTGACGTGATTGAGATGGCTCAATTACATAATAAGATTACGACGCGGTTGAGATGGCTCATGAAGCTCTGTGGATGTATTTGCGTAACTGTAAAATAATAAACTCGGGATCAGAATTGTTGGAAAAGAAAATCTCATCTTACTTCAAAAGCTTGTATAGGCAAGTCACTACAAATATTTGGCAGATTTGTTTGCACTTCGATAACTGGTACCTGGAACATTTTCAAGAATTCCTTCTCCTGAAATAATAATGTTATGACAAAGCATCATATGAATAATTATGGAGATTATAATTCTACAAGAAATGAACAGATTAGCATAATTTTCAGATAAAAGAATCAGCCATACTTTTGTCTATGCAGTCATCCTGAAAGCCTCGAATATAACTTAAATAGTGATTGGTACGTGATTTCGCCACAAGAATTGAATTGGCCTATTAAGGACACATTAAAAGTAAGACATAGTTGAACACAAGAAATATTAGAACCGTAAACCTCCTTTACCCTCCATGACTTGGTGAATCCCCTCATACCATCGTTTTTTCAATTCAACCCTTCATGTCAACCGCCAATATATTTTAGAAAAAATTAGAGAAAATGGAGAATAAGTAGATTTTAATAGATCAGATGAAATATAAAGCTTCAAAATTGCAGGAGATAGATTTTCAAAGTACACAAAATCCATAATCTATACAATATGACTGAATATTAATAACTCAAGAATATAATTCAATATTTTTACTGCTGCATTAAAAAGGGAAATTAGAAACTTTTTATTTTTATAGTTTTTGTTAAAAAAAATCGAAAAACTTTTAATTGTGAGAGAACTATATTGTATAGAATAAAGAGTGACCAAGTCAAGTAGATATATAATTAAATTTTAGAACTAGAAATTGATAAACCTGGTAAGAAACTAAAAAGATGTAGATGCTCTGCCACATTTGAACGCAAGACAAAACACATATATTATTGGCCTCTTGATTGAGTGAGACTATGAAATGCATGGCCATGCTCAAATATTGATTTGTTTAAATAGTCTACTCATTGATCAAGGAAACCAAGATTAAACGTTGAAGAGGATGACACTATACATGCCTCGAGTTTTATCTATAATATAAGGTTAAATGGATTATATTACATTGCACATTATTCACGAAAGGTTTAATTGAATCACCAATTATTATTGTTACTTGGGTAGCAATGATGTATTACTAGATGCCGCTCATTGTTTATAATTTTATTATTAGATAATAAAATTATTGCCAACGTAATAATAACCTGAAGGGTCACACACAAAAAACGTCAAAACGGAGGTTTATTTAAATTATGAATTTAAATATATTATTGTTTATTCGAATTTAATTATTAAATTAATTAAGTAGGACTTGATTAATTATATTAGAATTTGGATTTAATAAGTATTATTATTATTTGAATTTAATTATTGAATTAATTAAGTGGGACTTGATTAATTATATTAGAATTCAGATTTAATAATAATAATAACCCAAAGTCATAATGGGTTTTGGAAACCACATGGATTAGGGTTAGGCCCAAAATCTCTCTCTCCCCTATATATACATAATGATGTATAGTATTAGAGTTTAATCATCAAATTTCGTTTTAGAGAAAAACTCTAGCTGCTCAACATCAAGAGAGGCTAGAGAAAGAGAGAGAGAGAGAGGCAAACAATTCGGCTAGTACCGACTCCGGTGATCGTAGGACGATCGGACGTTCGTGTGGACTTCTTTAGAGAGCAAATCTTTGCAACAAAGGACTGCTGTGATTCATCTTTCTGGACCTCCATTAAACAGTATACGAAAGCTTCGTTAAGGTACAGACTTCTTCACCATAATCATCCAACGTTATACATGGATCCTGCGATTGGGTTTCGATTTTTTTTATTGTTTTTACGTTAATTCCGCTGCGTTTTCATGCCCGAAACTCATCAATGGCATCAGAGCTACGTGTATAATGGGATGATTTGGTTATGTGTTTAACAGTTTTTCGATGTATGTAAACATATATATGATATGCCATGACTATATATTGATATATATGTTTTATATGATTTTGAATATATGATATTCATGTGTTGTATAATCATGGGATGATTGTGTGTATTGCTGTATGTATATGATACATGTTTGTTCTTGTTATGGAAATCGTATTCGATAAGAATTCTGAAACAGCTTCGGTAGATTTTCTGAAATCTGTGTCCAGTGTCCAATTTTCGCAAACGATATGTGTTTTCTGACTGGAATCATATCACTGAGCAATACTGACTTTGTCAGCTTCGCGTCTGTAAGTCGTTTAAGGACGTTACAGTCCCCGAAACGGCGATTTATTTATTTCTGAAATTTATTTGATTTTCTGAAATTTCGAAATTTATTATATATGATTATATGATATGTTTATATAATCTGAGATATATTACATATGTTATGTGATAACATGGTGGATGGTTATGGCCTAAAGACCCATAGGAAAGTGGTTTTGTTTTATGGTTTTGGTTTCTAAATACGACTTGCATGTCGTTTATTCATTGTAATTGTTAATCTCGAATGTAACTCGAGTTCTTCTTGTAATTTCATTAGAATAGATTTATTTATTATTCAATGTAATTGTTCAATGGAGACTTGGAAGCAAGGAAGCTAGTAGGCAATCTAGATGATGGAGCAATGAAGAAGATAAAGACGTGTAATAGTGTAGTATTTGAAACCACCATAGATTGACCTTGATAATTCCATTAGCTTGGAAATATCACATAGGATGGGGCCATAACGAAACACGTTTAATTTACGCACAATACATATATGTATATGAATGCATGTGTAGATATGTATGTGTTGGAATGATGTATGTAATAGATACGACACCCATGCCATGTCTGCTTAAGAAAGATAAAATCTGTAACGATTCAAGATTTTAAAATTAACAAACGATCATGAGATTCTTGTGTTTATGAAATATGGATTTTAAAACACGGAATTAAATATGGATTTTGATATCTATAAACTGGGATTTTCTGACAAAAGCGGATATGCGTATTCGTAAGGTTGATGGGTTTTAAGTGTGACCATTGGTATCCTCCATCTACCTGGGAAATGAACAATTTAAAATGTCAATTTGAAATATTTGGTTCAAGGAAAAATTGAGGATCTCTTTATGATGTGATCATGATCGCTATAAATTTTCTAAACCCCTTAACAAAATATTAAGTTTTACTCGGATGCTTTCCAATGAATGAACACTCATCAAATCCTAGATCGATTAGGGGAAGGACTGTCAGTGACAGGGGACTCCTATCTATCGTGGTGAGATGCGACGAATATAAACGGTTATATTCGGCCGTTGTATCATTGGGTCTAACTTAACTGAGTCGTCATAATAAGGTGAAAATAAACGGTTATATTCAACCATTATGAACTTAGAAGCATAGAGTTTGGTTAAAAGTCTATTAGATAGATAAGATCAATCGTTGTTCACCAAACTATCCAAGAATTATATATGATATAATTGACAACCGTTGTCTACCTAAATAATCATTTTTAAGGACTTCCAGTGGTTGACTTAGGACATGACGAAATATGGATCTTGGCTCACTAGAAAGAATTATGGGATATACTTTCCAAATTAATAGTAAGGGCTATTAATTTGATAAAAATAGTGGGAGATATATTATGAATATATCATAATCATTTGAACATAATAAATAACTCAGACAATCTAATGTTTATTTTATGCATTTTAAACATTGTAAATATTTAAATGTCAAAGAATACAAATACTTTCTCCGTACGAGCAACCCTTGAGAAGGACAAGCTGACAGGAACTAACTTCCTGAATTGGTATAGGAATTTGAGGATTGTCCTCAGGCAAGAGCGTAAGCTCCATGTCATTGAAATTCCTTCACCTTCTCCTCCTGCTGAGAATGCAACTCGCGTTCAGCAAAATGCTTATCAGAAGCATATTGATGATGTGAATGATATTGCATGTCTCATGCTGGCAACCATGAGTGCTGAGCTTCAAAAACAACATGAGCATATGGATGCTTATGAGATGATTAAACACCTTCAAAGAATGTTTGAGGGACAAGCTCGTCAAGAAAGGTTCGATACGAGCAAAGCACTGTATGCTTGCAAACAGGGAGAGCGTGAACCTGTTCAACCACATGTTCTGAAGATGATAGGTTATATTGAGTATCTTGATACTTTGGGTTTCCCGATTGGTTTGGAAGCTTAGATTGACTTAATCTTGCAATCTTTGAACCGCAACTATACTCATTTTGTTATGAACTACAATATGAATGAGATAGACAAAACACCCACTGAATTGTTGGCCATGTTACGAACTACTGAAACCAACATGAAAAGGCTGAACCTGCTGCCATGTTGATGGTAGATAACAAAGGTAAGGCTAATATGAAAGGCAAATGGAAGGGAAAGAAGAAGATTGGATCTGCTTCTGGTCCCAAGCCAAAGGCTAATCCCAAACAGGCTTTAAAGCCTAAGGGTGTTGTTGCAAAGGGTGATTGTCACTATTATGGTAAACCAGGTCATTGAAAGAGAAACTGTCATGCTTATTTGGAGGATCTGAAGAAGAAGAAGGCTGGTCAAGCTTCTGATTCAGGTATTTATGTTATAGAGGTCATTTATCAACTTCTACATCATGGGTATTGGATACTTGATGTGGTTCTCACATTTGTATAAATGTACATGAACTACAAAGGAGTATGACTTTGGCTGAAGGAGAGGTCGACCTACGAGTTGGCAATGGAGTAAAGATTGCTGTTTTAACTGTAGGGACTTATTATTTATCATTGCCCACTGGGCTTATTTTAGAACTTGAGAACTGTTTTTACGTGCCTGCAATTTACAGAAACATTATTTCGGTTTCTTGTTTAGACAAGAAAGGTTTTGAATTTTTAATTCAGAACAATAGTTGTTCCTTTTCTTTGAATAATGTTACCTGTGGGGTTGCACGTTTATTTAACGGTTTATATGTTCTTGATTTAGACACTCCTATCTATAATGTGAATAACAAACGTCTTAAAATAAATGACTCAAATCAAACATACCTCTGGCACTGTCGTTTAGGCCATATAAATGAGAAGCGCATTTCCAAGTTACATAGGATGGATACTTGGATAAGTTTGACTTTGAATCATACGAAGCATGCGAACCTTGTCTCATTGGAAAAATGACTAAATCTCCTTTTACTGGACAAGGTGAAAGGGCCACTGAACGATTAGAACTTATACATAGTGATGTATGTGGTCCTATGCGTACTATGACAAGAGGTGGCTTTTACTACTTTATCACGTTTACTGATAATTTCAGTAGATATGTGTATCTTATGAAGAACAAATCCGATTCTTTTGAAAAGTTCAAGGAATACAAAGCTGAAGTAGAAAAGCAAACTAGCGGAAGTATTAAGACTCTACGATCTGATCGTGGAGGTGAATACTTAAGCCATGAATTTAAAAGTTTATTAAAAGAGTGTGGTATTGTATCACAACTCACTCCTCCCGGAACACCACAATGGAATGGAGTTTCTGAAAGGAGGAATCGTACTTTGTTGGACATGGTACGATTGATGATGAGTCATGCAGATCTTCCAATTAGTTTCTAGGGCTACGCCCTGGAGACGGCTGCTTATACACTTAACCGAGTTCCTACTAAAACGGTTCAGAAGACTCCATATGAGATATTTGTTGGGTTCCGAGGCATAAAACGCAGCGGATTAAACGTAAATATAACAAAAATTCGGAACCCTAAACGCAGGATCATGTATAAGCCTAGACTGATTATTGTGAAATGGAATCATACCTTTGTCTGGTCTTGGTTTACACGAACTCAACGGAGATCCTAGCTTTCACGACTTGTGTCTTCCTCTCGAAAACACCTCAATGGTATCCACACGAGCACCTTCAAGAACGTCCCACGATCTTGATTACGGAATGGATTGTACTAGCTCCTTTGATGATTTCGAATTTGTTTCTGCCTTGCTGTGCTTGCTGCTGCCTCTAGGGATTTTGTTTCTCAAAAACGTAATCCCTCTTAACCCTATCATTATCTATTTATAATGCTGGTTAAGAGGCCCAATCAGCAAAACCTAACCCATGTAGGTTTAGAATAAATAATAAAACCGAATTTCTATTATTTAATTAATAACTAAGTCATACTTAATTATTAAGGGCAGAATTCAAATTCGAATTTTATTATTTCAATTAATTAAGTCTCACTTAATTAATATAATAAAATTCAAATAATCATCAATTAATTTAAATCTATAATTTAAATTAACTATTCCTTTAAGTGATCTATGTGTGTGACCCTATAGGCTATTATTTAATTAGCAATAATTTTATTCTCCAATAAAATTATAAACAATGAGCGGTATCTAGTAATACATGATTGCTACCCAATTAAATAATAATTAAATCGTGATTCGATAAAACCTTTCATGATTAATATTTTCGTGTAATATAATCCCTTTAACCATATATATTATAGATTAAATTCGAGGCATGTATTTAGTCATCCTCTACAACATTTAATCCGGGTTTACTTGATCCATGAGTAGACTATGAAAACAAATCATTATTTGAGCACGGTCATGCATTTTATAGTCTCACTCAATCAAGAGGCCAATAATATCTCTCCTAATTATAGGAGGGTTAAATCCTTTATCTATCATTCATATTTCTCATACGACTCATGATATACCCGATGTCCACTTTTATCATTACCCGGTCAAAGGTAACTTTTAATGTAGTCAAAGTATATTAATCCTCGTACAGAAATATAATGATCTCAAGTCAGAGGATCGTTACACCATTATCACTGTGAGTCTTTCTTATGACTTTATTAAACATGAAGAATCTCACTGTGGGTCTGTCCAGTACCATGTACTCCTGCATGTACCTATGTGTTGACTTTAGTATCCCCATACTTATAACCAATAAGATGTGGTTATCAGTCAAACAACATACTAGTCTATTTATGTATTATTATTGTCCTATAATAATAATACTCGACTAGGGACATTTAAGAATATGATCTATTATATAATCTCAAGTTCAAGTCATGTACTAAACTATACAATGTGTATCATGATTCTAAGGACATTTATTATGCTAACAAATATATCGCAGTAATTAAAGTCATAATAAATATGTTTATTGAATAATCAATTGACACAAATGTTTCTGAGTTATTTATTATGTTCAAATGATTATGATATATTCATAATATATCTCCCACTATTTTTATCAAATTAATAGCCCTTACTATTAATTTGGAAAGTATATCCCATAATTCTTTCTAGTGAGCCAAGATCCATATTTCGTCATGTCCAAAGACAACCACTAGAAGTCCTTAAAAATGATTATTTAGGTAGACAACAGTTGTCAATTATATCATATATAATTCTTGGATAGTTTGGTGAGCAACGATTGATCTTATCTATCTAATAGATTTTTAACCAAACTCTATGCTTCTAAGTTCATAATGGTTGAATATAACCGTTTACTTTCACCTTATTATGACTACTCAGTTAAGTTTGACCCAATGATACAACGGCCGAATATAACCGTTTATATTCGTCGCATCTCACCACGATAGATAGGAGTCCCCTGCCACTGACAGTCTTTCCCCTAATTGATCTAGGATTCGATGAGTGTTCATTCATTGGAAAACATCCAATTAAAACTTAATATTTTGTTAAGGGGTTTATAAAATTTATGACGATCATGATCACATCATGAAGAGATCCTCAATTTTTCCTTGAACTAAATATTTCAAATTGACATCTTAAATTGTTCATTTCCCAGGTAGATGGAGGATACTAGTGGTCACACTTAAAACCCATCAGCCTTACGAATACGCATATCCGTTTTTGTCTGAAAATCCCAATTATAGATATCAAAATCCATATTCAATTCCGTGTTTTAAAAATCCATATTTCATAAACACAAGAATCTCATGATCGTTTGTTAATTTTAAAATCTTAAATCGTTACAGATTTTATCTTGTTTAGCATGGCAAGCATGGCATGGGTGACGTATCTAATACATGCATACATCATTAATCTAATTAAAGCATGCATCTTCTACTCTACACATATATTCATACATCAATATGTAAAGTGCAGTATGTAAACGTGCTTGGTTATGGCCCCTTTCCTATGTGATCCTTTCGAGCTAATGAAAGGATCAAAGTCAATCTATGGTGGTAAAATATAAATACAATTACATGTCTTCATTCTTCTTGTATTCATGGGTGCTTGCTCCTCTTTTTGGATCATCCTTCAATCTTCAAGTACATTACATGGAATAATTGAATACAACCTATACTAATGTACTTACATAAGAAAACTCGAGTTACATTCGAGGTTAAACAATTACAAGAATGAAGAAAATGACATGCAAGTCGTATTTATAAAACCAAAACTAAAAACCATTAATCCAGGGGTCCAAAAGGCCATAACCAGCACCATGCTCAAGTACACAACAAAAATAATGCGTGGGTCCGGGGGCGGCAACCCCTGGGCGGGGTCCGGGGCGGCAGCCCCAGGCGGGGTCTGGGGGCGGCAGCCCCCAGCTGGGGATAGATTTTCAGAGTACACAAAATCCATAATCTATACAATATGATTGAATATTAATAACTCAAGAATATAATTCTATATTTTTACTGCTGCATTAAAAAGGGAAATTAGAAACTTTTTATTTTTATAGTTTTTGCTAAAAAAAAACGAAAAACTTTTAATTGTGAGAGAACTATATTGTATAGAATAAAGAGTGACCAAGTCAAGTAGATATAATATTAAATTTTAGAACTAGAAATTGATAAACCTGGTAAGAGACTAAAAAGATGTAGATGCTCTGCCACATTTGAACACAAGACAAAACACATATATGATGTTAGTATTGGTGTCCTAGAGACAATACTTTTAATGTTTTATTGAAAACAATTAAGGATTATGTTTTATGTGATTATTTAATTAATATTTATTATGTCTTTATTTACTGCGTCATAAATTGAAAGAATAATTAATGTCCTTGGAATATTAATACGTAATATATATCTTTAAGTATGTGACTTAAAAATGAGATTATATGAATAGTATTTTATTCCTAAAATTCTTTAGTCAAGTATTATTATTTAAGGACAGTAATAATGCAATAAGAGTAGTATGTTTGTTGACAGATGACCACATCTCATTGGTCATAGGTATGGTGATACTAAAGTCAAGAACATAAGTGTATGTATCAATACATGACACTGGAAAGACCCGCCGTGAGATTCTACATGTTAATAAGTGTCATAAGAAATCTCACAGTGATAATGATGTAATGATCCTCTGACTTGAAATCATTATATTTCTATACAAGAATTAATATACTTTGATTACACTCAAAGTTACCTTTAACAGGGTAATGATAAAGATGGACATTGGGTATACTATGAATCATATGGGGAATATGAATGATAGATATAGGATTTAACCCTCCAATTCTAGGAGTGATATTATTGGCCTCTTGATTGAGTGAGACTATGAAATGCATGGCCATGCTCAAATATTGATTTGTTTAAATAGTCTATTCATTGATCAAGGAAACCAAGATTAAACGTTGAAGAGGATGACACTATACATGCCTCGAGTTTTATCTATAATATAAGGTTAAATGGATTATATTACATTGCACATTATTCATGAAATGTTTAATTGAATCACCAATTATTATTGTTACTTGGGTAGCAATGATGTATTACTAGATGCCGCTCATTGTTTATAATTTTATTATTAGATAATAAAATTATTGCCAACGTAATAATAACCTAAAGGGTCACACACAAAGAACGTCAAAATGGAGGTTTATTTAAATTATGAATTTAAATATATTATTGTTTATTCGAATTTAATTATTAAATTAATTAAGTGGGACTTGATTAATTATATTAGAATTCGGATTTAATAAGTATTATTATTATTCGAATTTAATTATTGAATTAATTAAGTGGGACCTGATTAATTATATTAGAATTCAGATTTAATAATAATAATAACCCAAAGTCATAATGGGTTTTGGAAACCACATGGATTAGGGTTAGACCCAAAATCTCTCTCTCCCCTATATATACATAATGATGTATAGTATTAGGGTTTAATCATCAAATTTCGTTTTAGAGAAAAACCCTAGCTGCTCGACATCAAGAGAGGCTAGAGAAAGAGAGAGAGAGAGGCAAACAATTCGGCTAGTACCGACTCCGGTGATCGTAGGACGATCGGGCGTTCGTGTGGACTTCTTTAGAGAGCAAATCTTTGCAATAAAGAACTGCTGTGATTCATCTTTCTGGACCTTCATTAAACAACATACGAAAGCTTCGTTAAGGTACAGACTTCTTCACCATAATCATCCAACATTATACATGGATCCTGCGATTGGGTTTCGATTTTTTTTATTGTTTTTACGATAATTCCGCTGCGTTTTCATGCCCGAAACCCATCATATGAAAGATTTTCAACAATACCAAGTTGAATTTTCTATCCACACTAATCAATTCCATATCTTCTATTTTGTCATTGCCTCCTCTATTCTTATGTTCACAGGTTCTAAAGGATTGCGATATCATATCTCAGGGGCAATTAGTGTAAAATATAACCTACGTAGAATGTAAACTCTACTGTATTAACAAGTTGCAGATTTACAAATTAATCAACACACATTAGCGGACTAGTGCTCAATTCTCCAAAAAATTAAAAAGTAAGCAAATGCAGATATAAATATGTCCTCAATAATATACACTACTAAAAAATATATAAGCAGACAGATATCTACGAGCTCATCAACAATATATACAACTAAAAAATAAGAAAGCAAACACACATCTCCAAAATCTAATTGCAATTTACACTGAATTTGTTAATTAATGTAGTCCTTTATATAAAAAAAATATACATAGGTAATAATTATGCTAGCATTTCAGAGCAATTTCAACTGTGGCATTGTTAATAGGTAATAATTATGGAGTGATTTAGTTTGTAAAATAACATTTGTAAAGAGCATTACAATGAAGTTAAAATTAAAAACGTAGAGAACTCACCATTAAACTTGCATAAATTATTAGTTTAAACTAGTAAACTCCATGAACTCTGTAACCAGATGTCTATGACATGAAAAAAAGAATAAAAAATGCTAGAGCACATATCATTCTTTCCAGGCAGATAGAACAAATAGAGAGAAAACATACCTCTTCCATAAGCCAATTTCAAATCACCAACAGATACCTTTAAAATGCAGAAGTAAGATACTTTTAATACATAATTAAAAAAACACTATGATATCTATATACATGATCATGAAAATTAAATGAATTGTGCAGATCTAATTGGTATAACATAGTATTAGCTTATATGCACAGATAAATATAGATCGAGATACACACCATATAGCTTATGTATCTTGAAAAAGGTTTTATGACCAGTGGTACAAGAATATTTCCAATAATAGGTCTTTCATTATATATTAACTTAAACAACACTCATATGCAAACAACCAAATATCCGCATCGATTATATTATTGTAAAAATTACATCTTTACAACGGTAAAAACAATCTTACCATTTAAACCAGTTGGATGCATTTGATCTCCACAAAGTTTAGTAGATATATATAATCCCTATAAAAGAATAAAAGAAAGATTTTGCAGTAAAACTCAATGTACTAGACAGATTTACAATTTTTTAAGCATTACGTGACAGTAAATATAAAATTTACGGGACATAACCAATAATAGAAAATCATGCCATATGTGATGGCCTTCGAATACATGAAACCCGAGTAATGAGCATATGATTCATGTAGATGTTACTTTAATTTTCTTAAGAAAATAATAGGACATGTGTTGACGTGCTTGCTTCAGTTCATCCTCCAATTGTGTCAACCTCGGACGACTGTTCTCCAATTGCTGGACATATGCCAGGACAAATGAATAGGCTTCAAATTGAGCTTTAGTCAAGATGACGTTTATTCACTTCTATTTAAATCATTGTACAACTAGATAAGTAATTAGTATTAATCTAGATGTCACCACTCATTAGTAATTAGTATAAAAAATAGAAAGCCAAGAATTAGTGAGCATTATAATCAAAATTCTATTTTTTAGGACTCTTAAGAATTATAAAATTCAGCAGTCATATTAATACAAACCACATAAATAATTATAAAAATTGAGTATAATAGGGATCCCATGCATCGATTAGTGAGCGAAAGATTCTCAGGAACAACTTTGACAGCTTCTTTCGAAGTCTCGTTAACAAGCTGTGACTAAAATTCACACTCACAAAACAAAAAAAAAAAACTAATGCGACAATAGTAATAATTTTATATAAACACATGTTTAACAATGTGTTTAACCATAGAGTTTGATTTATACAGAATAAAAGGTGCAATACAGTGCAGTTTGTATATATAGATGTTAAATATAAACCTTAGCAGGAGCATTGGTGAGGTTTAAATAAAGCCTCATAAAATCCCTTGTTGTTTGCGTAGGTATACACAGACACATCTTCTTCTACTCCCCAACATTCTCTATTCACTCCATTAAAACACGAATTCAATTGAGAATTGAGCAAGATTTCAAGCAACCGAGAAAACCCTAAATTGGGTAATCGAGGAACCCTAGATATTTGCTAGGAGTATTTGATAACAGAGGATAGATTTGGGTATATGTATGTATGTAACTAAGAGAATCGAGAAGGGTGAGAGAGGTTAGAGTCGCGGTTAGGGGAGAGGGTATGTTTTATTTGGGTAAAAAAGTCTGACCATATGTTCTGTTTGGGGGGAAATATTAACACCTACTTTTTTCACCTAGTAGTTCGTGTAATTATTATAAAAATAAATTAAAAAACATATATTAAAATCAATTACTGAAAATTATTATAAAAATGTGAAAAAATTATTAACTTTCATTTATTTTTATATCTATATAGTCTACTATATAAATAATTATATTAGAATGTTTATACAAATATTATTTAAAAAATTATTGTTATTATTAAAAAAAATTATTTAATTTAATAATATTAATAAAAAAATTACATCTCACATGATATAACTAAGTATAAATTAAATTTCTAATATATTATATATTATATATTCAAATAAAAATTAGCTAAAAATCAGTGTATAATTACCTATATTTTGATTATATATGTATTTACTTTATTGGCGATGTATACTTTGAGTTTTTTAAATATTATAAAAACACAGCAAATAAATATGGAAATTTTAAAAAAAAATCACATAACTAAAATTAATGTATTTTAAGATCTATACAGTTGGAACGTCGAAAAAATAATCGAACTAGTATAAAATAACAAAGAATAAAACTGAAATTTTTTTTAAAAAATTTGGCACTACTAAAATATTCAGATATTAACATCCGTACGGTTGGATGGTCGAAAAATAAATTTAAAAAAGTAAATTCAGCATTCAGCACAACACTAGTTATAGATAACGTCTAGTTTGACCGGTTTGACTAGTATAAAATCACATAGAATAAAACTTAAAATTTTTAAAAATAAATTGACACCACTAAAATAGTCAGATATTAACATCCGTACGGTTGGATCATCGAAAAAGAAATTAAAAAAAATTGATTCAGCATTCAGCACAACACTAGTTATAGAGAACGTGTAGTTTGACCGGTTTGACTAGTACAAAATCACATAGAATAAAACTAAAAAATTTTAAAAAAAAATTGGCACCACTAAAATAGTCAGATATTAACATTTGTACGGTTGGATTGTCGAAAAAGAAATTTAACAAAATAGATTCAGCATTCAGCACAACATTAGTTACAAAGAAAGTTTTGTTTGACCAGTTTGACTAGTATAAAATAACATAGAATAAAACTGAATTTTTAAAAAAAAAATGGCATTACTAAAATAGTCAGATATTAACATCCGTACGGTTGGATCGTCGAAAAAGAAATTTAAAAAAATAAATTCAGCATTCAGCACAACACTAGTTATAGAGAAAATCTAGTTTGACCGGTTTGACTAGTATAAAATCACATAGAATAAAACTGAATTTTTTTTAAAAAAAAAATTGGCGCCACCAAAATAGTCAGATATTAACATCTATACGGTTGGATCGTCGAAAAAGAATTTTGAAAAAATAGATTCAGCATTCAGCACAACACTAGTTATAGAGAACGTCTAGTTTGACCAGTTTGACTAGTATAAAATTACATAGAATAAAACTAATATTTTTAAAAAAGAATTAGCACCACTTAAATAGTCAGATATTAACATCCGTACGGTTGGATCGTCGAAAAAGAAATTTTAAAAAATAAATTCAGCATTCAGCACAACATTAGTTACAGAGAAAGTCTCGTTTGATCGGTTTGACTAGTATAAAATCACATAGAATAAAACTGATTTTTTTAATAAAAAAATGGCATTAGTAAAATAGTCAGATATTAACATCCGTACGGTTGGATCGTCAGAAAAGAAATTTTAAAAAATAAATTCAACATTCAGCACAACACTAGTTACAGAGAAAGTCTAGTTTGACCGGTTTGACTAGTATAAAATCACATAGAATAAAACTAATTTTTTTTTAAAAAAAAATAGCAGCACTAAAATATTCAGATATTAACATCCGTATGGTTGGATCGTCGAAAATAAATTTTAAAAAATTGATTCAGCAATCGGGTTATACTAATTATTATATAAAGACTAGAAAATACAAAGGCAACACTAAACAACCAAATACAACACTACCATATTAAATGCAACGCTTGTGATGGGGACCACATACCACGTCAGCATGGGACTTGAGGCCACGTCAGTAGATGTGGGCCCCACAACTGCCACGTCAGTATGATACCCATTGCCATGTCAGTAGGGGTGGCCCCACCAGCCACGTCAGTGTGGGCCCCACTACGACGTCAGCAGTGGTGGACCCTCTACTGCGACGTCAGCAGTGGTGGCCCACTGGTGGACCCCGCCAGTCACGTCAGCATGGGCCCCACTGCCACGTCAGCCGTGGTGGGCCCCCACTACCACGTCACTAATTATTAAAAAAAATTAGTTAATGCAACACCATTCGTTAGTGTTGCATTCAGTGCAACACCGTAAGTAATATGCAACATGAAATTTTATATAATGTAATACTATTTTAGCAGTGTTGCAAAAGAGTCAAAAATTCAGAGCTACCGTAATGTTTTCAGTGCAACGCTTTCTAAAAACATTGCCTATGAGCACTTATGGCGTAGTGAAACATAATGAATCCCTGACAGATATCTATGACAGATTCCTAACACTATTGAATAACTTGGCTTTGGTGGATAAAGTGTATGATAATGAAGACTCAAACACCAAATTTCTAAGTGCTCGTCCAGAAGAATGGGATTTACAGACATCTTTAATTAGAGACAGGGCTGATTTAGATGAGATGTCTTTAGATGAAGTTTATGGCAAACTGAAAACTCATGATCTGGAGTTACAGCAAAGAAGGAACAGAAAAAGCAATAAAACAAGATCCATTGCTTTGAATGTTGAAACAAAGATTGAAGAACCAAAAGAAAAAGTGCTTAAAGACTCAACAAGGAAAGGAAAAGAAGTAGTAACTCAAGAAATTAATGAATCAGAGTCTGAGACAAACTCTGAAGCAAACTTTGATGACTCCACAGATTCTGATATGATGGAGATGGTTGCTATGATTGTTAAAGGTTTTAAAAAGATGAAATACAGGAAGTATAAGAAGCAAGCAAATCTTCAGAAGAAGCATGGTGAATCAGAAAAGAAAGACATGTTCAAGAAAAGAGAAGATGGAGATGGGAGATCAAAAATTGTTGATAAGTCAAAGTTTAAGTGTTATAAGTGTAACAAGATGGACACTTTTCTACTGAATGCAGAAGTAAGGAATCAGGAAAAGCTTTAATCACTTCAAAGAAAGACTGGATGGATTCCTCAGATTCTGAACAAGAAACAAATTATGCACTCATTGCAAACACTGATGCTCCAAACTCTGAAAAGGTACCTGACTCTGTCTTTAATTTTCAAACTGATAATATCTGTGAATTAAAGTCCTTTCTTAAATCTTTGCATGTTAGCTTTAAATCTCAGATTTTGGAGAATGATAGATTAAAATCTGAGATACAAACTCAGATTACTAGAAATAACATGCTTGAATCTGAAAACTCTGAAATATTGAAAATAAAGAAAGACTTTGATAATGCTATTCACATGCAAACACAATTGGAAATTCAAGTTGAGTACTTAAAATTAGAAATAGCAAAAGAAAAGGAAACCTTCAGAGTTTGGACAAACTCTGGAAAGAAAGTCCAACAAATGTTAACTAATAAGAATTGGACTTCTGCTCTAAGATATGAATCTGATACAAAAGCTCACATAAAAGGAATATTGAATAAACCTGTGAACTTTGTTAGAGCTAGTGATAATAAGGAAAATCCTACTGATAGCTCTAAAACCAAAAGTGTGTCAGAATCTAAAGAGATAAATATAGGGTTACTTTCACAGAAGCAACTTAAGGAAAAGTTGAAGGCAGTAACAAATAAAATTAAACTAAAAAGGGTTAAAAGAAATAGGAAAACATGTTTTACTTGTGGTAATTCAAATCACCTTGCTATTGACTGCAAACAAAAGAAAAAGAAAGAACTTGAAAAACCTATGTTTGAGGCTAGAAAACAAACTATTACTAATCCCTGTTTTCATTGTGGTAATATGAGTCATTCAATTTATACTTGCAAAGAATATCATAATTTATATTATAGTTTTTATAAACCACAACCTCAAATAAAAAATTCTCCAAAACAAACTGTCAAGCAAATATATGTGATAAAGTCTAATAAAAAGAATGTAAAATCTGACAGTACAAACTCTGTGAATGCAAACTCTACTTCTGTAAACACTGTTAACACAAACTTTGATAAAGGTACTTCTGTTACAAAAGTTAAGAAAGTTTTCAAACCTACTAATTAAGTTACATTTACTGATTGCAGGGAAACAAGAAAAACATCCTAGTAATTGATAGTGGATGTTCTGCACATATGACTGGAAACAAATCCCTACTTTCAGAATTTGAGGAGAAGGCTGGCCCAGTAGTATCTTATGGAGATGGCAACATAGGAAGAACACTGGGATATGACAATATTGTGATTGAGAATGTCATCATTGAAAATGTAGCTCTGGTTGAAGGACTTAAACATAATCTGCTTAGTGTAAGTCAAATGACAGACAGAGGTTATTCTGTGGACTTTCTTGAAACTCATTGTGAAGTGAAAAGCAAGAAAAATGGGAAAGTAGTTCCTATTGGTCACAGACATAACAATCTATTTAAAGCTAGCTTGGATGGTAACTCTGATGGTCCTTTAACTTGTCTACTTTGAAAGGCACCATCCTTGGAAAGCTGAAATTGGCACAAAAAGCTGTGTCATTTGAATTTTGGAAATATTACTGATTTAGTGAAAAATGACCTAGTTAGAGGTCTTCCAAAAGTTCTATATCATCCTGATGGACTTTGTGATTCTTGTCAAAAGGCCAAGCAAAAGAAGACATCATTCAAGAGCAAACTTGAAAATACAATTGATCAACCTTTTCACATATTGCATCTTGATTTATTTGGTCCTGTCAACATTATGTCTATTGGAAAGAAGAAATACACTCTTGTGATAGTTGATGATTTCACAAGATTTACATGGGTATTCTTCTTACATAAAAAGGATGAGACTACTGAAATAATTTTTGAACATATTGCAATGATTGAGAATGGATCAACTCACAAGGTGAAGAATCTAAGAAGTGATAATGGAATAGAATTTAAAAATTCTGCAATGGAAGAATTCTGCTCAACAAAAGGTATTGTTCATCAATTCTTAGCTCCTGGAATACCTCAACAAAATGGTGTAGTTGAAAGAAAGAACATAACACTCATAGAAGTTGCAAGAACAATGCTAGAAGGAGTAAAACTACTTACTTACTTTTGGGCAGAAACTGTGAACACTGCATGCATTACTCAGAATTGTTATTTAATAAACAAACATGGAATGACTCCATAAGAATCTTTGAAGGGAAGAAAGCCAAATCTTAAGTACTTTCATATCTTTGGAAGCAAATGTTTTATTCTCAAAACACACCCTGAGCAATTGAAGAAGTTTGAACTAAAAGCAGATGAAGGAATCTTTGTTGAATATGCAACAACTTCTAAAACCTCTTCAAGGGAATTCAAAGTATTCAATTTAAGGACAAGAACAATTATGGAATCAATCAACGTTTCTTTTGATGAAGGGAAAATAGCTGGATTACATGATAAGGATGCACATGAAACTCTGAGATTTGAGAATGAACTGCAGAAAATGAACTCTGGTGAACCAAACTCTGGTGAAATAAACTCTGACTCTTTAAACTCTAATTCAGAATTGATTGAAATAGAAATTGAAGATTCTGCACATGTTGAGGGGGAGCAACATCAACCAGATACTGACATTAGAGATCAAAACACAGTAATTGAAATATCAGAGTCTAACCAAACTCTGATCAACCCAAACTCTGAACCTCTAAATTCTGATCCATCAAACTTCGAGACTACAAATTCTGAACACTCAATCTCTGATAATTCAAACTCTGAGTATACAAACTCTGAGACATCAAACACTGATGATAACACATATTTAGGGGGAGGATCAGAATTTACAAAAGAATCATTCTATGAAGGCACAAATCATGAGGGAGCATCACAAAAGATCACACATCTGATTTAGTTATTGGTGACCTGGAAAGTGGGGTAAAGACAAGAAAAGCTACTCACAATGAATGTCTATTTCATAGTTTTCTGTCTCAATCAAAACCAAAGAAGGTTGAAAATGCTTTGAAGGATGCAGATTGGGTTACTGTAATGCAGGAAGAATTAAATGAGTTTGAAAGAAATGAAGTTTGGACACTGGTACTCAGGCCAAAGAACATATCAATTGTAGGCACAAAATGGGTATTCAGGAATAAGACAGATTCAGATGGAATCATTACAAGAAATAAAGCAAGACTGGTAGCTAAAGGCTATTCTCAACAGGAAGGTATTGATTATGATGAAACATATGCACCAGTAGCCAGACTTGAAGCAATCAGAATTTTTCTTGTTTATGCTGCACATAAGAAATTCAAGGTCTACCAGATGGATATTAAAAGTGCATTTTTAAATGGTGAACTTGAAGAAAAAGTTTATGTTGAACAATAACCTAGTTTTGTCAATCCAAAATATCCAAATCATGTCTACAGACTGGATAAAGACTTATATGGACTAAAGCAAGCACCATGGGCCTGGTATAAAAATTTAGCTTTATTCTTACTTGAAAGTGGTTTCACTAGAGGTACAATTGATAAAACCTTATTTTATAGAACTCAAGGTAATGATCTATTATTGGTGCAAATATATGTTGATGATATAATATTTGGTTCCACTAATGAAAAACTTTGTGAAAGATTTTCAAAGTTAATGCAGTCTAGGTATTAAATGAGCATGATGGGGGAAATGAGTTATTTTTTAGGTTTACAAGTAAAACAGACTGAAGAAGGCATTTTCATTAATCAGTCTAAATATACAAAGAATCTACTCACAAAATTTCAAATGCAGTACTCTGTATCTGCTACAACACCTATGGTTACTGCAACTAAGCTTGATCAAGGCACAAAAGAACCTGTTGACATTATAGCATACAGAGGAATGATTGGTTCTTTACTTTATTTGACTGCAAGTAGACCAGACATCATGTTTGCAACATGTCTGTGTGCCAGATTTCAAACAGATCCAAGAGCACCTCATCTAATAGCTGTGAAGAGGATTTTCAGATATCTCAAGGGCACCATCAATCTTGGCTTATGGTATCCTAGGGAGTCTGATTTTAAATTAATTGGTTATTCAGATGCTGACTTTGCAGGATGTAAAATTGACAGAAAAAGTACAAGTGAGAGTTGTCAATTTTTGGGAGGAAGACTAATGTCATGGTTTAACAAGAAGCAGAAATCAATCTCAACATCTACAGCAGTGGCTGAATATATAGCTGCAGGAAACTGTTGTGCACAGATATTATGGATGAAAAATCAACTATTGGATTATGGTTTGAACTTTTCTAAAATTTATATTTATTGTGATAATCAAAGTGCTATTGCAATGATAGGAAATCCAGTTCAACATTCTCTAACAAAGCACATCAGTATCAGATATCATTTCATAAGGAAACATGTTATGGAAGGCACAATTGAATTATATTTTGTTCATACAGATCAATAAATAGCAGATATATTTACCAAGCCTTTGCCTGAAGCAACTTTTAACAGACTGGTTTCTGAACTAGGAATGGTAACAAGTGGGCCAACTTGACTTAGCAAGTTTCAGACAATCAGAGAATATGTCAGAGTATGAAATTAACTCTGAGAAAAGTGGAGTAAACTCTGATTACAACAACATCCAATCTCTGATCACATGTTATCAGTATTTATGGTAAACTCTGTCAGAGTCTATGGTAAACTCTGTCAGAGTCTATGGTAAACTCTGACAGTTCTCTCTAAACTCTGACTCATATAAACTCTGTTGTGTTAAACTCTGATGTGTTAAACTCTGATTAAGTGTTAAACTCTGAGATAATTTTTATGACATCATATTTCATTTTTGTGACATCATAACTATCATTCTCTGATTGAATTCGAAACAAAGCGCGTGTATCTCACGAATGACGGTTCATATACTTACACAGATACACACACACTTGCCAGTTTTTTAGACTTGTTTTAATAATTGTTTTTCAAATCAATTCTTGCCACGTGTCCCACTACATAAGTTATGCATATGAATAGACACAGAGTAATTCCAATAATCATTATCAATTATCATTCTGTATCAATTACTCTTCATTTCTTCTCTCTAGCTTCTCAAAAACCCTAACTGTTCCAAATTACACATTCTCGTTGTTTCAATGGCATCTAAAGGACAAACCTTCTAAACCTACACATTTGTAGCCACAAACTATATTGCTTTGTTAAACAAATCTGAAGCTCCGGAAGATTTTCATATTATTCAAGACTTTTTAATGCAAAGTTATGTTGGTTATGCTTTGCAAGAACCTTTAAATTTCTCTGCTCTATCCTTAATAAGGATATGGTCAACTGCCAAGTTCAATAATGCAGGTGATGATGAAGAACCAGTCATCACGTTCAACTGCAATGGCAAGCACTTCATAACACTGGCTGTTGTTCATCAAGCTCTTCATATCTCAGAAGTGGCTGAATATGATGACATGGTGGGAGATGAACAGATTAAAGAATTATTCAATTCTATAGGCTATGGAGGAAGCCTAACAAGGTTGGGGAGTCTGACAAGACCCAATCTTCGAAGAGAATGGAGTTTCTTCTTCAATTGCATCACAAGGGCCTCACAGGTAAGTGCACAAATTTTGATACAATCCCTTAACTGGCACAACAAATTGGGTATTCTCTGATCCATAATCTCAATTTTAATTTTCCTTGTGTAATAATAAGGCAACTGGCTAGCAAAATAAATGATGATGTTCACACTGTTTATTTTACTAGATTTCTTCAGTTAATTTTTAATTTTTTATTGCCTGATGTAAATTTTGAGGATGATCAGAGTTTAATTAGTTTTAGCATGAATAAAAGGATTTTTGTTGACTTAGCTATAAAGGATGCTAGGAAAGGTAATCTCTCTCCTCTCTTTTATCCAACATGGGTCAGGCTTCTCTTAAATCAGAGAATGTCTACCATGTATGGTAGAGACTTTCTCTCTGTGGCTATGGATCAGAGTTTAACACCCTCTGATTCAAACCCAAGTCACCCTCCAAACACTGACCCCCAAACACTTTTGCCTACCTCTACAGTCTCCCAAAAGGCTATAGTTGTAAAACAAACCTCTCAACAGGGCACCAACAAAAGGAAGGGAAAGGCAGTGAAAGAATCCTCTTCAAAAAGGAGAAAATTAATTGATGAAGATTCTGATTCTGATGAAGGGTTGGTTTTTGCCCAGAGAAAGTATGTTAAACAAGCTTCTGATATACCTCCTGCACCTTTTATGAAGCCATTCACTAAAAATCCAATGCCTGAGGTGAAGAAGAAGATGAGAAGATTAGTTAAGGCTATTAACTCTGAGGCTACAAACACTGAATGACTAAACTCTGATGCAGTCCTAAACTCTGATGTCCTAATATCTGATCAGCCAACTTCTCCAAGGTTAAACTCTGAAGACATACTAAACTCTGATGAATTGACAAATTCTATTGAAGCATGGCGTTGCTGGAAGGCAAATATTCGTTGGAAGGAACCTGGATTACCAGTTCCAATTGAGAACATGATTCCTCGGTATGTCAAGTCAAAAGCTGATTGGTGGACAAATGTTGCCCATTATAACCGTGAACGTATTAGACAGGGGCCTACTATTGACAAGATGGTCTGCAGGAAAAATTTGGAGAATCTAAATGATCTTTGTCTCAAGGATGAATAGGAGAGACAACACAATTATTTGAAAGATGAGCCATATGTCACTCTAGAGGAAGCTGCTCCTGTAGCAATCTCTGATTCTCCTACAAACTCTCATAAGTAAATTACCAAAGAGATTTCTTATGAAAGGGTAAGAGAGTTGGCAGAAGAAGTAAGAAAGGAGATGGAAGCTAAAAAGAAGTCTACATCATCTGCCTCTCCCAGTTCAAAACATTTTTCAAGAAGAAAGAAGAAGTTTGTCACTTTTGGCCAGGATCCACAAGAACCTCTCTCTCAAAGTGAGATAACAATCTCTACATGGCCAGGCACACAAGAACCTGTTGATCAAAGTTCAACAGCAGCCATAGTTCCAGCAAATGAAGCCAGCTTGGATCAGGGGTACAACCCACAAGAACCTTCAACTCAAAGGGTTGAAGAAGTTGTTAAGGCCCCAGCCACACAAGAATAATCCAATCAAAGTTTGGATGCAGTCACTTTACCTATTCTTGCAGATCTTGTTGTTGCTGATACTGAAGGCCAATCTCTGGTAGAGTCAAGCCCACAAGAACCTTCACCTCAAAGTGGTGAAACAGCTGAAGTTATGACTCAGGTCCTACAAGAACCAATCATCTCTTTTATGATTGCAGACCAAGATTTAAATATTGGATAAACAAACTCTGATGAAGCTCCATTGGCAATCTCTGATGCTCTTATGGTGTTATCAATCTCTGCACAACCAATGGAGACAACATCAACTTCCACAACTCAAGGTATAAACTCTGACTTTTCTTCAGAATATGCATTCTCTGATAGTTTAAGTTCAGATTTTACCTTTCCTAATTTAACTGCTAGAATGATCATGAATAGTCCTGAAAAGAGTACCCCTAATCATGTAACTACAGTCCACCTTTCTCAGCCACCTCTTATTTCTATAGGACAATGTGTGTTGAGCCTTTCTAGCGAGTCTGAGGTAAAATGTGTGAAAAACAGAATTAATGAGAGGCAGACACTGGATCTGGTAAAAGGTGAGGTAGAATTGAGAAAGAAATTAGTTACTTCTAGTGAGCTAAATCTAACTCTTAAAAGTTATGATATGTGTGATGTGAGAAGTAATGAGATTACTTTAAAAAATAAGAGTGTCTTAAGATGTTCCATATCTTTTGCAGGTACTCAGAGTTTATCTGTTGCAAACTCTGATGCTTTGCTAATCTCTGAGAAAGCTGCAAACTCTGATGAGGAGGATACAGACTCTGATGAGCCTCTTTTTGTTGATGAAGAAGTCACAGATCTGTCCATCCCTTACACACGGAGATACAATATAAAGAGATGGCTAATCAACTCTCATGATGCACTTGACAGGCTGAACATGAGTTATCCTGATTACATGGTGGTAGAGGAGCTTAAAGAAAATATTGAAGCTTTTCTAGATGCTGAGGGTGTACATAGAGATGTTTCTTCTCAACCTGGAACTTCTCAAGATGTGCTAGATTCGCTTAAGTAAACAATTTGGTATAGTTCTTGGAAATTTTCACATGAAACTATCTATTGGCCTCATATTCATGATTTGGTTACTCAGGCTGATAAGGAGATTAATTCTGCAGAACTGAAGTCTATTTTAAAAGCTACTACTGTCGTATCTAAAGGACTTCATACTGAAGTTGATGCACTTAAGAATTCTCTCACTACAAACTCTGCTTCTGTTAAGTCTTTACAAAATTCTATGGAGCTCAAACTCAAGAATGTTTCAGCCAAGCAGGATGCTTTGGAAGCTAAGGTAGACACTCTATCTAAATCTATCAGTTCAATGCAGGGGATGCTACACACCATTGTTGAAATTCTTACTGTCAAGCAAGGGCTTGATGTCAGAAAGGGGGAGAGTTTAGACAAATGCAAGGAGGATGTTGCACTACCACCTGATAAACCTGATGATGAAGATCAAAGGAGTCACAGGGAAGGTAAACAAATTCTAAAGCAGCAAACTCTGATTACTCAAGGTCAAATACTGTCAACTTCTCAACCTCAAACTCTGATGGCACCGATCTCTGACAAACAAAAAAGCAGCAAACTCTGATAGAAGATGATCTAGCTTTTGCAAAAAGGCTTGAAGAGGAAGAAAAGCCTGAGAAGATTAAAGAGCAAAATCTGAAAGATGCAGAACTGACAAGGAAGTTATTTGAAGAGGAACACCCTGGAATGGATCCAGTTGCTGTGGAAGCTAAATTGAAGAAATCTGGTACTGACAATGCTCAAGTCCAGAGAAAAAGAAAGTATGTAAAGAAAGGTCCAATTCAGAAGAAGGAGACTACTTAACAGAAAAAGCCAGAATCTAAAGCCATTCAAATCAAGACTATTGAAACTCCCAAGCCAATTGCTCAATCTAAACTAGTCTCAGAAATTCAAACAAGATCATCTACAAGAATTCAACAAAAAGCTCCAGCTAAGCCAAAGAATCCTCTCACTTTGTCTGGAATAACTTTTCTTCCAGGTGGTTCAAGTTTTGATGATGAGGAAAAAGAAGAAGAACAACAATCTCTGATAAGAAAAAAGAGATCTAATCTTCTGTGGACAAACACTCAATCTTTGATTCTCAATGCCAGGTTTGGAAAAGACAAAGGTGGTATTGGTGATTTACATGCTAAGGTCTACAGAGGTGAAGCAAACATTTTCAGAGATCCTTACTCATTGAAAGACAAACCTGAAGAAGAGCTGTCTCAAGAACATTTGGACAAGTTAATCTCTGTGAGTATTGTGAAGGACATCTTTGATGGTGCTCAAGCTAAGGAGAAACTCATTTATTTCTTGGAAAATGGAAGAGTTTTGAAGATTGCTCAAGAAAATTTAAAACAAAAAGCATCTAAAGAACTTGAACATGTTCTTTATCTTCTAAGTGATGAGAATGAAGTTACTTCTAGATGGGTAAAGATTCTTGAAGGAGTAATTGCTGAGAAGAAGAAGAATGGAAGACTGATGATGATAAATTCTGAGGAGTGTGAGCCTAATTATCTACTTGAAGATGGATCAAGAAGAGCAATGAGGAAGGGAGATGCAAGAGTCAAAATGGTGTTAGGGATTCCTACACTAATTCTAAATCCTGATGGTTTGAAGGCTTGTTGCATTGTTTTGGATGAAAGAATGAACAGATCATCTATCTATGCTTTAAGGGCTGCTATTTGTCAGATTGATGATTCTTCTGATCAGATGAAGGAATTGAAAGAGAAGCTGATTGATTTGTTGAAAGCTGCTGAAAAAAATCTCTTAAGTCAATTTCTGAAAGAAGATTTCTCCTACAGAAGAGTCTGAATCTTGAAGGGTAAAACAAACTCTGATGCATTTGTCTTGGATATTCTGACATCATAAGTGAAATTTATGTTTTAATTTTTTAAAGCATAAATTGGGGGAGATTGTTAGGAAGCAAACACTGATGGCTGTCAGAGAATATAAATCAGAGTTTACATTGCTGACGTCATCAGAGTTTAAGGATCTGTCGGACAGAGTTTACTCTATCAGAGAATACTCAATCAGAGAATACTCAATCAGAGTTTACTCTAACAGAAAATGCTCTATCAGAGAATAACAACTGACAGAGTTTAATTTCAGAGTTTGTAGAGGAAGCAATTTCGAATCAGAGTATGAAAAGGATAGTAAGAAGCAATCCTAATTCAAGACTATTTCCTTATGTAAAGATATTCTGTTTCTAATTTGATTTGTAATTGAATTGTAGCAGCTCTTGAGAACAAATAACTTCTTGAGAGAGTTTTGTAACCTATTCATTGACAATACAAAACAGTATTCATCTTTTACATACTTGTGTTCTTAATCGATTTATTGGAACTATTACATTCAACCCCCCTTCTGTAATAAGTTAATTATCTGGGAAACATAAATGATTATAAAAAAATAAAAATTTGATCTCAGTTAATGTTTATTGGTCTCGTCTCTAATATTATACAAATGGCATGAGTTAAACAATGGTTTCACTAAAAATAAAAATTAAAAAGATATTATAACAATTATTAATACTCATAAACACGTAGCTAATGAATTATAAAATAGAATCATACGTGTGTTATAATTCAATGCATGACTTTAAACTTATACATAAAAGTTATTAAATTAGAAGGACATTCATTCAATTCACACAATAAATATAATAATTTATATTTTTAGAATAGGGGTATAATAGTCAAGTGAATAAAATGACTCATGACTCAAAACTTTCACTTGTCATGTTATTATATATATAAAGGATACGTACTCTCTGTAATTTTTGAGAAATGGGTTATTATTTAATTACTACATATTTTTCGTATTATTTAAGAAATTCGGACAGGGTTTACTCATTTTGAATAAAGAGCCTTTAGAAATAAATTGCGAAAATTTAGAAGGAACCAGATAAAAAAAATTTCGCTTTCTAGAAAAATATTTTTTTTATCTAAAACTGGTTTTAGAGAAAGCAGTCCCCTACTTTTGAAAAATAAAAATAAGTATCTGATTTTTTTTGAAAGTAAAGTGAATACCGGTTAATGAAGAGGCTCGAACACTGGTTATAGTGAAGGAAAATTTTAAAAAAATCATTTGGACAAACTGTATTTAAAATTTTTAAAATTAAATTAATTTTTAAAATTTGAGAAGGGCCAAGACCTACCCTAGACTTAAAGGTAGGTCTGCCACTGCACACCAGGGTTGCTTTCGTATTATTTAAGAAATTCGGGTGGAATTTACTCATTTTGGATAAAGAATTTTTGAAAATAAGATGCGAGAACTTAAAAGGAACAACAGAATTTAATCAAATCAATTACTACAAATATACCAGAATTGCTTTGGTATTATTTAAGAGATTCGGATAGAATTTATTCATTTAGATTAAAAAAATCTTTAAAGATAAGACATGAGAATTTGAAAGCAACAAGAGAATTTTTATCAAATCAATCTGAAACAAATTATTATTTTTTCTTTATTTTATTTGTGGAAATATTTATGTACATTTTCTGGGAATTTTAATTTTGCAATTCAATGAATCTAGATTCTAGGGTACTCTTGATATGAGAATGGTCCTAAAGGATTTGTATATAATTCTTGATCGTGAAAGTTAGAAAATAAAGTATGTATGAAAGAGAATGAGCACAAGAAAGTCATTACTATTGTAATAAACTTTGAATAAAGTGGTTATTCTTCACAGTGATCGTAAAACTTGATGGGTATATTGTATATATAATGACTTACGTAAATTGTTTGGATTTGATCTGCAACATGTATATATATGACTTAACTAGATTAATTATTTGAGAAATATCTTTATTTAAAAAATAATATAAATATAATTATTGTGTTAAAAATAATACTACAAAAACTGCAGATAAATTTGGTCAATTAAATTTGATCGAGACTAAATTTAATAGAAGTCAATTAGATATAAAGTCAACTTAAGTTTTCTTTTATATAAAGTCAAATTAAAATTTTAATAGTTAAATATTAAATCCGATTAAAACCAGACAAATTTAAACTATTCAAATTATATATTCATCTAACTTATCTTATAAATAACCTATAACTTAAAAATTATAGTTATTTTTTTATTTGTTTATTACTAAGTTCTTAGAATTTCAATTTAATTGAATTGAATTGATCGGAAGTATACAAAGGCCTACGGAAAAAGTATGGTGATAAGAGTGGCCAAGCGTTTTTCTCATTCTTCAATCATGCACAGAACTTGTTCCCTCTGAAAAAGGCTGCCTCTACGTAAAGTGGCTAAAAAAAGAAAACGACATGTCAAATTCGGACCACTTTTATTAAACAAATCCATCTAATTAGCCATGTCATCAAAACCAGGTTTACTACTAAAATAAATCGATGGTCGGAGAGAACACATCTAAATCTAATTAATTAGCTGTGTCAAAACCAGTTTTACTAAACAAATGCTTTTAATGCAAGAAGGCTACCCAAGGAACTAACTAGTCACAAGAGGTCCTTGACAAGCCCATATGTCTGGTATCTCATTACATTTTTGTTCATCTTTTGGTATACAATTGCATGTTAAGTTTTAATATGATATTTTTGGCTATGCTCTCATAGATAACGACTTCGCCAAGCTATCATCCGATATTTCTTATGTAAAGCCGTTTCATTCACTTGTATAGTTGACAAGTAACATACAGATGTGTAAACTTTTGTGGTAAAGAGGTTACAGTGTTCGTTAAATTGATCAAATTTTAAATAAAAATTATATTTATTATATAATTAAAAATTATATTATTAGAATATATATAATTTATTGTAAAGTATAATATTTAGTTTTTTTAAATTATAAAAAAATAATTTATAATTTAAATTTAAATTTAATTATTTTAAGTATAAAAAATTAAATATATAAAATAGTTAATTTAAAACGGGGAAATATCCCACTTTAATTCACAATTTGATTAATTAATGCACTTTTTAATTGGTTAGTAATGCCAGAGTAACTCTAACCAGTATCTTCTATTTTCTTGAAATTTTTTTAGCGTATGATCATGAACACAAAACTAACAGTGCGGTTTTTTTTTAAATTTTCAAGAACACTGTAATATTCGTAATTTATTTATTTAGATATTAATAATAATAATTAGAATTAAATTAGAATTTGTAAAGATTATTTTCTTTAACCATAATATTTATTATACTGAATTTGATTAGAAATAGAATTTGTAATAAAATAGTAATTAGATTAGAAGCAGGATAATTATTAAGAGTCTATATATACATAGAGTCCTACTCAAATAGAAAATAGGTTAAGTGAGAAATAGAAAATAAGAGTCCAGCCCAATAAAAATAAAAAACTCAGCCCCCTAAAAACAAAAAACTCGGCCCCGATACAATTTAAAACCCGGTTTTTTTAGATTAAAAATAAAAAACACACACGATACACACACCTCTCTGCACTTCATCTTCTTCGAGCCGAGGTACTTAAAATCACTATAATATACATGTTTTGATCATGTGTTATTAGATTAAAAGCTTATTTTGATTCTTTGCAATGTTTTAGTAAACAATTTGAGCGAAATTGGCCCTAACAAGCTCAGGAGACAAGGAATCATTAAATTTCTTCAATTAGGTACTTTTGTTTACTTTCGTACTGATTTTACTTGCTTTTGAGTTGTATACATCCCTAAATATTGATATTTCACTAATTCTAGGGTTTTATAATGATGTATACCGAAAACTAACACTCACCTGTTATTATTGTTCTACAACAGCTATTTATTATATCTAATATCAGTGTGAAAGCTTAAATTATGGCTAAAACTAGAGGAGGTATGTTAATTTAGGGTTTTAAAACTTTTTTGTGATTTTTTGCAGTTTTAAGAATCTGAAATTTGATTTGTTATGTGAAATTTGCTTTGATATGTGAAATCATAATCTCTGTTATTATGATTTAATTATTGTTCTCTTCTTTATGTGATTTTATACAATTTTAGTGATTTATTTGATATAATGAGTAATTTGAGATATTAAGCTTCATTAGTCGATTTACATATATGAGTTAGTCGATTTGTGGAGTAAGAGTATACGTGTATGCTAGTTGGATTTAAGGAGTTGTATACGTTTATACTACTTAGAATTGATCAACATTATGCCCTTAGTAAGTCGAACTAATTGAATCAGGATCATTTCATCAAAGCTAATATGCTAGTTTAATGCTTATAGTTCTCACACTATATCCAATTAAAGTATATTAAATTTTAGTTTTGGAGCTTGTTCAACAAGTTAGACACTTGCAAACTATATTTTTTTGCAATAACATGACCGGTACAATGCTACAACAAAAGACTACCTCACAGTGACCAAAATATCTCTCCACTTGAACAATAAATAACTCACTCTTATGCTTCTCTGCCTTTTTTTGTTGCTCCCACTAAATCATCCTGAAGTATACAGACTACCTTGATAACATTATGAAACTTCTAGTATATTAATAACTAGAAGTGATTATGGGGCCAACTGGATATTTATAATATCTAGAAAATAAACATTTTTAATTATTTCAAGGAGTAACCTAAAAACTTCTGAACAGAGACAACGGTGGTGATATTATTTAACGGAGACAGAGGCATAATAATTTCATTCTTCTTTATATTCTAACTCTTGGTCAAGAATAATACAAGGATGGAGATGATGATTTGATTCGATTGTATTATGATTTACATGTGTTACTTGATTTTTTTTATTCTAGTTAATGGACACTGTCAATGTGAGGAAATTTGGTTGATATTGGTTGTTTAAATGCTACTAACCCCGAGTTCTCTGTAATTTCTGTAATTTAGCAAGACAGGGAGATTATTATATTATTTTTGTGGTAGACATCTTCACAACCAATTGAATATCATCATCCGAACCACCTAGATAGCAACTCAAAAGGTGTTCTTCACTTAAGCTCAATCTGCTAGCTACTGCGTCAAAAGCATCGTGATAACTCTGCACCTCCTCTTGTTGTTTTAATGCTTTTAGCTCTGCCATAGAATCATCAAAAGTCTCCCCAAATCTATTAGTAATATCTGAAACATGCTGGGTCCACGTTGGAGCAGACCTACCTTTAACATAATTTTTGTGCCACAATAGAGCTCTTCATTCTAGATGTATAGCTACTAGTTTGACCTTTTGGGTATCATTCACATTATTTAAATCAAAGAACTGGTTGCATTTATATATCCATGATTTTAAATCAGTGCCATCAAATTTCTGAAATTCAATTTTGGTTAGTCTAGTGAAATATTGATAAAGAGCTACAGGGTTTTCATATGTTCTGGCAAATGCAGTGTCATTACTAGTATTTCTTCCTTCATGCACTAATTTCCTGACTTGCATAGTTACACCCAAGACTAAATCATTTATATCAGCTATAGCTTTTGCATTCTGAGCAATATGAGAGTTTTGACTAGTACGCACAACATCAAGCTTCTTACTATGCTCTTCCAAAAGTGATTCAAGATTTACCTCAAGTATTTGCAGTTCAGTGCTCGTTGCTTCTCCTTCTACAGCTTCTCATTGCCGAGTATTTGTAGCCAAAGAAAGTGTTGGCTATGATACCACTGATTCAACCTCTAGACTTGAATATGTAATTTCTTGGTCAAACCCCCTTGTTAAGATTAATTATAGCTCGGTTAAATTAAGCGGTATTTAGTGAAAAATGGTTGCCTTTTTCTTGAATACAGAGATCATATTGTTAAGTGATTTAATTGACTTCTTGATTTTTAGTGGTTAGTGTACAACTTTAGAAGTCTAAATGGCAGAAGATGAGGAAATTATAAGGACATAATTAGAGATTATAATGTTTCGAAAACCTGATTCCACCACATGTATGTTAGTTACGTACTAATAGTTAGAGTATTATGTACTAATAATTATATAAGTTTTTAAATGTACTATAATAACTACTGAAATGAATTGTTCATGTGAGTGTTTATATAAGCTTATGTATCTGTTAATAGTTTGTTATTTTTGTTATGAAACTGTGCTATTTAGTAAATTGATTTCTAACAAAAATTGTCCAAGTGTTTGAAATTTGCAGGACATAGTTCAAATACGTAGAAGTTCAAGACTTCAATATTTGTCTTGGATTAATAGACCAAAAACCGATCCAATTCATATTAATTTAGAAGAAACTACTGAAGAACAAAACATGAGCACCCCAAATACATCATGCAGACTAATCAGGATGTCAAATAAGAGATATAGAAAAACAGCAGGAAGACCTATTGGAAATTTCAATGTAAGTATCCATTTTCTATTCTATGACTGTTTCTGGAATGGAATTATTTTTTCTTACATGTACTATTTTTATCAGGTGACTGATGATCAAGAAGAGCAAGAAGAAGAAAGAAATGATGTAACGAATGAAGAGGAAGAAATGAAGACGGAGGAAGAAGAAAGAAATGATATAGAGCACCTTGAGAACAATCAAGAGCAAGAAATGGAGACAGAGCAAGAAGACGACATAATTGACGTAGAGGATTTTGAGAATAACCAAAAAGAAGAAATACCACCTCAACCAAAGAATAAAATCATAAAATTCAAAAGACGGAAGGTAAATGATTGAACAATATTTTATTTGATTCTTTATTATTGAGATACTGATAATATATAACATTAATTGTGACAGTTAAATGATTGTGAGAATAATTTTGAAAGAAAAAAGATCACTGGAATAATGCTTCCAACAATTAGATACCGAAAAACAAATGATCAGGTATAATACTATTTAATGTGATTTTGTTGTATTGTTTTATAGAAATAGGATTTTCCATGCATAAAATACTTTAACATTTGTCGTTACTATAAATTGATCCATCTATCTGTATTTAAAAAAAGTTTTAGTGGGTAGCCATGAATTATAAACATTGAGTAAACCATATATAGAGATGAAATTAATTTGTCCTACTAGTTTAGAAGATTGAATAGAACTATGTGTTTTTGATAATTAATTATGTGGCCGAGGTGTTGTATTAAGATTTTATAGCTCTATATCACTAGTACTACAATTTAGAGATAGATTTCTTGGAAGTAGACATTCACATATTTCTATATAGTGATTTATACTAATTATAAAGTTATTATTTTATGTATGCAGAAACCATAAGGTGTTCTACACATTAACAAAGAGAAAGACGAGGTCAAGCTAATGATCTCTCCTAGACAATTTAGTGTCGTGATTTACCATTTGACACAAGAACAAAGGAGATGGGTTAGAGATGCAGGATTTTCGTTGTTGTTGGACTTTAATTTGGAGATGCTGCCATCAAAAATAAGCTACAATGTTCTTCAAATTTTTTATTCTAACGAGGTGTCTTTAAAACTCAAGAATGCTAAAATTAATATCACAGAAGAAGATGTCTATGATGTGCTCGGGTTGCCATATGGAGGTGTGACAATAACTTTGGCACCAGATGACAAATACAAGCAAAGGACTGCACATTGGTATTCACAATTTGAAACAAAGAAAGAGAAAGAGCAAGTCACTGCCCAGAAGATTGTTGAACTAATGAAAGATCAACCACTAAATGACAACTTCAAGCTAAATTTCATAATTTTGATGTCCAATGTACTGGTTGGTACAACAAGTACATCATATGTGGACAAACAATTGTTACGATTTGATGATGATCTTGACAACCTAAGGAAGTATAATTGGGCGCAATATCTACTGACTTATCTTGTGCAAGCCACTGACAGCTGGAATACAACTGCTAATACTTTCTTCCGTGGGCCACTCATTTTCCTCACTGTAAGAAACAACTACTAAACTCAATTCATGAACAATTTCCTTATAATTTTGCTAATAGTTTATAATTTGTTTTCTATGCAGTTGTTTTATGTTGACCGTGTAAGACACAAGGGAATCAAGTTGGTTGAAAGGGAATTCCCCACTTACATTGGTTGGACAGAAGAGATACTGAAAACAAGACAAACAATGAAGGTAATTGATGGAGTTTTTGGAGTTGGCTCAGTTTTGCCTCCTCTCCGAGAGATTTTACCAGAAAATGATCCATATGAAGTTAAAAATAAGGTATACTCGATAAACAATATTTACAAAAATTGAAATATTTAATTTAATTACTGATTCCTTATTTAATTTATTCTCATATAGAACAAAGGAAATCAAAATGATGATTCAAATAAATGGAATGCATGGAAAACAGGGAATGATGAGGTATAATTCTAATTTATGGTGTTGGTTTGGTAACATCTCTTTACTGAATTTATATATATATATATATATATATATATATATATATATATATATATATATATATATATATATATATATATATATATATATATATATATATATATATATAGGCAAGTGATCAAATAGAAAATAACTTAGAATAGAAAATAGAAAATAAGATCTACACCACATATTCAATCTAATCTAATGGCAAGGGGGAACATCCACACACAAATCATATACACCCAATCCCACATAATCCCTCCGTTTTTAATTTGATTTTTCCCGTTAATTAGTGAAGTTTTTTTCAAATCTAATTTCACCACATTTTTCTCTATCTCCCAACAATCAGTTTGCATACCATAGGTGATATATTCCGGTGATTTTTATTTTTTCGACGATTTCCATTATTTTTTGTGAACTCAGGATATATAATTTAGTGATTTCTGTAATACAAATTAGTGAATTCTATAATACAAATTAGTGGTTTCTGTAATATAATTTAGTGATTGAAGTTTGAATCTGATAAGTGACGAATTTATTTTAATTATAAATTATATTTGCCGAAATATAGCACATATGGTATGAAAACTGATCGTTGGGAGATGAAAAAAAATGTGGTGAAGTTAGATTTGAAAAAAACTTTGCCAATTGACGGGAAAAATCAAATTAAAAACGGAGGAGAATAGATGGGATTGTGTGTGTGAGGGTGTATATAATTTATGTGTGGATGCGGCAGGTATAATGATAAAGTTTTTTATTTCTCATTTAAGCTATTTTCTATTTGAGTAGGACCCTATATATATATATATATATATATATATATATATATATATATATATATATATATATATATATATATATATATATATATATATATATATATATATATATTTAACACTTGTAGTATCAATTACCTTATCTCTAACCTAGGGGTTGTAGTTTGTTAATATGTGGTCTCTTATTTATATAATTGTCATATAGAATGATGATTGCTATGATTGGGATGAATTGGTGGAAAGACAGAAAAAAAGGGATTTAGAAAGGTTTGCAGGAGATGGTGAAAATGATGCACCAGAGTTGGTACATTTCTCTAATTATTAGTATTAAAATCACTATATTTTACATGAGCAATCACTAATATATATATATATATATATATATATATATATATATATATATATATATATATATATATATATATATATATATATATATATATATATATATATATATATATATATATATATATATATTATAAATCAATATAGAATTTCCTCAATTGACCTAGTTATATCTACTAAATTATAGTACTTATTGTAATTTTTTACAATAAGAATTAGTAAGATGCATCTATGACCATGTATTAGTAAGATGCATCATTATTTCACTAAGTATCATGTCTTATTTTATTATTATAATATTTTTACAGGATATTTTTGAAGAATTGAGATTCAGAGCACAGGAAATATTGGACCTAAAATTCCACTTTGATGATGACTTGAGGAAAGCGAAAGAGAAATTTCCAAGAAATGAAACTCTTAAGATAATTGAGGAAGTATTGAATGAGAACTTCCCTTCAAATGATAAGAATGATGCAACAGAGAATGATAATGCAACAAAAGATTTTCAAGAAGATAAAGATGATGCCGGAGAGAAGGATGATGCAGGAGAGAAGGATGACGTAGGATATAAGGATGATTTTCAAGAAGAATTAAGCCCAGATACAATTGCAAATCTCGATTTGCTCGAGTACCTTTATCATACACATTCGAAGATTGACAAGACAACTGGTTTTGCTGCAGAAAAGTATGAAAGACAGTTCATTCCAAGTTTCTCACTTGGAATTGATGATGAGGATGCCGAGAATGTGATTGAAAATGTTAAAAATTATGCAACTCCAAAGCCAGAAATCAGAGACAAGAGCACAAGGGTGAAAAAGATTGGGCCTTATGCCAAATCTCCCTTTGTTGATCGAGTTGTGGATATAAAAACAAAGCTGAATAATTTAGATTATGGATTATGGAGGTTGTTGACACAGAATGACGATCCACTGTAAGTATACTGTACTTCAAAAACAAATTATTTTCTTGCTTCTCTCATGCACATGACACATATTTTTGACTGAAAATAATGTCACTTTTTAGAGGGAGATCATGTTTAGATGGAATGAAATTCAATCTTTGAGGGAGCACCTACAAACATTGAAACCAAAATCAAGCTTGTTAATCGAATACAAATCTGATGACTCACCATTGAGATTGTTTTGTACTATTGGAGATTTGGTAAAAAAAATTATTAATCTACGTAATTTGTTAATTAGTGAGTTGTAGATAATTAGGAAAATTTTACTAATTATCAATCTCGTGATTCTACAGGTTTTTAGCTTGGATGTAACAAAAAAAATTCCCGAGACTCTACCTATTTTCTCAAGTGGAATGGAAAGAATCCTAAAAACATTTAATGTAGCAAGAGTAGAAGATGCAGACATGGTAAATAGAAATAATTTATGTCTTATTTCCATGATTTATTTCTAAATACGTTATACCTAACTATGTATATATTATATATTGTTCCAGGTCTTTTTCCCTATTAACAGGTATGAGCACTACTTTTTGGTCTGCTACAATATCAAAAATCCAGAAATGTACCTGATTGACAACATACAATTAGAAGATAACGAAAGATCATACTATAGCAAGATAATAGATATATTGGTAAGGAAATATTTTAACAAGATATATGAATAAAGACATTAGTTAAATCACTTATATACTTAGTTAACAAGATATATGAATAAAGATATATTGCTATTTGTTTTTTGCCGCTTTGGGTTATGGGGCTTACTTCCTAGCCCTAGTGGGAATAGTGACTAACGTTATAGGTCGTTGGGCGGCCGGAAGGTTGCCACGAGTAAGTCAGTTTGGGGGACCGAAGGCAGTTCTCCGTGCACCGGACAAAGATATATATATATATGAATAAATTACTGTTGGGTTCCGAGGCATAAAACGCAGCGGATAAACGTAAATATAACGAAAAATTTCGGAACCCTAACGCAGGATAATGTATAAGATTGGACGGATTATGGTGATAATCGAATCATACCTATTACGATCTTGAATGTCACGAACTCAACGGAGATCCTTGCTATCACGACTTGTGTCTTCCTCTCGAAAACACCTCTATGGTATCCACACGAGCACCTTCAAGAGCGTCTCACGATCTTGATTACGGAGTGGATGTACTAGCAAACCTTTGATAATTCGAATTGTCTTCCTGCCTCTTTGCTGCCTCTTCTAGGGTTTTTCTATCAAAAACGTGTTATGCCTCTTAACCCTACATTATCTATTTATAATGTTTGGTTAACAGGCCCATAGCAGCAAAACCTAACCCATGTAGGTCTAGGAAAATAATAAAATGAATTTTATTATTTAATTAATAACTAAGTCATATTTAATTATTATGGGCAGAAATACAATTCTAATTTGAATTTATATTATCTTAATTAATTAAGTCTCACTTAATTAATATAATAAAAATTCAAATAATTATCAATTAATTTAAATCTATAATTTAAATTAACTATTCCTCTAAGTGCTCTTTGCGTGTGACCCTATAGGCTATTATTTAATTGGCAATAATTTTATTCTCCAATAAAATTATAAACAATGAGCGGCATCTAGTAATACATCATTGCTACCCAATTAAACAATAATTAAATCGTGATTCGATAAAACCTTTCGTGATTAATGTTTCCGTGTAATATAATCCTTTTAACCATATATATTATAGATTAAACTCGAGGCATGTATTTAGTCATCCTCTTCAACATTTAATCCGGGTTTACTTGATCCATGAGTAGACTATGAAAATAAATCATTATTTGAGCACGGCCATGCATTTTATAGTCTCACTCAATCAAGAGGCCAATAATATCTCTCCTAATTATAGGAGGGTTAAATCCTTTATCTATCATTCATATTTCTCATACGACTCATGATATACCCGATGTCCACTTTTATCATTACCCGGTCAAAGGTAACTTTTAATGTAGTCAAAGTATATTAATCCTCGTATAAAAATATAATGATCTCAAGTCAGAGGATCATTACACCATTATCACTGTGAGTCTTTCTTATGACTTTATTAAACATGAAGAATCTCACTGTGGGTCTGTCCAGTACCATGTACTCCTGCATGTACCTATGTGTTGACTTTAGTATCCCCATACTTATAACCAATGAGATGTGGTTATCTGTCAAACAACATACTAGTCTATTTATGTATTATTATTGTCCTATAATAATAATACTCGACTAGGGACATTTAAGAATATGATATATTATATAATCTCAAGTTCAAGTCATGTACTAAACTATACAATATGTATCATGATTCTAAGGACATTTATTATGCTAACAAATATATCGCAGTAATTAAAGTCATAATAAATATGTTTATTGAATAATCAATTGACATAAAGGTTTATCAAAATAAACATTGTATTGCCTCTAGGGCACCTACACCAACAATTACTACACATAATTAGTACTTACTACTAAATTAAACTACAAACTACTACTAAAGCACTATACTAATCTTCTGTAATCACTATATTTCACTACTTTAACCACTAAAATGCATTAGTTAAATCACTTATATAAAACAACTTCAATAACACTAAAGTACTTTGTAACAATGTAGTGTACAATAATTAAAACTAAATTGAGTTTTGAACTTTCTTGATAGTTCTTTGAAGAATGTTTAAAAGCTTATTCTATTGTAGATGCAACAAATTTGTAGGGATATAAGTCTGTGAAACTTATTGAAAACTTAATCCACAGGACCATGGCGGTTGATTGTTCAAATATTGTCAATTGAGTGAAATTCTAATATATGAATAGAATTACCAGTTTACACCTAAAGATCTTCATATAATAGATGATTAAGATGTCCTGTCTTTATTTCTTTTTTTTACCTTGAGTTCATGTTAGGTTGTGAGTTTGTGATCATCATGCAACATCTACTCTTTGGTAGTTAATGTGTCCATGACCTGGATATTGTAGCTAGCATTAAACTCCATTGTAACCCCACATATTAAAAGAGCATTTAACACTTAAGTACGTAATGCTAGCCACTTCTTCCCACCAGACAAGGCTCTTAACTATAGTGTTTTTTGCTATTCTGTTACAGCATTCACATTTCTGCAACTTCTTGAATCAGAAAGGGAGTAATAATCTCTCTAAAAGAATTCGAAAACTCAAGCCATCATATTTGAAAATGACTTGGCAAACAATGTACAATTCTATTGATTGTGGAATTTTCCTTATGAGGCACATGGAAACGTTTAAAGGAGATGTGAGAAATTGGAATGCTGAGTTGGTACAAGAAAGGGTAAGAGATTATTTCATTTTCCTTAACTTTTGAACTGATAGTATAACAATTTTGTTCAACTGATATATTAAATATTCAATTACAGATTCTTCAGGTGAAACAACTAAGAAGGCTTAGGGTGAAATATGCTACTGCTATATTGTCATCACATCTAAATGAACACCGAGAGCCAATACTTAAACAAGCATCCATTCTCTACACCAAAGAAGCTGAAAAAAACTTGTTCGAGTTGGTGAAATCATCATCAACAACACCGAAAAGTTCTATAGCACAGAAGAATGGAACAGACTAAGCAAAAAAGACAGTTACCTTTGCTGCAAATCTCACAACAACATTTGAGCAAGTTGCAGACAAAACAACTGATTGATAAATTTGACAAAGCATAGACTGAAACTTTGTATAAATTTCTCAAATGTTCTCGAATGTCAAGTTAGCTATCGAAAGTGAATTTAGCTATGGTATTTTAGAGCATTATTAAGACTGATATATTGAATTTGATGATATGATAAGGATATGTTTTGTTTTTTTCTTAGTATGTTAAAGTTTTTATTATAATTTTTTAGGGTCTCCAGTACATTTTAATTAAATTATTCATAGTAGAACAATAAACCTACTACACTGTAGATACTTGTATTGTAGAAAAATTATAAAAAAAAGCTAGAAAAACTAAGAGTTTCACATAAACTGCTAAAATAAACTAGTCAAACTACTAAAATCTGAAAACCAAGCCACTAAAACTCATAAAGCAAATCACTAAATTATATGTTCAAACAAAATTTAACATATAATTAAAAAATTAAAAATATTTAATGTTAAAAGATTTTAATATATTATTATGTACTGCAACTAGATTAAATTTAATAAAATCAAGAGTTTGACGACTAGTATAGTACAGATACTTATAAATTATCGTAGAAAATAGTAAATTATCACAGAAACTACTAAAATAAGCTAGTTAAACCACTAAAATCTAAAAAAGAAACCACTAAAACTTACAAAACAAATCACTGCATTATATGTTGAAACAACCTTTAACATAAAAAGGTATGAAGTATCAAACAAATATCAAACCAAAAACTTTAATTTCTAAAAAGAATATATAAAGCAATATTACACCAACACATTTGAATTACTCAAAAAAATTATAAAACTTCAAAAGAATTTTGACTTTTCTTTTTAACAACTTCAAGTACTATATAAAAGCATCCACCAAAATAAAAAATATACTAATACAAATATAATAGACTAATTAACCACAATTTGTATCAATGGCTCCATTCTTCTTCTTCGGACATGTTCTCGAATCATGAGTTGTAGTAGAGCATTCCTTACATCTTCGAATCCTTTTCTTCGCTTTAGTCACTGCCTTCTCTCTATCACTAATCAACCTCTTAAAGTAATTACCCTTGTTATTCGAGACATTTGGTGGGAGAATAGTAAGCTCTCCAACAGGCTGTTCCCCAACAATGGCTGCAATGTGATCTCTCTTACTAAATTCTGTTGGGTTCCGAGGCATAAAACGCAGCGGATTAAACGTAAATATAACGAAAATTTCGGAACCCTAAACGCAGGATCATGTATAAGCGGACTGATTATTGTGAAACGGAATCATACCTTTACTTGGTCTTGACTTTCACAAACTCAACGGAGATCCTAGCTTTCACGACTTGTGTCTTCCTCTCAAAAACACCTCTATGGTATCCACACGAGCACCTTCAAGAATGTCTGACGATCTTGATTACGGAATGGATGTACTAGCCTCCTTTGATGATTTCGAATTCTGCCTTTTATCTCTGCCTTTGCTGCTGCTAGGGTTTTGTTTTTCTCAAAAACGTCATCCTTATTAACCCTACATTATCTATTTATAATGGTTGGTTAATAGGCCCATAATAGCAACCCATAACAGCAAAGCCTAACCCATGTAGGTTTAGGATTAAATAATAAAACCGATTTTTATTATTTAATTAATAACTAAGTCACACTTAATTATTAATGGCAGAATTCAAATTCGAATTTATATTATTTCAATTAATTAAGTCTCACTTAATTAATATAATAAAATTCAAATAATCATCAATTAATTTAAATCTATAATTTAAATTAATTATTCCTTTAAGTACTCTATGTGTGTGACCCTATAGGCTATTATTTAATTAGCAATAATTTTATTCTCCAATAAAATTATAAACAATGAGCGGTATCTAGTAATACATCATTGCTATCCAATTAAATAATAATTAAATCGTGATTCGATAAAACCTTTCGTGATTAATGTTTCAGTGTAATATAATCCCTTTAACCATATATATTATAGATTAAACTCGAGGCATGTATTTAGTCATCCTCTTTAATATTTAATCCGGGTTTACTTGATCCATGAGTAGACTATGAAAACAAATCATTATTTGAGCACGGCCATGCATTTTATAGTCTCACTCAATCAAGAGGTCAATAATATCTCTCCTAATTATATGAGGGTTAAATCCTTTATCTATCATTCATATTTCTCATACGACTCATGATATACCCGATGTCTACTTTTATCATCACCCGGTCAAAGGTAACTTTTAATGTAGTCAAAGTATATCAATCCTCGTATAGAAATATAATGATCTCAATTCAAAGGATCATTACACCATTATCACTGTGAGTCTTTCTTATGACTTTATTAAACATGAAGAATCTCACTGTGGGTCTGTCCAGTATCATGTACTCCAACATGTACATATGTATTGACTTTAGTATCCCCATACTTATAACCAATGAGATGTGGTTATCAGTCAAACAACATACTAGTCTATTTATGTATTATTATTGTCCTATAATAATAATACTCGACTAGGGACATTTAAGAATATGATATATTATATAATCTCAAGTTCAAGTCATGTACTAAACTATACAATATGTATCATGATTCTAAGGACATTTATTATGCTAACAAATATATCGCAGTAATTAAAGTCATAATAAATACGTTTATTGAATAATCAATTGACATAAAGGTTTATCAAAATAAACATTGTATTGCCTCTAGGGCACCTACACCAACAATCTCCCACTTGCACTAGAGTCAATCACCCATGTATCTAATACCCATGGAACTAGTGTGACCGTCGTGCTTCTTCTGCGACAAGCCTTTGGTCAGTGGGTCTGCAATGTTATCATTTGTGTGCACTTTACATATGTGTATGTCACCCCTTTCATTAATCTCTCGAATGAGGTGATATCTCCTGAGTATGTGTTTGGTTCGGGAGTGAGCTCTAGGTTCTTTAGCCTGTGCAATGGCTCCATTATTATCGCAGTATAGATCAATGGGATCTGCGATCGATGGAACCACTCTCAAATCAGTAATGAATTTTCGAATCCAAACAGCTTCCTTAGCCGCTTCACAAGCTGCAATGTACTCAGCCTCCATTGTAGAATCAGCTACTGTTTCTTGCTTTGAACTCTTCCAACTTACAGCACCTCCGTTTAGACAAAACACAAAACCAGACTGTGATACAGTATCATCCCTGTCTGTTTGGAAACTTGCATCGGTGTAACCCTTTACAACCAGTTTCTCCTCTCCTCCATACACCAAGAATGAATCTTTAGTCCTTTTCAAGTACTTTAGAATATTCTTGACAGCCGTCCAGTGACCTTCACCTGGATTAGATTGGTATCTGCTCGTCATGCTTAAAGCATACGAAACATCTGGGCGAGTACATACCATCGCATACATGATGGATCCAATTGCTGAGGCATATGGAACCTTACTCATGCGGTCCTTGTCATCCAATGATTTCGGACACTGATCTTTAGAGATCGTTATCCCTTGAGACACGGGGACATATCCCCTTTTTGCATTTTGCATACCAAAACGATGCAAAACCTTATCGATGTATGTACTCTGACTTAGACTGATCATCCTTCTAGATCTATCCCTATAGATCCTCATTCCCAGAATGTAGGATGTTTCACCTAAGTCTTTCATAGAGAAGTTGCTCTCTAACCAAATCTTAACAGCCTTGAGAGAAGGTATGTCATTCCCCATTAGTAGTATGTCATCAACATACAGTACTATGAATGCCACATGGCTCCCACTAACCTTCTTGTAAACACAAGGTTCATCTTCGTTTTGAACAAAGCCATACTCTTTGACTGTTTCATCAAAACGGATATTCCATCTCCTAGAGGCTTGCTTCAATCCATAAATGGATCGACGTAATTTACATACCTTGCTAACATTCCTTGGATCGACAAAACCTTCAGGTTGTGTCATGTACACATCCACATCCTCTTCAAGGATTCCGTTAAGGAAGGCTGTTTTGACATCCATTTGCCAGATTTCATAATCATGGAATGCTGCAATAGCAAGCAAAATCCTTATGGACTTGACCAAAGCCACTGGTGAGAAAGTCTCATCATAGTCAATACCATGAATTTGTCTGAAACCTTTTGCAACCAGCCTTGCTTTATAGGTCTGAACATTTCCATCCATGTCAGTTTTCTTCTTGAAAACCCATTTGCACCCTATGGGTTTTACCCCTTCAGGTGGATCAACCAAAGTCCATACTCGGTTTTCGTACATGGAATCCATCTCGGATTTCATGGCTTCTAGCCATCTCTTAGAGTCTGGACTGTTCATAGCATCTTGGTATGTGAGAGGCTCATCTTCATCTATGAGCATCAAATCACCACATTGAGTCAAGAGAAATCCATATCTCTCTGGCTCATGGCGAATTCTACCAGTTCTACGAACAACCTGTGTTTGTTGAGCATTATCATTATCCTGCTCCTGTTCCACTTCAGGTTCAATGCTATTTTGTGGTTCTCGATCTTCATCGAGGTCTATAGTTCTCCCACTGTTTCTTTTGGAAACAAAATCTCTTTCCATGAAAACAGCGTCTCGAGCAATAAACACCTTCTGCTCAGAAGGACTATAAAAATAATACGCCTTTGTTTCCCTAGGGTATCCCACAAAATTGCACTCTTCAGATTTAGGTCCAAGCTTGTCAGATACTTGACGTTTCACAAACGCCTTGCATCCCCAAACTTTCATAAAGTTCATGCCTGACCGTTTCTTCTCCCATATCTCATATGGAGTCTTTTGAACCTTCTTAGTAGGAACACGGTTAAGTGTGAAAGCCGCTGTTTCTAGAGCGTAACCCCAGAAACTAATTGGAAGATCTGCATGACTCATCATCGATCGCACCATGTCCAACAAGGTGCGATTTCTCCTCTCTGAAACTCCATTCCATTGAGGTGTACCTGGCGGAGTGAGTTGTGATACAATACCACACTCCTTTAAATAATCTTTAAATTCTGTGCTCAAGTATTCTCCTCCACGATCAGATCGTAAGATTTTAATACTTGTGCCTCCGCCAATTTACTTCTCTACTTCAGCCTTGTATTCTTTGAACTTTTCAAAAGAATCGGATTTATTCTTCATAAGATATACATATCCATATCTACTGAAATCATCAGTAAATGTTATGAAGTAGTAGTAGCCTCCTCTAGCCATCACACGCATTGGGCCGCATACATCACTATGTATTAGCTCCAGACGTTCAGTGGCCCTTTGACCCTTACCAGTGAAAGGGGCTTTAGTCATTTTACCAAGCAAACAAGATTCGCATTCTTGGTATGATTCAAAATCAAACTTATCCAAATATCCATCCTTATGTAATTTGGATATGCGTTTCTCATTTATATGGCCTAGACGAAAATGCCAGAGGTATGTTTGATTTGAGTCATTAACTTTAAGTCGTTTGTTTTCTATATTATAGACAGGATTATCTAAGTCAAGAACATATAAACCATTAAACAAACGCGCAACACCATAGGTTAAATCATTCAAAGCAAAAGAGCAACTGTTGTTCTTTATTGTAAACGAAAAACCTTTCTTGTCCAAACAAGAAACAGAAATAATGTTTCTGCGAATCGCAGGCACGTAATAACAATTTTCCAGTTCTAAAACTAGGCCAGAGGGCAAAGATAAATAATATATTCCTACAGCTAAAGCAGCAACTCTTGCTCCATTGGCAACTCGTAGGTCCATTTCTCCTTTAGCCAATGTCCTACTTCTCTGCATTTCCTGCACATTTATACAAATGTGAGAAGCACATCCAGTATCCAATACCCAAGATGTAGAAATAAACAGATTGACTTCTATAACATATATACCTGAAGTAGAAGCTTGCTCAGCCCTCTTCTTCTTCAGATCCTCCAAGTAAACTGAACAGTTTCTCTTCCAGTGACCAGTTTTCTTACAGTAGTGACATTCACCCTTAGCGACCCCACCTTTAGGCTTTAAAGCCTGTTTGGGACCTGACTTTAGCTTGGGTGTAGAATCAGAACCTGTCTTCTTCTTACCCTTCCACTTGCCTTTCCCTTTGGCCTTACCTTTATTGCCCACCATCAGTATGGGAGCAGGTTCAGCCGTCTTCATGTTGGTCTCATATGTTCTCAACATAGCCAACAATTCAGTAGGTGTTTTGTCAAATTCATTCATGTTGTAGTTTATGATAAACTGGGTGAATTTGTTGTTCAAAGAATTCATGATTAGGTCAATACCAATTTCCTGAATAATCGGGAAACCCAAAGTATCAAGATACTCAATGTAACCAATCATCTTCAGAACATGTGGGCCAACTAGTTCACTTGCCCCTTGTTTGCAATTAAAAAGTGACTTGCTCGTGTTGAACCTTTCTTGACGAGTTTGGCTTGCAAACATGCTTTGCAAGTGCTCATAGATAGTATATGCATCCATATGCACATGCTGTCTTTGAAGCTCAGCACTCATAGTTGCCAACATAAGACATGCAACATCAGTTGCATCATTCTCATCCTTTGTGTGGGCCGCTCGTTCCTCAACAGTAGCGCCCTCAGGAAGGGGACCTGCCGGAGGAATATCAATGACATGAAGCTTGCGCTCCTGCCTGAGGACAATCCTCAAATTCCTCTGCCAGTCTAGGAAGTTGTTTCCATCTGTCAGCTTATCCTTCTCAAGGACAGATCGTACGGATAGTGTGTTTGTGTTGTTTGTCATTATTTGGTATCTACAATGATAAAAGCGCAAAATAAACATTAGATTGTCTGAGTTATTTATTATGTTCAAATGATTATGATACATTCATAATATATCTCCCACTATTTTTATCAAATCAATAGCCCTTACTATTAATTTGGAAAGTATATCCCATAATTCTTTCTAGTGAGCCAAGATCCATATTTCGTCATGTCTCAAGTCAACCACTGGAAGTCCTCAAGAATGATTATTTAGGTAGACAACATTTGTCAATTATATCATATATAATTCTTGGATAGTTTGGTGAGCAACGATTGATCTTATCTATCTAATAGATTTTTAACCAAACTCTATGCTTCTAAGTTCATAATGGTTGAATATAACCGTTTACTTTCACCTTATTATGACGACTCAGTTAAGTTTGACCCAATGATACAACGGCCGAATATAACCGTTTATATTCGTCGCATCTCACCACGATAGATAGGAGTCCCCTGCCACTGACAGTCTTTCCCCTAATCGATCTAGGATTCGATGAGTGTTCATTCATTGGAAAGCATCCGATTAAAACTTAATATTTTGTTAAGGGGTTTAGAAAATTTACGACGATCATGATCACATCATGAAAAGATCCTCAATTTTTCCTTGAACTAAATATTTCAAATTGACATCTTAAATTGTTCATTTCCCAGGTAGATGGAGGATACCAGTGGTCACACTTAAAACCCATCAGCCTTACGAATACGCATATCCGTTTTTGTCAGAAAATCCCAATTATAGACATAAAAATCCATATTCAATTCCGTGTTTTAAAAATCCATATTTCATAAACACAAGAATCTCATGATCGTTTGTTAATTTTAAAATCTTAAATCGTTACAGATTTTATCTTGTTTAGCATGGCAAGCATGGCATGGGTGACGTATCTAATACATGCATACATCATTAATCTAATTAAAGCATGCATCTTCTACTCTACACATACATTCATACATCAATATGTAAAGTGCAGTATGTAAACGTGCTTGGTTATGGCCCCTTTCCTATGTGATCCTTTCGAGCTAATGAAAGGATCAAAGTCAATCTATGGTGGTGAAATATAAATACAATTACATGTCTTCATTCTTCTTGTATCCATGGGTGTTTGCTCCTCTTCTTGGATCATCCTTCAATCTTCAAGTACATTACATGGAATAATTGAATACAACCTATACTAATGTACTTACATAAGAAAACTCGAGTTACATTCGAGGTTAAACAATTACAAGAATGAAGAAAACGACATGCAAGTCGTATTTATAAAACCAAAACCATTAATCTAGGGGTCTAAGGGTCATAACCAGCACCATGCTCAAGTACACAAAATAAAATATTGCGGGGGTCCGGGGGCGGCAGCCCCTGGGCGGGGGTTCGGGGGCGGCAGCCCCCGGGCGGGGTCTGGGGGTGGCAGCCCCCAGCTGGGGTCGAGTCCTATTCAGAAATCATCAATTTCTGAACTACAGATCATATATGTTGGCCTTTTTCCCCACTGCAATTTATACAGTTTCAGAAGCATGTATCATATACATACTTATCATATCCCAGTTAACAAGTCATGTCCAACACAATCTGTCCACCAGTTTATATCACTATACAAACTGACCCTCATGCATAATATACAAATCGCAATAAGGCATATAAATCATTCATGGCAAATCATTAACATGCTAGTATCATCAACCATGTACTCATTATACGAATAACCAGATACTCATCATATAACAGTTTTTAATCATACATATCATGTCATGGCAGAAGCATAGCAGTCTCATAACAGGCATGGCAGTCTCATAACAGAAGCATGGCAGTGGCATAACAGATTATGACAAAGCAGTAGCATGGCATGGCAGTCACCAAAACAGGCATGTATGCATCAAATACATAAAACACGTAACCAAATCAGTCCCTTATACACGTAGCTCTGATCCTATTGTTGGGTTCCGAGGCATAAAACGCAGCGGATTAAACGTAAATATAACAAAAATTTCGGAACCCTAAACGCAGGATCATGTATAAGCGGACTGATTATTGTGAAACGGAATCATACCTTTACTTGGTCTTGACTTTCACAAACTCAACGGAGATCCTAGCTTTCACGACTTGTGTCTTCGTCTCAAAAACACCTCTATGGTATCCACACGAGCACCTTCAAGAACGTCTCACGATCTTGATTACGGAATGGATGTACTAGCCTCCTTTGATGATTTCGAATTCTGCCTTTTATCTCTGCCTTTGCTGCTGCTAGGGTTTTGTTTTTCTCAAAAACGTCATCCTTATTAACCCTACATTATCTATTTATAATGGTTGGTTAATAGGCCCATAATAGCAACCCATAAGAGCAAAGCCTAACCCATGTAGGTTTAGGATTAAATAATAAAACCGAATTTTATTATTTAATTAATAACTAAGTCACACTTAATTATTAATGGCAGAATTCAAATTCAAATTTATATTATTTCAATTAATTAAGTCTCACTTAATTAATATAATAAAATTCAAATAATCATCAATTAATTTAAATCTATAATTTAAATTAATTATTCCTTTAAGTACTCTATGTGTGTGACCCTATAGGCTATTATTTAATTAGCAATAACTTTATTCTCCAATAAAATTATAAACAATGAGCGGTATCTAGTAATACATCATTGCTACCCAATTAAATAATAATTAAATCGTGATTCGATAAAACCTTTCGTGATTAATGTTTCAGTGCAATATAATCCCTTTAACCATATATATTATAGATTAAACTCGAGGCATGTATTTAGTCATCCTCTTTAACATTTAATCCGGGTTTACTTGATCCATGAGTAGACTATGAAAACAAATCATTATTTGAGCACGGCCATGCATTTTATAGTCTCACTCAATCAAGAAGCCAATAATATCTCTCCTAATTATAGGAGGGTTAAATCCTTTATCTATCATTCATATTTCTCATACGACTCATGATATACCCGATGTCCACTTTTATCATCACCCGGTCAAAGGTAACTTTTAATGTAGTCAAAGTATATTAATCCTCGTATAGAAATATAATGATCTCAAGTCAAAGGATCATTACACCATTATCACTGTGAGTCTTTCTTATGACTTTATTAAACATGAAGAATCTCACTGTGGGTTTGTCCAGTATCATGTACTCCTACATGTACCTATGTATTGACTTTAGTATCCTCATACTTATAACCAATGAGATGTGGTTATCAGTCAAACAACATACTAGTCTATTTATGTATTATTATTGTCCTATAATAATAATACTCGACTAGGGACATTTAAGAATATGATATATTATATAATCTCAAGTTCAAGTCATGTACTAAACTATACAATGTGTATCATGATTCTAAGGACATTTATTATGCTAACAAATATATCGCAGTAATTAAAGTCATAATAAATACGTTTATTGAATAATCAATTGACATAAAGGTTTATCAAAATAAACATTGTATTGCCTCTAGGGTACCTACACCAACAAATTCAACATCATCTCCGCCATAGCTCTCAAGATCAATATTAATCTGCTTTACCATTTTGTGAACATAATCGAGTTTATCAGAATTAACTCCAGCTTTGTTGACTGTTTGACGAAAATCAAACCATATATTTGTCAATTTTGAAGACACCTGCTCCATCTTAAAAAAATCATTAGAAACCAAATCAACTTCTGATGAAGTACCACAGTCTGCAATTTTCATCCACCTGTTAATAATAAGACTTCTTGGAAATTTGGTGAGTTGCTTCAAACCACAGAATATGTGCCTACAAACTAGTCCACACATAACAAATTTCTTGCATGAACAGACAGCATGAGATTTACTAACAGAAACCTGCATTAAAAATTTTAAACATTTTTATCATGCACGTAAATAACATTACCAAGTGCCATAATTATTAACAACAAGAAGATCTAAAAAATAAGAACATGTACCTTAAAAATTTTATCTTTAACTCTCACATCCCTAATTTCTAGATAAGTAACACCATTGACTTCATCACTCATTTTCTTTATTTGCATATCCATGCTTGCTGCCATTATTTCTTCTTGGATTTTGTAAAAAATTGACTGTGTAAATATCTCAGCAGCATCATTTTCAATAAACCACCGCGACAAAATAGTAGGACTGCTTGATGTAGACTCATGATCTAATCTATTTGTTTCATTTCTTTGTTTGTCCATTGCACTCTGGAAACGTATCCAAAACTCACATAATGTATCACTCTGTTGGTGAAACTGACCAAAAAAAGTTTTCACTTTCAGATCTCGATGTCGTCCTCAACAAACCAAACATGGGACTATCCCAAAAAAAAGAAGGAATCCATAAAGCCCTCAGTTCAAACATATCAGATAACCACCTATTATCTTCAAGTTTAAACTCCTGAATAACAGATTTCCATCCACTTTCAAACTCATCAATCTCCAAGTTCGACGACCATATATAAAGTTTCATTTTCTTCAAAAAGTCTGTCTCTTTACATAACCGATTACCAAGCTGCAAATGTGTACACAAATTACATAACACATCAGAATACAAATAATAAAATGAACTAAAATAAAATTACTACCTTGATAGGAAAGTTCTGCATAATGTGCCACATACATAGCCGATGCTTAGTTGGAATCAAACCATTCTCATCAGAAAACGAAACCGGGATAGCTATTTTCATGGCAGGACATTGATCGGTAATTATAATTACTGGATTTCATCTCATTGCCTTCACAAGTTGTTTGAAGGCCCAACTATAATGAGTAACATCCTCCTTTGATAATAGACAAGCAGCAAATGTAACACATCGGTCGTGCTTATCGACGCCAGTGAATGGAGCAAAGATCATATTATACCTGTCAAAATTAAAAGAACATAAAATTTATTTAATACATTTGGTAAAATAGATTTTACACTTGAAAAACTAATATGGCACAAATTATACTATTGACTACTACTAAATCTCTATACTAATCTACCACAATAACTATATTTCACTACTGAAACCACTAAATTGTACTAGTTAAATCACCTATATAAAATAACTCAATAATAACATAAAACATATTAGTATAGCAAATTGCAAACTAAAATACGAGAAAAATACAGATCCCAAGCTATTCCTCTGAGATTTCATATCAGATCATGTCACCAATTCACGTTGCTTCAGTTGTCTTTCTTGATGAAACCTTCTATCATATTCAATTTGGCATTCATACAAAATTAAATTTTGACATGACTTATCTTAAATGTATTATATAAACCGAATATATAGACTATAACTTTGAGACAATACATATCAGAATGTAACAACTGCATCAGCCCAAAAGGCATTAAATGTCTTTCTTGTTTGTATCAAATGTCGCATCAAAGGAGACCGCATCACCATACAACTCAAAGTTCCGCCTACCAACCGCATCAGCCCAAAAAAGCATGGTCAAGTGTCCAGCTGAATCCAATTCATAAACAAAATAAAAAGATTTCGAAGTCTCCTGCAAAACTCTGAACTTTTTAATTATCATTTGTCCATCCCTTTCACCAACAAATCCTTTCAGGTCCCGATTAAAATTTCTAAAATCACGTAATGTGGCACCTATATTGGAATAACCACCTGACATTTCCTTCGCCAAAGTAAAAGACTTGCTGCACCCAATACTTACCTTGCCAGCATCAAACACCAGATTCCTCAAACACACGTTCATCTCCCTATTAGCCTTTAAAAACTGCCTCCCAGATTCACTAGCTAAAGGATGATTATGTAATTCAACAAACGTGGAAATAAAATACCTCTTCTCACTCATAATCTTCACAATAATTTTGGCTTTACATTGACACCTACGAGATACAGTCCGTCTTCCCTTAACTCCTTCACAAACTTTAGAAACATTACTTCCCTCTCTACTATAAACAAAGTGTTTAAGAACAATATTATTATCCTTATCTTTGTTCTCACTAGTCTTCTGTACATCAAACCCACACAACCTTCCATACTCTTTATAAAACTTGTAACAACTTTGTAAGCTATCAAAAACCTTATGAGTTAGAGGAATATAAGCTGCATCAACACCACTTGGAAGGAAATATCTATTTCCACCAGGGGATAGAGTGTAACTAGTTACGCTACTATCACATTCATCTGAGCAAACCTCATCACTAACATTAACAGTAAGCCGAGATGAATCGCCACAACTAGAACCGGAAAACAATAAGAATTTGAAAATCAGTTAATAACTTCATTAATATATTAAAAAATAAAACAACACTACTAAATACAAATATGTGATTTCAAAAATACAAATCCAAAAACAAGTTTGTCAGGCTCACACTAAACTAATTATCCCAACGTATTATTCACAATAATTCTCAGGCTCACAATATAATGTTTAGGTATTATTCACAATAACATTATTGGAGCTGCAGGGCACCATGGGTATCTCATTCTACCAACTTGCCTTTAGTCTTAAAGTTACAATTTAGCTTTGTGCAAAACTTGAAATGTATGTGCAGTACTAGTAGTAAGATTCTACTAATTAACTTGTGACACTACAGCTGCTACTGGTGCCAGTTTCATTTGAAAATTACATTTTCGAATTGGGTCAGACTTAGCAAGCACCAAGCACTGGCCCTTCGTGTTTGTGTAGCTCATGCGGTGATCTACCGCTGCAATGTTATTGGATATCAAGACACAATGTATGTACATTCTCAACATCAATTTTAACGCAAACACTAACACTAACATTAAAGAATATTCATAATGACTAACAGTAATACTAACACTAAGATTAACACTAACACTAACTTTTTTAATGTTCATAAAAGTACATGTTACGTTAGATCTTAATCGACACAAATAAAGTCCTTAATAACATGATTTCATGTTAACAACAGTACACATACAACCTCATATAAATAACAAAAACTGAAAATACAGTAAAAATAATCAATATAATATACTACTATAATCACTAGACTACTTCACAACTAATTTGAGAACAAGTTCACAACAAACTCTAAATCGTAAAACAAATTCCACAAATTTATAACTCGAAAACACAAACATACACACAAAAACTAACGAATACACGACAATCAAATAATCTACACTATATATAATTGAAACTATCATTAACAATAAAAACAAGACTCGCACAATAACAAAACACAAATAATTGAAGCTAAGAACACAGAAACTAATAAAAATATATCAAATAAGCTAAAAATTACTTTGATTATCATTAATTTTAGCCAAATCTGAAACAATCATCTTCAATATCATTTTCAATCGTAAAACACAAGCTTTGCGATTATCAGTGAAGAGTATCGTGAGTTTGTGTGTGCGTGTATCGTGTATCAGTCAGTGTAGATATATAATTGTGTGAAGAAACGCGCACGCGAGAGAGAGAGCCGTTAGAGAGAGGGGGTAGAGAGAGAGACAAAAAGCATAAAATTTAGTGTGTGTAATTGTGTGCGTGCATAGGGAACTGAATACAGGTATCTTTGTCTTTTATATTTTTTTTTAAAAATTAATTATTATGTGGTTGAGATTAAAAGATAAAAATAATGAATCAATGGCTAGGATTGTATTTTATATTTCTCATTTTAAATTATTTCTCGTTTGATCATTAGCCTATATACATATAAACATATGAGTTATTTATTAAAAATCATAAAACTATTTGCTCAGGTCAAAAGAAAAGCAGGGGAATTTCATGTTCTGGTAATATGCAAGAATCATACATCTCCGTTTTTAATTCTTGAGTTTGATGTGTAATTGGAGGAGTGCATGGGAATTATATATAAACACAAATATCATTAAAACATGGGCATGGTGAGATACGGACATAGTGAAAATATTAGCAAGCTAAAAGCATCATACTGGGTCTGGATAATTTCATTAGTATCTATTATTGCTATTCTAAGGTACATATTTCGTCCCCTTTCTCTTCAGCGCCACTCTTTTTAGGATTAATTATATTTAATTTGTTTCGTTCGTAAATCTGTTCCTTCCGTTATTATTCGTTTTAACTGTTTTGATTCTCCGAAAGTTATTTTAAAGCCTGTTTCGAAATATTTAAATATTTATCTCTACAATTTTTGAAAATTATCTATGTTCAATATCTGCGTAGAATATTTAAAATATCTGTTCAGGTGATTTTAAAATTGTGAAAATTATTTTATTTGAACCATTAGAGTGATATAAGGTATACCGAGTTAACTAGTTGTAGGGGTATTACAGCCATGTCATTGCGGCACCAGTGGCATGACACTTCCGTAGCAGTGTGATTAGTCACGACGTATCCTTCTGATAGCTCAGGTGGTGAGCTTTCCGCATTTGATATTTGTTTCAGGATACGTGGATGCACCCAAAATTTGATTTGGTTTGTGATTTGATATCTGACGGTGACGTTGTATATGTCGTACACGTTATCCGGTTTATTGCACGCATTAGGTACCCTATGATGTGTGTATCTGTTATCTGTTTTGTATCGGTATGAAATATCCTAACCCTCTTTGCTTCAGCCTTGTCTTTAAAAATTAAAGTTTATTTATTATTATCAAATTATATATCTTGCTTCTTGTTTTATAAACTGTATTTCAATCCGTACTAGGCATTTGGCTCATGCCGTATTCTTTCTTCTGACAGGTACTTAGGGGGATCTTGGGTTGTGTGATAGAGAGCTCCCTTATTTACATTTATTAGGACGTTTGAACTTAAAGGATTATTTTAGTCATTTTTACTATTAGAATTTTAGATTTATTCGCATTTATCATTTTCAATTATTTTGGAGGTATTGATTTAGTTTGGAGACTTGTTGGTCCTATTTAATTACTAAGTTTTGGTGGATTTTAGTACTCTGTATACAGATATGTGGTTTGATAAGTAACCCCTCGTCTCATTTTGGGAATGGGGTGTTATAGAGATGGAATCAGAGTTTAGGTTCTTTCTAGTAGAAAACCTATTTAGGTTTGACTTGTGAGTTTGTGTTGACGTTAGGATGGGTATTTTATCTTGAGGTTTCATTTAGTTGCGTCCATTTCGATATTATTTCACTCTTATAAAATTTTATAAACTACTTCAGCTTGTTTCTTTTTGCAAACTTCATTCGTCTCTGTATTTGATATTGTGAATCTTTTTATTCATGCAGCTTTCACATTTTTATGAATATGTTTTGACTCATTTTGTTATTTATTTCTCACATGTTCAGAATTTTACCGTTTAGTCTCCGTAAATGAATCATTTTATGTGCCTTCGTGATAATTATTAAGAGTGTTTAGAATATGTAGGATATAGTCATCTAGGCAATCTTATTTCTGATAGAGATGCATGACCTTGATTAAATATTTAAGGGTTTATTCATCAAACATTTTGGAGTAATTGATTGAAAAGGAAAGCGAACGATCTATGAAGATGCAAGTATGTTAGTAATTGTAGATCAAGATTTTTAAATGAAAGGTGTATTTAGAATTATTTTAACTCTATGAGGAAGATAACTTTTGGCTAAGGATTGTATGGCTTTTAGACTTCAACTAGGGCTATGAGCTACATATTAAGGATTATTGATACTAGGTTCACTACCATGGTAGGATGTGAAATCAAATATATATAATTTAAAATGTGGTGCAAGAATGTGAATGCAACTAGATGAAAAGATTTCAAGATGGTAATGGATTGAAAATGATTTATTAATGTGTTCATCATGCAATATTTCTCAAGTGTGCATAAAGAAGTTTACCTTTGGATGTTATATTTCATTAGGTAAAATGATGATGAGGATATTTTAAAGTACACAATGAGGTTTGTTAAGTTGGATTGCTCGAAGGGTTCGTGAGACATCTTTAAAGTAATGAGAGATATAAATATGAATTGAGATCTAACCTAAGTGGTTCCATATAACTAGAGATGCTGGAGTATAAAAAGAAAGTAATGGATGAATTTTATAATTATAAGTTTGAGAATACTCGAGAGACATGAAAAGATGTATTATTTCACAAAATCATGTATAAGTTACTCTTGAATTTGTCATCAGGGCTGAAGTTATTTATAATGATTGTATAGGATGACACCATCAGAGTTATATGAATTAAAAGAGCAGTTATGAGATTTACTAAATAAGGAATTCATTAGGTCTAGTGTGCCTCCATGGGGTGATTCCATGTTGTATATAAATAATAAAGATAGGTCTATGCGGTTATGTATTGATTATAGAGAGATGAATAAGGTGACTGTCAGAAACATGTATCTTTTGTCACACATTGATGACTTATTCGATCAATTGTAAGGTGTGAAGTATTTTTTTGAAGATAGATTTGAGATCGGGTTATCACAAGTTACAAGTAAGAAATAAAGATATTCTGAAGACAACATTTCGTACTTGATATGGTCATTATGAGTTTCTTGTGATGTTTTTTAAGTTGACGAATGCTCAAACAATATTTATGGATTTGATGAATCGCGTCCTTCACGATTAGTTCAATAAGTTCGTTGTGGTTTTCATTGATGATATCTTGATATACTCTAGGAGTAAAGAAGAACATGATGAACATTTGCGCATTATACTTGAAATCTTGAGGAAAAAGAAATTGTTTACAAAATTTTTGAAGTGTGAATTTGGTTGGAGCATGTTGCATTTGTGGGGCATGTTATGTCTGGTAAGGGGACTAAGTTGGATCCTGCGAAAGTCGAGACTATCACAAATTGGCCGAGACCTAACACTGTGATAGAGGTGAGTAGTTTCTTGGGTTTGGCAGGCTACTATAGGCGTTTTGTAGACGTTGACTCAATTGATGCGAAAGGGTGTTAAGTTCGAGTGGAATGATGATCGTGAGTAGAGTTTTCAAGAGTTGAAGAAAAGGTTGGTGTATGCTCCTATACTTGTTTTACCATCATGAAGTGGAGGACATCAAATTTATGGTGATGCTACTAATAGAGGATTGGGGTGTGTTCTTATTCACCATGGGAAGCTAATTTCTTACGTCACTAGGCAGTTTAAACCTTATGAGGTAAACTATCATACCCATGACTTGGAGTTAGCAGCAGTGGTTTTTGCGTTAAAAATTTGGAGGCATTATTTGTATGGTGAAACTTGTGACATTTTTACTGATCATAAGAGTCTCAAATACATTTTCACACAAAAGGAGGTGGGTTGAACTTATTAAAGTTTGTGATGCTAAAATTCAGTACCATCTAGGAAAGGCAAATGTAGTGGCAGACACTCTTAGTAGGAAGAATTTGGGAAGTGTTGCATCTCTTATTACTCAGCAGCACCTTATTTCAGATATGGACCGCTTGAGTGTGGAATTGTATGTTGGAGAATCAACTGCAAGTATGGTAAGTTTGAAGGTGGAATCAAATCCAGTCTCAAGGGTTAAGGAAGCTCAAAAAAATGATACATGGTTAGAAGTTATTAGAAGCAGATGGTAAGAAAACGAAGTTTAATGTTGATGATTATGGTGTTGTATGGTTGGGTAGTAGGTTGTGTGTGATGCGAACGAAGTGATTCGTGAAACAGTTTTGACTGAGGCTCATAGTTCTTCATTCTCTATTCATCTGAGTTCCACTAAGATGTATCGAGATTTGAAGAAGCAATTTTGGTGGAGTCATGAAATGGGACATAGCAGAGTTTGTGAAGAAATGTCTTACATGTCAACAGGTGAAGATTGAACACCAAAGATCTAGTGGAATGTTACAGCAGCTGGATATCCAGGTTTAGAAGTGGAAAAACATTACCATGGATTTTGTGACCGGTTTCCCGAGGACCTTCAAGAAGAATGATGTTATTTGGGTGGTGGTTGATAGACTTACATATTCAGTTCATTTCTTAGCTATTAGAGAAAACACTCTTATTCATGATTTGGTAGATATATTTCAGTGGGATATTGTTAGACTTCATGGTGTGCCTGTGTCGATAATTTAGACAAGGATACAAGGTTTATTTCACATTTTTAGAAGGTATTTCAGCAGGCTTGGGGTATGAGGCTTAATTATAACACAACTTTTCATTCACAAAATGACGGGTAGTTAGAGAGGACGATCCAGACGTTAGAAGATATGTTAAGGGCTTATGATTTGGAGTGGTTTGGTGATTGGGACAAGTATCTATACCTTATGGAGTTTGCATACAATAATAGTTGGCAAGTAAGCATTGACATGCCACCATTTGAGGCGTTGTATGGTAGAAAATGTAGAGCACCGACTTGTTGGAATGAGGTTGGAAAGAGTATCATTAAACGACCAGAGTTGGTTCGGGTAAATAACGAGAAGGTAGAACAGGCTAAAGAAAACTTAAAAGAAGCTTAATCAAGTCAAAAGAGTTATGAATATCAAAAGAGAAAGTTTGGTGGATTTGAGCCTAATGATAATGTGTTTTTGAAGGTGTCTCCTTGGAAGGGTGTTAAACGTTTTGGTATGAAAGGGAAGCTTAGTCCAAGATATGTTGGTCTCCTTGATGTTATATAGAGAGAAGTATCATGTAAATAATGTGTTCCATGTGTCTGTTCTGAGAGGCTACAAGTATCATCTGTTACGCGTAGTTCAATATCCATTGCATAAGAATAGGGAATATCTTTCTTGTGAGGAGGAGGCTGAAACTATTTTAACTCGAGAGGAGCGAGTTATGAGGAAGAAAATTATTCTGTTTGTTAAAATCTTGTGAAAAAAATTATTTTGAGAGAGAGGCTACTTGGGAACTAGAAGAATCTATTTGTGATATATATCCGCACTTATTTGATTCAGGAATGAGTTTTAGTTTCGTTAGATTTCGGGGACGGAATCCTTTTTAAGAGGGTATATATGTAATATTCGTAATTTATTTATTTAGATATTAGTAATAATAATTAGAATTAGATTAGAATTTATAAAGATTATTTTCTTTAACCATAATATTTATTATATTGAATTTGATTAGAAATAGAATTTGTAATAAAATAGTAATTAGATTAGAAGCAGGATAATTATTAAGAGTCTATATATACATATAAATATATAAGTTATTTATTAAAAACCATAAAACTAGTTGCTCACGTCAAAAGAAAAGCAGGGGAATTTCATGTTCTGGTAATATGCAAGAATCATACATCTCCGTTTTTAATTCTTGAGTTTGATGTGTAATTGGAGGAGTGCATGTGAATTATATATAAACACAAACATCATTGAAACATGGGCATGGTGAGATACGGATATAGTGAAAATATTAGCAAGCTAAAAGCATCATACTGAGTCTGGATAATTTCGTAAGTATCTATTATTGATATTCTAAGGTACGGATTTCGTCCTCTTTATCTTCAGCGCTACTCTTTTTAGAATTAGTTATATTTAATTCATTTCGTTCATAAATATGTTCCTTCCATTATTATTCGTTTTAACTGTTTTGATTCTCCGAAAGTTATTTTAAAGTCTGTTTCCAAATATTTAAATATTTGTCTCTGCAATTTTTGAAAATTATGTATGTTACATATCTGCGTAGAATATTTGAAATATCTGTTCAGGTGATTTTAAAATTGTAAAAATTATTTTATTTGAACCCTTAGAGTGATATAGGTATACCGAGTTAACCAGCTGTAGGGGTACTACAGCCATGTCATTGCGGCACCAATGACATGACACTTCCGTAGTAGTGTGATTAGTCACGGCGTATCCTTCAGGTGGTGAGCTTTGCACATTTGATATTTGTTTGAGGATACGTGGGTGCATCCAAAATTTGATTTGATTTGTGATTTGATATCTGACGGTGACGTTGTATATGTCGTACACGTTATCCGGTTTGTTGCACACATTAGGTACCCTATGATATGTGTATTTATTATCTGTTTTGTATGGGTATGAAATATCTTAACCCTCTTTGCTTCAGCTTTGTCTTTAAAAATAAAATTTATTTATTATTATCAAATTATATATCTTGCTTCTTGTTTTATAAACTGTATTTCAATCCGTTTCTTCTGGTAGGTACTTAGGGGGGTCTTTGGTTGTGTGATAGAGAGCTTCCTTATTTACATTTATTAGGACGTTTGAACTTAAAGGATTATTTTAGTCATTTTTATTATTAGATATTTTGGATTTATTCGCATTTATCATTTTGAATTATTTTGGAGGTATTGATATTAATTTGGAGACTTGTTGGACCTATTTAATTATTAAGTTTTGATGGATTTTAGTACTCTGTATACAGGTATGTGGTTTGATAAATAACCCTCGTCTCATTTTGGGAAGGGGGTGTTACAAACACTTAATACCATTATGCACTTGCATACGTTCATTTTCAACACTAATCGTGTTTAGAAGTAGTTTCTTTCTTATGATTAATTTATTTTTGAAGTAATTTCTCTCTCAAGTGATTTGATATATTTAATATAATGAAAACACATTATTTTTGTTTAACAAAAAAGAAAACACATTATATTTACTTATGTACATCTGATAATTAAACACCGACCATGTTAATCTGAAAATCACATTTAACAAAACAATAATTAGCCTGTTTAATTTATATTTTTCATTAATACTTATGTGGTTTTCTTTCAATAAATTTTAGGTTTCATATTAATTAACCTATGTGTTTCTTAATACATCGGGTTTTTTTCTTTTTAAAATTACTAGTCAATCATAATTAATATATCGATATGATTCATTTTGTAAGATTAATATATATATATATATATATATATATATATATATATATATATATTCTCCACCAATATATGTACCTCATCAAATCCACTCTCAATATATCTATCTATTCTTTTATTACGACTGGAAGTGATTTAATTAGCTGACACTAAGCTAATATATAATCAGGAATGATCCTGTAAATTAAATAAATAGCCATATTTCCTCGGTAAAATGTGTTTCAGTTTTTGTATAAACCCTAGTCAAGGGATCGTTTCACTCTAAATTCAATATAGTATTTGATAGAAACAGATTGAATCTTCAACATTCTAGCAGTAAACTATAGATCTTGAAATATTTGAAATATTTTAGAACATTTGGTTCGTGAATTTTAGGTATCGGATTTTTTTTGGGTAATTGGTTATTCCGAGTTATCCGGGACCAAATTGGGCAGTTAAAATTGTAACAGAAGCTATTCCTCTAACGTTCATTTACTTAGATATATCCCACCCAATGAGCCAATTAATGTTTTTTTACGGGGTTTGGTTGAAATTTTTTAATTTTAAAACTTATACCAGAATCAAATCAAAAATTATTTTTATTTATAAAATTATATGTTAATATTTAAAATAATAAATTTATAATGAAGTTGTTTAATATTTAATAAATAATAATAATTTATTTTTTATATTAACTGTATATATTTTTTTATTTATTAAAAAATATTAAATTAATAAATTCATTCCACCATTGAACCAAATACGAATGATATTTGATATCCATATCACCTTAACTCATTCCTAATTCCGCTACCATAAACCAAACCATCTTATAGTTTTTATGGGCTAAATATAAAATAAATGTATAGATAATATATTTAACATTAAATAATGAAGTGTGCGATTTATAATTTATTTTTTTGATTTTAATCAAAGAAAATATAATATAATAATTTTGAATAAGAATGACACTCTGTAATCCTAATTAAAAGCCAGTTGCTATATGTCTAAGAATATGAATAAGTTGAAAAAAAATCATTCAGCTAAAAGAAGATAACAAGAACAAGTACAAGTATTAAGCTTCATACAATCGTGAAGAAACACCATGACATAGCAACTTTTAACATATATTACATATCTCGCACAATCATGTATCCCTGAATAATGCAATTCTAATTAACTCCTGTTAATGAGTCAATCCAATTAAGTAACTATATATATGAACAGGGTATATATCTATTATTATCTTTATTCATAAATTAAGAACCAAGCAGGGAAAAAAGTTGAGAAACAAATAAAAAGTAGTACGTATATCTACATATATATGTAGGCCTAGTTCTTAGCTCCGGGACCAGGATTTTGGTGCAGCTGCTGATATAGTGCCGCCATCCGACTGTATGCATCCATTGTCATTGGCTGCGCGCCAAAAATTTTTTTTTAAATATAATTCGAATTTCATTGATGAAATTACAATGGCATTTCTAATAACATAAATTTATCAATTTATATGTATAAACCTGAGATTGACATGCAGCAAGAAATGTAGACATAGGGTCCTGCATAACTGATGCTGGTGTGTGTAACCGGTGATCCACCCTGCCCCCTTCCCATGAATTTAAGGGGGAGATGAACCCCGAAGGATGAAGAACAGACGGCGACACTGCAGCCATGTTAGGGCTGCCGCATGCCAGGGCGGTGTTTATATCCATGACATGTCCCATACCCATACCCATACCCATACCCATTCCCATACCCATCATAGGGGCCATCATTGACATTTGGAGCTGTTGTTGCATGGCATATGGTAACATCATAGGAGACATGTTCATTCTATTCATCATATTTACTTGTGCTTGAAGTTGCTTTAGGTAATCAATTACTTCATCAAGCATCGAAGCTTTATCTGTCTGAAATTTGTTGAGTTAAAACTCTTTTGGTTAATTTTTAATCAAAAATTATAATTTACAATTTGACATGTATAGATTAAGAATGAAATGAATAATGTACAAGATATACAAACAACTAACAAGTGGCCGGGAAGGCATTAATGTGACAGAACTGAAGTGAACAAGAAAAGTCTTACTGGCTTAATCCTTATGTATGTGGACTGGCTTTTTTCTTTTGGATATATTCCATAAAGAAACATACAAATTTTGGACCACACTTCTCTAGGACATCTCTATTAATTTTAGTTAAACTTTACCAATTATACACATAATATGTCCGATTAATTGTCGGTCACACTAGTAATATTATATATATATATATATATATATATATATATATATATATATATATATATTGTTTGTAAAATATTATAGTATATATTTCTTTTATAAAATATTTTCAAGATCTCCAATAGAAAGACATATGTATATATATAACATTAAAAGTTTTGGTACGAGTAAAGTCTGTAAAGAAAATAAAAATAAGTTGTCTACTGGCCGTTAAGGTAGTTAAAATGGAAAAAATATCAAGAATTAAAATTTCATGATAAATATATTTATTGAGTTTTGTTTTTTAAAAGTAATTTGTAAGCACCCCAAATTTTGTAATAATCTCATAAAACATCTGGTTAAAATTTAAATCTCAATTTTCTTTTACCACCGTAATTTGTCTAGTAGACAGATTTCATAATAAATATATTTAATCAGTTACATAAATTAGAAATGCATGCCTACCTTGCTAGAATTTGGAACCAGCTTCTGCAGTGTCTTCATTCTTTGGTTAATCTTGTCTCTTCGTTTCTATGTAAGATATTGGATTGTTATCAGTGCATAACTCTCAAATATAATTTATAGTATTAACTAGACGAAACACAACTCAGATGCGAGAAGAAACAGCTAGAAGCAGGGGCGGCCCTAGAAGTTTAAATGTTTATATAATTAAAAATATACAGTACAATTATGCACACACAAGAACAAGTACCCGTTCAGATTGATTGTGGACGGCAGCTGCTCTGTTTCTTTTAGCTGAAACTGATGATTTCCCGTTTGTTTTCTTCTTTGTTTGTTCATGCACTGTGGTCCTCTGCAAACAACATTGCTAGCTAGTTCACACGCACACATACAATTAATTTCTTAATACTTACGTACTTTATACCAAAATCAATTATTTAATCTGACTTGCATGTAACATGAATCAATATGTATCAACAATACTAAATTTTTTATTAAAAAAATATATATTAATAAATCATATTTGAAAAGAGAAAATAAACTAATATACTCATACCAAATTACTAACTCTCACCTGACGTTTGCTATGACAAACGGAGTCGTGGTCTTCACCAGTGCACTGCTTGTCGGAGCTTGTGTTCCCGGGAGAAGCCATGGAGATAGAGGTGAACCCTCCTGCCCCGAATTCCTTTTCGCACGTATCAACCGTCACCTGCCTAATATCTTTACAAAACGTTGCACTTTCGGAGACACTATTATCAGTAGGGAAGCTACTCCACTCATTTGTTACAGACACCTTTAGACGCTGTGCCCTCACCTTCTCGAATGGCACAGTGGCACCACTACACGACTCAACATGGGTGCCAAAACCCGAGTCCATGGCGAGCATGGAGGATCCCTCTCCCATGTTTGTGGAAGGAACTAGCGCGTCCACTACCCCGGTGGCTGAGGCGGTGACTTTAGTAGTTGCGGCGGTGGTAGTAGCCAACATAGATTCGTGGTTGGTGAACCATGGCACGAGTTCATGATTGTTGGAATTTCCGAGAAATTTGTGGTTGGGTAAGAAGGTGGCTTGATCAACTATGGACTCTAGGGTGCCGCCAACGCATGTCTTATCCCACGTATATTTGGCATTAGAAGGCTGTCGTGGTTGCCCTAAACTATGCATATATAAGTGCCCATTTTCCCATGTGAGCTCGGCTACATGGTGATCTAATCTGAAAATTTACGCCACACAAGATACATAGTAGAATGGTATATTATTTTATTTTGGACAAAGAAACAGTAACTACTTTGATGGCACTAAGAATATAAAGAACATGAATCATATATAGTAGTAGATTTCTACGATCAAGAAAACAAGAATAACAAGACCACTAAAATCTTAACGTGTCAGGAGGGAGGGAACGTACGTAGGAACATCAGGAGTGAGAGAGAGAGAGTTGGGTTGACAAGTGAGCTTCAGACTACCATCAAGATCCCAACCAGGTACACACCGACTCATCTCCTGATGAGAATGGGAAAATTGGTGAATATTGCAGCTTTTGGTTGAATGTTCTTGTTGAATTAACAATAAAATTATAGGTACGTACATATATTGAGTTCAAAGGAGAGAGGCTAGTAGGTAGAATCTACATTAGATTGCATTCTGACATATGTGGCTATGGATGCTGGGTACGTACAGTTGTGCATGATGGCAGCCTTTCGCTATTTATTAGTAGAGGGAGAAGTAGATAAGAACATACAGGGGGAGGGAACAATTGGTCCATGATTACATATAGAGTTTAGAGAAAGGTGGTGGTTGTAGCTGGCAGCTCTTTACCAAGTGACTTGATGAGCAAGTGGATGACTAATTGACTATGTCAATGAATTGTATGCGAACAAAGATAACTAATCCTCTTTGCTCTCAATCATCAGATGCCTTCTTTCCACGTACCTTTCCCTATTATGTACATACACATAAAAATTCACAAAAAGTCTTGGCCGAGATTTATGTTTAATTGCGAAAAATATTTAGAAAAACCTTCGATTTTTTTTTCTTCTTAAAACATTCAACATAAATTATTCACAATGATCCGCTTTTAAAACTGCTTAAACGGCCGTTTATTCACAATGATCCGCTTTTAAAATTGCTTATTCACAATGATTTTTTATATTTTCATGTATATTTTTTATATTCATGAAAGAAAAATAATAAAAAACTCTTTAAACATATTGGTAAATTTTTCATGAGAATTAATATATAAATTAAGGTGTTCATGAACTTGTGTTCGTGAATAATATTTATGAGCTTTTCCTGCTTAATAGCTAATGAGATGTTTTTGTGAACATGTTAGGGAACACTAACTAAAAAAAAATGATTCGCTAAAAGTTCGAGTTGCAATTTAGATTTGAAAATTTTGATATCTAATGAATCCTACGCTTTCCATCAATGAGCTAAACATAAACTAACTAAAAATTCGGCTCATTTAATCAACGAGTTCACAATAGATGAAATTTTTTATACATGCATATTTTTATATATTATAAAATATATTTCTGATGATGAAACAGCTTTTTAAAAAAAATTAAAAATCACCTTTTTTTTATCTCAAAAGCATTATATGGCTAAACGCTATTTTACCTATTTTTGCAACAACAATATCAACCAAATCCTTAATATCTCACCTTTTAGCTATTTATTAAACATAATCATTTATAGTTTCAATTGATATTTTAAACTTAGCTACTTTTTTTTTAACCTGTAGATTTGAATTCGACCCAATCATAAAATTAATAGATTTCAATTCGGGTATGAATTTTGAATTCGAATTTGATTTTTTTTTAACCCAAAAATATTTGAATTTTACAAAACCTAGACAAACCTATCCATTGCCATCCTACACATATCTATAGAAACCGACACATTTTACAGTATAACTGTTAGAAATGCAAATGTTCGATATACGACATAAGATTTAGTGGCACTGCAGAAATACTTTAGCCAAGCAAAAACCTAAAATGACCTTCATTCATACGAGCAAACATAAAAACATTATCCTTGTAATGCTTGATTTGGATTCTCCACTTCCTTTTTCCTGCCACATGCATTTAAGCACAAAAATCATGTGCACTGAAATTCTTGGAAAAAAGCACTTGCAAATGGAACAAAAAATGCAGTGCTAAATTATAATAACACTATCTTGGATTTTTATTTCAGCTAACTAACTTGTATTTACATGACCTATCATTATAAACAACTTAAAGTTCTTCAGTTTGCAAGAATGAGGTATGTCAAATTGTCAATGATCTATCATCATACAAGTGCCTTGACATAGCAAAACAACAGTGACATAAATGAGCAGCAAAATATCTAGAGCATGTCAGACAACCCACCGGAAACCACGCCTTCTTCCACAGGTTTCGGCCCCCCACATAATCTCGAGACAGACTCAAAGAGCTTTTCAATCTCTGGCGCACACCTGGTAAAAGACCGGCTCCAGAAGTTGTACCTTGGATTCTGCTTGGTTAAAAAAAATCAATCATATCCCAAACCCTTGAATATATGCAAACTTGCCATCTGTGCTAATCAGAAGAAATTATATACCTTTATAAGCTCAATGAATGTAATTAAAAGCCCCCAAGGATGAGGTCTGTTAACAATAAGGCGCTCCAATAGGACTCTAGTAATCTGCTCCTGGATTACTTCCTGCAACCAGAACTTGGTCAAATTTTTAAAGAAGACATATACTAAAAGTCATGCAAGTGCTAAATGTAAATTGGGATCAACAGCATGCAAAATAAATCTGATACTCTACTAATGCCTTAAATACCACCCAAAAAAAAAAGTAAAAAAGTCTTTGCTTTGCACGGACATACAAATGTGCTTTAACACTACTCAACATTCTGCACACTCAACATTCTGCACCCGTTTAACATCTGACCATTAGACTTTACTATGTAATCTTAACAATCTGTGCTTTGCATGCAAAGATAAACCTGTGATCAATTGAAGTGATGCAATGCGACCAACGACAATCTCTAAGAAGTGTATATGAGGGGTGAGTTGTCTTTTATAAAAGAAAGCATGTGTACCTGGTTTGATTCCGCAAACAAGTAGAGTAGGATGAATGAGAAATAATGTGTATGATTGTTTGGATAACGTAGTTGGTTAGCAACTGCATTTAAAAAGAGATACCGCCCTTCTGTGTCTAGCTCTGTGATTAATAACTGAAAGATGTCTAAAGCAGCACCAACATGAAATGCAGCCAATGAACCACTTCCAAGCGCATGAGGGGGAGTTCTCGCTTGCAGCTGTTGTATGGCCTAAAGATGCAACACATCATGTTTGAGATTATAAAGACAAATCCCATGAACAATATGAGGTTGGGTGCAGACTCGTGTTTATTATAACCAATGCAAGGGTTCATAGGATCAAAAAAAATTCACACAGTTACCAATAGTTTATGGTATTTACTTTGCAATCAGCTACCAACAACTCAACAAGCCAAGTAAACTAAAAAAGGTAATTTGTAAATTGTAATAAAATAGCTAAAAAAAAAAGATAACAAAGAAAGTACTTGACCAAAAAAACAAAGAAAGAAAACAAAGTATTATTTCTTACACATATCATAGTAGTTATTTCTCTCTAATGACTAACAAAGAAAGAAAACAAAGTATTATTTCTTATACATATCATAGTAGTTATTTCTCTCTAATGACTAACAAAGAAAGAAAACAAAGTATTATTTCTTATACATATCATAGTAGTTATTTCTCTCTAATGACTTAATGAGCAAGCAATACATTCAAGTTTTAGTGGTTGAAGTGGTTCCTAGACCACTCAACAAGTGTATTTCACAGAATCCTGCCGTGTGAATCAATAAATTGATTTCTCACTGACCTCGAGAGAACAGCAATGACTATAATGCAATGTATATTGAGAAAGGAATGTTTTATACCTGCACACCAACATAAAGGACAAGGGAGTTCATCAGAGGTACATTGTACTGAGTCCCAGCTCGAGCAGCATCAACTGGAGGAAGCAGCAGTTGTTTCTTTAGCTCAGAAAGAAAAGAAGACCCGGGTTGTTTTGTCTACAGAAATACAAAGAGTAGCACAGTAATGTGAGGTTTTCAAGAGAGCAAGGAAATTAGATAAAGTAAAAAGGTTGAATCACTATAGTACTATATAAATCTTTTTATCCTAGACAGTTTTATCATGCTGATTGGTTGTTATAAATTTATGCTTTTACATATGCAAAGATAGAGATAAATTATACCTTCAGGAAATCATCAACATCACTCTTCATCTGCTTCGCTCTAAGAGCTGCATCGACCTCCGAGAGTATACATGGGGACTGAGTAATCTCCACCAACAGATCAATCTAAACATGTAAAATATAGTTTAGTTAAAATCCAGCAAACCAGATTGCATGTGATCACGTATGACGAGTAAGACACCTTTAAGTTGGGAGTTGAAGGATCTGGTAGCCTCATGTTGCGAGGAAATGCGCTGAGAATTATATTTCGCATTTGTATGCAACTTGGAGGAATAACATCACAGAAGCTATAATGATAATCACAGAGAAATTCTGGGAAATCATGAAGTAGCACTAGCAATACCCTTAGTGAACCTTTATATAGAAAATGAACCTGAAGAACAACAGAGGAAAAGTGCAAATCATTAGTTAACTCCCATATGCAACGGAATTATATATCAAGTACAGTCGTATATATAAAAAGGCCAACCGGCTCCCCAAGTTCAGCATTCCTCAAGAATGGTTCCAAGAACTGGAACAAGTCCACCAATAAATGCTGGAAACAGGGCCAACCCTTCTGAGGATTCCCAGTGAGTAACTTTGGCATGAAACTTCTGTGGCTCACCAACTCCAGCCAAGCATAGCTAAGAAACAATCAACAAAATCAGAGATACTTAAATAGTTCAAAGGGAAACATTATTGGATGAAAAGTTGCTGCAATAACAGAAGGAAAGAAGTTAATACAGTTCCGCCAGTATTGGAGCATTACACAACCAATCACTGAAAGATAACTGTAACATCATACTGGAATGGAAGGAGATCATGAACACGGCGATAGGAATGTCTCATGCATCATACTAACCTGAATGCAGGTATTTTAAGTGGCTGCAGTGCATGAAATGAATTTGCCAGTTCTATCAAAACCTAAACACAAAAACTTATTCACTATTTGGAGCCATAATAACAAAACTGAAGATACAAGGATGGCAAAATAAATGCTATACATATCACCTGTAAATTTGCACCATCAGACACCGGTTCCAAGGTAGTCAGGTCAAGCAGCCAGTTGATGAACAGCCTGAAATATGGCCTTGGATTGAAAGATGATTTTTTCTCCTCTGCATCTTTATAAATAATTCTCACAGCAACCGCCAAAACCTACAGGTGTAACAAGGTTAAACATAGAAAAAATATCTCAAACAAGAAAACAACTTTAACGAACTAGTGGCTTCGAATCAAACCTTAGACAACAGAGATAGTTTACTTGATCCCTGGTCCACAGGACAAAACTACAAACACAAAAAGAAAGTGAAGACGCATATAATTGAAAGTTTTATAACAAGGCCAACAAATATATCATTCATTTACCTTAAGTATTGAAAAGACGAGTGCAGCATATATGTCAATAGCAAGGAAAGATAGTGGCTGTGTTTGTTGATGTGATTGTAGACAGTGAGACACAGAGAGTTCCTGAGATGATAAAAATACAGTTTAGTTCCAAAACTCTGGGTCTGCTCCGCAAATTCTGTAGAGGAGGAAGAGAAGATACCTGATGGGAAACCCAAAAAAAACACTAAAGAGTAAAATTAAAAGGGAAGAGGAGGAACCATGAGAAGGCGGAAAAATCTGTCTGACATATCATCCCCTTTCAGCAGTCCACTTTGCATCAATTGTAAGACATAGCGAGCAGAAGCTGCATCCTTTGGCCCAGGAAGTTCACATATCCTATACCATTCTGCAAACAGCATTGACACCTACAAAGTACAGGATTAGCCAAAAAGAGGTGGCAAAAAGAGATGTCGAATAGGCAATCAAATATATATTTACAAACACTAATCAGCTAAACAGAACCCAAGCTTTTCTACAGGAACATTACAAAGTACAAAATGCTCTGGCTACATCTTCCAGTTTATCTGATTTCTCAACAACAATAACCACTCTATAAAATTCCACATTGTTCTCTTTTCGAAGGAGAGAACATCTTAAACTTTGGCAATTAAGGCAATGGTACAATGGCCTATTCGACATGGTCAAGTTATATATGAACGAATAAATTAAGCTTCGTATTTATTAAATTAATACTGATAATATATATATATAGGCTTAGGTTCAATGAGAAACTCCCTTATTTGAGTAACTGGGGAACCAACAACAAATATAATTACAGAACACATGAAAAAATTGTTGAACATAGAAAAAACTACAGAACACAAAAAACAATCACAAAAACAAAATAATTACATTACATACAAAAACTATAAAACACAAAATTACAGAACACTATTCAGCATTAGTGTTCTGTAATTTGTATTCTATATTTTTTTGTTTGTTTTGCAAATATTTTTGGTGTTCTATGACTTTTTGTATGTTCCGTAGTCTTCTATAGTTATTTGTTAATCAATTTTTTATAAAATAGGAATTGGTTCCTCAATTACTCAAATAAGTAGTTCCTCGTTGAGCCTTAAATATATATATAAATCAAACAGAGAACCAAGTATCTTAACCGGACTCTATCATGATTTCACCTTTTAGAAATGATAACAGATAACAGCAGTATTAGCTTCTATATTGTCTTGAATTAATTTGATATCATGCAAAAAATTTCATGCTCAAGCAGGACAAACCTGATTACGAAATCCAACTGGATCTGGTTCGACAGAGTCCAAAAGATTGTGCTCTTCTTGGCTTGCTGCAGAGTGCCCAGTCGCTTGCTGCAGAAACAAGAAATGTAAAAATCCTTAGCAAAGAATTATTGTTTTTATCATGACTTGGGCCCCAAACAATGGTAGAAGATGGCACTTCTAGTAACCTTTTTGTCTCTAGAATGTCTCGAGTTAACCTCTTTCCCAACAGTAAGATCAGATATAGCAGCAGGATTCCTAGCAATCTGCACCAGCTGTTGCAGCGACTCTGGTGATCCAGGCCTCCCTGCAAGCTGTATTAAGTACTAACAGTCATTAGAATCTAAATGATTACAACGTCAATTCAGATTTTGAAAGAACATGATATAGACAAATAACCTTAGTAAGAGCATCAACAAGATGATGTAATTCGGATATGACTTTTGAATTGTTCATTGCTAATGTTTCGATGAGGGAAATTGCAAAGTCCATGGCAGGTTCTGCAATTATTAGCAACCAGTTATTATTGTCAAACACTATCAAGAACACATAACAAGGACACGCCTATAACAAAATACATACTATTCCTTCCTGCATCAAGAAGTTTTGCCATATGGACATTATACTCTGCAACATTAAGCAAGTCGCTTTGAATAAGACCTACAGTAATATTTGTGTTGAATTTCCGGTCCGCGTCAGAGTAAATCACCTATTTATAGAAGACTCATGCTCAGTATATGTTGAATGCCAAAAAGATAGGAAATATCAAAAAACAAAATGAAGATTAACATGACCCACTTTGACAAACAATAACCATACTTCCCTTCACAAATACTAAATAGATTATAATTCTTCTAGGCTAAAATTCCTTTAGTCCTTCAATCCGTTTGTGTAAAGCAGTTCAAGAATATTATATTTGTTACTATCTGACTATCTCCATCAAACTTAATGAAGCATCTCAATATTTAAAATCACGATACATAACTAACTACACAAGTCACATAGTTCTTGAACAACAATTACTATTAGATACCCAGAAAGGCCACCCGTGTTATATTAGCACACTTTTCTCTTGCATGCTAGGTCCAGAATTGCATTTCTTAACAATGTTAATATATTTCAACAAACATGGCTACTTGAACAGGCTCAAATTAGTGTATAACGCCTGTCTGCTTATTGCTAGGTAACGCGTTATGTTCCATTTAATTGAGCATCTAAAGTGTAATTAAGAATTCAGGATAGTTGATGAAATGTAGATGTACAAGTATCTTGACCATGGAATGTATCTTGACCATGGAATGTAAATTATACAATACTTTTATGCAACTAACCAATTTAAACTGGAAAGACCAAAAAAACCAATTTACTATACAGAGAAGTACCATCAAGTGATTTAAAAACTATCACAAAACACCAAACAAATTTAATTAATTAAAACGGAAGCAAATGTAGAATTATACCCAACTAGTCAGCTCCTTGACAACAAACTTGCTAACATCACGAATGGCAGCCAGAATTGCAAGATGAGCACCAACATGTGCATTTTTTGACTCGTTTTCATATAGCCCTTTAAAAACCTGTGATGTTGCATATATATAAGATGGGTAAGGAATAGTTTTACAAAGATAAGACTTTAAATGCAGCCAGACCTTTTGAGCTACTGCCAATGCCGCCTCATCTCGACTTATGCACCTTCGAATGATTTCAGGGACCTCAGCGACAATTGCCTGTATATAACAAATGATTATGTTGCTTAACATACCTCCTATAAAATAAAGATACCGAAATACAATATACAACTCGTTCTCGACTAATCTGACCAAAACAGGACACATTTAGAGTTTTAGCCTAACTCTGAGAAACACATCAGAGAAAGAAGCTGCACCTGAATATCAGCTTCTACACCATCGCTCTTCAGCATATTTTCAAGCTGCACAAAACCAGAAACAACTTTATCAGATTGCTTACACTAAAAAAGAAGCAAATATCAAATTTGGATAATTGCTCATGCACAACAGCACTTGCAGAGGAAAATTTTACTTGGAATAAATAACCAACATGTTATCTCAGTCTAAACTTTTATGAAGTGTTCTAAAACAATATTAACTTCCAACCAAGGAGCATAATCATATATGTTAAAATAGAAAAAGCGAGGTCCCCGAGCTTAAGCGCAAAAAGAAAAAGCACCCTTTATGAAAGAGACGCGAACTACATAAAAGAAATCAATATATAATGAGAAGATAATATTTAGTAACACAATTCGATACAAGTAACATTGTCTAAGACAAACAAGTTTGAGTTTTGTTGTAGTAAGCAACAACACATAACTTGTAACTTATTATAATAATAGACAAAATTCAAATCCGAATGACATCAAATTCTGTTTATCTAATAAAACAGGCATTAGTTGTTATATTCTAATCTTTGTTAATTCAAATTGTATTTCACCACGATCAATGAATAAATACATCTGTTCAGCTCCTACTCTTGTACATCTCCTTTAATAAGGTGTGTACAAAGGTGCACAATCTAGCCAACTTAGAGTCAACGAACTCATGGTGAATACTTCTATGATTTCTATAAACCATGAAGGGCAAAATCTCCCTTCCCCATCTACATAGCTACCAGCAGAAATGAGACTAGCCAAGTTTTTGATAAACAAAAAACAAATATTTTTACAATACGAGACAATCTGAAGTTACATACTCAATGAACAGATTTTAGTGTTCATTTATAGATTAGCAGCACCAAGTCTGATTCTCGGACTCATTCAAGTCCAATCTCAGCTCATTCATAAATCTATACAGTTCAGGAAAAAGCAAGCGTGGCTTGAAATAAAGGAGCACAACTACTTTAAAAAGTGATAGCTGCGTTCAAGCTTGTATTATTGCAACATTATAAATGCGAAAAACAAATGCACTTCAACCATCTGCTGAAAATAGAATAAACACAAGGAGATCATAACCTTCTCTGAAACAAGCTGGTACTTATCTAGTGCATCGCCTGTAGTTAGTGATGGTTCTAAGATGCTGCTTCCGAATCTCTCAGTTGTGGAAATAGAAGATAACGACTGCGCATATTCTCCCGACTCCTGCCATATATAATTCACATCAAAAAAATATAATATTAAGTTGCGAAGTCCTATATCTGTGTGTGTGTGTGTGTGTGAGTGCTCGCGCGCACTTTCTGAGTGTTTGTTGTTTTACTAACTTTTACAGCATTTGTATGTACAGCAGGCAACTCAGACATCGAAGCAGAATTATACGAAGCAGGGATAGCACCATTTTCAAAGTACTGTTGATCTACACCTTCAGCCAACCCAGGATGCATCGTGGAAACACTGAGATATAATGCATGGGAAATAAGAGAGAAAAAGGGAACAAATATAAATTAGTAATGTGGGGAAAATATTTATGGGAACAAGGATAATGAATTGAAACAGCACCTGAGTTGTTTTGCTGGACCGGCATCCAGATATTCAGGACCAAGATCAGTGGAATGTGCAACAGTGCCCATTCCTGTGTTCCCAATGTTTGGGTAGAGACCAGAATTTAATTGACCAGATGGTAAACTATATCCCTCTGAGAAACCACCATTTACAGAACTTGAAGGACCAACTAAAGAAGAATTTGATGTTTGGCTAGACTGATTTTGCCAAGGTAACCGAACAAAATCCTGCATGATACAAAGGCATACATTTTATCATCTAGCTCAAAGTAACACCTCTCAAAGGCTAAAAAGAGCAAGAGGTTATACCTCATAAACTCGCTGCTGTGAGTGTGAGAGACACCCAGGTTTAGGTTGGAGAGCCTCCGGTAGAACACCCATGTGACCTTGAGTATACAGGCATTCAAAAAATGCAGGAGCAACACCCACTCTCTGCTTCCGCCTTATTGAAAGTTGTTGAGCTATTTCCCCATCAATAGTCTGTACAGCCTGTAGATAAAGTATACAAAGTCTGGTGAAGTGATGGCAAGAATTAATACTAAAGCAAAATAATTTTACAATCTTTGAGAAGCAATTTTCAAGAATTCAAGAATAGAAAATGTGTACAATACAATGATGTTTACAACTGGTTAAAGTCATGTAACTATATTTGGAAAATTAGCTTGCTTCTAAAGCTCAAACCAGAAGACTTTGCCTAACCTTCTCCGTTGCAGCTTGTTCAATCAAAGCACATCCCAAATCAAGGTTATCATTAGTAGCAAGTTGAACAGCTTGTTCAAGGAGCTCGTTTGCGAGCGTTAAACCCTGAACTGAAGTCCTCAAGTTACTTATAATTGAAGCGCGAAGAGGTTCCTAGCAGAAGTATATTACACTCATAAGAACTACTTCAATTAAAGTACGACAAGTAACATAGTCAACTGTTTCAGAATTTATAGGAATCCTGTATCTTGGTTACTGATTTGATATAAAGGTACGGTATTTTGACTTGATATCAATAGAAAACCTTGCATGTCACATGGGCCAGGCTCCCAGACAAACTCGCCACCATTAAGTGTGCTGCACTACGTATTCGAGTCTCGTCCGACTCCATAGCATAGTCCTACACATAAATGTAGTTGTACAAAAGTTATCAGCATATGATTTGGTCAGAGGCAGTTCCCAAGTTCAGTGATAAGATGAATTGAACAACGTAACCTTCAACACTAGTTCCTTTGTTGTTTGAGTTGCAATAGATACACTGCGCTGCACAATACCAGACACAATCTCCTTGATAGACCGATCCATGATTGGAGGAAGTAAACTGCAACAGAAAAAGAAAAGAAATAAGGCTTCCATGACAAAGATCTACCAACTTCCAGCAGCGAAAACGTCTGAGTAATCACAATGAACCTCTGGAAATGCCGTTGCAGTCCTAGACTATGCAGCTTGGGATTGACAACCACTTGCTGTTCAATACTGCATGCTGAGGCAGGTAGCTAAAGTAGAAAAAAGTTTGTCAGAACAGTTGGTTACTATAATTTTCTATGGAGTAACTTTTAGTAGGGAGTGCCATTAGACCTGGCTAACAGGAAAAGAAGATTGCACTTGAAGAAGCCGCTGCGCAGGAGGAAGCTGATCAGATATGACAGGCGCCACTATCTCGTCCTCCGACGTCAATGAAGAAAGATGGACAGGAGCAGCATACTAATATAGTAAATTTGTGAAGACTGTTAATATCAAAAGTTACGACTAAGCAAGCATCTTCCTTGGGGAATAATGAAAGCAGAGCAAACCTGAGATAATATGCGAGAATGGACCGTAGGATGGGAAGCACTGGCAACATCATGTGGTAGCTCAACTTGATTAAGAGTAGACACTGTGCCTGGTTTAACGTCACTGACTATTGATGTCTGGGATGGTACATCTTTGTTAGAAAAATCAGGATTTCCTTCTATTTCTTTTGCTCTGTCCTTGAGAACAGAACTAGGAGTGACATCTTTCATATCCACAGAAAGGTTTTTGAATAGAACCTGGAAGGCCAGCATGGTATAAATATATTGGTGTTTAAATCATAATAAATGTTTCGCAACTGTAAAACATATAATTAAACAAGTGAACTGTACCTCAATGTCGAACTTAAGATTCATTTTCAAATTTGGCATTGCGTAAATCTCAGTTAGTAATGCAAGAATACCCATAGTCCAAGGATTGGGAGGTTGATATGCAAGACTGTTTTGACAACTTTCCAATATCTGCACACAAAAAAATATACTGTGACTGCTACCAAGCACATCCTACAATATGCAAAAAAAAAGGCAATCAAAAGCATACCTTTGATGTAAATGGAACGACACCAATCATCAAACCTTTCTCGTAAGCCTGCAACATACATGTGGGAAAAACTTAGAAAACATCTTCCTAAATAAACCTATCTATACAGAAGATGAGAAAAACTAAAGCTTCAAGAGAACTTCTCAGACAAAAAATAACCTCGATAATCAATGACTTGGGGTCAATCTCTCTGGCCCGTAAGACTTGGTTCCTACCAATTGTAATCTTCCCGAGCCAGCTGCCAAGATTCTTTAACAGAGACCGCTCCTCAGAACTTGACTTAATGAGTTCAGATCCTAACAAAACCTGGAATAGATATATCAAACAGAAATTAAAATATATCACAAATAACAATAGTTATAAAACATACAAAAAGATACTCCAAGGAATAAACCTTGCAGTTTTCATAAGTAACTTGCACAATCTCTTTGTTTAAAGGCTTTGAATTCACTTTGTCCAAGAACGTCAAGTATAAGTCATGAAAATTTGGCTCAATGCTAGCTCTGCCAAGATAACAGATTGAATATGAGATGACACATCCATATATTAGTAAGGAAGCAGCAACAATCAAAGTGTTCAGTCAATTAATAATAGTAATATTAATACTTAAACTTTTTCAACAGTTACACCTTTTCATCACCAGATATTGAGCAAACCAAGGATAAACTTGCTCTTTGAAGAACTCGGAAAATTCTTTTGCTTTAGCTTCCACGTTAGCAGGAGATAAGTTATTAATGATGAATGATATTTTATCCTGAATCTCAGATGCTGGAGCCTGTAAAGAGAAGGGTAAAGAAATGACGCACATCACAACACAACATTCAGACAAAGCTCTATTAGAGTATTAGGTAACATTCTCGGAAAACATAAGTTTTAATGTCATCTATGTCAATTGTTTACCAAATTTGAAAATTGAATAAATAATACAAATACTAATAATGAGCAAATATAGTGATGCACGCCATCTCAAGAAGCTTGGCCTAAAGTACAATCTACATTAGTTAACCTACTGTGGAAATTATAAGTACAGTAAATACTCACTACCAATATGAAACCTTGGGATTATAGATACATTCGGTCCAGTACCAACCCTTAACACGAGTTGAGCATACCTGTATTACAGTTTCCCTTCGCTCTGCAGCAGCAACAAGTGTTTCAATATTAAGAGCAGAGCCAAACCCTGTTTTTAGAAAAGAAATTACATAAGCATATGACAGATCACAAGTAAATCAACTAATAAGTAATACACATCCAGTATTAACAAAACATAAACATGCAAATCCGACTGATACTTACGTGTTGCAGGAGCCACGCGGGAAGGACGAACGAAAGCAGTAGATGAGGACAATGCAGTTGAGAGATTAGCTGTACTCTGTAACCACATTGTACATGAAAAAGACAGACAATAATAAAAACCTAGCCTGCAAGCCAATGATACCCAAGGAATCTACATTTAAAATATATGCAACTAATATATGAATCTTCAACATGCCTTCAGGGTACTTGGTGTATCACTAGCAGGAACTGAAGGATTCATTGCAGATGATAAAGTTGGCTTCATGTAACTGGACGATGGTAAAGAAGCTTTATGTTGCTCCTCTAACAAACTCTGCTGCCTCTGTTGAAGCTGGACAGGAGAAGAAACTTGGGACGCTATCTGCATGCTAGTAGATCCAATAAAAGGAAACGCTGACCCCTGTGTAATTCAAGAAAATACTCAATACTATGACAGCTAGGAAACAAGAAATGTTAGTGTGCACAAGTAAAAGATAACTATCCTTACCCAATTCCAAACCCATACTAAACCCACCCCGAGCATGTGCAATTAAATAAGTAATTCCAGCAATAACAAGCCACATCTTATAAGCACAAGATGGTTAAAAAGAAACAAACATTTTTTTGATTACGAAAAATAAAGTAATTAGCCAAGTCCAAAAGGGTGGTTTATATTTCTACAGCATATTAATGGTGCATCAAGAAATTACATTGGGGGGTCGAAAAAAATTGAACCTTCTCTATTGCTCAAGAATCAAGCGTAATAAAAAATATCATATAACTAATATTGATAATTGAGCTCAGGACGATTAGTAAAACAAAAAAATCATGTTTCAACCATTGGACTATAAGTGATTTATGCTATGCAATACATACATACATATATATATATATACAAACACACAAACACTATATGTCTACACCACAGGAGTGGGCTGAGCCCAAATCAGCCAAACCCCATGGATCCACCAGTCATATAATGCTTATGTCGTACAGTACAGAGCTTGCAAAACTTTAGGGTGTGAATGTATCAACACATATCGAAGTGCACCGAAGAATAAACCTAACAGATCAGAGTAAACCACGGTATATTGTACAAGGAAACTGCACTTCAACAGGAAATGAATCTACTATTAGAAGATTGTACAATATTATCTCTATGTTTAGCCCAGTCACACTTGGAGCAACTGTGCAATCTTATATGACATGTAGCCATAAAAGTAGTTATGTTTCTAATAATAGAAGACAACTATTTAAATTCTCTTCATTCATGTCGCATGTTCTATTGAAGACAGAATAAACAGAAGATCGATTATACTCCGCCGAGTAGCCAGAAATGGACTGAAGTAAATAGATAGATCCGAACGAAACTGATAACATGAAATGATGACCTTTCAACAGATGAGCTTCAAGCAAATGGCATGTAATAATATTTGTTAATATATATATAAAATAAGAATATATATTCCCAACATGACTCCAATCAATATCATTAAGTGAAAAATTCATAGAGAAAATTTAAATAGCTATGCAATATCATTGAACATTCACCTCCACATTTGCTGCAGCAATAGAATTTTGATGTTGGTCGACAGCAGCAACATGGCCCACATCTAGCTCGGAATGGCTTGATGAAATTTTGACAAGTGCTCGCTCAATAAATGCAACAAGCTCAGAATGAGTAGCCCGCAAATGAGATATTTGCAAAATATGATTGCAGTACTGCGGCCACTCAATCAGGCGGTCAACAAACTGCTCTAGAGCTTTGGTCCCAAAAATAAACATCTGCAATGAATAGGTAATTCTAATGCTGTTAAGGAGAACACCTGGAAAGAATAACAGTTCCAAAAGGTAATACCTACTTTTGAATCCGCAGGTTTCCGTAGTGCATCCAAAACAGCACGCAAAGCAATGCCCAAGGTAAGATGCGTGACGAGTTGATGTTTAATAAGTGATCCTGTAAGCAAAAGTTAGGGTATGGCACACATCATTACACCATAATTACCAACTGCTTCTACTAAGAGTGAGGAGATCATGGGAAAAAAAAGAAATAGATAATGAACAATTTATGTCAAATACTAATAAGCAAATTTGAATAAGCATGTTAACTACGCATAAATTCAAAGAATAACAAGCAAAGTGATTTAGTCTTGTGCTGGATAGAAGATCAAAACTCACCAACAAGAACAGCAGCAATATTGAGCTGTCTGTCAGGGTACTTGGAGAAAAATTTGTATTCTTCAAACAGATTTGCAATCATGCACTCGAATATAGATTGTTCCCTGTACATCCATATATGGTTCGCAAATCAAAAGGGGATGAGTGCAAAATATCAAAAAATATTTTAATCGTCTTGAGTACTATCAAGAGTAAATTCCAATAGTATACCATACATCTTAGATCTGTCTATAGAGAAAGAACAAAAGTAGACATAAACAAGAAACATGAGATAGTTTAGAATTCAGGTTAAACATGAAACATGAGAGTCTAGAATTGAGGTTTTTCCTGTGATTATCTCTAGAGATATAACACAGAATTAAATTTTCACTTTCATAAGTTCAAAGAAATTCAAATTTTCGTTTCTTTCCTCCCAAATCATCTCACTTCTAACTTAGATAGAAAAGGACCAAAGAAATTATGGTTTATATTTTTTCTTCAAATTAAGTTGAAGAAACTAGGATCTAAGATGTAAACAAAGTTATATTTATTTCCCATTACCCCCAACTCTTTCCAAAATACAGCTCAGAAGCAAAGTGCATATATAACATCTTTCGGTTCACAAAATATATTAACTAAGAGATCTATCAAATTGTTACTTTCCAAATAAAGTAAATTCACATAAAAACCATCAAAAAGGACAAAAATAAAGGGCACGCCTCTTTTCAGAAGACTCTTTGAACCGAGCCAGCAATTGAATCATTGCATCAACTGCCAATTGTCCAGAAAACATTTGATGAAAGAAAGAGTTGATTTCTGTCTCAATATCTTCTGCATATCCATCAGCGGTCGAGGAATCAGTACCACTAGGGTTCTTCACTCTTACATTAGAGTGCATAACTGTCAGATTCAGCTTCTCTATTTCCTCAAAAAGATTGCTAGAAGAAATTAAGCTGGTGTTAGCTTGGAGGACCTACACCGAAAAAAATGAAGCAAATCCTTCATGAGATTAGAAAACAGAAATGCAATGACAGTAAGAAAAAACATGCACTCTGAAAACCTTCAAAAATGTAGATATTGTCTCCGAGTAATTACTCCAAAGAGAACTAGATTGGTTAAAACAAGCGGGGGGCTTTTCTTGAGTGCTAATTTCGACCTCCTTTATGAATTTGAGGCACTCCTGGAAATGTTAATTTTTTTATCAGCAAAAATCTTAAAGCATTCCTTGATACAGAAATTATCAACATACCCATATACCACAAGAATCTTAGAAGATCCGGATGCAGTACCTCAAAGAGAGTATCTTTATATGTACTTAAGTTAGTACTCAGCCATGTTTCTAGGTCTATGAGTTCTTTTCGAGAACCAAGGGCAGCCATCCTAATACCGAACGAAAATGGAACAATCTCCAATACTTTTGATAGAATCTATAAGAAATAAATGTTAGAAGAAAGTGATGCACAAAATAATATAAAATGAGGAAAAGATAGATAGTTTTTGCAAATAATATCATTTATTTAGAGTTTCTGGCAATCTCGTGGTAAACCATTACACCATGTATGGCGTATTTCATATCACATGTGAACTACTAACCGTCCTGAACTGCTTCAAGGGAAAGAAAATCTTAAACATATTAAAACATCCAGTGCAACAAAATGCGCATTGATGGAAAATACATGCACTTCAATCTCTTTTCAATTTGCAGGATTTATAATTTATATATCAAGAAAATCTAACTGACAGAGTCTACCAGATCCATCTGTGTTCAGCCTTTAAACTACAAAAGATAAACAATGTAGCTAAACAAAACTAAAATACTCATTGAGCTTTAGTAAGTTGTCGCAAATCATCCAGTAGATCTACTACAATAAACACACAGACATATATACCTTTAACTCATGGCACAAGTCCAAAACTTTAATTATGTTTTCCGGGTCCATGCTGAATGCATCTATGAACCCATGCAAAAGAAGGTTATTGTTGACTTGCCAAAGATAAAGAAACGCACTAGCCCCAGTAGAATTTTTCAGCAACTCGGGGAAGACAATGGAATAAACTTCGTATTGCAAAAGATTATATGTTGTCTGAGAAAAACAAACAAAATATTAAGCATTTGTAAGTACAGCACAACCACAAAAACATCATGAGAACTCATTAGTTTGAAGAGCAGTACAGTGATGCTTGCCACCCCTAGTAACAAAATTTCAGGGCAGTGCTTGCGAGGATACTCAAGCATTTGTCGAACAGAACCTGCATGACCTCTCTCAGCTAGTTGGCACAATACCTCCAGAAGGTCAAGACATTGCCATGCATGATTTGCATGTCCCAGATGGAACTTGTCACCTTCCACATCATCTGTGTAATCCTGAAAAGGTTGGCAAATTAATTATTAAGAACAACATACAAGTACAAATGTACAATAAGATATTAGAAGGAGCTTCATACCAGCTGCCTCTCAGAATTGGCAAAGCTAAATACTTCAGGTGGTACAGAGACAGCATGTTTAAGAAAAGATATCTGGCCCTCAGCATTCGTCCATACTGAGCCACAAACAGCATGGAGTGGAAATGGTTCCTGAAGTAATAGTTAAACTATTTAGTTACTTCAGCGAGGTCATGTATTCTGATTCTCAACATAGTTATTTGAATCGTTTATATAAATTATTCCTCCTCCAAAAATAGAGTTATTTGAAACTATTTCAACAAATTAGTCACTTGTACTACATAATGACACAGTTTTCAAGTTTAATAACATATTTCACTGTCATGCTACTATTCTTACTGAAGCTCCTTTACTTGATTGAATCAACAGGAAAGAAAGACACCCTTAATAAGTAGACCCTCAGCAAATATTTTGTGTAGAGAGCAATACTGATACATACCTGACATGCATGTCTATAAATGGACATGAGTGACATGAAAGAAGCCTCGTTGGGAATGTAAAAACCCTCGTGATCTAAGTTCTCAAAGACATTTATCCAGTTAATTCCTGGAGCCTGTGATCAAGCTGACATGTTAGTAATGAAAATACTTGCACTTTTCTTAAGAACTAAAGATTCTAATAAGATGAGAAATGATATTGATAATTGAACATAACGTAAAACATACAAGTTGCGTGATGGATTCGATGAGCACATCAACGCTCCAAGAATCCATGTGTGGCAAATCTGACAGGCTGTTGCCACTGATAGCAGAGCAGAATGTCAAGTAGGTGTTGTGGTAGCTATCAAGTCCAGAATTTGTGCGGACAACTGTACCAAATATTCTAGCAACAGTAACTTCAGTCAACGGTAAGAATAGAGATAACATATCCTTGCACTGTGTGACATTCACAGTACAACCATAACCAAACTCTTTCATCAGATCAGCCATGCATAATTCCTTCTCCATTTCAGCTAAGATAGTATCAAACTCATTTTCATAGTTCTCATTGAACATATCCATATTACTGCAACATAAAAATATATCTAATGTCAATAAATTTAACAACCTGCATTGCATCAAACAAGCATGAAGAGTGTCATGTACGAAAACACACAGCACATGTTTTCATAGACAGGTGATACTCACCACAAGAGTACTTGTAAAATTCATAGCCAGTCACTAACTGAACAGCGATGAAAACAATTAGAAAATCTATTACAAATTACCTGAAAAAGTTGACTTCACGCAATTCATCTGTGAGCAACGGAGCCAAGATGAATTCAGAATCCTCCTTCAAATGAACCAGCGATAGTATTTCCATAAATGAAGCCACATGCTTGCAAAGTCCTTCCGATTGATTAAGAAAAATAAGAATGTTCTGAATTTGCTCAGAAGAATTCAATGTTTCATGATTGGAACATAGTTGTGCAATCTGAGTTACACAAAAACTCTTACCTGAAAAGCACACCAATAAAGAATATTTATTAGATATACAAAAATTACCAAAGCTAAAAAGAAAGCACGAAGAGTTAGAAATAGTATTAGCATTGTACAACATATCATGCTTTTTAGACACAGAAATAAAATGAAACATACCACACATTCTCACGTCAGGATTTTCTGATTCTGATAAAGCAAGACCTAATACAATTCTCTCAGGTGCTGCAAGTTGCATGGCCTTGCAGAGACTGTCCAAGAGATCTTCATTAACTGACGGACTTTTTATTGACTGACACAATAGTGTACTGAAATTTGGTCTGTTTAAGATGTTTCTAAAAATTGATACAAATATAGGTTTCAGTTGGATGTTCTTATAGTCTTTCCACTGAACATTCAATTGGTCAAAGCAGGTTTGGAGCACCAATATGCTTTCCTCAGTTCCATATCCAATGAACTGCAAAAGAGAGCAAGACATCAGCAAAAAGCAGCAGCAGTTAAGATCAAGGAGAGCCATACAGAAACATATCGAAATGACTCGGCCATCACTTCTTAACATCTAAAAGTTACTCCACTACAAGATCGTAGATTTCTCAAACAGAGGTTTTTTTTAACAGCCTGTGTACACAAGACACTTAACATGGATTTGACCAAAACAAGGTAAGATTTCACATGATTAAACATTAACACATAAATTCATCTATCTATACTTCTATAGTATATCACAGCACCCACAAAGTATAAAATAGTAGATTAAAAAAAATAGAGAAACTGAATATGGATTTAATACCTATAAACAGTGTTATTAAACGTGCAACGCGAACCGAAGCGCAAAGGAGCTTAAGCGAGAAGCGCAGACGCGAAGCGCAGATTCATCGAAGATGAGAAAATATACATATATATATGTGTGTATATATGTATATATGTATATTTTCTCATCTTCGATGAATCTGCGCTTCGCGTCTGCGCTTTATATTGTCAAATAGACAAATAATAAGCAACCAAATTGTCATAAAATAGTTAAATTAAAAGATGAGGTGTAAAAGATAGGCAAATTAAGAGATCTAAGGTCTAAAACATATTATAGTCATAATAAAAACAAAATACATAGCTAATCAACTATTCTTCAACACTATCTTCATTATCAAGATTCACAAACTCATCTACTTCACCATCATGATTTGAATTTTCATCAAATTCAACTTCATCTTCGTCAGCGACTTCATCCTCGTCAACCGTCAACCAAACGTCTTTTAGATGATGATCCCTCCCTGTATAGATCATGTATAGATCATCAGGAGAGAAGAAACAGAGAATATGGAGTTTTAGGCTTGTAGCAGTCGGCCTCTTGAGGGGGTCTGAGTATGGGTGGCCAGGCGGGTATTAATATTTAGGGACTTCTATAAAATAAAATGGGTGGGTATGGTTTTTTTTATAAACTGGTAGTCAAAATAAAAAAGCACGCTTCAGTGCGCTTCATATGCGCTTCGGGCTCCGCGCATAAGCCCCCAGAAGCTCGCTTCATTGAATGCGCTTCGCTCCAGCTATGCGATGCGCTTTTTCTGCTTTTCCTGCGCTTCGCGCTTCATCGCGCTTTTAATAACACTACCTATAAAAATGAAAATGTAGTCTACAATTGAACTTCAATTCCTGTCTCAACGTACTCAATAATACATGCACAAGAATACGCCAACCTACAGCCTTATCATACTAATGCAGACTTATATCGATCCTGTGTGTAATAATTGTTACTCCCTCTGTCCCTCCCATTTCTTTACACTTTCCTTTTTGGGACGTCCCACCAATTCTTTATATTACTAAAAATAGTAACTTTTAACAATAAAATACATTATTACATCCACTACTTCACTCCACTTTTTCAACACTTTACACTATTACACCCACTACTTCACTTATTTTAACAATAAAATCACTATTACACCCACTACTTCATTTATTTTAACAATATTACACCCATTATCCTTGGTCTCCGTGCCCAAACCAAATGTAAACATTTGGCCGGGACGGAGGTAGTACTATATTTCATGAGGTAATACGTAAGGTTTTAGAATATAAGTAACAAGTTTCACAAGCTCTGAACAGGTCACCTGTTTGGCCCCTTAACCGTCTATCTAAACAGAAGATGTCTACTAATTTGAATAGAAGAGAAGACAAGACAAATAACAAGCCTCTTCATTAACAAATTACACAAGCTGGCACAGAACACATGTGTAATTTTACAAGCAAGACACAAGTCGGTGCAACCACAACATTTAAAATGTCAGCACAAAATAAAATAAGCTCGGAATTCTTCAAAAACAAGACGATTTGTTTGCTTGCACGATTAATAATCTGACACAATCCATTTACAGTAGCAACCATATCCACCTAATCAGACACTCGTTTTAATCAACAAGACAAAATAACCACTAAAACTCAACCAGTTTCTTTAACCTACAAAACCTAATTAGAAACAGCAACCCAACATACATAAAAATTTATCCGCTACAATCCTAACAACTTTAGGCCTTTTACACACAAACACATATGTATATATACCACATTACAAATGTTTAATTCCAGTCTACAGAACTATAGGGTTTGTACATATCGAAATCGAGTTGTGACAACTGTAGCATTACAAAGAGGCAAAACAAACATACACACACACATACATATATCACACACAACATTATAACATTACAGATGCTTGTGTAAATGTAATTGAAATAGTAATAGTATACCTCGGAGAGTTGTTGATAGACGGAGTCGAAATTATCATCGTTGACGTTGTCGAGAAGGTACCGTATTTGGTTAGAGGCGGTGACGGAGAAGGGAAGCATGACGATGAACAAGAACGAGAGATAATCAGGGTTTTAAAGTTTGGAATAATAATAAGAGAGTTTGTGTGTATATGTGTGTGTATATATTGAAGGCAAATCACTAGTAGTGAGATTTGGGGGATTTGGAATGAGAGAGACAGTGGCGGTGTGGCAAGTCAAAAGTGAGTGAGAGTGTGGAGTTTGATACGTTTGTTTTTGTTCGAGACAAAAGGGTATATTTATAAGGTTGGGCAATTTGGGTTTGGAGAGCACATTTTTATTTTTATTTTTATTTCTTTTTTTTAAGGGTGAGTATAATTGAATTGAAAATCGAAATAAAAATTAAAGTCACAAAAAATTATAAAAACAAATCGAAAATAAACATATTGAATAAAATCTATATCAAAATATTTGGTTTTCGTTTGGTGGATATTTTTTACTGTACTAAAAATTGAATCAAATGAAACTAATTTGATAATATATTTTAATGGTACATATAAATTATTATTGTTTAATTTTAAACTATATTAGTATAATTTCGAATAACCCACTGCCGAAACGAGATAGTCATCCGGAAGTCGCACTATTATTATTTGAATTGAATCCTCTTTTCGAATTACATATACCAAGAAACTTGTTAATTAGTTAAAATTTATAAAAAAAAATTTAAAAGTGAGAAATTTTATTAAAAATTATGTTTCAAAAAGTGAAAATTTTCTCCGAGGGCCGAGGGTATTTGGGCCAATACAAATACAATGTGTCACCAAAGTTCTCGGTGCTGCTTTTGATTAACTTGTACTATTATTGAGTCTTGGCAATCTACTACAAAAATTTAAGAAACTAATAAACTGTTGAGAGTTGGTTTCACCTATACAACACTTCGTACAAATCTAATTTTAATTGCAATTTAATTTAATTTAATGTTGGGGTACCAAGAAAATTTTAACCAATTTGTAAAAGAGAACAAAAAAATCGATATTATGCTCTCTCTTTTTTGAAAATAAAAAACCGATCTTATACTTGAAACCCGGAATAATCATTAGTATAATTCCATACCCCCAGCCTAAATATATTAGAAAAAAGTAAAATTTTATTATGATAAATATATTACAAATTGTGATATAAGAAATATTTATATAATTACATCTAAATTTAAAAGTATTATCCTAAGGAAAACCTCTCATAATTCTTTAGAAAAATAATCCTAATTAATAAAACTATAATAAATGCACTTCTAATTAGCTTTCGATTTTAAAATTCTCAATTGCATTAAGAATAATTGTCTAGGTTAAAATTTTAAAATAAATTTATTAGTGTGTATACAATGTTAAGAATATCTCCAATTTTTTTGTTAAGAAAATTGTCAAAATATGACAAATCATTACATACATACATATATATATATATATATATATTTATTTATTTTCTCTCACATTCATAACATTCTTAATAATATTTATTAAAAAATTGCTCCAATAAATAGTATTTTTGTCACTATGATATCTATATATTTTATACCTAGTACAATATTAAAGTAGATAGATCAATATATATTTTTAAATATTTTTTATGAGTTTTTACACTTTTTGCATACTTTCCCACCCTTCATTAATTTAAAAATTATTAAACAATCTTGATATCTATCCACTCTAAATAGGTAATTAAAATTGTCCCGTCGCATAAATTTTAAATTTTTTTGATAATCCCGGTTAGAATTTACCTAATAATATGTATAAACAAATATATTAATTTTAGTGAACGGGGAATAAGAAAGTTTAAAGTACTTTAAAATGAGAGTGACCTAAAGGAAAACGCAGCCCAGAAGAATAAACAGAAGGTGACAAATATAAAGAAAGTGATGAAAATATTTTGTGAATTTTCAACCCTTTTTCTAATTAAATATTGAGAGAGACAATAATCTAACACGCATGTATATTTCCTAATTTCATCAAGTGAAAAGGACTGCACGTACGCGTTATGGCCTGCGTGTTCACTAAATTCAATTATATATCCCTTTCCTTCACATATATGTACACACCGACTTTGTAAAGTTTCTTTCATTACCGGCCCAGTACGCCATACAAATACTTATCTCTTAAGTCTCTCTCCCTCTCTCTCCCTCTCTCTCCCTCCCTCTCTCTCCGTAGTATATTTACATATATTTGTTGATTGATAATATTGGAGGGCGTTGAAGAAGAATGGAGGATGTTAAGACAAGTGTGTGTTGCATGTGCGGTGACATAGGCTTTTCCGTCGAGCTCTTCCGCTGCAACAGCTGCCTCTATCGCTTCCAACACTCGTATGAATTATTACATCTCTTCTCTTCACACACGCTTGCTTATACACATATTATTTTATATACACACTAGATGGGTGTTACTTTATTAGTATTATCTGCATCTCATCCGCATATAGAAGGAAAACACAGTCGTGTTTGTTTGTTTCGGGAAGGAAATTTTTGTATGATGACCCGTATCATGTAAGTTTTTGCAACTACTAGTGATATGCTAGCTACTGCCAAGTGAATTATAACATTTAACATAAAATCAATCGCACCCAGTGGCGGACCATAGGGGAGTGGCCGTGCGGGGAGTTAAACCCACCTCGGACTCGTTAAGTACTACTACTGACTATTATATATACCACGCACGTTATATGATGAAGTATATATTTGTATTGTAAATTAAATCTTATAATAGATTGGTACTTTGTAGTTTTTACCCTAAATTAATTATGTTATCAATTTAGTTTTAGGTGGTATAATGGTAACATGCATAAACTAATAATGAATTCCGATCGGCATTAAGAAAAAACAACCTAGATTGCAAAATAACTTGACCCATACAACAAATAATATGGTACATATTAATTAAGTATGTGTGCATCACAGATTAGAAACGACTGTAAATTAATACGGCAGAAAACAAAAACCTGAAATTTTCTGTTTACTTGTCTGTAGGTCAACAATTCTCAAAATTTTCGAGTATAAGATCAAAAAATTAAATACTCGAACACGCATTTTCATCCTACACATAGAGATGATAGAACCTTTCATCTTTGGCTGTTAGAGACGTGTTCAAGGTATCTAGAATAAATCTTGTTACTTGTGGCATGACTTTGAATAATTAAATGTACATATAATAATAATAATAAATTGTAAAGTATATAGGAGTACTTTTTTTCAGTTCTCCAAACATAGTACGTGTGTTTGCTGCCATCTACGAGAAAAAAACATCCTAACATGCGAACAGCTACCGTGCTTCATTACATGATGGGAATATCCTAGGCTGTCCAACTCAATAACTGCATCATCGTTTTGCTATATCTTTTATTAAATCTACTGTATCTTATATTCTTAGATTACCAATTAATTAAACCATGCTACTATGAGGGTGTTTGGCTTAGTTTATAAGTAATAAGTTACTTTTTTAAAAAAATATTTTCATATTTTTTTTTGAAAATTAATATTTATTTTAGAAATTTAAGACCAAATCTTATTTCCAAATTTGAAAATAAGTTATTTATTTTCAGAAAAAGTACATATATACCAACTTTTTTAGCTTATGAGCATCTTATAAGCTGCGCCAAACGCGGCATATATATATTAGTGTAAAACTATGTAATTGACTATCTGTCCATCTGTCCTTTTTTGTTAATGTGGAGAGGTGAAGTATATTTTGAAGTTTATCGTCAAACATAAGTGACTTACAAATTAGAAATTACATACAAATTCTAATTTATAAGTTACCTAGCTATTTGTTTACACAGTTATGCTTGTAATTACTCCATTTTTTATGATTATCATATGCTGAACTAATATAATTTTAATTAATATATAGATACTGTAGCAACAACTACATGAAATCATCCAAGGTGATTCAAATATGTGATTGGTGTCAAAGTGAGCAAAAGAGTTCCCCATGCAGCACAGCGTCATCCAGCAAAGCCATTGCCCCGAATGTTGACAGCATAACTATCACGTCCAAGCCGTCTGAATATTCCGGTGATAGTACTAGTCCAACCAAGAGTCGCGGCGGCTCCGACCAAATGAGAAAGAATATAATCAGCGGAGTGCCTTCCCCGAGGACTGCTGCTCGCAGGTACAAGCTTCTCAAGGATGTTAAGTGTTGAAACAAGTGATTTGTGTAATGTCGCGAGACCATCTATTACTTAAGTCCTATTTTAGTTTGTTATTCCAAGGCCCAAGGGTCCGATAAATGAAATTTTGTTTGGGGATTTTTGTTCACTACCAATCTAAGAACAATCTTGTGATACTTATATGTCCCAGCATAATTAGTGATTCTGATGATCATCTTGCGAAGAGATATATGTACAGTTTTGTTTCGACTAATTTATTGAACAATTGAATTATGTGGCACTCGTAACCTTAAAAGGCATAATCTTAAGTAATTGATTTTATACATCTTATATGCAACTTGTAAGTATCTAAAGAACCGAACAAAATATTTACTAGCTAGGTGGGTGATGCATGCAACTATTTAAGATATTGGAGGTATGTGGATTGATATGTTGCCGCTTAACAAGTTCATGTGGTAATGCATGAAACACATTTTAACTCTGCATTTGATTGAAGATACTGTAATAGACGCGTGATACTACTATATATGCATAGTTTTTTGAGTGGTCGGCGATATTAATATATATTAATATTGATAGTTTTCAGGATCTCAAAAAAAATTAAGTATTTAAATTTTATTAATAATATAGTACGTAAAATATAATATTTATATAATTAAAATTAAAAATATCTATAAAATTTAAGAATTTTAATATAATTACAAGTATTAAAAGAGGTTATGAGCCCAATATTAATTACATATATAAATATTTTAAAAAATTACACACGGGTATAAGATAGATGGTGTTGTGTTGGATTTTTTACAACTTAATTTAACTGAAATATTTTTTTAAAACTACTCCAAATCCTTTCTTGAGAACTCCATAATCATACATATCGTGGAGGGCATAAGCCCCTCAGCGACTTTCTTTTCTAGAAGAAACATAACATTACCTGCATTGTCTTGCGCTAGTTTGTGCATATATAGTATTTTAATTGTGACGAAATTAACTTGGGTACGTACATATAGCACTCCTAATAGCTTCAATTCATTCTTCAGATTTTGCACTGCATATATTATACATTACCAAATATGTATGAGAAAAGGATAGACTCGCATGTTCCTTTGAAACAACATCTTGATTCTTAATCTAATTAATTAGATGGGAACATCTTTAGTAATGGTTCAAGCTAATTTCTTTGTTGTAACTTGAAAGCAATACATTTAATTTGTTCATCAGTTTCACAGTCTCTTTGTGCAACATCCACCACTTCATTTCTTTGTTTTGTTGCCAATTCCTAGCTTTAGCTCTGTTGGGAAGAAAGGATTTCTCACAAACTCACACAACTCAATTTAGGAGAAGAAGTATTTATATAAAATATATTGCTTGAAAAAGACTTGATAACAAATGACTTGGTACAAGTCTTTATATAACACTTCATGGAAGAATCTAGACCCTTATTTAAATGTTAAAAAACTCTTAAACTTCAAGAAACTCACTAGAACATTCTATGGTAGTTCTAGAGATTACATGCACTTAGACCAATACATTGTATATAGAAAATACAAATACATGTACCAAGATTATTCTAGAAACATCCACACACATCCATTATTTTGATAGTAAAAAATATAATATTTATTTTTAACATCCCCCTTAATTTTGACTATCCCAAGAAGACTTCCAAATTTGTTAAAAACATCAATTTTGAGAGGTTTCGTAAATATGTCACTGATTTGATCTTGAGACTTCACATAATTGAATTTCACTTCATTTCTCTCAATGCATTCTCGAATGAAATTATACTTTGTATCAATATGCTTGCTTCGATCATGGAACACCGGATTTTTCGCCAAAGCTATAGCTGACTTATTATCAACCAATTTATTATCAACCAATATCTCCGTGGACTCATATTGTGGCATGTTAAGCTCTTCCAAAACTTTCAATAACCATATAGCTTGGCAAACACAAGAACATGAGGCCACATATTCCGCCTCACAAGTGGATAAGGTGGCAATGGGTTGTTTCTTTGAACTCCAAGAGAAAGATGTGTCGCCCATAAAGAACACGTATCCGATGGTACTTTTTCGATCATCAATGTCACCGGCCCAATCACTATCACAATAACCAACAAGCTTGAACTCATTAGAATGATGATAAAATAATCCATAATCCATCGTCCCTTTAAGATAAAGAAGAATCATCTTGGTCGCTTTCAAGTGTATTGTTGTAGGTGCCTCCATGTAGCGACTAACAAATCCAACACTATAAAGTATGTTAGACCTTGTACATGGCAAGTATCTCAAACTTCCCACAAGACTTTTGAAATAAGTAGGATCAACATTCTCACATTTTTCAAATTTTGACACCTTTGTTCCACATTTGATGGGGATGTCAACCGCTTGACAATCTTCCATCTTGAACTTCTTCAAAATCTCTTTAGTATAGCTTTATTGAGAAATTAATATTCTGTCATTTGATTGTTTTACCTCGATGCCAAGATAGTATGACATAAGGCCAATATTGGTCATCTCAAATTCTCTTGCCATATCTTGCTTAAACTTCTCATACATGCTTGGACTATTACCCGTAAAAATTAAATCATCAACATATAAGCATGCAAGAAGAAATTCTTCATTCTTATTGGCATTGGCATATAGAGCATGTTCGTGAGGACACTTGTAAAACCCTTAGGCTTTGAAATATTTGTCAAGTCTACTCTTTCAAGCCCTCGGTGCTTGTTTCAATCCGTATAGGGCCTTCTTCAACTTCAACACTTTTCCTTCTTGCCATTTGACAATGTATCCCAATGGTTGTTTAATATACACGGTCTCCTTAAGAACACCATTCAAGAAAGCTGATTTTACATCCATTTGATGTAATTTCCATCCATTTTGTGCCGCCAAAGAGATAATTAGTCTAATAGTCTCCAACCTTGCAACCGGTGCGAATACTTCGTCATAATCAACTCCATGTCTTTGATTGTAGCCTTTGGCCACTAATCTTGCCTTATATTTTTCCACCTTACCTTGAGCATTTTTCTTCACTTTGTATACTCATTTCACACCGATGACTTTTTCTCCTTTTGGAAGTGTTGTTAACTCTCGTGTGTCATTTTTCTTGATAGACTCCATCTCCTCGTCCATTGTTTTCCTCCATTTGTCATCATTAATGGCTTCTTTAAAATTTATTGGCTCGGTTTCCGCTAAGAGACAGAAAAGAGTTAAGTCAGAAATTGCAGGAACTTCTTCTGTTTCATCATATATATCTTGAAGTTTTCTTGTACGCCTTGGTGGAGTCTTGTCACCATCACTTGATGAAGATGGGAAAATTGCTTGTTCATCTCTTGTTGCTTGTGGTGATATGGGAGGAGTGATATATTGCTCAAAATTTTCTTCACTATCTTCTTCATCAACAAATGAGAAGAAATTATAACTTCCATGTGTATTTCCTCAATCCCATGAACTTGCTTCATCAAATACAACATCACGACTAATAGCAATTTTTCCATTGATGGGGTTGTATAGCTTGTACCCTTTTGCTCTTGCTTAATAGCCAACAAATACATATTTCTCACTTTTGTCATCCAACTTTGTTCGTTTCTCATCATCGACATGTGCATAAGCTATGCTTCCAAAGACTCGTAAGTGAGTAATAATTGGCCTCTTCCCTTTCCATGCTTTTTGTGGAGTCATGTCATGAACACTTCTTGTGGGACACTGATTTGATAAGTAGACGGCATAATCCACTGCTTCGACCCAAAAAATTTTAGGCATATTCTTGCTCTTTAACATACTTCGAGCCATGTTAAGAATGCTTCTATTTTTCTCTCCGCCACTCCATTTTGTTGAGGTGATCTTGGAATTGTTGCGGGTCTTCTTATTCCATGTTCTTCACAAAAATTTGAAAACTCCCTTGAATTAAATTCACCTCCTTGATCAGAACGAATGGCTTTTATTTGATAGCTACTTTCTTTTTCAACTTGAGATTTGAATTTTTTAAAGCATTCAAATACTTGAGATTTCTCTTTGAGAAATTACGCCCATGTCTTGCGGCTAAAATCATCAATGAATAGTAATAAATAATGATTCTTACTAAAAGATAGAGGATTGAAAGGTCCACATACATCTGAATGAATAAGTTCTAGCGGTTCCCTTGCTCTTGTCATAGACTCATTTGAAAAACTCTTTCTTGATTGCTTTCCAAATAGACATCCTTCACAAAGTTGATTTGTATGATTAATGTGAGGCAATCCATTCACCATATGCTTCTTTGATAGTGAATTTAGTCCTTCAAAATTTAAATTCCCAAACCTAAGATGCCAAAGCCAAGAAGAATCTCCAACACAAGACTTTAAGCATTTAACAACATTATTTTGAATTTTTATAATAAACATACGATTCTTGGTCATAGACACCTTAGCAATTAAATTTTCACTTGAATATCTCAAGTTAAGAAATCCATCCTTCATGATGATGGTGAAACCTTTCTCCATAAGTTGATCCAAACTCAAGATATTATTTTTCATGTTAGGCACATAATAAATACTTGAAATAAAATTATGATCTCCATTTTTCAAGTGAATCAAGATGTTACATTTGCCTTTGATGGGCACTCCCGAAGAGTCTCCAAAAGTGACTTTTCCATTCACATTCTCATCAAGATTCACAAACAAATTTTTATTGTTACACATATGATAACTTGCGCCGCTATCAAGATACCATAAATTATCTTCACAATTTTCTTCTCATTTTTATGCTAGAAGTAAAGTGGGTTCATCAACGTTATATTTATCTTCAACTAGATTAGCTCTCTCCTCCACTTGATATTTTGAAGTGCTGCACTCAGAAGCATAATGACCAAACTTTTGACAATTATAACATTTAATATTAGATTTATCATACTTTGAAGTGTATCTTCCTCTTTCACGGCCTCTTGAAATTCTTGTCTCATACAATCTTTCATCTTTTTGATTTTCGTCTCTTTGTTGACCACGTCCTCTTCCTTGTCCATGTACAAATCCATGTCCTCGTCCTCGTCCATGACCCATTTGGCTCCTCTTGTAGTGATCTCATGAGTTCATCAATAGTCATTTCATCTATATCTTTAGCCTCCTCGATTGCCAAAACTTTGTAATCAAATTTGGGATCAAGTGAACGAAGAATTTTTTCTATGATATGAACATCGTTTACCGCTTCTCTATTGCTTTTCATTTGGTTGACTATAGTCAAGACTCTTGAAAACTAATCCGAGATTGATTCGGATTCCTTCATTTGCAAAGCCTCAAACTCGTCACGAAGTATTTGTAGCCGAACTCTCTTCACTTTAGCATCTCCATTAAAAGAAGATTTAAGAGTATCTCAAACCATCTTTGATGTTGTTGCGGAAGCCACCTTTGTAATATAGAATCATCCAAACATTGATGAATGATCATGATCACATTTTGATCCTTCTTCCTTTGGGTTTGTAGTTGACCTTTTTTAACTTAATTCAAATTTGCTTCATTTCCCGGCACCACAAATCTTTTCTCCATGATATCCCACACATCATTTGCACCCAGGATCGCCTTCATTCGAATGCACCAATTCTCATAATTATATTTGATAAATTTTGGCATTTGCCATTAAGACGTTCAATTTGCCATAATCTCCTTCTTCTTGAAATACAAGTCTTCTTTGAAGATAAGTAGAACCTTTGGCTCTTGATACTACTTTGTTGGAAGAAAGGATTTCTCACAAACTCACACAACTCAATTTAGGAGAAGAAGTATTTATATAAAATATATTGGTTGAAAAAGACTTGATAACAAATGACTTGGTACAAGGCTTTATATAGCACTTCATGGAAGGATCTAGACCCTTATTTAAAGGTTAAAAGACTCATAAATTTCAAGAAACTCACTAGAACATTCTATAGTAGTTCTAGAGATTACATGCACTTAGACCAATACATTATATATAGAAAATACAAATACATGTACTAAGATTATTTTAGAAACATCCACACACATCCATTATTTTGATAGTCTAAAATATAATATGTATTTTTAACAAGCTCCTCTCTAATTCATTGGTCTTTTGTGTTTCTATGCCACTTAGGGTGGCCATGCAACCAAACTCCAACAATCATTACTCTATATATGAATTAAATTTAATATGTAATTTTAGTATGTCTCGTGGTGAATTGTTATTGTATGGCAGAATATGTTATTTCAGCGTTAGGCAGAGGCATACCAAGATCGATCTGACTTCATTCAGGTCCTTAATCATCGTCTAATCATTCAAGAGTTGAAAGCTAGCTATCTAGTTTTTTGTTTATATATCAACTTCTAATGTCTAAAAAAATATCATGTTAAGTTACCAGTTCTTCTAAATCTCAAAGATAAAGAACTACGAGATCACCCTTTCATTCTGGAATGACAAAGTATCATAACATTCGAGCCGTTTTTTTTCATGATAATATATTATATTCTAACACTTTCAACCTTTAATTTGCATTAATTACCAACAAATGTTAAAATGCTAGATACATCCCTATGCCACTGCAGGTAGACATGGCCAAACCGGACCGGAACCAACTAACCGGCCCGGAACCGACTAACCGGTTCGGAATCGGACCAGGTCAAAACCGGTCCGGACCGGAACCAGCCCAGAACCGGCGGTTTATATCTTATTAAGGTTCAGGTTCTAGTTCAAGATTTTCACGAACCGGAACCGGCGGTTCACGAACCGGAACTCGCGGTTCACGAACCCTAACCATGTCTACCTACACTTGCCAAAATTGCGGGTCAAATTCTAACGGTTCCAGCCTCAACTGTTGTGGTGGAACAAACATTCAGCATATGAGAAAATATTTTGGATCCAAGGAGATCAAGATTGGCTCCCGAATCTTTAGAAATACAAGTTTGTGTGAATGATTGGAAAAGAGCAGAATTAAGAACACAATCCAACATCGGTTCATCATCCTCATCCGATGAATATTGTGGAGATCCCTACAACAATTCTCACCACCTCTGAATCGGGTGGATCGAGTTAGTATATGTTATAAATATTATTGTAATAAATTATATGGTTTGTTGTATTCTTGTAAGTTGAAAAATATATAAAATTTATTGTAATATATTTACTTGTTTTTAATAAAAAAATATGAATTAATTTAACGATATTTCTTATATAAATTATTTTTTTATTTATAAGGTTTGAACCGGAACCGGATTTTGAACCGGGTCAAACCCTGAACCTGAACCGTTTGAACCGGAACCGGCGGTTTATATCTTGTTAAGGTCGGTTCAAGATTTTCACGAACCGGAATCGGCAGTTCACGAACCGGAACCCGCAGTTCACAAACCATTATCATGTCTAACAGCATGTACATGTTACATCTATGTCTATGCGCACTCTTTGTATATATGTAACTATATATGTAACTGACTTTCCCAAGCCCCAAAATAATTGTACTTCATAAATACTAGAATGCCCTTGCAAGTTATGAGCTAATTAAATGTTTAACTTGGCTAGCTTCTAAGAAAAACCAATGACTTGACTGTTCTCTGGTTGACTTGCTCAAGATTTTTGAATGCAAGATTTAAAAACATATCTTTCAATGCCCCCTTGTCCGTATAAGGTACAAGGTCCTGGAACGAATTCACTGCCCGTGTGTTTGAGTAGAAGAACCTTCCTATCGCAATTAAAGATAATCTAATTTCTTTAATAAAAAATCTTTTAAATTTAAATATCACTGATTCTTTCAGGACCTAAACAAATACTTTATTTTCTAAAGACCATCATTAAGAATTACAAGCACAATTTAATAATGATTATCAAAATCAACATATAAATGTAGGTTCTCAGCATCCATGGCGCAGTCCTAAAATCATTTCCATTACTCGAAGAAATAACAGACTCAGATAATTCGCCATATCTAAAATTTGGGTTTGAACCATAAAGTGCTTGCACTCCCCTAACGTCATCAAGATTCAAATCCACCTTCTTATGCCGAGGTTTCAAACTTGGATACATGATCGATTCTTTTACAGAACTATGAGCTAAACCTAATACATGCCCAATCTCATGTGTCACGACTGATTCCAAATCGATGGCCTCCCTCGATTCCTCTGTTCCAAAATCGATAGCCCACGTTTCTGCAGCATCAAGATGAAAATTACCTTTTTCTGGCGAAAATGCATGGGCTAAAATTCCGAGCACACCATCAAAAGCCTCTCCATCGCCATGATTACCAGTATAGAACCCTATTTTAATATCTGCATATTCGTATTCATTTATTTCTACAAAAGTAACTGGAATAACTGACGACCAACTACCAAAACTACGTTTAAATACCTCTTGTATAGTTGTCAAGCTCAAAGATTTGATCATATATACCTCCGAGAAGGCGTAAGTCAATTTCATCGGAATTTTACGCCACCAACGCGGCTGGCCTCTGAAATATGCATAATTATTTTTACTATGCAATCTACTTAGAGTGTCTGGTACTCCACATCTCGGAGAGATAATTTGAGAAATGGTATCGTAGTTTAGATCACCTGTAATAGAGAGTCCAAGTTTTGATTGATACGAATTTATCGCCTGCTCAAAATTATCATCAAATGTATCTGTAAAATTTGTATCTTGCAATGCAAGGTAACCGAAATGATGCAAGTACTTCTTTAGGTCTACGATGCTTCTGTGATGGCTGCCTTTCTTGACATCTTGCAGCCTCTTGAATTTGTGCCATGTGTGGCTATGATCTTTGGCTGGCCTTGGTGTGTTTATAGAGTAGACAGGAAAGGTTGGATCTGCTTTAGCTGTTATGCTCGGTAGGGGCTTGAGGATAAGGAAGAGAAGAGAGAAGAAAATGATAAACGGGAACATGATAAAAAAATGTGGCTTATTTATTATTATTTTTTTGAAGGAAATATATAAAATGAGCAAGCATATATATATGACAATCATGAGGAATGTACCACATTCTATGATTTTTGGGGTAGATGAGTCGACTTCATATTTGTGGTATGATAATTGTTGCATGCATGAATGATTCTCTTTAAAACATATTTTACATGTTGTATGTGGTCCCTAATTAATCTAGATTAATGAAATACTACTGCAAAATAAGACCACTATTATTAGTTGAATAAATTACAAATAAATCTCGTCAGCAGATTCCTTAACCGAATGTCAAAACTTTGGTTGATGTTATAATGTATCCAAAAGGGGGCATTTCAAATTTTAGGTGACTGGCTGCAGCATGTGAGTTTGGTTTGGTTTGTTCTTGAAGTGATCAAGAGTATGCAACAGTTTGAAGCAAGCAAGTTAGTTAAAAATATCATTGTTGTTGTTGCTACGGCCTACGTCTTTGTTAATTGGAGTAGTATATACATTTTCATGATTATCAATATCTGACAGAGTTGTTTATAGATGTGATGGAGACTCAAAAGTTTGGTCAGCCTCTCAAGATGTTAAATTCACACTTTAAATTTAGTGTTTACTTCATTACATTTTAAAAATAAACTTATAAAAAATATTTATTATCTTATTCAAGTTGCATATGAGAATATGTGTTACATACAACATATGTTCAATTTGAAAACCTTACATGTATTTCAAATCTTAAACAGAGATTAGCAAATTATATTATATATTGTTCATATCATATATAATATATAATTTTCATATTTTTATATTTTATGATACTTCGAATTAAAAATTTATGTAATATGTTATTTTCGAATTTAGAGAAAGAAATTTATCACGCCTACTTAAAATTAGTGTAAATATTTCTATCGGACAAAGCAGCCTCTTGGGCTATTGCAAGATTTGGAACTGGCCTTGTGCATTAGCTATTGCTTCATTTAGATTGGGCTTTGATCCTGTCAATACCAAATATTGATAAGTTAAAGCCATCTTGGACCTTTCTATAATAATTGTCCTAGATTTATGATTTCAATTTCAATTTTTAGCTACCGATCTACTTAGGTGCAAGAACTGCCAAGAAGCAATAATAAAGCAAGATAAATGTTCGTATATATTGTCAAGAATTAATTTCTTTTTCATTAAACATTTATTATCTAATTCCTAAGTAGCACCAAAAAAATAAAATTATTATTATACAAAAAATGATTCGTGACATACATCAAGTGTTTATATAATTCATAAAATTTAATTGTTAATATCACTTGGACAGAAAGGAGCAAAGTATTGAGCATGTAAAAGTTAATGAATAAAAATAAAATAATTAAAATGAGAGTCGTTCATAAAACTTCTCCTCTCCCCGTCATTCCCTTACATTTTTCTGCAAAAACTTTTAGATATGCTTCTTCAAACTCGTTTTTTCTTCTATCTGATAGTTACCCATTTCATTTTGAACCTTTTGCTTCACTTTCACTTCAATTTCTACACATATTACATAGCAGAGACAGTATTTTGGACTCTACGATCACTGTTGTTGTTCATATAAAATCCGCTCCTTATATATAATATTATATTAAATAGCAAAAATCATAATACAAAAGTGACAAAGTGATTTGGACAAGATTTCTGTTGGGACAATCGAATCATGATGCTGCGTTTTATGATATGAAAACGAACGAGTTTGAATAGAAAATTAACCTTAATCGCTATGGCGCAAGCGATTCAAATCCACGTCTTCTACTGTATTCCCGTATTCACCTTGAGCGAAGTGTGTCCTTCGATCCTCCCAAGGTTGCCTCCCTTCTAACTTTGAGATCTTGGAACCCTAGTTCTTGATTGCCTCCTTGAACGGCTGCTCACAAAAACCCTAGTTCTTTCCAACTCATAGCTAGAAGAGAATAAGATGAATATATAGGCTACAGTAGGGATCCTGGATAATTAGGTCGGGCCTTCCAATGACATTCTGGGTCAAGCCCAATGTCATTAAATATTAATTCAATCCACTAAAGAATTAATATTTGCACTACCTCTCCTAATGCCGTAATTTAATTATTTAATTCGGCTCCAATGTTATTTGCTTATTAAATTCCCCATGTTTAAGATATCGAATGTCCATTAATTAAATTAATTTCTGATAATTAATTTAATCAATATCTTTTATCCTTGATCATCCACTCAACCTTATAATTATGCAAGAACAAATCTGACTGCACGACTTAAGCATAATTATCTTTATGAGCTTTCAAGAGGACATCATCACCCGAATATTTTCGGACACGGTTTCCTTTTATAGTCAATATCCCACTCTGTATGCAATGTCATTGTCCAATACATAATATTGTGATTAATAAAAAATCACATCACATATGAATCAAAACATGTGCATTGCATACAAGTGTCAATCACTGTATCCGGATTAAGAACCTAAGCAATAATAATATTATAGAATCTTAGTTCTTCTTTATTATCAGAATAGAAGAACAATTCTAATATTTTAATCCCGTTCAATATACACAAAGCATACAAGAATTATTCAATAATCAAGATAGATTATTTCCAAATAATACTTCAGTCATTCCAGTGGTTTGTTTAACTCCACTTAAACTGTGAACATTTATTATATTATATATAGACACTGACAATCTAATCTTCTGTTATCCCATTTGATACTAGATTATCCACAATATATAATATACAAACAGTGTTAAAATACGCATTCAAGATTCTCAATAAAAAAAGACAATGTCATATACTTCAAACGAATAGTTCAGTATACTCCCTAACAATCTCCCACTTATACTCAAGCTATTCTTTGAGTATATCAGTGTTATATTACAAGCAATCCACTACCAATTAAATAACTATTATGTGACCATACATCTGACTCCTATCGCCTCCACATGCTGCTCAAAAGCCTTAGCTGGTAAGCTCTTTGTGAAAGGATCTGCCCGGTTGTCCTTTGATGCTATATCAGTCACAATAATATCTCCTCGCTTAACGAATTGTCGTATAAGGTGATACTTACGCTCGATGTGTTTTGCTGCCTTATGGTCTCGCGGTTCCTTTGCATTTGCCACAGCACCAGTGTTATCACAATACACTGTCAAGCTCCTAGGCAAATTAGGTACCACATCTATGTCTAAAAGAAAGTTTCTGAACCATATTGCCTCTTTGGCTGCCTCCGAAGCTGCCACATATTCGGCTTCCATGGTAGAGTCAGCAACGCATTTCTGCTTTACACTCCTCCATATTACAGCTCCACCTCCTAAGGTAAACACATATCCCGAGGTTGATTTCCTCTTATCTCTATCTGCTTGGAAATCTGAATCGGTATATCCTAGAGGTAACAAATCTGAGGCCTTGTAAATTAGCATATACTCCTTAGTCCTTCTCAGGTACTTGAGTATAGCCTTTACTGCACTCCAATGTTCTTGTCCTGGGTTTGACTGATATCTGCTAACCATGCCCACGGCAAAACAAATATCAGGTCTCGTACATAACATTGCATACATTAAGCTTCCGCATGCCGAAGCATAGGGAACCGCTTTCATGCTCTCTATCGCCTCTAGTGTCTTAGGACACTGTTTCTTTGATAGAGCAACTCCATGTTTATAAGGTAGGTTACCCTTCTTGGAGTCCTGCATGTTAAAACGAGCCAATACCTCATCAATATAGGGCTCTTGGGATAAAGCTAACATCCTTTTCTTGCGATCCCTTATAACTTTGATCCCAAGGATGTATGCCGCTTCACCTAAGTCCTTCATTTCGAACTGTTTGAACAACCATGCCTTTACCGCTGATAACATCCCTACATTGTTTCCAATGAGTAAAATATCATCTACGTATAGCACTAGAAAAGTCACTGAACTACCATCACATTTCTTGTACACACACGACTCGCTTGGACATTGATCAAATCCGTATGACTGGATTACCTGATCAAAGTGAATATTCCAATACCTAGAAGCTTGTTTAAGTCCATAAATGGACTTCTTAAGCTTACATACCAGATGCTCTTGGCCTTCCTTAATGAATCCTTCTGGTTGTTGCATATAGATGATCTCATCATCAAGACTCCCATTTAGGAAAGCTGTCTTGACATCCATTTGCCAAATCTCATAATCGAGATGAGCTGCTATAGATAAAAGAATCTGGATCGACTTTAGCATGACTACTGGCGAAAAGGTTTCCTCATAATCGATCCCTTCTTTCTGAGTATACCATTTCGCAACAAGTCTTGCTTTCCAAGCTTTTACTTTTTTGTCATATCCTCTTTTTCTCTTGTAGATCCACTTACATCCAATGGGTTTTACACCTTTGGGTGGTTCCACGAGCTCCCAGACTTGATTTGAATACATAGAATCCATCTCAGATTTCATTGCTTTTTGTCATAGATCTGCACCTTTGTCTTGCAGTGCTTCCTCGTATGTCATGGGATCCTCATCATGTTCCTCAGAGACCAAGTCCGAAGACTCTCCCAATAACATGAATCTGCTGGGTTTACGAATAACCCTCCCACTACGACGAGACACCGGTGTGGTATTAGTGATAGGTTGTGTGTTCTCTTGTGGCTGTTCTACTTGTACTATTGGCACTTGTTCATTATTTGTCTCTCCCACTAGTTCCTCTAAAACGACACTGCTCATGGGTTTATGGTTCATCATATAGTCCTCCTCTAGGAATCTAGCATTGGTACTAACAAAGATATCCCGATCCTTAGGACTATAAAATAAATATCCTTTCATTCCCATGGGATAGCCTACAAAAAGCCTTACTTCTGTACGAGATTCTAACTTAGTCACGTTCTTGTTCAACACATGTGCTGGACAACCCCATATCCGAATATGTCTTAGACTAGGTTTTGAACCAGTCCACAATTCTTTTGGAGTCTTAGGAACTGACTTAGAAGGAACTAAATTCAAAAGATAAGCTGCTGTTTCTAAAGCATGTCCCCAAAACGACTTGGGTAATTCTGAATAACTCATCATCGATCTAACACTCTCCAAAAGAGTACGATTCCTTCTCTCCGCTACACCATTCTGTTGGGGTGTTCCAGGTGCAGTCAACTGAGACATGATCCCATTCTTTGATAAGTAATCCCTAAATTCTCCAAGCAAGTATTCGCCACCACGATCTGATCGTAGTGACTTGATACATTTTCCATGTCGCTTCTCCGTTACAGTTTTGTACTCCTTGAACTTGTCAAAGCACTCTGATTTACGGCGCAACAAATAAATGTATCCATATCTAGAATAATCATCAATAAAAGTGACAAAATATTCATAACCACCTCTTGCTTGAATATTCATGGGTCCACATAAATCAGTATGAACCAATTCTAACACTTCTTTGGCTCTATTCCCCTTTGCCTTAAAAGGCCTAGTGGTCATTTTACCTTCCAAACAGGATTCACAGACTGGAAATGGCTCCACTGCCAATGAGCCTAAAGGCCCATCTACTACCAGTCTTTGAATCCTCCTCAAGTTAATATGACCTAATCTTAAGTGCCAAAGATATGTTTGGTTCAAAGAAGAAGGTTCCTTTCTTTTAGTAGTGATAGAAGATGTGTTATTTAATACCCTATGTTGTAGTTGCAGTGCAGGTTGATTAGGAGTGATTATGTATAAATTGTCTTGCAATGTACCAGAACATATAACTAGTTTATTCCTCATAATTGAAACATTATGATCCAAACAAACATTATAACCATCCAAAGCAAGTTTAGAAACCGAAATTAAATTCCTTCTAAACGAAGGTACATAAAGACAATTGTTCAAAACCAAATTCCTATCATCACCAAAAGATAAATTAACATCTCCCACTGCAACTACTGCTACTTTCGTAGCATCTCCCATGAACACATATATCTCGCCATCTCTAAGCATTCTGGATTGCTGGAACCCCTGCATAGAATTACAAACATGATCAGTGGCTCCTGTATCTACACACCAAGTGCTCGTAGATATAGCCGCTATATATGTTTCTGTAACTAGAGAAAGAGACATACCAGTATTGTTTTTCTTCTTAGGAAGAGGACAATCCTGTTTCCAGTGACCCGACTGCTTGCACCTGAAGCACTTGCCCTTGGGCTTTTTCACAGCACCACCTTGAACTCCCACAGCTTTCACAACTTTCTGTGTCTGAGCCTTTTTCTTCTTCTTGGCTTTCGGCTTAAAAGAAGAAGGTTTCTCAGCCACATTGACTTGAACACTCTGCTGAAAAAGTCCTTCAGCTGCCTGAAGTTCTGTCAGAAGTTCCGCAAGACTATACATCCTTTTGTTCATGGTGTAATTCAAGCGGAACTGCTCAAAACTTTTGGGTAAACTCATAAGGATGATATCGATCTGGGTTTCCCCATCAACCTCAGCACCAAGGATCTCCATCTCATTCAGATGTGACATCATCCTGAGAACATGATCCCTTACAGGTGTCCCTTCAGCCATCTGAGTGTTCATTAAAGCTTTCATTGCTACTTGCCTTGCAGCCCTATTCTGATCTCCAAAAAGTTCTTTGAGATTAAAGAGCATATCTGAAGCAGTGGCCATAGCCTGATGCTGATGCTGCAAAACACCTGACATTGCTGCCAGAATGTAACATCCCGACATCTCATCAGCCTTAATCCACTTCTTATAATACTCCTTCTCAACTTCAGAAGCATTCTCAGCAGGCTCCTCTGGCTTGGGTTCATTAATGCAAAATTTGTACTCCTCAGCAGTCAACACAATGTCCAAATTACGTTTCCATTCAATATAGTTAGGTCCAGTAAGTTTGTTATCCTTAAGTATGGTAAAAAGTGGATTAAAGCCCATTATATCCTGAGAATCATACATATAACACATAATTAGAGGGTGTTTAAAAAAATTGGTTCCTCTAACAATTATTTAAAATTAAAACACCAACACTTAAACACCATAGGTTTCCGGTATGCCACGTTGGGTGACTTATATACCACCTAAATTTATTTAAATGTTACTTCGGTCCTACTACTAAATAATTAGTCACGTTAGGGTGATCTATATTATTTTTCATAGCTAAGTGTATACCATTATTAAATCTTAAATTAATAATAATAATACCAGATGCGCCTTTTGACTATGATAAATTCTTGCTCCTAACAATAAGATACTACTAAAATTACAAATCTAAAGAGTATTCAGACTGACTGGCCAGGCCGGTGGAAGCATTGCCAAGAGGCTAACCACTTTTCTAGACACCAATCTAAATGGCCAGGTAAGCTGCACGCTTTCCTAGACACCAACGCAAGAATACTCAAAGATGTGTTATTTTAGATTCTCTTCCTAGTTGAGCGTGAAAACTATCAAAAAATAGGGTATCCTTTTATTATTTGAATTCTATGAAACTTAGTACGCCACGTTGGGTGACATATGTACCTTCCAATATTCATAATTAATTTTAGAAGTTTGTTCTAGTAATTTCCATAACACTCTAGACACCATAAATTACATGCCACGATGGGTGACGTATACATAATTTATATTCGACTTAGTGTTAAATTACATACAAACAATAATGGAGACCATGGGATTTAATACCAAATTAATTCCCTCTCCCACTTAGTATTTTACTATGAGGATTTTATCTAGATGCATCGTCCTATGTTATTTTTTCGCAGTCCACATGTATCATAATAACAATACATATAACACATAACATAGCAGCATACTCATCATGATTAAAGCATAATAAAACAGCCCTATGTCCATGTCGTTCTAGCATGCGAAGGGTTAGTATCACATGGCATAACAAACAAACATGGAACACATAGTAGTAATAATCAAGATCAGCAAACATTATGTAAAACATAATAAAATACATCCACTATTATGGCCCCGAAGAATAATCTTCAAAATCATCCATCGATAAATTTTCGAAAATCTTCAGCCGCCTGTTTGACTGCCTAAACGAGCTCAGAATGGCTTGAAAAATCTGGAGATGGTTTCCATCTCAGCCTGTAGGTCTCGTTTTGCCGTTTCCGAAAAGGTATTATTCGCCCCAATCGGATATCGTATGCAAAATCTGTAGCCAGAACAGCGAAGCAGCCACGAAAACAGCATATAGTAGCGGAAGAACTCTGTTTCTCGCATCTTCGTTGATCAAACAATTACATACGACAAATACAACAGAAAAATCTATTCTATTACATCAAATCATAATCTAAATTGAATACAATTCGAATTACAAGATTACAATCAAAATAGAAATCAAAAATTAAAACTAATCATGATCAACCCTCATGATTTAATTTACAACCACGATAAACCACGTGGGATCCAAAAACATAATTACAACCATGGCCATAATAGTGGATAACAACCTGCATAAAAAAAAACAATACAAACCCACCACTATATACATACATAATTACGACATGGACATCATATCATATAACGCAGAACCCTAGAACCTGGCTCTTGATGCCAATTGTTGGGACAATCGAATCATGATGCTGCGTTTTATGATATGAAAACGAACGAGTTTGAATAGAAAATTAACTTTAATCGCTACGGCGCAAGCGATTCAAATCCACGTCTTCTACTGTATTCCCGTATTCACCTTGAGCGAAGTGTGGCCTTCGATCCTCCCAAGGTTGCCTCCCTTCTAACTTTGAGATCTTGGAACCCTAGTTCTTGGTTGCCTCCTTGAACGGCTGCTCACAAAAACCCTAGTTCTTTCCAACTCATAGCTAGAAGAGAATAAGATGAATATATAGGCTACAGTAGGGATCCTGGATAATTAGGTCGGGCCTTCCAATGACATTCTGGGTCAAGCTCAATGTCATTAAATATTAATTCAATCCACTAAAGAATTAATATTTGCACTACCTCTCCTAATGCCGTAATTTAATTATTTAATTCGGCTCCAATGTTATTTGCTTATTAAATTCTCCATGTTTAAGATATCGAATGTCCATTAATTAAATTAATTTCTGATAATTAATTTAATCAATATCTTTTATCCTTGATCATCCACTCAACCTTATAATTATGCAAGAACAAATCTGCCTGCAGGACTTAAGCATAATTATCTTTATGAGCTTTCAAGAGGACATCATCACCCGAATATTTTCGGACACAGTTTCCTTTTATAGTCAATATCCCACTCTATATGCAATGTCATTGTCCATTACATAATATTGTGATTAACAAAAAATCACATCACATATGAATCAAAACATGTGCATTGCATACAAGTGTCAATCACTGTATCCGGATTAAGAACCTAAGCAATAATAATATTATAGAATCTTAGTTCTTCTTTATTATCAGAATAGAAGAACAATTCTAATATTTTAATCCCGTTCAATATACACAAAGCATACAAGTATTATTCAATAATCAAGATAGATTATTTCCAAATAATACTTCAGTCATTCCAGTGGTTTGTTTAACTCCACTTAAACTGTGAACATTTATTATATTATATATAGACAGTGACAATCTAATCTTCTGTTATCCCATTTGATACTAGATTATCCATAATATATAATATACAAACAGTGTTAAAATACGCATTCAAGATTCTCAATAAAAAAAGACAATGTCATATACTTCAAACGAATAGTTCAGTATACTCTCTAACAATTTCGGGGTTTGATTTGTCTTGGGTAGGATTTAAAGTAAATATAAAAAACAGTTTATCCAGTAAATTGAACATCTAAAAACCAACATCAAACAATATATAGAAGGGTGCTCCCAAAAATCATATTGTCTCGAGTGGTAAACTGGTAAAGATTAAAAAACAACAAATAACAAAGTGAAAGATCACAATATCCTTAATTTAATGTTCCGCTTATCATTAATCTTTTCATATTGTGTTCACATGTTTTGTACGTGTTTCATTAAAAGAAGGCTTATTTACAATTTAAACCCTATGTTATTAACAATATACAATTCAAATCCTCTTTTAATATATTTAGTAAATTTAACCCTACGTTTTTTAACTATTTACAATTGAAACCTTTTTTAAAATAATTACTAAAATTTTAAAATAATTAGTAAATTTAACTATTTACAATTGAAACCTTTTTTAAAATAAATAATAAATTTAACCCTACGTTTTAAAACATTTAATAAATTTAACATTGACTTTTTAATTTCGGAATAAAATAAATTTTATATCGAAAAAGTATTTTCGAGAATATATTCATTGAAGAGTATTTTTGAAAATAAATTAAATTCGGTGATGAACATTCATGAATATATTGAGCGGGAAGTGCGATAACAAGATGGAATAATATAAACACATATTAAAATTTTATTGAACATATATAATATATTATACATATAGATATATTAATATAGAAAAGAACACCTAAATATCCATTTTATAAGAAAAAACCCTAATAGTTGCAAATATCTATTATGTTTAGATAATATCTATACAAAAAAATTGACAATAGTGCATTTGACGAATATTTATTCAAAATTTTGTCGTAAAATTTATTTTATTCCGAAATTAAAAAGTCAAGGTTAAATTTACTAAATGTTTTAAAACGTAGGGTTAAATTTGCTATTTATTTAAAAAAGGTTTCAATTGTACATAGGTAAAAAAACATAAGGTTAAATTTACTAATTATTTTAAAAAAGGTTTCAATTGTAAATAGTTAAAAAACGTAGGGTTAAATTTACTAAATATATTAAAAGAGAGTTTGAATTGTATATTGTTAATAACACAGGGTTTAAATTACATTTAAGCCTTAAAAGAAACACTAGCGTTTTATGTTTATGCTTTAGAAGTCATTTGAGAGCCCTACGAAGAAGAAATTAGATAAAAGCAACTCATAGTTCCCGATGCTCTGTGAGTAGGGTATAAACTTGGGGGGGTGTACCCTGAAATGCCCACTTGGCAAATGCCCATTCTATCGAATAAAAAAACTAGTAACTGGTAAGATGTGGGAGAAAAGTGTTATACAAGTATGTCGTGTGTTATGTAAATATGTGTACATATTCCTGTAAGTTGCATTCATATATGGTGCAGAATTATTGAATAAAAAGTAGTATCTTTCACTATTTGTAGCTTTGTACTTCAATAACACCAGAATAAAGGATACCCTACACCTTACAGAAGCATGGTAGGGAACTGTCTTTACCAAAAACTTGGTAAACCGATCGATTTACAACTATTAGAATTGCCTTTTAATTTGTTAAAAATTAATAATGTATAAACAAATAGTACCCCCAGCAACTAAACAATTTATTCATTTGTGTTAAAATGTTATTTTAAATTATTATGTTTGTCTCAAAATTATATGAACACTTATTTTTGCAGGTACTCTCTTAAATAGTGCAAATAAAAAATACAGTAACTACTTGTATAGTTAAGGACAGGGACAATTATAAAAAAAAGAGAAAGCTCTTGCCTTGGACATTATTGCAGGCTGTGTACAGTGTACTTAAGCTATATATATTTTCACGGCTGTGCAGATGATAGAGGGGGCTACACTGCAGTAATATATTATGCAGTTTTTACCTATCCTCCATTATTAATATATTATGATTATCAGTGAAGCAGAAAAAGAGAAGTAACTATAGTAGCTAGCTGGTAGAGGAAGTCGTCATCTGTTACTATATATCTGTAGACTACAGTGCTGCCATGTTTCTGCCTCTGTTTTGTCTTGCCTTTTACCATCCTATATACACAACCTATCTACCTCTTCGTCAAGTTAAGCGTTTCCTCCCCTCAAAATTCAATTACTTTTTTCTAATATAACTCTTCTAAAATCTTTAAATGTGTAAAGGAGATTATCATACTATATAAAAGGGCTCAAATTCTTCCTAAGACTCCAAATTCTATCTTGAATAGAAGTTTCTTGCGGGTCTTACCCCTCCTTTTAGAACTACATTTATTGGTTTGATAGAGTAGTATTTGTTATATTAATATAATATATGGTTGTGATAAGTCGATATTTTAACAGTAACTTAAAATGATGATTCGAGGTGAATATTAAAATATGATATATGATAGCAGAAAACATCCGATGTTATTCAATTATCATATTAATTAACCCTACTTTTTTTTTTGCAGCAGGAAGAATAAAAAATTGTTATTTAAAACTACTTCAAAGGAGCAAGCGTAAAGCGTCACGCTGAGTAATGTATGAGCACTGCTTTGTTGAAGGGTATAAAAAAAAGAGTAAATTGAAGCTAGTTATATAGTTGATGATGGCAAGTATAGATAGGTCACAGTCAGTGGAATGCAATCAATCTTAGGTGGTGATGGAAGATCTTAAAAGAGAGTGATATTGGACATGTGTATGGCCTAAGTCTATAATATATGTATCACTTTACAGTTGTCTGCATTTAAACGAGCACTACAGAACCCAATTACCCATCTAACTTTAAGTTTGGTTTCAGTGTATACTTTTAGTTGCAGTACTCATCAGTCATGCATGCATGATTATCTGATCATCTATAGTATATAACACCCTTGTTGGATAAGATCCAACGAGAAGCAGCTTGTGTTTTCACTTTCATTGTTCAAGAATAACACATCACCTTGTCAATTTATTATATAATATAACACAACTGTGATGAACCTAAATGGAGAACTTAAGAAACACCATAGTTTATGGTAATTTGGCATGATATTGGTAATTTAATTTGTAATAGAGTTTTAAAAAATAATGAGCAAGTTTAAGTTTTTAATACGTCTCAAAGATGTATTCCCCTTTCCTTCAGCACGTGACCTTCCCTCCTCTCTCACGCGTCTCTCTAAATATTCATTATATAATAATAAACATCAATAACAGTATTATGAAACACTAATGCCACTAATTAGTTCGAATATGTGCTCAGTTCTCTGCCCCTGCAGCCTTTCTCTACTCTTTCCACTTGCTCTCATTGAACTCCAAGCCTACAAGTCTACAAACTAACACACAAACATCCTTCTTCATCCTCATCTCTGTTGGACCCTATATATATACGCGTAGTTGCATGCACATTTATTTACAGGATCCCATAAATAATATTATAGAGAATTTTTGATTTTTTTTAAATAATAAATTTAACCAAAATACGTTAAAGTGTGCCAAAAAAAGTCTACTGAAAAGTAATCGCAGGGTGGACTAATTATCAAGAGATACCGCGTTTATTATCGACCGTAATGATTAACACTTATTTTATTTTTATGGAAAGACAAAAATTCACTCACTCTTAAAAATTTTAGGATTTTTACTCATCGAATTTAGGGAATATTTTTTCCTCTTAATTTGGAAAAATAAATGCTTATATTTTTAAAAAATTACACATCTATATACTTTTTATTTATGAAAAAAAATAAATCAAACCACGACCTAGTAGGACCTCAGTCGGTAATTAAATACTGTACATATATTTCTTCTTTTGTACTCCCTCCGTCCCATTTTATGTGAATTTGTTTGACCTTCACGGAAATTAAGAAAAGATATACTCCCTCCGTCCCAAATTAACTGTGGTGTTTGATTTTTCTAAGTCAAATTGACTCAAATTTGACTGAAAATTACATATGATTGAAAAAAATTATAAAAATTATATCATTCAAAAGTATATTTAATTTATTTTAAAATGTATATTTCAGGTTTTTAAAATTATATAAAAATAATTTTTAATTCTCAGTCAAAATTGAGTCAAATTGACCATAGAAAAGTCAAATAAGACATTTAATTTGGGAGGGGTAGTAAAAAAGGAGTAAAGTTAATTGAAAAGTGGGTAAAATAATGAAACTTATCAATATTTAATGATAGATTTTTGAAGATAGTGGAAGAAAGTAGTGAGCCTAATAATATTTATTTAATAAAAAAAGAATATAAAGTGAAGAAGTAATGACTGTAATAACGAAAAATAATGTTAAAAAATAATAAGTATAATAAATTTATTTTTTTGAAACGTCTAACAAAGAAATGAGAATCCCGGAAAATGGGCCGCATGTAGTACATAACAAACTACATACATGTTTCCTCCACATGCACTACTAAGTCTACTAGTTTCCCATATCAAATAATCCTCATTTCTGTCTCACCAATGGAAACTGTCTCCAACTATTTCCACACCAATAATACACCTAGAGGCCAAAATGGTAATTTCACTACATTTGCATGGGACACCAACAGCTGGGATCTCGGTACAACCACCACTGCACCGGGTACTACTTCTACTTACTATAATCATTTGGAATCCTTTCACCACCATGCCACCGCCGTTGCTCCAGCGGCGACTGATTACCACGCGCTGCTCTACGGTGGGAGTGGGACCCAGAACCATCCGGACCCACATCTGATGTGCTTGAAGTTGGGCAAGAGGAACTATTTTGAGGATGCTACGGGTAGACGTGTCACGGGGTTTTCAATATCTAAAAGGGGTAAGACTTATTATAGTGGTGGTAGTCTGGCGGCGGATTCGGCGGTGACCGTTGCTTTTCCGGCGACGGTGGCTAAGTGTCAGGTGGAGGGATGCCACGTGGCGTTGATGAATGCTAAGGAGTATCATAGGAGGCACAAAGTTTGTGAGGTTCACTCAAAGGCTCCTAAAGTTGTTGTACTTGGGTTAGAACAGCGCTTTTGTCAACAGTGCAGCAGGTTTCATATCTCTAACTAAATATATTATTATCATTAAAAAAACATAGGAACGTAACATATTAAAGTGGAGATTGGTTTATAGGTTTCATGTTTGTATAGATGTGTATACTGCCTGTTTTTTTAATAATTATATACAGAAACTAATATTAATAAAAGTAGGATTGAATATGTAGGTTTCATGTATTGACGGAGTTTGATGATACGAAGAGAAGTTGTAGAAGGAGATTAGCAGGGCACAATGAGAGAAGAAGAAAGACTTGTCATGAACATTCTACTACTACTCAACCCAGAAATCACATTCTTTCTCGAGGTAATTAATAGTTTCATTTTAACGTTTGTTTTATAACCATTTTACATTTGAACTTAGCCTACATTTGTTTGTTTGAAAAGGAATACTATCAATTCTAAATATTTTTTAAAATGTTGGTTTAAATTTCTCAAGTGTTATTAACAATTTTGATGACTTTTTCTATACTACGTTAATTTATTCAGATAATAGTCACGCTAATTATAGTACAACTTGTATGGCAAAATCTTAGTTTGATAGTACCAAAATCTTTTACAGGATATTGGTAAAGAGTAATATATACAGTTTGTTAGTACCAAAATCTTTTACAGGATCTATGATATGAATCTAGGAGTTCTGTAGTTGGCATGCCCTCCCCTGTTATTGGGTGTGTATTAAATTTCTTTATTCTTTTTCTTGGTTGATTAATTTCTTACCAATTCAAGTGTAGGTTATACCTTGTTATTCTTAATTTTTGTATATGTGTTAGAAAATGGAAAGTTTAAGACATATTTTATATATGTTCTTGATGTAATTTGTGAAAACTAACTAATGAAAGTTGTTCCTTACCATGAGTACTTAAATTTTCATATTTGGATCTAAGACATTTTCTTGATGTAATCCGTAGATAAATTGAGTAGAAGTTGCTTGTTTGAAATGAGTTTGTCTCACATAGAGAATGTAATATGAGTGTGAGTGCTTTATATGCATATATGTGCAAGGATAGTTTAAACTGCTAAGGCATGTGAGTGTGCATGGTGTAATTGTGTGCCCTCGCGCACACACGCGCCGCCGCCGCCTCGCCTCGTCACGACTCAGGTCGATCGGCGAATGTCTCGTAATCTTTCACACTTTCGTGTCTGTATCGACGAAACTATGAGGACCAACTAAAACACAACACACCTCTGTGTACAAGTATGAGGATAGGGACACCTGCAAAGCCTGCTTATCATCAAAAAATGTCTTTGCTGAATTGCTGTGTCTAAGTATGAGGCCAATGCTATTCAACAACTTAAAATTTAACTGATACATTTTGTTGGTCCTAAATGTTTCTAATTATTCTCCTGGAAGCACTTGTAATACAGAGCTAGCTAGTCGATAGTCTAGAGGACACATCTTTTTGTATCTATAGATATTTTCCTAACATAGATTAATTAGTTACAGGTAAGTTTTCATACTTATCATCAGGCCATGCTCTCTCTCTTCTGTCATCGAGGAATGAATCCTCAATTTCTTCCCCCGATCTCTCTTCAAGATGCAGGGCTGCTCTCCGAGAACTTATTGCAGAAAACCGTGCAGCCCTCCTTGGTAAGCAGCTAATCATCGACAAAGAATGGGCTATTCACCATGCAGTGGAAGATATAAATGTACAACAAGATATTCATTTGAGTAATCATCAACATCAGCATATTTCAAGCAACCAGCACCGTATCTTCTCAGAGCCACAGGGCTGGGACCGATTTGATGAACAAGGCACGAATAATGTGACACTAGATCTTATGCAGGCTCCAACTTCCGCATTTGACTGCTATCGATGAGGAGAAAGTCTAAAGAAGAAGAAGAGTGTCCTCAGTTGTGGACTTGTTTTGGTGGAACTAATGTTGTTTAAAACTTTAACTATAACCTGATTTCATTATTTATTCTCCTAATTTTTCAAATTTCTATGCAAACAAATTGCACACTATGAAGATAAGTTTGTGACTTGGATGATCAAGAAATGAACAGAAGTGTGACAGCTGATTAGTGATTTTATTTGGTTCTCAATAGGGAACCTAATGTAACTTGATCTAGTTGCAAAGTAGAGTATGTTAAATTTATATCTTGATAACACAAGATGAGGGTTCAAGTCCTAGCTAGCGGAGATATGTGTGTTTGGGGACACGTATTTAACTTTCTTTGATTGATCCTTTCAAAAAAGAAGTAAAAGAGTGTGATTCTGCAGAATTGTGTGTGTTCATCAATTATTTTTATCAGAAATGAAAGCTTCTAAACTGCACAAAGAGTAACTTGGCAGAATAAATTGTTTTTGTCTAGAATGTTTTGGGCAGCGAGTTATCTGCTATTGCAAAGATACGAAAATCTAGTTCCTAGAAAATATTATGGTTCGTGAATACGCATTTTCTATATGAACTTATCAAAAAGAGGCCGATCTGCTCAGATTGCTACATTTTTGAGGAAATGATTATCGAAGTTGTATTATAGTTAATTTTATGCGTTCTTATCATTTCCTAGACCTTTTCGATGCATTGGCAAGTCCCTTGTGACTGGTCTTAGATGTTTTTTTCTTATCTTTTCCTAAGTCTGAAAGAACAAAGGATTAGCATTTATTTCAAGTGCATTGAATCTACCTATTGCAAGAAGTTTTGTTCCTGCCCAGCCATGTAATCATCATATTAAACTTGGATATAAATCATATTTGCCTTGTGTTTAAAGGTGTACTGTCTTTCATACGTTTATTCCTTATGTTGGATTCTTTTGGGTGCCGAGATAACTTTTATCTCTACGGTGGATTCTTAAAATGGCGAGTTTTAATCCTCGATCCTTAAATCTAATGCTTATCATTGTTTCCAGGGGTCAATTATCTTAGGGATAAAAAGGCTGTAATATAAGATTAATGTCTGTAATAAGACATGCATATATATTTATAATGAGATTTAACATAGAGTAGAAATTTAAAATATATGGACCTAGCTCCCATTTGTGCAGACCAGTGATCAATTTAACCCAAATTCTGGCAAGGAACAGATGTTTTTTAAGCATAGTCATTTGAATCGAGGTTGCTAAAGATTATGTTTAATCTTATGTTTAACTTTGAGCTTTTTCCTCTCAAATTTAGTTTGTTTTTACAACAGTCCTGGCATTTAAACTGATTGTTAATTAAATTGAAAAATGCATTTTAACATTTCTGATGGGCAATACAACCCAGTGCAATAGTGCATACAGCACCCCGAGCCTAATATTAGTTTGAGATTCAACTAACTAGTTTGACATTCATGTTGAATAAATTTCGAATTTATAATATGATTTTCGTTAATTATTTATTAATTTATATTTCAGATGAACAAATATACATTTTACACTTTTTAAATTAACTTTCTATAAAAAAGACCATACATCATACTCATCCTAATTAACTATCTTAAAAAAATTATAAGATCCGAGTGCAACACTACTAATAAATAATCGCTATCGAATTCAATACCTCACCAAAATTCGCTTAACAATTTCTATGGAGAATTCAGTAGCTCCGGTGGAAATAAGTCTCACGAAGCATCTTGTAATGAATAATTTTACAAAACCACATTAGAATTCTTCCATCTCCAAAAGAATGGGACCAAAGTGCGAAATTTTTTACAACTTATAACCACACGTTTATATATACACAACAATATGACGGGACAACCTAGAGAAACTTCATTTGTAGATACTCACAACAAGTGAAATAATGAAATGTAATTTATACGTATTCTTCTCTTTCTATCGTACAAAATCTTGCCAAATCTTAATCTTTGTCCATGGCTAAAAGGTAAGGACCCTACAAAGTACACTATTTTTTAGTCCGACACGTGCGTAGCACGTGGGACTGAAACTTTCTGCGTCATATTTCCACCGGCAAAGCTTTGAAAAAAGGCATCTTCTTCATTTATAACAGTTACAGTTGGCGAGTAGTTTGTATGCTTTAAAGATTAGGCCCCCTATATCTTTACACTTTTGTGTAAATTTCATACATATGGGGCGTGTTGTTTTTATCGGGTCCAATATTATTCCAGATCCGATTAGACAAAAGATTTGGGTATGATTGAAAATGTTGGAGTGTTTTGATGAATAATTTGACCCCAAGTTTATTTTTTCTGCAATACTTTTTAATGGGATTATGATTTTCCATTATTTACCAATCAAAATGAATTCATTGAAATAAAAAAGTCGAACTCGAAAATTTGATGTACAAGCTAGTTTCGAAATTATATCACCCCTAAAAACTATGAAATTATATAATATTAATATATTACTTTCAAATTAATTTAATTATTAATATCCGGGGACAAGCCGATACTAATATTTAGTTTCTCAAAATGAACTTGAAAATTACTAAAAATTCTAAAAGTATTCCATGCAATTACTACAAAGGATTAAATATCGAAATATTAGTGAAAAGTAAAACACATTAAAATTATATTCCTTCCAAAGTCCGAACAAACATGTAATTGCATTGGGCTGGAGCTAACACTAGGAAGAAACAAAAAGGAAAATATTAGGTTTTACTTCAAGTAAAGAACTGTCGGCGAACCTGAGTTTTTCAGCTAGATATTTGATCTTCATCCTGTATAATCAAGTTACATTGATTACATCTATTGGTGCATGTAAGGGGAAATTAATGAGAACGCATACAAATACGTGTAGAATATTTTAAAGAATCATTACCGTAAAAATTGTTTTAAGTGAACATGTTGAGATACAGCATATTGCACCCCATCATGCCAGCTTAGCAGATTCTGTTACATCTAGCTCAGCAGAATCTGTTACACCCAGCTCAGTAAATTCTGTTACATCCAGCTCAGCAAAATCTGTTACACACACTAGTCTGCTCACGAGTGTTACACAATAGAATGTATATATACATTTAGTCTAGCAGAATAAGTTATATAGTTAGTTACTCTCTTTCTCTCTCAACCTGATAATAGTTAGATTGTATTAGTTTACTTACTCTGTAATATAGTTGTATTCATCAATGGAAGCTTTGCTTTTCTATTTGAATGGTGATTGATCTTGACTTGTAACATGGTATCAGAGCTATGCAATTTCATTTTTTTTCTCTCTCTCTCTTTGACAAGTAAGATCTAACTCATATTTCGATCTCTCTTCGCATTCATTGTTGAATCTTTCTGAGTTTTACAATCTCTCTCGTTCTCGATCTCTCTAGATTGTAATCTCTATAATCATCTAAGTTTTTTTTTCTCTCGATTGTCATTTACGTAATATCTCTCTTTAATATCTCGATTTGCACAAATCTCTATCTACTAGTTGATTGTTTGTTGTTAACAAATCTCTACAACTCAGTTTTTTTTAGAATCCTACTGTGATCAATTTTTTGTACAGAATTTGTTCAATTTCTTCAAAATCTTGTGTTCTTGTCTAATGGAGATGACTCAAGATCCGAACAGTGTGTATTATCTGCATCCTTCAGATAACACTTGTATGAAACTGGTTACAACACCTTTTAATAGTACTGGCTATGGAAATTGGAAACGATCCATGGTTATTGGTCTTACAGCCAAGAACAAAATGAGTTTCATCGATGGAACTCTTGTCAAACCTGAAATCACTGCCATAGTGTACAAATCTTGGTGTAGAAGCAATAGCATGATCATTGGTTGGATCATCACTGCCTTGGAACCACAGATAGCTGCTAGCATTCTCTATGTTGATACTGCAAGGGATATATGGCTGGATTTGGAAGAAAGGTTTGGGCAAGCTTCTTCAGCACAGCTTTATGCCCTAGAACATGAAGTTTCACAAGTTTTTCAGGAGAACATTGGTTTATCTAACTACTATACCCAGTTCAAGAAAATTTGGGATGAAATCGATAATCTAAAACCCTTGCCAACCTGTGAATGTAAAAACTGCACCTGCAATTTAACACAGAAGGTCTTTAAGCTCCAACAAGATCAAAGATTGATGATATTTCTTATGAAAATGTCAAATGACTATGCAAATGTCAGGTCTAATATCTTGATGATGGATAATCTTCCCAACCTACCTCAAGTCTACAGAATGCTATTACAAGAACAGAGGCACAGAGAAATTTCTAAAATGCCTTCTATAACTGTCACACATGATCTTATGGCTTTTGCAGCAGACAGGAATCAGAAACATTTTAGCAAAAGCTCATTTCAGAATTTTGGCAAAACACAGTTCCCTGGTTCCACCACTGCTAAACCAAAGAGAAACTACTTTTGTGATCACTGCAAAATCTCAGGTCATAGTAAGGAAAGATGCTTTAAGCTGATTGGGTACCTACCTGGTTTTAAAACATCTCAGCCAAGGAGGTTAGCATCATATGCATCTACTGACACCAATGCTGATGCTCAGTCACAGTCAAGTTCAAAGAAAGTTGACATCACATCTCAGACTAGTGCACCTAACATTACTATGGAGCAGTACACTCAATTGATGACTCTTTTGACTCAGAATAACACCACTGATTCAGATGCTACTCATTCTGGAAATGCTTTTCTAGCAGGTAACTACTGTTTTTTATCAACCCACAATCCCACAACTTGGATAATTGATAGTGGTGCTTCTGATCATATGTGTTCTTCTTTAGAATTTTTTCACACATATAAAGAGCTTCAAGCATAAAATAATCACATTACCATTCCTGATGGTACTAAAATCAAAGTCACTCATATTGGCAACATCAAACTTAATGGCTTCATTGAGCTTACTGATGTTTTGTATGCTCCCTCTTTCAAATTCAATCTAATATCTGTGAGTAAACTTTGTAAAACTACTGCTTACTCTGTTCATTTCACTTCTGAACTCTGTACTATTCAGGAGCATTCAACGAGTCAGCCAATACTTCTTGGTAGTCCTTCTCAGGGGCTGTATGTTGCTGCTACAAGTCTTTTTCCCCAAACAGCAACTTCTCTCTTAAAGAAGGCATGTTTGCCATCTGTTATGTCTTGTTTAGTAGCTAGCTCTATTGTCAGATCTAGACTAGATGAAGCTAAGTTGCTCCATCTTAGACTAGGTCATATTTCATATTCTAAACTCAGTACTATTGCCAACAATGTGGATGTCAATTGTATCAAAGATACTATTTGTACTATCTGTCCTGCTGCAAGACAACATAGATTGTCTTTTGTTTCTAGCAATACTAAAACTTCAAAAGTATTTGAATTGCTACATATTGATGTTTGGGGCCCGTATAAGACACTTACTCATCATGGCTGCAAATATTTTCTAACTATTGTGGATGACTATAGTAGAGCTACTTGGGTTCATCTAATGAAGTCTAAAACTGATTCTGTGTCCATTATTCAAAATTTCTTGCATTTCATCTAAAATCAATTCCACTCTACTGTTAAAATCATCAGGACAGATAATGCCTTAGAACTATGTCAAGGCCATATTCTGAATTTGTACAACTCTTTTGGCATACTCCATCAAACAAGTTGTTCAAACACACCCCAACAGAATGGGGTGGTTGAAAGAAAGCATAAACACCTTATGGAAACTGCTAGAGCCCTGTTCTTTCAATCCCATTTACCTTCAAAATACTGGGGTGATTGTATTCAGTGTGCAGCATTCTTGATTAATAGGATGCCTGTCACACAATTTAATCATGTTACTCCATATGAGAGACTCTTTGGAGATAAACCTGATTATTCTTATTTGAGATGTTTTGGATGTCTTTGTTTCGTTTCCACTTTAAAGCAATCTAGAACCAAGCTAGATCCTAGAGTCAATCCCTGTATTTTTCTTGGTTATCCAGCTGCCACAAAGGGCTATAAATTTCTTGATCTTGTTACCAACAAGATCATCATTTCCAGAGATATCAAATTCCATGAGAGAAATTTCCCCTTTCACATGTCTCAGCTGCCAACAGTTCCCAGTACTCAGTTTTTTTTACCTGCACATTCAGATTTTGATCCAACTATTTTTCATGATACTCCAGATATTTTTCAGCAGTCTGCAGATGATTCTACCACTTCACATTCTTCCCAGTCTTCACATTCTGTTGAATTTTCTAATTCTCATTTTCATCCTGATTCCTCCTCACCTGATTCTTCCTCCTCATCTACTACTTTACCACCACCTTTATTAAGAAGGTCTTCTAGAGACACTCACAAACCTATACATCTTCAAGATTACATTTGTAAACTTGTTTCTTTTAGTTCCTTACCAGTGACTCACCGAGCCTTTATTGCTCATAATTCTTCTATCAAAGAACCTAGCAGTTATCAAGAAGCTTCTCAGGACCCTAATTGGGTTAATGCCATGAATTTAGAGATACAGGCTTTAATGTCTAACAACACTTGGGATGTCGTTCCCCTTCCTGCAAGAAAGAAACCAATAGGCTGCAAATGGGTGTTTAAAACTAAACTCAAGGCAGATGGTTCTATAGAAAGGTTTAAGGCTCGACTTGTAGCAAAAGGATTTAATCAAAAATATGGCATTGACTATGAAGAAACTTTTTCACCGGTGGTGAAAATGGCAACTGATAGAAGTATTCTATCATTGGCTGCCAGCAGAAAATGGAAGGTATTTCAGCTTGATGTGAATAATGCGTTTCTTCATGGTGATTTATGTGAAGAAGTTTATATGCATTTACTTCCTGGCATTCCTAATCCTGACAATAAAGTGTGCAGACTTAAGAAGTCAATATATGGTTTGAAACAGGCCAGCAGGGAATGGTTTGACAAGTTGCTTCAAGAACTCAAATTTCAAGGCTTTAAACAGTCAAAGAATGACTATTCTTTATTCATAAAGAAATCTGGTTTAGACATTACCATTACAGCTGTTTATGTGGATGATATCATCATCACAGGCACAAATGTGACTGAAATTACCCATTTCAAAGAACATCTCGACTCTGTGTTTGGCATTAAGGATCTTGGTTATTTGCATTATTTTCTGGGTTTTGAAGTTGACTATACTAGTGATGGCATCACTCTTACTCAGGCTAAGTTCACCAAGGAACTTCTTGCATTTTCAGGCATCACCCAGTTTAAGAAAGTGGCTACACCTCTTCCACTAAATCTAAAGTTGCATTCAGATTCTGATGACATTTTTCCTAATCCAGCATTCTACAGATGTCTAGTTGGTAAACTCAACTTTCTCACCAACACACGTCCAGATTTGGCCTACTCTATGCAAACTCTCAGCCAGTTTATGTAGTCCCCTCGTCAACATCATTTTGATGCTCTAGAACATGTGCTCCATTATGTTTCTGGCACAGCAGGCCAAGGTAGTTTACTTAATGGCAACAATGCTTTAACTCTTAAAGCTTATTCAGACTCCGATTGGGCAGCATGTCCCAACACTAGAAGATCAATTTCGGGATATTTGTTACTCATTGGTTCTTCTCCAATCAGTTGGAAATCTAAGAAGCAAACAATTGTTTCTAAATCTTCTTCTGAAGCTGAATATAGAGCAAAGGCAGCTGCAGCATCAGAAGTTGCTTGGCTAGTTCGCTTGCTTGAAGAAATTGGTCTCTCTCAACTTACTCCAGTCACTCTTTACTATGATAATCAGTCTGCTATGCACATTGCCAAGAATCTGGTCTTCCATGAACGGATAAAACACATTGATATTGATTGTCACTTTACTAGAGACAAAGTTCTGGAGGGCTTATTACAGTTATCCTATCTTCCCACAAGTAACCAGTTAGCAGACTTACTTACCAAGATATTGCCATCTCCTCAATTTAATGAGCTTAAATCCAATCTCGGAATGTGTTCTCCCATTCCCAGCTTGAGGGGGGATGTTGAGATACAGCATATTGCACCACATCATGCCAGCTCAGCAGATTCTGTTACATCTAACTCAGCAGAATCTGTTACACCCAGCTCAGCAAATTCTGTTACATCCAGCTCAGCAGAATCTGTTACACCCACTAGTCTGCTCACGAGTGTTACACAATAGAATGTATATATACATTTAGTCTAGTAGAATAAGTTATATAGTTAGTTACTCTCTTTCTCTCTCAACCTGATAATAGTTAGATTGTATTAGTTTACTTACTCTGTAATATAGTTGTATTCATCAATGGAAGCTTTGCTTTTCTATTTGAATGGTGATTGATCTTGACTTGTAACAGAACATAACCCCACGCCTTTGCACTCTCGATTAAGTTTAATTAGGGTGAATTAATTAGCATCAACATTATTATTAGAAGATTTCCAAGAAAAAAAAAGAGTGAAAAAATTCAATTTATACTTAATTAACTGCGTTTGTATCGACATTATTATTATAATGAATTGTATCGGTTTAATTTTAAAAAGTTTATCTTTGAATTCATCTTTTAATCTATTTTTTTAAGAAATGAGGAGCATGAATAACAGGAGTGTGAAAGTTATGTATATATAGGGGTACAAATATTACCGTTATTAACATATACGTTACAAAATATTTAATATTAACGTTAAAATTGAATGTTAGCATGCTTGCCGAACGTGTAGAGTGGTCTTATCACTTTAGTAACAGATATATATAATAATAAAACAACAAAAAGTTGTCAAACGGTCATGCCCGAGGGCGTGATCACTTTTCTTTCGATTGCTCCAGATGAGATCACTTTTCTTTCAATTGCTCCAAATGTGTGTCAGGACCCATTTTCTTTCAACTGCTCTAACTGTGTCAGGCGTGATCCCTTTTCTTTCAATTGTTCCCGTGTCAGGTAAAAAGTAGTTGTACATTGCTATTTTGAGGGGACCGAGATATTAGTTGGCCTCCACTGAAGGTGCTCTGATAACTGCGGATATTTAAATAATAAAATTTTAATATTTAAATGTTTGAGAAGAAAACACTTTTAAAAAGTCAAATATCTTATATCACGCTCCTTCAAATAGTCAAATAATACACTTATATATAATACAATAAAAAATTTCAATATGCAATACCACAATAGTATAATAAACTTAAAATTATCTATAATTGATAGAATATATTTTTATAATATATTTTATCTTATTTTACTCTCATATTTATTGTATTTTACATTAATGAGATATTTATTTAATAGATTTTAATATTTTATTATAGAAAAGATGGAATTCCTATATTTGACAGGATTTAGGTTTAAAGAGATAATTTGAAGTTAAATTAGAAGGAAATTCGTAATTATTGGTCTACACGTGCTACATACACTGTTTGGGCCGTATCTTGAAATCCAAATGTCGGAATTGGACAATCTTATAGTCCACGCGAATCTTATGGAATTTTCTTTATTTGAGAGGTGGTCCAACAAGTAGAATCTAACTGGAGCAGTCGAGGAGCAAACAGACCTACAAATTTTAGTTAAAAAAATCATATCTAATTTAGGAAACCTATTTATCTTGGGCTTTAATCATTAAAATATTATTATTATTATTATTTAGACAATATTAATTAGTTATATACGGAGGGATATAATAAATACAAACGTACTTTTGCTTTTGGCTCAGAGCTAGGTTTTTTTCATCTCTTTCATAGCATACACTTGTTTTAGGGTGAATTATTACTTCTTCATTAATATAAGTTTGAAGGTATTCATTTTCTTCTCTTATTTTATTTATACATGTCTTTTATGGTTTTCTTCATTGTTTCTATTCCTAGCATGAATGAATAGTCGTATTCTATGGTGCAAGGGGAAGCCATGTTTACATCGTGATAATGGCCTCATTTTCACAGTTATTTAACTAGTCATAAGTAATTCTAATTGATATGTTTTAATGTTTAATTTATGTAATTGACCAATATCATAGATTAATTATTTGTAATAGGGGTATGATCGAGAGATATACTTACTAGAAGCACACATACAATTAGCAGAATAAATGAATGTGAATGCGAGAGTATCATTAGATTTCTGAGAGCGTCAATATTTGAGAGAGATTAACGTTTGTTCTAGTAACATGACCAATTAAATTACTAAAAGTTATTAATCTGTAAGCCTGTTTGAAGATTGTTAATATTTGAGAGAGATTAATATACTCTTGTTACGTGACCACTTTAATGACTTTAGCTTAAAACCCACTTTTGATGTAAGCATGGTAGCACAATGGGAAGCCATGTTTACATCATGATAATGATCTGATTTTCACGGTTATTTAACTAGTCATAAGTAATTCTAATTAATATGTTTTAATGTTTAATTTATGTAATTGGCCAATATCATAGATTAATTGTTTGTAATAGGGGTATGATTGAGAGATATACTTCACTACAAGAAAAACAGCTTTATACAAGCATTTTTGCCCATTGTGTGTTACCATGAAAAACCGTTGAATATTGAGCCGCCGTCTGATACATAGATCACACAACGGTACGCGATCGTTGTCTGTCTTTAAGCAAGACAATAGCAAGATCATGAAAAAATGTTGTTAGACGGGTGGTATATGCAACGATTTTGGTAAATTGACTATTGTAGGACTTGCAGTTAATCAAGCGTTTGTTAATATGAGAACAATGTTTATTATTCTTTAACACAACAGTTCCTGTAAAAGGAAGTGTTGTTCTTCCTTCCTATATTCAACAGCTTCTAAAATAAAAACCTTTGTCGAGATCACATTATCACAATGGTTCCACGATAAGGATGAAATGTCTAAAGATAATGAACACAACGGTTCGTAAATAAGAATCTGTTGACTATACCCAGTTGTTACAATGGTTTGTAACTCAATTTATGTTGTAAGAATTCAATGTAATAATGGTTCGTTTTTCAAATAGACAAGTGTTTTATATCATTGTCTCAAAACATAATTGAAATAGACAAGTGTTTTATATTATTGTCTCAAAAAAAATTGAAATACACAAGTGTTTAACAATTGAAACTATGGTTTAATATATAAAAGTTATCAAAGAGAATTACAACATGCAACTAAATGTCTATGTCTAACATCAATACTATCAGAAACCCTATTATACTTGTTAGAATCAAATCATTGTTAGAATACTATTATGGTACTTCATAGTTGCTACTGTATTTCGTCTTTGTTGAGCTTGAACTTGTGCTTCTGCCATTATAATAGGATTCAGATACTTGATAGAAGCTTCTGCGTTTATAAACAAACACGATTGCTTAAACATTACCCATGAAATATATATTATACATTCAAGGTAACAAAAAATAAGTGAAATCTTACCATAGCTTACTTGCATTGTCGGAATTACATCTATTATGTGGCTGGGCTACAGATGCACCCATGGCTTTCAAGTTGAGATTTAAAGCATGGACCACTCTGTCTGGAAATCAAAATAAAATGTATAAGATGTATAAGATCACTAGCAAAATGATCCATATTCTAATTAACATACTTCTCCCTATGACGGATGAGGGAAAAAATAAAACAATTCACTTCAATAATCAATTTCTGATTCACACAGCAGAACAAATGAAGATTGCAGAAACAATATTTTATCAAACTCACTACTTATGTAATGTAGGTAATTGAGCAAACTCTTATCATTCTACACTGATTCTACATATACTATTAACACATAGTTATAATCAAACTCTGTAATTAATATTTATCAAACATTAGACTATCAAACTCGTACAAAAAACATTATAGTCTATAGATCCTACACAAAACATGATCACTTGCAGAAATCAACATATTTCCTTGTAAAAAAATCCCAAATGGACAATGCATTGTGAGGGAGCATTTACAGATAAGTTGACACTTACGTACACATACCATGATGTGTTGCTGCTTTCCCTACCTCTCCTGCAGTCCCTTCCTCTATAACAACATCGTCAACATGATTAAGTTCTGCGACAAGCTTAGCACGTATCTTTCCTCCCTGAAAGGTTACATATTATGCTCTCCTACTAAAAACTCAGAAGACCCTACACTACCAAGTATTATAATCTGAAGTACATCAATGATGATTTAAAGGAAAAGAGTCCAAATTCAGCACTTTATTTCAAGTTAACATGATCCAAAAGGTTAAAAAATACTCAAACCACTCATATCAAGTTGACTTGCAATTACTTGTTATATCATTATTGATAAATCACTAGCCTTAATTTCTTTTAATTTTTGCAATCCTAGTATCACTCAACTTGTACTATCTCCCAAGAAATAAATAAAATTGTGAATTTTATGTTAGTGCCGCTACAAAAAAATTGTTCATAGAAGCCAGATGAACCATATAGTATCATAACCATGTCTTTACAAACTAATTGCAGACTCAAATCGAGATTGGCAACGTAAGGAAGTATAAGGTTCTTTTCAAGTGAAACTTTTCCAGGCTTGTACCTGACACATTAAGTGCAATTATATATGCGCTCAAAACAGACCATAATAATGGACATGTGCTTACAGTTGATCTAGATACTGACCAGTTTTCGGTGGAGTCCATATCTGGTAGCAGCCAAATAACATTCTTTATATATTTCTGAACAGACTTGAAAGACCAAGGATGATGAACTGGAAGTATGTGATCTCTTCCTTCAGACCGATTCCAAGCAGACTGATCTTTTACCCACTTTCAAGTCCCAAACCACACACAACTCCACCAGTCCCTGGTCATAAAACAACACAAACCCAAATCATACTCTCACTAATAGTTAAACTATGAGAAACAGGGGAGAGTGGACAAACAGGCACTTAAAAGATAAAAGATGAAAAACACTTCTTATAATAAAGACCACTTACAAATTAGAAATGGCTATAAGAAACATTTCCATGACGATGAGATGTCATTCACTAGTGGGTTTTTCAAATAGAGACCACTTACCCCAAATGACAAATAGAGTCCATTTACCCTAAATGAATCACATTACCGGCTTGATTTGTCAACATTCAAATATGAAAAGAGATCACTAGTTAAAGAACAATAACATCATCTTACCATAGTTATAATCAAAATCTGTAATCAATATTTATCAAACATATAAAACCAGTCCCAAGCAGAAAACATATACAACATCAACAAAGCAAAAAAGAATAATCCAAATCAGGATACATAAGTGAATACTACAAAACATATATACACATACACACGAATAAGACCACAAACATTGAGAATTAGGCATATACTGCTAGCATTGACTCCTTTATCCAAACCACACACAACTCCACCAGTCCCTGCTAATAAAACAACACAAACCCAAATCTTACTTTCATTAGCTAAATCATATAATTAATACAATAACTAAACGTACTATGAGAAATAGGGGAGAGTCGACAAACAGGCACTTACACAAACTACAAATATGAAAAGAGGTCAGCTTACCAAGCTTCTGAATTAGGTCAATAATTACCAAGCTTTACCTACCGTACTGATGAACAATAGTATCATCAACATCTTGATTGTCATGTATCTATAGCTGAAATGAGAAATGAGAAATAAATGGGAAATAAATGTGATAGTCAGGATCTGTGTCTAGATAGTTATGGGGAAATTTGGTTTGGGGGGAGTTCAATTTTTTTGGCAGGGAGAAAGGGGGATTTGCAGGGGATGATGGCGGCCATCGGATTTTCGAAGAGTCTAGGGTTAGAGAGAAAAAGAGGTGTAAGTGATAGTAAAAGAGAATGAAGTTGTTATATCATATTTGTATGAATTCATTTTGGAAGGTGGAGATTAAATCCTTAATTCAAATCAACGGTTCCAATCTTTAGCTTGAGTAGATCCTTGTGATGCACTTTGAGCCAATAAACATGGACCATTGCAAACATATGTTTATAGATATATTTCTAATTAGTGTGTAAACAATAGTATTTTATATATTTATTAAATATCTAAAATGAATAAAAAAATTGTAAGTAATTTTACTTGCAAATTATATTATGTATCTAATTATAATAAAAATGTGACCTATTAATTTAAACACCCAGAACTCTATATTTCAATAAAAATAAATAAAATTTTAAACTTAAAATTTTAAAGACCCCTTGTATTTACTTTTTTGGTTAAAAAATCTCGATTTTAATATAAACTAGAATACGAAACATGAACATTAATATAATATATCTTTATTTTTACATATATAATAGTTGAATAAGACATGAATTATTCCAAAACTTCTTATTTTGCCCATGACTCATTTTAAATTAAGAAATATTAGTTTTAATATATTACTGAAATTTATAATACATGATTACTCTCCTTATTTTATTATTATTATTATGTATTATTTGTCTTTAGAATTTATTGAAAAAATATTATTTAATTAACCTACTAATATTGATAATTTTTAATACTCTTTTTTATTAAGTCAAGGAAAAATTATTATTTCAAAAAAGATTATTAATTTATGAAGTATTAAATTTTAAGGATTTTATTTACTAATTTAATAATGTGAAAATTGTAGATCTACCACAAAGTCATTGCCTAGGTCCTTGTACCATAAAATGCATACTCATTTTCAGGTCTGAACCACAAAACTAGGTACTTAGTACTCACAAAGAATATAAATGGATACATATCAATATTATAAATTTATTATTCAACTTATAGGTACAAAAATCAGAATTCATAAAATAATTTAATCCTTTTAATTTTTAAAAAAATCTAACTCATAATGCAATGGTTTTTTCTTTTTAAAAACTGTTGTCTTAATTAAATTAATACAATGGTTTTTTTAGAATCATTATCTCAATTCATTTCATACAATATTTTATTCTACAACAGTCATACGTTGAAAATCGATGTATTTTTTTAACTCATACAACACAACTGCTAAAAAAACGTTGTTTGTTTGACACTACAAGACAAAAAATACCTTTTTATAATAAGACGAAAATTGTTTATTTACTATTTTGACTAGTTTTGTTAAAAAAACATACAAAACAAATTTAAAATATATTGATTTTTTTTATAAATGACTAATACATATTGATCTTAACATCCGTACGGTCGGATCATCGAAAGAATTAATTTTAATTTTAATAATGACATAATTGTAGATTTACCACCAAGTGATTGTTTACCCCATAACTCATAACATAAAAGGTATACATATTCTCATGTTGGAACTACAAGAATAGGTAGTTAGTATTCACAAATATATACATATCCATATTATAAATATATATTTCAAGTTATAGGATACAAAAATCAAAATTCATAAAGAAATCAATTTTTTTTAGTTTTTTAAAAAATCGAGCTTATTATACAAGTGTTTATTCGTTTTAAAAACTGTTGTATGACATATTAATGAACAATGATATCAAAAACACTTGTGTGAATTTTAATAAAATAATAGTATAATAAAACAATTGTGCATCATTTAACAATAGTTATTTGACTTGTTGTATGGATTCTAATAAAACAATATTTTTGTAAAATAGTTGTATAATATTTAACAACAGTTGTGTTTTCCGTTGTATGAATTATAATAACACAATGGTCTTTAGAAACAGTTGCGTAACCTCCACAATTTTGAGTATTTTTTCACAACGGTTCTGAAAACCATTGTATTAAACCTGGATTAGACCATGGTTTTTCGAGGGCAAAAATAAACCATTGTATGTTAATTCTGGGCAATGCTTTTTTGACCGAGGCAAAAATAAACCATTGTATGTTAATTGTGGGCAATGCTTTTTTGACCGAATGTTGTCTGATCAGTGTTGTGTGATGCTGTTTTTCTTGTAGTGCTTATTAGAAGCACACATACAATTAGCAGAATAAATGAATGTGAATGCGAGAGTATCATTAGATTTCTGTGAGAGCGTCAGTACTCGAGAGAGATTAACATTTGTTCTATTAATATGACCAATTAAATTACTAAAAATTATTAATCTGTAAGCATGTTTCAAGATTGTTAATACGTGAGAGAGATTAATATACTCTTTGTTACATGACCACTTTAATGACTTTAAAAACCCACTTTTGATGTAAGCATGGTACCCTAGACTTTTAGTTAATTGATTTCATAATAATTCTCAAAACTCGTTTTACCCCAGAAACAATTTGCATTAATCTAATTAATGCAAATTTAATCTAATCTAATTAAAACCCACTTTTGATGTAAGCATGGTACACCCTAGACTTTTAATCTAATTTAATTTGCATTCTTTAGTTAATAATAATTCTCAAAACTCGTTTTACCCCAGAAATAATTTGCATTAATTAGATTAAATTCCTCAGAACCTGCATCAATAATTATATCCTATATATAATTGGAGTAAAGGGGTTAATGTGGTAGTATGATGGTTCTCGTGGTCAATTGGACTTGGGCCTATAGATAATCTAATATTTAAAATTTCACATATATCTATCTTTCAATATTTTTCAAGTAAACATGTTTATTACATGTATAATTATATCATTTTTAAATTTTAAATAAGTGAATTATTATTGATAACTAATTAAATGCTCAATTTTTATATTGTTATATTTTTTGAAATAAAAATTTAATAATAAAAATAAATGCTAAATTTAAAAATAAAATAAATTCAAATTTAAATCTTAAATTATAGTTAAAATAAAATGGTTATTATTAAAATATAAAACATTCGAATTATTAGCTTACAATATTATATATATTTTTAATAATATAAAAAACCTAAATTATGTCAAAACGCTCATATAAAAAAAATACTCATTTATGATATTGAATGAAAATAATAAAATTTAATAATTGAAATTGTATATAAACTTCTTCATAAAACAATCAAAAATATAAAAAAATTATATTCAATTTAATACTATATTATAAATTAAAATACTAAATATAGTTATATGAGTATGAATAAAATATATATTAATAAAATTTAATAAATTTAAATAATTCAATTATAATTATATATTTAAAAATAAAATAATTAATTTAATTATATAAATAATATTTATAGCGTATTCCGTGCATCGCACAAGTATAAAGATAGTATAAATAAAACTAATCAAAGGGTTCAACTTTCATGATATTAAAATTAGCTAGGTATAAGAATTAACAAAATTAAAATAGAAACTATTAATAAAAGTAGATAAAAAAAAATAATCAAAAGTTCCCTTTAGTTAATTACTAGATAATTTAAAAAATCAAAACCTTAAATATATATACCAACCATCTACTAAATTATTAAGTCACCATTCATAGCCTTCAATATGCTACTAGATTATCTACAAAGACACAAAATAAGTCATCATTCTGACCTCCAATATGGTACAAAACAAGCTTTTATTCATACTTTCAATAATTTATGGTATAAATTATTAAATTAATAAACAATTTAAGTTTAAAAATATGAAAACCAACCGCTAACAAATCATACTAAAATATAGTCAACTTGGATAAAATAATAAATTACATTATCTAACAACTGAAATTCTAATATCAAAATAATCAACCAAGAATTATCTATGAAAATAATTGTTTTGAGACTAATATATTGAAACAAGGGTAAAAGTACTATCATCAAATATGTAAACAAATACTAATATTAAATCATAAGAACCATCCATAAACATATCCTCCATTAATTTTTTAAATAATATTTCAATTAATATATATACATGTATACATACTCAAATATTTGACTTAACCCAAAACCATTTATAAAAATAAGATCAAATTCAAAATCAATATAAAAATAAATTAAACTCGTAAAAATTACAACTTTTATAACAAATCAAAAAACAAAATATTGATAAAATTAAAAACCTAATATTGATATACACAAATCAATACTAAACATATAAAACAGAAATTATATATATATAGACATATATTATAATAAAAAATACTTACAAGAATTTATTTTGTTCAATCAACAGTCTGATTTAGTTGCAAGGACATGGAGCCGGGACCTATTAAATCAATCATGTACCAGGATGGTACAGTACAGAATAATTATAAAAAATAATGTCTAGAAGATATATCATCAAATGGATCTAATTTTCTAAACATGTTAATTAGCTGGCTGCACTTAATCCAAAGGTATTATTTAAAGTATTAATAACAGAATTTGTACGAACAAGTGTTTATATAGCAATACAACGACATTGAGTTTATTTCTCTTTCTCCTTTTTTTTCATAATTAAATTGACAAATGGAGAAGATAATTTTTTTGAGGTAGCTAGAAGATTAAACATCTTATTCAACATCAACTTGACCTAAAATCTTAACTTATCACACCATATGACTACATTTTTAACACGTCTGCCATGTATCCCTAGGATGTACATGCTAGATTTTTATTTAAATAGGTGTATATATTGAATATAATATATTTATATTTTAATTTTGTAATTAAAGGAAAATTTCATATTACTTAATATATTTTTTTCATAGAAAAGTGAAAGCATAATACATCAATTGGTCTATTTAAATTAATTAAATAGATTAATTGAAATAAACTTCTACATATGTATTCTTCCAAATAGCCTTGTTCTAAACAATTATAATTTGAGCTCCAGTGTTTATTCAGAAACAATGGTTTACGTAGCACTCAAAACCGTTATGGGAAGTGCTAAAAAAGCGCTTGTATACAAATCTGTAGTAGTATGGATTCAACTAATTAATACTGTAAGAATTTTGAGCTATACAGCCTCAACCAGTTAACTTTGTGAAGGTACAAACTGTACTATGCTTTGAAGAAACTCTTAAAGATGTATCAGGATAATTAACATGTTTTACAAACAATACAATGTAATCCTTAATCAAATGAAAGAACTAATTAATATCTTAATTAGATGAGACAAGACAATAAGTTGCATCAAAGTAGAAAAAGGATTTAAGGATTATTCTCAAGTGGCCATATATAATAATTCAGGGGAATTCAGCTCATAATTACCAAATCTAAAGAAAAATGTAACCAGTAATACTCAAATTTAGTGCTGTGGTGGAAAGGCGGAAATATCCGAAGTGATAGGTGAGATAGAGAAAGAGACATTTCTCCAACTTAATTATGTGAATTACAATTATCAGTTGTGGTTTTATTCAAGTTTCATATATAGCAATTAAAATTATAAATTTTAAACATACTTGGGATTTATTTATAAATAATTAGGCACTTAAAGTTAAATATTATATTAAATGTGAGCTTAATTTATTTATTTTTTTTGCCAAGTTTTAAAAAAAATTCGTCGTGTTCTCTTTGATACATTTATTATGCTGTGATGGTTAATGGTAAGGACTAAGGTTATAAGATATATTTTTTTAGATTCATGCTATTTCTACTAATTTAAACTAAAGCTTAAATCAAAAACTTAATATTGACAATCGTCATTCTTACATTCTTTCACAATCGTACTTTATGCTCAAACTTTATTAATTTTATTAGTTCTTTCAACTAAACCGATCGAGTCCAATTTTTTTGGAAAAATCCGTTACTTGAGGTATGCTTTGTTAATTAGATCACTTTGTCATGCTTCATAACTTAATCTGTATGGTAATTAGATGTTGAAAAGTTTGAAAGAAATTTGGAGAAAGAGGGCAATTGTGTTTGAATATATTGCACATGATAAGGGTCCTAGACTCCTTGATAATTATTCTGTGGGGAAGGAGAAAGCAACTCTTCCTCAACCTGCTTTTCTATATACTACAGCTTGCTTCAAGACAAAAGGTTTGTATCAAGCTAGGTCTAGTCTGCCTCTAGCTAGCCACTTCATTAACGATTATTAGTAAACGTGACCATTTTACACGCATCTTAGAAGATTGCATTGTTATCATTCTGGGAATTTATATTGTATGTTGTAAATTAATGGAGGTCATTTATTAATATTTTTTTATATATGTGTTTTATAAATATATCATATTACCTTATTAACACACATAAATATAAATATTAAAGATTAATATACCCTAGATTTACTTAACAAACTTTATATATATATGATTTTTAACTAATAATTAATGAGTTGATATATAATTATTTTATTTTCACAAGTATTAATCTTATAGTAATTCAACTTTTTTGAAAATGGGTGTTGTAATACATGTTTTTTATTATCTTGGTTATTTAAATAATGATATGATTAAATTTTCGAATCTTATTATATGTATATATAAAATATGGGTTGGTTGTGTCAAAAAAAATAATATGGGTTGGTTAGATCTTAACACTATTTATTTTTTTATTTTCATTTTTATTTACAATTTTTTATGAAACCAAAATTGTAAGGAGAAATTTTATTTTAAACTTTATATGTTTAATGTATATTAGAATTATGCAATAAAATAATTTGGTCTCAAATTTAGATTTAGAGGATAGGATTTATAAATATTATTTACATATTACATTTATATTATAATTATATTATATTTATTTTAAAATTTTAATTATTTTAAGTTACAAGAATAAAAATGTCCTTCTAAAATTATTAAGATGACGAAAATTGTATATGAGACATATTTAAAAATACAACTAAAAATATGACATATTTATAAATAATTTTTAAATTTGGGACATATCAGAAAAATACCCTATTTTTATAATGCATTAATGTAATATATAAAATTACTAGTATTCTTTTTAAAGTCAATCTAATAAGCTATAACTTATGGATTAATAATATATATACCCTAGGGTCTAGTTATGAAATTATGTTCGAAGAAATTTGTTTCATGATTGGTCTTGACGTATATATAATATAAAGTATATTATGAAGAGGAGTTAGGGTTTGTAGGGAGAAAAGGGAAAATAGGTGAGTTGACACTCGTCTCTTTCTTCTTCTTTTCCGAAAAAATATTTTTCCTACAAGATTTTAATTAATATTGAAAACTTTTAGTCCATTACTGGATTTCATAATTCAAACTACTTCAGAGTAGACAACATATTACCTATGAAATGCATAAAATATTATTAGGGGCTGTTTAGATTATTGATAAAGATGAAAATTGAGGATGAAAATTAAAATAATATGAAATCTCGATGGTGAGAAGGGTATAATTTAATAATTTACGAGAAATCCTCATTTTATACCATCAAATTAATAATCAAAATACCAATAGTGAATTAAGTTATGTTTCAATTTCCATTATTAATCAGTCTTATTATCGATCAACCAAACGCATCCTAGAGTTATATACAGTGGACTTGCTCAACTTAAACTTGTCCCACCACATAAATTTTCCTGACAACATAAGTCAATGATCATAAGAGCACTGCTCGGGCAAGCTTTTAATTGGGTCCCCTGGTCATTCCCAACAAACTAGTCCGCACATATAAGCTTACAATTGTATCAAACTCCTAAACAAATTTTGACATTTCTTCAACAAAATTTGTCACACACACACTTAAAATTTAAACGTTTATATATATAAGTCCTTATTTCTGGGAAAAAAAATAAGGGGTTAAATATCAAAGTGGTCATTGAAGTGTAAACATAATATCATTTTTGTCATTAATCTCAACAGGGTATCATTTTCATCATTTAAGTTGGTATAAATATCATATTATTAACTCTTACATTAAAAAAATAGGTATAAATATTTTTCAAAATTATTTAAATTTGAATAAATCATTAAAAATCCTACCATGCATAAATTTAAATTCGTGGATTATATTTTACAAAGAAAATGAGTTTACTATGTTTAGTTATTTTTAAAATAATAAATCAAAAGAAAACAATTATAAAATTAATAAATAATTTTATAAATTTTGAAAATATTACCAAAAATACTAGAATTTATAAGTTTTCGTTTGGTCATCATAACATGTAGAACAAATATGTAGAACTCGAAAAAAATGATATTATCAATTATCGAATACATAGTTAGAGTTATCAATATGATATTTATGAAAATTTAAATGACTCAAATGATATGCCGTTGAGATCAGTGATGAAAGTGGTATTAGGCCTCCACTTCAGTGACCCCTTTGATATTTAACCCAAAAAATAAGTATGTATGTACTTTTTCTGAAAATAAGTAACTTAATTTTTATTTTGAAAATAATATTTGATTTTAAAATTTTTAAATAAATATTTATCTTTAAAAAAATAAAAAAATATATAAAATAAATAACTTATTTTAAATTTAAAAAATCCAAAACAGCCGCATAGTGTCGAATCTCACACAAACCCAATCCAAGCCAGCTGTTACCACATTGAACATCTCTCAGTCATTCATTCCCCCTTCTCTCCTCTCATTATCTATATAATTAGAACAGATAGCTACCGTTCGATCTTTTTCATTGTCATTCGCGGGACCGCAAGCAGTAATGATTAATGTTTTATCAAATATAGCCTCCTTGCAGGAGACAGCTTCACTTTTCTAGCTTTTTCTTCAATTAAGGAAAATAGCTTTCTATATTGTAATAATAATATCTTTTGTTATACCTAAAAAGTAATAGTATACAATATATAGCTAGCGGTTCATGATAGTTGTTTGCTTTGTATAAAACATTGTATACACATGCATCATTTTATGGATATACACTATCACTTATATGATCAATTATCGTTGTAGTTTAAGTTAAGCTTGTTCAATTCTGCCTTGGAGTTCAACTTGATAAAAAATTTGAAATCAGCTCCTTCAAAATATGTCGAATGAGAACACATCTTTTGAACTCACAAACGTATGTATAAAATCAATACACATAGTATAGAATAGTCAAAGAAACATTAAATTAGTTTAGAATTAATTGATAATCAAATAGCTACATGCATGTTAACACTTGCCCTGATCACTACAAGAGCTTCTTGGGAATAAAAATATATAGTCCTAGCAAACATAAACACAATACTGAATGCCTGAATTCACTGTAAATCGTACATGGATGAGAATGAAATCATCAATTTGTTAGAAACCGAGAGTTTTTGAAGAACTAGAGCCTTGATAATTTAATCTTTGTCGAAATGAATCCTGTGAAATCCTTGGTGGCGAAATCGGCATTGTCACCGATGAAGATGAATGCAGACTGGAATCTGGTGGAGACCCTAAAACATTGAACCAAAAACATTAATTATATTTTTTCCAATTAAAGTAAGACCATTTTCATGGAAGTATGTATATATATCTACATGTAAATGATATATAAAATGTATTTTACTTGTAAGGTTTTCAGATGATGAATTATGAGCATTTTCGAGTTGAGACTTGCTTTGATCTTGATTTGTTTGATTACTTTTTCGCCTTCTGCGGTTATGGTCGGCTAACCTTTTCCGGCAGCTTCTTTTGCCGTTGTCAAATTCCGTCAAGAGATGAAATCTGTTTTTTTATCCCCATAAATAATTATTAATAAAATTCCTAGAAGAAACAAAATACTACTAGTAAAAAGTTACCAGTTTCTTTGCATGTTAATGATTTGTATTCATAAACATATTCACAGAAACTTAGGTAAGCACGGAACTGCACTCGGGATTAGCGGCCGTACGAAACAAAACAAACCAATCATTAGCAAGATAAGACAATTCAAAGGGCATTTCGGTCACAAATAATTATGGAAACATGTTTAGGAAATAAATTTAAGATATCGTTAGTTTTAAACTTAGTGAAAAATTAATAATAATAGTGTGCATAGAGATAGAAATGGTTTATTTTGGTAGTTGCACAAACGAACCGGCTACACTGTTGGCAGAAGCGCTGAGTTAAACCGGCAGCAATGACGGTGGAGGCTTTCGAATGAAACTCACACACCTTATGGCGGCGGTGGTAGTGCTTGGCATGAGTAAGATCAGCATTACATCCCTCAGCTTGACACCGCGGAGCGCTCACAGAACCGGATTCAATTGTCCTAGACCGGCGGTACAACCGGTTCACAAAGTCATCCTCCGATGAAGAAAAGTAAGTCCGGCCACCCAGATTAAGTCCAATTCTACTTGTATACTCTGAACCAGTCGGTTCGGACTTGGGCACAATCATGAACCCGGTTGGATCATGGACCGGGTCAAATGATATCATTCTTGGATCCGGGTTTGTGTATGACCCGGGATAAGAGTTCGGGTCGTAAAAGGTTTGGAAATGGTTGTTTTGGATATGTGAGTGGTGGGTGGGTGTTGCATAGGTATTTTGATATTGATTGTGATTAGGGTTTATGAGGGTTTGGTTAAAAGTTTGATGAGAATAATGATTATAAAGTTGGCTATTTTGACCCGAATCTTGGGCGGGCGGGTCATCTCCGGTCACCATTAGGTTTAATGGGTTACCCCATTCATAGTCCAACATTTGGCTAGATGAAAGTGGTAGGCTTGTGTTTATCTTTTTGTAGAAAAATATATAGGTGAAAGAGATCAAAAGTACTGGTGTATTTCCATCTTCAAGTGCTGCACTATCTGAAAAATCAAGAAATGAGACTCGAATCAAGACACTGATGCATCCATACATGTGTGTGTAGATAAGTGTGTGCAGAAGAAAAGCTGCAAAAACTGAGCTATTTCACAAGTGGTGTGTGTGATTCTGTATTGAAATCAACAAGAGAGAGAAGTCTTTATGTGGGTGATTTGTGAATTTGAGACTGGCTTTAAGTGGTGATATGTAGTGAGTTTGAGGATGGTAAGATAGGGTATTTGTGAATGTGTGTGTGTGTATAGTTACAAGTTACAACTCATGTAGATGGAGATAGTTTCTATGTATTTACACAACTTACCAAAGCACTTGAGAATAGGTGATCAGCATGTATCAGCTACTTTGCAGATCTACTAACTGGTTAGCTAGTGCCTAGTAGCTAGTCTATAACTACTATCTTTTTTCTTTGCTTTCCTTCATTCACTCTTTCAATCCCTAGTCTCTATATATAGCATGGCATCTCTTACAATCAGTCTATTGTGGCAATAGACTGTATGGTTAGGAGCTGAGAAGGAACTGATTAATGATGCTGCTTTGGTCAGAAAAATAAGGTGCTTGTCGAGTGAAGTTACTCTTTTACCCTACAATGTAGTCTATAATTTCACGAACCCTAATCTTTATTTAGATTGCAAAAGACATAGAAAATACTAGAAAGAACACTGGAATACACACACACACGCACTTTTATAGCTGTGACTTGTGAGTCACAGTAGACACATTTCATATAGAATTGTTGACTAGGTCATATAATTTTTTTCGTTCTTAAAATGACATTATAAATCTCATATTTCATCCCTCTCAACCGAAAGCTAATTAACTAAAAATTGCATTAAAGGTAGTACTTTTTTTATTAATTTGTTATCTCTTTTTGTGATGTCCCACCTATAGAATTTTTGAAAGGAAGAACAAAGTTGTTTAAGTATACTTCACATTAAAAAAAAAATTAAGCAAGTGCTAATAAAGGGTTGGATTTGATTGCCTTTTGGACAACACAAATATATTTAGTGTGTACTTGATGTCTTGATCCAAGGATTAATGTTTTTGAGGAAAGGGGAGGGGAAAACTCAAGCAGAGCTAATGTTGGCATCTATTGACATGCATGTGGAATGGAAGAAAAGCTGATAAATTGCTAACTGAATTGTACTTGGCTAGCGGCCAGCTACTTTTCACTGCGATAATGTTGAATCCTTTGTAGTTGGCAAGGTTTAATCACTGCAGAGGAGCAAATCAAAATAGAAAAACTGACATTGGGTTTATTTATTGTTTTGCATTTGTAGCCATTATTTAGGCCTTGTTTGATTATAAGTTGAAAATTTCAAGTATTTTTACTTATAAATTATTTATCAGAAAACGAAAGGTACCTTCGTAAATTAAATCAAATCAAACCAAAACCGACATAGCCACATAGGAATGCATTACGTGTTTGGTTAGAAAATCAATGTATATATAAAATGCACGCAAACTTTATTTACGAAGAGACACATATGATAAGGCCTTGATCCCGTTAGTATTTAGATTATTTGGGTAAAAACTAGAAACTTGAAAATTACCAAAATCGTAGAACCAGTGAAGAACATAATGCTAGTTCAAATTAATAGGAATAAGGATCCGAGGTTATAATCTACGCACATATACATACACATTAATATAGATATAGATTTGTCAAGGGCAATTATGAAGCCATACATGTTTGCACCCTAGGCAATAGGCAGTACTTTCATATTTAGAGTAAGATATAGCCTTAAATTACACATCTACATAATCTAGTTTTTACCATCAAAATACTACGATTATCGATGTTGTGACAAAGGTATTGTGATGCAGAAAAAGAAGTATCTATTCTTGTTCAATTTTAAATTATTTGTACTTTGATGCAAAAATACAATACAACTTGTTAGGGTACACTAACAGAAAACAGAAGCCTGTAATTAAGTACCTTCCCCGTACTTATCTTACAATTGCATTTTAATGATACAATCAGACACATATACGTACATATTTCTATGTGTATTTTTTAGTTTAATTAAGCAGTAGATAATTATGTGACGATTAACATAGCAGTTTTTGGGGCTCCGTTTCAAAAATAGCACATTGACCAAGTACATTGTCAAAAATGGGATATTTGTTCAAAATCATCTATGGTACACTCAATCCCCAAAAATGTTGTACATAGTTAGGTGAGGTGGTGAGTTGGAGGTTTATGTGTCCCCAATCTTCAACGGCGAACACTGCATTGAAGTTTATATAATGTGTATACAGTCTCTCACAGAGAACACATAACGAAAAAATAAATAAGGTGTTCCACTCTACCACGGTGAATATAGCTGAAAAATATTCACAAAACAACATCATTTGGCTCTTGAGTTTTAAACCTAATTTTTGTTAGCAGAATAGCAGCGACACACAACAAGCACATCACACACTCAAAGTACTTTTCTGTTTACATCCGCGAACACATAATAAATGGGTTAATTATCAACTACTTTACTTGTTTCATTCTAATATATCAATGTACATCACTTATTTTAAATAAAGTTACATTTTTTTAATTTTGAAATTTTGATAAATAGAAAAAAATGATTATACTAGTTTTTCTTTAACTAAGCATGCAAACATCCCATATATATGTGCATTATATTAGGTTTTTAGTTATCTACATACCCATTTTCTTTTTGATCAAATTTAAGCTTTATTTCGACAAATTTTTCTAATTCAACCTTTTAATTTCTATTATTTTATTATCACGTTGTCATGTGAATAAATCAACGTCATATATAAGTCAAGTCCAAGATTAGATACCTTGATAACTTGATAATAAAATAATAGAAAATCAAATGTTGAATTAGAGAAATTTGTAGAAATAAAGTTTAAATTTGATCAAAAAGAAAATGAGTATGTAGATAACCAAAAACTTAATATAATGCACATATATACGAGATGTTTGCATGCTTAGTTAAAGAAAAACTAGTATAGTCATTTTTTTAAATCAAAATTTCAAAATTAAAAAATGTGACTTTATTTAAAATAAGTGATGTACATCAAACCAAAAATTTATGAGTGATCCACTTGATATATTAGAATGAAATAAGTGAAATAGTTGATAATTAACCCGTTTATTATATGTTCGCCTATGCAAACAAAAAAAGTACTTTGAGTGTTAGATGTGCTTGTTGTGTAGCGCTCCTATTCTCTAACAAAAATTAGGTTTAAAACTCTAGAGCCAAATGATGTCATTTTGTGAATGTTTTTCAGCTATGTTCGTCGTGGGAGAGGGGAACACCTTATTTATTTTTTCGTTCTGTGTTAGTGGTGGAAGACTATATACACAATATATAAACTTTAATGCAGTATTTGCTGTGAGAGATTGGAGACACATAAACCTCCAACCCACCACCTCAGCTGTGTACGCCATTTTTGGAGATTGAGTGTATCATAGATGAAATATTTTGAATAACTATCTCATTTTTGATAATGTACTTGGTCAATGTGTTATTTTTGAAACGGAGCCCTGGTCCATTGTCTTGTAAAGAGAAAAGTATGCACAAAAAATCAGATGAAAACCAAGGCAAAATTTTTACCTCAATGCAGTAAAAGAATCTATATAATGTAAAATAGAGATTTAAATTCAACTGTAGCAAATAATATTTTAGTGCAGCAAAGAAATTATGATGAATGGCAGAGAATATTAAAAGATAGGTCCAGAAAGTAAAATAAAATTAAAGGACTGGAGAAGAAAATGATCGTATCTTCATCGTACGATGAATCAGTTTGTATCAGACACACAAATAACATTACTTTCGTTTCTATCTTATTTTTTCTTACTCGCTCTTTGGCTCCAGATACAACATATCATACACAACAGTGTGGTAAGCGAACTGAATAGACATGTATGATGTATGTGGTATGACCCCCTAGCTAGTAATTATTTTTCTGCAGGAGATTACGTACAATTGCACAGTGTGTAATTTATAATTTTTTTTATAACTGAGATATACATTATAATTATTCCATATAATAACATATAATAAAAATAAAATTTTAAATAAGATATTAAATTTATCTTGTATTCCTTCGGTGTCCCAAAATAACAGTCGCTTTGATTTTTTGTACGTAATTTGAGGTATAAAAACACTATTTGTATATATAATTTTTTCAAATTTCTTTTTTTGAATCAATATATAATACTTAAACTATTATTCTGAAAAAAAAATCATAAAAATATATAAATATCTTTTTTATATCTTAAACTACGTGTAAAATACCAAACAACTATTATTTTGGGACAAAAAGAATAGTTTGATATTAGCTAAAAATCGAAATTTTAACTCTTAATTGTTTTTATCAGTATCGGTCTAGACATGTACTACGTGAGCTGTTAGTAGTTGCTACGTAGGTGCATTGTTCTAAAAATGAGTTATTAATTCGATTAATTTTTGTTCAGTTAATAATTAATGAGTTACTAATTAATCATTTTAATTAATATCCGATTCATTCAGTTAATCTATATTTCATATTTTCATCGACTAAGATTTCCGCTTTTAAAAAGTTGTGTAGGCGTATTACTTACTTTACCAGTAGTTGGAGAATGAAAAATGTTGAACTGGGGAGAGGTATTAGAAAGGAAGTCAGGGCACTGACATGGTAGTTGACTCTAATTGTACGGACTCTGCTATGGTCAGACACACCTTCTCTGCTTCCCATGTGAATTTATAAAGACTCCTACATACTCCACCAATAATTATTTGGAGAGGGAAAGAGGAGAATTATAGCAAATTTTATACTTTCGAACACTCATTTTTCCTATTTTATTTAATATAATTATTTACTACTCCCGTAATATATCTTAATTAAATAATGATTGTGTTCTTCATAATAACTGTATTTTTTTATTAAATTAGTTAAATACAATTTGGTGTTTACTTCAAATAATTTTTGTATAAAACTAAAAAAATGATAACATTATTGCTATCCTCGTATTCTTATAAAATCTTAACAACCATAAATATATAAATATTATAATATTTATGGTTCAATTATATTTTCTTTTAGTAGCCTAATTTAATGTCGGGGATAATCTAACGATTATTAATTTTTAGTTACCTTGTGTGTTTATATTATTACTCCCTCATCCCTAATTTTAAGAATAAAGAATAAATAATAAATAATAAAATTTGTTCTACGATAAATGTATTTTTCTCTCTTTTCAAAATAATTGTTTTTATATATTTTTTCAAACTATCATTACTTTTATTGTTTCTAATAGAAGATTATAAACCGTGCGGAACACGAGATAACTAATATTTAAGTAAATTTATTTTTTATTAATATTTTTATTGATATTTAATATAAAATTTTATGATATTAAAAATTTATGTAAATACGTATTATATATTCTCTTATTTTATATAAATTTATTCTATTTAATATAAATATGTTATACTTCGAACCGGTGTTATAGTAAATATATAATTTGGGTCTAGAAAATAAAATTTTATTTAATATAAATATGTATATGGTTAGTGCCCGTATTATTATAAGTAAAATTATATTATATTTTTTAGGCGGTATCGAACGATTGACTTATCGACCAAAATTTTTAATTTTTCTGCTTTAATAATATAATATAGATTCGATTATTTGAAACATAAATGAATTCATTATTATTAATATAATAATTAAGAATAGATATAGTAGTATTTATCTAACTAATTTTTTTAATATACATAATTGGTAGAAAAGTAACTAATATATGTGGAGCAGAGAATGTAACTTTCGCAACATAAAAACAAATTGTTATACATCTTCTAAGTCTACTTTTTCTTATTTCCTTCACAAACATAACCAAATTCAAAAAAAAAAAAAATTATCTGAAAGTTCAATTTTATTTTATTCGAATTAAAAGTCAATTATAATTTATAATTGTTTAAATTTAAATTTTACCACGTTCGTATCTGACTATAATTTAAATGAAAGACAAATTACAACCTGTTACATTAATATTATACTTTAATATAATTTATATATGAAAAAATATCTCTAAAAAAAGATTTTAAATTTTTTTCTCTAAACGGATTCTAACATTGATGTTCAGATAACTACATCAGTGATATTCTTTTTATTCTAAAATAATAGTTATATTGACTTTTGACATGTATATATGTGGATGTTTCTTGATATAAAGTTTTAAATTTTAATAAAATTTAGAATTTATATTTTTATTTAGGCCCCGTTTGGTATTACTATTACTATTTACTACAGTTTTTTGCTGAAAAACTGTTAGGATGTTGTTTGGTCTAAAAGCTGCTGCTAGATAAACACGTCCCCATATTTTTGGAATAGCCGTAGTAACTATCACTTTTATCATCAAACCTTCCCAAAAATATTATTTATATATGTTATATATCAAAATATGTATAAATTAAAAAATATTATCAAAAGATATCCTGACAATACTTTTTTCACAGCATAGCAATTCAAAACGGAGCGTTAATATAAACTTTTAATTTAAAGTGAGTCAAATTTTATTTCTTTGACACCTTAACATACGTTGTTAAGAGTCAAAGCGAATGAATATTTGCAGTTACCAACTCTATTTTCTTTATTAATTCAATTGGATAAATTTGACCGATAATAAATTCAATCGAATTTATGGTTAATGTTAATTATAATCGGTCAGCTTAAATTTTGATCCCGCGGGTGAATTTGAATATAATTTAAATGTGATATGCTAGTTATGTCTTTAGATTAAATGGGCTCAGAGAATTTTTTTGAGTGAAAAAACCCACTAATTTTATAATTGAATAAAATTATATATGAAAAAGTACTCCCTCCGTCTCGTTATACTTTTCCTGTTTTGATTTTTTGTACTGTTCATTGTAAGCGATTGACTACTAATTTACACATAATTTATAAGACAAAATATAGTCATGAGTGATTTTGTTTGATTCGTATTTGTGAGTACTTTAATACAGTAAATTTTTTATATTTAATACTAATACGAAATTAAAGATATTAACGATCAAAAAGTGTGTGTTGGCAAGCGTGCACATGATTAACAGGAAAAATAATAAGAGACGGAGGGAGTATCTTTTAACAAAAAATGGATTTTAAAAATTTGCTCTCTAGGAGGATTCTAAGTTTGGTGTCTCGGAGACGTTTGCGATAAAACTACATTATAAGCAACAACGAATAGTCTGCAATTACCAAATCTATTTCACCGGAAAAAAATTTGAAAGATGCCGTAGGTGCATTCTAAAATGGATATTATGCATACGTTAATAACCATACAAGTTTGATTTTAGAGTTAAAGTATGATTAATAGCCTATCCTTGGAAAGCTCGCATAAACACGTTCAGATCATCTAGTGCTTAAGTTCCTTTCATGCCATGCCATGCCAAACCAAAACTTATGGCTCTCGAGACACATGAGTACATTTTCACAATTAAAGTTGTACGCAAACAAAAAGATTCAATATATATTTACCAAGTAACAACCAAAACTCTAATTACATGACAGTGAACTACCACAAATCTGCTAGAACAGACCAGGGATGATTCTGCATGACATATAGCCCGATTTCTTTGCATTGTCAACATCATACTTTCATTATAATTCCCCCCACCATTCAAACACTAACAAATTCAATTTTCAAGTGCTTCCAAACATTAAGACCTGCCACATTGTAATGCACACAGCACAACAAAAACCTTTCAAATGGTCCCGAACTGAATTCATAAATGTAACACAACCTTTTCTCCTATTGGCTAAATTTCACCAAAGTTTGATCTCTAGTTGCACAAGGCAACATGAATTTACTGCAGAAAGTTAATGTTCTTAAAATTTCTCTACATGTATAAATAGGCAAATAGCTACTAATATTTTTCTATATCTTTGAAGCTTTCACATTGAAGATCTCCCAGCTTTCTACGCTGTCATTAAATCTACTTGCGCAATTGAAGAATTCAATTACTCATGGAACATGCCAGGGCAGTCGTAAATCATATTCCGAAATTATCCTAGTGCTTAAGATTGGGATATTGAATGACTTGAAGGTTTTGGTGATAAAAAATTTTGATTGGCAAGAATATGCTGCCAAGTTCTTATAAAGTCAAAATTCTTCAACTTTCCAAAGTTTAATGATGGTCGTGTTTCTTAATCTGTAAATTTGATGATATTAGCAATTAGATGTGTTATTAGAGACCTGCAGTGGCGGAAGGAGGATTTCATTAGAGGGGGAATATTATTATTTTTAATAAAAAAAGCCTTACAATTTATAATACATAACATTCAATATAACAAGTTCCCAACACTTATCGGGTCCTATTAGATGGTGACAATTGAATTGTACAAAAAGACATATCTTAAAGATATAAAATATCCTTCATCATTTTTTTTTGCCCCGTTGACTGACCTGTGTTCATAAAAGTAATACTAGCTGTTAAGCTTTTTTTAAGATCGGGCAAAATGGTATAGTTTTGAAAATTAAAAAAAAAAAATACTGAACAATGGTGGGCACTTGACCCTGCAGTCCCAACGCTGTCTTCGCCACTGGAGAGGGGCCTTTCAGAACAAGTCCTTAACTATGTAATAGAAACACCTTCTCATATTTATGTCAGAAACCGTAACTTGCCAATATAATTTGGATTGAGAAGACAAGAAGAAAAAAGAATATGATTTATTATGTGTAATCATGGATTGCTTGCTCGGGCATATGGCAGGGTAAAAAATCAAATATATATGGATCGTACAATCAAGTAAAGTATAAAATATATTGGGATCTTCAAATTCATTTTGATAGTTGAATGATGGAACAGAGATGCTGATATGAATGAAAAAAGCCATGAGACCAACAGATCACTGTATGTTTGTGTATATTCTCCCTTGCACCTTGTAGCTAGCAAGCCTGCTGGAGGGAGATCGACCATGATTCTGTATGAAATACTTACTCCGCACCATCAGTTATGGTCACTAGAGATCTGATAACACCCCTACTAATTTTGTTTAGAGGAATACTCTTCCACAAACTTCTCCATTACATAGCTGTGCATCATAGATTTTTAGTCCCACTTCACTTTATCTACAATAGCACAACGACGAAATGCCATATCACATGAAGCCAATGCCATAAGGATATGATGCCCAGGAAACTCACGTCTTTATATAAAATGTCACAAGTTCCAGATTACGTAGTTTTAGATTCACATACGATTTAGGAAACAAATAAACAATGACCATGATATCACCGAGAGCCTGTCAATTGTATTTTACATGTTATACAATAATACAAAGAGAACCCCGGCAACCTGTCCAATTATGTGCGACGATAAGAAAAATTTCCATTGTTCCTTCAACCCAACTCCTTTCACATAATACAAGAAATACTATGGACAAACTAAAGCTTGGCGTACATAACCATTTCTGTTAAGTTTAACCAATATTTTTGTACATCTACCTAGCTCAATTCGAATGTTTTCATAACTTTCGCGTTATACAGAGACAGAGCTTTCACGTTATGCAGAGTCTGTAAATCCGAACTGCTCGAGTTCGATTTGATCGTTTAGTAAGTTATGTTGAAATATTATATTTTGATCGATTTAAGTAAGAAACTGAATCAAGCTTCATACGTGTTTGTCTAGGGATTGCAAAGGTCGAGTTGAATAAAACGATATATTGATCTTATAATATTATTGTTTTCATTTATAAGATTTGCTCTCTTTTTTTCATAGATAGAGCAATTTCTGGGCGGGTGGATTTCATTTATATCTACTAATATGTTAGATATTAGCGCAAGATATTTGAAATTAATCGTGCTACGATTTTGTTTCAAATTATTATATGTATAATTGCAAAATCTAATATTTTGCGTATAGAGTTTTATAAGAAAATTGGAGTACAATAAATTTAATTTCACAACGCAATTTATAATTTGTAATTTAGTGGAATTTTAACTTCATCTGCTTGAAATTTATAAGTAATTGATACGTGTAATGATATAATTTGTTAGATATTTATTATATATATTATGTCAGTAGCAATCAATAATGACGTGAAAACAAAGTTATAAATTATGAAATTATGCAGGATATTATGCCGTACATGTTTGTAGATTGAAAAATGCTAGAGTCCCAAAATTATTTTTCAAAAACATTCTCAAAAATACATGTATAATTTTAATTGGTTATCAAAACAATAAATGAGATAAACCCCTTGTACATTCAAATTAATACACGAATTACAACTTTCTATTCTGCCACGTCACTGCTGCCACGTCATTTTGGTAAAATATTTTGAAAATTTTGTTTGATTCCCTAGCATTACTATCGTAGATTTATAGAATTATACATAAATGGATGCAAATTAAATAAGGTCGTAGATCATCTGCATAACACTGCAAGACAGCATGTACTGTAACTTGCGTGTTGATCGTCTGGAAGATAGTTGCTCAAATAAGGGAATTTTTCATTAAACATGTATATAGAGAGAATAAAGAATATATTTTCTAAGATCACAATAAATACATATAAACCAATACCCCTAGTCATTTATTATTAAATATTTACTTACCATTTATCTTACATTATTATTAAATTAGGAAAATAAGTAATTAGGTTGTTAATATAACACTTAAATCAATCATCACCTTATGAAATTTTCCTAAAGTCTACTTTAAAATCCTTATTTTAATATACACACACACGTGTGTGGGGGATGCTACTCAAATAGAAACGTATTAGTCTAAAAACTAAAAATTAAGGATATTTTTATAAATATAATCAATTTATAAAAAACAATTAAATGGTGCGTCTATTTCTCTCTCCTCCATTAACATATACTAGCTTATATCCCGTGCGATGCACAGATGAATTTTTTTAATTTTTTAATATTTTTAATGATTTGAATTTATTTGTATTTGTATTTGTATAATTATAATTTTATTTTATATTATATGTATATGTTTTTATATAATTTATTTGCATTTATATTTTAATAGGATAATTTTTGTTTGTTTTGTATAGAGATGTATTTTACTTAGGAGATTAATGTGAGATATTTTAGTTAGAAGATTAATATGAGATTGTATTTTAGTAGTAATGTTTATATTCTTTAGAATTATAATGTTTATGAGTTGTTTGCATAAAAGGAGGATTACTTGTGTTAGAATTGTATGTATGATTATATTCTTTTAAAATTATATTTTATTAAAATTTAACGGTTAAGATTATTTCTATGGTTCACTTAAAATTGGACGGTCAAGATCTTTTTTATGGTTCACCTAGTACCAAACCAACCGACCACCAAAACTTTTAATCTTTCGTCTTTAATAATATAGTATACATACGCCCACCCAGCCCGTATATATCACTAACAAATTATCAATTTTTGTTAGCCTCTTTAATTACAACTTACATCCTTCTATATACTTGCATCAATCACTATAATTATCTGCCACTAAATTTTTTACATCTCTTTATTAAGCACCCACTAATAACCATCACCAATCATCAAATCATATTCCATATAATTGTAAATTAACAAATTTAAACTATAATCAGTAATTCGTATTACCAATCACCAAAATCATTTAACCTGATTCACTAATTTGTATTAGTAAAATCACCAATTTGTATCATAAAAATCAATCACTATGCGTTAACTAATAATTTATTGTCGAAACGACCGTATTTCGCCAGGATATCAAATCTTGTCGGTGAATATGAATAGGGACGATTTACTGCAACTAGAGGATATAATGATTTATTTAAAAAAAGAGAAGAAGATGGATGAGAATGAAAAAAGTCAGAAAATGAATTTGGGGAAAAAGGTGTATAGATTTAGAGAGATAGAGAAAAAGACGTATAAATCTGGAGAGAGAGAGACACGGCAACAAAGAAATTCACACAACAAGGTCATCGTAGATTATTGCTTGGCCGGCCGGAGTTTATGACGGTGATGTTGTGACAAAGACTTCGGGACATAATTAAAAATAAATGCTATACATAAAAAAGAGAGATGCCTGATTCATTAAAAATGAAGTGAAGATGATAGACACAAGGAGAGGAACATATGATGAGGACTAAAGTAAGAGGATATGAGAAAAGAAGATAGAGAAAGAGAAGATATGAGAGAGAAATACTAGAGAAAGAGAGATGAAATATGTGAACAAGAGTATATTGATTTTTTTTTAAAAAGAATGTTGTTGATTAGTTTTATTTTAAACTTTTAGTATGATTTTTAAGTGTTTTATAATTAAAAATGTGTGTATATATATATATATACATATTATGTCTTTCTTGATAGATGGTGATAAGTTGTAAAGGGCCTAAAGGTATATTTTTGGTCTTACCAAAATCTTTTATAAAAAAACAAAGCCTATATATATAATATATGAGATACAAATAATTAAAAATTAAAAGATTTAGCAAAAAAAATAAATAATAAAGCATGGTTCGGCCGGGTCAGGCCTGCAAGGCCTGAAGCAGTTCCTCATTTTTATCAAAAATCCGGCCCGACCCGACCCGGCCTGATTTGAAAAAATGACAGATTCAGACTTTTTTAAAAAAGACCAGGCTTTTCAAAGACCGGTCCCGGACCTAGCAGACCGGTCCTTTTGTTCAGGTTTACTATTACCAATCATATTGTCCAATATTGATATATGTGTATATTACTAATCATAGTCGTAGCCAAGATTACTTTTTTTTTTTTCCAGAAGAAAACAACTGAAAAAGAACAAAATAAGGAACCCAAAAATATATATAAACACAATATGAGAAAGCAATGCCTCACCCCTTCCTAAGAAACTAATTTGCCGGTGGTGGTGCTCACCTTCACATTGCCCCACACCAATACCCGGTGTCTCTTGCTTTTCCACTGTGAGTATTTGTTGGAACAATTACATAATGTATATATAACTTATATAATCCAGCTCAACACTTCCAGTTCACTTCCAGCTCAACATGTACAGCTCATACAGTTAGTTAGACTTATAACAAAATAGTTGTTAGAATAGTGGAGAACAAACTAGTCTAGAGTTGTATATATACATAGTTTTGTAAACACTTTTTCATTTTTTTAATGAAATACACATCTACATTTTATCGTCTTCTTTGTTCAAGCATTACATGGTATCTGAGCCAAACGATTTGTAACCCTAATTTTCTTAATTGAACATCTATTTTGTTTACGAAGATGTATAGTTACACTGGAGATTAGATCTCAAACGGTGCTTTCACTAGCGATTCATTAAGCGATCTCAGCTTAATCTCAACTTTTCCGGCGATTTCAACTTTTCTGGCGATCTTTCATCGACGTCCATCTCCTTTACGGTGATCTCTTGCATAATCTTGTAGAAACTCACTCTAATGCTAACTGTCATTTCATAGTGATCTTAGTTCGTAATCTTGATTTCTTACTTCTTAGTTCATAGTGTTTTGCAAGCACAACTCATGAGTGTTTCATACCTATGTGTCTCTATAGTGCCTATCTTTATTTCATTCACATCTATACATCTTACTCCAAGTCTATATAGTGTTTACACAAATTGGCATTAAATGGCTCAATCTTCATCATCATCTATTGATCAAACTCTTCGTTTTGATCAAGATAATCCTTTACATCTTCAAAACTCTGATAGTCCTGGTATGAAACTTGTAAACGATTGTTTCGATGACATTGGTTTTGGACAATTGCTCTCAGCTAGAAATAAGCTCGGTTTTGTTGATGGTTCAATTCCTAAACCAGCCTTGACTTCTCCGACTTTTAAGAGCTGGTCTAGATGCAATGATATGGTAATCTCCTGGATTTTTAGTGCATTATCAAAATAGTTTGGTCGTAGTGTGATATACTCAAACTCTGCTCATGAAATGTGGAAATAATTGGAAGTAAGATATGGTGTTTCTAATGACGCTTAGCTATTTGGACTTCATAAAGAACTCAGTGCAATTAATCAAGGAAATAACAATGTTGCTGATTACTTTACCAATCTCGAGATGCTATGGGATGATATAGACTCATTGTGTCTCATTCGTGTATGTACTTGTGGTTGTACTTGTGGAGTAGCTACAAAAATATCTGGTTTTCATCAGGATCAACGAGTTATCCAGTTTCTCATGGGGCTGAATGAAACCTATAATGTCATGCGAGGCTCGATTTTGATGAAATCTCCTCTACCTTTCATTGGTCAAGTTTATAGCCTAGCCGGCCCGTCCTTCTATTCAGGTCTACTATTACCAATCATATTGTCCAATATTGATATATTACCGATCATAGTCGTAGCCAAGATTACTCTTTTTCACAAGAAAACAAATGAAAAAGAACAAAATAAGGAACCCAAAAATATATATAAACGCAATTTGAGAAAGCAATGCCTCACCCCTTCCTAAGCAACTAATTTGCCGGTGGTGGTGCTCACCTTCACATTTCCCCGCACCAATACCCGGTGTCTGTTGCTTTTCCACTGTGAGTATTCGAACTTCACATGCAGCAGTAGCCCGGCCATTTGTCTCTACATAATCGGGATGGTCAATAGTTGAACCATCATCAGCACCCGCTTGGTAAAACCCGGGAATTGTGTAAGTGGCTGTGTAGCTGTGTTAGTTTCAACGTAGAAAAATTTGTTGGTGCTATTATCTCATATTAGTATACACTCATGCATCTGGTAGGCATCGAAGCAAGAGGAAGGAACAAACAAGGTTCCTAATATAGTCTTGATCTAAGATCCACCTACTGCTAACTAAACTTATACGCATGAACAGTATATATTTCAATTATTATATATATGTTGTACACATTTTCCTTACTTCTTAGTATACTACTGTGTATCACTTGTTGATTTTAACATACCCTCAAATTCCTACTCTACAATTAATATTGATTTCCCCCCACACAGCAATATATATATGTAGTACAACATTTTCATAATATCTGATCCGGCATTCTGAAAGTGGCAATTTCATAATATCATAATGCCTATAGCTAGCTAATATATGCCTCGTATTACATTACAATATAATTAATCTGTAGTAATTAATAAGGTACAGATTGTAATTAACCTCTCACTCCCAATAGTTACTGGTTTACAATTCAATTTTTTTTTTGTTTTGGCGAGCCTTTTTCTTGAGGTACTAAATTAATTTCAGATAATTAAGGTGTGAAAAAAAATTATATACATATATTAACATATCACACAACGTTTGAAACTTAATTTTGATTGCTGCTAATATTATTTGATATTGACTTGCACTAGTATAATTATCCATAAACACTTGTTTTCACTGAAATCTTGAAGCCTCCCCCACTTTCTATAGAGAAGATTGATTTCCCCTATTTAACAGTACGAAAAGTAGACGGAGTGAAATATTTGCATCAGATAACTTCTTGAGCCAACAAATTAACTTTATAGCTAATGGCCTATCAATTTGCAAACGCAGCCAAGGCAGCAGAAACAGCAGCATGGTGTTAGAATAACAGCTACAATCATGAAGATATTAAAAAAATTAACCCAGCCATTAACATGATGTATAATCATATCATATGCTTAAGCTCAATATCTTTCTTACTGATTTAATTTCTTGCCAGTGACGCGGTCAACCTCCACCTTAGCCCACGCCATTATCTTCCTTCTCTTACTTTTACTCTTCTAGAACATATTCCTGAACTTCACTGCACTTGATAAATCCACCCTAAAATCTACAGTAGAAGATATTGAAGGCGACAATGACGCGTTTGAAATTTCTTTCCACGAAGTACCTTAATCAGCAGTCACCACGTAAACATTTCGCTTGGTCTCCTTATTTAAACCCTGGTGAAATCCAGGTATGGTGTAGTTGCCTACTGGAACAATACCTACCATTGCATAGTAGGAGAGAGTGAGGTTGAGGTTATCATAATAAACTCCCAGTTGATCTTCACTATTTGCAAGGGAGAGTTTGAAGTAGATAACGGACTGGTTGAATTAAGTCAGAGACATTATTACTTTGTAGACCATCAATGTAAAAGTCTTCAATAGAACATGTGATTGAAGTTTGTTCTACCATAGATAGGCTTAATTAGCCATATGAAGGGAGGGAAGTAGAGAAATACTAATGTCCAACCGCGCACACACGTTACTAGATGGTATAGTGGATTTTAATTTGAGATCGATCAGTATGACCCATTAATCTTCTGGATTGTTTGCAGGTATGTAATTTGGGGTTCTGAAGGCACCAATTCAGTTCGTATATACCAAGTGTAGTAGTTCTCTTTATTTATAGACCAGAAAATATAACTAATTAATTGGGACTCCTTAATTTCTCACGCTTTCTAAGAAAAGTCTCCTAAGGGGTACATTTATCTGGAAATAAAGTTATTGCACTTTTGCACGATTATGTAGCTAATTAATTAGCTATCTTAGGAAGCTTCCATTCAATTAGAAAAACCCTACCCCCATAAAAATGTCTCAAAAAGAAACTACATGTTCAAACTACTCCATTTTTTTCTTCTTCTGCAAAGTTGTGATATATCAAATCTGTATAATATTATAGATAGTAGTTACACTTCAAGTGAAAAGTTCTTAATTAATATTCACTCGAGGCACCATCTAAGTGAGAGTTTTAATTAATGAGACGACTTACTAGTCTTTCATTGTCGTATTCACATAAAGATTATAATTGCTAGCATAGGAAGCGGAAAGAATTAAACAACTACATAGCTAGCTGATCTCTACCTAGTACGTACCAGAGTACCAGCAGGGGTTTTGCTTCACATGGCCTTTGCATAGAATATTTGTAATTTATTTACTTATAACAAAGATTGTTTGGGGTTTGAATACTTGCAGATAATGCTAATTATTTTCCAAAGGCGAACCCATTGACTTAATATCATATTGAGTTATCGACGCCGGACATTGCTTTAATCACTGCAGTATAATTTATCTTTTCATTTAATCTTTCACCTGCCTAGTTATTTTTTGTTATTATTTTGAGGTAGGGAACTTCAAGTCCATTTATGTCTGATTTCGTAGTTTACTAAATTTTGAACGGTGCGGGAACAAGAGATTCTGCATGAGTGGGCAAGTGGTATGTCTTGTATATATGAGTTTAAATTTTGTACGGTGTGGGAACAAGAGACTCTGCATGAGTGGGCGAGTGCTATGTCTTGTGTATGTGAGTTTAAATTTTATAGGGTGTGAGAACAAGAAAGTCTGCATGAATGAGTGAGTGCTATGTTTTGCGTATATGTGTTTAGTTGATTCTCTATTCCCGGTGGCATCGCACCCTCACTACAAGAATAATTGAATCAGACAAGGCTTTTTGCCCGTTGTCTGATGCCCTGGAAAACCGTTGTCTATCGAGCTGCCGTCTGTTACGCAGCTCAGACAACGGACGCGTCCGTTGTCTAATTCCCTACAGACAACGGTTTTTGTCTTAGAAAATGTTGTCTAAAACACGAGAACAACAACGGTTCAAGTAGAAACAATTGTCTGACAAACAAATCAACAATTGTTTATTAACTAGCAAATGTTGTTGTTTTAATTTTCAGACAAGGCTTTATTATCCAAAAGAGTATTGTGTGATCTAAATATTTACGACGGTTTTAGTAGAACAACCCCATTGTCTTGATAGTTTAACAACTATTGTCAACACAACAAAGCTCTAAACTTAAAACTAAATAAAAATATAGTATTTATGCTACACAAATGTTATCAATTTTAAGAATTTTAAGTTACATCTGCAAGCTCAGTAACCAATCCCAACCTATTGAAATTCATGTTAGCCCCAATGGCAATTGCTACTACATTTGCATCCTTGAGGTTATAATATTTGTACTGTTTGATGGTTATAGCTCTGCTGTTCCCTCGAGTATCCCGTGCAATTTCTATCATGTTCATAATCACTGCTACCGTCACTACTAAAATCCCGATACTCCACATCACTATCCTCACCAGGCTTCCTGTTCCACCAAAGAGAAGTCAGGTTGCAAGATTAGGAAAGTAAAACTAATAAGATTGTAAAGTAAAGGCTGACCCTGTTTTTGACTAACATTGTTTTCGACTAACATTGTTCTCACTATCAAGTTGCTGGCTTAGATCCTCACCTTCCCAGTACAAGGACAGTCAGCGCTGTGGTGCCAGAGGAATGGTCAAGAGATTTACTATCTGCTAATGCATGATCAGCCTTTACAAAAGCATTCCTAACAGCAACTTTAACCCCCATTGGGAAATGTGAATCATCAACAATGAAGTTGAGGATGTTCTTGCTAGTATATGATGCAGCATCGACACCACCATGCCCATCGAACACCTGAAAATTACATAGCAACAGAACATATTAGCAGAACGACCAAAACCAATTAAAACTAGTAGAGTAATTTTGTTAGCTTGGAATGCTATTCTCTATGCTACTTATTTTTGCTCAACAATTAAACAATTATCGAAAGGCTGCAAATCAATCATGCATTGCGAAGGGGGAAGTAGGGGGAACGCTCTGCATAGCTGGTCATCACTCACGAGTTGCTAAAATACTATAATTATGAACCCAAAGAGTTCAACTTTCAATTCCTTACTTAAGGGCTACCATTCCCTAATATGCAAAGCTGAATAAAAGCTAGTTACCCCATAAAAAGCGCCAGGAGAAGGTAAATTTGGAGCTCCGCCAAGATGCTCATGAAGATCGTCTACACAAATGTACTCATCCTCCATATATGGTTTCGGTCCTATCTCAGAGCAGCTTCCCGATCGAAATACAGGTATAAACTCAGCATGCTCAACTGGTGGCGATTTTATTCCAATTTCAGCAGGATTTTCCTAAGGTACGATGCACAAAGAATGATTAGTCCTAAAGTACCATTTGTGAAACCATACTACACGATGCATTTAGTACATCCTAAAGATCCAATAGAGTAAAATACAGGGTCAAATACAAAATTATCGCGAAAATTGAATCCGAAGATATAATCAAGATTCAAGACCTACTTAACAAGTTGATCATTAAAGTTATTTTTCAAGCGAGTAATTTTGGCTCTTTAATGCAAATATGAAGCAATACACAACAATGACTAGCAATGACATTTACATACCAACTCAGAATTGCCTGCTGTAGTTCCCCTCAGAAAATAAATCAACAAGCACAGCTGTAGTTCCCCTCAGAAAATAAGATTGGTCATTCTCACACACAGAGCACATGACTGCTTTTTTCTTAAGAATCTTAAGAGAAAAGAAAGAATTAACAAAACTAACCTGCTTCACAACTGGGAAAAAGTTCCCCATAGCAAATGTGTTAAATCCCCAATTTGAAGCCCTAATTGCCTGCAAAATCATATAAAATTAAAAATTAGTAACAAGCTTTTAATTCTCTCCTCCTCTCTCCATCTTCGCTCTTCTCCTCTCTCTCTCCGCTGCTCCCTCTCTCCCTCTCTTTCCCATCATCTCCCTCCGTCTCTCTCAATCTCTCCTGGTCTCTCTCCCTCGCTGCCATAAACACCAACACACACACACACCAGTCGCACACCCAATCGAACACACACACATCAGACATACATACACACAATCATAAAAACATATACACACATATATAATCCCTCCTTCAACCTCCTGCTGCAACTCCGGCCACCGCCGCCGGCCTACGTCGCCGTCGAGTTATGTGAGAGAGGAGAGAGAGTAGAGCCGTGAGATGTGTTTGAATTTTACGTTGGTCGGCTGGAACAAGATGAGATAGGATAAGGAGGGAAGTGAAATTTTGTTTAAGGGGGAACTGAAATTTAGATGAAGGGGGGATGCAATTTAGGTAAAAGGTGAAAGGGGGAATATATTCTTTTTAGTTATGTGAATAACATATTATTTTTTATTTTATTATAAATTAATGTAATAAAATTAATATAAATTTTTAAATTTTTAGTAAATTACTAAAATCAATAGATCTTGGCTTTTAATTTTTTTTTGAAAATAATTAATTATTTTTATTTGTTAATGGGGAACAAGTCTTGTTTTAGGGATTAATAGTTTACTAGATTTGTTAAAGGGAAAAATATATTTGCTCATTTTTCATTTGAGGGGGGAAAAATACCGTCATACATTTGCTCATTTTTTATTTATATATTAAATTTATTACAATATAATTAATACAATATTATATATTTATATAGAATATATATGTAATATATTTATATAGAATATATGTAATATATTTTAAAATTTAAAATATGAAATAAAACTAGTTTATATTATATAATATTTAAAATATGAATATAGAATACATAATGTATTTTTCTTAAATATTTTTTTGACGATCCAACAATACGGATGTTAAGATCTATTGATTTATATGATGTGCACAAAAAAATCAGAAAATTCCAAATTAATCTTGTATTCTTTTATAATATAAACATCTCAAAAGTATTAACTTTAACACGGCTCATCCCGATTGCACATAATGTATTTTTTAAAATATTTTTTTGATGATCCAACCATACGGATGTTAAGATCTATTGATTTGAGTGATGTGCACAAAAAATCAGAAAATTCCAAATTAATCTTATATTCTTTTATAATATAAATCTCTCAAAAGTACTAATTTTAACACGACTCATCCCGATTGCACATAATGTATTTTTTTTAAATATTTTTTTGACGATCAAACCGTACGGATGTTAAGATCTATTGATTTGAGTGATGTGCACAAAAAATCAGAAAATTCCAAATTAATCTTGCATTCTTTTATACTATAAATCTCTCAAAAGTACTAACTTTAACACGACTCATCCCGATTGCACATAATGTATTTTTTAAAATATTTTTTTCGATGATCCAACCGTACGGATGTTAAGATTTTTTGGTTTTAGTTATGTATAAAAAAAACTAAAATTTTTAAAATTTATTTTATGTGTTTTTTTAACTAAACTAATAAAATGTGTTTAAATAAATTTTCGTCTTATTATGAAAAGGTGATTTCCGTCTTATTATGAAAAGGTGATTTTTATGAAACACTTGTCTGACCTTTCTTCAGACAACGGTTTTATAATTCCGTTGTGTAAAGCCTCTGCTTTACTCCTTCTAATAGACAATGGTTTTAGAAACCGTTGTGGAAGTTCTTTCAGACAACAGACAGATTTTGCAAAAAAAAAAACCGTTGTGTGAAAATTTCAAACAATGCTTTTACTGCCGACCGTTGTCTGATAAGTGTTGTCTGTTTCAGTTTTTCTTGTAGTGCCTGTTCTACTGCCGAGTTGTTGTGTGGACTTGGTGTCTGCCATTTGAAAGGACTTTTTCATCGATTCGATATCACTTACGGAGGATTACCAATCTGTTTTCATTTCAATGATTTTTAATATATAATATAATGATTGACAATGTATAAATGTGTGATTGATGTAGTATAAAATAGTAATATCAGTCAACAATCATAAAGTTTCATGAAACTAAGATATGAAATTTGAGCACAATATAAGATAATATGAACATTATAGAACAAATAAATTCATGCTAAAAGCCTGAAATTACTTATTTTATATTACAAAAATATTTTATATACAAAATTCACGCTGAAACTACTGATTTAACCTTCACAAGTCACTAAATAATAATACATAAATTAGTATTTAATATTACAATAATCACTAAATTATATACTATGAGTCCTCCAAAAAATAATAGAGGTTACCGGAAAAATAAAATTCGTTGGAATATAGCACATATGCAAACTGATCGTTGGAAGATGGAAAAAAATGTAGTGAAATTATATTTGAAAAAAAGTTCACCAATTAACTGGAAAATTAAATTCAAAACGGAGGGGATTAAGTGAATTGTGTATGTGACGGTGCATTTAAGTTGTGTGTGGTTGCACATGAGACTGTTAGATTAAGATTGAGTATGTGGTTAAGATATAATTTTCTATTTCTCATTTTATGTTATTTATCATTAGCATATATATACACACACATAATTTGATCACAATTTTTATCAATTTAATTTCGTATAAGTGGGTAATTTTCTAATTAAATTAATATACGTTGGTAAATTTCTAACTACATTAATATACGTTGTATTTTGTTTGATTGGGTCCAAATATATATTCTAATAATAAACCTACGACTTTTGCTGCAATGTCATTCCTAGGGCAGGGAATGAATTGAGACATTAACTATGTAAAAATAAATTTAAATTAAAAATATATATAATGCAAAAAGATACGAAAGTTCAACCTTTTTAATTTCCTTATTTTATTAATATGATAGTTTTTTTTAAAAGTAAAGTAGATGGGTTCACAATCTTCAAAAAAAACGTAATTAAGTATAAGAAAAATAACACTATAAATTTGTTTAAATTTTGTTTCAATTATATAAAGGACATATTCATTTCAAATGATACATTTTAAAAAACATAAAATAATAATTTAAATATTTTAGAAATATAATTTTATTATAATAGTTTGGAATTAACTCTTTTATTTTTTTTATCTAAATATAAAATTCAAAATTTTAAATAAATACTAATTCTCCAAACAAAAACTAGATGTTAATTTTATGCTTTTTCTGTACAGATTATTCCCTCCTAGCAATGTTCTAAAAAGAGGAATTCGAAATTAGTCCGTGAATGCACGAAACATGGATTAATGGGATGAATCGGGCATTAATCGGAATAATTAATTAAATAATCGGAAATTTAATTAGTTCGATGAGCTACCTGATTAATGATTTTTAGAACAATGCCTCCTAGTGTCTTTGATACTGTTTAACAATAAACCATTAAAGAAAGTATTCCATCTGTTATTTAAACCCCTAATTTTTTAGATATTCCATTCTTTATATCATTTTTTTTATAAAAATATATATTCATTTATTTTTTCCCACACTTTTTTTATTATTTGAATTATTAAGTTTCAATTTTATTGAATTTCATTCTTATCAGCTAGCTAGGACCATGTTCAAGTTAAGATTGTTGATACAACTAACAATGAGCATTGTACCATACTATATAAATTAATTTCATAAAAACATAATTATTTTCTTACTTATTTTCAAACTTATTAACCACTAACCACTAGCAGAAGAAACTAATCAATATCGATTCTCTGTTTAATGAGTTCAAGAAGGTTCTAGAAACCTTATTAATTAAAATAACGTTTTCTAGTGTATGTCGTGAGTAGACATTAGTCACAGACACTTTTATGAGGGGACTTATTTTTATTAGTGAGGTTTTTTGTATATACAAGGTTCCATTATCATTAATAAATAATAGCCAATTAAAATTTGACAAATTATCTTTTATTGTGTATCCTTAGGCACATACTAGAAAAACCCATCAAGAATATTATTAAATAAATACAATCAGATTTAATCTGATTTTGTAGTAGATTTTTTAAATATTAAATTTAATATATTAACATTTTAGAAAACTTTTTAAAATTCTTACGGGATAGCATCATTTTATTTTTATTTTCGAAATTCAAATTAAATATATCTAAGTTTTTAAAAATTTATTTTAGGAATGCAAATCAAATGCACCCCTTAAATTTCTTAAACACATAACAAAATACCAATAACTTTTAGAAAATTACAAATCAACAATAAATTAGATTTAAAAAAAAAAAAATAGTATTGGCCCACACACAAAGATACCCAATATTTGTCAATAGGTGGTTGGCAAATATGCGTTACATCGTATGTAGCGTACATATCTTCTGGTCCCTCTGGTTATATATATAACAACCTATAGAACCATTTTTTCAGTGCCAGATTATCAAATCCAAGAACTATCTACTTCCGATCTTTGATTCAACAAACAGACCAACAATGGCCCAACAAAACCAAGTACCTCGTATATTCAGATGTCAGGATTGCCCGGAAATTTTTGAGAGCTCGGTGAGTTACTCTCGTCACATTCGAAATCACCGATCATACCAAATAATCAGAAATGACCAACCTGTTGAGGATGTTGCTGTGGAAGTTCCCACACAGCCACCTGCTGCGTTACGCAGAAATGCAGTGGGGAGCCCTAGGGCACACCCACTGGTGGAAGCTGTGCCACAGCAATCAGTGGTGCAAATGCCAGGTGCTAAGAGTGCAGTAGGGCGGTCCAGGTCGCGCCGGTTACCTGATTTAAACACGGGCGAAGGGAGCAGAAAGAAAGCAAAGAAGGTGGCCAAGCAGAATGCCAAGAAAAACCGGGCTGTTGAAGAGCCTAATGTGCAGGCACCGCAGCCGCCTCCATCCTCCGTAGCTCTGCCACAACCACAGGCGATGGTCCCAGAGGCAGAAGTTGAGGTGGAGCAGCCGATTGCCCGTCCTATCTTTGACCTCAACAAGCTCCCCCATGAGCAGGAGTTCTAGAGGTCTAAATAATAATTTCGGCATTAATTGTTTCTTCGCATTTATGTTGCCTTTTATATTTAATGGTGCTGAAATCCCCGTGAAATAATGGGATAAATTGCAAGTTTTTTCAATGACAATATGATTTAAATATTAATGGTGTTTCAGTCAGTGATGGTGTGATATATATAATCAGATATATATAAGTAGCAGCTTCTAAAAGAAACTCGCCGTTGAAATCTTAATTTTTCTCAAAAAAACTCAGAGTTGCTGGCGTAAAAAAATAAAAAGTATACGCTATCTAATTTCAAAACATAAATTTTTTCTGACAATAAACTATTTTAACACAGGCATAAAGACTTGTAATTAATTAAGACAACAGAGTGTTTCCACTAAAAAATTGGTAAATATATTAAGATACATATCCTCAAACAAAATAAAAAATGTACGTCTTCACCTGTATATTTGTGTCCAGTTTTACATTGTAAACATTAATTTATTTAAGAAAAATGACAATATTTGAATATATGCCATATCTAAATAAGAATTTAAATACGGTATACTTAGACATATTATCTTAACATGTGAAAGTTAAACACAAATAATAATTAATTATACACAAACATATAATTTATATTAGCAATTATTTGATCTGTTCCTCCGCATATAGAGAATGTATATATATCATTATAGTCACTTATGTCAATAGAATCGCTATACATCAACATTGGATAACACCTCGTGTATAAGAATTCTTCTAACAACTAACATGGCTAACAACAACCCAGTGCGAGTAAAAGATATAAATTAATTTTATAAAAATCATAATTGTATTCTTAATTATTTTTCATACTTATTAACCACTAACCACTAGCATAAGAAACCAGTAAATATTGATTCTATCTTTTAATTAGCTCAAGATGGTTCTAGAAACTTTATTAGTTAAAATGTCACTATCACTAAAATAGATACAGTCAGATTTAATCAGAATTTTTAAAATATAAATTGAATATATTAATATTTTAGTATTTTTTTTTAAATTCTTACCGGATAGTATCATTTTTAATTTTTTTAAAATTAAGAGTGCATATGATTTTTTAAAATCCAATTTTTTTTGGAATGCAAATGAAATATACACCTTTAATTTCTTAAACACGTAACAAAATATCAATAATTACTTTTTGAAAAATTACAAATTAACAATAATTATATTTTAGAAAAATAAAAAAAATTAACATTGACCCACACACAAAGATACCTCGTTGGTAAACAAATATGCATTACATCATATCATATATATGTAGCTACATATCTTCCGGTCCCCTTAATTATATATATAACAAACTCTATATAATCATTTTTCTTCGGTGGGATATTATTGATAATTTCCTAGCCAACTACAATTTTTGATTCAACAAAGTGATCCATTTCAAAAGATAAATTTTAAAACACTTAATAATTTTAAGTTTTTAAATTTATAATTTTATTCGAATAGTTTTGGATTCAACTATTTTAAAAGTTCTATCTACATTTAAGATTTATATGTACTATTATACTCCACCTAGTTCAAATGTTTGAACATGTAAAGGAACCGAATGTTGGTATACAACAATTTTCTACGGCCATTGTTGGGAAGGTATTTCAATTGGTTGGAGAAATCCTCCAATCGATCAATAACATATATGAAAATGATTACGAAGAGGTAAACTATTTATATTTCTCATTCGTAAGTCAATTTTAATGTGTAATGTGTTCTAGTTATGAATATTAATGAACTATTGATTTTACCTAATAATGAATGTTAATGAGTTGTTTTCTATGTAAGCCATAAGGAGGTCTAAACACGGCGACCATGAGCACAATTAGCATATATTTTGATTGGAACTTTTGGTGTTTATACTGTTGTTTTTGTTATGGTGTTAAAGGTTTGATTTATTAATGTTATTGAATATTTGGTGTTTTATGTGTTTGAATAGTTAGTTTATTTGAATTAGGTTTATTTAAGAATTATGTTTATTAAGCGTTTTGAACAAGAATGATTATTATTAATTTAAGAATCTTAATTTATGAAATTGGATTTATTTATATTTTGTATTAGTTTATTTTATGATTGATAGCGTACCTAATATATACGGTAAAACTAGGTGCTACCGTTATAAGCGACTAATTTTGTCAAATCCAACCGTTTTTGACCAATAGATGCCCAAAACACTTGCAATCTCTTTATTAAACTCGACCTTATTCAAACTAAACCAGACCACTAGTCAGGATCAGTTTTAATTGGTCCAGCTCGTGAGCACAAAATTTTTACGAGTAATCCGACCATTCTTGCGCAATTAGTCGGTTTTGACAATCCGACCGTCCTTTTGATTGGTTTTGAAGGTTGGTTTTGGGTTAAATTTTGAGATGGTTTGACAATACCACGTGTCATGGGTCCTAAACATGGGATAGTGACACATCAAATTAAGTTGGTACAACATATCAGTAAGGTCCCGGCACATGGATGTTGAGTCAAATCCTGTCAAAGCTAAACCCAATGACGTTTTTCTAATATTATCGATTAGGGTTAAGCCTAGTTAAATCAAATTCGATTATTTTTGGAAGTACATAATAAACATTAATTTATTTATGAAAATGATATTATTATTTGAAATAATTACTATATGTATATGAGAATTAAACACTACAAGAAAAACTGAAACAGACAACACTTATCAGACAACGGTCGGCAGTAAAAGCATTGTTTGAAATTTTCACACAACGGTTTTTTTTTTTGCAAAATCTGTCTGTTGTCTGAAAGAACTTCCACAACGGTTTCTAAAACCATTGTCTATTAGAAGGAGTAAAGCAAAGGCTTTACACAACGGAATTATAAAACTGTTGTCTGAAGAAACTTCAGACAATGGTTTTGCAAACCGTTGTTAGAATCAGACAAGTGTTTTACTTGTATGTGGACTATACTTAATTCACACAACAGTTTCTGCATACCGTTGTCCAATTGCTGTCACACAATTGTTTAGGTTACATAAACCGTTGTCTGATAGATTTAAAAATTTTAAAAAAATAATATAAAGAAGTTAACCCCCTGCCAAAGTTTCAAAGGCAAAACCAATCAATACTGCATACATTAACACTAATTCACAAGAACATTCTGTAGTTTGCAATTTCAAAGGCAAAACCAAGCAAACATAGCAGCCAACCATTCAAAGTACATAAATAAAATTACATCAAGAAAGTAAAATTTGTTCATCAACATCTCGCATGTAACTATAGTCATCCTCCTCAAGCAAATCAACGTCCGGTAAATTAGGCACAAAACACTCATTCTCAAGTTGTACCTCTACGGATCCCTCATCTTCTTCATCATTAACTTCATAGTAGTTCTTCTCGGGTAATTTTAACACCACGGACCATAATTTCTCAAGGGGATCGTCTATGTAACATACTTGCTTGACATGTTTAGCCAACACAAATGGATCGTTAAAAAACCCCAACCTATTCAAATTAACCAATACATACCCCAAGTCATCTACCTTAGTCCCTCTGTTCAAATCTACCCACTTGCACTGAAAAATAGGGATCCTAAAGTTTTCATAATCCAGCTCCCATATACTAGTTATAACTCCATAAAATAGTTGTGAAGCATGCTCAAAATTTTTATCCTCCTCCACAATCATTGTATCAGCTTGTACACAGACGCCGCTACATTGAACTTGACGCGTGTCATCCCGATCCTTAGTACTGAACGTAACCCCGTTCACTTTGTAGCCACTGAACGTGGGGACATCCTTGTTAGGCCCATCTGCAATCCATCTTAGCTCCTTCGGTACCTCTTCTCCAGCATTTAAATCCAAATCAATCTGCCAAAAAATTGTTGATTCATGTCAACTATTTTTATCAGAAAAATGCATTAATTTTTAACAAAAATGCACATAATACCTTCTCTTTGAACCAATTAGGGAATGTGTCATTTTGCTTATTTTTTAGCCATATTGCATCATTTTCATGTTCCGGAAATTTGGACATCAAGAATGACATGTGTTCACTGCAGAAAATTATTAATGTCAAAAAGGTGCAGAAAATGAAAGACATAATGAATAAACAATTCTTGACTTACTCAAAAAATGGCATAACTGCAGTAGTATTTTGTAGGACGCATAAGTGTGCTGCGTGCAAATCAGTGTTGCTCGGGGTGATGATGGTTGCCCCAGATAATGGCCTCGAAGTGGTGTCTTGCATATGCCCACCATTTTTGGGCACCCCAATAGTCCTTTCTTCATGATCAACTAAACACTCAACTGCCTCCTCTGCGATATATGCCTCTGCAATGCAGCCTTCCGCACGAGCCCGGTTTCTTATATATCCCTTGAATGTCTTCATATATCTCTCAAACGGATACATCCACCTAAGAAAAATTGGTCCGCAAAGCTCCACTTCTCTTACAAGATGAACCGATAGATGAAACATTACATCAAACAACGAAGGAGGGAAGTATTTTTCTAGGTGACACAAAGTTTCTACTAATTGTGATTGCATTTTCTCCAACTTATCGACCTCTATAACTTTACTGCATATTGCTTTGAAAAAGAGACAAAACCGAATGACAGTGTTCCTTACCTTTTTTTCCAGTGAGGACCGAATTGCAATTGGGAGCAAGTGATGCAAAATCATATGACAATCGTGAGATTTCATTCCAGTAAGTCGGAGAGTTTCCATTGATACAAGACTCCTAATGTTAGAACAAAAACCATCAGGCAGCTTCATTCCAAGAAAGGAGGAGCAAACAACTTTTTTTTCAACATGAGTTAAGTTCCAAGACGCTAATGGTAACTTCTCCTTTTTCCCCGGTTTTTTTGGCCTTAGCTCTGTTCTGATTCCCATTTCAGCCATGTCAAGACGGACAGCTTCCTTATCTTTTGTCTTCTTTGGGATATTAAGCAATGTACCAAGTAAAGCTTCACATATGTTTTTCTCCATGTGCATCACATCAAGAACATGTCTAACAGGCAAAACCATCCAATACTCAAGATCGAAAAATATAGATACCTTCTTCCAAATAGGTCTGTCGTCGCCCTTTTTAAATCGAGGTTGCTGTTGTGTCTTACCAAACACATGGCCCTTTAAATGTTGTGTTCTTTTAAGCACCTCCTCTCCGGTTAATGGAACTGGGGCTGTTTCATTTTCCACGGTGTTATCAAACTCCTTTTTCTGCCGGCGATATGGATGAAAAGGTGGAAGCCACCTCCGATGCCTCATGACCACACACTTACGGTAATTTTTCAACCTTGTAGCTTTTGTATTATCAACACAAACTGGACACCCATTATACCCTTTGACAATGTTTCCCGACAAGTTACTATAGGCTGGATAATCACTAATTGTCCACAACAAAATACCTCTAAGCAAAAAGTACTCCTTTTTATATGCATCATAAACTTGTTTCCCTACCCATAGCTTTTGTAGATCTTCGATAAGCGGTTGAAGAAATACATCAATATCATTACCAGGTTCCTTTGGCCCCGATATCAATAAACAGAGCATAATATACTTTCTTTTCATACAAAGCCACGGTGGAAGATTGTATATTGTCATCAAAACTGGCCAACAAGAGTAATCTATATTTGTGCTGTGAAAAGGATTAAATCCATCCGAGGATAACGCTAACCTTAGGTTTCTTGAATCTGAAGAGAATTCTGGCCACTTTGCATCAACTTCTTTCCATGTTTTTGAATCTGCTGGATGTCTTAATTTATCATCCCTGATTCTTTCTGTGTCATGCCAAGTCAAGTCCTTGGCTGTTTGAGGCGAACTGAACAAAGTCCTCAAGCGGGGTATCAATGGAAAATACCACAAGACCTTCGCGGGAACACCTTGTAATTCATCTCCTTTTTTGTTCAACTTCCACCTAGAGGCTTTACAAATACGGCAACTTGTCTCATCTTCATCCCTCTCGCCACGGTATAATAGACAATCATTCGGACACACGTGAATTTTCTCATACTCCATCCCTAAAACACACAAGCTTTTCTTCGCTTCACTGAATGATGAAGGAAAAGTGTTTCCTTTTGGGAGCATGGACCCAACCAAGAGTAGCATTTCAGAGAAGCCACAATCGGATATTTGATGTTTTGATTTCAGATTGTAAAATTTCACTAAAGCCTTCATCTTGGTAAATTCTTCGCATCCCGGATATAGGGGTTCATGTTCATATTGAACATGGTTAAATAAATCCGAGGATGCTAGGGAAGCATCATCTTCACTATCTGCATTCTCTGTATCCATCGGAATTTGATCCACTGTTTCTGAACTGTTGGTCTTTTCAGCGGTGACCGGACTTTCTTCTGCATTCATTTCTCCATGCCAAATCCAACATGTGTAGGTCGGATCGATACCATGTTGGAAAAGATGATTTTTTACAACTCGAGCTGACCACGATTTACTGTGTGCACATCTCATACACGGACAACTAATTTTGTTTTCATCACATCCGTTCTCAAATGCAAACAACAGTAATTCATCAACTCCATCCGCAAACTTTCTTGTTCTTCTATCAGCCTTTACCCACGATCGATTCATCTTTTAAGTAAAATAACATTAAGTCAGATCAAATGATATTCTTAGCAAGCCAAAGCAAGCCAGTACTAAGCATATATAAAACAGAGCAATAATAGTCTTGATGCTAAGTACTTAATGCTAAGTCTTGACCACCAGCAACTGCACTTTAGTTAAAGTACTAGTGCCTTTGCACTTCACAAATTCTAGACTTAAAGTACACAAGTTCTAGTGTTAAGCAACTGCATAAACAAATTCTGGACACCTTTCACTCAAAAAATAAACAAACAATTTTATCATTACAACTGCATAAACAACTGCATCATTACACAAAGGCATCAATAAACAAATGCTAAAGTTCATGCAATTTTATCAATTTGTTTAAACAAAATAAAACAATAACACAAGTTATGAACCCTAATTCTTATATCCCTAATTCGAAGGCAATGAAGCTTAATTCGAGACAGGGAGATGTGGTACCTGAAGATGTTTATATACAAACACAAATCGAGAAAGAGAGAGACAGAGAGAGCGGGGGGTGGGGGAAGAATTTGGGGGGCGGGACTGAAATTTTGGGAGAGACGAAGTGGGGAGCGGGGGGACAGAGATTTTGGAGGAGTTAATGAGGTATTAACAAAATTTTAATAAAAGCAGAGGTCTGTACCTCTACTTCTTTTAAAAGTAGAGGTTTGTACTTCTATTTTCTTCAAAACGTAGAGGTACTGAATATATTACATTATGTTTGTACTTAAATAATAATAAAAAATAATTAATATATATTATTATGAGCGGCACTTATAATTTAGTAAAGGGGGGGAAATTTTGGGAAAATTTTGGTTAAGGGGGAAAAGAATTTTACATATAATTTTATAAATAATAAAATATATAATTTTTTTGTTAATATATACTAGCTTAAAATCCATGTGAAACACGGATTTATATTATAAACACGTACAAGAACGATTTCTTTTTTCTTAATTTCTTGTACACATCACTAAAATCATTAGATATTAACATCTGTACGGTTGGATCGTCGAAAAAAAAATTAAAAAAAATATTATTCCAAAATAATACTAGTTTGACCAAGCAGTACTTTAACAGTTGACCGTTAAAATATCATACATGAATGATTTGTTTTTTTCTAATTTTTTCTACACATCACTAAAATCAGTATATAACATCATCCGTACGGTTGGATCGTCCAAAAATATTTTTTAAAAAATAGATCATGTTCAATCGGTACGACACTAGTTAGAGGGAGTAGTACTTTTGGCGGATTTATATTATAAACACGTACAAGAACGATTTCTTTTTTCCTAATTTCTTGTACACATCACTAAAATCATTAGATATTAACATCTGTACGGTTGGATCGTCGAAAAAAAAATTAAAAAAAATATTATTCGAAAATAATACTAGTTTGACCAAGTAGTACTTTAACAGTTGACCGTTAAAATATCATACATGAATGATTTGTTTTTTTCTAATTTTTTCTACACATCACTAAAATCAGTATATAACATCATCCGTACGGTTGAATCGTCCAAAAATATTTTTTAAAAAATAGATCATGTTCAATCGGTACGACACTAGTTAGAGGGAGTAGTACTTTTGACGGATTTATATTATAAACACGTACAAGAACGATTTCTTTTTTCCTAATTTCTTGTACACATCACTAAAATCATTAGATATTAACATCTGTACGGTTGGATCGTCGAAAAAAAAATTAAAAAAAAATATTATTCCAAAATAATACTAGTTTGACTAAGTAGTACTTTAACAGTTGACCGTTAAAATATCATACATGAATGATTTGTTTTTTTCTAATTTTTTCTACACATCACTAAAATCAGTATATAACATCATCCGTACGGTTGGATCGTCCAAAAATATTTTTTAAAAATTAGATCATGTTCAATCGGTACGACACTAGTTAGAGGGAGTAGAACTTTTGGCGGATTTATATTATAAACACGTACAAGAACGATTTCTTTTTTCTTAATTTCTTGTACATACCGATTTCAATCGGTATCTATCACAAATACTTATAACATGTTTGGGGGAAGAAAGTGAATTGTATTTGATTAAAATATTTATAATTTAATATAATATATTTTTTTCTAATAATTAATTTGTAACTAATATATTTAATAAATATTCATAATTTATCACAAATACTTCAAATCTTATGATAATTTGTATCTATCAATTTTTTTTAATATTACCTTATTTAATATTAAACATATTTAAAATCATAACTTTTATACTAAAATTGATAAAAATCAAAAAAATTATTTAGCAAAAAAAAAATAAATCAAAAAAGAGATCTAAATCCAACCGTTAATTAACTTTCTTCCCCCCCCCCAAATTTCCCAAAACACAATTCACTTTCTTCCCCCCGAAATTTCCCCCCAATTCACTCTCGTCTCCATCGCCGGTGATTTCGATTCTCCGACTCCGTCTCCGTCTCCGTCTACGTCTCCATCATCGGTACACACCTCTCTCTCACTCTCTCTCTAACTCTCTCTCTCTCACTATCTCTCTTGCTCTCTCTACTGTCCTCTCCCTCACCCCCTCTCTCTCTCTTGCTCTCTCTATTGTCCTCTCCCTCACCCCCCTCTCTCTATTGCCCTCTCTCTGACCCCTCTCTCTCTATTGCCCTCTCTCTCTGTCTCTCTCTCACCCTCTATCTTGCTCTCTCTCTCTCTATTGCCCCCTCTCTCTCACCCCCCCTCTCTCTCCTGCTCTCTCTCTGTCTCTCTCTCACCCCTCTCTCTTTTACTCTGCATGCACTTGGTTTATTGTTTATGAATGATTTTTGTGCATTAGGGTTTTTGTGCTGTTTTGTTTGGTTTATTCTTGTGCTTTGTGAAGTAATATATATATTGTGTTGTTTCGTTTGGCTTAATATTTTGTGAAATGTGTGTAATATTTTGTGTTTTGACCTTTAATTCAAGAAACAGGGACATTGGGTGCTAATTCCTAAATTTAATTATATGCTCAAATCTCAGTTAATGATATGCTAATTCCTAATGATATGCTAATTCCTAAATTTAATTATATGCTAATTCCTAATATTATTTATGTGGTATGTAGATTAATATGGCGCCTTCGAAGAAGCCACGATCTGCTCCAAATAAAACCGCGTCTTGCCTTATGAAGGCTTTAAAGAGGAATAGTAGCCTGGTCACTGGTGCGGTAAATAAGGAGGTGAAGAAGAAGGCTACTTCTACTACGTCCTCTCCTGAATCGGTAAAGAATAAGGCTATTTCTACAACTCTGCAACAGCAACTGTCCAAGACGAAGAAGAGGAAACGAGAGGCAGAACCTGTGCCTACCAAAACCAAGGGACTTGGGCTTTTAAAACGGGGTGCTGTTACAATGCATAGGATTGTTAGGCGGAAGATGTTGGGCATCAAGTACACGGTGAATTTTAATGCAAAAGGGGAGCCGTACGGCAAGGCAGCCACAGAGATGCAGTCTTATATCGGGGTTCTTGCGAGATCTAAGGCCCCGATTTGGTATGATTCTTGGAAAAAAGTTCCGGCTGAAAGAAAAAAAAAGATTTGGGATTGTGTTCAGGTAAAATAAATACCATCTCACTGTGTGTATTTTTTATTCTTGAATCTTGACTAATTGATTTATGTTTGTACCAGATGGCATTTGAAGTACCATCAACAGCGAGGAAGGTAGTGCTTAATTCTGCGTGCCGAAAATGGAGGGAGTTTAAGAGCCGTTTATCTACCCGTTATGTCCTGGCATATCGTGATCAGCCCGAGTTGCTAGAAAGTCCTCCAGCTGACTACTCATTCATTGAGAAGCCGCACTGGGACATGTTTGTTGCCAACCGTTTATCTAATGAGTTCCTTGTAAGATTTTCAATTTGTTTAACGTGATTACATAAAGCCAAATATATTTAGTGGTACATCTTTGTTGATAACTTCTTTTGTGTTTTTATGAAGGAGGTACATACCGAGCAGAAAAGGCGAAGGGGTATGTATGCGTACGATCACTACTTGTCTCGGAAGGGTTATGCCAACCTGGAACAGGAGTTGGTTAGTGATCTTTATACATTATATTATTTTTCCCATGACATTTTTGATTATGTTTTGATATTTACTTCCCTTGTCTGTTCATACATGTAGTCTGGTGGTGATCCTGAATTTGAAATAGATCGATCCGATACTTGGGTTCTTGCCCGGCAGGATCAAGACGGGAATTTCAAGTCAAATGATGTTGCTACTATTGCTGCGAATATTGTATGTTATTCATTTCTATTGTGCTTCAATTTCCTTGTGAGCATAATATATGCATTGTTAGTTAACTTAATATATGTTTTATTCATTTTTTAGGCTGAGATGAAGAAGAGAGTCAGTGCTGGGGAAGTGACACTGGAAGGCACTGAGGATGTCTTGACCAAGGTGCTCGGTAACCCTGAGCACCGAGGACGAGTACGTGGCCAGGGATGCCATGTTAAGCAGTCTGTGTATTTTGATCTTCCAAAACAGAAAAGGAAAGGCAAGTCGATTGAGGAAAAGATCCAAGAGGGAATTCAGAAGTACATGGCAGAGGAAAAAGACAAGATTATTAAAGAGCGCGATGCATTTTGGGCTGCAGAAATGGAAAAGATGAATGCCGCTTTACATGCAAAAAATGTTGTGTTTGATGGGAGCCCGAATATTGGATCACAACAGGCAAGTTGTTCCAAGGGGGGGCAAGTTAATAATTTGGACATTGAAGGTGTAAAGAAGAAACTTGAACTCGTGGGTGATCAAGTTACTGCTGATAAAAAGAAAGATGTTGGTGAGGAGAAAGTCATTGATGAGGTTCAAGATGTTGACAATGATGAGGGTGATTATCATTGGGAGTTGACAATAGCTGGCTCGAGCAATGTTGTTGCTTATGCAACAGTTGATATGGAAAGCGATGTTCTTCATGGCAAGCCACTTGGAAAGAAGAATGCACGAGTCTCGATTACTCGTGTAATGAATGGAGATGCACCGATTCCTTATCCAATCAATGATGAAATCTTGACTGTGCAACAAGCTGTCGGAACGTACATTGCATGGCCGAAAAGCAATATTTTGAAAGTGAAGACAAATACTGCTCCAGTGAAAGGAAATCTGAAGGTTAACTACTAAACTTGAATATAACCTTTTCAATTATTTTTTCTTGGCTTTAAATATTAGAAGTCTTTAGAAGTAAAGACTAAGTACTTACTTTCAGTTTACATTCCGTTGGATATTCTGTTCTTTCATTCTAGTATGCATAATTGCATTCCTAATTTTTTTCAGGGAGGGAAGAAACTTACTGAAAAGAAGTTTAAAAAGGTGGCTGAATGTGTCTCACAACCAGAGTTGGTCGCTAAGATGGGTCCTGAATTCCACCAGTCACTAAATCATTTGTGGCTCTGGGCAAGTGACACATTAAAGGATGGTCGTACGTTGGCTTTTAAATTACATGAAGATGCTTTTGGATCAGGTAAGAAGAATGTTATGTTCTTATCTGACGTGCATGCTCTGTGCTTTGGAGGAGAAATATCAGGATCAACCATTTGCTATTTCATCAAGTAAGTATTATTAAGTTCTGTTAAAATTTTCAATAATTAGGATCTTACCTTATACTTGCGAATTTATCCAGTTTTCTGACTTGTAAACTCAAATATTAATTTTTGGAAAAATAGACAACTTCAAAGTTATATCGTAAAAGGGCCTAATTCTTTACTTTTTTATGTACAGTTTACTGCATATTTATTTGAGAAAGCACAAGATGACCGACATGATATCGTTTGTTGATCCTGCTGTCACTGGCTCTAAAAATTGTGATACAGCAGGGGAGAGGTCGCACCATCTTGCTGAACGGTTCAAGACTGCCAAACCAGGCCAGCTCTTTCTTTTGCCATATCATGATATGTGAGTAATTGTATTTCTAATTTAATTTTCACCGTCTATGTTATTAATATCCAAATGGGCATCTCAGTCGTAACAAATATTATTTTTTGGACTTGTATTACTTTCAAATATGCATTTCTTCACTACCAAAGAAAAATAATTATATTACATGTTTAAGTGCTAATAATTGACTTATAATATTATACCTAATTTACAATATATATGTTTCCGACGGGGTCATTGTAGGAACCATTGGGCGCTCACCGCTGTTAATCCCGAGTCACAATTAGTCTACCACATGGACCCATTGAAGCGTCGAATTACAGCTGAAGAATGGAGAGAAGTGGTTGACAAGTGAGTGTGATAGTATTATTTCTGTTCTTTATATTAATGAGAAATGTCGTAATGCGAATTTATATTTTTTTTGTAGTGCCATTAATCTTTACAAGGATGCTGGGAAGAAGATTGCGAAGAAGAAGATCATATGGGAGAATCTTGCGGTATAATTATTTCTTGGCCGCCCGTTATTCTTATATTAGTTTCTCGGATATATGTATGGATATATATCTGTAATTGTTGCTTCATATATGAGTTAATATTTATATAAATATTTTTCAGGGTGTTCCTCTCCAATCCGGGACCAAGGACTGTGGTCTGTTTATCATGCGATATATGAAGGAAATATGTCTTGATAAGGAGCTCAAATTTGTTTCAAAGGTATAAATTTTTTAATTTTGTCATCTTTTGTGTTCTTCTTTTCTATGTTGAAATCTGGTGATAATATAGTTTAATCTTTCAGTGGCTACGGAGGGGCAGCTTATCCTATGGAGTCGATGATCTCAATGAAATCAGGATCGAGTGGGCGAAGTACTTCATGAAGCACGAGACTTCTTAGGTTCTTTGCACATTTAGTAACCACGCACCGCAAATTTTCTGATGCACATGTATTTTTGGGAGTTGCGCAGTATATATAAAGACTAACTGATATGCTATGGACATGTAATGGCGTAACTATTTAACTTAAGTGAAGGTTTCAGTCTCTACTTTTGGGGTATGTGCATCCGAAAATCTGATGTTGTTGAACATATTTAACTTAATTAGTTCGTGAATTTTACTTGGTTGTATGTGTTGGTTGTAATGGTTTATTGAATACGATGGAATGGAATGGCTGTTTGTTTTGGTTTTAGTTTGGCTTCTTTATATTGCCAGTGGTTTCTTTATATTGATATTGTGGTTTTTTAATTTTGTTATATAAAACCATTGTCTCTTGTTATTTTAGGTAATTGGACTATAATGAAAACTGTTGTCAAGCATTGTACTAGGCAATCTGTTGAATTTTCTATGAAACCATTGTCTATTAACCTAGATAACAACTTCTTGTTTAAAAAAACCGTTGTCCAAATACATTACTTCAATACAAGCATATGAAACCATTGTGGTAAAGACATCAGACAACAGATACTTAATTTCAAACCACTGTCCATAGAGATTTTTTACAAGCAATATACTAATAAAAACCGTTGTTGTTTTAAAAATAATTCAACGTATTTTATGCTAAACCATTGTCGTAAACACTTTCAGACAACAGTTTGTAGAAAGGAAACCATTGTGTTAAACTATTAAGACAATGGGGTTGTTCTACTAAAACCGTCGTAAATATTTAGATCACACAATACTCTTTTGGATAATAAAGCCTTGTCTGAAAATTAAAACAACAACATTTGCTAGTTAATAAACAATTGTTGATTTGTTTGTCAGACAATTGTTTCTACTTGAACCGTTGTTGTTCTCGCGTTTCAGACAACATTTTTTAAGACAAAACCCGTTGTCTGTAGGGAATCAGACAACGGACGCGTCCGTTGTCTGAGCTGCGTAACAGACGGCATCTCGATAGACAACGGTTTTCCAGGGCAGCAGACAACGGGCAAAAAGCCTTGTCTGATTCAATTATTCTTGTAGTGAAATTTAATATGCATATTATGCTTAATTAAGATTTTGAAGAACAAGTTTATACCTTATAGTCATTGATATGAAATTAACAAAATAAAAAATATATAAATTTAATTTAGACGCCTAGCATGTATATATATACAAACATTTGTCCTATTCATCAACACAGAGAATGTATATCCTTATAAATGGATCATGCTAGGCTAAAGTAATAATTTGAAAATAAATATATCTTTTTCATTTTAACATAAAGGTAAAAGTGATATAATTTTCTATGTCTACATAAATAAATAATTTCTCATATATATATATATATATATATAGAAATTTATCTTTAAAATAAAATGGTCATATAGATTAACCGATCTATTCATTCTTTGAATTTGTAGGAATCAGAATGAATTTGGGATAAATAAATATTTTTTATTTAAACGGTCTAAAATAGAGATTAAAAATATATTTCATTTCTCACCATATCGTTTTTTATCCTCACATACAAAATTTACATTTGTCTTTTCCCATTTCTTAATTTTCCCCTTCAACTTACATTATTTTTTTAAATTTAATTTATTTCATTCCTTCCAATCAATACAACATTATAGTTTTATTTGTTTACACATGTACATATCAAGTTACATTTTTATATCAAGTTTAATTATACTAAGATGAAAACAGCCACAATTAGATGTGCATTAATTAGGATTATTAATGAATATACATTTAGCTAATATGTGAACAGATATCAAGAGATATTATAATATCCAAAAGATTTCCAGAGTCTAAACACTATATAATATTGTCATATTGTGCAGATATGTAGTCACAAACTACAGCTTCTTTACAGACATTCTGTTTCATGGATATGAAAACCGGCAACTTTCCAATAACCAATAAGTTTCGACTTAATCCATATGCAAAAGAATGGGATCCATATACTATTTGGGCATCCACAGTGAAGAGAACAAAATACATCACTTTTTCTAAATACGATTCGGCCCCAAAAGTGGACGATATTCGTATGCATTTTACTAGGTAATTTATACAAAATCCGATTGTTTACAGGTCATTCTGGAAGAAATATGCAAGATTACCATTGGCTTCGTTTAACATAGTCTATAGAAAATGGTTATATATATATATATATACACACACACACACACACTTTTTTACCATTGTGAAAGTTTTATTAATCCTTGTGTACTTTTTTTTTGTTTCTAGAATCTGAATGTTTTCTTACTTTCTGTGCAAATAAATTATTTGGAGATGTCATACCAGGATGATGGAAGGCCTCCGGCGCACGGTAAAATAATATTTAAATCATTGACAGTAGCATACTTCTTGCTATGGAAGAGAGAGTACGTGTATATATTGGTCAATGGGAAGCAGCTGCGTTTGAAGAACTTCAAATAATTTGACTAGCCACATCCATTGATATCGTTTATGTGATGTGTTTGACAGTGTAATAAGTTGAACTGTGGAATTATATGCCTTGAATAATCCACTTTTACTGCTGTATTTGTCACTTTTGGTATAATATCTTGATCGAGACATGTGATGGTGTGTTTTTCCTGGCACGAAACATCGTTGATACTATAATTCTTGGTTAATCTCTTGATGGTTTATGTCATTGTTATAATGGTTACAAGCTATATATTGTATTTTTGATTTGTAATTTAAAAAATCGTAGTGCAATATATATGTATATATATTAAGGAGCTAACTCTAATTCAAACAATTCTTATGGGGAGACCACTTAAATTACCAAAATATTTTAACAAATCACTAAATTACATTAAATAACTTATAAGCAAATTACTAAATTGTCAGAATATAGATCTCAAAACTTTGGGTAACTGATCTAACGATGTGAACACGTACATGTGAAGTGGTGGTGGTGAATTATAAGAATGCAGCTTTATGAAGCTCGTGGCCGGTGGTGCTCAAGGACGTCTTGGTGGTGACTGAGAATAAATCCAATGCAATACTTTGATTTTGTTGTTATATTATAGCCAAATGTAAAAAAAAATCAATTACAAAAGGGGTTTATATTTAAATACATCCATGTACAAATGTACAAATGTATCAATGTACAAAGGGGGTTTATATTTGTAATCATTTTTGAGATATCTAGCATTGCTCCAAGACATATAGTAATTTAAACTAGATAGTTGGGTTCTGATTACGACTTTATGATGAAAATAGAAAATCATTTGTGTATTGAAGTCAAAATATGATATATCACACAATCAAACCAAAAAGTAATTATCATCCTCTGGTTATAAATTTCTTAATCAAGCCCCTTTCAAATTGATGGTTGTTCATGGTGCATAGAAATAAAATTAATTTTTAAAACTTTAATTTTTATGAGCCATAAACACCACCAAATTGAAACAACTTATACGCGGATGGCAGATGCAATATATTCTAAATAAGATGAACTAATATAAACTAGTATTATGAGTATATACATGGAGATAGACACTGATATCCAAGTTCGGAATGTGAAAGGAAAATGGTATATATGTGGATTTTTTGGGAAATACAGGTGGGGAGAGAAAAGTAAATTCCCATCCATATCATCGGTTACATTTCTAAAACCTACAGGTTCTTTTTCTTTTTGGTGTTAGTGTAATTTGGTTGTATCTAAGTACTTTTGTATATATAGATGAAAAGTATTGATGTTGACTGTACTCGTAAAAAATTTCAGTCTATATGAAAATGGACAATCATCATTGGAAGATTGAAACATGAAAATTTCAATTTTTTTAAAAAGACCATACTCTATATGAAAATAGTACCAGTATTATAGTATATATATGTGATTTCCTAATTTTGGAAAAAAATCCTAAACATATGTGTACTCGTGTACCATCTTTTGGGTTGAAGGATGTGGATGGTAAACATATGTTATATGTCCGTCCAACATTCCTTATAACATTGTTCTCTCATATTCCTGATAACCCTAATTATATTAACCCTAAACCCCAAATCCTCTTTCTTCCCTTTTCTACTTACTCTTCACCTCATTCCTTTCTTCTTTCAATTCTCTCACCCCTTTTTTCCGCATCTTTTTTCATATTCCCCTAATGAAACAAACAAACTCCGCCTATTCAAACTCAAGCTCTTATCTTATTTATAGCATCTACTAGCAGTTACTCAAAACAAAGTTCATTATGCTATAAAGATAATCTTGATGGATTTGGTATCCAAGGCATTAGGTATTATATATCTTTCAATATTATAATATGAAAGAACAAAAAAAGACCACAGCAAACTGAGATATATGTAAAAATATAAGAACTGAGATAAACTCTTTTGTTGTATTAAAACTGAGAAAAACAGATGGTTCTGTGGTACATCACAAGAACACAACAAGCTGAATATAAAGACCAAACAAACAGGAGTGGAAGCTACAAATCAGCAACTCACTCACGACTCCTTCAATCACTTCTAACGTTAACATAAACATAACAATTATCTCCTGGAATGTCTCCACTACTCTAAGACTTATTCAAACAAATCCACTACTCTAAGACTTATTCAAACAAAACATTATCTAAATAAATAACTAAACATATGAATATAGAATTAAACTCCAACAATCTCCCCCTTAATTCTATATTCATCTATCAATTGTTCAGCTACCCGTATGGCATGCCTTGAACTGAAACATCTTTTTCATGCCCGTATGGCAAATACATTGATCCAGCCCGTGTGACCTTTCTGTGCCCATATGGCACCACTGATCACAGCTCATTTTGGCTTACTTGTTTGCCCGTCTGGCAATTTATTTCCTGCCCATATGGCATCCATTTCACAGCCCTTATGGCTATTATTCACAAGCCCGTATGGCTTGTCTTTGTTGGCCCATATGGCCTTTACAGCAATGCCGGTTCGTCGTCATGAAGCCGTGCTAGATTTGCTTCTTGACAGTGTTCTTTCTTTCGTCGAGGTTTGTCACACTCTGAGGCGAAGTGACCATAAATGTTGCAATTGAAACATTTTATCTTGCTCTTGTCCAGTCTGCCCTTCCATTTCTGAGCTAAGAGAAGCTGTTGTTGCTCACTTTGCTCACTCCTACCTTTCATTCTTTCTTCATGGGCCTTGAGACGTCCCACCAGTTCTTCAACTGACATGGCTTTAACATCTCCAAATTGTTCAATGTTTGAAGCTATTTGGAGGAACTTATCAGGCACAGCACGTAGAATCTTCCTTACAATACTGAATTCTTCCATAGCCTCTCCAAGAACTCGAATGTTAGTCACAATGCCACTCAGTTTCAAGCAGAAATCTTCTATCTTCTCTGAGTCTTTCATCATGAGAGACTCGAATTCTCCCTTTAATGTCTGCAGCCTAGCCTCCTGTACTCGTTCCACCCCCATACACATTGTCTTGATTGCCTCCCAAGCCTCCTTTGCTGTTTCCTTTTCTGCAATGGCCAACAACACATCCTTAGGCACACCTTGATAAATGGCTGCAAGAGCCATCTGCACAGTCCTTTCATCTACTTCAGCCCTGGGATTTTTCTGTTCAATAGCGCCCCAAACGCCTTGTGCCTTCATGAAGACCTTCATTTTTAGGGACGAGGCAGTGTAGTTGCTCTTGGTTAGCATAGGGTAGTTCACAGCCACAGCACCTTCCTTTATTCTTGGTGTCTCCATGGATTCTGATGTGTGTCGTGGTTGATACTTTGGCATAAACAGGACCTTCGAACCTGGGGTGCTCTGATACCAACTGAAAGAACAAAAACAGACCACAGCAAACTGAGATATATGGAAAAATACAAGAACTGAGATAAACTCTTTTGTTCTATTAAAACTGAGAAAAACAGATGGTTTTGTGGTACATCACAAGAACACAACAAGCTGAATATAAAGACCAAACAAACAGGAGTGGAAGCTACAAATCAGCAACTCACCCACGACTCCTTCAATCACTTCTAACGTTAACATAAACATAACAATTATCTCCTGGAATGTCTCCACTACTCTAAGACTTATTCAAACAAATCCACTACTCTAAGACTTATTCAAACAAAACATTATCTAAATAAATAACTAAACATATGAATATAGAATTAAACTCCAACATAATATGTAAAGATCAAAAACACCATAACAACACTTATTTTAAAAAAATGGATGATAAATTTGGTTCTCCTGGTCATTTCTCCCCTTAACTCTGCTATCAAACCATGGATATTTGAATTAAGCCGAATCTGTGGAGCGAGGACTGGAAACCTTAATCTGTTAATCTGTTACTAAGCCGAATTAGCAGACTTTCGGATTTCTAGTAGCACAGAGATACTTGACTTCGTGGGAGGAAGCATGGTTGTCGCCCCCTTATTAATGGCAACGATCGCCTTCCCTAATGGGAAGGTATTAGGAACTATACCTTCCGGTAGAGAGATGAGGGGACGACACCCAAGCTATGAATCCGGGTCTTCCTAGAATCGATAAGATTGTTGTTGCAGGCACATCTACGACTTTTTATTCCCAATTATGGATCTAAGTCTTATACTCAGAACAAATAGAATTTATAGAACAAACACACTAACAATACTTATTTTCAAAGTGATGTTTTGATTAAGGTAATCTCAGTGTGGTGGATTTAAGTCTATAGCCAATATAAGAAAAGAAAAGAGCTATTAGTCAAAAATTCTAACTAACTTTCTATTTTTTTTTAATTTAACTTACGAACTTATTTTTTCTCATGTAAACTCAACGAACTTTGTAAAATTGTGAAAAAAAGATAACGATAGCTAACTATTATTTATCAATTTATTTTTGTCAATCCATATAAAAAATGTTATATATTTCATTATATTATTATAAACGAATAATCATTATATTTCAAATAATATATTTTTATTTACATAATATATGAATACATTTCATCGAATAATAAATTTTAAACATATTAATAAGTCTAAGTCATATCTTTTTAAAAAATGTCTCTAAAATTGATTGTTTCTTACCTCCACCAAAATGCTATCTTATCCTTAATTTTGTATAATACATAGTAATGTGCACTTTATCTGTTCAATGCATGTATGTATAGTACAACTAATCTAAAATTTTAAAAAAAATGAAGTAATTAAAATTTACAGAAAGTTATAACCACGGTGAGTTCCAGGAACATTTGAACATAATATAATTAAAAAAATTCTAAATATATTATATAAATGAATTAATATTCATTTATCAATAAATAAATATTATATTCATTTATCAATAAATAAATAATCTCCCTAAATGAATATATATTTTTGATCCTAGCGTATTCATTTATCGAGGTTTTACTGTAATATATAAATAGAGTCTTACTCCACTACAAATCACATTTAATTTACAAACTGAAAACCACATATATAATCCACCTCACACGCATGTTCCCATATCCCTTTCCGTCTCTTATTCTCTCTATGTATCGATATACATATGGCGTACAACACTAAATATAATTTAATCACATACCTAATTTAAATATATTTAATACAATTATATTATTTATTTTTTCATATATATTAAATATAATATATCAATTTATTAAATTGTAAGATTTAAACATAAATCACTAAATTGTCACTAAATTTACACTTCAATCACCAATTCGTATTAGTGAAATAACTAGTTTATATTACAGAAATCACCATTTTCTTTTAAAAAAATCACTACATATTCGACCGTTCTTCTTTTCCCCTTTTGATCTTCATCATTCTATATTTTATCTCCGGTAACTATGGTATGCAACAAACATTATTTCCGATGAAAATCACTGCCTCTAATCATTACTTTTCATTATCAAAATTCGAAAAACAAAATAAAATAATACTTCAACATCTCTAATTAACAACAATACCATTGATTCATATCATTATCACTCCGACAAATTGATATTATCATCCCTACAAATCAATGTTATCATGTCACTGATGAAGAACACATCGCATCAAAGAAGAAAGTCATCGAATGAGAAGGTAATCAGAATCAATGTTAGTGACAAGTTATGAGATTTACTAATTATACGGAGGTGATAATACGTATATATATGTATGTATATATGCACAAATTAAAAATTAGATAGGGAAGATGAAGATTAGAGGGATGAATGAGAGAGAAAGAAGTTGGATAAGATTTTTCTCGAGAAAATTTTTGATGGGAAAGATGAATATTAGAGGGATAAAGGGGACAGAAAGAGGTTGGATAAGATTTGTATGGTGGAGATTTAATTAAAATCAAATAAACTAATAGTTATGATGAGTTTCTAGTAAGTTTCTATTTGAACAAAAGCTTATATAAATATAGAAGTATGAAAGAAAAAAAATTGTCATATTTTTTGTTAATAAATTAAGTATGAGTTTTCTTATATTTCAATACCCATTAGTAACTAATTCAAAAGAATTTATTATGTATTTAATCTAACATGACATTTTGTTATGGGTTGACAAAAATAGATATTGATAAATAATAGGTAACTATAGTTATCTTATTTTCACAATTATATAAAGTTCATTGGGTTTATTGAAGAATAAATAAGTTCATAGGTTAAATTGCAAAAAAATAGAAAGCTTGTTGTGTTTTTTGGCTAATAAATCAAAAGAAAATACAATAATAACATTTATTTTCAATCTTATATGCGGAAAAGTATGGATCAAACTTTTTAAATAAAGATACGAAAGAGACACACATTTCTAAAAAAAACTCTACCGAGTAATCACTACAAGAAAAACACGATCATACAACACTTATTACACAACAGTTAAAAAAATAACCTTTGTCCCAAAAAATTAAACAACAGTGTATGTTTATTTTTTGGAAAACTGTTGTGTGACTATGGCTACGACAACCGTTATTGAACTTATTGTAAACCGTTATCTCTGTGATGTACCTTTGATCATACCAGACAAGTGTTATCAATGCAATCGTTGTCTCATATCTTTCACACAAGGGTTATAATCCCTTGTTGTTCTTTTAAAAAACCGTTGTGTGACTATGACTACGATAACTATTATTGAACTTATTATAAATTGTTGTCTCGGTGGTGTATCTTTGATCAGACCAGACAAGTGTTTACACAACGGTTTGTAAATGAAACAGTTGTCTTCAGCACTTCCATACAAGCCTTTTTAAATTTAAACCATTGTCATTAACTTATTTATACAAGTGTTTTACAAATAAACCATTGTCTTCTGTGACCGCACGTGATTGGTGGAAAAACTTTCACCTGGATTGCTGAGGTGGCAAAATAAGAGCCCTCGATTGAAATAAGATTAGATATTAGCCCTTAGATTAAGAAAAAATATATATATATTTACACAACGGTTTGTAAATGAAACTGTTATTTTCAGCACTGCTATACAAACATTTTTAAATTTAAACCATTGTCATAAACATATTTATATAAGTGTTTTACAAATAAACCATTGTTATGTGTTTAATGCTTATTTTACAACAATTTTACCTGGAAAACCGTTGTCTTCGTTGAACTCACACAACACAATTTCTAAGAAAACCGTTATCTGTTTCACAAAAGATGACAAAAATGACCTTTTCATAATAAGATGAAAAATATTTTTAAACACATTTTATTAGTTTAGTTAAAAAAACACATAAAATAAATTTTAAAAATTTTAGTTTTTTTTATACATAACTAAAACCAAAAATTTTTAACATCCGTACGGTTGGATCATCGAAAAAAATATTTTTAATTTTATATGAAGCTAATTATAGTTTTATAAAAATCCCTTATGCTTTTATCATAACTTTTAAACAAGAAAACATACTAGTAACTCTTATTCCAACCATAAAAGTATCTACTAATTATTATCAATATATATATTTGTACAAATACATAATATAAATATATTTTTCTAAGTTGTAGTTGAAAAAAAAATTAAAATTCGTAAAAAACGAATCGTTTTAAGCATTTAAAAATATAAGAAAACAGACAACGGTTTTTACACACAAAATCGTTGTCTTTATGAACGTCATGAAATGGTTTTTTCTCAGAGTGTTGTGTCATGTTATTTCATACAATATTTATTTGACAACGGTTTTATGTAGAAAACCGTTTTCTTCATTTAACTCATACAACACAATTTCTAAGAAAACCGTTGTCTGTTTCACAGAAGATGACAAAAATTAACTTTTCATAATAAGACGAAATTTTTTTAAACACATTTTATTAGTTTAGTTAAAAAACACATAAAATAAATTTTAAAATTTTTAGTTTTTTTATACATAACTAAAACCAAAAAATCTTAACATCCATATGGTTGGATCATCGAAAAAAATATTGTTAATTTTATATGAAGCTAATTATAGTTTTATAAAAATCTCTTATGCTTATATCATAACTTTTAAATAAGAAAGCATACTAGTAACTCTTATTCCAACCATAAAAGTATCTACTAATTATTATCAATATATATTTGTACATATACATAATATAAATATATTTTTCTAAGTTGTAGTTGAAAAAAAATCAAAATTCTTAAAAAACGAATCGTTTTAAGCATTTAAAAACATAAGAAAACAGACAACGGTTTTTACACACAAAATCGTTGTCTTTATAAACTTCATACAACGGTTTTTTTCTCAAAGTGTTGTGCCATGTTATTTCATACAATATTTATTTGACAATGGTTTTATGTAGAAAATCGTTGTCTTCATTTAACTCATACAACACAATTTCTAAGAAAACCGATGTCTGTTTCACAGAAGATGACAAAAATTACCTTTTCATAATAAGACAATATTTTTTTAAAACACATTTTATTAGTGTAATTAAAAAAGTACACAAAATAAATTTTAAAGATTTTAATTTTTTTAAGACATAACTAAAATCAAAAGATCTTAATACTGTTGGAACGTCGAAAACAATATTTTTAATTTAATATGGAGCTAATTATAGTTTTATTAAAACCCCCACTGCAATTATAACCTAATTTAATATTGAGCTAATTATAGTTTTATCATATATCAGTTTTGCCAAGTTTAGCCCATAAACAATTGCTGTATGAGCTATGTCTTGTGTCCTTACCCGTGATGATGCCAAAATATATCTTATGCATATATGAAAGTGAGATCTAAATTTCGTCAAGAGGTAATATATTATATATACGTGAATGGAATTTCATGTTATGTTTTGCAACTGGAATGAGTTTGAATTCCTCACTACCAACATAGGATCTGACAGCTGAATGCACTGCTATGATGAAGAGTATCTACCAAGTGAAGTTGAGTTCCCAGAAATTTGAAACTACAGAGATGGAGGAAATGGACCACATCTCTAGTGAAGATAGAGCTGGAGGTCGCATGCACATTTTAAGGATTACTTGTTGCCTGAATTACTAATGAGTAGGTTTATGATTGAAAAGGTATGAAGTTATGCATAAAACAGTCAATAATTATCTGCGTATAAAGTATTTTTAAGGATTACTTATTGCTTAACATGAATCATATAGATAAGAGCAGAATCTTTTGTTGAGGATGTGCTTGTGAATGGTGAACCAAGGACTTCTGGAGAACAAGTGATCTTGACAGGTTCCCATCTATTAGAGTTACATGCTGCAAATGCCAAAGACATGAAAATTGTTATAGAGATGATTATGTATGCAATTTTTACATTAAAAATTTGTAGGACTTGTAGAGACATGAGATTGCTATGTATGTAATTTTTACATTAAAAGTGTAGATCAATTAGAAATTTTTATATTGATAAATTTATTGATTCATTATTTGGTTAGGGGTGTTATTTAAAATCATTTTTTTATGTACATAAACCATTGTCTAATATAGAGAAACACAACACACACTATAAAATATTTCATCTTGTGCTAGTTGTGTAAATAAAACAAATACAACGCATTAAAAGAAATAAAATCGTTGTCTATAGAGAACTACAATAACAGTTCTTGGAATAAGAATCAATTGTGTGAAAGGCCCTTATGTGTTGCATTTGTTTCTAAAAATACTTGTGGACTAACTTATGCAACAATAGTATTTAAAGAACCATTGTCTTAACCCTTGAATAACAACATATGTTATTTTTAAAACACTTGACTGACTTCATTTCAGACAAGAGTTTTGAACCATAGTGTTGTTGTTTCTAGGTGTTATACAACGGTGTCCAGAACATGGGGCGTTGTTCTGTAATCTTTTGGACAAAGGTTATCATACCGTTGGCTTTTGTACCCGTTGTCTTTTCTATATTATAACAAGCCTGTTGAACCGTTGTATTCCTTTTTTTGTGTAACAGTTTAAACAAGCGTTGTTTGGTCGCAATCACATGGCACCTCAATAGATTACGGAAAATTGAGATGCCAGACAACGGTGTAAAACCGTTGTATGAGCCTGTTTTTCTTGTAGTGCATATATTCAGCCTCTCAAATTAAATTTAGGGAATATTAACCATTCTTCTTGGGCTAACAACATGGAAGATTAATCAAGGATTTAGAATGAACCTAATACCACTACAAGGATGAAGGCGAAGGAAATCTCACCGCAGATCCTCTTGGACAAGGTATGCATGACTCCTCTAATCAAAATAACTTAAATTTAGTTAAATTCATATTCTAATAAGATTTAAATTCTAATAAAAAATAGTCATAAGACCATATCTTACCAAACTTGTAATGCTCCAATCCCATATGAAGTAAATTGAGATAATTTATTTAGTATATAACTATATAAGCAATGGTTTTACTATTAAGTGCACCAACAAATCATGATATTTTGGGGCATGTGGTGGGTAAGATTACCCAAATTGTTGTATTTAGGTCAGTTTACTTAGACTTATTTCAGATTCGGAAGTCGGGACTTGTTAACAATTAAAATATTAAATATTTAAGATTTTAATTAATTATTATTTTATAATAAACAATAATAAAATTTTAATAATAATAAATTTTTTATTATAAACAAATTGAAGTTCAGGAATTTTCAAATGAGACAAGTCACTTGTCTAGTACGAGCCGAGTAGAGTTTACTCGTAAATAAATTGAGTTTAGTTTAGAAATGGAGATGTGAGTTTAATAATTAAAAATATTTTAAGTCATAAATAATAAAAATAATAATATAATTCTTTATTTGTTATTATAAACAAACTCGAGCCGAGTCAAATTTTAGAGTTCATGCCAAACTTTAATTGAGTTTGATACTTAGTCACCTTATAAGCTGGTGTAACAAAAACAAGTTTAAATTTGTTCGAACTGGGCTCGTTTACGAACTCGAATAGAGTCGAGTCTTGTTAAATCAGTTCAAATTCAAGTTAATTAGGTACAATCATAATTGCAGTAATTTTATCTATTATATCTTTTAATTATATTTCTAGTTCTATCTTTCAATAAGATTTGTACATATATGTGTTTTTCATATAATTTACATGTCTATTAATATTAGAACAAAAATAAATTAACTCTAAAAACTGTAACATGGCAACTTACAACTGATAAGGTAGAAACTAAATTAAGTCAATATATACATTTTAGGCAACAAAGTGTTACCACCATCTACCAGCAGCCGTTAATTTTTGGTTTATATTTGTAAAGCAAGATACAAGGATATTTGTCTATTATACATCTGTTTAGTCAATTTTATTTCACACCATGGTATTACAACTATATATGTGTGCGTGTGTGCGCGTCTTAGGTTTTTAGAAGAGGACGAAGTGTTCAAATTTGTTCAATGACATCAAATTCAGAATTGTTCATGGCAAATAAAAATAAAATTAATTTTTAAGAATTAATATTTTAGGAGCCATAAACACCCATGAATTGAAAACACCTGCACCCTTGTATAAGTATAAGTTATGCAACTACAAATATAGATATGTAAAATATCATTTATAGTTATACATTATAAACTAGAAAATATTTACGGATGCAATTATAAGAGACTCGTGAACTAATATAAACTTGTATTGTAAGTATATACCTGGAGATCAACATTACCTTTGTATAACAATATGCAACTTGAAATTATATATATGTAACATATCATTTGTAGCTATGCATAATGAACTAGGACATATTTATTGATGCAGTTATAAGAGACCGTTGAACTAATATAAACTTGCTGTATTTTAGGTATACAAGTGGATATCGACACAGTATCACAGGTTAGGATTACGAAAGGAAAATAACATCTGTGTTTTTTTAGTAATATTATAAATAAAGAGATGGACATGTATCAAGGTCCACCACATCTCCAAAGGAGGAAAGCATAGTTCAAAACTCAAAGAGCTACATCAGAATCCGACCATAAGATCATAAGATAAGCACTGGTTTTATTAAAATATAAAAATCATTAACTCATAAAAAACAGGAAGATAACTAAGAACTAGGTTGTCCTCGTTTAGAAGCCTTCCCCCTGCTGCTGCCAGCTGCACTCCAATGTCCGAATTTTTCATCATTACCTGCTGCCAAACCAACAACCACCACCCTGCGTCCGTCAACCATCCGTTCACCATTGGCATTATGTTCTTCCAAAAGCTCCAGCATCTCATTCGGAGAGACAACTTGAGGAGAAGAATCAATCTCATGAGCCACCACCACCCTGCGTCCGTCAACCATCCGTTCACCATTGGCATTATGTTCTTCCAAAAGCTCCAGCATCTCATTCGGAGAGACAACTTGAGGAGAAGAATCCATCTCATGAGCCAATGTCTGATCTCGCTCATGTTGTTGTGATTGCTCCCTTGGAGGACTTTGGTCAGCAACCTGCACATTCATAGATTTAACAGAGTCATCTAGAACAATTATGTCTTTTTCATCTTCGGTACCATAGTCGGCAGGAAGCTTGGATTTCTTCCTAGAATAAACAGCATATGATTCAGTTCTCTTCCTAGAAACAGATGTTTGAGTGGACTCAGTGGAGTTAGAGTGATACACATCACTAGGACTAAAGATGGTTCCAAAACGAGTATAAGTCTTCGGCACAATAAGGAGAAGATTCTTGACTTCAGGACAACTCTTGATATGATGGGCAGTAGAAAGGCACATCTCACAAATAGAACCCTCATTAAGATATTTAACTTCCACCCTTGCTAAGAATTTATCAGAATGACCAGGCATGGAAACAAAAATATATCTTGGCTTGGAGCTCAAAACCCCACCTTCAAGCTTAATAAAGGCTGTATCCCTTGGCTCACAGATGTTAGCACTGAACCAAGTTTCTTTACCAAAAGCTAAAGGCTTTCCAATAGCGCTGCCAATGGAACAAAGCCCTTTGACAGACCAGTAAAAGAAGGGAATCTTACTGAGCTGAATCCAGAAAGTTTCCTTCGCTGCAGGATGGACTGTATGAAAGTGTTCTATCCAGGGCTTAAGACGCATAGTGCGAGAAAGAACAGAAATAGCACTATAACGCAGAGCTCTTTGCAAACAATCTAAATTTTCAAAAACAAGAACATAATAACCCAAGAAGTGTTCATAGAAACGCCTAAGACCAATCTTTTCATATTTATCAAGCACATAATCTTTAATTTCATGGTAATCAGCAGTATCATTATCAGCAAAGAAACCTATACAACTAAATTTCCAAAATGGATTAGCACTGTTTATGATTTCATTCGAAAGTTTAACACTAACCAATCCATTAGATTTGTATAGAGTAGTGTGTGGCATATGAGAAATCATTTCATGTTGCACAAAATCCTTCATTTCTCGTAAATCTATGTTAGGATTAGGAGAAACCTGTGAAGAAGCCATTAAATTGATTCTGTATCGATGTGGGCTTGGTTCTTTGCTAGATTCAGCACCTCGTGATACACGGGGTTTACAAGAAATATCATCGTCAACATTAAAGAGAGGATTAGGAATCGTCTTCAGATTAGAGCTACCCGCACCTGCCATGGATGTTCGAGGAGAAGGTGAAAATAAATTGTAAGAGAGCAGCTGAGAGAAGAAGTAAAGACTGAAAAAAGGGTTAAAAAATTTAGTAAAATTGGAGAGAGAAAGGGGAAAGAAAATGAACAATTGGGTAGAGGTGGGGAAGAAAGAGAAAGGAAAATATATCTGGGTTATGTCTAGCATGCTGATTATATAAGTAATATTGATTATATAAGTAATATAGGTGGGGAGAAAAAAGTAAATTACTATCTAAATCATACGTTACATTTCCATAACCTACGTTATCTTCTTTTTTCTATTTACTTTTTTAGGTGTATTTAAGTAATTTTGTATATACATGACAAGTGACCCATCAAAACATATATTTCTTCGTCATCTACGCTCATCTCAGCAAAAAAGTTGAAATATGTTGAAATATGTACTCAGGCCTTGTTAAACAAGTTGAAGTTTGAGTTAATTAGGTGTAGTCCCAGCTAATTGCACTACTTCTGTCTATTTTATCTTTTCAATTATATTTCTAATTCTATCTTTTAAATAATACTTATACATCTTTATATGTGTGTGTTCTTCATATATAACTTCTATTTATAATTTTAACAAAAGTCATTAACTTCTAGTAAATTATATATATAATAACTTTCTAAAAATGTGTATATATATTATTACTTTTAGTCCCTAATTCATTTTTAATATATGAATTTTTAATTATTAATTCTTTCTTTTATTATTATTCAAAATATATTCAATAAAATATTGAAAAATTGAACATGCCAATCAACAATGTACGCAATATAGGACACCTTGTACTACTTTTTCAAACCTTTATAGTAAATGTCTGGGTTGATCAATTTTTTTTTAAAATTATATTAAATTAATCGGTAGGTGCTCAATGGTTGAAAATTAAATTAAATTTATTAACTTTATTTTATTGTTTTGGCATAGGCTTGTAATTTACTACTTTCTACTACTAGATAGCTAATTCTTTTTTTTTATTGCATTTATTTCAAAATCATATTTTTAAATAAATTTATAAAGTTCAGAGAATGATTTTAAAAAAGGTTGCAAACAGGTGTCAAAATTTTGTACAATTTCAAATAAATTCAGAGTTAGCTAGGATTGTTGTGGTACTAGTAATTATTAGTAATGAATACTGGTAATTATGAGTAATTAAGCCATTAATACTGAGTACAATAAATTATTTCATAAATATATAGATAATTGTTGGTTCACAATTATACTAACCACTAACACAGGACCCCCACATATAATTAGTACTTCACATTTTTAAAAATATGGCTTTAAAATCTTTTGGGATGAAATTTTAATTATTGAAAAAATGATTAAGTTTATTGCATAAAATAAAGGTTATTCGATACTTTTTGATCTTAAATATATCAAATATTATCTATAACAATTACAATTAAAATACCAATAAACTACTTTTTGCAAAAAAATGGTAAAAATAATTTAGTCCACCTACAATGGCAAATATGCGTTACATCATGTGTAACGGACATATCTGTGGATTCCCGTGGATGTATATATAACCACCCTATCGGCCCATTTCTCTTGAGCGATATTATCAAAGTTATAGTGTATCAAGTAATTCTCTACTTTCTTTCTTTCAATTTAATTATAAACAAATAAACAATGGCCCAGCCACACACATTCATTTGTGAGGAGTGCCGCCTAAGGTTCCGAAGTTCCACCAGGTTTTACGAGCACATAAGAATATTCCACACACCTACGAATGAAGAACCAGAAGCGGCTGGGGAGGAGATGCCTGTTGAGGAGGTTGTTGTGGGGGCTCCCACACAGCCATCTAGGAGGAGCCCTAGGGCACAACTACTCGGGGAAGCCGCGCAACAGCAGCCGCCAATGCCAGGTGCCACAGAAGCAGTGTGCCGGACTAGATCGCGTTCAGTTTTTGATTCAAACAGTGTGGCTGAAGGGAGCAGCAAGAAGGGAAAGAAGATATCTAAGAAGGCCAAGCCAAATCGGGCTCTCGAAGATGCTGTTGCTGTTGTGGAGGCACCACAGCCGCCTCCTTCCCCTGTCGGTCTGCCACAGGGCCCACAACCACAGGGGGAAATCGAGGTCCAGCAGCCGGGGGGGCCCGCCCAATGTTCGACTTAAACAAGCTTCCTGACGAACAGGATTTATAGAGATTTTGTTAAGAAATATATTAGAATATTGCTGAAATTAAAATATTTTATAAGGATATTGATATGTTTCCATTATTGAGAGATATTATACTTGTTAATCAAGTTTTGTAATATATATATATATATATATATATATTGAATTATTATGAATGAGAAAAATGAGATATTGAGAATTTTATCATGGCATCAGAGTCATGTTAGATTATTTGTGAGATGAAGGAGATAAGAAGCGATGAAGAAAACAATTTTCAAGAGTGAAAATAAAATTATAGAGGAAAAAAAATCTTACAAGAGTTTGTGAGATGTGAAAAAAAATATCCACGAGAGGTCATGTGTATGAGATTGACCTATAAGAGTTTGTGGGTTGATTAAAAAAAAAATCTGTGAGAGGTCGTGAATATGAAAAAAAATAAAAAAATCTTGTGAGAGTTCGTAGTTGTGACAATAAATAAGAAGATCACATGAATGATTTAGTGGCAGATGGAAACAGTAACATTGATGAAGAAGGCGGTAAAAAAGATAATGAAATTCGAAGAATTGGAGTTTTTTTGTGTAAGTTGGACATTCAAAATCTTCATATCTTCATGCTATATATATTCAAGTCTTGTAATCTATATATATTGAATTACTATGAATGAGAAAGAAGGAAGATTGAGAATTTTATCGGATTTTAAATAATTTTGGCACCCGTTCCTGTTTTATTTTCTTCTTCTTTCTTTTTTATTAGTTTCTGTGTTTTAGGGTGTTTTTTTTCCAAATTGTATGGGGTATTGGAATCACTGAATAATGGATAAATGGTACTCCTTGCGTGTCTTAATACTTTTCCTCTTGCAATTCAAATAAATTTTCTTATTTTCATTTTGGACCATAAAAACAAATAAATTTATACATATATATTGCCACCATCTCTGGTTCATTGAGATCAAAAGGGAAAACATAATTCATTTCTGAACAAACAGGGAAAAACAATGATGCAGAGAGACTATTTTTTCAATTTATATTTTCATAAAACTTTGTTGTATAAGTGTGAGATTTTAGGATAATCCTTGTACATGTAATCTTAAGTTTTGATTGGTTGTTCAAAATTAATCTTTTAAGCTAATTGATTGAAAGTATTAATAGTGTATTAACAAGTACTTCGGTTCTCAAGTAACTCAACCCTTAATTTTATTAAAACCTGTGTCATTCACCAAACCGGAAAAGAAAAAAGAGACGGAGGGAGGATGTTGTTTAGATGGGGCTATTATTTACCTAATGATATACTCCGTCCCAATTCAAGTGACTTTGACTTTTGCGGTTCGATTTGACTAAAATTTGATCGAATATTATAAATTAGTACCTTTAAAACTCATCATATTATAAATTAATACCTTTAAAACTCATCAATTAAAATTTAAAATAATTTTAAAAATAGAGGGTCGCCACCATTAAAAATAGAGGTCAATTTAGTTATTTGATTTCGATTGGAACTTTTGGTGTTTCAACAGCTGATTTAGTTATTGTGTTGAACATTTAGTTTATTAATATCGTTGAATATTTGGTGTTTGGCATGTTAAATAGTTAATTTATTTGAATTAGGTTTGTTTAAGAATTATATTTATTAAGCGGTTTGAACAAGAATGAATGTTATTAATGTAATAATTTGCATTGGATTTATTTAGATTTTGTATTAGTTTGTTTTTTGATTGACAGTGTACATGATATATATATATATATATATATATATATATATGAAAAAACTAACGATGCCGTTATAATTGACTAGTTTTGTCAAACCACTGTTGTTTTTTAGAATTAGATGTCCAAAACACCTACAATCTACTTATGAAACCCGACCTTATTCAAACCAAACCGGACCACCATGATAGATTTTAGTTGGTCAGCCTGTGAGCACAAAGTTTCTGACCATTCTTACACAGTGGATTGGTTTTGCTAATCCGACCGTCCTTTTCATCCATTTTGAAGGTTATTTTTAGGTTAAATTTTGAGATGATGTGGCAGTACCACGTGTCGTGGGTCCTAAACACGTGGTAGTGAGGCATCAAATTAAGTGGGTCCAACACATCAGTCGGGTCCCGCCATATGCCGTTACACGGGGATCTTGAGTCAAATCAAGGCAAAACTAAACCCGAGGGGATTTCTCTAAAACCGACTAGGGTTAACCTGACCACCATTTTCGGTGGAGTTAAACCAAATTCAACTGATTCTTAACATAATAGGATGTTTTCGTGGTTGGAATTGACTCAATTTCTGGTAGTGTATATACATTATAATAAATACTAATTTATTTGTAAAAATGATATTATTATTTAAAATAATTACTATATATGTATATAAGAATTAAATTTATGATGCATATTATGCTTAAGATTTTGAAGAATAAGTTTACATCGATAGTCATTGATATGAAATTAACAAAATAAAAAAAATTAAATTAAACTTCGACACCTAACATATATATATATATATATATATATATATATATATATATATATATATATTCATGTTAGGTGTATACCATTATAAATGGATTATGTGAGGCTAAGTCATAATTTAGAAATAAATATATCGTTTTCATTTTAACTTAGTGATAAAAGTGGTATAATTTTTTATTTCTACATAAATAAATAATTTCTCCTCTCTATATTCATATAGAGATTTATCTTTAAAATCAGATATGCAAAATCAGATTGTTTACAGGTCATTCTGGAAGAAATATGCAAGATTACCATTGGCTTCGTTTAACATAGTCAATAGAAAATGGTTTATATTATTTGTATATAAAATCATTGAAAAATTGTCAAAATATTTTTATCTCTTCTTATAAGGTTTGTATATGCTATAGTTATTTATTTTTAGAAAAATGGTGGTTTTAGTGAATAATGGGAGCTTTTATGTCATTTCATCGGTAAAGGTTGCATATATATAAACTTTTTTACCATTCTGAAAGTTTTATTAATCCTTGTGTGCTTTTCTTCGTTTCTAAAATCTGAATGTTTTCTTACTTCCTGTGCAAATAGATTATTTGGAGATGTCATAGAAGATATTTATATCGTGAACCAAGATGATGGAAGGCCTCCAACGCATGGTAAAATAATATTTAAATCATTGACAGTAGCATCCTTCTTGCTATGTAAGAGAGAGTAGGTGGATATATTGATCAATGGCAAGCAGCTCCGTTTGAAGAACTTCAAATAATTTCACCAGCCACATCCAGTGATACTGTTTATGTGATGTGTTTGATAGTGTAATAAGTCGAACTGTGGAACTATATGCCTTAATCAACTTTGACTGCAGTATTTGTCAGTTTTGGTTTACTTGTATGTTTCTGTTGTTCAAATATCTTGATCGAGACAGGTGATGGTGTATTTTTCCTGGCACGAAACATGGTTGATATTATAATTCTTGGTTAATATCTTGATGGTTTATGTCGTTGTAATGGTTACAAGCTATAGATTGTATTTTTTTATTTAAAATTTTAAAAAGCGTAGTGCAATATATAAGTCTATATATATTAAGGAGCTAACTCTAATTCAAGCAATTCTTATGGGGAGAACAATTAAATTATCAAAATATTTTAACAAATCAATAAATTACATTAAATAACTTGGAAGCAAATCACTAAATTGTCAGAATATAGATCTCAAAGCTTTGGGTAACTGATCTAACGATGTGAACACGTACATCTCAAGCGTTGGTGGTGAATTATAAGAACGCAGTTTTGTCAAGCTGGTGGTGGTGCTCAAGGTAGTCTTGGTGGTGACCGAGAGTAAGTACAATGCAATGTTGTTAATTGGTTTTATTGCTATTTTATAGGCTAATGCAAAAAAAAAATCAAGAACAAATTAATGGGTTTTATATTTAGATACATCCATTATAAATGCATTTTTGGTTCCATATTTGAAATCAATAATAAATTCATTCATCCATGTCCCATGGTCGATAATTACAAATGGAGAGTAAAAATTAAATAATTATTGTATTGCACATTGTGAAACACTTGAAACTAGTTATGAAACTAGCATTTGAAGTGCAATTTTAATTTTAACATCAAAACACACTTTTTGAGACTATATTATAACAATAGGAATAGATATTAAGTTTTAGTATTGTCGCATTGATGATTGAACACGGCGGTGTTGTGATCGTACATGACAGAGTTAGAGGTGACCACATATTTGGCGTGTTAGATGAATGAAGAAGTGGTAGAGGCGAACTGCATTGTAAAAAAGTTGTATAAAAATTTAACATTCCCCCCTTTTGAAATAATTACACATTTTAATAAAATATTTGTAGCTTAATTTATTTATTTATTATTTCTCATAATTGTTTTAAATTTAATTGAATTATTGGTATTTTAAATTAGGCAAATATTGAAAATATTGCTATAAACATATTTTTTAAAAAATTGTTTTGACAAAAGAGTAAAGACAAGTAATGAGGACAATTTTTTTCCCAAATGAAACAACTAAATGAGACGGAGACGGTGAGAGTATTTTATATGGGAGTTTTGGGAATTTGTATATATTTTTCGAGCAGAGTTTTGGGAGTATAATTTTGCATTTTTTATAAGCTTCAGAATATGTTTGGATTTCCAATTAATTTAATAATCTATTGCGAAATTAGCTTCAGAATTTGTTTTGATTTCGGTTCTTGGCAATAATGGTACCGATTATATTTTTTTTATCTATATACGTATATTATATTTTTATGTAATTTTTAATTAAATTATATATTTTTAAAAAATTTGTAATTAGTCTATATTTATTAAGTCTTAAACCACTAAACTAATGGACACCTTTTGTTATTATGTTTTCACGGAATCATCACCTAGTGCCTTGGTTGGTTTTACAAACTTAACAATCATGTAATTTTTTAGTAGGTGCGTTATTGTAAATAATTGAATATGAATTATTTTCAATTAATTATAAAAATATTTTCTTTTATATTAAAATAATTTCAACATTTTTTGTTAAGTTTTTACGATAATTTATAGTAGGGAAAATTTGGAAAAAAGAATTTGAATCCAACAAACATTAACTAGAACTGAAAAAAATATTCTGAGGGAGAAATCTAAACAAACTCATAGACAGAGTTTGGTAGCACTTGCCAATTTTCAGTTTTTGTAAAACCGGCCAATTAATGGCTAGTTTCTTATTGATCATCATTAGTCGTATACATCAAAAGATCGAAAAGACGATTGAAACTTGTTTATAACTATATCTATTTAGTCAATTTCATTTTACACCATACTATCACAACCATATGTTCTTAGGAATCTTGATGAAAAAAATTAAGTGTTTAAATTTGTCCAAAGCCATATATAAAACACACTTTTAAATTTTTATTCTTACTGCCAAAGGAGAGAAAATCATCATTTATAAACAATGAAGATTAAATATCACATGAAAGCCATAATAAGTTAATGAGATACTATTGAGAGTGATTTTGATCACACTCTTCTTCCACAACTGAATCTTCAAGCAATTTTTTGGTTAAACATTTAGATATTAATTTTATAAAAATTAGAGTTAACAAAAGGTATCTAGTAATATAAACTCAACACTTTGGTTGAGATTAATTACGATTTAATGATGAAAAATAGCAAACCATTTGGCTAACTTATATATGTATTCGTCAGTGTATTTAAAATCAAAATATGATATATCATACAATCAAGACAAAAAGTAATTGCAACCACTTGGCTATAAATTTCTTAATCAAGATCTCTCAAATTGATGGTTGTTCATGGCACATAAAAATCAAATTAATTTTTAAGACTTTAATTTTTATGCGCCATAAACACCACCAAATTGAGATAACTCGGCACGTTAATATATACATGGATGTGCAACCTGCAAATATATTTATGAATATATGAATATATAGATATGTAACATTTCATTTCTAGCTATACATAATAAACTAAGAATAATAAAATAACAAATATATTTAATGATGGATGAAATTATAAGAGACAAATGAATGAACTACTATAAACTTGTATTATGAGTATGTACATGGAGATTATATTAGAGGTTATGAATGTGAAAGGAAAATGGTATCTATGTTGATTTTATAGGCAATATAGGGGGAGAGAAAAGTAAATTACCATCCATATCATACGTTACATTTCTATAACCTACGGTTTCTTTTTCTTTTTTCTGTTAGTGTAATTTGGTTGTATCCAAATACTTTTGTACATATAGACTAAAAGATGCTAACTAGCGACAAATGACATTTGTGAAAAAATTTACGTTCCTCAAAAAATTATATTATTTTTCTGTAACTTGTGAGAATGGACAATCGTCATTGGAAGATTAAGTTACTATTTATCTGTATCACTTCGATAAAATAAATAAATAAAATAAATATGATTGAAGAATATGTACATATAATTTATTTTAACATCGATCAACTCAATTTATCTTCTAATTTTTACCTCAACTGAATCAAATAATATATGTTAATTTTTATAAATCCAAATAATATATGTTAAATGAAAATTTATTTACTATACATAAATTATAATTACTATCAAAATAACAAATAACATTTTTAATTAATTTATCATCACTCACCGTCAATAAATTTATATGAAATAAGTAAATATATCATGTATATTAATATAAATTCTTAACATTATAAAATTTATATTCAATATTAATAAAAATATAACATAAAAATAAATTTACTTAAATTTATTTAATTAACACGAATTTCACACAGGCTATAATTTTACATAACTTATATTTATAATTTGAACAAAATTCTATTAATCTTGAAAATTGTAATATGTCAACATATTTCTCAACATATTTATATAAATTTCTAAAAAAAAGTATATATATTGCACCTTTTTATCCTTAATTCATTTTTCAAAATAAGATTTCTTATATTATTAGAAAAATATTCAAATATATATATATATATATATATATATATATATATATATATATATATAATTAAATAGATTACGATCTACACGCAATATAGGACACTTGTAATGTACTTTTTCAAGCCTATATAGTGAATGTTGGAGTTGATCAATTTTTTATCAAATTATATTAAATTAATCCGTGGCCATTAAAAAATGATTGAAAACTAAATAAAAATTTGAAACTTGTAATTTAAATCTTTCTAGTATGGTTCCTCTTTTTGTTTATGTTCCAAATTCATATTTATAAATGAATTTCAAAAGTTCATGGATGATTTATAAAAAAATTGCAAACATGTTTCGAAATTTTGTATTTCCAAAATAAAAATATTAACTTGTATTTTAATTTTTCATGAAAAGAAAGTTTGAGTATTTTTCTAAAAGAAAGGAAAAAAACCTATCAAATATTTGATATATCTTTATTTAAATGTGCATTTACTAGAATTATTTTAGAATAATTAATTTACATCTTAAAAGATATCCAATAAAGATTACAAAATCTTTAGATATTCAATAAAAAAAATTCACGAATATGTAATCTTCATTTAGATGTGCATCTCGAAAGATATTAGGTTAAGATTGTAGTGAAAATGTAACAGCCGACTTTTCGGACCATTATCTAATAACAGAATATTCAAAAACAAATCTAGATATCATTAACTGCGATAAAAAAATAACTCATAATCCTGATAAATTTTAATGTCTAAATATGTGAAATAGAAATACTAATAAGTCTAAAATTTAACAAAATAAGTTCTCGTAATGTCCTAGGCAAACTGAAACTAAAGTCTGGGTAGCACTCATCACTCTTCCCGCTTATCCTCTGAAAACCTGCGGAAAGAACATAAATGCAAACTAAAACTAAAGTCTGGGTAGCACTCATCACTTATCCTCTGAAAACCTGCGGAAAGAACATAAATACGTGTGAGCCAAATGCGCAGTACGAATATATTTTAAAAGAAAAAGAAAAGAAGAATTTTTTTTTTGTAACTGAGTGAATTGTGTCTTACTAACACAAAGAGAGAAACACAATAATAAGTGCATTGAATCAATACATGCGAACAAAATGAAACGAAACAAAAAATATGGCTGAATCACAATAAGGTAGGTATCCATAAGGGTCTCTTATACAAACAAATACTCGCACAAAGCAAGATACAAAATAGAGAATTCTTCCCCGGTAATCCACGAGAAGAAAACACATGAAATGCACAAAGCATTCCTACAATACAGAGAATCCTTCTCCGGTAATCCACGAGAAGAAAACACACAATAGCGATCATGATCTTTACACAATCTCATACCCCAGAGATGTGTCCGTATACTCACAGCACCGATACGAGTAAGTGTCGAGTTCACCAGACCTCCAAACTCCATGAACTCGTCTGTGATTTGACCACACAGATAGGTTTAAGAGCCCATCACATAGGTTACAAAAGTTGCCGACTCTTTAATCAGAACAGAACAGAACAATGTCCCAATAAAAATGCGAAACAAAACAAATACAGAAGAATCAAGGCAACAATAATTCCAAAACATAGAGATATGAAACAAAACTGAGAATATATACTAACAAGTATATACAGAGTACAATGGGGTCACAAATTTTGAAAGTGACTCGACAATAAATATAATGAGTAAATAATATTTAATATTGAGAAAGGACGATCAGAATTTTGTACTAACAATTATACTTTAAAATTGAGAAAAAAGAACAGAAATTCGTACCAATAATTATAATTTAAAATTTAGAAAAGGGGTAAAAATTCGTACCTGAATAATAGCTAAGATGAGAGTCCAAAATTATTAAAATCCTTGGTAGCATGCCATAGATATATTTCAGTGTTTGGATCTAAAACCAATTTAATTACCGTAAGCTTTAACATACAATTTTGTCCAAGTTAACAATCTAATCAACATGCAAACTGGATGGGTTCATGCACTAAATTAATATTCATAATTACACATAATTTATTTAGCATGCAGATTACATACATTTATAAAATAACTTTGTTTGCATATCATTAAAGAAATCCATTATCAAGCAATTTATATAATTGATTACACAAAAAGCATGTTCATTAAAGTTATGTATTTAAAGCACTAATAACAATTATAATTCTTTTTATGCTTGTGTAGTTTTTAATAAACAATTTATTCTAACTCTTTCGTAAACTTAATGTACCAAATAATTACTAATTAATAAATTAAGAAAACCAAACCATCAATATTTTCATTAACTAAAAATTAAATAACCAGTCTTTATCACAAATCCCACATAAATCGAATGTATATATATTATTAAATGAATAATATAATTATTGATAACCAATTACTAATACATCTCAATATATATGTTATTGAAGTATCTGGCTCGTACAAGCATGTAAACTACAGTAGATCAAAAATTTAATAACGCATACATTGTATATACGTTCAAATTCAGAATTTAAACATCAATTAAAAGTCTAACTCATTAAAATCTAATATGAAATTTTCTAGCTAATTAATAACGTGGGTTTATATAAAAAATACAAGAAAATTCAATTGGTAGGCATACTTCATTCGATAATTAATACAAATAATTGATGACACTAATTAATATATAATTATTACGAGCCATTAATAATATTATAAAACTTTATATGCTACGGATCAAAATTAGTGAATTAATTAATCACATATATACTATCAGAATTAAATCATAGTCAACCAATTTTTCTACCAAATTACAATACTATAAAAAGGTCATGTTAATCACAATAATAATTCATGCTATTAATTACGTCTAATATACATGATGTATGGTACAGAAATTAATGGCTAAGTGGGTTTATAATAACTTGCATGATTAATGCTATTCTTAATAAATATATGTATGATACTTTTAAACACAAATTTCTCAAGCACATATAGTAATCACATAATGCAATACAATTTAAAGTACTAACCTTTGTATTACGAGGGGCACTAAATTCTTCTTCCTCTTTATATGTATATACATACATATACCTCTTTATGTCCTCCACTCAAATATATAATGTGATGACGATGCTAGACTCCTTTTATTAACCAAATTGTCAAGCAGATCGAGTCCTCATCGAATTCTAGCACGCCGTCTAGTTATGATAACTACTAATAAATAATTACCTGATCCTATTTTTTTTATCATACTTATCTTCAAAAGATAAAAGATAATTAACAAAATTTAAAAATTTTGGTCAAAAATAATAATTAAATATACGGGATATTACATTCTACCCTCCTTACATGAATTTCGTCCTCGAAATTCAAGAACTGTTTCTCATAGATGACTCAAAAAATGGTAAAATTTTACTAAATATGTAAATATCACCGCCTTTCATAATGAAATTTAACAAATAGGTTATTAAAACATATTATGCGACTAGTACAACTCAATATGCTTAGTTAACATCAAGCAAGAGTACCAAAATAAATTAAAAAAAATTCACGTATATATGAACTAAATTTGTAAGGTGCTTAAGTGTCTAACAATGATCATAAAAGAATTTATTGTACTAGCAAACTAGCTATAATATATAATGACACTTAAAATTATTTTAAAAAAATAGTACCTCAATTATTCGCAACATCATTTGCAGCTTACCAACTCTAATTCATTTGTTGTTGCCATTCTGATTATCGCTGCCATTTCCATTGTAGGATGATACTTTACAATTTCGAATCATATGACCTTGTTCTCCACACCTAAAACATGCACCAGTAGTCAAAATGACAAGTGTCTCCACCGTGCATTTTTCCACAATGTTTGCAACGAGATTTTCCTCCATTCTTATTTTCATTACTAGACTCATTCTTCTCCTTGTCTTGGTTTCCATTCTTTTGTTGAAATCGAGTATTGTAACTACGGTCATTCTGCTTATACCCATCCGATGATCCATTACTTTTCTGAAAATTGAGTTTTCCCTCACTAGAGTTATCATCTCTCTTCCTCTTTTGATTCTGCACCTCAAGTTGTTTCGCATAATCGATCTGGTGGAGCTCCTGATCTCGAGCACTATCCACCAAACTATCCATAGAGGTATACCTGTTTGAAATGATGTGGTTACGAATTGAATTCTTTAGAGCCCACTTGAATTTCATAATCTTATCAGAATTAAATCATAGTGAACCGATTTTTCTACCAAATTACAATACTATAAAAAGGTCATGTTAATCACAATAATAATTCATGCTATTAATTACGTCTAATATACATGATGTATGATACAGAAATTAATGGCTAGGTGGATTTATAATAACTTGCATGATTAATGCTATTCTTAATAAATATATGTATGATACTTTTAAACACAAATTTCTCAAGCACATATAGTAATCACATAATGCAATACAATTTAAAGTACTAACCTTTGTATTACGAGGGGCACTAAATTCTTCTTCCTCTTTATATGTATATACATACATATACCTCTTTATATACTCCACTCAAATATATAATGTGATGACCATGCTAGACTCCTTTTATTAACCAAATTGTCAAGCAGATCGAGTCCTCATCGAATTCTAGCACGCCGTCTAGTTATGATAACTACTAATAAATAATTACCTGATCCTATTTTTTTATCATACTTATCTTCAAAAGATAAAAGATAATTAACAAAATTTAAAAATTTTGGTCAAAAAAATTAATTAAATATACGGGATATTACAGAAAAGTTGATGATAACTTGAATTATTTTGAAGTCATGACAAAGATTGAAACAATTTGGTGGTTATCCAAAATTTTCAACCGGATAAAATAAGAATGCAAGAACAGAAAATGATTTTGTATTTTGTGTGATTTCTACAACTCTTTTTCTCATTATCATGAGTAAAACACTTGCAAGTATTATATAAGTTCCAACAGACATGTCTAAAGGCATGACTAAAGATATGTCCAAAGACATGTTCAAAAGACATGTTTTTGAGGTCTGCAGTTGTGTCTAAAAGACATGACTTTTGGAGTCAAAAATGAAATTTATGTACAACACTAACCTTTAGACCCAGCTATGGGCGCTTCCCCCGGACCCCGTCAATACCGGAAATCATAATATACTCAAACAAGCATGCACTCCGCACTCTCCTGACTTGTTCGATGAAATATTATAATCTCATTGATCAACTAGTTAATCCAATTACACTAAAATATCTAACAATCCTCCCCCATTTTAGCGTAATCCATGATGAACTAAAACAAAATCACAACAAATAATAAACTTATGCATAAATGAAATATCATGACGATTGAATTTCATATTATTATATTACACATTCCAAATATTCGAATATCAAGGTGTCACAAAAGATTAAACCTCTATTATTCATAATGAATACATGAAGATAATATACACATAAATTTACATTCTCAAATGTTCTTACTTAGACACTATCTTTTACTAGCCTTGTGTCCTAATCCTTCATAAGCATAATAAAGCCAAGTCCTAGCTTCTTGAAGCGGCTAAACTTCATGCTCAAATACATAGCTCTTTTATTCTCGCACTTGCATATGCAATTTTTCAAAAGAACTATTAAGAAGATAAACTTCAACCTCCCCAACTTGCAAGTCTGAACACATACCTTGGGATGATACTATTAATGTGTTCCAATCTCTAGATGTTAAGCTTTCCACATTGAATTCAACACCTAACGTCAAATTAGATGGGAATTGGGTATTTCAACATGAGAGATTTTTGATGGACTTCAATCTCACCCCTACAGCCGATTTGTACACAAGATCCCTTCTCAACCCTTTGGTTAAATGATCGACTAGATTATGTTGAGTTCTTATAAACTGCATTGATATAACACCATGCGTGATAAGCTCACGAATCATGCTATGTCTAAGACCTAAGTGTCTAGACTTGCCTTTGTACACTTGTCTATAAGCATTGGCCATGGCAGACTCACTATCACATATGATAGATATGGGTGATATCGATTTAGGCCATAATGGAATTCATATATCAGATTTCTTAGCCATTCAGCTTCTTTACCAGCTGCCGATAACGCTACAAACTCAGATTCCATTGTCGAGTCAGTAATGCAAGTCTATTTCTTTGATGCCCAAGAGATAACACCTCCTCCAAGAAGGAATACTCATCCACTTGTAGAAGAATGATATTCCTTATTACAAATCTAACTTGCATCTGAATGACCATCGAGAATCGAAGGAAATCCATTATAAGTCAAACCATAACCCATGGTTCCTTTTAAGTACTTGAACACTCGGTTTAAAGCTTGCCAATGATGTGAATTAGGTTTGCTAGTATACCTACTAAGCTTTCCAACATCATAGGTTATATTTGGCCTAGTGCTGATCATGGCATACATGAGGCTACCGATAGCTCTGGAGTATTCAAGTTGAGATACTGCAACTCCTTTATTAGGTAGAAGTTTAATACTAGGATCAATATGAGTGCTAACTGGAGAACAATCTTTAAAGTTAAATCTATTCAGAATCTTCTCAATATAATGAGATTGAGAAATTGAAATACTATTACTCTCACGCTTGATCCTTATACCAAGAATCACCTCAGCCTCCCCCAAGTCTTTCATGTCAAAGTTAAATGACAAGAATTTCTTGGTTTTATCCACTTGATTTTGGTCAGTACCAAAAATCAACATATCATCCACATATAAGTAAATTATAACTCCTTTACAAGAAGTATCAAACTTGCTATATACACATTTGTGTACTTGGTTAAGAAGAAAACTTGCTATAGACAGAACCACACTATCAAATTTTTGATGCCAATATTTTGGTGCTTGTTTCAGACCATATAATGATTTCTTCAACTTACACACCTTGTTCTCACTACTAGGCATAACAAACCCTTCCGGTTGTTTCATATAAATCTCCTCATCTAATTCACCATTCAAGAATGCAGTTCTCAGATCCATCTAATGAATTACAAGGTGGTGTATAGATGCAAGTGATATCAACAACTGATAGTAGAAGTCCTATTCAATAAATAACAGGCTGTTAACATAGCCTCACCCCAAAAACCATCACTTAAACCCGAATAGGACAACATGGAATTAACCATTTCTTTTAAATTCACATTCTTCCTTTCTGCTACACCATTTTGCTGTGGTGTATAAGGAGCTGTGATTTGATGTATTATACCAGTAGATTGAAAATATACTTGATCATAATACTCACCTCCTCTATCAGTACGTAGATTTTTAATCATAGTACTTTTATGTAGCTCTACTTCTTCTTTATAGATTTTAAATTTATGAAGAGCTTCATCCTTAGCATGCAACAAATAAACATAGCAATATCTAGATGCATAATCAATAAAAGTAATGACATACTTTTTATTTCCCAACGAAGGTGTAGCAAGAAAATCACATAAATCGTTATGTATCAGTTCCAATATTTTAGAAATTCTGTTTATGTCCTTGAAAGGTTTTCAAGTTATCTTGGTTAACATACATGTTTTACATTTCTCATTATTTACATCAATAGCAGGTATGAGACTCATTTTAGACATATCCTTTATTCGTTTATAATGTACATGTCCTAATCTAACATGCCACAATTCAGATTTTTTCAAATTATTACTAGCACTATTAGAAACCATGCAAGCGGATTCATTAACAAATGAAATATTTACATTCAACATAAACGTACCATTACATAAATAACTAAAACCAACAAAAGTACCATGTTTCGACAAGATATACTTGTCACTTTCATACACTTGTTTGTAACCACAATTATTCAATACAACACCAGACAAGAGATTCTATCAAATCCCGGAAACATACAACACGTTATTTAATAATACACATTTTCCAAAAGTAAAAATAAGCTTCACATTTCCTAGTCCTTTGATCGGTTCAGTTGCAATATTTCCCATCTTTAACATAGATCCATCTTCGATTGGTCGAAAATCTTTAAACCAACAAAGATCTTTACACACATAACTTGTTGCTCATAAATCAATCCACCATGCAACATTATCATCCTGCACGTAGAATGCCTTATAAATTAGTGACACATAATTCTACCCCGAATTATAATTTTGTATTAAAATCTGACCTTGTTGCTTTTCTGGATCCTTATATCCACTTGGACCAACATTATGATTGCCTTTACCAACCCGTCAATCCTTCTTGAAATGACCAGGTTTTCCACACTTCCAACATGCCAATTTAGGTTTCTTGTTGGAAGAGTTGTTATTTCCTTTAAATTTCCCCTTGTTACCCTTGTCTTTGTTTGAGTTCATAGAATATCCACCATCTTCAACCATATTTACAGAAGAGTTGCCAACTTGGTTCTTACCCTTAGAATTACTCTCAACTTCTTGAGCCCTTAAAGCCTCTTCAATTCTGAAGTGACTCCCAAGTTGAACAAGAGTCATCTCTTCCTTATTATGTTTTAGGGTGTGTTTAAAATCCTTCCATGATGGTGGCAGTCTGTCTATAACATTAGAAACTGAAATGGATTCATCCATTTTCATGTCGTGTTGAACAAACTGTCCCAAAATCCTTAACAGTTCATTATACTGTTTAATGACTCGTCTAGTATCAACCATTTTATAGTTAATAAAATTACAAACTAGAAACTTCTTGCTAGAAGTATGTTCAACCATGTACTTGGATTCAAGGGAATCCCATAATTCTTTTGCAGACTCAACATTTTGGTATATATAAAAAAGAGAATCAGACATACTGTTCAAGATGTGATCGCGACAGATGTAGTCATCATTCTCCCATTTACAACGCCTTCTAGTCTTTTCTACAGTTTCCTCATCGATCATTTATGGCATTGGAGTACTTAAAATGTACACAACTTTTAGTGTGGTTAACAAGAAATGCATCTTCTTCTGCCATCTTCTCAAATCATGTCCTTCAAACTTGTTCAATTATGCAAACTTGCTAGTCATGTCTTTTACAGATTCATTGTTCGTCATCTTCAGATAACAAATTTGTTTCAATCTTTGTAGTGAAAAGTTGATGATAACTTGGATTATTCTGAAGTCTTAACAAACAATTTTAGATTGAAACAATTTGGTGGTTATCCAAACTTTCCAACCGGATAAAATCATAATGCAAGAACAAATAATGATTATGTATTTTGTGTGATTTCTACAACCTTTTTTCTCATTACCATGACCAAAACACTTGTAAATATAATATAGGTATCTAACAGACATGTATAAAGACATGACTAAAGACATGTCCAAAGACATGACTAAAGACATGTCTAAAGACATGACTAAAGACATGTCCAAAAGACATGTTTTTGAGGTCTGCAGTTGTGTCTAAAAGACATGACTTTTGGAGTCAAAAATGAAATTTATGTACAACACTAACCTTGAGACCCCAGCTAGGGGCGCTGCCCCCAGACAAACATAATATACTCAAACAAACATGCACTATGCACTCTCCCAACTTGTTCGATGAAATATTACAATCTCATTGATCAACTACTCAATCCAATTACACTAAAATATCTAACAAAAATTACAAAATCTTCTGATATTGATGGCGGGTCTTTATATACTATAAGAATTGTGCATAATTTCACCAGTTAGTAGTACCCTTTGATCTTCCTTCAATCTCATACTACTGGTTTTTCTTTAATCCTATTGTTTTGAGGATCTTTTTTTAAAAAATGGATTAATGGAAAAATGGTATAGTGTACCGCTGGTCAAGTTTCAAGTAGTTGTTTTTAAGCATGCTTGAGTTCTCGAGCTTGCTTCATTCTATTGAGATGGTCAGATAACAGAGTTGGGTGTGACGCTGGTAATTGACCGTATAATCACTCCATATATATCAAGATTGTCAGTCATGTTTCCTCCAATTTTTATGTTCTGAGCTTCAATTGTTGCCAGAATTAGCTAAAAAATATTTATAATTTTTAATAACCCTAACTTTGACTTTAAAATTTATTAGCTATTTAATTTATCAGCAATTAAAGCTTAAAACAATAAAAGTGGATCAAACATGACTAAAGAATTCAAACCACAAGGAGTCACGTCTATAGGGTCAATTACCACGGCATACTGGACTCTGTTATGGCACTATCTTAATTGAGTAAGGTTTAGCTTGAGAGCTCAGTTTGAAAACAACTCGACTGATGGGCTAGTGGTCGGTTTTTTCTTTTTCAGAAATGAAAACAGCATCGTTTTTGTGAACATAAACTCGACTGCTTCAGCAGTTGTCGGTTTTACTGTTGTCATGATAGACATATAACCGATCGCTGGTCAGTCGGTTATGTGTTTTTCAATAATAAAATAAAAAAATAATAGTAAATTCATTAAAACCGAACTTGAATAAAACAAAACGGTGCCGTTTTATTGTAAATGTTAAAATCGATTGTGCGTCCGTCGGTTATGAAGATTGCTTTATTGTTTTTTTAGAAATACAAGTCCATTATCTTATTTCTTACAAACCAAAAAAGAAGGAATCTAGCTAGGAAGAAAAAAGTGATGGAGATTAAGAGGAAGATAAAAGTGGTGGAGATATAAATATTGTAAGTATACTCTATATATTTTGTAAGTATATATATGCATGTGTATGTATAATCTTATATATATATATATATATGTATATATATATATATATATATATATATATTCATGTGTGTGTAAATATATATTGTGTTTATAGTTTTGAAATGCATGTTAAATTGTTTATAAATGTATGTATTTATGTAGATGGCAAATGATGATCGAAGTTGGATACGTAAACGTTTATAAGGTGATAAAATTACTCTAACTCCTGAATATAAATATGGTGTAAAATGTTTTTTATATTTTGCAAGTAAAAATGGAATAGAGGGTGATAAGATGAAATGCCCATGCAAAAAATGTAAAAAATTGAATTGGTTGTCAATTGATGAAATTAAATTTGATTTAATCTCGACTACAACCCTTGTATATGTAGGCACATACATCTGAACATATGAGATGATACAAAAATCAAGAAATCAACGAGGGAGAAATTAGTCATCCCGCTGACGGAGACGAATGAAAAATTTTGACCTCCGATTCCCATCATTTGCCGAAGTGGTTTGTAATGTGAGGCTTGGTTTTCTGACGGATGGTTTCAACCCATTTGGTAAAATGGGAAAAGCATATAGTGTGTGGCCCATAATGATTGTCATTTATAATCTCCCGTCTTCGATGTGTATAAAAAAGTCGTATATGTTTATGACCGATATAGTGTCAGGTCCATATAGCGTTAGCATAGATATTAACGTATATCTAAGGCCTCTCATTGATGAATTAAACACATTATGTCGTACCGGAGTAGAAACATACACTACGCCATAAACGGCCTAATGCAATACTTTTAGAATGCAACACTCATTTTCCGTTACATTAGCCTACTTTTTTTGAGCAACTGCAATACTACAAACAAAGCGTTGCATTATATTATAAAGTTGTGTTGCAGTTCAATTGTAGTGTTGCACCTTGCAACACTAGGGGAAAAAGCGTTGCATTTGGTGAACAATTAGGACCAAAATGATGATGTGGCATGTGGGACACATTTGTTGACGTGTCACTGCTTACGTGGCAGGTGGACTCACACATGCTGACGTGTCATGTGTGGGGCCCACGTGTGGGGGCCACATTTTGCTAGCGTGGCACTGCTGACGTGGCAGGTGGACCCACATGTGCTGACGTGTCAAGTGTGGGGCCCACGTGTGGGACCCACATTTTGCTGATGTGGCACTAAAACGTTGCATTTGATCTTTCAGTGTTGCATTTGCACTTGGTGTTGCATTTGAGTTTTTGAGGGACCCATATTTTGCTGACGGGGCAGTGATGATGTCAGCATGTGGGACCCACACATGCTGACGTGTCACGTGTGGGGGCCACATTTTGCTGACGTGGCACAGCTGACGTGGCAGGGGGTCACATGTAACATCCGTACTGTTGGATCATCACTATATTAGATATATATTAACATCCGTACGGTTGGATCGTCGATAAGTTTTTCTAAAAAAATAGAGACAACAATCTGGGATAAAGTACTAGTTAGTAGTACAAGTTGAATTAATAGTTGACTACAAAATGTACCATCTAAAATAATTTTTTATTTTTTAAAATTTTGGGATATCACTATATTAGATATATATTAACATCCGTACGGTTGGATCGTCAATAAGTATTTCTAAAAAAATAGTGACAACAATCTGGGATAAAGTACTAGTTAGTAGTACAAGTCAAATTAATAGTTGACTACAAAATGTACCATCTAAAATAATTTTTTATTTTTTAAAATTTTAGGAATATCACTATATTATATATATATTAACATCCGTACAGTTGGATCGTCGATAAGTATTTCTAAAATAATAGAGACAACAATTTGTGATATAGTACTAGTTAATAGTACAAGTCAAATCAATAGTTGACTATAAATTTTACAAATTTTATCATCTAAATTAATTTTTTATTTTTTAAAATTTTTCAAAATTTTTAAATAATTATAAAGCATAATTTTTAAAAAATTATATTACATTTTATGGAAATGAAATATTTATAATGTAAATTTATCATAATATAAAATAAAAGCTTAGTACTTGTTTACTTGTTGAGAAAAGAGCGGCATATTTCCCCCCAAATTATCCTAAGTACACCGACACAATACTAACACACATCTCTCACACAGACACCAAGCATGGGTTAGGGTTTGGGTGAAATCGCAAGTCCATGGTGAAATCGAAGACAAATCGAAGAGAAATTCCAAGTAAAAGCTGGTGTTAGAGTTAAATCGCAAGTCAAAGCTAGGGTTAAAGTTTAATTACAGGTAAATCGAATTAGCTCCACATTGGGGGTTCAATCGAATGAGCTTTACGCACAAAATACTAACACACATCTCTCATACATCTCACACAGAGCACATCTCAAGTAAGCTTCCACATCAGGGTTCAATCGAAGCAGATCCACTTCGGGTTTAAATCGAAGCAGCTCACACTCTCATATCTCCGTTTATTAGTGTTTTCTCTTTTGTAGTGCATAACTAAGGTTTTCTCTTTTTCAGGTAATTGGGGGTTTGAATTGGGGATTTCATAAAGGTATGTATGTGTTTATTTTTCGTTTATCTCCATGGGTTTTGTATGTGTTTTTATATGTTCATAAATATTGGTTATAATTTTGGGATGAGAGCAAGTATACAAATATTTTTTGTTAGTTTATTAGCATTAGATTTATACTAAATATATTTTGCTAAATATATTGCATTGTGGTCTTACTTGGTACAGGGGTTCAAATATTCAGTTTGGTACTGATCTAATTTCCCAAACCCTTTGTTTTCTTACTTGTACAAAGTATTTACACTGTATAGTGTGACTGGTGTCCGTTCCCTTTCTTATGTTAGTATTCTTTGTATAGGGTGTAGCAATGGACGATGATTATACAAGTTGGATAGGATTTCTGAAATATAGTAAAGAATATAAAAAAGGGATAACCACATTTTTAGAAAATGCATTTCCCATTTATGCTAAAGGAGAAGAAATGAGGTGCCCCTGCAAAATATGTGTGAATCGTAATTGGCATTATCAAAATGTCATTTATGATCAGAACACGGAGTATCATATTGGAACACGGAGGAATAAAAATGGAAATATTTTCAATTTAAATGATGAGGCTTGGAAGGAAAGTCATCGCTACGTTTTGTTCAATTCTGCTAACGAGGAAGTAGAGAGGTTAATCAAGTAAGTTATTTAACCTCTTAATTAATTTTAATGTGTAATCAGAACCTCTAATTTATTTTAATCCATAATATGAACTCATTAACTATATTAACAAAAAATTAATGCATAGGGATCATCAAGCTTTAGTGGATAATGATACAAATTTGGGAAGACTCAAGAGGGCACGAACACACATTGAAGAGTTTTGGAAGTGGCTAAAAGAAGAGGTCATAAAAAAGGTCAATGTTCCAAAAGAAGTGGAGGTGCTAGCATTTGGACCTAATAGAATAGCAAAGAGGTTTTCTGGTTATGTTGTTAATGGTTATCGATTCCATACAAGGTTTAGGGATTCTCGATGTACAACACAAAATAGTGGCGTATTTTTGACTGCCCAAACAACTAGCTTTGCAAATTCAAGAGATCAAAACCTTGTAATTCAGGATGTCAACTACTACGGATCGATAGAAGAAATTGTGGAACTCGATTATTGGGGAGAATTTTCAGTTGTCCTATTTAAGTGTCGCTGGTACCAAGAAGAGAAAGATCCACACGGTCATACTCGAGTAAATTTTAAAAAATTAAGCCACAAATCTGATCCTTATGTCCTTGCTTCACAAGTTCAACAAGTGTTTTATGTCGAAGATCCAATTGAAAAGCTGGTGCACTATGTCATTAAGAAAATGCCTAGGGAATGGTGTGATACTGGAAACATAAACACACATGAAGAAGATGGCAACAATCATGATCTGCATGATACTGACTATCTTCAAGCAATAGAAAATCCAACTGTTGAAACTAGTTGGTGTAGGGATGATATCCCCTCGGCAAAAGTTCTTGTTGAGGATATTTAAATAAAATGACATTCTACTTTATTTGTTTAATATGTGTATTAGAGATGACAATTCTTGTTGGTCATGTTAAAATTATTTGCATTTAGTGTAATCTGTTGTCTTATTTTAATGTAATGTATTGCTTGTTATCTTTGTTTAATTTAGATATTGTGATTCATTATTTTAGTTTAGTTTAATATATTTTGTTAGTTTAATTTACTGTATTTCTTAGTTTATATTTGGCTTAAATTTAACTAGTTTTTGTATGTTATGTCTGTGAACTTGCTTATTACTTAGAATGCTTAAATTTAACTTGTTTATTTTTACATACATTGCTCGCTGCCTCTGTTATCATTTGTAGAGAATGACATTTTGAATCTTGTACAGGATGGCAGAAACTATAAATGTCAGATTCTTCTACAATGGAGATTTTCAGAGGAAGGATTATATTGGTGGACACACTCTTGTTATAAGTCGCGTAGAGGCTGAAGAATTTTCTTATACAGTGCTAATGGAATTTGTGAAAGATTACCTAAAATTCAATGAAATAGGAGGAGTCTATATTAAAGAAGGAAGTGGTGTTGGTTGGAAGCTACTAACAAATGACAAGGAGGTGATGGAACTGGTAAATGTCCACACTAATGGACATGATGTGTGTTTTTATGTAGACACCATTGTTGACACTGAAATTGAGCCGAGAAGTGAAATGCAACCATGGGTGGTCATAAGGCCAAGGAAAAATATATATCAAGGTATAATTATTAATTCTGAAGCTTTATGACTTGTTTACCAAAATTGCTCCATATTTGTATTATGAAATTCATTTCTTGGTACAGGTTCAGCGAAGAAACCACCAAAGCGTAGGTTTGTTAAACCACATGACCTCCAGCAGCAGAAGGGGATGAAAAAGGATCAACAAGTCAGCAAGGCCACTACCAAGTCACCTGGACTGGGCAAGAGGAAGAATTTACCATTAACGCCAGATTTCGGTTAGAAGGAAATTGGACTTATAAAAGGGTACAAGTGGAGGAGAATGTGCTGATGATATTGATAGTTCTACTGAGGTATTACTACTCTTAAAATACCTTTCTACAGAACTTTAGCATCGAATATTAGAGAAATCAAATCAATAAATTTTAATATCCATGCTTAATTACTAGCTTATTCTTTGTAGTTGTATTTTCATATCCATGCTTAATTACTAGCTTCTTCTTTGACTTCTTCTCTGATATACATGCTTACTATTTTCAAGAATTGCCATGTTAGCAATGGGCCCCACTTGGTGGGGCCCATTGCAGACGTGGCAATTCTGATGTGTCACTGCTGAGTGGGGCCCACTGATGATGTGGCAGTGCTGATGTGGCACTGCTGACATGGATGTTGGGGCCCAGTTGCTGACATGGCAGTTGTGGGTCCCACCTTTTGACCCCATTTAATCAGTTTTTTTGAAAACTAATGCAACGCAATCTACTGTTACCTTTGGCCAATAAAGCGTTGCATTAGGGCCTTAATGCAACACTTTTCCTACTGTTACATTTGAAAACTAACACGTTGCATTAGGGCCTTAATGGCAAAATTGCGTTGCATTAGGCCTAATGCAACGTAAAATGGGTCAAATGTAACAGAATGGCAGTGTTGCATCAGGCCATCTATGGCGTAGTGATATGATCAATCTACTAAACAAAATTTTACAATGAAAGCGGTGCTTATGTGGACTATTAGTGACTATCTCGCTATGCGTATGATAAGTGATTGGTTGGGTAAAGGAAAAATAGGATGTCTAGTATGTCATGAAAGTGTACAAGGCTTTCAATTAAAACATTCTGGTAAATGTTGTTGTATGGCACAAATCAAATATTTCTTGACCCAAATGATCCATTACGTAAACGAAGTAATGTGTTTGATAGTACTGAAAATAAATTGTGGCGTGGTCGTTTGCGTGGGGATTACTTGAAGGATTTACTAGATGATTTAGTCTTTTCACCACTTGGAAAGACTACTGCCAAGTTAAGGAGTCCCGGCTATGGGGTTGTGCACCATTGAACTCATGTCCCATTATTTTATGAACTACCTTATTGGTCATCACATGTTTTGCGATATTCTATTGATATCATGCATACGGAAAAAAATGTGTTTGAAAATATATTTTTCACCGTTGTAAATGCCACAAAGTCAAAGGATCACAAAAAAGTCCGATTGGATTGCAAACACTTTAATGTGTTGTCTCATTTGTGAATTTCAGAAGAATGCAAGAAACCTAAGGCACCATTCTCTCTTACTAGAAAATAAACCAAACTTTTGGGTCAATGGATGATCTCACTAAAACTTCCGGACAACTATTCTTCAAATATATCTCGTTGTTGTAATGTTGACGAGTGCAAATTCTTTGGTTTTAAGTCGCATGATTATCATATTTTCCTCCAAAAGTTATTGCCTTTTGCACTTCGTGAGCTTTTACCGGAACCTATTGTGGATGCCACAACTGCTATTTCAAATTTTTTTCAAGATGTGTGCTCATCCGTTCTTGTAAGAAAGGATTTGGATATGATGGAAAAATCAGTTATTAGAGCATTGTGTTTGTTGGAAACAATTTTCCCTCCAACATGGTTTGATTCAATGGAACACGTGAAGAATGTAGACTCACAAGACATGCTTATTGCAACATGTAAAGGAACCAGATGTTGGTATGCAATAATTTTTTACGGCCATTGTTGGAAAGGTATTTCAATTGGTTGGAGAAATCCTCCGATCAATCTATAACATATATGAAAATGATTACGAAGAGGTAAACTATTTATATTTCTCATTCGTAAGTCAATTTCAATGTGTAATGTGTTGTTCTAGTTACGAATATTAATGAACTATTGATTTTACCTAATAATGAATGTTAATGAATTGTTTTCTATATAGGCGATAAGGAGGACTAAACATGGCAACGATGAGCACGATGGGCATATATTTCGATTGGTTTTGGGTTAAATTTTGAGATGGTTTGGCAATACCACCGTGGGTCCTAAACATAGGGTAGTGACACGTCAAATTAAGTTGGTCCAACACACCAGTAAGGTCCGCGCACATGCCATTACACCTGGATCTTGAGTCAAATCGTGTCAAAGCTAAACCCAATGAGTTTTTTCTAAAATTATCGATTAGGGTTAAACCGATCACCGTTTTCGGTCGAGTTAAACCAAATTCAACTATTTTTCAACATAATCGGACCTTTTTGAGGCCATATATAGTGTATATACATAATAAACATTAATTTATTTATGAAAATGATATTATTATTTGAAATAATTAATATATGTATATGAGAATTAAATTTATTAGGCATATTATGCTTAATTAAGATTTTGAAGAACAAGTTTACACTTTATAGTCATTGATATGAAATTAACAAAATAAAAAATATATAAATTTAATTTAGACGGCTAACATGTATATATATACAAAATTTGTCCTATTCATCAACACAGAGAATGTATATCCTTATAAATGGATCATGCTAGGCTAAAGTAATAATTTGAAAATAAATATATCTTTTTCATTTTAACATAAAAATAAAAGTGATATAATTTTCTCTGTCTACATAAATAAATAATTTCTCATATATATATATATATATATATATAAATTTATCTTTAAAATAAAATGGTCATATAGATTAACTGATCTATTCATTCTTTGAATTTGTAGGAATCAGAATGAATTTGGGATAAATAAATATTTTTTATTTAAACTATCTAAAATAGAGATTAAAAATATATTCCATTTCTCACCATATCATTTTTTATCCTGACATACAAAATTTACATTTGTCTTTTCGATTTCTTAATTTTCTCCTTCAACTTACATTATTTTTTTAAGTTTAATTTATTTCATTCCTTCCAATCAATACAACATTATAATTTTATATGTTTACACATGTACATATCAAGTTACATTTTTAAATCAAGTTTAATTATACTAAGATGAAAACAGCCACAATTAGATGTGCATTAATTAGGATTATTAATGAATATACATTTAGCTAATATCTGAGCATATATCAAGAGATATTATAATATCCAAGAGATTTCCGGAGTCTAAACACTATATAATATTGTCATATTGTGCAGATATGTAGTCACAAACTACAGCTTCTTTACAGACATTCTGTTTCATGGATATGAAAACCGGCAACTTTCCAATAACCAATAAGTTTCGACTTAATCCATATGCAAAAGAATGGGATCCATATACTATTTGGGCATCCACAATGAAGAGAACAAAATACATCACTTTTTCTAAATACGATTCGGCCCCAAAAGTGGACGAAATTCGTATGCATTTTACTAGGTAGTTTATACAAAATCCGATTGTTTACAGGTCATTCTGGAAGAAATATGCAAGATTACCATTGGCTCCGTTTAACATAGTCAATAGAAAATGGTTATATAGATTTATATATATATATACACACTTTTTTACCATTGTGAAAGTTTTATTAATCCTTCTGTACTTTTTTTCCCCTAGAATCTGAATGTTTTCTTACTTTCTGTGCAAATAGATTATTTGGAGATGTCATAGAAGAGATTTATATCATGAACCAGGATGATGGAAGGCCACCGGCGCATGGTAAAATAATATTTAAATCATTGACAGTAGCATCCTACTTGCTATGTAAGAGAGAGTACGTGGATATATTGGTCAATGGGAAGCAGCTGCGTTTGAAGAACTTCAAATAATTTGACTAGCCACATCCATTTGTATTGTTTATGTGATGTGTTTGACAGTGTAATAAGTTGAACTGTGGAACTATATGCCTTGAATAATCCACTTTTACTGCTGTATTTGTCACTTTTGGTATAATATCTTGATCGAGATATGTGATGGTGTGTTTTTCCTGGCACGAAACATCGTTGATACTATAATTCTTGGTTAATCTATTGATGGTTTATGTCATTGTTATATATAATGGTTACAAGCTATAGATTGTATTTTTGATTTATAATTTAAAAAATCGTAGTGCAATATATATGTATATAAATTAAGGGCTAACTCTAATTCAAGCAATTCTTATGGGGAGACAACTTAAATTACCAAAATATTTTAACAAATCACTAAATTACATTAAATAACTTGTAAGCAAATCACTAAATTGTCAGAATATAGATCTCAAAACTTTGGGTAACTGATCTAACGATGTGAACACGTACATCTGAAGTGGTGGTGGTGAATTATAAGAACGCAGTTTTATGAAGCTGGTGGCCGGTGGTGCTCAAGGACGTCTTGGTGGTGACTGAGAGTAAGTCCAATTCAATGCTTTGATTTTATTGTTATATTATAGCCAAATGTAAAAAAATCAATTACAAAGGGGGTTTATATTTAAATACATCGATGTACAAATGTATCAATGTACAAAGGGGGTTTATATTTGTGATCATTTTTGAGATCTCCAAGACATAATAATTTAAACTAGATAGTTTGGTTGTGATAACGTCTTTATGATGAAAATAGCAAATCATTTGTGTTTTGAAGTCAAAATATGATATATCACACAATCAAACTAAAAAGTAATTATAATCCTCTGGTTATAAATTTCTTAATCAAGCCTCTTTCAAATTGATGGTTGTTCACCGTGCATAGAAATAAAATTAATTTTTAAAACTTTAATTTTTATGAGCCATAAACACCACCAAATTGAACAACTTATACGCAGATGGCAGATGCAATATATTCTAAATAGGATGAACTAATATAAACTAGTATTATGAGTATGTACATGGAGATAGACACTGATATCCAAATTCGAAATGTGAAAGGAAAATGGTATATATGTGGATTTTATGGGAAATACAGGTGGGGAGAGAAAAGTAAATTCCCATCCATATCATCGGTTACATTTCTAAAACCTACGGGTTCTTTTTCTTTTTTGTGTTAGTGTAATTTGGTTGTATCTAAGTACTTTTGTATATATAGATGAAAAGTATTGACGTTACTCGTAAAAAATTTCAGTCTATATGAAAATGGACAATCATCATTGGAAGATTGAAATATGAAAATTTCAATTTTTTTAAAAAGACCATACTCTATATGAAAATAGTACGGAGTATTGTAGTACATATATGTGATTTCCTAATTGTGGGAAAAAATCCTAATTTATTTTTTTAGAACTAAAAAAATCCTAATTTTTTACCTACTTTCTTTTCCGCCATTAGCTCTTATCTTTTTTGTAATATTACATTCTGCAACATCACCATTCGATGACCTGCAATTTCGAATAGCTAGATTCACTGGTTAGTCATCATAAAGGAATGGAGTCGCGACCCCTGGAAAGAAAATCGGGCGTCTGTACCATCTTTTGGGATGAACGATGTGGATGGTAAACATATGTGATATGTCCGTCCAACATTCCTTATAACATTGTTCTCTCGTATTCCTGTAACCCTAATTATATTAACCCTAAACCCCAAATCCTCTTTCTTCCCTTTTCTACTTACTCTTCACCTCATTCCTTTCTTCTTTCAATTCTCTCACCCACTTTTTCCGCATTTTTTTTTTCATATTCCCCTAAAGAAACAAACCAACTCCGCCTATTCAAACTCAAGCTCTTATCTTATTTATAGCATCTACTAGCAGTTACTCAAAACAAAGTTCATTATGCTATAAAGATAATCTTGATGGATTTGGTATCCAAGGCATTAGGTATTATATATCTTTCATGGATAAAAGTCTTATACTTGAAATCAATATTATAATATGTAAAGATCGAAAACACGATAACAACACTTATTTTAAAGAATTGGATGATAAATTTGGTTCTCCTAGTCATTTCTCCCCTTCACTCCGCAATCAAACTAGGGATATTTGAATTAAGCCGAATATGTGGAGCTGAGGACCGGTAACCTGAATCTGTTAATCTGTTACTAAGCCGAAACAGTGGACTTTCGGATTTCTAGCACAGAGATACTTGGCTTGTTGGGGGAGGAAGCATGTTTATCGCCCCCCTTATTAATGGTAACGATCGCCTTCCCTAATGGGAAGGTATTAGGAACTATACCTTCCCGTGGAGAGATGAGGGGACGGCACCCAAGCTATGAATCTGGGTCTTCCTAGAATCCATAAGATTGTTGCTAGCAGGCACATCTACGACTTTTTATTCCCAATTATGGATCTAAGTCTTATACTCAGAACAAATAGAATTTATATATAGAACAAACACACTAACAATACTTATTTTCAAAGTGATGTTTTGATTAAGGTAATCTTAGTGTGGTGGATCTAAGTCTATAACCAATATAAGAAAAGAAAAGAGGTATTAGTCAAAAAACCCAACGAACTTTCTATTTTTTTTCAATTTAACCTATTAATTTATTTTTTTCTCGTATAAACCCAACGAACCTTGTAAAATTGTGAAAATAAGATACTCAAGGTTAATTATTATTTATTAATCTATTTTTATCAACCCATATAAAACATGTTATGTTAGATTATATACATAATAAATTATTCATTTAATTATTTATTAAACATTATTATATTTTTTATATTTTATTTTCATATTATTTTCTTTATTACTAAAATAGTAATTTTATTAATTATAAATTATATTAAAATAATAGAATCTCATTTATTATAATTTAAATTATTATTATTTTTTATTATATATTATATTATTTTTTATATTTTAGTGGTGCGTATTTGCTTAACAAAAAAGGTTAAACACTTTATCATATATTAGGTTACTCTTTCAAGTTAAAAAATTAGAGTTTAAGTACATAAAATACTAATGAATATATGTTGAATAACTTAGTTTAGACTTAAATTGAAAAAAATTATTAATTATAGTTAATTAGAATATTTAATAAAATAAATATTAAGTTCTTTGAAATCAATTTTTTACTTTTTTCTGTGAAAATTTTAAATTTATAATATTTAATATGTAATTTTAATATATATATATATATATATATATATATATATATATATATATATATATATATATATATATATATATATATATATATATATAATTGATAGTATAAAACATACAGTAGAACCTGAGTAAAAGAATGTTCGATAAATAAATAATCTAGACAAATGAATAAATGTTTCGGTCCCAATTTGGGCAAATGGGCTTAACGAATAAACTCGTTAAATGCATAAACGGATGAATAAAAGTATAATATTTATAGGCCCTATATAAATATAAATGAATAATCACTATATTTCAAATAATATATTTTTATTTATATAATATATGAATACATTTCATGGAATAATAAATTTTAAACATATTAATAAGTCTATGTCATATCTTTTCGAAAAATACCTATAAAATTGATTGTTTCTTACTTCCACCAAAATGCATCTTATTCTTAGTTTTGTATAATACATAGTACTGTGCATTTTATCTGTTCAATGCATATATGTATAGTACAACTAATCTAAAATTTAAAAAAAAATGAACGTAATTAAAATTTACATAAAAGTTATAACCGATGAGTTACATTTGAACATAATATAATTAAATAAAAGTCTAAAAATATTATATAAATGAATTAATATTCATTTATCAATAAATAAATATTATATTCATTTATCAATAAATAAATAGTTTAACTGTAATATATGTGGCCTCTAAAATTAAATTCAGGGAATATTAACCATTCTTCTTGGGCTAACATATCATTTGTAGCTATGCATAATGAATTAGGACATATTTATTGACGCAATCATAAGAGACCGGTGAACTAATATAAACTTGCTGTATTTTAGGTATACAAGTGGATATCGACAGAGTATCACAGGTTAGGATTACGAAAGGAAAATAACATCTGTGTTTTTTTAGTAATATTATAAATAAAAAGATTGGCATGTATCAAGGCCCACCACATCTCCAAAGGAGGAAAGTCATAGTTCAAAACTCAAAGAGCTACATCAGAATCCGACCATAAGATCATAAGATAAGCACCAGTTTTATCAAAATATAAAAATAATTAACTCATAAAAAAAATGAAGATGACTAAGAACTAGGTTGTCCTCGTTTAGAAGACTTCCCCCTGCTGCTGCTAACTGCACTCCAATGTCCAAATTTTTCATCATTACCTGCTGCCAAACCAACAACCACCACCCTGCGTCCGTCAACCATTCGTTCACCATTGGCATTACGTTCTTCCAAAAGCTCCAGCATCTCATTCGGAGAGACAACTTGAGGAGAAAAATCCATCTCATGAGCCAATGTCTGATCTCGTTCACGTTGTGATTGCTCCCTTGGAGAACTTTGGTCAGCAACCTGCACATTCATAGATTTAAGAGAGTCATCTAGAACAATTATGGCTTTTTCATCCTGGGGGTCACAGTCAGCAGGAAGCTTGGATTTCTTCCTAGAATAAACATCATATGATTCAGTTCTCTTCCTAGAAACAGATGTTTGAGTGGACTCAGTGGAGTTAGAGTGATACACATCACTAGGACTAAAGATGGTACCAAAACGAGTATAAGTCTTCGGCACAATAAGGAGAAGATCCTTGACTTCAGGACAACTCTTGATATGATGGGCAATAGAAAGGCACATCTCACAAATAGAACCCTCATTAAGATATTTAACTTCCACCCTTGCTAAGAATTTATCAGAATGACGAGGCATGGCAACAAAAATATATCTTGACTTGGAGCTCAAAACCCCAGCTTCAAGCTTAATAAAGGCTGTATCCCTTGGCTCACAGATGTTAGCACTCAACCAAGTTTCTTTACCAAAAGCTAAAGGCTTTCCAATAGCCCTACCAATGGAACAAAGCCCTTTGACAGACCAGTAGAAGAAGGGAATCTTACTAAGCTGAATCCAGAAAGTTTCATTCGCTACAGGATGGACTATATGAAAGTGTTCTATCCCGGGCTTAAGACGCATAGTGCGAGAGAGAACAGAAATAGCACTATAACGCAGAGCTCTTTGCAAACAATCTAAATTTTCAAAAACAAGAACATAATAGCCCAAGAAGTGTTCATAGAAATGCCTAAGACCAATCCTTTCATATTTATCAAGCACATAATCTTTAATTTCATGGTAATCAGCAGTATCATTATCAGCAAAGAAACCTATACAGCTAAATTTCCAAAATGGATTAGCACTGTTTATGATTTCATTGGAAAGTTTCACACTAACCAATCCATTAGATTTGTATAGAGTAGTGTCTGACATATGAGAAAACATTTCATGTTGCACATAATCCTTCATTTCTCGTAAATCTATGTTAGGATTAGGAGAAACCTGTGAAGAAGCCATTAAATTGATTCTATATCGATGTGGGCTTGGTTCTTTGCTAGATTCAGCACCTCGTGATACAGGGGGTTTAAAAGAAACATCATCGTCAACATTAAAGAGAGGATTAAGAATCGTCTTCAGATTAGAGCTACCTGCACCTGCCATGGATGTAGGAGGAGAAGGTGAAAACAAATCGTAAGAGAGCAGCTGAGAGAAGAAGTAAAGACCGAAAAAAGGGTTAAGAAATTTAGTAAAATTGGAGAGGGAAAGGGGAAAGAAAATGAACAATTGGGTAGAGGTGGGGAAGAAAGAGAAAGGAAAATATATCTTGGTTATGTCTAGCATGTTGATTACTTAGATAATATTGATTATATAAGTAATATAGGTGGGGAGAGAAAAGTAAATTACTATCTAAATCATACGTTACATTTCCATAACCTACGTTATCTTCTTTTTTCTATTTGCTTTTTTAGGTGTATTTAAGTAATTTTGTAGATACATGACAAGTGACACATCAAAACATATATTTCTTCATTATCTACGCTCCTCTCAGCAAAAAAGTTGAAATATGTACTCAGGCCTTGTTAAATAAATTTAAGTTTGAGTTAATGAGGTGTAGTCTCTAGCTAATTGCACTACTTCTATCTATTTTATCTTTTCAATTATATTTCTAATTCTATCTTTTAAATAATACTTATACATCTTTATATATATGTGTGTGTTCTTCATATATAACTTCTATTTATAATTTTAACAAAATCCATTAACTTCAAGTAAATTATATATATAATAACTTTCTAAAAGAGTAATATATATATATATATATATATATATATATATATATATTACTTTTAATCCCTAATTCATTTTTTAAATATGATTTTTTAATTATTAATTCTTTCTTTTATTATTATTCAAAATATATTTAATAAAATATTGAAAAATTGAACATGCCAATCAACAATGTACGCAATATAGAACACCTTGTAATAATTTTTCAAACCTTTATAGTAAATGTTTGGGTTGATCAATTTTTTTAAGAATTATATTAAATTAATCGGCACCTGCTCAATCGTTGAAAATTAAATAAAATTTATTAACTTTATTTTATTGTATTGGCATAGGCTTGTAATTTACTACTTTCTACTACTAGCTAGCTAATTTTTTTTTATTGCATTTATTTCAAAATCATATTTATAAATAAATTTATAAAGTTCAGAGAATGATTTTAAAAAAGGTTGCAAACATGTGTCAAAATTTTGTACAATTTCAAATAAATTCAGAGTTAGCTAGGATTGTTGTGGTATTAGCTAGTAATTATTAGTAATGAATATCGGTAATTATGAGTAATTAAGCCATTAATACTGAGTACAATAAATTATTTCATAAATATATAGATAATTGTTGGTTCACACTTGTACTAACCACTAACACAGGACGCCCACATATAATTAGTACTTCACGTTGTTAAAAATATGGCTTTAAAATCTTATGGGACGAAATTTTAATTGTTGAAAAAATGATTAAGTTTATTGCATAAAATAAAGGTTATTCGATACTTTTTGATCTTAAATATATCCAATATTATCTATAACAATTACAATTAAAATATCAATAAACTATTTTTTGCAAAAAATGGTAAAAATAATTTAGTCCACGTACAATGGCAAATATGCGTTACATCATTTGTAACGGACATATCCGTGGATTCCCGTGGATGTATATATAACCACCCTATGGGGCCATTTCTCTTGAGCGATATTATCAAAGTTATAGTGTATCAAGTAATTCCCTACTTTCTTTCTTTCAATTTAATTATAAACAAATAAACAATGGCCCTGCCACACACATTCATTTGTGAGGAGTGCCGCCTAAGGTTCCGAAGTTCCACCGGGTTTTACGAGCACATAAGAATATTCCACACACCTACGAATGAAGAACCAGAAGCGGCTGGGGAGGAGATGCCTGTTGAGGAGGTTGTTGTGGGGGCTCCCACACAGCCACCTAGGAGGAGCCCTAGGGCACAACCACTCGGGGAAGCCGCGCCACAGCAGCCGCCAATGCCAGGTGCCACAAAAGCAGTGTGCCGGACTAGATCGCGTTCAGTTTTTGATTCAAACAGTGTGGCTGAAGGGAGCAGCAAGAAGGGAAAGAAGATATCTAAGAAGAAGGCCAAGCCAAATCGGGCTCTGGAAGATGCTGCTGTTGTGGAGGCACCGCAGCCGCCTCCTTACCCTGTCGCTCGGCCACAAGGCCCACAACCACAGGGGGAAATGGAGGTCGAGCAGCCGGGGGCCGGCCCAATGTTGGACTTGAACAAGCTTCCTGATGATCAGGATTTATAGAGATTTTGTTAAGAAATATATTAGGATATGACTGAAATTAAAATATTTTATAAGGATATTGACATGTTTCCATTATTGAGAGATATTATACTTGTTAATCAAGTTTTGTAATATATATATTGAATTATTATGAATGAGAAAAATGAGATATTGAGAATTTTATCATGACATAATTAGATTATTTGCAAGATGAAGGAGAGAAGAAGTGAGGGAGAAAGCAATTTTCAAGAGAGAAAATAAAATTATAGAGGGAAAAAAATCTTACAAGTTTGTGAGATGTGGAAAAAAATGAGATATCCACGAGAGGTGGTGAGTATGAGATTGACCTACAAGAGTTTGTGGGTTGATTAAAAAAAATCGTGAGAGGTTGTGGATATGAAAAAATAAAAAATATCTTATGAGAGTTCGTAGTTGTGACGATAAATAAGAAGATCATTTAGTGGCAGATGGAGGCAGTGACATTGATGAAGAAGGCGGCAAAAAAGATGATGAAATTCGAAGAATTGAAGTTTTTTGTGTAAGTTGGGCATTCAAAATCTTCCTGGCTCCAACCTCAGGGAGGGTGTTAAGAGATATATTAAGATAGTGCTTAAATTAAAATATTTTATAATGATATTATATGTTTTCATTATCAAGAGATATTATACTTGACCAAATATTGTAATCTATATATATATATATATATATATATATATATATATATATATATATATATATATATATATATTGAATTATTATGAATGAGAAAAGATGGGAGATTGAGAATTTATAGAATTTTATATAATTTTGGCACCATTTCATGTTTTCTTTTCTTCTTCTTTCTTTTTTATTACTTTCTGTGTTTTAGGGTGTTTTTTTCCAAATTGCATGGGGTATTGGAATCAGTGAATAATGGATAAATAGTACTCCTTCCGTGTCTTAATACTTTTCGTGTTGCAATTCAAATAACTTATTTTCATTTTGGGTCATAAAAAATAAATAAATTTATACATATATATTGCCACCATCGGCTGATTCATTAAGATCAAAAGGGAAAACATAATTCATTTCTGAATAAACAGGGCAAAACAATGATGCAAAGAGATTATTTTTTTCAATTTATATTTTCATAAAATTTTATTATATAAGTGTGAGATTTTAGGATAATTGGTGTACATGTAAGCTTATGTTTTGATTGGTTATTGAAAATTAATCTTGTAAGCTGATTGATTGAGAGTATTAATAGTGTATTAACAAGTACTTCAGTTCCCAAGTAACTCAACCCTTAATTTTATTAAAACATGTGTCATTCACCGGTTCCTATTTTCTTTTCTTCTTTCTTTCTTTTTTATTACTTTCTGTGTTTTAGGGTGTTTTTTTCTCCAAATTGTATGGGGTATTGGAATCAGTGAATAATGGATAAATGGTACTCCTTCCGTCTCTTAATACTTTTCCTATTGCAATTCAAATGACTTTTCTTATTTTTATTTTGGGTCATAAAAACTAAATAAAGTTATACATATATATTGCCACCATCTGCTGGTTTATTGAGATCAAAAGGGAAAACATAATTCATTTCTAAACAAACAGGGCAAATCAATGATGTAGAGAGATTATTTTTTTCAATTTATATTTTCATAAAATTTTGTTGTATAAGTGCGAGATTTTAGGATAATTCTTATACATGTAATCTTATGTTTTGATTGGTTATTGAAAATTAATTTTGTAAGCTGATTGATTAAGAGTATTAATAGTGTATTAACAAGTAGTTCAGTTCCCAAGTAACTCAACCCTTAATTTTATTAAAACATGTGTCATTCACCAAGCCTGAAAAGAAAAAGAGACGGAGTGAGTATGATGTTTAGATGGGGCTATTATTTACCTAATGATATACTTCGTCCCAATTCAATTCAAGTGGCTATGTCTTTTTGTTAGTACCTTAAAAACTCACAATTATTATAAATTAATACCTTTAAAACTCATCAATTAAAATTTAAAATAATTTTAAAAATAGAGGTCGCCACCATTAAAATTTGGAATTGTTTCACATTCCAAAAAATTGAAAAATAGAACCCGCCCATACAACAATGCTACCCAAAAAATTGAGTAATCTTCAAATATATAAAGTATCGTGTGAATATATTAAATTTTATATATTCAAAATCCGAATAAATTATGCTTAAACAAACATATATAACTTTTTAATTTCCCTGCTTTATGAATATGATTTTTTTAAATAAAGTAAAATGCAGTGGGGATCCCTAGGGTACAAGTACAACTACCACTCGTGGAAGTTGCGCCACAGCAACCAGTGCTGCCAATGCCAGGTGCTACAAAAGCACTAAGGGGACTAGGGGCCCTCCATCTTTTGATTTGAACGGCATGGGTGAACGCAGCAGCGAGGAAAGGAAGAAAGTGGCTCACAAGAAAGCCAAGCCAAACCAGGCTTTTGTAGAGCCAGTTTAGGAGGCACAGCAGCCTCCGGAGGCTGCCGTGTAACAAGAGACTAAACGGTCAAATTTACTTTAAATCCGACTAATAATACTGTTCATTTTATCAAGTGGGATCCAAAACAATGCATCACTTTCCATGTAAGTTAAAACCCACTATTTTTAATTACCAACCGATTTTATCATATGGGCCCAAAATGATGCATGACTTTCCAGGTCAGTTAAAACTGACCATTAGTACCGACCGATGTCTTCATGTGGGACCCAATCTTTTTCAATATTGTCCGCAATGTATCAAATGATGCACGATCAAATCCCGGCACATATCATACTCGATCCGCCCACTCATGCTCAAATATTGAACATTGCTAATACCGCTCTTGAGATGTAAAGGAACCCAGACATTGGTATGCAACAATTTTCTACGGCCATTGTTGGAGAAATCCTCGTATTGATATATAACAAATATGAAAATGACTACGAAGGGGTAAAATATTTATATTTCTCATTCGTAAATCAATTTTAATGTGTAATGTTGTACTAGTTATGAATATTAATGAAGTGTTGATATGATTTTATGTAAGAATGTATATTAATGAGTTGTTCTTGTATGTAGGCCATAAGAAAAGATAAACATATGACGGTGGGGGGCCATTGACAAGACAATAGAGATGAGCGGTGAAGATGGGCTACAGGTCAATTTTAGTTATTTGATTTCGATTGAAACTTTTGGTGTTTCAACCGCTGATTTAGTTATTGTGTTGAACGTTTAGTTTATTAATATCCTTGGATATTTGGTGTTTGGGGTGTTAAATAGTTAATTTATTTGAATTAGGTTTGTTTAAGAATTATGTTTATTAAGCGGTTTGAACAAGAATGATTGTTATTAATGTAAGAATCTTGTTTTATAGTATTCGATTTATTTAGATTTTGTATTAGTTTGTTTTTTGATTGATAGTGTACATGAATATATATATATATATATATATATATATATATATATATATATATATATATATATATATATATATATATATATATATAGGGTCCTGCTCAAATAGAAAATAACTTAGAATAGAAAATAGAAAATAAGATCTACACCACATATTCAATCTAATCTAATGGCAAGGGGGTGCATCCACACACAAATCAAATACACCCTCATACACCCAATCCCACATAATCCCTCCGTTTTTAATTTGATTTTTCCCGTTAATTGGCAAAGTTTTTTTCAAATCTAACTTCACCACATTTTTTTTCATCTCCCAACGATCAGTTTTCATACCATATGTGCTATATTTCGGCAAATATAATTTATAATTAAAATAAATTCCTCACTTATCAGATTCAAACTTCAATCACTAAATTATATTACAAAAACCACTAATTTGTATTATAGAAATCACTAACTTGTATTACAGAAATCACTAAATTATATATCCTGGGTTCACAAAAAATAATGGAAATCGTCGAAAAAATAAAAGTCACCGGAATATATCACATATGGTATGCAAACTGATTGTTGGGAGATGGAGAAAAATGTGGTGAAGTTAGATTTGAAAAAAACTTCACTAATTAACCGGAAAAATCAAATTAAAAACGGAGGGATTATGTGGGATTGGGTGTATGAGGGTGTATTTGATTTGTGTGTGGATGCACCCCCTTGCCATTAGATTAGATTGAATATGTGGTGTAGATCTTATTTTCTATTTTCTATTCTAAGTTATTTTCTATTTGAGCAGGACCCTATATATATATATATATATATATATATATATATATATATATATATATATATATATATATATATGGGGATTGTATATGAGGAAGATATGAATAACTCGTTAATAATCACAGGAAGAGATGAATGTTTACTTTGGAAAATGAGATGATGACAACAATATTTACTCAACAATTTAAACAAGTAAGAAATAATACTTAAACCAGACAAGAAGCCGGTATGAATCTATGTATGAAACAATTTTAAAGGAAAATATTATATTACTGGAATATTATATTACTGGAAGTTACTTGCTATATACAAGAAAAGAGAAAACAATACTAGAGAACTAGAAGAGAAGAGAATAAAACTTACAAAGCAGTTTGCATCCTCCCTAAAACATACAACTGAAGCTCATATATATAGAGCAATAAAAGAGGGAAAAGAACAGTCTTCCCATTAACTGAACATGTTACTGGAGTAAAAGTGAAAAGTTATTCGAGTAAAAACATGTTACTTAAGTAAAAGCAAAAGTAAAAGTAAAAGAAAAAGTAAAAGTAAAATAACTGGTCAGTATTTTTGTCTTTAACTGACGGCTGATTTTGTCGTTTTGCTGAAGACTTTGACTGTCGACTGATTTGTCGTTTTGTTGAAAAATTCTGACTGATGAATAGTAAAAAAGTTTTTACTGTTCATGAATAGTGAATTTCGTTTTTATGCATATGGGTCTTGTGCATCTTGTAGAATGCCATATGGATTTGTGACTGATTGATGACTAGAACTTTGACTTCTTTCAGAGGAATTGCTGTCTGAGCTTTCTTCTTTGAGACTGCTGACTCGGTCTCTGATGACTTTCAATAGATCATTTAACTCTGAAGTTGACAACCTGTTAATTGTAGAAACATCCAAAGAAGAAGATTCTTCTGATTTAACCTTTTCTTTGGTAACTGGTTTTTGATTTATTACTGGGAATTCTTTCTGGACTTGACTTATTATTCTGTTAATATCAAATTTATCCCACCATTTAACAAAATGAACTCTTGCAACACAACTATATCCATCATGTTGAGTTACTAAAACTGAATGACTTCCTGCCTTGAGTGTCGTTACTGTGTCCTGTATGGGCATGGTTATTTTGAATTGCCATTTTGAAATCCAAGGCACTTTGTATTTACTAAAGAAATGAAGGACTTCATATCCTACATAATCAGGATTTTTACTAGTTATGACTTTGTTAAAATACTCTATTTGATCCCAGAGTATTTCAGGGATGATGGCTCTTAAAGGACCATAAATATTCCACCAACCTGTGAACCAAAGTGGAATTGGACTTTTGAATTTATGGTCAAATTGTATGAACCATGAATGACTGAATGACTGGTTTTGATATAAAAATACATTGTTTCATGCCTCAATATAATCATAATAACAAAAATGTTGAGGAGGGTTAGTGTGTAATAACTGAAGATTAGATGGGTGGCTATGCCACTTATCTTGGAAAATTATCTGTTTAATATAAATAGAATGATAAAGGATCTTGGATTCATCCCTTCTATCAAAAATTGGTTTAATGGTTACTGAATCTGTTTGAAGTAAAATTTCTTTGTAATATGACAAAGATTTATATGGGGCTAAAGGCTCAAAATGCCATCCTGGGGGGAAATATTGAGCTGCTAGCTTGACTGGGTCATTGTTGGGTTTCATGAATTGTTCCATGAAAAACAAGTTATATTCAGTCCTCTGAACATAATCGGTAATTGATTTTGAACATATGTCAAAAGGAATGATTTGCTTACTGGGGACAATTGGTTTACTGGAATTAGCAAATGGATCTATAACTGGGGGATTACTAGCAAGGACAGTATTATAAGGTTTAGGGATTTGGCCTAAAACCAGATATCGGTTGACTACATCAATTGGTTGAACTGGAATAACTGGATGAGGAACCATGATTCCTTTAAGTTTACTATCATAACTGGCTCTGCCACGAGAGCTGCTTCCTCCTCTACCTCAGGGTTTCTTCTGACACTCATTTCTCACTCCTATTTGTAGAAATTCTCTAGTTAGAAAATCAGGGATAGAGTTTTCACTTCCTTTAATATATTGTATATCAAATTCAAATATACTTAATAATGCTTGTCATCTAGCAAAAATTTGTTTTGATGCAACGTTTTAAACGTCTTTTTCTAATATATATTTTGCTGATTGACAATCAATTCTAACCAAAAACTTTTGATTTAAAAGTTCATGCTGGAATTTATTAATACACAAAACTAAACTTAAAATTTCTTTTTTAATAGTTGAGTAATTTTGTTGAGTATTATCCCAAGCTCCTGAATGAAAACAAACAATTTCTTCCTTAGAAGAGTGATCAATCTTTTGTTTGAGAATTCCTCTGAATCCAATTTCAGAGGCATCAGTTTCAACAATTTTAAATGCAGAAGGATTTGATATTCCAAGACAAGGAAGAGTCTTGACATATTTTTTAATGTCATGGATAATAGAAGTATGAACTGAAGTCCAAGGTGGGGGATTACTCTGTAATCGTTCAAACAATGGTTTACACTGCTTCCTGAGATCCTTATAGAATTCTCCTATATAGTTAAGGGATCCTAAAAATCTTTGAAGCTGAGTTTTATCAAGTATTTCATCAGGAAACTTGCTAGCAAATTCAATGGCTCTATCTATTGGTTTAATTTTACCATATTGGATAACATGTCCTAGAAACCTTACTTTTGTTTGGAATAGTGAGCATTTACTAGGCGAGAGTACTAGTCCGTTAGTTTTGACTGTATTGAAAAAAGAATTTAAATGTTTCCAATGTTCTTCTATTGAATTGGAATAAATTAGAACATCGTCAATATAAACTATAATAAAATGGCTATAAGGGTTAAATATGTTATTCATGATGTTCTGAAATTCACTAGGGGCATTCTTAAGACCAAATGGAACTACATTCCATTCATAATGTCCAAAAGGAGTAGTAAAAGCAGTTTTATATCTATCTTCTTTACTGATCTGTATTTGCCAGAATCCACTTTTTAAGTCAAATTTACTGAATATAACTGCTTGGTTTAACCTGTTTATTAAATCCTTTTTATTAGGTAAAGGATATCTAATCCATTCAAGTACTTTGTTTAATGGTTTATAATTTATTACCAATCTTGGTACTCCTCTTTCTTTTTCAGCATTTTTATTAACATAAAAAGCTGCACATGACCAGGGAGATTTACTATTTTTTATTAATCCTTTACTAAGTAATTCATTAATTTCTTTTTTACAATATTCTAACTGTTCGTGGTTCATTTGAATAGGCCTGGCTTTAGTTGGAATTAAATGTTCCTTAAATTCTTTTGCATAAGGTAGATTTACTATATGTTTCTTCCTATGCCAAAAAGCATGAGGAATGTCTGAACATAATTCTTTTAATAATTTATTATTAAATTGTTTAATTTTATTTTAGAGTTCATTATTTGTTAACTGTTCTTCAATTCTTTTATATTTGATTTCATTTTTTAAATGCTTTAAATGGCTCTTTTTACTATTTAATATTGTAAGAGTTTTAGTAACAGAATTTTCTTGAATAGTTTTTAAATCTTTTTCTTCAGGTTCTAAAATGAAATTAAATATTACTGTTTGGCCTAAGTGTTTACTAGTTAATCCTTTAGTTGAAGTTGTAAAAGGATAAAGTAAATAAATAAATGGTAGTCCTAATATGATTTTATCAGTCATATTTGTTATTAAGACGAAAGAAGTTTTAAAACAAACATTGTTTTGACAAATGTGTACATTAGGTAATTTATATTTTATATTCATTTGGCTTCCATTAGCTGAGCTTAATCTTTCATTAGTTTTTTCATAAAAAGTCGTTGGAACTAATCCTTCTTGAATACAATTTAAATCAGCTCATGAATCAACAAGGGCTGCAGTTTCAATGGTAAAGGTCTTATTAATTATTAATTTAATATTAATATACCATTTTTTAATAGTAAATTCTTTTAGCATTTTTAATGAAAGTCCTTGTTGTCTAATAATTTCGGAGTCTTTATTATTTTCTGTTCTTTCTTCATCAGAAGAGTCATTTATTAATAATTCTGAATTGTTTTTTATTTGTTCAATTTCTTCTTTTAATTTGGGAATTTCTTGTTTTAGACTAGAAATTTCTTTCTTCAAAATATTAACTTCTTGGTTTAAATCTGATAATGTTATTTCTTTAACTGGGGTTTTAAATCTTTCAAGAGTCGTACTAAGACTAAATTTGGGTTTGTCTTTAGGTTTCCTACTCTTATTTTCATTATCTGATGTTAGTAGAATTTTTAATTTATCCATATATTTTATTTTTAATTTTGGATCTGTTATTTTACTAATTAATTCTATTAATAAATTGGATTCTTCTTCTTGATCTTTATTTAATACATTTGGTGTTTTAGTGGTACAATTGCAATTATCAGTGCATCACATAGTAATGTTTGGTTTACTATCTTCACTATCAGTATTACTAGTAGTTGTTGACTGGGAAGGTAGATCTGTATAATTTTCGCTAGATTCATTTTCAATTTTCATTAATTGTAGGATTAATTCAGTATCTTCATTAGAGATCTGTAGTTGGTTAAGTTTATTTTTGACTCTACATTCATTTTTATAATGACCTGGTTTGCCACAACCGTGACAAATAATTTTGCTTTTATCAAATTTCTTAGTAAACGGTTTATTAAATTTCTTTTTATCAAAAGATTTTCTCTTAAATTTTTGTGGTTTCTTGTAATATTCTTCTTTATTATCTCTTTTAATATAATTACTAAATTTTTTGTATTTATTATTTTTAGTTTTATTTCTCGAAGAAGCTATGGGAGGTAAACCATATTGCTCACAAAAAGTTCCTAACTCATACTTAGCTCTGTTTTTGTCTTTACTAATTTGCTTAGTAATTTTGTGGTCAATACACATTTTTAATCCTATTTTTTGTATGACACTTATTATTTCTCCATATGTTAATTCTTCATAATTTATGAATCCTAAGTCTTTACTTAATTCTTCACGAATTTTATGTGCAAATAGATTAGGTAAACCATTAACAAATTATTCTTTCCAAAATGGTTTATTACTATCGTCTCTTATCATAACTCTGGACAGAAATACATTCTTATACCATCTAAAGTCACTCAGAGTTGGGCAATTTAGGTTACTGAGTTGGTCATGGATTCTTTCAGTAATATTACTAGGTGTTCCTATAAAATGTTTTATTATCGTATATATTAAAGTATTAACTCCGTCAGGAATAAATCCTATCTTTTCTTCAAATATTGGTTGACCATCATTGTCTAATTGATATGCAGTAATTATATTATGTCTAGTATCTTCAGTAAGGTGTTTTTCCCACCAAGATCTTAGGGTTCCTGTAAACCCATTAGTTAGAATTTCAACAATATCACTTTGGTTTAAATGATCAAATGTTGTTATATATGTATTTGCCACCATTGACATATGGTTTAATTTGTTTAATATTTCTTGTTCACTAAGACCATCTATATTCCACTCATACATTTTATTGGCTGAAACAGAAAACTGGTTATCTAGGTTTCTTTCTTCAAATTGTAAATCTGGAGGAGTTGGTCTGGAGTACCAATTCTTCGTTTGTGTTGTGATATTGGGTTGATTAAAACTTAATTTTTTAAATTGATTTTCTATTTCAATTATAGAATCATTACTATTACTATCATTAGGGCTTTCATAAAAGCCTAAAACTCCTATAGTTTTGCTTGATTCTGGTTTATCTAATTTTTTAAATATTTTATCAAGAGTTTTAATTAGTTCTTTATCTTTATTGGGTAAACTTAAATTTTCTCTTTTACTGGGTAAATTTATCAAGGGTTTTTCTTCACTTTCTTTATTTGGATCTGGATATTGTTTAATATCTGAATCTTTAATCTTGTCTTCAATTTTATCTAATTGCTTACCTAAAGAGGCTAGATATTGATTAGTGAAATTATTTTGCTCAATTAGTTTCTTTTCATCATTCTTTCCATCAGATATTTTAAATGGTGAAGCTATGATAACCGTATTTTTAACTGGGATTATTATTGTTTCTATAGGGGGGATGACTAGATGATACTTTTGTCTTATCTTCTTTAATCCATTGTGTTTTAGTAATTACATTACATTTACCATAGTATCCTTCATACCAAGAATAAAAAGTAATATTTATTTTTTCTTTTACTATGAATGATTTCCACTTATTAACTATTTTTTCTCTTTCTTCAGGACTATGACTGTCTCTAAACTGGTGTCTTTTTAATCTATTTTCTTTTGAATTAAAATCTTCTCTTAAGATTTTCCAATTGATTTTAACTTCTTTATTAATTACTTTTAGTTGATTATTAATAGATCTTGTTTCAAAATCTGACTGTGTAGGAGATAAATGTTCTTCATCTTCTTCAGATTGGTTACTAGATTTATTATAATAGGGTTGACTAGTCTGTCCTTCACTAATAATTCCCTTTAATTTTATATTTTTAACATTTGTTCTACTAAGTAATTCAGAATCTTGTCTAGATGATGTAACTGACCTTGTAGTTATTTCGTCTATCATTAATGGTTTTCTAATATTATCGAAACTTATTCTAACAGTTCCATCTAAATATTGTTTAATATTATCTAGATTCATTAAGTTATTTGTTATTGGCGCCTGAGGTATTTCATTATCTAAAACCCATTGGCTAGGAAGATTGATATCTTTCCAGAGTATAGTTTTTGGTACTTGAATATTAGCATCATTAGTGCTACTTTGAATTAAAATAGTTTTGTCTTTTGGACATTTATTTAATGCATGAATGTTTAAATTAGTTTTCATTGTTTTATAGTAAATTCTATAAATTAATGCAAGTGGTTGTGATCCCTCAATCATGTGAGTGATTTCACCAGCTGTTTTAATATTTAATGTTAATGCTTTTAATAAATGGGGGTCATTCAGACTTAAAGTAAAGTCTGGAAAGCAATTAAAATGAACTGGTCCATTATGGAGGCTCGATTCCATAATGCCTAATATACTAGGGACATAGTTTAAATACCTAGCATCTCTTAAACATAAAAGAATGCTAGAGTTAATTCCTTTTACTGATAACGGTTTTACTGCTACTTGTATTAATCCTATATGAATAAAATTATAACTTTTCTTTTTATATTTTTTTATAATTTCATTTGTTAATAAAGAACAGTTTTCGTGTTCTTTGTTAATAGCATAGATTTTCTCTACTGTTTTTACATTGTAATTTGTTTTAAATTTATCTGTAAAAGTTGACTGATAGATCTGCTTTGGGTCTATACTAGGTATATTCCAATTTCCTAATTCTTGACTAATATTTTCATAACTATGTTCTTCCTGGTTTATGAAGTCGGGAATTGAAGGGATCGATGTCATCGGTGACCTTGAGCTAACTGAGGAATTAGACCTAAATAATTTATTCATTGATCTTGTTTTTACTGATTCTTAATATCTAAGGTGATTCTGGGTTTTTAGTGCATACCTTCTTACCTTATGTCTACTCATACCTATGTTTAAAGCCCTTATCCAACATTGCTCTACCCTGAGACTTACAAAAGGATTACCTGGCAACTTAGGTGGTCTACAGTAAGATATATGACTAATAATAGCAGAATAACCAAAAGATAACTAAGAAGCAGCTGTAAACAATATGAATGAAGAGATTACAAGAATAATAACTCAATAATTCAATGATTACCGGGAGGCTCTAATACTATATATATATATATATATATATATATATATATATATATATATATATATATATATATATATATATATATATATATATATATATGAAAAACTAACCGCTGCAGTTATAATTGACTAGTTTTGTCAAACCACTGTTTTTTACAATTAGATGTCCAAAACACCTAAAACTACTTATTAAAGCAGACCTTATTAAAACCAAACCGGACCACCACGATAGATTTTAGTTGGTCAGCCTGTGAGCACAAAGTTTCTGCGAGTAATCTGACCATTCTTGCACAGTTGATTGGTTTTGCTAATCCGACGGACCATCCTTTTGATGGTTAAATTTTGAGATGATGTGGCACTACCACGTGTCGTGGCTCCTAAACATGTGACAGTGAGGCATCAAATTAAGTGGGTCCAACACATCAGTCGGGTCCCCCCACGTGCCGTTACACGTTGATCTTGAGTCAAATCCAGGCAAAACTAAACCGAGGGGATTTCTCTAAAACCCACTAGGGTTAACCTGGCCACCATTTTCGGTGGAGTTAAACCAAATTCAACTGTTTCTTAACATAATATGATCGTTTTCGTGATTGGAATTGACTCAATTTCTGATAGTCTATATACATTATAATAAATACTAATTTATTTATGAAAATGATATTATTATTTGAAATAATTACTATATACATATATAAGAATTAAATTTATTATGCATATTATGCTTAAGATTTTGAAGAATAAGTTTACACCGATAGTCATTGATATGAAATTAACAAAATTAAAAAATTAAAATTAAGCTTCGACACCTAACATATATATATATATATATATATATATGACTCAATTTCTGGTAGTCTATATACATTATAATAAATACTAATTTATTTATGAAAATGATATTATTATTTGAAATAATAACTATATATGTATATAAGAATTAAATTTATGATGCATATTATGCTTAAGATATGTATATATATATATATATATATATATATATATATATATATATATATATATATATATATATATATATATATATATATATATATATATATATATATATATATACCATTATAAATGGATTATGTGAAGCTAAGTCATAATTTAGAAATAAATATGTTGTTTTCATTTTAACATAGTGATTATTATGGATCAAAATCTAGGGTGTAGTTATTACGATGCGTGTCGGAGCTTATCGAGCTTTAATGGCTACACTTGTGTTTCGTAGCTTAATTCTGCCTTCACAAGATGCCTACGTATCTCAGTATGTATTGAGAATCAAGCCAAAAGGTAGTCCTAATAATGAGGGGTTAGGTCCTTTATATAGACGTAGAGAGTCTAAGAATTAGAATAGGTTTATGAACCTTGATTGATAAGGTATTTTCTAGAAGGATTCTGGATTCTTTGTAGAAGCAGTTTCCATGTAGGAATAGGTTTCCTAGTAGTTGGACATAATTAATTAGTTGTATATTTAGCTAATTAATTAATTACAAATTTATTTGCTAATTAGGGTTTCAAACCTCATTCAATCAAACTCCCTTTTGGACCAAACTAGGTACAATTAATGTCATATTAATTGTGTCTTTAGGGCTTATTTTTAGCCCATATCAGTGATAAAAGTGATATAATTTTTTATTTCCACATAAATAAATTATTTCTCCTATCTATATTCATATAGAGATTTATCTTTAAAATACAAATCTATTGAATTTTTGAATTTGTAGGAATCGGAACGAATTTCGGATAAATAAATATTTTTTATTTTAAACTATCTAAAATAGAGATTAAAAATATATACCATTTCTCCTTGAACTTACATTATTTTCTTTTAATTTATTTTTTTTCATTTTATTTCCTTCTTTCCAATCAATACACTATTATAGTTTTATATGTGTACACATTACACATCAAGTTGGGGGTAAAGATTAAATATCAAAATTAACACTATATATTGTCATATTGTGCATTAATTAGGATTGTTAATGAATATACATTTCGCTAATATCTGAGAAGATATCAAGAGATATTATATATAATATCCAAGAGATTTCCAGAGTCTAAATTAACATTATATATTGTCATATTGTGCAGATGTGTAGTCACAAACTACAGTTCTTCCACAGACATTCTGTTTCATGGATATCAAAACGGGCAACTTTCCAATAACCAATAGCTTTCGACTTAATCCATATGCAAAAGAATGGGATCCATATACTATTTGAGCATCCACAGTAAAGAGAACAAAATACATCACTTTCTCTAAATATGATTCGGCCCCAAAAGTGGACGAAATTCATATGCATTTTACTAGGTAATTTATACAAAATCCGATTGTTTACAGGTCATTCTGGAAGAAATATGCAAGATTACCATTGGCTTCGTTTAACATAGTCAATAGAAAATGGTTTATATTATTTGTATATAAAATCATTGAAAAATTGTCAAAATATTTTTATCTCTTCCTATAAGGTTTGTATATGCTATAGTTATTTATTTTTAGAAAAATGGTGGTTTTAGTGAATAATGGGAGCTTTTATGTCATTTCATCGGTAAAGGTTGCATATATATAAAAAAATTTACCATTCTGAAAGTTTTATTAATCCTTGTGTGCTTTTCTTTGTTTCTAAAATCTGAATGTTTTCTTACTTCCTGTGCAAATAGATTATTTGGAGATTTCATAGAAGAGATTTATATCGTGAACCAAGATGATGGAAGGCCTCCAACGCATGGTAAAATAATATTTAAATCATTGACAGTAGCATCCTTCTTGATATGTAAGAGAGAGTACGTGGATATATTGATTAATGGCAAGCAGCTCCGTATGAAGAACTTCAAATAATTTCACCAGCCACATCCAGTGATACTGTTTAAGTGATGTGTTTGATAGTGTAACAAGTCGAACTGTGGAACTATATGCCTTAATCAACTTTGACTGCAGTATTTGTCAGTTTTGGTTTACTTGTATGTTTCTGTTGTTCAAATATCTTGATCGAGACAGGTGATGGTGTATTTTTCCTGGTACGAAACATGGTTGATACTATAATTCTTGGTTAATATCTTGATGGTTTATATCGTTGTAATGGTTACAAGCTATAGATTGTATTTTTTTATTTAAAATTTTAAAAATCGTAGTGCAATATATAAGTGTATATATATTAAGGAGCTAACTCTAATTCAAGCAATTCTTATGGGAACAATTAAATTATCAAAATATTTTAACAAATCAATAAATTACATTAAATAACTTAGAAGCAAATCACTAAATTGTGAGAATATAGATCTCAAAGCTTTGGGTAACTGATCTAACGATGTGAACACGTACATCTCAAGCGGTGATGGTGAATTATAAGAACGCAGTTTTGTCAAGCTGGTGGTGGTGCTCAAGGTAGTCTTGGTGGTGACCGAGAGTAAGTACAATGCAATGTTGTTAATTGGTTTTATTGCTATTTTATAGGCTAATGTAAAAAAAATCATCAAAAAATTAATGGGTTTTATATTTAGATACATCCATTATAAATGCATTCTTGGTTCCATATTTGAAGTCAATGATAAATTCATTCATCCATGTCCCATCATCGATAACTACAAATGGAGAGTAAAAATTAAATAATTATTGTATTGCACATTGTGAAACACTTGAAACTAGTTATGAAACTAACATTTGGAGTGCAATTTTAATTTTAGCATCAAAACACATTTTTTGAGGCTATATTATAACAATAGGAATAGATATTAAGTTTTAGTGTTGTCGCATTGATGATTGAACACGGCGGTGTTGTGATCGTACATGACAGAGTTAGAGGTGACCACATATCCGGCCTGTTAGATGAATGAAGAAGCGGTAGAGGCGAGCTACATTGTAAAAAAGTTGTATAAAAATTTAACATTCCCCCTTTTTGAAATAATTACACATTTTAAGGAAATGTTTGTAGCATAATTTATTTATTTATTATTCCTCATAATTGTTTTAAATTTAATTGAATTATTTGTATTTTAAATTAGTCAAATATTGAAAATATTAATATAAATGTATTTTTTTTAAATACTTTCATAAAATTGTTTTGACAAAAGAGTAAAGACACCTTTTGTTATTATGTTTTCACGGAATCATCACCTAGTGCCTTGGTTGGTTTTACAAACATAACAATCATGTATTTTTTTAGTAGGTGCCTTATTGTAAATAATTGAATATGAATTATTTTCAATTAATTATAAAAATATTTTCTTTTATATTAAAATAATTTCAACATTTTTTGTTAAGTTTTTACGATAATTTATAGTAGGCAAAATTTGGAAAAAAGAATTTGAAACCAACAAACATTAACTAGAACTGAAAAAATATATTCTTATGGGGAAATCTAAACAAACGCATAGATAGAGTTTGGTAGCACTTGCCAATTTTCAGTTTAAGTTTATAAAACCGGCCAATTAACTATATCTATTTAGTCAATTTCATTTTACACCATAGTATCACAACCATATGTTCCTAGAAGTCTTGATGAAAAAAATTAAGTGTTTAAATTTGTCGAAAACAATATATAATACACACTTTTAAATTTTTATTCTTTAAATTTTTATTCTTACTGCCAAAGGAGAGAAAATCATCATTTATAAACAATGAAGATTAAATATCACATGAAAGCCATAATAAGTTAATGAGATACTATTGAGAGTGATTTTGATCACACTCTTCTTCCACAAATGAATCTTCAAGCATTTTTTTTGTTAAACATTTGGATATTAATTTTATAAAAATTAGAGTTAACAAAAGGTATCTAGTAATATAAACTCAACACTTTGGTTGAGATTAATTATGATTTAATGATGAAAAATAGCAAACCATTTGGCTAATTTATATATGTATTCGATAGTGTATTTAAAATCAAAATATGATATATCATACAATCAAGACAAAAAGTAATTGCAACCACTTGGATATAAATTTCTTAATCAAGATCTCTCAAATTTATGGTTGTTTATGGAACATAAAAATCAAATTAATTTTTATGAGCCATAAACACCACCATATACATGGATGTGCAACCTGCATATATATTTACGAATATATGAATATATAGATATGTAACATATCATTTCTAGCTATACATAATAAACTAAGAAATATATTTAATGATGGATGCAATTATAAGAGACAAATGAATGGACTACTAATAACTTGTATCATGATATGTACATGGAGATTATATTAGAGGTTATGAATGTGAAAGGAAAATGGTATCTATGTTGATTTTATAGGCAATATAGGGGGGAAGTAAATTACCATCCATATCATACGTTACATTTCTATAACCTACTGTTTCTTTTTCTTTTTTCTGTTAGTGTAATTTGGTTGTATCCAAATACTTTTGTACATATAGACTAAAAGATGCTAACTAGCGACAAATGACAATCATCTACAATGTACTTGTGAAAAAAATTATGTTCCTCAAAAAATTATATTTTTTTTGTAACTTATGAGAATGGACAATCATCATTGGAAGATTGAGTTATTATTTATCTGTATCACTTCGATAAAATAAATAAATAAAATAAATATGATTGAAGAATATGTACATATAATTTATTTTAACATCGATCAACTCAATTTATCTTCTAATTTTTACCTCAACTGAATCAAATAATATATGTTAATTTTTATAAATCCAAATAATATATGTTAAATCAAAATTTATTTACTATACATAAATTATAATTACTATCAAAATAACAAATAACATTTTCAATTAATTTATTATCACTCGCACCGTCAATAAATTTATATGAAATAAGTAAATATATCATGTATATTAATATAAATTCTCAATGTTATAAAATTTATATTCAATATTAATAAAAATATAACATAAAAATAAATTTACTTAAATTTATTTTATTAAAACGTATTTCACACGGGCTATAATTTTACATAACTTATATTTATAATTTGAACAAAATTCTATTAATCTTGAAAATTGTAATATGTCAACATATTTCTCAAAAAATTTATATAAATTTCTAAAAAAAGTATATATATTGCTCCTTTTTATCCTTAATTCATTTTTCAAAATAAGATTTCTTATATTATTAGAAAAATATTCAAAAATATATATATAATTAAATCGATCACGATCTACACGCAATATAGGACACTTGTAATGTACTTTTTCAAGCCTATATAGTGAATGTTGGAGTTGATCAATTTTTTATCAAATTATATTAAATTAATCCGTGGCCATTAAAAAATAATTGAAAACTAAATAAAAATTTGAAACTTGTAAATTAAATCTTTCTAGTATGGTTCCCTCTTTTTGTTGCGCTGTTCCAAATTCATATTTATAAATGAATTTCAAAAGTTCATGGTTGATTTATAAAAAAATTGCAATCATGTATCAAAATTTTGTATTTCCAAAATAAAAACATTAACTTGTATTTTAATTTTGCATGAAAAGAAAGTTTGAATGAGTATTTTTCTAAAAGATAGGAAAAAACCTATCAAATATTTGATATATCTTTATTTAAATGTGCATTTGCTAGAATTATTTTAGAATATCTAATTTACATCTTAAAAGATATCCGGTAAAGATTACAAAATCTTTAGATATTCAATAAAAAAAATCCTAGAAAATGTAATCTTCATTTAGATGTGCATCTTGGAAGATATTAGGTGAAGATTACAAAATCTTCTGATATTGAAGGCCGGTGTTTATATACTATAAGAATTGTGCATAATTTCACCCGTTAGTAGTACCCTTTGTTCTTCCTTCAATCTCATACTACTGGTTTTTCTTCAACCCTACTTTTTTGAGAATCTTTTTTTAAAAAAAATTGGATGAATGGAAAAATGGTATAGTGTACCGCTGGTCGGGTTTCAAGTAGTTGTTTTTAAGCATGCATAAGTTCTCGAGCTTGCTTCATTCTATTGAGATGGTCAGATAACAGAGTTGAGTGTGCCGCTGGTAATTGACCGTATAATCACTCCATATTCCATATATATCAAGATTGTCAGTCATGTTTCCTCCAATTTTTATGTTCTGAGCTTCAATTGCTGCCAGGATTAGCTAAAAAATATTTAAAATTTTTATTAACCCTGGTTTTGATTCTAAAATTTATTAGCTAATTTAATTTGTCAGCAATTAAAGCTTAAAACAACAAAAATGGATCAAACATGACTAAAGAATTCAAACCACATGGAGTCACGTCTATATGGTCAATTATCACGGCACACTGGACTCTGTTATGGAACTGTCTTAATTGAATAAGGTTTAGCCTGAGAGCTCAGCTTGAAAACAACTCTAAACCCGACCTTTGGTGCATTATATATGTTGGCTTAATCCAAATATGTTGCATCTGCATGCCAAGAAGAGAAGATATAGATATAATATATATGTATAAGTTTCAATTGTTGATTAGTTCATTGTTTGTCTTAGTTCAGAACATGGTTGAGAATTATTGTAATTTCTAGTGGATTTCTAGATGGTTTCTATCGCCTATTTTTAGCTTGAAGTACTGAAGAGATGTAAAAGGCTTAGAAACATAATGAAGAAGCTATGCAGTTAATTTTGTTTTTTCAAATTAAACCCACTACAAGAAAATCAGTCTAAATCGACCGAACGTAATCGACCGAACAAAAAAATGGGAATCAAACCCGACCGTTCCGCCTACGATCGGTTTTGTTGACTGGAAATAACAAAAATGATGTCATTTTTATCTTAAAACTGACCGTTTGAGAATTGGTTGGTTTTGACGACGTGGCCGAGTCATAACCGACAGATGGGCTAGTGGTTGGTTTTGTCTTTTTCAGAAATGAAAACGGCATCGTTTTTGTGAATATAAACTCGATTGCTTCAGCAGTTGTCGGTTTTACTGTTGCCATGATAGACATCGGTTTTACTGTTTCCATGATAGACATATAACCGATCGCTCGTCGGTCGGTTATGTGTTTTTCAATAAAAAATAATAGTAAATTCATTAAAACTATATTTGAACAAAACAAAACGGTGTCGTTTTATTGTAAATGTTAAAACCGATCGTGCGTCGGTCGGTTATGAAGGTTGCTTTATTGTTTTTTTAGAAATACAACTCCATTCTCTTATTTCCTACAAATCAAAAAACAAGGATTCTAGCTAGGAAGATAAAAGTGGTGAAGATTAAAAGGAAGATTAAAATAGTGGATATATATATGTATATTGTAAGTATACTCTATATATTTTGTAAGTATATATATGCATGTGTCTTTATAATCTTATATATATGCATGTGTGTGTAAATATATATTGTGTTTATAGTTTTTAAAAGCATGTTAAATTGTTTGTAAATGTATGTATTTATGTAGATGGCAAATGATGATCGAAGTTGGATACATAAACGATTACAAAGTGATAAAATTACTCTAACTCCTAACTCCTGAATATAAATATGGTGTAATTTTTTTTTTAGATTTTACAAGTAAAAATGGAATAGAGGGTGATAAGATGAAATGTCCTTGCAAAAAATGTAAAAATTTGACTTGGTTGTCAATCGATGAAATTAAGTTTCATTTAATCTTGACTACAACACTTGTATATATCGGCAAATACATCCAAACATATGAGATGGTACAAAAATCAAGAAATCAACGAGCGAGAAATTAATCATCCCACTGACGGAGACGAATAGAAAAATTTTAACCTCCGATTCCCATCATTTGCCGAAGAGGTTCGTAATGTGAGGCTTGGTTTTGCGACAGATGGTTTCAACACATTTGGTAAAACGGTAAAAATATATAGTGTGTGGCCCATAATAATTGTCATTTATAATCTCCCGCTTTCGATGTGTATGAAAAAGTCGTATATATTTATGACCGATATAATGTCGGGTCCAGATAGTGTTTGCAAAGATATTAACGTATATCTAAGGCCTCTCATTGATGAATTGAAGACATTATGGCGTACCGGAGTAGAAACATATAATCAATCTACCAAACAAAATTTTATAATGAGAGCGCCACTTATGTGGACTATTAGTGACTTTCCAGCTATGAGTATGATAAGTGGTTGGTCGGGTAATGGAAAAATGGGATGTCCGGTGTGTCATGGAAGTGTACAAGGCTTTCAATTAAAACATTCTGGTAAATGTTGTTGGCATGGCACAAAACGAATATTTCTTGAACCAAATGATCCATTACATAAAAGAAGTAATGTGTTTGATAGTACTGACAATAAATTGTGGCGTGGTCGTTTGCGAGGGGATTACTTGAAGGATTTATTGGACAGTTTAATCTTTCCACCACCTGGAAAGACTATTGTCAAGTTACGGAGTCCCACTATGGGGTTGTGCACCATTGAACTCATGTCTCATTATTTTATGAACTACCTTATTGGTCATCACATGCTTTGCGATATTCTATTGATATCATGCATACGGAAAAAATGTGTTTAAAAATATATTTTTCATCCCGCAAAGTCAAAGGATTACAAAAAAGCCCGATTGGATTGCAAACACTTTAATGTGTTGCCTCATTTGTGAATTTCGGAAGATGGCAAGAAATCTAAGGCACCATTCTCTCTTACTAGAAAACAAACCAAACTTTTGGCTCAATGGATGATCTCACTAAAACTTTTAGACGACTATTTTTCGAATATATCTCATTGTTGTAATGTTGACGAGTGCAAATTCTTTAGTTTTAAGTCGCATGATTGTCATATTTTCCTCCAAAATTTATTGTCTCTTGCACTTCGTGAGCTTTTACCGGAACCTATTGTGGATGCCATAACTTCTATTTCAAATGTTTTTCAAGATGTGTGCTCATCCGTTCTCGTAAGAAAGGATTTTGATATGATGGAAAATTCAGTTATTAGAGCATTGTGTTTGTTGGAAATAATTTTCCCTCCAACATGGTTTGATTCGATGGAACACTTGGTTATACATTTAGCAGAAGAATGTAGACTCACAGAACCTGCTTATTGGCATTGGATGTATCCTATTGAGCGCTTATTAGGAAAGTTAAAACAAAAAGTTGGAAATAAAGCACGAGTTGAGGGTTCAATCCCCGAACGATATATGGAAGAGGAAATTGTTAATTTTTGTTCATTTTATTTTGCCTCTGACTTGGTCCATAACAAAAAACGACGCCATGAGGTTGCATTTGATAATAATAATTCAAAAAAATTAGGAGTTTTTCAATATCCAATTGAATCTCTTGATAAAGAAGGAACTCGATATATGAATGATGACGATGAACGACTACTAGCAGAAAGCCTGATCATGAGTCTGGTACATGTTATAACCAGGGTTTGTAGGAGTCATCACTGAAATCTGGTGATCAACACCGAAATCCGCACTTTGGATCTGATAAAATGTTGCATCATCGGTCACTGAACTGCTCAGCTGAACTGGAAAATTGTGATTCTGGTTGTAGGGCACCAGGATTGACGGGTGGGTAGAGTTGGCCATTAGAAATCTCACGGTGTTGGTCACCAAATCCTGGTGCGACCACTGTGTTCATGTCACTGACCAGGTGACCACCAGGATAGCTTTGATTCACCAATGATTTTGAGTTTCCTGAATTCATTTTTCGTCTCTCTAGCTACCACTCAAGCAATGTGTGCAAGTATATTTTGATCTTTTTTTCACTTTGAATGTCATATATCCGTGTCGCAGACTCGCAGCCCCTATTTATAATTATCAAGAAAAAGGTATGATAACAAATTAATATTTGACTAACCGTTTTTTTTGTGATTTTGTATAGATAATAAAATATGCATATTTTATGTAGTATCTGTTATTTAGATATTTTCATGTGTTTTTTTGTTAAACTTACATACTTTTGGATTATCATTTTATGTTACAACATAAACGGTCATTTATAAGATTATTGTTCACTTTTTTTTTGGTCGGGCCGCAAACTCACATAGATTTCATTTTAAATTTTAGTGTAGTCCAAAAGAATAAAGTTAGAGATCTGAATTGGTTTCCAAAAAAAATTTCAAAGAGGTGTCAATCTATTATTGGTCATTTCCTGAAAAATAAGATAAAGCCCGCGTGCATTAATATGGGATCCACCAATAAAAAATGTCAGGTATAATTTGAGAATATTTTTTAGATCTAATTTCGGACCTGTTGGGTAACCAGCTCATCTAAAATCTTAAGGTATAGTACGGCTCCAAATGTATCATATATTAGCCAATTGATAACATGTTGAGTAACTAGCTCATCTAGAACCTTAAAGTGTTAGAGGAATGCTCCAAATTGATCTTATATTATATTTTAACATGATCTCTAGCATTACTTAGTCCAAAAAAATGTTAAATTTTTAGTCTTCAAAAATATTAAATTATGTTAACAAAAAAATTAAATACATGTACGGTTTTGATGAATATTATTAAAAGTATGAAGTATTTTGGTGTACGAGAGAACAAAATCATTAAATAAATAAATTATTTAGAGAACAAATGGGTACTAGTGACAGAATTTGTATTATTGAATAAAGTACGATTAACTGATCATATATATTTTTGCAAAAAGAAAAAGTTGAAATGAGAATGTTTTTAAACAAAAAAATAAACTATTAAACATTATAATCAAACCTACAACGTGGAAGTAGATAGATTGTAACAAGATATCATAATATTCTTGAGTTTAGCAGTTAGAGGTAAGCAAGGTTTGTGCACATAAATCATTCTAATTTAAATGCGCTATCGTTTATCATTACGGACAACAATTCCCCAACCACAACATGAATACTTATTTCCTCATGCTAAAGAAGCATTTGAGCCATAAATAGCATCCAAAATTGATATATAAGGAAAACATCAATGTTATAGGGCTTAACGATATAAAGAATTAGGGTTTCTTGCCATTTCATAAATTTGTTTGGCCAATTAATAGGGTAATTCAGGTTATAGGCCTTCAAGTTTCTAAAACACAAGTCAATAAATTATCTCTCTCCTTAGGCATACAAAGATATTCTCATTCACACCAATGATTACCGATAGATAGATCAACGTGCGGGACTGATTTATGTTGTTTCCTTCGGGCTCATCAGGGAATATAAAAGGTGGGTTAAACTAGCCTTTTAAATATTTCCGATCTTTTAATGAAAATTTTAATTAAAAAGACTGATCTTATCGAATTTTATTTTGTTTAGGTCATTATTTCTTCATATATATATTTCACTAGAAATCAACCTTATCCCCTCCGTTTTTCATTTGATTTTCCCGTCAATCGGTGAACTTTTTTTCAAATCTAATTTTACCACATTTTTCTCCATCTCCTAACGATCAAATTAAATATAGTTAATTATGCAAACTGGTCGTTGAGAGATGGGAAAAAATGTGGTGAATTTAAATTTGAAAAAAAGGTCACCAATTGACGGGAAAAAATAAATTAAAAATAAAAGGGATTAGATGAGATTTTGTATGGGAAAGTGTATTTTAATTGTATAGGGTGGCCTCTAGGAACCATTAGATTATATTAAACATATGGCTTAGATTAGTTTATAGTTTCTAGATTTGAATTTATTTCTATTTGAGTATTTACATATATATATATATATACATTTTATATATATATATATATATATATATATATATATATATATATATATAATTTTCCCAAATGAATAAACTATTACAAAAGGGGGTTGAATGTAATAGGACTAGTAAATCGATTAAGAACACAAGTATGTAAAAGATGAATACTGTTATGTATTAAAGATAGGTTACAAAACCCTCTCAAGAAGTTCTTTGTTCTCAAGAGCTGCTAGGTTATGAAAAATAAGACTTGTAAAGATATTCTGATGTTAACCTATATCTGTGTTTATATAGACACAGTTACAATTAAATTACAAATCAAATTAGAAATAGAGCAGCTTTACATAAGGAAATAGACTTGCATTAGGATTCCTTCTTACTATCCTATTCAGACTCTGATTTGAATTGCTTCCTGACAAACTCTGTCTTGCAAACTCTGTCGATTGTTATTCTCTGATAGAGCATTCTATGTTAGAGTAAACTCTGATTGAGTATTCTCTGATAGAGTAAACTCTGTCCGACAGATCCTTAAACTCTGATGATGTCAGCAGTGTAAACTCTGATTTGTATTCTCTAACAGTCATTTGTGTTTGCTTCCTAACAATCTTCCCTAATTTATGCTTTAAGAATTAAAACATAAATTTCACTTATGATGTCAGAAATCCAATACAAATGCATCAGAGTTTGTTTATCCTTTATGATTCATATTCTTCTGTAGGTGAAATCATCTTTCAGAAATTGATTCAAGAGCTTTTCTTTAGCACTTTTCAACAGCTCAACCAGCTTCTCCTTCAATTCCTTCATTTGTTCGGAAGAATCATCTATATGATATATTGCAGCCCTTAGAGCATATATAGATGATCTGTTCATTCTTTCATCCATGGCAATGCAACAGGCCTTCATACCATCAGTATTTAAGATTAATGTAGGAATCCCTAACACCATTCTGACCCTTGCATCTCCTTTTCTCATAGCTCTTCTTGTTCTATCTTCAAGTACATATCCAGGCTCATACTTCTCAGAATTTAACATCATCAGCCTTTCATTCTTCTTCTTCTCAGCTATCACTCCTTCAAGAATCTTCACCCATCTAGAAGTAACTTCATTTTCATCATTCAGAAGATATAGAACATGTTCAAGTTCTTTAGATGCTTTTTAAATTAAATCTTCTTGAGCAATTTTTAAAACTCTCTCATCCTCTAAGAAATAAATGAGTTTATCCTTAGCTTGAGCACCATCAAAGATATCCTTCACAATGTTAACAGAAATTAATTTGTCCAAATGTTCTTGAGAAAACTCTTCTTCAGGTTTATCTTTCAATGAAAAAGGATCTCTGAAGATATTTGCTTCACCCCTGTAGACATTAGCATGTGAATCACCAATACCACCTTTGTCTTTTCCAAGCCTGGCAAGAGTCAGAGTTTGAGTCTTTGTCCACAAAAGATCATATCTTTTCTTCCTTATCAGAGATTGTTGATGTTCTTCTTCCTCATCATTAAAGCTTGAGACACCTGGAAGAAAAGTTGTTCCAGACATAGTGAGAGGAGCCTTTGGCTTAGCTGGAGCTTTTTGTTGAATTCTTGCAGATGATCTTGTTTAAATTTCTGAAACTGATTTTGATTGAGTGACTAGCTTGGGAGTTTCAATGATTTTGATTTGAATAGGCTTAGATGTTGGTTTCTTCTGTTGAACAGATACCTTTTTCTGAATTGGACCTTTATTTACATATCTTCTCTTTTTCTGGACTTGAACACTGTTAGTACCAGACTTCTTCAATTCAGCTTCCACATCAACTGGATCTAATCCTGGATTTTCCTCTTCAAATAACTTCATTGTCAGTTCTGCATCCTTTAAGTTTTGTTCCTCAATTTTCTCAGGTTTCTCTTCTTCTTCAAGCCTTTTTGCTAGTGCCAAATCAGCTTATATCAGAGTTTGTTGTTTATTAGAGATTAACTGCTTGTCAGAGTTTGTCATCAGAGTTTGAGTGGTTGAAGTTTGACCAATCAGAGTTTGCTACTTAAGAGTTTGTTTTCCCTCCTTATGACTCCCTTGATCTTCATTATCAGGATTGTCAAGCTGTTGTGCAGCATCCTCATTGCATTTATCTAAACCATTTTCCCCCTTTCTGACATCATACCCTTGCTTTACAGTAAGAATTTCAACTATTGTATACAGCATTCCCTGCATAGAACTAATAGATGTAGTAAGATTATCCACTTTAGCTTTCAATGCATCATGTTTGGCTGAGACAGTTTTGAGTTTTAATTCCAAAGAATGTTGTGATGCTGTAACAGCAGATTGAACAGAAGCAGAGTTTTTGGTGATTGAATCCTTGATTGCACCAATTTCATTATGAAGACCTTTGGATAAAATAGTAGTAGCTTTCAAAATTGATTTCATTTCTTCAGAGTATGTTTCCTTATCAGCTTTACTTATCAACTCAATCATGAACATGTGGCCAATAGATGACCTCATTTGAGTATTTCCAAGAACTATCCCAAACTTTTTGTTTGAGAGAATCTATCAAAACATCTTAAAATGTTTCTACCTTAGAAGTGAAATCTCTTTTTATTCCTTCAGCATTTAGAGCAGCTTCAATATCTCCTTTAAGTTGCTCCACCACCAGATAATTAGGATACTCCATTCTCAGTCTTTCATGTGCATCATGAGAATTGATTGGCCACTTCTTTGTATTATACCTTTGTGTATAGGGGATTGATAAATCAGGAACTTCTTCATCAGCAAAAATAGGCTCATCAGAGTCTGTACTCTCCCCATCAGAGTTTATGAGTTTCTCAGAGTTTACTAAAAGATCAGAGTTTACAACAGATAAACTCTGAGTACCTGCAGAATATATGGAACATCCTAAGTCACTCTTATGTTTTAAAGTAATCTCATTACTTCTCACATCACACATATCATAATTTTTAAGAGTTAGATTTTCCCACTAGAAATAACTAACTTCTTTCTTAATTCTACCTCACCTTTTGTTAAATCTTGTGTCTGCCTCTCATTAATTCTGTTTTTCACACATTTTACCTCAGACTCACTAGAAAGGCTCAACACACAATGTCCTACAGAAATAAGAGATGGCTGAGAAAGGTTGACTGTAGTTACATGATTAGGGGTACCCTTTTCAGAACTATTCATGATCATTCTAGCAGTTAAAATAGGAAAGGTAAACTCTAAACTTAAACTATCAGAGAATGCATATTCTGAAGAAAAGTCAGAGTTTATACCTCGAGTTGTGGATGTGGATGTTGTCTCCATTGGTTGTGCAAAGATTGGTAGCACCATAAGAACATCAGAGATTGTCAGTGGAGCTTCATCAGAGTTTGTATGTCCAACATTTGAGTCTTGGTCTGCAATCATAAAATGGATGATTGGTTCTTGTGGGACCTGAGTCATATCTTCAGCTACTTCACCACTTTGGATGCCATTAAAATAATAAGAATTTGCAGGTTTTGAACAGTTAGGGTTTATGAGATACGAGAAAGCAAATGAAGAATGATAGATACAGATGAATATCTCAAAATGACAATAAGAATTAATCTGTGCCTTTTCTTTTGCATATAACCTGTAATGGGACACATGGCAAAAACTGATTTGAAGAGCAATTATTAGTACAAGTCTCAAAATACGGCAAGTGTTTGTATATCTATGAAAGATATGAACCGTCATTCGTGAGATACACGCACCTTATATCAAGTCCAATCAGAGAATGATAATTATGATGTCAAAAATATGAAATATGATGTCATAAATATAATCTCAGAGTTTATCACTTAAGCAGTGTTTATCAAGTCAGAGTTTATATGAGTCAGAGTTTAGGATAAACTGTCAGAGTTTACCACATACTCTGACAGAGTTTACCATAAATACTGATAACTTGTGATCAGAGATTAGATGTTACAATGATCAGAGTATGCTTCATCAAAGTTTACTCCATTTTCCATCAGAGTTTATCTCATACTCTGACATATACTCTGATTATTTGAAACTTGCCAAGTAAAGTTGAGCCACTTATTATCATCCCTAATTTAGAAACCAGTCTGTTAAATGTTGCTTCAGGCGAAGATTTGGTGAATATACCTGCTATTTGTTGATCTATGGGAACAAAGTGTAATTCTATTGTGCCTTCCATAACATGTGTTGGGTTCCGAGGCATAAAACGCAGCGGATAAACGTAAATATAATTAAAAAAATTCGAAACCCAAACTCAGGATCCATGTATAAGATTGTACAGATTATGGAGAAACAGAATTATACCTATTAAGATCTTGACTTTCACGAACTCAACAGAGATCCTAACTTTCACGACTTGTGTCTTCCTCTTGAAAAACACCTCTATGGTATCCACACGAGCACCTTCAAGAACGTCTCACGATCTTGACTGCGGAATGGACGTACTAGCCTCCATCTTGATAATTCGAGTTGTTTGTTTCTGCCTCCTTTGTTGCTGCTCCCTCTAGGGTTTTTTCTCTCAAAAACGTAATAGCCTCTTAACCGTTCATTATCTATTTATAATGGTTGATTAATAGGTCCATAACAGCAAAACCTAACCCATGTAGGTATAGGATTAAATAATAAAACGAATTTCTATTATTTATTTAATAACTAAGTCATACTTAATTATTATGGGCAGAAATACCCCTCTAATTTGAATTTATATTATCTCAATTAATTAAGTCTCACTTAATTAATATAATAAAATTCAAATGACACGGCTTTTTGTGCCAATTCCAGCTTTTCAAGGATGATGTTTTTCTAAGTAGACAAGTTAATGGACCATCAGAATAAATATCCAAGCTAACTTCAAATAAATTGTTATGTCTGTGTCCAATAAGAACTATTTTCCCATTCTTCTTGCTTTTCACTTCACAATGAGTTCCATGAAATTCCACAGAATAACCTATGTCTGTCATTTGACTCACACTTAGCAGATTATATTTGAGTCTTTCAACCAGAGCTACATTTTCAATGATGACATTCCCAATTACAATATTGTCATATCCCAGTGTTCTTCCTATGTTGTCATCTCCATAAGATACTGTTGGGCCAACTTTCTCCTCAAACTCTAAAAGCAGGGATTTATTTCCAGTCATATGAGCAGAACATCCACTATCAATTATTAGGATATTTTTTTTGTTTCCCTGCAATCAGTAAATGCAACTTAATTAGTAGGTTTGGGGACCCAAACTAGTTTGGGTCCTTTCTCTGAAAACTTGTTAACTTTTGCAGCAGAAATACCTTTATCAGAGTATGTGTTAACAGAATTTACATGAATAGAGTTTGCATTCACAGAATTTGTACTGTCAGAGTTTACACTTCTTTTATCAATTTTTATCATATAAATTTTATTGACAGTATGTTTTAGAGATATTTTTATTTGAGGTTGTGGTTCATAAAAACTATAATATAAATTATGATATTTTTTGCAAGTATAAATGGAATGCCATATACTACCACAATAAAAACAGGGATTATATCTAGTTTGTCTTCTAGGCTCAAAACTGCATTTTTCAGGTTCTTTCATTTTCTTTTGTTTGCAATCAATAGCAAGGTGATTTGAGTTACCACAAGTAAAGCATATTTTTTTAGGAGCATCAGGGATATTCATGTAGTTATTCTCCTTAGTAATTCCTACTTTGTCATTCCTATTTTTAGGTTTAGCTTTATTAGTGATTGCCTTCAACTTTTCCTGAAGTTGCTTCTGTGAAAGTAACCTTATATTCACCTTTTTAGGTTCTAACACACTATTGTTCTTAGAGCACTCAGTAGAAGTTTCCTTATTATCACTGGCTCTAACAAATTTCACAAGTTTATTCAATATTCCTTTTATATGTGATTTAGTGTGTGTATCAGATTCATAGCCTAAAGCAGAAGTCCAATTCTTATTAGTCAGCATTTGTTGGACTCTCTTTCCAGAGTTTATCCAAACTCTGAAAGTTTCTTTTTCTTTTGTTATTTCAGATTTTAGGTATTCAACTTGAATTTCTAACTGTGTTTGCATGTGAATAGCATTATCAAAGTCTTTCTTGATTTTTAACATATCAGAGTTTTCAGATCCAAGCATGTTATTCCTAGCAATCATAGTTTGTATTTCAGATTTTAATCTTTCATTCTCCAAAGTCTGTAATTTAAAACTAACATGCAAAGATCTAAGAAAAGACTTTAATTAACAGATATTATCAGTTTGAAAATTAAAGACAAGTCTGGTACCTTATCAGAGTTTAGAGCATCAGTGTTTGCCATAGTGCATAATTTGTTTCTTGTTCAGAATCTGAGGAATCCATCCAATCTTTCTTTGATGTGATTAAAGCTTTTCCTAATTCCTTACTTTTATATTCAGTAGCAAAGTGCATTATCTTGTTACACTTGTAACACTTAATCTTTGACTTATCAACAGTCTTTGATCTCCCATCTCTATATTCTCTTTTCTTGAACCTGTCTTTCTTTTCTGACTCACCATTCTTCTTCTGAAAATTTGTTTGCTTCTTATACTTTCTGTATTTCATCTTTTTGAATCCCTTAACAATCATAGCAACCATCTCCATTGAAAGGCAGAGTGTCTAAACTTGTAACACTGTAACTTATGTAACTCAACTAAAGAAAAGATACTTAACTGGAAGACAATCAAGAACAAGAAGTCACAAGTAAATCAATACAAAATGAAGACAAGGTAATCGATACAATTCAACATGTTAATTATGATCAATCAAAGAAGAAATCATTGGAAGAAGTTCAATTCAAAGTTGTTCATGCCTCAGTGATTTGTAACTTAAAGAATCAAGATCATAACTATCAGTATCAATAAGGCTAATTGATTTCAAGTGAAAAAGCAGAAAAGCAACTGTTGGAAAGCCACATTACTAATTGAATATGGTAATCTATTCAGAAGCAAGAACCCTATCAAGACTAGTCACTTATGAATCAGACCATTGCATCAACTGTCAGGACATTGATAGCAAGTTTATGTCAGTAGTAGAGATCCATGTTCAAGAGCTTGTTGAAGAATATAGAAGACGAGAAGAAATCACAAGTTCAAGATGTTGCATTGAAGTTTCAAGTTGAATCCCAGAATTTCTCTAAGTACTTACTAGGGAACCTATGTAGAAATTCCTATCTAGAAATTCTAGATAAGTTTCTACTTAGAGCCAAATAGAAATTCTGGAGGTGAAAATATTTTCCAAGTACACAAGGAAGGAAGCTATCTCAAATTTCATATATAGAAGTTCTACTTAAATTTCGAGATAGAACCTAAGTAGAAATTTCTATGTAGAAGTTCTACTTAAATTTCGAGATAGAGCAAGTAGAAATTTCCATGTAGAAGTTCTACATAGAGGACGGTTTCAACATGACACATGGCATCATCTGATTGGCCGATTTCCAAGCTTTCAAGGAAAGATAAGATTTACGTGGACAACATTGGGCCACTCATACCTTATCTTTTGAAGACTACAAGTCATAGATTACAAGTAGTATAAATAGAAGTACTTGTGTAATGTTTTAAACAGAGAGCAATATTAAGAGAAACACTTGTAAAAGAGAGAGATGGAGTATTCACAGAGCTTAGTATCATTTACTACCCTCTTTACTTCTGTTGTACTAGTGTAATGAATGTTGTAGCAACCCTTTCAAGTTATATATAAGACATATATTCCTTGAATCATTGTGTTCATTTATTATATAGTATTTATTGCTTCATAAAGATAAAAAGTTGCATTCACCCCCCCCCACAACACATTTGGACCTAACATCCATCACGTCAGAATCTGTGGAGTTATCAGAGTTTACTTCATAGTTTGTTTCAAACTTTGATTCACTGCCTTCTTGGATCACTACTTCTTTCTCTTTCTTTGTTGAAGCCTTAAGGATCTTTTCTTTTGGTTCTTCAATCTTGGCTTCTACATTCAAAGCAATAGATCTTGCCTTGTTGCTCTTCCTGTTTCTTCTTTGTTGTAACTCCGGGTCATGAGTTTTCAATTTTCCATAGACTTCATCTAAAGACATCGCATCTAAATCAGCCATGTCTCTAATTAAAGATGTCTGAATATCCCATTCTTCTGAAAGAGCCCTTAGAAATTTAGTGTTAGAATCTTCATTATCATATACTTTGTCTACCAAGGCTAAGTTGTTCAATAAGGTTAAAAATCTGTCATAAATATTTGTGAGAGATTCATTATGCTTAACCTCAAAATATTCATACTCTTATATGAGCACAGATCTCCTATTTTTCTTGATTTCCCTGGTTCCTTGACATTGAACCTCTAGAGCATCCCAGATCTCCTTGGCAGTTTTGCATGCTATCAACCTGTTAGACATTACAGAGTCAAGACTATTGTGCAATATGTTTCTTACCTTGGCATCCTTGAAGACTTCTTGTTTTTTCTCATTGGTTCACTCCTTTTTGTCTTTAAGAGTATAGTATTCAGGAATTTGTCTTCCTTCCACAATAGTTGTAGGTACCAGTTTTCTTGGTAGATACTGGCCTTCATTGATCATGTCCAGATAATCAGGGTCTGTTGCTTCCAAGAACATCAACATCTTTACCCTCCATTTAGGGTACTCAGCTTTCTTCAAGATAAGAATTTTTATGCTCTCATACTTGTTTCCAGACATGATTTATGATCTAACAGTTGAATTTGAACTGCCTGCTCTGATACCACTTGTTTCCCCACATGAATAAACTATTACAGAAGGGGGTTGAATGTAATATGACTAGTAAATCGATTAAGAACACAAGTATGTAAAAGATGAATACTGTTATGTATTAAAGATAGGTTACAAAACTCTCTCAAGAAGTTCTTTGTTCTCAAGAACTGCTAGGTTATGAAAAATAAGACTTGTAAAGATATTCTGATGTTAACCTATATATGTGTTTATATAGACACAGTTACAATTCAATTACAAATTTGATTAGAAATATAACAGTTTTACATAAGGAAATAGACTTGCATTAGGATTCCTTCTTACTATCCTATTCAGACTATGATTCGAATTGCTTCCTGACAAATTCTGTCTTGCAAACTCTGTCGGTTGTTATTCTCTGATAGAGCATTCTATGTTAGAGTAAACTCTGATTGAGTATTCTCTGATAGAGTAAACTCTGTCCGACAGATCCTTACTGATTTGTATTCTCTGACAGCCATCAGTGTTTGTTTCCTAACATATATATATATATATATATATATATATATATATATATATATATATATATATATATATATATATATATATATATATATATATATATATATATATATATATATATATATATATATATAGTAGAGAGAAATTCTTATACAGAGTTCAAAAGAGAACAACTTTTTTTCTACATAAGATAAATATATTTTTTCCATTATTATTAATCAAATATAAATACAAATAAATTAAAAACGAATTTATATAATTTTTTTCATTGTAATTTTTTTTAAATCACTCATAATAATTAGAAATAATTTAAACTGATTCATTAGTAGAATCAAATCGTCCAAAATAATGCTGTAGTAGAATCAAATTGAAAATCAATTTTTTCGCTTAGTTTTTAAGTATTACTTTTTTTGTGCAGATTATATATGATTAATATTTTACACTAGAATCAAAAAAAAATTATAATTCATAAATATGATTAATTTTTTAATTATTTATAATATTCTATATTAGAAACAAATGATTCTCTCCGGAACTCTATATAAGAAGGCACTTTCTGTAATAATGGCTTATATATACAAAAATCATATAAATACACGAAGGTGTAATTGTAATTATATGAAATTATATAAAATTACAAAAATATTATTAGTATTTTATATTTTAAAATACTTGCATCTCAGTCTCTAAGGTAATTTATGCGAGATAATCTCACGAATTTCATTCCTTATATATATATATATATATATATATATATATATGAATATGATGATTGCATATTTAGTGATTGTTTGACTAACATTTAAGTTATAAATTTAACTTACATTAAAAAATGTGTATTTGATAATGAATTAAAACATAATGTAAATTTAAAAGTTGGTTGGAGATAATATTTTGGACAATTTATATTATTTTTGTATTTTTATTTAACAAAAAATATATTATCAATTGACATGTACATCTTTTTAAATTTTAATTATTATTATACTTTTTATAATCCATAAAGCATGCAAAATAATAAAATTATCCAAATAGATATTAACTTGAGATCAAATTTTTAATATAATTTCTTGACAAAAATTTAACATTTCAACTTATTAAGTTTTAAATAATAAATATTTTTTAAAAAAAAATTATCCAAACAAACTCATAATCATATTAATTTAAAATTCACACTTGTGCAATATTCATTTCAATTAATTTTTAATTCAAATTTATTTACCGCAATTTGGGCCAAGAGCTTTTAGAAAACTGTACTTGCATCAGTTTATCAATGATAAGCTTGTTATCTTAAATTAGCTCTATTTTGTAATTCTAACTTTTAGACTTTCAGATACTGGGAGCCCAGTCCAAACTAGGATCCAACTCAACTGGTCTCTGAATCATGCTGTCAGTTTGACCCGACCCACCAACTCTACACAAAATAAAACCCTCCTATTTCTTGGGTTTTGTTCTTCCAGTTTCTCTTCCTGCTATTTGCAAGTTGCACCTTTCTTAACTTAATTTTCACTTGTTATTTAATATATCTGGGCTTGTTTTGTTTAAAACAATACAAAAGAGCATTGTAATAACAGTTTGTGTACTAAAACATGTTTTGTACGAAAGGTGTAAAGCGAGTTGGGGCTCTTTTGAACAGCAGCAGATGGATTACTAGTGTTTCGAAATCAAGCAATGGGTCATTTTCTGACGTGGGTTCTATTGCTACCAATGATATCTCCAAAAGGGTATGACTATTTTTGTGTGTTTGTTTGTTAATTGTTATGATTAGATTTCTTGCGATTGCTGGTGCTAGAAAAGCTATTTTTGCTGAAATTATTAGTTTTTCGTAGTGTGACATGGTAATTTATGTGATTTTATGCAGCTGTGATGATAGTGTAGTGGTAAACAATGTTAGAGAATGTAGAGATTTTGATATTGTTGTAATGTTGGTAGCTCAATTTAAGTAAAGGGGTCAAGAAAAATGATATTATCGAACTTTATACTTTGCTGGATGTCTATGTCTTTTAAAAAATTCGGGGTAGGAGCAAGGTTTACTTGGATGGTTCTATCTAACTATGCCCTGACCTTAGTTCCGTGATGGGTATGTTTAGATATCTATATTTTCATGGCTAGCACTTTTGGAAGGAATGTCAAAGAATTCAATTGACACATAGCACTTTGGAAGTGTCCTGGCTTTTGATCTTTATGTTACCTGTTGCCACCTTAAACACCTAGTAATATAATTATTTGGGAACTAAAGCTAAATATTACTAATAGATATCCAGTTGCATTTGCTAATAATTGGTATATTTACACTTGATTTGTTTGTAGTTTATGGGGATATCAATATACTTTCATGAAAAAAGAAAGTTGCATTTGTAAGACCCTAGAGAATATTAGAAGGGTTGTTAATTGCCAGTCAAGTAAACATTTAAGTTGGTATCAGCTTGCTATAAATAATATTGAAAAAACTAGTATCAATTTATTAAACCTTGCAAATGATATAATCTGAAGACATTTTATACACAATATAGTATTACAATCACCTTATGTTGTTCTTTAAGTTGGCTGTCCACCTTGGCGGCCTGGCTGGGGAAAAGAGTGCCACAAATGTTGCAAATCAATGTAAATTTGTCCATTAGAGCTTTAAGTTTGGTCCCATTGTGATTACTGATTAGCATGGTAAAGTGAATGGCTTTTTGTGGCATGAACAACACATAATTGGTACTGTTTAGTCCTTCCATTTTTCAAGCACACGATCAATGTAGCATGTAAGTTCTCACTAAGTACATATAACACTAATTCAGAAGTACCCATTCAGGTTCTAAGATTGTGCCATGTGTTCTTAATACTGCAGGGATGGAAGGAAGCTCTTCTCCTCTATCAACAAGCAAAACTATAATAAAAACGCCATATGAAATAGCTTTGTCCTGATTTCCAGATCTAGTTTTCGTATTGATATTCTTATTTAGAGTTTTCTTGTTGATGAAGGAGATGAGGTTCCTTCCATCTTTGCAACCAAAAGCATATGCCATCATCTTATTACTTGTATCAAGTTCTTGAACAAGTGTTATATGTAATCTGGTAAGAAACAACTTACATGGTAAATTAATTGCATGTAGAAAAATGGATGGAGTTCACAGTAACAATCAGAGGCAATATTATACATGCAGCAAGAAGCAGTTCAATTAAAAAAAAAACATGTTTGATCACATAATGTGTCGACGGTCCAATTAGATGTCTATTAAAATCTTTATTACATGAGGGCCTTCTTTTTAGTCTGTCCATTCCCAAAATGCTTGTGTGGCCAGCTTATTCAAGACCATCTCCCAAGTCCTGCACACGGCTATGACTTATATATGCAGTATTCCTGTAGCCCTTGTAGGTCATCAATTGTTTCTTCAATGTACCCAGTAATTAAATTAGAACCTGTAGAATATTAGTAACTTTGTCATTGGTAATTAAGTTAAATATTATGGTATAACCCTTATTTCATTAAGAGTCCGTTCCAAATTATTTACTATTTTAATTTCGTCTCTAAAGTGCATACAGGCGAAATGTTACTCTACAAACATCAAAAAAAATTAATTTGGCCATTTTTGTGTGGCAGAATTTCTGATATGTTTATGTTTAATGAACATAGTTTTTTTTCTTTCCCCGCACCGTTGATTTTAATTTTAGGTAATTACTCATTGTTCTTCCATTTGTTTTGCAGGGCTTGCTTGGACCTGCAGGTCAGTATTTAGGTGTATTTTGTGATTGAACTAAATTAAATGTTCTGTTTTTTCAAGAGTACATATTAATGCCCAAACGTACTATCTTTCTGGATCTCTGTTATTTTTAGTCCAAGTCAACCAGAGTATATAACCAGTGGTGCCTAGTACAAGTTCTCTGGCATAGTAAATATTATTGTAATTCTTTTGATAGAAACGTGGGAATGAATTGCAAAATTTGCTTAAGATACGAATTATCGAATTTTGGATCAAAAAACTGGTAAAAAATTGGCCAGATGGTTAAATTAGTCAATCTAGGGGATTGGTTTAGATTTGGATCCTGTGTTGTTGTCTGGTTAGATTGGCACTACATGGTATGTGTTAAGCTAAGAAAGTGTTTTGGGTTGAAGATAGGATCGGGTACAGTTTCAGAGCAGGTGATTCCTCTATGTTTTTATATAGGATACCTGCTAGTATATTATATATATGGCGAACAAACTAAATGAAGGTATGACCTGCAATTTCTGGCATGTTTATATGTAGGAAAAGGGTATCATGCATGTCATATTATTTCTGATCTTTGCTTATTGACCGAAAGGTAAAAATGGTGTTTGCAGGAGTTGGTGGTCTGTTCAGAAGATATCACACTAATAATTGTCTACTGAACTATCGGTCTCCCTATCATCTCACTAAGACCAATACAGCAGACTTTGCCATGTATTCCTTTGCTAGAGCCTTTGCGTCCCAAACTTCGAAAGGAAAAGATTCATCCAAGGTTTGACTTGTGCTGCCGCGCTGTAATTAACCTTCTATGTACCAATATTATAGCTGCTTTTTTATCAGCTTTTATGTTTGTTTCCGAGCACCATCTGTTCAATTGGTTATTGCCTTGTGATATATCACACAACATCAGTTTCACATTCTCTTATCATCATTGCTCATTGCAAACTGTATGATATGTTTGTATTACAAAATAATATGGATGAAAGTTAAAAACAACACATAATAATCTGTAACTTCAGCTCAACTCTCTATAGAGCTTTTAGTGTAGACATATAATATTTACTAGGACAGGATAAGAAAACCTTGCGATTGACTAGCAAACGGTTTTGCTTAAAATCGTATGTTAAACCATAGGAAAACCTTCTTGTAGACGTGTCCTATAACTGAACTCTTGTTAAAGAACTTGCAGATTCACTTTATTTGGATACTCTGCATTGACTTTTTAACTATGCAGTTCTGTGTACCTGTCATGACACTTTCAATAGGCATATCACATGAAACTAATTTACAATATTATGACTTGTCTCTATGTTTCATGTAATTCATAGTATCAAATTCCGCAGTTTTCCTCTCGTGTATTGCTGAGATGTTTTGTTTTTGTATTAATGAAGTACTTGTGCTTACTTGAAGTTGTCACCCATTGATATACGTATCTCCTTTTCTTAACAGCGTGAAAGAGAAATATCTACGGTTGAGGATCCTTTTGATGCTCCAACATATAATATTCCACAGAAACCGGTGACATTTACTGAGGGAGCTTCATACAGTCTTGTCATTCTTGCAGGTCTTGGAATAGCTGCTGCTGCAGCCTATGGTGTTTTCTCGGAGCTTATATTTTCTCCAAAAGAGTAAGACTTAATTACTTATCTAGCATTTCCAGCCTATCTTTTAAATAGTGAAATTCTCAAGATTGAAGATTACATCTTCCTTCATTTACTGAAATCGAGAACTGCTTTTATACATAGGTACAAGGTCTTTGGAATAGCTCTGAAAAGGGTTCAGAATGATAGTCAGGTTTCTTTAATCCTAAAATAACTTTATTATGCTATAATTCTGTATTCTCTTAAAAAGTTGTACCCTTTTAAACATGACGTGAACTTTGCTAGAATATGTGCCAAAAAAAAAAAAAATTGCAACCAGTAAGCCCTCGCATAAACAAACAAATTATAATAATAATCCCTCAACATGACTGCCATGTAAAACTCATCATTATTTGAACTTGTATTTACATTATTTTCTTTTAGTCTTGACCAAATTTAATATTTATATAGCTTCAGTTAAGAAATTTAAATGTTTAACATGTCAGAATAACGTAACTAATATTTTATCTTCGCCCATATACTCTTTTTAGTACACAGCTAGACTGAGGATGTCTTATTCTTAAAAACTAGCAACTAAATTGCAACATTTTGTGTTCTTTTGAACAGGTTAGTGTAAGAATCGGCTCTCCTGTTACTGGTTATGGTCAGGACTCTAGGAATCGTGCTGCTCGTCAAAGGATTCCTCACAGAATTTGGACTGATGAAGATGGCGTTGAGCATGTTGAGGCAAGTTTCATAAAACTTTTGGAAAGACATTGCATAACCACCTAATTTTTGTGGCATGGTCGTAGATCTGTCTGAAATCGACATGATTCAGCACCACAAGACTGAAAATATAAAATTAAAATCTTTTTTACTAGTATAATAATACTGTGAACTTGTCTGATTTTAGATCAATTTCTTTGTGAGGGGACCACATGGATATGGGAAAGTTTTCACTGAAATGTTTAAAGATAAGGATGAAAAGCAATGGAAGTTCACGTATATGATTGTCGAGATTGACTCACCTTCCAAGGCACAACTCATGCTCGAGTCTTACATTCCTGGAGTTGCTGCCTGAAATCTTCTTTAAAAAATAAACTTAAACATCACATGCGATGGCCGGTCTTGATGATAATTCTATGTTGTCTTATTTACAAAAAGTAAGATAGCGTCCATGGTTATTTTATGGATGCTTTTGATAGAGCCGTCATAGGAGTTTGCAGTTTACCTTCAGCTTGTATGTTCGGATTTAAGGTTCAACAATCATCAGAAATCAAATTATCAGGTTTCAAGTTCAAGCTTTATTGAATGGTGAACTGGTAATTGTAGTTGTGATATATTTTTTCTTTCCCAAAAATGTGAACCTATCAATTTTCTCTTTTCTTGCAACTCTTCAAGAAAGTAGATTAGGTTTTAATTTCACATGAATGCCTCAATTATGACAAAACCAGTCACTACAAGTCTACAACAATTAATACCACCAACTCGGATGTTACAAATGACTGACTGGGAATTCCAATAAATTTTCCTACAAAATCATGTCAAGTTCTTTCATCCTGTTCCCTTGGCCGAGCCCCTAGTGATGACCTTATATTAGCACCAACTTCCATGACATCGTTCACCTAAAGAGAGGCATACATTTATTAGTACTGATGAGAATTAGAAAGTTCAGAACAAGGCAAAATGGTTGTATAACCTTCGAGAAATATACCTTGTTTTTCACAATTTTAGTTTTGAAAAAATGATGGCACTTGTATGAAATATTAAACTCTATTAACACCAGGGATGTGTATAAAACTGAACATAGTTAAAAGAACAGTCTATTACTAGTCCAATTATATATGGACCACACATCTGTGATCTGACCCTTGCAGTAGTACTATCACTAGCTAAGAATCTAGTCTTACACCTATATCATTCAATATATGTTATTTCATTAAACGGAACATGTCTATCCCAACCCATTAATAACCTCACAGTCACACACCACTAGCAGTCACATAGTCGCGATCACCAAGACCACAAAATGTCTCCATCCATGTCCAATTCTAACCCATAATGTTTCTTTTGCATCTTTCTCTCTAGTAGTTTTTTTTCCTCAACAGCAATCCACAGCGCCACCAGAAATCAAATTTTTTTTACATAATTTCATTTTTGGTTCTTAAATACAATCTTTATATTGAATGTAGATAATATGTGACGGTAATGCAAGCTATGCAAGCTACGGGATGATGGTTGGGAGAAAGATACCAGTCCTTGTTCAAACGTAACATAGAAGACTGTCCTTGTAATTTTCTGAAACCGTTAAGATGCCAGGAAGCAACTCCATGGTGAAACAGTCTTACATGATAATAATATTAAAGTTTTATGGAAAGAAACAAACATTATTAGGGCTGAAGACCTGAAGTTATCAACTTCGAGATCCCTAAATGAGCGCACATAACTGAAATACTCCTGACGATCAATGAAAAATGTATGTTCTGTGATAGATGAATGAGCGAAACATAATATTTCATCCATTACACAAAAGATGACTTTCTGCCTTTGTAAGACACAAAGCATGGCCAACCTAATATGGAACAGGGAGCAAGGATCACGACTGTTAGCCTGTTACTTAGCTTCCCGGCATCTCCAAGTTTCATTTAAGTCGAAGAAGCTCCACACAAAAAACAACAGAGTGAAGGATTATTGGGTTTATATAAGTTTAATGCTTATTAGTACAGGACCTTATGGGCTATAAGTGAGTTCAGTTGGACTATCCCATGTAATAAAAATATAAGGAAGGAATTTGAGTGGGGAGTTGGTAATATCTTTGTTCGCACTAAAACATGTGGGATAGTAAGTTCACAAGATCTTGTCCGACTACAAAAATGCCTGATGCGCGCAATACTAACACATATACTAGATCCTGAAGTGAAAAGAGTTCCAACTTATAGTAGCCAAGGGACAATTAGTCTAAAAACAGAAATCTATAGTCACTAACCTAGTGAATAACTCGCGGGGTAAATAGATTGGTCCAAATGAACCATCTCGTGTCCAAATGAAGTTTAATTTAATCATAAAGCATTATTTCACAACAGACGACATGGGATGTGTGCGTGAGTATTTAAATTTCCGTTATCGAACAAAATGAAGATATACTAACTCAAAATAAATAGGGTGAAAACAACACATCACACGGCAGATACGAAAACAAGAGAAATGTAAATGTACCGAGTGAATGCCATTGGCAGTAACAACGGCGAAAAGAGAGGTAAATCCGGCGCCGACAAAGAGAGAAGCGATGCCGAAAGCTTTGAGTGGCATAAGACGACACTCACCCGAACGAACTCTACGATACGCATATATACCTGTACCTAATTGGATAACACTCGCCGCACTCCATTTTTCCCAGCCGCCGGCTGACTCAGCTCCGGCGTCTTCCATGAAATGATCTGGTTGTAATGTATAATACAATTCACCTTTTCACACTTGTTTGTTTGTTTCGTTTAAATTAGACCGGCCAATGTTTTTTGTGAAATTTATATTCGATTTATTTGGAGTTGGTCAAAATAATATCAGATAAAAATATATTAAAATATTATTATTTTTATAAATTATATATATAATATTTAAAATTTTAAAAATAATAATTAATAAATATAAATATGTAATTATGAATGTATTCAATAAATTGTATAATTATAAATAATAAATTATATGAATTTAAGAAAATTAGAAATTACTATTATATTTTTATTCCAATTAATAGAATTTTATTTCATTAATACTTTTATGTCCGCATGATAAAATGTGTCTCTAAAATTATAGAGTACATCTTGGTAAATCACTCCCACAAGAAAAAAATTAATTAAAAAGTTCATACCAGAGAAATTGTAATAGACTTCAAATCACCCCGTCACTAAAAAAAATTAATAAGTTTTGTTCGCAAATTTTAAAATAACTTTTTGAAAATAAAAATAACGGACCCTTGAATTCATGAATCTAACCCATGAAGGAGATATAAGATTGAGAGTGTCAAACTATGCATAAAATCTTTACATCAAAAATTATTTAAAATAAAATTTGAATAAAAAATAATAATTAACATTATGCCATACTTAAATTCGTTGAATGGCATGATCCATTTGAATGGTGTGTTATTTTTGCTAAAAAGTGTGATGTAAAACGTTCATGGAAAGTTGTGATGATGTTTATTTGACTCGATTTTGGCTTGTTGGAGAACCATAAATTATTTTGGTGAATTTTAGAGTGCACATCTCGCGGAGATATATCTATAACGTCCAAAGGAATCACAAATGACAATTACTAGCGAAAATTCTTTACAAAATAAATTTTGATATGATTAAATAGGGAAAGGTAGAGCTAGTTATGATAATAAGTGATGGAGTGGAAGATATTGTTATGTTTGCAAGTAGTTCACTCTGTGATCCTATCCCGACTATCCAAGTTCAAAAATTATTTTTTTAGACTCAGACGTGGGATCAAGGTCCATAAATTTAGAGTCTAATTAAGGATGACAACACAAGTAGTCGTTAATAGCATTCTTAAATTGGCCAGAATTTTTTAATTTTGTTTTTACAATTTTGCTAGTAGAAACTATAATAAAGTAGCACATGAGATAGTTATCTTCTTTGATGAATTGTTAGTATGGATAGAAGCATGCCCTCCTCACGTATTTCCTCTTATCTTTGCGCACAAGTTTTCTTCTGATCATTAATAAAATGTCTTCCTGTCAAAAGAAAAAAAAATCCACTTGTTCAACAAGTCATGAAAAACATAACTATGGAAAAACATGGTAATAGTTCTGCCTCCAGATACATACAAAAAACTCTGATTATGCTTAGGTTCTGTGAGCAATTTAGCTCTGAAACCAAACGCCTGCCAGGATTCATACATGAATACCACTATTATAAGATTTCAGAAATACATGTCAAAATTTAGGAGCATATAATTCATAACTGTATCTCGCCTGCTAAATAAAAGACAGTGAAGAATTGAAGCTCAAATTTATGTCCTACTCACGCTTAGGCCAAAGTTTCTACAGGTGCAAGTGAAACTTTGACTCAGGTGTAAAGAAATCTGTTAAATCACTTATTTTACTTCTGTTACTTACTTGGAGTACTCATCCCTCTCGCTGTGCATCCCTCTGGTGACCTTTGTTACCGGACTTGGCTGGAAGTGCCCGATATTGGATATATGTCCAAGTATTAGGCTCGGCAATATTATATTCTAAAAGATATACATGTTTTTTGCCAAAAATAAGTGTGCCTACCCATGTCTGATACGGGTATCCAAAGCAAAAATGAAGAGTGTGGGTAACAAAGGGTAAGATAACACCTGCAAGGTATACAATAGAAAGAATGAGCATGCACAAAACAGGTATATTCCGGAGACCATTCATTCTACCATACTTGAGATTGCAAAACGTTAAATGGTGAATCGAATCGATGAAACTGAATGATTCCACATAAATATTTAGCATAACATAAATACGCCAAATTAATGTTAATAATATACTGTTGCAGGATAATCATTCTTAACCGGTTACAGTGTCATGCAATCCACTGCTAACATCACAAAATCTAATGACTGGGCATATATCAGAGCAACTCTCAACCCTAGATCACGTATGAATATGAGCTTAAGCATGAAGACAGGGAAAAATAACCTCATAAATTAGATAGATGTTGGATTCGGTACCTCTATTTATTTGTGTTCTTTGCACAGTGTAAGAGTGTGAGTATCCCAAGTCTTCATTATACTCAAGTTCTTTCAACCATCACGCTCTTACATACACCTAAAATGCAAACTTCCAATAACCACATCAACTTCAGACATGCTAGCAAGGATACGGTGCGAGTGCGGAGATATATGGATTTGACAAATATGAAAATATGGGGAATTGGGGATTTGGTGCAGAGGATAAAGCATGCTAATAATATTATATATACATAATTGATGTGATCAATGATAGAATCCATCAACAAAACTAAGAAATTTATATGAAGTGAATTAAATGCATAACATAAATATTAGAGCCTAAAAAAATTATAGTTCAGATTGTGAATATAAAAGTATCCAAGTATCCGATATGGGGGTGCATCGGGATACATTGGTACTGCTAGGCAGACCCGATCTGGTGAAGTACCAAACATTTATAAACTAAAACATACAAAGAATACCCATAGCTTTCTTTCCTCCCACGAGTGAAAAAGCATAACAAGCAGTTTGGAAGCATTACCACACTGAATAATAAGCCTAAGTCTTAATAGAAAAGAAAACAAAAAAGATGAGAGAAGATTACAAACAATTGAAACAGATGAAATACCATGGCAACCACTGCTACAATGATAAAATGCAGATTATACAAGGAAATAATACATATACACCTTACATAATGGATCTTATGATCAGATAAACTTGTTGTGAACTTGTATACGGAGAATTAATATAAAGGTTCCAAATTCACGCTTTACAAAACAGCTTTACATATGAAAAAACACAGACCATATGTGATTAGTGAACAAAAATAACTGGAGTGGCATCAACTAGAGTACAGTGCAAGTATTCTGATTTAAAGTAGTAAGTTTTGAGAAAAATGTAACCCACTTACGAGATGAACTATAGGTAAATAAGTGAAAGGTAGTAATGGATTTCTCATAATGCAGTAAATTGTGGTCTTGAGAAGGTGGAAAAATATCATAGTAACTTAACATGTCAAAACTCTATGAATACAACCAAAACAAGACAATATAATTTAAAACAAGACCTCTTAAATTGACACTTAAAACTGAAGTTCCTGGCTGATATGGAGTGTGACTCAGCTGGAACTGGTATACATATATAATAAAGATCATATAAAGCATTCTCATCAATGGTTACAATAATAACCAACTCATTTAGTGTCTAGCCAAATCAAACTGCAAGGATGACGTAAAATAGCAAAGAGCGGGTAAGGACAATAAATTGCACACAGGCAATTTCCAGATACCACGAGTTTCTTGTAGCATAAGACTCGGTCAAGTGGCACCCTGGTAGTTTTGTTAATAAAACGAAGTTCATCCAATAAAAAAACATTTTAAAGCAATATAAAAGAAAGAAATGTGATTAAAACCTTAATTTTGTCATAGAATCAGTCAAATATACAACTGCAAATATTTATAAGATTAAAAACCCAAAAACTCTTTCGATAATTCATCAACTTCATATTTAAAAAAGAGAAAATAGATCAAAGAAAACAAGATACGCTTATTAAACCTTCCATCCTATAGTTTCTAAATCGCAGTTATGAGTTATATCTTCGTATGCATCCCGGTATTCTGATAGCCACAACACCATTAACTTTCATCGAAAGAACAATCCAAGAGCACCACTTTAGCAGCCCACTATTCTGATAGCCACGAATCCATTAAGTTGCATCGATAAAGCAATCCAAGACTATCATATACGACAACATAACTTAACCCTGCATAAATCAAGACAAATTTATCAAAAACAACGTCATCCTAACGAACAGCATATACATCAGCAGAAATCACAATAGACAATAATTTAGTTAATAACGAACTTTACGTAATCAATCAAACATTATATTGTATACCTTTATAGGAGAATCAGGAACTTTTACTACAACATTACTTAATCAAGATAAATCAAGACAACTTTATCAGAAATGACGTTATCATAACAATTACCATATACAACATCAACAGAAATCACAAAAGAACAATAACGAATAACGAACTTAACATAATTAATAAAATTGTTTACCTTTATAGGAGGATCAGGAACTTTGTAGCAATCAGGCGTTACTGAGGATAACCACAAACCCGGAAACAGATTCTATACAAAACATCACAGAATACAACAATCAAATATTAGTAAATTGAAACATAAACCAAACAATGTCTATATAATAAAAATAAAATTTACGAAAGGACCTATAACTGATTCTTACATCAAGCTGTTTCTGAACAGTCTTGGTTCTCTTCTTCGGTCTCCTGGGAGGCCTTGATCCAGTCAACACTAAAAAGTCCTCTTCAATCTCTTCCCGACTTAAACTAACCGAAAACTTCTGTTTCTTTTCCTTCCCCTCAACATTATTATTACTAGTACCATCCATCCGATTTCGAGTTCTATTCTCCTGTACCTTCATTGTTCCTCCATTATCAGCATTTATCGCCTTCTTCCCTGTCCTTCTTGGCCTCAAATTCCACGTTTTCGGCTCCTCAAGCTCCTCGTTTTCGCAATTTTCAATCACAACCCCTTTCTCTACAGGAACTTCATCTTTCTTGGGCATCTGATCACTTTTATCATTCTCATTATCTACTGATTCAGCTACTTCACTACCCTTTCGTATCCGAATATAAATCTTTCCTTTCGAATCTTTCTCCGGTTTCGAATCTTTCTCCGGTTTCTCAACATGATCATCTTTCCGATGATCGGAATCCGAGTCTCTGATCGGAGACCGGTGGTGACGCGGCGGCGAATCGGTGGCGCGGCGATTCTTCTTGTTCCACTTCAATTGAGGCAATGAAAAGTTGTGAAGCTGCTGAGATTTTAATGGTACTGGTGATGCCATAACTTATGATATATATGTGTATGTATATTGTATATGTTTATATTTAATTCATTAGGGCTCTGTGTGTGTAATAGTTTTGTTGTGTGTGTGTGTGTGTGTGTGTGTGTGTTTGTGTGTGTATTGAGAGAGATTTGGGAAGTAGAATGGTGAATATTGTGAATGTGCAAAGAGGAAGAGTGTATTAGAAGAGAATAGAGATGATATCATATATGGTGTATATTTTTGTGTTTTTACAAATATGTAATTGAGTTAATGTGTTTCTAGATTATTCTGTGGTTTTATTTTTAGTCAAGGGCGTGAAATATAAGGTGTGTTTGACGAAGTGCACAAGTTGTTATTCTCTACTATATTTAGAGACATATGATCAGACTAGAGTAGGAGTACTATTGTATTGTATGCGAGTAGGGTTTGCTGATATGCTTCTAGCAACTGGTTTCAGATTTGTTTTTGGGTGTTCCAGGATTGGGTTTGGGTTGCCTGTGGTTTACTGAGTGCTGGTTTTATCCTGGCCAAACAAACCAAGCCTAAGATTCCAGGAGAACAGTGAAGGAAAGAAGCGCGATAACAAGATGGTTAACGTACCAAAATCATGACTTGAGCATTGCAGGTTTGAGTCTATTCGTGAGATTTTCGACATTAAAGCCACTTGAGAGCTGTGGCTATAGTTTAGCAGGTTTTCGACAAATATATTGTGGGAAAAAATGTCACGAGGAAGATATGCGTTGTGTGGTTATAAATCGGTAAACATTTTGCAAATACATGAGAAATCATTAAAAAAATTGTTCCGAAAAGGTTGGCATTGATTTTCTTATTAATTAGCAAGTTCAAAGTAAATAATTTTTTTCCCGAGAAAGTTTGATACTACTATCAACACTTTCCAGATGGCATTACAGGTAAACAACATCGGAAAAGGGGCTATAAACTGGAAAAATAACTAACAGAAGATCGATAATCTTTCAATTGAAAGCACCTTCTGTCAATTCAAAAAATACATAACATACTAGCTTCACCATCAATAAGATTAAATCAAAATGGTATATCAGATTCCAGTCCGTACATTGTGAACAACTGTAATACCTACATTTCTACAACATGGCGCCAACCTAGCACCAACGAGGAAAGATATATTTGAACAGCTTCTCAGGATCAAGTTAAACGTATTCTAAGCAATAAGGTAACCTGGTTACCTTCCTGAACATGGGTGATGAATTAAGGCGGATGATCACTTGTAAACAACTGCCAATATTCTGCCCAAACCATGGCATTTTGAAACCATAGCAGTAAATTTCTTTCCCTGGTATTTACATCTCCTACATACAGGTAATTGTAGCTCAACTGTAACTGTTAGGGCTCCAATTACTTTATAAGACACTCTTTACTTGGGATTCACTGGGCTCTTTGTTTGCATAACACTCCAGCCACCTCTTCGGAGCAGCTCGATGCGTAAGGTATATGCGAGATATGAAATTTTTCTCACTACTGGCAATTATGCTAGGAATAGCATGTTTTTCTGTACACAATCCATTTTTTGTAAGCCACATATGGAAACTGTATCTCGGTTTGATTCGCTTTTCCAAGTTGTAGCACAAATAGGCAGGGAAAAGATCAAGATCCTCTAATGAATGGCCGATATCCTCGCAAAGGTATCTTACTTTTTGCTCGATTGTTTCCTTCTGTTGGTTTAGAATCTTTGGAGAGCAGCTAATCATCTTACAAAGTTTGGGAAATTCTACCCCACCATTGAAGAAGGCAATCAACTCGCTCTTGTAGATCACTACTAGGACCACGAATCTGATTTAATATCTTTATCGTCCATTTATTCTCAGCAAATCCAATACTATGTAAAAATTCCAACTTCCTTAGTGTATGGGCATGGTACCTTGAACGCTGTATGCTTAGCAAATTATCAACATAATGCTGATCCAAGTCTTTGTGGGGACTGGCCATAACATAACTACCCAACAAATTATGGTCTCCATTTTTAATCTGATGAAAGAACCACTTGTTAAGATCCAAAGATCTCATCACACGAGGCAAATTAGAAAGTCTATTTTTACCAAATACATAAGGGTAATTTTCCATGACAAATCTTAATCTATTTTCCTCCAACCCGAAATATTTCAAAACCCCAGAGACCCATATAAAATGATTCTCAAGATCAAAACTCAATATTTCCGGTTTTTAAAGAAGCAAGTACCCTACATCCTCCTTTCTAACATCTAGCTGAGTAAAAAATTCAACTTTTTGAACCAAATATTCTTCGGAATACTCAACAAAAACATTTTTACATTTACCCGTCAGTTCACCCATCTCACCCTTCTTACAACCCAAATCGTAAAATAACCGAATTTTCCTACAAACTTCAAACTAACAATCCACATTTTCCTCAACACAACTAAACAAATCATAATCAAGAAAAACCCTTTTTAAAACATCAAACAACCCACCAACATCGTCACATTTCCCACTCAACACCCACGGAAAAGCCAAACAAATCCCAACAACCATCACATTACTAAACCCGTACTCCTTAAACCCAACAACCCTTTCATTCAACTCACACCAATCCCTCTTAAAAACACCATCTTTACACAACTCCCCCAACTTATCCCAAGGAAACCCAAATCCCCATAACCCACAAGCAATCTCAAAAACCCGATAATCATCCGATAAAAACATCTTACCAACAGGCAAAAACCCAATAATTTTATCATAACTAACACCAATACTTTCATAGAAAAACAAGAATTCATCAATGGGGCGGTACCTTAAGAACCTCCTCAAAGACCCTTTAAATTCTTTAGGAGAATAATCAACTTTTGAGATGATTTCGGAGAGTGATAAAAGTGAGTTCTTGCTAATGTGCTCTGCAAAAATGAAAGGAAAGTTTTTTGTATCGTGTAAGTAATCTGCAAGTACTTTTTGAGCTTGTTGAAGTGCTTTGGGTCTGCTTGCTGCTGGGATTTTGTATAGATTTTTGAGTCTTAGAAGCTTGGGAGTGATTGAGATAGATGAAAAATGCCGGGAAATTGAGAAAAATGAGAGTGATTGCATATTTTTCTAATTTGGGGGTTTAGGGTTTATGTCATTGGTATTTATTGTATACTAATTGAATTGTTTTAATATTTTTTTATATTATTTGAATATATTTTTACTTTTATAATAATAATTTAAATGTTATCTAATGTTGTATGTATATATTTTATATAATTTTTCATATATTTTATTTGTATTTTAATATGATAATATTTGTGTATTTTATATTTATATTTTAATAGGATGATGTTTGTGTATTTTATTTAGATATGTGTTTTGTTTATGAGATGTATTTTAGTTAAGTGATTAGTGTTTAAAATTAGGCTAAAAAATAATTATTCAGCCCAAATATTGATTAAGAACCACCAAACTTTTAATTTTTTAGTTTTAACAATAATACAAGTTTATAATTCGTGCGAAGTACGGAATGAATGACTAATATTTAGGTAAATTAATTTTTCTATATTATATTTTATTGATATTTACTATAAAATTTTATAACGTTAAAAATTTATGTTAATATAATATAATATTATCTATGAGGATTAGGGGATTAGAGTTATATGTTATTATACAATGAAATTTATATATTAATATTCATAAACTTTAATGATACATTAAATAAAAATTATAGAATAAGTATAATTCTTAAAATAAAAAATATAGAATATAATATAATATTATCCGTGAATAATTGTATAAAAGAAGGACTATCGGGGGTTAAACTTGTATGTATGATATATATTCTTTTTTAAATTATATTTTATTAAAATTGAAGGGATAAGATCATTTTTTATGGTTCATCTAAAAATAGACGGTTGTCATCTTTTTTATGATTCACCTTGGACCAAAACTTTTAATCTTTCAGATATAATAATAAAGCATAGAGTAGATATTCAATTATTCATAGTTTAATCAGAGAGGGAAGTTAAATTGGGAATTAATATTCTTATTTTAATTTTTATAAAATAGAAAAGGGTTTGTGATAAAGCAATAAATCGAAATAAAATTGAAAGTGGACAAATCAGTGAAAACTGATAAAAAATGATTTGAATAAAATCAAAAAATTAAAACAGAATTGGTTCCGGTTCTAATTATAAATTAAAATTTAACGAAAAACATTGAACCGAATAGTTCTTAAAATAACTCCCAAAACCATACATCTCTCTCTTTCTCTCTTTGTTTTCCTTCAATAAACTCCTAATTTTTTCGGGTTTGTTAGTCTCTCCTTGAGAGAGTTTTGTTTTGTTTAAGTATTTTTCATGTCCGGAAAGATTTTCATTGATCTGATTATAAGATAAAGGTTTTTATGTGATCGCATATACGATCGATTAATCAAAACAGTTGGGTCTAATAACTACATATATTCATATCTTTAAAAGTCATTTGGTTGCTCTTAAAGAAAGCAGAATTATATATTTAAGTATTTGTTCAATTTCGATTATATTTATATATGTTGTATGATTTTTCATTATTCAATTGATTCTCCTTTTTCAAAAGAAAGAATTCTTAAAATAAATAAATTTATATATAAAACAATTTATAATTAATATATATGTATAGTAACCTGTCACATACCAATAATGTTTTGGACTTCTTAACATCTGATTGGGCTTATTAGCAGATCTAACAGTTAACCAGTACCAAGTCCAACCGCTTATCCGCATGTAATGTTTAAAGAGGGTATCACTCTAATTAAGAGATATCTATTATTCAAAAAGAAACAATTTTCTAGGAGTTTCTAGTTCTTGGAAGATATCTATCTTCTTCAAATTCTTAAACATTGCATTGAATGAAATAATAAGTAACTTATTTCTTCCAAAATTTTCGTAACAAAGAACCGGAAGAAAATCTAGTAAAATAATACGGAAACAGGTTAATTCTTGTAGTTGTCTCTATCCTAAAGTCATCAAAGTACAATAAGAATATACATAGAGTGTAGAGATTTAGGGAAAACTTTTTTTATAGAAAACTTAGAGTACTCATTTGAGCCGATTCATGTAATTAATATTGTTATTAATTCTATTACAAACTGGAAAGTATATTATGTGTGGATAACATACCAAAATAATTGATTCGGTCAATATCAACCGTTAGATTATTTACAAATCAATGGCTGACAAAAGTATCTTAAATTTCCTCCAAAATATGATTTTCTTTTGAGTATTCTCATATATATATATATATATATATATATAACATTCCGTTACAAACTTTTTAGCGCGAGAACTATGAAATTTTTTACTAAATTTTGTAGAACCATAATAAAAAATGAAAAAAATAGTGCAGTACCATAATTTTATTTGTAAAATTATAATAAAATATTTATCTAAACATTTTTTTTGTATTTTTTGTGATGGTTTTGTAAAATTTAATAAAAGTTTTTACGGTTCTCACGTTAAAAAAATTTCACCTGATTGTTATTATATATATATATATATATATATATATATATATATAATAGTTGAATAATTACATAGACATTTGACAATTGAACTAAAAAATGAAAGTATAATTATGTTTTATTTATTTAAATTACATTTTTTTATCATTTTTATTTTATTCAATTTTTTAACCAAAACCGAACCAATATAAACCGAATCGTTTAAAAAAAATTAAAATGATGTTTCAATTGCGGTTACGATTTTTGATTTTGAAAACCGAAGATATATGATTTTAATTTCCATTTTAGTCAAAAATCGAGTCGAACTGACCCATGTTCACCCCTTTATTGTGGTGCAAAAATGAAATGATTATTTAAGGTTTTTGATAAAGAAATCAAATTAAAATAATGGATAAAAATAGATTTAGAAATTTATCAAAAATGTATATTTTTTAGAAAAAATATAATATTACAATATATATATAATAATATTTTTAAATTTTAAATTTTAAATTTTTTGAATAAAAAATAGAATAGTATTTTGTCGTGAAAAAATGGTACAATGCATATTAAATATACATATTAAATCAATGAGAAAATACCATTAATATTTACAATTAATAAATTTCTTTTACTTTTTTTCAATTTTCGTAAATTTAAATTATTAAATTATTCACCAACCATTTTTCAATAAAATATTAATAAGAGTACAAAGAGCTCCTAACGTCAATTACTTTATCCTTGCAAAGATTTAAATTTTCTATTCAACCATATTTATATTTATTTTAATTTTATAGAGGAAATAGTGTAACAGAACTCAACTTCAAGGATTTGATCAAATCAAAATTGACTTTGCCAGAACTGCAGAAGTATTTAAATTCGTGGAATTAAAGAAGCAACAACCTGTGTTAATGCATTTACCTATAACTGTTATCGTTTCTGTTGTGTGAAATTTAATAACGTGATTAAATAAAGTATGGTATTTCCAACAGTCATTAGTTTTGTTTGTTGAGAGAGAACGAAAGGCAGAGAGAGAAATAAAAAGAGTCCCTTGCTTGCTTGCTTCTCTCACTCTACACCAACAAGGCAACAACCCCATTTCTATTTCTTGGTTTCATATAAACTGGGTTTCACTTTACAAGTAATCACATTTCTGACTTGGGTTTGTTTTCTTATTCTTAACTGTTCATTTTCTTGGTAAAAATTGTTGTGATTTTGGTTTTCTTGGAATTTTTTGTTGTGATCATTTTTGGGTTTTGATTATTTATGTAAAGTGTGATTTAGTTGGTGTACTCAATTCGAATTTCAATTTCAATTTTGTTTGTGATCACTATATATATTTCTCTTTATCAAGAACAGCTTGGATTAGTTTGCTTTTTTATTGGTTTGCTAAGTTGTGTGCTACAATTTTATTGGACTTGTACTTGATATTTGTTGTTGTAGAAATGTATATTGTGGAATTGAGTGAGGGGGGAGGGGAGGAGAAAAGTGTGGAGGAGCATATATCTGGCGGTGATCAATCTGTTGCTGTTTTCGAAACCAAGAGGGTTTTGGTAGGGGCAGGTGCTCGTGCTCTATTTTATCCCACGTTATTGTATAATGTTGTGAGAAACAAGATTCAGTCCGAGTTCCGTTGGTGGGATAGAGTTGATGAGGTATGAACCACAACTTGACATACCTAGTAATACGAAGCTTATATTTAAGTTGTATATTCAAGAGAACAAAATTTTGTTATGTGAAGCTTTGACGAACACCAGTAGCATGTAGAAATATCCGTCTTTATTGATTTTACTGACTTTATTCTTGGATATTCTAATTAGCTTACTGATTGTATAGAAATCATTATTAATTGTGCTAAATCACGTACATAACTTCATATAATGTATACTGGATTGCTCGTAATAGCCTTCTTAGTTACTATCACTAGCTTTTGCACCTTAAGTATACTTCATTCCGATAAAGATGGGCCTTGTAATCTCGAAACGAGGTTTTTAGCAAATATCTTTAATCTCTCAATGTAATATGTTTAGTCTTTCCATTATATATTTAGGATTTCATAATTTGTATGACATCACATATTTTATCTTCCAAGCATTTACATGATATTTGATTATGGAATCTTCATATGTTTATTATATGACTTGTACGACATTTAAAGGTTTTTTCTTATTTAGATGATGGTATACAAACGGGTATTTATTTTACCGTCTTTGTTTGTATTAGGATTTAAAGCAATTGCTTATTATCAGTCTGTCACTACCATGTATAGTGTGGATTAATTTTAACACTTGGACCTGCAATGTGGAATTGCGATTCTACTTATAATATTGTCATCTCATTTGAATCTTGTGTCATTGCATGTAAACTTGTGTGTAGATAAACGATATACCATGTGCTTACTGCCATTTTTGTCATCAGTTTATATTGTTAGGTGCTGTGCCATTCCCAGCTGATGTTCAACGCCTAAAGGAACTTGGTGTCCATGGAGTGGTTACACTGAATGAACCATATGAAACCCTGGTTTCAACATCTCTGTATCATGTAAATATGTGTTAGAAGGAGCTAAACAAAAACTTAAAGATTAAAAGAATGACTATTATAAGTTTGTTATGCAACTGCTGTGCACTTCATTTTGATATTTCATCTGTAGGCTCATGATATTAAACATTTGGTGATTCCTACAAGAGATTATCTTTTTGCTCCATCCTATTGTGATATATGCCAAGCTGTAGAATTTATTTATAGTAAGTTCTCTTGATTATCCTTACTTCCATGGAATTTATTTTTCTAGAAGTACGTTAACTGTTAGTTTCTTCATCACTAGTGCAGTGATTATTTCACTGTTTGTTTCAGATGTTCCAAAACATATATGAAATTTTCTAAATAAATTTTATTTATATTTGAAGGTGAATTTTTTTTTAACAGTCATGAAACTGATTATGCTCCCATAAATATTAGGATCAAACACAAGGTATTTTTAAAATTGATGTTAGAGTTGGGATCATATGGATATTTGTGGATGGGTGTCTCATATTTGTGTTTTGTATCTGATGTGCAGTTTTTCCCTCCTTTTTTCTTGCATGTCCCGCATTAAACTTGATGCGGAATCTATTGATAATATTGTTTACATGAATATTACTGTAACTTGCCTCTTTTTAACCTCTATTATCTGGTCTTTATTTATATAGATAACGTATCCTGTGGTTAAACTACATATGTTCACTGTAAGGCTGGCCGTGGCCGTAGTACAACTGTTGTCGTATGTTACCTGGTATGTAGCCAAGGACTGTTATAATCCAGTTACTACTCGGAAACTATTGTGATACCTCCTCCTTTGAATGCAGGTGGAACACAAGCGGATGACGCCGATTGTTGCTTACGAGTATGTGAGATCGATCAGGCCAAGGGTGCGTTTAGCCTCATCTCAGTGGCAGGTATGGTAGAGTACTAGAGTGTTTCAATATAATTCAAATCTATGTTCTGTTTCATTTAGTCAACTTAAGTTATGCACTTATGCCATGATAAGTGTTTATTGTAAATGTGTTTTATGAATAATAAATCCACTATATGATCATATTAAAGTAGTGCGCTATGCTATCTCTGTCTTTAAACTTCAGATAGTTGTGTGGCAAGGTCACAAGTTCATGCTTTCATGGGTGTGGAACTCACCAAGCAAGGGGACTTGTAGAACAAGATGAGGATATAAATACTGAAGTTGCTAAATAAATTAAACATTTTAATACTTTCTTACGTTGTATCTCTCTTCTCAAATTTACCCCTGGTTTTGAACTTGGTTAGTGCCATGAAGCATGCCACATAAAATGCAGTTTACATGCAAGAATTCCATTCAAAGTTAATAAAAATTTGTACTAACTAGAGTATTAAAAATTATGTCAAAACATGTATATCTCTCAGGTTGGCGTCCTTATGTTTTGTCAAAATGAATTTGCAGGCTGTTCAGGACTATTATCAATGCAGGATGGAAAGATGTACTTGCACTAAAAGTTCACCAGATACTAAATTAAGTTGCTTAGAAATGCCTTCCTTGGTAGCATTTGATGATAACTCTATGGTGTTAGTATCTAAATCAGATATTGAAGGCTATGAAATGAGCCTCAATTCAGATGTAGCCTGCAACATGTTGACTGAGCTGGGCGTGGCATGTGGGGTTCAACTTACCAGCCAGGCAGCTATAGCGAGGCTTTCGTGTACATGGCTTCGTGTTCATGGCCATAAATTGTGGAGGAAGAAGCTTGAAAGCTCTGTCAGGAATGATAAGCCGAGCAGTATCAGATTCAATTTGCAAGTCTGCTGAATTTACATATCCATGTATGAAGATTGGACAAAGTTTAGTCCTATTTTCCTTGTTGAATGTTAGTTTCTTGGCCTTCTTTTGTTGAAATTTGGAAGGGAAATGGGGGAAGAAGGAATGCTACTCTTGAGTAACCAGGAAGGTTCTGATGAATATTTCAGAAGCACAAAATTGGCACTGAAATTAACATGTAGATGTTGCTTGACGGAATCTTATTGTGAAGCAAGTTGAGTTGTATGTATATTATTACAAGTAAATTTTATTGTTAAAGATATCAAAGTTTGAGATTATTTGTTCTGCTCCTTACTGCATGTAAGCTTTTAAAAACAAGTAAATTTTATTGTTAAAGATATCAAAGATTGAGAGATTATCGGTTCTGCTCCCTGCTGCATGTAAGCTTTTAAAAATATTCAAAACGTCTCGCCGCTGCCGGGGATCGAACCCGGGTCACCCGCGTGACAGGCGGGAATACTTACCACTATACTACAACGACTTCATGCCTTTGTACCGTTTTTATCTTTAGTAGTATATGTGCTTCTCTGAAATTGCCTGCAGAAGGTAAATTTCAAATGCCAATCAGCCTATAAACTTGCAAAAAAATTAATGGATTTCTGCCTACAGCCAAAAACAATTGTTCAATCTTCAGTACCATATTTTGTAGAAGAGAAAACTTTGGGGAACAGTTTTTTTCTTTTTGCTAAATATAATGGAGCGGCTTCTTACCCCCAACAATTGTTTAGTATACATACCAACTTACCAAGTAAATTGTACACATTTACATTGACATTATTTATATGATCATGTTATACAGCAAGTAATGGGGTTCTAAGCACAATGCCCAGGGAATGAATGCATCATATGGCAGTAGAACCCCCAGTATACATGAGATATATTACAACAGGTAAGGATCGGAATATGCATTTTGAAATGCTGGTAATGCACTAATGCCACCGAAGACTATTGCACTTCCTCTGTAGGTGCCCTGTGGTAAACAATTCTCTCACTTGAACTTGAAGGACTCGCGTGATATTGCCCATAAAATGCATAAATAACAATTGCAATGATGCTGAGGATGACGAATCTCAAATAGGCTTCATAATGCAACTGCAAAATGGAAATAATAACTTATTGAAGGTTGCCAATTCCCCTGACTTGAATTTTTTGTATGATATGCTATGTTTCTTAGGTAACTTTTCTTGGGTAATATCTTGTGTTCGGTTTAGTAAAGAATACTAGAATCAGTAAATGCAAACCTGAGCAAAGAGGAACATATTAAATAAAATGGAAAGAGCAGGGACAGCCGGAACCCAGGGACAAGAGAACCCAGGAGGATCTGTATACGCCTACAGGAGAGAGAATATATTATAGAGAGGAAACAGTTGTACTCGTCAAATTTTGAGAAAGTAAGAAAATCAACTTAAAAATTAGGTTTGAAATATCATCCATAACAACTGATGATAATACAATACATAAAAGCATATAATCCAATAAAATCAGCATTCCAATGTTGGCGATCATATCGAGATAAAACCATCCATGAGCACATAAACATGATTCAAGACCTCGAGGTGAAGACTGGAAAGGGAATTTACAACTAGACAAGTAGAAATTTGGACTATAACTCAAACCATATATGGTATACGGATCCATATTTTTCATAATAGGTCATATCATAAAACTTTAGGCAACTCAATTTTCCTGCAAGTATCAGAGATATGCAGTGTTCAATAATATCACAACATCCACCTTTACTATTTCAATCATAGCATTTTTGAGTGCTCTATTTAAGCTCGCGAGTTAAAAGGAATTAATGAAAATTTGCTCCAAGAGACTCTCAGTTTAGGAGCCTCCCTTCCGTCCTCTCATTCTTAAGGAGCCTCCTCCTACTCCTCGGTTATTCTATATAATTAAAAGTTGAAGAAACTTTCTTTCCTTCTCCATTTCATATTGTACTTCATGGATAAAAAGTACTATTAATAATAAAAAATAAAGGAGTATTGTTGGAGATGCCACATATATGTACTAAGTTACTAGGAGTCAAAAAAATATTTATATTAGCATCTCATAGAGATGCTCTTGCAACCTACCATTAAAAAAAATACCATAAATTTGAAATTTACTTACTTGACGAAAAAAGAGGCTTGCTATAGCAAGGACCGCAATGATAATGGCTATGATTGGAAAAGCCAATGCAGCACTTAATCGGTAGAAGAGTCCAGCAGTGAAACCAAAACAGGAAATTATTACAAGGCACAAGATACCTTCCATTCTATTAGGCTGCCACCTTGCAGAAGCTTGACTTGCAGGCTTATCTGTCCAGCGTAGGGTTATCACACACGCTGACACGACAGAATAGCCTGTCTAAAACAAACAGAGCTGTTATGTGAGCATCAGAAAACTTATACCCGAGGAAAATGCTTAATGAGTAGAATAACAATAGGCCATGCCTCAAGTTCATAGCAAAAAGAGATGATTCTAAGATACAGTACTAATAAATTAATAATCCTGTAAAATGAAAGATCAACCAAATTCATCCTACACTTGCACCAATCTAATAAAATCATTCATCAAGTTCACAATGCAAGGATTCCTGTGTAACAAGAATACAAGATCAAAGAGTTTGAATTTGACATACCAGTGTACCAACCGAGAGAATGTGAGAAAGCACCTGTACATTAAAAAGTCCTGCCAAGATTATAGCGACAATACCAACCCAAAGTTGAGAATGAATTGGTGTGTGGTGTGTTGGGTGTACTTTGGCAAATATCGGAGGTAGTAAACCATCCCTTCCCAGCCCAAGATATAATCGAGACTGCAACACAGTTCCAATCAGTACTCTAGAGACATAATGCAATGAAAGATGTGAATAATGCAAAATATGAACACTAAATGCAACTTACCTGAACATACAGACCAACCAGAAGGGTTGTAGTAAGTCCATCCACAGCACCAACACTGATTAACACGGAAACATACTTTAAACCCTTGGATGTGAAGGCTTCGGCCAGGGGAGCATCTTCTCCGAGAGAATAGTAAGGGACCATCCCAGTAATCACCAAGCAAACACCAATATATAACACAATGCACATTAGAAGGCTTCCGATTATGCCTAATGGTAAGTCCCTCTGAAATTTTACATTATTTAAATATATGATAAGTAAGTTGAAAAATTGAGGATATGCGGAACAAGAAATGTTCCTGCAGAAATGATATGCAGCATATTTATGCCACAAAACATCCAAATCATTATATCAAGACATACATACCTGTGGTCTTTTAGATTCTTCAGCTGAATTGGCAACTGCATCAAATCCTACATATGCGAAAAATACAACTGTTGCTCCTGTGAAAACTGCCTTATAACCATTTGGAGCAAATGGAGTCCAATTTGAAACATCAACATTGAAAGCACCAATTATGATGACAATAATGACAATGACTACCTAAATCACCACACAATATGTCAATTGTTAATTTTATGTTGGATTTCAGCCATACTGATTAATTGGCAGAATAGGTACATAAAGGTTGACAAGAACTGGAAACTAGCGAGCATACATCAGAGATTAATGAGACCCTAACAATATTATAAGCAGCACAAGACATCAATAAAAAAACCATCTGTTCTCTGCAAAAGTATGCAAGCTTTAAAGATCCAATTTACTAATGCTGATATACAGTACCTAAAAGAAAAAAGTATTTACCTTCGTAACGGTCATGAGAGAATTTACCATGGAAGATTCCCCCACGCCCTGACATAGGATTAATGTAAGAAGAACTAGGAGAACTGGAGCTAAAATGTTAAAAGAGAAAGCTCCGAACATTTCTTCACTGCCATGCCCAACCCAACTTGGAATATTATCTCGAAGGAAGGGGATGAGTTCTAATACAGTAACTACATAACTTGACAAACTTCGTGCTATACTAGCTGCACCAATATGATAGTCAAGCATCATCTGTGCAAACACTAGGAATGCTGTAAGCTCATTAAAAGCTGTGTATGAATATAAGTATGCACCACCAACAACTGCAGGAAAGCGAGAAGCTAGCTCAGCATAACAAAGTGCATTTAGCACACAAGATGCACCAGCCAATATAAAGCTGATAGTCACTCCTGCAACACGAAATTAAGAAATACATAACATATCAGAATGTTAAGTTCAAATTGCGATATCCAGCCAATACTTAGGACCCATAATAAACCTACATTGCACTCCAAAAATTGCATTTACCAATTATCCGAAAGTGTCAAGTACATTTAAAACCTGTGCATTTAACAATACGGATGGAATTGTTGTATTTAGAAGAAGAAGAAGAAGAAGAAGCTAGGGTTTTGGCTCTAAGAGCAGAAGACCAAAAATTGGAGAAAAATGAAGAAGAAAATCTCGCTTCATAATCGTCTCTCATATTATGATCCCCCCCCCCCCCCCCCCCCCCGATTTTGTAATAGAAATTAGGAATCCGATTGATTATATGGATGTATAGGATTGGGTAGTATACTCGTACGGAGATGCAAACATTCCTCCCTCTTAAAAATCCTATTTTGACTTTTGTGATTTGAATGGACTACAAAATTATACTTATAATTTGATATTTATGTTATTAAAAAGTATATTTAATGTATTTTAAATATGTTTTTTAAAATTATAAAAGAATATTTATTAGTTTTTAATCAGAAGTTGATTAGTTTAACTGCAAATATAATTATTATATTAAAACAGAGGAAATGTTTCTGAATTAAAGTAATTGTCTTAAATTTATTATAAATAAATTATATACTCCATTAATATGTACAATTAATTCTTTACACTTTTCATTTAAAAATATCATCTTCAATTTTTTATATTTCTAAAAACAATAAAATTTTAATAATATAAACCAATATTACCTTCACTACTTTTCAACAACTATATTATGATTTTTTTAAATATTGATTAGTTTCATCATTTTAACCATTTTTTTCATTACTTTACATACATTTCTTAAATTTCATACATGATAAGTTAGGCCTAACAGGACCAGCACAAACTCAAAAAAGAGTCTAAAAACTTAAAATAAACATCACAATATCAGACTCCCGGAACCGGTCACTATTCAAAACCCAATTTCAAATCCATTAAACGAGAGATCGCCGAGCACTATTCCAGTCACGGCGGCCCTCGAGCGAGAGTCCGTTGGTCACTACTTTAGACCCGGTGCCAATCGCGACCTATTAAATAGGACCGGTCTTGACCTCCCCATGAGAGAAACTGTCGACCACCCCTTCAAACCCCGGTGTCAGCCACCCTCAAACGATAGATCGCCGGCCATTAATCTGAACCCGGTCTTTATCATTACTTTGGACCCATTACCGACCGTGAGCTACTAATTTTTTGAAATATAATTATTATTTTAAAATTTAGGAAATATTTTTGAATTGGAGTAATTATCTTAAATTTATCATAAAAAAAATTATATACCCCATCTTACTAATCAATTCTTCACGCATATTCTTTCCAATTTGTTATATTTTATTTATTAAATGTTGACTGGTCTAATTACTTTAACCACGTTTCTTATTTTTTTACGTAACTTTACATACTCGAAAAAGAGCTTAAAAACATAAAAAAGAACATCATAATACCAAACTCACGGAGCCTGACCCAATCTTGGCCTTCACCGAGCGAGACTGCCGGCCACTATTACGGTCCCGGTGCCAATCGCGACCTATTAATTTGAACCGGTTTTGACCGCTCCTCAAGCGAGAAACCGTTGACCACAGTTTCAAACCTGTTGTCGGCCACCCTCGAGTGAGATATCGCCGGCTACTAATCCGGACCTGATCTCTACCACTACTTTGGACCCGGTGTCCCCCATTGCGTTAGTTTGTCTGCTCGAAGATGACTAATAGGTGCGGGCGTCGTATATATTTGATAAAATAAATATAGTAAATTGTAAAAAGGTGGCCGAACTTTACACTCATTTTCAAAAAAGTAGTCAGACTTTCAATTTTGCAAAATGGTGGCCAAATTTAGCTTTTTCCTTTCAAAAAGGTGGCTGGAGCGATTTTCAGTTTTTTGGCAGGGGTAAAATGGGGAAAAAATGCTAGAGACCCTAAAAATTATCCAAAAAAATTTCCAAATTAATATGTGTCACCTTATGATTGATTATATTCGTAATAATAATAATAATTCGCCTCCAGCCACCATTTTGAAAGGAAAAAGACAAATCTGGCCAGAATTTTAATTTTACAAAATGGTGGCCGGAGGCGAATTATTATTATTATTACGAATATAATCAATCATAAGATGACACATATTAATTTAGGGATTTTTTGGATAATTTTTTACTCTTTTTTGGATAATTTTTAGGGTCTTTAATATTTTTTCCCCATTTTACCCCTGCCAAAAAGCTGAAAATCGCCTCCGACCACCTTTTTAAAAAGAAAAAAGCAAATCTGACCACCATTTTGTAAAATTGAAAATCTAGCCAGCTTTTTGAAAATGGGTGTAAAGTTAAGCCACCTTTTTACGATTTACTCAAATAAATATGAACAATCAAATAAAATATTTTTCACAAAAGTTACAAAACCCATCTAAACTTCATAATAAATCCCAAATTAACTTCTTGATTGAAATTGCAAGGGTGAAATCATCCGTCAACACTCGGTTACAGTAATCTGTGAGTCTATTTTATCATTCCTTGCTCGTTTTCTTGCATATTATCTGTGTGCATATATATATATATATATGTATGAATTGGCAAACTGAATTGTTATGTGTATATGTATGATCAAGATTGTAACCACAACTGAATTTTGTCGATTTATATCGCTGTTTGTAATATTTTTTCTGTATAGGTGTTATATAATTTCGCCACAAAGAATTTGAATATATTTTTGATGCAAGTCTGTTATTTCTTTTAGTCTATCAGGTGAAAATTTTACATGCTTAAGATGTATTCTGTGAATATGTAAATTGTGAGATTTGAGAAGGAGATATGAATTATAATGTATGAATGTGCAAGATCAGTTGTAAACTTGTAATACAATAGATATCTCATGATAAAGAATAGTAGTGTAAGAGTCCAACAATAGATAACATATCTCTCCTATATATTGGTGGTTAGGTATGTTGACATCCTAGTTGTAAAATTTTAGAATAGAATTAGAAAACTACGAGATCAATTTCTTTTTGCTTATTTTTACCATGTACTATATTGAGTGGCGATCTGAAGTTAATAAAGTTCTAATATTATAAATAAATTTGATAAATTTGTACAAGTACATATATAAGCAAATAAACATATGTTATAATAATGCTATTTTCAATAAAATCATCGCCTATGTTCATATTCAAAAATCTATCTATAATTGCTTTATTTTTAATTGTTCGAAAAACATCTCTCTCAACATACGGTACCAAATAATCATTCAATCAATATCTCCCAAGTCCCATTTTATTTTGAAAATTTATAAGGTTTCAATTTAATTTATACAACTTATGAATAAATATGATACTAAAAAAACTGAAGGGGGTCAATTCACCCCTCTTTCCCCTAGTAGGATCCACAATAATATATCCGTGTCGTCTCTCTTTGATAGAGTTTAGTGGCTGCATTTTTCGAATTGTTTTACAGGCAAGGAACACTGTATGTTTTGAATTTGCCTATGAAACAGATGGACTGAGGTTCAGTATGGGTCCTGATCTGGAGCTTAAAGGAAGAATAGACAACATGGTTGGTTTGGACAGTAAGGAGAATGGAGGGGATTTTATAGAACCTGTAGCTAAGAATATGACCTTTCCAAGTAACTACCAGGATAACATTTTTGACTTGGAAGCTTCAATGCATGAACAAGCTGAGCAAGTTAACCAGGTTGAGAAATCTGGGGTCAATATACTAGAATGTACACATCAGAGTGACAATCCTCAAAATGAAGATGCATCGCAGGATACAACTGAGAATTCAAATTCTTTTAGTAATACTGCTTCGGGAGATGACAATGATGATTCTTTGAGCGATTCTGAAGTTATGTCAAAGTTACTGGACAACGGATTTGGTGAAGATTGTCGAATGAGGTATAATGATTTTGTCTACACTTGTACATATCTTATTATTATTTTTTATTTGTTAAATCTTTTTCCTTACTAGTAATAATTTAAATTTTTTACTAAGGGAGGCCATTGTCTCAAACAGGCAGGTTAAAATGTAGTTCGTGTTCATCTGATTGGAAACAATCTTGGAATGTATTTTCCATTATGTAAAGCCTTTTGGTCTTGTTTCTACCTATTTTTAAATCAAAAAGGGTGGTTTAAAGTTTTTGTTTTTGATAACTTAGTCACTAGTATTGTACCATTACGTGTGATAAAATTATTTAGATGCCGATTCCACACGTAATCATTCTTACTTTTTAAAACACTATCTATAGGTTACCATTCAGATTTTAAACAAGTAATGGTAAAACATGTTGCATCTTAGTGAGAGTGAAAATTTTGGAATTTTTTGCTTTATAATCACCCTATTTAAAAACATTCTAGTAACCTATACTAAATGCACAATTTTACTATGTGAAGCAAGGTCTAATTTCTGATGACTCTAACAGCCGACATTTCTTTTCTGATTGATGTTTAAGAATTTTTATGTTCAATATACATAATATATAATTGTAGCTGAAGATTAATTCACCGCTTAAGATTTCACAATGTAATCATTTACATGATTGCAGATATGCTGAGTTCGTTTATTTAGTCCTACACCATCAAAATTATTATTGTCCATGTAGCTATTAGAGTGAAAACTCATCATGGATTGTGAATGTAATTAATTAAAGTCTATTGTCAAACCATACGGTTAATACTCTCTAGAGACATATGTAAATTTTCACTCTCTTAAATTTATGTTCTTGTTGGTGGATATATTGCTAGATCCATTTACTCATATTTGTGTAGCAAATTGGCAACTAAACTGATGGTTAGCTACTTGGTTTCTCAACACTCTACCACCCTTCTACCTTCTCCTCCGCCCCTACTCTCCCCTGGTCGATGTAGCCCATTGACTTGCAAACAATTTTTTTAATATATGTTTTTAACAAATTTGATACTTTTTTTCCCTTTACAAGTGAGTTAATTATGTTTCTGTTTCTTCAGGAAGAAAAGGTTGACATCTCATTGGAAAACATTTATACAGCCTTATATGTGGAGGTGTAGATGGGCCGAACTGTAAATTAGGAGATTACTGTGCCAAGCTTCAAAATAAGACTTGCAAGCTGAGGCAATTTGCAGAAGGAAGCAGTCAACTTCAAAGGACTTGACGCTTGATGATAGTGGTGCAAAGTCATCTTCAATTTCTGGTGGCATGAGAAGAGAAAAAATTATGGAGCGAAGAAAAAGAAAAAGGGCGGAAGACTCAACTGACAAAGCAGCATACATGGCACAACATAACCTTTTCTCTTATTTTGGTAGAGCTTTTTGTGTTATTAAAGTTTCTCTATCATACCTCCGCCAACCCATATTATAAAGGGAAAAAAGAGGAATATGTTGATATTATTATGTTCCTTACCCTTTTTAATTCTTAAATCTGACCAATCTCATATTGCAGGGAGTAAGAGGACTAGCGCTGATGCGGCTTCTGTAAATGATTGGGCAAATATAGGTGAGCAAGCTAAACTTTTCCAGTGATTGTTGTTTCTGTAGCTTTACATCTAAAAAGAAACATTAGTAGGCAAAAAAAGAAGAAGAAGAAACAGTGTAATTATCAAAAGTATCATCTATACTTTCATCTTCTAATAATAATAATTATTGTTTTGAATCATTAATTATAAGAAAATTGACAATTAAACCTTATACTAACTATATATACTATTTAACTGCGTGTCAGGAAAGCAACAATAGAGTAGTAGAAGTATTAGTAAGGAGTAAGGGCAGTTAAGTCATTTCTCAGTTGTTAGCAAGGAGGGACTATAAATAGAAGCTGCAGTTGTAATTTGAGGATTATGCAATGATAATATGAAAAATGGAACTTGTTCCACCACTCTTTCTCTCTCTAATTTCTAACTAACTTTCTTACTCTTCTTGATTCTATCTTCCTGTGCAAGTTTCTATCTCTCTTTGCTATTATCACTACATTTCCGTTCTTAATCTCCCCGTTTCTACCTCTAATCTGCTATTTACTCTGTCTATTCAGCTGATACCAAATATTTTCTCAGTTACACAAGTAGAAGGAGGTTGAATACTTGTGTTGTCTTTTTGCTTGTTTTAAAATCACACTCAAGGTATTTAAGCTTCGAATAAATAACAAAGATTAAACACAAAGTATGAAGAAAATACTGTTTGTATTATTAATTATCAAATACAAACTCTCATAAGGTATACACAAACCATAATAGCTACTCCGTGTTTCTCACAACAACTCTCTTTATCTCTATGCTCTCTCAAAAGTTCGACAAAATAAATTAGGTTACATAGAGTGTTTATATAGAGAGTTGTCTATCAACTAATAACAGAAAATCAAATTATAATAGGAATAGAATTCCTAATTATTAGCTAACAGTTTCCTTCTGTAATTCTCCTTCCTTCTCATATCACATCTGCAATATATTTGCCTTTATCATCGAAGACTTTCTATTACTGTGATCATCTTCCAAATTCAGCTTCAGCTTTATAGACTCCTAAAACCTTCAGACTCTGATGATCTACGGTCTCTGAGAGACTATAGATTCTGTTTGTCTATAGACTCTGATTGAACTCTAGACTCTAGACTCTGGCTTTATTTCTCCTGAAAATCTTCTAAGTACAAATACTCTTGATACCTGTACAGGGACAAACTAGACTCTGATTTACATTTACTTTGATGAGAGACTAGAAAGACTTATTCTATTACAGATATATCTATGCTAAACATTGTTCTAGTATTTTGTACATTATCAAATGAATATATTCCTAACAAACCCCACCACTCTCGTATACCCGAGCCACTCCTACGATCATTTCTTATGATTAATTGATTATGTTTTGCTACGTAAAATTTCTTTATTAGCTTGATTATAATATGAATTATATTTATAACTACCATAAAAATCCGTCCAACGCACAATTTTTCTTTAAATTTTATTTTTTAACTAATTTTTTAATTTAATTTTAAGATTTAACATTTACTTTAAAAGATTATATTGTAATCATTTCTATATTTTAAAATTGATATAGAACCCAACTATTTAACCAATAGAAAACTTTAAATCAAATTTTATGTTACAAATATTTTTTACTTAATTTTTTTAAATAAATAGTACAAATTTGAATTAGTTACACGCAAGGTCCTATTTTTTAAATTTAATTATTTGTAAATCAATTATATATGTTAATTTATTACGATAGATATACACAAAAAAAATATGGATTGTTCGGTCATCCAAGTATTCTCGAATCCCACCACCTTCGTATCAAATATTCACAATCCAAACTATAATTTTTTATGATCTAATGTTTATTTTTAATTTTATAAAATTTAGTTTTGACTTGAATTATTTTGTATTAGATGCTTATTTTATACATATTTTTTTTATTATATGTATTTTATTTTTCAATATTAATTTGATTAACTAACAACTAAGGACATTTTTGTTATTTTTTTAATCAAATAGGGACATACTAGCGAAACTACAAAGATGAAAATTGGGTTTTAGAAAATTCAATCAAAAATATCGAAATTAATAAAAAATAATATCTCCATCCATAAAATCCTTCTGGATTTCCCTGGAAAAACATTTATTGTCACGTAACTCTGAGATATCAAAAAATTAATCTAAAATAAAATTAGCTGATACGACAAAAGTTGTTGAGCCTTACAAAATCTCAATGCGATACGACAAAAGTTGTTGAGCGTTACAAAATCTTGAATGATCTACATTCTATCTCTAAGCATGTATAAGTAAAGTTTTCGTGTTCTATTTTCTTCATCTCAACTTTTTCATCCTGTGTTCATTTGTTTCTCAAACAGTTAAGAGAATTTATAGTTTTTATTTTTGTGTGTAAACAGTTTTCATTATTGTGTCAACTCTTTCTGTTATATTTTATATTAAGAAAAGAAAATTGATGACAAAGATAAGATGTTATCAAGTTTTTATTTTGCAAGCAATGTTTAGATCATCTACAAGTAGAGGGTCGCACAAAGTTATATAATGTAATTTAATTAGCAAGTTCTTTTTGTCTATATAGGAAATATGGCTTTTGAAGTTGGTTCTGGTAGCTCTGCCTTGAACAGAATTGTTGGAAATGAAAATAACTCCAACAACAATACTAGGATGACCCTAGCTGCACTTGTTGTTGATGATGATGAGAATGAAAGAAGGGCCTTCATCGAAATTCTGCAGACATGGATATGAAACATTTGCTGTGAATGATGGTAGACAAGCAATTGATCTGTTTAACTCTGGAAGACAGTTTGATGTCATTTTTCTGGAGACGAAGCCAAGCTTGAACGGCCTTCAGGTTGTTTTTCAGCTTGATATTATAATGTTTGTTAATGAAATACGGTACTAATGATTTTATATCTTACCCATTGGCAGATGATAACACATTTTATTAGTATAATATTATTGTATAATTGTATATATTTATTAAGTTTATTTTCCCTTTTTATGCTTGGTTTGTGTTTATTTTGATTGTGCAGATATTAAAAAGATATTAAAGATTTGTCAATTAAAAGGAGATATTTGCACTGATATCAAGAGATCACAGCATATCACGATGAGTCAGCGAATCATGATAAATCAAGCAAGAATCATCTATTCAAGGAAAGCTGAGCAAGCAAATAATCACAAGGATTATTATAATTAAATAAAAATATCTTTGTAATTAATTTTCCATTGTAATTGTTTTAGTATAAATAGATAAGCCAGGCCTCTTGTAGCAAAAATCTTTTGCATTGTATTGTTTTACTTCTTCTCCAGCATAGTTGTTCTTTCTCCCATGTACTCAAAACTTATTCAATAAAAATCAAGTTTCATCTTCAATTACTGGTATGAGTTCCTTTACTTTTATCATGATTGTCTCAATGATGCTAGGCTAAAAACCCTTTCTAAAGGGCGGACGTAGTCGTGCTGAACAGACATGAATCTCGTGGTGTATGTGCTTAATTGATATGTATTTATCTTATTAGTTATCTCCAATATCATGTCTATGCGAGTAATTTCATGCGAGTCACACAAGTAGAGTTGGGAGTTCGTATAGTTAGGATTCATATGATTTTGAGAATTGATTTAATTGATAATATTTTTACTAAGTAATTTTTACCACTTTTAAATAATATTTGATTTGGAATCATTGGTTGTCTTTATTCCGAATGCTTATGTGTTTAATTGTTAGTAAAGATTAATATTTATATTACACCATGATTTTTATGTATTTAGCCGATGAACCCGTCCTTTAGATTGCTTGATTATTGATATTCTTAAGTACTAGTTTAATTTGTTTTATAAATTAAAAACTTAATTTGTGTTCTCTGTGGTTCGACCCGTACTTGCTTTTGTACTCACATACACCCGTGCACTTGCAGTTTTATTACTTAAAAGATTTTTTCTCAACAAGTTTTTGGCGCCGTTGCCGGGGAACACGTTATTTGAGTTTTTAGTTTATAAATATTTTATTAGTGTTATTTTTCTGTTTTAGTAAAAGCAGACCAAAAAAAAAAATTCAAAATTTTTGATTTCCTTGTCATATCTCTCGATTGTTTATTAATATAAATAGAATCTGTGAATTAGTCACATGCATGCGTACATATTAAATAGTTACTTGCTTTTCTTCTGCCCTATAGCACATCAATTCATATATATAGCATCCGTAGTTTAATTAATTTTATTAACGTTGTTTTTATATTTTTGTTTTGTTTTTGATTCATTTACGTTCCAAACGTAATCGAGGATAAAATAAAATAAAAATATTTTCTTTGTTATTTGATTTTTTTTTATTTTGAATTTTCAGGTACCTTGTTACGGCTTGAGTTGGTTCTTTCGCAGGATTAATTGTTAGCTATTTTGGGTACCCTTTTTCTCTCCCTAATATAAATAAATAATTATAAATATATTAGTTTAGTTAATTTAATTAGATATAATTATGTGTTGCATCATGCATTTCATGTACACTTAGAGCACATCTTGTTTAAGATTTATATTTTTATATTTTTTTATATAAATTGTGGTGATTGCTGGAGGACCGAGGTACGTACCACACTAGTGTAAAGCATTTTATGTGTTTTATTTTATTATTAACTCTTGGGTGCTGCATTTTCATCTAATTAATTTTAAGGGTTAAACCACATCACAAGATAAGGTGGGGGATTTCATCACCCTTTCCTTAGCCCACAAACCATTAAATTCGTCATCTTGCATATCCCTTTCCTTAAAATTAATTAGACGTTGGCCCCTAGGAACTTCGAGCTCAATTAGGAAGGTACCTAAAAGAGAAAGTAATTTTGAATTATTCAGACTTTCAGTGTCTAGGCAAGTGCATCACTTACCTGGCTGATTAAGATTTGGTGTCTAAGAAAGGAGTTTAGCCTCTTGGCAATGCTTGCTCCGATCTGGCCAAGTCAGTTCGAATAATTCTTGATTTATAGACTCTTTGGTGGGACCGAAAGTTAGGAGCTGTCTAGATTTTTTTTAGGGTAACTTAGGATTAGAATTTTTTTTCCTCTTTTTTTTGAGTGATTTTCTTTTTTTTTTAATGTGCTAATTGCTAGGTAATTTAGAAATCTTCCTAGTGCATGCACCCTTGGAAAAGAAGTACTAGCGGTCGTTTAACTCGCTTATCCGATAGACTTCTAATTCGTGAAACAACTTCAAATACCATCATGGGTGATAATAATGATTTGCCCCCACTCCCTCCTCAACGTACCACTCTCCAACAAGCCTTCTACCCCCAACAAAAAGCCCGTAAGTCGCCTATAGTACTTCCTGATGCTGCTGGTTCAAAATTTGAGGTTAGAACTCATCTGATAGGCATGTTGCCCAAATTTAATGGCAACTATGATGAAGATGCCTATGAGTTCATCCAAGAATTTGAAGATCTTTGTTCCACTATATCTTTCAAGTCTCTAAGCAGCGATGGTATCCTACTCCGTGTCATTCCCTTTGCTATCAAAAGCAATGCAAGAAAGTGGTTCAATAGTCTTCCTGCAGATAGCATAAACACTTGGGAGGAATTTGTAGGCCTCTTTTTAAAAAAATATTTCCTTCGTTCTAAATCAATCGAACTCCGCACTAAAATCATCAGTTTTCGCCAACTTCATGGGGAAAAATTTTGGAAATATTTTGAGCGTTTCAATAGCCTTCTTGCTGAGTGCCCAAATCATGGAATCTCTCCCACCGAACTCATACGAATCATATACGAGGGTTTAGACATCCAAACTCGTGCCTTTGTAGAGTCCATGTGTCACGAGGGCTTCATAACTAGGACTGTTGAAGAGGCTTGGGAGTACTTAACTGGGTTAGCCGAAAAGAGTGCCGAATGGGAGAGTACGTCAGAGAGAGATGATAGTGGTTCTCGTAATAGTGTTCGTTCTATTGAGTCTGCCTTTGAAAAATCTGCTCTTGCATCTATATCAAAAAGACTCGAAGCACTCGAGAAACAACAATCTCAAACTCCCCAACCAGTTGCATCTCTAGAAACCACCTCGTTGTCTTGTAGTGTTTATGGAGGTTTGGATCATTTTGCTGAGGATTGTCAGTCTGCGCAACCCACAGAGCAAACCAATGCTGTGTACCCATATCAAAAGCCCAAAAATGATCCATTCTCAAATACCTACAATCCTGGGTACCGCAATCATCCTAATCTCTCATGGTCTCAAGGGGCCCAAAACCAAACCCAACCACAACAATATCCAAAGGGAGTTTACCCAAAGCCTCAAACTCAGTCTTACCAGCAAGCCCAAACATCTCATAGTGGTCCAACAACAAATCACCCACCAGTAAATAATGAAAATGTTATCCTTCGACAGAGTTTAGAACTCCTTACAAAACAAGTAGGGCAGTTAGCAACTCAAGTGGGTCAAATGGCCACTCAATTGAGTAGTCGTGAGGCTGGAACTTTTCCTAGTCAACCTGAGGTAAACCCTCGTCATGCTACAAATCCACCCAATGTTAGGCAAGTCCATAATGTGAATGAGAAGACGAACGAGCATGTGAATGCTGTCTTTCATATCAACGTGCCAAGAAATCTCATGACCCAACTTCCCAAGATCCAATCAGTGACCCTAATCAAACTTCTTCTTCTATGGCTAGCCCATCAAAAGTGTCAAGAGAAAAAGATAACGAGGTTCAAAAAGGGAAAGATGTTTATCCTAGTTTTGCACCAAAAGCACCTTTTCTCAATAGGCTTGTTTCCAAACAATCACCCCATCTTGAGAAGATTCTAGAGATTTTCTCGCAAGTGAAAGTGAACATCCCTCTTTTAGATGCCATTGCACAAGTCCCTTCGTATGCTAAATTTCTTAAAGATATGTGCACTAAAAAGAGGACAACCAATGTTCCTAAAAAGGCTTTCCTTGCTGCCCATGTGAGCTCAATCCTCTCTAATAGCAACTTTCCAATCAAGTTCAAAGATCCTGGTTGCCCCACAATCTCTTGCACAATTGGTAACACTCGTGTTGAAAAATGTCTCCTTGACCTGGGGTCTAGTGTTAACCTTTTGCCTCTAGCAGTTTACCATCAACTAGGATTAGGTGACCTTAAACCCACTCGTGTCACTCTTCAACTAGCAGACCGCTCTGTCAAGGTACCTCAAGGTATTATTGAGGATGTGATCATCAAAGTTGGCGAGTTTTACTTCCCCGTTGATTTCATTGTACTTGAGACACAACCTGTCTCTAGCAACAAAGGCCAAATTCCTGTCATCCTTGGTCGCCCATTTCTCGCTACTTCAAATGCTATCATCAATTGTCGCAATGGGTCCATGAAAATGTCTTTTGGGAATATGACTGCTGATTTGAACATCTTCAATTTCACCAATCAACATATAGAGTCATTAGAGGAAGATACTCGTGAGGTTTGTGCTATTGAGTCTCTCGTGGAAGAGATTTTAGAGGAAAATGAAACAAATGAGGAACTTGCGGAGTTGTTTAAAGATATGTCTTCCAAAGACATGCTTGAAGAACTCAATGCCATAAGCGCAAAATGGGAAACTCATCCGGAGGAAATCTATCTTGAGCCTAGGACCATCGTTAAACCTTCCATAGTTGAGGCTCCTAAACTTGATTTAAAACCACTTCCTTCCACCCTTAAGTATGCATTCTTAGGTGAAAATGACACTCTTCCAGTCATCATTGCTAGCGACTTAACCCTTGACCAAGAGACCCAATTAATCAATTTGCTTAAACATCACAAAGAAGCTATGGGATGGTCTATGGCTGATATCAAGGGTATAAGTCCGACAATAGTACAACATCACATTCATCTTGAGGATAATGCTACACCTAAGAGGGATTTTCAACGACGCCTCAATCCCATAACAAAAGAGGTTGTTCGCAAGGAAATCATTAAGTGGTTAGATCATGGCATTATATACCCCATTTCTGATAGTCGTTGGGTTAGCCCAATCCACGTTGTGCCAAAGAAATCAGGTGTCACTGTAGTGAAAAATGAGAATAATGAGTTGATCCCTTCGCGTATCCAATCTGGATGGCGGGTTTGTATTGATTACCGCAAGCTCAATGAAGTAACTAGGAAAGACCATTTTCCACTTCCATTCATAGACCAAATGCTCGAACGGTTGGCTGGGCATCAATATTATTGTTTCCTAGATGGGTACACGGGGTATAACCAAATCTATATTGCCCCCGAGGATCAAGAGAAAACCACATTCACGTGTCCTTTTGGAACATTCGCTTTCCGTCGTTTGTCTTTTGGGTTGTGTAATGGACCCGGTTATTTTCAGAGATGCATGCTGAGTATTTTCTCTGATATGGTTGAAGACTTTCTTGAAGTCTTTATGGATGATTTTTCTATCCATGGATCTTCCTTTGAAAACTGTCTTAGGAATCTTGAAAAAGTTCTTGTGAGATGTGAGGAAAAATGTCTTGTCCTTAATTGGGAGAAATGTCATTTCATGGTAAAACAAGGAATTGTTTTGGGCCATATTGTTTCCAAAAATGGCATCCAGGTTGATAAAGCCAAGGTTGATATCATTACAAATCTTCCCCAACCTCAATCTGTAAAGGAGGTGCGGTCTTTCTTAGGACATGCCGGTTTTTATCGACGATTCATCCAAAATTTTAGTACTCTCTCTAGACCTCTCACTTCTGCTCCCATCATGCACCCTCCTACTTGGTCACACCCTTTTGAACTCATGTGTGATGCCTCTGACACAGCCATAGGAGTTGTTTTAGGACAACGAATAGACAAGCTACCAAGAGTGATTTACTATGCTAGTCGCACCCTTAATGATGCTCAGCTAAATTACACAGTCACTGAAAAAGAGTTCTTAGCTGTAGTCTATGCCCTCGAAAAGTTTCGCTCATACTTGGTTGGTTCCCATGTCACTGTTTATACCGACCATGCTGCCTTGCACTATTTAATGTAAAAAAAAGACACTAAAGCGCGTCTGATTCGTTGGATTCTCTTACTTCAAGAGTTTGATGTAGAGATTAAGGACAAGAAAGGGTCTGAGAATGTTGTAGCTGACCATTTATCACGAATATCTAATGCTCCATTCGATGATACCCCAATAAATGAGTCTTTTCCTGATGAACAACTCCTAGCCATTTCTTCTCAAGAGCCTTGGTTTGCCGACATAGTGAACTACCTTGTCACCCAAAAGATCCCTGTTCATTGGACCAAGGCAGAGAAAGATGTGTTCTTTTCTCGTGTCCACTACTACTTCTGGGACGATCCATATCTCTTTAAGTATTGTCCAGACCAAATCATTCGTCGTTGTGTCCCAGAACAAGAACTTAAGAGCATTATCTACTTTTGTCATGACATGGCTTGTGGTGGCCATTTTAGCTCTCAAAAGACTGCATCCAAAATCTTAGAAAGTGGTTTCTATTGGCCCACCCTTCACAAAGATGCCAACATCTTTTGTAAGGCATGTGGTAGATGTCAACAAGTTGGCAAGATTTCTAAGCGAGATGAGATGCCACTCAATAGTATTCTTGTAGTGGACATTTTTGATATTTGGGGTATAGATTTTATGGGTCCATTCCCATCGTCGTTTGGTAACTTGTACATCCTCTTAGCAGTCGATTATGTTTCAAAGTGGATTGAGGCAATCCCTTCACGCACAAATGACCACAAAGTCGTGGTCAATTTTCTCTAGGAAAACATCTTCAGTCGTTTTGGGACTCCTCGGGCTATCATTAGTGATAGGGGTACTCACTTTGATAATAGACACTTTGCATCTCTCCTTCTCAAATATGGAGTTAAGCATCGTTTGGCCACTGCTTATCACCCTCAAACTAGTGGCCAAGTCGAAGTGTCTAATCGTCAAATTAAGATTATTCTTGAGAAAACTGTGAGTCCAAATAGGAAGGATTGGTCTAAACGATTACCTGACGCCTTGTGGGCGTACCGCACTGCCTTTAAGAATAATTTAGGTATGTCACCTTATCGCATGGTTTATGGGAAGGGATGTCATTTGCCAGTTGAGTTAGAGCATAACGCACTTTGGGCCATTAAGGAAATGAATCTTGATTTAGATAAAGCCAAGGCCCAAAGAATGCTCCATTTGAATGAGTTGGAGGAACTTAGAAATGACGCTTACGAAAGTTCGCGTATCTATAAGGATCGTACCAAAAGATTTCATGACAAGAAATTGCGATCCAAAACTTTCACTGTAGGAGAAAAAGTCCTCCTTTACAACTCACGTCTACACATTTTTCCTGGCAAATTAAGATCTAGGTGGGATGGTCCTTACTTTGTTCACAAAATATATCCTCACGGAGAGATAGATATTCGAGATCCTAGGGATGACCATGTGTTCAAAGTTAACGGTCATAGGTTAAAACCCTATTTGGAGTACCCATCAGTAGAGGATGTGGAGTGTGTGGATCTTGATGATCCATCCGATACCGAGTGAAATAGACTTGAACTTGAGTCTCCTCGACTTAGTCATGTGCTAAGTCCTGATATTGGGGAGACATGTATAATTGTATGTATGTTTGTTTTGTCTTTCTTCACCTTTTTGTTAACAGGATTTATAGTGATCGTCCGGTTTCTCCTTGTTCATCATCGTGGAAGATTGGTAAGCTTCTGATTCTACTCTTTTACATTGAGGACCATGTAGATTTTGATATGGGGGGGAGCTAGCTTGCTTTAGTCCTGTTATTTCATCTTCAAAAAAAAAAATGAAAAGATAAAATACCAAAAAAATTAGGTAGTTTAGGAAGTTTAGTTAATTTGTCTACTTTTGAACTTAGATATTAGCTGGTGCTAATTGTTTTCAAAATTATATATATATATAATGCCTCTAGACGATTTGAATATTGATCGCAGACTTGTGACATACTTAGATTTTGCCTGGAATTCCAAGACGACACATTATTCACAAGGTCTTTGTTGGGAAGATGGGTAAGATAATTTTCGATACCTGAGAGAGAGCTCACATGTTAGAACAATGTCGAATCAAGCCTTTAGCTTCAAAAAAAAAGAGAAAAAAAAAAGAAAAATAATCTTTGTGCAAAAAAAAAAAATATGATGAGCACACAAAAAATTGACTAGTCTTGTTTTGTGACCTTTGTTACTCGAGTTATTAAGTCCTTAGGGGTGTCTCAACACCTAATGCCCTAAGACCAACTGGTTTGGGAGTCATTGACCCAAAGCTTGCTACATGGGTAACCTAGAAAGCCTAAGAAAACTGACATTGCACAGTCTAAAAAAAGCTGAATAAGAAGAAGCAAGGCAAAATTGGCTAGAACATTGTTTTGATAGAGATTGAGTCAGTTCAATACTGGTTGAAAAAGAGAAAATGATTTATCCACTTCTAAAACAACATTGATCGATTTCACAAACACACCTTGAAACTCTTGACAACGTCTAAGTAGGGCAAGTAGGCGTTCATTAGGAGAAGAGTCTTAAAGGCATATATTTTTCTAAAATTATCATGTTAGCACCAGTAAACACTAAGAAAGAGAGTTGCAAATTGGCTAATGTAGTTTAAAGATTTTATGGGTATATCTTCTGTAAACCCTTAGGAGACAAAACTCCTCTTGTAGAGATCGTCTACGAGTTTAACGGGTTGGTACACCTAAAAGTACCCGTGATGCCTATGACAGTGAGTTTAGGTTATTTTTATTACTCGAGGACGAGTTTGGATTTGATATGGGGGAATTTGATAACACATTTTATTAGTATAATATTATTGTATAATTGTATATATTTATTAAGTTTATTTTCCCTTTTTATGCTTGGTTTGTGTTTATTTTGATTGTGCAGATATTAAAAAGATATTAAAAATTTGTCAATTAAAAGGAGATATTTGCACTGATATCAAGAGATCACAGCATATCACGATGAGTCAGCGAATCATGATAAATCAAGCAAGAATCATCTATTCAAGGAAAGCTGAGCAAGCAAATAATCACAAGGATTATTATAATTAAATAAAAATATCTTTGTAATTAATTTTCCATTGTAATTATTTTAGTATAAATAGATAAGTCAGGCCTCTTGTAGCAAAAATCTTTTGCATTGTATTGTTTTACTTCTTCTCTAGCATAGTTGTTCTTTCTCCCATGTACTCAAAACTTATTCAATAAAATCCAAGTTTCATCTTCAATTACTGGTATGAGTTCCTTTACTTTTATCATGATTGTCTCAATGATGGTAGGCTAAAAATCCTTTCTAAAGGGCGGACGTAGTCGTGCTGAACAGACATGAATCTCGTGGTGTATGTGCTTAATTGATATGTATTTATCTTATTAGTTATCTCCAATATCATGTCTATGCGAGTAATTTCATGCGAGTCACACAAGTAGAGTTGGGAGTTCATATAGTTAGGATCCATATGATTTTGAGAATTGATTTAATTGATAATATTTTTACTAAGTAATTTTTACCACTTTTAAATAATATTTGATTTGGAATCATTGGTTGTCTTTATTCCGAATGCTTATGTGTTTAATTGTTAGTAAAGATTAATATTTATATTACACCATGATTTTTATGTATTTAGCCGATGAACCCGTCCTTTAGATTGCTTGATTATTGATATTCTTAAGTACTAGTTTAATTTGTTTTATAAATTAAAAACTTAATTTGTGTTCTCTGTGGTTCGACCCGTACTTGCTTTTGTACTCACATACACCCGTGCACTTGCGGTTTTATTACTTAAAAGATTTTTTCTCAACAGCACAGCAGACAATTAGAGATTTACGGGTAATTGAAGTCCGCAGCATGATCGTTGGAATGGAAGTTTTTACTTGGCCGAACATCTTCCGGGGGGGGGGGGGGGGATTCGGCGAATCTTCTAGGGATATCTTATTCCGCAGGCTCAGGGAGTTCCGTGAATAATCTGGTTTGGATATCTTTTACGAAAAGCCTGTGGCTCCTCTTTCTGTTGGCTTGCTCTATGATGAGATTGAAAAGAAGAAAAGAGCTGCCGAAAATGCTGAAGCCTAAGTTTATTACATGCTTGTCGTTTTAATATATAATAAAGTTGCAAAGCTAGTTGCTTATAGTAGCTATTAATGTTATATATTATGTACTTCTCCATTATCATGTTTGAACTTTTTCATAATTTCTAAGATCTATCAATCTATGTAGTCCTCTATAATATTGTGTCCATTTTGACTTGGTTTTTTTAATAACGTTAGAGACTATACCTTTGCAGTGAAACCAATATAGCTTTTCATTGTCTCCAATATTTATTTTCTCTGTTTTTAAACTTGACGAATTTATGGTTAAGTATTTTGTTGCCTTAAGTTCAGAGGTAGTTGATTAATAGAAACGAGAAATAACATCAAGTGTATGCAACCATAAACAGAACAAAGTTTTCAAAAAGATACAGAATAATATTTAGAGGTTTATTTAAGCTTAGAATTTTTTTTTGGTAAAATACCTTTTAATTTCTGTAAAAATATAATTTTTCTAAAATAAATATTTTTAATAATACAATTTGTAACCACTGAAAATTTTATCAATTTTTAGTTACGAGTATAATAAATGAGATGTCACTGCTACTTTTCTGGCTTTTATAAAAAAGCATATATACATATAATTTATATTGAATTCGTGTTTATATAATATATATCAAATTTGTAGACTTAAATTCCGGATACATGTGTCTGAAATTTTTTATTCTAAAATATTCAAGCAATATTATATTAAATTGCTTGAATTAGGATATAATGTTATAAAATTATATGTTTTTTTAACCTCCGCAAACTAATCCAGACCTAAAACATTTGAGTAACGTAAAGCAAATACGAATAAGGCTTAAATCAACAATAAATTAATAAAAATTAGTAAGATGGAACAAAAAAAATACAGAGCTTTTTTCAAAAATACCAATTTTTTTTTTTTTGCAAAAATAAGTTTTTTATTTTGTAAAAATACAAATTTTATTTTTTTTACAAAAATACAGTTTTGTAACAAATAATGCAACTAAAATCAACTTCGAAATCAATTACGAACAACTTTAATTTTTTTAAAGAGAAAGTTGCATTCATTTGCATTTGAGATTTATTTAGTTGTATAAAGTTGCATTAGTTACAAAAATCGTATTTTTGTAAATAAATTCAAAAAACAATAAAATAAAAAAAGTTAAAAAAATAATATTTTTGATAAATATCCAAAAATATAATAAAGTTTCATTTAATAATAATTAAATGGGTATAGTTTCTTCTTTTTGAAACGAGTTTCTTCTTTAACAAAACGAGTATATACAATTTAAAATTATCATAATATTTAGTATTTATTTGGTTTAAGTTGTTTAGTTAGATTAATACATATCAGAGAGGATTTTGTCTTATCCAATTTATCGAGTAACTAAATATATTTTAAATTTCGTTTAGAATTGGTGTGTTGCGAGTCAGAAGAATTAAATGAATGTGTGATAATATTTTTTTTTTAATTTATATATGTATTGAGATATAATATAAATAAAATATTTTTGAAAATTTTTAATAATAAAACATTCAATTACTTCATGCAAAAATTAAAATAGTCTTTTTTTAAAAAAATATATCTGAAAGGGACCAAAATCATTGTCTAGAAAAACTGTTAGAAACCCTTTTTCCATATTTTATAACTAGCTTATAACCCTTACAAAGTATGAATGAAATTAATAAATTATATACTAATTATTTTATATAATTTAAATATTTCATTTAATATAATAATTTGTTTTATTATTAATGTTTTTTTTAAAAAAAGGGTTTGAATGGTTAGGCAATTGAGTTAAAATATGAGTACAATTATATTAAATAAAAATTATAGGGTAAGTATGATTATTAAAATAAAAAATATAGAATATAATTTTGATATAATGTAATATTATCCGTGAGTAGTTGTATAAAAGGAGAACTATCAAGGATAGAGTTGTATGTATGATAATTCTTTTTTAAAATTAGATTTTATTAAAATTTGATGATTATGAGCGTTTTTATGGTTCACCTAAAATTGGACGGTTAAAATCTTTTCTATAGTTTATCTAAGTGTTTTAAAAACAGTTTTCTAATTTGGTTATAATAATATAATATAGATGATTATTAGCTTATATCCCGTGGGTTGGGATCAATTTTCTTTTACTTTTATTTATATATTTTGAATTTAATTTTAGTTTTATAATGATAATTTATACTTTATTAATGTCGTGTATATAGATATTTTTATATAATTTTTCATATATTTTGTTTGTGTTTGTATTTTAAGTGGATAATATTTTACCATTTGTTTTGTTCATAGAAGTGTTTTAATTAAAAAATTAGAAATGTATTTTAGTTAAAAGTGTAAATTATGGATTTTGATGATAACACATAAACAAGAAGCTACTAACTGCTAACTTGTTATAGTTTCATATGTTCTAGAATGATTAATAATAGCATGCTATTTTGCATTGTGCTAACATGTTTTGCAGGATTGATGCATATCAGCATAACAACAAATTGTTACGATAATAGTAAGCTGTTATGTCAAAACAGTCTGCCATTACGGAATCGAGCAGAAACTCAATTACCTATCTAGATTTCAAGGAATAGATATATAGTTCGTATATGACTTTTAATATATAACAAGCTCAGTGTATATTATATAAACATATTCCTATTTTTTAGGAAGTAGTTACATTCCTTTTAAACACTTTTTTTTATCAACTACTTATCTTTATCCTCCATAGTTATATGAGCTGTTTTCAAACGTTCTTCTAAACCTTATCTCCTTTAATTATGTCTTAGTTTGAATTAAATTAGTTTTACAATTTTATATATATATATATATATATATATATATATATATATATATATATATATATATATATATATATATATATATATATATATATAATTCAAACTAAACGTTGTTCATATCTCGTATATAACATTGGCTTAACTTTTCATACGTTCTTAACAATACTACAACTTATTCTTACAATCTTGAAATGCTTTCTTCTATATTCTCTAAATCGAGTTTGATATATATTACATTCGTGATATACAGAGAATACATCTTTGAGTTATAATCAATTCTACATTATTATTGTATTGTTCAAAGGGTGTTGATAGTTGCTGAAAAGTGGTAAGGGGGGTCTAGTATAGATCAAAGGGAGTTGGGTGCTATAATATTCACGTGTTCTGGAGTGCAAGAGGGTCAAGAACAAAAAGAATTCAAGGAGTGGGACTCAAAGAATTTGAATGTTCAAGGATCAGGTTGCAAGGAATATGACAGTGGTGTGCTAGAGTAGCTGATTGCTCAAGTTTCCAAGATAACGACAAACCATTTTCAGTGATCGAGAACACGTAGATATATTATTATCTTGTAATTGATTTTATATTTGATTAATATTATATTCTCTTACCTAGTTGGTAAGGGACCGAGATGTAGATCATTAGATATAAGGGACGAAACTCGAACCTAGCTAAACGTCATGTGCCTCCTCCTTTACTTTATTGCATCTTACTGTTTTACTGCATTGTATTCATAATAGCTTGCAATAACATTCTGACAGATTTAAAATAGTAAGTCATTAGTCAAGGCACAATATACTACTTGCATAATAGTCCGCTATTATAGTTGGTAAACATTAAAATTGGATATAGTCAATCCTATAATACATATTAACCCCCTTCTATGTACATTTTTTTTCTTTTTATTGTCTGAATGTTTAGGAGCTAAGACCATTCCAATGCCCCTTTTCGCCATGCATAAACTAAACCAACAATTAAGATAAGCACGAAAATTAATGCTTCTACAAATACAAATATACCTAATACATCGAAACTCATTGCCCATGGATAAAAAAAACCATTTCAACATCAAAAACAACACAAACTAGAGCAAATATATAATAACGGATTCTAAATTGTAACCAAGCATTGCCCATTGGTTCTATACCCGATTCATAACTAGAAAGTTTCTTAGGCCTTTTGTTAATCGGGGCTAAAACGTCTGAAATGAAAATTGCCAATTTACAGGAAGATTAATATTTAAAAACTAGGTCTAATAATAAAACAACTACCCAACTATCAAATACCGACCAACCATCTACTATCAAATTTTTAATATTTCGATTTTAATAATATAATATAGATATTGAATATAAGTATAAGGGCTATCTTTTTCTAAATAAAGACCAAAATTATTTTTGAAAAGCTGTTTGATTATTGTTACGTATGTATAGATTTATATGCGTTTAATGTAATAAATTACATTTGATTCCAATATTTATTTTGAGTTCATTATTACTATATTTAGTTATCGATTAAATTAATTAATACAATTTATTTTATATTTTGACTTAAATTTTATTTTGTATAACCATTTCTTTATAACACAAGTTTTAGTGAAAATAACTATTCACAAAGCGTTAATATACACGTAACTCCATCAATAAGAAGGTGGATTTTGAAATAAAAATTAAATAAATGTATGAATAAAATATAATATCCATGATACATATATATTTTACTAGAATTCACAAAATCCTTCTAGAAGGTGATGTAAGAATTATTATACAATATCTTCTTATAATAAATTTATGATGAATCTTCTTATCCATTAAAAAATCTGAACTAACTAAAATTTATTTGACAATATATATAAGAAACGTTTATGTTCCTTTATTGCCATTAGAAAGGTATTCTTGTTTCTCATATTAATCTTATTATTGTTCATATGTAATAATGACTTCGATTCGAAGAGAGAAAATCTTGCAAAATTCATGTAAATAGAAAGAAGACGGTGGCCTTGAAAGAACATTTTTCATGATTGTATTATGGCAAATTAAATTAATTTTAATTTTAAATTTTGTGTTGCGCAATGCGTGTGAATTTTGTTATATAAAACAATTTATAAATAACAATGAAAGATATTTTGATATATACTCAAAAATGAGTTTTGAATTTTTACATTCAGGCATGATCCTTTTTTATAAGATCTAATAGAGGATGAGAACGTCCAATTGAATTATCACCTTCACTACTATTATGATTATGATTATGATTGACAACTTATTTATCATTAGTTAAGATCCGTATGATTTGTTTGAGAATGGAAAAATTCTATCTTATATATATTTAGTTTTCATCTTCGCTACCACGTATATTGATATTTTAGTTTCTACCAAATCTGAATTACACTTATATTTAGTAATTTAATAAATACTTAAATTTATACTTATATTATCATGTAAGAGTTCATAAATTTTGAAATTATATGTGCATTAATAAACAACATAAAAACTTAAATAGACAAAATTTTCAAATAACCTCAGTTAATGTTGATAATAACATTAATATACTAATATTAAAATAAATAATATTATTAATATTGATGTTATAATGACATAAACTCAAGTATTAGTATTTCATTTCATATACTTTCATGTACTCTAAATCACAAATATAATCTTATAACCCGTGCAATACACATGATAACTAATATTTAGGTAAACATATTTTTTATATTATATTTTTACTGTTATTTAATATATTTTTTATATTAGATTTTTATAAACTTGAGAATTTATGTAAATATATATGACATATTTTATGTAAATTTATTAAAGAATTTTGTGATAATAAATTAATTATAAGAGTTATTTTAATAATAATAAATAATAGGTATAATAATTTAGGTCATCAAAGTTTATTATAACAAATACAATTTTATTTAATATAAATATATATGTATTAAAATTAAATTATATTTGAATTATGTCATTGTAATATATATATATATATGTATATAAATTATTTATTAATTAATTATATTATACTTTCGTGTTTCATATTTAAACCTAATTTATGTAATTATAAATATTACACTTTATGCGTCGATTGAGTTTATATTTATAAATTTAAGGTGTGTAAATATTACAATCCAATAATAGATTGACTACTATAAAAAAGTCTTACATCATCTGCAAAAATCCTAATAGATTGAGAACATGAGCATTTATGATAACATTTTTTTTTAGAAAATCTAAAAGATCTTGCTTATCTGTAGCCTATATTTTATAATATCTACTTGCCTATATAAAGAGAGTGACTCTGGTTACTTTCTCCATCAATCATAAGTTTTTTCCGATTAGAAGAAGGTATCCTTATTCTTTGTATATATTGTAGGAACACATTTGTGCTAATACAATTGTAGTTTGTTTTAATTTTTCTCTGAATAATAAAGATATAATATCTATGTTCTAATTTTTTTATATATTACTAATAGTCTACTACACCATTTCTATTATGCAATTCATTTTTTACTGTGTTTTTTTGGTATTTAGATAAGTAGCTGCACAAACGTATAATTCATGGTTTATAATAAATGTTGGGTCTACATTTTTTTGTTAGTAAATTCAATTTGAATATTATAGAAGTATATTCAATGATTTCTTTTTCTTTACAGAGGGATCAATGGCTTCAAGAGGTGGTCACTCTAACTTCAACACCGACAATGTTACAAGAAATATAACTGCACTCATTGTGGAGGACGTCAATACTTGTAGGACAGCCCTTACCATAATTTTGAGAAGTCAAGGTTTCGAAACCTATGGGGTGGAATCTGCAAAAGAAGCGATTGATCTGTTTCGAAAGGGAAGAGAGTTTGATATTGTTTTTATGGATATAATAATGCCAGTCATGAACGGCATCCAGGTATGTTATATTAAAGGAAATAAAAAAATTGTAAAACTCATACTAGTCATGCACACAAATATGTTACAATGGTGACACTCACGATATTAATTAATAAATGCAAAATGTTTGTAATTATTTTATAAGAAAACTTCTCAGTGAAAAAATGTTATATGTATTAATGAAATTAAATATTAATTCTTTTCAGGCTACTTGGAAACTAAGGGAGATGGGTGTAACTTGTATGATCGTCGGACTTGAAGTTGATATTTTTCGTGGGGATGCCCAAGAACTCATTGATGCTGGCATGGATCGCTTTTACGTGAAGCCTATGAGTTGTATATCTGCTGCTGTGCTCCATCAGGAGTTGTTGAACATGGGGAATGATCAGTGAGAAATGCGCGGGGCATATATTATTATATAATTAAGTATTAATGCTATGTATTTTGTGATTTTTATGTTAAATAAATGAACTTTCAGAAGTTCTAATAGCAAATGCAGGGTGATGATGTGTATTTTGTTATTGATATATATTAATATATTAGTAGGATGCATGTGTAATCTCGATGGAGCTTCAAATAATTTTAACAGAATATATTATTTCTTATTACGAAGCGTATAAGGGAGTTGTGGATCACTCTTTTTCCATTTCAACTATTTATTTTTTATCAATTTTTTTTAATCTAGATAAATTTGTGAATTATATAAATAAAAAATTCCATAATCCAAACAAGCAAGCAAGCCTTTTAGCAATTAACTAATATATTACTTTATGAACAGTTATATAATTTATACCTAATAGTTGGGATACCCAACAATATTTATTCTTAATTATTTAAATGTTATACTGATAATGTTCACGACTCCATAACTAGTATTCTGTTTCTATATATAATATGTCGAGTAAAACGAGCCGATAAAATGGCGGTAAAATATAAGTTTGTAATCAATGAACTAATTGAATTTTTAATTTTAATTTCAAATGCTTATTACATAAGTGTGACAATCATCAAATTTCATTTTATCACACATTTAATTTTATTTTAACTTTTAAATTTATTAAAATGCAATATTAAATATAAGATCAAATATATTATATAAAATAATTGGGTCAAAATATAGAATTTATATAACAATAATATGATTTGAAAATGAAATAGTTAGATACTATAAGATGATGTCAGATGTATTATATAACCAATTAGATAAAACCTAAATAAAGGTTATTACCGTATCTTACCTTTATAATTTTATTTTATATTTTTCATTAAAATAATATAAAATATAAAATAAGTATAAGATCAAATATATTATATAAAATAATTGGGTCAAAATATAAAAATAATATAATAATAATATGATTCGAAAACGAAATAGTTGATACTATAAGATAATGTTAGATGTATTAAGATCAATTTGGATAAAACCTAAATAAAGGTTATTACCGTATTTTACCTTTATAATTTTATTTTAGATTTTTCATTAAAATAATATAAAATATAAAACAAGATTAAAATAAAATATAGACTCAAGTTATAAAAAAGATTAAATTTTAAACACAGGTTCATATATAATATATAAATACATTATGGGGTCAATTCGTTCGCGATTTCAAAATATCAGGTACGAGTTTTGTTCATTCCAAAAATGTATCGTTTGGTTCGGGATTTCAACATATCAGGTATGAGTTTTGTTCATTCCAAATTCATACCTTGAAATTTTTTAATTTTAAAATCCATACCTCAAACTCATAAGCTATTATCTTTATTTCTAAAATTAAAGGGGAGGTGAGTATGAGATGAGAGTATGATGACTCAAATCAAAACTTTACTACTTTTATCTTTATTTCTAAAATTACACATTATTTTCTAAAATAAAATTTTTATAACGATGTTGTTTAATATTTAATAAATAATAGTGATTTATTTTTAGTATTAATTGTACATATTTTTTTATTTATTAAAAAATATATTAAATTAATAAATTAATTTCATTATTCAACCAAACCTATTTCATCCCCATACCATCTAAAGTCCAACCCCACCAAACCACTCATATGTGTGTTGATGTGTGTATTATTAACAAATATTTTTTAAATATTAAAAGACTATTAAAATATACAATCAAATCAAAAAAGTAAAATTTCAAATATATATATATATATATAATATTATCAAAATTAAATAATATTATATTAAATTAAATAATATGATAAGAAATACTCAATTTATACTAGAGACCGGTGCACCGGTTTTAGTGCTGGTTAAGCTAACGAACGAACAAAAAAGGACAACTCAATCAAATTTATATTTATTTGTACAGAACTTGTATTTATATAATAAAAAAATATACAATATTAAATGAAGCACACATATGTACGAGAATAACCACTGTGGCCATGCATATTAGTAAATTTATTTATAGTATTTTTTGCAATGTGACACTATATATATTCACATAATTTTTTTATCAATCATAATTAACTAGAGTATAATCCATTTACTTACTTAATATTTATACAAGAAAATTTATGTATAATGATCGATATAATCAAAAATAAATTTTAATATATATTAGGTAATCGTTTGGTGTATTATACAAATTCCTTATTAGAATATATCTTTATAATTTTTTAATTAAAATTAGATATAAAAAATAGAATACAAAGTATAATATATTATTATATTTGAAATAGATATCATACATACAATTCTATGTGTCCTTCACTCCTTCTATATAATTGCTCACAAATAATATTATATTATATCTAAATTATATTCTATATTTTAAAAATATTAATTATTCTATAATTTTTATTTAATACAATTGTACTCACATTCAACTCAATTTCATTGTCATTCAAATTCTTTTATTTATTTAAAATTATGATTTATAATTAAAATTTTATGAATATTAATATATAAACAACATTCTATAAAAATGTAGAAATAAATTAATAATAAAATAAATTAATAATAAAATAAATTAAATTAAAATTAAATATTGAAATTATATAAAATAATTAATATATAATTTATTAAAATCACTCATACATTACGGGAGTTATAAGCTAGTATAAATAATAAGTAAATGTACACCTATAAATTATATTATCTTTGGATAATTTTTCCTATAAATTTATTTAAGGATTTGGTAAATTTTAACTTATAAAGGGTTAGAATATTTTTGTATGATCAATAAAATGCTTGATTAATATATTAATGTTTAAATATTCAAAAACCATAGAAATATAAGTAAAAATTATTAAAATCAAAGGGGAAAAAATCAATTTTCATTACATCCTAAACATCTCAATTTTATTCATCATGTATATAAAAATCAATTTCTTGTGAAGATATGTGGTTTAAGAAGACAAGTTGGTTGGATTTTCTGAAAATAAACTGGCATGTACTCACATAACTTAAACTTAGTGATGTATAAATAGAGGTTGTTTGGTTGCCCCTCAAATATACGGAAAGTTCAAATATTTAAGAAGTATAATTTTCATTAAAAATTACTTCTTATTATCAGTCAAACAAACATTAAGTTGAGGTTGAACCCATATAAGTGTGTAGCCAAACAAATATATATAAGTTTAAATGGACTTATAACCTATATGGTTAATTATATGGAAACCCAAACACATACTTAATTAGTTGAGACCTTTTACAACATGTATTTCTTATTTATTTTCTCTATTTTAAAATGTGAAGAATTTATGGTTAAGGAATTTCGTTGCTGGTCAGATGTAGTTGATTTATAGAAACGAAGACAGCTAAACAAACCATCTCAAGAAAGAGAGATAACATTGTGAATAGAAGTCCAGAAGAATAAAGTTTTAATATTTAAGATAGTTTTAACTTTTATTTGAATACAACAAGTTAAATAAATTGTTTTAGTGAGGTTATAACTTATAGTATCACTGTATGTGTTTGTTTCTCAATTTCAGTCATACTGATATTGGACTGTAGTTATGCATAAGTTATATCTTGATTGGATATGAGTATATATGAATTCTTAAAATTTTAAAATTTTATTGTTGTTGAACTTTATACTTATTTATTTATGTTACATCAGTGTTAAATTATTTATCAAAAAATAAATATTACACTTCAATACTAAACTTTATTTCGTGGATACATTCCAATGGCAAATTTAAATAACGAGCCTAATAATTTCCTTTATATTATAATGCTAGATCTCCTATCATACAAGGTAAATTAGTAAACTAATTATATAATAAATTAAAGTGATCATCATTTCAAAATATAGTGCTTAATTATACTCATGAGTTTTGTTCTATGAAAAATATTAAATGTAGTACTAATTGGAGAATATATATGTTTTGCATTAGATTTTGCAATATATTATAAGAAGAATATAATGCAGGACATAGTGTTCTCCAATTGATACTCCATTTAAGGTTCTCCAATGAATTTTTGCCTTATATTCATTGTTATTTTCAATAAATACTTTGTAGAGTTTCATATATCTTGAAGATCATTTGCCCCAATTCATAGGATGTAAATGCATCTAGAGGTGGGTGAATAGGTTTATTAGCTGACTATGTCCAATTTTAAAATATTACAAAATCGTTATAGCTAACTGTAATGTGAATAGTCTGTTGTGCCTTAAAAACTGACTTACTATTTTCAATATGACAAGCAATTATAGTAACCTAGAATGAATGCAATACATAAACAGTTAAGTGCAAGTATGTAAAGGAGGCACAGGACGTTTAGTCAGGTTCAACCCCTATATCTAATGGTCTATGTCCTGATCACTTACCAACTCGATAAGAGAATATATATTAATCAATAATAATCCAATTACAAGATTAAGATATATTTCCCTTTAACCCAATCATTAAAAGTAATTAACTTGCTATAATCCCTAACAATCTTGAGCAGAACGATTTTAGATTGTTATTATATTCTCCCTTGCAATCTGTTCTTGAACACCTGAATTCCTTGAGTCTCACTCTTGAATTCCTTGCTTATGGAACTCTTTGCTTCGTAGAAATAACACAACTTAAACATTCAAAACTCCATGTTATTAAATACTAGAACGACCCTTGCCACTTTAACAATTCTCGATTACAATTCAAACAATACAATGAATAGAAAATGTTGCAACTCAAACTAGATTATCTAAGTATTAGGTAATTAATATATTATCAAGCTCGGTTTAGATAAGATCGAATTACGTTTTCAAGATGAAGTGGGTTATAATATTGTTAAGAACGAATGAAAAGTTAGCCCTTATTATATATAAAAGTATACAATGACTAATTTGAATCATATATTAGATAGAATGTTGTAAACCAGAATAATTCAAAGCACAATTATAAGTGAAAGGATAAAAATGAATTTGAAATCAGTTCCTATAATTATGGATAAGATAGAGAAATAGTTAGTGTTAAAAAGAGTTCAAATTCAAATCAACTACTTCATAAATTTTAGGAAAACGTTTTTAATAAAATTCTGAGATTAATAATATATTAGAAACGTTATATATATGTGTGTGTGTGTGTGAATGTAGAGAATAAGGCTCATAAGGTAGACCTTAAGAAATTTTTTTATGGTGATGATTGATTTGAGTGTATTATATTAACAAGCTAATTACTTACTTTTCTAATTTAATAATAATATAAAATAAATGGTAAACAAATATTTAACAATAAATTACTAGGTGTATTGATTTATGTATATTTATTGTGATCTTAGGAAATATATGCTGATGTTAACCTTAGGATCATTCATGAATGTGTGTGTATATATATATATAATGTATTATATATTATTATATATATAATAATCCTAGTCCTAAACTACAACTGATAGATGAAATCTAGGCACGAGTTATAAATTGATTGGACTATGTTTCAGCAAGCTGTTCATACAAAACATCATGCTGTTATGCTGTTACCTATGGATCCTGCAAGACAAAATTAGTAAATACATTCCAACTAGCATCTAAGTTGCTCAAATGTGTTATCATCAAAATTATGAGAGTTACCTGGGATAATTTTATGGCCATGACCCTGGAAAGGTGACCCGTCGGGCAAGTCATGAAGACATTCGGAGCTAGAATTTGTATTGCAATTTTCTTGATTTGTCTTTAAATTTCTTTTGCCTTCCTCTTGGATTTCGTGGACCACTTCTACCTGTGTGAACTGTAAACCCAGAATAGTTGCTCAAGTATTTAGCCGACATCATCTCTATAGACTTCCAGTAGCAGTAAGGTAGATATGGAATGAGTGAGAGGGCCGAGGATCCAGTAAACACCTTCCCTTTAACTTTAAATATAATTGCCTTAGTCAATTTCTATCAGTTTCACATGCTCGCCTTTTGGTGTAATATTGATATTGCAAGAAATTAGGAGATGGAATTATCGACCGAAAAATCTCGAGCTAAAAACGTTATAGAAAGGTCTTGTTGACAAAACTTCCCCCCTGCAGGCTGCAACAACCTGCCAAGATAATGTGTTTACCACTCTGTGGCTACTAGATGTCAACGGAATCCTGTCATTAATAGTTACCCATAAAATTTACCGACAACTTTGCAAAACCTTCACCAACATTCATGGAAGGATATAGTATCTTTTAAGAAAACGTTAAGTACTATTGTACTAAGCTGGAATGGTGTAGCGTTCCCTGCCCTGTTTTGTGTTGATACACACCTGTACAGGCTTCAACACCCCAAAAGAGCTATGTGGACATTTACAATTGTTCCGCACGAAACAGATCATTTTACTATAAATTTAAAACTATATAGTGTTGTTGGTGATCCACAACTTAATAACTAGTGTATCTGTATCTGATACCAATTAAATGGAATTTCATTTCGTGACAACAATAAAAAGACATATATAGAAAGAGGATAACCGAAATTTCATCAATATAATTTAGGATTTACATTGGCGACCGAAATTGAAGCCCATTTTCACCTCTGATAAATATATTTAGGCATTACAGTAATATAAATACTACTACCTGGTAGCAAATTAATTGATTTTGTGCATTCGGTTCTGATAAAATATGTTGCAATAGCCATTGTTCTAAAACTTTTACGATAGTAATTAATTACAGTTTTGGATATTTAAAAACAAATCCGGTGATCCTTTGACAGGACGCGCGTGCTATGATTGGGGTTGGGGTCAATTGCCAAAAAACATGAAACGTGGTGTATAGATTGAAGATGTACGAGCATTATTCACAATTTTGACTCAAATAATAACATTTTTGTGTCGAATGTCAGCATAGTAAAAGCTTTTAATTAAGAAACATTAGTCACTAGCTATAACATATGATATTACAATACAGACACGCACAGACGAGAAATAAATAAACTAAGGTGGCCATTCTACAGGTTAGTCTGCGATTTAATCTCCCCCACGTTGTTTCATGTTTGGGAGAGAGAATGTAAAATATGATTTGAATCGAGTCTATTTGTACACGAATTTAAACGAATTCAGATAAAAATTTAAAAGATAATTTACGACTTATTTATAATTAATTCGAGAATGATATATGTTGGTATATATAAATTTTATCCATCAAAGTGATCGACTGCTTGCCACAATCAAATTGTTTGTTAGTGCAATATTGTCATTTTGTCCGCCATACAATGGTTTTTTTTATATCAGGTCAAACAAAATTTTTGTGACATGCATGTAGCAAATGATGCTATTGAATTTGAAGCCTAAACATAACAACCAAGACGTCGGCTACGATTTACAGCACGAGGCAAAACTATATATTTCTGTCACTCGGTGATCACCTATATCGAGTATTATATGATTTTGGTGTTCAGAAAGATCTACTGTTACCAAGTGCACAAGCTGAGCAGCATATTGGCCTCAAGCAGCTAAATAGAGCCAAACTTAGCATAATTTTAAATGCATTGATACTGAACTTTGAATACTTTGTCATTAAACATGATCAGAATTTGATACATTGGGAGAAGCAGACATAATGATAGTGACATGCATGCATGTAGGATCGATAAACTAATGATAATGTATCTACAGGAAACTATGGATAAAGCCATCGCATGGCTGCTGAACTTGTGAACAAAATGAGACTTTCTTTAATTTTACTAGAAAATGTACAAGCTTAACGATTTCAGCTTTTTAATACTTGGCTTTATTTTGCACGATTAACTTCAGATATTTGTAGATGCGTGCATGCTTGTTATTTCTTGCAACCTAATGATCACTTAGAGCTAGCGAGCTAGCTAATTACAACAATATTGGCAAGAATATAAATCAAATGAAACTTTGTAGAAAGTACAAAATAGTTCTAATTGAAAATTAGAGGGGAACGTTGTCATATTGGTCTATTATTGGGTCAGACTTATATATGTTTGAAAGTGGTTGGCTGCTACCTACCTTAATAAAGAATACGGTTCTTCCTTTATAATTTAATTACAGAAACTCCATAGGATATATACATTTATATTCAAGATCAAAGTAGCTGATTAGTCCAAAACAACGCCAAGGTCAATGGGCCGCAACCACATTACATGGAAAACAAACGGGCCATATTGCGCCGGCATAGCGACTAGTCAGACGAAACTCCTCTCCAAGTAGAGTCGCTAAAACAAAAATAAAGTAACCTCAGTTAACAACAAAAAAACACCTCGAGTGTCAAAGAAAGGTACACTATATACAAACACAACATCACACACAAACACACACTCGTATAATTACCTCAACTTTCTCTTTAAAGTTCACATCTTGTCCTGAGATCCTTACTGTTATACGTACGTAGAAGGTGGTGGCTCTTACTCTTACCTATAGATCTTTCTAGAAGTTAAATAAAATAATTAGATTCAAAGGGCAAAGAAAAAAAATTAATGATACACAAATTCGAACTTCTAAATCAATGCTAATTGGGTTTGTCATAATTGTTTCGTCGGAAATTTGTTTTCCACAAAGCAAGGTAGGTGTTGTGAGCTTTATATAGAAACTGTAGTTTAACACCGTGGAAAGCAGGTTTCGCCCTCTGAAAAGTGCGAGGGACAGAAGGAGCGTGGGAGAGTCCTAATGTATGATCAACATGTATAATGCTATAAAGAAGAATCAAGACTTTTATTCAAAAAACTTGGGAGATGAATAAAACACAAAGTACTCAAATTCATGTTCAAGAAATTTTATTAAGTTACGAACTCTGAATTTTTAAAATGTTTTCAAATGCAGAGTAATCTAAAAAGGTTCATATATATATGTATTAATACAAAAGAAACTTAATTGTACATATATTCTACAAAAAGTATACTTATTATCTTCTCTGTGTATTCAGAATTTTAACAAGTATTACATCCTTGTTATGTGGGGCTATAAATGTGCATAGAAATTTCCAACGAAATATATATATAAACCCATAATTAACTTTAGAGTTCAAATGGATCAGTTTATCCAAAATCTAAATCTAAGAGTAGTATTTCGTAGCTTTAGAATTTGAACCTCATTCTCCACAAACCCTAAATCCCTAGTCTCTGACTTCAATCGAAAGCATAAGACGAAACAAGTAGAGTAGTGTAGCCTTCATGGATTTGTTTTACAAAAATATATATATATATATATATATATATATATATATATATATATATATATATGATAAATATTATATATGAATCTGAATAATTTACTGTTCAAGATACTTATTGTACAGTAGACATAACACCAATAATAGATTATAAACGAAAATGACTCCTAGCCCACCGTAAGAAATGAACAATATGCTCTAGTCGATGAAACTGGGAGATATATAGGGATAAATAATTCAACCACCACCATTCCTTTTTATTTTATTTTTATCTTCATTATGGTATTTTCATATCCAAAACAAAAAATTCATATAAGCGCTTCCATATAAAAAGTAAATTATTTAAAAAATCGTTTTCTTTGCAATAGGGATTTGTGTTGCATTTTGTTGCAAAGAAAATTAAAACGTTGCATGTAGGCAACAAACGGTAATGCGTCAAAATATGAGTCAAGAATCTTAGTAAGTACAGGCCTCATTATTGAAAAGGAGATGACCCGTTTTCCGTGAGAAATAGACATATAATAATTGATAATGCGAGAGCGTCTAATTATCTATTACTGACATTTGATTTTTCGGCAATTTTTTTTAAGAATTTTGATTAAATAGTTAGGATTATTAGTTTTAAAAAAAATTGTGAATAAAATTAGGACTTAGGACCACACGACCCCTCTTGCAAGCAAATGTTGTCTATTACATATTTTAACTAAACTACTCTTCCTATATATCACACTCAAAACACAGCTCAATAGCATCACAAAATTATATCAAAGGAGAGTTCTCAAATATGAACCAAGAACTCTTCGTGGGATCTGACCTCTCGTATCTTCTTCAATCCATAGAACACCAACTTCTCGATGATTCCGATCTCACTAACCTTTATCCATCGATGAATACATGGGAACCATCGGAGCCGATCCTTAATAACTTTTTCTTTATGGAAAGTAATGAATCAACCTTGAATTTGGAGTACACACCGCCAATGGAAGTTATAGAGGAGCAGAAAGAATATGACAAGGCGGTGTTGCCAATCACTCATCCTCCTCAAGGGCGCAGCAGGTACAGAGGAATAAGGCGTCGTCCCTGGGGAAAGTTTGCAGCTGAAATTAGGTCACCGGCTAAGAAAGGTAAAAGGGTTTGGCTTGGAACATATGAAACACCAGAAGATGCAGCACTAGCTTATGATCGTGCTGCGTTTAAGATACATGGCTCGGCTGCTAAACTAAATTTTCCACATTTGATCGGGAAAAACATACCCGAGCCTGTCAAGGTGACTCCTAGACAGAGATCTTCAACTTCCTCAACGTGCTCATCTTCGTCTTCATCCTCCAACAGTGGCTCTAACAAGAAGTCTGCTAAACTTACAAATTGCACATCATAAAATGGGAAGAGACACGGAGCTTTAGTTATCAGCTTATGAGAATATAGACTTCTTAATCTAGGTAACTGTTTTGGTTTTGGGATACATTTTAGGAAAAATCTGCTTGTTTAGTTTCACGAAAAATGATGTACGAATTTGGTGGCGCGTTTCATTTTCCGTACAACTAGACTTTTGTGGATATTGATCTGTGAATGATTACCAAACCAACAAATAATATCCAAATGTTGAGTACTTCTGTTTGATAAATATTAACACAATTTTGTGTGCTTTACTGAGCTGTTTTTTCTTTCTTCATATTTGCTAATTATCTCCCATTCCAGTTGAGATGTGCTGTGTTTTTTTCCTTCATATTTGCTAATTATCTTCCATGTTGTTCAGATGTTTCGTTAAAGATCACAATTAATCATGTCAGGCAAAAATTATGCCGAGTACTCTTGAATGTTGAATGGAGTACTATGAAGACTTATATGTCCTGTATCATATATATTCTGCATATAATATATTTAAAATTGTTGTAGATCATAATGCAGGACATATAAGTTTCCAATTAGTACTCCATCCATTTAAGAGTACTCAACTTAATTGAACACTTATCATATCAACATTTAATTTGTAGAAATGAAGCTTGTGTAGCTGGTGTTTTTCTTAACTGGAACTAAAGTAAATGTTTTAGAGAGCTCTCATGTTGGGCCTAGCTCAGAATCAGAATAAATGTATTTCCAAGCTTTAGACTAACAAAAGTACATTAAAAAATAAAATAGCATATGGGCCATAATGAGCCTAGCTAAGAACTCTTTATAAGGGTTGCAGGCTTGCAGCCAATGGAAGGAATATTCACTAGCTAGGGGTTCGTACGTTCACCACCTTTTACAAACACAACACCAGACAAAAAAGCTTTGATGTTTAAACATATTTTTATATATTAGTCTATTTCAAGATATTCATGACCTATATTGAAGATTATATGGATGAATTAATTGCATGTTACTTGATACTCTTAAAGAATTTCGTACAACATAGCATAGCTTACTGCTACCAATGTGAAACTTTTGTCTGATGCATGAGTGTTTGACTTGTTTTAAACCAAAATTTTCCTGGGGAATATGATGAAGTGTATCAAACATTGATGATTTTGATGCATTTATACAAAAGCAGAAATGGTGAGAGAGACGGTAAGAAAAAAACAAAATCGTACATGTATCTAGATAGATAAGAAAAGCAACTGGACGCAACTGCGGATAGAGGCCTCTGGCTGCTATGCTGGTGGTTGAAGTGACATTAGTTTGTTCTTTGATTTTACTAATCTCGTATAAGGAACATGTCTTTCTTTTTTACTACTAAATTGGCTGATGGTTACGTAAAAATTATTATATCTATGCTACTAAGGCTACTTAAAACCCGATATCAATAACATATCTCAAGTTATTCCTAACCTATACTCCCTCCATTTCAATTTATTTGTTTTGTTTGATTTTTTATAGTTAAATTGATCAAATTTTAATTGATAATTAAAAATTATTAGTTTATAATTTTAAAAAACTGAAAATTACATTTTAAAGTAAATTACATATATTTTCTAACAATATAATTTTTCTCAATTATATAACATATGAAATTCACAGTTAAAATTGAGTTAATTTGACTGCAAAAAGTAAACAGATAAATTGGGACGGAGGGAGTAATTGGATTAATATTTCTACAGTGATAGGTTGAGAATTCAAACTTAAATAAAAGCACATGTCTGCATATATTCCTAACATTATTTTAGCAATGGAAAGAATAAAGTTCAAGATGTAAGTAAAACAGAAACGAAAGATGGTTTGATAACTATGAGATAGAAATAACTAGCTACTTATAAGAGATAATTTAAAACCGTCTGCGTATCCTTTGCATCACATGTTTTGGTGGTGATGACAGAACAAAACAGCCGTCTCAAATGGGGGCGGCATAATTAAAGGGATGATTGTTTGTTGTAATATTGTGAAATAGCAGTAGTATAAAAACTCATAGCGCATTAATTTTATCACAATGAAATTTTATTTACTTGCCTAAATTTTGCAAAAACAGGCTTGCAGCATGTGAATTTGCACCTATGAAAGTATAGATTCGTCAAGTTGATGGCGTTAGACAACCATTTTTTACTAACATTTCTGTACGGGATGTAATGTTACAAATCTTTAGGCTGTGCTCAGATGAATGAAATGGAATGAAATTTATACTCTTATTTGGGTGAAATTAGAGAAAATATTTATAATTTTCATTATTTTCTTCATTTCATTCCAAATTATTTGAACTAGAATTTTAACCCATATATTTTGAAAGAAATGTTTTATTCCTTTTTTTTGCGTCATTTTTCCTACAATTCTCATCATAACAAATTTAAACTCCATCATGTTTATTCACAACACGACTACAGATCTGATCTTAGGAAATGCCACTTGTATAGCACTTTTGAAGATGCGCTATGCAATTACATCACTTATACAGCATTTTGAAAAAAAAAACGTTATGCAAGTAATTATATGAAAGAAAAAAAAATGAAAATAAATAAAAAATAGTAACATAACGTTTAAGCAGGAAGCGCTGTTGTAGTTAGCATTTTCTAAGCAATTTTGTTTACTTTAATAGCGCTTGTAGAAAGGGTTTTAAAAGTAAACCGTATCCCATGTGTTTTATAAACTTCTTTGTTGAAAACTTGAAATACAGTACATACTATACTTTATTGAAATATACCGATTCAATACTCTCAAGTCATTCTTCAGTTGTTAAAACCGGTGATATACGACTATGATTATATATCGATATACACACATATAAGAATCGGGAGTCAATCAATTTGAGGGATTTAACTAATTTGGGATTCAACAATTTGTTGTCTAGCCATCAGGCTCGGAAAAATGCTTATTGTGCAGCTCTTGCTAAAGTTAAAGTTGCACACTCAGCTTATAAACGATGTTTCGTATGCTGTTGGAGCTGTTTCACCAGTGAAAATCTTAAGCAAATCTACAAACATTGCAGAACTTAGTAGTATAGAAATTAGACCTCAGTTGCCTGTATAGTTTACTTTTGGAAATGAAGCAACTATAGATAAAGCTAATGTAATTGATTCTCAAGTCAGGGGTTTAGTCCGGGGCAGGGCTAATTTAATTTTGTTGTGAAGCAGCAGAACAGGTATTGATTTAACAGATTCATAACTATTGTCTATCGCCTGGTTTTAGTTAGTTGATGTACCAATCATCAGATATAGAATCTCTTTGAAATTCTGAATTTATGCAGGCAGAAGAGATTTTGAGGCAAGACTCTACAAATAATAATGCAAGACTCAGACTACTTTTTACTCTGTTTTGCAGGTAAGAGATATGTTGAATCTATTGATACTGCAACACAGTGAAGAATTTGGAAGTAGACAAATTTTGATAGGTGACTTGTTGTTCCATATACGATGCATATTCTTAGAACCAACAATTTGATTGTACTTCTGAACTTAAAAATGCCTGGTGTTATGATTAGGCAAATCGAAGATTGATCTTGTTTGTACCTTAATTTAATTTTTATGAAGTTGAATAATAAAAATATTTATGTTAGGAATCTGAAATCACTTCAATGTTTTTTTTCCTTTCTGAGGCTAGTATTTATATGCTCTGTTTTATAGGTGACATGTACAGTTATATCAGCATCAATTGTAGATGATCTATAAAGAAAACAAGATGGCAGGGATCCTGATTAAATGAAGAAAACAAGATGGCATGGATCCTGATTGGATGATCAACAATAATCGTTGAGGGGCTTATTTGATGGCTGACCTGGAGTTGCTAAAAAAGAGTACTGCATTAGAACAGGAGAAGATGATGGCTGTAACTAAAATAGCCAAGAGGACCTGCTAAAAGATAGTAAATAGTTTTTGTTGAACCGTTTTTCTTAATTAAATGTAACAAGCAGTACAGTATGATTATTTTCTTTGAATTAATGATATTTATAGTTTGTAGATTTATTTTGGATTTAGCATTTATCCCTTTTTTATTTGTTATTTTATATATGTATTTTTTAAGAATATTAATGTAAAAAATGGTAGAAAAATAATTAAATTATGAATTTTTAGAAATATATCACTTACATAGGGTTTTTTAAGTGTTATTGAACTGACATAATATATTAAATACATTATTTGCATAGCACATACAAAAGTGTCCTCTAAGTGGAGTACTTAGATATCACCTACTTGCATATCACCTGCTTATGTTTCTAGAAACATTATGTAAGTGAAAGCGCTATGTATGTAGAGTACTTGCATAGCTCCTGAAAAAGCGCTATACAAGTCATTTGTACTTGCATAGCACCGACTTACGCGCTATGTAAGTACTAAAAAAAGTGTTGTGCAAAGTCCAAATTTATAGTAGTGCAATTTCTTTCGTACATTCTTTTTTTATTTTAAAATTTATTTATAATTTTTCATTTCATTCCTTTCTCGTTACATTCTCACCAAGTGAACACAACTTTAGAGTTTTTGATTCGAGCACTCCGGTGCCCGAAAATGTGAGAACTATGCTAGCCCACCTGAATACTTACTTACGTACAGTGCTCCGAAATATATATATATATATATATATATATATATATATATATATATATATATATATATATATATATATATATATATATATATATATATATATATATTTCATGTATAAGCATGCGCTCGGCTAGCATATAACTCATGTATAAGCATGCCCTCGGCTAGCATGACAAAGTGTAAATTTTTAGTTTCCTACAATCTAAGATATGGAATGCACCGTTTTCCTATCTTGGTCTCAGACTCTCACTACATAAGACTGTATACTTACGGGAAATTAATTAAGCAAACCTCTGTGCAGATTTACCGTTTAATCTTTCTCTGTAAGCAAGAGTTTAGCAACCCTGATCTCTAGTTATCATTACTACTGAAGACCTAGCTAGTTTTCCAAATTTTTTAGCTGCCGGGAAAATATGCGTAAATAAAAATTATTTGTATCAAAAAATTATAAGAAAATGAAATAATCATCAACAATATATAGTATATATAATAATAGATCAAGACAACTCTTTAAAAAAAATTGTCTCTGTATAATTAAATTACTCTGGTTATCTTAAACAAAAAAAATTGCTCCAGTTATCATGTTAATTATTATCAGCAGGGCATGTAATTCAGTTAAATAAGTAGGTAGTACGTAGTCAACATAGTGCTATATTTAAGAGTTCGTTTGTTTTATTTTTATAAATTAAATATATAATAAACTAATTAATTATCGTAAGCTATCCAATCGATCATTCTATTTACTACTCATTTGCAATTGTCAAAGGTTAGCCAAACCATTAATTATATACAACAAAGTATATCAACGTGAAAATTAAACGAAAGGGAGATTTAAGTGGGGCCAAATTTATTGGTAAACAAATACCATAAAGTTTATAAAGTTAGAGTTCGCACATGGGTATACAAAACAACGAGAAGATAACATTTTAGTTGTATATTGTGATTTACACTTTACCTTGTCGTCCCACCTACAAGGCTACAATTATTAGATCAGAATGATTTTTATATATGTTGCAATCAAATTATATTCTTTTGGCGAGCAGTCATGTCAATGCTAATGGATTGAGGAATGTCACAAAACTGAACAAACACATGTAAAACGATTTGACTCGTATACATGTGGTTAATTACTTTTATTGATGAGGTCAATTTTTAAGAAATTATTTCATGTTCTCATATATATGAAACAGCATTTTGTTAGAACACTAGGCGGGTCGGTGGAATAAATCCTGGTGCAAGTACTTAATTAGTTGTACAACTGTGTAAACAATAAAAAACACTGCTTCTGGTTAAAATAAATAAATAAATAATATTAGGAATTTCTGACATAATATCAATAACTAATTGATTTTCGTGTTTAATATTTATATTTTATCATAAATATATGAATGAGAAGAATGTTCCTCAGATCATACTCAGAAACATACCTAAGATTATAAAAGATTTGTATATAAATATTAATGAATATTTTATTATTTTAAAGTTCATTTCCTGCAATTACAAATATGTTCTAATACATTTATATAAAAATTTCTTAATTTTAACCTCAGCTATACTAGAGATCACCTCAATAATATGAAGCCATATAATAATTTAGTACCCTAAGGTGCTAGAATGAAGTTCCGAGTTATTTAATATACATTAAGGTATGTAAAAATATCATGTCATATCAGGTATCTTAACGATTGAATTTCCTGTCATTATGCATTTGGCTGGATCATTTGGAGAGCAACTGTCTCCTGAAGACTCTTTTTGAGATATACGGAATTCAGTGTTGAATAATGCAACAAGAATTTTTTAGAGATCAGTTCTGATGAGTCCTCTTAATTAATAGATCTCTTTGGACTCATGTACAGTTAATTGAGAGTATCATTCTATTTATAGCAAGCAGGGGAAGGCCGGAATGCTCATGCCAGGAGACTTGCGGGGTGGGTTTAACAGATTGAGGATGCTGGGGAGAGCTAAGACTTCCATTCCATGATTGCAGATATGGATTATTGTTATAACCTTTCAATTCAGTGTTTACTTTGATTAAACTTGTTTCCTTCAATTCCTAGCTACAAAAGTATATCTTCATTTGTTGGAAATTTCAGAAAGCTAGATCGTACTAATTATTATGTATGGATTTGACAATTTTGTAAATAATAATGATAGTAGTACTCATATTCATTTAGGAAAAGCATTTTGTTTTTAAATTTTATGAATATTTATTGGTAATGTGATACAGTAACATTTTCTAATTATGTGCGTATATTAGATGTTTTTAATTTGTAGCCTCAGCTGTTGTCTTTTGTATGTTTCCAAATCTCAAGGTCATTCGTAGAATTGATGATTTTGTGGTGAGCATCAAATTTAGGTGCAAACGATATATCACTGTTTGTCTTATTTATGTGTTTATATCTATATCTATGTATTCTGTTTCTTCAAGGGTCTTGAGTAAAAAGTTAATTATTAGATGAATTTCAGAGTTTCTGAGCTAGACTGATGATGTGATCGAGGGTCACTATCGATTTGAATCTTTAGCAGCATTCTTGATTTGAATCTTTCCTGACAATTTCATCAATATGTAAAAAGGTTTAATTTTACCAAATAATTTAGAGAGAAAAAAGACACAAATATCACTGGAACAATGTAATTCAGTAAAGAGCTATTATTAAGCGTGGGCAGCAAAGAAATAGGTCTTAATGAATGTGTTTTTAAGTTCTTAAAACCTGGAATGCAATTTGAGGCTAAATTCAGTACCGGATTCTATTCTGGTTTATGCCTATAAATTAGTAAAGTTAGTAAAGTCAAACTTAAAAACTCATATAAATCGGGACAGAGGAGCTAGTACTAAATTAGCTAAAAAAACTGTAGTTGTTACTCGTGTTTTTAATCTCAGAAACCAGGTGATGAATATTTAGGCTCACAAATACGCAATTAGGTACAATTATGAAGCTCCTGATCCCATAACCCTGATAGTGACTAAGCTCGATCAAGTGGCAAGCATGGGAGCCTGATCTCAAGCTGCATTGCAGCTAAAGATCTCAAGCTACAATCTTGCTTACTATAATTAAGTTATTCATTGTTCTCCTTTCTAGCCGATGGTGTGTATTCATTAATTGTTCTCTCAGATCGCTCTTCACAGCAAGAGAACAAGCTGCATTATCGTTCTCCTAGTTTTAAATTTGTTCTTGGCAGAATAACAAACTCCAAATATGATAGCTAGAGAGTTTGTTGGTCTCACAGAAGTGGGTATTATTTTATATGTATTGATTGAATCTGGTTAATACAGGTCAAAATCAAGCAAAATCTCTCACAATTATTCTTCAAGAGCCTTCTATCCTTGTTTGTTAATTTCTGAGTACCTGTTCTTTTCAATGATCAATGGTAAAAAAAAACATTTACATGTTACTCGTGTCACCACTTGCTCAATTAGTATAGAGATCATTATTTTACTCTTCTCCACAACTCCATTTTAGGACGAAAATACATTTCCAACACATGCATATATCTTTCAACTGTTTTATATAATATCTAAAAGCTAATTGCACTTCAGTGTTATTTGTTTAAAATTGAAAATTATTATGCATACAGTTGCATGTACATACACAAGTGACAAGTGTGTCTATATTAATAATTACTGTATATATATTGTTCCTGTTCCTTTGACATACGGTAAAGATGTGTAGCTAGCGCAGGAATTAACCTGTTAATTTGAAGGCAGCAGCATGTTCTCATTTTCACGTGTAAAATCTAAAAATGAAGCGTAAAATTGAATATTTTATTGATATCGTTATAATGTTGTGATGTTAACTTAGTGCGACTAACAGTCAACAAATAATGGACTTGAACAAAACCAAAGTTAACGATTAACTAGAAAAGGGCTCGCATGATCATATCAAGTTAGTATTTTCCGAAAATTTTAAAGAAAACAGTACAATTTAACTCGCATTAGTTTTCTGTTGGAGAAACTCGTAAGCTAATTAGATGTAATCAACAAGAACATAAACGAAGACAACAAAAAAGTACAGTATTAGAAGTGTGCAGGCTTTATATGGTATTTTAATCGTAAACTCTTATGCTTATGCGCGTAGGTATATATATATATTCAACCATCCACTTAATGGAAAGACATATAAAACCGTTCCGGGCCTCCTCATCAACGACGAGAACTCTCTCGTATTGTGTGGAAATTGTTTATCCCCAAGAATGTACGTGTAATCTAATTCTGAGTAACTATAGCTGTACGTTACTCGTGTTTTTATCTCAAAAACTATAGATTTAGTTAGAGATTTAGGCTCACAATTAATTACGTAATTAGGTACAATTATATGAAGCTCCTCCTATAACGCTAATAGAGACTTAGCTGGAGTTGCAAGCATGGGAGCCTGATCTGAAGCTGCATCGCAGCTGAAGATTCAGAAAAGCAATAAGCTATATATCATCTTTCTGCCACGTACCATGCACTCATGACAGGATCATATTCAGCATTAGTAGTGTAGCCATGCATGCAGGCATGCTGGCATCTGGATAAATATATAGCTGGCAGTTCAGTTGCTAATTAAGAGCGAGTAATCAAGTATGATTCACGCAGACGATATATTAAGGGTATATTATTTCTTAATACTTGACTAGTGAAAATAAATGGACGGTATAAGTATATATGTAAGCATAATTTTTGTATCTACGTACTTCATACATAACTACTGGCATTCTTCTTTACTTTGGTTTTCAAATCTAGTCAAAAAATCCATTAATTACTATAAGGTATTCGCATTTGTTCTCCTGTTTCCGGTCCATGGTTTGTATTCATTGTTCTTTCAACTTGCTCTTCACAAGAGAACAAGCTGCATTATTGTACCTCGTACGTTCTCCTAATTTTGAATTTTCTCTTCGTAACAGAACAAGCTGTGCATTATTGTAATTTGTACATTGATCTCCTAGTTTTGAATTCTCTCTTCGCCAGAGAACAAGTGGCATTATTGTTCTTCCGTCTTTAAATTCACTCTTGGCGAGAGCACAAGCTAGCTTTAAATTTGATGGTATGTATTTCCTATATATTGTTCTTCCGTCTGAATTAGACCTTAACAATATTCTATTTTGTCTATTTTATAGCAGTGGGTATTATTTTTATCTGTATTGATTGAATCCGTTCACTATACGTCGAAATCAAGCAAAAACCTTCCAATTTATTCTTTAAAAGGCTTCTATCCTTGCACCTGTTCTTAGCAATGATCTAATTGTGAAGCATTTACATGTTATAAATCGTGTCACCACTTGCTTAATTAGCATGGAGGTAATTATTTTACTCCATTATATTTAGGATGCAAAAACATTTGTAACACATGCATCTTTCAAGTTATACTGCTTTAATATCAAGTAGCCAACTGCACTTGCATTATTCATCTAAAGTTGCATAGACTTGTACTGTTGTACATACACAAGTTGTAACCGTTTTAAAGAGGGAATGAAATATGATTTTTACACAACACCAAAAAAAATGATTTTTACATGAGAACTAAATGCATTTATATATGATAGAGTAATGCTAGGAACCCCAAAAATTGTTCCAAATTTTTTAACCAAACAGCGTGTCATGATACGTGTTTTATTTTAATTCGTGGGCGCATATATATGCACGTGGGATATCATATTATTATAAAAAAGTTACCAATTATACACCTGAAAACTCAGCATTTTGGGAAAATTTTTGAAAAAAAATTTGGGTTCTACCTTCAAACATGGGCTTATGCCTTTAATTGTTTTCCTTCGATCATTATGGGCCGTGTCACATCAACAAACACTTTGATTCATGGCCCGTATCGATATGCCATTGGGCTTTAGGTACATATCAGGAAGAGAGGAGTTTTATCCAATTTTGTAATTTACAATGTGTTTCAGAGTTTAGGAAAAAAGAAAAAAAAAAAGAAAATGAGGTTTTTTCCCAAATCTTTCTAAAAATGAAGTGAAGACTTTTGAGACATTATATAAAATATTTTTTCCAAATTTTTAGGTTTCTTTCATTTCTTTCTAAAAGACTCATTCGGAAATAAATTAAAATTTTCTCTTTCTTTAACAATTAACAGTTACCCTTTGTTTTTTTATTTGTCGTACTTTTGACACATAAATTGAGTTGGTTTGACTGTATAGTAAAAATCATTATTTTTAATCTATTTTTTTTATAAATTAAAGTTTTGATTACATATTTTTTTATTCAGATTTCTTTTTAAAAAGTAATAATTTTAATTATGCGGTCAAAACTCCTAAACATGTTTCAGAAAATCAAACGTCGAATAAAAAAAATATAGAGAGTAGTTGATTGATAAATTAATTTCATATTTTATGAATTTATTTTAAAAATAATATATTTTTTAATAGTTATTAAATCATTTGATAATATTATTAATAATTTATAATATTATTTGGTAAATTGAAACAAAAAAACGTCCTCCATGTTACTCTCGAAAACGGCTCTTCATTTTCTGTGGCATCGCTTGTTGATATTTTGAGAAACACGTGTAACGCGTGTACCTAGTTGCTAGCTGGCATCTTTAGACGACAATGATAAATATTGAGAGCATAGGTAACCCCGTCGTACAATGGTAGGTCATTCATATAATGAAAAATTCTAATCTATTCAATGACAGTATAATTTTAGGTATATTTAAATTCGGGTCTTATATCAAGTTAATCTAAAATATAATACAATGTTAAGACTATTTTTATAAATATATGATGATGAATCTCATTATTATAAAAATGTCATTCAGTTTTTATATTTAAAATACATGTGATTTTAGATAATTTATCTATAGTTGAATTTAGAAATCTTTTTCTCTTTAAATTATATGAATAAAGTACTCCCTCCGTCTCTTATTACTTTTCCTGTTAATCATGTGCGCGTTTGCCAACACACACTCTTTGATCGTTAATATCTTTAATTTCGTATTAGTATTAAATATAAAAAATTTACTGTATTAAAGTACTCACAAATACGAATCAAACAAAATCACTCATGACTATATTTTGTCTTATAAATTATGTGTAAATTAGTAGTCAATCGCTTACAATGAACAGTACAAAAAGTCAAAACAAGAAAAGCTTAACGAGACGGAGGGAGTAAAAATTAGACTATTGTAGGATGAAGATAATAATCAAGCAAAGAACAATGTTACTACATATTACAATACTCCATATTTGTTCGAGTAATTAGTTAAATTCAATTTGATTATGAAAAAATACAATCCACCCTAGATTAAAATTTAATAAACCAGACATAATTATGTATTATTCAAATTTTTGAAAATAAATCTTTTAATAAGATTACATCACATTTTGATCAAAATGTGTAATTCTCATACACAGTATCATGCTATCATGTCATGTATTATTCAAATTTTTGAAAAATATATTTTTTTAGTAAGATTACATCGCATTTTGGACAACAAATGTAATTTACTCTCACTCAACCGATATCCAGCCTCAGACTTAACACGACATGTAAACCGAATTAACTGTCCCGGTCAGGAATCGAATCACCAACTCAACTAGAAGGCAACAACATATTGTTAATTCAACTTATAATCGCAAGATTGTTCTTATTAGGGGTGAACATGGGTTGGTTCGGGTCGGGTTTTCGTCAAAACTCGACCCAACCCGATTAGTTCGGTTTTATAAAAAATCAATTCATTAATTATATAAAAATCGTAACCCAACCCAACCCAACCCAATTAGTTAGTTTTTTTATAATCGTAACCCAACCCAACCCAGAAATTTCTGCACTGTTGCAGAAATTTGTAAAAAATATTCTGCACTGTTGCAGAAATTTATATAGTGCAGAAATTTATATAGTGCAGAAATTTGTAGAAAATATTCTGTACTGTTGCAGAAAATTTATATAGTGCAGAAATTTGTAGAAAAAATTCTGCACTGTTACAGAAAATTCTGCTTGTTGCAGAAAATGTTGCAAGAGCCGGAAAGTGTTGCAAAAAATTGATATAGTGCATAAAATTTATATAGTGCAGAAATTTGTAGAAAATATGTAAAAAATATATAGAATATGCAGAAAATATGCAAAAAATTCTACATTTTATGTAATTGGTTCGGTTCGGGTTGGTAAGGGTTAAAATTTGTTAAACCCTTACCCAACCCAATTAGTTCGGGTTTTTTAAAAATTAACCCATTTATATTTCGGTTTCGGACGGTTCGGTTTATTCGGCCGAAAAAAGGGGCGGGTTGATTCGGATTGGCGGTTTAATCGGATTTTTGTTCACCCCTAGTTCTTATTTGAGCTGCTCCATGTAAAATGTATTATAATCGGGAGTGTTTAAATACTCTATGTTGTCTAGTTGGGATTGTGTTTGTATTTTGCGCTAACTTATGATAAATTATTGGATTTAATGTGTATTATTTTAAAATTTTAAATGTTATAATAGCGGTGATGATGTTTATAATTAAAAATCCAAACTAAAGACCAGTGATAAAATAAATGAAAATTGATAATTTTATTTTCTAAACATATTTTAAGAATGAAATGTCTAAATATTATATTTTTAATAGAACAATTACCACCAACTGTCAAATAAGCATCGAAACACGGTCCTTATAAAATAAGCATTTTCCATCTATCTGTATGATTTAACCAACTATTTAGAGACCATATCAACTTCAATGACTTAATTGATGTTAAATCGAGTCCAGTGATTTGTTAAATATGCAACCGTAGCCTTCACAATTGACATCAATACAATACTATTATTATAAGTAAATCAAGATTGGTAACACTTCTCAAAAAATTATAAACACTTTTCATTAATATATATATATATATATATATATATATATATATAATGTATTTTATTTTTAATATAATATTGATTATAATAATATAGTATAGATAATATGGTAGTACATATTTAATAAAATTATAATCAATACAGTTAAATTATAATATATCTCAATACTACTCAAACTCTATTAAAATTATAAATTATTATTTCTCATAAAATCCTATTAAAATTTTAAAAAAATTAAATATATATAATCTATACTCCCTCCGTCTCATTGATTTCTATACAAATCAATGGGACACGGAGACCAAGAAAAAGAAAAAAAATGATAGTGTAATAGTAAAGTTAGGTAAAAAGTGGGTAAAGTGGTGGGACCTTTTAATATTTAATAATAGATTTGAGATAGTGGAGGAAAGTAGTGGGTGTAATAGTATTTTTATATTATGAATTTGAGATAGTGGAGGAAAGTTAGTGGGTGTAGTAGTATTTTTAATTATTAAAACTTTACTATTTTTGGAATGTATACAAATGAGAGGGACATCCAAAAAAAGAAAGTGTATAGAATTGAATGGGACAGAGGGAGTATTTTTATTATCCCTCATTTCTATTTCACATAAAATTAAATCTTAATATTATATCTAAATAATAATAAAAAATTATATTTTTAATACAATCTATTTACAGTTCACCACCGCTCAAACCCTTTAATTCATTTAAAATATTAATCAATTAAATAAATCTCATGAATATAATAATATTATTATTTTTATCTATATTAAATTTTATTAAAATTATATACTAAATTCAATCTAAGCACTTCTCGCCCCCAAACTATCCAATTCATTTAAAATTAATATTACTAGTTTATATCCCGTGCGATGCACGGATGAATTTTTTTAGTTTTTTAATATTTTTATTTTAATATTTTTTAATGATTTGAATTTATTTGTATTTGTATAATAATAATTTAAATTTTATTTAATATTATATGTATATGTTTTTATATAATTTATTTGTATTTATATTTTAATAGGATGATTTTTGTTTGTTTTGTATAGAGATGTATTTTACTTATGAGATTAATGTGAGATATTTTAGTTAGAAGATTAATATGAGATTGTATTTTAGTTAGAAAATTAATATTTTAAAATTAGGCCCAATAATTAACCAATTATCCGGCCCAAATATCGACCGACTACCAAATTTTCAATGTTATCATAAATTTTAATGATATATTAAATTAAAATTATATGATAAACTTTAATGATATATTAAATAAAAATTATAGGATAAGTGATATTCGTAAAATAAAAAATATAGAATATAATTTAAATATAATATAATATTATCATATCAATGAAATTATATTCTTACATAAAAGTAATGTTTATATTCTTTAGAATTATAATGTTTATGAGTTGTTTGCATAAAAGAAGGACTACTGGTGTTAGAATTGTATGTATGATTATATTCTTTTAAAATTATATTTTATTAAAATTCAACGGTTAAGATTGTTTCTATGGTTCACTTAAAATTGGACGGTCAAGATGTTTTGTATGGTTCACCCAATACCATACCGACGACCAAAACTTTTAATCTTTCGGCTTTAATAACATAGTATAGATAAGAAAAATAGGGGTTTACTGTTAGTTTTATATTTGGTTGATTAATAACACTTTCTAAAAAATTGTAAACACTTTTCAAAAATGTTAAATATATATAATTTATTTCATTTGTAATATAATATTAATTATAATAATATAGTATAGATAATATAGTAGTACAGATCTAATACAATTGTAACCAATACATTTAAATTATATATCTCAATATCAATACTATTCAAACTCTTTAAACTAAAATTATAAATTATTATTTCTTTTAAAATCCTATTAAAATTAAAAAATAAATAAATATATATAATCTATATTTTGGTTATCTCTCATTTTTGTTTCACATAAAATTAAATCTTAATATTATATTATATCTAAATAATAACATAAAATTTATACTTATATTAAAATTTATACTTTTTATGTAATGTATTTGTATTAAATACATTCTATTTACAGAATTCAGTTTCACCACCACTTAATTCATTTAAAATATCAATCAATTAAATAAATCTCATGAATATAATAATATTATTATTTTTATCTATATTAAATTTTATTAAAATTATATACTAAATTTAATCTAAGCATCTCTCACTCTCTAAACTATCCAATTCATTTAAAATTATCACTCATAGTCAAATTTGACAAATATTATAATATTATTCTTACTTTATCTATTTTAAATTTTAAAATAACAATTAATTAGTTAGAATGATATAATATTATTATTCTTCTATTTATAATAAATTTTAGATCAAAGACAATCTAAATATCTTAATTTAATTACCGCTCAAATTATTCAATTTATTTTAAATATATTAAAAAATTTGAAGAAATCCACGCGTTGCACGGGTTACGAGCTAGATTATAAGGATTTTGAACAAATGTTGATAAACGAACAAGGAAAAGAAAATGTTAATTATGCATGCTTTTGTTTCCGGGAACAAAGCAAAATATCATCAGTTCATCACCTAAACCGAAAACAACTCGAACCCCTTGGATAGTTAAGAGTGGTATACAACTCAACTAAGTAATTAAAATAGTATCATAGCCTTAAGAATAATCTCTAAGAGTCGTATTTGGCGTCCGCACTGCTGTGCAACTCACAATTATATATGCTTTTCTTTGTGTGCGAATTATTTAGTTTTGACCTTCTAGAAAATATGAGGTGGGAGAAGATTCTCAGGAATCTAGAAGGATTTAAATAATGTTTTCTTCAATATTTGAAAGGCTGTGTAGTAACCAAGCCTTTGCTATATAGCAAAAACGTGATGTATTGTCTGTATTTGAATTTTGACTTGTACGGTATAATACAACTATTTGCAATATTTTATGGAATTCGAAGTCCAAGTTCGCAAGTTAAAACGAATGTTAGGTTTAAAAAGATACTTAAAAAGCAGCTCCACTACATGAAACTTCTCTGCAGATGCTAAGTCAGTACATATATAAACACACAAGCGAACGTCACAAGGCAGATATCATAATTTTATACACACACCAAAGTCAAGAAACATATCAAACCCCCTCAATAGAGCACCATGTTGAAAACTGATTATTCTTTTCTTGAGTCCGTACATCAAAGGCTCCTAGATGAAACATCATTTTCTGAGATTTTCCCGTCAATGATTTCATTCGGCGAATCAAACTATCTGCCTAAAGTAGAAAATAACATAGGGAAGCCAAGTGTTAAAGACTCGTCAATTGATATTATGCTGAAGTTGGGAATTGACGACTGTGAAGAGAAGAAAAATGTTGTACCGCATGGTGTAAATGGTTCATCAGAAGTGAGGAAGTATAGAGGCGTAAGGCGTCGTCCGTGGGGAAAGTTCGCGGCAGAGATAAGAGATCCGACTAGAAAAGGAAGTAGAGTGTGGCTTGGGACATACGAGATGCCTGAAGATGCTGCATTGGCTTATGATCGAGCTGCGTTTAAGATGCGCGGTGCTCGAGCTCTGCTTAATTTCCCACACCTAATCGGCTCATTGGAACCGATTCGAGTTAACAGTAGGAACAGGTCACGGCCAGAATCATCAACTTCGTCAACTTCTTTGGAGGATCTTCCTCCTAAAAAGAGGAGAAAGGATGAAATTTGCTTGACACTACACATATGATAGGCCCTAGCTAGTTTGGTAGTTTCTAAAGGATTATTCAAGATTTGTTTAATTCTTTCTCTTCCATATTGTAGTTTCTTTTCCAAATAGATATTAACAATCTAATTTTTTTTTCGATTCAATTTATCTAGTTATCACAAGATGTCAAAGTCTTTGCAGTACATAAAAACAATACAACTAAAATTTGGTCAACATGTATAATATCTCTTAATAATAGAAACAAATCATATCTTATAAAATATTTTAATTTCAACAATATTCTAATATATCTCTTAACACCCTCCCTCAAATTGGAGCATGAAGATTTCGAATGTCCAACTTGCACGAAAAAAACTTCAATTCTTCAAATTTCATCATCTTCATTATCTTCTTTGTCATCTTCTTCATCATCGTCACTGTTTTCGTCTATCACTAAATCATTCATATGATCTCCTTATTTATCGTCACACCTATGAAATCTCACAATTTGTTTTTCACATCCAAGATCTCTCGCAGATTTTTTTTAATCAATCCACAAATTCTTGTAGGTCATTCTCATAGTCATGATCTCTCGTGATTTTTTTTTCACATCCCACAAACTCGGTTTAGTTTTATTTTCTTTCAGCAAGATTTCTTTTCTCTCTCACTTATTCTCTCTTTCATCCCACCTAACTTCGCAAATAATCTAACCCGACTCTGATGCCATGATAAAATTCTCAATCTCCCATTTTTCTCATTCATAATAATTCAATATATATAGATTGGTCAACAAGTATAATATCTCTTAATAATGAAAACAAATCATATTCTTATAAAATATTTTAATTTTAACAATATTTTAATATATCTCGTAACAAATGTCCATGATGTTCCATCAATAATTTTCAAAGTACAAACTCATTACATCAACGAGTATTCAGTTACAAACTGTTTATTAGAATCATTATCATATATATACAAGTACATCAATAACAAATTAAATTAATTATCAATTTCAAAATTTATGCACCAAATATGAAAATAGGTCCAAGTACGTGGATGCAAAATCTAATTTACCCTCAACTTAATCTCACTGATTAAGTTTTACAAGATCACAGGGACATCCTAATTAAATACTTAATCTATCCCTGTTTCACCAACATTATTGTGGGTCTGCGAGGGTTCAGGTCATAGAAAATATTAGACCTCAGTGTTAGGTGAAAATTTGTATATAATCAACTTAACCAACTTCACTCTATGTAATCTCTGCAAACCCTTTTTCTCTGTTGGGTTGGTTCAGCTGGAAATGTGACAAACAACTGTAATGAAGAAGATTTTAAGTTATATTAGAATTATAAGAGTTGCAGCAGGTAGGGCTATAAATGAGCTGATACACTCACGAACACTTCGGCTCGAAAAAATTCGGTTTGTTTTTTGTTCGATTAATAAACGAGTCAAACATGAAAACAATTTTCATGTTGGGTTCATAAATGAGTTGAACTTGAGCACAACATAGTTCGGCTCGAAAGTTTATGAACAAATTCGATTATAATGTTCGTGAATATAGTTCGAAAGAAATTCGTTAATACATGTTTATATATATATATATACTAAGTATTTGTGTGTATATTAGTTTGTAAATTAATTTACTATTTTTTGTACTAATTTATTTCTTAGATTTAAATTTGGGTTAGAATTCAAAAAATTTTAAACGAACTAAACATAAATAACCTAAAGTTTCGTTCATCGGCACGACTCATTTACACCCCGACAGGTATAAATGTATAATACAAAAGATGGCACGGACATGCTAGGCCTGAGAAACTAAAACCCGGCTGACATAACATTCGGTTATTCATGGAATGATGGAACCCACACATGGACAGAACAGTGGAGAAAAATTGGAACCCATACGTATAATTTTTATTTGGATAAATATAATTAAATAGGTATTTTGTCTAAACGAGTACCTCTCCTGCCCGAGTAACTAAATAACAAATATAATTATAAAGCACATGAAAAAATTATTAAAAATAGAAAATAATTACAAAACACTAAAAATAATTGTAAACTAATAAATATTGAATACAAAATTCCAAAACACTAAAAAACACAAAATTACATAATATTATATAATATTTATTTAATTATTTCTTAATATTATTTTATAAATTTTTTATGTTTAAGAATAAGGTATTAATGAAAAAGGATGGTTGTTATCATATAACAATAAATTAGGTATTTATTAACCAAATTCTTATTAAATCGTGTCATATAACTTAACATGGTATGAGAGGAGGTCTCGAGTTCAAGTCCCTCATACCCCAATATTTTCAATTATTGAAATATTGATGTTCTACTGTGATGGGCCTAAAAAGGGACGAAATCTCCACCTGAAATTTGACGGAAACAAGGTCAAAAAAGGGACGAACCCTTGATGAACTTTCGAGTGAGGTATTTTTGGCTGATAATGATTTCAAAATCAGTCTCTTAACACCTTGAGATTTTAGGAGAATTGGTAACTTATCAGTAGCACTAAAAATAATTGTAAACTAATAAATATTGAATACAAAATTCCAAAACACTAAAAAACACAAAATTACATAATATTTATTTAATTATTTCTTAATATTATTTTATAAATTTTTTATGTTTAAGAATAAGGTATTAATGAAAAAGGATGGTTGTTATCATATAACAATAAATTAGGTATTTATTAACCAAATTCTTATTAAATCGTGTCATATAACTTAACATGGTATGAGAGGAGGTCTCGAGTTCGAGTCCCTCATACCCCAATATTTTCAATTATTGAAATATTGATGTTCTACTATGATGGGCCTAAAAAGGGACGAAATCTCCACCTGAAATTTGACGGAAACAAGGTCAAAAAAGGGACGAACCCTTGATGAACTTTTGAGTGAGGTATTTTTGGCTGATAATGATTTCAAAATCAGTCCCTTAACACCTTGAGATTTTAGGAGAACTGGTAACTTATCAGTAGAGATGAGGTGGTCAGATTAAAAATGGACATTTAAGATTAAAAAAAAATCTTGTTGAAGAAGAATAAAGAATTCGAAATAGAAATGTATGTACGTGTATATGACAATGAAGGATGAATTAACGAAATAGAAATGTATGTACGTGTATATGACAATGAAGGATGATGGCTTTTTTTTCCAGAGACGTTTCGATCAAAGATTGCGATCGTGGTAAGGTGATGGAAGGTGGAGGCAGGTGGTTGTTGTCGAAGAGGTAGATGATAACAGGCGGAGAAAAGAGATGATGCGAGAAGAGAGGGGTATAGATTTAAAATAAATTTGTTAATTGAGTGATTAAAATTAAATTAAATTAAAAAAATTAGTGGTTTAGATTGATCTCAGTTCTTATATGTGAATTTTTCTTAAAATTACCTTGTATAATAAGATTTTGCATATGGTAATTGTTATTTAACATTCCGAATTATGGATATTTTATATAAGGACGGTCAATCATTTTGATTTGATCTTTAATATATTTAAAAGTTTAAAGTTGTGTTGAATTGAATTTTTAAAAATCTGTATCATATTATTAATATAACAGGTTAATTTTAACGAAGATTATATTATATAAAACATATAATTCTACAAAACATTTGTTATTTATATTTTTAAAAAGAAATATATTTTATTTTTAAATATATATATGGTTTACAAAATCTCCAATTTATTTGTGATCTATATTATACCTTTTTCATATATAAAATACCGTTTTAATTCAATATAAACTCGTGCCATTAAAGGGTTGTACGCGTGTCTACATACAGATCACGTGACATCGACCTTTGGATGACCTTTAATTAAATGGTTCAGATTTAATGAGTTCTTTATTCAAAATAAAATTTGGAAGGGTAATATTGTCTGGATTTAGTATATATCTAAGGATATATACATATATATGCAGGTTGAGAGTCATATTACGTTTTGTAAAAAATTATTTCTCACTTTTTATCTCCATTTCTTAGAATTTTATAACCTTACATTGATATTCATGAATTATTCAAGTGCGTTCTCCACGAATCTTTCCTGATAGTGTATATTCACACACACATATTATACTTATTAAACTCCGCACAACCTTACCTTCACAACCGTACTTGTAATATTACAAATTTCACTCCTGGATGAAAGAGTTTTATAACAAGATCTTCTCCGATGCGATGGGTCGAATTAATTCATGTAAGTGTTTTATATTCTTATTGTGGATTTGATTCGTTACATCTAATTGTAAACATATAGCTAAAATCATATTATAATAGAATAATGCTAGATATTCCAAATATTGTTTCAATTTTTTTTTCCAAATAATATGACATAATATATGATTTACTTTAATTTATGGGCACATGCACGCGGGGTCTCCTATTATTATAGGAAAATTATCAAATATACACATGATAACTCGAGACAATTTTTGAGATTTCTAACATTTTTCATTATAATAATAAAGTGGACTTGTATATCTAAGATATATGGCGTAAAATCACATTAAATTAATCTAATTACATTTTTTAATAATTTAAGATACAAATTAATATTTTTATAATAAAATTTTGAAAGATTCATCTGAATTTAACTATGTTATTTTGACATGTTATTTTTATGATGATTTGATCTACAGGTTATACGTACAAGGATAGAAATTTGATAACTACCTTTACCAACATGTTTATTTTTATTTCTCAAACAATGAAGATGATGCTCCAAAATCAAGACATCTCGTGGTTGCTCATTTGGGTAAGTAAACATGTAACATATATATTATCGATCTTATCGAAAAATTTTGGGTGATCTTTATAGTGTAACCATTTTAATTGCCAAAAAATTGGATTTTGTATAGTTCCCGAATTCTTTCAAAAATAAAAATTAGTTTATAACACCGGAAAGTTGGGAGTTGGCAATGCCTATAATTGATTTCAATGAAAATTAAAAAAAAATCGTTAGAATACATATTTTTAGAAGAATATTTCTACCAAAGAAATTTAATTTAGACCAAGTGAAGAATGAAAGCATTACCCATTATTGTGTAAATATTAATTTGTGTTTTTTTATAATTTTACTTGTGCATGTAGTTAATATAATTATTATTTAAAAATATTTATACGTGTCTCATATATATGTAAATTTTCCACCTCATTGATTCTGATTCCTGACTAGACTATGTTACTGATTAAATTGTGATATACAGAGCACCGTATGGAAAGGTTTATCTTTGGGTTCTCCATTTCTGATGAACAATTTATGTGCCGAAAAAAGTCGGTGGAGGTTTGCAACATTTCCTCCTACGATGTACACATGAATAATTGTGCAGTTCAATCAGCAGTGGTTGTATTTTTCAAACTTCTCAAGAAAGAAGCTGAGGTTCCCAAATTAGCCAAATAACCTTATTTAGGCCTACTGCGGTGACATGCTCATGTGAAACAACAAAGAGTTGGAATCATCGGATATAGTCGATACAAATCATTTTTCGACACTTATTCACGATGTCCATCATAAAGTGTATTGTGAGTTATATAATTGCTTAGCCTATAAATATATGTTACATGTATCCTTAGAAAAATACTACATGTATCCTTAGAAAAATACTACAGATCATGAGTTAGAACTAAATAATTAGGATTAAAGAGTCCTTGCTAGCTATATTATCAATTACAGATTCCATCGAGTTCATTATAATTTGAATTGTATTACTTCTTTTGAAACCTATTACTTCTTTATATACAAATCACATTATAAGTTAAACTAATAAGTGTTTTACAAATATTTTCTCTAAATAATAAATTTACAAATAAGAAAATTTATTTTTCTCGTGCAATGTAGTTGAACCACAATAATAATGGAGAGAAAACTTGAAAATTTATATTCAAAGTGTTTTAGATCTAGAAAATAATTTTATGTTTTCAAACAATTACATTATCCATGTTTTCTATTTCTTGTTTTTAACTATGATTTATGAAATTTATTTTCAAAAAAGGATGATTAAACATCTCATTGTTTTTTAGAAATAATTTATTATTTTTTTAAAAAAATAATATTTAGTCATGTGGTAAACTATGATACTCCATCCGTCCCTTTTACAAAACAGGGGCATAATTATATCGTATTTACCCCTACACGTTTATTTAAAATGTATTTATATTTGTGTCTGAGAGTGCTTGTCACAGAGGAAATTCATTATTTTATATCAACTAATTAATTAAAGTGAAATAAAATATAGTGTATAGTTACATATGTATTTTATCCATATTGCATACTAATAAGAACCAATAGTTTTGTTATTCAAAATTGCTAGTATATGAAAAGACGTGCTAAGAAAAAAAATTATGTAAAAAAATTAGATAAATAATTGATAATATTTTTGATATGCACATGTCACTACGCCATAAGTGCTCATAGGCAATATTTTTAGAAAGCGTTGCACTGAAAACGTTGCGGTAGCTCTGAATTTTTGACTCTTTTGCAACACTGCTAAAATAGTATTGCATTAGATAAAATTTCGTGTTGCATATTACTCACGGTGTTGCAGTGAATGTAACACTAACGAATGGTGTTACATTAGCTATTTTTTTTTAATAATTAATGCTGACGTGGCAGTGGGGGACCCACCACGGCTGACGTGGCAGTGGGGCCCATGCTGAGGTGGCTGGCGGGGCCCACTAGTGGGCCACCACTGCTGACGTGGTAGTGGGCCAGTGCTAACGTGCCAGTGGGGGCCCACCACTGCTGACGTGGCAGTGAGACCCACACTGACGTGGCAGTTGTGGGGCCCACATCTGCTGACGTGGCGTCAAGTCCCATGCTGACGTGGCATGTGGTCCCCATCACAAGCATTACATTTAATATGGTAGCGTTGCATTTGGTTGTTTAGTGTTGCATTTGTATTTTCTAGTCTTTATATAATAATTAGTATAACCCGATTGCTGAATCAATTTTTTAAAATTTATTTTTGACGATCCAACCATACGGATGTTAATATCTGACTATTTTGGTGGTGCTAAATTTTTTTAAAAAAATTTCAATTTTATTCTATGTGATTTTATACCAGTCAAACTAGACTTTCTCTGTAACTAGTGTTGTGCTGAATGCTGAATCAATTTTTAAAATTTATTTTCGACGATCCAACCGTACGAATGTTAATATCTGACTATTTTAGTGGTGCTAAATTTTTTTAAAAATTTTCAGTTTTATTCTATGTGATTTTATACTAGTTAAACCTCAAACGAGACTTTCTCTATAACTAGTGTTGTGCTGAATGCTGAATCTATTTTTTTAAATTTCATTTTCGATGATCCAACCGTACGGATGTTAATATCTGACTATTTTAGTGGTGCTAATTTTTTTTTTAAAAAAATCAATTTTATTGGTGGTCCCCCACTACTGACGTGGCACTGTTAGGCCTCACTGCTGACGTGGCAAAAATGAGCTCACTGCTGACGTGGTACTGGTGGGACCCACTGCTAACATGGCAAAATGGACCTCATTGCTGACGTGGCATGTGGGCCCCATTGCTGACCTGGCCCACATTTGTTTCAGCTTCACATTTAAAGTAAAACTAAATTTTGTTGCATTTATGTCATAGTGGTGTTGCATTATGACCAATATACAATACTTTCAGCGGTGTTGCGTTACACAACAAAAGCGTTGCATTAGAGGCCAAAGGCAATGGCCGTAGATGCAACACTCAAAAAGTGTTGCCTTCTTCAATTTCAGGCCTAAGACAACACCATTTGGCATATAAGGCAACATCAGAGAGCATTGCATATGAGCACTTATGGCGTAGTGTGTCTTGAGTTATAATATAAAATAATAATATTTTTATGAAATTTTTTAATAAAACCTGCAACTTCTTCCCAATTTTTTTTAACTTTTAGCTAGACCGAAAATATTTTTCCTAAAAATTGTTTTTGAATTTATCAAATAATTTTTTAATCTATTTTTCAAAATTGTTATTGGATCAACTTTAACTTATAGATAAGAATTAGTGTAGTATGCATGTGAAGAGAGATAGTCTATATATAACTAGAAATGAATGTTGTTCATATTGCATGTTAATAAGAACAAACATATATAATTGATTTTATTTGACAATAAAACTAGTATTGCATGTATGTTGTAGATGAGTTTTATCTATGTTACATGCTAATAAAAACAAACATATATAATTAATTTTACATGACAATAGAACTAGTATTGCATGTATGTTGTAGATGAATTTTATCTATACTACATGCTAATAAAAACAAACATACATCCTTGACTTTGCTTTACAGATAAGAATTAATAATTGAATAAACTTTAATTTATAGATAAGAATTAGTGTCCTATGTCTCATAAGAGATAGTCTATGTATAGCTAGAAATGAATGTTGTTTATATTGCATGCTAATAAGAACAAATATATATAATTGATTTTATTTAACAATAAAACTAGTATTGCATGTATGTTGTAGATGAGTTTTATCTATATTACATGCTAATAAAAACAAACATATATAATTGATTTTACCTGATAATAGAACTAGTATTGTATGTATATATGTTGTAGGTGAGTTTTATATATACTACATGCTAATAAAAACAAACATACATCTTTGACTTTGCTTTATAGATAATGATTAATATTTAGTTTTATCTATATTACATGCTAATAAAAATAAACATATATAATTGATTTTACCTGACAATAGAACTAGTATTGCATGTATTTTTTAGATGAGTTTTATCTATACTACATGCTAATAAAAACAAACATACATCTTTGACTTTACTTTACAGATAAGAATTAATAATTTTTTTAATCTATTTTTCAAAACTGTTATTGGATCAACTTTAATTTATAGATAAGAATTAGTATCGTATAGTCTCATCAGAGATAGTCTATATATATATCTAGAAATGAATGTTGTTTATATTGCATGCTAATAAGAACAAACATATATAATTGAATTTATTTGACAATAAAACTAGTATTGCATGTATGTTGTAGATGAGTTTTATCTATGTTACCTGCTAATAAAAACAAACATATATAATTGATTTTATCTGACAATAGAAATAATATTAATGAGTTTTATCTATACTAAATACTAATAAAAACAAACATACATCCTTGACTTTGATTTACAGTTAAGAATTAATATTTAGTTTTATCTATACTACATGCTAATAAAAACAAACATATATAATTGATTTTACCTGATAATACTAGTATTGCATGTATGTTGTAGATAGGTTTTATCTATACTACATGCTAATAAAAACAAACATACATTCTTGACTTACATTCTGACTTTACTTTACATATAAGAATTAATGTTATTGGTCCAGTTTGAGGTACCTTATTTCCAAAAATAAATAACTTATTTTTGGAAATAAGACGTAAATGTATATGTTTCTGAAAATAAGTACTTATTTTTATAAAATAAAATAAAAATCTAATCTTTAATTTCTAAAATAAATACTTATCTTTAAAAAAAATGTAAATCGCTCTCATCATCACTCTCCTTCTCCTCTTTCTCAAATTTTTGGACAGTAAAAAAATAAAAATGATTGAAACTCAAATTTTGGTTAATTTTTTAATTCCAACTCCTCCGTGCAATGTCTTTAATACATACATAACAAAAGATTGAGTATGAGTTGGACAAAATTAGGAGAAAATCATCGATGCCGAAAATTAACTTATATCGTTGTCTTTGTTCACTTAGCTGAAGATCTTATTTTGCAACTAAAGTTATCTTGTTCTGGTTTTCATTGATTTTATTGATGATCAGAGTTGTATGTTGATGGACGGGGAAGATGTTAAGAACTCTTTTCTTATGCAAATCAGATTAATTATTTAGCAATCTTATTATAAAAAATTTCAAGCAGAACTGTGTTGGCGGGAACCAAAATTTAAAATAAACTGCAACTGATATATTATTATTTGCTATTTGCTAATACACTTTCTGTAGATATATTATTTAGTTGGGCCTCCGATTTATATTGATGTCCTCATGTGACTCATGTCTGTACAAGTCTACTTTATGGATCTACCAGTGAATCGGCAACTGAAGTCTAATGGAAGGTTTGGAATTTGAACTAATACCACTTTTAAACACTGTGTTGTTAATTATAGTGAAATCCTAATTTTCTCGTTAATTTCATGCAATAACTAAACTTGAGAAACTCGGATAAGTTAGTCCATCACTCTACATGTTTACGGGGAGAGGGTCAGACAAATCTTGTAAGTATTTATAAATAATAATATTCTAATAAGATAATCAGGGGCGTGACAAACATTTTCGGGGCTCAGTGTAAAATTTTTAAATAGGCCCTCATGCATGTTTCGATATATATTAAAATCAATAAATTATATATTTTAAATAAAATAAACTATCGAAAGATATTATAAACAAAAAATAATGTGTACCAATTATACTTAAAAATAAATATTTTTCTTGCATGTTTTTTTACAAAATCATCAATAACACTTTCAAGGTCAACTTCCTAAAAGATCACTTTCAATTCTCATCAAAACAAGTTCATATAAAATGGAATAAATTTGGTGAGGGCTACCCAGCGGCTAGCTCCGCCCCTGAAGATATCGAATCATGTCAGCTTGTATCGTTGTACTCATCATAGAAATAGTATGTTTAAAATGAACTACTCAAATAAACATTTTACATATGCCTGTTAGTTTTATTGAGTTTGAGGCCTGGACGAGTATAGGTCTACATATTATTTTTACCAAATTGCTAAGTTTTTTGTATTGGCCCGTGCTGAGTTTCTCAGTTTGTTTGTGTGCTCGTGAAGAACGTCCATCGAATTAGGTGGGTGATTTATTTTGCATTAGTAAGTGGTTGGCTATTGAAGTATCCTATACGCATCATGCTGTAGACAACTAGACCTGTTTTGTATTCATTTGCGCTTTGCATTTCTTAAGTTTGTATAATCCGAGTAAATTTTGAATTGCAGTTCATTGTATTCCTTAACTCTGTAATCTGCTAAATTTTGTATTCCTTTGACGCATTTTGAAGTTAGGATGCAATGAGTAGCGAGTTCCTAAGTTAATAGATGTAATGTGTCACACCTCAAGAATTAACTAGTCGGTTTCATAGTTAATAAAATTTATAAAGGAATGCAAAAATGTAGCAGATTTCAAATTTGAAATATGCAATATGCTACATTAAACTTTCTGCCAAAGTAAGAAAAGGCCAAAACTAAGGAAGACAAAGTACAATCTGTTCTTTTGGGACATTGGCTTTGCTTTTATTTGCTTATATGATTATATATTTGAGTAAAGGGCCAAAAGTTTTCCAGAGGAGTTCCTGAGAGCCAATACAACTTAACAATGTTAATTTTACAAAGTCAGCGTAGTTTATATAAAACATAACTTACAACAATGTAGAGCAGCAAAGTCGCGTATAGGTCATGACGAGCATCAGGGAAGCGCGTTAGTTCACCTTGTTGAGACAGTATCTGTCTGAAAGCAAGTCGATAAGATGGTCCAGTGACCAAACTCTGCAGCTTGAGAGCATCGAGAGGATTGTTCCCTAAAGGATGCATCGATTTAGCATTTTGGGAGGTTCTTTCCATGTCTTTTCATTCATAACCATTGGTTTTGTTAGAATAATATATGATCCTGGTAAATCGTTCTACTACCACCTTAAAGTTTTAAGATAACTGGTAATTTAACATGGTATTAAAGCGTGACCCACTCTTCGACCCAAAAAAAAGGGCTTTCGAGTTGAAAAGGGAGGAAGGACAAAATCCCATGGCTTAGTGTGTGTGTGTGTTATATAATTTACGGCCACATTTGTTACCGACTTCTTTCACTTGAATAATTTTTTAACTTCTGATTGTCAGAACAAATTATATCTTATATACAAAAAGTCTGAGAGGGATATTCCGGTTGTCGGGGAACCTCCAAATTCAACATTGTACTATGAGAGAGCAAAGTCGTTGGTTACATAATTGTAAATTTCAACATAACATTACTATATATTTGTAATTATTGGTTGTCACCGTCTGTTATGAAATATGACTTTGATATTTTACAATTACAAGTAAAATATTTATTTATTAGTATTGTAAGTTGCAATATGAATGTTGTTGGTCATTTTAAATTACCCTAGACGATTATATCTAGAACCACAAAAAGTAAAGACTTTGCAGTAGCTTACCTTAATATTCTGTGGCATTAACGCTAATGACTGATACCAGTATGAGACTCAAATCTAGAAATTCTCTAACACTGGTTAAAAGAACTCGAAGTCCAAAAATTTACCCCCAGACTTAATATCAGCCCCTACCATTCTTTTACTATTGCTTCCAAACCCCACTGGATCAATTGGTGCAGACTTTGCAGGGATCTCAGCTTCCATTGGCATCGGCACCTCAGGCGGCGTGCTGCAGCGTATCAGAGCCCAATTCACACCTTCGAAAAAGGCATGCTGTTTGATCTCAGCTGCTCCACGCTTCACTCCGAATCGATTATGTGGCTCCTTCACAAGCAAGGCTTGGATCAGATCCCGGCTGGCATAGCTAGTTGGAGGTGAGTCTGGAAACTTCAACTGCTGCCCAACCACGTTGAACAGTGTTGCACGGTTTCCTGATCCCTTGAAAGGGGTCTTGCCATAGAGTAGTTCGTGCAAGAAAATGCCAAATGTCCACCAATCAACTGCACTACCATGGCCTTCTCCCTTGATTATCTCCGGGGCTAAGTATTCATGAGTGCCGACAAAAGACATGGACCGGGCTGCAGTAGGCTCTGCAACAAGCTCGGGGAGTCTGTTCACATGAAAGCCTGGCTCCGCTCGGGGTCTTCGATTGCCTTTCTTGTTTTTCTGAGGGAAAAATCGAGGAAGGAAGCAGGCTGGCTGTATGCATGCTGCTGAAGGCTCCATACAAGCAGGCTGAACACAAGATGCAGCTCGTCTTGAAGGATCTGAATCAAATGCTGAGTTTCTCATGAGTGTGGGTGACACTGCACATCTTAAGGAAAGATCAAAGTCGGATAACATTATATGGCCATCATCGCGTACCAGCACATTTTCAGGTTTTAGGTCCCTATACACAACTCCTAGCATATGGAGATACTCGAGTGCTAAAAGAACCTCTGCAGCATAAAACCTGAATGCCATGAATGAAAAGAGGTTACAGTCCGTCTTAGAGTCTTAGTAACCCAATGGGAAAAAAGTAAAATCAATATCGCATCAGTCAAAACAAAATTGCAGCAGAACATACAACTATACAAGTGACAAGTCTACTTAATTCCCAATCTGAGAAATCACTACTTAGATGTATAACAGAATAAAAAACAGAAACAATATCAACAGAATGCAATTTTTTCACATGAACTAGATAATGTAAGAAGACTAGCAACATACACTCCTCTTTTATTATCTTCTAAATTCCATGTGCCATAAATACAGTCCTCAATTTGCATGACCAGGTTCCAAGTCACCGGTCACTGGGAGACATTTATCTTCTAAATTCCAAGTGACATATATACACACATTTGTATGTCTGGGTGTGAGTTCTTGTGTTTCTGTGTATACTTCTGGACCCTGTCCATTGGACTAACTGTGGTATCGATATAATATATGTAACCAGCAATATACTAGTAAATTCGACTGCAACAAAGGGTCTTAATTCTAGCACAATACGCATGACTATTGTCAAACTCAAAGTAGACTCTAGTAACTGGAATTCTACTTATAGAAACCGTTATATACAAATATTCATAAGAAAATATATAACAATTAATGTTCTAACTTAATGGTATGACCTGCAGAAAAGGTAATTATTAGGAGAGGAATAAATAAACTAAGCATAATTAATATTACGATCAATAACATACCGTGCTGCATACTCCGAGAAGTGTTTACCAGGTTGCCGCTGCCTCAAGGTGTGCAAATCACCGCCTGGACAATTTTCCATGACCAGGCACGTGAATCTATCAGTTTCAAAGTGAGTATACAAAGTAGGCAAGAACGGATGGTCTAGCAACTGCAATATCTCCCTCTCAGTCTGAGCTCTAGTCAACTTTTTTCTGCTCGCAAGGGAAGCCTTGTCCATAACTTTCATAGCAAAGTGACACCGAGTCCCACTCAACTCTGAGAGATACACACTTCCAATATCACCGCAGCCAAGCCGTTTCAGTAACTTAAAGTGACTCATTCCCAAATTTCCATCCCGCAATCGAATGGCAAGAATAGCTTTCCACCTAGGATCATTTCCTTTATGTGGCTTATTAGCAATTCCAGTAAAATTACTCCAACTACTATCATCACTAAGGCCACTACTATCACTTGCTCGGCTCATGCTGGTTTTCCCACTCTCAAGAGAAAAATCACCTCGAATGCTTCCTTTAGTACTTTCATAATTCCTATCAACACTAAACATTCCATCACTCATCATCCCATCACTTCGATATGTACTGGTACAGCTATATACAAGGCTCATAGCACTACCAACACCTGTACTATCTATGCTACTGTGGGGACTTACGTTACCACTGGGAGGCAAAGAGGCATCCCAAACACATTCTTTTTCCTCAGAATCTAAAGGGTGTGGAGAATTCTCTGTATTATGCGATGAATGAGGAGCTGAAACTGGTGTAATCACCAGCCCTGCTTCATTAACCTCTTCGAGAAAAGGTGGACTTTTCTTGATCCCAGAAACTCGAATTGAGAGATCTTCTATGAACGGGCCTTTTGTGGACAAACTTTTCATCAAGCATTTGCCATCAGATTTGGTTTGTCCAATAGGCACATAGACTGGCCTCATCAGATCCATATCAACAGGTTCCGGAGGATGACTAGCTCCACGGAAAGAATCAGTGCCGCTATCACTTAATGAGTCACTGCTTCCTTTAAGTGTGAAAACATCACAAGTCAGTTCATCACTCTCCTGCACAGGCTCTTTTCCTTTCCAAGCTCTTGCAGAGTTTCGAGAGTTTAAATCTTGAGGATCTTGTTCATCATATTCACTTGCATCTTCCCTCACGATAGTCAATTGGGCATTAGATATTTTGCCATTTATAGGGAATTTCCCTGGAAGAGCTTTTGATTCAAAAACTCTTTGCATATCTGCTTATTGTATATATCATCACACGAAACCTAGCAACGAAGATCTCTGAAAAATTTTAAAAACTAATTTTACTATAGTATTCATTGTGTCACAAGTCTACAGATTGAACCCAAATCACAGATTCAAAATATATATGTACATAAGCTTTTCTAGGTCACATAATCAAATAGGCAGTCCACATTAACAGTACATTCATTGACAGAATTCTAAGGATTTAAGTTGTATTTGATCGTCTGACTGATAACATATAAAATAATGTCTAGTGCATATCACTCTTTTCCTAAAACTAAACGTCAACCTTAAAAAATCTGATGTAGTCTTATCGAGGCCATACTTCAACCATCTCGGAGTAAATGTAAATAATAATAATTTTAGTTCATTATAGTAGCTCCACAAACTTGTTAGTCATAGAACACTAGTAAAATCATCATCTCCAACTTTAGATCAAGAAATCAAAAAGTAAATGACCCTTCAAACACATATAATTAGAGCTTAGAATCTTAGTTACAATCAAACAAAAATACATATTATTCAAGAAACAAGATAATTAAACAAACGAAGCAAAACCCAAATTTGTGTCCCAAATATTCCAAATAGAAAAGGCCAAATGCAATACAATACACTACAATAGTTTTCTATCACAATCACATTTTCAAGTTTCAACATAAAATACATCAAAATTATTCAAACATACATAACTGCAGATATAGTTAAATTCAACACAAGCCCATTTCATTTAACATCGACAAATAAAAAACCCCATAATTCAGAAATTATACATAAAAAGAATTTAAGTGCATACCAGAAGATAAGAAACAAATGTGGATACGGGGCTTGAACAAGAACTTGATAAACACAGCTAGAGGAATTATAAATATATAATCTATATAACAAGATAAAATTTTGAAATGTGGGAAAGAATTAACAAAAAAAAGAGAGAATAACAGTGTGTATATGCAGCTAGCTAGCTACTATTAATAACTAAAGTGAGCAAGATGGGAATGTGATTGATTGTAGTAGTAGTACTAGTATAAACTTTTGCTTTTTGAATATCTGTTTCTTTAATTCTTGGTTTATGTTTGATTTAATCCTTGTTCACTTCATCTTTAAGTGGGGTTTATGAGTTTTAGCTCACTTTATACAGAGTGTGTTGTTTATATAATCAGAATGTGTGAATCTGTGTTGAGAAAAGGGTAAAGAGAGGGGGCTATGGACCCATTAATGTTCCTTTATTGAGCTACACTTCTTTTTAGGTAGCAGACAAAGGATCTGTCACTCTTACATAATTACATGCCAATGGATCTATCTACAGTAGTAGTACTAGTACCATTTTTTGTTGACAAAGATTCAGAATATGAACGGGTAGAAACTAGTAAGATTCATTCGATTTATGCATGTTCAATTATTTTTCGACACTCGCTCTATTTTCTGGATGATAAATTTATTTTTAAGTATAAATTTTTATAAAATGACCAGCATTGGAGTGAATGTTAAAAGACAATTTTTATTCTGAGTCGCTATCTATCATCTATCTTATGTGCACAAATTAACGCAATCCTTTTTTTTACATCATTCAAGCAGCGATGGAACTAGGATTCAAACTGACCTGGCTCTGAAATGTTCTATAATAAATTTCTTCTTGATTTTATAGGATTATTCGGGGCTCAAAATAAAGTTTTTCCTTTTTTTAAAGGATAGCATGAGACTAAACGTGAAAATTTTCATTGATTTTCCAGTGACTATAGCCAAGGTTAGCCTCTCCCCCGTTCCTCCTCCTGCATTCGCATTCATGATTCTACTCCGTATTTACTAAAATTCGACGATAGGTGTAGATAACATCCTCATTTTTTTTGTTAAATTTAGGTAAATTAGAAAGATGAAATGCACCAAGCTTTTTACAAGCACGCCATAGTAACGGCCATGAGTCCAAACTAGCTAGAGTAGAAGATTAGGTAGTTTAGGACAAATGTAAACAATGTAATTCGGAAGATTTGGTTGAATTTATGCCTCAAAAACTGAGTTAATAAAGTGTTTAGAATAGATTTTTGAGATGCAAGATACAAAAATTTGAAAAGAGAGGTGGTAAAATTGTTGAATTTTATATATCTCGTAATTTCAAATTTGTTATTTCTCTGTAACACGTTTCATGAAGGACTTATCCTACGGTCGAGGCAAAGTTTAACAAAATTTTGAATCGTTACATGGAACATGATTGTATACCTTCAATGATTTGTTCAAAAGTTGGAATAACTAGACTCGTAATGTTGTATTCTGCAGGTGTGTTGCCATGTTACTTTCAAACATGGCATAGGATCTGCCATCTTAATAGTGATGTGATAAAAATATAAACACTGATACCTAAGTAACATCCAAATAGGTAACTTACTTTACTGTAAAATGGTCAAGTGTTTCCTGTATGTATGTAAGTTTTCAAAAGGCTATTTAGCTTGTTCTAAAAGAAGGCCAAAGAAAGTCATAAAGTTTCTGGTGGTCCATAATCAAGTGAGAAGAGAATCATTCAAAGAAGCCAACTAATCTTCATGAGATAAAACTTGTGTTCCTTTTGTTAGTTTCAATGCAGGACTAGTATTTCAGGTTTGTTGTTTGTCCCTTTTGGAAAAGGAAGGCTCTTGGTCACTCACTCAATATTGTTGGGTTGGTTTGAACGAGCTGTTCCTCGGTAAGTGTTTAGGACATCTTAAGTTGATTTTTATAACAGCATTCTTTAAGTTGCATTAGTTATTGAGATATTATTTAAATTGCTGTTCTTTTATTATTCAACTTCTACTACATATAATTATTTGCAAAGAAACCACGATCAATTAAAATCAATCTTTAAATTTACATTTTTATTGAAAATAATTACATTTGAATTTTCTATTAATTTTAGTTGTTTTCAGTTAGTTTTGATTTTAACAATTTTATAATTTAGTTGCTTAATTTCAGAAGTCATAACTTTGCAAATAATATTCTAAAAATTGTATATTTTTCAAGAGAAGATTTCTATTTTTACAATACAAATGTGAGAGTTATGTAAATTATGAAAAAGCCTTTTCATAATTTACATTTCTTATTACCTATATAATTTCGAAAGTATACTTTAAAGACCTCAAAAGTAATTTTATAGGCGAAGGGGTAATTTTTTATAATAATTATACATTTCCTTTATTGACTGATATATAGGAATAAATAGAATTATATTAGGGGAACCTTTTTTTTTACGTTAACCATCTGATAACAATCGATAGAATTTGTGATAGAAATTTATCGCAATCTTAAATTTACGAAGAAATATTTTATTTACTCCGCAAGTTATATTTTACGATATAATACTTGTTTGGGGCAAAGTTTCTATTGAAATAAAGTTTAACTGATACAATTTTGAAGGAAAATTATAATAATTTTTATTTTGCAACAAAAAAGTTCATCATTTAGCATCTTACGACGGATGTGTGGAATTTTGTTACCAAGTAAAAGAACGGGTAAAAATAGTAAATAATTACTCAATTAAAAAATAAATTAAATAAATATTTAATTTATAATAAAATGAATCTATCACAAAATCTCATGCCTCAAAAACTTAATTACATATGTCGTTGGATCAAAATATGTCATGGCCCGGCTTGACCTTGCCGAGGACTTTTAGCAACTTCTAAACGTAAATTGTATGTTACATTCTTTTCTGTAGTTGCACAGGCTTGGACTAGACCCTTTTGTCTAATACATGCTTATAGATAAACATAAGCAACTTGCCTAGAGCCGGCCTTGTTGAGCACAAGTGGCTTATGTTAATGAATGGGGAATTGCAAAAAACAAATTTTTTGGGGCACAAAATTTGTTTTAGATATAAAAAAATTAGGGGCACGTGATATCCATTAAGGATGATATGTTGTCAAATCCTTATTATGAAACACTCGTGAATGATTTTATTAGCAAAACTGTAAGAAAAATAATGTTTCAGAAATACAGAATTGTATATATATTTGTTTTATTATATGGCACAAAATTTGAAATGGCTTGGGGTTTCAAATTTTTCGCGGCCGGCCTGAACTTGGCAATTACTAAAAAGATTTTGTGTGTGTTGCAAATGCATGCTATGGTTGACTCGCACAATCGCCAGAAGCGTGATGATAAATTAACAAATGAATCTTTGTAGGTAGCTTCACTAATCTTTTAAAGGCATATATTCTATATAATCCAGACAAGAGGAAGGTAATCATTTGACAACTGTTGTTTTAGAATGATGAAATGAGTTGGCTTAAAACAAAACTCTGATGCCGTTCAGTTTGATGTTTCAATTAAAAATGAGGCACACAGCAAGACTGATGCAGAGTACAACGTCAGATAGATTTGAAATACCAATCTAGAGCCCGGACTAGTCAAATTATGATCGATCTCCTATTATGCTAAACACGCTATTATGTGGTCGTTCTAATGAACTTTGAGCCTTAATTAAGAAGCCAGGTGAAAAGAAATGCCATTGTACAATGAGGGAAGAAATTTCAGCACTATAACAAAATTAGACACTGAAATTGGTTGATGAAATAATGGATGCAAGTTGTTTTAAAAGTTTGATTGGTGGTCTGATTCACTTGCCTCATAGCATCCCTGACATTACATTAAAATTAGTTGAACTTATTTCATGGTATGTGTATTTTCAAGCTCTGTATCATTTTTGTTCTGTTAAATGACTAATACGATACGATGTAAGGACGATTAATTCATGAATATAATATACACTGATCACGCGTTCAAGATTCAATCTAGCCAGGTTCTCGGATAGAGGTTAGGCTGGTTTGTGAGTGTACATTTGGATCCATATCTACTCTTTTGCTTCTACTGCCATTTGTTGGAGCTTAAAGATACAAAAAAAAACACACACTGTCTCCATCGAAAGCAGATTAGTAAATTGTGAGTTCAGTAGTTTGCCAAGCAATTTGGTTAAAGTAAATCCTTGATAGCTAGTGATTCAAGAACAAAAAGAAACGATTAAAATCTCATGTGATGATGAAGGTGCAACAGAAAATCAAATTTATCATGGACACACAAAAAAACATATCGATTCAAGAACTAGTTGCAGATGAGTTATTATTTTAAAGTATTGCAATTAACAAACAGATTTCTGATTAATCTATGTGTCAGAAAAGAAATGCGTATCTTAGGCGCCATATTGGTGTTCATGACTTCGAATCAAGGAGAAGTGTTGGAGTGGAGTCTTCAAGAATAGCTGGACTGACCAAGTTTTAGGATGGTGTGTTATTAGTATATTCTTTTACTAGCTAGAAGGCGCAGATCATTCACCAAAGCAAAGTACAGTTAAACCATGGTAAATAAATAGCTTGTAAACGGAAAATTTTATTCATTTATTAAAATTAAAAATATATTATCTTTATTATGTTTGTATCGAAAAAATGTTTCATTTAACAACTTTATTCATTTATCAGTATTATATTATAAACTATTTTTCTCTTTTAGATGGATTAATTGTTGAGATAGACACCTATAAATATGAGTGTGTGTCTCTCTGAGTATAATTTTTACCTAAATTTTCGATTCGAAGCACAAGCATTATTTAAATTCTAATAATATTATTAATTGTCTAAGGATTATATTTTGAAAAATGCTAGTTAATCCAAAAATTGTCCCATGTGTGTAATTGATAATTTTTCTATAATAATATGAGACCCGTCTGTATACATATGTACTCACGAATGAGTCATATATCATGTCACGTTATTTGGGATACGTAGCATTCCTCTTATTTTTGTTCCATTTACTCCCCTGAATAATCATATATTCACATCATAGGTTTACAACTATATTATTTTTGTGGTATATGTTACTTCCTTTTCGTCGAAAAAGCAGAAAAAACTAAGAAGAATATTCTCATTAATGATTACATCAATTAAAAGATACCTCGGTGTAAATTTTGAAGATACTCCATTATTTTTGGTGCGTATATGCAATATTGTATGTATATAACATATGTATATCAAAATAATCAAGCATGTGTTGTGTAAACAGAAACGAAATGTTAATGACTCGCATATTGTCGACATGCAGCATGTAAAAGACGTGGTATTATATAATAATTACATGTGCACATAATGACTGTATATAATTGCGGCTGCGGCGCAAATGAAATAGACCCTCAGAAACTGAGTGATTGTTCAGTCACTCATCGCCTTCACGGACTTGCGACTAGATCTTCAATTGTGAATTACGTACGAAACTATATATAGGAATCGGACTATACATCCAAAAAATGACACACACATATATTCGACATTTTATTTCCATTTCAATTATTTGCATATCTTCTAATTTATTGAACACTTGTCATTTTGACTCCTAATATGAATTTTACATGTCTCACATATATTATTGTATCAACTGGTTTGTAGTTTCCAATTCAGCAATGGCTTCCATATTGGTTTAAGTCAATACAATAGTTTGACGTTTATATATAGAGTAATGCTAGGGAACCAAACAAAATTCTTAAAATATTTTTTCAAAATGATGTGACAGCAGTGACGTGGCAGAATAAAATTTTTTAATTCGTGTATTAATTTGAATGCACAAGGGGTCCATTTTTTTATAACCAATTAAAATTATACAAGTATGTTTTGGGAATGTTTTTGGGAAATAATTTTGGGACTCTGACATTTTTCTTATATATAACTTGTTAATAGAACAAGCATTGACAGTTGATCTGTGAATAAAAGCTATACCACGATCTATACATTTATACTTGTTAAGTTAAATTATCAATGGATACTTGGGTTACTCGTTCATTTCTAGCTGTTGCGTTAAATTATTGATGAATAATTGGGTTCTTCCTTATATCTTCGTGTCGGATACTCGGATTCGCATGTTTGAGTATTTGATAGTTCGATACGGGGATTTTTCCCGCAATCCTAATTCAGAATAAATTTATTTTTAGAAATTATGATGAGAAGTTGTACGTGTTAATTAATTATTTTCACAAAATTAAGTATATGTGTCTATTAGTAAATATAAAAATATTAATACTCATATTTATTTTTGCACAAATGAGTATAATTTATTAGATATTTGTATTTTAAAAGAATACATTATATATTTAATTCGATTTACATATATTTTTTGGTTTTATTAATAATTTTTGATATACAAAACAAGAAATATATATAATTTTATTTTTATATATATCATGTTCTTTTACACTCGAATTTCCATATTATTACATTTATCATATATAATATTTTAAAAAAGTGAAAACCCGATGTATAGGACCACCAGAATGGTGTCCCGCCTCTGGCTCAGGGCCTTAGAAACCTTCTTGCACAAGGCCTTCAATTTTAGAAAAACTTCGGGGGCCTCATTTGTTACAAGAAAATACTTATTATATAAAATAATTAGATTTACTTTGAACTTTGTACTGTTTACCAAATAAAAACTAAAAAAATTATCAAAATTAGTATTAGATATATTAGATTAATTAAATATGAACAAACATTTTAGAATCAAAAAATAAACTAAAAATTGTTATCGCTATGAAGTAAAAGAACATAAAATATCACGCATGCATGGACATAATTAAGTCAATATCGAATATTTAGACTGTGAATAGGCAAGTCTCTACCACAAACATCATTAATTCTCAGTGAGTCAACATATAGGCCCGAGTATTAGGAAACTTTTGGTTTAGATGTTACGGGAGATTTCATTTTCTACCAAACACTCAGTCGGAAGCGGAGTGGTCCATGCACGTTTAGGTTTCTGGCCACTTGCATTCCTCATGCTCTTCACATTACTATTTTCTTATGCACGTTTTTTTTTCTTTTTTTAACGTTCAAGCTTCGTGGACGCTCCGACCATTTCATTCAACCGAACAATGGGCTCTTTCAATTTTTTTTAAAAAAAAAGTTTCAAAATGATATCCTATATATATGTATAATATTTTTTAATTGTTAAAAATCCAACCCTCAGCACTCGATGGTAAATTGGTAATAAGAGGGGCCAACATGAACCAGACGTCACAGTTGTAATCTCGTTTTCATGTAAATGTCTTACGTTCGAGTTTTTATTAAATTGAAATGATTACTTGCACATCTAATGCAAAATGCATATTCTACTGGATCCGTGAGATGTAATGTCATTGTTATTCTCATCCTCTTTTTTCTTTTTTTTTTATTTTTCATATTCATTTTTGCCAACAATTCAAACACCTCTTAATCTTATTGTTTCCTTCCTGTGTATGATTGCATGAATGGCTTTTACCTTTATTACGTCATTATCAAGTTAGAATTTGAATTATTATTTTTTAGGTTGTTCAATCAAGTCTAATTAATTCTTGTACGTACAAATCCGGTTAAAAAAATTTCGAGTCTTCGAGTTGGAGTTGATTGTTCTAAGTTACTACAGTTTGTATTATATCAACCAAATGAGAATCCAGCCTAATTTTATTAAGATCAATTCATTATATTACATTGATAATAGATTATTTTTAAGATCTAGCTCGAACCAAACGAAGAGTTCGTACGTCAACTTGAATTCTTTCTCGAGTTGAATGTCTTACGAGTCCAATTTTTTGTTGAGATCCAGCTTAAAATCGGATTGTATCACAGGATTCTCATGGACAAGCACTTGTTAAAAAAAATCATGGATTCATTTAGCTTATCTTATAAATAATTTATAAGCTGAAAAACATATGTATTTTGCAACTTATATGTTCCTTATAAGAAACGCCAAACAATGCCCATATATATATAATTAAATATATTTCGGAATTTTTTTATCATATCGGTAAATAGCTAGTTTAGAAAATAACTCCCATAACGAGATTCTATATTAAGAATATAAGTTTAATTAGTTATTGTTATACAATATTTTTGGCATAGTACTTTTATTTCTCTTTATTTCTAGTATTAATTTCCGCATATGAATTACGACCACTATGATGCTCCATATTTTTCACTAATATTTATTTTCAGATATTTCAGCAATCGAAGAATGCTTAGTTCTCCACCACGGCAAGATGCACCGAAGAACTGGGGAGTAGTTGTTATGCTACATTTTTGGTATAGTGCTTTTATTTCTCTTTATTTTTTGTATTAATTTCAATAATAATCAATTGTTTAATCTCCAAGATATCCTCTCTCTCTGAAACGAGAAAAAAAAATCAATCTCAATGCATTAATTACGGAAAATATCTCCAAACGATATCCTTCAAATTAGGAAGGTATCACAACGCAAAAATTATATTAGATAAAATCAATTAATTTTCATATTTAATAAATATATCCTTAAACTCTATCGGGGATATATCCAATTATAACAGAACTACGTGGGTTTGAACGTATATAAATACATACGCAGGCATCTTGACAAAAGAGATATGATACACGAGACAAATCGAGACACCTCTCAAGTCCAACTCAAACTTTTTTACAAACTCTAATCCCAATTAACAGTCATATTATTATACTTTTAGCTCTATTATTCCAGCAAGCCTCTGAAATTTGTTATTATGAAAATCCTTCGACAACAATTGACGTTAGAAAGAGGGGTTATTTTTCGTTTGTGGAGGACAAATGACATATCAAACAAACACAATACACATGGGGAGTAAAAAAAAGATTTTGGACAACTTCAATGGGGAACCGAACGATGGAGTTATGGCGTGTTGAATAAAATACAACGGTAAAGATGAGTAGACTACTACATGCAAATCATGGTGTTGAGACTCTCACCATTAAAAGAAACACAGTATCTACACATCATATCCATCTGACAAAATAAGTTTTTTTTTATTTTTATTTTTTGCAATCACATATATTATTTGTCATGCATGAGATATATTTTATTATACAAAAAATCGTGCGAGCTACAAGATTTTTGTTTTGATCATTATGGATATGTTTACAAGATTGTACGAGCCGCATAATTTTAAAGAAAAGTATTTAATCGCTATAGCAAAGCATACTATTTTTAACAAAATTCTTTCAAGGAGCATATTTAAAAATATAAAAAAACCGCGACATTTTTAAATCATCATATTTATGGATGCGTTTAGATTGTGTTCAAAATATTTTACAAATATTGTCGCGGTAATATATATATATACTTCAATATTTGCTTTTACAAACACGCGAACTCACTAGACGTTGCGATTCATATTTGTGACAATTTGTATTTATATTTACTTTCATGTAATTTTGTATTGTATTTTTCTTTGACATTAAATAAAAAAATATATAAATAATTAAAATAATAATTAATAATATTATATTTTTAAGTATTTTTTACAATATATATATTAAATATATATTTTTACATTATATTTATATTTAATCTTATAAATAAATAAATAAATAAATATACATATATTAATAAATATATTTTTATTTCATGTTGTGTCGTGCCTCCAAAATAACACAACACTAACATACTGGTTGGTATTGTTTTTTAAGATTAAAGCTTGGTCCACATAAATAGATGTAGTAACTGACTGACTTGTCTGCCATTTAGTTCTATCCAATTCTTTTATATTAGTGTAATTGTTATTTTTGTGTTAACAATACGTTGTTTTCAAAATTATTAACATATACAAATTTAAATTTGATACGTGTTGTAATTTAACAATAATAAGAAGATATAACTTTTTTGCATTATATATTAAAAGTTACAAATTTAATATAATAATAATTTTATTCACATGAAAAACTATCATCATATGTTTTCTTGTTTTGATTTTAATAATTATAAATTTAATAAAACCCTATTATAACTTATATTATGAGTATGTTAATAGTAAACTACATTTAGCTATATATATAAATATGAAATACGGTCAAGTTTAAAAAAATATTAGTTTGCTTCAATTCTAATAGGTTCATTTATAATTTTTTTTCTAACCTTCTAGTTAATTTATATTATTTTGTTTAAGTAAATAGATATTTTTATTTAAAATAACAATTATATATGAATAAATTGATGATTCATTTTTTGTTATAAAAATTTCTTCACTTTTATAAATGTAAGAGTGCTTTAGATTATATATATAATTTAGTCTCATTTACCTTGAACAATATAAAATATAAGTTATAAGAGGGTATTTATTAAATTTATAATTATTAATATCAAATAAAAGAATATACCAGGATAGATTTTCATGCGAATAAAAATGTTTATTATATTAATTTGTAACCTTAAATATTTAATGTAAAAAAGTTGTATTTTTATTATTATAGTTAATAGGTATTAAATTTAAATTTGTGTATATTAATAATTTTAAAAATAACATATTTTTTAATATAAAAATAATAAATAAAGTAAGAATAAAAGAATTAAGATAACCATTACTAAAAAATTACAAAAAGATGAGCTACTGGCGGAGAAGATATTAATATCACCTCCACTTCTGTTTCAGCTCATTGTGTGACTATTACTCTTTTTTTAAAGTCCTGGTTGTTATTGTTGCTTCATATTATAATAGAAGTTCTTTTGCTCAAAAGGAGGTAAAAAAAATATTTTATAAAATTTAAAAATAGTTTTCTGTAAAAAAAATATATTTTTTCCAAAAATTGTCAGATTTGAATATCAAACTTCTAAGTATTTTAAAAAAAATTAAAAGTATTATCATCATTTTTTATCACACGGCTATTTTAAATAATAATAATTCTAAACAAGACCTAAATTATTGTATTATATTTTTGTATTGTATACAAAATTAACGGGTTCTACCATTCAAACATAATCAACAAATGATTATATTCCTCATTTTAGGTGTTTGGTTGAATGTTATAATAAATCTATTTCACTTAAAAATAAATAATTTCTAATAACCATGTCTCATATCCATCTCTCTTATCAAAAATTCATAATTTATAGGTTTGAGTTATGAACTTTAAATTTTATTTTTTTCAATCAATTAAACACCAGGTATGTGATTGAAATGACATAAATTTATAGTGATACCTAAATAACATCAACCAAATCACCCATTAGTATTGTGTCAGAAAAAACAAGTAATATTATAGTGACCAAAATAAATGAATTGATCACAAGTATATTTGTTGATAAAAATTCATGACAAAAAGATACAAACAAAATTGCGAAGAAGACAATATTCTCTTAATGATCAATTTGTAAACAAAGTTTCTGGATCAAGTCATCTACTTCTTTAGCAAACCGGTATTAATAGGGAGAAAAGTGTTCTAACAATGCCCTTTATATATAAGCATGTTATGGTAATTGATAAGCACAGTGACATGAATACTGAACTTTTGAAATAATATATAAAAATAATCACTATATTTATTCACATGAATAATTAACATTTAATTGTATTTTTGTATCGACATTCATCGTTAATTATAAAGTTGCTGAATTCTGCAAAATTCCAAAATCCTTGGTCCTCAAGAATGTTGACCACGTTTTATTCTAAGATATACTCGTATTCAACGTTTTGGTGGTCAAGAATGAGTAAATTTCTAGTGTGAACAACTAAGTTCAATTATACACTTAATAGTATTTAAAACAGCCAGTAATATATCCCCTCTCCCCTCTTCTCCTATCCTTTTTCTCTTTTCTTTTTTTGACAAAATATCAATATTTTAGTTTAAATCACAATCAATTATATAAAAAACATATCTTCATCAAATTTAAAATCTTTAATCCTTTTAAATTTTTAAATTTGTTTTCCTATCTTTCAAATTTGATTCATATCATCTTTATTTATTTCTATATTCTTTGAACATTTTAATTAGTGTCATGTGTATGTGATAACTTTTTGTATGGAATTATGACCATGTTTTTATGACATTTCGGCCCTGATGGTGGTTATATATCGTTTATGATGATTTTATATGATATTAGATAACTTTGAGAGTTTTATGTCATAATATATATTTATGTTATATGTTTATCGACTTATTTGTCATCGTCGGATTGTTTTATTATTTATCAATGAAACGTTCATCATATCGTTTACTTTGCAAAAACAAACCAGTAACGGTAATTAAGTTGTACAATTACCGTTCGTAACTAACTTTATAGCATGAAAAGTTGAGATGGTTGATAAACGAGGAAATATATAGTTGAAGAGAGAGCTATGAGAGATACAAGAAGCTATTTCTAAGACCGACCAATATATGTATTTCGGTAATTCAACCTTTCCTTCAAACAACTTTATATATTGATACAGACAGCTAGCTAGGGTTGGTTTTTCTAGATTTTGACACGAGAAAAATGAACTTGAATATAAACATATACATACGTGTCTCTAGCTCTGTGTATTTGTGTGTTTTTAAATAAATGTAGTATTTGGTAAGCGATTTTAGTAGCAGGAACCAAAAAACAACTCCAAGAAAGTATGACCTAACCCAACTTAACTGCACAAATGAATAACAAAGTGACTTGAAATATTGTATCATGATTCATGATCTTAACAAAAGTCTCTTCTCATGCTCAGCTCCATGCAGCACTTTCTTAGCTCTGTCTTTCAATGGACACGTGGAGCTTGCAATGCCGTCCACTAATTCGAGATACGTCTTCAGATCATGACACGTGGCAATATTGACCATGTTAAGAGATGGAGAATTGTTGCAACACAGTCTTAGCTCTTTTCCCACGTCAGCATATAACCAGTGCGTGTCATGCACGCGCTTTTGAATCCAACTAGCCACAACATTATCATACGGAGCTAGGTTGTACCTTTTGCTACTATGGTTGATGATAAAACCTGGTATCTTAGTGATAACATCATTGGAGTTTACAATACGAAGTATACGAATGCCATTGGCTTCTAAACTTTTACTAAAACAATTATTTCCTACGCGCGGGCCTCCAAATGAAATCACTGTCACTAGAGGTAAGCCTTTAAGAGTAGAGCTAATATCATGTGCAGCCAATGTGCCTAGCGCTGCACCAAGACTATGGCCGGTGATTGTGATGCTTAGGGGCTCATCGCCGTATTTTTCGATAACCCTTCGAATCTCGTCTTTCAATGTATCTCGCAAACTAGGACATGTGTCAGTGTGTGACATGTACAAACTCAAAAATCCAGTTTCGACCATGAGTTGCCGATCTACCTGGCAATTTTGTAGAGGAGCTAGTGTAGTACGTAGATTTTCGATCCACTCGAGACATGTGGCAGTACCCCTTATCGCGATCACCACATCACGCCTGCCTAATCTAGCAATCACATCTTTGTCATCACATACTGCCACGTAACCTATCCAGTTGGATCGAGTAGTCACCCAACTTGGAGCCCTATCGATCCAACGTGGCATTTGAACACCGCACGTGGCACGAAGATTCTTGGTTACTTTATAGCCACAATTTTCAAGTCCGCATCTAGTGAGCACCGTGTCACGTTCGAAACGACACCTGCCATATCCCGGAGATGACGTGTCAAAGTCGAACGACCGGTAAGCGGCCTGGACGAAGCTGCCATACCGTAATATCTCACTTTTCAAGTCATCATCAAGAGGATCAAGCAATCCATCCCAATTATTGATCCCTTGATATTCCATCCACTTGTTGTTGAGCTTGACCTCCTTGGGGGCATTAAATTCGAGGGAGCTCATAGGATTCCAGGAACTCGTGATGTTAAACGAGTGTGAGTTAAATCTTACAAAATAAGTAGAGTTGAAAGTTGTTATCACAAGTTTCGAAGAAGCTAGATTGCATGGCGAAGCTACTGCAACAAGAAATCTCATATTTGAGGCTATATAAATTAAAGATATATATGAAATAAATCGAAAAATAGATAGGGAGAACGATAAAATTCGAACTGTTTGATATAAGTTTTGCAGTGAGAGTCCCAAACATTTATATTGTAGGAGAGAAATGTGTATGGTTTGCATGCATATGTGGACTGTGATAGTGAATGTATAGATCGAGAGGACGGCGGACTCTTGCATGAAAGGTTGTTATTAATTTCGGTATGATTTGTAAAAGAGGCAAGTATAAATATAGTTTTAAAATTCGGTTCATAAATGAGCTGAATTTAAATTTGACCATCATAGAGACACATAATTCGACTCGAAAGTTTATAAAGAATTTTGAATATAATGTTTGTAAATAGGTTCGTTAGTAGACTTCGTTACCATAGTTCGTGAATTATCAAATTTTTAAATTTTAGATTCGATATCTAAGAAAATTTGTGTTAGCACACTCATTATTTGAATTTTAAAATCTAGATTTTAAATTTATTTATTTTGGTTCACATTTTTTTATATTTTTATGTGTTGTTTTTGTGCTCATGAAAGAAAAAATAAATAAAGTCATCAAAAAAAATTATAAATTATCGTGAGGATGATTTCGTAAGGTGTGGTGTTCGTTAACGCAGTTGTTCATCAGTTATTCATGAATATGTTCATTAACAACATCTAATTTTTCGCTAATAAGTCAAATTCAAATAAATATTAGGTTTGATAAAAATTCAAATTCAAATTCGGCAAAATTCAATTTATATACACCCCTAAATATAAATATCTTGGAAAATCATAAAAAAATTATATACTATTATTGCACTTGATAATTGAGTTGGAGCTTCAATTACGAAGATAAGCAGTTTCAAACTCTTTATCAAATTATATCGAACTCTTCCTAAAATTCAATAAAATAAGTCACGCACAAAAAAGATACTTGTATCGATACATATGTGTAATGTGTACGTGCAAACTCAAGAGTGAAACAACTTAACAAAGTCCATAGATGAGTGAAACTACCATAAAACGTGGATGGAACCCCAGAAAAGCATTTCACTATTGTGGAATAAAGTTATGGATACGATGCAGTGAAAAGTTGATGATAACTTGGATTATTTTGAAGTCTTGACAAACAATTTCAGATTGAAATAATTTGGTGGTTATCCAAACTTTTCAATCGGATAAAATCAGAATGCAAGAACAGAGAATGATTATGTATTTTGTGTGATTTCTACAACTTTTTTTCCATCACCATGACCAAAACACTTACAAGTATTATATAGGTGTCCAACAGACATGTCTAAAGACATGAGACATGTCTAAAGGCATGTCCAAAGACATGTCTAAAGGCATGTACAAAAGACATGTTTAAAGTCATGTCCAAAGATTTATCTAAAGGCATGTCTAAAAAACATGTTTTTGAGGTCTACAGTTGTGTCTAAAAGATATAACTTTTTGAAATCAAATATGAAATTTCTGTACAACACTAACCTTCAGACTCCAGCTATGGGCACTGCACCCGGACCCTCGTTAATACCGAAAATCATAATATACTCAAACAAGCATGCACTCCGCACTCTCCTGACTTGTTTGATGAAATATTACAATCACATTGATCAACTAGTCAATCCAATTACACTAAAATATCTAGCAATCCTACCCCATTTTAGCGTAATCCAAGATTAACTAAAACAAAATCACAACAAACAACAAACTTATGCATAAATGAAATATCATGACGATTGAATTTCATATTAGTATATTACACATTCCAAATATTTGAATATCAAGGTGTCACAAATGATTGAACCTCTGTTATTCATAATGAATACTCGAAGATAATATACACATAAATTTACATTCTCAAATGTTCTTACTTGACACTATCTTTTACTAGCCTTGTGTCATAATCCTCCATAAGCATAATAAAGCCAGGTCCTAGCTTCTTGAAGTGGCTAAACTTCATATTCAAATAGGTAGCTCTTTTATTCTCGCACTTGCATATGCAATTTTTCAAAAGAACTATTAAGAAGATAAACTTCAACCTCCCCAACTTGCAAGTCTGAACACATACCTTGGGATGATACTCTTAATGTGTTCCAATCTCTAGATGTTAAGCTTTCCATATTGAATTCAGCACCTAATGTCAAATTAGATGGGAATTGGGTATCTCAACATGAGAGATTTTTGATGGACTTCAATCCCACCCCTACAGCCGATTTGTATACAAGATCTCTTCTCAATCCTTTGATTAAATGATCGGCTAAATTATGTTGAGTTCTTATAAACTCCACTGATATAACACCATGCATGATAAGCTCACGAATCATGCTATGTCTAACACCTAAGTGTCTAGACTTGCCTTTGTACACTTGTCTACAAGCATTGGTCATGGCAGACTCACTATCACATCTGATAGATATGGGTGATATCGGTTTATGCCATAATGGAATTTCATATATCAGATTTCTTATCCATTCAGCTTCTTTACCGGCTGTCGATAACGCCACAAACTCATATTCCATTGTTGAGTCAGTAATGTAAGTCTGTTTCGTTGATGCCCAAGAGATAGCACCTCCCCCAAGAAAGAATACCCATCCACTTGTAGAAGAATGATCTTCCTTATTGCAAATCCAACTTGCATCTGAATGACCTTCGAGAATCGAAGGAAATCCAGTATAAGTCAAATCATAATCCATGGTTCCTTTTAAGTACTTGAACACTCGGTTTAAAGCTTGCCAATGATGTGAACTAGGTTTGCTAGTATACCTGCTAAGCTTTCCAACATCATAGGCTATATTTGGCCTAGTGCTGATCATGGCATACATGAGGCTACCAATAGCTCTGGAGTATTCAAGTTGAGATACTGCGATTCCTTTATTAGGTAGGAGCTTGATACTAGGATCAATAGGAGTGCTAACTGGAGAATAATATTTAAAGTTAAATCTATTCAGAATCTTCTCAATATAATGAGATTGAGAAATTGAAATACTATTGTTCTCACGCTTGATATTTATACCAAGAATCACCTCTGCCTCCCCCAAGTCTTTCATGTCAAAGTTAGATAACAATAATTTCTTGATTTTATCCACTTGATTTTGGTCAGTACCAAAAATCAACATATCATCCACATATAAGCAAATAATAACTCCTTTATCAGAAGCATCAAACTTGCTATATACACATTTGTCTGCTTAGTCTAGGTATAGATTTAAATCTGTTTTCATCAAAATCAGCATCTCTTCTCGATAACCGTATTCACAGATACATAATCATTAGATTCTAATACATAGAACCTATATGCATAGGAATGCTCAACATACCCAATAAAAATACAATCTATACCTCTTTCACCCAAGTTTTCCTTTTGGGTTCAGTGAGCCTTACAACTGCTCTACATCCCCAAACTCTCAGAAAACTCAATTTTAGTGGCTTTTTATACCAAAGTTCACAAGGGGTAATTTTATTCCTCTTACTAGGAATCCTATTCAATAAATAACAGGCTGTTAACATAGTCTCACCCCAAAAACCTTTACTTAAACCCGAATAGGATAACATGAAATTAACCATATCTTTTAGAGTCATATTCTTCCTTTCTGCTATACCATTTTGTTGTGGTGTATAAAGAGCTGTGATTTGATGTATTATACCAGTAGATTGAAAATATACTGGATCATAATACTCACATCCTCTATCAGTACGTAGATTTTTAATCATAGTACTTTTATGTAACTCTACTTCTTCTTTATAGATTTTAAATTTATCAAGAGCTTCATCCTTAGCATGCAACAAATAAACATAGCAATATCTAGATGCATCGTTAATAAAAGTAATGACATACTTTTTATTTCCCAATGAAGGTGTAGCATGAAAATTACATAAATCGCTATGTATCAGTTCCAATACTTCAGAAATTCTGTTTATGTCTTTGTAATGTTTTCTGGTTATCTTGGTTAACATACATGTTTTACATTTTTCATTATTTACATCAATAGCAGATATGAAACTCATTTTAGACATATCCTTTATTCGTTTATAATGTACATTTCCTAATCTAGCATGCCATAATTCAGATTTATTCAAATTATTGCTAGCACTATTAGAAACCATGTAAGCGGATTCATTATCAAACGACATATTTACATTCAACATAAACATACCATTACATAAATAACCAAAACCAACAAAAGTGCCAAGTTTCAGGGTGTGTTTAAAATCCTTCCATGATGGTGGCAGTTTGTCTATAACACTAGAAACCGAAATGGATTCATCATTTTCATGTCGTGTTGAACAAATTGTCCCAAAATCCTTAACAGTTCATTATACTGTTCCATGACCGGTCTAGTATCAACCATTTTATAGTTAATAAAATTACTAACCAGAAACTTCTTGCTAGAAGCATCTTCAGCCATGTACTTGGATTCAAGGGAATCCCACAATTCTTTTGCATACTCAACATTTTGGTATATATCAAAAAAAGAATCAGACATACCGTTCAAGATGTGACCGCGGCAGATGTAGTCATCATTCTCCCATTTGCAACGCCTTCGAGTCTGTTCTACAGTTTCTTCCTCGATCATTTCTGGCATTGGAGTACTCAAAACATACACAACTTTTAGTGTGGTTAACAAGAAATGCATCTTCTTCTGCTATCTTTTGAAATCATGTCCCTCAAACTTGTCAAGTTTTGCATACTTGTTAGTCATGTCTTTTGCAGATTCGTTGTTCGTCATCTTCAGATAATAAAGTTGTTTCAATCTTTGTAGTGAAAAGTTGATGATAACTTGGATTATTCTGAAATCTTGACAAACACTTTCAGATTGAAACAATTTGGCGGTTATCCAAACTTTTCAATCGGATAAAATCAGAATGTAAGAACAGAGAATGATTATGTATTTTGTGTGATTTCTACAACCCTTTTTTCCCATCACCATGACCAAAACACTTACAAGTATTATATAGGTGTCCAACAGACATGTCTAAAGATATGAGACATGTCTAAAGGCATGTCCAAAGACATGTCTAAAGGCATGTCCAAAGACTTGTCTAAAAACATGTCCAAAAGACATGTCTAAAGTCATGTCCAAAGACTTATCTAAAAGCATGTCCAAAAGGCATGTTTTTGAGGTCTACAGTTGTGTCTAAAAGACATGACTTTTTGAAGTCAAATATGAAATTTCTGTACAACACTAACCTTCAGACCCCAACTATGGGTACTTCCCCCGGACCCCCGTTATTACCGAAAATCATAATATACTCAAACAAGCATGCACTCCGCACTCTCCAGACTTGTTCGATGAAATATTATAATCACATTGGTCAACTAGTCAATTCAATTACACTAAAATATCTAACATATGATGAAGCGTCACATTACTTTCTTTTTTTATTAAGCACAAAAACTATCAGCCAAAATAAGCTCCAACACACAGGAAGGAGGCAAAACAAACAAATTCGTAGTCCCTAGCAAACATGGAAGTTTAGCTATATTATGAGCTACACTATTTGCTTGACTTCGAACATGTTGAATTCTCACATCCAATCTTCTACGTAATATCTCACGACATCCATGTAGAGTAATACCGACCTCCGAATAGTAACTAGCTTTCTTCCTCAGAACATTAGTCACAGTAAGCGAGTTGGTTTCCAGCACGACTTTCTGGACTTTCATTGATTCAATCCATTGCAGAGCTTCATGAACCCTCGTTGCCTCAACCTCAAACACCGAAACTTTTCCTTCTATACACTTGTTTGCTCCTACTATAAATTCACCTTTATCATTTATCATAACCATACCCACCTTAAACGATGAGCCGCCTTCATGGATCGATGCATCAACATTCACCTTGTACCACATGAGGAAGAAGAAATTAAAAATCGCACTGAGTGGATTTAGTGTTGACAACGACTACCAACAGAGAAAGGCAAGAGTTTTAGTTGATTTTAACTTCAAAGTTGTGATTTAGTTGAAGCTTTTAAAGTCAAAAGACAATTACCATTCGTAAAACTAAAAGAAAATTTCCTAAATAATTAGCAAAACCATTTTATGAGTAAATTTCTAAAAATATACACATCTTATTTTAAGCACATTTATTCCAACTCAGTCGCGATCAATCAAATTCATTTGTTAGATAAATGTCAAGTTATTGATGCGTCGAGGCAAACAAAGATTATTGAGAAAGTTAATGGTAAAACTAAGATCTTGTTATGTATAATTTTTATTTTTCTAAATTGATTATAAAAATTCTCAAAAAGTCAATGTACTGTGCAATTTCTTAATTTTAAAATTCTGGATTACAAAATATTCAACATTTTCCGTAGCATATTTTAATTGAGCATTAGTTCTACACCTTACTAGTAGTGTTCTCTCTGTCCCAAATTAACTGTCTTTTTTAACTTTTTTGCGGTCAAATTAACTCAATTTTAACTGAAAATTACATATAATATATAATTGAAAAATATATATATATAATATGTCATTTAAAAGTATTTCTAATCTATTTTAAAATGTATTTTTCACTTTTTAAACTATGAAAGTATAATTTTTAATTTTCAGTCAAAGTCAAATGGATAATATATAAATAAAACTGCATAATAATTTTTTTTTCAATCCAACTAGCAGCGGGACATTGATTCCAAAAAGACGTACGTTGGAAAAGAGATACAAATGATAAGAGAGTTTGAAATTCGATGATTTTGTAAAAAATTTTGAAAAGATAAATCATTATAGCTTAATGGAAGTTGTGGTCCGTTTAAGCTTGAAACAAATTGTTAGATTTCTAACGTTTTCTATATTTCAATCGGATGAAACATGTATTTGTTGATTGTTAAGAATTTATTGTCTAAATTTTCGGGAACATTTTCATGTTTATTAATTAAATAATAATTTTTTTGAATGAAAGAAATCTATTCCATTAATTTTATTTCTTGATACAATTTATATACGAATAAAAGTATAAATTTTTTAGTTACATAATAAATATATTCCGTCAAAAAAAGTGATCTAGTAACTTTTCTCTCAGCCACTTTCTCCCCTTATCTAAAACACCTTAATATTTTCTAAATCTCATTTTAAATGATATTTGACTTTTTAGTTTAAACATAAAAAAAATTATATTTATATGTAATTTTTATTTTCAATAATAATATCAAAAGATAATTAAAATTAAAATTTTAATGTAATATAAAAATTAAAATTATGTATTAAATATAATAATTATTTTTTATACTTTAATATACGTATCAAATAAATTTGACAAATTTCTTCCAACTTATTGCTCTTGTAATCTGAACGGTAATAACGATTGTCAAATCACCAACTATGCCAACATTTTTAGAATTAAAAAAATTGATTAATTTATCAAAATATGAAATATATTAAGAAAAAATATTATTCTGATAAAATTACTTATTTATTTCCAAAAATACAACTTGTATAATTTAAAATGTTACTAATTTTCAAATTTTATTTTAAAGTTGATTCGAGTTGTAAAAGTACAAACTAATATAACATAAATCAACATTAAAATTAATTTCTTTGAAAAATAAAATAGAATTACATTTTGGATCGCAAAAATTGCATATCGTATTTTTGAAAATGAAATTTTGAAATTAGTATTTTTAGAATTATTTTTAAAAATAATTTTAAAAGGTAATATTTTGAATAATTTCCCTAATATTTACTTTTCTTTAAAATATTATAGAATTAAATTTGTAAAATAATAAAAATACAATAAATAAATATGTCCTTAAGAGAGAACTTATTAAAGTATTATCATAGAATATATTTAATGTTAATTATTAATATATTTAAATATAATATTTATAACTCTCAAACCACTAATAAAGATTAATAATTTGATACTGACTATCGTCATATATAAATTCAAGATATTTAGTATAATTTTATAATTATTTATATAAATTTAAGTTTAGAATATAATTAATAATATATTAAAATCTAATATTTATATTAACGCTTAAATTTTATTAATAAAATATTAAAATTTAACATGAGGAGTATAGTTACAAGACCGAAATTTAGAAAGAATTTTATTATTATATCTAAAATATTAAGAAAAAATTAAAATTTGTTACCTATTAATAAAATATTAAAATTTCATATTTATCTTATTAGTTTAAAAATTACTGAATTAAAAATTTCATTTTATGCAAATAAAAAAAGTAATATATGAAATTAATAAATGAAAAATGATAGAAATTCCAAAAATTGTCTTAGTTGTGTTGTCACGTGTATAATTGGTAACCTTATGAATTAAAATAAGTCATATGTCATGACACATCATTTGGAATTTCTACCATTACTCTTAATAAATATTAAATAAATATTAACTTATAACTCGTGCACACAGATACTATTAATAAATTTTATATTATTTATTTATATAATATTAATATTTCATTTAATATAATAATTTGTTTTATTATTAATTCTTTTTTACATTTTTCTAATGATATTTATATATTAATATTCATAATTTTAACTAAATAAAAGAGTTTGAATGATGATGAAATTGAGTTGAATATGAGTAAACTATATTAAATAAAAATTATAGGATAAATAAGATTCTTAAAATAGAAAATATATAATATAATTTAAATATAATATAATATTATCTGTGAGAAGTTGTATAAAATAAGAACAATCGGAGATAGAATTGTATGCATGATATATGTCCTTTCAAAAATTAAATGGTTAAGATGATTTTTATGGTTTATCTAAAATTGGCTCACCCCATTATTTCAAAAAAAAGTTCGTCTAGTTTGCTTATAACAATATAGTATAGATATATATAGGCAAGTGATTAAATAAAAATAATTTAGAATAGACAATATAAAATAAGATCTAAACCATATATTCAATCTAATTTAATGGTAAAAATGGCACCTAAACACTAATTAAATAGACTCTCACACACACACAATTCCACATAATCCCTCCATTTTTAATTTAATTTTTCCTGTTAGTTAGTGAATTTTTTTTCAAATTTAACTTCATCACATTTTTCTCCATCTCCCAATATTCAGTTTACATACCATATGTGTTATATTCAAGTGGCTTTTATTTTTCCAACGATTTTCATTATTTTTTACGAACCCAAGATATATAATTTAATGATTTATGTGATACAAATTAGTAATTTTTATAATACAAATTAGTGGTTTCTATAATTTAGTGATTGAAGTTCGGATCTGATATGTGACGAATTTATTTTAGTTATAAATTATATTCGCCGAAATATAACACATATTGTATGAAAACTGATCGGAGATACAGAAAAATGCGGTGAAGTTAGATTTAAAAAAACTTCGCCAATTAACGGGAAAAATTAAATTAAAAACGGAGGAGAATAAATGAGATTGTGTGTAAGGTTGTATTTAATTTGTGTATGGGTGCGGCACTTATAAGAATAAAGTTTTTTATTTCTCATTTAAACCAAAACCGTGTGTGTATATATATATATATATATAAAAGAAAATCTGTAATGGTACACCGAGAAATAATAATAATAATAATAATAATAATAATAATAATAATAATAATATTACAAATTACAGAGGCATATATAAGAAGTGAATGATATTACCCGAACACAAGTCAAAATCTAACCCGGTTATTAATTTTGCTTACATCTATCTATCTGTATCTCTTCTTTATCTATCCCTCCCTCTCTTGATTTCTTCAACACCCCCACCCACCCGTCAGATTAATCATGAACGCTGAGTAGTAAGTTTCCTCCTACACCCCCTTTAATTTCTTGATCTTGTTTTTGATTATATATATGCAATACATGATGTGTATATAGATACTTTTTGAATTTCAGGTTATGGGCTTGAATTATGTGTATCTTTGATGGGTTAACTTGATTTTAATTTTAGATGTGCTTTATAATACATCTAGATTCTGGGCTTTTTTTGTTATTGGTAGATGGAGATGTTATATATTAATATGTAATTATGCTAATTGATTTTTAAAATTTAATTTCTGTAAGGTACTGGGGTATGGATCTATAATTATGTAATTGAGGTGTATGTGTTTTTAATTTGCTTTCTGGGTATGTAAGGTATTTTGGGTGTTAAAATATGGTCCGGAATTTTAGGTATTTTATGATCTCAATGTATTAAATCAAAGTTGTTTTTTTTGGGTTAATAGTTATGGTTTACAGGGTATATTTTCCCCGTGTAACTATACTTACATGCAAAACTAGCCATTCGGGCTGGGGTAAATCTATTTCCTGAAAATCTGAAATTATCTAGGTCGACTGATTGAGCTATATGACCCCGAACATAGTGGAGGATGGAGACTTTTAATATCAATAAAATTGAGGCTAATTTTGATGATCATTGGGTTTCCTTTAGGTGTTTTAAGTTAAATTTGTCTGACCTGACTTACCTAAGGTTATATAAAATTGTTTTGAAGATTTTGGGTACCTTGCACCGCTCATCTCCTCCTAGAAAATTGTATTTGTGGTGGCGTTGCAAATTTATTGGTAAGTTTTGAGGGTAAGTGAGATAACGTGTGGTACATGTTCTATCTTCCTTGGTTTATATACATGGATGAATATTAAAGACATTTTTGGAGAATCGATAATGAATTGATACGGGAAAGTAACTTGCGGAGATCCAAATTATCAAAGTGAAAATGGTTGAAATATACGTCAATTCTTCCGTGTATGCTATTCTATTCGTATGATTTATGGAAATGGCTTGTATAGATAATATCCACTAGAGAAACACTTTTACCTGAACTTATTTGTAGAAGAACCCCCATGATGATCCAAGTACAAAGGTTTTACTTTGTTTGTTCTATTTAAAATCTCTTTGGTAGGTCATTATGATCTTATACTCTAGTTTCTCACGCAACATCATCCTTTTATAACCACAAGTGTTTCTGGAGTAGCAGCCTCATATAGCTGCGGACGATCAAACTTTTGACTTCATAGAAAAATTATTGAACTATTGTTTAGAAATGTATGCATACTTCTTACATATTATATATTGCTTATTTTCTTATTTTAGATAAGCCATCAACTTTAGGCATAATTTGTCTTTAATATCTTTTGCAGTGACTATCTTTTCAAGCTTTTGCTTATTGGTGATTCTGGTGTAGGCAAATCATGTCTCCTCCTGAGATTTGCTGTAAGTGTCTCTGGCTTATTTGAAAAAAATAGTTGTGCTTTTCTTCTCTAGTTCTTCCTCTTACTTCTATTATAATATATAAAGAGGAACTATTATCCTTCTGAACAAGTTAGCCATGTAAGAATTTCCTTTAATGTACAAATTAGTTGAAAGGACAAACATGAATAAGGTTATCACTTATCAGAAAGGACCCATGATGGCTTTGTTCTTGTTTAGTTCCCCCACAAGTTGCATCTGTAAGGAATATGAATATAAGCAGATATATAATTATATCAACAGCATGCAAGATTTCATCAAGTGTCCGCTAACTTTTTTTTAGAACTATGATTATGGATTGTCAAATTCAGATTCTTTGTCAAAGGGGTATGTTTATTTTTAATTTTTATCTAGTGTGTGTATTATAATGGTGACCTTCAAAAGAAAGATATTGTAAAGCAACTTGATTAGGTGAGGATTATGTAACTTTACTCTTCTTGTGTCAGAATGGATTTTGTTTTTGACAGATGCTAAAGTTTGATTCCATAGTGGCATATACTATCTTAATATCTGTGCATCAAATAATTATTCCTAATATTATACGAGCAACGCCCAACAGGTTTCATGTCTTTGTAGTTCATCACAATAATCCAGGAGTGAATGTCATCATTAGCAGTTGGGACCTGATAGTGTCGACTAATAGTCAATGTTAAAGGTTTAAGTTTAAACCCCTGATAGTTACTAGTTAGCCCTATACCGTCTTGATTCTGTGGAGCGCCAATGCCTGCCAAAAGAAGCTTTCCACTTAATCAATTTAATATAGATTTTTAAACCCATGCTTGTAATCTACAAGTGGACGTAAGGAATGAACACAGTTACGTAAAATTGCGTCTATTTGTTTCTGTATGAACTGGTTTCCACATTTAAATCGATGTGTTCGTCATCCTTTCTTACTCATAGCTTTCAAAATCTTATGTGGTTATATGTTGCTTTGTGTCTCTTTGATTTTGTCCTGGGAGCATCCTTAATGCAAAGTGTAAATATCTCGTTCCAGTAATTTAGTTATTCCTTACATTTTAAAAGAGGTTCAAAATCTATTTACCCAATTAATCCATAAAAACAGATGCAGTGCCTTATCAAGTATCCAAGTTTGTCATTAGACTAATTTTAGCTTGTCATTCAACTTTATGTTTAGAATCAGCCTTCATGATGGTACACTGACAAGTTTCTCTGACACGATTCTATGCATTTAATATTTCATCATAAAAACCTAAAGATAACCTTAATGTCTCAGACATTTCTATGCATTCATGTTTCATCTTAAAAGCCTAAAGATAATCTTAACGTCTTTTAAAATTTGACACATATATTTACCGGACACAATAGTTACCAGTACCTGCCAGTGTGGAATCTTTTAGCGCTGTGCTTTGTTTGTGTATTCATTATGGTTCTGTACTGAGGTTTTCTATGATATATGAACTGACATCTATTCCCGGTTCCTCGGCCAACATAGGATGATTCATACTTGGAGAGTTACATTAGCACTATTGGAGTTGACTTTGTACGTAGCTTTCTTTTCAACCAATTATTTTCTGATTTTTTTATTATATATTTAAAAGTTGTTTCGTCAATCCTGTGTAGAAAATCCGAACTGTTGAGCAAGATGGGAAGACAATTAAACTTCAGATTGTAAGCATTTACTTCTGTATAATTTGCTAATTGATTCCTGGAATATTTGATTGGAATGAACATCGGGATCTCCTATCTTGCTGGTGTATGTATGCTGAGAATGGGAAAATTGGCAACCTCTTCTTTAATGAATATCATTGTCAAAAATACTTTCCTCAGGACCTCATCTTATATTCTTTCAAAACAGAGAAAACACTGAACTCATACTTTTTGTGTAGTGGGATACTGCAGGGCAAGAACGTTTTAGAACAATCACTAGCAGCTATTACCGTGGGGCACATGGTATCATAGTAAGTCACATATACTCTTTAGGATCTACACTGTTATTTGATGACCATATATTATGCTGCAAAAGACTGAATATTTTCCATTGGCGTACTCATGTAGGTTGTTTATGATGTGACTGATCAAGATAGCTTCAATAACGTAAAACAATGGCTGAGTGAAATTGATCGCTATGCAAGTGAGAATGTTAATAAACTTCTTGTTGGGAACAAGTCTGACCTCACTGCAAATAAAGTTGTTTCATATGAAACAGCCAAGGTAGATGAGCTCCCATTTGGGTTATAACTGTTCTTGTTGTAAACAAAAAATATAATGTTTAGCTTGCTTAATGGGAATCTAGATGTTACCCTCAAGGATATCTGCGTCTATCTAAATTCTAAAATGTCACAGGCATTCGCAGATGAAATAGGGATTCCATTTATGGAAGCCAGTGCAAAAGATGCTACTAATGTGGAGCAGGCCTTTATGGCCATGACTTCATCAATCAAAGAAAGGTAATTTCCATTATTACTTCTTGCTAATGGTTATTTAAAAGTGTGTAATACCTGACCTGGTCACTGTAAAAGTGGTTATTTTTGCACATTCAATCATCAAATGTAATTTCTTTGGAATTTTTAACCTTTATACATGCAATCATCAAACACAATATCTTTAAAGTTTCTACCGTGGTTTCATCAAACTGAATATCTTAACTTTAGTTTAGGAGCTTCAAGAGAATCAACTAATAATAATAATAATAATCTCTTCATGGCTACTGATGTCTTTTGATCTGTTGGTTGATGGCATCTATCGATTGAATTCTCTTTTGTTCTATTTTAATCTATTCTAAATTCTGTCTAAATGGCAGAAACATGCTAGAAAGCAGAATGATTTGTTTGTCAAATATCAATTTGCTTATTTGTCAGGAACTACAAGTTCCCGAGTTGAGTTTCTAACTGTTTTTGGTGTTTTCTGGTGGTGGAAATAACATTTCCATTTTATGTATATTCAAATGCATAATCCCAAATTACAATTGTGCTGTTATTTATACTACTCCATAGCATACTAACTAACTCTGAAATTACTCAACTACCCTTACTAAATGAACTACTAGTACTATTGTTACCTTACTGACATTATTCCTGTCCAATGCAGCTGTCAGACAGTGCCCTGTAAATTGCTCATAAAAATCATCTTTAATCTAGAATCAGTTATACATATGTAAAAATCAGTTGATCATTTGCTCCAACAAATCACATTGTGTAATTTCCGACCTAAAGTGTAGGGATCATGCTTGCTATTCATGTAGTTCAATCATCATGGACCCGTTCTCTAAACATTGATAGACTGCCGTGTAAATTTGAAATTCTCAATGCAGGATGGCGAGCCAACCTTCGATGAATGCAAAGCCACCAACAGTGAACATCCGTGGACAACCTGTGGCGCAGAACAGCGGCTGCTGTTCTTCTTAAGAAATAGCACAATTGCTTGGCCACATGCTTTCATGTCAAATTGCTCTGTTGTGAACAGTCTTTGTAATAGTGTTTATCTTAGTGGTTGCAATATTTTAGTTATTTTACATTTAATTAAGCAAAAGAATGTACAAATCAAGAATGGAAGTTCATATTAACTTTTCTTATCTTGCTCCATATTGCCATAAAACACATTGATCATATCACATTTAAATCAAATTGGCAGGGAGTGTTGTAATGTTTGCCAAGTTGCACCCACAACTGGACTCGTCTCATTTAGTTTGTCTCACTTTCAATTGTTGTCCTTATGTATAGTTCTGGACTCATCATTTATGAATTGTCCTCTATATTGGGCCTTCTTGCCCTTACATTTTGATGGGGATTATCTTCTTCCAGCATTTCATGTTATGAATCGATTCACGGTGAAACAGTAGCTCCCCGCTAACCCATGATAATGCTTTCTGTCCCCAGCTTTCAACTTCAGCAATATAAAGCAAATATATGTGCACGGTGGTAAGTCATGTCAACGCATCGGATTTAAATCAGATTGAATTAAACTTACATTTATTTTGGTTTTAATTTTATCAGATTTTTGATAGCATAACCCATATTTGATCCCATTATTATTTCACATTACCAGATCAGAGCTCCGAATCCATTCATATTTTAAACAATAAAATTTCCTAAATCATAGATATACACTAGAACTCTATTATAGCAAAACAAATCCTCAATAAATTTTGAAATTTAACAATAAATTTTGACTATGAAATTCAACTATACATGACTTTTATGTGTGTGTTATCAAATTCACAGAAGTAAAATGATATAACAATTGACAAAATAAATATGAAGAATTATTATATATCATATTTGAAAAATTAGGAGAAATTTTAATTTTATAATCAGGTTTTAATCTAATCAGATGAGCCAAAATCCATATCCCCTCATTAACGGATATGAGTGTTGGAATCATTTTTCCAGGAGCTGCTTTTTGTCAAAATGGCTCTAGGACTCCTACAAATCTAGCTTCAGAGAAAAGGTATATAGATTTAGTCAGGAAAAAAGAAAACTCAGTCACAAGCCCAGCTGTAGCTGAACAAGACAATAAGAATTTGAAACAACAGAAATTTACATACAACCACCAAATATAGAATTTGATTTCTTTGGTAAAGAAAACGCTGCATCCTTGAAGCATGTCAGAATTCACTAAAAATAACGATGTTCATTTACCACCCAAGGTTGGAAACTGGCTAGGATCTTCAATGGCTGGGGCTTTCCCATAGCTGCTCGTTCCACTGTTGCCACTGAAATTTCCTCCTCTAAAACCACGTCCATGACCCCGTCCTCGACCTCCGGCACTATAGTATGTCTCCCCGTCAGCAGGCTTTAAGAACTCGTTAATGCTCAAAGACTGAGGAGGGAAACACTATCTTAAAGGACATGCAAATAATTTATAACGCCTCTGCTAAAAATTGATCTAGTAATCTATAAAATGCCAAATCTTAAGTACAGGTAAAGAGAAGAAATTAAAATAAGTATTTTTACTTGCAATAACAAGAATTTGCAAAGGAGAAAAAGTTATAATGGGCAATAGTTATAGTGGGTAATGGTTCTAAATTGCTTAGAAATATTTTAGATAGGGTTGTTTATTGGTTAACCAATACGATAGAACCTAGAAAATAATACCGAGTGATCCACCCACAAGACAAAAACCAAGGAATTTAGGGTCATTGATAAATATCAGATGCTGAGCCACCAGTTCACCAGCAAGAAATTAATAGTAATATGCAGTTTCTATACTGAGCTTTGATGCCATTGTGAAGGCCAATTATTAATTCTATTCAGTTTTGGACCTGCAAAGTGAAAAATTTACAGCAAGCAGAGTTGTCAAGAAACCCTTTGTAATGGTTCAGAAGTATAGCTTCGCCCAGGTAAGAACAATGCTCAAAGTCACAGTGATCATTTAAAGATATCGATTCTATGAAGAACAAGGTGACAGGCCACATCAGAGTACACACATATCCAGAAATTAAAACTAGCAGATGCAGAAGTGAAGATCATAATGATGCTCTATATCATGATGCAGATTATTTTCTCGAAGGATTATTTAGGCAACAAAAAGTACCTTCTTCGCTCTTTCCTCTTTCTCAGCACCATCTTTCCGCTTATCTTTGTCAGAACCCTTGAAAGACATTCAAAATCATAAATCCATACTACAATTTTATTTTTTGCAACCTAGGCAGAATTTATACATCACATCTCACCAATTTAGCAAATATTTCATCATTGCTCTTCTTGCTTGACAGTTGTTGCATGGATGCAAGCTCTTTGTCCATTTCCACCTTCCTTGCCTCAGTTTTAAGCAACTCCAATGCTTTCCTTTTCTCTTCTAAAACCTTTTCATACTCTTCCAGTGTCATCTCCTACAATACTCAAATTATACAAACTTGAGAACATCATATCACAAGTCAATGGATAGATGTAAAGAAAATTAGGAAACCAACCACCAATGAAAAAACAAATTTGCTTTCTTGTGTGCTGTAAACTTCTGACTTTTTATATTAATATATTGTTGCCAAGGTGAATCTAAGGATATTAACTGACAATTAAGTAGTTGCCACCATTAAAAGAACAAATTTTTTTTCCTGTGCGCTGGAAACTTCTGAATTCTAATATTAATATATTGGTGCAAAGGTGAACCTAAGCATTCTCTCATACAGCCTCCTTTACTTAAACTTTTCGAACCAACTAATAATCTAACATCATATAAGTTAGGATGGATGCTACTTGGCGTGACGGGCCTCGTGGCAGATAAAATACAATGATGATGAGAAGACTCATTGTTCTCTCTGTAATAAAGCATGTTTGACCTAACATATGGAACTAACTCAAGTCTAAGAATGAGGTAAAGAATCTGGGTATGTCCTAACAATTTAGCTGAATGTTTTACCTAAGGTACCATTTGGAATTTCGAGAACCAGCCATCCTACAGTTTTTCGACTATATGATGTCGCAAAAGAGACAAACTACGCATTATGAATTCTACAAGTTGTACTTTGCACTATATTATAAGTTACAATTTATAAGTTCAAGGTGATATATTTCTTGGATGGTTCATCAACTTCTAGATATTAATTCAAACAAGCCACTTTTGTTAATAAAAAACTTTTGTTCATTCTTGTACAGAAGTCCATATTTTCACCGGAGAAAGAAGTAAGTTTAATATTTTTCCAACTATTGCAGGACATAGTCAAATATAATATTCCGTAGCCAAATTACGATTCAATGCTCACAAAGAACCAATTATTTTACTAGCTAACTCAGAAAAAATACACTCCCTTGAAAGAATATAAAAAGTCCTGTCAGTTTTCTGCATCATGTCAATGATAGCTTAATCAGCCATACACAACATTTTTTCTTTCGTTCGCATTGGAGGGGGGTAACAGTTTAAAATGTCACAACAAAACATCTACCTTATTCTCTGGCTCCTTTTCTTCAGACTCATTTTCGGCTTTGTCCTTGTTTCCATCTGCATCTTCCTCTCCAAAGGGCTTTTTAGCATCCAGACTTCTCTCACCTTCAACGGCAATTTCCTCCGTCACCCTGGATGGAGAACATATTTCAAGTGTTGACATACAAAATCTACCAAAACAAAAGACCACACAACAAGGTTGTAAAGATCATCAGAAAAACTCACTGAGAAATTTCATCAATCGGTGTTCCCCAGTTCCCTCGACCAGAACCTTCACGCTTGTACTCATTTCTGCAGATCAGATTAGGTGATTAGAGAACATATGAAAACTGAAGCCTACCAAGAATCATATTGATGCTTCCTAGATAAAGCAATAAGCATCAAGGCTGAAAAGATGGTTAAACAGAGGATTCACTACAAGACTACAACAAAGAGAAAAGACATAATACCCGCGCCCTGTCCCACTACGACGTTCAAATACTCGACGATTGTTATTCTCCTCTCCCTCGTCTCCACCACGCCGACCACCACGGAATCCACTGCGAGGTCCACCATAGCCGCCGCGCCTTTCAACATTTCTCACAGAATCACTTCCATCAATAGCACCTTGACCACCAGAAAGCCCACTGCTGTTGAAGGAGCTGTCATTGCTGGCAAAGTCTCTGTTATATCCACCTCCCCCACGATGCCCATAGCCACGGCCACCACCGCGTCCTCCTCCACGGACACTTTCACTTTTTGCTTCTTTCACTGAAAATATAATAATGACAAAAACAATATATGAGCTAGGGGAAAATGAACATTATAGAAACTCACAACAGGAGTTTCATTATTAATGCTTATCACCACAATGGAACAAGTATTATAAAACTCAATAGTAGTCTATTTATTAAAGCCAATAGATATCCAATGTATCTAACCAATATGAATACTGGTAGCACTAGAAAAGCACAACAATCGCCAAAACGCATGGTGCTAATGTATCATCTTAACTCATACATCGACATGCAACTAGTGAAGTGATTAGCATTTTGTAGACATCCATATTGCCAATATGAAATAGCCTGCATGGTTCCAACTAGGCACACTTATATAGCTGAGACAAAGATGATGCTGGAACATTGTATAAAGTTAGATATATTTCTATACTAATCTCATGGGCTGTTCAAGTGCAACGCTGAACATACTATTCCCCTACAAGAATCTAGTAAAATCTTATTCCCGTAGAATTATAATTAAATGTATGTTACTCATTAACTTCACCAATTTGCACTAAAGACAAGATTACACAGGAACTTGAAACTTTCGGAAGACTGTAACAGGTTTGTAAATTTTGTAAAAGGACTAAACATCAAAACTTATGTCAAACAGAAGTAGCCACAAGTTTCCTCACAGACAAGTGCCTTGATTGTCTTAGGAAGTAGGATAAATTGTTTTAAAGTCACAATCATTTATAAGAACTTAATTAAGAATCCCCCATGATAGACATAAACACAAAAATAGAAGTTTTACGGAGACTAATAATTACACCACATAATATAATATTTTTAAAAAGAAAAAGGGAGAGTCCTGCATGCATATAACCAAGTGAAACAGAGAATCAATGTTGAAATTTTCAAATGGGAACATATTAATGGGGCTGTTTAGCTAAGATTTTTCTAACATGCCAGTCAAAAGTACAGACTAGCTACTTTTTACGACTCAAGTCAGTGAAAAGATAGAATTTAACCGACGACATAACTTCTAGATTCCATAAGAAAAGAGATTCTATATGTCAGTTGAAAATTGATCTACATTACAAAACCCCTAGGATTCGCCACATTAAATAGAGGACAAATTTGATTCCTGATGATTTGAAACTTGTATCCTTACAAAAATACTGCATCACGTGTATTCATAAGATATATCTTCCATTCAGAAACTGGGGCACAAGATGGAAATCTTTCATACTGAAATATATATGATATAAATGCAATATTTTATGTTACTTCTCTTCCTAAATTCTAACCAATATCTTAAAGTATAAATTATTTGCTTAATGCTGAAACTATAAGATTGCAATCATCGATCAGTCACTGCAACATTAAAAATATGCAATATTTATTTTCAATTCATGATATATATATATATAATATAATCGTTGTTGACAGCAACAGGAATACTTACGAGTTTAAGTCAAAGTAAAAAGCTATTACCTCATATTGTATAATATAGACTACAGTTACTATTATATGTATACATATGCTAGGAACCGATTTCAATATGTTTACATTACTAGCACCACATGCTTGTATACTATGCATTTACAAGTCGTAAACATTATAAAATATAACAATATATTACACCTGTCTAGGTGTCGATTCCCTATATGATTCTAATATCTCGCCAATACAACATTGGTCCAGAAAACATATAGTAAACCAAAACAGGTGAAACATAGAAACAAAATAAGATGCAAAATCCCTGATAATGCTACCGAAAACAAACCAATCCTGTTAATATGAAACGCTACCACATAATTCCATACAAAGACACTAATCTACCTCAAAACATCAACAATTAACTACAAAAACGAAACAGTGATTACGTAATAGACCTAACAAAACAGCATCCCAAATACTCTCTTCAACTCGAAACACTAAACATAACTTAAACAACAAATTCATCAATACGCAACTACACATCACAATATAGAAACATATATGCATCAATCAAAGAACATAATTAAGAGTCTCACCGGCTTGAGCTGGCGGCACAGGCTTCGACGGAAGCTTCGCGGCCTGTTTCACCGGCTGCTTAGCAACCACAGACGCCGGAGCAGCAGCTTGAGCTTTCTTCTGCTGCTGAATAGCAATTAAGTGTGAAACGTCGTCGTTATCATCGTCGCCGAGCAAATCAAACGGGTTCGCAGTCGCCATTTTTTTGTCTAATTTCAGTTTAGAACCCTAATTAACAGCTCTTTGTAGCTTAATTCTACTGATTATGACTCCAATTCATATTGAATAATGTGAAATAGATACGAATTTAAGAGAAAAGCACAAGCAATTTGAATAGAAAAATGGATACAAACCCTAGCCGATAGTAAAGTAGTGTAAGAAGAGTGATCTACTAAGTGGACTTGTGTGTGTGATGATAATATAAAAAAATACAAGTGTATATCACGTAGTATTGAGACGGTAATTTTGTATATAATAAAAAAAATTAATATTTGTATATTTTCGGTATAGAAATATTACGAGATATGTAATTAATTAAATAAAAATAATTTAAAATAAATAAATAAATAAATATATATATTAATATATTATAATAAATCATTTATGTACAATTTAATATTAACACTCGTATGCATCTGATTTTATTTTTATTTTTCTTTGGATTTAATGCATTTTGTCGACAGGATTTGGGAAATAATAATAAGTTATAGGGTAAAGAATATAATAAGAAAAAGTGTAGTTTGTGTATTTTCTAAAAAACGTTTTCACAACAAAAAAAAGTGTTTGTAATCTTATAATTTTCAAATTATTATTTGTCATATCATATTTGATTTTTTGTTGTAATTTTATATTAGTATTAGCTTAGTTAATTTTTTTGAAATAAATTTGCGTTTGAGTTAGTATAATACTCGTTTATTAACCTGTGTTTCTTTAATATATTGTAATTTTATTATATATATTTTAATAATTATATATAATTTTAATAAAATTATAGTATAAATAAAAAAATTAATTTATAATTAAAATAAAATGAAATATAACATAATAATATATTTTATGTTTATATTTATCTTTAATATGTTGTTGATGGTTGATGATATTAGAACATTAAAATCCTCTACATATTAAAATTTAAAATATTATTTAATATTAAATATAACAATTCTTATATATTTATTTAAAAAATCTAATGGATATGATATAATATAACTAATAATTAACTAAGTTATCAATTAAACAAAAATTTATCATTATGCTATTAATAATATAATATAAATTTATATAATAATTATTATAAGATCCATATCAATAGACTATAATGGTAGAATCGGAGGGGTATAAAAAATGCTAAGTTTCTCTTCGGTATTATTATTATACACAACAATAATAGTTTTATTGCAGTGTTGTTTCAAATAAATAAAATAATGTATGATAAAATTTAAATATAATTTTCTGAAAAAGTGTTTTTTTTTAGAAAATAATTTTAAAGAAAATAGACTCTCCTATATTAAAAAATATTTTTCATATTTTGAAATAGTTACATATTCCATTATCAGACATTTTAAAAATATTAATTTTTATATTATATTTCAAAACATATCCAAATCAAAAATATCATCAAATAATTATTTAATTTTTCAAACGTACTTTTTTAGGTAGCATTTTTTTCTGAAACATTAAATATAATTTCATCACTATTCTGCGATATAAATATCATGATAATCTTGATATATAATGAATGGAATTTACAATCATATATAAATTTTAATAATAAAAAATAAAACAAAAAATGACGTTTATATAACACAAACCAAATAGATGGAGCTGTATCGTGTTCTTAATCTTGTTTCGGCTTATATAATTTTCATTTATGCAGTTTGTCTCATTAAGAGTTTTGCCAGACTTATTAGTTATGCATGTAATGTGGATTGTGGACATTGTATAATTAAAATGGCTTTTCATACCCGAATAGAAGGTGAAAATTATTATTAATGGTTATAAGGCTCGTTTTGTTGATTGACAATGAACATAACAAACAAAATGTTTGTTAGTTATCACGATGAAACTTCTACAACAATTTGCAATATTTTTTATTTGAATATTCTACACTAAACAAAATAATAAATATTTTTGTACGTACAATACTGATAGGCCGATAGATAAGACGCGTAAGAATTTGTATTGCACCAAGCCCTCATATATCATAACATCCCAAATTTAGGATGTATGTTATCTTATACTTCCCGTATGGATTCGAGTGATTTGTTTGATTTTTGTGAGACGAAGATTAAAAATTATTTTTTTATAATTTTTAAAAATTGAAAATTACATTTTAAAATAGACATGACATATTTTCTAATGATATTTTTTTTTTAATTTTTTTAATTATATTAATATATAATTTTCGATCAAAATTTAATCGAATTAACTTATAAAAGTTTGGGACGAAGGGAGCATGATACTATAACAACTCCCTACCATGAAGACTTCTTCAAGTTCTTTCTAGCTTAACGTGTACGGTGTATGTATTATTGATCTGTTAGTTCCCGTGCTAGATGACATTAAGTTGGTTTAATTATCTCAAAAAACATTAAGCTAGGAAATAGCTATGACCTCCCATATAACATTGAGCTCTCTAGAATCTTAACACTTCTGTGCATTATATCTTACTAGTTGTTTAAAAATTAAAATATACTGTATATGTTAATCATGCATGATTCGAAGATGATTATTTATTGTGTTTCTAATCGTACTTTACAGTGTAAACTTGAAATACACAATCAACAATGGCACTGTTTTTTATTGTCCCTCACCATTCCAACGTTCTGTGTTATAGAATGAGAATCTCGAAAAAACATAACTATAAATTTCTACCATTATATCGAAGACTGAGTAATACCGCAAGTCAACTGAGATCCTATGGTACAGATTTTTCGAAAATAATAGATTTTGGTTGTTATTTCAAAATTGCAGTGCCACTTATAATTATCTCACTAATTTCAATTCGAAATTTTATTTGTTCCGGTGCAGAATCGAGCTGAGACAATTGAGAAAACCCATTATCACTTGAATTATTCAATCATGCTCAAGATTTTAAATTTCCTTTAAAGATGAATTGTCCGACAATTTATCGGGAGATTAAATACCAATCAGAAATTGCAATGCATAAAGAACAACTAAACCATTTATTCACTTCATAAAAATAACTTCTTCCAGGTTGTCAGATTCATCAGCATGTGCTGATCAAACTCAAACTTTATTATCATCCTTTACAACTAATCTTATCGTTAAACTGTTTCATAATGAAAACAATATATACACTTACCTAAAAAAAACACAATATATACATATATGTACCTAAATATAGCTAGCAGTGGTGTAAGAATTGTTCGCTTCTGTACTCGTTGCTGAGTTCTTATTAATCGGATTAAAAGTTGATTTCTACAGTATTATTCAGGTCAATCTCATTTAAATTTGATCAAATTCGGTTGTAAAGTATATCTGAAAATTTTACATCATGTCAACCTGCCTAGTTCGAATCAAGACTGACGCTTCCGCTCATACTTTGATAGAGCCAAATAATATAATATAAACTGATAATTATATTATTTTGACTGGGCATCTAAATTTAATAAAAAAAGTTATAAAAAAATATTCAGTTAATTTTCCGAATACTCATTCCTTCCAAGTACTACTCAAGTTTCCGAATACTCATAATTTAAATACTTAATCAAGTCAAATTGATTTCCAACCTTTTAAAACCGGAACATATATTAAAGTTTAATTTTTTGACACACATTTTTAGAAATTTTGACTAGATATTTAAAATTATTATTTTAATTTTTTTTGAATAAAAATATTAAACTAAACATTTTATTAAAAAAAATTTAAAATAATAATTTTTATTATATAATTAAAATTCTTTAAAATGTATATCAAAAATTCAAATCTCAATTATTTTAAAAAAGGGAGTACATGTGAGATATCAAGGAGGTGGGCAAGTATTGACCACCCTCTCATCATAACCATCCTTGGTATATAGAAATTGACTAGCTAGGAATACAGATACAAACTGCTCCATAAAGAAAAATGATATATACCTAACTTTTAATTTGAGTTTTCTAATGCATAATCGATCAACCCTCGTGGAAACGTGTCAATCATATCCCCTTTCATATAAGTATACTATTTGTGTGAATAAAACTTTTCAATCATACGACCAAGTGAGGAGAACGGGTCCGCAAGTTCGTGCTAATATCATATTCTTTGTTTGTTTGCATGATGTTCTTTGTTTATAGTTTTTACTTGTAGGCTGTAGCATGTTGGAGGCTAGCTGCATCTTGGGAGATATTATAATTACCAATATACTAATAAAAAATTGTGAAAGTAATCATTTTTTTATGAATAAAGTAATTTATATATATTTATACATATTATATTCAAGTGAAATTATTGAATGTAGTTTAAAGAATAAGAAAAGTACTGGTTAATAACTTAATCTGAATAATGTGTTCACAGCCTAGCTTTATTCGAAAAACGAACTTTATTGTAATTAGAGTAATATTTATAAAATCTAAGTTAAAGTTTTACCCTACACCAGGTAAGATATTAATAAAAGGCATCCATCCCATGATGAAAAGAAATGATCGTCAGATTGTGTAGTGCTAGTTACTTCCTCGGGTTGTGTTTCACAGGGAACTGTAGGCAATTCAAGACTTAAATAAAAATAATTTTACTTAGATTTTACTAATAATTCGTTTTTTTAAATAAAAAGATTTTAAAAATACTTTTATTCAAAAAAAGAATAATTAGAAAATATTAAATAAAACTCATTTTATTAAGACTTAGAGTTGAGTGCAGTACCATATAAAAGTATCTGAGAGTAATTAGTATCGGTATCGGTGGAAAAAAAGATTTTTCTTCATTCAAATTGGTAAAGTTTTTTCTTCATTCAACTTCATTTAGCATGTATGATTTATTCATTATATATAAATAAAATTATGTTTAATTTAATAATTAGGCGAAAGTTTGGACTACTGCAGACTCTTTCTATGATCAGCTGCCAAAAGGAAGCCATAGATTCTAAATCGTAATCGATTACGCTCTTTATTCTCCTATTCAAATCAATTCACCAAAATCGACTCACTTTTAGTGAATGGTACATGCATGAATGTCATTTTATAAATTTCTCAACATAATTAATAAATTTGATAATAAATAATCACTTATATATATTAAAAATAAATCTTTTTCGGATGAATCGGCAAATGAGAACGTGACAATTAAGGTGGAACTGGACGCATGATTATCTATTTAAAAAAAATATAAGAGTTGAACCAGAGGCTGACACAAAATAAGTCTATTAATTATTTTATCAAATACCAGAAATATGAAAAAAAGAAAAAAGTAAGGAACATATTAGGTGGTATAGTAGTTGGAATATATATCCTTTATACACTAAGTTTAAAGTCAGCAGAGATAAGAGAAGAAAAGTCCACATGCAGTGGTGGCGCAGCATATATTATTTTATAAGATATAGTTGAAGCCCGGTATTATCTATAATAATCTTACAAATAATACTAATATCTTACTTACTTTTTAAATATATAATACACACAACCTGCCACCATTTCAAAGTCCATCACAAAACTCGACTCCCTCTATATATAGATTGTCATCTACATTGCTGAATTTGTACATTTTGACTTCATTAATTTCTCTGTCAAAAAATTAAGTTGAAATCTTAATTAAACATGGCCTTTGCATCTATTTTTCTTGTTCTAAGTCTCTTAGCAGTTCCTGCAGTGTATGGGGTTGATCATAACGTCGGAGGTGCTAGTGGTTGGCAGCTAGGGGTAAATTTCACCGCCTGGGCTGACAGTGAAAATTTTTTTGTTGGTGACCAGCTCAGTAAGTTGGCCCGAAAATTTATTTAGTTTTAGGCTAATAGGTCTTAACATTCTTGACATCTTATAGCTAAATTCCGTTTATGTCGATCAAATGTGTATTTATATTCTAACTCTGCCCAACTACCAAGCTCTAGGCGATTAATTTTACAAAAAAAAAGCATAATAAATCAAAACGGACTTTAATTATCTTAACAGGTTTGATTAATTACATAATAGGCATGTACTTTCAAGGAAAAACTGTTATTTCACATTGGGTTGCATGCATAGAAATATCTGTTGTGCATAAACCAATTACTCTGTATTACATTGATGAACAGTATTCACTTACACATCCTCACACGGCGTGGAAGAAGTTAAGCAATCCGACTACGCCTCTTGTACTGCTGGCAATGCTATAACTACATATACCGCAAGCCCAAGTACCATCGCATTGAAAAAGACCGGTCCAATGTATTTCCTCTGTCCCACAGTTGGTCACTGTGCTGGTGGCATGAAACTAAGCGTCACCGTTGCAGCAGCCTCTACACCAACACCCACCACCCCCTCAACACCTACACCCACCACCCCCTCGACGCCAACTCCCACCACCCCATCGACGCCAATACCCACCACCCCTTCAACTCCACCAAAAGAAGACACACCACCTGCCAGTCCCGGAACGCCATCGACCCCGAAAGAGTCGCCTAATGGTGCAGTTGGTGGCTTCAGTGGCATGAACAAGTTAGTGGTGGGAGTTTCTATTGTTTTTGCAGGTCTTATGGGGCTTATGGGCTAGGAAAGAGGCAGTGCCATGGTTTAGTTACTTTGTTGTAACATTGTTTTTGTGCGAGTTAATTTATTGATTGTGTTACGATATGTAAATTGATTCATTTAATCAATAAAATTTACTTTTGCCTAAAATAAGAAAACCGAAACAAAATGCGTATAAATTTCTTCATCGTCATTTAGATTTTGGTTGAGAATGATAGACACAGGACTTGAGTACGTGTCTATCAATCTGTGAACATATCCAGAGAGTAGCAATTTGATTTAGTACTTTACACTTAAATTAGAATCTCATATAGAACTCGTACACAAATTTAATAGTATTTTTGAGTTATAACTCGTACACAAATTTAATAGTATTTTTGAATCTAAAATTTGTGAAAAACTAGTATGCCAATACTAGTTCTCATGCTATCTAAAATCTTAAGATATAATTTTTCTAAAACCTTAACATACTAGGAGACACCGTCTTATATAAAAAAACAATCAAATACTGTACCATTTGTTGTTGCATATTTTTATAGATAACAGAGCTTACCATGTCAAGTTGATTAGTCCACCCTGTCGAATAAAATTACAACTGTAGAACATTTAGTTTGACATTTTACGAGTAATTACTTGAAAATTTGCTGTCATAATCTCAAATTTTGTTCAACACAATGTAGCATAATACAACACTTGGTAAACTATGGAGTCTGTCACACAGCCGTGCGGAAGCGTCGACCAACGATTAATTTTTTAAACTTTTAGCTGAGTGATGCGCCAACTCTACGCCTAGAGCCTGACCAGCAATGTGCAACTAACGCTTGGACCTTAGTCTTCACAACTCGATGCCTGCAAGATGGATTAGTAACAACTTCACAATATAAACGAGACGAGTATATACAGGGAACCCCCAACCTTTTTATTACCTCATAAAAAGGATCTAACAATCTAGGCCGCTTGCCACAGCTCGGCACAACTACCCACTAACTGCTAGTAATACAAGAGTGCCTCACTACAAAGCTCTTTCTCTCTCTAGAATTATATATAGCTCTCTCTGTATTTTGTTCTCACTTCTCTCTACAAGTGTGTCTCTCAACTATGAGTGAATGAATGAATGAAAATGAAGTAGCTCCTCCTTATATAGGCAGCTAAGCGGGCTTTGGATGACTCAAACCCATCCAAACTTTCCATCTTTGGCGAAGATCCTTCTTGATACACTCCCACACAATCCTCCTTTTAGAATATTCCCAAGGATAATCCTCCTTCTAGAATATTCTCTAAGATATGCTAAATCGTATCCCTTGATTTCCGCCCTTGGAAGATATTGTCTTATAACATATCAAATAAAGCTCGTCCACATGATATGTATAAGCCCAATTCCATCTTGCACATTGAATCCATGCCATCCCTGCATCATACTCCAACCCTGGCTCAACTGATTGCATTACCTATCCAGCTCCACCATAGAACCATGCCTTAGCTAAGCCCACCATGTCTGACTCCTTAAGACTCGTCTGCCATGTCGCCTCTGTGTCATTGAGGACTACTGGTGAATGATGACTCTCCCTTAAGTCGGCCGTGCCCTTGTTCAAGTCTTACCCAATCCTGCCTCTCTTACCCTTGCGCCATGCTGCGTGACCCCTCTAGAATCAAGTGTGCCCCCAATGCATGTTCTCTGTGTCTGTGCCTAGCTATGCATTCCTTTGCCTCCGTTGTCATGATCTAAGCCTTTGACATATCCAACTCGTGCAAGTGCCCTTATAAGTCACAAGTGCCCCATGCGCCCCATGTGTGCCTCATGTACCCCATGTGCCCCAACTTCACCTCAACGCCAAGCCCCATGCCTGGCTTGCAACTCTGGTGCTGAAACCCAACGACTTAAGCCTCTCAAATAAGCCACCGCCCTAGCCCGCAGCACCAGACTTAGGCTCAAAAGCCTAAGGGTCTAACAAACCACCCCCATCGAAAGAACTCGATGTCCTCATCGAGGGATGATTCCAATACTCCCGAATCTGATCTTCAAACTACCACAAGGTCATACCTTTCTCCCATGTTGCATCAGCTTCATCTTCCCCTTCCCATTGAACTAGGTAATCAGTCCTCATGTTCTTCTTACTCATCCCCTGAGTTTTATGACTAAGGACCTTTTTCACCTGCTTGTCGAATTGTATCCTGATCACTGGAGGTGCCCATTTTCCTTGCTTCCTCACATCAAACAACAACTCTGGCTGAAACGGCTTCAGAAAACTGACATGAAACGTAGGATGTAGTTTCAATCTATACGGCAAGTTAAGACGGTACGCCACTGCGCCTACCTTCTTCACAATCTCAAAGGGACCATCATACTTCTGAACAAGCCCTTTGTGAATTTTTCTAGATTTGATCTTCTTCCAAATCTGTGGTGTCAATTTCAACAACACTTGGTCGCCTACCTCAAACTCTAAGGAACGACGCCTCTGATCGGCATACTTTTTCATCCTTCTCACAGCTTTCTCCAGACTAGTTTTGGCTTCATCAATCATCTCTTGTCTCCCAATAGCATACCTGTAAGCCGTAAGACAAGTACCACCCGATCTTTGTATAGCCACCTCATTTGGCGTTCATGGTTGAACTCCAAAAATCACTTCAAAAGGGCTCTTGCCAGTCGCCGGAGACTGCTACAAGTTGTAGCAAAACTGTGCTACATCCATCAACTCTAGCCAGTTTTTCTGACTAGCTGAAACATAGTGCCTGAGATACTCCTCCAATAACTGATTCATCCGCTCTGTCTGACCATCTGTTTGGGGATGATTTGCAGTAGAAAACTTCAACTCACTTCCCATTAACCCAAACAATGCAACCCAGAAACGCCCTGTGAATCTACTGTCTCGGTCACTGATTATATCCTCTGGCAACCCAAAATGTTTCACCACATGCTGAAAGAAAAGGCCAGCCGTCACATCCGATGTACATTTCTTTGGCGCAGGAATGAACACCGCATACTTCGAAAACCGATCAACTACCACAAAGATTGACCCCTTCCCATCTACATGAGGCAACCCAAGAATGAAATCCATCGATACAGATTGCCATGGTCTATCAGGAACCGGTAATGGTTGTAGAAGTCCAACTTCCTTCTTTCTTTCAATCTTGTCAAGTTGGCACACCAAGCACGACTTGACATAGGCCTCAACATCATCGATCATCTTTGGCCAATAGTAGGATATACTAAGTAATGCTAGCATCCTCGCTATCCCTGGGTGCCCTGCCCACTTTGCATCATGAGACTCCCTCAAAATTCGTTGCCGAAATGTCCCCCCATAGGTACATAGAGCTTATTGCCTTTCACATACAAAAGCCCATCCTCCAGCCAATACTTACGAACCACGCCTGACTTCACTTCCTCCACAAGCTTCAGATACACAACATCGGTTTTTGACTGTTGCCTGATCTCTTCTAGGAACTCAGTGTCCACCACTGATATGGATACCAAAGATTCTTGCACCTTTCTGCTCAATGCATCTGCCACCTGGTTTTGTGCCCCCGGTTTGTGCACCCACACAAAGTCAAATTCTTCTAGAAATTCATGCCAACATGCCTGCTTTGGGGTCAGCTTCTTTTGAGTCTTGAAATAAGTGTTTGCCACATTGTCAGTGCAAACCACAAACTTCGCTCCCAACAAGTAATGCCGCCATATCTCCAAACAATGCGCCACAACTGTCATCTCATTTTCATGGGTATTGTACCTCTATTCAGCATCCTTCAGCTTTCGACTTTCATAGGCCACCGAATGTCCCAACTAAACCAACACTCCACCCACAGCACGATCAGAAGCATCAGTATGCACCTCAAATGGTACCTCAAAATCTGGAAGTTTGAGCACCGGCTCTGAAGCAATTACAACTTTCAGCTTTTTAAACGCCTGTTGGCACTCATCATTCCAATCCCATATATGATCCTTCTTTAGCAAATCTGTCAAAACACTCACCCGCTTTGAGTATCCCTGAATGAACTTGCGGTAGTAGTTCGCAAGACCAAAAAAAGATCTCAACTTAGCAACTTTCTTTGGAGCAGGCCAATCAATGATGGCCTCAACTTTTTTCTTGTCCATTTTCACCGTCCCTTGGCTAATCACATGCTCAAAGAAATGAATCTCCTCCCTGCAGAACTCACATTTCTCCTTCTTCACATAGATGCTATGTTCTCGCAATTTAGTGAAAATGCACCTTAAGTGGTCTAAGTGAGCTTCAAGACTATCACTGTAGATCACAATATCATCCAAGTACACAACGACAAAGCGGTCTAGGTACTCATATAGCACATCATTAATAGGATTGCAGAATGTAGCAGGTGCATTTGTTAAACCAAAAGGCATAACTAGGAATTCGTAAGACCCATACCTTGTCACACATGCGGTCTTAGGCTCATCTCCTGCTGCAATTCTGACTTGCCAATATCCCGACCTCAGATCCAACTTCGGAAAGTACTTAGCCTTCGAGAGCCTGTCAAACAGCTCAACAACATTTGGAACAGGGTACTTGTTTTTGATAGTTACCTTGTTCAAGGCACGATAGTCCACACACATTCGTAACGACTCATCTGCCTTCTTTTGAAATAAGACTGGGGCACCATAAGGAGCTTTAGATGGTTGAATATACCCACTTTCCAAAAGCTCATTCAGCTGCTTCTTCAGCTCAGCTAACTCCATAGGTCCCATGCGGTAAGGAGCTTGAGACGGCGCCCGTGCGCCCGTGCGCCCGTGCGCCCGGCTCTAGCTCAATCTTATGATCCACAACTCTCCTTGGTGGTAATGTCTTTGGCAACTCTGGGGGCATGACATCTTCAAACTCTTTGAGTGTAGAAGCAACAACATCAGGCATCACCGTCTGATCATCCTTCACCTCCACTAAAGCGGCTAGAAAAGTCAATTCACCACGCTTGAGCCCTGCCTCAACCTGCATAGCTGACAACAGTCCCACCTTTTACTTCCCTGAGTTACGATCAAGAACACCCTTCACAAAGCAAGAATTATCCTCATCCCCAACCATTATCCCGCCAAGATGTGGCATCACTGTAGCCTTGGCTTTCAACATAAAATCCATCCCAAGTATAACGTCAAAATCATTAAGTGGGACAACCAATAGTGTTACCTTTCCAGTCCATGATCCAACTGTGAGATCCGCCAATGATGATCCTGTGATCACTTGCGCCTCAGAATTCACAGCTTTAACGCGGCTAATGCTTGCTCCTAAAGCCAAGCCAAGATGCTTCACACACCTATCAACCACAAAATTATTAGTAGTACCAGTGTCTACCAGTTGCCATCACCTCATGCCCATTGATGACAACCTGCACATACAACAAACTGACTTCACAGCTTCCTTTGTCTGCAGTGCATTAACCATTCTGAGTGGATTAACCCTTGTAGGCTCGTTCCTTTCCTCATCCATGGTCATAGCGTTCAACTTCTCCTTCTTTGGACAATCTTTCATCATGTGATGACCTTCACAAATATAGCACCTCAACGACTTCTTTGCTTGTCCACCACCAATTTTGGCTTTGCCTTGATCCCCGTCTTGATCTTTCTTCTTGCCTTTGGATTTGAAATTTTACAATCTCTCCTTAGCACCCTGGGTTTGCTTCCCCTTGTCACTAGAACCCGTTGCAAAATTAAAATCCACCAAGCTATCGGCTGCTACAATAACTGCTGTCAAGTCCTTGACATTCTGTCTCCTTAGCTCAGCCTATGCTCATGGCTTCAAACCTGAACAAAAGTTAAACAACTTGTCTGCCTCTGCCATGTCACGAATGTCCAACAGATTAGAAGTAAATGCCTTCACATAATCTCGCACAGTGCCCGTCTGCTTCAAGTGCTTTAGTTTCTCCCTAGCCACCCATGCAGCATTATTAGGCAAGAATTGTTCCTTAAGCTCTTTCTTCAAGACATCCCAAGTCTCAATTTTAGGCCTCCATGTGCTTTCACCATTATCCATGCGAGTACGCCACCATAACTTGGCGTCACCTGCAAGAAACATACTAGCCACAGTCACTTGTTCACCATCACTGATATGAGCGGCCTTGAAATACTGCTCCATATCCCACAAGAAATTCTCCAATGCCTTAGCATCTCTGCCACCCTCATATGACTTAGGCTCTGGCACCTTGAACTTTCTCGTAGCTTCACCCGAGGTACTGCCCCCAACAGCCATTGCCTTCCTCAGAATAGTCACCTCCTCATAAAGCTCTGCCGAAGTATTCTCCAACTCAGCAATTTTCCCCTCAGCTTCATGTAGGTGATTATCTAGGATCCGTCTGATTTGATCAATATCAGACCTCATGGTTGCACATTGCTCTTGCACTGGTGCAACATCGGCAGACTACGGTTCACTAAACATCTTTCAAGTCTGATAACTCTGTCATTCACAGAAGCACTGTAGGACCAGCCATAGCAACGTTCTCAACACAGCTCTGATGCCAACTGTCACACAGCCGTGTGGAAGCGTCGACCAGCGACTAATTTTTTAAACTTTTGGCTGAGTGATGTGCCAACTCTATGCCTAGAGCCTGGCCAGCAATGCGCAGCTAACCTAGAGCCTGACCCTAGTCTTCACAACTCGATGCCTGCAAGATGGGTTAGTAACAACTTCACAATATAAATGAGACGAGCATATACGGGGAACTCCCAACCTTTTTATTACTCCACAAAAAGGATCTAACAATCTAGGCTGCTTGCCACAGCTCGACACAGCTACCCACTAACTGCTAGTAATACAAGAGTGCCTCACTACAAAGCTCTTTCTCTCTCTAGAATTACATATAGCTCTTTCTGTATTTTGCTCTCACTTCACTCTACAAGTGTGTCTCTCAACTATGAGTGAATGAATGAGAATGAAGTAGCTCCTCCTTATATAGGCAGCTAAGCGGGCTTTGGATGACTCAAGCCCATCCAAACTTTCCATCTTTGGCGAAGATCCTCCTTGATACACTCACACACAATCCTCCTTTTAGAATATTCCCAAAGATAATCCTCCTTCTAGAATATTCTCTAAGATATGCTGAATCGTATTCCTTGATTTCCGTTCTTGGAAGATATTGTCTTATACCATATCAAATAAAGCCCATCCACATGATATGTATAAGCTCAATTCCATCTTGCACATTGAATCCATGTCATGCCTGCATCATACTCCAACCCTGACCCAACTGATTGCATTACCTATCCAGCTCCACCATAGAACCATGCCTTAGCTAAGCCCACCATGTCTGATTCCTTAAGACTCGTCTGCCATGTCGCCTCTGTGTCATTGAGGACTACTGGTGAATGATGACCCTCCCTTAAGCCGGTTGTGCCCTTGTTCAAGTCTCACCCAATCATGCCTCTCTTACCCTTGCGTCATGCTGCGTGACCCCTTTAGAATCAAGTGTGCCCCCAATGCATGTTCTCTGTGTCTGCCTAGCTATGCATTCATTTGCCTCCGTTGTCATGATCTAAGCCTTTGACATATCCAACTCGTGCAAGTGCCCTCATAAGTCACAAGTGTCCCATGCGCCCCATGTGGGCCTCATGTGCCCCCATGTGCCCCAACTTCACCTCAATGCCAAGCCCCATGCCTGACTTGTAACTCTGGTGCTAAAACCCAGCGTCTTAAGCCTCTCAAATAAGCCACCGCCCCGACCCGCAGCACCAGACTTAGGCTCAAAAGCCTAAGGATCTAACAGAGTCTATGGTAATGTTACGATTACTTTCAAATCAAAATATGAAAAGCTACACTAAAAACCAAAATGATTATATTTGCATATAAGAAATGATATTACACAAGTTCTTGGACATTCTTGCCCAAATAGGCGATCACTTCTAGTTTAACTCTCGAACTAGCGCATATACAGAACTTATGTATTAACTAAAAAAAACCTGTCCAAGTAAAGTCATTCAGGCCACCTTCTCTTTACTTCGGACTTTGTTCTAATTTCCTTGAGCTTTCCATCTAGACCATAATCCCTTTCCATAACAAGGTTGATTCCTTCATCTGAGTACCAGCCAACTCCAATGCATAAAACTCCATCCTTGTTCACATCTACGTAACTTGTTATGCCTCCAGGTAGCCAGAGAACTGTAACGTCCGCCATGTCTAGCATCTCTTCCTCCCCAAAGTATACTGGGTTGTCGGGTAAGTTTCTCTTCTTCAATGTTTCAGTACAAAGGTACACATAAGGGGTCGTAGCTTCGGTTTCCTCTGCCATGTTCTCCTCGCCGTAGATTGGTGTAGCACTCACCTCAAACACTTTCCAGGATCCAACTAGCTGCGATGGTTGTACTCTCTTTCTCTGGGAAAATGGCTTCAAATCGAACTCGATGGCACTGTAAATATTAAAGGCAACTTAAAAGTTATCTTTAAGAGTTTCAAGAGCAAGATTAATCCAATCAAGTCCAGGTTATACAATCATGGTGCTATTCAATATACACAAGGCAGGAAATGCGATCTTCAGCAAAGTGTAGCAAATAAATGAGAAAATGGCAATTCTTAGATGTTTGTGCTGGAGCAAATGGTTAAAAGGAATATCTTTCACAATTGAGAAAACTTCTCCTAAGGATGACCTTTAGGTTATAATAATTTTGTATATAAAGCTGAGTGACATTCTTGTAATAATAGAGTGCACCCCCCTGTATTCACAAAAATATCCCTGATGTGCTATTCTTTTTTCTTTTAACCTTAGGTAGTTACCTAACGCCATCCTTAGGAGTATTAATCTCTTCACAATTTATGAAGGGAGGGCTAGAAAGTGCTCTAAAACTATTAAAGCTAATGGTAGAAAAAGTGACATGGAGCAAAATGATAATACAATAGTCAATAAATTCATTAGTTACAATTATGAAGTCTATTTGTTTATAAAAACTTGCCTGCTTGTGACAAAATACCTTCCAATAGCATGAAATACACAGTAATATATCATTTTCCAGTTCATAAATCAGTTGTAAGGATTATTGCAAACTGTTTATAAACATTGAAGGAATATTTTGCAGAATCACCGGAGATAGACCTCAGGGACTTGTAGATCATAAGCTAAATGCATCCAATCTGAGACAGCATGTAAAGAGAACGGGCAGAAAAAAGATGATGCATGGTCTTGATTAAAACTTATAAGATTATTTTAGCAAAGAGAAAGGGCATGAAGCAATCATTGATACAGCTAAATGATACTACTATCCAAGATTGACAATCCAATTTTTGTGCATACTCTTGCAATTTCTCTAACAAGATTAAAAAATATCAGAATACAGCATAGCCCTGGTTTCCAGATTAGACATAACCCATATTCTCATCTGCTCTTGGTCAGGGCTCTATACATACAGAATTAAGAATTAAAGATATATAGTGGCATGGGCTCTAGACTCAAATATTGCCATGTTATCATCTGCTATAGGTTGTCGCTCTACTGCTTCCAGAAAAAAGCAAGAATCTGTGACTCGATCATACAATAATACACTTTTACTTATCAGAGGTTTTTATCCATGAATGGAAAATGAGAGTATATATATTGGGTGAAGTGAAAAAATGAGATAAAAATGTGTAGATAATGGCCCGGAGGATTGCCGATTATTTTTGTTAACAATCTTCTTGTTTTTTCTTATAGCTTATCTTCTTTTATATCTCCATCTTCTCCATAAATCATTTTACCCTACACTCTTGGAGTCCAAATGCAACAGGTGCAAATAGAAGACTACTTAACGAATTCACAGCATATAAACACGAAGGATCACACAATTAATGATAAGAAAATATACCTAATGTCCGGTAGATTTACAGGACTATCCCACTCTTCCTCGTAAACAGCAACCCTCATAATTTGGATGTCTGAGCCCCCATTACTGAACTCTATGGTGTGAACAATTCGTAATCTTTTGTGGCAACCTTTAACCAAGCACTAACCGAAGCAGTAGTGAGATTGTGCAACTATTAATTATTTATAAACCAACAAAAGGTATGTATAGTCAAAATCTTTCATATAATTGGTAGAGACCTCATATAATAAATATTAAACAATATATACAACTAAAAGTATATTTACATCAACGTCACTAATACATACTTACATTTTTAATAATAAACATTTACATCATCTAAGTTGGTTTTTCTATAAAAATAGAGAACCAACTTTAATAATGTGCATATAAGCAGCAGCGGAAGCTGTTAACCGTAACATTTGTATGAAACTCAATGAGATGGTAGTGAAGTAATAACCCATCAGATAGTGATTTACTGGTACAACTATCATTTTGCAATACTACCCAAAAGCAATATGCGACAAAATAAAATATTATTATTAAATAAAACATTCATTTTGCATCTTTCCAAGTACATATGAATTGATGAAATATTTTTGATGGATTTTTAATGCATCGGGTAATATTAAATGTCAATAAACAAATAAATAAACGTTTCCCAACTTCTGTACAGATGCTATGAAGAAAATGTAAGATCAAGTTAATCAACAGAAAGACAAACTTACTTGCTCAAACTTGAAAGTTGGAGAAAGGAAGTAGTCGGACTCACTAACTTCACCAACTGGTATATTGACGGGACCTCGTGAATAAGAACCATCCTACACAATAAACAAATAAAATTATTCAGTACAAGTAGAATTATTATTAAATTTCTACAAAAGTACAAGTTGACAAATACCTACCAATGCTATCGTTCAAGTGACTTTCATGATTCCACTAAATATTTGTATACAAAGTTTCCCAGAAATACATTCAGCACTCTGATCTCTTCTTCACAAGTCAAAACTATTACTAGTATGTAAATTACCAACCTCTCATATCTTACAATGTTGATATCATATTCTATATATATATTCAAATGGAAGTAAGAGTATGGTTCGAAAAGGAACCCTTTTTTATAAAGTACATTTGCCAGCAATTTATCAAATTGTTGCATCAAGTAGGCATAGAAGTGAAAAAAATGTATATACACTTGTGCCACAGTTAAAACAAAATTACAAAAGAAGATAGTAGAGTTATTGAACATGTCTGTAACTGATGCCTTACAAGTTAGCATAAAATAATCGTCTCAATATTACCTCAAAGAAAACAAGACCAGGCTCCATATTCATGACATCGTCTTCCATCACATCACTTGTTTCAAAGTTAAACGACTCATATTTGGGCAAAATATGATTTCCTGTATTTGCATCATATACTTTCTTCAGGGATAAGGGACTATCTTCGCGTACATATTTTTCTTTACTTCTGTTCTCATTCTGATTTTCACCATGTGGGTTCAAGGTCACCCAATTAACTCGCCTTTTGATTTGAGATTTCTGCTCCACAGAAGGGCAGGCCACTGTCTCTATATGACAAAGAGTGTAGCAGTCATATAAGTGCTCACCCCTTTTCCCAACATCAATTGGCTCCATTTCAGCAGTTATTGGCGAAAAAATTGCTCCCACTCCCTTCCAAATTCCATTAAGGCTACTGGAAAATGTGTTCCATGCTGGCCGAATTACAGGTTCCTGAAAGAAACAACAGATTCTAATTCAGTAAACATAGAGAAATCCCTTGTCTTCAGGGGGCTAAATATCAGTATCTAAAGGGGAGTGCGAATTTCCAAACATATCATTAATTGTCATATAACATGAAATAAACAATGGAAACTAGTTCAAGCATCAGTCTAAACTATGTCACTTACTTTAGTATAATAAAAAATCTCAGCTACGATCACTCTGTAGAGTATAATAGAATAATTAAATAACGCTTAAAGTTACAAACAAACTACAACAAAAAATACCAACAAATACTCATTAAAACATTCTAAACTACCATCAAACGAAAACCTCAATTGCCAAATACAATCAAAACCAAAAACCATCTCTATAGTCATCACCACGAGCTCAACTACAGATTTCCATGCACAACCACTCACAATCACGCGCACCACATTTATATTCCACACATCCAAATTATAACATACTAACTCCCTTCCTCGCCATTCGTCCATTGGCCTTTTTGCAACTACTTTCTGACTATAAATATAGCTCGACATAAATATTTTCGGTAACACTTTAAATTATCGAAATTCAATCCAAAAACGATAAACACAATACTCAACTACATATGTATTCACATAATAAGAAACAAAGCAAGCATCTAGACTACAATCGTAAATACAAACAATTACGCAGTGAAATCGAAACACGAGACCTAACCTGAGTCTGCAAAACAGTCTCAACCTCCATCAAAACCGAACCAGAAACCATAACCCTCCCACTCTTCTCACTCCTCTTCCCCACTTTCCTCACTCTCCTCTCTCTCTTCTTCTTCCTACTCCTTCCATTCCTCACCTTGTCACTCTCGTTATCGATACTCCACACATTATCCTTTCCCCTGGCACTCAACCTGTCCGTACATCTCCTTCCGTTAGGGCTCCGATTGTTATCGGAGCTGCAGGATATGCATCGGTATGCGTGCCTGATTGGAGTTAAATTGAGGTGAGTTGATGAGAATTGGGGAGGGAGAAACCCTAGAAAGGGTGATTTCGAGGGGTTGCAGATATGATGTGTACACGGTGATTGCATTCTTGTACAGAGTGAATTGAATAGCACTGCCCTCTGTTATAAAAGCCTGTAGAGTGTTTGGATATTTTTCAGGATTAAAAAATACTGTACTCATTTAAAACTACTGATTTTGATGATTTTTGTCAAAAATCAATTATTTCTTTTTTATATTATTTTTCCATTCCTCAAAAGTTATCGAAAAGATAGATTTTAAATATTTTAAACTAATTTTCACTCCAAAGAATTTAATTTCGAAGTTGATTATAAAGAATGGCACTACTGTATTAAGCTTAGAAACCACCTACATGCTAAAGTTTTCCAATTGAAAAAAGCACAGGAAAATAGCGTTAATAGCATTGCTAGAACTGTTTTTTACACAAGAAAATATAAATTAGACCCTTTCAGGTACTACTGAATGATTTATTATAGGATCTTTGATGTGGAATTATGAGATTCATCGAGTCAAAATGTTCATTTTTGGTGAGGAGAAAAGACAAGTCAAGCAACAGTCATCAGCTTAACGCGATTAATTTCACTCATAGACCCATGAGTGGACGCTGCTTCGCCATTCTGCAAGGCCTTCTGGGAACCACAGAGCGATTTCTTTCTTTGCACTCTCAACAGCATCACTTCCATGAATAACATTCCTGCAGATCCATACATATACGCTTGACTATATTCCACCATGCGTCACATAAAGATGGAAACAGAGAAACGATCCTACCGTACCTGCCAACATCAATAGCGAAATCACCACGGATAGTGCCAGGAGCAGACTCGCAAGGATTTGTTGCACCAATAATTTTTCTACCAGTTGTAACTACATTCTTACCCTCCCAAACCATGGCAACAACAGGACCAGACACAATATAATCGACCAATTTACGAAAGAAGGGTTTTGCAGAGAGATCCGCATAGTGCTTCTCAGCTAAAGATTGATCCACAGTAATGAGCTTCATCCCTGATTTCGTACACGGTATGCTCAATTACAAAGTAATCCTTACAACAATCACTTCAAACATAGACATAAGGCATGCAACTTAGCAAAAGGAAAAACATAGACATGCATATCACAGATCAAGTTCAACTAGAAAATATATACTATGATATCTGGCATGAGCAGTTGCACAATCTCATCATAGGTGCACCTAACAGGCGTTAATAGGAGACCCGAGAATTATGATATCACAGTAAGAAAAAATTTAACCGCGGATGCAGTGGTGGAACCAAAAAACCCAAAAGGGTGGGTGGGGGAAGAATAACATCCATTAACAGTATGTTCCATTAAAAAACTAAAGCATCAAAGCTAATCTACAAAAAAATTGGGTTTCGCTAGTTCCAGAAAAGAAGAGGCACAAGACTAGGCAAATAAAAATCCTATTTCCTTTTAGAAAATTAATTTAAAATGAGTTGTGACTTTCAAAATGTTTAATACACACTAATTTTTTTGGAGTGATTCGTACTACTATGGCTTGCAATGTGAAGCTGAATTTTAGAGTTTGTAGAGTAAACTGGTTTCTAATGGAATATGTGTTGGAAGTATAGATCAGAGGCATACCTGAAATCAAGTAATCAAGAATGAAATACCAAAATTAGTTCGAGGCACGTGAAAACCACGCTATCCTTAAAACAGATAAGCCCCTTCCGTACGGTGCTTGAAGGTGAGTTGGCCTCCGTCTCCCAGGATACAACGAACAAAGGTGGTCTTAAGCACAGAAAAAACCCGCCTTCTACGAACCGAACAAATACGGCTTCTATCTCACAGAAACTGAACCTAGAACTCTAAGAGTAGTATGCAAGAAGCTATGAAATTTGTGAATATTTTTGTGTCCCCAACAATGATCTCAATGCCTCCTTATATAGGAGTAAAAATATGTAACTCTCCTTGTAATCAATTTTGTAACTCATACACAATAATGAGCAATACACTAATACACCATTATTGTGAGGAGTTACAAATCAATACAATAAGTTACAAAATAATAAAATTAAAGCTATGCAATTTCAAATTTATTCAAATATCTAACAATCCCCCACATGAATAAAATTGACATTGCAAAACGATATTTTGACACGGAGATAGAAGCACGCGGTAGAAACCAGCATAGGATAGGTAGGCGTTACCCCTTGAACCTTCCCTTGTAAGAATATATTTACATTTCTAGAATCTCAGTAGTCGCGTTGACCTTGAACTGCTCTTCTGTATTGTGAAATGATGATACATCCCCCACTGGAGTCTTTCCCTATATTTGTTCAGTTCTCACTGTTAAGCCCATTTTGGTCCTGAGCTTTAGCCTGGTTCTGTGAGTTGTACCCAGAATTGGCCCTCACAATTCTTTCTTGAAGCGACCCCACTTCACTCACATAGGTGATCTCTTTAAATAATACGATTATATTATTTTGTTCGACTTATCGACACATAAGGATCATTAAAAGCATAGCTTAGCCTGAACTAAATTTTATCACTATTTTTCATCATAGGAATGGACCAGGGAGTAAAACCCCCACAGTGATCTCACTAAGTCTTTACAGTTAGGTTGTCCCATTGAACCAAGATCTTGGGATCTCCAGTCAACAAGGTTGGGTTTCCTTTGTACCGACTTTTATTATGGGCTTTAGTCCCATTCCTTTCGATGATTTATCAACTAACTCTCTTGTTAACCCCTTGGTTAGCGGATCCGCGGTGTTATCTTTTGATCTGATAAAATCAATAGTTATAACTCCAGTTAAGAGTAGTTGTCTAATGGTGTTGTGTCGACGGCGAATATGCCTCGACATTCCATTATAAAGTACACGCTCAGCTGTACCTATTGCTGCCGTACTATCACAATGTATACAAAGTGGTGGTACAGGCATCTCCCATCTAGGAATATCCTCTAAAAATTGGCGTAACCATTCAGCTTGTTGAGCAGCTTTATCCAAAGCTACAAACTCAGCTTCCATTGTAGAATTAGTTACAACCGTTTGTTTTGTAGATTTCCACGAGATTGCTCCGCCTCCTAGCGTAAATACATATCCGCTAGTGGACTTTGATCCTTTTACACCATTTATCCAGTTAGAATCACTGTATCCTTCTAGTACACTTGGATATGTTATGTAATGCAATCCATAATCACGCGTATACCTTAAGTACCTAAGTACTTTAGTTATCGCTTTCCAGTGATCCATACCTGGATTACTCGTGTATCTGCTTAGCTTGTTTACAGTGAAGGCAATGTCTGGTCTTGTACAATTCGTTAAGTACATCAGACTTCCTATCACTTTTGCATATTCTCCTTGAGAAACACCATCTCCTTTATTTTTCGAAAGATGTAAAGCCGTATCAAACGGTGTTCTTGACACACTAGAATCATCTTTGTTAAATTTCTCAAGAATTTTATCAACATAATGTGACTGATTTAAAACAAGTCCACTCGATGTTCTTAGGATCTTTATCCCTAGAATCACATCAGCTAAGCCCATATCCTTCATCTGGAACCTTGAATGTAATGTGTCCTTAGTAGATTTGACCATTTTGTCATTACTACCCACGATGAGCATATCATCAACATAAAGACACAGGATCACATATCCCTCAATCGTGTCTTTGACATATACACATTTGTCACATTCATTGATTTTGAATCCATTTGATAGCATAACACCATCAAATTTCTGGTGCCAATCTAGAGGCGCTTGTTTTAAGCCATAAATTGACTTAACTAATTTACATACTTTATGTTCCAATCCTGGAACTACAAAACCCTCAGGCTGCTTGATGTAGATTTCTTCATCCAAATCTCCATTCAGAAAGGCTGTTTTAACATCCATTTGATGCACTTCAAGATTTCGCAATGCTGCAATAGCAAGTATCATCCTTATAGATACCATTCTCGTCACTGGAGAATACGTGTCAAAATAATCAATGTCTTTCTTTTGGCGAAAACCTTGAACTACAAGTCGGGCTTTATATTTATCTATGGACCCATCAGTTTTCATTTTTCGACTGAAAATCCATTTAGATCCCAATGGTTTACATCCAGGAGGAAGATCCACTAACTCCCATGTATGATTCTGCATAATAGAATCAACTTCACTCTTAATGGCTTCTTTCCAAAAAGGACCATCAGGACAATGCACAGCCTGTGAGTAGGACTGTGGTTCATTCTCTAGCAAATAAGTCAAAAAATCAGGCCCATACGATTTTTCAACTCTAGCTCTTTTGCTTCGACGAGGGGCATCCTCTATTTCAAGTTCATCCATGTTTTCTTGTTCCTCGTCATCACTATTATCATTTTCAGATATAGTTTCACGTGTCCTTTTCGATAAACTTGAATTTTCTTTGGACTTACGTGGAAATACATGTTCAAAAAATGAAGCATTTCTCGATTCCATTATTGTGTTCTTGTGAATATCAGGGATTTTCGATTCATGTACAAGAAACTTGTATGCACTACTGTTGTGTACATATCCAATAAAAATACAATCCACTGTCTTTGGACCGATTTTTACCCTTTTTGGTTCTGGTACTAGAACCTTTGCAAGGCACCCCCACACTCGTAAGAATTTATAAGAAGGCTTCTGTCTTTTCCATAATTCATAGGGTGTCTGCTCTTGATTTTTTCGGGGTATCTTATTCAATAGATAATTTGCTGACAAGACAGCATCTCCCCACATATTTTCAGGTAACCCTGAACTTAGCAACATTGCATTGCTCATTTCTTTCAAGGTCCTATTTTTACGCTCAGCAATTCCATTTGACTGAGGTGAATACGGTGCAGTGACTTCGTGAATAATTCCATGTTTTGCACAGAATTCACCAACCGGTGATACATATTCACCTCCTCTGTCACTTCTTATCGCCTTAATTTTTTTTCCTCTGAGTTGAGTTTCAACTTCATTTTTATAGAGTTCAAATTTCTCTATAGCTTCATCTTTGCTTTTTAGCAAATAGACATAGCAAAATCTTGTACTGTCATCCACAAATGTGATAAAGTACTTGTTACCATCCCTTGTTTGATTTGATTTTAAATCACACACATCACTATGAATCAAATCTAAGGGTTTTGTATGTCTTTCAATTGTTCGAAATGATGATCTTGTTAATTTTGCCTCGACACAAATTTCACATTTGTGTTTCGAACTTATTTGGAATGTTGGTATATGGTTCAAGTTAATTAATCTACGCATAGTTTCATAAGTAACATGACCTAGTCTACCATGCCATAAATTGGAAGACTCAAGCAAGTAAGCAGAAGAATTATTCTTATTAATACTCTTCACAGTCATTACATTGAGTTTGAAAAGGCCTTCAGTGACATAGCCTTTTCCTACAAACATTCCACTCTTAGACAAAATAACCTTATCAGATTCAAACACCATGCGGAATCCATGCTTGTTCAACAACGAGCCAGAAACCAAGTTCTTTCGGATCTCTGGCACATACAACACATCCTTAAGAGTCATCTCCTTGCCAGAGGTCATCTTCAGCACAACATTGCCCTTTCCAAGGACTTCAGATGTTGCAGAATTCCCCATGAACAGCTTTTCTCCGGTGGCAATTGGTGAGAAGGTATGAAACATCTCCTTGCTTGAGCAAATGTGCCTCGTAGCACCAGTGTCAATCCACCATTCTTTCGGATTAGATCCGATCAGATTCACCTCAGAGACCACAGCAGATAGACTGATTTCAGATATGTCTTGAGCTACATCATCTACCACGTGAGCCTCATGTTTTTTCTTCTTTGGTAGTCTGCACTCAGTTGACTTGTGACCCATCTTGTCACAATTGAAGCATTTTCCTTGAAATTTCTTCTTAGAAACTCCCCCTTTCGGTCCCAAGTTGGGCCTCTTGTCTGGTTTCCCCTTCTTAAACTTGGAGTTCTTCTTGACCTCCACAACATTAGCATTTGAAGAGCTGACAGACCGATTTTTATTATCCTCCTCAATACGGAGTCTCAAGACAAGGTCTTGCACTGTCATCTCCTTTCGTTTATGCTTCAAATAATTCTTGAAGTTCATCCAACCAGGGGGCAATTTTTCAATAATCACGGCAACTTGGAATGCCTCATTCATGGGCATACCTTCAGCTTCCATGTCATGCATGATCATCTGAAGATCTTGCACTTGATTAACCACTTTCTTGGAATCCACCATCATAAACTCGAGAAGTCGGGCCACTATAAATTTTTTAGTACCCGCATCCTCAGTTCTGTACTTCTTGTCGAGTGAGTCCCACAGAATCTTGGACGTCTTTATCACACTATACACATTGTACAGTGAATCACTCAAGCAGTTCATAATATAATTTCTGCACAAGAAATCTGAGTGGTTCCATGCTTGGACTGCACTAACACGTTGAACATCAGTGTCACCTTCTTTCAGCGTAGGTGCATCCTCAGTCAAGAACCTCACAAGGTTTAAAGTGGTCAAGTAGAACAACATCTTTTGTTGCCACCTCTTAAAATTCAGCCCACTGAATTTTTCCGGTTTTTCCGCCTGAGCGGTTACCGGCACAGCCGCATTTGGCACCACAAGGGTCGCCGCATTAGGCACAGACACTGCCTCAGCAGTTACATCACCAGACAAGCTAGCTCCGTCAACACCAGTCATCTCTGAAATCAAGTAATTTCAATTAATTCTCTTGAATAAGTAAACCACTATAAATAATTATTTACACAATTAAATAAATTAAGAGGAATTATACTATGTTACAATCATAATAATTTTTTATCTCGAAATAAATACATCAATTTTGATATATCAGTGAATAATTCCCAGGTTTCGGAGGGGTCACACCGGTCCCACTTAAAACCCAAATCCTAGACAGAATTTTTCATCTTCAATATCAAAAAATAGTATTTTATTCTATAAAAAAAAGCTCATGATTGTATTCACAAATAAATTCTAAAATCATCGCATGCAAGCTAATCAAATAATTTGATAATATATGCGACATGAGTTCCAAAGACTAGCAACATACATATGGTCCACACATAATTAATAGGAATGACAAACGGTCAATATAAATATTAAAAAAAATGTATCAAATAGACAATTCATTGTATAACGTACAAGACTAATAAATAAATTGTTTATAAAACAACTCTTCACTCCATTATTATTAACCACAGCAATATCATTTATTCCTTAAAAAAATGAAATCATACATACAGATGGTAGAAGCACTAGCATATTAACACAAATAATAATGTACAAGAATAAATATTTTCAGTACCCACATAAGCACGTAACTATATTTATATATAATAATTTATAATTAAAATCACATGTTACATGAACTGGCATATCAGGAATAGTGACCAAATAAATATATAGACACATACTCTGATTTTGGTAACAATTAATATTTATTAATCTACTGAGACTAAGCATGCAAGGAGGGAAAACTGACAAAGTGATTAACCATAAGCAAGAGGCAGTTTATCATGGTCCTGCTAAATTAAAATTAATACACAATTAAAAACATAAAGCATGGCAAGGTACCATAAAACTAATAAACATGGCACATAAAAAAAATTTACACCACTTTTTATTAATAACACCATGTAACAACTAGATTGTAAATACAACTAAACAAAACTATTCAATCGAAATTTTAAAAGAAAACTAAGTCATGATATTTCAAAACCACATCTTATACACGATTGCAGACGGGAAAAACCAATATACTAAACTAACATGCTCTTGAATCTTGATACAAAAGAATGCAGTAAATCAAAACTCACTATACTCCCATAAAATATTCACATATATTAGTTTATTGATTAAACCAATCCATATGAATTATGGGATCTGTTTTAAGCTTGTTGGAAGTATAGATCAGAGGCATACCTGAAATCAAGTAATCAAGAATGAAATACCAAAATTAGTTCGAGGCACGTGAAAACCACGCTATCCTTAAAACAGATAAGCCCCTTCCGTACGGTGCTTGAAGGTGAGTTGGCCTCCGTCTCCCAGGATACAACGAACAAAGGTGGTCTTAAGCACAGAAAAAACCCGCCTTCTACGAACCGAACAAATACGGCTTCTATCTCACAGAAACTGAACCTAGAACTCTAAGAGTAGTATGCAAGAAGCTATGAAATTTGTGAATATTTTTGTGTCCCCAACAATGATCTCAATGCCTCCTTATATAGGAGTAAAAATATGTAACTCTCCTTGTAATCAATTTTGTAACTCATACACAATAATGAGCAATACACTAATACACCATTATTGTGAGGAGTTACAAATCAATACAATAAGTTACAAAATAATAAAATTAAAGCTATGCAATTTCAAATTTATTCAAATATCTAACAATATGAGCATAACTGGTATTAATTTTTGATATACCTATCAGAAATTAATAATAAATTTGTTCCTCCTACCTCTTTTACCCCAACATATCAAAAATTAGTAGTACTAGTTATATGATCAACAACAGCAACTGAGGATAAATAAAAGGTACCTTTCAAAATAAAACCCTTCTTCTCAAACCTGCCAATGATTTCACCAACCTGCTACGATAATATACATGAGATAAACTCTTGAAGTCTTGAATTAAATAAGAATGTGTTTACAAGCTCAAAAATCACAGTGATCAGACCATGAAGGTGATAAATCATCTGATTCTCAATCACAATTACAAAATCAAAATCTATATATACATATATAACATAATATCATTTTGCCTAAAATAAATTAAAATGAACCTTCTTAGATATGAATATATTAAGATCATCTCATAATCCATCAACAACAAAACATAATTAATCAAAGCCTAGGCTAAAGAAATGGACTAATAGAAAAAAATAGAATCAGTATGGATTAAAAAAAGTAATTACTAGATTAAAAATAATAATTAGAAAAACTAACCAGGCCCCTTTGAACACCATCAGGCTTAATCATGATATATGTTTGTTCCATCTTTGATATATAAATTACTAATCCAGTAATTTCGTTTCTTGATTTTCTTAGGCTTCTGGATCAACGAAAGGGTGATGTATACTTATATAAGTGGAGAGAAATGAATCTGCATGAGAAAAATATTGTGTCGAATCGGTGTAAAACGTGTCACTTGTTGAATGCAAGCAACTATAACTAACTTGTTCTTATTCCTGCATAAGCTAAGGCCAAACTTAAGTCCGAATAAAATGGAATAAGAAAAAAAATTAGAATTTAAATATTTTAATGAAAAATATAGCTTTTTAATGAAAAAGTTCGATTCATCATGTAGTATCTTATAAAATTCTCTCTTCTAAATTAATTAAATTGGGTAGATAAAACATCTCTCTCAAGCTTGTGATGGTTCATGCAATTAAAGGTCCAACCCACATATTTACACGTATATATGCTAAACATCTTCTAAATGGTTATATGACTCGAACTTTAGTAGTTTAAAAAGTCAAGCTTTTTATTGATTAATGAAAACTATGTGATATGGATTTCAAACTTGAGATAAATTACTTAGTAGAGCATCCATCTCTTTGAACCATGGTTTTTCTCACATGTTTTATTTTTCATGAAAGATTTTTAACGAGTCAGCATTATGTGCACATTACAAAATAATATGTTTATTTCCTCACTTATTTTTTTCCCATTGAATTTTTTAATAAAGCTGTAATGAGACAATGTTTTACGATAAGAGACATCCAAAGAGGAGTGATATGTTGCATTTGAGTGGATGTGCTTTGACTTTCCAATATCCAGACTCTTGACCTTTTTACTTACCTGTAACTTTCACATTACAGCCTATACAAAGACTTTGTGTATTTTGAGGAGCACACACCGATATACAGTATACACTTGAATTTCGATAAATGAACACGTTTGACATCAAAAATATATATATTCATTTAATAAGATTATTTATTTGTTGATAAATTAATATAATATTTATTTATCGATAAATGAATATTAATTCATTTAGATAATATTTTTAGACTTTTTTTTAGTTATATTATTATATATATTATGTTCAAGTGTATCTAAAATTTATCGTGATTATGTCTTTTATGTAAATTTTAATTACATTCATTTTTTTTTAAATTCCAAAATTAATTGTATTGTACAATCATGTATAAAATAGATAAAGTGCACATTGCCATGTTTAAATTGAGATTATTCACTAAATCCATTTGTTCGAATGGAGACCGACGAAATTTAACATTGGTTATTCATTTATTATTCATTTATCGAGGTTGTACGGTATGAAATTGATCATTTCCCTCTCTCACATAGATTCTTTAGTCTATACTTTTTTACATAGCATATGTATTATATTTACCTTAACTTTTGAGGATGGACCGGTCCAATAAAAGCTAAGATGGGCCTGGAGCTTGAATTTTCTAACCCACCATTCCTTGTGGTAATTTGGGAAGCCCATTCTCATTTCTTTTCTTCTTCAACTCTAGTAGGCAATATTCCATTTTACATGTATGTTCGTACCATTTTATAACACGATTAATGTGCACACGACGGCAGCATAACCAGGGTCGGAGTGTCGCTTGTTATTTTTATATTATATTTTCTAATATTTCATTTTATTTAAAATATGCATGAAAGGAAGCACAGTAAATTTTGAAAAAAATGCATAATTATTATCTTGTAATATTATCTACATATTTTTTTTAAAATATTTTATTTTGAAGGGAATGTCTCTTGACACACATTGAAGTTAAAATGTGAAAAAAAACATTGCTAAAAAAGTCGTTCTTAGCATTCAAAAATGTTATTTCTAAATTATAATAAAATGAGACTGCGATGTTTTGGGTACAACTATGACTCACCTAACCTGGAATAATTTTCTGGTTCCGGTTCTGCCTTTACTTTTTAATACAGAGATATCGTGGTTACACATGCGTTTGGAAACCAATCTACATCTGAAATATTGTAGCATCCATTAATTAGTTGACAAACCAGAACAACAATTCTTTTTCATCCAGGTTCTTGAATCCATCTGTCTAGTCACTGCTACTCTGTTTCCCATGTCTATAAGCCAGCATATGTATATAAACACCTATGTCGAATTGAATAAAGCAGGTGAATTCCTAGATAATAACTTTTCTTGAATTTGTGAAAATGCTGTTGAGAGAATATGAAATCTCACCTGTAGAACATTCTGTATTGATTAATATTCGAAAGATCTTTCATGAAAGAAAGGCACAAACACAAAGGACAAGAATAGTGGGACAAACCAAGGCCCTACCATATATCTGATCATGCTTCAAACTTTCATCATTAAACTTAGAAATTCATTGACACTGATGATAATTGCATGGAATTCAGCTAGCCCTATGTATATGCTTCTCGAGATCTTGTTGCTTAAAACGTTTTCTTTATTATTATTATTTTTTGAAAGTAAATTTTTTCTCCGTGTTGAATGTATTACTCATAATTACAAGTTTGAACATACATTCGTATACGTCACGAGGCTGTCGGATCTGTAGAAAAACGTCCTTTTTCATTCATATATACAAAAGAATTCTTGTTTCGGAATCGTTTGTATTGGCATTTTTTAACCTTACAAACAACTCCGCAAGTTGCTATGTTTTACCAGTTTTTCCCTTTCGCAGGAAAGCCTATTCAAAAAGTGAAAAAATCTGTACTGTTTATTTTATTTTCTAGTGCTGGTCATCATGAGAGCACAGCAGCACATTTTAGCACTTGGCGGTAACAAAATCGTCCCCCAGGTGGTTGTCTCTATTGTTGAAATTTATATATTTATGACATATAGCATAAGTATTGACTGCTTACTCTTAGTACTTGCCACTAAAAAAAAGGACCTTTTGCCACGGATCCTACATCCAACCTGCAGTAAACTCATTTTGCGTCAAACTTGTGATGGTGTTATTAGTTACCTTCTAATCTCAAAAGACTTAATTTAAAATTAATATCTTAATTAAATTGTATAAACTGCACGATGTACATTGTACAATACCTTATGATGAGTACCTACTCTTTCACTCGAGCATTCGGGTAAGTCTATATTCGTATTCTGAACATCCTTGACTCGAGCTATAATTTGTTTGATAGATTGAGGATGAAGAACAGGCATATACAAGGTGAACTATAAATCTAGTGTTGGAATTATGATTCAAAATTGTAACTGAAATATTAAATATAGTTATTGTGTTTTAATATTGTTTGATTATTTGTAAAAAGATTTGTAATTGATTAGGTTATATGGGTGCACTAATCATGCAAATATATATAAAGAGTTCTATGATAAATAAAATTATAAGATTCTGAACTTCCACTTGTATTCCTCCTCTCTTATATTCAAATAAACCAACATTTAGACTTAAAATAATGCAATTGAGAATCTCAACTAAGTGATAAACCCTAGCTGCTCTCCACTTGCCCGAATTTGGCTTTTACTTGCACAATAATTGCAGAGAGAGATGTGAAATTATGTAAATTAGATACAATTAAAAACTGTAGATCTCACCCAAATTATTATATGTGCTGTATAATTATACTTTCCATGTGTTACGGATTAAAAACGAGGTGTATTTAATACGTAATTAATGCTAGGGTTTGGGGGAGTTTCGAGCTTTAATGGCTGCACTAATGTTTCGTGACTAACTCAGGTCTTCGTTAACTGCCTACGTATCTCAGTTCGTGTGAGAATCAAGCCAAAAACGTAGTTCTAATGTTGAGGGGTTAGGCCCTTTATATAGGCGCATGGAGGCCTTGGAATCATATTAGGGTTAGGAGACTTATGGGCCAAGTCTCCTAGCAGCAGGGGTATCCAAAACCTTATAGGAATGAGAGTCCTCGTCGGACTCCTCCCACGTTTGGGCTTCTAGATCCTTCTAGGATGAGGGCCTTCAACAGGCTTTTTGGGCCTTTTCTGGGCCTTTATTAAATAATTACGAAATTAATTATTAAAAAGGGCTTACTGGGCCTATGGCTTCCACGGAGCCTCGCGGACAGGACCCAATAATCCAGTTATTACATTCCTAGTTTGTTTCGAGGGCCTAAAACCTTTGGACCATACCAGGCCTAATAAATGCTATATTTATTATTTCTTTCAGGGCTATTTTTACCCATATCATTTGCCCCCCAACTTTTGGGAAAACTCTACAAGTTTTCGTAAAAGTTTCACCAAGGGTTCTCAATGCCTTCTTAGGCTTTTGACTTGTTTTAATCAATTTTACATGGGCTCATGCCTTTCTCAAAGAGTTAATATTAAATAAATCGGCTCCCCAAAGGACTTTATTCGTAGCTAAGTCGCCAAGGATGCTTTTTCTGCATTTCTCCCCTAAGTCGACCTGGATCGAGGTCAATATCGACCTGGATTGGAGTCGATTTCGACCAGGATTGGAGGGTCGAGGTCGATTTCGACCTCGTTTGAGGTCGAAATAGGCCTCAAAATATCTTGAAGTCGAAATAGTGGTCTGAGGTCGATTTCGACCTGGATCGAGGTCGAACAGGACTTCAAAATGCCTCAAAGTCGAACATAGTGATTGAGGTCGATTTCGACCTGGATTGAGGTCGAACAAGGGCTCAAAATACCTTGAAGTCGAAATAGTGGTTTGAGGTCGATTTCGACCTGGATCGAGGTCGAACAGGGCTTTAAATCGCCTCGAGGTCGAACATAGTGATTGAGGTCGATTTCGACCTGGATCGAGGTCGAACAGGACCTCAAAACTCTCTGAGGTCGAAATCCCTTGAGGGCCTCATGGGCTTTTATTTTCGACCTGGATTGAAGTCGAGATAGACTCAAAACTCTTTGAGGTCGAAACCTCTTGAGGGCCTCATGGCCTTTTATTTTCGACTTGGATTGAAGTCGAGATAGACCTCAAAACTCTTTGAGGTCGAAATCCCTTGAGGGTCTCATGGCCTTTAATTTTCGACCTGGATTGAAGTCGAGATAGACCTCAAAACTCTTTGCGGTCGAAATCCCTTGAGGGCCTCATGACCTTTAATTTTTGACCTGGATTGAAGTCGAAATAGACCTCAAAACTCTTTGAGGTCGAAATCCATTGAGGGCCTCATGGCCTTTAATTTTCGACCTGGATTGAAGTCGAAATAGACCTCAAAACTCTTTGAGGTCGAAATTTCTTGAGGGCCTCATGGCCTTTTATTTTCGACCTGGATTGAAGTTGAAATAGACCTTAAAACTCTTTGAGGTCGAAATCCCTTGAGGGCCTCATGGCCTTTAATTTTCGACCTGGATTGAAGTCGAAATAGACCTCAAAACTCTTTGAGATTGAAATCCCTTGAGGGCCTCATGGCCTTTAATTTTCGACCTTATAAAATGGGCCTGTGAGGCTTTATGGCTACGGGTTTGGCAGGCCCATGTTTTAGATCTTTCCTAGTTTATGGGTTGTAGAAGTTTTGGGCCTTAGAATATGGGCTTTCAGGCCCCTTCACCTGTGATACCGGTTGACTTACCTTTCGATGGTTGTTCGACCTAGAGATGCCTGTCAAAAGGCGAATTTAAACGGTCAGGTGACCGGCTGGGGTTGTATATATGAGTGGTGTGGGCTTCATTCTCACACTTCTCATCTTTTACTCCTCACTTCTCCCTTCTGTACTCGACCTCTCAAGCTTCTAAGTAATTTAAATCGTTAGCTTCTTCAAAGAATTACATAAAGTCGAAAATCAGATGGCGGATAAGAGAGCTTCTAGATTGGCAGCCATGAACGCGGGATCAGCCAAGAGAGGTAAATCCCTAAATCAAATCCTTTTTTTTTCTACATACATGTCCTTGATAGATATGATCAACCAACGGGGGGATAAATACCCTAGTCAATCCGATCTAGATTCATACAGTCGTAGTAGTAAATTTTTTGAAGCCGAAGTAATAGAAGAGTATAACAAGCTTTTTAATTTTCCACCTAGGTTTTCCATTTCCTTAGTTGAACCTGGCGACAGGACCTGCCATTGGCATCCTAGTCGTTTATTTGTTTACGTAAATGCCCTCTTATCGGGGCTTAGGTTTTCTTTGCACGACTTCATCCCCACCCTCTTAGCTGATGTTCAAATAAACCGTGTCAACTCGTGCCCAATGGATGAAGGCTCATCCATTATTTCATGGTCTTATGTTTGGAGAATAAAATAAAAATGACAGTCCCTCTCTTTCGCAAAATCTTTCAATTCAAAAACTCTTCTAGCATTTCCCTAGGCTGGGTTCACATAGCTCACATGCCTAACAAACCCCATATCTTCGATACCTCTTCGATCCCTGACAACAACCTTCACTGGAAGGAAAATTTTGTCCAAGTAAAGTGGGAAGGGGGAGACTGGGGTACCCTTTTTAGGCCCATGTTTAGCAAAGTGTCAGACGGGAGCTTTGATGCTATTAGGCTCTCAGGATAAGAAGAAGAAGAGGCTTATGCCAAGCTTACTCAGGTTAAAACCAAGCAGCTTGCTTGGGTTCTTCTTGATGAACACAGGTTGAGAGCCGTGGGCCTATCAAGGGCCTCGAGCAAAGGTATACTATTTTACTCGACTCTGTTCTCGTTTTACTCGTTGATTACCTTACTAATGTTTCTATGTTTTCTTTTTCAGTTGCTGCATTGATAAACGAGTGGACCATTCCACCCGTAGAAGAAACTGGCCGTATGAAATGGCTAAGACTGATGAACGACCCCAGGCAGGTAAAGGAACCTCCGGCTTTCTTACAGCCGCACACTGGGCCAATCGAAGCTGGGAGCAGCGAGCCGGTCAAGGCGCCCAAATCCCTGGCATACAAGCTTGGCTGGGGTATCAGGAAGTCGGATACGGTGGTCGGATGTACAGATCACGCGAGGGACTGGTCCCTTCACTCCCTCACTCCTTACGATTACAAGGATATTGTCTTGGGACGGGACGAGGAAAGCACCAAGGCTTTGGGTGCGCAGGCATTGGCATCGGTAAGCTTATTTACTTGCTTATCTTGTAGTTCACACTTCTTCCGTTCATGGTCTGGGCCTTTCTATATGTCTTAACTTGTTTTTTGCTTTTTCAGGCCAACGCCTATTTCCAAGCTTCTTTGCACCAGACGGAGGCTTGGAAGGCCCGGGCAGGAAAACATAAGAAGGAGCTGACAGTGGCTCATGCCAAGCTCAAAAATCTTGAAGAAAAGCTGGCTGAGAAGGAGGGGCAACTTAAACAGGCCCAAGCTGAGGTGGTCGAGCTACGGGCAGATAGGAATGCTATAATTGATCAATATATGGCCTCTGATGAGTACCGGGATTTAATCGAGGCTCATGACGACCTAATCTTCCCGGCTAACTATACTATCGGGTGGAATGACGCCCTCAAGGAAGTGCTGGGCAAACACCTGGGTTTGTTTAACCCAAAGGTAGACTTCAAATGCCCTCAATCGGCCGAAGCGTTGAAGCGGTTGTTCGAGGAGCACGAGGAAACCGATGTGGAGGATAGCCCGGATGTTAGAACAGAAAGGATTCGTGAACCTTCCCTTACTCCTTCCCCAATTCCTTCTCCTCCCAGGACTACCTTGGAGAAGTCTGCCTCAGAAGCAACTCCCCAAGAATCAGAGTAAAAATCTTCTGAAGAAGAAGAAGGGTTGAGTGAAGACGAAGATGGTTCGACTTCTTCTAGCGGGGAGGAAGCTTCAGGAGAGGAGGAGTCCTATAAGTAGTTGGGTTTTATTTATGTTGGCCTTAGGGTCTTTGTAAAAAAACATTTAGCCTTCGGGCTTTTATTTATGTAACCATGTTTTTCTTTTCACTTTCTGCCTTAGCTTTGTTTGTTTTTCGTTTTTAACTTAAACATAAACAACAAATACTCTCGAGGCTCGTAAAAAGACTAAGTGAAAATGACAAGTGTTATATAGGGAAAACAAATAACATTCCTCAGAAACTTTATAAGTTCTCAAATGTAAATGTAACTTAGTATTAAAAACATATCATGCCTCCAAGGCTAATAAATGGCATGCCTTCAAGGCTAATAAACTGATACTTAAACGTTTCGAAAATCAAAGTTAAAATCTAAACATAATACTTTCTTAAGTTGGTTGCATTCCAGCTTTTAGGGACTTCGACCCCTTCAAGGGTTTGGAGCTTGTACGCGCCTTGCCCTGTGACTTCCTTCATTTGGTATGGTCATTCCCAATTCGGAGCTAGTTTGCCCTTGGGACCAACTCCAGACGCCTCGATCTTTCGCAGGACTAAGTCTCCTTCGCGGAAAAACCTTTCCTTGACTCTAAGGTTGTAGTAGAACGAAGCTTTCTTCTGGCTTTCCACTATCCTGGCATTAGCTTCGTCGCGCAGCTCATCTATTAAGTCTAGAGCTAGCTTCATGCCTTCTTCATTTGTGTCAACATGAAACTCTTGTATCCTTGGTGACATCTGAGCAATTTCGACGGGCACCACTGCCTCAACCCCGTAGGCTAGTTGAAATGGAGTAGCTCCTGTTGATGTTCTGCAAGTAGTTCTATATGCCCATAAGATTGGGAGTAACTCATCAACCCAAGTCCCTTGGGAGCGTTCGATCCTCTTTTTGAGTCCATCAAGGATTATCCTGTTAGCAACCTGTGCTTGCCCATTTGATTATGGATGAGCTACTGAAGTAAAGCGTAGTTCAATGTTATAATTTCCGCAGTACCCCATAAAGTCCTTATTGTTGAACTGAGTTCCGTTGTCCATCACTAGGATTCGGGGTAGCCCATATCTGCATATAACATTCTCCCAGAAAAACTGAGTCACGTTCTTAGTGTCAATCTTGGCCAAGGGCTTGGCTTCTATCCACTTAGTAAAGTAATCAATGGCAACAATGAGAAACTTTCTTTGCGCGCTGGCCATAGGAAAAGGGCCTAATATATCCATTCCCCACATTGCAAAGGGGATTGGAGAGGTAATTGATGTCAGCATCTCAGGTGACTGCCTGACAATAGGTGCAAACCTTTGGCAGTGATCGCATTTCTTAACATAAGCTTTGGCATCTTTAAGCATCTCAGGCCAATAGAATCCTAGCCTTATAACTTTATGAGCCAAGGCCCTGCTTCCAAGGTGTTGGCCACATACACCGTCATGAACTTCTTTTAGGGCAGCTTCAGCCTCGTTGGGTCTCAGGCATTTCAAATAAGGTATCACGTATGATTTTTTGTAGAGTATTCCTTCTATGAGGGTATACCTCAAGGCCCTAACCGACAGCTTGCGAGCCTCCACGGGGTCGGCAGGTGTTTTTCCTGTTTCCAAGTAAAGTTTGATGGGATCCATCCAACATGTTCCCGGCTCAATAGGAGCTATTAGTTTTGCATCAATGTTTGGGGTCTTCAAGACTTGAAAATAAACACTGCCCGAGTAACTTTCAATTTCTAATGATGCAAATTTGGACAAGGCACCGGCCTTCATATTTTCCTCTCTCGGGATGTACTCAAAGTGACATTCTTCGAACTGGGTGGCTTGATCTTTAACGATTCTCAAATATTTGGCCATAGTCACGTCACGGGTCTCGAACTCCCCATTTACTTGAGAGATTACTAACCTTGAGTCACCACACACTTTCAAGTTTTTCACCCTCAGGGTTCTGGCCAGACCAAGTCCAGCTATCAGAGCTTCGTATTCCGCCTCGTTGTTTGTAGTTTGAAAGTCCAATTTGATTACATATTCGACAATGAAGTCATCCGGGCTTTGTAAAACTAGGCCAACTCCACTAGTTTTTGTTTTTGAAGCTCCGTCAAAAAAGAGCACCCAGTACTCTTTGAGTTCTTCCTCTTCTTCCTCTTTTTCCTCCTCTCCTTTACCTTCTTTATCCTCTCCTTGCCCCCCGACTTCTTGGTTTGGAATGGTACATTCAACCACGAAGTCAGCTAGAGCCTGGGCTTTGATGGTCGTCCTTGGCTTGTATCTGATTTCGAATTCTCCAAGTTCAACAACCCATTTGATTAACCTCCCACTGGCCTTGGGGCTATGCAGTATGTTTCTCAGGGGTTGGTATGTCAAAACTTTAATAACATGTGCCTGAAAGTACGGGCGTAACTTCCTCGAAGCCATTATTAATGCTAATGCAAACTTTTAAACCTTTGAATAGTTCAGTTCTGCACCATGCAGAATCTTGCTAACGTAATAGATGGGCTTCTGAACCTTAGCTTCCTCTTTCACAAGAACTGCACTCAGGGCTGAGTTTGAGACAGCCAGATACAGGAATAGCACATCTTCAGGTTTTGGTTTGGCAAGCAAGGGTGGCTCAGCCATGTACTTCTTTAGTTCTTCAAATGATGCTTAGCTCTCCTCATTCCATTCAAAGTTCTTGACCTTCTTGAGGGCCTTGAAGAATGGTAGGCACTTTTCTCCTGATTTGGATATGAAACGTCCCAGGGCTACTACCCTCCCTGTGAGCTTTTGGACATCCTTTACTGTCTTGGAAGGCTCCATGTTCAAGATTGCCTGAATCTTGTCAGGATTGGCTTCAATGCCTCTTTTGGAGACCATCAGGCCTAAAAATTTCCCAGAACCTACACCGAAGGCACACTTGGCCGGGTTCAACATCATCTTGTGGGTTCTTAAAACTTCAAATGCCTCATTCAGGTGCTTAAGATGATCGGCCTTGTCCAAACTTTTGACTAACATGTCATCAACATAGACCTCCATGGTCTTACCAATGAGGTGCTTAAAGATTTTATTTACAAGCCTTTGATACGTGGCTCCTGCATTCTTAAGTCCAAAAGCCATAACCAGATAACAAAAAACACCAAAGTCAGTGATGAATGATACCTTAGGGATGTCATCGGGGTGCATTTTAATTTAGGTGTAGCCACTGAAACCATCCATGAAGCTAAGCATCTCGTGCCCAGCCGTGGCGTCTATCAACGTGTCTATCCTTGGTAATGGGAAACAGTCATTAGGACACGCATCATTCAAGTCAGTAAAGTCTACGCACATTCTCCATTTCCCATTGCTCTTTTTGACCATCACAGGGTTGGCCAGCCATTCAGGAAATTGAATTTCTTCAATAAATCTAGCTTCTAACAACTTTTCTACTTCTTCTTTAATGGCCTTCTGCCTTTCAGGGGCAAAGTTTCTTTTCTTCTGCTTGACTGCTGTCCTTCCAGGATTCACATTCAACTGATGCGTTATGAGTTTGGGGTCTATCCCTGGCATGTCGGCTGCTGTCCAGGCAAAGACATCTCTGTTATTTTGCAAGAATTGGACCAGTTGTTGTTTCAGGTCCTTGGGGAGTGAAGCCCCAACATATGTCACTTTTTCAGGATATAAAGGATCTAGGGGAATGGACTCCAAGTCCTCCGCGGGTTTCCCCCTCCTTTCTTCGTGATCTCTGACATCCATATCTTCAATTGGGAGAACCTGCCCCCCCAGTGCCATCAGGCTTCAAAGCAGCCACATAACAGCTTCTGGCCATCTTTTGATCTCCTCTTTCTTCCCCCACTCCATTCTTAGTCGGGAATTTGAGTTTCAAGTGGTATGTGGAAGCTATTGCTTTGAAGGCATGCAACCCCGTCCTCCCAAGGATTGCATTATAGGTAGTGCTTGCCTTAATAACTAAGAAATTCAGCATTTGAGTGGACAGTCGAGGTTCTTCGCCTATAGTCATTGGCAGTTGTATGATCCCCTCAATCCGAGACTCCACTCCATTAAAACCGTATATGGGCATGTTAGAGGGGGTCAGCTGCGAATCGTTGTATCCCATTTTCACATAAGCATCATAAAACAAGATGTCAACAGATGAACTGTTGTCCACCAAGACTCTTTTCACAGGAGAATTCTCTATGGTGAGGGTGATCACTAAGGGATCATCGTGGGGGAACCTCACCCCTTCCAGGTCGGAGTCGTCAAACGATAGTGAGACCTCAGTCCTTGCCCTTTTAGGAGGCTCTCCTACAATGCTCATTACTTCTCGGGCATACGCCTTGCTGGATTTCGGGGAGTTGCCTGCTGCGGTTGGTCTTCCTGAGATTACGTTGATCACAGGCCCTCTGGGCTGATTATTTCTTTCCTTGGGTTCTGATTCCCTTCGTTTGTCGCTCCTTCTATCATCTCTAGCACCATCTTTGGTGTATTTTTCCAACTTCCCTTTTCTGATTAGGAACTCAATCTCATCTTTCAATTGGCGACAGTCATCAGTGTCGTGTCCCACGTCTCTGTGGAATCGGCAGTACGCATTCTTATTTCTCTTTTCAGGATCAGTCCTTAATGGTTTCGGCCATCGAAGGTCTTTACCCTTCTCAATGTCCATCAGTATTTGGCTACGGGCAGTATGCAGCCTTGCATACTCTGTGAACCTAGATCCTCCCTTCTTTTTGGAGTCATTGGCATCACCATTCTTCGCATACTTGGTGTCAACAGTGTATTCGGTGTCGCTGGCTCGCTTTTTAGAATAAGTGTTGGAGGCTTGAAACCCTTGAGCTTTCCTCATACTTTCCTCTGCCTTAATATACTTCCCAGCTCTCTCCTGGAGCTCATTCATACTCTCAGGGGCCCTCTTGGCGAGTGATCTCCTAAAATTTTCGTCAAAAGTCCCTTGCTGTAAAGCTATCATAGCTACCTCTTGGTCTAGATCAGGGACCTTCAAGGCTTCTTTTGTGAACCTATTCATATAATCCCTCAAGGACTCGTTCTTCCCCTGGTGCATGTTCATTAGCGAAGCTGAGCTCTTCTCATGAGTTTTTCTGCTAATGAATTGACCAATGAAGGCCCTGCTCAGATCCTTGAATGACCCAACAGAGTTTGGTGGTAGACGACTGAACCACCGCTGAGCCATGCCACTCAGGGTTTGGGGGAATGCCCTACACTTGATGGCGTCGTTTACAGGTTGTAGCAACAGTGCATTAGAGAACGTGAGAACATGATTTGAGGGATCTCACATTCCATCATAAGCCCTGATTGTTGGCATCTTAAACTTCCTTGATATTTTCTCATTCATAATATTCTCTGTGAAGGGGTGTGTGGGATCGTCAGGATCTCCAAGCGGCAATAAGTCTTGGGGATCAGCCCTAACATGGTTTGCCCTTGTTTGCCTCGGGGGCTCATCCAAATCTACTACAGAGGCGTTTCTCATCAACCCTCTAGTACCCTCAACTCTGGGGCGTTGTCGCCTTGTCAATGCCTTCTCCAGGTCTTTCCTTAGTCGTTGAGCTTCGGCTTCATGAACGCGTATTCTTTCCTGAAGGTTCAGGGAGTCATTACTTTGAGGCCCTCGGGGCTGGGTACTCCTCCCTCCAAGGGGCTCCTTACCGGGTCGCCTCCTTCGTGGGTTAACATCCTCGTTAGATGACTTTTCGTCATCAGTGGAGTAAGGTCCAGAGAAGTCCCGACTTCTTTTTTGTGAGATATAGTGGGGCAACAGCCCTTGCTCATAAGGGGGCTCGTAGTTCCTTGGGAGCCCATAGCGAGGGTTGGGTGTTATAGCAGGCGAGACCTGCATAGTAGGAGGAGCAACAAAAGTTGTACGAAGGGGTGGAATTACCTGGAGTGGAGGAGCTGAAGCATGAATTGACACATCGGGGTTGGAAGGATGAACGACGATGCTAAGGGGTCCGGCACGCCGGGTGCTTGCTTCAGGGTCTTCAACGGAAGTGGTTGAAACAACAGCTCGTTGCTCCTGAGTTGTAATAGGGGGACAGTGGTGTCGACAGCAGTGTCAGGAATCTCTCCTTCAAGGGTGCTTGCAGTACTTCGTGTTCTTGCCATGGTTGTTATTCGTTTCCCACAGACGGCACCAAATGTTACGGATTAAAAACGAGGTATATATAATACGTAATTAATGCTAGGGTTTGGGGGAGCTTCGAACTTTAATGGCTGCACTAACGTTTCGTGACTAACTCAGGTCCTCGTTAACTGCCTACGTATCTCAGTTCGTGTGAGAATCAAGCCAAAAACGTAGTTCTAATGTTGAGGGGTTAAGCCCTTTATATAGGCGCATGGAGGCCTTGGAATCAGATTAGGGTTAGGAGACTTGGGGGCCAAGTCTCCTAGCAGCAGGGGTATCCAAAACCTTATAGGAATGAGAGTCCTCGTCGGACTCCTCCCACGTTTGGGCTTCTAGATCCTTCTAGGATGAAGGCCTTCAACAGGCTTTTTGGGCCTTTTCTGGGCTTTTATTAAATAATTACGAAATTAACTATTAAAAAGAGTTTACTGGGCCTATGGCTTCCACGGAGCCTCGAGGACTGGACCCAACAATCCAGTTATTACATTCCTAGTTTGTTTCGAGGGCCTAAAACCTTTGGACCATACCAGGCCTAATAAATGCTATATTCATTATTTCTTTCAGGGCTATTTTTACCCATATCACCATGATATCACCAAATTTTGGATCAAATATTGTGACATCAAGTTTCAAATACTTTACATCAATCTATAAATGTAAATCAAGTGAGAAATTCTAGGATGGTGAAACTAGAGACTACCTATTCTGGTTCCCGAATCATGAAATCTCTGAAAGTCTATGGAAATGTATCCTAAAAGCACCATCTGGCGCCCATTTTCATTAATCTCTTTATGTCTTATGCTGATTTGTTCTTCGAACCAAAGTTTCCGACTTCACATTACAATGGTGAAGACATATTGCAGATCAGATTAATTGGGTAATAAAGATTCATATATAGCTTTGGAACTTAAGGTGCCAAAACTACAAGCAATCAATTGACAGCAGCAATTAGGCATATCCGGTTAGGTCTTTGAAGCCCTTACCCTCCATCGAGCTAGCAATAAGCGTATAAATGTTTAGATCTTTGAGGCACTTATCATAAGGGAGGTTTTTAAACAAAAGCTACCAAGCGTTGGAAATTTGAAATAAATGTTGGTAAACTACAAAATATTATTAAATAATTTTTGTTCTTTTCATTGCGAAGTAAGTTCATCAAATGTATCTTTTTTTTTTTAACCAATGTTGTTGAAGAATGAGAAGGTAATTGAGTTTTATATCAAATTACTCACCCATCTTATAAAAATATATTGTTCAATATCCACGACGACTCATTTAAAAGTGTTTTTAAAAATTTGACGATCAATGTTAAGATCATGGATTGGCCGATTGGACAAGTTATTGGGAAAAAGGAAAAAATAAATAAATAAATAAATAACACATCATTAATTAAACAATTTAAAAAAATAAAAAGTAAACACATTGTTACGGTAAAACATATGCATTATAAATTAGGATTCTTCGATGTTCATGATATCCGCAAAATAAATTCATACCACAATTACAAATCATACTAGTATGCTCCCATTTAATTGACAAAATTTACGGCATAATAGATTTAAGATATTTTTATTATAGACGTATATGATGATATATACAAGAGTAATTAAAGAGTTATGTACAACTAGTCGTTATGTGTCACCTCAGTAAGCACTTGACATGTTATCGCATTTTTAACATTAATCGTCAATTTTTTTTTTAAAAGTTGACGGAGTGACATATCTTACCAGTTTAGTAGTTTAAGTGAGTCGCCGAGACCCCAACATGCATATAATTCACTAAATAAAATTTACCAACTCATTAAGAAAAAAATTGGGGTATACCTAATATTACTCCACAACACAAATATATATGTTCGAATAAATCAAATTATTGGACAAAATTTCCTGTATTATAAGAATTTCTTGAGACGTTAATGCCAATTTCATGCCATCTTTAATTTCATTTGAATGTAAAACCAAATATTGTAATATATCAAATATGAAGCGGATCGAAATCAGGAAATCATACATTTCAAATTTATTATAGCTCTTTTCCTCATAAATGGGTGAGAATGTGGGACAAAATATCCAGCTACTTACTTTTATACCTGTGGGTATTTATATACTCTTAATATATATATATATATATATATATATATATATATATATATATATATATATATATATATATATATATATATATATATATATATATATATATATATATATATGCGAGAGGGGATCAGAAAGCTCCCGTGAGTAGACATATATATGTCTATATATTGTATCAATTAAGATTTCCTGATTTATATACATTTACATATGATTTGTTATCGTGGAGGGTGTAGGAAGGTAATTTTCAAAAAGAATAAAAGTGATGAGTGGAAGGCGTAGGAAATGGTAGCATGATACTTGTTTCATCTTTTTGCAGAGAAGGGGTTTTTCCTAAGATCTTTTCATCTGGCTATCTATTGGATTTAGATTTTGGTGGATTTTTGACACTTTCCATTTGCCTCTCTTTCTCTCACTTCAAATAGACATTCTTGACAAGGATGCAAAATTTGACAGATTAATCATCATTGCTGCATGACTTCTATAAGTAATCCCCACCCTGCTCAATTACTCTACTAAGATTTTATTTTCTAGGTTGAATCTTTTCTTAAGCTTAAAATTAAGTTATGTTAATTAAGGGTACTAGTCATCACTAATGACTTGTGACAAAGGACAACACACACACATATGTGTGTTGAAAAAATAATGTCAGTCAATTTTATACTCGTATTATATATGTCCAAATCAATAAGAACTATTATTCTCATGATTTCGGTAGTACTATGTATATATTCATTGTATACCGCAACCATAGAATATATAGCATCAGAACCTCTCGATCTCTCTATTATTTTACTTTTTACACTTTTAATCATTTTGCAAAAGAACTCTGCAAATATATATTTTATTTTTTATGGCCCAAAATCCAAAATTATTTCAAGCAAAATTACGCTAAACTATATATATTATTTAGCTCAACTGCTAAATAATATTCATGACCTAGCTGCGGCTTGTGTATTTAATTATTATTGTGATAAAAACTTCTTGAAGAAAAATAATAAATTAAAACGATGAAGGGAAATAGTGAATACATTTGATTTTTTAATTATTAAATTTTTATTATTTTTGGAAAATTTGAAAATTGAAAGTAAAGAGGATATCCAAAATTAGGAGGGACAAGGAGATCAGTATATTTGTAGGTAATTTTTTTTTTTAATTTAAAGAATTGAAAGCAAGCCATAGCATGTCCTGATAATGAGATATAAATCTCGTTAATGTGAATAGAATGCGCTTTTAATACAAAAAGTCTAATCTCATACATATATTTTCATGGGTTTCAACCCTATAATTATCTAAACAACCCTGTCTTAATTAGTCACTCAGCCACCGGTGCTTAGGCGTCTATCAGAGCAGGTCTAGTGGGATGACAAATGCTTACTTGGAGGAGGGAGAAAGGTATCCTTTTTTGTTTAACCACAGGAGTTGAAAGAAAAAGTTGATCACGGGTCACCAACTTGACCTGGTCAACTCTTGCAAAGCTCACTAGCTTTTTTATTCTTAATTAATTTTTTATTCTCACTAGTCCCACGTTAAAGCTGATAACAGTGCAACCCTGTAAAATATTATAAATTCTGAAAAAAGCAACATCTAAACTTTGTAAATGGTAGAAAATATAACGTTAAAATATTTTTACACTATAAATATGAATGTTTCAGATCTTTTTTTTCCACACTTCTCATCATATTAAAACACTATTTTTTAGAGAAAAATGAATCCCCATAATGATTCATCATCAAATCCTCAAAATACAAATACGAATTCTTAATCCTCGAACACCTGGTTCCCGTATCCATTTCTCAATCCTTATTATCCGTATGCCCAAAATACAAATACCGATAATTCTCAAATTTCTAACCCCCAAAATTCAAGTTATAATCCTCAAATACCAAATTCTCAATTTCCATTTCCTAATCTTTTTTTCCCGTATTCTAATAATCTATAATTTCCATATTTTCAAACAATACCTCCACATTTCGGAAACCAACAAACACATATCGATAATCAAAATTCTCCACATTCACAAACATCTGCTTTTGATGCTGCAAATATCGTTGATCTGAATGATGATTTCAATGAACATGATGATACACGAGGGGTCTAACTCAATGGAATTGGAGTGAAGATAAACTCTTAATAAACGCATGGTTGAATATCTCGATTGATCCCGTGATAGGTACAGATAAAAAAGGTGATGCATTTTGAGATCGAATCTGTAACTATTGTGAAGAAAATAATCCCGGGCTTATCAAAAGAGGGGTTACGGCTATCAGAAAAAGATGGCAGTGAATAAATGAAAGGGCTCAACGTTATGGATCATAATATGATTGTCGAGTATGAGAGAGACATATATGTCACTCCTTTTGGCCCGTTACCATCTTATGATGATGCTACAAATGGCTTACCACCTCCAAACTTAGGCGAAAAATATTTAACCCCTTACGAAAGGTATATCGAAAGAAATATCCAAATTCGTGATCGACAAAAACAACGTCAACTACAATCTGATTTGGTTGAGCATATCTTAAGGTTCCATAATGATGGTTAATTTGTTTGAAATATGTAATGTTTTTAATTATCTTGTTTTTGTAATATTTTTAATTATGTAATACATTTTAATTATGTCATGTTTTAATTTTAATTTTAATTTAAAACTTCTAATTTTGTAACTTATTTATCTAATTATTAAAAATAAAAAAATATTATATCTAAATTATATTTTTAATTAAATATAATATAAATTGATTAAAGTTATTTACATATGGCCTACTAAAAAAGCTGAACTTGTCTCTCGCATTGGAGCAATCTACCCGGTTTATTAGAAAGACCACTTTTTGATTTAGTGGCGTGCAGAAAGAGAAAAATAGCAGGTGACTTGATCCTCCCTACGGGACTTGCTCTCAGTACTTGTCCTTGAAAATCATCTGAAACCTTAGGACAACCCAGAAGAAGAATTTCTTCTCAGGCGGGCCTTGGGTAAAACGATCATCTAGGATACCATCACCTCGTTTGAGGATTAACTGGTAGCGTGAGAGCCTGGGGGGGGGGGGGGTTAAAACTGTTAGTGTATACCCAATATTCCATATATAGATAGATGCTCAAGTTGACCAATGAACATCCACCTCCAAGCAATTGAATTCAATAATATATTAATAAAATAAAGCATATGACTATTCGAGACAACGCCCCACACGTAGTACGGGCACATGCAACTGCATCCACTAAACAAACATAACAAGAATATATAGAGGGATATATAGCCCAACAACTGAAAAAAACACAGAAGATACAAGGTATGGAAAGACCCGAACAAGTGTCACCCACCACTTATGACCATCATCAAGTCTCTTTCTTGATTCCAAATTCAATGAAAGAAATGGGCTTCGTGCTCTTTGAAAATCCTCTTAATCATACGGCCGTCACCTCTAGTACTATTCTCTGCAAAACAACCGACGATTTAGAACATCAAGGCAACTCTTTAGGGTTCGACCAACAGGTGCGTGTGTGTTTCAGTTCTTCTTCTCACCTCTTATATATGTCATATATATCTTGTTTTAATATGATTAAAAGTTTCATATATATTGAATTAGCAACCTCGAAAAAGTTGCATATAGATTTTGGCATGGTTACACAATAATTTTAATGATTAGTATGATTTTTTGAAGCACTTGTATTGTGTCAAGAATAAATATTATGATTTAATTAGGTATGGAACTTGGATGGCAAGGGCGCTCACGATGAAAAATGCAACGCTAGTGCTAATGAGGACCATTCATGGTATAGTAATAATATTCTATATTCTTACTATAATTCTTATTTACTTTCTTTCATTTTCATTCTCCCTCTTGTTTACAGTGTTCTTGATCAATTCCTTCCCCTGATTTCCCTCTAGATAACACACAGAGCTATAAGTGTGTGTGCGCGCGCACACGCATCAGCGTATGCATATCATATTAAGCATATATAGTTGCTTCAAAATCTGGGGTAGTTGCTCTGTCAACCTTGTTAATTGTTCAGCTGTCTGTTTTAGGTAAAAGTAATTACATTAATCTAACAAGAAGAAATTAATAAAGACAAGCCACTTAAAACAATAACTAACTAATTATTATTTTTATTTAAATTCAAAGTTATAGACTGCATTTCTAATTCAATATGATGAAAATAACCGACAAATTTTACTATTGACATATTGAAACTGTACGTGTTCTTATGATCGTACATGACACTGGCAAATGGTACTAATTAATAATATAAATCACATGATCGCACAATAATCTTAATTAAAGGTAAAACCTTAGATTAAGGATAATTATATATACATATCGAATTATAATATTATGGAGAAGTATCCGCCTGGAAAAGCTTTGGTATCATATCTATCCATTGGGTTGTGATTAAGTTTCAGGTCAATTATCTTACGATTATATATATATATATATATATATATATATATATATATATATATATATATTGGATTATTTTTTGTTTATCCGGCCTAATGTGATATCAGCTATATGTCAAAGTTGATGAGTTCTTTTGGGATAGGAATTGATATTATTAATAGGGGTAGCAGTATAAAATTAAAATAATATAGCAAAATAGTGACCATTAAGATTATTGTACTTACCTGTGTTGTTCTAGTCTAGAACTTGAGTAGTATATTGCATTATATTGTGTTACATTTTGTTATATGATGGAACTTATAGCTAATCTCCTCCATAAAATCAACAATGTAATCAAGAGCTCAATTAGTCGAGTTAATCCAAGGAATTAGAGATTTTAACATGACAGTGCTGAATCACGCTAATCTTTGAGTCAAGATTCAACGTGAACACATCTCGCATAATTGGAAGAATAGCTCTGGGAATTTTTGTACTGCAAGGTCTGAATGAAGCGTTAATTGGATCGGAGGAGTAACAACGGCTGTGGGTGTTGAATTGGAGATGTAAGAGATTTTGTGGGGGCACGTGTCCCGGTAGGCCTCTACATGAATCCGCCCCTAGATATAGTTAAGAGGTTACTAGGCCTATCGCGTGCAGAACTATAGAGAGTGAGAAATTATAGAATTTATGAGGTGTACCTACTGGAGCGAAGGTGCAAAAGCTGATTTCACATTATTTGTTTCTTATTAGTGAGACAGTCAGAATCTGATAAGAGAATAGAGCAATTATAGTGTCGACTGGTGATTAAGCACCATATTGGTAGGTTGTAATTATATGGTGGAATCAGTTGAGGGAGAACATCAGATAGTTGTCCAGTGATAGATCAAGAGAGTGCGTGCTAATAATTCATGACAATTAAGGCCAAGCTGAAAAGGATTAAGAACTATGTCAATTATAGAAGGACTACTTTGTTTGGTGGTTTAAAGTGATTGATAAAGATCCCCGACTTTTCGGCTCTTTGTGCTTTGAATGCGTGCATGCAATGCATGTAACTATAGAAGCCTCACAAGGCTAGGCCTCGGTTGGCATTGTAGTTTGTAGGCTTTTCAAATATTTTTTTTGCAGGAGACACCTAAATTATAATAATAGAACAAGAATTTGACTCTATTTAATTAAAATTTTATTTAGAATCCTCCATCTTGTTAAGAATCCAAAAGTTCAATAAATACCCCTTCCATGTATTCTGCATATGATTATCAACTGATATTTTTTTTAATGATCGTTTATGAGTTTTTTTAATGATCAAATGTACAATATAATTGAAGTTCTTTGATCAAATGGACAATCTAACTGTCGTCTTGCAAGTTACAAGGTATAAAGTAAGCCCTTTCTTCTATTCTCCTTCTATCTAGCTTGCGGTACTTAAACTTTCCACAAGAGCTCAACATTTTATTTTACCAGAACTTCCTCGAATATTTCACCGCACATATAGTTTGTTTCTTTCGAACACACATAAAAAACATTATTAAGCTCTAAATCCTAGTCGAAGCTCATCGGTGTTAAATGCTATTGATTTTGAGTTTTTTTTTATAATTTTTCCTTAATGTAGTCCAAACTCATTGCCGTTAAATGCTATCGATTTTAGGTTTTTTATTTTGGATATTTTCAACCATCCTAGTGCATGAGTCAATTTGTACAGTTAATTGTATCTAGTTTTTCTAGTGCAAATCGACGTTGTACAAAAGTAATATATGTATAAAACCTTAAGAATCGTTGTATAATTCATTCAACACTATAAGAAAAGAATGATAGCACCCAGCTAAGATATTTACAAAATCTTAAGACTCATTATATAATTATTTATTGAACACTATAAGAAAATAGGGAATTTCTCATTGTCAAAATTGGTCGGTTCAACCTATATTTGATCAGTTATGTCCTTCAAAACCGACCAGGATGGTCGAAAAATACCTGGCGAGTTACTAGAGAAAATGATCGGATTCAGGAGGTAAAACCAATGAATATGATGATCGGTTTTGAGACCTTTATTCGTCTATTAATTTTGTCGCACAAGCCATGTTCAGCGCCGTTGCACTCTAAAATTAACCACAATTAGTTTTTGATAAACAAAAATGATGTTGTCTCTACTTGTATCTAAAAATTAATTAATTAAGATTGACTATTGAAACCGGTCAACCAATTTAAAAGACATTCGGATTTCTATGAAGGTGTTCAATTATAACTAGTGTCCAAAATTTTTTAACACTTAAACTGATTTTGTCTTCTCTTTTTCTTTCTCTCTTTTCCCTTTTTTTTTCTAATTTTCTCAAACCCTAAAATGTGTGGTGGGTCATTCATCGATTTTAAGCACAAAATGCATAAAAAATACAGCATTATTTTGATCTTTAATTAATAAAATCAGAATATGGGATCACCTTGTAACCGATCACTATTCTAGGCGGTCGGTTTCGCGCCTAGGCGAGTATTTTGTTAGTTCATTCATCAACAAACATAAAAGCTATTGAATTTTTTTGGATAGGATGAATGAGTTTTTTTGACATGTAGAGCAACCGTAGACCATCATCATCTGTATGTAGCTTATACTTGGTAATGTCCACAGGTTTAAAAGCACATTGTCCTGTTGGTTATTTAATGTTTAAAAATATTATTTTTAATTAATAAGAAGAGACCGAAATTGGGTGCAGGTGGAGGAGTCCGTCTTCTAAAAAGATGAGACGAAAGCTAAGAGAACCAAGATTCTGCTTTCAAACAAGGAGTGACGTTGATGTTCTTGATGATGGTTACAAATGGAGGAAATATGGCCAGAAAGTTGTCAAGAACAGCCTTCATCCAAGGTAATTATTCCTTTTCTTCATTTTTTTCCAAAAAATTAACAAGAAAGTTCTCTATTTCTCACAAACACACACGCGGCCGGTGTATATATAGAATGGCATATTATTAAGGGACATGCTTGAGATAGAACAATTTGTATATCCCTGGCATGGTGTAAAGATGGGCCGGTATGAAGGAACAGCTAGGCATTAATTTGTTAAACAGACTCCTGTATTTGTCGTAGTATCAAATTCAATATGCAAGTCTTCTGATGAGCTTTTTAAGGGAACAAGAACTCTCGCAGAACCATAAGATATGTGATTCAAGCTCCAGTTTACATGACCTCCAATTACGTTAATAGCTCAACAATAAAAACCAATACTTTATTTGAAAATTGATGCACAATCTTTAGCAAGTGTAGTATGTCGACAAGTAATAGAAAAATGGGATGGGACGGGACGAGTCCGAATGTTGGAGCCTATAATTAGTAGTCTAGTTACAAAAATGCCAACCAACTATTATCGGAACTAAAGACCAAATGAGTGTGAAGTATGTAAATGAGAAATGATGAAAGACACTCATCATTCTATTCCGCATTTGATCCTTACGTTTACACAAGAACACGTGTATAGAAATAGAATCATAGAATCATTTTTCAGAATGCTTGTAAACTATAATTGATGATAACTTGTATTTGCAGAAGTTATTATCGTTGTACTCATAGTAATTGCCGTGTCAAGAAGAGAATCGAACGGTTATCAGAGGATTTTCGAATGGTGATAACAACATACGAAGGTAGACACAATCATACTCCTGACGATACATCCGAACAAGAATGTATTACCTCGTACTAGCATATGAATCATCATATTTATCATAACACGTACAAATCAACAATATTCTAATATTTGCTCGTGGCATGGCTAAGATGGCATAAGCCTCTCAGTTTGCAGTTTTAAGTGCTTTGTTTAACTCCCTCCGGTTCATTCTGTATGCTATATTGTAGAGTTTGCAGTCTGCACGATGAATATGATTTCCAAGATTGTCATGTTATAGTAATTTATATTTGTTTTTTCAAGATTGTTTATTTCATTCTAAATTGGGAGCTTTTTGAAAATTTGTAGCAATAAACTATCAACAATAATATAAATATAGCTTAACGAGTGCTTGATATGTACACTTTTTGAATATTTGTACAATAAATAAAATTAATTTATGCATTAAATTCCAATATATACAAAATTTATATTTATTTCAATATTTTGAGTGTGAATAAACAATTAAAAATTAGATAATAGAAAGAACGATTATAAATTTAAATGATAAATTGATTGATGTTCGAAGAGCAGGACAACTGAAAGAATGAATCACAAGTTTTAGTTTTAACTCAACAATAAAAAATGAGTAATGCGAAATATTTTTGTACAACATTTTGTACCCTCGCATTACTCATAAAAAATATGCTAGCAGCATTTTTGAAAAATAACCCGCTTTTATGAGACTTTCGGACTTGGAGCTCATTTGATAGCGGATGAACTCACCCAATTTTGAACAGGATGAATCAAATTGAGCAGTTAAAATTATTTGTTTACAGTGTTAATTTCTGGACGACCCCCCGCCTGTAAAAATGCAGCTGAACCATTGAGATTATATACAAATTGTTAAACTTTTTTATATTTTTTTATTAGACTTTTGGACATTTTAATATTTGTTATTATTTTAGTTTAATATATATTTTACTTTAATTAATATAGATTTTGAATATAATTAAATTTAAAATTAATATTCATGAAGTTACATCATATGACTTTCCTGAATTTTAGAAAAATTCTCATATAAATATACGAGTGTATTATTGTAATTATAGGTAAATATATAATTACAAAAATAACCACACAAAAAATAATTGCACCTTAGATAATTTTTCTAATCTCAGCAACTTTATTCTCGTTAAACTTATTTAAATAATAATATGTGTTTTATTATAATTTTTTATGACTGTTAAAATTATATTTATATAAAATTATTTATTAATTTATGAGTTTATCTTTTTGTATTATAATTCTAAAGTTATAATATATTAATTATGATCATTTATTACCACTAATTTTATAATTAGAGGTATAGTAGTATGTTGGATTTATATTGTTAGATATTATTATCAGAAATTTTATATAATTTTTTTATATTTCTATGTTTATTATATTAATAAATTACAGACATTTTGTTTTTAATCTATTAAATAAAAAAATATTTGCTAAATGCATAATTGATCAAATCATATTATATATTTAATAATTAAAATTTTTTAATTAGATAATATATATTATTTTTTAAAGTTTTAAATTGTTCAGAAATTATGAACGGACAAACAACTACTATACTATTGGTCCATAAACTAATTCATTATGAAATTTTTATCATTCAGAAAATTTGATTCAGATTTGTCAAATAACTCCTTAGGAAATTGAAATTTTTTTATATAAAAAATGTTATAAAACACGAATTAAGATCCGTGATATATTTGTCAAAAAAAAGATCCGTGGTATAAAAATTAAAACTAGGAGGAGGAAGAAATAAATATTATGATGTGAGTCTATTAAACCTGACAATTCGTGTCGTGTGGTGTATTTTCATGTTATGTACTTTCGTATTTCGTGTACTTGAACCTGTTACATGAACACTAATGAACCTGAAATCTAGACAAGTACAGGAAACAACACGAAGTATACACAAACTTTTCGTATAATTTTCGTGTACACGACACGAAAGTACACGAAATATACACGAAAATGGAAAAAAATTAAAAATTAATATATATTTTATTAATTTTAAATAATGATAATTAATTAATTTACATATATTAATTGATATTATATTAATTTTATTTATAAAATTCTAATGTTAATATTAAATTGTACATAAATGATTTATTATAATATATTAATATATATATTACTTTTATTTAATTAGTTATGTCGTATATTTTCGTGCGTGTACTTAAAGAGTAAACTCAAACACGATACTAAATTCAACTGTGTACTTTGTTGTTCGTGTACTTTTATATTCGTGGAATTGAAAATGTAAATACAAATAATAAATTTTCATGTCGTATATAAAATTGCTGGGTATATTCTATTATGCATAATGGATGTGTTTATTTTCGTTTTTTTGGGTTACTGAAACAGCCTATGCGGGAAGTGTGAATTTATTTTCCTATTTGATTCTAGAAGTGTTATGATTTCAGCAAATGCGGGAAGTGTGAATTTATAAAATTTGGATTCCATCTGGATTGTAAGAATAAGCAAGTGACAACTGTACTGAAACATTGTTATTCAAATATTTCAGTGGTATAATATGTGGTAACTGAGTACACACCATTTAGAGTTGTCATTTAGAGTTGTATACAAGATAAAAGGAGGAAGCCACTCAATATACCTCAAGAAATGTCCTCAAAACAACCCCGACCAGCCAAACACAAGTACTACTACGATAAGAAAAAAACTTGCAAAAATGGAAAAATTGACAATACAGCCCACTCAGCAGAGATTCACAGTATGTTTGGAGACAAGGAAATTCTTTGAGAACTGAAACCACATAGTCTTCCACTTGTTTATTCATATGTTTTGTAGCCTGCGATACTTCTTGGTCGTCCACTTGTTTATTCATATGGTTGGTAGCTTGAGATACTTGTTGGCCTTCTGCTTGTTTATTCACATGGCTGCTAGCCTGAAATTCTTTTTAGTACATTTTGTGGTTCTTCAGCAGCCAAGAATTTTAACAAACTGCGTATTCTGAAATTTCTTCGTAACATACTAATGTGTTAGTGTGCTTCATCTACTGCAAAGGAACTTCCTTTAACACCAGCTTCTCACAATCATACCTCCAAAGCTCCAACTTGCATCCTCGCCGCTCGCATTAATTACATTGACATGTTTGTAATGAGACACATCTAACTCTTGCATTTGTGGTTTCACTTTTCTGTCAGCACTTTATGGTCATCCTCATCTCTCGTATTATTATGCGAAACGTCCTTCTTGGTTCAAGCAAATTCTCTCTTTTCTTCTGAGTTCTTTATTAGGCCTCTTTTCTTCTGAGTTCTTTATTAGGCCTCTTTCCTTTTCTAGCTCTCATTTTGATCCATAAGAGTGTCATTTATGTCTTGCAGCTTCTAAATTTTATTGAAATTGCATTATCTAATGTGTATAGTGTACAAATCCTGCTGTAACAGATTGTTCACTCTTTCTCTAAATGAATCAGAGAAGTAATTACCACCGAAAAATCCAATTAGGTCATCAATTTTGAAATAAACTGATGAAGATTGACAGGGATGAACTGAGCTATGTATGAGTACAGATGAAGCAGATCTTTGGTGAAGTATATAAGCAATAATGGCTTTGAGCATGAAAAGCTTAATTTTGCCTAGCACAAGGCTTAGAGTGGGTCTAGGAAGGAAATGGAATGTTAATAGAAAGTGACCGCCTAAAAGATTAAAATCAGTTTATCTTCAAACCTATCAAGTGTTAAGCTGGTTCCAAACAAAATTTTGATAGAGGCTTATTATTAGATCCTAAACCTTTGCAAATAACCTAGATACTAGAAAGTTCTTCCACAGTGAAAACAAATACTTTGGCATGTCAATCTATAAAAGCATGTAGAATGTTTAGCACTGATGTCCCCTTTAGAATCTTTAAGATATAATAATTAGTTCATCAGAAAATGTAAACAATTTTGTGAGATTGCAAATAATTAGGGTATCATGCTATTATATCATCTTTAGTGAGGGTGGATGATATTAAAATGGCCGAAAAAATGTATGAAGATTGGCTCGCAGTAAAGTCGGCATATGATCCTAGAATATCAAATCTAATAATGGGATGGTATGTTCGAAAGGGAAAATATGAGAAAGCGGAAGAATTTTTCGAAGATATTGTTAATGTTGTGGGGAAGCGAAACCCAACTACATGGGAGATGCTCGGAGAAATCCATATAAACAAGAAGAGGATTTCTGAAGCATTGTCTTGCCTGCAGGAGGCTGCTTTGGTTGAAGGATCAAAGTTCTGGAAACCCAAGCATATGAACGTGTCTACCATTCTCAAGCTCTCCAAGCAAGAAGGCGACGACGATAGCAAAGAGGTTTTGTTGGGAATATTGAAGAAATTGGGTTTCCTTGATGATGAAGTTTACGCGCCATATATTTCTATATCTGATGCAGGGACTCTTGGTGATGAACTGCCAACGGAGAAAGATGGAGCTGATGATGAAGACAGTGCTGAAGTTTTTCTTAACCAGCTGCAGGAAAGTTTGTGAGGACTTTAATCACGTCTTTCGCTATCCGGAAAACTTGTCAGTTTTAAAGAAGACACCTATGATTCTCAGAAATTGCTATGTTTCTTTACATTTCTCACTGTATAGATTCATGCTAAAATTGTTTTGGTCGCTATTATGCAGTACATAAAACCTGCCGTTCAACCTTGCAAGGTCCACTGTGAGAAGAAAATTTGGTCATCTGAATGAAAACAGTCACTTTGTAGTTCTTGTCTTAATAGATACTTAGTTTGCATGTTCACTTGAAAAGAACTGATAACTATAATAGTTTATTTATTTAGTATGCTACATGATACAATATATTGTTTTCTTGTTTCTTTTTAAATTCATTTTTAGCATCTTTTTATATAAATATAAAAAATTGCTTACCCTTTACTAAAACGTGTAGATTAGTGTAGATTCTTACTAAATGCATATATATTCTTCTTGATTTTTGTTCTGTCGGCCTTCAGTGATGGGTAACTTGGAAACAAACATATTACTAATGGCGCCATTCTCCTAATCTAAAACTTCAGGTATAGTTAATGAAATTATAAAAATACCATTTCATCCGTACAGGTTCATATAAACACATGTTACATAATTTCGATATAAAAATTTGGGGTTTATTTTTCGATTTTTGGTGCACAAACATGAAATTATATTAAAATTTTAGTGTTGTATTGGATTTTTCTACACAGCACCAAGTCATAAAACAAATAAATTAATAATTTTTTACAAATTATATATTATTAATATTATATTTTTATAAAATTAAAATCTTATTATATTAAAAATATAGATATTAAAATTTTAAAAGGAAATATTAGTTTAAAAGTGTTTAAAAATCTATAATATAATATTTTATTGATAAAAATGATATTTTTTAATTAATATATTATAATGTTTATTTTTAGAGAAATTTCAAAAATATCACTTTTTTCTATTTTTTTATAATTTTAATATCTTTTAAAAATATTTGCAAAAATTCGATATTTAGGCAGGGTAGTTACTTAATCCTCGGTTTAATTTTTAAATATTAATTTTTTAATCAAAACAAATCTCTAAACAAAACATTATTTTTTAAAAATAAAAATATAAATAAAATATATGAAAAATTGTATAAAAATATTTATACATATAACATTAAATAAAATTTAAATTATTATTTGTGCATCTGATTTATATATTGGCGTGATTTGTACCAAATAAGCCATGTTTAATGGCTTAATTCTGACCTTAATATGTTTCCTCGATTAATTGATTTTGCCGTTGCTAGTTGATGGCAGAATCAAAATTTTCAAATAGCCGGAGCTAAAATAATATATTTTGGAAGTTAATCTGAGCTTAAAACCAAAATTTTACCAAAATTTAACCAAAAATCATGATTTAAAAAACAATTTCACTATTGATTCTTTAAGGTCAACCGGCTAGAGACGTATTCCAGTCTAGGTGACCCCCTTTCACCTGTGTTGCTAGTTACAGTACATTTTTGTTTTCCGTCAGCTTCCATAACTTAATTAAACTTCAAATTCTTTGCAATATATCGATCCTTGTTTTTTGAAATTGACAACCTAATTCAAAGTTTTGATTAAGTTTCTTGCTTTAAGCTTTGTACGTCAGCGTGACAAGAGCTTCAGACTCAGCAACCCGTTCTAGCTGCATTTTTAAGATCCGAAATTCTGAATATCTAATGGGCGCTCATGCATGGCAGTAGCCAAGGAAGTGGAGTCTAGTGAGTGATGCTTCTGCACAACCCCCAGCTCAGCTTGCCATGCTCTATCTCGATCCTGAGAGATTTTATGGAGCTCTTGAATACAAGAATCCTCAAAAGCATAAAGCTCTTTTGTAACTAGTATAACATCCCCACCCTTTTTTGAAATATTAAATCAATACTAAAATATAATAATTCAAATTCAAAATCAACAATCTTGATATCCTTAAATCCAAACACAAAAAGTCAATTCAAAACGTAAACTACTATTATTAGAGATGCAACTCTCAAATAAAAATAAAAGTCTAAATGTGAAATAAACAATTCAAACTATGTAACATGCTAAATAAAAGAAATCTAATGCGAAGTAACAATTCCAACTATGTAGCAGGCTTAAGTCTCCTTTATTCGTCTCATTTGCTCGAACATGTCATATATTTAAGTAATTTTTTAAAAAAATTTTTAAGTAAATGTAGTAATTTGTTTTTTTATATATAAATATAAAATTGCCTTTTAACTGCATAGGTTCAAATTCATTTTAGGATAAGTTTTCGAATTGTGTATATAAATATTATCTCATAAGACTAGCTAGCAACGTATTTTGGACTCTAAATCTTATATATGTTTAGCTAAAACAAATTTTATGATAGTTAAAACTCTTAATATTGGCATATATAAAAGAAAAGGACGAATAAGTTATAATGGAAGACGGGGACACAGAATACAAGACAGAGAAGTTTTTTGAGTATTAAAGGTACCACTTACTATTTTATTGAGTTTGTATATAATTGACCTACATTATTAACAATTTATATGTATGTGGGTTAAGAACACATTATGTAATTTTCTGTTTCAACGTGTAAAATATATTTTAAATTTCATGAGTCACTAATGTATTAAATTAGTTAATTACATGACTATGTTGATACTCCCTTTCTGCATGTTAGGTAATACCTCGTTAAAATAATTCTTATTTTAATATGTTTTGACACTTTAATTATTGTTTTATACCTTTAAAGCTAATATAAAATATTTTATATGAATTAGTGGTATGCACAAATTTAATTATTGAAATTATGTATATTTTTATGCATGTATATATATAATTATAGTTATATGAGGTAGCAATGTTTTTAAGTTTTGAATTTGATTTAATTATGTTATCTAAAATAAAGGCATGCACGTGTATTTGTTTTTTGAAGATTTATTTTATTAACCTCGCAGATGTTAATAACTCATGCACTAAATTTTTAGGTTCTGTAATTTATGTGTTTGATGGCTAGTACATTATAAGTACAAATTTGTTGTCATCAGAATGCATGCTAGTGTCATGTTAAAGTGTATGCAGACATACAAATTCATGTGTGGGTATAGGGAATGAATTTGACTTATTTTAATATATAAAACTATGATGCATGGAATGCATTTTGCTAGGTGGATTATGATAATGCATTAATATCTTAATTTATTTTAATTGTTATTACATGTTAGGTTTATCCCGTGTTGAATTATTTTCGGTTGTTGTTGAGGTAAGTAAACTTTCGAAACATTAGTTTATTTCGTAAATTTTATATTTATATGTACATAATTTTGTTATTAAATTGGATCATGTATGCTAATTTATTGGATTAAATTATAAAAAAAGAGTTATTTGAACTTCAGATTTTGAATTAAAAAAGAGTATTTAGAACCCTTCGCTTCGTATAGAATAATTAGTAAATTGTGTACAGTTCCGGAACTAGATTTTGGACTTTACGAGGGAGCACTTATTTTGGGTCCTTCGGGGATTGTGCATTATTTTGGGCCTTAGTAAGGGTGACGCGTTTATTAGCATTTGAATTTTTGGGTCGTGTCACCGGCTAATGTGACCAAGCGTAGGGGTATAATTTGTTTAAAAAGTATGATTTAAATTATTTTGAATTTGAAATTCGTTCTACCTCTTTGAATATGATTCTGAAATATATATGTGATATGAAACATATTTAATTCTGCTAGTGTGTAGTTAGTTTTTTTTACTGGGCTGTATAACTCATTACTTACAAAATTTCAGGTGTTAGCATTGGCTTAATTTTGAACTCTATCGGAGATGGATGAATAAATTGGAGAAATATTTTAGTTATTAGATATTTATCTGTGGAGTTGTGTCTTTATAAATTTGAAATACATTGGTTTTTGATTTTTATGTTACATTGAGATTTTGGTTTAGAGATTAATGAAGTTTTGGCTTTATTTTGGGATATTTAATTAGGAATAATAGTCCAAAAAGTTGGGCTATTACATTTGTAGAACCTAAAATATATTAAAAGGATGAGCTGCGAAACCCAGCTAGTAACTATTCAACTAACTATCATTTCAAAAAAAATAAACATGTTTGTATATTTTAGAAACATCTTTTCGAAAATCATAGAGAGCTATAGTTTTCGAAATTGAATAAAATTTAACTGAAAGTCTATAACTCGATATAACAATGACTCAAAATGATAAAAGAGATTATATTATTCCACAGTCAAATTCACAGTCACAGTAAGCCAACGACACGACATCTATTGTTCTATAAGTTCAGTAACCTCGCCCCCTGACTAGATATCTATGAATGCACACTTGTGCGCCTAGAAAATGTATCTATGTCTAGTTCTGGAAGTATTGTAAAAATTACGAACGGGTTCGATACGCAGAGACTTGGAATTCTATAAATCTATGTTCTTATTTTCGAAAACACTTATCAAAATGAAACTGATAATCACAGTAAATCTTTAAACAATAAACTATAACATGCTCTTTAAAACAAGTTGAGGTAATAGTATTTTTCTAAACATGAAAGTACATTGAAAAATCACTTACCTCGATATTGATATTGTACCCTGTAAATAAAATCATAATTAGACTCTTATGAGTTAATTTTCACTTCAGTTACTAAATCAAAAACTTATAATATCCGAAAATAACTTGTTCTAAGGTCGCACAACTCATATATCATACAAACTAGACAACTTAAATAATTTCAGACTTGAGCAGTCCGGAAAAATGCCAATTTACTCTACAAAGATAACTTAATAAGGAAAAACACAAAACAAGATAATTGTAGAAAATCCAAAGATCTTTCTAGAATGGTAAAATTAGTCAAAAATGGACAAGTAATGAATATAGAAAATAAATGAATACAGGCTGTCAGAGCAGAATTAGCCCAAAATTAGACCTATATTTTGATGTTTTGGACCTCAATATCACAGAATTTGTTAACAGGATGTAAACAAAAGATATAGATTTTGAAAATACCTTTTCAGAATGATATTATTCATAATTTTGGGATAAATACCTTTCAAAAAATTCAAAGAATGAAAGTTGTAGATAATTAAAATACATTTCTAAGGACATTAAACTCATGACAATCTAATAAATAAAGAATTAAATATGAATTTTGTAAGCACTCAGCAAATACACAAAGCACTACAGAATATACATACGATATATGATCCGAAAACTAAAATCGTTAACTAGATCCGATAATCAAAATTATATATATATAAACATATATCCACACAATTCAAAACAATAACCCATGTAAAGATTTATACAATATTATGTAGAGACTCATACAAAATCATATACAAAGATTATACCACAAATAGAGGTTTTGATAGCAATCATTCTATAAACATGTAAGGGATCACTTATACATATTATCACATACATACATACATACATACATACATACATACATACATACAGAAGGGTGTGATTATCGATACAAAGAGTGTTCCTGATGAAGTGGTTTACAACCTACTATGCAGTTCTTTTTCCTTCATCGCCTTAGCTAGTTCTTTTTCTAATTTTTTTTGTATTTTCTGTGTATGTATACAATTGCTGACATTAACAACCATAAATATTATCTGTAATTAATACTATTACTCTAATATTTATCATATTTCCATTTTTAAAAAGAAAATCCTTTTTAACTTAAAAAACAAATTATTTACTTGGTCAACCCCATAAAATAAAGTATAAGACTATTATTTACGATTAAAGTCAAACATATTAATAAAAATTAAATTAGAAAAAAAATGAGGTTATTACAACTAGACTCTTCAAGCTTCACTGAAATGGCAGCAAACTGTTTCTTGGCCTCTTTCATTGCTAGATGAGCCTACTTCTTTTATGACAAAGACGATCAAGATGATGAGCTGATCGAGCTGATTGTTTTTCACTTGTTGCTAGTGGATTATATATTAATTATATATCTTCTTGTCGTTTTTGGAGTCAAATAGCATGACTTTATTAATTTTTGGATGCAAATTTTTTGTCATATAAAGTGTTTGGACGTGCATTTGGTATTGTGTATTGTATTACTTGAAAAATACTTTTTAGGCAGGCATGTTTTAAAAATCAAAACCATATTTTATAGGTTCAGAACTTAGGACAGATTTGGATAGATTTTGTCACATGTTCTTTAAATTTTGTGACAAAATATGTCCTAAGTTTAAGTAATTAACTTTCATCTAAATTCAGTGAAACGTCTGGAAATTACTCAAGTCTTTATTGTGACAGAATATCTTTCATAATTACTGGATATGATATGAATTTTATGACCGATTAAAGAAACTTTTGCCACATATATTTTTTTAAAAATTATTGAATTTGTTTTGTTCAAGTGCGGTCCACTTACAACTTAAGACTGAATAATAACATATGATAGAATAAGAACCTACGAGAAGGACATTTTTGACAGATTTCGTCCCTCACAAGTTGAGGCAATAGTGACAAATTCTTTGTATTAGTTAACTGTGTGGCAATAACTCTTTCCCATTTAGTGAATTTATAGAGGCTTACAACTAAATTGTTGTATAGTTGGAGCAATTAAAAACCCTAACCCTAAACCACTCAAATTAGAATTAAAGAAAGAGTAATACTATAGTCCTAAATTTATTATCAAAATATTTCTCAAAATGTGATGTGTTATGTTTTAATTAACTCTAACTTGATTAATAATAATGAATTCATGCATTCACATAAATCTCATATCAGTGCCACACCATTTAGGACATGAATTTGAAAATAATATTGTACATATAACTCTTAAAGAAAACCTTAACATTTTAATTTAAAATTTGTATCCTTTTACTAAATACTTATTTAAAATTAGTATAGTCTTATTATTTAAAAAGCTAATTTAAAATCCTAAATCTTAAACTTGTGAAATTGGTGGAATTTATAAATTTAATCGAACTAATGAAAATTGTGAAACCGGTCGAATTTAGTGTCACGTTAATAACCCGCGTGAAAGTATCCAATGATACATATTTGACTAACTAAACTACAATTCCAATGCTCCAAAATCATGACAACAAATTTCACTTATATAAATACATATTCACACATTATATATTGATGAATAAAACTAATTAATATATTTATGAATGCAGCAGAATTATGCATATAGTGCATATTAATGTAATTGAAAATTCGAAAAAGTTACTGGATAATTTGAATATGGTATAGTAAATTTGATCGGCTTCGGATAAATTTATAAACTATACAGTCGAATTAATGCCCTTTAGGTGCCAAATTAAAAATATTCAAATTTTAAAATTTTTGGTCGATTTTATTAAATTTGACTCGTCTAAAAATGACTAAACAATTTTAGCCAAATTTAGTTAAATTTGACTGAATTTAGTTAAATTTAACTTCATTCAAATGCATTATGTCGGTCGAATTTAACCATTTTTTAGGTTAAAGCACATATATAAGAATTAAAATCTAATGTAGAATCACAAAAAATATAATTCACAAAAAGTATATGATAAATATGAGTGGTTCATGCCGAGAGTATTCAATGTCGAGAAATATAATAAAGATTTATCTTAAATATAAGGAGTCAAAATAATTTATTATGAGGTATTTTGAGATGTATGTGTCCAATAACAAATTTGCGCGAGTTTGACTTAATTGACTCAAATTTGACAATATCATAGCACGGTGTAAGAGTATTAAACCCAAGTCCTACATGCTCAATATATGTAAAAGTTTATAGAAATTAGTTTTTATAAGGAGTTTGTTATTCCCTAGAACAATCTCAATATTTGTAGAAGGGAGGTTGAATACAAATATTAAACTTTTGAAGCTTTTTCTGTTTTCTTGATAATATTTGAGAGAGTTTAAAGTAAGAACAATTAAAGCTAGGATAAATATTTGAACAAATACAAGATGTTTTAAAATTACTGATGGATTGGTTTATCCATCAGTGTATATTTTTGCTCAAATGATTTAGGTTAATAAAACCTAGCTGTGACTATAAGGTTAGAAAATAAAACCAACTGTTCTTAAAAGTGCTCTAAGGCTGAACAGTTAATTCTAAGATATTGTCTAACTTTTATATTTTCTAACAATGCTACCACACTTGTTTATATAACACAAGTGTGTTTATAATTTCTAGAAGGAGTATAAAATAATTAATCTATTCTAGGATTATTTTTTATCTATCTTTCCTTTTGCCTTTTTCCACTTTTAGAAAGGTCTTCAGACTTGGAAAGACAGCTTCAATCTAAGTCTTCACAGTCAGTATAGACTGTCTTGTATAGGTATGCTTTATGTTTTGTCGTGCAGTCCCTATCAATTGATAATTTACTGTTAAGCATATCAATTGATTATTCCTTGTATCCATCAAATGATATTCTTCTTTGATTTATCTTGATATCAATCAATTGATAATAGATGTTGACTTATCAATTGATAGATGTTATCAATCGATACATCAATCGATAGTTCTTCATATCAGTTGATGGTCTTTAATATTTGACTTGACTTTATATCAATTGATCTTCTATCCGTTGATGCTTCCGTATCAATTGTTCATCCTTCTCTTACATAATTTTCCTATTTTCAAATAAATACAATTTGACAGTTTAAGTTACACATCAATTGATGACCAATATCAATCGACTCTAGTATCAATTGATGAGAAAATTATTAATCGACTAAAGCCATATCAATTAAAATAGACTAAGTACACCTATGCTACTGTCCATATTATCAGTTGATTAACATAAACATGTCAACTGATAAATGGTTTCCTGATCAATCGATATTTATAATTTTCATATCAATTGATCAGTTTCAATAAAATATAATTATATGATTCTAAGGTTTAATGTTATCATTAAAGCTACATACATTCATAACAATAATTGCATAAATTTATTTGATGATAATAAAACCCCTACTATAATTGCATTCATATATAATCAAGAAATTAAATAGCACTTAAATTTAGAAGTACCAGTGTTATGAATTTTACAGGCTACTTCAACCTTCCTGGGGCTCTATTCATTTCTTCATCTTATTCCTCTTCTCAGCATTCTCCTTCACTTGCCTCATGAATGAACATCTCAATATCTGCTCATCCCTGTCTGAGTCTCCAAGCTACCTCATTAGATAAATAATTTCCTGATCTGTGATTTTGTCAAGATATCTATAAATGTCAAAGTACTTTTTCTTTCCTTCAACATCTGTGAATATCATGGCATAGACTGGTTCCAGCACTACAGTCTTCACTTGAGACTCCCAAAGCTTCAAAGGAAGGTCTGGATCAGCTTCTGCAGGCAATCTCCTTAGATTTATGATTTGATGTTGTAACTCTTGAGCAACTGTGATATTTAACTTGAATCTTTTGTTGAGTAGAGGCAGAATTGTCTTCAAAGTGTTGTAACCATGCTTCATGATCAACCTCATTGGATAAGTTGCCTTGTGTCCATCTTCATATTCTAAACTCATGCAATCCTCATGATTTGAAGTTGCTGGATGAGTTTTGCAGCCTATCAACCCTTTCTCATTAATCCTTGGCACTTCCTGTATTTCATATCTTTCAAGAATAATTTCTTTTGAATCTCCTTGTACCTCCTTGGTTGCAGATTTTTCTTGTTGAACAGTTTATTGGGGCTTCACAGTCTTTTTATTAGCAATTTTAATTTGCCTCTTTGGCTTTGAGGATTGGTCTTCAATTGCATCTATTTGATTCTACTTCATCTATATTTGCATTGCTATTTTTGCATCCTCATTTTATCTCCTAGCAGCATCTACACTTCCTGAAGAAATGGCTCATTGTAGCAATTTTTCTCCTAAAAACCTTTCTTTCTTTTTCTTCTCCTCAACAACTAAAATGGTTTTCCCCTTTTTCTTTTCTGCTAATTGAAAAAGTTTATCTGCATGAACAATTACTTCATTTGCAGCTTCAGTTGTATTTTCATTTACAGCCTTGGATTGTGCAATGAAATCATCCAAGTTTCTTGTTTGAGCAGCCTTCTTCATTGACTATGTGCTCTGCTTTAATTGCTCAAACTTTCTCATTTCTCTTTCAATTAACTCCTTGGTTTCCTTTTCTCTAAAAATTCTTCTAGCTTACAAGTCAGCATCAAATTGTTGTGCATTGCTTATCTTCTTTTCCAAATCATCCTTGGAATAATTTGATGATTTGTCCATACTTCTTCCTGACTCCATAGTGCTCCTACTAGCTCATGCAAATAACTTACTACTCTCGGCAGCTCCAGCTTCACCACCTTTTTCATCCTTGTCTTTATCTCTCTTATCAGTGTTCTCCCCTTTTTTATTATCATCACAAGAGGGAGGTGGTGGCATTCTGTCAAGAAATTTCTCTAGAATTTGAGCATGGAGGGCCTGTCCCTTAATGATGTCATACATTTTAGATTCAATAGAAGAGACCATCTTCTCCAAGTCATTGAAGCCCTTAGCATCCTTGAGAAACTTCTATTGAATATGATGGAGAGTACCATGGGACAGTTTTTCATCCAACCTTTTCTCCAACACGTCCTTGGTAGAAGAAATGGAGTCCTTGATTGAAGTCAATTCATGTCTAACTCCAGTGACTGTCATTTTTTGAACCTTTAACTGATCACTCAGGTACTGAGTCTATTAATAGAATCAATAAACTCAACCTCCATCATGGACCTCCTATACTGAGAGAGAAGTTCTTCATCTGCATCTGCCAGGCTACCATCAACTATGCACATCCAAGGTTCTTCATCACTGTCATTGTCAATATCATCGGGAGCTAGGTGACACACATCCTCAACATTGACTATTCTCTCCTTTAAATTTTTTGTCCTCTGTTCAGTGTGCTCCAACCCTAGAATTGATTCAACATCTCTGTTGGTTGAAGTTGCAAATCTTTGATACCTTGGATCAGGGTGCACAAAGTTTCTTGGGTCCAACTCTCTTGCATCAACATCATCATCTACAACAATAACTTTCTCCAAATCTTCAGCTTCCTTATTAACTCAACTACCACCAGCTTCATTAACATTAGGGACTCCCCATATTTCCTTCACTCCCCTATCTCATGCACTCCTTCCCCCTCATACATCAGTTCATTTTCCAATTCCTGTGCATACTAAAGAATCCTGAAATCACTCTCACTCATTTCTTTATTTTTCTTCAGGATCTCATCCTGTAATCTCACATCTTCCTCACTTAAACCTTGTGCACCTTCTAAGGTGGGGCCCTCAAGCGTTTCACTCTCATTCTTGGAAGAAATAGGAATGACCTCACTCATTCCCTCTCCTTTTGTCAGGCTGCAATCCTACCTCTCACTCATCTCACTCTTTCCTAAAAGAGTGTGTGCAACATCAATTGATACAGTTGATGTGGTTGACATATCTATCGATTGATGCATACCCATCGATTGATGTTGAATATCGATCGATGGCTTATCAGTCGACGACTGATTATCAATTGATGAGAGTACATCAATTGATATGGTTGAAACATATGAAGTTGAAGGAATTCAATGTTTAGATTTGAAAGAATGTTTGAAATAGTGTTTGAGATGTTGTCTTGAGAATCTTGTGAAGGAGACTCAAGATAGAGTGTTGGATTCTCCTTGAAAAATAAGGAAGGAGAATTTGAAAATGCTTGATTCTCTATCAAAACATTATCTGAAGAAATTTGAGGTTGGGATAAAGAAGGAATAGGGATAGACAGAGAATGGGGTTGCATCTCCTCGTTTACAGGAGATGCATCAAACTGAGAGATAGAAGGATCCACCACAGTTTCATGTGGCTTTGCAGTGTGTGAGATCCCAAGTGCAAACCTTGGCTTCTTACTTCTCCTAGTATAGGTCATTGGGGTGTTGGTGGTTTGAGTGTCCCCTCCATTGTTCAATGCCCTTGGTTGAGGGCTCTTTTCAATATTGTCATCCTTTTGAGAGGATGCCAATATAGGTGTATTTTAAACCTTTTCAACTGTTACAGTCTTTTGGGAGATGTGGAGTGTCTAGGTTGGGTTGTCTCACCCTTACTCACCTTATCCTTCTGGGTTCTTTGATGTTCCCCAGTTCCCTCACCAGCTACATCCTCCTCCAATCTATCTACCAAAACATGTGTTTTTTTCTTTGTTTTTATAATAGCAGGTTTTTGAGAACCTTTTGAGGTTGGTTTCTTAGACTTGGGTTTGGAAATTTATTGTGTGGTTTAGGTAGGAGGGTTGGGGTCATTACTAATACCCTTCATAGCTATAGAAGGCAAAGAAGTTTGGGGATTGGAAAAAGTAAGAGTACAAATATATACCTGAACAAATTCTGGATAGATTAACTCCATCTCATTGTGAAGGTTAATTCTCACCAGATTCTTTGAAACTCTTTTATTTTGAGTCCAACACTCAAGAGTTTCAGTTTCCATGCATATCTCAATTTCCTTGACAAAGTGGTTAATAAAAATCATGATAAACCTAGTATAGTATATATGATTAGATCTATAATGCTTCTTACCTAACTTAGTAGCAATTTCATGTAGCAATATAGATGACAAATCATGATATTTATCAAACAAAACACTATATGCTATTTGTTGCATGCTGGAAGTTATGGCATCAAAATTGTTAATTTTATCACTAAAATATTTTATAATAGTATCAAAGAAATAAGACCACTCTCTCCTAAGATGTTTTCTAACTACATGTCCTAAATTAATGCCTGGATTTGCATAATTAACAGCCTTAAGCATATTTCTAATGTCTAATTCAATGGGTTCATTATTAACATTATTAGCAGGCAAATTTAAGCAATCATTTAAAACTAAAGTAGTAAGAATACACTCTTGTCCCTTGCAGCTGAATTTGATGTTTGAGTAATCATCAACAACTTCTGCAGAGGTCCAGAATTCTTCCACCAAATTGCAGACGATTGTTGGTGCCTCCTTCAACGCTTTTTGAACTTTGCAACTCCCCAGGAACTACATCAGTGGATAAAATTCCATTGGAGCTTCTTCAACCACAATACATGAAATAAAATTATTCAATTCATAGATGAATCCGGCTTGTGAGACTTTTTTAGATGAAGATGCCATTGCAATGAGTAGGATTCTAAGAGTACACAAGCTTCGAAATAATTAAGAATGAAGAAAGAGTACAGAGAGAGATAGAGAGAATGCGAGAAAATTGAGTACATAGAGAAAGTGAGAAAGAGAATCAGGTAGAAAATGTAAGTAAGAATTCAAAGAAATTTTAGTCTTAATATTTATATTTTTGAAGCAAAAAATTGATGTCTCAATCGATTACTTTCTCAAAAAAAAACTCAATTGACTGTGTATTAAAAAGTGAAAAGAAGAAATTACCAATTTTGACAATCAACTGTTATACATACAGAGATGTATATATTAATCAATTAATAAAATAAGTAATCAACGGCTAGATATTGTACATCTTGATTGGTGACATGGACTCTAAAAATTCTAGGTCATCGATTGATAACTAATTTATCCATCGATGGGTACTACTATCCATAGATAAAAAAAATATCATCAATTGATATGTTTATCTGTCGATAGCTTAAAAATATCCATGAATAAATAGATATATCATCAATTAATATATTTATCTATCGATAACTTAAAAATATCCATCAATAAATAAATATATCATCAATTGATATATTTATCTGTCGATAGCTTAAAAATATCCATTGATATGTAAAATGCTCATCAATTGATTATATAAAAATCAACAGATTATCATAATCAATGGCTACAGCTTAAATATCACAAAAGAAAATAAATTATCAGACATTTAAAAGATTAATCATAATTAAGCATACCAAAATCACAAACCAATCTATTGAAAATAGATTCATCTAATGGTTTGGTAAAAATGTCTTCAAGTTTTCTTTCACTACGGACAAAATGTAATTGAACGGTACCATTCATTACATGTTCCCTAATGAAGTGATACCGTATATCAATATGCTTGATCCTTGAATGTTGAACTGAATTTTCAGTAATGACAATTGCATTTGCGTTGTCACAGAATATTGGAATTTTGTTCAAGTTAAATCCATAGTCAAACAATTGATTCCTCATCCATAACACTTGTGTACAAAAACTTCTAGCCGCAATATATTCAACTTTTGTAGTGGATGTAGATACTGAGTTTTGTTTTTTACTAAACCATGAGACAAGCTTGTTTCCTAGAAATTGGCAAGTGCCTGTAGTACTTTTCCTATCAATTTTACAACCTACATAGTCTGCATCTGAAAGCATCAATTTAACAAACTTTTGACAAAGTTTTTCATTAGTTGAACCAAAAATAATGTCATCTACATAGATTTAAACAAGAATAATAGAACCATTAACATTCCTATGAAAGAGAGTTTTATCAACAGTACCTCTTGTAAACTGATTCTCAATCAGGAATTTAGACAGTGTGTCATATCAGGCTCTAGGTGCTTGTTTCAAACCATACAGTACCTTGAGAAGAAAGTACACAAATCTAGGATGAACAGGATCCACAGAATCAGGAAGTTGTTCCACGTATACTTCTTCCTCTAATTCTCCACTGAGAAAAGCACTTTTTACATCTATCTGGTAGACTTTAGCATGAGCAGTATAAGCTAGAAAGATTCTGATTGATTTCAACCTTGCAACAGGTGCAAATGTCTCATCAAAATCTATGTCTTCTTCTTATGAGTAACCATTTGCTACCAATATTACTTTATTCCTTGTCATTATATCAGATTCATCCATTTTATTCCTGAATACTCATTTTGTACCAATAACATATTTGTTCTTTAGTTTGGGCACCAGCTTTCATATCTTATTTCTTTTAAACTGATTCAACTCTTTTTACATAGCTATTACCCAAACATCATCATCCAAGGCTTCTTCAATCCTTTTTAATTATTTTTTTAGACATGAAGCTACTATACAAGCATTCATTCTGAGTTACACTTCTAGTTTTGAGACCATCATCTGCATTTCCAATAATCAACTCAAAGAGGTGACTTTTGGTCCATTTTCTTTGTAGAGGTAAATTTGTCCTTGAGGATGATGCTTCATGATCATTAGCATTGTTATGATCATTGTGATGTGATTGAGTGATTGAGAACCCTCCCCCTGAGATGGACACTCTACTTGAGGATTGTTGAGCAGAATTATTATCTATCTTAGGGTTATTAATTGATGTATTATCAGTCGATTGAAGATTATCAACTGATAAGTTATCTGTTGGTGTATTGACATCAATTGATGAGGAATTTTTGAGTATTTGATTTCTTGAAATTTCCGCTTCATCATCACTTTCTTCACCATTACCAGTTGATTCATTCTCAAAATGCAAAGAGTCGTGGTATCCTTCATCAAACAACCCTTGAATTTTTTTGCCATCAAAGACTACATGCATAGATTCCACAACAATATGTAATCTAAGATCGTAGACTCTGTAAGCCTTGATTGTTATTCCATATCCAAAAAATATTGCCTCATCGGCCTTGACTTCAAATTTTCCCAAATTTTTTCCCTGATTTCTTAGGACAAAACATTTGCAGCCAAAGACATGAAGAAAATTTACTGTTATCTTCTTGTCTTTCTTCATCAATTGATATGGAGTTTTGCCTTGTATTTGATTGACCATGAAGATATTCTGAATGTAGTATGCAGTATTAATTGCTCCTGCCCAGAAATATGTAAGAAGTTTTGCATCTTCTAACATAGTTCAAGCAGCTTCAATTAAGGTTCTATTTTTCTTTTTAACAACTTCATTTTGCTGGGGAGTTCTAGGAGCAGAGAAGTGATGAGTGATACCTTTTCCTTCACAGAATTATATCATTGTTACATTATTAAATTCAGTACCATTATCACTCCTTATTTTCTTAACTTTTCATTCAGTACCATTATCAACATTCTTCATATGATTGATAATAAATTTGATTGACTCATCCTTGGAATGTAAGAAATGTACCCATGTGTATCTTGTGAAGTCATCCATGTGCAATAACTATAAAGGCTTGTCAATTGATGATTCTGACTTTGAGTTGAATGATGTCTTCCTTTATTTTCCTTTTTGACAAGCATCACACAAACCATCATTGGTAAATTCCATCTGTGGAATGCCTCTAACCAAATTCTTTATAATCAATTGATTCATGGCTTTAAAATTTAGACGGGCTAACTTCTTGTGCCAAATCCAACTTTCATCTGTGTTGGCTTTGCTTAATAGACATGTCATTGAATTTGCCTCACAGAATTGAAATCAGCCACATAGAAATTTCCTTTTGTTCCTCTAGTTAAGAGAATTTCACCAGATTCTTTGTTGGCTATGATGCATGATCTAGTTGAAAACCACACATCATTTCCATTATCACACAGTTGACTAATACTCAGCAAATTTATGCTTCAATCCATCAACTAGTGGTACAGGTTCAATGATAACATTTTCACTTATAATAGAGCCATATGCCAAAGTAAAACCTTTGATGTTATCTCCAAAAGTAACTCCTGGACCAGCCTTTTCTACAAACTTTATGAGCAGAGACATATCTCATGTCATGTGCCTAGAACATCCACTGTCTAGATACCAAAGATTTTTCTTCTTATTTTTCTGCACACAATTAAAAACAATCAAATTGTTTTTGGTACCCAAGTTGCCTTGGGTCCTCTTTTATTAGTTACAGTATGAGCCTTGGTTGTCAATTTTGTTTCATTTTATTTTGGTGGGTTTAAATCTACTTTAACTTTGGGAGTTGACTTTTGGGGCTCAAACACCTTGGAACTCATAACAGAATTATCATGCATGTTTGTAAGATTATTATCAGTTGTAGACATATTTCATGGCATTCCAGGCATGTTCATATTTGCATATGCAAAGAATGGATTGTACATGTATGGAAATTGTACATATGGCATGTGAGCATGTGGTGCAACTATAATAGAAGACATGGCATTCATGAGCATAGGATTGGCAAGCATGGCATTTGCAGACATGGTATGTGCATTCAAATCATTTACAGGTATATAATTTTTTTCTTTCTTGCAATGCATAGACAAATGATTTACACTACCACATTTAGCACAAATCTTTCTAGATGCATACATATCAGAAGTGTAATTATTATGCTTGTTTATGCCTACCTTTCCATTCCTATTCTTTTTCTTTTTCTCAGACTTAGGGTGATTAATTTTAACAGGTGCTATCTTTTCCAATTTGAATTTTAATTTCTTCTTAGATAAGCTACCAATATTGATCTTTTCAACCTTAGTCTCAACTTGATTTATGGGATCCTTTTCATTAACACATTTTATATGGGTGCTAAATTTGTTCTTCTTGTTAGCCATTGATGATTTACCTGTCGATGGATGCTTATCATTTGATTCAGTATCAATCGATTGATAATCCTCATCGATCGATAGAGGATTAGCAGTCAATTGATCTTTATTAATTGAGGTGTTAACCAATGGCTTGCCTATTGATTTAGGGGATTCTCCTAAAGTATCTAAACCATGAACATCAATAATTTTTTTAGCAATTTTAACAGACCTATTTCATTTATTAATGGTTTCAATTTCTCCAGCCAGTTGTTCTTTTAACAATTTTTCTCTTCTCAAACTATTTTCTAGTTCATCCCTAGCATCCTTACTTTCCTACTTATATCTTTCTAAACAAATAAGTTCATTTTCAAGAAAAGTGTTTCTCTCAGTTAAGGCATCAATAGTGTTCTTTAACTTGAGATTTTCTTTGTTTGGAGATTTCAAAGTGACATGCAAATTGTACAGTTCATTAGACATTTCATTTATAGCACTATTGCATTCATCTTTTGATAATTCAAAAAAGTTTGTAGCTAGTACCTGATTTGATGATGAATTAGTCTCTTCATCTTCATGATTAGCCATTAGTTCTAGATTAATGAATTCTTCAGAATCACTATCCTCAGCAGCCCAGTCTTTCTCCTGAGTTATAAAAGCCTTTTCTCTTTATTTGAGAAGGTCAAAATACTTCTTTTTATAGTCAATGTCATCATATGACTTTGTCTTCTTCTCTTACTTTGACTTTCTGCACTCATTAAAAAAATGAATAGCCAATCCATAGTTAAAACATTTGAACGTTGATCTGTCAACCAAATTCTTATTTTGGTTGTCATTTCTAAACTGGAATCCAGGCATTTGAGCATTTGGATTCCTCTTGAATTTTAGCTTTAAAAATTTCCTTGATAGAAATACAAGGTGTTCATCAATTTCATCTAAATCATCATGAGAGCATGATTCACTTTCTTCACATTTGCCCTTTCAATTTCCTTTGGATGATTCTTCAATAGCATCACCTTACATCATGATAAATCCATCTAAACAGCCACTTTCCTTCTTGTCTTCATTTCTCTTAACCATCAAAGTCACAGTCTTTTCTTCTTCTTTTTTATTTTTCTCAATCTCCTCATCCTGTTGGATTTCTAACTCATATGTCTTGAGAATACCATAAAGTTTCTCAAGAGTATGGTCCTTGAAATCCTGAGATTGTCTAATAGAGACAGTCATTGGTTTTCATTCTTTTGGAAGAGATTTAAGAAATTTCAGATTTTTATCTTCAGTTGCATAAATCCTACCATATAGTTTTAGTCCATTCAAAATATTTTAGAACCTACTATAGGTATCATTGATGGATTCTCCACTCTTGAAATGAAAAGATTCATATTTTTTAATCAAGAGTTGCATCTTGTTTTTCCTTACTTGTTCAGTCTCTTCACATAGAATTTGAAGAGTATCTCATACCTCCTTTGCAGAAGCGCAGTTTATCATATTGTCAAACATATCTTTATCTAAACCATTGAACATAATGTTCATGGACTTTTTGTCCTTAAGCACTTCTTTTTCATCCTCTTCTGTGAACTCAGTGATGAGTTTTGGAACATGTTTCTCAAATGCAGGAGTTTCATCAGGATTTACACATGTGACCAGCTTCATGGGAACATGAGGACTTTTTTCTATGTAGTTAACATAGGAAGGGTCAAGAGAAAGTAGATGCAGGTGCATTTTAACTTTCCATGCAAAGTACTCATCTTTTTTCAACACTAGAATCTTCACACCTGAATCCTTTTGGCCCATATTGACTTGTTCTTGATCTTAAACTTTCTGTATATTGAAAGCAGGCTTTGATACCAATTGTTATTCCCTAGAACAATGTCAGTATTTGTAGAAGGGGTGGTTGAATACAAATATTTAACTTTTAAAGCTTTCTGTGTTTTCTTGATAATGTTTGAGAGAGTTTAAAGTAAGAACAATTAAAGCTAGGATAAGTATTTAAACAAACACAAGATGTTTAAAATTACTGATGGATTGGTTTATCTATCAGTGCATATTTTTGCTTAAATGTTTTAGGTTAATGAAACCTAAATGTGATTATAAGGTTAGAAAATAAAACTAATTGTTCTTACAAGTGCTCTAAGGCTGAACAGTTAATTCTAAGATATTGTCTAACTTTTATATTTTCTAACAATGCTACCACACTTGTTTATATAACACAAGTGTGTTTACAATTTCTAGAAGGAGTATAAAATAATTAATCTATTCTAGGATTATTTTTTATCTATCTTTCCTTTTGCCTTTTTCCACTTTTAGAAAGGTCTTCAGACTTGGAAAGACAGCTTCAATCTAAGTCTTCACAGTCAGTATAGACTGTCTTGTATAGGTATGCTTTATGTTTTATCGTGCAGTCCCTATCAATTGATAATTTACTGTTAAGCATATCAATTGATTATTCCTTGTATCCATCAAATGATATTCTTCTTCGATTTATCTTGATATCAATCAATTGATAATAGATGTTGACTTATCAATTGATAGATAATATCAATCGATGGTTTTTCATATCAGTTGATGGTCTTCAATCTTTGACTTGACTTTGTATCAATTGGTCTTCTATCCGTTGATGCTTCCGTATCAATTGATCATCCTTCACTTGCATAATTTTCTGTCTTCAAATAATTACAATTTGACAGTTTAAGTTACACATCAATTGATGACCAATATCAATCGACTCTAGTATCAATTGATGAGAAAATTATCAATCGACTAAAGTCATATCAATTGAAATAGACTAAGTACACCTATGCTACCATCCATATTATCAGTTGATTAACATAAACATGTAAACTGATAAATAGTTTTCTGATCAATCGATATTTATAATTTTCATATCAATTGATCAGTTATAATAAAATATAATTTTATGATTCTAAAATTTAATGTTATCATCAAAGTTACATAGATTCCTAAGTTTATAAATATGAGCAGACACAGAACTTCAAGATCATGTGTAACTGAGGTACTCATAGTTTATAAACATCACATGATTAATTTATACATGGGTTGATAGTGAAAGAAGTATGCATCACACAATCTGACCTAGAACTTAGAAGAACTCATGTTCGATGGCCCCGTCTAGGCCTTCTTCAAATTTGATAAATGGTACAAGGCACTTGGCTAGCTAGAAGCGTTTATTGTAAGGCTAGCGGCAATATATATAAAAAATTTACTACCCTTTTGGTTTAGACATACATGCGCACTCCAAAAAATTGAAACGATACCCTCTTTCAAGCCAGAAGATAAGATGAAAACATTAAAAAAACAAAATAAATTTCATTTTAATATTTTTTTTACCAGATTTTCATTTCGCTATTAGTACTTCTATGATTTTCTTAACAAAATAGATTTTGTAGTATATTTATTTGTCTTCAAGGAGAAAAACAACAAGAATCACCATCACAAGAGATTATGCCCATCGCTACTATTGTTCTAATTTTAAAGGAAAAACAGTGTACCGCATATTCTTCAGAAATAAAAAAAAATGCTAATTTCATATGAGATAGACATATTATCTATTCCAAAACAGGAAAACACATATATTGTCGTTTCATCCAATAACATCAGATTGGATGTCCATTTATCATAAAAAGTTGAGTCAGTTACTATATTATAGGTATTGTATTAATATTAAATGGAAAAAATATAAAGAAATCAGGAATTCTTTGCTCATTTTTAAAATGATTAACGAAAAGGAATATTTTAACAGATAAATAAAAATTCTAAAGTGCATCAAGATCTGGGAATAATTACATGACATAAACAGTGTTGTAAAAATCGAAAATCGGAATTAGACGGTAAAGGCACATAACAAGAATTAATCGGATGAATCGGACATTAATCGGAATAATTAATTGAATAATTAGTAATTTAATCAGTTCGGTGATCTATCGAATAGGGATTAATCGGTGATTTTTAGAACAATGGACATAAACAAGAACATGTAGCAAGCTCCCCTGCAAGAATTAAGAAGTCACCATCATAAGAGATGAGTCCATTCATCTCTACTGATGATCTGATCTAATCAGATTCTTCAACATTTTAAAACTGCTAATTGATATGAGAGAGACATTATTTATTATAAAATAAGAAAAAATATACATCTTTTATCCAATAATATCATATACTGGGTGTCTATTCATCATAAAAAGTTGACACAATTACTAATTAATTATAAGTATTGTATTAATATTGATTGGAAAAAATATAAAGAAGTGGGAATCTGTTGCCCATTTCTGAAAGACTAATTAACAAAATGTAATATTTTAAGTTATAAATAAAAATTTTAAGGTGCATCAAGATATATGAATTACATGACAATAACAAGAACATGTCACAAGCTCCCTATTGAGATAGATAATTAGTCATCATCTAGGAGGAAACTTGGGAACAAACTATTATCACTGGCAATACTGCTAAGATTATCCGGAATTGGTCCCGGAATGTTGTAGAGGATAGCTGGTTCTGGTTCTACAATCCAATGTGTAGAAGAACCCCATGCTGCGTTCACAACTCTTTGTCTCGGTGACCTGGGTCTCCTAACCACTTTGACTTGACCTAGTACATAATCTAGATAACTCGGGATAGTACTTTTTGATTTGTTCATGATGTGTGAGGCGCTGAACTAAAATATAATTTGGATATATTTGTACCTTTAAGAGAAGCTAGCTAACGAGAAGAGAGAAGAGAGATCGAAGAGGGAGGAATTAAGGATACAATTGTTATTCCTACAAAACCTAATTTATAGAATTTTTTTTTACTTTTGTGTTTGTGTTCTTAGGTTCCCGCACAACTGATACTATAAAATTTGAAAATTGAAATCTAGACGCCAACATAAATTAGAAATGCGTGTTTTGCAAATATTTAGAATTAAATATAAATTCTGAATCTGAATACATTGAGAATATATATATATTTATTTACTATCTGTTTTGAGAAATATTTTATTCTTATAATTAAAATATTATATTATTCTTACCAAAAAAGTATAGAAAAAATAAAATAAAAGAATAACAATAGTATATCTCTATCGCTCTTTCTCTCTGCATTTTTAGTAAATTCTTCATTACTCCTCCTTTTATCCATTTTGTGTTATGCTTAAAATAGAAGCAAATATTAGTTTGTGATAAAATTAGATAAAGTATCAATATTATGTGTAATGACATCATGTAGAAACATCATGTAGAGTATATATCTCAAGTTTAGAGTGAAAACATATGAACTATTTCCAGATAATGTTGCCACAAATCCTTTACGTACAGTTGATTCACCCAAACATCATATCCATACAAACATTATCAAGCTAGCTACACATAAGTTAATTACTCTTAGCTAGTATACAATTCCAACAATTTCAACTTAAAAAAAATAATTAATTAATTTCAATTCAGCCACTTTTATATATGTTTCATTATTGTGGTCAATGAATATTTCTTATAATTACAAAATTTTGCAGTCATCTACATATATATTTTTAATTTACCGCACATTTCTATGTATGTTTCTATGGAATGGAGCGGTCATATGTAGATAACTTCAAGGTCGAAATAGTGCAGCGAATGACAGATCACATGCATATGTATAACTGAATTGATTATTTATGATCATATCGAACCTCGCACATCCTTCCTAAACATTTTTAATTAATCTCATTTCCTAACTAATCAAATGAAGAAAACCGAGCTCTGCGCAATTCATTGGTCGCTAGTGACTAACTACAACCTAGAGTGATTCGTGATGGTGCAGGGGAAGTGTGTGTATATATATATATAAACCCTTACTGTACGTTGATAATATTGAACTATGACATCACTACTGACCTCATACTTGATAAGTTGTTATGATAACTGATAGTTAGTTACGATAAGTTCATATGTCTACTTATCATAGCTGCTAGTATATAAAAGATAGAATGGAGTTAGTTGTTCTTTAATTCAATTTCTCATTTTCTCTCCTCTGTAACTTTCTCTCTCTACAATGTAAAGACTCATCTTCATCAATGGATATATAGATACAGATTTGTGTGTAGCGTTTATTACAGAGCTTATAGCTTGTTAATATGGTATCAGAGCTTTTTGTTCCGAAATATCGTATCGTGTTCATCGTCGTCTTCATCTCAATTGCAATCACAACATCCATTATCGTCTTCAAGATCCAGATATAGCTCACAAAAGGTGTTTGTTGAAATCAAGTTTTTGAGTTCGAATGTTGCAGAGCAATCGCTCAAACTACTCATATGCTAATGTAGTAACAAGAGGAAATACAGCTACAATGGCGAATTCATCGATGCGAACCGGTGAAACGAATGCACAAAACACTGGTAATACTCCTCCTATAGATACGATGATAGATACACAAAATCTCAATGTTGATAACAATTCACATCCATTGTTTCTTCACAATAATGATCAACCTGGAATGATACTTATCTCTAAAAAGCTGTTAGGATCATAAAACTATTCCTCTTGGAAACGATCAATGCAAATTGCTTTGTCTGCTAAGAACAAGTTAGTAATTGTAACTGGAGAGTACTCATCTCCATCAGATAAGTCTCCTTTGTATGCGCATTGGAAAAGAGTCAATGACATGGTAATTACTTGGATCTTGAATACTGTTTCTGATGAAATAAGCAATAGTATGAACTATATGGATAGTGCTCTTGATGTGTGGAATGAATTGAATGAACGATTTTCTGCTGTGAATGGACATAAGATCTATGAAATACAAAAAGATTTGTTCAAGCTAGAACAAGGGAATGATTCAGTTGAATTCTATTTTCACAAACTAAAGGGTTTTTGGGATGAACTAAAGGCATTGGAAACCCCAATAAGATGTACTTGTGGTGCTGCTAAAGAATGGGAAGCACAAATTGAGAAAACCAGATTAATTCAGTTCTTGATGGGGTTACATAGTAGTTTTACTGCAACAAGAGGACATTTGTTGATGATGAATCCATGGCCTTCTCTAAATCAAGCTTTCATGCTTCTTAAGCAAGAGGAGAAACAGAGGCAGATTCATAGTAGTATTGGCAATCCTATTGCAATGATGGTCAATTTGCCAAATCCTTCAACTACTATCTCTGCTAATTCTTTTCATAAGAGCAATGAAAGGCCTGGTACTTCTTTGGAGTGTTCATACTGTCATGGCAAAAATCACTTGAGGGAGAAGTGTTACAAACTGATTGGTTATCCTGCGGATCATCCATATCATCCCAATAATAGAGGTAAAAGGAAGCCATTCAACATGAATAATCAGCATAATAATTCTCAACATACAGAACCTCAAGCAATGCAAGTTACAAGTGTGGTCAATCAACAAAGTACAACACCTCTCACCACTCAAATCGAAGCTTTGCAGACTCAGATGTCCTCATTAATGAAACACATCCAGCAACCTGCTACTTCAAGTGTCAATTCTCATACTTCCCCTTTCCAATTTGGGAATAACTTTGCAGGTACTGTTCTCTCTCTCATGACTACATCAACTATTCCCAGTCATATTTGGGTCTTGGATACTGGTGCTACAAATCACATGTGTTGCAACATAGCACATATGTACAATTTGAAGTTACTTCAAGAACCTATTATTGTGAAATTTCCTAATGGAAACACTGCTCATGTTACACAGATTGGTTCCGTTACACTTCATCCCATCTCTACTGTAATCTCTCATGTTCTTTACATACCATCTTTTAACTTCAACTTACTTTCCATAAGCAAACTCTCAGTTGAAACACACTCAAATATTTACTTCTCTTCTCATGAGTGCATTATATAGGACCAACACCGGAAGAAGGGTTGGATCCTTGGTAAGCTCATTGATGGTCTCTATCAGCTTGATAATTCTCCTCCAGCAGCATCTCTTGTTCAATCAAGTTTTCACTCTAATGCTCTGACAGTTGCTAAAGAAAATCCTCAGCTCTGGCACAAGAGATTAGGTCATGTTCCTTTTAGTGTTTTACATAAGATTTCTGCTATTAATACCCATGAATCTGGACTTTTGTCTTGTGATATTTGTCCATTGGCAAAACAATGTAATCTACCATTCTCTTCTAGTTCTTCTTGTGCTACTGCTCCTTTTGATTTAATACACTGTGATGTTTGGGGTCCTTATAGGACACCTACTACTGATGGATGCAAATATTTTCTTACTATTGTTGATGATAATAGTAGAGCTATTTGGACCATACTTATTCCTACCAAACAACATGTTGTTCAATCTTTACAAGATTTCTATGCTTATGTTTTAAATCAATTCAAAACTTCTATAAAGTGCATTAGAAGTGATAATGGTGGAGAATTTATTAATTCTGAGCTGACTTCTTTTCTGACTAAGAATGGGGTTATCCATCAAACCTCGTGCCCTTACACACCTCAACAGAATGGTAGAGTTGAGAGAAGACATAGAAATTTGTTAGAAATGACTAGAGCCTTAAAATTTCAATCTTCTTTACCTACCAGGTTTTGGGGGGATTGCCTCTTAACTTCTACATATTTGATAAATAGGATACCAACTCTTGTTCTAAATAATCTCACTCCATATGAAAAACTTTTTCATATGCCACCTACATATGAGAATTTGAAGGCTTTTGGTTGTTTAGCCTACATATCTCAACAAAATTCTGATAAACTGTCTCCCAGGGCTGCTAAAAATGTTTTCATAGGATATCCCCTGCACCAAAAATGATACAAGCTTTATGATCTTGAGACTAAGACCGTTTCTGTCTCTAGGCATGTCATATTTCTTGAAGACGTTTTTCCTTTTTCAAATTTAGCCTCTACATCTGATGCTTCTTTACACAATCCACCATCAACTCTTTGTCAGAGTTTTAATACTCCTCTAGACAATCTTCAGTGCTTGGATGTTTATATTCCTCCTCCTTCTCACACTACAAATTCTGATGTTATTGTTGAAACAATATCTCATCCATTTAGCACTGATACACCTACTCAAGACTCTGATTCAACAAATCTTATTCATGGTTCTTTCAATTTTTATGAAGCTTCTGCTTCAGATTTTTCCACCTCTCCATCCTCTTTTCTTCACACTCAATATCCTCCAAAGGTGTCTACCAGTGTCCAACCTGTTCCTACCAGAACTTCCACCAGAACTAAATCACATCCATCCTGGATGAAAGATTTTCACATATCTCATTCATCCAAACGGGCTGTTGCCCATGCTAGTACTGTCCTCATGCAATGCACTACTAATCCTGAGAAATTTAGTATCTCAGCATATTCTCCTCCTTCTCCTGTTTATGCTTGTTCAGTCTCTCCAGTAACCGCTGTCAAAGAGCCTCATTCTTATAAACAGGCTGCTCTTGATAATAGATGGATGGAAGCCATGAACAAAGAGCTTTCAGCTCTAGAAACCAATGATACATGGTCCATTGTTACATTACCACCTGGCAAGAAAATTGTGGGCTGTAAATGGGTTTACAAGGTTAAGTTTCTTCCTGATGGCAGTATTGACAAATTCAAGGCTCGGTTGGTAGCCAAAGGTTACACTCAAACTGAAGGAGAGGACTATCATAACACTTTTGCACCGGTTGCAAAAATGTCCACAGTTCGGGTGTTGTTAGCTATTGCTACTGCAAAACATTGGGATGTTCATCAACTAGACATCAATAATGCTTTTCTCCATGGTGACTTACCAGAAGAGGTTTACATGGAAATACCTCAAGGTCACAGCTTACATGGCCAACATAATTTGGTTTGCCGACTTCTAAAGTCTATCTACGGTCTCAAACAGGCTTCAAGACAGTGGTTTGAAAAACTAGGAGCTGTACTTCTCAACCTGGGTTTTCAACAAACTGTTGCCGATTACTCCTTGTTCACTAAGCAAGATGGAGATTATTTCACCATTGCTTTAGTATATGTTGATGATATTTTACTCACAGGTAATAATTCTGATTTCATTCATCATGTTAAGTCAGTTCTACACTCTTCGTTTACCATCAAAGACTTAGGTCTTATCAAATATTACCTTGGTCTGGAGATTCATAGAACTGATCAAGGCTTGTTCTTTCATCAACACAAGTTCATTCATGATCTCATTTTAGAGGCAGGGCTAGCAGATGCCAAACCTCTAACTTTACCAGTTGATCTCAATAAGAAATTGACATCTGCAGATGGTTTACCTATTGATAATCCCAGCTTATATCGCAAATTTGTTGGCAAATTGTTGTACTTAACAGTTTCTAGGCCTGATATTGCCTACATTGTCCACCATTTAAACCAATTTCTACAATCTCCTCGATTTCCTCATTTACTTGCAGTTCAACGAGTGTTGAGATACCTCAAAGGTACTCCTTTTCATGGCTTATATTTCCCTGTTGATTCTCCACTTACTCTACAAGCTTATTGCGATAGTGATTGGGGGGCTTGTTCCGATTCTTCTCGAAGTATTACTGGCATGTGTTTGTTTTTGGGTTCTTCCCTTGTGTCTTGGCAATCTAGAAAGCAAAAGGTTGTCTCTCGCTCTACTGCTGAAGCGGAACTTCGGACAATTGCTGACACTTCTTGTGAGATTTCCTGGTTGCAGTTGCTTTTGTCTGAGCTACATGTACCACAATCTCCTCCGATCACCATTCATTCTGACAATACAGCAGCCCTTGATATTGCTGCTGATCCAGTGTTTCATACTAGGACCAAACACTTTGCTCTTGACTGTCATTTTGTCCGTGAACAGGTGCAGCGGCAGCTTATTCAACCTCTGTTTGTTCCTAGTGCATCTCAGTTAGCAGACATTCTTACCAAGGGTCTTCTCAACCGTGCCCATTGGTCTTTGTTGTCCAGATTGAATGTTCTTCCACCACATTCCATCTGAGAGGGGGTTATTGAACTATGACATCACTGCTGACCTCATACTTGATAAGTTGTTATGATAACTGATAGTTAGTTACAATAAGTTCATATGTCTACTTATCATAGCTGGTAGTATATAAAAGATAGAATGGAGTTAGTTGTTCTTTAATTCAATTTCTCATTTTCTCTCCTCTGTAACTTTCTCTCTCTACAATGTAAAGACTCATCTTCATCAATGGATATATAGATACAGATTTGTGTGTAGCGTTTATTACAGAGCTTATAGCTTGTTAATAGATAACCCCTAGGGCTTCTTCAAATTTTATAAATGATACAATATGACACTTAGCTAGCTAGAAGTTTATAATATGGTATGTAGGTTCTAGCGGCAACATATAATTTTTACTATCCTTGACTGATTGCTTAAGACAGTTAGACATAGTAGTTGACTCGAAAACACAGCTAATTCCGACTAATTTCAATTTCAACCGACTAATTTCAATCAACCTTTATTTGGACCAACCAGGAAGATGGGATCATGAAAATACTAAAAAAATCATTTTAATTTTTTTTAAATTTTTCATTTTAAATTTTTTTTATGTTATTTCATCATTAATTTGCTATTAGTACTTCAATGTTTTTAATAAAATTTTCTTAACTAAATAGATTTTTGTAGTATTTTTATTTGATTTTAGAAGGAGAAACAAGAGCAAGAAGAAGTAACCATCATCAGAAATTCCATCCATCTCTACTGATCATGGAAACATGATCTTGGACACAAACATAAATAGTCAAACAATAGAGGAGTGATGATTATCAACATTGCTTGGTCTGGACCAAAATACATGCTTATATAGATGCAAATAAGTGCGATGCAAATAGATGCAAACAATGCCTTACGGTCAATCCAGACAAGCATTTATCAAGCTTCCCTTTAGGGGTGACAAAAAATTCATATGACGGATTTCCAATCCGAAATTCAAATTTTTGAATTTATCGAACCCGATTTTTCGAATTTGAATTTAGTTTTTAGACTCAAAAAATTTTGAATTTGAGTTATACCGATCCGAAATCCGATGCGGTATCCAAAATCCGATCCAAAACCGAAAGCCGGAAAAAACCGAATAATATATATTTACTATTTTATAATATAAATAATATATATAATATATGAATTGTTTATAAATATATATATATATATTATAAGTATATATAATATAATATAAATTTATGTAATACTATATATATAATACATTATTTATAAGATATTATAATATAATATTATCGTATATTTTATATAAAAAAATATTTTTTTACTTAATTTTTGAGTTATGGTTCGGGTTTAGGTTCGGATTTTAACTTTGAATTTCGGGTGTCGGGTAAATCCGAATCCGATACGAAATCCGTCATATCATATTCGGATTTTTTTTGTTCGGATCGGGTTCTAGTTTGGATAAAATTTTCGGGTTTGAATTTGGATTTTGTCAAACCCGATCCGGTGCGACCTAATTGTCATCCCTATTTCAGAAGTACGTCTTAGTATCGTCGGCAATTTATGGGTAGCTAGTGAAAAATTGTACATCGCACAATCTGACCTAGGGCAACCTAGATGTAGTGATTCACGATGGTGCAAACCGTGCAGGGGAAGTACAGAAACCCTTATTTATGGTAACTTCTTCTAGGGCTTCTTCAAATTTGATAAAGCATACATGTCGCTTAGCTAGCGGCTACATATATTTTTTACTAGCCTTAACTGATGAGGCTTGGACAGAGGTAGCTAGCGGAGTACTGAAACCCTCATCCAACTCGAAAGATAAAATGAAAACATTAAAAACAAAATAATTTTCATTTTAATCTTTTTTAAGAGATTTATATTTTGCTAAAAGTGTAGGGGATCCTTATCTCGACCGACAAACCCTTAATTATCTGTAATATTAATTCCAGCAATGAGTTATGAACAGGTGCCTGAATTTGATAGTAAAGCAAGCATATATGACAAAATTAATTTATAACATAATTATATCATTGCGACAGTGATAACGCGCGATCACGGCAGCCATGTAATTTCACACAAAAATACACATGCACGATACTATACATGTTTACGTAGTACTTGTGTAAATGCAGAAATTGTGACAGCGCGCTTCATTGCAATTTGTTTCTAAAGCTTCATAACAACTTATAAGTTGTTACCCCAAAACTTTATATTCCCTAAAAGTTGGAGACTCATATATATATATATATATATATATATATATATATATATATATATATATATATATATATATATATATTTTGGTGATAGTTGATGCTATAAGCAATGCATGTTGGGTGTAATTAAAAACTAAACACAACAATGAGACAGTTATATAAACAATTTAACAAGAAAATACAGATTAAACTAATTAACAAAACAAAATACGAAGGTAAAAATAATATATATAAATCAGTAACGGTAAAAATAAGAGAAAAGATAGAATACTTAATTCTAACAGAAACTTTAAGCATACACTGATAGAAACAAAAGAACTGTTGAGTCGCCAAGTCTTGCGAGAAGTCTTGACTGTTCTTGAAGAGATTATTGCCCCACTACGCTGTGTTGGGTTGCAGCAATATCACTTCCAGGATAAATCAGCACAGAGTACTTCGTCCACAGATACGTAATACTCAACAGCGACCTGCACCTCAGTTCGCCCAGAAAACCTATGTATAATCTGTATAATATGAATGTGGAAGATACAGAGTATGGCTGCTATGGTTTTCTCAAAATTGTCACTTGCATACATCTCTTTATCTCCAACGTTTTTCTGTATATATAATACAATAATTAAAATAATTATTCTGACTTTAATATAATATATTTCAGAATCAGTAAAATTTGTCACAGCCATCAGAGTTTAGCTAAAGTCTGCTTAGGTCCATCAGAGTTTATAAACTCTGACCACCAGTTTCAAAATTCCCATCAGAGTTTATTCATAAACTCTGACTCTGACCTGACCATCAGAGTTTATAAACTCTGACCATCATTGTCATCAAAGTTTATCCTGTAAACTCTGATCTGACCATCAGAGTTTGTTAAACTCTGACCCAGTTAGTCCATCAGAGTTTATTAACAAACTCTGACCCAGCTCTTTGTAAACTCTGATCAGTCACATAATATATATATATATATATATATATATATATATATATATATATATATATATATATATATATATATATATATATATATATATATATATATACTCTGACAGTCTGTAAACTCTGATCTGACATCAGAGTTTATTAATAAACTTTGACCCAACTCTTTGTAAACTATGATCAGTCACAGAATATACATATACTCTGACAGTTATATACTGACTCAATATTTATATTAAAATAATATTTAAAGTCATAATTAATTTAATTAATCATGTAATAAAACTCTTCGCCCAAGTCGCCTCGCGTACGCGAGATGCCGAGACATCCGCCCAAATCGCCCTTCGACCCAACCCGACACGACCCGACACGAGGCGTGGCGAGGCGGCGACGGCGGCGCGCGTGTGTGCGCGAGGGCACACTAGTACATCATGCACACTCACATTCCTTAGTAGTTGACACTACTCCTGCACATATATGCATATAAAACATCCACACACATATTACATTCTCTATGTGGGACAATCACATTTAACCCATTTCAAGTTAGAAACTTCTACTCAATTTATCTATAGATTACACTAAGAAAATGTCTTAGATCCAAACATAAAAGTTTAAGTCCTCGTAGCAAGGAACAACTTCCATTAGTTAGTTTCCGGAAATTACATCAAGAACATATATAAAATATGACTTAAAGTTTCCATTTTTTAACAAGCAGACCAAGCACAACGCATCTTTTAACATGGCAATATATATTAATTGCAGTGAGTAAACCAGATTTTTAAAATATATCAAATCATATCAATTTCTCCCAATAAAAAGAGCTTACCATATGTTTATATAATGCTTATCAAAGACCAGTTAAAATTGCACAAAATTAATACCGATACTAGATGGTAAATTTTAATCTTTTTTTTAATAATCTAACAATAAAGTCCTACGGTTAATAACTCGGATACTATGTTGAATAATCACCTCATCTATCACCTTAACGTGATAGAGAGACTCAAATGGATCTTATACTATTTTTTAACATATATTTTATATAGAATTTTTATTTCAATTAAACTAGTACTGGACTATCATTTTATAATTTTAAACCAAAACTTTGTGACTAAAACCTAATTATAATTATTCCACGCATAACATAATCTTGCTTATGACAGGCTCGAATCATCTCTTTAAGAAAATGCATTGTCATATAAATGCTTAGGGTTATATATACACTACATTTTTTTAACAAAAGTTATATTTTATTTAAATTAAAAGCTATATATACAGCTTAATCTGTTTTTTAATTCATATAAGAATGTATTTTATTAAAGCATATATCACTACAAGAAAAACAGCTTCAGACAACGCTCAGCGAAAAAAGTATTGCCCAGAATTAACATACAATGGTTTATTTTCGACCTTAAAAATGTATTGTCTGATCTATACTCACTACAATGGTTTAGCAAACCATTGTGTAGAAAATATGGTCAGACAAGTGTTTGAAACGGTGGTGTTGTGCTAATGAATACGTTCATACAATGGGTTATGTAACTATTGTCTTATTAACATTCACACAATAGTACTTCTCACCGTTGTTTGAACAAAGTTAATCATACAAGTGTTTGAAAGGGTTGTGTTGTGCCAATGAGCAGTTTCAGACAATGGGTTTTATATCCATTATTTGATTACAATACACACAACATAATTACTAACCATTGTTTAAACCTAGTCAATCATACAAGTGTTTATTTTGTGTTGTCTTATCTTTAGTCAGACATGTGTTTTTCATCTAAAACTGTTGTCCTATTTACTGTATTTTAAAAAAACAGAGACAAGGCAGAGCCTTGCCATCCTAACACTAAACAACACAAACATAAAAGAGATCCTTGCCGGATATACACTAAATAACACAAACATAAAAGATCCTTAAACGAATCAAATCAATAATCATCCCAACAAACCATTACAAACGTTTAGTAATAATTGAACATTGCAATTAAGTTAAAATAAAATAACATGTTATGATCATTCAAGTTGAATTTCTTCATCAACATCTCGCATGTAACTTGTCACATCCTCGAAATCATCATCCGGTAGATTTGGCATAAAGAACTCATTCTCAAGTTCTACTTCGACGGATCCCTCATTTTCATCATCACTATCTTCGTAGTATTTTCTCTCGGGAAATTTCAAGACCACGGACCATAATTTTTGAAGAGGGTCGTCGATGTAACAAACCTGCTTAACATGTGTTGCTAACACAAATGGATCATTCAAAAAACCAAACTTATTCAAATTAACTAAGGTATATCCCAATTCATCTACCTTAATCCCTTTGTTCATATCTACCCACTTACAAAGAAAAAGAGGTACCCTAAAGCTGTTATAGTCCAACTCCCATATTCTTGTAATAACTCCGTAGTATGTCTGTGATGTATGCTCAATATTTTTATCTGTAGCTTGCACAACCATTGTATCAGCATCTACACAAACTCCGCTGCACTGAACTTGACGTGTGTCATCACGATCCTTGGTGCTAAAGGTAACCCCATCTATCTTGTATCCACTGAATGTGGGTACATCGTTATTTGGCCCGTCTGCAATCCACCTGATCTCTGGGGGTACATCCTTTTCATCATGCAAATCAGAAGCAATCTTCAAAGAAAAAAGTAAATATAAGTTGTAGGTTTCCTAAAACAAATTGTATATATGTAAATAATTAGTTCCAAAATTGTGAAATAAGTACATAATTAGACTATAAGGATATGTAGTACCTTTTCTTTAAACCAGCTGGGGAACATTTCATTTTGCTTATTCTTTAGCCACATTTCATCATTTTCATGTTCCGGATATTTTTCCATCAAAAATGACATGTGTTCACTACAATAAAAATAATGACATATAAATATTTTTATTTGGTATAAAATTCTAGTCAAAATAAATAAATAAAAAGTGACTAACTGAAAAAATGGCACAACATCAGTGCTATTTTGTAGGATACACAGATGCGCAAGGTGTAAATCATTGGTGCTCGGGGTTATCATCGTTGCACCAGATAATGGTCTACATTTTCCATCCTTTGTACGTTTGCCAATTTTTGGAACTCCGATAGTCGCTTCTTCAAAATTCACCAAACACTCAACCGCCTCTTCTGCAATATATGCTTCGGCAATACAACCTTCTGGTCGAGCCCTGTTCCTTACATATCCCTTGAATGTTTTCATATATCTCTCAAAAGGATACATCCACCTAAGGAAAATTGGCCCGCAAAGCTCAACCTCTCGCACAAGATGAATAGAAAGATGAATCATTATATCAAACAATGAAGGAGGAAAATACTTTTCAAGCTGGCACAAAGTTTCCACCAATTGAGCTTGCATTTTCTCCAATTTATCAACCTCAATGACTTTACTGCAAATTGTCTTAAAGAAGAGACAAAACCTAATAACAGTGTACCTGACCTGTTTGTCTAGTGATGATCGAATTGCAATTGGGAGCAAGTGATGTAAAATCATATGGCAGTCATGAGATTTCATTCCGGTAAGTCGAAGATTTTCCATTGATACTAAACTCCTAATATTAGAACAAAAACCATCAGGCAACTTCATGTCAAGAAAGGATGAGCAGACAACTTTTTTTTCAGAATGAGTTAAATTCCAAACAGCCAATGGAAACTTCCCCTTTTTCCCCGAAGTTTCTGGCCTCAAGTTTAATTTTACTCTCATTGCAGCCATGTCAAGACGAACAGATTCCTTGTCTTTTGTTTTCTTTGGTATATTTAGTAAGGTACCAAGTAAAGCTTCACATATATTTTTCTCGATATGCATGACATCGAGAATATGCCTAACTGGCAAAAATTTCCAATACTCGAGTTGAAAAAATATAGAAAGCTTCTTCCACACAGGCCGAGGATCTTCTTTCTTTCTGCGAGGTTGTCACTGTGTCTTTCCATAGACATGACCTTGTAGATGTTGTATCCTTTGAAGCACTTCGTCCTCGGTTAACGGAATAGGAGCAGATTCTTTTTCCACGGTGTTATCAAAAGCTACTTTCTGCCTTCGATATGGATGATTACATGGCAACCACCTTCGATGTCTTATAACCACTATCTTCCGGTAATTAGGCAACCTAGTAGCTTTTGTTTGATCAACACAGACCACACAACCGTTATAACCTTTGATAATATTACCCGACAAGTTACCTAAGGCTGGATAGTCACTAATTGTCCACAATAAAATGGCCCTTAGCATGAAGGACTCCTTCTTATATGCATCATACACTTCTTTTCCATGCCACAATTTCTGCAGATCTTCTATAAGTGGTTGAAGAAACACATCGATATCATTTCCAGGCTGACTTGGTCCGGATATCAACAAACATAGCATTATATACTTTCTTTTCATACAAAGCCATGGTGGAAGGTTGTAAATTGTTAGCAAAACTGGCCAACAAGAGTGATCAGTTCCATTTCCATGGAAAGGATTAAATCCATCAGATGATAAAGCTAGCCGTAGGTTTCTACAATCAGAAGCGAAGTCAGGCCACTTCTCATCGACTTCTTTCCATGTTTTTGAATCTACTGGATGTCGTATTTTATCATCCTTCAGTCTATCCGTGTGATGCCAAGTCAAGTCCTTTGTCGTTTGAGGTGACTTGAATAAATTTCTCAATCGCGGTATTAGTGGAAAATACCAAAGAACCTTAGCAGGAACCCCTTCAATTTCATCTCCTTTTTTATTCAACTTCCATCTAGAGGCCTGACAAACGCGACATCTTGTCTCATCTTCATCTCTCTCGCCACGGTATAAAAGACAGTCATTGGGACACACATGTATTTTTTCATACTCCATTCCTAAAGAACACAAGGTTTTCTTAGCTTCACCGAAAGAAGAAGGAAGAGTGTTACCTTCTGGAAGCATAGTCCCAAGTACAAGTAGAAGTTCAGAAAAACAAGAATCAGACATTTCAAATTTTGCTTTCAAGTTATATAACTTCACTAAAGCCTTCATTTTAGTAAATCCATCACATCCAGGATAAAGGGGTTCGTGTTCAGATTGAAAATGGTTGAACAAATTTGAAAAATCATCATCGTCTTCATCAGCATTCTCTGTTCCCACGGGGATTTGATCCACGGATTGTGAACTACCACTCTCTTCCTCAGCAACATAACCTTGTTTAGTATCATTTTCTCCATGCCAAATCCAACACGTGTAGGACTGATCGATACCATGTTGAAAAAGATGGTCTCTCACCGTTCGAGCATTCCATGATTTACTATGTGCACATTTTAAACATGGACAACTAATTTTATTTACCTCACACCCATTCTCAAATGCAAACATTAACAATTCTTCCACTCCTAGTTGAAACTCTTTTGTTCTTCTATCAGCCCTCAACCATGATTTATCCATATTTGAAAATAAATGACAAAATACCCAGCTACTAGAATATAAGAGAATGCCCAAACTAACAACAAATTAACTCTAGAATATATTTCAACTAGAATAGCAAGAGTAAACCCAGCAACTATGGTCAACAAGAGAAAACCCAGCAACTATGGCCAACAAGAGCAAACCTAGCAACTTATCTGAAGAGAAAATAGCATCTATGATTGTCAAGTAAACCCAATAACTTATCTGAAGAGAAATGTTTTCCTCGATTTCCAGCTCTTGCTCCTCGACCTCTCTTCTTTACAAAGGGACGAGAGTATGCTTTCCGTTTGAGTGAAATTAGGTTTCTAATTTGAGATTTGGGGTTGTTTTTTTATATCTGTAAATTTAAAACTTAAGTCAACCGACAACGGTTTTTACATTACAAAACCTTGTATCCATTGACATCATACAACACAATTGTTACTAAAACCATTTCCTAGTTTTAGGTAGAGGACAAAAAATAACTTTTTATAATAAGACGAAAAATGTTTTATTGTTCCTTTCGTTATAAAAAGCACGAAAAAATAATCGAAAATTTTTAGTTTTTTTTATACATCACTAAAATCGAAAGATCTTAACATCCGTACGGGTGGATCATCAAAAAATAATAATTTTAATTTAATATAGAGATAATTATAGATTTATGACAACCTGACTAACTACATCCTAACTTGTTCATATAAAACACATACTTGTATACACATGTTCGAACTATAAAACCATCTACTTATTACTAACAAACTATATAATTATAAATATCAATTTTATTTAAAAAATGAGATTTTTAATTTATTTAGTTTTTATAAAATGAATAAATAATTTCATTTTTATTATTTTATAATAATAAAATAATACAACACAATTGTTACAAAAACCATTGCCTAGTTTTAGGTAGAGGACAAAAAATAACTTTTTATGATAAGACGGAAAATGTTTTATTGTTCCTTTCGTTATAAAAAGCATGAAAAAATAATCGCAAATTTTTAATTTTTTTATACATCACTAAAATCGAAAGATCTTAGCATCCGTACGGGTGGATCATCGAAAAATAATAATTTTAATTTAATACAGAGATAATTATAGATTTATGACAAACTGACTAACTACATCCTAACTTGTTCATATAAAACACATACTTGTATACACATGTTCGAACTATAAAACCATCCACTTATTACTAACAAACTATATAATTATAAATATCAATTTTATTTAAAAAATGAGATTTTTAATTTATTTAGTTTTTATAAAATGAATAAATAATTTTGTGAGGAATATATTAATTTGATGATGTACAAAATACTAGAACATGATTTATAATAAGCCATCGACTGATAAAGCCAATCGAGAAGTCATCGATCGAGAAGTCATCAACTGATATTTATCAATCGAGAACTCAAGTCATCAACTGATATTTATCAATCGAGAACTCAAGTCATCAACTGATATTTATCAATCGAGAACTCGACAACATATATTTCCTGATCGAGAACTCATCAACGGATATATAGTCATCAACGGATATTCTGTAATAGATTGATTATTCTGGGAAACAAATTTCATTTTTATTATTTTATAATACAAACATACCTATATATAATTTCATATTTGTTCCTAACTCTTGTAATTTATCATATAATTTATATATTATATAAATTATACTATTCCATTTTCTTAAAATTTAAAATTTTGAAATTTTGAAATTTTTTATTATATATAAATATATAATTTTATAATTTTAAAACACTTTTTTTAATTTATAATTTTTTTTACCATTTCATTTTTCATTTCCCCCCAATTGTTCCCCCCCCCCCAATTCCTCGATAATTTCAAAACCCTCTTGTACGTCAAGCTTGCTCACTTTTCCCTTGCTCTTTTTCAAACCCTTTCTCATCTTTTTCATCTAACTCTCTCCCATCACTTTTCTCATCTCCGACTTTTCTCATCTCCGATTACTTTTCTCATCTCTCATTTCTAATCTCTCTCACCAGGTAATCTATTCTCTCTCATCTCTCACTTAACATATGTTTAATATATGTTTGTGGGTTTAATATGTTTATCGATTTGAGTTCAATATGCATGCCGTTCATTTGTTTGATTTATTTGTATCTAGGGTTTATATATTTATGGGTTTAATATATTTGTGGATATATTTGTGGGTTTAATATGCATGCTCTCTTTTTTATGGGGGGGTTTTGGGGTTTAAGGGGTTTATATTTTGTTTGATATGGTTGGGGTTTATATTTGATCTGTTTGTGTATATGGGTTTTATGGGTTTTATATTTTGATATGTTTGTGGGGATATGATGTCATGATCTCTGTTTTGTAGTAGTTTGTGGGGTTATGATGTGATGATCTCTATTTTGTAGTAGTTTGTGGGGATATGATGTGATGATCTCTGTTTTATATTTGATATGTTCATTGGTTGTGATGTGCAGATTTACTATGGCAAAATCAAAAAAGACAAAATCTACTCCTAATCCAACCACCACCAGAGTACTTATGAAGGCTCTAAAAAGAAATCGGTCTGTAGAGACACTAGAACCTAGCAAAAGTAATTCTTCCCCGGAATCTGTAAGAAAGAAAGCTATATCGAGTACCTTGCAAAAGCAGTTGACGTCAAAGAAGAGGAAGCGGGTGAATGAGCCTGAGCCACCACAAAGCATAGAAACCTTTACAATGCAAGGACTTCAGCTTTTGAAACGTGGTGCCGTTACAATACATAGAATTGTCAGACAAAAGATTTTGGGCATTAAGCACCATGTGTTCTTCAATGACAAGGGCGAGTCATATGGTAAAGCAGGGACACATATGCAATCATATATAGGGGTTCTTGCAAGAACTAAGACTCCAATTTATTATGCTACATGGAAGAAAGTTCCGAAAGAAAGGAAAAACAAGATTTGGGAGTGTGTGAAGGTATAAAATTCCCACTCACTAAGTATTAATTTGTTATTGCATATGCAAAGTTAGTTACTTAAAATTGTATATCTTTAAGTATTAATTTGTTAATGCTTACTCTTATAGATGGCGTTCGATGTACCTCCATCAGCTGAAAAGATGGTGTTAAAATCTGCGTGCCAGAAGTGGAGGGAGTTTAAAAGTCGTTTAACAACTGACTATATCCTTCCTTATTGTGATCAACCTGAGTTGCTAAAGTATCCTCCAGCTGATTACTCTTTCATTGAGAAGGCTCATTGGGACATGTTTGTTGCTGCGCGGACATCTGCTGAATTTCTTGTATGTTATTTTTTGCATTGTTTATAAAATTATCTGATATTATGATTATTTACCAGTACATCTTTGTTGCTAACATTTTAGTATTTTTATACAGGAACTTCACAATAATCAGACAAAGATAAGGGAATTAAATTTGTATCCTCACCGTTTATCTCGCAAAGGTTATTCTAATCTAGAACAAGAACTGGTTAGTGATCACAAAACCTTTACTACTTCATGTTCCAATACATTGATTAAAACCTTTACTCTTCTCAAATTTGTTGCCATGTATAGTCGGCAGGTGATCCTACCATAGAGATAGATCGGTCAGAAACCTGGATCAAAGCTCGAAAGGATAAGGATGGAAATTTTCTGAATGATGAAGTAAGAGAAGTTGCTGGAAAAATTGTAAGTTATTATTTCCTCTTTCAATGAAACATAAGCACCAACAAACTATCTGAGTTATTACTTAACTAGCTTCCTCTTGTATGTTTTGTTTATTTTTTAGGAGAAGATGAAAAAGGCGGTTAGTGAAGGGGAAGTGATAGTAGAAGGTGTTAATGACGTGTTGACTAAGGTGTTGGGTAACCCAGAGCATCGAGGAAGAGTACGTGGCCAAGGGGTTCATGTCAAACAGTCCACCTACTTTAATCTTCCCAGGCAAAAGAAAAAAATGACCATGGATGAAAAGATACGAGAGGGTGTTCAGAAGTTTATGGCAGAGAAGACGTCAAAGATCATTCAACAGAGAGATGCATTTTGGGCATCTGAAATTGAAAAGTTGAAAGCAAGTTTTAGTGGAAAAAATGTAAAGTGTGATGGTAGTCCAATGATTGATTCACAGCAGGGGAGTTGTTCAAAAGGTGGAGATGTTATCAACAAGGAGTTGGATGGGCTTGGAGGAGTTGGAGGTGTAAAAAAGAAGTTGGATCTTATTGAACATGAAGTTTTGGTTGAAAAGAAAAATGAGGAGGCTGTGGATGTTGATGTACAAATTGAGGGCGAAAAAATGAAGGTCGAGTTTACCGCTAAAAAAGTTGTTCCGCCAGTTGTGGGTGGTATGGAGTGGCAGTTGGCAGTTGGATCCCCCAAAAATGTTGTTGCTTTTGCCACAATGGAAATAGATGCTGAAGGATGCGAACAAACTCTTCATGGGGTGCCACTGGTGAAAGAAAATGCACGAGTATCAATCACTCGTGTAATCCAGGGAGATGCTAAGATTCCTTTCCCAGTTAAAGATGAAATCCAAACTGTAAAAGAAGCTTTTGGAACATTTGTAGCATGGCCGAGGGACCTTATACTTGATATGAATCCAAGTACTGGAACTGCACCACTAGTGATAAGTACTCCGGATCCAGTGATACATAATGCGAAGGTTAAATTTTCTCTAATCCTTAAAATCACTTGAATATATATTGCATTAGGTTAAAATTACTTTCTATTTATTTGCTTATTTATCATGTAAGTTTATATCCTTAGTTTTATCTTCAATTCATTTTTAGGGAGGCAAGAAAAATGTTGGCAAGAAGTGGAAGAATATGAAAGACTGTGGTTTAGATTATGTGGTAGCAATGGGTGCAGATTACCCCTCTAACTTGAAACGTTTATGGATATGGGCAAAGGATGCTATGACTGGTGGCAGAACAACCCCTTTTCAGCTATGCCCAGATGCTTTTGGATCAACCAAAAAGCAGGTTCTTCTTTTATCAGATGTGTACGCTTTGTGCTCTAGAGGTGAAATTTCAGGCTCTATCATTTGCATCTACATTCAGTAAGTGTTAAGATTTGAACTAAATTTAGCTTAAAAGCACAATTTCTATTTATTTACCTAGCGCATCTGCTTTGTTTAGTATGTGTATATGTGTTGACGAGTATTTAAATTTTGTAGTTTACTACAAGAAAATTTGAAAAGGAACAAGATGACTAGCATGATAGCGTTTGTGGATCCTGGCATCATAGGGGCCAATGGTTGTGGTTCTGCTGAAGATAGGTCGCGTGCCATTGCTACTAGATTCAAGAATGCTAAGAAAGGGCAATATTTTCTCTTGCCATATAACCATGCGTGAGTATTTGTTTTTTAATTTCTTGCAGTTTATACTATTAATAACCTAGACAATTAAAGGTGCATAATATCATTGTTCTATTTTCCTGAATGGATAAAAATTCAACCATTTAATTTATTGAGTTATTTGTTATAGTTTATAATGATATATATGTTCATGATTTGGCAGGAACCACTGGGTGTTGAGTGTTGTTAATCCTGATGCTCAAATAGTTTACCACTTGGACCCCTTGAAACGTAAAATTGCAAGTGCAGAGTGGATTGAAGTGATTGATAGGTGAGAGTACACAAACAGACCTTTATGTATTTAGCAATTCATTTTATAATTTAAGAATATTGTACTAATGCTGATTTATAATATATTTGTTGAAGAGCTATTAAACTTTATAAGGAGAAGGCGAAGAGGTTTTTGAAGAACAAAATAATATGGGAGAATCTAGCGGTATGAGGCTTATTCATAGCATATATTTTATCATTTAATTTAGATGAGTATAGACATGTAATTATTTTTTATATATATTTGTTAGGGAGTTCCTGTCCAGAGTGGAAGTGTGGACTGTGGTTTGTTTATGATGTTATACATGAAGGAAATAAGTGAAGATAAGGACTTTGATTTTTGCGTGAAGGTAAATATTGAAATACTCTTATTTTTTGTCTGAACCTCGTGTTTTATGTATTTTATTTTGAAATATTCTAACTTGAGCTACACTTATTTCATTTTTCAGTGGATTCGAAGGACCAACTTGACTTACAGTGAAGCTGATATCAATGGAGTTAAGAATGAATGGGCAAAGTTCTTCCTAAAGCACTACACTTGTTAAGTGCTTTAATATTCACTGTTAGCTTATGTCCTATCAAACTTCGTTCTACTAGTAGATATTTTGGGTATATTTTTGGGTCATTTATCTGTTGTGGAACCAATTCATCCATAAATATGTTGATGTCATGTTAGAAGTTATCTTTTGTTTGGTCGAAATGTATCAAATGGTATGATTTTATGGATGTCTTGATGGATAATATGTTGGATGAATTGGTTCGATAAGTGGTGAATATTAGTTTGTTTGGTGATGGAATATTGAATGTTATAAATGGTAATGTATTGGATTGTTGGTGGTTTAATTTTATAGTTTGTTCGTTTAATTTAGTAACATTTATTCATAGCATAAATGAAACTAGTGCTTAATGTGTGATTAGCCAATAGTTTCCTAATATGTAAACTATTGTTTAGAAAACGAAACCTTTGTATATGTTCTTTCGCACAACAGCTTTTAATAAAAATATTGTTAAACGAGTTTCTTATCAAGTAAACCATTATAGGAGGAAATATATACAATGATATCTAAAAATGAAACCATTGTATGATAAAATATAGACAATGATCCAGAAACGAAAACATTGTACAAATTGTTTCTGACAACGATTTTTAAACAGCAACACTCTTGTATAACAAAGTTGTATACAATGGTTCTCTAATTAATAAACCATTGTAGGAGTAAATATAAACAATTATTAAAAAGGAAACTATTGTAATAATTAGCTCAGACAACATTTTTCAAACACTAAAAGCTTTGTAAATCTGTAATATACACAATAGTTTTGTAACAATAAAGCCATTGTAGGATCCCAGATATACAATTATCTATAAATGAAATGATTGTCTGAAACACTTCTCGCAATAGTATCCGACCAACAAAATATTGTTGCAAGCCTCTCGTAACAACAGGTTAAACGTTCAGAAAAAATTGTCTATAAATATGAAAGACAACATTTTATAAACTCTACCTGTTATGTTTATTGAATTCTAACAACGGTTTGAAACAAGAAAACGCTGGAAAATCTTAAAGCAGGACAATGGTCTTTAACCTGAACTATTGTTGTTAGTAGTAGTTGAACAACGTTTTTTAACAATTAGACCGTTGCCTTTTCTTCAGTCAGACAACGTCTGTGCACCGTTGTGTGATCCGTGTATCAGACGGCGGCTCAATATTCAACGGTTTTCCTGGCTATCAGACAACGGGCAAAAACGCTTGTATGAAGCTGTTTTTCTTGTAGTGTATAATAGTAATATAAGAAACATTACAAAGAAATATAAAATTACTAATAGCATAATTAGTATTATAAAATAGCTCATAACATATCTATAGTACTGTATTATTAAAGCCGAAAAATTAAAAGTGTGGTAGTCGGTCGTCATTAGTATTTGAGCCTTGAGCCTAATTTTTAAAAGTTAATTTTCTAATTAAAACACATTTCACATTTGTAACACCTCAATCCCACATCGAGTAGATTGGGATAATTTGTTCAGTATATAAGTAAAAGTACTACTACTAAGTGCACCAACAAATCATTGATCTTTTGGGAGCCTGTGGTGGGCTTGTGGATTACCCAAGTTGTTGCATTTGGGCCAGTTTACTTTGGCTTATTTCAGATTCGGAAGTCGGGACTTGACCCGATTTTCGAAAAAGACTCGGGATTTGACCCGGGTTGTCACATATGGTATCAGAGCCATACCCGGCCGGAAGTGCAAAGGCACTGCCCGGGTTCCGTAAGTTTGTTTGTGGGCTCGACGTCGTCGACCCAATAAGGTGGGGTACTTGTAACATTCCACATCGATTAGATAAAGTGTATTTGGGCCCTTTATAAGGACAAGTCAATAACTAATGTATACATAAAATTGTTAGCATTTTATGGGCTGACCTGTGGTGGGTTGTTGAGCCTCATATGCATTCAGTTATGGGCTTGGGTTGTTATAACATTAATCTCCTAACAAAAACACGACTCTAACAAAACACACAAATATTATCCAATTAAAATATAAATAAAATATATGAAAAATTAAATAAAAATATGTGCATATAACATTAAATAAATTAAAATTAATATTATAAAAATAAATTAAAATCATATAAAAAAAATTAAAAAAAAATATTAAGATATAAAAAAAATCGATCATGGCATAGGATATGAGCTAGTATCATTATTAATTTGTACATGGATCCTTGTTAGAAAAAAATTTGTTGATGGATCAATTCAGATAATAATTGGTATTGATACAAATATTGACGCATGACAGTATAGAACTTAGTCCCAAGAAAATATAGATCAAGCAATAGCACAAGCCCAATAAATAGAGGATTATAGTTATAAAGCCACTTTTGTATATGGATACTTCTTTCTTCATATATTTACATACAGGAAAAGGGCTTGGGTTTATATGAAATAGATATTTAACTAATCCAATATTTCTTTATTTCAGTTTTTATATATGGGCAATTATAATACCTAATAAATTATATAAATATATATATTAAAAAAATATTAAAAATTTATATAATTTATATATAATGTCATAATTTTAAATTTTTAGTTTCATATTATTATTTTAAAATTTTCATACAACAATATAATTTTAATAATTTGTTTTTAATCATTTATCTATATTATAAATAAATATTAATTGTATCCGGAATTAAAATGTGATATTAAATTATATTATATATTATATATTATAATTTATCATGTTAATAATTATTTTGAAAATATATTTCATACTTTATAGAAATTAAAAAATTCACATATTTTTCGGGGATCCCCGCTCCTCGTTGGATGTGGGGATTGGGCAACAAAACAATTTATGTTTGAGAATCGAGATAGGTTCAAGAATTGGATTTGGGATTTTTCCCGATTCAAAATGAACCCATATCCATCCCTAATTAGATCCATTACTTTAATTACAATTGTCACATCTATGGTTTTTAAAATGGGAAAAAGTGTGATTCAAATTAAATTAATTTATTTTTATTTAAATAATTTAACCATATAGGCATTAATTTCATATTAAAAAAAGTTAATATACAAAATTTTATGTAACATATTATTTTATAATAATAGATTTATAATAAATTTATGTCGTTGAATATATATTAAGAAATGTAATTATTATAAAAGTGACATTTTATTATTTTAAATTTAATAAAAAATTATATATAATATTATTATAATATGGTTGGATAAATAAAAAATAATAAAATACATAATTTATGACGCATTAATAAAAAAACTCCAACGAAAAATGATGATTTGGGATTTGGGCTTTTTCCGATTTGATCCAAATATTTGTTTACAACTTTTTTCGTTCTAAAATTTGTTAAGAATTTTTTATGACTTCTATTGCTTGTTTAGTTAAAGAGAGTAATTTTTTTGAAAATTGTACTTTTTAGTTATTGAATTCTTTTCATGAATTTGTAAGAAATTGTAATTTACTAAAAGCATAAATTATTGGTGAGTGGATAAATAATTTCTTAGAAAATGAAAATTTATGAAATTATTAAGAAATTGTAATTTATGAAAAGCATAAACTATCGGAGAGTGGATAAATAATTTCTGTAAAAAGTACTACCTCCGTCTCACCCAGTTGTTTATGTTTCGGATAGAAGGTCTGACACGCATTTTAAATTTTTATTCAGAAAAAAATTAAAAATAAGTTATAGAACTATACTTTATATGCACTTTAAAATGCGTGTCGGACATTCTCTCCGAAACGTAAACAATTGGGTGTAACGGAGATAATAATATTTATAAAAATATTCTCATAATTTCATAAATTTTCATTTTCTAATAAACTAGAATTCTTAAATAATATAAATTTTAACAAAAAACCTCTCATATTTAGATATCTTAAAAAAGAATTAACATTTGATTTATATATATATTCAATAATTATCTTTCTTTTTTTTTCTTTTTCCCCTTTTTTGAAGGGATAGTTAAATTCAAATTTATTATTATAGTAATATAGTAATAAATAATGAATATTGAAAAATTTATTGAAATTTATTATTTTATAATATTTATAGAAAGCGAACTAGAAAAAGTTGAACTTCATCTTAATTAATAGATTTTTTTTTGTCTCATTGTTGTTACCTTATCTTTTTCCTATAAGGTATGGTTTGGTTCGGAATTTCTGAACATGTATGATTTTAAAATGAATAAAACTCATATTTAGTGTTTGTTTCAATTTTTTTTAATCTCAACTTCATAATTCAAATCTATAAGTTATGAGTTTTTGATAACCAAATGAATGCGGGTACGAGAGAATAGTATGAGTATCAATTTTATTATTATTGATAATTAACATTAATAAAAAAATATACAATCAAACATTAGTAACAATAAAAAAATATTTATATTTTTAATATAATAAATTAATTTAACTATTAATTCAATAATATTTTAAATTAAATAATTTCATTCCAGAACTAAACCAATATCAATAATAAAATTTTATCATCATACCACTCTAACCCAATTTTTGACATCAAACTCATATCATCTAATGAACCAAATGACCCCTAAATTACATTTTTTTTTGAATGGACGCCGAAATTACAATCCTTATTTCCTTATGTTTATATTCCATCCCTCCCAAATTATTAGTCACTTTTAAAGAAAAAATGTGTCCCATAATGCAATTTTATAGCTAAATTTTCAATACAGTTTTATAGGTAAATTTTCAATACAGTTTTATAGGTACTAATATTGATAATTAATACTCCCTCAGTCCCACCCAATTGTTAACATTTCGGAGAGAATGTCCGACACACATTTTAAGTTGCATATAAAGTATAGTTCCATAACTTATTTTTAAAAAAAATTCTGAATAGAAATTTAATGTTTAAATTTTTATTCAAAAAAATAAAATAAAAAATAAGTTATAAAACTATATTTTATATGCACCTTAAAATGTGTGTCGGACCTTTTTTCCGAAACGTTAATAATTGGATGGCACGGTGGTAGTATAATATAGTTATCATTCAAATTATACATCGAAACCTTCACAATCAATGTAATTAATATGAATACAAATAAAAAATAATTTTTATGTGGGAATTTTTTAATATGCGTATTTTTTCCAAAACTGAGGTGTAGAATGGGACGGGAGTAATAAATATAAATTTAAAAAGCTTAAAAATAGCATTCTTAATCATTTTTCTTTAAAAAAACAAGATTTGAGGAGAGAGAAAAAGAGGCCGAGTCGAGCTCGTCGTCTCTCTCGGTGTACGAACCCTAGTTCTCTCCTCGATTTCTGCGCAATTTGGTTCTCTCTCGGATTCAATCTCTCTTTAAGTCTTGACTTTATAAAATTAAAGTTAATTAAGTTTTTTTAAGACAGAGGATTGAATATATTATAGGACTATATTCCTATTGAAGAATTAGTCCCTCAAAAGAACATATAGCCCTGGAGAATGCCAGGAAAATGACATTGAAGAAGATATAATTTTTTTACAAGATAGTGTATACGATATACTAACTATCTAAACAAGATGAAAATTGAAGTGTTTCTTTTAAGGTATACTGTTGTAGATAAAGAATTCTGAAACTAATATTTTGTTTGGTTGGCATGAGTGAAATTTAAGGAAATAGAATGAAATTTGAACTATATTATGGATGAATGTTCAAAATCTTCATTTCAGTCCTAACAAGTTCAACTCGAGTCAAACTCTCAATTTTGCAATTTTGAGAAAGAATGCTCCATTCTCAATCATACACATTTTCTTAACAAATCTAATCATAGAAAGTTTGCACTCATTTTTTTTCAACCCTTCCCTCCTAACTCCTTTGTTTCCTTTTAATTTCATTCAGTCCATTCCATTCTATTCTCCCTAATCAAATACAACATAAAGATCTCACATTATTATTAATAAAATCATAATAAAGGATATTTTACAATCTCCCTAAATATAGAGTTAAGTACGCTGAAATTCTAGACCTAAATGGAAAATGAGAATGCTAAACTAATTTTTTTTTTTTTTAGTTAGCTTATAAACTAATAAAGTAATAAGTAGTATCCATTCTATACTAAATCTCGAGGCGAGAGTTGGATTTGGGGTGACAACGATAGGGGATATGCCCTTCCCACTAGATTATCCTATCACGCTCGGTAAATTAATAATTAGAATAAGATAAAAAGGAAATAAATCCTATATCCCAAGTATAATTCCAAAAGATAAAAGAATTCCTAAACGTAAGACTTGAAATCCTTTTGCTTTTGCAATGGAGTAAAACTGTAAAAGATTGGTATGGTTACGGTATTACTTATTAATGGTGTCTGCGAGGTTGCTCAGGCACTGCATTGATAAGTATAAAATATTGGGAAATTTACTGCAAAATCCATAAAGATTAAATTAGTATAAGGTGAAATTGGTATGTACTATATCGTGAACTTTTAGGAAAACCCCTGTCATTTCCAGCATAAGATGAAATCTAGCTTCTAGCTATGCATTCTTAGCGCACTAAAAATGTCTTTAATGGTAATGCCATGTGACCCGATAGCTATTTATTACTTGTAGGTATTTTACTTTTATACAGATAAATATATTTATATTAAGAGTAAGACTCTAGTGAGAGCACTAGAAATTTAAGATTTACATTAATTTATATTTTATGTAAGCTTAAATAAAAAAAATTAAATAATTAAACAAGGCAGTTATTAAGTACATTTGTGTGGTGCTCGGGAAGTTCTCTGGAAAATCTGGATCTTATTTGAACCAAAGCCTTAATTTTAGTGTTAGATGTCATTCGGTAATTTGAAGCTAAATATACTATGTTTTTTTTATACAAATTTATAATATCCAGTATATAAGTATAAGCACATGACGCATTGCTCTTATCAATCTGTTAACGTAGACTAATTTATTAAGATAATATCAAAATAGTTCTTATGTCTTGATGTATATCATGCATCCATCTATTACACATTTAGCTATCGCTTAAATCTAGCTTTTTATTCTTGACCTTTTTAATATTGCAGAGGAATCTGAATCCGATAGTGAAGAGTCTGATGTCAGTGGGTCTGACGGGGAGGACACATCTTGGATTTCATGGTTTTGTAATTTGAGAGGAAATGAATTTTTCTGTGAAGTTGACGATGATTATATTCAAGATGACTTCAATCTTTGTGGTTTAAGCAGTCAAGTTCCATACTATGATTATGCACTTGATCTGATATTGGATGTCGAGTCTTCTCATGGTATTTTCTTTCTTCTTGTTTTTTTTGTATAGTACCACGAGGCTTGCGTTTATGATATTATTATATAGATTATTGGCCTGCGGTTACTTTTCATAGAGTTGTATCTAGTTTATAACATGAAATTTAACAATGGGGAATCGGAGCTTATCTAGTTGTATCTGTGTATAAAATGTCAATAATTCTGTATAATTGCATTTACTTTTTGTATAGGGTTATCATCCACTGTGCTATATTTTGTGCATCTCTCTATTTCTATTTACCTATGCATTTTTTGTGTGTGTGTCTGCGTGGCTTATAATTAATTTGTTCCCTGTTTACCTATCTCATTGACAATGAATTTTTAATGCATTCTTGATCAATAGGAGATATGTTCACTGAAGAACAGAACGAATTGATTGAATCCGCGGCAGAGATGTTATATGGTCTGATACATGTCCGATATATACTGACCAGCAAAGGAATGGCTGCAATGGTGAGAGTATAAGATAGTTTATCTTATCTTTTTTGTTGTTGTTTATGTATGTTTTAAATGTATATCATTTTTTCCTATAATTGTTCCTTCAAAATTCCAGTTAGAGAAGTACAAAAACTATGACTTCGGGAGGTGCCCAAGAGTTTACTGCTGCGGACAACCCTGCCTTCCAGTTGGTCAATCAGACATTCCCCGTTCAAGTACTGTAAAGATATACTGTCCTAAATGTGAAGATATCTACTACCCTCGATCCAAGTACCAAGGCAGTATCCTTTGCACTATCTTTATCACTCTAACTGAGGTTAAACTTCCTATGGGTTCATACAACATGCCCAATATGTGTTTTTACTATTTTGCAAATTTTTAAAATCCAAAATTTATACGCGTTATTGAAATTGAAACATAGCATTATTTTGGCTTTTAAATTAGTTATATTGGCTTTCTTAGGATTTCGCAAGTATGCTAAGACCATCTACAATGCATAACTTATAACACCAAAATAGTGTAAAGATTTGGTGTAAAAATTATACTATTCATGGAATCAATTTCAACCATGTTACACTATATTTTCTTCCAACTTTTTGAAATTTAGTTGTTTTGTTTGTATATAAAAGGAAATAAATGGGATATAGAAGGAATAGATTTGTTTTGTTAACAAATATGAGGGTATATTAGGCATTTTGAAAGATAATTCTAGCTTCAAGTTCGAGTTTCAGTTACTTTATTTGTATATGCTCAAGCTGGTATTTCGTCGTGTGATTTCATGCCGCTGTGTTTTATTATTAAGAGATTGACCAAGATGATATTACCATTTTTCCAAAAGAGGAATATTGTTTACAAATATTGTTGCGTCAACCTATGCATATATGGTCTTTCATCCTTTCTAATCGTTTAATTGATGTTTTGTTACCATGGTCCATTTTACAATGTCACTTTGGTGCTGTCTTTGATGTAGCATGCTCTAGTGTGCATGATTAAGAGTTCAATATTTCATTTCTGCACCTTGCCTTTTGTAATATGTATTCTTATTGTCCCGAAAGGTTGTGTTGAACTCGTTATTATATTATTATGATATCCTTGACATTTTTCAAGATATTGATGGGGCATACTTTGGAACCACGTTTCCTCATCTGTTTCTGATGACCTACGGGCACCTCAAGCCACAAAAAGCAAATCAGAACTATGTCCAAAGAGTGTTTGGTTTCAAGCTACACAAGCCATGACAATTTATGGGCAGCATTATTTTTAGACTGGAGAGCAGTTCTCATCTTGTTTGTGTGATGTAGAAGTGGTCTTAACTAGGCAGGCGGTATTGTGGTTCTTGCAATATAAACATGTATTTATTGATGCAGTTCTGGCCTCAGTTAGCAAAACCTGTTACCAAATATTATGAACTAGTGAGCAGTTGTACGCTAATTCTGGTTATCCAGTGAGTATGAAGTTACTTTAAGTATCTTTCCTTCTCATTACCAAATCAGTTTTCATTATTCGCAATTTTAATGGAGAAATTTTGTAATGTGTTTCAGTCTAAAGACAGGTATCTAATGATCCATTGGATGCTGTACGGCCAAAAGCTGCATGAACATTTGATACTTGCAGAAATCTGTAATTACTTGTTTTTATTTTGTCCTCAACGAATGGCTACTGAATTTTGACTGAAAATTATTTGTTTCTGATGTTTTCGTTTGAGGATTTGTTATATACTCATAGATACTTGGGACCGGTTATACAGCCACAGTTAGATATAGTATCTTAAAAAACTAACCCATCTATTACCATTGGAATTTTAAATCAATGGCTCATATTAAAAAAAGGTAGGCGTATAGCTATATAATATGGCGTATATGTTATACGCCATATGATACAGTGTAAGCTAAAAATAATTTATTTTCTAAAACACCCTTAAAGAGCACGTATAAAACGTGATAGTTTACGCTGTATTATATAACGTAAACATTTTTGTTGCCAAAAAACCATTTTTTAGCACACGTTTGGTTGAAAATAAGTTAAAACCTAAATTTATATTTTTATCACAACCATAAGCAACCACAATCACACGATCATCTCAAGCACACGATCACAAGCAAAACCGAATCATCTACACAATCAAGTGAGTATCTTTTTCGTATATATAGTTGTGGATTGTAGTTGTATATGTAGTTGTAGATTATACGTATATGTGCGTATAAAGTTAATTTTTTTAGTTGTGGATTGTAGTTGAATATGTAGTTTTGATTGTTGTTATGGATTGTAGTTGTATATATGTTCGTATGTTTTAGTTATAGATTGTATGTATATGTGTGTGTATAAAGTTAATTTTTTTAATTGGCTTGAATTATTTTGGGATTATTGTTATGAATGTTGGGATATATTGTCGAATTTTATGAAATTTTGAGATTTTGGATATAATTGTTGAAGTAATAATTATTGTGAATTTTGAGATTTTTGAGAATTATTGTTGAATTATTGTAAATTGTGGGATTTTGGATATAATCATCGAATTTGGATATAATTTTCGAAGTAATAATTATTGTGAATTTTGGGAATTTTGAGAGTTATTGTCAAATTATTGTAAATTTTGGGATTTTGGATATAATCGTCGAACTAATGTAAACTAATGTAAAATTTAGGAATTTGCAGTTATGTCGGAGAATATGGGTGGCCCTATAGATCATTCGGTGCTCCATGATCAACAAAATCATAGAAGCATGTTGATATGGTTTGGAGATCATACTCGGGAGAAATTATAAATTCGGCAAAACACTTATAAATTAGGGAAATGGACTTTTACCAATTTGCAATCGGAATTCATATGACAATGGGGTTTCAGGGTATTTTTAAATCCGAATTCAGTGATGCAAAATGATATCTCATTGGTTAGTGCATTGGTAGAGCGATGGAGGCCGGATACAAACACTTTTCATTTTACTTTCGGGGAGATGACTATTACCCTTGAAGATGTTTATATGTTACTAGGGCTTCCGGTTGTTGGTGAAGCGGTGACCTTTGCTGATATAGATGTGAAGAATACATGGATTTATAATTGGCCTGATCCGTGACTCACGTATGATGAAAGACTAGCGGTTTTTGATAGAGGCTGTGAGGTTGAATTTTTTTAGGGAAAGATATGGCAGGTGCAATTCGGATGCGGATCCAGAAATGCAGTTGATATATGCACAAGCCTATATATTATATCTATGTGGGGTGATTTTGTTTCCGACAAAATCGAATAATGTGGTTCACCCGAAGTTTATTCCACTCATATATTATCCTGAAAAGATCTTCGGTTATACTTGGGGGTTCAACCGTCCTTTCTTATTTATATCTTCAGTTGGGTGAAGCAAGCAATAAGGATTGTAGATCTATTAGTGGTTGTACAACTTTGTTGATGCTATGGGCACATGAGAGGTTACTTCCCGGGAAAACAAAGCTTGCTCTCACTGAAGACAAGACATGGCCTCGGGCATTAGCATGGGCTGTTGATCCTGTTGGAAGGGGGAAGTCAAAGTGGATCAATGTGCATCATAACATCGATTCTTATCGAGGCATGTTTGACAACTTCGACGAAGCATGGATTAAATGGAGGCCTTACTCCAATTTTTATCGTCGCCAAGACTATGATTTTGAGAGGGCTCGGATTGCTTCAACGGATCATGTGCCTCTTATCTATTTTGAAGTTATTGAATATCAACTTCCCGAGAGAGTTACGAGGCAATTACATTTGCCTCTAATCATTCCACCCTCACCACCCACCCAAGGACATGTACCAACTTCGGCTGAGTATTGGAAATTCCGCTTTCATGAAAATGTCGGTTGTTCAATTCACAACTTATGTGCAGAGATGGAATGATTTGGTGCATCATGGTATTGGTGTGATGCATCAACATCCCTTTAGTAACTCCATTGAAGAGTATATGGACTGGTACTTAAGGATCACGAGATTGAAAATTGTCCCGCCAACAAAGCCTACAAAGGATCCAAAGTAATTCCAACAAGTGAGAGACAAGTTTGACAATCCGAAAGGATTGGATTTGGTATGTTTCTTCTTTATTTGTAGAGTACAATTTTTAATTTTATGCTTGCATTTTACATGATTTGGTTTGACATGATTTAGTATGCTTGTATTTATAGATTATGACCGCGACAAATGGTTTAAGTAGTTTATGTTTATATGATATGCCTCTTCATGATGAGATTTTTCCAAATTTTGTGGTGAAATTTGATGATTTCATGCTTGACACCTTTGGACCGGGATACGAGAGACACCATTTCAAGAGTCACTTGCCTAGAAGAAAAGCAAGAAGAGGTGATGAGCAAACAACTCAAGAGAGCTCGAAGGATTATATGGAAAAATATGCCGCTTATGAGCAATCTCAAACTCAAGAGTTTGTCCCACGTAAAAGTCAACATTATTAAGTTTGGTTCTAGTGCTCCCGAATTTAATGTGGAGGTATAAATTTTTATTTTATTTTTTGCGTATTCAATTTATTTGTGAGATACTGACTTTATATTTTTATGATTTTTAGGATGTATTAACGGATCCAAGATCCAATTTTGATCAAGGATCAATTTTTAAACCGCTAAAGCAAAACAAAATCCAATGGTTGCAAGATCATTGGTGGGAATGTAAAAATGTGAAATTTTGTAGGGGTGTAGACAAACAAGCAATCTTGACATTGAAGCCGGAGGAATGGTTGGAGGATACAAATTTTGATGTGTATTGCTTGTTGTTAGAAGAATGAGAGCAATCTCTATTTGGCAATGAGGATTGTGGCACAGTCAAGTACTACTATATGAATCCTTGGTTTTTCTAAATCATGCAAGAAATATATTGCGAAGATGGGGATATGAAGAAAAAGAATCCCATGAAAAGGAGTATCAAGGATTGGAAAAACATAAAATCTGATTTCGAAGCTTATGGGACTAAAAAGGACAAGGGACTACATTATAATGTCGGTGGTGACGAACCGACATTGGATTCTATTTGTATGGTCGGTAAAAACTTGGCGAGTAACATGTTTTGATCCGCTACTAGATGACACTCCATTCATTACGCTTCGCGATATGTACAAGAAAGATTTCTACATTGTGGTAAATTATAGTTTAAATTTGTTCCGTTCCAACTTCTTTATGATCATTATCTTTACACTCTACTTTTATGTTTTTTATAGGAAAATTTGGTTCCAATTATGCTTCATACTTTGGATGAGGAAAAGTTTCCCGAGGTCGCATATCTGAAAGTTGAATTAGTGAAGGATCGGCCTCGACAAAATAATGGTCATGATTGCGGCATTTTTGTATGCAAGTACATTGATTTGCATTTTTCAATGTCTAACCGGTGGTTGGGGTTGCATGGAATGGAATGATGAAATGATCAATCACTTCCGGTTTCATATTGGTTGAGAGATCAAGAAAGGAGTTGTTCGTCATATGATTGATGGTGCTTATGAGGCTAGAATAGCCGGATTGTAATGGATTTTTGATGTTTTTCTGATGTTTTTGGATTGGTTTGGTTTTCTTTAAATGCTCTTGAGGATTTGATCTTATTTTTATGTTTAATGTTATGGATTTGGTTATTATTATTGATTTGATGATTTTATTCTTATTATGTTTAAAAAGAATGAAAAAGATTATAAAAAAAGCTCTGGTGTTACGTTGTATTATACAGCGTAAGTACGTTGTATAATACAGCGTAAGTAACTTGAAGAAAAAAAAAACTAAGGTAAGTGTTTTAAATTTCTGGTCTTACGCTATATAATACAATGTAAGTAACCAACCAAAAAAAACTAAGGGTAATGACTTGCGCTGTATAATACAGCGTAAGTAACCAACCGGAAAAAAACTAAGTGAAATTTTTGAAATCTCTGGTTTTACGCTGTATAATACAGCATAAGTAACCAACCAAAAAAAATCAAGGCAAAGATCTTTTTTATTCCAAATGCTAAATGCCAAAATACCAAAATCAAAGTACAATCAAAGTGTACCAAAATTAAAATCAAAGTACAATACCAAAATCAAAGTACAATCAAAGTGTACATTTTTTATAACTTTTACTCAAATATAATGATCAAACAAAATTTGATCAAACTACATCAAAATCATAAGGTTACCAAAATCAAAATAAAAAATTCATTAAAAAAATAAGATAAAACTACAAAATGTGATAATCAAACAAAATTATAAAATTCATTAAAAAAACAAGATCAACTACCCATTGTTAATTTAATTGGACAATTTCTAGCATCATGCTTGGCATCAATTGTACCACAATAACTACATTTTCTTGGTTTTTTGAATTTAGACATTTCTATACCACTTTTTGCTCTTTCCTCGGGGCGACCTTTGGTTTGAGACATCATAGGGTTCTTCAAATTGTCAAAATTCTCATTCTTATCAAAATCTTGACCACCTCCTTGATCATCCCCTTGTTCTTGATTCTTCAAAGGAACCTCATTCGGAAAATTTTCAACATAATTCATTTCTTTTTCAATCAAACTCATGACATAGTTGAATCTTGCAATTGAACAGCTCACATGAGCCGCTAAATCTTGAAAGGTTTTACATAAAGTGTTATATCGGGCGGGTTGTGATCGAATATAATTGACAATGGTAGGATTTTTATACGATATAGACCGCGCAACTTTATTTTTTTCAATTGTCCATCTTAGGTTGATTAAATTTGAAGGAATTTTCGTCCATTGCATTCTATTCAAATATCAAATAATGTGACGGTAAATTATTCCGAAATTTTCAAATTTCCAACAAACACAAGTTATCGTGTCATCCTCGGTCACAACCATAATATAAACTTTTCTACATCTGGACGCCACCGTGGTTTTATATGCTTCATACACCTTATAGATCATAGTTCTCTCGGTCGTTTTCTCAATCACAACATAGGCTCCGCTTTGTTTAATCTCGTGTTGAAAACATCTAAATAATTCCTCTGTGTAAATAGATGCAGCATGATTCTCCAATGAAGAGGATGTTATTCTTGGCATTTCCTTGTACTTTATCTCAAAATATGTTTCTTTCTCACGTAGATATTGTTTTTCCAACGCTTTTTGTGAATTCTCTATAAACTCTTTTAAACCGGTGCTCGCATTTATATATTCATCAAAAAAAGCATCCATCGACTCACTTCTTGAGGTAGTGGTCATCCCGCCAGTATAATGAAGTTTAGTGTACACACGAACCCATTTATGTCGAACGGAATACATATCTTGCAACAAATAATGATCAACCAAGTTATATTTTTCAATCAAATTATTTCACCTATCTTCAAATTGTTCAACCATTAATGACTTGTAAATACACAAGTTAAAATCTTCTTTAAAGTGTGGATCATTTCCGTATAAATTTGACAATTTTCCTCCAAATTTAGTACTTATATGCCAAGTACAATAAAAATGGTTTGTGTTTGGCAAAACTTCGGCAATTGCATTTCCAATAGCAACGTCTTGATTGGTGATAATTGAGATTGGAGGCTTGTTCCCTATAGCTTCCAACCAATTCTTAAAAACCCATATATACGAACATTCTTTCTCATCCCTTATTGATACAAATCCAAACAATATGGATTGGTAGTGGTGGTTTACCCCTGTAATTGGTACAAATGGCATACAATACCTATTGTACGGTACATGGAGTCAAACACTACCACATTCCCAAAAATTGTATATGCATTTAATGATCTCGGGTCTACCCACAACATAGCACGTACCCGATTTTCATCATCAACATCAACTCAATAGAAAAATTCTCATAAACTATTACATTTCAATTCTCTAAGTAATGTCAAACCTTTTAGATCATCACTTGAATCAAACACATAATGTCTAATATTACGCAAAACATTTCGAATGTCTTGACTAGTAAATCCAATATTCTCTAAGCCTCTCATTAACTCACCTAATACATTCAAAGTTTTTGAAGGCCCAATACTCGACTTATTTAAAGTAACAATCAATTGTCGAATGATGGGTGTTATATTTCTTGGTCTTTGCATGAATTGTACTTTACTAGGGGAAACCATTGAATGATTGTGCTTTAAAATAACCAATGTCACTTCTCACTTCTTTAATTTCTCTCTATGAACAACATACATATGAGCCTTACAACTCGTTCTATCAAGAGTATATATATTTCTCTTTCTTTTTCGGACATCACCTTCATCTAAAGACTTTAAGCCTAATCTGCCGCCCTTTCGTTATATGTACAAACGTGAACAATTTTTTTATTTTTTAAGCGTCTATGTGTAGTTTTAATTATTACCTCAAAACCAATATGTCTACCATAATCTCTATAAAACATCTCCGCTTCATCTAAACTATCAAACAATTGACCAACACAAGGGCAAATATCATTCAAACCATCCAAAGAAAAATCATCATTATCTTCTGCATTTTTTGTGTTTGTGGGTAAATTTTCTGACTTTGTGCAATTTTGTGTGTGTGGTGTATCATCATTATCATCAACATCATAAAAATCATCACCATCATCAATATCATCATCGTTATCATCATTAATATCATTATCATCATCAATAATCTCTATAATAGGACTAGGTTTTTATCTTATTCATTAACATCATCATCAATCTCAAGTTTAAACTTATTAAGAGACTTCTTAGGAGACTTTAATTTTGAAAAAATGAAATAAACCATAAAATAAAGAGGGAGTTCCAATAAAGAGAGTTAACCTTAACAAGTTCAAACTTTTAAATCTTCTTCTCCCAATCTCAAACTTTTAAATCTTGAACTATATGAATATTCTTCTCCCAAGTTTAAACTTTTAAATCTTGAATCAAATGAAATCTTCTTCTCCCAAGCTCAAACTGCAAGATTATAAAAAAGTGGGAGGTGATAGAGAAGTGGTGAAATATCACACAAAATAGTATAGCTTACTTGTAACATCCCACATCGAATAGATAAAGTGTATTTGGGCCTTTTATAAGGACAAGTCAATAACTAATGTATACCTAAAATTGCTAGCTTTTTATGGGCTGGCCTGTGGTGGGTTGTTGGGCCTGGTATGCATTCAGTTATGGGCTTGGGTTGTTATAAATGGTATCAGAGCCTTGCCCGGCTTGGGTTGTTATAAATGGTATGCATTCAGTTATGGGTTTGGGTTGTTATATTACTACTCAGCTAGAAAGTATAAGTGAAGCGCAGTCACCTACAAGATATAATATAGCGTAAGTTTTAGAGAGGCCATTCTAGATTTTTTTTTTTTTAAGTTTACGCTATATAATAAGCGTATACGCTGTATTATATAGCGTAAACTTTAAAAAAAATATCCTAGCCGTCCATTTGATAAATCAATGGTAAAAAATGATGCTGGCTAGAATTTAACTTTTATTCAACTATGGTTGATGAACAGTTTTCATACTTATATGTCCGTTGCATAAATTCTAATCTAAGGGTTTTGGTTCTATTTTCCGTTACAGTTCCTACTTTTTGTTCTCCGTTCTCCGGTTAATACTTTTCGTTTGAATTAACTAGTTACCCACATCTTTCTCAGTTTGACACAAGAGACTTGTCCATAATTTTATTTTTAAAGTATGCATAGGAAACAGAGAATAATATCTTAATAAAGAGGCTCATGCTAGAATCTGGAAAACTTCACTTTGAGGCATCCTGCAGTCTTCAATAGCACTCTAGAATCAGATTCGTATTTCTTTACTTTTGGATAAAGTTGAGGTGCTCTTTCGCATACAAATAATCACATCAGACATATACTGTACGTTAGAAGCCTAGTTACAATTTGATTACAGATATCTATGTTCTACTTAGTTGGAATACGAACTCTAATGCCATGAGCTCACATCAGAGAACGAAGCACAAACTGAAGCCACAAAATGTGTGCTTCCACCTCAAGAACAAACATCTACGTCATAATCATATTCTCAATAATGATTCTCACATATGCCAATTTAACTTTCCGCGATCACCCTCTCACCCTCAAGAGTGTCTCTTTGGCACACTATGTTCTGGTTCAAACTACCAGCTTTATTATTGTTGGTAATGCAGATTTTTCGCCCATATTACATGTGCTGCAACTGCATTACTGGTACGCTACTGTTTTTCCTATGCATTCTTGTCTTCTCATTTATCGCATTGATTTCATGTCATAGATCTTTCTTGCTAACAGTTGCATTGTTTTTGTTGTCTTTGTGTTTTGATTTAGGTACGGTAAAAAGTCGAGCCAATTTTCATGTTGGATTAGTCACGGCTAGTTCGTGAAGATGATTTTTAATCTAGAGATGTAGAAGGTGAAAACCGCATCACAGTCCTTGGCAGCAAAACCAAATCGATCAGTAGCTGGGTCGGGTGGCCAAAAGACTGACTGCAGATCCTAGAATTTTGTGTCGATAATGTATTTCAATTTACCAAAGACCTCAATATACTCTTAAGCAGCACAAGAAAACTTCATACAAGAGCTATCAGAAGCCATCCGTATTCTCTAAGGTTAACCCATGAAATGCATTATACTTTTTATTTTTTGTTTTCAACACATGCGATTAATTTATGTGAATTTCTAAAGTACATGAATTTCGGCCATTTGATAAAAGAGTTTATTACCTTCAGATCAAATTAAACCAAATCTTTGTGAGTAAATATATCTTTACTCACATGGTAGACACTTGCAAAGGACAAGGTGTACAAAAACATCATGTATAATAAAATTACTTGCATAGATTTTATAAGTAGCAATACTGTTTTAAAGTAGACCACGAGGGTAGAAGAAAGGCAAACCAACTGTACAAAATGTTGTCGGATTTTTTTAAATTTAAATAAAATTGGGCCGGACTTTTCTCCAAATATAAAACCTGCAGGTTGGGCCAAATTAGACTGCCCGGGTTATTATCCTGACTTATAAATTTATGTATTAAAAAAATTATTATTAATATTATATATTTTCAATATCTCAGAAATATTTCCCCTTGTATAGACATGTGAATATAATATACTTTAAGTTTAAAAATTTTATGCAATGTTTCGAGTTCAAAATTTTAAAATTTCGTAGTCCGAATAATATTCCTATATCACGAGAAAATGTTTTGGTCTTATTCCACTTAAAAAATAAGGTAGTAGTCGCCAGTCGCAACCCGATGTATATATAAAATATAAAGTAGGTAGCTGTGGGCTGTGAGCAGGCCCTAATTTCGAGGTCAGATTTGTTTTTCACTGACACTTACTCACGTGTTTGAAGGAGTGACCGATTAAATTGGATCTGTATCTCCTTGTTTAGAGCATACTCCAAATAGTATGGCCCACATTTATAGTGGGGACAAATAGACTAGGTCTGTATAAACCGTTAGCTCTGCCTATATTTGGGCCTCAAAAACTTATTGTACTTGTATCTCTGTAACCTGAGATCTACAAATGCACAGTTTTTCAAAAATATGCTCTCATCACATTCACTCCATTTTGCTACAAAAATTTGTGAATCTTCCAAAGAGAGAGATACAAGTTGGATTTATTTTTCAATCTTTATCATTTCAGGAGTCATGATCAACCTCCCACCCTCAGTTTGTTTCTTTCGAAATCATTCTTGAATCTTCAAATTATTGGTTTTGTTATGATGCCTCATGTAGAGAAAGAGACCATAGCTTTGATCTAGGTAAGTTATTTATTTAATTTCTTTGGCACGGGTTTAATTACTATTTACTAGCATTGTATTGATTGGCCGTCTTATGTTCTTTATAATTCAGATGCGATTGAAGCGAGTTTGATGACCGGATCTAGCTGGTTCGTACGGAAAGACTTGAGATTCAACAACCTTTTCATCGGAGAATTGGTGTGCTGGAATATTATAGTTCGATGAAACAATGGCGCTGCTGTGACCAAGTGTGGCGAGACCTAAAATTGGCAACAATTTGTTGTAATTTAGGTATTTTTATGAAAGCACCACCTCGAACATGATTGTGTCATTCTCTCGATCATGTCACACAACTTTAAAAGTTTTCATATATTTTTTGCCAACTCCTGATACAAAATCTTATGTTATCTTTGTTTGAGATGACATAATCACGTTCAGATCTTGTGTTATCTTTGTTTGAGATGACATAATCACGTTCAGGTCACACATCTTTTCGTAGGAAATCTTGTGTTATCTTTGTTTGAGATGACATAATCACGTTCAGGTCACACATCTCTTCGTAAAAAATCTTGTGTTATCTTTATTTGAGATGACATAAGCACGTTCATGTCACTCAACTCTTTGTAAGAAATCTTGTGTTATCTTTGTTTGAAATGACATAATCGAGTTCAAAGAGGCTGCAAGTGTTTATACGTATGGTCGCTTAGAGGCTTCCTTCAAATGCGGAAATTATACTATTTGTTGCTCGATCTATTTCATTCGTAGATCTTGAAACTCCAACACAGCATACTCAAAACAAGCACCTCACTCAGGTCTCTCCAAGAGATGACTTGAAAACTTTTTTTTTTGCCAACTCTTCAGAAGTTACCACAAGTTACATTTATTTGTTTGAAATGACGTAATTGTCTTCACGGCCACAAGTGGTTTAAAACGGTGATGGTTTAAAGGCTACCCTTAAATCTGAAATTGGAACTCCAACTCAACATCTTCAAAACAAACTCTTCAAGTCTCTCAAAGAGACTGACCCTATCTTTCAAACTCTATTCTACCAACTCTTCGTAAGTTACGTAAAGTTATCTTGAGAAAATGATACTGGAATCTCTTAGCTGAAGCTACCATGGGCATCACTAGGCAAAACTGTATATCATTTTTATTTTTTTTGCAACAAGAATATTGAGTTTTTGTATTCTGCTGGTTCCTTAGTATCTAATGTAATTGATGGCAAAAAAATAAATGTGGCTTTTACATGAGCCGATGAGCTACAAATCTAGAGCATGATCACACGATCCACATATGTAAGTTTCAGGAATAAACAACCTTACACTAATGGGCCTTTTCGTGCAAATGACTTGTAGACAAAATTGGTCCAATATATATAAGCCCATCGGTCGTTGAGCTTGTATGGCCATTTTCGTTTATCACCATGTAAAAACTTAGATATCGGAGTGAACAAAAATATTTTGTACTTCCGATTAGTATTTCCTAAATATATCAAGTATCAAGTAGAACTAACGATGATTATTATGGTAATAAATAATTATAATATAATATTTTTTAATATTGACAGGTTAAAAATTTATTATGTTACAACTTTTACCATTTTTTATACTGACGGATTAAATTTTCTAACTACTCTACTTTCTATTGTGGCAATGACAGTGTTAACACATGTTTAATTGTGAAATACAATTATTTAATTTTCTATTTTAAGGGGATAAAATTGTATATAGAAAAGAGTTAACATCATTATTGACATTATTGTAGACAAAATAATTTATTAATTTGAGTTGCGTGTCTGTTTGAATATTCACCAGGTCAATTCTACTACTTGCGGCCAAAGTAATGACATTCGGTCTTTATCTATACTTGGATATAACATTAGAATAATATATTTGTGTAACATCATAAAAATAAAAAATTGCTAATATAAATCTATTAAAACAAGTAAACAAATTTGATAGCTAGTGAGATATTTTCAAGTATTTTCTATTTTATAATTAATTTGAAACTTTTTATATATAGAAAATTTAGCTTGTATGCAAAATGCTTAACGGATTTTAAGTTCTAGGGAACTACTGCTACTACTCGTACAACTTTAGTTTTTCTTGGTGTTGACTACTACGTACTCCCTCCGTCCCGGCCAGTTGTTATCATTTCAAAATGGGGTGTCTGGCACGCATTTTAAGGTGAATTTTAAGGATAGTTCCATAATTTATTTTTGAAATTTTCCTTTTTTGTATAAATATAGAACAATCCTATTTTTATACAAAAAAAGAATTTTTTAAAAATAAGTTATGGAACTATTCTTAAAATCCACCTTAAAATGCGTGCCAGAAAGTGAAAAAAAAGTGATAACAATTGGTTGGGACAGAGGGAGTATAATTTTAGTTCGGTACATAACTATAATTAATTCGATTATTGTTGTTTAATTACATGACCACAATAACACTAAATAATATTGAATTTAATGGACATATGCTACATACGGCTATGTATTTAATTGTTGACCATTACTCAAATGACCTCTTATATAGTCATAGACCGATTCGTGATAACTTGTAGGCAAAGTTGCAAATGATTATTTCGACATTTGAATGGTGTCCATTTTTTTCTAGTCTTAAAGAAAAACCAACTTACTTTACTTTTTTTGTCTTATGTCAATAAACTACATCTAAGTTAAAATTTTCAAATCCCTAACTGAACTCAATTCATCTAAAAATAAATTAAATTAAATGTATTCAAAAGTTAATCGAGTCAAATTGAAAAATTAAATTTATTCACAAACTCACGCATTCAACAATTATTAAAAGTAAATATATAAAAATACTTATATTTATTTTACAAATAATAAAATAAATTTTAATAAATGTTCATTTCAAATCATAAATAAATTTGAATTGTTTTTTTAAGTGCAAATAAAATTGTAATTAAATTCGAATTCGACATATACTAAATTGTGAGAATTTATAATCAATTTGATTACAGCTCTATCAAATAGGTGTTAAAAATTTATTTGGCATTAAGAAAACAATAAATAAAAATATAATTTACATTTTAATTTTAGTGAAGACAAGTGGGCAAACACTATAATTAGAACTTGCACATCCATTCATCATGAATTTGAACACAAAATGCTACTACTACATAAAAAACTCATGATATACATACACAAACAAGGGACAAACAAAAACACAAAAATCTCATCCCATATTTCCAAACCTATACATACAAACACAAACACAAACACACTTGTATTTTCTATTTTTAAAATAAAATTGACCCTCTCTCTCTCTTAAAAAAACCATCAGCTCTACGATTTCTCCGCTCTCGTTTTCAATTTCTAGCATCACACTATTATCCCGCAAAAAAACACACAAATTTTCATCGAAATCTTCTCTTCAAGCAATTCAGCATATATCTCGGTAGATACACATATAGATAGATAGGTACTTGCATACATATATAAGTTAAAGCAAATAAGGGGGGGCCAAGTTGAGGATATACATACAGATTGGTGTATGTAATGCATCAGAAGAAATCAGAAGTTCAGATCGGAAAAGAAAGCAGTGGCATCTCTTCCGATTTCAACCCAACACCACCCCTTGTTTTCCCTTCTACTGTTCATCAAAAACACCCCCAACAATCTCATAATTTCCATTTGAGTCCCCATTTTGATAATATTAGTAGTAATAATAATAATAATAATAATCTTGCTTCTTGTTTGATCACTAACCCTCGTAGTTATCAAATTAACACTCAACAGGGGGGTTCAATTCAAGATGATTCAGTTACCCTTTCTCCTACTCCCAAGACTACACCTCATAAGAGGCCTATTATGTCCCAGAATTCGAGCCCGGTGTCGAAAAATGTGGCCAAGAACGCATCTTTCTTGACTTCTATTGGGAATTATCGGTTTTCCAGCTTGAAATCTGATTACCCACATAGAATCTTGAGTAATTCTGGTAAAAAGGTTGCTGCTTTTCACTTAATTCAGAGGTTGAGGGAATTGCGCCGCCTCCGTGTTCATGTTAGGTTGATTTTGTTGTTGTCATTGCCTTTTTTTTACTTTTTGGTTTCGCATCCTAGTCGCTCTTTTGTGCTTGATTTTCTTTCAGCTTTTGCATTTTCGGCTGCATTGTTGTTTTCGTTGAATCTCGCATTGCCTAGGTTGCCTTCGATTAGGTTGTTTCTTGCTAGGTCTTTTCCTATTAAGATTGGATCATCGAGGCATGTGTCAAAGTCAGCATTGCCTGTTTTTTGGTCCATTGGGTCGAGGTCTAAATTGGAAAAACAGGTGAATTCCGGGTGTTGGGTACAGGTGTATAGTAATGGGGATGTATATGAGGGGGAATTTCATAAGGGGAAATGTGCTGGGAGTGGGGTTTATTATTATTACATGAGTGGACGGTATGAGGGTGATTGGGTGGATGGGAAGTATGATGGATATGGAGTGGAAACATGGGCTAGAGGGAGTCGGTATCGTGGGCAATATAGGCAGGGATTGAGGAATGGGTTTGGTGTGTATCGGTTTTATACAGGGGATGTTTATGCAGGAGAATGGGCAAATGGGCAGAGTCATGGATGTGGTGTTCATACTTGTGACGATGGTAGCCGGTATGTAGGGGAATTCAAGTGGGGCGTTAAGCATGGTCGTGGCCACTACCATTTCAGGTAATTTTCCCCATTTGTAGAGAATCTATCGGATACATCATACATGTCATAGTGTTTTCCTATAAACATTGACAAATTGATGATCTAAACCTTTTTTCTTTACAAGTAAGTTAAGTTGAAATCTATGTGCAAATTCTGGCTAAAATACCCGTGTCGTCACTCCGACATGGGTATGAGAACTTGGATACTTATTGGCCAAAAACATGTATACAGTTTGAAAAAATGGCCGAGTCCAGCACATAGACATGTGTCTAGGTTGGAAACTTCTAGCCGAGCTGAGTCCGGGTAAAGACAATATTTTTTTTTTGAATTGGGAATATTATTCATTGTTTTCAATACTTTAAGCTACAATGATGATGTTTCTTATTCGTGAAGTGATTTGTTAGATATGCCCGTTTAATATTAATGGCATTTAATAAGATTGATAGAAATGATTAACAATGCATTGTCCTTCTTTTTTGATTACCAGAAGATCATGCTGTTTATGTCACCTTCAGTAATATACTAGTATTAGTGGCATATTGGCATTAGTTGGGCAGTTTTATGCTTTCTTTATGTCTTGAACTAAGGCAAGTCAGTATGTGAGATGGGATGTAATCACTTGTGTGCTATGAAATCCTAAGATTGTTAATAAGCAGTTTCAAGATCCATCCTTATTATATAAGCATGTGTTGATTCAAGCTATAAGACTATTGGCTTTACTGTTAGGATGAACTTGTTCTCTTCAAACAATAGAATGTAGACTGTTCATTCTTATTGTCACCTAGGATGCAACCTTGGGCCTTGGCCTTTAAAAGGTGGTTCTTTGGGATCTATGCGGAACTTTTTTATCAACTGCCAGCCTTCATGGCCTAAGCTTGACACATTTATGAACTTAAGTAGGTTTTATATCATGTGTTTTGGCTTTACTACCTTTGCATGTTTCTTTTCTCTTTTTTTCTTTTCTTTTTTTCATTTTAACACAACACTTCGTCATTGATAGACCAGTTTTAGATTGTCAGAATCCCTTTACATCTGTCCCTATTATTTAATAAAATTGCTGATAATTTGTTATTGGGCTTATTTTTCTTACAATTTTTTTCCTGTAAATTTGCAACAACTGGCGAGGAGAGGATTTTTCAAGCATAACAACATTATTATTCAATAGCTTCAGAGTCAGCTGTAGTTCAGAAGCATTTGCATCACATATATTTCTATCACAACTCTCTTTTATATCCTCATAAATTATATTTACTATTATTGTAATTTGTTTTACCAAGTTATATTTCCTATTATTGTTGTATGCGTGGTTAACCGTCTTTAGAGAGGTAAAAAATGGCAAGTACATGTATGCATGCATTCTTGTTCTTGGTTGGACGGACCCAATGACAGTCTGTGTTACTTCCTTACATATTATCTCCTAATCAACCGATTTCTCAAGGCTGATTAACTGTATTGAACGTGGTCAGATGAACTAAACTCTGGTTTAACCAGACAAGGCACATGAGAGTATGTGATAAGAGACAATAATGATCTGTCTCAAGAAGCTAAAACAAAAATGTATTTTTCTTATTGAACTGTCAAGTTCTATCTAATCGTGCTGCTTTAAAGAGCTACCTGCCATTGATTTCTGTGTACTACTCTTTCGCCTTTTTCCCCAACTAAATCTGATCTCTGAATTTCTGTGGATACAAATTTCTTGTTGCATGTGCTAGGAAGTGTAGGAAATATGTTTAGTAAAATAATTGATCAGGTGTTTCCAGTGTTTATTTGTAACAAAACCTTTCATGTGGACTCCTATATTCTCTTTATCCAGTAGGTCAAGAGAAAAAAGGCATTTCCACTAGGCCCTCCAGTAGTATCCAGGTCCCATCTCCATGATTGAGGAATTACCATTTGCTAGATTCAATGGTTTCAATTGATTTAAATAAAGAAACCTGTATAAATGTACACTCCATACCTGCCACAAACTTGCTTTCTAATTTGTTTCACGTCTACAGGAATGGGGATACATATGCTGGAGAATATTTTGCTGACAAGATGCATGGCTTTGGTGTTTATCGTTTTGCAAATGGGCATAGGTATGAAGGGGCCTGGCATGAGGGGAGAAGGCAAGGATTGGGAATGTACACCTTTAGAAACGGGGAAACTCAATCCGGGCACTGGCAAAACGGGATTATGAATGTTCCAAGCACACAAAACAATACCTATCCTGTATCACCTGTTGCAGTTTATCACTCTAAAGTTCTGAATGCGGTTCAGGTATAGACCTCTGTTTGCCCTTTTAAAATCACTTTTCATTTTTTCTGTATACATTGGATCTCACTTAATTAGATTGAATGGTAGTTGCAACAGTGTGTCTAATTAGATTGAAATACTCCCAGGAAGCACGACGAGCGGCAGAGAAAGCTTATGATGTTGCAAAAGTAGATGAAAGAGTTAACAGGTCTGTAGCAGCAGCTAATAGGGCTGCTAATGCAGCTAGAGTAGCAGCAGTAAAGGCTGTGCAGAAGCAAATACATCCCCGGACTACTAGCGATGAAATTCCTATACCGATAGTACAAGATTGGCATATTTCCCAGCAATTGTCAGTATAAAGATAAAACGCTTCAGTTTTACAAGATGGCAGCAATAAGACAATGGTTAACACACTAGTATCTTAATTTTGAACTTTTTCTTTCCTGTGTCGTTTTTCTTTCCTGGAGGCTAAAATTGCATGTCATACCATCCACACCTGATCTCTGGTACGTTGATGATGGCTGAATTTTTCGAGCAGCTTGGTTTATGTTTGGACTCTCCCACTATGTCTCTGGAGAATGTGAGAAGCTTAAAGATGCAACTGTAATGATATCATCCATATCATGTGTATATAATGTAGGTAGCTGTAATGTCTATAACTGGTGCAAAAGGGAAAACCTTCAAGACCTGTCTTGTAACTGAACAATTAGAAATCAATGGAAGTGGTGTAACAATAGTAGTCTATCATTCCTATTTTACTGTGCATAAACACATAAAGATCAACATTGCAGTATGCTGTATTTCTGTAACTAACAAACCGTATTCTTGAAAATAAGCAAAATAACTCAAAAAATTCTATAGCAATAAAAAATATTGATTATTATACCGAATTTTTTAGAGAAACAATATCTTCTAATGCAGATATTTTTGAAAAAGAATCCCGCAAATATTTTTAGATAATGAAATACTGGATTGCCTATAAACTATGCTAGTACTGGGTACTGACCCCTCAATTATCCAGGACAAATGATACATCATTATCATAGCCTCATAGGGTCTTGCTGTGACCCCATGCAATGATTGCCATAAGCCTCTGGTTTTGCATCTTTTGCTAAAGCGTGAAAAACCACCCCTTTTGAGTTGAGACTGTTTGGAACGCAGCTTGTATGGCTTTCCGAAATTTGTCTGTGGGAAAAAAAAACTCTCGTAACTTTTAAAAACAGTTGGTTATTTTTGTACAGTCTCAAAATTTGAGGATTGATTTGCTATTTTTACTCCCCTATCTGATAATAGATATTTTGAACATCATATGCCATATATAACCATGTCTATTAATTATTTATATATAACACTCATTTATTGAGACCCAGGTATAGTGCCTGTAAATATGTAGTCCACTCAATTGTTATAGTTTGGGTGGGGCTCTGGAGTTTAAGAGAAGTGAAGGGCCTGGAGTTTAAGAGAAGTGAAGGGAGTGAAGACAAAAATTTTAGGTTTCGTAGCAGCAAGATCATTCCATCAGATTAAATGCAATTGCATCAAAGGGGTCCCCGGAAGTGACGAAAAAAAATTTAGGTTTCGTAGCAGCAAGATCATTCCATCAGATTAAATGCAATTGCATCAAAGGGGTCCCCGTCCCCAAACTCATTACCACCTTTAGGGTGTAAAATAAAATATCATGACATCCTATAGTGGCAGAATATTTTTGGATAGGTGGTGCTATTAAGAATTTTATACCAATAACCAAATTAAAAAAAATCCATTTAACACACATAAATCCACAAATGATATAAATATCCAAGCAGAATACAGATGTCCAGAATTATCCAAACCACAAAATTGGTCATTAGTACCACAAGATTTTTTTGTCAAAAACATGATATATCAGATTTACGGAGGGGAGGGGAGGACAATTTTTTGGATTAGTAGCATCAGTGTGCTCCCAAAGATCAATAAGATCTAACTCTCAGTTTGCTCCCTCAGCCTTCGGATTGTGCTCCTAACAGTCACAGCAGCAGCAGTGCTGGCAATTGCGAAAAAAAAAGGGATTAGAACCTCAACAAGTCTTAAACTATTAGAGAAACATATACTAAATAAAGCATATGAGAGAAACAATACTTTAATGTATAAGCGCCGCCTGCTTTAACTTTGCCACAATCTTTGCATCCCCAGATGCCCACAGCCTTCCTCTTTACAGCATACTGTGCAACAAAAACCCAAATTATACTTCCACAACATAATAGTAAAAAACGATTTGAGGATCAACTTAAAAATGAACTTGAGGGGAACTGAGACAAACCTTTCCGCAAAATTCACAGAAATATCTGCTGTGCTGTGAAACCTCCATCTTTTTAATCTGCTTACGTAAACTGGCACCATAACGAGTGCCTAGATATAACAAGAAACATGTTATTAAGAAAATACAGGAGGTAAATCTGCAAACTATGAGAATCACTACTCTGCATAAACAAGAAAATGTCAAATCTCCAACATTGAAAAACTAAACCAAACAGAAAAAATGCAATGAAGAAGCAGTTATGATCATCACCCTATCCAGTTTGCTATCTTGATATAAAATTAGGTGAGTATTTAACCTATGGTTGCTGATTGACTTGAAGAACAACCCAGTTATAATAGAAGTACTTTGCCTAACTAAAAAAGTGCAATAAATACACACCACTATACTAAAGTGACCAAAAGAAGCATACAAGTGTCATGCACTTCTGTGCAGACAATCACAAGTAAAATTTTCACTATGCGGCAACATAAACCTATTTCTGGATCGTTTGATTACCATAAAGCAGCAAAAATGGGAGACATTTTAAAGTTACGATAACAAGAACATACCATATTTTCCAACAATCCCTGCCTTCTTGGTTCTCTTGGTCTGCAACATAATCAGAACATTACGAGCACAATGAGAAGGAATTAAGAAAAAATTGTTTAATATAAACAAAATAGTAGCAAAAATTTAGACATGTAAAACAATTCAAAGCAAATATAAATAGTCAACTTCCTACATTATACAACCTGAATTATAATAAAATAAAACTATCATCAAAATCTGCAACAACATATTAGTTTGCCTTTAAGATGCTTTTCATATTTTCTTAACCGGGAAGTAAAATCTTAAAATAGAATCATGCCGCTGTCAGGAAATCACAGTTTGTCGCTAGTCAGTAGAGCAAATAGTGTTATCAATATCGTGGACTGCAATTTAGCCTATATCCATCTGACAACACTTAATTTTTCCGATAACATGTTCATTCTTCGGGGCTAATAAGCATCATCTCACTAGGTAAAAGTTATATGAAGTACTCTTAAATGAAATACTAGAAACCTATATGTCCCGCATCATATTCTGCTCTTAATCCAATTTGTACTTCATTCAAAAGTAATAAAACTCTATCTCACTATACTATATACAAATTCATTCACAATCTAATGTAGTTTCTCATTCACTTAATATTCAAACTCAAACTCTTAACATTTTGAATAACAAAGCACAAACAGCATCTAAATTAATATTCATATATCAGGCATATCTGCAAATTACAAAACTCAAATTAACGAATATTACAAATTAAACAAAATATAAACTTAAAATAGTAGAGTTACATAACACAGTACCATTTTGACGAGAGTTGATGAAGATGAGGCAGCGAAACCCTAATTTCTTATATTACAAGTCGGCTTACGTATATAAAACATAACATTTGTATATTTGTTAGTATATTTGGGCTTTTGTCAGGTTTGGACTATCGCTCCTATAATCTTATGGGTTTACGAGTAGGCCCACTCAATGCTAGACTCATAATCTCATACACATAATAAAATATTATTAATTTAAATTTTATATTCTAATAGCACATTACTATTAAGGTTTTCTTTAGAGAAAATTTATTTTATTTAAATTTTCACATTATAGTAAAATATATTATAGTAATATAATCGCATATTATATATGCGTATGTCTTGCTTTAGTTTTATTATGAAGCCACCGTTAAAGAATCTTCCTACAACATCGACATTTTTGTTTTTGCACAATATACACAAATTTACTCTCTTCTTTTACTATATTCATATGTATAAGAGTGTGATCCAATCAATATCGACATCAAATATCGAATGGTAGCCCTCAACAACACCTCCAAACTAAAGGCACGATGCATTTGCATCTTTCTTGGATGAATTATAATTAAAGTTCAAGGTAATCATCTTAGATTATATATTTATGGGAAGGTTAATATTTTTAAATTAGAGTAAATTTGATTTGTTTTTATACAAATTTATTTATGATTTGTTTGTATTTAGGGTTTGAGTTGAGTTGCAGAAAGGAGAGGAGGTTAAGGAGAGAATAGGAATTGAAAAAATAAAGGAATAAGTACGCATTTTACAATGCGTATTTAGGCTTTTTACATCTCCTTAGTACTCGATGCATTTTCTCGGTGTAATAAATTAAAAAATTAATAACAGAGTACACGCATTCAAATGATACGTATATCATACATACGCATTGTGAAGATTCGTAGAGGTAACAACGCATACCATAAATGCGTATATAATATGTTATTTCAGTCATGTATATAATATGTTATTTCAGTCATAGTTACCGATAAATGTTATATCAGTAACAGTTGTTTTAAAAAATGTTAAAAAGGGCGTTCATCCAATTTTTAGGGGAAAGTAAATTTCCTTTAAAAAAAAATGTTTTTCAACTACAAGGCTTTCATATCAAATTTCATAAGAAAAAAATTGTTTTTCTAATATTAAATCTCAAAATATTAAATTAAAAATATTATAAAACAATTTATCCAAAATTTCAAAAATAATTTTTACACTACACAACAATTTTAAACAATAATACCAAATGAAACCTAACAGTTTTAAATAATAATACCAAATTAAACCTAACTGATTCGTGTTAATTATGTTCAAGTTACTATTAAAAAAGTTAATTTTGTAAACTTTTCAGGGGAATTGAATATTGAGGATAGCCGTAGACCTTGAGGCTTAAAGGGAAGTAGTCCAATTGTCAAATTATAAGCAACCGTTGAGAACCTCAAAGTTTATCATGTTCAATAAAATGATTTGGCTGCTGATATTTCAAAGAGAACAAAAAAATTATGGGGGCTCTATTAAGGAATGAAAGATGAGACAAGTCATATCTGCAAAATTAAGAGATGCACTTATGCAGGACATACTTCTCTTCTGTGCATATTACAATTGACATGCTACACTATATAAATTGATCTAAGATCGATGCTCTTTTAAAGTTTGAAGGCTGAAATTTTTTTAGACGTAAACCGGACCCTGTGTGAATCTCTTTCAGAACAGTTTCTCCTTTTTCTATTTTTATAATCTCCAAGACACTTCCAATTACTTTAGCTGCAAGCCCGCTATCTATTAGCTGTCCCTGTTCCTCCCCACCTTCATAAATCAACCTTCCAATTTCGGCCAACGGAAGCACATTTTCTAATACAACTTTTGCAAAGATACCACCAAGAAATTCTGGTGCTTTAGGGGCATCAGTTACAGCATCCTCCAAACTAGTAAGAACTGATTCAAACCTGGCAAAAGCAACACCAGATAGTATTTGTTGACTTGGGCTTAAGTTCTAAATTAATTGTGTTACAAGTAAATTGTAATTTCATACCCTTCAACAAGTTGAGGTTGACTTAACAAGGCATCCTCAGATTTTGCAAGGTTGATGAGAAGCTTAGCTAGTAGATCCCTTTCCATGTCCTTCCTCTCGAAAGAATCAGTTATCCAGATGTATATCATTGACGGATAAAATCCAGGAGCATTCAGATCTTTGACACAGATGGCAACTTCCTTCTCATCTTTAGCGCTGAGATGTTAGAGCATATTTCAGTCGATACTCGATAGTAAAACAAACGATAAAACACATAATCAACTCTGTCACAACTACAATGAACTATTACCCTGCTATCAACTAAAATAACAAGATATAAGTGACTCTGGAGATGATGTCAAACTCAACTGACTGGCAATAATCCTACACACCAATCCAAATAGGATTATTTGTGGATATATCAGTAAATCAAACAGTGATCAAGCAGGTCCCCACTGAAGAAACAGAACTGCCATTATTATAGTAACTACTATGGTTCACTTCTCTTGCTGATTATATATGCACCTGTAATGATGTTATATGCTAGTCACTTACTAATAATATTTTTTAATTTATTATAGGATATATTATTGCTAACAATTAGTACTTGTAGTAATATACTTTAATACATATAAATTCATAATTAATATTTTGCTTGCAAACACCATGGACTCCATGAAAGGCATCATATCAAAATCATTGTTAAATGTCCTCTTGCCCAGCAGCAAAACAAGTATGACTAGTTTGTTTACTCTTCTGATTAGTAGACTTAACATCCAGAAGTTGATACAAAGACAAATGTCAATTGGTGCTTTTAGTAATATTTCAGTTACAGTTTAGACCAATATGTAGCCCGACATAGCTTGTTATAACCCAGTCTTTACTGTAGCAATAAAAAGAAACCAAAGTATTCTTTTTATATATAATTATATCTTAAATTGTATAAAAATTGGAATAAGAGAGGATTTTCACATTTGGCCTTCATCAAACTCACAACTCAGAAACTATAGCAAAAACAACAGCCTTGGAATTTAGATTTCTCAAAAGAGTAACAAAAGTAGACAATGCTGAAAGACGCAGCAAGGTATGACAAGTGATAACCCTCTCCTGTGTGGAGGCATAAGATTTGGCCTTTAAGGCCAAAACTAAAAGATATTAGCTTTTCCATTGGTAGGGCAGTCATCTAAATTTTACATATTTTTCAATCTAATACCAGCCATTGGTTTCCAAGCTTAGAAATACTAATGATCACTTGTACACTAAACTCCAGTAGCAAAACAAGACCCATCTGGTCCACAAAAAGGAATCCGACTGAAAAGCAGCCATAATTTCACATTTATCTATGCGGTGAGTCCCTATATTTGCATCTACACTTTCAATTCAGCAATTCAGCACTCTACATGAAAATTTAGTGTTTAAATTTGGAATTTTAGGTACACGGAACACGGGTTGATCTCGACCCAGATCGCAGCGGTTCCTGCTCCAGTCATTTCCGGCGATCCTAATTTCTAACTCCAGTGATCGTAAACAAAAGAAAAAGGAAGAATAAACAAGAGTATCTGAATGCTTCTGTATTGAAGAGAGATAATAATGAATATGTGATATATGTGTATATATGATATATATGTTCTGAACCAGGCACGAATAGCTTCGTGCAATTGACAATTGTGACTTAAAAGATACTATTAATGTGTATACAGAATTCCAATGAAAAAAAAATTGTTGTTTAGTGTTTTGGTTTAAAACAAATCATAATTGTATCAGGTTTTAGCTTATCTCTAATTTTGCAGGAATCTTTTATTAGTAACATAAGATTTATAAAATTAAATGTATTAAAGTTATCGAGTAATCTAATTAAAAATAAAATAATAAAAATTAGTTGTTAGCTATGAAATTATTTGAATATTTTGATTTGTTTTGTTGGTAAAACTTAATATGTTTTTGTTATATTTAATGTATATAGTATTTACTCAAAAAGGGACCCCTATATCATCATCATACCTGATTCATTAGTCACTGACCGATTCCTTAAGACTAAAGTTTTGCATCCCCGTACCACACACCCAACTACTCTGCGAACCATGTAATAAAGACAGACGCCGCTCCAAAATTTTTAAATCTTACATAATTAACTTATAGTTTTAATTATGTACCAAATTATAGAACACATAGAAAAAAATAATAACTTCTTACAATTTGCCTTTAACACCCTTTCACTCAACTCATGCATCCATGCATACAAACAAGGGAAGAGTTCAGCCCTCCCTCTTGAATTGCCCCAACTAGTTCATCCTGTGCTACTCCGGAAAAAACTCTTCATCTTGCAGATTAGAACCCAAGCTTATTATAGGTTGTAAGTTTCTTAGTGTTTCTCACTTTCTTGAACTAAAAATAAGAGTTTGCACATAAAAGAGCATATAAAGTACCTCGTATGGTTATAATAAAAATGTCAACCTTAATTTGTTCCCCTGGAAACTACCCACATGACCGCATCTATTGTACACACATAATTATGGGAACAGAAATTCATCTTATCATAAGAACAGATAGAGAGTAGTTAATTACAAAACCACAACATGTTAGCAGAAGGTTTCAACTTTCAACATACCTGTAGAATTCCTTTATAGTTTCCATTGACATCTTCCGCAGTTGTTCTTCAGGCAACACCTTTTCTGGAGGAGTGTTTTCTACAGAACTTGACTCCATACTTCTGGTTTGAGGTGTATTCGGTCGCGATCTGTTAAAAACCTGATCTGGATTCCGTACTTCCCTTTTTGCGCAAGTCAGATTTCCATCCATTAAATTCATATGGTCAGGAGCAGCAGGGCCGACAAACCTATCAGGAGCAATTATCGGAAAAAGTTCTTCTCTCGAGGCATAGGCTGGACGGTCTGACACAGAACCGTAGCCATTGCCAGTTGGAGTTCTCCTGAAATCTGAACTGTGCATATCAGAGAAGGGGATATTTGACATTGACGGCTGTCCTCTAATAGACATTCCCCTGGCAAGCCCACCTTGCGGCCCAAGGGTAATGGAGTCATTACCAAGGGGCCTCTCGGTCAATGGAACTGATAGGATTCTATTATCAAAAAGGTGTCTCTCGTCTGTTCTAATATCTTGAGTGGGGTATCCCCGTGTTGTTTGTGGTACTCCACGGAAACCACCCAATTGTGCATTTGGAGACAATAATACATTTGACCCTCTTGGAGCAAAGTCCATAGGTTGTTGAACCCTTCTAAAAGATGAATTCATACTTGAGCCTCGAGCCAATCTGTTAGCCTGGGCCTGCCTTTCGTTGGCAGCATCCCTGTGCACTTCCTCAATCTTTTTCGGACCTTCAACCTTCCTCCTCTGTTGCCACCTATTCTTCCTCAGATCAATTGAATCCTTCAGCATGAACCTCACTCTAGAAGAAAGCTTCATGTTATTAGATAGCTTGGCCATCACGTCAAAATATGCATCCATGTGCTCCTTGGCTTTGGGATGATCTATCATTTCTCCAATTGTGCTCATTAGTTTGCACAAAGCCTCTATATCTTCCTCATCAGGATTTTGATACTGACCCAACAGTTTCTGGATGCATTCGTGCATAATTTTTTCTGTTAACATCTTTTTCTTGTATAATTCCCCAATCAGTCTAATATTGCCCAACATTCGCCTTCGTACCTGTACTCTCTTCTCTTCCCTTTCCTCGTCGGACTGTTTAGTTTCACCTTCTCCTTCAGTTCTGTTAGCTTCTTCCTGTTCCCTCTCACCTCTCTCGAACTCCTCCTGGCACTTGTTTAAGAGTAACCTCTTAAAGGTAATTTTTTCATTGTCTTCATTAAAATCAGGCAACTCGCCAGCAAGATAATAGCAGAAATTGGCATACATTTCACAAAATGTCGGTTCCATTACAGCTTTATCAAAAATTTGAGATATCACACCAGTGAGAGTACCGGCATTGTCAATATTCACTTGTTTGACTTGCTCAAATAGTCTTTCAAAATTTTGAGGAGTTAACTTATTTAAAATACCTTTCAACTGCCTTTGCTTGGCCTGTTCCTCATCAGTTACTTTACCCACTTCATACTTACGCTCAGCTTTATGCATCACCTGTGAAGGAGTCCGGGGGGAAGGTATAAGACCCTTCTGAAAACTAGTTGTGCGCTGCCATCTATCAGCATCAGAGTTAGTTCGCTGCATGCCATACTGTTGATTCATATATTGGACTGGCCCAGATAGGACCCCAGGATACATAACTGGTATTTGAGCACGTGGATTTTTTAGCACACCAAAATTCCCTCCAGATTGGAAGACAAAATTATTTCCATGATTTCCATAGCCCATATCCAACCCAGAGGGAACAGGTCCAGATACTTTGCTCCATTTGTCATCATCATTCATGCCACTACCGCGGCGACCTGACCAAGATCTCTCTAATGACCGATCAACATTTCTTCCTGGACTGTGTAACTTTCCGAGAGGAACATTGCCAATAGACACTGTCAGTACTTCTGTAATATCTGAAGTGATCGCAAAACCATCAGGAAGATCCTTACATTGTTCTGAAAATTTAAGAAGGAAATCTCTAGAGTACTTTCTGGTCATTGCACTTTCATCCTGAATGTGATGTTTTACTTCTCCAAGTTGCTTCCGATCCTCTAAACTTTCCAGTTTTGGTGTGGATAGATCTGCAGCATCCTCCCAGTCATCCGGTTCCGCTTTATTCTCGTTTGGTACCTCTTTCTGAGAAGTGCCAGACGACATCTCTTTAGGATGGCTGGAAGTAGTCTCTGAGCTCTCCGCATTGGTGAGAGTCTCTTTCTTTTCATCTGGACCCTTGTATGCCATATAGAGATCAGCAGTTGTACCAGCACGGTCTGCTCTTTGTAAAGCTTCTTTTCTCTTTGGCTTCCCTCTCGCAATTGTATTCTTAGATATATTTGTCTCCAGAATAGGTTTATCCTTCGAATCAGTTGATGAAGAAAGCAAATCTGTGCTATCACCATCAGCAACTTCAGTTGCAGAAGGCAGTTCAGAATGAGACGAAAATGAAAGAATATGCAACTTCTGATCTAACATGCCAGAGACCGTACTAGAACCTTCTGTTCCACCAACAGCATCATCTTTGTTTGTAGAAGCATCTGAAGATGAACTCTTAACGCCATCATGTGAGATTTCGGTTCCAAGAGACAACGAGGAAGTTTCAGTAATCAAGCAGTCCACTACCCAAGAAGTGGAAGTTAATAAATCACCATCTTCTTCACCTTCTACAAATACAGGTTCCTTCTCCAGCTTTTGTGGTTCATCTTCTACTTCAACAACAGGGCTCTCAACTTTATCAGCATTTCCAGATAGTCCTGGTAAAATAGATTTCGGACTTTTCACATATCCAGTAGCATTTACTTCAGACTCGTCAAGAACCATTTTTCTCCTTTCTTGAGTTCCGATAGCTTCATATTGCAATTTATTAAGCATGGAGAGATCAGTAGATATCTTACCAGAATCAACACCATCTCTTTTTGCCAACTCACAAGTTTCCTGTACCTCAGTACTATATGTTTTCAAGTCCACGGAAACCCCGATTGTTTCCAATTCCCTGTCCTGTGCTGGCGCACCTTCTAGTGAAGGAGAGAATTTTATATTTTCCACATTTTTGGTTGACGAAGACAAACCAGAAGCAGACTGTTGACCAATCTAAGTATAAGTAGAATACATATCAAAACTATTATAAATCAAGTATAATGCTGGTGCGATAAGAGATCTTGAAAAGAGGGTAAATACCTGATTCTGTAATAAGGAATGACTCTTCTTACCAGGCTTCCAATCATTATCATCGGATTTAGACCCATTAAGTAAGTCAGTTTTTGTGCCTAGAGTTGTACCAGAGGCCATTGATGGGAGATGCTCGGTTATAGGGCTAGCTGCAGAAATAGAATCAGATACTCCAATAGTTTGTCTACTTAGAACAGGATTCAGTGTAGACTTCGACTGCTGTGACGACCTTTCAGTCATCTTTTCAGCATCTCTTTGGCTGAGGATTGAAGAAGTTTCTCCCTGGCTAGAAACATTAGAAATAGTCTTCTCAACAGTTGGCAAGCTCATTGGCAATTCACCGCGTGGATTAGTTGCTGGCCTCGCTGTGACCTGTATATATGCTGAAGAGGTGAGAAGTATATATTATGAATATCCAAGCCTGTTCAATATCTGAAAAACACTTGTTACATGCAAGGATGCCAGAGAGAATGATTAACAAAAGAGGTAGTTGATGTAGAAAGCGCTAAACCTGATTATATAACTTTGGCGCCTGCGAAGTTGGAGCAATTTGGATACTGGTTAAAGGTAGAGAATTAGGGCCTGTGAAAAAGATGGAACCCTGACTGTAAGAATTAGGGTAGTAGTTTACTGGAGGACCAGGTGGAAAAATTGAAATAGTCTGGGAAGGTGGTATACTGGGCTGTGATCGCGGAACCGAAGATCCAGCTTCTGTGGAAATATCAGCCTTTTTAACTAAACTCAACTCTTCGTGAGTATCCGGATGAGTTATCTTAACGGCTTTCCGTGCATTACCAAAATCTCCTGGCTGCTGTTGTGCAAACTGAGGATTAATATTCATCCCGATATTGCCCAAGTGACGCAACTGGGCACCCATTTGTGATGTAAAATTGGCACTCTGGCCCTGATGCATGTCACTGTGAGGTTGCAGCATATGGGGTGGCAGACCTTGAAAATACACTTGTTGTACTTGGGGATGATTTCCCATTGGAAAAGGCATTGTCATAGGCATGGGAATTGGCATAGAACTATTCACCATGCTTTGAGATTGCAGTTGGGGATTAGGACCACCAAATTGAGCTGGAATATGTGACTGGTGAAATGGCATTTGCATTGCCATCACAGTAACAGGGTGTACGGAGGCCTTCTGATTTTGAATGGTATGTGGACCAGCAGTAACTTGAACATCTCTTCTTGCTTTGGACACCGAATGACCAGCAGCAGCACTAGATTGGTCGGCGGTGACAGACTTGTTTGTAGGAATGTGTTTCTTAGGAAGGGATGGGGTTGGCATAGGTGCAGCTCTTAAGGAATCATAACGAGCCTGCCAAACATAAATTTATAAATTTCAAGAGCAGAAGAGGGAGACAGCAGATAGTTTATAGCAAACAGGATAAAGACTATGACCAACCAATTCAAATTTCTATGATGTAATTTAATAATTTCATATAACCGTATTAGGGACAAAAAACACCCTTAAAGTAATGGTACAGAAAAGACACCCTATTACAGTCAACTAGTCACATATATCATACTGTTAATTTATTTCACTATAGCAGGACCTGAAACACTTTGTAACCACTATATTTATATATAGGGGAAAGCTCCACTACAAACCTCCGGGAAACACCAATATGAATATGAACACAAGATGCACTAAAAATGTAAATAGAATTCACAAAAATAATCTGAATACAAAAAATACTTGGTTCACTAAAAAGTATCTACAATTCACTAAATATATAAACATTGTTCACCTTAGTTTGTAGTTTATAGACTAAGATGGTTTATATTCACTAAATATATAAACATTGTTCACCTTAGCCTATATATATATATATATATATATATATATTCTTCAAAAAAGACAACTATACTACTTATCATTCTGAGACTTTATATTCCAAATTTGTTTTTAAAAATAATATAAAATGTGTCATGCAAAAGAGAGGTGGGGAAAAAAGATGTCACAAATTACAAGTTTTTCCTGAAATTATGTTGTTACTATTTTTGGTGTTCTCTAATTTATAGAGCAGCAATTTAGAGATAAACAGAGAAATAGAGGCAGATTAAGAGTGAAAATAGAGAGAAACCAGAGAGATTAGGGCAGAATTAGAGAGATACAGCAGAGAGATAGAGATAGATCATAGGTAGAGAAAGATAGAGTTTAGAGAGAGAAACAGTTAGGAGAGAGAGATTGGTGGAATCAAGTCCCATTTTCATATTATCATTGCATAAACTGAAATTACACACAAGTCTAGCTATATATAGGCTACTTAGACTAACTCAGGAATGACCTATATACCCTTACTACTATTACTAATCTTTACTACTGTTCCTGACAGAAGACTAACAGAGTAGCAGATAAGTAGTCTTTCTAGCTTCTATATGCCACTGCATGATCATACGTACCCATCAGAAATCAAAGTTAAAAGTGTTTTAGTTTCCCTTGATAAAACGAGGAAAAAGGTTATATGCCAAAACTTTTAATCAGATTCACAAGTGGTTCTTATAAGAAAGCGGCCAAGCACAACATAGCAATAAAAATAAAAAAGGGAAGAATGCACAAACCTGTCCTTGTTTCTGTTCATCCGGATTTGGAGGCGCTGAGCTAGTTCGAGCAGGTACCTGCAAGCACAAACAATTCAATCCTTTAATTAAAAACCAAAGATAATGCAGTCATGAGTAAGCTTCATTATAGCCAACAACAAGCATTCTTTCCAACAAATTTCAACACTACCTGCATCAAACCAGGACTTATAGATCCAAACTGAAGCGGAAAACCTCCACCTCCACCTGAACTACCATAAAGTGGTATCAGGTTACTATATACAAAACCTCAAATATTTAAAATGAATATCATGTTAAAATGCTTAAGTATTACATATAAAAAAGTAACCTTTTACAGGGGTTGATGGAGCCATTGTTCTGGGGCTGACAGCAGAAACATTTGCTGGTGGAGCTTTTGGCACACCCCCGGTACTTTTCTGTGACGACACAACCGGCTTGACACCGCCCTGAGCATCAGTTCCTCCTGCAGCAAAAATACAAATAAAACAAAACTTGAGCATCACACTACACTCAGAACAAACGTCAAAAACATGCAACAAAATAAAAAAGAACAGCCAATACCATGTGATTGCGAATGTGCACCATTAGCCGGCAAAGCAGCATTATTACTAGAATCCAAATTCACATTACCACTCGTATCCCGAGCTTTCCCTCCTTGCACATTACTAGGCTTCTTAAAGCTACAACGAAACACCAATTTTCATACATTTCAACACAAAGCATACAAAAACCAATTCTCCTCTACACATTATAAACACACAACACATACACAACTACAAACTAAAAAACTACTTTAAAACCCCAAAAGTCCCAAACCCTAAAAATACACAAACATATAGATAGCTACTACCTATAAAACAGGAAATTACACAAAAAGCACCAAAATTTAAACCCTGAAACTACACAGACATATACATATAACTCCTATCTCAAAAACAGACAATTACACAAAAAGCACCAAACTTTAAAATGGCAAACCAACTACTATCGAAAAAACAGGCAATTACGCAAAAAGCACCAAAATTTAAAACCCCAAACCCTAAAACTAAAGAGACATAAACATACAACTAGTATCGAAGACAGGCAATTATGCGAAAAGCACCAAACTTTAAAACAAGAAAGCCAAAGGACTACCTTCTATTAGAAGAGAGTGGAGGAGGAGGGGCGTTTGCCCCACCGCCTCTACCGGCAGCGGCAGCGTAATTCCGGTGTAGAGCAGAGCTGGTAGATCGGCCTGTTTTTTGATATTGCACAGACTCGGTCGTTTCAGCCCTAGTTTGATTGACGGACATAAATACAAACCCTAATCACCTCTCAATTTCTTTATTTTTCACAGATATCTGCAAGTGAAAACACCGACCCAATCGATTATTTAACAAATTAGGCCATAATCAAGCACTAATTTCAGCATTACTAAGTACTAAAATTATACGAAATTGAGCTAAGATATATGTAAATGTTTATGCTCCTATTTGTGTGTATAAAATTAGGGTTTTTTGAAACAAGAAAGATTGAAACAGTGAGAGAGGGAAGAAGCCAACCTTGTTTTGTTTTGTGTGTGTGTGTGTGTGTGTGTGTGTGTGTGTGTGTTGCGGTATTCCTTGGTGAGTGAGATATGAAGAGTGTTTTAACTTCTGTTTTAAGTAAAGTGGAGTAGCATTTTTCTTTTTAAAAAAATGAATTTAAATGTACCACTTATTGCCATGTTAAATTATTTTATTAAGAATTTTGAAGTACTTTAATTTTTAGAGTTTTCTTGCTTATGTATAATTTAATATCTAAGTATTTAGAATTAAAAATAATTTCTTAAATGCATTGTTATTAGGAAAACTTCTAAAAGGTTTAAAAGATTTTTTTATTGACAAGGTACAGCAATCACACGTATTAACGCAATTGAAAAAACAAAATCAGAAAATACAATCGGTCACACTTTCATAACTCCCAAATACCTGGATTTAGGGTAGACCCTCCTAAACGAGTCACCAAAGGTATAACTAACCTAACATGTCTCCAAGGGTATAACCAACCTAACATGTCTCCACATTGGATCAAAAACGTGGTGAAAGGAATAAAAAACTGTTAATTCGGAATAGCCTCTCATAAACGAGTCATGAAGGGTATAACCAACCTAACATGTCTCCACATTGGATCAAGAACGTGGTGAAAGGGATAAAAAACTGTTAATTCATATAGACCCGTCAAACTTATATTCATTATTAAATATATCCTAAATAAAAATATATTTTTCTGTTTCCGACTTGCATTATACTTTTTTCTCACAAACTTTTTTAGTTACCTGATTATGATATTAGATTTCGGTCATGTCTTTCAAGCCGTGTCGAATTGGTGAGAGAAATAATTAATTGTGAAAAATCTGAAATGAAATTTTTGAACTGAAATTTAAATTTAAAAAAAAAATACATGATTTTAGATAAGAAAATTAAAAGCTTTAAAACTTCAGATGGATCATTTCAACTAGATTTCAAGTATATGAAATCTGGTAAGAAAATTCTTGTGGTAAATTAGAGTAATTGATTTTTATTTAAATTTTATTTACATTACCTCAATTTATTTGTATATATGTATGTTTTTAAGTTTGTCTCTTTCTATTTTTTATTTCGTTTTTAAGTTACAAATGAATTTTTTAAAATAGTTTTTGTTCATATTTTTAAATATTTTTCTCCTTTTAAGGAAAGGTCTCATTCAATATTGTATTTTTATTATTTTCTAAAAAATACAAACAATTTTCATAAAACAAGTTAGATTTTAATTGTGCATTTTTTTTGTTAGATTTCTATTTATGGTGTTTGCCTATTTTGGTAGGAAATTACGTGTTGAATTGCCTTTTAATTAAAAATAATTTATAGTGAAATTTTTAATCATTAATTTTTACTCCATTGAAATTCAAGTTAAAGATCAAATAAAAATTGTTGTTTAAGGTGTGTGCAATGAACCCCGTTCCTTTTTCTATTTTAAATTTAAATAAATTCTATGCGTTTCAATTTCAAAAACTTTTGTACTATCTTTTCTATATTTTTGTATGAATGTAAAGTATTCTATTATTAGTATAAATGGTTTCATTTTATCAATATAAAACAAATTCCTAGCTCAGATAAAATACTCGATCACTCATTTATAAGTGTAACTAGCTAATAAATTCTTATTATTATTTAACAATTTTTCAAATATAAAACCAATATAATTATATCATTTTGTAATGCGTTGGCAGCTATAAGAAGAAAACCAATGCTTTCACAAAAACCAAGTACAAATTCTGAATTCAAAACCTTTATATTGCAGTTTCGTATGAAAAGTGACGGATATTTAAAATTTTGAAGGAATATCAGAACCCAGGCCACAATATTAGAACCCAACCAACAAAACAAGATATATGTCTGCATATCTAAGTGACCCTCTACAAAAAAGGCTTCCATGCAGACAAAATGAGCAGTCACCCTATATATATCTAGATCAATTTATCTAACCTCAGTGATTTTGTAAAGTTTGGAGGCCGAAAGTTTTCTAGCTGTAGATTGGAGGTGGAGCGAATTTCATTCAGCCCCTGATCACCTTTCTCTATTTGTATAATTTCGAGCACACTTCCAAGGACTTCAGCTGCAAGACCTATTTCTACTAGTCGTCCCTGCTCTTCCCCGCCTTCATATATTAGCCTCCCAATTTCCGTCATTGAAATAACATTTTCTAAAATGACTTTGGCAAAGATACTGCCAAGAAAGTCTGCTGCTTTTGGGGCATCGGTTACAGCATCCTCTAAACTAGCTAGAACAGATTCAAACCTGGCAGATGAAACACCATAAAGTTACAGGTCACTGAACTTGGCTTGAAACTGGCGACTTTTACTCAAAATAGAAATTATCAACTGGCATACCCTTTAACAAGTTCAGCTTGACTTAACATGGCATTTTGAGATTTTGCAAGATTCACGAGAAGCTTGGCCAGTAGATCCCTTTCCATGGCTTTCCTTTCGAAGGAATCAATTACCCAGATAGATATCATTGATGGATAGAAACTGGGAGCATCCAAATCTTTGACACACATAGCAATTTTCTTCTCATCTTTGGCACTGAGAAATAAGGTATATAAATTAAAAATCAATATATTTGAGAAAGAAAAAAAAATAACAATATACAGGAAAATAATTATTGCATATATGCCAGTACCAGAACAAGTAATATCTTCTAGCTTTTCTACTACATGCATGAATGACAATATATGAAATGTATAAGTATCGCATAACTAAACAGAGAAATATCATTATTACTATTCCTCTTATTTGTCTGAATAATATTATTTATGAATAGCGCAAGAAGCATAGAGTTAGGCCAGCATTCTAATACAAAGCAAACATAAGTTTATAGATATAAAAAATACACATAACCTTGTAGGAGAGACCAAAAGAAAAATATATGTAATAAGCTTTATTTTACCTGTAAAATTCTTTAATAGCCTCCATTGACATATTTCGCAGTTGTTCATCTGGCCATACCTTTTCACAAGAAACACTTTCTAAGGAATGTGGCTCTTTGCTTTTGGATGGATGTGTAACTGCGTAAGGTGTATCGAAATTTTGTACTTCCCTACTGCCATTAATCATATTTCTATCGAATAAATTTCTCTTGTCATCAACAGACGGGCTGACAAAGCTGTCTGAAGAAAATTTCGGTATATATTCCTCTCTTAAAACATAAGTTGGATGATTTGATACAGACTCATAACCATTCGGACCAGTTGCATTTTTTCTAGAGTTAGAAACATCTGATACTGATGATTGTCCTCTAATAGACATTCCCTTAGCAAGGCCACCATGGGGGCCAAGGGTGATAGAGTCGTCAAATAGGGGCCTCTGGGGCATTGGTACTGATAAAGTTTTGTTCTCAAAAGGGTGTCTCTCATTCGACCGGACATCTTGAACGCCATATCCACGTGTTTGTTGGGGTAACCCACGAAAATTACTCATTTGTGTCTTTGGAGAAGGTGACATATTTGATCCTCTTGGAGCAAAATCTGTGGGTTGCTGACGTCTATAAGATGATCCCATACTTGGTCCACGAGTCAATTTATTAGATTGAGCTTGCCGTTCATTTGCAGCATCCTGATGTACTTCCTCGATCTTTTTTGGACCTTCAACTTTCCTCCTCTGCTTCCATTTATTATTCCGCAAGTCAATTGAGTCCTTCAGCATGAACCTCACCCTAGATGAAAGTTTCATGTTGTTAGAGAGCTTGGCCATCATGTTGAAATATGCATCCATATGGACCTTGGCTTTGGGATGATCAATCATCTCCCCAATTGTGCTCATTAGTTTGCACAATGCTTCTACATCTTCCTCGTCAGCATTTTGATATTGACCCAATAGTTTTTTAATGCATTCATGCATGATTTTCTCTGTCAACATCTTTTTCTTGTATAATTCCCCGATTAGTTTAATGTTGCCCAACATTCGCCTTCGTGTCTGGACCCTCTTTTCTTCCCTTTCTTTGTCAGACTGCTTAGCCTCACCTTCCTCTTCAGCTCTATTAGCTTCTTCTTGTTCCCTCTCACCTCTTTCAAACTCCTCCTGGCACTTGTTTAGAAGTAGCCTTTTAAAGGTAATTTTTTCACTGTCTTCACTAAAATCAGGTAATTCGCCAGCAAGATGATAGCAGAAGTTAGCATACATTTCACAAAATGTCGGTTCCATCAGAGCTTTATCAAATATTTGGTATATCACACCAGTTAGCGTACCAACATTGTCAATATTAACTTGTTTGACTTGCTCGAATAGTCTTTCAAAGTTCTGTGGAGTTAATTTATTCAGAATGCCTTTCAACTGCCTCTGTTTAGCTTGTCCCTCGTCAGTTACTTTACCTACTTCGTACTTCGTCTCAGCTTTATGCATCACCTGTAACGGAGTATGAGGAGAAGATATTAAATTTCTTTGGAAACTAGTTGCCCTCTGCCCTCTGTCAGAATCAGAGTTAGTTCGCTGCAGACCTACTTGAGGACCCATATGTTGCATTGGCCCGGATAGGATTCCACTAGCACATGCAACTGGTAATTGTCCATGTTGGTTCTTTACAACACCATTGTTCCCAACCTTCCCAGGTCGAGAACCAATAAAATTAGCCCCATGATTTCCATATCCAGAATCCAACCGCAAATCTCGTCCAAGTGCAAGGGTACCTGGTGCCTTACTCCATCTATCATCACATACGCCACTTCCATGGCGATGCAACCGAGGGCCTCCTATTGGCCTTTCAACATTTCTTCCTGGACTCGAGAATGATTCATGAGCCACATTTCCAATATGCACTATCAATACTTCTGCAATACCTGAAGTGATATCGAACCCCTTGGGAAGATCTATACATTTTTCTGAGAATTTCATAAGAAAATCCCTGGAATACTTTTTGGCCAATAAGTTGACGTCTTCATTGTGTTGTTTGATTTCTCCTACTCGCTTCCCATTATCTGAAGTTTCAAGAGAGTGTAATACTTGATTTTGTACAGGAGAATGACTTTTCTTGCTAGGCATCTTATCTTTATCTTTATTGTCATTTGATCTATTTTCCATATTCCTTCTTGTATCGTCAGTAATACCTTGGACAACCGATGGGTGATGCTTTGCATGTAAAGTAGGAATAGAGGATGATGTGTCCGTCATCAGGCTATCCACAGCAGATACTTCAACTGTTTGTGACCCAGGCATAGACGTCAATGTAGGTTTTGACTGCTGTGAAGTTCTATTATTTATATTTTTAGGATCCCCTTGATTATTAATATAGCTAGCTTCCTCACGTGGACTGGGAATTTTGGAAGTATTCTTCTCAGAAGAAGGTGGGCTGATTAACATTGAAGATTCTGCTTTTTTCTCTAAATGTGATTTGGCTGGTGGTTTCAGCATGACCTGTATCGGAGCTGAAGAAAGTGAGAAAATTACATTACGGATTTTACATGCATTCACAAATTAGATAATTTGGAGAAGTAGTGTGACAAGACGGCTAGTAAAGGGAAAAAGATGTAGGCATTCAGTCACCTGATTATATATCCTTGGAACCTGTGAGCTTGGATTAATATGAGCACTAGTTAGAGGAGAACTATGACCTGTAAAAAAATATAACATGGACTGGAATAATAATTATCCATATGACCAAAATGCAAAGATGAGGAAGGTTGGGACTGACCTGATATATTAGAATGTGATCGTGAGGCTGTAGATCCAACCTTTTGGTGACCATTAGTCTTCTGATCTAACATCAACTCTTCATGGGTATCTGGATGAGTAATCTTCACAGTTTTATGAGGACTACCCAAATTCCCTAGTTGCTGTTGTAGAAATTGAGATGTGATGTTAATTTCTATATTGCCCAGCTGAGGAATCTGGGTGCCCAATTGAGATGAGAAACTGATATTCTGGCTCTGTGGCGTGATTCCTTGAGCTTGCATCAGATGGGATTGTAAATTTTGCGCATATACCTGCTGCTGTATTTGAGGATTTCCTATTTGCAAAGGTATTGGGATGGGCCTTGGCACAGAACTAGCCATCATGCCATGAGGATGCAATTGTGCTCTTGGATCACTACATTGAATTGGTATCGGTGCCTGGTGAAATGGTAATTGCATCGGCAACCCAGGAATAGGATGAAGAGAAGTCTTCTGGGTTTGGGCTGAAGGTGAGATAGTTGGAACTTGTATGTCTCTTCTAGTTTCAGAGGTGGAACGACCTTCAACAACATTAGGTTGGTCAACAGGGCTAGCATTCTTTGTAGGCACATGCTTTGGAATAGCTTGAATTGGTATTATAGGAGCCCCTCTTAAGGAATCACAGCGAGCCTGCCAGAAGAGATAATTTCAAAACACTTGTTAAAATGTTATCAAAATTGCCATCATGTAATTCAACCATAGCATCTCCTTATATTAGGGCCAGAAAAACAGTTTTAGGCTGATCAACAAAAGATGAAAATGGTGTTACTCGTTAATTCCAACATCTAGAGGGAGGTTATAATTTAAAATTGAAACTTACAATATTCAGATATAGAATTTATAAAACTACTGGTAGCACTTCTTAATCGAGCACAAATGTAGAATGTGCCTCAAACAACATTTTAGTTATGAAATGAATATCTTTACATACAGTTGTCAGCATTTGGGACAACAAAATGCTAAAATCTGACTAAGTAATATTAGATTGGTTTTCAGAAGATTTGAGGTTGATCGGATGCTTAGATTAAGAAGTTTCAACTTCCTAGGGTTTCTGGTTGCTGCTGATTGATATGTCAGGTTTGTGACGACAAGTTGCGTTAGATGTGATTAGTAGAATTTATTGGGTAAATAGAATTGATTTTGGAGATGATGTGAAGTTTCGAAAAAAATGATGAACAGATGTAGTGATGAACACAGACACGAGTAAAATAATCTTGATATCTATGGCATTTATTGTTTTCTTAAATTTGCAAGGATGAAAAGCAACTAACTAAAGGAAAAAAGAAGTAAACAACTAGTCATGCTTTTATTCCTGTTGCGCAAGATATAACAATGATTTTCACGTGATGCCTTACATGGCGTCCTGGTGTTGACGTAAAATATTAGTTACGAATTTATAAGTTGTAAAATATATTACTATGAGTAGTAGTTATTAGCACTAATATATCTATAGTAAAATTAATAGTTTTGTTAGTTAGAAACAAGCATATAACATCATTATAGTAACATATATATGGTCTGTAATAAAAGTGAACCATATTAGTGAATATTATTAAAGGCTAAGGACCATCTCGAGCACTATTTCGTTTACTAACAAGTTTATATAAATAATCCCATTTAGATTGATGTGTGTTATTATTACCGTTCAGTTGAGTTTACTATTATCTCAACTGTTATTCATATCTAAATATTTAAGTGGATAGCACGCTAGTACTTATTTATTGTAGTTGTGATGAGTTGATTTATGCTTTTCCTTAATTTTGTTTTACTATCGACTAAGAAATGCTCAAATTTCTCTGCTCTAAAGAGAAGAAGGATGTTTCCCTGTGTGTCAAATATTTAAATGCTCCTGGCTTTTATACATCAAGATGAATAGTTCCTTCTAGAGGCAAGAAAGGAAGGACATTGAGAAAGGGATCTACTAGTTAAGCTTCTTGTCAACTTTGCAAAATCGGGGATGCCTTGTTAAGTCAACCTCAACTTGTCAAAAGGTATGAAATTACAACTTTTAAGTAACAAAATTAGTTTTAAACTTAAGCTTGAGTCAACAAATACTTTCTGCAGTTAATTTTAGTCAGGTTTGAGTCGGGTCTAGCTAATTTGGAGGATTTTGTAACTGATGCCCCTAGAGCATCAGAATTTCTTGGTGGTATATTCGCAGAGGTCATATTACAAAACGTGCTTCCATAGGCAGAAGTTGTAAGGTTGATTTATAAAGGTGGAGAAGAACAAGGAAAACTTGTAGATAGCAGGCTTGCAACCATAATTATTGAAAAGGTCAATGTGTGCAGTTTATTGACAGGACCTAAACAATACCTTCTAATCCTTATGTATGCATGCACCTGTCAATGTGCATTCTCAGGGCCGGCCCTGAAGAACCCAAGCCATTTCAAATTTTGTGTCGTATAATAATACAAAGATATATACAATTCTTTACTTCTGAAACATTATTTTTTTCTTGAAGTTTCACTAGTAAAATCATTCACGAGTGTTTCATAATCAGGATTTAACATCATATCATCCTCAATGGATATTACGTGCCCCTAATCTTTATATCTAAAATAATTTTTGTGCCCCAAAAATTTGTTTTTTGCGGTGCCCCCATTCGTTAGCATAAGCCGTTTGTACTCAAGGCCGGCTCTGTGCATACTATCATTTCATATAATAAAATTTGTCAATTCTATAGTAACTATGAATATCAAATGTTATCATTACCAAGCTTATGTACAAGTGTGACCAACACAAGAGTATAGGTTGCAGATATCAAATCAAAGAAAAAAAACAGCCATTCTGTTTAAAAAAACACGGTGCACAATATATAATACTAAATTTCAAAGTAGCAAAATATATTTTTCCAAAGAGATTTATGAAGCAAAGTTATGCTGGTATATGATCAGTGTTCTAAGGAACTAATCAAAAAAAAATCTCCACTGTATTTCAATTAATGTACCAAATAGATCCAAATATATGAAATTGTTTACATGTATCCAGAATCAGAAATAATGTACACACACCTGTTCATACTCCTGCTCATCCAAAGTAGGAGGTGCGGAGCTAGTTCTAGCAGGTATCTGCAAAAAAAAGAAGTAATTGGAACGTAAAATTATACCTAAGGATATTGAGCGCCATGTAATTGATTAATTCTTACAAAATGCATGTTATGTAACAAAATATTAAGCTTACCTGCATTAAACCAGGGCTTATAGATCCAAATTGAAGTGGAAAAGGTCCTTCACCTGATTTATCAAGAACCAACACTGAATTAGATTATAATAGAGCACGAACATTTATATATTTGATAGAATTTTCCTTAAAAAAACTAAATGTTTCGTGAAAAAACGTGTGACCTTTCACAGGAGTTGAGGGAGCAAGAGTACTGGAGCTAATAGTCGTACTATTTGCAACTGGAGGTTTTGGTGCACTCAGGTTGCTGCTCTTCTGAGTCGTTGTATCAGTCGGCTTGACAGGTGCATCAGATACAGATCCTCCTGCTGCTGCAATAAGTATTATACAATAACAACTTATAATTAACCATAGTACACTAAAAACACCAAAAATCTGTAAAGTATCAAATAGTATCTCCAACTTTACATGCAATTACAATTTCAAATTTGGTCATCAAATAATTAATCCGCTATTCATTCTATTATTCATACTTGCAGCTAATACAACAGATTAAATGTCAATACATACCATGTGATGACATTTGGGATTGTGCACCATTTTGTATACCACTTGCTGAACCACCACCACCAGACGCAACGACTCTATATTGCCCTCCTTGCACATTGCTATTCTTCTTAAAACTAAAAAAATCCACCAAAAACACCAAAAATCATCACACAATTTTAACAAATCAGAACAATGTTATATATCAAAATAACTCGAACCCTAATGTACCTTCTATTCGAAGGTGGATGGGCATTCCCACCACCACCGCCACCTCCCTTACCACCACCCGAATAACGTGGACTGGAACGACTTGCTTTCCTATACTGTAGCAGCTCGTTTTTACCAAATCTTGATTGATTGTAGGACATATATGATATATCCAAACCCCAATAACATGCAAATTCCTAAAAATATAAATATAACATACAGATCACATCAAATTATGGACAAAATCAAATCAAAATCACGCAAATCACTGATCAAACATACGTCCATAAATTAACATGAAAATTGAAACAAAGTAGCTATGGTAATGTAATAAATTAACATAAGAACGTGTGGTGCGAATTGAAAAAGCAAACCTGAACGTGGAAGAGTAATGTGATGTGTGTTTATGGCAATGAGAAGAGAAGATGAGGCTCAATGAATGAGAGTGATTTCTTTTTGTAAGAAAGGAAGAAAATTAAGGAGACGAAAATATATGTAAAATATAGCAATAATATTATTACAAAATTCGAATATATCTCGAGCAATGCCTTTATTTTTTAGTTAGTAGTAGTTATATTTTTAGTAAAGTTCGAACATTTATTTATTTTTGTCGAAGATGCCACCTCAAACGCCACCCACCAACAAGTTATACTTCTACTACGGCCACCGTAAACCCACCCAAAACCGACCCACCGTCCAGGGCGGCCTCTTCACCAACCGCCGTACCATAAACCCTAATAAAGTTCCCATTTTGACCCGACCCACCACCTTCAATTTGGATAATTGGGACCCGGATTCAACCCAATCATCTCAACCCGTTACAGACCCATCTGCCCATTTCTTCTCTGTAGCTCAATCTTTATCTCCAATTGCTCGTTTCATTGTTGATTCTTTCAGAAAGCATGGCCAGTGGGGCCCACAGGTTGTTTCGGATCTTAATAAGCTCAGACGGGTCACTCCTAAACTTGTTGCTGAAGTGCTTAAGGTTCAGACTGATCCAAGACTTTCTTCTAAGTTCTTTCATTGGGCAGGTAATACAAATGATAATATATGTTATGATTTGTATGTATGATGTATTGTGTGTTTGTGTTGCAAAATGTGATATTGAAAGTTTTAATTTTTCGGTCCCTAAGTATTGTGAGGGGTTAATGATTAGAGTTTATATAATGCAGGTAAGCAGAAAGGATATAGACATGATTTTGCATGTTACAATGCTTTAGCTTATTGTTTGAATCGAAATAATCAGTTTCGGGCAGCTGATCAAGTGCCTGAGCTGATGAACATGCAAGGGAAGGCGCCTACAGAGAAACAGTTTGAAATTTTGATTAGAATGCATGCTGATGCTAACAGAGGCCTTAGAGTCTACTATGTTTATGAAAAGATGAAGAAATTTGGAGTTAGACCGCGTGTTTTTTTGTATAATAGGATACTGGATGCTTTAGTTAAAACTAATCATGTTGATTTAGCGATTTCAGTTTATGATGATTTTAGAAATGAAGGACTGGTGGAGGAGAGTATTACGTACATGATCTTGATCAAGGGTTTATGTAAGGAAGGACGGGTAGATGACGTTTTTGAACTTTTGAATCAAATGAGGGAGACGTTGTGTAAACCAGATGTTTTTGCATACACTGCAATGGTACGTGTGTTGGTTTCGGAGGGTAACTTAGATGGGTGTTTGAAAATTTGGGAAGAAATGCTGAATGACAAGGTTCATCCAGATGTTATGGCTTATTCAACTTTGATTCTAGGTTTATGCAAAGGAAATCGGGTTCTGAAAGGTTACGAGTTGTTTAAAGAGATGAAAGAAAAAAAGTATTTGATTGATAGGGTTATTTATGGATCCTTGATCGAGGCATTTGTCGTGGAAGGGAAGGTTGGTTTGGCATGTGATTTGTTGAAGGATTTAATGGACTCCGGATATAGGGCTGATCTGGCTATATATAATTCACTTATAAAAGGTTTGTGCTGTGCCAACCACATTGAAAAGGCCAACAAACTATTTCAAGTCACAGTTCAAGAGGATCTACAACCGGATTTTGTAACGGTGAATCCTATTCTAGTTTCTTATGCAGAGTCGAAGAATATGGATGGCTTCTGCAAATTGCTTGTACAGGTTCAAAAACTTGGTTTCAATGTGATTGATGATATTTGTAGATTCTTCTCGTTCATGGTGGAGAAAGAGGATAGAGTAATGATAGCTGTAGAAGTGTTTGACTACTTAAAGCTGAAAGAGTATTCTAGTGTTTCAATATACAATATAATTATGGAGGCACTTTATCATATTGGGGAGGTTGATCGGGCACTAATTCTATTTCATGAGTTGAAGGATTCACACTTTGAACCTGACTCATCAAGTTATAACACTGGGATTAGATGTTTTACTGAAATAGGCGACATCCAAGAAGCATGTTCCTGCTATAATATGATAAAGGAGACGTCTTTAGTTCCCTCTAATGAGGCCTATTACTCTCTCGTTAAAGGGCTTTGTAAAACAGGGTATATTGATGAAGCTATGTTGCTTATTCGTGACTGCTTAGCCAATGTTACAAGTGGTCCAATGGAGTTTAAGTATAGTCTAACGATTCTCCACGTGTGTAAGAAAAATGATGCAGAAAAGGTAATAGAAGTTTTGGACGAGATGATGCAACAGGGTATGCTTCTGGATGAAGTTATATATTCCGCTATTGTCTGTGGCATGTGCAAACATGGAACGATAGATGAGGCAAAGAAAGTCTTCACCTATTTGAGAGATTGTAAACTTTTAACCGAAGCTGACTTGATAGTTTATGATGAAATACTTATTGACCACACAAAGAAGAAGACAGCAGACTTGATTCTTTCTGGGATAAAATTTTTTGGACTGGAGTCCAAACTAAAATCAAAGGGTTGTAAACTTTTACCAAGTTAATATCAGGTATCAAATTGATCTATTTTTAAGTATAGGAATATTTGTTACCCCATCATTCTTCGAGAAATCATAAAATACGAATAGAAAGTGCCACTATTTTATGAGTACCGTTGTTGTATACAACATCTGTGTCATGCTTAATCGTATGTTTATGTATGTGTGTGTGTGTGTATTAAATCTAACTTGCAGTCTGATGTACATGTGTCATAACATTCTAATAGATAACTTTATAATTTTGTTTCAAGTATACTTCACTCTAGCTATTTTGTATATATGAGGATAAAATTAGATTGCTTAATTACTAATTTTATTTTAAAATTGTAATAACCTTTTGCTTTTTAGAAAAAACACTTGATTTTAAGATTTAATTGGTTAGATAGCTTTGTCTGAACTTATCTTGAGTATAAGCAGATATGTCTTGCACCAAATATCACTTCAACATACTTAAAGCTCAGAAACCCGACTCTAGGATGAACAAGGTCCCTGTTTCTTTAGTTGAAAATGTTGTAGATATCTTTTTGTTTCTACATGGCGTATACTAAGCTTAATTATTTACCTGAAAAATCTAATTACCCACTCGAAGGTGTTAAATACTGAAATGAATCTTGTTCTTTGTTCAGTTTACTCTTTTATGTCGACTGTCCATGATCTGAAATGGTAAAACATGAGTATATGACTAAAAGTTTAAAACTGCAGTACCTAGCCTGCAAAATATGACATTTGCTCAAGTATGATACGCATCAGGAAGTTGTCTCATTAGAAAGATGGATTTTGGCTGCTATATATGAACTACAAGATGCATCTGCAAGAGAAGGTGTTCTCTGATCTTCAGTGCACAAAGGTTTGCAGTTATGTTTCTGTCATTATTATTGTTTATCAAATTCAGATCAAATTTTTTTGTCGCCATTTAATCTTGTTGAGAATTGCATATACAGTAAGAGCTAAGCTCAACATTGAAGAAGTTCGCAGTTAACTTCACCGCATCATATAACTAATGATCACTTGTAGGCAATAAAAATCTATAGTAAAACTAGAGACTGATAGATAGAGCCGGTAATGTACTTACTTGCATTGCTTATAGTAGCCTGTCCTATATGCTGGGTTAAACCCAATATGGTAGTATGGGTTTTGGAGGTTCAAGACAAGCATGGGGAGTATAATAATTGTATTTAGATAATTAATATAGATGGTAATAATTATATATGGACAATTATTATAGATGGTATGTCTTGGGTAGGTAATTAGATACCAAGTATGATTAGACTTGTATAACAAGTATGGTAAGTTTTGGTGGCTAAGTTTGTGATGGCTATATATATGTAATCATATTATGTTTGATATGTAATGCGTAGGTATTGTTAGGCTTAAGTATTCGTGAGATTGGTTGTATTATTGATAATTGTTTTGACTAATAATACAAGTTGGAATGTGAGTTTTCCGCGTCATATAATTTTGTTATGTATGTTTTGTATTAGTTGGTTATCTCGAGTTTTGCTCCCTGACACTATATATATATATATATATATATATATATATATATATATATGAATATTTCTTATGTCACTCAAAAAATGTACTAGTTAAAAAATGTGTGGGGAGAAAACTAAGATTTTAATAAATATAAAATAAAAAGTCTCAATAGATTATCATACATATATCTTTGGAGTGACCACTTATAAACATATTGGACAAATACATGTTATCGCTGTAAGCTTGTTTCTTCCCCTACTGCAAACATGCTCAGTTAATGTGAGGAAAGTATTACCAGATGACTCATAATACAACATTATCCTTGAAGAATTTGACGCGCCTTGACAAAAAATCATTCATCTCGTCATTTGTCTGAAGAACCAAGTAAACTCAGACAACACTGATGTGCTCAAAGGTCTTCCATAACTTAGTAACATACAACCCAAACGTAGTCAATATGTGCAGGGATATTAAGCATGTGCTATTTTACTAGTATTTCTCATCCGTTGGACAAATAATGATTATATAAGTCTTATGTTATATGGTAGGGTCATTTAGTAATAATTTCTTCACTTTGAGTTTTCTGTTGTATGCAACAAGCTTGCATGATCTCATATCCTCCTATCTATGTGTAATATACTAATATGCCAGATATTAGCATTCCAAAGAGTTTTACCTTGCTTTAATGTGATCTTTTCACTTATAGTGATTGTTATTTTCTTTTTACCTATTCTTAGTTTAAATTTGTTGAAGATTGTTGAAAGTAAAATGAAAAATTGATGTGTCCTTCCATCTGTCTTGAGTGAAAATTCTAGAGGTGTGTTGTTTTTTATTATTTCCTTAATATTTAACATTTAAGAAATGCTGGCTACCACATTTGCTTACTAGTGAACATAAACTGTAAATTTCTCAAATTCTTATTTTAGTATTAATTTTTGACATTGCCAGTGGCACGTGGAATGGAATATGCAATACACATGCCGTCAGACTTTGCATTCCATGAACAAACAAAACACATCAGAGAGAATTTGAGAAAAGGTATCACTGGGGTTACACATTTGCAATCAGCTCAACAACCTGCTAATTTCTTTGTTAAGTCGATATCAGATGCTGCTTTGATAACTTCTTTTGAACTCGCAACTTGAGACCTCAGTGCGTATTAGTATTGCAGATATAGCATATAAACTTTAAATTTCGTGCAACAGTATTTCTCAGTGTGAATGAATATACCACTAAGACTTCAATCTGTGTGTAAGAAGCTGTTATGTGAATATTGATTAATCTCAAATATTGGTTGCTTGAAAGTGTGTCACTAGTGTAATAACGTATTGACATATGTTGCAGAATTTGCATACTTTGCCTAATATATTTTTGAGTTGGGAAGAATCGTTAGGTGATTTGTCATAATTTGTTTTACAATTAAAATCATAAATTTCTACGAAATATATACATGAGTTTGATATAGTTGAACCTGGATTATATTAGATTTTTAAAGGATAATTGCTAAGAAAATAATCAACATATTGAACGCGTTGAAATTCTACAATCTATTATTATATATAGTTTAAAGTAACGTTTCTCACGATTTTTCAATAATCATACATAGTATATATTTTTGTACATATATTTATGCGTTAATTTTCATTAAAAATTCTTCCTTCAACCCTCATTTCTTCCGCATAATTTTTCATACATTTCAATCAAATAAAACAGAGTCGGAAAGACGAGACACATATATACCACCAAATGTAATATTTGGATTAAATTTAGTGAAATATTCTTAAATAAAGTATTAATAGATGCATGATATATAGGTCTTCAATTAATACTACATTTTAAAAAGTATTTCATATAATTTTTGCCGTAATATTTAATCAATTCTCTTAACTTTAATCAATTATCTATTTATCTTAACCACTTGTATTAGGAAAGAATTAAGGTATAGGTTTGACCGGGTCCAGCTCATACCTTACCTAACGCTGAGTCGCTGACTTTTACTTGGTCACCATCATCATATCTATCTCCTTTTGTTTTTTTCTTTTTGAACCAAAATTTCAAGCTTCCTATGAATAATAAATTTTCATTTTTCGCGTCCAGTATAATACAACGGGATGTGACCACGGCGAAACAAGGTTGCAAAGGACACAATAAAAAAATGCTTCGCATGTGTGTGCATTAAGGACATTCAACAAGATTGATTGAAAAGAATAGATCAAATACCAATTAAATATTTATTTTAGATTATGCCATTCAACAAGCAATTTGACTATCCTTTAAAAATTAGAATATTTAACACCAGTCACATTCATTCGTAGTTTCACTTGCTTATTCAGCAAGACCCCGTTCCAAAATTTTGTCAATGTGCGTCTCTTTCTGCCTTAAAAATTTTCATTTTTTTATTGCAGTTTACGCTATTAATTTAAATTTTGTCAACATGTAATATTTTAAAAAATGGAGGACTCGGTGCATAAATATTTTCCTTTTCAATATTTTGTCAATTATATGTAATGGTTTTTGGTGTAATACTGGTTTATGCTCCCTATTTAAAATTTCGAAATACTATTGCCATTTTAAAATTTTAGTGTATAAATAATTAACACATAAAATATTCGAACCATTTCGTGTAAAGTCACAAATGCAAAACAATTGAGCCGGTTACAACCCTCGTGCGAAAGACACATGCATATATATATGAAATTTTTGCACGACTTTACTAAATAAAGTAAACCAATAGAAATAGTGGTCTCACGTTGAAAAAATATAAAATCTGTTTGGATTATTTAAAGATAAAGATGAAGAAGGATCAAAATCAGAATCGAGAAGGGTGTATAAATAGTCAACTGCCAAACAGCTGCAACCTGACCCACTTTGTAAACAGCGACTCATCTACACACTCTACATATCTTCAACCAAAATACCAACAAATATAAGCCGCAAAACTTTGACATTTTAGTTTGCTTAGCAAGCCAAAATTAAGGGATGGAAAAAAGAAATAATAAATACTCCTCCGTAATTTTCATTTTTAGTATAAAAGTTTAAGATTTAAAATTTTATATAAAAGGTAAAATTTTAAAAATAATATTTAAAGATATATTTTTTATAATATTAATATGCGTACAAAAATTAAAATAATAAAAATTATGAGATGGAGGGAGGGAGGAGTAATATAATGATTGAGCTGGCTTTCATTAACGAGCAGCAAAGTTTGAAATATATGATATTGACTCTTTCAATAATTCATTGCTTCATTCGTTTTCTTTGTCATTCGTAATTTTGTAAGTACTCTCTCTTCATTTTCTCTTTGTGATCATCTTTTATATTGTATCTCTCTTGTTCCTTTGGTTCTTGTAGTTTCTTTGATTTAAAATGTTCAGTTGCATGATTTATATACTCGAATATTTATAACAGCTTAGCAAATAACTAAGAATATTTATACTATAGCTTCAATACTCGAAATTTTATTAATGAATATTTGCTAGCTAAAGGCTTTCATGCTGCTGTTCATCATTAATGACATGAATATTTTGATTTGATGTAATATTTTGTGAGTCTCGTTGATTAATTATAAGTTCAATTGAATAATATTCTTGATTAATTAGTAAATATTTTTGGTCAAAAAATCTATTAATTTGTAACAGTTCAACTGTAATGCTTTTATGTTTGGAACTTTGATCTCAGTGTTCAAAGTTTAAATTTCCTTTCTTCTATTACAATATTTGGCTTCTTAAACCTTTGTTGTGCCTCAGGAATTTACCACCAAAAAGCCATAAAGTTGATTCTTGAATCTTGAAAGCCTGTATCAAATAATCTGGACAACAAAAGCAATGAAGTGCTTCCCATATCTCAAAGAGAAAATTAGAAGTAGGCAACAGAGATCAGCTCCTATATTGAAGACACAAAATCATTCGAGCACTTCAAATTTGTCAACTTCTGGGAGAGTGACCCAGTCTTCCAGTTCAACCATTTCGTCGCGTGGTATACCTGAATTATACGAAGAGAAAGCTCAGAATTTGAGAATTTTTTCATTTTCAGAGTTAAGGCGTGCAACTAATGATTTCAGTAGATTACTTAAAATCGGGGAAGGAGGGTTTGGGACAGTGTATAAGGGTTTGATCAAGCCTGTTGATGGAAGAGGAGATCGGATTGTGGTAGCGATTAAGAAGCTTAACAAGGATGGATTTCAGGTTGGTCTTGTACTGCAAATTTTAAATTCTCTTTTGTTTTCTCTAAAAGACTTTAGAATGTTAGGCCTTAAATTTTAAAACTCAAAATGTAGGTTTCATGATCACATACCTGTGCAGTTCATTTTTATGTTAAGTAATCTAAGGTGTGAATGTAATGAATTCATGGTATTAAGTTACACATGTAGGTTTTATGATCACATAGTTGTGCAGTTTATTTGAACATGATATCTGTGTAAGTAATCTAAGGTGCAAATGTAATGAATTCATGGTATAAAGTTGCACATGTAGGTTTCATGATCACATACCTGTGCAGTTCATTTGAACATGATATTTATGTTAAGTAATCTAAGGTGCGAATGTAATGAATTCATGGTATAAAGTTACACATGTAGGTTTCATGATCACATAGTTGTGCAGTTTATTTGAACATGATATCTGTGTAAGTAATCTAAGGTGCAAATGTAATGAATGCATGGTATAAAATTATGCATATATTAGGCCATCATTGAAATATAGGAGGAAATTAAATATTAAATATTTAAAATATCAATTCGTTTTCTTTGACTAACAAACACAAGAAATGATTACAACTCAGTAATGTTTTATAGCTTACTCTAAGAGTTAGTAATATTGTTTTGCAATTATTTGCTTATATTTTAAATTAACAATTGTGATTTTAGGCTTTGTGTTCAAATTTCAAAATTAAGTTGGATCGACTTTCACTGAATTTTTTTTAAGAAATTTGTTTCTTTCAATTTTTGGTGAGCATAGATTGTTTTTCGTGCATTAATATAATTAATAGAAGTAATTGGTAAGTTGTAAAGTAGACTTGTATGAAATTGATGTCGTACAAAATTTGGCTTTTTTTTACCATTTCAGTGAAATATTTGACTACAAATAATTAAACGAGTGGAGTGGACAAGATTCTAGTGAGACAAGTAACAAGTAGTCCATATGTACAGAGCATCAATAGAAATAAAAAAAATTAATGTGATCGTTGAAATTAAATAATATATATTTGACAAGTTGACAAGTCGCACATCTGAAAAGGGTACTAGCTCAGTTGATTACTGGACCATCTCATATTCAGCCTGATTTTCTTTCTAAATAGTGTTATTTCCAGTGTTATTATAACTTTACATATTTTGATAACCTAAGATGTCTATATAATATGTGTGATAATTGTTATTGTGCTGAATTATGATCATAGGGTCATAAAGAATGGATATCAGAAGTTCAATTTCTCAGTGTTGTGGAGCACCCAAATCTTGTCAAGCTAATTGGATATTGTGCTGTTGATGGAGAAAGAGGAATCCAACGGCTACTCATATATGAGTTCATGCCAAATAAAAGCCTTGGAGACCATATGTTTAACAAGGCCTATGTGGCTCTTTCTTGGGAAAAAAGGCTAAAGATTGTGCTTGGAGCAGCTCAAGGATTAGCCTATTTGCATGAAGAATTAGAAGTCCAGGTTTGAATTTTCGCGGAACACTCTTTCATTCTGATTCTTGTAGAGAAAACAGTGCAATGTTTGTATTGTTTAGTCATTATATTGAGAGAGAAAATGTGCACAACTGGTAAGAAAAATAAAATATTTCATCGTCCAAAGATATTTTGAACTTCAATTAAAGAGTGTTGATAAGTATATGATAGTTCTACATACATTAATACCTGAGGTTATGTTGCTGCTTTCTCTGTTTGTAATGTATCCAACAGTCACATGTGTTGCTGACTTCGTATTGATTTCATTAACTAAATATAGGTAATATATCGAGACTTTAAGTCATCAAATGTGCTGTTGGATGAGGATTATAATCCAAAGCTTTCAGATTTTGGACTTGCCCGGGAGGGGCCAACTGAAGGGAATACTCATGTCTCAACGGCTGTAAGTAGACACTTGTTCTGCATTAGCATTCCATGATGGCAAACCAGTGAATTCGTCTTTTACTGCATTTTTATATCCATATAATTTACTCCACGCCACACTAATCATGAACAGACTAATTAGAAATTTTAGTGTATGTTACAGCATAAAACATCTGGGTATTAAGTTCCATAGGTACAAACATGTATGTGGTTTGGGTGGCTGAACATAGATATGAAACACATACCCTTTTTTTGTTACATGCATGAATGACTTTGTGAACTTGCTTTTCATGACTAGGTTATGGGAACACATGGTTATGCAGCTCCAGATTATATTGAAACAGGACACCTTACGAGTAAAAGCGATGTCTGGAGTTTTGGTGTGGTCTTGTATGAGATATTAACTGGCAGGCAGTCATTTGAAAGAAACCGACCCAAAACAGAACAGAAACTATTAGATTGGGTGAAGCATTTTCCATTTGATAGTAAGAAATTTGATTTGATAATGGACCCAAGACTTGAAAGTCAATACTCGTCCCCTGCAGCTCGAAAGATTGCAAAATTAGCCGATAGTTGTTTAATGAAGAGCGCTAAAGATAGACCAACAATGAGTAGGGTGGTGGAAATTTTAAAACACATTATTCAAGTTTCAGGTGAATGCGACTCCTCTGCTGAAACTTTTGTGTTCTCTGACGATGAACCAGTTGAGCAGAACAGATCACCAAAACAAGAGAGAGTGTCGGAATCGGCAAAAAGGCGAATGTTACACCTGGCTAAATTAGGTGACCATGTTAATGGACTCAGTAAAAGAGGATTTATGATCATGCAAAGAACCAAAGTACCTTAGAAAACTGTGTCATTGCAACATTTCATTTTGTGGATTATTCTCTCTCCTGACTACAGATAAGTAATGAGAGATGCAGATAGGGAGCTATCTATATAAAGAACTAAGTTTTACTAGTAGAGGAGCTGTGATTTTACTGAATTTCAGATAGTAGCTATGTGACAGGTGAGTATATTTATATTTACATGTATACAAGCAGAGAATGTTTTGGTAGCCTTTGATATTTTTGTTTATATCTAGATGTAATCTTTATTTATTGGTTAAGTTTGGAATTTTGATTCTTTTCCGTGATTATAATCTTTAAGGAATTGTATGTTATATCTTCCCTTAACATTCCCTATAACTCATTGATTTACTAGTTTGAGAGTTGCTACTTGGGCTGATTCAGTGGTTTTCTTACTATATTAGTGTTGTCTTTCAAAAAATTTCAATTGTTTCTCATATGCCAAGAGTATTCACAGAAATATCACTGTGGAGAGACTCGTAAGTAGAGTAAGGTCAAGACGTGCATCTCACCCTATCCGAATTCTACTGTCAAAAATGTTTGATTCAGTCATTAAATCACGGTGATTAAGAAACAGATGAATTCTGTGAATGCAATTTCTTCGTTTTGCTCTTCAATTAGGCATTCTGCATGTGACTTCAGTTTTCTAACAGATTTTAGCTAAGTACATACAGGTTATGTATATTAAAAACATGTTTAGCCATTGATTCTGAAGTATTGGAAGTAAGATGCCATACTTCAGTAGAATCTCAAAATTTAGAACCGCCAAGTTTTATTATAGGAAGTCCTAAAATGGCTAAAACCTGAAGGGTAACAATAAATTTTATGGTGACCAAAGAACCTTTACTGATAGTGATAAAGCTGATGAAACAAAAATTACCATCAAATTACATTTTACCTAGAGAATTATATCAACAATAATTTAAATTCATATTTTGACAAAATTATATCGTCTGATTTTCTTCCTTCACGCCAATCACTTGCGACAACTTCATGTCCACTAATTATTGTCACAACTTTTCTTAGATAAATTCCACCAAGATTTGCATTGCCTCTATGTGATCTTCTTCATCGTAAAACTGGGATTTATTGCAAGTCGACACTGATATCATTCTCGTATAATCTTATTCTTTGTAATATGATTAGGACACAGCAATCTGCAGAACTTTAGAAGAGGCAGATGATTTATTGCCTGACTTTGTTGTTGATCTCTTGGAAGACGATAAATTCCACTTCTTTTCACTCCCTTCATCTATGTCTATTTGTTCTTGCCTACATTCTTGGCTACAAAATGGAGTATCTCCTCTGCAATGACAATCAAATTTAAATAATCAAAACATTATGTACATAATATTCAAGAAAGTCAATTTTTTGTGAGATTTGAAACTTTGATCTTAAAATAGAAAAGTGTTGCAAGTTTACAAAATTTACATGCTCCAAACTCTTATTTGTGACCATTACTGAATTATTTCTCGTATCATTGGAAAAATCTAAAAGAAATAGGACAAAGATGAGATTAATAAAGTACCTGTACATAAAGATGTCATTGTTGTTATCCAATGGTTTGTGGCAAAGAAAACAAGATTTAAGAAAATGTGGCACTTCACATCCTGTGCAGAATAGCCCAGTAGTTGTCATTGTTTCTGTGGAGATAGATAATAGAGGTTGTAGTTGCTAAAATAAACCTGGTGTGAAGGTTTAGATATTTAAAAGAAAAGATGATGCTTTGAAATGTGGTTGTGGAAGCACAAGGTGAGCAGTGCTGATTTATAACACAGCTGGTAGGAGAGACAGGTGATGATTCTGTGATATGTGGATCATGGTAAGATTTGTGGACTGCTGTAATTTGGGGCTGAAGTTTATATAATTATATAAAGTTTGTTTCGATTAATTTATGCTTGAAGTATTTTTAACAGGATCTAATTTATCAGTAATTAATGGACAATTTTTTTTTTCAAACAGTATAGATATTAACAGAAACCTACTATAATGTACTTGGTCAAAAAATATACAGAGCATTCACCCTGAATAGGTGCATCATTATTGAAATTAAAATATTCAATAGAATCAATAGAACACTTTTAAAGAAAAACACAGAGTTGAAATAATTACTCCCTCCCTTTCATCCATCCAATTGTTAATATTTAAATTGAACATGCAGATTAAAAAAGAGAAGAAAAAGTGATTTAGTTAATAGAATTTATTGAAATTAACAAAAAATAAATGTTATTTCAGAAAATGTTAAAAAGACAGATGAGATATTTCAAGAAGTACCAACAAACAGATGGGAGGGTGAGTATATAGTATTGTTTATATTCTGTGATCTGTGAAAAATAATTTGGGTCCTAATTTGGTGAAGACTGAGATCATGGGTGTGATTGGTGAAAGCCACCTAAAGTGGTCCTCCTATATCTTAATGTAATGGTGCAGAAACCAAGGGGCTGAATCCAAGGGTAATAAGTATACAATGAATCTATTAGAGTAGAGTACATTTTAACCTCTCTGTTTTTTCTTTTACTTTCTGTGCATTGTGAGTTTGCTTCCAGAACAAATTTTTACAATTTTCATTGTCTCAAGCAGATGCATGCAATACGTGGCAGCTAACAATTGTAGAAGAAGTGATTTTACAAATTTCAGATTCTTAACACTCCAGACCACGCACACATAGTATATGTGAGTGCTGTCGGAGATATCACAGTCCCCTAGGTTATGGACGGTGGAAAGTGAAAATCTGTTTGGGAACAGCATGCAGTTGCAACCATAACTAAAGATGCCTTGGACCTTAATTTTTGTAAACTGTTTCCTCAACACTTGTTTATTTCTTTGTTATTAGCACGAGTTGGATACTGATGTAAAATATAGTCACGAAAATTTAAATTTTTATCTTTATGGATTCATGAATATCGGGGTGAGCCAGAGTCGGACTCAGACCTGAGACCGTTTATCAATTGGCCTATTCAATTATGCTTAAATCATCCGGGACTTAATTCTTAAAATTCCAAATCATTTTCGTTTCTGTTTTACATTTCTATCAATCATTTAAACCGCCCCATGGTATATGACATATAATATATCCATTTGTGTCACTCGTGAGGGAGGAGACAGAGAAATAAAGAGAAGTTATGAATTGCAGAGCTAATTATTGGGAACCCAGCGCAGCCCATGCGGTGCTGTCGCTGTTCCGGAAGCTGTGGTGCTAAATCAATTGGTTAGATTGGATTCCAGCTAAAGAATAAATAGAGCAAAACAATGACTTGAAATATATTACTTTTATAGTAGAGGTAGTTGAGAACTGCAAATGACACTCAATATACAATTCATAGGGCCTTGATTATCGAATATGGACTCCATAACAAGTTTTAAATGTAAAGACTGGAACAGTGCTAGCGACCTACTCTTAAGTCTTAATAATACTGTATGGAGTATTTTGTAATGTGTCCGGATCGTTAAAAAGCTATTGTTACAAACTTACAACCATTTATTCGCTATAATTTTTCCCGAATAGGTTTAATATAAGAAATTTTTGTGAATTAGGGGTCATGTCATCTATCTATCCGCTCTTCTATAGCAATTTTAGAGTATGCAGAAAATTATAACAAATAAATAGTTAGCAACATTCGCTTGTCAGGGACCGACTTCCTTTTATAATATACATACAATTAACAAACATAACATGATTTAGATTAGATTTATAAATTACACTTTTTAGGAAATTAATCTAATAGTTATGTACATTCAGAGTAAGTTTAATCTAAACTAATCAAATAGTTACGTACATTCAGAGTGAGTTTAATCTCAACTAATCTGCTATCAAAGTAAAACCTATGGTAGCCATAAGAATGAAAGTAACATGGACAGAGAGATTTGAATCAGTTTGAAGTAAATGCATTACATATTTGGACCAAACTCTCGGCTTGCTACAATAAAAAAGGAACAATCCAACAGAAGAACCTCCTTTTGAGGCTGATTCATAATTCCAGTCAGCAGAAAAACTAAAATAACATGTAAACAAGACTCTGCATCAGATAATCGAATGCCCTGAAGGCATTATGAAAGAGCCAAAAGTGATACAATTATAAAATTAAAGAATCATGGAGAACTTTCCACACTATCCTGAAAGGGCAGAATTGAGGGCACTATGCACATCCACTCCAATTTGGGCTTCGGTTTCCAAGTCAGTCGAGGCTGAGGTCAGCTTCTGGGTGAACTCTGCCAACCCTTTCTGGACCTGATTTGAATCAATCTGATCGAGTGGAACAGCTTCAACAGCAACTATATCTGCATAGGAATTTGCATGGACAAATGCAAAGCCACTGCTGACAAAATACTTTTTCACATCGTTTCCTTCGTGTACCCGACATTATACATGTCCAGGAAGGATACCATCTGTCCAGTTGTTGCTGGAACTATAACCATATCAACCCGTCAAGCCACAAACAAACAGCACATGTCCTTTCATTTACAACCACTTGATGAAAAAACCACAAGCATATGATAAAAATCATTCATCATTTGTCTCCATTTCCATGACAAGGGAGCATACATGTTACATGAAGCACAACAATAAATGGTAACCATGGCCAATATATTTATATACATAGCCAAATTAACTGTAGAGTCTTGCTTTTACTGCATCTGATTTTATTATTTTTCCTATTTTAATCCTGTTAGTAATTCACTTTTTGCTTAACTGCTACTTTTACATGTCCAGGACAAGTCATATATGCCCCCAATGACACAGGACAACAATTAAACAAAGGATATATGGAATAACCACAATAAAAAGACAATTCTGGATGTATAAACAGCAGAAAAACCACCACCCCTTAATAATAAGGTATCCTATATTAAGGATTTTATTATGAATAATAATCTGAGTCTTTGTGCTCTTTTAGAAACTCGTGTTAAAGTAAAATCATCTAAGTCTTTATCTACTATTTTATGTCCTAAATTCAGTTGGCATTTCAATTATGATTCTCACTAGATTGCAACTCGTAGGCCATAACAAAGAGAAAATCTCAATTTCACCACAAACCCTAAAAGCTAAACCAAGTAAAATCTTAATAATAAGAACCCTAGTTAATAAACTAAAAAAATCAGTTTTAATTAGTTTACTAGAAAATCTAATATTTAACTCTATTTCTAACTAATAACATACAATAAATACAATTTCTTATTTTAATTCCGAGATCTGCTTCACCCAAATAATTTGGGGTAAAACTTAAGAGGCATTACTGACTGAGAGATACAGTAGAATATTACTTTTATATTATTGCTACATGCTTGTCTCTTAGCAACATATTTACTGTGACCAATACAGGGAGCAACAAATTGAAGATCCGCACATGAAGTCTAATAGGACATACAAAGTTTTCCATCAATGTATTGATGTTGTGTATAATTATCCTATGTAACTCAGAGTAATCCCTGCTATACCATATTCCCATGTGATATTGGTTTTTTGCACTTGCAGTTTGGGCTACTAATTAACTTAGTGATGAATCTTCTGGTGCAATGACGAAAAGATGCATGAGGAGAAGTGTGTGAAGCAGGGGTAAATATCTTAGATACAGCATGTGTGGAGGTATTATAATTTAGGCATAGGAGGTAATATATCAACAAGAAATGGCAAAATTTTATTTGGTATTCTTTTCTATGATTTGCTGATACATGGAATATCACTCATTCTATAAACTAAATTAAATATTTGGAGCTAAAATGATAAGAATAAGAATGAAAATAAAAAGAATAGACATCACTAGATTTGGTATTCAGCTATTTATTTAGTGATTCAGCCATTCATTGTGCACCAGAAATCCAGATTTTGTTTACTTTCACCTTGTTGCAACGCGCAGTCCATATACTAGCATATATGTAATATAGGACCTGAAAGCCATATATCGAATTTCATCCAACAAAAAAAATAAGCATGTTAAACATAAAAAGATAAAAGATGTAATGACTCGCATATTATCTGAGTACTGATCAAATAACATACAGCAGAATGCAGAATACAGAATACAAAATATTTGAGGGATGATCACAAGGTGACTTAAATGATGTTTCAATACAATTCGATGCATAATACAACACAAGTAAGATTCCAGTTTCACACTTTCACCCATTAATCTACTACCCTTGTACCTTAACCCAAGGTTTTCATTTTCCAAGTCCCTCTATTGGAATATCTTCGAACACCGTCTTACTAATACTTTCATCTCCTAAATGTGCATCTGGGATCGCTATCGTGGTTAGTTGATGACCAGCAATTCTAACAAAACCTACCTGGAGCATCTTACTACTGTTTTCACTACCTAAATTTATAGCCGCTATCAATAATCTGGTTAGTAATGAATTGCAACTCTAAATTCCAGTAAGACAAAAATTTGTTTCTGAAAAGACCCCGGCTTTGACAATGCAATAACAAAAATAAAACACGCGACCACAATCCAATACGATATTATAAAGTACATTTGCAGAAAATGAACACAACCCCACATCGAGAAATCATAAACCCTGTTCGAAAAACAAAGTAAAGGCCGTGAACTCGAAAAAAGCAAAAAAAAAAAACATGGTACCTCTTTACTAGCAAGCTGGGTCAATGTTGGGAACAATCTTCTTCCATGCTTGTACAAACGCCCTATCTGTGGGTGGGTGCATTGGCCTTTAAGTTGGTTGAGAAACGGCGGGTCATGATGCGGGTGGCGCCAAAATTATATCCCCGTAAATATTCGTCCTATGCACCGAACACTTTTTAAATATTTAAAATATATTTATTATAATTAATATGTTTTATTTTATATATTATAATTTTTTTAATATATTTACATTTTATAAATTTAATTCAAAAATATTATTTTATTCTTAACTACATTTGTTAATTATATGGTTGTTCTTATATATATTGCATATCTATAAAAATATTAAAATATTAATATAATAAAATATTTTTAGTTATATTTTATATATATTATATAAAAATAATATTTATATAATAATTATTTACTTATAATTTACTTTAGAATATGTACATATTTATAAAAATATTATAATATTTTTATTATTTGTATTTGTATTAAATATATGAAATTAAATGAATTATAATTTAAATTATAAAATTTATAATGATTTTATAGCCTTTATTTGATATAGGATTTTAATTTAATGTAATTTAGTTTTATGTAACTATATCAAACCATGATAAGCACATGACCACATTAACTCCTTTACTCCGATTATATTATACTAGATTTAAACTCGTGCGATATATTTTATTTGATAACTTAATATTAATATTAATATTTATTTATCTTTTTAATTATTTAAATTGAAATTATTTATCTTTATTCGTATTTTAAAACTAATAATATGAATATCTTTTTAAAATATTATAAATACGATTCAAATCTTATTAACAATTTTCTTCCTTTCTTTTTCCTTATAATAATAACCTTCGATTTTGCTCCATATCTGTAATCGTATTATCATCCACTTTTTAAATATTATACCGGTAAACGTCATTAAATTTGTCCATACACAACTCACATGAACCCTTATTTCATATCGAGTACTAAATTTTTTATATACCATGAAATCTTTGTTAGTATACTATTAATTGATTAATTGTAATTATAAATAATTATATAATATTAAATAAGTGTTAGAAATTAATTTATGCATCTTTTATTATTTACAACTTAATTATATAATATGATGTAATTGTTAGTAATCGATTTTTAAAATTTTATTAGTATTTAGATAATATATCTTTTACTCTTATTATATAATATATAATTTAACCCGTGTAATGCACAGACATTTAATTTATTTTTTATTAATTTAATCATTTATTTTGAAATATTAACACGTTTATAAATTAATGAGTTTTAGTATATTATTATATAATAAATATTTTTTGACTTATTTAAATTATATACACATATATTATTTAGAGCTTATAAATAATATAATTCTTAAGTGCTTAAGAACTTCTAAAAATAATGAAAATTATATTTACATTTGATATATAAATTGGTAAAATTTATTTATAATGACAATATAGGTACATGAGTTAAAAATATTAATTTTCTTTCTAAATATGATTTTATTATAAAATATTTAACTAATATTATATTCTTGTAATTAAAAGCTAAATAAATTAAAATAGTGTATCAATATTTATTAGATTATATTGTATTATATCTTGATTTTGAGTCATTTGACCAGTTGCAAGTAGGGGTGCCCATAACCCGATTAAACCGCCTAAACTGACCCAAATTGACCCTATTTTTAGCCGACCCAACCCGAGTTTATCTAAATCGAATTTTGATTGGGATTAAAATTATTAAAACTGAATTAAATGGGTTGGGTTAGAGTTTTAATAATTTTAACTCAACCCAACCCGACCCGACATACAAATAGGTATCTTCTTAATTTATGTATTATATTTGTATTTTTATGTTCATATATGTATATATAATGGATTATTGTGTATTTTTATCTCTCTATTTTGTTTCTCACTTACTAATATGGTTAATTCGTATCATTTACTAAGATTGTGCACATCAACTTACTAATATTGTTAATTATTTTTTTATTAATTATCACTTTCTAATATTGTTTGCTTTTTAATTTTTTTAAGGTTGTAACATTTTGGTTAAGAAATGTAAACTATTGAACTATCGGAGTTTTATTATCAAGTTTTCAATTTTTATTTTTAAATACTTTTATTTTATATTTAACTCATTCAACCCGAACCAACCCGACCCGACCCTTAGCATAGTTAGTAAGGTTGAGTTATAAAATAATTTTTTTTATAATGAGTTAAAATTTTATAAACCCGAATTAAATAGGTTGGGTCAGGTTATTGCTTGGAACTCGCCCAAATTGACCCGCAGGCACCCCTAGTTGCAAGTTTAAGTAATTATTTTAATAAAATTTCCCCCGTATATAAAATGGATAAATTATATATAATTCATTTTTAAGTTTAACAATTTTAAAAAATTATACTTGCTCAAATATATGCATTCGTAACTCGACAAATCAATAAGGTAAATATACCCATATATTTGTTATTATTTTTACAAATAATATATTAATATGTTATTCATAATATTCGAACTTAAATTATTATTATCATTATTTGATTTATAGATATCAAATTTAATTGTATCGTTAGCGGATATCGAACACTTAATTTTTGTTCATATTTAAATACGATGTTCTTAACGATTATTATATACATATAAAATGTAAAAATCTATTTGATTATTGTGAAATTAAAATATTTAATTTATGTGAAAATTTAAAAAGTAATATGAATATTAATTTTTAATTTCATAATTTGGACCATGTCAATAGCATACAAATGAATTTAATTAGTTACAAATTTATGTTTTTATTATAGAATAACACTCCATCCCATTTTAATTGATATTTAATTTTTTGACACATATATTGATGTGTAAAAAAATATAGTTATACTTGATATAAAATTTAATTTTTATATTAACTTTTTAGATTATGAACTTTAATTAATATAAATATTAAAAATAATAATTATATTTTAATATAATTTTTCTATTACCTCAATTTACGTGTTAAAAAGTCAAAAACAATTACAATGTGGAATAGAGCCTAGAGGGAATATCAATTTTTAAAATTATATTAGTATATTTAGACATATGAATATGTTATTAATATCGAATTGTTAACATTTAATAATATTTCAATAAACTCTATCTTAAATATTATATATATATGATATAATTTATTAATTATATAAATATACAAAGCTCAATAAACTTTATTATTTAATATTAGTTATATTAATATGTTGGACCGTTAAAGCATGTTGTAGATTTATTAGGAATATTAAATACCATCTTGATTATATAGAATATATTTATAAGCGTGATTATAAGTAAAAATTAATTATATAAAATTATGCAGTTGATAGGATTCGACCCCTAGAATATAATTGATTAGAATCGAAAAGAATTATTTAAAAATATATATATATTTAGATAAAAATAAATGGGGCACAGTAAATCGAGATCTTGATATAGGTAATATCCTCATTTTTTTAATATTAATTATAGTTATTGAATATATATATATGTTAAATTATATATATGGGTGTGACTTTGTATATTATATATAGTTAAAAGATATGATTATAAAAGTATTAGAATAGTTATTTTTGTTTTAATTAGAATAGATATGGCTATCTTTTATTTTGGAAAGTTTTTGAAATTTGAATTGGTTATTATACTGATATTATTATGAGTATTAATTTTGACATCAATTAGGGATTGTGTTAAGGGTCATGAATGTTATAAATAGAGGGTTTGGGTTAAAGAAAAATACACACACAAAGTTAGTCACAGAATTTTCTCTCTAGGTAACGTCTTGTTTCTCTAAAAATATTCTTATGTTCACAGCAATTACTTGAAGTGATATATAATTCATATATATTACATTGAGTTTTTGCGTAAACACATCTGAGTTATAGTATTTTGTGTGTGTGTGTGTGTGTATATATATATATATATAGTGTTGATTTATTTATTCATCAGTTAGCTATATTGATACACGTTTCAAGATTAGGTTATGTCAAGTTTTATTTAGAATGTAAAGATTAGCAAATCCCTAATTGTATATTTGTATTGTATATTTTATGAATGGCTATGGTGCTACTACTCTCCTGTATATTATATTGTAAAGACTGACAAAGCCCTAATTGTATTGTAATATTATTAATGGTTATGGTGCTACTACTCTCCTGTATATTATATAGTATTTTAGACTTTTTTAAGATTGAATTATGTCAGACTTTATTTACAATGTAAAGATTGACAGAGCCTTATTTGTATAATTGTATTGTATAGGTTATGAATGGTTATGGTGCTACATACTCTCCTATATAGTATGTAGTATCTTAGCCATATTGGGTCAAAACTCTTTTTGTAAATTTTGATAATGATTATATTTTTACATCAATACTATTTTATTATGTCACCACTATTTTATTATATTATCATTATGTTATTACAAATTTTTGTACCAAACACCTCTTTTATATATTGCTATATTCGTTGATTTTATCATTTAGTTGTAGTTTTGTAACATATATATCTGTCAATGAATTTGGTCAACAATACTAATTTGTTATTTTTTCTTGTTGTTGTTGTTGTTGTTGAATATGTGATTAATTTAGGATCTCTTCGTGAATAGCTTGATTGTTGATTGAAGTGAGTTTCTCTCCAGACCTTTAGTTAGTTTTCGAAATGTATATTTATATGTTTAAATTCTGAAAATTATTGTTTTTGTGCCATATTTTACTTTATTAAAATATGGTCAAGTGGTATTAATTTAATTTCGTTATCGTAAAAATGTAAGATTTTAGTACCCCAGTTTAGTCTTTGTATTGGACCCGTTAGTACTTGTGTTATAGTTTCGGAACTAGCCTTCGATACCTTACTAGGACTCACCATTTTTTTTGGGCCATTCGGGAAGGTGCACTTTTATCGATACCTTAGTAAGGGGCGCAGTATTAGCAATTTTGTGTTAAGGACCGTGTCACCGGTAAGTGTTCTGAGTATTAAACTATGGGGATAAAAATGTTTTCGGATTTTGTATCGAAATTGTTATCGTATTATATTTCGAAAATTGTTTCTAATGGATATATTCAATACTTATTTTTACTGTACTCACTTGACCAGACTAGTGGCGAGATTAGTTACTTGCTGAGATTTGTAGCTCAATCCTTTCTAATATTTCAGGTTATATTTGGGATGAATAAAGACGCTTCAAGCATGCTATGAGATATTTTAATTTTATCTCTAAGTTTCAGTATTGTTTTTTTATGAGAGCTGCGCCTCTTTATTGTGAACTTTAATTTTTGTTTGACCTTCAGTTGTATCTTGACTAGACTTTTGTCATCAATAAATATGCAGTTTTTCGTTTTAGTGACTTTTCGATATAAGTTTAACATCCCAAAAAGTCGGGATGTTACAGTGTGTGTGAATGCACTGAGAAATGAAGAGATTGCCGGTAATGGTGATGAATTGAAACGACGGTCGAGAGTCCAATGTAAGATATTTGTATATAATATCTATATGTATGTGTATATATTAAGCGGAGAGAGCCTTGCTTATTACCACCACTACAGTACAGTTGTCAATAGTATTTATTTTGATAAGATAAAAGGCTTGGGCAGATCCAACCAACGGTTCAGATTGATTGGATTGAGCGGGAAAAAAATAATACTGGAAACAAAACTTGTAACAAACAAGTTGTGGCTTACACAAATAGGGTAATATCAAAAATTAAGGTTCTTGATTTTGACTCCTCATTGATCGACTGGAGTTCGAGCAATTTCAATAAAGTTCAGACGATTTAAGAATTTTATTGAGCCTAACTGCACTTTTAAAAATCAGTTTTGTTCCAAATTTAATTTTTAGAAAGTTTATTTTGAGAATTTATTAAACAATTTAAAAATTGGGAAGTGGGAACTAAAAAAGATGGTTTATTCATGCAAGATCTCTTAAGAAACTTAGCTTTGTCATCATGAGTTGATTTTGACTTGCAAAAAACAAAACTTCTGCAAATCCACTTAAATTCTCCAGATTGCAGATTCTCAAATGATTACTCTACAAATCCTAAACTGCTTTTTCTTTTGATCTAATAAAGATGGTTTGTGATCTTATATACTATTATCAAATGACTTTTAACAAGGAATCTTTATATACTATTATCAATATAACAATTATGAATTTTTTGATGATTTCAATGATACTCCGTTGAGATCAGGACAGTGATATTACACGATCCATTTCAATGATCAATTTAATATAAATAAATCTTAGTATACATACAAACTAACTACTAACTCACAACCTATTTTTTTGTACAATTATTACTTATATTAAAATGTTGGACCGTTAAAACATGTTGTAGATTTATTAGGAATATTAAATTTGATCTTGATTATATAGAATATATTTATAAGCGTGATATTATAAGTAATAATTAATTATATAAAATTATGTATGTGATAGGATTCGACCAGTCGACCTTTGACAGTATTTGTATATGATTTTCCTATTCTTATTCTTATTATATATAGGATATAATTGGAGAATTGGAAAGAATTATTTAAATATATATATATATATATTAGATTAAAATTAGTAAAAATAATAATTTAAAATATATTAATAATTTTTAAAAATTAAGACGTATAGGAACAAAAAAAAAGATACATACATATTTATAAATAATATCAAATTTGTATCGAATAAATACATATAAAAAAATAAAAACAAATAAATATGGTGTTTATTATGTCTTCTTTTTCCCCTCTCCGTTCACCCATGGCAAATCAGGAGTCAACAAAAATGCCCCCAAAGCCAAAACCCCCAACCAAGAATTTAAAAGAACTAATCTTTATCACCCTCCTAGCCTTCTTCTTCAAAATCCTCCTTATCCCATCTTACCACAGCACTGATTTCGAGGTTCATCGTCACTGGTTAGCTCTCACTCACTCTCTCCCTCTTTCCCACTGGTATCTCGATGAGACTAGCCCCTGGACTCTCGATTACCCACCTTTCTTTGCTCATTTTGAACACTTTCTATCTTTTTTTGCTAATTTAGTTGACCCCATTATAGTAGATCTTCATAAAGGTATCAACTTTGATGCTAATTCTGTGATTGTGTTTCAGAGATTGACTGTGATTGTGTCTGAGAGTGTTTTGATTTATGGGGTTTATTTGTTGGGGAGGAAATGTGGGTTTAGGAAGAGGGTTTTGATGTGGGTTTTGGTTGTTTGGTCACCTGGCCTTTTGATTGTTGATCATATGCATTTTCAGTATAATGGGTTCTTGTTGGGTATCTTGTTGGTTTCAGTTGCGGCGTTGGAAGATGGGAATGATTTGTGGGGTGGGTTTGTTTTTGCGGTTTTGTTGTGTTTTAAGCATTTGTTTGCTGTGGCTGCTCCTGTGTATTTTGTGTATTTGTTGAGGCATTATTGTAGAGGTGGGGTTTTTAATGGGTTTCGGAAGTTGCTGATGACGGGAATGGTTGTTGTGGCTGTTTTTGTGGCAGCGTATGGCCCGTTTGTGTATTATGGGCAGGTAATTGATCTGTCACTTGTACTAATTTTAGAATTTATGTTATTGGTTGAATATCAGTCATATACATTGTTTTATTAGTGAACATTAACTGTCTGGATGTTACTTGAAATATTGATGACTTGTACTTCCGTTGTAGATGTTATTTGTTATTTGGTTAAAAGTGTTAGTGTTTGAAACTCAACTACAGAAAATATAACTGCTACTTCATTAAATCCAACTTTACAATCTACAATACACAAGATACTAAACATCAAACATCCTAAATAGTGGAAGTTATAACCACTGCAATAACTGCTAATTCAAATCTTAAACTAATCCTAAATACTAGGCCTGCAGTTACAAACTAAATAACTACTACAGACTTTATCTTATTTAAAACATTTAAGTTCCATCAACAAGTCACATGATACTTAGACTTAATAAATACACTTAAATATAATCTATTGCAGCAGCTAAGGCATATCCTAACACTCCCCCTTGCCGCGCTGATGCTGCAAACTCCCAACTTATACCACATGTAATCAAAATTTTCTTTTGGCAACGCTTTGGTGAGGATGTCAGAATGTTGATTTTCAGACCTGCAATAAACTAACAAAATCTCTCCTCCATTTTGGAATTCTCTTAGGACATAGTATTTTATCTTGAAATGCTTAGTCCTTCCATGGAAAACTGGCTTTGTAGAGATTGAGATGGCTGCTTCATTATCAACATATATCTGAGTTGCTTCATGCTGCTGTTGATTTAAATCTTTTAGGATTTTTCTGAGCCATATAGCATGATTTGCTGCTTCAGTCGCTGCAACTAATTCAGCCTCTGCAGTGCTTTGTTCAGTAATATCTTGCTTCTCAGAGCACCAATTAAACACACCTGAACCAAAATTAAAACAGAACCCAGTAGTACTCTTCATATCATCAACTGCACCTGCCCAGTCACTATCCGCAAAACGAGTTAAATGTAAACTATGACCACCAGTGTACTTGACACCGTAATTAACAGTTCCTTTGATGTATCTTACAACACGTTTGGCAGCCTGCAGATGATCCTCATTTGCGCAATGCAAAAATCTGGATAAGAAATTCACAGCTTGCACAATATCAGGTCTAGATGCCGTGAGGTACATGAGGCATCCAATCAGACTTCTATAGTAATGTTCGTCAACCTTGGGAACATCACTATCTGATCTTGCTTGCTTGCATAGGTGTATCAGTAGACTTGCAACCTTCCATGCAGAATTTTTTTAGTATCTCCTTAGCAATACTTAGATTGACTGATGAAAATTTCATTTTTCCTTTGTAACACCTCTAAACCAAGGAAGAAAGACATCAGTCCCAAGTCTGTCATCTCAAATTCCTTCTTCATCTCAGCTTTGAATTCTTTTATGAGTTCTTGATTATTCCCTGTGACTAGTAAATCATCAACATAAATGGAAACCATAATTATAGTGTCACCTGTTGTTTTTACATACAAGGTTGATTCACTTAGACTTTTGACAAAGCCTAATTTGAGGAGATAATTATTTATACGACTGTACCAGGCCTGTGTTGCCTGCTTAAGGCCATACAAAGCTTTTATCAACCGGTAAACCTTTTTCTCCTGACCTTGCACAAGGAATCCTTTTGGCTGTTCAATATAAATTTCTTTGTCCAAAAACCCGTTTAAGATTGCAGATTTCACATCTAGATGAAACATTTTCCAACCCTTTTGAACTGCAACAGCAAGCAACAAACGTATCACATTTTCCGAGTAGTCCACACCATATATTTGTGCATAACCTTTCACAACAAGTCTTGCTTTATGCTTGTTTATTGATCCATCAGCGTTAAGCTTAGTCTTGAACACCCATTTGACTCCGATAACATTTTTGTTTTGAGGTCTTTCGACGAGCTGCCATGTGTGATTTTTTTCAATCATTCGTAACTCCTCTTTCATAGCACTTATCCACCTTTCATCATGCATTGCATCATCAACATTTGCTGGTTCCAGCAGTGCAATATTGCACTGTTCATAGATGTCAGCAAGCAGTCTTGTACCTCTAATTAGATAATCATCAACATTGTTTTCATTCAATTGAAAACCATGAGAAAGCTGATCATTTTCACTAACATTCCAATCCCATTGCTCATCCTCCATAAAAACAACATCTCTACTGATGATAATTGATAATTCTATCAGTGTGAGGTTGATATATTCTATAGGCTTTACTAGGATCACGATAGCCTATGAATATTCCAATCTCAGATTTCTTATCCAATTTTTTTTTTACTGTAGGACGCAGCCGCTACCCTTTGGGTGCGCACAATGTGAGAAAAACACAGATAACCAAATATTTTTAAATCACAAAATGAAGGTTTCTTACCGTACCATGACTCGTACGGATTTTGATTTTCTAGTGCTTTGGTTGGCAATATATTCAACAAGTAAACGACAGTATTTGCAGCTTCTGCCCAAAACGTTTTAGGCAAATTTTTCTCATACAACAAACAACGAGCCATTTTACCGATGGTTCGATTTTTTCTCTCACTAATTCCATTTTGTTGCGGAGTATAAGGTGCAGTGAGTTGTGAGTTGATGTTCGATTCCCGCCTCCTCACAAAACTTGTTAAACTTGTTTGATGTGTATTCCGTGCCATTATTAGACCTTAACATCATCATAGTGCACCGACTTTGATTTTCAACCCATATTTTAAATCTCCAAAACACACCAGCCACTTCAGATTTGAATCTGAGAAACTATATCCAAGTCATTCTAGTTTTATCATCAATAAATGAAATATAATACTTATTGCCTCTAAGAGATGGTGTATTAAATGGTCCTCCAAGATCTGTATGCACAAGTTGAAGCCTCTCTGTTGCCCTTCAAGTCTTTTTCGGAAAAGGTAACCTTGTTTGCTTGCCAAATTGACAAGTTTTGCAGTTTGAGATGCTTTCATTTAGCAGATCCATGTCTTTAGCCATCTCTAAATTTTGCATTCTAAGTATTGCAGAATGATGACAATGCCCCAGCCTCTTATGCCAAAGATCAATGGTCTTCATAGAAGCTTGATATGCAACCTGCTCTGATACCATATGTTAGTGTTTGAAACTCAACTACAGAAAATATAAATGCTACTTCATTAAATCCAACTTTACAATCTACAATACACAAGATACTAAACATTAAACATCCTAAATAGTGGAAGTTATAACCACTACAATAACTGCTAATTCGAATCTTAAACTAATCCTAAATACTAGGTCTGCAGTTACAAACTAAATAACTACTACAGACTTTATCTTATTTAAAACATTTAACTTTCATCAACAAGTCACATGATACTTAGACTTAATAAACACACTTAAATATAATCTGTTGCAGTAGCTAAGGCATATCTTAACATGGTTGGATATAGTTCATATACACTATTATACTTTACATTTTACTTATTGTTGCGGTGAGTTATGCATACTTGCATGAGTTAAACTTGTTTTAAGTCCTCTCTTTGCTGAGGTGAACTTTGTTCTGATACTTGGGCAAAAAAAAAAAGAACTTTGTTCTGAACTTCTGATTAGTTAGATATATTTGTTTCAGACATTGTGTATGGCATAGACTCAGCATTTTTCAGGATGCTGGACCAAGAAGTGATTCAGGAAGCTGTTATTGTTTTCCAGATTTCATACTAAACATTGATTAGGTTGACTCATTAAACATGTGTTTTAATAGGGGTCCAGTAGAGAATTTAAAACTGAAAATTTGGATGAATTAGTCTAGAAAATATCATAAAAGGTCATAGAAGGCATCTTAGTGCTTGCTCTCGAGTTTTTTAGGGAGGAAAATGTAGGAATGCAAAAGGAAGTGAAAAAAGTTGAATGAAATGAATTTCACTCGCACCCGAGTTTTACATCCCCTTCTTCTTTCCTCCCTAGTTATGACTCGGGAGCAGGGTTTAAGTTTTAATCTTGGTTTTACCTCTAAGCAAAATAGCAAATTACCTTGTAATGTGGGACCTCATCCAGCCCCCTTTTCTTCCATTCTTGGTTGTGCTTCCCAAGCCCCCAGGATTTAGCTAGGACTCCAAAGAGTTTTTTTTAATACAACACTTATTATGAAAGATCTGAGTACCATTGGAATAAGAATATATATATATAGTAAGGAGTAACGGGTCTCCAATTTTGTCTTTAATTAATGTGAAAGAGAATATTAACTTTATACTTCCAAAGGATCTAAGTTCTTTGTGATTTCTTGGCATACATTAATTGCACGGCAATCTGACTGAACCTAAACTTTTGTTAGGATTATTCAATGTAGTGGTCATATTGCATGAAAACTTAACAATTCAAGCTGCCACGATTTGATCGATGTACACTTCCCACAACCATCACTTGCTTGTGACGTTTTGGACAATGTATTGAATCATATGCATGCTGGTATGATAACATTTTTTTAATTGTCATGATTTACATATTTCAGAACTTTCTAGGAAGCGATGTACGATATTTATATAATCGGATCTCTCGTTTGCAAGACATATGGCTGGCCCTGTTCTTTTGTTGAACCAGTAGTCTTATTGTGAGATGGCCCCTTATCCAACTAATCCTTTTAAAGACGAAATATATTTTATTTATCCTACTGAAAAGAATAAATTGTACTAGCAATGATTATTCTTCCTATAAAGAGGCATAAGTTATGCTAGATGTAGTAATAGTTTAGAAGACCAAGTTCATATATTCTTGACCTTGAGCTTGTACCTAATAGAAGATTTTACTTGGTCAAGAAACTTTTGCACTTCAAGTGTTCTTGATTTTTATGTATAATTTATCTTTATGTGCTTTCGTGAGCTCGGACCTTTTGGGTAACCCATTATTTCTTTTAGTTTTCTGAGAGTGTTTTGTACAGGGTTCAATTGACTTGTTACATATCTACATTGAGTATGGAAAGCATAAAATGTTTTTCATTGTTGGCTCAATTTGTGTTTCCCACCTTTTTTGTAAACTGCATCTAGCGCGTGGCTTCTTGTTGTGTTTTGTATTTAGGTACTTCATCAAATGATTAATTATAAAATTAGATACAATAACAGATGTCCATTATTTTTCACTCTATAAAGTTATTGGACTACATGTATAATAATACTCTTGGTGTTGATTGCGGTTGTGACTAATTAACATATCATTCTTATATTTAACTAAAATCACAATCGTTTTGCAGATGCAACAAGTTTTTCGTCGTATGTTTCCTTTTGGTAGGGGACTCTGCCATGCTTACTGGGCTCCCAATTTTTGGGTATTCTATATAATTTTGGATAAAGTAGTTGCTTTCTTGCTTGTGAAACTGGGGTTTGATATCAAAGCACCAACAGCTTCTTTTACTGGTGGGCTAGTAGGAGATTCCTCTCCCTTTGCTGTGCTACCTATGGTAAATATTTTGGAATGTTTATGTTCTGTCATCTGTGTGTTGTAGAAATGAGAATGTAAATTGAATTCTTCTTGAAATATGTAGCTATATAGCAGCTCATTCATCATGAATGATAATTTAGTAGTGATGGCAAAGTTCTTTTTTTGAACTCTTCATCTTGAAGTAGTTCTTTTATTGAACACTTCAACTTTGAGTAGTGATTAGTGCCACTGAAAGAATACTATTGCTTTTTAATGAATTCACGTATTGGTACATTTATTTTAGAAGGAACCAACCAGTGTCGAGAAATAACATATCAATTCGACTAAAATAAAATTACTGTTTGTCCCAATAGTCTGTACTACTGAACACGAGTTCTTGACAGAGACGTGCTTAGTTGATCTTATATAATTTAATAAACTATGGAATTGCAGGTCACGCCCTTGGCCACCTTTATATTGGTCCTGCTCGCAATGTCTCCTTGCCTTTATAAGGCTTGGAAAAATCCACAGCCTAGAATGATCACTAGATGGGTAGCCTATGCGTACTTGTGTGGCTTTCTGTTTGGGTGGCATGTTCATGAGAAGGCATCTCTGCATTTTGTGATCCCCCTAGCCATTGTTGCAGTGCGAAGCATGGATGATGCAAAACATTACTATCTGACATCTATAGGTAAAATATTCGCCTGTGTTTGGTGATACGTGGATACATTTGGCATTGTGAAAGTGCTTCATTATAATCATTTATTAATTTTTTTTTGAACTTTAAATTGATGCATCACTTTCCTCTCTTCTCTTTTCTCCCTGCCCTTTAGTTTTAATGTTTGTTTGTTTCTATTATCTCAATTGTTAAGGTCAGTTTTGCATCATGTTGTTTAGTCAATGCCAACTCAAAGTACATGTAGCATGTACAACCCGTAGCAATAATATTTTAATTGTCCTATATTTTTTATGCCAATACAAGATATAACATGACAAATCTGTTCTTTATGCAGTCTCCTGCTATTCACTCTTCCCTCTTCTATACGAAGTCCAAGAATATCCACTAAAGGTGTTGTTACTGATCTTACATGCCATTCTCACGTGGTATGGATTTTCTTCACATTTTTCCGAGACTGTAGTGGCAAGTACAAGTGCACAGCGGATGAAAAAGGATGATAATTTTGACCTTCAGAAAAACTCTGGTGCAATTTCCAGAAGGTTTACACTAAATTGGATTGAGAAGAGTTATCTTTTGGGGCTCTTGCTTGTTGAGGTGTGGAGTCAATTTTTACACCCTGCTCTCCTCGGTAATAGGCTTCCATTTCTACCTCTCATGATGATCTCTATATATTGTGCGTTCGGGATAATGTATTCTTGGATCTGGCAACTGCACTGGATCATTAAGTCCCACTAAATTACAAGTTCCTCATAATCAGTTTTATATAAATGTTAAAAAAAAAAATTGTAGACATCACTCACCAAAAATTCGGTCAAAAGAATGAGTTGGGATTGCCTTTAAGGGGCCGTTCGGTTGGGGGTAATGAGGAAAAGGTAAGGGAAACAACCATGTGCATTCTCTTTGTTGTTTGTTTTATAAAACCAATCATTTCCTTTGACCTTTTTAAATTTTGGGTTTACTCAAAACTCCTCCATTCTCATTCCCCATCTCTCTCAAGTATTTCTTTTCCCTTTATCTCTATTTCTCTCTCATACATCCACCCACTTCCATCCTCTATATAATTGTATTTTATATTAATCCCAAAAAAAAATAATACACAAAATAATTTATTAAAAAATAATTATTTATTTCGTTTCCAGATCAAAGGAAAACAATTCAAGCTCATTCTTTTCATTTCTCTTTAATTCCCTTTCTAAACCCTTTCCCTTTCCCCATTTCTAGAAGTGGCTGCATTGGTGTATAATTCACCTGTAGGAGATGATTGCTTTTACATTTGTTGTGTTACTGCCGCATTAACACAGAAAGAAATGACAAGGTGGAAACCTCTGCGTATCAGTTATGCGCAGTAAGCAAGAAGAATAGGCACGGCTAGTCCGCTGCACCCGTTTGACCGTTAAATCATGTACCATATACTTCATAACATTATCTTTATGGTGTAGTTGATGGGTAGAACTGGAAATGACACGAATAGATTCGACACGAATAGAAGTCGTGTATTTGATCTCCTGATCTGTTGACATGAACACGACACGAAGTACACGAATTTTTTTCAATTAAACGAAAAGACACAACTTATACATGAAAACGAAAAAACATAAAATGTACATGAAGTAAATATGATTCGGTACATGAAATATCAAGTTTACATTTCTTGTCCAAATTCTGGTTTAAACACAAGCTGAAGTACAAAAAAACTGAACACAGAATATATATAATATTATATATATAATATTTATTTATTTCGTGTATCTCGTGTCGTGTACCCGATGGGTAAACACAAAATCGATACTAAATCTCGGTCATGTATTTTTATGTTCGTGTATTTTCGTGTCGTGTAATCAAAATCGAAAAACAAACACTAAATTTTCGTGTTATGTTGAAAAATTGTCAGGTCTGCTGGAGAGCTTTGTTCAATTAATTTAATTTACTTAAGTTGATTTTGTGTTGTGTTAAAAAGTTTTGCAGTTTTGGTTTTCTTTTTTTGGTATGTTCTTGACTTCTTGAGATGCTGTTTTAAACTGATAGGAAGAGGCAGGGAAGAAATTACTGGAAAACAGTCGGGTACATTTAACATCATAAAATGGGCCAGTGAAAACTGGGCTATTTTGCATGTAGCCTAACACAATAAAACCAACATACTTCAATTGAAGCACCACTTTTAACTTTTCATTCTTGTCACGTATCTTGTTATAGAATTTATATGTTTATTTATTTTCAATTGAAATGTCAGAATTTAGTAGTATATTGCTAAATATACAAAATGTAGGTCAAATACATCGTATTCTCCCATGAAAATGAAGATGATATAGAGATTTTATTAACTGCGTTTGTATCTATAGCCCCCTCGTCATATTTATCCCTACAGATAGTGCTTCACACCATGACTGAGCCAGAAAATTAGAGATGGTATAAAATATATTGTAATAAATATATGTGAGTCAATAATTTTGTATTATATTTTTGTTTTGGTGGCCCCGGCTAAATTTATTTGATATAAAAAATTTATATATAATATTTTCATATTGTAACGGGTTTTAAATTTCACTGGCCCGTGTAGATACGTTCATCGGTGTGTGTGTGTATATATAATGCAGAACCTTGAGGTATAAGTTTGTGACAAGCAGATATGACTTATTATAGTACTACTGTGAGGTCAGTGACAGTTACACCTGGTTTCCTTCATTACATTTTCACCTCTTTTTCATCAGAGCATGCTAGGAGTGTGTTTAAAGCAAAAGTATATATATGTGTGTGTCTGTGAGTGAGTGTGTGTATTTGTGTGTTTTTATGTATATAAATACACAGTGCCAAGAAGTGATGGCTGGGATACAATATTCCTATGATCAGTTTTGGTTGCAGTTATGATGTTAAAATAAGAGAGTGATGAGATAGTTATGCTCTTACACTAATGCATTAAAAGGAGATAATGAGACAGTAATGGGGATTTAATTATGAGGGTATAATTAAATTCAATGGTTTAAGCGCACTTCTTGGGACTGCATGTAATTAACAATTTCAGTGCAAAACACTTGCAGTTAAGCCATCATTCTGTTCTTGTTCTTGTTCTTGTACTAGCTGCATTGTATTTAATGTCACAACTTATATAGGTTGTATATTATTACTAGCACATGTGTTTGCCTCAACAAACAAACAACGTTTCAGATTGTCTTGGTTTTGACTTATGCTTAGCTTGTGGAGTTTATTTAGATTTTTTTGCTGAATTAGATTATGATAATTTCAGACGAATTAGCAGAGTTACTTAGAGCTCGTAAATGTTAATAAAATTCGAATACTTGTAAATCGTGAACGGTATAGTTTATTTATTAATGAGTAAATTGCAAAGTGGTGGCTGAACTTTACGCTCATTTTCAAAAAAGTGACCAGACTTTCAATTTTGCAAAATAGTGGCCAGATTTGCGTTTTTCCATTCAAAAAGGTGGTTGGAGGCGATTTTCAGCTTTTTGGCCAAAAAGCTGAAAATCGCCTCCAGCCACCTTTTTGAAAGGAAAAGACAAATCTGGCCACTATTTTGCAAAATTGAAAGTCTGACCACTTTTTAAAAAATGAGTGTAAAGTTCAGCCACCACTTTACGATTTACTCTTTATTAATTTTAGAAGTCGAACTTGAATAATTTACCAATAGTTTAGCTATACCCCTACTTTGCATTGAACGTTTACTAAATGAGTAAATGTGTGTGGTAAGGCTGCTAATTTCATGCTACGGTCGTTTTCGTATCCAGTAACATTTTAATTATTAAAATTAATTCAAATTCAACAGTGATATATTTAAGCGTTTATTTAATTTTAATTATATTTATAGATGTCATAGGCTTTTAATTATTGAATTGATTCCCTTTTTTTTTAAAAGTCCGTTAATTTTGACACTAATCTGATCAGTTAATTAAATGAATGATTAGATCCGGCTATACAATCTATTTATTTTATAAGATTAGATATTCACTACACTTAAATTTATTTGATATATGAAATATTTTACACAAATAATTTTTTAATTTAAATAATTATTTTTATTTGACATATAGAAATTGCTATATGTTGTAGAAATAATATATTTAAAATTTAAATTCTAAATTATTCAATTTATATAGCAAAATTTCACCTTATCCAATTCAAAATAAATATTAAAATCTAGTCCACCTTTTTTAATTTAAAATAAATATACAAATTTAAGCAGATCATGCACATAATTAAAAAATAGCTATAAAAATATTAATAATTTATAAATTAAAGTCAAATCAAAACTACGCATCATGTAGTTTCATAATGTCTTTAAGAATATGTTCAATTTTCAACTTCTCAATGGGTGGGTTGACTCATAACTTTTTATTTTTATACGGATTATTTTATAATTCGACATATTTTGAACACGGCTTATTTAATAATAATTCTAATTCATAAATTTCGACATATTCTCTTCACTCATGGTTAACCTATGGAATTATAAATAAACTCAAAATCAAATAATACTCTTAACTTATGAATGACCCATGGAGTTACAAATAAACTTTCTTAATTTTGACTTGTAATACTTAGGATTTATTTGATATAATTTTAATTCATAAATTTCGTGTCGAGTTAACGTTAAATTCACAGTGTGTCCAATTTTATCAGCTCGAATGTGTGGTTAACTAATATTCTTGACTTATGGTTGGGTGTTATAAATAAACTCTCTTAATTTTGACTTAATGCTTAGGTTGTGTGTTAATTTAGATTTCTTTGACGAACTAGATTATGATAATTCTAGGGCGGTGAAGTGTTTTAATTGTATGTAAAGTTGCTTACATTCAGCAAATGTCAAAAACTTTCGAACACTTGTCAAATAATTTTAGAAGTTGAAGATGAGTAATTTACCAATATCTTGCTATACCCCTCCTTCCATGGACCGTTTACTTGGATGAGTGGTTAAATAAGTACTGGTGACTTGTGGAATTATAGCATGTAACTCCAAATTTAAGTGTGAAATGTTGAATGTGTAGGATTAGCTAGTGATTTGACGTGGATATTGTTTGCTACTTGGAAAGTAATAGTTCCAGTACAACCACTTAAATAACTTCAACTATTTTGGTTACAAGTTTATTTAATTAATGACAGGATGGTAATTGTAAATCTTCATCATTTTGTTGATAAAGAAATTTAAATTTTCACGAGAAAGTGTAGTCAAGATATAATTGTCATTTAATTCCATCCCCCACCAATCAAACAAATTCGATTCATCTTGTGTTTCATTGAATGCGCGAGTCCAACAAAACTTATACTACCGCTTTATGAGCACTGCTTCAGTTACCACATATTTTCAGGAGCAAAATTATTACTTTTATAAATTATATTATTAGTTTCTTAATAATAAATAAATTTTAATTTTCTAAAAGAAAATTTAAAAAACAATTGATGGAGGTAATTTTTGTAGACAAAAGCAGGAAATGACTTGTGGGCTTGTACAGTTGTGGCAGCATCCATATGCCAACTTTTGTACTGCATAAATCCAGTGGAGTGCTGCTACTCCACCTTCTCCTGTTTTTTTCCTGGCAAACGTCAAATTTAGTGTAATGAATTTATATTTCTACTCTTATAATATTTGCCAATTTCATGTATATATATATATATAATCTGCAAGTGAAAAAATACTAACAAAATGATCATCCCTCAGATAATATTAAATTAGTTTAAACATTTGAAATATAAGAGATTCCATATATTTACAAGTTGGAAGAATGTTTTGACAAGTTGCATTACAAATTACAAAAAAATAATTTTAACGTGTATGATTATATTTATATCCATGGATGTATACTGCAAATTCTCTATCCAGATCCCTGTGGTCTGGTGTGTGACATCACCCTCCCCTCAATCCTCCTCCTCCTTATACACACATATACACTCAGCGTATATGTTATTAAATAACTCCTTGTGTAATACTCGTATGTGATTCAGTTAACCATACACACTATAGCCATCTCCATTTCATTTTCATATATATACACAATTACACACTCCCTACTTGACATATTCACGTCCATCTCTCTCTCTCTCTCGTATCTCTCCCTCTCCGTAATAAGGAAGTTAGTCTATATATATATATATATCCTCGTATCTTCCCCTAGTCATTCTCCTCTTTTCCAAACACAAAATGTCACGCTCTGACTCCTCGCCACCTCCTCCTCCTCTTACGATCACCAATTCAAATCAACAACAACAACAACTAAACATCTTATCAACCACCAATCCACCACCATCATTATCATCAACCTCAACATCAACATCAACCTCAGTAGTAATAGTCATCATCGTCATCGCCTCCGCCATCATCATCTCCGCTTCTCTCTACCTCCTCCTCCGCTTCCTCTCCCGCCGCTTCCACTCCTCCCCCGCTCCTCCACCCCCCATTCTCCACCCTAACTTCACCAATTCTAAACATCATTCCATCTCTTCTCTCCCTCTCTTCACTCTCAACTCCCTTCCCGCCAAAATCTCTGGCGGCGACTGCGCGGTCTGTTTGTCTAAGTTCGAGCCCGACGATCAGCTCCGCCTGCTTCCTCTCTGCTGCCACGCCTTTCACGCCGATTGTATCGACACGTGGCTTGTATCCAATCTGACGTGTCCGCTCTGCAGGTCCACCGTACATCCTTCTCTCAGCGACGCACTCGATAAAATCCTCCTTCCCTCTCGGAGTAACAGTTTTCGCGTGGAGATCGGGAGCGTCAGTCGCCGGAGGAGCGACGACGATTTCTCCGGCGATGCGGTGCGGTCGTATACGATTGGCTCGTTTGAGTACGTGGTGGATGAGGAGGTTGAGGTTCCGATTCGAGACGAAACGCACCGGAGAGACGTCTCTGACAAGGATTCTATTCCTACTGCCATTGAAGTTTCAATTCCGGTGCCTCCGGGAGACGAGTTGGCGGCGGAGGTCGCCGTGGAGCGAGGAAGCTGGCTGAGAGATTACGTCGATAGAATCGCGACGGTGTCGTCGCGGTCGTTTCGGAGCTCCGGTAGGTTTTTTGGCGGGAGTAGTCGCCGGAGTAACGCAGTTGTTGGAGTGGATGATTTAGAAGCGAATAGCAGATTTGGAGAAGAGATTAGTGAGTTGTTTCAGTGGCTCTCAAGGGTATGATTTTGTAAATTTGATTCAGAGTTGGGGGTAATTTGGTAATTGGATGTCTCCGAAATAGCAGCAAAGCGAGTGGAATTAGTAAGATTTGTGTGCATATATGCGAATTTATTTTTAAAAAGAAATTAATGTCGAATTATATTTGCATGCAAATTGTTTCGATTTTTAATATTCTACAAAGTTTGGTAATTTAGAGTTTATCATGATACGAGGCAGGACATTATATATATATATATATATATATATATATATATATATATATATATATATATATATATATATATATATATAATATTTTAAAATTTAGCATATCCAATATATTACATCTTAAAAATTATCTTCAATAAATTTATTTACCCAAACACAGGTTCTTATATAAAATTTAGAATATTCGTTCTCTGCTGTCCGTGCTTATAATTCCATAAAAGTGTTTGAATAAATTTTTCCCCATTTTTTGCACTTATTATGTACAGAAAAAATATTAAAATTATAAATAATAATAACAAAAGTAATATATCAGCGAATGACTCGACCATAACCAAATTTTTGATTAAATATATACTATAAAATTGTATAATAAGTCGCAACTGAGTACCTCAAATCATATTTATACTATATGCAGTTAGTTTACCAAAACAAATCTGATTTAATAATTTCTCTATTTACGATTGTCAAGTTTCGTGGAGTTGATATTGTCGTTTGGGACTTGGTTTAAAATATGGGTAATTCATATTCTGATGCATATCTATTTTTATGATTTACAATGATACAACATCATCAATCAGATAATAATAACATTTTTATTCTTATTAGCATTAGACAAGACGAAAATTTTATACATACAAACAATTTATGAGTATAATACATGCCAAAACTTTGCGGGAACATATCACATATCTATGTACTCTGCTTTGAGTTAAAAAAAAACGCAGAGAATATCGATCAACATTCCCTTTGTATCATTTACCTAACCAACCATTTCGGTAACGTGTCCTACTTATTATATCCTTTATTTTTATTTGTTAGGTCATCTTCCTAAATCTAGCTTATCCCATTAAAAGATTCACAACTCGCCGGCAATAAAAATTTCGATTTTGCTTATATTTTTGTTAGTACAGAAATTTTAATATTTACGGTGCAATTTTCCAAATTTAATATTAACGAAAGGAGAGGGGTATCTACTAGGAAGACATACTCTTATTCTCTCCGGTCCTTGCCCAAGCTTCGTGGGAACTTTTTAGTGGCCTCACCCTCTTATTGTTCTGTGTTATTTTCTTCTATGGATAATTTAAAAAATGTTACATTATATTGTTCTGTGTTATTTTCTTCTATGGATAATTTAAAAAATGTTACATTATAGTACATCGATGATGACAAGGCCGGTCTAAGAGTACCAGCGAGGGTGACCAAACTTAAAGCTAAAAGATGTTGTTGGATATGATGGGAGATTCATTCTTGTGTTCTTATGTGTTAGGAAAGAAAGGCATAAGATTATACATGTACATACATGCATATATGTGTTATAAGCTGACCAAACAAAAGACACCACAAGCTTTTTTGTACATTAGTTTTAGTAAAATAGGTTATTGCTTGGGGTATACGCTTGATCATGTAAGAAAAAGGGAGCCTTATTAGTCAGCTTAAACTAAAGCATAGGAAAGCTTGGTCCACCACTCTCTGTTTTTTTGACATTTTATTTACATTGCTCAATTAACATCTCTTCTGTTTCTTGCATTATTCCCTACTTTTTACCTAGATCAGCTCTTAGCCTGCTTACTATTATAAGATTGAACATTATCTTGGTAGTATATAACGCTATATCACACACACAACCCATCTGCTCTTAGTACAATTATGCATATATCTTACCCTCCCTAACTTTACTTATGAGTGAGGCATACTCCCTTGCCCTAGTTGCAACTACTTACAGGTGAGACAAACCTCTCTAGACCTTACGAACGAGTAAAGTGTTGGACATATTGGGCATGTTTGGTTCACACACTGTGCACAACTTCATGTTGCATGACAAGATCATCCATAGATACACAATGCAAGTAAAGTGAATGTTAACACTTAAGAGGATTCTTTAACTTTGAAACAAGAATAATGGTAAACATGTCAAGCTAAAGATGCTCTAGGCTAGAAGCTAGGTACATCATTCACTATATATGAAAGTTAATTATGGACTTTGTCTAGAAAAGTGATTCTTCTACTAAAGATTGGCACTGCTAGTACGAATGGTTCTTTGCTTTGTAAGAATAAAATATATATTCATCAAGCAGTCAGGCATGCAGCTGCCCTTTTATCTGGTTTTAGACCAAAGTATATAACTATATATCATGGGAATCACATTTTAATTTTCAACTGTTATTATATATATGCATATCAAGATCTCTACTACACATTTTGATAAATGCCTTGCTTATGTACAGTGATGCGACAAACTTGAAAACATGATGATATACTGACTAAAAGAAATACACACACGGTCTTTTGTCCAGCTAAATCATACAGTGTGGTCAAACCAGTGTTTTCAATAAATACTAGATCTAGAATTTAACTAAGCATTGCTAGTGATATAAATCATCCTGGGGATTTGACATTCCATATTAGCAAAAGGGTCAAAATAATGACCTGATGAATCGCGTAGCGGAGAAGAATTTCATATATGCAATTCAGATGAATGTGATAAGATACTTGAAACTTTCCTAGTTCAGAGAAATATTTTAAAAAAGTAAACAGAAAAGAAGGCAGCTGTATAAAAGTTAGGAAACACACCAACATTGTGTGCATCGCTGCATGGAGTACTAGTTCCGCTATAGCATCCTTTCTTTTGCTTAATTCCTTCGCCAAGATCTTGAAGAACAAACGTTGTATTTCTCTGACTACTGCTAAGCAAAACACACCAAAAGTAAGGACCTTTATGCTTATGGGCGCCAACTAAGCCTACTCCCACTTCTGTAAACGTATTATTTCTAAGAAGGGACACAGTTTTGTTGTTTTGAGCAACCACATGTACAAAGGCTTCGGATGGATCAAGATATCTGTGTTGGCACCCAAAAATACGTCCAGATACAGTGCCAAAAGTGGGAAGTTCTACTCCACAGTTGGGTGCAAAAACTTCAGTGAAGTCATCTTCTGATGGCTGACAAGTTAGAGTATTGTTGGAGCTGCAATTCCCTTTGCATTGCTCAACATATTGCAGAGCCATGCAACCAAGACCAGGACTATTACTTTGCTGAGAAAGCTTCACAGCAGTTCTATTCTTGTTGATGATGTCAACAAGATCATTTGCAGGATTACCTACAGCACAAACAGCAGAATAATCATCATCACTATCTAAAAGCTCGAGAAAATAACAAAATTCATAATCTTTGACATGTTATAGCTTGATAATTTTAAATATATGCTAATCAATTATCCTTATTTAAGATGACAGGTTGTAAATCCAGTACATGCAGAACCTCGGCCTCTTATTGCCAAAAGAAGAGGGGTTATCCCCTAGGCCATAAGCCAAGGGATCTAATGTTTGCCTCTTCACAGGTCGCTGGTTAGATAATGATACAACTCATAGGTTTCGAACTAAGATGTGAAATAATAAATGTAACTTGCCAAGTGCTCAAGTGCTAAAGTATAAGTTTTCATGTTTGAATTGGAGGAATAGTAGCGAAACAATATCCGTCCAAAGTAGCAACACAACCGCTGTTGTCCTTGTATTAACTAATGCTATTAGCTTGATGAAGTTAAGTAATTTTCTATTTAAAAATCATTACTGATTTTTCCATTTCACTCCTAGCCAGCCAAATTATGTATCAGAAGACAGAAGAATATTGAAGATAGATAGTCTGCTTTGGAAAATATTCAATGCAAAAGCAAAGCATGACTATTAGAATAGAGTCGGTACAATTTTGGAAATAAAACCAAACTACAAAATAAAGTCAGTACTTAACTCTCGAGAATGTAAAAGAATTTCTAATAGGATTCGTTGAAAGCCTAGTAACAAGTCTCCTTTTCCCCTTCCCCTCATGACCAAAGGTCATGGGTTTAAATCCTCATTCCAAGAAAATGATTTAAAAATCTAATGCACTGAAAAATAGATAGCATACCAAGAAAAATCTAATAACTGTAACTGAACATAAAAGAACAAGATACATAAAGATGAATGTAAGTTTCATAACTACTATTGTTCCATAGCCTTGGAGACTTAATAATTTCTGCCTCCTTGGTAAAGGTAGTCTAACTCAGGCTGTAGGAACTATAACTCCTGGGTTTATGGTAGTCAATGAGAATGTGCAGCGAATATTACGACGTAAATAACTAGAGAATTTATAGAAATATCCATAGCCAATAAATCAAGCTTCACTATCTGTTTTCTGTGCACTTTCTGAGCTGAAAGGAGTAGAATGTGAGGACCATGGCCGGGGGGAGTCCACCAGGTTCTCTTAAAAAGCAACAATTGTAAACCACGCAAACAAATTGATACTAGGAAATCTTTGGTTGTGAGGTGCAATTTTTTTTGAAGCTCAAAAAAAATTACCATTGTCTACCACCCTTTTCTTTTGTGCTATAGCTTAAACAATATTATATTTCATTGACTTTAGTGCATATTCTGGGGAGGAGATATAAGTTTCGATACAATAACATATATCCTTTAACCTTCATGTTCTACTTGCTCATCGTTTGAGAAAGCAGATATTACTGTTCTATTGGTAATTAACTTTCCCTTTAGTAATACTGTGAACTCTGCAAACTAGTTGTGCATGTAATGAATATTAGACAGAGCTGGACTATACTAATCCCCAGTTTCATAATTTTGTTTTCTCAGAAAGTCAGGTCGTTTAGGTCCTGCATCTGATTCTTGTTTAGTTTTCTATATATTTTCTCATCAAAAATAATTTTATTTAATTTTACAAGTTGATTTATCTGTTATAGGTTGGAAATATGTTGGAAAATGTGGAGAAAGCCTTTGATCCGGAAGAATTCATCGAAGAATTTGAGGCTCTGACAAGAGATGCTGGGAGAGTCCAAAATGAGACGTTGAGGGAAATTTTGGAGGAGAATCAAAGAACAGAGTATCAGATGCAACAACTAGTTCGCAGAGTTCACAGTATTACATGCACAACTAGTTTGCAGAGTTCCCAACAGAATCAGATGCAGGACCTAAAAAACCTGACTTTCTGAGAAAACAGAATTATGAAACTGGGGGTTAGTATAGTCCAGCTCTGTCTAATTTTCATTACATGCACAACTAGTTTGCAGAGTTCAGAGTATTACATGTTTTCCATATGTTGGATTTATTATTTAACTGATGTTATTTCAAAGAGCAAGTATCAATCTATCGTTCTGTGTGCATGCCTTCAACAAAATTTCACTTGTCTATGAACTACAGCGAGTAAAAACTGTTAAACACTTCCACAAAATTAGTTCCGTCATATGACTAAAAATATTCCCTCCGTTTGAAACCGAAATATCATGACCACCTTTCACCAATGCTAGAACAGTCAGTAGCTGTGTTACGTCTTCAATTAGACCCATTTATATTGTTTGCCTAAATCTCTGTGAAAAAAGTTTACTTACCCGGCAGATAAAATAAATACAAAAACTTAAAACTAACTTTTGTAAGACAATGAAGTTCCATATTTGTAGAGGTAGACAGGAAACAACTAACAAACCCAACTTAATGTTGATCATACAGCCTGTTTTCTTCCAAAGTTCTCATTCCAAAGTGTATTCTGACAGCTGGCACAATTGATGGGTTAAGATTGGAAAAAAGATAGCTACCTTACACTTGGAGATTGAGAATACAAATTATTTAAGGTATTACTGTTTTCCATTTCTATAGTGTCTTGGAGTCATAGATTATGGCTCCCTATATATTGTGAACTCAATTCAGAAAACTCTAGATAGGTTCTATAGCTAGCACCAACTTAAAGCTGATCTAAGGAATGAACTTGATTCCGCAAGTTTTGCACCCAATTCAAGAGTATCCAGTAGAAGAGCAACAGATACGTTAAACTGGCTCAATATATTCAAGTGACTGGAAGCTTCTTGAGAATTTTAAATATGTTTATCTCAGATATCTTTAGAGGGCAGAGTGAATCAGTGAAAATATTTATTATTAAAGGTGTGTGAGACGTCATTTAAGCCTAAGAGATACAAGCCATGAGGTTCGCTTATCTCGTTTCACGGCACCGTTGCTTTTTCCTATGCTTTTATATCATTCTCCAGAGTTATTAGAAGTTGAATGATAAGATGATAAATTTATCAGCGTTAAAGGCATATTGGTTCATAAGTTTGAGATTTTCATGTCAGTATGAGACTTAGCTTTTATATCATTCTCCTAAGCAGCTAAGCTTTTATATCAGTCTTTAGAGTTATTACAAGCATATTGGTTCATAAAGTTTGAGACTTCCATATCAGGCAACAGCACCGGGCTACTGGTGTACTAGTTTTGACAAGTGAGGTTTTATGTAGGGATACATGATGGCATTTTCCTATTACTGCAACCTACTTTCCCAGTTACATCAGATGGCATATTCCTATTGCTTCAGCCTAATTTTTCTGTCAAGCCGATCAACTAAAATCTTGTGTATAACGAATATAAATGCTCAACTTCAAGGATCAAGTCTCCAAGTTGAACTACAATTTAAACCTTCCATTTATAGCACCAAATAAAATTAATGGAGCATAACAAATTGTAAGGTTAAAAAAAATATTCTGCTTAATATACTAATAACCTAAAACTTTAGTTTAATAAATCTTCTAACAAATTTGAGAGCTGCTATCGAGCAAAAATCTTTTGTGCGCGTGGTTACTGGTAAGAAATAAGAACCATTGAGCATTTAGAGTATACTAAAGCCATAAATTCTAGCTAAAACCCCCTTTGAAAGGAGACCCTAGGCAGCAACCTCAGACACCTACATTGTTAAGAAATTGACAAGATATTGATGCCACATTTTTACACAATGAAATCTATTAATAGTTGTTACTGCTAAGAAATGCCCTATACTGAAGCATTAAAAGTTAAGGAAGATGAGTCTATTTTGGGATCCCACCACAAAGTGGTAAACATAAATAACTATCATGTGAACAAGCAACCACACACAATTACACACACACACAATGACAAGCATGGTTCAAGAACACAGAAGTGGTCCAAAATGAAAGGAGTTACCATGATTCTTGGAGGAAACAAGAGCAACTAGAAGTAGGTTAGAGAACACAACCCATGTACAACACCAAAGCTTCTTGATAAACCTCATCACAAATGCAGCTGAAAAGGACCTAAGTGCAAGTTATACAACCACAGAGTTGATAACTTTCTTGATAAAAACTGAAGGATAAAAGAGAGGAGCAAAGCAAACAAAGGCTTAAGTTGTGAAAAGGGGTGTGTTGAAAAAACTGAGAGTGAAATGGGGGGATTAAAAGAATAGGAAAGGAGACAAATGTGATGAGTGTTCTAAAGACACAAAAAAGTGGGGTGGGTGGGCCCCAAGTAGCCGTTCGAGGGCAAATGGGGTGCTTATATGATTTCTTTTTGTCGAGAATGGAGGGAAAAAAGGAATATTGGCAGAGAGAGAGCATTCTCAATTTCTCAATTCCTGGGAACAACTTATGTGGTCCTACTCCAGTTCACTAGTAGTATTACAATGAAGATATATGCAGTATATGTGGCGCTTTATTCTAAGGTGTTTTGGTCCATCACTCTCGAAACAATTGTCTTCTCTTTCTATTTCCTATTTTCTATTTTTATTATTCGAATTGATCAATTTTTGTCTAAATATTACACATAATATATAATTAAGAAAAAATTAAAAATTATATTATTAAAAAATATATTTAATAAATTTTAAAATATATTTTTTAATTTTTGAAAAATATAAAAAAATAATTTTTAATTTATAATCAAGATTGAGTCAATTTGACAGGAAAAAAAAAGAGGGTGTAGATTTTTCGTAACCACCACGTTTTTCTTCTCATATGAAAAAACGCTAGCTACCCCTATGAATGCGTGGATAGAATAAAATAATTAAAAACAGAAAAAAATTGTGGAATGATGGTTGGGCCGGGAGGACCCATGTCTTTTTACCAAGGCCTCCTTTGGTAGCAGGTAAATCAACCAAGTAACTCTAACATCCCTCGACCTGATAATTGGTCTGTTTGGCTGGACTTAAAAATAAGTCTTTTTGGATTTATTTTCGCGTAAAAATTTCATATTTTGATAAATATTTTTTATACAAGTATTTAATATATATTTGAGATTCTATAAGTTGCAAAAAAAAATCAACTTTTTTCAGAAAAAAGTTAGGAATCTATGGGGGTGTTTGGGGGAACTTTTTTCCAGAATAAGTCAACTTATTTTAAGACAAAGTTAGAGATTCCTAACTTTTTTCTGAAAAAAGTTGACTTTTTTTTACAACTTATAGAATCTCAAATATACATTAAATACTTGTATAAAAAACATTTATCAAAATATGAAATTTTTACCCGAAAATAAGTCCAAAAGGACTTATTTTTAAGTCCAGCCAAACAGGCCATATAACTTTGTCTTAAAATAAGTTGACTTATTCTGAAAAAAAGTTCCCTCAAACACCGTCAATGTTTGGTTGTGTAATTTATAAAATGAACAATGCAATTTATACTTCTAACGTATTTAGACTGTAAAACGCTGCATAGCCTATGGTCACTTGAAATTACATAGTTATAAATATTTTTAATATATTTTATTTTATAAATCATATATTATAATTAGGATTTATTTATTTTTATAATAGCTTATATTATTTTATTATTTATATTTATAATAAATTATAATATACACATATTTTCTAAACAATGATTTCAAATATTTATGTTTTTAATCTTCTATATACTGTTTTTAAAATAGTTTTAATTAGTTTTGTATTGATTATTATCACCACTAAAAATAAAATAAAATATTTATGTTTTTAATTTTCTAAGTTTATAAATGATTTATAAAACATTTTTTTAATTATTTATAAATAAATTTTGATTATATTTATAGTAGTTTATAACTAACTTTTTTTGTTTTTATAATAATTTAAAATAGATATAAATATTTTATGTAACAACTTTGAATGTATTAGGTTTTATGTTTTTTTTAATATTTCTATAAAAGTTTATAATTAATTATATATATATATATATATACTAGCATTTTACCCGTAGTTCGCACCGAGCCAATTTTTTATATCATTTTTATATTTTAAAAAATAATAATAATAATTTTATTTAAAAATTTCCGTATATAAATATTAATTATTAAAAATCATAAATACCAAATATGGGAAACAGAATAATTATAATATTACTTTTATCTTCACAAAAAATCATAAATTATTATAAATAATTCAAAACATAATATAGTTTTAATAAAGTGCACTACTTATTGTAATAATAATCAAGTATGAATTATCAACTATATTAGTTATAATTAGTTATATTTATTAGTCACAATTAGTTATATTTATAAAGTACTACATCTGTTCCTCCCATTTTTTTTATAAATGGGCTGAGCACGGTGATTAAGAAAAATGAATGATTAAAGTAGTGGGTGGAGTTGTTTTTTATATTATAAACATTTACTACTTTTGTAAACGTAAATAATTGAGAAAGACTTCCAAAAACGAAACCGTAAAGAAATGGATGGGAAGGAAACCGTAAATAAATGGATGGGAAGAGGGAGTGTATAATTATAAATAATAGGGTTATATTTATTTACCTAGAATTTTGAAAAAGAAATATTAAACATTATTTTTTATAATTGAATATCAACTTTCAAATTAAATGAATAATTTAAAGTTTAAATTCAAATAATCTTGTCAAATATATAAAATATTCTCAATTAATCACAATTAGTTATTAGTATTTACCTAGATACATTTATTAAATTTGAATAAATATGATTTCTTTAAAGTGATTTCAATTTAATTTTAAATAAAAGAATAATAGAAAATTTAAATTTAAATTCAAATAATCCCAAATATATATATAAATTATTCAAATTATTTAAATATTATTATTATTATTATTATCAAAAAAATAAATTTTAAATATAACAAAATAATAAAATTTAAAATTTAAGTATATATTCAAATTTTTTACATATTATCATTTTCATTTTTGCAAATCAGACGTGAAAAAATAATAAGTGAAAAGATTCACTTAATTTTTTAAAATTTATAAAAGTATATATTTGTTTTTATTATTAAGAATATTATTATCATCATTATTAATAATGTGTATAATTATATTATATAAGGTTAAAAATACTTAAAAATCCAAATTTGAAAATTATAAAAAATTAATATCTATGTATTTTTAAAAAATATTTAAAATTAATTTTTTTTAGAGATTTCTCATTTGACAAACAATAAAATTATATAAGGCTATTTATTAAAAAAATATCTAATTTAAATAAATTATGGATCATGTATTATATTATATATATTTATTTACACTCATACCGTGCAACATATGTTTTTAAAATTATAAATTGTTTGATATACATGTAAAGTTTTGTTATCATTAAAATATTAATATTAAATTTATTTTTAAAAATAAATGACGAGGTAGTTAAAATTAGTTGATCACGACATTTTATTTTTAAATTTTTTAAATTGTCACGTTAAACATTGTGGTTGGTTTTAATAATATGTAATGTGATTTACATTTGTGGGTAACAAATTGTTTTTGAATTCAAACTTATATCTTTATTAAATTTTTTTATTAATTTTTAAATTTTAATATGTCTCGATTTAATACAAATTGATTATTATTTTTTAACGTTTATTTTATTTAATGGAATAATAAATTTTAATTATGTTTACCCTTTTTTAATTAATTTATTAAATACACTATAAATTATTATTTTTAAAACGATAACTAAACATAAAAAATAAATTTAAGTAGTATCTAAAAGTTTTTTGATTATTATTATTTTATAATATAATTATAAAAATTAACTAGTAGTTTAATGAGAAAAAGTCTAAAATTAAAATGACAACTAAACAATGCTATTTTGAAAACAATTAGTACTATTTATGTTTTAAAAGGAAATAAATATTAGAATATAAAATCATTAAAACATTGTCATTTTATGTTGGAGTGCCGACATCTTCCTAAATTCAAACGTGACGCGTCTTCCTAAATTGAAATGTAGTGCATCTTCGAAACGTGGTGTTGGTTACTAAAATATAAACATTATAAGTTGTGCATTATCCGTAAGTAGTTGCTTTTGGCGTAGTGGTAAGCGCTTAGATTGTTAGCAGTGGCAGATGCGGTGATGAGTATTATTGGAGTGCCAGCATTTTCCTAAATCAAAACGTGACGCTGACTATTACAATATAAAGATTATAAATTTCACTTTCTCTACAAATAGCTATTTTTGGCGTAGTGGTAAAAGTTTAGATCCTAACTTTTTATAACTAAACTGATGATTAATTGTTTATACCATAATTAATCATTTTAGTTAAGAAGTGTAAACAAGGAAAGTAAGGCTCAGTTTGATTGGTTGAAATACTCGCACCTAATTGGTTGAATTTAAAAAAAAATCAATGATTGGTTATAGACTGAATTATTATAATAAAAGATATCTATACGTTAATAAAATTAATATTAATATTATCACTACAATATTTTTTTTAAAAATTTGTGTACATAAATTAAACAAAAATAATTATATAACTTGAAATTATAGTGATAAAAACTAAATACGTGATTTTACTAAACCTAGGAACTTTAAAACTGTAACCTATTTCCTATGAATTTTAAGTTACTGTATAAAATCTAAAACCTGATAAAAAATCGAGAACTAAGTTTATACACTTTCTTGCCCAGTGACTTGTTTAATTTTCTATGATTAATTTGTGTAAACTTTGACTAAAGATTATATATTATTTTTTTATAATTTTTACAAATTAAAAGTCACATATTAAAATATATTAAAAATATTTTTTAATAATATATTTTTTATAATTATATAATATATGTAATTTTCGATCGTGTAATTAACCACAAAAATTCAAACAAGAAACTTAAATACAGATGAAAAGAGTATATAATAACATCACTTCTAATAATTTTCGACTACGAATAGAATTCGAATTTAGAGTAATAGAGAATAATTTCTTATTATAAAATGATCTCAAATGAGTTAACACTGGTAATAATTTTTTCACTACGTAGTAAATGTTACTACTACGTATAAACAAACATCTCACTATCATTTCAACCCATCAACGCTTGCTTTTTCTCTCTAAAAACTCTTCCACAACAAAACCTTATCCAACGCCACTCATGGCATCCTCTTTCATTACACTAGCTAAACCCTTCTCTTGTCACAAAACCCCTAATTTTCCCTCCCTTTCTAACCATTATTTCCCAGGTAATTACTTGATTCTTTAAACCCCATTTCATTTCTTGATTTACCCTCTTTTTCTTTTGTTTTCTAATTTTTTCTTGAATTTTTTCAACAGGAAACTCTTTGAGAATCAATGCTATTGCCAAGACAATTGACCCCACAAAGGTTTCATCTTTATATCTACTTTTGTATGCATTATCTGTTTGTATATGTATGCAAAGATTTGTAATTTATAGGGGGTTCTGGTTGTGTGTGTTAATAGGTTGTGCCTCAAGCTGATAGAGTCCTGATTCGTGTGCAGGACCTTCCTCAGGTATTCTTTCAGTATTGTTGTGAGTTTCGATATTTAATTAATTAATTTTGCTATTTTAGGAAATGAATAAAAATTAAATTAGATAGAGCTTGATTTATTATGGGTGTTACTTCGTACTTGCAATTAGAAAAATATTAATCTTACGGGGAGGGGATGAAGTAGAAATAATATTGTTAAAGCTTACATTAACATAAATGTTTAAGGTCTTGTTTAAAAATTTTATGGTAAACATTAGAATGACATTGTTAAAGCTTATAATTATGGATTTATGGTTATTTGGTCCCACGACACTACTATAGCCTATGGGTCAGTGCTTAATACCTTAAGTTACTATAGAATTCTGTAGCATGCTTGAGAAGAAGTCTGAAGCTTTTGACGAGCAAATTGATTGCAATATTGAATCTCTTTGTGGAACAACTTGGCACTCGGAATTTTGAAGATGTTTTTCATACTGGAATTTTCTTTATAAGTGGCATTGCATGTGGGTAAATTAGGGTAGGCTTAGGCTTACATATGCATATCACTTTCCAGAGAATGGATATATTGTTGAGTATGTTTTGAAGTAAGATGTATTCATTATCCCCAAGATCATTTAGGTGGGTGGGGTGATAAAAAATAAGAAATTGTAATTTATAAATATCAAGAAATTGTAGGATACACATTCTCTCAAACAGTTTGCACCAATCTTGACTCAAACATTTTAGAAATTCGTGAAGTTATCAGACACACATATATATGTTGGGTTAAACCCAATATGTTAGTACGAGCTTTGGTGATCATGGGTATTATAATAATTGTATTTGGATAATTATTATGGATGATAATAATTATAATTGGGCAATTATTATAGATGGTATGTCTTGGTCATATAAAGGTAAGTAATTAGATACCAAGTATGATTAGATTTGGGTAAGTAATTAGATACCAAGTATGAAGTATGATTAAAATTGTATGACAAGTATGGTAAGTATGGTAAGACTTGGTGACTAAGTTTGTGATGATTATATATACATAGTCATGTTTGATGGGCATGCTTAAACATGGAGGTTTAGGTATCAATTGGTACGTGGTTATTCCACGTACATAGGTTTGGAAACACCGTGACATGTGAGGTAATGCTTAGGTATTATTAGGCTTAAGTATTCGTGATTGATTGGTTGTATTATTGACAACTGTTAGGCTTAAGTATTCGTGATTGATTGGTTGTATTATTGATAATTGTTTTGATTAATAATACAAGTTGGGACGCGGGCTTTCCGTGTCATATAATTTTGTTGTGTGTGCTTTGCATTGTTTGGTTATCTCGGATTTTGTTACCTAACACATATATGCTCTCTTTATTGTATCCTCTTATGAATTTGAATTTGTAGTTGATAGACAAACTTTATTTCTTCAGAAATCGGCTGGAGGAGTCTTGTTACCGAAATCAGCTGTCAAGTTTGAACGGTATCTAATGGGAGAGGTGAGCGGAATAGACCAGTTGTTCGGTATGCAGGCAAGAATGCAGTTATTTCACGAAAGGTCTATTAACTGATAACTTTGCTATATGCTTCTATTTTCAGGTTCTTTCTGTTGATGCTGAGGTAGCTGAAGTGGAGGCTGGCAAAAAGGTAGGTTCATATACAAGTTGACTAATTTCTTGCAGCTGAAACCAAATACACTTACAAGTTACAGCCACTTATACTCATTGGTTTTAAATATGGCAGTAAATGAAGTTTATTTTTACTTTGCAGGTGCTGTTCTCCGATTTAAATGCCTATGAGGTAAGAATGTTAGTTTCACTAAGCTTAGGCTATACTCTAGCAGTTGCATAATGTGGAACCTTTTATGGCACGGTTTAGCATTTGTAGCGGGTCACAGGGTACATAGGGAACCAGCTCTAAACCCTGGCCTAAATGTAGAATCCTCTTTCGCTAACATGGGGAAGAGGGCTTTGCATAGTCCCTGCACAGAAATCTATACTTATAATTTAGTCTTATAGGTATTTTCCTTGAGTCAGTAATATACATTCGAGCACTATATTACTCCTTTTCTAAATTACTATTTTGTCCTGTTTTTCCTGATAAAGTTACTATTTTTTCTCTCCCTCCCCTAGAGATGCACAAAAACCGGATCGGGCCGGATTCAGACCGGATTGAAAAAAATCCGGATTTTTTTAAACCGGATCGGATCGGGCTTTTGTAAAAATCGGGCCGGATCGGGCCAGATTTCCCTGTAAAATAGTAGGCCCATTTAAGGCCCGCGGATCGGGCCGGATCGGAACCGGATTTTTTTTTAATAATATTTAATTATTAATATTCTTTTAATAATATTCTCAATTTTTTTTAAAAATAAAAAATTAATTTGGTTGGAGATCTTAGTAGATCACTACTATATTGACTAGTACTCGGAACTAGTGCTTTGTCACGGATTATTGTATGTATTTTTAAAAAAATATTTATCGACAATCCAACCGTACGGATGTCAAGATATATCTAATATAATGTTATTCCCAAATTTTCAAAAAATAAAAAATCAATTTGGTTGGAGATCTTAGTAGATCACTACTATATTGACTAGTACTCGTAACTAGTGATTTGTCACAGATTGTTGTTTCTATTTTTTTAAAAATATTTATCGACGATCCAACCATACGGATGTCAAGATATATATAATATAATGATATTCCTAAATTTTCAAAAAATAAAAAATTAATTTGATTGGAGATATTTGTAGATCACTATTAAATTGACTAGTACTCGAGCTAGTGCTTTGTCATAGATTGTTGTTTCTATTTTTAAAAAAATATTTATCGACAATCCAACTGTACGGATGTCAAGATATATATAATATAATGATATTCTCAAATTTTCAAAAAATAAAAAATTAATTTGGTTGGAGATCTTAGTAGATCACTACTATATTGATTAGTACCCGTAACTAGTGCTTTGTCATGAATTATTATTTCTATTTTAAAAAAAATATTTATCGACGATCCAACCGTACGGATGTCAAGATATATCTAATATAATGATATTCCCAAATTTTCAAAAAATAAAAAATTAATTTGGTTGGAGATCTTAGTAGATCACTACTATATTGACTAGTACTCGTAACTAGTGATTTGTCACTGATTGTTGTTTCTATTTTTTTAAAAATATTTATCGACGATCCAACCGTACAGATGTCAAGATATATATAATATAATGATATTCCTAAATTTTCAAAAAATAAAAAATTAATTTGGTTGGAGATATTTGTAGATCACTATTAAATTGACTAGTACTCGAGCTAGTGCTTTGTCATAGATTGTTGTTTCTATTTTTAAAAAAATATTTATCGACAATCCAACTGTACGGATGTCAAGATATATATAATATAATGATATTCTCAAATTTTTAAAAAATAAAAAATTAATTTGGTTGGAGATCTTAGTAGATCACTACTATATTGATTAGTACTCGTAACTAGTGCTTTGTCATGAATTATTGTTTCTATTTAAAAAAAAATATTTATCGACGATCCAACCATACGGATGTCAAGATATATCTAATATAATGATATTCCCAAATTTTCAAAAAATAAAAAATTAATTTGATTGGAAATCTTAGTAGATCACTATTATATTGACTAGTACTCGTAACTAGTGTTTTATCACAGATTGTTATTTCTATTTTTTTAAAATTATTTATCGACGATCCAACCGTACGGATACAAGATATATCTATATCTAATATTTCATTACATATTTTTTTAAAAAATAAATAAAATTTTAAATATATTTTGAATTTTATACGAATTTTTAAAAAAAAAAACCAGACAAAATCCGGATCGGATCTGGCCAGACCGGATCGGATCTGGCCAGACCAGGCTAAATCCGGGCCAGACCGGATTTTTATCCGGATTGGGCCTAAATCCGGATTTTTTTCGGATCGGGCCGGATTTTCTTGAAAAATATGTGGCCCATTGAGGCCCGCGGGCTGGATCGGGCTTTTTCGGATCGGATTTTTTTTCAGATTTTTTCCGGATCGGATCGGACGGGTTTTTCGAATTTGGATTTTTTGTGCATCTCTACCCTCCCCTAGTCCCCCCCTCTCTCTTGCCCCCGCTCTCTGCTAAGTTACTATTTTACTTTTTTAATTCTAAATAAGTTGCTATTTTGTTTTTTTTATTGTAAAAACCGAAAATTTTCTGTTTTATGTTACACACATTTTGGAAATACAAGTGATTCAACACGGTTGAATAAGACTCCTTTTGTTGTTTGGTCAGTCTATAGTATTTGTTTCACCGAACTTCATGGTTTCAAATCCTACCATTTTTCCCTATGAATGGTATCCAACTTTGTGGTACATTGCAACCTTCTAGGCTTCCATGCTATTATTAACACTTGTATTAGTTTCACCAATAGTTTTTTTTATCACCGTCCAAACTAATTTATGGTTTGGATTAATGATCAGGTGGAGATGGGATCTGAAGGAAAGCATTGTTTCTGCAAAGCTGCTGATCTGCTAGCGGTGGTCGAGTAAAAGCGTAGTTTTATACAAATTTTAGACTTGAGAGAAATGTGGGGTTTTGCAAATCCTTATTTTGGCAAGTTTTGAGAATGGCTTATTTAGCATTGTTTTTTAAAGAATTTAATTCTTAATGCAAACAATTATTGGAAAAAAGAACAATTCTGTTGTCTTTGAATCTTATCTGTTCAAAGATGTTTAAACATGGTAGTTTTCAATTTGTTGATCATTCTGCTGATCATGGAGTACACACACTACCTATTAGCTAAAATTTTACATACATGTTATAACTAATCATTTTAGCTAACAATTTTAGATATCACCCTTAGAGATGCTCTTATGACTTAAGCCTCCATGCTTAAGCAAAACAGGCTATGAGACTTGTAATTACGCTGTCCGTGCTTATTGGGCACAGTCCTAATGAAAATTTACTAGTAATTTGATTTCTCTTCAACAAACAGAGCGAGTGTTGCCCTCTAATATAATACAAATCCAAGTATCCAACCAACCATACATAGCATGCAGTGTACAAGGATGATTATGAGATGTGCAAGGACTATTACCCATATGGGCTATTTTGGTGATAAATTTCTGACTTTCTGAGAGAGATGAAGAATTTCATCTTCACCAATGTAGCCAAATCCCTAGGCTATACGATCATGCGATTATACTTGTAACTGCTCTTGTTTTTATCCGGAAAAAATAGCACATAACAGTTAATATCTCAATAATTACACTTTTCTTTTCATAATCCTAGTGAAGTATCTGTACTGCTTAGCTACAAAGTTGCAGGAACAAAGCAAAGCAGTGTTAATGACATAACCAAACTTATCACATCTTGTAGCCTTGTTCACACACTTGTAAACTTCCATGGACTCTTGCTTCCACTTGTTATTTTTCTGCTTCACCCCTTTTCCCTCCGGAGTGAAGCTATAGCTTCTTAGAAATCTCTGTCTGCAATTTTTACGATAGTGCTCGTCGCTATAATCCTCCTCCTGATTAATCAAAAGATCTAAGGACTTTTGCGATGACGACAATGCACGTATTAAACTACATTCTCTTTTCTCTTGTCCGATCAGTGATCTCAGAAACTCCTTATCTGCTGCTGCCCACCTGTAGAGTTTGTTTAATCTTCGATCATTATCCAACTCTGGCATCATAGCTTTTTCCTGCAATGTATGACGGGCTCACAATTTTTCGAAATTTCTTTCCGCTTACGTTACTTGAATTGAATTGATTCGTGTGGATAGCATGCGAGTGTATTATATACACAAAGCAAGAGAGTTTGCAATGCCTAATGACACAAGAACATGAATTTCATGTCCTATCCGTTGTAGAATAGAAGTGCCTGCTAGAGTTAATTACTCGTATATTTGGATTGGATTGGATAAGTAAAAGATAATTACTCTTAATGACTGCCCCTAATATAATACCCGGCTCTCCTTTTCACGTACGTGCTGATGTGCATTGTTATACTTCTTTCTTGGGATCTAAGTTTCTCTCTACTAGCTTTAGCTAAACTATTGTTATGTTATGTCGACATGTCTCTTTGTGAACCAAAGGGACTATGTTCCATGTTGCATTGTTGCGTATAATTTCGTTATTTAATGAACCAGCTTCCCGTGCAAATTTCTTTTTTATACTATTTATTAATTTAATATTAATTTAATTTTTTATATATTAAATGTTTATAATTATTTAAATTGTAATTTTTTTATTATTTAAAAAATAACACTATAAATATTAAATTTAATTTGTTAATATATTAAATCAAAACCACCTTCTTAAAATTCAACATAAACTGCAACGATCGATTTGTAAATTTTAAAGTAAAACTATTCTTTTGAAATTCGATAAAAATTTTGAATTGCAAATTTCAAACTACTATGTTAAAACTCAGTTTAAAGTTTGGACAGCAAAATTAAACCTACTCTTCAATTTAATATATTAACAAAATAAAAAAATTAAATCAAACAATATTATGTTAAAAAGTTATAAGTTAATATTTTAAAAAATAATTTTGAACACCCATAAATATATAAGTACTTATCGAAAGTAAAAAAAATATCATATTCAAATGTTTGTTTTAACTCAGAACTGAAGAAGTGTTCAGAATCAATTTTTTTTAAAAGGAAGCATACATCATATAATACACCTAGAAAAGGGATAAATGGATACGTTCTTTTTCTCGTTTTCGATAATGATTTATATGGGGTAAATTCAAAAATGAACATAAAAAGAAAAAAACTCCTGCTCCAGTTTTTTCGGTAGTTGACAAATAATAATTTTAAGTGGATATTTAATATATCTATATAAATACCAACTAAAACCAATAAATATTCAAAAAAACAAAGTGCAAATAACAACCATACCGCTATCACTTTCTGAATATTTGACTGTTAACAAGATAAAGATGCCTACGATAATTAATGGCCTAGAAAATTTGCCTCCCCTCTAGAACATGTTTCAAGAATGAAGGATTTAACCACTCGCTACGTTTCAAAAAGGAGTACCTGAACTAAGAGTTAGAACTCAAATAATCGCAACTCAACCATACCCTCCTTTCGTTTTGGAGAATACCATGCTACTACTTTGCCCGACTCCAGGAGTCTTAGGGAGTAATTCAAGCTGTAAATAGTATCTTCCATCCGGGGATCAATTTTCCTTTGCGAAGATGACTCGAGTGAAAATTTGGAGTCTGCTCGAAAGACAAGTGGCCCTAGAATCTGCAAAAAGAAAACATAGTTGTCAAGGCTATGGTGCCAATAAAACTTTCCACTCCAGAGGACACTATTCTGAATATCATAGTTCACAAAATACATCTTCTCCACATTTACGATTTACCTACATCTAAGTCCATAAAATAATTCTTTTGTTCATGTACATTTTCCAAGATATAAGCTTAGAATGAAAAGCAGAACCAATCGTGCAACCAATTAATTAAAATATATAAGCTTGGCATCTAACAAACAACCATGAAAGCCCAGAAGTTTGACAATAGTCAATACAACAGTGCTTATGCTCGAAAGTTGCAGTTCACACAAATACTAGATAAATAAGTAAAAATTTAATACTGCAATATACATGCTCTATATTTTGTTCGACATTGCGGGCTAGATGAGTAAAATAAAACTCAAATACCTGCTGCTGAAATATCAGATTGAGCCTGGGAGAAGACAGTGAACTTTCTGCTTTGCTAACGGACGCTTTCCCAAAAATGTTGGAAGCTCTGGCTAAAGCAGAAGCTGATGATATATTCAGGCGAGCATCTATCCTAGTGAGGTCGCCAAATGTCTTCCTAAATTTTCCATGTTGGAAAGTACAGCAAACTGATCCAAACAAATCAGAATTGAGAGTAGTAGTACGCTTAGCATCCAAAGAAATGCTGTTCCTATCTTCTGATGACTCAACAGATGCAAAGCTCTTTCCTCTAGCAAACAAGGCACTGCAAGTACCACCTAATGCATAGAAAAAACATTTTAAATATGAATTCAACCCTTTTTTAAGGAAATATTCTCCCCAAAAAAGGAAGAAACACAGGTCCAAAAATCAAAGGCCGGGAAATAGTAGATACTACTAATTAGCAAAAAATAATCGATAATGCTGACACTTGTCGATTACAGGCATATTCAGTGGAAAATGCTGATGATTTTTGGAGACTCTAGAACATTTATATTGCCTGATCCTCTTAGGAAGCTCCCATCAGGCAGTGACAAGGAAGAGATGAACTAATTCTTATGGCTTGATAGATTAGTTGGGATTATAGGACTCCATCTACATTGATTTGGACATTTTTCTTTTATATATAAAAAGTGTTAGGTCTTTTAGGTGATGTCTGCTTGAAATAGAAATAAGATGCAATAAATCAGTTTATTGATTACATATCCTCGGTCCTTCTGCATTATATGGTAGCTGATAACTTGATCATCTTTACAGCCAGAACTCTTGGCTTACCTCATCATCCCTTTATTATTTTTATTACCCCGTGTACCAGGAAAGGAAAATACAAAAGATAGTGGTAAAAGAAGCTGCCACTATTATAGTATCTACCGCTCTGAAGTCCAGAAAATTACCAAGACTACAAAGAAAACACTTGTAGCTTTAAATTGAGATTGGTCAAATTACAAAACAAGTTTTCTTCAGATAGGCAAATGAGCAATTAAAGGATGCATCACTACATGGCTCCTTTATATGCACATGAAAGATATAACATCTGAACAGCAAACACTTACAAGTTACGGCATCCTTTCCTCAAATAGTATTTTGAAATACTATGCAACACAGGAGCAGCATTAACTTTTATACTAGATGGACAATTTTTGGGGGTATATATTGCTTACAATATGCCATCAAACTTATCTTTACTTGGCATGCAGTAATATTTGTCCATTAATAAGACTTTTTCTGTTCACAGAGAACAACAAATTGAATGTGCAATTCTAATATCAGAAGTGTTGCAAAATCACTCAGGAAATTAGTGCTAATTTGAGTATTTATATATTAATCTATATTAACTAATTATTGTATATTGCATTCACCAAAGTTCAAAGGGGAATGTACATGATAAGCACAAAAGTGTGTATTTTAAGGCATAAAACTGTACCAATAATTCCAGAAACGGCTAGATGAGGCTCCTTGAGTCCAACATCATATGCAGGCCTCCATATCTCTCCCATTTTTGTCTTCACGATGCAATCCTCTTTCGTTTCCCTGCCCCTCCAAATATCTCTGCTTTTCTCGTAAGAGAAGGCAGCTTTTGCACATAATCCAGGCATTAGAGCAGGAGGTGCCTCGTCATCAAGGAGATTTCCAGCTATTGGTTTCCCCCTATTTTTGTGTAGACCAAGACGATATCGAAGTCCAGATTCAGAGACAAGGGAGGCACAGTCTAAGGCTATCGACTCAGGCACATCCCAATAATTACCTTTCTGGTCCACAAACAGCTCAGGCCATGCAGCTTCCAAAGTAATATCATGATTAGGGAGCTGCCAGAATAGACGGAAAATTAAGTTCATCCTCAACAGCTGCAGTCAAAATATAAGAACGGCACGACAAGATAGATCCAATATATAGAGATTAAAGTGTGAGACTTCAAATTACATTGACCATAGAGACATTATTGGGATGTTAAATGTAGGAATTCAATGAAATTACACGTCAAAATTTGGGATGTAACAAACAGAAAAAACTCACAAGTATTGAACAAGAAACAAGCAAATTAATTTCTAAATTACTATCTACTGTACCAGTGCCAACACTGAAGCAAGTGGCACGATGTTTTATTCAGACATAATAGGCAGATCTATAGGAATGCAAGGTTTGAGCTAAAATGTGCCCACCCATTAAGTTGGCACAACATGAATTGCACACGAAGAAATGTCTAAACTTTAATGTCTTGCAGATATATTCGATTAAAACTCACAACCCTATAATTGTAATAGAAAACCCCAAGATTAATCCATTTCAATAATATATTTTTAATAATCTAATACAGCAGCTGAACTGTATTTTAAAGACATCAAGCACCATTCTCCTGCTTAAATTTTAAAGAATTACAATATACAAGTAAACTTAATTGGTGTGAAGGGGCGGGGGAAATAAAAAAATATATAAAAAAGGATCATATAGCAATATCAGGAAGATATATAGCAATATTCCTTTATAAAGAAAAATATGCCTCATAAAGAAGAAGTGAACACAATGTGTGTACACGTTACCAGTACAGGTAATCATATAAGATGTCAAAAAAATTAGGACTTTTGCTTGCCTTATGAAAGAGCATGGCCTTTGTGCTGCGTTTCTTCTTATCACCTTGCTCTTCAGTGCTCAAGAATACGGAAGTTGTGGGTGCCACAGATATCTGTGAGGACAAAGCAATGGAATAAAGTGACTTATCCAAGAGTCTCTTGGGAATATCTGTATATGCATGTGACTCTGGCCCATCTCTATTAATAGCTGCTATTAGCTTCTTTGGACGAAGCTGCCCAACTAATCCAACCCACCTGAACATGAAAACTTGTAACACGCAAGCTTTGGTGTTCTAGAAGAAGAATTTGCAAGTACATGCTTAGCAAGTGGCATGCCAAGTAAAAGAACATTAAACTCAATGCAATAGACTATATTTCTCAAATTTTATTCTTAGAAGTAGGAAAAAAATCTTCATCAGCAATAAGTGAAGAAAAAACATCTTATTTTTAGTGATTTAAGGATAAAGAAATGGTGCTGTGGTGCAATGAAAAAATTTCGCAAAAAGACTGGATTCAATTCTAATACTAAAAACTAATACTCATCAAAGAGTTTTATAAATCTATGGGAATATCAACACTATATTCTACTAGATCATTCAGCAATAAAACCACGTAAGCTTTCAGGGAAAACAAGTTATCTTCAAAGGCCTCCAGTTATGACATGCTTAACTCAAAATGCTTGAACAAAGATAAAAATAGCATCAAACAATCCCTTTGACTTATTTATATTAGAATACATTCATAATGAAACAAAATTTTAGAACGGTCAACCTTAGTCCTTAGAAACCTGTATAACATCATCATAATGCTCCTACTCAATCCAAAACCAAAGGTACAATCATTTAACAAATGGGGTAAACAACACATCACAATAACATGAATGAATATTGCAATCATGAATGAATATTGCAATCATGAATGCTCCTACTCAAAATTATCTTCTTTAAAATATTGCAATCATGAATGAACATCCCATCGTCTCAAATTATCTTCTATGAGCAACATCTCTTACAGTCCCACATATAACAAAGTATTGAATCACAATTTCACCCCTCAAAACAAAAACAAATACACATACATACACACATATACACATAAGCCATAACTCACACTCACTCACACACACACACCATAACACTCTCTCTCTCACACACACACAATAGAACATTTTTTTAAACACACAAACGCGTGCGCTCAATATCACACCTCAAAACAACATTTTTTTAAACGCGCACACACACACACACACTCTCTCTCTAGAAATAACACAAAATCAGACAATCAACAACCCATTTGAGTTATCACACTAGAAATAACACAAAATCATACAATCAACAAGCCATATGAGTTATCCGTATTAGAATACATCTCGTAATGACACAAACCTCAGAACAATCAGCCTTATAACCTAAACAAATTGATCATAATGCTAATCCTCAATCCAAAACCAAAGGTACAACAAATGTTGGCCAGACAACATGTCACAAGGCAATTAGTATAGACACTTGTACTATAAAAAGCCATACCATGAACAAACCATTATCTCGAAAATAAAACCCTCAAAACACCATCATATTCGATAAAAAAAACACGGGTTCCAACAAAAAGAAAGAAACTTTAAACTTTAAAGAAAGGGCATTACCAATTAGAAGAAACAGTCTTGAAGAGAAGAGACTGAAGAGAAAAGGCCCCCAAATCTTTATTCCCAGGTGGAGAATAAGCAGGAATAATACCAAGAGGAAACCCATTACTCAAAAATGAAAGTTGTTGAATTCTAAGGGCTCTACTAGCTCTACTCCCATCAAGTGGCATTGATTGCCCAGGCACAGCTCGAGCTGACCCATGAAGGCTTTGTGGAGTTGCAATGTTTAGGTCCCAATACTCTGAGTCCATGGCTGTCTTTAGGTTAGCCATTTTTGCCGGCCTGATTACACACCCAGTGTGTGTGTGTGTGTTTTGGTGCCTTATCTATGAAATGAGTTGGGTTTTTGAAATTAGGGGATTATGGAGAGTGGGTTTTCTTGGACTTTTGTTTGGGTGGGGAGGGGTTTTGTTTTTTCACCTGGGGTTTATGTTGTATTTTACATTTAGATTTGGATTAATGTATTTTTAAAATATATTAATAGTAAAATAAAAAAGGATTGCATAATATAAGCAAAAAAATATGTTTTGTAATTATTTATACAGTTAATTATAAAATCTCGAGACTGGACCACTGACCAGCTGCTATATGTTGTTCACACAAGAGGTTAAATTGTCAAATACGATATTATTGAGTTTATATAAGGTGGGTCATTAGGCATTTAAAATGGATGGTTAACACGTTAGCATCAACTTTCAACAATAATGTATTTCTGATATTAAATTTAATTGTGAGGGGGAAATTTGCAGTAAAAATTTATGAGAAATTATTAAAAATATTACTTTTTTTAAAAAAAATTGCGATTTTTCTGATAATATTTGCAAAAATACGGTTTGCAACAAAAAGTAACCAGATACAACTTGTGAAATTGGTTTTGGTTGCATTTTAATTTTAACCGTACAACTTGTTAAACAACATATTATGCAATCGAAAAATAATTATTTTTACTAAATTTTAAAATTGCATTTGTAGTTAATTTTGATTGATTGCAATTGCAAATATGGTTACAAAGTTGCAAACCGTATTTTTATAAAAAATTCAAAAAAATCGTATTTTTACAAAAAAAAATCCAAAAAAAAAATCATATATATACGTTGCTAAATTTATATAGGATCGTATATATACGTGCAATGTTCGGTATTCTGTTTACAAATCTCCCGGTCTTCAATTAAAAAAAATTATTATCAAATTTTCTCAATTTATATGCATATATAAATAAATATGTTTATTTATATAGTTCTGAATAGACATCCAATAAATGTTGAAGAGGGCCATTTAAATTTAGAAAAATGCTAGAGTTTCAAGATTATTTACCAAAAACATTCCCAAAAAATACTTGTATAATTTTAATTGGTTATCAAAACAATAAATGAGATGAAACCTTTGTATATTCAAATTAATACACGAATTAAAATTTTTTACCACATCACTACTGTCACGTTATTTTGGAAAAATATTTTGGGAATTTTGTTTGATTCCCTGACATTACTATTAAATTTAAAACATTAGTTTTTCTAAATATCTAAATAAAATGATGTTTATTAACTATGCTGCATTATTCTAACCGACACCAACCCATCCTCCCCCAACTATATAATCCTACTACCAAGGAAACTTAACAAATCGAAAAGGAACAAATCAAAACTACCCTCACAACAAACCACAATGTTGTCAAATAATAGCATTTCTTCATTCTTCTTCTTCTCCACACTCATCTTCTCCCTTGTCCATTTCTCAACCTCGCAAACACTAATTCAAAACATATGCAAAGCATGTTCTGATGAAGATCCAAACGTGCTCTATGGCGTCTGCACGACGTCGCTTCTCGCGGCTCCTGCCAGCCGTTGTGCAAGCCTCAAAGGTTTAGGAATAATCTCCATAAGGTTAACAAGGTACAACTTGACAGACACAAGATGCCATATCAAACAGTTGTTGATGAACAAGAAACTTGACAAGTACGTAAGATCGTGTTTGGAAGCATGTTTTGAGCTTTATGATGATGCCCTCCCATCTATCAAACTAGCCATGAAAGCTTACTCAAACAAGAAGTTTTATGATGCTAATTTACAAGTGACTGCAGTTATGGATGCTGCTACAACTTGTGAAGATGGATTTAATGAGAAACCTGGAGTTGTGTCGCCGTTAACCAATAGGAACAATGCTACTTTTCAATTATCTGCAATTGTTCTTTATATCATGCATGCTATTCAAATTGGTTCATCAAATTCGACATCAGAATTGTGTTAATTCTTTGTAATATAAATATGATACGGAGTAATTATTAAATTTTTCTCAAATAGTTTTGAATTTGCTCCTTTCGATTCCTATATTTGGAAGCTTATCTATATATGTATATAATATGTAACATGCTCATCTTAATCTTGTTGCTACTTTGTTGCTAGATACATTTGACGATGTATATGATGACGCGTTCTTGGATCTATCAAGGCTTGTGATTCTATTTTGGACCACTTGTATATACCATGTGTAGAAATGAAATGAAATAAGAAGTGAACGAAAATTTAAGTATAAACTTGAATATGGAAGAAAAACATTCAATATGGAAAAAAAGAACATTCAATTCAGAATGAACATTTCTCTGTGATTTAGTCGAATCCAGCTTTATTTTAATCTTTGTATTAGTGAGGGACAAAGACTATTCATATATTTACCCATAATTAAAAGTATAAATTTATTTTATTTTCTTCCAATTTTTTCACTTCGACCATACGGAAATACTTTGATAAATGATACTCTGTTTTCAGTGACATTGTATGCAAAAGTTACATTTGTGGTCATTTCACTGACATGGTAGCCACCCAAGTGACTCATCATTCATCAATTTAAAATCTATCAATATTATTATGAAGACTTGTGGAAACTTAATTCAAACTTTAGTAGTTTGTTTAGAAGCAAGTTTGATGGAGGAGTGACTTCTAATTAATTTCTGTCTTCCACTTCTACTATACTACTAGAGTCTAGAGATCTAAACTTACTGTGAACTTCGAAAGTTGTAGGATGGTGAAAGCAACAATAGAATATTTATTACTTAATGATGGGGGCAGAGCCAGTGCAAAACGTCCATCCTAATCAGATTTCAAAAGCTGGTTATTGTTAATCCTTTGAAGGATCAATTCACAATTTCACATCAACAGCCAAATAGTTGGAACAAACACACGGCAAGACAAGCTATACTTGTGCATTGTGACATCACAAAATAAGAACAAAAAAGCTCTTGGAACAGAAAATTTTCGCAAATTTAACTAGACATGGGATGATTAAAGATAAACTCAATTGCAAGTCCACAAGAGTCTATCTTATCAGCTTCCTTGTCTGGAATTTCCAGCTTGAATTCCTCCTCCAGAGCCATGACAATCTCCACAGTGTCTAAGCTATCCAAACCAAGATCCTTCTGAAAATGGACATCAGGAGTCACCTGCAAATGATTGCAAATGGATCTACGAGATCAGGTCAACAATAAAAGATATTGATTACTTTTATTTTGAGTGATATATTAAACCAACTCCAAAGATATATTATGCAAATTTAGCAGTCATTTTAATCCCCACTACCTAAATGAAATTGATTTATTCCGATACAACACAAACTATGAAGAAACATTTGAAATGACAAATGCAAGAAACATTTGAAGTGACAAATGCAAGGTGTTGGGGACTAGGCCGTTTTGTCTATAATAGTGGCAATGATTCTAGCTTTGAAAAATGATCCCCACATGAAGTTTGATTGTTCATATGTTGTTGAAGGTGGACCAGACATTGCCGGTGCCAGTAGATACAACAATTTTGTACATGACACGAAAACACAAACACAACACGAAAGTAACGGGTATGGGTTTTGATTTTTGGTACACGAAACACAAAAATACACGATCATATTCCGTATCCGATATGGGTTTTCATTTTTGGTACACGACATGAAATTACAGAAATGTCTTAGATCTGGACAAATTGACTTTATCAAATACAATCAGCCTGAATATCTTGTATACTTCACCAGGTTAATATATGGATTGTATCTTCTACCAATTTATCCTATGCCAAGAAGACAGTTCTCTAATTCATCTTTCTTTCATTTGACTTTTCATCTTTCAGTAGCTAATATGTAGCAGGGCAGGTATCTTCAGGAGATTATAGGATAAGCACTCCATCTATACGGAGGTATTAATCTACTCATACATTTTTTCTTCTACGCATATCCAAGTATATTCTGGGTCTATTCACTTCCCAATGAAGTACAAAAAATGGAGTATTTACTGCTTTCCCCAACTTCAATAGCATGAATGGTTTATTGCATTGTCCCATGATAAGTTTATGAGCAGATGTCCAATCAGAAGAGATGGTAATTAAAGATACCAACAGCATTCCTTCTACGATCACCATCATGATTGTTGAACACTTGAACCACTATACACCATATTAGACGATTTTCCATCTATCCTTCCTTGAGCTGCTAAAAGTACAAGAAACACCTAGCTGATGCTATAGTAAAAAACACATTCTGGACTGCTCTAACACCACAAACAAAACCAAGATTGCTACTAATTAACCAAAATCTCTCATCTATACTAAAAATGTAAGACCTAGGGAAACTCGACCCTTCTCTAAGTCACAACCTCCCACAAAAAAACCTAATTCAATTAAAAGATCGAAATCCCTACAAGAGGTGGTTGAACAAATTACCAATATACTGTAACTTTCTAAAGTTATCCGGTAAGCTAAACTTCTCACTACAATGTCGAATTCAGTATTATTAGAGGTATAAAAACGAATGAAAATAGTAGAAACAAGAAGTTAGTCCCCGTTTGGGATTGCAGAGTTAAAAAATATTAGGTAAAATTTAAAAGCGGATTTCTGGAAAAATGTTTGAGGTGTAAAAACTGCTCTTAGTTACATGACTTTTTTTCACCCACACTTATATCTAACAAATTCAACATTAATAATAACTTTCTTTGCGGTCAAACTTAAACTTACAGATATGATATACAAATTCATCTACATAAATTAGGGCAAAAACAAATTAAAAAATAATAGTAATTAATAGATGAAAAGCGGAGATAGAATTAATAATTAGGGGGGGGGGGAGTGAATAAATGGACCTTAGAGGGATCGATCTTGGGGTGACTTTTGACGACATCGAGAACTCTATCAATAACTTGATTCTTAGTGAGATGATCGTCACCGTGAGATGACATTGATCGGACGGTCAAGAGCTTGGATCCATTTATAGCTAGGGTTTGAGATACAGGAACTCGAATGTGCCTGATAATGCCTGCTCTCACTGAAGAAGCCATTTGTGTTGTGTGTATAATTCGCTACTGTATGCTCAATTCGTCACTGCTCAGGACTCTTCTTTATATGCCGTCGCTTCTAATTTCCATGTTTTTTTTCACCAATAATATTTATATCATAATAAATATTTATTTAATTAAAGTTTAAATACATTAACAAAGGTATGGGTTTAATAAAATTTAATTTCATATTATTAACTTCAAAAATCCTAACAAAGATGAGGGTTGTAATGGGTTTATTGTCCCGAGCGAGAATTTTTTGGAATAGATATTTATAAAACTATAAGCTTAATTATTAAAAAAATCTAAACAATTATAAAAAGTTATAAAATAATTAATAAAATAAATATTAATATTAATATTAAACTAATAAATACGTATAAAAAACAATACAGAAAACAAGCAAATTTTACTAAAATCAAATTATTTTCAATACAAATCAATTCTTCTTCTTTTTTTTTTGCGAAAATATACGAATCAAATTCTGAAAATAGAACAAATTAAAAAACTCTCCTCCAAATAGAACATACCCAAAAAAATTAACTCAGCCTTTTTGTAATTTTTTTTTGACAGGTGTAATTTTTTTCTTTAGAAATGAAGTCCCCGCCATAACTTGGAATCCACAGGCTTCACTTGGTAAAAAGTTGTACAGCTGTGGCGCTGGGGAGATTTTTTTTGGGTCCAAAATCCTTTAAAATAAAGATAAATGTGTGTAATTGATTGTTAAATCAAGTACAATGCTCCCTCCTAACTTGATGCTTGTGTACAGCCGAAGCAATCATAGTGAAAAGAATGATCACATTCTCCACATTGATAGAGCCAATACTGATTATTAACTTGTTCTTCGCATATTTCACAATAAAATACTTCCTCGTAGAAGAATAGAGGTTGGCTTAATTAAGGTTATGGTTTTCGCATGCATATTCCACGTCACTATCAATAATATAATCACTAATACTACAAACAGAATTGGAGGATGGTTGATGGTTGCTGATTGCTGAGCAAGGGAGTGGTTCTTGTGAGATATATGTTTTATCCTCTTGGTGAAGAATGCACAACGAATATCAATTGTAATGCAACAAATCTTACGGTGACAGTAGAATCCATTTATGTCGTACCTGCAAACTCCACATTCCACAAAACTGTAGAATTCAGGCTGCTTCTTGCTGAGAAAGAGCGAATGTTGGGGGTGGAATGGAGATACTCCAGCTAGCAACTCTTTTGGCAACTCAACTTATTTGCACAGGAGGAGTGGAGAAAAAACACTACATTGAGTACAAGCATAGTAAGACGGATGACAAATAGTGATTCCTCACTATGGACCAAATCATATTCACTGTCAATGGCCTCTGGTGATAAATAGGAGCTGGAAATGTGAACGGCGAAAAGGCACATTAAAAAATTACAGGTGGGAAGAGTCTTTAGCTTCCTCGCAACAAACAAGCATCACAAGGATTCTCGCTGGAACAATGTCAGTGTGTGCTCCTCGTGACCCGGATGATCAAGACACACACACAAATGACAATCATCACAACAGAAAAATGTGAAATTTACAGCACTATAACAAACATCACAAAAGCAATTAGGGGCTGGAACGAGATTAAGGGGGGTGGGGTGTTTATGCATATAGATCGAATTTAATTTGAAAAGGTAATTAATTCTGCACAAGTCTTGTGGAGGTTGAAACCTTGACACTCAATGTCATCAGTACTAGTACTAGTACTAGTATACGCAGGAGAACCTACAAGTGTTTTGTTGCAAATATAACATATAGCATCATCTCCGATAACATCATACTCTTTAAGCACTAATGGCACTGCTCCGGATGGCTGAAATGTATTGTTGTGAGTAATTTCGGATTAGACAACAATTTATTTTTAGTATGCCAAATAGATTTTTAACTAAAAATTTGATGTACATGGAAATATTCTTAGGATTAGGACAGAGATATAATATATATAATGCACATTTGAGTTTGAGCCGGATTCAATCAATCGATCATGAATCATATTCGGTTGAATTTTTTTGTAAAAAATTATATGAGACTCGATGTAAACGAGTGCTTCATATTTTATATAAAAATATAACCTCATAATTTTTTTAAAACCTTTTTATATAAGAAGTTAATATATGAATATTTATTATGAAAATAAAAAAATTAAAAAAAATTATAAAATTATCTTCTTTATACATTTTAAATATGCGAAAAAAATAAAAATAACACTCTTTGACTTTTTACATGTATTTTAATGTGATTAAAAAGTATTTTTCGAATAACATTTTTATAAATAAAAAGATAATATAAAATTCTAATATTTAAAATTTAAATTTAAAACACAAATATAAAAATAAAATCTTGGGCCTCTTTAACGAATGATCATATACGATAACACAACGCTGTAAACTTTTTAACGTGAGAAATGTGATTTTTTTTATTAAACTTTGCAAAATTATAGTAAAAAATAAAAATAATACTTAACCATAATTTTATTTATAAAATTATAATAAAAAGTTTATCCAAATATTTTTTTCGCATTTTTTATCATATTTCCATAAAATTTAAGAAAGTTTTCGGTCTTGGCACCCTAAAAAAAGTTTTGGCATCATACGTTTACGTATATATGTATACATCTATTTTACCGACATGTTCTGAATCTACAATTCTCCGGCCAGATCTTTGAATCTTCACCGGAAATATCACCATAAATCGGGTAAATCAAGGGTGATTCGACCTGAAATTAATCAATGGCCCCTGTGTCAGCCCTAGCCAAGTACAAACTAGTGTTTCTGGGGGATCAATCGGTGGGTAAAACAAGTATCATCACTCGATTCATGTACGATAAGTTTGATAACACTTATCAGGTATTATTCATCCTTTTCATTATGTTTTTCTTTATGCATCTCTTCTTATTATATTATATTATATTATATTAAATACTCTCTCTTTTTTTTATTTTTATGTGTTATTTGACTTATTTTACTCCTTGTATTGTTGCTGATTATTGATTATTGAGGTTTATTGCTAATTTTCGATATTATCGTATCTGTAATATGTGTGATCATTGATCAATCAATGGCTGATAACGCTGATGTGGGAGTGATTTTTAATAATATGCGTAATGTGTAATTGGTTATGGTAGTTAAGTAAATGGCAATGTATCAATTTTATGGGTATTATTTCATCTCCAAATATTACGTCAACATGTTATTAAGTTTTAGTAAATTACCCAAAAGGTGGGATGGGATGTGTCGGAATAGAGGTTCTCATTTCATTATATCAGTGTTTGTACAAGTATTTTCAATGTCCTTAATTCTTATCCTCCATTGGAGTCTTTTGCCCCTCATCTCCTCTGTTGCTAAGTTGCTGCTTTTATCCCGTTGTTCATGGATCCTTCTTGGGCTTTTCTTCAAACGGGCTTTCTTCACCAGTCCAGAATATTGAGGCCCAACAGGATGATTGCCTATATTCAGTTGCTGGCCCTCTTTCAGTTATACGGTGCTAGGCCTCACTTTTGAACAATTAAAAGAATTCGTTGAAATTTTAAGGATTAGCGATTTAGCGTCATAGTTTTGGTTATCTATTTCTAATTTGATCCCTACGATGGAGAACTGTTTTCCCTTGGCCAAGCCAATAGGTATGCAATATCTTGCTACTCTTTCATGGCGACTAGGGTTATCTTAAGCATGGCATTTCACCATCGATTTATGAATTAGTTCGAATTTTGATTTGCGGTTACCACTGTTGCAAAAAGCTTAAAGGCACACAAATGGCCTTCCAACACTTGATTCTTCAAATCAGACAGTTCAAGTGTATTAATTGCTCAAAAAAGTTGAGGTGGTACAGAACCTACTGGCACTTAAATAGAACATAATATTACAACAGTTGCATTATGTTCTTTCATTTCCTTTTTGTGCTAAAAGTAAAGAGATTTACTATATTGGCAGCAAGATGGTATGAAGGTTACTGATTGTATGGTTTTAAGTGTCTGAGTTGGTTGGTTATAACTATAGTTCCCAAGTATGGCATTCATTCTTTTACTCCAAGTATATGTATTTGCTTTCTTATTGTAAGCAAACTCGATATGAGTTTAAATAAAAAAAATCCAGCATTCTGACAAATGGTCCAAAAACTTGAAATGGCGTGGCATTGGATATCTGTCTACATGTTTTTTTTTTAAATTCTTCAATTTCATTTGCATTTTGGTAACAATGTGCCAATTACTGTTTACTGTGGTATTTGATACACCTCTGCTGTTTCTTCCTCATGAAGTTTATCATCAATCTGCTTTTCAGGCTACAATTGGCATTGACTTCTTGTCCAAAACTATGTACCTCGAGGATCGAACTGTTAGATTGCAACTCTGGTAAGACTATGCAGCCGTTATGATGAAGTTGGTGTCATGCCCTGTTTGATGCTGTTAAAAATTATTTTATATGTAAATGACTAAATGCCCTTGCAGAGGAATAGTAAACGTCTAATCATATTCATTTTATCAAGAATTTTTTCAGTTTTGCCTAGCCATCTAGTTCAGAAGCAACTAATATTTATGGGCACCTTAACTTTTAAGTCCTTGACAACTATGGCCCTAATGAATTTAGTATCAGTTTTAGGATTTTTGGTACTAAAAGTAGTCGAACTCTAGAATTTTACATTACTTGAATTCTGATAGCTTGTCGATGTGTATGTCCCTGCTTTCTTAGAATTATTTATCGAAGTTTAAAGTAAATTTTTTAATAAAAATATCAGCGGAACATAACATATAATTAAGCTGCGTCTGTTTATGCCTATAATTTAAAGACACATTGTTAAGTAAAGTTCCACTTTTTCGTTCTTCTCATATATATTTTTTATTGTTCTGCTGATTTAATTTTCACTAAGCTGACATCGGTCATTAGGTTAGATTAAGTTGTTGATAAAGTAGTGTTAGTTATATGTTAGACAAGTTTGATCTTATAATGCATCTAGTTTATCTCTGTTGATTATAGTGGGATATACTATACCCTACTTTTGAGTGGGATATACGGGTATATGTGGTTTGTACTCTGTATAGAAGATGTACATGCAACACTTGTGTAATCTCGCGACTGAACTTAAATTTTCGCAAACAAAAAAATGGGCAATTTAGAACACTAATATACCTAGGGAGCTATCCCCCACTTGCAATTTCGTAGCCAGCCCATGGTGAAGATTGTACTCTTTTTCATGTTTGACCACGATTCAAAGTCATGATGTGGTATGGAAAAAATTTGGTAATAGGTGTACGTGTGAAAATTCTATTCTGTAATATAATTTTGAAGCTATTGTTTACATGAATTAAGATAGTTGTATTGTAACTTGTAAGACATAAATGTGCCTTTAGCATGTTTGAAGCTCCATGTGCCATGAAAACATGATGTTTGACGATGCCTTCTGATAATAATGGAATACATATTTTGCTGTATATATGTTGGGGGTAAAGGCCTTGTAACTGGAATGTTTGTGTTGACTGGTTTTGTGGATCAAATGATATTTTAATGGTTAGTTTGTTGTTTTATACAGGGATACAGCAGGACAGGAAAGGTTCAGGAGCCTTATTCCAAGCTATATAAGGGATTCCTCTGTTGCTGTCATTGTATATGATGTTGCAAGTATGCTTCTTTTTTGGCAAGGATTCAGTTTTTTTTACACTGTATGCATGTTATTTCCATGTGTTAAAGCTTTAATTTACCTACTAAATATAAATGAATCACAATTCACAAATTTTTGGAACATACTTGTACAACTTAGATACATGATTGTCAACTATCGTGTGTGCTTTTCATGGGATATCTTTTCTAGCTACTAATATTCCTTCATGATCTTGGAATACTGCAATTCACCCATAAAGTACATAGAAATAAGTAAGAAAACAACATTTGCTCTAACATGTGGTGGGTTACCATTTCACCTTTATAATTTACCATCTAAGAATTTCCATTTTGACGGACTATGAGTAGCAAGTATTAAGATCTAAATCTCATTTGCTCTGAAGCTTAATATTTGCCTACATGATTCTTCTACATGACTTGATTTGAGTTGGGTATACTAATTTTGCTAACTACTAAAGTTCCACCTTTATCTCAGGCAGACAATCATTCATTAACACTGCAAAATGGATTGAGGAGGTTCGCAGTGAGCGAGGCAGTGATGTCATTATAGTCCTTGTTGGGAACAAAACTGACCTTGTGGATAAGAGGTACTAATGACACCGTTCAGTTCAGTTCAGTTAACCTGCCAGTATTTACATAATCATCTATTTGTCTATGCATTCTTTGCCAACTTATATATTTAGGATTGGATCTATAACAAGGCTATATGTAATCACTATTAGCAAATCTCAGTTGTTCCATTAATAGAAAACATCTAAAATTGGACAAGTAAATGATGTTCTCTGCTGTATTTTATCCCAATACAGTGAGATGACAGTATTATAATAAACTCTGTTGTGAATTGAAGTTGATACAAGTCTTTTATTATATATAATGGTAATTTTGTTCAAGACTATATCTGTTGCTCTAAATCATTGTGAAATTACCTGTCATCTATTGAGTGGTGCAGATCTGTAGATGAAATAGGTTGCTGACTCGGTGATTATATTTGTGTACACATGACACAAACACACACACTTAGTTACTTGTGTATTATGTTTCACACCAAGAACATGCAGTTTGCATAGAGACGAGGTCACATTTTACAAATGCCAAACGTGAGTGTCTAGTCTGGAATTTGGATTAATGAGTTAGGAAGACAATGGCCAATGCTTCCTTTTTGTTAATAGTGATGGCAAACAGCTATTTATAGGTAATTTAGTCGTTAATTGAAAGTAAGACTGATTAGTAAGAGAAGGCTGTCAGCCTGTCACGACCTTGCATTTGGGGACTTTAAATCAGAAATTATTGGCGAGAATTTTGAAATATGGGTGGATACTTGAGTGTTATTTTTGTTTTATGCGCTTGTTGCATATATGTGTGTGTGTAGAGACGACAATATTCTTTCGTGAACATGGCAGAATGAATAATGTCAATGGACCATTTTTCTTTTTGCAAACAGTGATTTTTTTCCAAGCCCTACGTCATCTTTAGTTAAGAAATTGATAGAGAAACCTAAGCTCCATAACCGATTTGGTGTAGGACAAACATTAAGAAAATAAATAACAATCTCGGGTGATTGAACCACGGAACAATGACTAGGCTAAGAGGTTTCCAACTGTAGCTGAATAATTGATATCAATCAATATTCAGGGAAAACCATATGTATAATATTCAAACGTTAAAACATGATCATTAAACTTAGGTATAAATACAGAAAATATAAACGTAATGACTAAAGTCTATAAAAATCGTGCTGCAACAGAATCCAGCCTATTAAAACTAAACCAACCATGGTTCGATTATAAGAATACAAAAACAAAATTTAAAAAAATGATCCCTGTCGTAGGAATGACTTAATTGGAGTAAAAAACTTTACTAGTGCTTTGCCCAATCTGTCTGGCCATTTACTTGTTGTTCTTCGGTTTACTTATTCTTCTTCAATTTGAAGAGATCCAGAGTTGGAAGTATACCAAAGCTACTGAATGGTTGCAGATGATGGAATAGAAAATTATCACATAATTTTACTTTCTGTAGATCATGTTTAAGTAATTTATGTATATTTCAATATTCATATACTCTATAAAATAAAAGCTGGAAATAATAAAATGTTATTCCGTGTTGTTGCATCCATGATGTGAAATATTTTGTATTTCTGTTGGTTACTTTTTAAACTCAACGTTTGGTATGTCGTGGCTGTCTACAGGCAAGTCTCTATAGAGGAAGCAGAAGCCAAAGCTGGAGACCAAAATGTAATGTTTATTGAAACCAGTGCCAAAGCTGGATTCAATATAAAGGTAAACAATCGACTTTTTAATCAGGCAACTTTTCTTAAGATGATAGGGAATGTCACGCCACCAGTGTCCTAAGAGTTCAGTCTGATTTGTCCTTTGCCCTCGTGGATAATATAAAGGGAGGGGGGGGGGGTGTCCAATGTACTTGTATCTTTATCCATAACTTCACCAAGTCCACAACACAATAGTAATTCAATTCTAATCAATTGATAATTTCTTGCATTTTACATTGCTCACTTTTTTTTTCATTTGGTCGATATTTCCAGGCACTATTTCGGAAGATTGCTGCAGCCTTACCTGGAATGGAAACTTTATCTTCTACTAAGCAAGAAGATATGGTAGACGTCAATCTGAAGTCAACTGTAAGCTCATCTCAGTCATCAGAATCCGGAGGATGTCCATGCTGATAGCTATGAACAACAGGCTTCCTGTCTATGCTGATTCCTTACAGTTTTGCTATTTTTGTAATCAGAATTGGTTTTCGAAATATGAACATTAACGTGTTAGTAATGATAGGTCCGAATTTATTCTATATTTTCTGTATGATTTTTTTGGCACTTCAAGAATTCAGTGAGAAATTGTGTTCGACATATACAGTATTTTAAATTTGTCTTGTTTTTTTAACTGCTCAAATAATTTTGGTTTAGGTGGACAATTCTGCATATACAGTCTTGGAATAATTTTATGGAGTTGATTTTTTTCCTTTGGCCAAGGTCAATTATAAAAAATTTAAATATTATTATATTAACACACACATTTGCCGCTGCTAAGGTTTGAACTTTCGACCTTATATACTCTAGAGTTGCAAATATATTATATATTTTGTCATTTGTGCGCAAGTTTTGTGGGTAATTTATATTTTGGAAACTAGGTTGAGTTTTGTGGGATTGTCTTGTTATTTTTCACGGGGAATTGTCTTGTTATTCTTTAAGGGTGTGATTACTTTTTTTTAAATTATTTTATTCTAATTTTTATATGGAACCCTACAAGTAAAGCCGAAGTGTGAACCACTCTCTGGTCTCGGCTCCCTCGCTATATCCAATACAATGGAAATCGAGGGCTTGTGTGGTGGTAGGTGGCCTTCAAAAAGTGCTGTCTAACTGGAATTCTTTTGCCAAAACTGGTTGCTGTTGAGGTCACTCAACCAAAATATATATATATAGGAATGTTGGGGACAAAAGTATGTCCTTCCAACAGAACCTCTCAAATATATTTAACAGAATAATTAAAAGTTATAACTGCTTCAAAACATTATATTACTCCATATATATTATGTACCAAACTGTACAATGTGATGTAATTTCAAAAGAGCCTTGGAATACATAAAATTTGAACAAGTAGTTGGTCAGAAGCACTACTGAAGTGGAGTCGAGTTGTATCATATCATTCTTTCCACTTAAAACGAACTCTTATAATTAAATTTTTGGTGGTGGATCTCATGATGCCTAGTTTGTCTACATAGTAACATGCTCAAACAAAGAAAACAATTCTAAACCATGAATTAATACAAAGATTTGGTTGAAATTTTATTCAAATGATTTTCATCTTCCATTAATGGATTTTTTTGGCCCCTCAAATATTCTCCATACAAAAAACTTATATATATGTGTGTGTGTGTGTGATTGGAAGCTGATTCAGTGGCCAAGTAACATTCCCTGGTCTTGAAAATTCCTATATTCGACTGATCTCCTCTTTTTAATTCGCAACCCATTTTACTAATTCTGATTCAATGATATATTGGTATTCGTTGATTTAGCTTTTTTAGTACAATAAATTGTTTATTTTGAAGGAGGAGAGGAGGGCCTGAGAATTCGAACATTTATTAAATGTGATTATTTACAAATTTTTCAACCAGTTTTTTGTTTGTTTGTTAGTATTCAATTTTATAATCGAACTCAAATTTATGCTTGAATTCGATGTATCTAAGTTCTAACTAATAACCTGTCCACACAATGTAAACTTTTAGTATATTTTATTTACTAATGAGTATATGTAGCAAAGATTCAAACTCGACATAGAGACTTGTCATGACAAATTACAACAAATGCAAACCCACACTAAACACATTTTAATTGTTTTTCTCTGGCTCCACCACAGACTTTTGCAGGTTACTGCGTAAACAGAGTAGTGCCAATTAAAAAAACAAATCCACCTTTTTGGAATGATTAATTTACCAAGTCAACTGTTCTCACACAATCTGGGAGAAATGTATAACTTTCTAGAGGGTTTCGATGTGAAAATTGAATAACAATTTAGAGGCGAATAATTTTTTCTAGTTGTATTTATGATCGACGAAAATTATAGATTTTAGGAAGATGCACAGCAATTTGCTCAAGTGTCCTGTTCATGACACTAGTCCTTAAATTTTAACTTCATATGTACTCAACAGGTATCGTTGCTGTGAACATCTTAGTTCTAAACTTAACTCAAGAATCGAAATAATTCAACATACGCCACACTCAAAATGTAAATACTTGTCACACCGAAATCAGAAAATTTTAAAAAACTTGAATACTTATGCACATTATATTCCCCCAAATTTTAAAAAGGAAGCTATGACTATTAGCAGAATTGATTGAAAGAGAAGGAAGCCACATGCTTAGGTCACTATCCAAGGTACAAAAAGTAGCCAAGTAGCTAGGTGAATATCTCAACCAAATTTCTCAATATATGATTGGATTTGATTTAATGAAGTTTACCTTATAATAAGAAAAATATGGATGATCATTCTTATTATTCTAGTCTCTCTAAGTTAATTCTTGCTTAAGCGAATAAGGTATCTAAAGTTAAATTTATGATATTTTTCCTAATATCACAACAAATACATATAAATCAATACATTTAATCATTTATTGTTAAATATTTATTTATCATTTATTTACATTATTAATAAATTAAAAAAGTAAGTAATTAAGTTGTTAATATAATACCTAAAATCGAGCACTACCTTGAAAATTTTTCCTAAAATCTACCTTTTCCCTTGGGAACCTAATTCTCCTTATTTAAATATTGATTTGTGGCATGTCCCTCTTATTATACACTAATTCTAACTCCTTCCACTTTTTTTTACTTGGTCCTCCTAAGTTTGGCCGTCTTTAAAGAACAAAGGACGTGATCAAGAAATATTCCTCTGACTATATCATTTGTATATGTAATTGTACGGATTCGATCCACATTTCATGGATTTGTCATACAAATTAATAATATTGTGATATATATAATCAAATCTATGAAATCTTAGATAATACTGGTGTCACCTTAATACTGTAGTTTGGAAATAGACAAACTTGTACACTTGTACGATAATATATTTTGAGATACTGAACACAATAATGATTGGATGAAGACGTTTAAACAATAGAGTATTAGAGTATGTTCTAAACTTGAGATTTTGGAGTAGTTGATCCTTTTGTGTTTGGGCATGGTACTGTGAGTTAGCAGCTTCTTGCACTAAAGTCTAAAACCAAAGAACTAATATGGCGTTACAGAATTAAATTCAGCATGTTCATGTTAATTGAATATAAAACACCACATGATAATTTGATATATGTGAAGTTGGAAGTGCTCATGATTTTTATATAATAATGTAGTGATATACAACATTATTCAAAAAAAATATTCTGTTAAAAGATTAATACATTTCAGAAACTTACACGAGTTCAAAATACATTTCTATATATAAATATAGAGACATATTTAAATAAAAAAACAAAGCATGTTCCTACAACTATACTTTTAAGAACATTTTTCTTCTCTATTATTAGTTATAAATTTTCATAGTTTTATTTAGTTAAAATTTAGTTAAGTTGACAAAAAATATAATATAAATTTGGATAGGGTGAGCTATGACATTTTATTGTATTTTCAATCAAATTTCCTTCTTTATTTTCCATATAATTTTCATTTTCAAAGTTTTATTTTAACTAAAAGAAATACTAGGATCCGTAATAGAAATATAAATGCCCACGTTATTGGGTAGAAAGTCGCAAAAATCTACTACTTTTCCTATGCTCGGGTTAGAATTTCTAACATTTTCACTTGTGCTGAGCTTCCAATACTGACTTCCATCTACTACTAACAGTAGCAGGTATATATAAATATAATATTGTAAAATATTATTGAATTTTGTATCAAACATATCATCAAGATATTTATAAATACTTATTGAAATAATCTTTTTAATTGGACACTGATATTACTAACTTGTTAAATAATATTGACAATATAATATAAATAAAATATATTCAAAAGAAAGTCTAATTGTAAACTATGAAATGTAATTATAAAAAATATAAAGATACGTGCATATGTGATATGTATAACAAAATGTTAGTATAAATAGAGAAAACGGATATTTTTTAATTATTAGTAGTGACTTGTGAATAGTTTTATTATTTTATTTTGTAGATTCACAATTTGGATTACACTTAACTTGATATTGGTCATCTATTAGGGGTACATTTTGAACTAAAGGACTAGACTATGAACATATGAGATGTTTTAAATTTAGTGACAAGTGATATTTGGTTATTACTAATTTCTACAATATAGCAAGTTGTGTTCTACTCTATTTTATGTCTATGTATGCAGATTGTAATACACAGGACATTAACTGTTGTTGCACCCAGAAGAAATGAGAAGAACAAATTTAATACCATCTGACCCACCCATAAACTGTAATTGTAATTTCTCCCCTCGGCCATCAATATCAATTAATCTGACCCGGTCCAAGATCCAAATACTAGCTTTTAACCCAACTTCAATTTGGGCATCACTGTGAAGTATGGTAGTTGCAAGTAGTTTTCACCATCAGTGTTGAATTTAATACATATAATCATAAATATTGATGATACAATAAATATAATAATTTTCATATTTATATACCCAACGTAAATAGATACATTTGACCCGCCTCCCAACCTCATTTCCTATGTAATGGTCTGGCCTGATATCAGAAATTTGACTTTATTATTTGTTGCTTTTGCTACGTATCTAACACTTAAATATACGTTACGCAGAGTGACAATGGGGCTGTTTGGCTACAGTTTTTTTCCGGAAATAAACTCTTATTTCCGGAAAAAAGTTAGGAATGTATGTACTTTTTCTAAAAATGAATAACTTATTTTTTATTTTGAAAATAATATTTGGTTTTAAAATTCTAAAATAAATATTTATCTTTAAAAAATATATGAAAATATGTAAAAAAAATGAAAATGAAAATAAATTACTTATTTTAAGTTTAAGGAACTCCAAACGGTTACAATATAACGCCTACGCAACTAGCTGTTGGTAAGTTTTCTATTTTAAATTATTTTATGACAATCTCATTTATAAATTATACATTATAAAAATTAAAAATTAAAATTGTTTTCACTATTTAAACTCTTATAGCTTATAAACTTGACTGGGAACTGAAATAAAAGCCTAAATTAAGTTAATATTTAAATAAGTATATTTTTCACATTATATTTTTAATGATATTTGATATGAAATTTTCATATTAGATTTATATTCATAGGATTGAGAACTTGCATAATTAATATGATATATTTTCTTATAGTTTAGATTCAAAATTAAATTTTATATTGTAACAACCCGTTCTTTTCGGACTATTAATTCAAGCAAAATTTAAAATACAATACAATTTATTAATACAAAACTCTATTACAAATTTAACGATACAAAGACGCAGCTAACAGTGACAAGTCAACAATCAATCTACTCCAAATTTAAGATCCTTGAACTCAAATGCATTTCATCTTCCTCTTGCACCAAACCTGAAATTTTAAGTAATCAGTTACACAGCCCAACAAGTAATAATTGACTTACAATATTCTCAAAAATTAATGGGAGTTTTAATAAAACAATTTCTTTCAAAAATAATACAAGTCTTGAAAACAATTTGAGAAAAACAATTTGACCCACAGTTTTATAATTTCAAAAATCCTTTATTGAAAATAATACGATAATCTTATAAAATTCTGCAGTCTTACTCTATGACCACACTTTGCCAATGACCGACATCTTATTCGTATTCTTATTCTTTACCACACTTTCCCAGTGAACGAGATCTAAAATTCAATAATCGCGCGCTCTTATCAGGTATCTAAGATTGTACACTTGTGCCCCTAATAAGAGTATCTAAGACTAGTTCCGGAACTATAACATAAATTATGAACGAGTTTGAAATGTAGAGACTGTGTTTCAAAGATTCTCATATCTTATATCTTATACAGTTCGAAAATAATATTTTTATATCTTATACAAAATCGAAATTCACAGTATCAAATTTTTTTTCGAAAATAAAAGTAAGTAAAAAGGTGCTTACCTCCAAGCCGACACTATAAATCATGTAACGCATGCAACACCTCCAAAATTCAAGAATCTACACCACCCTTAAACACATATTCAATCCCTTGCACCCAAATAAAAACAATACATCTCAAATCTCGAACGTTTCTATAATTCTGAATCTGCCCAGATATTTATTTAACCTTTTTGACCCCCTAAGCGATATTTTCTGAAAAAACTTAAACCACGAAAGTCATAGAGAACGAAAAGATCTTTCTAAAAAATCCATAATTAATGAATTCCGACTTACGATGAATTTACTATAAATTTTACAGGACAGTTGAGTTATGTTTAGAAAATCCTACGAATTTTAATAATAAAGATGAAGAAAAATTAGTAGGCCTCGAAAAACATATTAAGTTGTGATCTGTGATTAGATTAATCATTCTCTATTTCAACCTTCAACAATCACATTTTTTTAAATAATTATATCTTTTAGAAATACCAAATTTCTCATCTCATGTGCGTAAGACAATACTTGACTGAACATTTTTCAGCACTTGTGGCTTGCATGTTTCAAACTTTATGTTGTGCCTAAAATATCACATGGGCTGGATTTGGGTCCAAAGGTTGTTAGAGGTCCAATCCACTAAATAACTCGGCCTCTAAAGAGGTTCCAAGACAGAATAAGGGATGTTAGGGAGGTTCCATGGTGACCAAATGAGTCATGAAAGTTGCCAAGGAGGTTCAGAAGATGGAAAGTTCATCCAAGGATGATGAACCACTAGGAGAAAAGGTCCTAGTGTGGTAGAGGGGCTACTGTCCAAGGAGCTTCCATTATATCAAGGCTAGAACATAATTTAAGGAGGTTCCAGGAGTCTAATGAAGTGGGGAATTAATCTGAGAGGTCCTGATGTGCTATTATTTTCAGGGAACAAGTTCCAGGTCCTATTGGACATGTTCCATAACCTAGCTTCCCGGGACAACCGCTTGGTACCTCCTAGCAGGACAGTTCTATGTGGACTGTTACACCTAATTTTTATGAGACAATCTCTCCACGATTATTGAAGATAAATACTATATTATTCTCATCAGATTGAGGATAATTATCAGGAAAATACATATATTCATATATCAATTCGATTATACAAGAGATATGAGCTTCCAAGGAGTCCTAAGCGGCATGGACTCTCCTTGTAGCTCAAACACTTCGAGATAAACCTTTAAACAGAGGATAATTCTCATCACAACACTACTGATCACTCATCAACAAGAGTCATAACAATCAAGAACTACATATGGACTTGATCCCTATAAATAGGATATGTAGGCAACTAACAAAGGGGTTCGAAAATACTTGGAGAGGAGGAGATCACTAGAAAACTTGAGTATTCATTGATATTTTGAGATTATATGTGGGTACCTTAGACCTTTGTTAGCTCAGTCCCTTCATCATCAAAACCATAATATATCCCCTGTGAAAACTCGATCAGGAAGCTGTCTCTTGATCTTTTTTCATAACTTTTCTTCCGTTATTCCAATATTGGACCTCCATAGTGTTGTACCAAATTACTCTCACACCACTTTAAAATAAATTAAGTTTTAGAAAAACATTAAATGATATCTGTGACCCATAAGTATTGTTTCAAAGTCTACTATTCAACGTTTGTGATATACTAGTACTAAAAAAATTGTATGACTGATTCATGATGTGTTTTAACATTAACAGCTGATTGTGCACATTGTTATTTTTAAGCATGCATGCTCTTGAAGGATTATATTATATTAAATTATTAATATCAACAATTGGATCATGCACACTGCACACACATATATTAAAGGCAACTAAACTAATCAAATTAAAAAAAATACATGTATACATTAAAGATCTGCGTCGCTGATTTTTATTGTGACATATAGATAGATAGAAAATATTTCAAGGACGTAGTTTGATTTTACAAACTGTAGTACAAAAAGAAGCAAACCAACCTCAAGTACCGTGGCCTGGGCTGATACATGTATAAACATAGGAATTCAAATGGGGAGCATAATATATCTGTAACGAATAGCCACCAAGTGTATGTATGTATATATCCACCCCACTATAGTTGGTTAGTTGGTTCCTTTGACTTGCATTTGTGGGGCATTTTGTAATGATTAGAACTCTAATTAAGTTCAATAACGGTATAATTTCTAATTTCATACCCGGAATTTTTACGAAACGACACATAATTTTTACCAAACGACATCTAAAAATATATGGTATATAAAAAAATTAAAAAAATATTTAAAAAATATTGAATAACCTTTTTATAAGAGTAATATAATGATAAATTGAGTGACGGAAAATATTGAATAATCTTTTTATAAGAGTAATATAATGATAAATTGAGTGACGGAAAATATTGAATACATTAATATATGATAAATATATATACGACAATTATGCACCCAAATCCTCATTAATAAATACGTGATACATATTGATATTATATAAATAAAACGTGATTGAATTTTGTTAAATATTAATTAATATACAATACATATATAACTAAATCTTCATTATAAAATGACAAATCTAACAAAATAAATGACGATAAATATGTATACGATCAGATACTTATCGTTAATATTGATAATTAAATAAATTTCCGTTACAAAATGACAAATTTGATAAAAATAAAAAGTTTGATAAATTCAATAAATTAAATACAATGCACAATAACAATGTAGTTATTCGTGGACGCATACCATTCATAAGACTGTAATTCGAATTGCATAAAAACATCATATAATTATTCTCCCAAGTGCAATTACCAGTCACAGGATATTATGATTATGGATTCATTTAATTACTTATAAATTAAAGCTAAATGGGATATAACCATATCGCATACAATTATATGAATATTAGTATTTAAATTCATATTATTTACAAAAAATCATCGAAAATACAAAGAAAATAATAAAATCAAAACGGGCACTGACAAATCCAGGGAAAAAATGATAATGACACACACTGCATATCCACTGCGGTCAATATTTGGGATTCAACCTTCCAAAATTAGCAAGCTTCCTTGATCTATTCCCCCTAAACGACGCCGCATCACTTAAATGAGGCTTCCCCGGAACTCTCACATCTCCGCTCGGAATCACACTTTCCGGCGTCACTCCTTTCTGATTCCAGCTCCGATTCGGACTCGGTCTCACCAACGGACTCAAACAGAACGCCATTCCCGCCACATTTCGATGATTCTGTCGCCTCTTCGCTTGCGGTGTCGCTCGTATCGGCGTCTCCTTCCATCCCGGCGTCTCTTCCGATGAGTAATCACTGAATCTCTCGCCGCATTCCTCATCGGTCTCCGCCGTCGGCGACATTCCGCGGCGGTTTCTCCGGTCTCCGAACGCCGGAAAACTCTTGGAAAACATTTTCTTCTTACTTTTTCTCGCGAACAAACTCGAAAACCACGACGACGACGTTTCATTCACCGTCTCCGTCGCAGAAGCACCGGAAACCGAATATCTCGGCTTCACATCGTAATTGAGATCCGCATCAAGCTTCTGCGTCTTAGATCTGAACAATCTCGCCAGAATTGAAAACTTACCACGCCTTGTCGTATACAAATCACTGGTATTATCCGTTACGATAACACCGTTAGGTCCGATTTGCGGAGTGCTGTAGAATCGTTGTAGATGAGCCGCCGTGTTATCTGACTTCCGGCGACTTACATACGGCGAAACGGAGCGCGGGAACACAATCTGCGGTTGAATTGCATCTGATTTCCGGCGTTCATCATCTTCAAGGTGCGGTCTAACTAGCACTACTTGAGTCTGATCATTCGATTGAGTTTGAATTAGTACGGTTAGACGCTGTCGTAGACACGATGCGCATACGCCTACGCCGCTACTATAATCACTGAAATGCTTTTTACACCTCATTTATATACCCGGTATATCCCGTTCCCGTTGCCGTTGCCGTTGGTAAAATTAAAATATATCCCGCTCGTAAAACAGAGTCGAAACACGTATGTGTTTGTTGTGTGGAAAATTGGAGTTGAGAGATGTATGGTTTATAAGTTTGGGAGATAAAAGTAAGGAAACGAGAGAGTGAGAGTCTAGAGAGCCAAGGGCACATACACATTCAAGTTGGATTACAGAGAGTTGAGGTGCTTTCTTGTTATTCCATTCCTCTCAAAAGTCTCGTACCCTCACTTTCTACAATTTCACCTCAACACCAAAATCGTGGTCTTTTTTATACACGAGATATATTAATATTTTTATGGAAAATGTATCCGTAAATGCATATGTATTCGTTAGTAATTCTGGTCAAAACGGGAGTTAGTTGTGGAAATACGATAATAAATAAACAGCCGTTTTTTTATAATTTATTTATAACTTTAACACATATAGGGGATATTGTGTAAGTAAATATATTCTTATAGGTAAGGATATATATATATATATATATATATAATCTTTGGAATATAAATTATGAGTTTGGGTGTACGTAATCGATAATATATTTTATGATAAACTGATAGAGTGTAAAACTTATGAAACTCATTCATACCAAAATATTGGGCCTTCTGTCTCTAGCTCTTATCTTAATATTTTATTCCAAAAAGGAACTAAGAAAAATACTGATTATTCTCCGTTTAACTTTTAAAGGCTAAATTAATTATTAGCTGCTATGTTTTTTTGGTCTCAATTTCCTTAAACAGTAAATTACCTTTACCTCGTTTTAATTACAAAAATTTGTAATTAAAAACTTTTTTTATAATTATTTCAAAACAGTTGAACCAAATTACATATGATCCTCAAATTTACTATGAATTACATGATATTTATCTATTAATTTTTTAAAATAATCATATAAATTTGAGTTTCATGATATTCAACCAAATATAATATGTACTTTAACTTTTTATAAGATTTTTCTGGATTTTAAAAATTTGTGCTTATTCATTTTAAATTTTAAAATATTTATTAAAATTTATATGTATTCAATTAACATTTTAAAATATTCTTTTAAAATCTGATGAATTTAATTTGAATTTTGAATAATCTTTTAAAATCTGGAGACATTTAATATAGATTATACACCATCTACTAGAATCTGTGTTATTTGAAATATTTTAAATTTTATGAATTTTGTTTGATATAACGGTATATTTTATATCTTTTAAAATCTCACATTAATATAATAAATTCCAACTCTACTTATAGTCTACCAGCCCGGTATAAATTATGTAGAATTTTAAATTTATTATAATTTATTAAAATTCATTAACTATTAATAATCAATTTAAATTTGAAATAATTGCACACCTCTTAGACTCCGTTGGTTTGTGTAGAAACGACTTGATTTTGAAAGATATTTCTGAAAATTTATTTTTCTTACAAAATGAATTGTTTAGGAAAATATTTATAATCATTTTAATATCATAAATAATTTATGAAAAATTGTGAGAAAATATTTTCTTATTTTAAAAAGAGGAACTCATTTTATAGAAATTTATAAAAAAAAATCATTTAAAATATATCTCATCTCCCATAGACCGGATAAACGCATAAAAGTATTGTATAAAATTTCTAATCTTCTTGTATTAATTTAACTTTAAAATAAATATTTTCGTAAGATTAAACAAATATTGAAAAATCAGAAAATACTTTCCATAAAATAAACCGAGCCTTGCATCCAATGTCTAGGTCACCACGGTGACAAATTAGAAAAATCTTATATGCTCAAAAGTTATTTCAAAAATTGTCTCAAATATTAAATTATCACTTATATATTTGATAATTTTTCTACCCCGTGCATACATATGCCTATGTGAATTAAAACAACATGTATGTCATATGTCATGTCATTTAAAAAATAAATTAAAATAATTTTTGGATACCTTACATTACTCAACAAATTTGGGTCTGGTATTTTTTACTTACATATTGATTAGTAATAAAGTTTAAGCAAACTTAAGTACAACGGGCCCACTTTTACATGCTTAAAGCCTTAAAAACGAGCAACGTAATTAGATTATGTACGGATAAAGATTGAGTGGAACTAGGGAACCTAAAAATTGTTTCAGAAATTTTCTCAAATGATGGCATGTAACGAGTTTTGAAGTTTTGATTCGCATGTGTAAATGAATACACGCGGAGTTCTAAATTATTATTATAAAAATTACTATTTACATATATGACAATTCTTGAAAAAAAATTGATAAAATTTCTCAGGTCTTTAGCAATTTTCATAAACATCATATTTGTCCCCGAAATATGTGCTGACATATATGTTGTGTCATAATCAACTTTCTACTTAAATTTGTCCGTTTGGATTGTTATTTTTCTCTTTATCTGAATTGGATTCAATGGATAGTTGATTTGCCTTTTTACAGTTCACTAGTTCACTTTTTACTGACACTTTTTTCTTTCTATTATCATATATATGTCCTCTATTATGTGATTATTGTTATTTTTTTACATATTTAAATATGTGTACTATTTGTGTTTTATATTATAAAATTTTATACGAAATTACAAATATTAAATACAACTGTCGTGTACCTTCTAGTAGTACTAGTATACTAGTATAACTTGAAGTCTTGAAATCTGACGTATAGTATATTTATAAACTTTAGGAGGCTATATTTTACTCTTCGCTGACCGGTAAACAAACCGAACTCGGATGAATTTTTAACGAACTCGAACAAAATCTTAACGAATCGAACAATATTCGATAATTTTATTAGACAAATTTTTTTTATTGAAACTTGAGTTCGGTAATAATCAAACCGAACACGAACCGTTCGCCAACATAGCTATCTGAACTGAATACGAACTGTTCGTGAACATTATAAACACATTTATTAAAAAAATTATTTTTAACTTTATTTAGTGTAAAAAATGGAGATAAATATTAATTAAATATTTCTCACCAATATAATATTAATTTTAAATAATTATAAAAATAAATAAAAATATAAATTATGAATAATAAATATATTATATATACATATAATATTATAAATATCATATTTTTATCGAACTCGAACTGAACGTGAACCGAACTCGAATCGAACACGTAAAAATTTCGGTTCAGTTTGTTAAGCTTGTCGAACAAAAAATGTGATTTGGACTCGAGTTCGGTAGCTTGTCGAACCGAGTTTATCAAACTCGAATACGAGCAAACACGAGCAAGCTTATTGAATAGTTCGGTTCATTTAAGGCTCTAACTCTTAATCGTTAATTATATTACACGAGACAGTTTAAGTTGATAGTTGGAATAATTTATACAAACACTTTAATAAATAAACACTATCGTTCCTGCTGATTAGTACTTGCGATTTCTGAATAGTTGAAAGGAAAGAACTTGAAAGTCAAAGTATTATTTTTTATTTAAGTAGATTATGCTTTATTTAAGTAAATTATTTGTGCTTGAAAGATTATGCACTTGTGTAGTTATGTAGTACAATAATACAGAGAGATATATTTGTACATTTACCGTACAAATATGCATTCAGTTTTTGTACTACAAAACTCTATGCTCTCGATCAGTTTGGAGTAACGAGAAGTTTGGATCCTAAAATTTGATCGAATCGATTTTTTAGAAAATTTGATCGAATCGAATTTATAAAAAAATTGCTCCAATTTGGATCGAACTTGAAACCTTAAACCGATCTGATATTTTTAAGTGATGTTCAATCTGGTCCGGTCCAGTAAGATAAAAAGTTAGAGTCCGATCTGATTCATTAAAACCCCCAAATCCGGTCCGACCCGGTTAAAGACTCGATTAAAATTCGGAAAAATCCTGAATAAAATTTAGTTATTAATATATATATATATATATATGTGTGTGTGTGTGTGTATATTCAATTAATTTTTTTAGTAATTTGATTTTTTTTTAAATTGATTGAATATATACATATATATATATATATAGGTTAAGATTCAAATATGAACCAATTATTAGTCGGAGAACTCTGGTAACCACTAACAGAAAACCTAATTTTCACAATTTGATCCAACCTAATTAATTATTAAAGTTGAATTATTTATATTAAATGTTTAATTGAATGATAATACATGTTAATAATTTTATAAAAATATTAGAAATATGTCCTGAAAAATTATAATTGTACAGAATACAAGAGATAACATATTATAAAATATATGTTTAAGAACATAATAAAATATAAATTATAGAACACATATTTATAACCCGTATAAAGCACATGATAACTAATATTTAAGTAAATTAATTTTATATTTATTGATATTTAATATAAAATTTTATAATATTAAGAATTTATGTTAATATTATATGTTATCTTATTTTATATAAATTTATTCTATTTAATATAAATATGTTATAATTTGGACTCGTGTTATAATAAATATATAGTTGTGCCTAAAAAGTAAAAGTTTAGGTTATATATATATATATGTATATAGTTAGGGCCCATATTATAATAAATAAAATTATATCTAATACATGAATATTTTTTAGGCTCGTGAACGGACTGATCGACCAAAATTTTTAATTTTTTGGCTATAATAATATAGTATAGATATGTAATAATATAATATTTTTACATTAAAAAAATATTAATTATTAGGTGGTTCCTACTTTCTAGAGTTCCTCATATAACAGTAGCTCCCGGTAGAACCTATATATGTGTGTGTATTTTTGTTAATTTATTTTAATAATTTTTATAAAAAAAATAATTGGATCCTGATAAAGTCCAGCCTAACTCCAAATAAAAATTCAACACGACTCATTTTTTTAGCTAATTTTAATATTTTATAAATAAAAAGAGAACAAGGGTGGCCTTAAAAGACCACCCTACTCCCTGAGGGAGAGAAAGTTACGAGGGAGTAAACTCCCAAACATGAACGGTTGATAAATCAACAAAGTCAAATAGAGTTAAACAGAGTTAGATGTTACAACTTGTTAATGGAACAACTTGGCAACAATGCCAACTTCAATCTTTTGTAAAGACATCGTCTTGATCACCCATCATGCTCCTTGCTTGGCCTTCCGCCGAGTCCTTCCAAACCTGCCTTCCTTGTGGCTTAGCTTCCACATCCTGCAAAGCAGCTTGGTCCAGAATGTCTTTTCCTTTGAGTGCATAATCCTTTCCCGAGTCCTGGTTGTGAGACTTGCAGTCCCCCCGAGTTTGCTTCCAAGAAGCACCTAGGTTGAGGTTCAAACCACATCACGAATCATTAAAATTAGGATAAGGGAAATAGACACTTTGACATTCATCACCACTATGAAGCAACATTTGGTTAGAATATGAGGAGTTGGACATGGAGGGCTCATCTCTGTAGTTGCTGGAGTCAGACGAATCATCTTTAGAATCCACATAAACTGACCAGACTGGTCAAATGCAGGCACAATCGTTTGGATCAAGGACCGGAGATAGACATCTTTTATAAAGTTGAGTATCTAGGTACTGGACTCGAACCCACACTATGGTTTCAAGCAGCTGAACTCATATATAGGAAGGTCTAGGGCTATCATTAGCAATATCTATCAGAAGGACAGCATGAGGTTGAGGATCATGGTGACTAGCACCCTTAAACGTGTCAGCAGACATAGCAATAAGAGCACCTAAAACTCGACAGAGACCTTGTGCCGACCAATACAAATAAGAAACATTGTGTTGAGTGACCCAGGTAGCAAGCAAAGTAGGAGAAACAATAATATGCATATCTTCGGACCAAATCTTAAGGCCAAATAAACAACCAGCTATTTCAAATGGACTAAACTTAACATCTTTAAATATAGTAGATTCATTCTTAAACTTAAAGATCAAATAACCCGCATGATGCTTATAGACATTCTTGAGGCCAATAAAATCGTACACACGAAGAGCAGTGCTCTTAATAACATCAAAATCAAACTCACTATTACGAGCATACCCTCAATAACAATTTTTCCAAGATGCATAAGCAATAGTAAGAAAATCAGTAGGTGGAGATACACAAACAAATTCATTTACTCTAGTTAACACACTAGATTTTCTATTGGAAGTAGCTAACTCATGTGAACTAAATAGAAAAAAAGAGATCTTATCACTGGGACTTGAATCTTTACCATCATTGCTAAGAGTATCTTGCTTGTGAGTATGACTCATTTAATAGACTTAAAATATTCAAATATTTTTCGCAAGCTCGAGCTGAATTTTAATAAAAAAGCTCCAATTTTTCAAGATCCGATCAAAACCTTCTCTCGAATTTTTGTGTGCATATTTACTCTCAGATAAAAATCTGTCAATCTTTTTTTGATAAATAATAAAATAAATATACTAGTGATTTTCAATAATAATTCACAAATTCACGTTAAATAATGAAAAGGAGGGAAGAATTATGAATTATATATTGGATTAATTGGATATCGCTGACCATCAACAAATTGTATTATTTTATATAAAGAAAAGGTTTCTGATACATGTATCTGGTTTACTAATAAGTTGGATAAGCTTTAATCATGGAGTTAAAAATTATTGAGATTTTAACTTATACATGCAGACGCTTTGGTAAACAAACAGTTTGAACGGGATGAATTTAAACCTACCCGGACCTTTTAATTTTTATATATCTGATAGCGCCACTAGTCCATGATTATTTCACGTCACTAGGATAGACATTTTTATGTACAAGATGCGTTGAATGTTAATTTAGTTTGACAAGTATCTATACAATCTTTAACATTAAAATATATATTTAGATATAAATTAAGATGATCTATTGCTATATATTTGATGTTCATTGCCGAAAACATGCACGTAGTCACGTAAATTCTATTTGTCACTTTGATTTTTTTAACATTATTAATTTTCAGTTAAAACTTGAAATAGAGATGAATCGCCTTGGTAGACCTACTGGGGCCTGGGGCCGGGGCGTGGGGGTGTGGGTGAGTGGTCTGAATGTACTTTGTGAGAAGTCTTTCTTGTTATTATATATGTAACTATATGCCATGATGCATATACATTTGTAGGCTCAGTTGCTCACTTGTACAGTATTTTGGATATAACCTAACCAAGGACACAGCATGCAAAGTTATACCTTAAGTGTAGCTTTATTCACAACACGACCTGGAGATAAAACGGAAAAAAAATGGATTTAGTCACCAGCTTCTGGCTGCATTGAGGAAACTGCCGTTTTGATTGATCTCTTTCTTAACAAAATTTATGCAAAATTGTTGCAGAGACTGTTGGTTACCAACTTTACTTGATTGCTCCTATACAACCCTACCAACGCCCTTGTTGCTCTCAGTAGGTTATAATAGTATACGACTCAACAATATAAATAAATAATATTATAGTAGTATGCATAAATAAAATATTCAGCTGTATCGAATAGTGTTTAGGTGATGTACATATGTTGGAGTAACCCCTCGATGGTAATCTGCTATAGAGCCAAAACTTGGATCCTAGTTTAATAAATCTCACATGATTTACAAATAATGTGTATATATATATATACACAAGCGTTACAATTTTACCGTGCCTTTGTCTTTATCTCTTCCAAGCTATTCCATAATTTTTGATCATTATAGTCCTTAATAACATAAGTTGCTCCAGCTTCTATCAGTAATTTTTCAGGGTTTCTTATACCAACAGCTACGACTGCCATTCCAGCTGCAACCCCAGCTTTAGTTCCAGAGACAGAATCCTAAATAAATACAACACAACCAAGTCAGACAATTACAACAAACATAAGAAATTTTAATGTTAAGTATTTTGTTTGTATAAGTTATACCTCGAATACGATTGTGTTTTTAGGGGAAGCACTGAGCGCATCTAGACCTTTAAGATAGGGGTCAGGGTAAGGTTTTGCGCGTTCACAGTTCTCAGCAAGGACTACCGTCTCAAAAAAGTCTGATAGGCCCAACATTGTGATCAACATCTCAGCATTTGGTTTTGGAGCATTAGTAACTGCAGCTCTTTTTAAGCCACGATCCTCAATCCATTTGAGCAACTTGTCTAGGCCATCTAAACGTTTGAGTTCTGTGCCTGCCAATCTGTTCAGGTCATTAACAAACAAGTACTATGACCGTCACCAATTGTTAAAGAGAACAGTGTATTTGTTAACAAGTTGATACACGTAGAATAGGAATATAAATGCAAATCTCTGATACTAAATAGAATAAGTTCTACCAGATTATAAACTCAAGTTCAGCTACAATAATAATCTATACAGAAACAAAGGGAAAAATTAATTTTTGATGCAAGCTAAAAAAACATCTGCCATGTATATCACAAAAATATCCTTCTGAACGTTAGTAAGGTTAATAAAAGATTACTCAGACCTGCTAAGCTTAGTAATCCGGAAGAGATCCATGAGATTTGGAATGCACTTGGCAGGGTATACACAGAAAAATAAGTCAATCTAAAGAAATATAAACTTGCTTAGTATGGCATACTTTCGAAACAATGCTTCCTTATCCTCCATAAATTGCATAGCTTTTTCGAATTCCCAATCAGGTAACAGGACACGAGAAAGTTCCTCATTATGTTTTCCACTGATATGCTCAACAAAGAATTCCTCACTTATGGGTACTCCTCCATTGAAACCTACCTGTTGGGTGCCCATATGTTATATGTTTATATTCTGCCAATAGTTCAGTAGAACAATGTTGGCATGACATCAAGAATAAAAACTAACCTCTTGAAGCATCTTCACAAAGGCATGGTAGTGGATAGGATCTGAGTCACAAAGTGTTCCATCTATATCAAATAGTATTGCTTCCAGAGGATTATGAATTAATTGCGAAGATGTGCTGCATTGAAAAAGAAAGTTGCTGTTAGTGTAGAATTATGCGAATACACCATGTTTTAGGAGCTTAGCGCTTGATCTTGCAATTAAAAATGGTACATTGCATCGTAGAAACAAACCTCTTTTTAGTAGATATGGTACTGGTCTGTAGAATCAACACATAAAGAGGAATGTGGTGATAAAAGGCAAAAGACAGAAACAGGGACAAAGAGTGTAACAGACTAATAGAGATGTACTGTATTCTTAGTTCTTGTGTGCTTTTTATATAAACACACAAATGTTATTATAGATCAAAGGAAAATTTTGTTTTTATAATTCTCTTACAGCAACTCAGTTTGCCTTTTCAATGAAAAACATTAAAAATTCATATCTCACTTGCTGCAAATGAACTTGTTAGGATCATATAGAAATAATAAATTTAAAAAGAACTCTCATCGAAGTACCTTTAGGAGGACAACATTTACACTGTTCATTTTTCTATTGTGAGAAACTTTATGGCTCGTGTATTCGGCCCAAGAATACAAATTTTAAATTAACAACCTTAATTTTTATCCTTAACGCCTCTACCATCTCTCATACGCTTGGAAATTTGGTCACGTGTTATCTGCTTGTAAAAAATTTGCAAGATAAAAAAAGTCTCTTTAGCTATGTAAACATAAAACTTGAGGAAGAGCTTCAGTTTATTATCTCACAAAGTACTTTATCCAGCTACACATGAAACAACATTCAGTATGCTTTTAAATGTAATTCATATGCATAGTACATGAAGCACAGCAAAAGAATATTTTAAAATATAGTAGACTGTAAATCATATATCAGCTTGAGGGTTAAAACAGATCGTAAATCCGAACTCAGAGCCATATTCTCATAAGCATCTTGTTTCGGTGAGTACTTATCATTTGGGAAGATCTGAAGGCATTCATCCTAACAAAATGATGAAAGAACCTGTAAAACCCAACTAAATTTTGGTAGGATTTGGACTTCTTTCTTTTTATACCTTTACTCATCTTTCTAATGGGCGGTAAAAGTTTAAGACCGACGGGTTTTTTTGCTTATAGGCTGTTTGTTTCTAAAAGTAAGATTCAAACCAAACCAAGGAGGAATCAATCTTGAATTCCAATCTTAGATGTATCTACATATACTCGTGGGCCTAGTTAAACATATACAATAGATATTCACTGTACCAATTTCAGATGCTAGTAATGCAATAATAATTAATAGGCGTAAATAGCAAGGATTTACTATTGACTAGGAACAGTAAATCACAGTTATCAAATGTCTTTCTAATCTCTATAATTCTAACTAATTCATCTAACAAGTATAATTTTTGGCATAGAATGCAGCACTTATTGCTATCAAGAAAGCAGGAATGTTGACAGGGTTATCAGTACACATGCCTCCACCGAGATATAATATTCACTAGAATAGGATATCGAAGTGCTCATACTAATGTAGGTTCTAATAAAGCTACCAAATTACTTACATATGCATATATTCATTTTGTTCCCCAAACAAGTAGGCTGGTTATCAATAATTAACAGAAACACACTGCTGAATGCTGATATGTAACTACACAAATAAAACTATCATCAAAACATGCACACACACATAGGAAAAAAAATCATATAACATGGGTATTGAGAATACCTCTGCAAGGGAAATGAACTAGAGGAAACAGAGAATTGAGGAGAGGAGGAGGTAGAGAGATTGTTTCTGCAAATGGGTGAGTTGGGCAAGTGGGTTTTGGTTTTGGAGAAAACAAAGTTAGAAAAAGGGTGAGAAGATATAAGTGATGGCATAATAATCTTGTATAAAAGTATATCTGAGAGATTACCTCTGTTCCAATGTGTCAGATATTAAAGTGTTGGCTCCTGTTGATTTACTTATATATGTAATCTCATCTGCCTTTTGTTTATGCACAGCCAACCATGTCCCAACTTTTTGTTTCAATCACTCATAAGTCATAAGTCATAGCTTCACCTTTATACTACTCCAAAAGCCTAATTAACATTTGGCTACTCGCCTTTTTTTTTTTGTTAGTATGCAATAACAAACTTATTTGGATAGTGAAATTTCAACTCGTTTAACGGAAATGATAATACGATTCTAATAAAAAAATGTACTAAAATTCCATTCCCATTGACGGGTTCAAATCCCATAATTCAATCGGCCCCTATAATCACACGTACACAGTTACATGCATACATATATAAGGAAGACAACCAACGAGGTCCTCTTATTTGTTTCTTTCTCCGGATCTCATTTTCATCTTCCCAATGTGAGCTTCTCAACTCTCTCCTTACATTTTCACATTTCTTTTCTTTTCTTATTGTTTAATTTTATTCATGCAATTAATTAATAATATGCTTTTATACTTCTTGATCGTTAAAAAAAAACATTTTCTTGTTTATCTTTATAATTCGTCACTTGATACATTTCATTGATTAATGTGTATGTAATCAGGGTCTTGGTGTTGTACTCTTGTTGCTCTTGAAATGTTCTCTTATCCATAAATTATATAATTGTTACATATAAGTTCTGTATCTGTATGACATTTTGGATTTTTTGTATTAGCTAGTTACATTATGCATACTATTTCTTTGTGTACCTTATAATTTAATAATTTAATTGAATTTATTAATTGATGTCTAAGCATATAATGAAATAATTTATTGATCTGTAATCTATTTTCATGTTTCTTGTAAGGGCTTGATCATAGATTAAAAAACGACTATTATTAGTTCAATGTATAAATATACATCTCAGACTCTTTATTGTACCTGTTTATGATGACATCGATCAAGTATTAAATACATTTTAGACGTGAATTTGTACAATTACATGTTTTTTGTGTTCTATCTTCAAGCATTTGTTTACAATAAAATATGAATGACTATGGAATCAAGGAGAACCATTTAAATTGAAGGCCATTGTTGCCTTTAATAAGGTTTACGGGTTTTTACAGATTTACATAAAGACATAATTTTTTTTTTGCACATGGCGACCGTGGTTGATTCGGCGAACAAGGTAATGATTATGGTTTTAAATAAGTTGGTTTTCATTCTAGTATTCCAAACCTGTATCCCTGGAGAAATGGTTCACTCCAAATTCTAATACAAAGAATAGTTTGAAGATTCAATTTTTTTTACTAGTAGCAGTAACAATAACAATATATCAATGTTACAAAATTTGAGAAACTCGCAAAATCTTACTAGCTTATTCCCATTTATCATTTTAATTTGCTGAAACTGTTCAAACAGAGTATAAAAACAAGTTAGAGATACAGATTCATATGAGAAGTAGGAAGTTAGGGTTCAATGGTCTCTTTCCAAATAATCCAGAATAAGCCATTTAGGCTTTGATAATTATTCTTAATACATCCTTAAGGCAGTTTCCTCAGGCATATAAGAATTGCTTATAACCGGTTACACTCTGTTTGGGTCTGATGCAGTGGCGTTATTGCTGATTGCAGGATGCAAATGGAAGTGCACTAGCTAATAAGAAGGTCACCGTTGTTTTCGTGCTGGGTAAGCAACTTTAATTTGTAATATACACATATATTCGCACAATGGGTTGATTGTATGGTACTATCAAAAATAAAACATTGCCATTTTAAATATGCAGGTTGAGTATATATGTGGCTTTATTCTTTTTCAAGTAGAGCTCACATCTTTTGGTGGAGAAAAGATTCATATTTTTGACATGTATTAGTATTATTTGCATACACAGGAAACTGATAAAAGTCCCTGTATGTTTTTATAATTGAATGGAGGAGGTCCCAGTCATCATTTTAGTGTGCTTAAATTGTGTGATGATCTTTTGCATAATTTACATTTTCTTGTTACAGTTGTCTAAATTTATGTGTATTTTATCATTCTGAAATGTGTTGAAGCCAGTTTCTTACACAAGTCACATGTTTTTTGCTTCTAGCGCAGTGTAGTGTGCCCCTATATAGTGCAGCTTTGAGCCTATAGGAAAATTGATTTAGGAAGCACTGAATATTACAGAGCTTTGACTTGAAACTCAATCTCTTTGTGAAGTATGGTTCTGCATAAACTTTTGAGTCAATTCGTCGAAACCATCAAGTTCTGAAGTTGGTTGATCTTACTGCAGAGCTCAAAATGAAATTATTAGCTCAATTCAAGCTTCGGCTGGATTTGGAATTTTATCCTATTTCTTAAAGTTGCTTGTCAAATTTTCTGATTTCTGAAGAGGCATTTGTACCATGTCAGTGTGTCTATCTCAAAACCCCCACCATAAGTTGAATGTAGTAGCATTGACTGAGTTTGAAGTTCATCATTGTTAAAATGGTTATTAATTTTCACTGGATTCTTATGATTCATTCTTAACATCTCAGTTTATTTGTTCTCTCCTCTGTGGTGTAATGGTGTTTAATGTTATTTCTGAGTTCTGATGTATTGCTTTTTCAATCGAGCAGGTGGCCCAGGCAGTGGGAAGGGTACCCAATGCGCAAATATTGTTCAACACTTTGGTTACACTCATCTTAGTGCTGGTGATCTCCTCAGAGAGGAAATGAAGTCTGGCTCTGAAGATGGGTAATTTACTTTTCTTAACTTATAGACCGGAATGTTGCATGCATCACTCGTGGAAAGAGAACAAAAACTGCTCTTTGTGTGGATTCTAATTTTCTGTTATCTGATATCAGGTTCATGATTCAGGACATGATCAAGGAGGGAAAGATCGTTCCCTCAGAGGTAACTATCAAACTCCTAGAACGAGCAATGCTGGAAAGTGGTAATGACAAGTTTCTGATTGATGGATTTCCTCGCAATGAGGAAAATAGAGCAGCATTTGAGGCTGTTGTAAGTTTTCTACTCTTCCACTGCTGTGCGTACCTTTTTCTCTATTAAAGTTAAAAAGTTATTTTGCTTTTACATTTGTGTGTGTATAAATACATGCATGGTACTAATTTTAACAATTTTTTATGTTACAGACCAGAATTGAACCAGAATTCATCCTCTTTTTTGAATGTTCAGAAGAAGAGATGCAGAGGCGACTGTTGAGCCGAAACCAGGTTAATTAAATGAATTGCGTATGCATAAAATTATTTAATGTACGCCAATATATTCATTGCTTAAAAATAAAGGAATCTGCGGAAATGATAACAACTGCTTAAATAGAGAACGTTCAACATAATGAACAAGTAAATATAGATTACAGATCTTATTGATAATGCATATGATATATCCTTGTAATAATCCACAACTATGATTAAATTGAAGAAACAAACCCCTAATATGGTGCTTAGCCACTTTACTGACTCTTATATTAAATTTATTACAATAAACCAAGTGTTGTGAAAAGTGCGCTTACTGCACTTTGTGAGTTTGTGAAAGATCTGCGAGTCAAAAAGTTGTGATAATGCATGAAATTTAAATTGACACTAGAACTCGTGAAATCTCACATTAACCCACACAACAAGGACAAAATGCCTTCACAAGTAGTAATCTCTTTCTTTGTTTATTACTATTGTATCAATTTATTTCTACACACCCTGCTTCTGAAGTTCATTAACATTTTTCAAGGGACGAGAAGATGACAACATTGAAACTATAAAAAAACGGTTTAAGGTGTACATGGAGTCTAGTCTCCCAGTAATCGAGTATTATGATGCCAAGGGCAAAGTTCGAAAGGTACGGTTATACTATTATTGATTTATTTCCATCTAAAAATATTAAGGCGCTTCTATTGCAGCCATTGATATGTTCTCTGCTGACAGATTGATGCAGCAAGGCCTATTTTAGAAGTTTTTGATGCAGTAAAGGCTTGTTTCCCTCGAGGCAGAATTAAGGTAAACCAACTATGAAGAGATTGTAAAAGGATGCACCATGTGAATCAAGAGCATTGAAGATGTACGTGATATATATAATAGATGTGTTTAAACTTGTATAATCCTTTTTTCCCTTGTAATCTCACAGAAGAACGATATTTGATATGATCATTTCTACAAAGAGCTTACTTTGCCTCTTTTATATTAATGTTACAGACTGAATCTTAATAGTGCATCTGACCATGCGCATAAATTTTAGAGCATTGGTCAGCAATAACTTGCCGATCATCAGATGAACCTACGACGAAAGAAAAAGCCTATTCCACTTCTTGACAACGTCTATAACAATTTTTTTTTTTTTGCTACATTTCTATAACAAAACTTACCGAAGACCACATTGCAAGATCCATTATATATAAACTTTATTTCCCTCCTTTTTCTAGAAGTTGAAAAACTAATAAAATAGGAGTATCTAATAATCAACTTGCGACAGATTATTAGGTTTCTGAGACCAGGAAATGAATACAACAATTTCATTACGTCATCATATTTCTCAAGTTAAATTAAGACATACTGATAATGTGGTCTCAAGTTGGGTAAGAAACAGTTCTGTCGAAACTCTCCTAATAAATGTGTGGTAATTGGTCATTTTCTTGTAGTGGTATACATATAATTAATAAGCAGTAAACAGAGGTCTGAATCCATGTTTAAGGGCAGCTTCCCAAACTGTTCCAATGTCCAAAAATTTGTTGCCGCATTCATGTTCAGTCCATCCTTCCAAAGCATGCACCATTCCAGCGACGCGCGGAGCACTCATTACTCTTCTTGGCAACCAATTCTGTTATATGAAATAATAAAATTGTGATTACAAATATTTGTCAATTTAAAGCGTTTGAATGAAAAGATAATTTTCACATATAGTCATAGATTGATCAGCAGATTGTAGGTAGTGTATTAGATGTTTTCGTTGGTGCATTTGGATAATATTGTCGAAAAATACTAACCTCACAAGAGTCCACATTTTCAACAGAGGCAGGGATTACCATTGCTGGTATGTGATGGTACAAACAGTCATCGCGAGTTTTCTTTGGGGGAAGTGCTGAAAAAGGAATAAACACTGTTCCTTTTGATGCCTTCGATTGATCTTCATCCGTCAATCCTTCTCCTACTAGCCATACCTTCTGATCATAACTTCTGGAAAGCACAAGGTTATGATGATACTTTGTATTATCCTTGAGCATCGAGTTCTCATCTTCGTATAATGTGGCCACCTTAATTCCCTTATGACAAATAACTGAAATTATCGGATAAACAATTTTTGTAATTTTACCCCTGAGGAGCACTTCTTTTGTTCCTTCTGGAATGTTATTGAGGACAATAGCAATGGCCAAACTACTTCCGTCCACAATCTTTAAATTAAGCTCAGGGTATTTCTCGACATAAAAATCTCCATTTCGGTTAAGTTCTCTATCCTGCAAAGAAAACAACTTACTCCAAATTTGTTGAAATCTTGTTTATAAGTGTAGGCACATTTTGTGGCTTACAAGTTAAAAATTTGTAAATTTACACAGAGTAACTATTACCTGGTTCAAAAGGCCTAGACTAAGCACTTTTACTCCCCTTGAATCAGCTTCTAGTATGGCATTTTCTATCATGCCTCTTATAGTGTTTCTTTGCCACTTCGAAAAATACTGCACACACATATATATTTGAATCCTCTATAAAAGAACTGAACAAGAAATTCAATCAAGAGTAGGTTTATCAACCCTTTAATCAGAAACTGAGTAAAGGACAAAAGGTCTACTTGGAAATTAAATCTTGGAATCGCCCATAATTGTAGCTTAAGATCTTTAAATCTGTTCCTCTCTGAAATGACTGTTTGTCCAAAATAAGAAATCATTATCATGGACCACCACGTGAGCGGCAACAATAGCCATAAGTACCATGTCGAATTCTGAGGTTTGGAAGTGACGGAAGCAAATCCTAAACGCAGATGATAGATTGAGTCCATAGTTGTAAAATGAGTTAAATGAACAACATCTGCATTGTCCTCATCCTTTTCGAGGGATGTTTCATGCAAAACGTCACTAGACTTGTCAAATGTTCCATATATGTAGTCATAAATGGGCATGAAAAGTGATAGATTTGTCCTGAATTGGGTGTGGTGAAGAGAATGGAAAGATGGTGTATATAACAAGTATTTAAGTGGTGGAAATGCAGTGAAGAGCCATGAGGGTATGAACTCAAAATTGCAGTGTCCCATGTTGTTTAACACATCAAAAACGATGATGTACCCGAAAAGAGAAACTAGTGAGGAAGTGCCTGTCAAATTTGTTGTCACCATTGGTACTCCAAATAGCACAAGGTATGCAATATGTTCCGCAAATGGATGAACAATAGCTGCCAAATTTTACAAAAATCAATATCAGGATTAATGTACCGAATTGCAGGCTAAACAACTATTTTAAAGTTTTGATATAAAACAAAACATACTGTGGAGGTTACAATGACAATATAAGTATATAATCTCAGAAAGACAAAAACGTCAAAAAGACAAACAGATAGAAACAAATCTACCTGTAATGGGCTCGGTGACAATGGAAGAGTGGTGGTGAGAGTGGTAGCGAGTGTACAAATAGTGATGGTGAAGTGCCCGGTGGAGCCAATAGTAGATGAACTCGATAGGACCAATGTGAAGTAAAATTGTGATGATTAAACCATCTGTTCTCCAAACCGGAACTTTAGCAACTTCAGGATCCACCAGACTAATCATATAGTATAAAAGTCCCACCATCAACATTTGATCATCCCTGTATCATTCACATCCCACATTTATTATATTGCCACAATAAAAATTAATTCAAAACCAATGAACATAAGTCTATGAACATAAAAATTTAAACCAGTCGACAATTAGTACGTTTGTGAATGACTAACCAATCTCGCTCTCTATCCACTTGGTCAAACTCAATGCTCTTGTCAACAATTCGATTCTTGGCAGTTCTATATCGAGAATAAGAAATCCAAATCTGGCTCTGAAGCATTCTTAACAATATAAATGGGAAAATGAGAAAGTTGAAGTAGTTTCTTTCATCAACTTCTTTAGTAGCAAACGAATAGATGCTATGAGCCACAAATGGTGCCAATAGTCCATACTTCACAAACAAAAACCATACCATCAGTGTAATCATGTGATTACATATATTTTATACAGAAGCTCATAAAAACAAGTTTTATAAGTTATATACGCAAATACACTTCATATAGTTACATTAACCGAGGTCAAGGTGCAGACAAATGTGAGCGTAAGTATTTATGTTTCTCGTAATAAAAAAAAGCATGCAACAGACACACAAACCTTAAAGTTTCCCAGTGACTTCCATGGCCAGTCAGTAAGAAATCCTGGTGTTGAAGCCATTTCTACTTGCTCTTAAGTTTTTGCACCTACTAATTACTGACTTGTTTTCTGCCTTTTTATCTTGCTGTATGTTGCCGGACATGTGAGGGTGAAATTTTCATTTACAACAGGGACACATATATAAGTGCGTTTCCAAGTATGCGTGATCTGGTACCTTACTTAAACCAACAATAATTGTGGTAACAAAGCTTAAAATAGTTATTTAAATCAAATGAAGTCAAAAGCGATGTACTTAACTATGTAAATTGCAGAACATCATTATTACAAGGAAGTGTACATCTCTTAGAATTTTACGAAGTAGAATAAACAATTTTTTCACGTTTTCTTAATTTATTTCATTCCTAACCTCTATAGCTTTGTTCTATTACACGACCTGCCACCGTTTTTTATAAATGATGCGGTAACAAGCTCTGATCCGTAAAACTTCTCTCAATCACAAAGTCTATTATGAATAAAGAGTCTTTCTACTGTGTGCCCATGAACACATACTAACAACTACTTTTTGTGCATGCATAAGGGGCATTATTATTAGTGAGAAGGAAACCAATGAAAATTTGACAACTTATCAAAATGTAGTTATTATACACACTAGAAAAACCGTATGATAAATACACATTTTACGAGCAGCAGCCAACACTCCCAGAACTCAGAGTTTAGAAGACGATAAATTTTGTAAAATTTTAAAATGTTCCTTTTACATGCAACAAATTTGTATCAAAATATGCAATTCACCTAAGAGGCTTGATGATTTATAATTCTAAGATACTCCAATTTTGGGTTCAAACATCACCATGGCAGTAAGTCATAACTAGTGGATGAAGATAGTGGGTCGTCAGTGAATAATACACTCGTTCACTATTTATCCCTCTGTGAGCGGACCACTGGGCACATGCCCCTAAAGTAAAAGACCTGTTAGTTAAATCCAAATACAAAATTTGTATTCTGATTTATTCCTAGTTTAAAACTTTTACTTTCAAGTTTAAAATTTATAATGTTTTTAATTGTTAAATTGCACCTGATCTATTCAGTTCTCCCGTGTTTGTTTGTCCTTGTATTTTCTTGGCAGTTGCCAGTTGGCACGGCAGTACTATCTTCTTTTTCAAGGCGTGACAAGTTTGCCCATTTTCACTCTCACAAATTATTACTCCATCACTTTGTATCTATCTCTTATTACCTATCCAGTTACTACTACCTTTCCTGTAGTTGATTACTTGATTCTTCATTGTTGTTCATTATTATTAACTTGACCTGTTTACGAACAAAATGATCATCGATTTGAACATGTTTCGTACAGGAGTATGCATGATATATATAGGATTTAAAATCTGGATTTTCCCCTCAATATAAGACAAATATTTATATGAAAGAAGCGGATTACTTTGAGCTGCAATCATGAAATTCGCCGGTGTATATGAATATATGATTATCTGATTGACAAAGGTTCGAAGCTCGAACATACATGCAAAATTATATAGAAGAGAATAACGGTGGCATAATAAATACTAATAGATGCACACATTGAAACTATTTGCAAGCTTACATGTTTATTGAAGAGCCACTTCAAACCAGTACACGGTGAAGCAAATAGTTCTACAAGGAAGCGATTCAGCAGAATTATACAATGTCTCTAGTTGTAGTACATTCAAATAGTGCATCACTTGCTCTGAAAGATGAAATTTTGTTCTGAAAGATGAAATTTTGTTCTAAGAACATTAGCTCATACTTGAGCACTTGCAGTTACTTCTTCGATAATTATGCGGACACTGGGAGTGGACAAAACCCATGTTGAAGGGTAGCTTTCCAAATTTTGTCGATGCTAAACATCATGTTGCCACATTCGTGCACATTCCATCCTTCTAAAGCATGCACTATTCCAGCTATACGCCATGCACTCATCACCCTTCTTGGCAACCAATTCTGTCACAAAAGATACAAAATTTTAGAAAGTTCTAGTTATTTCTAGTTTTGCATAAAAGACGCACAAGAACACTGAGCTCAAAGTTCCACGCACAAGGTAGACAGAAAACGTTTATAGACAAACTGGATATCTAAGTTGACATTTGACAAAACGAGACAAATACAATCTATCATTTTAATTTTTCAAAAATTATAGCAAGAACTAATGCTGATCTAATCGAGTTTCCACCTGGATGGACATTTTGCTTCATAGGTTCAACAAGAATTCGTCTTTAATCTGCCATCAACATATATGCTTTGTAAAACTCCGGTTAATAAGGTTTGACCTATCGAATTTGTGAAATGCAAACCTCAGAATGTTCTTTAATGAACTTTAATTACGGGTTGATGCCTACCTGATTCCAAACTTTAGAGTTAAGTTGATCACATAACCTCACTTTTTAATTTTTTTATATATTTTAAGATAACTAGATTAGATTTTATTTTTTTTGAGGTACGACTATAAAACATGCATACTAGTAGTATCAATGTATTTAAACTACACATTACTTCCTAGATCAGATATGGGAAGATGATATGTTTGCATTAACAATTTTTCACCTCACAAGAGTCTAGATTCTGGAGATGCCTTGGAGCTGACATTGCAGGAATATGGCAGTAAAAGCAATCTTTGCGCAATTTCTTTGGAGGAAACTGAGAGAAAGGGATGAATAATGTTCCCTTCGATGCCTTCATCTGTTCTATATTTCCCAATTTATCTCCCACTAACCATATCTACAAATTTTAAACCACAAAAGCACAGAACAACTCCATTACTTAACGTCGTAATGAACAACTCTTTTTCCCCCTGCTAATAACTTTATTTATAGTAATAATGATTATGCACAGTATTAAATTACCTGCTGAGAATAACTATCTGAAAGGATTAAATTGTTACTTGTCTCAGAATCACATGTTTCTTTAAGCCTTCTATAATCATATTCGCACGAAACAGATACCTGGTGTGGTAATAGTGTTAGAATATAAAGAAACGAAATCATTGCCTTGCTAACTATAACAAAAATTGAACAAATAAAAGATATTAGCATAGTATTACTATGTCCCTTTGTTCTATAGTAATTGTCAGTTACCTGAACACCTCTTCGACACAAAGCAATGACAATGGAGTTAGAGACCTTGGATAAGTTGCCTTTAATGGCAACTTGGGTTGTTCCCTTTGGAATGCTATTCAGAACAACAGCAACTGCTAGGCTACTCCCATCGACTAACTTCACTTTTAGCTGAGGATGCCTTCGTATAAACAGCTCCCCATTGCTGTTCATCTCCTCTCCCTACAATGTATTTGCATTAAATTATTATCTATACATATTATCAAGTTTGAGAAAATACCTAATTAAAGCTAACTTATCTTTGTGAACCCTAGTATATACATTATCAAACTCAACTGAGCAAACCATCGTTCTTGAAGAGAAGATTAGTACGTTAATTCTAAATGATGAACACAATAGAACTCACCTGGTTAAGAAGACCTAAAGTTAACACCATAATTCCTTTTCTCTCAGCTTCAACTATAGCTTCTTCAATCAAACAGTTGATACTTTCTCTTTGCTTGTGTATAATGTACTGCAGTAGGCATATCAAAGCATTAATTACAAATTAACTTTCAATTTATTTATAATGTTTCTCTGCCATAAAATATATACAGGCCTAGGAAATTAACATACTTGTATGGTATATCTTGGAATAGCCCATGTTTGTAAGTTCAGATCTTTGAATATATTTCTCTCAACAACAAATGTTTGACCATAAAACCATGTAACAATCATAGACCACAATGTCACGGGCCACATCAACCACATGTACCACTGTGAAGTACTCTGGGGTTTTGATGCTAAAGAGGCAAATCCAAGGCGAAGATGATAGATAGATTCCGGTGTGGTTAGATGTGTCAAATGTACCACATTTGCGGACTCCTCCTCTTTATTGAGTGAAGTTTCATATAATGTGTCTGTAGATTTGTCCATGGTGCCATACATGTAGTCGTAGAAAGGCATGAAAAGCGAGTAGTTGGTTCGAAATTGTGTGTGATGCAGAGAATGGTACCTGTTCAAGAATATTAAAAATATATGCTCAAGTAGGGAATGATAATTTATTCAATTGTCACAAATTCTACAAGAAAAAAATGTGTACTTGATGAATCACTAAATTGATTTTTAAAACATGCATACTAGATTTTAAAAATGTGTTATTAAGGCATGAACAGTTTATAAAATAAATTTATATAATTTGTGAATATTCAAGTGTCACTTAAAGAGAACACTATCACAATAACAATAACATGTACTCCCTTATATTTCGTATACTAGTTGTTCAAGGTTGGTATCACAACTTTCGCAATATCAAAAGTTACGATGGGTAGATGGAATTTTATGATATGGTTTGTGGAATACTCTATATAGCACAAGTACAGAGAAAGAGAGACGTACGAGGGCGTATACATGATGTACTTGAGAGGAGGAAAGATGGAAAACAACTTCCCGGGGATAAGCTCAAAGTTGCAGTGTCCCAAATTGTTCATGAAGTCGACAAAAGTTATATAAGTTAAAAATAAAACAATAGAGCCCGTCCCCGTCAGTGCAGCGGTCATCAGAGGTATTGCAAACAGCAGAAAATATGATATATGTTCTGCAAATGGATGAATAACAGCTGCATATATAGTGTGTGTCAGATAATTGTCAGTATATTTCATTTTCAGGTGTATAGAGTATATACTATAGTAATGTGTAGTTGATACAAGTATTATGATGAGCTGAATCTGAGTATGCATGCTACTACTAGATTGAGATTTAGATTCCTGACAAACATCTTGTTTACACTCTATAAGAAACAACAAGATTTAGTGCATCGTACTTATGGCACATCTGGCATCTTCTTCAGTACTGGTTTTTTTTTTTTGCAAAAATTACTTCAGTACTGTTGATGAACCATATTTTTTATACGAGGCAATAAACTTCAATATATGCTCAGTCGTTTACAAAATAGGCAGAGCTGATAAATTTAGTAGAGGGAGAGAGGGAGACTTACATGTAATAGGCTCAGTAACAATAGAGGAATGATGGTGAGAATGATAGCGAGAATAGAGGTAGTGGTGGTGTAAAGCTCTGTGAAGCCAGTAGTAGATGAATTCAACAGGTCCAACATGAAGCAGAATTGTGAAGACAATACCATCAGTCCTCCATAATGGCAGATTAGAAGCTCCTTTCATTGTCAAGTTAAACAAATAGTACAGTATCCCATTAAACAAGATTTGGTCATCCCTGTTCCAAATATACAATGTTAATTAATAATAGCAGCGACAAAATACAATCTGTTTGTATCTATGTGACATATAGACAAGGGCTCCAAATTAAAAGTCCCAGCCAGTTCTAGCTAGTGTGACAAGACAAGACTGTGTACATTTAAAGACACTCTAAATGATTTAAATAAAAACAAGTGATTCTATAACATAATTACCAGTTCCTCTCTCGATCAACCTGCTCAAATTCAATAGTTTTATCAACAATTCGGTTGTTTCCCTTGGCGGTTCTGTAGCGAGAAAGGGAAATCCAAATCTGGTTGTGAAGCATCCTCCACAGCAGAAAGGGGAATATGAGAAAGTTGGCCAAGTCTCTTCCATTCTCATCCTTCGTTGCGTACGAGTATATGCTGTGAACCACAAACGGTGCCAAAACCACATACTGCAATATTATTTCATATCAAATATTCAGAGTCATATCAAACACTTTCGAAGATTAGTAGATTACATGCATGATCACATGATATTTACATTTAGTTATAATGTTTCCTGTAGTGCACATACACACACATGCACAACGAAAAATAACCTTGTAGCTTCCAAGGGGTGTCCATGGCCAGTCAGTGAGAATGCCTGGGTTAGTAGCCATATTTTTTCTTTCTTTCTTTCTTACTTGCGTGTTCAAAACTGTGACTTGTGGATACTTAAAATAGCCGGGGAAGCTTTGTATTCATAGATCACATGAATTGATATTACAGCTCACCGAAAAATAAATATGTATACCAACTTAGTACAACTACCTTCGTAATCTATTGAATAAGCATTGAACATAAGCTTTGTACTGCAGTCCTCTATATGTGCAGCTTTCTTGAGACTTTGGTAGATATTGCAATAAAATACCTATAAATATTTAACGCTAAGTGTTAATTACATGAACATACTAATCACTGGTGTAGGTATTAAATCAACGCAGCAGGAAGGGAAGTAGCATTTGAATTGAGCTCTCTTGTGGTAGTTAAAATACATAGCGACTAGTGCCCAAAAATTAGCTCATGTTCTTTGTTGTGTGTTCCTTTTTCAGCTAAATTATCGAGTCATAATTATCCCATTTAGGAACAATGCAACGTGTTAACTTAAAAAACTATATGTATTAGGCGGTGAAATCAGGAAACCGAATGAGTGGGGATTCAACCAATATTAATTTCCAATCGGACACTAGATGTTACTGTACAAAACTTTTGAGTCATTTTTTAAATTCTAAACCAAAAACCAAACTAATCACATATATGAATACACAATAAATCTCGATAGGGTGAGATTATGCACACCTTGCCTCCACTTGCAGAGACTTCGAGAATATAAAAAAGAATACAAGCAGAAAATCAATATCATTAAATATCAAAAAATAGTGGGAGAAAATGAGAAATACAGAAATAAAAGGCATACAAAGGACATTATACAAATATGACAAAACAATAGCTAGGCAAATAAATGTAATTAGGCGGGAAAAAAAATAAAAATCTAAAACACTACCAAGATTGTCAAATACTTCCTACTAGACCCGCTAATTTATCACATAACACGACAATACGATATGAAAATTTAGTTATTGTATTTATATTTAGAGTGCATGACACGAAAGTACATCAACACCAATGTATATGATCGAAATGTCTCCTTCCCAAGTCCCAAACAGAATGACCAACTACTCTAATTCGATGAGGCAATATCCTCGTGAAATTTAAAACGGTGGGACAACTCTTTTTAATGAAGACCAAATAAGTGATTATTGTAGTTTTTCTCTCTCTTAACTTTCCTACTTAAAAATGCAAGACAGTTCTTTCGAGTAATTATTGTAATTTTTTTTTCTCCTCACTTTCCCATCTTATCATGTGCAATAGTGCAAGCGTACATATATGCATTAAATACATTAAAATGCATCAGCTTTTGTAGTACAATTTTACATGAAAATTGGGTATTGCATTGATAATGATATGCTCAACTTTCCCAAAAAAACAAGTATGTGAATAGTGTAAATAGAACTTTGCCTTGCTCATGCTGTGATAAATATTACTCCCTCCGTCCCGGCCAAATGTTTACATTTGGTCCGGGCACGGAGACCAAGGATAGTGGGTGTAATAGTGATTTTATTGTTAAAATAAATGAAATAGTGGGTGTAATAGTGTAAAGTGTTGAAAAAGTGGAGTGAAGTAGTGGATGTAATAATATATTTATTGTTAAAAGTTACTATTTTTAGTAATGTAAAGAATTGGGTGGGACGTCCCAAAAAGGAAAGTGTAAAGAATTGGTTGGGACGGAGGGAGTATAACGCTTCTGTTCACCATGATCAAATGGAATGTAACGAGAATAAAATGAAATTTATATTATTATTTGGATGAGATTAGAGAAAATGTTTATAATTTTTATTTCTTCTTTCATTGCATTCAAAATAATTTGAACTAGAATTCTAATTCACATGTTTTGGAAGAAATGTTTCATTCCATTTTTTCATCATTTTCCCTATAATCCTCGTCATAGAAAATTTAGACTCTCTTATATTTATTCACAATTTCACTCATACATTCTTCTTTTATCATACAATTTATTTATAATTTTTCATTTCATTCTTTACTTGTTCCATTCTCACAAAATGAACACAACGTGTAAAATGAACGGAAACGGTGCAAGAAATGTTAAATATGGAAGCATCATTCGCAGCTTTTGAACTCCCACCGATCATTCAACACTTCATATGTTGTGGATTCTGGATGCTTCGGTTGCATTTACGTTACATTAAATACTCCCTCCTCCTCACGACATATAGTATGTTCATTTTGCAAATTTCATACAGTATATATTATTAAGGAGTTTTTAATGTCATACTTTATTTATAAATTTATTCATGTAATAAAATAAGAATACAACTACTTTTTATAATTTGATGTGTGAATATTACAAGTACTAGTTTAAATCTCCACAGAATACTTTCTAAATACTAAAATATATTTATTATAATTAATATATTTGATTTTATATATTATAATTATTTTAATATATTTATATTTTATAACATTAAATATAAAAATGTTATTTTATTATTAACTACATTTATTAATTACTTGTATAATTGTTCTAATATATATTGCATGCTTATAAAAAATATTAAAATATTAATATAAAAATGTTTTCCAGAATAATCAATCTATTACAGAAGGGGGTTGAATGTAATGGTGCCTGTAAATCGATTATGAACACAAGTATATAGAATGGAATACTATTTTGTATTATTAATGATCTCGAATACAAAATTCTCTCAAGAAATAATGTTCTTAAGAGCTGCTAGGTTATATAACTATTGCTTAATAAATTCAACATTGAATTATAACCTATCTCTGTGTTTATATAGACATAGCTACAAATACAATTACAAAACAGATTATGATAAGAATAGCTTTAATAAGGTAATTAGACTTGCACTTGAATTCCTTCTTACTATCCAAATCAGACTCTGATTTGTCTGTTTCCTTTTCTGGTAGACTCTGAAGCTAAACTCTGTCGGTTTGTCATTCTCTGATTTGAGCATTCTTTGTTAGAGTAAACTCTGATTGAGTATTCTCTGATAGAGTAAACTCTGACCGACAGCTTCCTTAAACTCTGATGACGTCAGCATAAACTCTGTTTAGTATTCTCTGACAATCATCAGTGTTTGCATTCCTAACAATCTCCCCCAATTTATGCTTTAAGAATTAAAACATAAATTTCACTTATGATGTCAGAAATACAAGACAAATGCATCAGAGTTTGTTTACCCTTTTTAGACTCAGATTCTTCTGTAAGAGAAGTCTTCTTTCAGAAATTGACTTAGGAGCTTTTCTTCAGCATCTTTCAATAAATTAACAAGCTTCTCCTTCAATTCCCTCATGTTCTCAGAAGAATCATCTATTTGAATTATTGCAGCCCTTAGAGCATAAATTGATGACCTCTCCATACTTTCATCTAAGGCAATGCAACAGGTCTTCATACCATCAGGATTTAAGATTAGTGTAGGAATTCCAAACACTATTTTGACATTTGCATCCCCTTTTTTCATTGCTCTTTCTGTTCCATCTTCAAGTATGTATCCAGGCTCATATTCTCCAGAGTTTATCATCAACAACCTTTCACTCTTCTTCTTCTCAGCTATTATTCTTTCAACAATCTTCCTCCACCTAGAAGTTGCTTCATTTTCATCATTGAGCAGATATAGAACATGTTCAAGTTCTTTAGATGCTTTATCAATCAGACTTTCTTCAGCAATCTTCAAAACTCTCCCATCTTCTAAAAAATAAATGAGCTTCTCCTTAGCTTGAGCACCATCAAAGATATCCTTCACCACATTCATAGAGATTAATTTATCCAGATGTTCTTGAGACAGCTCTTCTTCAGGTTTATCTTTCAGTGAATAAGGATCTCTGAAGATGTTTGCTTCACCTCTGTAGACCTTAGCATATGTATCACCAATACCACCTTTATTTTTTTCAAGTCTGGCATTGAGAGTTAGAGTTTGAGTTTTTGTCCACAAAGGATCAAACCTTTTCTTTCTTATCAGAGATTGTTGTTGTTCTTCTTCCTCATCATCAAAACTTGAACCACCTGGAAGAAAAGTTGTTCCAGACATAGTGAAAGGTTTCTTTGGCTTAGCTGGAGCTTTTGGTTGAATTCTAGAAGATGATCTTGTTTGAATTTCTGAAACTGGTCTTGATTGAGCAACTAGTTTGAGAGTGTCAATAGATTTGATTTGAATAGGCTTGGATTCTGGTTTCTTCTGTTGAGCAGCAGTCTTTTTCTGAATTGGACCTTTCTTTACACTTCTTTTCTTTTTCTGAACTTGAGCACTAACAGCTCCAGATTTCTTCAATTCAGCTTCTACTGCAACTGGATCCATTCCTGGATGTTCTTCTTCAAACATTTTCTTTGCCAGTTCAGCATCCTTCAAGTTTTGTTCTTCAATCTTCTCTGGCTTATCTTCATCTTCAAGTTTCTTTGCTAATTCTAAATCAACATCTATCAGAATTTGCTTATCAGAGTTTATCTCAGTCTTTGATGTCATCAGAGTTTGTTCAATCAGAGTTTGCTTCCCATCCTTATGACTCCCTTGATCTTCATCATTCGGTTTGTTAGGTTTGAGAATTACATCCTCCTTGCATTTTTCTGAACCCTTCTCCCCCTTTCTGACATCATGACCTGCTTGAACAGTAAGAAGCTCGACAATTGTGTGTAACATCCCCTGCATAGAACCAACAGAAGTAGAAAGAATATCCACTTTAGCTTCCAATGCTACCTGTTTGGCATCGACATGTTTGAGTTTAGCTTCCAGAGAATGTTGAGATGTGGAAACAACAGTTGCAATATTGAGAGAAGTGTTGCTGACAGATGTCTTGAGATTATTAACTTCATGTTGAAGACCCTTGGACATGATTGTAGAAGCTTTCAAGATAGTCTTCAGTTCATCAGAGGATATGTCCTTGTCAGCTTTATTAATTAATGCAAGAACATGAGGCCAAGAAATTTCGGCCTCAGGAAACTTCCAAGATGAGTCCCAAATGGATTGTTTGTGAGAGGTAAGGAAATCTTCATTTGATGACTTTGTATGGAAACTAAAATCCCTTCTGACACCCTCAGCATCCAGATCAGCTTCAATTTGATCTTTAAGATCTTCCACCACCACATAATCAGTATAATCCATCCGTAATCTCTCATGAGCATCATGTGCATGAACATGCCACTTCTTGGTGTTGTATCTTTGTGTGAAAGGAATTGACAGATCTGTGACTTCTTCATCAACAAAAAGCACATCATCAGAGTCCGTGTCCTTCCCATCAGAGTTTAAAACGACATCAGTGTTTAGCACAGCATCAGAGTTTGCAGGAACAGGGAAACTCTGAGTACCTGCAAAAGTAATATAACAACCTAAATCACTCTGATTTTTTAAAGTAATCTCATTACTTCTCACATTACACATATCATAACTATTAATAGTTAGATTTTGCTCACTAGAAGTAACTAACTTCTTTCTCAATTCTACCTCTCCTTTTGCCAGATCCAGTGTCTGCCTCTCATTTATTCTGTTTTTCACACATTTTACCTCAGACTCACTAGAAAGGCTCAACACACAATGTCCTACAGAAATAAGAGGTAGCGGAGAAAGGATATTTGTAGTCACATGAATAGGGGTATCCTTTTCAGGACTATCCATGATCATCCCAGCAGTAAAAGTGGGAAATATAAATTATGAACTAATACAATCAGAGAATGTAAATTCTGAAGTAGAGTCAGAGTTTATACCTTGAGCATTTGTAGATGGAGTCTCCATAGGTAATGTAGAAATTGATTGCTCAAAGAGAGCATCAAAGTTTGTCTTTAGAGCTTCATCAGAGTTTGTCTGTCCAATAAGATGGTCTTGGTGTGCAATCATAAAATGGATGATTGGTTCTTGTGGGACCTGAGTCAGATCAGCAGCTGCTTCACCACTGTGAGGCGAAGGTTCTTGTGGGCTTGACTCTGCCAGAGATTGGCCTTCAGCATCAACAACATCAATGTCTTCTAAAATTGTGTGGGTGTCTGCATCGAAACTTTGATTGGATGGTTCTTGTGTGATTGGAGCATTAACAACTTCTTCAACCCTTTGAGCAGAAGGTTCTTGTGGGTTGTACTCCTGATCATTGCTGGCTTCATTTGCTGGAATTGTGGCTTCTATTGAACTTTGATCAATAGGTTCTTGTGTGCCTGGCCCTTCAATGACTGCTACCTCACTTTGAGAAGTAGGTTCTTGTGTGTCTTGGCCAAAAGAGACAGACCTCATCTTTTTTCTGGAAAAATGTTTTGGACTGAGAGATGCTGAAGATGATGTTGATTTCTTGGCCTCCATTTCTATTCTTACTTCTTCAGCCAGTTCCCTTGCTCTTTCATAAGTTATCTCCTTTATAAGTTGCTTTGGTGACTTTGTAGGAGAATCAGATACTTGAACTGGAGCAGCTTCACTAGATTTTATTAACTCATCAGAGTTTATCAATTTCTCAGAGTTTATCACTTTAGTGTTTAAAGGTCTTTCAGAGTTTGGCCGGTCAGAGATTGGAGCGTCAGAGTTTATAGCTGCATCAGAGTTTATCCCTTCAATCTTTGCAGCCTCAGAGTTTGCAATCTTGACTAGTCTTCTTTTCTTTTTCTTCTTTTCAGGAATTGGAAGAACTGTTTCTTTCTGAGGAGAAGTCTGAGAAACCTGTTCAACCGTCGTTCTCTTAGCAAAAACGAACCCTTCATCAGAATCTGTATCTTCATCAATTAACTTTCTCTTTTTGAGAGAAGATTCTGTCACTGAATTCCCATTCCGTTTGCTTGAGCCCTGTTGAGAGGTGTGTTTTGCAACTACAGTCTTTTGAGAGACTGTAGAGGTTGGCAAATGTGTTTGGGTGTCAGTGTTTGGAGGGTAACTTGGGTTTGAATCAGAGGGTGCTAAACTCTGATTCATAGCCACTGAGAGAAAATCCCTGCCATACATGGTAGGCATTCTTTGATTTAAGAGAAGCCTGACCCGTGTGGGATAAAAAAGAGGAGAGAGATTACCTTTCTTAGCATCCTTCCTAGCTAGGTCAGCAAAAATTCTTTTATTCATACAAAAACTGGCTAAACTCTGATCATTCTCAAGACTTACATTAGGCAACAAATAATTAAAAATTAACTGAAGAAATCTAGCAAAGTATACAGTGTGAACATCATCATTTATCTTGCTAGCCAACTGCCTAATTATTAAACAAGGAAAATTGAAATTGAGATTATGGGTCAGAGAATACCCAATTTGTTGAGACAGCTGCGGAATGGCATCAAAATTGGTGCATTTGGCAGTGAAAGCCCTTGTAATGCAGTCGAAGAAGAAACTCCATTCTCTTCTTAAATGTGGTCTTGTTAAACTTCCTAGTTTAGATAGGCTACCTCCATAGCCTATTGCTTTGAAAAATTCCTTGATTTGATCATCTCCAACAAAATCATCATACTCAGCCACTTCTGGAAGATGAAGAGCTTGTCTCACCACAGCAGGAGTAATGGAATACTTGCCATTGCATTGAAATGTTATTATCGGCTCCTCATTATCATTAGCATTATTAAACTTTGCAGTTGACCAGATTTTGAGCAGAGATTGAGCGGAGAAGTTCGTGGGTTCCTTAAGTGCGTACCCAATATAACTGTTCTGCAGAAAATCCTGAATCACATGAAAATCCTGAGGTGCTTCATCCTTAGATAAAAGAGAGATGTAGTTTGTTGCAGCAAAAGAATAGGTCTGAAAAGTAATACCCTTAGACGCCATTGAAGTTTTGAGATATGAAATGTGAATAACAATTAGGGTTTGATAAAACAATATAGAAAGATAGAATAAACGATGTAGATGAATAATTCACAGTGAAACAAAATGAATTAAACTATTCCCTCTCAATTGCATATACCCTTTAGTGGGGCACGTGGCAAGAAATAATTTGAGCAGTAATGAGTAGACCAAGTATCAAAATACAGCAAGTGTGTGTGTGTTGTGTAATAATAGGAACCGTCATTCGTGAGATACACGCGCCTTATTACAAGTCCAGTCAGAAATTAATAATTATGATGTTACAAAATGAAATATGATGTCATAAATATGATCTCAGAATTTACCACTTAATCAGAGTTTACAGATCAGAGTTTATATGAGTCAGAGTTTAGTATGTACTGTCAAAGTTTACCACATACTCTGACAGAGTTTACCATAAACACTGATAACTTGTGATCAGAGATTAGATGCTTCAATGATCAGAGTTTGTTCCATTTTCATCAGAGTTTACCCCATACTCTGACCTATACTCTGAGTGTCTGAAACTTGCTAAGTTGAGCCACTTGTCACCATCCCTAATTCAGAAACCAGTCTGTTAAATGTTGCTTCAGGCAAGGGCTTAGTGAATATATCTGCTAATTGTTGATCTGTAGGAACAAAATGTAATTCAATTGTTCCTTCCTCCACATGTTCCCTTATGAAGTGATATCTGATACTGATGTGTTTTGTCAGAGAGTGCTGGACTGGATTTCCTGTCATTGCAATAGCACTTTGGTTATCACAATAAATAGGAATTTTTGAAAATTTCAAACCATAGTCTAACAATTGATTTCTCATCCATAAGATCTGTGCACAGCAGCTTCCAGCAGCTATATATTCAGCCTCTGCAGTTGATGTTGAAATGGATTTCTGCTTTTTGCTTTGCCATGACACAAGTCTTCCACCTAAAAATTGACAACTGCCACTTGTGCTTTTCCTGTCAATCTTGCATCCTGCAAAGTCAGCATCTGAATAGCCTATCAATTTGAAATTAGACTCTCTAGGATACCATAAGCCAAGATAAGCAGTGCCCTTGAGATATCTGAAAATCCTTTTCACAGCAATTAAATGAGGTGCTCTTGGATTTGCTTGAAATCTAGCACACAGACATGTGGCAAACATGATGTCTGGTCTACTTGCAGTCAAATAAAGTAGAGAACCAATCATTCCTCTGTATGCTGTAATATCAACAGGTTCTCCAGTGTCTTGATCAAGTTTTGTTGCAGTAGCCATGGGAGTTGTAGCAGATGCAGAATCTTGCATTTGAAATTTAGTGAGTAGATTCTTTGTGTATTTAGACCGATTAATGAAAATACCTTCTTCAGTCTGTTTCACTTAACCTAGAAAATAACTCAATTCTCCCATCATACTCATTTGATACCTGAACTGCATTAGCTTTGAAAATCTTTCACAGAGTTTCTCATTAGTGGAACCAAATATAATATCATCAACATATATTTGAACCAATAATAAATCCTTACCTTGAGTTCTATAAAACAAGGTTTTATCAATTGTTCCTCTAATGAAACCATTTTCAAATAAGAATAGAGCCAGAGTTTCATACCAGGCCCTTGGTGCTTGCTTTAGTCCATATAGAGCTTTATCCAGTCTGTAGACATGATTTGGATATTTTGGATTGACAAAGCCAGGTGGTTGTTCAACATAGACTTCTTCTTCAAGTTCACCATTTAAAAATGCACTTTTAACATCCATCTGGTAGACCTTGAATTTCTTATGAGCAGCATAAGCAAGAAAAATTCTGATTGCCTCAAGTCTAACTACAGGTGCATAGGTTTCATCATAATCAATCCCCTCCTGTTGAGAATAACCTTTGGCCACCAGTCTTGCTTTGTTTCTTGTAATTATTCCATCAGAGTCTGTCTTGTTTCTGAATACCCATTTTGTGCCAACAATAGATCTGTTCTTTGGCCTTGGAACTAGGGTCCAAACTTCATTCCTTTCAAACTCATTCAATTCTTCCTGCATTGTAGTAATCCAATCTGCATCTTTCAAAGCATCTTCAACCTTCTTTGGTTCTGTTTGCGAAAGAAAACTATGAAATAGACATTCATTCTGAGTAGCTTTTCTTGTTTTTATTCCACTTTCCAGATCACCTATAATTAAATCAGGTGTGTGATCTTTGGTCCATTTCCTTGGATGTGGAAAGTTCCTTGAACTAGATGTTCTCCCATGATCTGTGCCTTCATAGAATGATCCTTCTGTAAATGCTGATCCTTCTCCTGAAGATGTGCTTCCATCAGTGTTTGATGACTCAGAGTTTAGGTACTCAGAGTTTGAGTTATCAGAGATTGAGGTCTCAGACTTTGTGGTCTCAGAGTTTGAATGATCAGAGTTTAGGGTTTCAGAGTTTGTGTTGTTCAGAGTTTGGTCAGACTCTGATATTTCAATTACTGTGTTTTGATCTCCAATGTTAGTACTTGATTGATGTTGCTCCCCCTCAACATGTGCAGAATCTTCAATTTCTATTTCAATCAATTCTGAATCAGAGTTTAAAGAATTAGAGATTACCTTACCAGAGTTTAGTTGAACAGAGTTTATTTTCTGGAGATCATTCTCAAATCTTAGAGTTTCTTGTGCATCTTTATCATGTAACCCAGCTATCTTCCCTTCATCAAAAGAGACATTAATTGATTCCATGACTGTCCTTGTCCTTAAATTGATATTTTGAATGCCCTTGAAGAGGTTTTAGAAGTTGTTGCATATCCAATAAAAATTCCTTCATCTGCTTTAAGTTCAAACTTCTTTAATTGTTCAGGATGTGTTTTGAGAATAAAACACTTGCATCCAAAGATGTGAAAGTACTTGACATTTGGCTTTCTTCCTTTCAAAGATTCATATGGAGTCATTCCATGTTTGTTTATTAAAGAACAATTCTGAGTAATGCATGCAGTGTTCACAGCTTCTGCCAAAAAATAAGTAGGTAGCTTTGCTCCTTCTAGCATTGTTCTCGCAGCTTCTATTAAAGTTCTGTTCTTTCTTTCAACTACACCATTTTGTTGAGGTGTGCCAGGTGCTGAGAATTGTTGAGTAATACCTTTTGTTGAGCAGAATTCCTCCATTGTTAAGTTCTTAAACTCTGTTCCATTGTCACTCCTTAAATTCTTTACTTTGTGAGTTGATCCATTCTCAATCATCGCAATATGATCAATGATTATTTCTGCAGTTTCATCCTTCTTGTGCAAAAAGTACACCCAAGTAAATCTAGTGAAATCATCAACTATTACCAGAGTGTATTTCTTCTTTCCAATGGACATGATATTGACTGGACCAAATAAGTCAAGATGCAATAGATGAAAAGGTTGATCAATTGAATTTTCAGTTTTGCTCTTGAAAGATGTCTTCTTTTATTTAGCCTTTTGACATGAATCACAGAGTCCATCAGGATGAAATTGAACTTTTGGAAGACCTCTAACTAGGTCCTTCTTTATCAATTCATTAATGTTTCCAAAGTTCAGGTGACACAACTTTTTGTGCCAATTCCAGCTTTCCATTGGTGATGCCTTTCCAAGTAGACAGGTTAAGGAACTATTAGAATTAATATCCAAGCTAGCTTCAAATAAATTGTTATGTCTGTGGCCAATAAGAACTATTTTTCCATTTTTCTTGCTTTTCACTTCACAATGAGTTCCATGAAATTCCACAGAATAATCTTTGTCTGTCATTTGACTCACACTTAGCAGATTATGTTTGAGTCCTTCAACCAGACCTACTTTCTCAATGATGACATTTCCAATCACTATGTTGCCATATCCCAGTGTTCTTCCTATGTTGCCATCTCCATAAGATACTGCTGGGCCAGCCTTCTCCTCAAACTCTGAAAGCAGGGATTTATTTCCAGTCATATGTGCAGAACATCCACTATCAATCACTAGAATGTTCTTCCTGTTTCCCTGCAATCAGTAAATGCAATTTAATTAGTAGTTATGGGGACCCAAACTAGTTTGGGTCCTTTCTTTGAAAACTTGTTAACTTTTACAGCAGAAGTTCTTTTGTCAGAGTTTGTGTTAACAGAGTTTACATGATCAGAGTTAGCATTTACAGAGTTTGTACTGTCAGAGTTTACACTCCTTTTATCAGTCTTTATCACATATTTTTGCTTGACAGTATGTTTTGGAGAATTACTCATTTGAGGTTGTGGTTTGTAAGAATTGTAATACAAATTATGATAATCTTTGCATTTATAAATAGAATGCCATAAACTACCACAGTGAAAACATGGATTTGATCTTGTTTGTTTTCTAGCCTCAAACCCAGGTTTTTCAGGTTCTTTCTTTTTCTTTTGTTTGCAGTCAATAGCAAGATGATTAGAATTACCACAAGTAAAACAGGTTTTCCTAGGAGCATCAGGGATATTCATGTAGTTATTCTCCTTAGTAATTCCTACTTTTCCATTCCTATTTCTTTTCACCTTTTTAGTTTTATTAGTGACTGCCTTCAACTTTTCTTTAAGTTCCTTCTGTGAAAGTAATCCTATATTTATCTTTTTAGAATTTGGCACACCATTGTTTTTAGAGCATTCAGGGAGAGTTTTCTTATAATCATTAGCTCTAACAAACTTCACAGGTTTAGTCAATGTTCCTTTTGTGTGTGAATTATTGTGAAATTCTTTATCAGATTCATAACCTAGGGCAGATGTCCAATTCTTTTCAGAAAGCATTTGTTGGACCTTCTTACCAGATTTTGTCCAAACTCTGAAGGTCTCTTTTTCCTTAGCTATCTCAGTTTTCAAATATGTGACTTGTATTTCCAACTGAGTTTGCATGTGTATAGCATTCTCACAGTCTTTCTTAAAGCTAAGCATGTGTACAAGTTCAGTTTCAAGAAAGTCATTCCTAGCATTCAGAGTCTGTATCTCAGATTTTAATCTTTCATTCTCAAGAGATTGTGACTTAAAGCTAACATGTAGATTTCTAAGAAAAGACTTTAATTCATGAATATCTTCAGTATCAAAAGTGAAAACAGAGTTTGGTACCTTTTCAGAGTTTAAGATGGGAGACTCAGAGTTTGCCATGAGAGCATAGTTAGTTTCTTCTTCTGAGTCTGAGGAATCCATCCAATCTTTCTTTGATATGATGAGAGCTTTCCCATATTCCTTGCTTCTGCACTCAGTAGCAAAATGTCCCATCTTGTTGCACTTGTAACACTTGACTTTTGATTTATCAAGAGTTTTTTATTTTCCATCTCTATCTTCTCTTTTTCTGAATCTGTCTTTCTTGTTTGACTCACTATGTTTCTTCTGATAGTTTCCTTGCTTCTTAATTTTTTTGTATTTCTTGAAGCTTTTGACAAACATAGCAAACATCTCCATCATGTCAGAGTCTGAAGAATTATCAGAGTTTTCATCAGAGTTTGCCTCAAACTCTGATTCACTGCTTTCTTTGATTACAGCTTTTCCTTTTCTTGTTGAGGCTTTAAGGACTTTTTCTGTAGGTTCTTCAATCTGGGCCTCAACATTCAAAGCAATAGATTTTGCCTTGCTACTTTTTCTGTTTCTTCTTTGCTGTAACTCCAGATCATGAGTTTTCAATTTGCCATAAACTTCATCTAATGACATCTCATCCAAATCAGCCCTGTCTCTAATCAAGGATGTCTGCAGATCCCATTCTTCTGGAAGAGCCCTCAGAAATTTGGTGTTTGAATCTTCATTGTCATATACTTTATCCACCAAAGCCAAGTTATTCAACAGAGTTAGAAATCTGTCATAAATATCTGTGAGGGACTCATTCTGCTTAGCCTCAAAGTATTCATACTCTTGGATTAGAACAGATCTTCTATTTTTCTTTATCTCCTTGGTTCCTTGACATTGAACCTCCAGTGCATCCCAGATTTCTTTGGCAGTTTTGCATGCTATTACCCTGTTGGACATTACAGAGTCAAGACTATTATGCAAAATATTTCTTACCTTTGCATCTTTCAAGACTTCCTGTTTTTCTTCATTGGTCCATTCTTTCTTGTCCTTTAAGGTGTAATACTCAGGGATTTGTCTTCCTTCCACAATCGTAGATGGCACTAGTTTGGTTGGTAGATACTGTCCTGTATGAATTCTGTCCAAATAATCAGGATCAGTTGCTTCCAAGAACATCATCATCTTCACCCTCCATGTAGGATATTCAGCCTTCTTCAATATAGGGATCCTGATGCTTTCATACTTGTCACCAGACATGATTATTTGATCTTTTTGAGTCGTAATTAACTGCCTGCTCTGATACCAATTGTTTCCCAGAATAATCAATCTATTGCAGAAGGGGGTTGAATGTAATGGTGCCTGTAAATCGATTATGAACACAAGTATATAGAATGGAATACTGTTTTGTATTATTAATGATCTCGAATACAAAACTCTCTCAAGAAATAATGTTCTTAAGAGCTGCTAGGTTATATAACTATTGCTTAATAAATTCAACATTGAATTATAGCCTATCTCTGTGTTTATATAGACACAGCTACAAATACAATTACAAAACAGATTATGATAAGAATAACTTTAATAAGGTAATTAGACTTGCACTTGAATTCCTTCTTACTATCCAAATCAGACTCTGATTTGTCTGTTTCCTTTTCTGGTAGACTCTGAAGCTAAACTCTGTCAGTTTGTCATTCTCTGATTTGAGCATTCTCTGTTAGAGTAAACTCTGATTGAGTATTCTCTGATAGAGTAAACTCTGACCGACAGCTTCCTTAAACTCTGATGACGTCAGCATAAACTCTGTTTAGTATTCTCTGACAATCATCAGTGTTTGCATTCCTAACAAAAAATATATTTTTAGTTATATATATTTTTATTTTATTATATATTATATAAAAATAATATTTATGTAATAATTGTTTATTTATAATTTATTTTAGAATATTATAATATTATTATTATTTTCATTTGTATTGAATATATGAATCAAATGAATTATAATTTAAATTATAAAATTTATAATAATTTTGTAGGCTATAGAGGTTATTTGATATAGAGTTTTAATTTTATATATTGTAGCTGCAGGTAACTACTACTCTAATCTATCACAACAACCTGACCACACCCAATAAACGCACGATCAAATTAACCCTTTACCCAAATATATATAGGTATTTGGCAAAAAAAATATATATATATATATAGGTATATAACGAGTTCTATTTTTACGTGAAATAAAAAGGTTTTCCTTGATTTTTGATTTTTTTTATGTGTGTTTAATTTAATCAATATTGAAAACATAAATGAAAGAGTATTTTAAGAAAATACTTTAAATATGTGCTTGAGATAAATAATAAAATACTTAAAATGAGATCTTTTTTCCTCTCAAATTGGACACATAATATGAGACGAAGAGAATAATAAAAACACGTTTTTATAAAAAAAATGAAAATTTTCATATTTTCAAAAAACCTCAAAATTATTTTAAGACGACGAATTAATTTTTAACAATATTATAAATTATATTATAATTTAATAATCTTGTGAATTAGTATGCACCCCTTACCCTGATTATTATGCTAGTTCTTATTAGAGTGGGAGAGATATTAATTGTTTTATATTTTATAAAAATGAAATATGATTTTAATTATTTAAGCAACTTTTGAATTTTTTTAATTCAATAAATAAATTTCAAACCAAATTCAATAACCAAAAAATCATATTAAATACGTTTGTACTCAACTACGTATATATATCGAAAAAATGATAAAAATATCACCTTTTTTAGTCTATTTATTTAAGCGTGATTTATTTATGAGTCAAATAATTAATTAACTTTAAATTATAAAAATTATAAAAATTAAAGAAGAATACGAAAATAGTAACATGAAAGCCAAACTAGCCCTCGACAACGACACAAGTGAATACTTGGTCCTAAATATTTCCCTAATTTCCCGCCATTTCTAGGTCTGGTAAATTAGAGCGAGTCAAACAACCAAATCGAAGCTGCAACTCGAGGTAATTTTTAACGGGTTTCTTGAATCTCTGTGTTTTAAAGTTTCCCAGTTGCTCATTTCTCTTGTTCTTTGATAATTTTATCTAAAACTGTTATTTTTTTTGGTTCTTGAATTGTGAAAGTTCTAGGCTTTTTCACCAAGTTTAGTACTTTTTTTCCCAATATGTATGTATGTATGTACTGCTCTGTAATTAGGCAGTGACTGTAAGTATATCTCTTCCTCTTCCTAATGAGTGTTTGAAATATGAAACCCCAAATTATGATTTTTATAGTGGAAAATGTTTTTAATTAGTTTTAAGTGTTGAACTTTTGGATTAACTAAAAAAACATCAACCCATTTCCAATTTTTGAGTAAGCAGATGAGATTTTTGTTGTCATTTAAATTGTTTGTTTCGAAATATTTGTGTTGAGGAACTTATGAAGGTTTAATGGAAGGGGGTTTAACAAATTATTATTGCGTAACTTGTTTTTAATGGCTATACTGAGCAAGAAAAGGGGGGGGGGGGGTCCGACCTTTAACAAGTACATTTAGATGGTCTTGCTTGTATCATTTAGAATTTATGTTTTAGGATTTTGAAATTCTTGTAATAATTATTTATTATGTATTTTGAATAGTTAGGCAGTAACTCACGTATTTGTCCTTTACTTCGCTCATCATAACTTTTAATTTGGAGCAGCAATCCAGATTACTTGTAAGTTGTAGGTTTAAACTGAAGTCCATTAATTTAAATTAAATTTGACTATCAAAGCTTTTCTTTTCTGATAAATGGCAATATTGTTAAAAAACTGTGATAGGAAATACTAAAAAGATAGGTTTTTGTAGCTGATGGCATAATTTCTGTCGCAAAAATAATACTGTACTAGTTGAGAGTTTGTTGTAGGCTGTAGAAACCTAAATACCTAACTTTTTTAATGAGTTGCTTACGGGTGAATTTTGGGGTTATTATGCTCATAATTCCACTGCTTCTTACTCTGCACTTGTAGTATGCTATTTTCTCTATTTGCTTTTAACAAGAAATATTACTACTTGTTTCAGGTCTGCAGTCTGATTGTTTGAGTGGTCTATAGATGGAACAATCCCACCCAGGTTGTGATGGAGGAGCAGAAGCAGTAATAAACTTACAACCCAATTCAACAATCTCTATTGCTTATCACCCTCTTTTTGGTCCACATGATGATATGATTCTCCTTGAGTTGGATGAAAAGCTCCTACCGGATGTTCTCAACCAAAGGTTTGTAATAACTTTAATCCCTTATTCTTTGCCAGTTGTTCTGATACTTCTTTCTTCATAATGTCATTCACCCTTACTAAATTTAGATAGAACTTATATTTAGGATAAGCTTAAGAGGCCAGCTGGATGAAGATGCAGTTCTCTGTACTCAGTCAAAGACATATGCTGTAAAGTTTGTCGGAAACTCCAACTCAGTATTACTTATACCCCCCTCAGATCAGTTTTCCCATGAAAGCCACATTAAAAAACATACTGATGCAGAAGCTGTTGCATCGGTCATCAAAGTGGCACTAGGCAACATGGAGGTGGTTGAGATTGCTCCTAAAGTAGATAAACTAAAAGTGTTGTTGTCCAGGAATCCACTCAAATTGGGTGAGTTGACTGAAACAGATGATCTAGATGAGATGATTGACAATGACACAAGCTTGTATAGATGGGATGATCTTACCGACATGATACAAGCTAGTGATGAGGAATTGAGGACAGCATTAAATGCTTTTTCAGCAGTAGAGATTAATGGATACTGGCGAATTGTGGACGAGAATTATATGGATGCAATTCTTAATGTCCTTCTGCAGAATTCTATATTGAATGACTGGTCCTTGAATGCTCTTAATGAAGATGAGGTTGTGGGTGTGTTGGAATCAGATGGGTTTACTCATAAAATTGCACGCCATTGTTTGCAAGTTTATGGTTCTAAGGTAGATGGGGACAGTTTGTGGAGGTTGGATGAACAAAAGGTGTGTGTTCATTTTGCAAGAGGAATCTTGAGAGGAGGAAAAATGAAGATGGAAAGTTTCATGGAGGAGTGGGGACGCAAAATTCCTGATCGAATGAGTGTGGACTTTGATATGTTGGAAGGTGAAGTTTTAACAGAAACACTTGGAATTCAGACGTGGGTATATGCTTTCAGTATATCATCTCTACCATGTGACCCTGCCGCACGTTTCTCTGCACTTTTCCAGGAGCGCAAAAAGTGGGAGTGGAGGGATCTGAACCCTTATATCAGGTACAATTTCCCTGTCACTTGTTAGCCTAGACATTTTCTGCTGATGCTTAGTTTTCTTTTAAAAGCAGTAACATTATCGTACATATTTTGTGTGTAGAGACTGTTACACACCATCTTATTTCAATTATACTATGTTCTCCTACAATAATTTTTAAAAAAAAAATGAAGAAGTGAAAATTCATGTATATTTTGTATAGGGACTTGAGTGTTCCCGGACTTTCTTCAGATGCTTTGCTTCTCAAATTCACTCGAAGAACTCAGCCAACTCCAGACTCAGAGCCGGTTTTCACTATGAGATAGTTTGGTATAATTGAATGTCTATAGTTGCTATTCGTTGGTGATTTACTACTTGCTATCACATATTGGATACTGGATGAGTCTCGGACTGACATCTGCATAAATTGCAGCTGAGAAAGAATCTAAATTGCAGGAGTATGTTACCATTGATAGACAGCAGGCATAGCCTTTTGATTTTAGTCATTTTAGAAAAATATTGCTATGTAGTTTGGCTTTCAAGATTATGATGTTTTTTTTGCTAAATGTGATGTAACGTACCATATACTCTAACGGTCTGTTTATGATTTATTGGATGAATATAAATATACTCTGCCTGAGCAAAAGGTTTGTCATTCTATGGCGAAATGATTGCAAATAAAAGTTTGACTGATAATTATCTGGCAAATCATACTGTATTAATATTTGAGAGAAAGTATGTGGACAATTGTTGGCTATCAATTTTTATATGAATGTTAGTTGGAATCTTTTAATGTTGTGTTTCATTTACAAGTGGGCTCAAATGCAGTGATTACATATTTCTGAATTTGTTCATTATTCATAAGATTCGCTTGCCCCCTGAAATCCTAGAACCGGTACTGACAAACACACACTTTCATACACGCTCGGACACAACATAGGATGGGTTACTACTTACAATAGAGGGAGAGGGCAGGGAGCTGATTAACTTTATATCCGAAAATCTATGTATAATGTATATAGTCCATTCCTGCAAAACCACCTTAAGCGAAATGACGAGGCAGACTTTAACATGATTCTGAAGCTACAAACATGAATATTTAGCTTTAGGGTTTGATTTAGACCAAGATATAATTCGGTGCAAAGATATGAACGATACAACAAGAAACCAGACTTTCTTTCTTATATAATTAAGGCTCACTAGCTCGTTTCTACATGTTTGGAATCTTCAATCTCCCGTAACGTGGGAGAGTGTGATACCAATGTCTTCAATAATAAAATTACAATTACAGAACAATGAACAATGTGATAACTGATAGGTAATGTTTTTTAAAAAAAACTAAACCAATGAGTTGAACTTCTGTAGTAGTAACTAGTAAGTTCTTCTTCCCCTTCTGGCAGGCATCTTTTTTTCTTTGAATTGCTCGACTTGAGAAGTATAAATTGGACTTCTCTAGTTTCACAGCAACCTTTCAAATCTTTTTTGAATTTCCATCTTATTTCATATCATACAATGAATGGATATTGTACAGAATTATACTCGTAAATCATTGTCTTCTTCTCTTTTACTTCCTCCATTCCTTCCTTCAACCTTGATATACTTGTACCATTTAGCACAAATAAGATATATAATGAAATCCGCAGCTGTCAATGCGGCTAAGAGAAAAAAGAATCGATCCAAATGCCCTTTGTTCAGATTCCCAGGAATCCATCCTGGCATCTTCTCATTTTTAGAAAATTTCATGACAATTGTTACTAGCAAAGAACTTACATAGTTCCCTAGTGAAATAGATGTCATACAAAGTGCACTCCCGAAACTCTTCAAACCATCTGGTGTTTGGTCATTGAAAAACTCCAGTTGTCCCACGTACATAAATACTTCGGATGCTCCGATGAGTACATATTGAGGAATTTGCCAAAAAATGCTTAAAGATTTTGAGTCCTTGGCATAGTGTAGCCTAAAAAGCTCAACTGTTCCGGCTGCAATCATTGCCATGATTGCTATAATAAGCCCGACTCCCATTCTCTGGAGCTCAGTTAACCCTTTGGGGCTCGAGGACTTTTTGAGACGTGCTACAAGGGGATCCAAAACACGCCTGTAGATAAAAATGAAGGTTGCAACACTAAGGATATCAAAGCTTGACATGCTTGCTGGAGGAATGTGAAATGTTGAGACTGTGGTTTTCATGACAGCGCCTTGTTCAACAAAAAGTGAGGCCATCTGAGTAAAAATGACAGAGTATAGAATGGTGCATAGCCAGATCGGAAGAAGTCTTAGAATGCATTTTACTTCTTCCACTTGTGTCACGGTGCAAAGGCGCCATGGGTCAATAACTTGATCATCATTCACATTATTCATACTTTCTTCCTTCGATGTGATAACTGCTGCTTTATCCAAGAATCTGCATTTAAAATATACATAGCAATGCATTAGGCAAACTTGATATTTCTGGAATCAATTAGATTCTTATAAAGGTATTTTTTTCCTTACTTGAATCCATTTGTATGGAGTATTTTTCTTTCCCCATTAGTTGATGACTCCTTTCCATTCACTTCATAAAGTTCCTCTCCATTTGGTGGAATCTTGACGGTCCAATTTCTCGTAGCTGCGACTAAAACTTGGGAAAATCTTGAAAGTGGATTTCCTTGAGGAACAAAATGTCTATATTTTGGGGTACCAATAAGAAAAAGGGCCAATGCAACAACTGCAGAACCAGCAGATGCCCAAAATCCCAAAGCCCACATTCCCTCGTCTTGAAAATAGCCTAATATCGTATTTGAAAACAGAGAGCCAAGGTTCAGGGCCAAGTAAAAGTAGCTAAAGAAAGCCACCTTTGAGTTTCCTTCCTTTGGATGATCCTCATCAAATTGATCAGCTCCAAATGTGGCAATGTTGGGCTGGTACCCTCCATTTCCAAGAGCAATCAAGTAAATAGATACGTAGAACAACGAGATGACGAACTTAGAGTGAGGCTCACATGCCACGTGTTCATCGCCACATCCATTAGGCTTAACTAAGAAGATGTACGATGACAGTGACAACGATACCAAACCCTGTCACAGACATCAAATTAACAACTGTTGTTAGAGCTAGACAAGAAAACGTGTCACATTTGCTTAATGTGTAAGTGAATAAAACGATCAAGATATCTACTTACAACGACGAAGATGGACTGAAAAATGGCACAAGTTTTGTATCGACCCCAGTAGGAATCGCTGAGAAAAGCACCAAGCAGAGAGAAGATGTACACAGTGCCAGTCCATTTGCTTACATTGTTAGCTGCTTCTGCATTGTCTTGTCCCATGACTCTAGTCAAGAATAAGACCAAGTTCACTCCTACGCCAAAGAATGCCAATGTGGCAAATCCTTGGTTCACTGATTTTTTTTTTACAAAGAATTAGTAATCTAAATAAATGTACAGTACGTAGTAAAATCAATAGCAAATATATATATGTACGTGTGTGTTTAAAATGTATAATCAAGACTTTGGAGATCGAGGGGTTGCTTGTTGAGCATAAATGATAATTAAATCAAAATATATGAGGTTATACAACCAAAATTGGACACTTAATTCGTGACAAAAAGAGTTGCAACTACTTGATATGACAAAACAAGAAATGAAATAAAATGGGACGTACCTAGTATGAGAATAGCAGCAAACCAATTTCCAGATGTGTTGCGGACAGCAGGCCTGCCATGTCGATCAACTGATCCGTCAAGTGTACATTCTTCTTTCTTCTTCTTCTTCTTCACCATTTCATTTCCCATGTTTCTCTGCAATTCTCCTAATTCGTTAGCTTAATTATCAATCACTCTTAACCAATTATTTTACTGACATATATATATATATATATATATATATATATATATATATATATTTCACACACATATTAACAAACTGCCCGATACTATTGGGAGGTATATAGACTTTACTCAACTCGACTTATTTTTAAATTCAAATATTTACAGTACGTTTCTCTAAATTTACGACACTGCATGCAGAATTAATTATTAATAAATTATTTCCTAACTGATTTCAGGTTTCTGACTGCAAGATATCCAATTAAATGAAATATAGATTATAGAATAATCCATGCAGTCACTAAATACTAGTGATCATTGCAATCTCCATGCAGTGCAACCTAATTTATCATGATATATATATGTCCATATACAGATCGATGTGCTTGACTTAAGCACACATATATACATGTGTGTGTACAGAGACAAATATACTATATATAGGGATATAAAGTACTTGCCATTTTAACAACATTTAAGCAAGCCATTGACGATACAAACGTCTTACAAGAAGATTTTAGCTCTATCTAGGGAGATGGCAAGTAGAGATAAAGCTTATTCGGAAGATTTGAATAGGTGTGAGAATATATGCATGTGTGCGTAGATGTATATATAGACTAGTACTTAGTTCGAGAGAGCTGTGGAAAGAGACTAGTCGTGCTAGTGAAGACAGCACCCATTGCACCATTCAAGTCCACTTTGGGGTGAGAAACAAACAAGAAAGTTCTGAATGACTAAGCATTGAGTGTATCTGTTTGATGAATTTCAGAAACGTGATATAGTTGGATACAGTTCATAGTATCTATCATGCATAAAAACATAATTATATATCACTAACGACTGCCGCACTCTAATATATTATAAGTAGTTGTGATTAAGCTGTGTTGATATTGACAATTAATTTGACATGTACATACTTTGAATCACGTATGCAGATCGATCTCTTTATGCTGTCATTTCATTTCTTTCTGGGGAAGGAGGGTAGGACACTGGGACCATGTATCTACTTTATGTATTTGGATTTTGGTGATGGCTTACTGTAGTCTGTTAATTGTTAGATATTATTTTATTTCTAAATATTCATTTAAAACATGTTAAATCATCTCAATACTATATACTAATAATATAATTTCAGCTAGAAAGATCAATTATTATTTCTAAAATCTTAATTATATGTTGAATTTTATACTTGCACACCAACTCCCAGTTTTTGAGATGGACGTCAGGACATGTACATATATACACATGCGTGCATGAATGTATCACATTGTAATACTGCAAGGCAACTAATAAATAATGGTGTTAAAAATTTCCATCTGAGAAGAGACACAGAATTAAACAAGTCTTTTCTGGTTGGCAATCTTGATACTAGTAGTGTCTTAAAGAGCACATTTTTATTTTTCTTCCTTTTTTTTTTGACAAACAATGAACAACACACGTAATGCTAAAATAAAGGTTAACTATGGAGTAGCCACAAAGCATGTTATACAGATATTGCGCATTAATTTGTTCTTAAAATTATAAATAAATAAGAAAATCGACTAATTAGTTGTTGACAATTAAGGAGTACTAATCAGGTAATCAATTAATTAATCCGATATACAGATCGATCTTGTTGAATTTTAATTCATTCATTTTCCTCGTAATTATGTACACGCATTCTTTCCAGTCGTGCACACATCTTTTGAGTGAGTTTAACTGCAACTTAATTAAGGTGCCATGCGATAAAACTAAGAAAGACTGGTAATGCTTCACTTAATTCACACCCCAACATACCCCCCCAAAAAAAGTTAAGACATGTTAGAGTTACCTTTAACGGGAAAATGCTTGGGCTTTTATGATATATTCTAAATACAAGGATCCGGTTGACTTATTTTATAAGTAATTTATAAGCTGAAAAATGTACTCCCTCGGTCCCAATTCAAGTGACTGATTTGTCTTTTTAAATGTAAAAAATTTTAAAGTTTGATCAGATATTACATATATTATATAATTAAAAAAATATAAAATATATATCATTGAAAAATTTATATAATTTTCTTTAAAATGTACTTTTCAGATTTTGAACATTATAAATATATATATTTTAAATTTTTGGTTAAAATTAATTAAATTTGATCGTTAAAAAATCAAATAAGAAAGTTGAACTACGTAGGGAGTATGTATTTTCACTTATAAGCTACTTATAATTCATCCCAAACAGGGCTTAGTAAACATAATCAATTATTATTCGTTAAGGTGGTATTCAACTTTTTTAGAACTCTTAATAAACTTATATATTGTACGGGACAAATTAGGAAAAGATTACTGTGATAAAGAAACTTGTAATTAAAAATGCAATAAAGTCAAGTAAATTAGGTAGATTTAGACATTTTGTAGTTCTACGTTGATACTCGACAACAATATTACAGATCCTATATAAGTTCAGGTACGTACTCAATTCATATACGTTGCTTATCACAACTTGCAAATTGCATTATCATTATACGATAGGGTGGTTATCACCTATCTGGCCACCAACGATTATAAAAAGTTTTGATAAGTATCAGTAATTCGATATAGAACTAATTAATTAATACAATCTCGCGAATTTTTGACGTTTGAATTTTTGACACACATTTTTATGAGTTTTGATTACATATTTAGAATTATTATTTTTTAAATTTTCTTTTTGTGAATAAAAATTTTAATTTAATATTTTTATTAAAAAAAGAAAATTTTAAAAATAATATTTTTAACTATATAGTCAAAGTGTGTTAAAAAGTCAAACGTCAAATAAAACTGAGGAGTATCATCGTCTTTTATAATGTCTTTTTTACAGCAGAACAAATTAAACACACCCTAAATATAAATTACTATGTTTTTAATTAATAAACGGTTCAATTTGTTCATGAAGCTAAGTAAAAACATCTAAACAAACTATATATACAAACAAAAGATTGTAAAATTGATGCTGGTTAAGCATTATATCAGTCGAGTGGGATACAAATGAGGTTATATACGAACTTGATAAATAAATATCATAATATAAAATTTGGATAATGCAAGTGTCTATATTGAGTTTTATAGAGAAAATTGAAAATTTGGAAATTATCCACCCCCATATTTTGTATATTATTCTATTTTATAAAATATGTTTTGCTCATACCAATATATATAACTTTTGAGATCTCGATCAAATGATGTGTGTATAAACTTTTCCTTTAATTATATGTACAATAATAAGGAAGTGAAATTGATCATTAAACTCTTCTATCTCCAAAAGGAACCTACTAATTTGGTTAAGTTGCAAGTGCTGTTTTACCACTGATATATACTCTCTCTATATATAAGTTGCACTACAGCACATCCTACTCGCTTTCTGTGGATAGTGCTTGCCTTTTTACAAGAATTCTCATTCGAGGTAGCCGTTCATTTTGACTTTTTAAAAGAATTCATTTCATCTACTTAAATGTTGTTAAACTTAAATTCGTCCCAAAATAATTAGTCACAAAAAGTTAATTATTCAACACTAGTTACTAGCGTCGGAGAAGCATGAGCCAAGTTAATACATATATAGTGAGGGACATGAAGCAAATAAAACAAGTAGAGTTGATGTATAAAAGTGTTTAAATGGCAAACATATAATATACACGGTGTTGATGTGAAATTGACATAAAGTTTGAGTATTTTTCATATAATCCACATATATATATATATAAGGGTGGTAGGGAGACTCCTTTCATCAAGAAAGAGACCCTAGAAACTCATAATCTCCATCATTGATTATAAATAGTATTTATATAATTATTAATACAGTATATAATAACATTTATGTAAATAAATCAGATAATGAAGGGTATACAACATACAGTCTAAATACATATACGGTCCCCAGCAAATCAAATACGCTGATTAGCATCCAGGATATTTATTAAGAATATTTTATATATGGTAAGTATATAATATAATTATATGGTAGGTTATTTACTGCCATCATTATAGTTTTATAGTGTTTTTCCGATTGTTTAAGAGTTTTCTTACTGGAGAAACAACATAAGATCGGAAGACCATGTTCGTCCACTTTTATAACATACAGTTCTTGAAATCATTACAGAATCGTTTACAAAATACTATGATGAACACGTCTGTTTCTTTTAGTGGTGGACCACAGATGACATTACAGAATCGTTTACAGAATACTATGATGAACACGTATGTTTTAATATGTTCTAATAATAAGTTCTAATACGTGTTCATGTAAAGACTATATTTTTCTCGTATTTGCAGGACTAGAGATGGGGTTCTCTACGGAAGTTTCTGTTACAGAACATTGTTACGAGATTTAATGAGAGTTCGGTTTCATGCCATGTTGATGCTATAGAGTTGTATAACCTCTCTCTGAATATTACATGGTATAAGAATAACAATACTACGGGTTCTAGATTGCTCAAGGAACACCAAGTTCTCAATGTTTGAGTCATTGCTTGGTTTTCTTACCTTTGCTTATGTTTAGTTTTCTTATGTGGATTCTACTGAGTGTTATATTGTCTAGTAATTTACACGTTAAATTATCTAAGGAACAATTTGCAGATTTAGAGACTTATGGGGCTGTGATTATATTATTGGTGTCATCTAACTTCTATGTGTTATGATCTTTAAAACATGGAAGCTATTTTTATGATGAACTTAGTGATTGCTTTGTGCGATCTTTGTTGTTTTGAATATGCATATGCTAATTTTCAGTCCAATTGTGTTATGCAGATGCTAATTTTTAAAAAAGAAGGATAAATTTTGTGTGAGTGAGGGCTTAAAGGACATTAATTTGAGGCTAACCAGATTTTGAGGTTAAATACCTCTTTGGAGGTAAGAGATGTTTGTGTTGCAGAGATATGTTTGGTGCCATATATGAGTTTAATTTATTTTTGATGCAGATTGGGGTGTTCAGGTCTGCAGAAATTATCCTTCGACTGGAATGGTGGAGGTTAAGATGGTATTTAAGAGCTATTCGAATGGTGATAATAGACCTGCAGATGTGTGTGAATTGGGATCCAGGAGAAAATTTTGAAAAGGTAGCAGGTAAGAATGAACTTATGTCATGGTGCTACTGGATATGCAAAAAGTGTGATGAAGACTCAATTTTTGCAGAGGGAGTTGTAAATCTGCTTGTAGAAGCTGGATACTATTGCTAGAGCCAGAGGATTTTGTGCTTTGCTGAGGTCGTTCTTCAATTTCGCCATTATATAATGTTGCTGAAGAAAAATTGAACGATGTTAGAGGTTTCTCTAAAGTATTGAAGAACAGACCATAGTAGCAAATGTAATTTCTGGGTCAGATGCAAATATGTTGCACAACACCTCGTATAATACTTCTACAGAACACCTATAACATTATAACACTTTTGCAGAACACTTTTGCAGATTCTACTAAGTGTTATATTGTGAGATATTACAAAACTTTGTTAACTAGCCTTACTTACATTTTGTTATACTGTATAATCTTTAAATGTCCCATTGATTTTTAATAAAATAATAATTTTTAATGTAAGATTCTACTAAATATTCTATGAAGTGTTATAATATAAATTTAAATATAATTAATTAGTCTTTGTTAATAATATTTAATTATTCTCAAATTACAAATAATTTATCAAGATTCTCTCAAATTTTTGAATATAAATTCTGTAATGGGTTGTAGAGACATAATTTATTTTTTATAATAAAATAGTATTTTTTATTAAATGTTTAAAATTATTATATTACTTCAAATTCTATAATATTACACTATTAAAGTGTTAACAGAACACATACCTAAATTTGGACAATATAAACTTTTCACGAATACCATGTAGAATAGAATAACTATTTAAATATTAAATTTTATAAAACACATTAAAAAATCTAATACATTACGTAATCTATATATTATAAAATATATAAAATAAATATTTCAAAAACACTTAAGTAATAATTCAAATAAGTAGATATAAAAAGGTTCATATGTACATTTAAAAAAATTAGATTAAATAGTTTACTAATATATTTAATGAAATAAATTCAATTTTGTTTTAATTTAGTTTAATTAATGAAAGGTTTATTAGAAATTCAATATTTATTAGTGTTTTGTAAGGTGTTTTATTATAACAAAAGATTATAAGAAATGTTTTAAAGAACTTCAATATTATGAAAAATATTTAAGTGAACTCGTATAATATTGGTGAATTATTTAAAGAACCGAATACTTAAAATTCTCAACAATGTCATATTTTTATAATAAAAATTATAAAATTCTTTATAAAATTCTATAATTGTTCTATAGAGTGCTCTTACATGATTATCGAATATTATATTATAATAATAATAATAATATAAATATGTATAGTGAGTAAAATATTAAAATTTATTGTATTAATAAAATAATATCAAATTAGAGAATTTAATAAAAAAAACTATAGTGCAGTCACATAAATCCAATTGGACTGATGAACATAAGTCTAACTTCAGTTGTACAAAACCAATTTGAGCTAGAAGTATTATATAAGTAGTTATGGTCTATTATGTGTTTAAATAAATATTTTTTTCTCAATGGATTTTATTGATCATATGCAATATTATATGTATATTCTTTGAGATTCTATAATATAATTAGTATTATATAGATAAGTTTTTGCAAAATTTTAAACTCTTATAAATTAAATTTGGATTCTAATAATTTCGTGAATTTTGTAAAATTAATATTATTTATAAAATTTCGTGAATTAATTTAAAAAAATTGTCCAACAATTCAATACATAAATCTAAAAACACTTAGTCAAATTTTAATATTTTAACGAATATTAAAACACTTAGCTGAATCTTGAATTAAAAAAAACTTAGTTGAATTTTAATATTCTCTACTAAGTGTTGTAAATTTAATTGTACTCTAGACTTTTATTTTATTTTTATATTAAAATTAGATATTAATTTAGTTTTTAAATAAAAAAGAAACATATTAAAAAAATAGGGTAATGAATGTCAAAGAAAATTCCAAATATTGAGAAGTATGAGATAGAAATGAAGGATCTCAAAGAACAAATAAATATTTTTTTAATCAATATTTGATGTTTTTTTAATACAAGATTCTCTTAAATGCTTTTTAATATAAGATTTTGTTACAAAATTTTAAATGCGAGATAGTCTTAAATGTTTTATATTAAATACAAATTTTCTAAAAAAAATTAATATAATATTCTCTTGTGTGTTTTATATATTTTAATATAAAATTTAAAAAATTTAAATTTAATATAATATTCTCTAAAGTATTTGAATATAGATAGTCTGAGTATGATTCTAGGGAGACCCTAGAAACCATTAATCTATACCATACATATGTTGCAATATAAAATGAACACGTTAGAGAATATCAAGATATGTTGCAAAATAAAATGAACATGTTCTAATTACGAACACTTATAATATGTTGCAAAATAAAAATAATATTTTTAAAATTAAATAATATTGATAATATTGATGAAAAATAATATATTATATTGAATTTAAATTGAGATGACTAGTAGAACATGTAATAGAATCTTATTAATATCATTAAAAAAAATACGTAACTAAACGTCAATATTTACTTACTTAACCTCAATATTATAATTTAGTAAACACATTACAAAAACACTAAATTATATTAAATTTATTCAACATCTTAATAGAATCTTATTATTTTAAAATTAAATTCCTTAATCGAATCTTTTTATTTTATTAAATAAACATGTAAGGAAATCTAAACATTACCATATTTTTCTAATTACGAACTCTTAGAATATGTTAAAAAATAGAAAAAAAAATAAAATTTGAAACATATTAAAATATTATTATTAAATAATATTAATTATATCAATAAAAAATAATATATTATATTAAATTTAAATTGAGATGACTATTAGAACATCTAATAGAATCGTATTAATATTATTTAAAAATATACTTCATAAAATGAATACGCAAGAGCTCGTTAATATTTACTGAACCTAAATATTATAATATTATAATTTAGTAAATATATTAAAGAACCATAAATTTATATTGAATTTATTTAACATCTTAATCGAATTTTATTATTTTATAATTGATTTATTTAATCGAATCTTATTATTTTATTTAAATGAACACGTAAGAGAAACTCAAATATATTCATATTTTTCTAATTATGAACTCTTAAAATATGTTGAAAAAAAATACTTTTAAATATTGAAACATATTAAAATATTTTTATTAAAAAATATCATTAAATAATATTAATTATGTCGATAAAAAGATAATATATTATATTTAATTGAAATTGAGATAACTAGTAGAACATCTAGCAGAATCTTATTAATATTATTGTTAGGAATGCAAACACTGGTGATTGTCAGAGATTACTAAACAGAGTTTATGCTGACGTCATCAGCGTTTAAGGAAGCTGTCGGTCAGAGTTTACTCTACCAGAGAATACTCAATCAGAGTTTACTCTAACAGAGAATGCTCAAATCAGAGAATGACAAACCGACAGAGTTTAGCTCCAGAGTTTATCAGAAAAGGAAACAGACAAATCAGAGTCTGATTTGGATAGTAAGAAGGAATTCAAGTGCAAGTCAAATTACCTTATTAAATCTATTCTTATCATAATCTGTTTTGTAATTGTATTTGTAGCTGTGTCTATATAAACACAGAGATAGGTTATAATTAAAGATCGAATTCATAAAAGCAATATCTTGTAACCTAGCAGCTCTTAAGAACTTAATATCTTGAGAGAGTTTTGTATTCAAGTTCATTATTAATACAAAACAGTATTCCATTCAATATACTTGTGTTCATAATCGATTTACAGGCACTATTACATTCAACCCCCTTCTGTAATAGATTGATTATTCTGGGAAACAGTTGGTATCAGAGCAGGTTGTAAATTTCAACTCAAAAAGATCAAATAATCATGTCTGGAAACAAGTATGAGAGCATCAGAATTCCAATATTGAAGAAGGCTGAATACCCTACATGGAGGGTGAAGATGATGATGTTCTTAGAAGCAACTGATCCTGATTACTTAGATAGGATCCATACAGGTCAGTACCTACCAACCAAACTGGTGCCTTCTACAATTGTGGAAGGAAGACAAATCCCTGAGTATTACACCCTGAAGGACAAGAAAGAATGGACTAATGAAGAAAAACAGGAAGTCTTGAAAGATGCAAAGGTAAGAAATATTCTACATAACAGTCTTGACTCTGTAATGTCTAACAGGGTAATAGCTTGCAAAACTGCCAAAGAAATCTGGGATGCACTGGAGGTTCAATGTCAAGGAACCAAGGAGATAAAGAAAAATAGAAGATCTGTTCTAATCCAAGAATATGAATACTTTGAGGCTAAGCAGAATGAGTCCCTCACAGATATCTATGATAGATTTCTAACTCTGTTGAATAACTTAGCTTTGGTGGATAAAGTATATGACAATGAAGATTCAAACACCAAATTTCTGAGGGCTCTTCCAGAAGAATGGGATCTGCAGACATCCTTGATAAGAGACAGGGCTGACTTGGATGAGATGTCCTTAGATGAAGTTTATGGCAAATTGAAAACTCATGATCTGGAGTTACAGCAAAGAAGAAATAGAAAGAGTAACAAGGCAAGACCTATTGCTTTGAATGTTGAAGCAAAAATTGAAGAACCAAAAGAAAAGGTGCTTAAGGTTTCAACAAGGAAAGGGAAAGAAGTAGTACTCCAAGATAGCAGTGAATCAGAGTTTGAGGCAAACTCTGATGAAAACTCTGAAAATTCTTCAAACTCTGACATGATGGAGATGTTTGCTATGTTTGTCAAAAGCTTCAAGAAATACAGAAAATTTAGGAAGCAAGGAAACTTTCAGAAGAAGCATAGTGAGACAGACAAGAAAGACAGATTCAGAAAAAGGGAAAATAGAGATGCAAAATCAAAAATTCTTGATAAATCAAAGGTCAAGTGTTACAAGTGCAACAAGATGGGACACTTTGCTACTGAGTGCAGAAGCAAGGAATCTGGGAAAGCTCTCATCACATCAAAGAACGATTGGATGGATTCCTCAGACTCTGAAGAAGAAACTAACTATGCTCTCATGGCAAACTCTATTCTCCCATTTTAAACTCTGACAAGGTACCAAACTCTGTTTTCAATTTTGATACTGAAGATATTCATGAACTAAAGTCTTTTCTTAGAAATCTGCATGTTAGCTTTAAATCACAATCTCTTGAGAATGAAAGATTAAAATCTGAAATACAAACTCTGAATGCTAGGAATGACTTTCTTGAAACTGAACTTGTTCACATGCTTAGTTTTAAGAAAGACTGTGAGAATGCTATACACATGCAAACTCAGTTGGAAATACAAGTCACATATTTGAAATCTGAGATAGCTAAGGAAAAAGAGACCTTCAGAGTTTGGACAAACTCTGGTAAGAAGGTCCAACAAATGCTTTCTGAAAAGAATTGGACATCTGCCTTAGGTTATGAATCTGATAAAGAAATTCATACTAATTCACACACAAAAGGAACATTGAGTGAACCTGTGAAGTTTGTTAGAGCTAGTAATGATAAGAAAACTCTCCCTGAATGCTCTAAAAATAATAGTGTGCTAGATCTTAAGAAGGTGAATGTAGGGTTACTTTCACAGAAGCAACTTAAAGAAAAGTTGAAGGCAGTCACTAATAAAACTAAGAAGGTGAAAAGAAATAGGAATGGTAAAGTAGGAATTACTAAGGAGAATAATTACATAAATATCCCTGATGCTCCTAGGAAAATCTGTTTTACTTGTGGTAATTCTAATCACCTTGCTATTGACTGCAAACAAAAGAAAAAGAAAGAATCTGAAAGACCTAGGTTTGAGGCTAGAAAACAAACAAGATACAATCCCTGTTTTGATTGTGGTAGTTTATGGCATTCCATTTATACATGCAAAGATTATCATAATTTGTATTACAATTCTTACAAACCAAAGCCTCAAAAGAGTGATTCTCCAAAACATACTGTCAAGCAAATATATGTGATAAAATCTGATAAAAGGAGTGTAAACTCTGACAGTACAAACTCTGTGAATGCAAACTCTGATCATGTAAACTCTGTTAACACAAACTCTGACAAAAGAACTTCTGCTGCAAAAGTTAACAAGTTTTCAAAGAAAGGACCCAAACTAGTTTGGGTCCCCAAAATCTTCTAATTAAATTGCATTTACTGATTGCAGGGAAACAGGAAAAACATTCTGGTAATTGATAGTGGATGTTCTGCACATATGACTGGAAATAAATCCCTGCTTTCAGAGTTTGAGGAGAAGGCTGGCCCAGCAGTATCTTATGGAGATGGCAACATAGGAAGAATACTGGGATATGGCAACATTGTGATTGGAAATGTCATCATTGAAAATGTAGCTTTGGTTGAAGGACTCAAACATAATCTGCTCAGTGTGAGTCAAATGACAGACAAAGGTTTCTCTGTGGAATTTCATGGAACTCATTGTGAAGTGAAAAGCAAGAAAAATGGAAAAGTAGTTCTTATTGGCCACAGACATAACAACCTATTTGAAGCTAGCTTGGATGTTAATTCTAATGGTCCCTTGACCTGTCTACTTGGAAAGGCATCACCAATGGAAAGCTGGAATTGGCACAAAAAGTTGTGTCACTTGAACTTTGGAAACATTAATGAATTGGTAAAGAAGGACCTAGTTAGAGGTCTTCCAAAAGTTCAATTTCATCCTGATGGACTCTGTGATTCATGTCAAAAGGCCAAACAAAGGAAGACATCTTTCAAGAGCAAAACTGAAAACTCTATTGATCAACCTTTTCATCTATTGCATCTTGACTTATTTGGTCCAGTTAACATAATGTCCATTGGAAAGAAGAAATACACTCTGGTAATAGTTGATGATTTCACTAGATTTACTTGGGTATACTTTTTGCACAAGAAGGATGAAACTGCAGAAACAATTATTGATCATATTGCAATGATTGAGAATGGATCAACTCACAAAGTAAAGAATCTAAGGAGTGACAATGGAACAAAGTTTAAGAACTCTACAATGGAGGAATTCTGCTCAACAAAAGGCATCACTCAACAATTCTCAGCACCTGGCACACCTCAACAAAATGGTGTTGTTGAAAGAAAGAACAGAACTCTAATAGAAGCTGCCAGAACAATGCTCGAAGGAGCAAAGCTACCTACTTATTTTTGGGCAGAAGCTGTGAACACTGCATGCATCACTCAGAATTGTTCCTTAATTAACAAACATGGAATGACTCCATATGAATCTTTGAAAGGAAGAAAGCCTAATGTCAAGTACTTTCACATCTTTGGAAGCAAGTGTTTTATTCTCAAGACACATCCTGAACAATTGAAGAAGTTTGAACTTAAAGCAGATGAGGGAATTTTTATTGGATATGCAACAACTTCTAAAACCTCTTCAAGGGCATTCAAAGTATTCAATTTAAGGACAAGGACAGTCATGGAATCAATTAATGTCTCCTTTGATGAAGGGAAGATAGCTGGGTTATATGATAAAGATGCACAAGAAACACTGAGATTTGAGAATGAACTGCAGAAAATAAACTCTGTTGAACCAAACTCTGACGAGATAAACACTGATCAACCAAATCCTGGAGAGGTAAACTCTGATTCTTTAAACTCTGATTCAGAAATGATTGAAATAGAAATTGAAGAAACTGCACATGTTGAGGGGGAGCAACAACAATCACATACTGACATTGGAGATTCAACAATTGAAATATCAGAGTCTGACCAAACTCTGAACAACACAAACTCTGATCTTTCAAACTCTGAGACCACAAACACTGATACCTCAATCTCTGATAATTCAAACTCTGAGTACATAAACTCTGAGACATCAAACACTGATGGAAACACATCTTCAAGGGGAGGATCATCATTTACAGAAGGATCATTCTATGAAGGCACAGATCATGGGGGAGCATCTAGTTCAAGGAACTTTCCACATCCAAGAAAATGGACCAAAGATCACACACCTGATTTAATCATAGGTGATCTGGAGAGTGGAATAAAAACAAGAAAAGCTACTCAAAATGAATGTCTATTTCATAGTTTTCTTTCACAAACAGAACCAAAAAGGATTGAAGATGCTTTGAAAGATGCAGATTGGATTACTGCAATGCAGGAAGAATTGAACGAGTTTGAAAGGAATGAAGTTTGGACCCTAGTTCCAAGGCCAAAGAACAGATCTATTGTTGGCACAAAATGGGTATTCAGGAACAAGACAGACTCTGATGGAATAATTACAAGAAACAAGGCAAGACTGGTAGCCAAAGGTTATTCACAACAGGAGGGGATTGATTATGATGAAACCTATGCTCCTGTAGCTAGACTTGAGGCAATCAGAATTTTTCTTGCTTATGCTGCAAATAAGAAATTCAAGGTCTACCAAATGGATGTTAAAAGTGCATTTTTAAATGGTGAACTTGAAGAAGAAGTCTATGTTGAACAACCACCTGGTTTTGTCAATCCAAAATATCCAAATCATGTCTACAGACTGGATAAAGCTTTATATGGACTAAAGCAAGCACCAAGGGCCTGGTATGAAACTCTGGCTCTATTCTTACTTGAAAATGGTTTCACTAGAGGAACAATTGATAAAACCTTGTTTTATAGAACTCAAGGTAAGGATTTATTATTGGTTCAAATATATGTTGATGATATTATATTTGGTTCCACTAATGAGAAACTCTGTGAAAGATTTTCAAAGTTAATGCAGTCCAGGTATCAAATGAGTATGATGGGAGAATTGAGTTATTTTCTGGGTTTACAAGTGAAACAGACTGAAGAAGGGATCTTCATTAATCAGTCTAAATACACAAAGAATCTACTCACTAAATTTCAAATGCAAGATTCTGCATCTGCTACAACTCCCATGGCTACTGCAACAAAACTTGATCAAGACACTGGAGAACCTGTTGATATTACAGCATACAGAGGAATGATTGGTTCTCTACTTTATTTAACTGCAAGTAGACCAGACATAATGTTTGCCACATGTCTATGTGCTAGATTTCAAGCAAATCCAAGAGCACCTCATTTGATTGCTGTGAAAAGGATTTTCAGATATCTCAAGGGCACTGCTTATCTTGGCTTATGGTATCCTAGAGAGTCTAATTTCAAATTGATAGGCTATTCAGATGCTGACTTTGCAGGATGCAAGATTGACAGGAAAAGCACAAGTGGGAGTTGTCAATTTTTAGGTGGAAGACTTGTATCATGGCAAAGCAAGAAACAGAAGTCAATTTCAACATCAACTGCAGAGGCTGAATATATTGCTGCTGGAAGCTGCTGTGCACAAATCTTATGGATGAGAAATCAATTGCTAGACTATGGTTTGAAATTCTCAAAAATTCCTATTTATTGTGATAACCAAAGTGCTATTGCAATGACAGGGAATCCAGTTCAACATTCTCTGACAAAGCACATCAGTATCAGATATCACTTCATAAGGGAACATGTGGAAGAAGGCACAATTGAATTGCATTTTGTTCCTACAGATCAACAGTTAGCAGATATCTTCACAAAACCTCTGCCTGAAGCAACATTTAACAGACTGGTTTCTGAATTAGGGATGGTGTCAAGTGGCTCAACTTAGCAAGTTTCAGACAATCAGAGTCTATGTCAGAGTATGGGGTAAACTCTGATGAAAATGGAGTAAACTCTGATCATTATATCAACTAATCTTTGATCACAAGTTCTCAGTATTTATGGTAAACTCTGTCAAAGTATGTGGTAAACTCTGACAGTACATACTAAACTCTGACTCATACAAACTCTGATCTGTAAACTCTGATTACGTGGTAAACTCTGAGATCACATTTATGACATTATATTTCTTTTTGTGACATCATAATTATTATTCTCTGGTTGGATTTATAATAAAGCGCGTGTTTCTCACGACTGTCGATTCATATCATTACACAGTACACAAACACTTGCTGAATTTTGAGACTTGTACTAATAATTGTTTTTCCAATCAGCTTTTGCCACGTGTCCCACTACAGTTTTTATGCAATTGAAAGGGCACAGTTTAATTCATATTGTCATTTTGAATTAATCATCTGTATCTATTACTTCTCACTTACGCACAAACCCTAAACTGCTCTAACCTGCAACTCTTTCTTGTTTCAATGGCATCCAAAGGACAAACCTTCCAAAACTATACTTTTGCTGCCACAAACTATATTTCTTTGTTAAATAAGACGGATGCACCTGAAGATTTTCATGTTGTCCAGGATTTTCTAGCACAAAGTTATATTGGCTATGCACTCCAGGAACCATTAAACTTTTCTGCTCAATCTCTGGTAAGAATATGGTCCACTGCTACGTACAACAATGCTGATGATGATGAAGAACCCATTATCACATTTCAATGCAATGGAAAACACACAATTACTCCTGCTGTGGTGAGACAAGCTCTACATCTACCAGAAGTGGCTGTGTATGATGACCTTGTTGGAGATGAACAGGTCAAGGGGTTTTTCAGGTCTATAGGCTATGGAGGAAGCCTATCAAAGTTAGGGAGCCTGACAAGACCCAATCTTCGAAGAGAATGGAGTTTTTTCTTCGATTGCATTACAAGGGCCTTCACAGGCAAATGCACAAATTTTGATGCAATCCCACAACTAGCACAACAGATTGGGTATTCTCTGACCCATAATCTCAATTTCAATTTTCCTTGTTTAATAATTAGGCAGCTAGCTAGCAAAATTAATGATGATGTTCACACCATATACTTTGCTAGATTTCTTCAGTTAATTTTTAATTATTTGTTGCCTAATGTAAGTCTTGAGAATGATCAGAGTTTAGCTAGTTTTTGTATGAACAAAAGAATTTTTGCTGACCTAGCTAGGAAGGACACTAAGAAAGGTAATCTCTCTCCTCTCTTTTATCCCACATGGGTCAGGCTTCTCTTAAATCAGAGAATGCCTACCATGTATGGCAGGGATTTCATCTCAGTGGCTATGGATCAGAGTTTAGCACCCTCTGATTCAAACCCAAGCCACCCTCCAAACACTGACTCCCAAACACCTTTGCCAACCTCTACAGTCTCTCAACAGACTGTAGTTGCAAAACACACCTCTCAACAGGGTTCCAGCAAAAGGAAGGGGAAGTCAGTAACAGAATCTACTCTCAAAAAGAGGAAATTAATTGATGAAAATACAGATTCTGATGAAGAGTTCGTTTTTGCTAAAAGAACGACAGTTGAACAGGCTTCTGAGACTGGGGCTGAGGTAAAGAAAAAGAGGAGAAGATTAGTCAAACTTGCAAACTCTGAGGCTGCAAACACTGCAGGGATAAACTCTGATGCAGCTCTAAACTCTGACGTCCTAATCTCTGATCAGCCTAAACCTCAAGATTTAAACTCTGAAGACATTACAAACTCTGAGCCAACCACTAATGTCTTGATAAACTCTGGTGAAGCATGGGGTTGCTGGAAGGCAAATATTCCTTGGAAGGAACCTGGATTACCAGTTCCAATTGAGAACATGATTGGGCTCAAGGCTGAACAGGAGCGACAACACAATTATTTGAAAGATGGGCCATATGTCACTCCAGAGGAAGCTGGTCCTATACCAGTATCTGATTCTCCTACAAAGTCTCCAAAGCAAGTCATAAAGGAGATATCTTATGAAAGAGCAAGGGAACTGGCTGAAGAAGTAAGAAGAGAAATGGAGGCAAAGAAATCAAAGTCATCGTCAGCATCTCTTAGTTCTCAACGTTTTTCAAGAAAGAAGAAAAAGTCTGTCACTTTTGGCCAGGACACACAAGAACCTACTTCTCAAAGTGAGGTAGCAGTCCTTGAAGGGCCAGGTACACAAGAACCTATTGATCAAAGTTCAATAGAAGCCACAATTCCAGCAAGTGAAGCCAGCATTGATCAGGGGTACAATCCACAAGAACCTTCAGCTCAAAGGGTTGAAGAAGTTGTCAAGGCCCCAGCCACACAAGAACCATTCAATCAAAGTTTGGATGCAGGCACTCAATCAATTATAAAAGACATTGCTGTTGCTGATGCTGAAGGCCAATCTCTGGCAGAGTCAAGCCCACAAGAACCTTCACCTCAAAGTGGTGAAGCAGCTACAGATATGACTCAGGTCACACAAGAACCAATCATCACTCTTATGATTGCAGACCAAGATTTACATGTTAGACAGACAAACTCTGATGAAGCTCCACAGGCACACTCTGATGCTATTTTAGTGCAACCAATTTCTACACAGCCCATGGAGACTCCATCTACAACTTCAAAGGATCAAGGTATAAACTCTGACTTTTCTTCAGAACTTACATTCTCTGATTGCATAAGTTCAGAATTTATGTTTCCTACATTTACTGCTGGGATGATCATGGATAGTCCTAAAAAGGATACCCCTATTCATGTGACTACAGATATCCTTTCTCAGCCACCTCTTATTTCTGTAGGACATTGTGTGTTGAACCTTTCTGGTGAGTCTGAGGTAAAATGTGTGGAAAACAGAATTAATGAGAGGCAGACACAGGATCTGGCAAAAGGAGAGGTAGAATTGAGAAAGAAGTTAGTTACTTCTAGTGAGCAAAATCTAACTATTGAAAGTTATGATATGTGTGATGTGAGAAGTAATGAGATTACTTTAAAAAATCAGAGTGATTTAGGGTGTTCTGTTATTTGTGCAGGTACTCAGAGTTTACCTATTTCTGCAAACTCTGATGCTGTGCCAAACACTGCTGAATTATTAAATTCTGATGGAAAGGACTCAGATTCTGATGATGTGATTTTTGCTGATGAAGTAGTCACAGATCTCTCCATTCCCTTCACACAGCGGTATAACACCAAAAGGTGGCCTGTCAACTCTTATGATGCACTTGACAGATTGCAAATGGCTTATCCTGATTACATGGTGGTGGAAAATCTCAAAGGTCAAATTGAGGCTGATCTAAATGCAGAGGGTGTCAGAAGGGATTTCTCTTCTACTCCAAAGACTTCAAATGAAGATTACCTTACCTCTCACAGACAAGAAATCTGGGATTTCTCTTGGAAGTTTCCTGAGGCAAATATTCCATGGCCTCATGTTATTGACTTGGTCAATAAAGCTGATAAAGAAATAAACTCTCCAGAACTCAAGACACTCTTGAAGGCATCCACCATAATGACCAAAGGACTTAAGAGTGAAGTTAGTGGTCTTAAGGACTTTGTCACTAAATCTACAGCAGCTGTTGAATCTACCTTCTCTACTTCTCAGAATTCTTTAGGCATGAAGATAAAGAACATTTCAGACAAGCAGAATGCTTTGGAATCCAAGGTTGATGAGATTTCTGTCTCTGTCACTTCTATGCAGGGCATGCTCACAAACTTCGTTCAACTTTTTACTGAGCACATTGGGAATGATGTCAGAAAGGGGGAGACGGGTTCAGACAAATGCAAGGAGGATGAAATTCTAAACTCTGACAAACCTGATGATGAAGATCATGGGAGTCATAAGGAAGGAAAACAAACTCTGATAAGACAAACTCTGACAACCTCACAAACTCTGATGACATCAAAGTCTGATGTAAACTCTGACGACAAGCAAACTCTGATAGATGCTGATTTGGAATTAGCAAAAAGGCTTGAAGAAGAAGATAAGCCTGAGAGGATTGAAGAACAAAACTTAAAAGATGCAGAACTGGCAAAGAAAATGTTTGAAGAAGAAAATCCAGGAATGGATCCTGTTGCTGTGGAAGCTGAACTGAAAAAGTCTGGAAATAAAAATGCTCAAGAAAAGAAGAAGAGAAAATATGTGAAAAAGGCACCTGCTCAAAAGAAGAAGTCAGAATCCAAGCCTACTCAAATCAAATCTGTTGAAGTTCCTAAGATAATTGATCAACCAAAACAAGTCTCAGAAATTCAAACCAGATCATCCTCAAGAATTCAACAAAAAGCTCCAACCAAACCACAAACATCTCTTACTATGATGGGAACAACTTTTCTACCAGGTGGATCTAGGTTTGATGTTGAAGAAGAAGATCATCAACCATCTCTGATCAGAAAGAAAAAGTCTGATCCTCTGTGGACTACAACTCAAACTCTGACACTCAATGCCAGGCTTGGAAACAACAAGGGTGGTATTGGTGATACACATGCTAAGATCTACAGAGGTGAAGCAAACATCTTCAGAGATCCTTATTCATTAAAAGATAAACCTGAAGAAGAGCTGTCTCAAGAACATCTTGACAAATTAATATCTGTTAACATAGTGAAAGATAGTTTTGATGGAGCTCAAGCTAAGGAGAAGCTTCTGTATTTTCTAGAAGATGGGAGAGTTTTGAAGATTGCTGAAGAAAATCTGAAGGATAAGGCATCTAAAGAACTTGAACATGTTCTATATCTGCTCAATGATGAAAATGAAGCAACTTCAAAGTGGAGAAAGATTCTTGAAAGAAAAATAGCTGAAAAGAAGAAGAGTGAAAGATTGATGATGATAAAGTCTGAAGATTATGAGTTTGGGTATTTACTTGAAGATGGAACAAGAAGAGCTATGAGAAAGGGAGATGCAAAGGTCAAGATGGTGTTAGGGATTCCTACACTAATTTTAAATCCTGATGGAATGAAGACCTGTTGCATTGTCTTAGATGAAAGGATGGAAAGGTCATCAATTTATGCTCTAAGGGCTGCAATATTTCAAATAGATGATTCTTCTGAAAACATGAAGGAATTGAAAGAGAAGCTTGTTGACTTACTGAAAAATGCTGAAGAGAAGCTCCTAAGTCAATTTCTGAAAGAAGAATTATTTTACAGAAGAATCTAAGTCTAAAAAGGGCAAATAAACTCTGGTGCATTTGTCTTATATTTCTGACATCATAAGTGAAATTTATGTTTTAATTCTTAAAGCATAAATTGGGGGAGATTGTTAGGAATGCAAACACTGGTGATTGTCAGAGATTACTAAACAGAGTTTATGCTGACGTCATCAGCGTTTAAGGAAGCTGTCGGTCAGAGTTTACTCTACCAGAGAATACTCAATCAGAGTTTACTCTAACAGAGAATGCTCAAATCAGAGAATGACAAACCGACAGAGTTTAGCTCCAGAGTTTATCAGAAAAGGAAACAGACAAATCAGAGTCTGATTTGGATAGTAAGAAGGAATTCAAGTGCAAGTCAAATTACCTTATTAAATCTATTCTTATCATAATCTGTTTTGTAATTGTATTTGTAGCTGTGTCTATATAAACACAGAGATAGGTTATAATTAAAGATCGAATTCATAAAAGCAATATCTTGTAACCTAGCAGCTCTTAAGAACTTAATATCTTGAGAGAGTTTTGTATTCAAGTTCATTATTAATACAAAACAGTATTCCATTCAATATACTTGTGTTCATAATCGATTTACAGGCACTATTACATTCAACCCCCTTCTGTAATAGATTGATTATTCTGGGAAACAATTATTAAAAATACTACATTAAACTAACACTAGTCATTAAAAAACAGTAGTAGTAATAATAATAATAATAATAATAAACTAATAATAAAATTAAAACTAATAAGTAAAATTTTGAACAATATCTATTTTTATAAGGGATACTTATCAGATATGGCATTCCTAGCTGAACGGTTAAGTAAAGTAGTAGATAATAAAGTGTTATAGCATACTGATGACTTGAGTTTGATTTCAGCCTACACCAAGCAGAACACATAAAAAAATATTATTAATATTAATAATATTTCTATTTTTTATAAGGAAAACTTATCAGATGTGGCATTCCTAGCTAAGAGGTAGACATTAAAGTGTTATAGCATGTTGATGACTTGAGTTCGATTCTAGTCTACACCAATCACCTATTTTTTTAATATTATAAAACACTTCAAACTTTTCAATATTAATTTATTAATATTACAATATGAAATATTAAAGAACAATTTATAGTAAAATATATTATAGAACACATTAAAAAATAGCATCTTAATATTCTTTAATATTATAATATTCTTTAATATTATAATATTAATATTACTTAATGTTATTAGAAAAAATACTACATTAAACGAACATATAAAAGAATCTTATTAATATTATTAAAAAATAGTACATTAAACAAACAGATAAAAAATAACTAGTAGAACATCTAGTAGAATTTTATTAATATTATTAAAAAAATGCTACATTAAAGGAACACATAAAAAAATCTCTTATAAAATTTTAAGTACTAATAAAATATAGGTGGACATTACAATAAACAATTTTAAGTACTGATAAAAAATCTTTTATAAAATCTTACATGATCTTTTTTTGTGAATAAAAATATATTTCAAAGTAGTCATGAACAAAATTAAAAATATCTCAAATAAATAATAATATTATATTTTAGATAAAAAAACTAATTTTCATTATAAAAGGTAATATAAATTTAAATTTTAAAGTAAAAAGATAATAGAAAAATTGATTCACATTAATATTCAAAGTTGTAATAATTATGAAATTAACATATAAAAATATGGTAAGTTTATTAACCGTACCTCTATTAGTTCTCATGAAATAAATTAAATATATGAAATAAATTAAATAGAAGATTTCACTTGACAAAAAAATTAAATGAAAGATATCAACGTATATATGACAACTTAAATTTGAAAAATATACACAATTTTTACATACATGGTAATATTATGTATACCATGTGTCTTTAATATACATATATACTGTATTTTCATATGATAAACGCATATATGACAACTTAAATTTGAAAAATATACGCAATCTTTTTATATATAGAAACAATTTAATTGACTATGTATATAGATTGTATACATATTTTATATTTTCAGTATACCAATATTATCCTTATAATATTAAATTAGTATAAATATTAGTATATTTGTATGGAATCTTGGCCACACTATTATTTAGTAATCAACAGTTAAGATCATGGGTCTCTCGGTCTCTCACTGAACAGGGGTCTCACTCGATCCTGCTCCTATATATATAAATATATATATATATATATATATATATATATATATTTATAATTTTAATATATTATACCAATCAAGGGTGACTTCTAGCAAAGCCACCCGCTCCCTAACGAGTAAACAAACATGGGATCAAATCCCATCAACATCCATTATAACCAACGAATAAAATCCAAGATAACTTACATGACCTAGCAGACATGAAATAAAACAAAAAGAAACCATATGAATTGTCTTAGCAGAGAACTCTGAGGAGCATCAGGAGCAATATGGGGTGCATCAAATTTTGCTTCCTTGTATGCTTGGGGTGCTTCTTGTTGAGCCTTCCATCATTGTTCAACCTGCATAACCACATTTGAAGCACCATGATCTGCAAGTCCTACTCTGCTTCTGTTTTGTCTCAGCTCCATCCATTCATGAGTCCCTTCCCGCATTGGCCTCTTGCCTTTATGATCACTGAACTGCTCATTGCTTTGGCTTTCCTTCCATGAACATTCCATCAAATTGAATCCACAACAAGAGTCGGAGAATGAGGGGAGGGGGAAGTAAATACTTCGGCCTTCCTCACCTTTCTCTGCCATCATTTGGTTGGACTTAGTAGAAGATGACAATGAAGGTTCATCATGGTAGTTGCTTGAATCTATAGAGGCATCTGCGTTTGTCAAGGGAATAGACCAAACTGGCCAAATACACGGACAAGTTCGAATATCATGGATATGGGACAAGCATCGTTGACAAATTGACGTATCTTGATATTGAATCTTAACCCAAACATGTATTTCCATCAGCTGAACCCAAATGTAGGCAGGTTTAGGGCTATCATTGGCCATATCAATGAGAAGCATAACATGAGGCTGTGACTCTTGTTGACTAGCATGCTTAAACGTTTCAGCAGACATGACAATGAGAGTCCCTAGAGCCTGATGTATGAAGCACAAATCTTGTGTGGACCAATAAATGAAGGGCACATTATGAATGGTAACCCAAGTGGCTATCTTTTATGGGAGACGGAGATTGGAAGGTCTTCAGACCAAAACTTTAGATCGAAAATACAACCAGAAGCTTCAATAGGACTCAGTCTAATAGCACGCAACATAAAAGATTCGTTCTTAAATTTGAAAACTAGATACCCCGCATGATGCTTATAAACTAAAAGCATAAATACGAGGCAATGTATTCTTAACCTCATTATAATCAAACTCATCATCATTTTTTGCAAAACCATAGCAGCAAAAATTCCAAGACAAAGAAACCTGAGTAAAGAAATCATTAGGGGGCGAGACAATAACTGATCAATTTGCTCTAGTTAAAACGTTGGAGTTCCAATTGGAGGCGTTTAACTCTTGTGAACTAAATAGATAGGAAGAGATCTTACCACCGGTTGATTCAATATCTTCTTTGCAAGACAAATCGAGCGTAGGTGCTTGCATATGTTGCATCTCCGAGATTGAGACAACAATTCCCATAGGTGGAGTGGAGAGAGATCTATTGTGAGATGTGAGAGATGACCATGAGAAGTTTCGATCTAGGCATGATGTGTGGGGGAAGTAAGGTGTCAAGCACGTACATGGAGTGATCTAGGATTTCAATAAGAATGGTGAACAAAAAGTAGTTCTGGGGAGAGGAACAATGTTTGGAGGCAAATGAAGTGTTAATACATGGGGTCAATGGGTTTAAGTAATGACCCATTTGACACATAAGGCAGCTACAAGTGAAGTGGCAGGGAGACGCAACGCCGGACATCAGAAGACAAGGGAAAGTAGGAGAGAGAAAAGATATGGGGGAGAGAGAAGAGAGAAAAGCGGACTCTCATTTATATATATATATATATATATATATATATATAAAGCTAAGTGATGTATATAAACATCTTTATCATAAATAAATTCACCCATGCAAAATTGAAGTGGTAAAGTAACCGGTGTCCTTGCAATTTCTTAATGCTTAATAGTCAATAGAGGACGATTTGCCAAGGGTTTTAATCAAGCCATCGATCTCTCGTTAATTAACATATATATTATAAAGAATCGGTATCAATATTTTCGAAAGTACTAATTTTTTCTTCTTAGCATTATAAACTTTTTCTTATATTAATTAGATGCAACTAGCTAGCATCTCCACTGACCACTTGTATATAGTTTTTGTTCGATCTTTTTCACCCGGCAAAATGATTCGGAAAAGAAAAAAAAATTATGTATGCTGAAGTGCTTTGTTAGATGTAGGTCATATCGTTCTAGATGTCGCATCAATGAAATTCTATTCTCCGCTTTATTTTCAGAATAAACTATGGGGGTGTTTGGAGGAACTTTTTTACAGAATAAGTCAACTTATTTTAAGACAAAGTTAGAGATTGCTAACTTTTTTCTGAAAAAAGTTAATTTTTTTTTGCAACTTATAGAATCTCAAATATACATTAAATACTTGTATAAAAAACATTTATCAAAATATGAAATTTTTACCCGAAAATAAGTCCAAAAGGACTTATTTTAAGGCAGGCCAAACAGGCCATATGTATGTAGAAATAAAAATTGAAGAAATTTAAGCGAAAATTCAAAATGACTCTTCAAATTAATGATTTTGGCAGGGTCAGGGCCTTTCTCTCTGGGCGAGCGCATCTGATTCGAAAGTCGCCGCGGAGGCGGACAAAAGGTAGGAAGAATCGATGCGATTTATGCGGACAAATCTTAATCATTTTATTAACAAATAAATCTAAAAATATTATTAAGTTAATTTTTGTACTCACGAGAAATTGAACCTCAATCAATTAATTTAATAATTAATAATATTTAGGAATTTACATCATTTACTCCCGACGACCATAACATATTATCTCCATTATTCAAATTATATATAGGATATAATAAAGTTAGAAATCAGCGTTAGAATGATCGATCAAAAACTCTTTTAATTAAGTTTAGGCACCAATAATTGTCACAATAATGTAAATAGCAGTACGTAATACATCCAATTTAGACTGATAAATCACATTACGTACTGTTATATATTTTGTAATTATTGTATGTTATAGATAACCATTTTATAACATAATCTAAACATATCTATCAAAGAAGAAATCTAAACGATAATATAATCCCTATTTCAAACTTTATTAGGTCTGGTGCATGCGCGGCCGTCTTTTATATGCATGAAAATACATACAGGCTGCGTGCGTGTATTTATATGATGCAGAAAGGTGTGACAGCTAGATACGTGATTTCTCTAGCTAGTGACGTAAAATATTTTTGATACTCTTTCTGAAATTTTTTATTTTAATAGTTGATACTCAAAATTATTAATTTTTGATACATATATAATTAATGTTAAATATGAAAGTTTATGATTTTAATATGATGTAACACATTTTTATCATTTCGAGAGTGCACTAAAAGGTGCCAAAAATTTGATAATTTTAATTGACAACCCTCTCACTCCAATGGAGTGTCAACAAAAATGTTATGACACATCATGTTATATAGTATTTTGACAGTTTTTTTGACACCTCTCATCGGAGATACTCTTGGCGGTCCCTCCAGAAGGAAAAAGGAAGAAACAAACAAATATATTAGTCAATTGAAGTTGGCTGACATATATGAGGGATATTAAACTATCTACGAGGGTGTTTTTCGAATCTATTTTTTCAATTACTCCCTCGTTCCAGTTTGATTATTGATTCTTTTATAGTTAAATTAACTAAAATTTGACTCAATTTGACTGAAAATTACATATAATATATAATTATTAAAAATTATAAAAAATATATCATCGAAAAATATATCTAATATATTTTAAAATGCACTTTTCAATTTTTTGATATTATAAAAATATCATTTTTAATTCTCAATCAAAATTGAGTTAAATTGTCTAAAAAAATCAAACAAAACAGTTAATTTGGGATGAAAGGAATATAAACAAAAATAGATACAGGACTTACTACTTAGTTAAGATTTTTAGGTTTAAATTTCGATAAAGTTAGAATGATGATTTATGGGGTGCATGTGTCCTCTTATATATTTCATCAAACAGTTCGAGAAATTATGAGGTCTTAGATGAAAGGTTAAAAAAGAGACCTAAATTTTTAAAATTTATATCATTAACTGTGCTCCCGAATTAGAATTAAAAGAGAAAAGAAGAGAACGTAAAAGAAAATTTTGAAATTTTCTTTCCAAGTTGTGCTCCCGAGTTTCTTAGATATAGAAGAGAAAAGATCGAGAGAAAAAGATTAAAAAAAATCTCCCTAAATCTTTCTTCCAAAAAATGGGATGATTGGGAAAAAAGCTCTCACATATTTATTTATTTTTTAAATTCCATCTATATCTTTTTTCTTCAAAATTTTCTCTAATCTTCTAGAAACAAATTGGGAGCATGAATTAAAGAAATTTTTTTGTTTCTCTTCTCTCACCTTCTCTTTTCTTCCATTCTCTTTTTCAACAAAAAATTTGGGAGCACAATATTGGGTAAACCCACGGATTCACGCAATAGCATGCAAACCACGTGAACTAGGTAAACCGCACAAGTGCGATAGGCTCTCGCCTAGGATGACATAATCACAAATTCTCCTCCCGTGAGATTCGAACCCGTGACCAAACTAAGATGATGATATTCCTTTCTTTAATCAACTGAGTCAACACTTGCGGGCAACAATTGCATATATACTTAATTATAGCAAGTAACACAACTTTTCTTTTCAAATGTCATTTCTTCGAGATGTACCCACTTTAGATTCTTTATTTAAAATGAATAATATTCATTTTCAAGAATAAAAATGATTCATTGAAAATTATTAGGTTACAAATTCAAATAATAAATTATTACTTGTACACACAAAATGAAATATAATTAATATCAATCTTTAAATTTTTTTTTGTCTTCAAAAAACACAAATGATGTATATATGTTATATATACTTTTAACTTTTTATAAAATCGAAATATATATTATCCTAAAATCTCTTAAAGAAAATTTACTATTTTTAAATTAAAAATAATATAAGACATGTATATTATATATGGGTTGAATTCAATGGAGTACAAATTGGAGACCTATATATTTTACGATATATAATAAGTAGAATATAATATAGAACATATATGTTTTTCAAACGAGTATTCTTCATAGAATTTTTACATACTATATATATATTGAGGTTTTAAAAATTTGAGAACCTTAAGCAATTGCCTAACTGACCTGTTGGGAGAACCGGCCATGTATTAGGGTGCCGGTTTAAGAAGAAAAAATTAATGTAAAAAGCATCTAAATACATATATTTAGGTCCTTTTCGTCTAGGTAGCTCCACTCCATCAATTAAATATCGGGGTTTATTATTCATTGGGCAGGTCTTTAAGTTACAATTGGGCCTCTACAAGAAGAGCCTGATCCACAACAATTATTTACCGGATAAGCAACAAATGGTGTCCTAGCTATCGGATAATGTACGATCACGATTTAAAAAAAACCAGACGAGCTGCGGCTCCTTCCCCTTTACCGTACATACATCATACAATTGTTGTTCATCTTTATACACACACCAAATCAATCTTCTGCAGGACTTTTGTGAATCAAGCTTCTGTTCAAATGAAAATCACATAAAACACCAATACTCGTTCTTAGTGTTGATTTAAAGTTGATTGTAGACTATTAAAGGGTTGTAAATAGGCGGGTTTCTGTTGTACGTCGGAGTCCATGAAAAATAATTCCGGCCATAGAATAAAATTAGGGTTAGATATCTATATATAAAAACCCACTTAAGCCTTTTTCATTCTGCGCCCCCGCCGAAACTAACACAAGCACAGCTGACAATTCGACAGAGGTAATTATTTTTGTTTTTAATTCTATAATGACCTTTGTTTACAGGGAGCTGTTTTTGTATTCAGTACAAAAGGCTAGGGTTACTGATGAGAAATAGTAAGAAAAAGGTTAGAGGGAACGGGAGTTGTGTTTTGGAAAAGGGGCGACTGCTATTAATCCGTTTTTTTTAAAAACCATGATCGTACAGGGGCTGATCCAATGGCCTACAAAATATATTCAAGTTTGTAGCATTGTAAGTTTGTAACGTGAGATTCTCACTTATTGGTTCTCAATTCTCATGTGTTTCTAGAGTCCGTGAGCGCGTTTTTATTGGGCCCCTAGATGATCGAACTCTGCCATGTTTTAAGAGTCCGTTTTCATTACAGAAGTATTTTTCTAATTATTTTTTCAAGGATATTAAAGGAGTATATAATTTTTTAAATTTTTTTTTAAAAAAAAATGAACTTTTTTATTAGTAAAATATCCAAAAAGGCTAGGATACTGTTGCACACGGACGCGTGTCACCAACCGCCATATTGCAGACAACTTGCATTTTTAAACTAAGGTAACATACTTTGTCCAATAATCTTAAGCACACACTCTCTCTCTCTCTCTCTCTCTATATATATAAGAATAAAAATAACAAGTATTGGAATCTTGTAGAGCTTTATCAAAACTAAAGAACAAACAAAGATAAATCATCTCTATAGAAAAGGTAATCGTCTCTAAAGATTGATCGTTTATGTGTGTATGCAGCTTGTGTTATGTGTTTATTTGTAAGTATAGATTCATGGGTTGACTGATTTTTAGTTTGAACTGTAAATTTTAAGCTCTTTAGATGGGGTTACTGTCAATTTCAGCTCTTTTGATGGGGTTTGTTTAAGGATTTATTTAGGGGTTCTTGATTTTAGGCAAGTTTTGATTTTGATTGAAAATTTGTGTGTGATCAGTGGTGTTTTGAAGTCAGATTGAAGGGGTTCTTGATTTTATTTTATTTGGTTGTTCTTGTGTTAAGGTTTTACAAGTTTTGATTTTGATTTGTGAAGTGTTTTGTGCTGGATTGTTAAGTGGCTTTTTGGTTTTATAGATTTTATAAAAAATTATAGTTGCAAAGGGAGAAATTTATTGTCATCCCGATTCACGATTGCTTTAAAGGTTTTAGAAGAGTTATGAAGAAGTTTACAGCTATGGCCTATGAGATCAAGCTATTGTAATTTATAAGTAAGGTGTGATGCAGTGATGGTCTCAGAATTCGAAATATAGTCATGAACATTGCAGTTATTCATTTTAGACCTTCCGTAGCAATGGAAAAAATATGTGTCACAATTGGATTCATTTGGTACAAGTCAAGTGCCTATTAACTGGTGGCCTTAGAGTTATGAGTGTTATCGTTCTGCTTTAATTTGTTTCATTATTTGTTTGCTTACTATAACCCATATACAATTCCAAATGTTTGTGTACCAGAGAACACTAGCATCCCCATCTACAAATGCTTAGTAGAAACCTATCTTGGTACATGAAATAAACTTATAACTACTGCCTTTTCATTTTCAAAACATTGAGATTATAGGGGTTCTTTGAAGACCTTCTAGAAAAGGGAAGCCTTATCCTTTAAAATTGTTCAGTTGTGTGTAATGAAACAATACACGTAAGGTGTAGTAATACTACTATAAGCTACTGGCTGTTATTATATTAACGAGTGATCTGATACATCTCTTTTTTCCTTCCACCCTTCCAACAATACAAACTTATCTTTTTCAACACAATGTTATTAGTTATATTTCCCCAGGTTGAAGATTTGGAATTGCATCTACATTTGTAACTCTATCTCTTGGGCCAAGCTGTCTGCAATTTTTAAAATACTCTCTCTATATATGTTTTTTATTACTCTCTTTAAAAAAAATCCTGTCATGCCAATGCAATCTTAGTGTAGAAATAAAATTCACACGCGAATCATTTCAAGAAACTGTTGCTAGCTGATATTTAACAGTTGAGCCTTTGCTTCATTTTTGACCTCATATATCTGAGACTGCAGTAGATAGTGTCACTGGACATGTAAAAGGACTGTGATTGCATTTTCAATGAGCATTCTGTATTTCTCAAATTTCCCTTTGCAAAAAATGACCCAGACCCTGCTATGCCAAGGCTTGATTGCTTCTTTCTCTTGGTTTAATTTCCATAATAGGAACTGGGCCTTGCAGTTTGGTATGCTATGAAGACCATGAAGAATTTGGTCAGAATACTCTGATATTTACATAATTCTTGTTAATGAGATCCTTCTTATTTCTTACTCTTATGATGTGGATGTTTCCTGTCCTACAGACAAAACAAAAAAGAATTGCCATTTTTGGTTCGGATTCACATATTGAAATGTTGTTTCTTTCCATAATAAAAACAAGCAACATCAACTCTGATCTGACTGTAGTTTTATTTGGATCTGAGAATTTGACAAAAAGAAGCTGTTTCTTCTTTTTATTTGTAAGTTTTTCATCTTTATGGCGATGGACATGAATTTTTTTTTATATGGACGGATCTTTCCATATACTGCATGATGATAGTTTGATATTTTAATTCTCCCCTGTTGTACTGTAGGCTGTAGACCTGTATTTGCAAAATGATATGATGGGTAAATATAAGCATTTGATTGGACTTACAAATGGTGATTTTATGATAGGCGAAAAGAAATGGCAGAGCAAGAGTGAACATACGGTTTACTCTGTTTGATGTATGGTCTTGGAAAGAGGGGGGGAGTTGTTATATGTAATATGTGGTGTTATGCTGTGTAATAGCTTGTGATGTTGGTGGTGAAATCATTTCATATGGTGTAGTGTGACCATCTTTGTGAGTGCTTCTGTCTTCTTTGAGGTCACTATCATAGAGTTTTCAGTGTTGATCACCAATTGGAGCAACATAGGAGTTCATATTTTTTTATCTTTTTAAAGCTCTGTGTGAATGGTTCTACAATAAGAAGGGTCTTTAAGATTAATAATTGAGGGTTCGATTACATTTCCATAATTTTTTCTCCTATGAGGCTATGACTCCAAGTTCCTCTGTCTAGATCCATTTACTTATAAGCTAAATTGCACTTCAAAACTGCTGTAACTAAGTAGTTTTTTTAAAGGGACTTGAGCTCTTTAACTGAAACATGAACTGTCGGTTATATTCCAAAATTTATAAAATGTTAAATAGTTTTAGCTTGGACTATTTACATAAGAAACTGAGCATCACTTGGCAGACGTCAGAAATTGATTCTGAAGTGATATTATTCTCATCTGATTTTGAATCGGCTGTTGTAGAGTGTCAAGGGCACTGAATTTATTCTGTGGTTCCTTCTAGACGCTTATTTCGTATCGGACAGAGATCTGTTCATATTTGATATGTAGTTAGAATGTTACAATGTCCTTTCTTATGGGTGATGACAGCTACAATTCCTCACTTTTTTTGTAGCTAGATTGTACTGTTGCTAGGTGCCTTTTGTACCAACTTAAATCCTGTAAACACCTGAACATCGATACCAGTATCCTCATATGTATCTTCTAATCATATGAGAGTGAAGAATGCTTAGTAATTACAATAAAAATTTCTTTATGACCATCTACTTTGGGTGTATTATCTGATTCCTTCTGGATAATGGAGATTGGTCTTGTTGGAAATAGGACTTCTAAAGAGTGGAATAGGCTATTGAAACCGCTATGCTTACGAAATTTTTTATGACATTGATAGCTGGCCAGACTACAACAAACATGAGTACCATCAAATGAGTCTGGTACAATCTGACGATTCTCCTTTTATACACAAAAGATTAACTGAAAAGTGCTGTTTGGGCCGCATTTTATTGACCATAATTGATGCTTAAAGGGTCTGGTGTTCCTTTATTTAATGAACGAAAATAAGACATTAATTTGTGCTTGTGATATGTGATTTTTCCTTTGACATGATACTAATACAGTATTTGCAGGAGCATCCTCTCGTTATATGGATAAGAAACAATCTGGAAAAGAGGCTGCTGAGGAATTGGTTCGGGAGTCACTAATTGCCATCTCTTATTCTCTACCAGATAAGGATAATTCTCAGGAACTACCCTTCCCAAACGCAGGCAGTGACAATGAGGTTGCAGATATTAAAGATGAGGAAGCTGAAAATATTAGGTCTGAGCTGATCTCGATTTCCTATGCGGAATTACCCGACATTAAAACCCCACCAGTCTGCCCTGAAGAACCCAAAGCTTAAACGGATAGCGTGGACAGCAGTTACTTAAGTTATTGTTGCTATATGTATACACAGTACACACAAGTTTATGATGATGTTTTTTCTGCTTGAAGATAATAATATATTATGCTGACATAGATTTATGTTATGTATGGGGATAATGGCAAATGTGCTCGCAGAATAAATACATTAGAAGACGGTTTAAATATCAACTGCACTTGTGTATAGTCTTGTATAGTTGTGGTATGTCTTTTCTATCTTCTATTGTGCTGCTCTTACAGCCTAACCTCGTAAACAGACTATTCTTGCAGTAATCGAATTTGTTCCCGACACATGTTGCCAGTGGTATGTGAAGTATCAGTACCAATGATTTCTAGCCAAAGGTTAGTCACAGAGATTCAAATCTCTTTGCAGACATCGCAGTCAATCAGACAAATATTAACTCGAGTAAATTATTTTTAAGATTTTATTGTTGTCCCTGTTTTCTTGTTTCAGGTGACTGTTCTTGTCTTCTTGATATACTATTTGTTAAATGTTTTGAAATTGATGTGGTTACCTGCAGTAATCTTGGATTATTCTGAATTCTTGACAAATAATTTCAGATTGAAACAATTTGAACAGAGAATGATTATGTATTTTGTGTGAATTCTACAACCTTTTTCGTAACAATGACCAAACCAGTTGTAAATATTATATAGGTGTCAAACAGACATGAAAGATATGTTTTTGAGGTCTGCACTTGTTCTAAAAGACATGACTTTTGGAGTCAAAAATGAAATTTATGTACAACACTGACCTTGGACCCCCGTCAATACCGGAAATCATAATATACTCAAATAAGCATGCACTCCGCACTCTCCCGACTTATTCGATGAAATATTACAATCACATTGATCAACTAGTCAATCCAATTACACTAAAATATTTAACAATCCCCCCCCCCAACTTTAGCGTAATCCATGATTAACTAAAACAAAATCACAACAAACAACAAACTTATGCATAAATGAAATATCACGATGATTGAATTTCATATTAGTATATTACACATTCCAAATATTCGAATATCAAGGTGTCACAAATGATTGAACCTCTATTATTCATAATAAATACATGAAGATAATATACACATAAATTTATATTTTCAAATGTTCTTACTTGACACTATCATTTACTAGTTTTGTGTCCTAATCCTTTATAAGCATAATAAAGATAAATCCTAGCATCTTGAAGCGGCTAAACTTCATGCTCAAATAGGTAGCTCTTTTATTCTCGCACCTGCATATGCAATTTTTCAAACAAACTATTAAGAAGATAAACTTCAACCTCCTCAACTTGCAAGTCTGAATACATACATTGGGATGATACTATTAATGTTTTCCAATCTCTAGATATTAAGCTTTCCACATTGAATTCAGCACCTAACGTCAAATTAGATGGGAATTGGGTATCTCAACATGAGAGATTTTTGATAAACTTCAATCCCACCCCTACAGCCGATTTGTACACAAGATCTCTTCTCAACCCTTTGGTTAAATGATTGCCTAAATTATGTTGAGTTCTTATAAAATCCACTAATATAACATCATGCGTGATAAGCTCACGAATCATGATGTGTCTAATACCTAAGTGTCTAGACTTGTCTTTGTACACTTGTCTATAAGCATTGTCCATGGCATACTCACTATCACATCTGATAGATATGGGTGATATCGATTGAGGCCGTAATGTAATTTCATATATAAGATTTCTTAGCCATTCAACTTCTTTACCAGCTGTCGATAACGCCACAAACTCAGATTCCATTGTTGAGTCAGTAATGCAAGTCTGTTTCTTTGATGCCCAAGAGATAACACCTCCCCCAAGAAGGAATACCCATCCACTTGTAGAAAAATGATCTTCCTTATTGCAAATCCAACTTGCATCTGAATGACCTTCGAGAATCAAAGGAAATCCAGTGTACGTCAAACCATAATCCATGGTTCCTTTTAAGTACTTGAACACTCGGTTTAAAGCTTGGCAATGATGTGAACTAGGTTTGTTAGTATACCTATTAAGCTTTCCAATAACATAGGATATGTCTGTCCTAGTGCTGATCATGGCATACATGAGGCTACCAATAACTCTGGAGTATTCAAGTTGAGATACTGCAACTCCTTTATTAGGTATGAGCTTAATACTAGGATCAATAGGAGTGCTAATTAGAGAACAATATTTAAAGTTAAATCTATTCAGAATCTTCTCAATATAATGAGATTGAGAAATTGAAATATTATTGTTCTCACGCTTGATCCTTATACCAAGAATCACCTCAACCTCCCCCAAGTCTTTCATGTCAAAGTTAGATGACAATAATTTCTTAGTTTTATCCACTTGATTTTGGTCAGTACCAAAAATCAACATATCATCCACATATAAGCAAATTATAACTCCTTTACCAGAAGCATCAAACTTGCTATATACACATTTGTCTACTTGGTTGAGAAGAAAACCATTAGACAGAACCACACTATCAAATTTTTGATGCTAATCTTTTGTTGCTTGTTTCAGACTATACAATGATTTCTTCAACTTACACACATTGTTCTCACTACCAGGAATAACAAACCCTTCCGGTTGTTTCATATAAATCTCCTTAACTAATTCACCATTCAAGAATGCAATTTTCACATCTATCTGATGAATTACAAGGTTGTGTATAGATGCAAGTGCTATCAACAACCTGATAGTAGAAATCCTAGCAACATGAGCATAAGTATCAAAGTAATCAATCCCTTCCTTTTGCCTAAAGCCTTGTATAACCAATCTAGCTTTAAATTTATCTATGGTACCGTCCACTTTCATTTTTCTTTTGAAGATCCATCCGTTTCCTAATGTTTTACAGCCAAGAGGTAGATCACTCAATTCCCATGTATTATTATCCATGATAAAATCCATCTCATCCTGAATAGCTTATTTCCAGAATACAACATCCCTTGATGTCATTGTTTTGTTAAATATTTTTGGATCCTCCTCAATAATAAAAAAATATTGGTACTCAGACTCAATCTCAACTCTTGAACCTTCAACTAAATAAAGTTGAAAATCAGATCCAAAAGATTTGGTTTTTCTAGTTCTAGTGTTTCTCCTTGGTTAAGAAGGTCCATGAAGATCTTCAGTTTGAATTGGGTTCCTACTGAAAGAATTCTGAATCATGTCTCTTGGTCTAAGTATAGATGTAAATCTATTTTCATCAAAGTCACCATCTCTTGACTCGATAACCGTATTCACAGATACATAATCATTAGATTCTAATACATGGAACCTATATGCATAGGAATGCTCAGTATACCCAATAAAAATATAATTTATACCTCTTTTATTATTCATCATCCACTTCATATCATCCTTGTGATAAAATTGAAATAAGAAAACGGTTGGTTTAAGAGATTTTATATTAATCCCCATTGTTGACTTCCACAAATCTGCCAACTTCGATTTCATTGTCTAGACATTTATACTTTTCTCTATTAGGAACCTTCTCATAAGACATAACTCGAACCTATTGTATTCCTCTTATAATTCCTCGTCAAATACAAGCTCCTCATTTTCCTCGTTTGAGATATCTAAATCAATCATCAAGACGTCCAGATTATCCATGATTGAACTTAACAAAACTCTCACAATTTCTAGGTTAGAAAGAAAGAGGAGAGAAAAATCTCACATTCTCACAAAGGAGAGAAACCCTTTATTATTACAGGGGTCTTTTCTCTTTATATTTCCATATATCCTTTTTTTGTTATCCATTTCTCATTATAGAAATTTTGCACTCATTCTTTTTTTAAAAAATTTCTTTCATATCACTTCCATTATTTTCTTTTTTATTTTTGTTTATTTCATTCCATTCTCACTCAACCAAATATACATAATATATCTCGTTTTATTTATCTTCTCATTTTACTTAATTTACTTTTAAAAAATTCAACTATATTATCAAAATTTAATTATTACATATTGGTATACAGTTTAAAATTAATATATCAGAATAAAATATTTCTTATTAATTATTCTCATTTTTAGAAAAACGTTATTTTCAGAACTATTTTTATTTTCAGAACATGTACAATTATATTTCATCACTTAATAAATAAAAAATATACAATTCTAATACAAATAATTCTAAAAATTAAAAAACTACTCTGAAAATAACAATTTTTATTTCTATTTGCAAATTATAGTAATTGTTTTATGAGAGTGATATTCTAACATAAACTTATTTTCATTAACCTCTGAACCTGTGTTCCGATGCTTATTGTTAGAAACTTTGAATTCCATACATACGTTATTACAGGTGCATTATATAGAGCGAAATGGCAGGAGCAAGTGGTAAACTAGTTGAAAACATAGCGAAAACAATAAAGAAAGTTGTGGAAAATAAAGGGTCAAGCTGGTGGTACACTCCTCATATGGCTGCAGCTTCTCGTGCCATTGTTCATCGAATTCCATTGGTTGATATTGTTCTTGAAGTTAGAGATGCTAGGGTACTCCCCCCCCTTCTCATAAATCTTTTTTCCTGTCACGATTTTCGTTTTATATGTTTGTAGATGACATGCTCGACGTAATGTCTCAATGAGTTTAACCTGTAATATAGAATGGTGGTTTTTTATTTTAAATATTAAATGTGGTGTTTGTTTTCCCATTGTGTACACATATGTGCGTGCAATTAGATATACTTGGTCGGGCTCAATTCTCAAATGAGAAATACGCTCAAGATGAAAACCGGAGAACCAAATTTTTTGTATTACTGATTCACTATGTAGAACATTTTAACCTGACCTTTGAGTTTTATGGAGATCATTATTAAATTGGAGACCTTGGAGATCAAAACGTTGCAAAACATATTATTCTGCAAAATATGTTTTGATTGTTGAACATATATGGTCTATCAAGTTCTCGATTTAATAGTGCTCTCCATACAACTTTTATCCCTCTCTCTCTCTCTCTCTCTCTCTCTATATATATATATATATATATATATATTATGATTAACAGGACCAAGATGTACATTCACATTGAGTGGGGGCTAACTTGAAAAAAATAAAAAAAAGTAAAATATAGCTCAATTGTAAAATTTTGGGGAATGATATAACAAAACAAAATCTCATGGAATAAAATTAAAGCCAGGACATAACATATGAATGTGTTAGGTATCAATTTATTAATACTAAATTGTAAAAATTCGAGAAAAAAAATCCCATAACTCAGGCAAGTTTTGAAATCAATATGCTATATGTTATAAGTTTTTGCACCAATTAATGTAGGAAATAACATATTAGTAGATTAAATATGAAGTCATTATTATTAGTACTAAGATTTGAAATTTCAGTAGAGTTGTAGTGACACTTGACCTTAACTAGGTTGCTTTCCATTCACAATCTTTTTTTATATATGCTACCCGTGTCCCGGACACAACATGGGTACGGGTATGGGGTTTGAGTAGGATACTTCTTATCAAAACCGGCACTTCACCTTGTAACATACCAGTCCAAAATCAAATAAAGGGTCTCCTTAAAATTTGTTTATAGAGAACAAGGTCCATGGATGACTTGTTTTTATGTGTTCCTTTAGATTTTATAGTACAATTTAATATACATAATTAAGCGTATATGATTAACGTGTATTAGACAATATCCATATCCAAAGTTCCTAGATATTTTAAAATCAAGAATATGACTCGTGGATCTGCACACATGTCAGACACCAGTACCCGAGTCCGAGTAACATAGATAATTCTGATTTTATGGTAATCGAGATATAGGCAATTGATTAATGTATCTTACTTGTAGATTCCATTTTCATCAGCATTTGGGGAACTAAGTTTTTCAAAATCTTCTAAGCATGTAATAGTTCTTAACAAGATGGATCTTGCAAATCGCTCACAGACAAAGGTACTAGTTTCTTGTTTGAGTATTCTATTAGTTCAGTTTTGCAATTTTCTTGATCAAGTACACACAAAGCCTTATATGATGTTTATTAATCATTTTTTTTGTGTGTGCATACAGTAGTTTGGTACTTTGGGTGTAATAAGTGAGTGAAACATAAAGGTTATAAAATGGAAGAAGAAACTTAAGAACATCATTATCGTTTTTCACACGAGTTCATGCAATTATAAATGGCTGCATATACTTACCAATTGTATTATGATTAGTTTATGTTTCTTTTAAGTGGACTGCTAAAACTCATAATTTACATATATATTTTGAATCGATACTATTGCTAAAATGTACACATAGTTATGATAAGTTTGCCAGCATGTAGATTTTTTTTCTTTGCTAATTGCATGAATTTACATGTTCTTTTTATATCTATATGTATATATAATTACTTGCATATATCAGCCATTGCTTATCATGCATAAGTATATTTAAAGAATCTTTTTTTTACAATGGTGATGCTGGTACATATTATCCTGATCACTTTCTTATTCTATCTAAATTATTCTTATTTCCTCATATATCTTTTATTTCAGAAGTGGATGGGGTACCTAGAAGAGCAAAACCACGTATGTTGTGAAGTCAATTCCCATAATAAGGATAGCATCAAGGGGGTAATTCTTCATGTACATGTATATCAATGCATTGGCCAGTAGGATCTCTGGCAAACCCTGTAGCAATGGTGTATGATTTCATAATGAGACCATTTGCAGTTCTCTTTTGTTTTACCTGTTTTTTTTGGTGCGCTCGACAATTAAAATGCTAAATTTAATACATTAATGTGATTGTTTACTTAGTAACTGGAGGTCTTTTTGTTTAATGGCTTTTGTATGTACTATAACTTCCTTTTGGAATTCAATAATGTTAGACAAAGGCTTTCAGAGTTTCAGTTATGGGTAAAGTAAAGATCTCTTTATCCGCTTTCATAGATCATTCTTACATAAGCCGCCATCCTTAATTTTTTTAGGTTTATCTCCATTCCCAGCATCAATTTGAAGATAAAACTATTTAACTGGACAACAGTCTATGTGTTATTTTAATTAAATATATATCTTGGGGGTAGGACTGATGGTCTTGGCTCTTTTCTGTAGCTGAAGGAGTTCACCATTGTTTATTGATATCTACAGTTTCCTGTATGTATGAAATTATACACTTGCGTTTCGGGTTTCATACAAAATAATTAGTTGTGCAATGTTGCAGCTGCTGAACTTACTGCAATCTGAAGTTAGAGAATTGAAAAGGAATGGTCAGTCTAGTCATACCACAACGGTCATGCTAGTTGGTATTCCCAATAGTGGCAAGTCTGCGCTGGCAAACTCATTGCATCAAATCGGAAGGATTAGTGCAGAAGGTATAAAATCCTAAATTTGTGCAATCAAAATGTTATAATGAAAAGCAATAAATGATTGTGTTTTTTCATTTCACAGTCCTTGAGTTTCAATGCAATTTATTTATCTTGCATTTAATAGTAAATGTGCTTCTCTCCTAACATTTTGTGGTCTTTAACTCTTTATAACTTTTGAAGAAAAAGGAAGGTTGAAGCATGCAGCTGTGAGTCCAAATCCAGGGGAAACTAAAGAGATTAGCAGCTTAAAGGTTCAAACTATTATAATTCAGCCATTTGATTCAGTTGAACTTAAAAAGAAATGCCTAAAACACTTATCCATATTATATACGTACAAGCAAATTGTTCTTTTCTGTGGTCACTTGAAATCAGAACTCCGGTATTTGTGCAATTACTTGTTTCTTTGCCCTCCAAGTGGAATATAAACTCTTAAGTTGCTGTCTATGTATAATTTTTATATATCAGCTGTTTCCTTTAAAAAAGGACTGGTTTCCGAAGTGTGTGATTCCTAGTATGAGAATATTTTTTGTTTTGTTTTCTGGGAATTTTACATTTTTTAAGGTTCACAGTAGCAAGTACAGGAAAAATTGCGCGATATAGATTGTAATGCTACACTTGAGACCTCAACTTTTTATATGTCATCAAGTTTACTTGGATTTCTCCCCCCCCCCCCCATAAATTTCAGATTGCTAGCCATCCTAATATATTTGTGTTGGACACTCCCGGTGTTTTACCTCCTGATATTGTTGATGATGAAGTGTGCTCCAAATTAGCTTTAACAGGTGCGTGTTATTACACAGTATTGCCATCACTTCCCCCAAGTTTTTAGTTTCCATAGCAGCAAACTGATCTTTGAAACTGATATGTAGTTCTTGTTTTTATCTTGCAATTTGGCAGTTTATGAAGTCTCGTTAACCTAATTAATTAAAGAAAGGCCATGTTAAGTTGCATGGACTCTTCACTTTAACCTTAAGTACTCATGTCCCGACACTAGAACCTGGGTATAAAGTGATCGATTCTACATTATATTGCATTTTAATTTCAATGTGAAAAGTTAGCACGATATTGGAGAACTATACTAAGCATGTCATAGTACACGTGTTTAATTTAAATCAGAGTTGATATATCTCGCAAAGTATGTGTATGACAAACTTTATATAAACGTTTGTTTAACAAAGTAGATAATAATATGCTAGGTATCACAAATTGGAAACACAGAAAGTGATAGATAGAAATAACTTGTCATACTGCTATCCCTTCTTCATTTTTAGTTTCTGATGCAGGAGCTATAGCTGGATGTCTAGTTGGGGAGTTAAAACTTGCTCAATATTTTTTAGCTATTCTCAGCACAAGCGATGAGTACAAGAAGTGGGTAAAATTGCCCAGCATTAAGACAAATGTCTTACCTCATGACCAGCGTAGAGAATGTTCTACTGTATCTGACATTAAATTGGGACGTAAAAAGCAAGTATCAGATCACACACAGGTATGTGCTCTAATTTAGGATACTTGAGCATTTTTCCGGTGGTTGAGTTGGCTAAACTTATTGTTCTTTTATTTTAAACTACTATGGCTGCTTATTATCTTTAGGATTATAATCATGCCAAACACACATTGGCTATGCCTATTGGCTAATGGTTGGGCATTTGGTATTTCAGCAACCGAACTGATATTTATTTCAGTTACCCAATACCGAAATTACTAAATTTCTACTACCGAACCACAACAAACTAAAGTATTTTGGTTATATTACTGAACCGAAAATATTATTTTAGTTCGAATTTCAATTAATCAAACCAAATGCACACACCTAATTAGGAATGGCGAAAAAATCCAATCCGATGGATGTCCGATCAATTCTGTCCCGATTGAATTTTACCGAACCCGAAATTCTGGATTTGAATTTATTTTTTAAACTCGAAAGAGTTTGGCTTTGGATTTTAAGTGTACAGAACTGATATCAAACTATCAAACTTTTAATAATATAGTGTGTGTCTATATATCAAACTTTTCTTCCATGTAACTAGGGGTGAGTACCAGTTCCGAATCGAACCAGACCCGAATCAAAAGAACTGAGAAACAAAATATTAAAATTTCAAGAACCGAACCGGAACCGTTTTAGTAAAACCGAATCGGAATTTTAGGTTTGGTTTGGTTCTGAACCAAAAGAACCAAAAATTTTATTTTCTTCAAATTTATTTATTTTTACATATATTTATTACTCTTAATTTATTTATTTTGACAAATATTTGTTATAAAATATATTATTTAATAAGTTAAGATCATCTTGTGTTCAACTATCTTGTAAAAATTAAAAAATTAATATATTAACAAAAAAGTGAATAATAATAGTTAGTTAGAAAAATGGATGATATAATATACTATAATATATGAAGAAAAATATATAATATAATACATAAAATTATTATGTATATAATATATAAAATTATTACACGCACACACACACACACATATATATATATTTGATTCGGTTCAGTTCGATTCTCACGGTTCTTGGTGGGTAGGAACCGAACCGAGAACCAAACTTATAAAAAATTGAGAACCAAACCAGAACTGAATTAAGGAAAAACCAAACCAGAACTGGAATTTTGGTTTGGTTCGGTTCTCGATTCCGAACCGGAAAATGATCACTCCAACATGTAACTGACCATTATGCCATAATGTTATCTCCATATTGTTTGCTATTGTTTTGCACTTGCCCAAGAGGATATTATATCATTTTAGGACACCATGCATTACTTATATGCATGTTTTATACATCACAAAAATGAGTCTAAAATAATACCATACAATATTCTGTAAACTATGTAGCTCAAAAACGTAGTTATGGTTCCGATGGGTTCTTGAATTGCTTGAGTTTTCTTTATATAAGATGATTAGACGTTAATTTATCAAATAATTCTGTGACTCTTGTCTGCGAATGAGCTAAATTTTTAGACTCCCATCTTTATCAAATAATTCTGTGACTCTTGTCTGCGAATGAGCTAAATTTTTAGACTCCCATCTTTATCAAATAATTCTGTGACTCTTGTCTGCGAATGAGCTAAATTTTTAGACTCCCATCTCTCCTCATCAAACCAGAAAAACTGTTCATGTTTTGTATATTCTTATAAATCCGGTACAATAATGTTTTAGTTATTGACTTAAAAATGTCATTTTTGTTTCATATTTGGTTTAGGACTTCGTAGTAAATGATGTACGCCGAACTCTCTTTGAGACAATTTCATCCTTTAGCGAAGATTTGGAAGATGAGGCGAATTTCGCAAAGCTCTACAACTTACAGCTTATGGGACTGCATAAAGCTTTCCAGGTGGTTCCAGGAATAGGTGAAGATGCTAACTATATAGTTGGTAAAAAGCTACTTAATTTGTATAGAACTGGAAGGCTTGGTCATTACACTATAGACCAGCTTCCTACTAATGTTAGCACTGAAAGGCTTGACCCTCTCCAGTGTTAGTGTGTACTTTGACACTATCCATTCAGGAAGTACTCAAAATGCTTTTTTATTTAGAAAATATGTTAAAAAATACCTGCAAAAAGAAGTGATAATCTCACATTGTCATATAATAGGTTTTTTCGTGGCTGTTTCAAAACCCTTTGTTATTTGGATCTAACAAGATCACCTCAGACATTGTCACCCGAAAATCCAAGACAATGTGATAAAATTATTAGAAAAGTATTTAAACTATTACATGTTATATGACCAGAGAGAGGCCCGTAAACTCTATAAACCTTTAAAATTCATCCAAACATGTAATGCACAAAAATTATTGGTTTCAAAATTTTGAAAAATAATATTTTATGTACAAATAAACATTTTTAGTAATTAAGATATAATGTTTATATTATAAATAAATTTGCAATATATTGATACAAAACACAGTTTTAATTTTCTAAATATTTAGTAAATTTTATTTATATTTTGTGTTTTTTGAATAAATTCTTCAAATTTGTAGAATTTGTACGATATTTGAACCTAGTGTAATTTAATACATCTTACTCAAGTATAACACAAATTTATATCAGTATAATTGACTCGTGCTTCTGGATTATTATTTTTTCCCACTACTTAGCGTTCCACTATTTACATTGCACAAGTGAGTAACTAGAAATTTATGCATTTTTGTGATGCAAAAATTAAAATGAAATAAAAAGCCCAATTGGATTACCTGCCAGCCTCGTCCATGCAGAAACACTTGTCGTATTTTTTCAATGATCCGGGAAACTTTTTCCAGCCCACTTCTTGAAAGGCCTTGTCATATTAAAATTTATTTTCGAAAAATACATTACCTAAACATTGCAAATATTATTAAAATCATCAAATCCAAAACGGAATGATTAACATATTCTTCAAAGTTATCACGTAACAACATCAACTTCACAATTAAATTTTCGTTTCCCAAATATTATTAAATATTGCAATAATATTCAATCTTCTTCATGTCACACACACATCACATCTATTATCAAAAGATTAAATTCGTGATTAAATAATTTATCAATAACATAAATAATAAATTTATTCTTCAAAAATATATATTTAAATACCGATCAAAAAGTGGTTAACAAACTATCTTAATCTTAATAAATGATATCTATAAAGATCTGCTTGGGCATAATATAAAAACTGTGCTTGACCGTGTCCTTTTTCATCACATAGATATGTTTTTGGTTGAAATTTTGTTGCCAAATAGGAACCAGATTCAATTCAATGAACTCAACGACAATTTCAGCACCGGCATTTGATAAATTTGACCCTACAAAATCAAAATCAATATATCCATACTTACACTTGACACTTGTAGTGTGATCATTTGTGAACCTAAATTATTTAGACTCTTATTACTTATACCATTCCTTAATCAAACTCTATATTCTTTCGCTTTCCGTCGATGTAACACTATTTTTCTAATATCAGCCATATGGATGGCAGCTGTTTCCCTCAGTTATTTTTGTTGCTATCATCTTTAAGAATTAGGAATAATTTGTTTGTAGTCAATTCAATTGTACAATGACTTGACATTCTTAAAAATTGACGATTTCATATCACTTGTTTTAATTTGGTGTTCGTATTTGACTGATTTTTCATTTTCGTTTAAATTACACTTATATATCCCCTCACATGAGTATTTTAAAGTAGAATATAAATTAAAAATAAAATGTAATTTATTTAGCATACTCAATCTTTAAATATATTTTACTTGAAAGTGTTATTTGATGAATTTTATATACATTTTTTTCCAGTTCACGATCACGAAGTTAGTGAAATAATCAAATCCCATTTGATAATACTGTACCATAAGATTCATATTATTAATCTTTTTATGTGTGTTAGTTTTATTACTAGGAAAATGTCTCTAGAGACGGTAGTACTTGTATGAGATACCCTAGTGATAGGATAACTTGTATGGTTACATTACACAGTAACTATATTCTATCATTAATTAATTAAATTACTAATATAACACTTTTTACGATAAAGAAAATAATTATTCTAACTAAAAATATATAAAAAATAATAACTTACATTTTAATATATACATGTGTGTGGTCTCCTTGGTTCCTTGACATTAAACCTCCAGTGCATCTCAGATTTCCTTTGTAGTTTTGCAAGCAATTACTCTGTTAGACATTACAAAATCCAGACTATTGTGTAAGATATTTTTTACCTTTCATCCTTGAGAACTTCCAGTCTTTCTTCAGTAGTCCACTATTTCTTGTCCTTAAGAGTGTAATGCTCAGGAACTTGTCTTCCTTCAACTATGGTTGGTGGTACTAACTTTATTGGTAAGTACTGACCTTCATTAATCCTGTCTAGATAATCAGGATCTGTAACTTCCAGGAACATCATCATCTTCACCCTCCATATAGGGTATTCAGCCTTTTTGAGAATTGGAATTCTGATGTTTTCATATTTCTTTCCAGACATTGTTTAAAATCTTTTAGGTTAAATGAAACCGTCTGCTCTGATACCAATTATTACCCATTAATTAGACTATTATAGAAGGGGGTTGGATATAATAGTACCAAACAATCGAAACTAGAACACAAGTATATAAACGAAACAATGTTTGTATTAACATTGACAAATTTAATACAAAACTCTCTCAAGAAAATCAATGTTCTTAAGAGCTGTTAGGTCATAAGAATATTATGTATGTGACGACTATATCAATGTAAATCTAAACTGTGTTTATATAGTACACAACTACATGTCTAAATAATGCAAGGATAATGATTAATGATTACAGCAATGCAATTTCCATCATTATCTTCGAAATAGATAGCTTCAAGAAGGTAATTGTCTTTCATACAAACACTTTCTTTTCTATTTTCAATCAAGTCCTGATTTATCGAATTACCATCTAACAGACTCTGATCATCTTAGACTCTGTCGGTTGAGTAGACTCTGATTCTGTAGACTCTAGTGACATCATCCAGACTCTGATCAGTTTTTGTAAACTCTGATTGATAACGCTTATGGATTCTTCTTTATTATATATGCATAGATATATAGATATAGATAAGTAGGCACCGACGTACTCCCGTATGGTTGTAAGTTGTAACTAAAGCAAGTAATTTTTTAATTTGTAAAATTTTAATATAGTTAAATTTTAATAAATGAATACGTGTAAAACTGAAAAATTATATTTATGAGTCAAGATTATTCATTTATCAAAATTAAAAATATATTATCTTTATTATATTAGGACCAAAAAAATTATTTACCTGATGAGAATATTTGTTTATTGGATCAAAAATATATGTTAGGCTCGACTCGACTCGGCTCAGCTCGGCTCGTTTAGTAATCGAGCTCGAACTCGAACAAAAAAAAATACTCGTTAAGTTTAACGAGTCGATCCGAGTTTTGTAAGTGACCGACTCGAACTCGACTCGAGTTTGACTCGGGCTCGACTCGTCTCGTTAAACTCGACTCGAACTTGACTCATTAAGCAATATACATAAAATTTTATTAAAAAAATAAAATATACATGAACTATTGCATTACTAGATAATAACCACAGTTCACATTCTACTTATTTGTAAGTGTAAGACGCTTGAGTTTAAGATTTTATTTGTATTTGGGCCTCATTTGGTCCGTTAAAAACAAGTTCAAATCAAAAAAAATTAATTAACCAACTCGAACTCGAATCAAGTTCGATCCGACTCGAAAAGTTCGTGAACAATTTGAACTCGACTCGTTTTTAACGAACTCGAGTTCAAACAACAAAATCTAATTGTTAAGATAATCGAGTTTGGCTCAACTCGTTAACAAAAAGCTCGAGCTCGAACTCGAACTTTTTAAGAAAAAACTCGACCCGACTCGGTGTCCTAGATTCTACTATATTAGACATGAATTTGAAACAAACAAAATTTATATCAATCGTTCTATTAGAGATTTTTAAATCTTAAAATTATCTCAAATTACATTTTAGAAAGGTGGGCATGAGTGATAATTATTAGTTTTGAAATGCAAATTATATATAACTTATCAGTATTAATTAATTATTTATAAGTTATAATTAATATTAAGGTGAAAGTTCGATTCATAATAATTATATAAAATTATACAATTATTTATAAGTTATAATTAATATTATATTTAATAAAATTCTAACAACTACATAATATTATAGAATTATCTTTAAGTTATAATTAATACTATAGTATTTAATATTCAATATTATACTAAAAACATATTTAAATCATATTTATATAATAGAAATTTTATTTTAAATATTATCAATAACATATATAACTTTTAATCGAATTAAGATCATTTATTAAATAAATTAAAAATTGTATTTAATTCAACTCATATAAAAATTCAAGTAAAACTTAATTTACTTAAATTAAGTTATAACTTCAAACTACTTGCCAACTGTTCCAATTACTACTGTGAGGGGTGACCAAGACACTAGAGAAGAAGAAGTTCAAAAGCTTTCTCATCTTATTTTCTAAACGGTGTCTTAATTGATTAGTTATAAATATTGTAAAATAATAAATGTTACTGATTTAATTAATATATTTTGCATGTTAGTTTTAATAATCTTTTTATATTTATTATTATAATAATAAATTTAAATTTAAGTACTCTTGATATACAAATTACAACTTTCTGATAAAATATAGTAACTTATTAAAAATTATATTATATATTTTAATAAAAAACAAAAATATATTAGTTATACTTATTAATTAATTGTCTAATTTCAAATTTAATGTTTCAAAACCTCAACCCGGCCCGTGAATTTATTGAACTTCTTTTTATTGAAGTTCAACTCAATTTCTTGTCTGAGTTGGGTCTAACAAAATTTAGTAAGTTTGATCTTAAAAATTTTACTCAGTAATTTTATTTATTTATAGATATACTTGTACAATGTCACCTCCCAAATTAAATTAAATTGAAGTCAACTAAAACTGGATTACATGGGGAGACCTCCAACGATATTAAACATTAATCCCTAATATCAAATTGGTTTATTCAAATTATTTTTTTTTAATACATCGTTGTTTGTGTTTGTGACCTATGACTAAATTGCTCACATAAATTTGATTTCATGTTTATTATCAGGAAAATCATTTGTGGGAACTAAAATGTGAAGTAGATGTAAAACTATTCTCAAACATTTTCAAGAAGTTATTAGTCAAATTTAATAGTTTATCGTACTTATAGTACCCTTAGTTGGAACAATATACAAAATTAATGAGATATTTTCTTTTTGATAGTATGTTATTAGAAAAAAATTTGAGTATATTATAAATTTTAAAACCTTTATTTAAAGGGAAGTAGGACCCTCAACTAATACACAAAAATTAAAATAAATATAAGAGAATACATTTATAAATTTTAATTTTTTTAATATTTATAAATATATCAATAGATTTATACAGAAAAACTTTATAAACTCGAAAAAATTAGCCGAGGTACTCAGCCTATTGTACTCTTATTTAAATGCTAAATAAGAGTGCGAACATAATTACCTATCATATAAATGATGATCTAAGGGAGCTATTATTAACACGATGTGATGTGGTACTTAAAAAGTAAAAATCTTATTATATCTAAAATTATTGAATATCATAACATTTTGCATTTAAAAATAGATTTCTAAATATTAAAAATATATACTAATATCATTTGATGTGTTTGTTAATTATATTTTTCTTGTTTATGTATTCATTAAATCTATGTATTTTCATTGTCAAAGTAATGAGAAATTTTATTACTTTCTCCTAAATATTAGATGACAAAAGTTGGAAGGAAAATTTTCCATGCGCAGAAATATTGTTGAGCAATTAATTTGATATTTTTAATTTATTCTTGAATAATCAATTATAAAATTTAAAATCATGTATTACTTTTTACAATACAATGCAATTTTCAAGATATCGTAATTTTGATGTCTAAAAATACCTATAACAATAATGATTTTCAATGAACAACCAAAATTGCTATATAAATAAGAGGGAAAAAATGCAAAAGTAATATATATATATATATATATATGAATCATAACGGTAAAAGCAAATAAGACTTTTATGATAAATTAAGAGAGAAATATAAGGGAAGTGGACTATGTATAAAGTAACCAACCAGAAAATTGAAAACCAAAGAAGTCAAAAGGGGTCAACCATGGTGCAAAGCGCGTCATAAACAGAAAGACACACTTACCAACCCCTGTTCTCTCTCCTACTCCAAGTACATATTTTTCTCAATTTTATCTATGTTCTTAGTGACATAATCTTATACCAATACTCAACAATTACAAAAAAGCAACTGAGACAAAAAGAAAACCCGAAACCCAATCGTGTAATGTCCTAGATTGCCACCGCACAGAATCGAAATATTATAACATTGTTTTGTTTCTTCTGTTCCCCAAAAATCTAACTTTGAAACTACTTGGAAGTTGCCCTGGTGCATATAATGCAAACACTTGGCTTTCATACTTTTCTCAAATAGTTTATGATATCAAAATATCTATATATAGCTAGCTGGATATCACTCTATTTTGCAGAATCTTTTACATGCATATTCTTCACTACTAGTATTATTATTATTTTTTCCGAACACTATGGGAGATCACAACCACCACAATGGCGGCACTAGCTCAGCTTACCGTGGTGTTCGCAAGCGAAAATGGGGAAAATGGGTGTCAGAAATCCGTGAACCTGGCACCAAGACACGGATATGGCTTGGCAGTTTTGAGACTCCTGAGATGGCAGCTGCGGCCTATGATGCAGCTGCATTGCACTTTAGAGGACGCGAAGCACGACTAAATTTCCCAGAGTTGATGGATTTTCTACCAAGGCCAGCTAGTTCAAGCGCAGATGATATACGTTTGGCTGCTCAAGAATCTGCAATGCGGTTAAAGAGGTCTACAGAGGAGCCTGATTGTGGAGGTGGCTCAAGTTCCGGTTATTGTCTTCCTGTCACTGTAGGACTTTCGCCTAGCCAAATCCAAGCAATCAATGAGTCTCCACTAGATTCTCCAAAAATGTGGAACAAGTTTAATGATGGGCTAATGTTAGATGATCAGCGCACGTACTTCTGTAATGACATGGAGATAAATGCATGGGAAGAGATACCGGATGATTCCCTCTGGGATTAATTAACACAACTACTAAGTTACGCAAGGCAAGAAGACCACTTAACTACTATAAGAAGTTCAAGTTACAAATATATTTTGATATGATTGCAATAACGGAGATTGATTCAGTGACATATTTGTTGTCATTACATTTTCAAGGATCGATGATAACATAATATGTGTGACGTTTGTTGGTTTAATGAATCTTAACAGATTGTTCGACATGGATGAAAGGTCTGTTTTTTCACATTTCATTTTGATGTCCTCTTTTATAATTTTTTACAGTGAAACTTGGTGTGGTTAGAAATGGTTGTAATATTTTATGAGCAGGTAAGTTCGCTTATGGATAGTGTGTTGTACTTCTAGCTGCTTCCCCTTTTCATTGTAACTCGGTATTATATATCAAATGATGAATTGTATTATACTATACTGTGTGCGTTTGTGTGTGTCAAATGTCTACTTTTTCATTCGTGGATATATATATATATATATATATATATATATATATATATATATATGTATCTTCTAGTAGTAATATTTAATCTATGTAGTTCCTCTTGGAAGTTAAAAGAGGATAAAATATGACATCATCCATTGCCTAATGATGTACAAAATATTATATGTTTATGATGTTTATGGAAACCAATAAAATGCGAAGACATGATGTTTTGTCTCAACACATGTTTCATGCTATATTCTCGTAGTCTAGAAACCTTCAAAAAATTCCACATTTCTCAATGTTGTGTATCCGGTATTCGAGAAACTAACAACAAAGATCACGTATATTTATACGTCTATATATAGATGCAAATAAACAGCAAACACATTGGTAAGAAAAAGCATGAACTGCATATGTTTTTATCATTTCTTGTTGATACACATATATCTAAATAACTTATTTAGTTCCACCGTTCTTGAATCTTAGCTGTTGCAGTGTTGCTTCTAGTTACACCGCAGCGCGTTGTTTAATAAATCGATCGATCTTTCCATTGTATTTACGCGTGCTAAACACATTTCAGATGATGAATCACCTAGCTCTGCCCTATGACACTACGTACGTACCACTCTGTATTTGTTTTTATTCTTTCCCTTACATGTCATTTAAGTCTTATTTTGTGGATTCTTATTATTATTATTATGGTGACGATAATATCGATAAAATTTTCATCATCTAAATTAGGATCATCATGATTTTAATTACGAATTATTTCTTTTCATTTTTATCAATAGTTTGAGATTTTCTTAAGCATCTCTAAATACAGTTTATTCTCATCAAACTCTACTTTCGAGTTGCATATACAATGTACGTATATGCATGTTTTCTGAATATACTACTAGCTGTCTGAATTTCTCCCAACACAAAACAAAGTAAATTTGAACTTTAAAAAAGTCAAAGAGGATAATAGGATAAGTCGTGCTCATAACATGTGACTTATGTGAAGTGGCATGCCCGTGGGGGTGGTTCTCATGAATCATGATAAGCTGTTGGTGAGCAAAGAAAAACCCCAAAATTACATTCAAGCTGATCAGATTCTTTGCTAGGAATATCGATCGTATTATATGTTCTTGATATATCATTTTTGTTTGCATTTATATTTGTATTTGTATTGAATTGTATTGCTTGCTTATTTGTTTTGCTAACACTCATTTGTATTGTACTGATGCTTGCTTATCAGTTTTGCTACAGACAGGCGCCTGACAGGAGTAATACAGTAACAGAACGCCCTCTACTTGCGTGTAGACTTAATTATATATGTAGTACATTGCAACTTGTAAGGAGATTATCTTTCATTTTTGGAATATCTAAAAATTTAGACTCCATCCAGCGATTTGTTCGGTACGTTAGGGTTAAGAGAAATGTTGCTGGGTACCTAGAAATTGTCTCAAAAAATTTCCCAAGATGCTAGTTTTTATGTATTTGATAATTTTTTTATTAGTAATATTAGAATTAGTGTGCACGAATCAAAACGTGTCATATATCATGTCATATCATTTAATAAAAATTTTAGAACAATTTTTGGGATACCTAATACCATTGTGTAAAATTAGAAAAAAATTCAAATTATTTAACTTATGATAAAATACATCTTATAATTTCAGTATTTTAACAATTCACATCTTAACGGTACTTGAAAAAACAAATATTTTAAAATCGAAGGAGTAGTACGGATCGAATTTAACTTTTAGTGACCGGGTCTGAGTTCAAGAGTACTTGAAAATAGAATGCGAAATGTCCAGTAAAATTTAAATTTGTGGAGATACTTAAGTTTGGTACGGATATTGATAAAATTCTCAATGTCCCATTTTTTCACATCCACAACCTCTTGCAGATTTTTTTTCTTTTTTTTAAACAATCCGTTGTAGGTTATTCTTATACCCACAACCTCTCGTGAAGCAGGATTTTTTTCTTACTAAACTCTCAGTATAGTTTTGGTATAATTTTACTTTCTCTCTTGAAGATTGATTTCTCCCTTGAAAATTGATTTCTTCATCACTTTTTCTCTCCTTCATCGCACCTAATCTCGCAAATAATATAACACGGCTCTGATGCCATATAAAATTCTTAATCTTCCATCTTTCTTATTCATAATAATTCAATATATATATATATATTAAAAGACTTGGTCAACAAGTATAATATCAAACATATTATATTCATATAAAATATTTTAATTTCAACAATATCCTGTTATATCTCTTAAAAAAGAATAAATTTTAAGCAAATATCTCATACAGAGAAATTAAAGAGAATGTGTGTATATATATCCTTGAGTGACTTGTGTCTAATCCGCCCTTTGGGTTTGATAGGATATCTAAATGCGTTGGGGCCATGTAAATTCCGTTTACACAACTATTACTCTCCCTGACGTTGAATCAATCATTCAGGAGATAGGATTTAAAAAAAAAAAAAATGTCCGTGAATAAAAATTGCGGAGCGGGATCGGTCCGCCAAAACTTATCGTGGAACGTATTAGTCGAACCGTGAATAATATCCGAGGAGCCCCTATCAAATATTCTTACTATTTTAACTAACTATAACTGCGTGAAGTGTTGTGTCACCTGTGATGTTTGGTTCCAACGCACTGTATCAAGTTTTAGTACCGGCTAAGCTCGGGAAATTTAATTAATATTTATATAAGTATAGCTTTTATAGTATCTTTGGTAGCAGAACATAATCCACCATTGACTCCGTAAAAATTGAACACACAACGTTTTTCAATATATTCCACTTGCATGATCAGTGGGGTAATGTTTATCATATATATGTTCAATGTTCCGCGATTGTTATTCACGGATCGATTAATATCTTTGGCGATAATTTTTAGCGGACTGATCCCGCTTCATGATTTTTATTTGCGGATAATATTTAACTTTTTTTCTAATCATAATCCTTAAATGATTGATCCAAAGGCAAAAAAATTTAATGTTGGGTAATCGACCAGAACCCAAGAAATAAATATCCCCGTTAGTACCTTTTTATTTGTGTCTGTTTTGTCGCGGGATGACTTGTGGAGTAAATATGTATACTGTATTATTATAGTTGAAATATTAAAAAATTTGGTTCAAGGTGGACCGTATAAAAGATCATGATCGTCCAATTTTAGATGAAACGTAGAAACAATCTTAACTATTCAATTTTAATAAAATTTAATTTTAAAAAGAATATATATCATACCTACAACTCTAACCCCAGTATTCCTCCTTTTATACAACTTCTCACAGATAATATTATATTATATTTAAATTATATTCTATATTTTCTATTTTAAGAATCATACTTATCCTATAATTTTTATTTAATATATCATTAAATTTTATGAATATTAATATATAAATATCATTTTATAATAACATACAACTCTAACTCCTACTAACGGTCCAATTTTAGATGAACTATAAAAACGATCTTAACCATTTTATTTTAATAAAATCTAATTTTAAAGAGAATATATATCATATATACAACTCTAACTCCCGGTAGTACTCCTTTTATATAACTATACACGGATAATATTATATTATCTTTAAATTATATTCTATATTTTCTATTTTAAGAATCCTACTTATTCTATAATTTTTATTTAATATATCATTAAAGTTTATGAATAATAATATATAAATATAATTATACAATAACATACAACTCTAACCCCAAATAGTCCTCTTTTTATACAATTACTCGCAGATAATATTATATTATATTAATATAAATTCTCAATATTATAAAATTTTATAATAAATATCAATAAAATATAATATAAAAATAAATTTACCTAAATATTAGACATTCATCTCCTACTTTGCACGAGTTATAAGTCTGTTACAAGTAAAGTTTAACAATAAGATTCTCCCGATAATTTAACTTTCAGATTATCTAAAACAATATACTCCGGTATATACATCAGATATATACCTTGGGATTAAAAAGTTTACCTTTGGAACTGAACTAATATTGTATAGACATTAGAGCTGAGCACAAATTCGAAACCAAAATTGAAATCGCTAAAAATTGATAAAATCCGAACCGATTAAATCTGAATCGAAACCAAAATCGAAAAATTAAAACTGAAACTGAAACCAATCGGTTTCGGTATATGTAAAAACCGAACCGAAAAAACCCGAAACCGATCCGATTATTAAAATAAATAAATAATAAATTATATATTATGTATGAATTTTTTTAATTAATAAATACATATATTTTATAAATATAAGTAATAAGAATTGAAATTTTGAACTGACAACAGCTAATTTTTAAAATTTAAACACTAGGATCCATACTTCCCTGACCAACCTGTGGTTGATCAATATCTACCAATATGGACTGATCTTCCGTGACCAGCCTGTGATTAACTTCTCTTTCTCCTTTGCAAAGAGGTGATGCAGTTGTCATTTTATGTTTACCAGGGCTTGAACTTGTAGAGGCCATTTTCGGCTGTCAAAGATCAGGCCTCTTAGGAGTCCCTATCATCCCTCCTGATCCATCTTTCACTAAAAAGGATTATCACCATTTTATGAGATTTCTTTCCAAAACAAAGCCTAAAGCAGCCCTAACACATTCTGATTACGTTTGAGAAGGTAAACTTTAGCTATGTAATTTAAATTTATCTATGTATTTTTTTAAAATTTACAAGTCATTATTATTTTATTAATTTGGTGTGATGAGGTTTTAAATTCGAAACCAATCCGATTATAACTGAACCGAGTTTTTGAAACCGCAACCAAAACCACGGTTTCGGTTTTAAATTTTAAAAACCGATTGTATGCAATTAGTTTCGGTTTTATCCAAAAACCGCCCCGATCCGAACCGCATTCTCCCTTAATAGACATACGTGAATCCAATTAACCATGTACAATGATTTGTTGTTAAATGAGTAAAGTTAGTTGCTTTTCTATTGAAGACGAGAAAATGAACCTCGAAGATTTTCAAGAACAAGAAAACAAACCCTTTTACTTGAATATAAAATTGCCTTAAAACTCGTACGATTCTCCAACTCACATATTTGATCCTCTTAAGCATCTGAAAGGACAACCAATGGCGGAAAATGCAATATTAAGCTCGACGGCCGCCTTTGAGGAATCAGTATTTTCGAGAAAAGATAGTAGATAAACGATGGCACCTCTTTACATAATTATACCGTAAATGATCATGTTATATAATCCTCAAAGTGTTGCATGTATATATATATCTACATTGAGTTCATATATATATATTATCAAAAAAATGGCGATTTCGTTCGGGGAGGAGGAGTTTTTAGCATGCTGTGGAAGTCATAAATTTGCTAAAGAAATGGCAGCACTGGCATTGCTTAGTTGTGAAGAAGCTGTCGAAGCTGCTCGAGACGTTTGGTTAAATAAGGTTTTAATATCCTATATCTGCATGGGCAATGTCTACATATATACTGAATGATCATCATGATTTGATTTATGCATTTAATTTTATTTGAAGGTTCTAAAAATTGTAAATAAATTACAGGTTGATGTAACTGGTTGGCTTGAAGCTTTTGGCTCTAATCTCCAAATTGGCCAATCCCCATCTTCAACTTACCAGGAAACTCACCCTACCTGTGCTCAGTTAAGTTTTCCCTTCTATATAATTGCGATAAAATAGTATATATAAGTTCCCCTAAAATTGTTGGTTAGCTAGTTATCCTTCTCTCTATTAATAAAATGTTGAGGCCGGGTTCTCATGTAAATATCAACGTAAGAGTTCCTTTATCCAAAACCCTACTTCTCAAGTACTCTATATGAGTACAAATATTTTAAAGTTAGATACCTACATATATACTACCTCGTCTCAAATTAATTGTCTTTTAATTTTTTACGGACAAATTCACCAACGACTGCATGCATGAGTGCATATTTAATTAAAACCTATAATTAAGTTGAGGTACGTACGTATTTATGCATGTGTTTGGTTTTGTAGGTGGAGCAAGGGGGAGCAGTCAACTGCTCTGGCCACCACTACAGATACTATCTCACAGGTATTCTAGCTAGAGACTAACGACATACAATTTAATTAATAGTACAAACTCTAATGATTTGTTTTTTACCTCTATCTTAAGTTCGATATATGTATATATATAGACATAGAGATTAATGTTCCTTATCTCACGTAACTTTTCTAAGGTAAAAAAAATCTCATATAAATACGTATTATTATAATTACAGATAATCATATACAATTACAAAAATACCAACACTAAAAAATACTAATAACTTAGATAATTTTCCTGAGTTAACCTTAGTAACTTTATTCTCTATAGACATATAGTTGATATAAACTGTACGTGTTTATACAGGAACTACATGAATGGAATAATCGTTATAAGCAGAAGTTTGGATTCATTTTTATGATATGCGCAACTGGAAGAAGTACACCTGAAATACTTGCTGAGCTCAAGGTTAGCTGTTAATCTGTCCTATGTTTATTCAACTTGTGTATAGTTTCATAATTAATTTGATGTTGATTTTGGTGCAGAGACGTTACCCTAACAGGCCCATTGTTGAGTTTGAGATTGCTGCCCAGGAGCAATTGAAAATAACCGAACTCCGTCTTAAAAAGCTCTATTCACGTCCTCAATTTGTTGCTTCAACTGCTATGCATATGTCCGAATCAGAGGCTTAATATTCCACTTATTTTTTATCATGTTTGTACGTGATTTTATATTTAAAAAATCCATAAAAATGCATGGTGATTTAATTCACTGGGGAATGTGTGTGTGAATGGCAATTGATTACAAAAATTCATAAACATCATCATTTTTTAATTTAGTAATTTAGGTTCTCAAAATTTTGGCAAAAAAATGATAGTTTTACAAATTTGTCAAGTCCGAGGCCAAAAATCTATTAGTTTTGTGGTTGGACACTTGAACGTTTCTCTGAAATCGACTAATATGCTAAAACCAACTAATGCTATAGCCTATAACAATTATCAAAAGATAAAAAAAAAAAAAAAAAACTAATGCTATAACAACATTTTCCAACTGTCTATTTGACATTCAAAACAACCAAATTGATGTTAAAAGCGCTATCTATTGGCGCAATCGAAATTGGCCTCATGTTTTATAGTGACAATCTACCTCTGCTACTCCATGAATTTGGTATGGCATCACTTGATTCGCATGTGCTATAGTGGCATTCTACTTCCCTGCTACTCCATGAATTTGGTATACTTGATCCCGTTTAGGCACTGTTGACTTGGCTCTCAAGTCGGCTGTATCTACCCACTCTCTAGAGTATGAATCAAACATCCCAAACTCAGGCCCACAAGCATAAGTGTAAGGTGTATCAGACCATTCAACAACCAACAAAGATCAATTAAAAAAGAACTAGTAACTTTGATAGTTGATACACATTACTAACAGGATATCGGTACCCAACCAACGTTGGATAGGAGCCAACTGCCGCAATGTTTCATTGTGGGCAATGCTGCAATTTAGACCTAGGTAAATATTTATTTAATGCAGTAAACGATGGATACATGGAATCATGGAAGAAATGCTACAAAAAAATACGAGGAAGATGAGCAGCTGCAAAGTTTCTTCTATGATCACAAACATTGAGCAACAAGCTACATATTTAAACAGATCAAGTGTTCTAAGTTTGAACCAAAAAAATCACCCATAATTCTTAAAAGATTATTATGACCACTAGTAATTACAAGACGTTACAAAACAAACCCAGGAGTGATGTCACATGTGAAGTTACTTGAGAGCCAAGAAGCATAGGTAACCGAAGCACAAAACCGAAAACAGAGACAGGGAAGATTGACTCACACAAATTCAATTTTCTGAGATTTTCCTAGCATCTTCATTAAGTTGACATTGGCTCATCAATCGTAGTTTGTGTGTCTCTATTAACCGTGATTCCTTCTGAGAAGATGAATCTATTGGAGGCGCCAAAGACGCTTGCTATTTGGAGCATTGCTGTTTGAGATGCTGCAGTCACCGGGGAAACAGCCTTTGGGAGGCAAGGCATACATTGAGGAAGATATTCTTTCTTGTTAAAAGTAGGACCATGCAATGTCAAGACGGTCTGACAAAAAATAAACCTGCAAAATCATAGGATTTACGAATTTATCGACTTCTGAATTATCATCCAACATCCACGCAAGAACTGAAGAACAAATAGCTAACAGATAAAAAATAAAAGATAATAGACTTGTATAAAAGTTGCTCTGCATATTCAAATTCCTTAATAGTTAATACGTACAAGTCTCGGATGTATATTATGTCAATTGTACAAATGAGACTATCTTTTTTCTAGAGAGTATACCTTGAGTAAACAGGAAAGTCAACACTCAACACCTCAGATAGGGAAGTGAAGAACATCAAAAAGATTCTCTGCAGGTTTATATTCCCAAATCAGGGCATGGATCTTCACTTCCCTAACTAAGGTGCTGAGTGTTTACTTTGAGAGGAAAATGAGTATAAAGGAGAAATGAGCATTCTTCCTCATATCGGTGGTGGGTTTAAACTCCACTCAAAATTGGTACCAACAGAATGGATGGAGGGAAAATTACAATTGATAACCCGCAAAACAGTACAAATTCCCTTCCCCCTGCAACCAAACGGAGTGTTGATCTCTGCACCTCCTATAGGATGAGGTTCCACTAGTAGAGGGGGAGGGGGGGACATGGTCTCCTCAAAACTTCATCTACCTAAAACCATAAATTCTTTCCGTCTTCAGAATTGTTGTTAATTGTTATAGATTACGCCCTCCAGATTAAACTCCTGGTTCTGTCCCCGACTAGAACTTGAGCTTAGCAATGCACTGTTTAATGTTTGTAATCGCATAATTACTCCTATTAATGTCATAAACTACTTTATGCAAAAAAAAAAAAAAAAATTGGACAATGCTTTCTCACCTTACCTCACCCCACATGGGTGTATGTTGTTTTAATAGCATTTCCACATTTAGATTCCATTAACGATCAAGATGTGATGGTGATTATGAAATGATTCCATTTATTGACCTTACATAGGATTAACATAGTAGAAATAATAATATACCTTAATAGCAAGCGTCTTAGGAATGGATCACTTAATACTTGCACCCAAACAAGATCAAGATCGTCTGAAGTTGTCAACAAGGATCCCCAATGATCCAATAAGGAGGACAACAGCTTGTCAGCTTTGTTATACAAATCCTGAAAAAATTGTTCCCTGTTTAGTGTTTAAGAATATGTGTTTGCATGGATATAAAAGAGAAGGGAGCGGTTTAACATATATATACCATTTCAACATCAGAGCCTGAAATTCCAATCAACAGAAGGAAAGCCTGCAAAGGAGCTGTGAGGAAACTGGTAAATATGCTCCCACTTGGCGAAGAAATAGAATCTGAAAGTCCAGGTGTAGGAAGCGAAGAGGTTGGAGACAGAAGCATCGCAATACGCTCTCCTTTTTCTGTTCCAGCTATAGTCTGTTGCATATTTATAGAGATTGGAAATCTAATTTAGCAAATTTTTCGCATACGAGTGATGGGAACAAGGAATAATAAATTTATTAATTACGAAGTGTATTATTTAGATAGAAATTGATTCTAATTAATTATTAGTCTGATTATATGATCATTACATGTTTGCACCAGTGTTGTTAAAGGCGCGATTAATGGCGCTGCGCGATTAGGCGCAAGGTGTGCGATTCGAAATTAAGCGATTTAGCGCGATTCTGAAATCGTCCAAAAGGCGCTCAAAAGGCGCTACTAAATGTAAAAAGGCGCTGATAACAAAAAAGACGATAATACCCTTAAAAAAAGGGGTAAAAGGAGAAAACTCTAAAGTGTTTCATAAGACCCAGTCTCATCTAAACATCACAGCCTCCATCTAAACGTAAACGTAAGTCTTTTTCAATATATACACACAGATATATACGTATATTTGCAGATTTCTCTTCTCAATTTTCTTCTCTGTCTCTCTTAATCTCTCTTCATCTCTGTCTCTGTCTCTTCTCAATTTTCTTCTCTGTCTCTCTTAATATCTCTTCATCTCTTCTGATTCTTCTCTGATAATGACTCGCACTCCTGATATCAGATGGAAGTATGGAACTCCAGTAGAGAATGATAAAAACAAAGTTCTATGTTCATTCTGCAAGAATATTTATAAATGTGGAATTTGTCGATTCAAGAAGCACATTGCTGGTGGATATAGTCGAGATGCAATACCTTGTGATAAGGTACCAGCCCCTGTTAGAGATGAAATCAAAGAGTTTATGGGAAAGAAAAAGGAATTGAAGAGTACGAAAAATATGGAGTATGTAAACATCGAGGATCAAGAATCTGAAGATGCAGTGAGTACACAATTCAGTCAATTCAATTCAAGTTTTGCAAGCAATCAAAAACGACACAGCAGAGGACCTATTGATTCTTTTTTTATGCCTAATCCAGAAGCTACATCAAAGAAAAGGAAACTGGTCACGAGTGAAGATTCAAAGAAAGTAATGGAACACTTTCGAAATCAAACTTGTAAGATGTTCGCAAGGTGGATGTAGGATGCAGGAATATCGTTCAATGCCGTTAATTATGAGAGCTTTGGACCGGCGATTGAAGCTATTGGGCAACATGGCCCAGGAATGAAACCACCTACCTACCACGAGGTTAGAGTCCCTTTGCTTAATAATGAGGTTGAAGAAACAAACAAGATCGTAGAAGAGCACAAAAAAGAATGGGAGAAAGTTGGATGTTCAATTATGTGTGATTGCTGGAAAGACAAAAGAGAAAGAACCCTGATTAATTTTCTGGTAAATTCTCCAAAAGGGAGCATTTTTCTTGAATCAATTGATGCTTCAGATTATTCAAAAACAGGTGAAAAGATGCTTGAGTTGATAGACGATTGTGTTAAATCTGTTGGAGAAATTAGAGTTATACAAGTTGTCACCGATAGGGTATATTATGTTTGAATGTTAAGATTATATTTAGTACTAGTTTTTTGTTAAATTTGTGATTTTTTTTGGTCAAAAGGCGCGCGATTAATGGCGCCTCGCGCTTCAAACTTAGGTCTTGCGCTTTTTTATAATTTGCGCCTTAAACAACACTGGTTTGCACTTAATCAATACCTCGTCTTATCCCGTCCTACACCATTATTTTATCAAAACCTGTAACAGTTAATTTATATTAAGTTTGCCTATCAAATTGTCGTTTGTTGAATAACATCTAATGTCCATTTTACAAAAATGTAATTTGCATAACTTACGGGCCAAATTCTCAGGGAACCCCACAGCATAGCACATAGGATAAATTACAGAAGTAAATCTCATCTTTCAAATTAATGAATATTCAAACATTTGGGATAGAGTCGATAGACATTTGCATATCATGATATGTTGCTTATTAGTTTAAGAATATTTACTCCCCAACCCCAAAATAATTTACTTTTCATCACAACGCATACACTCCTTACATTAAGAAATGATGGCAATGATATAAATATATACATCACCGAAAAGATTGACGACCTACAAATTATATATATTTCTGATTTTTATTGGGCAAAGAATCAGTATAGAAGACTTTCCTTGAATGATTCGCTCATGCTACTATCAATAATTAAAAATAGCGGCCTTCTTGTAAATGGAATGAAGTCACAAGGATATATGCAATTTAAACCTGGTGAGAAAAACATTTGTAAGACATCTTCCATGCTCAAATTCAACTGCAACATAATTGATTATATTAGGTTTGAACACAAGGAATAACTCTCCAATAATGTATACGATAATGAATTATTAAAAAATGTACCTCCATTCCCTCGGGAACCAATGTGCAAGCTGCCAGTAGGACTACTAGTAGCTTCAGGCTGTATCGAACTAGACTCCAAGCTCAAGAAATTGTTTTCAGCATTACCTGTATGTCAAAGACTTCCTAAAGCAAGTTAGCTAAAAATATATACAAGTAAAAGCAACCTTAACAAGGACATAAGAAAAAGCTGCAGCACCTGAAGCAGATGTATAAACTAAAAGAACTCCATCAGGAGGGAGCTCCTCACATAAAGTTGCCAGCACCTGCAATGAAAAGCAGAGACAAGTTGTTCATAACATTGTGCCTGATGACTTCCCTGACATACATGCATAGTTAATTTCTACAGCCTAAATAAGCTGGAATTCAAGTAATAATGGAGGCAAAATATAATTATAAACTACAACAAGCCTTTCTTCTGTAAAAGTTCTGGTTCGACGATATATACTCACTGCTATAAAATGTGTAGCAGATGGACGATAAAGCATGGCTTTGCGTGGGTTAACAGGCAAAGTAGGATCAGCTATATCCTGTGCGTAGTTTATGCGACTAGGGGCAGAGGCTCCCTTTTGAACAATGCCAGATGCAGCTCCAGTTGACTGGTAAAATGAGCCACTGGGTTCCCATTCCAGACATTGAAGCATTCTAAAAGTATCAAGCGTGAGCTCTGAAAATTTGATCTGATCAAGAAACTTGGTAAATAAATAGATATAGCTCTGAAGAAGCAATTTGAAAGCCAGAAATTCATGCGTTAATCCTGCTATATCAACATCAAGCTTTCAAAATTTTCATCCATAAAACAAAATAGAATAACATACAGACACCCTTCGTTTTAAAAAAGATACCAATTTTGGGTTTTCGAATTAAATGGTTATTTATCAATTTCTTAAAACTAACCGGCTTCTTATTAAACTTCAGATGCAAATTGCCGTTCATCTTGCTTGATACAAGTATTATAACTCTATGGTTTCTTAAGTCAAGTTTGGATGGCAGGAAACAACAATAAATTTAATATTTTTTGTATACTTAAATGCCAACTAAAAATATGTGAGTACCTTTGGTAGTAAATAATAATTTCACATATTAAATTATAGACACAATTCTTGGTTGTGCATGTGCAAGTCAGTAGACACTGCCTAGTCATTATTCGTACATTCCATCCATAACTCCTGATGACATTTGTCAGTGACCTTAATTATAATTAGCATTCACATTTTTTTTCCAAATCACTCTGATTTTCAAGCCAATAGAAAAACTACATGAACAGGAGATAAGGAAATATATTGTGATTTTCCATGGAATGCTGCTAGGGCAATTAGATCTATGGGTATCTGAATATTATAAAAGAAAAATTGCTGTATACCAACACTTGAATAGGGGACAGGATTGTCCTTCTCCATTTCTTTCATGACATCCACACCCAGACGAAAAGTACTACCAACCAGAGAAACTTCTTCAGAAATTTAAGAAAATCGCATTCATTTTAAAATTTATTTTGCATGACTCTTTTAAGAAATAGATGAAGTACATGTTATCAGAAGTCAAAAAATAAAATGAAAGGGCGTAAAACCTCATTAGGATGGTAGCTGCATAGTATTGCTTCTCTTAATTTGAGATTTCTCTTGGCATCAGCAACATGTGGTATATAATCAGGGTGAAGATCTAGTACAAGACTGTATCTCAAAGGTCTGAAATTCATAAAAGCGGTGTCAGCTTTCAGAAATTTACCAACCTCCTGAACAACCAGCTTCCATTCTCTAAAGTCAGTCTCCTGGAAACAAAATCACCTAAAGATAATTCAATAATTGGAAAAATGGAAATCATATCAAATTTCATCTCATCTCAGATATAATTTCAATACATAAAGGTAAACTGGCATTACAACGTATATGGGAATAGAAACATTTTCATGCGTAAAGCACCAGACGGCAGAGGATCTGTTCATTTAAATTTATAGTCTCACGCACATGTTATCTCAAATTATTGAGTGATTTACTTTCAAATATACTATAAAAATTTCAACCGCCATGATGCACTTATAAAGAGGAGAGAAATATTGTGGTTCTCTCCAAATATGTATCTAGTTGTGCAACTAAGTTTTTGCACATTTTAAAATTTTACTCCGAGGTGATATTTATGTTACTCTTTTAGTAAATTGTTATTCCAGCACTAGAATTTGGTCCTCGCCAGAGCCAGAGGTTATGGATAACAGACTCATTGTAATATGGCAACAGACATGAGTCTTCCTATGGCAACAGACATGCAGTTTTCCTATGCCACATTAAATAAAATGGAGCAATTTCAAATGACAAGACACCCATAACCATGCAAGATGCTTCCACATCTGTAATTTACTGCTGAAATTATGCTAATAATATTCTTTATATCCATAATTTAGTCGCCAACTTGAGACCATGAAGCAATCTGATTATAAGGGACACAACAGCTTTGCGATAAGGGACAGAGTTATATCAGGACTACATATAGGCAGAAAAGATAACACCACAGTATATGCCTTGGTATAGGGTTTAAATGAGATGACCTGAAAGGTCCTTTTGCACTCATCAAGCAACATTTTCAATTGATTAACCAACTGGAAAACCATTTCTCGTCTGCTCATCACCAAACACACTGTCAAAAACCTAGCAAGGAATCTTAATTGTTTGATAGCAAGATTTAGATCCTGAGAAAATCCATCCCTAAAATACTCCCTAGTCAACACCGCTTCATAGAATATATATGACTCCGACAAGTAACTACGATCACTTGTCCTCATATACTGCCCAAAGTATAACTGCCCAATCCTTGATGCAATATCCCCAATCTCCCATCTCTTGAGCCCTGCTTCCACCAGCTTCGGTCGATTTTCTTGTTGAAACTTCCACAACTGTGTATACGCCTTAAACACCTTAGAAAAGTAAGTATCGTACCTGAAACATCCCCACTACCATGAGTTCAAAGCTTAATAACAGATATACATATTACCACATTTATACACGCACATAAGACGAAGCAAAGTGAAAACAGTATCTATGACTGATCCTTACTATCCCTTTTTTTAATAAAGTACCTACAAACTTCAAACTATTTAAATTAACTCCTCCTAGATATTAAGGTCAGAAATGAAAATGGACTAACTATCACAATCTCTCCCTCCCTCCCTCCCTCTCTCTCTCTCACAGAAATGAAACTGGACTAACTATTACAATCTCTCTCCTCTTTATGTGTGTGTATACATAGAGAGAGGGAGAGGGAATAAGTTACAATACAAACTATCTTAGCCTACAAACCTCCGGAATTCACTGAATATATATGAAATTCACTACATACATAAATACGAGCATACAGATATAGATTGTAATTCACAATTAAATAAAATCCACTACATATAATATAATTCACAATTTGTAGAGTTTGTGGGGGTAAGATAGATACAAAAACACTAATCCAGCTCAATTAACTCCAGAAATCACAGCAATTAGCCACTAATCACTTGCTTACAGTAACTAATCAATCAAAAACACAAAAAATCAGCTACATTCATCAAATAAAAAAATTAAAACTCAGTTCATAACTACAGATCCACAAAACAACTTCAACAATACATACAACACAATCACTACACAGATTAATACATACACACGTATATATGTATGAATGAGTGGTTGAAATTGACCTGTTGCGTTCGTAATAGGGTAAATCCCTAATTTTAGAGAATTTTTTATCGGCTTTAGCCACAAGTGACCAGTACACTTCGCTCACTGGAACACTCATGTTGCTGTTGTTTCTCATTTTTCTTCTCACTCTCTCTCTCTCTATATATATATATATGCACACACTATACGATCAACACGCACTTTCTCTTTCTAGATTCTATATACGCACACAAATGACACAATTGATCATCGTAAATTCGTACCAATACACTTTACTTTTTATTTATTCGTAGAGATGTGTATATTCTTTTGTTTTTGTTTTGAGATGTAAACATCGAATACATATGAGATCAAGGAACTAGTATATATTTTAGGTAATTTTTTAATATTCTAGTATAGAATAACAGTATATTAGTAAAATTTTAAATTAATACTGATTTTATAAAAATATTCCTCCCATATTTATATATAAAATTAATATATCAATATATATAATATAATATAATATATATATTATATAACAAAGGACAGTCTCATGTGCTATCAAATCGCTCGAAATTATTTTTCTAATTTTTTTAAAATTTATGTATTAAAAATTTATATAAATTCTTATTTGCCTTCTAAAAATAATCTAATTACTACTTGTCTTCTAATTGGAAGTCTTACAGGGAAAGATTAACTTACTCTAATTAAAATTCTAATGAAATTAATACTTACCATCTAATTAGAATTTTATTCTAATTGGAAGTTTTATAAAAAATATTAACTTATGTTGATTGAAAGTCTAATAAAATTAATATTTATCTTTAAATTAGAAGTTCAATTACTACTTACCCCTAATTAAAAGTCTAATGTAAATATTAAAATATTTTAATTGTAAGTCTTATAAAAATAAAATTTAATAAATATCAGTTGATTTATTCTTTAATAAAAATAATTTTATGAGAAATTTGAAGAATATCCGATAAAGCGACTTATTAGAGAAAAATATATTTGACAAGAGAGCGGCTTGGTAAAAAGAATCTTGTTTTTTACGAGAGAGCGATTTAGCAAAGAGAATCCTGCTATTCATTAGAATTTAATACTCATCACATGATTTTTATAGAAATGGCCCAAAACGGTACATTTTTATAAAATAATGCTCAAAATGTCACTTATGGGTAATTTGGCCCTATATGTCATTCCAAGACCCAAGATAGTGTAGAGTTTTGCTCTTCATCTATTTTGAGTTCAAATTTTGAGGTTTCAAATGCATATTTTTTAATTAATATATTTTAAAATTAAACGTGTATCATAATTCAACGATTTTTAATATTTTAGGGTTCAATAAGTCATAATTTGGGTTTTAAAAATATTTTTAAAAAATTGCTCAAAACTCAACTTAAAGAAGCGTTTTGTCCTAAAACTCAATTTAAAGTAGTTTTTTGCCCTAAAACTCAACTTAAAGTAGCGTTTTAGCCGGTAAAACACAACTTTAAGTCACGTTCTGACTAAAAAAAATTCAAACGCGACACGATCTTGCGTTTTTAATAAAACTCAACTTTATTTAGCGTTTTGGAGTGACATTTTGGGCAATTCCATCCGGTTGTGTCATTTTGGGCATTTAGTATTGTAATAGTGACACATATGGCCATTACCCTGATTTTTAAAGAAGAATTTTTGGATGCTTTCAAATAACTTGAAATCATTTTTCTAATTTTTTAAAATTTATGTATTAAAAGAAATATATAAATTCTTATCTGTCTTCTAATAAGAATCTAATTATATTTATCTTCTAATCATATATCTTATAAGTCAATATTAAGTTATCTTATAATTATGATTTTAATTATTATTTATCTTCAAATTAGTAGTCTTATTATTAAATATTAATATATTCTAATCATAAGCCTTGTTAAAGTAAAATTTATTAAATATAAGTTGACTTATTCTGTAATAAATGTATTTTTACGGGAGATTTAAAGAAGAAGCGATACAACAAATTATTGACGAGAAATGTGTTTGACGAGAGATCAGTTCAATAAGGAAAGCCTGATAATCGTTATAATTTAATACATATGGTATGATTTTTGAAGGAGAGTTCTTGGGCAATTTCAAATCCCTCAAAATTATTTTTCTAATTTTTTAGAATTTAAATACTGAAAAATTAATATAAATTCCTATTTATCTTCTAATAAGAGTCTAATTATTATTTGTCTTCTAATTATATGTCTTATAAAGAAACATTAATCTATTTTCTAATGACAATTTCAATTACTATGTATGTTCTAATTAAGAATTTAATTATTAAATATTAATATATTATAACTGTATGTTTTATAAAAGTAGAATTTATTAAATATATAATTTTTTTAGAGATAAAAAATGGTTGAGCGAATAATTTGCGAGAAATGTATTTAACGAGAAAGCGACTCGATAAGAATAACGTCATAATTGTTAAAATTTAGTACCCATGTTATGTTTTCTAAATAACAAAATTTATTTAGTGTATTGTCCATCACACACCCTATCACACTTATATTTCTCCCATTTCTATTATTATAATATTTCATTCCATACGAACTCTTCTTCTTTGACCAATTTCATTTAATTATATATGACATCTAAATAAACAATGATAAAACGGATCATTCATCGTAAAAATATTTAAAAAGAGAGCGGCTCAATTAGAATAAGTGTGTTAAATGTTAAAATTTAATAATATATATTATAATTTTTTAAAATTAAGCTCACTTGAAATTTTTATATAAATTAGTATTTGTCTTACTAATAAGAGTAATTATTATTTATTTTCTAATTAGGTGTCTCACAAGGAAATATTAACTTATCTTCTACTTACAATTTCAATTATTACTTAACTTCTAATTATGAGTCCAATTAGTAAATATTAACATATACTAATTGTAAATGTTATAAAACTAGAATTTATCAAATATAAGTTGACTTATTCTCTAATAAAAATAATTTTATGAGAGATTAAAAAAATTGATAAAGCCACTCATTAATTAGAAATGTGTTTAACGAGAAAGCGGCTTAGTAAGGAAAATCGTGATAATTGTTAAAATTTATTACTCATGTTATGACTTTTATTTATAATGATAGAATTTATTTAGTATATTATCAATGCAATTTTATGTGAGATCTAAATAAATAATGATAAAACGGCTCATTCATCGAAAAATGTTTGAAAATGGAGCGACTCAATTAGAACAATCATATTAAATGTTAAAATTTAATAATTTATATTATGATTTTTTTTTAAAGTAAGCTCTCTTAAATTTGGAAGAAAAGTAACAATGATTGTATATATATAATAACATTTAAGATAACTAAGTTCATTTTTATTTTTTAATGGGGTGGACAATCAAATCAAAAATAACAGGAAAAATATGTAAGAAACTTTTAAGTAAAGTTTTAAATGATATTATTTATTTTATCATACAGATAATAGAAAATATTTAATTTTCATGCTACTTTGATTCGGTAGTATTTAAATATTTTATATTTTTATACATATAAAATGATGAATTATTTTTATATAAAGTCATTTTACTATTTTTTGTTTGTTAATTTTTTTCTAAATTATAAAATTAATTTCATATAATTTTAATGAATTTATAAATATATTATAAAGCTGTTGCGAAACTAGGCTTAGTCGACTAGTCAATTTATATATATATATATATATTACTATTTTTTGTTTGTTAATTTTTTTCTAAATTATAAAATTAATTTCATATAATTTTAATGAATTTATAAATATATTATAAAGCTGCTGCGAAATTAGGCTTAGTCGAATAGTCAATATATGTGTGTGTGTATGTGTATATATATATATATATATATATAAGATAAGACGGAGACGGTTAGGTGGCGCTCCCAAATCGTCTCAATGTATTTTTCTAATTTTTACAATTTTTTTGAATTAGTAAATATTAAAAATTTTAAAAAAAATCTAAGTTATTTTATGTTAGTGATTGTGATATTAATATTGTAATCAACTAATAAAATACTTAGATTAATTAGAAATTAACTAAGTAAAACATACTGTCATATACATATTGACAATACGTTTAAATGTCACTTGTAATAGCATGTACAAAAAGTCAAGTATGCGATCGTAAGTATCAATAGTTGTTGTCTTGTAAAAATGTAATAAATGATCTATGAAGTAGAAGTTCACAAAGTGTTCATACACAGCATGGATCAAATCATTGACAGTAACATTCTGTAAATTGAAGCCTACGACAGCATATTCAAGTGACAGCACATTTGGAACAGACGACAGCAACTATTCCCCTGACAGTAAACTTGGCGGAGATTGAAGAATCAAAGACAATAAATTTCACTAACAACAACTATTCTCTTGACAGTAAACTTGACGGAGATTGAAGAATCGAAGACAGCAAGTTATACTGACAGTAACTTTGGTGGGAATAGTTGACAACATTGGCGGGATAGTTGACAGTAGCTTTGGATGACAGTATGTTTTAGAAGACTATCAAACTCGAAAGTAAAGTATGCGGAGTCAAAGATGCTGTCACCAGAGTGAAACTAAAGGTTGACAGTAACCTTTTGGTGAAGCTGACAGTCTGTTTCAAGTAGTAGACTAGGTAATGAAAATTCAAAGATTGATCTTGACAACTCTATCTAGTCTGTCTACTACTACAACTTTAGAAAAAGCAAACAAAAAAACAAAAAGATAAAACATGCTCAAGGAGTCAAGGATATCAAATCATCTCATAGCAACTTTATCTATAAATGGAATGAAGACAAATTTGAATAGGAAAAGTGAAGTTTCTATTTTAATTTTTGTCCTAGAAATAAGGGAAAGTTCACTTGTAAGTGAGATATGTGTTTCAGTATAAATACACATATCTCACAGACACTTTCCCTTAACAACCTTAACATAACTGAGCTTAATTTTTCACAAGTATAGAGACACTAGCAAACTATTTGTTATTATATCTATTGAAGTTGGAAACATCTTTCAGTCAGTTGTAGCGAAACAAAAATTAATTTTAAATTAATAAAATTAATTTTTGAATTTAACACATTTTTTGATTTTTTGCTTATTGTTGTTTGCATTTGTTACTTGATATTATTGCATATTATTTTGTTGTTAGCAAGATTAGTAATAAATTATCAAGTTGCATTCAACCCCCCTTATGCAACACTCATACTATCTTACATTTTATATTCTCATCAACTTTCTTTTTAAGTCAATATATCATCTTAATATTCTCTTAAAGATTCCTTTCAAACTAAATTACCATTTTAATATTCTTCTAAACTTTTTTTTCAAATCAAAATTAACATTTTAATATTTTTTTACAGTTTCTATTTTAATATTATCTTAAAATTCTACCTAATTAAATTATCATCTTATATTTTCAAAATCAAATTATCATAATATTATTCTCTTAAAACATAATTTATAAATTAAAAATACTAACAATATAGTATAAATTAAATTAATTTTAAAATTTATAAAATCAAAAATATATTATACAAGATAATGTAATTTGTTTAGTAGTTTAATTTGAATAAGCTTATTATTATTAAAATTTCAGAACAGAACAACTATCGACGACTCAACGGAGAAAAACAAATTCAACAAGAATCAGCTCAATGAGCCATCGCGAATCACATGTAATTTGTTTAGTACATTTATTCTGAGAAACGTGTTATTTTTAATATTTGAGAACAACAAGAGATGAATTATTGGAGATAAACAAGTTCAACGAGAGACAGTTTAATGACCACCGCGAAGTGCGTGTGATTTGTTTAATGGATTCAGTCCGAGAAGCATGATATTTGTAAAATTTAAGAATAATGAGAGACGAATAAATAAAAATAAACAAGTTAAATTAGAGACGTCTCAATGGCCGTCGCGAACCCCGTATTATTTGTTTAGTAAATTCATTATAATAAACATGTTATTTATAGAATTTGAGAACAACGAAACACGGTTTAATAAAAAGAAACAAATTTAACAAGAGATGGTTCAATGGCGTCGCGAAGCGCGGCTTAATAAAGTAGTATATATATAAAGGAGAAGACAATGACGTTGATGTAGCGGCCCTCACAATGCTTCAAACTATTTTTCTATTTTTCTATTTTTCTTATATTTTTGAATTTTAAAATCTTAATAATTAATACTTCCTTTTCTAAAAAAATAAAAAGTAAATGTTTTTTTACGTTATTATATATATATTTTAATAAATAGATTCTAAAAATTAGAAAAATAGTTTTTAGACTTTATCGTTTCTTCTTTAAATCGTAATTAGAAGATAAATTAATATTTTCTTAAAAAACACCTAATTATAAGACAAATAGTAAATTAGACTCTTATTAAAAGATAAATATAAATTTATATAAATTTTAAAAACATAAATTTTAAAAAATTAAAAAAATAATTTCGAGCAATTTGAAAGTACCCGAGAATTCTCCAATTTTAACGATTAACATGTTTATCCTTGATGAGTCGCTCTCTTGTGAAACAAAATTTTCTCTAATAAGTTATTCTATCATTTCTTATTTAGATCTCCCATACAATTATTTATATAAGACTTACAATTATAATATTTTAATATTTACTAATTTCATTCTTAATTAGAAGGTAAGTACTAATTGAAATCCTAATTAGATTGTAAGTATTAATTTCATTAAATTTTTAATTTTAATATGTTATTCCTTATTAACCCGCTCTCTCGTTTGGTCGTTGATTTCTTTTTTATAATTTTATTAAAATTATTTTTGTTACAGAATAAGTCTACTTATATTTTATATATTTTATTTTTATAATAATTTTTTTCACTAAATTAATTTTATAAGAATTACAGTTAGAATAAGTTAATATTTACTTATTAACGTCCTCGTTAAAATTTAAATAATAATTAAAATCATAATTGAAAGGTGAGTACTAATTTGATTCTTATTAGAACACAAATAGTAATTTATATAAATTTTTAATAAATAAATTCTCAAAAATTAAAAAAATAGTTTCGAGGCTTTATTTATTTTTCTTTAAATGGTAATTAGAAGATAAGTTAATATTTTCTTAAAAGGCACATAATTAGAAAACAAATAGTAAATTAGACTCTTATTAAAAGATAAATAGAAATTTATATAAATTTTAAATACATAAATTCTAAAAAATTAGAAAAATAATTTCAAGCACTCTGGAAACATCAGAGAATTCAATAATTTTAACTATTAACCGGCTTCTTTTTAATGAGTCGCTCTTTCGTGTAACACATTTTTCGCTAATAAGTGGCTCTATCATTTCTTATTTAGATCTCCCCTATAATTATTTTTATAAGACTTATAATTAGATTATTTTAATATTTGCTAATTACATTCTTTATTAGAAGACAAGTAGTAATGGAAATCTTAATTAGATTGTATGTATTAATTTTATTAGACTTTTAATTATTAACATGTTACTCCATATGTAGTCGCTCTCTCGTTTGGTCGCTAATTTTATTAAAATTATTTTTGTTACAAAATAAGTCAACTTATATTTAATATATTTTATTTTTATGAGAATATTTTTGCTAAATTACTTTTATAAGAATGACAATTGGAATAGATTAATATTTACTGATTAGACTCCCAATTAAAATGTAAATAATAATTAAGATTTTAAATAATATTTTAAAATCTAAGGGTATTCAATCAAGATTTAAAACCGCACTTTAAAATCCGGGGTATTCAATCAGAATTTTAATCAATGATTTAAAATCCTGAAGTATTCAACATGGATTATTATTAATTAATTAAAATTTAGAGTTATTCGAAAACTTAATAACACTGATGGATTTTAAATATCCATGAATTATGTTGAATTTTTCTATATATTTTTGATGTTTCAAAATCTTTCCTCGAGAGATTTTACTGCATTTAACGCGAAATCTGGATTGTATGCAGCCCATAAGTATTAATTTCATTAGACTTTTAATTAGAATAAATTAATATAACCTTATAAGACTCATAATTTGAAGATAAATAGTAATTAGACTCTTATTCGAAGATAAATAGAAATTTATATAAAAAATAGACAAATTAGAAAAATAGTTTCGAGCGACTTGAGAGCGCTTGGCTTTATTATAGATATATACAGCTATATAGATATAGATATGCAACATTATACTTATAATTACAATAAATAAAATATAAATTGTTTTGATTCGAAAGATGCATCCGTTTAATTTTTATAATGTTAGTAAATTGGTTTGTGTGTTAATTAGTTGTAATAATTATTGGAGAAATAAAAATATAAAAAAATTATTTTAATATAAATAAAATATTTAAAAATATTAAAAATCCGTTCATCTGTGCATTACCCGAGTTATAAATTATTATATACAAATAACAATACAACCGACTAAATATTTTTAAAACGGTTAATTTAAAATAATTGAATGATTAAACTTTACAAAAACATTCGCAAGTATGTCCCAAGTCGGTGAAAAACTAATGGGCCGTTTACTTTAACAATTTTTTTTTTTCACTTTTCCGTTTGGAAAACACGGGAAACTGTATTTTCTAATTTTTTGCTTTTCATTTTAAAAAATACCTGATTTGAACACGTTTTCAATTTTTTATGCTTTCTTAGAAAATTTTTCCGGAAAACGAAGGAAGTAAACGGGCCTTAAAATTTTTCAAATTTTCTATTTCTTAGAAAATTATTAAAAAATGAGAAAACATGTTCCAAATGATATTTTGTAGTTAGATTTTTTTTAAATTCATCATAAATACTGAATTATTTTTATAACGTATAATTACTAATCTTGTTTTTATTAATTGTTCAGGTTTAATTTTATTTTACTAATTTAAAATTTAAAATAACATTAAAAACAGGTTTCGTATAGCGTTTCAAGAATACGCCGAAAACGTCACTTTGTGTTGCATTTTAGAAATATTAGAAAAAAATTCTATTGGGTTCCGAGGCATAAAACGCAGCGGATTAAACGTAAATATAACGAAAAATTTCGGAACCCTAACGCAGGATCATGTATAAGTTCGGACTGATTTGTGTGAAACGGAATCATACCTTTTCTTGGTCTTGACTTCTACGAACTCAACGGAGATCCTAGCTTTCACGACTTGTGTCTTCTTCTCGAAAACACCTCTATGGTATTCACACGAGCACCTTCAAGAACGTCTCACGATCTTGATTACGGAATGGATGTACTAGCTCCTTTGATGATTTCGAAACTGCCTTGCTCTGCCTTGGTGTGTAGCTACTGCCTCTAGGGTTATTTTTCTCAAAAACGTTAACCCTTATTAACCCTACATTATCTATTTATAATGGTTGATTAATAGGCCCATAATAGCAACCCATAACAGCAAAGCCTAACCCATGTAGGTTTAGAATTAAATAATAAAACCGAATTTTATTATTTAATTAATAACTAAGTCATACTTAATTATTAAGGGCAGAATTCAAATTCGAATTATATTATTTCAATTAATTAAGTCTCACTTAATTAATATAATAAAATTCAAATAATCATCAATTAATTTAAATCTATAATTTAAATTAACTATTCCTTGAAGTGCTCTATGTGTGTGACCCTATAGGCTATTATTTAATTAGCAATAATTTTATTCTCTAATAAAATTATAAACAATGAGCGGTATCTAGTAATACATCATTGCTACCCAATTAAATAATAATTAAATCGTGATTCGATAATACCTTTCGTGATTAATGTTTCCGTGTAATATAATCCCTTTAACCATATATATTATAGATTAAACTCGAGGCATGTATTTAGTCATCCTCTTCAACATTTAATCCGGGTTTACTTGATCCATGAGTAGACTATGAAAACAAATCATTATTTGAGCACGGCCATGCATTTTATAGTCTCACTCAATCAAGAGGCCAATAATATCTCTCCTAATTATAGGAGGATTAAATCCTTTATCTATCATTCATATTTCTCATACGACTCATGATATACCCGATGTCCACTTTTATCATTACCCGGTCAAAGGTAACTTTTAATGTAGTCAAAGTATATTAATCCTCGTATAGAAATATGATGATCTCAAGTCAGAGGATCATTACACCATTATCACTGTGAGTCTTTCTTATGACTTTATTAAACATGAAGAATCTCACTGTGGGTCTGTCCAGTACCATGTACTCCTGCATGTACCTATGTGTTGATTTTAGTATCCCCATACTTATAACCAATGAGATGTGGTTATCAGTCAAACAACATACTAGTCTATTTATGTATTATTATTGTCCTATAATAATAATACTCGACTAGGGACATTTAAGAATATGATCAATTATATAATCTCAAGTTCAAGTCATGTACTAAACTATACAATGTGTATCATGATTCTAAGGACATTTATTATGCTAACAAGTCATAATAAATACGTTTATTGAATAATCAAATGACATAAAGGTCTATTAAATGAAACATTGTATTGCCTCTAGGGCACCTACACTAATAATCTCCTACTTGCACTAGAGCCAATCTCCCATGTATCTAATACCCATGGAACTAGTGTGACCATCGTGCTTCGTCTACGACAAGCCTTTGGTCAGTGGGTCTGCAATGTTATCATTTGTGTGCACTTTACATATGTGTATGTCACCCCTTTCATTAATCTCTCGAATGAGGTGATATCTCCTGAGTATATGTTTGGTTCGGGAGTGAGCTCTAGGTTCTTTAGCCTGTGCAATAGCTCCATTATTATCGCAGTATAGATCAATGGGATCTGCGATCGATGGAACCACTCCCAAATCAGTAATGAATTTTCGAATCCAAACAGCTTCCTTAGCCGCTTCACAAGCTGCAATGTACTCAGCCTCCATTGTAGAATCAGCTATTGTTTCTTGCTTTGAACTCTTCCAACTTACAGCACCTCCGTTTAGACAAAACACAAAACCAGACTGTGATACAGTATCATCCCTGTCTGTTTGGAAACTTGCATCGGTGTAACCTTTTACAATCAGTTTTTCCTCTCCTCCATACACCAAGAATGAATCTTTAGGCCTTTTCAAGTACTTTAGAATATTCTTGACAGCCGTCCAGTGACCTTCACCTGGATTAGATTGGTATCTGCTCGTCATGCTTAAAGCATACGAAACATCTGGGCGAGTACATACCATCGCATACATGATGGATCCAATTGCTGAGGCATATGGAACCTTACTCATGCGGTCCTTGTCATCCAATGATTTCGGACACTGATATTTAGAGATCGTTATCCCTTGAGACACGGGGACATATCCCCTTTTTGCATTTTGCATACCAAAACGATGCAAAACCTTATCGATGTATGTACTCTGACTTAGACCGATCATCCTTCTAGATCTATCCCTATAGATCCTCATTCCTAGAATGTAGGATGCTTCTCCTAAGTCTTTCATAGAGAAGTTGCTCCCTAACCAAATCTTAACAGCCTTGAGAGAAGGTATGTCATTCCCCATTAGTAGTATGTCATCAACATATAGTACTATGAATGCCACATGGCTCCCACTAACCTTCTTGTAAACACAAGGTTCATCTTCGTTTTGAACAAAGCCATACTCTTTGACTGTTTCATCAAAACGGATATTCCATCTCCTAGAGGCTTGCTTCAATCCATAAATGGATCGACGTAATTTACATACCTTGCTAACATTCCTTGGATCGACAAAACCTTCAGGTTGTGTCATGTACACATCCACATCCTCTTCAAGGATTCCGTTAAGGAAGGCTGTTTTGACATCCATTTGCCAGATTTCATAATCATGGAATGCTGTAATAGCAAGCAAAATCCTTATGGACTTGACCATAGCCACTGGTGAGAAAGTCTCATCATAGTCAATACCATGAATTTGTCTGAAACCTTTTGCAACCAGCCTTGCTTTATAGGTCTGAACATTTCCATCCATGTCAGTTTTCTTCTTGAAAACCCATTTGCACCCTATGGATTTTATCCCTTCAGGTGGATCAACCAAAGTCCATACTCGGTTTTCGTACATGGAATCCATCTCGGATTTCATGGCTTCTAGCCATCTCTTAGAGTCTGGACTGTTCATAGCATCTTGGTATGTGAGAGGCTCATCTTCGTCTATGAGCATCAAATCACCACATTGAGTCAAGAGAAATCCATATCTCTCTGGCTCATGGCGAATTCTACCAGTTCTACGAACAACCTGTGTTTGTTGAGCATTATCATTATCCTGCTCTTGTTCCATTTCAGGTTCAATACTATTTTGTGGTTCTCGATCTTCATCGAGGTCTATAGTTCTCCCACTGTTTCTTTTGGAAATAAAATCTCTTTCCATGAAAACAACATCTCGAGCAATGAACACTTTCTGCTCAGAAGGACTATAGAAATAGTACGCCTTTGTTTCCCTAGGGTATCCCACAAAATTGCACTCTTCAGATTTAGGTCCAAGCTTGTCAGATACTTGACGCTTCACAAACGCCTTGCATCCCCAAACTTTCATAAAGCTCATGCTTGACCGTTTCTTCTCCCATATCTCATATGGAGTCTTTTGAACCTTCTTAGTAGGAACACGGTTAAGTGTGAAAGCTGCTGTTTCTAGAGCATAACCCCAGAAACTAATTGGAAGATCTGCATGACTCATCATCGACCGCACCATGTCCAACAAGGTGCGATTTCTCCTCTCTGAAACTCCATTCCATTGAGGTGTACCTGGCGGAGTGAGTTGTGATACAATACCACACTCCTTTAAATAATCTTTAAATTCTGTGCTCAAGTATTCTCCTCCACGATCAGATCGTAAGATTTTAATACTTGTGCCTCCGCCAATTTGCTTCTCTACTTCAGCCTTGTATTCTTTGAAATTTTCAAAAGAATCGGATTTATTCTTCATAAGATATACATATCCATATCTACTGAAATCATCAGTAAATGTTATGAAGTAGTAGTAGCCTCCTCTAGCCATCACACGCATTGGGCCGCATACATCACTATGTATTAGCTCTAGACGTTCAGTGGCCCTTTGACCCTTACCAGTGAAAGGGGCTTTAGTCATTTTACCAAGCAAACAAGATTCGCATTCTTGGTATGATTCAAAATCAAACTTATCCAAATATCCATCCTTATGTAATTTGGATATGCGTTTCTCATTTATATGGCCTAGACGGCAATGCCAGAGGTATGTTTGATTTGAGTCATTAACTTTAAGTCGTTTGTTTTCTATATTACAGACAGGATTATCTAAGTCAAGAACATATAAACCATTAAACAAACGCGCAACACCATAGGTTAAATCATTCAAAGCAAAAGAGCAATTGTTGTTCTTTATTGTAAACGAAAAACCTTTCTTGTCCAAACAAGAAACAGAAATAATGTTTCTGCGAATCGCAGACACGTAATAACAATTTTCCAGTTCTAAAACTAGCCCAGAGGGAAAAGATAAATAATATGTTCCTACAGCTAAAGCAGCAACTCTTGCTCCATTGGCAACTCGTAGGTCCATTTCTCCTTTAGCCAATGTCCTACTTCTCTGCATTTCCTGCACATTTATACAAATGTGAGAAGCACATCCAGTATCCAATACCCAAGATGTAGAAATAGACAGATTGACTTCTATAACATATATACCTGAAGTAGAAGCTTGCTCAGCCCTCTTCTTCTTCAGATCCTCCAAGTAAACTGAACAGTTTCTCTTCCAGTGACCAGTTTTCTTACAGTAGTGACATTCACCCTTAGCGACCCCACCTTTAGGCTTTAAAGCCTGTTTAGGACCTGACTTTGGCTTGGGTGTAGAATCAGAACCTGTCTTCTTCTTACCCTTCCACTTGCCTTTCCCTTTGGCCTTACCTTTATTGCCCACCATCAGTATGGGAGCAGGTTCAGGCGTCTTCATGTTGGTCTCATATGTTCTTAACATAGCCAATAATTCAGTAGGTGTTTTGTCAAATTCATTCATATTGTAGTTTATGATAAACTGGGTGAATTTGTTGTTCAAAGAATTCATGATTAGGTCAATACCAATTTCCTGAATAATCGGGAAACCCAAAGTTTCAAGGTACTCAATGTAACCAATCATCTTCAGAACATGTGGGCCAACTGGTTCACTTGCCCCTTGTTTGCAATTAAAGAGTGACTTACTCGTGTTGAACCTTTTTTGACGAGTTTGGCTTGCAAACATGCTTTGCAAGTGCTCATAGATAGTATATGCATCCATATGCACATGCTGTCTTTGAAGCTCAGCACTCATAGTTGCCAACATAAGACATGCAACGTCAGTTGCATCATTCTCATCCTTTGTGTGGGCCGCTCGTTCCTCAACAGTAGCGCCCTCAGGAAGGGGACCTGCCGGAGGAATATCAATGACATGAAGCTTGCGCTCCTGCCTGAGGACAATCCTCAAATTCCTCTGCCAGTCTAGGAAGTTGTTTCCTCCTGTCAGCTTATCCTTCTCAAGGACTGATCGTACGGATAGTTTGTTTGTGTTGTTTGCCATTACTTGGTATCTACAATGTTAAAAGCACAAAATAAACATTAGATTGTCTGAGTTATTTATTATGTTCAAATGATTATGATACATTCATAATATATCTCCCACTATTTTTATCAAATCAATAGCCCTTACTATTAATTTGGAAAGTATATCCCATAATTCTTTCTAGTGAGCCAAGATCCATATTTCGTCATGTCCAAAGACAACCACTGGAAGTCCTTAAAAATGATTATTTAGGTAGACAACAGTTGTCAATTATATCATATATAATTCTTGGATAGTTTGGTGAGCAACAATTGATCTTATCTATCTAATAGATTTTTAACCAAACTCTATGCTTCCAAGTTCATAATGGTTGAATATAACCGTTTACTTTCACCTTATTATGACGACTCAGTTAAGTTTGACCCAATGATACAACGGCCGAATATAACCGTTTATATTCGTCGCATCTCACCATGATAGATAGGAGTCCCCTGCCACTGACAGTCTTTCCCCTAATCGATCTAGGATTCGATGAGTGTTCATTCATTGGAAAGCATCCGATTAAAACTTAATATTTTGTTAAGGGGTTTATAAAATTTATGACGATCATGATCACATCATGAAGAGATCTTCAATTTTTCCTTGAACTAAATATTTCAAATTGACATCTTAAATTGTTCATTTCCCAGGTAGATAGAGGATACCAGTGGTCACACTTAAAACCCATCAGCCTTACGAATACGCATATCCGTTTTTGTCAGAAAATCCCAATTATAGATATCAAAATCCATATTCAATTCCGTGTTTTAAAAATCCATATTTCATAAACACAAGAATCTCATGATCGTTTGTTAATTTTAAAATCTTAAATCGTTACAGATTTTATCTTGTTTAGCATGACAAGCATGGCATGGGTGACGTATCTAATACATGCATACATCATTAATCTAATTAAAGCATGCATCTTCTACTCTACACATACATTCATACATCAATATGTAAAGTGCAATATGTAAACGTGCTTGGTTATGGCCCCTTTCCTATGTGATCCTTTCGAGCTAATGAAAGGATCAAAGTCAGTCTATGGTGGTGAAAAATATAAATACAGTTGCTTGTCTTGATCTTCTTGCATCCATGGCTGCCTTCTTAGCTTCTTGCATCCAGTTGCTTGCCTTCAGTCTTCAATTACATTACAAGAAAACATTGAATTCAACCTAAGCTAATGTACTTACATAAGAAAAGCTCGAGTTACATTCGAGGTTCAACAATTACAAGAATGAAGAAAACGACATGCAAGTCGTATTTATAAAACCAAAACCAAAACCATTACTCTAGGGTCTAGAAGGCCATAACCAGCACCATGCTCACATAACAGTTACTGGAATCCTAGAATGCATAATCATATCATCATGCATCAAATATATCATGATCACAAATTTTCGAAAAAATTAAAATTATGATCAGAAAACAGAAAACTGCGTTTTTGAGGCCCTTAACGATGTCAAACAACCAAAAAACACCATAAGTCACAGCAAAGCAGTGATTTTTGCTCGTGGCGATTTTCCCTTTCCAGAAAGAGTAAATTCGACCCATTCTGACTCCGTCGAAAAACACTATTCACTGCAGAATCACTATTCACAGCAAACTGCATCTTATGCGGTTGTGTTTTCAAACGCTTCAGAACGATTCCGATGACCTTCCCTGGACTGTATCTTGTATCACATACATACAGTGCATCACACATATCATGCCATAACAGATTATAACATTGCAGATCATATATAGTCATGGCAGAAGCATAGCAGAAGCATGGCAGTGGCATAACAGTTTATGACACAGCAGTAGCATGGCATGGCACTCACCAAAACATGCATGTATGCATCAAATACATAAAACACGTAACCAAATCAGTCCCTTATACACGTAGCTCTAATGCCATTGTTGGGTTCCGAGGCATAAAACGCAGCGGATTAAACGTAAATATAACGAAAAATTTCGGAACCCTAACGCAGGATCATGTATAAGTTCGGACTGATTTGTGTGAAACGGAATCATACCTTTTCTTGGTCTTAACTTCTACGAACTCAACGGAGATCCTAGCTTTCACGACTTGTGTCTTCTTCTCGAAAACACCTCTATGGTATCCACACGAGCACCTTCAAGAACGTCTCACGATCTTGATTACGGAATGGATGTACTAGCTCCTTTGATGATTTCGAAACTGCCTTGCTCTACCTTGCTGTGTAGCTACTGCCTCTAGGGTTATTTTTCTCAAAAACGTTAACCCTTATTAACCCTACATTATCTATTTATAATGGTTGATTAATAGGCCCATAATAGCAACCCATAACAGCAAAGCCTAACCCATGTAGGTTTAGAATTAAATAATAAAATCGAATTTTATTATTTAATTAATAACTAAGTCATACTTAATTATTAAGGGCAGAATTCAAATTCGAATTATATTATTTCAATTAATTAAGTCTCACTTAATTAATATAATAAAATTCAAATAATCATCAATTAATTTAAATCTATAATTTAAATTAACTATTCCTTGAAGTGCTCTATGTGTGTGACCCTATAGGCTATTATTTAATTAGCAATAATTTTATTCTCTAATAAAATTATAAACAATGAGCGGTATCTAGTAATACATCATTGCTACCCAATTAAATAATAATTAAATCGTGATTCGATAATACCTTTCGTGATTAATGTTTCCGTGTAATATAATCCATTTAACCATATATATTATAGATTAAACTCGAGGCATGTATTTAGTCATCCTCTTCAACATTTAATCCGGGTTTACTTGATCCATGAGTAGACTATGAAAACAAATCATTATTTGAGCACGGCCATGCATTTTATAGTCTCACTCAATCAAGAGGCCAATAATATCTCTCCTAATTATAGGAGGGTTAAATCCTTTATCTATCATTCATATTTCTCATACGACTTATGATATACCCGATGTCCACTTTTATCAAATTCATATACATAACACAACTTAAAATATAGTTTTACCCTGAAATACCATTTTATTTTTCGTTTTGCACATAAACACTATTTCATCTTATCTTTTGAATTTCAAAAGTTTTAAAAAATAAAATAAAATTGCTCAATACGCTACACGTTTAGAGTAAATATGATACGGAAATTCATTTTGGGGTGTTATTTGAAACCATTTCTCTGATTTCATTTTGAAATGTCTCATTTATTCGATTTTATTTTAGAGTGCTATTTGAGTCATTTCCGATATTCTGAGGATTTCAATCTCCAAACCACACTCGCCTATTTCTCGTAAATATATCAGTCCGTAAAAAAAAACAAGAAAACGAACAAAAACACTAGTAGAAATTGATCATATTCATCATCAAGCTCTCCGCTCTACAACACACACTAGCCCAAAAACACACACACACACTGATCAGTGATCATCACGATGACAGAATTCTTGGAGCTAGAGTCCCAAGACGGAGTACGCATGCCCTGGAATGTAATTCCAGGCACAAAACAAGAATCAGCACAATGCATAATACCCGTCTCCGCTATTTACACCCCTCTCAAACCCTTACCTTCATCCCCACCTCTCCTCCCTTACTCCCCTCTCCGTTGTCGCAACTGTAGATCTGTTCTCAACCCTTTCTCCATCGTTGATTATTCCACCAAGATCTGGATCTGTTCTTTTTGTCTCCATCGCAATCACTTCCCCCCTCATTACCACTCCATTTCCGATGATAATCTCCCTGCTGAGCTTTTCCCTCAGTACACCACCGTTGAGTATCAGTCCGCTGATTCGGGTCCGGTTTCCGAGTCGAGAAATGTCTTCTTGTTTGTGATTGATACTTGTGTTATTGAGGAGGAAATTGGCTTCTTGAAATCTGCTTTGACTAGGGCTGTGGGGATGATTCCCGAGAATTCGCTTGTCGGGTTGATTACATTTGGGAGTTATGTGAGTGTTCATGAATTGGGATTTAATATGATTCCGAAAGTGTATTGTTTTAAAGGGGGGAAGGAGATTAGTAAAGATCAGGTTTTGGAGCAGATGGGGTTTTTTGCTAAGAAGCCTAAACCGGCTACTGGGGTTATTGCTGGTGTTAGGGATGGGCTTTCGCAGGAGAGTATTTCGAGGTTCTTGTTGCCTGCCTCAGAATGTGAATTTTCTCTCAATTCGGTATATTTACTGTTTTTTGGAAACTGGAATTGTTATTAGAGATGTTTAGCTTCAAAATTATCCTAGTCTGGCTTTGAACATGGTCATTAATAATGTTATACATTCGATTAGCAGTGTTGGAAACTTAATTTTGTTTTTACTATAATATACTATAGGAACTATGCGGGGTCTGTAATATTATGATGGGAGTGAGATTAACTTGCACGGTTACTGAATTTGTTAGGCTTTTTTATAATATAAGTTTTTCTTTCAGTTATTGTTGCCTCACATTGTGCACTATACTCATATTTCTGTCTAAGGTGTTAGAAGAGCTTCAAAAAGATCCTTGGCCTGTGCCAGCAGATCAACGTGCAGCTAGGTGCACTGGAACTGCATTGAGTATTGCTGCTCATCTACTGGGAGTGTGTGTTCCGGGCTCTGGGGCTAGAATTATGGCATTTTTGGGTGGACCAACAACAGAAGGACCAGGATCTGTAAGTCTAATATCTACACACCATTTATGTAGTACAATAATCAACTGTAGGAAAAGTTAGCTTATGACATGGGCATATAGATCGGGGATGGTATTATAAACGGATCTAATATATAAAATTAACTGGCAAGCTTTAATTATCTAAAACAAAATGGGAGACTATTAGTGAATCTCTCTCTCTCTCTCTCTATATATATATATATTCTCTCTCTCTCTCTATCTATATATATATATAGATATATTAGTGAAATTCTACTTACATATCTTCATTTATAAGTATGTAAAGTGAAATAGTGATTTTAATGATGTTACTTAAAATTCCCTTGTCATGAATCACAATCTTAACTCATCAGTAGTTGGGTCACAGTCTTAACTATCTAGAATTCTCTTATAGTGAGCTGTTGATTTGGGGTCTGGGCAAATTGCTTGTTTGGCTGTCCATAATTGCCTCGTACCATCCTCATAAACCAGCTAAAAGCCGCCACGATTCTCATCGTACCACTTATCACAATCCACAAACTATCTTATAAAAAGAGCTCAAAGTTACGATATTCTAGTTGACATCTTAAATTGGATTAATAAATTTATCTAACTATTCAGCTGTCATGTGGGCTAAAATTCCAACTGTAGTATCTTATAATATCCCGCATCTAATAGCTTGACATTGTATATCTAAGTATATAATGTCAAAAGCCACATCTATCTATTAATATGTGGTATTGGTTTTTTGTTTAAGGCTTTCAACGCATATGCTAGATAATTGCTCATGTTATTTAGTAAAATATACAATCTATTATCTTCATACCGGGTAAAAAATAAAGACCACAAATCAAGTATGTGTAGAAGTACTAAATAATTATCCATCAAAAGAAGCTATATTTGGTCCCATACCAGTTTAAATCCATCACATGTTCAGTTTAAAGAAGCATTTGTATAAATTCACATTAAAAACAATAAGTTTAATGTTTTCTTATTTCTACCATACTTGAAGGGTTAAACTGTAGTATGGCCGTATGGGTACATGGTGACATACATTGAGGCCTGAATGGATGTTTTTTTCTTTAAGGATTGATGTGTACAAACTGTTATACTTGAGTATACTAAGGGGTGAAAGTGTTATTAAGCATACTGTATTATAAACTATCTCTCCGTGCAACATATGATGACCTTCTAAGTCCTCATTTATCAGACCAATAGCCGATTAGCACTCAATAGTATTAAAGGTCAAGGACCTTGACATCATCATGCAACCAATTATAGTTAGATTGTAACCCTTCATCTTGGAATAAGTGCTTGTTTGGTTAATAATAGGAAGTTATTTCTTATGGAAAATGGAAATTATAATTATTATGGAAGTTGAAATTAATAGAAAGTAGCAAAATGTGTTTGGTTGATATGTGGGAATTAACTTGCCGGGGGATTGGGTAAGCAACTTCCTCAAGTATGTGGGTATTGAAACTTCCTTGGAACTTCCACTAGGTATTTCAACTTCCTAGGTATTTGGAGGGTAAACAAACTAGCACTAAAATTTTGATTTAATAATGGGAAAAAATATGTTATATGCTACTTGTATATCGTAGGAAATAGAAATAAAAAATGAAGCTAACACGCGAGGAAAGTGAAAAGGAAAATATGGATATATCTCATGTGTTGTAAATAATATGCTCAAATCTATGAAGCTCTTTTAATGTTTGACGTATGGGGTCGTTTTATCAGACTATTTTGTTGTATGCCAAAACCTATCCATCTATGATTTTCTTCCAATCAGCTCCTATAAACCTTGTCAGACTTTTATTACTTTTAGAAACTCAATCTTAGGACATTTGAAAGACATGGGTTCACATTTACATTTTCAGCTGAAAATAAAATGGTACACCTTTGACATATGAAGGATGTTGGGATTTACTTTGTCTCAACATGACAAAAAATCGTAAATAAGCTTACCTAGTCAGTTCTCATTTATCAGTATTCTGTACCAATATAACAATTTTAGTCAACTTCAAAGCTTCAACATTTTGTTAATCTGCAACCAGTTTGCTAGTTATAATTAAATGAAATCGCAGTGTGGTGCTTATTGAGCTATGCCTGTATGGGAATTGCTGATATTGCTGATTATGTTTTTAGTTTTATTAAATTAAAGTAAAAACTTGACCTTTTCATTTGTCTTTCCACTTGACAAACTCCTGTTTACCAGTTGGTCTTCCCGGCTTTGTGGGATTAATTGATTGGAGTTGCCGAAAAGGTTTCAATGACAATGGGCAACCGCGCGATAACCAAATGAATGATAATTTTCTTCATGTTGAACCCACGGTGCAGAGCGAAGATAATTCTGCATCACATCTTTCCACCTTTTAGCTTTTAAGGGAGCAGTAATATTTAACAAACGATTATCAAAATCATACATATGAAATGATGACAGTAACAACAAATTCCTATTCATGATAATTTGACTTGAGTAAACTATGCAAAGGGAAAATTAGAAAAATACAAAATGCAAGAAGACAAAGTAACCTTGAGAAAACTATAGATTCTGATTATAATAGATAAACATAAGCGATTATATTGGGCTAAAGAGCAAGACAGGATGATGAAATGGGGAAGGTAAAAAGAAGAATAAACTTATTCGTGCTGAACTGATGTAGTAGTCGAGTCACATATTTTTGGTTAGTAAATGGTCAATGTTATAACAGAGTTCTTGTTAATTGTATCTACAGATAGTTTCAAGGAGTTTATCTGAACCTATACGTTCTCACAAGGACCTTGATAAAGATTCTGCTCCTTATTATCATAAAGCGGTGAAGTTCTATGAGGGATTTTCTAGGCAGCTCATACATCAAGGGCATGTCCTTGATATTTTTGCTTGCGCCCTTGACCAGGTAATATGTCGTAGCGGGTAAAGTTTAGATTTAAGAGAAAATTTATTACAAGAAGAAACTTACTCGTACGTTCACTACTTGCTAGGTTGGGGTTGCTGAACTTAAAGTAGCCGTTGAAAGGTCTGGTGGGTTAGTTGTGCTTGCAGAAAGCTTTGGCCATTCCGTATTCAAGGACTCTCTGAAACATGTTTTCCAATCTGGAGACCTGGATCTAGGTCTAGCATCGAAGTAAGCTTTCGGATGAAATAATTTGTCTTTGTGGCTCAGTATTTGGCTAGATCATTGTCATTAAATGTTTAACTTGTGGGTTATATCTTGCCTAGCTTATTGCTTTGTCACTGACTGTAAATATGATAGGTTTTCTTTTATGCCATTTCGTATAAAATCTCTATAATACTTCATCTGTTGTACATTTTTAACCTATACATAAGCATTATATGGAATGTCATGTACTTTGACTTTAAAAAAGAATTATTGAACGGGCTAATTATCAATCAGGTGATTCGTTGGAATCCAATATATCAAGTAGATCAGTGATTGAAAAATGATCTCGAAGTGCTCACTAAACTTAGTAATGATATCTTTCTGTTAAAAGTAAAAAAAAGTCTTGTCAAATTTAAGAGAAAATGTTAGGAATATGACAAATAAGATAGCTTGACAATGACGTGGCATCCATGTGGGTTTGATGTCAAAAGATTTTTTTTTTCCAGCTCAATCTTCTCTCTCACCATCCTGACTCTCTTATACACTGACATGATACACACTCATGACCGATACATGCATATACACACACACATACCCATGACCAGTGACCGCAAATCCAAAAGCAAACCAACTTTGTTTGTCTTCTTCGGTCTCTCCTACACCAGCTTCTTCAATTACTAACCCAATTTATTGGTATGCATTTATTTTGTGTTCTTCTCCTAATGACATGATTGATAATTATTTTGTGTTCAATTACTGATTGATATTTCAATCAGTGATCTTACTTGATATATTGATTCCTCCTAATGACATGATTGATAATTAACCCTTTATTAAACTAACAAGACTATTCAAGAATTAAAGCCGATAATTTATTTTGAGGGATAGGGAGAGGTATCATTATTCATTACTGATTGCTTCTTGAATCCCTGTCCTTCTAGCTGATGATTGAGAATATTATGATTTTTCTTGCCTCTTTGTTTAGGATTACCTTTTTGTTTTCTTCCAATCATCTGATGTAATTGGTCCAATAATTGTTTGTTGTATGATGATCAGTTGAAAAAGACTTTTTTAAAAGACTACCTTCTACTTACCCTCATGATTATAATTATAATTATTAATTTTGTAGAAGAACTGTGGTAGTACCTGTGGAACAGCCCAGAGCCTGAGGAATAGGTCCTAGTGTTATTGCTTCCTTTTCTTATGATATACAAATTATCTGAATAAATAAATAAATAATGATCATTGTTATTTTGTATGATGATCAGTTGAAAAAGCCTTTTTTAAAAGACTACCTTCTACTTACCCTTATGATTATAATTATAATAATTACTTTTGTAGATGGACTGTGGTAGTACCTCTGTGGAACAGTCCAGAGCCTGAGGAATAGGTCCTAGTGTTATTGTGTACTCATTTCTTCCTTTTCTTATGATATACAAATTATCTGAAAAAATAAATAAATAATGAACATTGTTATTTGCTATCAGAATGCAGATCTTTTTTCTTTCTTTCTTCATTATTACTATCATGATGATGATTATGATTTTTTTTTTTTTGGGGGGGGTGTGTCAAAAGATTAGGACTATGAATGCAAGATGAAATAAGTTTTCTATATAAATTTGAAATGTCCTACAATGCAAATGAATGCTGTAAACATCTTCATTATCATCTTACACTATGGTAGTCTTTGCCTTCATTTGAATGCTGATCGTAGGTTTCCATGCTCGTTGCCTTTAATGTTTATTCTAGTAATATTATACAAAACTTTGCATATGTCATGGCCCGTTGTGTAGTAGGTCACGTTTGTACAAAATCTACTCATGATTAGTAGCAAGCCTCATTAGATGCCAACATCAGTTTGTATACACTTTAACTCTGAAGAAGGCATAATTATGCATTGAAACGTTTAGGCTAGTTTTCTTGGCATGTAATTGTATGTGATAAGAATGGCACAAAGCTCTTTGGCATCTTAAACTATAATATTTGCCTGACCTTCCTTAGTGCCCTGAGTGCTTTATGCGATGTTCACGATTTTTTAAAACATTGCAGCGGAATTTTCGAAGTGAACTGCTCCAAGGATATTAAAGTTCAAGGCATTATTGGTCCCTGTGCATCACTTGAGAAGGTTAGTTGATACAAAGCAAGATATATAAAGAAAAAGGAATTATTGAAAGATATCGTAAAGATATGAATGGGCGAGTTAACTGCTGAAAATCATCTATTCAAAGACTTTCTCGACCAATAAGAAGAGTAATTCTCAAAGAAGTAACTAAATTCTATTTCTCATATAGGGGAACTATGGAGTATCCAAAGATAAATCTACTGACTATATCAAATCTTAGTACTCCCTTGACTCGATGCTTATTTTTCAACCTCCATCACCTAAGTAACTGATTATGTCAGATCTTCTCATAATGAACGTAGTAAGAGAGTCTTTATAATTTATATTGCAAAACATATTTTTCAATTGCTAGTGTTTCTCATCTTTATCCTCTTGGTGATTCTTGACATTAAGTTTCGTGGAAGGCGAGAACAAAGTTCAATATCAAAGGAATTAAGATACATTCTAGAAAGCATGAAGATCACCTTTAAAGAATTAAGATATGCTTTTAAAGGCAATACAAGTAGCTTATCCGAATGATGAACTCAATGTAATCTACTTGAACTAATACAGTTTCCTGAACGATATTTTGATTTTGTGTGCCTGTTTCTTCTCTTTCATTGTGTTCAACTTCAGCGAAGTCCATCTGTTTACATCTCTACCTTATGTTATCCTATAGTTTTCATATGTTCAGGACATCATAATGCAGGAGAAGTGGTGAAAAAACCCAAAGGAAATAATCATTTAGGAATAACTGGGAAACCAATACAAATATATGCAATACAAATTATATGCTTCATAAGTAACTAAAGATAAGTTAAGACAGCCTTATCTGTAGAATAAGTAAAAAACAAAAGCAAGTCATACGAAAATCCTAGATTATTCCTAGTTAAATATACTTTTCATACTATTGCCTATTGATTTCACTATAACTAGTCCAATGCATTTAAGGAGCCATGCTTTAGGTTAGATTCAGCGTGATGTTTATTACTTTTTTATGCAGAAAGGTCCTCTATGCTCTGAAACAGTTATTGGTCAGGGGAATACTACAGCATGGAAGATGTGTGGCCTGGATAAGTCCACTTCTTTGTGTTTAATGTTTGAGATTGTGAAGAAGGATAGCCCAGATGCTATTACTCAATCAGCAAACAACCAATTTTACTTCCAATTCTTGACTTAGTACGTATTCTTAGGCTTATGTTGTAAAGAGAATTTGTTTAGCTCCCCTGAATTGCATATCTCATACATTTCACAAATACATGCCTCAGTTATCAACACAGTAGTGGACAAATGAGACTCCGTGCTACCACTCTTTCCAGAAGATGGGTTGCTGGACCTGGAAGCATACAGGCATGCTTTTCTACACTGTTAAGTTTATAATATATATACACACGTAGTTGTTTTATTACAAATAAATAAACAGAGCATGTCCCTTTTTTTCTAAATTTGCACTGGAATGAATTCTGTTGACATGAGCATGTTTACTTTCTTTTGTTGCTTTTTCCGAATTAGTATTATTTTCTGTATGGCACACACAGCACGCATCACATATATGTGTATATATATGTTACCAATATACTGAAACCAACAGTTATTATATCCTTTGAAGCCACTCCCTATCTTCCCCACATTAGCATTTCAAGTGTTACCTCCCCCTTTTCTTTCAGTTATATCCTCAAAAATCAAATTCATATGTTTATGCAGATGTTGTTAGCTTCCATTTCCGTTAATATGGCCTCAGAAATGATTGATGCTCAATGAAATTTTTATATTTATTTCCTGGTTTGTGCAATTAATTGTTTATGCATTGGCTTGTTATATGTATTTTGATTTCATTATTTCTATGAAATCTAATCAGTATTTATTTTTACCTAAAGTACTCCCTCTTTACACCTTAGTTTTATATTAATGAGTCTTTCTATATCAAGTTGCTCTTTAGAATTTGATAGTCTTTAACAACAAATTTAGATTTTTCTGTATATTGCAGGATCTGATTGCGGGATTTGACCAAGAAGCAGCTGCTGTAGTCACTGCACGCCAAGTTTCTTTCAAAATGGAAACTGAGGTAGGAGAGCCTTTTTATTGAACATTTTAATCCTATGTGAATCTGTGTGTTGAAGCTTATCATGTCTAGATTTTTGCCAAAAATATTTCCTTGACCTGATGGTGGTGTTTGATACTTTGCTGCTTCCGTCCTTTGTCTTATTTTCGTCAATATTGTTTGCTGAAGTTATCCAGGTTTTTATTTATAATCACGACTCCTGATATGTCATTAGGCTCAGCAGCTCATAAATGCTGTAATGTTCAACATACTCAAGAAAATGAAGATTGTCAATAACCAAGATAAACTATCTTACCTCTCTCACCCTATTACCGAGTATATGATAAGATATACCAGAGACTTGCATTAGCCTCGTAGATTGTGGATTTCTGTTCAAGCAATATTGGAGATTTAGTCGTCTTTACCTATTTTAATGGTTTAGACCAAATGAAGATTATAGACGTAAAGCTTGCAAGAAATTGACGCGTAATTTTTTGCTCCCTTCACCAAGTTGTCTATTTTGTAAAAAGTTCGAGTAATTAAAAATAGTCAAAGTTGAGGCAATTTAGTACTCCGTTGATGGAGTTTAACTGATATGAGACATGACTCGGGGAAGTAATATGATTGGACAAACAAAAATAATCTAGTACAGGCAGGATTTTGAACAGATGGCATACACACTTGTGAGTTATATCTCTTATATCAGTTGAGGTTCGTACAATCTTATATTGTTTAGCTTTATGAAGAAACATTGAGTATGCTGTATGCATACGAATAGTTTTTTTCTATGATTACTTGCTGGCTCTGTTCGTCACTGTAGCTAGGTTGCTTTTGCCTCAAATTTTATGTGGCACAACCTTCGTATTTTATTATTATTATTATTTGTTACAGGTCTAATATGATATATGATACTCCTATCCAAAAATAGTTCTTTTATTTTTGCAAGTTAATCTGTTCCATATCCAAAAGCAAAGTCAATGCATCTTCATATGATTTCAGTCGATACAATTATTCATATCTTAATGTTTAAAGTATTACTGGTTACAAATTTACTAACGTGAATACTCTAAAAAATGCTTTAATTCAAATTTTGTGACTCGAGTTGTCAGGAACAGCTAGTACTAGTTGTAGTAAGGGTATTGTAGTCATTTACTATAGGAGGAGATCTAGTATAAATATAGCATTAGCCTTGTAATCCAGTTGGATGTTTTGAACTATTATCAGAAAATGGAACTTGTTCCACAAGTCTCTCTCTCTCTAGATTCTGTTATTCTCTCTCTCTCTCTAACTGAATTCTCTCTCTAGGGTTTATATCTCTCTAAAACTCACCATATCTCACCCGATCTCTTGCATTTCTAGCCTAGATTCTCTAGTTCCTTGCTTCTTTTACTGTTCTACACATTCAAATACATAGAAAAACACAAAAAACATTAGAAAAACTGGAAAATTACACGTCAAGGCATGGCACGAGTCAAGTTGACTCTTTGAAGTAGAAATGCAAGTATATCTTGAAATAGAGAAAAGTATGAATAATAGATTTTTTGCACATGTTCAGTATTGGTGATGATGCATTGAGACATGAGTACTTCATTGTTAGACATGTTTTCAACATTTGAGATTAAAATTTGAAATCTTCATGCAACATTTGAAATCTGAATTTACAGGCAGCGGTAACATGTTTCTCTTTGTGTACGCCATGCATAACTCTCTCGTTATTTTTTAAAGATAAAACATTTATTTGGTATGTTATTGCCTTTTGTGTTGAACATGTGCATCTTAATATTAACTAGGTGTTACTATCGATATGCAGGCTGAGTTTGATCCTATAAGATGGCTGGATAAATCATTAATCCACATGTGTTCTAGGTTCGGGGACTACCAAAAGGATAGTCCCTCTTCTTTTAGCTTATCGACACGATTTTCAATAGTTCCACAGTTCATATTCCATTTACGCCGTTCCCAGTTTGTTCAGGTATAATTTAATTTTACAAGTAACATCTTTTATTTTCCTGTAGTGTCAAGCCTGTCCAAAAGTAAGACAGTTAAATACTTGCATATAATTCTGCATCCAGGTTTTCAACAACAGTCCAGATGAGACGGCATATTTTAGAATGATCTTGAACAGGGAAAATGTCGCGAACTCAGTTGTGATGATTCAACCTTCACTAATATCCTACTCTTTTCAAAGTGCTCCAGAAGCAGCTCTTCTAGACGTGGCATCAATTTCTGCCGAGAGGATTCTTCTGTTAGATTCTTACTTTACAATTGTAGTATTTCATGGTTCTACTATTGCTCAGTGGCGAAAAGCTGGCTATCATAACCAGCCGGAACATGAGGTAATTTTGATTAATGTATGCACTTATAAACTATATGCATATTATATCTGTGCATAGTTAAACTGTCAACTAGCTGATACGATGATCAAGTTTGGGAAGGCGTCCACTACATCCTGGATTAGTGGGCTAGGCGATGCCTTTTAGGTTCTGGGGATCCTTAGGTGTCCTTTGGTCTCTAAAAAAAATGTCTTCTAGTATTTTTAATGCTTTTCTGGCTGCTTTATTTTCTTTTGGGCTCACAAGTGTTTCTTCATACACACACACACACACAAAATACAAAATTTGTTTCTGGTTTCGCAAATGATATTCTACTCTCAGATGATTCTGATATTTTGTTTGGTTACAAATTTAGTTCTTTTAAATTTGAATCAATATTTGCTTTCTTATCCGAGTGCTTCTATTTTCTTTTGGGCTCATAATTATTTCTTCCTATATATATGCTATCTTTTGATGCAGTGATATTATTGTATAATAGTATCATATAGTTGTATATCAGGAGAAAAATAACTAATATATGTGTGTGTGTGTGTAATTTATTAATACGCCTGATGGACGCCTAGGCATCCAGGCGGTTAGTCAGAGCCTTGGCTTTCCTTCATGCCTTAACCAGTGTGGGTCTGTGGAGTCTACTAGTTGGCTAGAAATGACAGATCACAGAGTGGATTATAAAATTAAAATAAATGTGAATGAATACAACGATTTTTTCCCAGTTTAAATTATACATTGTATATGATTAATAGATTTATTGAAAGCAAATATAGACCAGGATAGAAAAGAGTGTAACAAGGATGAAGAAAAAGAGTAGAATTATAATTTGAAAAAGGCTGGAAACTGTACTATGCGGTTTGTCAGGATTTATTTAATTTGTACAACTCTGTGATAGTAGATTTTGATAGATGGCATAGCACAGATATAGAGTGAGAAATAGGTACAGAATCTGTGGATCAGATGGGACACTCCTATAGAGTATGTGAGGATGAAATAACATGAAAGAGAATCACCAAATGAGTGATCTCATATTTTCATTTCAAATGTAGCTTAATCAGTTCATTAGAGTGTATATATATTTATAGATAAGCTCATGCTCACTTTTTGAATTACGTAATAGCATAGACCTGTACACTAGTCAGCATGAAACACGTTACTACTAATGCTAGAAAACTCAAAATTTTTTAACCCAATTCCCAGTCCTCTCTCTGTTGTGTAGTTTATTGTGTAGTTTATTGGCATGGCAACAGATCCTTAAGCTTCCTCAAAATTTTATTAGGTGGTTGTCCTTAAGCCCTTGGTGCTTTACCGTCTTTAATATAATTACCTTTCAATTTTCTGTAAAGGATGTCCTATCACTAAAAAAATCTGTGCAACTAATTTGTATGATTTACACGAGTCATCCTTATTTGACATTTTGATCTACTTAATTATACTTGCGCATTTGTACTACGTGTTGGGTATTTGTACTCTTTGTAATGTACAAATGCTTTAGTTTGTATACTATATTTGTATGTTATACTCCTGATTTCTCTACAATCTGAGTTTGGTGTGGAGGTAAATAGGTGGTTGTTAATTTTTTCGATATTTAACATGTTTTCTACAGGTGAGGGCTAATAAGCCACACAAAACATGGCTGGCTGTTTATGCTACTAGCTTAACTAGAATTTGTTACGCATTGTGATGAAAAATTAGCTTGTACTAGTGTATAATCCCAAATTTAGGACCACAAATTATTCATTCCCTCCACATCATATACTTCATCTTTGGTCTCTAGTTGATATGACAAAGGCAACTGGCCTCCGGAATTCAGATTGGCATTCTGATGTCTATTGCAAATATTCGTTCTCTCCACATCATATAACTTCATCTTTGGTCTTGGGTTGATATGACAAAGGCAACTTGCCTCCGGAATCCAGATTGGCGTTCTAATGTCCATTTCAGTTCAATTTTCATTTTTGTTTCATCCAACTATTCACTATTACAATTGCAACTACACATTTTGAAATGGTTGTGGGTGGCGCCTACTAAATCTGGAATAGATGATTTCAAACCTTGATATTTAGGTTTAAAGGTTTCTGTACTATTAAGTTTGATCGACTTAGGAATCATTCGCAAATGCACTTTCCTTGCAGGCATTTGCCCAGTTACTGCGAGCTCCTAAAGATGATGCTGATGCGATAGTAAAAGAAAGATTTCCAGTACCGCGTCTAGTTGTTTGTGATCAGCATGGGTCTCAGGTCAGTAATATATCTACTTTAAACAAGAAAGAGTAAACTAAATAAAAATGATGTTAATATGGAAAGCTGCATTTTGTCTGGTTTTTCAATGCATTTTATTGTGTCTTGGAAGTAGTTATATAGCTAAACTAAACTTTGCATGGAGTGGAAAGATGACCTGTCAGTTTTGTGGTATATCTATACTGTTAAATTCATCTTTTGGAAACTTTAGAAAGTTCTATGGAGCCTGGTTAATGGTCTGCTGATATATCCAATTCCTGTAATTTCGATGGAACACATGTTTATATAACCTAAAGCTCACATCTGCCTAGATGAGCGGGCCAATCCCTAAGGCTATGCTTGTTTCATGCGAAGGAGACCATTGACATAACTCTAAATTTATACTATGTTTAGTCAAGTTATCCCATGGACATAATTTCACTCACTTTTTAGTTCATTTCTCTGGATTTAATAATGAATAAGAAGAGGATGAGACTAATACTGCTCCTAAAAGAGCTAGAAAATGGTCATGAAATAGTCCATATGATTATTTTAAAGGATCAAGTTTGGCAAAATTAGTGGAAATTTTAAGTAGCTCAAAAGGCTTATAAACCTTGCACATAAACATAGCCTAAAAGTTCTGTTATCGTCATTTTGGATATGAAATATATAAGAATGAATTGGAAAGGGTTCCAATTAAGCATTATCTCTTTCTAATTGGTACCAAATGGTAGATTGGTCACTTTTTCAATGTTTTGTAAGGTGTAACTTGTTCATCCTTTTTACGCAACTTTTTGGCTTGTTTGAGATACAGACATCAGATATAACAACGATAATATACATAAACTGCTCTGATCCAAGGATTAGACATCAGATATAACAACGATAATATACATAAACTGCTCTGATCCAAGGACTAATACATTGTTTATGTGAAATTGTGCAGGCTCGTTTTCTATTAGCAAAATTGAATCCTTCTGCGACATACAACTCTGATGGCCCTCCTGTTCATGGAGGGGATGTCATCTTCACGGATGATGTCAGCTTTGAGGTATTTTTGGATCATCTTCAGCGGTTGGCAGTTCAATAGGTTTTGTCCTGGACAATTGTTAGAGGTTAGCAGTAAAATATAATACAAGACCTCCAATTTTGTAATATCTACTCTTCAAAAATTTGTGTACAGTAATTCGATGCATATGACTCCAGTTAATGTTGTTTAGTTTTTCACATAATCATGTAATGCTTATTTTAACAGCTTAATAATACAGTTGGTTGCATCAGTGATAAATTACTTAATACGAAGTTCAATTTCCTCCCACGATATATCTTTTATGATTTTTTCTCTGCCCTTTGTTTTTGTCCGTCTCCATCCACCATTCCTCTTTTATTGTTGTCAGTCTGTATTATTATGTAATTCTGGAAAAGCTCTGAACATGTATAGGCTGCATAGAGTGCCTGTACAGGGAATTTGGCTGACATCAAAATTTCTATGTGCTATTAGTCTCAGAAATAAGCTGGCAACCTTGATATATAATCTTTTTTTCCTTTATTTTACGTTGTCTGCTTTAAGTAACTACGTCTTTCTGCTGTCCTACTGCCTTGTTGGGTAGAACTAAAAATAGGCGTCACCAAGACAAATCAGAACACATACTGCTATTTCTACTTGGTTATGTCAAGGATTTTGGTCACCTTTGTTGTGTCAATGGTTTTAATTACCATAGATAGCATGACCATATTTATTAGCTGAAAGCTATCTCATACAGACTTTTATTGCATGTAAATTGAAATTGAAATTTAACTTTTAAGAGAGTGCACTTGCGGGATCTTTTGGTGCATGCATTTGTTAGAACTGTTGCGATGGCAGGCTAATGTGCTTCAATATGTGGATATTGAATTCTGGCAGGGGTAAATATTATTCTTGTACAGTTATAGGAACACTTGCTTTTACAAATTTACGAAGACATTACATAGTTCGCTATTGAAAACTATGGAAGTGTATCGTTTCTACAAATATGACTTAATGGCAACTACATATTTGCCAATTTTATTTAAAACTTATGTTCACCAGAGGCCACTGGTTTTCTTTATCTTTGTCTTGACTGATTGCTTCACGTACTGAGCTTTATATTCACATCCAACTGCTTGTACCAACTCATAAATTTCGCTATGAACTCTGGGGAGTGAGCTCAAATTACAACTATTATTGAATATATGTTAAGGGGAACTTTGAGGCATAAAAAAACCAAAAATGCAGACACATCAAGTATGGTGAAGCTAAAACATGTATGCACAGGGAAAAAACCCATGATATTTCAAATATGACCTGGTTGTACTAAGCCTATTAGAGTAGCCTGACTAAGTTATCGTAGAGCTTTCTTCAGTTACAGGCAATTTCAAAATATTCATGAGCAGAGATGAAAATAGTTACATAGAGAAAGTTGTTGCATGTCAAAATTATCCATTTTTAGCCAGGGGATATAGTACCATATTGTGCAAGTCAGGTTTAGTATCATTAGCACTGGTATATCTGCCTCACAGGATTAGTTATTAAAGATGCACTCACTTTGCTGTTTGCGTACCTTCAATTTTCATGAAGTGCTGAACAGTCCTTCTAAATTGATCATTATGTTTATCAGCCAGTCCCTTGGTTTCGTTATGAGGAAAACCAACACGATGCATACCAGAATCATCCCCCTGATCAGACCAACCCGATAAGAGTTAGTATTAGACTGCCTGCAATTGAGAAAACAGGATAAAATAGGGGGTAGGGTAATTGATACTGGTGGTTTATACATTGTAGTCCTTGTAGAGTTTGTCAATTTGCATCTGTAATGAATCGTCCAAGTGTTTTTTTAATTCTCCAATCAAAGTCTGCACCATGAAGTTCGTCGATAGTTAAACCTAAATGACATTTTATATTCTACATATAAAGAGTATAGGAATAGACAACTCTTACTTCAAAAATGAACGTAGGTGATACATTGTGTTCTGCGAGCCTTTGGAGTTCTCCACGGATAGCATATAGCCTGTAGAGAATAGAAAGATGTGTTAGATTTTACGTCTAAAATAGATAGCTAGTGGCATTGCACAAGCCGCCAAGGGAGGTCAGCAATATATTACATGTATCTTCAACTTTTTCTGTTTGATGTCACTTACTGCTGCGGACTTTGCTCTTTTAGTATATCACTAGCAACCTTAGCTATAGCATCTTCCCATCCTGTCATTATTTCTTGATCATCCACTAACTCAGAACTGCAATTATTGTTGCGGAAAACTGTATATTTAGATAGGAGAGGAGGGTGAAGTAACTGCTGAAACATAATCTCACAAATCACATATATAGTATTACGTTAAGCAACATTTTTCTGAATATGTATTACTTAGATCTCCAGGTTGCTTCAAATGAACGTATGGCTTGTCTTAGATTATTCTTGGAGTTATCGGCAAATTTCTCAGCCAGCTTATCTGAAAGCTCAATGCCTTCTTGCTCTGCTACAAACTTCAGAACTTTTACAATCTGGTAGAGGATGGAACTCTTAGTATGTATAATTAAAACTTTCTATGTAGCTTTCTACAAGTCAAAGTAGTGTCACCTCTTCGTTAGAAGGTGGGAGGAGCTTAACTACTTTGCAAAGGGGCTTAATTGGATGGAGTTTTGAGACATCATTGCAGCAAAAGAAGACCTTATTACATCCTGTATACCTTTCTAATAGCCATCTAATATATAATAGGGCATCTGTTGATAGTTTGTCTGCTTCATAAAGAATAATAGCTGCCAAAAAGCATACACACACGTTAAATTATGAAATTTCAAGTGAAACTGCAGAATTATTTCCAGTGGGGAAAAATTACCCCTGCAGTTTGCGATACTGCATGGCAAGATGTTGGGTAATTTGGTGCTTCTCTCCTCCATAAGTTCAACTATGACGTGCTTTTCATACCCGTTAAGCTCAGAAAGATTTACTTCTACATGTTGAGAAGATTGCTTCACATTTACTTGGATGCTTTTAACGGCTTCCCCCTGCATCAAATGTATGTGTCAACTTTGAAGCAAGTTTACTGTGAAATATACATCCAAATTCCAAAGTTATAAGAATATTAATGAATTGTTTTCTTCTGCTCATCACAGCAGCCTAACCCCTAACGTAAGGTCTCTAGTTCTTTTTCTCACACTGGTACTGTGGACTTCTGAGGAAAATGTATTTTCTCGGTATCTTGATCGCCATTTATCTGTAGACCTTGCTAGCTAATAACTGTCATAGACAAAACAAGGACGAAAAATGGTATAAAAATAATAGGGCTTTAGTTGGTGCGGATTAAGTTTACTAAAAATCTACCATAGCCCATAGGTCGTTTTGGGAGATTTATTTAACCAGTTGAATTGCTATAGAATTTTTAGAAAGAAAAAGAAAATTAGATGAATTTCTTTAGGTCTATACCACAAATTTTCTTATGAAAAATTCAATATCATCAATAACTGTCCACAATAAAACAGTACCATGTTTAAGAATGTTTGTAATAAAATCAAATTCAGTACCATGCCAAGTTTGAAGACACAGTATAGAGAAACAAAATTAAGTTACTGTAAGATTACCTTGAGTCCGAACACCTTGCACTCTTTTCTTGACTGATTAACATATTGCAAAAAAAAAAATCATTAGTTACAAACTAATTCTCCAGCTAAGTTATGTATATTTTGCGTCCAACTTAATTTAGGTAACATGTATATCCTTTTACCTGTACTTTGTCAGCTCCAAAGGCTTCGCGGAGCAGAGCCCATATCATGGTTCGCTTTCCCACCCCTGGTTTTCCTTCAAATATATAATGGGAACATTGTGCTGAATTCGCCTGCAAGGTTAGTATAGCTATATTATATGTAGGTCCTGCTATAAATCAGGAGAAACATAAAAACTTACAACAGAGGAGTTATCATACTACAGATTTCAGCCCTACAGCTGTATCTCGGTTGCATAGGAAATCTGTTAAAGTATAGGGCCGATAGCTGTCTGCCCAAGTGAACGACTTTCTTTTCTCCTCATTATCACTTAGTTCTGTTGCACTTGACATTTTTGTTTCGGATGTTTGTGCTGGCTGTGATGCGTGTGGTGACATCCTTTTCTCCCCAGTATCACTTTGTTTTGTTAAATTTGACTTTCCTGAATCTGATGTCTGTGCTCGCTGTGATACTTGTAGTGGCTTCTCTTTCTCCTCAGTGTCATTTTGTTCTGCTGCATTTGTCCTTTTTAATTCTGAGTTCTGTGCTGGCTCTGATACTTGTGGTGGTCGTGGGGTTTGTAGGCATGATGTTGGTAACTGTGGTGGTGCATGGTCTGTATTTAACTCTCTCTCCCTCAATGGCTTCCCTTCATTAGATGAATACTTTATAGTGTTTCCTTTGGTTGAGCTGCTTTTAACTTCTTTCCCCAAATCTACATCCTTCCAAATTCTTGATTGTGATGATGAGGAAGAAGAGAGAACATCTCTCTTTTCCCTGTTTTTGAAGAAGAAGCAAAACGTACCCAATTGTTGCATCTTGACAACAAAACTCGATCGGTTGCTCGAGGTAACAGAAGCTTTCTCATGGATCTCGATAACTGGGACTTTTTCTTTATGGATATCTAGGGTGAAGTCAGTTAGTCCTCTATAATAAGGACTACTAGTAAAATACCGCTTCTCCTCTAGAATTGCGTTCCTTCTGTTAAATTCCTCGAGGCCTGCTTCTGTCAAATCTGACGTGCCCTTCTTTCTTGTAAAGAATCTGGTGGCCTTCTTAGACCAGATGGATACTTTGCTTGTGGCACTGAGCTCCGAGGATTGGTCGGATGGTAGACCATCAAGCTTAGTGAGAACAGAAGTTGCCCCGTCAATCTCAATCGTTGGAATCTTCTCTTTATTGATATCTAGAGTGAAGCCAGTGAGCTCTTTATAGGAAGGACTGCTGGCCGTATGTTCCTTCTCCTGCAGAACTGTATTTTCCTGGATATATTCAACAGTACTTTCTTTGTTTAATTCCAAGTCATTCTTTTCTGGACTAGGTGTGACAACTTTCTTTGATCCAATATTGCCTTCCGTTATGGTGCTAGATTGCAATGGCTGGTCTGTCGGGAGAATGCTTTTCTCAGAGTTTATGCAGGTTGCCTCATAGAATTTGGTTGCTGGCATTTTTACTTTGTTAATATTTGAAGTGGAATCAGTGAGCCCTTTATAGCAAGGAGTACTCGCACTGTACCACTTTTCCACCATAACTGCATTTTCTTGAGTCATCTCCTCGAAGATCTCCCCAGCTAAGTCGGTGATCTTTCCTGGAGCGTTTTTGTCTTTCTTGCATCTGTTGGTGGGTTCTGCCTCCAGTACAAGGTCTGTCTTGAAAAGCAGAGAAGCCTCCTCATGAGTTTCGAGCACCTGAACTTTTTCTTTTTTAATATCAAGAGTGAAGTCTGTGAGCCCTTTGTAGTAAGGGCTACTAGAAGTAGAATATCTTCTCTCCTCCGAAACTATGTTCCTTCTGATCAATTCCTCAAAGTTTTCTTCAGGTAATTCTGACTTCTTTTTTCGTACCAGGATCTTGCCTTTCTTGGACCAAGTTGTGTTTTCTGCTGATGTGCTAAATGAGGAAGCTGCATGATGGATTCTGATTCCTGGAACTTTTTCTTTTTTGATGTCTAGAGTAAAATCCGTGAGCCCTTTGTAATAAGGACTGCTGCTAGCAGAATGCTTCTCAACTACTGCATTCCTTCTGTTAATCTCGACGAGACTTGCCTCAGTCAATTCTGACGACTTCCTTCCTGTTAAAAATTCAGCAGCTTTCTTGGACCAAGTGGTTCCTTTAGCTGAGGTTATGCTAGACTGCGGTGACTGGTCAAGCAAGATAAATTCAGGGCTAGAGAGGGAGAGGGATAGACGTTTTATGGATCTTTCGGGAGTAGATACGGGACATGGTATTGGTGGGCTCGGCATTGAAGAGCGAAAAAAGTATAAAAAAATAAAATTTATTAGGATGATGAGGAAGAGGAAACATATAAGGAGTGCTGGCGATGAACAAGATGGTCTTTTTTTTAACTATTACCTAAAACGAGCAGAAATCATATCACTTTCGACGATGAAACCAAGCAGCATCACAGGGCAATGAAGATAATGTTATAAAAGTAATGCCCACGCTTTGCATTTGTGAAGATTCAAAAGTTTGTCTTCAACTCTACAGGTTAAACATTGCTTATGGTTGCAACTTGGAGCAGAAGAATATGAAATAAATTTAGTTTACATAGATACGGGAGCGCGGGAAAATTTATCTTCACATATATTTGAGTAATTTATTTCAGTATAAATCTGTTTTGTTCTTGACAAAACCAAAGTATGACCATAGAATGATAGTGATTTTATTAGTTTTCTTGAATATTCTCGTTTCTTTACTTCTAAGAATCATTTGCAAAATATACCAGTCTGTATTATTCCTTGACAAAATCAAGGTGAAAATTAAAAACTAGTTTTATTTGCTTTAGTTTTGTTTTATTTGATTTAGTTTTCAAATAATGAAGATTTGAGAAACTGGAGAATATTCTGAATGAGTATTTGAAGAATTAATTAAATATTATTTTTTACAAGATTTTTTTTAAATATTAAAATTAGTCTTTTAGCTAGAGTACCGAGTAAAAACTCAACATGTGTTGCAATTTGTATTATGTAACTCTGATATATACATCTTTATATAATTATACGATCAAATTATTTATTTTGAATTAACAATTAAGGATCAAAATCTTAATAAACTACGTGTTTGTGAGTAGCAAATCTTCTTATAAGGTAGGTTTGCTGTGTGCGCGATTTGTCTGTGTACAATAATATATCAGCACATATTTCCTGATGGGTTCATGCAAAGGTGAAAAGATTAAAAATTAAAATTGGGAGTTATGAATTTTTATATTAACACTGGGAAACTTAAAATTTTTATGATCAGAGCTACTGTTGTAATGTATGAAAAAGGAAACATGATTCTTAAGTAACTAGTTCAAATGTATGCATAAAATATCCAGATTAAAACATCTCAACAATCCAATCTCATCATCATGCCTAAGAAGAAAATGATTAACATTTCTATTCACCATTTTAACTCTCTATCAGTAGCTAGATGAGCATCAATCACCATTTAACAGAGCCTCCATTTGCATCCTACATGAAAATACCAGAAGATTAATCAAACAATGATCCCCACAGATTGGTAGTATTATCAAATCATTCATTAATTTTCATATCTGGAAGTTATAAACTCAAGGTAGCTAACATTCAGAAGCTAATCCATGTTAAAAAAAAAATCTGAGAAGACATGTTTGATTATGAAGTCATGAACTCACAGCATATACAGATGTGCGTTTGTTAGCAAGTTCAGGATGTCCGATGTCACATGCATATGTACTTGTCTCTACTTCTTTTAAAAACAGATAATTAGCATTCATGGCATAAAAATTTAATTAGTAATGAGCATTTAGCAAGTAATTAAGGGATCACATTTAGGTTCATGTAATGATGCAAACTCTTACCTATCTAGTAACTGCTACTTGTTTGAGAGGCTGCATACTGCCTATCCACAACATCAATAAGCTTGTTAGCTATTGCACTTGCATATGCTGAGGAACCTTCATAGATCTGAAAATGAGAGGGGTAGGGGAGAAAATCCATGATCATCCATGAAATTTTTTCGAGAATATATAGATTAAGGATAGTATTTAGTTACACTAATGCATTATTGACTACCTTTGAATTGAACAGGAAACTGTAAAAATCACCAATAAGGCCACCAGCAACATGCTGAAGATCCAACTGAAGCTCATCAAGAACTTTTGACACAACCAACAAACTGTTGATCCTCTTCTGTTGAACCAGTTTAATAGTAACTTCATCATCAATAATCCTAACATCAACTTCAATGTTCTTGGATTTCCTCTGAAGCCATGAACTCCTAAGTGATGGCCCATTGTAAGCCTGGCCCATTTCACCATTGGGCTTGCAACTCTCCACTTCCATCCCAGATTCATCTTCAATCTTGTGCCTTCTCAATCTGTCCCTTTGGTACCTCTTTTTCTCCACCATAACTTTTAGCTCATTCACTGTTCTTTGAAGTTCTTTTATGTAATTAATTGCATCTCCCACAATTGAAGCTCTATCAGCCTATGTGTTTCACATTATATTTAACACCAGAAAAATAAAAACCACAAATAAGAACAAATTGATGTGCAGAATTTCAGAAACACATAATTATCACACTAATTAAGAAAACTAATAAGTATTCATAGACATGAAAATCACAAGAAAAAAAAACATAATGTGCAGATATTCAGAAACATAGAATTATTGTATTAACTACGAAACTAAGAACATTCAATCAGAAAAGACTAAAACATGTAATCAGAAACAAAGTAAATATATAATCACTTACAGATTATCACAAGAACATAATGTTTATCAAATGCAAAGTATAAGTAATGCTAGTCATAGTTCTTTACACACACAGAGCCATACCTTGGTTGGACTGGGAATGAGTTCCTTCAAAATAGTGTACTTGCCACCCAAATCAACCCTTCTTTGCCTCTCAGTACCCAAATGTTTAGTTGTCTTGGCTCCCTTTCCTTTAGCCAAAAAATTCATTTCGCTACCAAACTCGAAAACCCCATTATCAAATTCTTCATTTCCATCACTCTTTGTTCCTGGAAAAGACTGATGAAACAGTTCCCTGAACAAAGGAGTCTGAGAAGGAAGATTCAAATGAGACATTGGATCAAACAAAATGTTTGAACCAGACCCATTACCGACATCCCTGGAAAAAACAAACTTCTGGTTTGGATTTGTGAAGGAGATTGAAGAAAAGTTAAGCATGTCATTTGTTTGAGTGCATGGAGTTGGTGTCAAAAAGTAAGAATCAGAGCTTACAAAACTTTGGTTATGAGTAGTAAAATTATTGACCATTTGGGGTTGTTGATTAAAGTTCAAATTTTGATTATGAGTACCATCCCAATTAGCCATACCAGTTTTTTGCAACATTTGATTATCAATCTCCAACCCCATTTGGTTTTGATACTCAAATTCTAAGGCATCTTGTTGGGTATATGATATAGGTGGACTATAATCTGGGACAACAATTTGTTGACCAAGTGTTTGATCTTGAATAGAAGTTGGATCAAAGCATTCATTACTGTGTTCTGAGTTCAAAATCATGTTTGTTTTTTTGTATCTGCAGCAGTTAAAAAACAAAGAAACAAAAGTGGTAAAAAGGAGTTAGTACTTTGTACATGATCAAGAAACAGTTTATGATAGATGAGTATAGAGACAAAAACTGTAATAAATATATTGGGTTCTTAGCATTTAAAGCAGAATGATTGAAAACTAACCTTTTGATGTAAAATTTGAGATATTTGATGTTTTGTATATTGAAAGTCTTGAAAAAGATTGAACAACTTATTTTTCAAGAACAATGGTATTACAGAAAAAGACTCCAACAAGTGAGAAAGAATGGATATAAAAGGGAGGGAGGGAAGCGTGGGGTGGGGGATTTGTGAAGGGGCCTGAAAGCTGAGGTCTGAGGATATTATAACAGAGTATGATTTTTTTTTTGTGCCACAAAGGGGAAGTTTGTTACTGAGATTCCTAGCAGAGGGGACCACAACTCAAAATCTTCAGTATTTTTTTCTGATTTTTTTGTACAGGTATTTTGCTGCAGCTTGATTTCATTGTCCCACTACTTTGGTCCCTCATCATTTCATTCTTTCTTGCTCCCCAAACTACTCCATTTCCCAATTAGTCCATATCCTTTTAAAAGAAAAAGAAATAAAGAATGTATATGTAGACTTCAAAGAGAGTTATTTTTATATATATCAATAAAATGATTTGTAGTCTAACATGTTACAAGGTACCTATATATATCAATAAAATGCCTTAATAGGTCATGTTGTTAGGTATTACTAATACAATGATTCTGAAATGTTTGTTACAAAGCATATTGATGTATATACACAAACTTGGTTAACCGGAGAAGAAATGGTTAATAAGTAACCTCAATGACAAAATGTAAATTGTAATCAACATCTGGCCAAGAGGACAGAGGTCACAAGTTAGTTCATCATTTATGTAGGCAAAACTGCCGTACGAAAAAGGGAATGGCAGATGTTTCACTGCCAAAAACTTCAAATATGTAGGACAACAGTACTGTGCATTTTATTTTGATTTTTAAATTTCTGGTTAGAACCCACATGCAAGTACATGTGTTACTCTACTTTTTACATACACATGTTTCTAACCCAATATGCTGATTATGTTTTGTTTCTTTATATTTATGTACTTCAAAAACAAAAGAAAAGATGTAGCCCCCCTTCTCTTTTCTTGATTCTTTCCTTTTTGGTTAATAGGTATAAAATACCTAGAAGATTTTTGAACAAATATATCGATATTCTAGAAATGGAGGTTCTGGTTTCAGGAGGTAGGAATATTAGCAGCTAAATCTTATGCAGACAAGCATCTGGAAATTTAAGCATGCTCTATTGCATTCATAGAATAGTGATTTTAGAATATATTAAACTGTTCTAAATTATAAGAACTATATGGTCCAAATTCTCTGTGTCAATAGTACAAGTGTACATCTACAGTAGTAACCAAGAGAATACGGTAAAAATGTATGTACTGTTGCTGAGGTGTGCGAGATTGAGCCATTGAGGCACCAACTGTAATGTATAAAATTTAATAATATTAATGAGGCATAGAAAATATTTAAATCATGAAAATTTGGTGCCTCGATTTGTATACACATTTCATGTCACTAAATCAGATAATTAGTAGTTTGTTCTCAGCAGACTCCTTGCAAAGGAAAATATTTTCTTCCCTTCATTTCAAAGAATAAAAACTGGAAAAATGAATAACAGGACTGATTTCAGTACATAATAAAATAAAATAAATTAATTAAAAACTAGAAAAGTGAATGACAGGACTGATTGCAGTACGAATTCAAATAAAAAAATTTAAAATACAAACCATTTGAAATTTTTATATCTTCTAAAAACACATTTTTTGTTAAAAAAAAAAATTATGTGAAAACTAAATCAGAAAAGTAACAACTTAAAAAACGTCAAGTAAATAAAGGATTCTCGTTGGTTGAACACCCCCCCCCCCCCTAGTCTCTCTCTCTCTCTCTCTCTCATTCTCAGGTATTCTCTGTGTTGGTTTCCCTTCTGGAGGTTGAGCAATGCAAGGCATGTTTCCCAACAGCCAACAACCCTAGGTTTTATAAAACAACCAATATGGTTGCTTAATATCTCACGCACATCAACTAATTATGTTATTCAACACGTCTACGACAACATTAATAATTCGTTTATTTCAACGTAAACCAACTATCCCAACTTCTTTGGAAGTGGGTTACTCTATTTGGTGTACTAATTTTTAAACTGAACAAAGAAATTTTAAAATTCAAAGTTCCCATATTTTTGTAGAACACAAGCTTAATTAAGCCACTCAGAGTCACCACAAACTAGATAGGAGTATTTTATATTAGCTATAAAACACAGATGCTTTTTCCGAGTTATGAGCTTTAACTTGATTCTAAATAAGTGCAAATTCACTAAAATATTACAAGGTCGGTCAAACAACAAGGTTTAAAGAATTAAAGGCAATTCAGGGACATTCTACTAAATTTTTATTGACGAAACTAAGCAACTGAAGGGAACCCTACAACATAATCCTTGTTGGACAGACACTTTGAAGAGTTTAATTAGCCTAAGCTCCTCAAATTCGCCTTAACAAATTGCGCCAACTTGAGGCAAGGACTTCCAAAACTGAATTGTTGGACTTCAACAGCAAAATAGAACGAAGATCATATTCAGATTTCAGAGTGTAGGTGTGTTCACATGTGTAAATACATACCAACGCGAGACAAAAACCGCAACCACTACTTGCTACTAATGTGTGCAAGGAAAAAACATAAAAAGTTGAACCCAAAGCAACTACTTTGTAGATAAAAGGTTCACCGTGTAGAAAACACCTTATTGAAAAATTTGGTTTTCTTGATTAAATATGAACAGGCAAATGCTAGAGTTCCAAAAAAATTCCAAATGTTAAGTTGGCAATGCCTTTGCCAAGTATATAAATAGAATGGACCCCCGGGCCCCGCGTTTGCACATAGACACCACCAATTAAAACATCTCATTTGTCATTTGAGAACAATTTCGGTACCCCTAGCACTGCTCATATGGATATACGATCTGTTCATATTCCAGAGTCCACAGCCACAATTGTCCTGTAATTAATCAAAAAGAACCAAATTCTGAACAGGAATTTGACACTTTTGTGAAGTAAAACATTGTCAATACATGTAGTTCTATTTCACATTTCCATATGCTATGAATAATGGATCTCAGATAATATTTAATTATTCTGTAGAGAAATGCATGAAATAGCTAATATGCAAATAATTTTCTTCTGTTTAAATGTATGCTAATAATCAATGAATAGAGAATGGTGGAAAGTGTAGCTCGGATTTGGTGTGAACATATATATACTTGCAAACAAGCTGTTCCTAAAGAACCATGTTATTTCAAGATAACATAAGTAAAAATACAGTATGCATACAGCTGCAAGTATATAAACAGTTAGTTGAGTGAGGAGCTGGATATATATAACTTGGCTGTACAAACTTGTTGTCCCCTCTCAGTATCTCATATATAAGCCTATATTGTTTAAAACAGATCATAAGGACTTGCTTAACGTGTTAATTGCTTTAACAGAAAATTGTTAATGTAAGCATGTCCTCTCCCTAAACTGGAGTCTGCCCAGAAATATCCAGTAATGTATTAGTCCCCCAGGTCCTGGGATCGCTTAACATGTTCCTTGAATAATGCCATTGTCGGATAATTTATTGAAAAATGTCAACATACTTTATTTTGCAATCACACACCTGCCTGTGTACAGGAGGCAAGGAAGTGGGCTATTCAGTATGTGCCATTACTTAAGAAGCAGCAGATTACATAACATATAAGGTTGACAAGTTGGACTATAAATTACATTATAATTTAATATATGAGAGGAATACACCATGTAGAAGCTACAGTGATAATCTTGTGCCGTAAAAGAATGTACATTCGAAACTCGATGAACTTCAAAGTTTTTAGGTCTAACCTTAGTTGTGAAGGAGACGTGTAGACAAGTTCCGAGGTGCTAGGCACGTGTTATTAACTTTGGCATCTTGACTCATTTGAGCCGTCATCCCGATGATTTGTAGGCCGAGTGCGAGAAAACAAATCAAGGCTCCTTCAAAAGAGAAAATAAAAGGTAGAGGTATTATTTATCTAGAAAAAAAGTACAAATATTAGCTTCATTAAGAAAATATAATTAGGCTCTTTGGCTGCGGGTTGGGTGCTAGAACCTACAGAATTTGTTTAAAAAAAACTAATACATTCTACCAAATAAAAATTGGCCCTTGGACGTAGTGATTTTTTCTGGGCGTAGTGTGGCATAGGTTGTACCGACTGCACTGGGCCAAGCCAAGCATGACTTGAGGTGATGCATCTTTGTTGCAGTGTACACCAACTTGTGACTTGAAATATGTTAGTTGCATGACTTGTGAATTCAGGCACAAACCAGTTAAATCTATTATGCCAAAGGAATATTAGACGTCAATGTAGTCAATGCAAGAAAAAGAAACTTACATCTAAGACTATATGGCTTAAACAAAAGATATCACAAAAAGGAAAGAAAGACATTCACACTTTCTAAACTTGTAAGACTGTAAGCTGACTTTGCAATCCCTTACCGATAATTTCTTATATTTTCATTTTCTTAAAGACACAATATTCTATAAGACTATCAACCATTTGGTTTAAAGCCTTAATTGCATATTTAAGCTTGCATTTGACTTAACACTTGAACCCTCATCTTAAATTTCTGTCAATTGCATCTCGACATATTACGTGGTAATAAATTAAACATTTGTTCTTGATATGCTAGCATAAGATCTCCAACTTTAAAGCCTTGTCCTTCTTTCAAATCGACCCATGATTTTTTTCCTAGACTTCTTCTCTTTCACACACATTTGCCTCCACTGAGTCTCAAGATCTCAACCTTTGGTAACTAAGAACGAGGAATATCAGCTAGGCTAAGCTTTGCAGATAACCAAACCAACATATTGATGTAGAAGGCCATGTATAGTCCATATGTCAAGCAACTCTTAAATTGGCACCTGATAATGTAAATTAATGAACATGCATTTATGCAACTAAATTCAAGTTGAAAAGTATGTAAATCGCTCTTTGCATACCTTCGCTCTCACAGACATTTGGAACTTCATTATGCGGTAGCATGGCCATACATAACTTCACCAACAGGCCAACCCAAATCAATCTGCATGCCGCTTATGCAAAACCATTTAAAATTAAGTCATGCAGCAAACTGCTAGAACAATCTTCTTGCTGCTCTCAGAAATGCAAAAACAAGTTAGTCATCCAAAGCCAAGTCAATTTCAGTTGTCAAATCCTTAACAAGAAATATAATCTTGTGTCCATACGGAAGATTGAAAAATTACCTTGATCTCTTTCAGGCTACTGCTTATGCCGGACTGGTGCCCGTATCATAGTTCGAAGTTCTCCAAGAATACTACGTCATGATACTTCCATTGACAATCTTAAATAGTTCCACGAACATTCACTTCAAATGTTCAGATTCAATTCATTCCCAACTGTCGATTGGCTTAAGCACTACTTTCTTTAACAGCTACATCTCATGCAAAACTTCCACGTAATCATAAAGTATATGTATATCTATGAAATACTAAAACAATAAGAAACATATTTTTAGCATTCCTCAGTAAACTCTTAGGCCAGGCTCCTTCATGACTACAAAGAGAGATTCCAGCTCTTTCCTTATGTTCTCCGTTTGGGGATGAGATTTGTCCCTGTATACAAAACGATATATCTGACCTTTCATTTCTATCCAACTACAGGCCAATTCTTTTTTTAAACCACTATGTTCCAATGACATTCTGATAGCTTCTGTATCGTTCCACATTCCTTTTGCAGCATATATATTTGAAAAAAGTACACTTGTTCCTGTAGTTTGACATTGCATACAAGAAAGCTTCTGCATCATACGTTCAGCCAGTTCAAAGTTGTTATGAACTCTACAGGAACTTAGTAATGTTTCCCAGGTGTATCTTGGAACATCTACAGGTGATTGTTTAACTAGTTCATAAGCTTCAAAGAGAAATCCCGATCTCCCAAGAAGATCAATCATACAAGAAAAATGTTCTGCCTTCGGGAATAGATTCCAGTCTCTCTCCATGGACATAAAGTAATTCAAGCCCTCGTTAACCATGCCTGAATGAGAACAAGCAACCAAAAGACCAAGAAATGTCACATTATCTGGTCTAAATCCTTGCTGAATCATATGATTAAAGAGCTTCAAGGCTTCGATTGCTGAGCCATTATATGCATGTGCCACAATAATTGCATTCCAAACTACTGTATCCATATTTACCATCCCCTTAAACAACGAAACACCATCATTCATAAGCCCACATTTTGAATACATCGATATTATTGAACTTGTTACCATAGCATCACTTTCATATCCAATCTTAATTACAGAAGCGTGCATTGCTCTTCCAAAACCATGTACTGCAAGTGTGCCACAGGCTGACATTATACTGGATAGTGTCCCCTGATCAGGTTGAAGTCCAGTTTGCAACATCAGGACATAAAGAACAAAAGCTCCCTCACTTTGATCTCCAGAAATAATTGTATTCCATGAAGTTCTGTCTTTTTGTGGCATCTCCTTAAAAAAATTGCGGGCCTGAATCGTATCATTCTCTTGCACATAACCTTGCAGTATAGAGTTCCATGACACTATATTTCGCACCGGCATGTCCCTGAACAACTCAAGAGCATCTCTCAACATGCCATTCTGTACATAACCACTGATCATACAGTTCCATGTAACAACATCTCGACAAGGCATGTCGTCAAATAATTTACGAGCCTCTCTAATAAGATTATTATCCAAATAACCCCTTATCATAACTGTCCAAACCACAATATCCTTTTCAGGCATCTCATCAAACAACCCCCGCGCTTTCCCCAACTCCCCATTTTTCAGGCAACACATTATCACACTCGTCCATGACGCTACATCACGATTAGACATCCCAATAAATAACTTGTACGCAGCATCAAAATCACCATTTTCAGCATAACCCGACAACATAGCATTAAACACCAACACACTTCTATCCGGAGCACGATCAAACAAAACCTCAGCCTCACTCACAAGCCCTTGACGAAAACACCCTTCAATCATAGTAGCCCACGTTACACAATTTTTTATCGGCATTGCATCAAACAATTCCCTAGCTTCTTTTATTCCCCCACGACTTACATACCCCGACAACATTGCATTCCAACACACAATATTCTTGCTACTAATAGCATCAAACAAACGACGCGCCTCTCCTAAGTCCCCAGACCTCACATACCCAGTTAACATAGAAGTCCAAGAAACAACATTTCTGTAAGGCATTGTATCAAACACCTTGCGAGCATACAAAATCTTCCCATTCCTAACATACCCAGAAATCATACAATTCCAGGTGACAAGATTCTTGTGGGGCATTTTGTCAAACACTTGGACTGCAGAATCAATATCACCACATTTGAAATAGGTAGTAATCTTTGTGTTGAAATAATACAATGAACTGGAATGACAATTAGAGCAGTTTCTGGTAAATGTAGTAAACAGATTAAACTTGTATTTGACATGCATAATAATCATAAACAAAGTTCAAAAATTATTTCAAAACCCTTTTTATTAAACTTGTACATTTCGAGTAAGTTCATTATATTTAGCTATAGCCTCTTGTACTTTTCTTATTTCAAATTTTTTTTTAATTTTTTCTAATAGTTACTTGTATATTATTATTATTTCTAACAATATTTAATTAATTTAAATTTATAAACAATCTAACTTAATTTAATATAATTATTAAAAATAAAAGAGGCAACAAATTTTTCAATTATTTTTTAATTTTCAAAAACATGTAAAATAAGATGGAGGATATATTCAGGCCCCGTTTGTCTGGACTTATAAGCAGCTTATAAGCTGAAAAATTTGGTATATATGTACTTTTTCTGAAAATAAGTAACTTATTTTCAAATTTGAAAATAAGATTTGGTCTTAAATTTCTAAAATAAATATTAATTTTCAAAAAAAATATGAAAATATTTTTTTTAAAAAAGTAACTTATTACTTATAAGCTAAGTCAAACACCCCCTCAATAATATTGGTCATTCTTTAAATTATTTTTATTAATAATTTCATATAATTAGTATGTAAATATAATATGATATAATATAATAATAATAAGATATTATTTTTATTTTAACTTTCATTAACTAAATAAAAATATTATATATATTATTTATTGTTTTATTTTCTTATTTACCGTTTTATTTTTAATTTTGTATGTTACCCCTAATGGATGTAGGTATATTACTAAATAACTTATTATATTATATTTTTAATGATAATTTATTTAAATATAATATCTATGTGTTTTTTTAATCCAAAATAACAACCTTCTCTTCCTCATAATTTATATCAACAGCGGCTCAATCAGTATTATGAAATGGGGGCTCAATCAGTACTATTGAGACACGTCACTTAAAATAACAGTTCGATATTATTATTTTGCATACAATGACAAGAATGAACTCTGATCACAAGAACTAAATACATTTATAATTAATTCATTAAACATATAAAATGAAAATGAAGTTAGACGACATTTGTTGTAGCGAATATTATATTTAATTAAATTTAAAAAATTTGTGATTGTTGACATTGGAAAACGTACTTAATATAATATTCACTTGAATATATAAGAAATTAATTTTATTAATCTCAAATATATTCGCATAATGAAGTGTTCTTATCTAAATTATTTTAATTTTATCTTTAACATACCTCCATTTGGGTGATTCTTATTTTTAACATAATTCAGAAACATTTGTACTCGAATATAGACTCTAAATGTAAAATTAATATATCAAATGTTCAACACAAGTAACAATATTTACTAAGTCTGAACTTTGATGATTAACTAGAAATTAAATTAAGGAGTAAAAAAAATTTTGATGACAATATTTTAAAGTAGTATTTTTATCATATGTCACAATTACGGTTGATTTTAAATTTAGAATACCAAAAAAGTAAAACGGTATTATTTAATACCTTAAAACACTCCATTAATAAAAATAAAATATTTCTTTTATTTTTCCCTTTGCATCAATATATATATATATAGGGTCCTGCTCAAATAGAAAATAGTTTAAATGAGAAATAGAAAACCTTATCATTATACCTGCCGCACCCACACACAAATTATATACACCCTCACACACACAATCCCATCTATTCTCCTCCATTTTTAATTTGATTTTTCCCGTTAATTGGCAAAGTTTTTTTCAAATCTAACTTCACCACATTTTTTTTCATCTCCCAACGATCAGTTTTCATACCATATGTGCTATATTTCGGCAAATATAATTTATAATTAAAATAAATTCGTCACTTATCAGATTCAAACTTCAATCACTAAATTATATTACAGAAACCACTAATTTGTATTATAGAAATCACTAATTTGTATTACAGAAATCACTAAATTATATATCCTGGGTTCACAAAAAATAAAGGAAATCGTTGAAAAAATAAAAGTCACCGGAATATATCACATATGGTATGCAAACTGATTGTTGGGAGATGGAGAAAAATGTGGTGAAGTTAGATTTGAAAAAAACTTCACTAATTAACGGGAAAAATCAAATTAAAAACGGAGGGATTGTGTGGGATTGGGTGTACGAGGGTGTATTTGATTTGTGTGTGGATGCACCCCCTGCCATTAGATTAGATTGAATATATGGTGTAGATCTTATTTTCTATTTTCTATTCTAAGTTATTTTCTATTTGAGCAGGACCCTATATATATATATGGCAAACTCTAATTCAAATTCCAAATCATATAGGCCGTTTTTGTAAGACTCGAAATCTCGTAAACACAGCTTCTGGTTGAGCCTGTCACCGCTCAATTACTCCCCTCAAATGCAGCAACAAAACGTAAATGAATAATAAAATTATGAAATTATACACAACATCAACATCATCTGACCTGAGGGATCGAATTCTTTCACATGCTGCTCAACTTTTTTCTTTCCCTTAGATTTTGGATTTGAAGATTCGTGAATTTTATTGAATTTTCCTATATATTTTTTATCTTTTAAAATCTCACATAAATATAAGAGATTCCACTGAATCCTCTACGTGGACTCTGGGAAATAGCTATACAATCAATTAAAATTTGTGGATTGTTAATAATATTTTTAAATCTGAATTGAATACACTCCAAGGAAGTCAAAATTCTACTTGATTAATTTGTAATAGTTTTGAATTATATTATACATATATACACAAATTTTTATATTATAATCCAAGGAACATTAATCTTTATATTATAATTATATATAATTTTTAATTATGTAATAATAGTTTTGAATTATTTTATACATATATACACACGCGTATAAGATATTTTAATATACAATTTAAATTTTTAATAAAATATAAAAATTACATATCTTTAAAATAAATTTGAATTTACAAAACACAATTCAAATGATTATTACTAATTAAAGATATTGAGTAAGAATCATTATAAATATTAAATAATTATATTATTTATAACTTACAAATATTTTTTAAATTCCTATTTTAACCCTCCTTTCTTCATTAATGTACATTAATAATTATATAAGCAAATTCATAATAGTGTGATATACTCACATACATGGACGTGCTATTTTATATTTTAGTTACTGATGTAAATATTTTATAAAATATAAAGATTTATTTGTATTTAACTTTAATTTAAATTTTGAAACATATGCTCAAATTATTACAATTTAAAGATATTGAGTACGAATAATTATAAGAGTAAAATGTTTCTAAATTTATTTTAGATGACTTACCTAAATTTAGAAATATTTTGAGTATAATAGAATTTGTCTTCTTTTATTTATAATAATAATTTTGATATTGTATTATAATACTCATAATTTTAGGTAATTAGCTAAAGTTAACTTTGAGGCTATTAAATCCTAATTATAAATATAAATCAATTTTGTCATTTATAAATTTAAACTTTTGATGTGATCTTAAAAAAATTATTTGTAATATTAGGTGAAAAATTATATAACAAAAGATGATAAAATTATTTTATACTATTTAAAATATTCAAATGCATATTTATTATATGTAATCAATTCGAATTCGTAAATTACATATATTGTTTTATAAAATATTTATAATAAAATAATACTTTACAAAATAATCACATTATAATTTTATTGAATAATTATACCAATGGGCTATCGTACGATATCAGCAGTTACCAAAGGTCATTCTGTTTGTGCATAGCCCAAACCCACAAATTTTGTTAGATCCAAGTTGAAAAATACTCCGTATAAAACAACATCATTTATTTAATTAAAAAATATTCTCTCTCTCTCTCTCTCTCTCTCTCTCTCTCTCTCTCTCTCTTTCCCGCCCAAATCTGTTAGAAACAAAACAAACCCCCTTGTGCTTCAACCCCCATTGATAAACTCCGTCATCTATATACATACATACACAAACAGAAGGAGGGAGAAGCATTGAAGAAAGATGGCAATAAGGTTTCTCCATTTTGTTGATAACAACACACACACCTTGTTCAATCTCTTCACTTTCTCCTTCCCAATTCTCCTCATCTCCATCTTCCTCACCTGGGCTGCTTCCTCTTCATCTCTCCCCTCCGCCGCCACTTCCGCCTCCGATTTCCTCTCTCCCCGTGGCTACTCTCTCTTCGCCTCCGCTCTCCTCTCCCCTTCCTTCAACGCCACCGGCACTCTTCTCGCTCCACCTGACTTCGCTATCCTCCTCGCCGCTAAAACATACCCCCACGCTCCCCCACGCTCCCCTCTATCCCTCTTACTCTATCACACTCTCACCGTGCCTCTTTCGTATCAACAACTCTCCTCCATTGCTGATAACTCCCAGCTCCGTACGCTCTCCGGTGACAACTGTTTGTTTCTTTACAAGAAGAGTAACGGAGACGTCTCCATTGCCGTTAACAAGAAACGGAGCCTTTCCGTTAACATCCGACAACCCGATCTCTACGTGGACGATCATCTCACTATCCATGGCATCGACGCTCTTCTCGATCCTAACCTTGCTTCCCCTTGTTCTGTACTCAATCATCCGACGCACGGGATAAAAGCACACGTGGATCGGATCTTTCTTGATCATTCAATTAGGGCTTTGAAGCGAAGAGGCTTCACTGTTGTAGGAACAGCCATGGCGATTAAACGGCGTCAGTTGATGGAGTTTAACGGCGTTACTGTTTTTGCTGTTTCGGATGCCAGTTTGTTTTCTGTTAGTGACGGATTCCGTTACGATTTTAGTCATCACGTGGTTAAGAAGCGGACGAGATTGACGGAGATTTCTAGGGCTCCGGTTGGTACGGTGATGGAGACGATGAATCCGAACAAGAAGATTGTGTTCGGAGAAAGTGAAGGCCGTGTGACGGCTAATGGAGTGGAGGTCAATGTCACGGAGGTTTATCACAATCGCTGGATTGTTGTTATTTCTGTTTTGCGAAGCTTAGACGACGTCGTTGTATCGTCGGACGCGATTACTGATCAAGCTCTGTCGCCGCCGCCGGAGATGAGTTTTAGCGGCGTATCTCCTATGTTTGGCCCCTCTCCGTCTGAATCGACTGGAGTTCCGTCGATTTCACCGGATTCTGAATTGGTTACATCACCGGCTCAATCGCCGGATTCTGTTACGGTTACATCACGGGTTCAATCGCCTGATTCTGTTCCTTCGCCGTCTACGATTTACTATGATGAAAATGTGGCCGTGAATTTGTCTCCAATGAGCAGGAATGGCAGAGAGTTAAGTCAATCGCCGTCTCCGATTGCAAGTGGCGAAGCAAACGCCGTGGTAGAATCAGCTCCGTCGAATTCACTATCGACTGATGAATCTGCTTTAGCTCCGGGAAGTCCTTCACCGGCTTCTTCTCCCGATGAATATAGTGTACCGAACGAGCGGTGCTTGTCGGAAGTTTTAGACGGCGGTGACTCAGCCGTCTTTCTCGCCGCCGTTGAAGGAGAAGATCTCTTCTGTCCGGTGAATGTACGGAGAAAGCTAGATGATAGTATTTCTGCTGACGTGGCGCCTTCTGTGCCGTCTGATTTGGTGACCAATCCCAAAGAGAATAAATCTGAGCCGTTGATCACGTTGGAGGTACTATCAGAATCCAAAGGCGATGATGAGGAGAAGAAAGAGTTTAAGAGGGAAGATCAGTTCATGGCTGATGATCTCTTCTTTTACACTTGATATCATTTTACTGCCACGTGGCTCACATTGTGTAGATAGATACGATCAAATTCAGTGAAGTTTTAGGAAAAGATCATGTTCCTGCTTGTATCAATTTGAAGTTGTGAATGAAATTGCAAGCACTGTTAATCTGTTATAGAATATATGTTTTTCCCAGTCTTTATTTGTTAATTTTCTTAATTACACCAAAATTATAAAATTAAATTAAACAGCAAAACATTGAGAATCATTTCAGATAATTTAAGTGCCAATCATACAAACAAACAAAAGTTTGAGATGCAACTCAAAAAAAAAAAACAAAGCTACTTTTAATTTGACTGTCCCTGAATACTAAGCTATGGCTCCATTCCATCAATATGTGGTCTCCTCTCCTTGTTCTCGGGCAATAGAAGCTGAGAGGATGCTGAGATCACGATTCAAGTATGTCAAGGCAGCTTCACACTCCGAGATAATCCTTGTAACAGATGTTGGCTCTCCTCCAACTGTCTCGGATGCTCCTACTGCTACGGCTGCATGAGAGTCTCGAAGGTTCCTCAAGTTACCTAGGAACTGCCAGATGCAAATAAAGACACACAGGGTAGTACCAATTTAGGAGTTGTACATTGGTGCCTATTTATATATAATCATTGTCCACATGATAAACAGATGCATGTTTATGTACTCAAATAGAAATATATCGTTCATTCTAATCTGACTGAATTTTATTTGAGGGCCATAGGAACAAATTGCAACCTACAAGGTGTGCAAAGATTTATAAAAAAGTGAGCTAAAAAGTGTTGTTGCCTACTGTCAATGTTGGAGCCTGGAGGTACAGAGGGAAAGATAACTGATGAAAGTAGTCAGATTTTAAATATAGAACCTTTCCAAACTCTTATGTAGTATTAACAGTAGAAAAAACAAAAGAGAACTAGGTTGGGACTCCACATAGCATGTTTATTAGACATAAGCACAACATAACTATATAATGATTTACCCATTCCAAGTATAAAGCTTAAAATTTGGGACATAGAAAGCTCTACAAAAATGATAAAATTAGAGTATCTGATGATAGGTTGAATATGGAATTATAGTTGCATTAAGTTTTCAATTCATGATTAAAAACAATTGTAAACTGCTATCTGTATCTGGCAAGTCAAGCATTCAAAGCATATATCTGCAACATAATATTTATACCTTCAGAAGCATCTTGTATGCCTCCAAGAGTCGATTGGCAGCTGGCCCAAAGCCATGCAGTTGTGGAACCTCCATCATGTGTGTCCATGGACGAATTTCCTATGGATAACAAACATCTAAACTTGTTACAGACCATATAGCATACAACACAAAGTAATACATGTGTTTAAATGATTTAGGGCCTTTAGGCCCAGAAGGTGATTACATAAAGCAGTAAGGTACATGCTAACACAAGCTTTACCTTTTTAACTAATATTTGAAACCACATCTAGGATATATCAATTCATTACATGGTTAAGTTGAGCAAGGAAAACAATAATACCTTAGTGTAAATAACGTTGAAGGATTTAGCAGTTTCTAGAAAAGATTCCAAATGCTTCCGCAATTTCAATTCCACCTCCACATAATCCTCGTCAGGGTTGTATTCATGCTAGATGCAAAAATTACCGGCATAATTATTTTTTCAAATACCAGCTTTATGGAAAGAACTAATATAAATACACGTCCATGCCAAAGGATGATTGCAGCATTAAGCAGATCTACCTTTGATGCCAAGTCATCAACCATCTCTTGAAGGCTTGACAGTCTATTTGATTGATCTGATAGTTGTTTCTCCAGATCAGATATATCTGGCCTGCAGATAAACTTCGGTAATGGAAAGAAAGTTACTGTATCTGGTAGATAGATAAAGCAAACTTTGTGCAAGTTATGAAAAAATACAAGTGTAGTTTCAGAATATAAACAAGTCAATCAACTACTTCTGGAGACCAATTAAAGGTAATATTAAAGAAAAAGAAATCTGTAGAACTGAAGTTTTATTTATGTCGACAAAACAAAAGATTGGCACGTGCACTTGGTCTCAAATAGAAAGGGAGGGCAAACCTTCATATAAATTAGATACTTGAACCATCCTTGTGATATTGGCAATGTTTTATTCTGAAGTTTCTCTTGGTCAAAGATGATAACTTTGTAAGTTTGAAAATCAAAGACAAGTGATTGAAGAACAAAGATATGAACAAAGAGATAACAATATATTTACAAAATTGATTTTACTGAAAAAAACTACATTGTTTTCAATAATCGTTAGCCTCTCCCCCGATTCGACAGATGTTATGAAACAAAGCGGCAGACAGGCTCATTTTACACCTGCAGCTTATCATCAGCTGATCATCCTATTTCCTGTGTCATGGCTCATTGGTGAAGAAAGTATAAAAAGAAACCTCAATTTCAAAAATAAATTTGAAATAGGATCTATCGGAATCTAAACTATTTCTACCCATCCCAAAGATTTATTATATATATTAATATTTTTTATTCCAGTAAAATTATTCCAGTTGGGGAAATGCACCCGGTGCCGTAGCTAATCGAGTAGACAAAGCGGCAGACAGGCTCATTTTACACCTGCAGCTTATCATCAGCTGATCATCCTATTTCCTGTGTCATGGCTCATTGGTGAAGAAAGTATAAAAAGAAACCTCAATTTCAAAAATAAATTTGAAATAGGATCTATCGGAATCTAAACTATTTCTACCCATCCCAAAGATTTATTATATATATTAATATTTTTTATTCCAGTAAAATTATTCCAGTTGGGGAAATGCACCCGGTGCCGTAGCTAATCGAGTAGCTCTAGAAGCATGTGTACAAGCTCATAATGAGGGACAGAGAAGCCTATGTATGAACAAGGATTAATTTTACTTCACCTGGCTACTCTAGGTTGGGCTTTTTCCTGTAAGAATAAACATATAAATCCAACTTCTCAATTAGGTCACACACACTACACCCTTAGTACATATATATAGAATGTTAGTCAAAGACTATACTACCCTCCTTACTCCTTAATACTCCCACTCAAGCCAATGAGTGAAAACAAAGTGAAACTCTTGGCTTGAAGATTAAAAAAAAACACTACTTCTCTTCGAAAAACAGTTGGAGTGTATTGCATATAATCTTCAATGTCCTGACAGGTGCTCCATTTTCTGCCATTAAAGGACTGGTTTAAACTTATGTCCCGACTTTTTCTAGCCAATAAAGGACCCTGGCTTTGCTTGCCATTAGAGGAATCCTGGCTTTGCTTGCCATTAGAGGAATCCTGGCTTCAAAGCCATTAAAGGACCCTGGCTTTGTTTGCCATTAGAGGAATCCTGACTTTGCAGGACTGTTTAAAACTCCATTCAAGTCCTGACTTTGCTTGCCTTAGAGGATTGTGATAAACACTTATCCCTACGCTTGCCATTAGAGGACTATTGCTCACAGAGCTCAAAATAAGCATAGAACACACCAGCGACGTATCCACCGGACCGCTTCTTGAACTTCTTGCTGTAGCTCTAGAGTTCCAAACATTGCCAAACATGCAACTTAATTAATGTCATTGTCAGTATTTTTCATATTCACTGAAGGGAAGTAAGTTGCCAGCCTTATATTTCCCTTCGCTCTGAAAATCGGTTCAATTTGCTCTGCTATGTGGCCTGAATTTTTCAACATCATAGATTTCTTCAAAGTTCCTCTTATCACCAGGTTTGCTTCCCCTTATGTCTGGAACTACAAGAGTGGCCTTCAGGTATCTTGCCACCGCCACAGCATCAGCAATCTGTGAGACGTGGTATTCAGGACCGTTAGTTAAGGAGAAAGTCACAAAACCTTGTGATTGCTCTGTCTCTTCCAAAACTGGCTTGGTCCAACAGGGCTTAAGGTCGAGTACATCCTCCTTCCAAGGGCCTTCGCTGTCCTTAATAAGTGTTTCAGGGCTAATTTCCGAATCCACCTTAGTTGCATCATAACGCACAGTTGTGGACTCCGGATGTTGAATGAGAGGAGGAGAGAATTCACGAAAGTGTTCTCTATGGATCATGTTACCAAGCATTACAAACATTATTATGGTTAGTACTCCTGCTACTAGCTGTCTTGGATCCATCCCCGTTTCAACTGCTTCTTCTTCTTGTTCAGATCCAAATCAACTACAACTAGACTAGTACTAGTGTTCTTATCTGCATTACCTTATAATGCAGATAAGGTGTTTTGTGAAATGCCTGTAAGGTGAAGGCTTAAAAACTAGCTAATTTATTCAGGCCACCAAGATCGGAGGCTCTGATACCATGATAACTTTGTAAGTTTGAGAATCAAAGACAAGTAATTGAAGAACAAAGACATGAACAAAGAGATAACAATTTATTTACAAAACTGATTTTACTCAAAAAGACTACATTGTTTCTTCTCAATTAGGTCACACACACTACATCCTTAGTACATATATATAGAATGTTAGTCAAAGATTATACTACCCTCCTTACTCCTTAATAAAAGATAATTTTTTAAAAAGTTAGAAGATACATACTTCATTGTACTAGATCAATTAATGTAAATACAACTTGTGCTGTTATAGGCCAGCTACGACTGATCAAGACTTGGACAGGTTTGGGACGGATAACTAACTTAAGTCAAAGATTGATGATCAACTCTGACCCCTTATCTACATGAGGAACACAAGTAACCGATATGATATGCAATTATTATAGCGACATATATAAACATTGCATGAGTAGTTAGCAAGACAATTGGAGTTCATACAATGGATATATTGACTGGATCTGCACATCAGCAGGAAACAACTTGCACTCTTCAGAGAAAATTTGAGCTTGTTTTTCAGCAATAGAATCTATTAACTGTATGTCCTTTGCTACCTGTTCATCAACACTACAGCAATAAAAGAAACTGTTGAGTTGTACAATAGCTATAAATTTTTGAAAGCTAACAAAAAATTCAACCAAACAGTACAAACTAATTGAACATATAAAATTTATCCACCTCCAGTCTGGATTATCAGCATATATGCTTGCCTCCACAAGATCCACTATAAGGCGAAGCATTTCTGTACGATCTTCGTAGCTCCCTCGCCCCTGTGACATAAGTTTCAAACAGAAGTTATTCTCAGTCCGAATACTTAATAGTCATCATAATGAACATCAAATTTTCTGTTACACGCCCATCAAGAAACAAGAAGCCATACTAGGTGTTATGACTACAAGTAATTACATACTCGGTTTATAAGTTATAAATAATGTGTTTAGATTTTAGAACACTACGATCGATAAATGTCTACAATATCTGTACTAATGTGACCTCATTATCCTAATGGCTAACATGATTTCAAGTTGCAGCTGCGCCACAGCAGACATTTAGGTCATCATCTAGACAAAACTGCATCCATATGGTGTCAAGGCACTTACTCATTTACTCTTAAGACTAGAGGCATCCTAATACTTTTGCTTCTATAGAACATTAATAAACTCTTATGCTCTTAACACAGGGATTTTTCTTAAGCAATTTGGAAATTCACTGAGATTAAATTTCAATATTAGGTCAACAAGATTGGAATGATATATATAGTCACATTGTTCGAAGAAGTTATTTAACATACTGTGAGCACAAGTTTATTGACTAATACGGTACTAAATATCACTTCCTAAAGAGAGGGTTTTGTGCTCCAAGAGCTCTCATATGAAAGAAACTGAGCAAGAAAAAGCATATCAGAAAACTATAGATCTACATGGTTCCACACTAACAATAAATATGATAGAAGTCTTGTTTATCAATAAACATAATACATGTGTATCCATATGTAAGCCCAAATTTGAACAACCAGCTTTTTACATATATGCGCCAGTTAGAATGCATAATAGGAGATTAGAATATTTTAGGACACAATATGATACTGACCTAATGCAATAAGAACAACTCAGAATGATAAGGGCATGGGAACAATGTCATGAAGCTTGATTTATAGTTGAATAATTAACCATTTTTATATCACGAAATTTACACAAATTGGTACTTGATGCAATAATTCATCATTTCAAGGAGCATTTTAAAGATAGGGCAAATAAAACTTACTTGAATTGCTTCTGTATCCACAGTAGAGGTGATACCCAGAAACTTTGCGATCTCAGCCAAATCTGAAAAGTCAAAGGGGTACACTCTGTATCATATATATTTATTATTTAGACTAGTAGAAAAACAAACATTATAAATTAAAAAAAATAAAAATATATCTAAGTATTTTACAAAACACTAAAATCAGTTACTCACAAATCCGAGGCTCATAACATTTGGAAGCTTCTTTCTTTAACACAAGTGTGTAATCATATACCAAATTGAATTTATTTTTTAATTAACAATAAAAAAATTGTATCTACGTTCATGTACAAATGACTCCCTGGGACTTACTACATTGTTGATTAACTCATTTATACATTCAAAAGTTAAAACTATGCTCACAAAATCATTGCATATGCTAAGGTCAGTACAATCATAATTTTGTAAAACTATTTATAATGTTTTGAAAAATGGTCAGGTATATGTAAGGCAACAGACTGGTCGAGTCCTAAATCATAACTGATTTTGAAATCAGAAGCATTAAGATCAGACATCACAAGCAAAATCAAAGTTCATCGCACAAATTTATTAATCACCTAAACAATTATTCAAACTTCCTAATTGAACATTTAAAAAAGTTAGGGCTCGTGTTAAACACACACACACACACAGAGAAAGAGTAGGAGATCAATACACTGAATACGAGAGGTCTCTTCATCGCGATCCATTCCATCTCCTTGTAAATTCTGCTGCGAAAACGGAGATTTATCACCTAAAAGCCTGCCATTCAAATCAAAACAAACAAAAATGAGATCGAATTTTCCAAAAAAAACATACACAAAATTGTAGAGAGAGGAAGTGAGATTTAGAGAGAGAGAGTGAGAGACTTGAAGAAAAGCCATTCGAGAAGAGCGTAACGCTCCATGCCGGCGAAGAGAAGAGACTGAGCAGGAGCATTAGCTCTTGAATAATTCAATTTCGTCCCTAATTTCTTCTGTATCTCCTCCATTTGCTTCGCCGCCATTACAGATTGATCGAGCTAAAGAATTACAAACAAGTAATGTATCTATATGGATCTGTATGCGTGTATTGCTGTTCAATTTTACAGCTGTGTAAAACACTTCATATGCGTATAAACTGACCGCGTTTTAAAACTAGACCATACACTCTTTTCAAAAAAAAAAAAAACTAGACCATACACATTTATAACCTGAATAACCCATGTCGCTAAAAAAATAAATCAAATGACTGAGATAAAAATAAAATCGACCATGCGCTCTGTGATAGAATTTAGATGTATATTTTTTTATTTCTCATTCTATCTTTTAAACCATACCCTCTATTATATATGATATAGTGTAGATGTATGCTTTTTATTTCCTATTTTATCTTTTAAAACATATGACTATTATATGTGGAATATTCATCCTTATCTCCCCAGAAACACACTTATTTTTGTATGAGATCATTTTTTTGGGATTTAAGTGAGTTCTCTAAAAATAATAAGTATATATTTTATAAAATATTAAAAAATATATATATATAATATTTACGTAATAAGAGTGATAGATATTTACGTAATATAATTTTAGATTTTATACTATTTATGTAATAAAAGTGATAGATATTTACGTAATATAAATTTAGATTTTATAATATTTAGAATTTTGAAATTTTAAGTATTTATAAAAAAATAAAATATTTAAAATTAAAATTATTAAGTGATTAAATAAAAATAGAACACTGCCCATCTAGTTCGACTTTGTATTCTACAAACTGAATATTGCACAAGCAACGAGAGATGGCGAATATAGAATGAGTTTGTATGCATGCAATGACTTGCAATGGGGAACACATCCTAAAATAAATGAGCTTTCAAAAGAAACATAAAAAATGATTGAAATAATTTTAATTTAATATTATATAAAATTAGATTAAATAAGAATTATTATATAATTATATTTCGAATATAATTGAAATAATATTTAAATGTTAAATTTTTGAATATAAATAATTTTTATAATATTAAAGATATTATAATATTAAATATTTTTGTTTTATAAAAATATTCATATTTTATAAATTTCTAAACTAATAAATAATTAGGATTTTAAAAATATATAATATTTTGTCAATAATAAATAATTTCAGTTAGTTAAAATATATAGAAATAATGATATGGTGTCATCTCATATGGCGAAAAAGAAATACTACCTCAGTCCCACCCAATTGTTAACGTTTCGGAGAGAAGGTCCGGCACGCATTTTAAGGTGCATATAAAGTATAGTTTCATAACTTATTTTTAAAATTTTTATTCAAAATTTTTTTAAAAAAATAAGTTAGGGAACTGCTTTATATACACCTTAAAATGCGTGCCGAACCTTCTCTCCGAAACGTTAACAATTGAGTGGGACTGAGGAAGTAGTTTTTAAGATGTGTACGCCATTGCAAGAGGCGCTCTCATTAGGAAATATAATAAAAACATATAATAGAGCCTATAATTTAAAGGGTAAAATAGAAAATAAAAAAGTATATATATACACTCTATTATAGAGCGTATGATCAATTTTGTTTATCTCAACCGTTGATTTATATTTTAACGGTATGAGACGGGTTGTTTGATATGAAAAGATATTTAATTATGGATGTAGAACCAGTTCATTTATAATTGAGGCGTCCATCAAATCTGGGGTCCAGATTTGAGGGTTATAAACCAATCAACAGCCAATAACCATAAAATAAAGTAAATCAGGTGCGCACTGACCCCGTCAAACCAAAGATCACAAACATGTTATAGTATGAAATCAGGTAGCAAATAACTAAAAGTGAGTCAAACTACTTTATTACAAATAGCACACTAAATCTAAAAACTCAAATCCATAAATTTAATTAAATTTTAAATCTAAATCCGTTTTATTTCACTTTTTAACTATAGCTAAACTGTAAACAACTAGACACCTGGGGAACCCGAGAAACAAGCCACCCTGACACATGAGGTTCTCTATGCCCGCTAGAGCTATCGATGTGAATCATACTGAATATTTGGAAGGATTTAATAAAAAACAAGAGTGAGCTTGGTTCCTCTCAAAAGGTTTAGGTTTCTATAAAGAAGAGATCTTCAACCTCTAGGTTAGAAACAATTACTGATGTTGACGAGGGAGAAAGTGCACTAGATGTAATAAATAAGGTTGGATCTGTCAATGAACCCACATAGAGTCCTGTTGAGCCTAAGAAGAAGAAAGTAAGGACATCAACCTCTGTCTCCAAGTGAAAACGTAAAGAATGATTTGGACATGTCTATCTAGTCTGTCAAGTCTACTACTGCAACTTGGGAGAAGACAAGCAAAAGATAAAGCGTGCTCAATGAGTCAAATATTTCTGCATATCTTAGAACTGTTTTATAAGACAAGGTTGAATGAGAAAAGCACAGTTTCTATTTCAAGATTTGTTCTAGGATTAAGGAAAAGTGCATATATAAGTGAGATATGTGTTTCAATATAAATACATATATCTCACAATGACTCTTTCTTATGCAACTAAGCTAGATTTCCCGTCAAGTATATAAACATTATTAAATTCATTGTTATTATTTTTATTGAAACTGGAATCCATTTCCAATCAGTTGCAGTCAACCAAAAATAAAAAAAATATTTTTGAAAGTTTAAAAACACTGTCTTCTTTATCTGCTTTGATTGTTTGCATATTAAACTTGTTAATTATAAATCTTATTTGTTGTTAGCAAAAAACTGTTATAATTAATCAATTTGCATTAAACCCCCTCTGTAACACTTATCTTATTTAACGGAAACATTCTTAGCCTCAAATATATGGCTAGAGTTATTTAATAAAAATTAATTTTTATATTGATTCCATGTATTAAATATTTTACTATAATTAATATAAATTAATCAAATATTAGTACAAATAAATAATTTTATAAATTTGATATAATATAATTAAATATACAATATAGGTGTGTGTGTGGTATATTATAAAATAATGATTTCAGAGTTGAATTTATTTTGAAAATATAACAATATTCAATATTGTAAATAGATATAGTTTAAAATTTTAAAGTGTAATTATATTGTATAACAGTTCATATATGTATTATTAAAAAATTATTTATGTAAAAATTTCAATTGATAATATCTAATTGACTAATCTTGTGGACTCTATATGAATTAAATTATATATATAATTAAATTAGAAATAAATTTTTTAATATATGTTCCAATTTAAAATAAAAAATTATAATAAAAATACATGACAAAAAAGAATATAGATCCCAGGTGCACCACTTTTATGCCAATTTATTATAAATCACTGACCATTTTTAAAATGGATATTTTTATAATGAAATTTTAAAAAATAAATAGTTTTAATCACTGTCCTTACATATACTCTACTAAATGTAATAATTATATATTAAATTAATTATAATAAACACATTAAATATCAATTTTATTATTTCATAACTCATTTTACGTTTTGAAAATAATATATATTCAAAATTTCTTTTTTTATTTATTAAGATAATCGATTTAAAAACGAGATTTATGAATTGTAATAATCATCATCTTAAATTTAAAATAATTTATATCCCTTGCAATGCAACAATCGAATTTTCTTATTTTTATTTATATGATTCGAAGTTTTTTTATTTCTATAATAATACTCCATCCGTCCCACCAAATTGTTTACATTTGAGTTGAGTACGGATGTTAAGAAAATTATATAAAGTATTATGAAAAAGAAGAAAAAGTTGATGATAAAGAAGAAAAAGTGGGTATAGTGGTGAAGTCAATTGATATTTAATTGATAAATTTGAGAAGGTGGAGGAAAATAGTGGATGGGAGAAAATTTTATAACATAAAAGTTTACTATTTTTAGAAAGTTTTGAAATATAAAGAATTGGGTGTGACATCCAAAAAAAAAAGTGTAAAGAATTAGATGAGACATATGGAGTAATATATAATTTCTTTAATGTTGTATGTATAAATATTTTTATATAATTTTTCATATCTTTTATTTGTTTTTATATTTTAAGTGAATAATGTTTTATTGTTTATTATGTTTAGAGAAATGTTTTAGTTAGAAGGTTATATATTTATTTAATATTGTGTATATAAATATTTTTATGTAATTTTTAATATGTTTTAGTTGCGTTTATATTTTATGAGAAATAATTTTTATTTTGTTTAGAAAAATATTTTAGTTAAGAAATTAAAAATGTGTTTTAGTTAAAAAATTAATATTTAAAAATTAAATTTAATAATTAATTACTAATTACTCAAATATCGATGGATTAAAAATTTTAATAATGTGGGATAGATGTGTTCGAGGCCGAGGCCCTTCTAAACCCCCGGTAAAGAAGAGCGGTTAACCCTTTGTGTTTAAATTTTGGCAACGGAAGCGCGTGAAATATACTACAATACTCTTTTCTTAGTTGCTTTATGCCCCTCAGAGCTCTCACCCAAGACTCAGGTAATCATCCCCTTGTTCATTTTGTGTGTATACATGTATGCATAGACAGAGCTATATTGTTCCTTTATTTGAAAAAAACTGGCTCATTTCATGGGTTGATTGATCTTTTTATTAATTGTTTTTGGATGATGATTATTATTTCGAAACTAATGATGTTCAGAGTCAATTAAAAAAAGAGAGAGTAGTTTTGGGCATTTTTTAATGGGCGAGAAGCAAGTGTTTGATTGATGCGTATTGCGTGTTTGATGAAAGTCCTCAGAGAATTATTTGAGAATGTGGTTAACCTTTAGCAGTATTATTACCCTACTCTTATATAAGCACTGAATTAAAAGTCACTGAGTCAGTTGTGCTTTTTAATTGATACGGACGACATTTAGATATAATGGTGATGTAGTGGGAACACTAATAGTTAATCGAACCCAAATTGGCAAAATCAATAGTATGTAAGATATAGGGAATGACATTCTGCAATGGCTGCCCCATTACTTTCTTGAAGCTCACAAGTAGTTTTATTGTTTCAACTCTATTTTTTTAAGTTTTGTCTTCCAATGTAAATTGTTATCCTACACTTCATGTGGCATTGCATATCTTGTTTTGATTTTTCTCCCTCGTTAAAATAATTGTTGTATTATGCAGACGGAAGAACCAAGTAGAGTAATTTTGAGCTAGGTGTGGAGTGAGATTAATTCAAGTGACAATGACAATGATGTTGAGAGTTAGAAGAAGGTCTTTTATTGTGGATTCTTTAGCACGCTCCTTTAGCTCCCGTGGTGGTGATTTTGTTCCTAAGTACAATAAGGACGGTGCTAGAAGCAGTAGCACAAACCAAGAGGGCAGAAATATGCCTCCAGATCCCATACCTAACAGGCCCTTGAGGGCAGAGAAATCAACCCATCAGCGAAAAACATTCAACCAAGGTCGTGCCAGCGGCGGAGGAGGCACTGGTGCTACAAGAATGGATTTTAATAAATCTGGATTTGCATTTAACAGCAGAGCCCCCCAGCAATCTAGTCAACCTCAAGCGGCCAACCTGGATTTTCTTGAGAAATTCAAGCTTGGGTTTGACAAAGAAGGAGAGAAGAAAGAGCCCCCCAAAATGGTAAACAATAATAGCAATCAACCAACAGAGTTGCCCCAACCTGAAGATGCAGATGAAATTTTCAAGAAAATGAAGGAGACTGGCCTCATCCCTAATGCTGTCTCAATGCTTCACGGCCTCTGCCAAGATGGCTTGGTCCAGGAAGCTATGAAACTGTTTAGTTTGATGCATGAGAAGGGTACCATACCTGAAGTTATAATATACACCGCTGTCATTGAAGGTTTCTGCAAGGCTCACAAATTGGATGATGCTAAGCGCATTTTCAGAAAAATGCAGGGGAATGGAATCACACCTAATGCTATCACGTATGGCGTCTTAATTCAGGGTCTTATAAAAAACAAGAGCTTGGACGATGCCCTTGACTTTTCTGTCGAGATGCTCGGGGCAGGCCATTCTCCTAATCTAGCTACCTTCACAGGCTTAGTGGATTTCTTTTGTCAGGAGAAGGGCCTGGAAGAAGCCCAAAATATGATTAGAACACTGAGGGAGAAAAGTTTCTTTTTCGTGGAGAAAGCTGTTCGAGAATATCTCGACAAGAAAGGCCCGTTCTCTCCGTTGGTGTGGGAAGCCATACTTGGGAAGTCATGCTAGTAGCTTCTTTGTAGTTTCCCAGAACATGTTTATTCTAGTTTACAAAACTTCTTGTATTTACTCGAGGTTGCCAAACGGTTGTGTTCTTGGCTGCAAAAGAATCAAGTGTTTTTTCCTGCTACAAATCAATGTCTAATAACGCTGAAGTACGATAGAACTGAACTGTAATGAGTACAAGGCATAGTTTTAGTTTTATCTGTTATTTGTTAGCAATGAATGATACGCCGTCTTGGCACTTGTTGTTAGCAATGAATGATACGCCGTCTTGGCACTTGCCTCTTGCGCAGCGTTTGATCTAATGATATTTGATGAATCTATGTTCTTGTCTTGTACTATAATATTGTCAGTGTTGAACCCAATTTTTATGTAATATATTATATATAATTAGATCATCCCATATTTTGGCTTTTCTTACACAAATTATTGATGGAGCTGGTCATTCGATGTTTTAAGGATTATCGAGATTTATTAATTGTAAATATAATTATATACACGACACTGTATATATTTATTCTCATCTCTCTTCATTCAACAGATGAGGTCCGTGGATGGACAAAATCTTCTATTGTTCTACACATGTACGGAATGTGGTCATACACGTCCTGAGAATTTATAAATGGTGAATCATTCCTTGTGTGAATTCGATGATTCAAACAAGCTGTACCCACCAGATGTACAACTCAGTCTATTGTACTATGCCTCCTCTTTATTTGTTCTCCCAAACTACTAGATTATTTAACTATGCAATAGCATTTTCTACTTATTTATCCGATCTTGTGACCTTATGTGGTTGAATGTTTAGGACATGAATTGCCGAAAAGCTTTCTGATACAATGTCAAAGTCTTTTGCATAAAGCACACAAGTCAATTAACTAGCCGGAGTTTTGTTGTTGGATCTTATTATGTGTTGGTAGATGGTCATGCTGAAATGGTGTAACCTGCTCTCTGAAAACTAGGCAGGAAGCAATAGCATGATAGCAATTTAACGTATCGAATTGTGAAACATAACCTTCCAATTTAAATTCATTCACATTATATACCTAAACAATACCAGTTAAAAGCTGTTACTATATAGAATTTACACATAAGCAAGCAACACCAGTCAGAAGCTGTTATCTTAGCAAGAGCAATAAGATCCACAACCTACATTACTAATATGAGAAGAGAAGAAAAGGATCACTGAGATTATAGAAGCAAAGTCAAAGCCAGTTCCAGAAACACCAGACACTTAATAGCAGCACAGATCACTTAAACATCTTGAACTTGTGTTTTCCAAACATTCCATGGCCACCCTTCCAGCGCTTGCCGAACTTCCCATGCTTGAATTTACCGTGTTTGAACTTCCCGTGATGTCCATAGTACCCATGATGCCCCATATGGCCATGTGTGAGATGGTGAGCTCCATAAGCAGCAGCGGCGGCGGCAGCACCTCCGGCCAACAACCCACCCATGCCAACTCCGTGTCCTGAAAAGGTCAGGAATTTAACAAACTAAACATCAACAAAATGATACATAGATAAGAAAAGAACAGAACAATACATAATGAAATATGCTGAATGGAAGCATACCCCAATCCCCCTTTTTACATACTTCAATTTATAGGGTCAGTATCTGGTAGATTGAACATATCTTTCCTCAAATTGTAAAGTGGAAAAGAACAGTACAAAACTACATTAATTTAATTTAGTTTGATAAAAGAGGCAAAGTAAGCTAATATTATCAGGATGGTGGTTTAAAACAAACTATAAGAGAATCATATCAACTTAATTATAAATCAAACAAACACTTGTTACATCATAGAATCAAGTAAGATAGACGAGAGAATACAAATTTCAAGAGTTCCACAAATCTACCTGAATGATGTGGAGCTGATTGACCAGGATAACCTGCTGGCGGATATCCAGCTGGAGGATAACCTTGTGGTGGATATCCACCTGAGGGAGGGTATCCAGACGGAGGGTATCCTTGAGGAGGATATCCGGGATATCCTTGTGGAGGATATCCCTGAGGAGGATATCCTTGAGGAGGGTATGCCCCAGGAGGGTAGTGCCCGTGGTGTCCAACAGCATATCCAGCAATAGATGAGAGCAAACCCTTATCTTTGTCTTTGTCATTGTTACTATGATCTCCACCATCCATTATGATTAAAAGCAAGGTTCAACTACAAAAAACTGTAAATAAGAGGGAGAGGGCATCAGGACATAGGTTTCAGATAAGATAGTAGCCAAATGGAGACCAGAACTTTCTATTAAATATATAGTATTATAACACACACATCGAGAAAAAAGCAGACAAGTGGTTCCATGTTTCAGTTTAAGGTTTATATTGTTAAAACTCCTACAATTAGCATTAAGACAGAGCTAGTATATGCAACTAAAACAAAAGTTTGCTTAAGAGAAGGTAAACTCTCATGCGTTGTTTACTTTTAGTCATCATAGTACTATATAATAATCATTATGGGAGGTGAATGGGAAGGGTGCATCCGTAATTTAAAATTAAAACAGAGAAGGGGGCGAGTACTTAGAACTTAATGGTTCATTGAGATCATTGACACAGAAGCAATACATCTTCTTTCAGATCTTTCTAGTACTAATCTCTTTTGATGAAGTTATTAAGAATTTCTTGTCATCTAATCAATCGTTAATCAATTCAATAATTAATTCATGTTCTCCCTGTCAAATCTACTAGGTGTTTTTCCTTGTTAGTGCACAAACAAAATAAAACATTCTCCAGAGAAAGCAAATAAATTCAAACCCCGGGTTCTTTTTATCCATCATTCAAAAATCACACGCCATTCATGATCATCATCAAGAAATTTGCACACACACACATACAAATAACATACAATTTTCTCTACCACCATCATAAAATAATAAAGTACTTGCACAACTCATATCTGCATATACATAATAGCCACAACCACATACTTAACACATCAAAATTCAAGAACAAGAATTACAAAAGATGGGATCTTTAAAAATCAAATTCTTGCATAAAAACAGCCCCCCAAACAACACCCAACCAAACATATTTCACAGAAAATCATTGACCATCATGCTAAAACATAGCCCATACAATTAAATAATTAATTACCCACATGAACAAAAAAAAACATATACATACAAATTCTAAAGAAAAGCAGGGGTGGTTACCTATGTGATTTGGAACAAAAGCAACAAAAATTACCTGAAAACAAGTCAAAGATTTGGTATATATAGGCGGAAGATATATAGAAGATCAAGATAGATGGGTTTGTATGTATGTATAACACGTCTGATTACGCGTTGATGAGGGTTTCTTATCTTTTTCCCTGCATGTACAAATATGTATTTATATTGTTTTATTCCCCTTCTTTCTCTTTTACAAAACGCATTGATTCTTATATTTTATATATGTTTGGTAATAAAAAAATTTAAATGGTTGGAGCAGGTCGAGAATTAGTTGAATGAGGATTATTTTTTATGGTAACCACGGTTATGTTTTGGTAAGACACTTGTAAGTTGTATGGTTTTGTATTAAATTATTTTCAAAGGCATTGATTCATTATTATATTTTTGAAAAAGATATTTAATGGTAAATATTATGAAAATTTTGCTGCGAATATAAACAAGGTAAATTATCAAAAATACTAACTTTTTTTTTTACCATTTTACTATTTTCTGAAAATATTTGTAAAAATACGATCTGCAACAAAAAATAATCCTATGCAACTTTTTTTTTTTTGTAATGCAACCAAACATGATTATAATTATTAAATTTTAAAATTGCATTTGTGGTTGATTTTAATTAATTTTAATTGCAAATCGTATTTTTATAAAAAAATTAAGAAAAAGGTATTTTTGTAATTTTTATTAAAAAAATTGTATTTATGCAAAATACTTTAAAAAAGTTGGTATTTTTGCAAAAAAATTCTATACTTGGATATTTTTGAAAAAACCCCTATAAACAAAGCTAAAAACTATTTTACTAATATAATTGACGAGTTGTTTATACATATAATATAAAAATAATAATTACTTGATAAATTTGAACAAAATATTTAAAATACAGTTGAAATAAAAAAAATATTATTTTTTGTTTCTAACATATAATTAGACTCGAATAATTTTTTAATTCCCAGCAAATATATGTTGTATCATATCTTACTGCGGAACTATGAAGTGAATTACTAACTATAAAGTGGCCATCCTTCAAAAAAAAAAACTATAAAGTGACCAGTTACCTAAACTAATTAGCCTAAATTCTGCCTTGAGCCCACTAGATTAGTTTTTTTTTTTTAAATGTTGATTATTATTGGTCTCAAGTTTTCCTTTTGGGCACTCACTGTTGTAAGCCTCTATTAAAGATTTTCGAGGGGGTTTCCATCGATTATCGATTTTCACCCGTGAAAAGCCTCCAATCCCTTTATTTTTCGTTTTTTATTTAAAATCCTATTTTCTTTCAATAAGTTTTCAATTTATTTGGGTTTTGTTAAGATAGTTTGGTTCTTGTTTTGTTTTGTTGTATTTTGATGTTTTCCATAACCGAAGTTATAAATGGGCATGATTTTCATAGGTTTAATTCACAGATAAAGGTTAATATGATATTGCGACCATGCACATAACAGTCGGGTGAAAATAAATACGAAAACAAATATATATAATCAAATTATCTTCAAATCGTTTGATTGCCTGGAAAGGATTCAAGATATTTTTAAGCGTGTGTACAATTTTAATTATATTAATAAATGACGCATGTTTTTTTTTAATAAATTGATTCCTTTCCTTTTTTTTTTTTTTGATTGGACTCGAAACCAATCTCACTTGACACTAGCTTATTTGCCCATATCAAGGGGAAAAAAGAGGCCTGGCTGGTTGTCAACCTCTCAATCTCTGCCTTTCTCTTATCCATTTATATATATTAGACTTATCAGTTGATCATCTCTCTTACTCATTTCTCCTCTCACTTGACTCTTTCATTACATTATGCTACCATAATCTCTCAGAAATATTCTAATTGTATGCATTCATTTCAGACAGTTATGTATATCTCCCTTGTATGATTATATATGTATAGATAGCAGGAACATGTCTTGTCTGCTACCACAGTTCAAGTGCTTACCTGACTCATTTTCCATTCACTTCAAACCTCATCATCACCACCAATCTTCCTCACAACCTTGTAAGTATATACATATGTCTATGCATGTTTATGATCATTTTCTTGTCTGCATGTTTATTGTGAAACTGGATTTTTGATCAATGTTTGACTGTTTGTAAATGTTATGTATAATGATTGATCATTTGAGTTTTGGAATAAAGGTTGAAATGGGCTGATGAGAATGATTAAATATCGATATTTCATTTGATAGTATAATGCATTGGCGCTCTTAACTGTGAATGTTTAGTGAATTTCATAATTTTGTTATGGAATTTTTTATCTGATTTTGGTATGGTTAATAAGAAGAGCAATGGTTTGTGCCATAATGCTTAGCAACTTGGCATAAACTGAATAGAAGATCTGAATTTTGAATATATAGGCAAATAACCTTCTTTTAAAGTAGATAGATAGGAAACTAGAAGCTTTTAATTTCTTAAGAAGGCCGGGTTACTTAAAAAGATTATTACTTGCCATTTTAGTTTATTGGCACAAGTTTGAAATTTCTGTTTCAAACTTCTGTTTGTCTAATTCTGTGTCGTATTACAGTAAAATATAGAGAGCCTATCTACTTTCGAGCACAGTGCTCAGCAACAGTAACAACGGTGCTTGATATACCATCTTTAGAAGATCATTCAAATCCAGTTGCTGCTAACAGACCATGGTCACCATCAACATCAACTGCAGTGCTCGATCTGGAGAAGCTTCACTTGGCTTCTTTAAGAATCCATTCTAATTTTGCTGTGACGAATAGGCCATGGACATATTTCAGTGATATAGATCCTGCCACTGAGGTCGGTTATCTTGTATTCTTAAATTTTAAACTTGTTTTGATATTTAGATTCAGTCACAGTTGGGGTAGAGGGGAAGAAAAAGGGAAACGGAGGGCCTTGATTCTTGCCCCCTGCTTTGTTCTGATTGATTTGTCCTGCATGCAGCATCACATTCTGTTCGGTATTAGGGGAGGAGAAAAGTTTTTTTAAAATTCTTAATGCAAAGTCTAATCGGCTTGTACGAATTTGAACAGAAATTAGATCGAAATGGTCATGGACTCATGGTTTCTTTCATCCAAGCAGAATCTGGTTGAGGTCTGATTGTAGTAATTAGATTTTCATACGTTAGTGACTAAACTTTCACCATGAAGTTTCCAATAACCAGCTAAAATTGACTTGAGGTATATAACTATATGATATGATGTGATATTGTTCTCAGGTCAGAATACAATAATGTAGCTTCTGCGTCTTTTGGTTTTTGGCTTCTTTTTCTTCAATTATATGTTAAAGTCCTTACTGGCTTTGATATATCTATACACATGAACAGGCATCTTTTGGAGCATCTTTTCCTACAGAAACTTCTGTTACAAGTAAAGAGGCTGTTATAGCTGCTGCAGCTTCGGAAGCAGTTGCTCTAGCTAGGGAAGCTGCAAAGTGTGCTAAAGATGCTGCGATGATGATTGGCCATAAAAACTTAGAAACATCAGATATAAAACCTATAGAACTCGTATACAAAGCTGATTGTTCTTTATCTGAGAGGTCTCAGCTAGCACAATTAAGGCAGACAGTAGAAGTGCTTGTAGAGTCAGAAGTAGCTCAATTGGAGGGTGGATCTGATGTCGAGGAGCTAACAGCTGGAGAAGCTGATCTTCTGCAGGCAGAACTTGTAAAAAGTATAGCTGTGAGATCAAGGCGTCAACCACAACGAAAAGCCAGACAAGCAAGAGCAGCTAAGAAGACTTCGGCCACTGTAGTTTCTGTAAAATCTGGTTCCACTAGCACAATGAAGCGTGGTTTACAAGAAACAGGCCACTCTGACCCATTGCAGTATTTGAGACAAACAAGTAACTCTTCTAAACTTCTCACTGCAACTGAAGAACAAGAGTTGTCAGAAGGAATACAGGTTTACTTCAACTTCTTACTCTTTGCTACAATTTTCAGGACATTAACCTATTCTTATCAGTTATCACAATCAATTTACCAACATCACAATCTGATAACGAATGACTTGTTCTTTGACGGAACTAGAGTATTAGCAATAATTGCCAAAGCCCTTCCACTTTTACGTTAGTTGATTAATAGATATAAAAATTCTCTTATTTTTTACAAGTTTAATATGGTTATGATTCTGATGAAAATTAAAGATGAATACAATATGATTAAAGTGCCATTTGGGTTTTAATTGAGAGTAATTAAGCTTTAGAGATGGATGTAATTCTAGTGATACTATGTAACTATCTAACTGGTTAAAGAGTTAACTACACTTTTCACCCATTTGTGTAGTTTCTTAAGGAATCTGCACTTGTTCAGAATTGGTTTCAACCTGTATGCATCTAGTTTCCAATGAATGTTAATTTAAATAAATAACTCTATAGAACTTTACTCATTCTTTCTGTATTGTGGCGTTGTGCCAATTTATTTTTCTTAGTTTCTGCAAAAGAGTATTCATCTCATTTTAATGCAACCATCTTCACATAGAAAGAGATACCGAGACAGAAACAAAATATGATGAATATAAGCATGAACTTAGGACTGAATGCAGAAGATTTTCACTTTCATACAGACTCGTTGTAGATGATGTTATGCTTTTTCAGTTAGTTTAGTACGACAGTTAAATTATTTATGCCCATATATATGCATATGCAGTTACATGTCAAAGTCTTATTTAGTTTATGTTAATATCTCGATATAAGAAGACAAGTCACCTCATCTGCCTCAGTAGGTCGTCGAATGTTACGTGTTTAATAGGGTGTGTCAGGATTCAAAACATTCAAATTATATATTTTGAACAAGTCAGATTTTCTCATTTGAGTTAATTACGTTTTAATATTAAGTTGAGCCCTGTTTTCACTTTAAAAGTAATATAGCGTTCATAATATTCATCTTGTAGGCACTTCTCTTCATTTTTTCTCCAAAATTTTCTCGTTAAAAGGTTTCTCTTGTTCTTGCAAAAGTAATTGTTTGTCTTCAGAACGATAATATCAAGCAGTCCCCTTTTTTTTTGCACATTGTGTTAATTAGAACTTTCACACTGCGTGTAGACATGTGAATATGAATTTCCATCCCCCACTAAGTTAAAATATAAACTCTTAGCTGATTCCCATAATTACAAATACTTGTATTGGTCAGTAGACAGTAGCTCATTAAGTTTGTTTTAAATATAGGCATTATTAGGTGTAAGTTTAAAATCTTAGTGGTTTTTCTATCACTGACAATATCAAGTTTTATGATAGTTACCGGGCAGAGTTAATATACTTTTGACTATGAAATTAAGGAAAAGAATGGAGTGGGAAAAAGGAGGAAGAAAAATGTCTGACTAAAAGTTCTCTATAATTTTGTAGAATGAAGAATTTATCGTATCTTTCCTGTGATTGGCTATATATGTCAAAATTATCTATTTTTATGAACGTCTCCTCGTATCCATGCAGGTTCTGTTAAGATTGGAAAATATTTACAAGGAGCTTAGTGAACGTTATGGGGGTGAGCCTAGTTTCATGCAGTGGGCTGTTGCAGCTGGTGTTAATCAAACTACCTTGAGGAGACAAATAAACTATGGAACCTTCTGCAAGGATAAGATGATCAAGAGTAATGTGCGGCTTGTTGTTTCAATTGCCAAAAAGTATGTAGGAACTGGAATGAATTTCCAAGATCTTGTTCAGGTACCAATCCATTATTAGCATTTTATGATTTTCCTTCAATATAATGAACTACGTTGTTGAAATGCTTTCTCATCACTTCTTTCTCTCTAGCTAATTTTACCCCTGTGGTGATTTATTTAAAACTTTTAGGAAGGTTGTCGAGGGCTTGTAAGAGGAGCAGAGAAGTTCGATGCTTCAAAGGGGTTCAAGTTCTCAACCTATGCTCACTGGTGGATTAAACAAGCAGTTCGAAAGTTTCTCTCTGATCAGTCTAGAACTATACGTTTACCCGTAAGACATTTATAAATAAATCAAACATTCTCTAGGAATTCATTGTACTTTGTATATGTGTTGCAGATATATATATATATATATATATATATATATATATATATATATATATATATATATATGAATATGTGTAAATGTGTGTGCTTTATCTATTATTGTAGTTGAATAACATTACGGGAATCCCTGATGAGAGTTCAATATCTGCTCTATTTAATATACTTTTGGCCTTTAAAATTAATTTTCTTGAATCAACAGTTCCACATGGTTGATGCAACCTACAAGGTGAAGGAAGCTAGACGGAATCTGTACAATGCAAATGGAAGAGAAGCTAGTAATGAAGAAATTGCAGAGGCAACCGGGCTCTCGATGAGGAGACTGTCTGCTGTCTTACTAGTACCTAAAGCTCCACGATCTCTTGACCAGAATATTGGGTTCAGCCTAAATCTTAAACCTTCGGTGTGTCCCAGTTCACTGGTGCTGCAATAATATTTCTTTTTTAACCTCATCACCTAAACTTTTTTCTTTCTTCCTTATTAGGAAATAACTGCAGACCCTGAAGCAGAAACGTCAGAAGAGTTACTTATCAAGCAGTCTATGAGACAGGACCTCGAGAAGGTGCTGAACACACTTAAGCCACGAGAGAAACAGGTGGTTAGATGTCGGTTTGGATTAGATGATGGGAGGATGAAGACATTGAAAGAGATTGGAGAACTCATGGGAGTAAGCAGAGAAAGAATACGACAAATTGAGCTGTGCGCATTCAGAAAGTTAAAGAATAAGAGAAGGACAAAACGTTTGCACCAATATCAGCTTGCATAACTCCCCACCCCACATCTGTAAATAAAAAATATAGACATGCAAGAACACTCAAATCCAAATACCTTCATTTGTTGAGATCAGATGGCTGTATTGAGATCTTCCTCATACAATGGAAAATACACAAACATATATAAACACATATTATTTATTTTACAAGAAGTACTGTAGAATCTTGTGTATAGTAGAAACAAAAAAGACCTGAATTAGAGCATTGCTAAATTCTTTACATGGAAACAACTGGTTGCTTTTAGTGACAGCAACAAAATTAAATAGCCAAGGGAAACTGAAAGAGGATCAACACATCTGGAACCTATATACTAATTATTAGTTAAAATAAATTGGCCAAGACAATCATAGTTGCCAAAAACTCAAAATAAGGATGAATGCAGCAACTTGAAACACCATTGTGATGGCGGTGGTGGCGACCACCTCTTCCGCCACGACCACCTCCACCACGACCACCACGACGACGACGACGTCTAATAACGATAGCCACATGTTTGTCTTGTTCCACCAAATTTTCCTTGTGTACAAATTGGTCCTCCTTGCATGCTAAAAAATAATCATATATATTGTTAAATGCAGTAAATTTAAAAGAAAAACAAAAACAAAAGCAGGCAAGATCATAGATGTGTACTTACGTGGATTTGCCGGAAGGGGTGAAGGATAATGACGTGATGCATGAATATGTTGGAGTTGGAAAAACAACACAAGAAGCACTAGTAATAACAATTTTCTCATGTTGAAAACTTCAGGACAACTTATAACTCAATTTTGTTTATCTTGGCAATGAATTATAAGGTACGAGCGTATATATAGACATATAGTACAACAATGTAGAAATAGCTGTGAAGCTTCTGCTGAACAAACATGGTATATATCCGGTTTTCAAATATAAAACGGATTTGCAAACTATACAACTTACCATATAAAATATAGCTCTCCAAATAATTCAAGTCGGTCAATTTCAAATTAACATATGTTTTACTAATTTAGTTTTTTTGTGTTTAGTATCTTATTAAAATAGTTTCTAAATTGTCTTTTCAAATAAATATTTGATATGAAATTTGATGAAACATTTATAATTCTTACATTATTATAATATATCATTAAAGAATAATATACTTAAAATAATATAAATATTATAGCACCAAATTATAATAAATACAAATATATATAATACAACAATAATTAATTTATAAAAAAAATTAGAACCCTTTATCACATAAAATGAGATCCAGGTGTGTGGCGACTACGATATTAGTCTTTTTATTTCTCTGTTTAATAGTGTGTGAGGATACAAAACACTTGTAGTTTTTTTCTTTATAAGCAAGAGTCCAAATTTCTCATTTGTGTTTATTATGTTTTGAATTGATCGAATATGAAGTTTGGCCCTGTATTCGTACACACATGAGAAGGTTAATATTCCGTTCATAGATCTTCTTGTAGAAAGATGAATAAGAGAAGTGAATAAAAGAAGATTGTACACATATTAATTTATTAATTAATTGGCTACAATAATATTGAACACGACAGTAATGGTTGTTAATAACCGGTAATTATAAGGATGGACGCAACAACTAGAGTTATGGTTATGGTGGCCAGCAGCTGCAGTACCGGCAGCAAGACCGCCACCTCCACGGCCACCACCTGCACTGCCACCGCGAATATCACCACCACCGCATCTATTAACGATAGTCACATATTTTCCTTGTACTCGTGTTTCATTTCTTCCCACATTTCTCTTGTGTATAAGTTGGTCCTCGTTGCATGCTAAAAAGATATCAATGCATGCAGATAATTTATAGAAATACATATACAAAACTATTAAAGCAGCAGGATTAATATTATTTATATATGTGCATGATGTACCTGGATTTGATAGAATTGGTGAAGAATAGTAACGTGCTGCATGAAGATTTTGGAGTTGTAGAAACAGCAGAATCACTTCCGAGTGAAAATGGAGTATATGTTTCAGTTAGCCGGAAAAAAAAGGGGAGCATATGGTTTCCTAGATATAACACTTTTTCTTAACTTACAATAATATAAAATTACATTTGGACTTACGAATAAATTATGATATTAATATTTAATTACATGCATGTGTGATTGTGAATATGTATTTATATTATATTATCAAAAATTTTAATCATTCAATATTTGAGTTACAGATTGATTGAGATGTATATATACATATTTCTCATTAAATCTAATTTTTAGGGATCAAATTATATACATAATTTTATCAAATAATATTTATTTATTATGTTTAACTTTTAATTACTAGTTTATATCCAATGCAATGCATGTGTTTTTTAATAATAATTTATAATAATTTTATAGTCAACTTCATTAACTTTATAAAAATTATATTATTCAATTTTACTTCTAAAATAATATTAAATTACTTATTGATATTGGTTGATAATCAAATTTTAATTATTTCATTTAAAAATAATATTAGAAATAATATTAAGATAATTTTTGTATTCACAGATAATCAAATATTAATCAATTAATTAAAGGGCATTAGGGCGCAAAATTGTAAATTTTTAAAATTAATTAAATAATTAATTTTAAAAATTTACAATTTTGCGCCCTAATGCCCAAATCATTTTAATTATCTTATTCTAATTATATATAGAATATAATGATCATACTTGTAATTAGGTTTTTTACCCAATTTTTAAAAATTTACATAAAAATGAAATTTACCTTTATAACAGTCATTACTACTCATATAAAACTGAAATAAAATTGAAATTTACCTTTGTACGTTGGGATATTTTATTTCATCAAAGTAGTACTTTGTTACCATTTATATATAATAATTTAGTGCAAGGTCTTGATTGACAAATAACAAAACCGTGGGAAAAAAATATCAAAGTACATTAACTTTTCTACTTGTTTTTTTAGAGTACCTCTTTTACTTGTTTTTGGTTTGCTCTCTCGATCTGTATAACCTGGTTCTGACTGTAACTGAATTCAACCCCATCTTACAAATAAAATTTAACTGTGCTTTTTAAATGAAACGACATAATTATATAATAATCAAATATTAATAACGAACTTTTTTTTCTTATTCTCATGTTAATAATGAGGAAAAACCTTGTAGAACTGGCAGCGTCTTTGCATCTAATTTACACAGGTTTAGGGTGGTAGTACACTTGTACTTCATGGTTTGTGGAAAATTGTGACTTTTCTATATATTTAGAGGTTTACTAATAAATAGGAATATTGAATTTTGAGTGTCTCAATAAAATAAAATGGTGCAAAACATTTACTTACAATAAGAAAACACGTTCATTTTCCACCCACAATTGCTACAACTTATATGCACCAGAACTAATTATAAGATTAACGACCAAGTAATTAGATATAAGATATAAATATTTGTAAAAAAATTATTCATAATAGTTAACAAAATAAAAAAATATATCATTAAGACATTCACCAAATAATATTATTTATTAATCATTCACATTTCTTATTCATTCGGATTATTCAGAAATTTTAATCATTTAGATATTATTTATTCAGATTTGTCAAATAACCTCTAAGTTTTAAGTGAAAATTACATATCTATACTATATTATTAAAGACAAAACATTAAAAGTTTGGTAGTTGGTCGGTATTTTGACCGAATAATTATTATTGGACCTAATTTTTAAAAATTATTCCCCTAACTAAAACAGTAAAACCCATCTCAAATTATTCTCCTAACTAAAATACATATCATATTAATCTTCTAATTAATACTCATCTCTAGACAAAATAATTAATACCCCAGACGAGAATAACCCACCTGAGTACAGAGAAAGGGTCTTCCAAACTGAGATCAGCTGCAACCAAAACTCCCCGCCGAGGACTACTCGTGGAGCACAGAGCAATGGTCTTCAATAATTAACTCCGGAGGGCCTTCAACAATTAGCTCCGGAGGACCTTCATTAATGATTAACCCGGAGGGCCTTCATTAATAGTAATAATAATCCACGCGAACAACTATAAATTAAACCCAATAAATATTGACCAATAAAAAATAACACATGTTAAAATTTAAACATAAGACTAGGTAAACATACAGAGGATGACGTTATCATAATTTAAATCTATCGTTATCTATGCTATCAATACCAGCCATAAGTGATTCTGATTTAGACCAAAGTTATCAAAGAGTTTATCTATAATCAACCAAAATGTAACTATTAATAATTCATACAATACATTAATAAATATATCATTTAATTTTGAGCATCAACTTATAATTATACAGTTTTTAGAACAAAGGGAAAGGAAATTTATGACTACTAAATGATAATTTTGGCCAATACATGAATGATAGTTACGAAATACCAATAATAAGGATGAATGTAGCAACAAGAAACCCCGTGATTTTGGCTACCAACTGGTGCATCTCCAGAATGGCCATCGTGAAGACCACCACCCCGACTGCGACCACGTTTATTGACAATATTCATATGATTTCCCGCTATTGGTCCCTCTTGTTTTACCCTGGTGTACAAATTGCTCCTCCCTGCATACAAACAATTAACATATCTTATTGTTATACAATTACCAATGAATAAAGTCTGTGAATCAACCACAAAACCATTACTAATACACATGTAATTTTACATGCATTAAGATGGATAACTGATCATCGAGAACGATATATAGTGTATATATTTGTTAATCCTAATTAGCTAGACCACAAAGGTAAAATTAATGTAAAATAATTATCTTACAAGGTGAAGAAGAATATAATGCATAAAGATGTTGGATTTGGAAGAACAGCGGGAGAATTATCAATAATAATCTCTATGTTGAAAACTTTAACAGAAATTGCTCATACCGGCAACGGCAACGGCAACATATAACCTGCAAACAAATTTATGGTACAGAAACATATTAACTATATATGATTTCCTAATTATATAGCAGTATAGCAGGGATATATAAAAACATGGTGCTCCAAAAATATAGTATACGAGCTTATAACCGTACGAAGGACCGATATATAAATAAATTTATTTTTTATTAATATTTAATATAAAATTTTATAATATTGAGAATTTATATTCATACATATAATATATTTTTTTATTTTATATAAATTTGTTAAAGATGTAAGTGATAAATTAATTTAAAAAAATTGTTTGGATAATAATTTATAATTATGTAAAATAAATTTATTTTTATTTAACATAAATATATGTATTATTTGGGCTAATAAAAGTTAAGTACAATAAATATTATTCTATTTATTATAAAGATGTTATAATTTGAGCCTAAAATTAAAATTTTAATATATATATATATATACATATGTATATAATTAGGACCTGTATTATAATAAATAAAATTGTATTATGTTTATATTTTTTAGGCTCATAACCACTATCGACCAATTTTTTTAATTTTTCAGTTATAATAATATCATAAATTTGATATTTAGTTCTTATTTTTTCAAGATGAAGGGATGTACTTGGTTTTATTTTCTCCGTAATATTGTTTTACTTTCTAATAAACATAAATTATCAAAAAAGCAGAAGGGTATATTTTTTAATTTATAGTTGATATTACAAATTTGTTAAAAGTTCTAGTTCTCATATAAATATTGATATTGATTAAACAATCAAATATATTTTTACATGTCAAAAAACTAAAATTTTGAGATATAGTAAACCTAAAATATTATCAAACTAATGTTGATATAAACTTTTTAAAAAAATTTAATATTTTAAAATAATAATCTTGAAATTTTTTACAAAACCTAAAATATTATGTCGATATAGATTTTGAAATTACAATTTCAAAAGTATGTATAAATTTATAATTAAAATACAAAAAATATATATATAGAAGAACCTAGAAGATTAATTAACATCCCTAAAAAAGGTCCCCACATATGTCATGATTATAAAGGGCTAATTAGGAAAAATAGGAGTTTAACTTTGTGTTAAACACAAACAGAGTTGTAAGCAACTTGTAGGTATATTTAGTTATTTACTCCACACACGGTAGAATTCTTTCTGGAGAGAGACACACATACAAAAATGAACGGCGACTATTCCGATGCAGCGCCGGCGCCGGAGCATAACGGAATTGGAGGAGAACACGGCGGAGATGAGCGAGAAAACGAAGAGGTTGAAGAAGGAGAAGAAAAGGGGTGTGATCAAACTGGTGAATTGAAAATACAACAAGAGGGTGATGGAGAAGATGGTGAATTGAGACCTAAATTAGCTGAAGGGTTTTATGAAATTGAAGCTGTTCGTCGAAAGAGGGTTCGAAAGGTGCTTGCTTTTTGTGTGTGTGTGTGTGTGTTTTATTTGTGTGTGTGTTTTATGGTTTCTTGGTTTTTTATTTGAGACTGATTTTTGGGTTCTTTTTTGTCATGTGGCTGGGGAAATTGCAAATGCTGGTTATGAAAAGGGTCAAGTTCAGTACTTGATTAAATGGTATGTGTTTTAAGATGTGTTTTTTTTTGTATCATGTGTGTTTTTAGTTTTTGTGGGATTGTATTGTTTTGTATATTGTGAGATTGTTGATTTTTTTTGTGAATAATGTGTATTTTTCGGTTTCGGGTGTGGATTGTATTGATGGAGAATGGTGGTGACAATGGGTTGTGTTAAAAGTGTTGTTTGATTATGATGCTGAGATTTGTGTTGTTTGTTGAAGGCGGGGCTGGCCGGAGACGGCGAATACTTGGGAGCCGTATGAGAACCTTGCATCGTGTTATGATGTTATTGAGGCATTTGAGGAGAGGTATTACAACTGTTCATGCTTGTTATTGAAAAATGTGGTTGGATTAGTAGTTGTTTCGCAGTGGTTGATATTTTGAGTTCAAATGGTTTTTTACATTTTGATTGATTTATATTGAAGCTTGCGGTCGGGAAAACATAGATCACGCAAGCGGAAGAGAAGGTCTAGTGGTCCAGTTCCTCAAGCTAAGAAGAAGCCACAGGGTAATGCTGCGTCTACTTTGAGGGCACCGGATGCTGGGAATGTTAAGTTTGATGAAGGAAACTCTGTTATTCCTTCTCTCGATCAGAATCACGATGGTAGGTTGAGAATGGGAGATATCAACAATAATGAAGAAATGGAGCAAGGAAATGAAAATGGTTCTGTTGTCTTACCTCCACAAGTTGAAGAAAGGGAAAATCATTATAAAATGGATGCCAACCATGGTAAATCGATGGACACACCATTTCCCAGTGAGGGCTCAAACAGGTTGCCTGTAGATATACCGGAGTCAGAGGCATCAGAAGTAATTTGCTTTGAAAATGGACATCAAAAGGTTGACGGAGCAGGAGTAGGTCAAGCTGGTGGCTTTGTAAATGGACATCAAAAGGTTGATGGAGAGGGAGTAATTCAAGCTGATGTCTTTGTAAATGGACATCAAAAGGTTGATGGAGAGGGAGTAATTCAAGCCGATGTCTTTGTAAATGGACATCGAAAGGTTGATGGAGAGGGAGTAGTTCAAGCCAATGGCTTTGTAAATGGACATCGAAAGGTTGATGGAGAGGGAGTAGTTCAAGCCAATGGCTTTGTAAATGGACATCAAAAGGTTGATGGAGAGGGAGTAGTTCAAGCCGGTGGCTTTGTAAATGGACATCAAAAGGTTGATGGAGAGGGAGTAGTTCAAGCGGGTGGCTTTGAAAATGGGCATGAAAAGGTTGACGGGGAGGGAGTAGTTCATCATGGGGTTGACGGGGAGGGAGTAGTTCATCGTGATAGCTTTGAAAATGGACATCAAAAAGTTGACGGGGAGGGAGAAATGCAAGCTGGTGGCCGCTTGGGCAATAGAAAACGGAAGCCTGTTTCAGTAAAACGGTTTAACCAAGAACAAACCCCGTGTGTAACGAATTATGCTGCACAAGACTTGACTACAAAAAACACCCGCTCTGGTGGCATAGTCGCGCAGAATCGGGATCAAAATTCTGTTTACAGGAGTAATGACCAGGGTTGCAAGAGTAAGCCTGGTAATGTCACAGATGCGTCTTCTATCACCGAGATCATGAAGCCTATAAGCTTTTCATCTACTGAAAATGTGCCGGACATCTTAGTGACGTTCATGGCCAAGAGGTTTGTGATCCAACTCCGGTGCTAGTAAATTCTTATTTTGCTTAATAAGAAATATTAGTACATTGTATTAACATACAATGAAGCACTCACACAGGTCTGGTGTCCTGACAATATCATGCATAATACATGAAGCATCAACTTTTTTAGAAATCAGGAGACAATAGGTTGGAGGACCTTTCAAGATTTTCTTTAAATAACAACCATTAATTGCAATCGGACACAAACAAACCATTATCAAGACTAGGGAGAACTAGCTCTCCACATAAGTAATCTTTAAGTTACATTAGGTACAGAAGTGGCTTATTGATTAGGCTCAAAGTTTGAAAATGTATTTAGGTAACCTAATTTAAGTGTATATCACATTGAAAATTAGATTTAATTTTCTTTTCCTAGACTTTGTTTTCACCGGAACATGTTGATGCAAGTTCAGAGTAGATACCATTATGTACAGATACACGCACTTAAAAAAAATAAACGTATGCTGTAATACCCCTAAATTTCGCCAGAATGACTCAAATTTTGGCCGTCACTAATTCCACTAAAATGCAGTATCACACCTCACTGTAAGATTCTAGTGTTTAATGTGCATACACCGGTTCCATGATACAACTATGGCTAAAAAGATATTAGTTTTGCCGTAATCCATAATCCATAACGCATAACCCATGATCGTTACTAGTTTCTAGGATAGTTACAAAAGTATTTCCTTAGGGCCAAAAATTAACCAAGTTTCTAATAAGTAGGTCACATGTCTTTACATATGTCCTTCCTTTAGTTCGACTCACAAGGTCCGAATAGGGTGCATTACAGATGTATCAAAGCATGTGGTAATGTCTTTAGTGTGATGTATAGGAAGACATTTGATTTTACATATGCATGCATAAACACCTACACATACATTCAAATTTATTGAAATTTTAACAGAGCATAATGCAAATATGTTGTTGCTAAAGATATAATTGGCTTGTAGGTCCTCTGTGCCTAGGTTATTAAAGGTTTGTCTCAATAAAATTATTGTGCATGTTTGTATTTAAATTTCTGCACCCACGTGTTTCCGATAATATTAAGAATAGAACTTACTAGCTAAAATATTGTATTCACTGTATGTTAAGATAAATTGAATGTATTATTAGCTTCAAATAAATTAGTTTAGACTTCCAAGTGATAAATGAAGTTGCATTTGGTATAGAATTTTGAATATCCGAGTTTTCTTTAAATTTATTTGGCTGCATATTATTGCAAGTTTTGATGCTTTTTAGGATGCAATTACGTAAGCTTTTGTTTTAGCTAGACTGATATGAGGCCATTGATTTTCTGGCATCAATTATGAAGAATAGAGAAAGGAGGTTGTTGACAGTGATTACATCAGGAACTATAAATGATGAGTATGTTGAATGTAAGCGTGAAAGTTGGTGGATTATATCCTTGATTGATAAGAGATTTATGAGGATGTAGAAACTGGAAAACATTAGAATTTAGAGAGATCATGAAAATTAGGGAAAAGCTACAGAGGATTGATTGCACACAATTAGGGGTGTATTCAAAAGAATAAGTGAGTGAAAGAGAGTTCTAAAAAGAGAAAGAGAGGGACCTTTTCAGTTCATTACAATGAATGCAGTTTAACTGCTTATAGAATATTGAAAGGTTCATTCTGAAACTTATTATTACCTTCTTCAGACAACATGCATTAATTAGATAATCTTTCTTTATCTTGAGGGCTATTAATTTCTCAATCTTGTTATATAAATTCTAAGAGTTAGAGAAAATGGTAAACCGTAAATACAAGTATATAAAGTGGCTAATAAGTTCAATATTATGATAAGAAAGATTATGAAATATAAGATAGATTCTATTGATATTTAATATGAAATAGATCATTTGGAATTTATACTAGTTGCAATCTTCGGATACCTTATTTTAATAAATTATTGTCCTATCTGTTCTTCACCATGAAAGGAACAACCTTGGAATGTCCATGTATATCAAATTGTTGGTTTAGGCGAGAAGATTAAGGGTGGGAGAGGTTGGGTTGATTTAGTATTAGCTACATCAAACAATATTTCTTGTTGGGATATTCAATATGTTTGGGCATATTAAATCTATACAAAAAACATGAAAAGTAAAAAGTTAGTCTCGTTGTTGGTTTTCACTTCGGGTACATGACACGAAGATGTATGAAATAGAAATATATTAATTATATACTGTATTCTATATTTATATTTTTTGGACTAATGATCTTGTAATATTTTTTTTAAAAAAAGATAGGAATTACACTTTAAAAGAAAAATTATAATATTTAAACTCTTGTAGAAGCTATAAAAAGTAATATTTATTTTTATATTATACATATGACACGAATTTATGTCGCACAACACAAATTCATGTAGTTTCATGTGTTGGTTTGAAATTTGTGACAGGAAACATGAAAGTAAACTAGATAAACACGAGAACACGCCACACTTGCCAGGTATAGATAATATGCATCAATGTTGTAGAAAACTGTCTGGATAGCACAGTACAGTAGGTTAAGGATGTGGAAGTAGGTGAGCTGACCAGCCAAAGTAGAGCCATAATTCAGATGAAGAAGATAATATGAATGTTTTAGAAAACGATTTGAACAGCGCAATAGCTCTGATGAAAACAGGAAAGTTGGCACCAGCAAGGCGGAGGCCCATAACTCGAGTAGAGTTTGTGATACTCGAGTACGAGTCGGGTTAATCTAATAAACTAAGCAAACAATATTTCTTGTTTATACCTCAGCTCAAATTATTACTAAACGGGTAGAGTTTCAGTTCTAGATTAGCGAGTCAAGGTTTACCTAGTCGAACCTAAAATTATTGAGTTCGAGTCTAAGTTCGTGTTGTGCATGTAAGTTGAATTACAGCCCTAATCCGAGAAATATGTATATGGTTCATTCAGGATGGTGCAGTGGTTATGACGAGGACTACTTGCAGCGGGTCAACGAACTATGTAATAAATGGATAAATGAATAAGTTAATTTAAGAAGAAAGGTGGAGAGAAGGGAACTCAAGTTATCCATATTCTTTCACTTATTAGTTCTCTTTAAATAGATTGAGGGAGATTTTGCAAGTGTTTCATCCATTAAGATTTCATGATTGTATTCAAACATACCTATGTTGTTAGACATACCATGTTCAAGCAGCTGTTTGATGACCATATATGAAAACGGTGAACAACATTATAATGTAAATTGCATCTGTTATGGCACATTTATGTTACATAGCATACTCCAGATAGCAGAAGTGTCCTTTGTTTTAACTTTCTCTTTACAAAATGGTATACGTCCAGTTATCAGCTGTATAACCATAAGCATTTTACCCTGCACAACTAGTACTGTCAACAACTTCTCATAGATGTATTTTATATGCCGATTGAGAAGACTAATTTCTGTCGGTCGGTCTGTCTGCTATTATTGAGAAATTTTTACTTGCAGAGGTTTGATCTTACAGAATACTGGACATTGAAGTAGATAAAATATTAATTTATTAATTATGATTTCTTTAGCGTCAACTTAGTTCCAATATATTGATAACTTTATTATGATTTATGATTTCTCCGATCTGTCTGTTGAATTTCTTTTGTTTGTTGCTCTATACAGTATTTGTATTTTAATTAATCAGATCATCTGTTCCCTCACCATTAGTCACATACACATGTAATAGCTTACTAGGTAGCTGTTTGGGAGAAGCTAGTAATGATATTTTATGAGAATGTTGGTTACATATAGTTGATAGAACTTGAACTGTATTTTGATAACAAAATTTTATCTTGTCAATTTAGTAGGACCTGTAGTTCAAGCTTCAAAATAGGCTTGTGAATTCAACTGGGATGAAACTGGTTGACCATATGACAATTTGCATATGAATGTCGATTGGCTTTAAAATACTGTAACAAGTCATTAGCTGTGTGACAACTTGTTTGGTATTCAGTTATGATTATTTGAATTTTAATTTTGGCTTGTCTATTGTTATGTGGGAAAGTTTGTCTAATATACTGGTTTCATGTTATTTGGCATCAAGGTCTGATGGAAAAGAGGTGATGGTTGATAATAATTACCTCAAGGCTAATAATCCTCTACTGGTAATTGTATTTCCAGTTTTGTTTCTTCCTCATTTATATTGATATGCTTTAACATAATCTTTATATAAAGAGTTGCACAATAATACGTATACATTTTCATGCCAGTTGATCAACTACTACGAGCAACATTTGAACTATAATACTACAACAGGACCACACAGGCCCGGGAGAGACAGTATGCTCTGATGATTACAAATGTAGTTTATCTAATGCCATTGTATTTTGTAGCTTGAGGCTTTAGTGCAGTTAATAGTGAATCTTATTTAGGACAGACAGGTGGTAAATAGTGGAAAGTTGGAGTTCTATATCACATACTAATACTCTCTGGTATTTTGAATTGAAGTAGTTGTAGTCGATGATGTTTTATATTTAGTGTGGCAATTCAAACTCATCCACGCCGTTTATGGTATATAATAATTAGTGGAGTAGTATTTTTGTTATTTTATTTTTATATCATAAAAAATTATTATTAACTGATTACTCGTTCAAAAATCCAGTTATCAACATAATTTTATTGAAGATAATTATGGTTATCATTAGTTGAAATAATAGTTACCTGGAAAAAATTAATGTAAAATTAAATAATATTTTGAACGTAATGAAAAATCCATTTATATATATGATTTTTACTTGCCGTTTATTTATTGTGTTTTTAATTTATTTGATGAGATTTTATCATGTAAATTATTACGGTTGCAACTTATTACATTTTATGTTGAGGCTTGAAATGAACAAGAGCACCCTTCCCAGACTTGTTTGCTGAGAAGTTGGTTTCGGGGTTCTTGTTTATCCATCCTCAACATATTCGGAATTCCGGCATTTAGATGAATAAAAATCCATTTTTACATAAATAGTGTTTCTTGAGTTGTTGGTGATGATATATATAGAGGAAAAGAAATCAAAGAATTAGAATAGATGAATAGATGAATGTTGCAAGTTTTTTTCTTAGAAAAGTGCAAGACAGAGACTTGCTGGTGTTTATCTTAAAGAAAATAAAATTTGGTAGTAATGAATTCGGGGTTTATTCGATAAGAAGAAGATAATTAGATGTATTCCATTTATTTGGGCGATTTTATGAAGATAGTATAAGATATATGAACGAGTAAGAAATCAAGAAATTGTTGTAACAAACTAGACACAGGAAATTAAAGTTGCAAGTTAACTAATAAGACAATAATTTAGAAGAAGAAAAGTAAAGTGCAAATTACTCATTTCATTTCATAACCAGAAAAGATATAGTAAATGTTATTTTAGTTTGTATAACTTAAATGTTGTTTCAAATCTAAACATGGCCCGATAGTACCCTCGGCTCGACGAGTTGCTTTTAATCCTCAAGAATGAATCTAATCTAAAATATGTTGTAGCTAACAGAATCCCCATGATCAAATACCAGTATTGTAACACTCCAATACCATGAAAGAGCCACTCTCTTGACAACAAGTATCTTAAGCTGCATAGTGCTGTCAAAAGTATGAAGGAAGGTCTATATGTAACGTCCCATAATAATGGGTTTGGTTATATTCATGACTGGTCTTGTGATTACTAAGCACAAAGGATGCAGCCAAGACAATGCCTTCTTTGATTCACACTCCCTCTTCTAACAATCTGGTTATCTTGTAAGGGGCATTGCGAATCAGCATTTTTGAAATTCCCATTACAGGATGCAATCATCTAGGATACGTTATATAAAGTCCATGGAACCGGACAAAAACCAGAAAGCATTACCGGAAGATGAACATATTACCCCAACCTTCAAGGGTGGTGAGTTAGCAGGAAGAGAGAAACTCAATTTTAGTAGCAACCTAGAGTAAAACATATGGCTCTAGTGAAAGCAGTCCCCTAAATTATTTTTAGATGATAATTTTCAATTATATTTAACTTAAAACTTAAAACTGTAAAACTTACCAGAGAATTTAGATCAAGAATCAGAATGGAGATTGAATGCAGTCAAATATAGAAAGCACAATCAAAACTTGCAATAGAATAATTACTAAATTAGAATAACGAGAGAACGGAGGGTGTTAATATCAATTGTTTATAATAAAATAGATGGAGTAAACAAGCGGCAAAAAAAATGGTGCGCCTTTTCAACCTTGGAGTTATATTTATACCAGTACTTGAAGCGATGGCTTTCCATGTCATACATCCCATAACTCCTACGTTCACCGGCTATTGGCTTATGGAAGAAGTAGATGCAATTGGGTTTGTATGTGTTACTGTTGTGATCATCAGAAACTGATATTGAAATCGAGTCATACCATCCCAAGTATAGGGCTTCATTTTCTTCGAGGGTATTCGTCTCTTTCCAGTAGTAGTCAAAATTGTTGTTGTCGCTCGCCCAATTCTTCTTCTTGTAGCTACCCCGGACCGTTAACTGGTAAACACGAAAAGATTTTGTCTCCCACCAGCCGTCTTCTTTTATCCTTTCCACCATCAACAATTCCCCATTCTTGGATTGCAGCAGATACAAAAGGTTTGGGTATGTTTTACTATAAGTACTTAATGCTACCTTGTTTTCCTTCCCTGGCCAGGGCCACGTCCTGCTCATGCTAGTGTTGCTGCTGTCGTCAAGAATGAAGCCAGTAATGCCACTAAGGACAAAAAGAGCACCATCATCGTCGATGGTGTAAAAATCTCCTCGGTAGAAAATCACGGATTCAACGTTAATGCAAGAAGAATAAGGTTTCTTTAGCAATACCCATGATGATGATGACGACCAAGGCGGGGAGGAGCACCCTTTACAGAAGGCAAGGACTCGACGTTTGATTGAGACACAGATGATGCAGTTAGGATGGGTAGGAGAAGTTTCAGACATGACAAATTTACTATAGTCATCAAGCTGGAGAGGGGAAGGCAATGGTGGAAGTTGAATAAGAACTCTTGACATGGGGTTATAAACAAGCACTGAATGATCAATGGAGGTTGAGCATGCAGCTGCTTTTGCTGACGATGCGTATCTATTGCCACCAACAAGTAGCCATCCACCATGAGAAGCATATGTGATATATTCGTGATCATTATTATCAATTTGAACTTTATCAATAAGGAGTCCAAGGGAAGCTATATTAGTTTTCTTATCGGAATCGTATAAACTAGTGTCAAATACCACTTTGTTGGGTTCTTTCCACGGATTCAACAGCCATGGAGCAGTTACTACTTCCGTGCTGCAGAGCATTAACTCTTTAGCCACATCACGCCACAGGCTACAGACGGAGAGGCACTGGTAAAGATCAGGCAAGTGGTGAATATCGTTTGTCAAGTTTTTCAAGATGATATAGAGTAGCTCTTTCGGGAGGTTGTTGCTAATATGTAAATTTGGAAATAAGCTGGGAACAAAAGATGTTCTATTTCTCACGACTTGAAACTGAGATACAAGCAGGATATATATATATACCCTGTTAAACAACTAAAACAAGCTAGAAAATAGCAACTACATTCCTACACTTACTCCACTACTTCCATACCCCTACTAACATTAAACTACCCGTGAGACTCGCTCCATTCTGCAGCCACGCACGACTAGAGCCCAGACCCACTTGCAACGTTTACAAACAACGTTTTACAAAACAAGTAACTAAAACATATTTAACTAACTAAAACGATATGATTATAGAATTAAAACCCAACAATCTCCCCCTTAATTCTATAATCATCTATCAATTCATCAGCTACCCGTATGGCATGCTTTGAACTGCAACAGCCCATATGGCTTCTACTTCATGCCTGCATTGCAAATATATTGATCCAGCCCGTGTGGCCTTTCTGTGCCCATTTGACACCACTGATCACAGCCCTTTTGGCTTCCTTATTTGCTCGTTTGGCAACTTATTTCCTGCCCATGTGGCATTCTTATTACAGCCCTTATGGCTATTATTCACAAGCCCGTATGACTTGTGTTTGTTGGCCCATATGACCTTTACAGCAAAGCCGGTTCATCGTCAAGAAACTGTGCTAAATTGGCTTCTTGACAGTGTTCTTTCTTTCGTCGTGGTTTGTCACACTCTGAAGCGAAATGACCGTAAACGTTGCAATTGAAACACTTTATCTTGCTCTTGTCCAGTCTGCCCTTCCATTTCTGAGTTAACAGGAGTTGTTGTTGCCCACTTTGCTCACTCCTACCTCTCATTCTTTCTTCATGGGCCTTGAGACGTCCCACCAATTCCTCGACTGTCATTGATTTGATATCTCCAAACTGCTCAATGTTTGAAGCTATTTGAAGGAATTTATCAGGAACAGCACGTAGTATCTTCCTTACTACACTTGTTTCTTCCATCGTTTCACCAAGAACCCGGATATTGGTCACAATGCCGCTCAGTTTCATGCAGAAATCATCTATCTTCTCTGAGTCCTTCATGGTAAGAGACTCAAATTCTCCTTTCAAGGTCTGCACTTTTGCCTCCTTCACACGCTCCACTCCCATACACATTGTTTTGATCGCCTCCCAGGCTTCCTTAGCAGTTTCTTTCTCAGCAATGGTCAGCAATATGTCCTCTGGCACCCCCTGGTAAATTGCTGCAAGTGCCACCTGCACCGTTCTTTCATCAACGGCTACCTTGGGATCCTTTTGTTCGATAGCTCCCCAAACTCCTTGTGCCTTCATGAATACCTTCATTTTTAGAGACCATGCTGTATAGTTACTTCTCGTTAGCATGGGATAGTTCAAACCCACAACTCCTTCCTTCATCTTTGGCGTTTCCATGGCTTCCTGGTTATGCTCTGATACCATGTTGCTAATATGTAAATTTGGAAATAAGCTGGGAACAAAAGATGTTCTATTTCTCACGACTTGAAACTGAGATACAAGCAGGATATATATATATACCCTGTTAAACAACTAAAACAAGCTAGAAAATAGCAACTACATTCCTACACTTACTCCACTACTTCCATACCCCTACTAACATTAAACTACCCGTGAGACTCGCTCCATTCTGCAGCCACGCACGACTAGAGCCCAGACCCACTTGCAACGTTTACAAACAACGTTTTACAAAACAAGTAACTAAAACATATTTAACTAACTAAAACGATATGATTATAGAATTAAAACCCAACAGAGGTCAGCCCAAGACATGGTTTAATATAAATTGCTTTTATACTATTAGATGCATCTCTATCAGGTTGGTTTTATTATATACATAATACATATATAGTACTCCCTCCGTCCCTTTCATTTGTTATCATTTCAAAATGGGGTGTCTGGCACGCATTTTAAGGTGGATTTTAAGGATAGTTCCATAATTTATTTTTGAAATTTTCCTTTTTTGTATAAATATAGAACAATCCTATTTTTATACAAAAAAAGAATTTTTTAAAAATAAGTTATGGAACTATTCTTAAAATCCACCTTAAAATGCGTGCCAGAAAGTGAAAAAAAAGTGATAACAATTGGTTGGGACGGAGGGAGTAGTAGTTTTTGAGAAGAGGACCTCTGAACTTCTTTAGGATCTTAAAATTGGTTTCCATGAAGAAGTTGGATAGGTTGTTTATGATATTTCCGAATCGGTTACGTTAATTTTTTCTAAAATTTATGTATTATAATATTTATATAAATTCTTATTTGTTCTGTGAGTCTAATTAGTACCTGTCTTTCAAATTGAAAGTCCGGCAAGGAAATGTTAGTTTATTGTAATTAACAATTTAATGAAATTAATATTTATCTTTTAATGAAGATTTCAATCAATATTTGTCTTTTAATTAAGAGTCTAATTAGTAAATATTCAAATATTCTAATTGTAAGTATTATAAAAATAAAATTTATTAAATATAAATTGACTTATTCTAATGATATTTTTGAAAATAAATCAAATTAGGTAGCGAACGTCTAGTAATATAACGAGTTGATAACAAGGAGGGAATATTATAAATACATAATAAAAATTGGGTTTAATAATCATAAAGTTATCTTTAGATAAATATCTAAAGTTAAAATCTATTATAATACAATATTAATGTTATTTTTGTAAATATAAATGGGGCATATTTTATTATTACAAAAATGTGATCCACTTTTTATACTCAAAATGCTAGTGATTTTAGATAAGTTAACTAAATTTAACTTTAAGAACCTTTTTCCCTTAAAATTTTTATTAGATCTATATAATATTATATATATATATATACATATTAATATAGAAAAGAATATCTAAAATCTATTTAACAAGAAAAAAACATAATAACTGCATATATCAGTTAGATTAGATATATATCTATACACACAAACTTGATAATAGTGCATTTAACCCATATATTCCTTAGATATATCTCATCTGTACTACATGTGTCCGTTTATTTATTTAAAATTTTGTTGTAAGGTTTATTTTATGTGAAAATTAAAAAATCAAGGTTAAATTTAGTAAATTTTTTAAAAGGGATTTTAGCTGTATATAATTAAAAATATTGTGTTAAATTTATTAAAAAAGGATTTTAATTGCACATTGTTAAAAACACAATATTTAAATTGTATTTAAATCTATAAAATATGGCCCAACAATTTATTGTGATTATTAAACACAACAAAATTTAAAACTTAATTTTCATCTATTCGGGAACAATTATGTTTAATGGGTTTAGGATTAAAATTTTAATATTTTAAATTTATCATATTTATAAGAGCAAGTCCAATATTAAAATTAAAAAGGCTATAGCAATTGCTATAATTTAAGACTAAAAAAGTAGTTTTTGGTCTTAAAATACAACTAGTGCTTCAATGCATAGTTCTAAAATAAGATTAACTACATTTAAAGTGTATTTTAACATTTTTTTAATAATGAATAGAATTATGTTTTTGGTATTATTGCATTCATCTTTTGACAATTCAAAAAAGTTAGTAGTATTTGATGATGAACTAGCCTTTTCATCTTCATAATTGGCCATTAGAGCTAGATTGATGAATTTTTCAGAATCACTATCCTCAGTAGCCCAGTTTTTCTCTTCAGTCACAAAAGCCTTTTCTCTTTGTTTGAGAAGGTCAAAGTACTGTCAAAGTTGAATTCAAAATCCCATTTCCTATGTATTTAGTCTCAATTATATATACACAAGAGATACACACATCATGCCACAATTATAGCCTAACTATCTTCTTAGAATCTGTTAATTACTATCTCTATCATAACTGCTATTTACAATTGATAAGTATCCCTAATTACAGTCAATGAATCTATTAGTTAGCATTTCCTAAAATATATTATGTAATGCTGAATAAGGTAATCCACTAACATCCCCCATCAAATTGATGTTGGTTTATCCAGAAGCATCAATTTATCCATTAAGAATTGATGTCGAGCCCCAAAAAAAGCTTTTATGAAAATGTCTGCAGTTTGATGTTTGGTTGAAATGTGAGGGAGAGTGATCACACGTTTATCGTAAGTTTCCCATATTGAATGACAATCCACCTCTATATGTTTTATACGTTCATGAAATACTGGATTTGCAGTGATTTGAATAGCACTTGTATTATCAGCATACAGATGGTTAAAACAAAGTTGAGGAAAACCAAGTTCACCTAATAGCCCACGAAGCCATGTTATCTCAGAGCAAGCGGCCGACATAGCACGATACTTAGACTCCGTTGAAGACTTGGAAACTCTATTATTCTTTTTTACTTTTCCAAGAAATGGGGGTTGTGCCTAAGAACATGCACCATCCAGTAACTGAGCGATGAGTATCAACACATCCAGCCCAATCAGCATCATTATATCCAACTAACTACAAAGAAAGATCTGTTGAATATAATATCCCATGTGAAGATGTACCTTTTAGAAATCGAATAATACGACGGACAACTGTGAGATGAAGATGACGAGAAGCTTGCATGAATTCTGACTTGCTGAACTGCAAAAGAAATGTTAGGGCGAGTAATTGTTAAATAGTTCAAACTCCTAACAAGTTGTTGATACAATGATGGATTTGATAAAAGCTCTCCTTCATCTTTCGAAAGATTAAGATTCACCTCCAAATGAGTAAGAACAGAGTTGCATGATTCAAGACCAGCAAAAGAAATCACATCTTGGGTGTATTTTTGTTGATTTAACAATATACCGGATGAAGTAGGATGAAGCTCAAGACCAAGAAAATATTTTAATGAACCAAGATCTTTCATATGAAATGATTTCTTGAGGTTTTGTTACAATTCATGAATTAGTTCAGAATTTGAGCCCGTAATCAAGATATCGTCAACATAAACTAAAAACAATAAAATTCCACCAGAAGTCTTGGTAGAAATAGAGAAGGATCATATTGACTTTGTACAAACTGAAAAGCAAGCAAAGTGGATCGAAACTTATCAAACCATGTACGTGAAGATTGTCTCAATCCATAAATAGACCCACGGAGGCGACAAGTGTCTGATGAAGGTGTAGTGAACATGCCCGGAGATGGAGTCATGTATATTTCTTCTTTTAGATCACTATGCAAGAACGCATTCTTCACATCCATTTGCCTCAAAGGCCATTTTTTAGATACAACAACTTTCAAAATAGTCTGAATAGTGGTCATCTTGGCAAGGGGGCAAATGTTTCATCATAGTTAAGCCCGTATTGTTGACAATTTCCAAGAGCTACAAGACGATCTTTATACCTATCAAGTGACCCATTAGACTGATACTTGATTGAATACACCCATTTACATCCAATTGTCTTAACATTAGAAGGACAAGGCACAATGTCCCATGTGTAATTTTCTTGAAGAGCCTGAATTTCCTCTTGCATTGCTTATTTCCAACATTCTTGAGAAGAAGCTTGAGCATAAAAGTTAGGAACAGAAATAATATTAAGAGTATCCTGAAGTGAGGTATGAGGAAAACCAAACCTATTTGGAGGCCTAATATTTCTAGAAAAACGCCGAGGGGCAGCTTCGAAAGACACATTATGTGTGTCAAGTTGTGCATGTTCAGGTTCTTGACGCTGCTCAGGAGGTGACAAAGTTGGACGTCGCTGGTACACTAATCTTGATTTGTATCTTTTAAGAGTAGAGCTTAATTTATCAAAACTAGGAAGAATAATTTTCTCAGGCATGGGCTCAACATGGATAGTGAAATATGATTGATTTTCAAAGAAAACAACATGACGTGTATGCGAAATTTGTTAGAACAAGCATCATAGCATATAAAACCTTTATGTGCAGTGCTACATCCCATAAATGTACACTTAACAGACTGAGCAGAAAGTTTATGACATTCATGAGATGGCAAGTGAACAAAACAAACACAACCAAAAGTATGCATGTCATGGTATTCAGGATGATTACCATAAAGATGAAAATATGGAGATTCAAAATTCAAGACACTCGAAGGTAGACGATTGATCAAATAAGTTGCTGTACTTAAAGCTTCAACCCAATATTTAGAGGGAACTGATGATTCAAGCAATAGAGTCCTTGTAACATCGAGCAAATGGCGGTTTTTACGCTTAGCAACCCCGTTTTGCTGAGGTGTATATGGGCAAGATCTTTGAGAAATAATTCCTTTTAGTTGGAGAAAATCATGGAATGCATGGGACATGTATTTACCCCCAGAATCAGATCTTAAGGCTTTAATGTTTGCTGAAAATTGAGTCTCAACATGAGCTACAAATTTCTTAAATATGTAGAATACCTCAGATTTTGAATGAAGAAAATAAACCCAAGTAAACCTGCTATAGTCATCAATGAAAGTGATAAAATATTTATACTTTGCATATGATATAATAGGAGTGATGCCCCATACATCACTATGAATCAAAACAAAACACCCTTTAGCCCGACTACCATGAGAAGGAAACGAAAGAGATTTACTTTTACCAAGTTTACATGTTGAACAATTAAAAGACAAATAAGAAGAAAATCGATCTTTATTTCCCAGTAAGTCGGATTTCACTAGATGAGACAAAACATAAGAATTAAGATGTCCTAAACGTCTATGACATGCTTCACTATTTTTATTCATAGCAGTACAAGTCAAAGAAATAACATTAGGAATATGAAAGTACAAAGGAAATAATCGTCCAACTTTAGGCCCCATCGCGAGTATCATCCCCGATACCTGATCCTGCACAACACAACCATCATGAGAAAAATGCACATCACAATTATTATCAATCAATTGTCCAACTGAAATGAGACTAGTAGAAAGTTCTGGAGATACAAACACATCTTTTACTAAAGAATTGATGTCACCAATTGCTTTAATAGGTAACTGAGTGTCATTGACAATCTGAATATTGTACATGTCATTATAATTACGAACATTACTTAAAGTATTGAGACAACTTGTCATATGATTGGAAGCACCTGAATCGAGCCAAAATAAAGAGGGTGAATTACCCTTACCTTGAAGACCCAAGGCTGAGAAAGCCGAAACAATCATTTGCTGAACCATTTCAGGTGTAAGAGTTAATTTTTCAGCAGCAACTGTGCCAACAACAGCTTGATTACCGAGAATAGCCTGGCTAACATTTGCCTGGCGATTTTGCTACAACTGGGCATATTCTTTTATGGTATGACCAGGTTTCTTAAAGTAGTTACAGAATTTCTTCGAACAATTTGCTACAATATGCCCATATTCCTTACAGGAATAACATTGAACTTGCTGCATGTTTCTGCCCTTCTATCTTCCTTGAGCTACATAAGCAATTGCCTGATCGGGCATATTGGTTTGTTGTATGACAGATTGTGTATTAAGACGTTGTTCTTCACGAAGTAACTCACTAAAACATTCATCTAGAGAAGGTGATGAGGCACGATTCATTAAATTAGAGTGAGTTATATCAAACTCAGGGCGTAATTTCATTAGAAACTGATCTCTTTTGCTCTGTTCAGAACCTCCTGAACACTTAAAAGAGATATTGCAGGTACTTTTACAAAAGCAATATCAGTAAATGCAACCCATAAATTTTGAAATCTAGAATAATATTCTTGAATATATAGAGTGTCTTGAGAATAATTAAAAATATCATACTCTATTTGGAAGCGCTTGGCTGCATTATCTTGATTATACACTTTCTTTAGGTACTCCCACATCTCTTTGGAAGTCTTGTATGGCTTCAAATTAAGCACGATATTTTGATCAATGGCACTTGTCATCCATGTCATGACTCTAGCATCATTCACCTTCCATGTAGCCAGTTCCGTAGGGTCAGTAGGGGCTGGTTTAGTACCATCAACATGACCACATAACTCTTTTCCCATAACAAAAAGACGAAATTGAAATTTCCAATTAGAATAAAGTTTTCCCGTAAAACGCAGACCAAAAAGATTACCATTGTTGGTTGACATTATGCTTAGTAAAGGACTAAAAATCAATACTTTTACGCTGAACCAAAAAATATCCCAAGAAACAACCCAATGCTATAGAAACTGAAAATATAAACTCAAAAATGATTATGGCTCTAATACCATGTCAAAATTGGATTTAAAATCCCATTTCCTCTGTATTTAGTCTCAATTATATATACACAAGAGATACACACATCATGCCACAATTATAGCCTAACTATCTTCTTAGAATCTGTTAATTACTATCTCTATCGTAACTGCTATTTATAATTGATTAGTATCCCTAATTATATTCAATGAATCTATTAGTTAGCATTTCCTAAAATATATTATGTAATGCTGAATAAGGTAATCCACTAACAAGTACTTCTTTTTATAGTCAATGCCATCATATGACTTTGCCTTCTTCTCTTGTTTTGGCTTTCTGCACTCATTAGAGAAATGACCAGTTTAAAACATTTAAACTTTGACCTATCAACCAAATTTTTGTTTTGATTGTCATTTCTAAACTGAGATCCAGGCCTTTGAGTATTTGGATTCCTCTTGAATTTTAGCTTTGAAAATTTCCTTGATAGAAATGCAATGTGTTCATCAATTTTATCTAAATCATCATGAGAGCATACTTCAATTTCTTCACATTTGCCCTTTCCCTTTCCTTTGGATGATTCTTCAACAACATCACCAGCCATCATGATAGATCCTTCTACACAGCCACTTTAACTGTCACCCTTCTTGTCCTCATTTCCCTTGATCATCAAAGCCATAGTCTTTTCCTTTCTTTGATTCTTCTCGATCTCTTCATCTTGTTGGATTTCCAAATAATATGTCTTGAGAATGCCATAAAGTTTATCAAGAGTATAGTCCTTAAAGTCCTGAGATTGTCTAATGGAGACAATCATTGGTTTCCATTCTTTTGGAAGAGATCTAAGAAATTTCATATTTATATCTTTAGTTGCATAAACCCTACCATATAGTTTTAGTCCATTCAAAAACTTTTAGAACCTACTATAGGTATCATTATTGGACTCACCACTCTTGAAATGAAAGGATTCATATTTCTGAATCAGGAGTTGCATTTTATTTTTCCTAACTTGTTCAGTTAATTCACATAGAGTTTGAAGAGTATTTCATACCTCATTTGATGAAGTGCAGTTTATTACATTTTCAAACATATCTTTACCTAGACTATTTAACAGAATGTTCATGGCCTTTTTATCCTTAAGCACTTCATTTTCATCATCTTCTGTGAACTCAGTGATGAGTTTTGGAACATGTTTGTCAAATGCAGGAGTTCCATCAGGATTTACACCTGTGACCAGCTTATGGGAACATGATGACCTTTCTCTATGCAGTTAACATATGAAGGGTCAAGAGAAAGTAGATGCAATTATATTTTTACTTTTCATGTAAAGTATTCATCATTTTCTAACACTGAAATCTTTACACCTGAATCCTTTTGGCCCATATTGACTTGCTCTTGATATTAAAATTTCTGTATGTTGAAAGCCTTGCTCTGATACCAATTATTATTTTCTAGAACAATGTCAATATGTATTTTACATTTTCTAGAACAATGTCAATATGAAGTGCAGTTTATTACATTTTCAAACATATCTTTACCTAGACTATTTAACAGAATGTTCATGGCCTTTTTATCCTTAAGCACTTCATTTTCATCATCTTCTGTGAACTCAGTGATGAGTTTTGGAACATGTTTGTCAAATGCAGGAGTTCCATCAGGATTTACACCTGTGACCAGCTTATGGGAACATGATGACCTTTCTCTATGCAGTTAACATATGAAGGGTCAAGAGAAAGTAGATGCAATTATATTTTTACTTTTCATGTAAAGTATTCATCATTTTCTAACACTGAAATCTTTACACCTGAATCCTTTTGGCCCATATTGACTTGCTCTTGATCTTAAAATTTCTGTATGTTGAAAGCCTTGCTCTGATACCAATTATTATTTTCTAGAACAATGTCAATATGTATTTGTAGAAGGGGGTTGAATACAAATACTACAACTTTTAAGTTTTTAGTATTTTCTTGAATGATTTGAGAAATGTATATAAGAACAATAACAACTGAGATAAATATTGAATAAGACATTTAAAAATTACTGATTGATTGGTTTTTCCATCAATGTATATATTTGCTCAAATAATCTAGGTTAATAAAAACCTAGCTACTTTTTACAAAGTTAGAGAAATAAAAACAACTGCTTTTACAAAGTACTATAAGGCTGAACAGTTGATTCAGAATGATATTTTAACTTCTATATTTCTAACAATGCTACCACTCTTGTTTATATATCACAAAAGTATTTACAATATCAAGAATGGTAAGACAAAAATTCCTATTATATGAATGTTACTAAACTATCTTTCCTTTCTGTTTATTTTTATTTTTAGAAATATTTTCAACCTAGAAAAGACAACTTCAATCTGAGTCTTCACAGCCAATGTAGACTATCTTCCATAAGTGTGCTTTAGTCTGAAGATTCCTAATATTTTGTCTTTTTGTGTAGTCCCTATCAATTCATAATTTGTTGTTAAGCATATCAATTGATTCTTTCTTGTATCCATCAACTGATATTCTTCTTCAACTGATCTTGATATCTATCGATTGATAATAGCTGTTGACTCATCGATTAATAGATGTTATCAATCGATATATCAATCGATCGTTCTTCATATCAGTTGATAGTCTTCAATCTCTGACTTGACTTGTAATCAATTGATCGTTTATCCATTGATGCTTCCATATCAATTGATCACCATTCACTTGTATAATTTTTTTATCTTCAAATAATTACAATTTGACAGTCTAAGTTATACATTAGTTGATGACCTATATCAATCGACTCTAGTATCAATTGATGAAAAAATTATCAATTGACTTAAATCATATCAATTGAAATAGACTGAGTACACATATACTACCATTCATATTATCAGTTGATTCATATAAACATTTAATTGATAAATTAGTTTCCTGATCAATTAATATTTAAAATTTTCATATTAGTTGATCAGTTACAACAAATAAAAATTGTATGATTCCAAAATTAAAATTATCATCAAGCCTACATTGATTCCTAACAGTCACATGTCTTTACGTATGTCCTTCCTTTGGTTCGCCTCGCAAGGTCCGAATAGGGTGCATTACAAATGTATCAAAGCATGTGGTAATGTCTTTAATGTGATTTATGGGAAGACATTTGATTTTACGTACGCATGCATAAACACCTACGCACATATTCATATTTATTGAAATTTTAACAAAGCATAATGCAAATATGTTGTTGCTAAAGATATAATTGGCTTTTAGTTCCTCTGTGCCTAGTTTATCAGAGGTCTATCTCAATAAATTTATTGTGTGTGTTTTGTATTTAAATTTATGCACCCACCTGTTTCCAATAATAATAAGAATAGAACTTACTAGCTAAAATTTTGTATTCACTATATGTTTAGATAAATTGAATGTATTAATAACTTCAAATAAATTAGTTTAGACTCCCAAGTGTTAAAGGAAGTTGCATTTGGTATAGAATTTTGAATATCCGAGTTTTCTTTAAATTTATTTGGCTGCATATTATTGCAAGTTTTGATTACATCAGGAACTATAAATGATGAGTATGTTGAATGTAAGCATGAAAGTTGTTGGATTATATCCTTGATAAGAGATTTATGAGGATGTAGAAACGGGAAAACATTAGAATTTAGAGAGATCATGAAAATTAGGGAATATTTACGGAGGATTGATTGCACACAATTAGGGGTGTATTAAAAAGAACGAGTGAAAGAGAGTTCTAAAAAGTGAAAGAGAGGGACCTTTTCAATTCATTACAATGAATGCAGTTTAACTGCTTATAGAATATCGAAAGGTTTATCCTGAAACTAGGGTAGAGCATTCGGTCGGTTCGGTCCAGAACCGGACCGAACCGAAAGAACCGAAAACCGAATAAGATTTTTTTTTGGAACCGAACCGGACCAAAATATGCGCCTGGACCGAACTAGAACCGAACCGAAATATTTCGGTTCGGTCCCAGAAAACCGAAATTTCAAAAACCTGTTTTCTGCACTTTTTTTTTAACTTTTTCTTTAAGCTGTTATAACTTATAAATAACCAAAAAAATCTGCATCCAATTCCAATCCATAATTTGATAGTTGAATCCATTCATCAACACAATTACACAAATACACAAATTACACAATCACACAAATAGTAAAATACACTACATTCAAGTTTAAAATAAAATCGTAATACAAATTTGAATGGCCCTGGCCCCCTGGAGTTTAGCCTGATATTTAGCCTAATATTTATATAAAGTATTTAAGTATATAACTTATAAAATATATAAAAAAAATAATATATATATATATATATATATATATATATATATCGGTCTATTCGGTCCGGACCGAATTTTTAAAAAAAAACCCGGACCGAACCGATCTTTATTTCGGTCTATTCGGTCCGGACCGAATAGACCGAATTTTTAAAAAATCAGGACCGGACCGGACCGAATTTACACGGTTCAGTTCGGTTTTTCGGTTCTGGTTCGGTTTTGCTCAGCCCTACCTGAAACTTATTATTACCTTATTCACACAACATGTATTAATTAGCTAATCTTTCTTTTTCTTGTGAGCTATTAATTTCCTAATCTTGTTATATACAGTAACTTCTAAGAATTAGAGAAGTTGGTAAACCATAAATACATATATATAACTTGGTTAATAAGTTCAATATTATGATAATAAAAATTATAAAATATTAGATAGATTCTATAGATATTTTAATATGAAATAGATCATTTGGAATTTATACTACTTGCAATCTTTGGGTACCTTATTTTAATAAATTATTGTCCTATCTGTTCTTCTCCATGAAAGGAACACCCTTGGAATATCCATGTTTATCAAATTGTTCGTTTGGGATTACTTTTATGCATTATGGTAGTAGAGATTAAGGGTGGTAGTAGAGATAATATTGGATTTGACAATTTTGTAGAACACCTAAACCACACAAGAATACAATGTTTGGGCATAAATCTGTACAAAAAATATGCGAAAGGAAAATTTTAGTGACGTTGTGATTTTCACTTGGGTTACATGACACGAAGATGTATGAAATAGAAATATATTAATCATATACAGTATTCAATATTTATTTTTTGGACTCATGATCTTACAATATATTAAAACAAATAATAGGTATGGCACTTTAAAAGTAAAATTATAATATTTAAACTCTTGTAGAACCTATAAAAGTATTATTTATCTTTATATTATACATATGACATGAATTTATGTCGCACACAACACAAATTCATTTAGTTTCATGTATCGGTTTGAAATTTGTGACAGGAAACATGAAAGTAAACTACATAAACACGAGAACACGCCACACTTGCCAGGTATAGATAATATGCATCAATGTTGTAGAAAACTGTCTGGAGAGCATAGTACAGTAGGTTAAGGATGTGGAAATAGGTGAGCTGACCGGCCAAAGTAGAGCCATAATTCAGATGAAGATAGTATGAATGTTTTAGAAAACTATTTGAACAGCGCAGTAGCTTTGATGAAAACAGGCAAGTTGTGGAGGCCCATAACTCGAGTAGAGTTTGTGATACTCGAGACGAGTCGGGTTAATCTAATAACCTAAGGAAACAATATTTCTTGTTCAAACCTCAGCTCAAATTATTACTAAACGGGTAGAGTTTCAGTTCTAGCTTAGCACGTCAAGGTTTACTTAGTCGAACCTAAAATTGTTGAGTTTGAGTCTAAGTTCGTGTTGTGCATGCAAGTTGAATTACATCCCTAATCCGAGAAAGGTGTATATGGTCCATTTAGGATGGTGCAGTGGTTATGATGAGAACTACCTGTAGTAGGTCAACAAACTATGTAATAAATGGATAAATGAATAAGTTAATTTAAGAAGAAAGGAAGAGAGAAGGGAACTCAAAATTATCCATATTCTTTCACTTATTGGTTCTCTTTAAATAGATTGAGGGAGATTTTGCAAGTGTTTCATCCATTAAGATTTCAAGATTGTATTCAAACATAACTATGTTGTTAGACATACCATGTTCAAGAGCTCTTTGATGATATATAAAAAAGGTGAATAACATTATAATGTAAATTGCATCTGTTATGGCACATTTATGTTACATAGCATACTCCAGATAGCAGAAGTGTCCTTTGTTTTAACTTTCTCTTTACGAAATAGTATATCCTCCAGATATCAGCTGCATAAGCATTTGCATTTCCCCCCGGCACAACTAGTGCTGTCAACAACTTCTCATAGATATATCTTATATGCCGATTGAGAAGACTAATGTCTGTCTTTCCGTCTGTCTGTTATTATTGTTTTCAAGTGTTGTACATTATTATGTGTTATAGGTTTCTTTTCCTTTCTTCTTTTGATTATGCATCGTCTGAGGAGGGTTGATGTATCTCGTCAGAAAGAAATTTTTACTTGCAGAGGTTTGAACTTGCAGAATACTGGACATTGAAGTAGATAAAATATTAATTTATTAATTATTAATTCTTTAGCGTCAACTTAGTTACAATATATTGATAGCTTTATTCTGATTTCTCCGATCTGTCTGTTGAATTTCTTTTGTTTGTTGCTCTATACAGTATTTGTATTTTAATTAATCAGATAGTCTGTTCCTTCACCATTAGTCACATAGGACATGTAATAGATTACTAGGTACTTGTTTGGGAGAAGCTAGTAATGATATTTTATGAGAACGTTGGTTACATATAGTTGATAGAACATGACCTGTACTTTGTGAACAAAATTTTATCCTGTGTCAATTTAGTAGAACCTGTAGTTCAAGCTTCAAATAGGCTTGTGAATTCAACTGGGATGGAAGCTGGTTGACCATATGACAATTTCCATATGAACGTCAATTGGCTTTAAAATACTCAAGTCATTAGCTGTGTGACAACTTGTTTGGTATTCCGTTATGATTATTTGAATCTTAATTTTGGCTCTTCTATTGTTATGTGGGAAAGTTTGTCTAATATACTGGTTTCATGTTATTTGGCATCCAGGTCTGATGGAAGAGAGGTGATGGTTGATAACAAGTACCTCAAGGCTAATAATCCTCTGCTGGTAATTATATTTCCAGTTTTGTTTCTTCCTCATTTATATTGATATGCTTTAACATAATCTTTATATAAAGAGTTGCACAATAATAAGTATACATTTTCATGCCAGTTGATCAACTACTACGAGCAACATTTGAACTATAATACTACAACAGGACCACACAGGCCCGGGAGAGACAGTATGCCCCGCTGATTACAATGTAGTTTATGTAATGCCATTGTATTTTGTAGCTTGAGGCTTAGTGCAGTTAATAGTGAAATCTTATTTAGGACGGGATAAATAGTGGAAAGTAGGAGTTATATATCACATACTAATACTTCCAAGTATTTTGAATTGAAGTAGTTCTATATCACATACTATAACACATACTAATAGTGGAAATCTTATTTAGAAATGTAATTCAATACATCAATACTGAAAATATTCTAGTTGACCCATACAGCCATGCTCATAAAGTCATACTCAAAGAATTATACATATACTATAATGTTTGATTCGAAAATGTGATTTCTCCGAACATACTTGTAATTCATTGCATATAAGTAGAAGTGCCCCTTCAGTAGCAGTTGTATTCTCTTGTTTTATGACGAATGTTTTACCTCAATCAAGGCTCGTTGTAGTTTCAGTTCATCGGACACAAAGCTCTTAAAAAAGGAATGTTGGAGCAAATTTTCGGCTGTTGTTCTCTCATCCGGGTCATTGTGGGTGCACTGGACCACAAGGTCCACCAGTTCTGGGGAGAAATATCGACCGAGTAACTTTTTTGACAGGGTTTTCGTCGTGAATTTCCCAGTGATCTGCATGTTGTGCAACAGAAAATAAATCTGGCTTGTGTCTGTTTGACGTGCCACACGGAATGCATCAATAATCTCCTCGCTGTCACATTTCAGTTCCAGTTCTCCCAGTGCAAGCTCAATTATCATCACACCCAAGTGCCAAATATCTCCTTTGATTGTGTACACTTGGGGATGGTTTCCCCTCAATTCTGGACAGGTAACTTTTGTGCTGGTACGTTGATTCCGGGGATCTTGTTTGTCATCCTCGACAAAGACCCCGCTAGCAAATACGGTGCCCCAAATGCTCAGTTTAATACAAGGAAAGTTCCTGGTGGTGTACAATAGGGACCAAGTATCAAGAATTTCAAGCAGCTTGTCTTTTGAATGGACAAAAGCAATTCCCTGGATCACTTGCGTCATGACCATACCGAGTATGTGTTCTGGTATTCCATTAGGAAAAGGGCCACTCTTTTTTATCAAGTCACGAAGGCATCCATCAACATCTTCCATAGCGATCACGTAGTCATTCCCTTGTTCAAAGGCCCTCTCAATAGCCAACAAGTTAGAGTGAGGGTCAGCCTTACTTTTGAGAACATCCAGCCTTAAATACAGAAACTCCAAAATATCATTATCTTGAAAATTCACAACAATCTTTAATAGAATGTGAGATTTAAATGGGTAATCACACTGCAGATGGGTTAATCCATCAGGGACATGCAGGGCTTTGAAGACTCTGGCTGCACAATTTGAGGAACCCACTTCTGAGACAACTCTGTAGGAACCTCCGGCATAATGGCATGTAGATGGATACAAATCCATTTTCACAAAAACAGTGTTTCTTGAAATCAAAGAAGGGTTCTTGTATATTTATTATGTATATGTAAAGAAGGATTCTTGTATATTTATTATGTATATGTAAAAAAGGGTTCTTGTATATATGAATGCTGGTGTTTATCAAAAAGAAAACCAAATTTGGTAGTGATGACTTCAGGGTTTATTCAACAAGAAGAAGATGAATCTCAGAAATTGTTTGTGCGATTTTATGAAGATAGATATAGGGAGTGTAAGAAAACAAGAAATTGTTTCAAGACTGGTGAGTAGCCGTTTGGTTTCAAATTTGTTGCTAATTTATACATCATGTTCGGGTCGGGTCATATCGGATCGGGTCGGGTCATATCGGATCGGGTCGGGTCATATCGGATTGGGTCGGGTCTTATATACCGTGTTTCTCAAGGGTTTTGTATTTTAGGCTTGAGAAACCCCGACTTGGACAATTCCAATCCTTTCGTTACATTCTCTGCCAACTTAGTATATTACCCATATATATATATATATATATATATATATATATGCGGAGCTTCAACTAGGAACCATACATACATATTATAGTACATAAACGTATACATATACATATTGCAATGGGTCATTTAAGTTCTTAATAAAGTTTATGATTATTTTTTTGTGTTGATGATTGAATCAGTCCCTCCAAGCTGTACTATTTCTGATTGTGAGTCATTCCCACAACTTAAGTTTATGCTGTTTTTTTTTTTTGCAAAATAAATTTGTGGTTTTCATGATTGTAATCTATGTTTAACCACTAAGATTATTCTTGCATGCTTAGGAAATTTATGGTTTGATAAATTTCAATGTATGAAATCGGGTCGAAATTCAATTTGCATTTCGAATTCATAAATCTCGTAAAGCTTGGGTCTAGTACCAGACATTTGTCTAGCAAGGTGTAACCGGAGATTAGCTTGTCAATCACCATTCATATATACTTAATACTTAATTACTACTGTAGTGATTCGGGTTTTGAGTATAATTAAGTGCCAGACTCATTCGAGGATGGCTGTTGGCTGTTGCACCCACAGAAAAAGCAGATGAAGTCATTGGATTCATCTCTAGTCATTGTCATATGAGAGTGAACTAGTTCAATCATTTTGATGAATGCACAACTTGGTATACATGTAATTTTCTATATGTACGCATAGTTCCTGTTGTTTCTTTTTTTGTTTCTGTTCTTATTTTTATTATTTTTGTTTTTCGAGGTCCTGTTGTTTCACCCAAACACTTTCCCAAGTAATTGACTAACACCGGAGAATCATAAGTTTTTCTTCCAGCATTTTTATCTTTCAATGTTATCATCTTCCATTAAACGGCCTTAGTTTTAGCAAGACATGTGCAATAACTTCTTGTTTTTTGGATATATATTGGGAAACTAATGGTTGCCAGCTTTATGCCTACTGCAACAATCTGATCGGATTTGCCTTGGTAATTTTTAAATGAACAATGGGGTTTTTTTGGGGCCCATTAATGGTACAGTCTTTACTTTCCACAACTATATACACAATTCTATATATGAATTACAGATTTGGGAAAGAATTTTACATTTCTAAATTGTTGAAGCTCTTACTTGAGTTGTCAGTTGAGCATATTAATATATTTTATATCTTCACTCTCTGTTCTTCCTGATTTATTATTTTGGGTAGTAAGTATATCTGTATTCCCTTTCCAAAGCATATGCTGGACTATAATATGTCCGGATGTAGGAGCAGAATAATGACATCATTTATCTAATTTAAAAACAATATATAGCCCCTCTCATTCTAGTGACCTGATTCTATATTTCCAAAAAATGAGGACCAAACTTATCTTGAATGCATGTTTTGAGTGACTGAGTTTATATCTGATACCATGGTCACATGATCTCCTGTTTACATGTGAACTGACTCGATCACTATCTATTATTTACAGCTAAAAGTTGCTGAAAGGACAAGCACTAAAAAATGTCCAAGTATTCCTTTCAGGTGCACCTGGTTATGATATTGAAGGGGTATTTTTTTTTTTTATTATTATGGTTAAGAATTTTACTAGTTTCTCCTGGTTGAGTGATTTGGCTGGCAGTTTAACATTTGTTTAGATACCTGATTGACCAAAAATTGCAGCTTGTGCTTAATGACATTATGGACGGTTCTTACACACGCAGCGTGCTGGTTCAGAGCACCCAAGGTAGGAGTCAATAGTTAGGACCCAATGGAATGTGATACAAATACCTGTTTACTGTGCATAAAAGTCATATCAGGTACTCGAAGGTTTTGGGCTGCAAGCTCTATTCTCCCCCTTTTGATGTGAGGCGCCTCCTTGAGGACAATGATTGGTCGTGAGTCTCAACGAATCCCATTCTTGTGAATGTCATGAAAGGGGTATATTAACCAACTAAATGGATATAACTGTTATGATCTTTTGAGGAAGAGTGCATAATGGTCAGAAGATACTGGTTAGAGTATAGTTTGAATATAGCTTATAAGTTTGCGACACATGGATTAGGAATTAAGCATGTATGACTACGCGGTTATATCTCAGATAAGGACATTGGCAGGTATGTGACTGACTGTGGATTAATAGCCTTTCTTTATGTCTTAGCTTAGTTAAGACAATTAATGTTTATCATCTGGTACATGCCATCTGGTCTTCTAACTAATAATATTTGATGGCAGTCTTTCAGATAGGGTTCTACACAAATAAAAAAGGTGGCTTCCTTAATGTTATTTTACCCTTTTTGCACCCGTATTATCCAGGTAATTGACCACACGGGTATTTGAGGCTGGGTAGTTTCTGTTCACAGACATGCCTGCAGTCGTTAAAAGTGCTCAACTTTATGGTTGGGCCTGGTAATTTTATTTTCAGACTTCTTTGCCTTTTCATTTTGAACTTTCTTGTGCTTTATTGCTTTCATATATGGTTTCTCTTTTCTGTAATCAAATTCCTTTGGATATAGACGTTAATCCAGTTAATCGAGCACTATTCTTTGCTAGTGATTTGTGTACACCATCCACAAGCTGCTCATGCTGTTAACTATATTCACAAGCGAAACTGATCTAATTTTCCTCACTATTTGTAAAACAGTCCTCTAATATCTAGATGATAATAGAAATGTGATGGTGAAAAACAATTGGAAATTGAGCATTTAAATATTTAAAACTATAGAAGCATACTTAAGTTTGTCTCGGTATCTTTTCCAGTTTAAAAAAATCATAAGACTAGAAGATCTTATAAGGAAATGTCCTGTGTGCAAACCTGATAGTGATCTTTTTGTGTTGATTGGATATGTTTTTCAATTTTTTCTATATTATCTATATGTTTTATCTAGTGGTTTTTAGGATAAGTAGAAGTAATTAGGATAATTGATCAGGTTTATATTTGCACATCGTTGTAGCCTATATATAGGTTTGATACATGCATTCTTATATATGAAATAAATATGCAAAAAAATTATCTATATTAACACCATTGTTCCACCATTTTCTATTATTTTTCTCCTAAAAACCAACATTTTAAAAACGGGAGTAGTTTTGTTTAAAGCATAGCTTTTGAGTTTCTTGTGTTGATTTGGACACATTAGGTTTTACTTGAGTGTCCTAGCGGTCCTTTTTAGGAAGGCTATATCGATTTGCAACAATATCCAGCATTGGACCAAAAGATATGTGAGCCTGTGTTCATTTGGCCCACTGGTATGATCTATCTTTATCTGTACTCTAATACTAATATAGAGGTAAATAGATGTGATCATTGTTAACATTTTGGCAACACCATAAAGTCGGCCATTCCTTTACTTGGAAGTTGGAACTTTTTGTATTATCCTCCAGATTCAAGAGTATAAGGACATTTGTAGAATGTCATCCTATTTTCTTTCTTCTTAAAGGCCGCCTTGCATCAAATGATTTGTTGTGCATGGACTCCCCCGTATTATATCATTTATAAAAATTCCATATGATATTAGAGAAAGTCCAATGCATAGCTAAAATATAAAACTGGCTATGCAAAATGGTCACTGCATGCATAGCTATAATGAACTGCAGAAATGACTGATGGCTTTAGATATAGAACGAAAGATAGCTATTGCTATCGTTGCTAGTTGGCACATCATTTTCTAACAGAAATATATGAGGGAAATAGTCTTGGTAAAGGAGATTTAACTTAAATATAACAGTAAAATAGCTATACATGGTTCTAATAGCTAAAATATAGAACTAGATTTGTAAAAACATAATTTCAATGCATAGCTATACTTGGATGCATAAATGGATAGTTGGTTATATAGGCATTGGAGTGAATATTTTGTAAACTTAGCTCTATATTTTAGCTACAATCTTATTTATAGTTATGATTATATCTGTCACATCACCAATCTAAAATCGCACAAGTTCATTTGAGGTAAGTTGGTTCTATTTTAGAACCAAGCATTGGAGCACACATTATATTTTAGCACAAAAATTCACTTTTTAGTTCCAAAATATAGCAATTGCTATAGGCATTTTAGCTTTAGCATTTGACTTGCTCTTATAGAGATTTAGCGATAGCATTGGACTTGCTCTTTTAGCCATTTAGCATTGGATTAGTTCTATTTTAGCACCAAAACCACTTTTTGGCACCAGAATCTAGAAATAGCCATAGCATTAGCAATGGACTTGCTCTTGATGATAATAATTGGGTTTTTTTTTGGTATCCTAAAGTCTTGTAGTTGTTACACTCTTAAAGTCGATATTCAGTTTTCCTCAATCTATTTGCTGTATAGGTAGAATGGCTTGAATTAGATTTAGCCTTTTAAATCTTCAAATCTTGTTTGGTTTGGTTAGAATGCCTTGTTTAATTGTTAGAAAGGCCTGAACCTTCTGTATAGCAATTAATTTTGAAATTTCCATTACAGGATGCAATCATCTAGGATACGTTATATAAGTCCATGGAACCAGACAAAAACTAGAAAGCATTACTGGAAGATGAACATATTACCCCAATCTTCAAGGGCGGTGAGTTAGCAGGAAGAGAGAAACTCAATTTTAGTAGCAACCTAGAGTAAAACATATGGCTCTAGTGAAAGCAGTCCTAAATTATTTTTAGATGATCATTTTCGTATTACAATTAATTATTTACCTTGTATTGAAAAGTCAAAATCTTTGTTTTTTACAATTTTTTGTATGTCAATATTAGGAAGTATAATAGAGTGATGAGCCTGCCTATCATGCTCCTGGTCTGCACCTCGGTGAAGCAAAATACATTTGATGCAAGGAGAGCTGAACGTTCGCATTCGTGAAAAAGGTGCATTGTTAATACTGTATATCTTTCTGAACTTGTAGATGAATGTTTGGTTTCAATTGTTACAAATTTTAAATTGTTTAGCCTCATTATATGTCATCCTTTCAATAGGCAAATAGTTCCACTGATGATTTTGCTCTTCCAAGGCTTTATAGTCGTTGCTTTTGTCTGTGTATAGCCCTTTCAGCTATACTTTGGTAGTTGTGTTTGATCTGGAAGGAATTTGTGTTACTCATTTGTGTGTGTGAATTGTCTACTAGAATTGCATATTATCACTACAGAATTGCATGGGGGTGATATATCCTGACACTCACAAGGATTATACTGGACAGAATTTACAACAAATTGCAGGAAACACTTTCTTTCTTGACAGTATAAATGATCTAAAACGGCATTTGTATAAAACATTTAAATATGTGTTTTCAAGATTGAAATTTTCTAGGATCAAATGTTTAGAAGTTAGAACTGTAAGTTAAAAACTTAAAACTGTAAAACTTACCAGAGTATTTAGAATTTAGATCAAGAATCAGAATGGAGATTGAATGCAGTCAAATATAGAAAGCACAATCAAAACTTGCAATAGAATAATTACTAAATTAGAATAACGAGAGAACAGAGGGTGTTAATATCAATTGTTTATAATAAAATAGATGGAGTAAACAAGCGGGGGGAAAAATGGTGTGCCTTTTCAACCTTGGAGTTATATTTATACCAGTACTTGAAGCGATGGCTTTCCACGTCATACATCCCATAACTCCTACGTTCACCGGCTATTGGCTGATGGAAGAAGTAGATGCAATTGGGTTTGTATGTGTTACTGTTGTGATGATCAGAAACTGATATTGAAATCGAGTCATACCATCCCAAGTATAGGGCTTCATTTTCTTCGAGGGTATTCGTCTCTTTCCAGTAGTACTCAAAATTGTTGTTGTCGCTCGCCCAATTCTTCTTCTTGTAGCTACCCCGGACCGTTAACTGGTAAACATGAAAAAAATTTGTCCCCCACCGGCCGTATTCTTTTATCCTTTCCACCATCAACAATTCCCCATTCTTGGATTGCAGCAGATACAAAAGGTTTGGGTATGTTTTACTATAAGTACTTAATGCTACCTTGTTTTCCTTCCCTGGCCAGGGCCACGTCCTGCTCATGCTAGTGTTGCTGCTGTCGTTAAGAATGAAGCCAGTAATGCCACTAAGGACAAAAAGAGCACCATCATCATCGATGGTGTAAAAATCTCCTCGGTAGAAAATCACGGATTCAACGTTAATGCAAGAAGAATAAGGTTTCTTTAACAATACCCATGATGATGATGACGACCAAGGCGGGGAGGAGCACCCTTTACAGAAGGCAAGGACTTGACGTTTGATTGCGACACAGATGATGCACTTAGGATGGGTAGGAGAAGTTTCAGACATGACAAATTTACTATAGTCATGAAGCTGGAGAGGGGAAGGCAATGGTGGAAGTTGAATAAGAACTCTTGACATGGGGTTATAAACAAGCACTGAATGATCAATGGAGGTTGAGTATGCAGCTTCTTTTGCTGACGATGCGTATCTATTGCCACCAACAAGTAGCCATCCACCATGAGAAGCATATGTGATATATTCGTGATCATTATTATTAATTTGAACTTTATCAATAGGGAGTCTAAAGGAAGCTATATTAGTTTTCTTATCGGAATCGTATAAACTAGTGTCAAATACCACTTTGTTGGGTTCTTTCCACGGATTCAACAGCCATGGAGCAGTTACTACTTCCGTGCTGCAGAGCATTAACTCTTTAGCCACATCACGCCACAGGCTACAGACGGAGAGGCACTGGTAAAGATCAGGCAAGTTGTGAATATTGTTTGTCAAGTTTTTCAAGATGATGTGGAGTAGCTCTTTCGGGAGGTCAGCCCAAGACATGGTTTAATATAAATTGCTTTTATGCTCTTTGATGTATCTCTTATCAGGTTGGTATTATATGAGTAATGATAGGTACACAGAATTGGATATAAAATTTGTACAGAATGTCGTGGCTATAGCTATATATACATAGTAGTTTGTGAGAACAGGACATCCGAACTTCTTTAGGATCTGAAAATTGGTTTCCATCATGGAGTTGGATAGGTTGTGTATAATATTCCCGAATCGGTCATGTCAATTATTTTATTATTAATATTTTAATATAAATAAATAATTATATATCTTTATAAATCCGGCTTTCTCAGATCGTTCGGAACAAATTTTCTAATTTTTTAGAATTTTTGTATTAAAAAATTCATATTCCAGTTATCTAGAATTTGTGTATTAAAAAGTTTATATGAATATTTATTTATCTTCTAATAAAAGTGTAATTACTATATAGCTTTCTAATTAAAAGTAATTAAGAGTATTGTAGGGAAATATTAACTCATTATAATTTAAAGCCCAATCTAATTAGTATTTACTTTTTAATTAGAATATCAATTAATACTTACCTTCTAATTGAAAGCCTAATTAATAATGATTAAAATATTTAAATTATAGTTATAAGTCTTATACAAGTAAAAATTTATTAAATATAAGTTGACTTATTTTCTAATAAAATTTATATAAATTTATATTTGTCATTAAAAATTAATTGAAAGTTCGATTTGGTCGAATTTAATCTGTGAATTTTTGTGTAATTTTAGACGGTGGCATCAAAGAATAATATTATCAATAATGTAATTAATTTTTCTTCATTTTTTATTCAAGTGGATAGACAAAACATTTTGATGGGCCGACGATTTCCTTTTTATAGTTTTATTAGAAAATAAGTTAATTTATAATTAGTAAATTTTACTTTTATAAAACTTATAATTATAATTAAAATGTGTTAATATTTAATATTTAGACTTTTGATTAAAAGGTTTAAAAATATTAATTATGATAAAATGCTAAATTAAATATTCTTTAAAATTGTATAAGTAAAATATTATAATATATAGAAAGACTAATAGATGCTAAAATTTGTTTAGTAAATTTAAAAAATTTAAAATTTAAGAAAATAATGAGATAGCGGTTTATTAAGAGAAATCATGTTTAACGATAGTCAACTTTTGTTTAATGAATTTAATATAAAATTTAAAAAATTTAAAATTTAATAAAATAATGAGATAGCAGGGAAACTCACTTTATTTCTAATATAATATTTATATTTTCATAAATTACAAAAAGTAAATGAGGAAATGGTTCTTAAAATTAATTATAGATAAAGTACATAAAGTTACATGCATTTTTTGTAATAATAGAATTTATCCTCATATATTTATAAAAATAATCTTAACAATACATTATATTTTATGTTAATTTTAAATAATTACCTAAAGTAATTTTAGGGTTATTAAGCCCAAAGTAAGTTATAAAATATAATCTCAAACTAATTTGGGGGAGGTATAAAATTTTCAGTATTCTTTGCTTCACCTTTTCTTTGGAACTCTGTTCTCTACTTGCCGTTTAAAGCGTCGGTTTACCATTTCTTATCTATGAAAAATAAATAATTTATTTTTTACAAAAAGTATATATTATATACATATTTTTTAAAAATAAATAGTTTAGTTTTTATTTTAGAATAAGATTTGATCTTAATTTTTAATAAAGGAGAGAGTGTAGCTAATAAAGGAGAGAGTGTAGCTAAAATTGAGTGGTTAAAAGAAAGCAAGTAGATTAAGCAGCGGAGCGAGTCCCACGGATCATCCACTAATCTGTTGTTGTTCATTCTGCATGTACATATTTTTCTTTTGTATATATATACACCTTGATCATTTCATCCCCGATTCTTTCTTGCTCTTTCTTTCCCTTTATATTAATCTGCTTAATTTCTTTGCAGATCTAACAAGGTAGGTACGTACGTATTTCTCAACATTTTATTTTTCCTTTGAATGTTTAATTTCTTTCTTATTAATTTGTTCATTATCAGTCATTATGAAATGCACCTGCTGATTTAAGACTCATCATCCTTCCTTATGTGTGTGTGTGTGTGTGTGTGTGTATATATATATCATTTGCTCTCATCATGTCATTATATATATTGCATGTTGCCATCATTCATATGATACTATTTCTACATTATATACTGCCTAAACATAATTAACATATCCCTGTCATCAGTAAACACATGTGCCTTCTTAAAATGATGTGCATAATTGGTTTTGGATAACTAGAATTTTGATTAGATGTCGTTAATCATACCTGTAATCCTGAGAATGTGCTTGCCGGGCTTTCTTGGAGCTTAAGCACATTGATACTTTTGGTTATGAACACGATCATATTGAGTATGTTGAATAATTTTGTTTATGATACGAGAAAAGTTGAAGGGAACAATAATTTACTCATTTGACTTGCATTCTTCTTTACATTTTAAAGTTTTGGATTAAAGTATGCACAAAATAGAGCTCTCATTCACGTGTTTCATCTCAGACATGGAGACCTTCCTATTCACCTCAGAATCAGTCAATGAAGGTCACCCCGACAAGATATGTGATCAAGTCTCAGATGCTATCCTTGATGCTTGCCTCCAACAAGATCCAGAGAGCAAAGTTGCTTGTGAAACATGTACAAAGACTAACATGGTCATGGTCTTTGGTGAAATCACAACAAAGGCAACAGTTGATTATGAGAAAATAATTCGAGATACTTGCCGAAACATTGGTTTCACGTCACCTGATGTTGGCCTTGACGCCGATAACTGTAAGGTCCTTGTCAACATCGAGCAGCAAAGTCCTGACATTGCCCAGGGTGTTCATGGGCATCTAACAAAGAAGCCTGAAGATATTGGAGCTGGAGACCAAGGGCACATGTTCGGCTATGCCACTGATGAAACACCCGAGTTAATGCCTCTGACTCATGTTCTTGCTACTAAGCTAGGAGCCAAGCTTACACAAGTGAGAAAGAACAAAACTTGCCCATGGCTCCGGCCAGACGGAAAGACCCAAGTGACTGTTGAGTACAAGAATGATAATGGTGCCATGGTCCCCCTTAGAGTCCATACTGTTCTCATCTCAACCCAACATGATGAGACGGTGACAAATGAGAAGATTGCTGCTGATCTGAAAGAGCATGTGATCAAACCTGTTATTCCTTGTCAGTATCTCGATGATAAAACAATTTTCCACCTTAACCCATCCGGACGATTTGTCATTGGTGGTCCTCACGGTGATGCAGGACTTACTGGTCGGAAGATTATAATTGACACGTATGGTGGATGGGGTGCTCATGGTGGAGGTGCTTTCTCTGGTAAGGACCCTACTAAGGTGGACAGGAGCGGTGCATACATTGTCAGGCAGGCAGCCAAGAGTGTGGTAGCTTCAGGTCTTGCACGACGCTGTATTGTGCAAGTTTCTTATGCAATTGGTGTCGCTGAACCACTGTCGGTTTTTGTCGACACTTATAAGACAGGGAAGATTACAGACACTGAAATTTTGGGTCTAATCAAGGAAGCCTTTGACTTCAGGCCTGGAATGATTGCTATCCATCTAGACCTCACGAGAGGAGGCAACTTCAGGTACCAAAAAACTGCTGCTTATGGACATTTTGGGCGCGACGACCCTGATTTTACTTGGGAAACAGTGAAGGTGCTAAAGCCCAAAGCCTGAGTTTGAAGCACAGGTTTGCGAGATAATAATAAAGAAGATTAATTCCTTGCACAAAGTATTAGACCTCCTGGGCTTGTTTGGCTTAGCTTTAAGAAAAAATTCTCTTTTAAGTTATTTTTACAAGTAGAAGTGTTTTTTTAGAATATAAGTTGAAATTTTTTAAACTTGCAATTTATTATGTGTTTAGGTAGTTAACGAACAGCTAAGTTTGGCACCTATAAACACAAAATCAAATCAGAAGCACAACTTTATTTCTAAACCAATGATATATATACAATACATGGTATAATGTAAGATAGAAAAACCTAGTTCTTTCAATAAATAAAAACCTCTTACAGGAAAATAAAAGGGGAACGAAGTTATGAAATTATATCAACCTTTTATAAGTAAGAATGTAAGATAATTCAAGTTCAATATGTTGAACAAAAATAATCAATCTAATGAATCCATGTCAATAACACTGATCATTATCTTGCAATAAGTGTTATCTGACAATAAGTGTTTGCCCAGGCTAACTCATAAAAACAGATGCCAAGGATACTCATATGAAAGTGTGCGCTCATAAAAGTTTCGATAGAGATGAGACTTAATAGAAAGTGGTAAACAGTTAGCAGTGTATCACGGTATCAGATTAGATGCAAACTGTAGATACATGATAGACTTTAGAAAATTAAGATCCAGAATGTTAAACAATGAACTCTCCAGCTAATGGAGGACTAGGTAATGGCCAGTAAACATATACACCTTACACCTATATAGGACTATAATGCTCTAATTTTCCGGTCACAGCTTAATTGGCGGGACTCTGCAACAAGTGATTTTATTATGTTTCACATTCTACAACATAATAGACACAATTTTCATATAAGTTTATGATGCCACATTATTCAGTGCCTACAACAAGGCTATAATTTTCTATAAAAGCGACGATATCTAGGTAACAAGCTTAGTAATTTACATGGAACCTGATCAACCATCTGCATGAAGAATATAGACAATTGACTAAATTTTCCATTTTTCATTTGTTGATATCTGACACTTGAATGTGTACATTGTATATTTGTATCAAAATATTGTTTTGACCGGTCATTCTGATTGGCTGCATCCCATCGTTCTGCTTGTTTGTCAAATACTACTACGTTCTTATACAGCTTCAAAGGCCACAGAATTCTATACCAAGCATATCTAGCTTTACAAGTCTTTATCCTCAGCATTCGTGTTAATCTCAAAACTTGGAAAGCCTAGAGTTATGTCCCTGGAAATGCATACAAAGCAATAAAGCATAAAAACTCCAAATCGCAAGTTAGTAAACCTAAAACAGATGAAAGTGAAAAGAACACTAGCAGCAGCACATTATAAATGTAAATGACAATATTTTATCAGCACGAATATGTAGATTCAAATAGTGAGTGAATGGCTGAAAGCCATCTAAATTTGAACCAGATCTAAGTATATAACATTCCAGCCAGGATAGCAACCTCAGGTTGAGGATATCTGCAGAGACGAGTAGTTTCATATCTCGTCAATTTAGCAATCTAAAAGAAGTTTGGATGATGAAACCATAATGCAAGGTTCTTACTATACAACGAACAAAATATCTTTGTTAAAATACTAAGAGATTTAGAGTCTGTTTGGCAAACAACTTTAATCCCGGCTTAAAGATGTTTATGACTTTAAGCTGAAAAATGTATGTTTGTGTAATAAGTCAGAAGCCGACTTAGAGTTATTAAGTATTAAGTACTTTTTTCAGTGATTTATTTTTTTTATTTTTCTATTTTGATAAAAGTTATCCATATGTAATAAATTACTCACAAGTCACTTTTATTTTTATTATTATATTTTTTTAAACTCACAAGTCAGAATTACCCAGACTTATATTTTAAACTCCCGACTTATCACGTTAAGTCACTTTAAGTCATAAGTCACAATTTTAAGTTTAGACTTATATTGTAATGTGCAATATATGATGTAACCAGTCTGCCTTAAATCATATAACCGAAATGCATCTGCCACAAAATTTTAGGAATATTAGTGTTAGTCAAATGCCTACTTTGGGAACATAGACATATGTGTGTGTCTTCCTATATTCAGCAGGAGAACAAGTGAACAACATCACAATGAATTGACATAACAAAATACATTGATAAAGAATATATTCTTACACAAAATTTTATCAGCTTCAGGAGTTTTTGGATGAAAGATACTCAAAGAACGAACAAATTCCCCCAAGTCAACTTGTCCATTATGGTTCACGTCAAACAGAGAGAAAATCTGAATGCACCATAATGATAATCCAATTAATCAAACTTAACGTTGTATGTTGTTTGTAATAAATTCTGTTGGACCAAGTAAGGACTTTGCAAGACCATGGTAATTTGGTATATCTCTTTCATATCATAATCAACTTATTCATTTTGCGGATAAAAAGACAGCAACCAGTGATTAGTAATGGGGAATTCCGGCAACGACTTGTTGAAACTAAAAATTAACATACCCTGTCGATCAAAAGGTTCTGCTTATTGCTATTCCTGAAAAGCGCAAGTTGAAATTCTTCCTGACCATTAAGACATGTAAGAAAAGAAAAGATCACGAGTAACGACAGTGGATGTAAGTTAATGACTACTCGAAAAGATCATTAAACAATATTACCTTCCGTATAAACCCATCATTGACAACAGAAGTGCTTAGTTCCATATATTGAACAAGAATAATCAACTTAATGGCTGAATCCATGTCAGTAACACGGAACATATGATCAATGGGGGAGCTAAAAAACCAACATCACAGCATGACTTAATTTATTTTTTTGAACAAGTAGGATTTTAGCCATATAAATGAGTATTACCATTCAGGCTGTCTAATCACGCTCATTGGTGGAACCTTTATAGTTATATCATTATGTGAACTAATGATGTGCACTGCAATACTTGTATGAAGATGTGTAATAAAATCCAATTAAGCCCCATTGGTGTTACGAAGATGTGTTAGAAATATAATAAAATTTAATTAATCCTGACTCTTAGCACCATGTGCTTCGAAGGAAATTGATAACTTGACATGATATCGGAGTTTTGATTGCGAGAGATTTCAAGTTCGAGTCTCTCTTATCCACGATTTTCTCAACAAATTTAAAAATTGTATTATGATGGACAAAAATGATAGAGCCACATAATAATTAAAAATCAGACGTAAAACAAAGAGAAAAAAATTATCTAGTGATTCACTTTTCAAACCCAAATAAATGAGTTTTCGAGTAAAGAAGATGTTAAAAAAATATGTTAAAGATATAGTTTTTAAACGTGTAGCACCGCAAAATATATTTAAATGTAAATTAACTTACAGTACACGGTACAGAGTGTGTACACATACTTATAAGTTATAGGTATGTGGAATATATTGCATGTAGCAATGCGTATACACACGTGCGTGTAAAAACCCAGTCTTATTAGTTGACAAGGTTGAGAAGGGGGCCTGATAAAATTTACAGATTTATGAAACGGGAAAGTTGAAGACAAAAGCAATTATGGTGAATCTGGGCATGGAGTTGTGACTTGTGAGGTTGTTGACAGAGTTAATTAAGTGTGACAAGACTGAAGAGGCCGAGTTTCTTTCTCTGTAAAACACAAAAATGTCAAGGTACATCAATTTCATTGTTTTGGTGGTCCTTATATACCCCTTCGGACGCCCTTTATAAATGGTTTGAAATTTTACACACAATTTATTTTGATTTAGTAAATTTATTATTTTTAATTTTAATTTATTGAATTAAAATATTAAAAATATAACTACACATTTATTCACAAAAAATTCAAAATTAACAATTTTAAGTATGTGATCAATCTAAATGATTAAACAACTGGAATAATTTATTTTAAATATTTAGTTGACATTCATAAAAAATATCTAATAAATTATAAGTTCATTACATCTATTAAAATAGTACGTGAGATGGGTTTAGAATGGTTCAAGAAATCAAAACAAAAAGTGTATTTTCAAGTTTTTTTTAAAAAAGGTATATCTCCAAGAAAATTGGATCAATCAACGATATGATCTGTTTTATATCTGTTCGATTCGATTGTTTTTTAGATGTCGTATAATTTTTTATTATTGAAATAATTCTCTTAAAAAAAGGTTCAAAGACCTTATATGTGATTTTAGACAGAGGGAAAGCTGATCACCAGCAAAAAGCTATGCTCAATTTTGTAAGACTTCAAAAAAAAATTGGAAAAAAAGTGGTCGGAATGTAATTGTACAAGGTTGTACCGTGATAATGGCACTGATGTAAAGCTAAAAAATTTGATTATGCTCTATGAACCAAAAAAAATTATGTTGGTGGTAAGAGATGAGAATCCGATTGTTCAGTCGATTTTTAAGTATTTGGGTTTTTTTATAAAATGAAACAACCTGTAATATGAATCTAATTTATGATATATTCTAGAAAATTTAGTTGGTAAGATAAAGTGAGATGAAGCTTTAGTGGTGAATACAGATATAGCAAGTGTTCTCCCCGTAGCATGCGGAGGGAAGAATACAAATCTTGGCGTGGCTTTTTAATTTGTGTCGATTGGCATGGTTTATTAATTGAAATAAAAAATATATTAAAAAAATAACAATATTCCTTATATTCCTAAAATATTCTTTATTTTATATTTATTATTAAAAATATTTTTCATTAATAAAGATGATTTATTTAATAAAAAGAGAAAGATAATATTTTTAATATTTTATTATAAATTATAAGCTAAAACATGTTTAGTAAGAAGGGTAAGATGTTACTTATAAATAAGTAATGAAGGAAAGAATATAATGATATAAGAAATTACTAACTAGGAATGTTGGAGCAATTTTTAATTCTCACTCCTTAAATTTTAATTTAAGTACTCAAATAACTATTTTATTAGAATTACTCTTACTTAATACGAATATACGATACACTTTCACATGATTGTTAAATATTTATAGTAATATATATATATATATATATATATATATATATATATATTTTTGTATTCTCTAGCTAGTTAGAGTAAATTAAACTTTAAATATATTTATTTTTATAAATGTAGTATTGTTTGAATGTAAATATAAAAAATAAAATATATTTATAATTTTAAATTTGTAAATAAAATAAATAAGATAGAGGTAATATCAATTCCATAATTATAATTTTTTTTTGCTCACAATCGTAACTGATCATACTGTTATTTTTTCAGATGATAAATAAATGAGACACTGTTGTAAAGTCTTTGCACATAGTACATAGTAGGAAACAAGCATTTAATGACCATGTGAGAAGTTAGTTTTCTTCATATAGTTATTCAAAAGAGAATTATTTTAAGGTCCCTAATTTTAAAATATACGACTATTTGGTACTAAATTTTAAAATATTTTAATAATAATAATAATAATTTCCGAATCAAAAGAGAAGACGGATCAGAACTATTATGTATATCTTAAAAGATGGTTGTCGATTATAGTTTTATATCAAGTAAACATTATTGTTTTCAAAATCATTTCAGGGACGTTAATTGTATTTGTACGAGTGGGAAATCAATAACCATACAATACAATGTTTTCATGAAATTAATTATATATATTCAATATTCGCCATTGTGTATTCACTTTTTTCGTAATGCAAATACATCTTTTTCTGAAAAGAAGATCATCATGAATGCGTCGATATGAAGTTATCAGCATAATCCTAGAACACCAGAAATTAATTCAAAACTTTGTGTTTAAATGTACTTCGAAGTGATGATCTAAGTTGACAATTAGGTTGTGGAAGTCAAAATTATCGTTTTAAAGTTGTGGTACTAGTACTAGTACTAGTAGTAGTATCATATCGGTAAGTATCAAAGTATCTACAAGTTAATAAGTCCATCTTTACTTCGAGTTTCAGTAGCAAATCCGAACATAAAAATCTAATAAAATTAGTTTCGTAATCACTGCAACTTATTGGATTTAAATATAGGTACCGATTCATGGTAAATGGATTTTATAAATATAGGAGGTTCACTTATTTTTACTGCGTTGAAAATTAAATTTTAATGTATTTTATCTTATCAAGAGAATTAGGAGTTGTAAATATATGCTATGGATCATTTGCTTTTATTATACCTTTTTTTTAGCTAAGCTGTTTTATTATAACTGATTCTATAGATATTTTGATTTATAACATTTCAATTATCAGACAAACGCTTCTAGTTTCTAAGCTTTGAATTATGGGAGGGGTGGGTGTATTTGAAAGTTGAAAGCAGATACCGATGGAGAGGAGTGAGTTGGTTATGAACCAATCATCTCAAACAAATTTACATGCATACGTACAGTATGTAAAGAGATATGAAAATGAATAGATATTGTAGCATGCACTGCACAAACATGTGTGCACAAGTGTAACTCAATTGTAATTGTGGACAAAATTAACAAGGGGGCCGAGTGAGTTTCACAGGTTTAACGAAAGGGAAACTTGGTGACAAAAACAATTATGTCGAAACTTGGCATCGAGTAATGAAGATGTAGACAGGGCTCAAATGTGTCCCTCTTCTCCCTAAACCACACAAACTGCAGATTCCCCAGGTCTCATTTCAATTTCATTGTTTTTGACAATACAGGCTCTTCGATCGATCTTAACCCACTCAATCTCGTCAAAGATACAAATTTTGGCTTGTTAGTTAATTGGTTGGCTTGGCTCGTGGCTATGTGATGTACTATATACAAAATAATAAGTAATTCACTAGAGATTGAATAAGAATAATCCCCCATTGCGTTAATTAGCAGATCCTTTTGTTTATAATTTGGAGGTTGTATCTTTTATTATACCAAGTGTTTAGCATTTTTTATTTATTTTTTACGGAGGCCACATGAATATTTGTACCAATACATTACCAGGTGGCTTCCAGCTTCTATTAGGCTTGTTTCAATTCTACTGCGCGCATTACGCTCTTTCCGGAGTAGTTAGAATTTTCTCTCCATCATTTTGATTATCTAGTGTATTGAAAATATTCTCTTTTTTAGATTAAAAAAATTAATATTTGAATATGCATTTAGAAAGGAAATAAATAAAATTATTTATATATTTATCTTTTTAACAACTAATAGAAAAACAGAAACTTTAGTATCAATATATTTAATCTAGAAAATTAGAGAGCCATGAATTCCCTCAAAAAGATCCTTCATTGATATTATGCTCTCCAAAACGATCGGAACCTAACTCACTTCAAATTAAAGTTTTAAATTGTCTAGATTTATAAATGTAAGTCTATCACATATAACATTTTATAATTTAATCAGAAAAATTGATATTATTTAATAGAGTATAATATTAAGTTGTCCGCATTTTTAAAACTAAAATATATTAAAAAGTGCCTGACAATATCGTATATTCTCTTAACACTATTATTTTCATTCACATCACTAATAAATTTTTTTTTAATTTATTGAATAATAAACTCACCACAATAATCGTTGAATTGCAAATCAAACCGTTAAAAAACATACATTCAATTGAATTTTTTTTTGTCAATTCATTCAATTGAAATATTAATGAAAAGAGAAAAATGGATTACTAATTCAGGAAACATAACAGAAAGATAACTAATTTAGGAAATATAACATGTATACTTATTATTTAAATCTTTTTATTAGTATGTAATTTAATACGATTAAATATGTCAAAAGAATTGTATAAATGATTAAAACTTATATTAAAAAAATATGACTTTATAAATATACGGTACATGTACTATTATATAAATATAATTTCCTTTCTTTTTAAATTTTAATTCAAGTTATGTTAAAAATAAATTTTTGATTCAAAGTTGTAGTTTCTGTTGTCAATCAGGCGCAATTATTGGCCGTTAAAGTCCATACATGAGCTAACGTGAACGATATAGGTAACTGAGCAATAAAAAATCATTCAAATTTTATTGGGTTGGGTACATCAAGTTTTAATGTTTGGTTTCCCCTTCAAGTGTACATTTTTTCAAATTTTTAAATGATTAACTTTACAAGACAGTTGTATCATACGGTGGAGAAAAAAATTAAAATAAAATCGAAATCGAAATCGATAAAATCGATTAAAATCGATTAAAATCGATCCAAAAATTGAAACCGAAACCGAATTAAAAAATTAAAAACGAACCGTTTGATCGGTTCTGGTTTTGGTTCTAGGTTTAAACCGAATAAAAAAATCGAACCGAACCGATTATTAAAATTATTAGAATTATTATATATAATTTATATATAATGTTTAAATATATATATATATATATATATATATATATATATATATATATATATATATTACAAGTAAATTTTTAAATTTTAGGCCTAAAATAATTGTGCTAATGCATGTAACCACAGGTTACATGATGATGTTATGCAAATATCTAGTATTCACTTCAGTTGAAGTAGCAAAATTAAGTGTATAAATACATTGTAAAGAAAACTGTCGGAAGAATAAGATGATGTAAATCCTGCTCGGAGAAAAAGAAAAATAGTTTACACAATTTATATGTAGGATCAAATACATAATTTGTTGATACCCCACAGAAGGGTCAATTGATGCATAATTTTTTGTAATTGAATTTAAATTATATTTTATTATTATTTCATTCAATTTTATAACCGAAATCGTAAATCGATCTTTTTAAAACCGAAACCGATGATTCGGTTGCGATTGCAATTTTCAATTTTTAAAACTGAAGGTATACGATTTCGTTCCAGTTCTACCTAAAGTTCTCCCCTAATCATTACATATATACTCAATAATTATTCAACTGACAATATATTAGATTAGCCTAATCTTCCAACTTTGCTTGAATTGGGACTACTATCATTGTCTTAAATTCTTAATTTCTGATTGGATGAGATCGATACAATATGTGAGACCCATGACAATTTAGAAAATGAAATGTAAACTAATTTTCTCTTCAATATCCATAACTTATTTCATATTCAATAATTGTATGTAGTGGAAATTAAACAACCCTACCGTAGTATTATTAGTATAATAGGGGAGGAATTTAGTGATATGGACATTTAGAAATTAATCCAATTCATAATACAGATATTTTATAAGTTCAATTTAAAATTTATTTTATGATTTTTAATATATTTTGAAAGCGTTTACGGTATTAATATTCTTAATTTGAAATCCAGTCTCAACATTCACTCCATACTGCAGGTTTTGGTTTTATTTTCTTCTACATTGAGGGTTTGAACCTATCGGACAATAAAATATTACAAATAAGTCTGGTAAATGAATAATTTTTTATATAAGTTCGTAAAGTTTATTCAGATATATTTTTCAACAAATTTCTTTATTAATTCATACAATTTATTAAATTATCGATTCTCTTATAACCTTGAGATGACACCCGTGTTAGGACTTGGGATAGCAAGAAATCCTGAAATTCTATTACTATGTTAAATTAGCTGTTTTTTAAAATCATAAAGTGGTAATTGAATGACTTATATTTGGATATTATATCCTATATATAATTACAATTAGAGTAAAGGGATTAATGTGGTCGTCAGTTCGTCACCCTAAAAAATAAGAATTTTTTTAAAGTATAATATACACATATAAAAAGAATATTATAAATTAAAATAATTAAAAATATGATAATATATTTAAACATAGAAAAGTATTATACAAATATTCACCTTTATAATATATATATAGCAAAAATATATTATTATATTAGTATATTTCTATAAATAAGTAGTATATATTAAACGAAATATACTGTAGTTAATCTATATGGTTAATAATAAAATATTATTTTCACATTTAATATTATATAAAATTAAAAATATTAAAATTAAAATAGATATACATCTTAAATATTTAAAAAGTAACCCGTGTTGTACATACCACGATTTAATCATTTTGTTACCAGAATTTAAATTTCTATTATCTCCGTATCTTCTTTTGATTTACAAGTTAAGTCATTTCGTTGTATATTTGCTCTCTCCACAAGTGAGATTACTAAAAAAGTTTGTACCATTTACTTTGTACTGTTTGTCCGAAGATTTCACGAGTTAAATAGGAGAAAATCGTCGGCAGCCTTTTTCTTGTATTTTTGCGCCATTTCAAGAACTACCCCTCTTCTCCTTTCCGTTTCTTTTTCCACTTTGCTTACCATATAAATATATATATACATGTGTGTATGCCTATATGCTCCAGTTTAATATCTTCCGCAGTTTAAGCTAAATAAGTGCATGGTTTGTTAAATCTACCTGTACTTGCTGTCTTTCTTTTACTACAACTCACTTGCAATTTAGCAAGTGTGTACATGAACAAGATGAAGTTAGTAACTTGTTTGGTACTGTTGATCTTCTTGCTTTTTGTACCATACAATTCTTCTGCTGCTGATGATGATGCTAGAATTTCACTCAACAATAAAGTTCACAATCACTTGAAGCTTTTGAACAAACCTTCCCTCAAATCCATAAAGGTTTTAATAAATCTTTTGTCTTTATATCAAAATTTACATGTATGAGAATGTTTCAATGTATCTGTGTTAATTTTGCTTAGAATGTTGGTTGTTACAAAAATAACAGAGCCCAGATGGAGATATCATTGACTGTATTCATATCTCTCACCAACCAGCTTTTGATCACCCACTCCTCCAAAATCACACACTTCAGGTTCTTTCTTTCACTGTATATTACCATTAGGATGTGAAATTTGTGAATTTGAAGTGATAAAATTTTTCTAGTTTCGTATTTGATCTTTTGTTGTCTTTTTTGTAGATGAGGCCAAATTATCATCCAGAAGGGCTGTTTAATGATAAAAAAGTTAAATCTTTCAAGTCGAGTAAAGGGTCGGGACCAATTAAACAATTGTGGCATTTAAATGGAGAGTGTCCGAAAGGAACAATCCCGGTGAGGAGAACAAAGAAAGAAGATGTTCTTAGAGCTAGCTCTATCAAGAATTATGGTAAGAAGAAGAAGAAGAATCTTAACATTCTCCGCCCAAATTCAGCTCAACCTGACCTCATTACACAAAATGGACACCAGGTAATATGCACTATGTGTGTGTAGATGTAATGCACTGATCTATTTTAAGTCGTATGTTTGAACTAAAAGGATAATTACAAAGAAAGTTATATGGACTCCCCATTATTTGACATTGGTATATAATATTATTAAGGCGGAGTACTACTTTATTTACAAAGAAAGTTTAGTAGAAAAAGAACTTGAAAAGCTCTTTTTGTTTCAATAATCATATAATTATTGAGCATTGAGTCAGCACGTAGGAGTTTAGAAAGTTGAAAACTGTTTAGAGAGTTATTTTAAGATGCGGTAAATTTTGATGGGTTCCTTTCTGTCGACGAATGCATTTCAGCATGCAATTGCTTATGTTGATGAGGACAAGTATTTCGGAGCAAAGGCAACTATGAATGTTTGGGAACCAAAGGTACAACAGCCAAATGAATTTAGCCTTTCTCAGATTTGGGTTTTGGGAGGCTCGTTCGATGGAGATCTTAATAGCATTGAAGCTGGTTGGCAGGTAAATTCTTAAGATTAACTCCAATACATTCCTCTCCAAGGCTTTTAAAATTGTTACTAACTAATATCAATATTTACCAATATATATCATTGCACCAGTTTGTGATATCCCGCTTTTAAGTTCTGACTAGTATACCATATAACAGGTCAGTCCAGATTTGTATGGAGACAATAACACCAGACTCTTCACTTATTGGACTGTAAGTCACACGCTAAGATTTTTTTGAGGATAATTTTATCTTCTTTACTTTCAATGCAAATGAGCCATTAAATTATGTCCCAACAAGAGTCTATCGCATGTTTATTTATCTTTACATTCTACTGCGAATATTTAATATCATCTTCCTTTCAGTACATTTCATAAAATGGGATTTTTGTTCTTTGACAAGATATACTTTCATCCATCATGTTTTCAATATATCATACTCATTCAATTACGAATCACAAACCCAGGATATGATATTTTTTGCATGTATGATTAAGAAAGGTGGCAGTTTTGTTTTGGGATGTGTCAAGAAGATATTCGGCTCCATATTAGGCGCTTGAAAACTAATATGCATCAAATGTATAATGAGGTCTGAAAACTTTATAATAATGACAGAGTGACGCATATGAAGCCACAGGATGCTACAATTTGCTCTGCTCAGGCTTTATTCAAATCAACAATCAGATAGCTATGGGGGCTAGCATATTCCCAGTTTCCAACTATCATGGTTCTCAATTTGATATCAGTATACTACTTTGGAAGGTAATGCTTACTGGAGTACAATTATTGGAATTCTTTTCTCACTCCCTTTATTTTATGATTATAAACTATTGAGAAGCATTAAGTGAAAGTAAGAAGTTGGTTGACTAGCAAGTAAATGTAATAGGCACACTTAGAAATGCTAGTTTAGGTGCCTTAATCCTGAGCCGGTAAATCGTAGTTTAGTGCTTACGAGGGTTAAACATTCCAAAGAGATTCTTAAGAACTCGTAAAATGCTTTGTCGTTCGTATAGTTAAGTAGTTTACTGAAGCTGCCTGCATTATTTATATGAACTGTACCTTATCTATAGCATACTTAATAATGTATATACAACTGCTAATATTCCAGTGTCGAGTTCAAGTTGCAGAATTTATAATAAAAAATTTGCTGCCATTATTTATATATCAAAATGTGATCTTGAGGAAATAATTATGCTCTGAATCAAATTACTATGTCACAAAGCATGTGCGATTGGCAAAAAGGAAGATGCGATAATTCTTTGATACTTAGCTTTTTTATATTAACATCTTGATTAACTATTTATTTTGTTATTATTACCTTGGCAGGATCCTAATGAGGGTAATTGGTGGATGCAATTTGGGAATAGTAATCAAGTCATAGGTTATTGGCCAGCCTACCTTTTCTCAAATTTAGCAGATGGCGCCACATTGGTCGAGTGGGGTGGTGAAGTTGTGAACTCGGCATCAGATGGCCAGCACACCACTACCCAAATGGGTAGTGGTCATTTTCCTGGGGAAGGATTTAGCAAGGCTAGTTACTTCAGAAATCTTCAAGTAGTTGATGGTTCTAACCAACTAAGGGTTCCAAGAGATGTAAAAACTTTTACTGAGCAGTCCAACTGCTATAACGTCCAAACTGGAAAGAATGGGCAATGGGGTACCTACTTTTACTATGGTGGACCTGGAAGAAACTCAAACTGTCCATGATCGATCAGAATCTATATAGAAAATACATCTTGGCCCCTGATATTTATATGTATAGCAGTTTGGATGAATTGATTAGTGGACTTTAATTTCACATAAAACGAACCGTAATGGTTATGGATGGTATAGTTGAAGGTTGAATCTTGTCCGTAGAATATACAAGTTATGATTTCTCGGATTCCATTTGATTGTTTTAGCATCTCTCTGTTTCAATCTCGAAACAAGGAAATAGTGATATTTTTACTAGCCAGGATTGTAGCAACGATGGATGACCGTCTTGAAGAAACTTTGAGATGGAGATGTTTTGCATTTGTTGGAGAAAAGCCTGGAATAACCTGCAGGATTGATTTCATATAATGTGTATAATATATTTGTTGACCTGTATTCCGGGTGTTGGATTATATTAATGAATGTTCTTGTGCTTCTACTACTAAAGATGTTCTACCTTGAATAATTGGGATGGCTCAAATGTTAAATAACATGCCTCATAATCTTGTTAGTCATACAGGATAAGAAACTCAACAAATAGATAAATTTCTTTACAATAATAATAGAAGAATCTTAAAAACATAATTGAAGATATGCAAGTGCATTGTACCTGCTAGAATTTGTCTTAACTTGATTTAAGATAAACTCTACAAATTTGGCTTCATTAAAGCCTAAGATATTTGCTAGGTAATAGATATCATGCGAATCTCATCTCATGCTAGATATGACAATGGGACAATGGGACAATGGGGGAGGGACCGGTTTGAATCATTACCATCAATTGTGTTATAGATAGGGTGGTCCATGAATTTGTTAAAGCATTGTCATGAGTTTATCTTTTGTTTCAACCAGCAACAAAACTATACCTAACATAAAATATATATTTATCTTCCTCGAAATTAGTTCAAAACGTATAAAATGTATGCAGACCTTAACTATACACCTAGCGATCGAGATATATATTGTTTCGATAAAGACATCCAGCTTTAACTCGAACCGGCTCCAACCCTTGGTCCAATGTCATGCATGGATTTATAAAACAGGCCAGCAAAATTATTTTCTTCACTGTGCCACTTCTCCTATAACAAGCTTAGCGTATATTTCTAATAGTTTTCCATGTTTTTACACCATGACCCAAACTCGGTGGTTGAAGCAGTGCCAATGTGCATTTCAATCATTCAAATAACATGAATCTGTTGTTGTAACAATTGCTCTTTATCCAACTGATACAATCACTTTAATATTAGCCGCACTAGGATCCATAATTCATGTGTGTAAACTGTAAAATAGGTAGATAGGAATAGAAATTAATCATTATATTCAATTAAGCTACAGATCAACGGCAACATTAGTACTAATTACTGGTTATTCTACTAACCATTTCTTGTAGGCTTAAAGTCAACTAAAAAATGATACATTTGGTTGGAAGGCTAAACTAAAGATTATAGAAGAAAGCAGGAAGAGATGAAAAAAAGAAAAAAGTGCAATTTTTTTATGATTGATTTGAATGCAGGGGCTCACTTCATTAATTAACTCCACAATCAGAACGAGACATGTGTCATTTGGAAAAAAAATTGAATTTTTTTGGTTCTCTAGTATTACTCAAAATGAATATATTATTATGAATGAAATGGATGAATAAAGAAATAGCAAAAAGTATGGACGAAGTAATAAAAGTTATGATTAGTTGATTACTAGTAACCAATTAAAGATTACAAATTTAATGTAATTTCGCAAAATTTCATACACACCAACCGAATGAAGCGTATCATGTGCATTCGTTCCAAGTTACTAGTGCTACTAATTTATCTCATTTTCGTTGGTCACCCTCATATAACAACACAACTGTATATCGAAATAATTGACATGCCTCATTTATATTGTACATAGACATCCGATAAAGTTGACTGTTAAGAAGATCCAGCTCCCGTACGTGTAAATCACCTTTGAAATGATTATAATCCATAAAGATACAATAGTCAAAATCTGACCGAATTATATATAAACCAGTAACCACACGTCTTGAGCATTTCTCGGGCCTTGCCTATTTACCATCCTCATTTTGAGCCTGACCTTTTCACTCCTCTGCGTTACAACAAAAGCACACTAACACTAAGGTAATTATCCCTAAAACCCATCCTCTTACTTGTCATAAGTTCATTCAATAGAGAAATTTCATTACTGTGTGTTTTGTACTTGGCTTGGAGTATCGATCAATCGACACTTAGTGTTTCTTGTTTTCTTTAGATGATGTTGCATGCATGCATGCAGCACGGCAGCATGGTTGTATTATTTTTGTAGGATTATTTTTTGTATATGGTAAAATGCAAAACAATTAAAATAGCTGACTGTACTTGGGAGTGAGGTGTGTTTATTTATTTATTTTTATTGTGTGCCATCATATCCTTAGCATTGTGGTTGAAGAATGTCCATGGAAGCTCACGGTCGCCGTGAAGTGAGGAGAGTTGACATAATCTATTTTATCAGTCGGAAAGGTCGAATCGATCATCCTCATCTTCTTCGTGTTCATCATTTCTGCGGGAATGGAGTTAGATTAAGAGGTGGTTTTATATTTTAATTTCTAATTTACGTAATGTTCAATTGCAGTAGTCATCAAATTTATAAATTTGACTCAACTCATTACTAACTTGTTTTATGGAAATTAAAAAGATATTAAGAGATGGCTGTCTGTGGTTCGAGGACAGGACATGCCAGAATCGTATTCTTGGTCATACAAGAGGTTTGTTACTCTTTTTGCTGCAAAATTTGCTAGATTATTAGGATATATATATATATATATATATATATATATATATATATATATATATATATATATATATATATATATATATATATATATAATTTTATATTGCAATTGTGTGCGCGCGTGTACATTAGGAGATATAAAACAGGTTACGTGTGGCAAGATTCGCTAGATGAGGATCTCATCACTCCAATCTCTGACAATGAATATGTCGTCAAAGGATCCGAATTTTGTTCTGCCACCTCGGATTATGACGGTAATCAACTATTCAACTCTGTTTAATTTTGTTCCATATTTTGAGAGTGACAAATTATTACGTATGTTTCTTGCTAAAAAATTGATTATAACATGATTTTCCTAGTTGACTCGTTTTGAACTGATGTTATTGTGTTAATTATTTACAGTGAGCTCAGTTGCCATTAATGACCATGAAGAACCATCTAATGTTGAAGCTAACAAGGGCAATTATCAAGATTCAGAAGCTACTCAAATGGTTGATCAAACAAAACAGTTAATTGACATCCATGAAGCTCCAATTACAACACTTAACAGCGATTCAACGCAGCTGGAAGAAACGAAACACTTGATTCCAAGAAATAAAGAAGACGATACAAAGAAGAAACGAAATGAAGTACGTTTTTGTTTGAATTTCTTGAAAAAGAATAACAACACAAAATCAAAAAAAAATCACGTCAAAAAACCGAGTGAGTTGCCGGATTCATCAGCATCGGAACTTATATGCCCTTCCAAGAAGTTTTATGCGAAGAATACAAGGAATTTGTTCCGAAAAATGATCACTTGTGGCATGGTGGATACTAAAGATTCTGCAATCAAAGCCATGCGTAAAGTTTCTCAGTGAAATGTGTTAACCAAGAACAAAATCATGGCAGTTATAGTGTGTTATTGGTTTATTTGTTGTAACAGAGAAAGCTATGCAGGCGGGAATGGACCAAATAACAATAAGATTACTGAACCAGCATGCAGTCAAGTCTTTGAAACTAGGCCATTTCTACTTATTGTAGTATTATGTTTCAAATAATGTAGTGCTACCAACATATATATGAGATGCAATTGCACAATTGAGTTTGATTATCATGCTATTTTTATATTTCTATTTTTTTAGAACTGCTAGCATTATTAACTTTTATATTTAGTCCGGACAATTTTTTTTGGTTAAGACTTGTACTATAAGTTTTAAACTATCAGATTAAACCACAAGTTGATTAGTGAATGGGTCTAAATATATATTGAATGATCACCAGAACATAAAATATATGGATATCATACTTTCGTAGCATCAATATCTTCACATCTTTATTATTATATATGAGACAATTGAATCCAGTTAATTAAAAAAGTTGTAATTTAATTTAAATTCACAGGATACACCAACCTTAGATCATCCCAACGGGGTTATTTGGTTCGTCGGTTCACGTAAAGTGAGTTGGGTAGTAGAAAAAAGAGAAAAACAACGTTATATGTGTATTATAAATATTGGGCAGGCAGTCCTATCGTGATGGGTTGACCCAGTTGTTCTACTATTTTTTTTACATATTTTAATTGATTGATTAGTTGAATAAAGTTATTGTACCCGTTGTCCATTCTGTAAATATAACGCATATATTTTTAACATTTAAAATAATAACGGTAACATTTTACTCCTATAAATATTAAATTTTCATACCCTATTATTCATACTCTTTACTTCCAAATATTTTTTTAAATTTTTTTCTCCTATCAAGTAACGAATCTAAATAATCATGCACCTCCAAATTCTCAAAATCGAAATCCACAATTTCCATATCCATATCCAAATTTCTATTTTCCAAACCCACAAAATTTTAATTTTAATTCTCAAATTCCGAATTCTCAATATCAATTTTCACATTCTCGAAATTATCAATTTCCATTTTCACATCCTCAAAATTTTCCATACCAATTTCCATTTCCATCATTTTCAAATCCACAATTTGAAACTCAACAATCACCTACTCAAAATTCTCCACATTCATAAGTCATGTCTTTAATAACTCAACTTTTATCGATCTAAATGACGATTTTGAAGAAACTGAAGATGTTCAAGAAATTACTGCACAGTAGAAGTGAGTTGAAGATAAACTCTTAATAAGTGCACGGTTGAATGTGCCAATTGATCCGCTGATCGGTACAGATCAAAAAACTGAAACATTTTAGAACCGAATTCATTAATATTATGAAGAAGATAATCCCGGTGTCATCAAGAGAGGAGTTGTGGCTATAAAAAAGGTGGAGTCGGATAATGATGGTGCTCAGAAATTTGGAGCGTGTTATGAAAAAGCAATCAAGATAGTCAAGAGCGGTTCAAACTTAAATATCTGAAAAAGCAATCAAGATACTATATCTGAGAGCTGATGAACTTCATTTAACTACATACAAAAAGAAGTCTAACTTTGACAAGCACTGGTTTGAGCTTCGTAAACAGTCCAAGTGGAGAACTCCTTCCACTATTAAAAGTTAAAAAAAAAAAAAAATTACGCAATTCTGGAAATAACGATACACCAACAAATAAGAATGTTGTTGAATCCCCGATTCGTCCTCAAAGTGCAGAATGTTGTTGGAGACCGGTTTTTCTTAGGTGGCCTGACACAGTATAGAGAGAAAGTGGAAATGGGTTGATGGAGCACTGGAGGTGCTCTTTGGAGGTGCGCTTAGGATCCCGGCTTCTCACTTCTGCTTCATTTATAAGATATTTTCTATTTAGAGAGCTCAATGTGGCTCAAACTCTTTGAAACAGCAGCCCCTAGTCTCTACTCTGCAGCATCTTGTTCCCTCAATAACTTCCGAGTACATTTTAAGCTGAAGATTGACTCCATTATTATCGTCCAGGTCCGAAAACGCAGCAAGTCAAAAGGTTATTTTCTGCAGAAAAGATGTGCTGCTAACTAATACATTATATACTACAAAGATATAAAACTTGTGCAGCAGGAGAGCTTAAAGTTTGTAAGATTAGCCAATATATTATTTACAATGTCAATAATACACGTGCCTAAATCTCCAACAACTAGAACACCGAATACACACCATTCTTAAATAAAGATTAGTGTAAAAGGTTATATACAAACAAATGTATACAAGATTAGTGTACATGATGATGTACAGAAAGATGTATACAATTAGGAACTGACTAGCCCTGTCTTCGTGCAGTATACCCGGGATTAGATATCTGGTATGGCCTAGAGGTATTGGTGCTTTGATGTATACATCGGAAGCAGAGGAATTTGCTTTATATCATTTTTATATGAATCTAAAAACCTGTTGATCTCTAAAAATGTGCTAACAGAGGTTCTGCTAAAGGGTTTAATGCCGCTGGGTGGAGTTTCATGGTACAAGTTACTATGACCCCAACAAGAGCAGAAACTGCAGGAACAAGGCCTAACCCATATCTTGTGATGGAGAAACAGGCATGAAATGGACTACATTCTTGCATGTTTAAGGAGGTATCTGCTGATTCTGCACAGATATTATAAACCACTACTTAAAAAAAGGGGTCGTCAACAAACAAAACATTAGATTGTAATATTGAACTTTCAGACATGAACTTGCAACTAACACACCCCCGCAGAGAACTGAGAGAGAAATTTTTGAGCAAGAATAAAGATAGATAGAAGACTTACGCTGATATGACTGAAGAATGTACAATGCAATTCCACAAGACATTTTATCTAAAAAGCTCAATGATCCATAAACAAAGGCAACACCGTTAAGATCTTCACCCACTAGAACACTTTGCATGCTTATTCCAGCCACCTATGGTCCAAGAAAAAGCTATTTTAAAAGCTTTACAGACCAATGCACTTTATTACATACAATATGAGAATCTAAACAAAACCTTAAAAATAAATAATAAAAAAAAAAAAGAGCCCTGCATGTTTTCTATTCTTCTATAACACTAAGATACAGTAACAAGACTAACCCAATAATGTTTAAGACTTAACACTAGAACAAGCTAGTCTTGTTCAAGATGTTAATAAAACGCCACATTGCTTGATTTTTCTCAGGTTACTTCATGAAAATTGTGCAAAACATTTTAGAACATATAGTATCTATGAACCCGATTTAGCAAGCAATGCATCTAAAAACATATATCTTATGGATTACAAGAACACATCAAACACACATTCTATTAGTGCACATACCATCATTAGTGCATTAGCCATGCCGATTAGTATGGACAGAATGTACATATAGTAATTCATGCTTCTTGGTAAGAAGAGGATGACACTACCGCAAGATATCCAAAGAACACATCCAGCATTAAAAATGGCCTTCAAATGTTGGCTGGTCCAGTTCATCTCCTGCAATGTGTAAAATATATCAAAGAATAAGGTGAAAAGAAGACGAAGCAAAGAAACAAACGATTAGGATACATGAAATATATTGTAATAAATAACCTGTAGGAGGATTGATACAATAAAGCTGCAAATGTAGATGATTGCAGGAACCTACACGTATTGGTTGACAGATTATTACCAAATGAGTGACATCCAAATCTCATTAATAACATAAGATACTTCTAAAACCACCAAAAAAAAACGAAGTCTGTGCATATACCAAAGCTTTAGAAGATTGAGCCATCCGAAGATCATTGATAACATAAAACGCCAAAAAAGCCTGATGTAGAAAACAGATAAGCCATATCAATGTGAAAACTACGAAGTTAAACACAAGGTACAAGTCACTAAATTTTACACATTGTAGACGTGGGGTATCTTGTATTAAGTTTTTGAAACATCATTAACCCATTAGTTACGTTAAAAGATCCCATTAATGTATGTACCACAAAATTTTATGTAATGAAAGTTAAGCTCTTTATTCTTACAACACTATTTAGCACTTCAATGTACCACGGTCCCACAGAAGAGCTAAAAATGCTGTAAACAGTTAATTTAATATAATCCAAATTAAGCTTTTGAATCTTATATCACCAAAAATAGAAGCTAGAATCCTCGATCTACTAGGTGGGGAAATGAAATGAAGAAAAATATATTAGGAATAGCTGGAAATGTTGCGAACCTGTGAAACATTGGTAACTAATCTGGTGACAACATAGACAAGAGCAACTTGGTAGTACAGAATTTTCTTAAACCAGTAAGTCCAAGAAATCCTGGTGTAAGTCTTGCAATCTCCTCGATATAATCTAAACATAAAAGGCACATGGTGGTAAATTAAGTAGCACAAAATACAAAGAAATTAATCAATTGATTTCTATGTGTACAGAAAAGTAATCAACTTTCTTGTTGATTACTGGGACGGGTTTGAGGCAGGGATCTCCAATCTTGTACTGGCCCCACATAAAAAAAATTTCCCCATACCCACCCCGTTTCTCCATGGGAATTTATTTAATCCCCACCCCACGGGGCAATGATAATTCCCCGCCCCGTCCCACCCCGTCCCCCCCCCATTAATAAATATTTATTTTTAAAAGAATTAATTAACAATATCGACAAAATTTTATAATCTATTCTATTATATTTATCTTCCATTTAAAATTAAAATATTAAATTTGCTATCAAAACGTAATATTAGTTTTAAAAAATCTCGAATATAATGTAATATAACTATAAAATAATCAAAACAATTATAAGTATAATTTAAATAGTTGTGTAATATAGCATATGATTAAATATTTATGAATATTATCAAATAATAATCAATATAATTATATATAAATACACACACACACATATATATATATATAAATTTGGAGTGGAGCGGGTTTTCCTCATTGCAATTACATAAATACCATACCCATCCAATATTCATGCAGGAAAAATATTAATCCCCAATCACGGCCCCATTCGGGGCAGGTGATCACAAGAAAACAAATCTTACATAATCCTCATTTGTGAACACATATACTGCAAATTCGTACATGTTCTAATGACAATATTTGCACTACAGAACAAATGATTTATTACATCTTTTATTTTAAGTTTGCAGAACCGCATGAAATATACGTTTATAAATGTGTGAATGATAAGTTCGCCCATAAGAAGAGTAGTAAAACTGCAACTAAATTTTGAGATGTTACATAGGCCAGATTTTAACAACTTAAAATTGTAATCAATTTGTATTATCAGCAAGTAAAAGGAAGATTTAGGAATCTGTAATCAACCTTGGCTCTCTACTTCCAATTAGAAATACGGCCACGAAGCAGCATCCAACGAAAATTGAAGAGTATGCTATCCAGCGGTACTGCTCATGGTGAGCTAAGGTCACATAATATTATATCCAAAAATTGCTATGATTTTCTGTTTAGGATTATACCTGATCTTCAACATTGATAACTGTTTTTGATGTGCTTACACTAAATACTAGCAGAGCAATGGCATACAGGCTGAGGTTAGCAACCTGATACCAAAAGGAGAGAAAAAAATATGGATCACAGATGTTTAACAACTTCCATATCTTAGACACACATTCTTCTAAAAGAAATATGTATGATAAGAACATACTAGGAGGAATGCTAACCATGGTAAAAGCATTGCGACAGCTGGTCAACATTACTCTACTTGTGGAATTACTCGTGATGCAGTTCACCATAGACCTGAATGGATAGAGGAGCAAGAGACAGCTGAATATAAATGAAAATAAACGTAACAAAAGGATAGGGAATTCATGCGGCTTCACATTTTATTCGATATCTATAAGATTTGTTTCATCCATAATTATTTCTTATGTCTGCATTGATAGATGTAATTACACGTGAAACAATATAAAAAACATCTAAATAAACACAAAAATGCATTTTATAACGGGAAACAGATAGAAGAGAATGAATGCCACTGATTCTTTCCTTTATTGGCCTTGTTGAGGAGGAGGGAAAAAATGTTTATTGTAAGTGCTTAGAAGAAATGATTACATGTGTGAAACTTGAGTGGCAGCCCAACCGATATTAAAGATTGCTGCAAATACGCTATACCCTATGGTCTGCAGCTCTGCTGAGTTGTAGCCAAGGATCTTGCAAGGCATGCAACCACCAAAAACTGATGAAAATGAAAATGCAACCAAAACAGACCCAGCAGCATGCCACATCTTGAAATATCCAAATCTGTCTATCTAAAAGATCAAAGTGATAATTACATAGGTCAATAATAAAGATTACCAAATAATAATGATTAAACGACATAGTATCAAGATATGTTCTGATCCATGATAACTACTCATGTCAGGCAAGGAAAGACACCAAACAGTCGTAACAGCCTCATCATGTACAGCAATTGATGTATCCATAATTCCATACCAGTTCGCCTGCAAATACGGTTGCAAATGCATCAGCTACTTGACCAGAAAGCATAACTGCAGCAGAATCCCTGTAAAAACATTTGAAACATGTGTGATCAAACATGTGCATTATGATCTAATATGGGAAATTTATTCTGAAGAGTACATAATTTTATAAGTAGATACACAAACACACAACATTTCATTCAGTGGTAAAATACGGAGTAGATACTCACTCAACTCCTAATCATTCTAATCAGATGCTTAAACAGAGTTCACCAGGCGTAAGTATTTGAATTCAGAATAAAAATTGAAACAAACGACCTTCTAATGCTTGAACGGAAATTAATCATTCTAAGCCATAATTTTAGTGCAGTGACTGAATGTAAGCTATATACATCAATCACCTTTCTTCACTGAATCCATTCATCTGTATAATACATTCAGTAATACGAATGAAAGCATAGAAATTTACCCTGGAGACAATCCAATGTCTGTCAAAAATACTAAGAGGTAAGTAAACCAACAGGCAGATGTTATGTCATTGAGCATGTGCCCCACGCCATAATAGAAAACAGAGCACCTTCCGAGAGGCTTGTTGCATAGTTCTTCATCTTGCATCCAGTCCACCATGATGCCAAAAGTTACTTTCAGATATTTTAACCAAAAAATACCCTGTGATGTATCACATTATTAATTAAAGCTTCAGAATGTATTTGTATAGAGTATACTATATGCATCACACGTTCAGACCTCCGCCAAAAACTTATATTGCAAAACAAATTTCTGATTAGATATTGCAATATAAAATTCTTTGCCCATAATATTTGTGCAACTGGAATTATAATGACTTTTCAGAAAACTAGACCTAATTCAGGCCAAAACATAAAAAATAGAGATTAAAATTACACAACAGTTTCACTAATTTATATGATCAATGAAAGAACGAGACATCGGTTTCTTATCCTTCGTTTTAAAATATACAGTGTGGATTTTTACTGAAGAACAATATATTACGTTTGCAATAAAATGTAAACTACTGTATTAGGAAAAAGATAATTTGAAAGTATTTAGGTCTGGTCGTTATAATTTCCGCAAAAAGAACAATACTGTAGTATCCCAGTAAGAAGTTCTAAACTTGTTTGGAGGAAACTGCCTTGCTAATCCACAAGTTGGTTGAGTGCCTCATACTCATTGATGCTCATTTTTTAATTTAACAGAGCATTTCCCCTCGGTCCCCAAAACATCCGAAATCATCACACCATCATCAGTATTTCATTTTACGACTACTCGAATAGGTTTTTAAAAAATTCTAAAAATTGATATTAGGTAATCTTTGATCTTAACATACATACCAAGACAGGAATTTTTTTAAAAAAACATTCTTTACATGGTTTAGAAACTCCACAAAATAATCACTCAACCCCAATACACTATAGCCAGAAAAATTCACAAAATAAACTAAAACACAGTTGTTCAATTCCAAAGAACCTTCTTTTCCAATCAAAAACATAACCAAAAAACCCCATAAGACAGCTCAACAACAACCATATTTCACATGTACATACACATGTTATACCTCTAAGCAGTCAAAAGACAATCCATCTGCATCCCAGAAATTAAAAAAAAGTGATCTTTAATTGATGGGGGCTTTCATTTGTGGGAAAAATCAAAGAATCTTTGATGGGGTTGAAGAGAAGAGAGCAACAAGTATTGAATTGATATGATGTGTTTGATACTATATTTAATACATACAAATACATATAATTGTTGTGTATGTATTCAAAAGTCAGTTGATACACACCACAACTTTGGTAAAAAAGGAAGACATTCTTACGCCAAGAAAGATCTCACAAACATACAAACATTGGCGGACATGTTAGTCCAAATTACAGGTTATTTATATATTTTTATACACTGTGTATCTCGTAGTAATAATAGAAATAATAATGATAATAATAATAATAATAATAATAATAATAATAATCAATGGAAAGAACATTCACTCAAATGTCAAATGATATCATCTATAATAATAATCATGGAAAATATATATAAGAGCATTATTGGTTCGACAAATAAAAAAAATTAAATATAATTATCTATAAATTTTTGTTAAAGGAAAAATGTTGGAATGAAACGATTTTTAAATATTTTCTAAACATTGACATATAGTAATGGGTCATGAACTAGATCACAATCATTCTCAGCAAGTCCATAAAAAGTGATCTCGTTTCTTTCATCGGGTCCGGTTAGAGACCAAAGATCTTGAGCGACCGATCTGGCGAAACAACTCAAAAGATTAAGAAGTATCGTCAATTTTTCATTTTGGTTCCAAGTACCATTTATACAAATGGGAATCCCCTTTATTAAATGATTTCTTCTTAATATTAATAGATTAATAGATATAGATATAGGATCTATGGGTCATTTATTTAGAAGTGCATTTTGTGCTAGAGCCCTTCCTATATGATATAAAAGGATCAATAATTTAGCTAAAAGGCTTTTACCTTGGAGATGTTTTAAGATGTATGTTGTTTTTAAAATATTTAGTTTTGATTTTTTGACAAATTTTTTAAATATTTTTTATAAAAAGATAATATGGAGTAAAGAGATTAATCCTTTTCTGATAAATTTTTCAAGAATTATGGGCACATCACCTTGAACAATTATGATGAAACTATGTAAATAAAGCATGGTAATATATATAGATTTATAAATAAAAAATATTTTGATGTTATTAAAATATGCAATTCGTAAAATTGAATTGTCTATCTACAAATAAAATAGAATAATCTAAAATTTAATTATGAAATGAATACATAAAAGATAGAAATATTCTCTGTCAAAATTGAGTGAAACTCTGATCTCTTATAAAAGAATAAAACATTATTATCTATAATTATTTTATTATTAAAAAGAGGAGTGTTTTTTAAACCTTTTTTTTAAAAGGTAAATCAATTTAATAATAAAAAGTCATACGTTATTTACAAATATAATTGAAATTGAACAAACGCTTAAATACATCGATGTTGAATCTTTCTTCCTTAAAAGGCAACCAAGCGATTTTTTGAATATGTTATAAATATATGTACTTGTTGTGATCTAATTGTTTTGAGCAATTGACCGTAGATGTGATCTCATAAAAACCTTTATTAAAGAATCAAACTCATGAAAATTCTGCAGATCTATAATCCGGACATGAAAAATATCAAAATAAAATCAAACTCCCATAAGGAGAGATTAATAAAATCCAAAAGAATTGGGAACTTATTAAAGAAAAATAAAAAATTAATCAAATAAAATGAAAAAATAAAAAAAAATTAGGGTTTTCCGTCAATAAAAACGGATAAAAATCCCTCAGAAAATATTAGTAACCCCGGGTGAAGAGAAATATATGGTTTTTTTAAACCATGCATCAATAAAGAGGTTCAACTCCCGTGTGATGTCATGGATTAACAGCTTAAATTAAAGTTGGTTTGCCCTGAAAATAAATCTCATTTCGGTCCGAGATGATGTTAACAATTTAAAATAAAGGCGACGGTTACAAAATTTTAGTTCCTTTGGTCAAGATATTATACATAACTCAAAGATTTTAATAAAAAAAGTATTATTTAATATTTTTTAATAATTTTCTTACATAAAATATTTTATATTTTTTTATTAAAAAAATATCGAGGAGTTACATGCAGCATTCTGTAAAAAGCAGTGGAGGAAATAAATTATTAAATTATGTGCATGTCTCGAGTCCTAGTTACAATAAACAAATTAGAAAAATAATGACTCATTTCAATTTGTTAAAAGATCTTATTTTACTTTTTTATAGTTAATAGAAATTTAATAAATTTTACAATTTTTTTACCTTCTTTAATATTTTGTAAATTATGTATATAAGAAATAAAAAAAATAAGTGTGTTTGCAAGAGGGGTGTAGGCACTAGGCAGAGAAGAGTCGGCAAAGCAATGAAACAGATTTAATTCGAAAAGAATTCCAACTAAATGGGGGAATAATTCAATTATTCAACCAACTTTGGTTGAATAATTTAGATGGTGGGCCATGCTCAGATATTTATATATAAATATTCGAAGATTCATTTAACCAGCAAAATAGAATGACGATGAAAGTTAAGAATTCATTGACATGACGTTGTAAGTATACTGCAGCAGTTGTATTTGTGTGCGCATAAAGCAACTCCCGCGCTAACAACCTAAAATTTAATACATCTATCTCGATTCTAATTAACTTTTGTTTTAAATTTTATTCGACTTTAAATCATTTTTACAAACTTATCACCACTCATACATATTATTATTCTTATATATTTTATATTTTAATTAAATTATAAAAATTATTTATTATTATAAAATCTAAATTAATACCAATCAGTAGATGATTTTTTTTTAACTACAACTCTTTTTAATTCCGTCGTTAGTGCCAATTAGTTGCTAAAAGTTTAAGTAAATATATAACAATGTCAGAGCTAAAGATTAACAAATTAGTTAATTACGATTCTTTTACTTAAACTTGAAGTTTATAAAATGGAAAAGCAATATAAAAGGGGTTCTAATTTGATTTAAAAAAGTTTTTTTTTGCTTTATTTACAACCAAAGTTCAAAAAAGTAAATTTAAACTTTATTAAAGTAAAAACTTTAACAAGTTAAAAGTTTTCTGGTTAATTTTGTTCAAGTACGATAGCATTATTTAATAAAAACTGAATAATATGATAGAAATACATCGGATAAGAGAGAAGAGTATGCAATTTTTGATATAACAAAATTATAGAATGCTCAATGCGTGATAAAATGGGCCGTTCTGTTTCTTTTTGTAATAGCCAAAGGCCCAAATTATTGGGCTTCATGTTATGTTCGCTTTTGCATCGATTTCATTGTATTTGCTCTGTTGACCTGTATCTCTGGACGGGAAAAGGGTTCCTAGCCTGTTGGATTTGATATTGATTTTATTTAAATTTATTATCGTAGATAGCATATTTAAAAAACAGTTATATATGCCACATCATTATATTAATATTATTATATAACATATTAATGTAGCTTTTTAGTATATATATTAATGCATATTAGTTTATAATTCCTGCAGGTTGTTTGACTATTAAATGTATATATTTTTTATATTATTTGTTAAAAATCGCGAGATAATGAAGTAATTAGAGCATTATTTTTTTAAAACGAATTATATATATATATAATTGAAGTCCATAAAATATAACTAAAATATGCTTAGGATTTCTTATAAAATTTTAAAATTAAATTATTTAACTAAAAAAAACGGTTCATTAGTAATATTTATTGTAAACAAAATGTAAGTTAATTTGTAGTTGGAATAAATCCACATAAAAGATAAAATGGTTGAAAATTTAGTTGATATATTTGATGCCATTTTAAAGTTCAATCAATTTTTGGTTTTGTATGTATAATAATAACTGTATATATTTTAATATTGATATTAAACATAATCCTATGCATATTAAATTGCTTTTAAATATTTTAGTTCTTATTTTCTTAAAACATGAATAAGGACACCCATACCACATTGAAGTATATTACATATACGAATATAAACAGATACATGACAAAACCTTAATGAGGCCCATGGTTTCCTATCTTTGAGAGCTATATCCGATGCAACCTCCCTCGTAGCTAAAATAATGACATGTCATTTGATATATATATTTCTCCTTTTCCAATCATTCTTCCTCTTAATAAAATTTTTACTTAACAAGTTATATATCCTCTATATTTAATCCATTTTTAAAAATTATACATAATCTCCAAAAATCATCACATTCTCTTATATTGCGACACATCATTGTAACCTTATATATATTTACTAATTAAAATAATAATAAAATATTATTTATAAATATAATTAATGATTATATCTAACGTCGTTGGAGTAAATTTTAATAAATCATTATTTTACCTAATCATCTTACCTAATAGAATCGGAGATGCTCTTAAGCTGCAATCTTTTATTGAATAACATAAGAAGACTGGCGGAAGCGGCATTTTTTTTGAATAATTAAATTTATAACTTTATAAATTAAGAAGATAAATCCTTATCGCTTAATATAAATTAAGAAGATAATTTTAATTTATAAAATTATAAAAGAAATAATTTATAGTTTATAGTCAACTAGATTATAAAAAATCAAACAAAATAGTTAATTTGAGACATAGAGACTAATAAAAATAACCAATTTTTAGTGAATATATTATTTTAATATTTTAGCGACATAATTTAGTTACAATCCTAAACTAAATTGCAAGTAAGAATTATTTGAGAATAAAATATTTATTGCAAGAAAACCAAGTGTTTGAATCAGGAGTGAAATAAGTTGTTTATTACTATATAATTTGTCAACCATGTTATATATACCTAATCCCGATAATTTGATCTGTTACACGTGAACAACGCACACAAAAAAATGGATATGAATTTCGATTTTCGATACACGAAACACGAAAATACACGAACACGAAAATACACGATAAATTATTTGTCGGATATGGGTTTTCATTTTAAATACACGAAAGTACACGAAATATTTTATATATAACTTTTATTTTTTTAATATCATAATATATATATATATTATATGTAATATATATTTTTAATAGAGTTAAGACCTCCTTTTATTTTAAAATTGTATTTTAAAATTTGTTTAATTCACTCATTTTATGTATTCATTAATTTTATGTATTCATTAGTATTTCGTGTATATTTCTTGTATTCGAGTATTAATTGTTTCGTGTAAACGAAATGTACACGAAAATTTCATGTACTTTTCGTGTCGTTTCGCGTTGACACAAAATATTTCGTTTTGTGTTTGAATCAGGTAAGCAAGTATACAAAATGATTTTAGATCATTTTCGATTTTAATTATGAGTACACGAAAATACGAAAATATATGACATGAAAGTACACGAAATGACACGATTAACGAGAGCTACATATACCTATATATTTATTCAAATTCATATATATATATATATATACCTATATATTTATTCAAATTCAAATAGGAGAGAAACTGATTTCTAAATTTTACACTTGTCATCACCTAAGTAGTCAACCTTTTGTTTGATCGGGATGGGGAACCATGTCAAATTCCACCGCCCCCGGGATTTTTAATAATAAAGGGATTCAAAACTATAAATAGCTTATCCTCAGTCATTTTAAATCTTGGATTTGATTTTGACTCACACGATAATTTATTAGAATAAATAATTATTTTATAAGATTATAAATTTAATTATTTAAAAAAAAAGAACCAAAGCTATTGAGTATAATTGTTTGAAGATGTTAACAATTGACAAAAGTTACTCAGCTTGCCCTTTTTCTGGTTCACACAACTTCACCATTAAGGAACATATCACAATCACGCGCCTAAACTATTCAACACTAATTATAGTGCCTATATTTGTTCATTCGATGATAACCACTAGTTTCGATTATTCATAAATTTATTAGTGATATTGATTTAATTATTGATGTAAATGAGAACCGAGAAATATTAAAATGAAAGTATTTATTTTATATTTAAATTGAAGTACATGGATGTGACAAGCGTATATATATACTCTCGGTGTAAGTCGTTTGATTTTTTTATACATAATTTTAAATTTTTTAATTTAAAAATAATTTTTTTTTAAATTTTCTTTTTTCAAATAAAAATACAAAGATTACACTTTTATTTAAGAAAAAAGTTATAAAAATATTATTTTCAACTATTTAGTCGAAATATCAAAAAAGTCAAATGACTTATATGGTGAAGGAATATAGTAAGATATACTGATATAGTATTATTATAGTAGCGTGTGACAGCCACACAACATTAAAGCGGCTGCAGCTAGTAGAGTCTTGAATAGAAGAGTAGAAAATTGGAAACAAACAGTCTATATATTGCACCACCACACATTCGTATTCACAACCAAAATACAAATCTACGTTGTCAACTAAACACCCAAGTATTGTATATCTCCTTAAACCATTGATCATGTCTAGAGATAATTACTATCCTTCTTCTCCTCATTCTCAATCTCCTTTGCCAATACACTTGTGTTTTTTACTTGTAATATTATTCATGTTCTTGAGCTTCTCATGGTACATCAGCTATGAGTCACTTTTTGAAGGCTTTTTTTATCAAATAAAACTAGTCCTCATTGTTTCACCATTGGTTATTCTCCTAGTTTTACATTTGCTCTCTAATTATGACAACACTTGGTCATCGTTTTTGGTGCCATTGCCGGAGAAAGATTCGTTTCATAGAGCTGGTGGAACTCCTTGGGGTGTTGCGCTTGTTCTTGTACTCCTTTTGTTTTTGCTCTCTTATCAATCTGATTTTCGTGAACGAGCGTTTCCACTTTTGAGCCGGTGAAATGGCGGCAAAAACGGTTATATTGATGTCCAATATTACAAACACTTGAAAATTTTGTGTTATATTTTTTTTTTCCCATGTATCATGTCAGACTCATGTGTGTAATTGTGTATGTACTTTGAAGTGTTTATAAAGGTTAATCTATTGGGTTGCTTATACTACTTCTTTGGTAATGGGAAACGAATCTTATGCCAAGTTTTAAGATATAAGTTTTTCAAATTTCGATTTCTACAATATACCAAACTCGAATATAGTTTCTGGTATCGTATTACTGCTGGTTAAAGTTTTCGGGTTCATTATAATGTGGCTGGTTGGTTTGATTTACAATGCTCTGAAATCAGTAAATCCAAACAAGAGTTTATATCTCCGGTTGTTTAAATCAATGAAAGGAGCCCAGAGCAAGATTTGTTATAAGATCAATTCCTTAGCTGTTTCTTTTATCTTGGTTAGATATGATGGTCGATCAATTGATGAAAGCCCAAAGGTGACCTCTCATCAAGCTTAAGTTAGTTTTGAATCGCATTACATATTTACATGCCCGCTATTAGATTATATATTGCAAATGGGGAACACTCGGCAATTTTTAGCTGAAATTTGTTTTTTGATCATAAATGTACATATATATATATATATATATATATATATATATATATCGGTATGGTTATACTTTTTAATACATTAGAATTTTTTGCCAATCAAATAAGGGGAAGAAGTTTTATCACTATAAACCTCAACTAATATTGGCAGATGCCACCAAATAAATTGCACGCTTACAGAATGAAACCCAATGACCGGGGTGAAAAACCATTCATTTACAGAAATTTTCGATAGGAATCAGAAGGAACTAACATATTCTGCACTATTAATTAGTATGAAGTCTTGTGCTCAACTCTGATATTATCATCTTCAACTGATGCTGTTAAGTTGCGCCTTTCATCTGATGTAGCAGCGATAACTGGCAACACATCGTTGGTACTACTAAGAAAAGATTTCTCCTGAGGATCTCAACTATTGAGGAGGATATCATCTCATCCACATCATCCAGCTTTGCAGACAGTTCATCCAACTCGTTTGCTATCTCTAGCTACAAATTTTAAGTGACAATATATGCAATCAGAAGAGTAGGACAATAGATTAGACTCTACATTGCGAAATTCTTAAAAATACAAGAACAAAAAGATGGGGTGAAGGTAGAGGAAAATTTACCTGGTCATTGAGCATAAAATCCTTATATATCTCACTGCACAAGATTAGTGAACAACTATACAGTAAGGAAAGAGCTAAAATATATGATGTCTGAATAGCAGGGAGTCTGATCAGTAATCTTCACTAGGAATTTTGACGACAGACCTCTTGAGGGTCCATGCATGACTTGTAGTCGAGAAAAACTTGTACCTGTATAACATACTGGAATCTTTGCATTTCGGTTTGTGTGTGCGAGTGGACACGTTTGTGTGTGTGTGTTAATAACATGATTTATCAAAAATAAATGAAATTCTTAGTGAAATTGTTATTGCTCTTTTAAGTTTTTTTCTGCACTTGTGGCTTGAATCGTCATCCAAGTGCGTCCTAGTTGGCTGACAGATTGCCGTTATATTGTTCTTGACGTTCTTAATTTCATCTTAAAAGTACCCTTCATTTCAGCTCCATGTCCTGATACGGGCTGGTAATGCCGTTCACATTCATTTCTGAAAACTGGAAAGGCACCTTGATCGGGGCTGTCCATACTTTTCATATATTTTTATTTATTACCACTTCTCATAAAACACCTTGATCGGGGCTGTCCACGCTTTTCATATATTTTTCTTTATTACCACTTCTCATAAAACCCTTGATCGGGGGCTGTCCACGCTTTTCATATATTTTTCTTTATTACCACTTGTTATAGCAGGATTTTCCAATCCTTAGCTTTTACATAATTTACGGTCAAATCTATTATTAGCTGAATCCCGAAAAATCATTTAATAGAATTAAGTCTATTAATATCCTGCAAATCGACTTCGATTCTTGATCCACCTTAAACCAACCAAACCAACAGTACAATCAAATCCAGTATACAAGTATAAAACCAAACATTCTAAAAACCAAATTTTGAATGGCCAATAAATCATACCTCTACTGAAGAAGATCCGATAGAAGGATAAATAGCTGTGTATCAGGGGATGATGCTGATGCATTTTCTTCAGCCATTGCTTTTTATTTACGTTCCTTTTCGATTTAATTACAGTCAAACTAGTACTTACATACTCCGTATTAGATACATGCAAATCCTTCCTCAAATCTACCCCCATATATATATATATATATACAAATTCTCTTTACTAAATATATATTCATGTCTAAATATATATAAAACTGTGAATTTTTATAAAAAAGTACTTTATTATAAATTTATGTCACTTATGCCATTCGTACCGTACTCCCTAACTTATATTATAAGATCCGGTTAATAACAGACTTAAAGACTAGTCACGTTTTTTCCCCGATCAAGTCTTTATATACTGTCTGAATTACATCTTTTGTACCAACAATAAATTATAATCTAATCATAAATTTGAAATCTACATTCTTCGTGAACTAGTATCTCACATCCTCCTCTTGCATTTTACAAAAGCCTAAAACAATAAAATCATTTTTAACTTTGAATAGACTCCAATCAAATTCGAAAATAAATCTTTAGCCTATAAATTTAAATTTATAATCACACAACAAAAAATTCTAAAAAAATAATATTAATATTCGATTCGCTTTGATTGCGCCAGGTGATGATCTTATCTCTTGTGTAACGTTAAACACGTGATAGTCACGTGAGTCCACCATCCATTCTCTCTCTCCTCCCCAAACTCCACAGTACATACCCACCACCTCTTCATTTCTGTACAGTTTTGAATACATATACATATAGATCTATCTCTATATTAGGGCTTATTCTAAATATAAATATATATATAATCAATTATACTTGCTATATAATTGGTGATTGATCAATTTAAGATGCTGAATCGAAGAAGCTATATAGCTCGCCCACCAAACCCTAATTTTAACTCTACAAACCCTAACTACTATAATTTAACTCTTCAAAATGACCCCCTTGGAGTGACAGATATATACAATTATCCAATTCGGACTGATTTACACGCGCCTAACCGATCTATTCCTCGTAAATTTCACCGGAAAAGCAAGTCCGACCGGCGCTTTGTGCCATACGCGCCGCGCAACACGACGTCGTTTTTGATTCGCGCGAAAAAATCGGGGGGAATCGCGTTTCCGGTGTCGCCGTGTCCGGTGACGCCGGCGGTGCTGCCGACGCCGGTATTCTCGCCGGTGAGGGAGGTGGTGGTGGATACGGCGAAAGAAGAGTGGGGCGTAGATGGTTACGGAACGATGAGCGGATTGATTAGGTTGAGAGAGATGGGGAGAAATGGTGAGGAAGGTGATAGAGGTTGCGCGAGTAGTGAGAGTGATGTTGAGGTTGAGAGAAGGTTGGATCATGATTTGAGTAGGTTCGAAATGATTTACCCGAATAATGAAATCGATAATCGAGATAGTTTTATAGGTAGAGTTGAGGAAGATAATTTGAGTTTGAAGGAGAGGTTGTTTTTGATGGAGAGTGAATTGGAGGATATCCGGAGAAGAGTGTTGGCTTTGGAAACACGACGTAAAATAGGGAGGGGGAATGTAGAGGAATTTGGTTCCGATAATGAAGGCGGTTGTTATGTTTACTCAGGGAGGAGTGTTGGTGCTGGTGATGACTGAGGTTATTTAAGTGTTATGTTTCTAGCTTTTACGATGTTTTGTATATATGTTGATGTTTTAGATTTCGGTAGTTTTGTTAGTTGTTGTTGCTTGCTGTTGCCTGTTGGTGTAATTGGCAACTGTTAACTAACTTAAGGACATGTCTAGGGTTTGTGAAAAACTTATTTCGCAATTTATCAAGGCCTATTGTTGTTCTATTTAGTGTTGATTATGATAAATATTGTTCTTCATGCTTTGTTATATCGAGGATTGTGGCTGATCGCCATAATATCTGCGGAATTTGTTGATTATTTGCTGAGCAAGAGTTATGAAAGTTGGGCTGAAGTTAGTATGGTTGTATATGCAGGTTTAATATTTTTATGGTGTTTATGTTTATTTTGTTGTCTGTTTCATGGTTAGATGTGATTAACTGGACATTAAATTTTGTTTATTGTCAAAGTTGGCCTCCGACTACAATGGTGATCTATGTAGTAATGGCTCCGGAGGTGATATGCTCTGCCCGGGTACCACTGAATCTTGAAATTGTCCAACTGAGGTTTACTGTTTTCCCAAATGAATGTTTGAATACTGAAATCTTGGCTTTTTACAAGTGTGCATCTGAATATTACAAGTTCTATGTTGAAGGATTTCATTTGCAGGTATACTTGTATCCAATGCACAAGTCGAATTCTTCAAATGGCAAACAGGTAACCTGTGTTCAGGAGCCTCCGGATGCAGATGTAGGCTCATAATGTAGATGGGCGGCATCCAATGATTCTTTAAGGTGTTTGCTGATTACAAAGTTAATCAATTAAACAACAAATTAGTGTTAACTGATAATAACAGGCAGGATATTAAAGGAAGCATAGGTGTTTACAGCACTAATTTTGGCGTTGAGTGTTAGGTCATAGGTGTTAACACTTATAAATGATTAATCTGCTGCTTATTTGGACAAGTGGAATGAAGTATAGAATCTTTCATCAATGGTCAAACAGGCTGAAGCAGTCCGAACCATACAAAATTAACTTACCAAATAAGTGACTGGAGCCTAGCCTTTTCGGTCAGTGATGTATTGAAAGGATAACTAGCATAGAAGTTTGGTTGAAGATTATTCTTTTTGTTATTTGCACAATCTAGATTGTAGTGTTAATATACCTTGGTTCCAATTCATTTTTTTATCAGGTATTGTAGTCAATTTAGTGTGAATGTTATTTTTCCTCGCTACATGAAATGACTCGGTCGCCCTGATGTAATTAAGTAGAGAAATGAATGGGAAAATCAGGCCATTTTAACTTCTTCTCGATCTTAATTCACGCCTTTCACTATTGACTTCCCCTCCACTCCAACGGTCCAAACTTGCATTCACAATAAAAATTGTCATGAATGAATATAAGAGTAACACGGAGTATAATCCATCCTATAGTTTTTATTGCAATTGATTTTTTCATTTATTTTAAGACGTATAAAAAGGTATTTATATTTAATATTTTAAATTCTTTTCTGATATAAATATTTAAAATTTTACTTTTGTATAATCTATTCTTAAAAAATATTATTTTAAATATTAGTTTTTCAAAATATTGATATACGTGTAAAAATCAAATCAACAAATATTATGGACCAAGGGGTAATTAATAACAACATACTACTATTGTTTAACATGTATTTATTTTATATTTGGATTAATATACATAACTAAAATTTATAAAAAAGTTGTTTATGTATAATTTGATAAAATTGAGTACAATAGTCATATTTTTGGCACGGAAGAATGATTTTTATAAACTATAAGAAGTCAACATTGTTTTGCTTAATTTGTCCTTTCTCCTACATCATCGTATTTATCGTTGCATAAAGTTTTTCAATGCCTCGAGAGTCTTGACAGAATATGCATATGCATAAATGCATAATGCATGCATATGATTATGACTTTAGGACCCATTTTTGGGTACGAGGATCAATAAGCTTTCACATATATAATTAATTACAAAATTTGTCATTTTAGTTTATATTAATTAAAATCTGATTATAATGCTGTGCTTTCGCTCTTTCTATATTGAATTTAATTTTATAAAAATGAGACGATTGCTCAACATTTGAATTCAAGTATTTACTTGATAAGCAATGCTCCCCAAAAAAATTTTAAATTTTTTTGTTAAGTAACGTGACATTATATATGACTTATTTTAGTTAGTGAGCGCATATACATATATATATATATATATGCATGTGAGGTATCAGATTTTTATTAAAAAAATTATCAATAATAAGCATGATAATTTTATATTTGAAACAATTTTTATGATAACCAACATCTTACTTGATACTATATGTTTAGTTATATATTTTTTTCCCACCTAAACTTTGTTGACAACAAAGGTAATCCTAATAACCTTAAGAAAATGAATAAATAAAAAAGATACATAGAACAGGTAAATAAATGCACCAAAAATAACATAAAAAAGGTAAATAAGGATGGAACATAGTTTCAACTATGGCATCTAGTCGGATATAAGTAACGGTAATTGGTCAAAACTCTCATCAAGGAGAGACTACAATCAAACTAAAATTGTAAATTAAAATTATAAAATAAAAGCAAACCTTAGATGTAAAAAATAAAACCACAAAAACAAGAGAAATCAGACCCTTCGAAACCAAAAAATCACCCGTTTAATAGGAGAAAACAGAAAATCCGGATGATCCGATGATTTTTGATCTAAGAATTATTATTGAAAAATGAAAGAAAATCAAGAGATTGAGATTTTTCACCGGAGAAAACTGGTGGAAGTGCTAACGACTATATTTAAGAAAGAAGAAAAGGATGCGCCTGTAGAGAGAGAATAGAGAGAAAAATGATTAATGATGTTAAAATTCCCAACAAAATCATGATTCAAGTAGAAAACCAAACATGGAAAACAGTTGATTAATCTTCAAAAACTAGAGTGTAAACAAGAGGCCTTCATTTTCAAGTCAACTAAAAGCTGGATACTCGATTCTATATTCGAAACTGTAATTATATTTGATTTCGAAATTTTTTATCTAATCAAATACGACTTGATTAATAGTAATATAAACTACAAATTATAAAATATACATACTTGTAAATCCAGACAAATCCATCGTTAGTTATTGTGTTCAAAAAATTTATTTTACTTATCAAGTCTAGACAAATGTCTTCAACGTAATTCATGAAAACTCATCCGAAATTTAAATCAGTTGTCTCCGAATCAAAATATTTGTCGGGCTTCAAATTCAAAATCGATTTCGAAAAGAAAATGGCCTAGGAATCATCTCTCCCGGCTATTATTACTCTATCTGTTCTTTAATATCTGCTTTTTTAGAAAAGTAGACTTGTTTCAAAATATTTGTTTTTGTTACATTTTTAAAATATAATTAATGCTAGAATTCCAATTATATCCCTATAAAAAAAATGTTGTATTTAAATGATTTAACTAGTATGAATATTCTTGTAAACAAAAAATTACTACATCAACATTTAAAATAATAAATGAGATATTGGTCTGTGTGCAATAGGTTTAAAAAGAAAATATTTGAGAACAGAGAAGTATCTTGTAAACAGGGACGGAGCTCCCTAAAAAAAATTACATATAAGTTTTTCATATTAAAAAAATTTAGCCCCCACCAAAATAAAAATATTATAGAGATATATTGACTCGTATATATTTATTTTATTTTAACACCCACCTTTAAGATTTTCTGACTCTGCCGGTGCTCGTAAATAATTATGGCATGGAAAAAGCGTGGGAAGAAGAGGGTCTCTCTATCATGATTTGAAGAATAATGTGGTCTCTAATTCCCCTCCTGAAATAACCTATTTCAAACAATAACATAAGTAGATGTTTTACTCGGTCAAATATTTCATTTTACTTGTTTTCTCGTTACTAGATAACCCATATGCTACTGCATGGGAAGTAAAGACAAACACGGGTTATTTACATTAACCCCAGCTTGCATAGAATGGATGTAGACTCTTACTCTCTATATAAAGCCTGTTTCTTCTTTTGAGTAGTCCAATTCATGTATAATAATTCTCAGAAACCTTATTTTTCTTTCAATCTCCTTTCATTTTCAAATTTGCACAAAAAATGGAACTGGGGTTGAGCTTAGGAGATTCATCTTCACTGAAACCATTTGTGCATGTAATAAAAACACATGCTTTAAATTCTGGTGATGATCATTCATCACAAGAAAACATTCAAGATAAATCGACTTCTCCCGGCCCTCTCCTCACTCTTGGACAAGTTAATGGTTTGTATTTTTATTGTATTATACAGTAATTTTTGTATTGTATATTTTGTGTTTTGACCTGATCTTGGTATACAAGCTAGAATCTCACTTTTTTTCGGTGCCAAGTTGACTTAAATACTATGTTGAAGCGCAGAACATTTTAATTACTTCATGGTTCTCATTCGAACCGCCTAGTACACATGCATGATGTATTATTATAATTAGCTCGGATATTCGTTTTCATGTTTTGATATTTTTGCGGGTTTGATGTAGGGAGTTTAGAGGGTGGTTCGCGGAAGGCGAGGGAATATGATGTCAATAGGGTGGTGTCTGTGGCAGAAGAAGTATCTTGGGCGAACAGAACGCGGTTGTTTGATTCGGATTCGGCCATGTACAGAGGAAATGTTGAAAATAAGAGGAGCTTGGAGGATCATGCTCATGCAGTTGAGGAAGAGAGAGGGTCTAAATCTAGAGCGAGTTATGATGATGAAAAAGGTTTTACTAGAAAAAAACTTAGACTTTCTAAGCAACAATCTGCTTTTCTTGAAGAAAGCTTTGAACAACATAGTGCACTGAATCCTGTAAGCAATATTAATATTATTCCATTGCTTGTGTGTGTGTTTGTATGCTTAATTGTGTGTAAATTGAGGTGTTTTATAGTTTCTGAGGAGGCAGAAACAAAGACATTAGATATGTGTAGTACTTGTATGTGTCTAATAATTTAGTTTTGGACGAGGCAGAAACAGAAACATGCCCTTGCAGAACAACTCAATCTGATGCCTCGTCAAGTTGAAGTTTGGTTTCAAAATAGAAGAGCTAGGTTAGTCATTATATATCAGTAATTTATATGCATGATTTTGTGTTTATTCCATTGAATTAGTAGAAAATTGCTACTTTGTTAGTGATGGGTTATCTATAATAATGTAAAAAAAATCCCGAAGAGATCATATATTTAAACATTAATTTTGTGTGTAACAATGTAGGACAAAGCTGAAGCAAACAGAGGTTGATTGTGAATGTTTAAAGAGATGTTTTGAAACACTAACTGAAGAAAATAGGAAACTGCACAAAGAACTCCAAGAACTGAGAGCACTTAAAACTTCAACTCCATTTTACATGCAATCTCCTGCCACCACTCTCATTATGTGCTCATCTTGTCATGACCGTGTAGCCACCTCTACTCCGCCATCAACTACCGCAATTACCATCGCAGCTAAGCCTACAACCGCGGCATCTTTAACCCCTTTGCCTTTTCCACTATCAGAAGCCTCATGATGAATATCAAGGAGAAGACAAGATAAAACGCAAGCTTTTCTTGTCAACGGGAGTTTTTGGTAGGGACAGTGAGAAGGTTTCGGTGAAATTTATGTTGTTAATTTTTTCGATAAATAATTTAGAAATTAAAAAATATATACAATTTTCAACTTAGTTATAATTACCCTTTATTTATTATTTTTTTGACATTTTGTTTGGGAAATGATATGCAAATTATTAGTTTCAAAGTGTAGCTTGTTGCAAACTTGCAACTGATTAGTTATAGCTTAATAATATGAGATAATTACTCGCGAAAAGTAATGCTAATATTTTATTGAACATCAGATTTTACTTTCGGTGCAAGTAAAGATAGGATTCTCATATTTGGATTTATGCTTTCGTTTTCCTAAGCCAAACTTATTTGTCATATTACTACGATTTTAAAAGTAAAGCAGATACAATTAAGAATTAAAAATAGCTACTGACTGACTTTAATTATGCGCTTTTGGATACATTATAACGGAGAATGACTAATTTAAAAATTGAGAAAGCTGACCCATGTACATTGTACACCCTCAATCTCAGCGCGCAGCCTCGATTAAAATTTATATTCATGACTTTTCGTTATTTACACGGTGATTAATACCTTTTGATAATCTATTACTAATATTATAAGTTTATAACTGTTTTAGTATCCGATTTTCTTTCACTTTGTTATTAATTTAGAATTATGAAACTTTTTATAAAAGAAAATCTACTTACACTTGCAGGCAAATGTATGTAGTAACATTTTATTTACGGATACTTGCCAACTATTATGTACCTAAAATCTTATTTATTGTTACCTAAATAATAGTTTAAGCTAGCTTGATGTAAGCTGGGAATCCACTGAGCTTTCTTCCTTTCTTTGCGAACCGATTTCATGTGTAATTTTGAAATTATCACAAAAGGAGAACACTATTATCATGAAAGACAACCATCCACAACCATAATCCTTCTACAAAAACCTCTCACAATTTAGACAGCAATCTGATTATTTTACTGTTTGATAGCTGTAATGATAATTAACTAGATATAAACTACATTAGGAACTCAATTGCCATACGGTAAACTTCTACAAATCCTCAGCTCAAACAGATCACAATTTCGAGAGAAGAAACCCTAACGAAAAAAAATTCCAATCCTAACTTTATGACTGCAAACTAAACACTGTTAACTACAATCACATTACTAATACACACGGATAGTAGAGTTCTGAAAGGTTACCACTATCAGCCCTAGAGATATTCACACCAGAGATTCCATGAGCTTCAAATTTTTGATGTTTACATTAACTCGTACAAATGTTTGATGAAACATGATCCTCTTTTAGTTTGAATATCTTGCGTGAAGGCAATGCCATGTGCGGTGATTCAATTTCCAGTGGCCGTATCATTTCTGACTTGTTGTTCAGCGATTGGAGGAAGGAGCAGAGCAAGCCTGGTTTTGTATCTTGCGATTCTTTTAAGTCTTTCCTCTCTTAATCTGCAAATGAAACATCAATTTCTCATGTCACTTGAATGTTCAATGAATTCTTTACTCATTTGTGCATGTGTTTGTGTGTGTGTCTGCACTCTCATGTATATTTATCAAAACCTAAATTTATCTATCCATGCTGATGATCCATTGACAAGGAATATATGCTTGCAGTGCTAAAGACTATCTAGTACAGACGCCAAGACTATCACGTAGACATGTATCATGTAAAGCACGGGTATCAGATGCAAAGAAGATATTGTCTGAATGATAAATATCTAGGGAGGGATGCGCCGTAGCAGCAAGATAACAATAAATTGGACTGTTGATTTTTTCCCAAACAATAGGACAAAAGAAATAAACAATAAGGATCAACAGAAAACATGTCAGGAGAAACTGCAAATAGAAACCATAAAAAGTAATGATGAATAAATTTTCAACACTCATTGGACCAGTGTGACTCTCTTTATATAATTTGATTTTGATAGTTAGACCTTATATACTGGGAGACCTTGTGATATGGATCCGCCCAATTATGTGTCATGCAAATACAAAACCCTTCTCCAGTTATAAAAATTTCTACACGTCAATATAAATTTTCAAAGAAGCATGTTTGAATCAAATACTTATATCGTACAACTGTGCATACAGGTGCAACACTATCAAAGCCGTAAATATCATGTTACAGTTCAACCTTATTCATACAGGTTTGGTAACTCTCATTTGAAAATGGAGTTATCGTGTTCGAATCCATATTTTAGATTGTAATACAAGTCAAATTCATATACCATTATTTTATACAGCTCTAGTGCAAAATATACCAAAGCAATTGGTTCAACCCATACTTACCTTCCTACCAAAGCATGCCCGTGCACTTGCAGTTTATATTATTTAAGAATTTTTTTCTCAACATATCTCCTTCTATTTCAGAGAAGTCCTGTTTTTTTTAACTTCTTTCTTAGTTCCTCAAATTCACTTTCAAGAACCCTAACCCTTGGCTAGAATCACCGCATCAATCCATTATGCCGTGAGATGGTGCTGTCACCCAGAAGGCACCTTGCGCTACTTCATTGCCATATATATCATGAGTTCCCTCACCAACTAAAAATTCTTAATGTTCCTATCCATTAGGAGCTCATAGTGCATTAGAAATTTCTGTGCACAAATGTAATGAAAAAAGCCCTCAAAACTTAACTTACCTAAGAGTTTAAGCAACCGGGATAGGGACATGCATTCATTTTCTTTTTTTTGTCAGAGGACATGCATTCATCTTCTTTGTTATTATTCCAGTGAAACGGTACAATTATACCCAGATGCATTCTATCGTCCATCTTATCATTAAATACCAGTGTCATTTAACCCTAAATATCTGAGTTATAGGTCCCCAGAAATTTGTTCAAACCAAGGAGCATACCAGAATCTCCTAGTCTTAAAAGACTTGTGCCTCTCTTTTCTCTCCACATCTTCAGATAAGTTTTTTATGATTCACACAATGCCTAGGTACCATGATTATTGAAGACTCAGTGAAAGATTAAATTGGAAGCAGATGGAACAGAAATAGGGAGTTCCCTCGATATTTTAACATTAAAAACTGGAATGTTTCATCTATTTTGGAATAGAGTAAAAACAATAAAATATTAATGTTGATACATGCACAAAAGAGAATCATTACAAATTAAAGATCCATTTCCAAGGAGCGGGATAATAAGAATGATACAAATTGTTAATACATGTCTACAAGCAATAATTCAGATATTGCATGACTATGAAAAAGTTAGCATATTCAGTCTTAAGCTATATGACTAAATTATAAGACCTGAAGCATCATCTTAGAACTCTTTATTTGAAAACATTTCACATATACAAAAACACTATGGACTACAAATATTAATTCTAAAGACAAGCAGTTGCAACAAGTACCTGGCTCGAACTCTTTTGGCACGCTTTATGTGCATTTGAAGCAGCTCTTTTGAAGATAAGTGTTCTACATCTCTATTATCCTGAAACAATAAATAAAAAATATTTCTAAAGAAAAGTGTAATGAATAATGATCGTTACATCTCAAATTGAATATATAAGAACTGTTAGATCTAATATTAAAAAATATTCTTTATTTTAATATCTAAACTACTGCCAGAGGTCTAGGTTTCGAATCCTATCAACAATATATTAAAAATAAATATTTATATTATTAGCTCTAAAGAACATATTAAATTACACACTTATCTCCTCATTGCTTCATTTGTATGTGTGATGCCTTATCTTCATGTATAGCAACTTAATGTTTCACAACAAAATTTAAAATACTCTCAGAAGAGAAAAACAAAATATGGATATATCATAAAAAGTACTAACCTCCTCTTCCTTATCGCCGTTGTCTTCTTTGGAGGATTGAATGTCTCCAACAGGTATAGGCAAAGGTCTGGGAAGAGACTTCACACCATCCAAATATTGTGGCTGGTAAAACGTAAATGCAACTGCAACGTCATATAACTATAATATTGAAAGAAAGAAACTAAATTCACTTGTAAACAATTAAACCAGTGATGTTGCAATAAGCAATCAATTTTTAAGGTAGCAACTAAATGACTGGGAATTGAGGGATGAGTAGACATATCCAACTGTAAAAAGATGATAATCCTATCCATTCTCCTAGTTAAGTTCCCCTGTTGTTGCCTCACACAAGGTTGAGCTTTTTTTTTTTCATTTTTCTTGGCAAGTTCAAAAGGAACAAGGAGTGAGAAATTCAAAGTGAGAACAAGGGTTGCGTTTACCACTAAGTTGAACTCTCAACCTCTTTGTTTACAAATAGCTTATACCTCAAAATCCAGCACCCAAGTTCTACTTTTTTGGTGTGAAAAATATATAAGTTTAAAATAGCGAGAGAGAGTACACTACAATTAATATTCTTAATGCTTAAATGTTAGCTCTTCAATAGATCATTACCACCACACCTCACATATACTGTTTTCCAGATCCCTGATCAAAATGGTTATAGGCCGAGTGCAGTGAGTGCTGAAAAGTGACTGCTTAAATTTGCAGAGACATGTTTTAAAATAAAGGATACAGGAGGGAGGAAGCCTATATATATTGGTGGTAACGTACAAACATACAGGCTTGAGGCTGCTGTGTTTACCTGGAAGTGAAATGCAATATTCATATTAAAAAAACATGAAATCAATCATACGTATATTGAAAGGCACAAACCTGACTTTCTTCAGGGACACCATTTTTCAGCCACGATCTGCATTGGGCATAAAGAGACGTATCATCGGTTATTTTAACCTGAAAATTAGGAGGAGAAGCATGAAACACCAGAAAGAAAATTAGAATGGGTTGCAGAACAAGAATTCGATATTTAAATACAATATAGAAGCCAGAAGATCAAGTTCATATATTAATTACGTCACATAAGGAAATGTAAATACTAATAGTGTTATCTCATTACCAATTCTTGGCATAAAAAGTAAGTTTAAGTCAGTAATCCTAGACATTGATTACATAATATAGGGGCTTCTTATTACAAATACTGACGGTACCATTGTATACATCCACTACAATTGTAGAAAGAAAACGTTCTGAAATTACAATCTGGGTAGGTATTGTCCATGAGCATTAAAAGGAATAGAAGCAAGAGAAACTTCTCTAAAACATGTAAAAATCATATAAAGTTCGAGTTTCAACTCTGTAAATGTTATAAGAAGTTGGGGACAATTAAGCAGGAAAAATTAAAAAAAAACATCTAGTAATGTTTGTGTGTGTGTGTGTAAATATTACATACCACTTTTAATGGAAAAAGTTTAAAACTTTCTTGATTGAGGTTTCAACGCTTTTCAGTAATCTCATTGGTTGTTAGTACTTGTTAACAGAAGAGTGAATCTAAAAAGAAATACCAAAACATAGTCTAAAATTACTTAAAACCCTGTTTTTATTGATCTAAAGAAGGAGTCGGCTGAAAGGCTACTTCATTCAACTATCTGGCGACAGAGGAAATATATTGGCACCACAATAAATTCCCGAACCAAACACTTCAGCATCGGTGTCACGTCATTCTTATAAAACACGAGAGATCTCGAGCATAAGGGTTCTAAATTTCGGAAGCAAAAGAATATAGGCAGAGTGGCAGACTTACAAGGAATTACTATTTTTTTGTAAACATCCTCTGGTACTATGTAGTACCAATCTTTCTTCTTCTTTTTTTCTTTTGGATTATGGTCAATTACAGGGACGTATATTCTCAGTTTCACACACACACATGCCTCCTTTGAGACTTGAACCCTCAACCTCTTCTTACCAAGAGAAGAGGGGTATTCCTTAGGCTACGAAACTAGGGATCATGTAGTATTAATTTTCTACCTATTGTATCAGAATACCAGGTTAAGACATAAACTCGATCAAGATATTTTGTTAAAGTGAATTAGTAACACCACTCATCTTAGTGTTTATTTAGTTGTGTACATGTATTGATGTAGACAGCACATACTATCGCATCAGTCATACAGTATAATGATATCCCGTCCCATCCTCTCACTGTCTTTCTCTCACATCCTAGATATAAAGTGCTTTCCAAACCTATAATACACAATTGGTGGATGCATAAGTAATTTGAGTTTGAGATATGAGGTTTCGAATCTTCTACATTGCAGATACCACAACATTATCACGGAAAAGGAAAGCTATAGATATTAGAAGCAACATTCCAAAGGTATGCATCAACCTTCTTTCTTTACACCATTCCTAAAACCGAAATTCATAGAGTATAGAGGCCACTGGAAGAGTTACACTTTCTTATAAAAAGGAAGTTTACAGTACTTGAATACCTAACCATAGAAACCTTATATACAATACTACAGGTATATAAAAACTTCTTTATTTCCATCTCTGACCATGCAGGAACTGAGACAGTTTCACAGATTTCGCTTTTATCCTTGCTCACTTATCATCTTCAGTATTTCTTCTAATTCTGGAAGCAACACTACAATTTGCGACAAGCAACATTTCCTGGCTATAATTATTAAAAGACCTCTTACACAACAACGGGTCTACAGTAAAAGCTTAGTTACGAAGATTAAAGCCAATTAGGAAGGTTTTGCAAGTCAGAATTATAAGGAAAAAGTGAAGTGGAAGAAGGCATGGCAAAGAAATGTTTGGAAACTAATGGAGCCTAGAAGAATGAGGTAGTATACATATCAATAATATTTGTTACCAGAGATGAAGTACTGAGGATCGGAGACCTTCAACTATTCTACAAGTCAACTTCTTAATAAGGGCCAAGCATAAGCTAGTTGAGCTAGACATCCCTTGTCATACCAGTGTGTTGAGGACATAGAAGCTGCATGGTCAGCCCCTCCATGGATAACATGAAAACAGCTCCAGTAGGTGCGCGCAACCAGGCGCTTGACTAAGGTCTAAACGGTAGCGCCAGGGCTTGAAATGGGCACCAGCCAGAGGGAGACTCTGGCTGCAAAGCAAGAGCAAAACACATGGACACATCACTGGTTTGAGACAAATGTGCCAAATCCAGAGATGGGCTGGTATCAAACAGTATCAGAAGTAGGTCAATGACTAAAATTATGGCAAGTATCCCTTGCTAATCATGGGCATGCTTGGGACGAGAAGGCCTCGAAATAGAGGCTGACATTGATTGGTCAAAGTGTAGGCCCCAAATGAGAAACAAAGGCTGAACAATTGCTGGTAACTAATGCCACATGCCTTGGGACTATTTGCTGACAATTTTAGTAACGGATGGCAGTCATAAAAACTGCCCATGCATGGTGGCCTAGGCAATTCTTGTGAAAAAATTATGTTCTTAATCCATATAAGAGTGGAAAGGAAGAATTGAAGAACTTGTGAATTCTGGCCTTGACTATTATATGCATCGTCATATGCATTAAAAGGTTGGGCGCATGTCCTGTGTATTTGGTTTTGTATATACTTTAATTCCCCGCATGGCATTTTTATCTAAATCTTTATTGGTGAAATGTGAAGCTGGTGGTTGCTTCTGTTTTTTTGGTGCAAAATCAAGCATCACAGGCATTGAAATGTCAGTCTTGTGTAGCACTGCCAATGCAAAATGGACCGGTTGGCAAAACGACCTCCCCCCCAAAACCAATGCATCAAACATATATAAATGCATCCAAATCTCGCTGTTACGTGTCATATATGGCATTGTCTTCAATAGCAATTACATTAATACTTGTGCTACTTGGACAGATCCTTATAAGCTTCCAGGAAAAGACTTCTTTTAATAAGCTATTATTTTCCAATGTCTACAAAGCTTACATACATTTAAGGCATATTTATGCAGATCACGCTTCTATAAAGAAGAAACTGTTACGTAGCAGAGTACCAATAATATAAATGAACACGAAAGTTATCTCACCTTTCGATCTCTAACTGTAGCAAAACTATCATCCCGAGTTGTGTCCCTGCTGACAACAGATAGCAACCACAATTAGATATAGCATTTAAATTTATAAGAGTTACAAAATATGTGTGGACAGAACTGAGAGAAGCAAATGATCTAGAAATAGTACCTTGTATCTTTATGACTATTACGATCAGGGAATGAAGATGGCGACGCAGCAACCTACAACAGGGAATTGCAATATGTGGGAAGACCACAAAAATCAGCATTCGGAGATCCAAAACATAAATGTTTAAAAGATTGCACATGAATATATACAATAAAAGCACAGTAATTAAGCCTTCTCTAATAATTTCAGTAATTCATGTTCAATTTCCTGCTTGAGACATAGAGCTCATGCATACTACTGAAATTAATTTTAAAATAGGCAAAAAGAAAGCCAATGAAGGATGCACGATTTTTGTATTAACTTCTCATTTTGTATAGCAACTGAGCGGCATGGCAAACATATACAAAACATAACATATCTCAACTACAAGTACCCCATAGATTTAATAACCTGAAGACCACATCTAGAAAGAGTGAAGTAGCTAATAGAAGATTGATGATTTTTTTGAAACTCGTTATGGACTGCCAAAGAATCTTCGTAATTGGCCTGATTTTATCAGATGAGGGAACACAATATTGGTGGCACGAACCGCTAGGACTTTGATCATGGAAATCAAGGATTTAGAGCAGCAAAACATGCCCAACAACATCATTCCATATGTCAACATAATTTAGACTTGGAACAGGTAAATTAGGCCAATTATGAAGGTTCAGTTCTTCACAGATGCACCAGTAAACTTTCTAAAGATACAGCAAATGGATATCAATATTGAAGGCAAGACTATCGCTAATTCCTGGCAACATACATCTTGATGACAACTTCAACTCAACTAAGCATTGATCCCGAACAGAGAAAGTACCAAGCAGTACTAAAACAAAGAGAGTTCAGAAATCCTTTTCTACTTTCCGGAATTGCTAACCTTTCCAGCTTTCCCTATCCATTATTCCATATTTCCTATATATCTAAACAACGATTACTATACCCAAACCCAACACGAATTCATATCAAATTTGACAGTCTATTTACATATAACATGACTAAAAAAATGTACCAAGGTCATATATTCATCAAACCAAGATCCAACAACAAAATAAATTTAAATTTCACAGTCTATTATCTATAATTACAAGTTACAAACAGGTTTTTTTTTAAAATCTTGCTCAAAAACTAAATTACACATTTTCGAAAAAAATACATGCATCAACAAAAGTTCTTGGTTTCAAAACACTGTAATTGGGAACTAATCTGCAAGACATCTACTAAACTATTAATAAACAACATAAAGCCCATGTCTTAATTTGCACAACATACAAAAATTACTAATCTTGATCCTTCAACTTAATCAGCCAATTTATAGCAACAAATTAAACCACAAATCCCAAGTAACTAAATTTATCTACTTAAAACCAAAATCCAAATTATTTAACACACACAAAACCCAAATTCATGACAATATTCAAAAAATACATACAAAAACACACACATGTATATATATATAAAGAAAAAGATCGAACCTTTGGGTGAGAAACAACAGGAATCCCTCTAACAACATTAGCACCAACAGGCATACCATGATTATTATTACTATGTTGTTGTTGTTGTTGTTGGACATGAGTGGGCCTAATTATATGCATCCCATACGGAACTCTGGCCGGATTTCCGTACGGAACTCTCGGCATAAATCCCCGGCCACCGGAAGATCCAAGTGGGTACATCATCCCCTGTTGTGGTGGGACCCTTGGTGCTATATTTGGGTAATTATGGTGAGGCACCACTTGTTGTCTATAAGCACTAAAATGATGAATTGGATTCTTACCCACCGCTTGATTCGTTGAGTACACTCGTGGGCTTGTCGTGTTTCTGGCGCCGGTCGGAGGAGGATTTGACATGGTGGCGGGTAAATAAATAAAGGGTGTTTCTTGTTTTTGTATATGTATAGGCACTTCGGGTGTATATATAATGAAAAAGTTTGGTTTTTTATTTGGAAAATTAGAGTGTTTTCAAGATTTGAAAAATTGTAGCGCAAAGTAGTATTTAAATTGAAAGAGTTGATGTGTATGTGTGTATATGGCAGTTTGTATGTTTATGTTAGGTTTCTTGGAACTGGGTTCCCACGATTTTTGTTGATATTTTTGGGATTAATAAGTTTGTAACGGATATACTATTAATTAATTATTTAATTACTAGGAGTATTTTAGTTTCTAATCTTTAAATTAAACAGAAATAATTGAGTTTTTACTTAGTTTGTGTATGTAATGTAGATACTGATGTATATATGTAAATATGATATTATAATGTTTCCTTAGAAAGGGGAAATTAAATTTGATTATATTCCTATAAAGTTTCTATTTTGAAATATGTGGGAGTTTCCTTTTTAAATTTATATTTCTTAATATGCTCTAATTAATGATAAAAATAAAGAAAAAAGTGAATCAACTAATATATCAATCTTGTTATGGATTCAATATTTTTATGATAAAGTCTTTTTTCTTTTATGATAATTGGATTTTGTTATGGAATTTCAATTATATTCTTCTATTTTTGATTTTTTCAAATGACGCAATTTTGTGTTTTTGACTTATGAGTGATATGCTTATATTATTTTATTTTATTAAATATGTCATTATGTTAATTAAAATATTAATCAAACATTAAAATATAAGAAAAATGATTTGCAGAATAGAAATTTGTTTAAATTTTCACATTTATCTTAGTTTCATATATTTAAAAACAGGATGTTCAAAACAATTCACAAAAAAATAGTCTAAACCAGTTTAAAACATTAAGGGTGTCACTCGTAAGTTGAAAAAAATGCGATGACACCACTTGAAAAAATCAAAAAGAGAAATATAATATTAAGAAATTTTCCTATAAAAATTAATAAAGATAATATTTGGTTAACGATTTAATTAATGAAATGACATATTTTAAGGGGCATCATTTATAAATCAAAAATATGAAATGAGATCCTTTAAAAAGGTCAAAGTCAGCAAGCTACCATTAATAATTTGCATATTTTGTATGACACGATGTTTAAGATTCTATACAGAGTATATCTAATATATAATATAATGATAAATATCAATAATATATAGTTCTGTCTCTAGGAATGTTTTTGAAAAACTCAAGTGCCTTGTGAATTTATGGCTAATATTATATTCTCAGAACAGATATATAAATTAGTTTTTTAAATAGTTGAATGTGAATCACTTAATTATAATTTTTTTTGTTTGTAATTTAATTCGGACAAAGGTTAATATTATTCTCACAACATCTAATATTGAGTGCATTTTGTTATTTATTTATGTATAATAATAAGTTGCTTGTGTACTCATTTCAAAAAAAAAAAAAGTTGTTTGTGTATTTTTATTGTCATTTGTTTACTCGTGATAATCTATGGGCTATAATGCTATATACCATTTAACTTAGAGGTCACTGGTCACGGACCGGAGAAAAAGTTGTCAGCCTGGATTTTGGAATCTGAGTACGTATATATTAAGAGCTTGGTTAACACTACATTTACCTGTGATTTGTTTTAATAAAGATGACTTTCGCTGATGCACATCAGATATTTTTAGAAAAATACTTGCAATCAATCAAATCAGTTTCAAGCAAATTGGTTCTGACTAAAAAAACATAACTTAAAAAGCCTGACATGTTACGAAATAGATTAATCTAGATACAAATGTAACAGAAACTCCTGATTAACACACACACTGATACACTACGAAAAAGGAAAAACTAGGACGTAATCCTTGCTCAAGCAACTGTCTTCCGCAATTCATTAGGTCCATGAGCAAAATGACACCTTTCACCAAAAGTACATGACCCCTTGGCAAAATTTTCACACATTTTTGTTTTGAAATTGTTCGCCGGAGGTGCTTGCATAGGCATGGCCCTCGGGTTTCTGGCAGGGCCTCCGGTGGCAGCACGTAGGTTCATGATAAGCTCATGCACCATATCACTCGCTATCTTTATTTGTTCAAAGTTTCCTTCGAGCTCAATGTTTCGTTGATTAGGATCAGTGTCATGATCCCTTATAGCGAGCTTGACACCAGTCTCACGACATATTTGTTTTGAGTTCACGCCACCCTTTCCAATAATTGGTCCAGCAAGTGATGCATCTATGCTTATCTTCGCTGTCGCAGAACTACCAAAGTTGGCTGCTGCAGCTAAACCAGGTGAGGGTGCTTCAGCCCTCCTACCATATTGGGGCATTGATCCAAAGGGTCGACGGTCATCAAAACCTGGCCTGCCAAACTCCATCTCCTTGTGAGCAAAACGACATTTATCACCAAACTTGCAACCTTCTGGGGTGTTGTACTTGGTGCAGATCTTGGTTTTGAGAGTTGGAGAAGGAGCATCAGCAAAGGATGGAAGACCAGGGTTCCTGGCAGTTGGCCCTCCATGATTTGTCATCTGACCAACCGCACTATAGCCACCAGGAACATAATGTAGAAAGTGGCAACCTTCACCAAATTGGCAGCCAGAAGTACTGCATAAGACGAGGAGACATGTGAGACAATTAGATGGGTAATAATAATCCACCAGTGCCTAAGTTGAATTCTTTAAACTTCATGGATAAGTAGGACCATCAATAATCATCTCAAATGGAAAGAACTAATATCAATATTCTTAAGCTATGCAATGTCAGAAAGAACAAAAGATCTTAATATCTTTTACACAATCTCAGAGGCAAATAAGCTGAATGCAGAAATTGAACCTCTGAAACTATTTAAAGTTAGGAAGAGCAAAAAATTAACATGTTATAGAACTATGATTTCGATCAGAACAGCAAACCAGAAATGGGCCATAATTTGAGGTCAACACTACAAAAATGTCTGCATATTTGAACATAACCCTGTCATACATTCACTCGAACAACACCTCAGGACCCCTTGACAAATAATTTTGATAAAAATAACAATTAACAAGAATTCTAACAGAGCATCAAGTCACCTTGAAAGTTAACAAAAATATGTTTAGTAGTTGGTGCCGATATTTTCACCAGTATCTTCTTATACATACTTCAACATAGAGCACTTTTAAGTACATGTATAAAAGCTTGTCGCTTTGTCCCACATTAGAACATAAAAATTTGCAACATAGTTATGCCAACCTCCATCTCTGCTAATTTTGTTTTGCATTACGCGCCCATTTAACACAATACAGTGGGGAAATATTCTAACTTGATACTTGAACCGTAAATTTAATAATTTAGAGTATTATTTAGGATGAATTAAGATTACAACCTGAAAAACTTCATGCATGGCTTTGATTTGCTTCCTACACCGGTTCCAAAAGAGTCCATTTCTGTGGCAGAGAATTAATTTACTCCGTTTCAGCTCACTTTTACGTAACGTTAGTTGTAGATTTTTAAACAACCAAAAAATTGACAAGATTATTAGTTATATAAGTAATATAGCCTAATCATTAAAACAAAAGTGATTCATTGACAATAAACCATCTTGACTAATTCTACAAAATAACAAATGGAATCAGATTATAGTCATATTAAAATAGTCCCTCCATTCAAGAAATAACATCACCTTCTACTTCTAATCGGAAAGAGGGAAGCATTACACATACAATGATACGATTGATAATTTGAGTGCAAATCACTCTGAATAGAAATCAAAGTCAAACAAAATAACTAGTAATTTGCATCGAAATCAGTGATAAAATTCTCAAGAAAAACAGAATAAAGCATAAAAATACAGTCTTTTTGATAAGTAACCTAATAATAACAAATCTATTCAATACTGAAATGAAAGATCAACAACAGCAAACGCTACAACTATGAAACGCAGATTCAAGTGATAAAGACAGCAGCTTTACACACACAGATGTATATAAGAGATGATGAATTTATGAGAAACGAACCAGACTTAGATCTCTTGGGAACACCGTTCCAAACGCCATCTTGAGCACCTCTCTTTCGCCCAAACTCCATTGATCTGTCAATTCAATCAATCTTCAGGGTGTGTATTTATTTATGTGTGTCTAATTATGTATGTATATATGTGTGTAATTGTAGGGTTTATGGAGAGAGAGGCGGTTCCGCGGCGGAACTCAAAATTTTCAGATTCAGATTTGATTTGATAAATTGGGCTTGTTTACCCCGTTAGCGAGCGCTTTGGATTCCCTTCACGTGCTGACTGGGTCGGTCGGGTCGGGTCGACTCATTTTTTGTAAATAATTTTAATTTTAGTGGACAAAAATTTTAATGAATACAATTCCTCTTCTTGTTTTAAGAAAACTGTCCAGTTTCTTATCCTAGCATATTTTTATGTTAAAAAATGTTTTATATTATTCTTTTGTCAAAATCACTATTCAAGAATAGGGGGAAATTGATTTAATTTTAGTCAAATTCTCAACTGGAATGCATGAAGATACATGTCCTGATTGAAACACAAATTATAAATTACTGTGACATATTGTGAAAAAATTGAAATTTTTACAATCACATATAAAAAAAATGTAATAGTTAAGGTTTACTTATTTTTTTTAGTTTAGGAAAGAAAAGAAAAAAAAGAGAAAATTGAGTTATTTGTGTTTTATTTAAATATTTTTAAAAAAAGCTAAAAATTAAAAAAGAAAAAGAAAAATTTTGAGAAAAATATACAATTTTTTTTTTACAAATTTTTAGGTTACTTCCCGAGTTAATAATAAAGGGTGATCGTGGCTGAGTTTGAGAGTTCAACCATGATATGATGGTTTATAAAATTTTCAACTTAATCTATAACCCGTAACTCAAATAAATCAAACCAAATAGTTTGGTTTTAATCGGTTGGCTTTAGTGGACTTTTTTAGTTTAAAATATAATTATAATTTCAATAATAAAATTTGAAAAAAAATATTTCTTCTATTAAAACTTTCAGCTATTATTCAAATTTTTGTTATTTAAATGTATATAATTAATAACAAAATTATTTTATCTGATAAAGTAAAATTATCAACGATTTATGACTAATGACATGATTATGAATTTAATTACGACACGCTAATCGTGGATACATAGATAATAATATAAATATTTTTAACATTTATTTTAAATTAAATTATGATAATCATATATTTAATATATCTTAATAATTATTTAGTTTGTAACTGATAATAATATAAATATAATTATATAATATATATGTGGGTTGGGTCGGATGTGGATTGAGTTAAATTCAAACCAAAACAAATTCGCAACCCGCAATTTTTTAAAATAATAAAACCAAAATTATGAATATAACACCCCAATCCTAAATCGAGTAAATTGGGCTTGTAAATTACTCAAATTATTGCGTTTGAGTTAGTTTATTTTGGCATATTTTGAATTCGAAAGTCAGACTTGACCCGATTTTTTAAAAAAAATCGGGATTTAATCCGGATTGTCATACATGGTATCAGAGCCGATTGTCGAAAATTTGATTCGTGAAATGCTGGAGACCCACACGAAGCCTGGTGATATTATCCCACAATAAACAGAGGTTCGGAGGTGGGGGCACGAAACTAGTGGGTATTATTTCACACTGGCTAGAAAAGTACGATATGGGTTTATGGGTTTATGGACTATCTGTTCGGCCTGAAGAGGTCAGGAATTTAAACGTGGGAGTTTGTAGCACCCCAATCACACATTGAGTAGATTGAGATAATTTATTCAGTATATAAATAAGATTACTACTAATAATTGTATGAATAAATCATGATATTTTATTGTATTTGAGTCTGTGTGTAATGAATTTGTGGATTTAAAAGTCAGAATTTGACCCAATTTTAAAAAAGACTCGAAATTTGACTCGAATGTTCACGATCACCTCAATTCGGTTTCTATTCGAAATGAATTAAAATCGAATTGGTTTAGGCAGATTATGCTGATCATACTTAGCAAAGGACCTACCTCGAACGTCCATTTTCCCAATTTCTAAATAAAAAATGTTTTTTTATATTATGTTTGGTTTTGATGAAGTATACTTTCTTCGCAATACAGGAAATTAACAAAGTCGGTAGTTGTAGTACTGTACTACTGCTCCTTACATATTAGGTCGACATAGTCCGGCAAACTCCTTATTGGAAAGCCCAATCCCTCCACAAGTATAAGTGTACAACACCGTGTTGTTCAAGAGAATGTGCATTATTATTGAACAAAGAGGATGAAAATTAAAAAAAGTAACAATGACGATAATACACTAGAACCACGCATTGTTAATAATTTTGAAATTTTAGATAATATTCAAATAAAAATAATTTAAATTATCCGTTCTTTTGTTCGTTAAAGGCGATTGGAAAATAGATAGAGAAAATTTTACGTCTTAATGAAATACTTAAAAATCTTATATGTAACAACAGAAATCATAAAATTAATACATATTAATCACATATATAAATATATGTTAAAAAAATTAATACATAAATATTTATATGAATATTAGATTAATAAACTAATAAATATGTATAAAGAACCAACCTTTACGCAGATAAAAACAGTGAAATCAATTAAATTTAAAATTCGAGTTTCGCAAAGTTACAAGTCTTTTGCAAACATTACAAGTGCACAAACGTGCCCAGATTAGATAGTCATCTATAAATAAAGTCAAATATGCCAAATGTGGAGTATACTTGCACAAGTCCACGCCCATATGGCCATATCGACATTAACCCAAATGAACCAAAAAAAAAAAAAAAAATAGAGCGGCAACTAATAAACTCTAGCTACGCACACTCGAAAACAAACAATAAAAACACAAACTCGAAACTACCTGGTCTTCACATGAATGATTTGAGAGACCTTGCTTTTATTCGTTTTCTACCTCTCTTCTTACCACTATCATTGCCATTCTCAACTTGAACGTCCTCCTCGTCCATGTCATCCTCGGAATTCGAAGGAAGCTGCATTGCGACATTTTCACCTGCCTTGCTTAATTCTCGAGCAACTCTCCTCTTTCCCCAGCTCGGTCCGAACCCATCATAGTAGTAGTACGTATTTGATTCGGATTTCGATTTTTTGGCCTCACTACTTTTCTTGGTCATAGGATGAACAACCGTAGCAATGTAGCTTCGGAGATGAAATTCACAGAATGTCACTCCTTGTTTAGCTTCTAGCCCACAAATCCAATTTCCGTGTTGATCAGTCTTTGCACAATAATTAATATTTACGGCCTCTTTCTCTTCTTCCTCATCGTATAAACAACTATTATCATCTCCACTGGCCGAAAATATTTTCAGTGAAGCATCACTGCCACATTAATATAAATGCTAAAATAATACAAAAAATAAACATACACGTATTCGTATCCGTATTCGAATGAGCAAAAGGGTACACGAGAATATGTACACGAAAACTAATTTCTAAAAAGGCCGCATAGTATAGCATGAACCCTAGTAGCTAGCATATTACAATCTAAACCCAGCTAAATTTAAAGAAAATCTTACCTGTCAAAAGCCTTATGTTCAAACAAGCTCTCATCTTCTTCTTGGACCTGCATAATACAAAATTAACAATACAGCAAACACAAATGACCCATTACATTAAACATGTAAATATATTGTAATATTACAAGTTTGTATGGAAGATGGGACTAGAAACCCTAAAAAATAATATGAATAACGATACAACAAAGAGGCATATTAGAAACAGTAACAAAGTGAGGCATGTCAGATCTGTATATATAAGATATATATAGAGGTGATTGTTGTCAAGGAAATGAAGGTGACCTGATATAATGGAGTTGGAGAGGACAAGGTAGTAATAACATCCCATGGCGATTGGTTGAGCTGACACAAGTGAGTTCCTGACTCGGATGGAACTCGGACCAAGTTCTTTCTGATCCTCATTATGTGTTTTTTGTTTTTTGGTTTGGTTTGGTTATGTTCAGGTAAATGAAACAAGCTAAGCGGGGGAGAGAAAGAGAGGTTGGGAGAGAGAGAGAGAGAGAGAGAGAGTATAGAGAGAGACGGGGAAAGATCCAAATACTAAAGCCTACCTTTCTACGATTAATATTCACACATATAGCCATTTAGCCAAATATCGAACGACAACTGTGATACCAATTGATTATTTTTATCATCGTCTGTTTGTATTGTATTAAAAAAAATCGTACATACATATTTATTTATTAAATTATATATATATATATAACATATATCGTCTTATAATATTTTACAGCGTGAAATACTGCATTTTTATTTCTTTTGTACATGAGTTATAATATTTGTTTCAGCCAGTTTGAGTATACATTTGTCATCTTTTACACTAAATAAACGGGCTCTAAATTATTAACTTATTTTGTTTTCTATAAGAAAAAAGAATAAGTCTGTTTATTTTAAAAAAATAAAAAATTGTTATCGTTATTGTGATATTACGAATGTTACTCTCTTATTCGAGCGATAGCAAGTTCATTTTTTTTAACACGATTAAGTAGTTTGAATGGTAAGTTTATCCGTCTTAGTTGTGAACTCTCGGTCACTTCCAAAAATATTTAATTATTTTTTAATTAAAATAGTAATTAATACTTATTTACAAGCATTAATAAAAAGCAATTCTTATTCAAATGTCAGTACGTATATTCTTGCGATGTTAAGTTCATCTTATTATAATATAGAGTTTAGACATCTTGTACAACTTGCGAGTTACAACTATATTCCCGTCATGTTAAGCTCATGTTTCAAAAAGATTTCAGTAATAATCATTTATTTATCAATTTAATGTTTATTATTTTTGTTATAGTTAAATTGCGAAAAAAATTAAATATTTACATACCAACATTTGACCTTTGATAACCACCACCCTTCTGTACACAAATAAAAATATAATATTTGTATATAACTTCTAGTAAGGAGTAATTTTTTTTATTTACATGAATTAATAAAATGTAACTTTGAATTTTGGTTATTTAGCTACTTAACCGTTTTTTCGGACTATTTAGCATCTTATTTGAACAGGAGTTCAACATACCTTGTTAACAATATGTTTGAACGCTTAAAAAAAATGTTCCAGCGATGTTAAATTCATGTTTTAAAAGGACTTTACTAATAATCGTTTACATGCATTAATAAAATGTATTTTTTTTTTCATTTAGGGAATTTGATATTTTAGGCTCTCTTTGTTGAAATTTTGGTATTATGGGCATATATCCTCGAGGACTTCAACAAACGACATGAAACATAATATTATATCTTCAACATTCCCAGCATATATTGATGATAGCTCAACATATATCATCATATATATATATATATACATATATATATATATATATATATATATATATATATTACTGAAAGTACAACAAATGATCAATCAAATCGTGTGTTAATCACTTGAGATTACACAAGCTCCACCGGCTCCACCCCAAAGACATTACACAGGAAGGTGCTTGATTGTTCGCTTTAAAATTGTTAGATGCATCCTGGTTTCATTGTTCTCACTACATTTGTTGCATATTCATGAAATAGCGGGCTTGTTCTGTCGCAAACAAGAGATCTGGTCAGAAACTCACAAGTTTGTGGTATCTGGCAATACTTGGTATATAAACAAAATTGATGCCCGGTTCACAACCTTATAATCAAAAAAATAGTAAATTGCAAGAATTTCTTGAACAAAAAAAAAGAGTATCCGCTCATGAGAAGAAAAGCAAGGATAATCATTTAAAGTATGGTGTTAGACAACAGAGAGAGAGAACCTACTTACATGTGGAATCAATAGCAATCCACAAATAAAACACTCGAGAAATATTAATTGGTAGAAATCCAGAGAGAAGGCATGAAGCTTTAATTAGGCCATGTCAAACACTGAAAAAATACAAGTCCTATGACTTGAAAGCTAAATTAAATATATACAACCCCAAATTACAATGCTAATAAACATTGATTATATTTGGAGGATCTACTACTTTTTCAATAGTTTATATAGTTCTATAAGTACAAGGGGAGGGGTGAATGAGGATTTTGGGGAGAGCCTTCACCACTAGACCAATCATGATTCCTTGATATCCACTTGCTAAAAATAATAAATTACAATTATCTTCCAATTAGTTCTACTATCATTATAAATTTATAACAAAGCCAGATATCCCTAGTAATCTAGTTGACTGGTATAATTTCTTCGCATCTATTATCATTAATCAATCATCTTCCGAAAAGATCTAAATATCTAATATCCAACAAATTGTTCATACCACTTCAAAAACACCTACATGAATAATCCTTTTGCCTGAGCAGCTACAATATGACATGTACCAGTGTTACTAAACTTACTACAGGCCTACTTCAGTATAGCAAATAGGTAATCCCAAGATACTTGGTATACACATCATAATACTCTTTATTCTTTAACATACACATCATGAAACTCTTTAGCAGGAAGATCTCGCAACATTTCCATCATGTGTCTTCACTGTGAAAGACACTAAAATTCAATGTTTGATTTTCAAACTGCAGGCCCAATAATTAGAAACATGTAACCATCATTCAAGAATCCAACATTAAGTTTGCTATATCTTACTGGATTTATGAGATCGCCTTAATCATCTATCATAGCCAAGTAGGAACCATCACGAGACACAATTTCATAAAACACAAGAGGCAGATTTTGTTATTAGTTCCAAATTTAGTATAATGTCATACGAAGCCACCCCCAATAACAGTGACATTTAACAATTATCTTCTCAAAAGATAATTGATTCCTCTAGCACTTCAAAGTTCAAGCATATCAATTTCACAAAACAAATCAGGATAATAGGCTAATAGCATTCCTACCTTGAGTAGGGTTGAGATAATATTCTACTCCGACTAATGTTGTACATTCTAAAAGATTTTGACACTGTATAGCAGGTTAATTCTAAATGCCTAATGTTTTTGGAACTCTGTGAACCATTTTCAAGTAGTTGGTAAGAGAATTTTAATGTTTAAGAATGATTTGGTGCAGTCTAGCATAAAAGTACCAGGTTGAGCGATAACAAGAACATTTAAGAGAAATTATACCACTTTCACGGTCAGAAAAATTTGCAAGCCTAGTAATGGCGCCCATTAGTGCATGTTCATGGTCCTGCGAAATAAATACCAGCTATCAAAACTAAAGATACAGAAAACAAATTTACCACATGTAATGGGTTTTCTTTTGATAACCTTTAGAATTTTCTTTGCTTTTTCAACTTCAAAAGGGTCAATACGAGTGCCACCAAAGATTCTTTCCACCTGTTCAAATGATGTTAAATTGGTAAATTGATATGTATTAAAATATGAACCAGATCAGCTACTTTCACGAACCTCCTTTATAAGAGAATCTGTATGATATAACTGGAGATCATTTAGGCTTTTCTTTCCTAATTCATTATGTGAAGGTGGATGATACTCCTTTCTGGATTGTACTTTTGGCAATCCCCTACCTCTACCTATACCAGGAACAAATTCACGCCCATCAGATCTATTCAACCCAACACCCGATCCTTCATAACCCCCCAGGCGCGATATCCCTGAGTCTTCATCCACCCATTGGATATCATCAAGAGAAATCTGTCAGAAAAAATTAAAACCCATTCATTCACGGGAGCAGAATGGACGATAGGAGGATGATAGTACCTTAATAGTGTGTTAAGCTGAGAAGTCAATGCAATATTTAGATATCCTCCTGTTAATCAGTTTTACTGATTTTAAAAACCCAGCACAACATAAAACCATAGCTACTCATAGATACAGATTATACATTGTATTACAATGTTTAAATATATAATTCTGAATCAACATGTCGAATCTTGGTATTCAATTTTCTGCTTTCTACAACAGACGGCAATGCCATTTTGACCAGGTGCTTAAAGTTCATGATAATTATTTACTTGCTTACATCAATCATCAGGTGTGTAGGGAAGGACATTATATCTACCTCATTCAAATTGACCCACTCCCATGTCTCATGTACAGTTTTCATGTCGTAAACTAGTGCATGTAGACCCTGAAAGAAAATCTTAGATCAGCTTAGAACATGACAAAACTAGAATCCATCATCTAAAAGCTCCAAAATTATACCTCAATAGGATTATAGTCGGTTATAACGGCTTCATAGAAATGGTTATCATCAGGCCATCTGGTCCTCACTTTCCTTCCAAGCAATGGAGAAAAAGATGCACCTTCACCAGGTCCACTTGCAAGGACCCCCGAAAGGCTACGGTTACCAGGTGGTCCTTTTGGAGTTGGGCCAGAAGGTGGATATTGTACTTTCATCGAAGATGCTCCCGGTAATATGTTGCCCTGTTTAATAGAAGGAATGTGAAGGATCAACAAAAAATAATAATTGAACTATGCTATTGAAGTGTATGAAATTAACTCACACTTTTCTGTTTCTTTGCCTTAGTTCCAGCAATAGATTCTTGTCTTGCAGATGAAAAAGGTGGCTGGTTGGATGGAGGCATCGTTGGGTGAAAAGGAGACGGTCCACGAAAGGATTTAGAAGGTACAGACTGATTTATTTTTTGTTTCTTACGAGATGCTAAGACGGAAGGGCTGGGTAATGAATCATGTGTGGTTTGACCAGTTGTGAGCATGCCAGAATGAACCCCACCTCCCTGTCTCCACTCCCTAATGCCATTTACCCAAAATCTTCATTAAAAGGGAAAAAAAAACCCGCTGCAATGCTACTAGCAGAAAGCAATAAGGCTTAATTCTGTAACACAATTAGACCTTATTCTCTTGATAAGATCATCTGCATTAACCTTGCCAAGAAGCTCCCTGTGTTCTTCATTTGATAATCTCAATTCTTTTCTAAGCTCAGTGATTAAACTTTCTTTCTCCTGATGGAAAAGCATTTCATTCAGCAGTCATTTAGATTCGATCAAGAAACTAGAAGTTAGAATAACTTTATGAGAAAAAAACATACCCAAGTAATGGCATCAGCTTGTGCTTTAAAGGCTCTTAGAACTGAAATGTAAGCTTCTTGCTCAAGGAGGTGAATTTGAGACTCCATATTAGTTTCACCATGTACCCTTGCATATGGAATGGAACTTATAAGCCCAGATCTGCAATTACCTGCACCACGCGCCCCTCTCGACATTCTATTTGGATGTGATGGTGGAAGATCATCATCAGTTCCTAATATTGTTCAAAGAGAATGGAATTTACTTGTGACAGAATCATTTTACATCTTGCACGAAATATGACCGAAGAACTGAATGATATCAGACATTATTTGTCTACATATGACAGCCAAAATTTGTAGTTAATCATAACTTGCACAAAGTTGAAAAATCTGGACTCGATATAAGAGATTTAGCACATCAGGTTTAGATTATTGTATTTGCTGTGCCAATTTGTTAGACAAAAGCATATATATATATATATATATATTGTTCCAAATGTTATTCACACTTGTGTACATGTTCAGCATATTGCAAAAATAAATATAGCCTTTCACAAGAATTTGACAAGAATTGAACACTGGACACCCTCCCGCATAGTAAAAGGTTTTTCCTATGGGTTACAACATTATTTCAAACGGCTGATACACATTACTAAAGCTTTTGGACCAACACTGTTAGAAATGGGATATACAAGTCGTTCTTTTTTAATGTTACCAATGAACAAGAAGGCATATAAATAACGTATCAGCCATATCCCTTCATGCTGAGAATTTTGGGGTCTTCTATCATTGGAATTAGCCATGTACAAAGGTAGGCCTCCAAAATTGCAAATATGGGGAAGAAAAGAGTGAAAAAAGCTGTAGCTCTTAAGGCAAAAAATTTCAACACAAGTCAATACTCTCAAAGAAGTCTATGGGTACCTATAAGCTCCATTTTAATTTTTCAGAACCAGCTTAAACCGAAATAGAAGCATTTACCCAAAAATGTGTATGTTAATAATTTACAAGTTCATGAAATAAATCACCAAGTATAATTATCAATTTAAGTCATCTGTGCTAAAGAGAAAAAAGCTATTGCCTATCGCTTATTGGATTCTCTTTTAAATGAAAATAGGTGTGCAAAACACTTTAAACTCTAAAAAAAATCAATTGAAACGTTTTCTGTTTTCCATCTATATGTTAACTCAGCTACCAAAAAAACACTACAACAGCACGCAATTGGTGATGAAGAACATCTGCATCAGTATCCATATAAACGAATTTTTTACTTTTACATCAAAAATCTATTTAGCACATAAAAAAGAGAATCCTTGCTAATAAAAGTTCTCAAAATCATGGTTATTACAGCGCCAAGTCGAGGCTTGACGCCCAACTATTTTCGTGAAGACTAGTCGACAAGTCGCTCGACTAGTCGTAAAAAGTCGACAACTTGTTCATATACATATATTTACTAGATTTAATAAATAATATTGCTAAACACATCAATTTCACAATCTAAATCAAAAGTGTTGGAGTAATAAGTTCAAATTAAGCATATTTATTACATAATAACACGCAAATACCAAATATCAAACATGTCCAAGCAAATAAAAACATAAGTAATGACGAAAATCAAGCAAAGTAATCCATCTCAATATTAAGTTCATCGCTATCCCTTTCTTGTATATTGTCATTGATCGAATCATGCAATTGTACACCATAATCATGGTAATCACGTCGCCAAGTAGGGCGTCGAAAAGCCACGGCGACCGAGTACCTTCGAGTCGGCTAGTCGTCTTCGTGATAACAATGCCCAAAATTAAATATATTTTGCATTCTTGACCATTATGAAGGCCATGCTATATACATCAGGATATGATATAGGCAGCATGTAATTTCTTGTGTCTTTAATCTTGTGATGTGAAGAGGTTACAACTGAAGATAAACCTCAATTAAACTAGACCATAGGCAAGAAAACAATATCATGTTTTCCTAAATATTCTTATGATTCAAAAAAGCTATATATTGGAATCACGTAAAAAGAGAAGAGGCAAAGGAGGAAGTGAGGAACACAAAGAAGGCTATGCTTAGGGCCTCACATAGATAAATCCTTTTTAGAAATTATCAAACTCTACTGGATTGTTGGGAGTTGGGACTATAGAACACTAAGAAATTGCAATGCTTAATAGACCTTATAATTTAAAGACATTGTGTTTTAAAATATAGATACCTGCCATAGTATGTAATGGCTCAACTCAAGTGCTAATCCCGTAAATTTTCCTTAAACCAAAAACATAAGGGCTCTAGTCCTAACCTGTCTTCCGCCACTGGATAGTGTGTTTCTTAAAATCTCAAATCTTTCATACCTCAAATGAACCAAGCTAATTACTCCAGAATTTGCAAGATTATCAAGAAAAGATATCAAACATTTCAAGAATATCATCAACATGTGCATTCTAACATAAAACCAACCATAAGATCCAAAAATTAAAATGGCCCATAAGGTGAAATGAAGCAATATAAGCAAACCCATATCAAGATTTTGGAAAAGTAAACGTAAAAAAGATGCAATCTTTATGAAATTAACAAAACTTACCACTGTTATCAAAAGGCCCATACTCCATTTTTCAATTCTTGAACAATCAAATAGAAATTAGAGGGTGGGGGCAGAGAAATATAGGGTTTTGCAGTGGACTCAACTTCAAATCAGCTTCTTCGATTGGAGGCTGGATGTGGGGTGGCTCAAGAATCGAGGATCGAGTATAGTTGAAAGAAGTGACTCGGATTTAAAATTGGATTTTAGCGCTTTTATAGGCCCGGTTAATTCTTGGTTTCAGTTCCGGAGGCTCTATGGAGGTGTACTTTGACCTCTGGACAATTATAAATTTATAGCCATGTTAATTTGATAGTTCCAACTTCCATATCAGGTGGTTAGAATTATTTTATTTTTATTTTTTGGAGATGCTTATTTTTTTAATTATTTGGTTTTTTATTTTTTACAAACCAACCGCCAAAATTAAGTTTATTTGATACGAATATACGATTATTAATCTCCTTTCTTTTAAACCATGTGATTATAAAAGGTTGATTGTTTTTCATTTTAATTTCTTAATTTATTTGTGTAATATTTTCCTTAGTCAGGTTCCCTGAATACATTGTTTTTAAACTATAAAGTAATGAAATTTTAAAGAGTTTGTATTCAACCTCTTCTAAGCTCTTAGAAAAAGCTAATAAATACTCTTTTTTTGATAAATAAATTTTACGAAATATTGTATATTTATTTATTTTTACGCCATCTTTTGATCTGTACGGTTAGATCTATAATATTTTTTTAAACATGATTTTTAAGGCATTGGATAGAAAATTTTATACCCAATCAAGTAATAGAATCCCAATATTCGTATAAATTGTAACATAAATATTATATTCTATCAATTAACCCGGTAATATAAATATTATATTCTATGTAATATACATATTATATTCTATCAATTAACACATTTTATACATGTTATATTCTATCAATTAACACGTCTTGTAATATGAATATTATATTCTATTAATTTACACTGCGTAATGAACATTTTTATCGTTTATCGTTAATGAGTCGATACAATCTCTAATTTTCCTTTAAATAACTCATTGATCGCCTATTAAATAAATTTTATTATATTTTATAAAAAATTGTATATTATACAATATTATTCATACATTTTAAAAGATCATATTAATTAGCATATTAGCATTATTTTTATTATCATAATTAAAATTGCTAGTTATTTTATAACTTTTAAATTAACGTTTTTTATTTTTAATATTTAAAAATATAAGTTCTCTAAAAAATATCATCCATTATAAAATTTTGGTTTTTATACAATTATTATCTTCTATATAATTAAAAGTAAAAGGGAAAATAATTTTTAATATTTAAAATCTAAATCTTCCAAAAATCTAAATAAATATAAACAAATTTAAAAAAAGAATTATGAAACCTTTTTTTCTCTTAAACTTTTGATTGACATATATATAATTAGGAAAACATTAAAGTTACAATAACTTAAGAATGAAAATAGAATATTTCCCTTTCATATTAGCTTTTATATATAATTTTACTAATATATTGTAGATACTAGTTAATATATATTATAGATACTTGTATTATATAAAAAATATTTACTTTCCTAAAATTACAGTCTAAAAATAGAAAATTTTAATTATATAGATATTTGTTATCATATGTAGATCCTCTCATTTTATCCGTTATATATATTTGTATCATATATTATAGATATTTGTATTATATAAATATTTTTTTCTTAAATATTAAAATTTGAAATAGAAAATTTTGACTAATATATTAAAATAGAGGGGTTCTAGAAAATTTAAAATATAAATTGAAGCAATTTGATTATTATATATATGAATAATTGATTGAAATTTTTTAATAAAAAATGATCAGAAAATCATATATTTTCTCAAGTAGTTAAAAGTCTATTTATTTAATTTTCGAAAAGTAAAATAAAATCTAATCTAATCATAGCTAAAATAAGAAAAAAATGAATATACTTATCTCTAAAAAATAAATCATAACAATGCAAAATATATTTTCTCCATAAAAAATAGTAAAAAAGCAGTAGATTTTTAATATATTTTATAGAAAGAATCCAAATGTCGAACGGACTGGTAGGATACAATATTTTAGGCCCAATATGTGAATGTAGCCCTAAGAAATGTTGACAACAATACACGCTCACTATATAAAGGAGCAAAAATAATACTACAAAGTTTGAAAGAGCCTCCTTCCCTCCCGTTGACAAGAATGGTGCAAGAAGTGTGTAATGAATCAGCCGCAAAAAGCTCAAATATCATATCAGGTTCAACATGCCAAGTGTGTAAAACAAAGTCATCAAAGTACAAGTGCCCAGGTTGTCTTGCAAAAACATGTAGCCTCCCTTGTGTTAAAGCTCACAAACAATCTACTGGTTGTGATGGAAAAAGGAAGCTCACTCAGTTCATTCCTTTGGAAGAATTTGATGATAACATTCTCATTTCTGGTATATATCGTTCCCTTTTAATCTACCTTTTACTTTTTGAAATTGAAACGTGTTTTATATGATTTGTAGTAATTTTTTAGAGTGTCTGTGACAAAGGTACTCCTGCTGTGTCTCACATCTTTTCATGATGTCACCTTTGTCACATAAGTAAAAATAATAATTTTATTTTATTTTTATTATACATCATTTTTGATATTTTGTTTAAAAATATATTTCAATGGTTGGTATCTTAAGATACCAATTTATTTTATGTCATTTTTATATATTATTTATTAAAATATACTATTTAGATTAAGTTTTCTTATTTATTTTAAAATGTTATATTAAATTAACAATAATTAATTTATACAAATTTATATAAAATAATATTTGATGAATTATTTTGGAAAATATGTCACTAGTTACAAGTTCTACCACAACGAACTTCAAAATTTGGATTCTTAAAATAATTTATGTGTAGTTTAATGTCTGAAATTCAAAAAATATTAGAATTTATATGAAATTATATAAAAATAAGATTTTATTCATAACTAGATTTTAAAAAGTTGCACTCTAATTTATGGATGCCACATCACAGAGATATTAATAAGAATGTACGTCATGTCAGCTAATGTCCTTTTAGTGAACATTGATACTAACAAGGATGTACGTCATATCACGTAATTGTTGGTATCCTTTTAATACGTATTATTATAGTTAATCTTAATATTTTTCTTAATATTTTTCTTAATAGTATATATATATATTAGCAATAATGGGGTATTCTTAAAAAAGTGGGAGAATAATATTTATTTTGTTGAATGTTTTTTGTAAAAATGTTAGAGGTTGTATTTAAGAATCAATATAATCTCATATTACATGAATTCTTGTAGTATCCCAAAAAGAAAGGTTAAGTAAAAGGTATATTAATGTGGTATCCTGTATTCCTTGGTAAAAGAAATAGGTATATTTTTTTCACATGGAGGGACTAGTTTATATTTTACAATTCTTTTTGGGGCGGGGATAAGATAATTTTACAGTGTTAAAAGAAATGCCAAAAAGAAATTTGCAAATTAGACCAGAGATGTGTCAAGGCAATAACAAAGGACACTAGAAAAATGCTTGCTTATTTCTTAAAATCACATGACTGAATATTATACAGCTATATAATTGTTACAGGTTGCAAATTATATAATTATTTCTTGAATTCTTGGTCTGTATAATATATCAATTTTACGTACAACATATCATTTTCTATTTTACGTATCAAATTCAATACATTTCTCTTTGGGAAATGTTTGAGGTTCCCTATGGATTTTGATTTTACAATTTTGCAAGGGTAGCTGCTATTCATCTATGCTATTCATCTATATTATTAGAAATAATAATTACTTAGAGAGTGTAAAACATGGTTGGTGAATTTATTGTTTTATATAGTTTGAATGTTTGATAATACAAAACAAGATTATCGTTTTGCTTTTCTAAATTTTTTATCTAGCTATGCTCAAGTGCCTAGTTACTCCCACTGAAAAAATGATAAAAATATCTATTTTTTAGAAAAATTAATTAAGATATTCATTTTAAATTTTTATGCATTTGACATATGAGTATCAGGTGATATGTATTTGTCATTTGGATATGGAGCAAGTATTTTTTTTCTAAATATATATATATATATATATATACATATATTTATTTAAGATAAATAATACATATGTCATTTAGGTATTTTAATTTTGTTTTACTTTTTGAAATATATATATTTTTTAAGGAAATATTCATATACTAAATGTGTATTTGTGATACCTATCCTGTTGATCGAAAATTGAAAATAATTATAAAAAAATTAATTTTTAGAAAAGGAGTATCTTTGGCCAAAATTGGCACTGAACAACACTACAACCTATTCATAGAAAACGAATTATAAATGCTATTCAAATATTGGCTAACTTTTAAATGCGAATTTTCTTATTATAAAAATCATGAAAATTTTATTAAATTTTACTGTATCATAACAGAAATAAAAAAATGATGCACAATTGTAATTTTATTTAGAGAATCATAGTAAAATTTTTATTTAAACATTAATTTTCATTTTTGGGAATTTAATAAAATTTTCATGTTTTCACTCCAAAAAAGTATTGTCCTTTCAAATGATAATATAAGGGTATTTTTTTTAAAAAAAATTATAAAATTATTTTGAAAAATATAGAACAGATAAATTCTTTTTTTAAAATGGGACAACTAAAAAGGAGGATGCTACTGAATTTTAAATCTACTTGAAGTCTTGAATGGATGCTGAAGGTCACGTCGCATTTTAAGATATCCCCTTTCGGTTGAGTAGTTTATACAATATCATTTGATTTTTCCAACATGCAATTTTTTTTATAAGGTATTATCTGCCAAGTTGTAATTTAAATTCCCAGCAATTCTTGTGTCGTGAAATCTTTTGCTTTTTTTTAGATTATAATTTGCTGGAGAATGCTAAAAGGGTTGCTGAGTCTGCTCAAAGAAAGAGAGTCAAGCTTTGTGGAGATGATTCTCAATCTAAGCTTCCATCTACTCTCAAAAGTCTTGCAGGAGCTGCAGCAAGTCGGCGGACTACAATCCGCTTTGTTGCCACTGGAATGTCAAAAAGACAAATAAATCATTCTTTTTACGACTACGGGTAATAAGTTTTACAAAATGGTAACCGTAATTGTTTGAATCATGTCGATAATATATGCAATCTGCATTTCGGCATGCATGCTCTTTCCTTCACCTTTGTCCAACATTAAGGTGTATGTATCTACTTGGATGTTAAATCTCTTGTCTTCCTCGTTTGATCCTTTTTCGTATAGTTGTCATTTTAGCGTTTACATATATGCATGCACGTAAAATAGAGATAACAATGTGTTATTTTTATTTTTATTATTATTCAAGCTGTGAATTGTGCAATGCACAAACTAGTTCCATTAATATATATGCTTTCTTAATGATTACTTATGTAGCCCTAATTCACAGCATTCAAGAATAGGCAGGGGAGGTGTTTTTTTTATCGTAATTTAGAACAAGTGTTCGATAAAGGAAAGGATTTTATTTCATTGAATGGCGTCACTTCAGAATGCTTTTGGAATGGGATAGACCTTGGTAGCTTGGTGAACTAGCATATTTAGTAATTATGGATGACGCTTACATAAATATTAGTAGGACAGTACTCTGTTTCGGACCATGAGTAAATAAGGAATAACACAGAAAATGTGAGCATCAGAAGCAGAGGACATTGACTTCCATGACCTTTAATTATTATCCATGGCTATTGGTCATTGTATTCTTGCCGAACCTTCCTCGGTTTATAATTGGTATGTAGCTCTCAGATATACTCACATGTCCCACTTCAATTGCGAAGACATTTTTTAGCGCTCAACACAAGTTTTAAGCTCTAGCAAATTTTAATTATAAGAGTGTTGTATGTTTATAATTTTAGCTCTCTGTCCCACCAAGACCGTCTCATTTTCACTTTTATATGTCCCAAAATAGAAGACTCCATCCAGTTATTAGGATCAATAAATCTATTAGAAGTAGAGTTCCAAACAAAAGCTAGGCAGTGAATGTACCTTTTAGCGATTAATCGGCGAGGCGGGGATTAACCGGACATATTTTATTATTATCTATTAAAAAATTCTACCTAAACCTGCCTAGTTTTGTTTTTTTTCAGCCTAATCTTGATTTCACCCCCCTAATTCCGATTTTTGTAAAAAATGCCTATTTGTCCAATTTTCACAAAATCTAAATGGTACATTGAACTTATTTAGTCTCCCAAAACATCAATGGGTCGGAGCACAAGCTTAGCATAATGGAAGTCCTCTTAGGCTGTGAACTATCCTCTCCCAGAGTCCCAGTTCCACACTTTGTTATGTAACCACGTTTAATCCTGTAATAACTTAAAGGTATTTGTGGTCACGGTTTGGTTCTATGTGAGCATGTAAATTTACTAAAAAGGTATTTTGACTTTAAGAACTAAAAACTAAGATGATTTATCCAAATTAAGTGCAAAGTCTAGATATAACACAATGGCTTGTGTCTCATGGTGTGAAATAGTGATATATTGCATTCCAAAACTTAATCAAAGGAGACATATATTGTCCAGGGCCTAAAGGATAAAAGGAAACGTAAAAACCAATACAGCATGATCTAATGTGCTTATTAATACGGGAGTATCCCATTTAAGTTCCTTTAATATGACTAGTCCTCCAAAATGTATTAATATTGTTGCATAATTAGATTGCATCAGTGGGGGGACAATATCTGTTATATCTTTCCACATTATAAATTTCTTGTACTTTCAAGCATCTCAGCTCGTGTGTTTTGTGCTGTAACAATCCTAAACCTTCTTCTTCTTGTTTTTACCATGCCCCTCGTGTCTGAATATAACAGATACTATGGATTCTGATGAACTATTTACTTCTGAATTGATTACCAGGAAGAAGGTTATTTCATGGACAATTGAATGGAGGTTTCATTCTACAGATGTTGTAATGCATGACCATGGGTACGCATCAGTATAACCCCATACCTGGACTTTTCCTTGATTCCATGCTTTTATCTGATATGTGTGCGCGCGCTAAGGTGATTTATAGTATATATGCCTTCATGTATTGAACATTTGAGAAACTTCCATTTGTGATTAAGTATATATATGTTCTTACTTTTGGGCGTGGATGTGAGTCGATATTAATCTTTTCAATGCTGAATTTTGATCTGACTATTCAAGACTTGTACCAGGGTCATCATTACACTTTTCTCTTCTAGATATTTTTATTACCTATAACTTCTTGCACTTTATTAGATTTTATTACACGTCGATTTATCTTGGCATTCCCCCACTTAGATTTTGTGCACCTTTTTTTCCAGAGTGGATGATAATACAAGCCTCTCTTCAGTTATTATGAATCATCTTGAACCTGGTCCTTTTAATCACCCGTTGAAGCGATTCTGCGAGGAACCACTGCAGTCTCTCAAATTTTTTATCGAAAAATTTCCAGAGGTATTTATTCTTACATATCTTTATAACCGGTCGGTATGATACTAATATTTTTATATTGAAACTTAATTCAAATGGAAATTGTTAGTACAAAATTAATTTGTGATCAGCATTAATATATTTTCTATGATTGGGATTAGAAGCTATCTCTGATAAGAAGTGCTGTCATTTGTTTTTCTCCAGGAATTCATCCTTTTATGGGGATTCTTGTGGACAATCTAGACATTATTATTGGGTCTGGTAGTTAGCTTGAAACACTAATTAATTGATCTAAGGATGATGAGATTATATGTGTAAATGTGTTCTTTAATATTTTTGTACTTGTAATAGAAGTTTAAGAGATTATGGCTCTACTGCGAAGCCACAGGAGTATCAATCTTCTCCTTTATCCAAATAAGGGGCTCTCTGTTTTCATTGATGGTTCTTGCACTTGTTCCCGTCAAAATCTCTAATTACTTTATGCCTTTAGTTCTCTGTTATCCCCATTTCTATTTTGTCGATTATTATCATTCTCATTTTTGCAGGTCTTCTAGGTCCTATTCTTTGGATTTATAGGATCTGATCATTATACTTATATATTGCTCAATTTGCACAGTTCTGAGTATATTAATTTTGTAAGTAATGTATTGTTCCTTAAATGCAGCGCTCGGAGTCACCTTTCGTCGAGCTAGATATAGAGGCACCAATACGTGAGCAGTTGGAGGATTTAGTTATCGTTGAGTACCCTGTTATTTATGTTTACCTACCTTCGCACCGTAATGAATATGAAGTTCTCAAAGTTGCTATTCGTCATAAGCTCGATCGTAAGGAGTCCAAAAAGAATAAAGAACCGAGTCCGAAAGGGGTGCTTCTCAGGGAGGAGGAACTCAAAGAAGACGAAAATTCTGTGGATCCTAAGGTTCTTGATGTAATGAAACATGTGAAGCAAGATGGAATTGACCAATTGTCCCAACAACATATAAGAACTGTGAAAGAATCAAAAAACATGCTCGAAAGCTCTTCATGTGCAGCAATAAGTGAACAAGAAGGGACAAAGAATGATAATTTCTTTGACAAAGATGTAGATGAGCAGTTGGATTTCATTGTCAATTCTACTGTAGCAGAAATAATTGAAAAGATGGACCCTGAGCTTGTGCAAGAATTAATAGGTTCATGTTCAGGTCTGATGTCAGAATCAAATCTTGACGACTTTTTTGATCTTGATGGGGTGTTTACGGAGGAACTGGGACTAGTGGAAACAAATGATCTGCCCATTTCATGCAAAGTTTTGCCAGTAGAGGAGCCAGAGGAAGGGGAGATAGTAGAGGAGCTAGAGGAAGGAGAGATACCTCAATAGTGGATACTCTGCATTCACATTTGCAGAGATGTAGAATTGGCGTGAACTGCATTACTGATCCGTCTTCGGTGCATTTCCGTATATTGCTTACTTTTTCTGTATTTTATCTGTTGGTCATAATCAAGCTCCAAATGCCCCAAATTACGAAGCAAGGATGACAACACCAACACCACTGATGCATTCTTTTCTTCTTCTTTTTTTGCCATTTCTTCAGTGGTGTTACTTGGTTTTAGCAGTTGCATGTTCGTAATGTTTAGAGGCCTGTGGTGACAAATAAATTTAGTCCCTTATTTTTAAACTTCAAATTCTCTTAAATCAGAGATATATAATGCAACAATCTTGCACCTAATATGGTTTTGTCTTGTGATATACCATTTTGGTTGAAAATAGAACTAAAAATTCATATGAGTCAGATCATCCAACTGCTTTATCTAGCCTCAGTTGTTTTTGTGTCAAGGGAGTAGTGTTTTGTATTGTTTAAGAATTGTGGATATGGAAGCATTATTATTATCAATGTTAATATTAGTAATAATCTATTATCTATTATTATATTTATTATACGAGAACACCTGTTTCAACACTGACTCCTGAGCAAACTAATTCTATATAAAAATATTGTTCTATCCTTCTTTACTCTGAACCTACATCCCGGCCTCTTCTTGCTATCCGTTACTGACTCGTGAGCTTCTCCTGCACCACTGTTAATGCTGATTCCAGACAAATGTGATACATAAATACAGATAAAAATCAATATCAAGCTCAGAACTGAGCATCCATCAAGCTGATTTATCATTTTATCATCCGTCTCAAAGTGGATTCATCGTTAGTCCGCTAAGGTATTATGTTTATACGGCCCTAATTCTTGTATTATATTGTGAATTCCATGCATATACCTATTGTTTGTAAGAGTTTTAGTGTTGAAGGTGTTATCCTTTTCTAAAACTTCTCGTTTGAAACTCATTAGGCTGCATTAGAGTGAGTACATTAACGTTAGATTGTTTTAGCCATATGCAAAAAACAGAAGAGTTGAGTATATAAACTATTGATGAAAATGTGTTTCATAGATAATCTCGTTGACCCTGTAATTGTTTTGCGACCTATACTTTTTTTTCATCAATCTTGATGGTATGCTTGTTTATATTACTGCATTCTAATTTTCAATATAATTGGTCAATTTGTTGAAAAGAAGGGAATTAATAGTGACCTTGCTCAATATAATAGTTAAAACCAAGAAAGAGTCATCTTTGTACTGGTCTTTGTATTGGAGGTAAATTTTCTTATATACTTTGGTTTAGGTTTGAAGCATGCAACAGAAGAATATGTGAAAACTCTGCTTATGGATAGAGTACTCATATGTATACATTGTATAAACAATGCACATTAATATTATGATTGATACATGGGTAATGAGTTTAGTATATTAACTAAACTTTGTACAGCGTGATGTTTTCATACGGGGTATATTAAATTTGTTGGTACAATATGATAGACATGAACTGAATTGTCAAGAGCTTTATGATTGAATTGCAGCCATCACCAGAGGTATTCAAGGACATGGTACGTAAGTTAGAAGCTGGCTCAAACAGTCAAGATGGCGCATACCAAGGAGTTCTTGTAAGCTGCTTCCGGATTTACTTGATCAGTCAATGTTTCCATCCACCTATCAATGGCTTCAAGCTGAATGGATATTACAGGCTTCCACTAGGGTACCAAATGGATGCTTCATATTACTGTAAGATTCTACAATTAAAATCTTACCAAAGTGTCGTATATCTTTACTCCAATGTTACTCATAATCTGAAAATTTTTAAATTGATAAGTTGTGGGACAACTTCATAGAATGTTACTCCAATGTCACTTGATGATTTAATGAATGATATGATATACGACTTGACAAACTCTACCTTGCCAAAGTCTCTAGCATCCATCAAAATTTTGTCACAAACCTTTAATCTAACTTTTATCTCAGTCAAGTCAGTGATCCCAATACTAATCACATATTTTTCATTTAAATTTTAAGCTATATTTCTACATCTAAACATGAGACAGTAACACACTTGCGTTATATTTTATAAGATTACTTATAAACAAATCTCGTCACTAACGCTTTAAGTGGGAATTTGGTTTCCCTTGATCCCAGGCTGGAGGGGCCTCTCCTCAAACTAAGCTTTTTTCCCACAAACATTGATAAATAAATTAGAATATCTTCTGATGGCATATATGATGCCTGTACACTGGGCACTGCATCTGTTGGTCTTTATGCTACCAGAATGGATTTCTCAAAGTTAGTTAGATGAATTTCTGTCACATTACATGCACCACTGAATTTACCGAAAATAACTTGCTTTTTACTTGTTGGCAGAACATCCGTGGATACAAAATGTGAAGAAGGCTTCAAATGTTCCGTTTGGAAATATAGTGAGAACACGGCAGCAGTTCTCTCCAATGAACAGACTCAAGAAGAAAGCTTTGCGGGTAAGTTTGTCCAAATGGCTAGTATCACAAATTTGCCTTAGCATCACTCTGACATGTATCATTATGACGGGCAATTTGCTTATAACCCCAAAGTATTTTCTTCTAAAATTTTTGCCACAAAATTAAACTTTGGTACTTATTTTGTAACATAAAGTGAGGTGACAGGATTATATTTTTATACGTTTTTATTCTGTAAGCTCTTCTGTAGCTCGTAGGTGTAATGATTTATAGATTTAAAAATTGTATACATTGCGATGTCACAAGATTTGGGTTTTCTGAATAATGTAGGTAATTGCAGAACATTTAACTATTGGTAATTGCAGAACACTTAACTATTGAAGAAGTAGAGGTAATTAGAGACATGTTTACCTTGATGGACACGGACAATGATGGTATAGTTACATATGAAGAACTGAAGGTTGGGCTACGGAAAGTTGGTTCGCAATTGGCTGAACTGGAGATAAAGATGCTGATGATTGCGTTTAAAAGTTCAGACCACAGATTTTGTGTTAAATCATAAGCTACCGATCATTATTTAAAGTCTTATATTTTTCAATTAACATGATACTTTTTTTGGCTGCTCATATCATCACAAGTTCTGATACTTTTTTTGGCTGCTCATATCGTCACAAGTTCTGGAAAGGCATTGTTGCAGGAAATTGAGTTTGAAAACAACACACTCTCTGCCTTTCTATTTTGTTTAACATGTCAAACTTTACAACTGTGGATTATTTTTTCAGGATGGAAAGATTAGTTATGAAGAGTTTGTCGCAATGACGAAAACAGGAACAGATTGGAGAAAGGCATCTTGACAATATTGTAGAGAGATTTCAAATCTTAAGCGTAAACATGATGATGGATGGATTGCTGCATCTTCTGGATACTATATCTATTAAAGAATAGTATAAGATCCATTTGGGTCTCTCTCTAACACCTTAAGGTTTGATTTTTGTTGTTGAAGTTCAAGAACTTATGGCGTTGTTTTATTTATTTTCATTTTCCTTTATCAACTCCCTGAAGTTGCTAGAGACAAAGTTCTACGGGTTATTTTAATATACAGCTGATTTGTAGTCTTTGAAAATCCAATAAAATACTCTGTAACTGCATCAAACTTAAAAACTTAATGAAGTAGATCAAAAGTTGCAAAACATTAAATCACGTTTTGATTATGTGTTTCTTGATACTATGGTTGATTTATATTGGAATTTAACAGGTTCCACATAAATATTCCGAATTATCTGATTCTCTGGACAGCTTGTTTGGAGTGAAAAATGATGCAAGCAGCCATGTCAATATCTCAATGCATGTTCATCCTAAAGAGGCAATATGGTTTTATTGTGTAAATATTTCGCATGTAATTTTGACCAGTGCCAATTTTACAAAAAAAAACAAAAACATCTTTGTTGTACAATTTAGCATCATTTAGAAGATATGTGATCGCTACTGCTTCTCCCCCTTCCCGAGGAGTATGAGCAACTGAGGGATATGAGCTTACAGTCTTAAAGGTTGGTGCGTGCAGGCTTGCAAAAACTGGAGCTGTAACAAAATATTAGTTTCCAATGAAGAAGGAAACTATTTAAACAAGTACCTGGTCTATATCTGTGTTCTAATATTAATTATGATTTTAAAAGCTTTCTTAGATGCTGTAATTTAGGAAGGCTACACTTATAGGTTTAATTTTATAAAATTCATATCCTCAACTCTGTAAGAGCATCCGCATCGTGGATTAAAACAGCGCCCACTTCCCACCTCGGACAGTAAAAAGAGGACATGAGCACATAAAAATCTGGCCACATGTGTTGTATTGTCACGGTAAACCAGGTCATGGGCATCTTTGGAGGCCTTGGCCAACTGAGACACACACACTTCTCAAAATATTAATTATCTTTTACGTTGCACAGGGACAAGTTTTGATAGGTGGCAAGTTGGTGGGGGTCAGAAAACAGGAAAGTTGGACCAGTGCGGTGGAGTTGCTCTAAAAACTCATTCCAAACGCATGAAGTTGAATGCCCATACCTTGCACAGGCTACAATGCTAGTCTATTCTTAATTAATGATATTATACATTAAATCATATAACCTTTTTTTACGTCATAAATATATTTTAATATCTTAAATGTATGTAATGACAGAATTATATGAGATCGTTTTCAAGTCCCTGCTAGTAAGTAGTAACACTGTGAGGGATACAATTTGTGACATAAGCCTTGCCATAAAAAAACATATATATAAATAAAAGAGACTTGCATACGTTTATTGCCATCCAAATAAGAAGATATTTCAAGAAGAGTAGAGACATTTCTGATCACACATTGTGGTCACAAGGCAGTTGAGAAACAAACCAGAAATCTGTTTATCATCATCCATGGAATTGTCCACAATTCTCCCGCTCACTCACCTCTCATGTTTTATGCCAAAAACATGTACCATAATCAGAGCTCACCCTTTTAAGCCATGGAAACAGAAAAATTCCAAGCCTGCTCGTTTTCGATGTCAAAAGATGTATGTTCCAGGTAACAATACTGTATGCTGTAAACAACATCTTAAATACATGTATATTTACATTATTTTCATATGTTAGGACCTTTTTATTTGGTGCAGGATTTGGAGAAGCATCACCTGAAAAAAAGGCAGCCAAAAACATGCACAATTTCTTCACTTACATTGCTGTCAGGATTGTTGGTGCACAACTGGAGGTTCCTTCCTTCCCCTCTTGTTATTTAACTCCATTTCTATGTTTAAACTGTAATCCATCTTCTGTGGCTATGCATGCCACACAATCCTTATCTACCACTAAAATATCTCGCCATGTAATAGCAAGACGTGATACAATTTCGGACAGAGTATCCGATATCTTTGATTTATACCCAAGTGCAGCACTGTCTGCTGCAAATTTTTAACATATTTTAGGCTCTTATTATTGGCTCTAAAGCTCCATTACTTCCTAGTTGTGAACTGAAAGCTTAAGCTCTTATTATTAAGGTTTCTAAATTCCAGGTCATTTGTATAACTTTGTTTATTGATTTCAACTTAAATATATAAGATCCTTCTTTGACAAGCTTATAAGATTAGTAAGTTGTGCCTCTTTACACATTTTTTTCTCTCAATAATATCCTACAATTGGTTAACCGAAAATGACTATGACTACGAATTGACTGAATTATATGAAGCATGACACTGCACTAAAGCTTTATGAGCGTATAGATAATAGAATATTGCAATTTTTTATTTTTCTTTTAAGTAGAGATGTTTACACAATTAATCTCAAAACGATTATTCGACAGAACAGAGCTATAACACTGAGGCCCACAAGGATTTGATGGAATTTTTGGACAAGAACTCTTTAAATGACGGGGATAAGTTTTGCGCTGCATTGATGCGAGAATCTCCTAGGCATAAAGGTTTAGGTATGTATATGAGCAGTTTGTCCTGTTACTTAGTTCAAGCATTGCATTTCTGACTATGAAGATGTTTTCTGTGATCAATTTGGCATGGTTTCCCCTCTGCAGCGATGCGCATTCTAGAGGTCAGTGTCTTCATATGAATTGGATAAGTTTGTTTCGTTTCACTGGTATGATAGATCATATCATGTATCTTAATAAAGCAAGAATGAATCTATATCCAGGTTCGATCTTCGTACTGCAAGAAAGACTTTGAATGGGACAATCTTCAGCGATTAGCATCTAAGGTTGAAAAAATAAATTATGACTCAATTTTTATGTATCCTCTTCCTTCTGCATCTAACCAACATTTCGATAATTTGGATTGCTGGTTTGCAGATGGCCGATGAGTCCAACACAAGACTTATGCGGGATTATGTTTTGGAAACTAGTCATGAGCCAAAAAGTGACAAGTGACCGGATGTTTATTCCAGTGCGATTTACTAAAAAGGTGTACAGAGATAATTGGAGTCACCAGTGGTGCATAATGCTCAAATGCATCAAGGGCTATAAACTTGAGCACAAAAGAAGTCTTGCTTTTATCTTTGTTTTGATTATTACCAGCAATAAGTTTATGGCACACTTGTTGGAGAAAAAGTTGCTTACTAAAGCAAGCAGAACACACACATTTTACGACGGAGTTGCATTTTTTTTCCTCTTTTTTTTAGCCAAGTAAGAAGTTACATTTTTATTTATGCCAACATACCACGCACAATTAGTTTTTTCCAGGTAAAAGTAATTGAGATTTAGATAAATATACAAGTACAAAGTTAAAAACTATAAGTCTATAACGTTCTGTTGAAGCACAAAGTTATATATACAAGAAAAGTTAAACAAGCATATATGACTAGCTGAAGCACACAGATTCTGATCACAAGAGCCAGAACACAACAATAATTTTATCGAAGAAAGTTACACAAATACAGCTGCACATGTACTAACTAATTTGGTGGACGTTTATTATAGTGAGGACTAATCGTATTATTTCAACATTTGAACACAGTTTCTTGCTTCCTGGCAAGAAACTAATCTAGTGGTTGAACATGCTTACTTTCATCCTGCAAACGAAAACAAGCTAGCTTGAGTAGGAATTGCATGTGTAATTCATAAAAGCAACGCGTATGTAAAATATTCATATGTAAGCACACTGTCTAATGAATGATGATAATGACTCACCTCAAGGTTGGCAGGCATCAGGTGAAGCCTGTACATGCCCTCTGCTAAAATATGCCTGGGCATTTTCTTCGATTTTCTCAAGGCTATGAAGAAAAGGTAAAAAACATCATTCATTAATAATAACACAATTTCATGATTCAAATTCTAGAAAAGAAAGAAAATAGGTTTCCAAATCATTATAGCATGATAAAACAAAAATCAAATCCTTGTACTTGAAAAACCTTTCCTTCATTCTGCAGATAGTCTGTTCATCACTTTTTAAAGCCAAATAATGATGTTTCAAGTCTAAAATTGATGTGACTACCATCTATTTAATTAGTTACTAAATCACCAAATTTCTTTTTTTTTCTTTTCATGTTATGAATCAAACTTCTAAAGGTAATACCCTTATTAAAGTAATCTATATAGCCATGGTATACAGTGTATACTTGAGCTATAAAACATCACCTTGTCTCAAATATATGTGAACTCCCAATTAACCCACACTTCCATTTACATAATTCCTGGTTTTCTTTTCAAGAAGTTAAGAATACATTGTAAAAAAAACAATTTAATTGGGATAGACATATTACCTATAGATGTAATTAACCATAATCCCACCACTCTGACTCAAGCATTTTTCTGATCGATCTGCCATCCAATTCAGTCTCCCAATAATCTGGTACAGAATATATTTCAAGGTTATTAAATTGTGTAGAAAGAAGATTATAATCTCACTTGATTGCAGAAATTTACACATTTATAGAGAGATTAACATAGCAACATTACAAGAAATATTACAAAATTACACCCTAAAATATTTTTGTGTTTCACATAAGATTTCAAGTAACTGTGTCTGAAATCATACATTTTATACAAAATTAATACCCAGTCCAGTTTAATTTAAGATAAAAAGGTGAAAAAACTGTAAATGCACTGGAAGTATATTTTGTAAAGTAAATCAGGCATACCTCTTTCATCCTTTTATCAGACCAATATATGTGAAACAATGACATTGTATAAAAAATCCATTTCCGCGATGTGCTAATGATAATTCATTTACTTTAAGTTATCTTTAGCCGTGTTTGTTGCAAATGGTGACCAGCACTTTGCTATAGAGAATCTGGATATCAGATACTTGATTTTTACTTAAGTTTACTAGATATACATGTATAAGAATGAAAATTTTCTACCACTGTAATAATGCAATAGGTTTCCATCCATCTTGGTGCTCTGTTCAAATATATCCTTTTGCGGAACTACAAAAAGCCTTCTTAGGACAACAAGTAATTGATTCACAGTCCAGAGCTTAATTACTAAGCAGCTGTCTAGAGCAGGAATATTAATGAACAGACAATGCGTGCAAGTTTTCTAAATGCAAGTAATCTTCTTATCCATTACCCAGGGTGAAGATGAGATAAGATCCCCACAGATGATCGCATAGATATTTTGTACTGCATTTCAAGTTATGCACAACAAAAGATCATAAAAAAGACCAAAAGTTCAGAAACATGCCAGATTTTAACCTCTTGCCGCATGTTTTCTATTTTATCTAAAAGAGAATCTAAATATGTTCCTACAGGTTAATTGTAAATATCAAAAGGAACACCCTGAACTTTCCATAAGAGGCAATTCATATCTGCCACTATCCCATCACACAATAGATACCACAAGGCACATGGATTTTCTTCTACTCCATCTAAAAGGATTTTCATAGCTACAGAGTTCTAGATACTAATGTTTTATTTTTAGTTTCTTATAATGCAGCAGTTATGACAGGTAAAGAGAATTTTACTAATCATTCTTTGATGTATAGATATTATAGGGAATTAGGGATTGAGATCATAATACTCAAATCCCTATAGGGAAAGTCAGTCCTATCTGAAAGCCTAAAGGATATAGGCGGATAACGTAAGCTTGGAATTTATAGGCAGTGTCATTGACAGTTTTAAATACACCTCAAACTTACAGTCCAGATCTACCTCATGACAATTTTCACTTACATCATTGGAAATTGAAGCTTCGTTATAAAATCCAGACCTAAGCTAAATTCCTCTCGATAACCCTGATCAGAAAACCCCAGGTATGTAATAGTCAGAAGTACCTAAGTTTGCCCCTATAAAGGCTTCAAAATAAATCCAGCTTATCATCAATGTAAGATTTACGTACACCCTTTCATTATGACATCCTTCTCAAGCCAAACAGTCCTCAGGTTTATGGCTAGGCAATACAGGATCCTAGATATCGTTCCCACCACTTATTCCACACTTCCGACCAGGTTGTGGCTTAATACCGGTTGGCATGCCCCAAATCCAAATTCCACTGGTGCAAAGTGTCATAGGTCAATTCAACAACTACCACAGGTCAATTCAAAAGTCGCGGGTGCTTATGAACTCATTAGGAATGAATTTAGACTTATAATGGCTTTGAATTACCTAAGTTATTGAAGTGAGATTTACATGTACGGTGAAAACATGTTGTAATTAGTTGTATCAAGTTAATATCAGTGTCAAGAAGTTGCAGGCATGAGCTACAGTACGAAGTTTATGCTCACATACCGCTCCATTCTGTAAGTGAAAATTTCCAACAGAGTCCAAAGCCTTTCCCCTCTTCTTTTCTTGCAGAAGGTACCTGATTCGCAGAAATAATTCATTGTAAGCAAAACAAACCAATGAAAAAGGAATCTACATTCAATTGAAGCAAGGACTTGTTCCTTCTACATTTGAATAATCCACATGGAAGTGGTTGCTATGACAACGGAAACTAAAATAGATTTTAAAACTGGTTTCATATGATCCAAAGGAAGATGAAAGTGCTAAGCTGATTTAATAGTGGGTTATCAATTTGCAATTAAAGAATCCTAAGTTTACTTCCACATAAATGTCTGCACTTTCAACCATTAAAACTTCCGGTCAAGATAATCATGGACACCTATAGAAACAAATTTTAGGATCTTTCTTATACCATATTTATACCTTGCACAAAGTCGTAGCAAAGGAGTTCTAAGTGCAGTGATCAAATTATCAGATTTAGTCCACTCGTGGTTGGTTGAAGTCAACAAGGTCAGCATGATTTCCATGCCATTTTTTCCACCAGCTATCTCCCTGCAAGAAACATATTATTAACAGCATAATAAATAAGATGCTATGCCTCTCCTAATAATTGTGTTTCTCAAAGCAACAAATTCAAAGTGTAATTTGGTATAGGCATTCAACATTTAAGTATTGAAAACTGTTGTATTTATTCATTATCACTATTCCTTTATACAGGTAATCTTATCCTAGTAACTAGGTACTTGAATGTTTGGTGCAATAATAGCTATCCAGATAGGGAGTCTGCGTGTAGCAGTGTAAGAACTAATGTTGTGTTTGGTTGGGGAGATTGAAATGGAATGGAATGGAATGAGATTTGAACTAATATTGGGTGAATTTTCAAAAATTTCATTCTTTCCCCCATTCCATTCCTATTTGTCAAAAGTATTAGTTGTCCCTAATTAGATGTAGATATATTAGTTATATTAATAATATATTAGCTGTCTTAACAGATTCAATGCTATTGTCCATGTAAATATTTACTTTCCATAATTAGGGAATAACAGCTGTTGTAAAGGCTGAAAATCTGTTCATTAGCTGTATTTTAGGAAAGATTTCAGCTTGTAATATTGATACATAATGAGGACACTCCAGCAATGGGGGACATACATTTTTTCCCAAACTCGTTCTCTTTTAATATTCTTGTCGTGGTATCAGAGCCATAATTCTGATCTGCCTCTTGTTTTCGCTCAGTTCTTGTTCATTGTTCTTGTTTCTTGATAAAATTTCTTGTTCCTGGTTACTCTTGGAAATCATGTCTTTAGACAAGTTTGACACTCTCTTGGTTCGTCTTAATGGTAAAAATTATTCGGCATGGGCATTTCACTTCCAGATCTTTATCAAAGGGAAAGATTTATGGGGTTATGTTACTGGCAGCACTCTAGCTCCGGACAAAGAAAAAGACAAGGCTGGATATGCTCAGTGGGAGACTAAAGATGCACAGATCATGGGCTGGTTGCTAGGATCCGTTGAGCCCAACATTATACTGAATTTAAGGCCTTTCAAGACTTCAGCTGAGATGTGGGCTTATCTCAAGAAGATTTACAGTCAGCAGAACACTGCTCGTCGTTTTCAACTAGAGCATGACATAGGCAAACTTCAACAAGATAACCTCTCAATATCTGAATTTTATTCTTCCTTCATGAATTTATGGGTTGAATACACTGATATCGTTTATGCTACTGTTCCTGCTGAAGGTCTTAAGTCAGTTCAAGATGTCCATGAAACTACTAAAAGAGATCAATTTCTTATGAAATTGCGATCTGAGTTTGAAGCTACTAGGTCTAATCTTATGAATCGAGATCCTCTTCCCTCTTTGGATACATGTCTCAATGATTTACTTCGGGAGGAACAACGCCTTCTCACTCAAGACACCTTGAAAGAACAGAAATCTGAGTTAGTTCATGTGGCGTATGCAACACAAGGTAAATCTAAAGGCAGGGATATGCGCAATGTTCAGTGTTTCTCTTGCAAAGGTTTTGGACATTATGCTTCAAATTATTCCAAAAAGTTTTGCAATTATTGTAAGAAAGATGGACATATAATCAAGGAATGTCCCATTCGTCCACCAAAGAAATCTGAGACAGCCTACACAGCAGCCTTGGTTGGATCCTCAAGTACTAGTGGTCTGGTGAATACTGAACATGCGACACGAAATGCCACTGCTCCTGTTCAACCTGTAACCCCTGAAATGATTCAACAAATGATCATTTCTGCATTTTCTACTTTAGGACTTTCTGGTAAATCTTCTCTCACATCTCCTACTTGGTATTTTGATTCTGCAGCTTCTAATCATATGACAAACAACACAAATTATCTTACAAATATAAAGAAATATTGTGGAAATCTTGAAATCGGTACTGCAGATGGAAGTCAGTTACCTATTACAGCAACCGGTGATATTTCTTCCTCTTTAACCGATGTCTTTGTCTCTCCTGCCCTTACCACTAATCTTATTTCTGTCGGTCAATTGGTTGAAAATAATTGCAAAGTTACATTTTCAAAATCTGGTTGTCTTGTGCAGGATCAGCAGTCAGGGAGGGTGATCACGAGGGGGCCTAAAGTTGAACGTCTTTTTCCTATCCAATTTCCTTCATCTCCATGCCGCTCCTTTCCCATTGTGCCTTGTAATTCTGCCCGTGTAGTAGATAACCATGCATGGCATAAGCGTCTAGGACACCCTAATAATAATGTTCTTCGTGGTTTGTTGAAATCTGGGGTACTTGGGAATGAAAAGTTATCTTCTCTTAGTTCTGTCCAATTTGATTGCAATTCTTGTAAGCTTGGAAAAATCAAAACTTTACCATTTCCCATTCATACATCTAATGCAACTCAAACTTTTGATTTAATACATAGTGATGTTTGGGGTATGTCACCAGTTGTTTCTCATGCCAACTATAAGTACTTTGTCACATTTATTGACGATTATAGTCGTTTTACTTGGATTTATTTTCTTCGTTCCAAAGCTGAAGTACTTTCGGCCTTTAAGATCTTTCATGCATATGTTCAAACACAATTCAAGACGAATATTAAAATTCTTCGATCAGATAATGGGGGAGAATATATGTCTCATTCATTTCAAGAATTTTTACAAGCCAATGGCATAATCTCTCAACGGTCTTGTCCTTCAACTCCTCAACAGAATGGGGTAGCTGAAAGAAAAAACCGTCATCTTCTTGATGTTGTACGTACCCTTTTGTTAGAATCATTTGTGCCCTCTAAATTCTGGTGTGAAGCACTCTCCACTGCAGTATACCTCATAAATAGGTTACCTTCATCATCATTAAATCATGTTTCACCTTTCACTCGGTTATTTGGTCATACTCCGGATTATTCTGGTCTTCGTACTTTTGGATGTGTATGTTATGTTCATCTTCCTCCACATGAACGCACAAAACTCACAGCTCAATCAATAAAATGTGCTTTCTTAGGATATGCTCTACACCAAAAAGGATTTCTCTGCTATGATCCTAATTTACGACGTATTCGGGTTTCAAGAAATGTAATTTTCTTAGAAAACCAGTATTTTTTCTCTATCTACAGTGATCATCCCCCTTCATTTTCAGTTGTACCTTTTTTTACAAATTCTTCTGCAGATTCCTTATCCACTTCAGTGTCTTCGAATTCCCAACCTCCCTCTAAACCACTCTTGGTGTATCAAAGACGCCCTAAAGCCGTGCAAAACCAGGACACCACATTAGAAATTGCAGATGATGATCCAAATCCAGCTACTCATCATGTTCAAGCTGCCCCACCCCCTCAAATTGATTCCCCTGTTGCTGATCTTGGTCAAGCACCTGCACCTGTCACTCGTAGACGTAGCACTCGGGTTAGTCAGCCTCCTGATAGGTATGGTTTTTCTAATCCTGTATCATTGTCAACCACTGTGTCTGCCATTCCTATTCCAAAATCATATAAACAGGCAATGAAGCATGAGTGCTGGCGGGAAGCTATTGAAACAGAGCTTCTTGTCCTTGAAAAAAAACAAACATGGGATGTTGTAGCTCGTCCCTCTTCTGTGAAACCTTTGGGCAGCAAGTTTGTGTTCTCTGTAAAACTTCATCCAGATGGCTCAGTTGAGCGTTATAAGGCTCGACTAGTAGTTCTTGGAAACAAACAAGAGTATGGCATAGATTACGAAGAGACTTTTGCACCGGTAGCCAAAATGACCACTGTGCGAACCATACTAGCCCTTGCTGCGTCTCAATCATGGAAATTGTCTCAGATGGACGTAAAGAATGCTTTTTTACATGGTGAACTCAAGGAGGAAGTTTATATCACGCTTCCCAATGGTATGCCTATTTCACCTAATCATGTTTGCAAACTAAAACGCTCTTTATATGGTTTGAAGCAGGCACCCAGAATTTGGTTTGAGAAGTTTAAATCCACTCTACTTGGTTTTTCATATAAACAAAGTAAATATGACTCCTCCCTTTTCCTGCAAAAGACAGGTAAAGGTATAGTCATGCTTCTTGTCTACGTGGATGATATCCTTGTCACTGGTTCTGATGTACAAGCCATTGATCATCTCAAAAATTTGTTACATTCTACTTTCCAAATGAAAGATCTTGGTCAGCTCCATTACTTCTTAGGATTAGAGGTACATCATCGACCACAAGGTATCTTCTTGAACCAACACAAGTATATCCAAGATTTGGTTGAATTAGCTGGACTAAGAGGTGCTGCTTCTGTTGAAACTCCGATGGAAATTAATGTGAAATATTGTAGAGATGAAGGACAACTACTTTCCGATCCTACTTTATATCGGAAGTTGGTTGGCAGCCTTATATATCTCACTATCACTCGGCCGGATATCTCTTATGTTGTACATATTGTAAGTAAGTTCATGCAATGTCCTCGGCATTTCCATCTATCAGCAGTCAAACGCATCATTAGATACATCCTTGGAACTCCTAATCGTGGCCTGTTCTTCCCCACCGGTTCTTCACTCAAGCTTCAAGCATACAGTGATGCAGATTGGGCTGGATGCCCAGACACTCGAAAATCTATTACTGGTTGGTGTATGTTTCTCGGAGACGCCCTTATTTCATGGAAATGCAAAAAGCAGAACCGTGTGTCGAAGTCATCCACAGAAGCAGAATATCGTGCCATGTCCGCTGCTTGTTCTGAGATTATCTGGCTACGTGGGCTCCTTGCAGAACTAGGGTACTCCCAAGTCCAACCAACTCCATTACATGCTGATAACACCAGTGCTATTCAGATTGCAGCTAACCCAGTTTCCCATGAACGCACCAAACACATCGAGGTTGATTGTCACTCTATTCGAGAAGCCTTTGATCACCTGGTCATTTCTCTTCCCCATATCTCTACCACTCTACAAATTGCTGATATTTTCACTAAATCGATGTCACGTCAGCGACACAACTTTCTTGTTGGCAAATTGATGCTTGTAGATTTACCAGCAGCATCAATTTGAGGGAGGGTGTCAAAAGTATTAGTTGTCCCTAATTAGATGTAGATATATTAGTTATATTAATAATATATTAGCTGTCTTAACAGATTCAATGCTATTGTCCATGTAAATATTTACTTTCCATAATTAGGGAATAACAGCTGTTGTAAAGGCTGAAAATCTATTCATTAGCTGTATTTTAGGAAAGATTTCAGCTTGTAATATTGATACATAATGAGGACACTCCAGCAATGGGGGACATACATTTTTTCCCAAACTCGTTCTCTTTTAATATTCTTGTCACTATTAACCTAGACTAAAACTCAAACCCTCCATTTTGAGATGGAATGCTCCATTCTCCTTCTTACTCATTTTCTTGTCAATTCTCGTCATAGAAATTTTGCATTCACTAATCTTTTTTCAAATCTCTCTTTCTACCTCAATTATTTTCTTCTCTTTTTACTCATTCCACTCCATTCCATTCCAATCTCACCAACCAAACACAACATAAGTGGACAAGAATTTGAAGAATTAATCACTCACGTAATATGTCAGAAATAGAGAACCAATGACATAAATCAATAAAACACACACAAACAGTACTATCTATGTACCAACGATATGAAAATATAGTTAATAATGTAGTATATAAAATACACGAATATATATCACATTTTTGCGTCATGGAAAAGTTAACAGGTCAAACAACTTTCCATGACAGTGTTTTATGTAGCAGAGGTTTGCGTTTTTTGTACTTTTTTAATCCATATATTATCTATTTCTTCGATTTAAAACAAAAAATTACCAACTCTTCTCCCTGTGGTTGGTCAAGCAACAATAATTTTCCTACCGATCCTGAGTTTCTTGTTATTTATAGATAGATAACTTATCCAAAGAGGATAGTTTATCTTTAGCAACAAAAATATTGAGCATAGATGAGAACTAATTTTGCAGCATAAGTACTTTCCAGTTCTCTGGGGAATATGAAGAAGAAACTTTACATAGTTTTCCAGGGACATAGGTTGGTCTAGCAGAACCAGTTCAAGGGCCTCTTAGGAATCAGGATACTTTTCTTAATTATGACTAATTGCTGATGGGGTGATTAAATTAGGGGATTGGGTTCATGGCATTTTAACCCGGTTATCGAAAATCGGAATGTTATTCCCATGTGTTGATGTTTGGTTGCGGGCTTTAATTGGTTGTAATGGAAACCTCCTTCCCATTAGCCGGTAGCTCAGACCCTACTTAACCCATTGGATTTCAAATCATTCCCTTTCCGATCCCCCCTCCTTCCCATCAATAATTTACATGCCCCGTAGATCAATAGCATTCTATTTTGTGTGAAGATGAATGATGGCTATATTTGAGAAATGAATATACACTAGAATATATCATTGTGAAATCTGATAACAAGAAGGAAATGGATTGAATATCTCTGCAACATATGATGAAATCGTGTCAATATCAATGGGACACCATTATCCCGATAGATCATTTCTTCAGAAAGGAGAGTGGAGACGCATCATATTCATAGTATAACTTGATAATGATACGTGAAGATACAACTAGATTAGGGAACTTCCCTTCTTTTAATAATTTCAAACTTCACACAAAAAACAAAAAAAAACTTGATTCATAATTCATAGCATAATCATTCAGTATATTTGCAAAACAAAAGCTAAGCAATTGTAGTTAGGGCTGTCAAAAAAATTTGAAAAATCCGATATCCGTTCGAAATATCTGTACTCGAAATAAAGCGAATATTGTCCGTATCCAAATTCCGAAATAATTCTAATATTATCCGTATCCGAGTCAGACTATTTCAGATACGAATATGAATATAGGCACGTCCGTATCCGATAATATCCGAATCTGAAATTAAATATATATGATATATAATTTGTAATTTATAATTTATTATGTTCATTTTATATTATATTTCTTTATTTATTAATCAATATATTTCTCTTATAGACACGCATATATATCATATAAATTTAATATTTTATAAGATAAAAAAGTTATATTTAAAATTTAAAAAGATATGTTAAAACATTTTCAAAAAAGAAAAAAAATAGAATTCAGATTCGGATATTATCCGTTATTATTCATCGAATTCGGATTCTGATAATTTTTACTAAACATTTTCGGATTCGGATGCGGATTCAACTTTTCGAATTCGGAGGACCAGAACCGAAATATCCGTTTGACAACCCTAACCATAGTTTTCGGATGCATATAATGGAACCCAACAGACATCAAGGATTAAATATTCGGCAAGTCTACAATATTGGCACTTAAAGTTTTGAGTTCAGGGGCATTACTAATGTTGAAATAAGATGCACTGCAACAAAAAGCCAGCAACTACTACTATTAGATAAATGACCGTAACATAATCAAAAAATAATATTTACAAAAAGACTTGGTCGAGTAACTCTAATTTCTTATTATTCTGCTATTTTTTCCCTTCTTAAAATGTAGTTAATATTACGAAACTCACAATGATGAGTCTAGAAGTGCTGTTTCCTCTTCTGACTCGAGCATGTTTTCTTGAAAGGTATCAGCTGATGCCAATTTTGGTAGGAGCCATTGCAAGAATCCAGGGATTGGGCTAAGTGTTGCAAATGTCTGTTTACAAAGAATAAACCAAACTTATGAAGCGTTTTGGAAAGAGCAATATAAAAGCATACCACATGATTAGTGTGATAAGATGACCTAAAACTTGCAAAAGCAAAAGCCATAAAACAAAATCTGATATCTTGCTCCTCAACATCCTGTGAAGGATCTTATAGACACTGCTAAAGTTAAGTAAAAAATTACAATCCCAATCTCAGCACTCCAACATAGACAAAGTACGTATAGCAGTAATTTCACAATTCAATCAATGATTAATTATGTAGGGGATATGTGCACAGACACAAAGCTAGACTAGTAGTTAAAAGTTCCTTGAAGAATATCAATCTAAACATTGTTAATGGATTAGCAAAATTTGGTGCTACCACTTCAAAACTATAGTAGCAAATATGAACAAAAGATCTTACAGATATATTTGGCATGTCTTTCCTAACCACATCAATTACACGCTTTATAAGGAACTTCCCTAAGTTGATTCCTGCCAAACCAGGCTGCCAATTTCCACAAATAATCCAGGTCAGACACATGGAAAAAAAATTACTGTCACATGTATACTTAATAGGAGAGCGAAGTAAAAAGAGAGACAGAATACAGATTTGGATCTTCATCTTAGATTATACTCCGATACTCTAAACTTTTAATATCAAAAACACCAACTAAACAAACAAATTGCACAAAAGCAGAGCTGGATGCAAACTTACCTGAATTTGTATGATCTCTCATCTATATAAGTAACTCTAATTCTAGACCATTTAAGCATTTCCCCTCCAAAAGAACAACAGCTTATAAATTGCATAGGTAATTTAAGGACCCTATAAAGGCCTTTAACAAAATACTTATCATATTCAACTCCGGTTTCGTGTAAATATTTAACACCTCCTGTCAAGATATCACATTGCTAAAGATGCATTTTAAAGCAAATCCCAGTATCAAATTTAATTTAATAGTTGAAAAGAACATATAAAACAAAGGAAGATTTAATTTAATAGTTGAAAAACCTAAAACGACATATAAAACAAAACAGAGGAAGTATTTCATAAAAACTACCTGGGAAGATGAAATAGAATAAAATAATGCGCATGTTGCCTCATGTTCAGGAATTGGAGGATCATCCCACAAAACTTCCTGAATTAGACAGAGGGATGTGAGTATATGTTACTGGGAACACTTGAGAAGTAGTAAAGACTATAGATTTTTCTAACCTGTATTGTGTGAGCTACATTCTTCATAAGTGCAACTTCAATAAATATAAGTGGTTCACCTGAAGAAGCATCTTATCTGTTATAAATGGTTAACTTATGATACTTTTGATAGCATAGCATCTAAAAATGGAGTATAAAATAGAGACTGCCTTGGCCAACTGAGTTAAACTAATGCTTATTGACACTGTTAAACTAATGTACATTAGCAAAATATAAAATAAACGGTAGCACTAAACCCAAAAAGCAGACTAATCTCAAGTTTATGTCAAGTTCACCCTATAAGATTATGAAGTTCAATTTGGTATCTGATATAAATTTTATGATAATTAAGGAAATTCTTGTTACTGACATGTCGGTCAATCAATCATACTCGAGAATTTAGGAAGTCATGTAATGTCACACTTTTTTGTTAAGAACATTTATATATAAGTGATAGAAGACACAATAGCGTATTAAGGTGTAGGCACCAACTGCATACTATAACATTTGTAAATAATACATGCATAAATTAGATTGATACTTTGGAATTTTAACATATTATAAACATATTACAATAAAAATTTCAAGTAAACAACATTATTTGTTCTAAAAAAGAATTGACTAACTTTTCTATCACATCATAATAAATTTTACTTAATATCTGAATTATCTATTATCTATTGTGGATATCTGTGTTTATGATATACGGATATGGTGGAAAAAAATAAACTAGAAAAGAAATAGTATGCTCACCCGGAATCGCTGGATGTAGGTATCCGAAACAACGACGTCCTACTCCAAGCCTTCTCTTTAGATCTAAAAGATTGCTGATAGGATGCACTGCCTGTGCATACATTTACAATGTTATACAACTCACTTTTCACAAGGTTTACTTAGGTGACCAATCCAGGTGAATGGAAATACCTCATAATGAACAATCTTTTCCAGCAAAGATGCAGGGTCATCCCATGTGATCTGGTGAAGCTCTAGGTTGGCGGGACTAAGCCAAGTAATAAGCTTCTCTCTCAAGTTGGATTCAAGTGCTCTTAAAGATGCAATATTTTCCTCCCTGAATTTTGAAAGGGATCATATAACAACCCAAACCCACAACTGAATGCATACAGGGCCCAACAACCCACCACAAGTCAGCCCAAAAAGCTAGCAAATTGGTATACATTAGTTATTGACTTGTCCTTATAAAGGGCCCAAACATACTCTTTTTATTCGACGTGGGATGTTACAAACACCCCACCTTATTGGGTCGACGTCCTCGTTGAGCCCACAGACAAACTTACGGAAATCGGGCAGTGCCTTAGCCATGGTTGTCACGGCGCTCGACTAGTCGCGAGTCGAGCTAGGATAGTCGACTGAAACCACCGACTTGAAAAAATTGATATTTCGGCCGACTAGTCGACTGACTGGTCGACTAGTCGACTGACTGATCGACTAGTCGACTAGTCGAGCCGACTAGTCATATGGGCTGTCGACTTGTTCAAAAAACCCGGTCAAACCCAGTCAAACCTAGTCATATAAATAAGATTTTAACCTAAAAACAACAAATTATAACCTAATTTAGCAGCTACAAAGCCAAAAAAAAGTGGAGAGAGCGGGGATAACAGCAGCAACGACCCAGACCAAGTAACCTAGTTCTTCCTTCACAAATCACAAGTAAGTTTCTTCTCTCTTCTTTTATATGTATGTATACATATATATAAGTGTATGTATACATTTATATAAGTGTTCAAAACTATATATAGTCATATAGATATATAACTATATATATATAATATGTATGTATATTATCAATTAAGAATTTAAGATTGTTTCCTTACAAGTATTTTCCTTACATGTAGTTATGTAATCTATTACTTATTATCCTATTTCAGTGTTTTCTTAGTTTGTTACATGTTACATGTAGTCGTGACTAATATTAACCTATTTTGGTGATTGCTCTATACTCTGTGCCTCTGTTTTCTTTTTGACAGCTTACAACATGACAGATTCAACCGTAGAAACTTATGATCCATCCAAGGATCCTACTCGGAAGGCTAAATCCAGTGACCCGGCATGGAAATATGGATTTTGTAAGTAGGCAAGTAATTATTGAATTAGTTAATTAGAGTACTAAATAGTGATTTGTTTATTTTTTAGATTCACACAAAAAAAAGGAATAGATTGGAGCATCAACGTCTAAATGATTTGGTGTATATTCAATACAATCGAAAAATTGCAACAAGGTTCCAAAAGAGACGTGAAGAGGGAAAAGATTTTAATCCATTGGTTTTAGAAGATTTTCAATGGGACAATGAGTGGGTGAATGGAGAAATTATTGATCCTGTTGATAATGATCTATGGGATGCTGTAGATGAAGCCTTGGATGCATCAAAAAATCTTGAAGGTCGTCGTAGTCGTAGGCGGGCTAATACATCTTCTCAAGTGGATACCGTGAATATTGAGGTTGAGATGTTAGCAGAGGTTGAAGAGCATCAACCTATCATACTGAATGATGATGAGAACGTAGAAGATGATTTTGGAGATAGACCACCAAACAATAATAGTGAGAGAAATGACGAAACCCGTGCGCGAGATAATATTTTAGATCTCTATCATGATATCTAAAATCTAAAATCTAAATATTTTAGTTTAACATTTGTTGATAAGATTGTGAGTTTATGATGTTTATTTGATCAGGTTTTAATCATCTTTATAATTCTGCATTTGCTTTTTGTAGTTTTTGCTTTTTCGCCTTTGTTTTTTCTGTTTTTCTAACCAGAGAAACATGTGAATTATTGCAATGATGCAATCTGTCTAGTGTCCATATATTTTCAGTTCATTTACAGGTACAAATTGTTAAATCTGTAGGTTTTTCGCCTCTATTTTCTAATTCAAATTTTCTGTTTTTGTTCCAGAGCACTTGAGCTTGAGTGCAGTACATTGTTGGTTACTTCGTTTGGTTGTTGGCCTGTTGCATTGCAGAATAAATTACAAGTTTTGGATAAGTCATAAATCTTAAAACTAAAGAATTATATAAGTATATAACATATATAGTTAAACAAATATAACATATATAGTTTATTAATTAAATTATATATATATATAATTTGTCGACTAGTCGACGACTAGTCTCGACTAGTCAGACTAGTCGACTAGCCGAACCTCCATCGACTCGACTCGACTGACCGCCGTGACAACCATGGCCTTAGCACTTCCGGCCCCGGGCCGGGTATGGCTCTGATAACATTTATAACAACCCAAGCCCACAACTGAATGCATACCGGGCCCAACAACTCATCACATGTCAGCCCAAAAGAGCTAGCAAATTGCTATACATTAGTTATTGACTTGTCCTTATAAAGGGTCCAAACATGCTCTTTCTATTCAATGTGGGATGTTACACATCAAATGATGGAAAGCCCTCAATCTATTTACCTTCTGAAGGAAGATTTAAAAAACGAAACTAATAATTTGTGTAGTTTAGATTACGTGGATAGAAAGGAGAAAAATATATCTACTTCTGCATGTCTTGAAAAATATCAAGCAACCATTTGAATGCAGAAAAAAGAAGATTGAAGTAATTTTTTTGTTATTGTTCTTTATTCTTTTGTTATAGAAAACATAGAATAAATCTACACAGACAAGCATATTATAAGAAAGGGATGTAAAGCTTAGAAAACAGAAAATTATGCAAATTATAAGTCATTAATTTCCAGGCCAAAACAATCTTTTAGAGTATGTTTTTCAAGTCGTTATTAAATTCTAATGTTCAAACTCCACTTTGTGTATATCTTACTTTTCATTATTTTAATTGAGCAAAACCATTAAGATATGTTTTGATTAAAAAAAACTTTGGATTTTCTGCTACGGAATATGTCAATAAGGACAGAATATGTCAAGAAGGAATACAGAGACCTACTTCAAAGTCTAATAACTTATACAGTAACAGTATTGGCAAGGTTCATTTAAGTGTTTTAAAATGGCAAACCGATTCAAGTTTTTACCATCACATAGCTGGTCATAAAGACATATATTACGTAAAGACATTTCAAGATATTATGTTCCTGAATCAAGAAGAAGGTTCATACTCCATAACGAGGGGATAACCTTACGCGAGAATAGATAAAATATCAGCTCGAATAACGGACAAGAACTTCAATCCTCCGGGGTGACTGTTGAGCCGTTCGAACAGGACTTCATACGTTGGCTTAAGAGCATCTTTCAAGTGTCGCTCGATCCGATAAAAGTTGGAAAGTGATCCTTCGTCTTCAGCTTTTTCACCTAAACCTAATAGTTAGAATCGCAACACTTACGACAAATATTGATTCAGGTACCATCAAAACAATTACCAGCAGGTAGCTGAATTTCAAGATATTGCTTCATCAATTCACGAACTTGAATCCTGTAAACATCATATTGTCTTGCAAGTAGAAGAAGTAATATTTTTTGCGGTTCCCGGGAAAGGCAGAAATAACCCTGCACAACTGACACATAATTAGTACTCTTATTTTGCACCACGCTAGAACTAGTTTTGCCATTAAAAATTCACCTTTGAGAAATCCGTTAGTGCTGCATCCACATTTTCTGTATTATCAGTTGATATAGCCGAATGCATGGATGCCTTAACTTGATCAAATTCTCTGTAAACGATACACTACAACCAAATAATGTGCCGTAAAAAGCAATACTAACTAAACTAATTTAACAATATACAAACATATAACACATGTATAATAAGAAAGTGCACCTGATCAAATTAATAGACAACCGCTCCCGAGAGGACTCTTGGTTTCCATCCCGATTATCACGAATAGGAAACTGGATTTGATTAATATTACTCTAAACACACAGAAATTAGAGTTAAGTATCAAGACGATCATGTCCCTCAAAACATGTCTCCACATATATATAATACCTTATAATCTCCCAAATCTACAAACACTAATCCTATATATATCAAATTTTATATGAATTATAATCAATATCCTTGTGTCATAAAATGAACAATTACATAGAATGATTTAAATATATGAATATGGAGGTAAATGAATACATACAGCAGCAGCAGGGATGCTAGGCCTCATTTTTGTGCGCAACAAAACAGCAAGACCTTTCTTGTTCATGTAAATATATGTATATGTATATGTATAGATAGATTACTAGTTAGGGGGTCTGCAATGGCACAAGCAGGAAAGCTAGGGTTTGACCTTGATTCAATTTAGGAATAGTATGTGATTGACAATTGAGAATTTGCCATCGCTATTACAATTTCAATTCAAATGATCCAATCAGAACAATTTTTGTTGGATAATAGTGTAGTGTTTTGCACATATGTTGTCCAGGCCTCCTAGTTATACGGGGAAATAAAAGGATCTTGTGATAATATCCCAGATGATCGTCTTGTGATAATAGTGTAGTGTTTTGCACAAATGTCGGATAATTTAGAATAATGGTATTTTTTAATTAAAAAAAAGTTAGGAATCCCAAAAATTGTCTCAAAATTTGTCTCAGTTGTCACGTATGTAATTGTTAATTTTTCTAACAATAATATGAGACCCAGCGTACATATATATATATATATGTATCCACGAATTAAAACAAGACATGTATCATATCATATCATTTATAAAAAAAATTAAAATAATTTTTGGGGTCACTAGCATTACTATTTTTTATTACTTAAATTTTGTGTTTGGATGCAAAAAGGAATGGAATAAAATTCAATAGGTGAAATTCAAAAATAATAATAGAGATTTAAAGAAATATTTGTAAAAAATGAAAAACTGCAAATTTGTTATGATAAAAAATGTGGAAAAAAAACATATATGAAAAGGAATGAAGCATTTTTTTCTCAAATTGGGAGTTTTAGTTCTAGTTTAAGTTGTTAAAAATTGAATGGAGTTAGCAATGAAAAATGAAAGATTCAAAAATAATAATAAAGATTTTAAAAAATATTTGTAAAAAATAAAAGAGTGCAAATTTGTTATGATAAAAAATGTGAAGAAAATAGATATGAAAAGGAATGGAATTTTTTTTCTCAAACTGAGAATTTTAGTTCTAGTTTAAGTTGTTAAAAATTGAATGGAGTTAGCAATGAAATTTTTGGATATCTACTCGTATTGTAATTCAAATTCCATTCAACTTCTTTCAATTTCATTAATTCTAACCAAACATAATAAAAGAGATTCAACAATTAAAATATATGGGAAATAAATTGAGGAGAGTTCAGTACCACTCATACTTTATATCTGGCACAAAATGGTTGATTTTTGCTAACACGAGTGAGGCAGACTATTTGCCGATCTATGCACATAATAAACTACAACATTATTAATATGTTTAAATAAATTAAGAGTCTTTCAAGTGTTTGCATATATGCACGAATTAAACACTAATTTTTATGAGTTTGACTCATTTTAATTGGTGAAATTTTTATGTATACTGGATCCATCATTATTAATTAATAGGAAACTAATAAAAATTTGACAACTAAATTTCTAATATGTGTTCATGTGCACACACTAGAAAAATCGATAAATTAATGCAATGATTAACAATTGTATAAAAAGAAAATTTGTCTAAATTTTTATGCACTGCTTCAATCATGAGTTTCGTATTTGTTTCAAATATGTATTTGTTAAATGCATTTTTTTACCAACATATTACTTTTTTAAAACTTATTGCTTCTGCTTTTTTTGGAGTTTTAAGAGACGATTTACAACATTTACTAACGTGTGGAACTTGTAATTCATGTGACTGGTTGTGTGGTATAATTTTTTCCCTAACATCTTTGATCTTCCTAATCATTTAACATCAATTTTTTTTTGCTAGGTTAATATATTTTTATAGAGAGGATAAGGGTGGAGTCAAGCTCCACCAAGACTCCAAAAGAGGAAAGTCAAGTTACATGCTCAAAGAGCTACCGAATTAAGGGATGGTGCAACATCAGCTAACACCAAAAACATCTATATTATAAGAACTTAAATTGTTGAAATAACACAATCAACAAACAAGGACATGAATTAAGCATTTGTAGGCAACATCCTACGCCTCTTAGTCGTGTTCTAGTGACCAAAGCAATCATCTTTACTTGAAGGCAGTCCAATGACCACCACATGGGTTGGTGGTTCAACATCATCTTCAGCATTAAGAGGATTTGGAGCATCTTCTTCTTCAACCACCTGATGGGCAACATCCTTTCCTTTGTCCACCCCACGCTTAGTCCGTTCTCGTTGACCTTCAGAAAATGCATTAGAATCCACCTCTAGAATCACTTGTTTACACTTACCTTTATTTGTTGCCTTATTCTCTGTTGATAGTCTCCTCTTGTAGACCATGCTAACCTCAAATTCTCTGTCTTTGCGTTCATGAGGTTGGGTCGAAGAGGGTTCGTTAGAAGCCTGGAGTTCATCCATATGAGGGATAATCGGGTAAGGAACATGGCCTCTAATTACGTCAGGTTTCCTGAAGGGAGGGATATTCATGAAAACAAGGCAATAGACACTAGGGTATTCAGTAGAAACGCACATTGAACACAGGCTATCTGGGGTAAGGTACTTGACAAGAACTCGGCTTTGAAATCGGCTAGTATGGCCAAGAAGAGGGACAAGTACAATTGTGGGTTTGGCACTTAGTGCATCAACTTCAACCAGAACAATGGCTTCAGGGGAAGAGTCCATATTTTGTACATTTCTCCAAGTTTGATTAGAAAACACCTTGGACTCTCCAATAGCAGTGCAGATGTCACAAAAGCCATCCATAGACCAATAGGTGAAAAGAATATTAGACAATGAAACCCAAACATCATGTTTAATCACATGAGAAAGACTATGAACATGTTTATACCAAAGGTTCAAATACAACCGGAAATCCCCTATCTCAAAGTAGCTAAACCTAAGAACTTTCTTGTAAGATTCAAATGTGTCAAACAACGATATACAATTGCAAATAAACCATTTAAGGGCTTCAAGCTTACATGTCCACTTGACTTGAACTGAACTGAATCCGGATGTGGTCTAATTGCTTCGCAGTTGACCATGGATTGTTCAAACCTTGTAAATCAAAGTGTTCATGAATTTTGCCCTCGCGAGAGTTTGACTTTCCATCAGGATGAGAAAAACCTTGGTCTTGAGTGAGCTTGGATTGCTCTCCCAAAGATTTCGAAGAGGCAGGTCCAGGCTTCCTTGGTAAGTTAGATCTATTAGGACAAGAGAATTCCAGGATGTGGTGTGTGAGACCAGTGTCATCACTGATGAGAAACGGATTAGCATGCGAACTTGGAGAATCCGAGTACGAAGAGATGAAAATGAGCGACATAGATGAGGAAGAGGCGGATCCAAAGGAGAAAAAAACCAGGAAGTGGGAAGGGGGCGGCGTAAGAAGGAGAGGAAGAAAGATGAATATGGTTAGAAAAAGATGAGAGAGAGGAAACAACTCTCATCGAAATTTACTGGGTTATTCAGCATCAATCTTGATCCAAAAAGTACATTTATTCAACGGGAATAACACACAATTAAACACGCATATCAAAAACTGTATTATTAATCCTCAATGCGATAAGATGTTGTTATAATTTAGAAACGAGCTATGTTGAGCGAGTAAAATTGGAATAAAAAAACATATGAATATCAATTTCTTTTTTGTGCAAGTACCACGAACATATTATTGTATGAATTGACACTTATTTTTAACTAGTACCACTGTTGTTGGAGACTTGCACGACAAACTCTCCATAAGAAATTTAAAATCTTGCTAGGCAACTTTAAATTCCATAACTTTTTAAAAACTCGATGGGACTTTGGATGCTCACATTCTAATTGTCTGTAACTACTGCGCACCTGATTATATATAATATAATCAAATTTGAAAAACTATTTTGATAAGAAAATTCGTCACAAACATTGAATTTGCAGTTTTTTTAATTTAATATTAATACATTATTAAAATACATATAATTTAGTGGTTAAAAAAAATATAATTTAGAAAAAATAATAACAATTTTGGTAATACATAAATCAACGTCTAATGCAATAAACGCAAACTTACATGCCAAATTATTGTATTTATAAATAACAAAAAATACATATTTTTAGCACTACATAAATAAAACAACTTTTTTCATTTATAATCTTCCAATAAAACCAAAGTTGTCATTTTCCATGGTTGTATACTAAAATTCAACTTAATATGTTACGGAGTGTACTACTACATTTCATAGGCAGAGAGATTATTCGAGTACTAGTGACTACTGTAGGGGAAGAGTCTGCGACAGCTCACAAACAGATATTGCATTTTTAATGCTTTGTTTCAAGACTGGGGTCAGAATAATTCTGATGCTTAACTCCATCCTCAAGTCAATTAAGTGCTGTGCTAAGTACGAATTTACAACTTATAATACTCCCTCCGTCTCTGTAGTTGTTCATTTTGACTTTTTTTTTGATTAATTTTTTATTAAAATTTATTCATTTATAATTTTAAAAAATTAAAATATATATTTTAAAGTAGGTTATAATTTTATTTTTTTTAATTATATATCATATTTAAATTATAGTTAAAAATGGATTAATTTGACCGTACTAAAAACAAAATGGACAACTAAAAAGAGGACACATAGTGCTATATTTACGTCATTAGTGAACTACTCCTGATTTCTTTAATACGGAGTAATTAATCTTAAATCTTAAATGCTAGTACCAACTCTACAACTAATGACCAGTAATATCGGCAACCTGTTATGATAATTGACCTTAAACACATTACTTTAAAGATTTCCAACTAAACTATCAATGAACAATTAATTTAACAAGATTAATCATTCTTTTTGTCAATGTCTTACGCATTCACAAAACAATCTTTATTATATAAAAAAAGGACTAAATCTGATTTCTTTTGATATACTCCCTCCGTCCCAACCAATTCTTTACACTTTCCTTTTTGGGACGTCCCATCCAATTCTTTACATTACTAAAAATATTACTCCCTCCGTCCCACCCAATTGTTATCACTTTTTTTTCACTTTCTGGCACGCATTTTAAGGTGGATTTTAAAGATAGTTCCATAACTTATTTTTAAAAATTTCTTTTTTTGTATAAAAATAGGATTGTTCTATTTTTATACAAAAAAGGAAAATTTCAAAAATAAATTATGGAACTATCCTTAAAATTCACCTTAAAATGCGTGCCAGACACCCCATTTTGAAATGATAACAACTCAACGGGACGGAGGGAGTAACTTTTAACAATAAATATATTATTACATCCACTACTTCACTCCACTTTTTCAACACTTTACACTATTACACCCACTATTTCATTTATTTTAACAATAAAATCACTATTACACCCACTATCCTTGGTCTCCGTGCCCGGACCAAATGTAAACATTTGGCCGGGACGGAGGGAGTACCTTTTAAATATTATAAATACAATTAGCATTTGTATTCATACCATATCATAAATGTAATTAAAATATTTGGTCAATCTCGACGCATTTAAATTAATATTTATTTTATATTAAAATTCAGTTTATAATTATTTATTTCATAATTAAAAAAATACGAAAATAACTAAAAACACTAAACATACATGTCATAGTAACGTAATTTTCTCCTCATTTTTCTAACAAAAAAAAAGGAACATATCTCAATTAACAAACAAAAAAGATATGGACAATAATAACGTCATTTTCAATAAATCCCTTTATAATCCGTCACTTTATACCTGCAACCAAATATAAAATCCCAGTCTAACCCCTCATCCATCGGTGGTCCTACGATGGCATTTCCTGTAATTTTAAGCATCTCCAGACCCATTTTGGTCAACATAAATATATTGCCCCCCCTCCCCTCCCCTGCTGTATAGTCGGTCGCTTATGTAGCATGACTTTACACTCATTTCTAAATCTAATAAAAGCTACCTTTTACAGCCGACACCAATACACATTATATATGTATTGAAATATAGATACAGAGATTGTGTGTATAGAGTGATGAATATAGTTTATACATACGCTTACTCATTGTGTTGTATACATACAATGGTGCTACCTACTGGCTATATATACTCTTCTTAGCTTACACTTTAATGGTGATCTTGCTTGTTCTTTAGGACAATCTATTGTTTTTTTTGGGTATTTATTTTACATTATTAGTGTGTGTGTGTGTTTGAGAGAGGACACAGAGAGATGGAGAGGATTAGTTGGAGATTGTTCTTAGAGATTATGGTGGTTGTGGAGCTGATAATCTTTGATTTTGGAATGGTTCAAGGGACTACTGATCCATCTGATGGTAATTTATATGTGTGTGTGTTTGTATTAGTGTTATTTAGCTGTGATTTAATGAATTAGTTAATGCATTTGAGTTGGTTTTTATTTTATTTTATTGTTTTTGGGTTATGGAGTTATCTGTGTTTGATTCTTGAAATGGGCTGTTTAAAAGATTGAGCATTTAATTGTGTTTGATATGATTTATTAGGGCTATGATTTTTCTTTAATATATAGAACTGATAGTCAGTAAAGGTGGGGACTTTTTTCTGGTAATCTATGATTATTTTTTTTTTTTGAGGTGAGAGTTATTTGTGTTTGATTCTTGAAATGGGTCGGCAATGAATTTTTTTAATATAGAGAACTGATAGTAAGTAAAGGTGGAATTTTTTTGCTGGTAATCTGTGTATGGAGGATTTTTTGAACTTTACCTTTTGGTATTATTAACAATTCTCACTACTACACACAAATTGGGGTACTCTAAATGAAATGAAGGGTACCTGTTAGGCTTTAATATTTGTTATTGAGCTGATGAGTATGTTTTTTGTAAATGTTGGCTGTCTGTACAATAGGGAAGTTTGTACTTCGATGTTGCTTGTTTATGTTTTTCTGAATCTTTGAGTTGAGGATCATATGCCATTGGCTATTAGTGCTAATAATAGTAATCCAATGATGTTGACCCCTTATTCTACATATTCTTAGTCACAGTGTTTAACAAATGCAAGACTTAAAACATTCGAAAAGTCTTAGCCTCTGACACTCTTATAATTGAGGATCTATCGGTGCAATAGAAATAAACAGGCATTGTAATATGAGTATTAATTTATTTGCTGATAAAATTTTGAACATGCGTCTGAAAGATGAAAATCCAATATAAGATTGTAGCTTTGCTTGTAAAGATACTTCTCTATTTCGTTCATAATGTCAACTATCCATCGGTTACTAGGTATATATATGTTGGAGTGAGGACGGTTGATAAACCACGACAATAACCCAAATCGAATCCAGAGACCTTCAAATCCACTGCACAGCTTTCCCAATCGGGTCATCTTAGTCCACTTAGATTCACCTAAGTGTTGTTCTTCCTGGTAGCCTTACTAGTAGAAGCAGGGTCTTGTATCATTGATCAAACTCAAGCTTTGATTCACCTTATGTGCTCAGTGGGCCTGAACTTAGTGTTGTAATACAACCATAATGTATGTATCATGTATGCATATCCACATGTTTCTATAAAGATTCTAGCATGCACTGCTGACCTTAATATTCTACAGTATTAGTTTGAGACAAATGAGTATTCATAATTTGGCATGTTCGAAGTGCAGTCCAATCGCTTCAGGTTCTATATACATCACTAAACAACCCATCCCAGCTAACTGGTTGGAAATCAAGTGGTGGTGATCCTTGTGCGGAATCGTGGAAGGGAGTATCCTGCGAAGGGTATTCTGTTGTTTCCATGTAAGTGTGTCTATTGCCAGAACACTATCTTATCTTTTAGAGTATATATAAATATATTTGTGTGTAGGGCATTTAAATATATTATTAATCATTTATAGATTTGGATATTAAGATGCAACATGCTGTGTTGCAGTCAAATTTCTGGGCTAGGACTCAGTGGGACAATGGGATACATGCTCAACGGCCTCGGGAAGCTAAGAGCTCTGTGAGGAATATATTAACTTTCTTTATGAGTTTGCAGCTATCGTACTTGAGTTAAATTTTTCTCTAATTTAGTTCTTTGTCTATTTATGATTGATTTTTCATGTCAGAGACCTGAGTGGAAACAACATTCATGATGCCATCCCTTATCAATTACCAGAAAACCTTACAAGCTTGTAATATTTGATGTTTTATGAAGTTTATTGGTTAAGTTACAGTTGAATCGAGATTCTCAGAGTGCTGATTCTAGTCCATTATGCCATGCAGGAATATTGCGCACAACAACTTGAGTGGGAATCTTCCCTATTCTATTGCCACCATGTTTTCTCTTAATTACTTGTATGTGATTTGTCTATAATGTACTGGTTCTTTCTGTAATCATATTTCACTCATTTACGAAATTGCTAAGCTTATGGGTTTTTGTTCCAGGAATGCTAGCAGCAATTCACTTGCACAATCTATTGGGGACATTTTTTTGAATCTAACTGACCTTGCAACCATGTAAGATGTCTGAGTCAGTTTCAAATTTGGTAGTTAAACTTTAACTGCTGCTGATTTTCATTCCTTATAAATTCGGGTATTTCTGAAATATTTGTGTGTCAAACTATGTTGCTGAAACAATTTTAGAATTCAGACATTCTAATCTTAAACATTTTTGGTGCCTATGCCTGTAATGTAGGGATCTTTCTTCCAATAATTTCAGTGGAGATCTTCCAGCTTCCTTAAATACCTTGTCTAATTTATCTACTCTGTGAGTATTGCAGTTTATTTTTTATTTTTATATGTTCTAGTATGTGAAAAAATTTCTCTGATATATGCTTTTGGCAGTCATTTGCAGAACAACCAGTTAACTGGCTCTCTAAATGTTCTGACTGGTTTGGCATTGACTGATTTGTAAGTTTAGGTTTTTATGGTGTATCAATCTAAGATATAGAGATTCATACTATATGTGGATCGTGCTGTTGCTTTGCAAATAGTCATCTAACATTTTCGATTTTCCCAGAAATGTTGCAAACAACCAGTTTAATGGATGGATACCACGAGAGCTCATTTCCATCCCTAATTTTAGGTAGGCTATAATGTCAAAAATTATGCTCATGATTTTCTGATCCTTCACATCAGGCACTGACATGTTTAAATTATAACAGATATGATGGGAATTCGTTTAATAATGGTCCTGCTCCCCCTCCTCCACCATACACCCCACCTCCTCCTGGTAGATCTCATAAAAATCGCAACAATTCTCCTGGTTCACAAACACCTAGGGATTCTGGCGGCAGATCATCGAATCCTTCTAATGGAAGTAAGAAAGGGCTAACAACTGGACCTATCATTGGCATTGTTGTGGGCTCTTTGCTGCTGCTTCTTTTTGTTGTGCTTGTGTTTGTTTTCTGTGCGAGAAAGGGTAAAAAGAAGGAAAACAGCGTAGCAACTTCTGGCGGGAGGCTTCCTGTAATTCTCGAGAAAGGTACTCTGCATTCCTGTTATGACGTATATATTTATGAAAAACTTGCAACACTGGAAGGACTCTGTACTTCTACAATTGTTCTAATGATAGAAAGTCTATTGTTTTTTGTCTTTATCTTAGTTGCTAGTTGGGCTTGAGTTAATCTGTTTTCTACAATAAGTTCTGTAACATGGACCCTTCACGTTTTTTTCTTTTTAGAGTTGCCTGTCCATACTCCACAGGAAACTGCGATGTTTTGTATACTCGACACTTTGAGTGATTGGTCTAGACTTATAACCGAAAGCAGGCAAAAGAGAAGTAAAGTGAATGAATTTCTACTTCATTCTGCGCTCCTGAGTTTTAATGTTAAGGGGAAGAGAAGAAAGAGTGGGTATAACTACCTCCGCTTTCATAATAGATGTGGGATTTAAGTGAAAGCTTCTTACATTAAGATTTTGATTTCGGAAATAGCCCTTTGCACTTCTTATTTATTTATTATATTCATTCAACACACTCTACTTTCACTCATCGTCATCAATACTTGAGCACATACACAGAAAATTATTTCCCTTCCCTTTATTTCTTCTGCATCCTCTAATTTCTCTTCTAATAAAATTCAGGACTACAAGGTAAAGTAGCAAGTCATATAACAATATGTTCTGGAGAAGACATCAATGTTGGGCATGTCAGGGATCCCTTAATCGTGCTGACTAGATAACAACTTATTGGTGCTTCTAGTTATATACTTGGTGGTACATACAGGGGCGGAGATTCTTTAAGACCTACATGGGCCATGGCCCCCCCAAAAGAAAAAAATTACTACATAAAATTTTCTAAAATATATATGTATTATATGTATGGCCCCCTCAAGAAAAAGGAAATTTTCATTTGATCCCCCCACATTTCTTTCTGAAGCTCCGTCACTGGGTGCATAATCTTGAATCTCCAAAAAATCTTACAAGATTGCATCCCAGTTCAGTCACTAGATGCGTTTGATCTCGTTGTAGGCCTTCTGACTCCAGGTTGCCTTATTTCAAATTAGGGTGATGGCTTTCGATATTCCTCTATTGTTAATGTTACACAATTACTTGATTGTGTATAACATTATATTCACTCTTCATTCTTTGGTTCTTCCATCATGCAAAACTATATTACAAATTCAATCTTTACTCCTTTGTGCTGCTTCTCTCCTTAATTTTTGTTGCATGTAGTGGAACAACCATACATAATTCATGTTGCTGTGCATCTTTCTTTAGTTTTGATATATAATAAAATTTATGTATTTCTATACAGATTTGAATTAGTTTGTATCTATTACTCATTTACTGTTTCAGACAAGAGTCTCTATTCTGCAAACAAGAATTCTGACATAATTAAAAGCCTATTACTTTGATAAAGTCTTTCCCCCCCCACGATTTCTTGGATGAAGTGAATAGATCTGCAACATCCATTCTTATTATATGTATTTGCTATACTTGTTTGAATGACAAACCTCCGGTCTCATCTCTTAAGTTTAAGCAACAACATTTTAAATAGATCCTCAAGTAGCGGTGTACTGAGAGACAGATAGTCATCAACTTGCTTAGGATGAATAATATCAAAATTTAGGATTTTTGCTGTTCTGCACTTCTACTCGGTATAAAAGTGAAAGGCTATTTCTAATTTTCGAACAAACATGAAAGAAAAGATCTATCACTAAGTAGAGGGGAGGGGAGGGAGGGAGAGAGAGTGTGCGTGTGTGAGTGTTATTTTAGGTTCTGCATGCAACAGTGAAATGACTTGCAACAGGTTAGCTTAAGCCAGTAATTTCTATCCCCAGCATCCCGTCAATATAGAGCCTGTTGGTTAAGAAAAAATTATACTCATATTGGAAAGGATTCTTACATGTGAAAAGTGTTCCTGACTTCCTGTCAATTTTTCTTCCAAGCACCAGCCTAAGGAGATAATTTAACTTCACACATAATCCTAGTTCAAGCAATGAGTAATGATTTAACTTCTTAGTGACATTGTATAGATGCTGTATGATGTTGGCCACAAATGCAATGATGATTGGATAGCACTGTCTTTTTAATTTTAATTTTATATATCTTCATATAAAACTAACTCTGGTATATGATTTTGTTTGTAGTAAACTCTGAGGCGCGGGAACACAGGGCAAAAACCATGGCAACTGCAGCAAATTTGAGTCCCCCTCCAGAAAATTTGGTGGTTGAGAGGATTCAAGGGAAAAATGGTTCAGTAAAGAGAGTCAAATCACCTATAACTGCTACATCCTACAGTGTTGCTACTCTACAAACAGCAACAAACAGCTTCAGTCAAGATAATCTCATTGGTGAAGGTTCTCTTGGTCGCGTTTATAGAGCAGAGTTTTCCAATGGGAAGGTAATTTTACATCTTCTTATGTTTATGTGACCGTGTCTTCATCTGCAACAGCATATACTTGAATGCACCTTATCATAAAATAACTTACTAGGAAATTCTTGTGATATATTATCTCAATGACAAGGTACCCAACATACAACAACTACATATTTCTTGCGATTTCCTTAGTGTTAGGCCAGAAAACTAAAAATGAGCGAACAAATTGTATTTTATAAGCAATTCGACTGTTATAATTCAAATGTGAAACACACATGCAATGAATTTTGCATATTGATGAGAAAATTGATACCTTGTCAGTTTAAATACATGAGATTTTGGGGAGAGTTTTGCACATAATTTGTTGATGTGAAGATACCATGGCAAATAAATTTTGAGTTGTTATGTATAGCGATGTGTCTGTATGCACTTGCAATATCAAAGATCCCACTTTCCGCTAGTAATGCTGATTATATATATATATATATATATATATATATATATATATATATATATATTTAAGTTGAGTTGTATGGAGAACTACTTAATTGGAGGACTCGGATAATACTTCTTATTTTGTAAAAATTATCACATCTTTAATGAAAATACATGTGTTTTGTAAATAAAAACACAATTATGAGAATAATGTATGCATTTGCGGGAAAAAAATATTGAAAAAATGTTTTCACAACACATACATGTTATGTATAGAATATACTAGTTCTCCACTTCTTGTTTCGTAAAAAATGATAATATGTTTTAGTAAAAAAAACAGAATTATGAGAATAAATGAATAATCCATGCATTTGAGGAAAAATGAGTGAAAATATGTTAATAGGACACATACATATTATGTACAAAAAAAAGTAATAGTTCTCTGGAGAACTAGTTCATATTTGAGGTATCGTATCATATATATAGGCTAACCTATATATGCTTTTCATTTCTTTAGCTGATGGCCATTAAGAAGATTGACAATGCAGCATTGTCATTGCAAGAAGAAGACAATTTTCTTGAAGCTGTTTCAAATATGTCACGCCTTAGGCACCCAAATATTGTTCCGTTGGCAGGATATTGTGCAGAACATGGTCAACGTCTTCTGGTTCATGATTATATTGCAAATGGTAGCTTGCAAGATTTGTTGTACTTTGCTGATGACAGGAGCAAGATGCTGACATGGAATGCACGTATTAGAGTAGCGCTTGGCACTGCACGAGCTCTCGAGTATGTCTCATGTTTACGAATTTTGGTATCTTCCTAATAGACTCAATGCAGGGTTCCATCCTTATTGGCATCTCTTTCTGGCAGGTACTTGCATGAAGTATGTCTTCCTTCTGTTGTTCATAGGAACTTGAAGTCAGCGAACATTTTACTTGATGAAGAACTCAATCCCCATTTGTCAGACTGTGGTGTAGCTGCTCTAACTCCAAATACAGAGAGACAGGTATGTTGCTGGGGCTGACAACTGCTACAATTCTGAACATGGTTGCATTGTGATTGTCTCTAGGGGATATTAAGCTGATCTGTGTACTCTTTAGTGTTACATCTACTTCACATTTTTGGTTCAACAGGTATCATCAACTCAGATGGTTGGTTCATTTGGATATAGTGCTCCCGAATTTGCCCTATCTGGATTATACACTGTAAAAAGTGATGTATATAGCTTTGGAGTAGTGATGTTGGAGCTCTTAACAGGTCGCAAGCCATTAGATAGGTACAATTTATATTACTCTGACATGAAATCTTATTCTACATATTGTCTCTTCTAAAATGCAAAATTATGAGTTTTAAAAAGTCAATCTAAAGGTATGTTTAAACTTTGAAGTTAAGCTGACTTCATTTCATTTTTAACTTAAAAACGATTATATTATAAACTTACCTAAATGTGTTATGTAGAAGCTTCATTGTTTTCGAAAATCAAATGAATTGTGTTCGTTTCAAACTTGTCCTAGTTTTCACTTCACATAAAATTTATATGCTGGATAGGAAAAGTATTATAATCATTTAGCCTTGATTTATTTTCCCCGCCAATTCTGCTGTGTAGTTCAAGGGTGAGATCAGAACAGTCTTTAGTAAGATGGGCTACTCCTCAGCTTCATGATATTGACGCCTTGGCGAAAATGGTCGATCCCTCGCTTAATGGCATGTATGCCGCAAAGTCTTTGTCACGTTTTGCTGACATCATTGCTCTTTGTGTTCAGGTAAATCTCTATCGATAATGAAGTCAAAGCGAGATAGCATATCTGTGTGTGTTATAGGGTACATGTATATTAATACTATGTTGCATAAACAATATCTTCTATTTTTACCCACACAAGGGTAATAAGTTTTATCATTATTGTTTTATGTTGTGAAGCCTGAACCTGAGTTCCGGCCACCCATGTCTGAAGTTGTGCAAGCACTGGTTCGGTTAATGCAACGGGCCAGTGTAGTTAAAAGGCGATCAAGTGAGGATTCAGGCTTCATATACAGAACCCCGGACCATGAGGCATACGAGATGTCTTATTAGCGATACCAAATTTACTGGAGGATCTGTGCAATTTTGTACACAAGCATGCAAAGGTCAAGAGTGAAGCTGCAGGCGGAAAAGGTATAAGTATCAGCATCTGATTGGAAAGTGTTGTAGCTATGCAATATTTATGCAACAAATAGCTGATTTTAATCCTTGAGTTTCGATCAGTGTGTAAATTAGTTGAGGTACATAATAATTTAACTGAAGACAACTTAACAGATGCGTTTGCTCTTGTCAAATTAATTTATTATTTGAATGAAAATCTTTGTTAATATTATTATCGATGTTGTTCATCTTCGTGGAATCTCCGATTAATTTAATAGATCCTAAGGTTAATCTTTACAAGATAAACTTTTGATTTCATCTGAATTCTGCCATAATCGATTGTATTTCATAAAAATATAAATATTATTTATAGAAATAATTGACAAGATTAATAAAAATGACTATTTTTCTTAAATTAATTAGTACCAATTAATGTTGTTGGTACAGTAATTTCTATACATAGTAGCTCGTAATAGTGCTGAAAATGGTAAGACTTCTATTTTCAGCTTCCCATACTTTGATATCAAATTAACTACTAAGTACTATTTATTAATTGAACGACTGTGAACATGTTTGGGTTGGTGTAAAGAAAGTTGCTTAAAAAGGAGAACAAGAAGTTCAAACTTTAAGTGTATTAATTAATGATTTCAATAATCTCTGATGGGTGTTCCGTCGATAACGAGATAAAAGTGAAATTAAACATGCAAGTTTCCGAAAAAAAATGCAAGATATAGATACATAATAATCGAATTGAGGTGGATTTGGGTTAGACTAAAAAAAATAGATTGGGCTAGGCTTCTTCAAATATAGGGAGAAATTGGGCGAGTAGGATCAAACCTTTTCTTTTAATTTAAATATTAATATTTTATTAAAAATAAAACATTTTTTATGAATCTTTTTATATTAGAGCATCTCCAACATTCTCTCGACCCACATGACAGCTGAACAACAGACATTATAGATAACCATTCAAAATTGTGCTCCTCCAACCCGCGGTTACCCTTGGTCAAATTGTTAGCCAACTAACCAAATTTTTAGCCAATCACAATTGGTTGGCTATATATGACCTCTAGTGAATCTGTAGTGAATGTCACGTCTCCAAAATTTTGTTCTCCGGTTTGTTTATTAGTTTTGTATAATTATGTTTTTTGCGATTAATTATTAATTATTATATATATATATATAGTTGCCTTAGTGTAATATAATTTTAATATTAATTTATTTAAAAATTTATCAAAATTTTAAATATATAATCACATGTTTAAAATCTGTTAATGCTAATATTAATTTATTAAAATGTAATTTTAATTTAAAAAAGCATGATTCAATACATTAAAATATTATTTTAAATAATATAAAAAACACTTTTCAAAATATAGCCAACCATTATAGTCAATCTCATTTGAGCACAACACCTTACGGATTCAGCAAATTTTAGCCTTATGTTATATTATTGAGTAAACTGCATTTCGTGTACTTGCGTTTTATGTGTCAGATCACTTGAGATATTGATTTTCTAAAACTACCACTTACGATACTAATATTATGTTTTTTTTAACAATTTCTGTATCCCGTCAAATCCATTTAACTCCGTTAATATTAAGAAGGGTAATTTAATATTTTCATTTTTATAAATACATGATCCATCTCAAATTTATTATAGCAGCTACTAAACCCTAATTTCTAAAATTCATTACACCCCAAACAAGCCCATTTTCTCCAATTCAATGGAATATGGTTCATAAACCCGACCAACAAGTTTTCCGGGTCCAGCATGTCAACTTCAAACCCAACAAATGAATTATAACTCAACTGAGTCAACTCAGTCTCATCTTCACTGTTAAAATTCTCACTACAAATTTCTCTTCCTCATATTGTCTCTCCACCCCGATTCATCTTCTCACTCGATTTCATAATCCGAGTCACATCAAAAATCGCTTTCAACTCACGTCTCACATTGAATCGAGTAACGAGTTCAAGAAACGAGTTATTCTCTTAACGTGTTGCATAATTATAAATATTTAATTTACTTGAAGGAGAAATAAACTCAAGCTCCGTTATTGATACAGAGTCATTACATGACATATAATCAAATTGTTCATAACTCTAGTTTCTCTAATATACAATCTCCCTATCCTCTAAAACGCGTGTGCAGTTTCACGTTTGGTAAAGCGGTTGGGCTTGGGTATGGGCATGGGCATGGGCTTGTACAATTTGATAGAATTGAGTTGTCGGCACGAGAAATTCGATAGAGTGGCAGTGGGCTCGAAAGTGGAGAGAGTAAAAACAAGTAAAGAGGAAAAAAACAAGCAAAACACATATAGAAATAGTGGATTGGGCTTTAAAAACAAGATGGACTGAATTAGTACGCCAGAGAAGAGTGTTAAATGTTAAAGAGGGCTTCAACTTCTTATTGTTGTTGTTATCTTCTTCCTCCTCAAGAAAGAAAATGAGAAAAACCCATTGCCCATATCTCGGCCGCTGCACTAGTGGTGGTGGTGGCAGATGATTCTGATGATGTGAAGAGTATAATATTATATATAAAAATATATGTTAAATATTAACGGAGTTAGTGAGAATTGACGGGATACACAACTTGTAAAAATATTGATTACTAGTATAACGAAGTGTAAGTACACAAAATACATTTTATTCTATATCATTTTAATCAAACATTATAGTCAATTCCATTAGAAATGCTCATATATATATATATATATATATATATATATATATATATATATATATATATATATATATATAATGTGGATAAAATCCGTGTCAGTTTAGGTTTTTCTTTTCTCCGAACTGGACATGGGCTTTTATCGGTGATGGGAAGGATTTCTATGAGAGTCAGATTTAAATTTGAACTTTTTTAATTTTTATGAAGTTAGATTGGGCGTGTAATATTCCTCATTCATGAAATTTAATAAATTCGAATTCTTTATAAATACAATTCAACAACTAATGGATATTAAAATTAATAAATCTTTTAGCTTTATCAATGATGGATTTTTTTTAGATTTAGTGTGCTGCTATGAGTTGAAATTTATGAATGGCACAAATTTTGTAAAATTGTGTTTGAGAATTTTAATTTCATTTCAAATGATGGATTTTAAAAGGATTTGAGTTATTATTTCAAATTCTCATATTTATATTAATATTTGAATGTCTTAAAATTCAAATTAAATTCAAATCCAAATTTTTATGTTTAGATATCATTTAATCAAATTCAGAATTTCAAATCAAATCCATATATTCTTATGGTTAGAATATGGTGCAGGCCAATACACCATATCAACGAAGATATTAACTTGAGTTGTTTATATGGTGATATTTAATAAATTGAGACTTTTACAAAATAAGTCTACAATTTACATATTTAAATTATCGTGAAAGGTTTTTGAGTCTACTTATTATACAGGTGGGTTTTGAGTCTAATTATATGGTGGGTTTTTGAGTCTATAGGCTTTCTGAAACAGATTGGACTGTAGAGTTTCGGATTCGATTTTTTCTGGTGTTTTAGAGCCGGATTTTAGTAAAAAAAATATATGTTCCATACTTCCATCCATGTGTTTTACTGAATCTGGACCGCACTTTGATCGAGAATTTTCTTATAGCCTCTTCTTCTACTATCCTTAACGAAGAAAATGCAAGTTAGAATAAAGGTGGTACGATAAGTTGTTATAGGCTTCTAGCTCGGTATAGTCAACAAATTCAATAGAAGAAAATACCTATATTTCCAAACACGAGGCAATAACAACTTTACAAAATTTTCGAGTTCATCTCTTTTTGCATTTGCTACGAGGCATGCCATGCAGAATATTAATAAGAAGGATAGTCATAGTCATATAATCATGGTTTATAACCAACACAAGAAAATATTACATGCTCTGGTTAAAGTAGCAAAACAATAAAAGTCTTGCAGGTTAATTAATAATATTGGACTACATATATGCGCATTCACTGGCCAGAGTGATATACATTAGATAATTATAAGGCAATTGAAGCCAGAATTGATCCGCTTCTCAACAATAATATAATTGTTAGGTTAATCTTATCACTGGAGACTCGGTCTTCAAAGGAAGGAAGGTGAGATATCCATCGGAAAAGGATTTCCATAGACATTGTCCATGTAGTAATGTGTCGGATGATGTCCTGCAGCATCCATCATAACAAACTGCATCTCATCAGATGGCTTCCAATGCCGCTTCCTTTGGTTAATAAACCAATTGTTTATCTGCTTCTGATCCAGACCGGTTGCTTCCGCTAGAGCAACTTTCTGGGATTCCTGTCAATATCAAGGCAACTTAAACTACTAGTTCAACTGAAGCTTTTGCTAACAGAATTACTGGTTTTATGTCATGGAAAAGGTCTTAAAACTTAACATACGGGGATATCCCAAGTAGGATATGTGGAGGGTAAAATGTATGAAGCTGTTTCTTTAAGATCCAGACTCATTCAGTAAATAATAATAAAAGCAATTCATATGAATAAATGTATTAATTACTATGGTTATATATTTTATATAAAGTGACAAGTTATGAGGTTGTTGTATGATGAATATTACCGATGGGTAAGGCCATTTGTAATTTCTGTTCCACCATTCCAGTAGCTGCTGCCTTGCTTCTTTAGGCAATTTTCCTTTCTTTCTTTTCTTCATGAACTCCTGCTTCAGATTTCCTAGATATCCACTGTACTTGCGCAGAAGCTGACCCTTTAGCTTCATATCTTCTGCTTGAGGATCTACCAGACCATTGTTTACATGAACCTCTTCTTCAGATGATGCATTTCCATCCATAGCGTCAGGATAAGCTAACAAGAAAATTATAAGCCCATTAAGAAACACAAAAATATTCGTTTTACAGTAGAAGTCTGCTGGTAATAAAATCATTACTAACAAAACATTAATAATAATCTACAGTTTCTGTAGCAATATGTAAAGTATGAATTAATTATATGTATAATGCCGGAAAAGTAGCTAGTAGCTACTAATTACTCTAATTATATAGATTTTACTGCAAGCAGCTTTTTTGCCCAGTAAAATACAATATAACTTATCTCAAGCTAAAAGAAGCTTATAGTCAATAGAAACACAAACTATGTACATAATTGGTTCAAAGCTAAGCAACAGGTTAATGAAACATATATACTAGTATGTTGTATCCAGGAAATAATTCAAACATGCTAACTTGTGAATCCAGTATGGAATACCAAGAATGCATGTGAAACACAAATTCAAGCACAACAACAAAAAAAGCATGTAAAATATATGTATCCATCCATTATATATATGGAATGATACATGGCTAATTAAGTTATAGTTGAGACTTGAAATAAAGCATGGCAAAAGTATCACCTAGAACATTATCAGGGAGAAACTGTTGTCAGGCAACTTCTGTACCATATGATTTGCTGTGTAACAACATAAACACCATGCACAATCTACTTGATAGTAACAAGATAACACAATAGAGCTGAATGCTATATATCCTAGTTTGTAATATGTCAAAGAAAATTCAACATTCAGAATCAATATCCAAAAACTAAAATATATATGAGGTGGTTGAAAAGAAGAGTGCATGTGTGAATGAGTTAACTAAGTAGAACTATATGTAATATCGAATCACATTTGCTGGTAATAATATATTCAGCATTTTACAACTAATAATTAATTCGAGAACCCCATAAAAAAATAAAACAAAGTTTGGCAGAGTCAAGATCCATCAAAAGAACAAGACATGTAATTGAATGTAGTAGAAATATAAAAATGTATTCAAGTGATGAAACTAGGTAGCTAAATATAGATAGATAGATAGATATGTACCGGATGGATCTGAACAAGGGAGAGTGAGGGCTTTGAATTGGTAGTCAATCTTGGAGAGAAACTGCATGGCTTCCTTAAAAGGCTTAGCAAGTTCTTGTTCATATTTCCCCAACATCTCGCAGTAGGCTTCCATAAACTGATCGAGTGCCGGATCTTCCCCGATGGATGAGCTGCAGCTTGCACCACCTGAAGACCCACCCACACTCGCGTACGCTTCCTCTAGCCTAGCCACCACCTCCGGAGGTGCTCCTATCTGCAGTCATCAATCATATATTGAGGTTATTAGCCTTAAACACACACACACACACGCACAATTATTAGGGTTTGACACCTTTTGACAGTTGATATACGCAGCCAAGACTCGATTGTAAAGAGGATGAGACATGATCTTTGCTTTGACACCACAACTAGATGATGAAGTAGTGTTAACACCACCAGTAGTGTCCATCAAATAACACCCGGTGAAAGTAGGTGTGTTATTATTGTTGCTGTTGTTATCTTGAAACATAATAATATGGCGATATTGAGAGTCAAGTAGGGCATTATTATTAGTATTATAGTTGTTGATGTTTTGATTAGGGTTCTGAAAAGAAGATGGGACCATCGTTATGGGCCCTCCATTATTACCACCCATTATACTCCCTCCCTCCATCTCCCACTTTCTCTCCATTCAAATTAACCCTGGCCTCTATATATTTGTGTGTGGCTCGCTTCTACGTAGAGAAGAAGAAGATGATATTTATACACTGTATTTTTGTTTTCTATATTATTATTTATGTATGTTGTATTCAAGGGGAAAGAATTATTTGTGCAGAATAGTCTCCCGTGTTTTGTGCGATTTACAGAAAATCGTAAACAGTGTTAGTCAGAAATATTGATGGTTGATTATAAAGGTAGGTATTAACCAAAAAAGGCTGACTAATTATATTCACTGACTAGTGTACATGAATGCTATTTGTCTCTATTTTAATTTACTCTGTAGATGACTGTACGTGGTGTGAAGAGAGAGAGAGAGAATTTGCAGAATGCACGCGACGGTGGCAGTGAAAGAGAGGGGTGAGATTATGCAAAGGGGAAGCCAGGCTAAACACTAAATTTAACCTTCCCAATGAAACCTCTTTTCTTGCACTGCCAACCTCTATGACCTAATCTACACATCTCTACAGAGAGAGGAAAGAAAACACGTATCAGTGCAAAGTGGGGGAGTAGTAGACTACTAGCTTAGTACTGGTAGATTAGTCTTTTGGGGTTGTGATTTTATCATTACCAACCACCATTTCACTCCTGTGCATTCTCTACATTTTTCCTGTATATATATATATATAAACCTAACTATTCCTAGATATATACACCTGTGAGTTTCATTATATTTTAAATTTATAAATATGATAAGAAAGTATTTTTTTTAACTTGAAATTCATGTAAAGGCAGTATAACAGGTGCTATCATCAACCCTATGATGATGTATATATTTTAGAGTAAAATGTAACACGTGTGGCCGGAGCTTCATCATAGTGCAATCTGTGTGGCTATAATTTCAAAAATAGGAAGTTGTGTACTTAAAGTTTATAAAACGTTACAAAGTGTGTACTACCGTGAATTTGAGTGATAACACCGTTAGTAAATATTTTCAAAATTCATTGGTTTGTTTGCAATTTGGCTACCAACGGCTATAACCCAATTTGAAACGAATTTTCGGGTCTTTAAAATTGAAAAGGAATGAAAAATTATATTTTTTTTAACTTTTTTTAATAGTTTTGGGACTTATGAAATAAAAAAGTTAAAAAAAAGTATAATTTTTCATTCCTTTTCAATTTTAAAAACCCAAAAATTCGTTTCAAATTGGGTTATAGCCGTTGGTGGCCAAATTGCAAACAAGCCAATGAATTTTGAAAATATTTACTAACGGTGTTATCATTCAAATTCACGGTAGTACACACTTTACAACGTTTTGTAAATTTTAGGTATATAACTTGCTATTTTTGAAATAATAGCCACACAGATTGCACCATGATCAAATTCCAGCCACACATATTGCATTTTATTCTATATTTTACGATTCTCATCATACAGTTTCCGGTCAAAAAAATTAATGAATCCTGCTTTTCCATCTCATCTCATTTGATTTTCTTTTTCTGTTTAGTTATGTTCACAATCTTACTTGCCCCCTGATGGGTGATAAGATTTCATTTTCATAAATAATATATTTTTTGTTGTAATAATGCATTTATCACTTCTGAGCATTGTTGATTAATTACCGATTAATCTTGTTCGGTAATTTATTAAACTGATTTATTTGTGTTCCATGTCTTAACCGCCTAAGTCTGATTTCCAATTTTTACAATAGTGTCTGTGAGTTGGTAAATTATTTTTTTATTAATAAACTATAAATTCAACTTGTAAATAAATGATACAATACTACAGTAAAATTTTGGTTCATGTGAAACTGGCCCGGTGTCTTGAATAAATTAGAACAGAAGTACTAAGAGTAGAGAGTAAAGACTAGCAGATTTATAGGTAGCCAGTGTCATGTGTTGAAGGGTTGGGACATTAAGAACTTTAGCTTTGTTTTGATTTAGGGTTAGGCATAGGGTTTCATGTTATATTATAGAGAGAAAGGAGTTGTATAGGCCATAAATTCGGTAACAGCAGCTCGATAAATATAATAGAGATGCTCCAGCAAAAATTATAACCACAGGTTACTACTCAAATGTGCCGACCCCAATTAAAAATTTATATCAACATAATTATCTCGAATTTTTTTAGGAGAAATAATTTTTATGAGAGACATTGAGGAGCCTATGCCAGCAAAGAAACCATCCAATCAAAAAAACTTTGAAAGTTGCTTTACGTCATGTCTATAAGCAGTGGGGATGAGAGCTGGCAATTAGTATATAGTAGATGTTGGAGAAGAGGAACAAACATATGCTCTACCTCTACCGCCCCTTCTCCTGCGGTACTCTCTCTTCTGCTCTTCATCATCACTCACCAAGACCAACATGTCTCACTCACTCACTCACTAATATTTCACTTGCCCATGCTTGTACACATGCAGGTGGAATCAGAATAACATCAAATAAAGATAAGAAAAATAATTAGGAATCTAAAAATAATTATTTATGATTTAAATAAAAAGATTTATTGATCTATAAAAATGAAATATAATTGATAATAAAAAAATTCAATAATTTAAAAAAAAAACTTGAATCCGAATTAGTCTCCATCTTATTCCCTCACCGTTTACCCTAAATAAAAGCTTCTAGAACATCTCCGTAAAATTGTTAGTTAAAATGATTTTCTTATAATTATTATGTAAAATTTTAGTTAAAAATAAGGAAATTCACTCTAATAGTATTATCCATAATAATAATCGTGTAATTAATTTATTAAAATTATTGATATTACATTTTATTTCCAAAACAATTTTTAAACAAATTTACTCTGAAAATAAAATTTTAGCTCTGGAAATAACATTTCTCTAAATAATTTAGTTAATTATTTAGCCACATAAATAAATAATTTAGCTGGCTTTGACACGGGGAGATACCTGTATGTCGAGTTTGTTTTGTTGCCAAAATAATATTCCTCGTCAAAATAGCCGTAGTCTCTTATAAGCATAATATTGCTATATTTTTTTATTAGTGGCCCTAAATAAAATAAAGTATATCGACAAGAATCGTTTTGGGACACATTGTGTATTCCACTTTATTCGATTATATGAAGGCCCGAAAGACTCATTGGGAGTATGATTGAATCAAATTGTTCCTTTTTATTCTCTAAAATTCGAAGACTACACTTATAACATGTAGTAATACTCTTCTGAGATACGTGCAACTATAATAATATTTAAGTTGCTTCTATAGGGAAAAAAAAAAAGAAAGAAGAGAAGCTTATGGTTAATGAATTTAAATTCAATATATGTCAACAATTAATATTAATAAAATTAAACGTCTCTCTTAAAATATATAATACATGCATCGAACAAAAGTTCATTTGAATTGTTTTTTATATAAATTTATAAAATAATATCTATTCTCTAAAAAATTTCGGAGAGAACGATTGATGCCAGACCTGGAATGAGTCAGAAAACTGGGATAAGTTAGAAAAGATATATATATATATATGTGTGTGTGTCGGACGTAATTCAATACTACACACAACAATGTGACAGTTATATATAAACAGTTTAACAAGAACAGGCAGATTAAACCAATTAACAAAATAAAACACGAAGGTAAAAATAAGATATATAAATTAGTAACTGTAAGGACAAGAGAAAAGATAGAATACTTAACTCTAACAGAAATTTTACGCATACACTGATAGAACCAAAACAACTGCTGAGTCGTCAAGCCTTGCTAGAAGTCTTGACTGTTCTTGAAGAGATTATTGCCCCACTACGCTGTGTTGGGTTGCAGCAATATCACTTCCAGGATAAAACAGCACAGAGTACTTCGTCCGCAGATACGTAGCACTCAACAACGACCTGCACCTCAGTTCGCCCAGAAAACCTTATGCAAATCTGTAAGTATGTGGTAGATACAGAGTATGGCTGCTAGGGTTTTCTCCAAAATTGTGTTCAGACCTCGGTCCTTTCTATCTACAACGTTTTTATGTATTTATAATACAATAAAACGTAACAGCAGATAAAACATTAATTAAAATAATTATTCTGACTTGAAAAGCATTTAATAGAATATTTATCAGAATCAATTACCAGAGTTTAGCTAAAGTCTGATTAGGGCCATCAGAGTTTATATGCTAAACTCTGACCACTTTCATCAGAGTTTATCTGCTAAATCCTGACCAGTAGATGCATCAGAGTTTATTTGCTGCTAAACTCTGACATGACCCATCAGAGTTTAACCAGTAAACTCTGATCTGACCATCAAAGTTTATAAACTCTGACCATATCAGTTCCATCAGAGTTTATCTGGTAAACTCTGATCTGTTACAGAATATATAAACTCTGATCTGACCATCAGAGTTTGTTTTAGTCCATCAGAGTTTATTATAAACTCTGACCCAGCTCAAACTCTGACCAGTCACAGAAATTATATATATATTATATGCATACTGACTCAATATTCATATTAAATTAATATTTAAAGTCTTAATTAATTTAATTAACAATGTAATAAAATTCATCGCCCAGGTCGCCTCGCGTACGCGAGACGCCGAGACATTCGCCCTTCGACCCGAGTCGTGGCGTGGCGAGGCGGCGCGTATGTGCGCGCGCAAGAGCACACTAGTACACCATACACACTACATGCCTTAGTAGTTGACACTATTCTTGCACATTAATGCATATAAAACATCTACACCCATATTACATATTCTATGTGGACAAACTCTTTAAACCCATTTCAAACTAACAACTTCTACTCAATTTATTTATGGATTACACTAAGAAAATGTTTTAGATCCAAACATGAAAGTTTAAGTCCGCATAGAAAGGAACAACTTCCAATCGTTAATTTCCGGAAATTACATCAAGAACATATATAAAATATGTCTCAAATTTTCCATTTTCTAACAATATATATATACTTGCACATGTTACAGAATCGGTTCCAAATTTTGAAGTGGAACAGGACAAGGTACCTTGTAACACCGATTGTAATTTCTAACAGAATTAATATATTATCGAATATTGTTTTATCCTATTTTAAATATTTAATTAATATAAACATTAAAATATACGTATTAATTTGCTATATAATGCTCCTAACATGATTTTGAGGAAATTAATAAAGCAAGTAAATTCTTAGGATATATATGTTCAGTTAATCAACACGATTTAATTTTACTTCCTGAAATTACCAGGATATAAAAGTTACTCAATATATATAACATTGAATGTTCATGGCTGAGATACATGAAGACCTAATTACAATTTAAAACTTGCTTGTGCTTCTAATTCATCTAATTTATATGGACAAGTACTTCTGGTTATTAGCTGAGTCGGAGGAACTCATTTCCTCACTCAACTAGACGTGTACTCCCTTCTTAAACATTGACAAGACTCAATATTCTCTGTCGGTTCAATTGTACAAAATATATTCTAGAATTAAATTTACAGGAATCTCCGTTCGCCCGGTACCCTTCAATTGAACATCCAGCTTTTATTTGCTTTAAGAATAAATTTAAAAAAGAAAGAAAAAGAAAGTGAAATCGAATCGAACAGAAAAAAATATAATTTCACTTTCAATTTTTACATACTATTTGAATTAATGAATTGGCCAAATTCCCGAGTTAACCATTTTGATAATTATCACTAAACCAACTAGTCAACAAATCAATTACCAAATCAATCGATTTTTGAACAATACGCAAGTTAACATCTCCAGCAACCCAACTAGTCACCTAGTCGAGCGCTTTCGCACTGGAACAGGCCAGCGCCCAGGGACATGCAGTGAACACTTTGTTTGCTCAAGACCATCTCGGGAGGGAGTAAATTTCAGACATAATTGGAACCATCGACCATAAAACAAATTGGACCACTTTTTCCCTTTCGGTAAATACTCTATATTTGGGTATCATATATATTTCTCAATGCTGTTATTGGGAACTCTTTTTATTATTAAATATATTACATATTTTTCAAGGGCTTTGATCCTTAATAACCATTTGTTGGCAAATGGTGTCCCAGTTATCGGATCAAGGTCTATCGGATCAAGGCCTGAACGGCAGAGATTAAAAAAAATAATGGACGAGCCGTTGTTGTTATTCACGCCGCTCCTTTTATGCACGGCTCGCCCGTACAACACATAAAACCACCCATTGCAACTCAACTATACACATAATATAGAGAAATAGTCATATATGTCACAAATTGGAGACAAAATGCCCAAAACGACACAACTTATAAAAATAGCTCTAAATGTCACTTTAAAACTCAACATAGTGTAGGATTTTTGTTCTTTTGATTTTTGAATATAAAACGTCACTTAGTGTCACGTTTTCCAGTAATATTTAAAAATATATATATGTGCAAAACTCAATTTAAAGTAACGTTTTGCCCTAAAACTCTATTTCATCTTACGTTTTGAACTTTAAAAATTTAACAAAAAAAAATTTGTTCAAAACGCGACACGATATAGCGTTTTTATGAAAACTCAACTTCATATAGCTTTTGGGGTGACATTTTGGGTCATTCTATCCGATTGTGCCATTTTGGGCATTTGTTGGTGTAATAGTGACACATAAGGTCATTGCCCCATAATATACACAAAAGACACAAACCCTAATTTTCATTCATCCCCCAGTTTGATTAAGGCGTTAATTCACAATACACACATGTTTCTCGTATTCTTCCCTGTATTTGTAAATCAAACCATAATTCAAATTTTATCCCCAAAATCATAAACCCTAATTCAAATCTTAACCCCAAATTCATCAAACCCTAATTCGAAACTAACAAATTGAACAATCATGATTGAATACTGACATAATTTACTTGCTTTCAATCACAAACGAGTGTAAATTTGATTGTTATGATCTACCTTCGATTGTCAACTCATGCAGTAGGTTGATTTCGATTTCGATTTGTTGGTATGAAAAAACAGTTTGATTTGGTGTAAAGTATGAACAACATGTGTGTATATGATGAAAATGGGTGTTTGGATGTATATGATGAAAACGGGTGTTTGATTTGGTAAAGGGAAGGTCGAGCCGCGGTTATTAACAACGGCTCGTTCCTTTTTCTTTTTTGTTTTTAAATCTCAGATGTCCAGGAACCGATCTAAGGGCTAGGAAGCCATTTGCTAGAAAGAGCTTATCCAGCAAATGATTGTCTGGTTTTGTACCCCGGTTTGTGCACCCACACATGGTTTATGGTTTTGTACCCCCGGTTTGTGCACCCACACAAAGTCAAATTCTGCCAGAAATTCCTGCCAACGTGCTTGCTTTGGGGTCGGCTTCTTTTGAGTCTTGAAATAAGTGTTTGCCACATTGCAAAGCACAAACTTCGCTCCCAACATGTTTTTCAATGCATTAAAATTTTTAAATACACAAAGGAATGATAGAAAGACTCGGATTCGAACCCACAACTAGCGCTGAGAAGAAAATTATAGTTTACATACAATAGTTTGTAGGTGTTTGGATTAGAGGTTCTCATTTTTGCTAGTAATTACGTGTTGCAATAAAAACCATTTCAAGGAGTCAATCAAAGCTAAAGCCCAAATTCTTTTATGGCCTGTTTAAAAACTTAAATTTTATTTGAAATTCTGTATTTGTTCAAATATTATGTTTGGATAAACAAAAAAATTTATATTCGGATTTCATTTGATATCCAAGACATTCAAATACTAATAAATTTGATAATTTGATATGACAACTCAATTTATATCACTTGAAATCCATCAAACACAATCTTAGATTCTTTAGAATGGTTAGGGTTTATAATACTAATGAGTATAGACAGCAGAATAGACGGTAAAACTTAAAAGCAGTGGAGACAACTGAATGATATATAGCTCAAGACATGTTTTGCTTTGGGTTAATGGGTATCTATTAAAGTGAAGGAATTAATTAGTGGCAGCACTCAAGACCTATCAAATAAAATTCAAAGATTTGGGACTTCAAACATTATTTTTGCCTAATAGAATGTTAAAATGATAAAAAAATGAACATTTTGACCTTATCCAAAACTTATCATAGAAAAGTAGTTGAGCACGCCTGTTGGATAAGCAGGATTTATGCAAAACACGTTCTACTCAAGCCTGGAACAATATTGTTTTAAGCTCAACTGATTTATGAGCCCAAATCAAGCAGAGAGTATCCTGAACTTGAACTCAAATTATATAACCCAATTTGAAACACTTTATGATCATTAAGCAATAGTTTTAAAATTGTAAATAAAATGAATCACAGTATCTCTCTCATACAAAGGTGATACCTGCCATCTTGTCCATCACATAACTAAAGACTACGGGCCAACTTAGACAACTTTAAATGAAATTCATAACATATCAAGAAATGTTCAAATAATATTACATTTTTTCATACATATAAATATCCAATTATTCAACTTAAAAACCCTGCTCAGCAATATGAATTTTAACTAAAGATGTACACTTAATCATCATTGCATTCTATCCCATTCATGCTTGTACCACTAAAGCCTAATACTTCCACCTCAATATATACTACCTGCTACTACCACTACTTATTTTACTTTCACTTCTTCACTTCCAAGGTACTACTGCCAACAAGGCACAAGTGTGCAGCCAATAAACAGCAACTACCAGTGATTTAAGCAAGGGAAGTATACCTTATACTTCATATTCAGGTTTCTTTGAGAAAACACTAGCAAATTGATTCCGACATGCAGCACCAACTAAAGCTTTGCGTCTGCTCGCTGCACTATCAGTATATTCTTGCAGAGGAGGTAGAGAAGTACCTTTCTTCTTCTTTGGATGTTTTCCCCCTAATAATCTACCATTCACAAAGACTAGTATTTATATCATGGAAGGGACAAAGTAGCTATAAATATTTTTATAATTTACCTTCGATGCCCAGTGACGCTCTGCCTGTTGACAAACATCCCTGATATCCCTTCCAGACATACTGAATGTAGAAGATCAGACAGGTGAATAATGTAATGATATGCAGTTGGCAGGAAATTGATCTATATCATCCAAATCACAGTAACGTTTGAGACTTTGAGTACAGTACAGATTATCTTACTCTTCTGTAGCAGCAGCAAATTCAGCTAATTCTGATTTTGTCAAGTGCTTTGCATACTGAGCTGCTATTTCCTGACGAGTCAGCTGGTCAGGAAGGCCAAACATTATCATAGAATCAAACCGGCTGGAACAAAAAAATTAATCAAATAGTGAGAAATACCTAGAACATACCAAAATAATATTTGTGTAGGGAAGTACAAACAAATTTACCTGATCAAAGCAGGATCTAGGTCTTGCTTTCTATTGGTTGCGGCGATCACAACTACTTTTTTGTCCTGCTCAAACCCATCAATCTGCACCAAGAAATAACTATTGAGAAAGGCCAGAAAAGAGAGGCCCAACATTAGCAGCACATAATTATATCAAAAGATAAGAGTTGTGGTATTAACAAGGCAGATGAGACTAAATATTTCAATTAAATTTTCCAAATAAAACACATCACGAAACTGTTGATGTTACAAAAGTATTGAAGGAGGCACCGGGTACATAATGTGTAGTTGGCAACTCTGTTCAAGGACATAATGCTCTAGGCAAGAAAGAGCAATCAAGCATATAGGAATCAATGCGGAGTATGATAGAGGATAGGTTCACTAGATACAGGAAGTCAAACTCCCAAACTAATACTTCCAGATTTCTCATACCGGATAGTACACAGAGGTATATAGGTAATCACATAAGTTCATTTCTTGGAATCCTAGCCAGTCAATATAGTCAAGATCGAAACTAGTTTATTTCTTAAGAAAAGAGTTACATGACAAAGCTAGAATCACCTGTCGCAATAATACAGACAAAACTCTCCGTGTTGCTTCATGTGTTTCATTGTCTCAGGCAGTAGCAAAAGAATCAATCTGTAAGTGATTAAAGAGTATAAAACATCTCTACTCAGTATAAATGAATTGAATACCATAGAAGTTATAAACTTAGCAAAACTGAGAACTTGCCTCATCTAGGAAAATGATTGCACCCTTAGGAATCTCATTAGCAAGAGAAAATACTTTACCCAATAAACGTTCACTTTCACCATAATATTTCGACATGACTACCTCCAGTGGCACATATAACAATGGGATACCCTGCCATATCAACACTGCTACATATTACTGGCAACAAGCACGTCACTTGGTAATTTAAAATTTTGTGTATATCATTGAATCATCAAAATGTTGTAGAGCAGGACAACATATGAGTAATAAAACTGATTTAGTGAACCTAATAAAGGCTTTTCAGCCTACCTGATTCAGTGTACTTGGGGGGGGGGGGGGGGGGGGGGTACTATCTGTTTGTCCAACGAAGACTAATGGAATTGTTGAATATATTATATGATTCAATTAAGTTCTGCTCCGGACACTACTTAACATGTCAAATTGTAGAATATTAGGGGGTTCAAATTAATGAAATTTATATAAATATGTCTATTTGTGTTTGTGTCCTTTTATGGTTTGTTGATTTTCTAAATTTTATGGTACCCTGGATTCTCTTGGGATTGGACTCTTGCCATATTGTATCAGGATTGGCCAGATAATTTTGTAAGTATGACACGGGATGACAATATCAGATCACTTATCAACATTATCTTTGTAAGCGAAGCTCCTGTTCTTCCAGTCACCTCTCCAACCGTAATTTATTTCCAATGCGCAACATGTGATGCATGCTTTCAACTACTTAGTTGAAATGAGAAACATTGAAGCAATTTAACTCGCATAAACAATGTTTGCCTCTAATATTAAAGTATGAATACTGTACCGCTTGATTAGCAATCACACGAGCGCAAGATGTCTTTCCAGTGCCTGAAATAGCATATGCATAGAAGAATCCATATTAGTGTCGGCCTGTAGTAAACTAGATGCACATTATCGTTTCTCCATTAAAAGTCACCCCTTTCAAGATTAAGTACAAACACATCATTTCTCACAAATTTCTTTCCTTTTTTTTTTTAATTTCTGCAAAATACTAATGTTTGTTGATCAATGACAGGTGAGTGAAGATAATCTCCATGTAGGAAAAATACTTATGTTTGCTGATCAATCACTAACATATCGCAACTATCAACAGGTGACAGGATAATAGTACTATAACTGATTTGGCTTATCAACGTTATATACAAAATAATGTTTTCATGTTGCATAATATACAAAAAAGCTAAGCCACTCTGACTCTCCAGTTCAGGTTACTGGACACTAGGACACGACATTAATTTCGTGTTGGATCCTTTAACTGAAACGTGGCACTTTGACCAACTGAAAGAACACATGTAATATGAGCTTAGGCAAAAAAAAGACGAGAAGAAAACATAGATATAAGTTTAGAGATAAAAGGGAAAGGAGAAGACGGCGCCTGATTTGCAATGTCCTTGACAAATACATGTTTATATGAATCTTATTGTTAATACTGCAGAATTCTAATCTAATATACTTGTTTATTAACAAATCAAGCCATGTCCTCATACTTGTGTCTAAAAATAGAACAAGGTCACCCCGTCCCAGGTTTCCCGAGTCCAACACTCGGATATGTAATGTGTCCACATTCTGTACCCAAGTCACAACAACAAGTCAACAATGCATAAAAGCTTATATCTATTTTTAGTAAAGTGGTTTAACCACATGCAATTTAGTTTTGTGTAGTGTTGTTTTAATCCACACAAATAAGGTTTTCCTTGTAATATAAAATAAAGTGTAAGGGTATCCACTTAAAATTAGTTATTTGTACATACCACAGCATTTGTATTCCTAAACTTCATTTGCAACTTGCAAAACAGATAAAATAATTAGAAAGAAATTAAATAAATACTTTTAGCAAAAATACATTAGGTAGTAGAAAATTGTTAGTATAAATGTATAATAGTATTTTATAAGGTGTTTTAGACAATATCACAAGGTGTTATTATGTACAAATTAAGTTCTCTTCTACACAGAAGATCTATGTCTAGTTGGGAAATATTCATGAATTCATTTTCAAAATATATGTGTTTAAAGGCCGTGACCCTGGTTATCCTTCTCCTCCTCCTTTATCCCCACTTAGCTTTATCCGCATCAATTATTTATTACTTCCTCCGTTATGTAACAAGTGACGTTTTAAGTTTGGGCACAGATTACTCTCTGTACAGATTTGATAATAACTGTCATTATAGACTTGTAGTAGCTTTTAACAAATTTATTCTTGAATAAGAAATTGCACAATAATAAAGTCTTTGTACGACAATGGAGGATGAAAAGACACTTGAGGGCAATATAGAGACTAAACTATTACATGAGACTTGAAAGAAGATAACACATTATAGACTTCCAATATATTTAAGAAAAAAGGACACTTATCATGGGACGGAGGAAGTAAACAAAAGGATATATTTTGGTTCACAAGTGATTGTCAAAATGTTTTTATTGATTTTATTTCTATTTTCAAAAGAAAAAGGCAATCGGGGTTGTCAACAAGAGCCCCTATCCTCTGTGAGGCTATCTCCAGATCCTCAAAAAGCTACAACTGAGTATAGCCTTAAACAACTGAATCAGATCAGAGCAACAAGCTTTCTAGCCACAACTTAACCAATACTTGAAAATGCAAGGCTACCTAGGTCACTACATGACAATCAGGCAGATTGTGCATCTTGATTCGCATAACCATCTTGAACAATGACTCTTGAAACAAAAACTTCTACTAAATATTTCTAGAATAAGTCTATGTACTATAAAGCCTACTTCATGGATATTCAAACCGGAAAAAATAAAAAACTGATGTTGTGTTTGGTTGGGATGAATGAATTTGGGAGGAATGGAATGAGATTTGAACTACATTATGAGTGAATTTTTAAAAATTCCATTCCTTCCCCATTCCATTCCTAACAACCAAAACTAGAACTCAAATCCCCCAATTTGAGATGGAATGCTCCATTCTCCCCCATATACATTTTCTTCACAATTCTTATCAAAGAAATTTTGCACTCATCCATTTTTTTTCAAATCTTTCTTCCTACTTACATAAATTTTCTTTATTTTCACTCATTCCATTCCATTCTCCCCAACCAAACACAACATGAGACCATTATTCTGGTCACCCTGAAAGCATCTTCAATGAACTTTATAAAAAACCAAAAGACTCTTAGTTTACACAAGTCAATTTTATGATTATATGCACCTATTTTGCAATTTTATATGAACATGTAATCGGATGAAGCAAACCTGGGGGGCCTTAAAAAAGAACGGCTCGGGGTCTGTTTGTCTCAAACTTGCACCTGGTTCCACGAGCAATATCATCATACACTTCAGGACTCTGTATGGCCAATAATATGGTATCTTCTATTTCCCTGAGTAAAATACAGATAAATGAGAAGTCTCGACTATCAATTAACTTTCTTTCGAGAATCAGGTGACATGTACATGTGCAAATACTTCATTACATAGCAAGCTTATTGTACTTTACACACCAAATTTTTTTGATACACAGTTTACACACCAATATGCCATCAACCTTAAGATGATACATACCTTTTTTGCTGGCTATACCCAGCTATATTTTCCCATGAAATCTCACTTTTGGAATCCACCATATTAGGTTCATCTAGTCCATAGATTTTGATCCTCATGGCCCCTAGATTAGAAATTGAATTTCCTTTGGATGGCATTTGTCCAGGACTTCCCCTTGGTCTTTTTTCAAGGGTTTTGTTTTGCCCTGCCAATTGCAACAGAGATACAAAAGCATCAAGCTCCTCCTGACTAAAACTTCCATTCTTCATAAACTCGATTTCCTGCATCAGTTAATGCAAATAATAAATATGCAAAAATAATACTGTTATCTTTTCCTTCAAAGTAGCATATTAAACTGAAGCATGAACATGAAAAATATTATTTGATGAACTGAGGTGAAAATTTACTGCTTTATCAGAGCTAATGAGTGAGCGGAACATGAGAATGCATAGATCTTCCTCTTGCGCCTTACTGGAACCACTCTTAGTCCCGCTAGTTTCTTTTTGCATATTTGGATGAGTAATTGTGAGTTGCCAAGTGACTCCACTAAAAAGGAGAGGAAAAAGATAAAATAATTACAGTTGCAAATATTAAGGCCACTGCATTGATCAATTAAAGAAGAATATAATATATTTACGAGCTGAAAAAGCTGGATGTATTTCATTCTGATGTCCATGCAATATAGTTGAGAAAAAGAATTATGAATATTATTATACCTAATCAGCTGCAAAATATGAAATATTAATACAGTTTAATCGAGAAACCTTTGTAAGGACAGTTTTGTGATTACAGTTGAGCAGCACAATCTTTCAGGTCTTGTTCACTTGATTGTAGAACTTTAAATTTATATTTGAGCAGAAGAAAAACAGTTTTTTGCCAACTACAATGGAAATGTACAAAATATGAATAACATTAATTGTTTGCAGTCCTGTCCTGTGTGTTTGTACTAGTTGAGCTATCAACTAAGCAAAAAGCTATGTGAAGAAATTTTTAGTTATTTTTCATTCTGACCTTCACGCGATCTAGATATATTTCTTCACATGGCTTTTTACTTGGCTGTTTCGTTGATTCTGGTGCAAGGTGTTCAAAATTTACCATCCAAGTTCATCAACCAATCTCCAATACTGGGGATCATATGGACCACTAAAGTAGATCATACATAGCCTGTTGTGACTACTGAATATGTAAAAGCTCCAGTCTTACTATCACTCATTGACTAGTAGATTATTTATCTCATAACTATAAAGAAATAATAAAATATACTATAAGCTGACGTGACATTTCCAGAATTTTCTTGACAGACTTCACTTTTGGGCAGTGAGGAGGCACCATACTTATGAACATGTATATATGTATAGATACATTATCTATATATTAAAGTAAGAAAAGAGTCACATTCATCAAACACTAATGCTTAGGACTGACCTGTCCCAAGCACGCAATGTCATATCTGATCCAGTTGCACTTGTATCAACCTTTACTCCAAGTTGTGAAACAAGGTTTGAAATTAGGCGTGGAATTTCGCATGTGGGAGGAACTTGGAATTTTATCGTTACCTGCAACAAGATATCCGTTTATAATAAAAGAGAAGATATCAACTTTTATAGATAAAACCGTTATGGACCTATTTTAAGATCTACTATACAATGTAGTATAATTTGTAACACTGATAGGTATACTTGAAATTAAAAAGACACTGTTTGGGGCACATCTACGGCCCTTATTCCCTAGATAATTATTATGTGGAAGAAAGAAAAGAATAAGATAGAAAGGATAATTTATGTTTCTTGTATACCTGTCTAATATCCATAAATTCGTACATATATACTTATATATTTCAGACCAAAATACTGAAAATGCATACCCACTAACCACAAAATAGATTAGAACTAAAAATACAAAAACCTGTAAACTTAAAAATCAGAAGCAGATGCAAAGAGGATGAAATGATGGCAACACAACAATTTTTAAAAGTCCATTTCCCAAGGGGTGCCAATTTGGAACAATCCCCCTCCCTCCCCCACCAAAAAAATAAAATAAAATCCCACGGTCATCATACTTTGAAACTTGTGAAGTGTAAAATTAACAAGACCATTGATAAATTACTATAGACATGCACAAAACTCATGATATTACTGAAAAGGTAAATGGCATAACCTTTTAACCCTTGACAGCCACAATAAACCGAGGATAGGAGCCAACTCTCAACCCTTTGCTTTTAAGTAACTCTTCTAGACGAATTCTTTCTTTCTTAGCTGTCTCCTCTAGATCTTTATAGCTAGGAACTGATTCTGGTGGTGCAGGAATTTCACTATCAGCCTGAAATTGTGTAACCAAGTGTTCATGTGAATTATAAACAGACTTTAAAAGAACATGTTCATTTAAATTTTTGGTAAAAAAATCAGGAGGAAACCAAAAAGAAAAATGTTGAAGTGTAATATTCAGTTAAATTAAGTGCAATTACTCGAGAGAAGAAACACAAAAGATGTATTTAGAAAAAAATAAAAATAAATTTACTGAAAAAGATAAATACTGACCTTATTTGCTTCAGCATGGGCTATTTCTAGAAGGCTGCCACCAAGCAAACTCGCTAAATTAACAGGGATAGCATACGATCCAGTAATTTCAGGATTTAGTCTTGGCAGGAGCAATTTAGATGCACAATTTTTCATGTAGATATCACAAGAATCTGGGCAATAGACATACATCAACTTTAGTTGCACATACAAAAACAATAAATTATTAAAGTGTCACCTTCTAGACATCACTCACAGCTTAAAATAGTGATATGCAACACCAGGGGTCCAGGACTATCAAATTTTACAACATTTCAACATATTACTTCAGTGAAATATTTCGTGAATGACTTGAATAGTAACGAAGTACTACAGTCAAAAGACTCAAACCGACTAACCAGTTCATAAAAACCACACTTAACGAATGGCCTTATCATGGCTTCAGGCAGAATATAGTTGGAATATATAAGAAGGGAAAAGTAGTAGATAATAGAGATGCAACATGCTGCAAAAATGTTCCCAGCGATCCAGTCCAAGGGCCATTAGGATTGGTTTAGTTTGCTCAATTATGCAATCACTTATTTGACTAAAATAAGCAAATTTATACAGGTCCTTAGATTGAGGAATCATGTTAATTATGCTCATGCTGCATATTTACTGCTCTAAAGTCCAGCACTTGGAACAAGAGAAATTCTCAATAAAAGGAATTTAACTACAATGTTATGTTTAATAATTTTAAAGTATCACATTGTTGGTACATCCAGGTTTAGCATCATGTATCACATTTATACTGGACTTGTATGAAATTGTACATTTACCTATTTGAATATATTAAATGATCCTCTTATCAATAAGTTCAATTTTGTTGTTTCTTGTAATTTCAAATGATCTCAAAAGGAATTAACTCACTTGCATTCGCTTTGAACAAACTTGTTGAAAATATTTAATCGTAATAGCAGGTCGATTAATGTGATTTATAATTGAATATATAATAAGTTCCATTATCCAATATTTCTACTTGGAAAGCTACATTTACACAGACCTGGAAAGCTATAGAGTCCACCTATAACTAAACACGCAACACATTCACAATAACAATTTATAGAAGATAACGCAAGACGTAAATCAAAAGGTAAAAAAAATCTCAAAATACGTGCCAATGGATATCAGAAAAATCTGAATTCAGAAACTAACGAAGTAGAATAAAGGAAATAGCTAAATATTGTAATTTCATAAACATAAAACTCAAGCACATCAATAGCGTGATACATCGATACACACACACAAATATATATATATATATATATATATATACCGTGATAGAGGCGAAATTGGGGGAAAGGAGAGGGAGTTAAAATGGGTAGGGTTTTGCGGAGTGCGTCCGTACGCCATGCCCTAATTGTTCGCGATAGGTTTCTCATGGAAGCCATCTCACTCTCTCTCTCTCGCACTTATTTTGTGTGTGTGTGTGAGAGAGAGATACAGTGAGTGGTGCGCAAGCAAGCTGTGCCGGAGCTTTCGAAAAGCGAGTGCCCTGTTTGTGTTTGTTATGTTGAGAGGAGGCAGGACATGAATACTGATATTAATGTTTTCATTCATGTCTATATACTGCCCTCTAGTTTTCTTTGCTTTACAATTCGACCCTGAGGTTATGTATTTTTCACTTGAGTTATTCCATTAAGAAATGACCCCGTTTGACTAGAGTTAAATCGTCTTATTTGTTTTGTTAGTAATAAGTAATTTATAAATTGAATTTTGAAAATTTGATGATAATTTAATTAAAATATAAAGTTTTATAATGATTAAAATTTAGGTATAAATAATATTTTATTATATATGTATAGTTTAAATATGTAAAAATTAATTATAATAAATATAATTCTATTTATTATATCTAATTTTTACAAATTCAAATTATATATAAGTCTGTTTTAAAATTTTCTATAACTTAAAATTATATATAACTTATTTCTATAACTTTTAATTATCATCTAACCGGCTCCTATAATTAATTTATAATCACTCATCTTTTAATAAATTCACATAAAATAATAAAATCTATACTACGTTATTATCACCGAAAGATTGAGTTTTGGTCGGTCGGTTGGTACCTTACTAGCCATGGGCCTAAAAAATATACATGTATTAGATATAATTTTACTTATTATAATACGGGCCCTAACTATATACATATTTATAAATTAAAATTTTACTTTTTAGGCCCAATTATATATTTATTATAACACGAGTTCAAATTATAACATATTTATATTAAATAGAATAAATTTATATAAAATAAGAGAACATATAATATTAACATAAATTTTTAATATTATAAAATTTTATATTAAATATTAATAAAAATATAAATAAAAAATTAATTTACTTAAATATTAATTATGCCGTACTTCGTACGAGTATAAGTTTGTATAGTATATATATTAAAATATAATAAACCCATAACCGATACCTAAATACGAAGAACCAAACCTCCCAAGCAAGAATTAATTCAGGCGTATAAAAACGGTTGTGTATGTGAGCAGAGTGGTCTTAAATTTGGGAGGTGATTATGTTGGATAAAATTTTTCCGGCCTGCACTTCCTAAACTTCAGCCATTGGATTAGCCCATGAATGGTACAAATTAAAAAAAAAAAATAAGCACGAGCCTCGCTAAATTACAGAGGCTCAATACTCTGTCTCTTGTGAATCGCGGCGGCCCATTTGTTTGTATATTTTAGGTCTATGTGTATATGTATGTCTAATTAATAAATTTTTTAATCATTATTTTTAGTTATAATTTTTAAAAACATTAAATTATGAATTTAATTTTTATTATATTATAATTATAAATTAAGTTATAATTATAATTACACTATAGTTATAGTTCATATAATATTAAACTATAAATTTATTTTATATTATAATTATATTATTTAATATTATTATTGGCCATATATCTATTTTCTTTTTATTTTCACAAATATTTAACCCATGTATTCACTTAACTAATAAATTATTAAGAACTACAATTTATTAACTATTAAATTTAAAAATGTGGAATGTTTACTATTTTCTTACGTATATACATGAATATAATTCCTTCACAAAAACACATTAATATAATTAAAAATCTTCATATGTAAAAAAATAGTCTATATAAAATTTGTAAAGTCTATATTCAACAAAAAAAATTGGTTACGAGTATGTATAAAATATATTTAGTGAACTAATTATATTGTAAAAAGTAATGTGTATAAAAAGTAATATAGTTTATAATATAATATAATTTTAAAATAAATATATTATATTATTCTATTCTCTAATAATATTCTCTAATAGTTTATACAAATAATATATCTAAGTTAAATATTCATTTCAATGTCACTATTGAAACATGTTTTCTGCTTTTCATTAATTTTTTTCGAAATATAAAATTAAAAAAAATTGAAAATATATATCTTGGATATTTTTTTTTAAGTGAACACCTTTTTAGTATCTATTTATAAAAATTTATCAGTAGTTTAATGCATTTACAACTAGGAAGATGTTTCCTCAATTTTTACAATTTTTATTTAGTTTATAGTTATAATATTAAATAATATAATTATTGTTAAAAAAATCTATAATTATAAAATAAAATAAATTTATAGTTTAATATTATATGAACTATAAATATAGTGTAATTATAATTATAATTTAATTTATATTTATAATATAATAGCAAAATAAATTCATAGTTTAATGTTTTTTTAAAAATTATAACTAAAAGTAATGATGAAATTTTTTATTAACTAGACATACATATGCACATGTTGACCTGAAATAAAATACACGGACCTGCACGTAGATAAAATATCGAGCCCCGGTAAACTACTGAGTCTCGTGTTTTTTTTAATATGCACCGTTCGTGAGCTAATCCAACGGTTTAGGAAGTGTATGCCGAAAAAAGTTTATCCAACATACACTTATCCTAATCAATTCTCTTAAATTTAGATGGTAAAGTTTGTTGAATGCTTGCTTGACATCCCTTTCCGTATTGCCTCAAATCTTATATACATTGCGCAACTCCTCATGCTTTGACTTATTTTAATGTATAATCATTGAAAATGAGTCCCATAATTTGTTATTAATCTGAACCATAAATTTAACATCCCAATAATAAACAAACTTATTTAAATTCATATAATTAATAATTCTCCAAAAATTTATAAAATGTTATAATTTCTCAAATTTAACTTACAATCCAACAATTAAAATATAAATGAATCATTCAAATTCGGATTTAAATCCACAAGTATTAATTTCGAATAAAACTCTAGCAGTCTAATAAAATATAAAAATAAAAATAAATGAACTCCTCTAAGTTTGCAATTCTCGCTCTCTCCATGAAACAACTCACCTAAGTATTCTTACCTGCCAGGGGAAATAAAAACAAAACAAAGATCGACAATGAGCGAAAGACTCATAAACTGATACAAAACAAGTCAAGTGAGCTAGTAAATAGATTCAACGATAAAATGAATATAATTTGATAATTGGAAAAGAAATTGTAAACCATATGAAAAGAGGAGAAAGGCTAGATAGACACTTACAAAACCAACACACACACTTTTCGGTTAAAATAAACTCACTCTTATACTTATTAACGATCATCATAATAATTTAACAGAAAACATAACTTACTAACTCAAATGGGAGATAATCTTACACTTATAGGATGTCTTGCATTTTCGGTGATCTAGAAATATGTAGTCATCAAAACTTATAAGTTCTTGCATAGTACAAAACAAATACTATCCAAAATCTTACAGGGACTTGCAAGACACTAAGTACAATGCTACCCAAATGGTCAAATATACACAAATTAGTCGCGATTATATGTGTCTCATAACTCCGGCGACACGCCTATACTATTTAATTATATCGTATAGGTGGTGCCAAACATGAGATTCGCTCCACTCACAACGGAGGTCTTATAATATCTCCCAAATCCAAACAAAAACATATATCATTTCAAAATAACTTACTCGAACTTAAAACTCAATCGTCATACAAAGTACATAACTTAAATCAAATTTATACTTATCTGCCCGGAAAAAGTAGCAATTTACTTTACTAAAATAACTTTATCTGAAAAAGATAAAACATGAGAATCGTAGACAATTTTGAGACCTTTCTAGAATGCTAAGACTCGTTTAAAACACATAAATAACAAATTCAGAAAATATATATTTACGGGCTGGCAACACAGAATCAGACCCTGATTTTACAAGTATTTTGATATTTAGATTATCGAAATCATAGAGTTTACCAACGGAATTAAACAACAAATGCAGATATCGAAAAGAGCTTTCTAGAATGATATTGTTCATAATTTTTGAAACAAAATTCAATATACCACCAATTTTCAAAGTTGAGTACTCTATTTCGAAAATACACTGTTAGATTAAATAAATTGCAGAAAACTCATAGTTGGAAGTATAATTTTAGAAAAGTTAAAGAATGAAAGTTACAGGAAATTCAAAACTCTTTCCAAAAAGTTTGAAACCACTAAATTTGAACATATAACGAATTTATTATCAATTTTACAAGGATTCGACATAGTTAAAAGTTCACATATACGAATTTTTTGAAATCAAATGTGATAGAGGGTATAACGAAAATATTTGTATCTTGAAATTCAGAAAATAAGAATGATACTCAAGAACGGTAGATATCTCAATCACAATAAAACCTAATTCATGTATATAAGAGATAGAAAAACTATAAATTTTATATTCTAAATAAAATATGATTGCTTATATCAAATATGGTTTTTACCTTAGAACTCTAAAATTCTTGTTCCAATTAGAATTTGTTAAGTTTCACTTTTTTCCTCCTCTCTTCCTACTTCTCCCTCCTTTTGTCCTTCCTCTCTGACAAAACAAAAGTAACATAAAAGTCAAATTCCTAATTTTTTTCCTTTTTATTCTCAACCCTTTTTGTAAAAAGCTAATAATAACTAATATTCTAATTAAATACAATATATATATAATGGAGTATATTATTTACTAATTAAATATTAAATAATAATTATATATATCGGGGTTTTACAATAAATGTAAGGAAAACAGATTTGACAGTGTAATGATAATTGAAAGTGAGGCATAAAAAACAGGTAAAGAAATTGAAAATGGGGGGCATGCCAATGCTAAGAAAAAGATTGATATCCTTTGAGTTTGCATGGAAGCCCCCACTAGTCCATTAGGATTTAAGATTAGGTGTGGTGGGGCGATTATATTTAAAGCAAGAGCAAGTGATTGTTTGCGAGGCACGGCTACTGAGAACTCCACATCACCAAAAACAAGGCCAGCCATGCATATATATACGAGATACAGCCTAATTAAAACTAAATGCTTGTGGGTAGACCTGGCACACGGGCGTGCCGGGCCGGTTCGCCCGCGAGCCGGTTTGGCTAGCTTCTGGCTCGTAGACAGCACGTGAAAATTCTCGGGCCGTGCGGAGTCGGGCCGGTATGTAGAATAGCTGACTCGCGTGCGGCTCGCGGGTTAGGCGGGTTTATTATTTTATTATTATTTTTAATTTAAATTTTATTTTTTAAATACTTATTTCATACGAATAAATATTTATTTCATACGAATATTTTTGGAATATTTTTTATTTCATTAAAAAAAATACTTATTTCATATGAATATTTTTGGAATAAAAGAGGACGATACCTCTATAAATTTTATTAATTAAAAAATATTTACAAATAATTTGAAGTCTAGATTAAATGAACCAATTTCGATCTAGAAAGTGAAAGTGACATTAATTTTTTGAAAATTTCAAAACAATTTTTTTAACCTATATTTATTATTATTTAATATACTACTTTCATTCCTTTTACATATTTTCTCTAAAAATAAAATTATCCTTTAATATTCATTTCTTCTTTGAATTCTAGCATAATCTTCCTAATCTTGTAATTATTATTTTTAAAATTAATCTAATTATATTTTTTAATATAGTAATTAAGACTATGTATTGAAAAAATTTATTAAACTATTTTTTTTCAAAAAGGAAGTAATAATTAAAAATACATGTATTATTTAAAATTATATAAGAAGAGACCAAGAAGTATAAAATACATTTGGTAGAGATTAGAGAGCAAAGGTGCAGTGCCGGGGCGAGCGTGCCGGTTCATGTGAGTTTGGCGAGTTGTAATATTTAAATATTGATAAATTAGTTATATATTCACTGACTACACATATAATTCGATTCTCAACTTGTTAGATAAATAAACAACTGCTGCTCAGATTTAATGTTTATGTATGCCATTGACACGTATTTGAATTAGCAGGTTATTAATATAAAGATAAGTTGAATTGTACACTACTCTAGCGCCGAGCCGTGCCGGGCCGGTCCGTGCTGGTTTAGGCGAGCGGTCCGTGCCGGTCTCGGTTCAATTTTCTCTAACTCGTGCTCGGCCCGGTTTTTTGACGGTTCGTACTGGTTCAGAGCTCGGCCCGGTTTCAAGCGGTTCGTGCCGATTTTTTTGACGAATCGAGTCGAGTCGGTCCGAGCCGTGGCCAGCTCTACTTGTGGGACATAAAGAGTGAGATTGACATTGCAATCTTAACCATGTACGCTGTTCGATCCCTTGGTAAAATGTAAGCAAAATATGTTGTTCGTTCTTATTTAGAAGAATACTTAATTGTGCTCTCCGTGCCCTTTCCTAGATCCAATTGATGCGATAGATTGTTTCGGTGCATGAATCGTGAATAGTTTACAATTATGGCTTACCAGTTCCATTCCCTTCACTCCACAAAAAAACGGGTGTCGCCTAGTTCAAGAATCAAGTTATTGATAAATGGTAGAAATGAAAGTTGATATATGTATCAAGGTCACGTCAGAGTTGAACGCGACGTTGATGTCTTGATGGTGCATGCAATCGACTACGAAACGTAACTACATATTTTATGATCCTTGTCCATAATAAGGAAAAGAGTCAACGAATCAAGACTTTTTTTCTTTAATCTGAACCTCTTTTTTCCTTTTTTATAGGGGTGTTTGGAATTACTTTTTTATATTTTATTAGGGAAAAAGGTAAAAAGTAAATCTAAACACTCCTGTATAATTTAGCTAGTCTGAGATGGGTATTATATTTTAAAAATAATTAAATATTTTATTTATACTCAAAAGTTTATTTCTATTTCAAACTTAAGTAGTACAGAACTACAAATGTACGATGATACTGCAGTCGCACAACCTATGTTAACAAAATATACATAACTATTATCAATTAATTATTAAGCACAAAGTTCAGTAGTGTAGAATTAGAGCTAATTATTGCCCAAATACAACTTCTTAGTTCGCGAGTGCAGAATTAGAGCTAACAAAGTTCCTAAACAACAAAGGGAGCCCCATATCATAAAACTTGTTTGGTAACATTTCATGCCCATGCACTTTCCAACGTCACTGCCGTAGCTGTTTCGCCGGTATAGCATCGCCGCAGAGTTGCCGAAAATTAAAGATCCGATGGGAATATTGATGATTAAAATGTTATGGTTAATTCCAAAATCTTTTGCTCCAAAGAGCTCTCTAGTTGAGGAGACGGAAATTGTGGATATGGCTCCGGTTGATAAACTTATAATGGCCGTACTGATATAGAGGCAGATATTGCTGTTTATTAGTAGGATGAAAAAAGCTCCGCTCATTGGTACCATCATCATCGCCATTTTTCCAGCTCTTGAACTCGCATAATTCGTCCTGAAATTTAAAATATTGAAATTTCTTAGTACAGATACTAAATTTACCATAAATTTAAGTCTTAAGAAAGAGTGGCGATATATATACAAGTTATGGGATTTATGTACAAGTTGAGGGACCGTGCAGACCGATAAAAGTGTCTCAAAGATCAGTTTAAGGTTATCGTCTTCAAGTCTTAACAAACATTTATCTTTTGTTTCAGTTGTAACGAGTTGCGGACTTGGAGAAGAAAAGTGATCAATAGCCTCGATCAAGTTCGAAAATAAAGGCATAAAGCTAGCTGTAAGTTTAAAAGACTTGCACTGAGCCGGCCTGCATATTAGTGTCCAGTATCATGACACTCACTAGCTTGTAGATTATGTTGGTATATAATATAAGATTCAGGTAAGTACACCTTAAGGTTCAATCAAAAACAAAAATTGCCTCTAGTAAATTGTTTAGTCACATTACTAGTAATTAGATTTTTGAAGCAAAATTTAACTTGCATAAGTTGAGAGCGTCACAAGTTAGAACATGATCGATTTGAGTGATCACATTGATGCAAATAGATTTTTAGAATGCATTTGTTAGCTGGTTTAGCATCAGTCTATATAATAAGATTTCAAAAATTAAAACCAACCTGGTGAAGTAGTATTCGAGTAGAGATGGAACGAGACGTCCGATGAAGCAAAATGAAGAAGACAGAGAGACCAGAGTAGCAGTCCTAGAGTGACCCCTGGACTCAACAACTTGTCCCAGATTGTTCAGATAAACCAGCCCAAGTGTGGCACCAAACAAATAAACAAAAAAATATAACCAGAAATCCACCTTCTTTAGCATCAACTTTGGTCCAATCTCTTCCACGGCTATAGCATCATTATTTTCCCCACCCTTCATCACAATACCATTTTCCAAAGACGGTGGTTCATTGACATGTTCATCTGTTGGAAAACTACACACTTTCCTTTGTCTGATCCAACACTTATGTTGCACGTTTTCTCTAAATTTCTCAACCACAGGAACCAAAAGTGGGAACACGATAACTAAAAGTACAATACCAATCAATATAATCAACTGAGAGAATCTGGTAGACGATAAAATCGAAACCCCTAAACTACTACTAATCACAGCACAAGTCCCAGTAACTATCGTTATCAAAAACAATACAAAAAAGCCATGCGATAATTTTCTAGTACAAGAATACGATGATCCACCACCAGAACTACTAGAATCACCAACATTCGATGATCTAGCCACTAAAGGTGCCACGCTTATACAAACAATAAAAGGTAAAACAGAATTCAACAAAAGATATCCTCTTGCTTTTCCATCAGCTGAAGAATTGGCGTACACGACATCAACTATATCTGCGTAGATCTTTGCACTTAACCCCTGATAGGTAGTTGATAATCCCAAAGCAAGTTGCATATCCAAAGGAAAATTTTGAATAGTAAGAATATAGCACACTGTATTAATCCAGCATATGCTATTTCCAGCTACAACAGTTAATAAAAAAACAAGCCAGTACGGTGCTGAACTTTGGGCATTCAAGTTTGTTAGAAAGAAATATTGCACGCCATAACCAATCATTCCGATTAAAGAACCGGTCAAGAGTACAAGCCATAAGGGAAGATGAGCTGCAGCGACACCAGAGAACCATGCAAGAATCTTTCCAGCGTCAGAAGCAAAGGCTAGGTTGTTGAGTTGAAGTTGTGACATATTAAAAAGGTGCTTGAGCTGGGAAGAGTAGGCTGGAAAGTTTGTATTTGTGCCACTTACAGATTGAAGCCATATAGTAGCTACTAAACTAAGCCATTGTGTAGACATGATCAGGGGAAGAGTATATGTATTTGTGTATATGTATTTGTGTCGTTATACGAAGAACTTAATAATTAGATATGATTGTGAATATCATTCCGATGGGCTGTTTATTTGTAAGGAAATCGGAGTAAGTTAAGCTTAGTGTACGTGAAATGAATTTACGACACAAGTGATAGAGTAACGAGAAACGATACACTCTATGGTCTATGTGTTTAGAGGGAATTAAAACAGAGCAGCTTAGCATTGTACGTTGGCTACTCAGTGATGGAGAGCCACAAGCGTGTCATTGTGGTAATTAGGATGAAGATGTGGATGTTTAGCGTCCGTCAAGTGCCACACTGTACCAGCTACAATCTCTACGCACCAACCTACCATTCCATCAGCATCACCACATCAATGCAGCTGAACTGTAAATTCTTAAAGTTCACATTGTGAATGGGATGATAAGACGTTTACATAGACTTGGTGTTTACTGTTTGCGTCTCATATCGAAACATACACTTGAAAATAAACTCACCGTATATTCAACTAACTAACTAAAAAATCACTACTCTTTTCGAGATTGTGTTGCACACGAAATTCGATTGCATTTAATTCATTACACCCTAGTTCTGAGAAGTTAGATTCACAACTGATTCAGATTTTCGATTTGAGTTCAAAATTAAACCCGTACTATAAAGATGTACAATATGATTCAGTTTATAATTCCGAATGAATATCGAGTCAAAACTCATATTAATTCTAATATTTGATCACATGTATTTAAAAATAGTCCAAATATTTTTAAAAATAAAATATTGATATATATTTTATTATAGTTAAACTCGAATTCTCTAGGTATTAATAACAACAAGTAGGTGTTAAATTCATGCAACGCACCTTCACTTCAAATCAAATAACTTAGCGTTTGCTTCTCATGCAAAAATCTTTTCATGCTTTCCCAACATCTCTACCGCTAGCTCATCCTCTATTGTGGATAGCACCCTTGATTGCTTTAATAATGTTTTGGAATGATTAGTTATAATGTACTCTAGTTTATTCTAAAAGCTGATCGATATCATGCTTAGAGTTCGATCAACACCTTATTAGAAATAACGAAATTATAGCATTTGTTGAATTCATATTGTGTATTGCATTCTTAATTACTATCTGAAATTAATGTGTTTGTTGTATTACTGGCTACTAGGATTATTAATTAATTCTTGCCATCGCCTATATATATATATACTTACCGAAGTCAATGCTTCAATTACATGTTCATCTATATGGAAAAACTACACATGCACTTTTTGCTGCTGATCCAAAACACTCAGGCTCGTTGGTTCGCGGAGGGAAAGACGCTGGAATCAGGAATCGGGTCAAGAAGGTATGAGTTTGGGGTATCATTTCTGATAACATGTGTTTGGTTGAGTGTTAGAATGAATATATTTGATTTAATAAATTTTGAGTTATTAATTATTATTAATTTAAAATATTAATTAATTTATTATTTTAATATATTTTTTAATCATTAGTTTATTTCATATTAAATATTTACATTTAATTGTTTAAATAGAAATGAAAATATTAAAATAAAATAATTTTTCATACCCTTTCTCATACCCACCTCCCCTGGGTATCTTCAAAAACATATGTATGGCATGTTTACTCTAATTTTGTCCACCAGTGCCCGTGAATATAATCAATTGGAAAAATCTACTAGACGATGATAAAATCGAAATCCGTATACGTATACTACTACTGATCACAGCAGAATTTCTTAATTGATTATAACTGTTGTTATAAGAAACATTACAACAAATCCAGTTGATAATTTTATTCTACATGAATCCACCTGAACTACTACGTACAATCATCGATCAACGTTTGATGATCTAGCACCTACAGGCGCCACGATCATACAAGCTATAAAACGTAAAATAAAACAACAAAAGATCGAGATTCTCTACGCCTCTACCTTTTCCATTTGACGAAAATTTTGCGTACACAACATCAACTGTATCAGACATATATTTTTGCACTTGCTCGCAGGGCGGGCTAATAGGCTGTGCAAACAGTCCAATAGCACAAGCCCTAAAATTTAAAATTTTTCATTACATAAAAGATATTTTAATAAAAAAGTTCAAGTCTCTTTCAGAATTTTTATTAATGTATCTTCATAAAACTAATATATATTATTTTTTTATATCTTTTAACTAGAAACACTCATCTCCTAAAAATAATACGGAAAACATATATATAAACAGATAATAAATTATTATATATAATTATTAATAACTAGCTAATTATCTTTTTCAGCTAAAATATATTATTTTTTTATATTTTTCAAGTAAAACTACTCATATTCTAAAGATAACAGGAGAAACATATATATAAATAATAATATTATTATTATATATCATTATTAGTAATTATTTTTGAAATAAAATTATAAAATATTATATATATGCATTATACAAATTACATATAAATTTTAAAATATTAAAATTTGGCAAGGGCCCCTAATAAGGTTGACCCGCCCTGCTTGCTCGATACTCCTAGTTGATACTCCCTAAACAAGTTGCATATCCAATTAATGGAAAATTTTGGATACTAAGATAAAATACACAAATATCAATCCAGCAAATGCTATGTCCTGTTACACAGTTCATTAAAGAACAAGTCAGTATTGTGTTGAATGCTGAGCATGCCAATTTGTTAGAAAATATATATATTGTACACCATAAACAATCATTCTCGACTAAATGAACAATTAAGAGTACTGCCACAAGGGAAGCTGAGGGGCAGTGAGGCCGGAAAACCATGTAAGGATTTAAGAAGGTGGTTGAGTTGGGAAGATCGAGTAGGAGGAGAGTTTGTGTAATTTGTTCTGGTTGAAAATTAAGAGTAGATTAAATATGAGATTAAATGATTTGAAGAATCATAAGTCTATTTATAATGTGAAATAAGCATAACCTAATTAGTGATATAGTAATACAAATCAAGTTTGTAATGCCCTACTTCATGTACGTGATAGTAACCTTACAATGCTTGAATTACCTTGCCTAACCTAGTCCCCTTGGTATGGTGTTCAATTTCTTGAGGGTTACCTAGGTGGTATAGAACCAAACACACATTATTTGCAAGCAAATATGAATTGTTCTCATCCACCATTTGCAACAAGAAGATATGATGTTGTGCATGCATGTCAAAACCAAATACTACAAGTTACAAAGATACACGCTACGCGTATATATACACATTGAGCTATGTCACTATTACTCTCTTACCGTGAGGCCAACATGCCAAAATAAAGTTATCGATCGATCAAAGTATATCAGTTGACATACAGTGTATGAAAGTCCCCTTCATTTCCAGCTCCCAATTAACTTTTTCTTTTTGTTAATTCAAATTGATTTTTAAATTAATTATTGTTTTTGCCTTGAGTAGGCAATCGATTAAAAAATTTTAATTTCAAATATTTATAGTGGCTTGCTTTTGCTTTCCAGTCAAAGATATAGATATCCAAGAGTTACTAGCTAGCAGCTAGTTGTTAACATTATATGCATCTTTCAACCAGAAGAACTTCTCAACATGACCAACCCTTTTAAGTTTGAGATTCCTAGTATGGTGCAAAACAACCTAATTAACTTTACATTTTTTCTAGGATGGAACAGTGGGAACTTGGAAGTTTAATAGTATTTGACCGATATATATATATATATATATATATATATATATATATAAGTCATTATTTAGTTATATAAGCAATTCTTTTTATACATACCGGTTCGAAAAAAACAATATGTGAAATAGAAAATTACCTTTCGATTCAAATTTAAGTGCACTATATAAATGAGTTTATAATGTTTTGAAAATCATAAATTACATATCTCGTGGATTCATCATATCATACGCTTAAAGTCATCAAAAGATCCAGTCAAGAGAAAAATGTTACTATTTCGGTCTGTGTTGATGAATAAATATATTAAACATTACTGGATACAGTAGTTACAGAGAAACTTTGTGTATCTGGAAAATAAAGTACCATCAGTAGTAGTCATCAGATTTTACATGAATTTTCAAAGTAAAATTCTTTTTTAGACAGCTTTTCACATGAAGATAATTTCAATTGCTGGTTTTCCATCATTCCATGGCAAGTCTAATAAGGATGCTAAGAAACAAGTATAACAGAATTTCAACTAATTTATATGTCAAAGTTACATAGCTAACAATTAAAAAATGCTGATTATTTCCTATAAATAGTATTAAACACACCAACTTCATGCACAACCAACTCCCTACTTTAATTTGCTTATCTTGCCTCTTCTGCTATTTTTTCCATCACCAAATCATCAATGGCTCCTTCTTTCCAATCCGCTTTAGTTCCTTTTGTAATCTTCATTTCTGCTCTAAATGTCGCAACTGCTGCAACATGCAGTGACTGCTTCATTCAATCTCGTGCAGCTTATTATCCGAATTCTGATGAAAAAGGAACAGAAAGTAAGATTGTGAATTATGAACATGTGTCACATACACAAATGTGCGCATACATATGCACACAGTAACAATAATTACTTAATTCTAAATATATATTGTTATTCGTGATTACTAGGTGGGGCGTGTGGGTATGGCACATTTGGAGCAACCATTAACGGTGGGGATGTATCAGCTGCGTCTGATCTCTACCGAGATGGTGTAGGTTGTGGTGCTTGCTATCAGGTGATTAATTACACACATCCAAATTAATATTCGTATCCATTTGTTTAAAAAAAAATTAATTACTTAGGCACATTTCACCAAAAAACTCGAACTCAAGACCTCTCCTAAATAAGCCCTCCTACCATACCATGTCAGATGACCAACTCTCCTACATCCTCAAAAGTTTTAGTAGAAACAACTAGATGGATCTTATACTTCTAACATTATCGTGCAAAATCTTACCATACATTAAATTTTAAATGACTCGTCAACACAAAATTTTTGCATTTATATAACTCTGGTCATCCGTCCTACAAAGACATGTTTGTTTGCTACTTTGCTTATATAAATCAATAATTAATGTGAAGTGTTTAAATCAGTTAAAGGATTTATTTGATCATCAACTCCTTTATTATTAGGTGAGGTGCTCGGACAGCAAATATTGCTCTGATAAAGGAGTAAATGTGGTCATAACTGACCAGGGATCTGGCCCTAGTACAGATTTCATTCTGAGCAAGCGAGCCTTTGGACGGATGGCTCAGACTACTGATGCAGCTGCCTCTTTACTAGCCCTTGGTGTAGTTGATATTGAATATAGAAGGTACATGATTTTCTCATTTGTATAATTTTAACTTGTAGAAAGGTTAGCAATGAGCTTTTAATCTTTTATGTGAACTTGTCTCAGTACCTATCATATATCAAGATACTACAAATTTAAAATTTAAACAAATTAATAACACGAGTAAAGCATAATCTACAATTCTGCATAGTTCACATACACAGAATTTGTGACGGAGCAATGCGATTGTGCTGTTATGCATATGTGTTAAAACAAATGACTGACACTATATAAATCTCTGTTTTCCTTATTTTCATTTCTTGAACAGGGTATCATGCAGCTATCCATCGAAAAACATAACAGTTAAGATTGATGAAAACAGCAACTATCCTCATTACTTGGCTTTTGCTTTATGGTATCAACAAGGAAACAGTGATATTACCGCTGTGCAGTTATGTGAGGTAACACTTTTTTTCAAGACTGTGTAATTATAATTTTAAAAAATAGTTTTCCTGTTTATGTAATTACCATGTTCCATATTCAAGAGTTATATATAATACACATACATGCACACACACAAACACTCGACTTCTATGTTTATGTATTCATCCAACTTGCAGACAAAGAATCTCAACTGCAAGCTTCTGAGTCGTAGTTACGGAGCAGTATGGACAACAACTTCACCCCCTAGTGGATCATTGTCTCTGAGGATGCTATTTAGTAATGATATTACTGAAGATGAGACTTGGGTTGTTCCAGTTAATAACATTCCAGAGAACTGGAAGGCTGGAGATACTTATGACACTGGAGTACAAGTGAACGCTTAATTATGCAACATGACGATACATCTGTGATGCTGAGATTAATTAGAATAATTGAGATTTACTTGAATTCTTTATTTCCGAAAATTGTTTTCGTTATGTGGACTTCATTCCAAGTTCTCCCCTATTAGAAACCAACATTTTTATGTCATACTAGATATAAGTTGTACCGGTTCATGATATAATAGATTATAATTATATAGATGGGCTATACTCAGCAAATTGTTACTTTGTCGAAATTCTAATAAAGGAGGCTTATACATAATAGATTTTGGCACTGATTGTTGTTGTAGAAAGTGGAGGAACCAGCTGAGTAGATAATACTTGAGCCTCAACTAGTTGTCATGATAATTATTTGCATATCTACAAATGGTAACTTACTGGTTAATTTTGTGATATATAAGCACACAGTAGTAGTCATTTTATAGTTGGGGTATGAGTGCTTTTGAACAAATTTTCAAATGCCTAAAGAGTGTGATGGATGCTATCGATTCTACACTGAATCGCCAGGATTGAGGGATTTTTGTGCTAATAAGCATCAGGTGAAGAGATTATTATAAAACTAGACAAGATAATCCAAAATGTTTACGATCACAGACGCCAAGTTGTTAATCGCCTAATCCAACTAGCACAACTAGAGTCTAGTTTGCCTAAAGCTGATTCAGGGCAAAAAATTTCTCAAAAATTTACATACCCCTCAGAAACTAGTTCAAGCTAACATTTTGCCTGCACTGTATTATATTAAATGATACAGGACTTACTGGGTTTACACGCATACTATCTTATAAATACAGAAAACAAGACTTGTGCTGTGATTATTGAACAAGCGGGAAGTAGGATCACTACCATATGCTGCTTACAATATAAATACATAAAAAATTTGTTAGTGGCAAACCAACTAATCACTGTTTCAGTTCTCTTCTTCTTCAAGCAAAACCTCTTACTATTTTCTAATTTTCCTTGGCTTATCATATTAATCTACTCACTTAGAACTTTGATCCCACCTAAATTATAATTTCGCAGTACGTTTAATATTTATTCAAGATTTTGAAATTTTAACTACACCAGCTTATTTTTCTTGTTTATGTGCCTGCGTATATTCAACTTCCTACTACACTCCTAGAAATAATGATGAAACTTTGAGAGCTTATCACACAAGACACCGGCAAATGATTCTACAAGTACAATAAAATATGCAATAAAGCCTTTCCTGCATCTTTTTAATTAGGTGGTCCTTGTGGAAAAAGGTATTGTAATCTAATGTTAACTTGCAGCATGATTTTCCAGAACAGTTAATTAACTTAAAATTAACATGTCGATAACTAATTTTCAAAGTAGAACTCTTTTAAAGAGTGCAGAGAAAAGAATGTGGAAAAACAATGTAACAAGAATATTCAAATTGAATATGAAGCTTATGAATTCTTAATCTTAAAGGTGGTCAAGTAGCTGGTTAGTATTAGTATAAATATTATAGGACAGTCTATATTATGCAACACCTATCCGCTAAGCATAATTCATTCCTTTCTTTACTTTTCTATTATCTTAAAATGGCTCCTTCCCTGCAACTAATATTAATCTTAACACTATCGTCTCATCTTATGGTCTACGAGGGGAATGCTGCCACATGAAGTGACTGTTTCCTTCATTCTCAAGCAGTTTACTACCCTAATTCTGATGAACGCGGAACAGAAAGTAAGAATCCTAATGCGATATGCTTACTTGCATCCATGTCTATATATGACTATATACATTTTTCTGATTGTGCTTGCAGTTGGAGCTTGTGGGTTTGTTAGATTCGGAGCAACAATCAAAAACGGATATGTATCAGCTGCATCAAATCTTTATCGAGGAGGCATTGGTTGTGGTGCGTGCTATCAGGTGGATATCTACACAGTTGAGCTAAGACCATGATACATGGCAATGGAAAGAATTAGACCCCCCTCAAGTTTCATTCGCTATTGTACATAAATATTTCGACATCAGCTAACTAGGCTAAATTGACCAAATTAGCGAAATTGGCAGTTTAATTATATTTAAATTTAACATCTCATCAAACTGGACTATCTGTAGTTAAGTTTCCTTAACATGACTTGGTTAACCCGATTTGACGAATCAACATACCTTGACCTTCAATTTATATTAAATACACCTTCAGATTTAGACTCGTCCAAAGCTCGCACATGAGGATCCATAATGAATTTTAGCTTAAGTTTTTTCTGACAAATACTTGTGCATGCTAACTAGGTGAGGTGCACCAATGGTTACTATTGTTCGGACTAAGGAGTGAATGTGGTGATAACTGACCAAGGATCTGGTCCGGGAGACTTTATTCTGAGCAGGAAAGCATTTGGTGGAATGGGTGAAACTAAATACGATGCTGCATCCCTATTGCGCCTTGGTGTTGATATTGAATATAAACGGTGAGATTAATTACTTGAGGAATATACAAGTTGTGTGCATTCTTTTCCAGTTGACAAAATATATATTTTGCTTATATCTTGGGATATAATTAGCTTCTAAAGGTGACAGATTCTTTTTTATACTTCCCAGTTGATATGATTTGTTAGTGTTCCACGGAAAACAAAATACCGATATCCTGAATCAAGATCTTTCTCTTTTCTGTTTGAAAACAGGATTCCATGCAGCTATCCAAACAAAAATATCATTACCAAGATTGATGAGAACAGTGACTACCCTTATTACTTGGCTTTTATGTTATGGTATCAACAAGGCACGAAGGATATTACTGCAGTCAATTTATGTGAGGCATGGCCTACGCATCCTTCTGATATTGATATATTTCAACTCTGTTTGATCCAAATGCCTACACTTTGTAGTCTTGTAATCTACGTTCTCACAAGATCAAAGAAAATACTATTTTGGCATAACAAAGTCAAAAGCAGGGCCTTTAAAATGTTTTAAGTGTTGTTTGAACTGAGTGGTCAATGGGCTTTATAGCTTCTAACTTCCAAGTGATGTATGCACCTGATAAACCAAGGCAGTAACGAACTGTTAACATTTATAAGCAATTATCAAGCAAGGTTTTTTTTTGTTTGGGGGGGGAGGGGGATGGGTATTGGGTTGGGGGATTTAATGATCTTGAATAATGAGAGACGGTATTTTCATTGGCAACCAAAAAGATTTGGGTGCAAGCTATTGAGTCGAAGCTATGGAGCAGTGTGGACAACTACTTCACCACCTACCGGAGCCTTGTCAATAAGAATGCTACTCAGTGATGATAGTGGAGATGAAACATGGGTAGTCGCAGCTGATAACTTACCAAAACACTGGAAGGCTGGAGAGACATACGACACAGGAGTACAAGTTAACAACTTGTAAAATTTTAGTTATTCACAAGTATAATTTAGTGGTTTTGGCTTTTGGTTATGCAGATTTTGGGGTTTCTGCAGTCAAATGCAAGAGATTTTTCACATATCTGTACTTGTTTATTAAATTGTTCGGAACTTCAAAGGAGTGTTTTATGTTGTACCTGAGCAAGGATTTGCATGTGTTCTTGGTGCACAGAGCCCTGGACATTTTCTCAGCTCATTTATGTGCTTTGTTTTAGTTTAGTTTTCATTTTTGTTTCCTTTATTCCAGATTTCTTTCCTCTCAAGTTGTAGCATATTTATTCTATATCAAATGAAAGTTCTTATTCTGGGGAACTATCGTTATTCAAACTTTGGTTTGGTTCGTGTATAGTATTTGAGTTATAAGGATCATCAATAGCGTACTTCAAACTATTGTTTTGTTAAACAGGTAAAATGTTCAGTTTCCGTAATAAGCCTGCACATATGTCTGATGCAGTGGGATTGGTGATCAACCCTGAAACCAAAATGAAATGAAACTAAATATACCCATTATATCTTACTCGGTTAACTAAACAGGTACAGTGTGAAGACTACCGGCTTAAAAACATACCATTGAGACTGATTTACTATTCATCATAATCATAATTAAATAACGATTAATTTCTGAATTAACAGAATAAATTTTGATCTTATAGAAAATACTTCCTAACAATTTTATCAAGTATAAATTTTCCAATAAATATTTAAATGATATGATTAATTAACGGCTAATTAATCTTATAGAAAATACTTCCTAATAATTTTTTAAAGATTTAACCAAATTTATCAAATCAATACATACACAAAACCAAAATGCATAAAACAGGCATAAAAAATCTCACGGTAAGACCTGGTAAGCTTTAAGACGTGAAAGAAAATGTCATATAGAGCCTCATTGTAAAGAACCATGCTCACATAGCAACATTGTTAAGCAAATCCACAGACGAGGTTGCAATATAACATCACGGTATCAGAGACCATGTAAACAATGCTAAATTTAACACAAGCAACGGATAAAAATCCATACATATACTGACATTACTGACCTAGAGATTGAACAATACTAGTTGCATACAGACCGAGGATTAAATGATCGTGCAAGTATGTATAAGAATCAAATAAGCAATACTAGCCTCAAATTATGGTGATATCAGACAAGTAGATATAGATACATCAGGTTTGTGTACATACCAAAACTCATAGATTTATACAGAAATCAGATTGCAGAGTTTATAAACTATACACATTCAAGAAACAGCACATTTACATAAAAAAGGATCTAGATCAGAAACTAAACCTTTTAAATTAGTCATTGTTCTCACTTCTCACTTTATAATAGGAGATTAATAGATTATCAAATGTCTTCATAGATAATGGGAGACACCAGAGAACAGGATTGATGATTGACTTGACCGAGGATACTGTATCAGAATCGAAATTGTATTTCGGGTTTTTTTTTTGAACAGTGAAGACTGAAGACTAGAGTAGTAGAGTGTAACCAATTGCCAGGATGGATATCAAAAACAAAGATTTCATCTTTTGGGTGTTATTAAAATATAACTTTTAGAAGTAGTTAAACATAGGAAGTGTACGAGATTTGAGAATCAGTTTATAGGAAAATTGAAAAAATTAAGAGACAAATTCCACTGAGAGGTTTTGGAAGAAACGACACTGTTTGATTTTGGCAAACAGAATGTTGAATCCTTTAAATTAGCAATACCAAGACGGTTACTATATTTAAAAGTAAGAGCTTCATGGATGAATTGAGGTTGAGATGAAGGTCTTACAATTATTTAAAATGAGATGAAGAAATCAAAGAGAGAATTGCTTAGATGACAGAGAAAGAGATGGAGGACATTTCTCAAAATAAATCCACAATAAGATCAGAAAACACAGTGATATAGTGGATGATTTATGTTCAAAATAAATCCACAATAAGATCATACAACACAATTATTTAGTGGATGATCTGTGATCAAGATAGATTCACGATGAGATCATATGAAAAATAATATAGATTGTGATCCGTGATTCTAAAATAAATCCACACTAGATAATGATTCATCATAACATCGAGCAATGAACTAGTGCTCATTCAGGGAACATAACAGAAGAAAACACATGAATGTGAAGCAGATATCTATTCATAACTGTTCCCTTGCATCAACTAACTATTGCAATCACCAAACAATCTCAACACGTAGAGGCTTTATCCAATATACATGGATTTTCCGTCCTCAAACCCAATACACAAATATCTCTAATTTTAACGAATCAAGATACAAAACTATATAGTCACTTCATTCATAAAAGTCTCAACTGAAATAACATAATCTCGTAAATTCCGTACATATGTTATATTAAACCACCTCCTCTCAGACAAATAACAAATTCATTTGATCCTGTATATATGAAAACAGACTTCTTCACTATCAAGTATCAAGAAATGTATATATGAAAATAAATCGGAAAATACCTAGAAAATGCTGCAAACACTACAATTCCAAGAATGAAACATTTTCTTTAACTCATTTCTCCGAAGAAGGTGCCTTAGAGCTCCTAAAATCCCTTTTCAGTTCAGCAACCCTACTCATACACGCCGCCTTAGTTTTCCCAGGCACGGCAGCAGTAATCTTCTCCCACCTCATCGCCACATCCTTCGGAAAAGCCTTCAATGCATTAAGCAAAGCAATATCCTCCCCACTACTCCAACTCTTCTCTTTCTCATTACTCATTTCACCATTACTCCCCAACCCCGCATTCACATTCTCAATCTCATCCTCAACTCTCTTATCAACCGGTTTCCTATTCTTCAAAAACCGATCAAACGAATCCGAATCACTCACTTTCCTCTCCCCTAAAGACTTAGCAGTCTTGATCACACTCTCCACACAATGCCTCCCATTAAACGCCTCCGAAATAACCTCCCACCTCCCCGGCATTCCCACCGGATTCTTCGACATCTGTTTCTTCAAAACATCCAAATCCCCATCAGTCCACTCACTCTCCTCCTTAACCCCAACAACCCCATTACTCAAAAAACTCTCCTTTTTCTTTTCCTCTTTCAAAACAACACTAAAGCTAAAATCTTGATGGGGTTCATCATGTTTCTTGATTTTCAATCTCCGATTGGGCTTTCGACTAACATCCAAAGAATCTGAGCTGGGCAAGTCAATTTGAGGTGGGGGAGGGAGAGGTGGGCCAAGGCCCACCCTGATATCACCAGCAGTTATGGAAGAGGGGGCAAAAGGGCCCACAAAGAATGAAAGGGCGAGCCAGAAGAAGATGGATTGGAGGGGTTCAGATTGGAAGTAGAAGAGAGAGAGGAAGAAGAGGAGGAGAGAGAGAGGGAGAGAAATGAAAAGAGTGGGGTTTTGGAGAGAGAATAGTGGTGTGTTTGGATTGGTTTCTTCTGGGTTTGTGGGGATTGTGCGTGATTGGAAGAGGAGCTTGGGTCTGCTTTCTTCGTCCAAGAACTCCATTTTTGATCCAAGATGAAGATCTTGGTGGGTGTATTATTTTGTCTGTTTTTATATACCCTCTTGTTTTTTTACCTTTTAATCTTTTTGTACTGCCATATTTAGGGGATATAATTTAGAAAGGGTCCCGTTCCCTTACCCAAATCACCAATCCGTACTTTTTATACTCCGTCAATCCAAATTAGTAGTTTTTTTTTTTTACGCTTTTTGTTCAAATTGATTAGTCTTTGATTAATAATTAAAATTGTTTTTTTGTAATTTTAAAAAATTAAAAGATAATTTTAAAGTATATTATATATATTTTTTTTAACAATATAAAATTTTAATTTTTTTAATTATATATTATATTTAAATTTCAGTCAAAGATGAGTTAGAAAATAAAGTAGACAAGGGGACGGAGGGAGTAGCGGATAACAATTTTGTGAATCCAGCGCTTATCCGCACTTTTTGGGTGATTTCTAGTGTTTTTACTATCCGTGGTTTTTTATAACGAATTGCTTATCCGTAATTTTTGGGAGATTTATAGGGTTTTTACTATCCGCATTTTTTTATAACGTATCCGTTGTTCCCATTTAGAAATATATATACTATCTATATTATATTATTATAAGCGAACACGAGTTTATTTGATAGTTTAGAACGCCTTCCAAAAAATTGCAAGTGCATTCTAAAAAAAAAATTAAATTAGACATGTATAATTTATTTTATTTATAATATAATAACATAACAGTTTAGATCGAATACAAAATACACACAAACACACATTAATCTTCTAACAAAAATATATATCTATACAAAACACACAAACATTATCTTATTAAAATATAAATACACATAAATTATATAAAAATATATACATATAATATTAAATAAATTTAAAATATTGTTATATAAACAAAAATAAATTCAAATCATATTAAAAATATTAAAATAAAAATATTAAAAATTTAATCTGTGCATCGCACTGGATATAAGTTAGTACTAATAAAGCCGAAACATGAAACATTAAAAGTTTGGTATTTTGGGGCAGAATTATTATTGGGCCTAATGTTTGAACATTATTCTCCTAATTAAAACACTTCTCAAATTAATCTCTCACCTAAAATAAATCTCTAAACAAAACACAAAAAATAAAAAAACCTCTAGCGTTGCTAGTAAAAAAATACAAATAAGGTATATGATAAATTATATAAAAATATATATAATATTAAATAAATTTTAAATTATTATTATAAAATAAAAATATATTCAAATTATATAAAAAATATTAAAACATTAAAGAAATTCAATCCGTGTATCATATGTAATATAAACTAGTATATATAATTTTCAATTTACAAATTTTTTATGATATTGACTTACTGAGGAGGGGGATGTTTTTTTTTACTAGCAACGCTAGAGGTATTAAAAAGATTTTTTATTTAAAAAAAAAAAGAAAATTTCAAAAGATGATTTCCCTTACTTTAATTAGGGTGTTTCGTGTTTGTGAGAATATTATGAGAATAACCGATCAAAATTTGATACAAATATTGGGAAGATTTTGAAACATTTTCTTGAGAGCTCTAACATTATTCTTTTTTTTACTGATCTCCCGTTCTCTCACAAAAAGATTATGTATGTGTTAAATTGTAAGAATGGGTTTTCAAAAAAATTAAGCTTTTATAAGATCTGTATAGATTGCTTGTACATTCTGACCAAATAGTGTTGCAACAGATTCTGCTGATCATGCAAGAAATTTATGAACAAACATATATTACAAAAGACACTCATATGAACAAGATACATTACCCAAACAGTTAGACATTTACAGTTCCTGGTGCTTGAACACAATCTACCAACAGATCAAACCAATTTTCCACAAGATCCAGCAGAGCAAAGTCGATGGAGAAATTGTGATCTCATTGTGCAGTTGGACAAATTTTACATCCTTCAAAAGTAGTTGTATATCAGAGCTTTCCGTATGTATCACCATCATCATTTGTAGAAACAAAACACAGTATGGCTAAACCAAATATGAATAGTGATGACAGCTCCATTGCAAGAGCACCCCAACAAATAACGCCAGCATGCTTTAAGATAACTGGAATTGCAACACTACCCACAAGTGATGCGCCAGTCAGAAACTTTGTAATATCGACCCAGCTGCTCCGTTAGTTTTTGAATGGGACAATATAGAGTATCAATGTCCGAAATCGGAATAAGTTTCAAATAAATGATATAGTCATAAGAAGTACAGTTAAAGGCAAACCTGTTCCCAGATTCAGAGTAAAGCGCAGAGGTATCAGACCCCGTAAAGAACAGCAAAGGCATGGGGAGAAACACATACATTAACGCTGGAAGAAGACAGTGCAGAAAATATTTCTTTAGACCCGGTATTATTATCATACAAATACCAGGAAACGACAGGAGCAAAATTTATCCAAAATAACAGGAGCAGCAATGCTGAAATGGGGGTGACATGAGTACACAATGTATCAAAGATAAATGTGTGGATACTCCCCAAAAACATTGCAGTGAAGGATATTGGACCCTACTGAAAAGATTCTGGGCAAGACTTTTTCCAAAAACAAACATAAATGTAATTACTAAAGCATAAAAAAAATAAAATTGGAAGGGGTGGGTTCCCCATCTTCCTCATTCCATTTGCCTCTATTTGGCAACTCTAAAGAATTACAAATAGACAGATAGGGTTTAACCATCCGAGTTCATAAAGGAGCTAATGACTACAGAGCTCTTCTGCTTTCTGTATACCAGGCCCAAATGTCAGGTGGAGATAATTAGAAGATGATGGACATTCGAAACTTTAAAAAGAAAATGCTTGATTTATTAGCGGTGCCAGAAATATAGTATTGCTTAATCATAAATTAATTACTAAAAATAATTAAATAACATAAAAGTAGGATTATTACAAAGGTTGAATTGACAAGCTCTACAGGATATTGTTTTCTAGAATCATTGCAAGATTATGTTCTTTCTTATGGTGAAAAAATATCTCTTTCAATATCATTTACGATATCTGTCTCAAACTTAGTTCCACAATCTATCTTTAACTATGTACAATCAAATTTAACCATAATCAGTGATTCAGTATATGTGAAAATCAATTAACAAAGAAAAAGAAGACATAAACATTGACAATTCTAACATTTCATCTTCTAAACCCGCTACAATAACATATAGGTGAAAAAAGGGGTTATCAGCTGATATCCTGTGTTCTTTAAGACTAAACCCCCAGCCTGAATGTTTGTTGGTTATATTAAGCAGTGAGAAACTTAGAGACCCAAATTCTAGCTTTTGTTTAGTAATCAAAATGTCCCACCCCATACTAATATATGACAAATGAGGGACATGACTCGTAATCCCAGTGGATTCCCCTATTCTTGTGTTGGCAATATTATATATAAATTTACCATGTTTCGCACATTGGCCACCATCTCATTTACAAGGACTCAGACTCACTCAGCAATCTCAAGTTACTGATCATTGTTCTTCGATTACTTGTGATGGCACAATATTTGCTTATCATCAATTTTTAATTTTCAATGGCGAGACGGCGAGACCATAGGACACAGCACAAGAGAAATGGGAAACATAGCAGATTTTTGAAAATCATTTAAATGAAAATTAGGTGCATTAATTCATAAACCTAAGCCTCATAGATTCCTGTGAATACTATAACCCACATATAGAACGTAATTTTTTTTTACTGCTATTACCAGTTAGCATAGGCCACCAATTCTGGTACAGTGCGCAAGCCTGCAACACATAATGGCACGTCAAAACATTGAAATGAATAGTGCCAACTGCCAAGGGATACAAAAGATTTATATAACTGTTTATAAGCACTTGACTCACCAGTACTTGCAAAACTATTCCACAAGAGACCAAAATAGCCAAGGCAGCAAGTTTACCGGTCTGTAAGCACGATATTACATAACGCGGTAAATCTCCCATTTTAAACTCGCCTCAGCTTGCAAAAAAAAATTCTGAAACATAAAATATAACCAGCCAACCAGGTCATAAGTGGAACAAAAAGCAGGGGGAACAGGTAACAGGCAATTTAACTATGCGGGGATTTAATATATACGTTGTAAAAACTAATGATGAGATCCATACGATGTTTCAAGCCAACCTATGACTGAACAAAAAGGTTTTCATTTGACATATGAACAACAGAGCCATCAACCTATCTGGAATTGTTATAGTCTACAATAATTGCGGAATATGCTCAACAATTTCTAAAACGAAACAAATTAGTCCAACGAATCTCCGCAGCTCCACGTGGTCATTTACTCCCCCTACAAGTGTACTATCTCATAGGCTAACAACAAACTTCTAGTTTCGCTAGAAAATACTTTTTCCTTTTAGAGTGAGGCAGAAAATGCATAAATGAAATTTAAAAAAATTCAATTATGCAAATAGATAAAGTGAGACATAAGTATATCAATTAATCCATAACTAGAAGATATTATTACACAAATAAAAGACAAAACTAACAACCCTAAACAGATTATGTATCAACTCAAAATGAAATTCCGCAAGTAATTACCAGAGACAACAAGTAAAACCAAACTAATAATCAATTAAAGCAAAATTAATACAAGAAAAACCAGCAGTTTATGCAATCAGTGATCCCACACACGCATGATATACGCAAATATATGTATGTTTTATATGAATGTTTGGATGGATACCTGCAACAGAGACGATCTGAATTGAGTTGAGTTGAGATGTTGCTTTATTCCATTAATTAATTGATTAATTATTACACGGAAGCGTGTATATATAGTAGTAACAGGTTTACAAGAGGGCTGGGGCTTAGCAACCTCGATTATTATGGCTGTCTTGTTCCTTAATTTTGTTGATACAGCTGCCCAACATGAACAGGAGTTTTAAATCTAAAATAATGTACCCGTTTGGGGTTACTTAAACTTAAAATAAGTAGTTTATTTTATTTTTATTTTTTTTACATATTTTCATATTTTTTTAAAGATAAATATTAGTTTTAGAATTTTAAAATTAAATATAAATTTTTAAATAAAAAATAAGTTACTTATTTTCAGAAAAAGTACATATATCCCTATTTTTTTCGGAAATAAGGGCTTATTTCCGGAAATAAGGGGTTGCCAAACAGCCCAATATATCTCATCAATTTAGTATAATAGATCTCACTAATTTAGGATATAGAAAGGTATTTTATAATTAAAGATGCACTATTTATTTTTCAATCTTTTTATCATAAAATAAAATATTAGTTAAGACATATTCAAGGCTTCTTATAATTAGGAATGAAAGGAAGAATTTTAGTGATTCCTAATATATTATTGTACGGCACACTCCATGCGCTTCAAGTGCGCATGAGTATTAGTTTTATGCCTCGAGACAATAATGACTAGTTTCGCTTTACCTTGGACTCATCAGGGAAGCGGTTCTAACTCTCGACCAGTCCTGCGCATTAACTATCATAAGCCTATGACAGCCCCCGTATGCACTTGCCATTGAGTACAAGTATGTCTCCTCTTCAACATTAAGCACCAATCAGTCAATGTCCCCTTTAACAAAAGCGACCCCGTTACAAACCTTCCCCCATTAAACTGGTGCACGCCCTCGTGCACATCTGGAACAATACCGTGATTACACCAGAGTGAGTAACACATTCCCCCACTTCCTCCACGTGAGGTTCCCTATCTATTTATTTCTTTAAGCGCTTGCAGAAACTCGTGGAATACATTAACCGATGTGGAGGTTTGTCTTGACCATTTCGAATCTAGTCTTGGATCAACAACCCTTTGCTTCTTTCGGTCTGGCTCTAATACCAATTGCATATGCCTTTAGCACCCCGGGACAATTATACCTATCAGCAAGACCGGTCATCGTCTCCCTCGATGCACCGTCACTCTATGGTTGGAGAGTCTTGTATGTGAACCATTCACAAGCGAGAGTTTACATAGATGGTCTGCCCGACTCACAGCACGGGTCAATCATTACTGATACCAAATTCATTAGACACCTTTCTGCTCTTTTCAAACTACATGATTGGTTTCGCCCTGCCTTAGGCTTATCAGGGGAGCGGCTCCAGCTTCCGACCAGTCCTGCATGCCTGACTGCAATGTGCAGCCCTCGCAAGCACTCGCCATCCCGTGAAACCCAATCCCCCGATCCAACAACATAACCCGAAACCCTCAAAAATTATTAGAGCAATCTCATGTTTAATCCTATCAATCATCACCTACACCCAGCGCCTATATCAAGTCGCTCACGCCTAGTGACTCCCATTGGCACTATTGTGCAGTTAACAATGCTCAGCACCACTTATCAACAGTCGATGTTTCCTGCCTTGGCCTAAACCTAGCGTTTTGGTAGTCCACGCTAGTCAGCGCCTCAAGTCCTCTCATTCCTTCAATCTTGATTTAAGAACTCAAATAGAAAAATTATTTGAGTTGTTCTAAATAACACTACTAGACGCTAGTTTCCCTTTCTTATTCTCCTTTTAAACCATAAATAAATAAATAAATAAATAAATTGATAATTATTGTTTTTTAATAAATAAATAAATATTCTATATATTGATTATTTTGATAAACTGACAGTAATCTTTATATAATGGATATCATGTATTTTTCATTTTGAATAAAATAAAATAAAATATTTCAATCTTTTGAATCTTTTATTAGAATTTATTATAATATTAAATTAAAAAATAAATAATTATTTGTGTATAAAATAAGTTCTATTTGGATCAAATAATCATTTAATATTGTAAAATAATTAAATAATTATAAAAATGTATTATCATTAAATTTATAATATATAAATACTACATAATAATTATATATAAAATAAGTTTGATTTGGTTCGATCAAATTCTTACAAATATTTGGATGCGTGATAATTACAATAGTAAGATCTTAAAAATTTGCCAATATAAATAGAATAATCATAATTTTTTTAATTGTTTTATCATTCATTGTAAATTATTAAACTATAAAAATTTTATAAAATTTTGGACTCTATATATACTAAATAATTTAATTTCAATTGCTTTTCTTTATTTCTAAAAAAAGACTGTAATATGCGGATTAACTCTCGTAACTCAATACAAACTCTTTTTTGTTATTTTTTATTTAATTTGATTTTTAATAAATTCCTTTTTTATTAATAGTCTTTTTATTCAATTATTAAATTTATTTTTACTCATATATTAGATTTTACTTCTCTCTCCTTGCGAGAGTTTAATTATTTAATATTTAGAATCGTAAAATACAGAATTATTATTATATTATTTTATTGATATAAATTATATAAAATTGTAAATATATTTAATTATTTTATTACGTTTCAGAAAATTAAATGTGCATATTTTTCACGACTATAACAAATTATTGAATTGTTTCTCAAAAAAATATTCATTTCTATGATATGAGCGAAAGATGTCATACAATGCATAATTTAATCGACAATCGTATTTTTTGATAAAACATTATTTAATTTATTAACATTTAAATATCCTTTAAAAATAAATAAATAGATTCGAAACATATAAAATACAATTAATCTTGTAGTAAACTAAAGAATTATTGAAAAAAATGGCGAATATAATTAAATATCATTAAGAATTTTATCTTTGAATTAGAAATGAATAGTCTCAATTTGAAGGGATTTATGATATTACCGGAATGAAATAAAAGAAAATCGTTATTTTTTAAATTAAAAATCTGTTTTTATATCTATAGTATGCGATCATCCGATTGAATGATGTAAACGCTTATGAAAAGATCAATTAGATTAAGAAAATATCATTTGGATTTATCGTGGTTTATTTATATTCATGAAAATATTAAAATTCTTCATTTTCTTAATCAATTGTGGAAGAAAGTCATTTTTTAAAAAAAATCCCGGCCATTCCAATATAAATAAATTAAAAAAAATTCTATTTAAAAATAAAAACATAAAACTTAGACCCTTTAACACCTGGATATAATTTTAATTATTTCATAGACATTGTACATTTTTTATCAATAAATTAATTACTTATAAAACACAAAAAATAATATAATAAAAAATCTGAAAATAAAAAATTGCCGACCAAAGCACTTTAATAATGAAAAAGAGTGGAAGAAAAGGATATAAGCTGATATCATGGTCATCGTGTCTCTCATGATGTTTATCCAATAGATTTAAATTAAAGAAATAAACGAACAAGGAAACTGATCACCAACTAGCGTAACTAACGAAAAAATCAAAACCAAAAACGTAAATTTTTAATATTTTGAAAAAGCTTACTCTATATTATAATATAACGTAAGTTTTTTAAAAACATAAAATAATTTCACAGAAATTAAAATTCAATTATCATAAAAAAATTTCATTATCAATTTTTTTCCCATACCTCCAATTATATATTGCGGAAATAACTCAATTAGAGTCTTTCAAAAGGGCAGAATGAGAAATACGGGATGAGCCGGATTTGAATTTAGAGTAAATTGTAAAAAGTTGGCCGAACTTTACACTCATTTTCAAAAAAATGGCCAGACTTTCAATTTTGCAAAATGGTGGCCAGATTTGCCTTTTTACTTTCAAAAAGATGGCTGGAGCGATTTTCAGCTTTTTGGCAGGGGTAAAATGGGGAAAAAATGCTAGAGACCCTAAAAATTATCCAAAAAAATCCCCAAATTAATATGTGTCACCTTATGATTGATTATATTCGTAATAATAATAATAATTCGCCTCCAGCCACCATTTTGAAAGGAAAAAGACAAATCTGGCCAGAATTTTAATTTTACAAAATGGTGGCTGGAGACGAATTATTATTATTATTACAAATATAATCAATCATAAGGTGACACATATTAATTTGGGGATTTTTTGGATAATTTTTTACTCTTTTTTTGATAATTTTTAGGGTCTCTAGCATTTTTTCCCCATTTTACCCCTGTCAAAAAGCTGAAAATCGCCTCCGGCCACCTTTTTGAAAGGAAAAAGGTAAATCTGGCCACCATTTTGCAAAATTGAAAGTCTGGCCACTTTTTTGAAAATGAGTGTAAAGTTCGGCCATCTTTTTATAATTTACTCTTGAATTTATCACAGCTATCCAATCAAGACTTTCAATGTTTGAATGGAATGTTTATAATGTAAGATTTTTTTAATCTTATTAATTGTTATAATTTTTTCCGAATAAATCATTAATTGTTATAATTTTTTTCGAATAAATCATTAATGTAGCCCCGACGAACAATACCAATACCATATCTAATTATCTATCAATGCTCTCTCGTTTCATCTCTCCAATCTGTAAGTCACTTCTCTCTATTTATTCATTTAATTCACATCACTCTATCTGTGTATATTTTATATATAATTCATACATGTTCTTATTCAATCAACAACTAATTTGTTCAATCTTTTTATTGTTCACATGATCGATCAGACTATGATTTTATCTCTACTTCATTCTAATATGAAATTTTAACATTTTTTCCCATTTTTAGTTGTTAGTATGTGTATATTAGTAGTGATGTGAGCTTAGGTTGTGAAATGTTTAGTTTCATTATTATTTGTTTGGGGTTTTCATTATTTTTATGTAATTTTTAAGCTGGGGTCTTTGCGGAAATAGTCTCTTTACTTTACCACTAGTAGAATGCATCCTATCCTCACGTACGAGCGGGATATACCGGGTATGTTTGGTATTTTGTTATGTAATTTGGGTATTTTTGTATTCCAGTGTGAACTGAAGGGTTGATGAATTTGCGGTGACAAAGTTAAGATTGAGGGGATTTGGAAAAACATAAATAAATTTTAAGATGGCTTGTAAAGGGTTTCTTGAGTGCTTGTTGAAGCTCTTTAATTTATTGCTGACGGTTGTGGGTCTGGCCATGGTGGGCTATTCAATTTACCTCTTCGTTGAGTACAAAAATGCATCTTCAGTTGATCCTGGTATGGCGCCTTCTAGTGGTGAAATGGTACAGCTCGGTCGTCCGTTGCTGATGTCTGTGTCACTATCCAGCAATATTTTTGATAACTTGCCTCGAGCCTGGTAAAATGCTATGTTTTGCACTTATATTTGTTTTATGTGATTGGTCATGTCTTGTTCTATACCATTTTGTTTGTTTTTTCATGATTGGATTGTACTTTTTGATAGATATATTGTTTTTTCAAATTGATGCATTTTTTCTACATTTGTTCTTTAACTGTTTGTGACTTAAGATTTGGCGATGATAAAACAACTGTTTCTAACTTAGGACGATGAGAAACAGAAACACCACAAACACATGATGAGTTTTCATTTATTGATGCATAAATTATGTGAAGCATTATAGTTTTATTTTCCTTCCGATTATGATTTTTTATATAATGTATATAATTCTAAACTAGGATGACCAAGTTACTGCAGCTTTCTGCACCCTGTCAAAATTTAAGCGTTCCACCAATGTGTCTGTTTAGGGGAATCGCCATACTTGTATTTCTAGCCTATCCTATAGGGAGGTCGTCATTACTAGTGGTTTTAGTTCAACAATCGCTTGCTTAGCTTTCTTAAAGGTCCTGTTAACATGTGTATATAAATTAGGATCATTACTGCAGCTATATACATATATAAGTAAAGTAATATATATTTAAAGTAAGTGTAAAACATTGATTTCTTGGGAGTCAAATGTCGCCATTGATCTTTTCGGATACCAGACACTCATTGCCATAAAAATAAGAAAGCCCCTTTGCTCGAAGAAAGCATTGTCTTTGGGTATCAGAAATGGTATATTGCTTCTTCTCTGATTCTAAGTATTGCAGCAACCATCTTGTCATCATGATCTCCATGTAGTTGACTCGTGGTGATACAGGTGCAGGGTACACCATCTTATTTTAAATTCTTCATTCGTAACTACAAGGTTTCCCCATGGGCCATGACCATGAGACAGAGAATTTTGCTACAAAATGTGATATGTTTTTTCCTAAAAATCAATTTAAGGCATTTCATATTCTTATGGTACATGTTTTTTAAAGTAAAAGCTGGTTCTCAATTAGCAAAATTAAATATGCTGGATTTCAAATCAATGGAGGATTGCTGTTGTTTCAACTGTGTTTAAATTGTTATACGTACTTGATGTATAAACAGATTGTAGAAATGGTTTAAACTTTAAATGGTGCACGCACCCACTTTATAGTAAAATCCATGCTCTCTTAAATTCGCTCAGGCGTCCATGTGTTGCTAAACCTCATACTTTCTTAGATTCGTTAAAACATACTCTCAAAATTAAAATATTGATGGCTAATAAATTTTCTGTCTACAGGTTCATATACTTAGTCTTTGGTATTGGTGTAATTATCTTCCTTATATCTTGTTTCGGGTGCATTGGAGCAGCAACAAGGAATGGATGCTGTCTGTCTTGTGTATCCTAGATAGCCATTTATCTTTCAATAGAACAATATAACTCATAGTAGTCTATTTTGACAACGTATGAGTGACGAGTCATTTGTTTGATACCAGCACCTTGACTGCAATATCTAATAATGATGTCATTGATGCAAGACAAGATAAAAAAAGGGTTAAGTGTAGGGGATAAGACCTATCTTGAGTCATGCCCTTCACTTGTGTAAAACTCTAGCTTGGTGATTCAAGTGCATGTAACTTTTGATCTTCTGACGGACAATAAAAGCCATCTCCATTGAAATTCTGTAGAAACCAAATAATTCATCATGTTTATCAAACATTCACTAATTCATATATTAAAAATCTGATTAATATTGGATGATACATCTCTTTATATAGGAGTAGTGAGTAAACCCCTATCTTGGAAAATAAGAAACTAATCCAAATAATTATCTAGATTCATAATAGATATATGTGAGGATGTATCTAAACCCTTAACAGATAAAAGATTACCAGATATTTGGTTCAATTTAATTACAAATACATTTGTATTAGAATTTCAGTATGAAATAACTAATAGCCATGCTGTTACTTCATGCTCCACATTAGTCATTATGCTCATGTTGTCATTGTTGTCAATATTATGGGTAAGCAGCTGATTGTTTGTTGGCATGGTTTGGGCATTTGTACATGGAATAATCAGAAATTGACATAATTTTACATATCAAGCATTTTACCGGCTGTTCATATGATATTTTACTCGTCTACAATATGAAATTGATTAAAAACATTATTTATATGTCTTTTATCCTTTGGGTTGTATTGTGATCCTTAACAAAATGAAGTATTCTGTATTGTTAATATTGTTGATCTTGGTAGAACTGGCAGCAGCAGCATTTATATTCTTCGACAAAAGTTGGAAAGATGTAGGTATTTTTATGAACATTGATTTTTAAGTTTGGATATTTTATCTTATTTTTCTGATTGGGTGTCCAAATTTTTCTCAGCAAATCCCAGATGACAAAACTGGCGAATTTGATAAAATTTCTGATTTTCTGGAAAAGAACTGGAAAATTGCAAGATGGGTCGCTCTTGGGGCCATTGTTCTGCAGGTAAGACAGACTCATCATCTGCTTTGTCACATCTATTTTGGCTTTCTGTTGACAACTTTTTTCTTCCTGTTCCCTTGACCAGATGAGAACTTCACTTCCAAGTTTAGGGTGCAATCATAATTATCGACTTGTTGTCATTAGTTTTATTGGTATCGTTTCTAGACAGTAACATATCATTTAAAAGTTCTCTACATGGTTCCACACATTAGGAGTATGTGGCAGGGGATAGGGGGTGAGTGGGCCGTGGGCAGCTTGGGGCAGGAAGTACACCAAACCAAACATAGACGGTGTGTCCTACCCATGAATCAGGGTGGGGAGGGTAAGATGTATGCAAACTTACCTATCCTCTAAATGAGGGTAGAGGCTGTTTTCATGTGGGAAGGGTTGGGGGAGAGTGCGTAGTTTATAGTATTCTTGATTCAGTTTGTCATGCACTTTTTACGATAGCAAACTGGGTCTATTATTGGTATCTCTTTCCGCTTTTGCTTTCCCTTTTTGTTGCGAATATGCCTAGTCTAATAATTAAATAAGTGCATGACCTTCTTTTGCAAATGGCACTCTCATTAAATAATAAAAATAAATAAGTATATGACCTTCTTGAGCTTAATAAGATGATAAATTTGTCTAAGCGAGGACTTTTAAGTTGAAAAATGTATTAATTTTCCAACTAAAAAGTAACTTATAATGAACCACAAACCGTGCCTTAGAATGGTGGCTATAAAAAAGCAAAATAGAAGTGCTTATCATCTTTGCAATGGGTTTAGCATTTAGAGAAGTTAATACTAATCTTTTTGATTGATTCTCAGTAGAGTAGAGGTAAGGTCTGTGTACATGTTACCCCCGCTCTCTGAGTTGGATATACTAGATATTTTGGTTTGGGTTAGTATTGATTATCAGTTAGGCTAGTGTTAGAATATAATATATGATGTTGGTAAGCCTACTAATACCTTCAGGTTTTGGGAAAATTATTAGTATCAGAACTATTGGCAGAGGTCTCAAGTTCGAAGGTAAATTATTGCCCCAAAGATGGGGCGCTCGTGATCCACTCGTTCGACCCCAAAAATTGTCTTTCGAGCGAGAGGGAGTGTTATAATATAATATATGATTCTGACAAGCCTTCCTCATAACACCTTAAGGTTTTAGAAGAACCGGCATGAAATTTTAGTTTTTATTACTCATGTAGGCAAATATGGCATGTCTACATGACCTATATCGATTTTATGATATATTCAAGCGCTGATTGCATAATATATTTAAGCACCGAATTTCACAACGCTATGCAATTTAACAATTTATGTCTATAACAGTACAAAATTAAAATTCTAAGATTTAGGTGGTGTATGGTTTAATTTTTTTACATTTTATAAGAGGCAAGAAGCACCTAAATAGGTACTTTTTGCCTCAGGCAAAAAAGTAAAAACAAGCACCCTCTTGCACTATTTTAGTCCTGGAAGTTGATCAGTAAATAGTAAGAGGCAAGCACCACCTAAATAGGTATTTTTGCCTCAGGCAAAAAAGTAAAAACAAGCACCCTCTTGCACTATTTGTCCTGGAAGTTGATCAGTAAATAGTAAGCTTCCATGATGGATTCTGCGCTTTTGTGTTGCTTTGCTGCTCTGAACTTCTGTCTTATAGTTTCTTTCTTTCCTTCATGTTCCTCCCCTCTCTTCTGCTATACAGTGTTTCCTTCATGCGCCGCCTCATTTAGGTTAAATCCTTCCTCTTTTTCAAGCCGGGTTCTATCTGCGGGCTATAGGAAATGAAGGTTTATTGGTAAATTCTCTATTGACAGCCAAAATCTTATTGCACAAGCTGGCCCAATTTTGATGGAATTTCAGGTTTCTGCATAGTCTGCTGGAATGTCCAAGCTGCATCATCATTAGTTCATTACTACATTTCTGCCATGCTACATAATTGCTGGTTCCAATAGTTCGACAGTTTCTTCTACTACTTTCAAAGGCATCCTAGATAATTTCTAGGCTCCTTTCTAGCTGATGTTTAACAATTTTAGAATTGAGGATTAATTTAACAACTCTTGTAAAAGAAGTAGAATCATGCATTACAACACCCATCAGAATTATTTATTTATTAGTGTAAAATGAAGCTAGTCTAATAACTCTGTATCTTAGAGTTATCAGTATCAATGTATGTCTGCACACACTGATCCACAATAATGGCAAAATTTGAAATTTTTGCTGTGTATTGGTTGCTTAACATAATGAATTCTGTTATAAGGTAGAGAATACTTAAAAGGAGCCCATTCATTATCAGTTGTATTCCTATGAAGTCTCTTTCTGATCACTTGCAATTCTGTAGGCTCTAGTTTTCATGCTAGCTCTATTGGTAAGGGCTGCTAACCAGCCACCAGAATATGATAGTGATGATGAGTATATAGGAGGTCCCAGGCAACAACGCCAGCCGTTGATCAATAACAGAGCGGCAGTTCCAGCTACAGGTGTCCCTGTTACTGGTACACTTGACAATCGACCCAGCAGGAATGATGCTTGGAGCACACGTATGCGGGAAAAGGTGCACTTTTTTCTCAAAATCATTTTTAGAAATATTTGTAGGTCCATCAGTCTACAGATTAAGCATCTGTATGTGAAATACATATACTATATTTAACAAAATAAAAAAAATAAAAAAATACATATACCACATTATCTTAATAAAATCAGGTTTTCAACCAAAATAAAATATTATGTCTTTTCCACTCAAAAAATATGGGAAAGATTCAGGACTTGGCAAATTGGCATTTTTAGTCAAACTGAACTCATTTCTATTTATATCTGTTAAGATATCACACAAAACTGATTATTTTGGGGGCCTCTAAAATTTGTAATCTGATTGAGACTGAATATTTATGCTTTCCTTTATTGATCAGCAGTCATGCACCTTTTTGTTCATCGTAAAGTTGTCAAATTCTAGAGTACTAAATGCATCTATTAGATCAAAATGAATATCATGTTGCTAGATGCATAATCTCTATTTCGTGTCGGAATTTAATATTAAAATTCAGTTTTCATGTTATTTCTTTGTGTGTAATCAGTATGGACTTGACACGTCAGAGTTTACATACAACCCATCTGAATCGAACAGGAATCAGCAAGCTTCCCCGCAGCAGCAAACAGAGGAGGGGAGTCGCTGCACAATCATGTAATAATGAGACTTGGTTTTGCACAATTTTTTTATTGGATGCGTTTTTTGGAACCAGTTTTTGCTGAGTGGTGTTCCGTAGTTGTATGGATTTTGTATGTTTGGAGTTCACTCTGTTTGTTAAGGTTGTGTAGAATTCATTGTAGGATCTTGAACTTGTTTTATCCTTACCAGAACTTGCTTCTTGTCCATGTACACACCTCATTTATTTCAGTGCAATGTGATTATGGTGCAGGCAGTGTAATAATGTATATGATAGAGCATCAGTCTATAGATAGATTATCAACTCATTTGCCTAAAGCTCCTGAAGAAACATAGGTTGGGTTATCCAGTTTTAGGACACTATTAATTTATAGAAGTTTCATTTTAGGGTTCAACATATAAGTTTTATGTAAAGTTAACTGTTATCAAGCAAGTTGGTTGATGATGTGCTCGACAAAAATTTATGAGAGTTCGCCACTCTGTGGTTCGTTTTACAGGACGTTTCAAGGGAAAATGTTTTGGTTCATAATTAGGTCATTTAGTTCATCAATTACTCCGTACATTGTATACTGGAAAAGTGTCTCGTTATACTCGAGTGATTCTCCATTTTTATCGCTGTTATTTTTTTATTGATTAACAATTCATTAATTAAAAATCATACGGCATCTAAAAAATAATCAAAATCGAAATTTAACGAATATATATCACAAATCAGATCATATCTTTCTTTAGTTTTAGTAAATCTTTCACTGTGGTGCATTTCTCTTTCATATTACTAGAATATATATCTTTTTTCAAGAGACATTCTGACAATGAGTTGTAGTCGTGAGAAATATGTATATTTGATTTTTCAAAATGTCTTCGAGAAATTGACAATAATTGTGATACCATACAAATCCTTAAGAGTGAACTATTATTGTAATAAACTCGTCGATGTAACATTCGAACATAAAAAATACACCAAAAACTCTCATAATATGAGAGGACAAAACTCAAAACCTGGGTGGAGAAAACCCAAAACTCTCATAATATGAGAGGACAAAACTCAAAACCTGGGTGGAGAAAACCCAATAAATGGGTAGAAAAACTCTTCTCGAAAAGAGAGACTTATTAACCATAAATAAAATTGAAAGGAATACATGTTAGACCAAATCAAGTTTACTATATTGTATTTACTTGTCATATTGTGACACTCTAGTACTTCTTGTATTAAATAGTGACTTAGTTTCTTTAAATTATGTACTTGCAGTTAGAAACATATTTCTATTGTATCTCTAAATGTAAATGAGTGATATCAAGAATAAATGTACTGGTAGAAGATTCTATGAATCATGGATCAGGAGAATGAATATCACATCAAATAAGGAGTTTAAAGAAGAAATTATTTTTTAAGACAAATGATCATTCAAGAAGTCACATTAATAGAGAAGTCTGAAATGACTCAATCGAGAAATCTATTCAATCGAGAAGTCAAGAATATGGAGTCATTCGAGAAGTGTAAAGAAATGCTCAATCGAGAAGTCCACTTAAACAAATCGAGAAATTAACTAAGGAAAGAAGTCTAAGTGAAGAAATCAATCGAGAAGTCTATGAAATGGGTTAATCAAGAACTCTGTGAAATGGGTTCACCGAGAAGCCTGTGAAATCAAGTCAATCGGGAAGTTTAGCCTAATCGAGAAGTCATCAAAAAAGTATGCAATCGAGAAGTCATCACATATAATAACTAAGAGTATTAGCTTGTTCTTCATTTGTTGTAAATCAAGTGCCCCAACCAATCATGAGTTTTTAGGTTTGTGATGGGTTTATAAATTACCTAAATGATTGCATTTAGCTAGTGTATCATTTGTGATACGAATTCGGAACTTCACCCTATTTTAAAAAAAAATCACAAGATTTGATCCAAATTATCACACCTATTATCTTCAATGATAAAATATATAATCAGAATTAAGATGATGCATTTAAATATGTATGAAGAGAAATTTAATAACAATATAATTAATAGTATTATTTCTAAATTAAGCATAAGAACAATTTCTACAATATCCTAACTCCTTCCTTAAACATAATATAAAAAAAAAAATTTTTAGTAATTTATAATGTAAATAGGTAATTTCATTTTTAATAATATTTTGTATACTCACTCCATATTTAATATTTTATTATTAATTTTTTTATTAAAATATAATATACAATAGAGAAAGAAGAATTTTTTTTTTATAACAATACATTACAAAATATAAGTTAAGGCAATTTTTAAAATTTTATTTCCCGAAGGAGATAATAGGACAATAGGAGATAATAAACAACAAATACAACGAAATCGCTGGACAGGTTGAAAGAGGTTAGAGGCTGTTTATGGCATCACCATTGTAGAAACAGAAAGGGCAATGAAGCATGCAAATGCTTGCAGAAGGAATCAAGTCAAGGTTTGTGTGCGTTTGATATCTCCGCTTCATTTGTAAACTTTTGAAACCCAGATGCTTTGTTTGATTTACTCTGCAAAAGAAACTACAAGTAGGATTCATCTAGTAAGTGTGGTTGCATATTTTATAGAATCTTTATAGATAAGAATCACTCTACTTTTCCTGCCTTTAGCACAAATCACATACTAAGATCATGCATCTCATACTAAGAAATCTCATGTATTAGTTTACAATTACCCAAAGTTAATGGCTATGAAATCGCTAGTAGAACCACACATATGGAATCATGTATTTATATCTTTTACATATACCTCAATTCACTCTGCAAACATTTTGCTCATTCCCTTTCATCCGGTAGTGGAAGCAACTTCTTCAGCATCTAACATCTGCAAGTTGCAGGTTCAAAAGACCATTGTATTTGGTGTTTTGGCTTTCATCTGACTTGTGTTCTTCTATACAGTTTTGCCCAATCACAATTTGTTTATCTTTTCACTTTCTTCCCCTCTTGTTTGACTCTGGACGTCTATCTATCGACTGTTGTGTGTGAAACAGAATCATGGTTATTTATCTTGTTCGTGTATAACACAAACACGGTGTTTGAGACACCTACTTCTTATTAAGGATATAAATAACCACAATTCTCTTTCACATACAACTTTCAAAGATAGTAAGACGTACGAGGCAGAAGGTGAAAAAAGAGAAAAGTTAATTAAACGGCGATTGTGAGCCGATGCTGTGAAAAAGCATTGCGAAATATTATTTATACACAGCCTCAAACCCTAATTTTCATCAAATTGGGCCGCACCGGACCATTATGGGCCAATTTGTATGTGACAGGCAACAGTTCTCTGTAAAGAATAAAAGAGAAATTATTTTTCAAATTCAGGTCCTAAATGATATGATATTGAATTATTGATGATATATCATTATACAGGAGGGTTCATTATTACTAATCATGTTAGAGTGACATCGGGGAGATATTTTAAAAACAAATTTGAGACTTATAACATTACTCAAAGTAAAATGATGCCCGACAATTGCACATGGAACTATGAAGGTGAATGTGTTGTCAATTTTTTGCTCCTGCAAAATTTTCATCAGTGATAACTATGAAATTCAGAAAACTAGCATTTTATGAAGACTCAGCATTTTAGCATTTTTTTCCCTATCATCTCAGTCTCGAAGTTCCTGGACAGAAACATGAAATTGGCTTGTTTGGATACTAGGATATTTCATTCATGTCAGACGATGGACTTGAACCATAACTCTTAAAACACAAGCCAGAGTTGAGAATCTAAAATGTAATAAATTCCCTCATATGTAATACGTTCCATGTTTCCAAACAAACTCTTAATCATTTTCTATTTTTTATGTTCGAAATGAAAATCAGAGGCCTCTGCCGTAACCAAAAAAACAAAATATTAAGAAATTGAAATTGAGCTGTGTACTGTAAAGTTTAACGGCTGGATAAGAGAACCTGTTTACATTTGGAGTGAAATTTACATGGAGCCTTAAAATTTCACAACATGCTATATTTCAGTTGATGGTCAGAATATCTGGCGCATTTGCACATGCTAGATTGCTTGGTTGAAGTTGTCCAAGTCGACTAGGGATATCTATGCATTGAGTACTTGTTTGGTTGCATACGGGTATTCATTTCCATAAGAAGTTGTAATATTTGGATATTTAATATTAATATCTATGAAATTCATGGGAAGTTAAAAAAATTGTTTGATTGAAAGGAGGAAGTTGTATTTCCTAGGAAGTAGGAAGTGCAGATACCATGGGAGGGATGGGTAAATAATGTGGGTATTGTAACTTTCCAAAAAGTGCAAGTTAACATAATAGTGTTAACCAAACAATTTTATAAATAATCACTTCCCATGAATTTCAAATTTCTAGATAGATGCATGTAAACCAAACGTCCTCTAGGTCTTGATCCCCATAACAAATCTATATATTATAAATTGCTGCATAACTCATTTCTAAATTTTGGTATCCATGTTTAAGTTCGGATAAAATTTTTAACTTAAATTTAACCCATGAATTATTCATTTTTAGATTTTGTATCGATATTTTGGTTTGCAAAAGATCCATATCCATTTTGGTTTTTAACTTTAATTACTATTAATGTTATTCAAAATATTTATGTTAAACTCATTAATAAAAATTTGAATAAATATTTTAAATTTTGGCAAGTTTATTAATATAAATTATCACATAACATATTTAATTAAATATTAATATACCTATATTAAATCACATATATAAATTATTTATTTATATATTTTTGTCATGATTTAATTTAACGTTAATATTACCAACATTTAACACATTTTATTTATATTTTTTAAGATAACATTATCATTACCAATATCATAAAATTTAAAATCACAACGATTATAAACTAGCATATGCGTGTCACACACTGTAATCAAGTAAAAGAAATAGATTATTTTGCTAAAGGACTTTTGATTGAACACAGCCCAAAAGGATACACCTATCTTCATTATAACTGTTAGTTATTCTCAATGAGGCAGCATAGGCCCGGTTGGATACATTTAACAATAGAATAAAGATTCCAAATCATAAAAAATGTACAGGGTCTTCTAAATATCAGTCTCGTTAAATCCAACTGCTTAGCAAAAAATTTGCGTGTTGAAAATCCCTCCTCGGGGCTTGTTGTGTTGTTGCATAACTGATGAGTGGTGAAGAAAAAACCGAACGAAATCGAGATCGGTAAAACAGACTCCTAAACGGACACTAACCAGTTTCTAGATACCGCTTTTTAAAATAAATACAGCCTACACTGTTTTTTATAAAAGCTTTAGCATTTATAATAATTTAATTTCATTAAATTACAGAAATGTCTGTGATTAAAAAACTAGCATATCAGTTTGAGATTAATACTCCTGAGTTCTGTAATTACCTAATATTGTGTTCACCGGGTGAAAATTGAATGAGAAAAAAATTTAATAAAAATTTATAAACAAATTTTATGAAGAAAAAAAATGTATGAGTAAAATTATAAATACACACGAGGAAGTTTAAATTTGATAGGACGAAGATGATAGGGAAAAAGGTAAAGAAATGAAATGGATCAATTATTTCAAAAAAATAAAAATTATAAACATTTTCTCTAATCTCACCCAAATATTCTCTCCTCATTTTATTGAAGTGAACACAACATGTTAAGTGTGTCCTATATAGAAAAATGACACTCAGCTTTACATATAAAATTATTATAAAAATTACCAGAAGCCATTTTTAGGAAAAGTTTTCTCTATTTGTTATGGGTAAACTCAAAAATTAAATATTTTACAGCAAAACAGTAAGTACTACCTAAGAGCAACTGTAATTCAATAAAGTGTTGTAAAAAAAAATCAAACAACAAATCAGAAAGGGGGGGCATAGCAGTATCAGTTCTCCAAGGTGTATAGCATCAATGTAATTCAGACGCAAATTACCCATTTGTCTATTTATGTATTCATCATATACCACTTCCCCTTTCACAAATTTTTATCAAACAATAATAAATAAATCAAATAACAATAATAATAATAATAATAATAATAATAATAATAATAATAATAATAGGGACAGACAACGATCAGATCCTGTCGGGATTCATTGTTTAACATCAAAGATAATCAGTGGATTGACAGACCAATGAATTTTATCATCATCTCGCTTATAGAATTTACATATTTACAAAAGAAAATATAAATAAAATAGATCTCGCTCGTAACAAAATAAAAAAGAGATGGTGCTCAGAACTTCTTAGAGGTTGTACAGCCATCACAGAAGAGAGTGACTCTCGTCTCCGGAGCACAGATATGTGTTCCTCACTGCACTCAATTGTTTATTTCTCAACATAAAAATTAAATAATTCAAACGAAGAAGACATTTTTAAAAGCACATATACTTATAGATACAAGTACACACGGCAGCAGCGAGAAAGAAGAACACATGACGATCCTTCCTGAGAGAATATGTAAGTATATATATTTAAGCTGCTGAAAATAGGAGAGAAAGCAATGTATTTATACACCACTCTAACCCTAATCTCATTCGTCTCTAAACACACGTGGGCCGAAAACCGAAGACGGCCCAAAACCTTCAGAATTGGGTTGGGGCAGGCGGCTGCCCATATAAAATTTTGTTTATGGGAATGAAAATCTTGTTTTAGAAAATTACTACAAATTATATTAAATTTTTTACTCGGCAAGTATTCAATTCATGCTAGTGTTTTGTCTCTGGATTTATGATCAATTTAGAACTACTAGAAAACCATTTCACTCTCGGTACTTGTCTGGTTGTAAGTAGGAATTAACTTCATATGAGAAGTACTATTTTCTTTGACATTTAAAATTAACACGATGTAAGAGAAATTGTTTGGTTGTTAGTATGAGCATTTAAATTCATAGGAATTTTAAATAATCAAAACTGGGGTGGGTAACTAATTTCTCATATATCATGAGTATTCCAAATTCCAAGAAAATTACGCTTCCTCTATTTCATTCAATCAAATAACATTAGCAAAACTTATTTTCCAGGAAGTTAAAATACCTGAATATTGAGTAGGTAATCAAACGACCTCTCAGTCTACGAAACATATGTGATATATTTAACAAAGTAATAAACTCTCATCAACTCACTAGTGCCTAGTGATCATTCTACAGTATGTTTTTAGCCTAAGATGATCTAAGACCTTTGCTGTAGCCAAATTTACGATATTTCAGTCGCCAACTGGTTGAGAATAGTTAGAGATCATCCTGCTTCTTCTGCTGCTGGTTGAGCCTCCGTCGTCAACTCGGATTCCTGCTAATATACAAGTATATATGCGACAGATCATCTTTTCGTTTAGCATCCATTACCATGCACATGCACAAATAAAGAAGCTAGGCTCATCAATCATCATGACTTGAGTAGCGTACCTCACGAGTGACTTTCGTACTGGTTAAAGGCTTAAGCTGGCAGATTTTAATAGTTTCAACTAACTGTAGAACAGAGCTGAGATGAGATTCGCTACAACGATTGTGTCACAAGTCAGATCCTACGGCTGTTATGTATCAAATTTTACTTAGCCTATGATATTTTCAAAAATAATGTCCAATATCAGAATTTTAAGCAGCATTTTACTATTTTAGGTAACATATTGCATCAAAATGTAAAAAACTGTGATAAAGAAAATGAAACATTGCTCCATCACATATAAAATGAGTGAAAAGGGAACAAAAGCTTCAAGGAGAAGAGAATTACAATTGTAATCCATTCTCCGTGAGTGCATCCAAACACGAAACCACAGGAGGCAACTGATTCAATACCTGCATTACGCAAATAGGAATGAGTGTACTAGAAAGAGGAATGACACATCCAACACTTTCACACGAGGTAATGAAATCTCACAAACATACTTGCTCAGTGTTTTTCATTGTCGAGGTCTTGGCCAAAAGGTTTTTTGGAAGCTTCCTTAGTTGACCCTACAAAAGGTACACACTTCAAGCTATTTGCAATATTATCACGAAAAATAAATTTAATAACATTAAACCAATTAATAAATTTAGCACTAACTTCCGTCAAAAAAAAATAAAATAAATTTAGCACTAACTAAATCTCCTTTAGTTTTACAACACATTGTCCATTTACATCGCAAGTACCTACGAGCATGATCACAATCAGTATCTGACTAATTTTAGAATAACTATATATATGTTGCATTTATACGTCTTACATTTCGGATATATAGACTTGTGTTCAACTACAAAACATTTTAGCGGAATCGATTCTTCATTTGTAATTTATAGCACAGTTACCCATTATAGAGCATGATCATGAGGTTCACACTCAAATTTTAGCCCTATTTAAGGTAATTATCATTCCAACATTTTGATGACATTTTAATAAGATAAACATGGCATGTTACTTCATTACATTAAAATAATATACTGTAAATATATTTCTCTCTATATAAAAGTCATTAGATATAATTTAAAAGATTTTGAACCCCGCAAAAAGTAGTTATTAGTATGTGTTCATGGGCACACATTAAAAAAATCGTGTATATTATATCATAAAAAGAGTGAAGTAAGAAGTGCCTGGGAAGGAGAGGACTGAAGCATGAGCTGAAGAAGATTGGAGGTGGACTTGATTGTTTGAGAGATATGATCAGAAACCATTGCTTTTGCTGAACCTTCTCTTTTGTTACTTCCTCCTATTTTTGCTGCCATTAACTCCTTTTTCTTACTCATCTTCAAGCTAGACACTGCTTCTACATACCAGAATTCTTGATTTTAGGATCTTATTATTCATCTGTACAACAAAGTTTCTCGTTGTTATTAGTGCATTTTTTAATATTTGTATTTCAAGGTATATAAACATATTACAAAAAAATAATTAAAAAAAATAAAATTTAAGATTATTACTTTACATAATTGCATTTAAGAAAAATACAATAATTGTTAAATTTTATTTTTTTAATAATAATTTTTGAAATACATATTGAAATGTAAAGGAAATAATAATAATTAAATGAATCTATATATCTACAATTTCATCTATACATGATAAAGGATTAAATACACGATTTTTTTTATCTCTCCTATGAAAGAAAACACGGAATGATAATAAACAAAAATTATTTGTGTCAGCCCTAGAAATTTGAGTGTATTAGACGAAATTTTGAAATGATACCTTTTTTCTTTAAAATTTTAAAAATAAATAAAATTTAAACGTATATATAATACATGTGTATAATTTTTTTGGTGCTCTTATCGTGAATTCGTGATAGAGGCTTAGGCGATTGTTTTGGTCGCCTTAGCCGTCATGTTTGTCAGATCTCCATCCTAATTAAATTACATGAAAGGAGTATTTTGGAATTAAATTAACAATAAAAAAGAATTTCTAATTAACCATGGAGAATGAGATGGAAGTCCATGTCATGAAAGCAAACACCTTTGTCTATTTTCTAAATTAGAAGGCTTGTGAATGGCTACTTTGGCTTTACTTTAACTGCCTTTTGGCAAGATGAAAAAGCAATTAGCACCATTACCGTTAAATACTACTCGTATACATACGCGGAAACTTTTGAAGGACCTTTTCAACTTCGTAATATTCTTACAATTAATTTTTTTTTAAATGTTAAAACTCTTATAACTTGTAATTTACAATTGTCGTCGAGAATAAATGGTGAGTAAATTAATATTGCCGTTGAGAGTTAAAATGTCACATGCTGTAATAATAATTTTGAGTGTTATGCTGTCATTGAATTCATCTAACATCAAAACATCTGTGATCAAGCTTCCAAGTGACTCTTTGTTGGCAGTATATTTGCAAGCCTAAAAACAAACATAACTATTACAATCAGGCTTCCAAGTTTACTAAGAGCTGCATACTTATCAAAATTATCGAAATATGATCTGCGTGGCAACTCGCAACTTAGCAACTAAAAACATGGAAATCATGAGACCATACGAGTACATTGTACTCTGATGACATGGTGACACATGTTCTTGCAGTTTAAGCTACAATTTTAACTTAATTCTGCCATTTTGAATCACTCTGTCAAAAGTAATTTGGCAATTGTGCTACTTCAACAAACAACCAAAAAGTGTCAAGAAAACTCAACAAGCACTTTGAGTACAGCTACTGGGGCATCCTAGGTGACATCAACACTGATATAAAAAAAAGTGAAAGTGTCGTGGGTCTGCAAGTCTGACTCAAAGATGATGTGTAACAATCTTCAACTCCCCACATTCTCCAAACACTGCCTTCACTTTAACTGCCAAAATTTGTATAATATGGCGCCAAATAACTGTTTTAAGGTGTGAACTGAATTTTAGGAGTTTTTTCTTTTTTGAACTTGGTGGACCATCTTTGTAGAATTTTATGTCATGTTCAAACAACCAAAAATACCTTTCGGTGTTCAGATTATTATTGAACTAATTATTTCATTCAAAGCCACAAAGGTTGCACTATAACTCTATTCAGTGGCGGATGTACAGTGTGGTATGCTACGTCATGTGACCTACCATTAATAATAATAAAAAAAATTAATTGTATGTAAAGGCAGTAGACTAATTATCCTAATTCTATTCTATTAGTCTATCACCTCCTGACTTCTTTTAGTAACATGTCATTCCTATTTTAAATTCCAAATTCTTTATATTTATCCAACAAATTCAACATATTCATCTTCTAAACTTTTTTCATAATTCCCAAGTTTCTCAAATCCAATATATTATACAATTTGATTAAGAAAAAGTTAAGCCTGTAAGGTGTTTGTAAAATGTCAGAAAGAGTTATTTTGTAAATTTATTTCCCTTTCCATACTATTGAGTATTGACATAATGAAAAGGGTAAATACACGAGATATCTCCGGTTTCTTTACCAAAAAACAAATAGAGAGAATGATTCTCAAGGTCAAGCATAAGCACAAGCAAATGAACATCTTACTCCTCCTGAAATTAGTGTCATTCCACCTCCTCAAGCAAGCGAACAGGATTCTTCTCCATCAGTCAATGTGCCTCAACCTGAATTTGATGTTATGAATCTTCCTCATGATTTGTGCAAAAGAAAAAAAAAGAGTGATTTTCATCCTAATGAAAGTGATTTAGTAAGAAGAACATACATACAAAGAGGGCCTTGCCAACCATTAGATTTTGTGTTTCCTCAAACACAATTCGGGATAAATTAACGTCGTTTTAATGTTAAATGGTTTGATACTTGGCGACCTTGGCTTGAGTATAGTTTGTGTAAGGATGCTGCTTTTTGTTTCATTTGCTATTTATTTAAGGCTGAAAATACGGTTGGAGGAGATGCTTTTGTTAATGAAGGTTTTAAGGTATGGAACAAATTATCTACCATTAGAGATCATGTTGGTAAACACATGAGTTCACATAATAATGTTGTGGTTGCTATGGAGTTGTTTAAGAACCAAAAAGGTAGCATTGACAGTGCTTTATCAAAATAAATAAAAGAGATTATGAGTGTATATCGCAAGCGATTAGAGGCATCAATTACATCCATCAGATGGCTTTTAGTATAAGGGCTTTCGTTTCGTGGACATGATGAAAAAGAAAGTTCAACGAATAGAGGTAATTTTATTTCATTACTGACTCTTCTTTCGGAACATGATCCTGAATATGCCAAAGTTGTTTTGAAAATGGCCCCTGGAAATTGTCAACTCACTTCTCCATTAGTCCAAAAAGATATTATTAATCCTTGTGCAAAAGAGACAACTAAGGCAATACTTGAAGAGCTTAATGGTGGAATTTTTTATTCTTGCTGATGAATCTGCAGATATTTCGGACAATGAACAAATGACTCTTTGTTTGCGGTATGTCAATAAAAAAGGAGAAGTGTGTGAACAATTTATTGGTATTGTGCACATTCCAAATACTACTTCATTAACTCTTTTAGCCGCTATTGAGTCATTACTAATGGAGTACTCATTGACTTTCTATAATGTTCGAGGTCAAGGTTATGATGGGGCGAGTAATATGCAAGGTGCAATCAATGGGCTCAAAACTTTAATACTGAATGAATGTCCTCAAACATACTTTGTACACTGTTTTGCGCATCAACTTCAGTTGACACATGTTGCTATTGCTAAGAGAAACTCTGATTGTGGTTGGCTCTTTGTTGATGCACTTGCACCTCTCCTGAATTTTGTGGGAGGCTCATCAAAAAGGAAAGAATTTCTTCGAGAGAAATAGGCTATCAGAGTTGTTGAAGTATTATCATTGGGTGAACTTGAAACGTGAAGTGGTTTAAATCAAGAACGTGGTTTAGTTAGACCATGTGACACTCGTTGAGGCTCTCACTTTAAAATATTATTGAATGTGCTTGACTTATATCCCACAATCCTTGAGTCACTTGATGCTATTGCAGAAGTTTATGATACAATTGACTCTAATAAAGCATAGTCTATCATCCACTTATTGATGTCATTTGATTTTGTGTTTCTGGCACACTTGATGGTTGTTATATTTGGGATAACAAATGAGTTAAATGTGGTCTTTCAAAAACATGATCAAGACATTTTAAATGCTATGTCTATGGTTGATATAACCAAGACTAGTTTACAGAAGATGCGAGATATGAAGGATGGGATTCTTTTATGGCTAAGTATGGTGTTGAGCTTCCAAATATGGATGGAAACTATCTTGTTCCAAGGAGAAGGATGTACAGAGATAAGAGCCCTCATGTAACAAATTTACATCATTTTTGAGTTGAAGTGTTTTTAAGTGTCATTGGTCTTCAATTGCAAGAACTTGAAAATCGATTTCCTGATATAAGTAAGGAATTACTAATGTGTATGGCTTGCTTTAGTCCTACTAATCATTTTGCTTCATTTGATAAGAGTAAATTACTACAACTGGCTACATTTTATCCGAATGAATTTTCAAGTGGTGAATTGCCATTCTTAGAGCATTCTCTCGAGAATTTTATACTTTCTATTAGAGAAGATGATAGATTTTGCAATTTAAAAAATCTTGGTGAGCTTTCCGTGAAACTTGTTGAAACAGGAAAGCATAAAACTCATGAAAGTGTCTACTTATTATTGAAATTGGTGTTGATTCTCCCTGTTGCAACGGCAAGTGTTGAAAAAGTTTTTCAGGAATGACGCAAGTGAAAGACAAATTACGTAATAGTATGGGAGATCAAATGTTGAATGATTGTTTGATTATATATCAAGAGAGAGATTTATTTATGAATGTTAAGATGAATGATATTGTAGATCGCTATCAAAATATGAGAAGTCGTCGAGATCAAGTGTAGTAATTTTGAAGTACATTTTGGTTGTAATATGAATATCTATTAAATTTGGGAAGACACTAGTCTTATGAATTTTTTTATATACTCTATTGATTTTTTATTGGTGACCCCCTTGAAAATAGTCTGCCTCTCCTGAAAATAGTCCGTCCCCCTAAAAAAAATTCCGTGCGGGTGACCTACCATATCCCAAATCCTGTATCCGGCACTGACTCTATTGTACTCTCTTACATGAATACATCATGCATCAATCTCTCTGCAGTTTTATGCTTTTTATAAAAATATTGTAAATTGACATCCAATGTATTTATGTCCCTTTTTAGAGTAAAGATTCTCATGCATACTTACATTTTGGTAGATATATCATTTGTCTCGTAAAATTATCGCTCGTAATATCGAAGTTCAGCTTTTATCTCTTTTAGCTAATTTTGTGACGTTTTTATGTAATTCATATTCAACGACTATATTTGTGTTATATATGTTTCCCCTGACATAAAATATGTTTGTAAAAATAAGAATTGAGCGGACAATTATTTAAAAGAAGACGAAATGTGCAAACGTGTAATGAAATATGAATTATGATATTACAAATGATAATTTTGAAAGTGTAGTATCACAATCAAACGGATGCTTGTCCATTGTAGCCCTCTGCCACTCTATAAAAGCCATCTTCATCCCATCTGTTTTTACTCTACACACTTTCTCTTATAACAAACACTCAACACATAGTTCGCTTTGATATATGTCTTTGCGCACATCAAATTCTACACTGATACAATAAGTTCTCCTCAACTGTAATAGCTTCTGATTTTAATAGATCATAGTCTTATAACTCCAAACTAATTTTGAAAATCTCCCCTGTTTCTGCTCTGTTTCTGATCTAAATAATTGGAATTTTATTATATAGGGGAGGAGTGGGGGATTGTTAAATTTATACTACCATTGGATTTTTTCAGTAAAATGATTCTGTCGAACAAAGGTTGCAATGTATTGAAGTTCTTTGCAATTCTTGAAAAGAAGTTTTGTGTTGGCAAAAGTTTCTATTTTTGGATCTTCCAAATTTTCAATAGCAGTCTTGGAACTTAGTAAAGACTTCTGCTTCATTCAAACACTTGTTTATACAATCTTCTCTTGTACCCTTTTTTTCATTACTAGATATTTAATAGTATTAGTTGAGAAGGAAAATGGGAAGGGGATCACTCCCACCCGGCTTTCGGTTCCACCCAACTGATGAGGAATTAGTTGGCTACTACTTGAAAAGAAAAGTAGAGGGACTTGAAATTGAGCTTGAAGTTATTCCGGAGATTAATCTTTACAAGTTTGATCCATGGGAGTTACCAGGTAAAATTTCAAGAAATTGTAATTAATTTTACTAAGATGTTTTCTTCAAGACAAGCAAGGACCCTTGACCCCTGATGCTCACATACACGTCTCCTTGAAATCTCGAACCCTCAACCACTTGTTTCCAAGTGAAGAGGGATATTCATTATGCAACAATGCTAGAGACTCTCCCAAGACATTAAATTGCACGTAGTCTGAAGTGGCAACAATTTGTACATTATAAATGTGTTTGTGTATGTGTGTGTGAATCCTTAACAATACAGCTTTATTTTACACTCTATGATAATATCCAAAGTTCATAGGTTAGTTCACAAGTTTGTAATTTTCATATGGTTACTTTTGCATCTGCAATTTAATAGTAAAGTGACATATTACGATAGTTTTGAAATATATGTGTTCTAATGAGCGACCGATTACACTGCAGAAAAATCATTTCTCCCAAATGATGATATGGAGTGGTTTTTCTTTTGTCCTCGTGATCGAAAATATCCAAATGGATCAAGAACAAACCGAGCCACAAAGGTAGGATACTGGAAAGCCACCGGAAAAGACAGGAAAATAGTATGCCATTCACCTGTAACCGGATATAGGAAAACTCTAGTGTTTTATACTGGAAGAGCTCCTGCAGGCGATAGAACAGAATGGGTGATGCACGAATATCGTCTTTCTGATGATATTATTGAAGGTGAAGGATCTCAAAGCTTTCAGGTAAACTGAATTAACTCATAAGTTTTAGAATTGTTATTTTCTAGGCCTAATGTCAGAATATATATGGCTGATTTCGAAATTGTTTAGGGACCTTTTGCATTGTGCCGTATCCTAAAAAAGAATGAGCAAACAATGAAGAACATTAATACAAATAGATGCTCAAAAGCTAAACAAGTTCCATGTAATTCACGGAAAGGGAATGTTAACTCAACTAGAATTTTGGATGAGACGGTGTTTATATCTGGTGGTATGCAATTTCAACAAAGTTGCATGGCTAGTCAGTGTAGTTTTTCAAGTGCTCCTACTTTTCCCAATCCAATAACACCAGTAGTGGAGGGTGATAAATTAGCTGCTCTGCAAATGGATGATTCTTCTTCAAGTCTTTGGGTCTCTCCGAATTTCATTCTTGATTCATCGAAGGTAGAATTATAAGTTCTATATTCAATCTTGTTTTGTATACGTGTTTTTTTAGTACTGAAAGTCTCAAACTTGTTTCTATTTATGAAATGGACAGGAATTTTCTTCAGGACAAGATGGGGTTCATAGAAAGTTTCCACAGAATGAGTTTCCAAAATCAATGTTGTCATCTCAAGCATATGAGAAATTTAATATATCTTCTAGTTCATCATATTCAACTTTTACAGAGGATTTTGAACTTACTGATGATTTTACTCTAATAAAAAACATGTCATCACCATACTCGGGACATGGAGACTGCATGGATTTTTTTGGAAATGGGAGTGTATCACACGAAGGTTAGACTTGTCTCATTCACATTTTTTATAATTCCTCTGAAAAATTGGAGAATCATTTTCACCGTATTTTCTTCACTGCAGGAACGGAAATATGGAACAAGGCTCCAATTTGTAGACAAAGTAGTGGTGATGGGAATTTTGGAGATTTCAGTGGTCTGTGGGCACAAGAAGACAACTATGTTGTTGTGATGTAAGAAATAGTTCAACAGAATATTACTGCGTTTTGTATCAAGTTACCTTCAAACAGTTCGGACTCCACCCTCCCCTGGTGTGAGAGTCCGCAGAATGGGTACTTAGTAGCTAAGGCATAAAGCCGTTGTAATATGTGGTTTCCTATGTATAAATGACAGCCCCTGACCATGGTGACTTATATTGACTGTTTATATTCCGAGGTCTTGCTGAATGACAGATTGAGCTGTCAATGTACAACAAGCTTTTTTACTATTATAATGAAATTTTGGTTATCACCATTCAACTTTCCAAGAAAACTTCAAGTTATATACAATGTGGTATGACTTGTATGTTTCTATTTCAAACTTGCAATCTGTGGACTACAAAACAGTGGCACTTCATCTAAAGAAGTCTTGTACTTGTCCCCATAGGCCCATATAATAACTGCTTCGTGCTTCCTGTCTAACTTTTAAACATATGACAATTCCTATCTAGACAGCTTCCTCAAATCACCAATGCCTGAATTCGTATCAGGCACTGCAAAATTACCCATCAATGGTGCCAGTGGCGGACCAATAAATAGGTCATCAACGCCAAATTGAGGCCCGCCTTGAGCATAATTGAATAAAGCAGCACCATTGCCTCCTACTTTAGGGAATGATATTGGGTGTCATCCCAATATAAAAGAGAAATGGATCAAAAGAGTCATAGTAATCAATTAATTATCAACAGTTTCAAAGTTTAAAAACAAGTTCAGAATGCAGGCTAAGGAGGTGTCGTCGAAAAGCATGGACTGAAAAGAAGTAAATTTATCATATTTTAATTGTATTTCATTTATGCACAAGTGATTGCGTGTGGCGCGGGATGCAAGAACGATATATTTGAACATCTATTTAATTGAACCTCGAATGTATGTAATGGAAAACCGTAAAAGACTTCATGACTCTGGTCTTATTACATTTTTATTTTATGCCAGTGTGTGCATAATCAAAGTTATACAATTTGTCATGATTTGTGAATCTTTGACACTTTATATATCATGACTACGTTAAAAATTTTTTTTGTTAATTTATGTATACTACAATTTGAATATCGTGTTTAGCGCAATTGTCAATTTTCTCACGTATTCGAAGCCATCAAACATATTCTTTATAGAAAATATAAGGCTGGCACTGCTTAGTTTGAGTAGACCTTTTTCATTATATTATTAAATAGTTAGGGGTAAATATATCAGGCCTCTAGCATACATTAGTAATGTAATGTTCTTCAACATGTATGATATTATAATATCAACTCAAATTTAGGTTCATTTGAGGAAAATGAAGTATTACTTTAATCAGATAAATATTCCAAGTTCTTGAAGAAGTATCACCATCATCCATGAACGGGTTTCAGTCTGCTGCATGTGAAGGTAGATTATTATTGTAAGTAGAGGCAGTTTCCACCTTAGGCTTCTCGCAAGTCACGGTTATCTCATCATCAGGATCGAACTCTTTGAAACTAGCCATCCTTCCCAGTTCTTCTACTTCTTCAATAACAGTGTCAAGCCTTGCCACAGTCTCTACTAGCAAAGAAGCAAATGCAGCAAACGGAAGTGCCTCCGAGAACTCGAGACTAGTTATTGCAATCTTGCTCAATGTTGGCCTCAAAGCTTTTCTCTCAGCCTCTTTGGTTTTCTCGGATACTCTTTTAGCCAATTTCCACTCATGCAATGCTGATGAATCTGTTTTTACACTTGACAAGTGCTTGTCCGTGCTTTGTCTTGCTGTTGCAGCTGCTAAGGCCAGCATATTGCTCGCTTGGTTCGTCTTTGAACCAATAAAAAGTCTTGGCTGTGATTTTAGTGCAGCGTTAAGATCTTGAAGGGCTTCGTGTAGATGATCAGATAGTACTTCTGGTGAGCATTGGCGGCGTTTTCTGATGCTATCTGCTAGTTCTCTCAAGGCTTTTGATACTTCTACAGCTAGTCGAGTGCATGGATCTTTAAAGAGAGCTCTCAAAGATCTTGGCGTCTAAAGCATCCACAAAATCAGAGGGAAAAGAAATTAATATCCAAGAACAGAATCTACAATCCTGAACACGGTTACTAGAATCTATAATTTAAAAGATAAAATACTGTTTGCACCATAACATTTGCAAATGCAGACACATCAGACCTCCCACGATATATTTTATACCCTAAACCTTTTTCCAAGTAAACATATATTTGGTGCTCTAGAAGACTCTAAAATATTTGTTGCTTTTAGCGAAGGCTTTTCTGGCCTCATAGTGATTGAGAGGAGCTATCCCTACATTCGTAACCAATACATTCTGGACTTCTGGTTATGAAATAGATTTGATCAATCTACTAGATTTATGTTGCACATCAATCATCTATTGGCCTAATAGACTATTATACATGCAGATTTTGCTTAGGTAAGCAATCAGAAGTAAAGAACATGATTCCACCTCATTTACTTGATGAATACAGTGGTCACATTAAAAAAGATAATGCAATATGTGTACCTGGATTTCAGTCTCCAGACATCCATGCAGAGCTACAACTGTATATCCAAAACTCCGAAGAACAGCTCCCAGTTTCACATATTGCTGCCAAGGGTATCTGTAACAGTGTCTCGAGTGCCTTGGCTCCCAACTTGCATGTAATGCCTGTTCCAATCAATATTATATATCGGACACATTATACAACATGATGATACAAATTGGTTTTACCATAATCTGTACGAAATCAAAGATCATCTTACCAATGTCTCATCATAAGCTTTCGAGTCCACAACAGCCTTGTAGCCCATGTATATAGGATCCTCCTCTGATTTGTCTCTGCTTATGTCGGGCTCTAATTCATGATCTTTGAAGTATTTTGACACACATGCTGTAAAGTTTCACATTTAGCACACAATGAAAGTTCCACATCCACCTCGATAAAAAATTACACCTGATCTCATGATCGATATTGCTAAAACCGTTGATAATAGTTGATTACTTTGATTACCGTAAAAAATAATCAAGAGTTATGGTTTTAAACTTTTGAGCTAATTCATTGAAACAAGCCATGAGTTTTTTTGAAGGAAAACAAGTCATGGGGATGAAAAAAGAAAATTGAAGCTTGTAGAAGTAATGCACAACTGATAACTTGTATAGATGCATAGATACCTTCAATTGACATGGCTAATCCTTCAAGTTTAGAAACACTGGAATTATGGAGGTCTTCTCCTGACCAATTGGGAAAGACAAGGAGGCTCATGAGAAGGCAGATTCCACAACCAATGGCAATGGTGTAAAAGCGGTCATGTGCAATTTTCATCACATTATCGACACGATAGCTTGAAACAGTTATCAAATTAAATGTCAACAAAAAGATGACTACGCCATAGTCATAATTTTTCTTTATGTATGGCAAAAATCTTAGGTATGTAGCTGCTGCACCTGTCACATTTGAAATTTCAAAAACATTTCATCAATATCAAAAACATAATTAGATAAACAATATTAACACTATCAACCAAACTACAATTAAACTTGGTAATTGTAGATTAGCAAGATCTGGAAATAATATCAAAATGATACTTACCAATCACAAAAACAGCAGCACCTATAAAAATAGCTCGAAAAGCCCTCCCGTCCTCAGTAGCAATGAACTCCATTAAAAATGCCAATGATCCAGCTGCCAGTGTTCCTAATCCCCTGTTCAATCCTTTGCACAAGGTAGCCCCTATCATACAAAATTAAATAGCTTAGAGAGCAAGCAAATATAATTATATAAGGATTAAATAAAGTATACTCGACCCGAGTGGGATATAGTGTGTATGTTTTGGATTATGTAATAAAACAGACAATTGAAGCCCGTACGATTACATACTATAATAGTTTTCTGGTGCATCAACATAATTTAGTGTGTGTGTTGAGATCAGAGTATCTAGAACTCACCAGCAGTGAATTCAAGCACAACAACAACAGTCATAACAGCCCAGATGGCATTAGATCCAATTCCTTTAAATAAAGGCTCCATTAGATATAACAAGGACACAAGTGTCAAGGACAAGCCAACTTTTAATGAATGAATGACCCTTCTTGGATCTTCTTTTCCCACTCTCCACATAGTCCTCCATGCCATGCCCGGAAATCTCTTGGCTTTCTTCGTCAAAACATATAAATACTTCTTTACACTCTCCAACTCATTTAAAATCAACACACTCATTTTAAAACCCAAGGTGAATCCAGAAAACATGCATCAAGGCCTTATATTAGTGACACCACACACAAAAACAAGTGTATGATTTGCATGTATATAAATATCTAGCAGGTGTGTGATGCTACAGGTCATATGAATCCTAGGAGTTTAAGAAATGAGATGTGTCATGCATGCATGCAAGTAGTGACAAGGGGAGTTCTAGAACCAACATTTAAAAGAGTTGCAATAATTTGGGAGGGTAGCTTGAGTGTAGTTTATGTGTATCTATGACTCTATGCAAACCCCTCTTTTTTTTATGAATTTGTGACACTGTTACTTTAAATATATAGTGATAGAGAGTTGTTAGTTCGCAATCCTTGAGTTCACGTTCTAGCTCTTGGTAAAGTTAAAAAACGATATATTTAAGAAGTAGTTTTCACAAGGAAACAAAGTCAACCATACATACAAAATCGGGTTATAGGAAATACTAGTAAAATTTTGTTTGTGCTATTTCCAATAATAATAACCCTGTTTTGGGCTAATAACATGTGTTTCCAATGTATTTACTAATTAATTTATTTCCAAGAATATGCTTAGTAATTATAAATCCCGAGGACAATTTAGCAAAAAAATACTCGAAACAATCTTTAGAAAAATACAGTTTAAAATTTTATTAAGAAAACACCATTTTTATGTTGTCATTGAAAAATAATTCAAAAGATTAGTTATACAGTATTTTTCATTCATCTCACAAGTTGATCACTTGAGCCTGGTTATGACTAAAGATACAAGCAACACCAAAAAGCACAAACAAATGATCAGTTGCAGTAAAGAAGGATTGAGGTTGTGTTCAAAAAATGAAAGGAACGATTGAGATTTGAGGTCAAATGAAGAAGGAAAGGCATGCGTTAAACTTGTGAGCACTGATTAAGTGCAAGCGTCCAAGTTGCTTGACTCACCAGATATATGTATATATAAATATGATTCAAGTTTGACAATCACGGGTAAACAAGTTTTTTATTACTGCTGCATAAGATAAACAAAGTCTGTGTCCCTCCCCAATGTGTGTTCTCGAGACTGTGAAACGAAATCAAACAGTCTGCATTGCAGCATTCAGCTTTTACGATCCAAAATTTAAGTCATGTCGACTAAATAATTCAAACACGACAAGAAATCGAATCGGCAAAAGACATCCTAACAAGGGAAGATAGTATGTGTGTGCAAGTTATCAAGGCAACTGGTACAACCACCATAATAATTCAAGTGCGTAAAGGGGGCGGGTGCATGGAGAATTACTCAACTTTTGGTCTCGTACCAGTTGCTTTTCTAAATTTGTTGGGTGTTTAATTCCCCCCGTGCACCCTCAACTCTTCAACTTGTAGTTCAGGTTTTGCCAGGTGGTGCAATATTGGCGGATAGTTTCTCTGATGTATACATGTTCTGTTGAGAATTCACATGCCAGAACATATCACAGCAGGGTCTATACTTTTTGACAAAACAAAAGTTCAATCAGTTGGTTTGGGGAAAGAAATGCAATTAGACAGTAAACGGTAGTCCAATCAAAATTAAATCTAGGCATACCAAAAGTATATTTTAAAAAAGGATCCATCAGCATCATAAGTGTAGTCTGTGTATTGGACTGGCACGAACTGACCCAAGTGATCAAGCAATCGTTACGAACTTTCGACGGAACTTCAATAAATATATTGAAACCTAGGAAACAAGTAGTCCACGAGTAACCAGTACCAATCCCTATGTGTTCATAGGATGGTGAGAGGACAAATTAGAATAAGATAAAACTCCATTGTAGCCCACTTCAATCAGAAGATACAAAAGAATACCACTTCATCCAGAAGATACAAAAGTAACTGGTGAAGGATCAAAAGAATGCCACCCCAACCAATCTAAAAAACGCGACTTGATACACATTTGGGATCTCTGTTATGACATCGTATACTTGCATTACAGAGCAATCAGTATCCTGATCTCGCCAATTCTGATTATTCTTATCTGGTAGCTTGACAACTTGTTGAGCTAGTTGCAGAAAACCTAGTAAACTGACAAAGGATGCCAAAACAAGTTTCCCGAATCAATAAACAACACCTCACTCGCTAGTAAAACTGTTGGAAGAAATACTAGGCCTTCATCTTTTAAAGTTTTCAAGGCATAAAAATACATTTTCCATATAGTAGTTATCTTATAGCAAAAACATCTGTTCGGAAACAATTCCCAATACATATAAAGTACTCCTGTTACAAGGCCAGAGCTAAATTACACAATAATAATAACAAATTACATACAAATACAAAACAAGGATAAGAATATGATCAGGTAGCAGCTTCATTCAACTTGTCCTCACTTCTATATGTGTCATTTGACACACCTTACTCATCACCCATGGCTAACTCCAGTGCATAGTCGTCTCTTTCCTGCAATATAGATAGATTGGGAAAAGTGAAAACCTGGCAAAAAATTCACTCGGTGCTCGGCTGATCACACAATCTAAATATTTTTCAATTTATATTCTCATTGTTTATGTTATTTTGATCAAATAAAAGACTGCCACATCAATTTATAATGCAAGAATGACTTACAATAGGCCCTCGAGCAAAATATCTTCCAAACTGAAGCCAGTAGACCTGCAGTGATGTCGGAAAAAGGGTGAACATTCACTATCAACAAATCTACAGGGTTGAGCATATTAACAGTTGACAAGTATTATAAATACTACACTATTGGGAAGAAACTTCGGTATAATACTCTTTATGTGGTCATATGGATATATAATATATTCCTATTCAAGTATAGTCAACAAACAGAATTTAAGAAATATAATAGTTCTACAATGTTTTGTATTACCTCCTTCCCTATCTCAGAGTGCAATGAAAAGATTATAGATGTTCAATATAAAAAGCTATATTGCCTAAGCATTAATGACTTGTGAAGAGCAATGATCTAAAAAGCGCTAAGCAGGTCGCTGCTACCTTCTAACGATTGATCAGCTAAGCGGAGATTCATCAGAATATTAATCGGATGTATTCTAATATTTTTTTTATATAAAATTTAATTCTTACATAAGATAATAACTTTTCTACAAGTAAAATACAAAGGGTATAACATATGCTCATCTCGATCTTTGGCCCAACTATATCAAACTAAAATTACAGATTTTATGCATTCTTTAGTGTGTTGTTTTCCATAAAAATTATAATATTACCATTTTTACCCAATTTTGACCGTGCTTCAAAATTTGACCGTGTAATCATAGTTTTCCATCTAATTTATTCGACCGCCTAAACACGTCAATTCCACCTAAGCAAAATCTAGGCCGGTTTTTGAACACCGGTAAAGAGTACCCCTACTATCCAAGTATACCATATATTAGCAAAATGATCTATATTTTTTTCATGCTACGGCCAGGTCCCCTTAATTTTTTGGTGACGAGACACTTGAAAATCATGCCACGTCAGTTCGAAGAATGTGTTTACAACAATTTGTCTATATAATTTTCATTTCACAAGAACAAAATTTAAGATATAAACAATTACCTCATCCTCATCTTGTGTTTCAACTTCGATATCCGACATTGGAAATCCCACACAGAGAAGTGCATATCCCTACAGTTCAAAGAATGATTTATCAGCGTCAGAGATTATTAAAACTTTCACTTCTCTCAAAAAATGCTAGTGGTCGATAAAAAGATTTAATTAGAAACTGTGGATCAAGGTCATATCCAACAGCAATGTGCTATTTTTTTTTATTGAGAGTTAGAGAGCTATATGAAGTGACTGAAACACTGCAATTGTTTAGAGCTAATAACTTACTACGTATGTTACACCATGTAAAAAGCATCACTTCATCAATTTTAAACCTAATGACTATATTACATGCACTAAAAGATCATTAAAAATTCAAAGCAAGTCAAAGAACCAAGTATAAATTTCTTGGTACAGGTGACCTGATAATTCCATAAAGCTCTCGTAGATGCTGCTATTGTGTAATTTTCCTCTGATATAGGCTATTTGACATGTGTGGGTTGTGCACTTTCAGCTCCTTCTCTAAGAGCATGCTCAAAATCAATAGTTTTTGTCATTTAAATTGCTAAATATATATTTCCAAATCATTTAGTGATTTCTGTGAGATTTCCGAATCATAAAAATTTCTAGGAGATTGAGTTGTTTACTAATTAGAAAAATAAGCTCATTATCAACAAGTTACTAGTACATGCCTTGGCCTTTAATTCGGCAGATATCCCTAATGCTTCAGGCTGTCTAATTTCTCCAGATTTTATACGAACTGCACAGCTTGTACAACAACCTGCAATATATAAGTTTGAGTTAGTTAGAAACATAAGCCCATTATGAATGAGTTAAGAGATGGTGGATGTAGAGGAGAGTATATAGGTGGAAGTGGTATCAAAACACTTCTCCATGATAAAAGATTAACCAGTAGCACTGATACACTGTTACGCAATTTCTATTTCTCAAAATAAAGAAGTGAACTTTTAAAGCAATATACTTTATATTCATAATCATGAAATTTAGAATATTCAAATGCCTGCCTGATCATTTGTAGGACAATTGTGTTTACTGGCAACATTAGTTAACTTAAAATAACGGATGAAATCATATATTATGCCCAAACAAGATATATTCAAAATAGGATCACAATGACGAAGTGAGTTGATATGAATGGTCAGCAAGCATTGCCAACAAATACAAGATGACAGGCTCTGTAGCTTGGGAGCTACCCCAGGTAAACTTAATTTCTCGAGACAAAAGAAACACATCACAAAATCTACTGATAACTTAAACCAGATTAGACACAATGTTTCAAAGCATACCTACAGGATAGATTCTCAGAAAGTCCTAAAATTGGTGAGTAAATGCTAAGCAACATTCCATTACTAGTTCACTCTAATGCAACTAGCATTCTACCCATTTACGAGAATAGCACAATCCAAATTTAATACTATAGCGCTAATTGTTTACTTTCCATTAACCTACACTTGTTAAAAGCCAAACATGTAACAGAATAAAATGTAACAACTTCAAACTCCAAAAAATGTAAGAATTTCGTAAAATCGCAGAGTCATATACCGTGCCTGCAAGCGAAAGGTAGAGAAATATCCTGATCTTCAGCTGTGTGTAATATGTACTGATCCTACATATCAGTATATCGACACAACAAATTATTATAAGATTAATAATTAAACTCAGGTGAGATCAGTTTACACATGTAAAAGTGCATAACAATTATTCTCGCGTATTCTCATACTAAAACTATTCTCAACTGAGCTCCAGCCCAAGACAAAAAAAAGAGATTAACCTCTGGAACGACGAATTCATGAACAAGGTCTCGCTGTCTGTCAATAACAGTGACCTTATGCGTCCGTACTGATTGTGAATAAGAGCCATTAACGGGGGAAGGCGTAGTTGTTGTTTGAAGCTCCGACGTTACAGTCATGTTACGCCGGAATTTCAACGAATGAGAGGAGCCAGACGGTGACCGGAGAAGTGTGGGTTTCCGGTGAAACGGAGTACCGACGTTACACAGAGCTTGAGTGTCCATTCACTTGATCTTCTCTCTCACACAGTTACTTGTCGAGATTGCCTGCCTGCCTGCCTGCTAGATTCTCTGGATAACGATAACTGAAACTACAAAATTCAATATTTTAATATTAGTCATTTTTACTCCCTTTTAAATTTAAATAAGTGTTGTTTTAAAATAATTTAAAGAGTTGTTTCAAAAAAAATATAATTTAAAAGTTACAAAAAGAATAACTTTTATTTTAGCTTTGAACTACTTTTCTAGAGCTTTATAAAATTAGTGTTAAAAGTATTTATAAATTTTATATTTGGTGTTAAATAATATTTTAATTATTTATTATTTTATAATTTTTAAAAAAATAATATTAATTATATAATTTTTATATAAAAAGTTAATTCAAAATATGGGTTTAAAACTCTTTTTGAAGTGTGTGGGGTAAAATATTGAATAGTAATTTTTTGAAAACATTACTTATGAATATACAGGAGTAACTAAAATTGTACTTAGGGCTACCAATATCAGTAGGACATAAAAAGTGCGAGATGCTTAAGTTTTTAACTGATCACGTGCGTGTAAAATTGACAAAATACATCGATTTTCAAGGCTGGCAAATGTACATTATTGAAAACTGCTACACAGTCCATTCCTAATTTTTGAATGAATTTACTGCTCATTCCGGGGAAGTGTGTATTGTGATTCAACGACAAATGAATAGCTACCCGTGGGGTAATGGAAACAATGGTAAAGAGGTATGTTGGATGGCTTGGGATAAGCTTTGTACTGTTAAAGAGGCGGAGGGACCGAGCTTTAAAACCCTGCAGCGGTTCAACATAGCAATGCTAGCAAAGCAAGGTTGGCGTTTCGTAAATAATTTGAACCCTCTTGTTACAAGTATTATAAAGGCCAAATATTTCCCAAATACAGATTTCTTGAATGCAACATTGGGAGAAAACCCAAGATATATGTGGTGAAGTAGACTTGCAGCCCAGGAAGTGATTAAACAAGGATGTCGGAAAAGTATTGGTATTGGAATGGACACGTATCTATGGAAAGTTTCTTGGTTGCCTTCCACTGATAATGGGTACCTGACAACAACTATGCACCTGGAGTTAGCAAATATAAAGGTTTGCGATTTAATGGATGTCCAAGAGAAGAAGTGGGACGATGCGATACTCAATGATTTGTTTAATGTCAGAGATATTCAATTGATACAACAAATACCTCTGTCTTCGAGGGATATAAAAGATACGTGGATGTGGCTTCTTGATCGAAAAGGGGAATTTACCGTAAAGAGTTGTTACAGACATTTGGTTGGGGAGTGTAGCACATCAGATGCATCCTTCTAGAAGAAATTATAGAAGTTAGAGCTACCTGGGAAGATTCGATTTTTCTTATGGAGGACATGTCGACTCTGCTTACCAACTACCACAATACTAATCGAGAAAAAAGTTAATATAGAGAGTAAATGCTCTTTGTGTCGAGTAGATAGTGAAATTGCACAGCATATTCTATTCGAATGTCAGTTTGCACATGAGGTATGGGAAACCTCTGGCATGACACAATGGACTAAAACCTTACCGGGTGAGACGATTTTTGAACATTTTAAGAGGTTGTTCAGCATTGGATTTAAAGAACAGTGTGTTTTACTCGCACTTATATGTTGGAGCCTCTGGAACCGTCGTAACAAGTGGGTGTGGAGCCGAGTTGCAGTCTTTGTGTTTGGTACAACAACTACAACAATAAATCTACTGACGAGTTAGAAGACGGCTCAGATGGAACGTACTAGAAGTACTTCAACGGCAGTAGGTTTGAGTATGCAGAGATGACAAGTACCACAACAATATTGGGTGAAGATCAATATTGATGCCGCTACCTTTACTAGAGCTGAGAACTATAGGTATTGGTGGGGGTAATTCGAGATGAAAGGGGTAAATTTTGTAAGGGCAATGTGTAAACACGTGGGAGGGTTGTGGTCACCGCGAGAAGCTGAAGCTCTAAGCCTCAAAGAAGTTCTGTCTTGGATGAAACAATATGGGTTCAGACGTTGTGATTTCGAAACAGACTCCAAATTGTTGGCAGATGCCTACAATGGTAACTCAGGACGATCATATTTTCATTTTATTGTTGGTGATTGTGTTGAGTTGTTTAAGCACTTTGAGAATGTGCTAGTACGTTTTGTACCTAGGTCCGCGAATGAAGTCGCTAATTTGTTAGTTAGAGTGTCTCGTTCTATATCATACTTACAAGAGTGGGATGGTGTTGCTCCCAACTTCTTATCAGAAGTACTTTCATATGATTTGATTTAATGCAAGTACAATTATTTTAAAAAAAATTGTGATTTAGAGAAATATATTGATTAATCTAATTAAATTTAAACCCTAATTTGTAAACCCTTTGATTGAATAAAATTACACACACGCACAATATATATATACTATAACCTTTCGGCTGCGTTATATTTGTACGGGTTAAGGAGCGAAAAAACCCTTGTGGTTTAAACGTGTGAGAGGATAAGTTCATTGGGTGTAATAAGACTCAAATAAACCCTTCAAATTAAAACTAATGGTTAAATATAACCCTCTAGTTAGTTTTTATTAACTATAGTTAGGAAATATTATATTCATGTATATTGTGACATTAATATTTTAAAAATATATCAAAATATTCTAATTTTAATATTATGACGTTAATATTCTTGTATATCGTAACAATATTGTTACACGAAGAAGTATATAAAAAAATTATATTCTAATTAAAACTTATCTTTAAATAAATTTTATAAATTTTATCTCTTTTAAACACGAACACATATAAAATATGTGAAAAATTATATAAAAGTATTTCTACACAAAATTACAAATATATTAAAATCATAGATATAAAAATAAAAATAAAGTCTAATCATATAAATACAATATTAAAGTAAAAATATTAAATATTAAAAATAAATTCGTACATTATACGAAATTTAAGAAATTGTGCATAATTGTCTATATATATCTATATATGTATGTAAGTAAGTGCTTGTTTGTATATATTATAATTTAATATTAAAATTTCACTAACGTATAAATGTTTAAAACTTAAAAATTAATAGTTAAGTAATAAAAAAATTATATACATACATTAATATTAGTTAACAATTTATTTATTATTTTATAGAATTATTTAATAAAAATCAATTATATAAAAAACATATTTAATAAAAAATTATAATATAAGATATATATATGTATATATATTTATATTAATATAATTAAATATTTAATAATATTTATAATTATAATTAAAAAAAAACTAGTTTTTCTTAACTATGGTTAGAAAATTATTACATTCATGTATATTGTGACATTAATATTTAAAAAATATATCAAAATATTCTAATTTTAATATTATGACGTTAATATTCATGTATATCGTAATAATATTGTTACACGAAAAAGTATATCAAATTTTTTTTATTCCAATTAAAACTTATCTTTAAATAAAATATATAAATTTTATCTCTTTTAAACACGAACACATATAAAATATGTGAAAAATTATATAAAAGTATTTCTACACACGATTACAAATATATTAAAATCATAGATATAAAAATAAAAATAAAGTCTAATAATATAAATACAATATTAAAGTAAAAATATTAAATATTAAAAACAAATTCATACATTATACGAAATGTAAGAAATTGTGCATATTTGTCTATATATATCTATATATGTATGTAAGTAAGTGCTTGTTTGTATATATTATAATTTATATTACAATTTCACTAACGTATAAATGTTTAAAACTTAAAAATTAATAGTTAAGTAATAAAAAAAGTATATACATACATTAATATTGGTTAACAATTTATTTATTATTTTATAAAATTATTTAATAAAAATCAATTATATAAAAAACATATTAATTTATAAATAATAATGTTATTAATAAAAAATTATAATATAAGATATATATATATATATGTGTATATATATATATATATTAATATAATTAAATATTTAATAATATTTCTAATTATAATTAAAAAAAACTAGTTAGAGAGGTTAATTAAAACATTAGTTTTAATTTGAAGACACGTGCTTGTTCGTTCCTCTGCATAACTTTTTTGGCTCAACCCTATTTCTATCTATCCAATATATATGCTCACTTTTCACCTCAATTTCCCCCTTTCTCTCTCACCTACTAGTACGTTTTTCTCACTCGCTCCAAACAGAAAAATTCACTAAATCCCCGTCGGAATGGAATCGCCACCGCAGCACCGCCACCAACAAGCACCGCAACACCACCAGCATCAGCAACAACAACAACTCCACCACCAACAGCCAGTAATGATGATGTCACCGCCACTCAATTCGTACACACAAATCCAAAACAACAACGGAAGCACAAACAACAACAGTGTGAATATGAACATTGATTCATCCTCAGCAGCGCTGATTCAGCACGATCCGAACCGGTTTGCGTACAATTCGAGTGATCCGAAGCCGTTGGAGGCGATTAATTCGCAGTATAGTGATGGATCGGCCGGGTTTAGTATGGAACCAGCCAGGAAAAAGAGAGGAAGGCCGAGAAAGTACTCGGCTGATGGCAACATTGCTCTTGGATTATCACCTGTTAGTGCTGTTGCGGCTGGAGGACATGGAGATGGAAATTCTGGTGGCACTGCACCTGTGATTGCGGGATCGGAGTCGTCAAAGAAAGGGAGAGGGAGGCCACCTGGTTCAGGAAAGAAGCAGCTAGATGCTCTAGGTCTATACTCTATTTTACTTCATACTGCAATCTAATAGCTTTCCTACAGGAAATTTTTTATCGATTTATCAGGATTAAATTTACAATGTATTTATTATCTATGTAAAAACCAAATTTATCATGAAAACCTATGAATTGCATTGTAAATAACCGAAAAGTAGTTTTTTTTTGTCAACTACTAGTTCAAATGGCTTGTTTTATTATAAATCATCCAATGATTTGTAGATTTCTCAGGTTTTTACATGGAATTGGTTCTACTGTTGTAATTTTTGAGAACGGTTTTTGAAAGGATTGTGGTGGATTATTAATTGTACTGTTGTGCAGGAACTTATGGAGTGGGATTTACGCCTCATGTGATTACTGTTAATGCTGGAGAGGTATATGTTGTAATTAAATCCATTCCTTTTCGTAGATGATATTTTGTTGCAATTAGTCTTTTGTTGTTTATGGTAAACTATAAATATCTAATATTTAGAGAGTAAGTTTGTTGCTATTATTACTTATTAGTGTTTTGGTCATCAATAGCTGACTATTATTCTCCTATATTCAGATAATTGATAGGTATGTTTGATTTGTTAATAACTTTTTCCAACATTTAAATTTTCCTGATTGGTGGGGTATAATTTAAGCAATCATTTGAAAATCCAATCTTTTCTATATTTTGTACAACCAGAAGCCAAATCACAATACAGCCTTGGGTATATGGTATGTAGTTATTTTATAAATTACTGTCTTTCTTATTTCTTTGTACAATTAGTAGCCAAATTAACAAAATTTCTTACTTGTAGAACCAATATCCAAATTACAAAACAACATTGGTTATATTATATGTTCATACTTTGAAAAATCCAATCTTTCTTGTTTCTTTGTACAACCAGTAGCCAAATTACAGAAAAATTTACTTCTTGTGGAACCAGTATCCAAATTACAAAACGACCTTGGGTTTATTGTGAGGTTAGTCAGGTATGTATTTTGTATGAACATTTCCATCCAAAATTTTAGTAATGATGTTAACTATTGAAAGGGAAAAGTTGGAATTAGGATATTTTGCATCAGTAGTTTGTCATAGAACTCAGCCAAAGTTTCAGCCAATAAAACATTCATATTCAAGCCTCCATCCAAGTTCACTAATTTAAGCATTTACTCATAATATTTAATTTCCTATGTAGCAAGTTAGCAACAGTATCATTTATCTTTCAAACACTTATTTGAAGAATCCAACATAATATCATCAGGTAGATGATGAATTATGGTAGATGTCTAGAAAGGTGCGCATGGGGGGATCAACCGGAAGGGGTATATTTGTCAAAATCTGTTTATACTATAAATCCTTTGTGCTTTACAATTGGGCCGGATGGGCCTTGGACTACTTACCTTTTTTCTACTTTTTTTATAAGTTCATGCTTAACTTGCAATATCAAGAAAAAAATTATTAACGTAATCTAAACTTGCAGTTTTAAGAAACACAAGATAAAAATGAGTTTTTGAGTGCTATAAAGGGTCATTTTACTCCAAATTTATTAATTTTTTAATAATCATATTTGTGGTATCCATTAATTTATTAATGTATCTATATTGTTAAGAATTGACAACATAAAAAGTTTAGCGGGAAGTTGTGTGAAGAAGTAAATGTATTCCCTTTCTGGTCTACTCAAATGGCTTAGAAAGCCTTGCTCGAGAAATCGAGAGTGAGTTGCAAGCATTTGAGGTTAAAATTAGATTAAGAAAATTTAGAATAGAAAGTATAAGGATAATCAATAGAAAATTCCAAAGACCATGAACTAGAATTATAATAATATATGACCAAACACATCTCATCACCTTGCATTTTTTTTAAGTGAAAGGTGAAAATTTTGTTTAAGGCCTTTGATTAGAAATTTTGGAAGCTACATAAAGTTGAGGGATTTTTGAAAGTTTTGTGCAAATGATTAATAGGTTATACTTTTTCATTATAATTAGATCTGATCATTCCATTTTTTCTTCTTAAAAGTTATTACAATTTTTACAAGATGTGATATATGAAAACAAGTTTAAGCAATCTGACGATAGCATCAATTTGGTTGCACATCAATTATACAAATCAACTTTTTAATTATTGATTCAGGATTTTTTTGCTATGATGTAACACGAACTTTTTTATAAAATATTCAAGGAATTGGGTGGGGTCAGGTTTTAGTGACTCCTTGCTCTGAAATCCCCTGAGCCTTAATAAAGTAGATATATATTTATATATAATGATTCCTGAGGTTAGAATTATTTATTATACTAAACATAAGGGAGATCGAGTCTTTATTTACAATTATGCAACTCAATTTTTGTCCAAAAAATTAATAAAATCTTAGGTTAGTCTCTGACTAAGAAGTAAGGATACAAGTGCATTGTAAGGGTATATCATATATGGCAATTGCACAAATAAAAATAATGGGATTCAAGGACTATGACATAAAAAATACAATAAATATATATTTAATGTTATACATGTATATGATATAATTTAATTAAAAATATTGTTAGAAATTAATATAGTTATATGTGCAGTTATATTTCTTACTGGTGTGAAAAAATTATTTTAACATATTTATATTATAATTTAAAAGTTAATTTTAATAATCTAATTCTTGTAAATTGATCATTGGGAGATGGAGAAAAATGTGGTAAAGTTAGATTTGGAAAAAAGTTTGTGACGAGAAAAATTAAATTAAAAATGGGGGGTAAGGTTGGTTTATAGTTTCTACTCAAAGTTGGTTTCTATTAGAGTAACACCCCCCCCCCCTCTCTCTCTCTATATATATATATACTTTTGAAAATATTTGTGCTAATATTTGACAATTAAATAATACTTAAAATAGTTTCAAACATAATAAAAAGACTCAGACATAGTAGAAATAATACACAAAAGTATCAAACTATTAGTTCCAAATTGTTTAGGTCAATCTTAGTTCCCTCAAATTCCCTCTCTTCCTCTTCCTCATCTTTATTTATGAGAGTTAAAGAAGAAAAACTTTTTCGCTTGCTTTTAAGACTATTTCAGTCTCTCTATACATAGTGCGAGTTTTTTTGCGCTTTTTGCTACGATTTTTTGTGCCTTTTTGCAAGTAAGCGCGATTTTATGTCAATTTGATAATCACACTAAATAGCTTATATGCAACTAATAGAATTTTCGCCTACTCGCGAAGCGCGATTAATTACGCAATTAATCCCGATTTTAACAACACTGCTTCCATACAATTGTTATTATCTCTTCCGGTATATTAATTGTGTGTCCAAGAAAGGTTTTGTAAGCCATGGAAAAATTGATGTGTGACATTTTGTGGGTTGGTACTAAGTTGTCATAGGATGATCATTTGGCTGATTGGGATGTGGAGTGCAAGCCCACGTTGGAGTGTAAATTGGGAATCAAAATTTCGATGTTAGAAATTGCACATTCTTTATGAAGTGGCTTTGGTGGTTTTTGTGGGAGAAAGATTAATTGTGGCACAAATTTGTTAGGAGTAGATATGGTCCTCCAGAGAATCTCGGCATTCAAGGAGAAGTGATTAGATTTTCTATTAAAGGCCCGTGGAAGGATATGTCGACTCTTTATGATGAATTTCTTCTTTTAGTTCATTTTAAAGTGGGAAGAGGTGAAATTATTTGTTCCGAAGAGGACGTGTGAATAGAGACGAGGTGTTACAAGATTGTTTTCGAAAACTTTATTTTGTTCCGTTGGTTCGTGATTCTTGCATTAGGAAGGTGGTCATCCACAAAGATATACGGGATAATGAGGAGATGCTTTGGAGTTTTCGGTTCTCAAGATCTTTATTTGATGCAGAAGTTCCTTGTTTGGTATCCCAGCATCAATTGCTAGAAAACTTTGTTGTGCATCCCGATTGGAATGATAGGAGAAATTTGAAGCTAGATTCGAATTAGATGTTTTCATGTAAGTCGGCCTTTCAAAAAATTTGTTCTTCTCAATCAGGAATGGTGGGCAATGATTTCAAAGTTTTTGGTTGGCTTTTGTTGTTAGATAAGTTGAATGTCCTGGTTGCAAAGAAGGCGACCTTTTCATTAGTTTTTTAGTTGAAGGGTTCTCATGTGCAAATTCATGTTGTTTATACTCTTTTACTATTGGTGATTTTTACTTGATCTTCATTATTGATCTCAAATTGACCTTATGTAACTTATATGTTCATTTTTATGTTTCTGCTCCTTGTTGAAATGGAGACCTTAATCCAAAATATAACATGCTTTCTTCTCTCCTGGTTTGCAGGATGTAGCAGCTAAGATTATGGCTTTTTCCCAGCAAGGGCCACGAACAGTTTGTATTCTGTCAGCAAATGGTGCCATCTCCAATGTGACTCTTCGCCAACCAGCAACTTCTGGTCGAACTGTGTCGTATGAGGTGTGTTCATGATTGGTCAAAATCAAATATTGAATTACATTATACTATTATGTGCAAGCTTCGTATATATTTTCTGTTTACTGTTGGCTGTAGTAGATCTATAGTTGCGAGTCTATCAGACCAAAACTGAATGTTATGTGTCCAGAATAAATTCCTCGTCAAGGCGCCTGCGTACCCTATTTACAGGGGCAAAAGTGGTTTATAATGAGACTTGTGTATGTGCAGTGTTGGTAGTTGGTAGTTATATGGGAGCAGAACTTAATTGAGTTTGGGCTCTTTATGTGTCATTGAGTGATTCGGGACAATTTATCATATCGGTTTCAAGGCACATAAGCTATCTTTTTGTGAATATTTAAGGGATATTGCTTGAAGTTTGTATTATTAGAAATAAGGTTTTTACTTTGTACATGAAAAAATTATGCTATTCAAGTTGCATAGTTATTAGACATGTGTTTATTCAATAAAATAAAACAGTAACTAAACATGTATAGATGCTTGAAACACATTTTCATCGACTTAGGCAAATTGACTGATTTCGGATACTCAGAGGTACTACCAGTGACCAGCTTCTTAGGAAGCCGGGAGAATCAAATTCAATTGCATCACTTGTTTGTCTGGATATGGCTCCTATTCTTGACCTCTCTGCTTTGGGGATGAAGATCCCACCTTCGGATAAAACCGTTTGGTATATGTTAGTCCAAAAGAGAATACTTGGCATTCAAGATATTCACCCTTCAGCTTTTTATCGTTGCTGTTATGTTGAATTGGATATTTTATTCTCTTTTTACAAATGGTCTAGTAACCCTTGGTTGATGTCATAACTATTATTTTAGATACTCTGGCAGTGTTGCTATTTTTTTACTATTAAACAGTCGCAAAAGAACCACTCTCTCTAGGGTTTCCTAGCTGCAGAAGGGATGAAAAACTATTGATCTCAATCAATAACGGGAGAGTAATTCAGGTCAATAAGCTATGAAAATAATAATTTATGACCATCTTGTATAGGAGAACCCTAAAACTAATCGTATTATTTCCTCAATACCACTGTAATGCCATAACTTCTTTTTTTTGTTAAACTCCTTTTATTACATCAGTTTCGGTTTGCAGTTCTGGGGTCATTTAGCAAGACCACTACGAACCATAAAAATTCGAGGTGCTTTCTTGAATGTTAATATTGATGGCAGTATTACCTGTGGTAATATGATATTTGTGGTGTTACATATTCCTTATATCTTAATGGGTCTTCTTTTTTCCTTTAGGGACGATTCGAGATTATCTCGTTATCAGGTTCCTTAACGATGTTAGACAGTAATGGTGACAACCAAAAAAGTGGTCTCAGTGTGTCCTTGGCTGGTACCGATGGTCGAGTATTGGGTGGTGGAGTTGCAGGAGTGTTATTAGCAGCCACACCTGTACAGGTAATGTTCTTTTAAGTGTTATATGTGAGCAACTGCAGTGTTTTTTGTATCTTAACTTGGAAATTTGTTCCATGTTTACCAGGTTATTGTTGGTAGCTTCATTGCTGATGGCAAAAAACCTAAATCAGGATTATCCCCGGCACCACCTCCACATATGTTGAATTTTGGTGCTCAAGTGCCTGGGGTTAGTCCACCAGAAGGAGGCTCAAGTGAGTCATCAGATGAGAGTGGTAGTAGCCCCCTTAACCAGGGCCCAGGATCATACGGCAACGCTAGCCAACCCATGCCACCGATGTATGCCAATGCAGGGTCTAACATTATGTTTGTTTAGGGCTGATTCTCTGCATGTGTTTAGAAGTTGATATGCAAATGCTAGCAATAAAATAGGAGCTTCTTTCTTAATCTAGACCTGAGATTTTTCTATCGTCTTGGATAGTTTTTTTTGTTTTAGTGTTTCTACATATTTGCATCACCTTGAACCAGGGCTAATTTACTGCAAGTAGAGACACTAGGGTCATATTTTACTTGTACTTCTCAGAGTATATCTTGATTCCAGAAGTGTTTATTAGGAGTTCTTCATGTACCGGTAGATCTTTATTCTCTGTAGTATGATTTAACTACATATTATTGGGTGACAAGTGTGATAAGATATTAGAGCAAGGACAAATAATTTAGGCGTCTTTAACTCTTTTTGTCTTCCCGTCTTTTTCTTCTTTGTTGTATTGAAATACTGATTTGGAACGGTGGAAGTAGCAGGGACAAAGGAGATTCTAACTAGGAGAACAGCTTGCTATGAAATTTGAGGATCGTTTAGTTTGATTTGGTTGGGTGGAATAAAAATGGTGAGAATGCTATATAACTGATGTGTATCCAAAATAGATACACACACCAGTTATATTTTTAATTTTTTGATATTTATTAATCACTACACAGGGATTGGAAGTTGAAGAAGGTTCCATTTGGCAGAGATGAAAGAAACTTGAAACATAAAATATTTTCGAGTAATTTTCGTGTAAATAAAATTATAGCTTTAAAAAGCATTAGGTATGAAACATAGTGGTGACTGGTGGTTGGATGTTTCAGTCTGTGGTAGTCCATGCAAATTGCCACCAGATTTTGTGTGTTGCTATCTAACTAAATCACAAAATATTACATTAGTGAAAAGTGGGAGCAGACGAATATCATGAATCGGGAAGAAGGCTCAGAATGTTAATATGTTATATACAATGGACGCGTCGAGTCTATGTAATTAAAGAGTAATGTTATGAGTACAAAATGAGGTACAAAAATATTTCTTAAAAGTCACGTGACAGATTGTGATTGATCGTAATTTTGTGCCCGTTTGGCTTAATTTATAATCTGGAAATAAGTGCTTATTTTCAGAAAAAGTAAGTATATATATGTACTTTCAATTTTGAAAATAAGCAACTTATTTTCAATTTTGAAAATCATATTTGGTTTTAAAATTCTTAAATAAATTTTTATCTAATTTTTTTTTGAAAATATGTAAAAAAATAAAATAAAATAAGCTACTTATTTTAAATTTAAGTTACCCCAAACGGGGCCTTTATTTAATATAATACATTATAATATATTTACGCAAATCTCACCGATTAAAATTTTTCAAATTAACAGATCACCTATACCACATCATTTATGATAAATTTTTTATACTAAATTTTATAAGCTTATCATTACTCGTATTTAAATCAGAAATACATAGACAAGGAACGGGTGCAAAGAAGACTGCAGTCTGCAGGAGGTTAATTACCCAAATTTAGGCGCCTACTCTTTTATCGAGTTATCGTGATTCGTGAGTCTCGTGACGTACTTGTCTTTCTTTTGTATATAGTTTTATGCAGCCGCAGCCCGCAAGGACTCCCTCTGTTTATACTTAAATATTTTCTAATTTGTTTGTCTCAAATTTTTTATTCAAATTTAATTAATATAATAAATCAAATGCTAAATTCATTAAATTATATAAAAAATAATGCACATTTTTAATAACTATCAATTTATTTATTATGCTTGAATAAAACATGAAATTTTAATTGTGGATAAAATAAATGGAAAGTAAAGAGTATTATATAAAAATTTATTTAAAGAAAACTATTTTTTGAAATAAGGAAACCGTTCTCTAATGTATAGCATAAAATTTAAATTTAGCAGTCACAAGTTACTTGAAATTTCCCAAGGTTATATTAATGCAGGGGCGGAGCGCCCCACCAGAGATTTCGAATTTCATTATCAATTATGACTGTTGACATGATGTATACTATGAAACTGTGTAATGGCCAAAAATACTTTGAAAAATTGACGAAAACACCCATTATCAAAAATATCATTCGGATACGCATTGATAAATGGGTATTTTTAATGCGCATTTGACACATGGGTATTAGGAAAAAATATGGGATACGCATCACATGCGTATCACCCTGATCAAAAGGTGATACACATTTCAAAGATGTGTATCACACCCCATTTTAAATTTTTTAGAAAATAAAAATAAAAAATTAGAATACTCAAATGAAAAATGCGTATCCCACAAATATTTTCAGCCAAAATTTTCAGAACTGATATTTTTATCACTTGGTCTAAAAAAATGGTATTTTTGTCATTTTTCTAGAAAACTCTGGTTATAATGTCAATGTCATCTCCCTTCCCTCCCATGACAAAGAAGCATTCCCATGATAAGCTCATGCTTTGACTCTTATTTCTTTACTTACAAAAATCATAAAGTAAAAGATAAATAATGTACCTAAAAAATACTTGTTGCCAAACCTGATAATAAATCTTTAATAAACAATTTGTTTATACTAGAAACTGATCGTTATACATACACTCAGAGTCTCAGACCATAAAGTATTAGCCTAGCAGGCCAATCCAGTCACAACCCCAGAAAGCTCCCTTCCCTTATAAAATCCACATGTTTGACTCCCAAACCAAGCAGTACTGGTATACAACAGTCCAAAATAATAGTGCAAAACATACAGTTTGTTAGGTAAGCATACACACTAACAAAGATTATTATATATACATTTCAACACAAGATGCATGCTCACTCCCTTGTAATCCTTCATACATATCTTGACTTGGCCAACTGACAATTCCCTAGAGTATCTTCCTCTCTTTTTATACAACATCTTTACAATGGGCTGTTTAGTTTTTCTGACACTTACAGTATCGGGAAGGCGATCACGCCTAGGCTACAGGACTTTATCATCAGTCGGAGATTACAATGGTCGGGTCAAAGTCGTGGTGGGAAAGGAAAGGAAGGAGTTCTTGGTGGAGCCCTTTGTTTTGGAAGAAAACCCTTTTAGGGTCTTGATTGATTTGGCTAGAAAGAATGAGAAGGAAAGTGCAGTTGATAATAATGACTTTGCAAGACGGGCTAAAGAAGTGGTTTTTGTAGATGTGGATGTCATCTTGTTTGAGCACATGTTGTGGTTGATGCACAATGATTATTCATCTCTGTTTCAGCTTAATCTCAAAGAGATTGTAGATTTCTATGCTCAAGATTTTTAGAGCTCCCCAGCAAGCTTAACTAGTGTGATATAATGAAAGATGCTTTGTCAATAATCAATGTCTATCTGTCTAGGCTAATGGCGAGGTATTACACGGGACGACCTTTTTTACTGTTATATTCATCTCTCTACTAAACTTTAACTCTCAACTTTTTGGTTAGAAAAGATGGGATATCTGTTAAGTTATAAGCAAAAGAATCAAACGTGACTGCTTTAAAATATAAATTCCAATCTTATGCATGCATAAACAATATATGTAAAGCAGCGGAGAAGAGTAAGACTAATGCAAATATGCTGTCATCTATGGTCTTTTCTGTCTCATTTCTTCGATCAATAATGTGATAAACATGATTCACTGTGAAGTGTGAAGTACAGAGAATGAATAGAGAATGACACAAACATATGTAAAATGGAAGAAATTAATGACAATAATTTGAACCAAGATATATCTAGCTAAAATTAATATCAGTAAACTGAACACATTTTTTTTTTGAATTTTATTACAAACAACATATTTGAGTATATTGTCCCCTGATGTATAAATATCAATCAACCATATTTCTGAACACAAATTATTTACGATGCTTAAACTCTTATGCACACCCAGCATGATGAGAAAATAAAAGGGGACATGGATTATATAGACTTTGATTGGTTTGCGACTTCAAATAAGTACTGGGTGGGGACTAACCCATATATATATATATATATATATATATATATATATATATATATATATATATATATTAAATATTAAATATAGGCTTGTGCTCTTGTACAAACACCTTCCTAACCTACAAACTCTAAAAACACTGAATCCTGTACACTCCGTGAATGTTATTTACATTTTAATAAATCTTACATTTTTGTACACTAGGATTGTAGTGGAACACGACTCTGTATTCAGCTAGCACAGCTGTTCACAAATAATGACTTTTACATAGATAACATGTTCAGTTATCTATACTATACTTTGCAATAAACCAAAGAAAAATACAAAAATCATATTGAATTGTTGTCGTCTCTCATATATATATATATATATATATATATAATACACAATAATAATCTTTAGCATATATATTTATATATAACTAGCCTCTTCTTCTTTAAAAATAAATACTCATATCTGGTGGCAAATGAGACTACTTCAGTGGAACAAGAAATCGGTAATATAACACTAGATCCATAATTAAATAACATTAAAAGCAATTTTTTAGCATTTTTTCAGTCAATTACAGAAATTTAACTCACACACGCATGCCTCTCAAGTCCCACCAACTTGAACTGTCGACCTCTTACAGTTGACAATATCTTGCCACACTCATAGGTATAGAATGTACGAACATTGAACAATATAAATCACTTCATTGAATGAGGCAAACATAAATGTGCACGCATCTATTAATTGTTTAAATAGCTAACTTTAAGACAAGAACAATATAATTCACATCATTGACTGAGGCACCTTGTATTGAAAGGATAAAAACATTGCTGCAAGTTGATATATTTCATTTTAGTCGGTGACATGATGAAATGAATTTAAATCATGGATAAGACTTCATCACAAGAAGCAAGAAGTTGCAACAGAATTTTGAAAAAGAAACTCTCATTCCCCAAATCACCTATGACAAAATTAAAAACTCACTTGCAGTACAGAATGTCATAGTGGCCTGGCCTGTAGAGCAGAGTGATATACGGTTTGCTGGATTCAGATCCACCACCAGTAGTACTAGGGAGTGCCTCAGAGGTAGGAACAAAATCATGGTGATTTACACTGGTGCCACCTGTATCACATGAACTCCGATCGAGATAGACAACGCGTATAGGCACACCTAATGCATCTGATAATGCTGTAATATGAACATGGTCACTCTCTTCACCCATTGGTTCCACTGAAGACTTGCAAAACTATATAAAATAAGCTTAATAAGGATAAGTGAAATAGGAGTTAACCAAACATAATCATTATAGATAACAGGCACTGAAATTCGACAAACCCAACTTTTAATAATTATATCCTATATATATTTGGAATAAGGGAGATAATATGGTATCGTCATTAGGGGTAGGGATGTAAATTCCTAAATATTTTTAATTAATTATTTGATTCAGGTTCGATTCCCCGCGAGTACAAAAATTAACTTAATAATATTTTTAGATTTATTTGTTAATAAAATGATTAAGGTTTGATTATCAACCAATATCAATAATTAACTTATATTATTTTAAAGAAAATATATTAAAATTGAATGAATATAAATTTTAAAAATTTAATTAAAAAAATCATTATTAAAAAGAAAACCCATGCATTGCATGGAGTATAAGCTAGTATATCTAAATGGCCTAGTATGTAATACAACAATAAGACAAATTTCACAGCATTATAAGTTCTGAATATTGTTTTTGATGTGAAATCTTGTTAATGGACAAACTAGATATCTCACTGAATCCCTAAACCCAAGTTAATAAGTAACATTTCGGTAGGGTTCATTTTGTTCAATAATGATTATACGGTTGTAAGAATGGAATCAAATAACTTGAATTTTTTTCCCCAATCAACAGCAATAGTTGCTATCAACAATAGCCATCCAGTATGCAGTGTATAATGTAAATGATCACAAATGGGCATATACTTTGCCGGGCTTAGAGAAATATATAAGATGCATTATTTTAGAATGCAACAAACCTGCTCCACTGTCGCATTACTTAATCCCATTATGAAGGGTTCAAAAAATTCTGCCCGTCTTTTTATTTCACCAGAGGTTACAAATCTGAAGAACATCACAACTATCCAATAGAACGTGTTAGATATAAACAAATTAATGAAATTGACCAAACCTCGATCCAATGGATGTCTTTTTCAAGAAACTTATAGTGCAAATTTTCCTTTAGCTGTTATCCTCACCATAATCAGATACTGACTGATCTCGACATCTCTCCACCAATTCTTCTTGACTGAGATCCAAAATCATTCATTAAAAGCAATAATTCCAAAGTGCTACATTCAACATCATCAAAAGCACAACCTATCTGGCTCATAAACCACTTTTCTTATAGCTGTTAATAGAATATTGAGGGTAACAAAGGCGACTCATCGAACCTTATGGAAGCTTCATTCCCTTGCAAAACACTTTCTAGCTGCTCAATGAATAACTGAAATTCGGAGCAAGACCTTGGATTATTAACAGGTTAATAGTCTAAGAGTTGGAAGGCAAGAAGAAGATTTACTAAAACACACAAGATATCAAAACATCCATTTTCTATTTAATTTGTATTTTCAAACCAATATATTTCGACCCATTTTCCCATGTTTGCAAAGGAAACAAATATATGATTATATGATGAGCAAATGTGATTTTGCACATCATGTTTGTCTCATTAATATTGACAACCTTCCAAGATTTAAGTGCTAATAAAATTAAATATTCAAATGACCGACCCATTTTATGAAATAAGCAAAACATTTAATACATGACAATTATTTCAGTAATTGGTCATGGCAAGCAAAAGAATACAAACATATGTATGTATAATATTATCTAAGTTTTACCCAAGGGCTCATATGATTTCTACGGTAAGTGTAGGAAACATAGGAAACTGCATTCACCTCAAAATAAACTTAGAAACACTTGCAAAGAAGGTGGATCATATATTATTCTAACATAATATTTATATTAATAACTCCAAAAATACTAAAAAAGATTTAAGATTCAAATCTCATCATTAACAACATTAAAATTTAATATTTATATTCTTAGTACTGCCAAAGATTAAGGATTAGCATAATTAAAAGAATTAAAAGAGGTCATGATATCAATGTTGATAAAGTTTATACACAAATCTATATACAAACAAAATAACACAAGATTGTGTTTGGGAACTTCGATTTTATTTCAAATGATGGATTTCAAATGACAAGATTTGAGTTGTCATTTCAAATTCTCATATTTGTACGAATATTTGAATTCCTTGGAATTCAAATGAAATCCAAATCCAAATCCTTGTGATTACCCAAACATGTCATTTGATCAAATCCAGAATTTCAAATAAAATCCATGTTCCCAAACAGGCCACAAAGTTACATATGCAAAATATTTAACAATAACTCATGATATAAAGTTTTTCATTCTTTCAATATCAAGAGTTGTGCCTCGCACAAATTTTAGACATGCTTGTATATCATAAGACATGTTGTACCATTCGTTTAAGTGTACACTAAGGGATGGGAGTCACAATGTGGCACAATAAAGCATCACACAAATAGGAAAGTCATCATGTTGGATGTTACTCGAGATGTCAGATCATTGTCATGTTGTAAGAATGCAGGTCAAAATCCTCTCTAGAACATTAAGATACTTTGCCAGAAGAAGGATAACTAGAGTCCAGGGTGACATTCTCTAAAAGAACATCCTATAGCCAGTCTCTTCTACTAATGTTTGTGCCACTGAAAACTAACATATTTCAATGAGAACCTCCCAACAACCGCTTTAACACAATATAGAGTTCAAGCTAGCCAACAGTTAACCAAGGTATCTAGTTCTTGATAAGACATAAGATAGTTGTAAAAACTTCTATATTTGTTAAAAATGGTTTTAACTTGTATATATAATATATATTTTGTGTCATGTATCCATACAATATTATGGCTAACTGCAGAAGAAACTCTATGAAGTTACTTCAAAAACTTACTGTTATAATACTACTATTATCATTTAATATTGTGCGGGTAGGGTTAAAACTATCAGCTTGGATATGACATGTGGATAAAGGAATACAAAATTACAAATACTCATATCATATCCTATGCAACAGAATACAAATAATATTCAGCCAAATATTATCTAATTACACTCATCAACCAGCCAACTACCCTACTTTTAAGCTCCCCGCCTCTGCTGTGTCATAATCTAACTGGAGATACTAAACAATCAGATTGCAGTGCTTATCACAGGAAAAACATATCACTAAATAATCAGATTGCGCAACATAACACAGAAAAGCATAATATCATTTTTACCCCAAAAAAATCTTCAAAAGTGAACTCTGTATATCCCAAATCCAGAAGCGTCTTTCTACATTTTTCAACACTGGCTTTGACACGATCAACTTCCACTTGGTCTTGTGTTTCCAAAATATGCTCCTTATTTTGGCAACAAATGATTTGTAATTAACTGAAAGTACACAATCAATACAACACAGGTAAAAATTTGCAAAAGCCTTTGAAATTGTAAACACAAAACATACAAGGTAAGAGAACATAAAGCTTCGAAAGAAGCAGTTCCCATCTCCCCTTGTCCGCCTGAGAGCAGCATATTGCTCATTCAGCACCTGCATTTAATGTCAAAGTAATTTACATTTGAGAACTGAATACGAAAGAGCACAACTAGAGATACTTATAAAAGCAATATAAAACCTTTATCTTCTCCAATAATATAGCACTGCCTGACTGATACTCAGCTGCTAATGATGATACAGGTTCCTGCAGTCAGTATACACAAAAAATATTAGTTTTAATTACAAAAAAGGGTAAAACTGAAAGTGCATTAGTTTCTACCCGTCTGGTTTCACACATTTTGCATTTTTCTCTTCTTTTTTTTGGCAAAAATATAATCCACAGGTCACCCCCCCCCCCCCCCTCCCAATCCCCTTTTTAATCAAATATATCAGAGTGTCGGTCAAAACATTGTTAAGATACGGTTAGTAAGATTTTATATGTTGACAACTAGTTTTACATATAGCCCGTAACAATACGCATAGTCCACCCAAACCTGTATAACAAAAAGACAATGACAATATTTAATTTACGAATTTATTTACCAAAATGCATAGCTATTGGTAATAGTAAACTTAATTAAATTTCCACATGCTACTCAAGTGAGCAATAAAACGATATCAAAGGGAGAGCATATACGACTCGTGATCAGTAAACAAGCAAAAGACGTTATATCACTAGTATTGGAAAGCACACTTGATGATCGAAAATAATCATACCTTGTCACCAACATATTGAATTTTCTCAGCTTGTTCGGCCAATATTGCTGACTGCTGCTGCATTATGTCATTGTCCTTAATAGTTTCCCAGTCATCAACATCAGATGCCTTACCAGATGTTACCACCTCTACTGTTGCATTAGCTGGAAGCTCCTCTTTATTTTGCATCTCCTTACTGGCAATTAATAGCATGCAAATATGCAGTCAACCTACATAAGAAGTACAAATTATTTTTACATGTCCAACGTACTTTGCACCGTCGAGTATTCTGAGGAAGCAGTGAACAATCGAACATTACAAACGTTGCACCATCAAGTATTTTGTCCAACATTGAATTTTAGATCTAGCAGTATGTATTAAACATTAAAAAATTGTTTTCACGATATCGAAAGAGACTCGAATACCACTATACCAAAAAATTTATATTATGTTCAATATTTTACCATCATACTCTTCTAAAAGGTTCTAAAAATCTAAATCACAGTTGGTACATTCTATCTTCTGTTGATCACAATTGATGATCATGATTCAAAAATAAGTCAGATCTGGTCAACACCTTTTTAAAAGGGTGGCAAAAAGCTCACTGCTAAGCTTTTTATAAACCAAAAGGCAAAATCAAAGCTCAACTCAACTTTAAACGTGAACTACAGTTGTCACATTTATGCAGAAATGTTACACTTATATTAAATCGATATAAACGTGAACAATCCTACTGAACATAAACTCGATATTAAATCACAATCTTACATACACTCAATTATATCTCAAAACCTGCACAACAATACAAACGTAAAATTCACAATGCACCGACAACTCAACCAATGATTGTGCGAAATCAATTCACATAAAAAGGCTCTAAACTGTAATCAATTAAACTAACACACAAAAAATAATCCACGAAGCACAAAAGAATTAACAAAAAGAAGTCATATAAACCCTAGCTGAGCAGCAACTGTAATCATATGAAATGAGCAAAGACCTAGAATCTGAAGAGCATTCATATGATATAGATTTTCAACAGAGAAAAATGAAAAATAAACCTTCAATTATGTTACAATCTATCTATCTATCTCAATTAAACATCAACATCAACCCTTTTTTTTAACTAAAATCAGCAATCTCAGATATTATGTATGTGTGTGTATCAGCGAACCTGGTGGAATTGATCTATCCGGTGTGTGTGTGTGTCTCTCTCTCTGCGTCTTCTCTACGTCTTAGCTTCCTAGCTAGTAGCCTAGATAGGTCTTTTGTATTTAACAAAAAGGACGGGCCATTTTTGTTTAAAATTTTATATTTTTACGAGACTGTTTGGGGCCGTAAAACTCGTGTGATATGAAATTTATTATTACATTTTTCATTTCGAATATTTGTAATATTTTTAGGTTGGTTCGGGTCATGATATTTAAATACAGTATTAGATATGGATTTCTGTTATTTTAACTCTATATCTAATATTTGGTTGAATAAAATAAAATTTAAAACACATATCTCAAATTCAAAAAATATGAGTTTTTGATATTTATGGAGGAATTGGATACGAAATATGAGTATCATGAATTATTTATTTTTAAGTGAAATAGATTTATTTCAGTATTTAACCAAACATATTTTATGAATAATAATACTTGAACAATATAAATTAACAGTCTAACCCGATTTCTTATTTCAACTTCATACTCTTTCATGAATCAATAGTATCGGATTACAATTAGAAATCAGATTAAGATAATATGAATATAAAATATTAATATTGTGTTAGTTTAGTATCAGGTTAGAATTAATAATCGGGTTAAAATAATACGGAGATGAAACATCAATGTATTGTGTTATTCAGAAAAAATGTAAGCAACTGGCATCATCAGAATTTTAGCTTCAGAATTTGTAGATTACATTTTTAGACTTTGACATATGATTACATCGAGTGATTAATGATTTTTTGAATAAATGTGTGAGGATGTTTTTTTTGAAGTATATAATTTTTGAAAATTTGAGAGTTAATTTTTTTTGGGGAGGATAGTATATAGTATTTTATATTTTTGTAACAATGATAAAATAGATTAATAATAATATAATGATTAAAATTTAATTAATATTAAGTTTAGAATTAAATTAAAAAGTGAGTTTTTTTGAATATGAGTTGGATGTGAATTAAAAACTTTAATTGGTTTTGATTCAGGGTTTTAAAATGACATATACATATATATAAATAAAAAATTTTACATTTTTTCATCTTTTTTTCTTCAAAATTAAATAATAGTAAACCATTTTACAAATTTTGATTCTTTTCTCCACCTTTATTATTGAAATTTATAGAATTTTTCATACAATGCATCCATCTTGTAAAATTCATAACATATTTATCGCAAATCGAAATTCATTAGTTTTAGAATTTTTGAAAAGATCTTTGCATTTTTTATGATTTTTGTGTTTTAAAAATTTTCTAGAAAACATTTTTTAGAAGGTTAAAACGGTTAATTACATAATTGTTTGGAATTGGAATCAGAAAAAATTCAATGTTTGAGATTTTTGTGATGTGATATTTTTTATTGGTAACAAAAGATGGAATATATGTTCTAATTTGTTATGAATTCTTTATTTGTGTAACATAGCAATTCTTTGTTATGTAATATGTTAAAGTTGTGTTTTTGAAATAGATAAAAAATTAATTTAAGTCGTCGAACGATAATTATTTGTTGGATTTCGCAGCCCATCACGTATAATATAAGATTGAGTTGAAATATATTTAGATTTTAATTATTTTATGAATAGATTAAATTGACATTTTATATATTTGTATTATAAATTTAATATATTATAGATTATAGAATTATATTTATAATTGAAAGCGTTCGTCGCACTTTATGTTAATCTAATAAAATTTAATATTTTAATATACATAGCCAGGGTTGTCAAATTGATATTTGAGATGTATAATTCGAATCTAAAAATCTAAATGACGGATAATATTCGAATTCGGATAATATCCGAATTCAAAATTTGTTTTATGTTTTATAAAAAATAATTGAATAATAATTTATTATTATTATTATTTTAATACTGAATTTATAATATATACTTATATATATACTTGGATTTAGAATATTGAATATAGATACGGCCATATTCATATTTGTATGTGTAATTATCAAATTCAAAAACGGATAATATTTTATTTATCTGGAATACGAATAATATTTATTGTATTTCAAATATGATAAAGATATTTCAACGGAATATTAAATACAGAGCAGTCAATATTGATATAAAAACCCTTAAAAATGAAGAAAGCTCGTCTCCAACAGGACGAAGACAGACTTACCAGACGAGCTGATCCATCACATTCTCTCATTCTCACGAGCTGAATTAGCCGTACAAACGAGCCTTCTCTCGAAACGATAGGTATGATAACCGACCCATACCTTTTAAGGCTATCGCCTATGACTCCGAAACTAAATTTGCGAACAATTTTTTATGTCGTCGAAATATTGAATGTGATGTATCGAAATTGAATGACTAAATGAATAATATGCGAAGAATTTTTCATGCCTATTAGTAAATGACTAAATGATGATTACTATCATTTGTAGTCCCAACAGGTATATCTCCTTCATATACTTGTATTGTGATGTAGATTCAAGGGATGATATGTGGATCTATGGATAGTTTGATTGATGAATCTCTATAAGGATATGCAGTTTTTCTTGATAAACTTGCCTTGGTGTTATCAGGAAACTTTCCGTGTTATGGAATATGGACTATGGAAACTTTATGTTACTGTAATTGCCGTTACAAACTTGTGTTGTCAGCAATTACTAATGTTTGTATTGTGCTACAGTATAAATTCTGCGAAACAATTCATTTCTTGCAAATTACTCCCGAGTGCATAAAGTAAATCTCAAGTGTATTTAGAAATAATTTATAAATTCTGCGAAACAGTATTTTTCTTGCAAATTTTCATGAATATCCCTTATGAGCCGGATACAGCATCTAAAACAGTTAATTTGGAGTTAAATCCAATTTAACAACGCATTTTTGTTTTTGAAGATATCATATTACATCTGATCTTCAGCATGAAAGTAAAACGTCACCTTTATCGCATGAAACATATCATTTTAATTTACGATTACCTGTAATTTCATCCGGAATTTGGAATGAAGGTTTTAGAATGGAAGTAGGTCTAATTTACATTCATTTTCAATTTTTTTTTTCTATTAAAAATTTGGGAGCATAAATAAATATAAGTGAAAGTGAAATTATTTTGCTTACCTCCCACTTGCTTTTTTCTCTTTTTAAAACTCGGAAGAAAAATTAATAATAATTTGAAGTCGATATGTTAACCAACAAATAAAGTATTGCAAAATTATATAGAATTTGTAATAAAATGATTATACATTGGTATTATATATCACAAAATAATTTATATTATGTTATTATCATTTTACCATTGATTCTCATCTGAAAATAGAATTACATATAAATTTGTCCGACCAGAATAAAACTTTTATGCATGACATATGTAACATGTTTATTTTAAATAAAATTATATTTTAATAATTTTTAATGCCTAACACTTAAATAATTTCAATCATAAAATTAGGGTGGTAAAATATACACATCCTGAAATTTATTTATGCACCCCCTTATTTCGTTATTGACTATATTATCCTTATCTTATTTTCAAAATATATTTTTACATGACAATTACTTCCTTGTGCAAATTACTTTTGTGAGCACTTTTTTTTACTAAAATTAGATTACTTAAAAACATTTTTCAACAAAAAAACAGAGGACCCGAAAATAAAACATTTATCATACAACTCAAATATCATAAACACAAAAACACATTGTTCATGATCAAACTCAAAAAAAAGGATAGCACACTTTATAAAATACGTAGTAACTATTAAAATGCTTGAAAATTAAATCAACAAATAATTTAAAATAGAATAAACTAATATTCTATAATTTATCTATCTCAAGTAGGGCGAGAAAAAAATAAATATATCCCTAAATCGGATTGTTTATACTTAAAATTATAATATAACTGATACATTCATTTTACAATTTTTAAACATTAAATCATAATTTTAATATTTATTTTTCTTTATAATTTTATGTCAAAAACACCATAAATTTTTGTTCATTTCAATTGATCAATATTCCTTATTAATAATTTTTTAACGATTTTATAACATAAAACATAATAACTTTCTAAATTTCATGAGTTAAAAAAATAACTTTTAAAATCAATACTTTTTTGCTCACTGTTTTTTTAAAATTCTTTTACCTAATATTACAATATCTTTATATATGAATTTATAAATAAATAAAAAATACTTTGTAGGATAAAATATTTTTTTATTAGTAATTATTTATTAATTAATTTTATGTGTTATATGTTGTGTGTTTTACTATTTATTTTTTTTAAATGTTATTAATTATTATTCGTAATATTCAGTTTTAACCCGACCATTATAAAATTAAATTAATCATTATTTCTTTCTCATGTACTGTTTAGAAGATTTAATATTTCATTAAGCCCAGGACTGGAGTGGAGAATCTAAATGAAAGGAATACTATCATACAATTATAACTAATTTAGTTTTGGGTTTTCGTTTTTCTTTTTCAAGTTGAAAAATATTTTTATATGATTTTATTTTCATAAAAAAGTTGTTAAGAAGAGTAGCTTACCTAAAAAAGTACTCCGTGATTATCAGCATGATAGCAGGACAATTTGGTCATGACAAATAGAAGGTAGGCATTAGAGGTGGCCAAACGAGCGGGCCGTGGCGAGCCGTGGCGAGCCGTGCCGGTTCGGCCACGTACTGGTTTGGCCACTTCCTGACTCGTGGACGGCACGTGAATCCGTCCGGGCCGTGCCGAGTTGAGCCGGTTCTCAGAAAAACTGACTCGTGTGCGGCTCGGCGGGTTAGACGGGTTTATTTATTTATTTAATTTTAAAATTTTAATTCCATTTAAAAATGTTAAAGTATTAAAAAATTATACGAATATTTTTGAAATAAAAGAGGGTGGTACCTCTATAAATTTTATTAATTAAAAAATATTTTACAAATAATTTGAGAGGACTCCTCTCTAAAAAAAACGGAACAAACCGCTTGTACATAAGAAACAAAATTATATTATATTTTCTAATATGACCGTGCCGTGCCGTTACGGACGTGTCGGGCCATATAAAAGTAGATGTCTGTACCTCTACGTTTTGAATGAAGTAGAAGTACAGACCTCTACTTTTAAAGGAAGTAGAAGTACAGATCTCTACTTTTATATGTATATGTAGATTAAAAAATTGAGAGTTTATCTCAATTTGTAAGAAGATTTAATTTATTTATAGATTAAAAAATAAATAAAATCATATACTATGATTTTATCTCAATAAGTTTAAAATCATATACTATAAAACAAATAAGTTTAAAATCATATACTATAAAATCATATTTAGATTGTACATAAGAAACCACTTGTACATAAGAAGTTGTGACCGATACGTGCCGGTTCGTCCGTCCGGTCCGTGTCGTGCCGGTTCGGTCCCTTATTTTCTTTGTTTAAATATTATAATTATAAATGATATTATAATTTATAATTATTTGAAATAAAAATTGAAAATTTTAATTTTTAACTAATACTTGTTTGGATGATTTTATTATTATGTGTAATTTATGAGTTACTAAAAAATATAAAAATAAAATTAAAAATTATATATGAATAATAATATTACTTTTTATAAATACAATTTTAATAATAAAATAAATTGTTCAAAAAATATATATAATATTAACTTGAACTAATTTTTGACTTCAAGCTATTTTTTAAATTATAAAACATCTTTTAACTTATTACTTAATTGTTTATTTAATTGAATAAACATTTGTTAATCCTTAATATTTTAAATTCGAAGATATGCTCAAATTGAAGATACGTGCCGTGCCGGTACGAATCAGACGGGTTGTAGCGGGTTTTACGAGCCGGGGCGAGCCGTGCACGGTTCTTTGCAGCCTAACTCGTGTACGGCACAGTTCTTAAGCCGGTTCGTGCCGGATCGTGACCCGGCCCGGTTCAAACCGTCCCAGACGTACTCAAATGATGAGGCGGGGCGACTCGGGGCGAGCCGACTCGCCCGTTTGGCCGGCTCTAGTAGGCATAAATACATTTAGGGTGTTGATGTATTAGTAACCTGAAATTAACCAAATATATTTACCTCGCACACATTTTAGGTATAAAATGAGTTGTGGGTGCGTATAACGATGACTCTTTGAAACAGTAACCGCGGCTGACACAACTTTGGATTAACAACCGGAGAGATTCCACGTCCCCCTTGTTATCACAGTCTGTCACTTTACTCTCCTCTCCTATACGCATTTTACACACACCCATTTGTATCTATAAGTTCTGGTACTTTGCTCTTTCTTTTCTTCCTCTTCAATCTCAATTTCTCAAACTAATCCACTCCCTGACTAACACTACATAATGCATTCTTTATATTAATGTGTGTGTGTGTGTACATGAGTGTGTGCTTACTATGAAAATCCACTTATAACCAACCAAACACCTTGTCTTACCCACCACACCCATCACCAATTCCCTATTTGATTTGATCCACCAACTATTTCTTTCTCTCTTTAGGCACCCTTTTTTTATTTTGTTATCCCCACATTTTTTTATGTTTTTTTGGAGCATCTCTATAAAAGTACATGATCATTTGATTCACAATTTTTATTTTTATCTTGATTATTCTATGTATCAGATCACATTCAGTTAGAATTTTCAAGAAGTGGGTTGGATTGAATTGTGGAACCCTGCTCTTCAAAATCTCATCTTTGATCTTCTTAAAGATTATTCAAGGTTTGAACTTTTTATCATTCTTTTACTCTATGTGTTTACTTTGTTTTTCATGTGCATTTTGAAAGTAGCTTTAATGCTACACTCTCTTTTATCATATATAGTTTTTTTAGTTAGCTACTAAAGTAACTAGTTTTTATTTTTACTTTTCTTGTATTCTAATTTCATCCTACTTCATTGTTGTTCCATGACACATTGTAGCATCTTCCTATGCTGTTGGTGTGTAATGTAATTAGAGCATAGACTTGGCTTGAAGATCTATGGGTTGCACTTTTTTTTGGGGGTGGGTGGTATTTTACATATGTTTCAATCAATACCTTATAAGTATACGAGGAGGGGGAGTTCAAGCAGTGGTCAACAGACTCTCCAGTTTCATCCTCGTACCTGTGTCCACCGGACATGACATGGGTGGGTATTGGATATGTGTCAGGATCCTTCATATTGAAACTAGACACTTCAGTTGCAAGCACTCTAGTCAAAATGTACATAAGATTCATGCAAGTCTTGTTTCTGTGTATTCCTTTTAATTATATACTATGAAATTTGGCATTTATAATTAACTATATACACATATTGTTTGTAGACACACTTTGGAAATGTACAATGATTTAAGGCTATATAGAGGGTGTTTGGCCAAGCTTTTTTTCCCGGAAATAAGTCCTTATTTTCAGAAAAAAGTAGGTATGTATGTATTTTTTCTGAAAATAAGTAACTTATTTTTTAGTTTTAAGATGATATTTGGTTTTAAAATTCTAAAATAAATATTTATCTTTAAAAAAATATGAAAATATGTAAAAATAAAAATAAGTAACTTATTTTAAGTTTAAGGAACCTCAAACGGCCACATAAAATGTTATGTGCTAAATTACATGCCGAGTCCCTGCACTTGCATCCAATTTTGGATCCATATTTAAGAATCCTAATTTTTCTAATAACAATAATATAACTCTTGGATCTGCGCTTGTGTCCATACCCGAGTTCGGGTAAGATAGATTTTGTTATAGCTTCAGTTCTCTTCTGCATAGAGGGAGTGTTCGGTGACTGATATGTTCTGAAACTTAGTTATCCTGTTTGATAATATAATTTAACTTTCATATGTTCTTAAAGTTTCTTTACTTGGCAGTTAATGAGTCAGTTGATTAGGTAAAGTGATCATTTAGATTAAAGTTTGACAGCCCTCCTGCCTGATGTTCAACAATGAGGGTTCATTTTTGCACTAGCACTTTGGTTGGGTATAGACGTATAGTTTATGTGAATTTTATTTTAATATCTCTACCCGTTCTCCTAGACACTCACATAGATGTACATGCATATAAGTATATGTATGTGTGTTCGTGTTTAATCCTATAGTAGGAACCCAAAGCAATGTTACATATGTAATTTTAGCTACGTGGAAGCCTCAAACATTATTATTTGTTAAGAGATGCTGCATTTTATCATTTTCTCTTCATTTCATTCTTTAATAGATGTTGGATATGGCTCATATTCTGATGTATTTGATAACGTTTTCAGTCCACGTGAATGTTTTATTATTCATAATGAGTTTATAAATAAGTATTGTATTTATGGTATATCACTTGTCTTGAATGATTATGAAGGTGTATACAAAAATCCCTTTGAATGATAACTTCAGCCACATGGTTTTTTCACTTGTGTGCATATAGTTGCAACTCTACTGCGAAGAAACCATAACATGAACTATCGTATACTACTATGTTCTCAGATCTCATAATTTTCAAATCCAATGTCTTGGTAACTTATGAGTTATGGCATAGGCAATTGATGAAATTTGGAATGGCGGATTTGTAGTTGGGCCAGTGACGCCAGTCAGAGCCTGATTTTTAAACTTCATAAACATTATCTAGTTGGTTCCTGTCACAGAGATGTCATCATTTTTTCTTAGACATCTATGCATCTGAAGGTTTACAGTTTTATGAGATCAAATATCATTAACTTATTCTGTGGTACTATTTTAAATGTTCTGTCATACTCATGTTCTAAATATCTGATCGATCAAGACAGCCACTGTCGTCGTGTTTTCATTTTTTTTCTTTCTTAATATTAAAATTGGATCAGTGGTTGCTACTGACAGTTTGTTTACAGCAAATCAAGCCTCTTTGGTTCCTTAAAAACTAACCATTTATCTAACATATATAAGGAGTTTCAGCTGACTCCATTTCTTTTCGCATGGGTGTCTCCTGTTATTAATTTTATTTGCAGATGGGTGATGTGGCCAAGGACTTGACTGCTGGCACGTTTGGAGGAGCAGCACAGTTGATATGTGGGCACCCTTTTGATACCATCAAGGTGAAACTGCAAAGCCAGCCAGTACCACTACCTGGTCAGCCTCCTAAGTTCTCTGGAGCGATAGATGCTGTCAGAAAGACTGTAGCAGCTGAAGGTGCTGGGGGGCTGTATAAAGGTATGGGAGCCCCGCTTGCTACTGTGGCAGCCTTCAACGCCGTACTTTTCTCAGTAAGAGGACAGATGGAGGCATTACTAAGGTCAGCACCTGGTTCTCCACTCACAATTGAACAGCAGATTGTTTGTGGAGCTGGTGCTGGAGTTGCTGTCTCCTTCCTGGCCTGCCCTACTGAATTGATCAAGTGCAGGTCAGAAGATAAAGCTGATATCTATGTAATTGATTACTTCTATAAATGCCATGCATGGGTTTGTTATTGTATATGGTTGTTTGTCCGCATCTAAAGAATTTGAATGATTTGGACTGTTCTGGTAATTAGTAATTACAGTTTATTTGCATAGCTGTGGCTCTTTTTATGTAGCGTGTTTCCATATTTTGATAGTTGTATTAAACTATTTATGAGTTATGACAGTCTCAGGACTTTCCATATTGCTTATTTGCTGATAAATTTCTATGCAAGCAGATTGCAAGCCCAGAGTGCACTAGATGTTGGCTCATCTGGCGTTGCAGTGAAGTATGGGGGACCTATGGATGTAGCAAAGCATGTTCTTCGATCAGCAGGTATGAAGGGTCTGTTCAAGGGATTGGTTCCAACAATGGCACGTGAAATTCCAGGAAATGCTGCCATGTTTGGTGTATATGAAGGCCTAAAGCAATACATAGCGGGAGGTCAAGACACGTCGAAATTGGGACGAGGCTCTTTGATGTTAGCAGGAGGCTTGGCTGGAGCTGCATTTTGGATATCTGTATACCCAACTGATGTGGTCAAGAGTGCAATTCAGGTTGATGACTACAAAAATCCAAAATACTCTGGTTCAATTAATGCTTTCAAAAAGATCTTGGCGTCAGAAGGTGTGAAAGGGTTGTACAAAGGTTTTGGTCCTGCCATGGCTCGAAGTATTCCTGCAAATGCAGCATGTTTTTTGGCATATGAGGTGACGAGGTCTAGTTTGGGGTGATTGTTTCGCCTTGACTGGTAGGGATTAGTCTCGCCCATCAGCTATTCCCTGAGCGTTTGCCATCATAATACAAATTCTTTATGCTATATTATCTTGCAATTTTGCCGAAATTTCTCTTTTACGTTCTGGAAAGACCATAAATTTGATAAATTGACTGGTACTTCCTAACTAATTACGAGATAGTTTAAGATCAAGAAGCCTACTTTTTCAGACTTGTGATTTCTTCATATTAGCTGTTGGATTATTTATTTTCCAGGTCTATGTTTTCTAGTTTCATACAATGTAGGATTGATCAAAATATGTATATATATTGACTGCTATGACCCTTGAGGAGTTGAGGACTTGGGTTATACCGTCATAGACAATTGAACAATTGAACAAAAGGGACTGATGGATCAATTTGTAGACCTAAATCTATACGGGTTCACACTAATTTTGTTGGTGAACGTTAGAGAAATAGTAAGATTATTAAAGAAAAAGTCAATGGTTCGATTGGTAAGTAAAACAGGTGGAATTTTGTGTTTGGGCCCTTGATGGGTTTTAAAGATAATGCTGATATATGTACATGAGCCCTACTGGATAATGCTGATATATGTATATGGGCCCTACTGGGTTCATTCATTGCTCATGTGGTGCGCAAGTCTTTGATTTAAAAAAAAAAAGCAAAAAAAAAAAAGATTTGTTGGCGAGTTGGCGTTTTTCTGAATCAAATCGAAAAAAAATCAATATTTTAAATATTTTGCAGGCTTAGGGGATCAAATTATTTATGCGATTTAGGCCTGGCATCGATTTGTGAGCTTGTTTCCTTCAATATTATAATTCACATTATTTTTTAATAATATAATAAATATAACATATTATTTTGTATAATCGCTGGATATTAATTTACAGGTCAAGATGATTTTTACTTATTAGTCAAGAAGACGTATTTTTTCTTTCATGCTCAATTCATTTTCGGGCTCCATTTTTAACAAAAAGAATATAATAATCTTTCATCTTGTTTTTTTTAGCCAAGATCCATTATATTGTTCTGTAAAGTCTAAAACATTCAGCCATTCATGCATTTTGGATGATACATACGTGCCATGACAAATATGTTCACACCTTTGCAATAAATTATGTCAACTTGCAACTAAAATTGAATATAAAATACATGTGTCTTCATAAATAAACATTTCGCATCAAAATTATAGGTATATCTCTTTACACAATCAGTATTAAAAAATGAATCTCCCCGCCTTCAAGTCCACACCACAACTCCACCTTCTTACATTCACTAGACCGCAGGAATCGGAATTTAATTAATTCGAGAATAAATATTTTATTAATTTCATGATCAGTCGGATCTCAAAATAAATTTTTTAAATAATCTACAAGAGATTAATGTTCCTGAGGTTATATCACATAACTTTTCTGAGATAAAAAAAATTCTCATATAAATATAGGAGGGTGTTATTGTAATTACAAAAAATTATATACAATTACAAAAATACTCACGTTAAAAAACACTAGTATTTTAGGTAATTTTCTGAGGAACTTTATTCTCTAAGAATAATGTGGCCGTTTGAAATTCCTTAAACTTAAAATAAGTTACTTATTTTCATATTTTTTTTATATATTTTCATATTTTTTTTAAGATAAATATTTATTTTAGAATTTTAAAATCAAATATCATTTTAAAACTAAAAAATAAGTTATTTATTTTCAAAAAAAATACATATATACTTATTTTTTTTCAGAAATAAGGATTTATTTCCGGGAAAAAAGCTTCGCAAAACATCCTCAATATAACATGGAAAAGGTTCCAATAATTTCGAAGCTAAAGTAAAAAAACTTCATTAGTTTTTTCCACCTCAGCGAGCTTAAAGCTGCCGCCCTTGCCATACGCTGTATATATATCCACCTATTAAACAACAAATCTCTCTCTCTCTCATAATATGAAAAAGGGTGAAATGAAAGAGCAATTAGAAACAAGCACAACTCACCACCTAACGATCCCACCAGGCCTAACCCACGAAGAGCTAAACCCATTGATCACCGAGTTCCACACCTACAAACTCACCACCACCCAATGCTCCTCCCTTGTGTCCCAACTCATCCACGCCCCCAAACATACAAACACTTGATCCAAAACTGCACTGTCAGAGAAGACTGCACAATGACAGTGGGTGACACGTGTGATGTCGATGTCATTTCTGGATTACCGGCTGCAACCAGTACGGAGAGGCTGGATATACTAGACGATGACCGACACGTCACCGGGTTCAGTATTATAGGAGGTGAACATAGACTGAGGAATTACAGGTCTGTGACGACAGTGCATGGTGTGGAGCGTGACGGGAAGATCTTGACCGTTTTTTTGGAATCGTACGTTGTGGATTTAACCTTAGAAATAAAATCAAGACAGATGGTTTCTGGGTATATTTCAAGGCCAACCTATTCCAGTTTAATACAGTAGATTTAGAATCAAGCATGCGCTGTATGTATACAAGTACTTTTTCAAGTGATGTAGAATATCCAGGGATGATGAAAATGTTGGGCATAATTAAAAATTACACAATAATAATAGGGCAGTAATATGAACAATTAATAAGAACGGTCAGATTAAACCAATTAACAAAACAAAGCACGAAGGTAGAAACAAGATATATAAATTAGTAACTGCAAAGACAAGAGAAAATATAGAATATTTAGCTCAAACAAAAAGTTTAAGCATACACTGATAAAACTAAAACAACTGTTGAGTCGTCAAGCCTTGCAAGAAATCTTGACTATTCTTTGAAGAGATTATTGCTCCATTATGCTGTGTTGGGTTGCAGCAATATCACTTGTAGGATAAAACAGCACAGAGTACTCGTCCACAGATACGTAACACTCAACAGCGACCTGTACCTCAGTTCGCCTAGAAAATCTTATGCAAAATTTGTATAATATGAATGTAAAAGATACAGAGTATGACTGCTAGGGTTTTCTCAAACTTGCGTCAAACTTTTTCTTTTCTATCTCCAACGTTTTTATGTATGTATAATACAATAAAACGTAACAGCAGATAAAATATTAATTAAAATAATTATTCTGACTTAAAAAGCATTTAATAGAATATATATCAGAATCAGTTACAGTAATCAGAGTTTAGTTAAATAACCCATCAGAGTTTACTGTCAAACTCTGACCCAGCCTTCCATCAGAGTTTACTGTCAAACTCTGACCCAGCCTTCCATCAGAGTTTACAGCTAAACTCTGATGAGGTGGTTCATCAGAATTTATAAACTCTGACCCAGTCTCTTTCATCAGAGTTTATCAATGAGCTAGTCCATCAGAGTTTACTAATAAACTCTGACCCAGCTCATGACAGTAACTTTGCATTCTCTGACAGTGACTTTATAAAGACTAATAGTAACTTTGCACATTCTCTGACAGTGACTTTTATAACACTGTAACTTTGCACATTCTCTGACAGTGACTTTTATAAACACTAACAGTAACTTTGCACATTCTCTGTAACTTTGTGTAGTATACTTTAACAGTAACTTTGATTCACTATTCATATTAAAATAATATTTAAAGTCATAATTAATTTAATTAATCATGTAATAAAACTCCTCGCCCAGGTCGCCTCGCGAGACACAGAGACATTCGCTCAAATTGCCCTTCAACCCGACCCGAGGCGAGGCGTGGCATGGCGAGGCGGCGGTGACGCAGGTGTGCGCGCGCGCGAGGGCACACTAGTACACCATGCACACTCACATGCCTTAGTAGTTGACACTACTTTTGCACATATATGCATATAAAGCACCCACACCCATATTACATTTTCTATGTGGGACAAATACTTTTAACCCATTTCAAGCTAGAAACTTCTATTAAATTTATTTATGGATTACACTAAGAAAATGTTTTAGATCCAAATATGAAAGTTTAAGTCCTCATAGTAAGGAACAACTTCCAATAGGTAGTTTCTGGAAATTAACATATATAAAATATGTCTTAAACTTTTCATTTTCTAACAGAAAAAGATGACCACTTTTGGAAACTTGTCATCTGACGATGCTCTTACGGTCTTTTACTTGCAGAGTTCCAACCAAATGCGGGGGGTGTTTGGCTTAACTTATAAGTAACAAGTTACTTTTTTTAAAAAAGTATTTTTATATTTTTTTTTGAAAATTAATATTTATTTTAGAAATTGAAGACCAAATCTTATTTCCAAATTTGAAAATAAGTTACTTATTTTCAGAAAAAGTACATATATACCAACTTTTTCAGCTTATAAGCTGCTTATAAACTAAGACAAACGGGGCCGCAGTAAATACGGTTATCTTGACATCTTGTGATCTAGCCATAAATCCTAGATTTGTTCATCGTAAGTACTGTATTTCATTTCATATATGATTGACTTGATTTTTTAAAACCTTTATGGGCCAAATTTATTGATTTATTTATACAAATTAATTAGGAGTATATCAAAAACTATTGGTAATGTAAACTATAAAAATATATTAAAAATTAAATTTTATCATTTAATATGTGATTTTCAGATTTATTATAAACTAAAAAGTATATAATTATAGTTTGATCATTTAAGATGTGAGTTCTACTGATATTTTCTAAGATTTATATGATCAATTGCACTTTTTTTAGTAGAAAGAAAGTCTCCCAAGTAAGGGAAGGTGAGAAAAATGATATGAACAAGCTCAATAAAAACTCAAAAAGTCATGCTTCTTGTAATTAAATGGGGGCATGACATATATGATATATCCCGCCTGTTCGGAAAGCCGACATGTTTGCAAACAAGCTCCGGCTCGCGTATTCGGCTTGGCTCGTTTAAAACTCAAATTCGAAAATAAAAATGTGTTTGTTAACAAAACGAGCCGAGCTTTTAGTATCAACTCGAACTCGGCTTGTTAAAACTCGAAAAAAATAGAATATATCCTGAATAATTTTATAATATTCCTATCGCTTTAAATTTAAAATTACAATTCAAATATTTAATATGTGAATCATTTGCCATAATAGATTAAAATTTGATATTGAGTTGAGTCAAAAATCGATAATTAGTTGGATCAAGTGAGTTTGAACCTTTTTTTTCATGTAAAACTTAACTTTTCGCGAGCTACTCGTTAAGGACTCGAGCTCGGTTCAACTCATTTTTGTGCGATAAAAGCTAGAGTGTGGCTCGATTTGTTAACGAACTCGAGTTTGAACACATTTTTTGTGCGATGGGAAACCTCGGCTCGACTCGTCAGAAAAGAAAAGTTAAACTCGATTCATTTAGGACTAAACTCGGTTCGTCTCAATTCGTGAACATCAAATTATATCCATATACGGAGAGTACATTTTTATGTGGTAAGTGAGGTTGTCATGGAATCTTTGCCTGATCTAACGCATTTAGTTCTCCTTTTAATGTTTTCTTTTCAGAAAAAAAGCAGTGGCCGGGAGTTAAAGCCTAACAGACGAGTAATATCCAACACGGTTGGGTAAAAAAAAAACTACGTACGGGCATATATGCGAATACTGTAATTTTACACACATTCCCCCCCCCCCCCCCCCCCCCAAATTTAACTTTGGTGGACTGGAGATGCACGGTGTAGAGCAACTGAGATGCCGTTTGGATGATACTAATTATTATGAGGAACATTAGCAAAAAGTTGAAACTCAAAAAGAAAAATATCTAAATAAACTACTCCGTATTTTTTATACGCACTCGGGGATTTCGCTGTTCGGTCCTTAACGGGTGGTTAATCCCTTGATGGTTGAGTTCTTGTGTTGGTTAGTCGATTGGCAATTTTGTTGGAAAATGTGGGTAGAAGCTTCATATTGTCAAATTATTTTGAGCCTAAGTTTGAATATTTCTTGGGTGCGTGCGCGTAATAAGTTATGATTGTAATATGTTCTTCTTCGAGAGAGCTTTTTAACGCATATTTAAGTATTCAAAATGATCAAGGAATGGATGAGATATGATTATCCAAAATTGGTACCTTGAAAGTGAAAATCTAGAAATGAGAACTTGAATCCCACATTGAATTGGAAAAGAGTTTTCCAAGAGTTTATATAGTACAACACTTATGTAGTGTTTAAGATGTGTTAGTATGGTATTGCTCCAACACCCACGTGCGCGTAGGGGGTGCAAATCATGGAATTTCGAGGGCAAATTCGTGACTTCGCAAGCCAAGACTCTTATCTAAATTAGCCTTCGGTAATTCCACCACTGCCTTAATATGTTCTTTTTGATTCATAGGTACTATGCAGTAGAGAATTTATATGTACAGAAGATATAAATTAATTAGTGTATAGTTTATTTCTTTTTCTATTTTCTCTGGTATATATATGCATAACTTCATCATTCTCCAGAATCAAGTGCATATATAACAAAAACATTACATTCATCACATGACCAGATATGATCCACTATTATATATATTGCATCCCCAAGTGTACGTACATCATCAAGAAGAATTTATATTGAATCACTATAACAAATCCAAAATTTATCATTATATATTAATATGCATGATTACACATATCCATAACAAAATTTATATCTACTTGTAATATGAATTAATAAGATTCAATGAATGTGATCGGCTTATAAGGTCGAAGAGATCGAGTTCTGTCAAAGAATCTCATCAACTTTTTTCTTCTAAAGATCCTTTGAAAAATATTGGTATCATTGTATGCTAGTTCCTCTGGAAAAATATACTACAAAGCAACTAAACAAGAGTGACTGGAAAAAAAATTTCAAAGGTGACTTGAAAAGCAGTTCGCATCACACACGTACATAACGCACGCGACTTTAACTGTGCGCGCATGCATGTATATGAAAAAATGGATAACTGCCAAGAGACCAACCTAAAATTATTTGATTTCTAGTACTTATTTTATTTTATTCAATTCCTTCTTGCTTTTCATTGTTACGTACACGTTAGTCAAACAAGTAGGCCTTGCAAAATTGGTTTGGCTGTTAACGAACCTAGCGGGTCAATCAAAAACTCGATTTCATCAGTTCAATAAATATTTAAATTTCGGTTTGAATAAAAAAATCTACTCAATAAACTTATGAAGTTGAACAACTCGACTTGTTAACCTCGAACTTGATCCGATTAAATATATATATATATATATATATATATATATATATATATATATATATATATATATATTAAAGGTAATAAAATGTGTATATGTTAGTGAAAAATTTGAATGAGACTCGACTCGAAATATTTCCGAACAATTTGAAATATTCATTTGCTGTTCTAAATTTATCTTCCTTCTTATAACATCATAAGACATCAATCATAACATATCATATTAAATAAATAAATAAATAATACATGTGGTGGAAATCACAACAGCAAACAATTAAAATTAAAATTGCAATAGTAATAGCAACGGGGAGCGAGACAGAAGGAATCCTTTTTTTTTTAATTTTTTGCGTTTAATTTTCGAACCTATGGTTTGGTTGTAATGTTTTGGTTAATTATTGTACTTGTCCCTAATTCCTAAATAACTTTTTGATTACGTATTATGGCAGAAAATCCCCACAAAAAAAAGGTGTGGTAAAAATATTGCGTTTAAGATTATTATAAAGTTAATTAATGAGGGTGTTTGACTTAGCTTATAAGTAATAAGTAACTTTTTTTTAAAAATATTTTCATATTTTTTTTTGAAAATTAATATTTATTTTAGAAATTTAAGACCAAATCTTATTTTCAAATTTGAAAATAAGTTACTTATTTTCAGAAAAAGTACATATATACCAACTTTTCCAGCTTATAAGCTGCTTATAAGTCCAGACAAATGGGACCAATATTATCTTTGTTTTTTTATTACTCCATTTTAAAATTTGTTTTTGTCACATATTACTTGTTTATCTTTTCATCCAATATATTTTTTTAGCAAATTTCTATCATCAATCCTTTAGTTTGTTAATTATAATATTGAATTGAATTCATATGTATATTAAATAATGAAATAATTATGATTAAAACTGTAAAAAAAAATCATAAAATTTAATCAAATTTTTTAGTGTCCGTAAAAAAATTAAAATAGACTATTGAAAAAGTTGTTGTTTAATGTTTATATAATGATTTTTCTAGTGTGTCCAAGGGTCATGTACACGCAATAAAAAATGAGTTGTTAAATTTTAATTGACTCTTATTTATTAATGATAACCACTAAGAAAAAAAGCGCCCACACACACCAGCAGGAACAACCTTATATCAATAAGCTCATCAAGACACATTAGAAATAACCATATATCAATAAGGAAACCAAGTGTATGTATATGTACATAATAATTAGCGGATCTTTCTCAAACAAACTAGAACTTCTGAATTAATTGTTGTTGTATTTGATACTGCAAAAGGCACCGAAACATATGGAACTATATATAGGCCTACATAAATGAAATTTCTGTAATTAATACATTTGGTTTGATCAAAGAAGGCTATCTTTGACAATCCAAAATGCCTATAAACAGAGCAGAATTTAAAGTTGAGAGGTGTAGTTTTTGATCAATTGAGAGAATTGGTAATGTTTTTAACATATCAAAACTTTCCTTACAATGCGATTTACCCAAGCATTGCAAGCCAAACATGTTTCTATATATTTAGAAACTCAATTTATACTCCACAATTTACAAATTTTCCCCTCAGCTTCAAGCAAAATGTCCTCCTTTCTGTTTGGCACACTGATTAAAGGATAAAGGGGAAGCTGTTGGACAAAGAACTACAGAACATTTCATAGGAAAAAATTTGAGCAAATATAATGCAGTTTCGAAATATAGGTATCATTTGGAGTTCATCATAAATTATTTATAAATTGAAAAATGTATGTATTTTTTTGTATAAATTATTTACAAGGGAAAATAAACGAAACCACAACAGTAATACACAGATTTAAAATGCGCTCAACTGTACTAGGATATCAAATCCGAAAGTAAATTATCTAGAAGAAAATTGTTAGTTGGTAAAACAAGACTTTCAAAGGTTTAATCAATAAAAAGACAAGATACTTGCTACCACTTGAGGTTGAAGATAGGGAGAGGCTCTGGAGAGGGAAGTTGAAATATCAGAACACGAGGCCCCATGCTTATAAATAATTGTATAGAAATAAACATGACCCTGGCCAGGAGATAAATAATTGGCACACCTAATTGGCGTACCACTTTAAATAAAGTTAGTGAGGGCGTGATAAATGAGTCTTTTATTTCCATGTGCTGAAAAAAAATTAAACATGCACATGCCAGTGGTTGCACTACTGCTTTTCATATCTCGTTATATGAGGACACAAACAAACAGTATCCACATTTTTTTTGTTCGAATATCAGAAAAAAATCAATCTTCTCAGCTCATGAAGAATATTTTAGATCATCCAAACTAAAACGAAATTTAGTCGTATATCTCACTCGACGAAAGTAATATGTCGTTTCGATCTTACCTTTACACTAAAAGATAGAGGTGTTGTTCTAGTAAAAACGGTTAAACAAAATATAATATCGACTTCAAATAAGTGAATGAAAAATTCAGCAAGCTTCAGAGGAGGAAACTCAACATTGTTCAATCAGATTTCACCTTGGCTGATCTGAATTGATTCAAATTATACTAAAACAAGAGTTTATGATTATAATAAAGAAAAATATTTAGTAAGCAAGAATTATTCATCATATAGCTTCTCGGAGCCTTAAAACATCCAGAGCCTAAAAATAATGAACAAAGGAGATTATTCCACAATGTTTATACTCTTGTTTCTGCAACTCCAGCCATCAGTGCTAATCTAAGCTGATCTTGAGTGAAAAATCGACTTGCCATTTTCACAGTAGCCTGTTGAATCATTAAATCATTAACAACCGAAACGCTTGCATGGTGAACCTCAAGATCCAGTTCTTTTAATGCCACCATCAATTTAGCTGCCGGATGGTTCTTTTTACTAGATTGAATTCTAATCATCGCGTCCCAACCGATGATCTTCACGTCAATATCAATATCAATCAACTTGTTTGTTGACGATCGGGGATCTTGACCGGGGGATGATTCTTTACTACTTAATTCCATTTTGAGTGCTTCCAGTTGACTTGTCAGCTCATCTTTCTCCGAATCACATGTCTGCAGTTTGGATTTCAACTCATTTATGTAAGAGATAGCATCTCCGAGAAGTGATGCCTTGTCCATTTTTGAAACATTTGGCACCACAGCTCGTAGTGCGTAGAATTTCTGGTTAAGTTTCTCCCTTCTCTGCCTTTCTGCTTCAACATGATTCAATGGTTCTTCTCTACCATTAGCTGGCTTCCTCCCACGTTTCCGCGGCTTCTTTTCTGGTTCTACCACTGGACTAGTTTCAGCTTCTTTAACAACAGAAGCTTCCATATCTGAATGCTCCGAATCAGCCCCACAGCTTGATTTTCCAACACCAGAAGCTGGCAAAATCACACTTGAAGCAAAAGATAACATTCCCGCTTCTTGACTGCTCCTCGAATTAACAGCTTTCTTTTTCTTGTTATCCTCCGCTATTCCGAACAAATTGCCATTTCCAGCACTAGAAGAACTCCTCTTACTTTCCTCGAAATTAAGTATTTCTCCAAACTCGGTCTTACAGGACATGGAATTAGAGTTCCCATTCCTAACATTACTACTGCCAACTCCTTCGAATCCTAATCCCGGAAAATTCAGTTCTCTAGTCAAAACCCCGGGGTTTTGTACATTAATAACACTGCTGGAACCAGGATTTTCTGTTAGAGTACTAGAACTGTGATTGTTCTCAAAAACAGATTGTGTCGGTAGATTCAGCGGAAGTTCCTTAATTTCATTGTGTGGAGCCGGAGCGGGATCAGTGAGCCAAAGCGTGGACGGATCAGATTCATTACCTTCAGATTGTAAAGGCCAAGGGTTTGCAAATTCATTGAACAAAATCCGAACCTTATTCATAAGATCCGGACTCTGAAAAATTACTTCGGTGGAGCCCAGCTCCACTACACCATTATTACACGGGACACAAACGATAGTATGTAACCCAAACGTTTGCGCCTGGCGAGCTCGTTCACAGTGCGAGCTCGCCAACCGTTGAGCTCCGGTTACCCAAACGGGAGCTGAATGAAAAAACGCCTGGCCAGGAAGGCCAGTGTTGTTAACAAACGACTGAGTCATGGACACAAGAAAAAACCACTCGGTGTCAGTGACTTCTTCATCAACAGCTTCATCAGACGAACCCTGAGAACCCGAAATCATCGAGTTAAGCTCCCTGAGAACTTTCTTCCTATGATCCATCTCAGAAACGGAAGTAGATTTTGTTGTCATTAATTGCTTCTCTTTCTCTTCTCCTTTATAATATCCATCGCCCCAGCCAAGTAAAGACTGAGATGACGAATAATCAACAACGGAAGATTGCCAAAAAATGGCATAAGTCCAGCTCTCTTTAGCTCCTTCGATCAATGATTGCAACCGGTGCTGCAAACTCTCCTGATTAAACGACGAAGGTTGATGAGGTATAGCAGTCTGCGGAGGCCAAAATGAATTAAGATCGGACGCCATCAAGGCGTCCGACGTATCATCTGTACTGGTAGTAGACCAGAGATTCATTGAGGTGTTTGAAGGGTGATAGTGTGTCATTCCATATACTCGGTGAATTGTATGAAAAACGTGGATATTATTTTTGTGTATTGCAGAGAAAAATTATAGGGCGGCTTTGAGTTGGTGATGTGGGAATTAAAGAAATGAAATGATAATGAGGAGGAAAGGGAAGAAGCATTTGAGTTTATATTTAGGAAAGATTTCAAGTGCATTCGAGTCGAATCAGACAAAGGCTTGGGTAGTTTGAGTCGAGGACAAATGAAGCGGGACAGGGACTCTCCCGGACCCCCAATGTCATTACACTTGGCTCTCGTCCACTTAAATATGTGTTGTCGGAGCCTAGAATTCTCGATCTTTTAACAAATACATTACTCTGTTAAAGATCGATAATATATCGTATATTAATTCATTATATTTTGTTTAAGGCAAGACATCTGCATACTTATTTCCGAGACATCTTTCATAATTTATTCGATATATAGTATTATATTTGATTATTTGTTAGTTAAGCTGGGGCATGTTTCGAATCCAATTATGAGTCGATCCTGCTTCATATAAAAATTTAATATGAAAGAGTAGAGTATATGGATCAAAGAATGAAGAGGGGAGTATCTTATTGTAGTTGAGCAATTGTATAGCAATAAAAATGGCTCTTTTTTTTGACAACAGAAGGAAAGGCTTATAATAATAATAATATAATGTATGGAAATTGTTAAAATGTTAAATTATAATACACCCCGCTCCTGTATTGGTAACTTGACTTATTTTACGATATTTAAGAAATTTTGAATATATATAAATTTAATATTTTATAATTAAAATGGAAAGGTAATTTTATTAATCCCATTGCTGGTCTCGGTTTGAGGGCTTTATTAGGAATAGAAAATATAAATTCAAACTTGAGGGCATCTGGAATCTGGGACAGACGGTGAAAAATACTTTAACTGGCTTGAAATCTTGAATAAGCTGTATTTTTATTTTTATTTTTCAATGCTCATATAAGTTAATTTTTTACACGCTATTTAAGAGGCTTTGATCATATAATTATATTTAATTTATTTTAAAATTCCCTCCATTAAGTAAAAATATAATTTTATATGCTAATTTAATAAAATAAAAATATTACTTATAAATATATAATCAAAATATTAGGACAAATATATAAACAAATGTATCAATAAAAATATACAATGTATACCTAGTGCTGAAAAGGAATCCAAGTAATTCAGATTCCAATTTCGATTCGTTAAAAATAAATATAATTCTTATTTATATAAAAATGAACAAATTCAAATTTTATTTTATAATTCGAACAAATATACATTATTCCTTTCTTTCTTGACAGCAGGTAATTAGCAACTTTTGTTTGATTTAAATTTTCCTTGGTCAAGTCAAAACCATAAAATTCACAGTTTAGGCGCGAAACTTCTGAAACTCATATCATATTAGCATTGTCATTGTATTATTTTATTTGGAACTCTAATTAGACTTCAAATTTCCAATTTCTAACTTAAAAATTATTAATCGTAAGGCAATGTCGTCGCTGGACCGGGAAAACATTTTTTGACACCATCCACGTGTTGCTCGTTTTATCCACTTAAAATTACTTCGTTCAACGGAAAATAATTTTTAAAATTTTCGAAATAAATTGCTTATATTTGTATATTAAAAAATAGCGTGTATCAACAGTTTCAATTGAGTACTACTGAGAGCAGTGAGTACTGATCTCTTCAAAGCCTAGTAGCCTACAATAAGCATGTTTACGTTCGGTTCGTGGCTAGAAAATATTTTTAAATTAACTTATAAATACTAAATACTTGACAAAAAAATAACTCATAAATAGTTATACGGTAAGGTCCCTCTTAAAAAGTGAATCGAAATTTTGAAAATAAATATTTTTTTCTTTTTACTTATTTTTACAAAATATTTACGAGTATATATTTCATATCACAATTGTTATTATATAAACTTTAAAATAAATATTTGAATCATTAAATGAAAAAAAATTGCTATTATACTTAGATCCGATTTGTCTTCTATCACAACTTGAAACATACATATAAAAAAATTAATTTACAAGTTATGGATTAGACCGAATTGCCCTCCGTCCTCGGAGGAAATCCAACAAATTACCTATTTGATATCTTAAGTTAAAATATAGGTAACATTACAAAAAAAAAAAAAAACTCCAATGTCCTAAAACACTGTGTTATGTATCTCATTACCTATTATTAGGTAACCACTATATATTACTTATTTTATTTTTTTGAATTAAATAACTGTTTTTCTCAATTTTTTTTCATGTTTTCTCTCTCTCTTTTTCTTTTCTCTCCTTTTTAGATTCAAATTTATAATAATAATAGGTAATGCATATAGGTATTATTTTTGAAATTTACATGAATAAATTGTTGAATATAGATAAATTACAAAATATAAAAAACAATATTAAACAAATCAAATAATTACATAATATATAAAAAATATAGAACATAAAATTACAGAACAATATTCAGTATTATCTATTTTAGACTTAATTGCACTTTAATGGTCTGAACTATAATATTTTTGCAAATAAATGGCTCAATTATAAAATTTGTCAGTTTGATGGCCAAACTATTTATTTTTAGCACTTGATTACATTCTGACAATTTTTTTAACGGGCGTTTGTGAAATTATTGTAATATCCCGTATTTTTTAGAATAATAAAATAGATTAATAATAATTAAAAATGATTAAAATTGGATAGAAATTATATTTTAAAATTTGATTAGAACAATGAGATTTCAAATATGGGTCGGATTTGAATCAAAATAGGTTTTGTTGTTGTGTTTTAAAACACTATATATAGATTGAGATCTCCTCATTCTTTTGTATTCTTTTCAAGCCACCAAGACTAAACAGTTACAAATCTCTCTCTACACAAATTTTTATTCTTTTTCTTCATATTTGTTATTAAAATTCATAGGATTTTTCATACACAAATCAGTTGTCTTGTAAAATTCATAGTAAATTCATCGTTTCTGGATTTTTCGAAAAGATCTTTTTGTTCTCTACGACTTTCGTGATTTAAGTTTTTTGAGAAAATATTGTTTAGAGGGTAAAAAAAGTTAAATACAGATCTGATCAGATTCAGAATTATAGAAACGTTTGAAATTTGAGATGCGATGTTTTTGTTTGGTTGCAAGGGATTGAATATGTGTTTAAGGATGGTGTAGATTCTTGAATTTTGAAGGCGTTACATGTGTTACAGGGTTTTTTGTGTCGACTTGGAGGTAGGTACCTTTTGACTTGCTTTTATTTTCGAAAAGATTTTAATTCTGTGAATTTCGAATTTCGTATAAGATATAAGAATATTGTTTTCGAATTGTATAAGATATGAGAATCTTTGAAACTCAGTCTTTACGTTTCGAACCCGTTTCGTAATATACACTATAGTTCCGGAACCAGTCTTAGATACCCTTATTAGAGGCACAAGTGTGCACTCTTAGATACCTGATAAGGGCGCGTGATTATTGAACTTTAGATCCCGTCCACTGGGAAAATGTGGTAAAGAATAAGAATAAGATGTCGGTCACTAGCAAAGTGTGGCCGTAGAGCAAGACTATGAAATTTTATAAGATTATAGTATTGTTTTCAATAAAAGATTTTGAAATTATAAAACTGTGGGTTGGATTGTTTTTCTCAAATTATTTTCAAGGCTTATATTATTTTGACGGAAAATTATTTTTATTAAAACACCCACTGATTTTTGAGAATATTTATAAGTCGATTGTTACTTGTTGGGTTGTGTAACTCATTACTTACAATTTTCAAGTTCGGTGTAATAGGAAGATGAAATGCATTGGATTTCGAGGATCTTAGATTTGAAGTAGATGTGTTGTTGATTTGTCATTGTTAGTTGCACTTTTGAAATAATTATCATTTGTAATAGAGTTTTTGAATTAATAAATATAATTATTTTAGATTTTGTAAGATTAATAGCCCAAAAAATGGCGGGCTATTACAATTATACTTAATTATATTTTGGTGGTCTGAATTATATTTTTTTTGCAGAAAAATGACTCAATTATAATGTTTACCAATTTGTTTGCCAACTATTTATAATTTTTTAATAATTGATTATATTATTATTTTGTATTCACACTTTATTTTACCGTTTATATAATTTTAATTATCACACTTTTTAAATTTTAAATCATATTAATATAAATTTATAAAATAAAAATATTTATGAGATTGATTTGGTAATTTATCTAAAATTGGAAATGAAGATCTATTTCCAAAAAGAGTAATATTTTATAAAATAAAATATAATCATGCATTTACGGTTACGCTCTTTTGATTTATAAGTTTTTGTTAAATTTTTTTATAATCTCAAGTATTGATTAAACAATGCTCAGACTCATCGAATTCATTTTTTAAATAATAATAATTATAAGACAACGGTAGTGGAATATATTGGATGTAATCAACTATTAAAAAATAAATAATTTGATCAATAAATTGGTAATTCTTTTAATTGAGTCATTTTTCTGCAAAAGAAATTATAATTCTGATCATCAAAATGCAATTAAGTATTATTTTACTAATGTCCGTTAAAAAAATTTGATGGAATGCAATCAAGTGCTAAAAAATAAACAATCTGGCCATCAAACTATCAAATTTTATAATTGAGTCATTTTTCTGCAAAAATATTATAGTTCAGACCATTAAAGTGCAATTAAATCTATATTTTATTAGTGTATTATATATTATAATCCGGCTTAGATTCAACGAGAAACACTCTTATTTAAGTAATTGATGAACCAATAACAAATATAATTACGGAACACATAAAAAAGTTGTTGAATGTAAAAAAATTACATAACACAAAAAACAATCATAAAACAAATCAAATAATTACATAACATACAAAAATAATATAACACAAAATTACATAACACTATTCAGTATTAGTGTTCTTTAATTTGTGTTATATATTTTTTGTATATTATTTAATTTTTCCGTTTATTTTGTAATTATTTTTGGTATTCTATAATTTTTTGTATGTTATGTTATTATTTATAGTTATTTGTTCATCAAATTCTTATAAAATAGAAATTGATTCATCAATCAAGTAACTCAAATAACTAGTTACTCTGTGAGTTTTACACATTATAATCTCAATTATTATAAAATCGTAATTTTTCTGAATATGAGCAAAACAATAAAACTAAATTCATAATAAAGTAAGTTTATAACAACATTTTCAAAAATAAAAAAATATATAAGATCACCTAAAAATGAGTATTATAAATTCTAAAACTTATGTATAATACAAGGTTTTGACTTTTGAGGAACGTAACCCCACGCACTACGCAGTACGCACACCACCTGGACTCCTCATTCCAATTTCCGTGAACGGTGAAATGGTGAATACTGGTTAGTGATTACTGTATAGTGTACATACTTATGAAAATTATAAACTGTTTATAGAAAGGTGGAAATTCTTCCCAGACCTAAGAACTTTTTGAGTCATAACATTAGACTTTTAACTAAAATTAAATATTATATCCCTCCTAAATTAATTATCTTTTAATTTTTTAGATGGTCAAATTATTTAAATTTAACTGAAATTCTTATATATATATATATATATATATATAAGTGAGTATATTATGGATGAAAATTTCGGGTTCTGGGTCAGGTTAGATTGTACCTGGTTGTTTCGGATTGATTTTTTCCTAACCCTAACTCATACCTATCGGGTTCGTGTCGAGTTTCGAGTCATTTTGAGTTTCACCACATCTGCTATTTTTTTTAGAGTGTTTGAAAATATATACCTATATTATATACTTTCTATGTCCCGATTTATATGGAACTAATTATTTTTGCACAAATTTTAAGATAAAACAATTCATTTCTCTTTCACTGCTTGTAAAAGTTATAGTCCAAATATATACTCCCTCCGTCCCGGCCAAATGTTTACATTTGGTCCGGGCACGGAGACCAAGATAGTGGGTGTAATATTGTTAAAATAAATGAAGTAGTGGGTGTAATAGTGATTTTATTGTTAAAATAAATGAAGTAGTGGGTGTAATAGTGTAAAGTGTTGAAAAAGTGGAGTGAAGTAGTGGATGTAATAATGTATTTTATTGTTGAAAGTTACTATTTTTAGTAATGTAAAGAATTGGGTGGGACGTCCCAAAAAAGAAAGTGTAAAGAATTGGTTGGGACGGAGGGAGTAATATATACTGTACTCACTCTGTTAGGTGTAAAAAAAGTGTAAAAAAGGACATAACATGTATAAAATATTGTTATTACTATTAAATAATTATGAACCAATTAACGAGTCTCTATCATTGCACGTGAAATTTATTTTAGTATACTTAAATTTAATTATTTTAGACATAAAGTATTTCAAAAATAGAGTTATAAATAGAAAGTTCATTAATTTTTGGGTCATTTTCGGGTTTCGGGTTCGTGTCTGATTGTACCGGATTGTTTCGGGTTGAATATTTACTGACCCAAATTCGTATTTTTTTAGGTTGGGTTGGTGTCGAGTCAAAAATTACCTCCCCTAGGGTATATATATTATAATTGACAAATATTTAAAATTTATTATATTATTAAAAATTATATCTAATTGACTTAACAATGTAAAATTTTAAAATTATAAAAAATATTTTTAATTTTTAATCAAAATTTAGTTAATTTAAGTAAAAAATGTACAGTTAACTAATATGAGACAGAGAGAAAATATTTAGTTTCAAAAAAGTAAAACTTAAATATATTTTCCTTTGCTAAATAAATAAAACACATCCTTCAATATAAAATGACTAACGTTATCGGTCCAAAAGAATGTTCCCAAATAAAGTAAATTTGATGATATATTGTTATAAAATATTTTAATTAATGAGATTTATGTAAATATTGATAGATTCTATTATTAATTAATTAAATTAGAGTCGTCAAAAATATTTTAAAACTAAATTTAAAGAACGGTAACGTTACTCATATAAAATATCGATGCGTGCCTACACGATATCCACAAAGTTGATCCTCCTCAATAACAAGCAGAATCTGCGGTATCGTAGTTTCAAAATGCATTGGTCTAGAAATAATCACCAAACTAAACTAACGAAAATAAAGTACAAATGAATAATCACAAATGATTGAGCATGAAACGAAGGTACGCAGGGAAGAAACATATACAAGATACAAATGCCAACGAATACAGTCATATGCAACAATTCAAGGTAACACAATCGAGTTTGGACACCGTGTGGGGGAGTTGAATAATTTAGTACGGAGTCCTTTGTTTCGATACGATTTTTAAGAATAAAAAGCTTGCAAATACTATGAAAGATGAATGAGTTAAGAGGGGTTTAAGGTTGTTAATCAAACTTATTAGTATTATTAAGAGTCAGTGGATACCTGTGTACTCAAGGTACCTACGTTTTTTTTGCGAAAACGATGAATGTTTTTATTGATAGAAAATTCGAAATACATATCCAAAAAAATTAGGGCCGAAAGATATGTTGAAAATTTAGAGAATAACACTTTTTAGAGAATAAGTTACAAATCACAAATATTGTACATTAAAATCCGCTTCTATTCCTCTTTCATCTACACACAATAGTCTGTCCAATTAAATCTGAAAAATAAAAAAATAAATCAACAAAGACAAATAAGTTGATGAACATGTAACATAGATATATAGTATAAAATTATAGCATAAAACTCTCAATTTATAATAAGAAGTCATCTAATATGTCATAAAATCGTCATAAATGACATATAACCATCATTAGATAAGGTCAAAGCGCCATAAAAAATTATCATGCCCCATATTGGTACAAAAATTAATCGCATATGACAGTAGAATCGTTCAAAAATTTAGATTCGAAAGATATGAAAATAAATATAGATGATATGAATCAAATCTGAAAGATATGAAAACGGATCTAAAGATCTAAAAGGCTAAAAAATTCAGACTTTATAAGAGGATATGTTTTTTATATAATGAATTGTGATTTATTGTGTTTGTAAAATGTCGTATTAGTGTCCTTATTATTTGGATTACTATATTCATGTTCCCCTTATCATTTAATCTAAAATCAGATTAAAAAAATTCTCGAGTTGGAATCTTTTTTTTAAATATTATTATTAAAAAATGTTTCTGAAAAAAATTGCAACCTTGTTGCAAAAATATTTGGATAGCTGGGATAGTGGGGTCCAAAAGACATAGCCGAAAACATGTGGATAATTCAGCTAGTAAAACAAAAGGTAATAATAATAATAATAATATATTAAAAAAGTGAAGAGTGTTGAATGGAGATACTTTGATGAGAAGATTGTGATGGGGTGGAAGGTGATTTTATCATAAGAAGATGCAATGCACTTGAACATGTCGATGAGATCAACGTGAATATGACGACGTTATGGGCCAGCTTCTAAGTATTATTTTATAATTTTCTTTGTTCCAGTACTTATTCTAGCTTTTAGGCGAATTCCAGTGAAACAAATAGCAGATGCCTTTGTGCTTTGATTTCTTTGTGTCACTTTTGTAGGACCGTCAGTATTAGCATCATGTATTAGTGGAAAGATTTTGTCAAATTTTTAATGCAACTACAGCTAATTCCATCGTGTGATTAAATTGAGTAGTGTTTGGATCTATTGCGCAGGAATGCCTCCACCTTGATGCAAGGATTTACTGCAATATTTTATAAAACTCTCGCATCAAATATACATGTTCGTTGCAAAATATTAATTTCTACAAATTAAATACACACATTCATTGCAAAATATTAATATTCGAAAATATGTCAAGAAGGTAAAATCTCAAAGACATATACTTAAAAATGTTACGGTAGAATCTTGATAAATAAATATTTGTTAAATAATATATTTTTTTAATTATAAAGATATTCATTTATCGAGATTTAATTATAATATAGTTTTTTAATCACTCGACACAATTTGTAATCTCTTTCCGATTTTGACTCATGTGAAAGTACTCGATAGTTACTTGCAGATTTAAATTAATTAAGTTTAAGAAAATATTAACTTAAAATTTTAAGTTATTATATCTATTTGAATATATAAAATTCGACCACAGGAGCTCAAAGTCTCAAACATAAGATTGTCGTAAAACTGTTATTGCATCGGGCTTGAAACACAAGACCACAGTCACAGACTACTTATCACTTAACAGCACTAATCTATCCATAAATAACAGAGCTTTCCATACTTCTTGATACATATGTGACACACTAAGTTGATTTTTCTTTTCAGGCCCAACTAGAGCCCAACTTGAGCTTGTGTTTAAATTTGGAAAATATCCAAGTCATAGAAGCTGGGAGAACATTTTAGTAACTCGAGCCCAACTTGACCCTGTCTTTGAACTTGCAAACAACTCAATATTTGAAAATAAAATTGATTTTTTTTCTAAAGAGATCTACCATTTCTCTATAAAAATATTTAGTCCTAACTGTAATGTCGTTGTGAAAAAAGGATTATTTGATAATTGAAATATCTAAACTTCTAATAGATTGGGGGTGTATTATAATTGATAAGCAGCCACGAAAAAGAGGGTTTAATATAGTATCAAAATATTGATTTATTTTGATTTTTTATACATATCTTATAGATACATAAAAAAATAATCCTATAAATTGTTATTTATTTTTTTTCTAAATAATATACAACATTTATTTAAATTATACTATTTAAAATTTAAATACAAAATTATAATTAAATTATCTAAGTTCTTGAGTTTATTTAATGTTATATATGGTCATGTATGATTTAATATAAAGATAATTTATAAAATAGATAAGGAATAAAAATAATAATTTTAGAGAATGAGAGAAGTGTGTGATGATTATATATTTAGATAAATAAAAAATAAAATATATAATTTAAATAATATTTAAACAAATCATAAGAAATAAACTTATTTTTAAAAATTTCAATATATCAATTTCAATATACAGATCTTTTGAATATTTCAATATTTTATAGTAAAATATATTAAATTAGTAATAAAAAGTTTCCAAAACTATATATTTTATTAATTTGGTATTTGAATCAAATTATTTTAAACATATCTATTCAATTTTTGGATTGTTGAATATTACTGTTAGAGGTCTTATTCATATATTGTATAATTTTTTATACCAAATTAGATAAATGTTTATAGACTCAGGTATACTTAACTTTTAAAATTGCTTATAATGAAATTTTTATTTATAAATTTTCGGAATAAGTAAAAATGGAATATAGAAATTGACATCCTAAAAAACTCATAATAAAGGTACCTGATAAGTTCAGAGTTAAATAGATCTCTTGATGGATATATTATTAAAAAAAAATAATACACTTGCTAAAATATTTTAAAAAAATCACCAACAATTTAGCCGCAAAACAGAAAGTATTTGGATAATAAATAAATTAAGAAAATAACAAATGGGAGAGTGATTTTGAATCAAAGGACCAGACTTGTAACTGAAAAAGCCAAACTAGATGATCGGAGGAATGGGGGAAGATGATACATCTTTATAACATAATGTCAAAATGATCCTGATGATTGGAATGATCCAAAATGTGGAGTATTCCGTAATGTGAGATAATCTAAAATGCTATATCATTCCGGGTTTAAGTCCAAAACGTGATACGAAGTTTCGTGCAAACTATTTTTATTTAAAAAAGAATACAATGACATTACACGAAATTGAGTTTACTGTTAAAATATTACACTAAGTTCCATTTTAATTTTAAAATACTATACAAAATAACGTTCTGCTCCAAATAAAAAAAATTAAGAATACAAACTTAACACAATATTGCGTTTTCACTTTATATCACGTTTTGGAGTAAGATTATACCCGGTTGCGTGATTTTGTTCATTTGTTAGTGCCCAACACCCATTAATTTGCAGGGTTACACACATATATACAGTAGTACAGCACATGTTATAAGTATAACATTACTTGTATCTATATATTTCTGAGAACCCATCTTGTATCTCTCTCTAAGTATTTGATTGTTCCCAGAGGAAGGAGGCTTTAAATATTCTCTCTTTTTAAAACCCCTTTTCTCCTCCTCTTGGAACTCTATTTTCCTCTTGTTTAGCCATGGCCACTGAGAATAATTTCACTGACAAGAATCTCATTTTCAGGAAGCTCAAAGCCAAATCTGAAAATAAGGTCTTTTTTATATTGTACTCTTCATTTTGTTATTAAAGACTCAATTTTTATGTTAATTTATATCTGTAAATTTGTAATTTGTTGTGAAGATCTAATAAAGTTGAGATTTTGATTTGATTGCAGATGTGTTTTGATTGTAATGCAAAGAATCCAACTTGGGCTTCTGTTACTTATGGGATCTTTCTATGTATTGATTGTTCTGCTGTTCATAGGAGTCTTGGTGTCCATGTCAGCTTTGTTAGGTTAGTTTCAGATTTTTTTTTATTGTTTGTTTTTCAGTTTTTTTGTGTGAAATTGCTTTATGGGCCTGTGGAGTTGTGTGATTTTAGCCTGTTTTGTGTCTTTTTTTAGGGATTACAGTTTTTGCTGTGTTTTATGATACTATTTAAATTTAGGGTATTTTTTGAAGAAGAAAGAAAAGTTTAAAAGTTGGGTTATACTGAGTGGCAATTGATACAAGTTTGAAGATGATCCTTAGCCAAGTTAGTGATAAAGGTTCTGGCTTTAGTTGTATCTTGTTACACTCAAGAAGCTTTAAATGGTTAGTACAATGCTTTCGAGATATATAGAAGCTTTTAGTAATAGGGATGAACTCCTCTAAGCAATTTTCTTGGTGCCATTACTAAAATTTTGTTTTTGGGAAAAAAATAGGGTTAATCATCAATTGAATCATTGAATTCATCAAAATATATCTAATTGGTCGCACAAGATAAACATGTATCAGTCAAGTCACTTATCTTTCTTTTTAATTAGATCGTTAAATGTTGCTATTTGAAATACTGTATAGAATATAAAAGCCCCATGTCTGGTTATAGATTTGTAAACCCTTAATTTAGATGTTCATGTTAGAAAAAGTTACCACAATTGAAGAACTTGAATCACAGACAAAAACAACTAATACCTAAATCTGAATATGTGTGTCTCTATGGTCAAGATTGAGCAATCAATTGAAGAAGATGAAGTTGGGATTAGAATTCCAGGTTTTTCATGTCTTCCTTGATGGAGAGAAGAGGGTTTGATATGGGTGAAAATCTGATTTCAGTACCTGCAATTAGGGTTAATAAAGTCATGATGTTAGCCACATAAGCGAAAACTTCTGGCCACGTCGGTTGTTTCCATTAATCAGACCTACTAAGTTAAGGGGGTGATTTAGATAGTGATACACTGATCGAAGTATACCGATTTAAATTGCGTGACCAATGTGATATATTTTGTAATTTTGAGGAGTTCACTGATCCAGTTGATGATTAACCCAAAAGAAATACGGTATATTTGTATGGAATTGAGCATTTGAGGAGCTAGTTTTTCAAATTGTGGATTTCATGATATTGAAATGAGGAGTTGAGTCTGCTACATTATCACTTGTTCAATGACAATCCAATGAGAAGAAAAAAAATCTCCATTTTAGTGTCTGGGACAAAATCTGATAAATTTTATAGGTATATTGTTTATGAAGTGTAGGGGTTTAGATATCTTTTCTGAAGGTATTCTGAAAAGATGTGTAGTATATTAGAAGCAACTATTGTTGCTTAATTTTTTTTAGAAGTCTGCTTCTGTTAATTATTGGCAAGTGAAACACCTTGTAAATCTGTTGAGTATTTGTTGTTTTTAATTGTAGTACAGATTGAGATGCAATTGTAAACGGTGCATTTAGGATGCTATGCTCAGCTGAAAGTGTTCGATATGGATATGTCCATGTGTCCATACTGCAGACTCTGAAATATTTTGAAAATTTTGCATAAGAAAGAAGCTTCTTGACTTGTACTCTATGTCGTCATAGTGCTTTAAAGTTTATGAAATGTGTCTTTAGCGCATGTATTGGAACCTCATATATACGGCCTGATGTAATATATGTAGGTCAACAAATCTGGACTCATGGACACCAGAGCAATTAAAAATGATGAGTTTTGGGGGAAATAATCGTGCTCAAGTTTTCTTCAAGCAGCATGGCTGGAATGATGGAGGAAAGATTGAGGCGAAGTATACATCGAGGGCTGCAGAACTCTATAAGCAATTACTTTCAAAAGAAGTTGCCAAGAGTTTGAAGGAGGAAGCGGGTTTACCAGTGTCACCTGTTGCTTCTCATTCTGTAAAAGCTGTGAATGGGCTTCCTGATAAGGTACAAGAATCCCAGAAAGAAAGTCCTCCTGTAAAGGATGAGTCTCCCGTTGTCCCTGCTTCACCAAGAGCAAGGGCTCCTCACTCAGTTCTCACCAGCACAGTCAAGAAACCTCTTGGTGCGAAGAAAGGTGGGAAGACTGGCGGGCTTGGTGCTCGAAAGCTTACTTCCAAGGTAGACCCCACTGTACCTACTTTGTGTTGTCCTCAATAACTGGTATTTATAAACGGCATATGTTTACATAAGACGTTTATGACCACAAGCCTTAATTTTTAGTAAAACTTAATTTTTGTTGTGAAGTGCTTGATTATCTAAATTACTGAAGTGCAGCCCAGTGATAGCCTTTATGACCAGAAGCCTGAAGAAGCACCTGTACAGGTTTCTACATCTACAAATAGCAACCTGACTGTAGAGTCCTCATTTGCATCTCGGTTTGAATACACAGATAATGTCCCAGCTGCTGATATGGGTTCTGGAGAAACCCATGCAATTAGTCATGTAGCCCCGCCCAAATCATCGGGTTTCTTTTCAGATTATGGAATGGAAAGCGCTTTCCAGAAGAAAAGTAGTTCATCATCAAAAGTGCAAGTAAGCTTTTTGACTTGCAATTTTCTTTAGAGCAGATTAATAATTACCTTTGATTTTGTTAACTTCGGTATTATGTCAAGCAAGAGGTTCCTTTAGGTTTGGCACTGGGTTAAACTTACAAGTAATATTCTGATGCTTTTTCTCTCACTTTCTCTCTTTACCTTTTTCGCCTTGCCGTCTATATTGCCTCATGTTACTTCTCCCATTGCAATGATGATTACATTTCTGCAATCATGTTTCACACACTCACTTAACCTGTTATTAACTAACAAATATCTTTTACAACTATTTAAGAATACAAGTGAGTGTCACATATTGATTCAAAGTACTTGTCTTTGTAGTATGACTGTATGGGTCTAGCTTATTGATAATTTGATATGCTTCATAATAAAGATTTTTCTTATATTATTTTGCACAATAACATATGCGATTAATGAATAAAATTGATTCTCTGAAAAGTTGGACCATTTTGTAATCCCTCAATATATTTTTTGTCAGCCTTTTCACTTTATTTGTTTAAGAAAGGTTCTAAAATCTTGTAGGCTGGTTTTTCGTGTGCTTTAGAAGCCAAGGCATTCTTTACTGAAGATCCAGGAGTGTGAGAAGTATGAATGGTTTAGATAAACAAACCCTCTTTCTAATAGCAATAGTGTTGTCTCTATATTAGATTGGTTTGGGAATCAAGAAATGGGTTTGATTATGTCCATTTTTTGATGCATTGAATATCTCTGCAAGGTAGATAGGTACATGTGTTACTCAACTGAAGCACTGATGTATGAGACTGCATGACTTTTCGTAGTCGGATGGCCATAGCGGCTTCCTTCTGTGGTGCTCTTTCCAAACCTAGCAGCATCTTCCCTCTAATTACGGGGCTTTACCAAACCTTAGGTTGATTTTGAGGTTCACTTTTAAGCTTGTTTTACAGATTGTACTTCTTCGTCCATTAAATTTGGGTGATATGCTCGTTGTGCTCAAAGGTTATTTGATGTTCATCTTTCCTCTGGAACGGTCTTTCAAAACAAAAGTTTGATAATACCAACTCATGTGGGCTTGTGGGGTTCGCATTACTCAATCATTAGACTCCTTGGTAACCATCTCTCCCCCTCTAATTCTCCAATGAAGTCGCCTCCGATAAATATTTATTTATCCCTTGGTATATTCCTCCCATGATATCACTAGACAATCCCAAACTTTCTTCTTTCTAATTCCCCCTAACCAACTTATGGTGTGTGCGCACATACCTCATTAAACACCTCCACTATTTACGATGATCTTATCATTACATTTCGGCCAGGCGGTGTGCTTATCTTGTGTGACAACACTACAGAGCAAGTGGCTCTTCTAGGTGGGTGGCTGCTTGTAAAGTGCTATGGTCTCAATGCCTTTACGAGGCAGTGATGAGTTTCACGAGCTCTAAACAACATGACACCTATAAACATCGTTATGAGAAATACTATACCGCGGAGAATCTTATTCGGTTATCATTATAATATTGTCTCAAAATTCTCAAACGATTCATTTAATATTTGTGATTTACTTATTTTCTTGTTCACCTGGACCCTGTCTAAAAGATATATTCACATTTGAAGTTCTGATATATATACTATGTTGTTCTCCATCCTGACTTGTTCATGTAATGCATGTTCCTCTGAACTTATGTTTCACCTTTCTCAGATTCAAGAAACTGATGAAGCAAGGAAAAAGTTTTCCAATGCAAAATCTATTTCTTCATCCCAGTTTTTCGGGGATCAGAACAAAGATGCTGATAGTCAAGTTTCTCTTCAAAAGTTCTCTGTAAGTGCCGTAATTTGCGACAATGATAAAATAAATTGTTGTAGGATAAACTAATTTTATGTCACGGCAAGAAAAGAGTACATCTAGTTGGTGGTACTAATGGCTGGAAAGTGGTCAAATTTACATTTGCTGTGTGGATATGGTGGGATGCTCCCTCTTATCCTCCTCCATTCATTCCATTACAGGGAATCCAGCCCTGACATTGAAATAAGCATTCATATCATTAGTTTTCTTCTTCTGTACCACAGCAGCTGTGTTTCAAGTTCTTGTAACAGATAATGGTTTTGGGACACAATATATGAGTTTTCCTATCATATCTTTTAGGGTTCTGCTGCTATATCCAGTGCTGATCTATTTGGCAAAGATCCTGATTCTGCTGTTGATCTCACTGCTAGTGACTTGATTAACAAAATCTCATTCCAGGTACACGTTAATCATTTCTCATAAGCAAAGCATTCAGTTGTACAAATCTTAGTATTTCACATCAAACTTCTGTTATTAAATTTAGCTTCTACAACAGACATTATAAGCGATTAGTTTAATTTTTAAATTTAAATGTTCAAATTTCAGGCACAGCAGGATATTTCTTCCCTCAAGAATATAGCCGGAGAAACTGGGAAAAAGCTTAGTTCTCTTGCATCGTCATTTATGAACGATTTTCAAGATAGAATCCTGTGATGGCTATGTATGTGGCATTTAAAATTGTCCGAATAGTCTATAAATATTGCCAAAATTTGTAGCTGGGATGTAAAAGAGAGTTTGTAGTGGTAAATTTTTAGAAGCCATGAAATAATAATATTAAGAGTTATCCTGCAAGTAGATGTTGGCTCCATGTTGTAGCTGAGAACTTGTATTAACACTGTTATTACATGTTTTCATTATCCTTGTTGAGCAAATGTAGATCTTTTGGTTTTTATTTAAAATTCTACTTTGTAATTTTCATTTTAGATGGGATTCACGGTTCACCTACAATCTTCAATAGTATCAGTTATAGAGTTCCAGATTTCACTGCCCGATTGAAGGAGCATTAATATCCGTTATGCATGATATGAAAAACCTTAATTAATAGGTAGGGGAGGATATGGGAAATTTTTTTGTGTGCGAGATAGTTCGTGATCACCATTCAATTTTAAATACTTAATACTTACACACACCATGCTGAGGCAGGCTTGAAAACTTATTTATAAGGTGATAGGCATACGTTACCGGGTGAAAGAGCATATCCACTGTGACATGTCTGATGATCAGGCTGTTTGTTTTTTTATCTTTCGTAAGTTCCTATTTTTCATCTTTCCAACACCATTTTTTCAGTTTCTAGCTTTTGTTTTGGAGGTTAAAATTCACATACAGAATTGTAACCAATACATGCTATCTAAATGGCAAAACCAAAGTTTAAGAGTTTGGCTTTTCTAGTCTACTTTGCTTAACTTGCATTGTTCATGTAAATCCACAATGTTTATTTTTTGTAATTAAATGCTTTGTCTTCACTTTCTCAAAAAACAAACTAGTGCAATAGAAAAACATCATCTTTCATTACAACAGGCAGCAGATAAAGATATCCATATCTTTCATAATGGTTTTGCCTATGGCTTCTGCTGGTTGCAAGCGATCACTCGCGCAAGGTTTCATACTTCCGGAGGATTCACCCGCTACATTTGAGCTTCCAAAACACGTTGTCATAGTGATGGATGGACTAAAGGAACCTTCATTGGCACTGCTAGAGTGGCTACTTGAGCATTTCGCTGTTCAAGCTCATTGCACTGTCACCCTCCTCCGAGTTGTGCCTTGGCTAACGTTTCCATGTGAGTACAGTAAAAATTTAAGACATGTCAGTATATTAAATTTAAGGCTTGGACCACGAGCTCAACTACTATTAGTTCTTGACAATCTTCGTATGATTAATATTATCGGAGCACTTGGCTCTTACTGAACCACTCTGTTATTCCAAAAATGGGTTTTTGAGTAGGAGGTGTACATGATTTCCATATTGGGTCCTCTTCCGAACACTTTAAGATTTTGGGAGAGTCGTCAACTTAACAGTCATGTTTATTTGTGTGTATATGCAGTTTCTGGGAGGACATGTCATGTACCCAAAACTTCAATCATTGATCGAACTGTGTCGAAAATATAATGTGATTCTGTGATTACTTTTAGCCTTTCATTGCTTTATAGTAGTTAATAATATCACTTATCTCTTGATCATCATTCCTGTTTTTCCTGATGATTAGGTGATCCCGCAAGTTAAAACTCTAATGGGATTCCCTATCCACTTGCTTGTTGGTGAGCAAATCACAAGCCTTCATGCAACCTTGGCAGTAATCGACAGGTAGGCAACTAGAAAGCATTTTAATCAGTTTTATACTTGTGTACAAACTGACTTATAAAGACGAGTAGGCTTATGTGTATCACATATATGTAGACATCATGCTAAAAAGAACCTAGAATACTATGCAGCAAAAGTTCCATGCAACATACTTGCTATGAATCAGGACGGTGAGCTTGACATGATCAAAGCTCGTTCTGGCATCGATGTTGATGATTACAGCATTGGAGACTCGCCTGCTCCTACGCCCAAATTGTTGGTTTCTCATCACTTGTCAATGAAGTTTCTGAAGCAAAAGGAAATGACTGGCAAAGGGACTATAGGTTAGGAGAATAGTTTCTACACCATATCCACTCCGTAAAGAGTTGGATCCTCAATTTCTCTCAATGCAGAATGGCTTGCGATTTCACCATGTATTTTCACAATCATTCTAAAAGTTATCCATGTGTGTGTGCGCGCAAAATAAAGTAACAAGAGTTCCTAGCTGCAAAGGAACCGATCAATAATTAATAACTAAATAAGTACAGGTCTACGATGAACAAGTTACTTGATTTGTACCAAAAACTCGAAACTTCATATGTTTATAACACAAATCTATGCTTGCATATGGTATATGTTTGTGGAATAACTATGTCTATTACATAACACTTCGAATCAGAATTTAACAAGTTCAATAAATGCTTCTAAGGTACATTTACATGACACTCGGGCTGGTGGGGAGGACAAACAAGGGTATTATTGTACTCGCCCCATAATACAAAATTCTCCCGGTTCTTAGTTGTTAAAAAGTTACTATCATCAATATAAATATATATGGTTTTGTACAAGTGAAAATATGAGAGCATTCAAATGGTTCGCATAGTTTCGTTAGCCCTGCCTCTGATACTGTCACTTTTATATCTAAATGGTTCACATAGTTTTGTGTGCTCGCTACTGCTATATATTAATTAGCGAAGCCAGCACGCCAGTTTTTCCGGAACAAGGAAGAGTAAAAAGAAATGTCGATGGAGGGGTTAACTTGAAGGATAATTCTACTGGAGTAGGAGTTATTCATAAAAATGAGTTTGGTGATGTGTTATAAGCAAAGAGTACATTCACACATCCATATCAAGTCCTCTTTAGTTGAGTTCTATGCAGCCAAACTGGTAGCTCTGGAGGTTCAGCATAGCGAGTTTACTATTGTTTGGAGAGAAAAAAACTCTAGCAGTGTAGTGGATATGCCTCTTTTCTTGGTAACAAGTTGTTGAAGGTTCGAACGGATGCATGTGAAAATATTTAAATTTATGCAATTAACCATTATCAAGAAATATAGAAGGAACTTTTACATTTTTTATATTTCCATCAGATCCCTCCCCAACTATGTATACATTTCTTTTTGATTCTTTAGACGTGTGGAGATGTTTGGGCCAATGATTCGCCTTTATTAACTCTTGTGTTATATGATCCGGCAGTTTCAGTATAAACTTATCTTCTTCCTCTATACTTGTGAAAATTGAGTGCCCTGTTGTATTAGACCTTCCAATAAAATCATTCGTCTCTCGAGGCCCTTTTTCTCCATGATCTGTTCCTCTTTTCTCTTCCTGATCGTCTTTTATAGTAATGGTTACACTATCTTTTCTTGTATCTTCTTCGTCATAAGATGGAGTATAAGGTGGAGTACCTTCCCCTAAAAGCAACTCAAGATTTCGTCGACAAACAGGACATGTTTTATGCATTTCAAACCAAAGGTCAATGCAATCTTGATGGAAAGCATGGAAACATTTCTTTACCAGTCGAATAATATGATCGTCTTCAAACTCAAGTAAACAAATGGCACATTCTAGACTATACTTTGCTCGTCGATATTCTTTCACAGATGAATAAGTGAATGTGGGAAATGTGTTTACAATTGTAGGATCAAGGCCTGGATTAGCTGCATTGGTAGCATCCGCGGCACTGTGAACAGGACTTCTCTGCTGACCGAGTCTTGATTCTAATAAACTTTGAAATAAACATTTACAGAAGTAGAGTGTGAAAAAACCAATAAGTAAAAAGACAAGTATAATTATGGTTACAACTACGGTGAGGGGTGGTGATGTATAGTAATGTGCTGTTATGCGTGCATCGTCATTGGTATTGCTTGGTGGCATTTTCCGATGGCCGGAGAGAGTGGTGCCCAGCCAAAGATTGGCTAATATGTTGAGCTTACATTGAACAAAGTTACTAGGTTATGAACAAATACTTGGCTTTGGAAGGAGCCATGTAAAATGTATGTTTTTTAAATGGCTTGTTGGCATCGAGTGAATGAGAAAAGAAAAAAGGAATGGTTGGTATAGTATAAAAATTACAAGTGATGAAGTTTTGGTTCGTGGACAATTTGTTTTTGCACCTACGGTCAGAATGAAGTCGTTGAGCGAGTCCTTGTGGAGGAATTTTCTCTAACATGATACTTTGAGTATGGACAATCTAATATATAATGTCCATTTGTAGGCGAAATATATGGCTATATTGGTGTACATACATGTAACATGTACACAAAATGCGATAACAAATTAACAAGGATACCATATTTCATGCATTCACGCTGTCAAATTCACAATTCTATTAGGCTCTGTTTATGAATATGAATTTCATTTAAAATTCTGAATTTAATCAAATAATATATTTGAGTGATCATAACAATCTGAATTTGGATTTCATCTGAATTCCAAGAAATTCAAATATTAGTATAAATATAAGAATTTGAAATGGCAACTCAAATCCTGATATTTGAAATAAAATCAAAATTCCCAAATATAATCTTAAATTAATCCGATCTGATCTATTACATCTGTGAGCATAAAATTCTCATATCAAATGAATTTTAGCTCGAATCCATATTTCGCAAGCATAAAATTCACATATTCCAACTTTTTCAGAACCAAGAATTTTATTTATATCACGTAGCTTACATGTAATATGTACATGCTGTCTGAGTTATTTAAATTCTGATACTCTAATCTGCTTTCTATACATGAATAACATAATTAAATAAGTGAATTGCTCATATTAGTTAGTACCGGTCGTACTTAGACGTAACGTAATTGTGTATTACTTTCTCCGTCTTTATTTAATAGTTTCTTTTCTTTCTTTTTTGAAACACATTTAATCGTTTCTTTTAAAAAATATGTATTTTAAGAAATATTTAGTTCTTTAATTTATTTCCATATTTACTCTTAATTATTACATTAAATAATGAAATTAGTTGTAAAGTCAAATAATGAAAATATGAGGAAGAGTAGTTTTGGAAAAATCTGTAAAAAAAAATGTATTGAACATAAGCCAGACAGCTATTTAGGAATAATTTTTTTTTTTCAAAAAGACAACTAAATAGAGGAAGGAATATTATGTAAGCGCCTTTTCTTTTTGTGGGCATAGAAATAGAGAAAGATAATAGCCATAGTTTAATCTATCAAGTTAGTTCTAAAGGGTTAAAAAAGTCGTCTTACCAATGAAGTTGTTAGAATTAGAGAAAGATAATAGGCATAGTTCTTGTCAATTTAGTTCTGAAGAAGAAAAAAGTTCTTATCAATTAAGTTGTGTTCCTCACCAGACACTGATGAAAGATTATCAATCTCTTCGCTCACTAATGAAAGATTATCGAACTCCTATTGAATCTGAATCACAGACATGACAGGGCAATGAAAAATGACAACCATACAAGACATTCAGCAAAATAGGCTACATATATAAGCATATGGCCTGCATAATAGAAGACAGACAAGCAAAACAATTCATGTTTGCTACATTTGTCACAGAAACTGTCGACAAAACTTCAGTCATCGTCAGACTGCACAGAACAAGCACCCAAAATATAACAAGCACCCAAAATATCCAAAGGAACGGAGTAAGCAAGGGAGAGTCAAAACTTAGAACCATGTATTCTAATAAAATTTCTTCATGTAGATGAAACTTAATTAAACAACGTCTTCTCAGAAATCTTCATACATGGATACCTTCATTTAGATAAAAACTTATTAAACAACGTCTTCTAAGATATCTTTGAACATAATGGCAAGACCACATTTTCTCAATTCAAATCCTATTGTTACATTTCCTTGCTCCGTTTAGTGGTCACAACCATGGATGATATTCTCTCACCGTAAGGAGATATTTATTGTGATCAATTAAGGTCCTCGATCCAATCACCATATATTAAGCTAATCTTGTCTGGACCCTTCCACTTTTGGGGTCTCTGCTCTGTCCACTGCACTACATTGGCCAACCTCTGTGAGGGACCTCCAATATGATAATTATCCGAATGAGAAACTGAAGCAACTAGATTATCAGCTGGAGATTTTGAAGACACCATTCCCTGTTTTGCATCCAAAGGTGATGAGAAGTCTTTGCCTTCATTATCCATAAGCCCACCACCATAACGGTGCAGTTCTGTGACAGGAAATCCACACAGACATGAGATTACAGCATAAAGTACGTTACAAGTTTTAGATCCAAGGGTATAAAATTTAAGCAACATGCCCAAAGAAGAAGCCACAATATTCCATTGTTGAGATAATTATTACACAAGACAAGAACAATTCAGCAATCTATCTATAAATGAAGCGGCCAAGAATAGTAGCAGTACTAGTAGTAATATAAGAAACCTATTGACTCCTGAGCTTAGGACCAGAATAGAGGGGAGTTACAAAGCGGTTTCCGAATTCTGACTTTTGGACAATAATAAGGTCATTTGACTTCTGAGCTTATGTGATGAGAGCATAATTCGAGCTTGTTTGCGTGTAACCTGAATATAAAATAAATGACGTCCATCTCTTTTGGAGTTTCCCCAATTCTCTAAGCCTCTATCATACTAAAAATTCTATTTACTACACACCTAATTATTCGTCTAATATCTTCTTGTTCTATATGATTTGTTCGATCCTCTCCATATTCCACCTTTGATTTTCAGTCCTTGACATAATCCACAATAAACATGGAATCCATGACAATTAAATGCCTGGACAATGTTAGGTACTAAAATGCGGGAACAGCAAATTGGACTAGATTGGCAAGTTATAAAGCAGTCCTGTTCAGCACAAAATTGTAGCTTTTTAAAACTAAATGTAAATTTATTTGTCCTCACTGCCTAGTATAACATTATATTAAATTTTAAAGCATGTCATAAGAATCAGTAATTGCATTTTTATCTTTGCTTTATTCAGAGTGCACCGACTCTATTCCTAACATTTGGGAATTTGACCTTAAAAGGTCAAGATAAACTCTTTGAAGAATTTCTAAAGGTAATGATATATGGTAATCCTACGGCAATGCTGGCAACAGGTTTTCCACGAATTAGAAGTGCAGTTGGCTTAATTAGAAAGATGGGTGTTAATTGTAAATTAGACAAAAATGATTTTCTACACAAGAAAGCACGCTTGAGGGCAGCCAGATAATTTGGAGTTCATGAAGTCGATAAGAACGAAATGACTAATTGACTAGTCACAAGCAAAAAAAAGCAAGCGAAGTGTAAAGGATGGAGAAGCCTGTTATAAGATCCACTTGGATATCTATAGATAGAGCTCATAGTGCAGGTTCTCCAAGTTGTGTTTCACAATTGAGCAAAGAATTTAGTCATTAGTTCAGCACTTCAGCATTACAAACGTAATATGGATTTATATATGACAAAAAAGCATACTCCCTATTTGGGAAAAAATGCAGTCAGAATGCTTTATATGGAAACACAATGAACATTACAGAATATGCAGTCCATAGGATATCCATGCATTTACTATTTACCAAATGATTACAAATCATAGAGAGACCTTAACACAACTCAGTAAGTAACCAGAAATTAATTTTTGATACTTCTATAAAGAACATGCTCATTGTCATCACGGCCATGACTTGACACACTGAAAAACAACTAAATAATCAGACTCCTACTTGTTCAAAGATTCAAACAGTTGATGGTGTCAATATTATATGTGCAGGTTAGCAATTAAGCAATGCATATAACTTTATAATGCTGCTACAATATCAACACACATGCTAGAAACAGAACCCACCTTCTTTAATTGCTAATTAAGAAAAGATATCAGAATTCACAATAAGTTCATACCTTCGGAACCATGAGCAAAATGACACTTATTACCAAACGGGCAATACCCTGTCTGTTCCCATTTGTTACAAATTCTTGTTTTCCAATTAGAAGGTTTCAATGTTGATGGACTTGGAACATTCCCGCCTGAGTTAACAGTTCCACCACTATATCCACCACCAGACCCAGGACCCAAACTTATTGCCACACTTTCACGAGCTCTTGATTGCTCATCATGAACAAAAGTGCAATTATCCCCATACGGACAACCTTCTTCAGTAAAAAACTTTTTGCAGTGTCGCCCCTTAGAAGACCTCTGCAATTCTGGTGGAAAAACATTAGAATCCAATGAAGGAATCTGAAACTCTTCCCTTGGCTCGGACGATATGCCCTGTTCTTCTTCATGAGCCGCCACAATTTCCTGCCAGTTGGGAGGCGGTCTTCGTAGTTCTTCAATGCTATGTGCAAAATTACAATTAGTAACGTAGGGACAAGTCCCAGCACGAAACTTGCAACAAAGTTTGGTCTTGAAGAACATCTTCCCTATTGCCTTTGACCGGTTATTCGACTGCAAATCTCCTGATTGCGCATTTCTCAATTTCTTAGTAGGAGGCTCACTTCCCGATCGGCTCTGCAATTGCTTCCCATCATAATTCGAATTAGCATCAACAGAAGCCTCTCTATTCCACGCCCCGTAATCTTCCTCGGTTGCCCAAATCGCCTGATCAGCAGACCCCGAACCCCACTTATCAATATCATTCATTTGATTACTAGGGATTATATGAACCACGTTACCACTTTCTCTACCGTAATCCATTACCCCAAGATTTGTACTTTAAATCAAGTAATACAGATTACCCCAAATGCCAGACAAACAAACCCCAGCTCTTATATGAAAGATGTCAACTTTATCTCAAGATAAATAAATTAAACAAACTAACACCCAAGATAAATTACCTTATTGACTAATCAAAATTTACACAAACAAACCCTAGCTCTTACAGTAAAGATATCAACTTTATCCCAAAATGTATAAATTAAACAAACTAACACCCAAGATTAATTACCTTATTGACTAGTTCTTGCAAATATAGAAATCGAATTTAGACGAAACAAACCCTAGCTCTAATAGGAAAGATATCAACTTTAGCAAATTAAACAAACTAGGAAACTAAGATTGACAATCTTGATGACTAATTCGTGCATATACATACAAATTTATATGAAAAATGCGATAGAAACAAACAAACCCTAGCTTTTATAGGAAAGATAGCTACTTTAGCTCGAGCCAACTATTATTAAAGTGAAATGAAACAGCCGGAGAAGAGATGGACTTCGTGCATATATGATAGAGATTCAAATATAATAATACTTATACTATTAAAATCAGAATAATAATAATTTACTGTCGGTTGTGTATAATAGTTAGATTATTAAATTTGGGGAATGCCTTTTTTACCTTTTTTAGAAAAGGAGGAATCTTGTCTACTCTATAAAGGTATTCAGTGACACGCATAAGTCACATGCGTCCCTATTATTTCTTAAATATATATAGGTAATTAATGGAACAGCTTATAAGCATTATATTTGTTATTATAAACTAGCTTATATTCCCTGCTATACATAAATTTTCTTTTTTATAATAATTTTATAGTCAAAATTTTTAATTTTCAAAAAGTTTATATTTGTTTATTTTAATATTAGAATTTAATATATTTTCGTTATTGATATTTATTTATAATCAAATTTTAATTATTTTGTTCACAAAAAAAATTAAATTAGGAATATTATTGAGTTAATTAATCTTGTATTTATGAGGATTCAAACCTTAATAAATAAAATAAATAACTAATAATATATAAAAATTTACCCTTTTATCCGTAACGACCAAACCGTATTAACTTCATGACGACCAAACTATATTAACTCGCCTATTTCAATTATATATTGAATATAATGTGACTTGAATGCATCAGTAAAATAACTATAATACTGAGGACTCGAACCATAACTTTCCAACAAGGTGAGTCATAACCTTAGAACTCGTATTACTCCCACGTTGATGTTTAATCATTCATATTTACTTATCAATCATTAAATGGATTTGATTATGCAAATTTTATTATATATGGAAAATTTTAGCGACTTCCACTTTAATAGGCATAAAACAAAAATTTAAATGACACGGATCATCTTTATTACCTTTTGACAAATAGATTATAGAAAAAGTATTTCTAATATATGCCCGTGAATATGAATTAACAACAACTTTTTGATTAATTGACAATTTCTATTAATAATGATTTGTGTGTATACACAGGGAATTATATATGTGTGCATCATTTTTATAACATTTATCTACTCACTCAGAATGCAATTACATTACTCTTACATTATATTATTCAAACAAAATAAATATCTCCCAATACATTTTTTTTAACTGAAAAAAATAAATACATTATTTTTTACTTTTTCTTTACCATCGGTCATCAGATGAAAAAATAATTAACACATGAAAACTTTAATATCCCAATAAAACTATAAACAAATATATATAATCAGAATATAATCAAAATGCACCGAAATCTTTGTAAGAAAATCTCTCCCTACAGATGCATACACCCCTCGAATAAATAAATCTCACTCTGTAGTCTGTATGTATATTTTCCTCTCGAGTCATAAAAAATCAAAGCGATCAAGCAAAGTCGACGCTGCCACAAATCTGCCCACACTTGTTCACGACTCCCGAGACAACATATACATACGACCAAGCTGTATGTAGATGGCGATGACGACGACACAGTTCTCAACAATTCCAACCGATTTATTCTACTGATCTTGCTCTCTCTACTCAAGTATGCTACTACTACTTGATTCTCTCCGGATCCGCCCCGATTTTTTCGCAATCTCACTATTTAGGGCTTTGTCAAGTCAATTGTACCGAGACTGTCGCGATTTTCTCGCAAATTGTGAATTTAGGGCTTTTTGAAGTCATTTGTACTGATATTTATTGATTTTGATCGATTAATTGTTTAATTTTGCGTGTTTTTAGGTTAATCGGTGATGGCCGCTTCTCCGGTCAAGTTTCTGTTTGGATTTCTGTTCATTTCCATCATTTGTTGGCTACTGTTTATGTAAGTATGAATGTATGCATATGTATATGCATATTTGTAGTTTAGTCAACTGAATAGGTTAATGATGCATAATTAATGCTATTTATATGTATATTTTCTTGATTTTGTTGTTTAGTTGGTTTCGGTATTTGTATTTTGATGAGTTACTTCGATTACTCTGTGGTACGTGACTACACAACTTGGGGTATTTTGTCAAATTGAAAGAAATGAAGAGTTAAGTGTAGTGGTTGTAGATCAAGATAATTTGGGTTATAACAGGGAGTGGAAGTAGTAAATAGAAATAGTAATAGTGCCAACTGCCAGATTTGGATTATTTCACTTGGGATCCACGGACATGATTACGTCAGAAATAACGTGCACGTGTTAAAACTATGCCATCATTTATTTCTCTTTGCCTTTGAAAGCTAGTAGAGTTTTCCACTGCGGAAAGCAACATAAGTTACAGGGAACTCATTATTTTGATAGTTGAGCTCTTAATTATATTATTATATTATATTTAGCTAGAAGACTTGAGACGTCTTAGACTTGAGTATTACAAAGCATTAGTAATGGTAAGGTTTAGAAGTCTTTTTTATATACAACTTTTACTATATGTTAATACTATAAAGATGAAAAGTTAAATAAGATTGTGCTTTTATCTCTTGTGGTGTATATGGTGATTGAACAACTTAGCAGATATCAATTATGTGTAAAAACTTTATTGGGACTTTCCCGCCAAACAATATATCTTTTCCTTGTGGATGATTGATTTCATCCATGTACCTCACACCATTTTTTTTGTTTTTGGTGCAACTTGAGTGAATTTTAACTTAATAACTAAACCATGATTCAGCGATGATCATATTATAGAACCAGTGTTAATTAAATTAATTAATTACTGCATATATGATCAGATGCTAGCAAATGGAAGTAGTACTTTGAATTGATTAATATTGTATTATCATTAAGTTTTTGTTGACGTATGTCACGATTACATGCTATTATTGTTTATTATATTAGTCATGACGATTTAGTTAATCCTTCTGGGCGCCAACACTTATTGCACATTGCCTTCAGATTTGCTTCCAGGTTGGTGGCATGGATTTTAAGCCGGACTATGGGAGCATCTGTAGAATTTCGAGTAGGTGGATGGAAATGTGTCAGGGATGTTGTTGTGAAGTTCAGAAAGGTAGACTATTACTTTGTCTCTAGATTAATCTCTTACTTGTGCCATGGTCATCTGCACGTTATGTGTGTATTGATCATTTTGCAGTATCCGGGACTACACTTATACAGTTATACTACACTTTCAGTGTGCTTGGAAGCACAATAGATTATATTGGGTGAAAAACAGTGGTGGAATGAATAATTAAGAGAGTACGAGAGATATACAATCTGAAAGAAGAATGATACATCTCTTGTATATCTATCTGATTCTTTTAAATATCTCTGTCCTCTGTCACTTTTCAACCAATTATATCAAATATTCGATTCTGAATTCCAATAATGCAAATTAAACATAGCTACCATAAGATGCACCTGGCATACCATAACCAAACAATGACATGCCAGTGTTCTTTGGAATGATACTTTGTTCCAGATGGATTTTTTGCTTCATGGATATAATTTTAGCATTGCCATCTTAAGTTGATTATTAACTTAATAGAATGGATCATTAAGTCATATCTTAACTTGCATTCCAAAATATTTATTTGAAATATTCTCTTCATAAATAAGTAAAAAAAGGGATAAAGTTGTATGATCAGATTTAAGTTATATTTCCTTACGAATACATAACTTTGCTGTAACTTTTTCCTGCTATTTGCATCGCTATCATGATAAAGTGATTAAATCCCAAATTCTCAATTATAAGCTTACAATAGTAGAAATCTCAAACCATTTTTCCTTGATAAGTAGGAAAGTGAGCCTTGATGTTTTCTTTTTTAAAAATATAACGGTGATCACCTGTTGCATCCATAAAAAAAATAACACTTACAAATTAACCAAATTCTGTCAACACCACAATGATAGTTTTATATAAGGATTAAGGTGAGCAGAAACAAATTGAAATCTATTTTGTCACTATTTGTTTATCTATGAATCTCATTTATACAAGTACAGACTGATATAGAAGATGCAAGTCCTTAAACCTTGTAAAAGCTTCCCTGATATATTCTGATCCTTTATGTCAACTGAATAACAATCTACACACACATAGCAAGCTGCTGGTCCATATGCTATGGGTTGCTTTGTGCAAAATCCTGTCTTTTGTACTTCATTTATTCTGGATTTATATTTCTTACTTCTTGAATACCATTTACAGTGCAATTGAAAAGCTTTGTTAGGCCCTTTAGATGTTGATTTTAATGTAGCTCTAATGCAATTTGTATTTTTGCAGATAAGCTGTGAGTTCATATGTTTTTCTTATTTTACCTGGTAATTGCAGGGTCCTGTTGAATCACTCTCTGTTGGTGAAATAAGGCTCAGCCTACGGCAATCTTTGGTCAAGCTTGGGGTTGGTTTTCTTTCCAGAGACCCAAAGCTACAGTGGTTGATATCCGACCTAGAAATTGTTTTCAGATCTTCTAATAAAGGCACCCAAAAAACTGGATCTCGAAAGTCTTTCAGTTCTACCAAATCTGGCAGAGGAAAATATTTTGTTGTTGCTAATATAGCAAGATTTTTGTCAGTATCCATAACAGAGTTGGTTATTAGGGTAAGCAATATGGTATTATACAAACGCGTGCACTCACACACATGCACAACTTCTGTGCAGATTGCTTAGGATTTTGTGCTTATCTTCCAGTAGTTGCTTGTTTGTTCATTGTTTTCTGTGCATTATTGTGTTAAAATCTTCATCATTTTAGTGCTTTTATTAAAAAGTTTACTAGTCATGTACTTGTTCCTAATTCACTTCCTGCTGTTTAGAATATCTCTTACTCTTAAATTGTATTACAATTCTTCTTGAAATGTGAAAGTGTGTTGAGAAATAGTAGCCTGTATATTTTATATCATGAGGTTTCTAGTGTACTTATTAGCAAGCTCTTATATTTCGTCTTACTTATAGATATGGACTTTGGTGGTAATTATCAAGTACTCCATTCTTACTGAAATGGAGTAGAATTAAACCCCAAAATGTTAAATGTCCATAATAAATAAGCAGAGAGGCTACTGTTTATGAGATATGTTCTAGATACCTTTACAACTGTTATGCTTTACTTTAATTAGTTTTAGCGCTGTGTAAGAAATGGAAAATTCAATGCAGTTACAAACATGTTTATCCAAGCATATGAATTAAGAATCTTTGCATATCCTTATAATAATATATTATGATATGTAGGTGTGCATGTACATTTTTCGTGGTATCAAAACTCAGTAATGAATACTGAATGCCTAGATAGATAAAAAATGTTAATCTGCGCACACGTGTTGCTTGTGCAGTATCTCTCATCAATATACATTATACATACATTCCCATCAGTGCAAATTAGTGTTAGAAATTAATACAAAATGAAAGTGATTATGGTTAAAAGAAGAATTCTAGTGCTTACATGAAGTAGATAAATGTTGGAAGCATACGAAGAAATGAAAATAGGAAAAAATCAGAAACAAACACCACCAAATCCCTAATGACATTCACAAGTGAATCCATACACTATAGAAGCTGAACTAGATGCAATAGCGGTTACTGCACTTGTGGAACTTATATTTTTAATGTAGAGGGATAAGTTGAAGGTGCCATTTTAATTTTGGAGAAGAAAATTTTGATTTAATGGATTCAACAGTGAACAATGGAAAGATTTTCAGAAAGTATCATGCTTTGTTAGTGAGGAGTGAGGAATACTGTTGCTGGTAATATCGAGTGAGGACACATTCTCGATAACCCCCACATGAAAATATTTTTCGGCATATTATAATAGATGTATACATTTAATATGGTTTTTAAGTTTTAATGTGTATGTTGCAACTTCAGTGGCAGACCATCTGAGGAGGGATTAAAAGTTGTTTATCTACCCTTCACAGATAAATCTCTCTGTGTGCGTGCATGCACTCATGTGTGTACTGCGGTTTATATTGAACATAGAATGATTATCCCTTTCTTTAAATAATTGTTTTCTCATCTTTCTTTCTTATAGTTCTTCTCCTATTTGGTTACTGATTTTTATTTGATTTGAAATTAGTTATGATCTAAACTTCTGATGAGTTGTTGCAGTCATCACAAGCCACAATCGAAATTAAAGAATTGGGAGTTGATGCATCTAAGGATGGTGGATCCAAGCCGGCCCTCTTTGTGAAGCTGCACCTTTTACCCATTGTTGCCCACTTGGGTGTAGCACGGGTTAGTTCTGATCAATCATCAAGTTTTAGTGGTGCGGGTTACAGTTATGGTTACCAGGCTTTCTCAACATTGACAGAAAAGGCTCCTGTTCCTTTCCTGTGTGAAGAGTTTTACCTCTCATGTGAGTTTGGTCATGTAAGGTTGGTTTTCTTTTTGTTTCTTTACCTTTCTTTGCCCATATTATTCTATAAGTTGCTTAATTTGGTACTTATTGAACTTGAAAGTTGTACAAAGGATTTAGTAATTTGCCAAGTTGTTCTGGGCACAGGGATGCAGGTGTAATTATTAAGAATGTGGAAGTTACGAGTGGAGATGTCTTTTTAAACTTAAATGAGGAGCTGTTCCGTAAAAGAAATAGTCCATATGACGCTTCGTCTCATGCTGATGAAGCTCATATTGATTCCAGTACTCTGAAATTGCCACATCAAAAGCAATCTCCTCTTTTTGCCATCACAAAATCTTTGTTTCCAGAAAAGGTACATGGCATACTTATGTTGTTCATGTTGCTTGGAGTCGATACTTGATGGATATATTTATGCATCGTTTCTGGTCCTGATTGCATGAATAGCTGTACTTGTTTCAAAGTTGACTGAGAAATGGAAAAGAAACGAAATTGTTCATTTAACTAATACAAAATATCTTTAATACTTGCCTATAGGTTTCCTTCTGTTTACCAAGATTGGATGTGAAGTTTGAGCATCGAGGATATAATCTAATGGCAGAAAATAGTATTATGGGTATTCAACTGAAAAGCTCCAAATTTCGATCTGTTGAAGATGTGGGAGAGAGTACCCGCCTTGATGTTGAATTGGATTTCAGTGAGATTCATGTATGTATAAGGTGTATTAAGTGTTAGTATTATTTACTCTTTATGATTTACATATTTGTTTTCATTGTCTGTTTTTTACCACAGCTTGAAAAATGACTACTTATGTTGATCTTACTGTGTCATTGCAGCTGTTTAAAGAAGATGATATTTCTGTTTTGGAGATTTTAAAACTTGATGTTATTTCTTCAGTTTATGTTCCATTACAGGTTTGTCCTTGTAAATTTAAGTCTAAATTATTATTTTTAGCAGTTGTTCGACATATGTTTTCCATGCTTGTATTATCTGACATAATTTTGTGAACGTATATCTTATCTAACACTAGTTAAGACAAGAATACAAGACTTTTATTTTATACTATTATACTGTATGTTAACTATGTTTTGTTACTGCTGGACATAAAATTATTTCCATTTACAGTTATTGTTTGTATCCAATAAATATTACATTTATGCTATCTTGAACTTCTTAAATTTTAAATGATACTATTTTGTTTAAAATTTACATCCATAATAGTATAATACTGGTATTTTGTAATGCGCCTAGGTTGGTGAATAGTGTTTGCCATGAGATCATGGAAACTCATGTCCCCACTTTCCACATGACTCACTTCTTTTTACTTTATGCCCCTTTCCTTCAATATTATTATGTTTTAACAAGCAATATATCCCTTTTCAGTGATAAATTATATTATGATATTCGTTTATTCATTACTGAAGAAACAGTATATTGAACCATCAAATATTAAAGATAAGAGATAAGTTTCATGTATACGATTGTCGTGTTGGCCCAGTGGTTTAGGTGCCCAATTCATTCCCAAGAGGTCATGGGTTCGACTCTCGTATCCGACATGCAAGAGGTCATTTTCTAGGAAACAGCCTGTCTACTCTTATGAGTAGGGGTAAGGCTGTACATCCTATCCTCACACCCTACCCTTCAAGAGCGGGATAAGAATGTAGTACGTCCCTTATCCCTTTTAGCCAAGTGTCATATATATATAAATATATATATGTGATCTTTTCAAATACTTTTATAGTAAATTATTTGGAGGAAATATTAATTTGTAATTTGTACTGAGTAATTAGCTTTTCATCAAGGGCTCTACTTAATAACTTCAGAGTCGGAGAAATCATCATTTTCATATTTTATACTAGGCAGTAATTATTAAATTTCTGGAGGATGAGATATGTGAATTTAAAAACAATAAAGGTTTGAGCGTTTTGTTTCTGAATAGGTTCCTTGATTTTTTTTTATATATTGTGTTGAATACGTGTATCATTTGGTGTCAAGAGGACAAAATTCTTGTGACGTTTTGTCTACACTCAATTTCCGGACTATATATCGATGCAATTATATCCTATATATAATAAGAGTAAGAGGGATCTTATCCAAATACTACCAAAGGTCAAGAGTTCGATACTCATTAACAACTTATTTAAATTTCAAAATTTATAATTATAAAAATACTAATTAAATAATATCTATAATATACAATTATAGAAGCGAGGGATTCATTGATCTGAGTCGAGGCCCAACTATAAGCAAACTATAAGCAGACTAACTATAAGCAGACTGCAATAATCAATCATGCACCCATATAAAGTGGACCATTTGATTTTTGTTTCAATATGTTCGATGGGGTCATTATTGATTAGTTCGAGAATAAATAAATGAATATTATATCTTATATATAATAAGATTAAAAGAGATTTTATTTAAACACTGTTAAAAGTCAAGAGTTCGATATCCATTAACAACATATTTAAATTTCAAAATATATAATTATAAAAATACTTATATAAATTTAATATTCAAATTTAATTAACAATATATTTAAATTCAATATTTATATTTAAAAACAAAATCTCAATAATATATTAAAATCTAATATTTATTTTTTATCTTTATAATATTAATAAACATTTAGAATTAAACTTATATAATCGTATCATTCATCTAATTAAATAATATTTATGATCAAAATCCTCTTATCATCAATATCATCATTAAACATCTTGCCATATTATAATTTGAGATCCTATGAAGTGACAAAATAAAATAATTAAAAAAATTCAATTAATGCACGGGGAGGGGAGGAGTAGAGAACAAGGGTGTACACGGATCGCGTTGGGCGGGTTAAGCGATTTTAACAACCCAATCCAATTTAATCGGGTTTGTAAATTTTCAACCAAACCCATAAAAATAGAATTTGTAAACCAATCCATTTAATGTATTTCAGTTTGGATCGGTTTGATCGGGTTAATAAATATATAAATAGTTTTTTTATCAGAAGAAATAAAACTGAAAATGAAAATTCAAAACAAATTGGAGAGAGTTTTAATACTGTAATACAAATATACAATAATAGTGTAATGGACTACTGGACTGTGGAGTGTGAACTAATACTAAATGTTAATGGGTTAGATTGATATATTGGACATTTGGGTTATTTATTAATTATCTTATTTTTAATCAGGTTGGGTTGGATTGGACCAGATTTTAAAAATAGAAACCCATATCCAATCCATTGAAACCGGGTTGATGTTTTTTCAATTCGAGTATATATCGGGTTGGAAAAAGTCGGAATGATCGGTTTGGTTTATATTGGTCGGGTTGGCCAAATCATGTACACCCCTAGTAGGGAAGATATAAAGAATAGATAATTATGAAGTTACTTCATACTTTGATGCAAAAATAGAATACAACATCAAAGTGAGAAATTTTTTAATATTTTTTCTAAAATATTGTATCTCAAATTGATTTTTAGGTAATTTTTGTGTACTCTAACAAGTTAAACCTATTAGATATTATAGAAGAGCAGAAAAATTATTCTTTGTATTAAATTTTTATATACAAGTTTAATTTAAATATTAATAACAATATACTTATATAACGTTTAATACAGATAAAATAATAATAATAATAATAATATTATAATAATTACAATATTTAGTAAATGAGTTATAATTTTATATAAATTAAAGAGTTTGAATGTGATGAAATTGATATTTAAAATTAATATTATAGTTTAAATATAATATTAGAAAACATGAGGTTAGCGAAAAAAAATGGGTTAATCAAAGATTCGTGAGTTAACAAAAAAACTGAATAACCAAAAGTTTGATTTGATCAAATAGACTACAAAATAACTCAAATTCGATTATAATTATATCATTTATATCCTTTAAGTGTACGATAAATTTTATCCAAATATTAAAAAAGTCAAGTATTCGTTACTCATCAATAATTTATTTAAATACAATTTTTATAATTTCAAAAACATTCATATAAATTTGAGATTCAAATTCTTAACCAAATATTAAAATTGAGTATATATATATTATAATGTATATAAGAATAATAATAATAAATATGTTATAATTTTCTTATTTATTTTTAATTATTTTTTAATAGATGTTTTAATTATCACACAAATTTATTTTGAATTCTTTATAATTTTCTTATTTATATTCAATTCAATTGATATATGAATATATAATTTCAACATGTTAAAAAATATTATAATTATAATATATTAAAATTTCTTAAAATGTTAGTAATTTTAAAATAAATAATTAAATTAAATAAAAAAATGTTTTTGCATCGCTATTTAATCAAATAGATTAAAAATATTTCAAGTTCGATTATAATTATATCATTTAAGCGTACGATAGATCTTATCCAAATATTACAAAAATCAAGCATTCGTTACTCACCGATAATTTATTTAAATACAATATTTATAACTTTAAAAATATTAATATAAATTTGAGTTTCAAATTCTCAACAACATATATATTAGATGATGATGATTATAATAATAATATAATAATAATATAATAATTATAATAATTATAATAAATATTTTATACTTTATTATTTATTATTATTTAATTATTCTTTTAATAGATATTTTGATTATCGCACAAATTTATTTTAAATATTTTATAATTTTTTTATTTATATTTAATCTAATTGATATATTAATATATAATCTAAACATTTTAAAATTACAAAAATGTTAGTAATTTTAAAATAAATAATTAAATTAATAAGAAAAAAATGTCCGTACATCGCACGGGTTAAAATCTAGTATTATTAAAGTATGGTTAAAGTATGGCAACCAAGGTTGTAAGGTAGCATGGTTTTTAACCAGACATGTAATTTCCATTGTCTGGTCATCAGTATCTTTAAGTATCTATTATTTATATTCGGAGATGACAATTGTCGCTCATACATTGAGTCAGAATGTAGATCTTCTGGTTTGTTTAATGGTGCTCGGTCAATATTAAAATTTGGTTGTGTGAGGTTGGAGGAACTTTCGTCCAAAGGAGCTAGGGTTTACCATCAAGAATGGACTTCAAAAGTTTGCTTTTCTGAAAAATGTCTTGCAAAAATGGTTGCACAGTTTGCTTGATGTGAAGGTTTGGCATTACACTTTGTTTGCCCTTTTGGTTTAGTTTGGGAGCTAAGTATTAGTTTAGTTTGGAGTGAGCTGGTGTAAGTTCCGGATATGTATTAGTGCTTTACTGCTTTACTTAATAAACTATGATGTTTTCATTTATCAATTGCATTATAAAAAGCAAACACACCAGTACTTATTATGTACGTTGTGCTACTAATTTCTTTATAATCCTTATTTACTGGGTCCAGCAATATGTATATGTAATATGTAACCTGAGTCCCATTCTTAGTCCGCATCAAACTTTAGGGCCCGAATCTGCATCAAACATAAGCTTGGTATAGTGGTCCGAGTGCCACAAATTTAGGACCTTCCAAGCCCACACCACTCCCCAAAATTTCATGAATTTATTTGGTGCACTTAGTAGACTAGTAATTGATTTTTGTGTCCGATGTGTTTGGATATGGAACTTGGATGTTTCAGTATAATTTTACAACACTCCTTGCAACCCGAGCAAACTATCCCATTCCACTTTTCAGTATTTTCTTCTGTAAGTGTTGCCATGTTATTAGTTGATGAACACATGTTATGATTTTGATTTGTGTCATTTTTCATTTACATGTTTTAGGATGCTTTGATTTCAGCCTACTTCGCCTATCAGATCTGAAGTTGATGTAAAGCTAGGAGGTACCCGATGCAATCTTGTTATGGGTAGATTAAAGCCGTGGATGCAACTTTGGACCTCCAAAAAGAAGAAAATGGTTCCTCGCGAGGAAAATCCTATTCCTGAAATGTCGCAGTCAACCGAATTAAAAGACGTCATGTGGACATGCACTTTATCTGCCCCAGAAATGACTATTGTGCTCTATAATCTAAATGGTTTGGCAATATATCATGTAAGTTGTCTACTAAATACCTATGTGTTCTACTTTGCCTGCAGTATTGAATTTTGACATTCCATTCTTCATTTGAAAAATTTAAGACTCTTTGCACAGTTGAATCTAAATCGGTATAGATATCTACATGCTATCTGTTGTACATGATACATTTGAGTAATCGGTAAATCGGCGGTGTAGTCTACCAGTGGAAACTTTTATTATAACGTATGTGCCCGTTTGACTTGCTTTAAGAATAGTTAATATAAGATATTGTCAAATCAAATTGCAAAATTAAGATAAGTCAAATAATATGTAGCTCCTTGATACGTTTTGATATTTAACTTACAATTTAGAACTTTTAATTTTCAACTTGAAAAATTTATCTGACAAACAGCCATTTAACAAATTGAATTTAAGCTGCTTCGACAAACACACTGATATGATCATATTATATTTTGGGTGAAGTTGTACTTTTTAATGCTAAACTATATTAACCGCTTTCAGTATTATCACTGAACTGAAATTTATTCCCAGTCAACTCCTTAAAGCCTTCAAAAATCAAATTCCATTAGAATCTTCGGAATCTTGAAAGAAAAGTGATATAACAAATGAGGTGTTCACAATGTGCATCAGCCTCACACATGAAGCATTTCCTCTAAGCAACCTTTGCACTCAGAAATCAGAATTACACATGCTGCATGCTACTCATGAAATAGTTTTCGAGACTGTCCTTTCAACTATATATTAAGTCGATGTGACAGTTTACTTGCTTCTGAAAAATGAAAAAACGGTTGAAGGCACCAGATACTCCTGCCAATGCCTAACAGTATAAAATGGAACTTTTCTATTATGGTTTGGTCAGTATAGATGTATAGTGATGTTCAGTTATTGTACCCGTGACAATTTGCAATACATAGTGCATTGGACGTTATATGTTCAGAGGTTTAGTTTGGAATTCATGGTGTATTGAGTTATCTAAATCTGCTAAGTCTCTATTGAATTGAACTACATGCCTGTAATATAATATACGATTATTTGTGCGTGTAGTGTTCTTGCACTTAATTATGTCTCAGTTTTCAAATGAGCAAAGGTTAAGCGGATAAGGTTAAGCGAAACACAAAAAATCAACATGTTGAATGTTAATGCATAGATGAGCAATATTACTTGAAAATAATCAAACGTGCTTGAATGTGATAAAATAATACTGTATATTTTATAACAATTTTAAGTTAACTATTGAATTTCCTCAAGATAACTTGTTAACTTCTGATCAGATATCAGTTCCTTCTAGAATGTGTTTTATTGGGTCAGTTTTGAGATTTTACATCTTAAGTTTGGGTGCTATATATACCCCAACTCCACAACTTCCTCGATTTGTTCCCTGATTATTGAGCTTATAGGCTGGATAACTTATTATGGTGTCCATCGGCTTTTAGTGTCCTTTTACTCGATTATAGAACCCCCAATACTTTGTCCATTCTTAAGAAGTGTATGCATCATATCTTTCTTACTACTCCAGTGGATATTATATACACCAAAACTGCTGGAAATGAAGATTCTCTTCAATTCTAGTTATATATGTTGCAGCATTTTTTTAAATTTGCATTAGTGCATCTTGTATGCGATTTTTTTATTACATCTAAAAGTTGCATGCTAACTAGTTCTAATTCTCAATTGCAGGGTTGCTCTCAGTCATCTCATGTCTTTGCAAATAATATATCAAATACTGGCACATCTGTTCACATGGAACTTGGTGAACTAAATCTTCTCATGGCAGATGAATATCATGAATGCTTGAAAGAAAGCCTATTTGGCGTTGAAACAAACACAGGTTCACTAATGCATATTGCAAAGATTAGCCTCGACTGGGGAAAAAAAGACGTGGATCAAATTGAAGAAGTGAGCCCCAAGTCTAAGTTGGTTCTTTCCGTTGATATAACTGGTACGGGGGTTAACTTGACACTTAAGCGTGTTGAATCATTGATATCAATTGCGTTTTGCTTTAAGGCGTTATTGAAAAGCCTTTCCAGTTCTGGTAACAACCTAGTACAGAGCAGGGGACGTTCTAGGAAATCATCAGGGAAAGGGACCCGAATCATGAATTTCAATCTTGACAAGTGTTCTGTCGTATTTCACTCTGATTTTAGCGTGGAAAACACAGTTGTTGCAGACCCAAAACGTGTCAATTATGGATCACAAGGGGGTAGAGTGGTCATGAGTGAATCAGCTGATGGGACACCACGTACTGCAAAGATAATGTCAACTAGCTCAGATGAGTGCAAAAGTTTGAGTTATTCTGTATCTCTTGAGATTTTTCATTTCAGTGTTTGCGTTAATAAGGAGAAGCCGTCTATACAAATTGATCTAGAAAGAGCAAGATGCCTGTATCAAGAACATATGGAAGACAGTAGTTCAAATACAAAGGTGGCTTTGCTAGATATGCTAAATGCAAAGTTTGTACGGAGATTTGGTAATCTTAAAGAGATTGCCGTCTGCTCTTTTTTTAGTGCTACTCATATTACAGCCAGGTGGGAGCCTGATGCGCATATAGCTCTTTTTGAACTTATGTTACACTTGAAACTACTGATACACAATCAAAACATTGAGGAACGTGACTCAGGATTAGTGCAAGACAGCTCTATAGTACGTGATGACGAGCATAAGAAACCTAGATCTACAGATGTAAAATCTGAGAAGCAGAAGAAGAAAAAGGAATCTATCTTTGCTATTGATGTAGAAATGCTTAGTATATCTGCGGAGGCCGGAGATGGTGTTGATGCCATGGTTCAGGTGCAGTCAATATTTTCAGAGAATGCTCGCATAGGTGTACTTCTCGAAGGACTAATATTCAAATTCAATGACGCCAGAATCTTTAAAAGTAGTAGAATGCAGGTTTCGCGGGTTCCTAAAGCCTCTAGTAGTGCTTGTAATACAATATCTGAGGTGTCCACTACATGGGATTGGGTAGTTCAAGCCCTTGATGTCCATGTTTGCATGCCCTTTAGAGTGCAGTTGCGGGCTATTGACGATTCTGTAGAGGAAATGCTGCGAGCTTTGAAACTCATAACTACTGCCAAAACTAATATACTATGTCCAAGAAAGAACGAAAGTGTAAAGCCTAGAAAGGCTAGTTCGTCAAAGTTTGGATGTGTAAAGTTTTCCATAAAGAAGCTAACCGCTGACATAGAGGAAGAACCACTACAGGGTTGGCTTGATGAACACTATCAGCTACTAAAGAACGAGGCTCATGAATTAGCTGTGAGATTAAACTTTCTCGATGAAGCAATTTCTGGAGGAAGCCAATCTTCTGGTGCAGGTGAAACAAGTAATCCTACTTGTATTGGTAAAATGGAATTTAAAGGAGAAAAGATAGAATTGCAAGATGATTTAGCCATTCAGAAATTGCGAGAGGAGATTCACAGGCGGTCATTCCACTCCTATCACCAGGCATGTCAGCGTCTTGTAACATCAGAATCATCAGGTGCCTGTAAAGTAGGATTTCAAGCCGGTTTCAAGCCCAGCACATCACGAAGTTCCCTTTTCTCCATTTCTGCTACAGAGCTTGATTTAAGCTTCACAAAAATTGAAGGCGGCGAGACAGGGATGATAGAGCATTTACAGAAGCTTGATCCAATTTGTCTAAAATATAATATACCATTCTCTCGACTGTATGGGAGTAATATTCTTTTGCATACTAAGTCTCTCGTTGTTCAGATAAGAAATTATACATATCCACTTCTTGCTACGACTTTGGGTAGATGTGAAGGTCGAGTTATACTAGCTCAGCAGGTTTGTCTGATAGTAGCCTTAATATTCTTCACATCTCCCGTAACAGTTAAATTTATTCTGCATTTTGTGCCAATTTGCTGCTTTAAATATGTTAAACATAGGTCTATATATACTGTAATTGGGTGAAAATAGTTCACATAGCATCAAGTAATTTGACTAATTCTGTATATCTTTGATCTGTATAGGGAATTCGATGTATTTGGTGTTATTCTATTAAGGATAGTAAGAGATTTTTAATGTCTGGCTTACCCTTTTCTTTAGTTTCTTTAAATTTTTTTGAGCAGTGTGAACTAGCCGTTTAGCCCGAAGGAAGCCTGGGTGCTACTTTGTCAACAAAAGCTAGGATCATCCATGGCAATATAAAATACTTAAAAAATAGTAATGAGATTGGATTAAAATGCAGGAAGTTGGTCTTGGTCCTTGTAAGGTTACATTACAAGTGATTTTTTATTTTTTTTGTCGGTGTTTGTATGCCCGTAATCTAAGGCCTACTTGCTACATTCAGTTCTTCATTCAATTCATATCTTTAATTAGCTTAGAAATAAAAAAAAACTGAGAAGAAAGAAGGAATGACGAAAGACATGCTGGTTTATAATTCTCTCAGTTGTATACATAGGAATTTTCTTAAACACTGGAAATTTATCAACCAGGTTGTGTTGAATAATGACCATCTCTTGTGTGATATGTGTGATTTATTTCAGATCCAGATATGCGCAGACATGTTAGAAATTTAAACTCAATCTCTTTTTGTTATATCTTTGTAACTTCAGATGTTTCTAGATTCTGTACGGATTCTTCTCGAGAGGCAATGTGGAAACATGGATAATCTTGATTTGACTTTCCATTTTACTATGTCTCCTACGACTTTTAATTGATAAAACATTCTAATGTCATGCATCACTCCTATTATGATGCTAGTGCCTAGTAAACAAGGCCTAGGATTTTCAAAAAAATGATAATTTTGATGTAAACAAATTAGCCATCTGCTAATATTATATTTAATCCTGTCTTATTAGTCTAATCTGCATGTGTAAAATAATCAGATTTTTAAGCAACCCAGAAGTAGAAAATATTGTATTAAATCCAGTAATCTACCTTAGATTTTGTTTCTATAGCAATTATGGTCTCTCTTTATTGCAGGCCACATGCTTCCAGCCTCAAGTTACCCAAGATGTCTTCATTGGGAGATGGAGAAAAGTCAGCATGCTTCGTTCAGCTAGTGGAACAACTCCACCAATGAAAACATATCTTGATTTGCCCTTGCATTTTCAAAAAGGAGAAATTTCTTATGGTGTGGGTTTCGAACCTTCTTTTGCTGATATAAGTTATGCCTTCACCGTTGCTCTTCAAAGGGCAAATTTGAGTGTAAGAAATCCTAATGCTTTGAATATTCAACCACCAAAAAAGGAGAAAAGCTTACCATGGTGGGATGAGATGAGAAATTACGTCCATGGAAAGTCTAGTTTGTACTTTTCTGAAGCGAGATGGAATGTTCTTGCTACAACTGATCCTTATGAAAAAAGTGAAAAACTGCAAATTGTTTCCGGTCTAATGGAAATCCACCAGTCTGATGGTCGAGTTAATGTCTCTGCAAATGATTTTAAAATTTTGTTGAGCAGTTTGGAGAGTTTGTTAAACAACTGTGGTTTAAAGCCTCCTAGTGGTACTCCTATCACTTTCATAGAAGCCCCAGCTTTTAGCCTTGAGGTTACGATGGACTGGGAATGTGAATCTGGTGATCCCCTTAATCATTTTCTGTTTGCACTTCCCAATGAAGGTGTGGCTAGAGAATTCATTTATGACCCCTTTAGATCTACTTCTCTTTCCCTAAGGTGGAATTTATCACTTAGACCATCCCTCCCATCCTGTGAGAATCAATCTGGATCCTCAACTTTAGGAGAAAACACTGTTGTTCTTGGAGCTGCCTATGGTTCAGTAAATAATTCGGAAGATGTTTCAGTTGATACACCGACCATAAATGTTGGTCCACATGATTTTGCATGGATCCTAAAGTTCTGGAACTTGAATTACATTCCTCCTCATAAATTGCGTTATTTTTCTCGTTGGCCACGCTTTGGAATTCCAAGATTTGCTAGATCGGGTAATCTGTCGTTAGACAAGGTAATGACAGAATTCATGTTTCGCATTGATTCAACTCCAACCTGTCTGAGGCATATGCCTTTAGATGATGATGACCCAGCAAAAGGCTTGACATTTAATATGACAAAACTAAAATACGAACTCTGCTACAGTCGGGGTAAGCAAAACTATACATTTGATTGCAAGCGTGATCTTCTCGATCTTGTTTATCAAGGCCTTGATCTTCACGTGCCTAAAGTTTATATAAATAGAGAAGACTGTCCAAGTGTTGCAAAAATACTGAAATTGACAAGGAAAATCTCACATTCTGCTCCCATTGAGAAAGGCAGTTCAGATAGACATTGTGATGATGGGTTTTTGCTGTCATCTGATTATTTTACAATCAGAAAGCAATCTCGGAAAGCTGACCCTGCAAGGTTATTGGCTTGGCAAGAAGCTGGAAGAAGAAATCTCGAGATGACATATGTCAGATCTGAATTTGAAAATGGTAGTGATAGTGATGAGCATCGTTCTGACCCAAGTGATGATGATGGGTATAATGTGGTGATAGCTGACAATTGTCAGCGTGTTTTTGTGTATGGCCTTAAGCTCCTGTGGACAATTGAGAACAGAGATGCTGTTTGGTCCTGGGTTGGTGGAATATCTAAAGCATTTCAACCTCCAAAGCCTTCTCCTTCTAGACAGTATGCCCAGAGGAAGTTAGTTGAGAAAGAACAAAAAAAACCTGAAATGCATGAACATGATGAATCAAACCCACCCTTTGATAGTCAAGATGTATGTTCCACTTCTCCAAAACCTGTTAAGGAGCCTACTGGAACATATTCTTCTCCATTAGATTCAACTACAGCAGAAAAACAGTCCTTGGACACAGTTGGTAAGTTCATAGGCTTTGTCAACTTTTCTTGCTAGTGTTCATTAAGAAGTTGAGCTTTCTATAAATATTTAAAGTAATGTGTTGGGGCAAACTGAATTGCACAAACCTGAATTACAACTCATATCTGAATTCATTTTAGTTCCTCTTGTATTGGTAAAAGCTATATTAATATTTCATCACAACATTATGTTATGTTAATTTAATTGGAGCGGTAGAAGGATAACCTGAATTACACCTACTATAGTTAAGGAGCTCGTGTTGAAGCGCGAAGGCATTGTCGACTCAGAGGAAGAGGGGACTCGTCACTTCATGGTGAATGTTATTGAGCCACAATTCAACCTTCATTCAGAAGACGCTAATGTAAGTCTTCAAACCTCAGATATACAATATGAATGCATTTTGAAGTTACTAATTATGCAATTCAGAGCCCCCCTGTATTTTTATATTTGATATCACAACCCAGTTTAGTTCTGTAAATTCGCAAACTTTGACAATTTCCATTGATACACAAGTTGCATAGCGACTATCTCTAGGGAACATAATTCTTTATCTGCTTTTAACAGTTCTTCCTTTAGTATACCATCACCTGGGTGCAAATTAAAATTTTATATGTTGCTTTTTATAAATATTTCACTTGTCTATGTAAGTGATCCAGCTGTTCAAATTCCAGATCTGCTATTTTTTTACTTCAAAAGTGCAGAAAAAGGGACGTGGGATGTTGTAATTGTTTATTGGTCTCAAAAAATTGTAATTCATCATTTGTTTTGTGGTTTCTGACATGAAGCTTGATTGTATGAATGATTGTTGAGTTTCGTATTGTAATATATCTGTTTCTCGCTATATTAAAACAACGTTCTAATCAAAATATGACAGAAATATTAAATGCTGATTTAATTAAATCATGAAAATACATCTTTATCCTTTTCTTCTTTTTGTAATGTTTCTATGTAGTGTTCTGCACTTGGTGTTCAATTGTAGATCATTTGGTTCTCACAGTTTTTTGGTTCTCATTTATATCTGATCCTATTAATATGAATAGCTTGATAATGTCTAGACTCTAGAAGAATTGACAAAAACATAAATAAGAGTATTATGTCATTTTTATGATTATAAGAGTACTATTGTGTATTTGTGTGCATTAGTCCGACAAGTTTTAGGAATTTGCAAAATTCTTAGATGCTCATGAACAAAGTTGCGATTTTCTTATTGCAGGGTAGGTTTCTTCTTGCCGCTGTTAGTGGTCGTGTTCTTGCTCGTTCCTTCCATTCAGTCCTTCAAGTTGGATTTGAGATGATTGAACATGCACTTCAAAGCAGCGATGTGCATAAATTTGTATCTCAGCCTGAAATGACTTGGAATCGCATGGAGTTCTCCGTGATGCTGGAGCATGTTCAGGCTCATGTTGCCCCTACTGATGTTGATCCAGGGGCTGGTCTACAGTGGCTTCCAAGAATCCGAAGGAGTTCACCGAAAGTAAAGCGTACTGGGGCTTTGCTTGAAAGAGTGTTTATGCCTTGTGATATGTATCTGCGGTATACAAGACATAAAGGCGGAACTTCAGACTTGAAGGCATACCTCTTAATTATCTAATATATACTAAAAAATATGATTTAAATGCAAATATATGAAACATTATATCTGTGGGGTGCTAGTATCTGTAGTACTGACATGGGGCTTGGCACTTTCTACATCTTAATGAATATCTTAGTATTTAAACTCACTTTATGCAGGTGAAGCCCTTGAAAGAGCTTGCTTTCAATTCTCATCATATAATAGCAACAATGACGTCTCGTCAGTTTCAAGTTATGCTTGATGTTTTGACCAATCTTCTATTCGCTCGGCTTCCCAAGTATGGATTCACTTTTTTTTTTTTTGCTAAATGAATGTTTTTATAAAAACAAAGAAAGAACACAATCCAGGGGCATACCCCGCGGAAAACTTGCAGAAAAAACTCTGCCGTAAAAATACACTACATCAAAGGATACACTTTATTTGTAATTTTTGTTCTCCTCTGTTGCATACCAAGTCATGCTATGTCATTTAACTGAAAAGTTGTGTGTGGCCGTGTGTCCTAGTTTTTTAGTTCTATATACTTCTTATTTTGAGTTCTTTTAGTCCTGAATCATGCAATTTAACATTTTGTCTTGTCTGTTTGTGCATCTTATCAATTGACATTGTAGCTTTATTGGCTGTTCCATATATATTTATATAGAGAGTAAGGAAACTGGGACTCATCTCAGGTTCATTCCATTGAGATAGCAGTGTTCTGCAGTAGAACACACTTTGTTCCGCACTAGGATACAGAGAATAAGGTCAGGCTCATTCCCTGAGATAGCAGAAAGCAGAACACACTATGTTCTGCAGCAGAACACTGAATTTATACATAAATACATAAATACATAAATACATTCACACATATACATTTCTATTCATATATACATACTCACACAGTTGGATATGTTTTCAGATATGATATACATTTGTACACAGTGCAAAATACTATGTTCTGACTTCTGCTGCAGAACTTATATTAGGATTTTTTAAGTGACTCTCTATTCAATTGATTGAAATTTCTCCTGTTGTTATTTTTGACGATCTAGTGCTGCATTACACAATGCAAAATAGAGTGTTCTGCTGCCGAATAAAGTGTATTCTACTGCAGAACAAAGTGTGTTCTGCTGTGGAACACTGCTATCTCAGGGAATGAACCTGAGATGAATATCAGGTTCCTTATTCTCATTTATATAAATTGCTGCAACATATCTTATTGAATATAGTAGTGGATTAATATTAGGTCATTTTTTAGATGCTTTCTGTCTCCCTTTAAATCATTACAAGAAAATTCGTGTTTTAGGCCTCGAAAAAGCAATCTTTCTTTTCCATCTGAGGAGGCTGAAGATGTTGAAGAGGAAGCAGATGAGGTGGTACCTGATGGCGTTGAAGAAGTTGAACTAGCAAGAGTGAACCTTGAACAGAGAGAGAGAATGCAAAAGCTGCTCCTTGATGACATCAGGAAATTGTCTTCTCGTAATAATGTTACTGTAGATCTGTATTTAGACAAAGGTGGTGATTTCTGGATGATAACTGGTGGAAGAGCTGCATTGGTAAGGAATGGGCCTTGTGAAATATTAGTAGCAGAAATATTTTAGATATAATTGAATTGGCAAACAGATTTCGTTCTGCGAATTCGTGCTTTGAAATTAGAACTGCGATCATATCATAATACCAGCTTCCAGTTACAAAAGCTTAATTAAATTGCCGACTTGTGTTTTATTTGAAAAGAATAATGGAAGTGACTGCCATGTCATCTCAGGCTAACATACACAAAATCTCGTTTAACTTTTAACTTATTACAAAAAAATTAACCTTTGATTTTAATCTTTCTGCTGCTTACTATGAAGTTGAAATGAAGCATGAAATTATCTTTTCCCTTAATATAGTCTTCAGCTAACAATTCCTTCTTCCTTAACTTTTAACATTTTATATGCAAATCATTTTGTTAATCCGAGTTTGAGGGGATTAACTAATTAATCAAATAATGTGCTTGGGTTGATTGTTGACAATAAAGTGGAAATATTTGCATTTTAGCTCGTAGTTTTTCTGGTGATTAACTTAATTTCTGAAAGTCATAGCTACCGTGTTTTGCTATTAAGGTCAATAGCTTCTTAGTTGGGCCCCAAGACTCTTCATTTTGTAAGAAATAAAATCTACTTCAATTTGTGGAAGTCCCCTAGGTAGACATTTTCTATCAGATGCATGCCCCAGGTCTTTACTAGCTCTACCTCTTCCTTACTCGGGCTGATCACTTAAAGTCTTAGTCATGAATCATGAGGTTCCTGTTCAATGTATACCCAGGCCAGCCACCTACTCTTTTCGATCATTTGCAGAAATCCTTCATTTGGTTCCTTATTCTCTCGTGGGGGCCTGCATTCATGTTTCGTCTGTACTCTCCATAAACATGATTGATAAGGCTTGTTAAGGAGTAAGGACCTGTAAAGTATCGACCGGTTCAGTCTTGTCTATGTGTACAATCTAGTCCCACATCATCCTTTTCTTGAGTTATAAATATGTTTGCAAACCATGTATTTTCTACTGCAAACACGTTGGTGTAAACATAATATAGTGTAGAGGTTAATGCACCTTTGTTTATATCTGTATGTTCATCTTCATGTTCTTGTATAAGTAACATATCAATATTTATGTTCTAGTATAAGAAACACATCAATATTACCTCAACAGGTGCAAAGGCTTAAGAAAGAGCTTGGAAATGCTCGTAAATTTAGAAAAGCTGCAGCCACTTCTTTGAGGGTGGCTCTGCAAAAGGCCGCTCATCAACGACTTATGGAGAAAGAGAAGAACAAAAGTCCATCATATGCTATGCGCATATCTATGCAGATCAATAAAGTGGTCTGGGGAATGCTTGTAGATGGTAAATCTTTTGCTGAAGCTGAGATCAATGATATGGTATGTCTAGAATGATTGTGAGTTTGACTATTAGTAACCATTTTTGCATCATTTCTATTGGCGTGTGACAAACCTCGGATAGGTGTCTGCTAACTTAAAATGTGCGCTATTATTTTGTAAATAAACCAAGTATTATGAGACTTAATTATGTGACAACATGGATGGAATTCGCCAAACTCCCTCTATTTTAGGTTTCAACATCGACTGATTTGGACGAGTCATTATTTTTTTTTTTCCATGTGGAATTTCTTGATGTTTCTCTCAACAGTATAATCTAGGGCAATACGACTTTTGAGGTTTGGATTTGAATTGGTTTATTTATAGATTGAGCATCATTATTTTACACACCAACCCATATTTGCATTGTACTGGCCAAGGTGATGGCCTGTTTCAAGAGTTTTGTTCCCTCTATTTACAGATTGTTGTCCTAATTTGAGTTGGAGTCAGTTGGTACTGGACATGAATCCTTTACTATTGTTATGAATTGAGTCACCCATTATATCACTTAACCTCAATGTCCACAGGGAGATTACTGGCAAATTTCTAAATTTATCAAGCAACTTACATCACCCTCCTTAGTGCTTAGTGTTACCCACTAATGTCCATCATATATCCCCAACATTATTTACTGAAGATTATATGCAAAATGTATTTAGAAGGTACATACAGGAGTCAACACACCATATGCGTGTGTCATCTCCTAGCCTCGTGTGCACACAACACTTACTTAGGGTTGTAATCAAGCTCGACTCAGTAATATTTTCTGTTTGATTGATTATGAAACTTCATTTCTTGGTTGCTTTATCTTCAGACATGCCACTAAAGCTCTCGATATAAGAAAGATATTAATGGACATTATGTCCATGCAGATCTATGATTTTGACAGGGACTATAAAGATGTTGGTGTTGCTAGGTTCACAACCAAATATTTCGTTGTGAGAAACTGCCTACCAAATGCCAAGTCTGATATGCTACTGTCAGCATGGAATCCTCCATCCGAATGGGGAAAGTATGCATCTTCTCTTTCCGTTTTCTTACAGAAGCGCTTACTTAACTGTACATCTTGTGTATCTATATATTACCTTCTGCATATCTTGAATAGAAACTAATATTGTAAATGGCCTACAAAATTCTTTGTTGAGCTTCTTGTTTCGTGCTGGTATCACCAGTCATGATCAACAATAACAAGTCTATTTTTTCTCACTCTAACTACTACCACTACTACTACTACTACTACTACTACTACTACTATCTACTCCCTCCGTCCCACCCAATTCTTAACATTTGGGTGGGGCACAAAGTTTAAAAAAAGTGTAGAAAGGAGAAGAAAAGGGGTGTAAGGTGGTGGGATCTACTAAAATTTGTGACAGAAAAAATGCTATTTTAGGAAATGTTATGGATAGGACATCCCAAAGAGGAAAGTGTTAAGAAATGTATGGGACAGAGGGGGTATCTCTTATCCAAGACTGTAAGTTGGTCACTGAGTCTCGTATGAGCATCATTTGTTTTTTTAAACACAGGTTCTGATTCTTTAGATATATGTCCTTTCTTAATTATTAGAAGTAACCAAATGACATTATAGCATCACTATGAAGCTTGTGGTAGTTGTAATGGAGCAGATAAACTAAAACGAATTAGTATGCAAATAATTATAATTAATTATACAATCGAAAAAATTAATCGTGATTGACTGAAAAATGATGAGGTTGCATGCCATATTTGCTTATTACATTCACGTGGGATGTTGATGTGATGGAAGTGGGAGCATCCAAACTATATTAGCTATTGCTTGAGGATGTAAGAATTCTATTTATGTGTCAATTAGGGGCAATGAATGAAACTATAAATCATTATTTCTGTATCGCTGTATCTTTGTAGATAAGTCGTTAAAAACTCTTTTCCTGTCTTTCCTTAATCCCATTATGGATTAGATTCATAAAGTAATTGCCACCATCACATCTTCCATCTAATATGTTCTTCTGAACCTCTATTCTCTTGTTTGCAAAATATGCTATTTTAATGTATTTCTGCTCTATCAAATTCTCTTCCCTAATCCCTCAGAGACTAAGGAAAAAAAATCTTAGAATAAGAACTTAAGGGTTTGGTCGGCTTTCCAAAAAAACATCATGAATGGCTGTAATATCTATCGCAAAAATATGCAGACTCATGACCTCCATCATTAAGTTCAGATTGCATTTGAGGTAACAGTACTACATAAGATCCAATCAAGGGAAAAAGTTAACCTTCACACCAACAGAATAATTATAACTACAATCTCTTGAGTTGTCATAAAAAAATGAAGTCCTGTTATTTGCTCCCCTGAAGCATTTCTATTAAGAGTTGCACATAATCCAGTTATTAGAGTTGGTTTCCTTAATGCCTTTCTCAATGGTGCTCTAGATTCCTTGGAGTACCTAGAATCCTGGAGATGTCAAAGATCTGTATCATAATTGATACTCATGTGTCACATGCAACTCACGTGAATGTAATAAGCAGGGGGGTTTAACATTTAAAATCCCTCAAGTAAAGTGTAGTACGAATTTTAAGTAAAATGTAGTACAAATTCAGTTTACTAGTAACAGGGGGGTTTAACCTTTAAAATCCCTTATAGGGACCTCTCAGAAAGAGTAGTATAGTAATGAATTAAATGTTTACAAAGTTATCATTTAGTGCTTATCGATAGTATATAACTTGTTTGCTCAAAATTGTAGGTTAATTTTTATAACTTGCACTTACAATTTATATTTTTGGTAGCATCACATTAAATATTTTTACTCTGTTGTCGTTGCAATTTCTGCTCAAAAGTCACATATTGCTTTCTTGATTGCAGAAAAGTGATGCTTGGAGTCGATGCAAAACAGGGAGCACCGAAGGATGGAAATTCACCTATTGAACTGTTCCAGGTAGACAAAGTTACTTTCTGTTTTACTTGCTAACTGTTATATTTAAGAAAGAACTTGCTTCAGTTTGTGATTAAAGTTTGCAAACCCAATAACTGTCTAAAAAAATTTGCAAACTTTATGGTTCAGTTATAGTTGAATATATGATGTTGATTTTTTTTTATCAACAAGTATCTTCAAGAGTCACATTATAATGCTATACTGTAGTGATAGTCCTTTCTCCTTTGTAAATAATTGTATGTTCTAAATTTATGTAAAACATCAATTTTAAACAAAATATTTGATTATTATTTTTTAAGAAATATGTTTACTGTCTTTTAATATTTCATCCTCAATGGGTATAATAACTTATTCATCCAACCTTTATTTTACGTTTTTGGGATCCCAGTTTGGCACATGTTTGGATTTTTTTAAAATTAGATCTCTTATTTCTATCGGTAGAAAGTTTTTCTGTTTTGGTGCGCATGTAGACTGATATTTACTATTTAAGCCTTCTCATTTCAGGTTGATATTTACCCTTTAAAGATACATCTGACAGAGACTATGTACAAAATGATGTGGGGATATTTCTTTCCAGAAGAAGAACAAGACTCACAACGGCGACAGGTAGTTATAAAATTGGAAGCTCCAAAGGGTGAAAGTTCTTGTGCACAGATTTTAAAATATCAAAATTCGACTCTTTGTGATTTACTTGTTGATTTTAGGAGGTTTGGAAGGTTTCAACTACTGCTGGTTCGAAACGAGTAAAGAAAGCTTTATCATTGCATGAAGCTTCTGGATCCAGCAGTCACCAATTGAAAGATTTTGAAGTTCTAAAATCAGGAGCTTGTGCCGCCCCTTCCAGTCCTGACAACAGTCAGCCGTCTATCCATGCGCAAGTAAGTTTCTCATGGTCTGACATTTTGCTAATGCGACTTGAGTGTATTTAGATCAGCGAGGAATTTAAAAAATAATTGTGTAATATTTGATTCTTGCACAGGCATATGCATGTCTAATCATAGCAGCTTCTGTTGATGTGAAGTAATGGTGTTAAATTTCTAGTTAGTTTATAACATTCTTTCTTGCAAATGGCAATACTGCAATTCTGGAATATGCAGGCATCAAAGTTGCTGAGCTCAAAAGAAAATAATGACGAGTGGTCAAACAGAGGGTTAAGACGAACATCTTCATTTGACAGAACATGGGAAGAAACTGTTGCAGAATCAGTAGCTAATGACCTTGTACTACAGGCTCACTCTTCAAGTATTTCTTCATCAAAGAGCGGGCATCTTGGTTGTGTTGATCAAGAGGAATCTTCAAAAAATAAGTTAAAGGATTCCAAACCTCTCAGATCTGGTCGTTCTTCACATGAAGAGAAAAAGGTGGGGAAATCTCAGGATGAGAAGAGATCCAGGCCGCGTAAAATGAGGGAGTTCCACAATATCAAAATAAGTCAGGTTGATATAAAATTGTGGTCGCAACGGTTTTTTTTTGTTTCCGGGTTTGTGGTCTGTTAATGTTATGTATTTATGGTGGTAGGTCGAGCTTCTGGTAACGTATGAAGGCTCTAGATTTGCTGTCAGTGATTTAAGGTTGTTAATGGACACATTTCATCGAGAGGAATTCACGGGTACCTGGAGGAGACTATTTTCAAGAGTAAAGAAGCACATTATTTGGGGAGTCCTAAAATCAGTTACTGGAATGCAGGCAAGTTTTTTTTTAAATAGAAGAATAGTTTTGCTTAGAATAAATAGGCTGGCTACTTTTAACGTCCCTTTGCTACGCTACATGCGGAGTACGTATTTGTTGCACTATTTACTTTCCAGTTGTTTACAAACAGAGACACAGCGGAGGGAGGTGGGGTGTTTAAAAAATCACAAATTACTGTTTAGGTTCAGGTATATTTGTAGTACTTTTATGTACTACCTATTAAGAATGTTTCGGACTCTAGATATATACTATTACCTATCTATTAGTATATATATGATTATAATTATCTAATAGGATTCTAGACGATATTATGATTAATATCTCATTACCTGAGATAGGATTTTATTCCTTGTTATATGAGGAAACATATCATCCTATATTAATCAGATTTTTAAATTTGGTAAATGTGAGGATATAGTTGTGTTTCAACCGATACTCTGTGGAAATAGGTTCTATCTTGTATTTTCAACACTTTCTTAACCTTTTCATGCATCAGGTCGTGTCCTATACCTTGATGTTTTGGTATTACCACCTGCTAAAATGAAAAATTAATGCTGGAGTACATGCATCGATTTAATAATATAATTTCAATATATATGCTTGTTGATGGTGTCAATTGGTTGCAATTTTATGAACACCGATATTGTGTTTGATCTTGTATGACTATGTAGATCATGTCGTGTAGAATTGGGGAAGGGAGTAGGTACTTTGGTTTTGAATCAGTTTGATTAGTTACATTTTTTCTTGCAGTTTCCAACTGAGGCATGAATGCCAAAATAGATGATCAACTTGCTTTAGGATTTTAATTGTGACATATGAGATGTGTATTTGTGTACTAAACATGACACAAAAGCCACAAGAAAGGCTCTTATAAGAATTAAGTAATAGTCAACTCAACTATTCAATCAATTAAGCAATTTGCAATGACATGTGTGTCTTTCTCTAAATTCAGCCGTTTGATTAAAATAAATGAAATATGTAGATTGTATTCAAATATTGGTTTAATATATACCTTCCATTGATTAGCAGCAAAGTTAATCTTGCAATACAAATATGAAATCTGGTTATGACTTGGAGGAAATCAAACAAGCGGAGGAAAATCAAAATATCTGGAAAATATAGGGAAAATATATTTTTTAGAGGAAAATGCCTTGGAGAAATGTTCTGCATTTATGGAAAATGACTTATTCCAAAAGAGGGAAACATTTTCCAAATTAAACATTTCCTCACAAATTTTCATAATCTTTTTTATGATGGTTAAATGATGGAAAATATTTTCCAAAAAATACCGTCCCCGAAATTCATTTTCCGGAAAAATATTTTCCAAAACAGTTATTTTCTGCAAATAAACAGAGCATAATAAACAATAATGAAGAATATATATTTGACTCCATTACAGCATGATGTGACTTGCATACTTTGCTCATGCAGGGTAAAAAGTTTAAAGACAAAGCACATAGTCAAAGAGAAGTCATTGCAGCTAGTGTAGCTGAGAATGATCTCAATTTAAGTGATAGTGATGGTGCCTCAGCTGGGACATCTGAGCAGTTGCCAGTAGCTTGGCCTAAGCGTCCTACTGTTGGAGCAGGTGATGGATTTGTTACATCCATAAGGGGTCTATTTAATTCCCAACGCCACAAGGCCAAGGCCTTTGTGCTCCGGACAATGAGGGGTGAAGCAGAAAGTGAACTACAAGGCGAGTGGAGTGAAAGTGATGCAGAATTCTCTCCATTTGCTAGGCAACTCACAATAACAAAAGCTAAAAGGCTTATTAGACATCACACAAAAAAGTTCCGTTCCAGAGGGCAAAAAGGTTAGCGGTTATTCATTCTTTCATGTACTTTCACTATTCACGTGAGTTTGCATATTTGCTTCACCCAAGTTCTGATCACTTGATGAATAAATTCCTCTGCTGCATCTTCGAAATCAGAATTATAGATATATACTATTACACCATCAGTACTCTGCTAATACTATTACTATCTTAATTCTGCTGTAAAGCTTCTGAACTTAAATTTCTACTGAGCATGCAAGCTGCAGAGTGTAAGTTGGCTTCTGTTATAGATAGTTGTTTGACTAACCATCGCTTCCACATCAGGTACGTCTTCTCAGCAGAGAGAATCACTTCCTTCATCGCCAAGAGAGACATCACCAGTTGAAAGTGATTCATCTAGTGTATCTTCCCCATATGAGGACTTCCATGATTAGACGAGTCTTAATTGATCTCAGGATCGTTCTTGATGAACTCAGGGAAGCAAGATGATTTGAGGATTTGGTCATAGGGTTATCTAACGTAACAGAATATATTGTGCAGTAAAAGTAATTTATATACCAAGACAGCCACCTTGAATGAGTGTTACTTATTGAAGAGTTGACAGTCATCTTGAATGAGTGTTGTACGTATATCAAAGAGTTATTTGCCATCAATCTTTATTTTGGACAGTAGAATTATTTTATATACGGACTGGGGAAGAGCTTATATGATTTCAAGGCAAGCATACTAATATACTACTGGAAATAGAATAAATTCCAGTTTTTCTTCACAACTATAGATAACGTGTAAATTGGTCACTCTTGGATTCTTGCAAATTCCATACCTGTTGTTCTGTTACATGCTGCTGAGTTTTGACATAAAGATGTACACATGATTGGGGAGCTGCTTGGCGATTTTGGGACTTTCCTTTCCAAGTTGCATCATATCCTTTGGGAATTGGAAGGTGCTGGAATTTTGCAATATGTAGAAAATCTGTTATGTACTTGATTGTATGAACCAGAACTTAATGCTCAACTCTGGAATGTACATGTCTCTAGCCAACAATATACAAGAGGAGAGCTGTAATCAGTATCCAAGATTACATGTAGATATAATATCTCCTGTGATTTTTATTAAATTCTCTTTCCATTTTTAGTATGCAGCATGGTATATGGTGTATATTGATAAATTATTATTAGTATTCGTAATATTATATTGCAAAGCTGTACTTGATGTGAAAGTGCAGGGTCAAAGGCTCAAAGCTTTACATTGGCTTCTGGGTAGCGACTAGCAAGGAACTAATAATATCTGGTTCGGTTTTTGGTTTTCATTTTTCAAAACTGTACTTAAGTAGTTATGGTATGGTTTGAACTTAAAATCACACTCATTGTAACAAACAATGTTTAACTATAATCGTTAGCTTTATTTAAAAATAATATTTTATTATTATTTTAATTATTATATATATATATATGTATATATATATATATAAGGTTATATGAGATTGATGATGTATTAAAATTTTAAAATATAAATGAATATGATGATTTTTAGAAATTATGGATAATTTTCAAATATTTATTAAATATAGAGGATATGTATTATGTAAATATTTTGTTAAGAAGATGAAAGGGAGAAGAAAAAAATATAAATCTTAGATAAAAGTCATGTCACATCATTATTTTAATTTTTTAATTAAGAGAGAGGTTGTATTGAGATGCTCTTATACATTTATATATATCTAAATTTAAACGGTTAAATTTTGATTTGTTTCCATCTTTTCGTCATAAATTAAATTAAAATTATTTATTTATATTTTAAATACATAATTATATATATATATGTATGTATTTATATAATTTCTAGTTAAAATTTTAATTTAATATTATTATTTTTCTGTTGAATCATGCAAATATTATACTCCCTCCATCCCACCCAATTGTTTACGTTTCGTTGAGAAGGTCTGACACGCATTTTAAGGTGCATATAAAGTATAGTTACATAACTTATTTTTAATTTTTTTTATATTAAATTTTTATTCAGAAAAAAAATTAAAAATAAGTTATAGAACTATACTTTATATGCACCTTAAAATGCGTGTCAGACCTTCTCTCCGAAACGTAAATAATTGGGTGGGACGGAAGTATTACTCAACTATGAAATACAATGTTATTGTTGTGGATAATGTGTTTTTCCTTTGAATAAATAAAAACTTTCATTAAAAAGAATAATCATCCATTATAGTAAAATGTAATTCAGCAGAACAATCGAACATGTGTTTTGGCCTTATGTGGCACAATCCATATACAAAATATCCAAAATGACATAGAGGGAAAAGATGGCCCGAAATGGCATTTTGAAACGCTAGATAGTCCAGCGTTTAGGACCACACGCCAAATCGCATAACATCTGGCTTTTTTTATTTTAAAAACCCACCAAAAGCTACATAGTCCCGCGTCTGGGCTACCTAAACGCGGCACGATGTCACGTCTGGGAAGCCTAAACGCGATATGATGCCACATCTAGGTTTTATTTTATTTTTTTTAAAAAAACAACCAAATGGCAGACTAACAAACGTTTAGGGGCCCTAAACGCGAAACGCTAGACGATCCCACGTCTAAGACCCAAAACGCGACATGAAGGTCCGTTTTGGTCATCTTTCCCTACTGCCTTTTTTTTTTAAAAACTCAAGTATAACATTTTTTTTCTTTTTCAAACTTACACTAAACAAAATCATTTTATAAACCATACAAACAATTTTAAACAATAAAAGTAACACACAAATAAAAAATATATATTACAAGTCTCCAAATTTAACATTAAAATGCGTGCAATAATAAAATTGTCTCAATAAACGGTCTTCAAATGCATTACAAATATAAATTAAAAGGAGCTTATTTCTTCCCACGTGGTGCTTGGAAGTCCATTGCATTCTTGAATCTCGTGGATTTCCTTCTTTCTTTCTTCTTTTCAATATCCTTGTCGTGGAGCACTTTTGGAAATTCAATATCCATTGGCCAACGCGAGTCCCCTTTGTTTGGTATCGGTTCAAATATACCATTATACACCTTCGACACATTCTGCAACTTATACCATTCGCCGACAAACATCACATGACTCAAATTCAAGTAGGCACAACAAGTTATTAAATGAGAACACGGGATGCAGTAATTTTGCCATTTCCCACATGAACACATAGACTCTTGAATCTGAACAGTATGACTATTTACCTCCCTTTAGTCTAACTTTTCTTGTAACTACTTGAAACAAATAAGTATATCTGTCAAATACTTTCACACTATGTCTACTAGCCCGTATGATTGATCGTCTCAATTTCACATTGGCATAATTAGTGAACATTTGGCCTTTAAGAGTTTGTGATGCAATTTCAACCCGCCTTTGATCAAAATATTCAACCATCTTTAAAAATAACCCTCTAACCAAGGAACTAACAGGAAGGTTTCTAGCTTTAGGAATAGCGTTGTTCCAAATTTCAACATGGTTGGTGCTCATGATAGCAAAACACTTCCCCCCATCATGTGCTAAAGACCATTTGCTCAATGGTTTCTTCTCAAACCACTCGGCCACCCGAGGCTCCACAATCAACAACTCTTCCCATATCAAATCAAATTCTTCTATTGCATATGAGAAGCCAACTTAACTATCTTTTCCTTCAAATCTTTCCTATGATGGGCAGAAGCAAAGTTTGAAGCAAGATGTCTAACACAGAATCGATGGTGATCATGTGACTCACTTCATCCCGCCTGTTGCATAGCTGCCATGATCCACGCATGTCTGTCAAAAATAACACAGATATCATGCCTCCTACCTGCCACAAACCTCCTCACTCTCTCCATAAATCAACTCCAACTCGACAAATTCTCAGCTTCAACAATGGCAAATGCTAATGGAAGAATATGACTGAAGTCATCTACTGCTGTGGCACTCAAAAGTACAACGGGATAAGGTCCATGAAGATGTGTACCATCTATCTGTATCACTGGAATACAATGCTCAAATCCATCAATGCATGATTTGAAAGCCTAAAACAATCTCTTGAATGTGACTTCCTGTTTGAACCAAAAATGTAAATGTTGGATACTATAATATTAAGATTTAAATGCACATAAACATGAATGCACTACTAGTATTAAAAAAGAAGAATACCTCAAAATTAGCACGATCTCCAAAATCATCTTCCTTAAAAAACCAATCAACCTTGGTTCCAACATTAAATGATTGCAATGCTTCCATCAAGTAAGGGAGGTCTTCATATGATCCTTCCCAAGATTCATATACTTAATCCATTGCATGCTTCTTGGCATCTCTAATCTTCTTCCTACCCGGTTGGTAACCAAAAACTTTTTTTACCGTGACCATCAACACTTTTTCCTTAATTTTGGGATCGGCTACAATTTGATCTTTAATTGTTTCAACAATGTCCCAAGAGGTCAAATTAGGGTGGTCTTGAGTTATGGTGGTGCGCATACATGTGTGTGTCCCCGAAGTTTCCATGATTTGGAAATGACCAAGTGTCTTTTGCAACCTAGCCCTTAGCTTCCACTCACAACCATTATACTTCCACTTACAAGCCACATGCCAATTAAAAGCATTTGATCTAGTCACTACAATCTCTTGATGGCTACGAATATGAACCTCCCTCACTTTATGCATAACTCCTCTTTTGTAGCAAATATCATCCTCTCCCTCAACTCCATAGGATTTGACACATCGTCTATCACCCTCAAAGCCGACTCATCATAAGAACTAATATTTGATGTCGATTTTTCAGTCCTAGATCCACTTTCAATAAATCATTACCCTCAAAACATCTACTACTACTTTCTCTCATTATATATCTACTACTGCTTGTTTGCCCTTCAAAACCTGTACTAGTACTTTTTTCGGCTACTCTTGAGCTAGTTTCCATCAATTGACAATTTGAAATTTTTTCCAAGTAAATCTCAACAAAGAAAGGGGGTCCGTTTGAAAGGACAACTCCAAACATTAACTCAACATCATCATCATCCTCTACCGGAACAATACCAAATTTCATATCGTTGAAATTCTTACATCTATGATATAATTTCAACTCATACTTACTCCTATCAATTTTCAATTTCACAAACAACAAATCACACAAAATACTAAAATTCATAATCAAATTAAGTTTAACTTACTTAGAAACGGGTTTATCGTAAACATATTCATCTAATTGAGTTTGTAAAATATTACCATCAATGTATATCTACGCTACTACGACAGTTGATTGCATCCCCGAACCCGAACCAAACGCCATTCCGAAAATAATTGAACTTCAATTTTTATTTAAAGGTATGAAGTTTGAAGTGTTGGTGTTTAGGGTGTTTTTGTTTCAACAGTAAGTAATGCTGCTGGGTAATGACGGCTATTGGCTGCTACTGTCACTCGGCTGTAAACATGTATGTATTGAAATAGCTAAACGCTACTTCGTGTAGCGTGCAGGTCTTTAAAAAGCCATAAACGCTACTTAGTGTAGCGTTTAGGTCTTTAAAAAGCCCTAAACGCTAATTCGTGTAGCGTTCAGGTCTTAAAAAAGAACTGAATGCCACACTAAGTAGCGTTCAGGTCTGTTTTTTTAAAAAAATATTCAGACTATCAGCTGCATTCACATATTTTGGCACCATATATCCCCTGTACATCAAACAACAAGCCATGTATATCCATCTCTGCAGGTCATTTGCTTGTGGTAAAATAAAAAAACAAAAGCCATAGAAACTCAGCTGCTATAAAAAAAAATCAGAAACATCTCAGCTACAGAAACTCAACTGCTATGAAATGACAAAAACAAAAGCTACAAAAACTCAGCTGTAAAATACAAAAACAATATTTCTAATGACAATAACTTTAATTACAAAAATCTAATGACAGCTGAATTACAATCTTATCATATACACTAGTTAGCAGATACACATGGTGCACTAATTAGAAATAGCAGTAAGAAAAATCAAAAGCTCTCCAACGTTCAACAAAAAAAGCATCAAAAGCTTCGCTACTAACATCTCTATAATCTAAGCAACTGGGATTTGGAAGGGGTCAGTAGCAACGTGCATATCAATATCAACAGTCATAGGCATCAAACTTGTAGCAGTAGATTCCAAGTACTCCCTGCAAACATGATCTTAACCTCAAATGTCCTCGATTCCAAGTACTCCCTGCATAAGCAATGCATTAGAATATTCTCAAAAACTTTAAAAACTCAAGACTTGAAAAGTTGTCGGTTTAAACTGGTAAGATGGGAAAGACCTCAACAAAACAAACCTATCTCAGAAATAGATATGCAAGCCTGCCAAATTATAACCTAGCAAGTTATTATGATTGCAGTTGTTCTATTTTCTAGAGACTACATTATGCAGTTTCTAATCACAGTTAGGTGACTTAATTTTCAAGGTTCTAAATTTTTATAATCATCTTCGCCAAGAAGTTTCTTAGCATTAATGGAAGTCCATGTCCTGATAAAATTGTACATAGTTTTCCCGTCAGCAACAACACTTACTTTTGCAGCAACACTTACTTACTAGGAAGGCTGGAACAGAAACAAAAAGTAAAAATTATAGTGTACTTATATACTCAAAATTGAATACAGTTATGTTCCCTCTGATGGGCTTATAACAATATCAGTATTGGCTATCTGTATATAAGAATGGTTTGTACCAAGCGTAAGATATGCAGAACAATATGACTAAGCCTGTGATAGAAAGAGATCTATATCGAAATCTGTAATTTTCACACACAAGCTTTCCATCTGCTAAACATATTCACCTGATATTGTCTCATAATATCAGGTGTTACCTAAATAAAATACAAGTTCTATGTCATGCAGCTAAAAGAGAATTGTACATAGTTTTGACATAATTGAGAACTTTTGACAATAATACCATCCAAAACCACAAAAGCGACTAATATTAATATAGAAAATCAGGAAACTTGAAGTGTTAGACTTGTATTCTTACTCATATTACTATCTTAGATAAGAATACGTACCATCACTTTTTGGCACCCTTTTCTCCATCAGTTCCACATTTTGTAGGTTTAGGAACTCTCTTCGAACGTCCTTTCTCATAAACCATAACATTACCATCTTGTCTAGCAGGCACTTGTGATGTGTCAGTACCCTGAGAAGACCCAATAGCAGTAGCATCCGACTAAGGTGGTGATATGCCTAGATCAAATGAAGGAACATATGCATCCCTGGAACTCTCAGTGGACCGGTGAGCATGCTGCAAAGGAGGAGGCTCCTCAATAGGAGGCTGCTCAGTAGGACGCTGGGGAGTAGGCGTCAAACCAAGATCAAAAGAAGGAACAGATGGATCCCTAGGAGGCTGCTGCACATGATCAGTAGGAGGCTGCTGCTCAGAATCAGTATGTTCGATCTCAGTAGCATGATCAATAGGAGACTGCTCACTAGTATGCTCATCAGTAGGAAGATGAACATGAGAAGATGACTCATGTACATCAGTATGATCTGGATCATGGTCATCCCCGAGATGTGGCACCACAAGATCTTTTACAACTTCAAGTCGAGCTCGTCTAGCACGTTTAGCACTACGCCCCGGTTCCTGCCTCACCTCCCTCTCTCTCTATATCGACGCTGATCAACTGATAACTCCTCAAAACCATATAAGTTGTAATCTCTAACAAGATTACAAGCATCAGCAGACACATCAGGAAGGACATCCCATGTACTATCAGCTATAGTCTTAAACATAACTCCCTGGAAAATAACAAAAAAGGGACACACGAGTTACAAGAAGCATATATGAAATAAAGCAACTGATTAAATTGAATCATAAACAAGGATTAAAGCTAATATATTAAAACTACACAAGCATGGCAAGATATACATTAAACTAAATTAAAGGACACACTTACAATATGATGATGAAATGCGCCCAAACGAGAAATAAATCTCACAGTCCGGTCAAGATACCAACTCTGATACTCGGAAACTGTACTATCACCAACAATCAACTCTCCCTGAAATATATGATCCAATCGAGTGTTCCGGATAGCAATCCTTGCTTCATGTTTATGAACCCATCTAATCTTGTCATTGTTCTTCAATGTAATCTTATGCTCATCAACCAAGTACTCTGGAGCACGAGGAGTACCCTGAACCATCCCAAACTGTATAGCAACTCGGTCAGGGCAATGAGGTTCCACAATAAACACACAAATAAGAGGTCCATAGTAACGTCAAATACGCTGACCAGATAAGCAGTAATCAGGAAGTCCAACAATAACATCACCAGAGTATGACTCTCAAATGAAATGAGATGGTCCAAGCCCATCTAGGATAGTCTGAGTAACAGAAAGAGTACGTCCAGCCTTCTCAGTGAAGGAATGACCAACAAGCCACCTAGAATAACAATAGCATACCAAATCAATACTACAATTTAATGCATCTTTATATTTAATGAATAAATTCCATATATAAATGTCGAATGAAACTAAATATAATATTTCTAAAACCCAACCCGATTAGAGAATTGGGGAATCCTAAAATGTTAAAACCAATTAAATTTGGGGCCTAACTGTTATTAGGGTTTAGGCTCTAGGGTTTAGGGCTCAACTACATGTATAATTAGTAATTACCTGACACCATGTGGACCAGCAACCTCCCCATCCTAGAGACTATCATCAACTAAAGGCAGACGTGTCCGAATAGAAGCAAGAGTCGGCAGTCTCTCTCATGCCCATAACTGCAACAGGAGAAGACATCCATCAACCTCCTCTACATCTTTCTTGTATCCCTTACATAGCTCCCTATACAAAAATGCAAGAACTGCAGCTCCCCAAGCATACTCTCCACATGTATCCAAATACGAACAAAATGTAGGAATATGGGATGAACCAAACCTCCAGAATGATCGGTAAACAAGATACCACCAATCAGCTGAACCAAATAACAACATGTGTGATGCTGAATCTCCTCAACTGATGCAGCCTCAGGTAATCTCCATGAACTGATACCAGAAATGAAACTCAAGCGCAATCTAGATCCATTAATATCTCTAACTGTAGGCATAGACCCAAATATAGAACCAACAAAACATGCTTAAGACATATCAAGCCCAAGACTGACATCACACATAACAGGATGACCATCAATAGGAAGGCCGAGAAGAACTGCAACGTCCTGAAGTGTAATAGTGACTTTTCCCATAGGTAAATGAAAATTATGGGTCTCGGGCCTCCACCTCTCAACTAGTGCAGATAATAAGCTTCAATCCAGTTGTAAAGAAGCAACCCTAGCTACACCATAAAAAGCAGTGGACTGTAACAATGGAAGTATACGACGGTCCGAAATAGGTAACTGATTAGGGTTTCGCCGTCTCAATTTCTGTGAGTCTCCACCACCTAACCTCAAAATCTCTGCAGATCTATGCGTGCCCTGAAGATGAAGAAGGCTAGGATCAACAGGTCCCTGACTGATATCCTGGAAAAAAAAGATTTGTACAAGGTCAATAGCAGTCACAACATATCAAACACTATACGAAGTAGCGTTTAGTAAAAATCTAAGCAAGTCCATCAAAGTAACATAGTAACCTATATCAGAAACCAAGATTCTAAAAAAGATTGAAACTTTATCATAAAACGAGGCTAAAAAACAAACACAAACCCAGAGAGCAAATCAACAAAAGATTGAAACTTTATCATAAAAGCAGACTAAAAAATAAATACATATTTCTTGGTTCCACAATAGCTGCACATACAAACAGCATACTAAGTTTTATTTTAACATATACAGTAAAATTACTATAGATTCGATGAAATGTAAATAAAACATATATGTACATACTACATACGATATGAGTTAACTTAAAGAGTGCATCAAATAGATAATGCAAGGCTAGTCGTGTCTGCGAAAAATGAGTGATTGGTCTTAAACACAATTAACATGCTAGCAGTAAATTAGAACAACACAAACAGAAAGGCACATATACGTATAGTATAAGATGGCATAATCGAACACTTTTCCTTGTGAAATACTATGTATGTGCTTCAATTACACAAATACACATATATAAGCTCTTAAAGCTATAATTACAACTATCATAATCCTCAAAATCGAATTAAAAACAACAATTCATGATAGAAACTATGAACTCAAGCTATAGCACAGTTTATATGAACTCAAAATATGCATATATGAATTTAAACACTAGAATTTACCTCTAAATTCATGATTCCGAGAGTGGGAACAACGTAATTAATCAACACCACGAACAAAATATAGCTTTAAGATCAATGAATTACTGCGTGGAGGGTTTGTCGAGAGCTTATGAGTTTGTGTGCAGTGAGGGTTTGTGTGTAGTGGCTGTGTGTGTGTGTCTGTGATTTGTGTGTAGTGGATGTGTGTGTCTGTGTCGAGTGTTAGTTTTATTTTAAATCTTTAAACAAGACGGTACACGAAGTAGGGTGTATGGAAAAAAAATAAAGCTGGACGCTACACGAACTAGTGTGTGCGATAAAAAAATAAAACGCGACACTATGTCGCGTCTACGAGTGTGTCATTTTAGGCCAATCACCAAGTTAGTGCCATATTGCATTTTGGGCCTTTTCTCATCGAACACGAGCAATGCAGTGTGCGGCTTTACTTATAGATCTTTTAACAAAACGTAAAGTAATATTACGTCTAGACTTTAAACTATCCCTGACAGTCTTGAACTAGCAGACCAAATTGAGATGGCAAGAACAAGAACAGAGTATTGTTAATAGCTTGGACACACATCAGACTATCAGTTTCCATAACAGCATTTAACCAAGAGTGTCCATCCATCCAACTCAACGCCTCCTTAATCCCAATGATTTCAGCAATTTCTGGTTGAACACTACTAAATGAACTTTTTTGATTCCAGAAAATTTCATATAGCCCAACAGACCATAGCCGCCTCTTCCAAAAAATAAGCTAATTTTAGATAGAATCTCAACCTATGTATATTTTACATAAAAATATGTTTAACAATAAATTATAAATAATATATTGAAAGAGATATATTTTGAAAAATTATTTATGCGACTGTTTAATGTTTTTTTTGTGTGTAAGTGACAAAATGACCTGACGATATTTATTCTTATCATATAAAATTTTAGTGTTACTTTGTCAAAAAAAAAAGCAGGAAATTTGAAAAAAGCGTACCAAATATACAAGAAGTTACTTGGTCAAACAATGCCCGAGTAATGTGCAATGGCACTCTCCCACTCCTTGCCCACATACATACATAATATAATACTGATCATTTCTCCTCAATTTACCAGTTATGGCGGATCAATCCATTCTCGCTTCTCAACATTCTTTCTCTTCTGTATCCGTTAATACTAAAGATGATCAATCTAATAAGGTACATTAATCGCCTACCCTTTTTGTTTCAAATTTGTATTGCGTGATCAATCTGCATGTATTTTTCAAAGTTGTTAGTTCTTTATTATTAGCTCAATTACCAACTATTAGGACTTACTTTTGTGATTTCCTTCTACATGCAATTGCGTGTACGATAAAATCACTAAAATACAAAATTACGGCAATGGTAAAATATGGCCTAAAACAATTCATTTAATTACAACGGCACAATGTGAGGATATATCCCGGGAAAAAAGTTTGGGGTCTCTAGAGTGTTTTTTTGTTCACATCTTCTTGTGATATCAATGATCACATTACATATTTACAAATTACATAGCATATTATTGAGGAAAAAAAGAGTCATAATACAGGACTAGGAAATCGATCTTCTCCATTCCCTTCAATTAATTGCTACAGAGCAGAAGTAGTTCCGAGGTAGACTAACATTTCAGTCCACATGTGCAAACTGCGAAATATTTAAATGGTTAGCTGATAGTTTTAGTTCTTTTTTCCTGCAGAACAGGACTGTTAAAATTACTAAGCTTTCTCCGGGGGCCTCCACGCGAGATATCAGAGAATTTTTTCCCTCTTCTGGTGAAATTGAATATATCGAGATACACAGGTTTGTAAGTAAGAGATGTTTTCTTTGCAACAAATTACTTGTCATAGTGAAAACTTATGAGTATTACACCATCTTACCATATACTTTTGCAGTTATTTTGAGCAGTCTCAGATAGCATATGTTACCTTTAAGGACTCTAAAGAGGCAGATAATGCGGTTCGCCATTCAGTAATTTCTTATCTCTATGTATTTACTTTCTGGTTATGTGCTAATTATTTCGCATATCATTGATTTTCTCCAAACCCCTCGATGTGGTGTAGTATGAGTTATGATCATTAAACAATCACAAAATCTCTTTATGCTCAAAGAAGTTATCCTCTGAACTACTTCTAGTCTCCGTTAAAGAAGACTTTATATGTCTCATCTTTTTGTGTGGCGTTTAGTGTCAATATGAGATATTATGAATGAAGCCAGTGCGAGCTTTCTAAGCCTGAAGCAAACATGTGGACCAGTACCATGAGTATGTAACCATTGGACCTAATATATTTACTTCTCTATTAGCTCCCCTCAACAATACATACTCTATATATTTCCAACAGCAGACAGCTACAGCACCTGTAGAATTTTCATAAGCACACAGTGTCGGTTGTATGAAAAATATAAAATTATGCTATATTTACTTCCTTCACTTCTTTATGCTTGTATACTGAGGAAAATAGAAAATTATGCTATAATGCTGTTCATTGTCTTCTTGTTCAGAATTATTTAGTTTTGGCTTAATACTTCCAAGCTTTTCAGGGCAAGACAATAGTTGGTTCAGCAGTCGTCATAACTCTGGCTTCAGATCATCAGCTTCCTCATTCTGCTTCATCATCTCCTCTTGTATGAATTACCCTATACCTGATGTCTATTATTGCTAGCATATAAGATGAGTATTTGTTAGTTGTTACTAGATACTCTACTCAAATATGTTCAGGCAATTAAAGGTGGAGCTGAATATTCATTTCGTAAGGCAGAGGGCGCTGTTAGCAGCATTCTTGCGAAGGGTTATGTATTAAGTAAAGGTGCTCTTGACAAAGCAAAATCCTTTGATGAGAGGCATCGGCTTACTCGCTCAACGAGCGAGAAAATTGCTTCTATTGACAAAAAGATTGGTCTTAGTGAAAAGGTGATTTTTGGTGCTTCTGTTGTAAATGGGAAAGTACAGGAAGTGGACCAAAAACTTCAGGTTTCGGAGAAAGTCAAGTCAGCATATGCAACAGCTGGGCAAACAGTCACTAGTGCTAGATCAGCTGTAATGAACAATGAGTATGTAAATTCAGGGGCAACCATGGTAACAGGAGCTTTTGATAAAGTTGCAAGTGCAGCTGAGGAGGTTGGAAAAAATACCAAGGCAAAATTAGGAATGGCCGAGAAGGAAGCTAGTACTAACATGTCTGAATCTCCTAAACCATCTGATGGAAGGGAGCAAAATGCGTCAGTACCTTCATTGAACAAGGTTTGTTCCATTCACTTACTGCTTCATGATTTGTTTGACTTACTGATAAACAACGAATGAACCCCCTTGTTTCTTATTGCTGTTGCAAAATATATTCGATGAAATGTTGTAGCATATACTCATGACAATACTATAGCTTTTCAATATTGGTGGTAACCGCAAAATAAGAATAAATTGCACCTAATGTAAGTTCGTACATTTAAGTCTAATAAAAATTCTCTATCAAAAAACTCTTCAATCACCAGAAAATTAGTAACTGGTATGTTCGTAGTTTATGTAGTTTTTGAGACAATCATCGTGTGGTTATCAAAACCTAGAACAGGAAAAGTACCTGTATCTTCCGTAATGAGTCAAGAGCATACTTTACATGCATACAGAAAGTGTTGAGAAATGAAGAAGTATTGCTTAGTTTTTGATTTGTAGTTATTAACATTTGTTTCTGTAGCTTATGATGTAAGATTGCAAGTCCAGGTAAGAGGTTTTTGTGGGATTTTGTTTTCCCCTTGGTTAATATTAGTCACTTGGCTGTTTATTTAATGGTATATAATCAAAATCCAGATCATTCTAGAAGGATAAAACAAGAGGTAATATATTGGACTGCTTTTATTTTCAAGTTACTAAATTATAAAGAAGCTTTTGGATTATAAACATCTCTAGCAGTAAGTTCTGATATGAAAAAGTTGAGTACAAAGGTTTGCTGCTCAACTTTTATATTCACTCATCAATTTATTACACTCGACAAAACTTGCATTCTTTTAGTGAATGTGAAATTTGCTATAAATTTGAAGGTTCCTTTCTAATAGGAAATGTGATAATGTGATTCTAACTCACACACTTGTTCTTCTTTTGCAGAAAATCAGTTGAAAACAAACTGCTACTGTTGTGCATAAGAAAACAGGAACGGCTTCATGGTACTAACGTCAAGGTGTTATCTTTCTGTTGCTTCACCTATATGACCAGAGGTCCAAACTATAATACAGGGTTTGATTTGGGTTTAAAAATGTTGGATCTAGAGAGTACACATGCAGTCATGGAATAGATATTAATGTAACTAGTTATCTATTAGGGGCCAACAATGTTCGTCCACATATATTGACAATATAAGACTATTCTCATTAATGTGAAATTAATATGGTATATCTTGTTTCCTCAGTTTCTTTGGCAGCTCACAATGTTGTTTTCCAGCTTTTCTTGCTACAAGAGTGTTTCTTGTGTGATCTACAGTATACCTTAACGAAGAGCATCTATGCATTTCACTTTTTGTTTTTTATTAATTGCGGCTCCCATAACAGGTTTATTATAAACATTATTTTTACTATAACTCGCCTTTTAATGTTATTGCACACCGTTTGGGGAGGCAACAGTGAGCAAATCATTCACCAAGGTGCTAAAAGAGTTATTTGAGATGTGGGGACGCCTGGTTCGTTTTCACAACTGGCAAATGACAAATTTCTTCTCTGAGAACTTTCTTTTAGAAGAATGCTCCTTACGTTCTAAATTATGTGAAAGATGGAGTTGGGGTGAGATTTAGGGAAGTTAGCTAATCAATCTTTATCATTAGAGTGCTTGTCTAAAGCTACCTATTGGTTTCTAGTCGAATTAGAGGCAGTTTATAGGGCCTAGCTACTGCTGTTGGTGATTAAGGATGGGCGAAATTTAAACTTCTGCAGGAAAATATTGTTTAGACATCGGATGCACTAGAAGACAGCCAGACAGGTATTGGCATGATCATTGCTTCAGCTTTCAAATGCTTTGTTAATTATGCACTCAATGAAACAAAATTATCAGTAGCAGATCGACAGTAGTATGTAGTTATCTTGCCATCTTCTAATATCGAAGTATGGAATAGCTTTGTTTTTCATTTCAGTTTTTAGAATACATAAATAATTTTAGATTTTATGATATGTGTGTGGTATAGGATGGAAAGAAATAAAATTAATATTATTTGCTGGTTATTATGCATAACATTGAGAATCAAAGTTTATATTCTACTACATTCATCTGTGAATCTTTAGCAAGTAATCTTACAAAATAACTTAATCAGCAAGTGTTAGAGCATCTCCAACGCTGAAACATCTAAAGTCCTGAAGTCCTGTAGTGTTATGTATAGCCTGCTAAGACAATTTGGATTCCCCGTTGGCATTGAGTGTTGAGGAGGATGCAGGTGGTGTTGATGCTTGAGAATTTGATGTTAGTCAAGATTTCTGTTGTTAATTTTATTTTTATTTTTACAATTTGATGTTATATAAATAAATATTGTTAAACCTTTGAATACTTTATTATTATTATTATTATTTTCTATACATTACTAATATGCTTATTGTTTTCATCACACAGTTAATATAATTATTTAATAACTTTTTTGTAAATTATAGTATTAATTAAATTTTTTATTTGAAAAATAAAAATTAAAAAAATCATCTTAATTATACAGTCAAAACTTTTTAAAGTGCATAATAATAGATTAAACGACTATTAAAATGAAACAAAAAAGTAATATCACTATCAAACCGTCCAAATTTCACATTATTAATCTTTGATCCACAATGCTTGCATATTTTTGTTGAAAATACAAATCTGGTAAAATAGCAGTTTATATTTCACGAACATAATTGGAAAATAAAATCTTTTATCATTAGTGGAGAATAGAATCTTTAGGATTAGAGGAATTATTATATTCTATATATAATTAAGATAAAAGTGGTTAAATTAGGATTAAAATTAAAAAATATGATCTTATTAAAAAATTAAACATTAATATAGGGTAACACTCCACTGCAAATTTTTTAGCGTACGAATCATGATTTTTTTTATTAAATTCTGCAGAACCATAGTAAAAAATGGAAAAAAAATAGTACAAAATCATAATTTTATTTACAAAACTATAATAAAAAATTGAATGAGAACTTTTTTTTTGCTTTTTTTATTATGATTCTACAAAATTTAATGAAAGTTTTCACGATTCTCAAGTTAAAAAATTTTCACCTAATTGTTACCCATACATGGGATCATCAATATATATTTTAATATGATAGATAAAACAATATTCGTGCATTGCAAGGGTTTTAAACTAATATTATTAATATTAATAGATAGATAGATGCTAAAATGTAAACTAAATTACTAGCAAGTAAATTAAACTAAATTATATGTTGAATTGGATGAGTGAGCTAGAAATTCAATTCTTATTTCAGGGAAGAGTGAAATGGATGCTGGAACATCAAACAGTTGTGCTAGTGAAATTGAAAACTGACGACTAGCTTTTAGTTCCAGCGTGAAGATCGGAAATATAATGCTGGAATATGACTTTCAATACTTATTAATATATTCTTAAACCCTTAAAAAGAAAATGTTACAGAGGCCAATTACAACAAAACGATCAATGATAGAATGTGGCCTACAAACATGTTATTGTAACAAACTACTATACTGAGAATTTCACGCCTTCATCGTCAGTGGAAGTGCCCTTAAAGATTGCAAGCTTTCCTTTGTGTTCTAATAGTTTGAGAGCTCGCATAAGAATAGTCCGGTCCATCCCATGCAGCTCTAGATCACAGAACATAAAAAGAGGACATTACACTTGTAAATGCTTGTGCTTGTCTTTTTCAACAGGCTAGAAGTAAGTTAGAAAATGCTGCCGAGAGTAAACAAACTTGACCAAAATCGATTTCAGCATCAACAAAGGTTATAGATAGTAAATGATGGATCAAAATCAAGATAAGTATAGGTGTGGAGTGTCAGTTATAGATGCATACAATTATGATTCTCATGATTTAGCAGCAACTCAGATTTCAGGTTTATCTGCATAATTACCTGTACCACGCGATTCAGTTCCTAGACGTATTTCCTCCAAAGTCATCACACTATCCTCCAATCCATTATCCCGCACCTGTACAATCAATCAGTGAGATATATTAACTAAATGCACTAAATCTTTTTGTGAGCACCCTCCAGCTGTACATGTAACTTACATAACGTAAAATTAATTCTGCCCAATCTTGTATCCTATGCCAAAGTATAAGACACTTTCGATGACTTTTATCCATCCATTCTGCACGTCCTGTTACATAAAATTCAAATAATGATTTATTCTCATTTAAGTATTTGATTTGATAATGTTACAATGTAAGAAACCATCTTGATTGGCAAATCATGTTTCTGTTGTTAAGAACGTGTGAAGGATACATAGGATGAACATGTTATTCATAAGCTCGATGTAAAAAAATTTATAGTTAACAAAAGTTGGGACATTTTCTTAATGTGAGGTCTTAGAGACTTGAAAGAAAGATGTCTATTTCTCAAAGTCAGCAAATGGTAAGAGATGACCCTATGAGTACTCGAAGGAAAACTCACGTTCTGAGCTTTAGGAATTAAGGACTTGATAAAAGAAGAGGTCAGGCTGAAAATATCTACATTTGTGTTGGTGATGATGATTTACAGCCAAGGACTTCAACATAATAATTAAAACCAAGAATTGACTAGTAGCCAAATTAATTGAAATAATAAATTGATGGCCAATCTATCAAAGCTGCCAAGACTAACCAAGAAAAATGTATCATTCTTCCATAAATGTTCCATAAATGGAGCAATTTTAGAGCTAGAAAGAGTGCGGGGATATTGGTAAAAGACTGAAAATTTTAAGAAAGTTGGTAAACAGAGTCCTATCCCACTAAAAAACTTCAAGAAAGCTGGCGCAAGAAGTTGACTCCAACTAGAAGGCTTCAAGGAGCCTACACAGGAAGTTAACTGCAGTTCAAAGACTAAATCTAGGCCAACACGTAGATGTTGAGTACCACTAGCACTATGAGACCTCAAGGGAGGCTGCAACAGGAAAGAAGAATCTAGAAGGGACTCTAAAAAGAAATATGGTGAAGCGTCTCTGCCGGCAGATAAGCAAAGCAAGGTAGAGCAGAAAAGTAGACTCCAAGGAGGACTCTGCACGAGTGAGGCATGCCAGCACACTGCAAGCCTGATGCAGGGAAGTAGTCCCAAGTAGGACTCTGCATAAAGAAGGCACGTCAGGCAACATGGTCAGTCAAGTATATAAGGGCAGGTATTTTATCCGATAAGGATAAGATCCTCTAACATAACAAGGGGGAGACACATAAAATTTTGCAAGGATTCTAAGTGCTTGTGTCGATCCCTATATAAAGAAGGGCATACAGCACAAATTTAGCATAAAAGCTCAGTGAATGTTGCATCCCTCAGCAGGGATGTTATAATTTTGTAAATGCAGAGTTATAGAGAGATTTCAATTGTGAGACATTACTATTGGGTTGAAATTGTAAAGGCACGGACTTAATTTCCTAGGTTTTCCTTTTAGAGTTGCAAGAAATATTAAGTAGAGTTAGTTCCTGTAAACACTTGTGTATGATTGATCCTTAGTGCTTCTCCTAACCCCTTTTGCAGTTACATGTAAAGAAATGAAGTTTGCTGACTAGATTTTAATAACAAGAAATAGAAAGAGATATCCAAATCATCAAGATTCAAGATTAGGATTAAGAATTAACCATCTGAAACTAACGCTGACAAGAATGCATCCTTTGCTTCATGAGTAAGAGACCCTGTAGGACAACATTTAGCATAATCCAGCAGTGATAATTAAATAACAGAACAAATTAAATGCAGTAATAAACTGTATTCACAACAAATTTTATCCAAAATAACAGTTTGCGTTATGTATACTGAATCCTAATATCCACAAGGTGCATCAACATATTCAATATTATATAAAGTAGCATTCCAAACCATTGAAGGTGGTAATCTTGCTTCTTTGAGGGAGGAGAAACATGTAAAGCTTGATGTGGAGCAATTACAAAAAGGATTACTGATTAATTAAACTTTGCAGATGATTGTCCATGATTTGGAATATTATAATTTAGATAACAGTGACAAGTATCGTAAGCTTACTCTGAATTGTGGGATTCGTGAACAATGTAAAGTCTTTCTCTATTTCAATTACAAATATCTTTTGAGTTCTACAATAATCAAGTATCAGCTCCTTCCAAAGTTGTACCTGCTTCTCTCGAGTGTCTCTCACCGGCTGCAACCTGTAGTTAAAAAATATAAAAATAAATGAAATTGATTTTATAGTTTTACCAAAACTATACCATTCGTTGTTTGCCAGGCAATTACCAATTGGACAATAAACGTTGCATATATTAACTGTTAAAACTTGCTTCAAAAAAAGTGTCATGTCTACGGAAACACATTCTCATTTCTGAAGGTACAGGACAATCTTAGTGCTCAACCATTAGAATTGTAGAGCAATGTCAAGAAATTTTTTTCATGAGCTTTAGATGCCGTGCTCTATTGAATTCAGGGCAAGTCCAAAACTTGATATATACAGTATTGCCAAAAGCGCAAATAATCGCGTTTCACGAGTAGGCAAAAGCTGTGGCCAAATATGTATGATATGGTACGATCTTTAAACCGGGGAAAGAAGAGTGATCTTGACTCACGTGTACTCGAAGAAACCGCACACAAAAAAATGCGCATGTAAGAAAACTGAAATACCCTCCATTTAAAAAAAAAAACCTTACTTCATCTCTAGCTGCTCACATATTTTTCTCTAATATTCTAATTTTAAATATAATATAAAAAATTACTAAAAAAATAATCAAAAGCTCAAATTAGAACAAGATTTTAATTTATAAGGACATAACAGAATACCAGTTCAAATCATATATATAGTATTTGTGCTATATGTTAACTACTGCTTTTGTATGGTGGTTGTTTATATGAAGGATTAGCTTCATTAGGTATGCAAATATTTATTTAGTCATTTTGACGTTGTTTATTAAAAAATTCTAGTGTTATTTGTATTATGTTTGAGACCATGTCAAGTACTATTACATTGATAATTATTTGAACAAGCATTTTCAGAAGTATATTAATCCTAATATTTAATTATTTTAACAAATTTTATTTCTGAAAAATAGTGCGTGAGTAATTGCACCTCGTGGGTCACACTCTAAAATCAGATGCTGCTCTTTTTTTGAATTCGCAAGTATTGTGTTCGGTATTTCAAATGGACCAGTTATCAATATTTAATATTTTTGTGTGTATATATATATATATACAAAACACAACTTATAGTTTACTTCATGGGGGTTATATTTTTCAGCTTAACATGGGTATAAGCCTAGAGTACAACTTGTATTTAGATGAGCAAATTGAGCCTATAATGCAACACATCTGATGAAAATACATTAAGTAATGAGCAATAGGGCATAAATAATACTACTTATTTAGTTGTGCACTAAAGTTATTACATTCTTCATATATATATCATATTAGTGCTAGCTAATATATTTACTAAAAGTCTATACTACCCTTATTCCTTAATACTCTCCCTCAAGCTAAGGAGTGAGAACACGGTGAAACTCTTAGCTTGAAGACAATATATAGACTAAATGTTCAAGCAGCCACATGATGCAAACATTCCAGCAAAAAGTAAAAATAGAAAACCGAAGCATGGCTTCTTTTCTTGATTATCCATCGATCTCTTCATTCCTTTCACCACTAACATTTGCTTCCAAAGGCATTTTAAGGCTCATAGCCTACTTCAACAGAATTTGGCGGAATTTTAAACGAAGGAGTCACAATTTTTCAGTCACATTTTCAAGTAAACAAGGCTCCATACTTGATGATTTCTAAACATTAGGTTCCATGACTCAACAATTTTGAGCCTTACAGGTTCCTAAATCAATCAATAAGAGAGCATTTTGAGACTAAATACAACTCATTTGGAGACTAAAGCTTGCACAAAAACTGTTGAACAGTTAGCAATAGTCTATAAAATGTGAACATTCTGTAACTATTACCAACAAAGGAACATATGTAGAGTGATGAAATTACGTGAAGTATGGTGGATAATTGAAAAACTGGGGCAGCTTAAAATCACCAAGATTCTGCATGATTCCTGCTCTTCCTTTATAATCAATCTATAACTGCACATGCAGTAGCAGGAAAAAGTTACTCTGGCTGACACTCACAAAGTATGGCAAAGTCTCCATACGTATGTTGTGAATCAGAAGCTCTAAATTATCACAACTATATTCGATAAGAGAAATTAGATTTTTACTGACAATATCTGGTAGTTATCAACTAGTTTAGCAAATGTAGCAATTTCAAAGACATAATTACGCATTAATAAAAAATTAAAGAATGAAAACAGAACCAGATCATTCATTGTAAATTAAGAATCTAGTAAAATAATGGAAACCCTCACAGGCAACTACCATTGTTATATTTTCACAGTAAGGTTTTTACCCTGTTGTGTAATGTAGCTTTGACTAGTCAATGTGTGCATTTGACTAACATGTTAAGAATACACAAAGAGGAAGTGATCAATACATACAAAACATGTCTGACGAGGCATAAATAATACAGTAATAAGATCTAAATCTGAAGATGTGTTGGTTGAGACATTTAATCAAACAGCTTATGCCCAAATCATCCATGTACACCAACATAAATTGAAGAGAGTTGCTGTGATTTGATTGTTACATACATAATTCAATAATAATAAAAAAAAGACTTACAAGCACTGCAGAGATTCAAGGACCGATTATTATTCTTACGGATTAAAAACCGTCTTATGTTCTCCTACAGAGTACAGACAGACGAAACTTATGTCATCGATAAATGAGCGCCCCAACGCACTGCATTTCTTATTTTAATAAATAAATAAAAATTTCGATAATTATATATATATATATATATATATATATATATATATATATATATATATATCACTCTTCAAAATCATTTCTTCGTAATTTTGATATATTATTAATAATTATTATTTACTAAGAATTTTAACCTTGTTAATATTTGTTGTACAATCATAACTAATAATATTTAAACAATTGAATACTCCTTTATAAAAATAAAATAGTAAATAATATTGACTATATATATTATTTTATAAAAATAATATAATCACAATTATTCAATCTTAAGATTTTACTCACTCCATCTCTAAATCATAATAAACAACTTTTGCGGAATAATAAAAATAAGAAGTATGTATAAATAAGAAGTAAGCTCAGCACATGAGCAAGAGAATTACAAACTGAAGACTTAATATTGCATAAAAAGAAACGTGCTTACAAATGAAAATAAATTTTCTATTTATAGAGAGAAAAGATGCTTGCCAAACATGCTTGGACAAACAACTTTTGAAAAAGCAAATACAAATATGCTGAAGTAAAAGCATTATTGATACCGGGTGCTATTTTGGGCCCCATCGTCATATCGAATAATGGTACTTTAAGCAAGAAAATAAAAAACTTTAAATAAAGCAAACATTATTGTTATAATAACCTATAAGGTGGCAGACAAGTTTATCTCCTTATCTGCATCAAATCTTGAACTTTGTTATCCCGTGAGATTACACTGTCGGAGGAGAATCTTTTCAAAAATTAAAGTTCTCTTTCTCTTCCTTTGGAGCTTCACCAATAAAAATTGTAGATAAACGAAATCCAATTCAATTTCGTCAACGGACCTGTTAGTCCTTTCTTTCAGAGTTGCTGTTCGATATTTCTTAAAATGAGCATCAATTTTTTGATCTAACTCGAGGATTTTCCTCTTATCTTTCTTTAACCTTTTAAAGGTTGTCTTAAACCAAGTCATTGAATTGCACCTTTACCCTTATCCTTGGACTGAATAGAGGCAATTAAAGAATCCCAAAAATCTTCAGGAGTAGGCTCAACAGCTTGAGATTCGCCTTCTAAGCAATTAAAAGTGTTATTAGAATCAATTGATCCTGGAGAAGACACAGTCTTCATAGATTCATCATCTTCTTTCGTAGCATGGCTAGGAAAAGTTTTAAAAAATTGATTTTTCATATGGTCTAGAATTCTGACCATGATCTCTTCTTCAGACTCACACGGGTATTTTTTCTGAAAGAAATTCTTTAAATTATTAATAGAATCTTTCTGTGAGTCCTGCTTCTTAATTTCCAAGGTTTTATCTTAAGCAATTGTAGTCCTAATTTTTAAGACTATCTTCTGAACATCTTCAGTTATCATTCCCTTCCACCATTTGTAGAAAAAGGTCCTGTATAGAACTGGAATGCATAATTTATCTGTGGCAATTTCAACTGCCCATCTCCAAATCCATGGAATCTGGAACTTAGTGATAAATAAGAAGGGACATTGTCCAAACATTAATCTGTATGAATCATTATTCAAAACTAATGGACTATTGTCACACCAAGAATTGTATAAATCCTTAATTTTCTTGGGGAGGATTTCTGTTGATGGACCAAATTTCGACCACCATTCAATAAACCAATTTGGAACTTGTTTATCCAGAATTTCTGAATTAACAGAGAAAAACCAAGAATGCTTATTCTTAGGATTCTGATAGTAGAAGACTTTAGTGAATGCCTGGATATAATCCCAATAATTGTAGTAAATATATTTACCTTCTGCTATTTTTATAGCTTTTTCTCCATTTGGATTCAATCCTCATTCTTTGGGAGACAATACCTTATTAATATGGCATTTGCTAAAATTTATAAAATTTCAGGATTATTATTCTGAAAGTGATGGGTTATAGTTACTGATTCAGTAACTGCCAATAATATTTCCAGGTTCTGTCTGGCTTGATTTTGCAGACCTGGGTATCCTCTAGATTCAAGATACCTTGTTTTGATAATCCATCCATTATTATGGGCTATCTCAATGTCTTCATTCTCAATATACATAATGATCTCGCTATTAGGGTTTTCGAAGAATTCTGGTTCTTCATTTTCAGCTGCATCTTTGTAAGATATTATCTTACTAGATGAAGAGGAATGTATTTCTTCCTTTTTCTTTGGAGTAGGAGGTGCAGGTAATTGTTGCATTCTTCTGGCCCTATTATGATAGGTAGTCCAGTCTCCAATTACAGGAACGGTTGGTTGATGATGAGGTAGCATATTGCTACTCCCATAACCTCGATCACGGCCATATCCACCGTGTCCTCTTCCCCTATTAGGGGTTGTCATTGACCCTGTAAAAATTCTCGGGTTAAATAATCAGCAAGGGAATTATTTTCCCCTTTTATACATTGAATATCAAATTCAAAGGCAGAGAGCTGAGCTTGCCATCCTGCAAAAATATGTTTTTCTACAAGATTTTTAACATCTTTTTCTATTATTGATTTGGCCGAACTGCAGTCGATTCTTAACAAGAATTTCTGATTTAGTAAATCATCTTGAAATTTTGATATACATTTAATAATAGAAAGCATTTCTTTCTTAATAGTCGAATATTTCGCCTGAGTAAGATTCCATTTTCCTGAAATAAATCTTACTAATACTTCTTTTTTAGTTTCAGGAATTTCCTGTTTTAGGATACCACCATATCCTATATTTGAGGCATCAGTTTCTACTATTTTGAAATATTTTGGATTTGCTATAAGCAAGGTAAACATTTTACCTTTATTTTAATGGTCTTAATAGCCTAAAAGTGTTTATCAGTCCAAAGACCAGTATTTTTCTTCAACCTAGAGTACAGAATTGTTGTATCTTTGGCTAAGTTTTCATAGTAGTCTGCTATATAATTCAAACTACCCAAAAATCTTTGCAATTGTTTTGTATCAGATATTATATCAGGAAATTTAGAAGCAAATTCAATACTTCTATCTATAGGAATAATTTTTCCTTGATTAATAATATGACCCGGGAATCTAACCTGAGTCTGGAATAATTTCATCTTTGGGGCAGATATTACTAACCCGTTATGTTTAATTAAATTTTTAAATGTTTTATATGTTGCTCTATAGTTTTAGAATATAATAAAACATCATCAATATACACAATTATAAATTCTATGTATGGATTAAAAATATCATTCATAATATTCTGAAATTCAAAAGGAGTATTTTTTAATTCAAAAGGGACTACACTCCATTCGAAATATCCAAATGGTACTGTAAAAGCTGTTTTATATCTATCAGATTCAGTAATTTGAATCTGCCAATATCATGACTTCATATCAAATTTTGAAAAGATTAAAGCATCGTTTAATCTATCTAATAAATCCTTTCTATTAGGAATTGGATACCTAATCCATTTTAACACCTTATTAAGGGGTTTATAATTAATAACTAATCTAGGAACTCCTCGTTCCTTTTCTGCTGCATTATTAACATAAAAGGTTGTGCAGCTCCATGGAGATTTAGATTTTCTAATTAATTTCTTCTCTAGTAGAGAACTATTTCTTTCTTACATAATTCTAAATATTCTCTGTTCATTTGAGCAGGTCTAGCTTTCGTAGGGATTTGTTTTTCATCAAATCCTTCTATATAAGGCAAGGAAATAAAATATTTCTTCCTATCCCAGAAGGCATTATATATATATATATATAATACGGGTTTTGCTCTGGGGAACCACACTAATTGAACATATATGTCTTGTATTAAATTTTACAATATATTATAAATTGTATATAATGCGAGACATGTATGTTTTCCAATTAGTATTTCACTTAAGTTATGATACAACTTTTGTCAATATAATATATCATTATCAATTTTACCCATTCTTGATAAAAATGTTACTCTTATTTTAGAATAATTAATAATTACTCCAATATATAACTGAAGTTTGAAAATAGCTTAACAAATTTATTATTGATGAATGACATACATTATGATTAACATAAATTATAGAATGGTGGTTGTACTTTACAACTATTTTTAAAATAGTTATCAAACTTTCAGATTCTCAAAATAGTGACTAATCATTCTTTCCGCTTTTTAAAAGAATGACTCTAGTCAATTCCCGTTAAAATTTCGTTGTTGACCGAAAATTATAGAATGGTGGTTGTACTTTATACCGAATTTCAAAACAGTAGCCAAATTTTCAGATTTTCAAAAGAGTGACCAATCTTTATTTTCATCTTTTAAAAGAATGACTTCCGTCAACTCCCCACATAAGGGTAAAATGTGTTTTTTTATAAAGTACAAACAATCATATTGTATGTATATTTAATATAGACCGTGTGTATTATCAAACCTACGACTTATAACCTAAATTTTTAACTTAAAAAAACTAAGCAATGATAATAACAATGACATATTGTCATTGTAAGAGGGTTGCAGTCCAGAGGGTTGTCTCGACTAATGCTAATACTAGGCGTCAATTCATAAATTGCTGTTAGTTGTGTGTTTTTTCGATGGATGGATGTTTCTATCTGAATCGAGTTAAAGTTTTGATTCCTGGTCTTATCCCTCTTGTGAGAACGTTGAAAAAAATAGAAGTTTGAATTGCAAGAATTGAAAAAAGGAAAGGAAAAAATGGATTATTCGAATTGTGTTTACATCTATTTGTTTACTGAAAGGTTAGCCACTATTTTGAGAATTTGAAAGTTTTGTTACTATTTTGAAAATCGGTATAAAGTACGGCACACACACACCCTATGCATTTGATCTCTAACTCACAACCTTTGCCTCTCACCGGAAGGAAATTAAGAATGTGATACCTCAAGCCAAACACCTCAAGATACCAACAGTATATATATATATATCTATAGCTACCCTAAAGAAATTCCAACACATACACATCTTGCTCTGATCTTTTAAAACACAGCATATAAACAAACGACTTAAATTAATGGCTTGTCAAATCAAACCTATGTTGTTTCTTCTAGCAAATATAATTTTTCTCTTGTTTTTTGTAGTCAAGGCGACCGCTATCGTAAGTACAAGCAACATTACTCAGATAACCATTTCTGGCCAAATCTATTGCTCTGCCACTGGAAACCCTGCACCAGGCTCATCCGGGGTTGGCGGTGTTGTTGTTGCTGGTGATTGCAATAACATACCTGGTAATCTTACTACTGTTATAACCGATCCAGTCGGGGCTTTTTTCATTGTGATGAATGGTGGTGGAAGGGCAATCCTTTTCGGTCCAACAGATATACCATGCATCCTTACCATCGTACTTCCTATCACTAATACAAATTGTACAGCTTTTCTTCCAACCGGGTTCTTAGTAGCTGGTGTGAGATTAATTCAAGTCTTGACCTCGACTGTTGGTGGTACAACCCTACAGATGGCAGCTACTTTGTTTCAGCCAGCTTAATTTATCGAACTCTGAATTTATATCGAACTTGATATACAATTCTGTTACAAAACTTTATGTGCATGTTTTCATGATTAAGGTTTACTCTCCTGCATCTTGATTGTCCAAAAATCAGCCTGGTTGAAACACAAATAATACGGTTTGTTGTCAATTCTCTTCAAATATGATTTTGATAGCTTTCGCAAACAATATATAACATAATAACCTATATAAAAGTTAAACCCGACAATTTTGTATACGACATGAAAACAACATTTTCGGTACACGAACACGAAAGTACACGGTCGAATTTAGTATCGTGTTTGGGTTTACTCTTTGGGTACACAACACGACACGAAAGTACACGACATAATTAATTAAATAAAAATAATTTAAAAATATATATATTAATATATTATAATAAATCATTTATATGCAATTTAACGTTAACATTAGAATTTTATAAATAAAATTAATATAATATCAATTAATACATGTAAATTAATTAATTATCATTATTTAAAATTAATAAAATATGTATTAATTTTTAATTTTTTTCCCATTTCATGTACTTTCATGTCGTGTACACGAAAATCATACATAAAGTTCGTGTACTTCGTGTCGTTTCGTCGTTTCGTGTTATATCATTTTTTTTCGTGTCGTGTACGTGTCTGGATTTCAGGTTGGATTTCAGGTAGACGAATTCATTTCGTGTCATGTTCGTGTAACGGGTTCAAGTATACGAAACACGAAAGTACACGACACGAAATGATAAAACCATATCAACCAAATAGGAATGTAACAATAGACTAAAGTTTTTCCCTCAGTTTGAAATCTTTAATCGACCTGCTATTAATTCAATCCCTTGTGCAGTGTGCAACACTCCCTTTGTCGTTACCTATCTACACAATTCTCTAATTTTAGCAAACTTATATTCCGCAAACTAAACAAACACAAACTTTTAATAAAAATTTAGAAGAACAATTAATATTAAAAAAAATTACCCTTACTAACCTCAAGATTAGCCTTCTTTTGAAGTTTATAGATTATTTCTTTTTATATTTAAAATTCTGTAGACAGAGTACTCAAATGATTGCATGTGTTTATATATATTATAGTGATACACATTGATGTTATACAAACAAATAGCCACTTCCAAATAAAACATTAGCATATTTGATATTTCCCTCTAATTATCTTTTGTGGTTCCCCCTTCCTAAATTTCCTGCTCATCATAAATTCTCTCTGCATCATTGACATGAATCTTGACATGGTCAATCAACAACTTCTTTCATTCTTCACCTTCTTGCTTCTTCTCACTTTTTTCCCAATGTTCATGTAACTAAAATTACTAGATGCATGCATGTGGTAAAATCATAAAATTATCTTGTTTTCAAACCAGATATAGATTAGTATGATATTGAGCTAGGCATGTACTTGGTACATCAATCATGCCATTGATAGATCAGGCCGATTTTAATAAACAAGGAGATAATGACAGGCGATACGATGAAATTTGCAGCTATGATGTACCACTTAATTCACCAGGTCTTTATGCAATTAGATTTCAAGATTTTCTTACTTATTTGTTACCGCGCCTTGAGTTGCAGTTAACACTAATGTTTAGCCTTACTCAAGCTCTTCATTTGTTGTTCAAGCGCTTCAATCTTCCTCGGAATTTTTCTGAAATCCTGGTATATATTTGATTTGTTATCATATGCTCAAAGCATGTGTATTTTACGTGATATTTTTTTTAATCCTGTTTTTCCCAGCATGCGTGTATGTGTATTAATTAGACGAGTTTGTATACATGTTGATGCATATTATCTTTAACAGCACATACATTGATGCAGACAGGAATCATATTAGGAAAAACACTGTTGGGACACATAGTGGGAACTGAGAAGCACCAATTATTGTTCCCGGAGGATGATATTCTTCTTGAGCCGTTAATGAAACTGGGATTCATATTCTACATGTTTCTAGTTGGAGTGAAGATGGATCCAAACATGGTTCCAAAAGCCGGAAAAAAGGGTTGGTCCATAGGCATTTCTGCGGCCTTGTGCCCTCTGATTGTAGTCAGCATCCTAGAAAGTAACAAAAATCTGGAATATTATTTACCAATTTACAGACGACCTGCTATTAGAGCTATTTCCAAAATCACAAGTTTATCTCCTTTCCCTGTCATTGTCGCGCTTCTCATTGACCTAAAGATCATGAATTCGGAGCTCGGTCGCCTTGCCTCGGCTGCAGGGTTGGTATGTGATGTGCTTAATGTCATTCAAATTCTAGGATCATCTACTTACAGGATATATATTTCAGAATTTGGAGTTCCTGTAATCATTGTTACCTTGATTGAGAGTATTCTCTTAACAGTTGCTTCAGCCTTTAGTCGTGTGGCATTCTGGAAAATTATCCAATTGACACCTGAAGGAAAGCCTGTCAAGAACTACTATATTTCGTTGATTTGTTGTGGTGTTCTTGTGAGTGCTATAGCATGTGATAATGTTGGCCTGCAGTTTCATTTTGCCCCATTTGTAATTGGGTTGGCTGTGCCTTCTGGACCACCTTTAGGTTCAGCTATTGCTGATATGATGGACACGTTCATATCAGGCTTACTAGCACCGTTCATTCTCACATATTGTGCAATCAAGATGGATTTAGCTGTGTTTTATGATGTGGCCTTTATAAATTCAGTACTCTTTATCGTTTCTGTTGTTACTGCATCAAAATTAGTGGGTGTTTGTGGAGCGGCTATGCTGATCAGGGTGCCTATAAGAGACGCTGTTAATCTTTCCATAATCATGGCGACACAAGGCATTGTTCAAGGCGCATTGTACGAAAGCGTCTATAAACTTCAGGTACATATTATTGTGAATATAGCGTTTGGCCTGACTTTTTAAGTGTCACAAACTAATCTAATTATGTACTTCTTAACTTAAAATTCACTTTTGTTGTTTAGTTTGATGTACCAACAATCTCTGATATTACTGAAATTAAACGATGCAGACTATTGATAGTGAGAGCTTTACGGTGCTGATTTTATCAATATTTGTAATGGCATTAGCGGCACACCTTTCTGTGGGATTCCTCTACGATTATTCAAGACTATACTGCGGCTATGAGAAAAGAACCGTTCATCATACTCCATACAATGCTGAGCTACGAGTACTCACTTGTGCTGACAGGTTAGACGATGCCATGGCTGCCATTAAACTTCTAGAGGTTTCTAATCCTTCCAAAGAAAGTCCTCTAGCAATCTACACTGTCCACCTTGTGGAGCTCGTGGGGCGAGCCACGCCTGTCTTAATCAACCACAGTTTAGGCCAAAAGAACAAAAGTAGTACCAACTCGCGCTCACATCAACTGATAGATCTTTTCGAAAAATTTGGAGCACAGAGCATTGGAGTTGCCAGTGTTCAAGTGTTCACTGCAATGTCACTGCCTAAATTCATGCACCATGACATTTGTTCCCTCGCATTTGACAAGTTAGTCACATTGATCATACTTCCATTCCATCGAAAATGGAGTCAACAAGGCAAAAATATAGTTGATAGCAGTTTACAGAGAACAATAAACAGACAAGTACTAGAAATTGCTCCATGTTCGGTAGGCATCCTTATTGATCGTCGCAAAATCTGCCCTCAAGAAGCATCATTGGACAACGAAAAAGACTCCGTATATCATATAGGTGTCATTTTCTTAGGAGGTGCAGATGACCGTGAAGCATTGGCCTACGCAAAAAGGATTATGGTGAGAGCACGAGACTGTTGCCTAACAGTAGTCCGGATAATTGCAGCAACTGCAGTACAAGAGAACCAATGGGACGCAATTCTTGACACAGAAACATTAAGGGACGTAAAGATGCAAGGAGCCAATCAGAGTAATATACAGTATCGAGAGGTAAAATCGAAAGACGGACCGGAGACGGCATTGTTAATAAACACAATGGTTGAGGATGGAGATTTTGATATCTTAATGGTGGGGCGGAGACATAGCGAGACTTCTCCCTTGCTATCGGGGTTATCAGAGTGGAGTGACCTGCCAGAGTTGGGATCGATAGGAGATATTCTGGCTTCTTCGGATATTAACAGACCAGTTTCAGTGTTGGTGATGCAACAGCAATTTGTGACATCAAGGAGATAACTTAGATCATGGTGCTTTTGTTATGACAAAATACAATATGCAGTGTCCTTGGCCGTCTCCTAGATTCATTAGTGAAATTTAATTGGCAGTGCTCTCGACGATTTTGACAAATCACAGGAAAGAAATTGTTTGAATAGGTGGTAGTTTGCTGCTTGTGTAAATAAAAAATTATTTATAACAACAATTAGACGTGTGAGAACATAGAATCTGATTAGTGAAAGAGGTTTTCTATAAAGGAAATTTTCTGAATGGGAAGTATCAGTCCTTTAGACAAAAAATCATAGTTCTTTAACTAAGGACCAACATAGAACACCAAAGACTATTCTTATCATATTACAAACACATTAAAACAGAAAAAGAACATATTTAACACACATCACAATTATCAAATGAGTTGGATCACATTCGAAGGCAGAAAGATAAGCATAATTAATACATTGCACAATTATTAGATAATATTCATCTTCCACTCGCCCATTGCACCGATTTCTTAAATAAAGAATCTGCACAATGCGCTAACTGTTGCCATCAAATCAGAGGAGATTTGACAGAATCAAAAACAAATATTATTACACAATGCATGTGGCATCTTTAATAGTTCAAGAATGAAGCATAACTACTCAAACCCAGCTAACATTTTGGTACGATTTAGGGAACCAAAGTAAGCATTTTTTTAAACGAAAAAAACAGTTATAACTTACAAAAATAGAGTATTACAATTCAAGGAAAATTGGTCATCTTCCTATTGTACCTTGACCAATTCCTGCCTCTCTCCTGTATACATGGTAGAACCCTGATCCCAACAACTCTTGCCATCCAAAAAGGGTGCCATGAAGCAGAACAATACTACAGCAGAATGGTATGGTACAAAAGCACGTTCTCCAATAACTGTAATGAATAATTCTAGTGCATCTATTTGCAGGGTAATCTTCCAAACACCTTGGAGGTTTAAGCCTCACAGGTATTTAACCATGCCCCGACCTTCCACACTGAGTTTTGTAGCTTGGAGCTGCTTCTTTTTTGGGGCTTTCAGCTGTTGCAACTTCTTATTCATCTGAAAGAAGCACAGTATCAGGTCTAAAGATTAGAATCAACTCAAATAACATTTAAAACTAAATATTCACAAGCAATGAAATGCAGAAAATATGCAAAGAACCATCTCAAAAACACAAACAAGGTATATTATCAGGAATGAAGAGTGAACACTAAAGAGAACAGGAATTCAATTTTATCTACAGTAATTGAAATTAAAGATAGTGCAAGAAATCAATTTCCTTAGATTATGTTAAATTGATGTTTCAGCTCAAATAAGATCATGTGATGACTAAACCTTGGAAGTAACTACGGCGATAATGTTCAAACCTAATCAAACATAAGATTCAGTCAAGCAACTAAATCAACATAGTGAAATGGAAAATCAACTGAAAAGATGCCCTACTAATAACCCAGCATGCCTAAGGAGGTCACAGACAACCATGAGACCAATGTTACAAGGAACGAGATTTGATTCGAAACGAGGTACGAAAACGGATACGTGGAAGGTTAGATTTGGTGAATCCGATACGAGGGGGCGTAGGGGGGTAAAAGGAACGTATGGGTGCAATAAAATTTTATTTTGTAAATTTTCTAAGAAGACATAATCAAATAATTCAAACATATATATTTTTTATTTCAAAAGATATATAGGCATAAACAACATTCAACGTCTAACAATTATAAAAAAAATATTTCTTTTAATTTAAAAAGTTATGACTTTTTAATATATATTATAATTAACATTTTAACTTTAATTATTGGTTTATATTTTTAATTATTATTGAACAATTAACATCAATAATTTTTAAATTCTAAAAAGCTTACAATAATTTTGACATAAAAATTTAAAATACACAGTTTATACAGCCGTGTATTAATTGAAACTGTCCAAGTCTAGAAAAATATAAAAAAAACGAGATCCAGTTGTATAGGACAACAGGTACCTCAAATACAATGTATACATACATATACATACATGTGTTTTAACTTTTAAAGAATCGAGGCGTCTTTGTTTTTTACTATCTTTACCATTTGCATCTTCTCCCCCATTATCTCTACTCCCCTCTTAACTATTCAGGAATTCTTTTCTTTCCTTCTTCCTTCTTCTTCGTCTTTTCTTCTTAAAAAACACGAAGTCGCCGGAGTTTCTGTGAGTCGCCGGAGATGACGAACTGAACGCGAACCACGGCGATCTGAATCGGAAATAAACTGTGTTCCAGGACGAACGAATTGATTCGAGATACTCTAACACGTCCCGCGTTCCTTGTAACATTGCATGAGACACAGTCATCCGCAGGTTTACCAATTAGGGATCCCATAATATAATAACGCAGCTTTTTTATCTTGTGGATCTAAATGGGACCAGCACGGGGAAGGGATCTCAATTCCTGAACCCGCACTCCAGAAAAGAATACCTTTCCCTCCATATACCCACAGAGATCTTTCTGAGTCACCCCCTGTGGCACAGGGATCTTGCAACTCCCCGTTTTGTTTTTACCCCACCACCCCATTTCCCTATATTTAATGCTCATTTTAATTTTCTAAACTATACTCTTACACAATTTTTGTGTTATTCAATCACTTAATACCATACAAAATTTTTAATTATACTAAATAAAAAAAATTACTTCTTATTTCGTACTCTATATATATCAAAGAAAGTATTCATGTATAAACTTCAACTACTGTTTACTATGTTGCATGGCGGCTTGTCCCTACAAGATTTGAATCCCATACCCACCCCAGTATCCCTGCTGGGTAAAATTATTTAGCATTCCTTATTCGAAGGACAAGGTGACCCTTTTTGACCCACTAACAGAACACATCTTCATAATCAAAATTTAATTTATTGTTTCTCATAGAAAGTTTTCAAAAAGATGGAAGTAGTCAACCTTGAGGCGACGCTGATCTTGGACGACTTGTTTAGCTCGTGCCCGAACCTCATCTGGATCAATTTTGGACTGGGGACGCACCATAAAATCTAGTGGCATGGCCTCAGGCCTCGAGGCATGCTGCCTGGAAGATGACTGGCCAGACTTCGATTCCCTGCATTGTCCATGAAACAAATATTTTGAACCATATGCGACAAAGACATGGTACAAAATACTAAATTTACTAATCAGAGCAAATTACTTAGGCATGGTTGTCATCGTCAATATACTACACCAATAATCGAGATTCTGTTATATGTTGCAACGACTTACTGTGAAAATTCAGCCAAATCAAAATCATCATCTCTTGATTGCATCCCACCAGCTTTATTTATTGGCCTGAGAAAAAAGGCATTGCATAGGTCAAGGAGAACCATATATACCCCAACACACGCACACATACAAACATATTAGGAAGATATTTACTATAGAACTACAATAAGATACTGGAGACATGGCAAAAATATGAAATACATACTTCTTCCCTGATGGCCTTCGAAAGGGTGCTCTCTCATCATCAAAATTTCTCATATCCTCAAACCTTGTGCTCTTATTAAATATTGGTCGAGACTGCATCAAGAACATCCACATTTACACGAGTACGAGACATCAAAAATAATAGACAACATAATTTCACAACTATGTTCCCTAATCCAACAAGATCATAGTAGCAGTACTAATACATATATCAAAACAAATTTGGGGAGATTCATGAAAAAAAAGTGTAAATGGATAAAATGCATTGCAATTTGAGTATTAACCACTTTCAACATATGCAGGCAACGAAGGTCTGCTTCTCTTTCAGTACAAGGGGTCAGAGTTCTGTGTCAGGGAGGAGAAGTGTGGAAGTGACAAGAAGGAAAAGGATTTACCCATTTGTCAACCAAGTCCTTGGCAATTTTCCTGTTTGGTGTGATCTCTTCATCAGATTTCGACAGAAACATGATGACCTGAAAAGGAAAGAATAAGTTACCAAGAACAATGTTCATGTTAATACCCAAGAACTTTTTACACTAGCCAGTGGACATAGACTTACTTTCCCAAGACCACTCTTTTTCAACTGCTCCCTTCTATCAAACTGCTCTAAATCAATTGGAAACTGGAAGATGAACAAAAAACTTTCTATGTAACATTTTCTGTTGGATATATTTAATTAAAGAATATAAATAACTAACTATATGTATTATGTAAGTGAATATGATGAAGGCAAACTGGCAAAGTCATATACATCAGTCAATATCTTTAATATTGCTGCACGGATATTAATATTGGGTAAGCTCCCATCTGGAAGAGGTTCAAGCCAATTCTTTAGAAGAGTTAATACTCCATGATCTAAGAATTCTTGTTGTAGCTGTTTCCTGCACCAAACACAATTAAAAAGGGAATAGATAAGTGTACAACAGTCAACGATATAAACCCGCAAAAGGTGCAAATATCATCAATAACATACTTGGAAAGAACTTCAGTAAGAAGAGGGAGCTTCTTAAGCTTGTTTATGGCAGGTTTGGACAACGTGTTCAATTTGGCATCTTCTTCTGCGCATATTTCCAGCTCGGCCATGACTTTTTCAACTAGCAGTGCAATTTCAGGAGCACTTTTCTCGCTTTTCTTTTTTTTCTTCCCCATTCTGAAGAGATCCTTCATTTCATCATCCTCCTCACCTTCCTCTGCCTGCCAAAACCATTGAATGGAACATTATGATATGGAACCGAACAATTCAACAATTTGCAGATGTTTTGTAAAGGTAATAAGCTATCATAGAATCTATTAAACTTGACTACAGAAGGGCAGAAATCCTGCCTGAGGAGCATTGCCAGGAGAATGTGGTTCGTTGTCACTTCCATAGCGGTCAGCAGGATCAACCCCAGTATCATCTATAAAGTTGTCATCATCCGCCATCTTAACACCATCTTGATCATCCTGTGTCAAAAAAATTAAAACACCAGTTAATATAATATATTCCTAAGAGATTATTAGTAATTTCAATACAATTTTCAACCTTCACTATCACAAAAAATAAATAAACAAACACTGAACAGACAGTAATGACACTAGTCGGATCGAAAAACAATCTCAGATAGAAGTCTCGTATGCCCTAAAAAATTAGCAAGCAAAATCCACTTTTAAAACACAAAACATTATACACCAATAGAAACCAAAGAACCGTCAAATTTCCACTTGATATGCCAATGCAGTCACATTCAATGCAGAATTTATTAACGTATACTCCACAAATAAACTAAATCTGAAAACTGAGTTTATGACAAATAACAAAGACAATTTTCCTCTATTTCAAGCCACGCAACACAAAACCCTCCCTTAAACCAACCAAAACCCCATCCCCCAAAACAATTATCCCCACACCACCAAATGAGGATTACAAAAACAAACTAAAGTGCCATTACACAAACTAATTACAACAACAAAACTAATTTCGCAGAGAACAACTGAACTGGCTCTATCAAACACTCATAGCACCATAAAACACCAAACTAAAAACATATAAACCACAAAACCAAACATAACATCAAAGATAAAAATGCAAACTTTGCGCGATTAAATCATAAAAATTAAAGAAACAAACCTCGGAATCGCCTCCCGCAATGGTATCCCACATCTCCTTAACCTCCTTATCACCCTCGACATCTCTACTCCTCTTCTTAACCCTAAATTTCTCCCTCCTCTCACCCCCACTCTTCTCTCTCTTATCCAATCTCACCTTTTTCTTCTTCTCCTTGCCGCCAACCTTCGAGTTCCCATACTCACCATCCGACTCACCTCCGACAAACGCCGCCGGATCATCCAAATCCTCATCGCCGAGCCCAAAATCCGGCACCGCCTCATCGCCGCCCCCACCGCCTTTCTTAATCAAACGCTTCCGCGGCCTCGCCTTGGAATCGTTGTCATTATACACCGGCGTCGGAGACCGCTCGCGACGGCGCCAATCTCCATCGTCATCGTCGTCAAGCAAGTGAGTCTCCGGTTGCGGTTCTTGATCGGATTGGTACGCTTCGTCCATGTCCATCAATGGCTCTCCATCTTCATCGCGATACCTATACACACACACACACAAGCGTTTGTAATTCAACAAAACCCTAGAAATTAAAAAAAGTCAATTCAACATAATCATAAAGTATAGACACAACTTACGGATCGTTATCGTATGCCATGGTGATGATTATAGATACAGGATGTTAATTGAGATGTGCAGAATCAAAGATTGAGTTTTTACGTAATGAGGTGAACGTGCGGCGCGCGTGTGTGTATGTATTAGAGAGTTGATGAAAGCAACAGAGGAGGAAAATAATATAAAAAATCCCCCATTAAATTTTTTATATTTTCCTATTCAAATTAGGAAAATAATATAAAAAAATTAAAATATTGTAAAATTGAATTTTAATGTAAAACATTATAAAGTTGATGTAAAGTTTTATAAATTTAGGTAATTTTTGGTAATATTATATATTTTTGTTGAATTTTAAAAATGATAAAAAAGACACTAATGAATTGATCACAATTTATTATTCTACAAAATTTAAATATATTATCACATTTTGATAAATATTTTAAATTCTAAGTTTAATATATTGAGCTTTTAAAAAAAAAATTATTCAATAAAAATGATAATACAACACTGTTTTAATAAAAAAATATATATACGCAATTTAATAAAAAATGACACTACAACACTATTTTAATAGTTACCTAAAATATCAGCAATTGCATTTTATTACTAATTTTAAGGTAAACTATAGCCATTATATATTTTATTTTTTTAATAAAAATTATTTCCCTCCTTTTTTTCCATCTACTTTATGGGTTTTTTTCATTTTCCCTCTCTTTAAAGAATAGTTAAATTTAAATTTATTATTATAATAAATAATTAAAAAGTAATGTAAAAATTATTGTTGGAATTTATACGTAATGGTTATCTAAATCTAGGACACGTGAACTCCATAATTCATATAATTCATAAATATTATAAAATAATGTGTTCTAGTGATTTAGATAATGTATTTTTACATGTCAACTGCCACAATATTCTCTATATTCATTCCATATAATAATAAAAATAATAAATTTGAATCTAATTAATCTTAAAAAGGAGGAAAGAAAAAAGATGTGAGAAAAGGAAGGGAATTGAATCTTTTATTCATTAGCATATTTTAGAAAATCCTTATTAATAGCACACAACTAGTAAAATTTAGAATAACCTGGTGATTTAAGGAATCATTAGGATAATATTGGAGTTGTATTTTATTTCATATTCCCTATTTTGAGTTTAGGAGCTCATTCAGAGATGTTGTTGACTTGCTCTTAAAGTATAATTTGTTATGACATTACTTATATTTTAACTCACGAAATCAAATAGGTGTGGACTTGCTCTTATATTTAGACTCCGATTGAGTTTTTTGTTTAAAACTGTTATACCGTAGAAAAAAGTGCCGGTGAAAAAATGTTGTCAAAAAAATTAGATAATTGCTTGGTAATTTTTTTAATTTATTTATAATTTGAGATATTATATAAAAAATAATGTTTTTGAAATGGTTTGATAGTGAAAATTATAGATCCTTCCTTGAAAAGTTGAAAAGTGGTCTTTTTAAAAAATATGGGAATCTATTTTTCTCTAAAAATAACTTTTAGACCAAAAATATTTTTCTGAAAAATTATTTTTAAAATTTATCAAATACTTTTTTAGCTGCTTTCATGAAATAAGCTGGTGCGGCGGTGTTAGCTGAAACAATAATCTCAAACACACATTTAATAAATAATACTAAAAACTTTATAACTTTAAGTAAAATAAAAAATAACCATCACAGAGTAAAGTGCATAGCGATGATGGTCAACGTGATGCCTGATAAATACTACTTGTAGTTGCTTGGTAAAATTATAATAGATCGGTCCCGGTCAAATGTTTACATTTGGTTTGGGCACGGAGACCAAGAATAATTGACGTAATATTGTTAAAATTTATGAAGTAGTGGGTATAATAGTGATTTTATTGTTAAAATAAGTAAAGTAGTGAGTGTAATAGTGTAAAGTGTTGAAAAAGTGGAGTGAAGCAGTGAATGTAATAATATATTTTATCGCTAAAAATTACTACTTTTACTACTTGTATGGATAACCATACAAGTATTTATATAATAATTTTTTGCTTATAATTTACTTTAGAATATGTACATATTTATAAAAATATTATAATATTATTAATATTTTTATTTGTATTGAATATATGAAATTAAATGAATTATAATTTAAAATATAAAATTTATAATGATTTTATAGCATGAAATTATTTGATATAAGATTTTAATTTTATGTGTTTTAGTTTCACGTAACTACTTTTTTGATCTATCACAACAACCCTACCGCACAATCATAACCATCACAAGGAGAAAATTATTCTGGATGGTTGATATGTTTGTGTTTCTCATTCACTGTTGTGTTTTCTAAAATTAAGAAAAAAGATGGGAGGAGCTTAGCCTAAAGGACAGGAGAATGCATGATCATCTTAGAATAAGCCTACTACCTTTTCGCCCTCACATTACAACAGAAATAAATGTTGAAACATTTTTAAAATCCCATCTGATTCCCCATATTCATCTCAATTGTCCCGCCGTGTTCCTCAGTGCGGCGAGGACCAAACTCCATTGGCTTATGCCACAATCACCTTCAATCTTATATACATATATAGAAAACGAATCTTTCCTGAAATTCTAATTAATTATGTCTCTGGACAAGAAGAAAATGCTTCTCAACCGTAAGCTATCACAATTTAATCCTTCTGCTTACAACCGGACCCAATCATTACTTCATTCCTCTTCTATGGACGGAAGACAAATGCTACTCGCGGAGCAAGAGTTGTTGTCATCATCAGCACCAAAAGCACGTGGCAATCGTCGGTTCAACGAGGTTGCAGGGGGAGCCACAGCAGGGGTCGCAGCAGTTGCATGCTGTGCTCCATTTGGCATTGCTGAATTGCTTGTGTTGGCAGTATACAGAGTCCCAACAGGTCTGTGTAGGAAGGCATTGAGGCAGAAGAGACGTCGTAGGCTGATGAAGAAGGGAAGCTTATATTTGACCCCGGCTGGACATGAGCATATGTTTGATTATGGTTATTGTGATGACATGGAATTAGAGTTTCAGACAGGAGACCCGGTGATAATGGCAGAGGCTATGGAGAAGGATGATGATATGATGCAACTGGAGAAGGAAATGTGGGACAAATTTTACGGGGCTGGCTTCTGGAGGACTCTTTCTTCGGCTAGGCCTGTAAGTGTTGGCCTTTGATTTTGTCTCTCAAGTCAGACCGCCAGGGTGCATGCTAAGCCACCTGTCCGCCATATGTATATACATGCTGTGGCGGAATGAGAACTTCCATCGCAGCTAAGATATTTTCGACAGAATCTCTGATACAAATTTTGTCAACATTAAAATTTTGCCATGATTAAAAGGAAATATTTTTTTTTTGATTTTTGAAGGTCGTTAGCCTCATACCCTTCCCAGATTCCGTCATTGTGGACGGGGAGTTATATGTTTTTGTTCTACATATATCCTGTTAATTGATTGGTATTGAATCCATTATATGTGTTAAGCTAAATATTTTGCATCGGGTCAATAATAAATTTGTGGAACAACTAACACCTTGATATCAAGTTTAACAAATATTATCTTTTCAAGAGTTGAATTTTGACCTTCTTTAAGATCTAAAGTGAATTATTGAAATCAAACAAGTGTTTGTCATCTATACTGGTCAACATAGAAACTGAAAATCGTGTCTATGATGTATTTTGAGGATTTGTATCTGTTGATTCAGGTACGTATTTTGTGGCTCAAACCTGGGTTGAAATGGTAACCCTTTTTACTAGCAAGTACTGTGACATGATGTTGTGTATGGAACAACATCACATCTATTCGTTAAGATAACTTTAATTAAATAATTATTTTATTTTTGAATCAGGTCAGCCTAAGGTGATCAAGGCAACCGCTTAGAACTAGGGGCGCCAAAAAATTTATATACATGTATTATATATACGTTTTAAAATTATTATTTTTAGAACTTTAAAGAAAAGGGGCATCATTTCGAAATTTCGTCTGGGGAACCCAAATCTCTAGGGCCGACCTTGTTTTGAATCATAGTTTTGTTATATCAACTCTATATTTTGATCTAATAATTTAAGTTGGTGGAAGAAGAAGATGATAATGACAGAATAAAGAAAAATTCAGCAGGGGAAGATGTTGAGAATTCTTTAGTTGATGACGGTATGGTTGTCATAGAGAAGGTTAAGATGAAGGGGAAGAATGAGGAAATAGCAGATAAGGATGGGCATTCAAATAAGGCGCAAGATAATAAAGGCACAAATGTCTTAAGAAAGAAGATGGAGAAGACCAAGTCAGTAGAAAATGATCTCAAAAATCCTACATAAAAAAAAAAAAAGTTAGGTTCTCTCAGGAGGCATAAGTGATAAACTCTGGGAATAAAGAAAATTTAAAAGGGTGCTCAGTCCAAGGCAAGAGATTCACACCGGAAGAAGATAAGATTTTGAGAGCAGCTGTTGAAAAATATATAGAGTCGCACTGCTTAGGTGAAAAAGGTTTAGAAATGGTCATGAACTGTATATCTCACCGACAAGTAAGGGCGTGTTGGATGAAATAATTTCTGCTTTACCCCACAGGCCTAAAGCAGCTATATATTACCGTGCTTATGTATTGTTTGAGGGAGGCGAGAGGCTTCAATGGTCTGAAGAAGAATGGAAAATGCTTCACGAACAGTATGAAAAACACGGAAACAATTGGAGTCTAATGGCTAAAGAATTTAAGAGACATAGATTTCAGGAGAAGGATACATGGCGTAGAATAAAAATAAAATGAAATAGAGGACATTGGTCCCAAGAAGAATAACAAAACTTGTTTGATAACGTGAATGTTGATTTGCGAGCTAAGGCTAATGAAGAGAAGAAATCAAAGCATGGAATGTTACTAGATAGTATTTGTTGGACTGCAATCAATGACAGATTGATAACTAGAAGTGATGCATCTTACTGTTTAAAATGGTACAATCAATATTTAATAAATTATATGGTTGCTGAGGGTATATGGGCTGATTCTGATGATTACCCTCTGCTTGATGCACTTTTCAACTTGGACGCATGCTGCATTGAAGATGTGGATTGGGATGATCTCATCGATCAAAGGTCTAGTGATGTATGTAGGAAGCGGTGGGACCAAATGGTGGTTTCACATAGGCTTTCATGGGGTCAAGTCTTTTGCTGAGCAAGTGGAACTTCTGGCAAAGCCATACTGCCCAGAACTACTTGAAGCACGGGAGGCTTGGGACAGCAAACCTTTGGTCCCATGACATAGCAAATATACTATGTATTCAGAGAAACCTTTAAAGTCTATAAGCTAGCACATACTATCTGTTTATGCATATAACGATGTATATGTTTAGGGATTATTAGTATGGAGATCCCTCTAAAATTAATGCATGTTTGTGGAGATTACAAGTCAGGATGGCAGATTGGAGAAAGAGTGGGCGGGATAGAGAATTTTGGGTCTGAAACAGCTTTATTGCTGTTCTTTTTATTTAATTTTTTTTTTGGTGAATTTCTTGTTAAGAGAATTTGATGCAATAAACTGAGTGATTTAGAAGATTGTAGTCAGGTTGTTTGATCTCTTAATATTATGCAACTACTTAAAATAGTTTATCAACCCGCTAGGGGGATAACGGGGCCTTTTTTTCTTTACATCTTTCTTGTCAATTCATTTTTGTACAGATGATTTGCTAATCTAGAGCGTTTCTATTCTCTCCCATTTGAACTAACCCAATGTTTTAGGTTTTTGTATACTTTTAGAAGCATCATATCCTTCTCCAATGTATTGTCCCAGTTTCATTGGCTCACCCACCCACCCACACACACTTATCAAAATCCGGCATTCTAAGAGGCAAAAGCAGCAAGCTTCATTTCCATTTAATTAATCCTTTATTATGAGATCAGTAGGACCTCTAGGAAGCCTGTAACAGATATAACACAACTTGTGCATTTAATTGCAACTTAAACAAATCAGAACGTCTATTTTTGATTGAAAATAGTCTATATATGGAAGCAACATACCATGTACAATTAAACTTCTGTCGACCCTGCTATTTGCAGGAGCTTTCTGCGCTAGATACAGTTACACTTTTTAGTCGACAAGAATAATTAAATCACTTCTAATCATCGCGACATTGCTCAGGATTCCATCTAGTAATGGTTCTCTCTTCTACACAATAACTGCCTAAGCATAAAGGAGATGTCGGGGATGCACCATTATTAGTGACATTGAGAACTAATAATGTCTTTGCAACTCCACCACAAAGTCGCAATGTGCAATGAAAATCAGACCAAACCTTCAGGCGGACATTTGCATTACCTTTCGCTTCCTCTAAAACAAGCACAGAGTATTCAGAATGCACTAGAGATGGATGGTGCCGGTAAGCAACAAAGTCTACACCGTACTGAGATCCTGATCTAACCACCCAATTTTTCATACGAAGATGAGAATAAGCCTTGTAAAAAGCAGGAAAGGCGTCTCTTTGACTTATCATGTAATCCCACAACTGATTAATGTCTTTTGTACAATTGCCTTCACCTAATATCTTAAGACATTTCAGGAAATCGCATAGGTAAAATGCCTCCTCCATACTTAGTTGAAACCATTGCTTATCTTGCTCAGCCGTGGCAATTGGTCGACCAAAACATGCATGATTAAGAAGACTAGTTTGGTCCTTATCCGCTGCAAGAAGTACGCTGCAGCCTGAAAGTATACCATGGGAATCTGACTGAAGTAGAGATGATTGAAGCTGGGTAACAATCTTTGAAATTGGATCTGCAAAAGCTTTAGCTTCTGCCTCCTTCCCTTTCCATCTTGGTGCCATAGAATCCTTCAAAAGAAACAAAAAATTCTATTAGAATGGGGCTCAGATGAGAGGTTGTTCCACAAGCCTGTGCAGAGTGTCAGTCCTACATAGAAAAGCAAAATCTTGCAATAACCATCTTACTACAAGATACAACACAGGAATTATTAGCACAATACACCTGTGTGATTTCCAAGCAAAGAAAACTATGCATATACTCCAACAAGTCTGTAAAATGTCAAAGTAATATCATCAATGAGATAACCAATTAAGTACATGATCACGATTTGTGATCAAAATAATTATTTTCAATTTCTACCAAAAAGGAAAAATCTTATTGAGGGATACAATAGAAGGAGTGTAACAATCTAATCGGCATACATACATGCACATATAAGAGGTGTTAAATTGATAAATAGTATTATCACATAAGATAATAACAAAGCTGGTAACAATAATCAAACTACCTGAATTCCAACTACACGATATGTGGTTGAAGCGAAAATGTGTTAATTAGGTGCAAACAATAAAACTAGTACAAAGATCACTATCTAAAACCTACAATTACAAAATTCAGCATGAGGGTACAGGTTCTACAACAGTCAGCAGATGAAATCAATCAACTGCAATTCCTAAAGCTAAAATCGCAAACACAAACACAAACACAAACACAAACACAAACAAAAACAAGTCTAACCCTCAAATAGTGACATAATAGTGTGTTCCATTTTAGAATCCTCCAATTTTAAGCTCCACATAAACAATAAAGTTAAACATGTGCTAGTATCAGTCGTGAAAGTTCAATGCTTAATTTCAAGGGTTTTCACTCTTCACATTCCAAACAATAATACAACACATCAGTGAAAAAATATTCACACAACTAAAATACCTGGATCTGGGATTGGATTAGGGCTTGATTTAAATCTTTTTTGCAACTCAAGCTGCACCACTCGATTCAGGTTATCTTTTGAGTCCTTTTAGATGAAAATAGTACTTCTGATAAAAATATATAATTTTTGTTATATATTTTATAATAATATTTAAAATTACCCAATTTTTTTAAAAATAATTAGATTTATAGCTTATAACTCGAGCCAAGAATATAATACCATATAATACGTATGCATAATACATGTGTATTTACAAGCGTGTGAGGCCCTATACTTTACTCCCTCGTGTCCCACTTGTTCCCTTCTGCTTTCATTTCATGAAAAATTGCAGCTTTCAAGTAGAGTAATATATTGGGTTTATAGCTATACAGATACAGGTACCCCTTTCATCTTTCTTGCTTATGTATACTCTCTTTCTTCTTGCTTTTATTTATGTGAGACTGTGAGAGTGGGGCTTATTTTATTTTTGTTCTCTTCTGTTCAATTATTTTTCCTCTTTCTGGTGTTTAAACTGTTAGCTTTTTAATTTTTGTAATGTTAATCTTAGCATATTTGTTGATAGTTTTTTTTTAAAATATTGTCTTAGCAAAAGAAAATTTTGTTGTTCTGGAAGAAATTGATAGATGATAATTATGGGTTTTCAAATATGTTGACATTTCTGTAAATTCCATTCCCAGTTGCCATTTTTACTGTTGTTTCTTTAACATCTTCCACTTTTTGTAGTGGGTTGCCTTTTTTGGGCTATAATTATTTATTATTACTTTTTTTTTCTTTTTAAAATAATTTTTTCATGAGCACTGATTAGGCTGGAACAAAGTGGCTGACTGGTGCAGTGTACTTTTTGAATCTTGATGAGTGTAATATGTTGAAGCAGCAGTGTAGTCAAAATCTTGTTTAGATTTAATATGGTTAGGTGTGATGAGGAGTGAGGACCAAACTGGTTAGTTATCATTTTCTAAATAGTTGGGCCCAATATCATGTGAATTTATTAAAGGCAATGTGACAATGAAAAAGTGTCATCTTGGTTGGTATTATATCTATAGATTTTTTCAGGTCTCAAGTTATTTTCGTAGCCGTGTATGGCCATCAGATCTGCAATAGCCCCTCCCCCTCCCCGATTCCTATGGTTTTCGGACCTTTTTTGAACTTCCCTCGTTTTGTTGAATCATAGTGATTACTGATTAGTGTATTTCAATAACTGAATCTTGTTTAGACACTGTAGTATTTTCTGCACTGTCAAACTTGGTTAGTGTGATCAACTAGCTCGGTTTTTTTTATCATGTTGGTGTATGCTAATGATTTTTGCTTGATAAACTACTAGTTTAACAAGTATCAGTTTTGTTCATCTTCTCCTTCTATGTTCCTTTTGTATATCTTATATAAAACTAATCTTATCCGAATATTCTTTTTTTATGCAAACTTGTTGATCTGCTTAACTTTGTTGTTCCAAGATTCTTGAAATTCTGAAGGATATGTAATGACTGTGAACTTGCATATACGGAAACTATTTCTCAAGTCACTATCTTCAGTGTTAAAGTTTTCTCTTGATTTCTTAGTCTAGTATATCAAGAATTGTCATTCGTTTGCAGGTGTTGGAAAATTACTGAAATCACAGACTATCTACGGGTATTGCTAGAGAATCTCCGTGTTCGTATTTTGTGTAAATCTAATAGGATTGGGCTGCTAGTAACAACTGACCTTATTTTCATCTAGCTAATTAGCTGTGGAACCATGAAGCACAACGATGGAAAAGTGGTACATCAAATTGATAAAAGTTTCAGAGTAGTGCCCATGACATTCATTTGTATTGTGCTATGTGGGTTTTCGTTCTATCTGGGTAGAATTTTTTGTTCTGAGAAGAGCATATACGAGGTTGACAACATCGCAGGAGTAGTTAAATCATCCAAGGAAACTATTTCTGGTCCTCCCAACGTAAAATTTACGGACTTCTCTGAATGTGACATTGCTTATCAAGATTACACACCGTGCACAGATCCTAAGGTAGCTAAGTTCTTATGATTTTAGGTTCTTTTTGAGTATGGTATGATATGCCAATGTATATATGGTGCGACATTTCCATGTTACAGAGATGGAAAAAGTATGGATATTATCGGCTTACCTTCTTGGAACGCCATTGTCCTCCTCCTTTTGAAAGAAAGGAATGTTTGGTTCCTCCACCGGATGGGTACAAAACACCAATCAGATGGCCTAAGAGCAAAAATGAATGTTGGTACAGGTATTTGACATCTGATCTATTCTTTTGACAAGTTCTAATCTATATATTATTATTGCCAAGCAGGGTTCTTCTTTATAGGTTTAAAGAAATTTGCTTTTTTACTCTGGCCTCAGGAATGTGCCATATGATTGGATTAACAAGCGGAAGTCCAATCAGAACTGGTTAAGGAAAGAAGGGGAGAAGTTTTTCTTTCCTGGTGGAGGTACCATGTTTCCGGACGGAGTTGGTGCATATGTTGATTTGATGCAGGATCTTATTCCTGAAATGAAAGACGGGACTATTAGGACTGCCATCGATACCGGGTGTGGGGTAAATTCATCTTATTAAGTTTTGAAATTTTCTATTGCAGTCACATAATTTCTTACCTGCAACTACAAAGTATACGATGAGATACAGTGTGGTAGTGGTCATTTCACCCTCTTAATATGCAACTTACATATAATGTGAAGTTTATTTAGTCCAGATCTTTACGGATAATATTGTTTAGGTTGCTAGTTGGGGAGGTGATTTACTTGATCGCGGAATCTTGACAGTCTCACTTGCCCCACGAGATAATCACGAGGCGCAAGTTCAATTTGCTCTGGAACGAGGAATTCCTGCGATTCTAGGAATTATTTCTACACAGCGGCTTCCTTTTCCCTCAAACTCATTTGATATGGCTCATTGTTCAAGATGCCTCATCCCTTGGACAGAATTTGGTATATATTCTTTTCTTTCTTTTTTTTTTTGTTGCTCTGGCTAAGTTTTCTTTAATATATAAATTTGAAAGATTTAGTGGCTTGCAATTAATCTAGTATACACATTTGTCACTTCTCAGTGAAAAGTGCCCGCCATCTGTTATAAATAACTAATTCTGGTTGCTGGAATCCATGTAAATATTATGTGGCCAATGTAGTTTGCATTTGATAATGGCTCCTGCAATGAACTTCTTGCCAATGCAGTTTGATTTAATTTCAGGTGGAGTCTACCTTCTAGAAGTTCATAGAATACTTCGCCCTGGAGGATTCTGGGTCCTATCTGGTCCACCAGTAAACTATGAAAGACGTTGGAGAGGTTGGAACACTACACTTGAAGAGCAAAAGTCTGATTATGAGAAGTTGCAAAAATTGCTCACCGCAATGTGCTTTAAGTTATTCAACAAAAAAAACGATATTGCTGTTTGGCAGAAGACTACAGATAATGACTGTTATAAGCAGCTCGCTGCACTGGACACATACCCACCGAAGTGTGATGATGGAACTGAACCAGATTCAGCATGGTACACTCCACTCTGGTCCTGTGTTGTTGTTCCAAACAGGAATGTCAATAAGCTAACACTGTCGTCTATTCCTAAATGGCCACAAAGATTGCATGTTGCACCAATACGTGTTTATGATGTTCGCCATAGCAATGAGAATACCTTTAATCGTGATGGCTCTAAATGGAAGAAGCGGGCCAAGCACTACAAAAAGTTGCTCCCAGCAATTTGTACTGATAAGATTAGAAATGTAATTGACATGAATACCTTATATGGAGGTTTCGCTGCTGCTGTGATAGATGATCCCTTGTGGGTGATGAACGTGGTCTCCTCCTATGCTAAGAACACACTTGCGGTTGTCTTCGACAGAGGTCTCATAGGAACCTACCATGACTGGTAAATATTGCTGCAGCTGAAGCCTAAAACGTTGTTGTTACACTCCTTTGCTTTGATGCGATTTGTAATTTGCAGACTTGTATATTGTGCTAATTTAATTGGCTTCTCTATTGCAGGTGTGAAGCTTTTTCAACATATCCCCGGACATATGATCTGCTTCATGCAGATGGTCTTTTTACCTCTGAAAGTCACAGGTAACATCGCTTGTTTATGTTGCTCAGCTTTTTACCTTCTGCTGCTAATCTGCTATATATCTATCAAATATAGAACCTGTTAACGATTTGGTTGTACTTTAAGTTAGTTTTTTCAAATGACATCACACAAAATGTCAAATATAGAAGTTACCATAGAGTGGAAACATTCTGCCGCTAAATTTTACAATTGCAGCAAGGCTTGACATTATTTATAAACTGTTAAATACTTGGCCAGATGTGAAATGAAGTATGTACTATTAGAGATGGATCGGATCCTTCGGCCTAATGGATATGCTATAATTCGAGAGTCAAGCTTCTTTATAGATCCTATAGCGACTATTGCTAGAGGATTGAGATGGAATTGTCGTAAAGAAGCCACCGAAGATGGAGGTGCAAATGATAAGTTGTTAATTTGCCAGAAGAGGTTGTGGTACTCTAAGCAAAACTCATGAGCAAGTAAGAATCAGTGTAATACTACTATACAAGTCTTGGTGTGAACTATGTGGAATGATTGTAAAAGCAGCCATAGGAAAGATGAAGTTTCATACCATTCACATAGACAATAGTACTAATATATAGATTATTGAAATCGCATTTCTATTTTCCCCTGCAGAGCTACCTTTTTGTGGCACACACTGTCACACAGGATTATTCTTAAGGTTGCTTTACAGTTATAAAAGTAGTTGTTGTAACCTTACAATCTTTCTGATCTTTTTTTCCATCGATATGTATGTTGTAAAGGCTATAGTTAAGATTTAAACGAGAGTTCTTAATTTAAAATCCGAAAACAAGGATGTGGTTATTAATTAACCATCCAAATTTATGCTTTAATAATTAAATAGTGATAGTTAGTTAAACCTCAATACAAATTTTATTATTTTTCGAGGTTATTAATTTATCGAGATTAAATTAACATTGTTTTTGTTATGCTGAAATCCGGGGAAAAAATATAGTAAAATATTAATTTTCCATTCTATTAATCTATCTAATATTAATTTTTCATAGTTATTAATCTATTTATCATTAAATTATATTAATTTTTCATAGTTTTAATCTATCTAATATTAATTTTTCATAGTTATTAATTCATTTATTATTAAATTATAATATAAAATCAGATCTCGATTGTACATTTTGAATCGATTTTTCGAATTTTAAATTAAAAAAAAAAAGTTTTACTTCTCTCGAACTTTCAAATATCATTATCATGGGAATATTTTATATATAAAAAGTTAATATTTCATTAATTTTAAAAGTAATATACATTAAAAAATGCTAGGTGATAATTAATCAATTCACAAATTACGGTAATTAAAAAAATATAAGGTTAGAATATTATCTTTACTGTTCTCATTTCTAAATAACAAAAAATCAAATGATATATATGTTAATATGTAAAAAAATATGATTTAATATAAAATTACAAATTTTACATTAAATACAAATTACAAATTTTGTTAAATATAAAATTTTAAATTTAATAAAAAGTATAATTATAGTGTTAAAAATAAAGTGATTAGTATTATTTAAGAATGAATGAAATATTTCGTGTTAAAAATTAAAATAACTCATGTAGGGAGTATTTTATTATATATTATTATTATTATTAATTTAGAAACTTATTTACCAAGCATACTGTACCATCAATCAATATTTATATGGTACAAGACAGGAGGGGCTTCCGAGGTGCTTGTGCGGTGTTTTGTGTTGGAAGAAGATAAATATACATACACACATACAATTTATACATACACACACACAGAGATTGCGTGGCGGAATAGAGGTGGAGCTCTGGAGTCGTCAGCCGTTGCCTTCCCGTGGCGACTTTAGGTTATGCCGTGTAAACCGGAGGTATATCATCTATACACGCACGTACATATATATCATTTTAATTGTCTTTTATTGTAATTTTTTTGATTTAGATCTGAAATTATTCATGTTATTTGCTTTCAATTCGTGACTTGTTTGATTTGATTGTATAGAGATCTATGATTTCAATTATACATGTACCTTATTGTGTTGATTATATTTGTGATTATGATTGATCTGATTTGTATTTATTTCCTTGATTTTGAATTTTTTTATTTGTTATCAGGAGTTTGATAATAATTGTGATTATGATTATAATTGCTGTGGTTTGTATCTGTGTATTGTATTTTAAAGTTTTAATGTGTATAATTAGTTAATAATATGTTGATGTGTTAGGGTTTATAGTTGATGGTGGGTGTAAAGTCATGCTACTTATTGCCTGTTTGTAGTTCTTAGGTCATTTCCCGGAGCATATTAGATATGCTACTTTGTTTTTCACTTGTATTTGGTTATGTGATGTTCTTGCGATTTATTTCATTGTCTTTTCTGTTGTGAGGTCTTCATTAATTAAAGAGAGGTTAATGTGAGCATGCATTAAATGATCTAGGGTTTTTTTTTATATAAATGGAAAGTAAATCTATCAAGTCTGGGGAATAATAGTACGTAAGTCTGAGAATATGAGGTGAATAAATTTGTTTGATTGTCAAGACAAAGGGAGGCACGTGCAAATACTTTGCATGAAATTTGCTTCACGTGCGTGAATGTAGCGGTCATGAAAGAGAAATTGCAGTTGTGCAGTAATCTATTATGGTGTTGTATATAACAACTGAAGTAGTTACGTATTTATTTGATGATTTAAGAAATTCGCTGATTAAATTTTCTAGATAAGTGATTGTTGTGTGGATTCTTTGGTATATCAGTTTAGCAACAGAAAGTCAAAAGGACATACTTGGACTTATTTTGTCACTTGCCCATCTATCACGTCTTCTAAGTTCTAATGAAATGTTTTATTTGCATCTTCTGTATTTTTATGCCTCCACCTAAAAACATTGAACAAACTTGGTTAAGAAACATAAACTACCAAAAGGAACAGTAGATTAATTATATGAGAATATAATGATTCATTAAATGCTTACTATCTCATATTTGTACGTGAAAAAATTGCATCTATCCCCGAGAAAGCTTATTCCTTACATTTCCTAGTCAGGATGTTAATCATAACATACAGTATGCATTAGTGGCACAGAGATCCAAAATTACTTGCAAAATGCATTTTGTTGCTAAATTTTGCAGCTGAATTTTTACATTGGTACAGATTTATGTTAAATAAATCTGTTTATATAGCATGAAACAGTAATATTAAGTACATTGGCTTAAATTTTTACATGGTGCTGCTAAAGCTATTCTTAGGACTTCATTTTTCTGTGTTAATATATTGAATTGTGCTTCCAGGTTGGCCCAGATCTCTATTTGAAATATTTAATCTCTTTTAAGACATGGAGAAAATATGCCTCTGGTCAGACAGCTCCCAGAATCGGTTTCTTTTATTTCAGGAAGTTCTTGATTTGCGTTATCTTATCCTTGGAGAGTTTGTTCTTGTTTCCTTTGTCAACTGTACTTAGTGGAAAACTTTTATATGATAAGTACGGGAGCCGTGATGCAATTTTTTCCTGAGATAGGTGTTAAATCTTTAGCTCACATCTACAAGTAAGTTGTATTTTCATGCACTTTAAAATAACACATGATTTTCTTCCATCTTCATGCTAATTATTCTGAAGTTATTGTGAATTAGTGCATTGCCGATAAGACGTTCACTGAAGATCTTTCAGAAATGTCTTCAGGTTATAACTCTGATTCCAAATGTCTCTTCTCTTATTGTCTTTCAGTTTATTAATATTCTGAACTAATAGCTGATACTGTTGTATATGTTCTTGTGACCGCAGGGCTGATGTTTGAAAGTACATAGTTAAATTTATGGACTTGGTTAGTTATTAGAGAAGCCTGTTGCAGTGAATCTGTTTTGAGCAATACCTTATCCTTTCTCCACATGTTATCTGTTAAAGTGATCAAGCATCGTTAAGCGAAGTTTTAGGATCAAATTGCTCATATATTGAGTTTCTTGTTACGAGTCTCTGAAGGATTTCCGCGGCTATGTTCTGATCTAGGATTCCAAGCTACTGTCTGGGACTATAAGATTCTTTAAACTGCTGTCAAGATGCTTTACAGTTCTAGACTTTTTCCCATATTTGGTCCTGGCCACCATAAATAAGTCTTCGACATGCTATATACTGTGAATAGGGCTCTGATGCCTTTCTGTCAGAAGTGTTCTGGTTTTGTGCCCATCTTTGTTCCAGGAAAAAATTATTAGTTTATTAAGTTACAGAAGTCAGGCTGTTAGTTTTACTTTTTAGGTTTCTTTATATTTATCTACTAGAGACAAACGCCCTACATTTTAAGTTCCCTTCTTTCTATCATAAATAAGGAGTTTCAAAACGTTTTCCCAAATAAGGAGTTACAAACAGCTGAAGTTGCAAGAATGGAAAGGTCAGTGGTGTTTTGGGATTTTAGTTAGATAATGTTTTGATACTTCTTAATTAAGGAATGACCAAGTATGTCAATTATCGCTATCCAGGTACAAGCTAATTAAGGAAGTTGGTAATGGAACATTTGGAAGTGTCTGGCGAGCTTTGAACAAGCAGACTGGTGAAGTTGTAAGTGTTCTTTTTTATTTATTTAGTCATATTAGGTATAACGCATCCATTTTAGAAGTCATAATTATTGTTTCTGGAGAAGTTACTAATTTAGGCCTGCTATTCTGTGGGATTCGTTGGACCAGGTTGCAATAAAAAAAATGAAGAGAAAATACTACTCTTGGGAAGAATGTATAAATTTGAGAGAAGTTAAGGTAACTTATTTAAGATCATTTTTTCCATTGGTTTTTCCTCTGTATTGTGAGTATAACTGTAACACGCTTTTTTGGCAGTCATTGCGCAAAATGAACCATCCTAATATTGTAAAGCTCAAGGAAGTTATCAGGGAGAACGACATCTTGTACTTTGTCTTTGAATACATGGTAGGTTGTGTCAACTCACTTGCTTTGACTTTGATCTTTTGGTACTATTTAAATGATATAATGTTTATATCATCTACAGGAATGCAATTTATACCAACTTATGAAAGATAGGGGAAAGCTATTTTCAGAAGCTGAAGTAAGAAATTGGTGTTTCCAAGTATTTCAAGGTCTTGCATACATGCAGCAACGTGGATATTTTCATCGTGATCTTAAACCAGGTGAGTGTTATAATGCAGTTAAAGCTAAAGTCTAGACTGGTTAGATGTAGTTAGCTCATTATGTATTTACACAAATGCAAACCAAAGGAGGCTTTAAAGAAAATGACAGAAACAGAGGGAATTGGAGAGGTTACTGGGGAGTGAAAGAGAAAAAAGAATTGTTTGAAATATATAAGATGAGAGGAGCCCAAAACTGGCATCTAAGAAATAGATTGTTACAGATACAAAAAATAAAATTTCTTGTTATTGATGGCTGGAGTAATAGTATAAAAGTACTTATATAATGTTCTGGGTAAGCCTATAACTCTGTAGTTATAATTGTATTTATTAATGTCAAGAGTAAAACTTTGTTGTAAGAAGTAGCTCTCAGTAGTTTGTGTTGTAGCTTATATATGTTCTTGTGTTTTTGGACTTGTCATACATAAATTCTTTGAATGTGTGTTGTTGGCAGAAAACTTGTTAGTTTCAAAGCATATAATAAAAATTGCTGATTTTGGTCTTGCTCGAGAGGTCAATTCCTCACCACCATATACGGAGTATGTGTCCACACGATGGTATGTAATATTTCTTAAAGATTTCTATCCACCTTAGTTCTGTTGCTCTATTTTATATGGTGCCTAAGATATATGCATTTGACAGGTATAGGGCACCTGAAGTGTTGCTTCAGGCACCAACGTATGGTCCTGCCGTTGGTGAGTATAATATTGGCAAAAAAAGTTCAAGTGGTATGTTAAATTGATATGCTGTAGTCTAATGTTTGCCACTTGTTAAATTTGCAATGTGCAGATATGTGGGCAATGGGTGCAATCATGGCTGAACTGTTAACTCTACGCCCCCTTTTTCCTGGTTCATGGTATCACTTTATCTCCTTTATCTCTTTTAATTATCTTTTACAGTGCTTTTTATTACATGCTTCTTGATGAACATATTTTTAAGAGACTGCATTACTGTGTATTAGGTCTACTGATCTTAATCTGCAGTTATTTGATATATCATTAAATTTGTTTAGATTAATGACTTCCCCTGGCTATTTGAATATGAGATGATCTTCTTTTTCAGATCTTGCTTTGTTTTGTGTGTATGTGTTAGATATGGATCGAATTAAGTAGTCATATCTGGATTCTATTCCTTGCAATCTTCTATTCTGCCGAGCGTTCCAGTAGTTAATGTGTGTGACGTCTCCTTTTCGGCTTTTCTGCAGTGAAACAGATGAAATCTACAAAATATGCAGTGTTGTAGGCAGCCCTACGGAGATGAAATGGGATGAAGGGCTTAAACTGGCAAATGCCATCCACTATCAGTTTCCACAGGTAAAATAGCCCATGCTTCCTTTTCAAGAGTAGTTCAATGTTTGGCATTAATTTTAATCAGTCTGATTAAGTTCTTAACTATATATTATTGCTCTGAATTTGGTATGGCAGCTCAGAGGTGTTCCTCTCTCTACGTTGATACCATCTGCAAGTAAAGATGCAATCAACCTCATTACAGTAAGCCCATATTCATTATACATTCTATATTTCTGTCTTCTCTTATAACTCCAATGTGAGATCTGTTGATTTTCCAGTACTATTTTGTTTGCTAGTTGTGCCACCTTTTTTAAGCTTTGAAAGCTTGATTTTACTGGCTGCTTATTCTTTTTCTTGCATTTACCTAATTTTATCAGTTGCTTTGTTCATGGGATCCTTGCAAGAGGCCAACGGCCTCAGAAGTTCTTCAGCATCCTTTTTTCCAGGTAAAGACATTATTTGTGTGCACTGCAGGAAGATGCAAATTCCTCATTTATATTAAGATCTTTGCATTGTCATTCAGATTGCTGTTAATAGCAATGTTCTTTTCTGTATTTTGGCAGAGTTGCTATTATGTTCCTCCATCGCTTCGTCCCAAAGCTGCCACTCTAAGGACTCCTCCTGGTTAGTCTCTCTCTCTCTCTCATCCCCTCCCTCGCTCACCCGCTCCCATGTTGTAACCTAATTTGTTTGCATTAATGCTGATGTTGCAGCTGCAATTAGAGGATCTATGGAGCAGAGAAGTGTGAAGAGGTATTCTGGGTCCCTGACAACTTTGAAGCCTCACGGTGCTCTTTCTCCACTTAAAGAACACTCAATTTTAAACACAGGTGATGTTTTTGCATGCAATTTACATTGTGTGCATGATACTTTATATGTGTATGCCTGTTCCTGGTGCTTGAGTATACACCCTCTTATATGTACCTTGTTCCTGGTGCTTGAGTATACATTTGTTGAGAATTTATCTAATGCATTTTTGGCATATGCTCCAACCAATTTGTACAGGTGTGCAGCGGAAGTTGGATATCGGTCAACAGGTAATGGGGTGGTGCTCTTAAAATTATTTATGGTTTCCTGTATTTTTTTTTGTCAGATATGGTTTCCTGTATTTGTACCATACGGCAAGTATTTTTTTGACCTGTCATATGCTTAGTATTTTTCTGTTTCCAGGACGCAACCAAGTATGACAAGACCTTGAGAAATCCTTCTGTGAAACAACCAAGAAACAAACCATCTGTCAGGAATAGTACAAGTTAGTTTCTATTCTTGCGATTCTTTCTTTGGAATTTAATTTATGCTACCTCCTTCTCTTCACACTTCTTTCAACTCACAACCCCTCCTGAAGTATCAATATCTTGAAATTTAATGGCACAAGGTGACATAGTGATGGCAACAATGCCATTAAATACTTTCACACCACTGAATTTCTATGGACAATATAATATACTTTTGTAGAACTTTTGAGTATATAAAGGTTTAATCTTTTTCTGTACTTATAAGGTTGCAGTTTGTAGTATTTATGCGCAACCATTTTTATGTTCTTTCTTTTGTCCTTTTTTTAATGACTGGTGCCAGTAGCAACCTTTTCTTGTGCACTATTGTCTTCAGATTATACGGCACCGTTATTGGGTCTCCTCTGATTTGTTGACGATGACTTATCACATGATTGGTTAATGTTTTTTTTAATTATTTATCTGTCCTTGTGCTCATCTATGGTGTATTGCATATTTGGCTAATTGCTGTCTCATGGACCAGAAATGAATATTCGAGTCATGGATGCTTCCTTTCTTCACCTTAGCCATGTATTGTGTACTGACACATTTAAAAGCTTGAACAGTACTCGGTGTTTGACAGTACTAAACTTTCTAAATTCTTGTACTCTGTATGAGTTTCATATTTTTTCTTTTGTGTGTATACAGTGCATGTATACTGAACATACGAGTGTGTTTATCACAGAATTAGAGTCTAAATTCAGTACTACATCTAACTAGGTTTTATTTTTTTTGTCAGGGAAAGCACATGGACTTTCTGATACTGCTGACAAGTTGGCAAATATGACAATTGGTTCGGGCAAACAGCCTGCAAGGCAAACCATGCCTCCCCCGATGAGGGCTGGAGGATTGACTGGTCATTCTAACATGTTTCTTGGACGACCTCAAGAGGTTCATCCTGGAAGAACCTACACCAGGAAAGTTGCCTGATGAATAGTATGGAGTATATGAAACTGGTTTTAATGGGTAAATCATTATGCCATTTTGTTTGCTGTAATTATTTATGCTACTTGTGATTCCGTCACTTAATCCAGCTACTGGGGATAACGTTTCTTTTTCCTTTAAACTTTCTCTGACGGATATGAAGGTAATAAATAAAGTAAAATGAACCAGTGTTTGAAATGGTATTATTTCCTTTTTATACATATCATGTTACATGAATATAGATTGGTGGATTTCAATATTAAAGTGATGTGTTCTACTGTTCTTTATGCGATAACAATATAACTTTGACGTGCTCCTCTATTATCTTTACATTTTGATATTTTGGTGATCAAGTACTTGTAAAGAAGAAATTTTAGTGGGATATTTGTAAACATAGATCTTATTTCATGTATTTACAAGTATATTCCTGGATTTTGTATTATAAATACTTTTATTTTAATCTCAGATAAAATTATAGGCCAAGCTCAATGATAAATGACCGGAAATTTTAAGAAAACAAAAAACTGAAATGATATGTACATGAGAGTGATATTAGTGTAATGGCCAATTTTTGTCTTTAATGCTGCAAAATATCAAAATTTCTCTCTATATAAGATTCAATTATATATTTAAAATATAAAACCAAGTATAATTATATATTAAACGTGTTCTAATAAGAGCATCTTCAATGACAATAGGTAAAATGGTTAGCAACCTGGACTCCAATGGTATTAGTCATAATAATTAGTTATATTCAAAAATATCATTTTATATATAATTATATAATTTACGGCTAAAAAACTGACGTAGATGTTTTGTATAATGGCTAGAAACTCAACAAATATAGAGATGAAATAAATGATATCTATAATTTTTGATGGTCGGAGGCTATATATTTTAGCTAATATTTATATCATAGTGTAGACATTTTAACTAAGAGTTGGTGGTGATTAGACATTTTAGCTAAGAGGTGGTGGTGGTTGGAGATACTCTAACTGACATTTATTATGAAAATTTGGATCAAATGAAAATTTATGAATAGAGTAAACAAACAGAATATTCTATAATAACGGTATAGAATGCGTAAAATAATTGTTTCTACAAAATAAAATTACTAGCGGTTCTTCTACTGTTAGTTAGATAGTCATCGAAACTCAACTTTTTGTTTCACTCCTTGTGAGTCTTGTGACTTGTGTTTATGGTTTTTAAGAAATACACCTATTGAGTATTGTCATATATGCATATATATCCAAAGAATATAGGCAAAATGGTCCAAAGTATGGATAATAGCTGTAAAAATGAGAAAGACCGGACATAACACACCCTGTCCACAAAATTAAAAAGCAAGGTACAATGGTACATACAGACTAACAGACATCGGACAGCTAGCTATCAATCCTCCCTCTCTCTTTGACTCTTTTGTGTATGTAAAAATGTACCCTCGCCTCTCTACAACAAATGCTCTGCTTCCTCTTTATGTACCCACCTCTTCATCAACTCATTATTCATTATTACTCTTTAAGTCTTTATTAGAGTAATAATTAATTCATTTTTTAAATAATAATTCACCTTTACTAATTAAATTTCAATGTACGGTATTAACTATTCCAACTTTTTTAAAATTTAAATGTTTATAATGAAATTGATTAAATTTCAACTAAGAGTTATATATATTATACAATAAAAGAAAATTATAAAAATTATATTATTACAAAATATATTTAATATACTTTAAGATATGACTGTATTTCAGATTTTAAAAATTATAAAATATAGTATAAATTGCCATCAAAATTCAATTAGTTTATAGTGAGAAATAAAAATTTGATATAAAAGGAATATAATACTTCAACATGTAGAATTGAAATTGAAATACATTAAATATTGGGAAATTATCAATATTTTTTACTTTTCCAAGTGACATCATCCCGTATTTTTGACTTAGGAGTGTACCACTAAGCACGTGATTACACTAAATAGTCATTCCGTTAATTAAATCATGAACCAAACATTAATTTTATCAATTTTTATAAAAATATTCTCAATAGTAACCTTCTCAATTTGATTTTTTTCAAGCGGTGTTATTTCATGTTTTTGACTTACGAGTAACACCCTTGATGTTTTAGACTGATTTTTGCAGATTTATATTATTTTTTAAATTATTTTGATTATTCTGTTTCTTAGTGTATGAGTCTATTATAATTGTGAATAGTTAAACGATTTTCTATTCTGCAGATCATTTTTCTTATATTTTTACATTTGATTAACGTTTTAATTAACATAATAACATATTCAGTGAAATCTCATATTTTATTAAGTGAAATCTCATATTTTAAAGTGATACTCACAAGTCAAAAATATAAAATGACACTCAGGATAAAAAACACACAACTGTTTGATAATTTTACTTAATTATTTAAATTAGCTTTTAAAGTTATATCCTTGAATCAAATTTCAACTTCACTTGTGTCTCAGCTGCTGTCAAGTGTCATCTCTTTTAACTAAACACCAGCTTACCAAAAATCCCACTCTAATCACACACACTAACTATGTGTACTTAAATGAGAATCACCCCCCGTTTTCGTCACCACCTCATTCTTATCCCCTCACTCTCTCTGCTCCCCATTACCAAGTAGTCTTCACCAAACCCTAGATCTGTTCCCTCTAAGGTAACCCCCCATCTCCCTCTTTATATACATACATATCTTTGTATCTGCATATGCTTACATAACTGTATTATCATTTTCTCGCAGCTTTCTAGATAAAGGTTGAATCTTTGAAGATGAGTGGGTTAGCTTCATCTGTGACGGTGGCCGTAGATGGGTTCCGGCCACCGTTCACGGCGGTGCAGTGGCAGGAGCTGGAGCATCAAGCACTTATTTATAAGTATTTGATGGCTGGTTTGTCTGTGCCCCCTGAACTTGTTGCACCTATTAGGATGAGTTTGGAGGCTTTGCCAACCAGGTTCTTTCATCACTCTGCCTGTAAGATTCGGGAAAACACATTTCAAATGTCTTCTCGTGTGTGTGTGTGTGTGTGTGTTTATGAGTTTGGTGTTGTAAAAATGTGTGCTTTTGTTGTTATTTGCTGTGGGTTTGTTGTTATTTATATGGTTTTGATGTAAAAATGTGTTCTTTTGATGTTATATGTTTGTGTGGGTGTAAAAATGTATGCTTTTGTTGTTTTTTGTATGAGTTCTGTTGTTATTTACATGGGTTTGTTGTAAAAATGTGTTCTTTAGTTGTTGTTTTTATGGGTTTGATGTTGTGAAGATTTGTACTTTTGGTGTTGTTTTGTATGTGTTTGATGATTATTTAGCTAGATTTTTGGTTAAAGTGATTATTATTGTAACATCTTGAAAATGTGATTTTTAAGTTGGGTTTTACTAAATGTATAATGTGAAGATTAGGGATTGGAATGTGATGGTTTGGGTTCATGTATAATGATTATACTATATAATCAAAACATGCACATAGATGTGTGAAGATTGTTTAGCATATATGGTTTGTTTATCATTCAGAATATGTTTGTTGCATCTGTTTATTTGTGCAACAAATCAAAGTTGTACAAGTGAATAATGCATTGTTGGTCCAAGTTTACCCCAAATGCTTATCATGTAGAATGAGTGCGAGATTTTTGGTACAACTGTAGCTCAACAACGAAATTATGATCTTTAAATTTAACAAGGTCAATTTAGCATGTATATTGGGCAAAGAAGATAGGAAACAGTTGTACTGGGTGAATCTTTTAATTGATGAAATTAGTGTTAGAAAGAATGAATTTATGATTTTGAGCAATCAAATTTTATTGATTCTGTTCAAGTATTCTTTGATACTTTCTCAATTTGTCTATATAATATGAGATTTCTTAGTTTTAGGAATCTTTTTACATATGTACCTTCTGTATGAATGATAATGTCTAAATTTTGGGTTTCTACATGAAGTGGGTTATTGTTCCTATTATGGGAAAAAATTTGACCCTGAGCCGGGTAGATGTCGGAGGACAGATGGAAAAAAGTGGAGGTGCTCTAAAGATGCCTATCCAGACTCTAAATACTGTGAGCGGCACATGAACCGTGGCCGCAACCGTTCAAGAAAGCCTGTGGAATCTCAATCTACTTCTCAGTCCTTGTCGACTGCAACATCACAAATGTTAACTGGTGGAAGCACTACTGGGGGAAGCTTCCAAAGTAGAGGCAGTGGAAGCTCTCATAATCAGTCTTTGTATCCAATTGTTAATTCAGAGAATCTTTCTTATGGTACATCAAAGTTTCAGATGGAGTCTTCCCCTTACGGTTATAATAATAAAGAATACAGGTACCTTTATTCTTTTCGCCGAGAGATTTTATCAAGTCATAATCTGAACATAGAGTTGTTCAAACATTTTCTTAAATGATTAAATTATTAGGAACCTCTTGCTAAAAGATAGATGATTCATCCTGTTTGTTTATGCTAGTTAAATGTGCCACCTGTAGCATTTGAATAACCCTGGCACATGGAAGTAGCCTGCTAAAATTATAGCAAGCACCAGGATTGTATACAACTTTCGCAGGGAATAAAACCCTGATATATGTGGTTAGAGAATATGATGTCCATTTTCGTTTCTCTACTTATGGTACCGTAGTGAATGATAAATTACACAGGCTGGTCTATAGTCTGTACATAGTTGTCTATAAACCTTGTGCACCGCAAATAGGAGCTAATAAAGAGACCCGCGATCCCATATAAAGACATCACAATCCCTTGTGGAAAAAAAGGATTTGCTTAGAACTACTTGTAGTGGAGATTGTCAGTTGAGTCTCTCGTTACTTTTCTTACTGCTACTTGTTTTTTGTTAAGACTTGTAAGGAGTACGAAATGATTTTGTAAGTTGATTAATACAACTACTTGGGTTGTTTTAAGTGGTCAATTAAAGTGTGGATGTAAAGAGAGCAAAAAGTGCCACTTAGGGCAAAACAATATGCAGAATAAGAAGTGCTATGGTTTACAAATTTCTATTAGGTTTGCAACAATCGGAACGTTCTATCTGCAAGTTTGGGACCTCAAAAATAAGAAAATTCTACAGTCCCTTTTCTCACCAAGCCCCGGTTTAATTCAAGTGGGTTTAGCTCTGGGCTCCATAGGTATTTAGTTCTATTTTTAGCCTATGAAAGTCACATTCACGGTGCTCACTGGCAAGGAAAAATAAAGGAGAAAGTGAGAAACCGGGCTGCTTTTAAGTGAAAATTAGACAGCACTGGGGATTCATTGATAGCCTAGTGCAACTGTGCAAGGCTCCTTCACCTTCCCCTCATGGCTAAAGGTCATGAGTTCAAATCCTCACTTCCCCCTCCCCGTGTACTTAAAAAAACTTATGCATGAAAAACTATGTTGGATACCAAAAAACCTGATAATTAGAGAGCACTATGTTTTCATGGAGGGTAATTTTCAGTGGAGAGGAAGAAAGTTATTGATATTGTTACATTTGGTTGATCGTTCGCCTCTGCTTTAGTTCTTGCAGCCCTAAACTTTTCGGTAGGACACTATTCACCTTTTCTGACTATTGTTGAGGCATTCACCACTGGTCCATACCACCTGTCCATAACACTAATCTTAATCCTCAAGAAACTACTTCATTTAACATCAGTTTTGTTTTCCAACTAAATGTGCAGGTATCTTCAGGGGGCGACCCCGAGTGCAGATGAGTACAATTTCTTATCAGATGCTTCAAACAGTGCAAAATGTCTTGGAATGGAAAGTAATGAGAATGCGTGGAGACTGATGACATCCCAAGTTCACTCCAACCCCTTGTTGAAACCAAGAAATGATTCCTATTTGCAAGGTGACTCTACACAGTTGCACTTGCCCCAAGCTAATGAGCTTGGTGCTGCAATGTCAAAACAGCAGCAGCAGTATTGCTTCTTTGGCAACAATGTAGACTCACTTGGACCTCTGAAAGAAGAGCCAAATTCGAAGCGTCCATTCTTTAATGATGATGATGGATGTAATAAGAACTCGTTATCTACCACTCAACTATCGATATCCATTCCGATGGGTTCCTCCGAATATCTTTCACCGAGTGTTTGTGCCCCAGAGGGTGAGTTACTGATGCACATATTGTTCTATTTATCAAATCCTCCTTTGCGGAGTCCAAAGTTTTATCCAAGTAATCATCTTCTGTGTTTGTCTTTTGTTTGTACAGATGCACTGTAGAAGCTGACGGCAAGGATAACACGGAGCTGTCTGAAATGCAGTTTACTGGTTGTACTTTCAAGATGATTTTGGTAGACACCAGAATAGTATGGGCTTGTTCGTGCTTTTCTCGTAAAATTTCGTTTTGGTGCATTTGACTGACAATTCTAGAGTTGAATCGAGTTGCTCATGACACCAATATTTTACTCAAATTACACAATAATGTGTTTTGTAGCAGATGTGTGATTGCAGAACTTTATTTACACTAGCTTTGGTACTTTTAATATTAGGTAAATAATGTAGTATGGAAATGAACCCATGCGTTTGGTCGTGAACTTCATGCTGTTTGGAAAATGTTCATTTTTGTTATTCTTCGTAGACATTTCAAGCAAGCTATAAATATGAAAAATGCATATCATCATGACTCTTGAAGGGCTATTTTCAGTATGGGAACGCTCGTCTCCAACTGGACTGATTGATTCTATTTTTTATCTCCTACCGGCTACCGGATTAAGAAAGCCTCTTTATCTACGTTAGTTTCATGGCCTACCAGCTGAATCCTAGAATTTAAGATACGTTTTCCCCCCCAATATTTACGTGTTCATGGATTTCAAGATGTTTTCCTTTCAATTCAATATATATGTGTGATGATAATCCTTTCTGTTTTCACTTGACCCTAAATTCCTGTCAGCAGACTCAGCACATACAATTTTTTTGAAGGACCAGGAAAATGGCTACAAAAGCTACAGAAGTAAAAAAGTAAATATAATTTCCATATCTCTGGAAATTCTACTACACAATGAAAAACAATTTAAGCTGGAGTAAAAATAGTTGAAGAACTTGCATAATAAATGGCCTGGAAAAGGAGTACCCGATAAAAATGTATCACAGCAATTAAAAATATACTATAATTGCTTAACTATCGAATTAATTACAGGTCTAACAAGTATGACTTCAGTCATCCTTCTAGGTAACCAGACTACTTATCTGATACGCGCAACGTTGGGAAATGGCTCTTTCGTTGTTTTGGCTGCAGGTCTAAAAATTTCAGGGCTACCAAAAACTTTCCATAATCTTAATGTCTCGTCAGGTGCCCCAGATGCAACAGTATACCCATCTGGACTCTGAAATATGCACAAATGTTTAGATAGAAGTTAGTGACTGATCAGAATAATAACAATAGAAGTGCTTACAAGGTTTCGAAATTGGAAACTATGGTGTGGCTTGCTTCTGCAATAGCTAGTATGTACCTGAGTCATATAAAGCACTCTTTTTGTGTGGCCGTAAAGCTCTGATAACTTGAACATAGAAGGGTACTTCCACAATATGAGTTGGTTATCATTGAAGCCATGGGAGCTCAAAATTTCATGCTCATGCCTGTTCCAGAGCAAACAACAGACCTGTGAACCTGTGTTAACTAAATTCAAGCACGCTCCGGTGTTACTGTTCCAAAATTTGATGCTTTGATCTCCTACACCACCCCCAGAAGCGAGCAAATTACTTTGGAAGGGGCACCAGGCAAGAGCTTTTACAGAGGAAGTGTGTTCTGCCATGCGATAAAGCCATTGGGTGGCAGAATTTGTGGAGGCCATCGACATGTTCCATATGTGAAGGAGATTGTCATTTCCCCCACTTACTAGTTCCTTTCCTGGTGCAGACCATTTCAATCTGCAAACTTCCTGACTATGTCCCCGATAAACTCCAATACTATGTGACCTTATTCTTAAGTCATTGTTAATGATCAAGCAATCCATTCCCCCAGTTGTCAATATGCTGTTGTTCCAATCAAGTGATCCCACCCTTAATCTGTGATCTCTCAGAGTTCTCACCTGTTTGAAGAATATAAAACATGTCATATACCAGAGCACGAGATGCTGTTACCGCTGTACGGGCTAATTGAAAAGCGATTCACATAAATATGCTGGCTATGTCTACATCACAAGATTCATAATCCAATAACTATTGCCCAATTCTTTATTCAATACTTAGTCATGAAGTTATCACACGGACTAAATTTCAGAATTTTTTTACTACATTTCCATGTGATTATGTTAATGATATATGTGAAGCGATGGAAATAGTCCATATGATTACTTCGAAGGACCAAGTAACAACTCTAGATAGTCAAAGGATTTTAATCTTTCCGGACCTAATACAGCCATTATGTTGTGCTGCTACTAAATTTATACCACATGCTTCATCTATAAATATAAAACAGGTAGAAGACCAAACACATTTAATTTATAGCACGAAAGACAAGCTTACTATTTTACTGGTTGAGGAGTCCCATATCTGGACATGGGAATTACTGAAGCCGACAGCAAGGTGTCTTCCATCTGGGGCCCATTTGACACTTGTAACAGGCCCAATATCATCATCAACCTCAACAAGTACAGATGTATCACTATTCAAGGCATTCCACAAATACACTAAATTCCCAAGGGCAATGGCCAAAAAGTTGCCGCTACCCCAGTCCAGCAAATTCAGATAGAAATCGTCTACTAGATCAGGAGCATCCAATGTCTTTTCTGCAGACTGTTAAAAATAAGTAAAACAGAAAGTACTCTTAACTAGTGTGCAACGAAAAGAAACTAAAGGTATAATTATTTTATTTCAAAAGGGAAAAAAAAAACAAAGGCTCACAGTGGGAATGTGTCTCCGCCGCTTACTAGGGGGCTGTGCTGGTGAGAGAGAATCTTGTAAAACATCTTTTGAAAGGGGTTCCTTGTTCTTAAAAGAAAGGAAGGGTCCGGTTGACATTGAAAATTTCTGCAAGATGCTTCCTGTAAGCATCTTTGGATGGAAAACATTGAGCAGGGCATTCCTTCTCTACCTACCCACCAGTAAGCATGAAATGCGCAAAGTCAAAGTCCATTGCTGATCGATTCGGGATAAATCTGTCCAACTGCAATTTCCAAACCAGAAAAGAAAAATAAAGATACTGACATAAAATGTTGGCAGGACAATTAACACAAAGTTGCACAAAAACTTAAACGAAAATCACCTTAATGTCTGACATGAGGGGTATGTTTAACAGTTTAAACCAAAATTCAGAGGAAGCCATCATTTAAAAATATATATATTATAAACACACACATTCCCCTGATCATATAAGTGAGCCTTAAAAGTGAAAATAGATCCTCGTATTTTTATGCACTAAACTTATAAACTTTATTCATGGAAATTACAAGGATTTCGAACCTGCAACTCAGAAACTGCTTATGTACCACTTTAACATACACACTAAACATATCGAGGACTAATATAGTACAACATTACGAAATTCACAGATTCCTGTTTGCCAAGAAACCACTACATAATCACATAAAAAGAACAATCATAGACATATCAAGAGAACAATTAGCTATATAATAAACATATTGATCATACAATGATACAATCATTAGAATAATGAAAGAGCAAGCCAAAAGGATCATCAGAAATAGTAGTATATATAAAATATTATAAACTGTAACACCCCCTTCCCAAAATGAGACGAGGGGTTACTTAACAAATCTCAAACCTGTATACAGAGTACTAAAATCCACCTTATAATAATCAAATAGGTCCAACTAATCTCCAAACTAATATTAAAACCTCCAAAATAATTCAAAAACTCTAATAATAAATGATGTCTAAATATTAGGAGAGCTCAAACGCCCTAATAAGTGGAATAAGGGTAGCTCTCCATCACACAGCCCGAGATCCCCCTAAGTACCTGCCAGAAGAAAGAATACGGCATGAGCCAAATGCCCAGTACGGATTGGAATACAGTTTATAAAACAAGAAGCAAGATATACAATTTGATAATAATAAATAAACTTTAATTTTTAAAAACAAGGCTGAAGCAAAGAGGGGTTATGATATTTCATACCGATACAGAACAGATAACAGATACACACATCATAGGGTACCTAATGCGTGCAACAAACCGGACAACGTGTACGGCATATACAACGTCACCGTCAAATATCAAATCACAAATCAAATCAAATCTGGGTGCACCCACGTATCCTCAAACAAATATCAAAATGCGCAAAGCTCGCCACCTGAGCTATCAGAAGGATACGCCGTGACTAATCACACTGCCACGGAAGTGTCATGCCACTGGTGCCGCAATGACATGGCTGTAGTACCCCTACAGCTGGTTAAATCGGTATACCCTATATCACTCTAAGGGTTCAAATAAAATAATTTTCACAATTTTAAAATCACCTGAACAGATATTTCAAATATTCTACGCAGATATATAACATATATAATTTTCGAAAATCGCAGAAACAAATATTTAAATATTTCGAATCAGACTTTAAAATAACTTTCGGAGAATCAAAACAGTTAAAACGAATAATAACCGAAGGAACAGATTTATGAACGGAACAAATTAAATATAACTAATCTCGAGTCTTTTTTTGAAAATCGGGTCAAGTCCCGACTTCCGAATCCGAAATAAGCGCAAAGTAAACTGGCCCAAATGCAACAACTTGGGTAATCCACAAGCCCACCACAGGCCCCCAAAAGATCATGATTTGTTGGTGCACTTAGTAGTAGTACTTTTTACTTATATACTGAACAAATTATCTCAATCTACTCGATGTGGGACTGGGGTGTTACAAACTCCCCCACTTAAATTCCTGACGTCCTCGTCAGGCCGAACAGATAGCCCATAGGCCCAGATCGAACCTCTCTAGCCATTGTGGGATAATACCGGCTGGTTTCGTGTCCCCACCTCCGGACCTCTGTCCATTGTGGGATAATACCACCAGCTTTCGTCTCCCCACCTCTGGCAACTTGACGAATCAAGCTTTCGAGAGTTGGCTCTGAATACCATATGTGATATTTTTCGAAAATTGGGTCAAGTCCCGACTTCCGAATCTGAAATAAGCCAAAGTAAACTGGCTCAAATGCAACAACTTGGGTAATCCACAAGCCCACCACAGGCCCCCAAAAGATCATGGTTTGTTGGTGCACTTAGTAGTAGTACTCTTGCTTATATACTGAACAAATTATCCCAATCTACTCGATGTGGGATTGAGGTGTTACATAAACCCACAAAACCCCATCAAGAAAATCACCCAAACCAAAATCTCTTCACATAGAAACTACATACACATATACACACAGAGGGAGAAGTATACATACATCATGTCGAGGTTTTTTCCTCAGCGGCATTCGATTAGAGAGAGGGAATGGTCTATATCGAGTTCCTGCATCCATTACATCAAAATTAGTATATATCAAACCCCCACAAAACAAATAAAACCAGAGAGCGACTGAGAGAGAGAGAGCGATAGAGAGAGAAGACAAAAGGGTTGTTGATGATTTTCTTGATCTTGCTTTCTTTCTCTAATTGAGAGAGAGAGAGAGAGAGGATGCAAGTGATCAAGAATTCCTGTTCTCGAGATTCTTGATCGAGAGAGATTTTGAGAGAGATGACGCTTTGGGTTTTAGTTTACGCTGAGATTTTTTGTCTTCAACGGCTATTTATTTATAGTTTTCGCAATCAGAAACAATCAAAGTACGCCAATTCGATCACCGGTTATACATGCACGCGTTATAAAAACCAAATCGATACTTCACTTTTTTATTTTTATTTTTCTTTTCTTATGGAAACGGTTATTTAGAGAATTCTAGATTGCAAGGGCAAGGGTGTTGGCCCTATATGTCATAATTTGAAGAGAAAATAACCTAAATGGCACATCCAAAAAAATTACCCTGAATAGCATTCCAAAACGCTACATAGTGTGGCGTACTAGAAAAGGGGTGAAAACGCTACTTCCTGTAGTATTTTGTACTTTTTTAATTTTTTTCGGGGTAAAACGCTACTTTATCTTGGGTGCTGGATTCAAAACGCAATTTAAAGTAGCGTTTTGAGGCTACACGCAAGATCGTGTAGCGTTTTGAAAAAAAATAAAAATTTCTCCTAGACAAAATAAAATAAAATAAATAGCACTTCAAAACGCTATATTGTATTTAAAATTTATACAGAGATAGATAAAATAAATACTTTATGTATATTGAAATGTGATGAGTTGTGAGTTTTTTTTACCGGTTATTAGGGTGAGTATTTGGTCGGTTCGGTTTCAAACGAACCGAACCAAAAAAACTGAAAACCGAATTTTAAATATTTTATAAACCGAACTGAATTAAAATATTTTTTTAAACCGAACCAGACCAAAATATTTCGGTTGGTTCTGTTTTTAAAAACCGAATTTTAAAAAATTATATGTTATTTTATTTTTTATTTTAATTTTAATACTACTTTTTAATTATAAACATATTAAATAAGTAATAATTAAAATAAAATAAAACATAAATCATGAATATAAATATAAATATTTAAATTAATTAAATCATGATTTGGTGAAGTAAAATTTAGTAGAAATACTTAGTAAAATACTTAGTACAATATTTAATGGAATCTTAATTTAAGATTATATTATGTAGTTTTAAAAAAAGATTATATTATGTGTTCTACTGTGTATTTATCACATATTTTAATTTGATAAAAATATATTATTTTATTTAATATATGAATATTCTACAAAATTTTAAATATATTAATATTTAAAATTATATGAGTTTCACAAAATCTAAATTTTTTAATTATTTCTATAATGGTCTGATGAATTAAATTTTAGTATCTTTCTAATTTTGGTATGCTATCTAGACATAATATATTTTCCAGTTTGTAATAGAATTAATAACAATATTAATTATATGAATCAATGGTTGAGATGAGTACTTTAAATTTTCTATCAAAAAAGTTTTCCCTAGATCTCTACTCATATATATATATATATATATATATATATATATATATATATATATATATATATATATATATATATATGGGGGGGTAATAATCAGATGGAAACTTTTTAGTATGAGAATCGTAAAAATTACGTGTATTTTATAATATTTAAATATGCTTTTAATATAATTTTTGGTGTGTTAGATTATTTTTAATGCAATTATTTGATTTTAAATTTGTATTAAATAGGAAAATTATCTGATATGTGTTATGTAACTTAAAATATTTTATTCTATTTTATTATAATTTTTGTATCATTAGAATAAGATTATTTTGAATTATGATTATCGGACCCAACCTTTGTAGTAGACTTAAGACCTTGTTTTTGTTACCTTTATTTTTATGAAAATGGTAAAATCCTCAAAATGATTTTATTTTATTGTTTTTGAAACATTCATAATTTTTGGAGAATTTTGAAAAAGAATATTATATTTATTCAAAAATATATATTTTTATATTTTATCCCATAAAGATAATTATTGGGCATTTTACCTTAATTATGGGAGATTATATCTTTTAATCAAATTTAAGCCCCTAAAATTCTGAAAAATATAAATAATTTTTTATTTATATTTACTAAATATAGTAAATGCAGGGTGAGTCAGTGTGGGGGTAAAACAGAAATAGGGTTCTTGCTCTTGTGAATCATCAAGTAATCACGGATGATAGTGAAGTCCAAATGAGACGTTCTTATAGTCAAATCGGAGCTACTAAATCATACTATCTAGTGGTATAATCAAATTCGATCGATTGTTTATATCTCGAAATTATGCTTTTAGCTGCCTTTATATTCAATTTGATACTTTGATTTTTGTTGGATTTTAGTTTAATTGATTGTTATGGTTGTATAGAACAAGGAGCAAGGAATCAATGGGTATTATTGTTCTACGGTTTTGAGTCGGATTTGAGGTCACCGGAAACCGGGACCATCAAACCTATTTACTCAATTTCCGGCCATATTCCTCAGTTTCACTGTATATAGTCTTTATATTTGTACTCATGGGTTAGCTAGCTTTGATTTGGTATTAAGATTGTTCAGGTTTGTTTGATTTTGTCGTTCACTGGATTCTGACCAGGGTCGAGTCGAGTTGGGCTAAATCGGTTCTATGGAGCTCAGTTCTCGAGTTGGTTGGCATGGGTGAGTTGCTGATACTTTACTTCCAGGAACTCGTTGGTATTAATCTTTCGAAACTATGTATATGTTTTGGTTGCCAGAGTTCTGGGCAGCCGAGAAATTTCCCCGACTTCATCGGATTTCTAGGCTTCTGTGATGGTTCCAGATTGTTATGATCGAATGTTATTGATGTTGGTGTGTTGTTGGTATTTATTGCGTGTGTGTGTGATTGGAGACGAATCGACCGAAGCTGTTACGGTCAAGAACAGGGTTCGCCGGAATCCGATCAGGTTCGCCAGAATCTGGGTTTTCCGGATTTTCCGGTGACCTGTTCTTCATTTTCCGGCCGTTGTTCTTGACTGCCTCCCTTTAATCCTCCTAAGCCCTAACCCCTCTTTACAAAAATGTTTCCGAGGTTAAAAAATTTAAAAAATATTTTTAATTCAAAAAATATTTTTAAAAAATTAAAATAAATTATATTTATTTTGAATATAATATAATATATTTATTTTATTTTATTTAGATAATAATTTAATTAATTTAAATTGATTGATTAATTTATTTAATTAATTACTTTAATTAATTAAATATTATTTAAATATAAATAAAAGTAATTGGATTTAATTATTTTGAGAAATAAAAGTGATTTATTTATTTTACTTATTTATTATCTATTTGGTTAATAATTCTCTTACCTGGTAGTAAATGAAACAAAATCTGGTTGAAAACCTAAAAATAATCTTGAAGTGACAAAAATAGTTTCGATATCCAAATTTATTTATAAACCCAGATTAATATTTTACAAATATTTTAGGGATCCAATCATAATCCGGAGGGGATAATAATGAACCACTTTGACTCGTATAATATTTTAGAGTCTGTTATTATTTATTTGATTGACCTATTTTTGGTTGAGTCATATCTGTTACGTGACTTAGGTGGTTATTTGCTTCCTAACTATTATAATTGGTTATTATTTAATATTATTATAACATATGGGTAGACACTAGAACATGAAGTAGACGTACATTTAAAGCAATATGTTTGTCTAGATGTCTAAAATAGAATATTCTATTTGTAGGGACGAGCGAAATAACACTCAGAGGCACAGTGTAGTACACCAGCTAGTTACTTTACAACATTTAGCTTACTTGACCAGCTTATATACTAGACAAGTATTTTCTCCTTGATCATCTTAAACACTTTTATTTTCTGTTTCACTTGTTCATATCATGACAAGTAGTTATTGTTCAGAGTTATTTGTGAATCTTAAATATTTTTATTATGCAATAGAGTTACTTGATTTTGGTACTCTTGATATTGAAAGTTGATTATAATAAACACATCATATCCAGTATTATCGTAGTAGGTTATGAGAATATGGTCTGTATTTAAAATTAAGCATACCTATGATTCTGCTTGCTCTATTATGGATTGGTTTATTACGTAGGAGGCCCGATGTATGGAGTTCAGCAATCGCGTTAGAGGCCCGATGTAGGGGTCCAACATTTTAGGAGGATATGGTAACCATTCCATCTTTCTATAGGCTAATATTACTTGTCTATTTGGTACATATTGAGAAATCATTATTATAGCTATGAGTATATGAGTGTACCAATGAGCTATAAAGGGGTTCTATTGCTTTTGAACTGATCAGAGAGCAATAATGTTTATTTATTTTTATCTAATCCATATTGTCATCGTGGCTATTATATATTGTTGTTGAGCAGTTGATTCAATTGTATGACATACTGCATTAGTTCAGTTTCGATATAAACTGTGATTTATTTATTGTTCAGTTTTTATTATAAACTATTTTACATTCCATTATTTATTCAGATTCTATATCCTGGTTTTATTTCGATTGCTTTATATATACTTGCTGAGCATTTCTTTGGCTCACTCTTATTTTCTATTTAAATCTTGCCAGACTGTCAGAATGAGTCATACCAGCAGTTTCATCAGGCGTAGAGAGAGACAAGTGTCGGGACCGTTCGCTTCTCGGGCCTCCCAAGTATTAAGTTATTTTAGTATGTCTGTAGATAGTGCTTGTAATAAAACTGAATCTAGACTTAAAACCTATCTAGACTTATTCATTTGAGTTTGTGGTTTAGTAGTGGGCTTGTAATAAAATGATTTGGTTTTGCTTTTAGTATCGTCCGCTTGGTTTCATACTATAACTTGTTAGCGATCTTTGGTTTGGCGGGGTCAGTGCACACCTGTTTTATTATTTTATTATTGTTGGTTATTGATTGATTGGTGACCTCAAATCTAGACCCCGGATTTGAAGGACATCACACTCACGTTAAATACGTTAAATAGAGACTTTATCTAATTTAGGTTAATCCATGTCAGAGGCAGACATATGTCAAAATATCACTTTTGAAACATTTTGGTAGTGTGTCCGGATCAGAATTCAAATAATGACTCAAAGTAATGGAACCATCTAATATTTTTCTTATAAAAAAAAAGATGACGGACTAGCTGATATTTCTATCAGTTAGTGAAAGAGGCCAATACACAAAAAATGCATGTTGGGTCTTTGAAACAGTTCAGATGTGTTACGCTTATATATATTTAATACAAGTGAAAATTAAAAACCAATTAAAAAAGAATGTTTAATGATAATCTTAAAATATTTTTAAACATATTTACGTATTTAACGGTTAATGCGATGAAAATTATATAATATATTTAAGCATTATATTAAATAAATTTAAAAATATTGATAAAAGAATAAAAATATATATAAATTAAAAAATTAAATTAATATAAATAAAATATTAAATATAAAAAATAGCAAAAATTTTACCATTAATATTTTATTGTAACATTTTATTATAAATATTTTTTAACAATTTTAAATTGAAAATTAATATTTTTTAAAATAAATTTTTTTATTATTAGTATTTCAATATTTTTATAGATATACAATATCTATTAAAACAATTATATAAATCATTAATAAATATGATTAAATATAAAATAATATTTTACACTTTATTAAATAATATAAAATTTTAAACTATAATATAATAAATATATTAATATAATTAATTGAAATTAGTTATAAAAACCTTAAGAATATTTCTTTATAATAATGTAATAAAGTATTGTTTTTATATGATAAAAATATGAAATTTAGTACAAATACGTAAGTGTTTACATATACCTAGAAAAGACAAGCTTAATTAAGAGAGTATATGTACGGACGATATTAGAATACGACACATTTAATAAATTCAAAATGCAATGGAGCACAAAACAGTAGAAGGGTCATAAGGGTAATCTGCGCGATCTGTATTAAGTAAAATCAACCTGCATTTAGCAACTCCCTATAAATATTATATTTGACATTCGTTGACCACACCCCAGTTTTACTGTTTTACCGTTTACTCATTTAGATTTCACCACTTTCACCTCTTTGTCTGTACCTATACGGCTATATGCCCTTGTATGTATACATACGTACATAAATTTGTATGTATACACACACAAATTCCTCAATTATACTCCGGAGCTTACCAAGCACCACCCACCCCACCCCAACCCATTTTCATTCTGGTTTCTTCACACTAGATCGTGTAAGTCTTCCTTTGATCTCCCGTATATTCTCTGTGTATATATATATAATCACATCACATTTGTTTGTATACATTTATCTATTGTATGCCCATCTCTCATATAAGACTACTACTCAACAAATAGTGTGTGTGTGTGTGTGTGTGTAATTTTCTGCTTATATGTGTTTGTGTGTGTTGTTTGGCTGCTAATAATCTAATATTCTGCAGAATTTGGCTAAGCAGATCGTTGTTAATTAGGTGTTTGTGTGAAGAAGTTGGAATTGAATTTGAATTTAATTGGGGAATTTTACGATTTTGCGGAATTACTCGAAAATTAGTTGAGGGTGTTTGGGTGTTAGGTTTGTGTGAATTTTTTTGGTGTATAATTCGGTAGTTTGTGTTATTGGTGTGATTTGAGGATTAGTGTTTAGGGCGCCATGTCAAAAGTTGTTTATGAAGGGTGGATGGTTCGGTATGGGCGGAGGAAGATTGGGCGATCGTATATTCATATGAGGTATTTTGTTTTGGAGTCTCGACTACTTGCTTATTACAAGAGGAAGCCTCAGAATAATGTGGTAATTATTTCATTCCGGATTTACTTTTGTTTTGTACTTTGCTTGCTGATGTTTGTAGTGGATTTTATGTACGTAATCGGAAAGTGGTTTCTGCGATATAGGACAAGTGGAGAACACTATGTTGCCGAGTATTAATTGTTACTGTGGTTTTGTCTTCTATTCTGCATAATTGGATAATAGAAGCAAAGTTATATTTGTCAATGATCTCAAATTATGCATTTTCTATGTGTTTATTTTTTATATCATGATTATGTACTGAATATAAATAACGATTTAATCTTGCCTATATCAAATTAGGTTCCGATCAAGACGCTTGTTATTGACGGTAATTGTAGGGTTGAAGACCGCGGTTTGAAGACCCAACATGGTCACGTGAGTTTTTGTTTCTTAGCTTTTTCCCCTCCATTTAGTAGGTGCCTCAGTATTGTTTAGAGATTACTATAATATGCAATCCCATTGGTTTATCTTTGGACAAAACAATGAAATTCTTTTTGGGTGACTATAATAAAATTCTAAAAGAAACTTCACCACTTCCAATAAATCCTAATTCTTCTGTATAATCTATACTTTTTCTGATCACTGGTGCAGGATACATTGCTTATTAAATTTCTATTATCAACACACTATTATCTATTGACTAGTAATACCAATTTTTATGTTTAACACTCTTGATTTTCAGTTATATAATGCAAAATTCACATTCTCTATTGTTATTTCTAATGGCCCACATGCTATTGAGTTTGTGCAGATGGTTTATGTTCTATCAATATACAACAAGAGGGAGAATTACCAACGAATAACGGTGCGTGGTTTTTTATTCATTAAAGCAAACAAAATGCACTTTTCTGCTAATAGTTTTTTTGAAGTTGGTAGACAACCCTACCAAGTGCGCACATAAGTTCTACAAAGTGTGCACATTAGATCTATTACGGGATGATACTGTACATTGCTTCCCCCCCTCTCTGCGCGCGTGTGTAAATAAGTCAAGTCAGCATAAGGTCCTAATGCTCGTTTTATCACTTAAAAGTTGGACTGTCTAGAAATGTAACTAGGCCGAATGCATTAGTTAAATGTTCCACGTACAGCTCACATTAGTCTGAAGATTTATTTGATGCTGTTACCAGAATGTGACTAGGTTGAATATTGTAAGGTGAGATATACATGAGTTACTGTTATTGCTGTTGTATTGCGTAATGTATGTTCTTGAAATTCGTATTTCATAATATATATTCCTAAATAGTGTGACTTAGATGATGTATAATTAATTAATAATATTGTTCCTTTGTGTTCCAGATGGCTGCATTTAATATCCAGGAGGCACTGATCTGGAAGGAAAAGATTGAATCTGTCATCGATCAAGTCTGTACTCCTAATTCTATACTTTTTTGTTCCTCTGCAGCATTGATTATTTCCTATATAGATGGTATAAATATTATGTTTTGCAGCATCAGGAATCATTAGTTGCAAATGGTAATAAATACCACTCTTTCGAATACAAATCAGGGATGGATAATGGAAGGAATGGTTCATCGTCAGACCGTGAAAGTCAGTAAGTGGCTACATTTTTTATTGGCTTCATTTATTTATATGAAGACGGAATGTAATTGTAAAATATTTGTGCATCCCTTTCCTTTTTGTTGAGAATGAGCTCTTTCTTTGCATCTCATACACTTTTATATTTCCTAAGTTTGTAGGTATAAAGATGATTTTAGGAACATTTCACCTGAAATTTTACTTGGTAGCACATAAGCTGGAGACATTGCTTGATCATATAAATGTGCATTTGCAGGTGCAGTGCTGCAGAAGACGAAGATGAGTCAGAGTCACAGCCAAATTTGTTACGGAGAACCACAATTGGAAATGGTATGATATCTTGATTTCTCAAAGTCTTACTAACTACAGACTTATGTTTGTAATTTTTAACCAAGTTTCACCATCAAATGTGTTGATGACAGGTCCTCCAGAATCTGTATTTGACTGGACTAAGGAAAAAACAGATTTGGCAAACCAAAACACGAATAATCAGGCATTCTCAAGAAAACATTGGCGCCTTCTTCAGTGCCAGAATGGTTAGCCATAATTAGTTTGTCACTTTCAATCTTCTTAAGCTGGTGTTACGAACTTGCTAACCAAGATATGTAAGATTTAATTTTTTTTTGTGCATCATTTCAGGACTGCGCATCTTTGAAGAGCTTATTGAAGTTGATTTACTTGTATGGAATCATCTTTTATTCTTCTTATGTTTAGTTACATAACACAGATTATGCATGTACATACACACATGTTATGCTTTTATTTTCTTCTAATATTCATTGTATTTGTTGTACATCAGTAGGTCATCTTGCTAAAATGTATATTAAATACAATTTTTTTTCCCTTGCAGCCAAAGAGCTGTAGTAGAGCAATGAAGGCTGTAGGTGTTGTGGAGGCGACCTGTGAAGAGGTTTTTGAGCTCATTATGAGCATGGACACAACACGGTTTGAGTGAGTGCTTCTGTGATGATATTTGTTTTTCATAAAATATTTTGTCTTTTGTATGGTTCTAGTTAATTAAAGATTTATTTCTATTTGCAAACGAATGAGGTTTCATTTGTGTGCTACTCCGTTGACTTATGTTTCACTTGTAATAGTTGGTCTTAAATATTAAGTTGTCAGTAGTTAAGCATTATGGAGGTCAACTTGTGTATTTTATGTTTGGCCTCAGTGGTACAAACTACAAAGTAACCTGTCGGCAAGGAAACATAATCTCACACTTTTAGGCTTTATAGTAGCTGAACCTTCTTAGCTTTAAATAGCAGATTATGCATCACTGTGTAGTAAAAGTACATGCTATTTAAATCTGAGTTATGTTTGAATAAATTGTGATGAAGGAAAATTTAATGATATTTTAAACTATATCTTCTAAATGTATGCACGAATTTTCATCCTGTTATTCCAAACTGCACGTTTATGTTCTCTAAATGTATCCACAAATATTTATTCCTTCAACTTCAATCCCTTTGATCCTGTCTGCTAGCGTAGTTTTAATAGGAGCTAATTTCTTGTATCATATTGGTGGATTTTTATTGGGAAGTAGATATCTATTAGAGGCTATTAACTTCTTATTAGGATTTGCCACAATATAGCTAACTTCAAATTATTATAGATTGAAATGCAACTTTGTTATTTATTGGCAAGTATCTGCTTTCCACGCATGAATAGTTTCTTTTATTTGTTCCATATATTGTGCCACATTATTATTCTGTAATCTTCTTAATCCTTGTGTAGGTGGGATTGTAGCTTTCAGTACGGTAGCTTGGTTGAAGAGGTGGATGGACATACAGCAATTCTCTATCATAGACTCCAGTTAGATTGGTTTCCAACGTAATGCAATCTTTTTCCAAGAACTTCATAATTAATGTACTGTGTACATGTTTAGAAAGTCATTTTGGACCGGTTGAGGTTTGAAACTGTTATCAATTTAATCATAAAATTTTAAAACTGTATCTAGTTTATTACTAAATGCTAAATATGTTATTCTAGATTTAAATTATTTTATGGAGTAAAAATAATTTTGAAATTTTTAACTGATTGAGTTTTTTGAAACGACGGGATTAAAATGAAGTCAAGGTGTATAATTTATCACGCAAATTAAAGTAGACATATTTGCTTCTTTATTTTAGAAATTTACATGATGTTACTTCTTCATTACTTATGACATCCTTTTGAGAATAACTTATTTTTTCACGCAAATTAAAATAGACATATTTACTTTTTTAGTTTAGAAATTCACATAATATTACTTCTTCCCTACTTGAGACATCCTTTTGAGAATAAGATATTTTTCACCTTTTGATGAATTGGGAAGTTTGATGAAGTATACACCATTATCACTCTTTTGTTTTAGAAAAGAAAATGCTTATCTTTATATATTTTTGCTCACAAGGCTAAATCAAGGAGTCCTCCAATAGGATTAGAGTACACATCTTTCGTTTTCAAGTTACATTTTCAATGTTAGAGATACATCATGCAGAATTACAAATTATGTAATTATGGATTCAAGTAGTAGTATTATGTATTATTACAATTGCAAATTCGTTTATAATATTATTTCTTTAAGGATTTTGCAATAAATTTTTGAAAGTCCCAATGTATTTCTATTTTGTTTTTGAATAGACGGTATCTCTAATTTTGGAAAGCTTCAATTACTGGAAAACCGATGAACTTCTACATTTCTTGTTTGTTTATTTATTAGATAGGAAAAATTGCACTTCTGATAAACATATTAAATTGACCAATTTGCTATATTCAATGTCACCAATGCTTCACCCATAATGTTATCGAGGTTAATAGCTTTCTGATAAAGTTCAACATTTTTCTTGTAGAAGAAGCTGCGGTCGGTAAGTGTAAAAAATGGAAGTTTTTGGTTTTTGTTGGATAGTAAAGTTAAATTTTTGAACAAAGGTAGTGTATTATTATGGTTGAATAGGACATTCGATAAAATAATGTTGTGCAATGGCATGTACGCACGCACACACACATATGTACGTGTGTGTATCTAGATAGTAAAAATGAAACTAAAATTAAGAGAATTTTTTTCGGAGGACTAATAGATTAACAAAACATACAACTCCTTGGTCAACCTCTGATATGTAGATTTTACGATTCTTTTGTTCATAATAATATTATTCTAACTAGTGCAAATGTAGTTATATTTGGTGGAAGTAAAATAGGCATTGTGGTTCCCGGTTTGTTGATCATCTGTACAAAGGATAGCTAGTTTCTGCTTGCTATTTTGCAGATAACCGTAAAAAGTTTATAAGTTACAAATTTATGATTAATTTCTAAATGACCTTTAAGGTCGACTTTTCCTCAAACACTCTTAACTGGAAATCAAACTAAGGGTAGTTTATGCCTTCTCTGATGTATTGCTTCTTTTTGCAGCTTTGTATGGCCTCGTGACCTTTGTTATGTGCGTTATTGGCGCCGCAATGATGATGGGAGTTATGGTGAATGCCGAGTAGATATGACTAATATTTCCTTTCATGATGCATCATGTTTTGGAATCAAACTTTTTTTATTTTTTAAATTATTGACAAGGAAGATAATAAGATATACAGTGAAAAAGTATGCACATTTCTTCAGTTCAGGAAGCTTTTTGCTTATTCATCTCTGTCTGTGCAGTTGTATTATTTTGTTCAAGGGAGCATGAGAACTGTGGTCCGCAACCGGGATTTGTTCGGGCACACATTGAGAGTAAATTGTTTGAAATTTATTTAGGATCTAAGTCATGCAATTTAGGTTATCTTGACATTAAAATATTCTTTTTCTCTCAGGTGGTGGCTTCAATATTTCGCCTCTGAAACGTCGGAATGGGAGGCCAAGAACGCAAGTGGAGCACCTCATGCAAATAGATCTGAAAGGATGGGGTGTGGGTTATGTTTCAGCATTTCAGCAACATTGTCTGCTTCAGATGTTAAACAGTGTTGCGGGTGATGTTCTATCATTTTTCATGTTCAAGTTTAATACATTAAGAATGAAAATTAGCTATTTATAGTAGTATTGCACTGCTTGATGATTCACTCTATCTTGCTCCATGGCCTCCTCAAATGATACCTCTCATTTGCTCTCACTGGGTTAAATTTATATATTTGTTAGTGGAGGTTGTATTCTGTCCAGTAATATCTTAGATTGCACAATATTAAGGTTTTCCCACATTAGTTTGGGATAGTCATGCAATCTTGCTGCCATGGGCCCATGACAGAAAATTTAAACAAGAGGATTCATGCAGTTGCTGAACACCCCTGTAACTTATAAAAGTAAAAACTTTATAGTATACTAGTCTTTATGCACAAGTCAAGAGAAGAGTGTACTGTAATTTGGCACTTTTGTAATATATCACGCCTTTACTACTTTCTAGTTTGAATTTTCTTTTAAAAATTTATACGCATCTTGCTGAAATTCTTTTCTCGTGACAATAGTCAACATGTCTTCAATGATAAATTACGAGGTGTTGAGTTCTTCAATACTTTGCTCTACTTGTCCATATTAGTTGTCTAAAGTTACCCACTGACTCGGTTTCCTGTTGCTACGGAAACTCACTTTTTCATATCTTCTTAATAGGTCTGCGTGAGTACTTCTCTCAAACTGATGAAAGAAATGCACCTCCAAGGATACCTGTTATGGTAAATATGGCATCTGCTTCTGTTCTGCCAAAGAAGGGTCTAAAGCCGAAGGAGGGGACTAACAAAAATTCATTAATGGATGAATACTCTGACGAGGATGAGGAAGTTCAGATGCCTGATGATGAGGTTTCCGCTGTACTTGGACTCCAACATATATATATATACATACATACATACATACATACATATATACATACATACATATAAATAGAAAATAGTTAAAATAGAAAATAGAAAACCTTATTCCCGTCAAATTAAATACACCCTCACACACACAACCCCGTCTATTCCCCTCCGTTTTTAATTTGATTTTTCCTGTCAATTGACCAAGTTTTTTTCAAATTTAACTTCACCACGTTTTTCTTCATCTCCCAACGATCAATTCCAAACCATATGGGCTATATTCCGGCGAATAGAATTTATAATTAAAATAAATTCGTCACTTATCAGATCCGAACTTAAATCACTAAATTATATTACAGAAATCATTAATTTGTATTATATAAATCACTAAATTATATACTCTGGGTTCGCAAGAAATAATAGTGATCTCCGGGAAAATGAAAGTCATCGGAATATAACACATATGGTATGCAAACTGATTATTGGGAGATGTAGAAAAATGTGGTGAAGTTAGATTTGAAAAAAATTCACTAATTAACGAGAAAAATTAAATTAAAAACTGAGGGATTATGTGGAATTGTGTGTGTGAGGTGTGAGGGTGTATTTTATTTGTGTGTGGGTGCCCCTGCTTGCCATTAGATTAGATTGAATATGTGGTCTAGATCTTATTTTCCATTTTCTATTTTAAGGTATTTTCTATTTGATCACTTGCCTATATATATACAATGTAGGGAAAAGAGTATCTAAAGTACACAATAGAAAAGTTCTCTACTAGGGCAGCTTAAAATTAAATAAATAAATTATTATTTAAACGATCCAACTATACGGATGTTAATTTCATATCAAAATAAGCCAATGTACGAATTTTCATGTAATATATTAACTTGGAACTATAAATTTATAACAATAAGATTATAATATATCTATGTCGTTGAATATATATAAAAAAATAATACTATTATAAAAGTGATACTTCACTATTTTAAATTTAATGAAAATTTGTATATATTGTTATTTTGGTATAAATATTTCATCCGTATGGTTGGATTATCAAAAAGACGAATAAAATACATGATTTATGACGCACTAATAGAGAACTTCTCTATAGTGTGCTTTAGAAACTCCATCCTATATATATTAATTTTTGCTGAAATTCAATATAGCATATTGACTATCTGTAGGTCAGCCCTTTAAATTTTGTTTTGAATTTTCTTCTTTTCAGGCATGTGCGAGCTGTCTTGATAATGATTATAAGAGAATTGGTACAATGAAAAATCATTTTAATTTATTCATGTTGTAAACTTCCTTAAATATTATACCAAATGGAGCCTTAATTAGCAATGTCCTTTATTATATCTGAAGCCATCGAAGAAGAACCTAGGGATGAGATTGATCTATCATGCTTTTCGGGTAACCTTCGACGCAATGACCTTGACAAGCGTCGCGATTGCTGGAGAATCGCTGAAGGAAACAATTTCCGAGTGCGTAGCAGACATTTTTGCTATGACAAGTCAAAGGTTTGCAAATCTATTGCAGGTTAATTGTGCCCCAGTGTGACTTCGTATGTTTGTTGTAAATGTAATATTCCTGCGCATGTAAAGATTCCCGCAGGTAAACACCTTATGGATCTTGTTGCTGTTGATTGGTTCAAAGACAAAAGACGGATGGACCATGTTGCTAGACGCCGTGGTTGTGCAGCACAGGCAAGTACTTCCTGTTTGGTTTCTTTTGTAATCAAAGCTTTCTTTAACACTGTGCTTCTGTGTAAAACCTTATGAACTGTTGAAATGGCGACACTCTTCTTTTCATGCAATCTATTGATACATTTGGTATTTATATATCTATATTTGCAAGTGATGTGCAGAATAGATGATATTGTTGTACTTGGCTTTTTCTCAGAAACGCGTAGTTCACTTGCATCACAATCCATCTTGTTGTACTTGGTGACTAGATCACACGTCCCTGGTTAATACTGTACTATTTTTATGCCATTTCCTTATTAATTGGACCTGTTTGTGGTGTAGTAGTGTATTTCTGGGGTAAAATTAGTGATAAGGAAACTAGTGAGAGATGAGGATGATGAGAATGTAACATGTTTATTTTTCACACATAAATATATAGTTGTATATTAAGATGAAAGAAATATGAGCCGGAGAAAGGAAAACAAAGAAATCGGAAGGATTCAGTATTCAATAGTTCTTTGTTGTCCAGCCGAAGCCAGCTAGTTTAGTTTCCTGTTACTTTCCATCACTGCGGTAAAATAGGGAGAAGGAGAATAAGGAGAAACTTGACAGAAGTGGACGGGAAAGAATAGAACATGTATACATACATATGTGTGTGTGTGTGTGAAGTTTATTTAAGAAATGAAAGAGTATGTCAGGCGGGGAAAGAGGAAAGCAGAGAGCCCAAAAGTAAGAAATCATTACTCAAGTAACTATTTATAGGGGGTGCACCACCGCCACCCTGGTTATTAGTTTACTATATAATTGAAGGATATACTTTAGCTATTTTTTTTTATCACCAACCCTTATCTCTACATGCATGTTCACCCAGCTTCTTTAACTGCCACGTTAGGTGATTAACTTTTCACCTTACCCTTCACTTGCATCTGCTGGATGACTAGCTAGCATAAAGATAATATGCTAATACTACTAAAAAAAATTAATAAATAATTGAATACAAATAAATTTAAAATAAAAATAAACCTAAATGGACCTGACCACACTTTCTAATGTTACTTATATTTAATATTATTCTAACTACTCTTTATCATGTATATATAAATACATATTTTTTTATATATAAATAGGCAACGTACCCATAATTTAATAAATATCAATTTAAAACTTAATACAGATTCATGTCCTGAACTCTAGACATGCATGCATGCGTTTGAGGATATACCACATGTACATATTTTCCAAATGTACTAGTATACCTTAGCTTACAAGATTACACTTGTTAAAAAAAACCACCTAGCAACTAATATATCTACTAAAAAAACTTCTAGCTAGCAATACTGGAATATTTAAAATAGGCTTAACCATGATCTTAAATAATTTAATAATTAATAATAATACTCGTAAAAATATTAATAATAATAATTCAACTTTTATTATACTAGTAACACAATATTATAAGCATAAATAAATAAAAGCCAATTTTTTCCCCACTATTTAACCGGGTATTACATGTGATCTAAACAAATTTCTCTTTTTTGCGGTTGAGAAATCATAGAGTTAGGGATTCCCTTCTGGTTGAATTACAGCCAAAGTTGATTTTCTGTGGTTTCTACTCAAACCTAACTTTTTATTGTTTTTTCCTTCTTTTTAATTCTTGTTTTGCGTAAAATTCATATCAAAAGCTCAACATCCCGTAACTCTTTCATCCAAAAACCAATCCTTTTTCGTCACCACCAACAACTCTTTGCATTTATTTTTATTGTTCATCGTTCTGGGTATCATTCAATTTTTTTCTCATCTATGGCTCAAATAGTTGTGACTTTACAAATTTTAATGGTAACCGCTGCCAGTATTGGTACTTAAATGAGAACTTTGATTGTTATAGATGATAATATAGTGGTCTGATGTGGAGCTTAAAGAGCACTGGTAGAAGTGTAGAACCTGTCAGACACTTTGAGGATAGAAGTCCAAGTTGGAGATTACAAATAATTGAAGTTCTCAAAGTTCATGCTCAAATACTTGAGACTTTCCAAAATAATTGGCAATGAGTGCTAGTGTTGATACTCAGATTAAAACTTCGATTGTTATAGTCAAAGACATTTTGATCAGATTTGGAGGTGAGAGCACAGAACAGATTACACCATGAGATTAGCAAGTCCCCAGTCGAACATGTTCAGATTGTTGAAGTTTTCAGAAGTCAGTGTATCAACACTAGAAAAGAAGAGGTAGGGGTCTCCAAAATAGAATTTGGTGTGGACAAGGGACATACATCAGCATGGTGGAACACATGGTTGTTTTTTGTCCAAGAAAACATGCAACTTCAATCAATTCCAAATCTCTCGTTCTTTCTATGTTGTTCCAAAGATTTTAACTATGGGATGGAAGTTTGATGTCTTCGAACTCTGGCACTACTCATCTCTTTGTGTGCTGATTCTTAAATTTTATAAAACTCGCGGATCAATTTCTTAAAGGAGGGCGATAGATGTAGAGAAAGGAATTGAAATCTTAATTTGCATCTATTTTTTTGTTTATATTTAGGAATAACGTTAATTCCAATTTATTAGGAGTTTAGTTATATTAGATAATAGATCCTTACAAATGTCCTAGGTTATAGTAGAAAGTAATAAATGGATTTAATTGATTTATTTACTTAATAGTAGGTTAATAAGAAGTAGATATTGATTAGAATAGTATTTACTTGTTGCTTGATATTTGGAGGTTTGATCCTATACAAGGAGATGTAATCTTTTAGTAGTTTTAGACTTTGACTACTAGAAAATAAGGCTGTCCTCTTGTTGTAGGTTGCAACCAATGAATTCCTCCCTTCCGCGGTTGAGAAAATCTAGAGGAACTGTTTTTTTTTTGGTTGAATCACCTTGGGGATGGGGCTAGTGGGTATTCTGCGGTTAAATCCACCCAAATTTACCTTTTTATTGTTATTCTTCTTTCTAATTCATGTCCTGCATCATAATTTCTCTACCCTAAATAGTTGCATATAAAAGAAGAGAAGAAAAATAGAGGTAACATGGGCAACATGAGCACTAACTAAAATATATACATACGAGTGGTTATCACGAGATAGGAGTCTTCCTGTTATGCAAGGGCTGTAGGCTGTTGTTAGCCTTGCCATGCATATGTCTAAAGCAGTCATCATCATTGGGCTTGAGGTTAACCTGTCTCGTCAGCGAGTTCTACTTCATAAAAAGTTTATGCAATCAAGTTGATGGTTTCTCGTCCCAAAAATAATGCCTAACCTGTACACCCTTGATGGAGGTCACGAGTATCACAACATATACGTCTAATAATAGTATCAGCCTTCTATAAAGAAAATGTGCTCGACGGATCAAGAACTCACAATATAAGTGTATTTAGTTATCAATGTTTACTTTTATCACAAGTTTTACCAAATGCTAATGAAATATCTTTCTGTGTATATGGTGTTTCACTGGTTTGTCATGCTGGAATATTCCCATAAGCAGTTCCTTTAAAAAATTTGTACAGGTTGCTTCTGAGAAAGGACTTTTTTCCATGGTGTTTAATCTACAAGTAAGTTATTCTCATAATTGATTTAATTTGACAACTATGCATTTGAAAGACAGAATATGAATTATTATCATATTTTTTAGGTGCCGGGCTCGACACATTACAGCATGATTTTCTATTTTGTGATGAAACAATTGGTGCCTGGATCACTCTTGCAGCGATTTGTCGATGGGGATGATGAGTTCCGTAACAGTAGACTAAAGCTTATTCCATCAGTTCCAAAGGTAGAGTGTGGATGTTTGATTTTCTGAGTAATATGTTTCTTAATAAGTTTTCTTGTGACCCTTGAATTGCCACTTAACATGAAGTCATCATTCGTTAAACATGTAAAATTTCGAATATCTGACCCCAAGGCTCCCACAATTTAGAATAAACTCAACAATAGATCCATAAAGATGCACTATATCTTTTTAATCAATCATCTGTTTGTACCGTTTTCTGGGCAAGTACAAGTTTGTTTATCATCGGGATCAGTTGGTAATGAGTAGATCACTCTGCTTGGCGCTGAGGCATATTATTTTGACCAGTGGAGACATGGTTCTGGCTCAGAGCTTGCATGATCCCACAAGAAAATTTAAAGTCTATATTGGTGTTGAACCAAGTAAAATTTCTGGCAGTAAAAGTTACAATTTACCTACTGTGAATACTTCACATATTTTTATAATAGAAGTCATTAAAAATACGTGAGAAGCAGGGCTAAAATGTGGAACAGGAAACTAAAACTCCAATCATGGCTGGGAACTTGAATACACTATTAAGGATTTTTTTTTCCAATTCAGGCCTTTAGGTAGGACTGTAAATGAGTCAATCGCAAAAAGCTTGGTTTTCGAATCTGTAAAAGGTTGTTCATGTTTTGTTTACAAGCCAAACTCAAGCTTATTTTGCGACTTCAAAACTAAAAATGAGCCAAGCTCGAACAAAATATGTTCAGTCTGATAATTCTTGAACAAATTAGAACCTAAATGAGGTTAGTACCAATCTCTAACCTAGCTAGCAATTTGAATACAAAAGCATATATATTCTCTTTTATCTAATTGAGCTTGATTAAATGTTCATGACCAGTAATAATGGAGCATATGTCGAGCTGGAACTCGAGTTAAGCTCATAAAAAACCTTAAGAATGCTGGTAATTGAACTTATAATGAGCAGAATTCAAGCACCAACTCAAATATATTTTTAAAGTTCGAATCTACCTCAAGTTCAAACTGAAGTCAAAATTCGAACAGTGTAATTTCTTTAATGAGCCAAACTCGAATCCACTGGTACTGGGACTTGGATCGGTTGGTGTACAGGCCTATATCGAAGTCTCCTATCTGCCTCATGATGCACCCTGAATATCATGTGCATATATGCTGATAATTTCACCATTATCCTGCAATTATCTGGATGTAGTTCGTACTTAGACTTTAATGGTTCATTACATATGATGTATACACCTAATTGATCTTGCAGGGATCTTGGATTGTGCGCCAAAGCGTAGGAAGTACCCCTTGTTTGTTGGGGAAAGCAGTTGATTGCAACTACATACGTGGTCCTAATTACTTAGAAGTAAAGCTCTAGTTTAAGTTTCCTTTGATCGGATTTTTTTAAATACTAGCGGACTAGCATATGAATTTGAAAGTGTGTCCTTGTTTTCTGTCTAGGTTGATGTCGACATTGGTTCTTCTACTGTGGCCAATGGAGTTCTGGGGCTTGTTATTGGGGTAATTACAAGTCTTGTAGTAGAAATGGCTTTCCTTGTCCAGGTGTGTTTTCTTCATCACAGTGATCAGGATTATAAATGAATGTTGTGCTTACATGCATACTATTTTAGTACTTTATGTTAGCCTTGACAATTTGCACCTAGTAGACAGAAGTCAGTTGAGATCCCTAAAGTTTTAGCCTTGTAATTTTTATAAATATTTATTCATTCTTTATTTCAGGCAAACACTACAGATGAGTTACCAGAGCGGTTGATAAGTGCTGTCCGAGTTTCTCATATAGAGTTATCGTCTGCAATAGTCCCTAATATGGAGTCAGATTCATCCAACTGAATCAAAAGTTTCAACATCATCAAAATTATACCAAGTAACTTTTTCTAAAAAGTTATACTTATAACAAGTAATTATCAATCCCAGATTTAATAAAAGTGCTTTTTCACCAACCAAAGCTATTATTGATTATGTTTTTTGCATATAAAATGATAGCTGTTCTTTCTTCGTGTATAGTTCGTTAGTAATCTTGACTTGTTGGTGACCTTTTTCAATCTGCAGTGCTTTAATGGAGGTGATCTGCCTTGAGTTCTGCCATCAGCAGTGCACACCTTGTCCAGATCTAGCGGATCCATAAATCTGTGCATCTTAAATTAACCTCTATAATGTAAAAAGTACACATTCTAAATGATTAGGTATATCAGATTCCTCAAAGAAGGGAAGTACAGAAAAAGGATATAAACAGAAACAGAAGGCACAAAACGTAACATACATCCTCACGCGGACGCGGACAGAGTATATGTTATGTTCAAGTTGATTGACAGTTTCTTGAATTTCAATTAATGTGTTTGAAAATTTTTTGAATTGAGCAAATGGGAATAATGCGCCAATCTCATCACCGGACATGTATTCGAGTTGCATATATCAAAATACAGCCTTGTACAAATAACTGTGGTTAATCCTTTGTTTTTCATTTGAACATTCAACTTTTGAGTAAATTTCAATGAAACAAGGGTGAGATCTTTCCCCGCAGTAGAAATTGCTTTTTATTGTCTCAACGGTGCAAACAAAGTGTGTATTATTATTAGAGCTGTAAACGAACCGAACTCGGACGAACTTTTAACGAACACGAACAAATTCTTAACGAACCGAACAATTTTCGGTAAGCTTATCGGACAATTTTTCTTGTCCGAACTCGAGTTCGGTAATGAATCGAACGAATACGAACAGTTCGCGAACATACCGAACCGAACACGAACAGTTCGGTAATTATATATATAATATTGTAAAAAAAATAAATATAATAATTTGAAAAATTAAAAAATTGTAAATATTATTATTTTTTATCAAACGAACTCGAGCTTACCGAACTCGGACGAAAATCCTAACGAACCGAACAATGTTCGGTAACCTTACCGAACATATTTTATTGTTCGAACTCGAGTTCGTTAAGTTTATCGGACGAGCTTAACGAACTCGAACACGGACGAACATGCCGAGCTTACCGAACATGTCCGGTTCGTTTACAGCTCTAATTATTATTTATCTATTTAGTATTTGGCACTTGCAACTTACGTTGACAATCATTGCAATAGATTTAGGGACTGTTTGAGATTGATGTTCAAAACTGTTTTGTTATGAAGAAAAATGTTTTAAAAATTAGATAATTGTTTGGTAAAATTTTTATAATGTGTATATTTTGAGATATAATATAAAAAAGATTTGATAGTGAAATTTATAATTAGTTTTTGTAAAAGTTAAAATTTATTTATTTATTTCTTTTTAAAAGCATGGAAATATGATTTCTCTCTGGGACAATAAATTTCGAATTTTATCATTCACTTTTTTTTATCTGTTATTGCTGTCGGTAACCCAACACCAAACAGGATTGTTCTAGATTAACTTTGGCCGCATGAATATTGAATTACCGACGGAAAACTATTCTACTATAAGAAATTGGAGAATTATTTTTTTATAAAATAATATTTATTTTAATACATTTTAATAAAAAATAATTTAATAAAATATAATATAAAATATTTTTTCAAGATAGGCTTTCGCCTTCCAGAATGGTTTGGATGAAAGGATTTTAATGTGATATTTTAAATACCAATTTAAATTAAAATTTATCTATAGTAAAAATAAAAGACAAAAATAATTTTATTATGATTGAATTATATTGTAATAAGAAATTTTAAAATAATAAATTGGATTGATAATATAAAATTATAATAATACATATAACTTTATATTTAGTTTTAATAATTTATTTAATAAATTTATATAAATATATTAATTTTAGTACCTATGGAATGAAAGTGGGAAAAGTTAAATGAGGGGAGGGTTTTGGGGAGACTTGCCCTCCTCGGAAAATATGTTGTCTAGTTTTTTTTCCCCACTTGAGGAATGTTGTGTCTAGCTAATATTTAGGAAAGAGGAAAAAATCGAAAATTTCACATAATATTTTGGATCGTAAAAGAAATCTAATTTATTTCGTACCTTTAATATTTAATAAATAAATAAATTTTCTCTGATATCTTTAATATTAATCCTATGTAATATAAAACAATATTAACGACAAAAAATCTCATAGGTTTATTATTTTATGTAATTGTGTCTCGGTTTCATTTTAAAGAGAAATTTTTGTAGCATGACAATTTTGTCATCTAATCAACGTTTCTCGTAATAACACACAAAATTTAAACTCTGTGCAATTGTTTTTAATTTTTTTTTTAGAAATAAAATTATTTATAAATTTGTATTCGTAAATTTATTTGGACAAGTCACATATATTTATCAGATTATTATTAACGAGTCTAATGTATATTATAGATCATATCTATATTATTTTATTAAAACCGAAAGATTAAGGGGTCGTTTGGTTCGAGACTTCTAGATATCATATAGTTTTGTTCATTCCAAACTCATACATGGTGTTTGGTTGAAATTTTTTAATTTTAAAACTCATACCTCAAACCCATAAAATATGAGTTTCTGATAACTTAGAGGGAGGTGAGTATGAAAATGAGGTATCATGAATCAAATCAAAACTTTACTATTTTTATATTTATTTATAAAATTACATGTTAATTTTTAAAATAAAAATTTTATAATGATTTTGTTTAATATTTAATAAATAATAGTAATTTATTTTTCGGGTGAACTTCACATATTTTTTAATTTATTAAAAATATATTAAATTAATAAATTTATTTCATCATTCAACCAAACACGTGATATCAGAAATCATAAATCATCATACCACCTTAACCCAATTCCTCATTCCAACCATATACTACTTCATGAACCAAACGACCCGTAAAAGCTTGGTAATCTGTAGTTGGTCGTTATTTGGGTCGGATAATTACTTAATTAGAGGGCCCAATTTTTAAACATTAATCTCTTAACTAAAATATATATTTAAAATAAATAAATATTAATTTTATTAACTAAAACACATTTCTAAACAAATAAATATTAATCATCTAACTAACACACATCTTTAAACAAACACATAAACATTATCTTTTCAAAATATAAATACAAATAAATTATAAAAATATTTATACATATGACATTATATAAAATTTAAATTTGATAATCGGTCGTTGATCAATATTTGGGCAGGCAGTTACTTAATTATTGAATCTAATTTTTAAACATTAATTTCTTAACTAAAACACTTCTCTCAACAAAATAAACATATATTATTATTTTAAAATACAAATAAAATATATAAAGCATTATATAATAATATTTATACATATAACATTAAAAAATTAATAAAGAAAATAAATTTATAGAAAAAAATAAATTTAAATTATATAAAGAACATATTAAAATAAAAATATTAAAATATTAAAAGAATTCTATCATACATATAACGTTATTACTTTTTAAAATGTATTTTACAAAAATAAATTAGTAACATCATATATTTTGTCGAATTAACGCACTGAATTTATGTATGCCAAATTTTAAATCTATCTTAAACCTTCTCGTATTTATATTAGTATAATAGATAAATTTTGTGTAACCGTCAAATTTTGATTTAATACCGCTTTAAAAATTAGATTTATTTTGTTAGTCACTGCTTGTCGTGAAGTTTGAAGTGCCTCTAATAATACAATTATACAAGGTTGCCAAAAATTAAAATCATTCTTAAATATGGTATAGCAAATGCAAGAGTTTTCACCGTGTTCCTGCATATTATATTTCACATATAATTTTTTTTAATCGTAAGAAACTCAACAAAAGTGCAAGTTTGCAACGCTGCTTGCATATGATTAAGTGCTCCAATCCAATGTAACTATACATTTTGTTGGAAAAAGTAATATAGATCATTTCTCTATGTGGTGGGCACATTCTTCTTTTCTTTTCTGATCGGAGACGTAATGTTATGCAAACTGTGCATGATCTCCGATATTTTCAATAAAAAGGTGATTTTCATATAATTTTTCATCAAATATTTGTAATATGTTACCTCGGTTTCAGAATAATGATCCATTTTAACTTTTGTTGTAATATCCGGTATTTTTTAAAATAATAAAATAGATTAATAATAATAATAATAATTAAAATTGAATATAGATTAGAAATTAAAATTAGATTAGAATAACGGGCTTTCAAATATATGTCGGATTTGAATCGTAATAGATTTTGTTATAGGGTTTAAAACTCTGTATATAGATTGAGATATCCTTATATTTTTCATATTCTTTTCGAGCCACCAAGACTAAACAGTTGTAAATACCTCTCAATACAAATCTTTATTCTTTTTTTTCATATTTGATATTAAAATTCATAGGATTTCCCGCATACAACTCAGTCATATTGTAAAATTCATAATAAATTCACTGTAATTCAGAATTCGTTGATTCTGAACTTTTCGGAAAGATCTTTTCATTCTCTACGACTTCTATGGTTTAAGTTTTTCCAGAAAATATCGTTTCGAGTGTCAAAAAGGTGAAATACAGATCTAGACAGAATTGGAGTTATGGAGAAATTCGACATTTGAGACATTTGAGATGTGATATTGTTAATATATATTAGACTCGTTAATAATAATTGTTAATATTCAAAAATGATTGAATATATGTTTTAGAATGTTGTTAATGTTGAAAAAACTTACTATTTTATACTAAGTTGTAAACCATTTTGAGACTCAATTTGAGTGGTAAACTCTATATGTTATTGTTGTGTATTTGTTGGATCTTATTCAACTCTGTGAGTGAATTTCAATACATATATTACATGCTCAAAATGGATAAAAGGTGAATGAGAACTGATGTTCTAAAATTTAACCTTTTAAAGTGGTATTTGAGAAGTGTACCACATCGAGAGTAGTACAAACATATTCCTTGGTTTTTCTTATAAATAACTTGTACCACATTTGAAAATATAACAAACCCATTCAACTCTCTCCTTATAAATAGAGTCTTAGGGTTTCAATTTTATTAAGTTGAGAAAATTATATCCCTCTCTGTAATTTTAATCTCTTCAATTTTAAAGTTCAAAATATTCCGGTGATAATTTCTAACTCAGTTCAAGTTCGCTGAGAGTATGAGTGGGAAACTGCTTTAAGTAAACAGATTTTCTGGACTCGAGATTAAATCTAATACAGTATCTGTTTGTTTTCTTAAACCTTTCTCCTTAATTGTAGTTAATTCTGTAATTGCATGATTTTATTGTTATGCTTTATCATATGAATTAATTATTATGTATATGAATTGTATCCACTTATATGTGTGTCATGTATTCTGTATTATTTCATGTATACAACAATTATATATTATGTCTATATCGTACAAGATTGACAACAGTTAATTCTTGGTTTGCGAGATTGATGTAAGTTTTTGATAGATCTTTCTGATATTTTCAAAATTATATGTATATTTGATTATATAAATATGGGCCAAGTGATTATATTTTGAAGTGACGTGTCTATATGTGCTGTGTGTCAGCAGTAATTTTGGAACTCTGATTTATGTCATGGTTTGCGAAAATTCAGGACCGAGGTCACCGGGTGGTAGTGATAATTTTCTGAAAATTTAGGACCATTATCACCGGATTGTAGTGGTCATGGTATGAATTATGGGTATCAAGCTATTGTTTTATGTGCAAGTGTGATATCTTATCGAATAAGAATAAGAAAGTTTATCGAAAAGTTATGGGCATAGTTATCATAACGAAAATTATGTTTTGTTATATGTATTACTCCCGATTAGTTGGATCGATTGGTTACTTGCTGAGATGTGTAGCTCATTACTTACAGTTTTCAGGTTCGGTATAAGAGAAGATGAAGTACATTGGATTTAGGGGATTTTAGATTTGAAATAGATTGATTGTTGATTCGTTATTGTTAACTGCGCTTTTGTAATAGTTATCTTTGTAATAGAGATTTGAATTAATAATTGTATAGTTTTTAATCAAATTAATAGCTCGAAAAAGGCGGACTGTTACATTTGTATTTGTACTTATATTGAAGTGCATTAAAAAAATAATTATTGTCTGAAATCAGCTTGTATTCACTATTCAAGTATCAATTACAATGTGTGTTTTCAGGTCCAAGATAGGAGAATAACGTCCCCCTTGATCATCAGTCTAATTTCCGAAAAGTATATATATACACAATAAATTGAATCAACATGAGCAAATTTACTTTGAACAATCTGCAGAAGATTCCATTCAAGCCTTAGCAACTTGATGTTCATCAGAACAAAATGACCTACATTTAACTTGAACTTCTGGTAAAGAAGCAATCTTGTCTAATCTGATATCCCAAATGCAAAACCTTAAACCCATCCATTGCAGCACAACCATTGCTTCCGCGTGAGAGTGATTTAGATACAGACAAAACTAATTTAGAATCCTGCAGAATATTCTCTATTTTTTTTCTTTTGAAAGCAAGAAATCCAAATTCACTGCAAGCAATTTTTTAAGATGCCATGAATAGAAGTCCAAAATTTTGCAATCAGAATCAGCTCTAATAGGATGTACATATAGAATTAGCAAACTGTTGAATCATATATATGATAATAATTCCTGCAGAAAATCTAGCTAGCTTGTATAACATAGAAATTATAACGAGACACTGTTCAGCCTTACTATGTAAAATATACCTTCAGGCAGAAGTTACCGAGATTGCCGTATGTCATGTACTACTATAAAATTATAAACTGTTTTATGTAAAAAGAACTGCTGCAAGTGATTAGCGACCTTTCTATCTGACTTTGTACAAAATCTGAAAGCTCACCAGAAGATTTAAGCTGATGGAAGAATATCTAATGCAACTTCCTTTAAGGACGGCATGCTGTCTTGTTCATGCAAGCATATAAAGTTGTTACCAACTCTTCTAGGCACCTTCCAAGGACCAGGGTAGCACCTTCAGGAATTTCAGAAGACAGAACCATTACGAGCACAACACAAATGATATGTTTATTTGGATGTTTATGATTTATCAGCTAACAGCCAAAATCTAACTAAAAACGAACCCATGCAGTAAAGAGACTAAAGGCTTTCCACACACCTATCTGTGTAATATATTGATCTATATATCTGAAGAATATTCCAAGTTTCACACTAGCACACCTGAAAAGGGTTCCCCTATTGCGACCTTTGAAATTGTGAATGTAATATACAGTTTCCATCTTTGGAAAGAGCGTTTTTGTAAGTGCTGCAAGCTTTGGATAAAAGAATGCCGGATAATCTAATACAAATCAAGAATAAACTATTTTCTTACTAATAAGGTAGTACCTGTTGATTACAAAGAGAAAACTTAATTTTTCAACCTACTAACATGAACACCATGCTACTAATAAAATTCTATTCAGTGAAAGGGAAACTTATGATACAGTGACATAATCCTCATATATAACTTCTAAAATTCTACATTCAATGGCTGGTCAGTCAATATATTAATTTCTTATAGAACAGAACTAAAAAAAATTATGACAAGTACACTTTATTATATACTTAGGGAGCTGCACAATGCATTGCGCATCACAGGGATGAGAATGAGAAGAAGACTAATCTGAACTGCCTCAAATGATAATTTTGTTCGGTACTTAGTAATTTTAGACTTTCAGTTGAACTTTAAAAGTAACGCACATATTTAAAAAATTAACCTGCACCATATGTTTATTTTATAACAATTACCCCAAATAGACCAAGGATACAGCCAGATCTAATACGATCAAGTTCACCATTAAATATGATCATCTGGCGATCAGTGTTCATCACAGCTTCTCTGTACAACTCTTCCACCACAAGCATTTCTGAGTTTTAAAGAAAAATGATACCAATCACACTACATAAAATGCATAGGAAATTTAAGGTGGATTCTGAGATTACCATTGACATTAAAATATGGATACGCAACTACAAATAGCTCATCTTCTGGCTTCACACGATCTGTCATCTTAACTTTTTCAGTGAAACCAAAATCTTCAAAGAATGATGGCTTGGTCAGATAGTCTAATTTGAAAGAAGCTCCTTCGAACACTGAGCCTCTTGCAAACGTCACTTCATTAGCTTCTGGAAAAAAACTGTAGGTATATGCAAGAGTTGTATAAGTACGTGGTAAAGACAAAGATACGGGAAAAGTGTTTTGTGAAATCCCAGTGAATAATATAATAGTGACATAACAATTGATACAAGGGAGAAAATAAATAAATTTACAAGTTACGGAGGCGGCACCCAGCCGTCAGCCATGTATAGACATTGGGATTTCTTTTAAAATGCTCGATCATGATGTACTTAGAAAAAAAATGAAAATATTATTGATAGGAAGGTTTGAACCATTTTTATGACCATCTTTTCTAAGACCTTAAGGTATTAGGCTCTGCACCCACAAATGGATCATGTACTAGTAAAAAGACAAACTAAGAAGCACTTTTCATAGTTTAATATAAATGAACTTGTGAGTTTTTAAAATTCTTAGACATACTATTCTGGTGCGTATAACTTTCTCAGATTTTATGAAGAGGTCACAAAACTCACGAATCAATTGCATGCTTCCAGTCATTTCGATACCACCTTCCCCATCACCTGATAGTGAAGATAAAATGGTAAGATAATAAAGCACTAGTAAAAGTATCATGTGTGCAACAAGAAATATAAAAATGCAACAAAGGAAAAAAGTGACAATTGAAAGAGTGAGGGAAATTGGACTACTTGGTAGTAATATAACCTGGTACAGAATCCAATCCAGCTGTAGGAAATTCAATCTCCTGTTGCAAATCATTGTCGTTACAATGTCTTGCCAAAATTTTAGATAGAACGTTCTTCTTATATATATAACTTTCTTCTCAAGAAAGATCAAGAAATTAAAGAAGACAAACCATCAATTGTATTTTATCCTTCAAAGCCAATTCACTTGCTTCTCTAGCCTGCAAGCCAATACGGGGCCAAAATCTAAATTTAGCAGAGCTATACCAATCAAGGAAGAAGCAAAGCATAAAAATTAAAGGTCTTACATAGTTCAGAAAATATCATCACTAAAGGAAGAAAACTAAATGAATCGACGACCGAACACCATTAAAACAATTTTGAAACCTACAGGTAATATGAATGGAAGAAGGGGGTATGAGCTACTAGGGACATCTAGAGGACACTATCAGTATAAAGATGTTGCCTTTTGGTCTTGAACGTGAACTAAATCAACCCTTCAACTTACAATCAGTAAAGTTGGAAAACGTAATTTTATTTTCATTGTTTACCCTCAACCTTCTATAAAAGGGTGATGGCGATACCGGTCAATCAAGTTCCCTCTGCTTAAATGTACCAAATTTATTTACATATATATCATGATTCAAGAATGTCTAGACAAAAGAGCTCCGATAACATGTTAAGTTACCAACTCTCCGAGGACATTAAGATATTAAGAAGAGGCAGATAAACTAAAACAAACAGCCCCATAGTAGATAATTAGATATCATCCTTTACGTAATAACACCATGTATAAATTTTTTTATACAAGTAAAAAAGAACTAGAGGTCAAATGTAGACAATACCAAAGTAGAAGCTCACTTGTTGAAGAAGTTGACTGTAGTCTCTAGGAAATGGGACATCATATTTCCCAGCTGAAGCACCATTATTTCCAGAAACTGAATATGAAACCATCTTTCTTAAACTCTTTTGGATTCCCACTTTTTCATGAAAATACTTCACATTTTGATTAGTCTCAAAGCTTCTATAGTTCAAACCCTGCATTGAAATGAGTTGAGCATTAATAACAAAATGAACTCATAATTATAATAATATAAAATGAGCTAAGAATCAGTTTATTACCTTGGGAAATGTAATGGAGGGTACTGCCATAATTGGAAACCCGGAAGAAACAGTTGGAGTAGTAGATAACAGCATTTTGAAGCCACATGTGAATAAAAGCACTTGTCAGAGGACAGTATGAGGAAACACTGCGCACGTTGATTTTCTTTAGTAAAAGAATTTTTTTTAATCGCTTATTTTTATTTAGGCTTATATTTATATAAAATAAAATTAAATATTGGTTTTTATGTAATATTGTTTAATATTATTCGACCCGAAAAATATATTCTATAATGTTAGAGTTGAATAATGTTGTAAAATAACTTGGTATGTGTTAGAGAAGAGTTTTAGATTATGTTTTTGTAAATTGTGAGAGTTAAATTTCAAACCTAGTTTACATACAACTTGATAACAATGCATCCCATAGCCTAATATATGTAATATAAATTAAGAATTATTAATAGCATATAAAGAGTTGAGAGTTAACACCAACTTTTATGTGTATAAGAAAAAATAATCCTATTTTATTTAGAGTAAAGTGCACTTCGTGTACCCGCAGTTTGTGTGTCAGATCACTTGGGATACCACACTTCAAAAACTACCACGCGCTATACTGCACTTCTTAACGTCCTAGCACTTTGTTGTTTTCCGTTAAATTGGGCTAACGCCGTCAGTTTTTTTGTTTTGGAGAAGAAGGTGTTCTTCGTGTTCTTGAAGATCAAAACAACTTTTGAAGATGATTCTGAACTTAGTTTTTTTCATATGAGTAACCAAATTGAATCCCATGTGTTGAAATACATGACTATGTGCTCCGTCTTCGTTAGAAATTGTTTGGTTTGTAATTCATGATTTTCGGGTTATACTTGAATTTCTTGTTTATTTTTCCATTGATTTGTTGCATAAACTAATTACATGATTACGTAGATCGGTGAAAGGACATGCTAGTGATATTTTTTGTTTGTGTTTATGGGTTGTTTTTGGAGCTCGTCGAAAAATTATTTTTCCGGTAAAACTCGTCGGATTTCTTCAATTTACGGCCACATGGTTGCTTGTTTGTATGTATAATTGTTATATACGTACTCCTGACAAGGCTAGCGTTATTTTGGTATAAAAACCGATAAGCTTTGTTTGGGTTTTATTTTGCCGTCACGGCGTTAGGCCAATTTAACGGAAAACAGCAAAGTGCTAGGACGTTAAGAAGTGCAGTATAGCGCGTGGTATACACAAAATGCACTTTACTCTTTTATTTATGAAAAATATTTGAAAGTTTGACCGTAAATATAAAATAAAAATTAATCATATATTAAAAGGATATAAATTCCGTAATGACATGGATTCATGACCATCTATCTAACTCATTAAGTTCTTCCTTTCAAAATGATTTGATATTGATATGAACTCATTTGCTAGTATAGAGTGCTAGTATAGAGTGACAGTGTGACTAGTTCAATTATAATATATAAAACTAATAAATTTACACTTCTGTCGCATGTTCAGTGAAACTGAATGGAAACAATAGGAAAATTTCGTATAGAACTCCACTGACTGCATCAATTTTGTTATTCAAAACAATAAAGAACATCATTTTCATTAGGAGGCAGATCTCGAGATTTGCTTTTGGTATGAACAATATCTAGTGTACAGTACTAAATTGATTAAAATATCTCTTCAAGACTTGGATTAAAGACAGTTGTAAGTAATACATCTACAATGCTATGGGCTCTTTTGTAGGTTTGACATTTATGCACTTTCCATATGAAAATACCCATCCTGATACTCATACTAAACAACCTTTGAATCCCTTTTTAAGGGCAGTTTCATCCAAGTGCCTTCCTATAAAAACTATCTTGTTTATTCGTTTCTCTTCTGGTTCCCATGTTTTGCCTGGGCAACCATCTAAAGTTGAATGCACCCCCTGAGAATGGTGAAGGATTCAGTATGGGGGGAGGAAGGGTAAACAAAAATATCATAAATGAGAATGAACTTGTAGAAAAGATAATACCTGAAAAACATATCGTTCTGAGGAGCCATTCACAGACAAGACACCCTTCATTCTGTACAAGTCCTCTCCTTTCTCTTCAATCAGCCTCTCCAGCCAATCATCCAACTATATCATACAAAAGGAAGTAAGACTTAAGTGCACAAGATAATTTGAAATTTGGTGTTTAACCAATCATGTATAATGGATATGCCGAAGAATTAAGGCAACATCGGCACTCTCCAACCTACCGCCTATATATAAAGTCTAACAAATGTATATTTATCATGTGTGATAAATGGGCCTGGGCCACAGACACTGATCACATATAACAGAAGAAAACAGAAGGATAAAAGGGTCAGGCCATAAAGTCAAGGGCAGAGAAGGGAAAATTGCAGTATTCTAGGGGCAGAAAAGGAAAAGTAAATTAAGAAGTAATTGATAAGGAGTAGGGTGGAGTGGGGGAAGGGTTAAGAAGTTAATTGTTTTACTTTCACTTTTCTTGTTAGCAGTATTGGGAGAGAGCTGACCTCTCGAAAGTTCAGTATACCATCTATAATATATCTGTCTTTTACATATTACATTTCCAGATCTAGTTCAATTCATATCAAGTGGTATCAGAGCCTCGATCCATGGCACCTACAACACCCACAGTTAACCAGCCGGTGGAAGAATTGGAAGATGCGGTAGCAAATTTGGAAACTAGGGTTACAGATCTGGTGTCACAAGTAGTGGAAAAGGCAGTGGGAGCTATGAAACATTCACCGGTGGAGGTGCTAGTCCAAGGACAGGCCGAGAATGCGCGGAAGCAGAGCGGTGACATGGAGGCGTTAGTCGCCCGACTGGAAGGAAGGATTACCCGCTCCAAAGAGCATCAGGAAGCTATGATTTATTCGATGAAAAATGACCAAGATCATTTTCAATCCATTTTCAATCGGAGGTTCGTTCGGCGTTAACGACTCTTCAGGGTCTCCACAATCAAACTTCGGAGAGAATGGAAGGTAGTAACAATCACGCCAAATCTTCTACCCGTGGAAATGCACTAAATAAATGCACTAAATAAAGGGTAAGAGCCATGTTTGGGAGTCCGTTTGCAGATAGGGGTAATTATGGAGGAGGTGGCTCAGGTGGGGACCGGTATCGCAAATTAGACATGCCCTTGTTTAATGGGTCGGATCCTGACAATTGGTAGGGATGGCAGAAAAATCCAATCCGATGGATACCCGACCCGTTCCGATCCGTTTGGATTTTACCGAACCCGAAGTTTTGGATTTGGATTTGGATTTGGATTTTTTTTTTAGACCCGAATGAGTTTGGATTTGGATTTGGATTTGACCTAATACCGAACCGATACCCGACCCGAAATCCAAAATCCGATCCAAAACCCGATCTGAACCCGAAACCCGATAAAAACCCGATATATATATATATTATAAATTATTTAATATATATATATATATTAATTATAATAAATTAGTCTCATTAATTCATTATTCAATTATTAATAACTTAATATATTACGTAGGGACTGAGTATTACTAAATAGTAATAGATTAGATATACGGGAATTACTAATTAGGGACTAGGGTTTTGGTTTTCACTTTCACAATTATCTACACACTCTCTCTCAATTAGGGACTCGTGACTCGACAGCCGCCGCGACCCTCTTTCTCACACTCGACGGACGACGACCAAGCTTCTCCGGCCATTAATCCATTAATCCAGTATCATAGGATTCAGCCTTCGCCCTTCAGGTATTCACTTCAAGCTTAGTTCATTTAATCGAAATTCGAATCATTCTCTTCTATCATGTATTCTAGATAGTAGATTCTCTTGTATTCAATTATCTATCTTTTCCAAATATACTCATGTATATTTATAGAAGATAGTAGATTCTCTTGACTAATTCACCGTTCATTTATAGAAGATACTAGATAGAATAATATACTCATGTATTATATCAAACTAACGCCAACTCAAAATCAAAGATGAAACATCTTCCGCAAACTTCAAAAGTTACCCAGCATTATAATTTATACATAGTAAAAGCAACCTGACCATCTACAAATTCTTCTTTAGTGTTATTCCCATTAATCAAATGACATAATTCCAAACTTCTATAGCTCACAATAGCACTTCATGTCCTGGGAACTCGAAACAAGCCCAAAGAAAGCTTGGAAGGTGTTTCTGTAGTCTGCATATAATTAACCCAACTGTTATATTCTGTGATTGACCATTATCTGAATGTTTTTTGCATAGGTAATAATATACATGAGTATATTATTCTAGAATCTATAAAGCTTGATATCTTAATTAATACTTGCAACCTATTTTACATCAGAATTTTCACTTCCTTTTTTGTTGTAATTGCAGATTTGCAGTGATGTCAAGTGAATCCCTCTTGAAATCTCAATCTGTGAATAAGGATGATTCTCAACCATCACCGACACCGGAGTTAGGATCATCCGAGATTAATACCAATTCGAATCCAGAGGCCGAAGAACCAGATGTAGTCCTCATTGTCGATGATACAAATGTAAAAGAGGAGGGAAGCCGATTGAGGAGTGATGTTTGGAATCATTTTACTAAGAAACAAATTGATGGCGTTATGAAAGCAGTTTGCAAGTATTGCAAGAAACAACTTAGAGGTGATTCAGGATGTGGAACATCGCATTTAAAGAATCACTATGTGAACAAGCATAACAAGAAGGCACTAGGAGGGGCTAACATAAGACAAAAGCTTTTGGCAGGAAAATTTAATAAAAGTCATCCAGAACTAGCCTCTTACAGTTTCAGTCATGATGCAGCAAAGAAAGAGCTCGCAAAGGCCATCGTCATGCATGAATATCCTCTATCTATTGTCGAGCATCTTGGATTTAGGAGGTATTCAAATTCTCTCCAGCCATTGTTCAAGGTGCCATGTAGAAATACAATAAAAAATGAGATACTACAAATGTATGAATTAGAGAAGGTGGTGACATTGAGCTTGTTGGATCATAACGAAAGTCGGATAGCCATAACAACCGATATGTGGACTGCAAGCAATCAGAAAAAGAGTTATATGGCAGTGACGGCGCATTTTATTGATGATACTTGGACTTTGCAAAGTCGCGTCATGAGGTACATTTCTAGTGAAGTTAGTGTGTTGTTTTCTAGCAATATAGTTTGTACATGCTTCTTGTTAGTAACTGAAATTTAATGTGTTAATTTAGGTTCATCTATGTCCCTTGTCCTCACACTAAAGAGGTCTTATCTAAAGAGTTATTAGATTGTTTGATGGACTGGAATCTGGACAGAAAAATCTCTGCTCTTACACTTGATAACTGTTCAACTAATGATGCGATGATTGAAATTATATTAGATAAGCTGGACAGGTCTGATCTTGTGGCAGGTGGGAGTCTATTTCATATGCGATGTGCTGCGCATATTTTGAACCTGATTGTTAAGGATGGATTGGATGTAATTAAGGCCGGAGTTGTAAAAATCCGAGATTCTGTGTCTTACTGGACAGCAACACCTAAAAGAGAGGAAAAATTTGAAGAAACGGCCCGGCAATTACGTTGCACAAGTACAAAAAAATTAGGACTAGATTGTGCAACTAGGTGGAATTCTACATACTTGATGCTTGAAACAGCATTGTTGTATAAGGACGTGTTCACTCGGTTGGGTACAAGGGATTCTCAATATCTATCTGCTGGATCTACGCCTTCTAGAGAGGAATGGGAATTTGCTCAAGACGTGTGTGGGAGATTGAAGTTTTTTTACAAGGCAACTGAGATATTTTCTGGGACAAAATATCCTACTGCTAATCGATGTTTCATCAACATATGTGAGATTCGACTAGCAATTGAAAACTGGCGTAGAAGTGAAAATTTTATTATTAAAACAATGGCCGAAAAGATGCTGATAAAGTTTGAGAAATATTGGAGCGTGATGCATGGTGTTGTGGGCGTTGCTGCGATGTTGGATCCTAGATACAAGTTAGAGGTACTAGAGTTCTACTTTGACAGGATTTTCGGAGAGTACTCATCTATGAAAGTTGAAGATGTTCGTACTCTTTGTTATAATTTACTTCAGGAGTACCATCAGAAAATTCAGAATGTGCGCAATGAGGAAATGGGTGAATCTCCTTCAACAGGCTCTGTTCCTGATTCTGAAAATGCATCACAGTACGATTTGTTCATAAGCACCGAGAAGCGTAAAAAGGTCGACTTTATAAAATCTGAGTTGGATCATTATTTGGAGGAGGATGTGTTGGCAAAAACGGACGGATTCGATGTATTAACTTGGTGGAAGGTCAATGCAACAAAGTATCCAACTTTGCAACTCATGGCTCGAGATTTTTTGGCAATTCCAGCATCTTCAGTTGCGTCCGAGTCAGCATTTAGCACTGGTGGAAGGGTGGTGAGTCCACATCGTAACCGACTTCATCCTAAAACAATAGAAGCACTGATGTGTGCTCAGAGTTGGTTGTGGGCTGCTGAAATGAATGGTAGTATATTCTATTTTTATAGTTCAGTAATATATTCACTGTAATATATTCACTGATGTGTAGCAAATATATTCTTGACCATTGTACTTACATTCATTTTTTATATTATTTTAGGAGAGTCGTCTTCAGGATATGCCACCATATACAAGGATATGGAGTTAGAGGATTCATGTATCACTCGAGAGGTTTAAGGTAATGGATACTTATATTTGACTTGTTCCATGCTTCAGAAATATTTTCTTTTCTGAATTTTGTGTCTAATAGCATTACTAGTACTACTGTACTATCTTCGGTATGTTTCACATAACAGAGACAACTTAAACTTCTTAGCAAAAGGGAGTAAGGGACCTACAAACCTTTAAATTAGAACTTCTTATCAATTAAATATATAGAAAAATAACTAAAAATAAGGTCTCTGTCATCTGGACTTGATGACAAATGCAGTAAAATACTTATGTGGTGTCATAAAATAGAGAGGCAAACCATGTAATTCTATGTATACTTCTTAAAGACATAACAAGAATATTGGATCAGTAATTTTTATGAATGAAAAGCTTATTGGTAAATTTTATAAATTTTATGTTAGATTTTCAATTTCCATTTTTTCAGGAAAAATTTCGGGTTTCGGGTTTCGGGTAAAATCCGATCCGATTATATTAGTTTTTCATTTTCAGTAAATATTTCGGGTTTCGGGTAAAATCCGATCCGATTCGAAATCCGTTGGATCGGATTCGGGTTTCAATATTCGGGTTTTTTTCGGGTTCGGGTTTTATTAAAAAAAACGGATTTGGATTTGGATTTTGACAAAATCCGATTCGATCCGACCCGTTGCCATCCCTAACAATTGGTTGTTGTGGGTTGATCGGTATTTTAATTTTTATAGGTTGGCGGAGGAAGAACGTTTAGAGGCGGTTGTGGTCGTTGGAGGGTGATGCCCTTCGCTGGTTTCAATGGGAAAACAAGCGCCACCCCATTAGGCGTTGGGATGATATGAAGACGTTTATCTTACGACAGTTTCGATCATTAAACAGTGGTTCTCTCTATGAACAATGGTTAACGTCTCAGACTACGACGGTGACTGACTATCGCCGAAGATTCATCGAAACTGCAGCCCCGTTAGAAACCGTGCCAGAGACAATATTGTTAGGACAATTCCTTAATGGGTTGAAAGAGGAGATCAAAGTGGAAGTTCGGCTGCTTAACCTGATTAGTTTGGAGCAGGCAATGGAGTTAGCTTTGAGGGTGGATGAACGTAACCAGGAGACATGCCTCAAGAAAAACAGGGTGAGTGTTTTCAAATCTGGATCATATTTTGTTTCTTTCAAAAGCCCAAGTCAAACTGAGTCCCTACCTTATAATCCACAACAAAGCCCAACCTCAATACGGAGCTGGGCATCACAAGCAAGTGAGTCTCAATCTTCAGTTAGTTCTCTGAAATATTCAGGTTCCCAGAACAACACTAAAGGGGGCAGTGAGATGCGCTGATTAACAGACAAAGAGTTACAGGAGAAACGGGCTAAGGGCCTTTGCTTTCGGTGTGATGAAAAGTGGGCTACGGGGCAACGATGTTGAACTAAGTGTCTTGGTAATCGATGAGGAGGATGATGATGGCACGGAGTTTAATTCAGTACCCGTGTCTCCGACCGAAGAAGTGCACACAGAGGTACCCTTACACCCTGAAGTTTTTTTAAATTCTGTTATTGGTTTGTCAAACCCAAAAACGATGAAGTTGTGAGCCACAGTTAACGGAAAGGGTGTAGTGGTCATGATCGACCCTGGTGCCACACATAATTTAATTTCCTTGTCAAAAGTAGGGGAGTTGGGGCTATCTATAACGGATTCTAGGGGGTTTGGTGCTTCCCTAGGAAATGGAGATTCAATTCGAGGGAGGGGATTATGCAAAGGTGGAGGGTTTCGAGGAGGTGATGGATGGTTTCCTGTCACTGGAACTGGGAAACTCAGACGTAATTTTACGGGTACAATGGTTGGAAACACTGGGAAATGTGGTTAGTAACTGGAAGACATGCAATACAAATTAGATGGACGGACTGTGACATTAATAGGAGATCCTGCTTTGGTTCGTTCTCAGATTTCTCTTAAGGCTATGTTGAGAACCATGCGTAAGGAAGGGGGTGGATTTTGTGTTGAGTTGAAACAGGTGGGAGACAAGGGGAACCAAGGAATCGAAATTGACCAAGATTTGGAGCTAGATAAGAAGGCACCAGCAGCCCCCAAGTTCTTAAAAGGGGTCTTGGAGAAATTTTCTTCAGTTTTTTCAACACTCGTGGGACTACCGCCATCTAGGGGGAGTGAACACTCAATAGTCCTGAAAGAAGGCTCGAATCCGATAGGAGTTCGCCCCTATCGTTATCCTCAGTGACAAAAAGATGAGATAGAGCGTCTGGTTAAAGAGATGTTAGCTGTGGGCATCATAAAACCATCTACTAGTCCATATTCAAGCCCCGTGCTGCTAGTCAAGAAACGAGATGGTTCTTGGAGATTCTGCATTGACTACCGGGCATTGAATAAAGAAACCATTCCGGATAAGTACCCCATCCCAATTATAGACGAACTGTTGGATGAAATGTTTGGGGCTCGAGTGTTCTCGAAGCTAGATTTGAAGGCAGGGTATCACCAAATCTTGGTCAGGCCACAAGATACTCACAAGACAGCTTTTCGCACCCATGATGGTCACTACGAGTTTCTAGTCATGCCCTTTGGGTTAATGAATGCGCCTTCCACTTTTCAATCACTGATTAACGATGTGTTCATACCATTCCTACGAAAGTTTGTGCTAGTATTTTTTGATGATATACTAGTGTATAGTAGTTCGGATGAGGAGCATACACGACATATGGAACTGGTGTTGGCCACACTAGCCAACCACAGCTTAGTGAATCATAAGAAGTGTGTTTTTGGGAGAAGTGAAGTGAATTATCCAGGACATGTTATCAAGGAGTGGCTGTAGACATGGACAAGGTCAAAACGATTCTCGAATGGTCATGTCCTCGCAGTTTAAAGGAGTTGCACGGGTTTCTTGGGCTAACCGGATATTATCGCAAGTATGCCAGGCAATATGCACAAATTGCCCAACCGCTGACTGAGCAATTGAAGAAAGATTCCTTTGGGTGGTTACCCAAAGCTACAACAGCTTTTGAACAATTGAAGCAAGCAATGGTCAACCCACCAGTCTTGGCAATGCCAAACTTCAGGAAACAAAAATTTTAGAAACGGACGCGTCTGGGTTTGGTGTTGGGGCAGTATTAATGCAAGATAACCGGCTAGTCGCATTTTTTAGCAAGTTGTTAGGACCACGAGCTCAACAAAAATCTATATACGAAAAAGAATTAATGGCGATTTGTTTAGCTGTCCAAAAATGGCGTTTCTACTTCTTGGACGCCAGTTTGTGATAAGAACGGATCAACAAAGTCTGCGTTTTATTACTCAACAGCGGGAAATAGGGGCATATTATCAAAAATGGGTGACCAAATTGTTGGGATATTCGTTTGACATTCAATTCAAGCCGGGCAGCTCCAACCGGGTGGCGGATGCTTTGTCCAGAAAATCTGTCGAGGAGGTCGAACTTGGCGCTTTAGTTTCAATTCCTGGAGTGGATTGGTCACAGCTTGATAAGGAGCTACAACATGATTCGTTATTACAACAAATCAAACATGATCTTATCACAACACAAAAAGAACATGTGGGATTTACTGTACGGGAGGATCAATTGCTCTACAAGGGACGCTATGTGATCCCTCAATCATCCTCACTTACACCCGTTTTGTTGAAAGAGTACCACAGTTCTCCTATTGGAGGACATTATGGGGATGTAAAGACATATTTACGGTCGGCGACAGAGTGGTTTTGGGTAGGTATGCTGAAGGATGTGGCGGTGTATGTCCAACAATGTGTTGTATGCCAACAAAACAAGGTATCGCAGCAGTCCCAGCAGGGCTATTGCTATTACAACCGTTACCGGTGCCTACACAAGTCTGGGAGGATATTACGATGGATTTCATTGAAGGCCTCCCTTTATCTCATGGCGTAGATACTATTCTAGTCGTGGTGGACCGACTTTCGAAGTACGCTCATTTTCTGGCTTTGAGACACCCATTCAATGCATTGACTGTAGCTTCATTGTTTCTCAAAGAAGTGGTTCGCCTACATGGGTTTCCAAATTCAATTATATTTGATCGTGATCGAATTTTTCTGAGCATTTTTTGGAAAAAGTTGTTTAGGCTACAAGGGACTGACCTCAAGCGCAACACATCTTATCACCCACAGACGGACGGGTTTGTGAATAAAACTTTGGAATCATATTTACGGTTTCGCAGGTGGCCAACCAAAATCTTGGTCCAAATGGTTACATTGGGCTGAGTTCTCTTATAATACTATACTTCCCCTCACATGTCCACCAAGTTCACACCTTTTAAGGTCCTGTTTGGGCGAGATCCTCTGTTGATTCGAAACATGGGTAGGGGCAGTCTCCAATGGATAGTGTGGAAGCAATGTTGCAGGAGAGGGATGCAATACTAGATGACTTGCATTTTAATCTTTTGAAGGCTCAACAACGAATGAAAGCAAACACAGATGCTAAGCGCAGGGACGATAAGTTCCAGGTGGGGGACATGGTCTACATGAAACTACAACCATACCGCCAACGTTCACTTGCAAAACGTCCTTATGAAAAATTGGCAGCCCATTTTTATGGCCCGTTTCAGGTGCTGCAACGGATTGGTCAAGTTGCATATAAGCTTCAGCTACCAGACTCAACCAACATTCACCCAGTGTTTCATATTTCTCAGCTTAAACGAGCCGTTGGTCCGGTACCAGTGTCTTCTACCGTTCCTGTACAGTTGAGCCCAGAGATGGAATTGATAACAGAGCCTGCAGTGCTTCTGGACATTCGTAAAGCCAAGAATGGTCGGTCAGACGAGTTAGAAGTCTTGCTCCAATGGAAAGGGCTCCCAGCTTATGAAGCAACCTCGGAAGACGCAGTTTCTATTCAAGCAAGGTTAAGAAGTAATGTGATAAATGGGCCTGGGCCACAAACACTGATCACATATAACAGAAGAAAACAGAAGGATAAAAGGGTCAGGCCATTAAGTCAAGGGCAGAGAAGGGAAAATTGTAGTATTCTAGGGGCAGAATAGGAAAAGTGAATTAAGAAGTAATTGATAAGGAGTAGGGTGGAGTGGGGGAAGGGTTAAGAAGTTAATTGTTTTACTTTCACTTTTCTTGTTAGCAGTATTGGGAGAGAGCTGACCTCTCGAAAGTTCAGTATACCATCTATAATATATCCGTCTTTTACATATTACATTTCCAGATCTAGTTCAATTAATATCAATGTGCCTCCCATGTTTGTACACTACGGGAGAAGTGCATGCAAAGCGACCCACATTTAATAATAAAATGGGTCAAGAAGGACTAAAAAAAAAGACTGTAGTTATCATATCATCTCAACAACTCATGAGACTGGCAGACTGTTAAGACACTATGACCACAAGGCGCTTGCAATGAACCACATTAATTTTCTACTGCTCCCAAAATATGAAATTACAAAAAGCTATGTAGAATAGACTCATAATAAATAAAAATATGTTAAAGACTATATTTAGGAGTACATTAACAGTCAATTGCATAATAGATATTATATTGTAATATAATAGTTAGTATGCAAGGAAATAGCATACAGCATTTTGCAGATATTTAATATAAGAAGTATTGATATTTCAATGTATGTTTAGGCCTGCAGTTCATTAAGACACTCTCTTCTCTTCGCCCTCTCCCTCTTCTATTGTTCGACGAAGAACATATAATTAGGGTTTTTTTTAATCACAATAGGTTTGTATAATAAGATTCAAGTTCTGTTTTCTTTTTTATCCCCTTTATTTCGGCCCGGATAGAAATGCACTTGGGTCTAATCCAAATTGCAAGCCTTGTACATGTATCCAAGCCAATGGAACACTGTGGCCAGTCTTTGTCAACATGACAACCCCTAGCAACTATTACAGAGGTAACGAATGACGATATAGATGACACTTTGTAAAACAAGAAATAACACACCTCGTCAAGGTCTAGGGTTCCCTCACATACAATACTAACGCTGGACACTGCAGAATCATGGACATGATCGTGGTGGTGATGATGATGATGTCCATCATGGTTCTCTGCATAGTATAATTTATTTTACTACAGTTTAATAACAAATGTAATATGAAGCTGAGCCATTGTAGTTCTATAACAAAATTGAAACATGAATTTCAAAGAAGTTAATTTTTCCAAGTATTGAGACAGCAAAAAATAAACATCCTGAACATGTCTTTATCTCATACACTTAGAAGCATTAAATTCTGAAAAAAATAAAAGCAATCAGGATTATAATTAAGGAATGATCAAAGTACAGATTAGCAACACTTCTTTCTTGGACATTCACTTTGAAAATCAACTAGTCTCACGACGATCCGAAATGAGACTTCATAAAATCAAACAGAAGCAAATCCCCATCCCGAATCGTTTCAGAAGGATAAGATATTCTTTAATAAAGAATTTATTTGAACAAATTCTAAGCCACTAGGAAATTTGAATGACATGGAAGCTAAGTTACCCGGACTCGGGTTTGGGTGTTGGACACAGGTATGGATTGAAGAGTCAGATTCTTAGTTTTAAAATAATTAGGAATCTTGGATATGGATCCAAAATTGGACACGGGTTTGGGGACTCACATGTAAGCTTCAACACAAGTTATATTTTAAATAGACTTATTGATTGTGCATTCATAAAATAGTGCCCACTACACATAAATCATATACACTTAATTATGTATGTTAAATTGTAGCATAAAATTAAAATGATAACATATAAACAAGTCATTCATGAACCTTGCTCTTTATAAACAAGTTGCAAGGAGACCTTCTATTTCAATTTGAGTTGGGATGCTACAAGGTGAAGTGTCCTGTTTTAATAAGAAAGATCCGACTCATATCCCACACCCGCCCATGTAATGTCCGGTGGACACGGGTATAAGCACAAAAATGAAGAGTCCGGGTAACAGAGCATGGAAGTAAGCATGCCACTAATAACAAAAAAAATATTTTAAAAAATGAAATAAATTATTTTTACTCTTAAAAGAAACCAGAAAAATGACAAGAGATGGAATTTGTTACACTACCATGACCAGCTTCTTGTTGGTGGGTTGCATGATCATCTCCTTGAACCATAGAATTAATTCTGAAGAAACAAACAGGCATAACATAAATATTACATCTGTATATATGTTCATATAAAAACACACTCGACCTTTGAATGTGTCCTCTTGACGAGTGAACTCTGATATTTATGATTTTAGATATATGCGATCAAAGCCATACCTTTTTATCTATTGCTACAACTGTACCAGTAAATTCAAACCTACTGGCTATATAGGGTGACCTTGCAGTATTTTTTTTGTCAATTTTCAAGGTGCTAATCAATTTTTTTAGCCATGAACAGCAAGTTTATGAGAAATACCTTCATAAAGGTTTCAACTCTAAACATTGGCTCCGGAATAATGAAACAAGAAGTTTGTGATTTAAAACTGATTTTTAAACAGTACAAATAAATAATATTATATCTATAAGCTAGGACATGTATATGCAATTTAATTTAGCTTTTCTAGACAAAAGGTAATACAAATATTGTTCCTAAGGAATTTATGAACAGTCTGTGTCACCTGTCTAGATCATAACCACCCACTCCAAGCACAAAGTCCATATCAACACATCCGAATTTAGCTAGCTTTATTTCTGCCATCCCGTTGATGTGCTTTACAAATTAGAAGATCAAAAGAAATCAGTAGACATGAAAAGCACATAACTAATAACTGATGCAGGAGCTAGCATTATGAAAAAGTTGATCATGTGTTATCTGTTAATTAAATTAGAAGATCAAAAGAAATCAGTAGACATGAAAAGCACATAACTAATAACTGATGCAGGAGCTAGCATTATGAAAAAGTTGATCATGTGTTATCTGTTAATTAAATTTCCAACGCTTCAATGTTGTTTAAACCTTTTTTTTAGAATGGAGTCAAAAATATCTTACAACCAGAAACACTACCTAATTCTTGATTAAAATTGTTAGTATTCAAATTAATATCCATGGAAACCGGATATAAAATATATGGACGTCTCTATTTGTTAATATCTGTGTCAGAATGTCAGCATTAGGTTACTAATTTTCCTTTAATGTAATTATTTATTACATTATGTACTGAAAACATGCTATCTTATACAATTTACCATGTTTTGGGAGTTTGCTTTCTCATTTACCTAGAAAATAATATGTACAATTGTACACGAACACAACATTTATTTAGTATTTGACAAAAACTTGAATAAAAGATTTCCAACCAATTCTAAAATACCCATAAACGGATACATTGGTTTCTATTTTTAATTAAATTTGTCAAGTTTCACTTTACACCCCTAGATTTATTTGCAACCCTCGCACATGAATCTGAGTTAATATATCCAGTATCCACCCTTCAGTACCAAAAATTAAAACACTAATTTTAAAAGTTTAGATACGAATATATAAAGTTCAGAAATGGAAGGGAGCTACGTGATCTCAGTCTGGGCTGTTTTCCAGCTGGCAAACAAATTCATCCCGAGTTTGGGTGCTAGAAATATAGATTAAGACCTACTGCTCCCAAAAAAAAAGGACACGTTCTTTGGAAGGGAATGAGATGCAGAAATTAACTTGGAGGTCTTGTACTTACCATTTTGATCTCTAACTGATGTTAGATATAATAAGTAAAATCAAACAATTTAAGGGACAAAATTTGACTCGACACTACCTCTTTGTCCTAGACAACTAGAAATCAGGCTGGAACTGCAATTACACGATAAACACATGTAACCGGACAAAAGGACAAACTAAATGACCTAAATAATCGGATAAAAGAAATTAAAATTATTCTCCCTGCTGTGACCAGACGCAAGTGGGAATTGACATTTAATATAAAGCTGCTCTCTAATATTTAATAAGATTAGACAGAAAAGTTGCCCATATAGCAGCAACAAACAAATAATAACAAAAAGAATACAGAACACAGAAGGAAGATCTGTTAGTGGATTACCTTATTCAGCATTACATAATCTATTTTAGGAAATGCTACTTAGCAGATTCTGAGAAGAGAGTTAGGCTATAATGGTGGCATAATCTATCAGCTGTAAATAACAATTATGATAGAGATGGTAATTAGCAGATTCTGAGAAGATAGTTACGCTATAATTGTGGCATAATGTGTCATGTTTGTATGTCTTATGTATAAATAATTGAAACTAAATACAGAGGAGGGGAGAAAGAATTCAACTTTGACAAGATCTACCTTAATTCTCTTGGTCAATACTTCCAACTCACTATCAGTTACCAAATCTGTCTGCAATTGCAAAAACACAACAGAGAGGAGCCATGGAAAAGAACTCACAAAGGTCAAAGTTTACAAAAAGGAATGCAGCTAAAGAATACAGAGAAAAGGGCTTTAATTTTCTTTAGAGGTAAAAAAAATTGACCTTGTTCACTATAATACGATCTGCATAGGCAATTTGCTCCTCCGCTTCATTCACCACAAATCTTGGTTTTACTTTATTCAAATGTTGCAACACATGCTTAGAGTCCACCAAAGTAACAACTCCATCAAGCTTCACATGACGTGAAACTAACTCATCAGTACAAAATGTTTCAATAACCGGGCCAGGCTTTGCAAGACCTAGAAAAAGAGCATTCACAAGTATATCAACTGCTCAGGCTTCCATGGTTTAGATAAGGAAATACTCATGCAGTAGAATTATGAATGATACAATCATACAACAGTTAAATGTCTACATCCCCAACATATGAAATTAAATATCACCAATGTTTGTGGTACTAAAGTACTGGGAAGAAAGAAAAATGTGGTTGCTTAAAGAAGAACCAAATATATTTGTACCAATTCACTGGAACTCACAAAATATATGAGAAAATGAGCAGTTCTAAGACTCTTAGCCCTACAATATAATCATTTATTCCGGATCCAGTTCTGATCTTGTTGCATATGCTAAGGTAGCTAATTTGGGTGTTTGGAATGGTGTCCAATGTGAAGGAAAAAAGACACCTTAGTGTCGCAAGTACCCATCAAAATAGGATAAATTCTTTCAGCTCAACAACCAAGCTACATACCTGTCGTTTCTATAACAATATGATCAAACTTGTCTCGCCTAGTCTTAACCAACTCCAAAAGCATTTTAACAAGATCTCCGCGAACAGTGCAACAAAGACAGCCATTATTAACCATGAGGATGTCCTCATTAGATGAGGAATGGCTGGCAACCAATGAACCATCAATATCCACCTCACCGAACTGCAAGTACCAAGGAAAGATAACTAAATATATGAGTACAGGTAACTAAATACACATAATGTTGAAGGAGCTTTCCTATGTAATGAACTAACACCTTTATTTGACAAGATATTGACTAAATTTGTTTCGCCCTTCTACATCTTCTTCCAACTAAAGAAAAGTTCCAGTGGCACAGAACACTATAAGAATTCAACTATTTCTCTTAAAGGTACTGCCTGATATGTAATTCTGAGTTATTTTTTGGACAGAAAGGGTAGATCCTGTAATTGTGAAGCCCACGGCGTTTTTAAGCACACTTGAGCACCACTTTTTCATATGTGTAATTCTATCCGGAATGGGAATCCATTGTTGTTCCAGGGGAATTTCAGGCTTAAGTGATAGCACAAGCACACTTTTAATAACTACAGACTTTTTTTTTATGAATGGTGTAATCAAACAAAGATACACCCTCCATTCAAGGATAACATTATGACTTGTCTTATCTCTACAATCACAACTACAGAATGTGATGATTCTGTATTGTAAAACTAAAAAAGTTTAAATTATAATAAGCACCTATATTTATATGACCATCCTGATACATCAAACATCTACTTCAGATCATCAAAAAATGACTTTGAACTTTCATGTGCATTTGAAGTATAATAATCGAGAAAGAAATAAATGATTAAAGAAAAGGCACCCTTGAAGCTGACAAAACTATAAGTTGTGCAGTTGATGGACCATGTTACCTCATTTTCTATGACAGCAATCCGTTTTCCATGTTGAGCTGTCAGGATATGATTTAACAGCGTAGTCTGCAAGAACAATACCACATTTTATAATAAAACAAAGAAGAAAATATGCAAGCATCCAACTAAACTAAATATATAGGGGATTGTGTTTCAACTTTCTACAGTATACATGATTCTCATATAGGGTTCTTCCATGACTCCTTTTGAGTAATTCAACTTTTGGAAATTTCATTTTGGCAGGAAGAGGAAGAGAATAAAAATGTTGCAGACTACCTCGCTCGTACATGGCTGTATAACGTTGATGCTGTGGAAATTTTTTCAGCAACCACCACACGACTAACTAGCTAAACCTCATTCAATATCGTAACGAATATTCTGTTATTATTAGAATCTCAAAAGGCATCCTCGTCCTCGTCCCCTTGATGGTAAGTATATTCTATGCTCTATGAATTCCTCATTCGTAGTCATTGAACACTATTTTGCACAAGCAAGTGAAACATGTATACATAGTATCAATGCTAATCGATTCATGAGTCATGAGTCATGACCACTAAAAACCATTTTTCACTCCGAAAACTCTAATTTCCTAGCTCCATCGCTAACTAACCATATGAGTTCTCAGGCCTCAAATTTCTCGACCACAAACCTACATATTCCTTCCCTACTTCACAACAACTTTGCAAAATAATAGATACAAAAAATGCACAAGTAAACAAACATATACACATATATACGCTAAGAATAAAATAAAACAAATAGTAGTAAAAAATTCGACCTTTCCGGAACCGAGAAAGCCGGTGATGACAGTAGCCGGAACACGAGTATCGAGGTTCAACGCAGCGGCGAGAGACGAACTGGAGTCATAATCAGGAACACAAGTAAAGGTCCTCCGAGCTTGAGGTTGTCGATTGTGAACACTTGTGATTATTCGTGAAATAGTAGAGGAATTAAATGAACGATGAGGTTGAATAAGTGATTTGCATATAGTTCTGGAGAGTAACAACCTTGAGCTTGCCATTGTTGTTAGGGTTTCAAATTAAAGATAAACCCTTCGTTATTGATCACCCTCAGGGTCAGGGTCAGGGTCAGGGTCAGGGTTTACCACACACTTCTCTCTTTTTTTTAGGAGCAAATAATTTGTGAAAGGGGTCGGGATACAATTTTCTTTTATTCAATAAAATTTATCTTTTAATAGAAAAATATATAAAAAATGTAATAAAACCATAAAGTTTGAATAAAAAACACCCAAAAATTAGCACCAATAGATACTAGTAAATAGTTAATAATTTCATTGATAAGTCTCGACTTCCTTCCTTCCCATCCCGCTTTAATTATAATTTTTTTCGAGTATCTGAAAAATAAAAGAGAAAATAAGACAAGAAACTGTCTTAGTATATATCATCTATTAATTTAAAAAATATAATAATATCTTATTATATACTCCCTCCGTCCCTTTAGGTTCTTTACATTTCGGAGATAGTGTCCGACACGCATTTTAAGGTACATTTTAAGGATAGTTCCATAACTTATTTTTAAAATTTTCTTTTTTTGTTTAAAAATAGCATCGTTAATTTTTTACACAAAAAAAAATTAAAAATAAGTTATGGAATTATCCTTAAAATGTACCTTAAAATGCATGTCAGACACGCTGTTTTTTATGTAAAGAAATGAGAGGGACAGAGGGAGTACTACTTTAGCCAAGATTAGATACATAAAATAAAGAAGACTTTCCAAATTTGAGAATTTTTTATTTTAATTATTTATTATCATAGTTATATTTATGAAACAGTTCATGAGGCGTGGTTGGATATCTTTTGATATTCAACCAACTCATCTCCTACCACTAAAAAAACAAATCAACGACTGAGATTTAAAAAAAATATGCACATACGCTCAATTATAGAGCATATGGATACATTTTTTTTAATTCTCATTTTACCCTTTAAAATTACGCTCTATTATATGTCTCCCGAGAATACATGCCCTTATTTACCAGAAACACATTTGTTCTTTTATCATACCATTTTTAGGAGATTTTTATGAACTCTCTAAAACTCATTTCAACTTTGCCAATTTCATAGCCAATATATTTTAAGTTATCTAATATCCATTTTTTTATAAATTTTGAATTTGGGAAAATATTCAATTTTTTGAAGATTTCAAAAATTGAGCTTGGGAGGAGAAGATTCGATTTCTTGAAGATTTCAAAAATTGAATTTGGGAGAAGATTCGATTTCAAAGTTGAAGTTGTATTATGGTTTTAAGTTGTTTATAGTATTTTGAAATTAGGAATTGTATTGATCTTGATTTTTGGTTGTATTTTGGAGTTGAATTAGTTGGTTTAAGTAGTAAAAAAAATAAAATAAATGTACGTTATATAAAAGAGCGTATGTACGGACATGTTTAGGTTTTCAAACCCTTTTTGACTTAGTTCCTTTTTTAGTCATATACGTACGCTATATAATATAGTGTACGTACGCTATATTATATATAGCGTACAAGTTTTTTTTAAATGTACACTTATAAAAGAGCGTATGTACATACATGTTTAGGTTTTCAAGTTTTTTTTGACTTAATTCTTTTTTTAGCCATATATGTACGCTATATTATATATAGTGTAAAAGTTTTTTTTAAAATGTACGTTATATAAAAGAGCGTATGTACATACATGTTTAGGTTTTCAGGGTTTTTTTACTTAATTTTTTTAGCCATATATATACGTTATATAATATAGCATACGTACGGTATATAATAGAGCGTACAAGTTTTTTAATAAAACGTATGATATATAATATAGCGTATGTAGGCTATATTATATAGCCTACAAGTTTTTTTAATTTAATAATATTCACGTGGCCACAGTAAGGGCATAGAAGGCAAAAAAAAAATAAAGACATACACACGCTACATTATAGAGCGTAAGTCTTATTTTTATATTAAATCCTAACCGTTTATTTAGTTTTTATAATGGTGTGAGATGAGTTGACTTAATTAACAATAATATACAACTATGACCATATAAGGAACCCTTATATTCATTACATATGTTGAGATAAAAAAGTATATGTGTTTTTTGAAATTTCACTGTAATTATATTTATGCATATGTGTTTCTTGTATAATACTTATTTGACTTTTTGGCACACGTTTTTAGAAGTTTTGACTACATAGTTAAATTTGTTGTTTTTAAAATTTTCTTTTTTTAATAAAAACATTGAATTAAAAATTTATTCATAAAAAGAAATTTTTAAAATTAATAATTTTAATTATGTAGTCAATGTTCTTAAAAGAGTGTGCGAAAAAGTCAAATGTCAAATATTATCAAACAGAAAATACTTAATAATGTACTTATGATCAATAGAAAGCCAGTTTTCTAAGACCATAAGTAATGGAGTGAAGGACTCATACGACACAATTTTTAGATAAAATGTCCAAAATGGCACAATTAAGAAATAAAACCTCAAATAACATTCCAAAACACTACTTTATGTAGCGTTTTTCGAAATCAATTGAAGTTGAATTTAATATTGAAGATACGAATTTGAATTCATGTTTACCATGAGAAAACGTTACACGAATTTACGTTTTGGACTAAGAAAATGAAACTTAAAATCTCGTTTAAAGTTAAAACGCTATACGAATTTCCGTTTTAATACCCAAAATGGAACTTAAAATCACGTTTTAAGGTTCAGAGTAGAATACTAGACGATATATAGACGATCTAGCATTTTAGAGTGTTATTTGGGATCATATTTTCCGATTGTGTCATTTTGAGTATTTCGTCTCGATAATATGTCATATGGGGTCAACACCCTAAGTAATGGAACTATTTGTATCTTTTTTGCTAATTTCTTTATTTTTGTAACTTTTTCACATTTCATTGATTATTTGTATTAGATCAGTATTATGTGAATGTCTTGTTTTAAAATATGATTAGAACTGATTTAAAAGTACTGCTAATGTAAATTCTGGATTTTGATATTCACATATAATATATAATAGTAAGTTGCGAGTTTGTTATATTTTATAATTTAAAATATGCATTATAATAATATGTTATATTATCTTGTACTAATATATATTTGACAGAGATTATAATTAAGGAGTTGTTTAATTCGCGAAAGATTGTGAGTCTGGAATGAGAAATGGGGATGGTATGTGTAAATACCATATGTTTGGTTGAGTGTTGCAAGAAATCTATTTCAATTAAAATTAAATGATTCCTGGGTATTAGTGAGATTGCCCAGGAAGAATATACATTGTATCTAAGGTGCAAAGAGACGAAAAACAGGTGGAATTCAAGTTCAAGAAATTCAAGGATTCATTAATCAGATTGTCCAGCAAGAATAATGGCGTGCTAGTAGCTAAATTGCAATTTTTAGGAGTGATAACTTTATTTTAACACCCACAATATGTTATAATTTGATTTGGTAATAATTAGTTATAATAAATAAAAATTTATTTAATATAAATATGTATATAATTTGACTCATAGTCCAAATATCAATCGAATTATTCAACCATCCTCTATTTTTTTAAAAATTTAAATTATCCAACCATCCTCTATTTTTTTAAAAAAAATAATAATTTTAAGCGAAACATGCTCTAAAAAGCAAAAACATAAATATGTAGCCTAATGTACTATTCGAATTTTATTATTCCATCGAAATTATAATATCCATCTCATAGAGCAAATTTTCATGTATTATATGAGAAATTTAGGAAATTATATAGTAATTAACAAGTTTTCAATCTTAATATGTTAGACACGTACTATATTTTCTATTATATGATTGAATTATTTAATTTGTTTTTTTATCATATTCCTAAACATAATTTATAGTATATTATTTTTGTGTACTTTCTTAGCTTTACAAAATATATTTCAAATATTTTTTTAATAATTATTAAAATTTTAACTAAGCATTAAATTTAAATAATTTAAATTATATTATATTTAATGAGAAAATTGAGTAATTTGAGAATAAGGTACTAAATTCAACTTTTAAAATTTTAGCTGTAACAGTCCGACTTTTTGGACTATTATTCTCAATCAAATATCCAAAATAAACTGAAATTTCATAAATCTCTAGAACAAAATCTCAAAGTATCATCAAAATCAAAACCAATGTATTTTCAAATTTATAGAGACGCGGCTCTAAAGATAAATATCTAGTAACTAAATATTACTCCAATTTATTTATCCATATCCAAGAAGAGTCCAAAGTTAAGCCAACGCTAACACCTGAAATTTTGTAAGTAATGAGCTACACAACCCAGTAAGAAAACTAACTACACACTAGCAGGATCAAGTAGGTTTCGTACAACATATATATTTCAAAGTCAAATTCAAAGATATAGAACGAATTTTAAATTCAAAATAATTAAATCATACTCTTTTAACAAATTATCTCATTACGCTTGGTCACATTAGCCGGTGACACGACCCAAAAATTCAAATGCTAATAAACGCGCTACCCTTACTAAGGCCCAAAATAATGCACAATCCCCGAAGGGCCCAAAAGAAGTGTTCCCTAGTAAGGTCCAAAGTCTAGTTCCGGAACTATACGCAATTTATTAACGGTTTAATAAGAAGCGAAGGGTTCTAAAATCCTCTTTCTTTATTCAAATTTCGAAATTCAAATAACTCTTTTATTTCATAATTTAATCCAATAAATTAACATACACGATCCAATTTAATAACAAAATTACATACATATAAATATAAAATTTACGAAATAAACTAATGCTTCAAAAGTTTACTTACCTCGACTGCAATGATAAGCAAAGTCGCAGCTCAAATAAACCTACATAACAATATTTACAAAAAAAAAATAACAAAGCACTACATCAATACTTGGCCGACCAATCAGGACATGATCGATTAAGCTAGTTAATGCCTTGCTACTTTTCAATTATAGAAATACACATACATGTGCAATTTAATAATATACTAAAATTATATCACCAACTTAATCATATAATCACACATGCCATTATACCAAATTAAAATATCATATACTATTCTAAACATAATATATGTATGAAATCAAATGATTTATAAGCATACTAAACTTCTTTTTTTTTAAAAAAAATTATAAAATAGCAACGGATAAATACATATACATACACATAATCACATGATGTCAAAAATATAAAATAAAATATAAAATTATTTTATTTTCCAAGATGTCAAATAGATTTATATACAACTACACCAAAAGTATTATCACGAATGAATTTACTTGGCATGCAAATCTAAATATGCAGTGACATATTACTATAAAAGTGTTTGACATCAATTATAAAAATACTTTAAAAATCAAATCATGCACTATTCCCTTACGTACATAACATGTGTGTGCCAATTAGCTAATGTATATAAATTTGCAAGTGACATACTTGAGAGGAAAGATGCAGTGAAAAGTGAAGTCTCGTGATATATATATATGGGTAAGGTTCTAGAGAGATCCTCCTTAGCGAGAGAATCAGAGACCTCAATCCTGATCGTAGATTCTTTTAATCATGACCGTAGATTCTTTTAAAGTAAGATTGTCTTAATTTTTAAATGAAGATTCTGTTAGATTGTGAGTAAATCAACGGTGGATATATAGGGTCTCTGATTCTCTTGCTAAGGAGGGTTCTCCCTTGAACCCCTCTCTCTCTCTCACTCTCTCTCTCTCTCTCTATATATATATAACACAATTAAACATAATAGAGTTTAATAGGATAAGGAGAAGTTGGTTCAGATAATATAATTTTATAAGATAGAGTTCAATCTTTAAACGACTCATCAATAGATATCTTTATATAAACTATTATTATATAAAAAATACATGTAAATATTTAATTATTAACAAAAATAAAAGAAATCATTTTAACATTTGTTTACACACAATTATCTATAACAAATTATAAAACTCATGAATATTACATTAGCGGCATGAAATGATTCTAATATATATTTATAATTTTCGAGTCTAATAGAAATTTAAGTTCATACACGTGTTTACAATTTTCGAGTCTAATATAAATAAAAGCTTACGATTCATGTGTTTTTAAAATTTATAATTTTATTATATATATATATATATTATAATATTCATAATAAAATTTTAATATAAATAATAAATAACAATATATTACTAAAATAAATTGAATAATATTTGCGTTGTTTGTATATTTAAAATAAAATATTAAATTCATTTTTATATGTTATTTAAGATTTGAATCTTAAACTTTTCCTAAAATTTTAGATATTAAAATATAAAACGTGTTTTAATATAAAATCTAATAAATGTCCTCTATTTTTATTAAAAAAATTAAACAATTATGATAATCCCCTCGTGCGTAGTCCACATTTGTCCGTATAAAAACACACAACCTTTGTCCATATAAAAACACACACATGTATGTGTGATATAATTTCCATTTCTTAAGACTTGAGCACACAAGCTAAGCCATAAAATATGACGAGTACAGGAGAAATGTTTCTAAATTACTGCATTACTGCATTACTGCATGTCCATAATACATAAATAAAATTGAGTCTAGGGAAATTATTCATACTTTCAATGGGACTTCAATTGGGCTTTAGTGTAATTCAGATCAGTGTGTCAGGGTCGACTGTGCATCAACATCAAATGAGTCAGAAATTTTGTTTACGCATAACTAGGTAGGCTCAAGCACAGACAGGAAAATGAGAGTGACTTTAGTTTCTTGTTTGCTGCTTTTTTTTTTTGACAAACAATTGAATTTTATTAACTTGCATCAACCAAAATTACAGACTTAACTCTAATGGGAACGGAACTCTCATCGAAAATCCGATATGGAAGAGACATGCAAAAACACAAATCACAGTCAGGACAAACCCCTGAGCTGACACTACAACCTGAATGGAAACAACTAAAAAAACTAAACAGATAGCCGCTTGTGTTTTCAGACTGTTTAACATCATGAATTTCAAAATTTTTTGAATTAAAAAAGATTAAAATGGCTTCCCGATCAATCAAACATGCACCAATCCTGGAACCAATAATATCACAAATGACCTTCACATACGCACCGCCTGTATCCCAATATTCAGAAACACCTCAGCTATCTACATGCCGAAAACCAGCTATAGACATGCCGAAGGTGAAAGATCGCATAAGATGAACAAATTTTAGTTGTGAAAAGTAAGCTCTTGCAATATCAGACACCAACCCAAATCCAATGCACGAATCACAGATCTCCCACAAAACCACATAAATCATTTTCAAAAATGTTGTTGGGCGGCTCCCTTTCATTTCTATCAATTCATGGGACAGAGACTTAACTGAATTTCAAAAATGGTATAGCTACTACATTCACTCTTTCAAAAATGGAACAGCCAAATGCCTTGTTTATTGTAATATATGGATGTTCTAATTTACATAAATAATAATAATATTATTAGTTATTCTTAAAATTTTAAGTGTATAATATAATATAATTTTAGTTCTTTTTAAATTTTCATTAATAATTATCATATAATATTATTATTAATAAATATAATATAATATTGTATATATATAAAATAATATTATTTTTAGTTATTCGAATCTAATAATAATATTCTTATTTATTCTTAAATTTTTAGTTATATAATACAAAATAATTTTTAGTCATTTTTAATTTTGAAGTGATTTTTAAATTTTAAGTAATTATTATCATATAATATTTTACTTATTTTATCAACAATTATATATATAACCAAAATTTATACACACACACAATCATAGTATAAAAATATTCATTATTATTACGAACATAAATATTAATAATATATTATTCATATATAATTTAATACTCCGTATTATCTAATAACACTAAGATAATAATATTATAATGTCATATCGTAATATTATTAATATAGTATTTATATATAAATGAAGATTATAATATAATATTATTATTTAATAATAACAAGATAATAAAAAAATAATAATATGAATATAAAATTATATTTATGAAAAATAAATTTATATTATAGTACAATAATTACTTAAAATTTAAAAAACTACTTAAAATTTAAAAACAATTGAAATTATTTTATATTATATAATATAATAAAATTTTAAAAATGACTAATAATAATAATATTATATTATAATTATTAATAAAAATTAAAAAGAACTAATAATTAATATTAATATTATAAACCCTGTTTTTTCTAATAACAAAATAATAAAGGTTAACAATACAGGTTATCTTACTGCTTTTTGTTTAATAAAGTCATTTTGACGTTGTAGGTAATGCATGGGATCGTGAAATAATTTGGTGCTCACCACGTTTATGGCTGTCCCATTCCTGGGAAAGTGATTGGGCTGTAATATATATTTATTATTTTTGTTAATTTTTATAGAGAATTATGAATTATTTTTGTTTATTTTTTTATTTGAAACGGTATGTTTATTTAATTTAATATGTCTGTTTATTATCTTTGTTTTATATATACAAACAAGTACAGTAAAATTATAAAAGTGTACGAGGTATACGGAAAACAAATTACGCCGTAAGTTAGCCTTGAATAGCAAATCCAATTCTTTTAAATACATAGTCATGACATTCTTGTTCGTAATTTTTTGAACTTTCCTAAAAAAGTCAATAACATCAAGAAGCTAAAACCCCAAAGGTATCATCAATAGCAAAGGGAATAAATCTATGTTGGTTGCCTCTGCCGGTTTAGTCGTCAGTGTGACCAATTATAAAAATCTCATTATTAAATCCGTTCAAATGAAAAACTCCCATAAGAACAACACAAATACATCTTCCCATGTCCCAGCTGTAAATCAATACATTAGATCTAAGAGTTGATCTAATTATTTCACCGGGAGGGGTGAGAAAGTATTTATTTTGTTTATCTCATTTTTATTTTATTTAGTTTTATAAACCAAAAAAAAAAGTAAACCAGCCTTTTTAAAATCAAAACTGAAACTCATGTATTCAATTACGATTGCGATTTTCAATTCTTAAAATCAAAATTATATGATTTCAGTTCAAGTTTTATCTAAAAATCGAGCCAAACCTCTCCCCAAGAAACAATACTCCCATATTAACTCAGCACCTCTCTTGAAAAATACACAAATAAACTGTTCTATCTTGTATATATTTTTAGCTTAAAAAATATATTATACGTATAACTTATTATAATATTATTATAAAATATTTTTATTAATCATATTTTTTTATTTTCTCTTATATTAAATTAAAAAATAATTATATTTATTTTAATTTATAAAATTACTTTTTATATAAAGTTTTATATTTTAAACAACCCCGAGAAATATATATAGGATACTCCGTACAATAGTTTATAGTGGATGCTAGCCTAGACATGAATTTTTATGTCGGAGATCTTAATCACCAACGACTTGTCTAGTTATCACTATCTGTAATTCTGTACTCTTCTATAGTCTTCTGTTGCGTTCGAGAACTTGAAAGTGTAAGGATGCCTATCTGCACTAATTTACATGCATACACAAGATTATACAAAAACTTGGCTAAAAAAAAGAGAGAGAAGATATACACGAGATACAGAGACACTCAACTGGAGACATATGATAAAAAATGCAAACCTCGTTATCCGTAGCTGCAGGCAGTAATGCCATTCTTAATTTATCTACTCTCGAAGGCCCTGTTGAAAAGATAGACACACATTTTCCAAATACAGCTGCACCGCTGGCTAGTTTTATTTATTTATATCCTTGCAGGTTGCAATTACTACAAGGATGTGCATCACCCTTGTGATCTCACCCTCGGGCACGCTGCGTTAGGCAAAAGTTGACAGATTTATCTTAATTTCTGACCTTGTTGCTTGCAGAGTTGGAGTAATGTCGAAAATTATTCTAGTTTATCTGATATCTTGGGCAGCTGTGCTAGTCATTGTTTGACTACATATAGTACTTATGTTGGACTCAAATTTAGAGCCAACACACAATACTAAAAGTTCATCTCAAACCCCTGCACTATTGAAATTACTTCCATCTTTGTTATCATATAAACTGCAATTTATTTAGGCTCAAACAGTACAAGTAAAATGGCTGGAGAACCTGACTTGTTTCATCATGTTTTCGAGTTCATGGAGGGTATGCTCATGGAAAATAACGAGGACGATGACGGCACGTTTCCTGAGGGAATCCAGGCTAAGGAGCAGTCTTTTCTTGAAGTCCTAGTTCAAAAGGACGCTTCTTCCGATCCTACTGGTACTTCCCAATCTCAACGCATTAACACCTCTATTGCTGCAGTGGAAACTTTGGCGGAACCCATGCCACCACAAGATCCAGGTGACTTTCAATTGTCTCTGGCTATGTCAGTTGCCTCATCCTCTTTGAAAGATCCAAAGGGAAAGACACCGTATCACGAAGAAGCTAGCACGGCTGAGTACCTTGAAGAAACACAGGGTAAGAAGCAAGTTGCAACATACTCTGAAGAAGCTAGCAATCTATCTGAGATTTTAGACAAGGTTTCCCTTTGTCATCCTGAGGAAGGCACTGTTCTGCGAGCAGAGGAGTCCAGGCTACAAGAATCAATAGCTGGAGGATCAAGAGGCAGGAAAGTACAAGACCAGAGAAAGCATGTGGTTGAATTAAAAAGGCTTCTATAACAGTGTGCAGTAGCAATATCAAACGGTGACAATTTGGCTGCTAAAGAAATTCTTAAGAGGATTCGCCTAATATGTTCACCACACGGAGATGGTACCCAGAGAATGGGACATTACATGGCTAATGCTATGGAGGCAAGAATATATGGAACCGAGTCAGCACTCTATGCAGGCTCTTATAAGATGATGGAAATCTCACCTGCTGATACATTAAAAGCTTACCAGGCATATTTTAAAGTGGTTCCTTTTCAAAGGATGTCCAATATATTTGCCAATAAAGCAATATATGTACAAGTTACAGGAGCAAATAAAGTTCATATTGTTGACTTTGGCATCTCATATGGGTTCCAATGGCCATGGATTATCCAAGGTTTTTCCTCAGTTCCTGGTGGGTTGCCAAATCTTCGAATTACCGGAATTGATTTTCCTGAACCGGGTTTCTTGCCATCAACCGCGGTGCAAAAGACAGGGTCTCATCTGATGAATTATTGCAGGAGATTCAACGTCCCATTTCAGTACAACTTCATTGCAAAGAAATATTGGGATACAATTCAATTCGGAGATTTAAATATTGAAGAAGGTGAGAGGCTTGTTGTCAATTGTATGTACAGTTTACGACAAGTATCCGACGAGCTGGTAGATAATGAAAGTGGTCCAAGAGATATCGTGCTGAACTTGATTAAGAAAATTAATCCTGAATTACTCGTCCTTGGATTTCTTAATGGCAACTACAACTCTGCCTTCTTCATGACGCGATTCCGGGAAGCTTTTTCTCATTTCTCAGTTATTTCAGACATGTTTGAGACTACTCTGGGACATGACCCGAAAAACAGGCTGATACTTGAGCAAGCAATGCTGGCAAAAGATGCCATGAACGTAATAGCTTGCGAAGGAGAGGCCAGGATTGAAAGGCCAGAGAGATACAAGAGATGGATACCCAGGATCATGAAATCTGGTTTTGTGCAGGTACCTTTGCCAAAGGAGCTCTCGGAGGAAATCGAAGCAAAGGTGAGGCTGCAATACCACCAAAATTTCTTTGCCCGTGAGGAAAACAATTGGATGGTCCAAGGATGGAATGAACGAGTTCTTTATGGTCTGTCCTTGCGGAAACCGGTCAACCAGTAAAAATCACATATTACAATAATACACTACTGTACATAGATGCATGGGAGTATTAGTAGTTTGTTGAATAAAGTCTTTTGCAGGTTTATTTTGTACTCGAAAGTCTGTTTATTATAACATATATGTATATTATGAAACGAATGCATGTTTATTTCTTGCAAAATTGTGTCTAAAGATATATGTTACATCCGATAGATTCATATGGACATAACATATGACTATGTTCCATGTTCTGATGAACATGTATAACGATCACGTACAGTTGTGACAGTATTTCTACTTGCATTTTATTATTATTCTGGCAGATTACAGATTAGTGTCTGGCAGGGATATTTATTTAGTTATTTGTAACATATCTTTTCTGCAATTTTATTTTCTTCCTCCGCGACTAGTTTTAGCTTCTGTTCATGTTATATATGTTTTAGGAAGGCGGGTATTATTTCTTGACAATATTTAATTATATATTAATTTAGATGCTCATTTTTTCAGTAAAACTGAATCATTCTTTATAAAATCTGTCAACATATTTTTACAACTCATCTATTTTTAACTCAGGTATCTAGTTTTAGAATTTCACATACTAAATAGAGTAGTATAATATTAATTAATATTTGTCTTTATGTTTATAAGTAAATTTGGAAAACATTTATAATATAGGTGAAATATCCATATTTTTTAATCTAACTGGATGTATAATATAGGTAAACTATATTTTTTAAACATTCATATTTTTAATCTAAATATATATTTAAAATTGTTTATTTGTATATAATATATGTAATGTAATGCAATTTTTTAACTTCTTTTTTTCATAACTAAACCTAATTAATTATAGATACTATCTAAAATTATTTTAAAAATTCATTTTAGAAAAAATCCAAGTATATATTTTACTCAAATTATTTTCATATAATGGGAATTCGTTTATATATCAATAATTAATGGTATATATAAGTAATTATATAAATATTAACTTTTTATTTTAAAACAAAAATTAATTATTTTAAGTGAATAAAATATACAAATAATATATCTAAAATTTTCAATTTCATTTAATTAACATTTTTATCGGACTTCTTTCAAACATAAGGCCGAAAAATTGTCAGCTATTCACCCGACAACTCATTATTTTTCTAAGAATCCCTCATTTTGTGGGTTTTATCATGATGATGATAAGTGCAGCATAAGTTAAACCTACAACTATATGATAAGAGCGGACTCATAAAAGCCGTTTCTATAAATTAACCGTGCAAGTATCCATGATGAGAGCGGACCTAATTATTGTCTCTATAAATAAAAAACTAAATACCAAAATAACACAACTTTAAATACATAATATAATTTCATTAATTTATTACATGGAACTATACCGGAGCCTTTTTTCCGAAACGTTAATAATTGATGAGACGTATTATTATTATTATATTTTTTGATTTATTTGTCTCAAAATACTAATTACAAAATAAGCGTTAAACTTTGATATATTGAAAACATAATTATTATTAATATGTTTAATATAATTAAATACGACATAAAATTTTATCGTTAAAATGCAATTTATCCCAAATATACAGAAGAACACAGAGAGAGTATATTATGACAAAATTTATGTAGACCAATACCTTTTAAAGCATACAGATATTATTATTATTTTAAATCATTGTTATTAAAACTGTTTTTAAAAACAAAGAACGAAAATTCTCATCCAAAAATTTAAGAAAAAGGAAAATGCGTGGTATTAAATAAATAATTTATTTTAACATGAATGAATTTTTCGTATATACCCGAACCAATGAAAAATAAAAGTTTTTTTTGACTAATTTGGGGTAGAACCCAGGATCCGGGACGACAGATGATAAGCCCTCAACCACTTGAGCTATTCAACCGTGCTCAAAAACAAAAGTTACTTATATGATATAAAAACATATTTCTTTCAAAAGGAAAACAATTTACATTTCTAATACAAAATATTAAAATATCATTTATTTCTAAAATAATTAATCATACTCATGACAAAAACTTGATTTAGGCAATTTTTATAAAATTTAAACTTGTTAAAGTATTAATTTTATATCTCTCTAAAATAAATATTTTTTACTAAATTATATTCTATATTTCTATAAATAACTATATCTTATATATAATTATACTAAATGGGCTATTCGGTCTAACTAAAAATAAAAAAATAATTTTAAAAAATATACACACATATATATAAATTAAAAAATTATTATATATTATATATAAATAGACTAAATAAAGATAAAATATTTCAAATCAAAAATTTAAAAGTAGTACATATTTTTTAAGAAAAAATAATATATTTTATATTTAAAAACAATACATAAATATGTAAATATAAAAAAATTATTTATAATAAGAGAGATTTAAAAAAATATTATATTAATAAACAAATATAAAATAAGCGTACGAATATATATTGCAAATGTGTATGTTTGAGAGACCAAGGCTTGTAGTAGGGTTTTTGGTACTGTAACGTAATCAATTGAATTGAATAGAATTCAATTCAATCCCTAGGGTTTGTAATTTTCAGATGGCCGGAGGTGTTTCTGATAAAGCAAGCTCAAAAGGCGTTCGTATTGTCGTCGCCGGCGACAAAGGCACCGGAAAATCCTGCTTGATTGTCACCGCCGTTGCCGATACTTTTCCCGCCAATGTCCCTCCGGTGTTGTCGCCCACCGATTTGCCCGTCGACATCTACCCTGAGAAAGTTCCTGTTACTCTCATCGATACTGCTTCCAGGTCTCTCTCTCTCTCTTATATGTGAAATGTCGGTTAATACTTGAAGCATAACTAATTAACTGCTATGTGTGTGTGTGTGTGTGTGTGTGTGTGTTTGCTACTGACATGATATTAGCTAGTAGCCACATGAATGTCTCGTGCTGACTGAAGTTATGTGCTTATGCTATGTAATTGCACGAATAATCGAGTGATGAAATGGAAACGAATGCTCCTCCCGAGTGAAGTTATGCTCTTATGCTATGTTTAATCTGATTAATGGAACTGTAAATGAATGATAAGAATGCTTTTGGTGTTCTCATGTTATTGATTGTCTAGGCTATAAGTGTTATTTTATTTTGATTTTTTAACTCTTCTGCAATTACTGATTCTCAGTGCAGAGACTAGAGGCAAACTCGCGGAAGAGTTGAAGAGAGCTGATGCTGTGGTGTTAACCTATGCATGTGATAAGCCTTCCACTCTTGATCGGATTAGTACTTTCTGGCTTCCTGAATTACGACGGTTAGAGGTTTGTAAGAAACTAATGTTTGCTAGTCACTTTGGATGTGCTTTTATGATTCTTTAGATAAGAGCATTATCTTTATGTAGACTTAGAGCCACAGAAGCATTTCTAGAAAGCAATGGCAGTATTAAGTTATTCTATAATGTTCAGATAATGGTGAATGCATGTGTTTGTAGGTAAGGGTGCCAGTAATAGTGGTGGGTTGTAAGCTGGATTTACGGGATGAACAACATTCAGTTAGTCTAGAGCAGGTGATGTCCCCCATTATGCAACAGTTTCGGGAGATTGAGACTTGCATTGAATGTTCAGCACTAAACCATATTCAGGTACATTTATTGCATCTCTAGTAACACTATTTACGGTATTTCTGAAATACTATAGAATTGATGTATTGTTTCTGCTTATAATGTTAATTTGTTTATCAAAGCTGGATTGCACCTATATACAATTAAGTTAATCTGCACTTGTAAATTGTTTATGAGTTACAATATGTTTTCACTGTCAAGTTTTTTTAATAATTTATTATTATTAATATTATTTTTACCATAGGTCGCTTTTAAATGGCAGTTTCATGAATCATGATTATGTCTTTACTTCATACTGTGCATCTTTGTGTGACTTTTACTCTGTTTTTTAAGCATTTTTATATTGTTTATTAAGGGTTGTAATGAACTACAACTTTGGTTTTCTTCTTGCAGATTCCTGAGGTTTTTTACTATTCTCAGAAAGCAGTGCTTCATCCCACAGCTCCATTATTTGATCAGGAAGCACAAACACTGAAACCCCGGTGTATTAGGGCTTTGAAAAGGATATTCATTATATGTGACCAGGACAAGGATGGCGCTCTTAGTGATGCAGAGCTGAATGATTTTCAGGTCTACATTATTTTATCATGTGCTGTATTGAAGCCTTTATCAGTATTTGTGACTTTGTTTTAAATCCTGTAGTGTGAGCAAGATTGGTTTCTAAATTATTGAATGATGAACTGTAATAGGTCAAGTGTTTTAATGCTCCTTTGCAACCTTCGGAAATAGTCGGTGTCAAGAGGGTCGTGCAAGAAAAATTGCCTGAAGGCGTCAATGATCGTGGTCTTACTTTGACTGGCTTTCTCTTTCTTCATGCACTATTCATAGAGAAGGGCCGATTAGAGACAACATGGACTGTCCTAAGGAAATTTGGTTACAATAATGACATCAGACTTGACGCAGATCAACTTCCACCTCCAATAAAAAAGACTCCTGATCAGGTAATTTAAGCTCTATGCTCTTGAACATTGTTTACCAAGTGGCTTATTCTTATTCTTTTTTATTATTTTTATGTGTGAATTACACGTTTCTTATCATTGTAATGATAAACATCCATTAACTTGTTTAAATTTCACTTGATTATGTCAGGCCCTCTATGTGTACTGCCAATCTATGCTATGTAAGCAATCACATTAATTGATACTAGATTTTATTGGATCAAAAGGTTGTTAGTTGTATGCATCTGTTTAAATTCAAAGATTGAACATTTTATTTTACTGCAAGTTGTTGACATGTAGATCATAACTAGAATTTTACCCTTTTAAATTTCTGCCTAGGTTTCCTTTTCTCCCTCTAGATATAGACATATATATATATATAAAGTGATTCAAAAGTCTTCGCCATGTGTTATATTTCTCTCTTTGATTACCTTTGCACATTTAACACTTAATAAATTTGGAATCAGAGCTGTGGTTGGGACATCGTTCTTCAAACTAACTCAAATGTCGATGACAATTTGGAAATATGATTGCGAACACAGATTAAACTGAATTTTTTTTCTTTTGTGCGATTCAAAACCTCAGATAGAAAAAAGAAATAAAAGTCTGTGTCTTGATTCCACTTTTTCCATCTTTGCCATGTCTGGTGACTTGCAATGATAAAGTTGTCGTGCTTTGCCTACAACCAATGTTGTCAAAAGCGCGCTGAAGTGCACACTTAAGCGCGGAGCGCCACGAAGCGCAACTCCCTCGCTTCGCACTGCTGGAGCGCCACGGGTTGAATGAAGCGACCGCTTCTAGGGATGAAGCGCACTAGAAGCGCAGTGCGCGGTGCGCATTCGAAGCGCGCTTTTTTAATTTGTCTCATTTTTTTGACTTTAACCGGGTTATAACAAAAAAACCCAGACCCATTTGTTCAAAACCCTAAATCAACGATCGACTAGCAGAGGAGGCAGGGGCGACTTGGCTCGCTTCTTCTTCTTCTGGAACCCTTATTGAACGAATCTATTTCTATGCCTTTTATATACATATATGTATATGTAATATATATATATATGTAATATGTAATATGTATATATATATATACTGATATAGTGATATACATGTATGCATATATATATATATATATGTTAATCTCCTTCTTACGGGTCTTTATTTCTTTACTGTATGTATATATATGGGCAGTGTATTAGTGTACCAGTGAATAGTTAATTAGCTATGTATTTCTTTTTTATTATGACTATAATGTGTTTTAGACCTTGAATCTCTTTAATTGGTTATTTTATAACAATATAGTCTGCTTATTAATGTGTTATTATTTATAAATTTATAATGTTTTACATCATGTACATGTATATATGTATATTTTCTTGTCTTCGATGAATCCGCGCTTCGCGTGTGCGCTTCTCGCTTAAGCTCCAGGAGGCCTTTGCGCTTCGTTGCACGTTTAATAACACTGCCTACAACAGATTTTGATCTTATCTTACTGACTATCATACTTATTATCTAGTTTGGTATCAAGTTCGTAAACATCACAAATTAAATTAACACAGTGGTTTCACTTTTTTCTTTGAATAATTTCCATGCTAGATCCATCCGTGTTAATTCATTTATTTCTTAAAATTTGGCCAATCTATGTGCTAGTAACCCCAAGGAGTTCTTCTAGTGGTCGTGGAAAATACATCTTAGAAAAATAGTTACCTGGTAAAAAGTTCAATTATAAAAAAAAAATAAGTACCTGTCTGCTACAAGTTTAAGGCAGATAATACCAGCATGTAGAAACTCAATAATGTCTTCTAGTCACCTAAAAGGCTTTCATTCAATGTTCAGTTCATCCTAGTAATTTTAGTTTGCAATAATCAGTCTGTTCAAATTAAAAACTTAATCTAGCAACAATGTGTATTTGTTTATTTTGCAACCATACGCTCTTATTACAAGTTGTTTTCTTTCTTTTAAACAAATTCCACTCTGGCTACCTTGTGTAATTTTTTTAATGTATAATAAGTACTAATGCTTATTTGTTCTCTAGACCGTGGAGCTTACAAATGAAGCTATCGAGTTTCTTAAAGAGGTCTTCTTTACATTTGACACTGACAGTGTAAGTACTTTTTTCTATCGCTATTGTCAGCACTTATGATTTATCCTGTGACTCTATAAATTTTATGAATTTTTATTAATGATCAACCTGCTAGATCTTTAAATTTTTTTGTAGATAATTTAGATCTATTTACACACTAGGTTTGCACTCCTTTTGAACTAGTAATGATAAACCAATTCAATATGTTGATGTTGGCATGAGCATGAATTGTACATAGGTAAGTAATTCTACATTGATAATTTGAAAAAGCTAAAATTAGATGGGGTCTTATCACTTGTAAGTTCCAACAAGTTAGAAAGTCAATTGGTCACACCACAATCAAATTTTTATTTTTTAACAGTGAAAGATTTAATAGAGTAGGCTGGTTTATTTATTTTATATTTGGCTATCCTTGCGTAAACATCGTTTCACTTGTTTTACTTTTTTATCAGGACGGGTCTCTTCGAACGAGTGAGCTTGAGGATATTTTTTCTACTGCACCTGAAAGGTGAATTAGTTTCTAGTTTTACCTACATCGTAATAGTAGTGGTTTTTTTTAATATGTTGCATTTATGTTTGCAAAATTTTTATTCTCCGGATATGTATAATTTTTTAATCTCTTTAATAATTATGGCCTCTTCAATAGTTTTCTTAATTTGTGTTGTAGCTACTGAAGTGAAAATTTGAAATTATTTAGGGTAACAAAGGTTAATGTACTTAAATCTTTAAATTACATGTGAAAGTCAATTTTCAAAATGTAAAAATTCTTACTTGTCTTTGCAAGAGGTATTAGTAGTTGCTTAGCTTGTTATTTTATATCGTGCGACGTGCAAGCAACTATACTGATGTGGTGCAAGCAACTTATGATAATTTTGTATTTTTTGCTGGGCTCATCATGTACTTTAACAATGCATACTCACAGAGTTTCCTTGATTACCTCTTTGACATGCAGTCCTTGGAGTGAAGCTCCATATGAAAATGCTGCAGAGAGGACTGCTTTGGGAGGGCTTTCACTTGATGGGTTTTTATCTGAGGTGTGATGGCATTTGAAATATTTTTTTGTTTATTCTTCTGTTCTGATGATGTCTGTTTTCTTACATTACTATTGTAATGCATGTTACATGTCTTGCTAAAGTTCTCAGTTCCTTTCTAGCATTGTATGTAAAATTTGTACTTTGAAAAGATAAGCTGTTAGAAATATGTTCTACATTGCACTGTTTAAAAGCTTGAACTTCTATGTTATTGAAATTACATTTTTTTTGTGGCAGTTACCTTGCTTACTTGTTATATCAGTATTCAGCAATACTGGGGCAACTTAAGAAAATTAATTATCTAAGTTGAATTTTTTAAGTGTGTGTGTGTGTGCGGAAAGAATGTAGTACATATTCTTTCTCTGCAAGTAAATTGAAGTGAACTCATTTGGCATCTTTTTTGCTACTTAACTTCTTTTCATTTTAGTGTATCATAAATTTGACAATTTAATTGTGAATGCACAATTTTGTCTTTTGTTATTGCCAAGTTGCTGCATGTGAAATTATTTATGATTAGCAATAGGTCGTGTGATAAATGTGCAGTAGTTGTATTAGTTTGAGATATAATATGGATAATACATGTCTCACTTTTAGCTTAGTAAATGGATATGGATGTTTCAGCTATGACCAAAAAGAAAATTGTAAATAACTTTGTTTAATATCTTTATTTGTTTATCATTATTTGTATGATTATAAAAGCACAAGGGATATATGCAGTTATTTATCTGACCATACAGATGCATAGTTCATTATAGAAATATAAGATTATGAATACATGCATACATATGTGTACACACACACATATATGTAACTAACAATATGGAGTACCCTCATTACAGATGCATGGAGTGGCTACTTTTGCTTGGCCATTTGTGATCGTGTCTGTAATAGCATAAATCTTTGAAGATAGTAACACACAATACGAAACATCACAAATCATATAAAATTTATGTGCTGATATGTTCTTTGCTCTTTTAGGCAATTTAGTCAAATATAACCAAGCTTCCTTCTCATATATTATCATTAATTTTGTTTCACAAAAGAAGTCTGTGGTTGCTGTTTTTTTTCCTTCCTATGTTAACTTTTAGGTTCTTGGCTACCATTTTTAATTATGTAAGACAATGAATCTTTATTTAACTGTGAGCACCTTAAAAGACATGAGTTTTTTTTTTGTACATGTATAAATCATATAAATAGCACAGGATGTAGTTGGTACATGTCTTGACTATATTTTGTAGATTCGATACTGATTTTACTGATAATATCGGGAATCACGACTACTAATATGCCAGCATAACTTGTCGGATACGATAAAATTGCATGTAAAAAAATATATGCACAGTGTCATACTCCTGTGTGTTCAAAACCTTGTTGATGCCCAACCATTGTGAATTCTTATGAACAAATTTTGATGTGTAGTGGGCCCTTATGACAGTTCGAGACCCCATTTACAGTGTTGAGAACCTAATATATATTGGCTATGCTGGAGATCCTTCTTCTGCCATCCGTATCACTCGAAGAAGACGCACAGATCGCAAAAAGAAACAGTCAGACAGAAATGTTTTCCAGTGCTTTGTGTTTGGTCCAAAAGAGGCAGGAAAGTCTGCATTATTGAATTCTCATATTGGAAGGTAACTTCTTGAAAACTTGTACATTCTTCCAAATCCGGTTGAACTCGCTAGTTTCCTACCTCTGTCTTGGTCTACCGGTCTCGCACATATATTTTGCAACATGAAGTGTTTCAGTGGCAACTAGATCGAATGTGATATATGGGATGATAGTGGCAACAGTCAATGTTACTTAAATTTGATGACACCTGTTGCCTGATAAAAATTGCAGGCCATTCTCTGATGGTTATATTCCAACGACAGAGGAACATTATGCAGTTAATATGGTAGAACAACCTGGGGTATGTTATGCTACCTTCCTGTGTTGATAGAAGTAAGGAAGACAGTTATAATATTGTGAAAATTATTAAAGAATAAGTAGTACTATACGCTAAATGCTTCTTGTGGCGTGATTTAGTGATTTTTTGTTTCAAATTAATTGCTTTGTCCATATGAATTTGCATGCCACATGTCATTAGTTAAGAGTGAGATAGAGTAAAAGTTGTATTTATGATATATAATTATTTATTGAATAGGATACAGAAAAAGACATTGAAAGAAGGGGGGGGGGGGTGAACTTCTAGATGTGATGCAAAGGAGATCTTAAGAGTTTGGTTTCAATATGGAGTGGAGTTTGCCTACTGATTACATTGTGTGGTAAAAAGAGATAGATTAACATCTACATATATCATAATAACAATATCCAATCTTACTACACTTTCTCAGAAAAACTAATGTCTCCAAATATAGCCAGGCTCATATAACACCATTTAGGTTGTGTCCACTTGGATGGAATGGGATGAGATTTATGTTCTTATTTGTAATGATTGGAGAGAAATGTTTTAATTTTTATTCCTTGTCTAACCCACCAATTTTGGAAGGAATGCTCCATTCTCCTTCTTTATTTTTCCTACAATCTTCAGCATACAAATTTTTTACTGCCTCATTTTTGTTCATTAACCATTACTTCCCCATATATTCTTTCTTTCTCCATAAATTTTGTTCCTAATTTTTCATTTCATTTCATTCCTTCCCCATTCCATTCCATCCAAGTGGACACCACCTTAGTTCATAGTAGTATTCCCAACTATAAAAAATTCTGTGCTGATTTGGTCAACTTAACCCCGTTGAGCTGCATTCAGAACTCAACAAAAAACCCTTAATCAACCTACCACACAACACAAGTTATGCAACTTATACTTATTATATAGGTGCTTTTTTCTATTTTATGTATGTATGCTAGAATGTATACAAAAGATATGTGTGTCTAAATGATATGTTTTTGGCAACAGGGAAAAAAAACTCTTATCATGCGAGAAATTCCTGAAGAAGTAGTCGGACAACTACTTTCTAAAAAAGATGCCTTGGCAGCTTGTGATGTGGCTGTTTTTGTTTACGACAGGTACCTATTTCCTTTAGATCACGTTATTATAAATACTAATGTTATTATCTGAGCTTTTTTATAAGACACTATACCTAGAGGTCTTTAGTTTTTACCAAGGGAAAATTGAAATCTTTGGTCAATCTCCCTACTTGGGGCCAAAGTTGCCTGTAATGTATCAAGTATTGGTCACTCTTTTTTGATTTAGGGTGTAGTTACATAATTTAGCTTGCTTGATATTAGATGATCTAACTGATACTTAATACTTAAGAATTATAAAAAACTTGATTGCTTTAGAGGTAGAAAAGGGTCTTTATCTTTTTCTCATGCACTTAGGCTGTTCAAATAAAGTGGGATCTGCTGAAGCACCTACTTGAGAAAAGTAAGCTGGTACCTAGTCCCACTTTAGCGATTTTGGGACACTATTTACAGCTTTTTTTGCAAACCAGTCTTTATATATACGACAATAGCTAGTACTCCTAATTATGTTGAGGTGAAAAATGAAATATTAACAGACACATGTGACCTAAATCCATTATGGGTGTAAGGTGACACCTTTCCATGTAAGAGGATGAAGTTCATTTGTGAGAGACTCGGGGAAAATGTATGTCAGATCACATGGTTTAAAACTTACTGCAATATAGGAAATAGAGGTGGCAAAATTTGACATGACCCGGAACCTGACATGAAAATTGAGAATTTGGGTCGGGTTTTTTGAGTTTTGGCAAACAATTTGGTATACGTTTAAGCGTCGTTCGAAAACTCGCGTTAGCTCGTTTATTATATATCATATAAATACATTATTTTTATATAATTAAAATACTTATATTTAATAATTTTTGGGTTGAAACAGGGCATCTTTGGGTTGATCATATACATAACTGGTCGGGTTCGGGTTGAAGTTTTTAACCCGTTTCGGGCTCAGGTTGAGCCAAAAGCAGGACCGGGTACAGTAAACCCGACACAAATCTGACCCATTACCCGAAATTGCCACTCCTAATAGGAAAACACATATTACTGTGAAATTAGAAAATATTTGCGACTCATGTGAGTATGACATCTGGAAGAAGCTTAAATTCCAGATAAGTATTACATATGCTCAGATGTGGCTCACTCACTAGGATTGATTGAGTTTCACTAGTATCTCAGTACCTTCCCTTAAAACTATTTTTGTAAGAACTCCTTGTATATATTAATCAGACTTTCCATAACGATATTGAGTTACCTCAGAATTTCCATGCTTCACATCTTAATTCTTACCTATGTAGAATTTTGTTTTACTTTTAATCCTGGGAACTACTTTGTTTGGACTTTTCTTTTAGTTCTTATGAGCGCTCATGGAAGAGGACAACCGAATTGCTTCTGAAAGTAGCAAGTCATGGAGAAGCTACTGGTTATGAGGTACCATGCCTGATTGTTGCCGCTAAAGATGATCTGGATTCACATATGGCAGCACTGCAAGATTCAACTAGGGTATTTTTCTCCATCACTGTTTGATTTTTTTACTTGTGAGATGCAGCAAATTATTTACTTTGTGAGATGATCGCCGCATGAGGTTTGATGTGTTGATGTTCCTTTACATGAAAATTTACATGGTTATACTATATAATGCCTTCTCGACATGTATTGCACTGGGAAATATGAGTACCAGTACCGTCTAAATCCATCTGCATGAAAATGTTGCCCTAAGGGGAATAATATGAGATAGAACACAGAATTGGGAATATGAAAAGTGTAATGGTGAAGGATGCCGGCATTAAAGATATAATTGTGAAAACTTTCCATTCTAAACTAATGAATAAAATGTGAATGAAGAATCATATAATAAGTTATGAATGAAGGGAACATAATGTGAGTTCTTTTGTTAGTTCCAAGTTGCTGGTTAGATTTGACCATCTAAACTCGAAATTGTTTTTATATCTTGGCTTTAACAGGTCAGTCAGAATATGGGGATTGATGCACCTATACCAATCAGCACAAAGTTGGGTGATTTTAATAATGTATTCAAAAGAATTATTGCTGCTGCAGAGCACCCTCATTTGAGCATTCCTGAAACTGATGCTGGCAAGAGCCGCAAGCAGTACCATCGGCTTATTAATCGCTCTCTCGTGTTTGTATCAGGTATATGTTGGTGACTAGTAGTTGAGTATTTCATTGTCATCTACTACCTGTTTGCTATAACACTTTCCAAGTAAGAAGTGTATGCTTACCTGCACTAAATTATTATTTGGCCTCGTGTACAAAACAGTGACAGCTGAGTCAACATTCCCTTGATATATTGATGATCCATTATTAGTTGAAATAACCGATTTTAGTCCCCAAGGAAAAGTGTAAAATAAGCAAGTGCTTGTTGGTTTAAATACCAAGCATTCAGAGATTTTTGACCCATATTCACTGTCCTTGCTGCTATATATTGTTACATTACAATATTGCTAATTTATGCTTTAACCAGCTTCATGTATACTTTTGGTTTTCTTGATCAGTCCAAGCATGTTGCTATTACTTATTGCTTATTTTGCGTGATAAACATTCGTATCCATCTTCCAAAACTTGATAGTTGTTTTGTTATTACAGTTGGAGCTGCAGTAACCCTTGTTGGGCTGGCTGCTTACCGCGTATATGCTGCAAGGAAAAACTCAAGTTGAAGAGAACATAAATTATCTCTACATATTGCCTAAAGAAATTTGATATAGGACGAAGCTTCATCTTCAGGGTTATCATGTTTTGTTGTACTTTTCTTTTGGCAATGTACTGTTTTTCTTTTTTATTCAGTGCATGCATTTAACGGCCCTATATTAATCTGTATATTCATTACTATTTTACCCTGCACCCCTGCCCAAGGCTATCCCAGTGTTTGTTATGTTTTGCATTTTTTTAATCTTAGGTTTTAATTACAATTCTTAAGTTAATACAAGTAGTTGTAGGGTTCAATTGCAATACACAATGAATAATGATACCCTCTACGCCGTTTTGTGGTGGGGTATCTGGATTTATTTTTGGGGTCATTTGGTATGTGGACACGTTAGAAGAGGCCTTGTTTGTTAATGCAGCAGATAAGTGGAACAATCTGTATGTGCTGTGTGCCTGTGCATATAGCATGCGTAAAAAGCAAACATAAGTAATAAAAAAAGATGTCAACCGAGGCTAGAAAATGTGACGAGCAAGTTGACACGATAATTGTACCAGTGAGAATGCTCGGCGTTGATCAGGGGTCGAGTGATTTGTGATTATTACAATTAACAATTCTATACACTACCAAACACATCCTTGAACGCCTTGGTGTTTATAGAATTATAGTGTATAATTAAACAAAAAACAATCTATTATAGTTACGTATACAATTCAAGCTTGCATTCCCACCCAATTGTTTATATTTGGGTTGAGCACGGAAGTTAAGAAAATTATATAAAATATTATGAAATAGAAGTAAAAGTAGGTCAATTGATAGATTTGAAAATGTGGAGTAAAGTAGTGGGTAAAAGTAAATTTTATAATATAAAAATTTATTATTTTTAGAAAGTTTTGAAATGTAAAGAATTAGTTGGGACATCAAAAAAGAAAAGGGTAAAGAATTGGTTGAGACAGATGTAATAATACTTTAGATGCATTAAATATTTGTAATTTTATATATTTTTTTAAAAAATAACTTGTAATTTTGTATTTTTTTTTAAAATGGGCCAATACTATTAAGCCCCCAAAACAGTTTTCCCTGTTATAGGGTTTTTTAAAATTTTTATTTTTATGCTAATGAACTCCAAAAGCATCACGAATTACAAATGGGGAATGGAAAATTGAACTTAATAATAATAATATTTTATGATATTTTTGTGAATTATAATTTAATAGAATACATACATATAATACTGCAAGTACACATAATTAATAATTTTGTTAATTTTTTTTATTACATTTATTCTTTAAAGTAATTTAGAAAATTTGGAAACAAATATTTATCCTTGAAAATATACTCGTGTTGTAATATATATCCTTTATTAGAAGATATTTTATTATTTTTTTAATTGTGTACGAATTCTTTCCTCACTTAAAAATGTGTTTATTAGGATTAGAATTTTCATATCAATATTAATTTAATTAATTAAAATATTATTAAGCTTAGTACTAACATAATGAACCCTGATTAAAAACCATAAATTATGATTTAAGGTCTCTCTATAAGATTAAAAATAAATAAACAATTCTTTAAAAATAAATAAATAAATAATTCTTAGAAAATATGTTGCTCTCACACATAGGTATAAACAAGTTTGCTAAAGAACAAAATAAAATGATAGATAAAGACAAGAACAAGCCTAACCGAATTTTACATAAATTATATTACACCAAAAGTATAGATGAGACAGCACAGCTTCACGAGCATACAAGTACATTAAATAATTCTGGATATACATACAACATACCAACTCTAACATCATTAAAGAAAGATTAAAGAACTCCCCAGAAAAACTGAAACTCAACACTTCCATTATTACTTACATATACATACATACATTGTTATTGTTATATGTATAATTTGTCCAAACATAGATGGTGTGTACAAAAGAAGGCTCTGAGTACATCCCCACCTCAAAAACAAACCCAAAAGGCCAACTTATATTCTTTTACTTTACTAAAGACTATACCTTCCTTTCTTCTTCTCTCACTTTATCACCCTCTCTATATTCTCTTGTAGTATAGTTTCTATATCTATACTTTTTACATTTTTTTTTGCTGTTAATGGCAAATCTTGGTGATATTGGGGTATCAGCATTGATTAACATACTTGGTGCTTTTGCATTTTTGCTTGCTTTTGCTTTGTTAAGAATTCAACCCATTAATGACAGAGTTTATTTCCCAAAGTGGTATATTAATGGAGGCAGGACTAGTCCAAGAAACAGTGGGTACTTTGTGGGAAAGTTTGTTAATCTTAATTTTAAGACTTATCTTACTTTTCTTAACTGGATGCCTCAAGCTTTGATGATGAGTGAGTCTCAGATTATTGACCATGCTGGCCTTGATTCTGCTGCTTTCTTGAGGATTTACCTTCTCGGGTACCTTTTACTTGATGGTTTTGTTTTTACTTTGTTGTTTTTATTTTTATTTTTATCGTTGTTTTCATTTTTATTGTTATTGTTTTTTTAATTATTGTTTCAGTTAAGTGTTTCTTGAAAAAATTCCGATTTTTAGTTGCCCCTGCTCCCCTGGTTATTGCTACTGTTTTTGCTCCCATTTGGACTCGTTTGTAGAGTGAAGTTCTCTGATTTTATGTTTAAAGTTGATATTACTTGTATAAACTTGAAGAGCAGCTCTTTTTTTTTTTGTTAGAAGTAGTAAAGTTTGTAACTTTCTGGGTACTCTAGTAATAAATAAATGGAATGAAACTGAGCTGAACTCTTATTGTTTTTATCTAGAAATAAATTACTGGTGATTTGCAGATAGACTTCAAAGGTCAAAGCAATGTGGCAAGCTAAATTACTAGTTTATCTTTATGTTGATGGTTCCAAATTTGGAAATTACCTAGTCACTTGTATTCTTATCATGTCAATGTGTCTATCACTTGACTGCTGCTTTCGACAATTTTGAATTCTTAAAACACCATCTTAATTTATGCTCATTACTGGTATTTTAACTTCTATTGCAGTATGTTTGACTTGACTGAGTTTTAATTTGCAAACTAACCTATGTGTATTCTTTGATGTAAAAAGCGAGTGTACCTTACTCCGAAGCATAAATTCTTTTATTTTTCTTATCTTTTATCATATAAAACTCAGACAATATGGTAGTCATGAAGTAGAAAGGAGCTATAGTGTACTCATTTTATGCACATTATATACTAGTGGAAGATAATATATGGCTCCCTATAAATTGTTGTGAATCGGTAGTAATGCTCTTCCACTCGTTTGAATACTGTAGATTTTATAGAATTTATTATAATCTAGAAACTGTTAGTTGTCATATTATCTCGGTAAAACAATTTATTTTAATTTGTTCAAGCTTTGACTGTTCATGATTGTACAAACCAATGCTTCTCCTTTTCTTTTATGTCAGCTTAAAGATTTTCGGACCAGTTGCTGTTGTTGCACTCTTAGTCCTTATCCCAGTCAATGTTTCAGGTGGTACATTGTTTTTCCTGAGCAAAGAGTTAGTGGTTAGTGACATCGACAAACTCTCAATATCAAATATTCGTCCTAAATCTATCAAGTAAGTTGGTTTCTTTCTCTGTTAATAATAATTAATAAGATAAATTTGATGCTATAGTGTGGCGAAGGCAACAAGAAGGTGAATTGTGAAAACTTACTGCCATAATTTTCCCAACATAGTACTATCGATGCTTAAAGTTTAAATATTTCTTCTTGCAAATGTAAATTTTGGTATTAATTGGAACAATGGTTGTATTTACAGTTATAACTAGATCATCTGCGTTAAGTTAATACAGGCAGTTTCCATTGTTCTATTAGGCATGGATTGAAAGGTGACCCTTGATCACATATTTGCATAATATTGTACTATTATTACGTACACATAGTTCAAAGAAAATAGACAATATTGTATAAGTAAGCCATATGAATCATTAAATTGTTGCCTATAAGCTAGGATTTACAGTTTAATTGCTGTAAGTCTGTCTTTAATAACTAATGTTGCCTCAATTTGATACTTATCAGTTAATTAAAATATACATTCTCTTATCAGATAGTCTTTTTTTGGTTGCATTTCTGACAATATGTGTTTCAATTTTATAGTCTAAATATCTCTTACTCATGTTACTGGGAAATCCAGCCTTCACAATTTTTCAACTGTTATAATCTAGGTTTTTTGCCCACATTTCAATGGAGTACTTGTTCACATTCTGGACCTGTTACATGCTTTACAAGGAATATGAAAGAGTAGCATCAATGAGATTAAAATTTTTGGCTTCTCAACAGAGGCGTGCAGAACAATTCACAGTGAGTCCAATTTCAATCCTAATAGCTTTTTATATACTTTTTATAGTGATTTAAACTGTTTGGAAAACTGAATATATCTGCGCTTTTTATTTACTCTCTTCCAGTGATGCGTATTTGAGGTATGCAACGTATCATAATTTTAATCACTTTGTCCTTGCTAGCTAAATTATTAAAGGCAGTCACCTTATTGCTCGAGCATTTTTCATTGGAAACTTCACAGACAGCTTCTTGCAGCGGATGAGAAATAAAGTTATAAAGCCTCACTAACTCATCTGTTATGCTGGACATTGTGTATTACATAAGTAGATCCAGTAGTAGAGAACGAGAGATATAGATTTTAAGCCACAACAGAACTACATAATTTGTATTAAGTATGTACGTAGTTATGTCAATGTATCTGCATTCTCAAATTTACCATGGCAACTTTCCTGGCCTTTACAAATATATGTCTATGTTGTTGTGTTTCTCTATTAACTTTTTCTGGTACTTTTTCGGTTTTCCCTTCTGGTCCTATATGCAATAGTTGGATATGGTACTTAATATCACTTTAACTTTAGTTAAGTTCATCATTAAATAATCAAGGTCGACAAGTATTAAAAAATTTTAAACTCTGTTTTTTTTATATCTTTTTTCCTAATAAAAATTATAACCAAAATATTCTCATTTGACTTTGTAAATGTACATATTTACAATGATATAAACAAACTTTTCAAAATCATCCCTGATATGGTATTTTTGTATGCCCACGTCTCAGGTGTTGGTCAAGAATGTGCCATATGCATCTGGTCGCTCAATATCAGATAGTGTGGAGATATATTTCAAGAAAAATCATCCAGACCACTATTTATGTCACCAGGTAATACTTCTAAGTGTATCAATTTTTTCTAAACTTGATTTTAGATGCTTTTAGCTCACTTTTCCTGTTATTAAGTGATATTATATGCATATCTTTTTCCGTTCTGGTTTTCTTTGTTAAATAGCAAGTCATTAACCTTCTTAATTCAGGCTGTCTACAACGCAAACAAGTTTGCAAAACTTGTCAGGAAAAGAGAGAGACTCCAGAACTGGTTGGACTATTACCAACTTAAATTTGAAAGACATCCAGAAAAAAAGAGGCCAACTAGTAAGGTAGTCCCTTTTATTCAATCGTATTAGTCAAAGTATGTTGTTGGCACGTTCTTATTTTTACTAATTATGCTATCTTTTTGGTTTTCAGATAGGATTTCTTGGGATTTGGGGTGAAAAAGTGGATTCTATTGACTACTATAGAAAACAATTAACAGAATTTGACAGAAGAGTGAGTGATGGCTGTTAGTTCAGCTCCCTATTTTTAATATCATCATCATTATCATCATCGTTGTCATTATATCTTTCTTATGCTGTGTTCTAGGTTATATTACATGGACCCACAAATTTAGTTCATCCTTATCCTTTTTCTTAGATAGTTGATATATTTTTAGAGTACACATTGGGACTTAACAAACTTTGCCACCACTCTGGCACTCATTGATTCTCTCCTTTTTACCATTGATAAACTTAGTTTCTTTGCTAAGATGTTGCATGTAATGTTAATGGACCCATAAAGTTTATCATTATAATGCATTTGCAAATGTGGTCCAGCATTGGGCACCTCCTTTGGGTTATTCTCATTATCCAAGCTCATATTACATATGTTATGTATCTGCTATGTAGTAGTCTATCTCAAGTAAAACTCCTTGAAACATATAGAATTTAATACATAGAAGTTGATACTTGAGCTTCCATGTAAAATATGTTGTAAAAATAACCTTTTTTGTTCTTATCTATCTTCAGTTAACAATGGAGCGCCAGAGAATTCTCAAGGACCCAAAATATATAACCCCGGCTGCCTTTGTATCCTTTAATTCACGGTGGGGTGCTTCTGTATGTGCACAAACAACGCAAAGCAAGAATCCAACTCTCTGGTTAACAAATTGGGCTCCTGAACCCAGGGATGTATATTGGAAAAATCTGGCTATACCCTATATTTCTTTGACCATCAGAAAACTTGTGATATCGTTATTGGTCTTTGCACTGGTCTTCTTCTACATGATACCCATTGCCTTTGTGCAATCACTAGCCAATTTGGAAGGTCTTGAAAAAGTTGCTCCTTTCCTCAGGCCAGTGATCGAATTGTAAGTATGATCTTTCTTTCATTGTGACATTTATGACTTGAAATGTAATATTGTTAGTAGGATTATAATGATCTATTTATTCTAATGATTTGTTTTATTAGTATTGTTGAAGATCTCTTGGGCACTGCGCGCACACTGCACCCACATACATATGAAAAAAGACTTGCATCTTTTACTATACAAGAGCACCTGTAACAGCAAAAAAAACTTAATGAAGTGCATATCCTAAAGACATTTTTGTTCTAGTTTCTTATATTTGGGGTACTCTTGCACACTATGGTACAGAAAATTTTGCATTGCCCCTTTTCGTGTACGGGGGCATATCTAATGGGCAAGAATAAGTATCTAACGAGTATACATCCAAATGTTGATGGATGCGTTGGACAAAATGTAATTCTAAATGCATATATTATGCAGTTATATCTCCTTTATACAGTACATGACACCAGTTTATATTAACAAAAAAATTGAACAATTACAGAGAATTTCGACATTTAATATTTCGATGTGCAATGAATCACTTTCTAAAGAGTGGTGGATTTTACTTTCGATACACACACTCAGTGCATCAACTGCAGTTTTAGGTGGTGACAGTTTCAAAACTTATTATCTAATAGACAATGATCGTTTACCCTGTTCAGTTTTGGACTGCTATATGATAGTATATATCTATTGTTCCTTCTGAGCGTCTTACTTCCTTGTCAAGGTATTGTTTAGTAGCCCAAGTCAGGTAAAGATTCTGGTTATAATGTACTGGATATTAGACCCCCAAACCAGAGTTATCTATCTGAAACTATATACTAATTATATGAATCTAATGTTCCTTAACTACGTCCACTGTAAACATTAATTGGTTGCTTCCTTGCCTTGTATGCAACTACAATGGTTGCACTATTCATTTAATATACTTTCAGTTTGTGGGATTCTTTACAACTACCGATGACAAACATTGACTATGATATTCTGCAGGAAATTCGTCAAATCATTCTTACAGGGTTTCCTTCCCGGTCTAGCCTTGAAAATCTTTTTGTACATTCTTCCTTCTGTTCTGATGGCAATGTCAAAGATTGAGGGACATGTAGCATTTTCAGTGCTAGAACGGAGGACAGCTGCGAAATACTACTACTTTATGCTGGTTAATGTATTCTTGGGAAGTATTGCAACTGGAACAGCTTTTCAGCAACTTGATTCTTTCCTACATCAGTCGCCTACCCAGTAAAGTTCTATATTGCCACTTATAATTTTTTTTGTTTTTGTACTCCACTATGAGGTTTTATATTTAGATTTACTATGCTTGTTACTTTTTCCAAAAGCCCATTGTATGCAAAATACGGGAACAAGTACACAGTTAAAATTTGTTAAATAATGGCATAATATCATATCCAATACTGTCAATATTTGCATAGAACTGACTCATCCTAGTTTCTGAACTATTATAATGTGATGGAAATGGAATTTGCAGTCAGCTAACTAGTTCAGTATACACATCAGATTTAGAGAACTTAGATATGATGTCACATATGATAATTCATTTCCATATGTTCTATCCCTAATCATTTAACGGTGCGGAAAATGTTCTCCTCTGACTTGGAGATTTATGAAAGAATGCATTGCAGGATATGTATCTTTGCTATATACGTGGCAACATAGTGTGTTCCAGCAACCACATTAAGATTTCCCATGTTTATGAATTGCGTCCTTGGCAAGTTGTTTAATATCGTGCTCTATTAATAATGCAAATCTTTCTGTGCCATGGTGTGTTTTGCATTAATTGAGTAAAGTTTTTTCTAATGAGTATCAATAACAATGAAAGAATAGAGATCCATATCCTGAATATAAGATTAATTCGTTTCCTTATACCGTTTAAATAGCTAATTAATAATCTGATGTCAAATTCTTATTCAGGATTCCACGGACAATTGGGGTGTCAATACCAATGAAAGCCACTTTCTTTATTACATATATCATGGTTGATGGATGGGCTGGCATTGCTGGTGAGATTCTGCGGTTAAAACCATTGGTTATCTTTCACCTTAAAAATATGTTTGTGGTGAAAACTGAACGGGACAGAGAGAAGGCAATGAACCCTAATGGTGTGGAATTCCCCGAGACTCTCCCAAGTCTGCAACTATACTTCCTCCTTGGTCTTGTGTATGCCGTGATCACCCCAATTCTTCTTCCTTTTGTCTTGATCTTCTTCGGATTCGCATACTTTGTCTACCGTCATCAGGTTAAGTTTCCTGTGTTTATAGAACTAAGTTCTTACATTCAGTTTTTTAAGTAATTAATTCTTGATTCATTGACCATTCTAAACTTCAAGTTTGGCAATGGGTAGACATCTGAAAGTTTTCAAATAAACACATTGGACCACAAAGTTGACAAATCAAACCCCAACAGCAGATTTTTTGCAGAGGTGGTGGAGCCAATGATGCATGAATAACAAAATAACCTCCACCTTAGAAGCAACATGTCTTAGCAGGCGGTTCCATCAGCACATCATGCATGACTTCCTTAGATTTTTGCCAAGATCTGATGATAGGGTTCAGTTTATTTTTGCTGTCTAATGTGTCTATTATAAAACTAGGATTAGGTGTCTAAGCATGCTAAGTTTGCAGGTGAATATGGTCATTTTGCCATAATGTGTTATCTTTGTACTGTTGTACATTGCTGGAGTGGGCAACTCATTTTTATGTTAGATGGTTGAAGATTTTTCTTTGTGAATTTTTATTTAGTATTTACCATTCTTTCACTTTTGTTTTTTTGCACAGATAATTAATGTTTATCATCAACAATATGAGAGTGCTGCAGCCTTCTGGCCGCATGTTCACACCCGCATAATAGCAAGCTTGTTGATATCTCAACTAGTACTAATGGGTCTACTGAGCACCAAAAAGGCTGCAAATTCTACCCCTTTTCTTGCTGCATTGCCAATTCTGACAATAACATTCCACAAGTATTGTAAGAATCGGTTTGAGCCTGCATTTAGAAAGTACCCACTTGAGGTAATTCATTATGACTTGTATCATCTTTCTACATTATTTTGCATTTTGTTGCCTAATAATGTAGGAGGGTGTATATTCATCCCTTCCCTTTTTTTCCCTTTGAAATGCTATTGTTCTTGTCCCCCAAGTAACTTGTTTCTAAGATACGATATTAGGCTTAAATGCAACTTTTAGCCTGAAGATTACTCAAATTTCATGACGAGACCCTGGTATCTTAACTGTTACTGATAATCAAATATATCACTTGTATTTTGAAAGTAAAATGACATCTGTTTTGCTCATTAAGGGTGACATAAATGGAAGATATTTTGAAAAACTAGGAACATGTAGAATTGCACGCAGTCAGGTGCGAGATGTGTCATTTTTCGGAGAGAATTACGGACAATGGTTTAGTTACTGAATATAGTTAAAGCGAATGTTTAGTGGATCAAAATAAAGATATTGAGATCCCTGAGTCATTTTCAAGTAAACAGTATAAATAGCATTTAAGCTTATCCACTAAAACAAATTCAGGAATTCTCATGAACCATTCCTCACAACCTTATATATTCTTGTTTTTTAAGCGAACTAATAGCATTCTCTATCAGAAGGAAATAAAATTTTGTTCTCTTCAGGAAGCTGTAGACAAGGATGCAGAGGAAGGAGGACCTGAACATGATCTCAGTTTAAAGTCATACTTATCTGATGCATATTTGCACCCCATTTTCCGCTCTTTTGAAGAAGTTGGTCTAGTTGAGGACCCCGAGGTAAAAGTTGATACAAAACCAACTCACCACATTATCACTCCTCCAGCAAGCCAACCTAGTTCCCAGTCCACACCGAATGCAGAAGCTGAGATGTCTACTATACAAAAGTACGAATTCGAAGTACCTGGCAATGCATATCACTATGAAGTCGAACCTCCTCCTGGCAATGCATATCACTACCAAGTCGAATCACCAGGCAATGCATATAACTATGAACCTGAACCTCACAGCAATGGTCCTAATGGATATCATTACGAAGTTGAAGCTCCTGGGAACACATATCACTATGAAGTTGAGTCACCTGGAAATGCTTACAGCTACGCAGTGGAGTCACCTGGTAACGCATATCACTATGACGTCGAAAAACACTCTAGTCTGTATTCTTATGCTGACTCTTCTCATCACAACTATCGTTACCAAGTCATTTAAGTTTTTGTGGTCAATAGTTGTAGATTTAACGGAGATAATCTAACCATTGTTTCTGCTAGTAGAAACATGCATGCATCCATGTTACTTTCATCATATCCTTTGTAATTAATTAGTTGTTAAAAGAAATAGAGGTTGATGATTTTATGTATATTTACATTTTTTTGTTGCAGAGGTTGATGATTTCAAGTTAGAAGTGTCTACCTCCTATACAACAACACTATTTAACCCCATAGATATTAAATGAAGGCATATATCGAATCCTATAATTTTCTACTACATATCTCTTTATTACCCCAGGATTTTGATAAGTTTCTATAATTCAAAATTAGAACAATAATTCTAAAATTCTAAATTCAGTAAAGCATTTTTGTAATGTGTATTAGTTTCAATTATTATTTAACTCATCATTTTTAATAAAAGATACTTTAATTGATTAATTAATTAGACAGCATAAATAAAATTGGTGTATAAATTTTAAAAAATAGCCTGTAAAATAGTTTAAAAGCTAGCGTTACGTGGATCCCACCTGTGACCGAAACACCGAAAGAGACAAAGGAGGTTAAAATGCGTGGACACGGCCACAACGGCCACATGTTTGGATTTGGATTTATACAGAGTGTAATCGAACTGATATACATGCATAATAATAGTACGAAATGAGAACATTCACATTACACATTACACCTTACCTTATATTATTATTTAAAAAGAATTGCATTTAAAAGAAAAAATTATTTTTATTTTCTCTAGCCAAAGTATGACCTGTTTTTCATATTATATTGGGTATTTATTGGTTTATATACGTGTTCCTTGAAATATTAATAAATTTATATCTCATAATTCTAATTTTATTTTTCAAGATTTAAATTACAAAAATATAAATACTCACCACCTAAGATAGGACTATCGCATCAGCCTGACAGTCTTAACAGGTTGTAAGAATATAAGATATTTTTCATTTTTGTCCTGTCACCCACAAAAATCTTGATGACCCATTACAGAATTTGTACCTTAAACAAAGTTTTAGCTAGTGGGTCATCTCTAAGCTCACTCAAAACCATGGACTCAGACATGGATGCCACTGTCAACTCTAACACCCTGAAAAGCACTGTAAGTATAAATTATGTTTTCCATGTCTTGAATTGTTAAAAAAATGAGTTGCTTGAAATGGGGTTTATTTTTCATGTATATATGTATTTACATACATTACTAGGTGTGGGAGGCATTGCATTTGGTTGCTTCACTTGGAATTATAATTGCAGTGGATAAAATCTTGGAACAGGCTTTTGCTGTTATGGGGATTAAGTTTCCCAGTGCACTGTTTGGGATGTTTTGTATATTCTCTATTTTAGTGTTTCTTGATTTGAAGTTCCCTGTAGCAGTAACTAATTTGATGAACTTTTTTGAGCCTGCACTTTTATTTATTCAAAGGTGGCTTCCATTGTTCTATGTTCCTGCCTTGGTGGTCTTGCCTATTTCTATTCAAGATATTCCTACGGCTTCCGGGATTAAAATATGCTTTATTATAGGTATGAATGTATGATGTTGACATATGGTATATGCCGTATAGTGTTGTTCTAGCTCATCTTGATTGTGAAGCATTTACATTGCAATGGAAAAAATTGAATCTTTATAGATGTAGGAGAAATAATTGAAGGATTGTACTTAAGTGAGGCAATTTGGATTGTTATTTAGTTGATCTTTTTATAAAGCATAAATCTTGCAGAAGATAGAAGGGACTTTAGGGGTATAATTTTTGGTAATATTTTAGCAGATTTTAAAGCATGATTAAGAAAGACATAGTCGAAGCATTGTGCTCTAGTGAGACATGTTATACAAATATGTAATCTGGTTTATTCATGGTGACTGCCTACATTTCGGTATTGTGCGCCATTTGTGATATGTCTGAGCCATTTCTTGATGAGATAATGTGCTGATTCTTAGCTGTTTTCTGCAGTTGGAGGTTGGCTAGCTACGCTCATTGTTGCAGGTTACACGGCTATAGCTATACGAAAAATAGTTAAAACAGAATTGATACCGGCTGAGCCAATGTCGCGACCTTCTTCATTTTCTCAAACAGAGGTCAGGGTCTGGAGTGGCATCTTCCTTATATCATTTGTAGCAGCACTTATTCACCCGATATTACTCGGAACACATGCTATTACATACCTACCATTTCTACTGGCAGCTACAGTTCTTGGCTACATGGTTGGTTGTAGGTAAGTTTAGTTTGACCTTAGTTAGTCAATATTATACTATTTAGACTGAATTTTTGCAAGTATAGCTAATTAATCGAATTGTAAATTGGTTGGATAAATTTTAATCAGACTGCCATCATATGCGATGAAAGTTATCCATCCAATTATTTCTTGTGTGCTATTTGCAGAAATTGCAGCAGTTGCTTTTGGGTTTCTTTCGCGGGCAGGGTTCTATGATGTTCTAGGTAAATGTAAACATATCTTGCTAAATCTTCTAATATATCGATATCGATAAATTTCAATAATCTTTGAATATTATGGCATCTCATAGTGACAACAAGTGCTTTGAACTCAGTGCAATATCAGAAAAATTCATCTGTCAACATAATTGGCAGGATAAATTTCAGTTTATTCCACTGTGAATTGGTCCAGGGTGCACTTGAGGACAAGAAAGTGATGATATGTAACATGTTCAATACATACCATGCACGCAATATTAGCTGATATTAGAATATAGAATCAAATCTTTTTTCTTAGATGTACTGTATATTATTTTACTTTCATTATTCATGCTTCATGTGTTATTTTGTGGATGAGTTGCTAGAAGAACCTAGTTCATATAATTTTTGAAAGCTTCTTGTACCGGCACTGGTTTTCCCTTTTTTCTATTGCGAATTGGTTGGCAATCTTATGTGATCATATTTTTGCTTCTGATCTTGATATCTTTATGCCTGTTAAAATACAGGATATTACCTTACAAAAGAGTCATCAAACCCTGGAGCTGGTGACATTCTAATGGGACTTTTGAACTCCGTAATTCTCTCATTTGCCTTCTCAATGTATAAACAGAAAAAGGTAAATACTTATTCATATTAATGTAAAAATAGAAAGAGGTACATGGTCACTCGTGTAGATCTCTCTCTAAAACATTTATGTTTAAAAAAACAAACACCGTGCAAGCAGGTATGTAGAATTATCTTGATCTGAGCGCAAGTTCAAAGAGTGTCTGATAATGATGTATTATATGGTTCTTCAGGGTGCTCATTTTGGTTTGATGATTTCTTAATGAATTCAAGAAAATGATGGTTAGAATGTGGTTTGTGGTAGTCACATGGCTTGATTTCTGATATATTTCCGTGAGTCAAAGAAGTATGCTGCCAGCTGCGGAGCTGGAATTAGTCAAGTATGATCAACTAAAATTAACTGACAAAGGGAGATTTTTTTGCAAGTATATCATTTGGCATGTTCATGGTTAAACAATAAATAATGCTACAACGTGTATCTAGATGATCAGTGATAAGTCTCAAAACCCTCAAAGGCTAGGGCTAGGGTTAGTATACCTGAAAAGAAATATTCAAGTAGGGCTTGGATCGCGTCAGAACACTTGGACAAGAGACTAAGTAATCTGGTCAAAGTGTTAGAGAAGAGACTGTAAAGAGGAGTAGAGCATCTACTATTGAGTAGTAGAGTGTTCACCTTTAAAGTTGAACAGAGTGGGATATTATTTGGATTATGGAGTCAGTCAGGTGACCCTTACATAATGAGCGACTATAACCTCTGAGGATACAGCTGTATGTGTCTTAGCAGACAGCTACCATTGTCAGCTTTATTCATGTCTTGTGTCAGTGATCAACTATATCAGGGGCAATGGCATGTCCGGGTAACAAGTGTACAACATAGGTACTCAAGGTAAAATATAGAGTGGTGAATACATAGTCAACAAGTTTGACGAGGATATGGTCTTGCCTCCCTGTTTAACTGTTGTTTGGGCTGGTATTCTTATCTCATTGTGCAGGATGGCTTTAGTATGGATTTGGCCTCTAGTATCAAATCAATTAAAACTCTGTACTGGGAAGTATTTTCTGCAAGTATCTTATTTTTTTATGTTCATTATAAAGCAACAAATGATAATACATCAAACTATCAATGCCCCTGATAACTATCAATGCCCCTGATTTTTATTGCATTGTTTGCATTACTCATATCTTTTATCACTTGACTCGGAGTTTGGTAGTTTGCTTAGTGACAATGTTCATTCTTGTAAGTCCGGTTATTTATATGTTTTTCAGCTTATCAGGAGACACGCAAGCGAGATTTTCATAGCAGTTATCATCTCAGCCTTATTTTCATTGTATTCCACTGCACTTGTGGGACGACTTGTTGGGCTAGAACGATATTTAACTGTATCAATTCTGCCTAGATGTATAACTGTGGCATTGGCACTCAGCATTGCATCACTTTTTGAAGGTATGTGAATTATTCTGCCTATATTGTATGATTCGTAACTGATATCCTGCTATGTAGTATTGTATGATTCGTAACTGATATCCTGCTATGTAGTAATCAATTCTTAAAAAAAAAATTGCCGGGATCAATTCTTACATATTGAAATAAAACAAATCTGCATTAGTAGATTGTTTTCTCCTCCTACATAACAAGGAAACTAGAGCTAATATATAAGGACTTGATTATCCCTATATATAGATTTGATTATTCCTTCCACCTTCCTCTAAATACCTGATCTTATCTATTTGGTAGTTCACAACTCCAAATTCATGCTTTAAATTGTAATTGATAATTTTTTCTTTTATTTACTTAATATCCACACAAAAACTTCACTCAAAATGGATTAGTATAATGAAGTCATTTAGCATATTCCCTTTGCAAGATTCTATTAACTTGCTAATTTTCTACCCAAAATTGTTGTAGTTGCCAATTCATCCATCACAGCCACAGTTGTTGTACTAACGGGATTGGTAGGAGCAAATTTTGTGAAAGTGGTACTTGATAAACTACGGTTTCAGGATCCTATTGCCCGTGGAGTTGCAACTGCATCCAGGTATGCTATAAGTATTTGAGTACATATAGTTTAAATTTGGGTGTGATGCTTCTTACATTATATTGAAATTTGAAACAGTATAGCAGTCATGCATTTATTAAGAATTAATGCAGCTGAAACAGCATTTTTGTTTTTAAAACATCTTTAGCTGCTCATAGCTTCACACAAATGAGAAAACCTCATTGTGCCTTTTCGTGAGAAGATTATATTTCTGTTATATAATTAGTAAAGTCATTCGCTACAGCCGCATCGATTTATTGTTAGTATGCCGTCTTAAGATATATTCACATGCTCAGAGCTTTCAGGCATAACACCTATTTATAACATCATATTTGCTTGGCTGTGCACTGATAATCTGGTAGGCATCCTATTAGATCTACTCGCCTAGGCATTCTTTGGTGGTTTTAGATTTATTTCCATATAGTCCATCTAACCAAGGGTAAGTGAACACAGTTTCTAGCTAGAGCCTAAAGCTATCACTATTCAAGGACACAAGAAACCTATCAGTCTTCTCTTTTGTTTTGAATGAAAGAATTTACGTGAGTTGCGAGTTTAACTACCGGGAACTGAATTTGCATAGTTGCTAGTTTGGGTTAAAAACAGTAAAATTGAACCAAGATCATGACAATTACACAAGATAGTAACTTATTCAGTCACGGCGAGCTACTCCAAAAGGGGCACTAGTATGTTATTGGTATGTTCACTACTAAAATTATAGAGTGAAAGAGAGAATTCATAGATGAAGAAATTGGGCAAAGAAAAGACTCACTTGGGTCTCGTACCCGCTATGGGCTGCCAGCATTGCAGTCAGTAGTCAATCCAGGCAAACCATCAAACTCAGCTTCATAAATAACTAGGACTAATGCTTTATCATTATCTGAAACTTGTCACTTCCTCACCCCATTGGGCAGTCTGACAGTAGTTTACTTATACTTGCATTATGGTTATTTGTTTCTAGTATTTGTGTATACTTGCTCAGAGCTTCTTGCATAGATCGTATTGGTTTTAGTCCATATTTGACAGTACACAATAAGATTATAATTTGTGTTGTAGTTGTCATGGATTTGGGACAGCAGCACTGTCAGCAAACGAACCTGAGGCTCTCCCCTTTTGTGCTATTGCTTATGCTCTTACTGGCATATCTGCATCTCTCTTCTGTTCAGTACCGGCATTCAGGCAAAGTCTGTTGGTTGTAGTTGGCTGAAAGGATCACCACTGATTATATGATCACACACAATCTCCTCATCGTGTGCAATCCGGACAATGATATATTTATGAGATGTCAATTCGATAGCCACTTGAGAAAGACATAATAAAGCCTAGTCATAAAAACGTTCCCATCCATCTAGTTGTAAAGTTATATTATAGTTTACTTATCTAGTATCAGGATAAATGTTTAGGTGGCACCCAATGCACAAATTATGCTTTCAAGTACTAGAGATAGTGTTCAAATGATACTTAAAATGTACAAATGTATTTAGCAAAAGTAAAATAAAATGTACAAATGTACTAGGTGAATTCTCTCTGTTTGTATAGCAAGTGAAGCTTTCAATAGAATGCATATGAAGTAAAAACCAAAGCAAAAGTTTTTCATTACTTGTGCTTGGCCATTCATTACTGTGATGCACTAAATGATCTTTTAACACATCGTCATTTCTCTGCCGTGTTGGCACTCGGCACCTGCAAATTGCATTTTACTAAAGCATGTGCATTTTCCCAACCCGTCTTGACCTATTTTTTTCCCGGAACTTTTTGGAATTTCTTACAACATCTTTAAAGACAAGTCTGGAATCATACCATTTTGGGGTCATTTGGTTCGCGAAGTGGTATGAGGTTGGAATCGGTAATCGAGTTAAGAAGGTATGATTGGGTTTGAGGTATCATTTCTGATATTATGTGTTTGGTTGAGTGTTGGAATGAATATATTTGATTTAATAAATTTTGAGTTATTAATTATAATTAATTTAAAATATTAATTAATTAATTATTTTAATGTATTTTTGTATCATTGATTTATTTCATATTAAATATTTACATTTAATTGCTTAAATAGAGACGAAAATATTAAAATAAAATGATTTTTCGTACCCATTTCTCATATCCTCCTCCTTGTTATCAAAAACTCATACCTTATGGGTTCATCTTTTTTCTCAACCAAACATCATGTATGGATTTGGAAGAGACGAAACTCATACCTGATTTCAGAATGAGTTGAACCAAACGACCTCATTTCTCTCTCAATAATCAAGCTAATCCTTTGTTTATCTTCATTCTCCAGCATCAACATAAACCGAAAAAATAAATACAAAAACAGAATAAACTAAAGAAAGCATTTTTTTTCAAGCGGTACTTGATATTTACGATGATAAAAATCGTGTAAATTTATCTTAGAGTCGCTTATAAAGCTTGCTTAATTAAAGATGTACAAACTTATAACCCGTGCGAAGTACGGGATGAATGACTAATATTTAAGAAAAATTATTTTTTATATTATATTTATTGATATTTACTATAAAATTTTATAACGTTGAGAATTTATGTTAATATAATATAATATTATCCGTGAGGAGTTGCATGAAAGGAGGATTATCGGGGATCAGAGTTATATGTTATTATACAATGATATTTATATATTAATATTCATAAACTTTAATGATATATTAAATAAAATTTATAAGATAAGTAGAATTCTTAAAATAAAAAATAAAAAATATAATTTAAATATAATATAATATTATCCATGAGAAGTTGTATAAAATGAGAACTATCGGGGATTAGAGTTGTATGTATGATATATATTCTTTTTAAAATTAAATTTTATTAAAATTGAATGATTAAGACCGTTTCAATAATTCACCTAAAATTGAAGGATTAAAATCTTTTTTTTAATTCACCTTAAATCAAAACTTTTAATCTTTCAATTATACCAATATAATATTGATATAGATTGTAAAATTAGATTGGTACCATATAATTTATTATTATTCCTATTGAGAGCTACTACAAATTTCATCTAAATGACTTTCCAAAGTTCCTCAGAGAGACTTGTGAATGCAGTTTCAGAAATGGTTTAATTGTAAACAACTGACCCAGTAAATCGATATCTGCACTCACAAAATAAGTCCATTTACAAGCTAGAGTAACTTTTGAAAATAAAATAAAATAGCCAGATCAGCAATTTTTAATCTTTTTTTTTAAAAAAGAATACACACACGCACAGTAGAAGTGCATTGGAAGAATATTTCAAACCCTGCCAAAAATGGACGATGAAATATCCATTAGAAGTATAAATATCAACTTAACACAATTACCCAACTTAATGATTATCTGAAACTACAGATATTTAGGTAACACTGAAAATTAACATAATGATAGATGATTGACTACAGAACTGAACATGAAACATCAATTTTAAGAAATAATAAAAACTTGTAGATGATGCACTTTCTCGGAAAATCTGCAAACCAAGTTGATCAATTCCCATGCTAGCTAGCTTCTTGTAAATGTCATTGACCCAGCAAATCACTGCACAGAAAAGAATTACAACCTTCAGAATATTAATGTAATCTTGATTAAAAAATTCAGGACTAGGAGCAGTTAAAAAGGAAAATTTGCTCTAATTTTGTCCTTAGCAAGACTCCATATAATTCTAATAGGGGGACTCCATGAACTTCACTGGTCAGTTAGTTTTAAACAAACTTACGAATATCTTAATTTTTTGTAAAACAGGAAATATCTGTGTAAAAAAAAGAGTGATAAGAAGGCTCCAATGAAAAACCAGTACATTCTACATTATAAACAGACAAAAACAAAGCTTTGAAAATTAAGTAATATGAGATGATTAAATTAGCATCTCTAAAACTGTGTTACTGTTCTTGTTCCAACTTTTAAATCCAACTCCATAATCAAAAGGTCATGGCAATAATAGCACAGTATAGAAACCTGGGAAGTAAAAATCCTACCTGAGTCTCTACTACTGTTGTTGCTGCTGCTGATTCTGGGGGTAGTTTCCATAGCCTGGGTAACCTCCATAGGAAAGATTGGGACCTTGGGCAGGTGGCGCATATCCATAAGTTTCATATCCCTGTCCATATCCATAATACCCTGCACCACCACCATTCCACTGGTTCGCTTCTACCTGAGGCTAAACAGGCACATATAGATAAACAAGTGTCAGCTACAAAAATATTATCACAATTGGCCACGAAAAAGTTTTAGATATATTTAACCTGCTTGTTTGAAGGAGTACGGCCCCAAGAAAGCCTAATACTTTGGCCACCCAACTGAGTCCCATTCAACCTACTCAAAGCTTCCTCAGCACGAGCTCTGTAATTGCACAAACAACAGAAGGAATATAATTTATCATACTGTAATGCCAAGTGGATACTATAAATATGTTCTACAACTGCAATGTACCTTTCAGCAAATTGAACAAATCCGCATCGCTTGCCTACCGGAATTTTCACATGATCCAATTGCCCATATGTGCCAAACACTTGCCTCAAATATTCTTCAGAGATGCTAGGATCCAAACCGCCAACAAATATCTGCAGCAAAAAGTTATTATCACGAAAACACATGTATGCAATGATTTCATAGGGATCAAACTCGAGGCACATATACTAACTGTAGTGTTATTTGGATCATCCTCACTTTGAGCTCCTTGAGTATTTTGATATGTGGCTGCAAATAACAAAAGTGTCCAGATGAAAGCAATACAGAAGTAATAGAAAGGTAACTATGATTCATTTAAGTACCAAATAGCTATCCATATAACCAAAAAAAATCTAGAACTGATACTGTTGAGAGATATTGCAAAAGCATTAATCATCAAAAGACCACAGAAACCAATAAAGATAAATCTTTGGCACAAATTAGTACAATTCTTACCACATTAGTGTACAAGCTTCATTTTAAGTCAAGGCTTCTGAATTTGTTATTACAGAAAAGAAAAAGTGTTTTAATTATGTTTAGACAGAGCCTCTCATATGAGTATATCACCCTTCGTAATAAATTTCTAATCTCTAAATAATCTTTTATTTTACTGCCAACATTAAAAGCTGAAGAACAAATAGACTTCTGTCTTATCAGATCTTACAAAGACACTCAAATAGTCAACTAGTAGTCATACACTCTTACACAAACACCTATGCTCTAGTCTTCTCCATTTAGAGTTCAACCCAAAAAAAATATGGAAGCCACATAACTAAACAAGAATGTGCTACTTGACAAGTCAAAAATTTTCAACCTCTTATAGGTATTTTCTAAAAAAAACAGCATAAAAGACGTTATCATTCCTATACAATTCACAAGACAACAGGTCCTACAAAATCCTAAATGGTTTAAAATATTATATAAATTTAACCGAAATTTATCAGAGAGAAATAAGGGTGCATAATAAAAAAACTTCTGGATGCTTAAATAACATTGGCATTACAGACAAGGAACAACCAAACACTTAATGATTTGAACCACTACAAAAAAGAGTACTTAATACCACTGAGACAAGCTTTATGATGACAAGCATATTAATTACATATACAAGAAACACATCTTAGAGAGAAGCACACTGAGATGAGCCAAATTTGACAAAAATTATCGGAGGCAACAAGGAGGTTTAAACAGGAAATGTGGGCTTTTCTGACTAGGAGAATAGTAAGTGCCATAATATAGCTTGACAAACAGCTTAAATTATATATGGATCTGGAAAGAATGTAAATTTGTAGAATGTTTATGCCACAAGGAGCTGAAATAATGGGAAAAGGCAGATTAATGACATTAATTGCACACTGACCTAGGCAAGGCCACGCACTAAGGGGATAACATTTCAGCTGAGATCAGAGTCAGGCCCCTATAGCATGGAGCCTCTTGAAGCCCTGCTTTGAGACAATACAAGTTCTATAAGGCTTTTGAAATTAAGACATTTTTGAAGAGAACTAAAACCCAATGATCTTTTAATAGAGGAATGATTAACTTCTGAATGTTGCACAAGCTTCCAGATTCAACAACGTTACTGTTAAAAATGATCTTAACACACACAAGAGTATGCTGAAACTATTGAACTATAAAAGCAACAATTTATCTACCATTTAGATGGCCAAATGAAAAATCAAAGTATAAAACAACAAACAAACGACATAGCTAAAAATCTGAAATTAAGAAACAAGTCAAACAACTGTCTTAAAATACAATAATATATGCAAATATGATAACATAATGCTGGTATATATTCACTGAGTTTTACCTTTTGTTTGTTGTTGACTTCCCATGCTCTTCTTGTTAGCAGCTGGGCCAATACGCATGGGCCTACTTGAACACATACTTCCATTCATCTCAGTCATAGCTCGCAACTGTTCGCCCTCATCCCCAAACTTCACAAAGCCATAACCCTTCGAGCGGGATGTGTCCTTATCAATGACAACCTTTGCACCTCTAACTGATGGATAGTATGCCCTAAAAGTCTCTTGAAGAGTGTAGTCTGTAACATCTGCAGCCAAATCCCCAACAAATATTGTATAGTCAATCATGTCTTCGGGGCGCTTTTCACCAACCCCAAAAGAAGCCCAATTCAGCCTAAAATTTTGCTGGACACTTGGCATAGGTGTGCCGTTATATGTCTGCAAATTCCTCTCAGCAGCAGCACGACTCACAAATTCAATAAAGCCATAGCCTTCTGGCTGACCACTTGATTTGTTACGGATAACTTTTGCGGATACAACCTGCACATAATAAAAATGTTTTGAATAAAGACAGCACAACGTGACACATAAGTTCAAGCGGTAGACCACACTCCATTAATGACAATCCCTATATATTGTCTCATTCTATATTAGGCAACATACATAGCATACAATCTCATACAACTTTATACATACATATCGCAAACCTTTGTATACCTAATTACTTCAAAAAAATAAAAACCACGACTTTATATCTGTCAAAAGGCACACATATTTGCAGATATATAACAAGTTAACAAATAACAACACATGACATACACACATTCACACTAACGAAAAAAAATTCTATATATTGTCTCACTCTAATATATATCTACATAGCATACATTCTCCTACAAATTCATACATACATTTCGCAATCACATTAACAAGAAGTATACCTAATCCTCATGCCCTAATTTATTTTAAAAAATTAAAAATCACTACTTTATCCTTCTCAAAGGTACATTAACACACACGCGCACACACACACACACAGAGAGAGAGAGAGAGAATTGTACCTCTCCAGATTGACTAAAGCAGCTAAGAAGATAATTCTCATCCATAAAATACTGAAGATCTCCGATCCACAGCGTACGAATCTCATCTCCACTCGCCGCGACAGCAGCCTGAGGCGCCGCTTGTTGCGGATAATACATCACCTGCTGCTGCTGCGGAGGCGGCGCGTACTGCTGCTGCGGAGGCGGCGCGTACTGCTGCTGCGGAGGCGGCGTGTACTGCTGCGGAGGCGGCGCGTACTGGGAGTGTTGCTGATATTGAGGTGGTTGTTGTTGATACCATTGCTGCTGCTGCTGTTGTTGGTATTGGGGAGGATTGATCGGAGCTGCTTGTGCTGGTTGCATTCTTGTTTCTTTTGCACAAACCCTAGACAATAGACAAATAGACAGATAGATGCACACAACAACACAAAATAAAGAGGATTTGTAAAGTCTATTTGATTTGTGTATATATCACCGCCCGGGAATTGGGCCAAGCCTAGTGAATCTCTTATTTTATTCAATTATATTTGAATTTTAATGTCTTTTATTAGAATTACATATATTACTATTATTATAAAATTATTTAGTTTAATAAATTAAAATAATCAAATGTTTTTCAAGCTTTTATATTTTATAAAATACAATCTTATAACCCGTGCAAAGCACAAGATGAATGATTAATATTTAGGTAAATTTATTTTTTATATTATATTTTATTAATATTTACTATAAAATTTTATAACGTTGAGAATTTGTGTTAATATAATCTATCCTATATTATTATAATCGAAATATTAAAAAATTTGGTTGGTCGGTTAGTACTGGGTCACGGGCCTAAAAAATATACATGTATTACATATAATTTTATTTATTATAATACGAGCACTAACTATATACATATTTATATTAATTAAAAGAGTATGAGGATCCTAAAGTTAATCTAGGAAAGTTTCCTAAGACACCGTATTAATTCAATGTTATTTAGTTAGAAAATTAGCTCAAATTAGCACAACAGGTCTAATGTCATTAATTAACACTACGGGTCTATGTGGAATTCTAAACTTAATTTTTAATTACCTCATGAAAGTTTCCTAAAATTATAATTTTTAGGCCCAATTATATATTTATTATGACATGGGTCCAAATTAGAACATATTTTTATTAAATAAAACAAATTTATTATTAGAACATATTTCTATTAAATAGAATAAATTTATATAAATTAAGAGAACATATAATATTAATATAAATTCTTAATATTATAAAATTTTATATTAAATAACAATAAGAATATAAATAAAAAATTAATAGAATAAATTTATATAAAATAATAGAACATATAATATTAATATAAATTCTTAATATTATAAAATTTTATATCTAATATCAATAAAAATATCAATAAAAAATTAATTTACCTAAATATTAGTTATCTCGTATTTTGCACGAGTTATAAGTTTATATAATATTAACCGTGAGGAGTTGTATAAAAGGAGGATCATCGGGGATTATAGTTGTATGTTATTATACAATGATATTTATATATTAATATTCATAAACTTTAATGATATATAAAATAAAAGTTGTAAGATTCTTAAAATAGAAAATATAGAATATAATATAATATTATCCGTGAGGTGTTGTATAAAAGGAGGACTATCGGGGATTAGAGTTGTATGGATGATATATATATATATATATATAAATTATATTTTATTAAAATTGACCGATTAAGATCATTTCTATGGTTCATCTAAAATTAGACGGTTAGAATTTTTGACATGGTTCATCTTGAACCAAAACTTTTAATCTTTCAACTATAACGTGTTCTATTAAATTTAGTGTTATAGTTGGGTGAAAAGCCATGTATAACTAAATATATGATAAAAGGGTTCAAAATGTTTCAATTAAAAAACGGGGCCTAAAATATCAACATGTACTGTTTTTTTACGAACAAATAGTAGTTTTCATTAAATAGAACAGAACACATTCAGGACAAACCTCAGCTGCCGATACAACCGGATTGGAAAACAAATAGCATACTAAAAACAATTAGCTGATTTGTTTCCTGATCATTTAACACATAGAATTTAAAAATTCTTGAAACTAAAAATGAAATCGAAGACATCTCAAGCGATCCAAACTGTATCAACATCACTAAAAGCAGCAACATCACAATTGACCTTATCACATAAAAATCATTGTTAGCTCAGTGTTCAGAAACCCCAATTGCATAAACTAAGGTTGGATGAGCGGTACCCCAGCTATCTACCTATCGGATACCAGCTATAGACATGTCAAAAGTGGAAAATTGTCAAGCATGAAGAATATTTGGTTATGAAAAGGGAGCTCTTGCAATAATCACCACCATCCCAGTTTTGATATAGGCTTTACAGATCCTAAAAAATATCGATAAAATCATTCTCAAAAGATCCATCACCGAATAAACTCAAATGTAACTAAACAAAAATATAATAAAACAACCTAAAAGAAGAGACTAACAAACACACTAAAAGGAAAGACACCCAAACACCCAAACAATTGGGTTTTATTGAAGGAAAATCAACGAAAATGAAAAAAAACTAAGGGGTTGAGCTTTCCACCGGAGAAAACTCAATGAAAGCCCTCGGCTAACTTGAGAAAAAAATAAAGGGAAGGCGACTCTTTGGAGGTAGGGTTTAGTATTGGGCATAATATGCACTGTTTTATTCTTCATTTGAGGTTAATGTGTGCTTGACTAATGCGCAGACATAACTTCGTATTAAAATGATACACATCAGTTTATTATGTCTTAGCCGGAAATGCGATATAGTGTTACATTTTATGTTAATATATTTTTATAAAATTCGTTTTAAAGTTGTTCTACATGAAATATTTCAACATCACACCAACAAATTAATAAATAAATTTATGTTATGTATAGGTTGATAAGTCGTCTTTTCTTACATTTAATTTAATAAAACACATTTCTTTGACTGTGGGCGGAAGGACGACATTGTTTTATACTTCACTTCGCGTTTCAATATTACTTGATTGTTTTATACTTCACTTCGCGTTTCAATATTACTTGATTGTTTTATTCATCACTATGCGTTTCGCTTCGCGAATAGGATACTTAACTTCTAGTCTATTCTTTTTTTATTAATTTATTATTCTTTTATTACGGATAAGATTAATACTTAGTTTTTTTGTGAATTCAGGGGTCAAGTCATAATCATTCCCAACGTGATGATCGTCGAGAAGAGTATATGCGCGATTGTACTCTAAAACCAGCACCAACTAACCGAAACAAAATATCCGGGTTGCGGATCTTGTAAAACACGTCCATCGTATACCTCAATTGCAGACTAATGAGTCATCTATGAGAAAACGTGAAATCGTCTCGGAAGAAAGAACACTTAAAAAATGTTAGAACCTCATGGGCAAGGATAATGTAATATCTCGTACACTTTCTGACGATTGGTCGAGCTAATAAGTAGCTAGGTTTTTTAGTAAGTATAGTTATTGTCTTATATGGGCTGGTTTAAGTAGCAACGAAAAGATTTTGTTTGGAAGGGGGAGAAGGTAGAGGGACTAACGACTCATGATTTGACATTCTTATAGGATTCCATTTCGTCTCCACAAGTTAACCTCTTTGCCTGTAAAGTCCATTTGAAATAGATTGTCCCCGACCTTAAGGGTTCCGGATAGTGCATTCACTTATGCCTCTTTCCTACCCCTCACCCGATATGGTTGATTAGGTCGAGAAAGACCCGAGTGATGTTATTTATTATTTGCACGAGAAGTTGGTCTCTGATTTCTTGCTAGTTTATTCGCGCTTAAACATTTATAAGATTTTTTCCTCTCCGCGAAAAAAAGGTGGAATAATGGTTGCTAATAAGTGATTATCATGGACTAGATCCCTTAACTACTAGTCTACTCTTTATTACTTTTCTACTCTTTTTTACTCACATATTGAATATTAAAATTTGATTAAAAAATATTTGAAATAAATATTAGGAATTATGTGGTTTTGATGATAAATTTAATCTTAAAATCATAGAAATTAATTTATAACTGATCAATTGATATATGTTATAAATATTAATTGATTAGGGAACCATTTTATCAATTGAAATGCTTATGTTAATCAACCGATAATTTGGATGTTTTTGTACCATGGTTGTACTTAGTCTTTCAATTGATATGGCTAGATCAATTGATAATGTTATACTCATCAATTGATTCTAGAGTCGATTGATATAGATCATCAATTGATTTATGTCTTAGACTGTCAAATTATAAATATTTGATGGCAAGAAAAATATATAAATGAAGGATGACCAATTGATATTGAAGAATCAATGAATGAAGGATCGATTGATATTAAGCCAAGTCAAAGTGAAGACCATCAACTGATATGAAGACCCATCGATTGATAACATCTATCAATCGATAAGTCAAGTGTTATTATCAATCGATGGATATCAAGATCAATCGAAGAAGGACGCCAGTTGATGGATACAAGGACAAATCAATTGATATGTTTAACAGCAAATTATCAATTGATAGGGACAATACAAAAGGACAAAATGTCAGGAATCTTCAGACAAAAGTACAGCTATGGAAGATAGTCTACATTGATTGTGAAGAGTCAAATTGAATATGTCTTTCCTAGATTGAAGATCTTTCCTAAAATAGAAAAAGACAAAAAGAAAAGATAGTTTAGTAAAATTCCTAGAATAGTTATTTCCAGTACTCTGTTCTTGGAATTATAAATACAATTGTAATATATAAACAAGTGTGATAGTATTGTTAGAATTGAGAGATGTTTTCCCAGTTGCACAAGTAGAAGGGGGTTGAATACTTGTGTGTCTTTTCTGCCCGATTTAAAATCAAATTAATAACAAACTCAAACACGAAGATATGAATAAGAACTGTTTTGTATTATTGATTTGTGAATACAAAACTCTCCTAGGATGTACACAAACCCTAGCAGCTTCTCTGTGTTTATCACAACAACTCTCTCTATTTCTATGCTCTCACAAAATTTCACTCAGATAATTATGCTTCGACTTCCACACCTTTACAATTAGGTTACATAGAGTTTATATAGAGAGCTGCCTATCAACTAATAACAGAAAGTAAAATTATAATAGGAATAAAATCCCTAATTATTAGTTGACAGCTTCCTTAATTTTCGCTTTCCTTCCCATAGCATATCTGCAATATATTTGTTTTGATCTTCGAAGATTTTCCTTGAAACTAGCTGTTTGAATCAACCGAATACTCATCTCCTTTAAGCTTCGAGAAGTCAGGCTGTGAGCTAATCAATCGAGTATTTGTGAGACTTCTCGATTGGTAAATATCCGTTAATGACTTCTCGATCAATAAATATCCGTTGATGAGTTCTCGATCAGGAAATATCCGTTGATGAGTATATATCCGTTGATGAGTTCTCGATTAATAAATATCAGTTGATGACTTGAGTTCTCGATTGATAAATATCAGTTGATGACTTGAGTTCTCGATTGATAAATATCAGTTGATGACTTGAGTTCTCGATTGATAAATATCAGTTAATGACTTCTCGATCGATGACTTCTCGATTGGCTTTATCAGTCGATGGCTTATTATCAGTTGATGACTTATCGATCGATATTTATCAGTCGATTGCTTCTTGTAGATAGATATCCGTTGATTGATTTTTGCAGATAGACTGTGCTAAATCCTGTTCTAGTATTTTGTACATCATCAAATTATTATATTCCTAACAATCTCCCCCTATTTATGCTTTATAAACAATGAAGCATAAATCAAGATTTGATGATGTCAAAACTAAAAAATGAAACAATTAATCTAGAACAGTAACAGTATAAAATAATCATTTCTTACTGCCTATCTGTCAAGGAAGATATCATCCTTGTTTTTCCTGAAGGAATCACCTTTCTTCTCCCCCTTTCCTTAATCACCACCTTTCTTCTCCCCCTTTTTGACATCATCACCACCTGTGACAACCAAAAGAATCTGTGCTAGGACTGTGGAGAAAGTGGTCTGTGCTGCAACTACTGAATCAACCTTTGTGGTTAAGTCAGAGACTGTTGTTTGGAGAGAAGCTTGAGTGGTAGTAATATCAGCAATAGCATCCTTGAAAGCTACTTCTGTGAATAAGTGAAGGGAGTGAATTCTGTCAAACAACAGAAATGAATTTTCATCCATCCCCTGCTCCAACTCATTGAACCAACTCTGTGGAAAATCTTGATCCCAATAAGTAAAGCTAGGTTCAGGATACCCTAATCTCTCAATCTCACAGTGGGGTTGGGCACCCACTCTCTCATTCTCACTCAGGCTCTCTACAGCCTTATCTACCTCTCCTTTTGCCTGGACCAGTGCCAGCCTCTCAATTATTATTTTTTTAATATTTTTTTTATACTCAATTTGGAGGGTGCACTCAAAAATCCTACAGAAGAGGGGTTGAGAGATAAAAATGGTGCTTCAATACCTGAACCACCTTGATGGAGGGGAACCCCTTCAAATGTCTGAAGGCTAGGGGTTTCCACCAAGGGGTGAGCATCAACAGATTCTGAACCCTTACTAGCATCTTCTCTCTTTTCAGAGTCTGTTGGCTCCAGTATTCCAGTCTCAGGGTCTACTCTAGACTCTGACAGCTTCAGTATGACTTCATTAGAAGCCAGAGTCTGAGTGTCACCATCTTTGACTGTTGGTGCATGAGACTCCCCCTCAAGGTGAATAGACTCTGATAGAATAGATTGGGAAATTTCTTCATGAGCATCCATCAGAGTCTGTCCTCCCATATCACTGGGGTTCTCATCAGCTGTTTGGTGAGTTGTCAAGGAGGGCCTAACAGCATACTCCCCTGCCCCACTATCACCCAACCTCTGACTAGGTGGTTCTTGTGTGGGTGAGGCAGACTGAGCATCTTTATCACTAGTCACCACTGGTGCATTAGTCCCATCCTCCAACTGCCTTGCACCACCTGCGACCTCCTGTTGTTCTTCAAGAATAAATGCATCCAACTTGTGATGAAAGGCCCTGAGATGGATTGCATTGATTGCCTGGGCATCTGTGAGATTGAAGAGGTCCTGCAGTTCCCTTCTTACTCTTTGAAAATATGTGCCCATAAATTGATCCAGTCTACTTTGGTAGGTTGGATAGATGTATTTGTTGGCAATTGTACCTATAGTATGGACAAGATAGTCAGCCATCTGTCTTGACAGAGGTTGAATTTGAGAGATCCATTGAATGGCTGTCCTGTAGGTAACTCCATTATCCCAAATTGCTTCATAGTTAAAAACTGGTTGCTCAATCTCAGTTTCCAACTCAGCAACAGACTCTGATGCTCTCCTTTTGTGGACCTTAAGCTTTTTAGGCTTCTTTGTAATTTGTTGTTCAGAGTCTGGCACACCTAGTGCTTTGAGAACTTCATTTGTCTTGCCTTCTATGAGCCCAGCTGCTTGTACTTGTAATGAAGAGTTGAATAGGTAGCTGTATAGATTTTTGACCACATCCTGTACAGACATTTGTAGCTCCTGTTCCATTCTCTTCCGTAGGGCTTCATAGGTTGTAAGAAAATCCAAGACTTGAGATTTAGTCTGATATTGCCCTGGATCTTCAACTGATTCCACCAAAGGATATAGGAATAGCAGTACCTCATCACTTGAAATAATGATCTCATCAATTAGACTTGAGGCTGCATCCAATAGCATTCCTTCCCAAAATGTTTCATGATCAGAGTCTAAAGGCAGCCTAGACTCTGACTCAACATTAGACTTTGGTTCAGGAGTTTTCTTGCTTTCAGAGTCTGGCTCTGCAGGAGCCTTGGGAGCATCTGTTTCCTGCAAAACAGGGTTAGTAATAATAAGAGGCTTGTGTGTGTGTGTGCAGAATAAGCCTTCCTCAATCTTCTGTACTTCTGATCAAAGGATTTGTCAGGAGACTCAATTAGAGAATCCTGAGGTGCATTCCTAGGCTGTTCAGAGTCTGTAGCCTTTTCAGAGACTACAGACTTGGCTTGAAGGTTAGAATCAAGTGTATCATGACCTTCTTTTAACAAAGAAAGACCTTCAACAACTTGTTTCTCTAGAGGGTTGAGCTCTTCATCACTGTGCTCATCTATCAGCCTAGTTTGAATCAATTTTCTCCTCTTTACAGTGCCTGTTGAGAGACACCAGAGGTTGGTTTCTTTTTGGATTTTGGTTTGGAAGATTGTGGAATTGAAGGGGATTGGGTGACTTGGGTAGGTGCAGGGGGACTCTCCATTACTTGTTCCTGCACCATTTCACCACCAAAAAATGAGGCATTGTAGATAGAAGGTTTGTAGGTTGAGAGTTTTACCTGCATTACCTGTGGATAGTGCATGGCAGGTAGACTTTTCTTCTTGTCATCAATTCTCTTGATGTCAGAGAATATCCTCCTTTGCTGTTTGTATGCCTGCACACAGCAATCATCTGCCAACTTGGTTGACATATCAGGAATGAAATGGTTGAGGAGAATCATAAGAAATCTATGATAGTAGACTTTCTTCCTCCCCTCTTGCACATTATTTAATTTTGCTCCCATTTGAGTGAGCAATATATCACCAATGTTGATTACTTTGTCAAACAGGAGACTGTAACCAATTTGATAAGTTATAGCAGTAATAGCATCAAAACCACTACACTTACCAGTGAAGCACTTAGCAATTTGATCAAAGAAAAAGGACCATTCTTTCCTTAAGTAAGGCCTAGTTATTTTACTCATGTTATCTAAGCTAGCAGAATAACCTATTGCCTTAAACATGCTTTTAATGTCATCATCAGGAACAGTTTCATCAAAAGGTGTTCTTACAGGCAATTTAAACACAGCATTAAGTACATCGGCAGTTACATCAAATGTAGTGGAGCCAAAGGTAAACATGATTTTACCTGGTTGATCCTGAGAAGGATCAACAACCTGTGCAGAACTCCAAGCCTTTGACACAGCATCCATGTGAATCACTGGTGATGCCTTGAGAATGTAACTGAGCTCAGAGTGCTCCATGAAATCCATCATTGGGAAGTAGTCAGCATCTACTCCTTTCTTATCTCCAAGAGCAGCAACATGATTTGTAGTCATGAAATCAAAGTCCCCAAAAGTGAAAGCAATCGCCTTGGGTCCCCTCAGGACAGTAGAAATGGCAGCCATTGAAGTTGTTGATGTTGAAAGTGATGGAAAAACTTGAAGAAATTAACTAGGGTTCGCAAAAAGCTCTGTGAATATTTTTGCCTTAGAAAATAATTGCAATAAACAAGTGAGTAAATTGTATGAAAAATTTTCTATTTGGTTGAATTGCATACAATACACACGAGTCTACGGTTTATCTCCAGTCAAAAGATAACTGTTACCGTCTATTTCAAGTCAATTGAACCGTTTAAAAGCAATCAGAGTCTGCAGGCGTGAATATTGACCGATTCAGAGTCTAGGCGATATTTTTCTCAGAGTCTACAGACTCTTCGAGTCTACAGGCTCTCAGAGTCTACAGACTTGTCAGAGTCTAAGAACTAGACTCTGTCAAGGTAAAGTACCAAACAAAATTTTGCAATTTTAATTAATCATAGTGTGTTAAGCCAGGGACTATAATTAAAGTACATACCTTGCTTCTTGTAATTTTGATCACTTACAGATTTAACATACCTAATTCACCTACCAGTCTGAGAAAGGTAGATTCATCAAGTGGTTTTGTCAAAATGTCTGCAATCTGTCTGTCAGTTGGAACATAGTGAAGTGTCACAGTGCCATTTTCAACATGTTCTCTAATGAAGTGATACCTGACATCAATGTGCTTTGTTCTGGAGTGTTGGACTGGATTCTCTGTAATTTTAATAGCACTAGTATTATCACAATACATAGGAATATTTGATAATGTTAGTCCATAATCAAGTAATTGATTTCTCATCCACAGAATTTGAGCACAGCAACTTCCAGCTGCAATGTATTCAGCCTCAGCTGTTGAGGTGGATACTGTTTGTTGTTTCTTGCTAAACTAAGAAATTAATCTGTTGCCAAGAAACTGGCATTGTCCTGTTGTGCTTTTCCTGTCTACTTTGCATCTTGCATAGTCAGAATCTGAATAACCAATTAGTGAAAAATCTGACTCTCTAGGATACCAAAGTCCAAGAGTTTGTGCCCCCTTGAGATATCTAAAAATTCTTTTCACAGCTATTAAATGTGATTCTCTAGGGTCAGCTTGAAATCTAGCACACAGACAAGTTGCAAACATTATATCTGGTCTACTAGCAGTTAAATATAACAATGAGCCAATCATACCTCTGTAGCTAGTGTTGTTAACTTTCTTACCCTTTGGGTCAGAGTCTAGCTTTGTGGCAGTTAACATGGGAGTTTTAGCAGTTGCAGAGTCTTGCATATCAAACTTCTTCAACAGTTCTCTTACATACTTTGTTTGATTGATGAAAATTCCATCATCATTCTGTTTGACTTGAAGCCCCAAAAAGAAGTTTAATTCTCCCATCATACTCATTTCATAATTTGACTGCATTAGTTGACTAAACTTTTCACAGAGTTTATCATTAGTAGATCAAAATATAATATCATCAACATAAATTTGGACAAGCAAAATATCACCTTTACATTTTCTAATAAAGAGAGTTTTGTCAATGGTACCTCTTGTGAATTCATTTTCCAGAAGAAATTTTGAAAGAGTTTCATACCATGCTCTAGGTGCTTGCTTCAATCCATATAGTGCCTTGTCTAACCTGTAAACATGATCAGGAAACTTTGGATCAACAAATCCTGGTGGTTGCTCCACATAGACTTCTTCTTCCAATTCTCCATTTAAGAAGGCACTTTTCACATCCATCTGATACACCTTGAATTTTGAATGAGCTGCAAAGGCAAGAAACATTCTGATAGCTTCCAATCTTGCTACTGGTGCAAAAGTTTCATCATAGTCAATTCCTTCCTCATGTGAGTATCCTTTTGCAACTAGCCTTGCTTTGTTTCTTACTACAGTTCCATTCTCATTAAGTTTGTTTCTGTAAACCCATTTTGCACAAACAACAGATCTATTTCTAGGTCTTGGTACTAGTTTCCACACTTTATTTCTCTCAAATTCATTCAATTCTTCTTGCATTGCAATAATCCAATCAGGGTCTTGCAAGGCTTCCTCAATTTTCTTGGGTTCATTCTTTGAGAGAAAACAGCTATAAAGACATTCATTTTGAGTGGCTGTTCTTGTTTGTACACCACTCTCAGGGTCACCAATTATTAAGTCAGGAGTGTGATCCCTTGTCCATTTTCTAGCTGGTGGAAGATTGGTTCTTGAACTTGAAGCTCCCCCTAAGTCATTTGCATCTTCTGTATTTGAGTGAAATTCAAATGAAGAGGCTCCCCCTAAATTGCTTGACTCTGACAAGGTTTCAGAGTTGCTTGATCCAGACCCTGATGAATTAGACTCTGTCTGTCTAGACTCTGTCTGTCTAGACTCTGTCTGGGTAGACCCTGACCTGTTAGACTCTGAATTATTTGGAGTTGAATTTTATGACTCCCCCTCAGAGTGTGCAGATTTCTGTGTTGGTTCAGGAGTTGTTTGAGGGTCTTCATCCTCTTCTTCTTCATTTATCTCAGAACTTTTTAGATTTTCAAATTCCAGTGTAGTAGACTCTGACTCATCCTGCAATCCTGTAAACTTTTTATCATCAAATGCAACATGCATAGATTCCATAACAATTTTGGTTCTGAGATTAAACACTCTGAATGCTTTTGTGTTTGATGCATATCCAAGAAAAATTGACTCATCTGCCTTGGCTTCAAATTTGCTTAGATTTTCAGGATGTACTTTCAGTACATAACACTTGCATCCAAATATGTGAAAGTGTTTCACACTTGGCTTCTTGTTCTTTATCATTTCATAGGGAGTCTTTCCATGCATGTTTATTAAGGTGCAGTTTTGAGTGAAACATGCTGTATTGACTGCCTCTGCCCAAAAATAGACTGGTAGCTTAGATTCTGCCAGCATTGTTCTGGCAGCTTCTATGAGTGTTCTATTCTTTCTCTCCACAACTCCATTTTGTTGAGGAGTTCCTGGTGCAGAAAATTGTTGAGTAATTCCCTTTGATGCACAGTAGTCCTCCATGATTGAATTCTTGAATTCAGTACCATTGTCACTCCTTAGAATTTTAACTGTTTTTGTTGATTTCCTTTCCAGAAAGGTGATATGGTCTTTTATGTGTTGTGGAGCTTCATCCTTTGAATGTAGAAAGAAAACCCATGTGAATCTTGTAAAATCATCTACAATAACAAGAGTATATTTCCTTTTGTTAATTGACATAACATTTACTGGACCAAATAAATCAAGATGCAATAAATAAAAGGGTTCAGAAATGGTGTTAATTGTCTTGCTCTTGAAGGATGATTTTCTTTGCTTCCCAAGTTGACATGCTTCACAAAGTCCATCTTGCACAAAATCAACCTGTGGTAATCCTCTTACAAGATTCTGTTTAACCAACTTATTGAGTGTTTTGAAGTTGATGTGTGACAGTTTCTTGTGCCATTTCCAGCTTTCTTCTGTTGAGGCCTTGCTATATAGACATGTGATTTCACTGTGTATGCAATCCTCCAAGCTGGCTTCATAAATGTTACCATGCCTAAGTCCTTTGAAAACCACAATGCCTGTTTCTTTGTGAGTCACAAGACACTCTTTGTTGTGAAAGCCAGTATGGTAACCTTTATCTCCAAGTTGACTTATGCTTATTAAATTATGCCTTAAGCCATCAACTAGAGCTACTTGTTCAATGATGACATTCCCAAGTACAATCTTACCATATCCCAATGTTTGTCCTTTGTTGCCATCTCCAAAGGATACTTCTGGGCCAGCCATTTCCACAAAGTCTGTAAGCAGGGATTTCTTTCCAGTCATGTGTCCTGAGCATCCACTGTCCAGGATTAGGGTTACATTCTTTACTCTGGTTCCCTGCATACATAAAGCAACTAGTTAGATGTTTTGAGGACCCAAACAGTTTTGGATCCTTTTCTACTAACTTTAGGAGAAGCAGGCTTTACAATTTTCACCTTTGATTTACCTGTCTCTTTTGTTGCCTTAGACTCTGGTGGAGTCTTGACATTGTCATACCAACTTTTATCAATAGAAGATTTTAGCTCATAAAAATTATAATACAAGTCATGATAGTCCTTACACATATAGATAGAATGAAATATGCTACTACAGTGATAACATGGTTTCTGTGGTATGTAGTGACTTTTTAGAGTCTGTGAAGGATTAGACTCTGATTTCTTCTCAATCTTTGCTTTACAATCTATAGCCAAATGGTTGTGGTTGCCACATCTATAACACTTCTTTCTAGGAGCATTAGGATCCTTTTGGTAATTGTTTGCCTTATTAATTCCTTCCTTACCATTCCTATTTCTCCTAGTTTTGGTAGACTCTGATAAGTTTTCTAGCCTTTCTTTTAATTTTGACTTAGACAAGTACCCTATGTTTATAATTTTCTTAGAGTTATTTGCCCCTGTTTCATCTGTCTTTTTGTCAACAACAGGGGGACTATTGACAGATGAGTTTGTGGCTTCAGTTTTTTCTTTAGGGATCACAAACTTAACAGGAACAAATGTACTTTTGTCTTTAATCTTATTAATTTTGCTAGTTTCTTCATTGTTATCATTCTCAACAATAGGTCTTTTGTCTTGACTCTTGTCATAGCCTAGACCAGCAGTTTGACACACGTTTTGATTATTGAGAATTTCTCGAACTTTTCTTCCAGAGTCTGTCCAAACTTTAAACTTAAGCCTTTCTTCTTCTAGTTCTTTCCTAACATAGTCATAGGCTTTCAAAATTTCAGTGTAGTTATGACTATATTTCTCAGAATCCTTTTTGTATTGTTCCATTAATAATAACTCAGATTCTACATGAAAATTCCTTTTAGTTAAGGCTAAATTTTCTTCTCTCAACCTTTCACTTTCACTAGTGAGAGACCTACATGTTGTCATTATTTTATTAACCTCACTTTTCACAATCTCTATGCCATCAGAGTATAAATTAATTAAGGATTCAGGAGTAAAGATTGATACCTGAGTTTTAGGAGATGAGGGTTCTTTGGGAGATTGTGATTTTCTTGAGGAGGATGCCATCAGTGCTAGATTTTCATAATCAATTTCATCCTCTGAGCTTGAATCTGCCCAATCCTTTCCAGTTGATAGAAGTGCTTTTCCTTTTCCTTGACTTTTTGACTTTCTGCATTCACTAGCAAAGTGGCCCAATATTCCACAGTTGAAACATTTGACCTTTGCTTTGTCAAGTTTGATTATTGTACTCTTGCTCTTCTCAACCTTCTCATCTTCCTTCTTGAATGATGGCCTCTTGCTAAATTTTCCAGTTCTTTTGTTAAATTTCATTCTTTTGAAATTTTTTGCAAACATAGCCATCATTTGACTTAGGTCAATCTCTTCATCAGAATCAGAGTCTGTGTCAATAGACTCTGACTCCACAACAGCTTTACCCTTCTTCCTTGAATCCTTGATTCTAGCTTCTGTGGGTTGTTCCTGTTGTTCTTTCTCAGACTCTAGTAAGAGTGCCACAGATTTTGTCTTCACAGACTTCTTATTCTTCCTCTGTTGCATCTCCAAATCATATGTCTTGAGTCTGCCATACAATTCTTCTAGAGTTAGTTCATCCAAATCTCTAGCTTCTCTTATGGCTGTAGTCTTATTGTCCCACTCTTCAGGAAGTGCTCTCAGAAACTTGGTATTCGTATCTTCAGAATCATAAACCTTACCAAGCATAGCCATCTCATTCAAGAGTTTTGTAAACCTATCATACATCTCAGTGATAGATTCTCCAGATTTTGCTTCAAAGTACTCATACTCTTGAATGAGCAAAGACCTAGCATTCTTCTTGACATCTTTAGTCCCTTGACAGTGCACCCCAAGTTTTGTCCACATCTCCTTAGCAGTCTTGCATGATATGACACAGTTAGTTAGAACAGAATCTAAACTGTTAAAGAGAATGTTCTTTACTTTTGCCTCCTTAAGGACATTTTCTTTGTCCTCTTTTGTCCATTCAGCCTTTGGTTTCTCAACGAGGTGTTCTTCAGTTATTTTTCCTTCCTCATTGATTTGAGGCACAATTTTTAAGGGCACAAAGGGTCCTTCATTAATCCTGTCAAGATAGTCAGGGTCTGTTGCTTCCAGATGGTGCAGCATCTTAACCTTCCAGTGGGTGAACTCGTTTCTCTTAAGCATATGAATCTTAGAATTGCCATCTTTGTTTCCAGACATCTTTGATCGATTTTAAACGTTAGGCTCTGATACCAATTGTTTTCCCAGTTGCACAAGTAGAAGGGGGGGTTGAATACTTGTGTGTCTTTTCTGCCCGATTTAAAATCAAATTAATAACAAACTCAAACACGAAGATATGAATAAGAACTGTTTTGTATTATTGATTTGTGAATACAAAACTCTCCTAGGATGTACACAAACCCTAGCAGCTTCTCTGTGTTTATCACAGCAACTCTCTCTATTTCTATGCTCTCACAAAATTTCACTCAGATAATTATGCTTCGACTTCCACACCTTTACAATTAGGTTACATAGAGTTTATATAGAGAGCTGCCTATCAACTAATAACAGAAAGTAAAATTACAATAGGAATAAAATCCCTAATTATTAGTTGACAGCTTCCTTAATTTTCGCTTTCCTTCCCATAGCATATCTGCAATATATTTGTTTTGATCTTCGAAGATTTTCCTTGAAACTAGCTGTTTGAATCAACCGAATACTCATCTCCTTTAAGCTTCGAGAAGTCAGGCTGTGAGCTAATCAATCGAGTACTTGTGAGACTTCTCGATTGGTAAATATCCGTTAATGACTTCTCGATCAATAAATATCCGTTGATGAGTTCTCGATCAGGAAATATCCGTTGATGAGTATATATCCGTTGATGAGTTCTCGATTAATAAATATCAGTTGATGACTTGAGTTCTCGATTGATAAATATCAGTTGATGACTTGAGTTCTCGATTGATAAATATCAGTTGATGACTTGAGTTCTCGATTGATAAATATCAGTTGATGACTTGAGTTCTCGATTGATAAATATCAGTTAATGACTTCTCGATCGATGACTTCTCGATTGGCTTTATCAGTCGATGGCTTATTATCAGTTGATGACTTATCGATCGATATTTATCAGTCGATTGCTTCTTGTAGATAGATATCCGTTGATTGATTTTTGCAGATAGACTGTGCTAAATCCTGTTCTAGTATTTTGTACATCATCAAATTATTATATTCCTAACAAGAGAATTAAAATATTCCTTAGAATCAATTGTTCAAGCTATAAAGCATTTGTAATAACAGTTGATTCAATTCTAACCTTGTAAAAACAACTAGATTTTCTAACCTAGATTATTTGAGCAATCAATTTACTGGTGGAATACAAAATCCACCAAATTTTTTTTATATGAGTGTTCAAAGTTTCCATTTCATATTCTATCTGTTTTCAACATTACTTCTCAAACATTCAAACAAACAAGAACAAATATTAAACTTATAAATTGCCCTTCTATAAATATATTGGCATTGTTCTAGGAAATAATAATAAAATATTCAATATTTATGCATAAATGAGTTTCTTGAAGGACTTATTTGTGTAAAACAAAACTCATTATTTTATTCTTCTGTTAATATATAAATAAATTTAAGAATTCAAACATTGGGAATGAATAATTCCATCAAAATTAATAATAAAAATTGAAATATATATTATCAATAAATCATATATGCAATTTAAAAACATATACTTTCTCTAAATATATTTAATCATTTGAATTAAAAAAATTATACATATAAAAGGAGATATATATAAATTGAATTTGACCCCATTTATGTGACTTTAACCCTACTTGTTTTTAATTGTAGTTGATTAATAATCGTTGGATGTTAAATTTGAACAAATCTGGACCATACATACAAATATAGTGTGATACTATGTGGCCGTTTGAGGTTCCTTAAACTTAAAATAAGTTATTTATTTCATATTTTTTTTACATATTTTTTGAAAAGATAAATATTTATTTTAGAATTTTAAAACCAAATATTATTTTCAAAATAAAAAATAAGTTACTTATTTTCAGAAAAAGTACATACATGCCTACTTTTTTCGAAAATAAGTAGTTACCAACAAGGCGTATATATTATACTTATTATTAACTTTAGGGTTTTTATAATCAATTCGCCGCTTTTTTTTCTCCATTTTTTCCTCTCTCGAGTTCTCTTTCCTTATCGTCAATTTCTGATTTTTTTTCAATGACTTTTTAGTAAAATTAATCATCTTAGATCTTTAAGATGTTGTTTTATAGATTTATGTTTGTATTAATTTTGAATTTTACTTGATCTATTATTTTTTGCGTGATATATTGGATTTTTTTCAAAAATTCGCATAAGTTTTCGTATCATGTCCGGAGAATACTTCACATCCAGATTGCTATCGATTTGAATTGGTAAGTTGTCTATATCAATATATACTATGTATATCAATATTTAACAAATTAATATATATGAATGGACATATACATAAGAGTTATAATTTTAGGTGAGTAATTCATATTCATCCAATTATATCAGATGGATTTGAATTTACCAATTGCATTATACAAATTTGGATACATACTTATCCAATTTTTACTTAATATATAATATTTTGAGTTCGGTTTTTTTGTTTTAATTTTGCATTAAAGATCTAGTTTGACCACAATTCGATCAATTCTTATTTGTTGATTTATATTTTTTCCGTTATTGTAATACACAAGTTTCTACTTTTTTGATATGCATTTCTTCCAAAAAAAATTATATCATTTTTTATAATATTTTTTATTTGATTAATATAAATATTGTTGTAAAAGTTAATTACTATTTTTTTATTTTAACGTTTTTTTAATAATACTTGCAGGAAACAATGAAGAGAATGCTCCCGATCCCAATGATTTATCATTTGCAGGTAATATGTTTTTTAAAGTTTAATATATCTTTTCAATACTTATAGAGTATACTGTAAATATACAAAAGCGACATCAGTTGAATAGTAGTTGCATGCATAATTATTGAGAATAAAGAGTAATCTATGGATACTAATATTCAAATACATAATGTAGTCATTACAAAGTAGCTGTATAAAACTAAGATACAAAAAATTATCAATTTACAAGTCTAACTGTATGTAATATGATCATAGAGCAATACCTATAGGCTTAATACTTAATATTGGGCCTATTATGATAGTATCGTTATATATGCAGTGTTTGACTATTGTTGACTATTTAATAGTATAAATACTGTCTGTAACAGACTTATGTTGGACCTATTACGCTAGTATTGTTACGTTTGCGGTGTTTGATTATTGTTAACTAGTTGTATAAATATCGTCTCTGACAAACTTATATATGGTCTATTATGATAGTATTGTTACATTTACGGTGTTTGACTATTGTTTACTAGTTATTCGTATAAATATTGTTTCTCCCGGTCGCTGGAGCCTTGGTGTGTCCTCCGATTATGAGTGCGTTCTTCGGCTCCAACCCTGATTTGTTCCCCGATCATGTTATTGCGACATTCTTTTTCCTTAGTTGCAAAGACATCCTCCTTCTAACCCCAATTTGTTGATGGAAAAATATGAGAATCAATAGAAATTGAGATTTTACTGAAAAAAGATCAAACAAGACTGGATATCACCACTATGTGGCAGTTTGTGTATGATTGGGGGGTGACATTGTAAGATTTTGAAATTACTATTGCTGTGTTTATCAGAGAAAATAGGATTTCTCTCTAATAGTTGCTAGTTTTAGATTTTCCAACCCCCACGATGTGTTTACCCATAATATTTATAAGGGATCAAACCCGCGTAGTTTTTGCTGAATTAGAAGTCCGTTAAGAAATTTTTTCCTAATGAAAGTCAAAATCGAAACCTACTTGGAAGAGCTCTCTACATTGATGCTTGTTTGGGCAGGTCAAACCGCAATATAAGGTTGAAGGATTTCATGAATCTGACGTTGACCCGTAAATCATGGACCTAGTCGGTCCACTAGAGTTGTTTCTCGGATAACTTGCTAGAGGTCAACATTAGACCTATTTCGAATGCTGAACATGTTCTAAACTCCCAGATGAGTACAACCCACTTGAACATAGAGAAAATATCTTCAAAGATAAAAACATTATTACTCGAACAGGACGAGTCATCCAAGTCGAGGATAAAAACATTATTACACGAATAAGACGAGACCGGGTTCCCTGATCATGGCCAGGACGCGTCCTTAGATATCACAAGGTGCACCGAGACTGAGCTAGGGAAAGTCTCAATATCTCCTTTAAACACAGTCTAATAATATTTAATATAAATCCAATTCATAAGCTCATATAAGCAATCTTCAAGTGGAAATTTGAGGCATAACAGTATAGAGCCATCTTGGTTCAGTATGAGCTTCATAGTTTTCCCCCCTCCTTTTCTCCATCTTTTTTTTTCGTCCTTTTCAAAAGAAATTAAATTCAAATTTATTATAATAATAACAATAATAATGAATATACGATAGAGTTCATATGTTCTAGTTATTACCTAAATTATTCATTATTTTATAATATTTATAAGTAATTAATTAGGAGACGGACTTGTTGCTAAAAGACCCAAGTTTAATTACTAACAACATTTAAAAATAACATAATATTTATATATTATTTTAAGGATAATAAAAAATAATATAATATTCATTGTATGTTAGAAAATAGTAAATCACTTATGCTGATGTGCTAGTTTCTCTTGCTAATTCATGTATATATAGCCTGATAGGCTGTGATCAGATGCACTTTGGGGATTATTTGTGTCCGAGGCCATTAATAGCACTGGCATTGGAACTCATGCAGGTATTGCTTCCCTTCTTGTAATGGCTCAGTTCGTGGCAAAAGTAAGTTTCTGAACTTGATGTAAATTTAACTATTTAAGGGGTCGCTTGTTTAGGTATCAAATATGAGATTCGTTTATTTTAAATTTATGTTAGCTAGGTGTTAATTGTGAGTTTTCAAATTTATGTTTATGTTGCATGCAACTCTAGCCTGGATACTAGAGAAATCAGTTTGATATTAGAAATTAAGAGAAGAGAAGAATGGCACAAGTTTATTTTAAGTTGCCCCTCATTACCAACTATTATGTTTCAGCTACATTAATCACTACACTTGCATCGTATCTGGAAGTTTATTTTCTATCTATCTCTCTGTTTCTGTTTCTCAGACAAAATTATCGAATGCCTTGTTTTATTATTGAAGTCAGTTTTATATCGAACTACTGTTTATCAAGCAATTTGAATCTTTTTAGGTCTTATTGATGTATTTTTAATAATTTGCTCACACTGATTTGTTTCCAGATAATTTCGGAAAATGATTTGTGCTTTGATGCAAATCTTATACTAGAAGATTGCCAATACTGGCGGTTAATAACCAATTTCTTCTACCTCCATGAGATGGGTAAATATGGCTCTCTTCGCTTTCAATTTTGTAATTTGTAGCTTATAGTTTATGTCTGGGTTATGATGGCGTTCGATCTAGTACAAAATATTGAGAAGTATAGTCATTTCAAATTGTTGTCAACTGGAAATAGATTTGAGTTATTTCCGGTATCTCAACATAACAACATAATAGATTTTATGGCATTTCTAGCTGTCGTCACCATCACTACACAGTCTGCCTGATTTTTGGACCAGTTCAGCTCTCTGTCTTTTTATCATAATTTTGCAATTGAGTAATATCTATGCATACAATTTCATGGCATCTTGAGAAGGGAATATTAATGATGGTAACTCATAACATATGAGATATTACATGTAGAAGTTTTATTATTGTTAATTATGTACATGTTCTTATAGTGTTGGAACTTTTGATTAATTATCTGTTCCGGTTAACTCATTAGAATTTTCCTGTTATGATATGCATGTTCTGACAAAAATGTCGTAAAGCTCTAATTTTCAACCAACAATTGTATGTTTTATCATCAGCCACCTAATTGTTTTAGACTGTTGAAATTGTGCTTTCAGACTTCGAGTTTGTGCTCCACTTGTTCCTTCTTTGTCAGTACCTTAAGCTTCTTGAAGAGACCTCTTTCAGGGGTAGAAAGGGTGATTTTCTGTACATGCTCTTATTTGGTGGAGCTCACTTAACCGTGACTGCTTTCATTGGGGAATGCTACCTTACATGGCTGATAGTTTTGAAAATTAAAACAGATTTCTAAGCAGTTCGCTAATATTCATGCTGGCAAGTCATATTATCCTGTAATACATAGAAAATGCACTCATATTTACTGTTGTACATAAGCAGCTTCTTATATTATAAAATTCTTCACCATGCAGGTTTATATATGTAGTAGGCAATATCCATATTACCAAATGAGTACCTTGGGATTCACGTTCTCAGCTGCTTACTTCCTATGGGTGAGTGTTCATTGTTATGACAATTATGATCTTTTAAAACGAGTAGAGGTGTCTTTTGCATAGTTAATTACATTAGTTGTTTAAGAGTCTTGGTTAAGTGATCAGCCACCAATTGCTGTCAGTTTAGGCAATTTTGTACAAGTGGAAGAAGAAATAAATTTTTGTGGGGTGAGCTAGTAATGTTTAACCAAATAATTAGAATGAATGCTGCTTTTGCTGCTCCGAGTTTCAATAACCGCAGGTGGTAGTGGCACGAGTGCCCAGTGGTCGACTATGTTAAGCTAAAGTTTTGCATTATATGGACAAAGTTTCCAAAAAGCTCATCCAAGTCTGATCATTTCATTTGTGAGTCTTGTCTATCTGAAGTATATCATATCTGTGTCATCCCAGATCTTACTTGATCTATTGTACTGCAAATTTTATAACTACTACCTAAAATTCTCTATATATACTAAATTGTCACAAGGATAGACAATTTTTATCTATTCATTACATGTAATAGATTGGCTATATACATTGTTCCCATAATAATGTAAATGCATTTTCCTATGATAATATTTTTGCTCTTTAAAAAGGTTATACACTGAGACTTGTATTATCAGTATAGTTTAGCTGCTGTCTGTTTAGCCTGGTGAGAAAAGTTTATACTATACTTACTTACAATTTATCCTTACAAATTTGATATCTGATTTCAGGGCTTCTGGCTGGTTGTACATATATTAGTAATATATACTTCTACTTGTATTACATCTTTCCAAGGCTGGCAGGCTTTCGAACCTTCATTAGTCATTTATTTCAAATGACCCTGTGTATGTTGCTGCTCCACGTGCAGAGGAAAGATCGGAAAACAATGTAAATATAAAAAATTGTACATATGTATGTGGTTGTTCAATATCAGAAACTAAGAATTTTGTCATATTACATATGTATTAACAAAATGTATAAATACGTATATTGTTAAGCTATTATGTTTTTCTTTTATTATGTGCGAATAAATGTGTTTATACGCGCTTATTGGAGGAAGATAGCAGGGTCGGATTGGATTCGGGCTTTTTGCCGCCCACCTAAAAATATAAGGCTTGTTGAAGGTTTTAATCCCGACACGATTTGAAATATGTTTTTTCAGACTTTTTTTAGATTAGATCGAATCAGATTTTCAAGTTCCTGTTGTACATCTTTACTGCGACGGTTGCTATGTGACGTTATATTTATATATAATTGTTATATTAATGTAATATAATATTATAATTTGACCTGTTTAATAAATTTGTTAGGTATGTTATTTATTGAACTATTTAATATTTTACTTTCAATTGATAACTCCAAAATTATGTATGGTATTTTAGTTGATTATAATTCATGTAAATTTACTACTTCACATTACCCATAATTTAAATACTCAATTTTATCTAAATTATAAAAGAAAAATAATAAAAAAATCAATATACACTCAATAATATATAAATTTTATAATTTTAAAAAACAAGCAGTGCAATTTGTTTATATCTAAGAAATGTAAATTTTATTTTATTACAAATTATTTCAATTTTATTTTATATTAATTATTAATTTAGGAAATGTAAACTTCTAAAATTTTTGAACAGGGCCCCTGCAGGCTTCGTCCCGTCCCTGTGGATAGGCATCAAGTATTAAAAGTTTTGAGCAAGTCCGAAATTGATCCGTCAGCAACACAGATAACTGATAAGCGTTACTTGCATGCAATACCAGTTACTTTATCACATCATCCCCTTGTCACTAGTCATCACTCATCATACTGGATAAACATTACTCACTCTGTCCCATTTGATTCTTAACAATTTTCAAATTATGGGTGTTATTTTTTGAAAAATATTAAGAATCAATTTGGACGGAGTATGTATGTTGCATGTAACTCTAGCTCTGGATACTTCCAACACATTTATACTCATTCTATACGTATTTATATTTGGAGAGCGGGGCGATTCACTTCGATTTTGTCCAAAAACTGCATCTAAAATCACATATCTTTGATTTTAAAATTAAATTTTAAAACCTGTTTTTTAAGAAAGCATGTCAACAACTAACAATATACATTTTATTAACAAATCATCTCAAAAACATAACTTATACTTAAAAATACCATTGGTCTTGCTTGGATCACCGTTTTTTATCCGTGAACTCAATAACCCCGAAACTCCTTATTCGATCTTGATTTATATATTTATAATTAGCAAACACGCTCGGACAAGTAACACTAAAAATTGTGTTCTGCGTGCCGACATTGTCAACAGATGTTACTTCATCACAACATCATACCTGAACAGATGGTTATGTTGCATGCAACTCCTCAGGATACTTCCAATACATTTATGCTCATCCTCTATATTAATCCACGTACGTACTTATCTATATACATAAATATACATTACATATCCTGTATATCAGGTTTATGCATCTTGCCCCAACAGTTGTAAAACTAAAAAAAATCAGTTTGAATCTGCTTGAAATTAGAAATCAAGAAAAAAAGAAGAATGGCACAAGTTTATTTTAAGTTACCCCTCATCACACACTATTATGTTTCAGCTATATTAATCACTACAATTGCTTCCTATCTTGAAGTATATTTTCCATCTCTCTGTTTCTGTTTCTGTCACAAAATTATCGAATGTGTTAGTTTTATTATTTAAGTTAGTTTTATATCGAACGACTGTTTATCAATCGATTTGAATCTTTTTAGGTCTTATTGATGTATTTCTAATTATTTGCTCACACTGACATTTTTTTTGTGCAGATAATTTCGGTAAATGATTTATGCTTTGATGCAACTCTTATACTAAATGATTGCCAATACTGGCGATTAATAACCAATTTCTTCTACCTCCGGGAGATGGGTAAATATGGCTCTCTTCGCTTTCAATTTTGTAATTTGTATTTTATAGTTTCTGTCTTGGATATGATAGTGTTCGATCTAGTAGAATATATTAGGAAGTGTAGTTAATTTAATTTGTTGTGAATTGAAAATAGATTCTAGTGGGTCAAAATAAAAATAAAAATAGATTCTAGTTATTTCCGGTACCTCAACATAACGACATTATAATATATGTGATATCGACAGTAGGCTAGTAGACTGTAGTTCCACCAGGCATCTGAACCCTGAGACAACTAAACTTGTCATGATCTTGTAGTTCACAATGTTTCTTTATGCAATTTTAATCAAGCGGTATGTTAATTTGTCGTGATCTTGCAATTATTTCACAGACTTTATTTGCCAACTCAATAAAGGACATTTATTTTTCGTGATCTTACAATTTAAAATATTTTTTCCTGCCATCTCAATACACGACATTCTAAGTTGTCATGGCATGATCTTTCATTTCACAGTTTTTTTTCCTGCCATTTCTACATACGACATTTTATTTTGTCGTAATCTTTCAATTTACAATATTTTTTCTGTCATCTCAATAATTGAAATTTAAATTTGTCGGGATGATGACTTTAGACAATAGTTATTTTAGCTGCCTAGCATAATGGAATGACATTATCAAACAAATGGACATGCATGCTATGTCTGGAATCGATCACTAATGCACTGGAATAAAATTTAGTTGCTGAATTATCTAAAGGCACAAGTGTAAATGTTTTCAGCTAATTAACCATTGATATATTGCAGTACTTGTATTGATGACTCTCTGTCATCGTGTTTGTTAAATTCCGTCTTTTCAATTATGCATCGTTTGTCCATTTAGTAAAATTCCATGCATCTGCATAATATAGTTGTAGTTGGGTTTTTATGGAGTTTCTACATATCCTCACCATTCACTAAGTCTGCCTGATTTTTGGACTAGTAATTATTAATCTCTTTGTCTTTTCTTTTTAATTTTACAATTGATCAATATCTATGCATACAATTTCAGGGTATCATGAGAAGGGAATATTAATGACGGTAGCTCATAACATATGAGATACTACATCTAGAAGTTTTATTATTGTTAATTACGAACATGTTCTGACAGTGTTGGACTTTTTGATTAATTATCTGTTCCAGTTAACTTATTAAAATTTTCCTGTTATGATGTGCATGTTCTGACAAAAATGTCGTAAAGCTCTAATTTTTAACCTACAATTGTATGTTTTATCATCATCCACCTAATTGTTCTAACCAGTTGAAATTGTGCTTTCAGACTCCGAGTTTGTGCTCCACTTGTTCCTTCTGTCTCAGTACCTTAAGCTTCTTGAAGAGACCTCTTTCAGGGGTAGAAAGGATGATTTTCTCTACATGCTCTTAGTTGGTGGAGCTCTTTTAACCTTGACTGCTTTCATTGGGGGAATGCTACCTCACATGGCTGATAGTTTTGCAAAGAACAGATTCCTAAGCAATTCGCTGATATTCATGCTGGCAAGTCATATTATCCTGTAATACATAGAAAATGCATATTTGCTGTTGTACATAAGCAGCTTCTTATATTATAAAACAAAATTCTTTACCGTGCAGGTTTATGTATGGAGCAGGCAATATCCACATTACCAAATAAGTATCTTGGGCTTTACTTTCCCAGCTGCTTACTTCCCATGGGTGAGTGTTCATCGTTATGACAATGATGATCTCTTAAAACTAGTATGGGTGTCTTTTGCATAGTTACACTGGTTGTCTAAGGGTCTTGGTTAACCAATTAATTAGTGTCAGTTTAGGCAAAATTAGGTATAAATGGAAAGACATAAATTTTCGTGGGGTGAGCTTGTAATGTTTAACCAATTAGTTACAATAAATGCTTCTTTGTCGCTCCCACTTTCAATATCCAGAGGTGGTAGTGCTATGAGTGGTGCACTAATTAAGTTGGTAAGCTAAAGTTTTGCATTATATGGACAAAGTTTCCAAAAGCTCATGCAAGTCCGATCATTTGATCAGTTGTGAATATTGTCTGTTTGGAGTGTATCTGTGTCATATTAGATCTTACTTGCTCTACTGTACTGCTAATTTTATAACTACCACCTAAAATTCTCTATATATACTAAACCGTGTCACAGCGAAACTGAGTGTTTCATATTATTTTTTTCTTTCAGCTAGTCCTTTTTTTTACCTGAATTATTAAAAAATTATGACGTTTTTAGCAATTGATTAATTACATGTAATAAATTGACTATATACATTGCTCCCATAATGTAAGGGTATTTTCCTATGATAATATCTTTGCTCTTTAAAAAGGTTATGGCAGTCCTATTGAGGTGGCAAAGACGTAAAAGTATTCAACTTTGTGATTGTAACAGTATGCTGGTTCTTTACCATTTCAAGTATTGTAGTTTAATATTGTTGTTTCGATGTTTTTGTGCAGATTATTTTCGGAATATATGGCTTGAGTGGCCCTGATGGTTGTGCATATCTACTGGTATGTATAAAGTATATTTTGATAATGTCTATCTGCAATTGCAAGTATCTGGTTAGCAAAGTAACTGCTTATGTTGTTCAAAATCAAAGAAGTGCTTTGTGCTCCTACTTTAGCAGAACTTATAGGAAATATTCTGAATCTTTTTAAAGTTGCAAGAATTGCAGATTTGAGGAACACATACCATTTAAGATAAAAAAATTATAACTTTTACGGCAGATCGTCTGCACTAACATTTTAACTTTTGAATTTAAACTGAACCAATATACACTGGTCATGTGGTATATAATGGTATAAATACAGAAAAAACAGGATATAATTTCTATCAAAAGAAAATGGGTAGCTCAGATTTACTTTGGCATAAATTTTATCATATTTTGTTTATAAACAAGAGACTTGTATTATCAGTAGTTTAGCTGCTGTCTGTTTAGCCTAGTGAGTAGTGCCCAAAGTATATACTATAGTTACTTACAATTTATTCTAACAAATTTGATTTCTGATTTCAGGGCTTCCTGGCTGGTTATACATACTTCTACTTCTATTACATCTTTCCAAGGCTGGCAGGCTTTCGACCCCTGAAAACCCCATCCTTCATCAAGTCACTTTTTTCAGATGAGCCTGTGTATGTTGCTACTCCACGTGCAGAGGAAAATCAAGAAGATCCCTAAGATTATGTAAATTTATAAAAAATTGTATATAAATAATTTTGTAACATTACCAATGTAACTAAAAAATGGTATATACAACTTACTTGGAAATTGGTATATATTAACATTTGCGCAACCCTTATACTCCTCCTACTCAGACCTTACTCCACATAAGTGATAAAGGGGTTGTTTCAGTTAGGACCCTGACAATCTAAACAAGATGTAAGTGCATATACATAATTGAAATGTTATCATTTAAATCTGGAGAACAAAGAAAGATCCAATGGAATCGAGTTTGGCATTATAATGCAACCGATCAAGCATAGAACTTGATCAAAATGATGGAAGAATCCAAATGTTAGATCTTTTTCGCTAAAACTCTCAGGTTCTAATATTTGTCATTAATCTATCACAAATCATATTACATTAAGTGTTTTTCTTAATCGAGAATTTCTCATGCCAGTCATACACAAGTGAAAATATAAGACAGGGTAGATATTTCAATGAACCTAGAAATTTATCTACCAGCTTTAGATGTGTTAAATTTTTTTTTTGACTGTTAAATGTGTTATTTGAATCTCTTGCAACTTATATATTCTTGTTTTGTCTGTTTATTATTACAATGCAGACACATTCTGATATATATGCTTTGTCAGGAAAAAAGGGAAAGATCTATTAACGAAAATCTAGGTGCACCCAACAAAATTTAGTTACAGAAAACTTGGGAGATTCTTATATATAAATAGTCATTGCTAGGAGACCATCCAACAATTTAGCTTATCCCCCAACTCTCTCATGTAAATAAAAGAAAAGATAGATAAAAATATAAACACATAGGACAGATATACATCAGAAATACATTCATTTCTGTACATTTAAGAATCAAGATTTCTGGAATTTCTTTAACTTTTTTCTTACACTGTGTTACTATAGAATTGTTCAAAAGGTGATAAAATGAAGAAATTATCTTTAAGGTCAAAGAGTTCTGGGACCTCCTGGATATATAATCATGGAGATGCATTATCCTCCATTGCCCGAAGTGTATCGATGAAAACAGGTTTGTGAAACTTTACATACATTTTTTCAAAGATAGTGTAAGGTTTTTGTAGAGTATCATTTTTTTCAGTGTTATGTATTTGTCAGATTTCTTAAAAAATTTCTTTCCTCTACTTTTTTAACTAATCTGTATTCGTTAGATTTCATATAAGATTTATTTTGCTTCTAGACAGAAAATATGCTCCATTTTTTTATGCACTTCTCATTTGCTTTTGTAGTTGGCAATATAAACCTGTGTACAAATTGAAATTGAGATATAGGTAGAAGGGTTTTGATTCGCAATCTCTCCTTTTACCATGTTAAGTTGCCGCCATCCTTAAACTAAGAGGTCTTAACTGGATATCAATATCTCAACAGTTAGTAAATGTAATATTTTTTATAATCATAATTTGAGTAACTAAGATGATTTGTAAGTGAATATGTGTACATATTCATATTATTGTGGATTCCAATCCCAGAAGTTGCAGATTCCAAATTATTTTGATATATTTTTCTATATTTCTTTCGTATTGCTCATAAAGTTCGCATTTTTCCTGACTTTTGTCTTTCCCCGAGTTTTAAAACAACCAAGTATTAGATAATAAGTTGTGTAAATTATTTTTGCTTGTAAAAATATTTGCCCCCTCTGCTTGAATTCTACCATAAAGGGTGAGGGCGATATCTCTAGAGTAAGAGTCCTTCGTTAATTATCAGGTTATGCATAATATCAAATCTTCATTTGAATATGTTAATAATGCATAATATCGAATTATCAGGTTTTAATAAACAGAGAACGATGAATGGTAGTACACTTAAGCGTGCAAATGCAGATATTACTACTGATGTTTTCGCATTTGGAGAACTTGCTGCAGCAACACAAAATTTCCATCCACAAAAGCTTGTAGGTACAGGAGGATTCGGGAGGGTGTACAAAGGACAGCTCAAGCACAATAATAAAGTCTTTCAACTGTTCTCTTTCTCTGCATTTGCCTTCTGACTTTTGAGTTGTAATGTGGTTTTAATCTTGTGTTTTATGTCCGTCAGATTGTTGCGATAAAACAACTTGATCAGAATGCAGTTCAAGGAACCGGAGAGTTTTTAGAAGAAGTTGTGGCACTAAGTCATGTTCAGCATCCAAACCTTGTCAATCTTATTGGTTACTGCGCTGATGGGCGGCAAAAAATCTTGGTTTATGATTATTTATCCAATGGATCATTAGAAGATCACCTTTTTGGTAAGTTTATAATATGTTAAAGATGTGGATTCCATGAAGTAATCATATATCTTGGGAGTCAAGATTACGGATATATTTGTCTGATATAACCTGACTTGTTAACTTGGGAAAAAAAACTACATGTAAGTCGATTAGTTGATACGCTCAGTCAAATCCCTAACCTTTTAGCCCTGTAGATATCCTTAAGAGGCTGTTGATGTTTCAAGCCTCTCTGGCGTTTTCATTTCCAAATGTTTCTGAATTTGTAGGGCTTTTTAATAAGGGCTGATTTATTGTCTATACTGTTTTCAGAGGTTTCTGGAAAAAGGCCTCCTCTTGATTGGCACAATAGGATGAAAATAGCGAAGGGAGCAGCTCAAGGACTAGAGTATTTACATGATACTACCAACACTCCAATTGTTTATAGAAATTTCAAAGCATCAAGAATTTTACTAGATGATGAATTCAATGCTAAGCTCACAGATTTTGGAGTCTCTAAGTTGGGTCTAACCGGGGAAAAAGATCACGTGTCTATGGCGTTGATGGAAACCTATGGCTATTGTGCACCAGAGTATATGCAGACAGGTGAACCGACATCTAAGTCAGATGTCTATAGCTTCGGAGTTGTGTTGCTTGAAATTCTATCAGGACGAAAAGCTATTGATACCACAAAGCCAACAGAGGAGCAAAATTTAGTTTCTTGGGTAGGGATAATATATAACCTCCGAGCCACTAGAATGTTTTGTTCTAGCTTCTGATAATACTTTTTCAAATGCTCGCATTTTATAGAATTACCTTGTGCCAACTTACGCTATTATTGTATGAATTTGCAGGCACAGCCAATATTTAAGGACAGAAAAAAGTTTAGATTAATTGCTGATCCCTTGCTTAATGATAAATATCCAGTGAAGGGTCTTTACCAAGCTCTAGCTATGGCAGCTATGTGTCTACAAGAAGAAGCTAATACCAGACCTATGATTGCTGATGTTGCCACTGCTTTGGAGTACTTGCTCACTGAAATTTTTGAAAACAATGACATAATTAGCATGTCGGACGATGAACTACTAGCTTCAGAATTTGGGATACAAGATGCTGGTACTTCGTTACAGCCACAAGCTAATGCATAAGATAATCATCAACAACGATATAGAAAATACTTGTATATTATTGACAACAATGAAAGATATATTATTTGACAAGATACAATCAAGTATATATATATAGGTATTAATAGTGCCGAGCTTGAAGGTTCTTGTACAGGTAGTACGTATATCTTCAACAACTAAGCACTTAGCCCGAAGGTGAGAACTACTAATGTTATTCTTACTTTCTCTTATCAAGAAATAAAGTTCAAGACATGATTTAACTTCACAAGAAGCAAGACTATCTTTTTCCATTATGGCTGAATTCGACTCATTGAAAATAATCAATATCTTTCTTGACAGGTGATGCACTTATTCCTATGTTCAACAAACTTAGCGAAATCTGTAGCCTTTATGTAGCATTGATGATTCAAAATTACATAAAAGAATACCATGGGCTTCTTGAATATAGGAGACTTTGTCTGTGTCTGTTTGTGTTTTCTTGCTATTCTCTTGAGAGTTTTGTAACCGGGATTGCTTTACAAGGATCGCCATATTTTTGGGCACTCAGGGTCATGTAATTAATATCTTTATACTTAACAACTATCCCATAGATGACATAACACATCCTCAGTTCAGTGCAATATTTTTTAAAGCTCTACGGTGAGCAATTAAAATAGGTCGATGAAAGCTGTGCAAGGCCACTAATGCATCATCAGCAAACTGGATGATTTTTCCAACAGATTACAAAACTTACAAAAATTCATAACCCTGCATGAATTTTGGTCAAATAGGGATCGTTTTCATAGTGTATCGTTTGCTGTATAAATGGCTCTCCTTCACTCACTGAACAACCAGCTAGTGAGTTAGAAATTAAACCAGTACTCCAACTGGCAACTGTGTGTCATCTCATAAGTTGACATTTATCTCAATTTGCATGAGTCCCCCCACAAAAAAAAGCTATTTATATAACCTCTGGCAGAAACGTAAGCGCGGCTTTCCTATTGCAGCCGATGAATTACTACTTGGTAGGTGACTCATTAAACTCGAGTAATAAAAGCATTTACCAATACTGCTCTTTTAGAGCTAAACATCACGATTCCGAAAAGTAGAATCATGCTAGACGACCACATGAAATTGCATTTTACTTGTATTTCCAACGCTAAAAGAACTAGCACATATATTTCTTCATGTTAGATTAGATGGTTCTTCATGTGAAAAAATCTTGATTAACCATACATTCGAGAATTTTTTTCTAAGCTTATTCAGTTAGTTTTATGCTTTCTGTATGTTTTAGTCCCTCGCACTGCCATCACGGCTTCACCTCAGGTAGTTTCCTCAGTTAATAAAATATTTTGAGCATAAAATTGCAGACTATTATTGTAAATACATGAACTTGATGTTGACATTCTATATTTCTAGTATAACCTCTTAATATAATTCTTTTCATCCTCTCTCAAAATAAACAAAAAGGGAACTAGTAATGACTAAAATTGGAAGAACACCCAGAGGAGATCATCATCTCAATTTTCTTCCTTCTTAGTTTTATGTTTACGTTCCCTTCCGCATTTATTGAGTTAGTTGTTGCTTTCATTGAATTACTCAGTTGTTGCACTCTGGAGATTTTATGGATACATATGTACATGATGTAGGGTTCACAAATTCACAATTCATGTATTGTTTTAGTAATATTGCCAGTATATTTTGTTGATCACTGGAATCCTAAATAAAACATCAAAATTTTGAAATATATAACTGCTAAGCTTATGTGCTAGTGGTCTCTATAAACCTGACTGCAGTTTTATATACTTTAATTATCTCTGGAGTTTTAATTTGTGGATAAAGATTGGCCGGTGTCGTTGATGTTGATTTTCGTCAAAATCCAGGCTGTGTGCATGTGCAGAATTTAAGCTTTAATGGTGAAAATAAGAGTTTGCAGGTTTAGGATTTTTATGAATATTGTTAAGATGCCTATCCACCATATTCATTGGAACCAAGTTGCATCTAATTTTGTAGAGTGAGTTCAACGCAAGTCTCACATATATATGATATATCGAGTAGATAAAGAAAATTTGTTTTAAATATAAGCAACCAAATAAATCCATTAGTATACGAGGTCTTTCACGAGATCTCATGAACTTGGGTGTAAACGGCCGCAAGTAATAAAATGAGGTGAATATGCATGGAGTTGAACCTACACAAATACTGTTAGCTAGATCAACCGTTGATACATATATATATATACTCCGTATTTCATTTAGTTCTCATCAACTACATGTTAACCTCAAATTTATTAGATTCTACTGGGCAGGGTCATCGGCAACTATATATTATATATACTCACGATATATCTTCGATCTCTCCTTTATTTTTTTTTTGACCAAGTAATGAAGAAGATTATATGTATAAAGTAATCTCATTTAATATATACCTAGCTGGTATGTATAGCAGTATGGCAGTAGTGAACTACTTTACGCGGATTAGGAACTTGAGATTTAAATACCAACTTGTCCGTACATAAAGTAAATATTTCTCAGCAATATATTCATGACTCTGAGCAAGGCAGATGAAACTCATTAATACGTACGTTCCTAACCAGAAATTACAAACCCTAGCCACTTCACCCATACACACGTATATCATGTATCACAAAATGTAAAGAAGAAAACGTATAACTGAGTGCTGCTCAAAACTTTTAATTTAAACCCAGGATCTTTGCAGGCTTGGAATGTTTTATTACAAAATTTTTCTTTCGACGCAAGAAAGAGACGTGGAAAATGCCCCCGCACCCCCCAAAATTATCTACTTTCGAAGATATTTAATATGGTTTGCCACTGAAATTAATCAACTAAATGTAAGTGTCAAGTGATGATATTAATTTGGAGAAAAATGAATGTCGAAAAAATAAACAATTTCGTTAAATGAATAATTTTTCACACTCCCAACTTAGAAAAGTAGACTAAAAATAAATAATTTCGCTATATAAATACATTAGCGAATAACTTTTTTGATTTAGTCGCTAAACGCCCCTGGCAAACGTAAATGAATATTTAATAAGCACAATTCAAATAATATATATCTACATATTACATGTCATCTAATAACACTGTTCATATATTATTTTAACATCTTTTTATTGATTTTGTTTCATGATTAGAAACTATTGTATTAAAATTAAATTAAGAAATACACTGAGTATAATTTTTCATTGAACTAAAATTTTAGAATTATATATAATTCGTAATTTTGGAATAAGAAAGACACTGAGTATAATTCATTTATTAATAATTAAATAATATATCCATTTATCAATAAATAAATAATTTTATTAAATGAATATTTTTTTTTTAGTTTTAGAGGTACTTATTTATCAAAATTTTAGTGTGACCTATTTATATTTTATTAATAATTTAATTTTTGTTTAAAGGGTTATCCAATGTGTTTGCATAAAAAATAGAAATTAAGGGTAAAAGTAAATTTGATATGGACAAGTTAATAATAAAAGTAAATTTGATCTGTAAAGGTGGCCGGTAGGATATATGTAGCTGAGGGAACAGAGTATTATATATCGTGTAAATCAATTTATTTGATTTTCTTCGGTTGGATTAATTAAATTTTGATTAAAAATTATATTTATTACATAATTAAAAAAATTATATTATTAAAAACTATATATAATTTATTTTAAAATATAATTTTCAATTTTTTAAATTTATAAAATAAAATTTTATAATTTACAGTCAAAATGTAGTCATTTTGATCAAAAAAAATTAATAATACAGTTGAGAAGGAGAGAGTATTTTATAATACAAAATATGTTGAATATTATATAATTAATATATAATTTAAGAATACTCCACGAATGTATTATTGTTAGTTAAGATAAGTGTTGTACAAGGGGTTGAATGCAACTTGATTAATTATATCTAATTCTTACTAACAACAAATAAGAATACCAATTAACAAGTTTTATGATAACAATGTTTTTAAACTTCGAAAATAATATTATTATTTTTGTTTTGCTACAACTGACTGAAAATGAATTCCAACTTCTATAGATACAATAACAATGAATTTGCTAATGTTTTTATACTTGAGAGAAAATCTAGCTCAGTTGTATAAGAAAAAGTATTTTATGAGATATGTGTAGTTATACTGAAACACATATTCCACTTATATGTGTACTTTCCCTTATTTCTAGAACAAAGTTTGAAATAGAAACTATGATTTTTTCATTCAAATTTGTCTTTATTCCATTTGTAGACAAAGGGAGATATGTAGAAACCTTTGACTCTTTGAGCACGTTTAACTTTTATTTGTCTTCTCCCAAGTTGCAATAATAGACTTGACAGACTTGATAGACATGTCCAAATCATTCCTTGTAACTTCAATATCTTAGTCTGCTATCTGGAACAGACTGTCAGTTTCACTAAAAGTTTACTATCAACTTTTAACTCCTCTATGGTGACAGTATCTTCGGCCCCGGATACTTTGTTGTCAAATTTTTATAGTCTTCTAAAACATACTATCTCCAAAACTGCTGACAACTATTCCCGTCAATGTTATTGTCAACTATCCCCACCAAAGTTGTTGTCAGTAAAACTTGTTGTCTTCAAATCTTCATTCTAGCTCCGCCAAGTTTACTGTCAATGGAATAGTTGCTGTCATTTGTCCCAATTGTGCTGTCACTTGTAATGTACTGTCATAGGCTTGAGTACTTGAAATATTTCTGTCTGAGTTTTGAATCATGTTGTGCATGAACACTTAGTGAACTTCTACTTTATGACTTATTTTTATTCTTTTATACAAGACAGTAACTTTCAAATGTACTATCACATAACTATTTCTTTTTTAAATGTACTGTCTACGAGTGACTACTGACCATACTGTCAATATATATATGACGGTATATTTTACTTAGCTTAATTAACCTTAAAACTAAATATATTAGTTGATTATACCACAATCCCTAACAATCTCTCTCAATTTATTTTTATATAAAATAAAGACAAATTTAAAGTGAATTGCAGATGCAAACTCAACTAACATAAAATGAAGTATTTGTACATGAAAAATATACATAAAATTACAAGTACAAATACAATAATTTTTCTCAAATTAAGCTCCTCTAGACTGAGCAAATCTTCAATTTTGGCTTGAGCTTCCTTGTTCTGATTTCTTCTAAGGATTCTTTCTTTCATACATAAATTTCAAAGATCTCAAGGCCCTCTTCTCTTCTGTGGTCTTGGCATGCTCAGTCACACAATCAAGTACTAGCTTCACCAATTTATAAGACAAGTTTTTCAAGTCTTGATAAGAGTAGTAGGCTTCCACTGGACCATTGAAAATGCAGAGATATTTAATTTTATATTCATCAGTAAGAAATCTAGCTTTGAAAGATGTGAAGACTTGATCTACCCTGAGTTTGTCTATATCATCATCTTCATTTGACCTTGATTCAATGATCTTTCCTGCTATTACACTCAAGTTCCTTTCAATCTCCAGAAGTGATCACGTTGTCAGTCTGTAAATTCTTCTTAGAGTTGAAGTGTTGAGAATCCCAAAATCTTCAACTTTGACTTCAATATTTTCAATGATGATTCTCAATGGATTCAAAAGAACAAGAGAAATGTAAGTATGAAGTCTTGAGTACTTGTCATTTAGCTTGGCAGCTTCAAAATCTATTTCAGCTTCTTTAATATGCCTTTTTACTCTTTTAATCTCCTTCAAGACTTCATCAACTTTAGAATTATTTTTCCTTGTCTTCTCCCTTTCCTCCATTTTCTTTTTTACCTTGAAGTCACAGATTTCTAGAGCTTTGTTTTTTAGGTCTATTATTTCAGGATTTATTACCTTGAATAATTGTCTTTTAATCAACTCTGTGAGTTCAGGCTCCTTCTCTGCCAAAGTTCTCAATTCATTAAATTGTATAGTATCTATAACTCCACCAGTATTGTAGAAGATTATTCTTTCAGGATTTCTCAAAAGACACTCCCGAGTTCTTTCATATTCAATTTTTCTTTCAAACTCCTAATTCTTCTTTGAAGAGATGATTCTTTCGAGTATAGGAATAAATCCTTGCTCCTCAGGATATGAATATTCACTTAATTATTCCTCCAGCTTTAATAGAAGTTCAGTGTTAGTATCCTGTAAAAAAATCCATACTTCAGAATTCTTTCACACCATCATCATTTACAAACATCACACCATCTGAGTAGATTACTAGCTCAGATTCTTCAACATCAACACCATCCAAATGATGAGGCTTGAAAGAATCTATAAGTTCTAGGAATTTTCTGATTAACATCCCTCTAAAGTTCTGATCATGAAGTAACTTGCACTCTTCAACTCATAATTTAATTCATCAATCAATCCAGTAGAGTAGAAGACATTTACCTTTTCCAAAGAATTATATTCAGACCACTCAGCAACAACCTTAGTGATTAATTCTGCTTTTATTTTAACTAAGTTATTGATTGTGGCTCTCTTCACATCCAAACATTCTTCATTCAGTATCTCAGACACAAGCCCTCACTGCTTCCTATTGGGTTTCCCGCTTGAATATGGCTTTGGCCTTTCTAACTTTGCCTTCTTGTATTCTTAGAGATAGAGATTTTTCTAGAGAGTAACTCTTTCCTCACTTCTTCTGACAGTGACTTTGAAGTTACTGTTAATACAGGTTTGACAACAAGTTTAGGCTCCTTGACAGCATACTCCACCTTATCACTCCTGACAGTAGCTTTCTTAACATCATCTTCTTTGTCAACTTCAAAACCCTTCCTTCAATTTCACCAACTATTTTCTCATCTTCTCCATCTTTACCATCCTTATCACCAGTTCCAAAAGTCCCTGCATCATCATTATTATTATTGAACTTGGAACTACTTGCACCTCCATCAGGCTTTTCATCATCATTACCATCATATTTTTTTTCTTAATCTTTCTTTTCTGTCTTTTTAGACTTCTCCTCCTCAAGCCTCCTTAACTCTTCAGCCAACACCCTTATAACTTCAATTCTTTCTTCAGTCACTAGAAGCTGTTTGAAGTAGTTGAAGGCTTCTTTCATAGACCTTGGTCTACACAAACTGGCATTGTCAAGATTCATTGATCTATATTTCTCATCCGTTGAGCTACTGGACTTGATGCATAGAGGATTGAGAGTTACTTCAGGTAATTTATCAACTACCATCTTATGTAAGATTCTCTTCAAATTTTCATTTAACCAGGATTTGTCTGTCTTGATCTTGAGCTTAATGGCTTCAATTACAGTTATATCCTATATGCTCAAATATCCCATGCTAATGTACCAACTGAAACCACCTTCAATCCTAACAAAGATCACCCATTTATTGCTCTTTGAAACCATTACAGCAGCTCTAACTGTTGACTGTCTCATAGATTTAGAAAATTTTCTGGGATCTTTGTTTGAGGATTTTCTAAGATCATTAATCCTATCATTGAAGCTAACATCCTGGAACACTCTACTGTTCTCATTCTCATCCACCATCAATAGAGATACTTCTTCATCATCCAAATCCTCCTTCTCCTCAACTATAAAATCATCAACATCATCCTTGAATAATTTTTCCTTTCCTTTCCCAACTACATGAACAGGGGGCCTTCGCAACACCCTCTCTGGTCACAATTCCTTTCTCCACTTTATTACTTCCAAGCTTTTCAGCCATCTCAGTAGCCACCTTGGACAATAATGCCAATTGGCTCTTCCCCTGAGATGCAACTTGAGTCTCCTTATCACTCATCTCCACCATCTTAGCATCTACAAATACTTCATCCTTCTCCCCCTTAGTTGAGTTGGTAGCTGTAGAGATTTTGAATTTTGCCTTAAACTCTTTCAACTTCTCAAAAACAGTCTGAAACCCTTCATTCATACATTTCTCAAAGTTGTCCATCTTCGCCACCAGTTTCAGTTGATTTCTCCCCACAATTGCCACCTTCTTTGATAATTTTGACACCTTATTTGAAATGGATTTTAATCTTCCATCAACCTGTTTAGTTGAAACTTTAGATTTTGGGGCTTGGAGGGTTCTCACACACTCTTGTTTTTTTCTGGATGATCTCATCATCCTTCACATACTCACACTCAGGGCCTAATGTCCTATATTTTTTTGTTCTCTCTTTTATTTCTTGGTCATGGTTAAGGCCCTCTCATTTTACTAGGGTCTTTTTCTACCTCTCTATTTTTTTAGTCTCACTTCTCTTTTTTCTTTTTTTCTTATTCTTTTTCTCTCCCTCACTCATCTTATGTGCAAGGGACTGAGCAGGTACACCTTGCATAGTGGGTTTAGAAATTACCTTCAGGATAGTGGAGATATGAGCTGAATCACTATTATGAGAGGCTTCAGGCATAAAAGAATTGATGTCAGGATTTGTAGTATTGACAACATCTTCAGTTTCAAAGTTACTGTCAATAGGAGTGACAATAATTGTGTCCTTAACAACAACTGAGGCTATGACACATTCTTGTAAAGGAATGTTACTGTCAAATGTGATAATAAACTTTCATGTGTCATTAACAACAATAGAGGTTGTGACAATATCCTTAACCAATGGAGGGACAGTTTCTTCCACACTTTGAGTGAAAGGTTTTTGTGTACTGCCAAAGAGGAACTCCATGATAGGCTTCTCCCCCAAATCAAAATGAGAGGCATCATAATGAAATGAAGATTCCTCTATGTGCTCAAAATCAAACATGTATGTATCTGCAAGTGGGGCCTCATATTGAGTGAAATCAACATGTGGTGCTGACTCTGTACATGGTGTCATGGGAGACTGACCAAGTTTAATAGATGCCCCTTGTTGAGTGGGGACACCTAGAAATGTGTTATTATCCCATTGAAGTTTTGTGCCCTTTTGAGAGGACACAGACTTGATGACAGAGGTTAATGTCCATGCATTCTTCTTCTTATGCTCAACAAGACCCTCTGTGGGTTCATTGACAATTCCATCCTTATTTACTGCACTTAGTGCAGTTACTCCCTCAATAACTTCAGAAACTGTTTCTAGCCTAGAGGTTGATGATCTCTTCTTTGTAACAACCTGATCCTTTTGAGAGGAAACATGCTCTTGACTAGCAATCCTAGACTGTTTGGAGGCTCTAACAGACTTGAAAGGTTGTAAGTGTGGGTTAAAATTGGAGAGGACAACTTCATTATCATCATTCAAAGAAAAGACAGTAAAATCTCCCACAATTCTTAAATTGAGTGAGTTTATTATAGACCTCATGTGGTCAGTAATAAACAAACCCAATTCAAAATTAAGGGGTTTGCTTGAAAGTATGGAGTGTGTATTTTTCTTAAGTGTGGGGAACTCCATACATTGTACACTATCTAGATTAATTATGCCTACTACAGAATGACTAATAAGCATAAAAAATCGAGGATAGTAAATTACTGGCCTCCTACTCTTCTTCTTTCCCAGCACCAGCTTGAACAAGGGCATCAGGAGCTTTCCAATATCAATTCTGTAATTATGCATCATGGAGTGCACAATCTTCCTGATGTATGCTGAGACCTCATTTCAACTGCTGGTTTTGCTCGACATTGCTCGAGTGACAGCATCCATTATCATGCTCCACTCCTTGACTAGATACTTTCTATCCATCCCCCCTGATGGATACCATTCATCTGAGCTTGGGCTTATCTTGGGTCCTGTGTACCCAATCATCTTGAAGAACTTAGCTAGCTGAACATCATTTTTAGGCTCCTGAAATAGCCAGCCTTCTTCAGCTTCAGTATGGAGTGCAGTGTTGATGTGAGTTGAGTTGATGGTTTAAGAGGTGTTGTTGATTTGAAAGGTTATAGTACTGGCATCCCACTCCCCCTCACATGTTGCAAAGGTCTACAGCTGTGACAACCTTGGAATCTCCAGCATTGGGCTCTCAGTCAGAGCATATGACAAGAATGAGTTATTCATGAAGCCAACAAAAGGTTTGAAGGCTTCTCCTGCTTCACCCACGGTAGCCATAGTTGTGAAGTTGGTTTGGGCAAGAGTACATACAATTTGAGGTCCAGACATGGTTATAGATGAATGAAAGGTTAAGAAATTTATAGAGAAAGAGAACGAAGAAGATGAAGTTGCAGAGAGAGAATTAGAGGTTTTAGAGCGTTTGCGAGTAAAATAGTTTTAGAAGAAGTAAAGAGTGAGAATGAATTTAATGTTTATATTTATATGAAGTAAAAAAAACTGTCGAGAAAGAATTTTAATCGATTAAATTAACAGTTGTATGCTTAATTCATTCCCTTTTGACAGTAACTCCTACGCTAGAATTCACAAACATCTTGACAGTAACATTAGTGGTTAGAGAATAAATAAATAAACAATAACCCTAATTTAACTGTTGACAGTATGTTATGCAGAGATTTTAGAAAACTATATTGTCAATGAATACTAACATTATGTTATTGACAGTAAGTTTCAGTCTCGCATACTATGTTGTCAAGACATGACAGTATGTTATGTGGAGATTTAGAGAACTATACTATTAATGGATACTGATAGTAAGTTATTGATAGTAAGTTTCAGTCCCGCATACTATGTTGTCAAGACTCCTTCAAGTGATCGACAGTAACTTATCACAATATGACAGTATAGATAAAATATATTATCAAGACACTTGACAATACTTTTTATTAACACCATATGATATAAATTACTTAAAAACAAATTAGTTAACATCTCAATGAAATTTCATCATGTGTATCCACTGTGATAGAAATCAAAACACATTAACAGGCCTTTAATCCACAGTGAATTTCAGTTAACTAAATTTTTTTATCACTAAATTAACTTGCTACAGAAATACATTAACATGATAAATTTAACATACCCAATTCATTCACTAGCATGTTGAATGTCTTTTCATCCAATGGTTTAGTGAAAATGTCTGCAAGTTGCTTCTATGTGGGTACATAAATTAGCTTGATTGTGCCTTGCTCCACATGCTCTCTAATGAAATGATGTTTGATGTCAATGTGCTTAGTCTTGGAGTTTTGAACAGGATTCTCAGATATGGCTATTGCACTAGTGTTATCACAAAAGATAGGGATTCCTTGCAATGCCAAGCCATAGTCTAATAATTGATTCCTCATCCAAAGTAATTGAGCACAACAATTACCAGCTGCTATGTATTCAGCCTCTACAGTTGAATTTGACACATAATGTTGCTTCCTGCTAAACCATAAAACCAATCTTTCTCCCAAAAACTGATAGCTTCCTGTTGTACTCTTCTTGTCAATTCTACATCCAACATAGTCTGAATCTGAGTAGCCAATCAAGTCAAAACCAGATTATTTAGGATACCAAAGACCTAAATCTTGAGTGCTTTTCAAGTATTTAAAGATCCTTTTAACTGCCCTAAAATGTGACTCTCTTAGATCAGACTGAAACCTTGCACATAGATCTGTAATAAATATAATGCCAGACCTGCTAGCAGTTAAATAGAGGAGAGAACCAATCATTCATCTATGCATCTTGTTGTCCACCTTTTTTCCTTTTGAATCCTTGTCTACTTGAGTTACCGTTGAGATTGGAGTCTTTGTAGGTGATGAGTTTTACATATCAAATATTTTCAAAAGATATTTGACATATTTGGTTTGGCAAATGAATATTCCATCTTTCTTTTGATAGACTTGAAATCTATTCACCCATCATGCTCATCTCATATTCGTTCTGCATTAACTCAGAGAATTGCTTACACAGTTCTTCATTTGTTGAGACAAAGATGATGTCATCTATATAGATTTGGACGAGAATGATATCCTTTCCATGCTTTTTATAGAACAGAGACTTGTCCACAATCCCTCTTGTGAAGTTATTCTCAAGGAAAAACTTGGAAAGAGTGTCATACCAGGCTTTTGGAGCTTGCTTTAGACCATACAATGCTTTAAGAAGTCTGTATACAACATTTTATATCTTTGAATCTTCAAAGCCTGTTGGCTGTTTAACATAAACTTTTTCTTCTAGTTCCCATTTAGGAAATCACTTTTAACATCCATTTGAAATACTTTGAAGTTGTTGAATGCACCAAAAGCCAAGAAAATTCGTATGGCTTCAAGTCTGGCAACATGTGTAAATGTTTCATCATAATCAATTCCTTCATGTTGATAGTAACCTTTTGCTACCAACCTTATTTTGTTTCTGGTGATAACTCCACTGTCATCCATCTTATTTCTGAAGACTCACTTATTACCAATTATAGATTTGTTCATTGGTCTATGTACCAATTTCCATACACAGCTTCTCTCAAACTGGTTGAGTTCTTCTTGCATAACATTTATCCAGTCTGAATCAAGTAGTGCTTCATCTAGAGTTTTAGGTTCAACTTGAGATAGGAAGCAGAAGTACATGCATGCATTTGCCACATTTCTTCTGGTCTTGACTCCTGTTCCTGGATAATCAATAATTAAATCATTTGTGTGATCCCTGTTCCACTTTATTTCTCTAAGTGAATCACCAGAATCTTCTGTACTTTGTTGATTGACAGCATCTCTTGCTCTTGTATTGTTGACAATATCAATATCTTCAAGTCCACTATCCATGGGAACATTCTCAGAGAAATTTGTTATTTGAGCAGTTCATTCATTCTCTACAGATTAATTAGAAACCATAGTTGGACCATAAATTATGTGTTCAACTTTTGGTGATTCTTCATCATCAATATCTTCCAAGTAGCCTTGATTCTCAAAAGCTAAGGACTCTGATTCTTGACTTCCTTCAATACCAAGAAACTTGGTTTCATCAAACGTGACATTTATACTTTCATCCACAACCTTATGATTAATGATATAGACTCTATATATTGTTCTTTCAATTCTATAGCCCATGCATATTCTTTCATATATTTTAGTATCAAACTTTCCTTTGACCTCTATTGAGTCTTTCATGTTCTAACATTTGCTTCCAAATACATGAAAGTACTTGACAGTAGGTTTCCTTCCTGTCAGTAACTCATAGGATATTTTTCCAAAAGCCTTGTTGATCACAGTCCTGTTTTGAGTATAATAGGCTATATTAATAGCTTCAACCCAGAAATAAGTAGGAAGTTTTACTTCACTCAACATGGTTCTTAAAACCTCAATGAGAGTTCTATTTTTCCTTTCCATAACACCATTTTGTTGAGGTGTCCTTGGTGCAGAGAATTGTTGAGTAATGCCATTGCCTTTATAGAAATCATTCATGCTACTATTTTTAAATTCAGTACCATCGTCACTAGATCAATAATTTCTTGTGTAGCTTCATCCTTGGTTTCCAGAAACCTCACCCAAGTGTATCTTGAAAAATCATCAACCATCACAAAGACATATGTTTTCTTTGCCAGTGACTGCATATTCACATGACCAAATAAGTCCAAATGAATAAGTTGAAAAACTTCATTTATTGAACCACTAGGAATGCTTTTGTGAGTATAGCTCTCCTTAGTTTCCCCTTTTGTCAATCCTCACACAATCCTTCTTGACAGAATTCAAGTTGAGAAAGGTCTTTCACCAATTCTCGCTTCATCAAATAATTCATAGCTTTGAAATTTAAGTGAAAGAGCTTCTTGTGCCACGGCCAACTCTCAAAAGATGAATATTTATTATAGAAATAGTAGATTTTGTCCTTTCTTACTGAATCAAGGTCAACAATGAATAGGCTTCTTTTCCTTACACCTAGTAGAGCTTCTGCTCCTGTATTTTTATTGACAATTGAACATCTATCTTGATCAAATCCCACTTTGAAACCTTTTTCACAAAATTGAGTGACACTCAATAAATTATGCTTCAATCTATTCACTAGAGCAATTTTCTCAATCTTCAAGTTATCAACTTCCAGAATACCATATCCCATTGTGAACCCAATGTTGTTGTCACTAAAGGTTACATAAGAGCCAATCATTTTCTTGAACTGTGTGTTTATGATTCACATGATTTTTTATTTTTCCTGTTATCCTGCAAAGCAAGATTTTCTAGTTGCTTTTGGTACCCAATTCTCATTGGGTCCATCTGGCTTAGCTAAATCACAGTTCAAGATAGGATCAATTGGTTTGCTTTCATTAGCTTTGAGCATGACTCATGTGGTCAACAATTTAGATTTGATCATTGGATTTGGATTCTTATTCATGGGTGGTTTGCCCATCCTAACTTTAGGAAGACTTAAAGTCTTTGCCTTTTCAATTTTGATAGAATTATGCAGCCATATATTGTTGGAAGCAATAGGCATGTTAAAGTATATACTCAACATGTTTAATTTACATGGCATGCAATCAATATTTCCACAATAAGATACATGTTTGTCTATCAATGGAGTACTATGTAAATTTCCATTAACAGATGTAACATATTTCACTTCAGACTTACTCTTGGTTCAAGCATGAGTTAAATGACTAGAAGACACATGGTCGTTACATAATTTCTAGGAGCATTAGGAATATAACCATAATCATTTTTCTTATTTATTCCTAACTTCCCATTTCTATTCTTCTTGGTCTTGATGACAGTAGGTTTAGAAGTTATTGTCTTACTAGTGTTGACAGTAAGTTTAGATGGAATTGTCTTGACATTATGATTTGATCTTACTCTCTTGACAACAGCTTCTGAACTTACTGTCTTACTAGTATTGACAACATCTTCTAGACCCTGAGTACTGTCAAGGGCAAAACTAAATGTCTTGGAAATTTTGATAGTATCTTTTGACCTAAGGGTTTTTATCACAGTATCATTGTCCTCATCATTTGTAATTTGTTTAAGAATTGGAGATTCCTCATCAAATTCAAACTCAGCCTTTTTAAACATGGGATTCTTGACTTTTCTAAGTATAGAGGGTCTGACAATAGGTTTGTCAATAGTTGTGTCTTCCTCTACCACATGTTTCTTACCATTTTTCTTCTCATAGTTAAACCATATAACTACCTTTTGATTTTAAGTATTATCAACATGGTGTGATTTTAACAGTGAAGAAGATTTTTTATAGGTTTTGAATTTAAGCTCATTTTCAGTAATCTATTTTCTAATAAATTCCCCAATCTGAGAAGAACAAACTACCTTGTTCTTAAGGATCTCATTTCCTTGTTGTAAGGACTCAAAAACATTCTGTTTAAGCTCTAGTTCTTCATTCTTGCATTTTAACAATTCATTAGTATTAGTCAATTTGACAATCTCTTCATTAACAGCTATCATGCTTGTATGAATATTAAAAATTTTAGAACTTAAACTTTTAACAGTTTTTTTATACTAAGATGCAGTCATATCAACAGTAGTAAGAAAAGGTACCTTACTTGATGAAGAATGTGACTCTTCTCTAGAGTTTGCCATGAGAGCTAGGTTTCAATACTCTTCTTCCTCTTCATCGTCAAATTCCTCCCAGCATTTGCCTTTACCTACAAATGCCCTTCCTTGTTACTTCTTGAGTAAAGCATCATACTTTGCCTTGAGTTCCTCATAGTCGTTGTCATTTTTTCCAACTTGCTTTGACTTTTTACATGTAGTTGTAAAATGCCCCATCTCATTACAGTTGTAGCATCTTATATCCACATTTGCTACTTCCTCCAGGTTTTGATATATTTCCTTTGTTGAACTTGGAGTTTTAAACTTTAAGTTTGAAGGACCTGTTCTTCTTGAATCTCAGGTTTGAGAACTTCATTGTCATGTAGGCCATGGTTTTGTTTTCTATGTTGTCAAATTCATCCAGGATGTAGAACTCATCTTCATCACCATCCTTAGTTCAAGAGTAACACTTTCATCTTCATCAATGACCTCTTCAATCTTGATTTGTTGTTGATGTTGAGACTCTTGAAATTACAATATCTTTGGATCTTCAGCCACTAAAGCACTTGAGGTGTTGACCATTTTTCCTCTTTGGCCAAACTAGATATATCTCTTTTGTAACAGTTCTAGCTTATAGGTTTTGAGAATTCCATACAAAGTTTTAAGAGATACTTTTAACATATCTCTTCCTTCTCTTATAGCAGTAACCTTGTGCTCTAGATGGTCAGTAAGTGTTAACATGAATTTCATGTTTACTTCCTTTTTGTCATAAAAATTTCCATGCAGTTATAAGTCATTTATCAATCTGTTGAACCTCTCAAACATCTCAGTCAACGCTTCATTTGATCTGGCCATAAAAGTCTCATACTGAGACACTAGGATTTGTCTTTGGTTGTCTATCACCTCTTCTATTCCTTCATAGAGTATCTCGATGATTTCCCATATTTGTTTGGCACTTGTGCAGTTGACAATATTGTTGTACATAACATTGTCAAGTGCTTCAATGATTATGAACTATAAACAATCATCAAGGACTACTTTTTCTTTTTCAGTATCATTGTACTCTCAAACCTTTTTAGGAACCCAGTAAGCATGTATTGTCTCACCTTCTACTGTGGTTTCAGGTACATATGATTGAAGAATAAAATGATCATTTTCCAGAATACTATGATAAAGTGGGTTTGCTATTTTTATGAACAACGTCAATTTTTTTCCAAAGATTGTAATGTTCTTTGTCAAATGTGGGTATTTTTATATTACTTACATTCTATGCACTCATCTTGGATCTTTTCAGGTTAGATATATTAAACATGCTGCTCTGATACCAGTTGTTAGGTAGGATAACTGTTGCAGAAAGGGGGGTTGAATGCAACTTGATTAATTATATCTAATTCTTTCTAACAGCAAACAAGAATAACAATTAACAAGTTTTATGATACAAACAATAAAAACAGATAAGCAAGACAATATTTTTAAACTTCAAAAATAATTTTATTATTTTTGTTTTACTACAACTGACTAGAAATGAATTCCAGCTTCGATGGATACAATAACAATGAATTTACTAATGTTTCTATACTTGAGAGAAAATCTAGCTCAGTTGCATAAGAGAAACTATTTGTGAGATATGTGTATTTATACTGAAACACATATCCCACTTACATGTACATTTTCCCTTATTCCTAGAATAAAACTTTAAATAGAAACTGTACTTTTTTCATTCAAATTTGTCTTCATTCCATTTGTAGACAAAACAAATCTGAGTTATGCAGAAACCTTTGACTCTTTGAGCACACTTTAACTTTTGCTTGTCTTCTTCCAAGTTGCAGTAGTAGACTTGACAGATTAGATAGACATGTCCAAATCATTCCTTGTAACTTCACTATCTTAGTCTACTACCTAGAACAGATTATCAACTTCATTAAAAGTTTATTGCTAACTTTTAGCTCATCTATGGTGACAGTATCTTCGGCTCCGCATACTTTGCTATCAAACTTTGATAGTCTTCTAAAACATATTGTCTCCAAAGCTGCTGTCAACTATCCCTGCCAATGTGGCTGTCAACTATCCCCCAAATTTACTGTCAGTAAAACTTGTTGTCTTCAAATCTTCATTCTCCGTCAAGTTTACTGTTAATAGAATAATTGCCATCGTCTGTCCCAATTGTGCTGCCACTTGTAATGTACTGTGGCTTGAGTACTTGAAATGTTTCTGTTTGAGTTTCGAATCATGTTGTGCATGAACACTTAGTGAACTTATGACTCATTTTTATTTTTTTATTCAAGATAGTAACTTTCAAATGTACTGTCACCTAACTCTTACTTTTTTTAATGTACGGTCTACAAGTGACTACTGACCATACTGTTAATATACACATGACATTATGTTTTACTTAGCTTAATTAACCTTAAAATTAAGTATATCAGTTGATTACACAACAAACCCTAACAATAGTAAATTTAATTAATATTCTAATGAAATACTCCACGAATATGTTACGAGAGCTAATCTAATTATAATACTCTATCTATTTAAAAGTCTTTTATTGAATTTTAATCTAATACAGTGTACATTATAATTAATTTCACAAATACATTGTAGTTTGCATCACTACTAGAAAATAGGTTTAAAAGCGACCGGATAAAAGTGACCGACACTAAAAATGACTGAAATCGGTCACTTATAAGATCATCTATCCAAGACATATTTATTTCGACCGTTATATTTCGACCGCGGATAAAATCGACCAACTACAGTCATTTTTAATAATATAAACGACCGTCTATATCAACTACAGTTGATTTTTAATTTCTAAAATTTCTCCGCTCAACATTAGTTTTGACTGTTGATGGTCGCATCTACATATATGACCGGAAACAGTCACTTTTATTTTTTGGTCACTAGGCGGGAAATTTCCCGCCACAACTGAAGGTTAAAATTTTGGAAATAAAAATTACAATACCGAACACATTACAATGTGACTATTGACGATTATTTTTATTTTATTACATTATTACATGTTAAAACTTTCTTTTTTATCATCAAAATTTTAGAGAAAGGTTAGTAATTTTTCATGTTCTGATTTTATTACCTCGAGGTCATATTTTATTTATGGTCTTCTCCTCAGGACACACACAAGATATTTCAGTTTTCAAGTTCCGCACTCACTTTGGTGGTGGGAAGTCAACTGGGTTTGGGTTGATTTATGACTCGGTTGAGAGTGCGAAGAAATATGAACCCAAGTATAGACTTATCAGGGTAAGTTGTTCATCATAAGCAATATATGCTCATCTGAATTATTTGATTAGGATTCTATTGAGATGCTCATGGCAAAGATACGTGTTGATGTATTCATTGTTTGCTTCACGTAATTAATTTAGCACCCCTATTATACCATGTTGGTTCTTTTGTTGAATGAAGCAATATACATGAAATTTGTTGGTTCTTTTTTGGATGAAGCATGCTGATAAATTTTTTAATCTGAAAGTGGGTTCCCATGTTTTCCTAGTTAACCTTATTACATATAAGTGTTTTGTAATCTTTGTGAGCTCTAGCCTAGTTCTTTTTCTTCGTGATAGAACTGATCTTTTGTTAATAAAAAGAATAATTGCATATTGCTTCAGTCACCAAACCCCACTTTAAAGTAGTGGCAACAGAAACAACAAAGAAACTTCGTCCTTGCTTGGTTAATTGTCAATTACAATTCAAGTTATATGGTTTTTTTTCCATTTTAGTTAATTGTCACACTCTTCAAGTTTCCATCTTTCATTTACCCAATTACATTTAACAACTCATTTTCTATTTCTTTTGTTATTTTTTGAGTTCAAGTCTTTTGTATAGTGATCCTTACCTGTTTGTTTTTTTGTCTGTGAGAAGAACCATTTGTTTATTTTTGAAGTTTGATTAAACCCCTTATTAGAGTTTGTGAAATGTAGATTTAGCACTTGTATAAATTTCAGAGAGGAGAGGGAAGGGGTTTTAGTTTTGAGGATTGTTGAATTGGTTTATATTTACCGAGGTCAAACCTTATTCTAATGTGTTGGAGACAACAGGCCAGTCTGTTTGGTTTGCTTTGGATTATAATCTGGATTGCCAAATGCTTATTTTTTTTATCGTTCTTCAAGTGTATGTTTTAGCTATTAAATTCTGGTTCCTAATCTGATATGATTCCGTTATACATTGTATTCTCTGTTCTCGTACTTAGTTACTCGATCACCATCCAATTCAGGTAAATAGAAGGCCAGAGCAATCGTAGATGTCTTTTGCTAATATCCCGAACATTTTTCTGGAGCAGTATCATTTTTTCGTATTGGTGTTTTTAAGGTATGATTCTCTACTGAATCGTAGGTACTGTTGCTTTTATGTTTATTATCACCAAATCTGCTCTTTCTTAACTCATGTTGTTGTTGTACCTTTCTTCCTCACCATCCATCTGTTGTACTAGGGTAGATGATGAAGGAAACGGGAATAGAGTTGATGATGAAGGAAACGGGAATGAATTAACGGTGATGAAGAAGGAAACTTCAACAATACTCAACAGCCCGTAGTCCAGCGTATAGTTTATATTATTTTTTACTCGGGTTTTGCTACTTGGAATGAAGTGTTGGTTACATTTTGTGGATTTTTTTGGAAATCCATCGCTTTATGTGAATTTGGTAGTATTTTTTGTAGAGTCTTTATGAAGATTTTTGGATTGGAAGAATATTCTTGTTCAATAAAAAATTTCTTTTGCTATTGATATTACATTTGACCCCTCCATAAAAGTATGAGTTTGTAGTTTTTGGTGTGAAATAGCAGCAACTGTAATGTGAAATAGTAGAATTGTATAGGATAAATTGTAGATAAAATGTGACTGATTTTGGTGGTATATAATTACCATTTTGGCAAGTAATTATGACCGAATCTGGTCATAAACTGTTCAACGAGATGCGACTGCCCTCAGTCGATTTTATATGCGACCGCCAACGGTCGATTTACTGTGCGACCGTCATTGGTCGATTTTATGTGCCGTACACAATTGACCGTTTTCGGTCACATTTGGGTTTACTTTCGACCGATATGTTATTTTCGACGCCCTTAAAAACGACCGGAGCATTTCGGTCATTTTTATATTAAAAGTGACCGTTCACAGCCACTTCTACTATAAAAATGACCGGAATATGACGGTCACTTTTAGCTATTTTTGTTGTAGTAATCTTCGAATTTTACACTAAAAGTTTTTATAAACTAATTTTACAAATTGCATTTTATAATTACATCCCCATTTTTGAAAGGCATGTCAAAGTAAAATTCCTTACATGTTTTTTGTCAAAAGAAATGAAATTAAATATATAGATTTAAAGGTAAATATGGCATAAAATCATTATAATGATTATATACGAATTAAATATTACAAGCAATAGCAACAATTTTTAATTTTGCAAGAATACATTATTATTAAATAATGCTTAAAATTATTATTTAATTAAAATTTAAAATTTAATGGTACAATACTATATCGCATTTGCTTATAAATTTAAGAGAGGTTGTGAATCAAGTTTATATTCAAAATTCGGGAACGTAAATTATATTTTGTGAAAGTAAATGTACAAAATTATATTATGGATAAAATTATTAAAAAAATGCAAACTACAATTTACCCTAATTTCAAACCGACTAATAAAGGCAGCTAGCTAGGTAGGTCAATGTAACGAGGGGTACTTGAGCCTGATCTGTGCCGTGCTACCCTATTATCTATCGTTTCTCTCTGTGAACGAGAAAATGCATTTATTTTTATACAGCAAGTACACACACACATACGTACGTACATACATACATACATATATATATATACAAGAAAAGAAAAAAACAAATTAATACGGGACCTCAGGCCTCAGCTCATTAGGTCTTTATAAGAACATGAACTTCATGAGTACTCGTACATTACACTATTCCATTCATCAATAACTTTTAATTCTCTCTTCTCATGGAGTTACTAGACTCAGTTCTCCTCACTTTAACTTCCATCTTTCTCTTTCTATGGTGGCAATGGCAATACCGGTCGGTCAAGGGCGGCGGACCCACGAACCTCCCACCCGGACCACCAGGCTGGCCACTTATTGGCAACCTAGGCCAAGTTATCCTCCAAAAACGACATTTTATATATGTTGTACGTGATTATCGTAAAAAATATGGCCCAATTTTCACCATGCAAATGGGTCAACGTACTTTAGTTGTGGTAACAAGCTCAGAACTCATCCATGAAGCCCTTGTTCAGAAAGGACCTCTTTTCGCTAGCCGTCCGGAAGACTCTCCGATAAGGCTTCTGTTTAGTGTTGGAAAATGTGCCATCAACTCAGCTGAGTATGGTCCGTTATGGCGCACATTGCGGCGGAACTTTGCCACAGAGTTGATAAACCCTAGAAGAATCAAGGAATGCAGTTGGATAAGAAAATGGGCTGTGGAGACTCACTTGAAGAGACTTCAAGATGAGGCTTCTCAAGTGGGATTTGTGGAGGTGATGAGCAATATTAGGCTAACTGTTTGTAGCATTTTAATTTGCTTGTGTTTCGGTGCTAAAATATCTGAAGATAAAATCAAACACATTGAGAGTATCTTGAAAGATGTTATGATGATGACTACTCCAAAGCTACCGGATTTCTTGCCGGTCCTGACTCCGTTGTTTCGACGACACCTGAAAGAAGCCAAGGAGCTGAGGAAGAAGCAGTTGGAGTGTTTGATTCCTTTGGTAAAAAGCAGAAGAGCTTTTGTAGAAAATGGTGAAAACCCTAATTCTGAAATGGTGAGCCCTGTTGGTGCTGCTTATATTGACTCACTTTTTCATCTTGACCTGGCTGATCGAGGCCGGTTGAGTGAAGAAGAACTAGTAACCCTAGTTTCAGAAGTGATTAATGCCGGAACAGATACGAGTGCAACGACAGTTGAGTGGGCTTTACTTCAGTTGGTGATGAACCAAGAAATTCAAGAAAAGCTCTACAAAGAAATAGTTAGTGTTGTTGGTGTAGATGGGGTTGTTACTGAAAATGATGTCGAAAAAATGCCCTATCTCGGAGCCGTTGTCAAAGAAACATTCCGGAGACATCCGCCTAGCCACTTTGTGTTGTCTCATGCAGCTATAAGAGACACTGAGCTTGGTGGCTACACAATTCCAGCTAATGTCTACGTGGAGTTTTACACTGCATGGGTGACTGAGGATCCGAATATGTGGAAAAACCCGGGAGACTTCATCCCGGAGCGGTTTCTAGACGGGGACGGTGTCGACGTGGACGTAACCGGAAATCGAGGAGTGAAAATGTTGCCTTTCGGTGCAGGGCGGAGGATTTGTCCGGCAGCATCTCTTGGTACATTGCATATTTACATTTTGCTTGCTAGGATGGTGCATGCATTTAAGTGGATTCCTATTCCCGGAGCTCCACCCGACCCGAGTGAAACATTTGCCTTTACTATTGTCATGAAGGATCCTCTTAAAGCTGTTATTTTGCCAAGGGAAAAGAAAATTGAAGCTTGATTAAGGCAGGAGTACATGTTAAATTATCCATAATAATTTGCAACGTGTTAACCAGATGCGTGTTTATTATTTGGATTGTCTGCCTTATCAAGTACAAGAAATAGGTAATTGTGTGGTCCATTATAAATTTGAAACTATACGAATTCGATCGGTGTGCTTTGTAATTTTTATTCTGAAATGTGGGTCAATGTATTTATTATTCTAACACGTACCTCTGGCTAGCTGGCTAACTCGGCCCCTCAGCCCATATATATTCAAAAATATTTGTGTAAGGATGGATTTAGAGCTGCTTGTCTGATGTGAGTCCTGAAATTTAAAGTTATTTTTAATTTTAAATTATAAAATATATATTTGTGTCATAAATTATAAAATAATTTAGAATTTAAAAACTGTTCATAAGTAAAAGTTTGCAGGAAATTTTCTTTTTTAACAATTTATTTCATTTTTATAATTTTTATTTTATCAAAATTAATATAATTGTAGATGTTTTTCTGAAATAAGTACTTATTTTTTAAAAAAAAAATACGAAAATAGTTACTAAAGAAGCCAGCCAGCGCCTTTTCACATATACAATTTATAAATTTTATTTTTACTTTTATATATAGTTTTAATAACTCATAAACTATATAAAATAATACAATTATATATCAAACGGATACTAACTTAAAATTTTTACTTTACACTTTTAAATATAAATCATAAAAACTGTTCTAAAAGTTAGCTAAACAGTGTTATACCCCTCTTGAATTGAATTCAAGAGTTAATATTGTCACAGATGTTGTAAGGTAAAGGACATATTGAAGACGAAAACTTTAAGGGTGAGCCAACAACAATTAAAACATACGGACTGAATTAATATTAGCAACATGACTGAATTTTGTTCTAGAAATCGCGAGGATACAGGGATATCAAACTTTTTTCCCTGGGTAAAGTCTCGATTAATTAATAATTAATAAATTAATAATTATGATAAATTAATATTTTAAATAGATTCCAATATAATAGTAACAATATATTTTTTATCTTTATCTTAATTAATTAATAATCTTGATAAATTAATAAAACTTTCCGATCCCAACATTATTAATCAAAAAGAAAGGGATAAAAATGTATTTTTTTATTATGTAAATGAGGAAAAAAATCAATTTTATGTTGAGCCACCCAATTTGCAGCACAATTGTTTACGGCAAAAACTAAAATTTTAAATTGAACAATTGTAAGCAACATCCTTGTATAAAATGATTATAAAAGTCTTCAATCAATATTAAAAAAAATTAAATTTGCATTATAATAAAATGAAATGAATAACATAATAGATATTAGAAGTACTTTATGATCGAAACATGAAACAATATAAGTTTATATTAATAAAATAAAAACAAAACAATAAAATAAATTTCACTTCAACACCTTAAATTTTACCAATTCCGACCAAACGAAAAATAACTCAAAATGCATAAGTATGTTTACAAGGGTCCTACTCCCCAAATCATCTATCCACGTTTTTTTATAACGAATAATAATAATACTTGATTTTTTTTAATTTAGGAAGTCACATCACTTATCCACATTTTTTTGAGTGAGTTTTAGGAATTTTGTTACCCGCAGTTTTTTATAGCGGATAAATGATTGGTAGAGGAATGCTCTAGCCAGGGGTGATAATTTTGGATTCTGGGTCGGGTTAATATCGGGTCAAATTGTACATGGTTATTTTGGGTTGATTTTTTCCTAACCCTAACCAGTTTAGGTCATTTCTAATTTCACCGCCTCTACTTTTTTTAGAGTAATTGAAAATACACTACTTTCTACTAATTTATATGAACTGATTGCTTTTGCACAAATTTAAAAAAATAATAATTCATTTCTCTTCCATTGCACGTGAAAGTTACATTTCAAATGTATAATATGTAACGTACCCACTTTGTTAGATGTAAAAAAGGGCGAGACATATATAAAATATTGTTATTATTATTAAATAATTATAAACCAACTAGAATATCTATCATTGCACGTGAAAATTATTTTATTATAATTAAATTTAATTATTTTAAATATAAAATATTTCAAAAGTAGTGTTATAAATATTGAGTTCATTAATTTTCAGGTTATTTTCAATTTTTGAATTTCAGATTTGGGTCTGTTTCGTGTTTCGGGTCGGGTCGAAAATCGCGAGCTTAACTCTACCCTCTCCATTCGGTTGAATCGTATCAAATCAGTATAATTTTGAGTCATTACACTTTTTATTTTTAAAATTTCTTAAATTAATATCATTTATTTTATTTTAAGATTTTAAAATAATTTTTTTGATTATATGATACATTACATTCAATAGAATGTAATATGTGATATTATAAGAGAGAACCAATATTTCACATATAATATTAATCTAATCTAATTATACATAAACAAAAATTTATTATATATAATATTTTTGAAATAAAAATAAAAGTAAAAATTTTGATAAAATAAAAAAAATGTTTTTTTTTCAATATAGAAAGATTAATTATTATATCCAACTCCAAGTTATACAACCCCATAGCCCTCCTCTCGTTCTTGAAATCCATTAAAAATGGCGATTTTCACTTCATTCCTTTCAAATAATTTCATGTTCTCGCTGTTATGCAGCTCCTCAAGCTTGGTGGGCCCATTTGCACGGGTGCGCACTTTAGCCTCCACTCATACTCTTATCCGCCGCAATTCTCACTTAATTACACACACTAACACAACAACCACAAGAACAAGAACAAGAACAAGAAGAAGCTTTTGCTCTCAATCTTGTGCTGTTACATTGCCTAATACCACTGTTTCTTCTAATGGGTACCTTTTAAATTCTCCCTTTTCTAACCCCTTTTTATGTATTGCATATATTTAGTATTAATATGTGTGTCTGTGTATGTATCATGTGCTCATTTTTGTGTAATATTCAATGCTTGATTTTGTGTATTTTCAATTATTTTGTGCTTTTTGTTTGAAGGGTGTGTTACTTTTTAAGTTGCCAAGACCCACTTTTTATGGGATTTATTTGAAGTTTTTACTTTTTAGGCTATTACTATTATAATTTTATTGATTATATGTTTTAAGGGTAATTGGGTTGTATCAATCTATTAGGGAGAATAAGGGGATTATGGTGTGGTTTTTGATTCATGCCTGTCAATTTTAATCAACTAAATTAGAATGTATAAACTGTGAGGTTACAATCTTCTTAGATGGTTGAAGGATAATCACAATTTAATGTTATTGCCTTACTGATATTTATTATTTTTTTAGGTATTAATATGAAAGTTGTGTATTGTTAATTACATCCTATTAGAACTCGTTTGTCTTGGACATTATTTCTGAATTGTGTTAATATTTATCATTTAGTCATTGAATGCATAAACTTTGGCCCTGATTTACGCTCATAACAATTATGGTCATCTGATCAGCTCTAGGTAAGAAGAATTGAGTGTTGCCAAGGTTGAGAATGTGGTCAAGCTGATTTATTATATGTAAGAGATGAATACTAAAATTGTGATTAAAATGGGGGCAATTGCAGATGTTAATATTCTTGTCAGCCTGGTTGGTTGGTTACAGACTTTCATTGGTTGAGGAAAGAGAAATAGAATTAGAATTCGGTACACAAGAAGGGATTAAAATCAGGTTCCGACACCAAATAATGTAATAGTTGGGAAAAGAGTTCAGGGTTGAATCTATATAAAGGAAAAAGAGTAATAAGAAAGTTATATATTTTAATCTATTTTGTCGAATCTTGGACTTCTATTGCCTTTTCTACAATTAAATCGAGCTTTTAATCTGTTTGTCGATTCTCGAATGTCACATCCGAAATCCTGGTCTTTACTTTGTGGTACAAATTACTTCTTAAAAGGGATAGAAGAAACAAAACACCAATGTATAGAACCAGAAAAAAATAGAAAGAAAGACTCACGTAGATGACAGTCCGCTCGCCGCCATGTATGCAATTTTCCAAGATTAGTTTATATTCCATCCACTTCCTCTTAAAGTTAATGGTTCAAAATTTATGGATCAAGTAAAATTTATTAAGGATAATCTATAACTTGTTAATGACTTAAAGAAATTCTCAATCATGACGCAGTTCAACCTTCTAAGGGAACTAGGAAATGACTGTATTAACCCTTATTTTTCTGTTCACCCTTGGTTTTCTAAGTTTAAGGGCACTCTGAAACCATCTGATTCTCGTATATAATAATTCCTGGCATGGGACACACCCCTCCTTATGCAGGCCAAATTAACCTGTGTTCCAAGATAGTAATGTTCTTATCACGACCGAAATGTCCTGCTAACACCTGAGCATGTAATTTTATGACTGAATATACTCGCACTGATGTGCTAACTTTGCACAAGCCTGCACTGCAAATCTGCATTCCTGGTAGCAATGGAACAAACTGTGATTTGCCATTTGAATTTTTTTCATTCTGTGACATTTATCAATTTTGTAAGAGATTATCAATATCTGATATACGTTTTCTTATCTTTTGCACCGGAGATGATCTTTTATAACTTTTTTTTAGAAAAAACTTTTGGAAGCAAATGTATATGCCTTTATACATATTGACCTTCCTGCTGCTATATAATGTTTTCTAATTTTTTGGACTTAATATATTGCAGAAACCCCGATTATGGTCGCTTGCTACCCTGCCCTTCACACCATGGACCACCAAGAATTGAGCACTTGGTTGTTAAAGATGGAGGGACTGTTCTTGAATATATTTGTAAAGTTTTAGATCTTCCTCCTCTGTAAGTATTTCTACATTATTGTCCATTTTCTTGGACATTTTTCTTGAGTGTATCTATTGCAATTCTCAGTGAACCAGACATTAAAGATTTGTTGCAGATCTCATTCATTTCGGTGCAGTGTACTATGCCCTTGTTTGTCCAAAACCTCCTCCCACTGCAACTCCTGAGGAAATGGAGTTGTACAAAGAATATACAGCTCCCTCTGTTCTGAGTAAGAGAGTTTCAATAAAAGGAAAAACTGTGAGGGAAGCACAAAAAACTTTTAGGATAACTTCTGTTGACGAGTTTGTTGAAACTGGGACGTACTTACGGGTGCATGTACATCCAAAACGCTTCCCAAGGTAATTAATGGTTTCCAGGACCCCCCCCCCCCCCCCAAATTTAAAAAAAATGTTTCCAGAGTTGTTTTGGTAAAGATCAATTACAAAATAATAAATACACACACCCCCATGTCTCCGGGTTCAAACCCTGAACCTCTTATATGTTTACAGTGTTGATTGACATTTTTTTTCCCAGGTGTTATGAGATTGATTGGAAATCAAGAATTATTTCAGTAACTGAATCCTATGTTGTCCTGGATAAACCTGCTGGTACATCAGTATGTAACTGATTGTTTTTCTCTTGTTTATATGCATTCTTTATAGAAAATTTATCTTACGCCAGTAAACAAATATTGATGCTTAATCTGTTCTTTCTTGACACTTGTTCATGTGGCTTAATCTTTGCTTTCTTGACACTTGTTCATGTGCACTTTAGCAATATTATGATAATATGCATTTATTGAAGAATGCAAATTTTAAATTTTTTAGATTTGTGTTCATATATCTATCTATTCGAACATATTTAAGATTGTGCATGTTCATTTTTTATCGTTATATTTTTGGTCATCACATTATACATATAATCAGTTTAAAGTTTCTACCATGTAGTTCACTGTTTGATAAGTGGCCAGTTGCTTAAAATTTGTAGTAAGCGATTGTTTCTTTTTCAAAGACATGGAAAAGATTCTCTACGTCTCTCTCCACTGCTAGGTATGATGTCAGTAACTATAATTGGCTGATCATATGCTAATATTTCAACTAAAGTCTCATGATCCAGTTCTTTTTATTTGGTCGTACGGCCACACCTGTGCTCAAATATGCCGCAGTAATTAAAATTCTGTATAAGAGAGGATCAAAGTTATTACTTCTATTATTAAATGGCTATTGTTGCTCATATCCATACCCACTTAAATTAGTTCTGCAAACTAGCCATTGGTGTTTACTGTATCTATTTGCATCTTGTTTAGGTAGGGGGAACCACAGACAACATTGAAGAAAGTTGTGCAACATTTGCCACACGTGCCCTAGGGTTTACTGATCCACTAATGACTACTCATCAAATTGACAATTGCACGGAAGGATGGTAACTGATTTATAATATTTAAGATACTGAATTATTATTTGTACCTGTAGTTTTATGATTTGTAAAACCTTGGAGCATTTGGTTCATTCATGTGCAGTGTTGTGCTAGCTAGAACAAAGGAATATTGTTCCGTTTTTCATGGAAAAATCCGGGTAAGTCTACTGATTGTTTATTGAGGTCAATTAGGAAAGTATTGCATTATTAAGTAGTTACTAGCCATCAATCCTCACTGTGCAAGGGAAATTGAATTTTTTGTGATTTAATATACTACGATATATATATATATATATATATATATATATATATATATATATATATATACATATATACATATATATATATATATGGAGAGGTTCAAGAGAGATCCTAACCAGAGACCCTATATATCTACTGTTGATTTACTCACAATCTAACAGAATCTTCATTTAAAAATTAAGAGAATCTTAATTTAAAAGAATCTACGGTCACGGGTCTCTAGTTCTCTCGATAAGGAGGATCTCTTTAGAACCTTACCCTATATATATATATATATATAATTAAAAAGTAAATGCTAAACTGAATTGAACATAAATAGAATATTATAATAGATTATTATAATATAATCAAATCATGGATGGGACTTGACATATATAGAACATTATAAATAATTCTAAAAGATTAAAATTGTAATAGAATTGAAATTAAATCTTAAATAAGAGTTAACATGTTTAGAATATTAAGACCATTTTTTTAATCCGGCCCGAAAGAATAACTCCACCATTTTATTAATATCTAAGATTCGATTTTAAAAAGTTTCAATTTTTTTATTATTTTAATTTGGCCCAAAATCATAAATAATTCATGTTATTATATTAATCCGGTATAATGACCGAACTACTGACTACGAAACTTTAAATGTTTCACCTTAAATAGTATAATATATAGATATATTATGTATCTAGTTGCATCATGGTCTTTGATTTCTCTATCCATTTTATATTAGGAAAAAAAGGTAAAGAAGCTTTATCTTGCTCTTACGGCCGCTCCAGTGCCAATTGGAGTAGTTACTCACTACATGCGTCCAATCAATATTGCTCCACGACTTGTTTCTGAAGGTAGTATTTTTTATATCAAAAGCTGATCCTTTGAAGTGGTGGATATATTGTAGCAACTCTTGAATAATAAAATAAGGAGTCCAGTTTTGCAAAGCTTTGGGGAAAATGAATTAGTCAAATGCCCACATATTCCATATAATGTAGTTACTTGTGCTAAAAGATCTTCCAGATTCTTAAGTTTAACCAATTCTCTTATTATGCTCTGTGCTCTATGGTCAAGGAATTAAAAAACTAAAATCACTAAATAAAGGCAGGCCAGTTACCATTTGGACTTCAAAAAGCTGATGCCTCCTTGGACTTTGCTAGAAATAGAAATAAAGAATTTTTTTTCTCTTAATGAGTTAATGCTATGAAGCTATAAGTATCTACAATTTGATCGCCTGGGTGACTAAATAATGATATTTATTGAAAAATGAAAAGATATAGCTTTGAGCACAGGAAGAAGTGATAGATTATCATTTTTTGTGCTTGTGGGTGTATGGGGAACTTACTAATTAAGCACCTGGAAATCAATTTGAAGGCTGAAAGCTTTTGAAGTTGGACCCTATTTTTGTGTTCAATAAATTTCTAAAGGGCCTGTGTCAAGTATAGATTTGTGGTGCATTAGAAAATTTAATTCCTAGTGAATTTTCTGGTAGATTTTACCTGAATTGTTGCTTTTTGATCTTAGTGTTTCCTGTCTGCCTGATTGTAGTAATTACAAAACTCTTTTAAGTTTTATAACTGTCTTGAATTATTTTCTGATCTACCTCAAACTAGATAGTGAGACTAGTATTACTTGTGCTGTATGTGTAAGTACATACCATATATTGTCCAACAGTTTCTCATCGAATAATATTTTTGGTTCACAAAATAAAGTCTCGTTTGCATTCATGCTTCTAATGTGCTGTACAGTTAAGTTTCTTAAATGTTTTTGGTCCAAGTCTTGATCACTCCTAGCCTATCAAAAGACAAAATTGGAGCAATATATTTAGCAAATTGGAGCAATATTCCTTAAGTGGACTATATATTTTTTTTCTCATCTCTTAGTTTCTTTATAAATTATGAATTTGACTGAGAAAGGGTGAATAATTGGCTACCTGCCATACTAGAATCTATCTATAAGACCATTCTGCCAGTGACATGTTGTAAAAGCTACATTTTATATCTGCCAAGATTATTAAATTTGACGTTGCCATATCACATGCAGAATTTACAAAAAGATGGAATTTATGCCAACTAGAAGTCTTAGAGTGTAAAACAGTTCCCTGGCCAAATGCTGAAATCATAGATAAATATAGCATTGAGGATTGTGGATGGCCTTCCCAAGAGTTTGCATATGAGTGCAAGATCAGCCTATTGACAGGTCGAACTCATCAGGTATCTACAATTTCTTTTATCTTGTCTTCCGCATTCGACGATCTGATGAAATTTTCATGTTTACATATGTTGAACTATAGTGCTTACCACCTCGGGTTCTGTTTTGGTTGGCAACTCAACTTAAGGAATTTGCATATTTTAGTTGTCTCAGATTAGCTGGGATTGCCGACATTCAATCCATTAATAAACATTACTCGATTGGTAAGAATGTAAGGTGCAATATAATACTGAAGGAAAGATGAGGGAGTATTATGACAAAACAGAAAAGAAAATGTGTGTGTATATATACATATCTAAATAAAATTTAAAAAGTATCAAAAAATGACTCCTCAAGTCAACTCGACTTAACTTATACCAATAGTCCCAATATAGCTGGAAGTAATTGCACAAGTAAGTCGTCAGTCATATTAGGTATAAAAAGTGGAAGGACATTTAGAAGGAAAATGGGGAAGTAGAACTAATAGCAATTACAACAAACAGCAGTTGGAAAAGATTAGAAAAATGAATGAAGCATTATCGAGATACTATCTTGAGATTTAGGAGAGCAGAAAATAACCTAATTGCACTAATCCTTAAACTGCAGAGATAAATAATAACAAAAGAAAATACCCAACTATTTGTCATTTTTAAGCAACTTGTGTGCTGACTGCTGACCACATAAACAATGCGAAAACATAGATGCTGAATTCCTGTCTATCATGTGAACCTGATCTGATAGAAAGGTACTTGCACCGTGATACACGTCCCTGGTTACATCAGCATAATTGGGGGAAATTCCACAACACCCAGTCATATGCCATTTTAAATCATACCTAATTTGCTTTTGTTGAGCAACCTCCTAAATTGTTTTTGTTTATCATCAGCATTTTATTAGTCAAATACAGGAATTGTAGTTCCATTTTAGCTTTTGAGGCTGTGCCAAACTGCCAATATAAAGAGAGAAAAAAGAAAGTGAAATATGCTCTTGTTCTACAGACTTCATGGCGCAGGTCCCAATTTTCTTAAAAATATATGCCAGTTGAGAGTTTCTATATTAGCCAAAGGTTGAAGGAAACCAACAATTTTCATAATATGGCATGAATTTTAATTTTTACCATCACAACTTGTGAAGCAGAGATAAATTCCCTTGATAGTAAATTCATATGATGTAGATTCGAGCACAATTGGCTGCTTGTGGTGCACCAATTGTGGGTGATGCGATGTACATGCCAGCTGCCAGTGCAGAGCTTTTAAGGCCTGGACTTAATCCACTTGGGCAGTGCAGGAAGCAATATGCAAGTGAAAATGATAAAGAAGTTGCAATTGAAGATTGGATTGCATGTCATGGAAAGGAACCTCGAATTGCTATTGGTCTTCAAGCATGCCAAATTTCATGGGATGATGAAGAGCATTTTTATGAAGCGAGATCTCCTTGGTGGAGATGAGATAAATGGTGTTGCTAGATAATTTTTGCTACTTCAATATGTTACTGTCATGTTTTAGAACATCCGAGGTTACTGTCATCTTAGTGCATGTTGCTAATATTGTGTTAATGGCCCAATTTGTTGTAGCTATCTTTTCGGCAATCTATAATACATTCCTTGATATTTTACAGACTTCTTTGCATTTTCACCCACTTATAAATTCTTGATATGAAGATTGATACTCTAATAGTTTTTATTATATATTTTTTTGACGAAAGGAGGCTTATGCGTTATGGATATGAAATGAGAGGATATATATGGGAAATTATTATGGGGGATCAGAAACAGAAAATGCGTATATATTAGTGTTCTGAAACATGGATGGAGCTGGATAGATTATGACTGATGAGAAGGGGTTTTGGAGAAAAGAGCTGGAAGAGTTGTATAGTTGTAACAAGGAGGGTATTGAAGGAGACAATCAAGAGGAGGAAATGACTTGGGTTATGCATTTCATATTTTCATAGCAGTAAGGCCAATTTTGTAATTTCATCTTACCCGCAGTGTTTTTCTATGCCTGGTTCTGATGAATTACAAACTCTTTCTTTTAAAAAAAAAAATTACTGATTTTTTTTTTAAATCAGTAGAATCAGTTCAAGGCAACCTTTTAGGTTATATTTATGACATTATGACTTGTGAGTATAACAATTCAGAACTTAATGGATGCACAAAGCTTTAAAGAAAAAGGTCATTTTTAAAAGCATCAGACCTTTTTGTTCTATCTCTTACCAACTGCAGCAGAAGCATCAAAGGCATCATCAATTCAACATCGATTTTTTATATTTAAATTTATAAGAGTTAATTTAGTTTTATTCGAAAAATGCAAAATCAAATTTATTATTTGGCCTACTCATTCCATAGCCAAGTGCAGATCAACAGCATGTGAGGCCCACGTCTCATTTCTCTTCATCCCAGCTGGCCACCTTTCTTTACTTAAACCGTGTCGGTGTTGTATTTTAACTTGATAAATTATTTTTTTCGTAATTTGTACTGTATATTTTAAAGTCAATAATTATTTAAATATCATCGAATTTGAATCAAATATTTTTTAGGACCAAAGATAAAGGCTAGAAGGCCAAACTAGTAAATGTGTCGCAGACAAACCATAACACCAACATGTGATATTAATTTTTGATTACTGTTCTGCCTTCACATGGACAGCAACTTTGAAGACACACATATATAACAAAATGCTGATCTTTGAGAAAATGCAGCTGAAAAAAGCTTAGCTTTCTCAATTTACTCAACTAAGATGGAGAGAAGGGCCATACTCCTCTTCCTTGTAGCTCTCATGGCTGCTTCTTGTTCAGCTCAGCCAAAGAAATCTTTTGAAGACAATTTCAGTATAATGTGGTCTGAAGATCACTTCAAGACTTCAGAAGATGGTCAGATCTGGTATCTTAATTTAGACAAGGATACAGGTACATCTTTATATCTCGTCAAATCAATGTCGTACGCAAGCTTATAATAAATATATTGTACTTTACGAGTTATATTGGGTACGTTTGGTTTGGTTTGATTTTTTTTATTTGTGTCGAATATTAACTTGTGTATGTTTCGTTTTTTTGAAATCAGGGTGTGGGTTTCAAACAAAACAAATGTACAGATTTGGTTGGTTTAGCATGAAACTTAAGTTGGTTGGAGGAGATTCTGCTGGAGTTGTCACAGCTTATTATGTAAGTGTTAAAATTCACCATAAAATTTTATTACTATTGTTTAAATGTCAACATTACTCATGTGTAAATGATTATATAAAATTAAAGTGATGGTAACATTGGAGTTTACTTGCAGATGTGTTCTGAAAATGGGGCAGGGCCAACTAGAGATGAGCTAGATTTTGAGTTCTTGGGGAACAGAACAGGGGAGCCATATTTGATCCAAACAAATGTGTATAAAAATGGGACTGGAAATAGAGAGATGAGGCACATGTTATGGTTTGATCCTACTGAGGATTTTCACACTTATTCTATCCTTTGGAACAGTCATCAGATTGTGTGAGTCTTTTTTTCCAATTATGATTTTTTTTTTGTATTATTGTTTTGATCTGGATGTTATAAGCACAATGTACAGGGTCAGTATTTTAGCTATCTTCTAACCGATGAGTTAGAGGAGTAAAGATTATTAACATGCAGGCATAACATGATGCGACTGAGTCTGTTTTACAATATTTTGAACTCAGACATTTTCGGTCGATAAATTTGCAGATTTTTCGTGGATAAGGTTGCGATAAGAGTGTACAAGAATGCAAACTACGAGAACAATTTTTTCCCCAATGAGAAGCCTATGTACTTGTTTTCGAGCATATGGAATGCAGATGAATGGGCAACAAGAGGAGGGCTAGAGAAGACAGACTGGAAGAAAGCACCATTTGTGTCGACGTACAAGGATTTTAGCGTCGAAGGATGCCAATGGGAAGACCCTTACCCTGCCTGTGTATCGACTACAACAAAGAATTGGTGGGATCAATACGAATCTTGGCATCTTACAAAGGACCAGAAGAATGATTTTGCTTGGGTAGAGAGGAACCTTGTTATTTATGACTATTGCAAGGACACTAAAAGGTTCCCAACATTGCCCGAGGAGTGTTCATTGAGTCCATGGGAGTAGTGATCAAGAGAGATCAAGGTTTTGTCCAACATCCTGTGCTTTTGGTAAAGTATATAGAGAGGCATATGTATACTTCTGAATATTGTATGCAAATTAAATTTATTTGTTCAGATCTATATCCAAGTATTATATGACAAAAACATTTTCCACTATCAATTCTTCGAAGATAAATGCAACTGGAAAGACATGACTTGAATCATGAATTACACAGAAATGATGGAAACAGGTTCATGACCTTTGGAAGTTTCATAAGGTATGTCATTGCTATATAGTGCCTTAAAATACTGAATGTTAACAGTTAGACACTTGTACATTTAATACAAATAATTCCAAAACAACCCACAATACTAATTCAATCGATATTATATGTGTATATATATATATCGTGAAGAACGCTAAATGTAGATCACTTGGACACTAAGAAGTTGCAACTTCAGGCAGATTAATATGCTGCCATCACTACAACTTAAAAACCATGTATCTTAATGTGTTCCTTCTTCACAATGCCTGCCTGTTCGAGTAAACAAAAACTGTCAATTAGCCAAGAGAACGATGCATGTACAAGATGAATGTTGAACAATTGGGAGTATGAGAAAATTACTTGAACAAGGAATGTCGAAACATTCTTCCGCTGATCACCTTGAAGCTGAATAACCTGCATATATCAAACGATCCTTCAAACTGTAAATATGAATATACCCAACAAAAAGGGATAAGGGTCAGCATGAGATAAAATATGCACCTTGCCGAGCTCAGGATCTTGAACTACAGTACCATTGCAGCAAAACTCTTTCTTCAGGTCTTTAAGTATCTTACTGTAACTAAATTCTTTCTTCAACCCTTGGACAGTCGTCAGGCTTTTCCTGCCATTACGCTGCTGTATGCGTATATGGACGTATTCCTTTGTTCCAGCACCCGAGTCCTCAGCATTTGCCTCAGCAAAGGGATCTGTCAATACCGCAATGTGTAGAACAAAATACTCATTTTGTCACGTGTATCAATAAAAAGAAATACACCGCCAAGCATCAAGCAAAATTTATTATCATGGCTGCTTGTAATAGTTTACCAAGGCAAGTTAAAACACAACTGATATCCTTAAAGATTATTTTCAATCCTGAGCCTGTACAAATTTTACTTGGTACAGAGGCTCAACTACAAAGATCTGATATCGCAAAAAAAGAATCATTAGTAATAACTAAGATCATGTAGCAAAAGGCTGAGAACAATTAATTTGGTAACTGATTTCTCACTTAAAGGTAGGATAACAAAAATCACCTTACATAAAGTTTAATACATGAAACACATTTAAAAAGCCTACCAAAAGTTGATGGGATCTGGATGTCAAGCTCAGACATGAACCTTGGCTTCTAGTATGGATTGTAATAAAGTTACCAATTAATGTTGATTATTGCCTTTATCAGAAATGCCAACTGCTGAACAAATAATTGAGATATGCATTAGCTATTGAGCCTGTAACCAAGACAAATGACAAGAAACTCGCAAAATAATAAATATGAATAATAAATCCTGCACTTAAAATACCCACATCTAAATCAAAATGTCATCTAAACAGACCCCTAGCAAAGTGGCCGAAAAAATTTAACCGCAAAATATGAAAATTTTAGATATTACCTCCGCAGCTGATTTGTGTGTGTGTGTGTATTGAAAAAAGAACAAGAGACTACAATAGATATGTACTATGGCCAGGCTTAAGCTCTAAAGTATTTCACAAACTATATCTATATTATTTGATTATCTTCAACAGATAAAATAAACAATGTTTTGATCACAACATAAACTTGGTAGCTCTTAAGTATCAAATGATATTAATATAGAAACATTTCTGAAATCTTATTAGATATTACTATGTATTTTGATCAATATTCTTTACTTACTGTATATCTAACCAACGGTTTGTTGCTGTTATTAGACGCTCAACCCGTATTTTTCTACTTCCTCACCAAATAGCCTCAATACAATGTAAATCATTAAGAAATGAATTGAACCCCATCTAAATGCTTTTAGCAAAAGTAAGATGTGACATTTTTACTCATTTTTTTGACTTCATTTCAAGCTTTCTGCCCAATTTACTCTTAAATTTGAGCTCATCGAACCGGGATACTTGGAGTTTGGTCTCCTTCAAGTCAAAAATTGCCTACCTGCTTAGTACAATCCAATTTGGTTTTAATATGAGAGCTCTTCTATCTAATCTAGTCCGAATTTGATGCTGAGCAGATGTGTTTCCCATCCACTCAGTCACATAATCTGTCCTACACAATTTACTAGTCCCCTTCTGTCTCCACCAACCAATTCCTCCCCCGTTGTTTACTAACATTGTCTTCAACCATATCAGCACTCCAATTCAATTCTCTATCATTCAACACACAAGCCTCACAATCATAATCTACAACTCTGTTTGAAACCTCGCAACCAATTTTCAAATTTGAAATATCTTCCCCTAGATATTCCTATTCTCGAATATCTAGCATTTGAACCAGTTCCATTACAATAAAAAAAAAGAGCTTACATCACTCACATAATTAACAATCGATATCTCATTTTCTAGAAGAAAAAAGACTTGTAAGAGCAAGTCTAATGCAATACTATTGGAGGTGCTATTTCTATAATATAACATCAATTATAGAACATAGCACTCCAATGTAATTTTATAAGAGTTGTTAAAATAGAAAAATGTTATACTTGGTTCTATATTTAGAATCAAGTATAGATGTAGCTATTATTGTTACATGTAATAGGCATGCAAGTGAGAAATTGGAGGGAAATGAATATAAAAAATAAAAACATCTATTTTAGCAAATTCAATGCTATATTTTACATTGTTGGTTAAAAAGTTACTTAGTTTTACATTTATTAGTTCTATTTTGAAATCATGCGTTGGGGCATTAAATCTATTTTAGTACCAAAATATACTTTTTGATTTCATATTATAACAGTAGCTACCTCTATTTTAACATCAGTATTAGACTTGCTTTAAAGCTAAAGAAAGAGGTTATCCCTTGAATACTCTGCTAAAAATAAGAAGACAGCTAGACAATAAACAAGTTTTCTAATTTTTCATTCTTAAATTTGAATCATTATTCGATATATAGAATTTCATTCAATTATCTTAAGAAATGCTTCTACGGGCACCCTTTACACTAAATTTGCATAATGCCAAAATATATGTGTATGTATATATTATTTCGAAAACATGCAAAATTAAAAAAAAATCCACACATAAAAAAGATGAAATCAATCAAACTCAAACCATAGAAGACCCGGAAACAAACATGTTCCATATATGATCTTGAAAATATATCAAGAGCTCAAAGATGAATCAAAGACTTACATAATTATTAAAAAGTGGCACAAAATAAAGTAAATTCAAGAAAAAAAAGAAAGAAGCAAATTTAAGATCATCATAATGAAAAATAGAAACCCAAAATCATACACAACAAACACATGCATACATGAATCAAAATATAAGATTAAAACTATATATTAAAACATATAAAAAATAAACAAATTAATGGAATTGAATGAAATTACCTGATGAAGTTTTCGAACGCAGAAAGATAAAAGAAAATGAATAAAGATTGGACAGAAATATTTATATACCTATGTTGTGTGTATATATTTATGCATGTATATGAATATTCTAAAAATGGATAGACGGTGGGTGACGGTGGAAGACAGAAAATAAGGATATTCACAAGCGGCATTTTTTGGATTCGTTAACTAATTCCGGGCATATCTAAAAAAATAAAAATAATTCAGGTAATTAAAATATTTAAAAAATATATCCAAAATTTAAAAAAATATTATTATAAATATGACATAATTCGCAATAAACTAGCGTATCAGTTTTTATTATGTTAGAAAATGTGTACATATGTTATACTTCGCATATCTTAAAATGCAAATTTATTTGAATTGTATCTGGTAATATTAAATTTATTTCGAATTATTATTTTAAATCATTAAATTTTGAATCAAATTTTTTAGTTATTTAAACATATTATTAATTAAATCCAAATTTTCAATAGATTAGGAAACACCCATAAATTACTTGGTCCAAAAGGATTCAATATTTTACCAACTTTTTGAGGCACAAGTCAACTACAAACTAAGTCAATTACAAAGTCATCCTACTTTTGTCCGAATATATACACACACATACGTACTCTCATTCTGTACTGACTCTATTTCTTGTAAATGTGTTTTGGGTCACGCTTAAATCTTGCACACGTACATTTTTCACTTTAAATTGTCTCATATTTATCAAGTTACTTAAACTGGCTCTGGGTTTGCTGGGGCTTTAAAAAATGGGTGCTTGTTTTAGTAAAAAGAAAGGCTTTGAAACAGATACTAATGGGTACAGATCAAGAAATGGTGGTGCTTCTGGATATCAAACAGTTTTAAATCAAAGTTATGGAACCCCCATCTCAGATTTTAATCAATCTCATCAACAACCAAGGTATGATTCTCAATCTCACACACAAAATGTAAAAAATGCAACAGTAGTCAAGCATGTGGCACAGAATTTTAGGAGTGTTACTAGGCCTGATGGTAATATTTTGGGGAAGCCTTTTGAGGATATGAAGTTGCATTATAGTCTTGGTAAAGAATTGGGTAGGGTCAATTTGGTGTGACTTATCTTTGTACTGAGAATGCAAGTAGGGAAAAGTTTGCTTGTAAGTCACTCTTGAAAAGAAAGCTTGTGAGTGACAATGATAAGGAGGATATGAAGAGAGAGATTCAGATAATGCAACATATGAGTGGGCAACCAAATATTGTGTAGTTTAAGGGTGCTTATGAAGATGTGAAATCTGTGCATCTTGTCATGGAATTTTGTGCTGGTGGGGAGTTGTTTGATAGGATTATTGTTCAAGGACATTATTCCGAGAGAGCTGCTGCGACGATTTGTAGACAGATTGTGAATGTGGTTCATGTGTGTCATTTTATGGGGGTTATGCATAGGGATCTCAAGCCGGAGAATTTTTTGTTGGCTAGTAAGGGTGAAGGAGCAATGTTGAAGGCAACTGACTTTGGTTTGTCTGTTTTCATCGAGGAAGGTGTGTTTTTAATATTGTTTTGTACCAAGCTTGGCAGATGGAACATACAGGATAGTTGGATGAGGATTTGGAGAAGCCATTATTATGTTTCTGTTATAATTTATGGCCGAACATATGTTAAAATTTATAAATGTGCTCTGCGTGCTCCTTTTTCATTTTTGAATATTTTTCCTTTTAACAATTTCCTAAGATAAGATTTGTTTGGATAATCATTGTATATAATAGATGAATAGTGGTTATAATAGATGGATTGTGCCTAAAATTCATTCTTCCGTTGTTGTAGGCTATTAATAACATGGTGTCACGAAGCCCACGACTTGTCATACTTTCATAATATTTGCATATCAAGATTACCTGAACTTTTAGTGTTGACAACAAGGATTATTGATATCTGCTGTTGTAGTGGATGATTATTGTTAGAAAATGGAAAGTTTGAGACATATTTTATATATGTTGTTGATGTAATTTCCGGAAACTAACGATTGGAAGTTGTTCCTTGCTATGAGGACTTAAACTTTCATGTTTGGATCTAAGACATTTTCTTAGTGTAATCCATAAATAAATTGAGTAGAAATTGCTAGTTTAAAATGAGTTTATAGTATTGTCCCAGATAGAATATGTAATATGGGTGTGGGTGTTTTATATGCATGGATGTGCAAGAGTAGTGTCAACTACTAAGGCATGTAGTGTGCATGGTGTACTAGTGTGCCCTCCTGCACGCGCGCCGCCGCCTCGCCACGCCTCGGGTCGAAGGGCGAATGTCTCGGCTGTTGGGACAATCGAATCATGATGCTGCGTTTTATGATATGAAAACGAACGAGTTTGAATAGAAAATTAACCTTAATCGCTACGGCGCAAGCGATTCAAATCCACGTCTTCTACTGTATTCCCGTATTCACCTTGAGCGAAGTGTGACCTTCGATCCTCCCAAGGTTGCCTCCCTTCTAACTTTGAGATCTTGGAACCCTAGTTCTTGGTTGCCTCCTTGAACGGCTGCTCACAAAAACCCTAGTTCTTTCCAACTCATAGCTAGAAGATAATAAGATGAATATATAGGCTACAGTAGGGATCCTGGATAATTAGGTCGGGCCTTCCAATGACATTCTGGGTCAAGCCCAATGTCATTAAATATTAATTCAATCCACTAAAGAATTAATATTTGCACTACCTCTCCTAATGCCGTAATTTAATTATTTAATTCGGCTCCAATATTATTTGCTTATTAAATTCCCCATGTTTAAGATATCGAATGTCCATTAATTAAATTAATTTCTGATAATTAATTTAATCAATATCTTTTATCCTTGATCATCCACTCAACCTTATAATTATGCAAGAACAAATCTGTCTGCAGGACTTAAGCATAATTATCTTTATGAGCTTTCAAGAGGACATCATCACCCGAATATTTTCGGACACGGTTTCCTTTTATAGTCAATATCCCACTCTGTATGCAATGTCATTGTCCAATACATAATATTGTGATTAACAAAAAATCACATCACATATGAATCAAAACATGTGCATTGTATACAAGTGTCAATCACTGTATCCGGATTAAGAACCTAAGCAATAATAATATTATAGAATCTTAGTTCTTCTTTATTATCAGAATAGAAGAACAATTCTAATATTTTAATCCCGTTCAATATACACAAAGCATACAAGTATTATTCAATAATCAAGATAGATTATTTCCAAATAATACTTCAGTCATTCCAGTGGTTTGTTTAACTCCACTTAAACTGTGAACATTTATTATATTATATATAGACACTGACAATCTAATCTTCTGTTATCCCATTTGATACTAGATTATCCACAATATATAATATACAAACAGTGTTAAAATACGCATTCAAGATTCTCAATAAAAAAAGACAATGTCATATACTTCAAACGAATAGTTCAGTATACTCCCTAACAATCTCCCACTTATACTCAAGCTATTCTTTGAGTATATCAGTGTTATATTACAAGCAATCCACTACCAATTAAATAACTATTATGTGACCATACATCTGACTCCTATCGCCTCCACATGCTGCTCAAAAGCCTTAGCTGGTAAGCTCTTTGTGAAAGGATCTGCCCGGTTGTCCTTTGATGCTATATCAGTCACAATAATATCTCCTCGCTTAACGAATTGTCGTATAAGGTGATACTTACGCTCGATGTGTTTTGCTGCCTTATGGTCTCGCGGTTCCTTTGCATTTGCCACAGCACCAGTGTTATCACAATACACTGTCAAGCTCCTAGGCAAATTAGGTACCACATCTATGTCCAAAAGAAAGTTTCTGAACCATATTGCCTCTTTGGCTGCCTCCGAAGCTGCCACATATTCGGCTTCCATGGTAGAGTCAGCAACGCATTTCTGCTTTACACTCCTCCATATTACAGCTCCACCTCCTAAGGTAAACACATATCCCGAGGTTGATTTCCTCTTATCTCTATCTGCTTGGAAATCTGAATCGGTATATCCTAGAGGTAACAAATCTGAGGCCTTGTAAATTAGCATATACTCCTTAGTCCTTCTCAGGTACTTGAGTATAGCCTTTACTGCACTCCAATGTTCTTGTCCTGGGTTTGACTGATATCTGCTAACCATGCCTATCGCCTCTGGTGTCTTAGGACACTGTTTCTTTGATAGAGCAACTCCATGTTTATAAGGTAGGTTACCCTTCTTGGAGTCCTGCATGTTAAAACGAGCCAATACCTCATCAATATAGGGCTCTTGGGATAAAGCCAACATCCTTTTCTTGCGATCCCTTATAACTTTGATCCCAAGGATGTATGCCGCTTCACCTAAGTCCTTCATTTCGAACTGTTTGAACAACCATGCCTTTACCGCTGATAACATCCCTACATTGTTTCCAATGAGTAAAATATCATCTACGTATAGCACTAGAAAAGTCACTGAACTACCCTCACATTTCTTGTACACACACGACTCGCTTGGACATTGATCAAATCCGTATGTCTGGATTACCTGATCAAAGCGAATATTCCAATACCTAGAAGCTTGTTTAAGTCCATAAATGGACTTCTTAAGCTTACATACCAGATGCTCTTGGCCTTCCTTAATGAATCCTTCTGGTTGTTGCATATAGATGATCTCATCATCAAGACTCCCATTTAGGAAAGCTGTCTTGACATCCATTTGCCAAATCTCATAATCGAGATGAGCTGCTATAGATAAAAGAATCCGGATCGACTTTAGCATGACTACTGGCGAAAAGGTTTCCTCATAATCGATCCCTTCTTTCTGAGTATACCCTTTCGCAACAAGTCTTGCTTTCCAAGCTTTTACCTTTTTGTCAGATCCTCTTTTTCTCTTGTAGATCCACTTACATCCAATGGGTTTTACACCTTTGGGTGGTTCCACGAGCTCCCAGACTTGATTTGAATACATAGATTCCATCTCAGATTTCATTGCTTTTTGCCATAGATCTGCATCTTTGTCTTGCAGTGCTTCCTCGTATGTCATATGATCCTCATCATGTTCCTCAGAGACCAAGTCCGAAGACTCTCCCAATAACATGAATCTGCTGGGTTTACGAATAACCCTCCCACTACGACGAGACACCGGTGTGGTATTAGTGATAGGTTGTGTGTTCTCTTGTGGCTGTTCTACTTGTACTATTGGCACTTGTTCATTATTTGTCTCTCCCACTAGTTCCTCTAAAACGACACTGCTCATGGGTTTATGGTTCATCATATAGTCCTCCTCTAGGAATCTAGCATTGGTACTAACAATGACATCCCGATCCTTAGGACTATAAAATAAATATCCTTTCGTTCCCATGGGATAGCCTACAAAAAGCCTTACTTCTGTACGAGATTCTAACTTAGTCACGTTCTTGTTCAACACATGTGCTGGACAACCCCATATCCGAATATGTCTTGGACTAGGTTTTGAACCAGTCCACAATTCTTTTGGAGTCTTAGAAACTGACTTAGAAGGAACTAAATTCAAAAGATAAGCTGCTGTTTCTAAAGCATGTCCCCAAAACGACTTGGGTAATTCTGAATAACTCATCATCGATCTAACACTCTCCAAAAGAGTACGATTCCTTCTCTCCGCTACACCATTCTGTTGGGGTGTTCCAGGTGCAGTCAACTGAGACATGATCCCATTCTTTGATAAGTAATCCCTAAATTCTCCAAGCAAGTATTCGCCACCACGATCTGATCGTAGTGACTTGATACATTTTCCATGTCGCTTCTCCGTTACAGTTTTGTACTCCTTGAACTTGTCAAAGAACTCTGATTTACGGCGCAACAAATAAATGTATCCATATCTAGAATAATCATCAATAAAAGTGACAAAATATTCATAACCACCTCTTGCTTGAATATTCATGGGTCCACATAAATCAGTATGAACCAATTCTAACACTTCTTTGACTCTATTCCCCTTTGCCTTAAAAGGCCTAGTGGTCATTTTACCTTCCAAACAGGATTCACAGACTGGAAATGGCTCCACTGCCAATGAGCCTAAAGGCCCATCTACTACCAGTCTTTGAATCCTCCTCAAGTTAATATGACCTAATCTTAAGTGCCAAAGATATGTTTGGTTCAAATAAGAAGGTTCCTTTCTTTTAGTAGTGATAGAAGATGTGTTATTTAATACCCTATGTTGTAGTTGCAGTGCAGGTTGATTAGGAGTGATTATGTATAAATTGTCTTGCAATGTACCAGAACATATAACTAGTTTATTCCTCATAATTGAAACATTATGATCCAAACAAACATTATAACCATTCAAAGCAAGTTTAGAAACCGAAATTAAATTCCTTCTAAACGAAGGTACATAAAGACAATTGTTCAAAACCAAATTCCTATCATCACAAAAAGATAAATTAACATCTCCCACTGCAACTACTGCTACTTTCGTAGCATCTCCCATGAACACATATATCTCGCCATCTCTAAGCATTCTGGATTGCTGGAACCCCTGCATAGAATTACAAACATGATCAGCGGCTCCTGTATCTACACACCAAGTGCTCGTAGATATAGCCGCTATATATGTTTCTGTAACTAGAGAAAGAGACATACCAGTATTGTTTTTCTTCTTAGGAAGAGGACAATCCTGTTTCCAGTGACCCGACTGCTTGCACCTGAAGCACTTGCCCTTGGGCTTTTTCACAACACCACCTTGAACTCCCACAGCTTTCACAACTTTCTGTGTCTGAGCCTTTTTCTTCTTCTTGGCTTTCGGCTTAGAAGAAGAAAGTTTCTCAGCCACATTGACTTGAACACTCTGCTGAAAAAGTCCTTCAGCTGCCTGAAGTTCTGTCAGAAGTTCCGCAAGACTATACATCCTTTTGTTCATGGTGTAATTCAAGCGGAACTGCTCAAAACTTTTGGGTAAACTCATAAGGATGATATCGATCTGGGTTTTCCCATCAACCTCAGCACCAAGGATCTCCATCTCATTCAGATGTGACATCATCCTGAGAACATGATCCCTTACAGGTGTCCCTTCAGCCATCTGAGTGTTCATTAAAGCTTTCATTGCTACTTGCCTTGCAGCCCTATTCTGATCTCCAAAAAGTTCTTTGAGATTAAAGAGCATATCTGAAGCAGTGGCCATAGCCCGATGCTGTTGCTGCAAAACACCTGACATTGCTGCCAGAATGTAACATCGCGACATCTCATCAGCCTTAATCCACTTCTTATAATACTCCTTCTCAACTTCAGAAGCATTCTCAGCAGGCTCCTCTGGCTTGGGTTCATTAATGCAAAATTTGTACTCCTCAGCAGTCAACACAATGTCCAAATTACGTTTCCATTCAATATAGTTAGGTCCAGTAAGTTTGTTATCCTTAATTATGATAAAAAGTGGATTAAAGCCATTATATCCTGAGAATCATACATATAACACATAATTAGAGGGTGTTTAAAAAAATTGGTTCCTCTAACAATTATTTAAAATTAAAACACCAACACTTAAACACCATAGGTTTCCGGTATGCCACGTTGGGTGACTTATATACCACCTAAATTTATTTAAATGTTACTTCGGTCCTACTACTAAATAATTAGTCACGTTAGGGTGATCTATATTATTTTTCATAGCTAAGTGTATACCATTATTAAATCTTAAATTAATAATAATAATAATACCAGATGCGCCTTTTGACTATGATAAATTCTTGCTCCTAACAATAAGATACTACTAAAATTACAAATCTAAAGAGTATTCAGACTGACTGGCCAGGCCGGTGGAAGCATTGCCAAGAGGCTAACCACTTTTCTAGACACCAATCTAAATGGCCAGGTAAGCTGCACGCTTTCCTAGACACCAACGCAAGAATACTCAAAGATGTGTTATTTTAGATTCTCTTCCTAGTTGAGCGTGAAAGCTATCAAAAAATAGGGTATCCTTTTATTATTTGAATTCTATGAAACTTAGTACGCCACGTTGGGTGACATATGTACCTTCCAATATTCATAATTAATTTTAGAAGTTTGTTCTAGTAATTTCCATAACACTTTAGACACCATAAATTACATGCCACGATGGGTGACGTATACATAATTTATATTCGACTTAGTGTTAAATTACATACAAACAATAATGGAGACCATGGGATTTAATACCAAATTAATTCCCTCTCCCACTTAGTATTTTACTATGAGGATTTTATCTAGATGCATCGTCCTATGTTATTTTTTCGCAGTCCACATGTATCATAATAACAATACATATAACACATAACATAGCAGCATACTCATCATGATTAAAGCATAATAAAACAGCCCTATGTCCATGTCGTTCTAGCATGCGAAGGGTTAGTATCACATGGCATAACAAACAAACATGGAACACATAGTAGTAATAATCAAGATCAGCAAACATTATGTAAAACATAATAAAATACATCCACTATTATGGCCCCGAAGAATAATCTTCAAAATCATCCATCGATAAATTTTCGAAAATCTTCAGCCGCCTGTTTGACTGCCTAAACGAGCTCAGAATGGCTTGAAAAATCTGGAGATGGTTCTCATCTCAGCCTGTAGGTATCGCTCTGCCGTTTCCGAAAAGATATTATTCGCCCCAATCGGATATCGTATGCAAAATCTGTAGCCAGAACAGCGAAGTAGCCACAAAAACAGCATATAGCAGCGGAAAAACTCTGTTTCTCGCATCTTCGTCGATCAAACAATTACATACGACAAATACAACAGAAAAATCTATTCTATTACATCAGATCATAATCTAAATTGAATACAATTCGAATTACAAGATTACAATCAAAATAGAAATCAAAAATTAAAACTAATCATGATCAACCCTCATGATTTAATTTACAACCACGATAAACCACGTGGGATCCAAAAACATAATTACAACCATGGCCATAATAGTGGATAACAACCTGCATCAAAAAAACAATACAAACCCACCACTATATACATACATAATTACGACATGGACATCATATCATATAACGCAGAACCCTAGAACCTGGCTCTTGATGCCAATTGATGGGACAATCGAATCATGATGCTGCGTTTTATGATATGAAAACGAACGAGTTTGAATAGAAAATTAACCTTAATCGCTACGGCGCAAGCGATTCAAATCCACGTCTTCTACTGTATTCCCGTATTCACCTTGAGCGAAGTGTGACCTTCGATCCTCCCAAGGTTGCCTCCCTTCTAACTTTGAGATCTTGGAACCCTAGTTCTTGGTTGCCTCCTTGAACGGCTGCTCACAAAAACCCTAGTTCTTTCCAACTCATAGCTAGAAGATAATAAGATGAATATATAGGCTACAGTAGGGATCCTAGATAATTAGGTCGGGCCTTCCAATGACATTCTGGGTCAAGCCCAATGTCATTAAATATTAATTCAATCCACTAAAGAATTAATATTTGCACTACCTCTCCTAATGCCGTAATTTAATTATTTAATTCGGCTCCAATATTATTTGCTTATTAAATTCCCCATGTTTAAGATATCGAATGTCCATTAATTAAATTAATTTCTGATAATTAATTTAATCAATATCTTTTATCCTTGATCATCCACTCAACCTTATAATTATGCAAGAACAAATCTGCCTGCAGGACTTAAGCATAATTATCTTTATGAGCTTTCAAGAGGACATCATCACCCGAATATTTTCGGACACGGTTTCCTTTTATAGTCAATATCCCACTCTGTATGCAATGTCATTGTCCAATACATAATATTGTGATTAACAAAAAATCACATCACATATGAATCAAAACATGTGCATTGTATACAAGTGTCAATCACTGTATCCGGATTAAGAACCTAAGCAATAATAATATTATAGAATCTTAGTTCTTCTTTATTATCAGAATAGAAGAACAATTCTAATATTTTAATCCCGTTCAATATACACAAAGCATACAAGTATTATTCAATAATCAAGATAGATTATTTCCAAATAATACTTCAGTCATTCCAGTGGTTTGTTTAACTCCACTTAAACTGTGAACATTTATTATATTATATATAGACACTGACAATCTAATCTTCTGTTATCCCATTTGATACTAGATTATCCACAATATATAATATACAAACAGTGTTAAAATACGTATTCAAGATTCTCAATAAAAAAAGACAATGTCATATACTTCAAACGAATAGTTCAGTATACTCCCTAACATCGGCGTCTCGCGTGTACGCGATACGCGAGGCGACCTGGACGAGTAATTTTATTACATTGTTAATTAAATTTAGTCAGACTGAAGTCTTAACGCAATTTTGAGAAAACCCTAGCACTGTTAGAGCTAAGTATTCTATTTTTTCTCTTGTCCTTACGGTTACTAATTTACATATTTTGTTTCTACCTTCGTGTTTTGTTTTGTTAATTGGTTTAATCTGCCTGTTCTTGTTTAATTATTTATATAACTGCCCCATTGTTGTGTGTAGTTTTAATTACGATCCAACAATTATATCTTCACTCCTTGTTCTGCAATTAAATTCTGGCATATCATTGTAGTCTGGAGATGTTTTTAAAAATTAGAGATGAAGTATAACCTTCAAATGCATAAACTGGAAGCCACATTTCTTCGATTCTTCTAATTAAAGTTATGTTTCTATGGTGTGACACAGGCAACACAACTACGGAAACATAGATTTCTAATTGGCAAATAATTGTCTATTTCTGGTAATGGCAGAATATATGCCTTGTTGAGGATTAATTTTTACAATCTTAATATGCTTCTTGTGAAGTTCCTGTTTACTTCCTACATTTTTTTAAATCACAAACTGCAACAATTTTTATATTTTAATATTTCTCATGTTGTCATCGAACATCAATCATATAATTATTTATACTTCCATGTCCTTCTGATTAAAATATTTGGTGCTGATATTTTAGAAATGTAATGTCAGGAAAGGTATACCGTGATATAGTTGGTAGTGCGTACTATGTTGCTCCCGAAGTATTGCGGTGCAGTTATGGTAAAGAAAGTGATATCTGGAGTGCAGGAGTTATTTTGTATATTCTACTCAGCGGTGTCCCTCCATTTTGGGCTGGTATGATGAGATTGATGGTTTTCTAATGTTTTCATTTAAATATGGTTGCTTAGGTATTTCTATGTAAAGCATGTGCATATGACAGATCTTGTTATAACCTTCTTTTGCAGAAAATGAGAAAGGTATATTTGATGCCATTCTAGAAGGAGTGATTGACTTTGATAGCCAGCCATGGCCATCAATCTGGAACAGTGCAAAAGACCTTGTGCAAAGGATGTTGATGCAAGATCCAAGGAGACGGATTACTTCTGCACAAGTTCTTGGTATGAACTCTTGGTGCAGTGCTATTTTTTATGTTATTTCTTTTGACGGAGTATTTGCTTTAGGACTCTGTTTAATCTTCCTTGTGAGATTCTTGATGCTGACCCTTATGTATCTTACATGGGCCAAATCACCTAAAATAGTACACCTTCAGCTTGATAAGTAGAAATCAGTACATTACCTTATATTGGATTAGGATTATATTGATCTGAACTTATGTATCACCACCATTTTCTCTTAAGCTTGTCATTGTCTAGGTTTTCATAGTATCAGAGTGGCACTTGGAGAGATTATGCTTTTCTTGGCGAACTGATTGTGAGCCATAAAAATATGAATGTTAATTAAATTAGGATGCATGTGTGTGCGGGCACATGCAGACCTCATGTTAATACATTTGCAGCCCTTTTAAGTCTCCTAGTCAAATTCTTACTCAAAAAGGTAAACAATAGTTTAGCCAAATGAATATTTGAAAGGTATTATGTGTGCCTAAAATCTGTTAACTTGGAATATAACATTCATCCAAAATTCGAGCTGGCATTAACTGACGGCAAAAGAGAGGACGATTAAGGTGTTTATGTGCTGCGATGGCACTGTTGGGAACTAACTGCTTTAATTGAGATTGAGTGTTTTATGTAGAGCAAATTGAAGAAGCATAATTAAGGCACTGAGAATATTTTTTTGATCTTATTCAGTTGATTACGTGATATATGGATGGAGTACTCATAGGATGATTAAAAAACAAGTTGATTTGAGTTGTGCAGATGACCCACTGCCTCACTCACTGCACATGCAATGCCTGTAAATTCTTTTATGATAGGATGCTTTAAAATATTATTTATTAACTAACTCTGAGGCTGTAGTATTTTTTTTTACTTCAGTACTAATTTTTAGCATGTGTTTTTGAAATATGAAACATATGAAATATGTCTACAAGCTAGTCAGATACAATTTCTTACAGATATAGTTGCTTGGTATTGTTGATCATTTTTAACTTCTAACGTTCGTCATGATTTCATTGTATCTAGAACATCCATGGATGAGAGAAGGTGGAGAGGCATCCGACAGACCAATAGATAGTGCAGTTCTCTCCAGGATGAAGCAATTTAGGGCAATGAACAAGCTCAAGAAACTTGCACTGAAGGTAGGCTCTTTCGAATTTCCAAACCATGTATTTTGTGGATTGTTATATTTCAAAATTTTAGAGAGGAAAATCTTCTATAAATGACTTGCTACATGCCCTACTGATCTCCTGACTTCCTATAATTGATATCAATGTTAACTTGTTAGTGGAACAATTATTAAAGAGTTTTTTCGCTTTGACCTTCCATATATAATGCTATATACTACTTTGCATAGTGGCTAAACCTTTTACATCCTTGTAGATTATTACTTGTATTCTTTGGACCTCTCAAGAAATCTTTTGAAAGTTAATTTTGCATATTAAGTATGTAATATCCTGCATTCTTTAAAATATATGGCAACTGTTTCTGCTTATGGCATTATTATCGTCGCAAGTTGCATCAAAAAAATTTCTTGATTTTATAAGCTTTAAACTAGTACCGATTTGGATATAGGCACATCTGCAATTGCAACATCCTTGTCCTAATTTCGGGGTTTGATCTGGCAAATCATCTATTGAGTTCTGAACGAAATAAAAAGAAGTAAGAATGGAACACTTACTAGTCTTTTGTGTCAGCTTGAAACCTGAAAAACTCAGTCTTTTTTTTTATAGAATAAATATCTTATAAGAAATTTAGTTTATGTCTAATGTAGCATTTAGCCATGGGTTCTGGACATATATTGCATAATCATTTCTGCCATTTTCTTTTCCTTGCATATCCAATTTTACTACTCTACGGGCTGTATGCCACCATGTTTTCTGGGCTTCAAGATTTATTTTTGGGATACACATGATGCACAATATGAACTAATTTTTTACTTTCTCTAATACAGCTGATATAACTTATCATTTCTATCTTTTTCATAATTTTATTGCATTTGAAATCTTTTTTGTAGGTCATTGCAGAAAATCTATCGGAAGAAGAAATCAAGGGTCTTAATGTAATGTTTAAAAATATGGACACCGACAAGAGTGGTACAATCACCTATGAAGAGTGAAAGTCAGGACTAGCACGTTTAGGTTCGAAGCTATTAGAAACTGAAGTCAAACAACTCATGGAAGCTGTAAGTTGTAACCAATAGATATTAGAATTATTCTGCTATGTGCCTCCAAGAACAATCCAATCTACTGCATATAGTTCTAAGTTGTCTGCATGTCCTGCATTACAGGCTGATGTGGATGGAAATGGCACAATCGACTACATTGAATTTGTCACTGCTACAATGCACAGGCACAAGCTCGAAAAGGATGAGCATCTTTACAAAGCATTTCAGTATTTTGACAAAGATAATAGCGGGTAGGTCAATGAAAATTCTCTGTTGGTCCTGTATTGTCCTACAGTCCATACTAGTGATTTGTTCCTTGTATCTGCTCAGCATTTTTCATGATAGCATTCAGTGTTATCCATGTCTACCACTAGACGTCATAAATTTAGAACTTTGTACATCAGAATAGATTTGCTTACATAACTTCTTCAGTTTTATTGCAATACTTGTTCAAGCGAATTAACTTGTTTTACGCCCACCCCATCAAACTTCATCAGAATAGGGTAATAACTTCATCTCTTATATTTACTACAGCTTCATTACTAGAGATGAACTGGAATCTGCGATGACAGACTATGGAATGGGTGATGAAGCCACCATCAAGGATATAATCTCAGAAGTGGATACCGATAACGTAGGTTATAGTTTCAAGACTGTTTACGTTATCACTTCTTTTTGAGTTAACATTTATCAAGACTGTTTGTTTTTGTAATTTGTAGGATGGACGGATTAACTATGAGGAATTTTGTATGATGATGAGAAGCGGCGCCTCACAACATACTAAGTCACTTTTCTAACAAAGTGAGTAAATCTAATACCTACAAGAGCAGAAAGCCTTTAGTCACTTACTGATGCTTGTGATGAGGGACAGCAGAAGAAAATAATATTCGATGTGGTAATTACTAGAGTAGCTGCGGCTTTAGAGCTGAAATTTGGCATTTGTGCATATTTGGTTTGGAGTTTTGTTCGTTTGAACATTGTAACTTTTGCTTCTTTGGTTAATACTTCAACCCATAGTTGTCAAGGCGTCGCCTAGGCGTCCAGGCGGTAGAAATATGCTATGCGTCCACCCCGCCTAGGTTTCTGATGAACAGTGGTCGCCTAGATCCGCCTAGGCGTCGCCTAATTCCGCCTAGTCCGCCTAAGTGCAGAAAATAGCCAGGCCCAATGTATTTTTTTTAACCTAACCCATGTTTAAAAGCCCATCTGCCCATGTAACTATGCAAGTCATATATTAGTAATCAACCATTCATGTGATTTGTATTAGACTATTAGTTGCTTAATTTGTATGCTCAAGACTTATTTCATGTTGAATTTTAATTTATCTACTAGATTTTCTTTTGAAATATAATTAGAATGTTATAATTTTTATTTTGGTATAACATATAACTGTATGTATATATTATATATATAATAAATAAATAATATATAACTAAACGTATAATCCGCCTAATGGACGACTAGGCGAGCGCCTAATCGCCTAGGCGGCTAGGCGGTACGCTGTCGCCTAGTCTCGCCTTGGCGCCTTGACAACTATGCTTCAACCCATGCTTTATATTGTAAAAATCTTTCTACGAGAAATCAAGATGAAGTGAGTATAAGCTTGGTCAGAATATTGTTTAAATAAGAGTATAAGCTAATTAATTCTATAAATTTTGAATTTCTCATTTTGCTGAACTCTGAATTAAGTTGGAAGAAGAATAGCCTTGGGTTACACAGTTGCTGGTGTTCAGACAAAAGCTATAAATTTCGACTATATTGCAAAAACTTACGTAATATTGATTTTTAAGTTATTTTTTGAGTTTGCAGTAAGACTGGGGATGATCTTTGCATATCAAAAGAAATGTATCCAGTGTAGTATATAGGGAAGGCACTCCTGGTTTTGCAGGGCAGTCGATGGACATACCCAGGTTAGGTATCTTGGGATCAAAGAACGTACAAGGGTTGGTTGTCGATAAATTAAGTGGATACATTTGGTTTGGTAGTTCGCTGATTAAAGTCGAAGTATTCAGTTCCATTGTTTGCCAATTCAAGTACATGAAGTATTTAATTAATCAAGTACAAGAGAATGAGAATGGTGACCGATTGCACTAAAAGTTTCTTTCCAGAGATTGAAGCAAGGTAGATAAGCCATTCAACCTAGTACAGTTATACTGTATATAATTGTTCACATATTCATCTTTTCCAGTCACTGAAATGAAATTTGATAAAACATGTTAGCAGTACTCAAATTTGACTGGTACATTCAGATCTAGCAATGTCACTGATAGCCTGAAACGTGGTTGCTCTACAGAACCTCATTAGTCCTTCACATTAGCATGGCTTTTGCACATGCAGTCTCACCCCCTGCTCCTGCATTTTGTCTGTGATGCAATAGACCATATATATAATATTTTGAAGATATGATCAAAACTCACAATATCCATATAATTTTATGACTATGAATGAAATGCTATGAGATGTAACAAATACATTTCTCTGATATCGATTAAAACATAAAAGTTAATATCTTACTTCGAGAGTTGAGAGCTGTAAGTGTATCTACTTCAAAGTTCAAATGCCGTCTACTTCAAATACCACACGGTGATCAGCCCGGAGTTGGCATGCAGATTATGTCAAAGTGCCTCAACTGCATGGTGATTCCAATTGCAAGCACACCGCAGTTTCATGTTGGCCCAGATCAACACACATAATAAGATCAGATATGTCATATTGGACACTCTGGACCCAAACCTGACCAACATAATAAACTGCCTAATTTTATACGGCATCCTAGTCAAATTTCCTTACCAACACAGGTGAGGAATTGCAAACAGAAAATATAGCATGCTCAACTCAGTCCGTTCACCAATGCTACCACTGCTTTGTTTCTTAACTGGTGCGGTGCAGTACTCATTTCTGTGAATGTGATTCAGTTGAGATAACTATCCTAATATGTGAACGAAGATAGATTGTAACTTGAAACATTTGGTGAACCATGTTGCTGTTGGATTGAGGGGAAATAGCAAACTTACCACCTATTTAAGACTTGTCTAGCTATGATTTGGCTTGTCCCTCTGTATATCCAATATAGGTTTCATGCTACTCATGTAAGAGTAAGTCCTTATTCATTGTTGAGGTAATGCTGCTGTTTCTGATCTCTGCTCCTGTTACAGTGAAATTTGAGGAATGATTCCCCTAGAGACTAAACCAATTCAACAAAGTGAGGATAAAAATAGCAAGATTGTGAAGACAACTTAACATAATTGTAGCAATGCCATTTACTACACAAAATCTCCTGATCTGACCATCCTTGCACATTCTATTAGTGCACTGGCATTGAGAAAAGGTCAAAGTTGCAATAGCCCAAACCAGCTACTCACTAACTGGATATCAAACCTTTTTTGTCAAAGACACTTTAGAGTTCAGACTTGGAAGAACAACCTTTTCTTTTTGTTTGGTTCCTCACATACATTCATGACCAGATCAATCATTTCATTTCAAGACATTGAGACACTAAACTCAATTCTTGTTGAACAGAATCTTACATACACGCTAACTGCTTAACCGCAGAGCAGTTCACAAAGGGGCTAGTCATCACTATAAATTCATAAGGTATTAGTGTGCAGGTAAAAGAGGAAGTAGATCATACATTTATCAACTCAGAACAGAAAATTAAGTGCAAAGTTAACTAAGTTTTAGTTACTACTTTTCTGTATGTAAAGAGCACTTTGAGTACTGCATTTGTTCAGCTATCTCTACCAGATTCATTTAAGCTTGCAAACATAAACTTTTCCATGACAATGGAAAAGTACAACAAGGACGAAAAGGAGATCAAGAATTAAAATTTTAGAGCAAAAGGTACACATTGGCTGCAATGCATATAAATATCAACAAATTCTATCCGAGAAATCAAATTGAAGCCAGCAAATTATATACACTCGCGGTTCTAGGATAGAAGTAGCACGCTGCTAAGGCCAAAACGGCCTTAAATTCAGAATCTAACCAATCATTTCCAACATTTATCCATACCAACATAGAAAATTATTCAATTAAAGTACTTGCAAATCAAAGAGGTGCAGATTCTATATAACATATCCAATCTATGCAAGTAACATACATATCGTATTTAAGCAAAGAAACTTATAAACTTTTGTTAAGTAAGATAAGTGTTGCAGAATGGGGGTTGAATGCAACTTGATTAATTATAAGTATTTCTTACTGACAACAAACAAAAATTACGATTAACAAGTTTAGGATGCAAACAATAAAAGCAGATAATAAACACAGTGTTTTTAAACTTCAAAAATAATTTTATTATTTTTGGTTTGCTATAACTGATTGAAAATGAATTTCAGCTTCAATAAAAACAATAACAATGAATTTGCTAATGTTTTTATACTTAATAGAAAATCTAGCTCAGTTGCATAAGAAAAAGTGGTTGTAAGATATGTGTATTTATACTGAAACACATATCTCACTTATATGTGCACTTTTCCTTTGGTCCCAGAACAAAGCTTGAAATAAAAGTTGTGTTTTCCTCGTTCAACCTTGTCTTCATTTCATTTGTAGATAAAGCAGCTCTGAGATATGCAGAAATCTTTGACTCCTTCAGCACATTTTATCTTTTGCTTGTCTTTCTCCCAAATTGCAGTAGTAGACTAGACAGACTAGTAGACCGTCAGCTTCACTAAAAATATATTGTCAACTTTTAGCTTTGAGGCCAAGCAGAATGAGTCCCTCACAGATATCTATGACAGATTTATAACTCTGTTGAACAACTTGGCTTTGGTGGATAAAGTATATGACAATGAAGATTCAAACACCAAATTTCTGAGGGCTCTTCCAGAAGAATACTTTCTGCAGACATCCTTAATTAGAGACAGGGCTGATTTGGATGAGATGTCCTTAGATGAAGTTTATGGCAAATTGAAAACTCATGATCTGGAGTTACAGCAAAGAAGAAACAGAAAGAGTAACAAGGCAAGACCTATTGCTTTGAATGTTGAAGCAAAAATTGAAGAACCAAAGGAAAAGGTGCTTAAGGCTTCAACAAGGAAAGGGAAAGAAGTAGTACTCCAAGATAGCAGTGAATCAGAGTTTGAGACAAACTCTGATGTAAACTCTGATAATTCTTCAGACTCTGACATGATGGAGATGTTTGCTATGTTTGTCAAAAGCTTCAAGAAATACAGAAAATTTAGGAAGCAAGGAAACTATCAGAAGAAGCATAGTGAGTCAGACAAAAAAGACAGATTCAGAAAAAGAGAAGATAGAGATGGAAAATCAAAAACTCTTGATAAATCAAAAGTCAAGTGTTACAAGTGCAACAAGATGGGACATTTTGCTACTGAGTGCAGAAGCAAGGAATCTGGGAAAGCTCTCATCACATCAAAGAAAGATTGGATGGACTCCTAAGACTCTGAAGAAGAAACTAATTATGCTCTCATGGCAAACTCTGATTCTCCCATCTTAAACTCTGACAAGGTACCAAACTCTGTTTTCAATTTTGATACTGAAGATATTCATGAATTAAAGTCTTTTCTTAGAAATTTGCATGTTAGCTTTAAGTCACAGTCTCTTGAGAATGAAAGATTAAAATCTGAAATACAAACTCTGAATGCTAGGAATGACTTTCTTGAAACTGAACTTGTACACATGCTTAGCTTTAAGAAAGACTGTGAGAATGCTATACACATGCAAACTCAGTTGGAAATACAAGTCACATATTTGAAATCTGAGATAGCTAAGGAAAAAGAGACCTTTAGAGTTTGGACAAACTCTGGTAAGAAGGTCCAACAAATGCTTTCTGAAAAGAATTGGACATCTGCCTTAGGTTATGAATCTGATAAAGAAATTCACACTAATTCACACACAAAAGGAACATTGAGTGAACTTGTGAAGTTTGTTAGAGCTAGTGATAATAAGAAAACTCTCCCTGAATGCTCTAAAAACAATAGTGTGCTAGACTCTAAAAAGGTGAATGTAGGGTTACTTTCACAGAAGCAACTTAAAGAAAATTTGAAGGCAGTCACTAAGAAATCTAAAAAGGTGAAAAGAAATAGGAATGGTAAAGTAGGAATTACTAAGGAGAATAATTACATGAATATCCCTGATGCTCCTAGGAAAACCTGTTTTACTTGTGGTAATTCTAATCACCTTGCTATTGATTGCAAACACAAGAAAAAGAAAGAACCTGAAAGACCTAGGTTTGAGGCTAGAAAACAAACAAGAAACAATCCCTGTTTTCATTGTGGTAGTTTATGGCATACCATTTATACATGCAAAGATTATCATAATTTGAATTACAATTCTTACAAACCACAGCCTCGAATAAGTAATTCTCCAAAACATACTGTCAAGCAAATATATGTGATAAAGTCTGATAAAAGGAGTGTAAACTCTGACAGTACAAACTCTGTGAATGCAAACTCTGATCATGTAAACTCTGTTAACACAAACTCTGACAAAAGAACTTCTGCTGCAAAAGTTAACAAGTTTTCAAAGAAAGGACCCAAACTAGTTTGGGTCCCCATAACTACTAATTAAATTGCATTTACTGATTGCAGGGAAACAGAAAGAACATTCTAGTGATTGATAGTGGATGTTCTGCACATATGACTGGAAATAAATCCCTGCTTTCAGAGTTTGAGGAGAAGGCTGGCCCAGCAGTATCTTATGGAGATGGAAACATAGGACGAACACTGGGATATGGCAACATTGTGATTGGAAATGTCATCATTGAAAAAGTAGCTCTGGTTGAAGGACTCAAACATAATCTGCTCAGTGTGAGTCAAATGACAGACAGAGGTTTCTCTGTGGAATTTCATGGAACTCATTGTGAAGTGAAAAGCAAGAAGAATGGAAAAGTAGTTCTTATTGGCCACAGACATAATAACCTATTTGAAGCTAGCTTGGATGTTAATTCTAATGGTCCCTTAACCTGTCTACTTGGAAAGGCATCACCAATGGAAAGCTGGAATTGGCACAAAAAGTTGTGTCACTTGAACTTTGGAAACATTAATGAGTTAGTGAAGAAGGACCTAGTTAGAGGTCTTCCAAAAGTTCAATTTCATCCTGATGGACTCTGTGATTCATGTCAAAAGGCCAAACAAAGGAAGACATCTTTCAAGAGCAAAACTGAAAACTCTATTGATCAACCTTTTCATCTATTGCATCTTGACTTATTGGGTCCAGTTAACATCATGTCCATTGGAAAGAAGAAATACACTCTGGTAATAGTTGATGATTTCACTAGATTTACTTGGGTGTACTTTTTGCACAAGAATGATGAAACTGCAGAAACAATCATTGATCATATTGTAATGATTGAAAATGGATCAACTCACAAAGTAAAGAATTTAAGGAGTGACAATGGAACAGAGTTTAAGAACTCAACAATGGAGGAATTCTGCTCAATAAAAGGTATTACTCAACAATTCTCAGCACCTGGCACACCTCAACAAAATGGTGTAGTTGAAAGAAAGAACAGAACTTTAATAGAAGCTGCCAGAACAATGCTAGAAGGAGCAAAACTACCTACTTATTTTTGGGCAGAAGCTGTGAACACTGCATGCATCACTCAGAATTGTTATTTAATAAACAAACATGGAATGACTCCATATGAATCTTTGAAAGGAAGAAAGCCAAATGTCAAGTACTTTCACATCTTTGGATGCAAGTGTTTTATTCTCAAAACACATCCTGAACAATTGAAGAAGTTTGAACTTAAAGCAGATGAAGGAATTTTTATTGGATATGCAACAACTTCTAAAACCTCTTCAAGGGCATTCAAAGTATTCAACTTAAGGACAATGACAGTCATGGAATCAATTAATGTCTCCTTTGATGAAGGGAAGATAGATGGGTTACATGATAAAGATGCACAGGAAACTCTGAGATTTGAGAATGAACTGCAGAAAATAAACTCTAACGAGATAAACACTGATCAACCAAATCCTGGAGAAGCAAACTCTGATTCTTTAAACTCTGATTCAGAAATGATTGAAATAGAAATTGAAGAAACTGCACATGTTGAGGGGGAGCAACATCAATCAAATACTGACATTGGAGATTCAACTATTGAAATATCAGAGTCTGACCAAACTCTGAACAACACAAACTCTGAAACCCTAAACTCTGATAATTCAAACTCTGAGACCACAAACACTGATACCTCAATCTCTGATAATTCAAACTCTGAGTACATAAACTCCGAGACATCAAATACTGATGGAAACACATCTTCAGGGGGAGGATCATCATTTACAAAAGGATCATTCTATAAAGGCACAGATCATGGGGGAGCATCTAGTTCAAGGAACTTTCCACATCCAAGGAAATGGACCAAAGATCACACACCTGATTTAATTATAGGTGATCTGGAAAGTGGAATAAAAACAAGAAAAGCTACTCAAAATGAATGGCTATTTCATAGTTTTCTTTCACAAACAGAACCAAAGAAGGTTGAAGATGCTTTGAAAGATGCAGATTGGATTACTGCAATGCAGGAAGAATTGAATGAGTTTGAAAGGAATGAAGTTTGGACCCTAGTCCCAAGGCCAAAGAACAGATCTATTGTTGGCACAAAATGGGTATTCAGGAACAAGACAGACTCTGATGGAATAATTACAAGAAACAAGGCAAGACTGGTAGCCAAAGGTTATTCTCAACAGGAGGGGATTGATTATGATGAAACCTATGCACCTGTAGCTAAACTTGAGGCAATCAGAATTTTTCTTGCTTATGCTGCTCATAAGAAATTCAAGGTCTACCAGATGGATGTTAAAAGTGCATTTTTAAATGGTGAACTTGAAGAAGAAGTCTATGTTGAACAACCACCTGGCTTTGTCAATACAAAATATCCAAGTCATGTCTACAGACTGGATAAAGCTCTATATGGACTAAAGCAAGCACCAAGGGCCTGGTATGAAACTCTGGCTCTATTCTTACTTGAAAATGGTTTCACTAGAGGAACAATTGATAAAACCTTGTTTTACAGAACTCAAGGTAAGGATTTATTATTGGTTCAAATATATGTTGATGATATTATATTTGGTTCCACTAATGAGAAACTCTGTGAAAGATTTTCAAAGTTAATGCAGTCCAGGTATCAAATGAGCATGATGGGAGAATTGAGTTATTTTCTAGGTTTACAAGTGAAACAGACTGAGGAAGGCATTTTCATTAATCAGTCCAAATATACAAAGAATCTACTCACTAAATTTCAAATGCAAGATTCTGCATCTGCTACAACACCCATGGCTACTGCAACAAAACTTGATCAAGACACTGGAGAACCTGTTAATATTACTGCATACAGAGGAATGATTGGTTCTCTACTTTATTTGACTGCAAGTAGACCAGACATCATGTTTGCCACATGTCTATGTGCTAGATTTCAAGCAAATCCAAGAGCACCTCATTTGATTGCTGTGAAAAGGATTTTCGGATATCTCAAGAGCACTGCTAATCTTGGCTTATGGTATCCTAGAGAATCTGATTTCAAATTAATAGGCTATTCAGATGCTGACTTTGCAGGATGCAAGATTGACAGGAAAAGCACAAGTGGCAGTTGTCAATTTTTAGGTGGAAGACTTGTGCATTGGCAAAGCAAGAAACAGAAATCGATTTCAACATCAACAGCAGAGGCTGAATATATTGCTGCTGGAAGCTGCTGTGCACAGATCTTATGGATGAGAAATCAATTGCTAAACTATGGTTTGAAATTTTCAAATATTCCTATTTATTGTGATAACCAAAGTGCTATTGCAATGACAGGAAATCCAGTTCAACATTCTCTAACAAAGCACATCAGTATCAGATATCACTTCATAAGGGAACATGTGGAGGAAGGCACAATTGAATTATATTTTGTTCCTACAGATCAACAATTAGCAGATATATTCACCAAGCCTTTGCTTGAAGCAACATTTAACAGACTGGTTTCTGAATTAGGGATGATGACAAGTGGCTCAACTTAGCAAGTTTCAGACACTCAGAGTATATGTCAGAGTATGGGGAATACAAACAGCAAAGAAGGATATTCTCTGACATTAAGAGAATTGATGACAAGAAGAAAAGTCTACCTGCCATGACATATCAACAGGTAATTCAGGTAAAACTCTCCACCTACAAACCTTCTATCTACAATGCTTCATTTTTTTTTGGTGAAATGGTGCAGGAACAAGTTTTGGAGAATCCCCCTGCACCTACCCAAGTAGCCAAATCACCTTCCACTAAACAATCTAAGAAATCACTATCTAGAAAACCAACCTCTGGTGTCTCTCAAAAGGCACCAGTTGCAAAAAGAAGGAGATTGGTACAAACTAGGCTTATAGATGAGCAAAGTGATGAGAAGCTCAACCCTCTAGAGAGACAGGTTATTGAAGGACTTTCTTTGTTAAAGGAAAGTAATGATGCACCTGAATCTAACTTTCAAGCCAAGTCTGTAGACTCTCAAAAGGCTACAGACTCTGAAAAATCTAGGGAAGCACCTCAGGATTCTCATATTGAGTCTCCTGAGAAATCTTTTGCTAAGAAGTACAGAAGGTTAAGGAATGCTTATTCTGCACACACACACAAGCCTGTTATTATTACTAACCCTGTTTTGCAGAAAACAGATGCTCCCAAAGCTCCTGCAGAGCCAGACTCTGAAATCAAGAAAACACCTGAACCAGAGTCTAATGTTGAGTCAGAGTCTAGACTGCCTTTAGACTCTGATCATGACACATTTCGGGAAGGAATGCCATTGGATGCAGCCTCAAGTCTAATTGATGAGATCATTATTCCAAGTGATGAGGTACTGCTATTCCTATATCCTTTGGTGGAATCAGTTGAAGATCCAGGGCAATATCAGACTAAATCTCAAGTCTTGGATTTTCTTACAACCTATGAAGCCCTAAGGAAGAGAATGGAACAGGAGCTACAAATGTCTGCACAGGATGTGGTCAAAAATCTATACAGCTACCTATTCAACTCTTCATTACAAGTACAAGCAGCTGGGCTCATAGAAGGCAAGACAAATGAAGTTCTCAAAGCACTAGGTGTGCCAGACTCTGAACAGCAAATTTCAAAGAAGCCTAAAAGGCTTAAGGTCCACATAAGGAGGGAATCAGAGTATGTTGCCGAGTTGGAAACTGAGATTGAGCAACCAGTTTTTGACTATGAAGCAATTTGGGATAATGAAATTACCTACAGGACAGCCATTTAATGGATTTCTCAAGTTCAACCTCTATCAAGACAGGTGGTTGACTTTCTAGTCCACATTGTAGGAAAGGTGGCCAACGAATACATCTATACAACCTATGAAGGTAGATTGGATCAACTCAAGGGCTCATATTATTAGAAGATTGCAAGGGAACTGCAGGACTCCTTTAACATGACTCTTTCCCAGGCCATTAATGTCATCCATGCAAGGACTTTTCTAAATAAACACTTGGATGCATTGACTATGGAAGAACCACAGGAGGTAGCAGGTAGTGCAAGGTAGTTGGAGGATGGGACTAGTGCACCAGTGGTGACTAGTGATAAAGATGCTCAGTCTGCCTCACCCACACAAGAACCACCTAGTCAGAGGTTGGGTGATAGTGGGGCAGGGGAGTATGCTGTTAGGCCCTCCTTGACAACTCACCAAAAAGCTGATGAGAACCCCAATGATATGGGAGGACAAACTCTGATTGATGCTCATGAAGAAATTTCCAAATCTATTCTATCAGAGTCTATCCACCTTGAGGGGGAGTCTCATGCACCAACAGTCAAAGATGGTGACACTCAGACTCTGGTTTCTAATGAAGTCATACTGAAGCAGTCAAAGTCTAGAGCAGACCCTGAGACTGGAATACTGGAGCCAACAGACTCTGAAAAGAAAGAAGATGATTGTAAGGGTTTAGACTCTGTTGCTGCTCACCCCTTGGTGGAAACCCCTAGCCTTCAGACATTTGAAGGGGTTCCCCTCCATCAAGGAGGTTCAGGTATTGTAGCACATAATTCTTCTCTCAACCCCTCTTTTGTAGGATTTTTGAGTGCACCTTCCAAATTGAGTGAAAAAATAATAATAATAATAATTGAGAGGCTGGCACTGGACCAGGCAAAAGGAGAGGTAGATACGGCTGTAGAGAGCCTGAGTGAGAATGAGAGAGTGGGTGCCCAACCCCACTGTGAGGATGAGAGATTAGGGTATCCTGAACCTAGCTTTACTTATTGGGATCAAGATTTTCCACAGAGTTGGTCCAATGAGTTGAAGCAGGGGATGGATGAAAATTCATTTTTGTTGTTTGACAGAATTCACTCCCTTCACTTATTCACAGAAGTAGTTTTCAAGGATGCTATTGCTGATATTACTACCACTCAAGCTTCTCTCCAAACAACAGTCTCTGACTTAACCACAAAGGTTGATTCAGTAGTTGCAGCACAGTTCACTTTCTCCACAGTCTTAGCACAGATTCTTTTGGTTGTCACAGGTGGTGATGATGTAAAAAAGGGGGAGAAGAAAAGTGATTCAAGAAAGGTGATTCCTCCAGGAGAAACAAATAAGAAATGATTATTTTATACTGTTCTAGATTAATTATTTCATTTTTTAGTTTTGACATCATCAAATCTTGATTTATGCTTCATTGTTTATAAAGCATAAATAGGGGGAGATTGTTAGGAATATATTAATTTGATGATGTACAAAATACTAGAACAGGATTTAGCACAGTCTATCTGCAAGAATCAATCAACGGATATCTATCTAAAAGAAGCAATCGACTGATAAATATCGATCGATAAGTCATCAACTGATAATAAGCCATCGACTGATAAAGCCAATCGAGAAGTCATCGATCGAGAACTCAAGTCATCAACTGATATTTATCAATCGAGAACTCAAGTCATCAACTGATATTTATCAATCGAGAACTCAAGTCATCAACTGATATTTATTAATCGAGAACTCGACAACATATATTTCCTGATCGAGAACTCATCAACGGATATATAGTCATCAACGGATATTTATTGATCGAGAAGTCATCAACGGATATTTACCAATCGAGAAGTCTCACAAGTACTCGATTGATTAGCTCACAGCCTGACTTCTCGAAGCTTAAAGGAGATGAGTATTCGGTTAATTCAAACAGCTAGTTTAAAGGAAAGTCTTCGAAGATCAAAACAAATTTATTGCAGATATGCTATGGGAAGGAAAGGGAAAATTAAGGAAGCTGTCGGTCAGAGTTTACTCTATCAGAGAATACTCGATTAGAGTTTACTCTAACAGAGAATGCTCTATCAGAGAATACTCGATCAGAGTTTACTCTAACAGAGAATGCTCTATCAGAGATTATCAACCGACAAAGTTTATCAGAAAAGGAAACAGACAAATCAGAGTCTGATTTGGATAGTAAGAAGGAATTCAAGTGCAAGTCTAATTACCTTATTAAATCTATTCTTATCATAATCTGTTTTGTAATTGTATTTGTAGCTGTGTCTATATAAACACAGAGATAGGTTATAATTCAATGTCAAATTATGTCGAATTAAGAATTTATATAAAAGCAATATCTTGTAACCTAGCAGCTCGTAAGAACTTTATATCTTGAGAGAGTTTTGTATTCAAGTTCATTATTAATACAAAACAGTATTCCATTCAACATACTTGTGTTCATAATCGATTTACAGGCACTATTACATTCAACCCCCCCTTCTGTAATAGATTGATTATTCTGGGAAACAATTGGTATCAGAGCAGGCAGTAAATTTCAACTCAAAAGATCAAATAATCATGTCTGGAAGCAAGTATGAGAGCATCAGAATTCCAATATTGAAAAAGGCTGAATACCCTACATGGAGGGTGAAGATGATGATGTTCTTAGAAGCAACTGATCCTGATTACTTAGATAGAATCCATACAGGTCAGTACCTACCAACCAAACTGGTGCCTTCTACAATTGTGGAAGGAAGACAAATCCCTGAGTATTACACCCTGAAGGACAAGAAAGAATGGACTAATGAAGAAAAACAGGAAGTCTTGAAAGATGCAAAGGTAAGAAATATTCTGCATAACAGTCTTGACTCTGTAATGTCTAACAGGGTAATAGCTTGCAAAACTGCCAAAGAAATCTGGGATGCACTGGAGGTTCAATGTCAAGGAACCAAGGAGATAAAGAAAAATAGAAGATCTGTTCTAATCCAAGAGTATGAATACTTTGAGGCTAAGCAGAATGAGTCCCTCACAGATATCTATGACAGAATGACCATCCTTGCACATTCTATTAGTGCACTGGCATTGAGAAAAGGTCAAAGTTGCAATAGCCCAAACCAGCTACTCACTAACTGGATATCAAACCTTTTTTGTCAAAGACACTTTAGAGTTCAGACTTGGAAGAACAACCTTTTCTTTTTGTTTGGTTCCTCACATACATTCATGACCAGATCAATCATTTCATTTCAAGACATTGAGACACTAAACTCAATTCTTGTTGAACAGAATCTTACATACACGCTAACTGCTTAACCGCAGAGCAGTTCACAAAGGGGCTAGTCATCACTATAAATTCATAAGGTATTAGTGTGCAGGTAAAAGAGGAAGTAGATCATACATTTATCAACTCAGAACAGAAAATTAAGTGCAAAGTTAACTAAGTTTTAGTTACTACTTTTCTGTATGTAAAGAGCACTTTGAGTACTGCATTTGTTCAGCTATCTCTACCAGATTCATTTAAGCTTGCAAACATAAACTTTTCCATGACAATGGAAAAGTACAACAAGGACGAAAAGGAGATCAAGAATTAAAATTTTAGAGCAAAAGGTACACATTGGCTGCAATGCATATAAATATCAACAAATTCTATCCGAGAAATCAAATTGAAGCCAGCAAATTATATACACTCGCGGTTCTAGGATAGAAGTAGCACGCTGCTAAGGCCAAAACGGCCTTAAATTCAGAATCTAACCAATCATTTCCAACATTTATCCATACCAACATAGAAAATTATTCAATTAAAGTACTTGCAAATCAAAGAGGTGCAGATTCTATATAACATATCCAATCTATGCAAGTAACATACATATCGTATTTAAGCAAAGAAACTTATAAACTTTTGTTAAGTAAGATAAGTGTTGCAGAATGGGGGTTGAATGCAACTTGATTAATTATAAGTATTTCTTACTGGCAACAAACAAAAATTACGATTAACAAGTTTAGGATGCAAACAATAAAAGCAGATAATAAACACAGTGTTTTTAAACTTCAAAAATAATTTTATTATTTTTGGTTTGCTATAACTGATTGGAAATGAATTTCAGCTTCAATAAAAACAATAACAATGAATTTGCTAATGTTTTTATACTTAATAGAAAATCTAGCTCAGTTGCATAAGAAAAAGTGGTTGTAAGATATGTGTATTTATACTGAAACACATATCTCACTTATATGTGCACTTTTCCTTTGGTCCCAGAACAAAGCTTGAAATAAAAGTTGTGTTTTTCTCGTTCAACCTTGTCTTCATTTCATTTGTAGATAAAGCAGCTCTGAGATATGCAGAAATCTTTGACTCCTTCAGCACATTTTATCTTTTGCTTGTCTTTCTCCCAAATTGCAGTAGTAGACTAGACAGACTAATAGACCGTCAGCTTCACTAAAAATATATTGTCAACTTTTAGCTTTACACTGATGACAGTATCTATTTCTCCGCATACTTTGCTGTCAAGTTTTGAAGTCCATCCAAAACATATTGTCTTCAATGCTACTGTCAACTATCACCGCCAATGATACTTTCAGTAAAACTTGTTGTCTTCATGTCTTCATTCTCCGCCAAGTTTACTTTCGAAGGAATAGTTGTTGTCGTTTGTTCCAAAGTGCTGTCAGTTGAATTGAACTGTCATAAGCTTGAGTACTTGAATGTTGATATCTGGGTTTTGAATCATGATGCGCGTGAACTTTTACTACATGACTCAATTTTATTCTTTTATACAAGACAATAACTATCATTCATACTGTCACTTATCTCATATACTTAAATATATTATTTACAAGTGACTGCTGAACATACTTAGCTTATTACTTAGCTTATTTGTATGTTAAGACTAATTAATTAGTTGATTACAATTCCTAAAAACTTTCTCCATTACACCAATAACACCTGTCCTTCAATTTCAGAATCTAACCAACAATTTCCAACATTTATCATCTCACCATCTAGACAAAATTTAAAGTACTAATGAATCAAAATCAAATATTTGCAACACTTCAAACAACCAATTGCAGCAACAACTTTTATTAAATCACTTAATAGGCCAGTACCCCATACATACACACACACATCAACACATACTTAATATCACATTATCCCCCCCTATACAAACCTACATTTCATCTAAACATACTAAAGATCATAACTTTTTGTAAACCGAGAAAAATCAAGCCAAACCCACTAATTAAACCTTGCTATTCCTGCTGAATATCAGGAAAAACAGGCGCAACAGCAAACAATTTCTTCCGGTGACCGCGCATCGAAAATTGACTAATTCTCAAAGCAGGGAAAAAAGGGACACCTTCCATGGGCATATGGATCATCTGGGTCTCCAAGATTATCGATGTTGAAGACGAATTGATGAGTTTCCAAGGCGAAAGAGTGTTTTGTGAAGTGGGTTTTTTCAAATTAGCAGTGGATATCTTGGAGTCTCGAATTCGAGTTAATGCTCCTGGCTTAAGATATCTGTAATAAACAGATTTTTGTTTCTTTGATGAAGAGTTTGAAACTCTAGATTTCATGGTGAAATATAGAAAAATGATAGAGAATTATGAAGAGACTTAAACCCCAGGTAGGATTGATGGGAAGATGGGGTCACTAGCAAAAATATAGGCGGGAAAATGGTGATTTTTTGAAATTTACCTTTTTGCACAATATTTATCAAATTGTTGGAATTACAATTTCGTAAAATCTGAATCCTTATTTAAGACGGTACAATTTAACTATTATTTAATATTTATATTTAATTGAAATGTTATTATGAATATGTGTTTATAATTTATATCAGTTAATTAAATTTTTAATTTGAATGCATTCATTTATTCGCATATTTATATAGTGGATAAATTAGAATTACATTTTTGATGTACATCTAGAAGTTTATGTTATTCTATTCATATTTTTACAATATATTATAAAAAGGTACACAATAATAAATTTTAAGGGCCAAAAGGTCGTATTATATAATTTATTATTATTATAGTACAAATAGATAATAATATTTAATTTATATATTTTTTAATTTATTATAAAATATATAAATTAAATATTATTATTTATTTATACTATTATAATAATAAATTATATAATATGACCTTTTAACCCTTCAAGATTATGACTGTGTACCTTTTAACCCTCAATATAGATATATACCTATTGACTCTTATATCATGATAGAGATGTATAATGGTATATATCGAGGATCAATTATTTTTTTTGTCACTGCAATATATATTGTTATAGATTAAAAGAGTTAAAAATATTTAACCATATTTTGAGGGCTAAGTTGAAACTTCAAGACTCGATATTTAAGGCCCAAAAAATCATTAAACCATATATATATATATATATATATATATATATATATATATATATATATATATATTCATTGTTGCGGACACAATCTTTTCCTTCATTCAGCTCTAGTGCTTTCACTAAATCGAAAAAATTCCAAGATCAGTAAATGGAATAAATGTGAGGTCTTTATCTGTAGCATAGCGCCAGAGCTTTCTACGTAGATACCCATTCGTAATGACAAAATCATCAATGAGAGATAATATGGTAACCGCTGCGAATTCGAGAGTTTATGGAGCTGAATGTTATGTGGGCCATAATTATTTAAATGTTAGCCTTATATTTTAGCTCGCTTTCCTTTAGTTTTTTATTATAATTTGTGTTTTAATATTTTCTTTCTTTATTTAAAGTTTTTTTTTTTGAAATTTTCATTAAATTATCAATTTTATTTGATTGTCATGTGCCGATCTTTGTAATACTGTTACTAGACGGTAAGGGGTGCTAATCACGAATCGAGACAAAAATAATTTTAATAATAAATATCATCATGCAAAGTAATTATAGTTATAAATTAACATATACGAGTATATTTTGTTCTAGAAAAAACTCATTTAAAGAGGAAATTAATTAACCCATTAAAAATGGCTCAATAATATTTGATACAACAATATATTAAATAGATATTAATGATGGGAAAAACTCAATTATTTATAAAGATAATATTGATAAGGATTTTTGAAAGGTCGATTCATGTCCGATCCGTTTATATTATTGGATAATCGAATTTCGGATATTCATATAATAATAATATATTTTTTTAAAAATATCCAAAATAAAATAATAATTTTTAAATGCGTGTACATGATATCAAAATCAAATTACTAAACTTATAATTATATATTATTGAATTTGGTAAATTCATAAAACTTTGATATAAATTAGAAAATATAATAATTGAACTTAAAAATGTTTGAAAATAAAAAATGAAATAATGGACTTATTTGAATTATTAAATATTTTTTTAAAGATTCATGTTTAGCACAATAAATATATACGTGTAATTTAAAATGTGTTTGACTATATTAAATATATTATTAATTATTATATATGATATATATTTATGTATATATAATGAGAATAATATCATGAGATTACATCAGGAAAATTATGTTAGTATTTTTTAATGTGGGTATTTTTATAATTGTATATAATTTTCTATAATTACAATAATACCCTCATGTATTTGTATGAGATTTTTTAACCTCAGACGTGAGTTAATCTCAGGAACATTAATATCATATATAATATCGAATCAAATTATTAACAAATGACCTAAATTTATATCCGATTCATTTAATAATTGAATAATTTTATTCAAATCGAATTTTGAATTGGATTGTTTTTAAACAAATCCATATTTATACAAGTTTAGATTGGATTTTCGATCCATTAATAGTCCTATAAACAAAAGTTAGAGGGGTTTATGTAGGTTGAAAATTCGATAAGATTAGTTATTCCAAAAAACGAATTCAATTAAGTAATTCAATCTTCGTGAAAACTTCTACTCTATGTTTGGGAGGGTTGGTATTCTCTTGAGTACAAATCCTCTGCACCACATTAACGGTTATTCCACAGTTTTAATTGATTGATTGGGCTGAGTTGGATTCCACTCACACTAATATGTATCAAATACATTGGAGTATTAGTTATTCTATCAAATTACAAATATTTTTTAATATTATATTATAATAAATTTTAAACAATACATATATATACATAAAATAATTTTATTATTAAAATAATTTTTTTTAAAATAATTAATATTAATTGATATACTTCATAATTTATCTTTTTATAATAATAAAATTTACATATAAAATATATTTAGATAAATATATTATTTTATTCATAATTTAATTTAATTTAATTTATATGTTTTAATTATAGTGAAATTAAAAATAAAATCACATATTTTATTAATTAGTGAGTAATCTTATGAAATGTTCACAAAAACATGTATATATTAAATATAAAAATGTGGAGTTTGACTTCAAATCAATAAAAAAAAGGATACTATCATTATAAATAAATTGATAATGAGTCAAATTTTACAATTAACAAAATAAATACTTTATATAATATTTAATGAAAAATTTATATATACTTTATATATATATATATATATATATATATATATATATATATTTACATAAGTTAGTTACCTGCCTTGATGATTGATTTGAATTAAAAATATAAGCATGTGAATTCAACATGACTTGTATGCACATCAATTATTACACAAAAAGAATTATATATAAAAAAATTCAATGAATAAAATGGGTGAACATTATATATATATGATTATTTTTCACACCATTATAACTAAAATATATAAGTATAAATATTATATTAAATTTAAATTAAATATTTATTATTTTATTATTTAAATAAAAAATGGAGTAAAATAATAAATATTTAATTTACTATTAAATATTATTTTATAATATTATTTTACTCCCTTATAATTAAAATATATAAGTATAAAATATAAAATATAAGTACATATTTACGATTGTATACAATTAAATTAGTGTATCGAGTAGAATCCAACTGAACCCAAACAACCAATCAAAAATGTGTAATGCGGGCGAAACATTGGTGTAGAGGATTTGGACTCTATTCTCCCACCATTTCTGGATGAGAATTTGGAAATTTATTTCAATATGCGACGATAAAATGAGAGAACTTTTATAAAAAAATTTAGATATTTTATATTTAATAAAGGTAATATATTGGTATTTATTTGAAATACTAAAAATGTTTTTATATTATAAAATAATATACATATCAAAATAATATTTAAAATAGTTGTGTATATTAAACTACTATATCCACCAAAATAATAATTATATTCAATATCTCAGAAAAATTATTTAAAAATATATCTCACATTTTTTATTCTCATATTAAATATAAATACATTTATATATATTTCATATAATTGAATCATCGAAAACTATTCACTAAATAAAATATAATTAAAGATCGCACTAATTTAAAAACTCATTCATATATATATATATATATATATATATATATATATATATATATATATATATATATATATATATAAAGAATTTGATTTAAATAAGAACTTTTATTATACTAGGAAACATAAAAAATCTATTAAAAAAATTGTAAAATAGTTTTGCATCATCCATTGCCTTGGTTCACAACTGGACTTCAGTTACTAATTTAACCAAGTTCTCCACTAGTAAGGTTGGGGGAAAATTAAAAGAGAAATTATATTAAATTTTATATATTTGAAATGATTGAAAATGATGTAAAATTTTGCTTAGTTGTCCTATTAGTATTTAAGTATCCATGCCATTCGACATAAAATGGGTCTCTCGTGCTAACTTATGAACACACCATTCTCAGATTTATAAGTAAAAATTATTAGCACAGCACTAAAGTGCTTAAATAAATTGATACAATCCCTGATAATATATCAAAATATGACTTTCCCGTATGACTTTCCCCGAACTCCTTTACAACCATCAACAAGAATTTTAGCATCTTTCTCAAATATGCACTTCCCGAATTTTTTTATTTTTATTCATAACAAAGATTCCATTAACCCTATGGCTTCTGCTTCCTTAGGAGGATCAGACCTTTGTATTTTCTGCACCTTGAGCATATACTCAGTTATGAGACTAATTAAATAATGTAAGTACGTTTTACTCATAAATATTAATAATAATTTTTATTTTTATTTTTAAATTAATTTTAAAATAACCCAAAATTAAATTTAAAATTTAGGACCAACAAGCTATTAACTCTAAATCATTATATCAAAATCAACAAATTACAATTTGCGACTTTGATTTAAAAAATCTAGAATAAATGGGATACTACTTGTATTATTGTTTTAGTTACCAGCAACAAATGAAATTGATGTCTTATATCCACGGTCAACATGATAATGTCATGATATACAAAATGAACGAAAATCAATCCATACAGAAAGTCGATATAACCTATAATATATATTAATTCTAATAATATTTAATATATATAATAATTTAACAAGAAATTAATTATAAATGATATAAAATATAGGAAAATTATTCAAGATACTATATTTTTTTAAAATTAGTTTCAAAAATACTATTTCTTTTAAAAATATTTTTTTTTAAAATGATCTATAACCTTTAACTTTATTTTATTTTTTGAAAAAGTTAATTTCGAGGTTGATTTATTTTTTGAACACGGTTTCTGATTGCAATTTAAATCAACTTTAAAATCAAATTGCACTTTATATTGCAAAAGTTGTGGATCGTATTTTTGAAAATAAAATTTTTATAAAAACGAAATTTTTGAAAAAACCCAAAAATATATTTATATTTATATTATATATATAATTCGAATAATTTTGAATATCTTACAAGTCGGAAATGATCCGAACTCGAGCCTAACTTAAAATTCAAATTTATCAAATTTACGTCGGGTAGTTGGATTGAGCTTGGCATTTCCACCAACAATAATATGTTGGCATGTTGCAGTGCGGATGGTTGTGCAATCTGATGAAAATCTCTACATTTGTATTGATTATAAAGCTAGAGGGGTTAATGTAGCTAGGCAGAAAATTCGATGAGCAATGAAAACAAAGAATCTTTCTTTCGTAGTGTTTGGGGGGGGGGGGGGGGGGGGGGGGTTGAAATTTAAATGAAGGGGTGTCACGGTATTAACATGGCCTCATGCAACGTAACAATAATAAATGCAAAACTGAAAGCCCTCAGTCTTCTTTTTGTTTCTAGTAATATTTCTCAAGTTAATAATAATATTATTATTATTACTCCCCCACACCCAACCTCTTTTATTTGTTTGGTTGTTGGCAAATTCAATGCCCTCCTTTCTTCTTCAAAACCAGAAATCCCCTCGTCCCCTCTCCCTCATTTACTCCTATATATACACACACTTCTCCATTTCCTAGCCTTTCATAGTTTATATACATGCATGAAGTTGCTAACATGTAGAGTTTCTCACTTGATCAACAATATACATAATATATTTTTTGTGTTTTTTCATGTACAATATATACATGACGCAGTTGTGCTAGCTAGGTAGGGTTAGTGATGAGAATTCGAGGTAGTATACGGGATGTTGGTGCGGTTCAATTTAAAAGCCGTGCTTTGCAAGTGGTAAAGTTCTGTTTATTTGATTGAGCCGTGCCAATATCGCGTTTTGTCTTCAACTACTTCTCTACTCTCGCTAAATTACCTGTGCATCACTTCTTCTTGTTTACCTTCTTTTTATGAAATATAAGGGCAACACGAGACTTTCCGGATATTTTGTTGTTGCGGGAGTCTCATGCATTGTGCACATATACTCGACAAGAGAAACTAAATTTAAATTTATTGTTTTTCCTTAAGATTTCATCGTATAAAATTATGTTCGCATTCTAAGCAACTACTAGATTGTAAACGCATTCAACTAATGGTTGTTTTTCTTGTTGTGCAGATTATCTAGTTGAATATCTGATTGCGCTTTATCTGTATCAATGGTGGAGCTGTGTCATTTAGTTGTTTACATTTTGTTTAAAATGTAGTAGTACTTGATATTTAATATTAAATGGCCGATTTAGGTTTGTAATTTACTTAGATTATTACTTTGGTATATATAAAGGTGGTCCATGGGGTTTTAGCCAGAGTATTTAACAAATTAATCAGGTAAAGGTAAAATTCAAAATGAAGGCAACTACAAGCTCATTGGGATCATCCTGGCTTATGGGTGGCTACTTCCTTGCACCCGGATCGCAATTTGTAATTGTTTCGAAAACACGACTAATTGTGGGAAAAATCTATTAAAACTAAAGCCCTTATATCTTGTAACCGAAAGAAATGTATTGCACCAAAAGAACGAGAAAAGATGTAATATTATTTGACAATATTGGATGATGTTCTTCCATTGAAACTAAATCCCTCGTATTATATATTTTCTGCGACTAATTATAATGATTTCAATACAATTCTATTTGTTTATGGTTCTCTTTAAGACAAGTAACTAAATGCCTGTGAACAAACACTTTTAATTTGATGCAAAAGGAACTAATCAGATAAAAAGAACCAGTAATTTGGTATAACAGTATAACTCTTGACGACAACATCCTATCATATCATATTTGTAGAGTACAAAGTAGAGTTTTGGGTAGTCAATACAAGGGTATTAAATGTGGGCACCAACTGGTTGAAACCAAAGAGCACCAAATTTAATTTTGCAGTGAACTTCATCAGAAGCAAGAATCTTTGCAGGGGGAACAGTATGGAAACAATAAATGATTCAGCATCTGCCAAGTTGTATCCCTATCCTTTTAGGCCTGCAAAACTAATTTTTTTTGCTGGCTAGCATTACCGACAAAGCTGATACCAAAGAGCTTCTTGCACAAACAGCAGATGGCTAGTTTAATTGCAAATTCATTAAAACAGCAAGACTTGGTTTGCTACTATAGCTAAGTAATCCGTTTCGAAAACAGTCAGTGCAGAGATTTCGCGAGGATCCTCGTGTACATACTCACTTGAATATGCACCAACAAATTGAACTAACACAGCATTATAATTTTCCATATGACTGATTGGCAATAACCCAACATATCTTTTTAATAAAAGGCTAAAATGATTCAACGTTTCAACAGAAATATGAACAAACATCAGAAGTTATACTTGTAGGTCTATTACCGGTATGAAAGTTGTCTTTGAGAAAGACAGGTATTCTTACCTGCTCCTCTAGTCACCAAAATCCTCTGCTGCACCATAACATTTGATTCCAGCCTATATTATGATCAAGAACAAAACTAGTTTATAGATATGAGTCTTCTTCAGCTTGTAAGATAAATTACTACATAAGCATGATATATATTAAGCCTCCTCGTAATTTTTGGAGAGTTGATTATCTGACATGGCATCAGATTTAGCTGTCTCCTAATCCTTAAAACCCCAATATTCTCGATTATAAAATATTCATATGAACACGGTTAAATATTGTCCGAAAGACTGACTTTTAGTTTTCCCCCCTTCGATCCCAAAAATGGATTTAATGTGTCCGAAGTAGTGACAAGATTTGTTAGAACATTGGCCTTTTCACCTTCAGTACATACTCTTTTCAATAAACCATTTCATGCTTACTCTCATACATATATAAAGAACAAATGGTCTTAAAAAATTCTGATCATTTAAGAGGATAGGTACTATTCCTATAAAAAGAAATAAAAGGAAAAATCTGGTCACAAGTTTTGAAAGGATTCAATTAGCACAAATTGTCATATATTCAATATATTTTGCATATATAAAACAATTGGCCAAAATATTTTTTAAGACAGAAATTAAATATTCTATTCCAATAAATCAACTCAACAACATCAATAGCTCGTATCATTCCAAAATTTTCAAAACTTATCTCATTCATACGGGAAGGACAGTCTTTAAACAAAATGAATATGTGGGTGTCTGTATGCCTTGGAAAAAATTATTAAAATGGATGAGTTTCTGGCATGCTTACTTTTTACTCTTATAATTTATTTACAATTTGATACATAGTTGCAATTGCAAGCAGTGATAATAAAAAATATATAGATATATTTATATTGGTTACCTGTTTCTGTAGCTGGAAAATAAAAGAATCAACTCCATAAAACAAAGCACTTTCTGGTTCTGGTTTCGGTTCACTACTTGAAAGAGAGAGAGCTGGGTACTTGTCAATTTCCAATTATTTTAACCTTTTAGAAGGGGTAGCCTGTAATTGCTGTTGTAATCATCAGTCATTGTAATCTCTGTTTCGTACAATAAATGAATCCCCAAAATTTCTCCCCGTGTTGTTGATAATTCAATTCTATCATCGCCATCTCTGATTGTGAAGATCGATTTTGGTACTATTATAATCTGTATTTCCAGGTGATTACTCAAATAACTGCCCCTCCATATAAATTCACTTGTGGTATTTTTGACAGAATAAGTGGTTGGATATATTTCATAACTCCGTCAGTTTTGAAAGCAAAGTATCATCCCCAAGAAATTATGTGATACATTTGGCGGCAAATCTAAAGTCATTGCTGACCTTAAGATACTTGAATGAACAATCCAGTTTAGGAGGAAGTTCTGGAATGGACAACAGATGTTGACAATGTGAAAGATTAAGATGTTCTAGGTTTAAGAGCTGACTGATGGTGGATGGCAGGCCAGTGAGGATATTCAGAGATAAATCTAACCTTTTCAATGATAATGCAATCTGGCTTGATCCTATATCAGGAAGCTTTCTTACAGAGGATTTGTACTTGCAACTAGCTCCCTTAATCTTGTAATTTTCCAGAGTTGATCTAGTAACATTTCTAGTCTTTCACATCCAGAAATATTTAGAATTTCCAGTGATCTCAGGTTACAAATGGTGTTTGGAAGAGTTACAAGGTCATAGTTATAACCTAGTTTCAGCTCAACAAGCTTACTAAGATATCCCATTGAATCTGGCAATGTGGAAATACTTAAGCTCGACGCATCAAGCTCTCTTAGGGATTCAATGTTTGCCAAATCCTTAGGCAACGCTTTCAGACTATAGCATTGTCCAATATTTAGAACTTCCAATGCTCCTAAGTTGCAAATAGCGTGCGGAAGATTTTTCAGGTCCTTGTTATGCATCAATCTCAACTCCACAAGCTTACTAAGACGTCCGATCGAATCAGGTAATTTAATAATAGTTAGTCCCTCTGCATAGAGCTTTTTGAGGGATTTAATGTTCCCCAATTCTAAAGGCAATGCTTTCAGACTACTGCAATACCGAATATTTAAAACTTCTAATGCTCTCAAGTTGCAAATGGTATCCGGAAGACTTGTAAGGCTCACACAACCATGCATATTCAAGCAAACAAGCCTCACCAAGCTTCCAATTGATATGTGGACCTCCGCCAAGCTTTGACAGCCCTCAAGATCTAAAGTTTCAAGGCACGGGAATTTAGTAAAGTCTGGAGTTGTAGTTAACTTTAACGAGTATGCCATGTTTAGAGTCTTTAAATTTTCAAAAACCTGTCAAACCACTAAAAATGAGTGCAATTGGTAGATATCAAATCAGAATTATATGCACACACACACATATGAATTGTCACTTATGCAAGAAACATACTCACAATACCTTTAGTACACACATTTGTATCATTTCGCTTTTGGGCAAAACAAGGACAACCAGTTTTGTAGGGTGAAATTCAGACGGGAAATACTTTAAAGGACACTGTTACCACTGGAACCACCTCAAATCTTCAAGTGTCTGATCGAAGCTTCCAGTGATATTTACATATGAGAGGTGAAGAAATCTTAGTTTATTCATCCTTTTGAATGTTTCTGAAGCGAATGATGGTTTACTGAATGCATCCATAAAATCATATTTATATATGTTTATCAAAAAGAAAAAGAGGGAGACAGTTAACTTGTGCTTATATTCAACGCATAATGTTATCTTGTGAACAATTTCATAAACATATAATTATAAGAACAATAGTTGATGAATGATGATGTATCATTAAAAGTCATATGAAAGTATAAAACCATTAAATTCATCTGAAAGAATTTTTTGATATATATGCAATAAAATTACCTTGTGATTCTTCAACACATTGAATACATCTGTCGATGCCCACAATCTACTATGTTTCCCAGACCCAGGAGAGTTGTTACGTGAAACTTCCCTTCCAATATCCCGAAGCAGATCATGCATCCCTAATTGATCTTTATTATTGATAGTTAGTAAACACCTTTTTTTAAGAATATCAATATTATATTCTGCACAAGAATAATAAGTTCCCATTATTTTAACCACATCTTCGTTTACCCTTCCAATGAAAAAACAAGCAATGTCAAGGAACATTTTCTTCAGCATAGGATCATCGGATTCTAAGGCATCCAAACTAATTGCAAGTCTTTGCTGAATAGTGCTATTTGTAATTCGCTGCCCCAGTTTTTCCACGAAATATTTCCATCCTACCTCAGATTGGTTATACAAATACGATCCAAAAACCTCAAGAGCCAGTGGAAGCCCACCAGCATGACTTAGAATAGACAACACCATCAAAGTGTTGTTTGGTTTGGTATTTCTGAATGCATATCGCATGAAAAGTGTGAGAGACTCAGCATCATCCAACTCGTTTACCATGTAACGATATCTGGGTTCTACTTCAACTGTATCCAATAACTCCTCGTGTCTTGTAGTTATAATGACCAAACTTCCCGAATGAAATGGTCCCACCAAATATTCATATTGATCAGGGTGTTCTAAATCATCAATAACAACCAGAACTTTTATCAAAGAAATTCTAGCTCTTATGAGTGCAGTTCCGTGGTCAACATTGTGAACCTCAACAATTTTCTTACTTTTAAGAACATCATTAATAAGTAGTTGTTGTAAAGATATTATGCCTCTTTTTGGCAAGAGTTGTTTTGCCTACTCCACCCATTCCATATATACCAATCCTAATCACACCTTGTGTGCCACTGCTCAACATTGATGTTATAACTTTAACACGAGAATCCAACCCAACTGGATATTTGGCAACATCTAAAGTCCTGGGATTTATTTTGAGTAGAATATCATTAACAATTTCATTAATGATATCAGCTTCTGACCTGCAATTCAATTTTTTATTACAGAGTAGACCCCAATAATTGGATTAGTTACATAAGACTGAGAAATATAATTTAAACACATCATTCTATTATATTATAATTGGGATTTTTATATTATAGTTATATATAAATATAAACAAAAATAAAATGAATAACTAAGAATATAATATTTAGGCTCTTAATGTATTTTTCGTTGTATTTAGAACATGTTAAGATTTATATAACAAAATTTATACTTTTATTTATATGGCATGTATATTGATGCGGAGCAAATGCATTATCCTTGTGCTATTTTGGACCCGTTTCTTAGAATGTGCTATTTTGAAAATTTTAATTTTAAATTGTGCTGAAAAGGGGCAACACCCAACATAATTAATAACATAAAAACTCTTACAAGTGTACGTGTGCCGGGGGTTAATTAGTAATTAGATATTGTGAACTTTAATTATAAATTTAAATTAAATTAGATTGGTTCATGGATCTCATATAGACTTTAATCCTACTTCTAATATATCTCATATAATAAGTTTTTATATATAGATATAAATTAGCACACAGTCACTCACACACCCACCTTTGACAAGGTTTTAACCCTCACCACCATGGGTCTCATATAGGGTTGTAAACGAGCCGAGTCGGACCGAGTTTCTACCGAGTCGAGCTCGAGCTCGATTATCTTAACGAGCTTTTTTTTTTGCCGAACTCGGGTTCGTTAATGACTCGAGTCGAGTCGAGTCAGTAACAAGCCTACCGAGTCGATCCGAGTCCGAGTCGATCCCGAGTAGAACCGAGTTTTTCGATTTTTTTTATTTTTTTGGGCTTATTTTTTTGAAATAAAAACTAAAATTAAAACACTAAAAACTAAAATTAAAACACTAAAAACTAAAACAATAAATATATATATATATATATATTTTTATATTTTTTATCGAGTACCGAGTCGAGTCGAGTCGAACAACCAAAAAACTCGACTCGACTCGTTAAGCTTAACGAGCTTTTTTTTCTTACCGAACTCGAGTTCGTTAACGAATCGAGCCGAGTCGGGTCGGGTTTTTATCGAGTCGATCTCGAGTTTAGCTCAGTTCGTTTACAGTTCTAGTGTCATATAGACTTTAATCCTACTTCTAATATATCTCATATACTAAGTTTTTATATATAGATATAAATTAGCACACTCAGTCACTCACACACCCACCTTTGACAAGGTTTTAACCCCCCCCCCCCCCAAAAAAAAAAATATATAGGATGACAACCCTTTTGTAATAAGTTGCTTCAAGGCCAAACAATCATGCTCCATTTTAATTTTGATTTGAATTTTAAAGTTTGAGATTTAGAAAACTTAAGTTAGACAATAGAGTGTGTGTGTCTATTATTTATTTTAAGATAATTAAACTTTAGGCTAAAATTCAATCAGTTTAAACCATGTTTGTCCAAAGAATAATTAAATAATTAAATAGAAACAAAAGAAATATTACTTACATATTTATGCAGACTTTGCCTGAAATCTTCCTCATTGTTGTGAGTGCAATGCGCCACTTGTCTAATGTGTCTGTATCAAAACGACTTTGATGCTTCTTCAAAAATCCCAGTTTGATGTCCCACAACCGATGGATTGATGTTGTAAAACACAGGAATAACCAGTCTTTGCATTGTTTTGTAACAATTTAGAATTTCTACGAGCTCGTCAAGGCACCAACGTGAAGAAGCATAGTTTTTTTTAGAAGACAACAATGTAAGTATTAGATTCTTGAATAGCTTGTAGCAATGTGTCTAAGATTACCTCTCCGCTCCGTAACTCAGGATCATCTCTAAATGTTCGTAGCGGTGTATAGATGATCACTAAATGTGTATCGTGTATCAATGCCTCTGAAACTTAGGAAAACATCCCATTGTGTAGGCGATGAAGATGAAGCATAAGAAGCCATTATTTCACACAACAGATTTGAGAATTTTAATTATGAAGATCTGAAAGTGCCAATATTAACACGTGGAAGATAATTAGAGCTGTAGGATTAATTTGTTTCAAAGTCAATTAGCAAGGGAAAAAAATTGTTCCATAGTCAACCATATACAGAAAGAGGGTGGATAGATGGCCAAGAACGAGTGAAATGGATAAAATTTATACTGCCAGCGACATACATAAACTTGCACTACAGTTATTGCCAAAAAGTGTATTTATATTGCTAATACATGCAAAATATAAACTTTGATCTATGTAATTATTTTATGATATTAAAAACTTGGAATGAATCAACCGAACCATAAATCCATGGACAGAAATTTTGTTTCAGTCTGCAAAACAAAATGTATTTTTTTGACATATATATGTTTACGAGTGGGCATTCAATAATTGAAACAAAATAGTACTCAAACACCGAATTGCTAAAACTTTTATCAGTATATACCAAATTTCGATTTTCGGTTATAACAGAATTCTTGTACCAAATTTCCATTACAGGAACTGAAATAGAACTTAGAAGTTGTTAAGTTACCGGTTCTCCTAAAACCTTATGGTGTTAGGAAGCGGGCTTAGCAGGATCATATTATTCAATATCCCCCTCACTAGAAAGCCCATTATGGGTCGAAGAGTGGATCACAAATGCATATGCGTGAGACACAATCTACTAAAAATTATGAATCTATTTCTTAATCTCTTTTTTTCCAAATAGTTTACTATAAGCATATGATAGTCTTATCTTATTTTAGAAGACCTTACAATACCTCCGGAGCTAATGAAACTATTTTAGTAAAATTTAACTGTCTCAATTCCCGGACAATTGCACCAAAACTCTGATACCATGTTAAGTTACCAGTTTTCCTAAAACCTCAAGTTAGGAAGCGGGTTTACCAGGATCATATTATTCAACAAAAGTATATAACAAACAAGATCAATATTACAATCAAGATTTTATCCAGAATTTAAAATATCCAGACTTAAATTCGAATTTTTTTTTGGATTTCAAACCAGGCCGGATTTTGATGGATTTTGGGAATATTCACGTCAACAGACTACAACAAGGAAAGAAAAAGAGAAAAAGGAACAACATAAACATAAACTGGTAAAGAGAGACAAGGGAGCTAGACAGATAAAACATAAACATAAACATAACATAGATAAACTAAAACAAGAAGTTGTATGTTGTAACACATGCATGGATCATGGTGTTTCACTATTGAATAGCTTAAGATGGAGCACTCACCTGATTGGGAGACCCCGATGAGATGTGGGAGTCGGAAAGTGCTATAACATACAGAGTGTGCAACTAAATTTTTGACTAAAACGCACTCCTTCCCATATATTTTAAGAACAAAAGCTTTCCTCACTAAAAAAAGTTGTTTAAAAAGGGTCATGGGACCAGTTAACCAACATACTTTTTTGCAACCGTTGAATCAATCCAGGAACGGTCTAGATTTTAAAAATTTTTATCCCTTTCCGCGCTTATTAACCCCGGAAAACCCTTCTTTCCGCATTTTTTAATCGAGGAAAGGCAGATTGCATGAAACAACACGGCTTAAACTACAAAACGACATTCTACCTTTCTTCTTTGCAGGCTTACACAGAGAGACTACTGAAGAGTTAAAAGAGGTGCTTGAAGTACTTTGGCATTACTGATGTTCTTGTACTGGACATGGACAGGAGCTTGTTCTGCATCTTAAGCTTTTTAAATTTTTAGTGACCAGATATTGTTTAATGCATTAGAAAACAATTTTCTATTTTTCTTTGTTTGCTTTATGTGTTTGGTAACAAAGTACATGATAGGTATTGTTTATCACCTTGGCTTTGTAGATATTATTCATATTATGACAGTAGAATAACTTCTTCAAATGTTTTGTTGCCTTTGAAACTGGAGTATAAGGTTGCTGTCTCTTTTAGACAATATTGTGTTTATCGTTTACCATAATGTCTCTAACTAGGGAGGCTGGTACCTTTTTATATTTTATATTTTGTATTTGCTGGATGCAATGCCCATCAATGTCGTTTTGTAGTTTAAGCCGTATCATTTCATGCAATCTGTCTTTTCTCGGTTAAAAAGCGCGAAAAGAAGCATGTAAAGGAATAAAAAAATTTAAAATTTAAATCATTCCTGGGTTGATCCAACGGTTGCAGAATAATATGTTGGTTACCTGGTCCCTAACATGCGATTGTCAGGGACTGAGGTCTAAAAAAACAAACATTTTCTTTTTATTTGATACCAGTTGCCAACGGTGTTGTAAGAATGTCCTGATTTTTAAAATAATTAATTAATTAATTTTTATACAATATTTTAGAGTAATTATTAAAAATATTATTTTTTGTGATTTTATTATTTTTTGATTTTTTTGAAAAAATATGGTTTGCAATTAAAAGTAATCAAATATAATTTTTTTATATACGATTTGTAACCAAATGCAACTGTTTTTTGAAAAATTTAAAGTTGCTCGTGCTTAAATTTGATATCAATTTTAGTTATATCTGGTTACCTTAATTGTAAGACCGTATTTTTTTAATGTAAAATTTGTATTTCTGTAAAATATAAAATAAAAGAAGTGGTATTTTTGCAAGAAAAATATAAAAAACTTTGTATTTTTAAAAAAGCCTAATATTTTATTGATACAATTCATAGAATTAAATTAATATTTACAAATTATTTTTAAATAATAAGTTCTATAATAAATTAAACAAAGATATTAATTTTTTTTATAATAATATAATAAATTCAATTATTAATTTTAATTTTTATAATTAAATTTATTTTCTGATTAATCTCAAATCCGTACTTTAACTAATAAATTCCGAATTTTTACGTACTAAACAAACACATATTTATTTGTTTATTCGTGTTTCCTTTGGTCTTCCAAACGCGGTAAACCTAACCTGTAGACAAAAATCAAAATGTCCTTAATCCCTCGTATACATACACTTTCAAGAACCCTACACTCCCTCCCCATCATGTCGTCTTCTTCTTCTTCTTCTTCAATTTCTTGGACATGCTCAAAATGCACTTTCATTAACCCACTTTCACAACAACCCACTTGCCAAATCTGCCTGGCCCCACAAACACAACCCCATGTTTCACCATCTTGTTCGAACCCCACTTGGTCTTGCAAGTTTTGTACTTTTCACAACTCTTACAGGAACAATAACTGTCAGATTTGTGGGACCAGAGCCTCTGCTTCTTTGTTAAACACCCTTGAAAGTTATGGTGATGGTGATGAGATTGATCCTAGTGTTGGGAGTGTGTTTTTGCGTTTGCAGCGTTGTAAGCGAAAATTCGGACAAGTTCAAGAAATGGGTGTGGGGGGTTCTAGTAGTTCTGGCTTGTTTGCTAGTGTTAAGTCTGCAAAAGATCAAGTTACTGATGTTTTGGGTAATTTTAAATTCTTGATTATTTTTTCTATTTTGAATTCTTTTATTTTTATGATTGTGAAAATGTGTGATATTTAAATGTCTAGTCTGGGTTATGATTGTTATTGATTCAAGTACTTGTTAAGGGTGTATTTGGTTAATCTTTACTTGCTTAGTATAAGTCTCATTCTAGATTGTGATTGCTATTGCTCGTCCTATTTGTATATAGCGGTTCTTCCCTGTTTAAAATCTTTTATAGAAAAGTGTCGTTCTTTTGGAGCAAAGGGTGCCTTTTTTAGCTGTTTACGGTATAGGATTTTCTAGATGCTAGAAAAAATTAAACTTTTGAATAACTGTATCCTTCTTCAAAAATTTGCTTGAGTTATCTCATTTATTTTGCTAATCCTCTTACCGAAGCTTTAATATAATCTAACAAATGTATCATGTCTAAGGACTATAAGAAGTGCTCTTGAAGTCAATAGGCATTTTCTATTTGCAAATTATTGTAATTTTTGTCAGTGATGTTTTTTTAATCATCATAATACAACTTACTGGTGGCAATTGGCTCCACTGTGTCAAGATATAATTTTGGTTTAGGAATATTAAGTTCATAGATGTGGTTACTGGTAACTACATTATGGACTTTTAAGAGCAGTGACAAAAGCCCTGAACTCTTATATTCTATTATAATACATTGTACTGTAGAAATAATGACAATGCATCACATTAGAACTAAATTGATGATGTATTATACTGATCTATCACAATTTGCTTCTGATTGATCGTAGTCTACATTTAACATAAACTGCTCGTTTTGTTTTTAAAGCATTGTTGCTTCAGTTACAAAAAGAACGGAAAGGGGATTTTTCTTTAGCTTTTGACAATATTGTGCTCATGATGGATGTGAGAAAACTTATAAAATTACTTTAAGTATGTATGTGGATTGTGAAAGCTTATCTTTTAGAGAACCAGAATATTGATATCTTTTTTTTTCTTGTGAAAATCCACCTATCCAAGCATGAATAATATTATAATCTAATGAATTTCATTACAGGTAAATGACTCGGGTAGATCTCCAATATCTTAAGTCCTTAACTCTTAAATTCCGATTCCTGATTTTTACGTGTTATTTATTTATTTATTTATTTATTTGTGTTTCCTTTGGTCTTCCAAACGCGGTAGAGAAATGGTCCTTTTTTATCACAGTTTAAGTGTAAAATGTCCAAAAAGTCATATATTAAAAAGTTGGCCCTCTGTGTCACGTAAAAACGTGATTTTAATTTGCGTTATTTATGTTTTCAGTTTATGATTACAAAAGTACTGTGACAGTGGCGAAAGGGATATAGTGCCTATCATGTGTTTTGTTTTAACCGAAAAATAAAAGTAAAGAAAGAGAAAGTGCATCGATTCCTGTGCCTTAAATAGAGAGTAGTGTGTCAGTTCACGTGATTGTGTAAAATTTTACAATAATAACGCAAGTTGTAATTACGTTTTTGATATTTTTTTTATAAAAGTTTTAAATAAAAACGTATTATTATATTGCGTTTTTAAAAAACATAACTTTATGTTACGTTTTTAACTAATAGAAAGGGCCATTTTTTTAAATAATAATATTTTTGACCATATTATTCTAAATTGTGAAACAATGAACGTTACCCTCTCAACCTAACCTGTACGCAAAAATCAAAATGTCCTTAATTCCTCGTATACATATAGTACTTTCAAGAACCCTACATTCCCTCCCCATCATTTTCCACCACTTACACTCCCCACTAGTCACCCCCATCATGTCGTCGTCTTCTTCTTCTTCTTCTTCTTCTTCTTCTTCTTCAATCTCTTGGACATGCTCAAAATGCACTTTCATTAACCCACTTTCACAACAACCCACTTGCCAAATCTGCCTGGCCCCACAAACACAACCATCTTGTTCAAACACCACTTGGTCTTGCAAGTCTTGTACTTTTCACAACTCTTACAGGAACAATAACTGTCAAATTTGTGGGACCAGGGCCTCTGCTTCTTTGTTAAACACCCTTGAAAGTTATGATGATGGTGATGAGATTGATCCTAGTGTTGGGAGTGTGTTTTTGCCTTTGCAGCGTTGTAAGCGAAAAATCAGACAACATCAAGAAATGGGTGCGGGTGGTTCTAGTGGTTCTGGTTTGTTTGCTAGTGTTAAGTCTGCAAAAGATCAAGTTATTGATGTTTTGGGTAACTTTTAATTCTTGATTGTTTTTTTCTATTTTAAATTCTTTTATTTTTATGATTGTGAAAATGTGTGATGAAAATGTCTAGTCAGGGTGATTATTGTTATTGATTCTAGTACTTGTTTAGCGTGTATTTGGTTAATCTTTACTTTCTTAGTATTAGTCTCGTTCTAGATTGTGATAACTATTGCTCGTCCTATTTGTATCGAGTGAGTTTGATCTTTCTTCCCTGTTTAATATCTTTTATAAAAAAGTACCGTTCTTTTATAGCATGGTTGTGTTAATTAATGTAAGCAGGGTTGCAAAGGGTGCCTCTTTTTAGCTGTTTACAGTATTTAGGATTTTCTAGATGCCAGAAAAAATTAAACTTTTGAATAACTGTCTGTAGACTTTGAATATCCTTCTTCAAAGATTTGCTAGAGCTATCCATTTATTTTGCCAATCCTTTTACCGAAGCTTTAATATAATCTAACAAATGTATTTTGTCAAAGGACTATAACAAGTGCTCTAAAAGTCGATAGTCATTTTCTAATTGCAAATTATTGTAATTTTTGTCATTGATGTTTTTTTAGTCATCAGTCATACAACTTACTGGTAGCAATTGGCTCCACTGTGTCAAGATATAATTTTGGTTTAGGAATATTAAGTTCATAGATGTGGTTACTGGTAACTACATTATGGACTTTTAAGAGCAGTGACAAAAGCCCTGAACTCTTAGATTCTATGATGATACATTGTAATGTAGAAAGAATGACAATGCATCACATTAGAACTAAATTGACGATGTATTATATTGATTTATCACAATTTGTTTCTTATTGATCATAGTCTACATTGACATAACGGAAAGGAGATTTTTCTTTAGCTTTTGACAATATTGTGCTTATAATGGATGTGAGAAAACTTATAAAATTACTATAAGTATGTATGTGGATTGTGAAAGCTTATCTTTTAGAAAACCAGAATATTTATATCTTTTTTTTTCTTGTGAAAATCCACCTACCCAAGCATGAATAATATTATTATCTATTAAATTTCATTACAGGTAAATGACTGCGATAGATCTCCAACATCAGTAGAATATTTTTATGGCAAAGTTTTGAATTTGTCTTTCATGCTTCCTTGCTCATCTTTTTTTTTTTGACAATATTGTGCTTATAATGGATGTGAGAAAACTTATAAAATTACTATAAGTATGTATGTGGATTGTGAAAGCTTATCTTTTAGAGAACCAGAATATATATGTCTTTTTTTTCTTGTGAATATTCACCTACCCAAGCATGAATAATATTATTATCTATTAAATTTCATTACAGGTAAATGACTGCGATAGATCTCCAACATCAGTGGAATATTTTTATGGCAAAGTTTTGAATTTCTTTCATGCTTCCTTGCTCATCTTTTTTTGACTTAGTGCGGATTCTGTACTGTAAATATATAATGTTTTGGCATTTAAAAATAATATGTTCATATGTGTTGTTGCCATGCAATGGACTCTGAGAAGCAGGCACAAAAGGAACCACCCCTTAAATATAGTGTCACACTGTAACTAAATAACTCTGTTTTTTTTTAATCAACCAAATTTTAGGATTTTCTGTATCATTTTTTAATTGGTGCAAGACTGTAGCAGTCATATATGTTTTAAAATGTCTGAAAAAGTCCCTTGTTTCTCTCCACTCCTCTAATTTGGCTTGGTAAAAAGATAACCATCACAAAGGAGAGATATTGATGCAGGGTTCTTATATTTCAGAGCTTAGAACTATGAACTCAGGAAATAATCAAATGCAACAACTGAGAGAAGATGAACTGGTTTTATAAAATAGAAAGGGAGGATAAGCTAGGCACCGAGATTACTTAATTCTCACACCCAAGAAAAGTAATATGACTTGAGTTATTGAAATCTGACCCCAAAATTTTGATTACAAATATTTATAGGTCTCTTAGGAAGATTCTAGCTAGATAGCGTTTAAGAATTAAGATATTTAATTAAATGGACCTTTTAACTTCTAAGAGACTTCTAAACTTGTTTAAATAATATACTTAGACTTTTCAGACTCTATTAAATTAACTAAATCATGAAATGAATCTGGACATTTCTGGAACCTTCTTTTCCATCCTTAAATACACTTTTCTCAATTTCTTTGTATATGCATCAGACATTGTTATTAATGAATTAATGTCTCAATAAGAGTCTCCAACTGGCAATCACATGAAGAAAGGCGGTATAGACCGTGTAGTAGGTAGTTCATCCATCTCAGCTTAGCCTTCTTGTCTTTCAAAATAGCTCATTGTATTGGTTTTCTGTGTGTTTCAGATAAGGCTTGTACGAACGAAGTTCTGAAAACATTGAAGATTTTGAGTTATAATGTGTGGTTTAGAGAGGATTTACAGATGCATAAGCGGATGAATGCCTTGGGAGACCTAATTGAATTGCATTCACCCGATGTTATATGTTTGCAGGTTCCTTCTCCACCCTCCTTTCATTTTTTCCGGATTTAGTTCCTTGTATCCATTTCGGCCTCCATTTTTTGTATGATACTAAATTACTAACAATGGAAACTTCATTTGCAGGAAGTCACCCCTAATATCTATGACATTTTTCAGCAATCGTGCTGGTGGAAGTTATATAAATGCTCAGTTTCTAATGAAATGGCATTCACGAGAGCATACTTTTGTATGCAGGTTTGGGTTTCTACAAACTCCCATATTTTAGTTTATCTACCACTTTGTGAAGTCATCCTTGTATGCCATCTTGTTTCCATGTTCTTATATTGTCTAGGCCTGAAGGTGGATTATTAATGAGAGCTGATTTGTGCTTGTATATTCACTGAACCATTCCCTACCCGTCTTCTTTCCTTGCTAGATGTTAAAAAATTACAATATGTTATGTGTTTTATCTCTCGTCTTGTGAAGTCATGTTCTCAACAGATTAGAACATAAGCAAGCTAAAATGTGCTCTATAGATGATTGCCTTCATGTGGTCCGATATTGTTGTTTTCTATCCAGTCCATAATAATATTGTTTGTAACTAATATATTTTGCAGCTAAGCAAAATGCCAGTAAATCTGTTCAGCTGCAAACCTTTCCGTAATTCAATTATGGGAAGAGAGCTCTGTGTTGCTGAAGTTGTATCCGGGGAAGATAAACCATTAGTCATTGCCACGAGTCACCTTGAAAGCCCATGTCCAGGGCCTCCAAAATGGGATCAGATGTATAGCAAAGAACGGGTTGATCAGGCAAAAGAGGCTATCAACTTACTTGAACAACATAAAAATGTAATATTTTGCGGTGACATGAATTGGGATGACAAATTGGATGGACAAATTCCTCTGCCTGATGGCTGGGTTGATGCTTGGACAGAGCTAAGACCTGGAGAGCTAGGATGTACGTATGATACCAAGACCAACAAGATGCTATCTGGTAACCGGACACTTCAAAAGCGATTGGACCGGATGTTTTGTTCTTTGCAAGATTTTAAGATAGATAGAATTGAAATGATTGGGATGGAAGCATTACCAGGCATCTCATATTGCAAAGAAAAGAAAGTCAAGAATGAGGTCAAGAAAATGATGCTTCCTGTTTTACCTAGTGACCATTTTGGCTTGCTTTTAACAATTTGTCACTCCTAGTCCCAGCTTGATTAGGCAGAAAAAACATAATAGCAACTGTCAACTTTTGTTGCCCTTTTGGGTTTATGAATGAATATTGTCACATCGTTTTTTCGTTGTTTGTATAGATCGTAGAGGAACTGATTGAGAAATGCCTACAACTTCTATGAATATTTTGTTACCAGCAATTTGTGTTATAGGTTGGTGGTTTGCATGTATCTAAGAGCCATTTGGTTAAATTTAAAATTGTGATTTATGACTTAATGTGACTTAACATGATAAGCCGGGAATTTGAAATGCATGTTTGGTTAATTTTATATTATGAGTAATTTATGAGTTTTAAAAATATAATAATAAAAATAAAAGTGATTTATGAGTAATTTATAACATATGAGTAATTTTTATTAAAATAGAAAAATAAAAAAAATAAGTTATTGAAAAAAATACCTAATACTTACTTCGGGTTTTAAATCAATTTCTGACTTATTTCTGACTTTAAGTCAGTTTTTAACTTATTACACAAACATACATTTTTCAGTTTAAGCTAAAAAATAGCTTTAAGCCCCCGCAAAACAGTCTCTAATTCACCTGGCATGTTGTGTGCAGAGTTGTTTAGGCTAATTACACTATACTGTATACATTTTTTTCTTATTAATTGGTCACTTATTCCAGCCCTACTAAATTTAATTTTGCGTTGTTAAGAATCTGTCATATGTTGTGAATCAATTTGAGATCGCTAACCTTTTCCTAAACATATATTACTAAATTACATAAATATATGTGTGTGCGCTTGTATTTTAAAAGGATAAGATTTATTTCTAAATTAAGAGAATAATGTATATATTATTCTGCCCAAATATTAATCAACAATCGAGTACTAAATTTTAAAATTTTATAATACAGTATAAACGGATGAATATTGTGTGTGTCAGTGAATGTATAATTGATTTGTCACAATTTATTAGTTGTATTTCATCAAGCAACTTGTTTGTAATATGAAATTATGAATAACAAATACAGTATATTAAAAAATGCTTGTACGCTGCATGAAAGTTTGTATATATAATACAGTATAATCATAATTATTATTAGCGTGTTTGTTATGTTCTGCATTTACCGAATTTTATTCAATTTGCGCGCATCATAGCATTGGGATGTTATGTTTACTACTTTATATACATTATTTTATTTTTTTGAAATAAACGGAAAATTTCATTAAAACGTTGCATCATAAAAGTTTCCAACAAAACATTCGGAGGAGACATATAAAAAATTTGGCTTTCTAGCAAACAAGGTATCCTAGCCATCAAATGAGCTGCTTTATTTGCTTGTCTTTTAGCAAAAGAAATTGACAATCCTGGTCTAGATTGAAGAACAGCATGACATGCATCCAAAACATAACCAACTTCTAGACAATTGTCACGAGGATGTTTGAGGGCTTGGACTGAGAGGAGCGAATTTGACTCAACCTCGACATGTTGGTATGGTAATGAAAACAGCCACTGTAAGCCTTCATTGATAGCAACAACCTTCGCTTCAAAAATTGAACTCACCATCTTCACACGTCTAACTTTCCCAGCAATAAACAAACTCAGGTGATCACGTAGAATCAAGCAAATAGAGAAAGTACCAACACCTATCCTGATTGCAGCATCCGTATTTAGATTGAAAGTCATCTCTGATTGAGTATTCTCTAATAGAGTAAACTCTGACCGACAGCTTCCTCATTCTCTGATGACGTCAGCATAAACTCTGATCTTTATTCTCTGACAGCATCAGTATTTATTTCCTAACACAATGTATTGACCATTTGTTGTTCTGGACCATGCAAGACGGTCATTGACATTGCCATGAGGAATACGAGTTGCTAAAACCAACCTTGCATCCTCTTCTGAGAAAAAATCAAGAACCTTGACTTTATCCCAACTGTTTGTCTCAGTCATGATAAAATCAGACACAGGGATACTAGAGACATCATAATCTTGATTTTGATCAATACAAAAACCTTCTTTATCTTTGAGCCATAGATCATGAATTGCATCGATGTCCATACCATTACCTAAGACCCACCTATAACTTTTGCAAAGAGATTCCTTCGCAGTCATTATACCATTCTAAATAAAACCTGACCCTGCTTGCACTTTGGCCTGCATAAAGTTACAATTGGGGTAGTAACGAGCTTTGTAAATATGAGACACCGGTGATTGAGGTTCTTTCATGAATTTCCAACAGTGCTTGTCAATCAAAGCAATATTAAAACCATACAAACTACGAAAACTGAAACCATCGTTATGTTTAGACATGCTCATATCACCCCAGGAAAGCCAATTGATTCCTTTTTTCTGAGTTGAACTCGAGCTCCACCAAACTTGTTCATTATCTTTTCAATCTTTTGACAGAGTGATTTAGGCAATAAGAAGCATGACATACAATATGAGGGAATGAATTGAGCACCATTTTTGATCAAAACTGTTTTACCAACTCGAGATATGGTTTTTGCCTTCCACCCTTGTATCTGTTTTCACACCTTATCTTTTACAAAATCAAATACTTTATTTTTCGATCTACCCACTGGTGATGGCAATCCAAGGTATTTACTATTTTGCAGATCGTTAGTAACACCCATAATTACATAAAGTTCAGTTCTTCTATTCTGATTAACATTTGAGCTGAAGAGAATTCCAGATTTCTGAAAATTCACAGATTGACCAGATAATCTCTCATAATTGTTAAGTAGAGACTTGATAGCTTCAGTCTCCATAAGATTTGCATGAAAGAACAGAAAATTGTAATCCGCAAACAGTAAATGGGTAATCGTTGGAGCTGTTTGAATGATTTGAGAGCCATGAATAGCACCTTCATTGGCTGCTTTGTTTAAATCATCAGAGAGACCCTCTACACAAAGAATAAACAAGTATGGGGACAGGGGGTCTCCCTACCGTAGTCCCCTAGTGGCTGTATAGGACCAACAGTCGAACCATTAAAACAAAACTCGTAGGAGACTGTAGTGACACATATCATTATCCACTGAATCCATTTCGGACTAAAGCCCGTGCCTTTCATCCTAGCTTTTAAATATTCTCAATCGACTCTATCATATACTTTACTAATATCAAGCTTCAATGCAATTTCACCATCATCTCCAACATTCTTCCTCCGCATATGGTGAATGACTTCAAAGGCAATCAAAACGTTATCCGTTATGCTTCTTCCAGGTACAAATACATATTTGTTCTTAAAAATTAGATTAGGAAGAATCGTTTTCAAACAATTTACCAAAACCTTTGCCAAGATCTTGTAAAGTATGTTACATAAAGTTATTGGTCTCAACTCTCAAGTCTTTCAAACACCGAGCATTGTCCTTCTTTGGTATAAGCACAACATTTGTCATTAAAATTTACAGGGAATAAGCATGTATTCAACCACTCTTTGCAACAATCAAAAACTTCCTTACCTAGAATAGGCCAGAATTGTTGAAAGAAGGCTGGATTCAAGCCGTCAGGCCCAAATGCCTTGTCAGGATGCATCTACTTAACTGCGATTGTAAATTCTTCATAAGTTATGTCAGCCACCAACTCCTCATTATGAGACTCTGTGACATGCCTGTCAGTTGTCAAACACTGAACTTCGTTTCCACTACGGTTGTTTGTGAAGACATCTGTAAAATAATTTTGGACCATACGACACATTACATCATGATCATGTATTTGTTCACCTTGTTCACTTTCCAAGAATGGTAAATGCTTAGTCTTCTTTCTAGCTGATGCATTAGCATGGAAGAACTTGGTGTTTGCATTTCCTTCTGCTAGCCAAAATGTTTTCACCCTCTGCTTCCAGTGAACTTCCTTGTGCAATAACAGCTCGTGTAGCTTTTCTTTCTCATGAAAATATTATTTCACACCCTCCATATCAATGTGATCAGTCAAGCATGCTAGAGCTTCTTTTTACTTCTTCACTTTATCATGGAACTTGTGAAAGAAGTTTCGACCCCATCGAGCCATAAATCCAAACACAGAGATAAGCTTTGGCAAAATGTTAATTACAAGCATGTCAAGCCAGAAGTCTGTAATTTCTTTACGAAAACTAGGCTCTCGAAGCCAAGTATTTTCAAATCTAAAATGAATCACCTTCCTCGAAAACGAAACATTAAACATGTCTAGAAAGATAGGATCATGATCAGAGGCTGAAGCATGGTGTACAAATAAGGGAAAAGATTCCATCAGGCCTGAGTAGCAAATCATCTGTCAAGACGTTCTTTCACCCATTCTGGTTTACTTCGACTCTTCTCCCAGGTAAACTTACCCCCTTGCAGATCAATCCCAGCGAGCGAGCTATCATCAATAGCCAACCTGCACCCCTCCATTAAGTTTCTAGAGTGAGGGATACTGCCCCACTTATCTGAATCATACAAAAAGTCATTGAAATATCCCATGATACACCATGGGAGATCAGATTTATTTGCTAGAAGACGGATTAAATCCCAAGAATTTTAACGTTTCGCTCGTTCAGGAAAACCATAGAAACATGAGAGTCTGTACACAACAACATTATTATGCATAAAGTTAATATCTACATGATTCTGAGAGTATCCAATAATCTCACAAGCTGCATTAAATCGCTCCTTGATTTCCCATTGTTCCCCTCCTTAGTAGGGATCTCGTTCGTAAAATTTTGAGAATAGTTAGCATTCCCGTAATTCATGCTCCAATCATCATCTCTCTCATCACGGAGCCTTTTCCCCGTTCTTGCCCCACCATACGCCGTGAAGAAGCTCGCAGCCAGACTCCCTATTCTCTGATTGCTTCGCTTGAAGCCAAGATTAACCTTTTACTATAGAATCTCTCTGTGTGGGTAACCATGCCACACGTGAAACAAAAATCACACAACCTTTCGTACTTGCAAAGAACAATACACTAGACCCATTTTTCCTGTATATTTTCTTCTTTCTTTTTATAGGCCTCCTCACATCAAATATGATTTTAATCCTCATGCACTCTCGCCATATACTGGAATTGTTGTTCAGATCATATAGCAAAAACATACCAAAAAAATCTCCCAGTTGTTTACCAGTCGATTCAGTCATAAAGCCATTTGGTAGACCATGTAGTTGAATCCAGAAAAATAACTCAAATAGTGGTATTTCTAATGGATCTTCACCTTTACCAATCGTATTAGTAATAAGCATAGCCCCATCGAAAGACCATGGGTCACCATTCATAACTCATTGCATATCATCAATATGGTAAAATTGGAACAAGAAAATACCAGGTTTCAGATCTTTACTATTGATTTCATGTATAGGACGCCAAATATTAGCAAGCTTCGACTTCATAGCTCTAATATTGAGGTTCTTCTCCGTAAGAAAACGTCCAGCGAGACATAATTCAAACTTGTTTGTAACCTCTTCCACCTCATCTCCAAAGAACAACTCTTCATTTTCCTCGTCATCAATACCCATACTAGCCATCTGATTGTTAATGTCCTCAACTCTAGCCATAAGTGCACACCTAAAAAACAATACTCTCACAACTCAACAAAGAGGATATAAAAACTAGACTCTCACATAGAAGATAGAAAACATATTAAAAGTGTCAATAATTTTAATGATGGTCTTAGATCCGTTAAATCTTATATCCCTTCGCGTTGGATGCATCTAAAAAATTAATAAGAGAACATATCAAGAAAAATTGCTAATTAATAAACGGCCTTTTGAAAAGGGGACTAGATTTTTAAAATCTCTCATTTAATCAGCTGTTCATGCTACTCGATTTTTACTTTATCATTATTATTATTATTATAGTATAAATTTGGTGCATTCCCTGATAAATCCTAATTCAATGCAAATTAAAGTAGTTTTTGATGATATATTAGAGTCAACTAAATAATCGAATAGAATATGTTCTCCATTGATCATGTGTTTGTTATTCTAAGGATTTAAATTTCTATAGGCATCTCTTACTATTTATAATGGAATATTTAGTTTCCCATTGTCTTCGTCCGGAGTATTTTACTATTCAGGTTAGGATACATTTGATAAATTTTAATATTAGTGTTATAGTGATTATTCCAAACAAAAACTACTCCCTCCGTCCCAAATTAGTAGTTCTCTTTTACTTTTACGCATAATTTAAGGTGCATTGACCGCATAGTGATATAAATTATTTTTAAAATTTCTTTTTGTGAATAAAAGTTTAATATCTGAATTTTTATTCATAAAAAGAACTTTAAAAAAAATTATAATACTATGTGGTCAATGCACCTTAAACTACGCGTAAAAGTCAAAGGAGACAAGTAATTTGGGATGGAGGAAATATTTAATTGGCATTGTTTTATTTTTCAGAATATTGTGTGATAATTATCTCATGTATTAGGATTGATGGTTCATAAAACTAGATTTCTCATGAATTATATTAACTCAATACCTGTTTAATACTTATAATTTACACCTAATCATTTTTTTTTTGCTAAATAATTTACATATAATCTTAGTTACTCAATTTTTTCAGGTAAGTCTGTCACCTGCACTTAGTAACCTCTCTTAACCATTGTTATACCCAAATTTCAGCATGTGTTATTTGTAATAGGCTGGTATTTATTGGGCTGAATTTATAGTTATTCGGGTGGATTATTTATGTTATTATTGAAGAAGACTCTCCGCCTCCAGGGTTAATTTGAAGGCTCTCCGTCAGTCATTGCCTCTCTGTCATCTATGTCAGTCAATGCCGATTGAAGGTCATAACTCCGTATTTCTCGGGTTGCCCTCGTAGGGGAGTTATGGTGAGCTGTTAACCTTATCTTGGAAGATCATTTCTCTATACTCAGGTGGGTTGCCCTCGTCTGGGGGCTTAAGAAGTGTCCTAAATTTGCGATGGATCTAGTGCTGACATCCAGTCAAGATATCCAAGGAAATAGATGTAGTATACCAGTTAGAGCCCACGGTTTCCGGGTCAATGTCGGATCCATAAAGTCCCTGAGCCTTATACAGGGCTTTGACATATCCAAACAAACCCGAATGTAGAGTCATCTTCCAAGAAGGTTCATCTTGCCTTTGTCTACTTTGATTCGAAGAAGGAAACCTTTTCCTATCAGGCTTCTACTTCAGCAAGAACTATGTGGGCTTGATCCCCTATAAATAGGAATATGTAGCCACATTGTTAGGGGTTGGATGTTAAGAGCCCCCACCAACTAAAAAATCCTAACAATCTCAGCCCCCAATATTCAACAACCACCACACTCCGACGACTTTTCAGGTAAAAAATATCACCCTAGATCTTGATTTTGGCGATGGACCTCAAATTTTGTTATCAAATTTCTCCATCAACAAATTAGCGCTAGAAGGAGGGAAAATCCACATCTTAGGAGGAAAGATGTTACATCAAATCTGGGGTTTAAAAAAATTGTCATGGTGAACATTAATGGCGGCCATGGGAGACATCAAGGGGGAGATATTGAAAATAATTTGTATGGGTTATTAGCATACAATAGGTTATGGTTCTTATCATGGTTTGAAGTATATGGTCTCAAGTATGATTTAATGGTTGATGGATAATCGATTTTGGAGTCAAAATAGAAGAAAATTCGTATGTAGGATGCTATATGCGTTACATACACTGTTGGGGTCATATCTTGAGTTCTAGAATTCAGTTTTGGACGATTTTACAGCCCACTCGAAACTTATTGAATTCTCTTTAATTCAAAGGTGGTAAAATAAGAAGAATCCATCTGGTATCAGTCCAAAACTGAAGAGAAAAGACAGCTGCAAATTTTCATCAAATAATTCTACTCGATTTAGAAAACTTGTTGGTAATTGGTTTAAAACGTTCAAACGAAATCCATATATGAGGAGTAGATTACGATTAATGGAAGAGAAATCACATGGAGAGGGAGACTGGCACAGATGAGATGCAATTATCAGGAGCTGTATCTCCATATCACAAAGTGCATCAATCAAGTAAACCCTAACATTTAATATTTTCTGTTGTTGATTGAATTTTTGCAGGTAGAAAGTCACATGAAGACAAATCTCTGAAGATTATTAGATGGAGGAAAGAATTGTGCTTATTTTGGCTTACATCATACGAAAATTCGGATTTGTGGGAGAGTTTGCTCATCAATTATTGTTTCGGCCGTAACTTGAGTTTCAAAAGTCAGAATTGGATGATTTTACAGCCCACGCGAAAATAACAGAAATTCCTACAACTTGGAGATGGTCCAATATTCTATTTTCTAGTGAAGAATCCCATAAAAAGTCCTGGACAGCTAAGTTTTATGAGGAGCTCCATCTTCATCTCCCAATACACTCCTTTCAGGTAAAAATCTAACTTTCTCGATATATTTTTGTTATTGGTTGAATTTTTGCAGGTAAGAAATTTTTTATTGAAGGATTTTAATGAAGGCCTTCAACTCTTCATGAGGGTAAAATTTTATTGAAAACTCTTCATTGGTTAATTTTAGTGAATGCCCTCAACGCTTCAACGCTTCATGAGGGTAAAATTTTATTGAAGACACTTCATTGGTTAATTTTAGTGAAGGCCTTCAACGCTTCATGAGAGTAATTTTATTGAAAACTCTTCATTGGTTAATTTTAGTGAAGGTCATCAACGCTTTATGAGGGTAAAATTTTATTAAAGACTATTCACTAGTTAATTTTAGTGAAGGCCCTCAATGCTTCATGGGGCTAAAATTTTTATTGAAAACTCTTTATTGGTAAAATTTTAGTGAAGACTCTCAACGTTTCATAGGGGTAAAATTTTATTGAAAACTCTCCATTGGTAAAATTTTAGTGAAGGTCATTAATGCTTCATAGGAGTAAAATTTTATTGAAAACTCTTCATTTATAAAATTTTAGTGAAGGCTCTCAACGACTTATAGGGGTAAAATTTTATTAAAGACTCTTCATTGGTTAAATTTTAGTGAATGCCCTCAATGCTTCATGAAGGTAAAATTTTATTGAAGACTCTTCATTGATAAAATTTTAGTGAAGGCACTCAACGATTCATGGGGGTAAAATTTTATTGAAGACTCTTCATTGGTAAAATTTTAGTGAAGGTTCTCAATGGTTCATGGGGGTAAAAACAAATTGAAGACTCTTTATTGGTAAAATTTTAGTGAAGGTTCTTCATGGGAGGTAAAATTTTATTAAAAACTCTTTATTGGTAAAATTTTAGTGAAGGTTCTCAACGCTTCATGGGGTAAAATTTTATTGAATACTCTTCATTGGTAAAATTTTAGTGAAGGCTCTCAATGCTTCATAGGGGTAAAATTTTATTGAATACTCTTCATTGGTAAAATTTCAGTGAAGACTATTAACGCTTCATGGGGATAAAATTTTATTGAAGACTCTTCATTGGTAAAAGTTTAGTGAATGCTCTCACTACTTCTCTAGCGTAAAATTTGATTGAAGACACTTTATAGGTCCTTCCCCTTACTGAGGGTCAACGCCAATGTAAAAGAAGTTTCAAAATATTTGTCTCGATGTGAGATGTGTATCTACGATATGTATTGATATAAGTATCAGTATGAATTACCCCAAATATGGGATGTCCTCATGGGATGATGGTACGTGGAAGATTAGAGTTAATTTTCGTGTTTAAATTTATCACATTCGTTGCAAGCATAACATTCATTGCACTCATTGCATGCATAATATTCATTGCACTTATTTCATGCATAATATTCATCGAATGCACTATATTATAATATGGTCATCAGGGGTTGTGCGGATTTTGAAGGACTTCATGGGTTGGTTTTTATTGAAGGTCCTTATAGGTTAATTTTTCCTGAAGATTCTTTATGGGTTTAATTCTTATTGAAGAATTTTGGCGTGCTAAATTTTATTGAAAACCTCTAAGAGGTTAATTTTTATTGAAGAGATTTAGAGATTAATTCTTATTGAAGACATTCGGAGATCAATTTTATTGAAGACCTCTATATGGTTCATTTTTATTGGAGAGATTCAGAGATTAATTTTATTGAAGGCATTTTGAGGTAAAATTTTATTGAAGATCATTAGGGGTGTTGTTGATTTTGAAGTCGCTCAGAGATAATTTTGTTTAGTTTTTCTTGAAACTCTCATGGGTTTAGTTTTTCTTGAAGGCTTCACGAGTTTAATCTTTCTTAGAGGTTTCATGGGTTAAAATTTTATTGGCGGCCCTTCATGTGTTAAAATTTTATTACGGGCCTTTCATTGTTTAAAATTTGATTGACGGCTGGGGGGTCTGAAGAACTATACTTGTTGATGGAGTTACTTAAGGCGCGCCTAATATATAAAAAGAAAAATGAATGTATGTTTTCTCAATGGATTTATTTTAATTGTTTCTATTATCATCTTGGCGTATCTTAAATATCAATGTAGAGATTTGGTTTGATAATGGGGGTAATTATGATGGTATGAAGAAGCATGTAGACACATGGTGTGCCTAAATCTCATAGTGCAGCCTTATTAGGCATGAACATATTATATGATGATGTAAAAGAGTTACAAGGGGGGTTATTTTTACATGGCACGTCGTAAAAATTATTATTATGCGTGAGATATTTGAAGAGTGCATGGAAGACAATTTTGAAAGAAGTGAAGAAAAAAGTAGGAATATGTGTGGTAACTATGAAATTTGGTGATGAAAAAGTTAAATATTTAATTCCTTTTATCTTATATTTACAATATTGCAAAGAATCGGGGGTAGTTTTTATACCCAAATTTCAGCATGTGTTATTTGTAATAGACTAGTATTTATTGGGCTGAATTTATAGTTATTCAGATGGATTATTGTTGTTGTTATTGAAGAAGGCTCACCGCTAGTCATTGCCTCTTCGCCAGTCATTACCTATCCGCCATCTTTGTCAGTCAATGTCGATTGAAGGCCATAACTCTGTATTCCTTGGGTTGCCCTTATAGGGGAGTTATGGTATGCTGCTAACTTTATCTTGGAAGATCATTTCCCTGTACTCAGGCAGGTTGCCCTCGTTTGGGAGTTTAGGATGTGTCCTACATTTGCGGTGGATCTAGTGTTGGCTTCCAATCAAGGTATCCAAGGAAATAGCTGTAGTAGACCGTCTAGAGCCCACGGTTTTTGGGTCAGTGTCGGATCCATGAAGTCCTTGAGCCTTATACTGAGTTTTGACCTATCCAAACAAACTCGAATGTAGAGTCATCTTCCAAGAAGGTTTATCTTGCCTTTGTATACTTTGATTCGAAGAAGGAAACATTTTCCTATCGGGCCTCTACTCCCACAAGAATTACGTGGGCTTAATCCCCTATAAATAGGGGTACGTAGGCACATTGTTAGGGGTTGGACATTGAGAGCCCCACCAACTAAAAAATCTAACAATCTCAAACCCCAATATTCAACAACCACCACACTCCGACGACTTTTCAAGTAAAAAACACCATCCTATAACTTGATTTTAGCAAGTTATAGGATGGTGTTTTTACCAAGTTTCTCCGTCCACCGTCATCATGTTTATCTCAACTAGAGAACCATGTGAAGAGAAAATCAAAAAGGAAAAATACATAGACAACAAAAAAATGAAAAATACATTGGCCAATACATCATTTTCCTATGACTATCGAGGACTATTTTATTACGTAAATGAAAGTAATTTCGGAATGCTTAATTTTATTCTTTTGTGCAAGATTCAAATATGCATGTAAACTAGGACAAATATGTATCACTAATTGCATTTTTAGACCTATTTGAGTAACGGAACCCGCCTCTATTTTACAAAAATTAAAGTCATTTTCCGATGATCAAATTATATGACTTACTATAAATCCTAAAGAACAATATATTTAAATAAAATCTATAATTTTAATTGAATTTTTAGAATTTATACATACCTTACACGAGTATAAGTAGTTATCATTTAATATACGAACAATCAATATCACAAAATATTTCTTTTGCATATTTAATATTTAGAGGTTATTTTAAATCAGTACCATCAACCTACGATTTTTGATTTTTGGAATGAGTAAACTTAAAGCGTTACAATGAGTAACTGTTCTAAAAAATGTTCCAAGAAATTTCGAAGTTGTGTCAAAGTCGAACCTGGGACAATAGAGTAACTTGAATAATTTGATCGATCTTAGAAAATAATCTACTTCCAGTAATGAAACTTGAAAAACATAGACCATCACAAATGACCAATGCAATTACAATTTTTCTTCTCTTCGACCAACTAGATAAACCAACGCAACCACAGATAATATGTTACGTAGTTTGTTATAAGTCCCACCCAGGACTGGTGCAAGAACCCTCGGGTTTTTTTTACTGTTAATAATAACTTTTGTTTTGTAACAAACTCTCACTTCGAGACACAGAAACAGTAGCCGCAATTAAACAATATGATGGGGTCAACAACAGAAACCCCTGGTTCAGACTTTATCATAATGTTATTCACCCTCAAGGAACTAGGGTCTACTATCAAGTCGTCTGCATTCGCAGCTTTCATATGTCGAGCAGAAGCCTCCTGGGGTCTTCTATAACATCTTTGATGCGCCTCAAGAAGAATACAGCCTCTCTTCCATCAATCAGCCTATGGTCATAAGTCAGGGCAATGTACATCATTGGCCGTGAAACAATCTGTCCTCCGACAACCATTGGACGATTCACAATAGAATGCATTCCCAAGATAGCGGACTGCAAAGTAAAATGGAAAAAATACAATTGCAAGTGCTTTAATAATACCAACGTGATAAATGGTAGAAAACTGTTATAGAAAAGCAAGGCCAAAGTTTAAATCCGCACTGGCACAAATAGCATCAGGCATGTTTTTAAACAAAATACCAAGAATTATTGCAATAACATCTGTATGGTAGTATGCAAAGAGTGGAATATTTGCATGCAGGGAGTCCTTTCTTCACTGGATGTGCATGTTATTGGTTAACAGGTGACTGGCAATAATGAGATTTACTACATAAATCAGAGAACAAGTGCCTTCGCTAATTACGATTGCTTTCTACAAGGTTTCACCTTCATTTGATCTTACAAGTATAAGCATCTTCTAGGTAAACTTCGTGCCTCGTCATGCCTTAAATTTGTTAACAACTGTCCCCAGTTTTCCAGCAAAATACAGTTTCAAAGGTGATCATTATCCAAATATTAGAGGTCTGAGCGAGTACCCCAGATGTCCACTATGATCGATTAGTTCAAAAGATTTGCTTTGTAATTTTCATCTGGATGTTTATTAAAAAAATTACCAGAGATTCTGACGAGGTCTACTTTCTATGGAGTTCTGAAGTACCATTTCTTGTGGAACAAGGTTTCATATGGAACAGTCTGATCATACAATAGGTACACACACCCATCAAGGGAAAGATCAAACAAAAACCTATGCAAAATCAAACTTTCTTTGGTAATTATATTCTTACACTTTTATAATCATAGAATACGTACACGGTACACACCCATTACAGGAAAGAGCAAACAAAAACCTATGCAAAATCAAACTTTCTTTGCTGGTTTTATACTTATATTTTCATAATTTAAAAATTGAAGATAGCTAAAAAAATCAGTTTATGCAAATATCATACCTGTGGAGGATTAATTATTGGAGTACTTAGGAGACTTCCATAAACACCTCCATTAGATATTGTAAATGAACCTCCAGCCATCTCATCAATAGATATTGAACCGTCAGTGGCCTTTTTAGCTAGAGTGTTGATCTCTTTTTCTATATCAGCAAAGTTCATTCTCTCAGCATTGCGAATAACTGGAACAACAAGACCCTTCAAGAAAAGATAAATAGAGAAACAAATTTTAACAGTAGTCCAGCAATCGGAATTCAACATCCATTAATGCTTCTATTTGCTTATCCAGCAAGTATGATTTACATAGTACATTAGACTTTTAAAATTTTGGTATGCAATGTACACATCAAGCTCGATTTACCAATGCCCTCTAGCCAAGAGTCAGGCTCTTAAATGGAGACTTAATGAGCCAAGAAAGAGCTGAGGATATGTTATGTTCTTTTTCTTAGTAAAATAAGATTTAAAAAACAGTAATAATCAGTATAGGGTCGAACATCAAAAGACGATACAGACACAGAAAGAAAATCAAAAGATTCTACAGACAATGAAACGCTACCAGATACAAATAGACCAGATCCACATAAAAGCTTTGAGTATAACTGTCTGAGACACAAAGCACACCTATGACATGGAAGATTTTATCAATTAAACAGTAGAGGTTAGAGGCAGAACTTTAAGTTCTATCTGCAATAGGAACTTTTTAAAAAACAGGTCATACCCATTGCATTTTACAGAATAACTTCTAGCTAATACTCCCTCTGGTCCATTATATAAGTTGTTTGACTTTTTGTATGTGGTTTTAGGTGCTTTGACTAGATTCTTGGAAATAATATTTTTTAAATTTTCCTATTTTGAATAAAAATGTAATATTTTTATTTTATTCAGAAAAAAATAAAACAATATTATTTCTAATCATATAGTCAAAGCACTTAAATTACGTGCAAAAAGTCAAACGACTCATATAATGGACCGGAGGGACTACTAAGGGAGTACTAAGAACAAAATTAGATTCTTCAATATGGAACATGTATATATTCTAATTCAGAAAGAAAATACCAAAACAGGATATCCATCCCTCTTCTACATGGTACCTCTTACATATTACTCAATAAGCAAATTTTAGTTTTGTGATATTATGTTAATTAAAAAGGTGTCCATTTACCGCAGAATAAGTTACAAAAATAATTACAAGGACAAATGATAACTCATTTTATTAGTAAATTATTAGTGTATAATATTATATATTTATTACGTTTATTTTTTTTAATGCTTGTTTTGTGTATATTTTGATTGTGCCGATATTAAGAAGATACTAAAGATTTGCCTATTAAAAGGAGATAATTGCATTGAAATCAAGAGATTATGACATATCATGAGGAGTCAGCAAAATTGTGATAAACCAAGCAAGAATCGTGTATTCAGGGAAATCTGAGCAAGCATATAGTCACAAGGATTATTGCAAATAAAAAAAAACTTTGTAATTAATTGTTTTAGTACAAATATATAGGCTAGGCTTCTTGTTCTTGTATACACATCTTTTCATTGTTCTTGTATACACATCTTTTCATTGTTATTTTTACTTCTTCTCTAGCATTAATTGTTCTTTCTCACTTGCACTTAAAGCTTATTCAATAAAACTCCAAGTTCATCTTCAATTAATAGTATGAATTTCTTTACTTTTATCATGATTGTCTCAATGATACTAGACTAAAAGTCTCTTTCTGATGTAGTCGGAGGGCAGATGTAGTCGGCTAAACAGACATAAATTTTGTGGTGTATGTGCTTAATTGTGATGTATTTGTTTTATTAGTTATCTCCAATATCATATTCATATGAGTAATTTCATGCGAGCAACACAGTTGGGAGTTCGTATAGTTAGGATTCATAAGATTTTGAGAATTGATTTAATTGGTAAGATTTTTACCAAGTAGTTTTAAAACTTTTAAATAATATTTGATTTGGGATCATTAGTTGAAAACTTTTAAATAATATTTGATTTGGGCTCATTAGTTGACTTTACTCCGAATACTTATCTCTTTAATTGTAAGTAAAAATTAATATTTACATTACACCATGATTTTTATGTGTTGAGCCGATGAACCCGTTGTTTAAATCCCTTGATTATTGATATATTTTAGTACTAGTTTAATATGTTTTGCTGGTTTTATAAATTAAAAACTTAATTTGCATTCTATGTGGTTCCACCCGTACTTGCTTTTATACTAACGTACACCCGTGCACTTGCGGTTTTTATTACTTCAAGGATTTTTTCTCAACAACAAACTCCATATATACTCTGAAACTTGTAGAGGCTATAAGAATGTAAATATTTTAGGCAGGACTTTGGTACAGAAGACCAGAGTTCCATTTTAAACAAGGAAAATTTGACAGCAAATGTCAACCATGGCAACAAGATATTACTTTGCCATGTTATACAGTGACTTTGTTAGATTAGAAAACAGGGAATGCATTTGATAAGTGTGGATTTATTATCTGCAAGTAATGTTTCCGAAAAGGCCTATTGCAAATTCTAAGTCGGACTTTGAAAAGTTGTGCCTAATAAATGTTTGCCTACCATTCGGCTGAAATTGCTACATAAATATCCGAGACATTTTCCAAATGTCATGGGGCTGAAAAAAAAGGCATTTCATTTTCTTTTTAGTGTCAAGGAACCAGGGATAAAGTCCGAGATATTTGACAAATTAAAAATTAGACCAAAATAGTGTATTATGCCTAAACTGTAAAGTCAACAATCACTTCATGATAATTCTAGTGCTCTGTAGATAGTTAGCTCCCTCATTTAGCAAACATGTAGTATTTGGCAAGGCAAAAAAAACAACATTACGCCCTACATATTTGAGGCTTGAACTATTTATTAAAGAAAACCAGTCATCGAATGTGGCAACTCTGGAGATACTGATGTAGTCAATCTCAAAATAGACTAATATGGTGATTTTCAGAATAACCCACAAGTGATTCTAGATATACGAGTAATGTGGTGCTAATTAAATGTCAACTAATCATATACTCTCTCTGTTTTTTTATATGTCGCTTTGACTTTTGACACACAAACCGTATAGTAAAAATTATCATTTTTAAAATTTTATTTTTTCGAAATAAAATATTGATTACATATATTTTAATTCAAAAAAAGAAAATTTTAAACATAATATTTTTTACTATACAGTCAAAAAGTACCTTAAAATGTGTGCCAAAAGTCCAAGCGATATATAAAAAAACGGAGGGAGTAAGACACAATAGATTTACTTAAATTAGTAACTGACCTTTGGCGTACCAACAGCTATACTGATATCAATATAATCTCGATAAATGATGTCATCCCCATCAATAACGGCATTAATAATTGGCTGGTTTTGGAGCCCACTTACAGCAGCCTGAAACAAACATCTTGGGAAATTAAATAATACACTAGTGTTCTAAATGGTGCAACTACAAACAGAAATTCAACTACACATTAAAGGGGCTGGATACCAGCATACTGAATTATTATACGCACTTTGACAAAACCAGACATAAGTCCTAGCTTAACTCCGTGTTTCTCAAGAAAGGCCTCTTTATACTCGGAACGAAGCTTCATCAAATTAGTCCTGACAGAAAGGTCAGCAAATATGTCAGTATCCAAAGGAGAACAATATGAGGGAGATATGCCAACTCATATGTCCAACATTGCAATGCTTAAACATTAAAAAAGTCTCATCTTTAATTTGTTAAATTATATTAAGTTAGGTTAAACTACAGCCCTATCACAAAGTGTTCATCAGATAATTCATTTTCTCTTTGTATTACATTCAATTTTCAATAATTTCCATTCCATTAATTTATAATATTCTATTTGAAGATAACAGTTTGTCGGGAAAGTTAATACCAGATTACCAGCATTACATTTGACATAGGAAATGATAACGACCATTGAAAGCAGACTTAAATAATTTGAGACCAAATAGAATAACTACTTGAAAGTTAAATCCGGAACCAAAAAATGTTTACACAAATATGATATATTTAATATTTTACTGATACACGTATTTAGTATTTGCCAAGTCAAAAGTAGGTTTACAACTGACTCACACATTACATATTTACTCTAGTGAAATCTGAAAGAGATGTAGATTGGTAGACTACTACCAAGGTTCAGTAAAAAATTAAAGCATATATGTTACTGATATTATTTAGAACTTACATATCAACATCATTAAAAGTGGTTAGCAATGCAAAAGTATTCTGGGAATCTTTCAGCCGTGTTGCAACTCGTTTCCTTAGCCTTGTCATTGGAACCTGAAAGCAAAGTACCTCAATTTAAGATGAGAACCAATTCTACATTGGTAGCAAATGGTGATAAAAATAATCACACTAGAGTTGAACTGAAAGAAACGTGATTTAAGATTTTAAGTGAAACAGTATCGTGACTTGTTCAATAAATTACTAGAAATCCTGATGCTTACTCTTCTTTCCCTTTCCTTTGGTGGAAGCTGTGGTTCAGAGGCTGAGGGTCTAGAAGTTGGTGGGGGAGGTACTTTGGGCTTGTCCCTGGGCAGTGTTGCTTCTGCTTTAGGCATTTGCTTGTCCACCTTCTTTTCTGCAGGAGCAGGAGAAGGCTCAGATGCAACCTTGCTAGGTGGCTTCTCCGATGGAGCCACTTGTGATAGACCTTCACTAGACTTTGAAATAATTGCTACTTTAGTCCCTGGTTCCACAGTGTCACCCTCTTTGGCTAAAAACTACAAGAAAATTATTACAAATACTACTAGTCAGAAGCAAGATAAATTTCTTATTAAATTGGCACTTCGGTAGTGTTATAAACTTGTGAACTAATACTGATCTTGCTAATATCTACTACCTCTTTGATGATACCAGATTCCGGACTTGCAACATCAATTGTCACCTGGATGTTGTAAATTAAACTATTTAGTCTTGACCATGAAAATTGAGATGGTGTGGACAATGCAGAGTTCAAAAGTTATGAACTACCTTATCAGTTTCAACTTGGGCAATTGGCTCATCAATATCAACATGATCACCAGGTTCTGCTCCCATTTATTACAGAAAAAGCTCCAAATGAATTAAATGCACAGTTTTATATAACTAGAAACAATTTTCCTATAGAAAATAACACCAACTTTAAGCATATATTCACTAATGCAGAATTCTACAAACCAAGGAAACTTACTCTTTAAAAAAGTGGCTAGAGTTCCGTCGGTAATAGATTCACCCATATAAGGTACAACAGCCTCAACTAGTTCACCTTCGTAACAAAGAATAATACAATGAAACTGTGCAGATATTACGGTAGTCACAGTGGATGCTCATTTGCTCAAGGAAGGAAGATTTAAAAACATCATACCACTATCTGAAGAAAATGATCTGGTCCACACTGATGTAGAATTATTTATTCCAAAACATGATCCAACATTCCTGTGTGCATAAAAATGTCGGAGGATATCAATGACCTCGGAGAAGCATGCAAAAAGGAAGAGCAAGGAGCCATCATATCAAAGATATCCAAGTGAACATCCATTTTTAATATATAATCTTTAAAGTGGAAACGCTATAAAAAAATATTAAAAGTTTTAACAACAAATAAGTAAAGGTTGTACCAACCTTACAGGCCTTGAATTATCTGAGCAGCCTATACATAATTTATAAAATTTCAGCAAGAGAACAATAAATTTTGCAATTATATATACTCCAAAATTAGCAGAACCATGCAATTACCTCGATTACAAACGTTGTGGATAAGTCCTGATCCTCTTTTAAAATATAGTGTCTGTAAATGTCACAAAACGTTTGACAAGTGTTTATAAGGCCTATGATTATCTTGAAGAAATATTATACTCCCTCCGTCCCATTTTATATGTCACTTTTGAGGGGGGGAAATTGTCCCATAATACATGTCCACTATCACCTTCCAATACAATTTTATAGGTAAATTTCTAAAACAACCCTTTGACTAGTGTATTAGTACTAATAGTAGTAATTAATGTAAAGTAATTATCATTCAAATTATACATTGAAACTAACTCAATCATTGTAATTAAAATGGATATAAATGGAAAATAATTTCTATGTTACAATTTCTTAATATGTGTAATTTTTCAAAAGTGACATGTAAAATAGGACGGAGGGAATAATAATTTGTATGAAACCATGAAATAAAATTAGAGGAAACCTACAATGTAGAAATGAAAAGACTTCATAGTGGTCAAAAGAAATGCACAATTGCAATAAGAGTAATATATGCACTAGACTTGATGTTTCTAGTCCATTAGTTCACAAAAAACAGAGAAAAATAGGGTATATATGAATAAGTATAGTCAGTAGTATATACGTGTGCAGCTCATTGCTCAGAAAGAGTAGGTCATAACTCACAAATAGTTCATGATTCAAAGTAGGTCTTATGGTCCAGGAGGTCACAAGGACCGGGGGGTTAATCAATAGTTCCTTTGGACCAAATGACCACGACCACAATCTAGTAATAGGATAGCCGCTAAAATGTCTACATTCACTAGTAGTCATCCAACTCGACTCAGCCCCATCAAGCAGGGGTAGGTCCAGTATAAACCTCAACACAAAAGCAAAGAAAAACAGGGACATGGTAATTCATAATCCCGAAACTTTTTCCCAAACGAAACGTCTCTGTTTCAAAAAATATTAATAAACAAATCTGTGATCGATTACCACAACAAACAACTAGTACAAGAAATCGAAAAAGCAAGTCAAAATAAAGACACCTCATTGGCAACATAGGTCCGCGGATGAGATATCGCAGCTGCAGACCTAAATTGTCCCAACAACTTCCCTAAGCTCTGAAAACAAACACAATCACAATTACAAAACACTAACGCAAACAAACAACAAACGTACATTACAATTTATATATGAATATATAAACTAACCGATGACGAAGAAGAGGCAGTGGACGCAACTTTGCGCCTTACGATAGACCACATCATAACTCGAATTACAACCTAGATTTCTCCCTAACATACACAGATATAAACACCGAGCATCAGAATAATTATATACAAGTACTAGCTCAATGAATAAAAAATCAAACGAATACGAGTAAATTAAATAAAAATAGAAATGCGTACATAAACCAGACAAAATACAGAAGATAATAAAATTAAATTAATAGTAACAAGCAATAACAGAGAAGATAATTTAAATTAACACGAAATAATAAAGCATAAGCAGATATAAACAAGCACGTACATATGGATGGATTAATTAATTAAACAAACTACTAGTGTGTGTGTGTGTGAGAGAGGGAGGGAGGGAGAGAGAGAGAGAGAGAGACCTGGCTGCTGGAGAAAAGCAGAGCAGATTGATGGAGGAAGCGATTCGGAATGAAATAGAGTACAGAGGGAAGGGTATAATTTTTAGTATTAATATATTTTAGTATTTATTATGAAGAAAAGAATGAAATAATTACTTATTTTGGTGGGCTGATGGGTTGACCGGTTCAGACAACACAAGCACGTGGACAGTAGAGTAATAATTACTTATTACTACTATAAATATTTCATATTTTCTTTTTTTATTATTATTATATATTATTTTGAAAAAATTGTAATTATTATATGTTAGTTATTAATGAATGAGTGTGCAGGTGGAGTTGACATTTTGAACGAATTATTTATTAGTTTTCTAAGATTAATTTACACCGAAATAAATTTAAATTATATTTTATTATACAAAATATAATTATACATAGAATATTATTGTTATTAATATTATTATTATTATTATAAGTGTAACAACCCAATTTTTCAAATTATTATCTATTAAACGACTATTAGAATAAAATTTGAATAATAATAAATCATAATATGAAAGCGAAATGAAATTAATAAGGAACTATATGGTTCAAAATATTCAAATGGAAATACCGAAAAAGTCTGGAATTTGATATAACGAGTCCTTGAATTTTATTAAATCATCTAAACAAATTGAAATTAAAATTTGGTTATCATTCATCACTCTTTCCTAATGCTTATAGAAAAAACAACATAAATGAACCAAATACCTAGTACAAATATAGTTTAAACAATAAAAATATTTTCAAATTGGGTGTATTTTTGTCTTATCAATATAAAGTATATAGTTCAAATAGTAGAATAAAGTATAATAAAATAGTCAATAAAAAAAAGCATAATGATGAAAGAGAATGAACTAAATAAAATGGAACAAAATATATCGCTAAATTACAAATAAATTAAGTATCTATAAAATTCTCTTATACAAACATTTGCACAAATCGTAGTGCTAATAGAGAATTCTCCCCGATAATTTATAAAAAGAAAATATATAAAATGCACAAAACATTTCTATAATATATAAAATATTTCTCTTATAATTCACGAGAATAAACACACAATAAATCTATATACAATATGTTACCCTAAAAATATACTCATATATTCACAACACCAATACGAATAAATGACAAGTTCGCCATATATTTCACATTTTATGTGATTTAATAGCATATAAGTAAGAATTCAATATAACTATAAAAAATTTCGACTCTTCAATCATAATAATATATGAAACGAAATACATATACAAGAACTAAGTTAATAATAATATCATAAATATGAAAATCGAAACAAAACTAAATATGTATATTAACTGTAACGACCGGGAAAATTACGTGTATTTTTATAATATTTAAATATATTTTTAATGTAATTTTTGGTGTGTTAGATTATTTTTAATGCATTTATTTGTGTTAGGATTTTTAATAAATAGACAAATTACCGGTTATATGTTATGTGACTTCTGTGTAGCCTAAAATATTTCATTCTATTTTGCTGTAATTTTTGTTTCGTTAGAATAAAAAAAATTATTTGTGATTATCGGACACAACCCCTGTAGGAGACTAGAGACCTTATTTTTTGTACCTTTATTTTTATGAAAATGATAAAATCCTCAAAATAAACTTATTTTGTTATTTTTGAACAATTCATAATTTTTGGGGAATTTTGACATATATATTGTATTTATTTCAAAAATATTTATTTTTATATTTTATCTCATAAAAATGATTTTTGGGCTCTTTATTTTAATTATGGGGTAATTTATCTTTTAATCAAATTTAAGCCCTAAAACTTTCAAAAATATAAATAGTTTTGTTTTATTAAAAATTTTAATTACATTTACTAAAAAAAGAGAAACTCAGTTGTTGAATTGGGGGAGAAGCTTGAATTAGGGTTTAAAGCTTCTTGGATTCAATCAATCGATTGGATGTGTTAGTGGAGTCGGTTTTTGACGTTCAAGTTACCAAATCGAAGCTTGTTTCGAGTACTACTCAATTATAGCATCAATTTCATGTAAACACTGGTTGATTTTGAATCCCTTTTTAACTGTCTTTTTGTTCAATTTATACGTTGTTCTTGATTGATTGTTGGTATGATTTGCGATCATGGTTATGTAGCTTGTCGAACCAGCATGTCTTCAGTATTTTTGTTTAAGTTTTCTGAGTTTATTCGCAGCTCACCGGAAAAGTCATCTCCGGTTGCTGTTCTTGAGTTATCCGGTTGATTCTGAATTTGTGGTTACATTGTGTGTTGTATTTGTATATCTGGTGTACATAGCTTCGTGCTGGGTTTGGTTTTATGCATTTTTTTGAGTTCGTGTTGGTTGCTGGAGTTCTGAACTCGCCGGATTTTAATCTGACTTGGTCGGGATTCAATTTACTGGCCTATTCTTGGATGATTTGTGTGTATAGTTGCTTTGTTTGGACTCCTGGTAACTATAACTTTGTTTTGCCTTAAGATATATCGAGTTTGGTTGTCGTTTTATGTTGCTCCGTTTTCCGGTGACCGGATTTTAGTCCGAGTTCGTTGGAATAAAATCTCTTGGTCTGGTTGTTGCTGGCATGCTAAGGTGTTGCTTTTGTTTGTGTGTGTCTGCTAGCTATGTCTTTGTTATACCCATGTTTTAGTTGAGTTTTGCTCCCAAGGCTGAGTTTTTTGGTCATCGAATTTCTTGTTCGATCAGAAATCTTGTTACAGGCCTTGATTGTGTGTTTAATTGTTTATGATTCCTGTTTTATTCTGTGCATCATCAGAGTTACTTGTTATTTGTTTTATCGGGCAAGTATTTTTTCCTTGATCATCCTAAACACTTTTGTTTTACTGTTTCGATTATTCATATCATGATAAATAGTTATTGTTCAGAACTATTTACGATTCCTGTTTTATTCTGTGCATCAGAGTTACTTGTTATTCGTACTCTGAATATTGGAAGTTGATTATAATAAACTCATCATATCCAGCGAATTATTGTATAAATAACGAGGATATGGTCTGTAGTTGAAACTAAGCATACCTTATTTACGTGGGTTTGCTCTATTGGATTGGAATTTTAGCGTAAGAGGCCAGTGGGACTGGTCCGGCGTTGCGTAAGAAGCTAGTGGGACTAGTCCAGCATGGCGTAAGAGGCTAGTGGGACTAGTCCAGCATATATTAAGGGGATATGGTAATCATTCCATCCTCTTATAGGCTAACATTACTTGCCTATTTGGTACCTATATTTTAAAATCATTGTTATATCTATGGGTATAGAAATGTACCGATGAGCTATAAAGAGGTCCTATTGCTTTTGAAACCTGATCAGTGGGCAATAGTGTTTATTTGTGTGTATCCAATCCATATTACCTGTGTGGCTATTATATATTGATTTTGAACAGTTGATTCATTTTGATGACATACTGCATTGTTTTCAGTTGAGATAAACTGTTATTTATTTATTGTTCAGTTTTTATAATAAATTGTTTTATATTCCGTTCTCTATACAGATCTCATATCTTGATTTAATTTCAATTGTTCATATACTTGTTGAGCATTTCTTTGGCTCACTCTTGCTTTTTATCTAAATTCTGCCAGATATCCGGTATGCGTCACATCGGTAGTTCTAGCGGGCATAGAGAGCCTCAGGTGTTAGGGTGGCTCGCTTCTCGGGATTCCCAGGTATTTAGTTGTTTACAGTTTTGCTGTAGATATAATGTGTAATAAAAGGAATTTAGACTTAAAACTTATCTAAACTTATGGATTTGAGTTTTGGATTTAGTTTCTGGTTTGTAATAAAATATTTGGATTTACTTTTACTTTCAGCTGCTTAATTTCATACTATAACCTGTTAGCGATCTTTAGTTGTTGGCGGGGTCAGTGCGCCTTTGATTTATTATTGGGCCAGCGTGCCTCAGATTTATATTATTTTATTGTTGACTGGTTGGTGACCCCCAAATCTAGACCCCGGGATTTTGAGGGTGTCACATTAACATATATATATATATATATATATATATAGAGCATGAAGGAGTTACCATTTTTTTTAAAATAATATTCAATAAATAATATAATAAATAAATAATATTTAAAAGTAAAGATTAGAATTAAGAATTCATACATCAAGTAATTAAATACTAACTAAATAAAACAAATCTCATGAACCTACAATGCTGGAGTCCGATCTAAACAATAAAAATGTCACCAAAATAAAAATAAAATTTATTACCTTTAATTTTATATATATAATAAAGTAATAAACTATATATAACTGACATTTGACCAATGCAAATTCACATATCATTTAAAAGAACAAGGAACATAAGATTGATTTTAGGTATTTCAAAAAAAAGAAAGATTAATCTTAGATAATTTTACCTGAATAAAACAACCATATTTTGATAATTATGATATTTTAATATGTATGGTTAAAATAATATCTACAAATATTTTGCATATTAAAATATTATAATGATCAAATACAACTATTTTATACATTACCTAAGAGCAGTTTTAAATCACTTATTCTCATTCTCATCCTTTAATCGGTCAAATTTTAACTGCATGAGTATTAATTAATGCATATTCAAAAAATACAATCAAGACAACAATAATATTTTCTCTTGATATTTATAGACATTTCACGATTATAGTTATTATTACAAATTTGATTTAGTTCAATTAATGGAATATAAATTAATATAAAGGTATTCGATTAATAATATATTTAAAAATATTACATACTCCATCCGTCTCAATTCAAGTGTCTTGTTTGATTTTTTGAAGTCAAATTGACTAAGTTTTGACCGAAAATTATATATATTATATAATTATAAAAAATTTAAAAAATTATATCATTAGAAAATATATTTAATCTACTTTAGATTGTAATTTTTAATTTTTAAAAATTATAAAAGAATAATCTCTAAAATTTGGCTAAAATTTAGTCGAATTGACTATAAAAAGTCAAACAAGCCACTTGAATTAGGACAGAGGGAGTATAATTTGTTCTGACAAAACAAAAGTATTACATATAATTTGTGTATGTATATATAATTAGCATATAAATCGTATAAGTTTCCTTTATCAATTTTTTTAATATATTAATTTTTACTTTTTCTTCAAATAAATATTTTTTACTTGAAAATCCTTTTTATTGTGTAACGTAAATTGTTACACACAGATGATCGCTGAAGAGTGAACACCGCATTTTTATGCCGTCTTTGAGTCTTTCATTCCAAAAAAATATTATTACAAGGAAAAGAATACATGATTCTCGTAAAAAAAAGAAGAAGAATATACGCTTACTAAAGATTATCGTAAATTAATTATCGATTAATCCGCCCACAAGTTTAACTCAGCCCGCCTAATTATTCCACTAGGCCAGCTATCTAATATTAAAATCATCGATTTACATTAAAATATTACTATAATTAAATATACACAGTAAAATTATATTATTATAAATCAAGTCAAGAACAATATTATATACAAATTACAAACACACCATGTAGGCATGTAGGCATGATATTTTGATCACCCAGATTCATTTCTTGAGCTTTCTTGATTTTTACAAAGAATTTCAAGAAAATTGAAAATGGGGTCAGTTGCTAAAAATGGTTTGAGACAGTACCTTTTACAGCTTCAACAACACCCTTTGAGAACCAAGGTTAATTTTTTATTCATTAAAATTTTTAATTTTTTTGTTTCTTTATATAGTACTAGTTTGATTTCTTGAACTGGGTTGTGATTATATTTTGTTAATTTAAATGGGGTTTGATTGTTTTGATGAGTGATGAATTGGATTTTTGAAGATGTTTTTTTTGTTTTTGTTGTTTATGTAGGCTATTACTGCTGGTGTGTTGTCAGCAATTAGTGATATAGCTTCTCAGAGACTTACTGGGATACAGAAGCTTCAGCTCAGACGCCTTCTTTTGAAAGTGGTATGAATTTTATTTGTAAATTTCGATTTTCAGTATCTGAGGTATGTGTATTATTCATCAGTGTTCTTGTATCAGTGTCTGATTTTTTTTTTGTTACGAGGATGCTTAACTTGCTCAGTATATATAAGATGTTTGTAAAATCTGTTGTGATAACGATCTTGATGAGAAAATTATAATGCTTTGACTTTTAGTGTATACATATGAATAAGTAATGCAAATTATGCAACGATTAAGTTTTAGTTAGTGCTTACTAAAATCGGGCATTTTTTCTTAATTTTTCTCTGGTGAGATTGAATTGGTCAGTTGGTCAAATTACTTGCACTTTAAATTTACAGCAAAACTTTTATATATGATGCAAAACTAAATCAATGCAATTCAATTATTGGTGAGTTGGATAATATAACAAGTAACTGAGAGGACTTGATATAAATTGATCAATGAGAAGATTTAAGATGGAAATTGACACACTAGAGAAAACTGATTATTCAAGAACTTTCAGGAAATTTATTATCTCTGCTTAGAGGGAAGGGGAGGGGGAGGGGGAGGGGGAGGGGGAGGGGGGGGGGGTTGTATTTTTTGCAATATACTATCTTTCATACAATGGTATGAATCTGATCTTATCTTGATAATTAGATATGCAGTTGAATATACCCTGTATTGAGATCTTTATGTTATGTAGTAAGTGTGAGTTAGTATACATTTTGATGCAGGACAAACTGTTAGAATATAGATACAATACGATAATAGATATGGGTAAATGAACCGCAAAACACCCACTACCCCAAGGGTTTCCAAACCGCAAAAGGGAGAAAAACTATGGATCACAACCCATAAAAGAGACCCAATTCAATATTTCAATATATTTCAATAATCAAGTCTAATTTAATATGTGGGGATTACAATATTTATATATAGAAGAGAAAACCTAATCAAATAACCTAATGGACTATGGCGCGTTAACAATTGGGTTTATTATAGATAATCTACTTATTTAATAAACTAAAAGCCCCACATATAAAACATATAGATAAATATATTATTTATCTTTATACTAAACAAACATAATCTAATTAATAGCATATATATTAATTCTCAATTCTCGTTCCCCATCATTAGCCACTTTCCTTGCACAATTTGAACACTTTCCGGAAAATATTCCTCGACAATGTGAAAACAATCAGTTTTTGGCTTGGTTGTTTCTACCTCATCCTCACTCACAATCTCTACATCTTCAACTTGTTTCACCTCCTCAGTTGGATCGTCCATATTTGTGTCTGCTCAATTTCCATTGCAATTTCTTGTTCTTTGGCATTTTTTGCGTTCTCCAAATCTACAAGACGTTGAACCTGAGATGTAAGAGTCGAAAGATCCCTTTTTACCTTCTTAATTGCACTTTTTAGTCCCTCAATTGCACGTGCATCCCTTTCTTTGCTCAACTCAAGTTTATACTTCTTTTTCAAGATTTCAAGTTCATCATATTGACCGTCTAGCACCTTCAATGTAAGCTGATACTCAAACAACTTGTGTCGGTGATAGCATTCATAAACTTCATAATGTAACTCATTACATTCTTTATCAAGGAAATAGATATTATCTTCCACACTCTCAATTTGAAGTTTGATGTAAGCAGACATAGCTTAACCAAGGATTAAGAGGGGCTGATCTTGATAAATTCTGAAGTATAAGGGGCTGAAATATCAAAATCAGAAGTTGCAGGGGTTAAAAATGTCAAATTTTGGGAGTACAGAGACTGTTGAGTAATTTTCTGAAACTGTGAGGGGCTGCTTTGTAATTCTGCCAAGCTGAGGGAGCAGTTTGTAATTTTTTGGAAACGCCAAGGACTGGTTTGAAAAATTCTGGAAAGGCAGGGACCAGATCTGCAATTTTTGAAAACTCTTCAGTACTAGACTGCAATTTTGCACAAACTATAAAGATAAAAATTAGGGTTACCCTTTGTTTGTGTCTTGGCAGCCTCCTTTTCAGTTTTCAAGTCTGTTCTCTATTTTTTTTCCTTCACACTTCTTCTACCTCAGATTTGTCTGACTACTCTTTTTCTGTGATGAATAGTGATTTCCGGCTATGAACAATAGCTTTTCCGGCAAAGATGAACAATTTTTTTTTTCAAAATCCAAGATCTCCCAACAATTCAGAAATTGATGGTGAAACCTAAGCTCTGATACCATTTTGATGCATGACAACTCGTAAAATATAGATACGATATGATTTAGCTTGGGTGAATGAACCGCAGAACACCCACTACCCTAAGGATTTCCCAACCGCAGAAGGGAGAAAAGATATGGATCACAATCCATAAAAGAGACCCAATTCAATATTTCAATATATTCAATAATCAAGTCTAATTTAATATGTGGGGATTACAATACTTATATAGAGAAGAGAAAACCTAATCAAATAAGGACTGTGGCCCGTTAACAATGGGGCTTATTATAGATAAACTACTTATTTAATAATCTAAAAGCTTGGTCTTTTATATCTTTTGATATCTCCTTGAACTTGAGATGATGTATTCTATCTTGCTCGAGTACCAATTGATTATATCTGGATCTAATTTTGAAATCATCTATTGATGCCTAGTTGCCTAGGGTGATATTGATTAATATGTCAGTCGATTATTATTAGGCATTACTAACACATTTGAATGCAGCTCTTTGGAGTTGCCTATCTTGGACCATTTGGCCACTATTATCATATTTTGCTGGACAAACTTTTCAAGGGGAAGAAAGACCCCTCGACAGTCGGTAAAAAGGTGATATATGTATTTTTTCCCAAAGAAATTGAGTGCATGTAATATTTGAAGATTTTAACATAATTGTATCATCAATGTGAAGACTGAACTCTGTTTATGTTGTTTTCTCCTTGACCACTAGATAATCTGTGTGTCTCACTTATTCAGTTACTCTAGTTCAATTAGCGTATTAATTAACAAACCAGTTCTAAAGTATCAAATCACAGGCTTAATTTGTATTCATTAAGTATTTATGCCATCTATCTAAATGGGAAGAATATGAAACTGTAGACATATCCGCAGTCTAATGTGCTAAATGATATAATTTCAGGTCTTGGTGGAACAGTTGACTTCTTCCCCTTGGAACAATATGCTTTTTATGATATACTATGGCTCGATCATCGAGGGTAAGTGAGCATAAATGTTTTTGAACATATAATTTTACTCGTCTCCAGATAAATTGGATCAGTTCCAGGGTATCAGTTATCTCCTTTGTTTGATCCTATTGTCTACTGCATCTCAACAGAAATATTGAGTGCCAAATCTAGAGTAAACTAGATGAAGACTAAGCTAGTAACTATGGCTATTTAAATTGATGTAATTGTTGATGTATCTAACTTTATATGTACGCTGCAGGAAGACCCTGGAACCAAGTAAAATCTAAAATTAAGAAAGAATATCCAACAGTCCAGTATGCTGCATGGACGGTAACTATTTTAGTTATTTTGTACCTGCATCTTCTTGACTACAGAACACTATTAACTAAGGATTTTGAAAAATATGTGCAGTTTTGGCCGGTGATTGGGTGGATTAATCACCAGCATGTCCCTCTGCAGTTTCGTGTCATTGTTCAAAGTGCTGTTGCTTGTTGCTGGTATGTATTCACATTAAACTTCTTCCTCTTTATGACATATTTTTCTACTAGTTTTCTGCAGAATTTTATGTAGTAGTAAAGAAGTCCGACAATTGTTTTATATATGATGGGAAATTTTGCAGGGGCATATTCTTGAGCATGCGAGCTGCAAAGGCAGTGACGTTGACCCCAGCGATTAATGGTTGAAGTGTTGAACGGTTGGTTGCAAAATGATGTGATGGACTCGCATGCTATCTATTATTATGCAGGATTTAAGTGGGTGAGTCGTATGACATTTCTACTTGGATATATTAGCATATCAATAGCGAAAATTTGGTGGCTTATCAGTTCTTGTCAGCTGAATGATGGTATACCCATATTTGATTTTATAGTTGAGATATTGTAATGTGAATGATAATATTTATTTTCTTAGTACTCATTCAGTAATAATATTCAGAAGGGTATGCACATACTTCCTTTCTTCGTAATCACTTAATCGGATTTTACATGATATACAGTTTAAATTGACTTGCCGAGTCGAGAAGATTACTCTTCTTGACAGTGGTGTTCAAGTTCATAAATCAATCGATATTTTCACACTAATCATTCTAAAAACCAAGTTCAATTTATAATATTTATAGTGGTCTTTCGTTAGAAGTGAACTAGTTTTTTAACCCGCAGAATATATATAGATTTCTAATTGAATATTTAGATATTTAACAGGAATATGACTTATTCGAACCATTATTTTTTTAAATATAATTCACCATAAATTATTACTTCCTCTGTCATTTTACCCTTCTATTATCACATTTTAAGTTGCTTCCACCAACCTTGGAGTATTTTTCTAAATCACAAGCATAGTTCTAATTTCATTTCTATTTATTCAAACAAAAGCATTTAAGCTCAAACATGTGATTGACGCGACTATTTTTGTAGATGTCGTATGACTTTTTATTATTGAATTAATACTTACTAAAAAAAAAAGCTCAAACATGTGTGGTTAACTTTAAACACACCATGAAATATGAATTGGTTTCTTTCTTCAAACAAAAGAAATCTCAAAGTAGAAAGCTGATACAAACTAAAAATCTCTAGTCCTCGAAGGCAAATATATTCCACTTTTGCTCCAAAGAAATAGGCACAACAATGAAGTTTCTCTTTTCCTTTCTCCCTTGTCTCATCTCCCTATTTCCTTTAATCAGTTGTTACTGATTCTTCCGGCAATAAAGTTGATGAAATAAGATACATAACTTATAACATTGGCTATAAACATGTTCCATAGAATCATATGAGAAACAAATACAACTCTTTATAGCATTGTTCATATAACTTTGGTAAATTATGTTAAATGAAAGCTTTGCTTACTTCGGAATATGTTAAGATTATGTTTGGAAACATGAAATTTATTTCAAATGACCTGAATTGAGTTGTCATTTTTAAATTCTCAAATTTATATTAGTATTTGAATGTTTTGAATTTCAAATGAAAACCAAAACCAAATTATTTTAATTACCCAAACATGTTATTTGATCAAATCCAGAATTTCAAAAGAAACGGGCTAAAACAATATTTACGACTAATTTAGATAGGCGTTCATTCTACAGTTAAAATTGCAAAGTAAATTAGTCTACGGACTACAAAATATAATATCATTAGTAGACTCGTGATTTTGGAGTTCGAAAACATGATTTATAAGTAATGTGACCGGTGATTTTTAACTCGCTTTTAGAGTCTGTACGTTAAAATGATTGATAGCAGAAATGGTATATTTTATATCATTATTATTAATGTAATTCAAGTGTGGTTAATGTGTGTCTTGTTATTCACTTGATGCTACAAGTGAATCTTATACTCTCAAGTAAACAACTTTAATTGTTCACGTGTTTTTCGTTGTAGTACTTGGCTAGTTTGATCTAAGCTTTAGTGGTCATATAAGAATAAGATGCATGCAGCACAATCATGCATCATCATAAACATTTCTTCTTGTGCTAGCTAGCTTGATGTCTGGTTGAGCAGCAAGCGGAATTCTTATTCATTCATTTTTACTCGATCCAAATGGTTACGGTTATAGTAGATGATGTTGAAAAACAACTGAAAGACATTTTTAATGAATGGGAACTTAGGATTTGCATCCTATTCAGCCTTTTCCTTCAAATTTTGTTGATTTTAGCAGGACCCTTAAGAAGGATAATTTCCAGCAAATGGCTTGATATCCTTCTTTGGTCAGCATACTTACTTGCAGATGGCACTGCTATTTTTGCAGTTGGACTCATCTCAAGCAAGCAAAGTGACTTTACCAATCACTGCATTAATGCGCGTACAAGCAATATATTGCCAACCTTCTGGGCTCCTTTTCTTCTGGCACACCTTGGTGGTCCGGATCCCATCACTGCTTTCGCCCTGGAGGACAATGAGCTGTGGCTCAGGCATTTATTTGCCTTGTTTACACAGTGCATTGCTGTGGCTTATGTTTTCTATCAGTCTACACTTAACAACTTGTGGGTTCCATCACTGCTTATGTTTCTGTGTGGAATCATCAAGTATGCTGAGCGCACATATGCGTTGTATTGTGCGAGTGCTAATACCTTCCGAGACTCCTTGCTTACTGACCCTGATCCGGGGCCTAACTACGCAAAACTCATGAGGGAATACATTTCCAAAAAAGATGCTAAACTCCCTACCAGAATTGAAATGCTTCCGGAGCCAGATAGAGTGATTAAAGCAGTCAACAGAATGAAGACAAATGAACTAAAGCCATTGGAAGTAGTGCAGTATGCTTTTCGGTACTTCACTAACTTCAAAGGACTGGTTGTGGATATCATTTTCAGCTTCCGTGAGCGCAACCAGAGCCGGGAATTCTTCCTTGCAAGAACTTCTAATGATGCCTTCAGAGTTGTTGAGGTAGAGTTAAATTTTCTTTATGATGTTTTATTCACCAAGCTTCCTGTAGTGTATTATCGAGTTGGGTTCTGCTGTCGGGCTGTATCCGTTGGTGCTATTGTAACTTCATTGGTGCTTTTTCATTATGTTGATAAAAAGCATTTTAAACCAGAAGGATTTGAGATAGGAATTACCTATACTTTGCTTATTGGAGGAATTTTGTTGGAAGTCCTTGCATTTTTCATGCTTGTTTTCTCGGACTGGACAGTTGTGAAGCTCAAGCCTTCTCCCGATGAAAATCCTAATGAGAAATCGTGGAAACGCGTGTTCATTGATTTTATAGTGAGTGCTAATGTCAGAAGAGGGGAGATCATAAGTTGGTTGCTTAATGTTGGTGGTGTCCGTAATAAAAATTCCAAGTCAAAACTCACTGATAGCAAGTGGGATGAGTCTATTTCAACATACAATATTGTATATTATTGTTTACATAGACGTACAGAAGCATGGGAAAGAATTTATGATCAGTTTGGCATTAGAGCCTTCCTCGATGAGATGGTATATGTGAAACGACGCCCATTGCCTCCTTATATAAAGGAATTCATTTTCAATGAGTTGAAAACGAAGTCGGAGATGGCAGATGATTTAGACACTGTTAAGGAAATATATTCATCTAAAGGTGAATGGGTACTTCGATTTGCAGGCTACAGCAGCTCTGAACTGTTTCCTTATGTTGTTGATTTTGAGAATGAAGAGATCCTTCTTTTGTGGCACATTGCCACTGAAATTTGCTACAATGATAAGGAAGATCAGAAAAATATGGGCGAGCATGATCAGCCCCCAGAGCATCTTGTTCAAGCCTCAGTACTGCAATATAGAAGAATCGCCAAGCTAATATCACAGTACATGATATATCTTCTAGTCATGAAGCCTGGTATGATGTCAGCTGTTTCTGGAATCGGACCTATAAGATTTCGTGACACTTGTACTGAGGCTAACAGATTCTTTGAAAGTGAATTATCAACCAGTGATAAATCAAAGCCAGATAAGGAGTTACGGAGAGTAGCTTGCGAAAGAATTATTGGTGTCAATACAGAAGTCAAGCCAGTTACCATGAATGAATTATGCAATGAAGCCATGATGCCAGTAGTTGCCAGAAAGGGAGATAGAAGCAAGTCAGTATTGTTCGAAGCAGCAAGATTGTCCAAAGAGCTGACAAAATTAGAGTTAACTGAGAAATGGGAGATAATCAGCAAGGTTTGGGTGGAACTGCTATCATATGGGGCGAGTCATATCAGGTCAAACGCTCACGCTCAACAGCTAAGTAAAGGTGGAGAGCTAATAACTGTTGTTTGGTTATTGATAGCTCAGCTTGGATTGGGAGATCAGTTCCAGATGAGCGAAGGTCATGCAAGGGCGAAGCTGATTGTCGGAAAGTAGACTAATTAACTATTACCGGCCTATATATATATTGTGTGTTTTTTAAATAATTTACTGAATGTTCTGTCCTGTTGCTTTCTTTAGTTTTTAGTTACTTCATTGTCACAATATGATCATAATATTGGAGTGTTATAATGTGTCTAGTTATTTTGTTTGAAATGTTTTTGTGTGTTTTACAGATCTTCTCTGCATTGTAATCTCTTGAGAGGCTGTTTGAATAATATTTCTACTTTGTGTTAACTGTTACCCTACTATCTGGTTATTTTATTAATTAATTAGCGAAGCAGATAACACCAAGGGCTTGTTTAGCTCGTTTGGTTGCCTGTAACCCAGATAAGTAAGTCCAAGTTCCTGGGAAATTACGTAAGTTACATTATTTGGTTATATAATTTTTAAAATAGACAAGTAACTTATTCAGGGTTATACCAAAACGTTGTAACCTAGTTACATAGCTAGACCGTGGTCACTTCAATTTACATCATTGTTATGTAATATTATTCTCATATTTTGTTTTTTATAACAACTTATAATAAATTTATACATCTTTATGATATTTTATAATTAACATATATTTTCTAAACAATATCATTAATTTTTTAAACATCTTTAAAAATTATTTTTAAGATTTTGATATTTAAAATAGATGCATCTCAATTATATAATAGTTTTATATTTTTATATTGAATTATATTTATTTTTCTATTTATTATTATAATAGTTTATAATATATATATATATATATATATATATATATATATATATTCTTAACAATAACCTTACATATTTGTGTTTTTAAGTTAATCTTATGATTTATATTAATTTTTTTAGTGTAAATTTTTATCCTTACTTTATAAATATAAAGTCATCTAATTATAATTATTTTTTGTTGTTATCATTATTTTTAGAAGAATCTTAATTAATAATCTGGTTTGTTATCGCTCTCCTTCTCTGAACTGCTTTTCCCTTCTGAATTACTCATTTTTTTCTTGATCGGCTCCTCGTGCACGTCATTTTCTGCAGAAATTTCCACTTCAGCAGGGAGGGGAGGCGCGCCCGCGCCTAAGGAAGCGCGCCCGCGCCTAAGGAAGCGCGCCCGCGCCTAAGGAAGCGCGCCCACGCCTAAGGAAGCGCGCCCGCTCTCCACATCCTGCCCAAAATGCTGACGTTCTTCGTTTTGTGGAATTTCGACCTCCTGATTGCTTGTAACCCTTCCAGAACGCAATGTAATAGCGTGTATCTGTTCCTTGCTTTCTTTCTTGCCTGGATTAGCCTCTGTGTCACTTGGTAACTGTCTTTGAGGTCTGTTTAGAAGAGCACTTGCTAGTTGACCAATTTGGTTTTCCAACGTTTTCAGAGTTACAGCTTGACTCTTATACATCATTCTCAATTCTTCCATCTCTGACTTTTCATTCGAATGCCCTTGACCTCCTTGAGGTTGTTGATGGAAACCGGGAGGATTGTATGATTGCCTGGGTGCATAGGATTGTTGAAGACCAGAATTGTTGAAAGGCTTTGGTCCGAATTGCTGACCTTGCGATGGTTGCAGCATGGCATTCTGATTGTTGCTCCAACTGAAGTTAGGATGGTTCCTGTTGTTGGGGTGATATGTATTAGGTGCCGGTTGTGTAGGCCTCTGAAAGTTGCTGACAAAATGCGCCGACTCACTAGAAATAGCACACTGAGTTGTCTCATGAGCACCTGCACACAAGTCACAAACCATAACGACTTGCTGAATCCCTGCCTTGGACAATGAATCCACCTTCATAGATAAAGCCTGTAGCTGAGCTGTTATAACCGTGGCTGCGTCCACTTCAAAAACACCTGCAGTTTTACTCTGTGGTAATCGCTGAGTAGGATTCTGATACTCGTTAGCAGCCATCATTTCAATCAAGCCATAAGTTTTTTCATAGCTCTTGGCCCAAAGAGCTCCTCCAGATGCTGCATCAAACATAGGTCGTGAATGATTCAACCCATTATAGAACCCGTTAATGACCATCCAATCTGGCATCCCACGATGGGGACACTTTCGAAGCATTTCTTTATACCTTTCCCAAGCCTCAGACAACGTTTCTCCAGAATGTTGATTGAACTGTGTAAGAGCGTTCCTCATGGCTGCCGTCTTAGCCATAGGGAAGAATTTAGTCAGAAACTTTTGTGCGAGATCATCCCAAGTAGTTATAGAACCTGCTGGCAGCGAGTACAACCAGCTCTTTGCCTTGTCTCGTAGAGAGAATGGAAACAGCCTCAACTTTATAGCATCTTCAGAAACCCCGTTAGTTTTGAAGGTATCACAGATCTCGATGAAGTCTCTGATATGCATATTCGGGTCCTCAGCAGGTGAACCCCCAAACTGCACAGAATTCTGAACCATTTGAATCGTGCCCGGCTTGATTTCGAAATTATTAGCTGCAATAGCCGGCCTAACAATGCTTGACTGAATGTCATTGATCTTCGGCTGAGAGTAATCCTTTAGAGCTTTCACTGGATCCCCCATCACTATTCCTGGCTCAATTGCTGGAACTTCAATTCCCCTTTCTTCGTCTAAGTGTTCTTCCAGTTGTTCCTTACTCGCTTGAGAACGCGTACGCATACACGATCGATTATCTGAAATCCGGAACAAACAAGAAAGATTAGTAACAATTCCCAGTCAGTGATATCTAACGACCACTGATGATAAGCACATTAACTAAACAAAACAATGAACCGAGTCCCCGGCAGCGGCGCTAAAAACTTGTTCGCACTTTATTCACGCAAGAGAACGCGGTCACAAGTAATACAGTAATAAGTAGGATACGTTCCCACAGAGACTCGACTTGCTTACGTTTAGTTCACTTATACACCAGAATATAGTTATGCCTCACTGCTAAGAAAATGAACAATTGGAGTTTTGATTACACTAATGATTAAAACTTAACGATTTACTTATATGAAACAAACATGGGATTTCAACTTCATTAACTATCTCATCTAGAATCTTATGCCTTTTCAACCTAGCATGTGAAAGTGATGATAACTGATTAGACCCTCTAAACTGATAAACGCCAACTTTCGTTGTACGCCTACCATCCTAATGAACATCCACAAAAGATAGAAGTCAAATAGTCAACCACTATACTTAGTCCCTATATGTCTATAGAGATTGAAAACATAATGGCATACGCAAAAGGATCCATAAAATCACATAGTCAGTGCAAGACGGTTAGAATTACACCACAAATAAATACACGCTCTTAACATGCAAAAACCTATGCTAGCATGGCATGTTCTAAACCCTAGATCCACTTTCGCATTCACGAGGGTTAACAAACAATCATAAATGTTCGCGACGCATTTACAACGAATAAGCTTAACCATACTAGGATATCTATAACAATCACTCACTTAGGAATAAAAACAATCAATATCTAGAATCGATAGAAAAATCCATTAAAATCCCATGACAACGATTAGCCCATAATTGGACTATCCGCCATCATGGGTTTAATTGAAAACATAGTAGACAAACAATTAAACATAAAAGACTGAGATTAATTGCAAGAGTATATGAAACAACCGATCATCCACGTTGTAGAAAATTACAAAAGAAATAGTTCGAACTAAATCACCCAAGATAGCTTGATGACCTAATTCTCTTCCTTGGTGGCTCACAAAGTACTACTATTCTATGATATGATATGATAATATTCCATAATGATAATGATAATCCCTGATATTTTTATACTAGGTTACATAAAAACTAAAAATCCATGGGCTTGCTTCTGCTGGGCTTTTAAAAACTAATCAAACTGCAAAATAAATAAATCAGCTTCGACTGGGGCGCGGGCGCACTTGAGGAAGAGCGGGCGCCCTTGAACTTTCCTGCTGAAGCGCGGGCGCGCTTGGTGAGGCACGGGCGCGCCTGCAGCTTCTATCCACTAGCTGATTTTCTTGTCCGTTTGCTCTTTTAACGACTTGCCTTGCCCTCTCTTGGTCTCAACTCAAGCCGTGATCTTCCTCATTTGAAATCCCAGCTCATATACCACCAAATTATGCAATTATTCCTCAATCCTGCTTCGAACGGTGATCTGCACACCAAAGATACAAAACACATCAAAAGACACTACATACTTGGGCACAAACGATCAATTTAAGTCGAATTGGAACGTATATAGTGGACAAAAAGTCCACTAACACATCCCCAAACTTAAAACGATGCTTGCCCCCAAGCATAAACAGACTCCAACAATCTAATGCAATGCAATGCATGAATGCAACTAATATGAAAATGCAATGACCCCCTCGAACTCACCAAAACCTCAAAGAGATGCAGTACATCTGAACAGAGCTCGACCAAGCCCCCGTATACCGATACTGCATGAACAGAAACGTGGGTGTGTGCGATGCTCATCAAATATACTCTTACACTATACCAAAATCATACCTATTTTTCGCCAAGACAATCACATGCTTATAAACAGAATGAGCGATAAACACTCCATAACATGCAAACACCTCCGTCATTCATTTGAGTTAGACAGGGAACCACACTTTATTGCTAAACAGCCACTACGACACATAACCCAATACAAAGGCTTATTTAACCGTGCAATGGATGAGACCCCTAAAGGCTTATACAATAATACCCATGTAGCGAGCGTTAGGTCAGTGAATCCCAGACTATAAAAAGCCTTAGGTCACTAGGCACAAAGTCCCCGCGAACTTAATTGCTCGAGTATTAAAGAGCTCACCCTGGTTAATTTTGCCTTGAATTACTCACACGACTTTTTTTTTTATTAGTATATATTTTTTTTCTTTTTTTTATAGATAAAATCTGGAATGAGAATTCTCACTTCCAACCCTAGACTACTCATAAAAATATGAGCCGGCTACTAGCCATTTGACGCCTAGCCATTCTCGACAACTATCAACAATTAGCATGAATCCAAGGTTTTCCCCAAACTTATACTTTAGCGTCCTTACATTATCAAGGGAATAACAAACATTCTAGATATAAACAGGCGATTAAATCTAAAACAACTAAACATGCATGACTCAACCTAGCCTAAAAGCAACCGATGAGACTGTGTAAAGAACGTGCTTCTGAAACATGCAATTCAATTTCATAAGGACTGTACATCATCCCTCTGCTCCTCAATACCACACTCAAATTGACATCGACCTAACAATCAGAATTAGCTCTCCTTAAGGGATCATGAAATATGCATGCTATGAAATGCAACAAAAAAAATTGCAAACCAAATGCTCTATATGGACAATTAAAACAAAAAGCATGAAAAACCTACCACTACATGTCCTATATGCGTCTAACTACAATCTCCATTTCCCACCCCCAAACTTTAAAATATTCAATGTCCCCATTGAAGGCAAGAAACAAAGAAAGTGTGCAGATATACCTCAATCTTCAGCAGAGTCACCCTCCTCGGGTGAATCTGGTGGTGGGTACACGGTGCCAGCTCCATAAACAGGCCAATCTACCTGTACACCAGTAGCTAGGAAAGCTGCACCGAGAGCCTGAGTCAGGTTAGCAGCAAACCGGCTATGCCTGTCATCAACGGCGTCCATCCGCAGCACCAAACGTCTAAAATGAGCCTCACCCATGCCAGCACTAGCCACCTCTCGCTGTGCCCTAGAAGACCCAGCCCTAGCCTCCCTCTGCTGTCTAGGTGGTACTTCACCACTCACAATATACCCCAAACCTCTGGCATGCGATATACCACCATCCCATTCAGGCAGCCGGGCTATCGCCGCCGTATCAATGGTACTAGCAGGTAGCTGCAACTGCTCCTCTGCCGGCCAGTGAATACCCACATCAACACACAGACGAACAACCACTGAGCCATAAGGGATCGCTCCAGTGGTACTGCCCTGTAAAAATCTGATCATGTGCCTGTAGATAAGGGAGCCGAGGTCGATGTATTTCCCGCTTAGAATTCCCCACAACAAAATGGCTCGATCCACTGTCACCTCATGAGTATGTGACGAAGGCACAATATTAGCACACAGAAACAGGTTCCAGGCCTTCGCATACGGGTTCAATGCCATAGCTGAGAAGGTAACCGGTTCAGTAGAGCTCGCCCTGCGCTTCCAATTAGTGCCTGGAACGGTCATATCGCGCAGGATGGCCTCAAGGTCAACCTCCCCTCGGGTTTTCAACCCAAAATCTTCCTCACCTTCCTGCTGTGCCGGCAATTGTAAGACCTTGGTAATAGCGGCAGGAGTATAGTCCACCACATACCTTCGGACTGTAGAATACCCATTTTTTTCCTGCTTGGCATTAGCATAAAACTCCCTAACGATACTCAATGGTATCGCCTCCGCAGCCTCACACACGGTTTCCCAACCGCGCTCATCAATCATCGCAAGCAAAGCCCCATCAAGAACACCCGGAGTAAAGCCTCTCTCCTTGACCACAGATTTGGTCATTAATCGAGCAAATTCAGTTTGAGCCTCCGGTGAATTAAACTGAGGCAAGACTCCCCCACTCGAAGAAGAAGTACTGGAATCTCCTGCACGCCTAGCTCTCTTGGGTGCCATGTGTTGATTTGAAGATGTGTGTATATCTGTGTGTATATGTGAGATGTAGAGATCGCGGTAGAATAAGATTTAAAGCACAAGAAAAGGGTTTGGGTGTTTGGAATGTGAGAAGTAGGGTTAGGGTATGTTAAAAGGCTTTAAAAAGGAGCTAAATGGGCTTGATTCGGGTTTGTGAATGATGTAAGACTTGTTTTTACTCTTTTTTTCTTTTTAACAGCGGCACCAGGCGCGCTCGCTCCTCTTGGAGCGCGCCCGCTCCTGGGGCTACTGTTAATATTTTTTTTATTTATACAGAGCCATTCAAGCTGTAGGTTGCCTCCTACGAGCGCTGTCGTTAACGTCATTTAGCCGGACGAGATTGCAGGTCCTCATTCTGAGGTAGACAGAATTGCGATTTCAGCTTCGCGATTTACTCCTTCTCCCACATAAGGCTTCAATCTCTGACCATTGACTTTAAACGCTTGATCTGGTGTCTTTTCAAAAATTTCCACAGCTCCGTGTGGAAACACAGTCTTCACAATAAAAGGTCCTGACCACCTTGACTTAAGTTTTCCTAGAAACAATCGCAGACGAGAGTAAAATAATAAAACTGACTGACCAGGAACAAATACCTTTGTTATCAACCGACGATCATGCCATCGCTTCACTTTCTCCTTGTAGAGCTTGTTATTCTCATAAGCTTGTAGACGAAACTCATCCATCTCATTAATCTGCACCCTCTGTTTTTCCCCCGCGGCTTTACAATCAAAATTCAACTTCTGCAATGCCCAATAAGCCTTGTGTTCAAGTTCCGCTGGGAGATGACAAGCTTTCCCATAGACAAGTTGATATGGCGACATACCCAAAGGTGTTTTGAACGCGGTTCGATAAGCCCACACAGCTTCATCCAGTTTTAATGACCAATCCTTACGAGAAGGACTTACCACCTTTTCCAGAATGCGTTTGATCTCACGGTTTGACACTTCAGCTTGGCCATTGATTTGAGGGTGGTATGCTGTCGCCACCCGATGGTTGATGTTGAATTTTTCCATCAGATTAGTGAACTTCCGATTGCAAAAGTGAGAACCCTCATCACTAATAATGACTCTTGGAGTCCCAAATCTGGTAAAAATGTTCTTGTGAAGGAAGTTGAGCACTACATTGGCATCATTAGTTGGGAGTGCCTTGACCTCAACCCATTTGGAGACGTAGTCCACAGCTAGCAATATGTATTGGTTATTGCATGATGAAATGAATGGGCCCATGAAGTTGATTCCCCACACATCAAAAATTTCCACCTCTAGCATCACATTAAGGGGCATCTCATCCCTTCTCGAAATGTTGCCTACTCGCTGGCAACGATCACACCTGGTTACAAACTGATGAGCATCCTTGAAGAGTGATGGCCAATAAAAGCCTGCCTGCAGAATACGAGTTGCTGTCTTTTCACCTCCATAATGGCCTCCATAAGCTGTGGCATGATAATCCCTCAGAATAGCTTCTGTCTCACTATATGGTACACACCTTCTGATAACCTGATCAGCCCCTTGTTTAAACAGATATGGTTCGTCCCAACGAAACCACTTGATGTCATGCATGAATTTCTTCCTTTGGGCTGAAGACAACTCGGGTGGAACAATTTGACTCACAAGATAATTCACAATATCAGCATACCATGGTTCTTCTTCTTGTACTCCAAATAGCTGTTCATCCGGAAAGGATTCATTGATGAGAGTACTATCTTGTGATGATTTACCCAGATCTTCCAATCGTGAGAGGTGATCAGCTACTTGATTTTCTGTCCCCTTTCTATCCATGATCTCCACGTCGAATTCTTGAAGTAGAAGAACCCATCGAATCAAGCGGGGTTTAGAATCCTTCTTGGAGAGCAGATATCTAATAGCTGCGTGGTCAGTATACACCGCCACTTTCGTACCAAGCAAGTACGATCTGAATTTTTCAAAGCCATATACAATGGCTAACAGCTCCTTTTCCGTGGTTGTGTAATTCAATTGTGCATCATTGAGTGTCTTGCTTGCATAGTAGATAACATGAAAAATCTTATTTTTCTTTTGGCCAAGAACAACACCCACTGCAAAATCGCTAGCATCACACATCATAACAAATGGTTCTTTCCAATTCGGAGCAATGATCACCGGTGCTGAAATCAACTTCTTCTTCAATGTCTCAAAAGCTGTCAAACAATCATCATCAAATTTGAAGGGAATATCCTTCTCCAATAGCTTACACAAAGGTTTGAAAATTTTGGAGAAGTCCTTGATGAATCTTCTGTAGAAACCTGCGTGACCGAGGAAACTACGAATTCCTCTTACTGAATTGGGAGGTGGAAGGTTTTCAATGGTCTCTATTTTGGCTTTATCCACTTCCAGGCCTCGATGTGACACCTTGTGTCCAAGAATAGTTCCATCTTGTACCATGAAATGGCATTTCTCCCAGTTGAGGACCAGATTAGTCTCCACGCATCTTTTCAGAACCATGCCAAGATTGTGTAGACACTCGTCAAAAGAAGAACCAAATACTGAAAAGTCATCCATGAAGACTTCCACTGTCTTACCAATCATGTCTGAAAAAATTGCCATCATGCACCTCTGAAAAGTGCCAGGTGCACCACATAACCCAAAAGAAACCCTTTGAAAAACGAAGGTACCAAACGGACATGTAAACATCTTCTTCTCCTGATCCTCTGGAGCAATACAGATCTGATTGTAACCCGAATATCCATCCAGAAGGCAATAGTAATCATGGCCGGCGAGTCGGTCTAGCATTTGATCAATGAAAGGAAGAGGAAAGTGTTCCTTCCTAGTAGCTTTGTTCAACTTTCGGTAGTCCATGCAAATTCTCCAACCACTAACTGTCCGCGTAGGAATGAGTTCATTCTTCTCATTAGTTACCACAGTCATGCCTCCTTTCTTCGGCACACATTGAACTGGACTCACCCAAGCACTGTCAGAAATAGGATAGATAATCCCTGCATCCAACTGATGTGCTAAAAATATACATTTTAAATTGCAAGTGCACAATTCACATCGTTTTAATAATTTAAAGATTCGTTCCGCAAGGACTAAAATTATTTTTACAAAAACTTTAATTTTCAATTTAGGCGAATTAGACCAATTAATTTTAGTTTGAGAAAATTTTCTTTTATGTATTTAAAAAAACTAAAAATTAAACTATAACACTACTACGAAGCATGGTACCGAAATGTAGTTTGAGTTGCTAGATCATAAAAGAGCATTGTGAAAATATGTAAAACAAATAAGATAATAAAATTTAACAGCGATAAAAAAATTGCAAACAAAGAAAAAAAACATTTCAACTAAGTGAATTCAAGATGTAATGTACAAGACATTAAAATTTTATTAGGATGACAAAGGCTAAAAGCAAGAAAGGAACCGAAGATTGGCTACAACAGTAAAAGAAAAGACAGGCGCGTGTGGTACACGCACGGTGCAGCTGAATAAACAAAATTAAACACGTGGCTTCATGTGCCCAGAAGATTAACTTTAGATCAGAAATTATTTGCTGTCGGAGCCCGGAAAATTTAAATCTAATCGGAGAACCCAATTAAAAAAAAACAAGTAAGTTAATAAACTAAATCTAAAATTTAAAGACCTTATTTTTAAATTAAAACTAAAACTAACATTTTAAAACTAATAAACACCAAAAGCTAGATCTACAAGCCCCATTCAACAACCAAACAATAAATGTAAATCTAAAACGTTAACAAGTCAAACCCACTAATAAAATTGTAATTTAAAAGGGGTTCAACTATAAAATATAAAAAAGAAAAGTAGATCTAAAAAGAAAGAAGATAAAATCCAAGTAGAAAGAGAAACTAAGATCTACAATCTAGAATCAAGAACCAATAATAACAAAGTTAAAGATCTAAAATCATTAAACCCACATTTAAAATAGAGATTTAAAGGGGCTCATGACAAGATAATAAACAATAAAATTAAGGAGTAAAGTAGAGAGATAAGTAAACTAGATTTAGAATATTAATCTAAAAGGCTCCTTTCATTTCCCAAGTATACAACTTGTGGTACTTAGAAAGATATCATAGCCATAAACTTAAAGAAGATAAGATGGAGACTAGGATAAAAAATAAATAAAGACTTGCATTAATATGAAAAGTGTTTACAATATTTGAGAGAGCTAAAAACTAGATCTAGAAAATTAAAAAAAAGAGGCTACTACTAAAACTAAGGTAAAACTAGAGATGATTACAATGAGAGAATGAGATGTATTTATAGGCTAGGACTAGGGTTTTGGGTGGTGTTGGGTCAATCCCCACCATTCAAATGAGGTGTTTGTTGGTAAAATCTACACCATTGATTTTTGATTTCATCCACCAACTTGCTCTTTTGTCTTTTTCTCCTCTTTACTTTGTTGGCTTCCTTTTCTTCCCTTTTTTGCCCTTTCTAACCCATTCCTTCTCCTTTAATTATTTAATTTACTTATCTATTCGTTGACCTAACACCGCCCCTACCGCATAATCCGAAGCGTCACACATTAACTCAAAAGGTTGATTCCAATCGGGGGACTTGATGATCGGGGCTGAAGTCAATTCTGTCTTAAGTTGGTCAAAAGATTGAACACACTCACTAGTAAACTCGAATTTGACCTCCTTAGAAAAAAGGTTGGTCAAGGGTCTAGCCTTCTTACTAAAATCTTTAATGAAACGTCGATAAAAACCAGCATGTCCTAAAAAGGAGCGAATTTCTTTGACACATTTTGGAGGAGGGAGATTAGCAATAAGGTCGACTTTGGCCTTATCTACTTCGATTCCCTTTTCAGAAATTTTGTGACCAAGAACAATTCCTTCCTTAACCATGAAATGACATTTTTCCCAATTAAGAACGAGGTCGGTTTCCTTACACCTTTTTAAGACTAAGTCGAGATGGTGTAGACACCGATGAAAAGAAGAACCAAAGATGGAAAAGTCATCTATAAAGACTTCTAAAAAGTCTCCTATCATGTCAGAAAAGATGCTAGTCATGCACCTTTGAAAGGTAGAAGGGTCAGTAGTTAGGCCAAAGGCTAATCGACGATAAGCGAAGGTTCCGAAAGGGCAAGTGAACGTGGTCTTTTCTTGGTCCTCGGGAGCAATGGGGATTTGGAAATACCCAGAATAACAGTCTAGAAAGCAATAGTAAGAATGAACCACTAACCTTTCTAACATTTGGTCCATGAAGGGTAAAGGAAAATGGTCTTTTCTAGTGGCGGCATTGAGCTTCCTAAAATCTATGCACATTCTCCAACCTGACTGAATACGAGTAGGAACTTGCTCATCATTCTCGTTGGTTACGATGGTAATACCTGACTTTTTAGGTACTACATGAACGGGACTGACCCAAGAACTATCAGAAATGGGATAGATTATCCCATTATCGAGACATTTAAGGATTTCTTTCTTAACAACTTCCATCATGGCAGGGTTCAATCTCCTTTGAGGTTCTCTAACAGGCTTATCATCATCAACTAAGTGAATACTATGTTGGACAATAGCCGGACTAATTCCTTTGATATCTGAGATACTCCACCCTATCGCTTCCTTATGTTCTCTAAGCACACTTAAAAGCTATTTTTCTTGTGACTCGGTCAAATTAGAGGCAATTATAACCGGAAGAGAATTGTTAGGTCCTAGAAAGGCATATTTAAGAGTGTTAGGAAGAGGTTTGAGTTCTAATTCTGGCGGGCTTGACTCAACGAGTTCACTAGCTTCGAAAAGAAGGCTTGGTGTGATCTCCTGATTAGTTGTAGAAATGGTGGACTCTAACATTTGGTTGACCTCATTTGTGTAATTGGAAATATCCCAATCCTGACCAAAGTGTTTTAAACAAAAGTCAAAAGCATCACTAGGAGTCATGAGATCTTGATCAACTATTTGATCAATTAAATTGATTCCCATCGGTTGATCAAAATCATCGGATTGTTTTCCAACATGAAAAATATTTAAGTCTATTGTCATATTCCCAAATGTTAGTTTCATTAATCCATTCCTGCAATTAATCAAGGCATTAGAAGTGGCTAAAAAAGGTCTTCCTAAAATGATAGGAATTTGGTTCTTAGGGTTCTTGACCGGTTCGGTTTCTAAGACCACAAAATCAACAGGAAAGACAAAGTCACCTACTTTAATTAACACATCTTCAACAACTCCCTTAGGAATCTTGACAGAACGATCCGCTAATTGAAGTGTAACATTTGTCTTTTGAAGTTCTCCTAAACCTAGGGCTTGATAGACAGAAAATGGAAGAAGGTTCACACTAGCTCCTAAGTCAAGCAAGGCTTTATCGATGAAGGTATCGCCTAAGACACACGAAATAGTAGGACAACCGGGGTCCTTATATTTTACAGGAATTTGATTTGAAAGGATCGAACTAACGTGTGATGTCAAAAAGGCTTTCTTCGGGACATGATTGGTGCGCTTATGAGTACACAACTCCTTTAGACACTTAGCATAAGAAGGAATTTGTTGGATGACATCTAAGAGAGGAATGTTTATCCTGACTTGCTTAAAGACTTCCAAAATCTTGTCTAATTGGTCCGTTTGCTTAGATGAAATGAGTCTTTGGGGATAAGGGGCTTTGGGTTTATAGACTCTCTCACCCGGTTCTTCAGAAGAAGGTTTATTGATCGGTTCACTTGTGGATCCTTGACTTTTCGAATTCTCGGATTTTTCTACACTTGAACCCGGAAAAGGACGACTTGGTTCAGAAGTCGATTCCTCATCCTCACGAAACTTATCACCCACTTGGTTATCAACTTGCTTACCAGACCTTAAGGAAATAACTGTATTCACATTGTCATGAGGTCTTTGGTTCATGGGAAACTTAGGATTCACCTCGAGTTGACTAGGAAACCAGTTCTTCTCCCGCTCACAAATCGTGCTAGCTAACTGACTCATCTGAACCTCTAACTTAGAGATGGCTTGAGAATTAGAATTTAAGATTTGCCTATCTTGGGTCATGGTTTGCATGAAGGTTTGTTGGGATTGAGTCAAATTCGTTTGTGATTTCAACAACGCCTCAATACTCTTCTCTAAGGAACTAAGTCTCTTATCCGAATCATTAAAACCGGGTGGGTTCAAAGGTGTTTGAGTTGAGTTTGGATAAGGACCAAGACTTTGATTTGGGTAAGAGCTAGAATTGGGCTTTTGAAAGTTGGGTTGAGACAGTTGATAGTTTTGACCTTGGTTCCATGAATAGTTCGGGTGATTTCTCCACCCGGGGTTATAAGTTTGTGAAAACGGGTCATTTCTAGGTCTTGGTTGGAACATAGCATTCACTTGCTCCAACTCTTGAAAATTTTGAAGTGTTTGGTTCGGAGAATTATAGTTCGCACACATAGACATTTATGAGGAAGATCCGATGGTTTCTAAAGCTTCGAGTCGCTTAGTAAGGGTAGCTAACTTGGCCTCGGTGGCAATCGAATTATTAACTACATGCAAACCCCTAGAAGACGAACTCGGTGACTCATTAGACTTAACAGGCTCCCTAGTGGACTCCCACAACATCGCCTTTTCTGCCAATTCCTCATAAAATTCCCAACCCTGATCCTCATATTTTTCCATGAACTTACCTTGACACATAGACTCTAACAGAGCAGTAGTCGGACTATCTAAGGCTTCGTAAACAATCTTACAGAGTCTCTATTTCTCTATTCCATGGTGGGGACATTGAGATAGAAGATTTTTAAAACGGTTAAAATATTTCCAAAACGACTCATTTTCTTTTTGATGAAATTGGTTTATCTTATTAGTGATTTTTGTGGTCTTGTGATTTGGAAAATATTTTTTAAGAAAAATTACCACAAATCCCTCCCACGTTGAAATAGAGTTGACCGGTAGACTATACAACCATTTTTTAGTATTTTCTTTTAAAGCGAAGTTGATTAGTCTAAGCCTAATGGAGTCCTCAGTTAATTGTTGGAGTTTTTGTAAGGCACAAACCTCCTCGAATTCGTGAATAAAAATATATGGATCCTCACCTTCACTCCCGGTAAACTTTGATAACATGCTAATGTGGTGAGACTTAATCTCAAAATTATTACCATTAACCGGTGGTAAGGTAATACACGAGGGTTGGGCAGAACGGGAGGGGTAACAACGGTCTCTAAGAGAAACAACCATCTTTACTACGGTTTCACTAACTTCTACGGGTTCAGAACCTGAAGAAGAAGAAGAAGACAACTCAATCGGTCTTACTAATCTAGATGATTCGTTCCTAGCCCAAGCAATTCGCATAAACACGTAGCAAATAAGTGCAAGAATTTAAACACTCAAAAGAAAATGTGGAAAATCGAAAGAAAGAAAAAATTCTAAATCTAGGTTTCCCTAAAATTAACTAGACCTTGCTCCTAACAACATGATAATACTAAAACTCACAAAACTAAAAGTACTCGTCCTGATTGGCCAGGTCGGTGCAAGCATTGAACACCTTCCTAAGACACCAATCCAAATGGCCAGGTAAGCTTTCGCTAGCCTAGACACCAACGAATGAATACTTCAAGATTTGTTCGTTTTAGGTTCTCTTCCTAGTTGAGCGCGAAATCCTAGGGCTAACGTCTAATTAATTTTATTAAAAAGGCTAGGGTATGCAAGATGAGAGATTAATTGTTGTGGGCTAAGGAAAGAGTGATGAATTCTCTCCCCTTATCTTGTGATTGGGTTTTTCCCTTAAAATTTATTTAAATGATGCAACACACAACGAGTTATAAAAAACGATAAACAATTATTGATGTTTAGACTACGTGTCCTAATCTAAAGAAAAGAAGGAATTTAACGTACCTCATTACTCCAGCAATCACCACAATTTACAAGGTACGAAAAATTAAATACAAGAATTTAAATCTAAATGATGTGCTCCTAAGTGATTAATGCATGATGCAATAATTATGTATTTAACCAACTAGTTTTTTTTGGATTTTTAAAATTTTAATTTTTAAATTTTTTTTTTTAATAACTAAGTGATGAAAAGACGAAAATAGGGAGATACGGGTTACCGAAAAATACTTTCCGAAAATTTCTTCAAGTCTGGCAATTTCTACGTTCCAACGAGCTTTCCGAATCTCCAATTTTCTAAAAAAAACAAACAAAGAGAGCAAGTAAAACTAATTCAAAAAATTAAAAGTTAAGGTGCGAAAAATAATTATAGTCCCCGGCAGCGGCGCCAAAAACTTGATGTGCTAAAAATATACATTTTAAATTGCAAGTGCACGATTCACATCGTTTTAATAATTTAAAGATTCGTTCCGCAAGGACTAAAATTATTTTTACAAAAACTTTAATTTTCAATTTAGGCGAATTAGACCAATTAATTTTAGTTTGAGAAATTTTTCTTTTATGTATTTAAAAAAACTGAAAATTAAACTATAACACTACTACGAAGCATGGTACCGAAATGTAGTTTGAGTTGCTAGATCATAAAAGAGCATTGTGAAAATATGTAAAACAAATAAGATAATAAAATTTAACAGCGATAAAAAAATTGCAAACAAAGAAAAAAAACATTTCAACTAAGTGAATTCAAGATGTAATGTACAAGACATTAAAATTTTATTAGGATGACAAAGGCTAAAAGCAAGAAAGGAACCGAAGATTGGCTACAACAGTAAAAGAAAAGACAGGCGCGTGTGGTACACGCACGGTGCAGCTGAATAAACAAAATTAAACACGTGGCTTCATGTGCCCAGAAGATTAACTTTAGATCAGAAATTATTTGCTGTCGGAGCCCGGAAAATTTAAATCTAATCGGAGAACCCAATTAAAAAAAAACAAGTAAGTTAATAAACTAAATCTAAAATTTAAAGACCTTATTTTTAAATTAAAACTAAAACTAACATTTTAAAACTAATAAACACCAAAAGCTAGATCTACAAGCTCCATTCAACAACCAAACAATAAATGTAAATCTAAAACGTTAACAAGTCAAACCCACTAATAAAATTGTAATTTAAAAGGGGTTCAACTATAAAATATAAAAAAGAAAAGTAGATCTAAAAAGAAAGAAGATAAAATCCAAGTAGAAAGAGAAACTAAGATCTACAATCTAGAATCAAGAACCAATAATAACAAAGTTAAAGATCTAAAATCATTAAACCCATATTTAAAATAGAGATTTAAAGGGGCTCATGACAAGATAATAAACAATAAAATTAAGGAGTAAAGTAGAGAGATAAGTAAACTAGATTTAGAATATTAATCTAAAAGGCTCCTTTCATTTCCCAAGTATACAACTTGTGGTACTTAGAAAGATATCATAGCCATAAACTTAAAGAAGATAAGATGGAGACTGGCATAAAAAATAAATAAAGACTTGCATTAATATGAAAAGTGTTTACAATATTTGAGAGAGCTAAAAACTAGATCTAGAAAATTAAAAAAAAGAGGCTACTACTAAAACTAAGGTAAAACTAGAGATGATTACAATGAGAGAATGAGATGTATTTATAGGCTAGGACTAGGGTTTTGGGTGGTGTTGGGTCAATCCCCACCATTCAAATGAGGTGTTTGTTGGTAAAATCTACACCATTGATTTTTGATTTCATCCACCAACTTGCTCTTTTGTCTTTTTCTCCTCTTTACTTTGTTGGCTTCCTTTTCTTCCCTTTTTTGCCCTTTCTAACCCATTCCTTCTCCTTTAATTATTTAATTAATTATCTGTAAAATAAGGAAAATGCAATAAATTAACTAATAAAAATATGAAAGCGAGCAATAAAATAGGCATTAAAATATGTAAAATTATGCACTAATCACCAACCACTTGATAATTTCCTTCTTCACTACTTCCTTCATGAGTGGGTTTAGCCGTCTCTGATGTTCCACTGTGGGCTTACTTCCTTCTTCCAGCGGAATCTTATGTTGGCAATAGGCAGGGCTGATTCCTTTGATGTCTGCAATAGTCCATCCAATGGCTGATTTGAATTCCCTAAGAACCCTCAATAGCTTTTCTTCTTCAGGACCTGTAAGATTAGCAGCAATAATTACAGGCAAAGTAGATGATTCCCCAAGAGAAGCATACCTTAAGTGAGCAGGTAATGGTTTGAGCTCTAGTTTCGGTGCTTCCTCGATAGATGGTTTCAACCGCTGATGTGATTCTCTCAACTCAGATAAACCCAAAGATTCCACTGGTTTCTCAAACTTTCGTTGCCAAGGGGAAGCATTCAGAAACTGCACTTATTCTTCAACCTCATCCTCTTCAAAAGTAGAATCCCCACTTACAGCCTTTTTCAGCGTATCATTCATGAGCATGTGTTCAATTTTTGCTTGCACAGTAGATTCCACTACGTCTACCTTAAAGCATTGTTCTTCTTCTGTTGGAAATTGCATTGCTTTGAACACATTGAATGTGACATTCTGATCGTGCACCCTCATGGTGAGTTCCCCCTTCTGTACGTCAATCAACGTCTTTCCCGTGGCCAACAATGGTCTACCAAGAATGATAGGGATCTTCTTGTCTTCTTCAAAATCAAGGATGACAAAATCTGCTGGAAAGATTAGTTTGTCGACTTTCACCAACACATCTTCGACAATTCCTCGCGGATAAGTGATTGAACGATCCGCTAACTGTAGTGACATGTTGGTCGGCTTTGGCTCAGGAAGGCCAAGTTGTAAGAATACAGAGTATGACATGAGGTTGATGCTTGCTCCCAAATCGCACAAACATTTGTCGAACGACAAATTCCCAATTATGCATGGTATAGTGAAACTACCAGGATCTTTCAACTTTGGTGGCAACTTCTGCTGCAATACTGCACTACACTCTTCCGTCAAAGCAACGGTGTTTAACTCCTCTAGCTTCAGTTTCCTCGACAGAATGCCCTTCATGCATTCGGCGTAGCTTGGCATTTGTTCCAGCGCTTCAGCAAAAGGTAAGTTGATGTGTAGTTTCTTGAAAACTTCCAAGAATTTAGCAAACTGGTTGTCCAATTTCTGCTTCTGAAGCCTTTTAGGGAATGGTGGAGGAGGAAATACTGGTTTGTTATCGCTCTCCTTCTCTGAACTGCTTTTCCCTTCTGAATTACTCATTTTTTTCTTGATCGGCTCCTCCTGCACGTCATTTTCTGCAGAAATTTCCACTTCGGCAGTGAGGGGAGGCGCGCCCGCGCCTAAGGAAGCGTGCCCGCTCTCCACATCCTGCCCAGAATGCTGACGTTCTTCGTTTTGTGAAATTTCGACCTCCTGATTGCTTGTAACCCTTCCAGAACGCAATGTAATAACGTGTATCTGTTCCTTGCTTTCTTTCTTGCCTGGATTTGCCTCTGTGTCACTTGGTAACTGTCCTTGAGGTCTGTTTAGAAGAGCACTTGCTAGTTGACCAATTTGGTTTTCCAACGTTTTCAGAGTTACAGCTTGACTCTTATACATCATTCTCAATTCTTCCATCTCTGACTTTTGATTCGAATGCCCTTGACCTCCTTGAGGTTGTTGATGGAAACCGGGAGGATTGTATGATTGCCTGGGTGCATAGGATTGTTGAGGACCAGAATTATTGAAAGGCTTTGGTCCGAATTGCTGACCTTGCGATGGTTGCAGCATGGCATTCTGATTGTTACTCCAACTGAAGTTAGGGTGGTTCCTGTTATTGGGGTGATATGTATTAGGTGCCGGTTGTGTAGGCCTCTGAAAGTTGCTGACAAAATGCGCCGACTCACTAGAAATAGCACACTGAGTTGTCTCATGAGCACCTGCACACAAGTCACAAACCATAACGACTTGCTGAATCCCTGCCTTGGACAATGAATCCACCTTCATAGATAAAGCCTGTAGATGAGCTGTTATAGCCGTGGCTGCGTCCACTTCAAAAACACCTGCAGTTTTACTCTGTGGTAATCGCTGAGTAGGATTCTGATACTCGTTAGCAGACATCATTTCAATCAAGCCATAAGCTTCTTCATAGCTCTTGGCCCAAAGAGCTCCTCCAGATGCTGCATCAAGCATAGGTCGTGAATGATTCAACCCATTATAGAACCGTTAATGACCATCAAATCTGGCATCCCACGATGGGGACACTTTCGAAGCATTTCTTTATACCTTTCCCAAGCCTCAGACAACGTTTCTCCAGAATGTTGATTGAACTGCGTAAGAGCGTTCCTCATGGCTGCCGTCTTAGCCATAGGGAATAATTTAGTCAGAAACTTTTGTGCGAGATCATCCCAAGTAGTTATAGAACCTGCTGGCAGCGAGTACAACCAGCTCTTTGCCTTGTCAACTTTATAGCATCTTCAGAAACCCCGTTAGTTTTGAAGGTATCACAGATCTCGATGAAGTCTCTGATATGCATATTCGGGTCCTCAGCAGGTGAACCCCCAAACTGCACAGAATTCTGAACCATTTGAATCGTGCCCGGCTTGATTTCGAAATTATTAGCTGCAATAGCCGGCCTAACAATGCTTGACTGAATGTCATTGATCTTCGGCTGGGAGTAATCCTTTAGAGCTTTCACTGGATCCCCCATCACTATTCCTGGCTCAATTGCTGGAACTTCAATTCCCCTTTCTTCGTCTAAGTGTTCTTCCAGTTGTTCCTTACTCGCTTGAGAACGCGTACGCATACACGATCGATTATCTGAAATCCGGAACAAACAAGAAAGATTAGTAACAATTCCCAGTCAGTGATATCTAACGACCACTGATGATAAGCACATTAACTAAACAAAACAATGAACCGAGTCCCCGGCAGCGGCGCTAAAAACTTGTTCGCACTTTATTCACGCAAGAGAACGCGGTCACAAGTAATACAGTAATAAGTAGGATACGTTCCCACAGAGACTCGACTTGCTTACGTTTAGTTCACTTATACACCAGAATATAGTTATGCCTCACTGCTAAGAAAATGAACAATTGGAGTTTTGATTACACTAATGATTAAAACTTAACGATTTACTTATATGAAACAAACATGGGATTTCAACTTCATTAACTATCTCATCTAGAATCTTATGCCTTTTCAACCTAGCATGTGAAAGTGATGATAACTGATTAGACCCTCTAAACTGATAAACGCCAACTTTCGTTGTACGCCTACCATCCTAATGAACATCCACAAAAGATAGAAGTCAAATAGTCAACCACTATACTTAGTCCCTATATGTCTATAGAGATTGAAAACATAATGGCATACGCAAAAGGATCCATAAAATCACATAGTCAGTGCAAGACGGTTAGAATTACACCACAAATAAATACACGCTCTTAACATGCAAAAACCTATGCTAGCATGGCATGTTCTAAACCCTAGATCCACTTTCGCATTCACGAGGGTTAACAAACAATCATAAATGTTCGCGACGCATTTACAACGAATAAGCTTAACCATACTAGGATATCTATAACAATCACTCACTTAGGAATAAAAACAATCAATATCCATGGGCTTGCTTCTGCTGGGCTTTTAAAAACTAATCAAACTGCAAAATAAATAAATCAGCTTCAACTGGGGCGCAGGCGCGCTTGAGGAAGAGCGGGCGCCCTTGAACTTTCCTGCTGAAGCGCGGGCGCGCCTGCCGCTTCTGTCCACTAGCTGATTTTCTTGTCCGTTTGCTCTTTTAACGACTTGCCTTGCCCTCTCCTGGTCTCAACTCAAGCCGTGATCTTCCTCATTTGAAATCCCAGCTCATATACCACCAAATTATGCAATTATTCCTCAATCCTGCTTCGAACGGTGATCTGCACACCAAAGATACAAAACACATCAAAAGACACTACATACTTGGGCACAAGCGATCAATTTAAGTCGAATTGGAACGTATATAGTGGACAAAAAGTCTACTAACAATCCCACTCGCACATCGATTTCCATTCCTGATCATGTGGAAAGGATGACAAATGTGGGGGCGGATCCTGCTAGTAGCTGTACTCCTAACGAAGTAGAGGAACCTAGAAGGAGTAAGCGTGTAAAGGTAGTCAAGGATCTTGGAAGTGATTTTATCACTTACAATGTCGAGGACGAACCTTTGACTTTCCGACTAGCCATGGACTCTTCGGAGTCAAGGCATTGGAAATGCGCTGTAAAGAGTGAGATCGACTCTATTGTTTCTAACGGAACATGGGAGTTGATTGATCTCCCTCCTGGGTGTACTACTATAGGATGTAAGTGGATCTTCAAAAGAAAAATGAACCCGGATGGCTCAATAGATAAGTATAAGGCAAGGCTGGTAGCTAAGGGTTTTAGGCAGATGGAAGGCATTGACTATTTTGATACATACTCTCCTGTTGCAAGAATGACAACAATTCGAATGCTTATAGCATTGGCTTTCGTACATGGTCTTATCATCCATTAAATGGATGTAAACACAGCTTTTCTTCATGGTGATCTTGAAGAAGAGATTTATATGGATCAGCCTGAGGGATTTGTTGCTTCTAGCAACGAGAGGAAAGTTTGTAAATTAGTCAAGTCTATCCATGGCTTGAAACAAGCTCCTAGAGACTGGCACAAAAAGTTTGATGAAACTGTTTTGACTTCGGATTTTTTAGTTAATGATAGTGACAAGTGTGTCTACTATAAGGTTAAAGGAAATGAAAAGGTGATTTTGTGCCTGTATGTGGATGACATATTGTTGTTTGGAACCAATATTGAGATTATTAACGAGACAAAAAGTTTCTTGAAAAGGCACTTTGAAATGAAGGATATGGGTGCTGCTAATGTCATTCTTGGTATCAAGTTGACTCAGTCAGCTGATGGAATAACCTTGTCATAGTCTCATTATATAGAGAAATCTATACTTGAGAAGTATGGTTATTCAAATTGTAGAATCACAAGCACGCCATATGATTCAAAAGTTGCTCTTGGCAAGAATAAATCAGGAGTTCATGTGTCTCAGTTAAGATATTCTCAGATTATTGGGAGCTTGCAATATTTTGCTAATGGTACTAGATCAGATATTTCATATGCTGTGTCTAAGTTAGCTAGATATACAAGCTGTCCAAACAAGACTCACTGGGATGCTCTTGATAGAGTGCTTAGATATCTGAAAGGCACATCTACCTTGGTTTGCACTACAAGAGGTTTCCTGGAGTGCTAGAGGAATATAGTGATGCTAGTTGGATAACTAAGAAATCTGGTTCTAATGGAATGACTGGATACGTATTTACCCTTGCGGATGGAGCTATATCCTGGAAATCTGCTAGACAGACTATTATAACTCGGTCTACTTTTGAGGCTGAGTTGTGTGCAGTAGATGCCACGGGAACCGAGGCTGAATGGTTGCATGGACTTATGTCTGTGATTCCTGTAGTAAGCCAACCGCTTCCTACTATTGCTGTTCATTGTGATAGCCGTACAACTATCGACAAGATAAACAGTAAGAAGTATAATGTGAAAACCAAGAGACACGTTCAAGTTAGACTAAAGTCTATATGGGGTTTGGTGTCTGACATGATCATAGCTATTGAGTTTATTGGAACTCAAGATAACCTGGCTGATCCTTTGACTAAGGGATTTGAGCATGCTGTTGTCCTTAAGTCGAGGTTGGGGATGGGACTGACAACCCATTTTGAGTCATCAACAGCGGGAACCCAATACACCTGAGTGGAGATCCCTCGAAGTGTATTCAATGTGGTAATAACAAGTTGTGAGGGTGATTCGGTAGTATCTCTACTACAAATATATAGATATTTATGTATCTGACTCTTTCCCCTATAAACCTCATGAGGTACTATAACAGCTAGTTAGCAAGAGTTTTAAGAACTCTGAATGGGGTCAAGTCGTGAGACGAGATGTTGGCAGTACATCTTTGGAGATGCCCAGCTAAACAAATGTTATTGTGTGGTCGCAATTAGAGGATAGGGTTATTCCTCGAAGCATTCGACGAACAGGATCGAGACATGACCATTAACGTCTCAAAGCCGTAGATCGGCACCATAGCCTTTGACTTGTCGTCGTCTATAGAGTGTGGTTACACACAAACGGATAAAGATTCAAGGTGAAACATTCCATCTATATCCGGTAGCCATCGAAGTAGAGGACTTAGGAGGGTTCAAACCTTGACTGGTACCAACTCTGAAAAGCAAGTCATGAGTAAAATCTGATATGCATTTCTGTATGGATTTGTGGGGGATTGTTAGAAAATGGAAAGTTTGAGACATATTTTATATATGTTCTTGATGTAATTTCCGGAAACTAACGATTGGAGGTTGTTCCTTGCTATGAGGACTTAAACTTTCATGTTTGGATCTAAGACATTTTCTTAGTGTAATCCATAGATAAATTGAGTAGAAGTTGCTAGTTTGAAATGAGTTAAATGTGTTTGTACCACATTGAATATGTAATATGGGTGGAGGTGCTTTATATGTATATATGTGCAAGGGTAGTATCAACTACTAAGGCATGTGAGTATGCATGGTGTAATAGTGTGCCCTCGCGCGCACGCACACGCATGCGCCGTCGCCGCCTCGCCTCGACTCGGGTCGGGTCGGGTCGAAGGGCGATTTGGGCGAATGTCTCGGCGTCTCGCGTACGCGAGGCGACCTGGGCGAGTAATTTTATTACATGATTAATTAATTTAATTATGACTTTAAATATTATTTTAATATGAATAGTGAATCAAACTTAATGTCAGCATAAGTGTACAAAGTTACTGTCAGCATAAAAGGTGTTGTCAGGAACTATGCAAAGGTGCTGTCACAGAAAGTTGCTGTCAAGGATTTGCAAAGGTGCTGTCGGAGAAAAAACTTACTGTCAGCAAAGTTGCTGTCAAGGATATTGCAAAGGTGCTGTCACAGAATTTTACAAAGGTGCTGTCACAGAATTTTGCAAAGTTGTTGTCAACAGAAATTTGCAAAGTTGCTGTCAACAGAATTGCAAAGTTGCTGTCACCAGATTTGTAAAGTTATTGTCAGTTGACTATTACTGATTCTGAATATTCTATTAAATGTTTTTTAAGTCAGAATAATTATTTTAATTAATGTTTAATTTGCTGTTACGTTTTATTGTATTATATATACATAAAAACGTTGGAGATAATAGACGAAGGTTTAACACAAGTTTTGAGAAAACCCTAGCAGCCATACTCTGTGTCTTCCACACTCTTACAGATTTTGTATAAGGTTTTCTGGGCGAACTGAGGTGCAGGTCGCTGTTGAGTGCTACGTATCTGTGGATGAAGTATTCTGTGCTGTTTTATCCTGGAAGTGATATTGCTGCAACCCAACACAACGTAGTGGGGCAATAATCTCTTCAAGAACAGTCAAGAATTCTAGCAAGACTTGGCGACTCAGCTGTTCTATTAGTTCTTTCAGTGTATGCCATGAAGCTTCTGGTAGAGCTAAGACTTCTATCTTTTCTCTTGTCTTTACAGTTACTGATATATATATGTGTATATATATATATATATATATATATATATATATATTGTTTCTGCCTTCGTTGTTTGTTTTGTTAATTGGTGTAATCTGCCTGTTCTTGTTAAACTGTTTATATAACTGCCCCATTATTGTGTGTAGTTTTTTAATTATTCCCAACAGTTGATAGGTGGCAGGCAATAACAAGTGTTGTCCTCCCAATGAGAAACCGGTTCTGTGGCTCAGAGTCTAATGCTCTGGTTGCCTCAAGCTTCTAAAAGAAAGATTGCTGGATTTTAAAGCATTTTTCTTGCTATGGCTATTCACTACTACTGTCCACCTGAGAGTTGTAGTCCCCTTTTTACTACCTGCAACTACATTTAAACTAATCTTTCTACCAACATACATTAGTATAAAGACGAGAGATCTCCTTAATTGGTCCTATTTTTAAGAGATATAGGACTAAGCGGTAAAACAATGTTGCACATACATGCAAGAAGTAAGCTCTGTCAATGCTCTTCACCCTAGATTTGGAGTTGTAGTTTTGGAGGAATATTTAAACATTTGATCGATGTAAGTCCATTAGTCCATAATAACTTAACATGTGTTTTTGTGTCAGGCATATATTTGGATTGTTGACCTTTCGAGGGTAATGTTACAAATTCTTCTGTGCAATTGAATCAGATATGAGATTATAAGTTTGGACAAGTCGAATATAAAATATTATGCAACCAAATGAAGATCAAATAACGCTGGTATTTTTGGTACAATTACACCCCCTTGAATTCAAGAAGCACATCTATATTACACACAATTTCAGTGTTATATTTATTCAGTTTTTCAAAAATTACATCCATAATAAGAAGAGTATAGGCATACTTTTTCTGAAACTCAATGCCCCTGCCTTGTTATAATCTAGTAAGTTCAAGTTGTGTGATATCTTAACTTAAAAAATTTATTTACTCTTTTAGCAGATCAAAGATCACATTGGTGGGTACCCTCAATGTTGGAAAGTTGGTAAGTAAGTTAGGTAAGGCTTCTACAAACCAATATGGTTAAAGTTGGAAAGTATGAGATTGAGAAATTCAATGGGAAGAATGATTTTTTCTATTGGAGGATTAAGTGTTTCAAGTGTGGTGAGTCTGGGCACTTTAGAGCAAGTTGCCCCAACAAAAAGGTAGTTTGGAAGAAGAAAAAGAACAACAATAGTACCGGGAAAGTACATGAGAAACAAGAGGTTGGTTATGCTTCAGAAGAAGGGGGCAGTGATGATTGTCATTCTGTCATTTGTGAAGGAAAAATCACTAATAGGTGGATTCGTGATTCTGTTTGCTCTTATCATATGTGTCCGAACAGAAAATGGTTTACTACTTATAGAAGCGTTGAAGGTGGAATCGTATTGATGAGGAATAATCATTCTTGTAAAACGATGGGACTTAGTTATATAAGGATGAGGATGCATGATGGAGTGATAAGAACATTGACAGATGTGAGGCATGTCCCTGAATTGAAGAATAACCTAATTTCTGTTGGTGCTTTGGATACTGGTGGGTGTAAGATTATTACATGGAATGGGGAAATGAAAGTTGTTTGTGGTTCTTTGGTAGTGATGAAAGGTATTTGTCATGAGAATCTTTATGATCTTTTGGGTACAACGGTGACTGAAAGTGTAGCTGTTGCAGCAACTAGTAGTGGTGGAGATCCATGTGAATGCATTTAGTTATGGCATAGATGACTTGGGCATATATCGGAGAAAGGTTTAAATTATCTTGGTGATGAGGGCTTGTTGAAAAACTTAAAAAAGGCTTGCATGGACTTTTGCGAGCATTGCGTGTATGATAAAGCACACCGGGTTCAGTTCAAGTCAAGCAAACATAGAAGTAGAGGTATATTAGACTATGTGCATACAGATGTTTGGGGTCCAGCTACAGTCACTTCTAAGGGAGGTTTAAGGTATTTTGTCACCTTTGTTGATGATTATTCTAGGTATGTTTGGGTTTACTTTATGAAATATAAGAATGAGGTATTCAACACATTCAAGAAGTGGAAAACAATGGCTGAGAAAAGAACTGACAAGAAATTGAAAACACTGCGATCTGATAACGCTATAGAGTATACAATGTTGGTGTAGGTGCCCTAGAGGCAATACAATGTTTCTTTTGATAAACATTTATGTCATTTGATTATTCAATAAACGTATTTATTATGACTTTAATTACTGCGATATATTTGTTAGCATAATAAATGTCCTTAGAATCATGATACACATTGTATAATTTAGTAAATGACTTGAACTTGAGATTATATAATATATCATATTCTTAAATGTCCCTAGTCGAGTATTATTATTATAGGACAATAATAATACATAAATAGACTAGTATGTTGTTTGACAGATAACCACATCTCATTGGTTATAAGTATGGGGATACTAAAGTCAACACATAGGTACATGCAGGAGTACATGGTACTGGACAGACCCACAGTGAGATTCTTCATGTTTAATAAAGTCATAAGAAAGACTCACAGTGATAATGGTGTAATGATCCTCTGACTTGAGATCATTATATTTCTATACGATGATTAATATACTTTGACTACATTAAAAGTTACCTTTGACCGGGTAATGATAAAAGTGGACATCGGGTATATCATGAGTTGTATGAGAAATATGAATGATAGATAAAGGATTTAACCCTCCTATAATTAGGAGATATATTATTGGCCTCTTGATTGAGTGAGACTATAAAATGCATGGCCGTGCTCAAATAATGATTTGTTTTCATAGTCTACTCATGGATCAAGTAAACCCGGATTAAATGTTGAAGAGGATGACTAAATACATGCCTCGAGTTTAATCTATAATATATATGGTTAAAGGGATTATATTACACGGAAACATTAATCATGAAAGGTTTTATCGAATCACGATTTAATTATTATTTAATTGGGTAGCAATGATGTATTACTAGATACCGCTCATTGTTTATAATTTTATTAGAGAATAAAATTATTGCTAATTAAATAATAGCCTATAGGGTCACACACATAGAGTACTTTAAGGAATAATTAATTTAAATTATAGATTTAAATTAATTGATGATTATTTAAATTTTATTATATTAATTAAGTGAGACTTAATTAATTGAAATAATATAAATTCGAATTTGAATTCTGCCATTAATAATTAAGTGTGACGTAGTTATTAATTAAATAATAAAATTCGGTTTTATTATTTAATGCTAAACCTACATGGGTTAGGCTTTGCTGTTATGGGTTGCTATTATGGGCCTATTAACCAACCATTATAAATAGATAATGTAGGGTTAATAAGGGTTAACGTTTTGATAAGAAAAACCCTATAGAGGCAGCAGCAGTAGCAAGCACATCAAAGGCAGTTTCGAAATCATCTAGAGGAGGCTAGTACATCCGTTCCATAATCAAGATCGTGAGACGTTCTTGAAGGTGCTCGTGTGGATACCATAGAGGTGTTTTCAAGAGGAAGACACAAGTCGTGAAAGCTAGGATCTCCGTTGAGTTCGTAGTAGTCAAGACCAAACAAAGGTATGATTCCGTTTCGAAATAATCAGTCCATGATTATACATGATCCTGCGTTAGGGTTCCGAAATTTTTGTTATATTTACGTTTAATCCGCTGCGTTTTATGCCTCGGAACCCAACATACAAATGGTGTTTTCAAGGAGTATTGTGACCAGAAAGGCATTGTTAGACACCACAGCAGAATGGGGTTGCGGAAAGGCTGAATCGCACATTGAGAGAAAAATCAATGTGTAATGTGATCCTATGCTGGTTTAAGGAGAGAATGGTGGGCAGAGTCAATTGCTACGACTCGCTATATTGTCAAGCGATCACCTCATACATCTTTAGATGGAGATGTACCTTATAAGGTATGGTCAGGAAAACATGTAGATTATGGAAGACTTAGAATTTTTGGGTGTACAGTCTACTATCATGTTGACGAAGGAAAACTTGATGTGAAAGTCAAAAAAGCTATTTTCTTGGGGTATGCAACAGGTGTGAAAGGTTATCATCTTTGGTCTGTTGATGATTCTAAGTTCATAATCAATAAAGATGTAACGTTTAATGAGGACTCTATGATAGCATCGCCAAAAGCTAAAGTGGTTGCTAGTAATGGCATTGGGACTTCTAAGACACGGGTGGTTGAGATAGAATCTAAAGATCATTCTGGTTCTAGTCGTGTTCAACAGGAAGATCATGGAGACACTTATGATGATGAGGATAATGAGTTTGACTATGAAACCATTGAACAAGAAAATATGCAGGAACACGAACATCAACAGTTCGAGGATAGTTTGGTTTCCACTAGGACAAAATGAGTATATAAAAGGGTTCAAAAGCTTGGATCAGATAAGCCCTTAAAGCACTACGGGTAGGTTAATGCAGTAGAGTATACACTCTCGGTGGAGGATGATGAGCCTATTTTTTTCAAAGAAGCTATTCAGAATAGTAATAGTAAGCTGATAATCAAATAACTTGTGTCGGTAATAGCATTCATAAACTTCATAATGTAACTCATTACATTTTTTATCAAGGAAATAAATATTATCTTCCACACTCTCAATTTGAAGTTCGATGTAAGCAGACATGGCTTAAACAATGATTAAGATGGGCTGATCTTGATAAATTCTGAAGTTTAAGGGGCTGAAATATCAAAATCAGATGTTGCAGACGTTAAACTGTCAAATTTTGGAAGTACAGGGACTGTTGAGTAATTTTCTGAAATTGTGAGGGGCTGTTTTGTAATTCTGCCAAGCTGAGGGAGCAGTTTGTAATTTTTTGGAAACGCCAAGGACTGGTTTGACAAATTCTGGAAAGGCATGGACCAGATCTGCAATTTTTGAAAACTCATCAGTACTAGATTGCAATTTTGCACAAACTATAAAGATAAAAATCAGGGTTACCCTTTGTTTGTGTCTTGGCAACCTCCTTTTCAGTTTTCAAGGCTGTTCTCTATTTTTTTCCTTCACACTTCTTCAACCTTAGTTTTGTCTGACTACTCTTCTTCCTCGATGAACAGTGATTTTCGGTTGTGAACAGTAGCTTTTCCGGTGATGAATAGTAATATAATGAACTTTTTTTTTTTGCGAAATCCAATATCTCCCAACAATTCAGAAATCGATGGTGAAACCTAAGCTCTGTACCATTTTGATGCATGATACCATTTTGATGCATGACAACTCGTAAAATATAGATACGATACGATAATGGATTTAACTTGGGTGAATGAACCGTAGAACACCCACTATCTTAAGGATTTTTTTATGGATCGCTATCCATAAAAGAAACCCAATTCAATATTTCAATATATTCCAATAATCAAGTCTAATTTAATATGTGGGGATTACAATACTTATATAGAGAATAGAAAACCTAATCAACTAACCTAATGGAATACGGCCCGTTAACAATTGGGCTTATTAGAGATAAACTACTTATTATAGATAAGCTTGGTCTTTTATATCTTTTGATATCTCCTTGAACTTGAGATAATGTGTTCTATCTTGCTCGAGTACAAAGTGATTTCATCTGGATCTAATTTTGAAATCATCTATTGATGCCTAGTTGCCTAGGGTGATATTGATTAATACGTCAGTCGATTATTATTAGGCATTACTAACACATTTGAATGCAGCTCTTTGGAGTTGCCTATCTTGGACCATTTGGCCACTATTATCATATTTTGCTGGACAAACTTTTCAAGGGGAAGAAAGACCCCTCGACAGTCGGTAAAAAGGTGATATATGTATTTTTTTTCCAAAGAAAATGAGTGCATGTAATATTTGAAGATTTTAACATAATTGTATCATCAATGTGAAGACTGAACTCTGTTTATGTTGTTTTCTCCTTGACCACTAGATAATCTGCGTGTCTCACTTATTCAGTTACTCTAGTTCAATTAGCGTATTAATTAACAAACCAGTTCTAAAGTATCAAATCACATGCTTAATTTGTATTCATTAAGTATTTATGCCATCTATCTAAATGGGAAGAATATGAAACTGTAGACATATCCGCAGTCCAATGTGCTAAATGAAATAATTTCAGGTCTTGGTGGAACAGTTGACTTCTTCCCCTTGGAACAATATGCTTTTTATGATATACTATGGCTCGATCATCGAGGGTAAGTGAGCATAAATGTTTTTGAACATATAATTTTACTCGTCTCCAGAGAAATTGGATCAGTTCCAGGGTATCAGTTATCTCCTTTGTTTGATCCTATTGTCTACTGCATCTCAACAGAAATATTGAGTGCCAAATCTAGAGTAAACTGGACGAAGACTAAGCAAGTAACTATGGCTATTTAAATTGATGTAATTGTTGCTGTAGCTAACTTTATATGTACGCTGCAGGAAGACCCTGGAACCAAGCAAAATCTAAAATTAAGAAAGAATATCCAACAGTCCAGTATGCTGCATGGACGGTAACTATTTTAGTTATTTTGTACTTGCATCTTCTTGACTACAGAACACTATTAACTAAGGATTTTGAAAAATATGTGCAGTTTTGGCCTGTGATTGGGTGGATTAATCACCAGCATGTTGTTGGATTTTGTATATTTTATTATTACATTCTTTTAGTTTGTTTCAAAAGAAAATAAATTTATTATTTGAGACCTTTTATTTTTCCTAACTTATTTATTTAAACTAGTGACCTTTGATTCTTTGTTTGCTTGGAGTTATAAGGTATACCAATACAAAAAGCAACCTCGGCCATGGTTTTTGGGGCAGAAAAACTTAAATATTACCTTCTCAGATATATAAACTTTTCATGGGCAATGATCAAGGGTAACTTCAATCTATTTCTTTGTACTACAACAATGAAATAGAAGTCGTGTATTCCTGGAGGTTGATTGCTAAGAGGCTGTGTGTAAGTAACGGAGCAAATTCAACTTTAGGGCAGTGTTCATTCACGCCACGACTATTTCATTTTTTGGTTTACTTCTCATCCTCTCTTACATTCTAAAGTTGAATTTTTTTCTTGTTACATATCTTTTTCTACCACCATGGTTTCCAATACTTTTATTCCTGATATGTCTAAATTAGACCCTTTTGATGGGAACAATTATAAGATGTGGTCTGATAAGATGGAGTTTTTCTTGGGTCAAATTGGGGTAGATTATTGTCTTTCTACCGATTCAGCCCCTGCGAATTCTGGTAGAGATTTTGAAAAGGATAATATGACCTGTCGTGGAATGGTATTGCATTATATGACTGCTGCTTTGTATTTGATATATAGTAAGTCTTTGAAGGTAAAAGAAATATGGGATGCATTGAAAACAAAGTATGGTTTCTGATGATTTTGGGACTAAGAAATATGCATGTAGTCGTTGGTTGAATTTTCGTATGTCTGATGACAAGCCTGTTCTTCAACAAGTTCATGAGTATGAATATTTATGTGCTGATATCATTGTTGAGGGAATGAAAATTTGTGAAATGTTTCAAGCTAATTGTCTTCTTGAAAAATTACCACCATCTTGGCAAGCATATGTGCATTCAATGAAACACAAGCAGAATGATTTTACCCTTCAAGAGATAGTTTCTCACATCAAGATTGAGGAACAAAACCGAATTCAAATCAATGAGAAGTCTCTTGGTCATTCTTCATTTACTGCTAATCTTGTTGAATTGAAAGACGCAAGTCACAAAAGAGGACCAAAGGGTAAAGGTCCAAATCAGCTTCATGGTACTAAAATGAAGAACAAAAATTTTAAAGGAAAGACACAATTCAAAGGCAATTGTTTTACTTGTGGAAAATTTGGGCATGCTGCAAAGGAGTGTAGGCAAGGACATGAACCTGGTTCAAAACCGAAGGAGAATAAACCTCAAGCACAAGCCAATCTCATTGAAGAAATTATTATTTCTGTCGTATCTGAAGTAAATCTAGTAAGCAATATCTCTGAATGGGTAGTGGATACTGGTGCAACTCGTCATATCTGCTCCAATAAAGAGATATTTCAGGACTGTGTCAAAGCATCTGAAGGAGAATGTGTCTTTATGGGTAACTCGAGCACTGTGAGTATTCTTGGAAAGGGAAATGTCTCTCTTAAACTTACTTCTGGAAAGATTATTGCTCTACAAAATGTCTTGCATATTCCTGATATTCGTAGAAACCTAATGTCTGGTGCTTTATTGAACAAAGCTGGTATCAAGTTAACTTTTGAATCTGATAAGCTTGTACTTAGTAAAAATGGTGAGTTTGTGGGAAAAGTCTTTTGTAATGGCGGGATCTTTGTGCTTGATATTGTGGCTGATAATAAAAATTCTATTACTTCTATTTATATTGCTGAGTCTGTTTCATTATGGCATGCTAGACTAGGTCACATGAATGTTGCATCAGTCAAAAGGCTCAAACAACTTAGTCTAATACCTGAATTCAGCAATACCTCATTTGATAAATGTGAGGTGTGTGTAAAAGCAAAACACCCAAAGAAAGCTTTTAATAAAAATGGGAATCGGTCTTCGGATTTACTTGAATTAATTCATAGTGACTTGGGTGATTTTAAGAACACTATGAGTAGAGGAGGCAAACGCTATTACATTACTTTTGTAGATGATTTTTCTCGATACACCAAACTCTCTTTGTTGAGCACAAAAGATGAAGTTGAGGAAAAATTTCTAATTTATAAGGCTAAAGTTGAGAACCAATTAAATCAGAAAAAAATAAAAAGGTTGAGAACGGATAGGGGTGGAGAGTATGATGGAACTTCCCTGAAGAAATTTTGTGAAGTAAATGGGATTATTCATGAGGTTACAGCACCATACACACCTGAATAAAATGGAACAGCAAAACGGAAAATAGAACTCTCAAAGACATGATGAATGCTATGCTTATAAGTTCAGGTATGCCTACTAACATGTGGGGTGAATCTATATTGTATGCTTGTCATATGCTTAATCGTGTACCACATAAAAGGTTAGATAAAACTTCTTATGAATTGTGAAAAGGTTTCAAGCCTAACTTGAGTTATCTCAAAGTGTGGGGGTGTTTGGGAAAAATAGGGATCCCAAACTTTCAAAGAAGTAGGATCGGGCCCAAGAATGTAGATGGTATTTTTGATGGGTTTAATGGTGCTGCATATAGACTCATTCTTAAAGATGCATATGGTTTTGGTGCATATAAAGAATCAAGAGATGTTGAATTTTTTGAGCACATATTTCCTATGAAAGTGAATAGACAGCCGTGTTTGACCCATGCATCTTCTTCGTCTATATCATGTCCTAATGTTGCATCGTCTTGTGACACTCCTGAGCCTAGAAGGAGTAAACGGGCTAGGACTGAGACAAGTTTTGGATCTGACTTTGTTACTACTTTTTTGATTGAGAAAGAATTTATAGGTGATGAGGAGATAAATACTTTCATTCTTGAGGAAGACCTCAGAACTTATGATGAAGCTATGAGATCAATTGATTCTAATTTTTGGTTAGAAGCCATAAACAATGAAATAGAGTCAATTATGTCTAATAATACTTGGGTTCTATGTGATCTCCCAAGAGGATGCAAAGCATTGGGAAGCAGGTGGATTTTCAAAAAGAAATGCAAACCTGATGGATCAATAGAGAAGTACAAAGCTAGGCTAGTGGTTGGAGGACATCGTCAAAAGAAAGGTATCGACTCTTTCGATACGTACTCCCCTGTGACTAAAATTGCTACCATTAGAGCCTTGATAGCACTTGCATCTGTTCATAATCTTGTTGTGCATCAAATGGATGTGAAAACTGCCTTTTTGAATGACGACTTGGACGAGGAGATATATATGAAGCAGCCAGTGGGATGTGTTGTCCTTGGACAAGAAGACAAGGTGTGCAAACTTATAAGATCAATATATGGTCTTAGGCAAGCACCCTTAGACTGGTATGGAAAATTTCATGAAACCATCACCTCTAATGGCTTTCAGGTAAATGATTCTGATGCTTATGTATATTCCAAATCTGATCTATCTGGTTGCGTGATTATATTTCTATATGTGGATGACATGTTAATATTTGGTACCAATATAGATGTTGTTAATACAAGCAAAGCCTTCCTAAGTTCCTGTTTTGATATGAAAGATTTAGGAGAGACAGATGTGATTCTTGGCATAAAAATTACTAGGAGTTCATATGAGATCTCTTTGAATCAGTCTCATTATGTTGAGAAAATTTTGAAAAAGTTTAATCATTTTGATTGTACTCCTGTGAAAACTCCATATGATCCTAGTATTCACTTGAAAAAGAATAAAGGTGTTAGCGTTTCTCAAGAAGAATATGCCAAGATAGTTGGAAGTGTGATGTTCTTGATGAATCACACCAGACCTGATATAACATATGTTGTTAGTAGATTGAGTAGATACACTCATAATCCTAATCGTGATCATTGGGGTGCTTTGACAAGAGTGTTGAAGTATTTAAAAGGCACCATCAATTGGGGTTTGGATTATCAAAGAACTCCATGTGTGTTAGAAGGATATTGTGATGCAAATTGGGTGTCGGACAATGATGAGATTCAATCTATTAGTGGTTATGTTTTTACACTTGCCGGAGCTGCTATGTCTTGGAAATCCTCAAAACAAACTTGCCATGCTAAATCTATAAAAGAATCAGAGTTCATTGCATTAGAGTTGGCAGGACAAGAAGCTGAATGGCTAAGGTATTTATTTGCTAATATTCCTTTGTGGGGGAAGTCAGCTCCATCAATTTCAATGCACTATGACTCACAAGCTGCAATGGGACTAGCGAATAATCAAGTCTATAATGGGAAGAAGAGACATATTCGCTTGAGGCATGCTATCATTAGAAGTTTGATCAGAAACAATGTGATATCACTCGAGTATGTAAAATCAGAGAGGAATATTGCAGATCCTCTCACCAAAGGCCTTTGTAGAAAATTAGTGTTGGAGTCAGCACTGAGAATGGGTTTAAAGCCTATTGTGGAGTGAATTGTGATGGATACCCATCTTAGAATTTGTCTAAGTTCAATGGGTCAAACGAAATTACAAAAGAACTCATTATATATATATTACTACCATTCCTATTAATGAAGTGATGCAATATTTTTTTATTGTCATATGTGTTAGGCTGAGCTAATGCTCTTAATAAGTTCATAGCCTTGTAAAGGTGGTTTGTGACAATACAAACTTTATAAACTTACCTATGTGAATGTGGGGGCTACGCCCAACCCCCTATGAGAGTCCTTTAGGCTTGGATCTCTAGAGCGTTCACGAAATCCAGGTATAATGTGGGGTTTTCAATATATAAATTGCAAAATTACACCTTGATTTGAGAAAGGTTTCTGTGCGCAAATATGTTCTCACTAACTACTATGAGAGGTTCAAGAATTCTTTTTTCACCTAACATAGTTGTGAGGCATATTTGTATGCATCAGTATCAATTCAAGTCCACAAGACATTGGTACTTAAAAACTGATTATCTATTGCCTATAAAATTATTCAAACTATTTTTTCTTTTAAAACATGTGGGGGAATGTTGGATTTTGTATATTTTATTATTACATTCTTTTAGTTTGTTTCAAAAGAAAATAAATTTATTATTTGAGACCTGTTATTTTTCCTAACTTATTTATTTAAACTAGTGACCTTTGACTCTTTGTTTGCTTGGAGTTACAAGGTATACCAATACAAAAAGCAACCTCGGCCATGGTTTTTGGGGCAGAAAAATTAAATATTACCTTCTCAGATATATAAACTTTTCATGGGCAATGATCAAGGGTAACTTCAATCTATTTCTTTGTACTACACCAAAGAAATAGAAGTCGTGTATTCCTGGAGGTTGATTGCTAAGAGGCCGTGTGTAAGTAACGGAGCAAATTCAACTTTAGGGCAGTGTTCATTCACGCCACGACTATTTCATTTTTTGGTTTACTTCTCATCCTCTCTTACACATGTCCCTCTGCAGTTTCGTGTCATTGTTCAAAGTGTTGTTGCTTGTTGCTGGTACGTATTCACATTAAACTTCTTCCTCTTTATTACATATTTTTCTACTAGTTTTCTGCAGAATTTTATGTAGTAGTAAAGAAGTCCGACAATTGTTTTATATATGATGGGAAATTTTGCAGGGGCATATTCTTGAGCATGCGAGCTGCAAAGGCAGTGACGTTGACCCCAGCGATTAAGGGTTGAACGGTTGGTTGCAAAATGATGTGATGGACTCGCATGCTATATATTATTATGTTGGGTATAATTTACAACTAAACACAATAATGAGGCAGTTATATAAACAATTTAACAAGAATAGACAGATTAAACCAATTAACAAAATAAAACACGAAGGTAGAAACAAGATATATAAATCAGTAACTGTAAATACAAGAGAAAAGATAGAACTTAGCTCTAACAGAAGATTTAAGCATACACTGATAGAACCAATAGAACTGCTGAGTCGTCAAGCCTTGCAAGAAGTCTTGACTGTTTTTGAAAAGATTATTGCCCCACTACGCTGTGTTGGGTTGCAGCAATATCACTTCCAGGATAAAACAGCACAGAGTACTTCGTCCACAGATACGTAGCACTCAACAGCGACTAGCACCTCAGTTCGCCTAAAAAAACCTATGCACTTTATATATGCGAGGTAGGAGAAAGATGCACACCTCAATTTGCCCGACAACCTATGCAATTTATTTTTTTAACTATGCAAGGTACAAGGAAGGGCACTCCACAACTAGATGTGCACGCCTCAATATATAGGCATCTTGAGTTGCTTTTCTCTTATTCTACTCGATGTGGGATGTAGAGTTTTACAAAGAAAATAGAGTTTTGCAAGATGGGTTTTATTTGTTACTTATATTATTCAGATTAAGTAATATTAATATTATAAAATATATAGAGAGTGTTGGTCCCTGATATTGTAGAAGGGGGGTTGAATACAATATCTTAATTTAATCGCGGAATATTGGATTTAAAAATATTATTTTAAATTCACACGAAATATTAATTGTAATGAAATACTGTTCAAGTAAAAGATATAATTTTAACTTGAAAAGTATTACAAAAATTAATAAGTAGAAAGATTATATAACTGTTAAAAAGCTTAGAATGATTTTGACATGAATTGTTCGAGTTTAACAATTATATTCCAAACTTGCACAGAAATCTGTGAATATTACAATGCAGACAAATTTCTGAAATTTGAACTGTTTTTCTGATCTTAACAACTGAAATAATGAGAGAAACTCCTCATATTTATAGAGGTGGAAAACTCAGCATGACTCATCCCGATATGACCTTTTTCAATTAAAATTAACCCTTGTATGACTCATAAAAAGGCTGGGCAAGACTTATAATGGTCGGTATGACTCATATTAAAACTCGGTATGACTCACTGCAAAAGTGCTCGGTATGACTCATTGCAAGTGGCCTCGGTATGACTCATTGCAAGTGGGCTCGGTATGACTCATATTTCAGCAGCTCGGTATGACTCATATTTCAGCAGCTCGGTATGACTCATATTTCAGCAGCTCAGTATGACTCATATTGAATCATTTCTTTTATAGTAAATCAATTCTACTTAATTTAATTAAATAATTTATGAATTAAATTAAATTCAGACTTGAATTAATTTAATTAAATAAATTAAATAATTAACTTAGTTTTAATTGTAGAATTAAAATACTATTAGGACTTATTTAACTCTATAGTCCGCTCCGAGGTCTTTCCGTCTTTTCTTTGTCTTCTGTCATAAAACCACTTGAGCTAACTGAAGAATAAATATTATTATAGATGATACACAAATGTACTGTCTGGTTCATTTGTGTCATTCTAATATATATTCTTCAATTATTAACTTTTAAACTGTGGCCTTCTATCATTCTCATGCTTTACTTCATTATTTCTTTTCTTGGAATCTCTTTGTAGTAGGCACTTGGAATCTTCTGTATCTTCTGAATTCTTCTGAAATACTGCTTCTCCATAAATCCCGACGCTTGAACATATTAATGAACTTCTTCCGGTATAGAGTAGCAACTTCATTAGAACACTTCTGATTTTTGGATTCTTTGTGTCTAGTTGACATTCTTCGTCTTGATTCCTGTTAGATATTTATTATTTACCACTGTTTCTAGATTGAGTTGAGTTGTCATCTAATTATTACAAATAGGCCTAGTCATATGCCTTTCAGAGAGTCTGATTATTTAAATAATCCTTACTCAATATATTTAATATTAATATTAAATAATCAATATAAATAAATCAAATAAATTTGCAATTAAAAGATATAAAGTACTCAATAGCATCATGTGACATAAGCATTCTACTTGCACTAGTAGTTGTAAACAACAGTAACATAAAATGCTATATAAACTTATTATCTTTCCTTTATAAATTCAATGTGGGACAAACCCCACATAACCCATTTCAAACAAGAATCTTCAACTCAATTTCTTTATAGATTCCACTAAAAAAATATCTTAGATCCAAACTTGAAAATGTAAGTCCTCATAGCAAGGAACAACTTCCATTAGTTAGTTTCCGGAAATTACATCAAGAACATATATAAAATATGTCTTAAACTTTCCATTTTCTAACAATCCCCCACAAATCCATACAGAAATGCATATCAGGTTCTTTCATGACTTACTTTTCAGAGTTGGTACCCGTCAAGGTTTGAACCCTCCTAAGTCCTCTACTTCGATGACTACTGGATATAGATGGAATGTTTCACCTTGAATCTTTATCCATTTTTGTGTAACCACACTTCATAGATGATGACAAGTCAAAGGCTATGGTGCTAATCTACGGCTTTGAGACGTTAATGGTCATGTCTCGATCCTGTTCGTTGAATGCTTCAAGGAATAACTCTATCCTCTAATTGCGATCACACAATAACATTCTTTTAGCTGGGCATCTCCAAAGATGTACTACCAACATCTCGTCTCACGACTTGACCCCATTCAGAGTTCTTAAAACTCTTGCTAACTAGCAGTTACAGTACCTCTTGAGGTTTACAGGGGAAAGACTCAGATACGTGAGTATCCAAATAGATGCAGTAGAGGTACTACTGAATCTTCCTCACAACTTGTTATTACCACATTGAATACACTTCGAGGGATCTCCTCTCAAGTGTATTGGATTCCCGCTGTTGATGATTCAAAATGGGTTGTCAGTCACATCCCCAACCTCGACTTAAGGACAACAGCATGCTCAAGTCCCTTAGTCAAAAGATCAACCATGTTATCTTGAGTTTCAATAAACTCAATAGCAATGATCATGTCAGACACCAAACCCCTTATAGACTTTAGTCTAACTTGGACTTGTCTCTTTGTTTTCACATTATACTTCTTACTATTTATCTTATCGATAGTTGTACGACTATCACAATGAACAGCAAGAGCAGGAAGCGGTCAGCTTACTATAGGAATTACAAACACAAGTCCATGCAACCATTCAGCCTCCGTCCCTGTGTCATCTAATGCACACAACTCAGCCTCAAAAGTAGACCGAGTTACAATAGTCTGTCTAGCAGACTTCCAGGATATAACTCCACCCGCAAGGGTAAATACGTATCCAGTCACTCCATTAGAACCAGATTTCTTAGCTATCCAACTTGCATCACTATATCCCTCTAGCACTCCAGGAAACCTCCTGTAATGCAAACCAAGGTAGATGGTGCCTTTTAGATATTTAAGCACTCTATCAAGAGTATCCCAATGAGTCTTGTTTGGACAGCTTGTATATCTAGCTAACTTAGACACAGAAAATAAAATATCTGGTCTAGTACCATTAGCAAGATATTGCAAACTCCCAATAATCTGAGAATATCTTAACTGAGACACAAGAACACTTGACTTATTCTTGACAAGAGTAATTTTTGAATCATATGGTGTGCTTGTGATTCTACAATTTGAATAACCATACTTCTCAAGTATAGATTTCTCTATATAATGAGATTGTGACAAGATTATTCCATCAGCTGATTGAGTCAGCTTGATACCAAGAATCACGTTAGCTGCACCCATATCTTTTATTTCAAAGTGCCTTTTCAAGAAACTTTTTGTCTCGTTAATAATCTCAATATTGGTTCCAAACAACAGTATGTCATCCACATATAGACACAATATCACTTTTTCATTTCTTTTAACCTTATAGTAGACACACTTATCACTTTCATTAACCAAAAACTCCGAAGTCAAAACAGTCTCATCAAATTTTTTGTGCCAGTCTCTAGGAGCTTGTCTCAAGCCATAGATAGACTTGACTAACTCACACATTTTCCTCTCATTACTAGAGGCAACAAATCCCTCAGGCTGATCCATATAAATCTCTTCTTCAAGATCACCACATGTGCAAGGCAGCCCCACACATGAAGATACTTTAAACTAGTCTTTTTACCTTTCCATAATTCATAAGGTGTCTTGTCCATATGTTTCAGAGGGACTCTGTTCAGAATATGGCAAGCCGTATTCAGAGCCTCTCCATACATGTACTTAGGCAACCCAGAATTAATTAACATACTATTAATCATATCTTTAAAGGTTCTGTTCTTTCGTTCTGCCACCCCATTAGACTCAGGAGTGTATAGTGGTGTTACCTCATGAACTATACCATTGCTTTTGCAAAATTCATTAAATGAGGTACCCGTATACTCTCCACCTCTATCAGACCTCAAACGTTTAAGTACTTTGCCAGTTTGTGTTTCAGCTTCATTTTTATACATAATGAATTTATCAAATGCTTCATCTTTATGTTTAATTAAATAAACATGACAATATCTACTACAATCATCAATAAAGGTAATGAAATATCTTTTATTATCCTTAGTCAAAATACCACTAAATTCACATATGTCTGTGTGAACTAATTCTAAAACTTTTGAATCCCTAACAACATTATGAAAGAGTTTCCTAGTTAGTTTAGCAATCACACATACTTGACATTTAGTTTTCTTTTTAATGGCATACTTTGGAATCAACTCTAAATTCATCATATTCTTTAGAACACCAAAATTTAGATGACCAAGACATGAGTGCCATAAATCGGATGATTCAACACAATTTATAGAAGGAACAACATTATCATTAATAAAATTGCCCAAAATAGGCTCCACATTTATCAAAAATAATCCATCAGACAAGTAACATTTGCCAAAAAATACACCAGTATGTGTAATAACTACTTTATTACACTTCAAAGAAAGTTCAAAACCATTTCTAACTAAACATCTTCCACTTATTATGTTTCTACGAATGTCAGGAACATGATGCACTCTAGTAAGGGATAGAACACGCCCAGAAGCAAACTTCAAGTCCACGTTTCCTACTCCAAATACTTGAGCAGCACTAGCATTCCACATCGTCACTGTCAGGCATTGAACCTGTTGATAAGATACAAACAGAGTAATATCAGTACAAATATGTACATTAGCTACAGTATCAATCAACCATTTATTTGACAGATAAGGGTTGTAGGTAACATACCCGTCATTGGTTTCAGAAACAATAGTCTCACCAATAACCATGTTAACCACAGGCCCACCAGTGGTTCCAAGCACAGTATTAGCTTGTGCTACCATATTAGGTTTCTTAGCTTTCTTTGCAGGACAGTCCTTGCTCCAGTGACCAACTTGTCCACAAGACCAACATGGTTTGTTTGCCTTTGGTTTCTTAGCCTTGTTCTTCTCATTTTTAGGCTTGTTATTCTCCTTCTTAGTGACAAACTTTCTTTTCTGTCTAACAGTCACTACGTTCACCTTCGAACTCCCATGTTCAGCAGGTATCACATGTCCCTGTTTGGACTTGTGTTGTTCCTGCACAGAAATGTCCAACATCAAGTTAGTCCAGGTGATCTCTCCTTTCTGTCTTTTCAGGGAGAGAGCAAACTCTTCCCAAGAATTCGGGAGCTTTTCAATCACCGACATGACTTGAAACTTCTCAAGAAGGTCCATTCCAGACTCCTTCAAAGCATGTACCAACATCTCAAATTCCTGCACCTACTCAGTCATGGATTTTGTATTCACCAGCTTGAAATCAAGGAACCTTGCCACACTATTCTTTTCCACACCCTAAGAGTCAGTATTGTGGGTTTGGTCCAGCTTCTCTCATAAGAATTTAGCAGTGAAGGCATCCGATGAATAAACATCGAACAGAGTGTTCGCTAAAGCTGCCAAAATGGCAGCCCTTGCCACTCCATCCTTTTCATCCAACAAAGCATAAACCTTAACAGAGTCAGCTTGCTCTTGATTCACAATAGGAGGATCATACTGCACCACCGGCCATAGGCCTTTAACCGTTAACCACAACTTCATCTTTTTCTGCTAGCGAGAAAAGACAGCACCACCGCTGAACTTATCAGGCATACCTGACAGATTAATAGGCTGTGGGAAACGGTACGTAGCCCAATCAATGGCAGATGCAGTAACCCCGGACCCAGAACCAGTAGTACCAATAACAGGAGTTTCAGTTTCGTTAACCATCTTGTTAATTACAATATATAACACAAATAATCTCTTCAAGATTGTTGGGTATAATTTACAACTAAACACAACAATGAGGCAGTTATATAAACAATTTAACAAGAACAGACAGATTAAACCAATTAACAAAACAAAACACGAAGGTAGAAACAAGATATATAAATCAGTAACTGTAAAGACAAGAGAAAAGATAGAACTTAGCTCTAACAGAAACTTTAAGCATACACTGATAGAACCAATAGAACTGCTGAGTCGTCAAGCCTTGCAAGAAGTCTTGACTGTTCTTGAAGAGATTATTGCCCCACTACGCTGTGTTGGGTTGCAGCAATATCACTTCCAGGATAAAACAGCATAGAGTACTTCGTCCACAGATACGTAGCACCTCAGTTCGCCCAAAAAATTTATGTACTTTATATATGTGAGGTAGGAGAAAGAGGCACACCTCAATTTGCCCGACAACCCAAAGAAAATAGAGTTTTGCAAGATGGATTTTATTTGTTACTTATATTATTCAGATTAAGTAATATTAATATTACAATATATATATAGAGTCTGATTATTTAAATAATCATTACTCAATATATTTAATATTAATATTAAATAATCAATATAAATAAATCAAATAAATTTATAATTAAAAGATATAAAGTACTCAATAGCATTGTGTGACATAAACATTCTACTTACACTAGTAGTTGTAAACAACACTAACACAAAATACTATATAAACTTATTATCTTTCCTTTACAAATTCAATGTGGGACAAACCCCACATAACCCATTTCAAACAAGAAACTTCAACTCAATTTTTTTATGGATTCCACTAAGAAAATGTCTTAGATCCAAACATGAAAGTTTAAGTCCTCGTAACAAGGAACCATTAGTTAGTTTCCGGAAATTACATCAAGAACAGATATAAAATATGTATTAAACTTTCCATTTTCTAACATATTATGCAGGATTTAAGTGGGTGAGTTGTATGACATTTCTACTTGGATATATTAGCATATCAATAGTGAAAATTTGGTGGCTTATGAGTTCTTGTCAGCTGAATGATGGTATACCCATATTTGATTTTATAGTTGAGATATTGTAATGTGAATGATAATATTTATTTTCATAGTACTCATTCAGTAATAATATTCAGAAGGGTATGCACATACTTCCTTTCTTCGTAATCACTTAATCGGATTTTACATGACATACAGTTTAAATTGACTTGCCGAGTCGAGAAGATTACTCTTCTTCACAGTGGTGTTCAAGTTCATAAATCAATCGATATTTTCACACTAATCATTCTAAAAACCAAGTTCAATTTATAATATTTATAGTGGTCTTTTTTCAGTCAAAGTTTTTTTCCGTTAGAAGTGAACTAGTTTTTTAACCCGTACGAGGCAGAATATATATAGATTTCTAATTGAATATTTAGATATTTAACAGGAATATGACTTATTCGAACCATTATTTTTTAAAATATAATTCACCATAAATTATTACTTCCTCTGTTATTTTACCCTTCTATTATCTTATTTTAAGTTGCTTACCAACCTTGGAGTATTTTTCTAAATCACAAGCATAGTTCAAATTTCATTTCTATTAATTCAAACAAAAGCATTTAAGCTCAAACATGTGTGGTTAACTTTAAACACACCACGAAATATGAATTGGATTCTTTCTTGAAACAAAAGAAATCTCAAAGTAGAAAGCTTATACAAACTAAAAATCTCTAGTCCTCACTTGAAGGCAAATATATTCCACTTTTGCTCCAAAGAAATAGGCACAACAATGAAGTTTCTCTTTTCCTTTCTCCCTTGTCTCATCTCCCTATTTCCTTTAATCTCGCTATAAACATGTTCCATAAAATCATATGAGAAACAAATACAACTCTTTATAGCATTGTTCATATAACTTTGGTAAATTATGTCAAATGAACGCTTTGCTTACTTCGGAATATGTTAAGATTGTGTTTGGAAACATGAAATTGATTTCAAATGACCTGAATTGAGTTGTCATTTCAAAATTCTCAAATTTATATTAGTATTTGAATGTTTTGAATTTCAAATGAAAACCAAAACCAAATTCTTTTAATTACCCAAACATGTCATTTGATTAAATCCAGAATTTCAAATGAAATCTAAGTTCCAAACAGGCCAAAACAATATTTATGACTAATTTAGATAGACGTTCATTCTATAGTTAAAACTGCAAAGTAAATTAGTCTACGGACTACAAAATATAATATGATTAGTAGACTCGTGATTTTGGAGTTCGAAAACATGATTTATAAGTAATGTGACCGGTGATTTTTAGCTCGCTTTGACTGTACGTTCAAATGATTGATAGCAGAAATGGTATATTTTATATCATTATTATTAATGTAATTCAAGTGTGGTTAATGTGTGTCTTGTTATTCACTTGATGCTACAAGTGAATCTTATACTCTCAAGTAAACAACTTTAATTGTTCACGTGTTTTTCGTTGTAGTACTTGGCTAGTTTGATCTAAGCTTTAGTGGTCATATAAGAATAAGATGCATGCAGCACAATCATGCATCATCATAAACATTTCTTCTTGTGCTAGCTAGCTTGATGTCTGGTTGAGCAGCAAGCGGAATTCTTATTCATTCATTTTTACTCGATCCAAATGGTTACGGTTATAGTAGATGATGTTGAAAAACAACTGAAAGACATTTTTAATGAATGGGAACTTAGGATTTGCATCCTATTCAGCCTTTTCCTTCAAATTTTGTTGATTTTAGCAGCACCCTTAAGAAGGATAATTTCCCGCAAATGGCTAGATATCCTTCTTTGGTCAGCATACTTACTTGCAGATGGCACTGCTATTTTTGCAGTTGGACTCATCTCAAACAAGCAAAGTGACTTTACGAATCACTGCACTAATGCGCGTACAAGCAATATATTGCCAACCTTCTGGGCTCCTTTTCTTCTGGCACACCTTGGTGGTCCAGATCCCATCACTGCTTTCGCCCTGGAGGACAATGAGCTGTGGCTCAGGCATTTATTTGCCTTGTTTACACAGTGCATTGCTGTGGCTTATGTTTTCTATCAGTCTACACTTAACAACTTGTGGATTCCATCACTGCTTATGTTTCTGTGTGGAATCATCAAGTATGCTGAGCGCACATATGCTTTGTATTGTGCGAGTGCTAATACCTTCCGACACTCCATGCTTACTGACCCTGATCTGGGGCCTAAGTACGCAAAACTCATGGGGGAATACATTTCCAAAAAAGATGCTAATCTCCCTACCAGAATTGAAATGCTTCCGGAGCCAGATAGAGTGATTAAAACAGTCAACAGAATGAAGACAAATAAACTAGAGCCATTGGAAGTAGTGCAGTATGCTTTTCGGTACTTCACTAACTTCAAAGGACTGGTTGTGGATATCATTTTCAGCTTCCGTGAGCGCAACCAGAGCCGGAAATTCTTCCTTGAAAGAACTTCTAATGATGCCTTCAGAGTTGTTGAGGTAGAGTTAAATTTTCTTTATGATGTTTTATTCACCAAGCTTCCTGTAGTGCATTATCGAGTTGGGTTCTGCTGTCGGGCTGTATCTGTTGGTGCTATTGTAACTTCATTGGTGCTTTTTCATTATGTTGATAAAAATCATTTTAAACCTGAAGGATTTGAGATAGGAATTACCTATACTTTGCTTATTGGAGGAATTGTGTTGGAAGTCCTTGCATTTTTCATGCTTGTTTTCTCGGACTGGACAGTTGTGAAGCTCAAGCCTTCTGATCCCCATGAATATCCGTGGGAACGCGTGTTCATTGATTTTATAGTGAGTGCTAATGTCAGAAGAGGGGAGATCATAAGTTGGTTGCTTAATGTTGGTGGTGTCCGTGATAAAAATTCCAAGTCAAAACTCACTGATAGCAGGTGGGCTGAGTCTATTTCAACATACAATTTTATATATTATTGTTTACATAGACGTACAAAAGCATGGGAAAGAATTTATGATCAGTTTGGCATTAGAGCCTTCCTCGATGAGATGGTATATGTGAAACGACGTCCATTGCCTCCTTATATAAAGGAATTCATTTTCAATGAGTTGAAAACGAAGTCGGAGATGGCAGATGATTTAGACACTGCTAAGGAAATATGTTCATCTAAAGGTGAATGGGTACTTCGATTTGCAGGCTACAGCAGCTCTGAACTGTTTCCTTATGTTGCTGATGTTGACTATGACGAGAGCCTTCTTTTGTGGCACATTGCCACTGAAATTTGCTACAATGATAAGGAAGATAAGAAATATATGGACGAGCATGATCAGCCCCCAGAGCATCTTGTTCAAGCCTCAGAACATAGAAGAATCGCCAAGCTAATATCACAGTACATGATATATCTTCTAGTCATGAAGCCTGGTATGATGTCAGCTGTTTCTGGAATCGGACTTATAAGATTTCGTGACACTTGTGCTGAGGCTAACAAATTCTTTGAAAGTGAATTATCAACAAGTGATAAATCAAAGCAGGAGAAGGAGTTACGGACAGTAGCTTGCGAAAGAATTATTAGTGTCAATACAGAAGTCAAGCCAGTTACCATAAAGGGAGATAGAAGTAAGTCAGTATTGTTCGAAGCAGCAAGATTGTCCAAAGAGCTGACAAAATTAAAGTTCACTGAGAAATGGGAGATAATCAGCAAGGTTTGGGTGGAACTGCTATCATATGGGGCGAGTCATATCAGGTCAAACGCTCACGCTCAACAGCTAAGTAAAGGTGGAGAGCTAATGACTGTTGTTTGGTTATTGATGGCTCAGCTTGGATTGGGAGATCAGTTCCAGATCTACGAAGGTCATGCAAGGGCGAAGCTGATTGTCGGAAAGTAGACTAATTAACTATTACCGGCCTATATATATTGTGTGTTTTTTAAATAATTTACTGAATGTTCTGTCCTGTTGCTTTCTTTAGTTTTTAGTTACTTCATTGTCACAATATGATCATAATATTGGAGTGTTATAATGTGTCTAGTTATTTTGTTTGAAATGTTTTTGTGTGTTTTACAGATCTTTTCTGCATTGTAATCTCTTGAGAGGCTGTTTGAATAATATTTCTCCTTTGTGTCAACTGTTACCCTACTATCTGGTTATTTTATTAATTAATTAGCGAAGAAGATAACACCAAGGGCTCGTTTGGCTCGATTGGTTGCCTGTAATCCAGCTAAGTAAGTCCAAGTTCCTGGGAAATTGCATAAGTTACATTATTTGGTTATATAATTTTTAAAATAGACAAGTAACTTATTTAGGGTAACCTAGTTACATAGCTAGACCATGGTTACTTCAAGTTACATCGTTGTTATGTAATATTATTCTCATATTTTGTTTTTTATAACAACTTATAATAATTTTATACATCTTATGATATTTTATAATTAACATATATTTTCTAAACAATATCATTAATTTTTTTAACATCTTTAAAAATTATTTTTAAGATTTTGATATTTAAAATAGATGCATCTCAATTATATAATAGTTTTATATTTTTATATTGAATTATATTTATTTTTCTATTTATTATTATTATATATATATATATATATATATATATATATTCTTAACAATAACCTTACATATTTGTGTTTTTAAGTTAATCTTATGATTTATATTGATTCATATTATAATAAATTAATTTTTTTAGTGTAAATTTTTATCCTTACTTTATAAATATAAAGTCATCTAATTATAATTAATTTTTTTTTTGTTATCATTATTTTTAGAAGAATCTTAATTAATAATTAAATTCGTTTTCTATGAATAAATTGATCATGTCATCCCCAATTATATTTTTTACATAAAATATTTATAAGTTTACAATTAATATCTTTTTCACTTATATTTATATATTATTATTATTATTATCACTATTAGAAATAAAATTTAAAATAATATAATAACAAAAATTGAAGTTACACAGTTATAATCCAAACATGTGTTTTTACTCATCCAAGGAACTTTATCATATAACATAGTTCCCCAATTGCTTGGAACTATAAATTACTTGTGTAACTACAAAGTTTGACAACCAAACGAGGTACAAATGTATACCCAGATGGATGGTCAGGCACTCGGGCAGTGTTGTTGACAGGATAAATCCAAACAATTGCTTTTTTTTGTATGCAAGTACTTTTATTTTCAAAAAGTAATTAAAATTTGCCAAACATCCTCAAGGCGTCAACTTCTAGATAAATATCTTAGTTGTTGTGTTAAAATTTTATTTAGAAAAGTATTTTGAGATGATATATATTAATTAATGATGTGGTATATATAGGAAAGTCAAATTGATTATTAAATAAAGGGATAAATTTTCTCTCACAAAAAAATTAAAGGTAAAGAGAGAAATAATTGGAGCAAGTAATTTGGACAAAAATCTCTAAATTTATTCACGTGGCACTAATATAGATAAGAGTTCTTATGCATTGAAGATGATGTAAGAATGAGATCACGCATGACCCGATTTATTTTACATCTCATTCATCGAAGATACTCTAAGAATGAGAACATGTATTTGATCCAATTTATTTTGTGTACATGTATTATCTTTTTATAGTATATTAGTATAGTGCAAAATATAAAATAATTAAAATTATGAGATAGAGGCGGTATAACTTTGACATGATTTTTGCTTTTAACTTCATAAAAAAGAATATTAACCTTTGCTCGTGATAATCAATGTGAATGACATGCTATAGGAGTATAGGTAAGAGTTCCGGGCATTATGGGTGAATTTACATTCTAGTCAGAGTGAAGCGAGTTATGTTATCAAATGGGAGTATTGTAAAAAATAAACTTAGGGGCACAATTTTTTTTATATATATATAAATACGAATATAAAATTAAAATTAGGGGTACAATATTGAAATACTAAATCATTCAAAATTAAAATTTATTGAGTTTTATCTCCATTCGAGTATATCACAATAAAGATAAAATGGATTGTCCATTATATCCCTTGAGAACGATATGCTTCCAAATTTTAATTATGAAAGAATGATGAATGATTTTACCGGTAAAACTTATAAAAATAACTTTTCAAAAATAATAAATTATATATATTTTTATATTATAATCCGGCCCAAAATTTTAATTGACTTTGGGTTTCAAAATTTTCAGGGTTGAATAATTTAAATTATGCTTTAGTTTTACACCTGCATTGCGCAACTCCTTCTTGCATTATTGGGATTTGGGTGCATGAGCGATTTCCTACATGCGGATGAGCCTGCCTTCGATTCCATCTTTTTCTTTGGCGAAGAGTTCGACATGTACGTTCCAGTCTCAGTAACACTACCCTGCTGCAATACAGCCTCTACAGACTACATTAGCCTTCCTTATGGTTGATAGGTGGCAGGCAATAACAAGTGTTGTCCTCACAATGAGAAACCGGTTATGTGGCTCAGAGTCTAATGCTCTGGTTGCCTCATGCTTCTAAAACAAAGATTGCTGGATTTTAAAGCATTTTTCTTGCTATGGCTATTCACTACTACTGTCCACCTGAGAGTTGTAGTCCCCTTTTTACTACCTGCAACTACATTTAAACTAATCTTTCTACCAACATACATTAGTATGAAGACGAGAGATCTCCTTAATTGGTCCTGTTTTTAAGAGATATAGGACTAAGCGGTAAAACAATGTTGCACATACATGCAAGAAGTAAGCTCTGTCAATGCTCTTCACCCTAGATTTGGAGTTGTAGTTTTGGAGGAATATTTAAACATTTGATCGATGTAAGTCCATTAGTCCATAATAACTTAACATGTGTTTTTGTGTCAGGCATATATTTGGATTGTTGACCTTTCGAGGGTAATGTTACAAATTCTTTTGTGCAATTGAATCAGATATGAGATTATAAGTTTGGACAAGTCGAATATAAAATATTGTGCAACCAAATGAAGATCAAATAACGCTGGTGTTTTTGGTACAATTACACCCCCTTGAATTCCAGAAACACATCTATATTACGCACAATTTCAGTGTTATATTTATTCAGTTTTTCAAAAATTACATCCATAATAAGAAGAGTATAGGCATACTTATTCTGAAACTCAATGCCCCTGCCTTGTTATAATCTAGTAAGTTCAAGTTGTGTGATATCTTAACTTAAAAAATTTATTTACTCTTTTAGCAGATCAACGATCACATTGGTGGGTACCCTCAATGTTGGAAAGTTGGTAAGTATGTTAGGTAAGGCTTCTACAAACAGTATGGTTAAAGTTGGAAAGTATGAGATTGAGAAATTCAATGGGAAGAATGATTTTTTCTGTTGGAGGATGAAGTGTTTCAAGTGTGGTGAGTATGGACACTTTAGAGCAAATTGCCCCAACAAAAGGGTAGTTTGGAAGAAGAACAAGAACAACAATAATACCGGAAAAGTACATGAGAAACAAGAGGTTGGTTATGCTTCAGAAGAAGGGGCAGTGATGATTGTCATTCTGTCATTTGTGAAGGAGAAATCACTAATAGGTGGATTCTTGATTCTGGTTGCTCTTATCATATGTGTCCGAACAGAAAGTGGTTTACTACTTATAGAAGCGTTGAAGGTAGAACAGTATTGATGGGGAATAATTATTCTTGTAAAACGGTGGGACTTGGTTTGTTAAGGATTAGGATGCATGATGGAGTGGTAAGAACATTGACAGATGTGAGGCATGTCCCTGAATTGAAGAAGAACCTAATTTATGTTGATGCTTTGGATTTTGATGGGTGTAAGATTATTACTTGGAATGGGGAAATGAAAGTTGTTTGTGGTTCTTTGGTAGTGATGAAAGGTATTTGTCATGGGAATCTTTATGCTCTTTTGGGTACAACGGTGACCGAAAGTACAATTGTTGCAGTAACTAGTAGTGGTGGAGACCCATGTGAATGCATTCAGTTATGGCATAAGTAGCTTGGGCATATGTCGGAGAAAGGTCTAAATTATCTTGGTGATGAGGGCTTGTTGAAGAACTTAAAAAAAGCTTGCATGGACTTTTGTGAGCATTGCGTTATGGTAAAGCACACCGGGTTCAATTCAAGTCAAGCAAACATAGAAGCAAAGGTATATTAGACTATGTGCATACAGATGTTTGGGGTCCAGCTACAGTCACTTCTAAGGGAGGTTCAAGGTATTTTGTCACCTTTGTTGATGATTATTCTAGGTATGTTTGGGTTTACTTTATTAAATATAAGAATGAGGTACTTAGCAAAAAAAAATAAAATAAGAATGAGGTATTCAACACATTCAAGAAGTGGAAAATAATGGTTGAGAAAAGAACTGACAAGAAATTAAAAACACTGCGATCTAATAACGGTATAGAGTATAAAGATGGTGTTTCCGAGGAGTATTGTGACCAGGAAGGCATTGTTAGACACTGGACAATCAGAAAAATACCACAGCAGAATGGGGTTGCGGAAAGGCTGAATCGCACATTGAGAGAAAAATCAATGTGTATGCGATCCTATGCTGGTTTAAGGAGAGAATGGTAGGCAGAGTCAATTGCTACGACTCGCTATATTGTCAAGCGATCACCTCATACATCTTTAGATGGAGATGTACCTTATAAGGTATGGTCAGGAAAACATGCAGATTATGGAAGACTTAGAATTTTTGGGTCTACAGTCTACTATCATGTTGACGAAGGAAAACTTGATGCGAAAGCCAAGAAGGCTATTTTCTTGGGGTATGCAACATGTGTGAAAGGTTACCTTCTTTGGTCTGTTGATGATTTTAAGTTCATAATCAATAAAGATGTAACGTTTGATGAAGACTCTATGATAGCATTGCCAAAAGCTAAAGTGGTTGCTAGTAAAGACATTGAGACTTCTAAGACACAGGTGATTAAGATAAAATCTAAAGATCATTCTGGTTCTAGTCGTGTTCAATAGGAAGATCATGGAGACACTTATGATGATGGGGATGATGAGTTTGACAATAAAACCATTGAACAAGAAAATATGCAGGCACGCGAACATCAACAGTTCAAGGATAGTTTGGTTTCCACTAGGCCAAAACGAGCATATAAAAGGGTTCAAAAGCTTGGGTCAGATAAGCCTTTGAAGCACTACGGGCAGGTTAATGCAGTAGAGTATACACTTTCGGTGAAGGATGATGAGCCTATTTCCTTCAAATAAGCTATTCTGAATAGTAATAGTAAGTTGATACTCAAATAACTTGTGTCAGTGATAGCATTCATAAATTTCATAATGTAACTCATTACATTCTTTATCAAGTAAATAAATATTATCTTCCACACTCTATATTTGAAGTTTGATGTAAACAGACATGGCTTAAACAAGGATTAAGAGGGGTCGATCTTGATAAATTCTGAAGTTTAAGGGGCTGAAATCTCAAAATCAGAAGTTGCAAGGGTTAAAACTGTCAAATTTTGGAAGTACAGGGACTGTTGAGTAATTTTCTAAAACTGTGAGGGGCTGTTTTGTAATTCTGCCAAGATGAGGGAGCAGTTTATAATTTTTTGGAAACGCCAAGGACTGGTTTGACAAATTCTGGAAAGGCAGGGACTAGATCTGCAATTTTTGAAAATTCTTCCGTACTAGACTGCAATTTTGCACAAACCGTAAAGATAAAAATTAGGGTTACCCTTTATTTGTATCTTGCCAGCCTCCTTTTCAGTTTTCAAGGCTGTTTTCTATTTTTTTTTCCTTCAAACTTCTACTTCAGATTTGTCTGACTACTCTTTTTCCTTGATGAACAGTGAGTGATTTCCGGCTGTGACTAGTAGCTTTTCTGGTGATGAATAGTAACATGATGAACATTTTTTTTTTGCGAAATTCAAGATCTCCCAACAATTCAGAAATCGATGGTGAAACCTAAGCTCTAATACTATTTTGATGCATGACAACTCGTAAAATATAGATACGATACGATAATAGATTTAACTTGGGTGAATGAACCGCAGAACACCACTACCTTAAGGATTTCTCAATCGCAGAAAGGAGAAAAGCTATGGATCGCAATCCATAAAAGAGACTCAATTCAATATTTCAATATATTCCAATAATCAAGTCTAATTTAATATATGAGGATTACAATACTTATATAGAGAAGAGAAAATCTAATCAAATAACCTAATGGACTATGGTCCCTTAACAATTGGGTTTATTATAGATAAACTACTTATTTAATAATTTAAAAACTTGGTCTTTTATATCTTTTGATATCTCCTTGAACTTGAGATGATGTGTTCTATCTTGCTCGAGTACCAAGTGATTTCATCTGGATCTAATTTTGAAATCATCTATTGATGCCTAGTTGCCTAGGGTGATATTGATTAATACGTCAGTCGATTATTATTAGGCATTACTAACACATTTGAATGCAGCTCTTTGGAGTTGCCTATCTTGGACCATTTGGCCACTATTATCATATTTTGCTGGACAAACTTTTCAAGGGGAAGAAAGACCCCTCGACAGTCGGTAAAAAGGTGATTTATGTATTTTTTTTCAAAGAAAATGAGTGCATGTAATATTTGAAGAGTGAGGTTCGAGTTTTGAGGTTTAGCAATCAGGCCGCAGACAAGCTTAACGGATAAGGATCATCTCCTAGGAGCACGTTATTCAGACACTATATGGACTCTAAGGGGATGATTACTACTTGTTATCATCTATATATATGGTTTTGCTTAAATAAGAATCCACACTAATGTGAGATATAAGATTTAATCATAGCGGTTCATTTTATAAAAAAATTAATCTAATCTAATGGTCCAGCAAAGTGCACCCACACTACTAACCTACATCCTCAAACACAATAACTTGACTTCTGCTGACGTCGTGATGATGTCATAATTAGTTTTTTAATTTTTTAAATTTTTTTGGGAAAAATTTGGGGGGGGGGGAATTTTATATATTTGACATGATGCTGTTAGCATGGTGATTTTCTGAAAAAACAATCATCAGAATTCTATTTTCTTTAAAACCAGTGAATTTCTTGAGAAACAAATCACCGGATTTTAACAAAAATCATCATGATGACATCATCATGATGTCAACATGACGTCATATATAGAAATTCAAAATTTTTTATTTTTAAAAAAAAAAATATTTATGACGTCGGCATGACATCATAATAGTGATTTTTCCCGCTAATATCGTACTTGATGATTATTTGTGTAGAGATGAGTTACTTGTATTACATCTCATATCTCACACTAATTAGTATTTTCTAATTGGAGTATGACCATATATATATATATACACATAGATTTTTTTTAATTTTCTTCTCACTGATGTAAATAACTCATTCCTTGAAAAATATATGTATAATTCATTTAAATTCTCTCATAGTTATTTAATTTTTACTATTTTACATAAATTACAACACTCATCATGTCTAAATCATAAAACAAAATTTATTTAACAAGATTAAACAAGATTATTCTTTATTTATCAAGCATATTGTTTATGTACTCGTATTATAGTTTTCATATATCTTAATTTCAATATAAAATTTAAATATATTATTATAATGCATAAATTCATATTTCGTACAAATCCTCTGCAATATTTGTATGTTTTACAATAAAATAGAATAATAATATATTTTAAACAGCCAAAAGAAGAAACGCGTACATCTCTGCCTAGTACTCCCTCCGTCGCATTGAGAAGTATACATTTATCATGGGCACAGAGACCAATGCATCTATTAAAAAATGAGTAAGGTTAGATAAAAAATGGATAAAGTGATGAGATCTATTAATATTTAATAATAAATTTGAGATAGTGGAAGAAAGTAGTGGGTGTAATAGTATTTTTATATTATGAATTTGAGATAGTGGAGGAAAGTTAATGGGTGTAATAGTATTTTTTTATTATTAAAACTTTATTATTTTTAAAATGTATACAAATGAAAGGGACATTCAAAAAAAAAGTATATACAATTGAATGAGACAAATGGAGTATCTGTTAATGGAATACCGTTACCAAGTAGCAGTACGAAATACTGTCACAGTCTTACATGTATAGCTGTTTGTTTTGTATTGCAGATTTACATTACATATTTATATACCGTAATTAGTGTCTATTTGGGGTACATTTTTAAAGTAAAATGTACTCGACTACTGTGCTGCTGTCAGTTCACCCAACCGGTCTGGCCCACTCTTTTATCAGGGATCGGATTGGTTTTCCTAATTGTGTCATTTCATGGCCCGCCACTTTATCATTTATAGGTTAGAAATGCAAACTTTTATTGGAAATTATGAGTAATCCATTTTTACCAGCACTGTAATCTTTTAACGATTAAATAATCACTTCCCAAGTCGAGATCCGGTCACAATAGTTCATTTCTTTATTAGTAGTAGTGTAATAGAAATTAAAAATTTCTCGTATTTAAAAATTTCTCGTATTTATTAAAAAAAATCTCGTAACAGTCCTTCCCTGCGAACGATATCCCTCCAAAATACTCGACAACAAATTGGCGCCGCTGCCGGGGAAGGCAACAATATTGATTTTGAGTTAATTGTTTCTTATAGTTTAGATTTTATCTTTGTACATATTCTTTGCTTTGCTTTTTTTTTTTTGGTGTGTCTACAGGTTACTTTGAGGTAGACAACTGAAGATCTTTGAGTTGAGGAGACATGGATAACAATTTTGGTTGGAATAATGCTCAGAACTTTTTCAGTGATCAAGAACGATATCAAGACTTCAGTCCTTATCAAGACTTTAATGCTTATCAGGTGTATTCGTTCTATGCTGAAAACTCATATTATGCTCCATACCCTCATAATATAGATTTTTCATATACCTTAGAAAATCAATATCATGATTCATATATATGCAATGGTGTTGATAAGAGCTTAATTCAATCTAAACCTTCTTTGTTTTCTTTGGGACTTTTTAAACACTTTGATGACCCAACTTTTGAGATTGCTAATAAGAATAATATTCCATGTGCAGTAGAGTCGCCAGCTTGGTATGAGGAGAATGCTAAAAGAAATAGTTTTATTATGGAAGTTCAACTTGTGATGCATAACGGTTGTCTTCAAGTTCCTCCTTGTGTCAATTTTCCGACTACATGTGATTCTTATTTAGCAATTGATGAAAATTTCGTGTCTGATGAACCTACTTGTTTAGTTGATAATTGTCCCATGCGTGATATTGATAAATTGGATGAGGTTGAAATTCTACCATATTTAAAAGATAACAACGTGCTTAATGAATTGGTAGAAGATGTGAAATTAGATATTGATGAGTGTCCAATTATATTTGAGAAGGTAATTGAGATTGATAAATTTGAAAATCTTGTTTTGGAATATAAGGATCCAATTTGGGAGGAGTTTGTGAGTCATACTTACGTTTCTTATTCTGACGACTTTTCTAACTATTTTAATTTTTCTGAGTTTCCTAAGCAGGTAATAATCATAAAAATTATCTCTTATTTTTATGGATCAAAGGTATGTTTGCACATCAAAATTTTAATGCTTATTCGTAGGTATGTGCATCTATTTGCTTTCTCACCTCATTAGTTATGCTAGTTGAATGTATATGTCGAGCTAACGACGTTAAAGAAGCGCTTCTTGGGAGGCAACCCAAGATTCTATTATTAGTTTTTTTTTAACTCCCATAGGTTACCTTGATGTATTTGTTTTAAGTGGTGGTCACAGGTGCTAAAGTAAAAAAAATTCGCAGACATTTTTCTGGTTAAATCAGCTGTCTTGTTTTTCCGTTTCCTGGAATTTCAACGGTTGGATCGTCCTCAATTTTGGACAGCATCTTCCTTGCTCAAATATCTAAATTTTGAACGGTGGAGATCGGATTTGGAGTTCCAGAAGTCAGTTTGTTGAGAACCAGGCAGAGATATGTGTGCCCACGGGCAGGATTATGCTCCCCGTGGTGCATCGACTTGGACTTGATTTTTGTTAGATGGAGTCACCACACTTCACTTCTTCTTCGAACGACACTTCATGCGTATGCATAGGGGATAATTTATATTTTTACTCTCACTTTGTGCAATGATGTTCTTGCTACTTGTTACAGGACTTAAGGATGATTTTTTTTAAGACTCTATTGACATGTATGTGCTGCCACAAGGCTATAAAAATTCTGCTACTTTGGGAATTTTCTTTTGCAACACTACTCTAGCACACTAGAGTAGTTTGGCTGATTGGCATGTTCATGCAAGGGGTTAGCACACTCACGCAGCACCTTTATGATGAAACTGTATAGTTTTGGCAATTTGGCATGCTCCTGCAGATTTCTCGCACGTTCATGCTGACCCAACTTTGATGCTTCGGTGGTAATTCTTAATTTTGGCATGTTCATGCCAACATCAGTGCATGTTCATGCACACAGAGGATGTTGCAGCACGTTTATGCAGAGGATTCAGCACTCTCACGGTTGTGTTTTGTCATTTTAGCATGTTCATGCCCACTTATAACATGTTCATGCAGCGTTTCAGTTTCTTATCAGCACATTCTAGTAGATGATACAGCATGATCATGCTTTGTTTTAGCACTCTCATGCAGGGGCCTATTTGAAGCTACTATAGTATTTTTGAAATTCAGCAGGTTCATGCTAAACACCTAGCATGTTCATGCAGAAAAGTGGATTCATGTCTGACACGTTCATTCCATCATTTGGCATGTTCATGCCACGTCTATGCATGTTCATTTACAAACAGAAGTCAAAGTCGCACCAAGCACAGTCATGCTTTGTGAATTCAGCATGTTCATGCAAAATTGCAGCACTCTCATGCAGAGCCAAAGACTCATCAAGGGACTTCATGGAATTGCTAATGCATTAGGGGAGTATTTCTAACTTTTCTTTGTATATTAATTTTCTTTTCTTTCTTTCTTTTTGTATTTTTTTAGAATCTTTTTAGATTTTTTCCTTTTCTTAATTCATTAAGGACAATGAACCATTTAAGTGTGGGGATGTGTTCTCAATATTGTAATTTATGTATTTTTTTATTCTAGCCTTATAAATAATTTGATGATAATGTGAAATGCATGCTTAGGATTCATGTTTAATTTTAAACATTATTGCATTGCATAACATAACATGATCTCATATTAGTAGTAGTCCAAGTCAGTAACTTATGATGATATTATGTGTAACTTATTTTTTATTATATCTTGTTATCATTTAATAATATTATTTGCGTAGTGTCATTAGTGCAGAGTATATTTCTTTACACGAAATTATTATGCTCTTTGAATTGAGACTTAGACATACTTGTATCTTGAGGGGTAGCCGCTTGTTGATGATTCAAATTTTGACTATTCCCTTTTGATCTTAGTACGTAGCATAAGTTTAAGGGAGACATGGGATGTAAATGTCTAACAAAAAAAGGGGTAAACAAAGTATCAAGTACTCCTTTGAGATCAATGGGTGGCAAATGCAATGTCATATGAAAGGGACGATCCATGTACATGTGCTGGTATTAAGTGCAGTTGTACTAGAAATAAAATTTTCTTGGTGACTTTTCACTGCCCTTGGTTACTGGAGAATTACTTGACTTCAAGAAGAAAAAAAAAAGATGGTGAAGTCCTATGGTGGTCGTAACTCACTTACCCTGAGAAGCGTCCCGACCTTAGACTGAGCAATAAAAAGAATGCCTTGTAGCAGAAAAAGAAGACATAGAAATCCCTTGTTAAACTTGAATGATGGCTAGTTCTAAGTAATAAAGTGTTTAAGATCTATTCTAGTACTCAACTTGGGAGCTATTAACTCGCATGATTTGTCGTGTTGAAACTTGTTTGTCTATATTCTTGGTTTAGAGAGCATGTTTTTAAAACTAAGCATACACGCACGCTCTGTACATGTGTTTACTATGTGCTGATATTATGTTGTGAGCTTGATGTATCCAAACTTGTTGCATATTCTGAAGATTATTGTTGACTTGACATACACTATTATGTTTGGGATCTTTTGCATTCTCATTCATGTAGTTGCATTCATTTAGATGCATTCACATAGATAGTATAGTCTTCCATTGCACAAGGACATGCATTCATAATTGTCATCTATATTATTTATATAGATTTTATATAAATATATATATATTTATATATTTATATATAATCCTCATATTTATATAAATATATTCCTCATATTTATTATATTTTGCATTAATTGGATGTTTATTAATTAGATTTTAATGTTTTATTGTAGGAAGCAAGGAAATCCTAAACTTGGAAGAATTGGAGATTAAAGAGTCCAATTTGGAGCTAAATTAGAATTAAATTCGGAATTGATGGGCTGCGCACACACGGTTCACTATTTGGGCCATAACTTGAGTTCTAGAAGTCAGAATTGGGTGATTTTACAGCCCACGCGAAGATAATAGAAAAATCTATAATTCAGAGGTGGCCCAATACACATATTTCAAGTGAAGCAGCCCAGAAATAGGCCTGCACAGCTGACTACGAATTTTATATTATAATTCTATCTCGTTTAGGAAAGTGAGTCTTGTTTTCTTGGAAACCATTAAAAACACTTTTATATTAGGGTTTGAAAAATAATTAGTGGCGGCCGTGTATTACCTAGAGCGAGAATCGGAGAGAAAACTCGGAGAGAGACTTTGAGCAAGGATTGAAGGGATTCACTCCAAGTTCCAAAGATTTTAACTCTATACTCTTGTAACCATGGTTTTCATTATTAATATATGTTTGTTTTCTTTCTTTGCTATGAGTAACTAATTCTCTAATCTGGGGATTAGGTAGTATTCATTGGTTTGCGATGTTTGTTTAATATTGTATTGTGATTTCTCTGCTTTGCTAATCTATCATACTGTGCTTAACACAATTATGGGAGTAGCTAACCTTTAATTGTATCTGTAGGGGTTATTAACGAATCGGGAGATGAGTTGTAATTCTAGTTCATGATATGATAGACATAAGTCAAATATTTAACTGGGAGATTAATATGTGATTTATGAGACTGAAAATCCTTGGATTTTGGTAGCTTATAGTTGTACCTCAATTGATCATGGGAGTGACGGTTAAGGCATAATTTTAAGTATTATATTGTATCTTGGGAAAGAACATTATAAACTTTAGAAGGATTGTTTTTAGCAGAGTAAGAGACTTGTATGTCGCAATTGATAGACATTCATCAATGCTAATGAAGAATCCTATTTCCTGGATTGCTTTTTATCATCGTTAATACATAAATTTTATTTGTTTATTAGTTTAATTTAGTTTATAAACAAAAACCAAAAATCATTCTTCTCACTTCTAGATTATAAGAGATAATATACTTGAAATTGATATTGATAACAGTCCTTCCCTGCGAACGATACCTACTCAAATACTCGACAACAAATTGGCGCCGCTGCCGGGGAAGGCGACAATATTGATTTTGAGTTAATTGTTTCTTATAGTTTAGATTTTATCTTTGTACATATTCTTTTCTTTGCTTTGTTTTTTTTTGTTTTTTTTTTGTGTGTCTACAGGTTACTTTGAGGTAGACAACTGAAGATCTTTGAGTTGAGGAGACATGGATAACAATTTTGGTTGGAATAATGCTCAGAACTTTTTCAGTGATCAAGAACGATATCAAGACTTCAGTCCTTATCAAGACTTTAATGCTTATCAAGTGAATTCGTTCTATGCTGAAAACTCATATTATGCTCCATACCCTCATAATATAGATTTTTCATATACCTTAGAAAATCAATATCATGATTCATATATATGCAATGGTGTTGATAAGAGCTTAATTCAATCTAAACCTTCTTTGTTTTCTTTGGGACTTTTTAAACACTTTGATGACCCAACTTTTGAGATTGCTAATAAGAATAATATTCCATGTGCAGTAGATTCGCCAGCTTGGTATGAGGAGAATGCTAAAAGAAATAGTTTTATTATGGAAGTTCAACTTGTGATGCATAACGGTTGTCTTCAAGTTCCTCCTTGTGTCAATTTTCCGACTACATGTGATTCTTATTTAGCAATTGATTCTTATTTCCGACTACATTAGAATCAGATCATAGCTTATAGCTTGTAATAATCTTATATCATTTCCACCAACATCTTACGCAAGTCCTTAATTTGCTTTGAAACATGTGACCAGCGATTTTGATCAATTATGAAATTTGTACCCATCAATTTTTTAACATCAAGCAACTCCGGTCATAGAATTCCAGCCAATCTTGTTGTATAGTTTACTCCAAATGGCTGTTCTCCATAGATATCTGCATAGGCGGAAATGATGGCCTTTGTGACTTTTGTTATACAGTCAACTGTAGAACGACCATTAGTTGTAACTTCTTCTGTAAATATGAGAGTTCCATGTATAATCCTGGAATAGTTCAACTAATATTGGAATATTGAGATTGAGAATTTATGTATAACGAAGGATAAAACCAGAATTGAAGACAAAAATTAAATAAAACATCACCTGATTGATTGGGAGAAAGCGTTTTCCATCTCTGACATTTGGATGAAGTCCCTCGTAGCACATGAGTAAAAATCTCCTTTACATGTTTCTAACATATTTTGCACACACAGCAGAAACCGAGTAAATGAAACACGAATCATATATATTACTACATATAGCATATCAGAATAATTATTGACAAGGTGAGACAGATAGATAGATAGATATGTGACAAGAGTGTTCCAATGACCAATCATAATTAAGTTTTCCATATATGTGTGTGTCTATGTATGTGTGTATATAACTTTTATAATGAAAATCTACAAACTTTTGAAAATAAGTAAATTATTTAAGGTTCTGCAAATAAATTAATATTTAAATAAATGTTTTATTGTGGTTCTGCAAATAAACTTACGGTTCTGCATCATTTATTTTTCATTTTTTATTATGGTTATACAGAAATTAGTAAACGTTCATGGTTTTCACAAAAGTTTGCATTTGAAGGTTAGCTTATATATATATATATAATAAGTTCAGAATCAGAATCAGAATCCTCTAATGAAAAAGAGGATTTAGAATTGGTTAATGATACCACATCGGAATCATCATCCCCTGACAATAAAGATTGTCAGTGTAATGAACTTAGTTATTAGAAATCTATAGTAGAGATGAATGGATTAAATGTCATCACTTCAAATGAAAAAAAGCTATAGAGGCCATAGATTCTATCAAAGATCTCGAATTAAAACAAAAAATGAATGAAGTTTTAATTAAAAAAATAAAGAAAATTCTAATTAAAGAATCTCCTTTAATCTGATAAGGTGCTGTAGTTATTAAAGGAGATTCTTTATTCTTTTTAATTAAAATTTCAATCATTTTTTGTTTTAATTCGAGATCCCTGATAGAATCTATGGCCTCTACCGCCTTTTTTTCATCTGAAGTGATGACATTTAATCCATTTATCTCTACTATAGATTTCCAATAACTAAGTTCATTACACTGACAATCTTTATTTTCAGGGGATGATGATTTCGATGTGGTATCATTAACCAATTCTAAATCATCTTCTTCATTATAGGATTCTGATTCTGAACTTATTATATATATATATTGGCTAACCTTCAAATGTAAACTTTTGTGAAAACCATGAACCTTTACTAATTTCTGCATAACCATAATGAAAAATAAATGATGCAGAACCATAAGTTTATTTGCAGAACCACAATAAAATATTAATTTATTTGCAGAACCTTAAATAATTTACTTATTTTCAAAATTTTATAGCTTTTCATGATAAAAGTTATATACACACACATACATAGACACACACATATATGGAAAACTTAATTATGATTGGTCATTGGAACACTCTTGTCACATATCTATATATCTCACATTGTCAATAATTATTCTGATATGCTATATGTAGTAATATACATGATTCGTGTTTCATTTACTCGGTTTCTGTGTTGTGTGTAAAAAATATGTTAGAAACATGTGAAGGAGATTTTTACTTATGTGCTACGAGGGACTTCATCCAAATGTCAGAGATGAAAAACGCTTTCTCCCAATCAATCAGGTGATGTTTTATTTAATTTTTGTCTTCAATTCTAGTTTTATCCTTCGTTATACATAAATTCTCAATCTCAATATTCCTATATTAGTTGAACTATTCCAGGATTATACATGGAACTCTCATATTTACAGAAGAAGTTACAACTAATGGTCGTTCTACAGTTGACTGTATTACAAAGGCCATCATTTCCGCCTATGCAGATATCTATGGAGAACAGCCATTTGGAGTAAACTATACAACAAGATTGGCTGGAATTTTATGACCGGAGTTGCTTGATGTTAAAAAATTGATGGGTACAAATTTCATAATTAATCAAAATCGCTGGTCACATGCTTCAAAGCAAATTAAGGACTTGTGTAAGATGTTGGTGGAAATGATATAAGATTATTACAAACTATAAGCTATGATCTGATTCTAATGTAAGAATTTATTAGACTTGTAGGAATTCTAATGGACTTGGAAGGATTGTCATTTCTTTGAGGACTCTTAGTATTTAAATAAATTCTATTTCTAGTGTTTTTGTATTATATTGATTTATCCAAAGAAACTGCAATTGTTAAGTAAACCGCAATAGGGGATGTGGTGTGAGCACCCAACTGTTACAAGTATAAACGGTAATACTGATATGAGGGTGATTAAAGAAAAAGTAATTCTTTTTCCCTTCGGAATAAAAGTTTTTTCCTTTTGTTTATTCTTGGCATAAAAATGCCTCTTATAATTTTTTTATAAGGTTTTTCATAATATTTTTGTCCTTTATAAGATTTATACTTCTTATAGACCATTTTTTGTTTCCCTTTGACTTTATGAGCCTCTGGAGGCCTAAGAGATTTTCCGAAAGCAAATTGCTCACAGAATTCACCAATCTGGTGTTTCTCTGAATTTTTTTACTTTTTTAATTGATTTTTTAGCTTAATGTCATTACATAAAGCTAATCCTTCATTTATACAACTACTTATGAGCTGACCATAAGTTAGGTCGGAATAATTAATATTTATTCCATCATTTTTTATTCTTAATGATTGCCTTACTTTTTCAGCAAAAAGATGAGGAAGACCGTCTATAAATTTAGACTTCCAATGGGTAGAATTAGGGTTTGATAATTGATAAACCCTAGATAAGAAAATATCCTTATACCATCTAAAATGTGTCAATGACGGACACCTAAGGTTCTGGAGAAGTGTTTGTAATTTTTCTCCTATTGGAACTGCAGTTCCAACGAAATGTTGTAATATAGAAAGACACAATGTATAAACTGCATCTTCTTTTCCAGTTGGTATTACTGCCTGGTTTTCAGGATTATTTGGTTCGATTTTAACCAATTTCTTATGATTCATAATTTCACTTCTTTGAGAATCAGTAATATAATGATCCCACCTACCCCTAAGTTGACCCACAAATCCTGTGGTTATAAAAGGCGCTATCGCTATTTCCATGCTGTTTACAGACAGTTAAATACATAATAATTCTATGTATTACATCTACAATTTGTTTATCATTTAAACCATTTATATTCCATTCATAAATGGCTTTTCCCGAGTAGGAATTTTGAAAAGGTTCTGGTTCTTCAAAAAGAAGATCCTGAGGAGAAGGTCTCCTATAATAATATTTATCAAGAGGTTTAGACGCATATATAGGATTAATCTCTTTATTAACGTCTAATTCTGTGAACATATTTGTTAATTGATTAACATCATCAGATATTTCCGAGGAATTATCACTAGAATCTGCTTTTAAAGATTCTTCCTCTTGTGATAAAGCCCTAAGGTGTAAATCATTTAATTTTTGTTATAATTTTTTTTATAAATTCACTATTATTAGTTTCCATTTTAAAACATGTTATTGAGGTTGGAGGTTGAATCATAGGAGTTTCTTTAGGAATGGGCGAAGTCGTTCCGATCTGATTAGATTTTTTTAATTGTTCTAATTTGTCAACAATCAATTGTTGTTGAGCCATTTGTTTTTCCATATTTTTATGGATGGATTCTAAATCTTTTTCTAACGATATCATTTGATCTCTTAAACATATTAAATAAATATTTGTATAATTTAGGGATTTAATGATACTATTTAATTCTCTTAAAGTTACATGAGTCCCTTTAACCTTTTGAAGACTTTAGGTAAGCTGTAATTTCAGAGGTTGAACTTAAACTTATTGTTTGTTCAGGGGGAAACGGAGAAAGGATTGTTTCTCCATTTAAAGTCTTCCAAGATTTATGGAGGACTAATATTTCATTATTAGTAGTTTCTATATTATTTTTTAGAAACCATCTAACAAAAAACATAAAGTCTCCTGTTCTTTCTAAATACTCATAGTATTTATCTTTAAATTCTTTTAATTCTTCAGTAGAGTATTTATTAAAATACCATTGACAAAATTCTTTATGTTTATCGTCTTGAAATTCCTTATTAAGGAACTCTCTCATTCTACTTCCTGGAGAAAAATCAATCATTTATATGAAAACTCATTTCTGATTGAGTTGGTGATTCCCTACTCTGATTTTTATGATAAATTCCTTCTGGAATTTTATTCTGATTAATATGAATTGATTCTACTGATTCTAGATATTCTCTTAATCTAGAACTCAATGCACGTGAAGTAGAAGCTCTAGCCGATTTATTTCGAGCTGAGTAAAACTCACTAGGAGAACTAGACCTAGCTGACATAGTTCTAGGTAATCTTATAATTCTTTGAGAATTATTAAATTTAATTTCAACATCTCCTTCAGATGTTTGAATTATTTGTTCTATACTTTTATTAACTATTGGCTCAAGTTCTATTTCCTGAGGTAAACGCCAAGTGTCTAGGAAATCTATTTCATGCCATTTAATCAACCTATTAGTTGTTATATTTGAAGTTAATAAATTAGTCTGAAGTTGTAGTTCCTGGGAAATATATTTGTTTTACTTTAGGATTTAAAGTATGTAACACCTTATAGTAAATTCTATAGCATATTGCTATAATTTCACTACCTAGTTTAAAATTATAACCATTAGTATGAATGGTTAACTGCATAGCATCTAACAAATTACTATCAGATAATGATAAATTGAGGTTGGGAGATATTTAGTTCTTATTCATTATAAATTAAATACAATAAATAAGAATATGTACCTTATATAACAACGATGTACCCAGTTTCGAATGGCTCTGATTCCAAAGTTATGCGATTGCAAGAAATTTAAATATATATATATATATATATATATATATATATATAAGAAGTAGGCTCTGCACATGAGCAAGAGAGAATTATAAAACTTAAAGAGTTTATTCAATGCGTTCAAATGTTATATATATATATATATATATATATATATATATATATATATATATATATATATATATATATATATATATATGAAAGAGCTTTATAATACCCCACATTAATTTCTTTATTCTATAATTCATTCTTAGATAAATTATTTATTTTCGTAATTGTTTTCGTCTTTTTCTTGCATTAAAAAGATTGTGATCTCTAATTTATCAATGTACATATTCAACTAATTCATAATTTATTTAGTTTATTTAATATATTAAAGTACATGATCAGTATTTAGTTTGACACCCATAATACTAATGTAATTGCTTAAGCTAATTTTGGCACTAATATATTACAAAGAATTTCAATTAAATTTATAGTGTTATCTTTTGAACATGATTCTCAGATATTTACTACATCTATTAGTAATTGTATTCGATCCTACTACTTCGTGAAAAGGTTAGTAGTTTGTGATCTTGAATTTCGGGCAAGTATACATATAGGGATAAGAGATATAAATAAGACATCTATGATTCACAAATCAATGGTATGTAGTCAAACTGAATTAACAAAGCGCAGATGGACTTGTACCTAGCGTTGGGTTAGCATTAGAAAGAAAAGGGATTAACTGATTAGGTTTGTTATATGAAGTACGTATTTTAGTTGGTACAGATTGCATGCATATCAGACTATCAGTATCGATTCAGTCTACATAGTACCGTATGTACAGTGTAGTGGGAATTCATCATTTTTAGTCCTTATAAATTATGGTTATAATTGAAAGGTCATCTATATTAGCAATGTACATATTACAAGATGCCCATGCAGATATTTTAAGATATTGATTAATTAATTATTAGAATTTAATAAATAAATAAAAAGAGTGATTTCTATTTATGCATAAGAATTAAATATTAAAACTATTACTTCATATACATTTATGTATATTTAAAGCATTTTATTTAGTTAGTTGTGACTTTTAAGATTTATATTGCATTATGTATATAGTTTATTGTAATATTAATATGCTTTCTCAGAATTCACCGACCTAGATACAAGCTCAGTTGGTTAGATTTTTTATTCGTACTATAAACATAGTGAGGGCTGAGTACGTTTGTGATATAAATATGCCTTTTTTGTCCGTGTGTATTCATGTAATTTTAATGCATGCCCTTTCCATACCAAGACTTAAACCAAATTGTAGAGCATGATCTGCAAGCAATTTGGAAGTAAATCCCATGGGGAATTTGAATATTCATATTCATAAAAAAAAATCCATTTGTAGGAGGTATCTAGAGAATATGACTTTATCTGTTGTCAGACTGTTCTGTGGTTAAAAACCGGGAATGCTTATCTAGCCAAGACAGTAAAGGGCAGTCCTTTGGCTTATCAAGATATGTTCATTGTGTGGATTCACTAGTGTAGTTTCTGTTTGCCTGGAGTGATTAGTCTCTTAAAATATTCCCATCTCCAAATTAACTGTTGTATATCCTCCCTGGCCATCAGGCATCAGTTGAGATGGCACTTTTTGGTGCTTACAAGTGATCAAGAACGCTATGTCATTTACAACCCTAGCTTATTTTGGATGTTGAAGCTATCAACCTATCACTCAAAAGCAACACATCAGGCTAAAACCTACCTAAGATGGAAGAAGATACCATCTCACGTGAATCACATTTATATTGTGGTCTATGCACTTAATACCAATTAACAATCAGTTAACAAGTAAAAACAGAAGGAATAGAGGCTATGGCCACAACTATTATATAAGGCAAGGCTCAGAAGAAAGTGAAAATTCTGACATCACCGCAACTGGCCTGGTGCCCTATATAGTTAAGGTAGGAAACTTTACTTCTCCATATTCTTTCTAAGAGAGTATAGCCTCTTGATACTTAATGACCTATCTTTTTGAGATATAACTGGAAGTTCCAACCAATCACCTCTTTTCTTAAAATTGGTTGCCTTCGCGTGGTTCACTACTTCACCGGAAAAGTGTTTTGTTATGGAAAGAAGCATTCTTATCCATCGGGTTATTTATATAGAGGGATGGAAAAAATTGCAGAAAGCCGGTCAAATTCTGCCTAGAAGAAGAATGAGTAGAGATTTTTTTATGATACAGTATTTGATTCATTTGAAGCAGGATGTGCTTAAACTTATACTTGGAAGTATTGATCAAATGATCAAACGTAATAATTATGTTTTGTGATCCTTTCACCCCTAGCCATGAGTCATCCCTGTATTTTACCGCGTGCGTGGGTTTAGTCCTCCAAGTACTGTTAGAGCTCTCCTCAAGCTTCTTATGGCTATATTGATCAGTTTTGGGTCAAATAGGAGAACTAGTTTAGTGTGCAATTTCATAGATCTTGAAACCAAATCCATTTCTCAATAGATCTTTCTATCAATAGAAAGGTATAGATCTCTATATGGATATATCCGCATATCTAAATATTGAAGGGTGTAATCAATGCAATGGTCTACTTACGTCAAGGTCTTCTCGCATCGGAATGTTGGAAGGCCCATTATCTCTTAATGTTTTCGCCGACCGTTTTTTTTTTTTTTTGGGTTAGGGATTGAAGGAAAAAGTGCTATGGGTAAAAATAGGATAACTAGCTTAATGTGCAACTTGTTGGCTTTTTTGGGTTAGGGATGAAAGGAAAAAAGACCATGCACAGAGTCAAGCTTCAAGAAGAGGGAAAGGAGTTGCCCCAAGGGTAAAGTAAACTATAGCAAAGTCTAAAGCATCAAAGTCCAAATTTCCATTCCATGTTCCCCTTCATTTGTTGTGGCTGATGCGTAACCGGAACAAAAGGTATACGTTTGGGATCTTTTGCCAATATTTTATGTTATGTAAGAGGTGCACGAAGAGGGGCCAAGGATCTTCCTCTGAACAGTGCTTCTAAAGACTTTTTTTGCTCTGTTTATTGAATGATCAAGGGCCCTCATATCACTGGTCATCGTTTCAGAATAGTTTTTAGATCTCATCCAAAACCAACTAATGCAGGACCCTCTCTGGACTGTCATTTGAAAAGAGTTGAAGTCCTAATGGATTAAAGAGAAAAAGTAATAAGTTATGGAACGGTGATCAAATGTGGGAGAAACGAAGATCCCACTGGTATGTGCCAGTAGCCTCAGGAAAAGGATTTTTATTAGGCATGAGCAGTGTTCTAAAAGTCTATTAATCGATATACATACGGTCCGCTTAATCAAAGCGGAAATGGGGTCAAAAGACGTTTTTCTTTAAAACGAGACAAGAAAGATCGGTCGGAATGGTAAAAAAATCGGTCAAAATTAATAATTAAAAGAATTTAAAATTTAAAAAAATTAATAATCTATATATTTTGAATATATGATATTTTTTGTAAATCTTAACACCTAAATACTAGTATGGACTAATGATATGTGGTATTTTTTTTGTAAATTTAATGATAATTTGATGATATTTAAATGCCATGCACGTCCCAACTACTTGAACTAAAAAAGTCTTTCAAGTAGAACCATGATAATTTAATCCTTTTTACTTCGGGTATTCTTGTTATTTCCTCAGTTCAGTTAGAATGGAATTATTTATGAGAGTTTCGAGTACACCACAAGATATAACTTCTCAAATAGTGGCAAGGTACATCAATTAATAGGTATGACCGTATGAGGGATTAATGTCGGATCCAAGGGCAAATATGTTTGTTTATTCCGTTGTTTTAATCTAAAAAAACCAACTTTAAGTACTTGATTAAGGGCTTTATAGCAAGAAATTGAAACATTGTATTGACGGCCCGCTCCTCAAGAGCAGGTAGGAAAGCAAGTCCAAATAGTAGAAGTGCCAAGGTAGGATGGTTGATAAAGTTAGAGGTGGCCAACATTCATTGCAAGATTCGTAGTTTTCTTATAAATAGAAAGATTATTATGATCAACAACCAGTTCTTGTTGTAAGCTATGTCCCACTGAGATCTTCTATGACACGACATAGATTTCGATTGATTATCGAGTCCGGGGAAATTGGAGACCATACCCTTTAAAGTGGAACACTTAATTGGCTGCTTAAATTGGGACTTGATGTATCATTTTGAGGATCCAATTTGAGATTTTCCTCTGGGAAGGAATAAGAATGAAATAATATCGACACATATAGAAGAAATTTTTTTCTCCATTGTTTCAAACATTGTACCCATGTACCTATGGGATATATGAGATATAAGAACAGGAAAAAATCAAAGATGACATATTGTATTTTTTATAGAAAAAAAATGGTTCATTTCATACCCTTCGCATGGATCCAGAAAAGGACAGTGCTTTACAGCAAAAAAATAGCCAGAAAGAAAATTTTAAAAAAGAGACTTTAAATCCGATACTGAATTAGTTGATTCATGCAAAAAAAAGGATTTAAAAGCCTCAAAAGTTATTGCAGAAAAAAGCTTTCTACATTGTCTTTTATCTCCATAGCATTTTGTGCTACAGCTATGAATATGGAAAAAGCACACACATATGGGAATGGAAAGAGCAACCCATATGGAGCTAAAAAGAGCAGAGACAGGCTCAGGGCCACCTAGCTATTCTCGGCACTCTGAAGGTCCAACCTGATCTATCCCAAAAATCGCCTCCCTTCGTGTCAATCAGCCAACGAGGGCAATTAAAAAGGTAGTGAGACTGACTGCAATTGGATGAAGAGGCTGACTTCCTTTCATTTTAACCACCCGCACTATATCTATCCTTTTTTCCAATGCTTTCAATCACGGACCACTTTCACGCCCAGGTTAAGGCCTTACCTATATTCATTCGGATCAAACATTCTACTTCACGTCTCTAGAAGATGGTCTGAAGAAGCATATTTTAGTCGTTTCATGGTCTAAGAAGAAGTTAGCATCTGATGCTGCAGATTGGAAAGTGGATGATGAGCTAGCTAAAACTTACAAAAACAAACAAGGAACTAAACATATCAAATCCAATGATTGACCTAATGGAGATAGAGGAAGTCTTGACAGCCTGGCCTTCGAGGGGAAGTTGATGTGCAAAACAAAGGTAATTCGATGATATTTAATGGCTAAACAGCAATCCCGTATGTTTATGAAAACGAGGCTGAAGAGGAATCTGCATAACCCTGACTTCTCAGTCTGATAGTAGTTGTCCCAGTAAGGTCTGCATGAGTTATTGGTTTAGGTTGATCGTCAGTATGTATCTAAAAGTTCGGACATAAAGTCGTAGTAGTGTCAAGCTTAAGTCCAAGTCTAATCCTCTGGAGTTTCTAGTCCGTTGTTATAAGAAAATTAATATCTTCTTATATGGTAAAAGTATGTAATTTCTATAATTAAATTACAATGGTTAATCTTTGAAATATTTATTTAGGACTGATATATATAATATGCCTTAGTTTTTATGCTAATTTATGGTAATTAAATTTGTGTTTAGATCAAGAAATATAGATGCGTGCCTCTGATGTGTGCCTCTGCGAATTTTTGCTATCTTTTGGCTTAGTTTAGTATCTACTTCAGGTATGAATTCTATTCCTTTCTCATTATTTAATTTTGTCAGCACTTGTTATATTTATTATCGAGTCAATTTTATAAAATTGTGATCTCCCATACCTAAAAAACTAATATTCGTTTCCCTTACCCTCCCACTTTCAATTGTAAGATGGGGGTTGATACGATTTATACTGACCATGCTAATTTAGATTTAAAAGATCAAACATTAAATTTCAAACATATCACATCACATCTTGCCAATAATAATATATATCGTGAAACTGTGGAATTAACACGAGGAGTTGTTACCTTATAACATATAAATTTGATTATAAGCAAGTAATAAAAGAGCTAACCTTGATGGATCTTTGCAGTTCAGAGTCCACTGCATTTACTAGCTGGACAGTGAAGTGACTCTGACTAAGTGAATGAAATCTCACTACAAAAAATAGACATTAATATTTGTTTGGCATATTAAAATACATGCAAGAATAAAGAAATGTACATATACTATAAAATTGAATTTAACATTAATAGGTTGTTGCATGTCTGCAACACCTGAGGGATGAACAAGTGACAGTCTTTGACAATAAGTTTGGCCTGTTGGAGAGTTTTTGGCACAATTCTAGGGCTTTAAAAATAAAAATATCAATTAAAGCAAGTGGCCATCTTCCATATAATTTGTATTAAAAATATATATAAAACACTCACCTAAAGTGGGCATTCAGCCCGTATGCATGCATAAATTTGAACATCTGCTTTACATAATTGGGGAACAGTCTTTGAAATTCCTCGTGAATTTCAGCAGTAGACCAGAAAATTACCTATGTATTTTTCATTGCAAAGTTAATTGTAATATATGAATGTTAATATATGTGTGTGTGTATTTTTTATACATAAGAACATATTAATAGCTGACCTCTTACTCGTTGACATGTCTATAGATATTCCATATGAAAAGATAGAGGTCATGAGTAGTGTCATTATACGTTTGCACAACATTATTGACTTTCCTGGTTTTCAGCATCTTTTTAATATCCGAGTGAGCATACCGAATGAGCATACCTTTCAACTCGTGTTTTCCAAGTATGCCTTTTGAATATGTTTGTATACAAGGAATGTCTTGCGACATTGTAGGCTGCAGAGTAAAGTGGCAATTCATAGTTTTGTCTCAAATAAGTATGTTGTAACATATTATGCAAGTCGACACTACAAAACAAAATAAAATAATTAATATAACCAAGTAATAAAATGGAGAATAAGGAAAAACGAATATATTAACTTTTACATTGTTTTTTATTTCTGAAAATATTTTCTGAATCTTCTATAAGCAGGCTCAGACATAGAAAAATAATGGAGAACAATCTATCCCAGTGTTGGGAATCAGCAAGATTACTACAGTAGGTAGGATTTGTGCAGAAAATGAAAGGTAAACCCTAGTTAAAGCATCTTCTTTACTTCAGTATCTTCTTTACTTCAGTTTTTTCAATATTATGAATATTAATTAACATCACTATTTATAATCTATATAAATTATATATTATATATTTATTAATTTTAATAATCAGTTCTGTTTTAACCTGTAACCGGAGAAAATGCTAGGATACTAAAGATTTATAGATGCATAGAAGATGCATACAAGTAAAACAAATAAACAACATTACAAAAGTATAAAAAGAAGCATGGGAAGGGGTTGAGTGAGGATCTAACCTTTAGTAAGCGGAGAACAAGTAGAAGCAGCTCGTAGTAGAAACCCTAAAAATGACTGAGATCTTGGAATTAAAAGATTTTTGTCTGCCCCTCTTTAATGATCTTGTAATAATAATCAATAATAATTTATTTTGTCTTCTTACAATAAGCAACGAGCAAGTAAAAAACGGAATTAAAATTAAAATTGACAAAAATTGGGAAAATTGACCCGAATAAAATTAATTTGAAAATGAAATTAAAAAATAAAAAGTCGAATCAATTTAAATGTTTCGGTTTCGATTATTGATTTTAACCGATTCAGTAGTAGATTTTTGGAAAAACTAGATAGATGATCATACCATCCTTTAAGCTTTGAGTGTTAATTCAATAACATGGGAAATGTATTCGATTTACACTTGCCATTTTGAAAACTCATGAGGTTTATCGTTTCAAAATTACTAGCATGTAAATAAAATACAAATTTTAATCATAACAATATTAAAAAGTTAAAATGAGATCTAAATTATCTGTCTTTACTCTCCTTTTTTATATAAAAAACTGAACTATTTTCAGAAAGAAAAGAGATGGCTTTACTCTATTTTTTATAATAATTTTCGAAAAATGAAGTCGGGAAAAAGATTAGAAAAATGGAAATAATCATGATGAGCATTGTCACAAGCATAGTTGTGATGGGGGAACAGCAGGTCAAGTTTCTATAATGACTCTCAGAAGGCAGCAGTGACACCCTGGCCACAGCCAATGCTCCCTTGACTTGGCCAACCTTCAAAGGTGATCTTGAGTCTTGCTAACTGTGATCAATTTTACTGTTTTGAGTTTTGTTGATATATTAAGATCCACGCCGTCACTTTGCAAGCAAATGCTTCGTTCATCCACTTCATAAGCAAATTATATTAGCAGCTGTGAGCCATTATCTACTACTGGAGATTTGCGAGGACCTAAGATTTGTATGGATACATGAACATAAATTTACAGTCTATTTGTTTTCTCAGTCCACTGGACTTTTGGCATTTACTTGGTGATTATCAAGTATAACTTATAAGCCAAAGAACTGAAATAAGCATACCAGTTGTAGTATTATGCTCTTTCAGTTATAAACCATCTTGTTTAGTTACGTTGAGGTGTTCTTTATATCTAGTTAACTAGTTTCACAAAGTCAAGAACCATTGAACTGAAAGGAGATAATTATGTTGAGGTTAGTTATGTTGAGGTTGTTGTTACTTACTATATCTGACATCATCAAAACTAATTGTATCAAATAATACAAAGATATTTTAAATGTTAAAAAAAATTATATTAATATCTATAAGTAGCTAATAAATGAACCATCACAACAAGCCGACGGTCTAGTGTCTAGTTAATATAAGAAAGAAAGCATTTTATGTTTTAAGTTTTAACACCACCATAACTACTAAAATACACTCAAATTATATGTTAATATATCAAACATGCTACAACAGAAAAAGTTGTTGCAAGATGCAACAGAACAAAGTGTCCATATCTCTGCCAGTTCATCCACAACTGAGACGAGAAGACTCAAGAGGCCTTATAGTTTGTCTTCGAGGAATCCCAATCTCACAGGAATTCACTCTGGCAGCAAATCGAAGTGAACACAATGACTCGTTGGTAGAAGACGGGTCCGGAGATATATTTACAAACATAAGAGTCTTGGAATTTCCACCAAGACAAGGCTGCACAACCAAAGAATACAAATTAATGACTTCTTCAAAAGAACATCTCTTGTCAACTTTAAATACTCCCTATAAGTCATAAATATTTCAGATTTTTGCAAACATAAAGTTTACATATTACCTATGAGCTTATACTTATCCCTGTAACTATGAATTCGCCTGGTGTCCTTCATTATTCACAATAAAGTGAACAAACTTAATCAAAGTTAGTTCCTAGTGATACAACTATAAGACTGCTTGCAAAAGAAATCGAGTTTTTTGGTCCATCATGATCAATAGCTGGAGAATTATTTTGTTTTTCTTACAGTGATAAAAAAGTCTTCCTGAGTTGCATAACTCTGGCATGACTTTGTGATGTATATGATTTAACCTAGTATTTCTAGTAAATCCTCTGACTGTGTTATGGTATGAAATTTGGGCTTTAGTGATTCAACAATTTTGATTTGGCATGAAAAAGTACAGAAAAGGATTTACCTGAAGAAGATATGTCAACTTTGAGTTTCTAAATGGAGCATGGTCTTCTTTCTTTGCAAGGGAAAAAATAACATCACTCAAGCATGACAAACTCTTATTGATGGCCTGTTTGACACAACAGCCAGATCAGCACAATAAATTGATAAGATAATTTACAAAAATACCACAAGGGGAGTAGTCAACGTAAGATATACCTGGGTTTCCTTGAGTCGATCTCCTGTTGCTCCACTCCGTGCTAGTCGTTCACTACCAGCTAAATCAATGAGATTTAACACACCTTGAACTTGTTGCTCAGTGCTCTAAAAGATCAAAAATATTAGCTCAATATAGAATATATCTATATTACTTACACATGGGAATTTCACCATACAAAGCCACAAACAGTGAGTGCAATTGTACTTTTTTGGAATCTTCTTGTTATATATTATTAGTTTTTATTTATATTATTAGGGAATCTTATTTCCGAATAACGAAAACATACCTCGTTCGTTCCAGAGATTCTCAATGTGAAGACAAAGTGACTTCTAGATGACTGTTCATTCATGTCAGTCTTGCCAACAGACCTGGCAAAGATGACAATTCTTTCAATTTTAAACATACATGTTTTTTGTCACAGTTTTATGACGAATTACAGAAATGGAATTACATATATGGAATTTCAATATCGTTTCAACTTGCAATAATATTCGCATATAGAAGGAAAAAAAGAGGTCTAAATAACTTCCAAGTTGTTGCTGTATCATATACAAATTACTGAGAAATGACAAAATAGATACATTGCATAAATTACCTGCTTTGTGCAGCCTGCTGCAGAAGAGAAGAAACCTCATTTATGCTACAGACATCCACAATGGTGAGGTCAGAAACGAAGGTGTTTCCATTTGCATCATGTCGAATGGCATATTGCTTCCCTAAACCTCCATTTTCAGGACGTGTGATGTCTGACGAAGTTGGTCGGGGTGATAGCAAATCACGTATCGTTTCATTATATATTTCTAACATAGAGGCCTGATATTAAGACCACTAGTTTAGTGACCAGAACATGTATTTTGGAAATAATAGTATTATATTTATCAAACTCATCAAAACATTGTCTTTAATTTCAAACAGAAAAATGCTAAGAGGAGCAACTTGCCTGCATTTTAAATCTCCAACCTTGGGCTTTCAGGGTCTGACTTGTTTGAAATATTTGTTCCAGTGATCGTGGTATCAAACCCTTCTGCTCGAGGGCTTCTGGTCTACCCATCATGGTAAAGGTTTTACCTGACCCTGTCTGGCCATAGGCAAAGACACAAACCTGCCAATACAAAAAGTCATTTAGCTAAGGGGGCACAGATAAGTCTAATAGTCAAATGTACCAACTAAATCATACCTATATCTCATATTAATATATATTACATTATAAACTAATTTCACAAGATTAATCCAGAATCACCTTGTAGCCATCAAGAGCACTCTGTACCAGCTGTGATATTTCCACAAAAACATCTTGCTGGGAGGCCTCATATGAGAACACCTTGTCAAATGTGAATGGATATTTCTGCCCTGTTGAATAGAAGTTGAAAAAACTTGTACCATACCATTATTTATCAAAGCTGAAGCACAGATATAGACAAGTGGATTTCTTACCGCTTTGGATCAAATCAATACCCCGGCCAGCTAATTCTCCGGAAGTAGGAAAAGCAACAACAGAATCTGTTCCTTGAGAATCATCTGGCAACAGAGGCCGAACTCTACAGAAGACACGAATATTTCCTTTAAGTTCCTGCAATAATAAATTTGTTAGTAATGATTTACAAAAATGATCAGATCAGTAATATGAGAAAAGTAACTTACTAAAATTGTATTGTGAAGCTTCTTCCGCAACTTCTCTCCATCTGCAATCTGAAGTTCTGCCTCTCTAAGGCGCTCCTGTAATTCACTGACAGCTTGGTTTTTTTTATCAAATTCTGTTCTTATCTCTGAAGCGGATAAATCAGTGATCTGAAGATTCATATAACAGAAATTAAGAGTAATAAAAAGCACAAGTGCAAAATGTAAATAAATAGACAATTGATGATATTTAAATAAACAAGTCTTGTAACCTTTAGTTTCTCGTTTGCTGCGGCTAGCTGATGCTGCAGTATACGGATTTGTTCAACTTGGGAAGAACATCTTTCCTGCAAAAGTAACCCAATAATTCAAAAACCAGCAGACCAAGAGGGCATGGTAACTACGGTAAATGATTTTAAGTTTCTTTTATAGAAAATTTCTTGATTTTAGGTTTCGTTCAAAGCAAATTAACCTGATGATACTCACCTCCAAAGCATCTGATTTCAAAGTCATATTATCCAATGCAGCAACTGATTTCCCGGTACTTTCTTTGTACATGGCTACAGTAGAATTTAATTCTTGCACTTGTGATAATTGTCGATCGCGATCTTCTCTTGCTTGTTGTAATTCTCCTCGAAGTATCACAATTTCACTTCCCAGTGATTCTTTTTTCTTGATAGTCTCGTCTAGAAGAGCCTGTTGAATAAAATAGTCTCTTAGATTATGGCAGGTTAGTCTCTAGACTCTCTACAGAGACGCTACCAATATCGAAGGCAATCTCCAAGGTAGCAGCTGTGTAAAAGATAAGATGGTGGACTTAATGATTATAGCCTCTTCGAAAGGGCAAATTTCATCTATGTTAATTTTAGCCACACAAAAAAAAAGGCAGGAGCAATCATATAGTATCTTCCAAGCCACAGTTTGCGAGCCTAGTGAAGCAGGCTTAGCCGTTGTCAAGGAGGGGATGAAATTTATAAGTATGTAAAACAAGTGCATCTGTTGAAAAATGTGTTTTTGGATCCACAATACTTCAATTAAGGTAAATAAATGTCGCCATTTACAGTCCCATTCTGCTGAGATTTTTGAGTCGTCAGATTTTCATATGATAGACTGTTGGGATTATGTCTGTTCACAAGTTAAAAATTGGGTCCAGACTGTCAATTATCCAGGGCCCAAAACATATGTAAGTATGTAGGTATGGATGTTTTTTTCCTATAATAAATTTATTATTGTCAAAATCAAGTATTACCCGAAAACATATATACCCATACATGATATATGTGTACACAGACTGACAGACACAGATACAGGCATATGTTCTTATAAGTTTACCCAACTGGTCTGAGTTAGTAGTATAGATTTAAAATAATTCACCCATAAATTGTCTCACATGAAACTAAAAGTTGAACAACCACGGATAAACTTGTTTTTACAGAACCCGTATCATAATATCTAAATCATTTAAAGATAAAGAGCATACCTTGGAGGAAGTTAATTGTTCCTGCAGCAACTTATGGTGGCCTCTTAAAGTGCTTAGGTTCTCCACTATAGTTGATTTCTCTTTTTCTATTCTTTTGACTGATTCATTAGCAGTAGCAACATCTGCCTGCAGTTGTCTGTTGTAGTGCTGCAAGCTTTTATTGTACTCTTGTAACTGCTTGTGATCAGCATTAATAGATGCAAACTACAAATTTTCAAAAATAGAAGGCCGAGTATCAATATTAAACAATCTGCATTTGAACTGAAATTACAAAATGATACTTTGGTCAATGTACTACCAAATTACTAATTATTTTACCTTCTGATTGACATCCATTATCTCCTGCTTGGCCCTTTGATGCTCTTCACTTAAAGCAGCCTGCAATTTTTCCAACTCTTGCCTTGCTTCCTTTTCTCTCTTGTGAGAGATAATTGCATCCTATTAACATCTAAGATTAATGGTATGTACAAGGATAAAAAATAATAACATACGAATTCACATAAGATAGCAGAAAATTTTGATTGTCAACTTAACCAATTTCAAAGACTCTTCCTCGGCCAATTTTTTTTGCAAGGAAGATATATTCTGCTTGAGTTCATCAATAATCTTATTCAATTCTTCCTCCTTGTCCTTCATTGCAATCTCTAACATAAAGAAAAAGAAGCGGTACATGAGATGTTTCTTCATTTATTGGCCTAAATTACTTGACACAAAAACTAACCTGATTCTGTGTATTTTCTCTCAGCTGATTCTAACGAACTCTTGAGCTTTTCCTGTTCTTGAATGTGTCCTTCTTCATTGCATTGAAACCATTTGATACAGAGTTTGAGATTATTTATGTGCTCATTCATCTGTTCCATTTTGCCCTATAAATACAAATAAGTCAACTAATCAAGTGAGTACCAAGCACCAAAAAAACATCAAACAAATTCACATGCTTCCTCAATATGGCAAAATGAATTGGAGGAGACATATGTAACATAGTGATAAGGCCCCTTAAAATTAAAAGCAAAAAATCTTCAAAATTCAAAGTTAATTGTGCTAGGAAACTAATCAATTTGAAAAGGCACATATTGTATACAGACATATATACATATATAATGAAGCTAACCTTTAAGTCAAACTTCTTTGCTCTAATCTTCTCATTCAGTAAGACGTCAACCTCATCCTTTGTGAACTCTACTTTTACACTTTCCGACTCTTCATTCACAGAATCAGCATTAACACCAACCACAGCATCTTGGCGGTTACCCACCACGGCCGTGGCCTGTCTCCTTCGGCTAGCAGCTGTAGATCCCATAACCCTTCCAGTTGCAACCTTCCTACGCTTATCATTAGGTCCATCATCTTGGTTACTAATCTTCTGCAAAACAGAAAGCCAAAATTATGAATTTAAGCATGCCCAGTTAGGCTGTTCCTGTCAATCAGACAGTTCTCCAATTTCAACAACAATAACTGAATTGAGCATACCCATATGTTTACACAAAGAAAGACATACTAGAGCACATTGTAAAGTAAACATATGGGTTATAAAATCCAGTTATAACAACCTCAAAGAGGGATTAAGTTAATGGTAGAAAATAGGGTAAATCCATACCTATACACAACTCCATCCACCATAATTCTACGAATAAAGAGTTAAATTTGCATCATTATTGTTTTCCCATTCCCATTTAACCCCATAACAAACAATTCAAAGAGAAGTAACAATTCCCAGAGATACAAATACAATAAACCCTAATCTCAAAAGATCTACTTTTTCTACTCAATCGTAAAAAAATCAGCTTTACGAAATAATTCAACATGTATTTACATCTACTTTGTTCTGTTTTTGCATCTTTAACCCTAAAATTATAGCTCACCCGCAACGAAAACAGATATACAAGTAGAAAAAGAAACAATCAAGAACAAGAGAGAGGGGGTTAAATAAAGACAGAAACAATAAAATCAAAGGTAAAGCAATAAAATTGACCCCCAAAATAAACCCTAAAGCTCATAAAACCACAAATTTGTACATCTTATACAACAATCAATTAAAACAAACTGACACAAACTGAACTAAATAATCTAATTAGCTGAGAAGATAGATACATAACTACATAAATATATCTAGAGAGAGGGGGGTATTACAGTGAGAGGGGTGCGAGGAGGGGGTTTATTCTGATTCCGTGACGCCATTTGGTCGGCGATGAAGATAGATACAAGAAGATTGTATGTATATATAAATGATTAGAATTGAGGGGTAGATAGTTAGATTTGGGGGGAGAGTGAGAGTAGAGACCAGAGAGAGAGAGAGAGAGAGACAGTTGGGGATTGAAAATTTGAATTAGTTTGAAAAAGAGAAGTGGCGCTTCTACTTGTTTTTGGAGTTTTGTAAGCTAATAAAGAGCCGTTCCGGTCGGGTCATTTCTTGGGTCCTATTCTTCAAATATTAATATATAACCACTGACAATTTTATATACTGATTAATCGGTGATTAATGTTCCAAATTAATTATTTTGATTAATATTCATCTATAAAAATTTATTACATTAATACTAATATTAATTTTAGAAAAATGTGTAGTAATTAATCCGATTTTAAAAATCAAATCGACAATATTTTATAATGATTAATAGGTCAAATCAGTCATTTTTTTTAGAATTATGATAGTAACTCCTTTTTTGTGCATTTTATAAATCGTTAAAAAGGATGGGGTTTGACTTTTAATGAACAGAAAAATAAAATAGTTGATTCTTATATGAAAGATATTATAAAAAAAATTATAAAGTTTTAATCCGTAAATGTATATACTAATATCGAGTTAATAAATATGATTAAAAAAGCTTTCCTTTTGGTAAGTAGTTTTTATAAAGAAGGATAGATTATAAAATTAGTTATGATTGTTTTAAAGAAATTGCGGATCTAAATTAAAAAATCAAATTGAAAGCATATTTAAATTTCTTATCCAACAAAGCAAAAAACCGATAAGATCCTATGGAACATATGGAACCTAGTCTATGGTTGTATATTATGTAATTGTCACACATACGAAATTAAGTTGTTCTGGTATCAGAATTTTTGACTATATTAAATCAACGTAACATGACTTTGTAAATAAAAAAGAAGCTAAGACAACAGGGTTACATCAATAATAAATCAAATATGGCAGAAAGAAAAAAGTAGATTAACAAACGGTGAATCAATACAATTATAGAGATTTAACTAGTGTCTCTGCGTAAATGGTCATGCAGTTACAGGCGCTGCGTGGTTTAATTTCTTTTCTTCTGCAAGGGTAGCTGTTGCAGATATATAATATGCCACTGCAAATAGTCCGTGAAGGAAACACAAAACCCCTCCTATTGATAGAAAACGATGATGAGACATTCCACAATCAGCCCTTGAATGAGAGTTTGATAACGCTCCCGCAATCAACATTGAGAATGCAATAACCAAAATGATCCTGTTTCAATATTCTTGTGTTACATACATTTATATGCAGGAGCATTGATAAAGACTCTAATATAGCTGCTTAATCTATGAGCCATTTGTAACAAGATTGTAGCGTTAACTTGAACAAGTTTTAGTTAAAACCTAATCTCTAACCGATTATCAAATATTGTTGTGCTACATGGAAACGATTTTGAGGTATTAATAAACTACTGCCAGCAGGATTATCAAATATGATTTCTTACAGTACTGTAACACTCTACTCTTGGTAAGAGGAGACTAGAGTTGCGCGGGCGCCTCATTATCAAATTTGCAAATTCCAAACAAAAAGTTTGAACACCAAGTCTAAAACAGAACAAGAAATCAAGACATTTATAACAGATGTAATCATGTAAATGCCTGTGACAAGCTGGCAACTAACAGTGGAAGAAGTTATAATGTAACTGCTAAAACATGTACAAAATTTCATACATGTTTTTAGTTTGTGACTACTAGATATTTCAATGGACGATTATTTAATCGACCGTTATCATAACTGCTATGGATCGTAGGCCCAAGCAATGCGTGGAAAACAAAAGTTACCCAGACTAGCTAGCTCAACTAACACTGTATAATGATACAGCCTGCATACTTCTAATTAAATATTGGGTGTGTGTTTAGCAAAAAAAACAAAAGAAAAGAAGAAAGAGTTAGATGATGCACCAGGACAACACTAGAGAAGAAACAGCCAATTGTTTGTTAGAAGATGATTTATCCAATTCTTCTGTGGACCACATGCATATGCAACCCCCAAGCATGTTAGCAATCACATGAGCAAAGGCTAACAACAATGCTGCAGCAAATCCTAGCTTGAATGCTTGATAGCTTGGATCTCTACACTCAAATATCCATAACCTCAGGTGCTTCACTTTGTTCTGGGATATCTCAGCTTCAATCCCAAGTATGCCCGCGATCACGTCTATAATCATGATCAACAGGCATATAAATGGCCCAATATTCTTAGAATTAGCCATAAGCAAAGCCATTTCTATGAATTTATAACGAGAACCTCAAATTTCGAGAAGAACTCGAAGTACAGCAAATGAAAATGGAAAGAATGAAGAAGTTATAACAGGAAACTCTTGCATGTCCTTGTATATGTAAAGGAAACATGCATAAAGGAAGAATGAAGAGAGTAATAAACTAGTTGTGATTAGAGAATAATGAGGAGTGGGTAATGTTGGAAAAGGTTTCCTTTGTTTTCAAAGTTTTCACTTTATTCTACTAGTTTCTTTGCTTTTGTGTTTTTCTTTTGCATGTGGTTTTGGATTCGTTTCATGAGGTAGAAGAAAAGTAGGGTATCATAACACTCTTCACACTTGCATGGCGTGGCTATTCATTTTAAGCTTGCATGGATCAGTTGATCTGTCTCTGTTTCTATGTATATTATATACTTTCAACATCTACATCCAGAAAGCAAGGTAGCATATATGCACTTGCATCTTACCATTGAAGTTTCGGAGGTACAGAGTAATATATTCGATCAATCGATACTTTCATCTAGAAAAATTATCAATTAAACATACATGTTTAGCGGGCAGTGGCAAATTTTATTGATAAAATTAGCTAACACATTACACATACGAGGAAGGATCAGGTGAAAGTTAGCCCTGCAGGGTCTAAAAGAAGGAAAATTTTCAAAATGTATGACGATGTGTGAGATAGGCGGATAGAAATTAATAGTCCTCCCTCCCAATTCAAGTTGCTTATTTGACTTTTTGCAATCAATTTGACTAAATTTTGACAGAAGATTAAATATCTATTTTTTTACAATTTTTGAAAATTAAAAGTTGCATTTTAAAGTAGATTAAATATATTTTCTAATGATATTTTTTATAATTATATAATATATGTAATTTTCGGTCAAAACTTAATCAAATTGACTTCAAAAAATCAAACAAGACACTTGAATTGGGGGGACACGGGGAGGAGGTTGGGCATGAGCCTATGGCCCTATGCTTATGCAAGTTCAGTGTTATTGTCTTATTTCGAAGTAAAATACAAGTTCATTTGTGAGTCAAAAGTATAGACCACAGATATAGGCCCCGTTTGGTATTGCTGTCGCAGACAGCTACAATAGCTTTTTACTGAAAAATTGTCAAAAAGGTGTTTGGTAAATTATAAAAATTGTTGTGTGAAAAAACGCTTTTAGTCTAAAAGCTGCTGTTAACAAAAGTATGTCCCCCTATGCTTTTGAAAAAAGCTGTTTTCAACTTTTGCAGGAAGTAGCTATCAATTTCATCATCAAACCTTCTCAAAAACATTATTTTTATATATTATATCTCAAAATATGCATAAATCAAAAAAATTACCAAACAGTCATCTGATTTTCCTGACAGCACTTTTTCCACCAGCACTTTTTCTCACAGCAGAGCAGTTTTCTAACAGCACTACCAAACGGAGTTATAATTAGAACCACCAAAGTTTTTCACTCTCTTGGCTGCACCAAAGTTTCATGTTGAATTGAATACACTAATGGATGGAAGATAACAGTTCGACATTTTTTTGTGGCATAAAAATTCGATCACAAAGATCGAGGTTGTAAACTTGTAATAATAGAAAGATAAAACAAGCCCAATGTTTGTTTTGGATAATCTAAAAATGTTAAGGTACGTAAATTACAGAAATTCAAATTTAGAGTCTACTTTTTTATATCGAAGATTGTCAAAAGCACTTTTTTTCTATGGGCGGTCGGATGTCAAGGTAACCTCCCGGTGATCAGCTTAGTAATGGTCGATCCCAGCCCTTACCAACTCTTCATACCAGTACAGATACATATAAATATTTGGAGAGACCTGCATTATCTGCCTATATACACACATATGATCAAACGAAAACTTTGTAAAATATATTAATTTTGATCCAAGAGGCTCCCATGCAAAATCCAAAACTTTTATGACCTGTTTCAAAATTTGAAATTTTGAATTTAATCAAATAATATGTTTCAATAATTAAATTTGATATTTAAATTAATTTAAAATATTTAAAAATTAGTATAAATTTAAAAATTTTAAATGACAGTTCAGCATCGTTTCAAATTCAAATGAATTCTAAATTTTCAAACACAATTTTAATTAATTTCAAAGACTGAAACTTTAATCAAACACATAAATTAAAATTAAAAATTAAACTTGTCAATAGGTATTTGTTTTAAGAAACGAACTGATTTTGTGAGGTGACTACATTATTGTGAGTCTGTGACCCAGTAACCATGAACCATCCTTTGACAATGCCATTGTATCAAGGCGGTTTGGTACGCAAGTTTTGTAGTTACATGACTAACTTGAAATTCCTTGTAACTAAGCTACAGTTCAGAGTTCCTAGGAAATAAATAACCTGTATTTTTTGGTATAACTTGCCTTCTTGATTTTGTTTTATAATTTTTCAGCTTTCTAACTAATTGTTTTGTTAAATGGTTTCAAGTAATTTTATTTACAATGACTACAAAACTTAATTTATAAATTTTAATAAATAAAAATCTTTTAAAGTATGTATTACTAAAAAAGAATAAATAAAATGTTAATGATTTCTATTTAATTATTAAAATATTAAAAGTATAAATATATTTTAGAAAACATATCAAAAATATATTTGTATAATAATTTTTTATCATAAGTTAATATACATGGAAAAAAATAAAAAGTTTTATAAAACTATTTTTCATATATATTATTTAAAATACATGTTAAAATATAATTATTATTAAATAGTATAATTTTTCAATTCATTTAAAAGATAATATATAAAAAATATATATATGTACAGTGTAACTCCCGATGACCACGGTAAAGAGAGGCAACTAAGTTACGTTATTTTGGGTTAATTCTAAATACACAGACACTTTTATTTTCTATGTTAAATTTAAAATTCATGCAACCAAACACCGTAACTTATATAGGTTCCAAGAAAGTTGTAGTTATCTTGTTGGGTTACATTCTACCAAACGAGGCCTAAATATATGCACAAGCCCCAAACTATGTTGTCTCTACTCAAAGTTAGAGGTGAGCATTCAGTTAACCGATTAATCGAAGAAAATTCGGTTTGGTTAACCGTTTTATAAAAATTGGTTCGGTTTTTTGTAGAGTTTTTTTTCGAATTTCGGTTATTTGGTAATTCGATTATTAACCGCAGTTAACCGAATAACCGAATTTATTAAACGATTTAATATTATAATATATATATATATATATATATATATATATATTTCTAAAATAAAATTACTAACATATTACATTCTACTTCGGCACTTCCAGGATTTACAAGTCTATGAAACAAACATCTTGTGCGTAAATTTCTGGATATATAGTTTAATTAAGGATCCGCCTTAATTAATTCGAATATAAAATTTGACCACTTTAGCTATATGTAATTGATGAACGATGGTCAAATCTGACATATGAACACTAGTTTCACTTATTAGACAATAAGAGAATGTTAAAAAATAATAGTTTAATTTAATATACGTCAGTATATAGCTGGTGTATAATAGTATTTTCAATTAATGTATAATTGGTATATAATTTCGGTTTATAAATTTGATTTTCAATAATAATTAAAAGGCTTAAATGTAAATTTAACCCTGTGTTTTCATCAATATACAATTCAAACCCTCTTTTAATATATTTAGTAAATTTAACCCTGTGTTTTTGAACTATATACAATTGAAACATTTTTAAAATAATTAGTAAATTTAACCCTACATTTTTGAACTATATACAATTTAAACCTTTTTTAAAAATATTTAGTAAATTCGAAAATTAAAAAAACGAACTGCAATTTCACGAATTTTTACATGAAATGAAGCCCATAAACAGATAGAACAACACATGCCATTCAATTTGGTTACTCATATTAAGAAAATTAAGTTCAGAATCACCTTCAAAAGTTGCTTTGATTCTCAAACGTTCTTGGTGTTTTTGAGACGTTCTGAGAATCAAAGCAACTTTTGAAGATGATTCCGAAGTTAGTTTTCTTAATATGAGTAACTAAATTGAATGGCATGTGTTGTTCTATCTGTTTATGGGTTTCATTTCATGTAAAAATTCGTGAAATTGCAGTTCGTTTTTTTAATTTTCGAATTTACTAAATATTTTTAAAAAAGGTTTAAATTGTATATAGTTCAAAAATGTAGGGTTAAATTTACTAATTATTTTAAAATTTTAGTATTATTTTAGAAAAAGGTTTCAATTGTAAATAGTTAAAAAACATAGGGTTAAATTTACTAATTTTATTAAAAGAGGGTTTGAATTGTATATTGTTAATAACACAGGGTTTAAATTGTAAATAAGCCTAATTAAAATAATAATTTCGGTTTCAGTTATAAACCAAATTAATTTCAATTTGATTTTGAGTGAGATTTTCGATTTACGGAATGTTCACCCCTACCGAGAGCCAATCATGTCAAATATTATCAATAGTCTTTAAATCAACACATCATTTATAGAAAGTCGAACCATATCACAACTCCATCAAATTTTGACACGTACGTGCGAATCTTACTTAGTCACACCTACAATAATTACATGGAATCATAAATTATTAACATCCAAGATATACATCTGGGACTAGATAACAATTGAACAAAATGTTTTCCCTCATCTGATTGAGAAGAATTTATAATTTAAATACAATCAAGTTATTGGACTTGATTCAGGGGTTGATTTATAAACTGAAGTAAAGCTGAAATTATTGTTATTGTTGCTGCTGTTGGATCCAAACCCCGAGCTCTCTTCATTCGAACTGTAACACCCATACTTCACATTAGAGGCCATTGCATTATACTCTATTCAACTGGGAATTGAAATGTGTAAACTCATCTACATTATTAGGTTCCATCAAGTAGACTCCATTAGAGAAGTGTAGGATTTCTTGAGTTTGACATTGACAACTGATCATTTGTGAGATTATCAAAATTACCTCCATTGTTATTGACAATGAAAAAATATTCGGGTTTTGGCAACTAGAGGATGGAAAATAATCGAGGTTAAGAAGATTAGGGTGGGCATCTATTAACCTCCTAGAGTATAATGCAATGTCAGTCCTTCCAGGCAGACGAGCTGCAATGGTCGACCATCTACAGTACAAACTATATAGAGAACTTCATTAGAACATGCATGACAGCATGAGACATATACACGTAAATATATACTTACTTTATTTGGATCAAATTTGTTTACAAAAATTAATCAACATAATTGTTTCCGAGAACACTATGCAGCTGAATTATTTATTCTTCTTCCTCGAAAGAAAATCGACCCCTTTTAATATCTGGCCTGAGATAATTTATCCACCTTAGATGGCAGCTCTTTCCACACCTTTGTAGCCCTATATATACAAATTCATAGAATAAACAAAACATCTGTATATCCCCCCTAACATGTGCGCGCGAGTGTGTGTATATTTCAGTGCAGTAATTTTTAGACTAGCTACAACCAATTGTATGTACACACACATATATGCCATACCAGCATTCTTGGGAAGAGCCCTCCAATTGCCAGAACCGTTTTTTTTAAGGTAGTCCATCAGTTTTCGATCTTCTTCCTCAGTCCAAGGCCCTTTTTTCATTCCACTCTTGTCACAACAATGTGATCGCCCCATGTCTTGTAATTATGGGTTTCTTTGTGTTGTATTTTTTATGAGCTTGGAATTTCAGGCAGAAACTGATAGAGTTGAGAGGAGAAACTACTGACAGGGGAGCTTGAGTGTTCCCCTTGGTGTATATATTGGCCAAATAAACAGAAATATAGAAGTCAATGCAAAAACGGTGCCATCACCGATATAAACTGATTCTATTACTCCATTAAGTATGTTTACATGTATTAACAATCTCACTAATTAAAGATTTATATACACATTCTCTTCTTACATATATGTTGAGAACGTGTAATTAACTCCTTGTACATATTTTTTATGTCTAAATACATATATTTTTTTATGTGCCAAAATTTTATAAAATAGTGTAGTATCTTATGATTGTTTCTTTACATAAATTACAAGCTCAAGTTTAAAGGTGAATTTTGAGAAATAATGGAAACTTGCAGTGCTATTTTCTTAACAACAATGTATACTGACAAGCACCCTTTACAACCTTCAACTCTTTCATATTTGAATTAAACAAAATCAATTATATTTGACCAACTACTAGTTTTTTTTAATGTAATTATTCCATCATCTTATATACATGTTATCTGATGATCCACAGTACATACATGGGTAAAACTAACCCGCTGACAATAGCTTGCAGCCTTCCACGGAACACTGGACACCCTAAACATCCTTGCCTCGTAAGTGGTAACACAGCCTGAACTCCACTTTGATGATTACACGAGACTAGTATGGTCTGATGCAGAAAATTATCTGATCCAAGTTTTCTTGGATGCCTGATCAAATCGACTTGATGGAATTTTCAATAATCGACAGTCTACAGTTGTTTCTGCCCATTTTAGCTGGTGCGCAAGCCTAACCAGAAAAATCCTTCTCAGCAATATGCTTTGGTATTGTTTATTTATTAATAGAGAATATTTGGGGATGGAATTTACTCACCAAAAGCTGAATGCGACAAGAAGCAGATCCAGATCACGAACTTACTTCTTCCTTTCCACTTGATGCCATGGTGTGACAAGCAAAGGAGATCTAAATATTTTGCATCAAGTTCAAACAAAGATTTCATACTACAAGCACACAACATAGAAGAATTTCTTGGTGGACAAGGTGACACTGTGACAGGAAGTAACATGGATATTGCCAAGTACAACCCCAGCTTCACCCTCAACAAAAAAAGTGCACAAAGAAAAGAAAGTGATGAGAACTAAAGAGACGGGATTCTTGCTTAAAATTGTGGAAAGAATCACAACGTACTTTTAAATGAACTAGGAGGCACAAGATAACAGATATAAGCAGAAACAAAAACCAATTACTTATGCAGTACACCTATATTACTCTCAGGAAACATCAAAATACAACACATAACTCCAGCTGAAATGCATCCTTGCAGATTACAAACTTATCATGTACCTCTAGCAATATTAAACTTACCAGGTCTAAGCTTTTTTTACCCTTTGCCTAGATAACAGCATACATAAAATATGCAGGGATGCTGTTTTTATGCTATTTTTTATATCATGTATGATGACTTGTTCAATTAAGACAGAGTAAGCCAAGTATATAAGCACAAATTCATTCTACAAAAAACTGCTTACTCTAGACATGTAAGGCTTTTGATTTCCTCGATTGCAGCAGTGATACCATGGAGGGTCATTTTTTGCACCTGCAGAAGCTACTTTTAATGGTTTAAATGCTCTGAAATGAAAATTACAGACAACCAAGGAACACGCTAAGTAAACTATCAAAATCACCTCACGATATTTCCCTCTGGCTTTGTGATTTTGAGGTAGTAAATGGATTTCATCAGCCAACCTGATGCACTCAGGAGCATTTTCAGGAGAGATAAATTCCAAGACTACATTAACACTGGGCTGCACATACAAGGAATACATGGTTACAAAAAACAAGCTAAAATAATCATAAGAAAAATCCGGGAACCAGTAAAGTAAATAGTTTAGCCGTTCTAAATATGTATTTATATATATTAATATGTAATTCATCATAATACAGTTGATTACTGATCGACGAACTGGATTTGTATGATATATCAGATTGCACCTACCAATTGAAATTTTAGAGTTCATTTATATATACTTTCGATCAGAGATCTCATTCTGCTTTAGGGGAAACAAGTTTGACAAATCAAACCAGTGGCTGTTCTGATTCTATTAAATAAATCAATCATTAGTCATAATTTATTATGAACATTGGGAGGAAATTTCTAGCTGGCGAACTTGTAGAAAAGGTAGATCACTAATTAACAAACAAACAGAACACTAAACAAGATACAGGTAGAGTCCATCTATAAAGTACATGCTGGATATCAATAGTTTCATATCAAAGGGCAACTATGTATATTTTTGTGTGTGTGTGTGTAGAGAGAGAGAGAGAGAAGTCGTTGGCTAATTTTAGTAATTACCGATACTGGCACAATTTTTGGAAATACAGAGCACAATACTATTATTAGATAACATTGACTCCTCTGATACATACAAATCAGTGTTTAAGGATTCTGAAATATGATAAGAGAAGGATCAGACGATAAAAAAAGTGAAGACAGGTAAGATAAACATCATTCAGAGGGAGTCACCAATACCAAATACTCTTAAAATGTATATATGCATTGCAGTGCAATCAATAATTAGAAGAAAAAAAACTAATAAGAATAAAATACCATCTATGCAAAAGTCCTTTGCAACCTTACAGTGAAGATTCCTTGTTATAAAATGCATTCAATTAACTACAACTTATTCGTATTGACAAAGTCAAACATTTATCTTACTAAGCCTACTATGTTGTTTATCTATTTATTAGAAGAAAGGAAGTGAGATCCTATTAATAAAGAAGGAGGTTTAGCCTATCAAATTGTTTAGCATTTTAATTCGAATATCTTGTTCATCATCTTAGAATTGTTCTTACTTTTTATATTACAAAACCTTACATGTATGTTATAATTAAGTCCGACACAGACAACATGTAAAAAGATTTATTAATTTAAAAGTGATGCTCGTCCGGGATTAGTATTGTAACGCACCTTAAGTTTTTTGACTTGATATGGACACCCTGCAGGAATGATGACAGCTTCGCCGGTTCTTTGCTCAAAGGTCCAAGGTTCGATATCTGAAATCAATATGAAATAGTTTAATGAAACTAAATGACTTGTAGCAATAGACTGGTTGCCCCGAATCTAAAGCTTACTGAATTCTTGCTTTAGTCGCATCTTCTGAAATGCATCAAAGTAGAAACTGTTATCAAGAATTGGATGAACCACCTGTGCCAGATAGATAAGCAAAATGTAATATTTATCTAAACCAGCACAACTAGAGAGATACAGATAGTTGTTTACTGTCTTACATGCACTGGACTGTGGTCTGCTGGTATAGAATCATTACAGTGCCTTCTGAGGTACTCTAGAAGATTTGGAATATCTTGCCTGCGAAAGATATCCCACTGGGCACCACAAGAATCAGCCGCTGGTTTCTCTTTTCTACAAATTGAGCTTTCAATATCATGCCGACACGAATACTCATGTTCCAAGTCTTCCAAACTATGAATGGTCCCAGAGCAATAAATTGTGGTCTCAGAGTCAAATTTATGGTCGTGTTTGTTTTCTTTTGACATATTTTTGGATCGGATACTTGCATCATCACCTCTAGTTGAAACACCTAGGCCTGTAGAAGCTTTTGCATTTCTATCAGGAAAGTTCAAGTCTATTACAGGCCCATCCAGAAAGACTAAATCTTCAGTGTTTTCACCTTGGACTGATGACTTTCCTGTCACATCTTTGATACATTCACTATTCAGTACTAATGTTCCTTCAGTTTTATTTGTTAAATGCTGATCAACCACCTTATTTGTAGACTTACTATGGTCTCGATTCTCATACTTCTCCAGCAATGTTTTAAGTATATTGAGCTCCTTTTGAGACACCGGTACATCTGTTGTGTGTACAAGAATATTAACCTGAGGGCAGAAATGACAGAGAAGTGATAAGAATAAATTAAAATAGAGTGATATCTGTTAATACTTAATGGTAAAGAGGACATGTTAATGGTCAAGCCATGTCAAGAGGAACATAAATTCATGAGCTATGCCTTCTGCGCGGGGTACAGTTATGCATAGGACCCCCCCCCCCCCCCCCCCCCCAAAAAAAAAAAAAACAAGGATTTTTGAACTTAATGTCAGCTGACAGCATATATAAAAGAATAATTAACATATTTCAGGAATTTTTTTTGCAAATTTTAGATAAAAATATTTACTGTATAACTAGCATAAACATAATTCACATCATTGTAATGTCTATTATGCTGTCATATAACTATTTAAATTTAAAATATGACCTTATGTGACAGAGACTAGTAAATATTATTTACTATATGTAATGCTCAAATATTCTCCCAGTATAAGAAGTTTTTTATTTTCCCTGTGCAGCAAAGTTACTGTAAAACAAAGGATGTCTAAAGAAACTACTTTCTTTTGTCAATCAGGATGTCAACAAGATATTAAGATAATCAATGAAGGCATGGACAATAACACTATGTATGTGATGACAATATCAGCTAAGAAGGTATTCCCTATTGAAACAGGAAACAAGTATATAATATTTCAATTTCCACCATGTAATCTAAAATCAGGCCATTAAAGTTTTATGGCCCAAGGACAAGGCCACACTTGTTATGACCTGTTATATGGACATGTCACTTTTTCAGCTATGCAGAATATATATAACGAAATGTAGGAATCTTACACAAATGAAAGGCTGAAGAAGAAGAAGATATCTTTATGATAACTATATTCAAGAAAACCTACCACATCATAGGAGTCATAACTTAGCCTTGTAATAAAATGGCCCTGCATAAATTCCTCGGGTTCTCCGTATGCAATATGTACAGAAGGACCCAAGTCAGGCTTAGGCACGTCTTCTGGCAATTTTGCTGCTAGGTTTAAACGACCAGACTTTGGATCCATGTACTCTTTAAGTGGAATCGAGTGCATGATCTGAGAAAAATGCTCCGGGAAATGTTCTTGAAACAGATTTGGACAAAACCAACCTTTTACTTTCACCATCTCCCGGTGCATAAATGCATTAGTTTGGCCCTCCATCGAGCCCATAAATATTTGACTATCACTGAGTTCTACCTGCAACAAGTTTTGGCAAACGATGTAAGAATATACTTTTCTTCATACCAATGACATTTGGAACCTTTTAATTCTTAACAAATAACTCTAATCCTTATAGTTAAGAATAATGTGAAAATGACATCATTTGTTTTCGCAGTTTCCTACCTGGCCTATACATGAACAACAGAGCAATCCCAGACACACATTAGATACAAGGTACATATCACTAACCTCAAACCAATCCAGGCAATTTTCTGTCTTGCTTGCTTCACTACTCTCTCCAAGATATGTGCAGAACAAGGTAACTGGATCCCAAGTTACGTTTGTGGCAACTTGAATTACATTCCGAACTATGACCGGATGACCTTTGCCCCAATGATATTGAAAGTGTTGAATCTTTTCAATGTGAAGGTCCTGAATGGTCGGGTAATATAAAAAGTTCTCACTTGCATCATCTCTCCGAGCTGTTTCAAGCAGCAGCTTGCTTCCGCTTGCTCGATTATCTGTATTACTGCACAGTGAGCAGCATGAACCAACATCTAACGCATCTGGAAAGTCATATCTGCTAACTATATCTTTTACACTTGCTTGTAGCTCTTTGTCCCAGCCAGAGTAAGATATGCATCTTAAATCAAGGATGTAATCACCACCACAGCCACCGAAAAACTTGGGCGGGCAAGATATTCTTCCATCTTTATAAACTTTCCAGCTTCTCAGTAATGTTGGAGAATCAATTGACTTTCTACCTTGGTTTGAAAAGTTATTTTGCTTTCTATGTGATGGTAGCTTGTTATCAGATGTACAAGCTCTCTTCCTGTTTGGAAACATTATTCTGTGTTCTTTGATACCTCCAGTTAATTTTCCCTGACGGAACTCATGACAACAACTTAAACACAGATTATAGGAACAGCTTTTGCAGGTTCTGTAGAAACCTATTATGGAAGTATTACAGTTACTGCAGAATGTCAAACCACATACAATTAGAAACAGTAAACCCACAAACCCATATATCCATATATAGGAGCTGGTCCAGGAAAACGTTCCCTAGACTGGTCAGGGCAAACTTTTATACCAGCCGATTAGATATTGGATAGCCGAGATTTAGATTTTTATTAATCTACCACACCTATTACTCGCAGAAGGAAAAGACCTATGCGCGGAAGTTCTTTCTGCGCCTAATTGGTGTGGACCACAAGTCTTTGTTATATAGTCTGCACCTATTAGGAGCTGATAGGACATTTCCTTCACGAATGGAGGACATCTCCTTCCATGCCTAATAGTTGAGGAAAGTTTAATGAACCTACACATATCGGACATTTGGAGATGAGCTTGCCTAAATCAGTTCCGGGACAAATGTTTTCCTGAACCAGTTCCTATATTTATACAGAGAGAGACAGAAAGATATGATGATCAAACAAAAACTATGAGCACAACTTTCACACATACCAACATACAAAGTTCTTGCAGCCTACTTTAATCTGAGGAATTTCATAGCGTGTTCCTCCTGTCATGTAGATGCAGATTGGAATATAAAGTGAGAAGACAGTAGAGAGCAAAGCAAGAAGATGACCAATTCTTTAATATGATTGCTTTTCTGGTGAGAATTTCGCTCGGATGTAGAGATGTGCAGTTCATACATTATACATGCAATATCTTCAAGGTATGGTTGTCAATTTCATACAGATATATACACTATCTTTAGAATGCAATTATACTTATATGACAAGATTCTTTTCTTGCAAATTCCAGTCATAGAACCTTTTATTTTAGCTTCTGTTTCAAGCTCAATACTCTGCTCCAAGTTCATCTTTTCCATAACAGGAAGAAGTAACTGTATCAGATAATGAAGCTGTTGAAGTTTCTCAACCTTCTGTACATCCTTAGTTGTTTCCTGAGATATATATATATATATACATATACATAAATTAAGATGCACCAAAATCATTTCCACAAATAAATCCCTGGATCTTATTAAACTCTTCTAATACCTTTCGTTTAAAGTCCTTAAGTTTAGAGATTGAGCAGGCCCTGCATTTGCATGTTCTGCGGCAAATTGGACAAGCTATTCTAACTTCTTCCTTAACAAAACCCCTGAATTAATGAAGATAAAATTATTTAGTAAATCATATATACAAATTTGCCCCGATAGATTATCCCTGGAAACCCTCACTCCATGAAATTTCAAAAGCACCCAAGTTAACAGAAAAGGCTACTCCCTGACAACTGAGCAATCAATGCAAGCTTTGATAATTGTGAGATAACAGCTATCAATTTGCATAATGTAAATACAGTAATAACCACAGGCATTGTAAGGCATTCATCTACGGGTTCGCCAGAACTAGGATGTGAACATTAAACTTTAAATCTCCTTACCTTCTTAATTTCTAAAGACTAGCCTTGTCTTTTGCACAAGAAAAGCACAACTTTTACAAGAATTCAGTGCTTCATTATCTCCCTAATGTTCTCTACCAGGGTAGCTGTTACTGTGCTCATATTTTGAATTCATTCGTCAAGGTCTCTAACACTGTAATAAATTTCTAACCTCGATCCGAAACAGGATAAAATGAATAAGCCTATGGGATACTACTATATATGCAATTTGAATAAATGTTTGCTAAAGCCTATACATTTTTTTCTCCTCATGACCTCTTAGGTCAATTTCTTCACTTCAACACTTAACTGCTATTAATAAAATAAGAAATATTAGAACTTTAAATTAAACACAGCTTTATAAAGTAATTCACATACTAATACACACAAAACTAATCGAGAGTAAACATCATATCACATTTTAATACTTATATCTAGGACAGAAAACTATACGAATCATTAAAAAACAATCGCATTTAATAGCATATCAATTCCACTTACGCCAAAACTAAAGGTAAACTGAACCGACCTTTCTTCTATACAATCTTCACAAAAAGATTCCTTTTGGCAACTTTTACACCTAACTAGTATCCGATAACTACTTTTCCGACACCAATGACAATTCCTCCTCTTCCCTTGTTTGAATTTCACAGTCTCTTTAACATGCGGTAATATCTAAGCACAAACCCACAACTTCATTAAAATTAATCGCAAACAATACCAATTCACGAGAGAAAAGATAAAACACAAAGAATTTAGTAATAAAAAGACCTGCATTGTACAAACAGGAATCGGTTCCACGTTCTTCGACCTAAAATTCCTCCTTTCAATACTTTTACAATTTACCCCCAACTTAACATTATACGGACCAACATTATCGAATTTCTCTCGAGATTCTACTGGTATCACCATTCTCCCATTCGGCAACTCTTTCGTTATATTATTCACTCCACTCTTACTCTCCTCCCTCTGTTTTTCCTTCTTTTTCTCAACTTTTCGAACCAAATACTCTCTGATCAACTCCAATTGTATATCTCCTTTCTTCAACTTCATCTTCCTCAATGTCTCGTCTAACGCCTCACTCGCTGATCGCTTCTTACTACAATCACTCTCCAATTTCACTTTCTCTTTCGACTTTTTTCCGGTTTTTCGTGAATTATCCTCCTGAATTCTCTCCTTCTTCTTCTGACCTTTCTTCTGAAGCTGAACAAAGTGATCTTCACAGTAACGTTTACCGTCGGAAACTGCGCGTTTGCACCGCCATTTCCGGCCGTCTGTCCTCGCGCACCGGAGATTGTCCGGTAAATCGGCGTTCTCCGTCATTGAATTCGAAGTTTCCGGGAGAAATCGAAGGTTTTGGCCGGAAACTTGATGTGAATTGGTGAAATAGGAGAAGCTGTAGGGTTTGGTGTGTGTGTGTGTGTTTTCCGAAGCGGCGTTTAAAAGCAGAGTGTGTGCGTCAGTGCGTGTGTGTTTGTGTGGCGTGATATTAGCAGATATAGATAGAGACTTAATAATAAGAGTAATAAATAAATTTTTTGTTAATCTTTACATATATGAACATATCGAAATTAGTGAGCAACTGAATTCTGCAGAAGCAATGACACTATTGTTTTTTTTGTGTTGCGATGATCACCGAATCAAACCAAACATACTAAATTCTTATATTTGTAGAAGTAAGGTTGATTGTAGACTTATGACATGATACGAGAATTGGTTATTATGTTTTAGAAAGGTAATGTGATATGATACAACAAGTCGGAATTATGGATCGAAAGGGTGATGCATACTTTTGATTTGATACGAGAATTCGGAATATGGTATAGAAAGGATGATGTGGAATTATCGTGATCCAAGAAATAGATCGAGACTGCAAATTTATAACAGTGCAGAAATTTGTGCAATTATATTTTCTGAGAACAATTTGTTTGGGATTGCAAGCAGAGATGGGCTATATGAAAATGCAGGCTTTTGCAGCCCAACAACCTTCAGTATTTTTCTACTTCATACAAATTTTTTTTTTGGGTTATTAATTTGGACAGTTTTAATCTATGAACTATATGCACATGAAATACAATGTGCATGCAAGTTGTAATGATTTGAAGTGTATACTATTCGTAAGTAATTTTAAAAAAGCTGTTGGCTTGTTGCGGTTACGCAAAATATGATGAAACTGTAGATGCTCAGAAAATGCAGTTTGCAATGATGACAAGTGTATATATGACGAACAAATAAAATAAAACAAAATCAAACAATCTACGTACTATCTCTTCTGAAATGAAGTGATCAGGTGGGGGGAGTAAAGCCCGTTTGTACTCCTCTGCGCATTTCAAATTATGTTGCTTTTTTGAAAAATATCGCAGAAAAATTAATAAAATGTTCATGTCATATCGATTGATTGTCGTAAACATGTGAAATTTGCTCGAAATTAAATGTATATCAGAAGAGTTTTAATATTTCTGGCCGGATCACTAGCGTAGACCAGAACTTTATTACGTTTATGATTGTAAGTGGCAATATCTGGCGGGTGGGTACTTGTTTGTTTTGCTTTGACAAGTCTGAACTAGCTAGCTAGGTACTTCTTTTTAAAGTACGAGTTTCAGAAGATACTTGAGCTTTTAATCTATCATGCACATCTGCAGGTTTCATCTATTATTGGTTTGTTAATTTAATTGTATTGATGGAGAATTAATTAAGTAGTTCGGTCTGCATTTTAATTTAGAAAAAAGTGTAACATGTTTAATTGTTTTAATTATGCTATTCAAATGGATGGTTTTGTAATTCTTTTATAAGAAACGACTCTCTTCCCAGGATCAGTAGAGAGGTAAGGATTTTATTTCTCAAATTTATGAATTAAATATATGTGTGCAGAAAATTTTGTTTTATTTGATGATTTTGAAGTTTAGACTATGCAATATAATAATATCCATTTTTTTAAATAAAAACGACTATATATTGAGATTAATATATTGAACCGATTTCGCCATATTTGTATACTTGTATTAATTGTTCCAAAATTTTGAGAATAGCATGCAGTATAAATAAAACAAACATTGAACCATTTATGAAAAAATTATTATCAGTATTTGTTGGGGTTAAATTGTCTTTGTAGTTTCTGGTGTAAATAACTCAAAGCTGGCGGATGATATTACTCTTTCTCTTGCCTAGGGTTTCTTCATTTTACGAAGCTTGTACCTTTGAAATTATATATTTATATTAACAAAGGAACTAGGGTTTGTTAATTTATTCGATTTTTGTTCACCCGCTGAAAATTATTAGAATGAATATTATTATATTAATTTATATAAAGTAACATTTCGGTAAAAAAAACCTATTTACTATAAATACCTACAAATTTCTATAAATAATAAAATTATTTGAGATTTTATAAATTAATTAATTTTTTAATAAATTTTTTATCATGGTAAAATTTGCCATCCCTATACTGAAGATGTTTGGCAAAATTTATTTTTATATAATAGATACTTATCTCAATAAAAATACTTACACAATTAATTATTTCTCTTCTCTTCTCTAAAGATAAATATTTATTTTGGGGAAATAAAATTTGCATCTCAGGAGATTAAGTTGAGCAAAACACACAAAAACATTTCAAACAAAATAGCTAAACACAATATAACAGGACAATGAAGTAACTAAAAACTAAAGAAAGCAACAGGGCAGAACATTCAGTAATTATTTCAAGAACACACAATAGGTTATATATATGGTTGATAAGTCTACTTTCCGACGATCAGCTTCGCCCTTGCATGACGTTTATTGAACCGGAACTGAACTCCCAATCCAAGCTGATACATCAATAACCAAACAACAGTTATTAGCTCTCCACCTTTACTTAGCTGTTGAGCGTGAGCGTTTGACCTGATATGACTCGCCCCGTATGATAGCAGTTCCACCCAAACCTTGCTGATTATCTCCCATTTCTTAGCGAACTCTAATTCTGTCAGCACTTTGGACAATCTTGCTGCTTCTAACAATACTGACTTCTATCTCCCTTTCTGGTAACTACGGGCTCCATGTCTGTCTTAACACTAATAATTATTTCGCAAGCTTTTCTCCGTAACTCCTTCTCCGGCTTTGATTTATCACTTGTTGATAATTTACTTTCAAAGAATCTATTGGCCTCAGCAAAAGAAGCCTCAGCACAAGTGTCACGAAATCTTTCAAGTCCGGTTCCAGAAACAGCTGACATCATACCAGGCTTCATGACTAGAAGATATATCATGTACTGTGATATTAGCTTGACAATTCTTCTATGTTCTGAGGCTTGAACAAGATGCTCTCGGGGCTGATCATGATGGTCCATATTTTTCTGATCTTTCTCATCATTGTAGCAAATTTCAGTGGCAATGTGCCACAAAAGAAGGCTCTCGTCATAGTTAACATCAGCAACATAAGGAAACAGTTCAGAGCCGCTCATGTAGCCTGCAAATCGAAGTACCCATTCACCTTTAGCTGAACATATTTCCTTAGCAGTGGCTAAATCATGTGCCATCTGCGACTTCTTTTTCAACTAATTGAAAATGAATTCTTTCATATAAGGAGGCAATGGGCGTCGTTTCACATATACCATCTCATCGAGGAAGGCTTTAATGCCAAACTGATCATAAATTCTTTCCCATGCTTTTGTACGTCTATGTAAACAATAATATACAATATTGTATGTTGAAATAGACTCAGCCCACCTGCTATCAGTGAGTTTTGACTCACAAATTTTATCACGGACACCACCAACATTAAGCAACCAACTTATGATCTCCCCTCTTCTGACATTAGCACTCACTATAAAATCAATGAACACGCGTTTCCACGATTTCTCATTAGGATTTTCATCGGGAGAAGGCTTGAGCTTCACAACTGTCCAGTCCGAGAAAACAAGCATGAAAAATGCAAGGACTTCCAACACAATTCCTCCAATAAGCAAAGTATAGGTAATTCCTACCTCAAATCCTTCTGGTTGCGCTCACGGAAGCTGAAAATGATATCCACAACCAGTCCTTTGAAGTTAGTGAAGTACCGAAAAGCATACTGCACTACTTCCGATGGCTTTAGTTCATTTGTCTTCATTCTGTTGACTGCTTTAATCACTCTATCTGGCTCCGGAAGCATTTCAATTCTGGTAGGGAGTTTAGCCTCTTTTTTGGAACTGTATTCCTGATGGGACCATAATTAATACATCTTTAATACCTATTTTATGTTTATTTTCATAATTTTATTAGTTAATTAATTATTTTTATTTTCTTTTGTAGGAAATTAATTAAAATCAGAATTGTAGCAGAAAAAGGAGAATACAAGGAAGGAGGTGGAGATTACTTGGAGACAAATGAAAAGGAGATAAAATCGAATGCTTGTTGGAGAAGAAAAATGAATAGAAGGAAATATTTAAAATTCAATTTGTAATCGATATAGAAGACCTATATTATTTTCCCTATATATATGGGTCTCCTCTCTTGTATTTCAAGACCTAGACCTTAAACCTTAACTTTAACTTTAGTTTTCAATAGTTAGGAGTAGGAGTAAAGTACTTTTATTTTATTTATCTTTCAATACACTTTGTCCATTATTTACATGTCTTATATTAATTACTTTGTTTTGTTCTTCAAGTATGTCTAGCTAATTCTCTTGCCCTAGAATGAAGGTGAAGTTAGTTGATTATTTTTAGTATTTGTTTGTTCTTATTATTTGATTCTCATAATTTTCTTGGTGCTTAATTGTTTAATTAACAAAGTGATTTTGATATATTATTGTTGCCGAATTTATTTTTCATAGTCTATGCTTGCTCCATGAAGTTTTGATGAGCTATTGTTAGATAATAAGTTTCATAGTATATGCTTGTCTCGTTAATTGATATTTATTTGTTGAAGAAAGAGAATTGATTTTTATGGTAAGTTGGATATTAATTGTAATTGATTGATGGATTTGGATTCCTAGGTTTTCCTTATTTATTTGTTCTTATTTGCTTATTAGGTTAAATAAATCTCATCTCAACATTATTTGTCTAGTCTGCCTGATTTATTTGTTAGGGTTTGGAAGTTTCATAGTCTCTGAGGATCGATCTGTGATTGCTACAATTAATCACTGTGCTTGCAGTATTTTTAACACATCAAGTTTTTGACGCCGCTGCGGGGGACTATTGGTATTTTTTACTCCTTAATATTTAATTCTTCGGATTAGTTTCTTGTTTTTCTTTGTATTTTTTTTAGGGATTTGTGAAGCGGAGAAAAGTTTGGACAAGAAGATCGTTAGAAGGCATCGTTGTCTCCTTAGAAATTTTTGGAAAGCACTTTTCGGTATTCCGTATCACCCCTCTAAATTTTGTTTTTTCTCACAAATATTAAAAAAATCCAAAAAAAATAAATATTAAAAAAAAATAAAAAAAATTAGTTAGTTATTTGTCTTGTTAAAAACCAATTTGTTGCATCATTCATATCTCACATAGGAGCACATCATCTAGTTTTTCTTTATTGTATTTTATTTCTTTCTATCTTATAATTGTGGTGATTGCTGAAGGAAAAAGGTACGTACAATTTAGATTATTAATTCACGTAGTGTAGTGCATCCATAGTTGTTTATTTTCTCGTTCTTTGTGTGTATCATTCATTCAATCAATCTTAAGGGTGACACCCTATTACAAGATAAGGTAAGGGATTTCACCACCCTTTCCTTGGCCCACAAATCACTAATACGTTCATCTTGCATTCCCCTTGTCTTAATAAAATCAAGTAGACGTTGGCTACTAGGATTTCGCGCTCACTTAGGAAGAGAACCTAAGACAAAATAAATCTTTATGTATTCTTACTTTTAGTGTCTAGGAAAGCGAGAGCTTACCTGGCCAATTTGGATTGGTGTCTAGAAAGGTGGTTAGCCTCTTGGCAATGCTTCCATCTGCCTGGCCAATCAGTTTGAGTATTTCTAGATTTGTGACTCTTAGTATTATCTTAAAGTTAGGAGCAGGTCTAGAATTTCTCTAGGTTAACATAGACATATGATTTTTTCTTTTATATTTTTTTAGGTGTTTAGTTCTATCTCTTGTCTGCTACGTGCTTACTTGCTTACTTGTAAGTCATGTCTATTCCACTTAGAGACCGTTGTTACCCCGCTCATTCCGCCCAACCCTCATGCATAGTCCTACCAACAGTAAATGGTAATAATTTTGAAATCAAATCTCACCACATTAGCATGTTACCTATGTTTACTGGGGTAGAGGGAGAGGATCCATATCTTTTCATTCGAGAGTTTGAGGAAGTTTGTGCCCTACAGAAAATTCAACAATTGACTGATGACTCCATTAAATTGAGACTTATCAACTTTGTTTTTAAAGAAAATGCTAAAAAATGGTTATATAGTCTACCCATTAATTCTATTTCAACTTGGGAGGGATTTGTAGGCATATTTCTAAAAAAATATTTTCCAAACCATAAGGCCAACAAACTTAGGAATGAAATCAACCAATTTCAACAAAAACAAAATGAGTCTTTTTGGAAATATTTTGATAGATTTAAAAATCTGTTGTCTCAATGTCCTCAACATGGTATAGAACAATGGAGACTTTGTAAAATTCTTTATGAAGCCTTAGATAGCCCAACCACTTCTTTGTTAGAGTCAATGTGTCAAGGTAAGTTCATGGATAAAAATGAAGAAGAATCTTGGCAATTTTTTGAAGAGTTAGCTGAAAAAACAATGTTGTGGGAGTCAACTAGGGAACCAAGTCAAGAAATCAAAAAACCTAACTCATCTAAGGGCATACATGTAGTTGGTAATTCTATTACAACTGAAGCTAAATTTGCTACACTCACAAGAAGATTAGAAGCCTTAGAAACCAACAACATGTCTTCACAAGTGTCTGTTTGTGCAAACTGTAACTCATCTAATCATGTGATAGAAAATTATCCTGAAATTCAACAAGCTAATGCCATGTTTCAAGCGAGAGTTATGAATGATCCCTTTTCACCTATATACAACCCTGGTTGGAAAAATCACCCAAATTTCTCATGGAACCTAGGTCAATACAATCAGTATAACCAACCCTCTCAACCTATTTTTCAAAAGCCCCCTTCTGGTCCATATCCAATTCAAAATCCCTGCCCAACTCATTTCCTGCTCAAAACTTTGACTCATATCCAAATTCTTTTTCAGTCCCTTTGAATCCTCCTGATTTTAATGAAACTGATAAGAAAATAAATTTCTTGTAAAAGAGTATTGAGGCGTTATTGAAATCCCAAGCTAATATAACTCAATCTCAACAGGTTTTCATGCAAACTATGACCCAAGATAAGCAGTTACTAAATTCCAATACTCAAGCCATATCTAAACTAGAGGTTCAAATCAGTCAGTTAGCCAACACAATCAGTGAGAAAGAGAGAAACCGATTTCCTAGTCAACCTGAGGTTAATCCTAAATTTCATCAAAACCAAAAATCTCATGAAAATGTGAATTTTGTTATCTCTCTTAGGTCCGGTATTCAATTCCACAATCATGCTGGTCTCAGTACTCAAGAGGAAGAAAAACTCACTTCTGAACCAAATCCTTTACTCTTAAATCCTAGTCTTGACCAATCCTTGTTTCCTAAGAATTCTGAAGTAGTAGTGCAATCTAGTGAACCTTCCAAATCTGATGAACCACCTTCAAAACCCATCTCTGATATGTCTAATTAAAAAGTCTTCAAGCCAAAAGCCCCATTTCCTCAAAGGCTTACTTCAAACAAACAATCTGCTCAATTGGATAAGATTTTGGAAGTCTTTAAACAAGTCAAGATCAACATTCTTCTTTTAGATGCAATTCAACAAATTCCCTCTTATACGAAGTGTCTAAAAGATTTGTGTACTCATAAAAGAACCACTCATGTTCGTAAGAAAGCTTTCCTAACGTCTCTTGTTAATTCTATCATATCGCATCAAATCCCTGTGAAGTATAAGGATCCTGGTTGTCCTACAATCTCTTGTGTCATAGGTGATACTTTCATTGACAAAGCTATACTTGATCTAGGAGCTAGTGTGAACCTTCTTCCATTATCTGTCTATCAAACTTTGGGTTTAGGTGAGCTTAAAAAGACTAATGTCACTCTTCAGTTAGCTGATCGTTCTATCAAAACTCCTAAGGGCATACTGGAGGATGTGTTAATTAAGGTTGGTGATTTTGTCTTTCCCGTGGATTTTGTTATTCTCGAGACTGAACCTGTCAAAAATTTCAAAAATCAAATTCCTATCATTTTAGGCAGACCTTTTCTTGCTACTTCCAATGCTTTGATCAACTGTAGGAATGGTTCGATGAAACTATGGAAACATGACTCTAGATCTTAATATTTTTAATGTGGGAAGTCAATCCAATGATCTTTATGACCAACCTGTAGGAGTTAATTTCATTGATGATGTTTTGTCTTGGTCAAATCTTGAGGATAGTTTGATTGAGTCTTTTCTTGAACATGATGTTTTGTCAGAGTATAAGAGTAATAGAGAACTTTATGAGCTATATCAAAATTTCACTTCTGATGAGATTTTAGATAAATTGAATATCATTTGTTCTAAACATGAAACCCAATTGAAAGATATTGCGTTTGAGCCTAGGTCCATTGTTAAGACTTCTGTAGGTGAGTCACCCCCACTTGATTCAAAACTATTTATATCCACTTTTGGTCAGTCCTTTGTAGGTTTCAATGAAACTCATCATGCTTTTATTTCTAATGACTTAGTCCATGATCACAAATATCAAGTAATCAATCTGCTTAAACAATTTAAAGAAGCGTCTAATTGGTTTATGGATTATGTTAGTGATATGAGTTTTATCTTGTTGCGAGATCATATATTTCTAGCGGATAATGTTGTTCTTGAGAATGTGTTTCAACAGTGTGCTTACTCTACGATGAAAGAAGTTTTTCCTCGATGTGGTGTTGGTTAGTAATTTATTCTTGATTGTCTCCCATAGTCAAGTGTAGGTATGGGGGAGTAACTATGTGTATGTGTTGTATAGTAGTTCCTTTTGCTTCCTCCATCATGCTTTTATCAGGTATTCTCGTCCTTTTACTTTGTCATATCTCTCTTTGCATACATTGAGGACAATGCATGATTTAGGTATGGGGGAGGGAATTAGTAGTATTATAAAAAATTCAAAAATCCAAAAAAATTAAAAAAATTAGAAAATCCAAAAATAGAGATGTTTTAGCTAAGTTTTCAACTCTTGTACTTTGATGCTAGTTGGTGTTAACAATTTTTTATAAAATTATATATATGTAATGCCTTGAGATACTTCAAACGTAGTTGAGTAAGGTTTTCTTCATGAAACTTGTGTCGAATAAATTTTTGCTTAAAAGTCCAAGATGACACTTATTGCACAAGGTCTTTGTTGGAAAGATTGTCTAGGGAAGTTTTCGATACCTGAGAGAGAGCCCACATGTTAAAACAATGTCGAATCAAATGTTTGTGGAAAAATATATAAAGCATCAAGTACTCCTTTGAGATCAATTGGTGGCAAATACAATGTTATATGAAAGGGACGATCCATGTACATGTGCTGGTATTAAGTGCGATTGTATGAGAAATAAAATTTTCTTGGTGACTTTTCAATTCACTGCCCTGGGTTACTGGAAAATTACTTGACGAGCTAGGATAAAAGTAGTAATTGACTAGTCTTGTTTTGTGGCCTTTGTTACTCGAGTAATTAAGTCCATATGAGTATTTTGAAACCTAGTGCCCTAAGACCAACTGGTTTGGGAGTCATTGACCCAAAGCTCACTACATGGGAAACATAGAAAGCCTAGGAAAACAGACATTGCACAGTCAATTAGAAAAAAACTATGAAATTTGGCTAGATACTTGTTTTGATAGAGATTGGGTCAGTTCAATATTTGTTGAAAAATATGAAATGTACTTATTCAGTTGATTCTTCAGAGACCTATTTTCACGACACACCTTGGGAGTTTTTGCAAACGTTTGCGTTAATATAAGTGGATTTTAGATACCTACATCTTATCTATAATTAGAAGAGTCTTTAAGGTATGTATTTTCCTAAAAATCTTCTTTTGTTGACACCGATGAACTTTATTGATAGAGTGGGATGCTAGCTAGAATATTTCACGGATTTTATGGGTATATCTTCGGTAAACCCTTAAGAGACAGCACTCCTCTGGTAGAGATCGTCTACGAGTTTAACGGGTTGGTAAACCTAAAATTACCCGTCACGCTTACGAAAATGAGCATAAGACTTTCTTTTGATTTTTCTCGAGGATGAGCAAAAGATAGGTATGAGGGCATTTTATGGGACCATAATTAATACATCTTTAATACCTATTTTATGTTTATTTTCATAATTTTATTAGTTAATTAATTATTTTTATTTTCTTTTGTAGGAAATTAATTAAAATCAGAATTGTAGCAGAAAAAGGAAAATACAAGGAAGGAGGTGGAGATTACTTGAAGACAAAGAAAAAGGAGATAAAATCGAATGCTTGTTGGAGAAGAAAAAGGAATAGAAGGAAATATTTAAAATTCAATTTGTAATCGATATAGAAGACCTATATTATTTCCCCTATATATATGGGTCTCCTCTCTTGTATTTCAAGACCTAGACCTTGAACCTTAACTTTAATTTTAGTTTTCAATAGTTAGGAGTAGGAGTAAAGTACTTTTATTTTATTTCTCTTTCAATACACTTTGTTCATTATTTACATGTCTTATATTAGTTGCTTTGTTTTGTTCTTCAAGTATGTCTAGCTAATTCTCTTGCCCTAGGATGAAGGTGAAGTTAGTTGATTATTTTTAGTATTTGTTTGTTCTTATTATTTGATTCTCATAATTTTCTTGGTGCTTAATTGTTTGATTAACAAAGTGATTTTGATATATTATTATTACCGAATTTATTTTTCATAGCCTATGCTTGCTCCATGAAGTTTTGATGGGTTATTGTTAGATAATAAGTTTCATATTATATGCTTGTCTCGTTAATTGATATTTATTTGTTGAAGAAAGAGAATTGATTTTTATGGCAAGTTGGATATTAATTGTAATTGATTGATGGATTTGGATTTCTAGGTTTTCCTTATTTATTTGTTCTTATTTGCTTATTAGGTTAAACAAATCTCATCTTAACATTATTTGTCTAGTCTGCCTGATTTATTTGTTAAGGTTTGGAAGTTTCATAGTCTCTGAGGATCGATCTGTGATTGCTACAATTAACCACTGTGCGCTTGCAGTATTTTTAACACATCAATTCCCCCATGAGTTTTGCGTAGTTAGGCCCCGGATCAGGGTCAGTAAGCATGGAGTCTCGGAAGGTATTAGCACTCGCACAATACAACGCATATGTGCGCTCAGCATACTTGATGATTCCACACAGAAACATAAGCAGTGATGGAACCCACAAGTTGTTAAGTGTAGACTGATAGAAAACATAAGCCACAGCAATGCACTGTGTAAACAAGGCAAATAAATGCCTGAGCCACAGCTCATTGTCCTCCAGGGCGAAAGCAGTGATGGGATCCGGACCACCAAGGTGTGCCAGAAGAAAAGGAGCCCAGAAGGTTGGCAATATATTGCTTGTACGCGCATTAATGCAATGATTGGTAAAGTCACTTTGCTTGTTTGAGACGAGTCCAACTGCAAAAATAGCAGTGCCATCTGCAAGTAAGTATGCTGACCAAAGAAGGATATCTAGCCATTTGCGGGAAATTATCCTTCTTAAGGTTCCTGCTAAAATCACCAAAATTTGAAGGAAAAGGCTGAATAGGATGCCAATCCTAAGTTCCCATTCATTAAAAATGTCTTTCAGTTGTTTTTCAACATCATCTACTATAACCGTAACCATTTGGATCGAGTAAAAATGAATGAATAAGAATTCCGCTTGCTGCTCAACCAGACATCAAGCTAGCTAGCACAAGAAGAAATGTTTATGATGATGCATGATTGTGCTGCATGCATCTTATTCTTATATGACCACTAAAGCTTAGATCAAACTAGCCAAGTACTACAACAGAAAACACGTGAACAATTAAAGTTGTTTACTTGAGAGTATAAGATTCACTTCTAGCATAAAGTGAATAACAAGACACACATTAACCACACTTGAATTACATTAATAATAATGATATAAAATATACCATTTCTGCTATGGGAAAATAAATTCATTCGTCACTAAACTATTGGTGTTTTATTGTTTTAGTCATTGAACTAAATATTCCAATATGCGAGTCCTTCAACTTTTGAATTTTTTTGACTGAAGTCCTTCCGTCCAAAAAAACTAACGGACGTTAAAATCCTGATGACGTGTCACTGACGTGACATAAGAATTTCTGGTTTAGGTCCCTGAACTTGTCCATTTCCTGGTTTAGGTCCTTAAACATAAAATTTTGAAAATAATTGAATATTTATAAATTTTAAACATAAAAGTCTGAACATAATTTTTTTTTATGTTTATCGTTTATTTTAAAAATAAAATTTTAAAACCTTACACAACTCTAAACATTTAAATTTACGGTTATCAAGCCACTTTTAATGTCAATTATAATTAGCATGTCAAAAGGTACCGGGATAAGCTTCTTCCGGGTGTAACTCTAGTTTTGAGATTTTATGAATATCCCTTACTCATGTATCAGATCATTTTACTATTATCGTGTTTATATTGTGTTTCATCGAATACAAGTCAAATATAATCCACTAACATTAAGTATTATTATTTTTGAACTATATAAATAACTATTTCATCTAAGAATAAAACAAATCTGATATGTGTATCATATGTTCGAGCAGGATACGAACCAGATTGACGGATAGTCCGAATCAATTTACAGTCCTAGTCATGCCAAGCCGAAAAGCTTCATACAACAAAATTTTAAAAATAATTGCATATTTTTAAATTTTAAACATAAAAATCTTAACATAATTTTTTTATGTTATAGTTTATTTTTATTTAAAAAATAACATTTTAAAAATAAACATGATTATCGTTAAAATTTATAAATGTTCAATTATTTTCAAAATTTTATGTTTAAGGACCTAAACTAGGAAATGGAAAAGTTCAGGGACCTAAACCAGAAATTCTTATGTCATATCAGTGACACGTCATCAGGATTTTAACGTCCGTTAGCTTTTTTTAGACGGAAGGACTTCAATATGAAAAATTCAAAAGTTGAAGGACTCGCATATTGGAATATTTAGTTCAAGGACTAAAACAATAAAATACCAATAGTTTAGTGACGAATGAATTTATTTTCCCTTTCTGCTATCAATCATTTTAACGTACAGACTCTAAAAGCGAGCTAAAAATCACCGGTCACATTACTTATAAATCATGTTTTCGAACTCCAAAATCATGAGTCTACTAATCATATTATATTTTGTAGTCCGTAGACTAATTCACTTTAACCGTAGAATGAACGCCTATCTAAATTAGTCGTAAATATTATTTTGGTCTGTTTTATTTGAAATTCTGGATTTGATCAAATGACATATTTGGATAATTAAAAGAATTTGGTTTTCATTTGAAATTCAAAACATTCAAATACTAATATAAATTTGAGAATTTTGAAATGAAAATTCAATTCAGGTCATTTGAAATAAATTTCATGTTTCCAAACACAATCTTAACATATTCCCAGGTAATTAAGCAAAGCGTTCATTTGACATAATTTACCAAAGTTATATGAACAATGCTATAAAGAGTTGTATTTGTTTCTCATATGATTCTATGGAACATGTTTATAGCCAATGTTATAAGTTATGTATCTTATTTTATCAACTTTATTGCCGGGAGAATCAGTAACAACTGATCAAAGGAAATAGGGAGATGAGACAAGGGAGAAAGGAAAAGAGAAACTTCATTGTTGTGCCTATTTCTTTGGAGCAAAAGTGGAATATATTTGCCTTCTAGTGAGGACTAGAGATTTTTAGTTTGTATCAGCTTTCTACTTTGAGATTTCTTTTGTTTCAAGAAAGAATCCAATTCATATTTCATGGTGTGTTTAAAGTTAACCACACATGTTTGAGCTTTTTTTTATAGTAAGTATTAATTCAATAATAAAAAGTCATACGACATCTACAAAAATAGTCGCTTCAATCACATGTTTGAGCTTAAATGCTTTTGTTTGAATAAATAGAAATGAAATTAGAACTATGCTTGTGATTTAGAAAAATACTCCAAGGTTGGTGGAAGCAACTTAAAACAAGATAATAGAAGGGTAAAATAACAGAGGAAGTAATAATTTATGGTGAATTATATTTTAAAAAATAATGGTTCGAATAAGTCATATTCCTCTTAAATATCTAAATATTCAATTAGAAATCTATATATATTCTGCCTCGGGTTAAAAAACTAGTTCACTTCTAACGATAAAAAAATTGACTGAAAAAAGACCACTATAAATATTATAAATTGAACTTGGTTTTTAGAATGATTAGTGTGAAAATATCGATTGATTTATGATCTTGAACACCACTGTCAAGAAGAGTAATCTTCTCGACTCGGCAAGTCAATTTAAAATGTAAGAAAATAAATATTATCATTCACATTACAATATCTCAACTATAAAATCAAATATGGGTATACCATCATTCAGCTGACAAGAACTCACAAGCCACCAAATTTTCACTATTGATATGCTAATATATCCAAGTAGAAATGTCATATAACTCACCCACTTAAATCCTGCATAATAATTGATAGCATGCGAGTCCATCACATCATTTTGCAACCAACCGTTCAACCCTTAATCGCTGGGGTCAACGTCACTGCCTTTGCAGCTCGCATGCTCAAGATTATGCCCCTGCAAAATTTCCCATATATAAAACAATTGTCGGAGTTCTTTACTACTACATAAAATTCTGCAGAAAACTAGTAGAAAAATATGTCAGAAAGAGGAAGAAGTTTAATGTGAATACGTACCAGCAACAAGCAACAGCACTTTGAACAATGACACGAAACTGCAGAGGGACATGCTGGTGATTAATCCACCCAATCACCGGCCAAAACTGCACATATTTTTCAAAATCCTTAGTTAATAGTGTTCTGTAGTCAAGAAGATGCAAGTACAAAATAACTAAAATAGTTACCGTCCATGCAGCATACTGGACTGTTGGATATTCTTTCTTAATTTTAGATTTTACTTGGTTCCAGGGTCTTCCTGCAGCGTACATATAAAGTTAGATACAGCAACAATTACATCAATTTAAATAGCCATAGTTACTAGCTTAGTCTTCATCCAGTTTACTCTAGATTTGGCACTCAATATTTCTGTTGAGATGCAGTAGACAATAGGATCAAACAAAGGAGATAACTGATACCCTGGAACTGATCCAATTTCTCTGGAGACGAGTAAAATTATATGTTCAAAAACATTTATGCTCACTTACCCTCGATGATCGAGCCATAGTATATCATAAAAAGCATATTGTTCCCAGGGGAAGAAGTCAACTGTTCCACCAAGACCTGAAATTATTTCATTTAGCACATTAGACTGCGGATATGTCTACAGTTTCATATTCTTCCCATTTAGATAGATGGCATAAATACTTAATGAATACAAATTAAGCCTGTGATTTGATACTTTAGAACTGGTTTGTTAATAAATACACTAATTGAACTAGAGTAACTGAATAAGTGAGACACGCAGATTTTCTAGTGGTCAAGGTTACATAAACAGAGTTCAGTCTTCACATTGATGATACAATTATGTTAAAATCTTCAAATATTACATGCACTCATTTTCTTTGAAAAAAAATACATATATCACCTTTTTACCGACTGTCGAGGGGTCTTTCTTCCCCTTGAAAAGTTTGTCCAGCAAAATATGATAATAGTGGCCAAATGGTCCAAGATAGGCAACTCCAAAGAGCTGCATTCAAATGTGTTAGTAATGCCTAATAATAATCGACTGACGTATTAATCAATATCACCCTAGGAAACTAGGCATCGATCAATAGATGATTTCAAAATTAGATCCAGATGAAATCACTTGGTACTCGAGCAAGATAGAACACATCATCTCAAGTTCAAGGAGATATCAAAAGATATAAAAGACCAAGCTTTTAGATTATTAAATAAGTAACTTATCTATAATAAATCCAATTGTTAACGGGTCATAGTCCATTAGGTTATTTGATTAGATTTTCTCTTCTCTATATAAGTATTGTAATCCTCACATATTAAATTAGACTTGATTATTGGAATATATTGAAATATTGAATTAGGTCTTTTTTTATGGATTGCGATCCATAGTTTTTCTCCTTTCTGCGATTGAGAAATCCTTAAGGTAGTGGGTGTTCTGCGATTCATTCACCCAAGTTAAATCTATTATCGTATCGTATCTATATTTTACGAGTTGTCATGCATCAAAATAGTATCAGAGCTTAGGTTTCACCATCGATTTCTGAATTGTTGGGAGATCTTGGATTTCGCAAAAAAAAATTTGTTCATCATATTACTATTCATTACCGGAAAGCTACTGTTCACAGCCGGAAATCACTGTTCATCAAGGAAAAAGAGTAGTCAGACAAATCTGAGGTAGAAGAAGTGTGAAGGAAAGAAAAATAGAAAACAGCCTTGAAAACTGAAAAGGAGGCTGCCAAGATATAAATAAAGGGTAACCCTAATTTTTATCTTTACAGTTTGTGCAAAATTGCAGTCTAGTATGGAAGAGTTTTCAAAAATTGCAGATCTAGTCCCTGCATTTCCAGAATTTGTCAAACCAGTCCTTGGAGTTTCCAAAAAATTACAAACTGCTCCCTCAGCTTGGCAGAATTACAAAACAGCCCTTCACAATTTCAGAAAATTACTCAACAGTCCCTGTACTTCCAAAATCTGACGGTTTTAACCCCTGCAACTTCTGATTTTGATATTTCAGCTCCTTAAACTTCAGAATTTATCAAGATCAGCCCCTCTTAATCCTTGTTTAAGCCATGTCTGCTTACATCAAACTTCAAATTGAGAGTGTGGAAGATAATATTTATTTCCTTGATAAAGAATGTAATGAGTTACATTATGAAGTTTATGAATGCTATCACCGACACAAGTTATTTGAGTATCAGCTTACTATTACTATTCAGAATAGCTTCTTTGAAGGAAATAGGCTCATCATCCTCCACCGAGAGTGTATACTCTACTGCATTAACCTGCCCGTAGTGCTTCAAAGGCTTATCTGACCCAAGCTTTTGAACCCTTTTATATGCTCGTTTTGGCCTAGTGGAAACCAAACTATCCTCGAACTGTTGATGTTCGTGTGCCTGCATATTTTCTTGTTCAATGGTTTCATAGTCAAACTCATCATCCTCATCATCATAAGTGTCTCCATGATCTTCCTATTGAACACGACTATAACCAGAATGATCTTTAGATTTTATCTCAACCACATGTGTCTTAGAAGTCTCAATATCTTTACTAACAACCACTTTAGCTTTTGGCGATGCTATCATAGAGTCATCATCAAACGTTACATCTTTATTGATTATGAACTTAAAATCATCAACAGACCAAAGAAGGTAACCTTTCACACATGTTGCATACCCCAAGAAAATAGCCTTCTTGGCTTTCGCATCAAGTTTTCCTTCGTCAACATGATAGTAGACTGTATACCCAAAAATTCTAAGTCTTCCATAATCTGCATGTTTTCTTGACCATACCTTATAAGGTACATCTCCATCTAAAGATGTATGAGGTGATCGCTTGACAATATAGCGAGCCGTAACAATTGACTCTGCCCACCATTCTCTCCTTAAACCAGCATAGGATCACATACACATTGATTTTTCTCTCAATGTGCGATTCAGTCTATCCGCAACCCCATTCTGATGTGGTATTTTTATGATTGTCCAGTGTCTAACAATGCTTTCCAGGTCACAATACTCCTTGAAAACACCATCTGTATACTTTATACCGTTATCAGATCGCAGTGTTTTTAATTTCTTGTTAATTCTTTTCTCAACCATTGTTTTCCACTTCTTGAATGTGCTGAATACCTCATTCTTATATTTAATAAAGTAAACCCAAACATACCTAGAATAATCATCAACAAAGGTGACAAAATACCTTGAACCTCCCTTAGAAGTGACTGTAGCTGGACCCCAAACATCTGTATGCACATAGTCTAATATACCTCTGCTTCTATGCTTGCTTGACTTGAATTGAACCCGGTGTGCTTTACCATAACGCAATGCTCGCAAAAGTTCATGCAAGCCTTTTTTAAGTTCTTCAACAAGCCCTCATCACCAAGATAATTTAGACCTTTCTCCGACATATGCCCAAGCTACCTATTCCATAACTGAATGCATTCACATGGGTCTCCACCACTACTAGTTGCTGCAACAATTGTACTTTCAGTCACCGTTGTACCCAAAAGAGCATAAAGATTCCCATGACAAATACCTTTCATCACTATCAAAGAACCACAAACAACTTTCATTTCCCCATTCCATGTAATAATCTTACACCCATCAAAATCCAAAGCACCAACATAAATTAGGTTCTTCTTCAATTCAGGGACATGACTCACATCTGTCAATGTTCTTACCACTCCATGATGCATCCTAATCATTAACGAACCAAGTCCCACCGTTTTACAAGAATAATTATTCCCCATCAATACGGTTCTACCTTCAACGCTTCTATAAGTAGTAAACCACTTTCTGTTTGGACACATATGATAAGAGCAACCAGAATCAAGAATCCACCTATTAGTGATTTCTCCTTCACAAATGACAGAATGACAATCATCACTGCCCCATTCTTCTGAAGCATAACCAACCTCTTGTTTCTCATGTAGTTTTCCGGTATTATTGTTCTTGTTCTTCTTCCAAACTACCCTTTTGTTGGGACAATTTGCTTTAAAGTGTCCATACTCACCACACTTGAAACACTTCATCCTCCAATAGAAAAAATCATTCGTCCCATTAAATTTCTCAATCTCATACTTTCCAACTTTAACCATACTGTTTGTAGAAGCCTTACCTAACATACTTACCAACTTTCCAACATTGAGGGTACCCACCAATGTGATCGTTGATTTGCTAAAAGAGTAAATAAATTTTTTAAGTTAAGATATCACACAACTTGAACTTACTAGATTATAACAAGGCAGGGGCATTGAGTTTCAGAATAAGTATGCCTATACTCTTCTTATTATGGATGTAATTTTTGAAAAACTGAATAAATATAACACTGAAATTGTGCGTAATATAGATGTGCTTCTGGAATTCAAGGGGGTGTAGTTGTACCAAAAATACCAGCGTTATTTGATCTTCATTTGGTTGCACAATATTTTATATTCGACTTGTCCAAACTTATAATCTCATATCTGATTCAATTGCACAGAAGAATTTGTAACATTACCCTCGAAAGGTCAACAATCCAAATATATGCCTGACACAAAAACACATGTTAAGTTATTATGGACTAATGGACTTACATCGATCAAATGTTTAAATATTCCTCCAAAACTACAAGTCACTTCTTTTAGAAGCATGAGGCAACCAGAGCATTAGACTCTGAGCCACAGAACGGGTTTTTCATTGGGAGGACAACAGTTGTTATTGCCTGCCACCTATCAACCATAAGGAAGGCTAATGTAGTCTGTAGAGGCTGTACTGCAGCAGGGTAGTGTTACTGAGACTGGAACGTACATGTCGAACTCTTCGCCAAAGAAAAAGATGGAATCGAAGGCAGGCTCATCCGCATGTAGGAAAACGCTCATGCACCCAAATCCCAATAATGCAAGGAATAGCGCAATACAGGTGTAAAACTAAAGCATAATTTAAACTATTCAACCCTGAAAATTTTGAAAATCAAAGTCAATTAAAATTTTGTGCCGGATATATATATAAGAAATATATATAATTTATTATTTTTGAAAAGTTATTTTTCTAAGTTTTACCAGTAAAATCATTCTATCATTCTTTCATAATTAAAATTTGAAAGCATATCGTTTTCAAGGAATATAATGGACAATCCATTTTATCTTGTGATATACTCCAATGGAAATAAGACTCAATGCATTTTAATTTTGAATAATTTAGTATCTCTATATTGTACCCCTAATTTTAATTTTATGTTCGTATTTATATATATATATATATATATATATATATATATATATATATATATATATATATATATATATATATATATATATATAAATTGTGCCCCTACAAAGTTTATTTTTTACAATACTCCCATTTGATAACATAACCCGCTTCACTCTGACTAGAATGTAAATTCACCTATAATGCCCAGAACTCTTACCTATACTCCTATAGCATGTCATTCACATTGATTATCACGAGCAAAGGTTAATATTCTTTTTTATGAAGTTAAAAGCAAAAATCATGTCAAAATTATACCGCCTCTATCTCATAATTTTAATTATTTTAAATTTTGCACTATACTAATATACTATAAAAAGATAATACATGTACACATAAAATAAATTGGATCAAATGTGTTCTCATTCTTATAGTATCTTCGATGAACTAGGGAATTTGCCCGTGTTACGCACACAGGTAAAATTATAAAAAATAAAGAATTTAATTAATTTATTTAAAATTTTTAAAAATTTAAACTAATGCAAAAATTTATAAAATATTTAAAAGTAACGCTTATTTATTAATTATAATAATCATAATTTAAAATTTAAAATACATTTGAGAATAATAAAATTTTGAATCTTACATATATTTCAAAAACATAAACAATCATGACACATGAAATAAAATACAAATATGTCTAAAAACATTTAAACATTGAAAAAATTATTTAAAAAAATTAAGTAATAATCATCTCATATGAAATAAAATTCAAATATGTCTAAAATATTCAAACATTGCAAATATTGTTCAAGAAAAATGAAATATCACAATAAGAAATATGTGATATATATGCTCCAAATATTTAAAGATCTCAAGTATCATCCATCCAAAAAATAAAATTGAGTAGATAAAAGTTATTACTCATTTTTCCTATCATGTTGAAAAATATAAAGACAATCAATAATTAAAATTTTTAATTTAATATATAGCATGCATGATATTTCTAATTCTTAATAAATGAAAATACCAGTTTAATCTTCTTGATTAAACTGGTATTAATTCAACAACATATATATCACCAAGTATACGAACCTATATACCAAATCTGGGACATAAAACAAGTATCTGAGTTTGCAAGTACGAAGAAAGAAGGATCTAAAATTGTAGTCTTCCCTTCTGGCATATTTGACTCTTTTAGTTAGTTGAATTAAAATATTGAACAGAAAAGCTAACATAATTTGAAGACTTGAAACTTCAGTGTGTCTCTTGTATTTAATAAAACGGATAATTAATAAAATTATATGAATAAAATGTTATAATGATTAGAACCATATAAACTGACTGTGCACTTATTTTTCTAAAGCATTGAGAAACCAAGAAGCAAATGCAAAATTATCTTACTTCCCTGCTAAATGACCTACGGGCTCGAGACTACCTAACACACTAAAACATATGATGTACATATACATATGGACAAAAAAAACTAAACAAACCTCCCTTCACAAAAAATCCATCAAATACTGACTAAATTTGATTTCCTCTAGCATTGCACATTCCAGAAAAATATCTTCAACAGACATGAGATCATCTACCTGGTTATGATCTCCTCCATGCTCCAAGTTTTCTAAGCCATTCAAATCATCCAACAAACAGAGCTTTCGATTCCTCCTGACTTATTCTTATTTCAAGGCCCATCCCTTACAATATAAAGTTGCTTATACCCCTTCAAATAATCACATTTTACCCGATTTTGACCCACCCAAGCCTACACTACGGTTCATCCCTCTGTGTTGCTTGGATCATTTTATAGACGACAACTTTCATATGATCTTCAATCTATAACTGGAAGTTTTGTGGTTTATATCGGGGATGTTTGGATACTTATTAGTCATACTGGAGCTGGATACACACCGCTCGCTTGAGGCCGTGGAGGTGCTTAAAAAATGAGCTTATACTCGGGAGGAACAAAAAAATGGGAAGTAGAAGTGAGCACCATATGGAATATAGTTGGAATAATGAAGCAAATACCGGATGTGTTTGCTGCAATACAGCAGCTACTGAGCTTGGAACAACCCCATGTGAGTCACAGGAGCTGTAGAAGCAATTGTAGGCAAAGTTAAAGTATTCTCAGCCTATAAGTGACATTTATAGGTAAGCAAGCATAACAATTCAATTGGATGCACAATAAATTAACTAAATAATCATATCAAATTAGTAACAGTATTGTAACTTATGAACATAGTGGGACATAAGAGCATGACAATAAATGGCAATAACATAATCTAACATAAAAAGTTTCTCCAACGTAAGAAAGTACCCCTCACACAAATATCAGTCAGCGTATCTAGCAGCCCTCCATCAGGCTGTATTCGTGGAACATCAGAAGATTTCAAAGTTTCTTCATTCTCCATTCCACGTCTGTCCTTTACTTCAGTCCATAGCAGAAGTGCTTCTCCAGGTTTTCTGGCTAATGCGATACCATTTGCAAGACTTCCATATGTGGCCACATTTGGATAAATTCTGTTCTTTTTCATCCTCTCTACTATCCTCTTTGCATCTTCGAGTAATCCTAGCCTACAATACCCTTCAACTAACATATTCCAAGCAACCATATCGACCTTCACTCTTGGGTCATTGGACATCTCATCAAAAACTTTAATTAATACAACACCATTTGGCACATAAGGCAACATCATAGAGCATTGCATATGAGTACTTATGGCGTAGTGTTTGCTGGCTAGCTTTGGCTGACCTGACAAAGCAAATGCTTTCATTAAGCCGGTGTAGCTAACCTTGGATGGAGCAATTCCTCTTGCTTGCATCTCATTAAAATACGTAAGAGCCCCTGCACTATCATCAACCAATATATACCCATCAATTAGATTATTATAAGAAACCACGTCAGGCTCAAGACCTACATTACCATCAGTCATAATGCGAATCAATTCTTTAGCCTTGTCTATCTGAAGTTGTTCGTAATCGCCCTTGAGGAGAATATTATAAGTAATCCTATTAGTAGGCACACCGATCCTAGACATCTCAGCCAGCACCTGCCTCGCCCTATCCATTGCACCAACCTTAACAAATGCAGAAATAACTGTCGTATATGTAACATGATAAGGGTGGCTGTCACGATCTTCTTGATGGCGCATTGCATCTAGCATTCTCATTATAAAGGAACAATTGTCTATTCCATATAGCATTCTACATATTCATTTACACGATTGTATCGTGAATGAAAAAGAACACATACCAGCTAGTTGATTTTATACATATAACTACATACCAGACCAGACCATTAAGTACACTGAAGGTATGTTATACAAAAAAGTGCAGCTGATAATAAGCCATTATACACATCTACATGTTTGGACTAAACTTGCCAACAGTTGATCGAAAAGTACTGTTCATTGCATTATCTTCGTTTCAGAGACTTCTTGATGTACTAGTAAAGAATTTGGACTTGATACATTCGAGAAAATGGACTTGATATATTTTCAAAAACAAATTTAAGTAAAAGATATTTTATGAGATTGCCATGTTGTGGTGATGTGGCCAACCAAATCCGTCCCCACATTCTTTCAACAAATAGGGCATACCTGCATTACACACACAGAAATATTCCTGAAGTTAGTAATAAAACACACCAGGCCTATTATAGTAGCAGATAAATATGATATACAACAAAGACTATAGAGACATTTGTATATCTTAAGTGTCAATTCAATTGAATGCCCATATACTAATTATACTGATGTAGTTAAATGCTATCACAAACAGGGAACTACATACTTTCTTGTACATTACTCACTCATCAACAATGGAAATCAACACAAATTTAAGTTTTCAACTAAGCACAGTGATCAGTTAATGACTCAAAACCCAAAACCAAACTCTGATTTTGCACTTATCTGCAAAACCTAATTATACTAAGCCTAGCTTATGGAACAAAAATTACATATCATAACTTGAAATATAAAATTATTATATTTTACAATACTCTGTATTTTAATATTTGATTTTTATAAAACAAAAATCATTCTTATAAAACTTGAAAAGAATATGTTATATAACATATAAAAAATTAAAAAAATATATTTCCCCCCTCGGTATAGATTTAATAACCAATGTCAACCTAGCAGTCTCATGGGGCTTACTAATTCTCATGTTCAAGGATTAAATCTGGCAAGTAATACTCAAACATATGCCATTCGTATAGCTCAAGAGAAGCACATCCAGCATCGTGTAATGCAACAACACCGACAACAACAATTTGCAGTATCTAGATGCCACAACAGTCTCATTTCCATAAAATAGTTCCGTCACAAATTGATTCTACACACCACTTGACGAGATCTTCATTAGTGAGTTGAATATCTTGGCATCTAAAGAAACATCACATTCCACCACAAATTGTTGGGCGGAACTGCAAGTTGGTGGCAGTGCATGGGTCAAGCTACCGGGCGAGAAAAGACATCCTCAACAACAGCAAGTCCACCAATCTGGTAGGAAGCAGTGACATCAGTCACAGCAGCAACATGCTAAGAATTTAAAAAGTGTTGGTGAGGGAACACTATGCATGAGAACCTTATGATAGATAACACTCTTCCGAATGGCCCATCTGTTAGCCTATAAATAAGACTCTGCTGCATATTAGTAAGAACTACACCAAGTGAAAATATTAGACAGCAGAGAGAAAAGACAGAGTTGAAGCTCTTGTATGATTCAAAATGTAAAGCTGTAGCGTGTTTACTGTATTATAAATTATAAAGTGTAAAAGTAGCACATCGGTTAAATTCTATATATATTGTCTGTTTTTCATAAAATTAGTTTGATAGAATTCTATACAGAGTTTAAACTACCTTTTGGATATGACATACCGGTTATATATAAACAAATTAATATCTAAGAAATGATTCTCATACCTGCTATAGAAATTTTTTTATGGCATGCTAGCGTCAGCTCATTTGCTGCCATCATGTTGTCAGCGTACCAGTCTGAAAATATTATAAAATCACATAAAGAGAAATATTTCCAGAAAAATACCTTTATAAACCAATATTATATCTCACCAAGATCACAATTACACTTGCCTTTTATATGTTTTTCTTTTGGAGGGTACTCAACATGATTAGTTTCCTTGACAATGTACAAATCCATTTTCAATTGCTCGGTAGTGTTTGATATATAAGCATTACTCTATAATATGTAAAACTATATCAAACTATATATAATATAATTTAATATTATATTCGTCTTTTATGATCATTCATCTGGATTAACAAAACCTGCATCAGAACATTCACACTCATCTTCGCTGTAATCATCAATATCATCATCCTCAGGCACATAGCTTCCAACCTCCCACCTTCCACACATCCCCCATTTATCCTAATCATCATATATCCCCTTTCTAGATCCAACAAATGTTAGTTGAATCGCACAATCAGAAAATTAAAAAGAATAAACATTTTATGCTATTGAAGCAAAAGAGACAACGATTTTATACACACACAAACACATATATATGTCAAAGTTGTTAATAATAAATTGAAGAGGTTAAATATTTGCAAGAGATTTGTCCTTAAACAATAATGTAAGAATCCACCAGCACTCATCTGATAAGAATCAAAGGTCAAACATTAATCCAAATAAACAAATCATAAACATATAAACACAAGTACAACTACACACATTACCTGAGAGGCTGAGATGCAATGATGAAAGAAAGAACAAATGACATTACCTGCTTGCTTTGAAAAATCTGAATCCATGGCTCTGACTAATCGTGTGAAGACACGCAGAATCAGACCCAAAACAAACACAAAGCATACAATGACCATCAAACAATAAAAATAGGAAGCTACACATCATAACCAAACATACATCGATCAATACAAAAATAATGCAGAAAAAAGTGATAAAAATGATAAAAATAATAAATATACCAGCATCGACATCAAACAATAAAAATAGGACAATGACGAAGCTACACCATACATAAACATATATCGATCAATATAAAATAACGCAGAAAAAATGATAAAAATAACACAAAACTCACGTAAAAAACTAATTATTTAGAGGGAGAGTGTTTTTGAAACTCAATATCAGATTGATTGATATTGTTAGTTGATTGATCCACCAATTAAGGAAAGATTTTATTTCGAATTTAATTGTTAGGTGTAAAAAACATGGAAAGTGGGTAAAAATTTGAATTTCATGGGTAAATATTTTGACCCTTTGGTAAATATTTAAATGTATGCGGGTCGTCTCAGAATGTACGGGAAGCTAGTATAAATTCCGAGTCATGGGTAAAAATTTGGATATGTGGATAATCCAGGAAGGATAAATTATTATAATGCCCAAGAATTATAAGAAGAGTTTAAAAATTAAGAAGGATAAAATATGAATTCTTGAAGAAAAAAATGATAAAAACAATGAATATACCAGGAAGAAACACACACAAAACTCACATAAAAAAACTAATTATTTAGATGGAGAGTGTTTTTGAAACTGAAGATCATATTGATTTTGAATATAATTGATATCACTTATCATTGTTAGTTGATTGATCCATAAATTAAGGAAAAGTTTTATTTTAAATTTAATTGTTAGGTGCAAAAAGCATGAAAAGTGGGTAAAAAATATTTTGACCTATGTGTAAATATTTAATTGTTTGCGGGTCGTCTCAAAATATATAGGAAGCTAGTATAAATTCCGACCCATGGGTAAAAATTTGGAAACGTGGATAATCCGGGAAGAGTAAATTACTATGATACCTAAGAATTAAAAGAAGAGTTTAAAAATTAAGAAGGATAAAATAAGAATTTATAGAAAAAATAATATTAGCAGCTATTAAGAATATACAGATGGCTAAAATAGATGATAATATAATGGCAAAGATGAAATGAAGGTCGAAGATTATTAGGGTAACGAAGAAGAATGGGAGAAAATACGTAGTTAATAAGGTTTAAACACTGTTCTAAAAGATATTCCTAGTATTTAAAATAAAAGTTTCATATACAGTCTTATCTTTTAACATGCGTCTTGTCTTTTGACATGTGTTGAAGTTCCGTTGTCAGATTTCAGTCTTGTTTCGTTCTTCTTTCTGTTTTGCATGTTATTTAAACATATGTGTGGAATCATTCATTATGGATAGCATAACTCAATCGATGAACAATATAGTGTTGGATGAAGAGGAGGAGGGAGGTTTGGCTTTTGAGAATGATAACGTGAATGGGAGGGAGGATACGATGTTGGTTTGTGATGCAAAACTGTGTCTTGTTGGACGTTTCTTAACGGAAGGAGTGATGGATTTTCAGGCGATGCAACAGACCCTAGCAGCCTTATGGAGACCAGGAAAGGGAGTCTATATTAGAGAATTGGATGTTAATATGTTTCTATTCCAGTTCTACCATGAAATAGATATCAAACGGGTGATTGAAGGAAGTCCCTGGACGTTTAATAGGAAGGTTCTTATCATCTCACGTATGGAAGAAGGAATTAATCCCAGGTGTATACCTCTGAATAGCATTGACCTGTGGGTTCAAATCTACGACTTGCAACCAGGCTTTATAATGGAGAGAATGATTACAGAGGTGGGTAATCAGATAGGTAAGTTTGTTTGTTCATGTACGTCAAACTTTAAAGGAGTATGGAGAGACTATATGCGGGTGCGTGTTACAATAGACTTATCAAAACCTCTCAAATGCCGGATGAAGATACGGAAATCTGGGAATGAATGGGTGTGGATCAACTTTAAGTATGAAAATGTTCCAATCTTTTGTTTTATTTGCGGAATATTGGGTCATTCTGAGAAATTTTGCAGTCAGTTGTTTGAGAAGCTGGAGAACGAGATTGTAAAGCCTTATGGCATGTGGATGAGAGCCCCTCTGAGGAAGCAGACTAAATTGATCGGAGCAAAATGGCTACGTCACGGTGATGGTGAATTTCCGGCGAAAGATGATGCATGAGAGAGTTCTCAAAAACAGTATCCTGGAGATTCGGCTAATGGAGCAATCTCAGGAGCTAAAAATTCGGATCTAAATGTGAGAAATGATACGGCTGTAGCAATTCTGGATATGATGCAAGTAGTTGGAGATACATCAGCCATTTCAAATTCGAACAGCATAATGAGTGGAGAGAAAGGTGCAAAGGCGGGAAAAAGGAATGTCACAATTTTAGAAAATAAAAAAAGGAGAACGGACACGGGTCTTGTCATGGGCCTAAATACAGAATTGGATGTCGACTCTGAGGAGGAAGATTGTGAAAATATGGATCAAGAAACCGAAAATGGGCCAAAATACGTAACAGTGGCGTGTTCCGAAAGTCGGGCCCGCCTAGCATTATGAGTGTGTTAAGTTGGAATTGCCATGGGCTTGGGACCCCATGGGCTTTTCAATTCCTTAAGGATCTTTTGGTCCAAAAGAAACCCAGTATCGTTTTCTTATGTTAAACATTATGTAAAAAAGACAGTGTAGAAAGTGCTCAGAAGTATATAGGTTTTGAAGGCATGGTGGCAGTGGATTGTCAGGGTCAAGGAGGGGGAGTGGCCATGCTGTGGAAATACAAGAATGAAGTCTCGATTAGATCTTATAGTCTGAATCACATAGATGCAGAGGTGAAGGTGCAGGGGTGGAGCTGTTTTCGCCTTACAGGTATCTACGGTGAGCCTAATAGAACACGTAGAAGAGTAACTTGGGATCTAATTTGACACCTAGCAAGGGATAATAATCTGCCTTGGTGTCTAATAGGAGACATGAACAACGTGTTAGGACAAGTCGATAAAAGAGGTGGTAGAATGTATCCAACTTGGTTGATACAAGGATTCCAAAATGTTCTAGAAGAATGCGAGCTAGCTGATATGGATATGCAGGGGTACCTTTATACATGGGAAAGGGGACGTGGTACGAAGAAGTTGGTGGAAATAAGATTAGACAGAGCAATAGTATCAAAAGAATGGATGGAAACTTTCCAGGATGCAAAGCTGACCAATCTCCAAGTGTCAACATCAGACCACTGTCCTATATTTCTTGAACCAATGATAGAGAAGATTCCATTGAGGACAAAAAGGTTCTGGTTCGAGAACCAATGTGTAAAAAGATTGTGGAAGAAGCATGGGAGAGGAATCAGTCAGGCCTATTTCATGACAAGCTCAAGTCTTGTTCGAGTTCTCTAGCAGGTTGGGGCCAGGAGATCACGGGCAATTTTAAGAGGAGGATAGCTCACAGTAATAAAATTATAAGGACAACAAGGGGCCGTAGGGATGATATATCGGTTAAACAATTTCAAGAAGAGAGTAAAAAGCTAACTGAGGTGTTGACTCAACAAGAAGTCTTCTGGAAGCAAAGATCGAAGCAGTTGTGGTTGAAAGAAGGGGATCAAAATAGTAAATTATTCCATGTCAGTGCCAAAGCAAGAAGAAAGTCTAATCAAATTAGAGAACTAAATGATGATGAAGGTAATAGTGTAGGGTGGGACACGGGTTTACAAGAGCTTATGGCGGCATATTTTGAGAATCTGTTCATGGCTTCGGAAACATAGTAGGAAAGGGTGGTGGATTATATGCATAGTCCAGTGACAGAAGCTCATAACAGTCATATGTTGAAATCAGTCGAACACCAAGAAGTCAAAAATGCTTTATTCCATATGCATCCTGATAAGTCACCAGGACCCGACGGAATGAGTCCTGGATTCTATCAGAAATACTGGGCTATGTGGGTAATGACATTACAAGGCTCGTTCAGCAGTTTTTTGACAAAGGAGAGTTTGACGACCAAGTGACTGATACGAATATTGTGTTGGTTCCGAAGAAATCAAGTCCTTCAACAATGTCAGACCTAAGGCCAATATCTCTGTGCAATGTAGTCTACAAAGTGGTATCTAAAGTGATTGCAAATAGATTAAAAGACGTGATTGGACTTGTTATCTCAGAAACACAGAGTGCTTTTATCCCTGGGCGCTTGATATCTGACAATATTATGATTGCTCATGAAGTAATGCATTATATGAAGCGGAAGACTACATGAAAACAAGGGTGGATGGCGTTAAAGCTCGACATGAGCAAGGCATATGATAGGGTTGAATGGGAGTATCTTCGAGCTGTTTTAGGTAAGTTGGGGTTCAATGATGCTGTAGTTAACTTACTTATGCAGTGTGTTACCTCTGTTCGATATAGAATCTGTCAGTCTGGAATAGAATTCGGAGATATTGTGCCAAGTAGAGGACTCCGTCAAGGAGATCCTATATCGTCGTATTTGTTTCTAATATGCACAGAAGGTTTCTCAGCGATTCTAAGACGGTATGAACAGAATGATTTGCTTGGGGGTATTAAGGTTGCAAGAGGAGCTCCGGTTGTTTCACACATGCTCTTCGCGGACGATTCATACATCTTCTGTAAAGCTTCAACTGATGCGGCATCTACAGTTATGCAAATGTTGCAAACCTTTGAGGAAGCATCTGGTCAGAAAATAAATCATCAAAAGTCCGGTGTCTTTTTCAGTAGAAATGTAAGTAATCCATGTAAGCAAGAAATTTGTGAGATTCTGCGTTTTGAGGAAGCAGACGAAGGAAGTCATTGCCTAGGACTTCCGAATTTCATTAGGAGGAAAAAATCGGTTATGTTGGGATATTTGAAGGAGAAAGTGAGGGATAGAGTCCAGAACTGGGATGGAAAAATGCTTTCTAAGGGGGGTAAAGAGATTCTTCTGAAAACGGTGGCCCAGATAATTCCGAATTACGCTATGTCTATTTTTTACTGCCCTTGGAAATGTGTAGAGATATGGAGAAAATGATGTGTAAGTTTTGGTGGAGATCATCGACCAAAAAAGATAAAAGTATACATTGGATGTCGTGGGAGCGTATGTGTAAACCTAAATCTGCTGGTGGTCTTGGGTTTAGGCATTTACATGACTTTAACATTGCTTTATTAGGAAAACAAGGGTGGAGATTGATGACGAAGCCAGAGAGTTTAGTGGCGAGAATCTTTAAAGCTCGGTATTATCCTCACAGTAATTTTTTGGCTGCTAATCTTGGTGGAAGTCCAAGTTTCGTTTGGAGGAGTGTTGTGGAAGTACATGGTATTATTAAGTCGGGAGCTGTCTGCAGAGTGGGTTCTGGTGAGAGCATAAGTATTCTAAACGATCCATGGCTGCCTAATTCACAAAATGCCTTTGTAACTACTAAGAATGCAGCGTTGGAAGGTAAGTCTGTGTTATCACTATTAGTCACAGGGGAGAACAGATGGGATGTGGACATGCTTTACGCGTTGTTTGATACGAGGGATGTTAATTTAGTACTTTCTATCCCTCTGAGTCACAGCGATCAGGATGTCTGGTTTTGGAGAAAAGAAAGAATGGGCAATTATTCGATCAAATCCGCATATGTGATGTTGCAAGAACAAAAGAACCTTACTACTGCAAATACTACTGATCGTTCCTGGAAAAGATTGTGGGCCCTAAAGATTCCATTGAAAGTGAAACACCTGGTATGGCGTGCTGTAACAGGCTGTTTGCCCACTAAATCTCAACTGCAATCTAAGCATGTCAATATAGATGCTTTGTGTCCTCAATGTCAGCTTGAGTCAGAAACAATTGATCATGCCCTGCTATCTTGTTCTTTTGCTCGAGACTGCTGGTTTCAACTTAGGGGAGGCTCTAATAGTAATCCCCAGGGGTCATTTATTGACTGGCTGTCGTATGTTTTTGACAGCTGGGACATCAAGCAGAGGCAGGAAGCAGCAATGCTTTGTTGGTCGCTATGGAAGTGCAGGAATGAGTTAGTTTGGAATCAACGTGGTACATAAGTGGCAGATGTTGTAGCTTCAGCAAGAGTGGTCTTTAGCCAATGGAAATATGCTCAGGATAAAACATTCGACAATTATCTTGGTCTTATGACCAATGCGGATGGCATTGAGCACTGGACACTTCCACATGATAATATGGTTAAAGTTAATTCTGATGCTGCAATTTTTGAAACTTCGAATTGCTATAGTTTCTCTCTTGTTGCCAGGAATCATAAGGGGGAGTTACTTCATGCTAGTTCAAAGTGTAATATGGGTAATGTAACTCCAGAAAATGCAGAGGCTATGGGGGTTCGAGAAGCCCTAAGTTGGATCAAAGGGCAACAGTATAGCAATGTGGTAGTGGAGACAGATTGTCTCGTGGTCGTGCAAGCTTTGAGAAGTTCTGGAGTGCTACTGTCATACTTCGGAAGGCTGATCGACGAGTGTAAGAAGTTGTTAGTTGAGCTTAGTAATAAGAATGTGTGTGTTAACTTTATTAAACGGTCTGCGAATAAGGTAGCCGATTTCATAGCTAGGTCTACCTGTTCTACAGTTGATCGTGTTTGGCGGGTGTGTGATAACCCCCCAGGGTTCATTGATGTATTGATGAACGATTTGATTTGTTAATGAAATCATCTCTTTTCTTGGCAAAAAAAAAGAATATACAGATGAGATGTAAAATAAATCGGGTCTCATTCTTACATCATCTTCGATGCATAAGAACTCTTATCTATATTAGTGTCACGTGAATAAATTTTGAGATTTTTGTCCAAATTACTTGCTCCAATTATTCCTCTCTTTGCCTATAATTTTTTTGTGAAAGAAAATTTATCCCTTTATTTAATAATCAATTTGACTTTCCTATATATACCACATCATTAATATATATCATCTCAAAATACTTTTCTAAATAAAATTTTAACACAACTAAGATATTTATCTGGAAGTTGACGACTTGAGGATGTTTGGCAAATTGTAATTACTTTTTGAAAATAAAAGTACTTGCATATAAAAAAAAACAATTGTTTGGATTTATCCTGTCAACAACACTGCCCGAGTGCCTGACCATCCATCTTGGTATATATTTGTTACTCGTTTGGTTGTCAAACTTTGTAGTTATTCAAGTCACTTATAGTTCCAAGGAATTAGGGAACTAGATTATACAATAAAGTTTCTTGGATGAGTAAAAACACATGTTTGGATTATAACTGTGTAACTTCAATTTTTGTTATTATATTCTTTTAAATTTTATTTCTAATAATGATAATAATAATATACAAATATAAGTGAAAAAGATATTAATTGTAAACTTATAAATATTTTATGTAAAAAATATAATTGGGAATGACATGATCAATTTATTCATAGAAAACGAATTTAATTATTAATGTAAGTTATGCAACTTTAATTTACAGGAACTTGGACTTAGTTAGATCGGCAACCAAACGAGCCCTTGGTGTTATCTGCTTCGCTAATTAATTAATAAACTAACCAGATAGTAGGGTAACAGTTAACACAAAGGAGAAATATTATTCAAACAGCCTCTCAAGAGATTACAATGCAGAGAAGATCTGTAAAACACACAAAAACATTTCAAACAAAATAGCTAGACACATTATAACACTCCAATATTATCTATCCCTAACGCATGTTAAGAGGAGTTCCTTGTGAACTTTATGATCATTGTGACAATGAAGTAACTAAAAACTAAAGAAAGCAACAGGACAGAACATTCAGTAAATTATTTAAAAAACACACAATATATATATATAGGCCGGTAATAGTTAATTAGTCTACTTTCCGACAATCAGCTTCGCCCTTGCATGACCTTCGTTGATCTGGAACTGATCTCCCAATCCAAGCTGAGCCATCAATAACCAAACAACAGTTATTAGCTCTCCACCTTTACTTAGCTGTTGAGCGTGAGCGTTTGACCTGATATGACTCGCCCCATATGATAGCAGTTCCACCCAAACCTTGCTGATTATCTCCCATTTCTCAGTGAACTTTAATTTTGTCAGCTCTTTGGACAATCTTGCTGCTTCGAACAATACTGACTTACTTCTATCTCCCTTTATGGTAACTGGCTTGACTTCTGTATTGACACTAATAATTCTTTCGCAAGCTACTGTCCGTAACTCCTTCTCCTGCTTTGATTTATCACTTGATGATAATTCACTTTCAAAGAATTTGTTAGCCTCAGCACAAGTGTCACGAAATCTTATAAGTCCGATTCCAGAAACAGCTGACATCATACCAGGCTTCATGACTAGAAGATATATCATGTACTGTGATATTAGCTTGGCGATTCTTCTATGTTCTGAAGCTTGAACAAGATGCTCTGGGGGCTGATCATGCTCGTCCATATATTTCTTATCTTCCTTATCATTGTAGCAAATTTCAGTGGCAATGTGCCACAAAAGAAGGCTCTCGTCATAGTCAACATCAGCAACATAAGGAAACAGTTCAGAGCTGCTGTAGCCTGCAAATCGAAGTACCCATTCACCTTTAGATGAACATATTTCCTTAGCAGTGTCTAAATCATCTGCCATCTCCGACTTCGTTTTCAACTCATTGAAAATGAATTCCTTTATAGAAGGATGCAATGGACGTCGTTTCACATATACCATCTCATCGAGAAAGGCTCTAATGCCAAACTGATCATAAATTCTTTCCCATGCTTTTGTACGTCTATGTAAACAATAATATATAAAATTGTATGTTGAAATAGACTCAGCCCACCTGCTATCAGTGCGTTTTGACTTGGAATTTTTATCACGGACACCACCAACATTAAGCAACCAACTTATGATCTTCCCTCTTCTGACATTAGCACTCACTATAAAATCAATGAACACGCGTTTCCACGATTTCTTATTAGGATTTTCATCGGGAGAAGGCTGGAGCTTCACAACTGTCCAGTCCGAGAAAACAAGCATGAAAAATGCAAGGACTTCCAACACAATTCCTCCAATAAGCAAAGTATAGGTAATTCCTATCTCAAATCCTTCAGGTTTAAAATGCTTTTTATCAACATAATGAAAAAGCACCAATGAAGTTACAATAGCACCAACGGATACAGCCCGACAGCAGAACCCAACTCGATAATACACTACAGGAAGCTTGGTGAATAAAACATCATAAAGAAAATTTAACTCTACCTCAACAACTCTGAAGGCATCATTAGAAGTTCTTGCAAGGAAGAAATCCCGGCTCTGGTTGCGCTCACGGAAACTGAAAATGATATCCACAACCAGTCCTTTGAAGTTAGTGAAGTACCGAAAAGCATACTGCACTACTTCCAATGGCTCTAGTTTATTTGCCTTCATTCTGTTGACTGCTTTAATCACTCTATCTGGCTCCGGAAGCATTTCAATTCTGGTAGGGAGTTTAGCATCTTTTTTGGAAATGTATTCCCCCATGAGTTTTGCGTAGTTAGGCCCCGGATCAGGGTCAGTAAGCAAGGAGTCTCGGAAGGTATTAGCACTCGCACAATACAACGCATATGTGCGCTCAGCATACTTGATGATTCCACACAGAAACATAAGCAGTGATGGAATCCACAAGTTGTTAACTGTAGACTGATAGAAAACATAAGCCACAGCAATGCACTGTGTAAACAAGGCAAATAAATGCCTGAGCCACAGCTCATTGTCCTCCAGGGCGAAAGCAGTGATGGGATCCGGACCACCAAGGTGTGCCAGAAGAAAAGGAGCCCAGAAGGTTGGCAATATATTGCTTGTACGTGCATTAATACAGTGATTGGTAAAGTCACTTTGCTTGCTTGATATGAGTCCAACTGCAAAAATAGCAATGCCATCTGCAAGTAAGTATGCTGACCAAAGAAGGATATCTAGCCATTTGCGCGAAATTACCCTTCTTAAAGGTCCTGCTAAAATCAGTAAAATTTGAAGGAAAAGGCTGAATAGGATGCAAATCCTAAGTTCCCATTCATTAAAAATGTCTTTCAGTTGTTTTTCAACATCATCTACTATAACCGTAACCATTTGGATCGAGAAAAAATGAATGAATTAGAATTCCGCTTGCTGCTCAACCAGAAATCAAGCTAGCTAGCACAAGAAGAAATGTTTATGATGATGCATGATTGTGCTGCATGCATCTTATTCTTATATGACCACTAAAGCTTAGATCAAACTAGCCAAGTACTACAACGAAAAACACGTGAACAATTAAAGTTGTTTACTTGAGAGTATAAGATTCACTTGTAGCATCAAGTGAATAACAAGACACACATTAACCACACTTGAATTACATTAATAATAATGATATAAAATATACCATTTCTGCTATCAATCATTTTAACGTACAGACTCTAAAAGCAAGTTAAAAATCACCGGTCACATTATTTTTAAATCATGTTTTCGAACTCCAAAATCACGAGTCTACTAATCATATTATATTTTGTAGTTCGTAGACTAATTTACTTTGCAGTTTTAACTGTAGAATGAGCATCTATCTAAATTAGTCGTAAATATTGTTTTGGCCTGTATTATTTGAAATTCTGGATTTGATCAAATGACATGTTTGGGCAATTAAAATAATTTGGTTTTGGTTTTTATTTGAAATTCAAAACATTCAAATACTAGTATAAATTTGAGAATTTTGAAATGACAACTCAATTCAGGTCATTTGAAATAAATTTCATGTTTCCAAACACAATCTTAACATATTCCGAAGTAAGCAGAGCGTTCATTTGACATAATTTACCAAAGTTATATGAACAATGCTATAAAGAGTTGTATTTGTTTCTCATATGATTCTATGGAACATGTTTATAGCCAATGTTATAAGTTATGTATCTTATTTTTTCAACTTTATTGCCGGGAGAATGAGTAACAACTGATTAAAGGAAATAGGGAGATGAGACAAGGGAGAAAGGAAAAGAGAAACTTCATTGTTGTGCCTATTTATTCGGAGCAAAAGTGGAATATACTTGCCTTCAAGTGAGGACTAGAGATTTTTAATTTGTATCAGCTTTCTACTTTGAGATTTCTTTTGTTTCAAGAAAGAATCCAATTCATATTTCATGGTGTGTTTAAAGTTAGCCACACATGTTTGAGCTTAAATGCTTTTGTTTGAATAAATAGAAATGAAATTAGAACTATGCTTGTGATTTAGAAAAATACTCCAAGGTTGGTGGAAGCAACTTAAAACAAGATAATAGAAGGGTAAAATAACAGAGGAAGTAATAATTTATGGTGAATTATATTTAAAAAAATAATGGTTCAAATAAGTCATATTCCTGTTAAATATCTAAATATACAATTAGAAATCTATATATATTCTGCCTCGTACGGGTTAAAAAACTAGTTCACTTCTAACGATAAAAAACTTTGACGGAAAAAAGACCACCATAAATATTATAAATTGAACTTGGTTTTTAGAATGATTAGTGTGAAAATATCGATTGATTTATGAACTTGAACACCACTGTGAAGAAGAGTAAGCTTCTCGACTCAGCAACTCAATTGAAACTGTATGTCATGTAAAATCCGATTAAGTGATTACGAAGAAAGGAAGTATGTGCATACCCTTCTGAATATTATTACTGAATGAGTACTAAGAAAATAAATATTATCATTCACATTACAATATCTCAACTATAAAATCAAATATGGGTATACCATCATTCAGCTGACAAGAACTCATAAGCCACCAAATTTTCACTATTGATATGCTAATATATCCAAGTAGAAATGTCATACAACTCACCCACTTAAATCCTGCATAATAATAGATAGCATGCGAGTCCATCACATCATTTTGCAACCAACCGTTCAACCCTTAATCGCTGGGGTCAACGTCACTGCCTTTGCAGCTCGCATGCTCAAGAATATGCCCCTGCAAAATTTCCCATCATATATAAAACAATTGTCGGACTTCTTTACTACTACATAAAATTCTGCAGAAAACTAGCAGAAAAATATGTCATAAAGAGGAAGAAGTTTAATGTGAATACGTACCAGCAACAAGCAACAGCACTTTGAACAATGACACGAAACTGCAGAGGGACATGCTGGTGATTAATCCACCCAATCACCGGCCAAAACTGCACATATTTTTCAAAATCCTTAGTTAATAGTGTTCTGTAGTCAAGAAGATGCAAGTACAAAATAACTAAAATAGTTACCGTCCATGCAGCAACTGGACTGTTGGATATTCTTTCTTAATTTTAGATTTTACTTGGTTCCAGGGTCTTCCTGCAGCGTACATATAAAGTTAGATACAGCAACAATTATATCAATTTAAATAGCCATAGTTACTAGCTTAGTCTTCATCCAGTTTACTCTAGATTTGGCACTCAATATTTCTGTTGAGATGCAGTAGACAATAGGATCAAACAAAGGAGATAACTGATACCCTGGAACTGATCCAATTTCTCTGGAGACGAGTAAAATTATATGTTCAAAAACATTTATGCTCACTTACCCTCGATGATCGAGCCATAGAATATCATAAAAAGCATATTGTTCCAAGGGGAAGAAGTCAACTGTTCCACCAAGACCTGAAATTATTTCATTCAGCACATTCGACTGCGGATATGTCTATAGTTTCATATTCTTCCCATTTAGATAGATGGCATAAATACTTAATGAATACAAATTAAGCCTGTGATTTGATAATTTAGAACTGGTTTGTTAATTAATACACTAATTGACTAGAGTAACTGAATAAGTGAGACACGCAGATTATCTAGTGGTCAAGGAGAAAACAACATAAACAGAGTTCAGTCTTCACATTGATGATACAATTATGTTAAAATTGCTGAACCTAAAGCATGAGTGAACATCATCCATGGTTGAACCTCAAACCTCTGGACCTCCAGAGCTTCTTATGCAGGACCTCCGTCTATCAACGAACCACTTTACACCAAGGTTCTAACTTAGTCATTATGGGCCCAAATTATATCCATACCAAAAATGGGACACAACAACTACCCCCGGTTCCTTGAAGTCATGTAATGCAAGGGGAACCTTATGCCCAATCTCTAAATAAAGCTTCTTAGTAACCCACATGATTAATTCAGAAATGAAAGTTTCAATACTTCATCCCTAAGCCTACATGAGCAATTGAGACATGTACGTTAAATAAAAAAGCTTCATCGTTGAACCTCGTAGGTTCAAATACCAGAACCTCGTTAGGCTTCATCCATATTAGCTTAATTATGAGCTAATTCGACATAAGAAACAAGAGACATAATGTCAAGGTGTGCACCTCATAAAACCACAAATTTGTATAAAAAAAGCATGATAATGAATATGTAAAGGCGTGAAAGTAAAACTTATCTATGTTTTCATCTTGTCAATTCTTCTTCAGGTTGCTACGTGAACCTTTTAGGTGAGAGCTCCTTTGTGCTTACCATCATGAAGTTCTTTCTCATTGTGTGAGATTAATAATAAGATACTGGTGCCCAGACCATCAAATTACCTTAGGTGAATCCCCATGAATTGTTAGTTTCGAATATTAGCTACAGATGGATATTGAGGAACCTGCAAGCTGTAAGCTTGTATTCATCACAGAAGAATTGTAAGTGCCTTCTTCCACAAATCTTGCTTTTTATGAACCTTGAATCCGCATACGAGTTTGGAATCTCAAGTTGCACACAAACTTAAAGAGGTTAACGAAATTGTAAAGGTTAATAATATTATATAATAGAGAGATTCATTAACTTCACAACCATCAATGGCTTATTCCTCTAAATAGATTATGAGTTTCCGATCAAACAAAACTTCAAGATACAAGAGCCCGTAAGTGTATGGCAAAAGGTAGGCATTCACGAGATGTTAGGCATGATTTGAAACTCGCATTTCTTTCATAAAGTGAAAGAGGTGACATTTTTCCTTCTTGAGCCTTGAATCTGCTTGGATTGATGAATCTCAAGAACTTCTGGAACCTCTTGAGGTGCAGAAACCTCTATAACCCTTGGAACCTCCAAACCGGCTTATACCTCTAAAGATGTATGAGTTAATTGTAGCCAATAAATCCCCCTGGGTTAATGAAGATGGAACATCGGGAGCCAGAACAAATACCTCTTGGGTTAATGAATAAGGAACCTCACATATTAGTCGTCCAATGTGGCAGAATTGTAGCAGAATGTGGAGGACCTCAACATAACAGTCGACACCTACTCGACCAAACGGGTGGACAAGAAGACGATTTCTTTAATGGTACTAGCCTTGGATCACCTTCTTTAGCCTCCTTCTTTCTCACAGATTTCCTTGCCTTTCTCTTATATGGAGCTGCTAGGGTTTTTTCTCAAAACAAATTTCAAAAAGTGCGTGAAAAATAACACATCATTATGTATTTATATGCAGGCTAGAGATGAATAACCTAATCTAATTTGGGCTTCCAAAACCCAACCCGATTTGGCTTTATTATTAGAAACGAATTATAATTATTTCAATTAATCAAGTCAAACTCAATTAATTCATTAAATTTGAATTAATAATTATATTTAAATTCACAATTTAAATAAATAATCCAAATTTAAAGCGTTCTTGTGTGTGACCCTTTAGGTTATTATTACATTGACAATAATTTTATTATCCAATAATAAAATTATAAATAATGAGCGACATCTAGTAATACATCATTATTACCCAAGTAATAATAATTAAATTGGTGATTCGATTAAGTCTTTCGTAAATAATGTATAATGTAATACAATCCTTTTAACCTTATATTATATTTTAAACTCAAGGCATGTAATATGTCATCCTCTTCAACATTTAATCCAGGTTTGCTTGATCAATGAGTAGACTATTAAACAAATCAACATTTGAGCACAGTCATGCATTTTATAGTCTCACTCAATCAAGAAGCTAATAATATCACTCCTAAAATAGGAGAGTTAAATCATTTATCTATCATTCATATTTCTCATACGATCCATAATATACCCAATATCCACCTTTATTATTACCAGGTTAAAGGTAACTTTGATATATTTCCATATAATTTGAGTGTATTTTAGTAATTATGGTTGTGTTAAAACATAAAATGCTTTCTTAGACTGTCGGTTTGTTGCGATGGTTCATTTATTAGCTACTTTTTTTTTGACTAAAGATGTAAATTCATTCAAATAATCAAATCCATATCAAGTACATGAGAAATAACACCAGGAGGAGTACTTAACCATTCTCCTAGATCTGACATAGAATATGAGGCTTTTGCTAACACATGAGCCATCATATTCGCAGAGCGATACACAAATTGAACTAGCACTAGATTAATGTGCTTTAACAAATACAGACAATCCTCTACTATAGTACCGAAAAAACATCTTCCTTGTTTTCCATTGTAAGCCAGGGCTAAAGCATGAGAATCGATTTCAAAAACGCATTGTTGATAACCTTTCTGGACACTCCAAACCAATGTCTCCTTTAGCGCTAATGCTTCCGCCTCCCTGGGATGCCACGCACCTCTGATTCTCCTGCAAAAAGCTGCCATAAACTCTCATTGATCATTCCGAATAACAGCTCCAATTCCTATACTGCCATCCTGGAACACTGCTGCATCAGTGTTGATCTTCACCCATCCACTATCTGGCTTGGTCCAACTACGAGCTCCCATCTCTCCTGCACTCACCTGGGCATCAACCCTCAGCTGTTCCTCCCTCCAATCTGTTAACAAGTGCATAGCTGCTACTTTCACAGCAAAAGCTGATCCATTTATTTAATCCCAAACCCATCTATTCCTTCTGCACCAAATGCCCCAACACAGCATAGCCACCAGGACACATTGCTCCTTTGAAACTCTGGCAAATGTATTACTAATAACCTCCACTACTGTGTCATTCACAGAGCACTGAATACTTTCACTTAACCCGACAGCCAACCATACAGTTCTTGCAAAACCGCACATAAACAAAACATGAGCATCACTCTCGACCTTAGAATGGCACCACAGACAAGTAGTTTCAACCTCTACATGCCTTAACGCCAATGCATAGTTCGTTGGTAGACATCCTCTACACACACGCCATAGAAAATGAGCAACCTTACTTGGGAGATTTAACTTCCATATCTGCTTCCACATGCTACTAACCTCCCCCTGATATTCACCCTGCAACCAACGATAACAACTACGAACTGTAAACTCACCGCTTTCATCTAAGAGCCAAGTCCACGAATCCTTTTTCTCTATTAAAAGTAAAGGAACTCGTTGAATTAATTCAACATCCATGGCTTCGAACAAATCCTCTAACACTTCAATATCCCACCTCCTTTCTCCAGGAACGAATAAGTTACTAACTTTGGCCATTTGTAGATTACTGTGCACACCAGTCGTTATGAAACCATTATTTATATCTGGTAACCAAGGAACAGACCAAACAAACGTATCCTCCCCATTACCAATCTGACGTCTCACACCTGCTTTGACAGATTCTACTACAGTCATCAGCCCACGCCACACATAGCTCGGATTGCTCCCCATATCAGCTTCTAAAAAACATTTATTCGGAAAGTAGCGTGCCTTCATTACTGCAGACACCAAAGGGTTAGCTTCAACAAGTAAACGCCACCCCTGTTTGGCTAACATTGCCAGATTAAATTTCCGAAGCTCCTTAAATCCCAAACCACCCACTGATTTCGGAGCACACGTTCTTTTCCAACTGAGCCACCTAATACCCTTCCCTTGACTACCATTACCCCAGAGAAATGCATTCATTTTAACCTCCATTTCCTCACGCAAAGACTCAGGGATCAAGAACAAACTCATCCAAAAGTTTGGGATGGTTTGTGCTGATGTTTTCAAAAGAGTCAGCTTGCCAGACTTGGCTAACTCTTTATTATACCAACCTTGTAGCTTATGTTGAAGACGATCACTTACAAAACCAAAGACTTCAGTTTTATTCTTCCCCACTACCATAGGCATACCAAGATAATGCCCCGGTTTTGCGACTTGCTGAACTCCCAAACAATCACAAATAACACGCCTATCATCTTCACACGTATTTGAACTAAAAATAATGGCAGATTTATTATAATTCACCACCTGACCAGACAATAGCTCATACTTATGCAGAATAGTCTTCATACTACCTGCTTCCGTCTGATTTGCTTTAAAAAAGAAATAGCAATCATCTGCAAAGAGCAGATGAGAGACCCTAGGCGCACCTCTTGCTATTTTACATCTAGTAAACAATCCATTCTCCTCATAATTTTGAATAATTCCCGCCAACCCTTCAGCACAAATAATATATAAGTACGGGGATATAGGATCCCCTTGTCTCACCCCTCTATGAGGCTGCACCTCTCCAAAAACCACTCCATCCCTTAGAAAACTGTAGGTTACAGTTTTCACACATTGCATTATACGCTCCTTCCATCTCTGAGGGAATCCAAGTCTTGTTAGCATCAATTCAATAAACTTCCACTCTAATCTATCATATGCCTTCGACACGTCCACCTTAAGCCCAGCTATACCCCCTTCCCTTGTGTCTTTCGACGCATATAGTGGTTAATTTCAAATGCCACTAATGCATTATCCGTCAATAGCCGCCCCTCGATAAAAGCACTTTGCTTCTCAGAAATTATATTATGCAAACATGGTTTAAGCCGGTTGGCCATAACTTTGGATATTTCATTTATTAGCTACTTATTAGATGTTAATACACATGTTTTTTAACATTTAAAATATCTTTGTATTATTTGATACAATTAGTTTTGATGATGTCAGATATGGTTCAATCCTTCGAACAAGAAACTCCTAATAAGTAATAACAACCTTATTTCCTTTCAGTTTAATGGTTCTTGACCTCACATATTGAAACTAGTTAACTAGATATAAAGAACACCTCAACATAACTAAATAAGATGGTTTATAACTGAAAGAGCATAATAGTACAATTGGTATGCTTATTTCAGTTCTTTGGCTTATAAGTTATACTTGATAATCACCAAGTAAATGCCAAAAGTCGATTAGACTGAGAAAACAAATAGACTGTACATTTATGTTCATGTATCTATACAGATCTTAAGTCCTCGCAAAACTCCAGTAGTAAATGGCTCACAAGTGCCAATATAATTTGCTTATGAAGTGATGAAAGATGCATTTGCTTGCAAAGTGACAGCTTGGATCTTAATATATTAACAAAACTCAAAATAATAAAATTGATCACAGTTAGCAAGACTGCAAGATCACCATTGAAGATTGGCCAAGTCAAGGGAGCATTGGCTGTGGCGAGGATGTCACTGCTGCCTTCTGAGAGTCATTTTAGAAACTTGACCTGCTATTCCCCATAACAACGATGCTTGTGACAATGCTCATCATGATTATTTCCATTTTTCTAATCTTTTTTCCCGACTTCATTTTTTGAAAATTATTATAAAAAATAGAGTAAAGCCATCTATTTTCTTTCTGAAAATAGTTCATTTTTTATATAAAAAAGGAGAGTAAAGACAGATAATTTATATCTCATTTTAACTTTTTAATATTATTATGATTAAAATTTATATTTTATTTACATGCTAGTAATTTTGAAACGATAAATCTCATGAGTTTTTAAAATGGCAAGTGTAAATCGAATACATTTCCCATGTTATTGAATTAACACTCAAAGCTTAAGGATGGTATGATCATCTATCTAGTTTTTCCAAAAATCTACTACTGAAAAATTGAAAACTTCAAATTTTGCAATAGAATCACCCAAGAAAACCCATTTTATTTTTTTAAGAAACTTTCAAAATCAATAAGCATCCAAGGGAGCTATATATTGGAAGTGAATAAACCACTTATTCGTTTAAAGTTATACTTGTACATAGAAACGGAACACCGAACAATGTTTAAAGTCGGTACAAGTGTATAACTAATTACCTTAATTCTCATATATTTAATATATATAATAAATTATTGTTTATATTAAATATATAATTATATTTCTATTACGATGGATTCTATAGTACTCTCACAGATTTTTTAGATTTTTTATATTTGACGTTTAACTTTTTATATTTGACGTTTAACTTTTCTGCACACATCTCACAGTGCTTTGACCATATAGTTAAAATAATTATTTTAGAGAAAAACAAATTTTGAATAAAAATATATCATTTATACTAAAATTTACAAAAATAATTTTTTAAAATAATTATTTTAACTATACAGTCAAAATACTTTAAATTACGTGCAGAAAAGTTAAACGAAAAATATGAAAAAACAGAAAGAGTATAATAAAACGGTACAAACTATCTGTTACCATTTCATCAAATTTTTAAAAAAATTCATTACACTAGCATTTAAACAATGGGAGATTATATATAAAAAAAAAAGAATCGTTCCCAAATTCCCATGTTATTCCGTAGACAATTATACTCTAATTGTTTATGACAATAACATTAATCCATTACTAAATTTAAATGACTTCTATAAACAATATATAAAACAATATACAATACATTATTAATTTTTTAAAAAAATTATATAAATAATTTATTTAGATTTAAATTAATAACCGGTTCGATTTTTTCGATTCAGTTAAAATCAATAATCAAAATCGAAACATTCAAATTGATTCGACTTTTTATTTTTTAATTTCATTTTCAAATTAATTTTATTCGGGTCAATTTTCTCAATTTTTGTCAATTTTAATTTTAATTCTACTTTTTACTTGCCTGTTGCTTATTGTAAGAAAACAAAATAAATTATTATTAATTATTAATACAAGGCTAGATCATTAAAGTAGGCAGACAAATATCTTTTAATTCCAATATTTAAGTTGTTGTTAGGATTTCTATTACGAATTACTTCTACTTGAAAGTTAGATCCTCACTCAACCCATTCCCATGTTTTTTTTTATACTTTTGTAATATTGTTTATTTGTTCTACTTGTATGTATCTATAAATCTTTAGTATCCTGACATTTTCTCCGGTTATAGGTTAAAACAGAACTGATTATTAAAATTAATAAATATATAATATATAATTTATATAGATTATAAATAGTGATGTTAATTAATATTCATAATGTTGAGAAAAAACTGAAGTAAAGAACATGCTTTAACTAGGGTTTACCTTTCATTTTTTGTACAAATCCTACCTAATGTAGTAATCTTACTGATAGAGTAATATATTTATTTTTCCTTATTCTATATTTTATTATTTGGTTATATTAATTATATTATTTTATTTTGTAGTGTCAACTTGCATAGTATGTTACAACATACTTATAATTTAAGACAAGACTATGAATTGCCACTTTACTCTGCAGCCTAGCGTCATTTACATGCTTCATGGAGTATTGTAAAAGGCTATGCCTACAATGTCGCAAGACATTCCTTGTATACAAACATATTTTAAAGACATTCTTGGAAAACACGAGTTGAAAAGTATGCTCATTCGGATATTAAAAAGATGCTGAAAATCAAGAAATGTAATAATGTTGTGTAAAACACTACTCATGACCTCTATCTTTTCATATGGAATATCTATAGACATGTCAACGAGTAAGATGTAAGCTATTAATATGTTCTTATGTATAAAAAATACACACACATAAATAGTGATGATTTATATAGATTAAAACAGAATCGATTATTAAAATTAATAAATATATAATATATAATTTATATAGATTATAAATAGTGATTTAATTAATATTCATAATATTTAAAAAAACTAAATGTAAATTCATTTTTTTTGCTAATTTAAAATTTACAAACTAAATGCTAATTTAAAATTATGTTGCACTAGTTGACAGCTTATAAATAATAGAAAACTGAAGTATACCAGAATCTATTATTAAATTTAACAAATATATTTTTAAAAATAAAATAATGATATTAAGATATTATATGTTTTTAAATTCTTTTAGTGGTTTAAAAAATTTATATAAATAATTTTTAATTTAATATAATTATAAATAATTTTAATACCGATGCATTTTTTTTTTAAATTATATAAAATTTTATTTAACACATATCTAAACTATAAAATAATTAGGATATGAATAATACCGATGTACTTTTAGTATATGAATATTTTTATAAAATAATTTACAATTAACTAAAATAATATTTTCAAAAATATTATATAATATTTTTTAAGAACTGTGTATCTGCATGGGAACTACAGCAGTTCTGTAATATTATTAATTATATACTCATCTCCACCCTTTTTAGAGGTCTTTTTATAAATTTGTAATTTTGTTTATTTGTACCTATATATCTAGTAAGTATCTATGTATTTATCACTCATTTGTATTAAGTTTATTTATTTTTTAAATCTTTATTACCAAAGTTTCATGACTTATGTCTAGTTAAACTTTAGTATGTAGCTTACATAGCTTATATACATTAGGATAATATTGTAGAAATTAGATACAATATTACTTAAATTTTTTTAATTGAAGTAATAATAAGTCGATAAATCGTCAAATAATTGATTGTGAGGGCAAGAAAGTTTTTCAAAATTACCTCCATAAATATTTTATAATATATACATTGATTTGTTAAATTGAGGGGAATATATCCTGCAATGGAGAATTACAATGGAGTCTTATACTCATTCACACATTAGAGAGACAGAAAGAAAGATGTTATAAGCAAAATAACTCTAAATTATAACTAAATTCTTTTATATATAATTCTCAGACACATGTTCTTTTTATTTTACTATTTTTATTTTATCTTTCAGGTTTATTATTGAAATGGCTATAACTAAAGATGCCATAAGGTAAATAACTCTTAACTAAAACTAATTTCTTTTATATATAATTCTTAGACACATGTTCTTTTTATTTCATTATTTTTCTTTTATCTTTCAGGTTTATTATTAAAATGCCTATGGCTTGTTAGAGAGTTTGTGCCCGAAAATATCATTATTCAGCCATTTTTTACAGGAAAAACAAAGAGAACTATGCACTATTCTTGATTTCATCGTTAAAAATCTTTTAGAAAATATTTTCAGAAATAAAAATAATGTAAAATAAAATAACATATTCATTTTTTCTTATTCTCTATTTTATTATTTAGTTATCTTAATTATTTTATTCTATTTTGTAGTGTCAACTTTTATATTATGTTACAACATATATATTTGAGATGGGACTATAAGTTATCGTTACTCTGCAGCCTACTACAACGAGTGCAATCTTGATCAAACATACAGTGCGTAAAATCTTCCTTGTATAGAAACATAGAAATATTTGGAAAACAAGAGTTCAAAGGCACGCTCATCACAAAGATGTTGTACACAAAAAAAGTGAATAATTTTGTACATTCGTATGCCGACATACTCATGACCCCATGTTTTTTACATGGACTGTCCATAAACATGTCAATGAGTAAAAAAATTAGTACTAATACATATACTATTTTCATCCTTAAAATTGAAACAAAATAATATTTTAGTACTAAATTACCGCTTATAATATAATATTATGAGTAAATTCATAATTTTTAATAAAATATTTAAATATATCATTCTCCCCATTTAATGATGAACTAAAATAATTTTTTAATGTTAGAATATTTTTTATAATGTAATATTATAAGTAACAACATAATTTTTAATAAAATATACAATATAATATTTTAATGTTAGAATACTTTTTATAATTTAATATTATGAGTAAGTTTATAATTTTTAATAAAATATTTAAATATATCATTAATTGAATCCCTCAACTTTTTTTTTCTTCTCTAGATCCTACTATTTTTATTCTCAAAATTATCTCCATCATCATTAAACACATCAATTTTTTTAATATTTCTCAAAAATCAAACTTACTTGATGTTAAAGTTAGGCCTATAAACGAGCCGGGTCGAGTCGGGTTTCTACCGAGTCGAGTCGATCCCGAGTTTTTTTAATCGAGTCGAGCTCGATTATCTTAACGAGCTTTTTTTTTGCGCCGAACTCGAGTTCGTTTACGACCGAGTCGAGTCGAGTCGGTAATGAGCCTACCGAGTCGATCCCGAGTCCGAGTCGATCCCGAGTCGAGTCGGGTTTTTCGATATTTTTTAATTTTATTTTTATTTTATTTTATTTTTTTGGGCTTATTTTTTTAAATAAAAACTAAAATTAAAACACTAAAAACTAAAAATTAAAATTAAAACACTAAAAACTAAAATTAAAATACCTAAAACTAAAATTAAAACACTAAAAAATAAAAACTAAAACAATAAAAAAATATATATATTTTTATATTTTTTATCGAGTACCGAGTTTTTATCGAGTCGAGTCGAGTACCGAGTCGAGTCGAGTCGAACAACCAAAAAACTCGACTCGACTCGTTAAGCTTAACGAGTTTTTTTTCTTGCCGAACTCGAGCTCGTTAACGAACCGAGTCGAGTCGAGTCGGGTTTTTATCGAATCGAGTCGAGTCGATCTCGAGCAGACCCGGTTCGTTAAATAGCTCTAGTTAAAGTTGACAAAAACCTAATTGAGGTCATCAATGTCACTATAGTGGTTTAATGGTATTGCAATTTTATAAATCGAGAAGAGGTTCTTGAGAAATATTGATATTTATGATATTATTAAAAAATTTGTATCTTGTAAATCTCATAAAACTAATTTTTTATGAATTGTTGGATTATGTACAAAAATTTAGAATATAAATTACTTGCACTATTTTTTTATTAATAAAATTATAGTCAATGAACTAATGAATTATTTTAATAAAATTAATATTATATTTTTTAAAAAATGTCATAATTTATTAATTTATCTAGGATCCCAAAAAGGTATGGACCTGGCGTGAGTGGTCCCCCTTCGTCGTGTTTCATCATCTAGTTTGCCGTCCAACCAAAAATATGAAGTGCATTTACATTGATAAGAAGTACATGTGCATCCCATCCTCTAGTCACGGATGAAGTTGTAGATACATAGACCCTTTGTTCTGTTGCATCTTGCAATAGTTTTTTCTGTCGTAGCATGTTTGATATGTTTTCAAGATAATTTGAGCGCGTTTGAATAATTCTGGTGGTGTTAGAAACTTAAATGGCTTTCTTCTCTATAGTAAGAAGACCATCCCCTTCTTGGGATGCTTTATTTATCCGCTACTTATTAGTAATTAATACCATTATATTATAGTTTAACAATTGAAATACCTTTTTATATGGTTTGATACAATTAGATTTTAGAATGTCAGATATGGTTCAATCTTTGAACGAGAAACACCTGATAGCAACCTTAAGTTCCTTTCAATTAAATGGCTGTGAGTTGCGACACTCTTTATATGTAAAGATCATATCCAAGCATCTATAATGATGTGGTATATGTTCTTGACCTGCCTATCGAATTCGAAGCTAGACATGAAGAACATCTGAACATAACTAAGCAACCTTGTTTATAACTGAGAGGACATAGTACAATTGATATGCTTATTTGGCTTATAACTTCAAACAAGGAAATATCAAAAGAGCTACAAAGTACACACTGAAAAAACAAATAGGCCATACATAAATGTTCATGGTTTAATACAAGTTTTTACTTCTCGCAAAACTTCAATACTAATAGATAGTGGCTGTCACAGCTGCCACTATTATTGCTGATAAAGTGATGAGAGATGCTTTGTTTTCACCACCTTTTCCTGCAAAGTGACAACTTGAAGCTTAATAATCTTATTATATTAAAAAGACTCAAAACAGTAAAGATCGTTCACAATTAACACGTTTACCATTTGAAGGCTGGCTAAGTGAAGAAGGTCCAGGAGCTTTGGCTGGTGGAGTACTTTCATCAGGCTGTGGCAAGGGCACTGCCGGGGGCGGACGCACGTTGAGGGCAGTGGGGGAATTAAATTATAAGGTCTTGATTGTGATGACCCCACTGAAAATTACTAAACAAGAAAAATGAATGAAAATAACTAGTAAATAAGAAGTGAAAAAAAGAAATATATATAATTATTATTAATAAAAATGAAATAAATATTTTAAAAAATACATTAATAAAAATATATGTATATAATTTATTATATTTTTTTAATAATATTATATTAATTATTTATAATATATATGGTGCCCCACTCAAAAAAAATTCTAGATCTGGTCACTGCTGCCTTCTGAGTCTCATCATAGAAACTTCCAATCTCATATCTAATATTACAACTCGACATAAGAACTCAACCTCCTATTTTCCCATCACAACATTTTGGAAGATATCCAAAACTCGAGTTTAAACAGTCTCTGCGTTGGTTTAAATTCAAATCAGGAGTGCATTGCACTAGTCCATATATCATCACATCGTTCGAACCTGTAGACATGTTCCCAGTAGAAAATAAGAAAACAAATATTGTGTATGATTTTTTGAAAAAAAATTCCTTAACTTAATGACCTTAAAACTCATTTGTTATGGTCATAAAATGAATTAAAATATGGATGAGTTACTTTCTTGAAAACATATTATAATGAGATACATATATATGTGATATGTATTGTGAAAGATACAAAGTTTTCTGATTTTCTCAAACAAAAAAAGACCATGCACATTTATCACTTTTGTTCTTAAATAATTTAGGAATGGTATCAATATTGCTAATTGTCATCATTCATGCTTTGTTATATTATGTAGTAATAATTTCGCCAATAACCTCATAGTAACTTGTGATACAATTGAGACGGAATAAATTTTTAAAGAAAGTGATCATATCACGTCTCAAAGCAATTTGTCTCTGATTATTTTGCAGGATTGTTTTACCAACAAACCTAACATGCAATTTTTGGTCATTTGGACTCGTGCAAAACTCTTTTACAGCATGCAAAATTCATGCAAAACAACGTGGACATATCAGTTCTTACATTAATTTTGTTGGATTACAAATAGATAAATAAATAAATAAATAAGTTGTAGACACCCCTGTCCTTTGTAAACCCTCCTAGTCGACTTGAGTACTTGACCATTCCCTCTCGCCTTCAATTCACTCTCCATGTCTCTTCGACCCCCTCTTCTCCATATTCCTCTAGGGATCACTCTTAACATAAATCGTTTGCCCTGTAAAATTACTCGGAGTCACAGACCAACATCACGAACACTGGACTCTGTCCAGAGTCTTAGCTCTAGGCATCACTGATATGAACGGTTTAAATTTGATTCTGAAACCTTGAAAGCATGAACAAATTATTGCTATGGTAAAGTTTAGTTGGGTCAAGCTCATTGATATACCCAAGTCCTATTGGCCTTATAATGGTACATTATTACTTACATTGCTAGCTCCATTGGAAAAATTCTCACTATGCAGGACACCTTCTCTTTGTCTAGCCTAAATATTTTGTCCGGCTACTTGTTGAATTTAGCTCCATTGTGCTAAACCAAAATGTGTCCGGGTTCCTATGATTGATGATTATAATGTAACTGTGTCTCAGGTCCCGATCTCCTATGAATATGGCAATGGTAAGATTGAATGTTAAGAAAAAAGATCTGCTCCAACAAGGACCTATTTAAAAAAAATTGATGGTTTGATATTTGAGCCAACCTCTTTCCTTGGTTGCTCTGTTTTTATGGATTATATTTCTCCAGATATGTGGCCATAATGTTCATCCTCCGTATGAACTAACAGCAAAGTGAGTGAGAAACTACTCTTGTATTGTATAGTTATATTACATACATATATCAGTGTTCAGCTACAGTATTTATGTATTTATACAGGTTTACATGATTATAGTTACTGATTATTTCAAAATCAAACTAAGTTAATCTCATAAAAAGCTTATCCTCTTTTGGGGTGTGATCGAATTGCAGAAAATTTATTGTAGGGGTACCAAATTGGTGCTATTAAAAAAATGTTTCAGTTCTATCGGCTAATCACTAGTTGTAATCACTTGTGATGAAGTTCCACAAACTGAATGTCAATTTAAAATGATGTTGCACTAGTTGACTAGTTGACAGCTTTATATAATAAAAGACTGCAGTGTACCAGAATCTATTTTTCTCAGTTTCGGAATGCCAACCCGAAGTAAAGATGAAAGTTAATGCTTAGTTATGGCCCATACATAACAGAAACTACAAGTAAAAGTCAGTACAATAGTTGCACATAGTAGTCTCAACCCACAGTTATAATTAGGACTAACATATTACAGCGGATAACCGGGCCAAGATACTTCTTCAGATATGTTATCATCTGGTTCCTCTCTGTCATCATCCGGGTCTGTAGCGATGTCAGCGTCTGAAAGATGGCCCCTCAAACACTCCATATCATCAGAATCTGAATTGTGTACACACTGCAAAGATTACAAAAGAGGCCAAAAAAAAAGTTTTATTAGTTTTTTATGGCAATTGTAACCAAACATATATTTTTTGTGCTCTAAATTGAAGGAAAAAGTCAAATAAAGGTCAGCACACCTTGGTATAAGGAGCAACATCCTCCTCCTCTTCCTCATTCACAGCACTGCATGGGAAAAACTAGAACAATCAAACTGCTGTCACCACCTTGGGACAAAAGTCTTGGTATATTCACATCATTACCGTACTATAATTTGAAAACTAAAATACTATGATACTAGGACTCCCTGATTTCGGTTGCTGCACAGCTTACACCCAAGTGGGCCCTTGGGCAGCATTGCACTCGTTCCTCTGTCATATTTTTTGGTAAATATTTGGACACTTTGGCCAGCCGGAAAGGCCACAAATGAGTTAAACTTAGGATGTAAAAAGAAAAAGGAGAAGTGAAAAAGGCCTCACCCCGGTTTTTATGTAAAAGACGTGTACTGTTAATATATATCCCAAATAATAAATTTAAAATAATACTATTTCTAATTCACAAATTTCTTAACAAAATCATGTTTAAGTTTTGCTATCATAATTGTTCAATATAATTATTTTATAAATAAATGCCGTGTATCTCCATGCACCCATACCCCGTGTCTCGCTATTTTTTAGTAACTTGACAGTAGGATTTTAGTCCTGTCAAACACTCAACACAGAAGTAAAGTAAACAACTAAATGTATCCAACAGTCTGTGAAGAAATAGAGTTCCTTACAACCGAAAATGGGGAGCATATAATTTTGCTTCAGCACTTTCCTTGCTCCAACCAGTTGGTGACCTGCAGATGAAGATGGACGCATTACCAATATAACACTAACGTAATTGTAATTGTCACAACAAAGAAAGAACATTTAAATTGCAAAGATATAACTCACGGTACAAAGCAGCCGCCGAAACTGAAACTTGTATGGCCTTCCTCACAGAAATCAGTATACTTATATCTGTGCATAACCTTTTTTAACACTTTTAAATTCAAGTCTTCATCTTTTGTGCATTTGCGTCTGGAAATCTTAAACATGTAGACAAATATGTTAACATCGTCAAAGGCAGTAAGGCAGAAGGTGCCGCTTCCAAATTCAGCAAACCAGCCAGTCAAGTCCCCATCATGTTTGGAGTAGGTTTTAGTATCCCAAATTGGTACAGGTTTCTCAGAAAACGTCTGATATTTGTGGTAAGAGATACGCAACCTACGTCCTTCTATAACTCCTTTTTTAGAGAAAGAGATCAATACAACATCCTCAAAACCATCTTGACAGTAAGTGATTGCCATACCAGGAAACGGAAGTGGTGTTCTGTAACAAGGCGTGTATGTTTTGTACTCAGGTCTTTGCATAATGCACATATGACATCATGCCCTTTGGCAAAGAAAGACACAAACAGTGTCCAAACACAAACCAGGAGAAGAAGCCAAGTCCATCAGATTCGGCTAATTTACCAACCGAATAGCCATAGGTAAAGTCGTTTAGTTCTAGTCGGTGCCAATGCTTCTGGTTGGGATAATAGACTTCAAATGACCGCCGACGCGGGTTTCTACTAGTATCCAAAACATAGAGCTTGTTGTTAAGTTGAAACACCAAGGGCCTGACCTTGCCTCCACGCATCAAAGCAACATCTTCACCTTGATGAGACAAGTGTTTAGTGGTCCTATCATAAGTGATGACCCCTTTATATTTCTGATCCTCTCCGACTAATCCACCAGCAAGGACGATTTTGGAACCGAAAAGACCACAACCCATAGATTGAACACCGCCACTGATGACAGTTTCTATGGTGAAATGTGGTGGTGAATCTGAATCAGCCAGCAGATCCAAGACTGGTGCCGAGTATATCAAGTATACAGGGGCATCTTTATCATCTTTAGCTTCCAAACAAACAAGCAATTTTCTGTCATCCATCTGTGGGGCAAGGACTGTCACACCACAAGAAAAGAAAAAATGAATATATATATATGATAACTATTTCCATGCAAACAAGAGTGACATTACTTGTGCTTATACACATCGATCATCAAATATTGGAGGAAAAGTAACACATAACAAAGTAGTCTCATACAATTAAATTTTGCTCCTACATTAATGAAATGTACATACACTAATCATAATCAAAATCAACATATATAGCATAAACAAATTAGGGAGAAGCAGCACATACTAAAAAGCAAATCGTATACAAATAATAGTAAGTGATCGTAGGAGGATCACAAAGCGATAGAGGATGAGGGAGAATTACTTACATAGATACACAGGAGGATGTGATGCGAGTAATTTTTAGATTATTGATGGTGATGATCAGTAACGGACGCAGTATGACTATTTTTTAGGGACCGTTATCTATGCGACACCAAATGTTTCGGTATGATCATTAATCACCTACCCCATTCTATTAAATTTTAGGCATCAATTATTTTATTAAATATATTATAATATGAAATACATAAATTTGTAATTTTTATTAAATATATTATAATATTAAATATCTCCATATTATATTTATATTTTAAATCGTTTATAATTTGTAATGTAGTTCAATATAGACTATTAATTACTTAAACTCTTTATTTATTCAATTTCAAATAAAAATATATTAATTATGTATTTCTAAAGTATTATCATTGTATTATAATTTTCATCTAAAATAATCTTTTTATATTTTTATATTTATATTCACCAACAACTATTCTTTATATTTTTATTCATGAATTCAGTGGCGGTCTATATTCTTTGCGATAGCTAGACAGCACCAACCATTAAAAATTCTAATGCATTGTTATATTTTATTCGAGCAACAAATTAATATATGTTCTTTATTAATAATTAAAATCCTTTCAAAACATGTACATAATTTTATAGAAAATTCTATTGGTGCTTTTATTAGAGAAAACATGATCTTCCTTTTTAATATTATAAGTACATTTTAGTTTATAAATAAAAATCGTGCCGAAAGATATAGATGATAAAGATGGTTACATAAAAGGGGATTGCATTCACCTAACATATAAGAGATAATCAACGTGCAAATATTTATCTCTGCTTTCCATCAGGAGCAGCCATGACCAAGGTTGTGATACTTCTACGATTGATGAGCATCTTTTTCTAAGCAAATATGTCTTCAGGAGTTTCCAACAGTGTACAATGTGTTTTTGAGAGGTTAGGACACGCCATAATTGCGAGGGAAAAAAACGAGGCAACCAAAGAAAAACACATGCAAAATTTTATACATACCAAGGAAGATATATAGGACAATCCTTTAATACATGAAGATTTTATGCATTCTCATAATTAATTCCATTAAACCTGAAGGAACATGAAAAGGCTATATCTCTCTAATGATCCTAATAATATCATCATTAGAATACGAAATGTGATTAATGATTAAAATTAGAAGAAATTTTTTAAAAAACCAAGTATTAAGAACAACAATTTGGAGAGATGTGAAGCATGCCATGTCAAACTCACTTAAATCCTCCTTTTTATATATATATATATAGAGAGTCCTACTCAAATAGAAAATAAATTAAATGAGAAATAAAAAACTTTATCATTATACGTGCCGCATCCACACACAAATTATATACACCCTCATACACACAATCCCATCTATTCTCCTCCGTTTTTAATTTGATTTTCCCGTCAATTGGCAAAGTTTTTTTCAAATCTAACTTCACCATATTTTTTTCATCTCCCAACGATCAGTTTTCATACCATATGTGCCATATTTCGGCAAATATAATATATAATTAAAATAAATTCGTCAATTAATAGATTCAAACTTCAATCACTAAATTATATTACAGAAACCACTAATTTGTATTACAGAAATCACTAAATTATATATCCCGGGTTCACAAAAAATAATGGAAATCGCCGAAAAAATAAAAGTCACCGGAATATATCACATATTGTATGCAAACTGATTGTTGGGAGATGGAGAAAAATGTGGTGAAGTTAGATTTGAAAAAAACTTCACTAAGTAACGGGAAAAATCAAATTAAAAATGGAGGGATAATGTGGGATTGGGTGTACGAGGGTGTATTTGATTTGTGTGTGGATGTTCCCCCTTACCATTAGATTAGATTGAATATGTGGTGTAGATCTTATTTTCTATTTTCTATTTTAAGTTATTTTCTATTTGATCACTTGCCTATATATATATATATATATATATATATATATATATACAAATGCTGAAATAGAAATCAAGTCAAATCTAAAAACTAGAAACTAATCTAAGCCACATATTTAATCTAATCTAATGGCTCCTAGAGGGCACCTCACACAATTAAAATACACTCTCTCATACACAATATCATCTAATCCCCTCCGTTTTTAGTTTGAATTTTCCCGCCAATTGGTGAATCTTTTTTTAAATATAACTTCACCACATTTTTTCTTATCTCCCAACGATCAGTTTGCATACCATATGTGCTATATTTCGGTGACTTCCATTTTTCCGGCGATCTTCGTATATATTTATTTAACAAAACTGGTGATTTTTGTGATTCTTATAATACAAATTAGTGATTCTTATAGTACAAATTAGTGATTTATCTAATATAAATTAGTGATTGCATTTTTTCTAGTAACATATATAATATAAATTTGTGATTAATTTTGAAGTCGCCGGAATATAACACATATGGTATGCAAATTGATCGTTGGGAGATGGAGAAAAATGTGGTAAAGTTAGATTTGAAAAAAAGTTTACCAATTGACGGGAAAATGGAATTAAAAACGGAGGAATAAAGTTAGTTTCTAGTTTCTAGTCAAATTTAGTTTCTATTGGAGTAGCACCCTCTCTCTCTATATATATAAATAAAGGAGGATTCAATTTTAGAAAAAATACAAAATTTATTTTCGTAAATAGTAAGAAGACCATCCCCTTCTCCATAGTTTAACAATTGAAATACCATTTTATATGATTTGATACAATTAGTTTTGAGAATGTCAGATATGGTTCAATCTTTGAACGAGAAACCCCTGATAGCAACCTTAAGTTACCTTTCGGTGAAATGGTTGTGAGTTGTGACACTCTTATATGTAAAAATCCCAGCATCGGTAATGATGTGCCTATCGTGAAAAACATCTGAACATGACTAAGCAACATTGTTTATAACTGAAAGGGCATAGTACCAATTGATATGCTTATTTGGCTTGTAACTTAGAACAAGGAAATGTGAAAAGAGCTACAAAGTACACACTGAAAAAACAAATAGGCCATATATGCATGAATGTTCATGTATCCATACAAGTTTTTACTACTTGCTAAACTTCAGTAATAGATAATGGCCGTCACAGCTGCCACTACTATTGCTGATAAAGTGACAAGAGATGCTTTGTTTTCACCACCTTTTCCTGCAAAGTGACAACTTGGAGCTTAATAATCTTAATATATTAAAAAGACTCAAAACTCGAGTTTTGGAAGATATCCAAAACTCGAGTTTAAACAGTCTCTGCATTGGTTTAAATTCAAATCACAGGAGTGCATTGCACAAGTCCATATATCATCACATCATTCGAACCTGTAGACATGTTCCCAGTAGCAAATTTGATGATAGAATTGCTTAATGATGCTTTATCAGTTAGATCATCAAGTAAACTTCTCAAAACCTTATTGAACTGCGACACATTCTTGGCCATAGTTGGATTATAAGCATATGCATTAGGCAAAGTGCCTACACTGTTAAAAATAGCGCGATCAGAGTATCTTAACATACAATTATCTGACCATCCAATGGACTCCTTTTCGCGAGGACAGAGCTCTCTTAGCTTGCTATTAGAGCCTACAAGACAACTCCGACATATATCAGCTTTAACATCACCTCTACAAAGAGCAGTGACATTAACTTTTTCGGATTCACCAATCGTTAACTTGTAAAAGGATGCATCAGAAGTGAGAAAGGAAGGGAGAGCATCAAGATTTTTTCCAATTTTTTTAGAATTTTACGAAATTATTCTACACGTGCTACTACAAAAGTGCATGTAATGATCATCCATATGAATGGGATCATCCACAAATTATTAACTAAACGAAAAAAGACTTTGACAAAATCAACATCTGAACCACAAACGACTCCTGAGTCCTGACTTGTAAAAGCTTGGACAATTCAAAGTTAATAATAAAAACAAATACCGACTAGTCTATTGCGGAAGGGAGAGTATCAAGATTTTTTCGGAATAAACTGTTACTTGTGTAAGTTGCGTTATAATTAAAATTACAGTAGTTCTAGCTCGATGAAATTTATCTCAGCAGTAGTGATGCTAAGAAGCTGTAAGAGTACACAAAGGAACATGATGTATCTTCATATCCCATCGCAGTTGTTTCAACTATGCAGATGAGTATAAAAACATGAATGTGCTGAAAGTTTGAACTTAATTATATGTCTAGTAAATGATAGTGTGTAAAAATTATAAATTTAATATGATGTAGTAGTAAAATTAAGTATAATAAAATGATAAAATATATGAATATGATAGGTGCATCAAGAAGGTTAGGAGCACAATAAAAGATTGAGACAAAACTCAGAAACATGTGTATACATTCAGCCATGCATGAACCAATCAACCAAACAACTAGCAACTTTAGTCACCGGGGTGCAAAATTTAATTGATGTTCTCAATTCTCATGTTCCAAGTTGAAGATTTGCTCAGGAAAGTTAATGGTTGACTTGACTTGGACTTTTGTCATTGGTGCAAATGAACGGTGTTCTATTTAATATATATATATATTTATTTATTTATTTTAATATATATATATATATATATATATATATATATATAAAGTAGTTAATAATATTATTAATTGCATATAATGTCACACATTAAAAGAAATCAATTTATTACGAAATGAAATTTTAAACAAACTAAACAAATATTTATTTTTAATCAGCGGCGGAATTTATTTAATCTAAAAAGAATCACATAAGATTTCAAAATATCATGAATAATTCACCTTTTACAAGCCTTCGAAAGATCCAATAATATCGTGCCATCAACAATCAACAATCAGTTTAATTTGTATACATATAATTAAATTTTCTTAAAAAACAATAATGCAGTGTTGCATTATTAATTTGTTAAATCTTTATAAATATTTAATTAAATTAAAATCTTATTAATTAACCTATTCTCGTCAAATAAATCCAAACCTAAAACGTATGTATAATCTATAACCAAGATCAGAGTTGTTATATTCAGATCTCGTCATATTAAAAACTTTCTGGAAGCTCTATATATCTATGCACGTAAGTTCTTTTGATCTCATTCTCACTATCCGTATCTAATGTAATAATATACGTACTGTGTGATAATTGAATATATATGACTGTTTTTGTGTGCAAGTGAATGTTACAGTCTTCATGCCAACTGTAAAACTTCGCGTCACTGATTTATGATGTTGCATGCATGCTTCAAACTTTGAGTCCCGATATTTATATATGTGTGTACGTACGTATATGTGTTTTTGGCTGTGCATGCCTTTGGGTTCCCCGAATTTTAGGGTGTAGTTCTTTTAATTCTCAGTAGGGACTAGGGTTATATACTTTTCGATGATGAGAAAATAGGAATATACTATAGCAATTCGCTGGAGATATGTTGTTGATTTCAAATTTAATTCCTAAAATTAGATGATTAATATGTGTATGTGTAGATGCTCGCTTAAATATTAATTAATTTAGCCTATAAATCATGAACCAGTAATTTGTATTAACGAGACCTGTGATTTGTAGATGGGTTTTAGGATAAAATGGTATGAGGGGGCAATGGAGGGCGTTTTAATTATTTATCTTCAATTATTCTTATTTGTTTGTGATTGAGCAATCATGATAGCGACGAGCTGAGTTAATCCAGTGGGCACTGAGAACAGAACTGTGTTATTGATTCAACAACTAGATACCTAATTGGCAAAACATTTACAAGTCAGAGCTGAGGGGAGTCTGCTTTTCTTGACATTTAAGAGATCTGGCTCTGTTGGCAATGTATTCACTAGAGACGGTGTGAATTTTGCACATGGGATTTTAGAGCTTGTACATAAAATTAGGTTGAAAACAACAAATTGAAGTGAACATCATGAACAAAATTTTACTCATTTCATTTTGGGGTTAAATTCCAGTAATAAACAAAATATTTAATGAAGATGAATCTCATGAATTTCATGCAAACGATAAAATATATATTTTACTTTTTTTTACCATAGAGATCTTGTGAAATTTTAGAATATGAAATTAACATCCGAATCTGTTTTAGTTCATGACTGAAGCTATTGCAAGAAAGGATGCAGTTATGTTAACTTTTTCTTTAGGATATTACTAAATTGAAGATAGGCCCTTACTTATTGGTCTTGCTTGTAGTCTTGGCAATTGCATAGCTCTGGTTGTAGCAGTGGTAAATATTCTAAGGTGATGTGTGTTAACATATCACACTACTTTTGTCGATACTCCTAGTTAAAAGCAATTGTTATGCCTCAGCTAGAATTTGTGCTGCTATGTATGTTGTATGTGTCATCCAGTTATGTGCATATTTACAGCTGTTTCTTCACTGCTTTTACATTCGTGTGGCAAACAAATTCTTCACAATGTATTAGTAAGTATAAGTGGTACAATGAGTCTGCTCTTTCAGATTTTACTCACTGATTAGTTTGTATTATAATATTATATATAGGATATAAGCTGAGATGTTAAATTGTAATTTTTTCTAATCAAAGGTTTTGCTCCCGCTCTTCTTAAAATTTGTCCAATCAACAGTCAGGAAATGTATACTTGCAAACACACCCGAGTAGTTATGTTCTGAAATCTTATGTCTAAGATTTTAATTTTCATTTACATTTTAACGATACTAGAATTAGGGTCTTAATCAGGCATCTATATCCAAAATTTAAATAGGAATTAGTGTCCTATATCCTAACAATTTAAATTTAGATGGAAGTGGAACTAGCTTTCTATACACAAATCTGAGTAACATGTCTGCCTAACATAGACTACATATAATTATGACCATTCGATCACACTTTAATTTTTTTATTTTTTCCTGGCCTTCACAAATTATAATTCCCAGAGACAAGCTCATAAATTCTTTTCAAGTGTGTTTTGCCCGCAGGCAAACATTCCTGAATAGTTATGTTCTGTCTACTCATGAATTGATACTAGATTTTTTTTCTTTGCTACAAAAGTGATACTAGATAGGGAAAGGAAATGTACATAAGGTTTAATTTAATAATTTCCATTTCCGAGCTTCAAAGAAATCTTTCTCGGCCTGTGCAGTCTTGAATAATCTTAATTTACCTTTTACTGCTATTTTACTAATTACTGTTGGTGTATCACTCATTGTAATCAGTCTGATCACTCATGCTAGGCGGAGTTCGAATAGATGTTTCCCAGTCAGGTGCAATTTGTCGGATAGATTGGGTTTAATCGGTTTAGGCCGCAAAGCAGACTTGGACCTTCCTATTTCTTGCCTATGCAGTGTCAGACACCTTTCTAAGGCCTTTACAGGTAAAGGTGTTTAAATGGACTTTTCTCAATCAGGGTCAATTAGTCGAATTTATTGGGTTTATCTGTTTTAGGCCGCAAAACAGACTAGTACTCTTGGGTCTTCATATCTGCAGCTTAAGCGGAGTTGGACACTTGGACACCCTTCTTGGACCCTTTGGGATAAAGTTGTTCGAATAGACGTTTCTAAACTAGGGGAAATTTGTCGGTTTGATTGAGTTTAACTGGTTTAGGTTACAAAATAGACTTGGGCCTTTTCGAAGACCCAAGTAGGCAACATTAAATAATTTAACTTCAATATAACTAAAATTTTCTATTTAGGGGTAGCTTCCACACTCTTCTATTTCTGTATTCATTAATAAAAATTGTGATCCCATCCCCACCACCGACCACAAGTCAGTCTTTCACCTCGAAGAAGATTACAAAATTTCTGTCTTGACCATCACAACTACTCGCTCATGTTTTACTCCTCTCACGCAACTCATTCTTGTTATAGCCTAAAGGTTTGCAAGTTATTTAGTTGATCAATATTTCCTGTTCAAATAGGGAAGAATTAGAGCAAATAGGGAAAAATTATAGGCTGTTAATTTTCTATTATCTGTTTTCACTTGTATGATGTATCAATTATACTAGTTATAATTGTGTCTGTTAGTCCAATATTAGCAGTATATATGTTGTAGCATTTACCCAACTGTTAGTTTTGTATGGGTGATTTCAGATCATGTGTCTGATTTAATGTTCAAGTTGTAACAAACAGTAAGAAATCAGCTCTTTTATTCAAGGGTTCAGTTACTTGTTCATTTTTAGTGTTTTATCGTTTAATATATGATGTAAATATATTATGATATCAGGATAATTTGAAAGAATTTTCTCAAATCCAAACTTGAGTATGTAAATGTCAAAAACAATGAAATAAGTTTTAACTTTTAAGAAATAATATAAATTTTACAAAAATAAAATTCTAAACATATACAGATCACCAGTTTCAAAAACGTGATACTTTAGACTTAGGAGGGATTGGGAAGATGAATAAATAAAGTATGAAAAGAAATTACAATATAGTACATGTTATATTATTACGTAATATGTATTGTGGCTTTGTTTCAAACAAGAATTAATAATACTTGAGAATCATGAGAACGAAAAGTTTTGTAGAATAATATTTGCACAAACCAAAGGTTTTACAGATTAAAGTTTGTGTAACCACTATACAAAAAGGCGAAAAACCTCTTGGTTCTCATGATTCTCATGTTTTTGTGGTTCTCCGCTCACTAAATTTATATATTATATAGAGTGTATAAAACAGACACATACAGAGTCAGATATGATGAGAACCCACAGAATCGTGGGAACCATAGGGTCTTGCACATTTATTTTTTGATCATGCACTTTTTATGTTGCGGTTCTGAAAATTATGTTCAACCTTTGGTTCTCACATTTTTTTGTTTCATTTGAACCAAAGCCTACACTTCTGTTGTTTTAATTCCTAGCTCCTATCTGAACTGTACAATGGTTTCAATATGTTTCATAATGTCTGCAGTGCGGTTTTGGCATTTCGAACCGATACATTATAACCCTTAGGTTTATGTAAGAACTTTGTGTTTACCCAGCAAGATTGAGTTTAACTTGCTGAAGTTATTAACTTCTTGGAATCCTGGATACTGACATGATTCTATTGCTTCGTTTGTTTCTGGAAAAGATAATTAGTAAGCTATTAGTAACTTTAATACTGTAATAAACCTGCTGACCTCCATTTAAGTGACTCTTATCAAATAATCTTATGCACACTAATCATTTGTGTTTGTAAAGATAAATTCATATTCTAAAAGTTCTTTCGACAATTAATTAAGTAGCCACCTCTAGGTTTTATGCGCATTTGTCTTCCTCTGAAATTTACTTAACAAATTTCTATTTTCTCTGTTTTCTAATAACATGGCATATATCTGAGGAAAATGATTGTTCTGTGTATGCAGAGAAGCATCAAGTGACATTGCATCAATATTAAGATGAGTCAACAAAACAATATGATCGGAACATCTACTCCATCAGACCTCCCAGTAAAGCGGAAGCGGGGTCGTCCTCGCAAGGATAAAAATCTGGTTGTAAAAGAGAACTCGCGGTTATCTTTAATTTCTGCATCTGATGACATCCAGAAAACTCAAGAATCTGAACTCAATCAGAGTACTGATGTTGATGAAAGCATGGTTGGTCAGGTAGTTACTGGAGTTATTGAGGGAAATTTTGATTCTGGATATCTTCTTTCTGTTAAGATTGGCAATAGCAGCACTCTTATGCGTGGTGTTGTTTTTCAACCGGGGAAAGTTAGTCCAATTACAGCGGCCAATGATATCGCTCCAGATGTCAAGTTGTGCAAAATGCGAGATTCTCCCTTTCCAGCAGTCAATCTGCCATGTCAGACTAATGGCTCTGCCCCTCGATCAGTTCACACCAATGAGCAACCTATCCAGATACAGAATCAAGTGACTATCGCTCCTAATATAGTGGTACCTTCTGCATTGCAATCAGGTACCCCATTTACATCAACTAATCCATCTGCCTCTGTTGTTTTCCCTCTGAACAATATGCCACAGAACACCAATGGTTCTTCTTTGGCTGGAAAAACTACACCAGAGCAAAATTCAGAATTTGAAGTTTTAAGTGAATCTTCCTTAGTTACTGTGCCTCTGACTAATGTGTCAAAGATTGAAGCTGAGTTGTCATTGGGAGGCATGAAAGTTATTCAGCAACAAATTTCAGATTTCAGATCTGAGAACCAGCCTGCCTCAACTATGGTTCCTACGCCCAACATGCCTAATAATTTATCAAGTGCTTCGCTGGATGATGGAAAAGTGGCATTGCAGTCAACTCTGCAGTTTGCATTTGCAAACCATTCTCCTCCATTGTTGAAGAGTCTTAAAATGGTTGAGCAGGATGAAGTCATGCAGGTCTTTGAAGCTCCAGCATCTGAACCAATGGTCAATATATTTCCAGGCAATAAAACCAGTGATCAGTTACCTCCAGTTCTTTGTCAGTCTGAAAAATCTGAAGTCGAGCTTCAACAGACTTCCCCTACAAGTGATACTCAGTTCTTGCTTTCTGAACCTCAGACAGAATCTGAACCATGCCCAACTGAGCAAGTACACAATGATTTACACAACTCAAATCTTGAGCTCCTTCGAACTCCCGTGGTTACCTATTCTCAGTTGGTGCCCGCAGAATCTGAACATGTGGACTCTGGAGTCAAGTCAAGTGAGCCTAAGAACACAAAAATTACTGACTCAGATCTCAAGCTCAATGAAAGCACTCTAGTTGCTGTACCTCAACCTGTGATCCCAGAACCAACAAGTGAACCCATGGATATAGTAAAGGATATGCCAGCATCTCCAACAAAAGACGAACAACCAGAGCCAACACAGAAGGATTTAAACAAGTATGGAATGCCTCCTCATAATAGCAAACATGTTCATGATGTTGGTGGCAATATGGAAGCAGGTTCACACCCTTCATCAAGAACAGAAGCGGCTCATCCAGATAAACCAGCTGAAGAATCTGGTTTTACAGGAATAATTGATTCTAAGATCGCTAGCTCTCCAATTCACAACACTGACATGGATTTTGCTCTTGTTAAAGCGCAATCTCAATGCTGAGCTAGCAATATTTCAGAAACTGCAACCAATTCTGGAGGCTCTAGGTGGTTTACTACTACATTAGTTAAATAATGATTGGAGGCAAAGTTGATCAAATCAAATTTTCGGACTACCAGTTACCCTTTGAAAAATGCCAAGCTAGTGTTTGGTTTTCATTTTCATTTCTGTGTTTTCGTTATGTAATATTTGATCTGAACTCTTTCTGGATGATGTGCAAGGAGATTTATCTCCTTGTCTTTCAACATTATTTGTTTGCTACCGTCAATTTTCTGTGTGTGTTTAAGAATTTAGTTAATGTTGTTCACTAATTAAAAATCTAGCAAGATAACTACAAATAATGGGAATAATAATAAGTTAAGCTATAGTTAAAACTCGAAAAATGATTACTAAATTAATTGAATTGAATTCAGTTTACTCGCTAGGTTTATAATAAAAAATTTTAAAAATATATAATTTTTTAGTTAATTTATATATAATAGTTTTAAAAAAATAATGTATATAAAAAACAACTCGAATAACTAAGGACATGGGTAGAAAACAAAAAATATTTATCTGAGCACTTTTAAATTCCCGAAAAATTAGAGTTTGAAGAGAGTAACAAATTTGTTATTGTAAGAATTCAATGTTTTAAAAGATATAACTAATATAATATTAAATAAATTATTTTTCTAAAACTTGACATTATAGTATTATATAATAAGTAGATACCTATATTATTATACTATTATAAGCGAAACAGAGTTTTATCGTTGGTTTGGTATAATAGTTTAGTTAGTTGGTTGGTTAACACTTTCTAAAAAAAATTAAAATATTTTTAAAAAAAACATACATATTATTTATTTTAAAAATAATTAATATAAATATATTACGTGATATATCGAGACTCAACTATCTCCTATTTAGAAAATTCAGATTCTCCCCTACTCAAACTCTTTAATTCATTTAAAATAACAACCAATTGATTATATCTAATTAATGATATAATATTATTATTATTTTATCTATATTAAAATTATATATACTAAATACAATGAAAATATATCAATTTAATCACTCTCAAACTATAAGATTTATTTAAAATTGTCACTCATAATCAAATCTCGTAAATATTATAATATTATTATTAATTTATCTATTTTAAAATTTAAAATAACAACTAATTAATTAAATCTCATTGATGATATGATATTATTATTCTTATATCTATATAAATTTTATATCAAATACAATCTAAATATATTAATTTAATCACCGTTCAAATTATTCAATTCATTTAAAATATATTAAAAAAATTTAAAAAATATGTGCATCGTATGAGTTATAAAATAGTGGCCCTGTTTGACAATTGTTTGACAATTAGCGGTTAACTATTAATAATTGATTTGAATAATTGTTTTAATTAATGTATTGAATTAACTGTTTATATTTAAACTAAAGAACCGGCAAACCTCTCCTGCAAAAAGTTCTTAAAAATAATCTTTCAAAATTAGGTTTTTCACCTAAAACACTATTTCAATCGAGACACATATAAGATTCACTCTGACTTACCTAAATCTTCTTACTTAAACTCAAACAAATTGAAATTATAACTAAAATTTTAAATAAACCCTAAAAGATCTCTCAATATAACTAAAATTTTAAATAAACCCTAAAAGATCTCTCAATAGTCACATCTCGTCGTTTGAAAACCTGAAAATCCAAAACCCCCTGTAGCTTCATTATCTACAGCCATGGCCGCCATAGCAGCCAGATTAGCCGTTCGATCAACCCGGAGCTCTGCCTCGAGATTCGCGTCCGGCTTAAAACCTAAATCAGCTCCTTCTCCCTTTCGCTTCCCCACCGTCAAACCCCCTTCTTCTCCTCGCATTTTAAGGTAACACCATTCTAATTATATGTGTTTCAATCTACTGTTATTTTTATTGTTTTCTATTGAAATTTGAAACAAATTAAAAAATAATCACATAAAAGTATATATTTGTCACGATTATTCATTTATTTAGATTAGAAATACATTATTCGAGATTATTCATTTATCGAATATGGGTTTATAGAGGTTGGACTGTATGTGAATTGTGTAAATACAGGTCACCAGTTGAGATGAGCTTTGCTTTGGAATCGATGCTTCCGTTTCATACAGCTACTGCTTCTGCATTGCTCACTTCCATGCTTTCCGTCTCTCCTCGCTCCTTTGGTTGGACTCTTGAAGGTATGTTTACATCAACACCACAATATTGTCTTTCTCTTGTTCTAATTTTAGTTTTCGTTTTACAGTACGTATGTAATTTTAGTTCATTTGCTTTAGTAACTGAATTCAATTTCATGTCAGCTCCAGGGAAATGTTTGAATTAGTAAAGTAAATGTGTTTTGGGATGTAATAATGTGTATAGAGTATAATCGTTGTTTCGTAATATACCTGGATTTTACCAAGTTATTTTGTGAGTATTTGGTGGTGTCATAGTTTCAGCATCGTAATAACAATTTGATACGATAATTTAGTATAATAACGAGTATAAAGTGGACTTCTGTAGGGAAATAATTATGTTGATTCCAGAAGGAATTGTAAAGCACGGATTTTAGAATATATGATCTAACAAGAAGTTGAAAAAGAATGTGGAATGAAATTTTCTTCTGCCTTGTATAGGGTATAGTTATTTCCAAAACGATCTCCCGTTGATCTTAAGTTTATAAACCAAAGTAAAAGATTTTGAGTTTGTGCTGTTAACTTGTTTGATGAGCACATAGTAACTCATGATCCTTGTGTTCTTTGACATTTATCAGATTTATAGCTTGGGCAGGATAGCACCTGTGGTAAACAACAATTAAGGTCAATTCCAACTTTTGTAATATGTCATCTCTTCATTGTCCAATGTTGCAAAAACTAATATAGTTATCTAATATATACTATCATTATTATTTTCCTGTATTTTTTGTTTGTTTTTTCTAATTTCAAGTAAGTTTTAATAGATCAAATATTCATTAATAACTCTGAATGAACAAGCCCGTGTGTATCTAGTTCTCCATTTGATATTTTTGTTTTTGCTGATCCACTCTTCTTAAAAGTTGTCTTTATTATCAGTCAAGAGACATTAATGTCTCGCAATTTGCATCTGCCTAAACAGGTGTGCTCCTGCTCACCCTGAAATTCCGTGAAGTAGTATAAGTGATATAAGCTGCCAATATATTACAGATGAACTCTCTTGTTTTATTATCTTAATATTTACTCTTTTGAAGTATGTAATGCCCAAGTTTTAGTTATCCTCATCTAATATGCCGAGTTCTCACTCTGTTTCATGAGTTTTTATTCTATTATGCTGTTTATGTATTTAATAAAAACAATTACATGTCAATATGACTTGTAGCACATACATAGTCATATAGGTACTATTATCTGTCAAATTCCTCTGAATTATGTTACTTATAATTTTCATTGAATTTGAAATAAAAACAAATTAGGTATTATATTTGTAAGAACAGTATTCATCTCCAATCTCCATTAATTTATTGTAATATAGGGACATAGGGTTATCAATTTTTAGTTTATTTTGGCTCACCCTCATCTTAGAGTAGTTTATTTTAGCTAACCCTCATCTTAGAGTCTAGCTCCGCCATTGTGCCTAAATATGCTTTCCATTTCATCCTCTTGGTATTATTGTTGTTCCCTTCCTTTCTTTTCTATTGAAGTGTCTTCCTTTGTTGATTTGGTGAGAGAGTTGTCCTTTTAGATTTAACATCTAATGGAACATTTAATGTTTGTAAAGGTTTAGCTCTTAACAATTCTTGATAACTCATGGAACCTACATAATTTCTCTGAATGGATTTTGTCTTAATTCTTTAGTGCAAACATTATCAATTTCAGTGAAATCTACATAGATTTACGGGGACACTGTATATGTGGCATCCAATGTACTCTCTCACTTGCTGAAACTATCATCATAGTGAACTTTCTATTCCTTGATTTACTGTTTTGGCAAGACATAACCTTCATCCTGTTCCACATTAAATATGGCGAAGCATGTAAAATCCCTTGCGTCCACACAACAAAAAATGTAGTCTCTATGTATATAATTTTTTAGAGTCGGCAGAACTGTTAATTTTTAAATTAATTCACTAGTCATTACCCAATTTATTCTGAATTGAAGTATTTCAAGGCATTGAAGTAGGTCATAGATGACCTATTATATTCTTCTTTTTCTTGCAATTTATATCAATTTTTCATGGTGTAAGGATCATGCTGATACGTTGTATTCAATCAGATTGCAACGATGATGTATGATGACGGATGAAGGGTTCGGGCAAGGTTGTATGTATTTGCATGCACCCTCTTAAAAGAATAAATGCCTTCATAAGTAGTATTGATTGTGCTCCAGAGACTCAAGATTTCATATTTTTTATGTTGCCTTCTCTTTTTAGACTATGGAATTATGACTTGGATAAGCTAAAAGATCTAAGTATCATTTACAAGTTTAATAATCTATTAGCTTCTTCTGTGATCTAGGAAGATGATAAGAGTGAGTTTGAGAGTCTAGTTCTGTTTACAGGTTCATATACTGCATGCTGCTTTAGCTGCTGCCAAGCTAAAGTGTCTTGCTAAAACAACTTAGATAGGCATACATTTCAGTGAACACATTAAAGATGTGCTATTACTATCCTAGTCCTGGTCAGTTAAAAATGGCGTAAAAAAATGCCTGCAGTACAATTTCGGTAAATATAAATGACCATATGGTATGCATATTGACATAATAGGCATTTGGGATTCTGTATGCCTGATTAAAAAAAAATCTGGGAAGTGCACGGACAAATCAATCATGGACAACATATCTATTACATGCTAGCATCTGACTTCTCTTTGTATATTTGTTTGGTGGGATTTTTTTTAGTAGGAAACTGGGTGACAAGATAAGTTCATTTTTCTCATATAGCACACCTATATGGTGTGATTGTGTTCCTATAATTCTCACACACAATGTACATACACTCATATGGGCACTACAATTCAAAAAAATTTAAAGCTAAACTTTTAATTGGCCCGGTGACCAACTTCATCTAGTGTTTAGATGACTTGCCAAGTTAGGGTTGAAGATATGCGGTTCTTTTTTTGTTCTCTGAAGTCTCTATTCATTTTCTGGATCATTATGAGAGCCTGTTAGTGGCTGTCTATTGATGATTGATTACTGTAATTAAGATATTTTCTTTTCTGCACTTGCATTGTAGATGGATGATGATTTTTTTACTGCGAGTTCGTGCATTGGTCGTAGCTCCATCATGTTAGAGGACACTGTAGTACTACAGGCACTTGTACTTCTTTGGAATTCTTGGTGCAAATGTATACTTTAGAACAGGGGATAACTAAGAATTTTTCCTTCTGTTGGCAATGATTTACTTCCTGGCTTGATCATGGAGCTGTCAGTTCTATCATTTGTTAAGTGTGTGTTACTAGACATGTTCATATGGGATCAAAGAAATGCTATCCAGGTAACAGGGTATCATTAAAATGAAGTTCGCAGCTGGGTTTTATTACAATAAAACAAATTATGTCTGTCTACTATATTTTACTTCCATGTCAGGTTTACATATATATCCGAAGATCTGAATTTTGAAAGATAATATATATACTATTATACACGTGCGCGGGTGCACACACAATGCAAACTATATTACTCTGCAAAGTATGTTTTCCATCTAGTACAAAACCTGATCTCTAAAGTTTTCAATATAAAAACAATCTTCATATCACTTTTTCATGTGTGTATATATGAGTATAAGATTTAGGGTATATGGCAAATAATGGTATTGAGTAAATATATTTACTCATTGCATTGTTTATCGCTCAAAATAATGCGCTTTCTACAAGCAATTTTTTAGGAAAAAATTTCCATTTTTCAGTTGCTAATCTTACATTCTTACCTGTAATAAGTTGTATGGATCAATGTGACTTCAGATAACAAATTTTATGTTTATTGAAGTCGAGTTACGCATATTGCACCAACCCCAAAAGTGAGATGGATACTATGATTTTTTTTATAGCTAAATGGATATATATGTTAGATATCTGAATTTTAAATTTTAAAAATCTGAAAATTTAGATATCTAATCCGATTTTTTGGATCGGATGTCTGATCCGGATTTTTTATATAATAATAAGCTTAAATGTTAAAGTAATCATAATATAATTAGCATATCGATGAATTTGAAATCTCAATGTATTATTTATTAAATAAAAAGGTCCATTTTATTAATGAAAATTTTAAACTAAATCTCAGCCAAAAAGTAACTTTTTAGGACAAAGTATTCTGTCAAGAAGTTTTAAAAAATTAACTTTTTGCTAATATTTAATTCAAAATTTTTATTATAAGTTAAACGAGTGTAACTTTTAATTTTATAATGATAAATTTAAGACTCTGAATTTTTCGATATAAATTTGATACTGTGCGAACTAGAAACTGATCATTTTAATTTTTGAATCCTTTTTATAATCACATTCAAGTGCCTTAAAAGTTTTTTTAATCTACTTTTTTTTAATATTTTAATCTTAATTTCTATCAAAAGTATCCTATATTGTACTTTAATCAATTTATGATCAACATTTATTTAAATTATACTGTAATAGATATTGTTGACTAATACAAGCATAATACGAAATTTACTATAGTATTCAACTACTAGTGTAATTTCAGTCCCCACCCAGGAAGTGGTCATGAATAAATATATAGTGACACTATTGGAATTTTGTATATGTATACACATTGTAGTTGAATATATGCAGTTAAAACAAACTTCACCTACTTCTCTACTAGAACCAATTGTTGACTTGTATTTTTTTTTTTTTTTTGATTCGTTTAGTTTTTTTAGCGTTCCTGTGTCATCCACAACATATCGGCAGCAGCAGCCGTTTTTGACTTTTTTCCCCTTTATTATCCGTTTCTGATCCTTCCACTATATCATCCATATAGCTATGTATCCACCTGCTGGATGAACATAACTTTCCTATTAATTTTACTTGCTCTGTGGGTTCTAAATCATATTACAACAAAATGAACCCTGAAATTAGTGTTCAACACATATCAGAATGTTATGTCAAACCATCTCACAAAACACAAGACTCTAAACAAGTCATTCATTTGGCAACATGGGACTTAGCTATGCTCTCTTTTCATTACATTCAAAAAGGGCTTCTGTTTAAGAAACCTGATGGTCAAGACAACTTCATTCAAGTCTTTCTTGAGAGGCTTAAAGATGCTCTTTCTCATGCTCTTGCTCATTTTTATCCATTAGCAGGTCGCCTGGCTAGAAAACAAGATTCACATTCTTTCGTTGTGTTTATCGATTGTGTTAACAGTCCCGGTGCTAGATTTGTCCACTCTTCGGTTGATGGAACGATTTCTGATATTCTCTCACTGCCTTATGTTCCGATAATTGTTCAGTCATTTTTTGACCATCATAAGGTTGTCAATTATGATGGCCTCAACATGTCGTTGTTGACAGTTCAAGTGACCGAGCTACTTGATGGCATTTTCGTTGGTTGTTCAGTTAATCACTCTGTGGCTGATGGCACATCTTATTGGAATTTTTTCAACACTCTGTCTCAAGTTTTCCAAGGGTCACGAGTCACAGCACCGATCCATGAACGCTGGTTTCCAGATGGTTATGGCCCTATTTTAAGTCTCCCTTTCACGCGTGATGATCAATTTATCAGCAGATACGAAGCTCCAATTCTCAAAGAAAGAATCTTCCATTTCTCAGTTGCGGCTTTAGCAAGAATCAAATCAAAGGCAAATGCTCATTGCAAAGACAAAGTTAACAGGATATCATCTTTACAAGCCTTGTCAGCTATAATTTGGCGATGTGCAACACGTGCACGTGGCCTAACAAAAGATCAAATTACTAGCTGTTGCATGCCTGCAAATAACAGATCAAGATTAGACCCACCTCTGTCAAAAAATTACTTTGGAAACTGCATTCAGATATTGAGAACATTCACTACAGCAGGCAAGCTACTTGCAAACGACTTGGAATGGGCTGCTCTACAATTAAATAAAACTATCATCGAACACGATGATAAATCTGTGCGTCAATCTGTCACTACATGGTTGCAAACTCCACATACTTACCAAATGGAACAATTGGTTGATCCTGGAACCATTGTCATATCAAGCTCGCCTCGTTTTAACATGTACGGGAACGAATTTGGATTCGGGCAACCTGTGGCGATTCTTAGTGGATATGGTAACAAGTTCGACGGTGAAGTGACATTGTATCAAGGGCGTGAAGGTGAAGGAAGTATCGATACCGGAGTTTCCTTAAATCCAAATATAATGAGCGCTGTGGAATGTGATGAGGAGTTGTTGGATGCTCTTAATAATTCTAGCTATAAGTAACTGTTAATCAGAAGCATTGTCATCGTTGGTCTAGAAAAACATCTTTTTGTTCCATTAATCTTCATGTGCGTACTGTTATATTAATCTCCAGAACGAGATTTGTAATAAATCTCAGACCTTATCAATATGAATACACAAAAAAAAATCTTACTATAATCACATCTCCCCATATTTCAAAGCCTAGAAAATATTTTAACACTTGTTTAACACTTCAGCAAATATCCTGATAAGCGATTGTGACATTCATATTTTTCATCAGGATTATCATGTATTTTTATATACATTTAGGATAATATTATTTATAATTTTTTTAATCTTTCATTATAAGATTAACGGATAAATTAGTGATAAAAATTGTATGCATATAAGACACTATAAATTAATACAAATTTTGAATTTAATATTATCGAAAAATTGATACACCAACACAGATACTAATACAATTCTAATTTACATTTTGTATCTCATTATCTCTTACAAAAAATTAATGGCTACAATTTCGTCTTCTTCGATTTGCTCCGTACCCTTAAACCCACAAAATATTCTCGTCAGAAACCCGACCCAGATTGTACATCTGAAAAGTTCCTCATTTGGGTCTTCCGGGTCGGGTATTTTCCAAAATGGATTATCCTTCAAGTCATCATCTTCTACCTCTCAACTTGTTAAAAAATCACAATCTTGTGTTGTTGGTATAAGAGCAAGAGCAGCCACAGAGAAGACCCTTTATGATTTCAATGTAAAGGTATGTATCTGTGTATGTATTTATTATTGTTTTGCTTTACTTTGTGTAGTTTATGAAGATTGAAGAGCCCATGTTGATATGTTGATGCCCATTTTTATTTAATTTTGTTATGTGTGGAAATGTGTATCTAATTAGTTTTCAAGAAATGATATTTTTTTGGGTTGCTTTGTAGTATATGGTTACTGAAACTTAATAATAAATCTCATATTGTAGTATGTCGCATACCAAGCCAAGGGACTATTGTAACATCTCACATTGCACTAAGCGTGTGAGCTTGGGTTTCAAGCATTATTATTATTTTACTCCGTTTACTACTACTTCGAAAAGATTTGTCTAGCCAATAGTCTTGATATCGTCTATTACATACGTTGGGAACAATTTAGCAATGTTAGGTTGGTGGGAAATTTTTTTACTTTAGCTGGAAAGTCTCTGATTACTATTGCTTGTTAAAATGAAAATTGAAATCACGTGTGATTATCTGCCCACCATGCATTCTTTGATAGAGGCGTTTATCAAGTTCGTGTATGTTCTTGTTAATGGATTTCAAGTTGACTGTCTAAAATTTGGAAAGCAGTAGGAAATATTAGTAAAGCAAACCTAATATATGTTTTGTAGTTGAAGTTTTTTCTCAGTCTAGAAATGGAATTTTTGAATTCAATTTTGTTAATGTGATTTCCGTTTATACTGTTCATAGTAAATTGAAAAAATTATTGTGAACTATCATACTGTTTATACATACATGATCAAGTGATTGGTGACTTGCAAGACAATTTTTCTTGTGCAGGATATTGATGGGAAGGATGTTAACTTAAGCAAATTTAAAGGGAAGGTCGCATTGATTGTGAATGTTGCTTCGAAATGGTATTTTCTTTTACTTGATATCTGACTGTAGTTTATTAACTAACTTTAGTGTCAAGCTCTTTGCAAAGAAAATGCCCGTCTGTACCTTCAGCGTGAGAATGAGTTTCGGTCGACTAAATATATGTATAAATGTACATTTATATATATATGTAGAGATAAGTTACTGATACGTATTAGTATTTTGGGGGTGTCAAGAGGACTTGATGTGTAGGGGGCAGGGGTCCATGGGGAGCCTGGTGACCTGATGCAGTTATTTTGGTAGATTTTTGCTCCTTCAAGAGCTTGGATACGTCCATTGACTTGAGTAAGAGAAAAGTTAATTCCCCTCTATTAAGCGAAAATAGGTTTAAGGACTTGAGTAGGAGCTTGTTTGAGAGGATGAAGTGATCCTAAAGGACCTCCATGTCCTTCCGCGACTGTAATGAGTTGTAGAAAAATTGTTACCTGCATAAGATTGGAAAAGTCAAAGTACTTTAGTAGGAAAAAAGTTGAGGCCCCCACTTAAGTTTGTATTGGTCCAAGTACTTGAGCAGGACAAAGGTTGATGCCCCTAACTTAGGGTTGGATAAGTACAAGGACTTGAATTAAGCTTGGATAAGTCTGAGGACTTGAATTGAAGTTTTTGTGAGAGGTTGAAGTGATCAGGGAAGATCATGACGGATATTATTCCCCTCTATTCAAGCTTAGATAGGTCCAATGACTTTGAGAAAATTTCATACCCCCCAACTCTAGTTTAGATATGTCCATGGTTGTGAGTAGGAGCGCGTCCAAGAGGAAGGGGTGTTTTAGTTTGCACTTACCAAAATTTTCATGTGCATAAAACTTGAGTATGTTCAAAGCTTTAGGAATTTGATTGCTTGGGTTTTGGTCTGGCAGTCATGAGTAAGATTAATAGTATATAATTAAAAAGCCCATATCTCATATTGCCAGGTTCGAAATTCTATGAGTTTTTAGGGATATATATATATACCGAGTACAAAATTGTGCCTGGAACAGTTTTAAATCATCAAATCTTGAGGAGTGTAAGCAAGATGAGTTGTTGCCAAATGACAGTGATGCTTGACTGATTTGAATTAACAGGCGATCTTTTGCTTCCTAACTAGGCTCATATGTGTGTTTGCTGAGTAGATCAGTATGGATTACAGCCCTAAACTATATACTGAACAATTATTTTACTTGTATGATTTTTAATATCTGACAACAAGAGCTAAATAACACATATCAGCTTGAGTAGCTATTACTTATTTCCTTTGACCAATGTGAAATTTGAGATCTGTCGATTACTCAAAATGAATGCTTAACCTTCTTATAACCAAAATCAAACTCTATTCTAAATTTCTTGGGATTTTTAGAAATGCACAATTTGAAACTCTTATCAAATATACAATTTCAAAATCAACTTGACTTCTATATATTGGACTTACACCTTCATGACCTTCCACGGCATTTATTATTTGATCTAATAATGTAGGCTTGTCCTGCATTAAGATCGTATATCACATCATCCATTTAGTGAAATTCTACAGCAGATTACAAACTTACTACTGACAGGTAGCACATGGTTTAACATCTGTCAAGGAAAATTTATTTCTTTCCTTCGATAGCTGATGCAATTCATGTATTCACTCAGAACAGATCCATGTATATGAAAGACATAGGAGCGATCGTGGTTAAATCATGTTCTTGATGTCTATCATGGTATTAAATAAATGAAACTGAATGTGGATTTACCCAACGTTAACGTTAAATTTGTCACTTTATACATACACTACTAAATATGTGCACCTTTTTCAATTATTAAATGTACACCTTTCCTTGTGAGTAAATATTCATATATAATATATATTGTCTTCCTCTGTTCCTCTTAATACCTCTATGTTATCGTGTGATCTAACTTTAGACTTGATTTTGTATCTAGTGGGTTGACGACGTCAAACTACTCAGAACTCTCACACATATATGAGAAGTACAAAACGCAAGGTAAGTTGCATATGGTATGTTATAATTTGATCGAGTATAGTGTATGTATATTAGCTAGATGACTGTGTATTTTAAGAGTTATAATAATGCCTACAGCTGACGGCTATGTATATTCTCTTATTTTTTTTGGTAATGGGCATTGGGCAACAACAGAAATTAGAATACTCAAATACACTGCCCCCATTGTGGCTTGAATCCTCAATCTCTTGTTATCAAGAGTAAAAGGTTATTCACTAGGCTGCAATGCTAGGGATTATACATTCGTTTGCTCTACCTGTAAATCCAATATCAGTTCAGCCGAAGTACTCGTAGAAGATTAATGACGATTCCTCTCTAGCTAGGTGTTATGCTAACAAGTAATATGAGTGTGTAATACGAGTGTAGAAAAAGAAGTAATCCTTCTGGCTTCTGCAGACTAGAAGCGCTATAGATATTGTTAATGCTAATGTGGTCAATAACAGTCATAAATATTTTGGTAATTTCCCAAGTCTATATGTTTCTTAAATGTAGTAGAGCTGAGATCAATTTCAGTAGAGCTATGAACTTTAGCATCATAAATTCCTTAAGGTAAGAACAATTCCTGAGCTGTTGAATACCTTAAATAACACTGATGCACATGCACTGCTGTATACATACTACATATTTCTAGCTTGATGAATCTGATTTTCAAAGTGAGAGTCCACCGGTTGCATGTAGACTTCCTAAGGCCCAGTTGTTTGTCTTTTATCATATTTTGATATTTTACCTGACTGAATTTCACGTCTTTATGTCTAAACAAATTCACAAGTAGCAGTACTCTATGTAGCCAAGAAAAGAAGAAACAAAATGTAATTATATCTCTGGGAATGTGCTCACTAAGATGAGACATTGCATTTCTTTTAAATCATCTCATATATATGCAATTATGACAGAGGAATTAATGTTATTATAATTTGAGGTTTAATGATTCTAAGGAATATCTTGAAAATTCGGCTTAAACTAAGTACATATGTAACATGTTGTTGTGTAATCTTCTGTCAGGTTTCGAAATTCTAGCTTTTCCCTGCAATCAGTTTGGGTTCCAAGAGCCGGGATCAAACCCAGAGATTAAGGAGTTTGCATGTACAAGGTTTAAGGCAGATTTTCCTATTTTTGACAAGGTTCGACAAGTGTCTCTCTCCGGAATACCCCCTTCCCCCACCTAACTTGCACAATGCACATATGCAGCGATGTTGCAGATATTTTAAGTTAGAATAGCCTAATATGCTGCTGTTAATTTTTTTAATGACATAATAATAAATATTATTGCTATAAGTCATTTGAAGTGATTACGACACTCAATTAAGTAAATTCCATGGGTATTACGTTATCATCAAAATACAGTCATTTCAACACTTGAGATAACAATCATTTCATATAGGCTAGAGAATTTTACAGATTCATCTATTAACAAAACTTATATATATATATATATATATATATATATATTAAATTTGTTATGCTATTGGAAAAGAATAAAACTTGAATAATTGAGCAAACATTGTTATTTAGTCGGTAGTACTGCATATGTTACCTGGCCAACGACCCAACTTTGCAATAAAGTCATCGATGCTAACTAGAGATCATTAAGAAAAACAGACATGAGGTGATTGCCAGAGTATTCATGGAGGAAATGAACTGTAGATTATAGAAAAGGATTGAGTCGGAATAGATAAATGTACTTAGAATCACCATTAAGTCGGAATATGATTTGACTATTAATACACATAAAAGTTCACAGATCTGCTAACATGGTTGCCTAGGGATGGCTCCTGGGTATATGTCAATATATTGGAGAAGAGAATCAAATTGATTGTTGTTTCAAACACTTAATTTTAGATTCTCTTCTCCAATATATTGACAATAAAAAAAAATCGTTGTTAAAAAAATTCCTACCAGTTCAACCAAAATTCAAACTTCTAATCTAGCAAGAATTTTTTCTTCTGAACTATAATTTGTTCACCAACACTTGTCAGCTTTTATACACAACACTTTCTCCCACATGTTATAGCACTTCCCATCACAGCACTTTCCTCCACAGCAGTTGGGTACAGCAATGGCAAACTGGCCCAAAGTGAGTTTTAAATCTACAACAACAATTTCTTCTCTCTTTGATCTTCAAGTCTTTGGTGTTTGATCTTCAGTCAAGCTTGTCTCTTGTCTTCGTATAACCTCAATCTTCTTTGTAATTGCCTCTCAACAAAACTGGATATGGACTAAATATTCACTTGTTTTTTATAATCATTTATAAACAAGTAGATGCGCGATATGCATGCAAGTGCAATGTTCATTCACGAAAAACATTGTATTTGCATAGGAAAATGTCCTGGACTAACAATTAGCATTTAATATATTGGATTATACAAAGTATAATATGTGTAACGTGTAACTAAAGCATGAACTAATACACATAATCGGTAGTATAATCTATAATGTTTGTGGGTGTGCGTCGTGCACACATAGTTTGGTTTGTGATTCATGATCAGTTTGGTTTAGACGAAAGTTTGATGTATATTTTCTATGCAGATCAGATTCACAACGGAAAAGTAACTTTAGATTGCTTCTATAAAGAATTTAATCACCAAGAAACAAAACTAAAGGATCGATTTGCTTAGATTGCTTAAAGAAATTAATCACCCACAAACTAAACGAAATCTGGATAAGAAAGTATAAAGGAATTAACCACCAACTTCCTAGGGTTTTGCAAGTATAAAAACTCACGATTTTATTTATCAAATTCTTGTCTCTTAAAAGATTACAATATATGGGTATATATAGGCAAGGAATATAACCTTAACCTAAAACAATTAGGATTCTCAATTAGATTCAAAATCAGCTAGGAATTTGCTAATACTTGAACCCAAATTGGAAACCAATCAAAAGCCCAGTCCAAATAGGAATTACATCAAAACCATATTCAACTAGAAAAATAAATCCTAAGTGCTTAAAACAAGAAAAACCCTTTCAAGTGAAAGGTAAAAACTTGCAAGCCAAAATTTACTTAATATAAATATCTAATAATAACCCCAACATAATAAATCAGCCCATGTTGGTAATTAAGCTGACTATTGGACTTGAAACATTGCCCAACCAATTTCCATGTATAGAATCGCATGAGAAGAAGTCCAAAGCCACATTTTTGTCCATGAGAACAAGCACATCAGCCCCTGTATCAAAGTTGATGCGACTTTTAAGTACTTTAATTCAAACCTGTAAACTATTCATTGGTTTTGGTTAATTTTTTTTTTCTCTGGGTTGTTTAATTAGTTTAACCCAAATCATATCACCCATTATGGTGTGTACTGGAAACTAAAAGGCTGAAGCATATACATGACAGGTTGATGTGAATGGCCCAAGTACTGCTCCAGTGTATCAGTTTCTGAAGTCAACCAGTGGAGGATTCTTAGGCGATCTCGTTAAGTGGAACTTTGAGAAGTTTCTAGTGGACAAAAATGGCAAAGTTGCTGAAAGATATCCACCGACAACATCACCTTTCCAGATAGAGGTTTGTTTCTTCAGCGAGGCTCAATGAGCATGTGTTACTCTGAAGTATACTTGTGAATCATGACAATGCTTTCGAAATTCTCTGTTTAGATAACTATGCTATACAGAATCTGCATTTTATGAATCGTATGAAGTTGTAGAAAGTAACTCATAAATATAGTACACAAGGAATGAAATAAAAAGTTACCTGCACAAGGTCTTCTCACATGATTAGAAACTGAGTTTCACATCTCTGCTTAAGGTTAATTGTGAAAGTAACAAATTTATGAAGGAGAGAAGTCATAAGAAGATACAAGGGTTGAGCAACTTCAACAAGCTCCTCATACATGCTCTTTAGCTAAATTTTGAGGAGGTTAAAAACTAAAATGTCTCCAACGCACTCCTAAATCATCTTCAAATACTTAAGAGCTCAATACTCTCCTCAGTGAGGAGTATATGTTCCTTCTTCATTCAATTTTATATTAATAAATATTAACTTCCCTCATTTTTATGTATCATTTCCCTATTTCTCTGAGAGATTGAAGTATAGCCGTTAGTATATTATAGATAAGAATATAGGTAGAGATTGAATTTGAAGAGAGTTGTTGGAGTGTAAAAGAAATTTTGTATCTTAAATAACTAAGAGCTAATTTAATAATATTTTATATGAGGAGGATGCTAAGTAATTGTTGGAGATGTTCCTAGTGCATCTATTAAAGCATATTATAATAAGTTTCAATTTCCCTGCCCCTGGGTATGTTAATGTCTTTGGATCATCATTGTTTTGCTTTACTATGTTTACTTTTAATTAATTTAATTTATGAAGAGTCCAAGTTGATATGTCGATTAGAAGAGAACTACCAAATATTTTTATTTAGCAAAAAATAATAACAGCCAGTCGTGAACAACTGATGTAAAATTCAGTTACAAGTTATGAAAGGATACATAATGTACACCCTTGCAAATGCTAGTTAAATTTTGCAGAGGAAGCCAAAAAAATAGTCTGAATTGTAAGAACTCAACTAGAGTTCTGGGGTATATCCATTGTGCGACTTAAAGCAAGCATCTCTGCTTTATGCTCATTGTACTTGATTACCGCACAGGACATATCTTCAGTGTGTTGGTCAGTATCAAGGCATTTTATGATATGCCTTTACTATCTTATATCTATGTTACTTCTTCCGAAGTTATATTTTTTGGGATATTTTCTACTACTTACAAAAGAAAGTTTCTGATATATTCTGTAAATACTGATTTTGTATCTGCTGCAGAAGGACATACAGAAGCTTCTTGCCGCATAGTTTTCCTGGCATTTGTTTCCATTTAAGCTCTTTATAGTATGACAGCTGCTGGGAAGATCAGAACACCCAATACTTGTAAACATCTTCGAACGATTTCTCTTGTAGTATTATATTACTCGTAGCCAATGCCTTTGAGCAGGTGTATACAACACGATAATAATTTGAAAAAGAACTATGCAAGTTGAAGACTTTATTCCTACTTGTGAATATAAATTATGCAGTTGTTAAAATTTGGCTGAGCATCTAATAGGTGCTCGAAACAAAATGGTTAGGTGTTGGCTTGATGACAAATGTCAGATGATTGCTCAATGTCCGATGCCAGTTATGCGAGAGTGAATAGTTGAACTGTCTCAATTGGTTATAGTATTTTGCTTACACTGCTCTAGTATAAAGTTTGATTTAAAGCTACAATATTCTAAACTATATCAAATGGTTATAGTATTGTGTTTACAGCAATTTAACGTTCAGTTTGATCTTAAGCTAGAACATTAAAGCTTGATTTAGGTTCATGCTAGTCCCGGCAGTCATGTGAGTTGCAATCCAAGTTTGTTTTAGGCTTGGCAAGTTATGACCAGATTTAGCATAATAAAAATATTAAAGGGATTTTATTACTTGAGAACGTTGGCATCTGGATATCTCATAAAAAAAATTGTTTCTTTTCCCAGAAAAAATGAAAGTGAGATACCCTAATTAAAAATATATATCCCTATTAAAAAAATTAAGAAAACAATATATTTTTTGAATATTTTGATGACAAATGTGTATTTCAATTAAAATGATAATTATATATTTGACTGGATAACCTTTTGAAGGAATAATATTAATGTAATTTTAAATAATAGTTTTGTAAATTTAATAAGTTTTCAACTGGAAGTTAAAAGGCTCAAATAATATAGAAGTTTGTATAGATTTAAAATCCTTAGGATCATATGGCCATGACACAAAAACCCCGTAAGATCATAGTATTGACTAAAGTACAAATAAATTATTTTTAATATAATATAATATAATAGTGTAAGATAGTACGGTGCATATTCCAATAATATTTTGTAAAAACAAAATTCGAATTTTTTCAAAAAAGCCAGGGCAGTTGGTCCTCATAAGTAGTGATAGTGGGTAACTATTGATCCACGATTTTTTTTTATAATGAATAGAAAAATATGACAGCAGCCAAAGTAAAAATAGTTGGATGATATATTTGACTTTATAGCAGGACCACGACCATTTGTAAAAGACACAGTACTGCAGTAGTAAACTGTTTTTTAACTCTTTGAGTTCCTGGTCCGAAAGATGGAGAAAATGGAGCACAAATACATACAAGTTAACGGGTCGAAGCTCCACGTAGCTCAACTTGGATCCGGGTCGACAACCATCCTTTTTCTACATGGGTTCCCTGAGATATGGTACACGTGGCGCTACCAGATGTCTGTTGTGTTAGAAAATGGAAAGTTTAAGACATATTTTTGATATGTTCTTGATGTAATTTCCGGAAACTAACTGATGAAAGTTGTTCCTTGCTATGAGGACTTAAACTTTCATGTTTGGATCTAAGACATTTTCTTAGTGTAATCCATAAAGAAATTGAGTTGAAGTTGCTTGTTTGAAATGGGTTATGTGGGGTTTGTCCCACATTGAATTTGTAAAGGAAGGATAATAAGTTTATATAGCATCTTGTGTTAGTGTTGTTTACAACTACTAGTGTAAGTAGAATGCTTATGTCACATGATGCTATTGAGTACTTTATATCTTTTAATTGCAAATTTATTTGATTTATTTATATTGATTATTTAATATTAATATTAAATATATTGAGTAAGGATTATTTAAATAATCAGACTATATATATATATTGTAATATTAATATTACTTAATCTGAATAATATAAGTAACAAATAAAACCCATCTTGCAAAACTCTATTTTCTTTGAAAAAACTCTATATCCCACATCGAGTAGAATAAGAGAAGAGCAACTCAAGATGCCTATATATTGAGGCGTGCGCATCTAATTGTTGGGTGCATCTAGCTGGTGTGCCTCTTGCTTGTACCTTGCATAATTAAAAAATAAATTGTATAGGTTGTCGGGCAAAGGTGAGCATCTAGCTTGTGTGCCTCTTGCTTGTACCTTGCATAATTAAAAAATAAATTGCATAGGTTGTCGGGCAAAGGTGTGCATCTAGCTTGTGTGCCTCTTGCTTGTACCTTGCATAGTTAAAAATAAACTGCATAGGTTGTCGGGCAAATTGAGGTGTGTCTCTTTCTCCTACCTCGCATATAAAAAGTGCATAGGTTTTTTGGGCGAACTGAGGTGCTAGTCGCTGTTGAGTACTACGTATCTGTGGACGAAGTGCTCTGTGCTGTTTTATCCTGGAAGTGATATTGCTGCAACCCAACACAGCGTAGTGGGGCAATAATCTCTTCAAGAACAGTCAAGACTTCTTGCAAGGCTTGGCGACTCAGCAGTTGTTTGGTTCTATCAGTGTATGCGTAAAACTTCTGTTAGAGCTAAGCATTCTATCTTTTCTCTTGTCCTTACAGTTACTATTTTATATGTCTTGTTTTTACCTTCGTGCTTTGTTTGTTAATTGGTTTAATCTGCCTGTTCTTGTTTAATAATTTATATAATTGCCCCATTGTTGTGTGTAGTTTTTAATTACGATCCAACATGTTGTTGCTGAAGCTGGCTACACAGCTATTGCTATTGACTTCAGAGGATACGGGTTGTCCGACCCTAAACCCGAACCCGAGACTACCACTTACAGTGATATTATGAGTGATCTTCTTGCTTTACTTGATGCACTTGCCATTGATAAGGTACTGTTGTAGTAATTTATTCGAATAATCCAATCTACTTAAATCAGTATACATTTATTTATCTGAATTATTATGTTAAATTATTTTTGTGGCACTAGTTATTTGAGAGGTTCGTTTATTGATTTTATTCTATGATTTTTGTTTCAGTACTTGCCATTGACAAGGTACTGTTGTAGTAATTTATTCGAATAACTTTGATTCACAAATCTTAGTTGAGGCCTTGCTATAGCGGACACTACTCCCTCATTTAGCTACTTTTTGCTTATGTGTGTGTGTGTGTGTGTATATACACACACACTAGAATGTGCCGTAAAAAATATTTTCCACATGGAAGAATTTTACAACCATGAAAGATCCTACTTGTGTTGTCAATGCGATGATATATATTATCTGACAATTAATATTATTTTGCTACCAACGTGCAGGTCGTTCTGATTGCAAAAGACTTTGGAGCGTTCCCAGCTTATCGTTTCACCCTACTTCACCCAACCAGGGTCAGTGGCATTATAACATTAGGCATTGTATTTACACCCCCAGGTCCCTCCACATTCCTCAAAGATCTGCCAGAGGGATTTTATGTTAACAGATGGCAGGTATTATTATACATATATTTTGTCTATTTACGTTCTATATTTTTGTCGTATTTTGTCTCCAATTTCAAGCTCTTTGTATTTGTAAGAAAGTGATGGCTATAGGTAGCAGCCAACTAACCATTATACATCCCATATCCCTTGTAGATCCAAATCTGCAATGGAATACTGTTGTAGTAGGTGCTCATCCATTTCCTTGATTTAACGTGCTAAGTTTTTTTTTTTGCATGATTGAGTCAAATCCAGAATGACTCCTATTTGAAATATACACATATTAGTTCTTGGAATTCAATTTCATGCAGGAACCTGGACGAGCTGAAGCTGATTTTGGTAGGTTTGATGCTAAGACAGTTGTGCGAAAAATCTACATCCTCTTCTCTAAAAGTGAAGTGCCGATTGCTGCGGAGAACCAAGAGATTTTGGACCTGGTGGAACCTTCGACTCCTCTACCACCTTGGTTCTCAGAGGAAGATCTTGCTGTTTATGGATCTTGATATGAAAAATCTGGGTTCCGTACTGCATTGAAAGTTCCTTATAGGTAAATGCTGTTTAAAATAAGTTTACTCTTTTATAGCATTAAAGAGTTTCATTAGATGGGACATGTCTTTTGCTTTGGATACCAACGTATAAAATAAACCTACTTATAGTAATCGTTGGCTCGTTGCCTGGCAGAAATTGGGCGAATAAGCATGAACTTAGTTATATATATCTCTTTGGATGAATTTAATATATTTAGAGAAAAGACACGGGTCAAAACTCTGTGCTGAATATCATATTTAGGCACTCAAAACATGAAATCATCACAATTTTATTTTTTCTCCAAGGTTTCGCACTTTGTACAGATACAGTTTTCTTAATTCCTTTATAAGGGTGTTGGTGTACTCTGGCATGAAAAGTCACCCCTTCCCATTTTCTCATATATTGATACTATCTTTTAATTCATGTTTTTATAAATGTTGTTTTTGAAAATGATCATTTGCAGCTACTTAGATATGCATGACGACATGCATTTGCTGAGACTTGACACTAATCTTTTCTTAGCTGAGAGATGTGTGTGTGGTAGGCTATACATCATGGGATAGCTTCTGTTTAATGTTATTTTTAATCTCGTGACACTGTTTTAGGTCTTTTGGTGAAGTACTCAACATATCGAATCCAAAAATTGACGTTCCAGCAATGCTGATCATGGGTGAGAAAGATTATGTGTTCAAATTTCCGGGAGAAGAGGATTACACAAGGAGTGGAAAGGTGAAACAATATTTTGCTCCCAATTATGAAATTATATTCCTGCCTGAAGGAACCCATTTTGCTCCTGAGCAATTGCCGGACCAAGTAAATCAGCTGATCCTCACATTTCTTGGAAAACATAATTTTTAGCCTGCACAATTTTCCGGACCAAATAAGCTTGCAACTTTGCTGTCAAAACATGTAAAACTATTGCCTGAATGTTCGGTTTTTGTTCTGTGCTGCAAGTGAAATCCAACTAAATAACAAGCACACATAATAGTATGAATTAATCCAGATTATAGTCTTATTTAATTAATATTTTAATTTACAAAACACATATAAAATTAAAAAAATAATTTTAGTTATATGATCAAAAAATTTGAAACAATTATTCTATATGTCCATTTTTAAAGTAAATTTTGTTTCTAAATATATGTCTTTTTTTAAAATAAATTTTGTCCTTAAATACATATTCATTTCTATTTTCAAACTGAATAGAGAGATAATTTTTCAAAACTATCGCTATATTTATTATTTTTAAAGTTTGATTTTTTAAAATTTTAATTAATTTTTTATTTTTTAAGATAACAATAATTATTAGAGTATAAGATTAATAATTTAATAATATTACTTTATTTTTCTGTGAGTTTTATCAAAGATGGAAACTATTAATTCATTCAAATATAAAATGATTATCATTTCAAATCTTAGAACAAATCTCACTACAACCCGATTAGAGGCGTGTTTAGGATAGTTTTTATTATCAACAATACCCGTTTATTTTTAAAATATAGGTAAAAAATTGTTTTGATAAAATTTAAAAACAAATCTCTATATAAATGTGTTTGGTCTACAAATTGTTTTTAAAACAAAAACATTTTTAAAAATTTGATTTTCAGGTTTTATCCGATATAATTATAAATTTCATTATTGAACTTTTTAAAAATATTTCTTATAATATTTTTTCACAAACACAACAAATTTTAAATATCAATTCTAAACGGAACTCAACTCAATCCAAATTAAATTACTAAAAAATTGTGTTTTAAAACCAAATCAACGATTGTCCAATTTTTTAAAATAAAATGAATAGAAATTTTCAGGACCGAATCAATTATTTCCAACAAGCGTCAAATGATTACTTGCAGTTCGAGAATCTAGAGTGGAGCGTCTACTTCCCATATGTAATATTCTTTCAGGTATGTTTTTGTCGTTTACGTAACAACTATAAATGTCAATGGTCGAACAAGAAAGAAATTATATTGAATAATATTATTCTGGTAATTAATTCTCTTAAAAACTCCCCTAACACCTAACTTAATATAGTATTAGAGTTATGATGATAGGAGGTCTCAAGTTCAAATCTCTCATATCCAAATATTTAAATGAAAATATTGATGTTGTATTATAATGAATCCAAAAAAAGATAATATTTTATTTTTTTTTTGACTAATTTGGCTTATAGCCTTATAAATGAGTATCTGTTTTAAAGAAATTTTCGGAGATATCTCATCTAGTAATTGAAATGTAATAAATAAAATGCCTAAAAAAAGATAAACTATCTTGTAATTTACTCTTCAATCCATAATAAGATTTCGGGTGAGGGGATGTTGAATAATATGATCAGTTAAATAAATCTCCTATATTTCTAGTCTATATTTCTGTTGGTTATATTTATATATCACCTTTCATCTAAAATCTGCCTTTCAGGGCTACCAAGATGGAGAAAATAGAGCACAAATACATACAAGTTAACGGGTCGAAGCTCCACATAGCTGAGCTCGGATCCGGGTCGACAACCATCCTTTTCTTACATGGGTTTCCCGAGATATGGTACACGTGGCGTTACCAGATGACTGCTGTTGCTGAAGCTGGTTACAGAGCTATTGCTGTTGATTTTAGAGGTTATGGGTTGTCCGACCCGAAACCCGAACCCGAGAATACCACGTATGCTGATATCTTGAATGATCTTCTTGCTTTACTTGATGATCTTGGTATTCATAAGGTACATTAAAACTGGTTTATTTTAATGTTTTAAGGCTTTTTAGTTAAATATTAATTTTGTTGATTTATTATGTTGATTTGTATTTTTTTCTGGTGGGAACTTGTTATTTGAAATTTGGGATGTACATATATCTGATTTGATCTTGATTTTAGTTAACTTGAGATAATTTTTATAGAACAAGGTGTGGATTTCTTTTTTTTAAAATGAATAGAATATATATATATATATATATAGGTCTTTTGTGTAAATACAAACTAATTTAGCTAGCAAAATACAAACATGTGATTTGTGTGGTCTGAGACGGGTGATTTGTAGGGTCTGTGACGGGTGATTAGTACACTACTATTACGATGATTTGTATAAAAGGTCGGAGTGCTTACTACAAGGTGAATGGTAGATAGAAGTTATTAGGAAAAAATAATGTTTGTCCATCAGGTCTCTTTGTGTGTGTTTTTTTGTTCGGAAATTAGGAGTTTATGGCCCATCACCAGCAGGTCAGAATAGAGGGTACCTTGGGAAGCATGAGGGTGCCCTTCTGTGGCAAGTGTGTCCGTATGCTCTATGTTAACCTCCAAGCTACCCTGGCTACTATTTAATAACTTTCTATGAATTGGGTAGTATTGAGGCTAGTGCCATCGTTCATGTGAAGTCATTTCAGGTCAGTAGTTTGTCTATCATTAGGGGATGGATGAAGTTTTTGCTACCACGCGTAAAATCTGCTACGTGTATACAAGTTTTTACTCATGAGTCATGATTGCAGCAAGCTTTTTGATTAGATAAGATATGGAAGTAATTATGTATTAACTTTTTGACTAACTATTTTTACAAGTAACTAATAAAATTCATTATATTAAAGGCAGCAAGCAAAATTTGAGCAACAAACAGAGTTCAGGCTTTGATTTAGCAGAATTAGCAGAAACTCGTCTCTCATTTAGCTGCTGATTGCCTATGTATGTTTGCACCATAAGACTTTTTGCACTGTAAACGGTTTCTACAATTAAGAAAGAGCTGATAAATGTCTCTTTGTTGTCAATGTGATTATGTGTATTAACTATTAACCCAATGTCAACATAATTTCCTTGAACAATGTGCAGGTTGTTCTGATTGGAAAAGACTTTGGAGCATTCCCAGCTTATCTTTTCATCCTACTTCATCCAACTAGGGTCAGTGCAGTTATAACATTGGGCATTGTATATACACCCCCAGGTCCCCGCACATTCCTTAAACTGCTTCCAGAGGGATTCTATATTAACCGATGGCAGGTATATATGTACATGCATGATGCATTTACTTATTTTTATGTTTGTATAATTCATTTTGCCTCCGATCCCAACTCCCACGCTCTTGGTAAGAAAATGATCGCTTTAGGTTGCAGCCAACTAACAATTATCCATCCCATATCCCTTGTAGACCCAGATTTGCAGTGGAATACTTCTGTAGATGTTTATCCACTGACCTTGAACAACTTGCTAAAGTTATGTTTGCCTGCTTAAGTTGAACTGAGAGTGGCTGTTATTTGAAAATATGTATGTTTAGGCTTTCAATTTTTAATTTTTATGTAACTAATCTTCTTGCAGATTCCTGGACGAGCTGAAGCTGATTTTGGTCGTTTTGATGCTAAGACAATTGTGCGAAATATCTATATCCTATTCTCGAAAAGTGAATTGCCTATAGCTGCAGAGAACCAAGAGATTATGGATCTCGTAGAACCATCGACTCCTCTACCACCTTGGTTCACAGAGGAAGATCTTGCTGTTTATGGATCTTTATATGAAAAATCTGGGTTCTGTACTGCCTTGAAAGTTCCTTATAGGTAAATGTTGTCTTGATAGTTTGCTTACTGTTTTATAGCATTAAAGAGCATCTTTAAATATGATATGTAGCTTGGTTTGGAGGCCAGCTTTTTTAACATCCTTATCGATTATCACGTTTGGAAGGAAATTTTTGACATTTCCAAAGATAAAAACTTCTTATAGTTTGATCTACTAAGAAATTGCTAGTAATTGTTCCCCGGCAGAAATGAGCGGATAGTCATGAGCTTAATCATTATTCTTTTAAGATGGACATTTTGTTTCAGTAGGTAAAGATAGAAAAGCTGTGGGACAAAATTTTGTGCTGAATATCATCTAGAGGCACTAAAAAGTAGAAACCATCAGAAAATTCGTTGTGTTCTATAAAGTCTCACCTGTTCTAATTTTGAAAGGCGTTGATATACTCCGCATTCAAAGTGCCCTTCACCATTGTTTCATATATTGATATTCAATGAGTAAATTCTTTTGTTTTTCAAAAGTCCTTTGTAACAATGCAAATATGCATGTTTTCGTCGAGGTTTTAACCCTCAACCTCGTATTACTTAAATGAGAGGGGTGTGCTATGCTGTAAGCTAAGTGATAAACTCTTGTTAATGTCATTTTCAATTATGGCACTGTTTTAGGTCTTTGGCTGAAGAATTCAACATACCAAACCCAAAAATTGATGTTCCAGCAATGTTGATTATGGGTGAGAAGGATTATGTTCTCAAATTTCCAGGAAATGAGGATTACATAAGGAGCGGAAAGGTGAAACATTTTGCCCCAAATTACGAGATTACATTCTTGCCCGAAGGAACCCATTTTGTTCACGAGCAATTGCCGGACCAAGTAAATCAGCTGATCCTCACATTCCTTGGAAAACATAATTTGTAGCCTGCATTATGCCCCTGCAGTTGGAACTTGCGAGTTTGTTGTTGAAGTATGTCAAACTATTACCCGAATTTAGTTTCCGTTCTGTTTCGTTTGTGCATTTAAGCAACTAAAATCCTACTTGAGAGTTGGTTGAAATTGTAATAGATGCAACGTTAATCAATTAACGTACGTTGCATTGAGCTAAATCTAATGTTGTGATGATGTGTTTGGTAGGGGAGGATAGAATGAAATGAATAAAAATAAAAGGAAGATAATAGTAATAGTAGGGTAGATTTGAAACATAATTCTTAGGTTGGTTTAATGCATGCAAGAATGAAATGGGGCAAGAATGGAACAGTGAAGGAAAAAAATAATATTTTCATTCTTTTGTTCGCTTACCAAATTTTTTAGAACGGAATGAATTGAATTATTATATTGTTTTATTATCTATTTTAATTTTAATTGAAAATGAACATTAATTCTAATTGAAAATGAACATTAATTCTAGTAAAAAATTTCTCAAAAAAAAATTTTCCAGAAAAATTTTCTCGAAAAAAGGTTCTGAAAAAATTTCTCAAAAAAAGTTCTCGAACAAAAAGGCCCCGGAAAAAAATTCTCGAAAAAAGTTCCAAAAAAAATCTCCAAAAAACTACTCGGGAAAAAATTTCTCGAGGAATGTTTCCGAAAAAATATTTCTCAAAAAAAATTTCCATATAATATTTTTCCTAATTTTTCTCTCGAAAATATCATATATAGATTTTGTCTAAATAAAAAATTATGAGAAATATATAATGTGCTGTGTTTGAATGGAATGAACTTATCCCGCATATTTTTCATGGAATAAAATTGAACAATTATAATGGAATGAAATGTGAGAGGGAATGATTCTTGGTCCTAAGTGAACAACTTAAATTTTCATTTCGACTAGAATGGTCATTATATTCCTTGCCAAAATTCATTTCATGCGTGGCAAGTCAACGGAAACTTATGAGATTCGGATGGAAAATAAATTAAATAATGGAGCATTTTTTTTTAAATTGAGATGTTTGATATTTAATTAAATGATTAAGAATGAAAATTTTAGAATTTTAGCGATGATTTAGTTCAAAATATAATAGTCTCAATAATGTTAATTATAAATCTAATAGTCTATACACTATCATTTGTATTCTTTTTTTAAAGAAAACAAATAGGGTTTCCCCAAAAATAAAACAAGGATTTGTCATGAATCATGGTGCCCTTCCACAATCAGGAATTCATAATCACAGTTTATTTCTAATTGTTTTGACTCTCTCTCGTTTATTTCAAAATTTTTTAAAATAAATATTTATTTATAAAATTATAAATTAACTTATTAAAAAAAGAATAAATTTTAAATCAAAATTGTAATTATCTCATAGAATAATAACAATATTAATGAATTTGTTTTAAATATTATATTATAAATTTAACGATTCATAATTTTCGATCTAAATTAAATTAAAAAAACTTAATCCCAAACATATAAAACAGTCGAACACGCTTCATTTCTCTTGCACCAAAAATCTAGAGAGACAACCAACCCGCAGCAATCTAGTCCAGAGAGAGAACCAACCAAAACGATGTCGTTCGACACCTACAGCATCGACGGCGACGACTTCTCCTCCGCCCCTCCACCACCGCAGTTCGGCACCGGCGCATTTCCCGACGAAGACTTGACTCCAGATCACGCTTCTCACGGCCCCGATCCGTTCGGATTCTCCTCAGATCCGAACCCTAATTACTCTGAATCATCTCAATTTGATTCATCCGTGCCTGTTTCCAATGGTGCTTATGGTGTTGCTGACGATGCTGAGGGACTTTTTAGTTCCGATGGACCGGTGCTTCCGCCTCCCGGTGATATGATCGAGGAAGGTGATGCTCTTCGTCAGTGGCGAAGGTCAGATTTTTCTCCTTTGATGCATATGCTTTTTTGTTTGTTTTCGTTGTTTCGATATGCTTTTAGTGTTTTAGTTTCTGTTATGTGTTCTCGAGTTTTCGATTGTTTTTTTTATTCGAAAAATACACTTGGATCTGATTGCATCTGTTGTTGGAATGGAAATTGGAATGTTATTAGGGCTTGTTAAATGTAATTTAGCTTTTAATACGTAAGGTTTGATTTAATAATCTGTGATATAGCTGATAATATCGGATCTTGAAAGGAGTTAATGCAATTAGGGATACATTTTAGACTAGAATTGTGATTTTTTTAATTGTACTATTTACTCACTTGTATCTGCTGATATTCCTGGACATAAATGATGTATGAATGATCGCATAATTTGATTTTCTTTTACGGTGAAATGAAGGAAATTTACTTTTTTTTATACACGGATGTGTGGTTTACCGATTAATTAATTAGTTAACTAAGATTCTGCCTTTAACCTAGTTTCGGAACTAGGCTGTTTGTGTTGTGGGGTCCATTTGTCTAGACCGATTTGGTTAATTTTGACTAAATTTTGAATTAGAAGGCCTAAAAGAGAAAATTTTAAAATGTCCATATTCCGTAGTCCGTACATTTTAGGACATGGGTTAGGGATTTAAGTTATGCGTTAGAATTTGTTAGAATTTATTACCGAAAGAACCTCTCTACTCTCTTGAGTAGAAGGCTGCATACATCTTACCTACTATACCCTATATTGGGTACCTTCTTCTTCTCTTATGAATAATTTATTGGTAAATGCTCTTGTATGAGTTGTGTTAAAAGCGAAAACACATTTACTAAATGTGTTGATGGAAGTGGAAACATATAAGTAATTGCATTGCATGTGAAACACAATAAATAGTTGTGTTAATTTTGTTATCCTTTTTTGTGGTCCTCCCTGCATCGGACATTGGCCTTTTCTCACCATTACTACTTTCCTTCATGCTCTATGGGTGTCCCTAATTTAATACAATATTATTTCTCCTACTCTGTCATCTATTTACAGACATAATATGATAATATATATATATGTGTGTGTGTGTATTTTTCCTGATATATATATGTATATAAAAATTAATTCTAGATTTTTCCACATGATAATTGTTTTTTTTTTGTTTTAAATTAAGTGGAGCCTTTCATTTCAGATTAACCGAAAGCAGCCTTAAAATTTACAAAAATAAAAGAATCATAAAAACACCAGCTAAATAGAGACACTGTTGACTAGTTTTGACTTGAAGCCGGTGCTCTTTGTACGTGTACCATCTTTGTCTAAGCTTAATAAGTAAATCTCACTGCTGGTGGTTGCTCTTATATAAACGAGCAGGTTTTTGTATATTCTTCATAAAATAGTGTGGACCTTTACCTTGAAGTTGATTAATGGCCTAAGATTGCATCATATGGATTATAGAGTTTTCTAGAAGTCTTCAGTTTGGTGACTTTGGTGTGATGCAACTTCTCACTTAAATTTGCAAAACAGCTTTTATTTAAATTAATGAAAACTTTTTCAATCCAGTAAGTTGAAATAAATTACCAGCGTACAACTTCATTTTCATATTGAATCCGAAAAGGCTATATAAGCAATTATGAGACAATATGCATGACCTTTTTCTAGCGTACAGCTTCATTTTTATCTAAATTGGTTTGTAGGGAGAATGCAATCCGGCTTGAGGAAAATGAGAAGAGGGAAAAGGAATTACGCAACAAAATTATTGAAGAAGCCATAGACTTCAAGAACGCCTTTTATGAGAAAAGAAAGCTTCATATTGATGCTAAGCGAGACACTAACAGAGAGAAAGAAAAGGTAGAGGTTATGGTGCTTTGATAATAGTGTTTTTGCATCATTTATTTTTATCATTATCTTCATCTACGCAAGTCATATGACATATTCCTCTGGAGCAGATGTACGTGGCTAATCAGGAGAAATTCCATAAGGAGGCTGACAAACAGTACTGGAAAACAATTGGAGAGATCATTCCTCGTGAGGTTCCAAATATTGAGAAGAAGAGAGGCAAGAAAGATCAAGACAAGAAGCCTTCAATTACTGTTATACAAGGTCCTAAGCCTGGGAAACCTACTGATCTCTCAAGGATGCGTCACTTGCTGTTGAAGCTGAAGCACACACCTCCACCTCATATGGTACCACCTCCACCAGCTCCCGTTAAGGATGCCAAAGATGTGAAGGATGGAAAAACTGGCAAAGATGGAGAAAATGTGAAGAACACCAAAGATATTGCTGCTGGAGTTGAACCTGCTGCACCAGCGAAATATGCCTCTACCGAAGATCCTCCTGCTGCAGTCGATGTTCAGCCTGCTAGCTAGTTCATCAACCCCCATGCTATACCCAAGCCTCATGTTGCCAAATATCTTATTGCTTGATTTGCAATACCCAATCATGCTTCTACCATATGGTTGTCAATTATTGAAGATGAGAACTAGGTGCAATCTGGTTAACTGTTAAGTTTTAAGTCTGTTTCGGTAGTATCAGTACAGCCCTTTGATTTTCAATATATATATACATTTTTCTGTTGCATTGTGAGTTTTACAGTTGTATATGCTGGAGTCAGTATTTTATAACCATCCTGTTTTTTTCGTGTTATTTTTTATTTTTATGTTTTGCAGTCGGCCTTTGATGTTGTAGCAAATTCTTTTCCTGTTCTAATGGTTGGGCTATTATTATAAGAAATAAATAAAGCTTATTTCTTTTTTGAAGTGACATTTTTGTCTTCATAGATTTTACTGCTTCTGGAAGATGGGGGAGAGCATCTGGTACAGTATTAATCTATATGTTTGATGTCCCTCTTCCATCGTGGTAGTTGAAAACTTGAAAGGGCGATGCAGTAGAAAGTTTTGTGTCCTTGAGATTAGTCTGTAACTTTACACGAACAGTGTGCAAATGTACAAAATGACCATTGGAAAGCTGACAGCCCAAATTTCCTTTTCATTACTTTTACTTTTACAGTACAACCGTAATCTAATTAGAGTGTCAATATGACTATATGAGGCTTACACTTTGCCCCTATTTCTTGACAAAAATCTAGTACAATAATATTGAGAAAATATATATGACATTGCGGTTATGGCTTTGCAGTCCTTTCCCTAACAATTTTTATAAGCTGAAGAAGTTGACTTGAATTTTATCTAGGATTGACCTGAGTGATAGAAACTGGGACAGAGCTCATCTGATTGCTTGATGATGTAGCAGGTGTCTTTTTCGTTGAAGATAAACGTGCACTTATATCTTGAGAAAAACCAGGGGCCAACAGTTCCTTCTCATTTAGCTGATGGTTTTTTGTGAGCATGTCAACAACTTGGCTCATTGTTGGCCTTCTACTGGCTGTTGCTTGTGTGCAGAAAAATGCTATTTTAATGTACCTTGTAAGTTCCTCTTCGGGGCATCCTTCCAGAGCCGGATCAACCATCTCTAAGAGTCGCTCTTCCTCGTAGAGCTGCCACGCCTGTTAAAGCCTACTAAAATTAGTTCAAGATTCATGTATAAATATAAAGCCATTTTTAGAGGAAAACATTTCCTGTTCTGAATTTGCTCAGCTCCATGCCTTGAACTATGAGAGTCATTACAAGAATTAGTCAATACAAGTGTGCACAGATTCAAATACTTCAATACTCATTGATAAGAAATCAACACCTGAAATGTCTGTTCAAGTGTTTGTATATATTCAAGTTTTTCAGCGTTTGTGTACAGTCTAAGTACAAGCACATAGCCACTTTCTTATCAGCAAAACTGAAAGTGAATTTTTTGTCTAAAAAAGAAACTGACTTTACCCATTCTAACAGAAGTTTCTGCATTCCAGTAACTGAATTTACTTTTCCGCTACTTCTGCCACTTACAATTTCAAGTATGAGAACCCCAAAGCTGTAGACATCTGCCTTCTTCGTTAGCTGACCACCCAAAACATACTCCGGTGCCAGGTAACCACTGATAGAACAAAAACAAACTATAATGGACGTTCATCTTGTATTTTATAATGATAGATATAAAATGAACATAAAAGTGGAGAACTATTCATCATCAACTTCAACCAGAAATTATATTCAGCTAACGCATGTGAAGATGCAGTTTTTCAATCTCAAATGCATATTGTCAACTTTAAAGATAAGCAAAACACACAAAAGAGCCACAAAATAAATGTAGCACCGTCTTTACTTGGTTTAAAACAATTGTCGTGCAGAACGGCCTCTCACATTACCCATTACCTACTCTAGAGAAACTCAGAAACCATATACAACTGACCAACTGTGATCTCAACATACATAACCTGTCTGATCTACAATAATCATTTTGACTCATCTTTTAACAAATTTGATTCAGTAGAAACTCTATTATAGTGTAATTATCATTTACTAGTATCTTTGACATAATTTGCAATTTTGACAACTGTAGTGACTAGAGTAAACGAATGTGCACCAATTCAGATTTTAAACATGCCAAGACTAACTTTTATAAAGAGTAACGTATCTGGAAATAGGGACACATATATATATGGAAGAATTGTCAAAGAATCTTAAGATATGTACCATGTGCAAGGACCAGCAGTACTGTTTATAAGATAAAATGAGTTTGAAGACATACATGGTTCCTGCTATTCCTGTACTAATATGAGTGATATTGTCTGGAAAAAGTTTAGCCAATCCAAAGTCACCAATTTTTGGTATGAAGTCTTTATCAAGCAGTATATTGCTAGCTTTGATGTCCCTGTGTACTATAGGTGGCACAACTTCTTCGTGAAGATAAGCAAGACCCCTGGCAGTGCCCTTACAGATAGCAGATCTTCTTTCCCAGTCCAATTTAGTGCTTTTACCCTGTGAACCTACAATCATAATAATTAGAGTCCTTATCTTCATAAGGAGATGTAAAGATAATATCAAGATCACATAACACCTTCACTGGGTAGGCGGGTACCTAACAGAGCAGTATCGAGGCTTTTATTTTCTAAAAACTCGTACACCAAAATCCTGTTTGTTCCCTGAACACAGCATCCAATTAACTGAACAAGGTTTGTGTGCCTGACATTTGATATGATGTCGATTTCAGTCAAAAATTCGCGCACCCCTTGATTTGATTGCGCAGAAAGTGTTTTCACAGCTACTTCTGTTCCGTGAATGAGGATACCCTACAGCATAGGAACAAAATCATCATGACAAAAGAAGAATATTTGGAACAAGTTTAACTGATGACTGCTTTTACAGGTTCATATATCTTTACTGTAAAATCACCAGTAGTATCATGCATCTTTAAATCTGTTTAGTCATTAGTGTATAGAAACATGCAAAAAGCTGGAAGATAGGTAAATAACCATAGCCATATACTATTCAGACAATAAAGATACTCTATTCAGACAGTAAATCGTTTGTAGTACAAATACCACTGTAAACTTAGATGAACTAGTTGAACAATGAAAATTTATAGTACATCGAATAACATGGCAACAAAATTTCGTAAAAGTATAAGATAAAGAGGCAACAATACCGGTAAGACTGAATACCTTATATACAATTCCGAAACCTCCTCGTCCTATCTTATTTCTTGGGTGAAAGTTATCTGTTGCTGTCCTCAATTCTTTGTATGAGAAAGTTTTGATATTTCCAAGCCTATGCCCTAAGAAAAATAACAAAAACCAAAATCAAATGAAATAAACAACTTAAAGCTTAAAGCAAACATCACTCTTACTTAATAATTCTAATGTGTGTGTGCACAGTGCACTCACAAGTCTTTAGTGGCTAACTAAGAAGTGATATCAATGGATATACCAAACACTAAAATGTTTCTAATCATCCACTATACAGTGAGGAACAAGTGTCTAAACTAGAGAGGACTAAACAACATGCCTATGTATATCAAGTATATGAAATTGCTAAGGAGTGTCAAGGTAACAAGTTAATCTAAGAACAAGATACTTAAGGGGTTAGAGAAATCCTCCACTAATTAATAAACCCATGAAGATCGATAAACCAGATGCTAAAAACAAATACTTCACTTTAAGTTACAGTAATGAGAAAGAACAGAAAACATTTAAGAGAATACTCTAATATTAAACAGATATTTTACTTTAAGTTCATCTGATCATGATCTATCAGGTTGTCTGATTCATGTGTTCTTATCTTGCTGCAAATCATTCAAATAGCACATATTTATATCATTCCATCAACACATAACTTCTTAAATCTTTACAATCATCGTCAAAAACATCATCTTTCTTTTTAACAAGTCCTTACCTTCAAAGTCTCCGGAATCATTACCATAGTCATCTTTCCTTTTAAAAGAGGCGGCACTGAAGCAGCTCCAACTCATGTCCGTAGCTAGACAAATTTCAATCAGAAAAAAACAAAACATTTATAATACAACATATAAAAACACCAAAAATTCAGAAATTTTTAGCTCAACAGCTGCAAAAACTGAAGATAGAATATTTTGAAGAAGCTCATCATGCACAAAAAAATGAAAAATGTGAAGAAAAATTACCTGATATTTAGAAAAAAGAAGCTCCCAACATGAAGAGGCTGCAATTTTGGAAGAGCAGATTAAAACAAAGAATAATAGCAATGTGAATAAGAATGGTGCCAAACACATGGAAATTTGACTTGAAATTATGTATGTTTAGACAGCCGTATTTTATGTATTCAATACTGAAGTTGGTGACAGTCCTTTTTGTATGATTACATGCGCATTACAAGTTACAAGGGTCAGCATTTAAAAAGTGCCGGCAGCCGGGTCATGTTCAATCAAGTTATCTCTGTATAATTTATTTTTTTAAAACGGCATAAAAGTTACAAATGTTTTCCCAATGTTTAAAACAGGCGCTGTTGGAAAGTACGTAATACTAGTTGACTAATTCCAAACCTGCTGTCAACTTTTTCTCCCAAGTTCAGAGTTGACATTCTTCCATCTTTATTTTACTGTATCATTTTCTTTATAATTTTCATTTAGTGATAATATATTTAAATTTCAACTTTTCTATGTTTAAGGGCATTGCTGTTATGGACTTATGGTTTTAAAGTCCTTTCCCAGGGCCAACAGTCCCTTTTTCATTTAGACGGTGGTTTTTTGTGAGAATTTCGACAGCTTGGCTCATCGTTGGCCTCCTACTGGCTGTTAGCTTGTGTGCAAAAAACAAATGATGTTCTAATGTAGTACCTTGCAAGGGCATCTTCCTAGTTGGGGATCCACAATCGATCTTTACGGGTTGCTCTTCTAAAATTAAATTGTTAAAGACTTGAAGCATACTAAAATTGTTAATTCCATACAGATGTTGTAATTAAGGTCTATTATGGGCATGTTCAAATATTTCAGTACTCATTGATAAGAAATTAGCCCTTCAAATGTGTGCTCAAGTGTTTATTATATTGACTGTATATCTGCATGTTTTTCAGAGTTTGTGTACATTCTAAGCACGAGTACAACTGTACAAGCACAGCCACTTTCGAGAGACATTTTTGTGTAAAGAAGAAACACTTTTTTTTTTTGGCTGGCCTAATTATATCTAAAGAAGAAACTTATTGCCCATGCCGACAGTAATTTAATTTGCTTTCCTGCAATTTCAAGAGAACTCCAAAGCTGTAGGCATCTGCCTTGTTAGTTAACTGGCCACCCAAAACATACCCTGGTGCCGAGTAAACCACCAACACCGTGCAATTCTTTGTAGAGCATAGTTTATAATTAATATTTAAGAACACGACTTGAATTGGTCGAGCATCGTTAAATTTAGGATTGCAAAAATCCCGTGTTACATTGGTTTTTGGCAATATTCAGTATTATTTTCCCGTTGCTTAGATTCATGTGAAAAATTAGCGTGGTATGTTAAGGTTGTTAATGGAAAATTGAGAATTGAGATAAAAGTAACTGGTCTTCGAGATTAGTAGAAAAGAGTGTATATTATATGTATCATAATAAAAATTAAACAATAATATATAATAAAATTAGAAATTATTGACTATCATAATTATTAAATAGAATATTTAAATATTTAGTATTTAAAACTTAAAAATAATTAAGATGTATATAATTTAAATATATAGAGTCATAAAAATTTATTTTAAATATTATAAAATGTTAATTTTTTATTAACGTTAAAGTGTTTATATATATAAAGATCTCAATTTGTTTTGTATTTTGTATAATATTATAATTAAAGTAAAAATAGAAATATTATATTTTAAATATATTATTATTCAGAAAATCTTTTTATCAAACAACTTCATTCATTCATTCAGATTTATTAAGGGTTAAGAATATTCAATCATTCAGATTTAATTATTCATATTTAACAAATGGACCATTAATGTACTTTGGACGTCAGGGACAAATATTTAAATTCCATAAGTATTATTAGTTATTTAATTAATTGATTAAAGTTTGATTCCTCACAAGTACAAAATTTAATTTAATATTAGTTATAAATAAAATAATTAATATTCAATTATCAACCAATATGAATAACTAATTTAGTATTATTCTATCATATATATAATTGAAATAAGAGAGTTTTTTTTTGAAACAATTGAAATAAGAGAGTTAATGTGGTTTGGTTGTTAGGGGCATATATGTAAATTTTATAAGTATTATTAGTTATTTAATTAATTGATTAAGGTTCGATTCCCCACAAGTACAAAATTTAATTTTTTATTATTTATAAATAAAATTACTAATATTCGATTATCAACCAATATGAATAACTAATTTAGTATTATTCTGAAATAAATATATTGAAATTGAATTTTTAAAAAAATAAAAAAAATAAAATTTTGACTATAAAATTATTATAAATCTATTATATATGTAATAGGGCAATATCAGCAAATTTATTCAAATTGAAAAGACAATTTATCCCTTCTAATCATATATACTAATATTAATATTTATTAAATATTTTATTTTAATCATCTTTCCTCCATTAATATACTTCTTAATATCTATTGAATATTTTATTTTACTCATATCTCGTTCATTAATATTTATTAATTATTATATATTTCATTATTTATAATTATGTTTATTATATATAAATCTTAATTATATATTACATATTAAAACACGATAAATGTATTTGAACACAATATAAAATACTCTTTAAATTGTAAAATTACATTTTAATTCTATCATAAATTAACAAAAAATTTGCCGCAAATTACTTTTAAATTTTAATTAAGAAAATATAATTTTTTTTAATTTTAATTTTAATATTGGTGAACAAACTTGTTAAAATCAGCAAGGTGAGTTATCTTTAGTGCTAGATTTCAATCATTTATTTTATAATGATACTATATGTTATCAAATTATGTATGTGTATTATCAGGGCTACGAAGGCATACAACAGAGTAATGAAGATTTGTATTATGATATTTCATATGATGAGAGAGTCGAGAGAGAACAAAATTGTTGTACAACATTATGCATCATGTTTTCTAAATAAGTGTGGGAGAAGAATGTTGAAAAGTATCTATATGTTCATTATACAACAAAATGGCTACTTAACTACGTTAACTTGTGGGCTCGACTCGAGACTATGTACGGTAAGACAAGACAAGATAAATATATAGTTTATAGTTGACATCATGTGCTAAGTGTGGAGGTAAAAGACACACAAGAGAAACTTGTCGAAATATAATAGGAATATTCAAAATGGCATGATAAACACAAAAGATTGGGACTAACCGCAAATAATCAATGGAATTTCAATAAGAATGTAAATAGTAGTAAGATGACAAATTTAGTTTTCTTGTGCCTCCAACTCCAAAATGAGATATTAATTAGTTTTTATATTGAGTAAAGAGTTTGACACTATGAAGCTGACCTTGTATAGAGCCTAACACAAGGCTTGAAGGTCGAATCCTAAAATTTATTCTAAAAGTAAAAAGAATCCCCGCATGCGAAGCGAATGGGTGATGTGCTGTTTCGGGGCAGTCTCCGCAAGTAGAGAAGGCCGAAGGATGAATGAGTTTTAGAATAGAAAAACCAAATGTAATGGGTACCGATTGTACATCTTTCAAACACAGCTTTATTTGACCTGACCTTCTTCGAATCCCGTATCCACCCGTGCAGTACTGCAGCTAGCGTTAAGTATTTCTCCCGGGGAGTACGCTAGCGTATGGTGCCGCTACAGTTGGTGGCGAACTCATTGAGTTTGGATAAACTAAAAAATTAGTAGCAAACGCTTAATCTAGACTTATTTGTCTTTGTCTGCTGGTGCACTAGTGTTCAGTTTCACACAATTAGAAGAGAAGCTCAATGTAGGATACAAAATCACAATTACAGAGAAATTCACTAAAAGTTTGTGAATTTTCCATGGTATTCTTCATACCATTCCGCTGATTGATAATACGCATAAAAAAATAGATGAAGTAAATAAATTAATCATCAATGTAAAGGAATATATTCTCAATTTATAGATAAAATTCAAGAGGAGGGAATTAAAGGACAATCCAGCTCGTTAACAAAAACTTGCAGCATACTTCCCCTATTACAAAAACTAAGTCCATGCAATTTTTTTACTAGTGCAAGGCTTGCACGGGTTTTAGAGCTCATTACTTTTAAAAACAAACTCATGCATTGCATGGGTCATAAGTTAATAATATTAATAAATATAAAAGAACTTTATATGGATTTAGTAAGTGTATGACCCACTAAATGGTGTATTTGATTTGGATTCATATGATTTATTTTTATTTTAGAAATTCAGGTGTATTTAATTTATATTTTAAAAAGTATATTAAAATCTGATGTTCAACAAGAATTTAATAAAAAATTAATTTTATAATCGTCGTGTATTTATTTTGAATTTTAAAAATTCAATCAAATATGATGACATTCCATTCGTCAGTACTCAATGTTCACCGAGTATAATTAGCAATGGTGGCACCAGGTTCTGCAGCCTTGGCAGCAGCAGTGGGCTCCACTGACGGCGAAGGAGCAACAGCTTGTCCAAGCAACTCTTCAGGCAGATCAGGAATGCCCTTCAAGTAAAAAGTGTAGAACAACTTGAATGGAAAAATCAGCTGCTGCAACTTCACCTGACCCGACACGCCTTCGAAAATACCAGTACCACCAGTCACAGCTAGGTATGTGTCCGCATATGTCAGATACTCTCCCTGCACTGTTATGCTACCATAGTCTCCAAAGTAAAAGCTGTACACAGCCTCGTATCGGTCACCTTTCTTCTCTGGTACATTTTGAATCAAGATGCAAATTCCAGCTGTTATTCCAATGCGCTTCTGCAAGTCACCAGTATAAGTCTGCGTACATTTCACCCTTCAGTTAGTCCTCCTCAAGTCCTCATAGTACAAAGTAATATGCACGTAAGTATTAAAATAAGAGATCATGCGGATCTTACTTTGTTGGTGAAAGGAACAAGATCACCGAGAGAATTGGTAGATTTCTGACTGAGTTTAAGAAAAGCAGGGCTGCTACGATCACGTTCGTTCATCTCATACACACACAGCTCCTGTACTTTAACTGTATACAAAATTGTTTTACAATCATCAAACCAAGAAAAAAACACGGAAATTAAGTTAATACAATGAGACGTTGGATTAAATTACTTACCGGGTGCAACAGAGCACAAGGGGGAAGCCATTGATTATTTGGAGATAAGAAGCTTATATTTCTAGAGAGGAGAAAAGTAGATACAAGAAGAAATGGCATGGGAGATACAAATATATAGGCACCTCATGAATATTAGAGTATTAGTATCATTTATCCACTTGATGTATAGTCAATACTTTCATGCGGATGCGGGGATGGTGAGAGGTCAAATGTCTATGCAAGTATGCGGTCAAAGAGTTTCATCTACTACATTCGGGATCTACTTTGTTACGCGTTAAATATTTAATTATTTTTGTCAATATCGTGAATTGTTTTTACTAGGCAACAAAGTTTTGCTTTTCCCTCGACAGTTTTAACTATAAATTATTATGTATTGACAAATGTATTTGCAGAGTAGCTACAATGGCAAATTACACAATAATTTATTTTATTTTACATTTTTTTCATTTATAAGTTATTAGTTGTTTTACTTATTGACCAAATATTTGTCATTTCAATTTTAATAATATAGTATAGATATATATAAGAAAAAAGATAACTTCTACTTGTTAAGTTAATATATGCATAATCTTTTGATACTCTTTATACCATTTTTTCACAAGGCACAACAGGATTGTATGATTCTAAATTAGTTGTATCAAAAAAATTCTAGGATGCCATATATTTGGCATACCTTAAGCTTACCGAACCTGAGGCCAAACATGCTATGATGCTTGGCAGGGATCCGAGATGAAAGTTCCCTACAGCGAAAAAGTACCTTAAAACTAACAAAAATGATATAGCATGACAATAAAGTACATGATTATGGTAAGATCGGAGTATGAGGACCGCTGCCTATGCTGATGTGCCAGGAATGTCTATGGTTGCCAAGCTAGATTGAGGAGGCAGACTGGCAACAATGCTTGGGGATGATTGTTTTGGTTCCTGTACTGGGGGAGGATTCGTCGGCCTATTTGGATGAACTTGATCAACTTTTTCTGACGGGATATCATACTGCATTGTTCAAATACATGTAATTAAAGTGTCGAAAGAAATTATTGATGACTATTATATGAATGAAATAACACAAATATTCACCAAATAATGGTGATCAAGAGAAAAGGCTAATAGAAGGAAATTGTTACTCTTAGCAGCAAAAATAAAAAAAGTAAACAATAAAAAGTAGTTTCTTCAGGTAACAAGTGTTAATTAGTACTTGGTTTAAATAGTTACCAAGGTAAACTAGTATATGCAAATTTTAATTAGACAAATATATGGTGATCTCATGTCATTAATCATTATTGAAGAAAAGGAGGACCATCATCCTTCCATGCATTGGGCCCACAAAGATGGCAACGTATAACTATCATCACATTGTAATTTAAAAGCCACTTTGAGAGCATTTGTTTTGGTTCAAATCAAAAACTAATGTGACCTACATAAATATTTGCTTCTATGCTTGTAAATTTTAATCCTCCTGGCTTTATCTAATTTCATTATAAATATACATGCACAATCGAACCACTTTTGATCCTTTCTTCAGCGGTTTCATATTTAATAATGTATTGTTTTGTTACGTCCTAATAAAGGCCACAATATATTAAAAATTAATATTACACTATTACTAGTTATCTTTACTTTTTGTCAACGGAAACATTATCAAAATGAATTGGGGTATGAAACAGGCATAATGTCCCAAAATCATATATTGTTCACAGGGGTGCTCTAAACCTATTAGCAATGCAGGTGTCTGTCAGGTACCCTTCACCTTTTAGACAAAAAACATGGTTCTAATACCGAATGCAAATCTTATTTGTTTTACTTTAGCAAGGTACTGATAGACAAACAAATCTAGTTACCCATGACTCTGGATAGGGTACAATCCAGAGCAAGAAACAAAATGTGCAGATAGTTGGAACAATTTCACATATACCAGAACAATCAAGTTTATTCTTGCAACAGACATAAGATATGGGTGGGAAAAAGTCAAGGCTGTAGGAAACAGATAGATAAGCAGTTAACTAATTCAAACAATTAAATGAGCAATGCAACAATAAATGAGAACATAATTAAATCAGTAGATCATTTTACTAATAACACAGTAAATGAGAACAAACCTTGTAACCGCAGCCAGCTACACAAGCATGGAAGCAATTCTGCACGCACACAAGAAAATGAATATCACCAGCTAAACAATAAGGCTCAACTATATCTACTGATGCTACTACAGAATAATGCTTCTTTATGAGTTGCAAAATTCAAGTGCTATCTTTATATGCAAATAGGCATATCACTAATACGTTCATCAGTTTGGACCTTGATAACTATAAGCAGTTATTCAAGCAGAAGGGCAAGCATAATTTTAACTCATACCAACACATTGGCACTTTAATTAGATGCACCTTCAAATGACTATATTTGAGGTGATCAATGAAGGGCATTCACAGACATGTAACACAAAAGTAAAACTCAAAGACCAATTTAGGCAGGTAACACACCATTTCGACAAGTTCACCTTTAGCTTTATCAGTTTATTGGAGCACAATAGAAAATTTACATACTATACAAGTGCGCTGAAGACTAAAGTAAAATGATGTTCCTCAGAACAACATGGAATTAATATATTTGCGGAACAAAATTCAAGTGCTAACTTTATACGTAACCAGGTATATCACTAATACATTCATCAGTTTGAAACTTGGTAACTATTAGCAATATTTCAAGCAAAAGAGAAAGCGTAAGTTTAACTCATACCAACACACTGGCACTTTATTTAGATGCACCTCCAAATGATTATATTTTAGGTGAACAACGAAAGGCATTTGCAGGCTTGTAACACAAAAGTAAAATTCAAAGATCGATTGAGGCAGGTAATACACTATTTTGACAAGTTTAACTTTGTTATCAGAAGATGCACAACAATAAGTAGAGCTCAATGATATTTGCAGAAGTTCTTGAAAAATTATATTAGTTGATCAAAGCATATTAGAAAATATTACATACAATACAAGTGTGCTGAAAATGAAAGTAAAATGATATTCCTCACTTTAAAATGAAATTAATATATCACGGAGCAAAAACTTATGTTGCCCATTATTGATTTATAATACTGTAAAGGTATGCAAGTCAGTTCAGAATGAGGTAAAATATAAAAAAAAAGTAAATGAAGAAAAAGAGCCACAAGAATGCAACTTAATCCAGCAACATTACAACATTATTAAATTACACCTTGGCATTACAACATTGTGATTTTCATTAAGGTGTTCTCATTTCATATTTGTTCTATTATCATGTGTAGCTTATGACTTGTGTTAGTGAAAAAATGATGATGCCTAGTCATATTGGTCAACATTATAGAACATACCTCGTGCATATGCATACAATGAACTACTGAACTAGTAAGAAGATCAATGCATATTATTTTTAAATCACATTAACTACAAAATTTAAAAGATAGATATTGTTTGTCATATTTGCAATGCTTAAGGTTCACTGTTTATGATTTAGCGCTTCACTAATCATTGACATGGTGTTGACTTACTTGACTAAGATTAAAATAAACTTATTTTTTCCTGAGAAACTATAATGGAAATGGAAGCCTAGTAGGGAAAAGATGGTAACACAGCAAAACCTGGGAGTAGATGGCTGCACCAGGAGAACGATCAATGTATGCACTCCATTGCTGGTCCTTTAAGACTGGGTCTTTGTAGCATATCTCTTCACACTGTTCCAAGCCTATACATTCATAACATAATTTTTCTAATAATTAGCTGCTTATATTTCCAACTTGGAGTATAAATCCATAAGAAGCTCTCTGTGATAGTCATGAAGAAACTGTGGTATTTCACTAAATATTGTATAATGCAATAGCTTTAGAAGATAAATAAGTAGAACAGTATGCTTCAAAGAGTTTGTATGCAAGTGATTAAGAACCCCAAAATTGAATAATTTGTAAGAAAGTCAATTTGTTTTTTTTAATAACATGTGTGTGAAACGTACTTCAGTCTTTCTTTTGAAGACAGAGGGAGTAATGTGTCTACTGAAAATCATACCTACCATATCCGTTATTTTTTTTCTTTTATAATGCGGCATGTGCACATGTTGCACAAACCATAGAAATTATTTCAGATTATTTATGTCAAATATGTTTTGTAGTATAAACGATCATAACTCCTCATTAAATGCCACTACTGCTTTGAGTCTACTTTTTTCCTTTTACACTTGAACCAATATTGGTTCCGTTTATGAATTCATCCAGCTTCAAGCTCACAAGTGCCTCAATTTCACTTTATTCGTAAGTAAATACATTGATTGAATATGTTGGTGAAGATTATTACATACTTAATAAATAATGATAATTGACCATATAATCTGTTGATGAAGTCAAATATAGTCAATGAAGAACTTGGAAAGCTACAGATCAAGACTGAAAAAGGCAGGCAAACTTACATTCCTCCCACGTATCTCCATCAGCGGCACATCCTTTTTTACAAAATACTCTCCCTAAAAATCCAAAAAGAATTACATAATCAAATAATTTCCATTAATGTAACCAGATAAGTTATTAATTTTGAAGATCTAAGAAACAATAATGCTTGAAATTGTAGCTGATATGTTCATAATAATATACTTGCTAATCACGCTACCCTGACACTTGTGAAAAACTAGTGGAAATTTTAAGATATATCAAGAATGAAAAAAGTAAAGTGTCCAACAGTGCACATAATTCATGTGGATCTAAAGTGTAATCAGTTAGCGACTCACTATCAAAGAAGTTAAGCACTTTCCACCAGTAGCTTAGGTAGCCTAAGCTGTGGTCATACCCTGCAATGCTGCCTTAACATTGGCCTTGATTAACCAGATCTTAGCACATCGTCAAGTTTATATCTTCTGTTATTCATCTTGACGTATGAATTTGAATACGTAATATTGGGCGTTTACTACGAACTCATAATGCCAAAAATCAATAGTGGTTTGTTGTTATATCTGACATACATTTAAATTATAACTATAAAGGTCTAAAAAAGCAACTGAAAGCCATATCTCTATCAATAAAGAAAGAGATCAGAGAAGATTCCAAACATATATCCCTCAAAGAGGTGTAAATGAACCTCAACTACCCTCTTGATACTAATATTCACCTACGTAGATTACTCAAATTAAGAGGTTTACTTGCTCACGAAGCTAGGAGATAACCTATAAAACATTCTCCTATTTTCTTAAAATACTAACTTCATAGAACAGAGATGACGCTTGTCCATTGATTATATATTCAACTAGTACTCTCTCCATCCTCCAATGTTGGAGGTGATGTCACCAAACTTGACATCTACTCCCGTTACGGTTACACATACAAGACTATAACAGTAAAAAAGCATAAATACCCACGTCAATAACTATATGCAGCATTCATCCGACCTCTGTTTGTAGACTGAAACAGTCTAGAACTTAAGATGGGTCCTAACCTAAATTCGCAACATTATATTAAAGAATATTATCTTTGCTAGGAATGATCCGGATAACAAAGTATTAACATTCTGTATTTACAATCAAAGTCAAGCTAGATTGCAATAACTTAGCTAAAAACATAATAGAATCTCCGTGACTTATCTTCAAAATTTGATCATCTCATGTTTTCATTACAGGTCACTTAAATATATGTTTGTACATCAGAAGATCTTCTCCACTTTTGCCTTAACTGTCTAGTGTTAATCACAACCTTTTAAAGGTCCAACTGAAATTAATGATCAACAAAAAACCACCACAAAAACATGATACTAAAATGTAACAATAATACAATCTATACTAGATTTTTCTTCACATACTAATAAAATTTCCAAAGAAAGAAAGAAACCATGTTATAATCTGTTAGACCCAACAACTACAAAGTACAAATCTATTAACATAAAATTTCCAATTTCGCACTTCACGATCTTAATACAACTTCTTGATATCTATGCTACATTCAGCATACTTTTAGTTACTACGACACACAATGTATAGCACATAATTATGCCTATTAGAAACAAGAATCTGCCCAATATCTTGATCATGTACAGTGTATGTGTGTGTGTATGTGTGCAAACACCAAAGTTAGCACCTTTACATACACATTTTGCCAAAAGCCCACTTACCCATCAACCCCACAAAAAAAGAGACTTGAAAAGTTGAATTAATACAACATGAATCATTTTAAACCTAGTAATTGATAAAACCCTAGTACAAATCTTCATAATAGGCTAATACTAAAACAAAGTTATGTTCGTATAACATATATAGATACAAAAGTGTGAGTAAATATATAAAAAGGGAAGAAAAGTTACAAGGAATCTGGGTGAGAGCAGCGAATTTATGGGTGCATTGATTCCCACACGGCGGTGCCCACTCCGGCAACATTTCTTCCTCTCTCTCCACAATCTCTCTAATCTCTCTCTCTCGATTAAAAATGAGGAACAAGAAGAAAAATCATAGGGAGGGGTGGGGCCTACTGAGGGGCCAATTTTCGGGTTATTTTTTTTTTTAGAAATAGAGATGGTGTCTTTTTCTTGAAGATTATTTAGAGATGGCGTTTGTTGAGTAAAAGTCAACAAGTTAAAATTATGGGTTGGAAAGTGATCGTTTATTTTTTGGTGAATTTGTGCAATAAGTTAAAATATGATTTTAAAATTTTATTTATTTCGTCAATTTCATAATTAAATAGAAAATTTGAATATTTTTTATAACTAAACTATAATTATAGATTTTAAAATTTTATTTGTTTCAGCAACTTCATAGCTAGTTAGGGAATTTAAATATTTTTTATAATTAAATTATAACTATAGCCTATAGATTTTTAAGGGGGTTGATTTTGACAATAACATGTTAGGAACATAAAAGTGGTTTCACGATTTAACTAATGAAAGATAGATGGAATTAGATGAAAGTATGATCCCATTTCATTTCTCGTACAATGTATTAATTGTTACTCATTTTAATTATTTCTCTCAATTTTTAGGAGGTGATCGATGACGGTGTAAGAATGCATCCATCTATCGTGGTTGGTTTATAATTTCGATCAAATACTCTATGTATTTATACAATTTCGCATCTAATTAAGTATGTAATTATTTTGCAGCGGTTATTATTTGTATTTGTTTCCAGATTATAACAATGCAATTAAGTATAATAATTTATTGAATTTGCAGTTGTAATTGCTATATTGTACTGTAAAAGAGAAAGTCAGTATTGTGCTTCTTTGGTTGTTTTTACTTTTGTTAGAAAGAGGACTAGTTTATAGCACAAGTAGTGGCACAATAATTATGAGATTTTTGTGGAAAAAAGCTGTTCAATAGGCACTGTTTGGGATATCGGATAAGTAACTTATAAGTTGGAAATTACATATAGAATTTCTATTTTATAAGTTACTTATAAGATATGTTAAACGGATGATAATTAGCAGTTGACGGGTGATGGCTGCTGGGTACTAACACCAGCAGACGAAAAAGTTGCACCAGCGTAAATAAGAGGCAACAACAAAAGGAAAAATGCAGAGTGCTTCTCAACAATAGAACTGCAATTATTTTACATATCCTGCATGTTCTCCATGTATGCCATTCTTCTGGTGAATTCAAAATTTCAGATATCAACGAAGAGGAGGAAACTCGTATTCGCTGTCGAGGTTTATCGACTTATCTGGGATCCTGAAATATCAGATAACATAGATAGTTAAATTTAGGCATCACTGCACTAAAATGTAAAAACTGTTATAAGGTAATATATGATCCAATTAAAACATTCTCCAAACACTTTGGGTTTCAGTAGAGCTGGTAACGTACCTAACAAAACTCCCAACAAATTTAAAATCTGGTAGATTACGTACCTTTCAACAGCCTCTCCATAGTCTTTCTGGGACGGCCCTGGAGTACTTAACTCATCTGAAGTAGAGTCCTGCAGAATCCAAGTGTAAGCTTAAATAAAGCAGATTTGAGCACAACTGAAAGAGTAAAATGTTAATGAATTTTTACCATGTTCGGGATGTAATATGTGCCCGTTCCGCATAAGTAGCTGTTTCCGCTATTTATACGTTGCCCCAGAGAAGCAACAATTTCCTCCACATTCCACTGCGAATTGTTCCAGGTCATTATCATTTCCTGATACTGGGCAGTGGTTGGTGGCGGAGTACCAAGTCCTGGAAGAGTTGTAGAAAAGCCGAGGGTACACAGACCATGCACATAACCTCTTGCTAAACTTGCATAATCTCCCGCAAGATCTAGCAAGTTGGTGTTTTCTACAGCTTCCATGTCCATATCAAGAGACCTAGCTGTTACAGGGTCTCTCACATTGGTTGGAAGCCAAACTCCTGAAACAAAACTAGCCATTACTTTCGAAAATCATTTACAAAGGAATTGGTCTCGTAGAAATATATTGTTAACGGAAGTGATTTTACCTTCCAAATCTAACATAAGTTCATCAATATAAGCACCTTCAATCGATGTCAAATGCATGTCTTCCTCACTGGTGCATCCATATGTTCTCAAAGTGCACTGAAAGAACTTTTTAACTCCAGCCGCAATACTTTCCCTTGGCAACTGAAGAATTCGACCAAGTCTCTGAGCCCCATAATTGAATGCTGCTCTCATTCTGATACAGTTAGCTAAAATAAAAACACATGCAGATAAATCAGTCAAAAACGAAATAACAAATCTACAGTTTTTTGGGGGGTAAAAATAGTAAATTGGATGGTAATGAAACTTCAACTATCTGCCAAATTTATATTTAAGGAAAAAGTTTTTATCGTTAATTTGGTCAAATTTATACTTTAAACTCGGCGAACTTGTTAAGTTAGGACTCCAGATCGATATGACAAAACTCAGTTCATTTAATTAAGCTTAAAATCAATAGATTTATCTTAAATTTGACGAAGAACTACCATCAAATTTATCCTATTTTCTTAAACAAAATGTATCTGTATATAAAGATCTCCAGTTACATGGAAACATCCGACATTAGTTGCTTTTAGCATTGGCTTAAAAATTACATTGCACCCTCCTCGGACCTTCCTTTTGAAAGAGACATGCTGAGTATTTTGTTTTGATATGGTTTATTACTTGGAAACTATAATACTAAAAGAACAGCACAACAAATGCATTTCTCATATGAAGGGATGTTACCTGTAACTGTGTAACATCATTAGTAATTAGCTGCTAGGATATTTTTTAACTCATTACTCGTATTAAAGACCCCTCAAAACAAATTCTGGTGTGGTTACTACCTCCCTAAATTTGCCAAATGTACTCTAAAACACACTACAGGTTAAGTTTCTTTACGTACCTTTGTTCACACTGCGGCCTAGGTTATTGTTTTCTTTCAGTGGATCAATTATATTAAGATTCGCGGCAACAAAGATGCGATTATCCTTCTCAATGTTATAACTTGAATATGAAAACAAGTCCATTAACGATATCCGATCTTCCTGTGAAAGCAATAATTCTGCGCCGCCATTCCCCAAACCAGTAACTGCATGTAGACAAACATCATTAATTCATTACCCAAAGGCCTCTACAATTAGTACTACCCCTGAATTATTTTAGTTAAAACAATAAAGATAAACTCATTTGAGCTGCATACCAACTACTTCGGGCAGGGATGATGTGCGAACTGGACCGTCCAAACTGATAGAACAGTTATCCCAATCAAATTCATAATAGTCCAAAAATCGATACAGTACCTACACAGAGGAAATAATATACTACTCCCTCCGTCCCGTTGAGTTGTTATCATTTCAAAATGGGTTGTCTGGCACGCATTTTAAGGTGAATTTTAAGGATAGTTCCATAATTTATTTTTGAAATTTTCCTTTTTTGTATAAAAATAGAACAATCCTATTTTTATACAAAAAAAGAAATTTTTAAAAATAAGTTATGGAACTATCCTTAAAATCCACCTTAAAATGCGTGCCAGAAAGTGAAAAAAAAGTGATAACAATTTATAAATAAATCCGCTCATACAATGCATAAATCATAAATAAATGTGATTTCATACAAGCATAGCCACAATAACTTACCGCTAAAGGTCCATTTAAAGATGAACCAAACATCTGAAATATGCATAGAATCAATGCTTCTAAAGCATATGTAGCCAGCAAACCATGAACCGCGCCAAGGACACGACATTCATAATGGCACCAAGCTTTTATGAGCAGAACACTTAGCTTAAACAGATGATTTTTGTTAACCTTGCGATCAATCTGCATAATGGTAAGCAATCAATTAGTTTTAAGATTTTATAGAATCATTCGAGTCACAAACATGAAAGAATTACTATAAGTATATGATATCTTATTTTCTTTTTATGAAAAAAGGCTAGATAATTAAATGATTAAAATTAAAGGCAAACCCAATACCTGTTCCAGAAAACATGATTTGGACAATCCTCCCAACTGATTAAAGGATATATCTACTGAAACATTGTCTACTTTGCATCTTACAAGCTTAACCTGCATGCCATCAAAGACAAATTATTATAGTTGGTATACATGTTGTGATTAAAGCCAATATGATATCCAAGATAAACATGGGTCAAAATAATTATCACAGATAGACATGTTCCTTTCACAAAGTTAGATAGATGGGTACTAAAAATGCTAACATCTATATAACACCGTAATATTTGATTATTTGGTGGTTAAATTTGGGATTTTATCTCAAGTTTTGTAAGAATTGATTACTTAGTAAGGTATTATAGGTTAATTTGGGGAGGGGTCTTGTTTTCGAGTTCTTCCACTAATTTTAATTGTTTGTTTCTCTATTTTGTTCTGTTGATCTAGTATTACGAGAAGGTCAACTTGGAATATAGCGTATAATTCAATTAAAACTCGTTTCCAATATTTTAAGAAGTTATATTTTAAAAAGTTTTAAAATAGAGAATAAATATATATATATATAATCATAATATATTGTTAAGTATAATTAAATATTTAGATGGATATATATATGCGTTTATTAGGTATGATAATGGGGCTGTTTGGGTAACAGCTACTTATGGAAATAAGGGCTTATTTCCGGAAAAAAGTAGGGATGTATGTACTTTTCAGAAATAAGCCCTTATTTCCAGAAAAAAGTAAGTTCATATTTGGTTTTAAAATTCTAAAACAAATATTTATCTTTAAAAAATATATGAAAATATGTAAAAAAAAATAAAAAATAAGCTACTTATTTTAAGTTTATGGAACCCCAAACACCCACAATATATGTAAGTTTCACTAAAGTGAGATTAATTGTATTGCTAATAATTGGTTTGATTAATGATAAGTTTAGAATGTGATAGTTTTCAACGTATATAAGTTTGATAGGCATACTTGATTTTATAGATTTTAAAATGGTTTGAACGCCAGTGAGATTGGATTTTGGTTTAATTAATCGATTTTCACTCATTTGAAATTTGTTTAAAAATAGATAACATTTATTTCAACTATTTTAAAATAAGTGTGGTTTTGACTTTTTATACGTATTTTATGATATAAAAAAGTTACTTCTATAATTTATTTTTTTACTTTTGTTTTTGTGAATAAAAATTTAAATTGATAATATTTTTATTTAAAAAAAAAACTAGAAAAATGAGTTGTGTAAATAACTTTTTTTTATACCTTAAAATATATATCAAAAGTCTAAGCACGCTTATTTTGAGATGGAGGGAGTATTAGTTTATAAATTATAGTAGAAAACAAAATACAAGTTTAAAACTTAATTTTTGTCCGTTGGATATTAATGTTCAGGCATGGATGTTTAAATATTGTTTGAAGAACATCCTGTGATTGATAAAATTATTAATAGATTGGTTTTATTAATCATATAAGTTGGAATATTAATTGTTTGATTTTATAGTTGATCGATTATTCCGTTGTTTTTTTCCAAAATTAATACATAATCGAAACATCAAGTTGAGAGAAAATATTACCTCAGCAGCAATCATCTTTGTTTCTTTTACTGTGTATTCGGCATACATATTCTGTTCTTCATTCTTCAAAAGTGAGTATATTTCTCCAGCCAAAGAATCTTTGATATCACGTTTACATATGACAGTCAAGTCTATATCTCCATCCTTAAGATATGTCTTGAGTGATACTGAACCGTAGGGAAACACCTATTGCAGATCAACGAATGTAAGATACGGGGAAAAGTTAATTATATGGAGACCGTTTTTTTGTTAAAAACGTCTGAGACCATAATAATAATAATAATGATAAATATTGAAACAACTTTTTTAAATGATTTTGTTAACTGAAAAAAATTCACCTCAATTCCCTCAAAGGACTGAGAAATAATTTTCTGAAGAAAAAGGGTGATGTCAGCCCTTTTCTCTTGTTGATCCAATGTGGGATGTATTTTGAACAAAACCTCCTTCCAAGTCATTTCTTCTGCTAATTGCATTATTTCTGCTTTAATTTGTGATGGATCAGGCCTGCGTTGTTCATACCAGTACTGTCGATATACATTTTCATTGGCAGCAGGTGCTTCATTACTTCCTTCACCTATGCCGCCATTTTGAGCTTCTGATGAGGCCATCTTAATCTATGAATTTTAACTGGATTAATTATAGAATTCGATATGGTGATTTAGAGACTGGATGCTGAAATGATAGTGAATTGCAGCGACTTATATAGAGGACAAGTTGATACTTCCGCTCTTATTTTTAATTAATTTAGACGGTGACAGGTGATATTTATTCCAAAACAAAACAAAATCTATAAATATAATCTCAAGATTTGGTACATCTACAGATGTAGTTTCGATATGAAGGCCATTTTGTCAATCTCGGTATATACTAAATCTTTTTCTATTAATTGTTCTTTTTCACTTCCTTCCCATCATCGAAAATAATTTATTTTCTAGTCCAAATATATATCAACTGCATTTATTTGTCAAATTTAGTAATATAATACTACAATATCCGTTTACGTTAATTATGCTAAATTAAAAATGGGATAAATATATGATATAAATTTCATCCCACAAATTTTTAAACCTTAAGCGTAATATATATATATATATATATATATATATATATATATATATATATATATATAAAACATTTTAACAACATTGGTTTTGGTAAAATAATCGTGCACTTTTAAATTATTATGAATGTACCCCTTTGTGTTTTAAAAACATAATTCAACATGATATATATATATATATATATATATATATATATATATATATATATATATATATATATATATATATATATATATATATATATATATATATATATATATATATCATTTAGGTCATGTATGACCTCTACGTATTTTCTAATCGTTGAATTATGTTTTTAAAACACAAAGGGGTACATTCATAATAATTTAAAAGTGCACGATTATTTTACCAAAAACAATGTTGTTAAAATGTTAATTATGATAATTTTTTCTTACAGATAACATCTTTACGGAGTAATTATGAAGGTAATCTCTATCCCCCAACTAATTTTTCCTTTTAACCTTTTGCTGACTTTGTTGGTAATAAATGTCGGTATATGTAAGTACAATATCCATGAGATTGTGTAACGGCTATACAGGAGCCGAACAAAGTTGTCTGATTTAAACTGGGTTTAATTTTTTTTTAAACGAATTGAGTCGAGTTAAAATTTTTATCGAACAAAAACTGATACATATTTAAATTCAGTTCAATAATAAACGAGTCGAATATGAATTTAATTACGAACAAATTGAGACGAATTAAACTCGACCACATTTGAGTCGAGTCGAATATTCGCTAACAATTCATATTTTTTTTATTCAACTGACCCAATTTATAAAATATAAACTTATAACTCGTAACTAAATTATATTTAAAAAAATTAAAAATGATCTAACTTTTTTAACTAGAACTGCAATATAATTTTATTTTGTTAGTTGTCATTATTAGTTTAGTATTAATTATAAACTTAGTGATACCATGTGTTTGATAGTTTTCATTTCTCATCAATTTATAAAATGTATAATTTCATATATATATATATATACACACTCATTTTTTATTTCCTAGTATATAATATTAAATTTAATATTTTGGTTAAGATCAAAAATTTAAAATCATATTATTTGTGATATGAAAATTATATTATATATAAATTTGAATATTATATTAATGTTAATAATGAATTAAATTTATGTTTTATTTTAAGATATTTAAATTATATATTAAAAAATAACATTTACATATATTATTTAAGTCGAGATGAGTTAAATAAGTCTGATTCGAGTTCAAGGAGCCGAACATGTATAACACGAACATGTATAAAACTCGACTCAACTCATTCCTCAAACTAAACATATTTTTTATGTTCAATCTCATGTTTTCTAAAAAAATAAATTAAAGTGATCCCGAACTAAACGAGTTGAATTGCTTAGTTGATTGTGAAGTTTTCTTAAAGGGCGTACGTGGCATTGTATTTTCAAAATTTGTAGCTTTCAAAACTAACCATCCACTGAGAATAAATTTAAATTATTATTAGAGAAAAAGTGAGCATATATTTATATTATATTATTATAAATAAATGAAAGATTTTTTTATTAAATTGATTAATTATAAAAAATAAAGAACGATAGATATTTTAAAGTAAATAGATATAAATTGTTACATTTAATATTTAAAAATATCTTATATTTTAATATTTAAGATTTAAGATTTAAATCATGTTATTAATATATCAAAATTAAATTAAACATTTATACTATTTTTTTGACAAGTAAACATTTATACTATTAATTATAAAGATATAAAAGTTTTTTTTTGAATCACATCAATCATATATTTATATATTTTATTTTATTTCAGTTCTTCCAACAATTATTAAATATAAGTTTCTATAATCTAACAATAAAAAATCTATATTACTAGATGGGAGATACAAATCAAAATAAGGTAACTAAATGGAAAGAAATGGGCGGAGGAAAGAAATGCTTCAAAGTAGAGTATTAAGAAGGTTTCTACAATAATAAATAGAGTAAGGATTAAGAACACGATTTTTTGGATATGATGGATTTTATTTTTAGACTCAAAATTTTTTAGATTTGGATTTGGATTTAATGCACACCGATCCGATATCCGTAATCCAATCCAAATTCGATTTGAACCCGAATAATATTATATATATATATATATATATATATATATATATATATATATATATATATATATATATTATATCTATCTATTAATTGATTACATACATAATTAGCTCATTCACCATTTTCTTTTATAAAAGAATCTTACTATATTTTCATTAATATTTATTTTAAAATTTATTAAAGATAAAAATAATTTATTATTTATCCATTCATTAATAATTATATATTTGATAGGATATGGCCAATGGCCCAACTCAAGTCCAAAAACGAGTAAAAAAAACAAAAAAGAGACCCAAAAAATGAACTCGCCTAGTCGCCTAGCTCAATACCGATTATCGGACTCGGTCCCAACTCCTAGACGCGGTCTCAATCACCCTCGAGCAAGGGACCCGATCGCATACCCAATCATATCGTCTCCCGCCCGATAACAAAAGACAAATGACACATGTGAGGCTAACACTTACCGCCGCTGACAATCGACATCAACGGCTACATGTCCCATTTAGACATCCTCAAACACATGTGCAATCCTGTACCCCATCCTCTATAAATATCCATTCATATAAGAATGGGTATTTATAGGAATTTAAAATTTTACACACACTAAAACACATCATAAGCTCTCTTTCTTTATAAGAATTTGGCCGGAAACTTATTTTCTTGACAGAAGTGTCCCCGGAGATAAAATCTCCATGAGGCGTATACCCAGACTTGACTCAAACACCCATTAAAGCTAGCCCCGGCCTTGATAACCCAGGATACAGATCAAGGCCCATTATCTCCCTCAGCCCGATCTTTTGGACCCAACCAAAAATCTCAGCCACAAGACTCCTAACATTCCAACGATACAGGAGATAAGAAGAACAAGTCAAGGGGTGACAGAAAAGGACAATCATCCATCGGTCCACCTGTCCATACATGAACAAGGAAGGGCCACGATTAAAAGGTACAAAGCCATAAATCCTAGAATCCTGTCATATTTAAGGATAGAGATAGAGGGGTTTAAGTGTTACACACTTTCAAATATATATACATATACACACACTGATAGTCTAGCTGCTATATAGCTCTCTCTCCCACAAACCCAATCTTATTTTCACGCCGTAGGTGCCACGGGCCCCATCCTACAGCTACACCACTCTAAGAAGCCCAAAGAAGATTCAAAAGGGATAGGAAGGGCCCAAAGAAGGTTCAAAAGGGAGAGGAAGGGCCCAGCTCATCTAGACTTATCAGGCCCAATCCAAAGAAAAGAAAAAAGGCTCCCGAAGGGAAAAGAGATTTATCAATATTATTTAAATATTCGAAATATATAACGATTATGATTCTATTTAAACGATAAAGATAAATAATATAATATATGTTATGTTATATATGATCATATATTTTTAAAAAAATATTTTTTAACCTAATTATCGGGTTTGGATTTTGGATTCGAGTTTTCGAGTATTGGGTTTCAGATTTTATCTCCTAATTTTTGGATTTGGGTAAATTCGAATCTGATCCAAAATTTATCGTACTGAGTTCAGATTTTAAATTTTAGACATTTTAATCATCGTGAGTTATACTAAATTCCGCTGAGCATTGGAACGGGCCCAACAGGGACCGTGCCAACTGTGAAAAATGGGAGGTCGATCAAAAGGAGAAATATTTATCACTAGGTGAATTTTTTTAACTGAATTGAACAATTTACTTGCAGAAATCACTGTTTTTTATTTTTAAAAAATTTATCTCTTCGTTTCAACTTTCATCAGTTAAACCTTTGGTTGGTTATATATATATTGCCATTGAAAAAAATTATGGTGGTTTGAATGAGACGATTAACTTTCTTATATACTTGATGACTAAAGATAGTTCGAATGTGTTATGGTGGTTGACCTTGTCATTAATCAGAAAGAGAACCTGTTAGTTTATGGTCATATATGTGCATTAAGTAACGATATTCAATTATTCTATTAAGTTGGAAAAAGCTGGTAAAGACAAATACTATAAAAATTGATAGTTTGTGATTAGCGGTTAACGGATGGTGGGTTGTAGGATACTTCTTGAACACCACCAAACCAGTACAAATAATTGGCAAGAGTACAAGGAAAATGCAGACTGCTTTTCATATCCTGCATATTATACATGTATGTCATTCTTCTGGTGAATGCAGGATTGATCAGGAACTAATTTAGAGGAGGAAAGTCATATTCGCTGTTGAGGTTTATCGACTTTTCTGGGATCCTGGAATATCAAATAAAATAAAGAAATTTAGGCATCATTTCACTAAAAACTTCAAACATATCGAATATCTAGTAAAACACATACCTTCCTTCAACATCCTCCGTTTCCTCTCCTTTAGTATTGTCTTTCTGGGACGGCCCTGAATTAGACTCATCTGGTGTTTGAATGCGATTGTCTCTGGTTCTCTGCAACTCTCCAGAAGGTTCTCGCATTAGATTTCCCGGTCTGCGACGGGAGAATCTCTCCCTGTATGAGGCATAGTCCTGCAGAATACAAGTTAAGCTTAAGTGACACACAAATAACTCCATGGCAGAGTAAGTAGATGTGTTCTTACTATGTTCGGGATGAATGTGCCTGTTCCCCGTGCATAACTGTTTTCAGGGTATACATATTGTTCCGCAACTTCCCACAACATTTCATTATACTGGGCAACGGTTGGGGGCGGTGTACTTAATGCAGGTATAGTTGCAGAATACCCAAGAGTACACCGAGCATGTACTAAACCTCTGGCTAAACTTGCATAATCTCCCGTGAGATCTAGCAAGTTTGAGTTTTCTACAGCTTCTATGTCCATATATTCATTAGGAGACCTAGATGTTAAAGGGTTACTCAAATTTCTTGCAGACCGAGCTCCTGAAACAAAACAAGCCACTAGTTGCTAACAGTGTTTGCAAACAAATTGCTATTCTAGAATAACCATATTGTTTATGGAAGTGATTTTACCTTCCACATCTTGCATAGCATCATCAGTATCACCTTCTACTGACTTTAAATGAAAGTCTTCCTCAGATAATGCTAACGATGATAAACTTTCAAGTTCAACACCACTGCGTCTATGCTTCATCAAAGTGCACTCAAAGAACATTTTAATCTCATCAGAAATACTTTCGCTCGGCAACTGAAGAATGCGACCAAGGTTGTGAGCCCCATAATTAAATGCTGCTTGTATTCTGATAGAGTTTGCTAAGATAAACACAAGTATATTTTTTATTTATAAACGGAATGACAAATCTGCAGTTTAATTTCTCTATATAATACCACTTTTCCTTAGAGTCCATCAAATTCTGAAATATATTTGCCATATAATTGGAATATAAGGACAACAAATTCTGAAATATGTTTAGTATATAACTGGAATATAAGGACAATTCACTCATTCGAGGGGAAGGATGAGGGAATTGGTGGAAATTTTCAATACACGCCCCCTAGCCTATTTTTGAGGGGATGTAGTGAGTGTGTTTATTTATTTTGAAATTGAGTATGTTTATTTATGTATCGATCCCACTTCCCTCTTGTCAGAACTATAACACAGTAAAGAATAGTGTTTTTTACCTTTGTTCACACTGCGGCCTAGGTTATTGTTTTCTTTCAGCGGATCAATTATATTCAGATCAGAAACAGCAAAAATTCGCATATCCTGTGTAACACTATAAGTTGAAGCTGCAAACAAGTTGGTACAAAATCTCAGTTCTTCATCTGAAAGCAATAACTCTGCTCCGTCATTCCCCTGCTCAGTAACTGCATGCATGTAGACAAACAGCAGTGACGATCAAGGAGTTCTGTTGCTTCTACCACTGTGTACTTTTTACTTAAAACATTAAAGATAAACGTATTAGCGCATAGTGTTTACCAACTAAATCGGGCAGCGATGATTTGCAAACTGGACCAGCCAAACTGATGCAAAAGTTATCCCAATCAAAATTTCCATAATAATCCAAGAATCGATACAGTACCTACACAGTGGTACAGATATGTTATAGAACAAACTTGCTCATACAATGCATAAATAAATAAAATATCATACAAACATAGCCTCAATAATTACCGCTAAAGGTCCATTCAACGACGAACCAAACAGCTGGAATATGAATAGAATCAAAGCCTCCAAAGCATATGTAGCCAGTAAACCATGATAGGCGCCAAGGATACGACATTCATAATGGCACCAAGCTTTTATCAGCAGAACACTCACCTTAAAAAGATGATTCTTGCCAACCAGGCGATCAACCTGCAGCATTAATACAATTAATTGATGTCTTATTTTCTTTATAGAAAAAAAACTTGTAAATGATTGAAATAACAAAATTATTGAAATTTTAAAATACATCGACGTAAACGGACAACAAGTTGCGCCGCAAGTGTTCGTTGAATTGCAAATACTATCCGACAAAATACATATTCAGCTAAACCAATAGTCATAACATTTTTGTAGATACCGGACAACTATATTAAAAATAAAGGCTAGGTAAGGCAATACCTGTTCCAGAAAACATACTGTAGAAAGCCCACCCAACTGATTAAAGGATATATCAATTGGAATATTTTCTACTTTGCATCTCACAAGTTTGACCTGCATGCGGCATGCCCATCACACACACAAATTAAACAAATTTGTAAAACAATATTGAAGCATCCAAGTTCAGATAATATATATATATAAATTTAACCTCAGCACCAATCATCTTTGTTTCTTGTACTGTGTATTCTGCATATGTATTCTGTTCTTCATACTTGAGAAGTGCATATATGCCATCCGCCAAAGTATATAAGACTTCAGGTTTACATATGACAGTCAAATCTATATCTCCATCCCCAAGATATGTCTTCAATGGTACTGAACCATATGGGAAAACCTGTAAAACAAAATATAAGATTTTAGTTGATTTTAAATACAAATAATCACATTGAAAAAAATAATACATGTTTCAAAATGAATAAATAAAAAAAAATTACTTTTCGAAATTAGATATTGTAAGGAAAAATATAATTATTTATTCTCTCGATCTGGACGCAACTTTAGATACTTGAACTCATAAAAAAATAATATTAATTTTAATTATAAGATTAAAGAATTTAAAATGCGACGACTTATATAAAAGATGTAATATTTATTGAGAGAAAATATATAGGTATTTATTAAGAAAAGCAGAGAAATAACAAAATCACCGACCATACTATATTTGAAAAAGAGTACTGTAATAATTAAAAAAAAAGCACCTGAATTCCCTCGAAAGATTTTGTAATAATTTTCTGAATATATAGGATGATATCAGTTCTTTTCTCTTCATGGTCTAGTGTGGGATGTATTCCAAACAAAACCTCCTGCCAGGTTATTTGTTCTGCTACTTGCATTGTTTCTGCCCTGACTGTCGATGGATCACGTCGGCTTTGCAGCTGCTGTCGAAATTCATGGTCGTTGTTGCTAGAAGCTTCTGAGGCCATATCAATTTATAGATATATAATTAATTTATTTCTCTTTATGGTGACTGGTGAGTAAGAAGCTCGATGCTGAAATGAGAGAAAAAGTAGCGACTTATATAGAGGTGAACTTCTCAATGTACAAGGTAGGTAGGGGTGTAATATTCAAACAAAATACATTTATTCCGGCACTCATATTTACTGAATGATAGAAAATCCAAAGGATATTTGATATTATACCTCCGCTCTAATTTTCGGTATTTCCTGCCCAAGCACCTAAGAGCAAATTCAACGGTATTCTAGTTTATTACCTATAAATAATATAAAATAATGAGATCTAGTGATTTAAATAATTATTAGGATATGAACTCTAATAATAATCTATATATCTATTACATATTATTATAATATTAATAAATTTAAATGTAACTACTTTTAAAAAAAGTAAAAGAGAAAAAAAATGAATAAAAAAGGAGGGAAATAATTTTTTATTCAAGCAAAAAAATTATGTAAGACACTATTTGAATGTAATTTTTCAACACATTACTTATATTTATCATTTAGTTAACCTGTTGGACTTATATGCACTGTAGTGTACAATATTTTCATCCCAAGTAACATTTTTCTCTTAAAATAAACAAAGCATTTATTTCATCATTATGGTAAGTAGTGTAAATATGACATATCATACCAATTGCTACCAATTAATGCCTCGACCATATATCTAAAAGATCTCAATGAAATTACAATTAAATGGTACAGTAATGTTTAAAAATTTAACTACCAACACTCGTGAGCGTAGTTAGATCCAACTGCTAACAATTATGGCACATATTATTATTATTATTATTATTATTATTATTGTTGTTGTTGTTGTTACTATTATTATTATGCTAATGTTTTGTAAAAAAATTTAAAATATTAAACCTTATTTATGAATAATCTTATTTAGAGTAATAATTGAAAAATATATATTATTTTACATCTATATATATATATATATATATATATATATATATATATATATATATATATATCTTTCTAATTTTTGATCTTCATATTTTGTGATCTTTATAGATACCAAAATAAGTGTAACATGAATAACCTTTTGATGTGTCTCAGTATATCTCCCAACCACTTTTGATGTGTTTCTTATTTTTAGGTGAACTCTAATCACTCGTATAGTAAATCATTTTTCAAATGTGTTTCTTATTTTTTAGGTGCAATCTAATCACTCGGTATAGTAAACCATTTTTTATGTGTTTCTTGTTTTTTAAGTGCAACTCCCGTCACGGGTCACTCGGTACAATAACTAAAAAATTAGTAAAGCATTAATAATTTATATAATTATGCGATCAATGCATCTTGTCAAAGTGAACAAGTAATTTAGAACAAAGGGAGTATTAATAAATCGAAGATTTGTATCTATATCATTAAAAATTTAAATTTAATATTTATAATAGTAGAATTATAAAGATATTGATAAATGGTAAGAATAATATAATTATAAGTATGAAAAAATATTATTACAAGTTTAAAACCGAAGATATATATTCATTATATACATAAATACATACAAACATCATAAAACATAAGATTGTATTTGAGAACATGATATAATTTTAAATAATTGATTTTAAATTACAGAATTTGAGTCGCTATTTTAAATTTTCACATTTGTACTAATGTTGACTGTTTTGTAATTCAAATGAAATCCAAATCAAAATCAAAATTCAAATTCTTTGATTATCCAAACATGTTATTTCATCATATTCAAAATTTTAAATGAAATTCATATCTTCAAATAGGACATAAAGTTATTTATATATATAATATTTAAAAATAATTTAATTATGACATAAAATATTTTTATTTTTTCAATATCAAGACATGTGTTTGACACAGATTTAGACGTACTTCTAGCTATATATATATATACACACACACACACTATTGTAATACCATTAATAAAATTTGTCAATCAGTATTATAGATATTACGAATTTTAAACTAATACTAAAAAATAATGAAATAATATTATAATAATATTATCAAATTAAACTAAAGTTTTTTTTACAAGAAATTAAATTAAAGTTGTATATCAAATGAACTACAGTTTTACATAAGGTATAAACGTATATATTATTTACCTTTTTAAGCACATATATATCATTCAAAATACATATAATGTGTATAAAATTATTATGTTACTAAAAAATAACGAAAATAAATACTAATATTGAAATATAAACGTTACAAAAGTATAACGTACTGTGAATAATATTTTAAAAAGAAAACGTTACAAATAGATAACTCCAATTGCAATAATATGGACGAAATATAAGAAGTTACAGAAAAGTAACCGACATTTTACTTTACTATATATATATATAGTGCATATTTACTACTCCGGACATCTCATTTTATCATCTTCATCTTATTCACCCTTACATATTCATGTATTTCATCGGCTATAATACGGTGACAACTGACAACAAAACTTTATCCTTTTTTTAGTATTTCTTGGTGTATATGCACGCAAGTGCATAACGACCTCTATATTGCAGCAGATAAAATTATCCATGGTGGGCACATTTTTTAGTTTAATTTGTTTTAACTATTTGAATTTTATTAATTACAACTAAGTTTTTTTATGCATTTACTATTGTTGTTTCTTTTGAATGATTGTGTTCATCCTACTACAACAAGTTTTCGGTGATAACTGAGTAAATGTAGAGTGCCGGATCAATTTACCATCAAACCCGGCCCATATATATGCATCATAAATAGTAATCATTAACATATTTACCATAGCTTAGCAAAGTTATTCAATATCTAATGCTTTTACGTTGTATTTTTTTTAATTCAGATTTTGAAGATAAACAATGAAGAAAATGCTCAGAACGTACGCCCATGCAACCAGCAGCAGATAAATAGTTGTTTCACCGTATAAAAATTGCCCCACATTCCTTAGCAAATTATTGTACAACATTTGCTGATACTGGGCAATGGTTGGTGGAAGAGCTGAACTTGCATAATCTCCCACAAGATCCAGCAAGTTGGAGTTTTCTGTAGCTTCCACTGCGAATTGTTCCAGATCATGAGCATTTCCTGATACTGGGCAGTGGTTGGTGGCGGAGTACCAAGTCCAGGAAGAGTTGTAGAAAAGCCGAGGGTACACAGACCGTGCACATAACCTCTAGCTAAACTTGCATAATCTCCCGCAAGATTTAGCAAGTTGGTGTTTTCTACGGCTTCCATGTCCATGTCAAGAGACCTAGCTGTTACAGGGTCTCTCACAATATCCCTTGCAAGCCGACCTCCTGAAACAAAACTAGCCACTAGTTTCGAACATCATTTGTAAAGAAATTGTATATTCTTAATGTATGAAATTGTCAAGTTGAACAGCAAATGCAAGAGCAGTATATGTAAAGAAGAACAAAACTCTTGTAATGCTTCAGTATTCAGCTTACCTTATTACATTACAAGATGAGGATACAGGATATCCAATATAGAGAGAACAAAACGTGACACGTGGTTTGATAATGAACTAGAATCTGTGAGCTCCCCAGCAATTTAATTTACAGTTAAGTTTATACTGACTTCACTACTACTAACTATTACTGCTATTATTGACTTTTACTTGTAATATAGTTGTAAGTATACAAATACAATTTAACTGTTACAACATAGGTGATAAAATTGCATTCAGCACCACTGCGTCCAAACTTTGGCAAAGTGCACTCAGAAAACGCAATTTATATCCAACTCAAAGATCTGATGCTGAGTGGAATTGCCTTGTGTCTTGTATATAATAACTAACTATGTGGAGCTCTGTTAAACAAGTTTGCTTATAAGCAATACCCGTAAATAGACTGAACAACTATGATCTTGGATCGTGAAATATTTTCTTGTTTCGTGAAATATTCATCTTAACAAGAAAATATTTATAAAATATATATATATATATATATATTAAAGTGGTCCCTGATTGTACTCAAATCTCTTCGTTAGACCACTTGCTTAAACACGTTCTCATTTAAAATATTAAAATACACACATACATATATATCACACCTGCAATGGACGACCTACGATCTGACAGAAAAGATTAAAAATTTAGATTTTTCCTTAAATTAAAAATCAACTACTCTTGTTGCTAACATGTTCATATTATGTATCGCTTTTTCTTCCACTTAACAGATGCCTTCCACATCGATAGCTTTATACATGCGCAATATTTTTCAGGAGGGTCCATCATGCAAATAAAACAATTTATTTTATTGAAAAATCGATGTCTTATTCCCTAACTTTTGAGGGAATAAATGAACGGACAAGGGGTTCAATCTTGCCCCTTTTTAGGTGCCGAACAAGCTCCATCGTTAATTTGAGATATTGACAAGGTAAATTTCTATTCATAATGAGCATGAGGATAAAAAAAAAGATTTTTTTCCCCATAAACTTTAAGGTATTGCTTAGCGGAAAAAAAAACTTCAAGGTATTACATGTGTTAAATGTGCTAAACATCACCTAGAACACTTGTATTAATGTACACATGCATTATATGTAAAGAAAAAAAATAGAGAATTCATTTTTAATTGACAAGATTACAAAAAATATAAATATAAATAATTTGTGAAGCAAACTTTTTACCACACCTGCACTCTGTTTCCATATTGGCTTGCAGATTCAACGCTTGATTAGAATGTTCAAGTTCTTCGAGGAACTAATCCGTGTAAATATATATCCATTCTAATATATCAACTGCTATATACTGTTGAAATATGAGAATTTTTTTATCATAGAATGCACCAATTTGGTAAGCAAGAATCCGTACCTGGCAAAAAAGAACCATATCCACAGGGGAACTCCCAAAAGACAATATCCATTATAAAGCACCTCATACACTATCAAAGATCACTGAAAAGGTGCTACATGGTGAAGGGAGAGTATGCAAATTTCATATACTTTTTTGTAAGTTACTCGGTTCCGGTTACAGGGACTTTTGCATACAAAGAATTCTCTCTGTATCTCCGGGGAAGGAAGAAACGGCCGCCAAATTGTTGCTGCAAGAATATGATGAAAACAAAGAGCACACCAACACAACAGATACCAATATCCCAAATCGTTGAGTAATAATCCATTCTAGGATTGGCGTATATATAAGTGAAGGCCCAGGAAGAACCACGAGACCTGTAAAGATCATATGCATGTGGTAACAGGCGAAGTAGTGTCGTCCCTACATAGAAGGAATGGGCCAGAGCCTTTACAGTGGAGTCGCAGAATAAGTTGAATAATATTTGGGGAAGCAAAATAACATCCAGGACCAAGCCAGCAAATGACTTGAGTTCTCCCAGTAAAGATATTTGTGTGCTGTTGGCATATTTAAACCCCAGAAGGTCGTCAATGTTCATGGCAGGCTTTGTCAACATATGGACAAACCAAGCAATTAACCCACCACCAATGTACAGTGGTAGAGATAAATAAAGGACCTTTTTATCGGAAACCCACAGATTCTTTAGGCTCTCTCCCCCAATTCTAGCAGACCAGGTTAACTGGAGAAGACGGAACTCCATGAGGAAAGCTATCATTGTTATCACCCTCACCAACACCTCATTTACCTCAAGCCATCCATCAGTCCCACTAAAGACATTCTGCCGCATATGATTTGACAAGAACATGGCTTCAAAATTCAACAATAGTGGAATCATGTGTGCCAAAGTTAAAATAACAAGCATCACGACTGAAATAAAAGGAAGCACATCTGGATGCTTATACACATAAAATAGCTGCAAACCAACAAAGATACAAGCAAGTGTATTGGAAAATAGAACCACGGTGATCTCCAAATCCATTCTCCATAATGATTGTTTAGCTCGGTAAGCGTAAACAGAATTTGAGTGAAACTTGAGATTGTCAAAGTATTGAGGGTCTACCTTGCTTCGAGTGCTTTGGATCATTCCTTTCACATTGCCACCATCCTTGGCATTCAGCGGAGGGTATTCAGCAGTAATAACAATTTCACAATCTAAGGAATTATTATTCTTTATCTCATTGTGTGAGGAAAGATGCCTACAACCTATCATGCATAGAAATCCAGTATAAGCATCATATATTCCTTCAGCCGAGATGACTACAGAAGGCTTTGATGGATCTTCAACACCCAACTTGAAGTTGGGACTATTCTTGAAGCTCAGAACATAACTAATATTCATCATACTGCTTCTACTCTGATTCCCATTAACCACAGGTATAGTCTGGTCACCAACACGTTGATGTTGCTCATAAAATTTGTCACCCACAGATAAGGGAGATGAATAACCCCATGCTGTATGCCCTTTCTTATTTCTCACTATCATGTCAAATCTCATATCAGACGTATGCCCATCAGGGTAAGTCTTCCCTTTTCTTTCGGCTTTGATCTTTTTCATGCAAATTTTCTCGACATTTTGATATTCATCATAGCTATATTTTAAAGCATTAAATCTTGGCTGTCTATTTTCTTGGCTCCGTAAAGAGACTCTATCAAAGTAACCAGACTCATTAACCATTTTGTTACTCCACATCTGGCCAACAATGATACTCCTGTTTCTCAGCGAAAACCTAGCAGGCACTCTCAAGATCAACCTTATCGAACAATCTCCAACTGAACCCTTACTTAAAGACTCAGTAGCATTAACAATCTGACAAGCAACCAAGTCCATATGCTTCTTCACCCCATCCCACGCACCTTCAGCAACAAGTGTGGTACTTGGATCAAATGGTAAGTGAAAACTACTCCAACTAGAATTGGACAACTTTAACATATACCGAACTCTCCCATTATCCAAACACTCAACCTCATCAAAATCCATATAAGTGGGCACAATCTCACTACCCCCACCAAGAACTTTACAATTACCAGCACCACAATCATCCGAATAAACCAATTCAATTCTACCACTATCCTTAACCACCAAACACACCTCCCTACTCGTCTCAAAACCAAGAGAAACACTTGACAACTTATCATACTCACTAAAAACCCCATTCCTTTTCTCACTCTCAATCATCGTATAATTATACCCCCTCGTCGAAATACCCAAGATCTCAATCCCTTTAAGATAATCTTTATCACCCACATTACCCAAACTACGCAATGTACCATTAACAAAACTATTCATAATACTCGAAACATTCAAATAATCAAGATTTAAAACAACATTAACATCGCGTAAATAACTAACCCCGGAACCAACCATACACATCTTCCCAGAAACAGAATTCCAAAACCCATGTAGCTTAAACACAGCTTGACTAGGCATAATCGGAATTTTCGGGGCCCGATAACTAACCATCCTCAATTGTCTCCTAAACACACCAATTCCACGCTTACCCTTCAAAACCAATTTCCCCTCAACTTCAAAAATGTAATCATTCTCCGTATCAAACACAAAACGGGTTCGAAACGAAGCGAAACCGCTAGGCCTCTTTCCCGCCAAAAACGAATTCCGGTGGCCAAGAATCTCAGTTCTGCCGGAGAAAATGGCGGAGGGTAAATCAAGAGTGAGGTTGGTGAGGTGAGCAGAAGGGGTTCCTGGAACGACGTCGTTGCAGTGTTTAGCATAAGGGATTTGTCGAAAAGTAGGTGTGATTGTGTGTGAATTGACACTGAGTGTGAAGATTAGGAAGATTAAGAGATGGGTTGGGGAGAATTTGTGGGAATTAAGAAGGTTTATATGAACAAAATTAGCCCTAGATTTTGGGGGAGATGGAGAAATCTTCATAACTGAGGGAGCTATGCTTAGTACCAAGCTCAAGATGTGATCTTGGGCATACAAATATTCAACCCTTTGCCTAGCTTTCATAAAATAAATTAAATCTCTTTATATAAAATTATTACTATATATTTAATCAATTATTTGTATGAATTTAATGTTCAAATTAACTTTCCTAAATTAAATATTTATAAACAAACTCGGTAAAATAATTATTATAAATATTATTATATGAAATTGTTTTATTACTTATAATTTCATGCAAGGTAAAGAGTTTTTACGTAGGAAATTTTTCTAACCAAATACTTTAAAATCACGATTTTAATATTTTTTTTACCACATTTAATTGTACCGATGAAAAGATCATGTAGAAACAAATATATGTACAAAAATTTATATAATTACATGTTAAAAATATGATTATTTTAATATTATAAGTTATATATATTTTGAAATAGTTATATAATGATTTAGATTTTATATTCAATTATGATTTAAAATTATATTATATACAATACAAAATTATATCAACTCGATATACATACTAATTATTACGTAATCTTTCCATCTATACAGTTAAATTTGTAATAAATTGTTAAATACATGAATTTCAAGATCGCTTAGATAGAAAAATAATTTAAAGTGTCATGTAAATTCTCTTTTCTCATTTATTAAATATAATATAATTTTATGATTATAAATTTCACTAATTAAAATTATTATATTACCATTTTCACCTTAAAATAATTTGTTAAATAATTTTATATCCTTCAAATTACTCGAGAGAAAATGTCAAAAATGATGTGAGATGAGAAGTTAAGCATAAATTTATAAATTTTAAATTTACTAAGAATATAATATTAAATAAAATTCGTGATTTTGTTGAATAATGATTTAAGTTGTTTTATATTTTGTTTAGAGAAGTGATACTTGTCATAAATTTATTTTTAAAATATTTTTCAATATTATGTATTATGTACTAAATGACTCTAATTTAATTAATAATAATAAATTCTTTTATATTCACATAAATGTTAATAATTAAACTATTTCATAACATTTGGAAATAATTTTTGAAACAAATTTGAGACATTTAACTTTACTCTTTTATTTTACTACTTGATTTTATATATTGTTGGTAATCTTATATTTATTGTTTTAATACTTTTACATGATATTATGTGGCGTTTTTGTTATTTATATTTATGTTCTTTTTTAATATTGTTCTTATAATTGTTTTCTAATATTATTATTTTTTATTATTACTGTAATTGTTTTTACTACATTTTAATACTTATGCTCTTTTTATTTTAGTTATTTTTAAGTTTAAGATATATTTAGAAAAATCATTTTTTATTTACGATGGAGTTAAAATTTATATATATCTCAGCTATTCTAAACTTTTCTATGAGTGAGATATATTGCATATATTTTATTCAATTTAATTTTTAAATACTAATTTTTTAAATTTTATAATTTGGATAAAGGTAAAAAAAAAGGTCTGAAATTTTATCGATGATGAGATATGTTCGAAAATATTATACCTTTGTGATGGACATGGATAAAGAAGAGGCGTCACTCTTTAAAAATATGTGAAAAAATTTATTATGACTAATTGAAATGTTGTATAATACTACATTTTTTCTTCTTTGTCAATACTATTTTTAACATTTTGTGTTAATTACTTATTATATCCCAAACTTTTAAACATGTTTAACAATTTTCTTTGGTTGATCAATAATTTTAACCATATATAACATTTTTTGATTGTTGATCGATAGGATTAATATCAACCATCTAGATCACGAGCTTATTTTGACATATATTTTCTTAAAAGTACAAAACGATCGATTACTTTTAATGATATTTTATTAGTTTGTGATTGGTGACCTCAAGTAAGAGAGTAAGAACACATACGCGAACGCTCTTAAGTTCGAGCACAAATTCCGGTAAAATGTAGTAGTAAATTTTAACGTTGGAGTTTAACTTAAAAGAAGTTTCATAAGCTCTATTTCAACTCTGAAACTAATTCGAATCAATTATATTTGATATAAATAAATTTAAAATGATAACTTAATTTGACCAAATATGTAAAAAATAAATGTCTTCATATTATTCTAATAATTAACTATGCTAATTGGGATTTGAGTTTTTTTTAATATTGAGCGTCAAATTTGAGAGATGTCTCAACTTATTACATGTGTTCTCCTTTTTTAAGATGTCCGCGTACTATATATTTGTGTAATGATATCTTTCTACTTTGAAAGATATTTTATATAATTAATTAGAAATTCTTTTCTCATTTCAGAAATATGAATAATTAAATTAATTAATATTGGAAAATTTGAAAATTTATTGAATTTCTAATAATCTAGACAATCAAAGTTCTGGGAGAATATAAAGCGCATGAGAACGAGTTAAGTTTTACAATGAAAGATAATTATGAATTCGTTTTATATAAACGAATAAGAAAATTATAAGTAATGCAATTATAATTCTAATGGAAAGTTCGATCCTGGTTGTTAGGAATGCAAACACTGATGATTGTCAGAGAATACTAAACAGAGTTTATACTGACGTCATCAGAGTTTAAGGAAGCTGTCGGTCAGAGTTTACTCTATCAGAGAATACTCAATCAGAGTTTACTCTAACAGAGAATGCTCGAATCAGAGAATGACAAACCGACAGAGTTTAGCTTCAGAGTCTACCAGAAAAGGAAACAGACAAATCAGAGTCTGATTTGGATAGTAAGAAGGAATTCAAGTACAAGTCTAATTACCTTATTAAATCTATTCTTATCATAATCTGTTTTGTAATTGTATTTGTAGCTGTGTCTATATAAACACAGAGATAGGTTATAATTCAATGTCGAATTCATAAAAAGCAGTATCTTGTAACCTAGCAGCTCTTAAGAACATTATTTTCTTGAGAGAGTTTTGTATTCGAGATCATTATTAATACAAAACAGTATTCCATTCAACATACTTGTATTCATAATCGATTTACAGGCACTATTACATTCAACCCCCCTTTTGTAATAGATTGATTATTCTGGGAAACAATTGGTATCAGAGCGGACAGTAAATTTCAACTCAAAAGATCAAATAATCATGTCTGGAAGCAAGTATGAGAGCATCAGAATTCCAATATTGAAGAAGGCTGAATACCCTACATGGAGGGTGAAGATGATGATGTTCTTAGAAGCAACTGATCCTGATTACTGATAGAATATATTTTTATATATATTCTATAGGATTTTTTATTCTCATATTTAATTGTATTTTGCATTAATTGGATATTTATTTAATAGATTTTAATGTTTTATTGCAGAAAAGATAGAATTCCTATACTTGGAAGGATTTGGGCTTAAAGAGCTATTTTGGAGACAAAATAATAGAAAATTCGTATTTATTGGGCTACACGTGCTGCATACACTGTTTGGGCCATATCTCGAGTTCTAGAAGTCAGAATTGGACCATCTTACAGTCCATGCGAAGCTTATGGAATTTTCTTTATTTCAGAGGTGGTCCAACAAGCAGAATCCAACTGGAGAAGCCCAGAAACTGAGGAGGAAACAGACCTACGAATTTTAGTTAGAGAATCCTATTCAATTTAGGAAGCCTATTTGTTTTGGGCTTTAATCATTAAAATACTATTATTATTATGATTATTAGGAAAAAATATCAATTAGTTTTATATAGAGGAGAGATACAATAGGTACAGTTATTCTTTTACTTTCGCTTGCTAGCTAGGGTTTTTCTTCATCTCTCTTCCATAGCATACAATTTTTCTTCATTAATATATTCAAGGTACTCTTTTATATTCTCTTGTTTTAATATATGTTTTACATGGCTTTCTTAATAGTTTTTATTGTTTTTACTTCTATCATGAGTGAGTAGTTTCATTCTAGGGCGCAAAGGGAAAGCCATGTTTGCACCATAACTATGTTTTATTTTTATTAGTAGTTTAATGGGTCATGGGTAATTCCAATCGATATGTTTAAATATTTAATTTATGTAATTGGCCAATATCATAGATTATTTCATGCAAATAAGAGTAATAGATCGAGAGATTTTACTCATTAGAGGCATACATACGATTAGCTGAATGAATGTGAGTGCGAGAGCATCATTGGATTTTTGAGAGCGTTAATGCTTGAGAGAGATTAACAATTGCTCTAGTTATTCGACCTATTGAATTGCTATATTTATATAACTGATTTTGGTGTAAGCATGGTGAACCTGAATCGCCCTAGACTTTTAGTTAATTGAATTCATATAAATTTAATTTGCATTCTTTAGTTAGTAAAAATTCTCAATCGTCGTTTTATTCTGGAAACAATTCATAATAATTAGATTAAATTTCTTAGAACCCGTCTCCTTGTGGATTCGACCCGTACTTGCTAGTCTCTGCTAATAACAGACACCGTGCACTTGCGGTATTATAAAATAAAACGCATCAAGTTTTTGGCGCCGCTGCCGGGGAGACGGCTAGTTTCTATAATTTTTAGTTTAGTTATTTAAATTGTTTCCTTGTCTCATTGGAACTTTAGTTCCAACTGAGACCGATTTTACTGTTTTCCTTGTTTAGTTGTTCATGCCCAGGTCTACAGGAGACGCAGATACTACTCCCCTTAGTCTTGAATTTGAGCAAACTATACAACAGTTCATCGACAAACGAAAGAAGGGAAAACAACAAAAGATCATCCACTCAAAGATTAAAATGGCTGACCTTCCTTTTAAATCTTTGAAAAACTATTCGCAGCCCTCTCCGGGTGGTGTGCCTATTGGCCTTCCTATGCCAGCTATTCAAGCAGCAAACTTCGAGATCAAACCGGCGTTGCTCAGTATGATCCAACAGAATCAGTTTGCTGGTCTTCCTTCTGAAGACCCTACACTTCATCTGCAAAGGTTTCAACAACTTTGCTCTACTATCAAACATCAGGGTGTCACTACAGATCAGTTGAAAGTCATGTTGTTTGGGTTTTCTCTTCGAGATAAAGCTCAAAAATGGCTGAATGATATTAATGTCACTGAATGGGATGCAATTGCTCAAGCCTTCCTAACTGAGTATTTTCCTCCTAATAAAACTGATGAGTTGGTTGACAAGATGACAACTTTTAAACAAGAATATGGTGAGTCTCTTAGGGATTCTTGGGAAAGATTCAAAGACATTCAACGTTCGTGCCCTCACCATGGTCTTGAGAAATGGTTTCTGCTTAAACGCTTTTACAATGGTCTCGACCCTGAAACAAAGAGTATGGTTGATAATGCTGCAGGTGGTGTATTTTTAGATAAAGGTGTTGAAGATGGGTATGCTTTTCTTGCAAATTTGGCTGCTAATCACTTTAATAATTCAAGAGCACCCAAGAAGGGAGGTAAACTTGAAGTTGATGCTTATTCTTTATTGTCATCTCAAATTACTGCATTAACTCAAGAGATTCATTCATTGAAGACTACACAGTCTCTTACTCCTCCCATGAGCATTAATGCACTGTCATCTATGGCTCCTATTAATAATGCTTTTTGTGAAGTGTGTGGAATTCAAGGCCATTTTGGTAACGATTGTTCCTACAATGTTCAAAATTCACAAAATTTTCAGATGGAACAAGCAAATGCTTTCCAACAGAGGCAACAGTACAATCTGTACTCTAACACTTACAATCCAGGGTGGAGGGAACATCCAAACTTCTCTTACAGAAATAATAATGCTCAGAATCCTCCTCTTCCTAATCAGCAGCAACAATATCAACAAGCATATCAGCATGCTCCACAACAACAATTCAAGCCTCCTCAAGGACATATGAATCCTCCTGGATTTCAGAAACCTCTTCAACAACATGTTCCTCAAGCAAGCCAAGTTGCGCAACCTGATCAAACGAATGAGATGTTGAAAATGCTGATGCAAGAGATTAAAGAATTGAAGGTTCATAACAAGATGATGGAGACTCAGATTGCCCAATTGGCTAGCTCTTCAAATACAAGACAACTTGGCTCTTTACCTTCGCAACCAACTCAACCAAAGGAGAATGTGAATGCCATCGCTCTTAGAAGTGGTCTGACATATAATGGTCCTCCAATGCCTAATGATGATGTGGTCATTGCGAAAGAAAAGGAAAACACCCAAGATGACAATGTAGATGAAGCCGTTGATCCAGCAAAAGAAAGTGGAACTGAAGGAAGCAAGAAAGTTAATGATGAGAATGCTACTAATGCTCCTCCACCAATTGTGCCTAAGCTGCCATTCCCTAGCAGGATGAACAAAACTAAGGTAGATCAACAATTTGGTAAATTTATGACACTTGTCAAAAATCTTGAGGTAACTGTTCCTTTTACTGATTTAATTTCTCAAGTTCCATCATATGCAAAGTTTTTAAAGGATATTCTTACAAAGAAAAGATCTTTTGGCGAGGTGGAGACAGTAGCTTTTACTGAAGAGTGTAGTGCTGTTTTACAAAATAAGTCTCCACCTAAACTTAAAGATCCTGGTAGTTTTTCGATCCCATGTCATTTAGGTGCATTGTTTATTGACAAAGCTTTATGTGACTTAGGCGCTAGCGTCTCTGTCATGCCTCTTTCAATTTTTCAAAAATTAAACATGGGAGAATTGAAATGCACACAAATGACATTGCAAATGGCAGACCGTTCTATAAAATACCCACTTGGTATTTTAGAGGATGTGCCTGTTAGGGTTGGAAAATTCTATATCCCTGTAGACTTTGTAGTGTTGGACATGGAGGAGGATACCCAAATACCCATCATTTTGGGTAGGCCATTCCTCTGTACTGCAGGTGCTGTTATTGATGTTAAAAACGGGACTCTTACTTTAAGTGTTGGTGATGATAAAATTTCTTTTACTCTAACCTCTGCTCTTAAGTCCCCTATGCTTGAGAATACTTGTTGCAGGATTGATGTCATAGATGAAATCGTCAATGACGAGCTACCTCAGCTATTATTGGATGACCCACTGGAAGCTATTCTTATGTTGAAAGCTTCAGAAGGAGATGGGAATGCTGAAGTTGATTCTTTAATCCTTGAGTTAGATGGTAAAGCTAATCCGAATAATTGTGAGGTAACATACACTATCACTTCTAGTGATAAACCTCAGGTAAAGAAACCAGAGTTAAAACCTCTACCATCTAATCTTAAATATGTGTTTCTTGATGATGATGAGTCTTGTCCTGTGATTGTTAGCTCAATACTTGATGATAATCAAATTTCTAAACTTCTTACTGTGTTACGTATGCATAAAAAGGCAATTGGGTACAGTATTAATGATCTTAAAGGGATTAGCCCAGACTTTTGCATGCATAGAATAAATCTTGATGAGGATCATAAGCCTTACATACAGGGACAACGTCGCTTGAACCCTAATATGCAAGAGGTAGTTAAAAAGGAAGTGCTTAAATTACTTGATGCGGGCATCATTTACCCAATTTCTGATTCAAAATGGGTAAGCCCAGTTCAAGTAGTCCCTAAGAAAGGAGGGACAACGGTGGTTAAAAATGACAAAAATGAATTAATCCCTACTAGAGTTGTCACAGACTGGCGGATGTGTATTGATTATCGTAGGTTGAACACCGCCACTAAAAAAGATCATTTTCCTCTCCCATTCATAGATCAAATGCTTGAAAGACTTGCTAAACATAAGTTCTTTTGTTACTTGGATGGGTATTCAGGGTTCTTTCAGATCCCTATTCACCCAGATGATCAAGAGAAAACTACATTCACTTGTCCATATGGTACATTTGCTTATCGTAGAGTACCCTTTGGATTATGCAATGCCCCTGCTACTTTTCAGCGTTGCATGACAGCCATATTTTCTGATTTCATTGAGTCTATTATGGAAGTATTTATGGATGATTTCAGTGTTTATGGTTCTGATTTTGATATATGTTTACATAATCTTTCAAAAGTGCTAAAACGATGTGAAGAGGTAGATTTGGTCTTAAATTGGGAAAAATGCCACTTCATGGTCAATGAAGGAGTGGTACTTGGTCATCTTATTTCTGACCGTGGCATCCAAGTTGACAAAGCAAAAATTGAGGTGATCGAAAAACTTCCTCCTCCTATTAATGTCAAAGGAGTTAGGAGTTTCTTGGGTCATGCGGGGTTTTATCGTCGCTTTATAAAAGATTTTTCAAAAATTGTAAAACCCCTCACTCAATTATTGCTTAAGGATGCCACATTTGAGTTTACTGATGAGTGTCTAAAATCTTTTTACAGGATAAAGGAAGCTTTGATAAGTGCACCAATCATACAACCTCCAGATTGGAATCTTCCATTCGAAATTATGTGTGATGCTAGCGATTATGCTATTGGAGCAGTCCTTGGTCAAAGGAAAGATAAGGTGTTGCATGCAGTCTATTATGCAAGTAAAACCTTGGATGCAGCTCAGGTGAATTATGCTACTACCGAGAAAGAACTTCTCGCTGTTGTCTATGCTCTGGATAAGTTTCGTACTTACCTCATTGGTTCCAAAGTCATTGTTCACACTGACCATTCTGCGTTGAAATATCTCTTGGCCAAGAAAGAGGCAAAACCGAGGCTTATTCGATGGATTCTACTTCTGCAAGAGTTTGATCTGGAAATAAAAGACAAGAAAGGTGCTGAGAATGTGGTTGCAGACCATCTTTCACGATTGCGGTTCAAATCTGCTCTTACATCAGACACTCATATTGATGACTCTTTTCCTGATGACCACCTATTTGCTATCGCTACTGCAACTCCTTGGTATGCGGACTTTGCAAATTTCTGTGTTAGTGGATCTCATCCTCCTGATTTAACTTATCAGCAACGAAAGAAGTTTTATCATGATGCTAAACAATACTTCTGGGATGATCCTTTCTTGTATCGAAAGTGTGCTGATAATATCTTTCGTAGATGTATCCCAGAATTTGAAGTAAATGAAATTCTTCGCCATTGTCATTCCCTTGCATGTGGAGGCCACCATGGTCCTTCTAAAACTGCTGCAAAGGTACTCCAGTCTGGTTTTTATTGGCCTTCTTTGTTCAAAGATGCTCGTGCTTTTTGTTTGGCTTGTGATGCATGCCAAAGAACGGGTAACATTTCTAAACGCCATGAGATGCCACTAACCGGTATTCTAGAGGTGGAAATATTTGACGTATGGGGAATTGATTTCATGGGACCCTTCCCAACTTCTTGTGGTAATAAATACATTCTAGTCGCTGTCGACTATGTCTCCAAGTGGGTTGAGGCTATTGCATCGCCAACAAATGATTCTAATGTTGTCATGAAACTTTTCAAGAAGATCATTTTTCCACGCTTTGGTGTTCCACGGACTGTGATAAGTGATGATGGTTCGCATTTTCACCAACGTCAATTTCAAACTCTCTTGAAGAAGTATGGTGTTACACAGAAGGTTGGCCTAGCTTATCATCCTCAAACAAGTGGCCAAGTAGAAGTTTCAAATCGTCAAATTAAAAGCATCCTAGAGAAAGTGGTAGCAAAATCTAGAAAAGATTGGTCTCTGAAGTTAGATGATGCTTTGTGGGCATATCGAACAGCCTATAAGACCCCTATTGGAACTACTCCGTACATGTTGGTCTATGGTAAGGCATGTCATCTGCCAGTTGAACTTGAACATCGTGCTTTTTGGGCTATAAAGGAGCTTAATATGGATTTAAAGGCTGCGGGAAAGGCAAGACTTCTTCAACTTAACGAATTAGATGAACTTCGTTTCAATGCTTATGACAATTCTAAGCTTTACAAAGAGAGAACAAAGAAAATGCACGATAAAATGATCCAAAGACGAGATTTTCATGTCGGTGACAAGGTCCTGTTATTTAATTCGAGACTTCGACTCTTTCCAGGAAAGCTAAAATCTAGATGGTCGGGACCTTTCACTGTAACTGAAGTAAAATTTTATGGTGCTATTGAGATAATGGGGCAAGATGGAAGCAAATTTAAGGTCAATGGTCAACGTCTGAAATTGTACGTGGATGGAGCATTTATTGGGAGAATAGAGGCGATTCGTCTCGACAATCCCTCTGTGGTGCTTTAAATCGAGGTAAAGAGTCAAGCTAATGACTCTAAAGTAGCGCTTCTTGGGAGGCAACCCAAGGTAATTTATTATATAATATTTTTTGCATTTTTTTTTAGGTGGCTAGTTTTTTTTTTGTTTTTTGTTTTTTTTTTATTATTTTTTTTTACTCCCTCAAGATGCCTTGATAATTTTGATGTGAAGTGTTTCAGGTAGAAAGTTACTTTTTTTTTCGCTCAGAAAAAATAAAAGAAAAAAAAATCGAGGATGCTAATTGGGCGGTGCAATTTGCTGCCTGCGGTGCGAGTGAAATCTGTTAACACAAATTGAATACAGGATTAAATACACAAATTGAATGCGGGGACAGAGGTGTCACTGCCCGTGGTGTCATGTCGACTGCTCGCGGAGTGACCATCCGCTGGATGGAATTGCACTACTAAATATGTACATTAATTTGTGTGATTTGTGTTTACTAATCCTATTATTTATTTATTTTATTTATTAGACTTATGTTTTTGTGTTGAAATATATGTATACTTCTTACTTATATTATTATTATTATTATTATTAGTACCTTTATTTTATTATTTTATATTATATATTCACTTTTATTTTATTTTATTATTATTATATATTTCATTATTATATTTTTTCTTTATTTTGTATATTATTATTACTCTATATGTATATTTATATTTTTGTATAATATTATTATTATTACTTTTTATATATTTGTATATTACTAATATTTAAGTTTTTTTTTCTTTTCTTTGTACTATAGATTATTTATTTTTGTATACTATTCAATTTTTTTTTAGTAATATCATATTATATATATAAAAAAAACAAAAAATTGTTGTGTACGTAATGTTTAACAAATTATTTAGGTTTTGAAGAATATGTATATTTTGTTAATGTACATATAATGGTGTAGCCTCCAGCGTCCATGCTCTGTTCAACACTTCCACCGTCTAGTCAAGTCCGACTTTAATTTGATAACAATTCCTTGTCAAATCATCTCTATTTATACAGGTACATAGCACCAGTCTCAGCTTATTTCTCCGCTTCTCCTTTCTCTCTGTTGCACTTAAACGAAGACATAAACCCAGTCATATCACCTATTATTTCGATTACTGCTACATTAAGAATAGTACTTACCGAACAGTCCGGTTCCTGTATTTACAAATTGCATCTGCGTAAGAGACTGGGTATTCTGTTTCATTCATCGTTCATTGTTATGGCTCGTCAACATGTGTCTTCATCTCCTATCAGAAAGAAAAGAAAACAGAGTTGTGCACCAAACACAGTTGTTTCTCAGAAGTTTCCTACAGTCAAGACAGTTGGGGACACACAACGGACTCTCTATGCCGTATTATCTAAACGCCCGGTTTTTCCAAATAAGTATGTTGATGGTTTTTGTCTTATAGATTTGAATATAGACGATGAACTACCTCGTAGGCTTGCTAGAATTGGATGGAACGACCTATTAGAGATGGATGACCCCTCATATGGTACTCTTACCTGTGAGTTTCTGAGCTCGTTTACAATCACTAGTGAGGGCTTGTTATCCTTCCGCCTGGCCAACAAGAATCACGAGATTACAAAAGCTGAATTGGCTAGTATGTTTGGCTGGCGGTTAGTAGAACAACAACAACTTCCCTCAGATTATGCTACTCCTTTTTGGCTCAAAATCACAGGACTGCCTAATACTCAGAGATATGTTGCTCAAAGTGCCTGCTCTTCAGATATCATTAGCCCCTGCTATCGTTATTTTGCTCGTCTTCTTTCATATACTATATATGGTCGTGCTGAGTGCAATAACAGGATTCAAACAGGCGAGCTTGCTTTGTTGTACTATTTTGATGCAGGAATCCCCGTAGATTGGACGAGTCTGTTAATTGAACGATTTCTTTATCAAGCTAAACGGCTTAAAGGTGCTCTTGTGATGGGAGGTTTCATTACCCGAATCGCTGAGGAGTTGGAAATTTTTGATCGTGAAACAACTAATCTTAAAGCTGTGGATGGTTGGCCATCGACGCTTAATGCTGAGTATCTCATTAGCATGCATCTGTTGCGGCGTGATAAAAAATATTTTTCTGTGGTACCACACAAACGTGCTTTAGTGTTATCTCCGGAAGTTGTTGAACCGGTTCTAACTCTTGAGCAGCAAGTTGCGGAGTTGAAGGAGAATCAAGTTCAAATAATGGAAGCTCAAGTACGGATGGAGAAACAATTGGCTGATATATCTGCTTCTATCGCGAGATACTTTTCACACCATTCACCTTGACCTTAGGGGAGTTTTCTTTTCTTATCTTTGTAGTATGGTTTTATTTTGTTTTAGTTATAGAAATTTTTTTGTTTTTGTTTTGCGTTAAATTGTTCATTGAGGACAATGAACCGCTTAAGTGTGGGAAGGTGTTCTTAATGTCAAAAAAAAAATCCAAAAAAAAAATTATATATGATAAAATCCAAAAAAATTAGAAAATTTTAAAAATCTTTTGTATATTGCCTCGTCTCAAAGTGTGTTAATAAGGATAAGTACACATACTTGTAGATTTATTTTGCATGATTAGTTTATATGTCAATTCTATTATATTCATTTGATATATGATGATTCCTTGTATGTGCTTGCAAAATTATTAAACTTGAAATGCATCTTTGTTAATTTTAATAAGTACTGAAGCATGCTTTCACCTTGTGAGATCTTGAGCCTAATTTGTGATTGATACATCTTTACATCAATCAATTTTTTTCTTGTGTGATGTTCATCATATAGCCTGTTGTTCTAGAACTTGTTTTAAACCATATTAAAATTACATGATATTTGTATGCATGAAAATGATAAAGGCACTAGGATTAACCACGTTTATCCAAACAGTACCCATGAGTTATATCCTTAGTGAGCCCCTTTGAGCTTATATCCGTTTTATTCAAATATCACCACTCTAAAATTCTTGAGCCTATTTATTTATTCTTGTTTTGATTTACTAGTAGAGCATTTTGATTTGTTTGAGGGCTGGTGAATATCTAGTGTGGGGATTTCTCTGTTAAAGTGTTATTATTTGGTGGGAATTGATATGAGGAGGAAGAAAGAAAAAAAAAATACTCTCAATGAAAAAAAAAGTCAAAAAAAAAAGTGCTCCTTTGAGATCAATGGGTGGCAAGTGCAATGTCATATGAAAGGGACGATCCATGTACATGTGCTGGTATTAAGTGCAATTGTACTAGAAATTAAGAATGAGATTATCTCTTATTTTTTTATTTCTTGGTGACTTTTCACTGCCCTTGATTATTGGAGAAACACTTGAGATTGAAAAAAAAATGATAAGAAGCTGATTCGAAGAGAGTTTTTGTTCATTGTTGTTACAATATGGAAGTGGGAAAGTACATTTGTGCTTTGGGGTTTAATGTTTGTGAAAGCCTGATCAACTTTTACATGATCTAATTTTCATGTTGAGTGCTTTAATTAAGAATGAACAATATGCTCTATTAGTTTGTCAAGTTAGCCACTTGTTAGCCTTTTTCTTGATTCCCTACCATGTACCTTAACCTTGTTACAACCTTAACGAAGACCTTTTGATTTGTGCATACATATATACAAAGTAATGAAGATTTAGTGGACAACCAAGCCTATGGTAGCACATGACTATATTGATTGAACTTGAGTGATATACTTACACCTAAACACTTGTGTGATTTGAGAGTTATGTGAGCTTTCTATCCAGAGCATGTTACTTATTAAATGCGACATTGATGTTTATTTCATGATACTTTTGTCTATCTAGACAATGTGTGCATACTTGGATAGTTGTGTGTAAATGGATGCTCTAAGTAGAAAGACTTATTTTTCTAAATTGTGTAATTGGGTTTACATGTGTGGAGTACTATGATATGTTGCATACTTGAGACTTGGCAGAAAAAAATGGATTTTGTGGGTAGATTCACTATAAACCCTCACGAGACAAAACTCGTCCTACTAGGGCTGCCTAGGGGTTTAACGGCTTGTTGCATATGCTCAATGCAATCGTGCCATCTACGAAAGTGGTGTTAGTTAGTTAGAATTTAGTTTTTAGTTCTTTTATTTGCCGAGGACGTGCAAATATTCAGTGTGGGGATGTTTGATAGAATATATTTTTATATATATTCTATAGGATTTTTTATTCTCATATTTAATTGTATTTTGCATTAATTGGATATTTATTTAATAGATTTTAATGTTTTATTGCAGAAAAGATAGAATTCCTATACTTGGAAGGATTTGGGCTTAAAGAGCTATTTTGGAGACAAAATAATAGAAAATTCGTATTTATTGGGCTACACGTGCTGCATACACTGTTTGGGCCATATCTCGAGTTCTAGAAGTCAGAATTGGACCATCTTACAGTCCATGCGAAGCTTATGGAATTTTCTTTATTTCAGAGGTGGTCCAACAAGCAGAATCCAACTGGAGAAGCCCAGAAACTGAGGAGGAAACAGACCTACGAATTTTAGTTAGAGAATCCTATTCAATTTAGGAAGCCTATTTGTTTTGGGCTTTAATCATTAAAATACTATTATTATTATGATTATTAGGAAAAAATATCAATTAGTTTTATATAGAGGAGAGATACAATAGGTACAGTTATTCTTTTACTTTCGCTTGCTAGCTAGGGTTTTTCTTCATCTCTCTTCCATAGCATACAATTTTTCTTCATTAATATATTCAAGGTACTCTTTTATATTCTCTTGTTTTAATATATGTTTTACATGGCTTTCTTAATAGTTTTTATTGTTTTTACTTCTATCATGAGTGAGTAGTTTCATTCTAGGGCGCAAAGGGAAAGCCATGTTTGCACCATAACTATGTTTTATTTTTATTAGTAGTTTAATGGGTCATGGGTAATTCCAATCGATATGTTTAAATATTTAATTTATGTAATTGGCCAATATCATAGATTATTTCATGCAAATAAGAGTAATAGATCGAGAGATTTTACTCATTAGAGGCATACATACGATTAGCTGAATGAATGTGAGTGCGAGAGCATCATTGGATTTTTGAGAGCGTTAATGCTTGAGAGAGATTAACAATTGCTCTAGTTATTCGACCTATTGAATTGCTATATTTATATAACTGATTTTGGTGTAAGCATGGTGAACCTGAATCGCCCTAGACTTTTAGTTAATTGAATTCATATAAATTTAATTTGCATTCTTTAGTTAGTAAAAATTCTCAATTGTCGTTTTATTCTGGAAACAATTCATAATAATTAGATTAAATTTCTTAGAACCCGTCTCCTTGTGGATTCGACCCGTACTTGCTAGTCTCTGCTAATAACAGACACCGTGCACTTGCGGTATTATAAAATAAAACGCATCAATTACTTAGATAGAATCCATACAGGTCAGTATCTACCAACCAAACTGGTGCCTTCTACAATTGTGGAAGGAAGACAAATCCCTGAGTATTACACCCTGAAGGACAAGAAAGAATGGACTAATGAAGAAAAACAGGAAGTCTTGAAAGATGCAAAGGTAAGAAATATTCTGCATAACAGTCTTGACTCTGTAATGTCTAACAGGGTAATAGCTTGCAAAACTGCCAAAGAAATCTGGGATGCACTGGAGGTTCAATGTCAAGGAACGAAGGAGATAAAGAAAAATAGAAGATCTGTTCTAATCCAAGAGTATGAATACTTTGAGGCTAAGCAGAATGAGCCCCTCACAGATATCTATGACAGATTTCTAACTCTGTTGAACAACTTGGCTTTGGTGGATAAAGTATATGACAATGAAGATTCAAACACCAAATTTCTGAGGGCTCTTCCAGAAGAATGGGATCTGCAGACATCCTTGATTAGAGACAGGGCTGATTTGGATGAGATGTCCTTAGATGAAGTTTATGGCAAATTGAAAACTCATGATCTGGAGTTACAGCAAAGAAGAAACAGAAAGAGTAACAAGGCAAGACCTATTGCTTTGAATGTTGAAACAAAAATTGAAGAACCAAAGGAAAAGGTGCTTAAGGCTTCAACAAGGAAAGGGAAAGAAGTAGTACTCCAAGATAGCAGTGAATCAGAGTTTGAGGCAAACTCTGATGTAAACTCTGATAATTCTTCAGACTCTGACATGATGGAGATGTTTGCTATGTTTGTCAAAAGCTTCAAGAAATACAAAAAATTTAGGAAGCAAGGAAACTATCAGAAGAAGCATAGTGAGTCATACAAGAAAGACAGATTCAGAAAGAGAGAAGATAGAGATGGAAAATCAAAAACTCTTGATAAATCAAAAGTCAAGTGTTACAAGTGCAACAAGATGGGACATTTTGCTACTGAGTGCAGAAGCAAGGAATCTGAGAAAGCTCTCATCACATCAAAGAAAGATTGGATGGATTCCTCAGACTCTGAAGAAGAAACTAATTATGCTCTCATGGCAAACTCTGATTCTCCCATCCTAAACTCTGACAAGGTACCAAACTCTGTTTTCAATTTTGATACTGAAGATATTCATGAATTAAAGTCTTTTCTTAGAAATCTGCATGTTAGCTTTAAGTCACAATCTCTTGAGAATGAAAGATTAAAATCTGAGATACAGACTCTGAATGCTAGAAATGACTTTCTTGAAACTGAACTTGTACACATGCTTAGCTTTAAAAAAGACTGTGAGAATGCTATACACATGCAAACTCAGTTGGAAATACAAGTCACATATTTGAAATCTGAGATAGCTAAGGAAAAAGAGACCTTCAGAGTTTGGACAAACTCTGGTAAGAAGGTCCAACAAATGCTTTCTGAAAAGAATTGAACATCTGCCTTAGGTTATGAATCTGATAAAGAAATTCACACTAATTCACACACAAAAGGAACATTGAGTGAACCTGTGAAGTTTGTTAGAGCTAGTGATAATAAGAAAACTCTCCCTGAATGCTCTAAAAACAATAGTGTGCTAGACTCTAAAAAGGTGAATGTAGGGTTACTTTCTCAGAAGTAACTTAAAGAAAAGTTGAAGGCAGTCACTAATAAAACTAAAAAGGTGAAAAGAAATAGGAATGGAAAAGTAGGAATTACTAAGGAGAATAACTACATGAATATCCCTGATGCTCCTAGGAAAACCTGTTTTACTTGTGGTAATTCTAATCATCTTGCTATTGACTGCAAACAAAAGAAAAAGAAAGAACCTGAAAAACCTGGGTTTGAGGCTAGAAAACAAACAAGATCAAATCCCTGTTTTCACTGTGGTAGTTTATGGCATTCTATTTATAAATGCAAAGATTATCATAATTTGTATTACAATTCTTACAAACCACAACCTCAAATGAGTAATTCTCCAAAACATACTGTCAAGCAAAAATATGTGATAAAGACTGATAAAAGGAGTGTAAACTCTGACAGTACAAACTCTGTAAATGCTAACTCTGATCATGTAAACTCGGTTAACACAAACTCTGACAAAAGAACTTCTGCTGCAAAAGTTAACAAGTTTTCAAAAAAAGGACCCAAACTAGTTTGGGTCCCCATAACTACTAATTAAATTGCATTTACTGATTGCAGGGAAACATGAAGAACATTCTAGTGATTGATAGTGGATGTTCTGCACATATGACTGGAAATAAATCCCTGCTTTCAGAGTTTGAGGAGAAGGCTGGCCCATCAGTATCTTATGGAGATGGCAACATAGGAAGAACACTGGGATATGGCAACATAGTGATTGGAAATGTCATCATTGAGAAAGTAGCTCTGGTTGAAGGACTCAAACATAATCTGCTAAGTGTGAGTCAAATGACAGACAAAGATTATTCTGTGGAATTTCATGGAACTCATTGTGAAGTAAAAAGCAAGAAAAATGGAAAAATAGTTCTTATTGGCCACAGACATAACAATTTATTTGAAGCTAGCTTGGATGTTAATTCTAATGGTCCCTTAACCTGTCTACTTGGAAAGGCATCACCAATGGAAAGCTGGAATTGGCACAAAAAGTTGTGTCACTTGAACTTTGGAAACATTAATGAGTTAGTGAAGAAGGACCTAGTTAGAGGTCTTCCAAAAGTTCAATTTCATCCTGATGGACTCTGTGATTCATGTCAAAAGGCCAAACAAAAGAAGACATCTTTCAAGAGCAAAACTGAAAATTCAATTGATCAACCCTTTCATCTATTGCATCTTGACTTATTTGGTCCAGTCAATATCATGTCCATTGGAAAGAAGAAATACACTCTGGTAATAGTTGATGATTTCACTAGATTTACTTGGGTGTACTTTTTGCACAAGAAGGATGAAACTGCAGAAACAATCATTGATCATATTGCAATTATTGAAAATGGATCAACTCACAAAGTAAAGAATTTAAGGAGTGACAATGGAACAGAGTTTAAGAACTCAACAATGGAGGAATTCTGCTCAACAAAAGGTATTACTCAACAATTCTCAGCACCTGGCACACCTCAACAAAATGGTGTAGTTGAAAGAAAGAACAGAACTTTAATAGAAGCTGCCAGAACAATGCTAGAAGGAGCAAAACTACTTACTTATTTTTGGGCAGAAGCTGTGAACACTGCATGCATCACTCAGAATTGTTCCTTAATAAACAAACATGGAATGACTCCATATGAATCTTTGAAAGGAAGAAAGCCAAATGTCAAGTACTTTCACATCTTTGGAAGCAAGTGTTTTATTCTCAAAACACATCCTGAACAATTGAAGAAGTTTGAACTTAAAGCAGATGAAGGAATTTTTATTGGATATGCAACAACTTCTAAAACCTCTTCAAGGGCTTTCAAAGTATTCAATTTAAGAACAAGGACAGTCATGGAATCAATTAATGTCTCCTTTGATGAAGGGAAGATAGCTGGGTTATACGATAAAGATGCACAAGAAACACTGAGATTTGAGAATGAACTGCAGAAAATAAACTCTGTTGAACCAAACTCTGACGAGATAAACACTGATCAACCGAATCCTAGAGAAGCAAACTCTGATTCTTTAAACTCTGATTCAGAAATGATTGAAATAGAAATTGAAGAAACTGCACATGTTGAGGGGGAGCAACATCAATCAAATACTGACATTGGAGATTCAACTATTGAAATATCAGAGTCTGACCAAACTCTGAACAACACAAACTCTGAAACCCTAAACTCTGATCATTCAAACTCTGAGACCACAAACACTGATACCTCAATCTCTGATAATGCAAACTCTGAGTACATAAACTCTGAGACATCAAACACTGATGGAAACACATCTTCAGGGGGAGGATCATCATTTACAGAAGGATCATTCTATGAAGGCACAGATCATGGGGGAGCATCTAGTTCAAGGAACTTTCCACATCCAAGGAAATGGACCAAAGATCACACACCTGATTTAATTATAGGTGATTTGGAAAGTGGAATAAAAACAAGAAAAGCTACTCAAAATGAATGTCTATTTCATAGTTTTCTTTCACAAACAGAACCAAAGAAGGTTGAAGATGCTTTGAAAGATGCAGATTGGATTACTGCAATGCAGGAAGAATTGAATGAGTTTGAAAGGAATGAAGTTTGGACCCTAGTTCCAAGGCCAAAGAACAGATCTATTGTTGGCACAAAATAGGTATTCAGAAACAAGACAGACTCTGATGGAATAATTACAAGAAACAAAGCAAGACTGGTAGCCAAAGGTTATTCTCAGCAGGAGGGGATTGATTATGATGAAACCTATGCTCCTGTAGCTAGACTTGAGGCAATCAGAATTTTTCTTGCTTATGCTGCAAATAAGAAATTCAAGGTCTACCAGATGGATGTTAAAAGTGCATTTTTAAATGGTGAACTTGAAGAAGAAGTCTATGTTGAACAACCACCTGGCTTTGTCAATCCAAAATATCCAAATCATGTCTACAGACTGGATAAAGCTTTATATGGACTAAAGCAAGCACCAATGGCTTGGTATGAAACTCTGGCTCTATTCTTACTTGAAAATGGTTTTACTAGAGGAACAATTGATAAAACCTTGTTTTATAGAACTCAAGGTAAGGATTTATTATTGGTTCAAATATATGTTGATGATATTATATTTGGTTCCACTAATGAGAAACTCTGTGAAAGATTTTCAAAGCTAATGCAGTCCAGGTATCAAATTAGTATGATGGGAGAATTGAGTTATTTTCTAGGTTTACAAGTAAAACAGACTGAAGAAGGTATTTTCATTAATCAGTCTAAATATACAAAGAATCTACTCACTAAATTTTAAATGCAAGATTCTGCATCTGCTACAACTCCCATGGCTACTGCAACAAAACTTGATCAAGACACTAGAGAACCTGTTGATATTACTGCATACAGAGGAATGATTGGTTCTCTACTTTATTTGACTGCAAGTAGACCAGACATCATGTTTGCCACATGTCTATGTGCTAGATTTCAAGCAAATCCAAGAGCACCTCATTTGATTGCTGTGAAAAGGATTTTCAGATATCTCAAGAGCACTGCTAATCTTGGCTTATGGTATCCTAGGGAATCTGATTTCAAATTGATAGGCTATTCAGATGCTGACTTTGAAGGATGCAAGATTGACAGGAAAAGCACAAGTGGCAGTTGTCAATTTTTAGGTGGAAGGCTTGTGTCATGGCAAAGCAAGAAACATAAATCAATTTCAACATCAACTGCAGAGGCTGAATATATTGCTGCTGGAAACTGCTGTGCACAGATTTTATGGATGAGAAATCAATTACTGAACTATGGTTTGAAATTCTCAAAAATTCCTATTTATTGTGATAACCAAAGTGCTATTGCAATGACAGGAAATCCAGTCCAACATTCTCTGACAAAGCACATCAGTATCAGATATCACTTCATAAGGGAACATGTGGAGGAAGACACAATTGAATTACATTTTGTTCCTACAGATCAACAGTTAGCAGATATCTTCACCAAACCTTTGCCTGAAGCAACATTTAACAGACTGGTTTCTGAATTAGGGATGGTGACAAGTGGCTCAACTTAGCAAGTTTCAGACACTCAGAGTATATGTCAGAGTATGGGGTAAACTATGATGAAAATGGAGTAAACTCTGATCATTGAAGCATCTAATCTCTGATCACAAGTTCTCAGTGATTATGGTAAACTCTGTCAGAGTATGTGGTAAACTCTGACAGTACATACTAAACTCTGACTCATATAATCTCTGATCTGTAAACTCTGATTAAGTGGTAAACTCTGAGATAATATTTATGACATCTTATTTTATTTTGTGACATCATAATTATTATTCTCTTATTAAAGTTGTAATAAGGCGCGTGTTTCTCACGATTGACGGTTCATATCATTACACAGATACACACATACACACATACATATGCTGTATTTTGAGACTTGTATTAATCATTATTGCACCAATCATTTTATGCCATGTGTCCCACTACTGGGTTTATGCAATTGAGGGGGAATAGTTTAATTCATTTTTACTTTGAATTAAAAACCTGCATTTTATTTTCTCTCTTTCTCTCTCGTTTCCTCAAACCCTAACTGTTATTCTCACTTTAAATCTCAACACGTAAATGGCTTCTAAGGGTGTTAATTTTCAGAATTATTCTTTTGCCGCAACAAACTACATCTCTCTACTAACCAAGGATGAAGCACCTCAGGATTTCCATGTGATTCAGGATTTTCTACAGAACAGCTACATTGGGTACGCACTTCAGGAACCCATGAATTTCTCAGCTCAATCTCTGCTCAAAATCTGGTCAACTGCACAGTTTAACAATGCTGGTGATGATGAAGAGCCAGTCATAACGTTCACATGCAATGGCAATCACTCGATAACTCCTGCAGTAGTTCATCAAGCTCTTAATCTTCCAAGAGTGGCTGTTTATGATAATATGGTAAGTGATGATCAAATCAAGGAATTCTTCAAGGAAATAGGATATGGTGGAAATTTGTCTAAGTTGGGGAGTCTTACAAGGCCTCATCTTCGAAGAGAATGGAGTTTCTTCTTCGACTGCATTACGAGGGCTTTCACTGCCAAATGCACAAATTTTGATGCTATTCCACAGCTGTCTCAACAGATTGGGTATTCTCTGACCCACAATTTAAATTTCAATTTTCCTTGTTTAATCATTAGGCAATTAGCTAATAAGATTGGTGATGATGCACACACTATCTATTTTGCTAGATTTTTGCAATTAATTTTTAATGTTTTGTTGCCTGATGTAAAGTTTGAGAATGATCAGACTTTAGTTAGTTTTAGCATGAACAAGAGAATTTTTGCTGATCTAACCAGGAAAGATGCAAAGAAAGGTAATATGTCTCAACTGTTTTATCCTACATGGGTCAGGCTTCTCTTACATCAGAGAATGCCTACTGTGTATGAGAGAGAGTTTTTGTCAATGACTATGGATCAGAGTTTAGCAATCTCTGATTCTAACCCAAGTCAAAATCTAAACACTGATTCCACAACACATTTGCCAACCTCTACAGTCTCTCAAAAGGCTGTAGTTGAAAAACACACCTCTCAACAGCATGGTCAAATCAAAAGGAAGGGGAAATCAGTGAAAGAATCTTCTCCTAAAAAGAGGAAATTGATTGATGAAAATACAGATTCTGATGAAGGCTTTGTGTTTCAAGCTAGAACAATAGTTGCCCCGGTTTCTGAAACAGTTCTTCCAATTCCTGAGAAGAAGAAGAAGAAGAAAAGAAGATTAGTCAGGATTACAGACTCTACTGCTGCAAACACTGAAAGGATAAACTCTGAGGCAGCCATAAACTCTGACGTCCTAATCTCTGACCAGCAAAACTCTGATAGACCTGCAAACACTGAAGCACCAAACTCTGGGAATTTGGTAATCTCTGATGATTTGATAAAATCTAGTGAAAATGCTCCAGTTCAAGTATCTGATTCTCCTACAACGTCACCAAAGCAAATTATCAAGGAGATATCTTATGAAAGAGCAAGGGAACTGGCTGAAAAAGTAAGAAGAGAAATGGAGGCTAAGAAATCCAAATCATCTTCAGCATCTCTCAGTCCAAAACATTTTTCAAGAAAGAAGACGAAGTCTGTCACTTTTGGCCAAGACACACAAGAACCTACTTCTCAAAGTGAGGTAGCAGTCATTGAAGGGCCAGGCACACAAGAACCTGTTGTTCAAAGTTCAACAGAAGCCACAATTCCAGCAAGTGAAGCCAGCATTGATTAGGGGTACAATCCACAAGAACCTTCAGCTCAAAGGGTTGAAGAAGTTGTCAAGGCCCCATCCACACAAGAACTATCCAATCAAAGTTTGGATGCAGGCACCCACACAAATTTAGAAGATCATGCTGTTACTGATGCTGAAGGCCAATCTCTGGCAGAGTCAAGCTCACAAGAACCTTCACCTCAAAGTGGTGAAGCAGCTGAAGATATGACTCAGGTCCCACAAGAACCAATCATCAATCTTATGGTTGCAGACCAAGCTTTTCCTATTGAACAGACAAACTCTGATAAAGCTCCAAAGGCAAACTCTGATGCTATTTTAGTGCAACCAATCTCTGCACAGCCCATGGAGATTCCATCTACCACTTCAAAAGATCAAGGTATAAACTCTGACTTTTCTTCAGAAATTACATTCTCTGATTGTATAAGTTCAGAATTTATATTTCCTACCTTTACTGCTGGGATGATCATGGATAGTCCTGAAAAGGATACCCCTATTCATGTGACTACAGATATCCTTTCTCAGCCACCTCTTATTTCTGTAGGACATTGTGTGTTGAACCTTTCTGGTGAGTCTGAGGTAAAATGTGTGGAAAACAGAATTAATGAGAGGCAGACACAGGATCTGGCAAAAGGAGAGGTAGAATTGAGAAAGAAGTTAGTTACTTCTAGTGAGCAAAATCTAACTATTGAAAGTTATGATATGTGTGATGTGAGAAGTAATGAGATTACTTTAAAAAATCAGAGTGATTTAGGGTGTTCTGTTATTTGTGCAAGTACTCAGAGTTTACCTGTTCCTGCAAACTCTGATGTTGTGCTAAACACTGATGAAGTTTTAAACTTTGATGAGAAGGACACAGACTCTGATGATGTGATTTTTGCTGATGAAGTAGTCACAGATCTCTTCATTCCATTCACTCAAAGATATAACACCAAACAATGGCCTGTCAATGTTCATGATGCCCTTGAGAGATTGAAAATTGCTTATCCTGATTACATGGTGGTGGAAAATCTCAAAAGTCAAATTGAAGCTGATCTAAATGCCAAGGGTGTCAGAAGGGATTTATCTTCTACAAAGACTTCAAATGAAGATTACCTTACCTCTCACAGACAAGAAATCTGGGATATCTCTTGGAAGTTTCCTGAGGCCAATATTCCATGGCCTCATGTTATTGACTTGGTCAATAAAGCTGATAAAGAAATAAACTCTCCAGAACTCAAGACACTCTTGAAGGCATCTACTATAATGACCAAAGGACTTAAGAGTGAAGTTGGTGATCTTAAGGACTTTGTCACTAACTCTACAGCAGCAGTTGGATCTACTGTTTCTACTTCTCAAACTTCTTTAGGCTTGAAGATAAAGAACATTTCAGACAAGCAGACTGCTTTGGAATCCAAGGTTGATGATATTTCTGTCTCTGTCACTTCTATGCAGGGCATGCTCACCAACTTAGTTAAGATGTTTAATGAGAACATTGGGCATGATGTCAGAAAGGGGGAGAAGGGTTCAGACAAATGCAAGGAGGATGTAATTCTAAACTCTGACAAACCTGATGATGACGATCAAGGGAGTCATAAGGAAGGAAAGCAAACTCTGAAGCAACAAACTCTGCTTAGACAAACTCTGGCAACCTCACAAACTCTGACGACATCAAAGTCTGATGTAAACTCTGACAAGCAAACTCTGATAGATGCTGATTTGGAATTAGCAAAAAGGCTTGAAGAAGAAGATAAGCCTGAGAAGATTGAAGAACAAAACTTAAAAGATGCAGAATTGGCAAAGAAAATGTTTGAAGAAGAACATCCAGGAATGGATCCAGTTGCTGTGGAAGCTGAACTGAAGAAGTCTGGAAATAAAAATGCTCAAGACAAGAAGAAGAGAAAGTATGTGAAAAAGGCTCCAACTCAAAAGAAGAAACCATAATCTAAGCCTAGTCAAATCAAGACTGTTGAAGCTTCCAAGATAATTGGTCAACCAAAACAAATATCAGAAATTCAAACAAGATCATCCTCAAGAACTCAACAAAAAGCTCCAACCAAACCACAGGCACCTCTTACTATGCTGGGAACAACTTATCTACCAGGAGGATCCGGTTTTGATGATGAAGAAGAAGATCATGAACAATCTCTGATCAGAAAGAAAAAGTCTGATCCTCTGTGGACTACAACTCAAAGTCTGGTTCTCAATGCCAGACTTGGTAACAACAAAGGTGGTATTGGTGATCCTAATGCCAAAATCTACAGAGGTGAAGCAAATATTTTCAGTGATCCTTTTTCTTTGAAGCAAAATCCTAATGAAGATCTGACACAAGAGTATCTTGACAATTTAATATCTGTCAACATTGTGAAAGATATTTTTGATGGAGTTCAAGCTAAGGAGAAGCTTCTGTATTTTCTAGAAGATGGGAGAGTTTTGAAGATTGCTGAAGAAAATCTGAAGGATAAAGCATCTAAAGAAATTGAACATGTTCTATATCTGCTCAAAGATGAAAATGAAGCAACTTCAAAGTGGAGAAAAATTCTTGAAGGAATGATTGCTGAGAAGAAGAAGAGTGAAAGATTGATGATGATAAAGTCTGAAGATTATGAGTTTGGGTATTTACTTGAAGATGAAACAAGAAGAGCTATGAGAAAGGGAGATGCAAAGGTCAAGATGGTGTTAGGGATTCCTACACTGATTTTAAATCCTGATGGAATGAAGACCTGTTGCATTGTCTTGGATGAAAGACTGGAGAGGTCATCAATTTATACTCTAAGGGCTGCAATACTTCAAATAGATGATTCTTCTGAGAACATGAGGGAATTGAAGGAGAAGCTTGTTGATTTATTGAAAGATGCTGAAGAAAAGCTTCTAAGTAAATTTCTGAAAGAAGACTTCTCTTACAGAAGAATTTGAGTCTAAAAAGGGTAAACAAACTCTGATGCATTTGTCTTGTATTTCTGACATCATAAGTAAAATTTATGTTTTAATTCTTAAAGCATAAATTGGGGGAGATTGTTAGGAATGCAAACACTGATAATTGTCAGAGAATACTAAACAGAGTTTATACTGACGTCATCAGAGTTTAAGGAAGCTGTCGGTCAGAGTTTACTCTATCAGAGAATACTCAATCAGAGTTTACTCTAACAGAGAATGCTCGAATCAGAGAATGACAAACCGACAGAGTTTAGCTTCAGAGTCTACCAGAAAAGGAAACAGACAAATCAGAGTCTGATTTGGATAGTAAGAAGGAATTCAAGTACAAGTCTAATTACCTTATTAAATCTATTCTTATCATAATCTGTTTTGTAATTGTATTTGTAGCTGTGTCTATATAAACACAGAGATAGGTTATAATTCAATGTCGAATTCATAAAAAGCAGTATCTTGTAACCTAGCAGCTCTTAAGAACATTATTTTCTTGAGAGAGTTTTGTATTCGAGATCATTGTTAATACAAAACAGTATTCCATTCAACATACTTGTATTCATAATCGATTTACAGGCACTATTACATTCAACCCCCCTTCTGTAATAGATTGATTATTCTGGGAAACACTGGTTCGAATGCTAGTAGCATACTTAACACATGCAAGTCAGGACGAGAAATGGTGTTTCTGGTGGCATACCCGTGAATAATGCGTAAGAATATGCTCTTAATATTTTCATAATGATCATTTAATAACCGTCCATTGATTTACTTAAACCGCACCTCGAGTCAAGGGAATGACCTCCCGCCCTCGATCCCTATTGAAAATAGAATTGACTTCGACAAAATAAAAAAATTCACACGATCTCCAATTTAGCATAGTGGCAAGAATTGGGCATTAAGGTTTTATGTCCACCCTTTGGGACATAAGACAATTGGCTTGCTTTTGGGGTTGAATAGACAGTTGGATTCCTCTTCTTACCTCATCTTGTGCATGAACATCAAGTTCGTATAGTGACGGATCTTAATCTGAATTTAAGAGGGGTCAAATATTATAAATAAATTCAATAAATTCGAACAAGTGCAATATTAGCAAATAAACATATATTATAATAATGTTATTTTCATAAAATCATCATTTTATCTTTCATATTCTGAAATTTATTCATAATTGCTTCATTTTCAATTATTTAAAAAAATATCTCTATTAATTTATGTTAACAAAATAATTATTCAACCAAACATCACTCATTTTATTTTGAAGGTTTTAAAAAGGGTCAATTTATACAACTTATGAATAAATATGATATCAAAAGAAAATTTTAAGCCAAGTCAGCTAACTACTCTTTTTTTCATACTGCGGACCAAATTTCACACCTCTCGACTAATCCTAATACATGACTAGCTCAGCATCCCATCGTCAAGACCACCCACTTAAATCCGAATTATTTTCGCGGGAATCGAACCGAAACCGTACACCTAACCACTCAATCTCGCACTCACCCCTAATAGGATCCGCCTATGGCCCTATGCTCAACTCTCATGATCAAGTCAAAACCTGATCTTCCATCATTAACTAGACTGCTGATATATGTATGAAGGTAACAAGCAACTGAATTCGCAGAACAATGTATACAGGATGACTAGTATATGATCTCTTCCTGAATTAGTCTAACACAATGCACTATTTGTGGATTTTTTTTTCTCTCTGAAACTAACTTCCACAGCAGAGGTTTCCAAGGGCACCTAGACTGCGTAGACATTCCTCTATAGAACGGAGAGGAATCCAAGCCCACCTTCCACATGATCTGCAATTGGAAGATTTATCAACTAATCATCTGATATGAAGAAGATAATGATTGGCCATGCAAAGATAGTATCCCTTGAACTCTTCCACTGGAAAGATAAAGAACTCAACACTTAGGCTTGTAATTAACTGCAGTCTCATACCCAGTTAAGGTTTTACCAATTTTATTCGCAACTGTCCTCATCGTCACCAATTTCCAATGTAGAGATTCAAAAGTGACCACAGCACGGAAAGGAAAGATGTGACGAGAAGATCTAACAATCAAAGAGCACATATCAAGAACTTTGCATATAGAACGATTAGCGGGAGTAATTAATGTGCATTTTTAGTGATATAAGTTATAGTGGGGAAGGACATGCCTAGACGACAATTAATTAAATTTGATTATCGCATTAATTTTCCACATGATTCAGGAGAAGCATCTTACATTCTGGTGAACAGATGTATAATGGTTTCATACTAGAGATTTGTCTCCAAGTACATCGGATGAATAACTTTCATTGGTACTTTGCTGAAGGAAAGAGTAACATTTATGTAAAATAATATAAATACTAAATTAGGTGATGTAATGTACAAAACATCTAAAAAACTATTCTTCTGTAACATTAGACTTCTACTGCAGCATAAAATGATTGCCGCAATGATCTGAAATTATCTAAGCCTATCTGTTAGGACAAGATTGAAGAGAAAAAGATGGAATCTAATCCATCACAAATACAAATAAATCATGCATGTATTCATCATCTAAATATGAACATGTAGTTCAAACTTCCAACTAAAGATATGAATTCGTATTTATGTCTTCTCATTGTTTTGATATAGCTGAAGTATACATGTTTTCCAAAGCAAATAAAAAATTTATGGTCCAACTTTTCCAGTTCTGTACTGGTGTGGAAAAAAAGATGTAATTGACATTTAACTGAAGAAACCATGAGAAAGAGAGTTTAGTGTGTTGACAAAAAGAAGAGTTCATTTTAGTGAAATTCTACGGTGCCAACTACTGTAACAGGTGGATTTATCTCTATTCGAGTAGCCTTCCCTTCGGAAAACAATTGTGGCAAAGTAATAGATTCCTTTGCTGCACTCCCTTTAGCGGTCCACAATGTGATATGAGGCCATGCCGTCTTCGATTTTACCTCCTCACCATCAACAGTACCGGGATGAGTTTCCAAAGCAGCCAATCTATCTGAGAAGAAAAGAGCAGTCATCTCCACTAGGAAATTTCGATGGAGAACTGACGCGTAATTGGCTACAGCTGTAACTCCGTGATTTTTCTTGTGAGCAAGGGTCAAATGAGCCTGTTTAAGGGTCCTATCAATATTCTCGTCTTTCAAAAAGGCATGGAATTTTGAATTCTTCTCAGCCAACTGGACAGATTTTAAGCACTCATCAAAATCAAGCACAAAATACTGAAATATATTGACACTTGAAATATATAAAACTGCAAATCATAGCAGGAAACTGAAACATAGAAATTTTTCTTTCGATTTATATTATATATTACTTCACTAAATCAAAGATAAAAATAATCTCCATTAAAAAAAGGGTAAAAATACAACCTACCAAACTATCTGCATGGTTATATTCATGATGTTAATTCTTCAAACTGCTAGTATGAGTTAAGCAGGAGGGAGGGATGTTCATCATGATATAATTGTCTCCTTATAACATTAAAGCTAATAATTTAGCAACTTCACACAAAAATAATTAATCAAATGTAGCAAAACAGTTACTTACATTACGAAGAAGACCTTGTAATTCTGTGACCGGGATATCAACAGCTGCAAATATGATGCTTTTTAACTTTTTTATCTGTGTTCTAGGTCTTGGCCTTGGATTGTTTCCTTTTGCAACAGTTCCTGATTGTTTCAATACTTCCTTCACTGCGGAATCGAATGAAACCTGAAACACAGAGGAGATGGTCATGTTTGAAATTTTAGCGAGCACAATATGCTTAATAACTTGTAATAACCTTAAACGTGATACTTAATAATAAGTTTATGTTATGGGATAAGTAATTAGGCCTTGGTTACGAGTGCAGGATGCTCCGATGGTATAGCCCTTCACTGGTGGGAGGCTGTGAGTTCAATATATAATTTTAATAAAATTTTAGTGTAAATAATAAATGATAACTTCTAATTAAAATAAAATTGAATATAGTAATATGTTTTGTTTATATGTTTAGAACTACTAATATTAATTCAATTTTAATATGTTGTTGACAGAATTCGAACATTAAACTTTTTGTAAAATTGTAGATATTAAAAATAGAATATTCTTTCATATTAGATCTAACGGTTCTCATCTATTTGTTAAAAAAGATCTAATGTTATAATGTAACTTAACATACCAGACTACCAACCAAACCAACCAAACTTTTTCCGTTTTTGGCTTTAATAATATAGAATAGATATATTAAAAATACAACTTCCTCTGCATGTCTGTATGTATGTATGTATGAGAGGGAGAGAGAGAGGGATGTATGAGAGAGAGAAGGGGGGAAGGAGGGAGGAGGGAGGAGAGGGAGGGTGGAAGAGGAAGTTGTATGTTTAATATTTCATGTACTCATTATACAAAAGAAATCGGAAGAAATGAGTAGTTGGCTCTACAAGTACAATTGTCAGCATATATTGAGGCTTTCTTTCACACAAAGCAAATTGGTGGATTCAGTTGAAGGTATTTCATATTCATATTGTTCCAGCAAACATACAATTAAAATCATATCTTTCACATCATCAGGTGTAAGTAATGGCTTCCGATGGCATGAAAAATGTTATTTATTTATAAACTATTGACAAATATTCCAATTGTTAAATTTTGTTGATCCGTAAACCCAGAATCGTGGTCCGAGTAGTTTATTAGTTTAAAGAATCTTAAGAATAATAAGCAAAATGGAAGACCTGGACTGATTTGAGATACTCGGCATTTCTAAGTAAGATACGTTGCAACTTCTTCTCCCATTTAGCCCATTGTTGTGCATATGTTCCTTTTCTGGAGTCCAATCTGGGTGCAGAACAAAAAACCTTAGAGAATAACTTCACATTGTGGAATTTTCATTGCAAATTTCGCAATAATTTCAAATGATAGATTATTATAATCTCTGTTAGATCTTAAGGTTATAGCTTGTTATTCGTACATTGCTGATTTAACATCTCAAGTGACAATCAAAATTAAAAATTAAAGTCAGCACAGAAGCGAATCATAACATTGGCATAGATTGGATCAAGACCATTTATAGACGGAACAATATAGCCTACGATCTGAAAAGAACGAGAATTCCATTACTTGTATGTAAAATAAGGTTACTTGAAGTTATGACATAAGTTATAGGCAGAAGTAATATTCTTACGAGTTTATATCAGTTTGGATGATTTTAATAATATTATCTAACTTGTATAATGTATAAAACAACAAAAAAGAAATAATAGAAGTTACATTCAAAAAGGATAATATTGATTTTATCAAGTCAATGTACATATTGCAAATAAGTAACTGAAATAATTACCCATTTTCTACTCAGAATTCAACTTATAAGTCACAATGAACATACTACTACGTACGAACGAAGAAGTTGCGTTTTTAATTATTACAATTAATAAGTTACATATAAGGTAAGTCAGACAGGCCCCCAGTACTCTTCCAGTCAAAAGCATGATATAGCTTCTTTATGCAGAGAGAAATAAAGGGTGTACGGGGTAAGATGAATTGTTTCATACAGTCTATATATGACATTGTAAGTCTTTTTGCCTAGAAAAAAAAATTAAAAAGACAGTAAAAGTAACTTGACTAAGCAGTGCTGGTACCAACCTTTTATGTTTGATGAAATGAAGCTTGAACAGGTTTATCCCCTCCTCCAAAACAGACGTCACAGATTCAGGTAAAGGACTCCTTTATATGGAGGAAACAAATGGGAGAAAGAAAAGCTTTTAAATGCAACTAAATGACTATACGTACATTGTGTAGTGATAATTTATTATCATTAATTTCCAAGATTAGCAATTTATACAAGAATATATGTACATTGTGCAATGAGAATTTATTATGATCAATTTCCAAGATTATCAATTTTATACAAGCAACCACGATTTACAACTACAAATTTCAGAAATCTTGAAAAATACAAAAACACGGACTTCTTGATCCCAGTAGAAGGTAAAATAATTGCAAAAACTAAAGCATGAAGTTTTTCTATGTACACTATCTGTATCACCAACAGTGAAGCAGAAAAGCTTGGACTTCAATATGGAGTTCACATGCTGCCACTTTCTCTATTACATTTTATAGTCTCAAGTAATGCAACTTATAAACACTTTATGCTAGTATATGTGTGATTATTGGCCAACTTCATCATCTTCGTATATCATCTTCTGTAGATAACTTATTCCTACTCTCGTAAGACTTTTATCTAAAGATAATTTTTTACAGAATATGATCACGCCTCGGTTTTCATCCCCCTTGCTTGTCCTAGGCTTAACATTTATCAGTTTCTCTTCAGATTTGAGCATATATGTATTTTTTTGGAGATGACATACAAGATATTGCAATCTATCTTTAGAGTATATTTAACTTCAATTGTTGCATTTCTAAATATAACCTGATTGGGTAATATTTATCTTATATATATTATTTACTGTTGGCTTCATATGTTTGTATTTAATTCTTCACTATTAGCTATATTAATACAGATACAGCGTTAAACAGTCCTTTCTACACCCCAAAAAAGTAAAACAATCTTTGAGAGCGGGAGTAATAAACCTTTTAACATATTCTTCACTGCAAAATCTTTAAACACACTCCATTAGTTTTTGTATGCCTAGAAAAATTAAGTCCACAATCTTGTTGCATAAACATAATCTGTCCTTTCCCAAATTCCAATGTTAAATGATTTTAAAAGTGACTTATAGAAACAGTTTGATATCATTTCCGACTTCTGCAGCTATAGGTTTGCGCTTTTATCCAGTCTGAATTTTTACGAACCAAATTTAATTTTTTTTCAGCATTAAATGACATGGAAAAGAGGTTCACAGAAGCAGTAACAAGAAGCTTCAGAGATGGGATAACAAGAGAGAATGATGAATGTTGGAACTATGCACTCTGAAAGAATTAGCTATACTTCCACTAAAAATCAACCCCCGCCCCTGAGGGCCCAAACATCAAAATATAGGCTCATCTCAACATCTTCCAAACGAAAAGGGAAAAAACCAGAGTTAAATAGATTAAATATGTGCAACCTCAAGTCCTCAACCCACACAATCTAAAATGTAAATCATTCTGACCTATTAGGCCCCAATAGAGGCATCTTCACAAGTGAGCCAAACCATTTTATAAGCCGAGTCTCAAACACTCTGCGATCCTATAAACATGAATAAAAAATCAGGTAATCACTCTCAGTAGAGGAATTCATAGATTCTATTTTAAATGCTAACCTGGCCGTCATAAAAGTGGTAAAATTTTAGCATGACATAGCCAGCAGTTGGACATGCCTCGTCAAGACCCCCCTATGAACCGGAACAAAAAGGTAAGATATATGAACTAAGAGAACAAATGAATTGCAGAATAAAGAAGCAGAAGCAAACCGGATGATTAGCACGGAAAAGCACGCGGAATATAAAGACTGCCAAGGCATCAAGGCAGTATGGATTTGTGTCAGTTCCTGTGATGTCATAAATATTCCCCTATAAGTATAACATGGTCAAGCAGTACATATTGGGGGGAAAACAATTGAAAAGATAGTTGTAGGTATAAGTTGGGTTAAGAAAATGTCAGAAATATCTATACACGGATAATATAAACTCAAAGAATCTGAATATGAAAACTACTATACAATTAGTATACTGGTATACATTTGAAACAGGGATGCAAATAATATCAAAATTCAAAGACAGCCAAGATGTACAATAATTATTTAGTAGCAGCCTGGTAAATGGACACGACACACTCTATACTTGATTTTGATTATATTATGCACGTGTTGAAACAGCCATGAACATTTTCATAACATGACAAACACACACACCTCACAACGAATAGAGTAATACAAATTAATGTAGAAGATTGATTTAGTGCATGTCCCAGTATGTTGCGGTCTTGGATGAGTAACTTATAATGATATTAGAAAGTGATTTAAGAGAGAGTGTGAGTTTAAACCCTTGGACTCCAGTATTCTCACAATCTAATATAGAACCTTATGTTGTTGCCCAAAGAGGATTTGTTAAGGTGATCTACTCTTTACCCTTCTGTGGGATTTCGAGTGGGAGGGAGTTTAAGTATTTGACTACCAAAATATATGTATTGCTCGACCTATGTTTCCTTGGCCGCCTTCTAGATTATGTGGCATCAATTTATTCTCTTCTCTGAAAAGAACTTGACTCTGTCGAGTCAATTAATTAAATCACAAGGAACAAAGTAAATCACCAATTATTGCCACATAAGAATGGTCACAAGAAAGAGCACATGTGATGCCTCATTTGATAACATCGGTAAGTGTTCATTCAAGCAGTATGATGCGCATCACTATCCAAAAGCCAAGGATGTCTTAGAATCAGTAACAAACTTTGACATGGACATCACACATAACTTATCACTGAACATATAAACTTAACAAATGAAAATGTCATCAAACATTGTTACCTGTCCCAAAAATGTATATCACCTACCATGAAGGACCTATTAGCATCTACCATTTTTTCAAGTTGAGCCAAATTCACAAGCAACATGAGCTCCGTCAGAGGTGAGCGACACCGAGCTCTGACAAGCAGTGGGGAAAATGACTTCTCTCTCTACCCTCTCCCATCCCAATCTACTCCTCTTCCTCTATTTTTCATTTTTTTCCCTATTGTGTGCAATCCTTATCATTTTTTTTGTCACATCCTTTACAGCAGGTGCAATACAAGTGAATTTGAGTTTGGGATTCTGAAAATGATATGATGTTTTGAATTATGTAAAGGTGGTTAGAATTAGAAGAAAGTCCGGATTTAAATCGTATCTAGAGATTATTTGAGTAGTTTTGCAGAATATTGTGATTTTAGTTGAGGCGGGTGCTGACTAGGGCAGCGCTTCTACAAAATATAAGTAGGTTTAGGCTCCAATATAAAGATGGATGATGTAATTGGGACAAATACTAGAACAATTTTCACTCTAAAAAATATTTTTTTTTAAAAATTCGGTTCTTTTCAATATCAATGATCTCAATAATATTCTCTTACTTGTCTTACTTTACAATGTCCGTCCCCTACTTATAATAATCATAAACAACCTTTGCCAACTAAGCACCAAAAAACTATCATACCCCAGATCTAAAAGATTTATCCAAAATAGTATATATAAAAAAATAATTAAAATATCTACAAGTATTGAGCTCCAGCCACCTATAGACTACAGAACTATTCGACCCATGATACCAAGCCATTTTCCCACATTTTCCCAGTATTACGATTGACATACGTATGATATATTTTTTAATTGGCCCAAAAATATTTACATGTGAGTTGGCATAGTCATGTCTATAAACCCTAGGCCGAGCATCAATATATAAAACAATACACACAAAAATATAACAAAGTTACCCGTTAAACGTATCTCGGTCTAAGTTATTGGGCAAAAATGGGAAAGAATTAAAGAAGAAAAATGTGGCAGCTCAATTAAATTGACTTTGGACCCTGCTTCAATGGAATGAGAACGGCATATAAGAAAAAACTAAGCTCCTCTTAGTCGCATAGAAAGAACAACATTCGGTCAAGTAGACATTCTCCTCAAAGGTACAAGAGGTGATTCCATATTAGAAGTAACAAAAGAAAATTAATAAAGTTAGTATTTTAATTGACCAATGAAATCATGATGCGACCTTCACAATCGAGCACAACTGGAACACCAAATGCATTAGTGCTTAAGCATATTCCCTTGATCTACAAAATAGTAAAGCAACACCATCAAGCAATGTTATGAAACCATATGTATCTTCTCTCTCTCCATCTCTTCTTGTGTATATGTGTGTGTGTGTATCTGGATTTGTTTTTCAAACACGCACCCACACAGACATACTAGTTTCTCATACACAAGCCTAACTGCAAAACCCTTCAACATTTATATTTTGGGAACAATTATTAGAGTGCTAATATAATATGGTCCATGGATAACAATGTAATATAATATATTGGGTACCTAATCCTGTAGCTTGCAGTTTCAAGTTATAACATAGAGATAGGGGAAAATTTAGTAAAAAAGATTACTATCTTATTTTAATTTTAAATCAAAATTTTATGGTGGTTGGACATGGTACAACTAATCCCCATTTGTTCTAATATTTTATGTAAATATAACCAATGCAAATTTAATTTTATAAAAGTCCATAATCTTATGAATTTCTTTCAAATCGACCTATAATAATGTATTAAAATATAGCTTAAAGAAAGATTATTATCTTTGATTTTGATAGAAATATATAATCTGCTATAAAGGGGGTAAGGGCAACTTGTCATGATGACCATATTTTCAAAAGATCACAAGTAGATTGTTAATTAGATTGAAAACATGGCACTTTTAAAGAGCGAAACAAATCCACGAACCAACTGATTTATCTTTTTACTTTTTATTTGGTTAGCTAAATCTTTTAAGTTGCCTTCCAATATTCATCATGAACATAGGTTGAATTTGAACATAAAGCATTAGTCTTCTGACAAAAAATATAATATATTATGTGTTCAATAGTGATATATTAAATCTGGTAAGTGCGTGTACATATCATGGTTATCACAACACAATGGTAGGAAGACATGTCAATGAGCCACCCCACAACTCAGATTATATATTTTTCTACCAATGTATTTTTTGGGCAGATTATATATTTTTCTACCAAGATTCTGATGCATTTCTTGAATAAGTAATAATTACTCTTTGAACTACTAACAACTGCATGTTTTCTGTTTTATTCACTTTGTACATAAACACATTTAATATTTTTTACTTTAACATGGGTAGAAATGTAGAATAAAGTAAAATAAATGAAATGTGGGCTGGAACTTTTGATGTGATATAAAACTACAAAAATAAAATTGTATGGGATAATAAAGAGAACAAAGTTGAAGTGGATTTAAGAAAGAAAAGAAAAGATAGAGGTTGGTTGTGGGTAGAGCAAGTCCAACAATGTCCTAACTCATTCCTTAAATATAATATAAAAAATTAGATCCTGGTAACTTAGGACATGGATAACTAATTTCATCTCCAACAATGTTCCTTATCCTCATTCCATATTTAATATTTTATTATTAAAAGTACCGTTTATCAATGAAGTATAATATATAATAGAGAGAAAAAGAGAGTGTTTGTAATAATTTAATATAAAATATAAGTTAGGACAAGGAGAGAGATCAAACAATGTGTAGTTATATTCATTAGATCAGAGCTCCATGACAAATGGTAAGATATAATACCCGTCTCCAGACTTCTATATCTGGTGCATTTTTGTCCGCAAGCATGACGGAATAAGGTTTCCTTTCGCGATCTTCAGCAACCTTTATCCAATAATTTCCTATTGTAAATTATACAAAAAGATAAATATAAGAAATGATATACAAGAGCATTATGATAAAAACCCGTCTGGACAAGCGGTTTGTTGAAATACTATCTCTTATAATTAAAAAAAATCTAGTGAGTAAAAATTCAGACTAATATAACATTTTAATAAAAGCATTATGATTCTACTTTCGGAAGGATTAGAAGTAAGAAGTTCTGAATATTTAACAAACACACAAATTTACCCATGCAATGTTATGAAAATGTGTAAACCTCTTAAAATTTAAACTAATCAGTTTGACCGTATATAAAAGAGACCATTTTCTCAGTTTTACCAGCTAACAATGTGACTTTTGTATAAAGGATTTACGGTATAAAACATATATTGATGCTGGACAAGGTGTTGGACAAGCTTAAGAAAGGGTTGAAAACATGGTATAGAATCTATCTACATGTGGATTGATAGATATTCAAATGAATATGCAGATATATCAAACATTCACAAATTCATAATCTTCAGAATGATCACATTTCGTAATATAGGAGTGAAACCCGATCTCCTATGATAAAAAAAACTAATCCTAATAATTAATTATATTATTAATAGATAACTAGGACCATACATCTAATCTTAGAATATTGAAAATAGGTGATACAAATACACCAAAATCTGATAAAATATTTGACAACTAACTTACTTTAACGCATCAAACTCTAACTGGAGTACAACACATCCTTCCAATAAACAGGCACTCAAACAACTCAACCTCGGGAAAATAACCATTGTTGTCATAATATATAATTCGAATCAAACATTCACTTCAAATATGTTTTAATGTAAAAATGGCCAAGGAATACGTTAAATTTTTTATCATAATCTCACCCCCACTTGTGAACTTTCACCTACTACGCCTCTAGATGTGTGATTAATATGACATATTTAAGTACTGTTAATGCACATATTACTTTTTTTACTATATGTATATTTTATATATGCACAAAAAATTTACATATGCACATTGCACAAGGGGAACAAAGCTGCGTAGCAATAGGGATAGATTGATTGAAATTGATCATGCAGTTTAATTATTTTAGGTAAAACTTTATCACTATGAAATATGTAAAACCCTTATTATGTTAGTCATATAAGAAATCGTTTTCTTCTTTTCTCTCCATTACACCTTATTTGTTGTTTGGCTTTTTACTCAAAAGTCTTTAAGGTAAAATGTTACTCCGTATTAACTAAGATTATATGCTAGATTATAGAGAGAGAAGAAAGAATTCTGTTCTATAGATTATAGAACTGGGCAGAAATTTTTATACATATATGAATTGTATTCATACTTCTCCTACATATTATAAAGGAGGCAAGTGCCTAAATATATAGAAAATAGGAAACTCGGTGGCTACTCTTGCTACAGTAACTAACTAGTACAATGATGATGACATAAGCATGTTTATGTCATGATTATTGCTGATATTCAACATGCCCCCTCACTCAAAATCCTACCTCGGATGAAATACCTGTTTTGGAATTAAAGAGTGGAACACTAAGGAGCCCTTGGGGTGTAACCAAAGTGTCCAACTAAACTCATCTTCCCATCTTCGGATTATCATGTCTTGGGATTAAGTAATTGAGAATTTCGGGATACCGGGGCTCAAACTTGCGACCATGCAGTATATTTTAGGTCATGTCAAAATACAAAGGTGTTGTTGTCACCACTATAGTGGATGTCCATCTCTCATTCCTTGAAGTAGAGCAACTGGAATGATAGCCTCGTCAGATGAATCCCTTGAGATCGTCCAAAGAACATGCTGCTACCGTAGGAGTAGTATGAATGCAAGATATAGCAGTGAACTGTGTGTATACAACTACTTCTGCTGCTTTGTGTCTGTGGCAGTGAACTGTGTGTATATAAAATACAACTATTTCTGCTTCCTAGTTCTGCTGCTTTGTGTCTGTGGAAACAACTATTTCTGCTGCTTAGTTTTTCTGGCAGTGAACAGTGTGTATAGTACTATCACTTCTGCTACTATTTGAATGCCTGAATGTGGGTTGATGAAGGAGGCACAAGCCTCAGAAACAGAAACAAAAGCAATATAATGTACTCGCCTAGTCGCCTTGACAAGTACCATCAAGTGTAAAGTTTGTCGGAACAAAAGAAGTCGAAATATGTCCCAAAAAACTTGTTGATTTGCAACATCTATAAACTGGGGGATACCTTAATACCAACCAACCATAACCCAGTATATGATATTCATGATAATATTTATGTTGCTCTATTCTTTGGATTTAATGGGGGTTCCAATAAGCCAAGTATATAGGCTATCTGACCCCAATATAAATCCAACCCTGGCCCAACTAATTTAAAAAGAAACAATCAGATCTGATAATCTGATAGAATGTAGCCCAACTAAACTCAAACAAACAATGCCAGTAGGTCTCTAACCATTTTTTTCCCTTACAATCACTCAAACAAACAATGCCAGGAGGTTCGAAAGACGACTTTGAAAGGGTAAATTAAAGATGAAAAGGTCAAAAAGTTTAGTATAACAGAGAAGTTTTAGCACCAGATTGCTGAAAGGAAAAACTAATATATGTTTTTTCCCAGACTTTAGCTCTGGTTTAAGTGCATGCTTTGTCACAGGTTTTAGCAGCTGAATTCCAAGCTAAGGAGTTGGAAAAATATCTTTAGTAGTAAACATCAAATAAATTTGGTTACTACATGGTGAGAGGCAGACCTGAAAATCTGATACACCAAAGAAATTGCAAAATTTAAATATAGTTTGACCACTAACATTAAGTTTAGAGGCAGACCTGCAACTTGGTAGTGGAAAGATCGAAAGGATTAGCCTGTAAGAATTTGGAAAGAAATGATTCATCAGCATCTGTTGAGTGTGCAACTGTGCCTCCATTTCCGAACCAGTCAACAAAGTTGGGGCATAATGAGGTACCAACATTCTGAAGGAGTGCTTTCATTTGCTGCAGTAGTGCATTATTGAAAATAAGTTTCAGGTTTGTACTCCAAGTCTACCTTCTTACCTAAGTAACGTATATCTGCATAAGTTTAACAAACATCAGAGAACTCTATATTACCTGCTTTTCATCTGATGTTTTTGCAGTAAATACTTCCCGCAGACTAGGCCCCAGATCCAAGCTGACTGAAATGATACACGATAATTAGGTTATAACATAACAGATCTTTACCCAAACCATGAATTCTAGATAAGAAAGAAAATGAACAAAATCAGACACTGAAGCTACTTTGCAATCAACACATAAAAAAAGGTGAAATGTTCGAAGGAGTCTTATAATTAGATTGTTTCTTAAGGTAATAGTGTAATACCATCCTCATATACTTTTCAGAAAATATATATAACAGAATCCATTAACTTTATTATACTTTGCTAGTAAATCCTGAAAGACGTCTTTAAACATTAACCTTCAAAAATTTATTACGGGTTTCATTTAAATTTTGACACTCAGCTAGGAATATTATTGATATTATTTGCACAGTAAGAAAACCTGATCACTTTACAGAGTAAAATCACAAATCGTGGAACGGGGGAAGTAAGCCACCACTAGAAATGCCTTAACCTTCACATAAGGTCTTTGGAAATTACAAAGAATAGAAAGTATGGAACTATAATTCAAAAACCCACATTACCTTCTAATTATACTTTATTCTTGGAGAAAATTATTCATCAAACAAGACTGCCATCAAACCTACATCCTGATAACTTATAGTTCTATAGGTAACTGCAAAGAGTCAGACGACTCTTTACATATAGCTTCCTTAAATGGAGGCACTTGCATACCAGGTCACAGCACTTAAAGAACAAGACCCTTTAATCTGCCTTTTCAGGAAGTTCTAATATGCTTCAGACCTTTTTATTAAATTCTACCCCTCCTAAAATTGGGGGATATAGCAGAGGTGTAAAAGAACCTTACATTTTCTGGTTCTAGTCCCATAATTGGACTATAGTTAACTATACTATGGTATGATTATACAACAAATAAAATCCTCGAGGGAGGAACTTACAGCATAGGAAGTACATTTCTCCTTTATAAGCTTATAATTTAAACATACCATAAACTAGAGAGAAAAAGTTCATATGCGAATGCAAGAAGAGATGGAACTAGACCTAGTGTAATTTAAGATCAATCAGTTTACCTCCCTTGGGCTGATGTGGAGTTGAATATTTTAAAACTTTCTTCATACGTTTTGAGCTCTCATGGCTCACAATGCGAGCTACGAGACCTTCCAAAATTTCACCTTGCATTTTTGTATGGTCTTCTGACCCTGCAAAAAGATTTAGTTACTTTAGCATTAGTATACGTCCACTCAATCATTAAACTATATATGCATTACTCATTCTCCAAATTCCATTTAAAAAGACAACTCAATATCAGCATCCAAAAAATAAATTGACATCTTCATTTAGGCAATAGAAAGATAAGTGACATCAAACACAAATAATATATTGTCTTATCTCCAACTTGAACTTTTCCAGGACCTGAATTATATTCAAACTCAATAATATTTTGTTGCCTCTCAGAAGTAGGAGAAATGTTACTGTTTTTATGCATATATGAATTGTATTCATACTTCTCCAAGTATTACAATGAGGCTATGCCTCTATTTATAGAACAAAATAATAAACTTACTGCCTACAGTATTACTACAGTAGTATCAAAACTTGTTGGCTACACTTCCAACAGTTACTATATTGTAATGATGATGCTAAGATGTGACATCATGCTACAGTAAAAGTATGACATCATGCTTTATTCTTGATGATATTTGACAGTTACTAACATCACGTGAGGCTGTTTGAGCTTGAACTATAGACACCCCACTGTGGTATTTTCTCAATTGGTTCTATGATTCAGTTCTATGGGGTTTAGCCCATATTTTTACATGCCATGATAGCTAATTATTCTTGGCCATCGGGTACTTTACGGGGTAACTATCAGATTCCAATTATAGTGAATTGTTTATCCCCACCAAAGTTTTACCTGATTCGGTCTTTTCATGATTAATTTGAACTAGCTTACAAAATTTTCTTTAATATTTTAATATATTTTATTATTTATATTTTAATAATATTTTTATTTATTTGTTTTTATATTAGTAGATGTTTTAATTTTAGTTAATATATAAAAATATTTTTATATTATTAGACGTATTAATTAGTTAATACTCCAACTGGCTTAAATAATCTATAGGCGTGAGAAGTTATAATTCTAATACAAAAGCTAACTTCTAGTAGGATATTTGTTTCTTTGTACATAGAAATAAAGACAGTAGGGATGGTAGAGGTCAATGGTGAATATATGTGTGAGTTTGTAAACTGATGGGATATATTTATTTTTAATATTATAATTTTTATTATGATGTATAACAAGAGGATACATATATGTTTTTAATATTATAAACTAAACTACCAACCAACCAAACTTTCAGTCTTTCATCTTTAATAATATAGTATAGATTTCGGCTAATTATTCTGTTATGCTTCTGTGTTTGTCACAATATGATACAGGAATAAAAATACATGTGTAACGCTTATAATTTAGTCTCTGATCAATTTGTAGCATTTTCTCTCTGCATCTACTTTCAATTAAACAGGGATATGGTTCTATCATTCAATTCATAATAACAATTATGACAATAATATAATAATATAATTTAATATGGAAAAACAAGTTGCTTAGTAGAAAATAGATATTATACAACCTGTAAATCTCACGTGAAAGGATGAAGGTCTCTGAGATAACATATTTCCAAGTAAGGTTAAGAATTTCAAAACCATACATGTGTGAATTCAGAGGCATGGCATATAACAGAGAAGTTACAGAAAACAAGTGCTCAGAGCCTCAGACACGGGATGTGAAATTTTCATTACAAACTACAACGTAAGATGGAGTCGTTGTAGGATACAAGGTTTGCCTAACACTAGAAGATCAGGCAGTTGGGAATTATATAGGGGATGATGGTAATGCGCAGAAGTAATGATTTCGGCTGGAGAATAGTTCACCATTGTGCAATGCATTAGGATGAAACACAAAGAACATGATGATGGTATCACCTGGGAAGTAAGAACATCTTTAATGTTTTTCTAGAGTAAACATAATGTATAATATAAACTCATACCTACACTCTTACTGCTAAATGATTGATCTGTATTTCAAGAATAATACAATTAAACTATGCACTAAGTGGGACCGGGACAAGAAAACATAGTAAACAGTATTGTGGAACTTAGCAGTTCTGCAACTCGAATAATAAACAAAATAATGTGAAATTATGATGATTGTGATGGCAGCAGTGTTATTGGTGTACAGGTGCTAACTTGCTTTGAGACTGCAAGATATAATGCCAAAATTAGGACATATATAGTTCGGCAACCAGAACAATAAAGGATGTAGAAGGTAAATAATAATAATAATAATAATAATAATAATAATAATAATAATAATAATAATAATAATAATAATAATAATCTTACCTAGTATAGATAAATTTGCAAGTTCATCAAGAGCCTTGCATACAGTTGTTGCAGTTCCTTCTTCATACAGTGCGTCAGTGTTGTTTAAGGCGCAAATTATAAAAAAGCGCAAGACCTAAGTTTGAAGCGCGAGGCGCGAGGCACCATTAATCGCGCGCCTTTTGACCAAAAAAAAATCACAAATTTAACAAAAAACTAGTACTTAACATAATCTTAACATTCAAACATAATAAAAAACATAAATAACATGATAATAGTGTCAATAATTAAGGCTTAATCGATAAGTTTCTCTAGTTCAAAAGCTTCGGTGTCATTAAACTCGATTTCTGGCCCCTCAAATTCTCGCTCTTCCTCTTCATCATCTTCATCTATTAGAGTTGAAGAAGATGCTCCGTGAGTTGTATTAGAGTTGAAGAAGATATTCCATATTTTTCGTACTCTTCAATTCCTTTTTTTTCCCCATAAACTCTTTGATTTCATCTCTAACAGGGGCTGGTACCTTATCACAAGGTATTGCATCTCGACTATATCCACCAGCAAGGTGCTTCTTGAATCGACAAATTCCACCTTTATAAATATTATATTCTTGCAGAATGAATATAGAACTTTGTTTTTATCATTCTCTACTGGAGTTCCATACTTCCATCCGATATCAGGAGTGCGAGTCATTATCAGAGAAGAATCAGAAGAGATGAAGAGAGATTAAGAGAGACAGAGAAGAAAATTGAGAAGAGACAAAGACAGAGATGAAGAGAGATTAAGAGAGACGGAGAAGAAAATTGAGAAGAGAAATCTGCAAATATACGTATATATCTGTGTGTATATACCGAGAAAGACTTACGTTTAGATGGAGGCTATGATGTGATGTTTAGATGAGACTGGGTCTTATGAAACACTTTAGGGTTTTCTCCTTTTACCCCTTTTTTTAAGGGTATTATCGTCTTTTTTGTTATCAGCGCCTTTTTACATTTAGTAGCGCCTTTTGGACGATTTCAGAATCGCGCTAAATCGCTTAATTTCAAATAGCACACCTTGTGCCTAATCGCGAAGCGCCATTAATCGCGCAATTAATCGCGCCTTTAACAACACTGCAGTGCGTCATAGACAGCAAAGAAAGAAGTCACTGATTTCCTTTAAACAAAAAGTTAATAGGGAAACTGATTTGATTTCAACCGTATGAAGAAAATTATGACGAGCACATTGGCTGACAACATAAGCATCAAACTAATTAGACATAGTAGTGATGAGCATTCTGTAATCAAAAGCGAAATAATCTGAAATGGAGGCTGAGAGTTCTGAACTGGTGCATATTTCCCTAAAAGGCACGGACCGCTATATTATTATGATAAAATCATGTTTTCATGCATTTACACTCTACTGTCATACTATATTATTTGATAAAATCTAACCTCCAACCCAAAAGGCTAATATAATTTGACTATTTAGATTTAAAAAATGAAACTTTATGGTATTATTTAAGCATAAACCATAATAAATGTAAATGTAGTAGCCTGACTATATTCTACTTACTAGCAATATTGCCATGTTTGTTGATTTCAATGCAAGACGCATTACACACATACAAATTTTGACTTTCTCAATGTTTCACGTGAAAGTTTACCAGTAATACAGAAAATTGTGATAATCTAGCCAAATTTATTTTATACTCTAGAAAATAAAAGTTTCGGAATTATAACTTTTTCTTCTGTACTGAAACATGATTTTATACATAATTTATTGTTGTGAACAAACAGTCACTAAGCAATCTTGTCATTGTAAGTACTTATGGAATAACATCCAATGGTGTATTATCTTTAAAAAACAGTACACCATAAATAAACTCATTGAAGTAAATCAGCATTAAAGACCAAGTAAATTATCCATTTACATAAAGAACATAATCGATCATACTTCTTATGTTCATATATTCAAGATACAAATTGTAGTTACAAGTAGAAGATTTGAAATCAAAATTAATATAAACCAGTTTAAAGTTTTCTGAACAAAGATGTCTAAAAAAAAGTCAGACTAGAGTAATTACATACTACTTATATTCAAAGTTAAAAATATATAAGTTCTGAATTTTTAGCTATAATAAGTCGATTCATCTAATATAGGTTTGGTGCTAAATTTTTACAATATACAGTAAATACAGTTAAAAATTAGAAATTATACCTCAAATTATGGAAATTGTATTTGCGTTCATGGGTATTTATGCAAATTACATTTATAAAAAAAGGTGTTTGGATCAAAGATGCTAATTTATAGAGCTTATGAACTATATATATATATATATATATATATATATATGCAGACCAGAAAATTAGGAATTTAGGATACACTTTTAAAAACTACTTACTCAGGACTTAAGAGTTTAGTCTAATCGTAAAAAGACAGCCTGAAGTTTTTTTGTAACTGTAAAAACACGCGAGTGAAACTCTTGTGCAAACATAGCATATCACTGAGAAAGAGTTAGCAATTGATATTATGTATACAATAGACATTTTGTTGAACTGGTATACCCAAATGCAGTTTCACCGAATAAATTTTATTATAACAATGCTGAAACAATAGAATTACTAACAATTCAACTGCACATTCAGTACACAATAATTAATAATCACCTTGTTGAGAACAGCCAAAGATGATTTGTCGGTAGACGCCATTTCCTGCAAAAACGAATAATGTCAGGTGTCGAGTAGAACTCTGGTTTTCCCTTGCCCAATTCTGCAACTGCCGTCACTATGACTGTTTAGAGAAAAATAAAATTAAAAAATGACAAAGCGAAACACACAGATAATGCAATAACGAAACAGTAGAAATCTCAAAAAGTCTTTAGACGTGTCTTCAAACAAATGATTTCGCATGACAAAGACGTTTGTGGAAAATATCAAAGAGGCAACAACTTCTTAACATGTCAGGGTTCTGCTAGTTTAACTGGGAGAATTAACATTGTATGTTTGTCATGGTCTCATGGATTATGAAGGCACAAAAGATTCAATAGATTGGTTAGCTTACATCGTAATTTTTTGGGGAAAGCAAAACGAGAGGAGTTGACACAGAGTAGTCATAGTGCAAAGGTGATTCATCCTCCTCAGTTCTATACCTCCTTAAAAAATTAGTTTAAAGAAATTATCAAGGGATACGGCAGTTCACTGGATATAGAATATGATCCCAATGCCACTCAAGAAGACAATTAAACGAGAAATTCATGAGAATCTGTTAGGAATACTATATAGTACTAAATAATTAGTAGTAATATGCTATGTAAGTATTTGAGTAATTTTAGAGTGAGTTAGTTACTTCAGCACTATAACTAGGAGTAATGCTAGGGGTACAAAATTGGGTATAAAAAATTGGTCCCAAATGATGTGGCATAGGTGATGTGTCAATTTGGAAAGTTTTAATTGGTGAGATTTTTGTGAATACATTGGGGTCCATTACATTAAATAGAATTACAATCAATCACAATCTGCCATGTGGCATTTGGGAATTATTTTTGCACACCATTTTGTACCCCTAGCATTACTCAAATAGAAGTAGGGGATGTATTTTCTGATTAGCATTATGATTTGATATGAAAATGGAACTTGGTTCCACCAAACTTTTTCTCTCTCTTCTCTCTAACTGAAGCTCTCTCTCTAGATTTCTTCTCTAGAAGCTATCTTCTATATCTCTCCCTGCTATCTCTCTATCTTTCTCTGCTGTTTCTCTGTCTATTTCTGATCTATTCTCTCTAATTCTATCTCTATTTCTCTGTGTCTCTCTAATTTGCTGCTTTATAAACCAGAAAACCCCAAAATAGTAACAAAACTATTCAGGAACTTATAATTCCTGACAGAATCTCAGTATCCCCAAGGATATTCTGTCATTAACAAACTTGCTAGATTATAATTTTTTAAGTAGTCTTGTTCAATGAAAAACATATTACATAAAATGATACAGTCTACAAAAAAAACATAAAGAGTATAGACCGATCAGATATGTTGCGACAAGATTTTATACATTTAAAATTAGTTTAACTTGACACTGAATATCTGTCTCCTTCTACCCCACTCCCCCCACCCAAAAAAAAAAAAAAAAAAACCCTCCCTCCTTACCATAATCTTCCCGAGGACGCTGTCCATGATCTCCTAGAACAGCAGTCACTAGCTCCATAGAAATGCACATGCGTTTCCTCTGAAATTCCAACAGTGATATTAGTTCCTCATTAAATATCAAAATAAAAAAATAAATGCTTAATATAAAGTTATAAACAATAAAAAGGAAAAATATGTATGTAAAACTAAAATTACTTATATAAAGCCTATAGTACTAGGGAAAAGGAATTACACTGATAACAAATTAATGGATAAAAAACTAAAAGTTCATAACAAAGAAAGATATGTTGAACCTATGAAACTAAAGTTAGGCACCCTAAAGGCTGATCAACTGATCATGCTCTTTCCTAATATGTCCCTGCCAAATCAAAGTTTCTTTTTCAAAACATTTCAATTTTACCAAAACCCTCTCTGTAAGGCGACAAACATTATAGCTCCCAGAATGTTCTGTATAGACCATTACAATCACTTTCTATCCATTATCCACATCTTTATGGAAAATTGGAAGAGCATTCATTGCCGAGTTACAATTCATAACCGGTAAAAATAAAGTATATATTGACTTGTGGATCATACAACACCTCATCCAGCAAATTGGATAAAGGCACAAACATAAAAGATATTTAAAAGGTATTCGTTCTATTTGCATCGGCATGAAATTAATTTACATGAAAATTACCTCAAGGTTGGCATTGAATTGTGATTGCTTCTTGCTTGCTCGGGCCCCATGCCTTTTGAAAGGTTCACCCGAGAACAAAATACCAACAGCAGTGTAACTGCAGTTTCAGAGTATAAATGAGAAGGCTGCACTATAAAAAACATCATAAACAATTTGCCAATATATTCTAGACTTCTCGCGATCTACTTGTAACCATAAGCGTAAAGATAGCTCAAAATTTATTTGGCTCGTAGTCACTATGACCTTGTCCTATATGTTATATTCAACCATTTTCACTGCCATCAGTGCCAACTTGAAATCACAAAGTCAACCACCGCCAAATGAAATTGAGATGAGAAGATAACAGCTAAAAATAGTGAAATTCACATACAAATCAAACATTACTAATAGTCTCAAAAATCGTGAATCACGGAAACACAGTCATTCCTGTTAGAATCTACTCGTCATTTGATACATATTTAAGTGTGAGACACCTAGCATACTCATCAATGCAATAAGTATATTATGAGGATTATCTCTGCTTTTAATAGGTATCAAGGGCTACTACACAACTGAAGCTTTAATGTAATTTAGCAGCGGGTATGTTAATTTCTACAGGTAATTTGCATAAGATTTTAACAGAAGACTGGAAGCAATATATGTAATTTAAAATTTAATGATTACAGTAAGGTAAATGATTTTAGTGAGGAATTTTAGATAATTTCTTATACCTTAAAAAGCCTAAAAATGCTCAAGTATAATCAATAACATAATAGTAAATGACATACATATTCCCAAAACTGTTTTTAGCATACGCACCACCTTCACAACCAGCATACATAAAAAGTGATCCAGAGTGTTTAAGGGAAACCTGGGAGAGCCAACATCAATAATGTAAACATTAGAGCTAAGTCTATACTAAGGTAATAAATAAATGAAGATATCATATGCAACAAAGTAGCTGTGTGAACCCCATACCTCCAAAGTAGCCAACCCTTTGGAGACCATGTCAATCATCCTTGTTCTAATCTGAAACAAACAGATTAATTTGATAGTTAAGCATTTTTAAAACCTAACTGTCACAAATAGCATCAGTTAATCTCACTGCAAACCAAGAACATTGATGTAAACGGGGAAAACATTCAGGGTTGCCTTAAACACACAAGACTTACAAAACATTGTCATTAGAAAAGCTACCTCGATGTTTCTATTAAAATACACGGCTAAAAATATCTCTCCCTATTCAAAGTTGTATAGTACTAAAATAAATAACTATAGAAACAATAAACAACATTCTCATAAATTATAATATCTGCCTAATTAGATTATTTATTTTAGAGGAAAAAAGACTTCCAGAGCCAGTATGCACTTGTGTGCTTTTCCCACAATACATGACTTGGTATATGTTTCGAGCAATTTTTTACTTATATTTCAAAGTGAAAGCATAGTTCTATTTATGGTGCAAATTTACATGTGCAATCCATTCTTAAAGTGACTTGTGTATAACTTTATTATTATATTATTATACATGTTACAGTGTACTGCAATTAAGAAAATGGGTATGTCAATATCACAGTACATTTGTAATTGATTATGAAAATGGCCGGGGTTAAATAGAAAATTGGAACTGAAGTGGAGACATGATACAACTTCCTTCATTCCTTCGCAAATCTCAACGGGGTATCATTTAAATCACTTAAGTTGATATAAATATAACATTGATAAGCCTTATATTAAAAAAAATAAGTATAAATATTTTTTAGAATCATTAAAATCTGTATAAATCATGAAAAATCATATTATGTATAAATTTGCATTTCTAGGTGATATTTTGCAAAGAAAATGAGTTTTAGTATGTCCAATCTCTTTTTACAATAATTAAAAGGAAAGAACTACTTCCTCCGTCCCACCGAATTGTTTACATTTAGGTTGGGCACGGAGGTTAAGAAAATTATATAAAGTATTATGAAAGAGAATGAAAAGTGGGGTTGGGCACGGAGGTTAAGAAAATTATATAAAGTATTATGAAAGAGAATGAAAAGTGGATGAAAGAGAAGGAAAAGTGGGTAAAGTGGTGGGGTCAATTGATATTTAATTGATAGATTTGAAAAGGTGGAGGAAAGTAGTGGGTGAGAGTAAATTTTATAATATAGAAGTTTACTATTTTTAGAAAATTTTGAAATGTAAAAAATTTGGTGGGACATCCAAAAAAGGAAAGTGTAAAGAATTGGATGGGACGGGGGGAGTATAAAATTAACAAAAACATTGGGAAAAAATTCTTAAATTTTGAAAATATTATCCGAGATACTAGAATTTACAAGTTTTTATTTGGTTGTGCTAGCCTGCAAAACAAATGTACAGAACTTGAAAAACGACCATTATCGTTCCTCGAACACGTATTTAGAGTTACTGGTGTGATATTTATGGTGACGTAAGTGATTGTAATGATACCCCGTTAAGATCATTGAAGAAAGTGATATTCGGTTTCTACTTGAGCGACCAATTTCATATTTAAGCCGGAAATGGTTTGTGTGTAAAATTACTAAAAAATCAATGTGCAACTAAAAAAATGTCATTGACAAATATTATTATGTTCCAGATAAATTCATAGTTTGCTCATACACGGTATCTATATATCCTTCGGTTACCAAGCATGTTGATCTAGGAATCTTGGACTGGTTTACCAAATGAATTACATAAGGAAAATAACCAAGTGAGTAAAGTTCTTTGAGATTGAGAATTATAAAATCCTTCCATAAGTTAGCCAGTAGCATGCAATGCTAAAAAGGCATTTCTCCCTGGCACAGTGGCATGCTACAGGGGAAGGAGATCCGAAATATACATATAACTATTGTTAAATAAATATAGTACGTTTTTAATTCTTGTGTTTTAGACTTTTGGGAGTAAACATATGTGCATAATTTATAATTCTTTTATAAAAATTAATATTCTTCTTGAAAATTATGGATATTTATACAATTTTGTTAGAAATGTTCAAATAAAAAATTTTCCCTGCAACCCCCTCATCTTAGATCTGTCACTACATGCCACCAAACAAGCACAATTACCTAGCAAACTGAATTGAAATGTTAGATATAAGGGATCCACAATCAGGACTACATTCATGGTCAAAAAACACTTAAATCTATCCAAGTCATATTGTTTGTCATTTTTTAATGTTCATTCAGCAAAACTCTTTTACATGGAAAAGATGTATGTAACTAATTAGTAAAAGCATCAGCCAACATGCAAATATAAAAAGAGCATCACATCCAAGATAAAAGAGCGTAATAACTTAAATTAATCAATGTAATTTTTTTCCCAGTTATTTTATTCATATTTCACCAATTCATCTTTTTCACTTATTGTCTCCTGGTGCCTGCAAGTGTGAGTGTGTGACTGACTTGTGGCTAAACTATGTATTAAGAAAGTGAAGTAATTTAGTCAATCTTCATTCTTTTATCAAAGATAACATAAAGATATCACTGTGTCAAGAAAGTGAAGTAATTTAGTCAATCATCATTCTCTTATCAAGGATAACATGAAGATATGAAATTTGAAAATGCTAACAAAGTACACCAATGGTGAGAACCGACCATTTCATGTAAGTATAATTTCACACAAATATAATTTGCAAACAAGAAAGCAAAGCAGCAGACGATGGTGGAGACAAAGTACCTCTTGATCAGACTTTTCATTTTAAAATTTAGGATAGAAGGTCGCTCTTATTTGGGCAAGTGAGCATGTAGAGTTGTTAACTGGAAAATTCCTCAACAACTTACCTAATGCACTCTTGTTTCTATTACCTTGTGATGTTTTAGCTTCATTGACTTCTTTTGTAAAAGTGACTTGATCAACGGGTGATTTTCCAACTACAGCCGGTGCAGCTCCACTTACTATTCCATTAGACTTTGATTTCTTAATGGATTTTTTACCATGTGCCGATATGCTTCACATTATTACTGATATCTACTACAACTGTTGTTGATGTACCCTTCGTAGCTTCAAGCTTCTTAATACTCTTTCTCTTCTGGTGAACTTTCCTCTTCTTTCTAAAAAACAACAAAACATTCATGATATTTGCTGAGAGAAACATTAATGCGCAAACAATGTATAAAGGTATATAAATTTTGATACCTATGGCTAGAGCTAACAATTGATGAATTGAGAATTAGCACAACCAAATATTTCAAGAAAATGATAATGATGCACAATAAATAACTAGATTTACATAATACATACTTTTTATCATACCAACATACCTATATCGTACATATGAGACTGAAGCTTGTGTTTTCTCATTGTTTTCACCGACACTCATCTCATTCACATTAATACTCATATCTACAGCAGTTGTTGTTGATGTACTATTCATAGCTTCAAGCTTTTTACTACTCTGGTGAACAGTTTTCCTCGTCTTTCTGAATAACAGCAAAACATTCATGATATTTGCCAAAAGAAACATTAATGACCGAAGAATGTATAAAGGATGGCTAAAGGTAACAATTGATGAATTGAAAACTAGCACAAACAAAATTTCAAGAAACTAGTTATGGCACATAATAAAGAACTAGATTTACATAATACATGCTTTTTATCGTACCAGCATACCTATATGAGACTGAAGTTTGTAATTTCTCATTGTTTTCCCCAACACTCATCTCATTCACATTATTACTGATATCTACTACATCTGTTGTTGATGTACCCTTTGTACCTTCAAGCTTCTTACTACTCTTTCCATTCTAGTGAATAGCTTTCCTCTTTTTTCTGAAAAACAACAAAACAATCATGATATTTGCTGAGATAAACATTAATGCGCAAATAATGTGTAAAGGTATATAAATTTTGATACCTATGGCTAGAGGTAATAATTTATGAATTGAGAATTTACACAACCAAATATTTCAAGAAAATGATGATGATGCATAATAAATAACTAGATTTACATAATCATACTTCTTATCATACCAACATACCTATATCGTACATATGAGACCGAAGCTTGTGATTTCTCATTGTTTTCACCATCACTCATCTCATTCACATTATTATTCGTATCTACTGCAGTTGTTGATGTATCATTCATAGCTTCAAGCTTCTTACTACTCCTTCCCTTCTGGTGAACAACTTTCCTCTTCTTTCTGAATAACAACAAAACATTCATGATATTTGCTGAAAGAAACATTAATGACCGAACAATGTATAGAGGTATATATACCTATGGCTAAAGGTAACAACTGATGAATTGAAAGCTAGAACAAACAAAAATTTCCAAGGAACTGATGATGACACATAATAAAGAATTAAATTTACATAATACATGCTTTTTATCGTACCAGCATACCTATATTGTAGGGGTGTTCACCGGACCGCCCACACCGCACCAAACCGCACCGCAAAACGCGGTTTTTAATTTTTATGGTGCGGTTGCTGGTTGGATTTTTTACAAACCGCGCGGTGCGGTGCGGGTTGCGGTTTTATATTTTGGTAGTGTGGTTCAAACCGCACCGCACCGCATATAATATTAAAATATATATTTTATATATTATATTTATATATTATATATTATATATTATTTTATTTACATATTACATATGAATTTAATAATTTATTAACAGATTGTGTTAATTTATTTTAACCCAACAGGCCTGGTCCATATTCCATATTACAGTAGATAGCGAGGAGGAAGTTAATGTTATAATTGTTTCTGTTAGAAGATGTTTGTCAGACCTTTTAAGTCATTATTCCACTGAATTGAAGTTGAAAAATCAGGATAGTGTTAATCATCAAAGCCATGGTGTTAATCAAGAAAAAAATATAATGACTGATTCAGATGATGATTCTATGAACATGTTTGAATCTGATTTTGACAAAGAGTGTGATGAGGACTATTCTTTAGATACGAGCAATGAGCTTGAAAGGTATTTTATGGAACGTAACGAGGATAGGAAAAATAAGGAATTTGATATTTTATCATGGTGGAAAGTTAATTCATCAAAGTATCCTATACTAGCAGAAATGGCTCGTGACGTTCTAGCAGTTCAGGTCTCAACAGTAGCTTCTGAGTCCGCCTTTAGCACCGGAGGGAGGGTGCTTGATGCATTCCGTAGTTCTTTGAGTCCTGAGATGGTTCAAGCTTTAATTTGCTGTCAAAACTGGATAAGATCCTCATCTATGCCTTTAGATATGAGCTCTGTATTAGAGGAACATGATGTCTATGAAACTGATCATTCAGGTAGCTGCTACTTTAATCAACTTTGTTAATTTATAAAGTTCTTTTTATTACTTTCTGTTTTCTGATGTATATTTTTATTTTTTTAGGTACATCTGCAGTCATAAATCTTGAGTGCTGAGGTATAATTTACGACCATAGTTGCTACTTAATCTCCCTTGTTAATTTCACAATCTCAATATGTGTTAATGTTTGAAGCTGGTTACATCAATTCTCCTATCAGTGTGAATATTTATTGTCTTGTTCGTATTTGAAATATTTTTTTCTAAACTCTGGAGCAAATTCTATATGATTTTACAGGTTCTGAATCCTTCAGATAAAACAAAAGGTAAAGCTGGTCTGCAGCAGCTGAGCACTTCCACATTGTAATATTTTATTGCAACAGGTTTTACATAGTTGTTAACATTGTAATATTTTATTGGAACAACATATGCAACATGAGGAGGCTGTATACTAGCAAAAAGAAAGAAAAGATGAGGATACTGGTCTACTGGACATTGCCATACTTGTCATTTGGCATTTTGCCGTACTTGTCATTTGTTATTGTAATTCAGATTCTGTTTTATTATGTTGATTTTGAGATTTTATTTTTCTGATGTAATTTTCACTTTCCTGTTTCCACATTTGAATATTGATTTGGCCAGTGAATGAAGAAACTAAATATTTAATGGCTTATAAATATTATTGCAACTTTTAATTTTGCAATTTATTATAATTTTTAAATTTATATTGTAGACCGCACAAACCGCATAGACCGCACCGCACCGCACCGCATTTATGTGGTGTGGTTTACGCGGTTTTTAAGTGACGCGGTGCGGTCGCGGTTTGAAAATATGACCAAACCGCATGCGCGGGTTGGTCCGTGGTTTTGAGGAAAAACCGCACCACCCGCACCGCGAACACCCCTACTATATTGTACATATGAGACTAGTGTTTAGAATTTCTCATTGTTTTCACCAACACTCATCTCATTCACATTATTACTGATATCTACTACAACTGTTGTTAATGTACCCTTCGTAGCTTCAAGCTTCTTACAGTCTTTCCCTTTCTAGTGAACAGCTTTCCTCTTTTTTCTGAAAAACAACAAAACATTCATGATATTTGCCGAAAAAACATTAATGCGCAAACAATGTATAAAGGTATATAAATTTTGATACATATGTCTTAAGGTAACAATTGATGAATTGAAAGTTAGCACAAACAAAAATTTCAAGAAAATAATAATGACGCATAATAAAGAATAGATTTACATAATACATGTTTTTATCGTACCAGCATATATTTTAGGTGTAATGCATTGTTGGGATGCATTGCACTAGTAACAATAAATTGCCCTTTTTTCTACTAAACATTTGGGATCCTTTTGGCAAGGGGAATCCAATTTGGGACTTGTTACAAACTGAGATTAAATGCTAGATTATAGATAGAAAAGAGAGAAATCAGTTTGGGTAGAAGATAAATTATATTTATACTTCTCCAAGTATTACACTGAGGCAAGACCTCTATTAAATAGAACAAAATGAAGTAATTACTAGCTATCTTATTATGTACTACAGTAATTATGAAACTTGGTGGCAACTCTTACTACACCAGATAACCTTGGGATGAAAGACCTCACCAAGTAGGCAAGTACTATCACCAGATAATTTTGTTGGAACAAAAGCCATAATGAATAACAAAAGCTGAAATATAACCCACTGAACTATTAAATTTGCAGCAACACAATACAATGATGGGATATGGCCAGACCAACTAACAAATTCAAAAAATTTATGTTGAACAATTAAATCTATAACGGAAGTAAAACCTGAAACTAAAGTGTTATGTTTGTACAAGACCCCTCTAGAATCTTTCCTCAAGAAAATAACTATCAAATATTTTAAAGAATCTAAATACATATAATTCATAAGAATAACATGAGAATAGATATCTCAGGCCAGTTCATAGAGGTGCATGGCCAAATAAACAAGAAAGCCTTTGTTTTACTCTCGACCTAAACCCAATTAAACTAAACTGGTCAAGTCATTATTAAGGAAGTTGACTCCCCTAAAATAGCTCAATCTTTAACAAGAAAACCCAAACATTTGTTTGGCCCCACAAATCAAAATTGATTTCAGCCCACCATCACATATTTCCACTCACCAAAAAAATAAATAATATATATTTCTATCCCTGATTGTGAACTGTATATACATTATATGTATATATATATATGTGAGACAAATATCAAATACTCACTGAGATGCAACTCTAAATCATCTTGATATTTTTTATAAAACTGAAATTGACACACATATTGCTCAATATACAGTAACCAAATAGCTCTTAGAGAGATGTGTAAAAAAGATAAGTTGGGCTTTATAAACATAATACAGGTGCGACGTGCAATATGATAATGAGTGTGTGCGCATGTGCGAAAGCTTTTGCTGGTCATTTCTCTAAAGTTAGGTTGCCTGGTGGTTTTTTGTACAGGTATGTCATACGTGTTTGTATTGCATTTTGGTTATGTTTTGTGTGGCTGGTAAACCAGAGAAGAGTTTGTATTGAGAAAACTTGATTAGTACTTACACTACAGTAACCACTATCATCTTGATGACCACATCTAGTAGACCTGGCAATCGTGCACCACGCGAATTCGTGTTTTCTAATGTCGTGTTTTCATGTTCTATGAGTAATACAAAAATAAATATTATAATATTATTTTTTTCATAAAAATATTATTTTTACTAATAAATTATCGTTTTTATAGAGTTTTAAATACGTGTACTATTATAATTTCAATTCTAAAGTTTTAATATCTCTTACTTTTAATAGAATAAGATTTTAATTATATAAAAATATATGTATTGGTACTATAGAATTTATAAAATTTTATATACTTATTTATTTCGTGCCTTTTCGTGTACCTGAAATGAAACCTAAACACGACACTAAATCTTTCGTGTATTTTTCATGTTCGTGTACTCAAAATGTAAACACAAACGCTAAATTTTCGTATCGTTTTCGTGTCGTACACAAAATTGTCCGGTCTTACTCTGTTGATATTTACTAGTTAACCGACCTTCTGAAATTTTCCTATTTATTTGGATTATGAGAGTGCTAAAATGGGCCTTTGTTGTCACTTGGTATAATTTTATCTAGGGGTGTTTATCAAACCGCTTCGCGCCGCACCGCAAAATGTGATTTTTAATTTTATATACATATATATATATATGTATTACTTTACTTTTAGTAAACTTATAAGCTTATAGAGTAGTATACTAGTATCCATTCTCTAATAATTCTCAGGGGTGAACGAGAGTCAAATTCAATACCTAGGATGACAAGAGACAAGTTCTTACCACTAGGTTATCTTATCACACACTATAGTACTTGTAGTTATATATATTTCTTTTATATATTATATATAATTTTGTTATATATATATAGGATTTTGCTCAAATGAGAATTTCTTAAAATGGGAACCGTGAGAACCGGTGATTTTCATAGGTAATCTTGGTGATTTTTACTAAATTTAAAATTTTAATTAACATCAAATCAATCATTTATCAAATTTAAAATTTTTAATTTATATGAAATCACCCATTACCAAATTTAAACAATTTGCATCAAATCACTAGTTCTCATTTTAACAAGTTCTCATTGGAGCGAGACCCTATATATATATATAGATATAGATATAGATATATATATAATTTTTTATTCTAACTTTGCAACTAATTTATGATAATTTTACATCACAAACTAGGACTAGGGTTAATATTACAAATTTATCACTAATGTTTTTTTTAAAATACATACTACAATTATAAACCCTATCGATCTTCATTATTATCTTGCTACTTTCTAACCTATATTTTGAAATTTTTTTATATAGTTAATGTACATCGGAAGTTGTAAATATTATAAAACTCAATTTTATAATACTTTTTTTATCTTTACATTATTTAAAAAAAATAATATTTTTTTCTAAAAATAAATATTTATAAAATGTATAAACCACACAAACTCCACCGCCGCATTTTTGTGGTGTTCGTGACGTTGGTTTGCGATGTAAGAAAAAAATCGAACTGCCCGCACCGCGAATACCCCTAATTTTATCTTAGTATTCTGCATTATGAGGGTGCTAAAACGGGCCTTTTATTAAGGGCGTTTGGGGTTCCTTAAACTTAAAATAAGTTACTTATTTTATTTTTTACATATTTTCAATTTTTTTTTAAAGATAAATATTTATTTGAGAATTTTAAAATCAAATATTATTTTTAAAATAAAAAATAAGTTACTTATTTTCAGAAAAAGTACATACATACCTACTTTTTTCCAGAATAAGGGCTTATTTCCGGAAAAAAGCTGTTGCCAAACAGGCACAATGTGCAAATTATGCACATTATGCATCACAGCATATTTTTCTTATATATCACAAAAACTCAACCTAAATTCCTCACTCACTTCCTATATTCTTACAGAGTGCAATTATGCATCACATCAATATCCAATCACCAATTGCAATTTTATAACAAAGCATTATCAAATCTTTTATAATTTATTTCATTTAATTTTCTTACACACAAGGCGAGGGATTTATCTTTCCTGAAAAATAAAACCGCTAATTGTTTTGTAATTCATCTATTTTCTGCATACGAGCAATAGGAAGTACACTGCTAGTGCTACTCCGTTCTCTAATCAGTTTGCAAGAAGTGTGCTGCAATCACTATTCTAAAATTACACTTACGTCACTCAATTCTCCACTTATTTTTGCCCTACATGTTTCTCAACTGATTCGACTTTTTAAAGACCTGTGCCTGATCAATTTTCAAACTGCTTAAGCCATTTAATCTTTATAAAAGCAATGTATCCTCTGAGAGTTTTATACCAAAACCAAAAAAACAATAGAAGTATTAAATATTGGATTATTGGAGTACTTACAAGTGTGGGTCCCACCTCTACGCTTATTTTACTCCATTCATCATTTATTAAACTTATTTATTACCTTTCAATCTTAAATAGTAATTGGTACATTGTCGGTGCCTTGATTCTCCGCTTATAAATTGTACAGTGTAATCACTATCTAAACTTTAGGCTTATATCACTTAATTCTCTGCTAAGACCGTCTTAAATGGATGACACTGAAATAGTGTTAATTTGACACTATTTTAGTGTCAAAATTACATAATTTATTAAACCAACTCTAATTACACTATATCCTACACTATAAAGAATCTTTTGCTTACTAAAATATAAAGAATTGACTTTTGGGACTTAAAAGGGATAAAATTTGTTTTTGTTAACAAATATGAGGGTATAGTTGAAATTTTGAAAAGCGCCAAATTTAGTGTCAAATGACACTAAATTTATATTTGATACCAAATTTGGTGTCACTCCAATTATTTAGTATCATCTTGACACTATTATAGTGTCCCATTGGAGTTGGTTTTAAACTAAAATAGTGTCAAAATGACACTATTTTAGTGTTTTAGTGTCCCATTAGAGATGCTCTAAATTTCCTAAACTGATCGGGACTCTCCGCTCAAGCAACTTAAACTTGAAGGATAAACGTACCCTCTAAGCTCTCTTCTAAACCCAAGAGCCAACGGAACCATAAAATAGTAATAAAATTCATCATAGTTTCACGTGTGGGTCCCCCGCCAAACTATACTTATGCTACTCCATACAACATCCATTAAACTTAAATAATTCACTAACAGTACAATTAGAATAATAGTAAAACACTTAAATATGCCTTAACATCCTAATCAAAGCTTAAAGCAACAATTATATATACATATATATAGATAAACTGAGGTTTTGCGAGAAAGTGAGGCTTACGACTACTTAGTTGATGATGATACGGCACTCGAATTTGTCATCTCCGTCGTTCGAAGCTGCTTCTCCTTTCCCGATGACAAATTTACTGCTGTATTTAATATAGATTTTAACCGACGCGTAAAACCCTAAACCCTGCCTTCAATTCTGATTATGTGCTGTTTGGGTTATTTAAATTCAAAATAAATTATTTATTACATATTTTTTTATATATTTTTATTTGTTTTTAAATAATAAATATTTATTTTAAAATTTTAACATCAAATATTATTTTTAAAATAAAAAATAAATTATTTATTTTAAATTAAAGTACATTCATTCCTCATTTTCTCGAAAATAAGCTTTTATTTTTAAAAAAAATGGAGAAATAAACCGGCGTTTTTTATGTCCGAATGAACCCTCAACATTGGGCCTAAATTATTTATTGGTTGTGAAATCTTTAAAATTTATATTTGCTATATTTTTTACGTATAATAATATACACTTATAATCTACATTTTTCAATTAATCGATTGTAATTTATTACTCATATATTCTTGTAGTTCGGTTTATTTTTTGTACATATTATTAAAGTTATATATAATAATTTTATATTATTTATCCTTAATTTTTAAATTATTTATATACTTTCATGTGATTATACTTTGACTAATCAAACTATTAAAAGAATGTTAACTGAATATTTAATAAAATTGATTTTCAAATGCGATAATTGAATATATATAATAAAAAATTGAGAAGTTGAATTTTATATATAATTATATTATTTCGTTATTCGCGGTAATAGTATATATGGCATTTGGTTTTGTAAATGTATTTTTCTTGAATATTAAAATTTTATTGTTTAAATGTTTATGATCATTTTTACAATGACGGTTAGATAATAATTGTTTTTGAATAAAAGGAATTCATTGCTCTAACTATTTTATTTTGATATAATTCATCACATGTATTCGTGTTGTATATAAAATTTATTTCATATATAAAATATCATTTTCTTGACATTTAAAATTAATATGAAAGTGTAGAAAATCGTTTGATTATTAATATAGGAATTTAAATATACAAGAAGTATAAATAAGGTGGAATTTAACTTTTTCATTATTAAGCTTTTAAATATAATAAATACTAGGTTATATCTCGTGCATCGCACGGATTGAATTGTTTTAATATTTTTATCATATAATTTGAATATATTTTTATTTTTATAATAATAGTTTAAATTTTATTTAATGTTATATGTATATATTTTATATAATTTTTTATATATTTTATTTGTATTTTAATAGGATAATGTTTGTGTGTTTTGTTTAGAGATGTGTTTTATTTGGAGATAATTGTGATATATGTTTTAGTTAGAAGATTAATGTTTAAAAATTATGTCCAATAATAACTATCCGGCCCTCTCCACCAAATTTTTAACTTTTCGGTTTTAATAATACAGTGTTTTATTTAGGAGATAATTGTGAGATATATTTTGATTAGGAGATTAATGTTTAAAAATTATGCTCAATAATAATTATCCGGTGCAAATACTGACTAAGACAACTAAATTATTAACCTTTCGATTTTAATAATATAGTATAGATTTATAACATAATATAAAACTATAAATAGATTACACTACCTCGAGTTCAAAACTATTTTTCCTAAATATAATATTTATATAAAATATATGTTGATTAAGTAATACATATATAGTTTGAAACTCAACATTTTAATTCATGTAAAGAGAATATTTTTTTAATAAAAATAAATATTTATTTTTATTATCACTTGTTAAATTGAAATCTCCTAACAAAATGTTATAAAGTTTTAAAGATTTAACCTATCACGTGTAGATTATATTCGAGTCTAAATTTATGGTTATTCAAGTCAAATCTCGAAATTTTTTGGGGTGATGGCGAAAAATAGTAGGTTTTAAAGAAAAAATTAACTGAAATAGTAGTTTTAAAAATTTTGGTCAAAAATAGCATTGAATTAACCATTTTACAAATGAATATTTTTAATATGTATTTAACAAATGAGTATCATATAAAAATAAAAATAAAATAAAAAAATGGGAAAAAATTTAAAAAAGGTGATAATCATGGTCAAAAAGGTGATACGCATTTCAAAAATGCGTATCAGACCCAATTTTTTTTTTTGAAATTTCAAAATATTTTTTTAAAAAAAATAAAAAATTGGGATGCCGAAATAGGAAATGCGTATCCCGTCAGTATTTTTTGTCAAAATTTTCAGAACTGATATTCTTGTTGTCTAGTCTAAAAGAAATGGTATTTTTGTCATTTTCTTCAAATATTTCAGAAATTTGTTTAATCCATGTAATTTATTTTTAAAACTAATTTATAACCACATAATATTTTATATATTTCAAAATATACTGTATATAAAAGGTTAAATTAAATACAAAAAATCTTTAAAAAATATAAATAGTAGTGCTTGGTGCTTGTAATGCTAGCATCCAGTTACAGAGTCCGATAGAACCCTAACCCAGCCCCTGTTTGTCTCCACCTCGTCCATGGCACCCAAGCGACATCTCCCCCCTCAAACCAACTCATCTGACTCTGATTCTGAAGATCAAAAACACTCTTCCAGCAGTGATGACTCTGATTCTGAACCCCAACAACTCACTCAGTCAAAACCCCATCAACAATCAGACTCTGATGCTGAATCGGATTCAGATTCAGAGTCAGATGCCAGTTCTGAAAAAACCCACAAGACCCCTTGTGTTGTTTCACCTCAACCCAAGAAACCCACTTCCAAATCAACCCAATTGAAGGCTAATGGTAAGCGTCCTGCTGAGCCTGAGGTAATTGAAAAGGCTTCGAAGAGTAAGAGTGAGGTAATCGAAAAGGCTTCGAAGAGTAAGAGTGAGGTAATCGAAAAGGCTTCGAAAGGTAAGAGTGTCCAGAAAGTCGACAAGGGTTCAAAAAGTGATGATAAGAGTGGGAAGAAGAGTAAAGTGAGTAATGGGGATGAAGAGGGTGCTGAGATTGAGGATAAAAAGGGCGGTTTTCCTCCGAGGGTGTTTAGTGAAAAAGATTCGATTGTGTTGTTGCAAGGGATAATTGATTTTAAGGAAAAGAAAGGGATTGATCCAAGTGTGAATTTGGTTGCGTTTCACGAATCTGTTGAAAATTTGTTGTCTTGTAGTGTGACAAAGAGTCAGATTGCGGATAAGATTAGGAGGTTGAAGAAGAAGTATGCTATGAATTATTTGAAGAAAGGACAGAATGGGGAAGACCCGGTTTTTTCCAGGCCTCTGGACTACCAGTCGTTTCAGCTTTCGAAGAAGATTTGGGAAAGTGAGGTTTTGGGGAGTGAAGTGGATGGTGATAGTAAGGTCAAGAGTAGTAGCAAGAAGAAGGATGGTAATGTGGCTAGTAAAACGTCGTTGAAATCGGATGGTGACTTTGAAGTGGATAAGACTCAAGTAGAGATGGACGATTGTTGGTCATTGTATCCTTGTTTGTGCAATTCGCTTGAATCGGAGGCAAGGAACAATTTTAAAGGGCCAATCATTCTAAAGGAATACGTGAGGAAGGTGGTTAGTGGGTTCAAGAAAGACAAGGCAAGAGAACTAGAGCAGGAATGGGAAGATGTTAATGTTATGGAGCAACAAGCGTATGCCGAGAGGGTAGCGGTGATCTCTAAACAAGCTGAAGCTGCCATGGATGTGATTCAACCTTAAAGTCATAGGTTTTGCAAGTTTTAAAGTTTTTCATGCATTTATGATTTATCTAGGGAGTATGGACATCAGTTTAAGGCGGTCTTGCCTTTTAAATTATGTTAATTTGATGTTTTTTGGATTCTATGGGATCTGGTTGACTTCGAGTAATATTTATGTTAAGATTAGTATTGTTGGTGTGGTAGTAGTTGTTTGTTCTATGCTTTATTGGTTTATATGTGCTGTTATGGTTTGTAATTGTGGCCATAGTTCTCTGGAGTATATGGCTAGGCTGGTGGTTTGTGTCCCTTCAATTCATTTTGGAAAATATGGAGTATTGAATGAGCAAGAGTTAGTTTTAAATCTTTGCATTATTAGGGACTTGGTGAATTATAAAAAAAATTTGAGGGATGCCAAAGAAGAAATTTGGGACTTCTAGATAGATGTATAGCAGGCACCTAAGAATACATAGACGATTGAGCGTGGTGTGCAATCGGATTCCATTCGACTGTGCTGTGTTTGGACCATTAAGTGCTTAGATGACAATTTGTTGATTTGGGCCATTTGGTGCTTAGATGACAACTAGCATCAAATGCCCCGAAGGAAGCATTGCATCAAGTAGATATCTGGGAAAACAAACACAGGAAAAGTCAAATTACACGGTAAATAATCAAATTAGTGTAGAACAAACAATTGAATGAATATCGGTCCCACATGCAAAAATTCGAAATATGACATGATTTCAGTCAAAAGGTTTATTATTTATTTTATATATTTGCAATGATATTTATTCTCATACCTTTCCTATTTATATTTTGCTATGACTCACATGATGTTTTTTTTTAGTTTTTTTATGATTCAAGGTTTTTTTTACAGTAATTAAGCAACGAAATAACCTAAAAAGACCTTTGAGAATAGAAAAATGCCAGAGATCCCAAAAATTATAAATTGGTAATCTTTCTATAATAATATGAGACCCGTATGCATACATATGTGTCCACAAATTAAAATAAGTCATACGGCATGACATGTCATTTGGAAAAATATTTGGGGTTTATAACATTAATCGATTAAATGACATGTAAAACACTACTGATATATTTTTAGTTGCATTTGTCATGATAAATAGCACTTAGCATGTTGATTTGTCAAGTCTTATTAAATTGGGGGAAATCTATTTAGAGCCAGGTATACTAACAAGTTTTATGAATTAAATTCATAAAGTCTGTTGGTGGTAAATGGTTCCACTCGTTCTACCGTTTGATTCTGATTCATTAATTTTTTTTACGTTCATTCTAAATTAATTTTATTTGACAAATATTGTTTATAATAAATTATAAAGAAAATAAAAATAATTAGACAATATATGTTCTTGTTGATTTAAATATGATAAATTATACATACATATATTATATAATATTTATTCCTTTGTAAATATAAATTTGTTTGTACTTTTATTCCATTTTAAATAAATTCAAGATAAATTTCATTCTTAATCTTTTATAGAGTATATACAACTAATTATTTACTTGTTTGATGGATTTTCCCATGATATACTTGGATGACTCAACTTTAAGACTATTTTGTCGAAGGCAAGGTTCTTAGTTACGGGGCGAATGGAATGGGCAGACGAGTTCCGCCTGAATGGAATGAATATCTCCCTCGTCTGGTCGAGAAGGGAGAAAACCCGGGGAACTGGACTGTCAACATGTTTTTTTTACTTATTTGTTTATGAATTTAAATTAAAGGCGAAAACTTCTAGGTCAGGCCCTTTCTTATCTTACTTCTTTTTTGCTGATGATTTAGTTTTGTTTGCAGAGGCCATTTATGCTCATAGAACCCGGAAAGGAAAAAAAACTTCATCTTCGGCGCAAATCCAGAAAGCCGTATGCTTTGGAAGAAGCACATGTCATAAATTTCTGTATATTTGGATGACTCATCAACTTTAAGACTATTAACTTCAAATTGTATAATAAATTATATGTATATAAATTCTAAAATAATAAAATATTTATATATCAATAAAGTAGTAGTAAGTTTTCCAAATCGCAAGTAACGGGGTGTTTTTTTTTCCAGCGCAGGTAATGGTTCTTTTTTTGTCAATAGCAACTTTCCCGTCCTGAAAAATAGAGTTCATTCATTCAATAAAATTTATCATCTAATCAAAAGACATCATGTATCTGAAAATTTAGATAATAAAACTTTAATGTCTGAAAATAGAACATCTGCAATAAAATTAAAAAATAATTAATATCACATTTGAGAGAAAAATAAATAACAAAACCATAATTACAAAATATACAATATAATATTATTTGAATAATAACATAATAAAAATAAAATGAAATCTAACCAGGAGTAATATTTAATATTTTAGGCAAATTTATAAATTAAAAATAAATCCAAAATAAATATAAAATTATTAGTATAAATTATAACGAAAATTTATGTTGTCAAAATAGAAATTTCTTGTAGTGACATGAGTTAAAAATAATAATAATAATATATATTAAAATAATAGAAAGTATTAACTACCAACATCAATATAAATTATAAGACGTAACTTTTATACTCATTAAAAACATTAAAATATTAAAATATTGATAACAAATGTAAATAATGGCTAAACATTAGCTAGTAATTTTAAATACTATGATATGTAATCATTATTATTAACTCATTTAATTAAAAAATGTTATAACTGAAAATTCAAAAAATAGACTTTTTTAATAAGGTAATGAGTTTAAGTGTACGGCCTTTTTTTTTAACACTTGACAGTTGACACACGTGATAAACTTTTACATAATATTTTTGTCAGTAAATTTTGTTTTGTGTATTTTTAATGTAGTCTCGGTACATTTAATCTAATCATTGCGCTGAGCTGCTAACATGACATACGAACCTACACGGGAGGTGCAGGTAAGAAAACTGGAAACCATATGCATTTTCCACATTATGCAACGGATATTCCAGCTGCATCAATGGTTAATGCAGACATGCATGGGAAAGCATTCATGTTGGATAGAACAACTAATTATGAATTCAGAGAGAATTATTCCTCGTGTTCTTTAGCTAAATACCACGATATCAATACAATTTTTCGGTGTAATCTCATGATTCATATACATGTAAAAACGATCACATTGTTTTGAATTATGATTCTCAGAACCTCATCTTAATTGCTGTTACCAATTTTGAGCAACAACATGTCACAACTAATGAACAACAAAAATAAATACAAGCTATGTGATGAGCAAGAATCACAGAGAGACTAAACTAAATTTAAGTGTCGATTAATTGATATTGAAAGGTTATTGAATTTTTTAGTGTTATTTTTCTAAAAGATCAGTAGAAAGTTTCTAAAGAGCCTTGGCGAATCTTGAATTTCGGTAAAATTAATTAGTACTAGAATATACTACATTTTAATTTCTTCGGGTTCTGTAAATCCAATGTATACATATATAACAGTAGTAGCTGTATGTACAGGTAAAAGAAGCAAAATATATTGTGCGGTTGTTAATTATGTTTGTAGTACTCTAAATAGAAAGATTATTGCTTTATTGATAGAAAACAAAACTCATTACTTAATATATAATAGATAAGTAAAACAAACAAACATACATACAAAGAGCTTCGCGTACAAAGCATAGGGACAACACCCTTCGTTATAAACTAGCACACACCATGACACCAACCGGTAATACGCACTATTACACACGTACAAATCATTAGCAATCCTCGGTAAAAACCCTAATTTCAAATACGTGGAAGACAAATATAAATAACTGAAATATTTTAACTTCTTATACGAATCAATTCCCCATTTTGGTCATTTAATTAAGCTCCGACGATCCCTTGTTCATCTCTCCAGCGAGAAGTAAGATTTTCGGAACAGAATATTAAGTAGAACCACCAGCCACAAATGTGTTCAGTTTCTCAGTGACTCGAGCAACTGCAGCTTCTTGAGCAAACTCTCCAACCTAATCATATTATAAGTTACAAGTAAAAGATTATGAAGTGATATATGGTAATCAACGCAAAGAATAGGAGCAAACTTAACACATAGGCAGTGATTTACTCAACGATCGAGCGAGCCTAGCTGCTAGCTAGGATTATGAAGTGATATATGGTAATCAACGCAAAGAATAGGAGCAAACTTAGCACATAGCCAGTGATTTACTCAACAATCGAGCGAGCCTAGCTGCTAGCTAGCTAGCAAAATAAAACACCCCTTAGTACGTCATAGAGATCGATATCTCATTTGAATCAACTATATATAACTTATATTTTATGCCAACTATAACAATCATTTAATAGGCAAATGTTTAAGATCGAGATTGCTTATTAATACAAACGTAAAATGAGAGAACTCGTTTAGAATACTGCAATTATGATTGTTGCCTGTCTTAATTACAGGATCACATCTTCAATTCTCATTTTCTTTACTCTTTCATCTCTTCTTATGTTTATTTGTCCAAACGTTAATTTTCATAAATGTGGAGACACATTCAAAAGATTGTAGTTTGTGAAAAAAGGACTATATACTGTTAATATGATGTGTTTTGATGATATATAACAGCGTGCTGATTTGTTAGTTGTTACGGTAATAGCTAGTTATGTTACCAGTTTTACTCTATACAGTTTACCATTATATGATTGACTCACTTGATATATCCCACATATATATGAGTTCGCTATGTATAAACATATTCTCATGTAACTTGGTTGAAGTATGTGGAAAAACAAAATTTCAGGAAAGTATTCGTAACAGTCTGCTAAGATCAGTTGTAGAACCGTAACAGCAAGCTGACACTGTTCCGCCCAGAAGCTATTCAAAATCAATTTCAATAATGGATATTCCTTGAAGATCCTTGGAGATATCAGAGATTGGTTAGGATTTAAATTTGTAAGGACTCTATTATAAAATATATAATTTATATAATTAATAGAGCTCAAAAAAGGTTTTCAAATACCTTCCTTATTATTTACTCAGATTTGATTCTCCTTACCATATCTTTCCAAAACAGATTTCTATCAATTATTTCCATATCAAAATATTTCTATTACAGCTCAAATTCGTTTTGATTTTTTTTCTAGATGTTGGAAATTGATATTATCTTTCAAAATTGATTTGTTAGAAGATTAAAACTTTTTCAAATTTCAAATTTCAAATTTCAAATCTTCTAATTACCTAGTTGTTGAAGAATATTTTTATGCAAATCAAATATTTTATTATTGCATAATATCTTCGCAACCGTTGTGTGCTTCTTATATATCTTCACTTGCAATCTTTGTTGTAAATAATCAATCGATATACAACGTCAAAAATTTTGAGATCTGAATATTCACGCTTTCTCTCTTCTCTTTCAAAACACTTTGGTTCTATAAACTCTGAGTTCTATAGTTATATACACGTATATTATATACGAGAGTTTATAATTTAGGTTATAATCTTTTTATTCTTATAAACAAAGTTATATTGATTAGTTGCTGAAGTAGTGGCAAGAGATCTAGGTGATCAGGAATATATTGCTCTAGGAAACTCTTTATATTATAGAACAAATTGTTCGGGAATAAAGAATTTAACGGAGTGGTTTGCTCAAGGAATTCAGGGCTCAAGAGGAATAAACTTGTTAGAGGATCTTAGAGTTCAAGAAGGCTGATTATTCAAGGGGAAACATAGTGTTTCAGCAAGCCATTTTCAGCAACTGTGTTAAAGGGAGATATATTATTGTATCGTGTATTTGGTATTTTTATTGATCAATAATATATTCTCTTACCGGGTTGGTAAGGAACCAGGACGTAGACCATTAGAGGATAGGGGTCGAACCTGGCTAAAATCGATTGTGTTCTTTATTGTTTTCGGTATTTACATTTTACACTGCATCATAACAGCAAGCTATTATACTCTGTAATCTGTAATCAGCAAGCTAACAGTTCAACAACAGACTGTTTTGTTTATAACAGTCGATAAAAGTTGGTAAAAGTTAAAATTGGCATTAATTAGTCATATACACCTATTTACCCCCCTTCTAGGTGTGCATTCACATTTGGTATCAGAGCTTTGGTGCACTAATATTTCTGTGACAGGAAAGTACGAGTCTTATGTACATGGCTACCAACTTTTATCCTGAATGAATATCGAGTTCGAGGCCACCACTTCTCCTGGGTACTGAAAATTACAACTGGTGGAAAAATAGAATGGAGATACATCTGACCAGAGAGCCATTTGAATGAAGAGTTGTTCAAAAGGGTCAGTTTGAGTTTAAAGACAAAGACGACAAGGCGAAAGACATTGATGATCTCACAGATGGTGAACTATCAAAGATGAGTTATAATGGCAGAACAAGGAACACTATAATGAATGGATTGTGTCCTACTGAATGTGTCAAAGTTTCTTCATGCAAGACTGAAAAAAAAATCTGGGATACCTTGGAATTATGTCATGAAGGTTCTAAAGGGCTGAAAAAAGTGAAACTCAACAAGCTGATGAACGAGTTTGGGAATTTCAAGCTTAGAGAAGGAGAAACAATCAGAGAAAGTCAATCTAGATTTTAAATAAATATGAATGCTCTCAAACAACTTGGCAAATAGATTTCTCAAGAAGAAATCAATATGAAAATACTCAGTGTTGTGCCATTTATCTACGAACCAAAGGTGACTGCATTGAAATCTTCACCAATAATAGATACTATGGATACCTTGACAGTACTTGTTGAACTAGAACAATTTGAAAGAAAAATAATGACGAGTCAAACAGACACTATTCAAGTTACGATCGCTAAGATGAAAAACTTGGCACTTCATACTGATAACAACAAGCTAGAATCAGAAAAACCAGAAGATGAAGATTTAGACTTATTGTCCAGAATGATCAAGAAGCTCATACACAAGAAGAATATGATGAAGAACGAAAAAAGCAGAAAATACTCAAAAGATTCAAAGAAGGAAACCTGCTTCGAATGTGGCAAGCCAGGACATTATAAGAAGGATTGTTATAAGTTGAAGAATAAACAACATGCTGCTACAAAGGAGAAAAAGAAATCAAAAGCTCTATTGACATGGAGTGGCGATGAAACAAATTCCAATGATGAACCAAATGAAGATATGGCTCATTTAGCATTTGTTGGGATTAATGATGAAATACTTCAAGAGAACACGAAAAAAGTTTTGTTAGAAAGTGATGTCTTAGATTCAGAATCAGATGGTAGTGAGGTATACTCTTTTTATTCTGGTAAAACCTCTGAAAATATTATTCTAGAATCACTAACCATGCAGGAAAAAGAAGTCATGTCAATTGATGAGTTTTTAGCACTAAAAACTGAAAACAACAAATTGAAGAAGAAAAATAACTATACGATAGAGATCATTCAATTCATATCCTTATTCTAGGCCGGAGCAAGCCTGGAATATCTTGATACAAAAGTTTCAGGATGCTAAATATGTAACAAAATACTAATTGATAACTAGGCATATTTATCTTCAATTATTCTTATTCTCTCTTAATTAGCTCATCTTTCAACGTACTGATTTCCTTTGTGACGAACCTTTTTTCTTGCTGGATGTTATGCTTTTAATCTTATATGTGTTACGAGTTTATGAACCCGGCCAATATATATATATATATATATATATATATATATATATATATATATATATATATATATATATATATATATATATATATATATATATATATATATATATATATATATATATATATATAGGAGGGTTGCTCAATAGAAAACTTTTATTTTGTAGAAAACTGAGGTACTCTTTTCATCCATTGATTTACTTTCCATCTAACGGTTGTTAATTTTCTACTAAAATAGCTTGATTTTAAGTGTGAGGGTAAAATAGTGAACTTAATATTCTTTGTTTCATAAATTATTTTGCATTGTTCATAAAATTTAAAAATTCGAATACTTTCATTTCCTAGTTGAAACTGATTGTAGTTATTTATTCCTAAATTTTGCATTTGAATATAATACTTACCAATTTCAACATAATCATAATATTCTTTATTAAATGCAAATACTTTCCTTATGTAAATATTAGTTATATTAAATATGTGATTTCTTTATGTGCATATATTTTCGTATATATTTTACACATATTATATTCATTATAATGTGTTTTACCATGTATTATACTCGTTCAAATTCATCAATATTTCATATTATATATTTTACTCTCGTTTCTGATATACAAATAATAGTAATCCACTGCGTCTTTTATTATATATTCTAAATGAGATTCAAGATTCTATTAAATGTTTAAACAAATTATTTTTTAATTTTATTTTATATTATACAAAATATGTAATACAAAAAATTAATTATATTTATAAATGGCTATGATTTTTAAATAACTATTTGGAGATTAATATTAATATATGATATTATTAGACTAAATTTATAATTAAATTTTTTAAAAATTTTAAAATATAATTAAAATATTTAAAATTTTAATTATATTTATAAATGGCTATGCTTCAATTATATATTCAACTAAAATTTTCATTTTCATTTAAATTTTATATTTCATTTAGTTTATTTCAAAATCCCATAAACTATTTTAAGATTCTTGATAATATTTTAAAATTGTATTGTATGTTCCACTAAATTTTTTATTTAACTTTTTAAAGATTCCACAAAGTGTTTTAAGATTATAGATAACATTTAAAATTTTATTGTATATTTCACTAAAAAATTTCATTTAATTTTAAATTTTGATGTTAAAGTTTATGTAAATTTTATTATAATGTATGATAATATTTTTATTATTTTATTATGTGTTCTAATAAAATTTCAAAAGATTCTTGACTATTTTAAAATTTTCAAAAGATTCTTGAATATTTGGCAGAACATTTAGTGGAATCTTAATTAAAAATATTTAGTAGAATAGTTAGTGGAATATTTAATATAATCTTAATATTATTTTAAAATTAATAGTGAAATATCTAGAAGAATTTTAAAATCTTTAAAAGATTTTTGACTATTTAGTAGAACACTTAGTGAAATCTTAATTAAAATATTTAGTGGAATAGTTAATAGAATAGTCAATAGAATTTTAATATTATTTTAAATTAATTGTGAAATATATAGAAGAATTTTAGAATTTTTAAAATTTTTTTGACTATTTAGTAGAACACTTAGTAGAATCTTAATTAAAATATTTAGCAGAATAGTTAATAGAATATTTAATATTATTTTAAATTAATAGTGAAATATCTAGAAAAATAATTACTATTTTAAAATATTCAAAATATTCTTGAATATTTAGTAGAACATTTATTGGAATATTAATTAAAAATATTTAATAAAATATTTAGTAGAATAGTTAATGAAATAGTTAATAGAATCTTAATATTATTTTAAAATTAATAGTGAAATATCTAGAAGAATTTAAAAAAATTTAAAAGATTTTTGACTATTTACTAGAACACTTAGTGGAATCTTAATTAAAATATTTAGTAGAATAGTTAATAGAATCTTAATATTATTTTAAATTAATAGTGAAATATCCAGAAGAATAATTACTAGAATCTTAATAATATGAATTAGTGATATATTAAACGTTAATATACGGTATTTATAAAAATTAATGTTAATATGCAGGACAATCAATTACATGTGTAATTATTACCTTCATAAAGATAATTTCTTTATTTACATTTGTTTCTTATTCACATTAGTACATGTTTTTTTTAAAATATTACTAATTTACCATTATGAGTTATATATACAAATTAATTATTATTATATTTAATTAACGGTCTAGATGGAGTTTCCTAAGTTTTTTATCTAAGGAGTTTTCCTAGATCCCTACTATATATATATATATATATATATATATATATATATATATATATCTTATGAAGTAACTATATATATCACATGTCAAAGCTAGCTTATATATATTATTATAAATAAATGTCCACAACCTAGATTTTATACTTCGGATTTAGTAGGGCTGTTAAACGAACAGAGCTTTTAACGAACAGCTCGAGCTCGGCTCGTTAAGGGCTCGATTCGGCTCGGTTCGTTAAGGGCTCGAGCTCGAGCTCGAACATGATTTTTGTTCGTTAAGATTAACGAGCTCGAGCCGAGCTTTGGAGTGTTCGACTCGAGCTCGGCTCGAGTTCGGCTCGAGTTCGGCTCGTTCGGCTCGGCTCGTTAAAGCTCGAAAAAAATGCATATATCCTGAATATTTTTATATTTTTATAATATTACTCTGCCTTTATAATTTTAAGATCATACAATCCACATAACAAAAACCATCACAAAATTACATATTCTTCAAATATTACATCTCAAACTCTCAAAGCAACTGCCAACATAAACTCCATCAAAAGATTACAAAATGTCAGAATACAAATATGAGTGATCTTTTCAGGAACAGAGATCTTGTGAGGCACTTTGGATGCAGATCGTGGAGAGATCTTATGGGGAACTTCTGAAGACGCACTTTGAGCAGAGAGCCTTCGAAATACTTCTGGAAGACTGGATTGCGGAGAATTTTCTTGAACCACCTCAGAAGAACTTTTTCTGCAACCAAACAAGTCAAATGGGAGTCAATGACTGATCTGGCATACAAAATTAAACAGCCACGTTAAGAATTAGTTCAGATCGCGCACAAGAGAAGATGCAAATGGGGTAACAAAATTATCCTCAGCATCATAAATATAAGGTTCACTACTACTACCAGTCATCAATTGGTGAATCATTTTGAAGGTTCACAGAAATTTATGCAGAAGACTAAATTATATGAAAATTATGAGGGGTAATCAAGCATTTTATAAAAGGCCTCTTAAATTAAGATAGAAAAACAGACCAGCTTATAATATCATGATATTTGGAATGCTTATATGCAGAAAGAAGTGACGTGGATTTTAAAAAGATATAATGAAAATGTCTGTGCAAGAAACTGCATTGTGTACACGTAAGAATGATTTATAATATTTTTGTATTGTAAGTTTGTAAATACAATTAACAGAATATGAGCCATAAAACCTAATCCTGATTCCTGAACCCTCAACAGGATGCAACAAGGATGGTAAAAAAGCACATACATAATGCAACTGCAATTCCTTTTCAGAAAGACGCATAAAGCAACTACCTTTTCAGAAAAAGTGTAAAGCAAATTGACTATTTCTATTTCTATATATACTTGATTAAAATGATATATTGCAGAAGTGGAAGTGCATGTAAGACAGTGTCATCTGAGATACTCAGTTTTATACTCTAAACAAAGATAATATTGTCCTTAATCCATGTAGCTAATTAGTTTGTAATTATAATTAAGTACAGATTAGGAAGGAAACATATATCATTAAAGTTGTTGTGGATATGAGAAATAATGCTAACCATCCCTGCAACTGCAATCACCATCTATTCATCTCTACTTTTGGCAGTATTGTTTTACAGACAATATTAATTTCAAGTTACAATAAAAAAAAATAGCTCATCTGCGTGTAAAAAAAAAGTGACTCACGTAAAATGAAACGGAGACGGAGAGAGGATTAGAATGAAAGACATAAATAGTTTCCCCGTTCTAGTGAATAAATTTTAAGGATCTATACTATACATAACAGGAAGAAAAGAAGAGCATTTACAATATAGAAGCAAATGAAGAAAAAGAAAGAATGCAGACTTGAATTATTATTAGTACATAGAAAAGCAAGAATAAGAACAAATTAGAAGCAAAGATCTGAGTTGGATAACCTTGATGCTCAGAATGATATGACACAAAAAAAATTGTCCTTACTTGCATATATGCAAAATAAAGATACACACTTAACCAAGAGGCAAGAAGGCAATATGCATATATAAACAAACATACATGTGCACACCAATAACAACATGTCGAGTATTTTTCAACTTATACCATCAGCACAACATGGGCTGAATAACAAGCGTATAAACATAATATAAAAGAACATACCTCTGATCAAATGGCAGAAATTTAACTTAGCTTGTGGAAAAGATTGAATGAGTCTTTATTCAGTAGTAGCATTGTTGATAAGATGTTGTTCTGTTAAGCTGCCAGTCAATGTGAAGTTGTGTACAGAGAGAGGGGGGTGTTCAAAAAAAAGTGCAGGTGAATCTGGTACAAAAAAAAATGTAATAAATTATAAACTGACATTGATTTCTTATGGCAGAGAGTAGGCAGCAATGAAAAAGAAAGAGAAGACTTGTGCGTTTATATTTATAAAAATACTACTAGGCTACTAGTCTACTAGTCTACTAGTCTACTAATACTGTATTCTGTATATGTTACTATGAATGATGAGTTATGGAGTTGTTGTGAACTGTCTGGAGTTTATATATCAATCTAAGATATTAAGCATAAATTAAAACTATACTAAGTTTTAGAAAATTCACAGGGATTCTAAGATAAGACTACCAAACTTACCTTGCTTTAGGAGTCTGCATATCTTTATCTACCTTCTTACTAATACAATAAAATGGGTGTTTATCTTTATCTACTAGTAAGATTCTGAATTGGATTGCACCTGAATAAAAGCTGGGAGAAAAGGATGTGCTATTCAATCCAAATGTATGACAATATCCTTTTCTTTGTCTTCCTTCTGCATATAAAAAATAATAAAAAATAGGTCAGATCTGTGTTTTAAACATGTCAGGCTAAAAATAGGTCAGACCTTACATATATTAATGTAATAATACAATAATACCTCTTTATATTTTTTCAGTCCATATAGTTCACGCACCCAATCGGCTCCGCACAACAACACTTCAACAGTTTCAGGTTTTAAACAAGAGCGATGAGGTTCAATCACTCTACTACCGGCGCTAAAAGTTGACTCTGAAGCCACAGTACTAATAGGTATACTCAACACATCAGATGCCATCTTAGACAAAATAGGATATTTTGAAGTGTTTGCTTTCCACCAAGCTAGAGTGTCGAATTTTGAACTTGGAACAACAATTTTCTCACTCAAGTACTCTTCCAATTCTGATTTTGCGGGCTCAAGAATACAACCATTTGCCCGAATAAAACTCTCATAATCATCTAGGCCCTTTGGTGTTTCCCTTTGCTCATTAATGAAATTAGTATCGGAAGAAGATATTTCACTTGATTCATTCCTCTCTTTATTAGTATCTTTGTCTTCCTTGCAATATTCTAAATACAAATCATTCAAAGCATTCATCAAATAAGTCAAATTAAAATCTGAATCACCCGCAATGGGATAAAGTGTAGGGAAACAAAAGGTTGGAAGTTTCATTTTAAAACGTGGATCCATGACGGCACCAATCGACATTATCAAATTAGTTTCACCCCAATATTTCTCAAACTTTAATTCCATTGCTCGCGCCATCGCTCGAATATGCGGATTCGGGTGAATTGCCTTTTTGTCTATTACTTGCTTAACTCTCCTTATTTCTGATAAAAACAAGTTTGAAGTTGAATACCCCGTCCCCGAAACAACTTTTGTGACATCAGAAAAAACCTCAAGAAAGGAACATACACCTTCAACTCTATCCCAGTCCTCTTTACTTGGTACATAATTTTTAAACGCATCATCAGATGTGGAATATATTAAAAAAACATCTTTGAACTCAATAGCACATGACAACATATTATAGGTCGAATTCCAACGAGTTGAAACATCCAATATTAATTTCTTACATTTCAAGCCTAATGAATTGGAAATTTCAGCAAACTTAGTTCTACGACCTTCTGAGGCTGCCACATATTTAACCCCATCCCGAATTTTATCAACTATTTCCTTAGTTGGTTCTAACCCATCCTGCACACATAAATTCAATATATGCGCACAACATCGTGCATGAAACATTCTACCCTCAATTGACAAATTTCTCCTAACACTAAACGTTTGTTTTAAATATCGCAAAGCAACATCATTTGCCGAAGCATTATCCACAGTCAATGTCCCAATTTTATCAATAATCCCCCATTCATTTAAACACTTAAACAACGCCTCTGAAATTACAAGACCACTATGTGGGGGAGGGACATTACAAAAATTAAGAACCCTCATGTTAAGCTTCCAATCATAATCAATCCAATGACCCGTGACAACCATATATCCAATTTTCTGATGTGACGAAGTCCACATGTCTGTTGTAATATGAATCTTTCTAACAGATTTGAAAGTTTCTCTTAATTTGCTTTTTTCAATTTCATAAGTACTAACACAATCTTTTTTAACAGTTTGCCTGTTAATTTTCTGCCAAAAAGGGGTAGCTTTTCTCATAAGCACATCAAACATGAAACTTTCAGCATGCCTAAATGGTAATTCATTTACTAAAATATAATGGGAAATGACTTTTCTCATCTCAGCATGATCATATTTGAAATTACCAAGTGTTACCTCAGATGCGCTCGCATCGCTCGGCTGAAACTGAAGTTGTGTTTGATTTGTACGTCCATGTGCAATCAGGCATTTATCCACGTGCCTATTGAACGTTGTTGTGCACCCCGTACTGCCGCATTTCATTCGTAATTTGCATAATTTACACACTGCCCACTTCTGATTTTTCTCCTCAACAAGGTCCAAATACGGCCAACAACGAGATTTCTTCGTTCTTGATTTTTTCTGGTAAGGATTCTCTTGATTAGATTGCTGAGTATCAAGGTGAGTATCAATGCTGTTACTTTTTCGTTTTCTTGAAATCTCCTCTTGTTCAGGTTGTTGGGTGTCTTTATCATCACTAGTGTCTGCAGATTCTGATTTATCACCAAGACTTCTTGACTGTTCAAATTCAGCCTTCATTATAAATCTGCAATAACATATTCAATTTGTATGTCAAAGACTGCTAAGTACAATTATGCATATATAATGACTGAGGAGCGGAGAGGTTCATCATGAATCCATTAGACAAGGAAAATTAGAGAACACCATATGTTATCACTGTAAAAGTCCAGAACATGTCACCTCTAAATATATAAGTGGTGTAAAAGAGTTTCAATATATGAACATTGCAACTCAAGTCAGAACCTTTGTAAACACAATTTTACTCCAAATTGCATATACAAAACGAGAGAGTAGAAACAAAATAAGAGAGAATAAAGTAAAGGGTATGACCTGCTATACAAATAACGAGATCTGCTCCTATCTCTCCGGCTGCTCCGGCGACGACCCACCGGCGACGGCGACCGTGAATATCTCCGTCTATACGACGGCGACCTTGACAAGTCTCCAGGGACTTACGATTGCGTGTATATTGTGTGTGAATTTTAATTAGTAAAGTTAGGGATTCAGGGATTTGATTTGAGATTTGAGAGTGAATGAGTAGTATAAGGATTTGTTAGTTTTCGAAATCAGGGATTACAACATGAAGACCGAGGCCATGAAGGGATGTATTTTGATGAGGAGATCACGAATATGTGATTCATTGTATTGAACGAGGTCGGAATCGACTAAATACGGTAAATCGCCGATTTAGGGTTAGAGATAGTTGAGCGGCGAGAGATTTCTAAATGACGTGTGATTTCAATACATGTATATATGTATATTGTGTTTCTTTAAAATCAACGGCTCGATTTAAAGTGTGTTTCTTTGGACGGTGTAGATGGGCTGAATCCATGATCCGCGTCAAAAGAACTGACCACTCACACGATGCCACGTCACTGACCGTACATACATACACATATATATATATATATATATATATATATATAATTTTAAAAACATTTTTAAATTACATTTTAAAAATGTATATATAATATAAAAATTCCCATAAAATTCACAAATATTCAGAAAATTATTCTTTATCAGAATATAATTTTTCTTAAATATTTATTATCAATAAATAATTTTGGAGAATTTCTAAATGAATTTAAATATATGAAATAAATTAATAAATTGATTTTAAATGAATTTTTATTTTTTAAAAATTTGGGAATATAACTAAATTAGATATATCTTGACATCCGTACAGTTGGATTATCAAGAAATATTTTTTAGAAAATAGAAACAACAATCCGTGACAAAACACTAGTTACTTGTACTAGTCTGAATAGTAGTGATCTACTGAGATCTCCAACCAAATTATTATTTTTTTTGAAAATTTGGGAATACCAAAAAATTATATACATCTTGACATCTGTACAGTTGGATCGTCGAAAAATATTTTTTAAAAAATAGAAACAACAATTCGTGACAAAACACTAGTTACTAGTACTAGTGGTAATAGTAATAATCTACTAAGATCTCCAACCAAATTAATTTTTTATTTTTGGAAAATTTGGGAATATCAATAAATTAGATATATCTTGACATCCGTACGGTTGGATCGTCGATAAGTATTTTTTAAAAAATAGAAACAACAATCTGTGAAAAAACACTAGTTACTAGTACTAGTGATAATAATAATGATCTACTAAGATGTCCAACCAAATTAATTTTTTATTTTTTGAAATTTTAGGAATATCAATAAATTAGATATATCTTAACATCGGTACGGTTGGATCGTCGAGAAATATTTTTAAAAAATAGAAACAACAATCCGTGACAAAGCACTAGTTACTAGTACTAGTGATAATAATAATGATCTACTAAGATCTCCAACCAAATTAATTTTTTATTTTTTGAAATGTTGGGAATATCAATAAATTAGATATATCTTGACATCTGTACGGTTGGATCGTCGAGAAATATTTTTTAAAAAATAGAAAGAACAATTCGTACGGTTGTATCAAATCTTGTTTTTTGTATTTATAATTAAATAACTTGGTAATTGGTTGTTAATATTTTATTACAATATTAAAAAATAAATTTAATAATTTAACTCGGCAGTTCAAACTAAATGATTTCTCATTTATTATTATTTTTTTGACTTATAAATTATGAATTAATTTAAAAATATATAATATAATTGTTCGCGAACAGCTCGAGCTCGGCTCTAGCTCGGCTCGGCCCGAGGTTGTTCATGAACAACTCGAGTTCGGCTCGGTTCAGTCAAAACTCGGCTCGGTTCGTTAAGAATTCAGCTCGGTTCGTTATGGTCAAAGCTCGGCTCGGTTCGTTTAGGTCAAAGTTCGGCTCGGTTCGGTCAAAGTTCGGCTCGGTTCGGTTCGTTTAACAGCCCTAGGATTTAGTCTATTCCATAGTAGCTATACCGAGCAATGTCTCATGTAGAGACATGATTCGATATGGCCAGCCTATCCGTACCATAATATATGGAGATAAAATAAGAAGATCACATGTCATGACTCATTATTTTTTATAGGGCCTGAAATGACTCATTTAACTGGCAATTTCATTCCTCTAATGTAAGCTTGATTACTTTTGAGATTAATAAAACTCAAACTGAATTTATGTACCTTGGAGTGTATAGTGTGGAATACTGATTTCTCCGTGACGGAAAAGCTTGCATTAACAATATCTAACCCCTCTTCATGACACATTCGAATAGTTTGATTGAACATGAACTCACATTCCAAACCGGTTACCAGATTTAGCACTACTGCATTACCAAATTGGTGAATTTCAATTTGTGGTTGGGTTGCCAATTCCCCGCCATAAAACCTAGCATTTGGATTACTCTCCATTAAGCACTCTCTCTTCTCCTTCATTTTCTCCAGCTTCATTTGTAACTTCTTTATGTACTTCTCAGCTTCGTCAAGTTGATCGGTCAACGACTTCACCTCCTGCATTCACCAAAAATATTTTGTTTAAAATTTCGAGTTTAGTACCCGAGAACGAATATTTATACATATATTAATTGACACATATATATCATGAAAAATAGGCCTCTTATTTTTAATTAAATATTTAATACATAAGTCGAAATATATTTGATATCATGAATTTTGACCTATATTTAGAAAAAAAACATTAATTAATATCGATAAACAGATCGACTGCAGGTAGTACAAATTGAATATCTTAAACATGCAAACAAAAACTCACGAATACAGAACAACCGAAGAGAGAACAAACCCTGTGATCTTGACGAGGAACAAGAGAATTGAGTTCAGTGTAGAGGCCTTTCATACGAGTCCTCCTGTTCTTTTCTATAGTCTTTCTATCAGCTTTGGAAGAGCTACTTTGGTTTTGGTCCATGGTGGATCAATATGTTATCTACAATCTGTGGTGTAGCTAATTCTCTACTAAGTGCATGTAATCCCATTCAATTATAGTTATGATTATGTGGAGCTTTTGTCAGTGTGGAAATCAGAAAGCAAAATAAAGCACGTACAAAAGTTTCGATGACACGACAGGTGGTGGATATGCATGCTTAATGATATTATTTACAGTCACGTGGAAATATTTTTCTAACTAGAATCGGATACAGGAAATTGAGCATTTGGAACGGAATTAGTGGAAACGCATCATCTCCTGTTATATTCCCGCTCTAAACTGCCATGAAAGTCGTAGGAATGTTCTTCGACTACTTCAGTCCGTTTGGCTAAACTTATTTTCCAGAGTGCTTGTTTCTGAAAAATATATATAATTACATTTTTTTCCTGAAAATAAATATTTATTTTTTAAAAAATAAATTAATGATTAAACTTGTTTATGAGAAATAATTGTTTATTTATAAAAAAGTACATTTTTACCTATTTTTTCTGAAAATAACTACTTATTTTTAAAAAAAAACTTAGCCAAACGAAAATTGTTGTATATAACTAGCAACCCCAAACGAAGTCATAGGAATTTATGATAACTAGCAACCCCAAACGAAGTCATAGGAATATATATAAACTTTTATTCTAGTTTGTGATATACATATTTTGAAATTTTATGAATGCATGTCTTGGACAGTACGATTAAAAATTCATTGTATATCACAATTCAAATTCTAAATAAGTACCTAAGTTGTCAAATATAAATTTGATATATTTGAACTTAGTAATTATAAAAATTACCATTTCATAATTATATTACAAATTATTCTAAATTTAAATAAATTCTTGAGATCATTATCATTCTTACGAATATTATTCTCTATCAATAATTATTAGTGTTAATTAAAAATTATTACAATAACAAAAAATTCAATGAAAAACTTGAAAATGATTTTAAATATATATAAAGTACAATGGGATGATATTCATTGTTTGTGTTTTTCTTTATTAAACTGATGTCCGAATAAATTGAGCACAACTCGACTAATTTCAATAAAATAGTTGTCTTTTATTCCCCGCTTTGAGAATATATTATACTCCATCCGTCCCAATTTATCTACCCTATTTGACTTTTTACGGTCAAATTGTCTCAATTTTAATTGAAAAGATCATATATTATATAATTGAAAAAAATTATAAAAATTATATTATTAGAAAATATATATAATTTATTTTAAAATATATTTTTCAGTTTTGTTAAATCATAAATTAATAATTTTTAATTATCAATCAAAATTTAATTAATTTAATCACAAAAAAGTCAAAAATCACAGTTAAATTGGAAGTATATAGCACCCAACCTTTTGTGTTTGGACAACCCCATTCGTAGTGATGGTTTTGTTCACATTTAAACTTGCCAGATTTATTTTGTAAAATGTGACCACCTAGTTGAATCCTTAGGGTGGAGCTTGGTTTTTTGAGTTAATAATGGCAAAGTTCACACATAAGTCATTTTTACTGTCAGTCTATAAAAGCGTACATAAAAATTTTACCTCACACGATTTTTTTGTTCAAATTCATTTTAACAAGTAGACAAAACATACATGGATGATCTTTTATACTAACGAGACATCTAACAAGAAGAAGGAAAATGATTGTTTTGAGTTTGAGAATAAAAAAAAAATGAAAGTGTTCAATTGGAACATGAAAACGTGATTAAATTGGTCCTAATTATTCTTCGGGATGTAGTGTAAAAAGGGAGAGAATTCTCGAACGCGGAAAATGATCCGATAACTTCGAAAGAATTGACCGATTGATCAAGTAAAAGACTTTTTCAAATTTTTATTTCAACGGTCTTGAATAAGTTGAAAAATCACATTTTCAAAATCACTGATGATAGATCCCCAAAATCAATCGCTTATGTTCTAACAAATTAACAATAAAAAATCCTAAAATGACTTCAAAACCATTCTTTCACATATTTCATTTATAATAATTTTTAATGAGGATCGAGCTAATTTAATTTATACATAATTTATAAATTTATATAGTAATACTTAGCCATCAAACTATTTATTCGAGTAACTGATGAATTCATTCCTATTTTATAAATTTGATTAACAAAATAATTATAAAATACTATTGAATATACAAAAAATTATAAACACAAAAAATAATTGCGAAATAAAAAAAATTACATAACATACAAAAAAATATAAAATACTAATTACATAACACTAATGCTGAATATTATTCTATATTTTTGTATTTTATATTTTTATATAATTATTTCATTTAGTTTACAATTATTTTTTGTGTCCTATAATTTTTTCTATATTTTGTAATCTTTTTCATGTATTTAATAACTATATTTGTTGTTAAATTCTCAGAACTCACACAAGGGAAGAGAATTCCTTATTGAATCTAATTCTTCACGTATAAATTATTTATATATATGAAATCCGAAATACCACCTGAATTCGATTAAGTACAAGCAATTAAGGACATCAGGTTATTCGAGATCAGTCAACTATTAATCAAACACCAAACCTGTGGCTAATATGAATTCATTTATCCTTGGTGTCTGGAAATATGTTACTATTGTTCTTGCTTTAATGTTCTTTCCATGCAAGTTCGAGTGTGAAACAACTTTATTCTTTACTAGTTATTATATCTTGAAATCCAACAGTACCCCAGCCACACAATATCATGAAAAATAGAGAATAATTGTCCGAGTCATTTTCTGTGCCTTTTTGATTAATCATACTCGAGAATCATTACCTCCACAAAATAGCAAACACAACCGATTCCCCAACTTTTATCTCTATTCTAAGATATTTTTATCAAACATCAAACCGTATTTTTTAACGATTCTGTTTTTTCTTTGCTAATCTGGATTTTATCAAAAAGATGCAAGCATTAAAGTTACAGAGACCAACTAAGTTGGCCCAGAAGCAAGAACACAGTTCAAATACGAGTGACTAACTAAAGCAAATTACTTTATAACATGCACATTGCGTGGTTAGAGTTACGTCAAATAGGACCAATAATAGCAATTGCTCCTGGAACTTTATTTGAAAGCAAGTTCTGAATTAATCATTGTATTATCTAAAGAGGTGAAGAAACGACAGCTATGTCTTTTTATAGTTATGTTTTCTATGATGTTCACCAGATAAAACATATAACTGTATTGCTTTTTTAACGCTTTCTTTATGTCAAACACGTAAATTGTATGAATTAGTGGGGAACCAAATTTATCCAGAAACAAAGTACATACCCACATATTTAAGTATATTATTTTTACGGAACGCGATTGGATAGTGGTAATGGGTTTATCTTTTATCAAAACGTGTAAAACATAAATTCTTTAATCTAATATAAAATTAGGTAAAAGTTCTATCGAGAAATTTAAATAAAATACTAATTGAAAAACATATATATTTTGTATTATATTCTACTTATAAAACAAAACCCAATAAAATTAATACATAACTTAAATTTGGCAATTATAAATAATATTCCTTTCATCTCAAAATAATTGTCCTATTTTGAATCTTGATAGTCAAATTGACCAATTTCTAACCGAATATTACATGTAATATATAATTAAAAAAATTAAAAGCGTTTAATTTTTTTTAAAAAAATTATATCATTAGCAAATATATCAAATCAACCTTAAAATATATTTTTCAGTTTTTGAAAAATATAAAAAAATAATTTTAATTTACAATCAAAATTAGATCAATTTGACCACAAAAAAAATCAAATAAAACGCTTATTGTGAGATGCGGGCCGGCCCTAAAGATTTGGATGTTATAGACGAAATTTTGAAATGATATACTCCTTTTTTTTAAGGTTCTAAAAAAATAAAAATCTAAAACATATATATAATACTGTATATAAATTTTTTGGTGCTCTTATCAATGATGATATACTCGACAATTATGTATTTTTAGTTAATTGATATGATACTTTTTTTTGGGATTTGAGATTCACAATACTTTTTTCAATTGCGGATCAAAAAATATTTCGGTTTAATAATGAAATCGATCGAATAAAATAAATTTATTTGGTCGATTAAGTTTGATGACGCTTTTTTTATAATTCAATTCAAATTACAAAAACTAATAATTTCAATTTGAACACTTCCGTACTCCGTAGGTTGTATCATTGTAAAAATTGTTCTCCAACCGGGTTTTGTTGTTCAAGAAAATAAGAAATCTAGCCCCAAGCCCACAAACATCATATATCAGGCCATGCCCATATTATGGGTTACACATGACAAAGCCTGCCCTTTAATTGGACCGTACCCCAAAATATAGCAGCCCATGCCCATATTATGAGCCCAATCCTAACTTTTCCCAACACCAAAACTCACAAATCCAATCCACACAAAAAACAAACTAGGGCTCCGTTAATCTCCCAAAATCTCAACAATCTTCACATCACTCTCACAAAATCAAATGGTAGGTTTCGAAATCGCTGCCGTACCGTACAACCCCGACGGATGGGGCCCACTAGACTCCTCCTCCTCAAACGGCGTCGTTCTCCCCAACCACCCAACCAACGTCCCCTTCGCTCCCTTCTCTCGCTCCGACAAACTCGGCCGAATCGCCGATTTCACTCGCAACAATCCCAACCCTAGGAACAACCGACTCAACCCCAACGACTCGGCCTTCGATTTCACCGGCGACGACTCCTTCGCCGCCGACGACGACGCCTCGTTCCGTCTCGTCGACGGCAAGCCTCCTCCGCGACCTAAGTTCGGACCGAAGTGGCGGTTTAATCAGAATTATCATAACAATCGGAACCAGCTCCCGCAGCGTCGAGACGAGGAGGTGGAGGCGAAGAAGCGCGAGGCGGAGCGCGATAGAGCGAGGCGTGATCGGTTGTATAATTTGAATAGGTCTGGGGGAAATAATCCGAGACGCGAAGCTGCGGTGTTTAAGAGCTCGGTTGATATACAGCCTGAGTGGAATATGCTTGATCAGATTCCGTTTTCGACCTTTTCGAAGCTTTCGTGTTCGGTTCCTGAACCGGAGGATTTGTTAATGTGTGGTGGATTGGAGTTTTATGATAGGACCTACGATAGGATTACCCCAAAAAACGAGAGGCGGTTGGAGAGGTTTAAGAATCGCAACTTTTTTAAAGTTACTACTACTGATGATCCGGTTATTAGGCGTTTAGCGAATGAGGATAAGGCTACGGTGTTTGCTACGGACTCGATTTTGTCTACATTGATGTGTGCGCCTAGGTCGGTTTATTCTTGGGATATTGTGATTCAGCGAGTGGGGAATAAGTTGTTTTTTGATAAGAGAGATGGATCACAGTTGGATTTGCTTGCGGTTCACGAGACTTCTCAGGAGCCTTTGCCTGAGGCCAAGGATGATATTAATTCTGCCTATTCGTTGAGTGTCGAGGCGGCTTATATTAATCAGAATTTCTCGCAGCAGGTTTTGGTTAGGGATGGGGGTAAGGTGAGTTTCGAGGAGGCCAATCCGTTTGCGAGTGAGGGTGAAGAGGTGGCGTCGGTTGGGTATAGGTATAGGAGATGGAAGTTGGATAATAATATGTATTTGGTTGCAAGGTGTGAGGTGCAGAGTGTTGTTGAGATTAATAATACGAGGTCGTTTTTGACACTAAATGCGCTTAATGAGTTTGATCCGAAATATTCAGGTGTTGAATGGAGGAGGAAGTTGGAGGCACAAAGAGGTGCAGTCTTGGCTACTGAGTTGAAGAATAATGCTAATAAGTTGGCCAAATGGACTGCACAGTCAATTTTGGCTAGTGCAGATATGATGAAACTTGGATATGTTTCGAGAGTTCATCCAAGGGATCATTTTAATCATGTTATCTTGGCTGTTGTGGGATACAAGCCTAAAGAGTTTGCGACACAGATAAATTTAAATGTCTCGAATATGTGGGGGATTGTGAAGTCTATTGTCGATTTGTGCATGAAGTTAAAGGAGGGAAAGTATGTGCTGGTTAAGGATCCTATAAAGCCCCAGGTGAGGATTTACGAGGTTCCTGCTGATGCTTTTGAGAACGATTACGTGGAGGAGCCTTTGCCTGAAGATGAACAAGTGCAGCCGCCTACTGAGAATGCTGATGGTACAGAGTCAACCGCAGCAGCTGCAAATGATGTGGAGGACAAAATGATTAAGGCTTAAACTAAAAAAGGTAAAATCTTTAATTAGTGTCCTTTAGTCTCTCTCTGTTTTTTAACTGATATGAAATTCTATATCTACTAGTTTAGTTTGAATTAGTTTTAAATTGTAGTGAACTTTCTTCTGAGGCATTTGATTAGAAGGTCTGGAGAGTACTATAGTGTATTGATCTCTGATAAATGTTTTTTCTTGCATTGAACTTGTTACTTATTATAAGCTTGATGACATTGAATGAATTATGACCTTGCCTGCTTGTAAACTCTGTATATATTAAATCTTTCACTATTAATATAGTTAATGAAGGAATTTAAAAGGTGTCATTTAAGTGCTTTTAACTAAAATTTTGGTTATTATAATCTATATTTATTTATGATGGATAATTGCTGTTACTGTCTTGGTGGCCTCTATATTTCAATTTTATTCTACTTTAAAGGTGGCAACTTGAATTTCATTTTTAATCTTGCATAAAATCTCTGACACTAACTTCAGATCTAGAATTGTTTTATTTCTGTGATCCTTTTGTATTTTTGTTTTTTTAAACATCTCAAATCAAGTATCTAACAAAGTTTTTTGCTAATATATGTTGATTATATATTTGAGGAAGGTCTGTAATTGTTGAGAGTGTTTGATCTGCGTTCGCATTTGAATTTTGGATTCCAGTTGCCTTCTGTTTGCTTCTTTATGGTATGTAGCTCTTTGGTGAATTATACAGTACATTTGAGTAAGCAACGGTACATTCTTATTAAACTTTTAACTTTCTTTTGAAATGCGATATTAAATAGCCATCTACTTTATTTATTTTGATCTTCTTCAGTGAAATTGCTCGATTTAGTAATATGATTTTATTTATTGTAATATTGTAATATTACATTTGATGCCATAAATGTAATGGTTGGAGGTGGTCATCAAGTACACATGAGGATTTTGAACACTTTCCATATAACTTTCTTCACAGCGATATCGAATGCTTTAAAATTTATATGTAATCACATTAACCATTGTACTAATTCTTATGCATATGCTGTTCAAGGCTTTCATTAAATCAATGTATCCAGTGTATACTCCTATTAGAATGTATAAATCTATAGTGTTAACTGTTAAGGGTAGTTTTTTTTGGGTACTGTTGCTAACTTGCTATGATGTACAACGTGTTTGCGTCCTATCTTATAGAAATGTGTATTCTAAAAAAATGACCTGGCCAAATATTCAGGGTAGTTGAGTTATAGTGGGGAACAGGGGATTGAACATATTTGTGTAAGAGCGATTATAATGCTAATGCTAAAATGGCTATAGTCGCTATATTTTGAAACTAAAAAGTGAATTTTGTGCTAAAATAAAACTTGTGCTCCATTGCTCGGTTCTAAAATAGAACCAACTTACTTCAAGTATAGCTATGCTTTGGATTGATGATTTTGTAAAATTAATTCTATATTTTAGCTATAGGACCAAATATAGCTATGCATTGGACTTGCTCAGAGTTTTTGATGGTTACTTGGTTATTAAGGTTGGAATGTATATATATATTTTTGTCAAGTCCTTTTTTTTTTTTATCATATTATGTATGCTGCAGCCTGCAGCTGCTAGTCGGTGTTTGTATATCTTGTGCTTCAGCTGTCATGCATGTAAATGATGATTTCTTACATAAGTTGTCTTGTATTTAACAGGTGTGGAGTTGCAATTGCCCTTATACTAGAAGTTTTGGAAGAAATGATCCTTGTAGGAGTCAAGTCAATAACTCATATTTATGTTGTCGCTTTATGATTACAGTGTTTTGTTTGAAGTTTTGTTGATGTTATGGTTTTAAACTTTAATTATCCGAGCTATGTTCTTCCCCATGATTCATTTATTAACAATCGCGGAAATTTTATAAGCAACGTGGGAAGTTTTTTAATCCAAGACAATCTATTCTAGTGTCTGGTTTGCTTAATAGTTGGAGAAATGTTAAAGAGGATAATAGTCTTTTTATTTGCCGGGAAATCCAAGTTCTTCATTTGATTTTAAGTAGTTTTAATTAGTGCTTGTTTGGTTGCATATATGAATTAATTTCCTATAAGAAATATCATTTTGGTATTTAAAACTAATAGGAAGTGTAGAAAATTGGTTGGTTACTCATATAGGAATTTAAATATATTGGAAGTATAAATAATCAGGAGGGGTGGGTAAATATTTTTCCATATTTAATGGGTATTTAATTTTCCTTGGAAGTTGCATTTTTTTAATTTTATGCAACCAAAAATCTAGTCTAATATACATTTTCAGGAACTTCAAATATCTATACCCAGGTATTGACCTCCTAAAATTATACTCCCTCCGTCCCAACCAATTCTTTACACTTTCCTTTTTGGGACGTCCCACCCAATTCTTTACATTACTAAAAATAGTAACTTTTAACAATAAATATATTATTACATCCACTACTTCACTCCACTTTTTCAACACTTTACACTATTACACCCACTACTTCATTTATTTTAACAATAAAATCACTATTACACCCACTATCCTTGGTCTCCGTGCCCGGACCAAATGTAAATATTTGGCCGGGACGGAGGGAGTATACATTTTCAGGAACTTCAAATATCTATACCCAGGTATTGACCTCCTAAAATTGATAGGAAGGTGAAGAGACCGGGATGTAGTATAAACGGAATGTAAATGGTAAAATTGAGGAAAAGGATGATGACATTCTATATTTTTTTCCAAATTTAAAATAAATTTCATTAATAATCTGAAAGAATTTCAATCGGGACATATCCCAATTGGCCATGCAACCAGTTTGAAAAACAAATAAACGAGCTAAACAATTAGTCGCTTTATTTTCGGATCGTTTAACAAACTGAATACGAATATTTTGAAAATTAAAAATGACTTCAATAGTCTCCTGAGCAATTCAACTTACATCTTTTCTGAAAATAGTACAATTGACCCTCACAGTAATTTCGTGGATAGTGTGATATTCAGATGACTCAGTTGTAAAAACTATGCTTAGATGTACCAAATGCATCATGTTATGAACAAACTTTTTTTGTGAGAAGTAAGCATATGCGATTTTCATCACCGTTCCAAGTGTACCCCAACTATTTATATGTCGGACGACATCAACTATAAACATGTTGAAAGTGTTGTCGATACGGGATATCCATATCTTCCAATACACCATATAATTCATTTTCAATGCAACAAACACAAAAACACTTGCATAAAGTGATACAACTAACACCATAAACAATAAACTCACACAAAGCGATATGAAAAAACTTAAAAACTTAAAAATCTCGGAATGACACCAAATTTAGATATGATGTTAGGCTAGAGATTTTGAACCCATAACCGATTTTTATTTGAAAATCCAACTTCTTAACCGTAGTAGATCTGAAAGTCAAAATGAAGAAATCAATTGGATTTTTCTGAAACTTACGGAAATAAAGCTCGATTTTATTGAAGAAGTAAATCATCGTCAGAGTTAGAGACAGCAACGATGGCACAAGCAAGAGGAGAGTGAGAACGAGTAAAAAATATTAGGATCTTATGACATTCTAATTTAGTTTCAATAATAAATAATACTCCTTCCGTTATTTTATTTTTATAAATTGCTTTATTTTTAAACACACATATTTAGATATTTTGATTATATAGTAAAAATAATTATTTTTAATTTTTTTAAAATAGTAAAATAATAATTACAAATTTAAATTTAAATTTTTTAAAAGTAATTATTTTTGTTATGTGATTAAAACACCTAATATATGTGTCAAAAGTTAAAATAAAAAATTTGTCAAAAGCCAAAATAAAAAACGGAGGGAGTAATAGGAGGGACGGTGAACACCAATTACAAATGGACTGAATGTAATATTATAAATCGCAAAATCAAGGAAAATGACTGAATCAATCAAGTGTGAAGTTAAGGAAAATGAAATTGAATTCCAAGTAATAAACCACAAAATTAAAAAAAAAAATGACCGAATCAATCAGGTGTGAAATCAAGGAAAATGAAATTGAATTTCAGGGTCATGCCCGTCAATATACATGGATAAAAGTAAAAACACTTGGTGCTTTGTTTGATCACGATTACTGAACATTGAAAGGAGCAGAATGAAATTATAAATTTAGAAATGTTTAAGATTTTCTTTATTCATTTCATTTATAACTTATTAAACTTGAATTCTAACTTTTAATTTAGATAAATGTAATATTATTTTTATTATGAAATATTTAAATCGATCCATTGATTTTTTTCAACTATTCCTTCTAATTTTTATATTGATTTATCTTTAATTTATATTCGTTTCATTCTTTTCTTCCCAATTAAACATAACATTGGCATTCGCATTGTGAGATGAGACCTTAACGGGGAGGTTATGGATAAATACAGGGAGTAGAAAAGTGTTTTAGAATTTGTAAATTGTTTTTTTTTCTTAAAATTTTGTTTGGATGATCCACGCAGCTAGGTAAGATAGTAAAGGGTCGAAAGGCGATTTTACAAATTAATGTTAAGGGACAGTCACGATGCAGTGTTGATCATGATAATCAGAGTCAAAGTACAATATGCATCATGATCAGGCTGTTAGTTCAGTTAAATAACTTAATGGCGCTTATGTGATTGCAAGTTTTAATTAGTTGGATGGGTTGACTGCAAGTTTTTTCCGTTCGATTATCTAATTGCAAGTTAATGGTCAGTTTAATTATGAATTAGCCATTTTACCCCTTAATTTGTCCAAATAGGTTATTTCAGCGCCGGGCTTTGTAGATGTATTTAGCAAGGCAAACCACATCAGCTAATTTTCTATTTTACACCCACTTTCTTGATAGTCTATTGAGCAAAAGCCGGTAGTCTTTATGCAGCAGAACTACAGCTAGCGCTTAGGCGATCATTACAGCAAGCTAGACAAGTCTAAAATGTGCGTCTTAAGATGCTAGAATGTTAATTGGCAATTTCAGATAATCCAAATTTTTACTTATATTTTATGAAAATTACAACTTCATATATATATAGATAACCGACCCATCTCCTCTAGACAAGGTTACACTGTAGTTAGAGCACTTGTTAAATTGTAATATATGTGTAATGCGTGGTCTCTCTTCTGCATTAAGGTGAGGCAGCCCATCCTTTGTTCAAGACACTCTATCAAGATTCACAATGAACATAAAATTTCATGTAAGCGGCAACAATACCTCCTCCATAGGTTTTTATATATGAGGCCTGTATTTGGAAAATAGTAGAAGGATGTTGTAGGGATCATATTTGGTAGATTCTGATTGTCAAGTAAGAGCATAGGTGTCGAAGCCAAATGTTAAGTTGCCGAATCTCGTTCTTCTAAAACCGTTATAGGAATCGATTTTCATTAAATCATATTATTCAACACCAAATTACCTCCAATATCCAAGTGATCAGGTCGAGTCGAGAGTACTGTATTATTTAGCTTAGTTATTCATTTACTCCCTGTTTTGGAGGTAAATCCCCTAAGACCATAGATTTAAAATGCAAACCTAATTAAACTCTTTAAATGCGGCTCTAATTTATATTATTCAGTAACTCAAACTCTTTGATCTCGGACTTGCACTGCATTGTACAATTTACACTAAACTATGCAAATTTATCAGAGTTCAACTAAATGCAGCATCTGGTTTTGTACAATAATATGACAAGGGAAAAAAATAATAATCATGAAGAGGAAACACACTTTATTTTTATTAGAAATGACTAAAAGAGATGCAACTCTTGCTAAAATAAATGGAAATAATCACCCTCGGACCCAACAAAGGTCTCGCAAAAACAATCAACAGAAAGGAAATACATATGTTTCCCCCCATCCTAAACAAGTATAGATTAAAAAAGTTCGTTCCCATGGAAGAAATCAGCAATTTTTGATTGAAAAAGTTTTAACTACAAACGTTAAAAGAAAAACTTGCGATTAATCACGGATTATTGAAATTAGTTGACTAATTTTTTTTTATATTCATGCATATTTTGTCGTTTCCACGTAACATTCAACCGATCTTCTTTTTCTTGCGAGCCAAGCTCTTTAAACACGTGCACATTTGGTCGCAGTACCACAGGTACGGGTATACGGATTAGCTTTGCCGGAGGCTTGACAATTATAATAAGAAGAGCCACGTTGGTTGCATGGTACCTTGTCCCTGTTAAGAGCATCATAACTTATATGAGAAGCTCCTGCAAGAACTCTCCGGCTAGTATTGGGGGTGGACGATTCTTCCAAACCTTCAATGCAAGCACCGCCTTTGCACGAGCCTATGTTGAGTGCAACGCCCAATGCAGCATTCTCATGATGGAAGTGCCTGTAAGACGAATCAGCGAGTATTGCAGATGCCAAGGCCACAAAGAGAAATGTGGTGATGAGAGCAATACGGGAGCCCATTGTTCAACAAATAATAACAATAAATTACTGTTTTTCCGAAAGGAAAGAGAGGAGAAAAAGGCAAGTAAATTGGATTTTTATATACATGTATATATAGCTAGGTGGTTATCAAGGTTTGTTTATTTTTGTGGTCGCCCTATTCTCTAGTTCTTCCTGTACCTGAGAACGTGAAATTTTTAATATGTATTAGGGGAGAAATGTTGAGTGGTTGTGAGATTAATTAGGCTGATAATTAATTAAAAGATGATTATTTTTGGTTAATAATCTATTTGGTTCGCTGCACCATTGTTTCATCTACGGATGTAATCTAGTTGGTTGACCAAATCCACCCACTCAATCCTTATTGGTCAATTATAGTATATACTTCACTTCATGCATTCCTAATTAGTCGTGAAGAGGAAAATGACATCTGAGTAATTTTATTTTAACGTCAAAAAATACAAATATGTGTGTTTAGTTTATTGCTTTATAACGAGAATTTATACGTGCACAGGTAATTATAGTAAATTGAATCATTATGTGTTGATAACCCATGATAACTTGAGATTGACTCCAAAAATTTATTTGATCTTTGTGTTTTATAACTTGTATCTTTTAATTTTTTTTCATATATTTCAAAATACATAAATTATTGTTTTAATTGTTTTAAATATTAATAATGATACTAACTATACAATTCTATTTAAAAAAGAAGCATGCAATAGTTACAGTCTCCGCCCAAAAGTATGTAGGTAGTTTGCTTCATCAAATTATGAGAGTTCTATTTTCTTTTTATAACTCCATTTTGTTGAGGAGTGCTTAAAGATGAGAAAATTTGGCTTATTCCTTTTAGTGCTTGTTTAGTAAACATGAAAATACCTGGAAACTTGAACTTCTTATGAAACTAGAATATATGAAATTGTTTGGTTAACATTAACATCTTGTTTTATCACTCCTCCTGCTCTTTTATCTCAAAATCTTACACCACAAATTATACTCACTCAAATATAAAATCATCACACACGCGTATATACACACATCATCTAATTTTAAAGTGAGTTGATAACATGGTTTTATTAGTATCTGGTATAAACTATTGTAATTAAGATGAGAAGTAATGATCTATTTGATATAATGGATATGATCGGTTGCAAATCAAGGAATATACAAAGGAGATCGTGTCAATATCTATCGTCATTTCACATATAAAAGGTAAATGACTCGCTCTTTTGTTTGTAATTTTTTTAATTCTTAGTAATTCTACCAGGATGTCAGGCCGTTTTAGTAGGTCAAATATTTGATGAAAGGGTGATTTGTTTGATAAAGGAGATAAAACCCAAAAGATGGATTAATTATGATAATATGATGATTTAAAAAACTTAATATTAGAATTTAAAAATTTTACAAAATTTGAGAGATATTATAAGCTAGTTCATAATAAAGGAAAATTTAATTATCATTAGAATAACAGAAGATATGATCATACATATAATATTGATAACATGGGTAACACTCCTATGCAAATTTTAATGTGAGAACCGTTATAACTTTTACTAGATTTTGTATAATCATAATAAAAAATAAAAAAAATAGTGCAGAATTATAATTTTATTTGCAAAACTATTGTAATTCTTTAAATTTTAATGAAAATTTTTACGGTTTCCACGGTAATAAGTTTTCACTTTGCTACCCTTGATAATATAATAACTATTATAAAAATAATAAATTAAATAATATAAACTAATATTTATGGAGACAAATGGTAGCTCTTTGACCTAATATATATCTTAGATAATTCGTCCAACCCAAAGATAGCTATAATGCCATGAAGTTCTCTGTAACGTTGTAAAGTTTGCTTTACATGTGCTTGCTGGAGCAATAACTTTGGACACTCAGTCGACTGGAATCCTAAACTCAATTAGGGTGGTCGGGTTTACCTTGTTCACAGGTCGACCTCATGGCAGCAAAAAAAAGCCATCTTATGATATATTCGGGTGATCCCTTTCCTACAGAGGCACGTGTAAATTTGTGTATTTGTATTATTTTATTAAATATAGATAAAGAGTTGGGGAAAAGTAATTATATATATATATATATATATATATATGTCATTATTCTAGAGAATGACCGTAGAGAATCCTTTGTTATAACTTTAAAACTAATCATATTTATAGTTTATAACACATAAATTTTGAATCTTCATAAATAATTTAATACTTATAAATTAAGAGAAAAATCTTATTTTTAATTTGATTCAGAATTCTGTTATGAGCTGTAGAATCGACTATTTGTTCATTATTATAGGTAATTTTCAATATTTTTTATATATAATTTCATTTTTGATTTATATATACTTATATTTGATGAATAATAAGAAAAATTTATGTATTTTGTGTGTATATAAGAGGGTTCTCTCTTGAACTTTATATAAGAAGTTTTTTCTTGCTACTAGTTTTGGACAAAAACAATTGTATAATATGTATTAACTTAAGATTGGGCAGACTTTATAGATTAACTATTAAATTTAATCTTGTAAAAGAAGGAAGAATTGTAAAGGAATTTTGCTGAGAACTGAATAGGATAGAAATCAAATAATAAACATAATTGATAATTGAGGAGCCCTGAGTAAGTAATGATGAACCTAAAATACAATAAACACAAATTTTTTTAGTAACAACCAATTTATGTATATAAAAGGCTTATATTATCTTAACCAAAATGAGCGAATTTTAGTTTATATGTAATTATTATTAATAAAGTAGTATATAACATATAATATTTGGAAAAATAATCTAGAATAATAATATAAATGATATTATATTAAGTATCTACCAGAAATAGAGGGTAACAGCCGACTTTTCAGACTATTATTTTCAATCAAATATCCAAAATAAACTGAAATTTCATAAATCTCTAAAATAAAAATCCAATGTACCGTCAAAATCAAAACCAATATATTCTCAAATTTATAGAGATGCAGCTCCACAGATAAAAATCTAGTGACTAAATATTACTCCAATTTATTTGTCTATCTCCAAGTCCAAAGTTAAGCCAACTCTAACAACTCAAATTTTATAAGTAATGAACTACACAGCCCAGTAAAAAAATTAACTACAGGATCAAGTAGGTTTCGTATAACATATATATTTTTTTATAATGTAATAATATTCACGTGGTTACAGTAAAAGGCATAAAAGATAAAAAAAAATTAAAAACATATTCTCCCACATTATAGAGCATAATTTTTTTTATTTTAAATCATAGCCGTTTATTTAGCTTTTTAATGATAAGAGATGAGTTGACTTGATTAATAATAATATTCAAACTGTGGCTGTATAAGGAATTTCAATATAAAAATACTAAAATCACCCTATTATCATGATTTAAAATAATGAAAAAATACATAAAATCATTATAAACATTGTTTTAAAATTGATTACCTTAAAAAGTTTAAAATTTTATAAATATTGTACTAAAATAAACGTTTGAAATTAGTTTAAAACTGATTAACTTAAAAAGTTGGTAGATTATATAGAATGAGAAAATTTGTATTTAAATATGTATATATGTATGTGTTATCTAGTTTGTTGACCAGATTAAAATTAACATTTATTCTTGTAGAAATATGTACACTACAATCACTAGATTTTACGATATCTTTACGATATTTCAAATCTTTCAATTATTAGTATCTTTTGGATTTTATTATAAGGGTACTTCTATCAGATATACATACGTTACATGCTTGTATCTGCCCTCCGCCCATTTTGAATTAAATATTGTTGGTAGATTGTTATTCCGAACATTAATGTAAATATATTATATATATACAGCTGCATGCACAAGGATATAACTCCATTATCTATACTGAATTCATCAGATTTATCAAAAGAAGAAATATATCTAAGAGAGTAAGAAAGAGAGAAATGGCAGGTCAAGCTAGTCAGAACGATGATATGCAGAGCAGATTGGAGCAGCAGCAGCGCCTTCAGGGGCGTCGAGAATGGATCCTCCAGCAGCCCAACGAAAGGTGCCCGAGGTGCGACTCCCTGGACACAAAATTTGCTTACTTCAATAATCACAGGGAAACTCAACCGAGATACCTGTGCAAGGGCTGCAGAAAATTCTGGACAAAGGGAGGGAAGCAAAGAACTGCTGCACCCGTGGGCGGTGCAGCTATATCCTTAGGAGGTGGTCTTATAATGGTGCCAGCTACGTCCCTGTCAACTTGGACTCTCCTGGGTTCTGCCGGAAGATCTAGCCTTACTGGTGGGCCCGCCCCTCAGGTACAGTCCAACAACATTCAGCCTCCGCGGAATGTTATTGGTAATGCCCCAAATTCCTTTACACCTGTTTGGCGAGCTCCGAATCCGGGACTCAGTCATTTCCAGCCGGCTGTGCAAAACAACATCCGGCCTCCACCTAATGTTGTGCAGGCTTCCGTGCATCCACCCAATGTCGTGCAGCCTTCTGTGCACAACAACATCCAGCCTCTTCCACCCAATGTCGTGCAGCCTTCTGTGCACAACAACATCCAGCCTCTTCCACCCAATGTTGTGCATCCTTCCGGGTCTCCACCGAATGTTGTGCCTAATTTGCCCAATTCGTTTAGGGCTCCTGGTTGGCAAGTTCCTCCAAATCAGGGTCTGAGACCCTTGCAGCCTTTTGTGGGCAGCAACATTCAGCCTAATTTTAATAATTATGTCCCCAATCCTTTTGATGCTGCTCAGCCTGCTCCTAATCACGGTCTGGCACCATTGCCGCCTTCACTGGACAACTATACTTACCTCATGGGTGGTGCAACTAGTTGATTGGTCCACTTATTTTTTAGGCCCTCCACCTTATAATGAGGAACCCGATACACCTTAACTAGATTTATTTTTCCTTTTTAATTTGGGCAATTTATATCAGCATTTTGTAGTTTTTGACTTAATTTTAGTTTCTGTGTTTGGTTTGATCAAAATGAATGATCTATTTTATCTTAATTTTTGTAACAAAGAAAGTGATTTAGTTTTTTTTAGGTTCGAATAATAAACTTTTGTTTTGTATATTTCTTTTTTTGTTAGATTTATTTATCACTAGTTAATTTATTTTATCTATTAATATTTTTAATACGCATGTATGAATTGAAGTTCTAGCTAGTGCAGGGGAAAATAATTTAAGAAAACATTAGACGTGGGCAAACATACATTGGTACGTATATATGTTTGTAATACATCTAATGATTCATTAATCATGCCTATATATGCTTTAAAACATACAAATAATTAAATTATTAAAGGTCAACCATACTTTGTCCCCGTTTGCCTCACATTATAAGCTCCTTATAAATTGAAAAATAAAAAAAAAATTAAGAAAATACTTAACGTGTGCAAACATACATTGGTATTTATGTCATACATCTAATGAATCATTAATCATGTTTATGCTTTAAAACATAAAAATATTGTTACAAATTACTAAAGATCAACAATGACACAAAAAGTGTTTCAATCCAAAGAGATTTATTGTAAAGAAATTGGTTTTAAATTTTGATGAAATAGTTAAATTTAATAGATATCGTCAAATGACACCAATCTTCAAAACCTTTTTTCCAAATAAACCTTTTCTTGTTAATTTTCCATCCTTCTTCATTTATAGTTCCACTTCTTAATATCTTCATTTGTTTTTAATTAGCAATCATGTCAAAATTAATACTACATCAAACCTTAGTGAAAAGTGGCAGCTAGGTTTCTTCCCAACCCAACCAGACAAGAAGCTGGATGTTCGGGTTCTTTTCGAACTTCTGTGAAGGATAAAAAGGATCAAGCACTCATCTATTGGAGGACGATGTGCATGATCACAACTCCTAAAGCTTTGACTTCAGTACGTGTAGTGATCATAGTTTAGCACTTATTTTTTGAAAATAAATTTTAATAAATAAAAAACATAATTTTGCTTAATACAATCCAAATTATCATGAAATAAAGTAATTGAATCATTATATATAATAGTGAGTAATAATGTTGGTTTTAACTTTATAAAATAGTTTAATTTCTCCAAAACACATTTATTCAATAAAACTGTCATATATTTTTACCAATATATAGTAGTTTAATTTTAATTACATAGCCAAACATCACCTAACATTTTCTCTCATATATTTTAAAAGGCCAGGTTGGAACGATTTAAGCAATCATTTCTCTCCACACTTTGTTCAGTCAATTAAAAAAAATTCTTACATTGACTTTAGGGATAGATTTTTTTACAGATTTCATGTATGTAAAACTAATTGCAAAATCTACAAATTATATATTTTGGATATTTGCATGGTAGATTTCTGTCTTCAGAAACATAGAAATTGTTGGACAATGTGAGTAGAAACCCCCACATTGTCAAAGTCATTTTGACCCTAAGTTTGAATACTTCTTGGTTGCGTGCGCGCAACAAGTTATGATTGTAGTATGTTCTTCTTCGAGAGAGTTTTCCAACGCATATTTAAGTATTCAAAATGATCAAGGAATGGATGAGATATGATTATCCATTGGTACTTTGAAAGTGGAAATCTGGAAATAAGAACTTGAATCTCACATTGAATTGGAAAAGAGTTTTCCATGACTTTATATAGTAGAACACTTATGTAGTGTTTAAGATGTGTTAGTATGGTATTGCTCCACCACCCACGTGCGCGCAGGGGGTGCAAATCATGGGATTTAGAGGGCAAATTCGTGATTTCGCAAGCTTTCGGGCTTTTCGCGTGGGCGACATGCGGACACGAATGCAGCAAAATTTGGGGCGAATAAATCCGAACCAGTTTTGCTGAAATCAAAGTAACTGTCAGCATAATACAAAGCTGTTGTCAGAAAAGTTACTGTCAAATTTCCACTGTGCTTTAACTCAATATAATAATTCGTTATTTTGTTTTAATAATAAGTATTGTTATTAATTCGAAATTGATTACGAATTGATTTTGACGACCGATTTTCTTTATTAATTAATGCGTGATTAATTACGGAAAACGCGTGGTAATTTAGGAAATTGTGTAGCGCCCAAGTTTTTCCCACTCTATATATTCATCTTATTCGGTCTTAGGTTAATAAGTCTATCTTCTGCCCTGAACCCTAAACACAACCGTCCTCTTTCCTGATGTAGTTTTCTTGCTCTGTTCAAGCTCGCTGAAGGTGCTATTTTTCGTGACATCGTCGTGTTCTCGTTTTATCCTGGGAGGTTATCGACTCAAACATACGGTGAGAGACGAAATAGTTTTAAGGAGACAGTTCCGCACTGGACTCGAGACATCCTCTGTTTCTTATCCCTTCTCTTTAACAGTTTGTTTATTGTCATACACTATTATGTTGTTTGCACACACCATCACTTGTGATTTATTATTGTGTTTTTGGCATATTGTTTCGGCACATGCAACCAAAAACATAAACGAGAGAAACAAAGGAAAGGAAATAATAGGGAACAGAAAGATGGGAGGAGGAGATAGGCAAGAACAGCAGCAACAAAGTGTCGTGGAGATGCAGCAGGTGGCTAAGAGACAGAGGCACGCAAATGATTAACCAGTCGCCAAACAAGCAGTACGTGCCCACGGTGTGTGACTTCCTGGATACTAAGTTCGCTTATATATATTAACAACAAATTATCTCAGGAGCGTACTTGTGGAGGAGGTGCACAAGAGTTTGGTAATATCTTCACTCCACATATGGATGGTTTACTAGCTCATAATCAGGGCGAGAGCCATCAACCTATTCAACACAGACAAGTAAGACAATAGTCTTATCAAGATAACTCTGATGATCGAGAGCTCGATATGATGACTCATAATGGCTGTTCTACAACCTTATAATCAGGGCCAGAGCGACCAACCTATCCATGCCGAGTGCACAATTTTATCAACAATACTCAGATCAAGGCTTTGGGGCTCATAAAATTAAATCAGTCCTGTAGGCCCTTTCTGGATGGATCCATCCGGTAGCAGCACTGCCGTAACTGGTGTCTCCAGCAGCCACAATGGAGTTACCGGATTTGAAAATATTTCCAATATTGATTGGTCCTGTCATTTTCCAGGGAATATCCCTCCAGCCGTAGTTCTGCTTTCTTAAAGTCACAATTGGGGGAATAACTGAATTACATTTGTCTTGTTTTGGTTAATTTTAGACAATTACCAACATTTAATTTGTAGTTTACATTTGTTCATAGATTTTGAGTTTGGCTTGAAGTGAATGATATTTTATTTAAGAGACACTGGTTTCGTTTGGTTTTTCAAAGTTTATGATAATCTTTAATTGGAAATTTTATTTTGGTTAAGTTCTTCTTTATTATAATTTTTTAGTCGTACTTTAATTTACAACTTTTTAATCTAAATTATATATGTAAATCAAATTTTATATATGTGGGTTAATTCAAAACATATTATTCTTTCTATTCCAAAATATCTTCCTCTTGATTTTTTGGCATACAGTTTAATGTATTTTGATCGTATAGTTAGAAGTGTAATTTTTTTTAATTTTTTTTTGTGAATAATAATATTAAATAAATACTTTTATTCATAATTTTTTTTAAATAGCATTTCTAACTATGCGGTTAAAACATCTTAAAGTGTGTGTCAAGATACAGATATTTTGAGACAGAGTATAATAGAAGTATTGAGTATTTTAATATCATATGATTATCTTTTTAAATTATAGTCATTTTTATTTTTAAGATTAAAAGATCACATCGAAAAAAGAAAATGGCAAAAAAATTCTAGACTTTGCACTACTCCAAAAGACTGTTCTGGATATGGAGTAATAGTCTTAAACTAAAGTCGAACTACTATTTCTCATGTTTCTTATAACTCAGGCAATGGTCGGGATGGGACCTAGCTCGATGGGTAAATACTAAATACTAGATTAATGGGTCAGATGATAATTAGAATAAAAATTGACAGTTGCAAGCGGCCTGGCTTCATTTCTTGGGTAGCTTGTCACTAGACTACTAACTTTAGTCAGATTTTTGGTAATTCAACATAATACTTCATGTCTGTTGGTGGGTTGAAGACAGATCATTTGTTTGGTCATAACTGGCACTTGTCTCGACGATAAAATTCTCGATCTCTCATATTTCTCATTTATAATAATTATAATATATCTTAATAATGGAAATATATCATATTCCTATAAAATATTTTAATTTTAATAATATTCTAATATATTTCCTAACATCCTCCCTCACGTTGGAGTATAAAAATTTCAAATGTCCAACTTACACGGAAAAAACTTCAATTTTTTTATTTTCATCATCTTATTTGCCGTCTTCTTGATCATTGTCACTACTTTCATCTATCACTAAATCATTCATATGATCTCCCTATTTATTGTCATAACTACGAACTTTCACAAGATTATTTTTTTCACATCCACAACCTCTCGCAATTTTTTTTTCTAATCAACCCACAAACTCTTGTAGGTCAATCTCATACCCACGATCTCTCGTGAATATATCTTTTTTCCACATTTCACAAACTCTTGTAAGATATTTTTTTTTTCTCACTAAACTCTCGATATAATTTTATTCTCTTTTGAAGATTACTTTTTATCTCACTTCTTCATCTCACCTAACCTCGCAAATAATCTAACCTGACTTCGATGTCGTGATAAAATAATCTCAAATTCTCTTCTTCTCATTCAATTTTGAAGGCATAAACCTTGATTATTTTACAATATCACAATTGTTTATATAGTCAATACCTAATCAATAATAAAAGAAACTAATACAATAAATGAACTCTCCCTAATAATAATAAAGGTAACTCTCATATTTTCCTATAATAATATATTAACATATATGTTAACGACAATAAAAGCATAATGATAATGGATTTGTGGTAGGTTTGTAGAAGAGACAGTCTCAAATCAACGACAATAAAAGTAGAGATTTTCAAAAGAATCATGATAAATAATAATGGTGGCAACGATGACAAAGATGGTGACAAGGACAAAAATGATGAAGACAAGGATGAAAAATTAATCATAACGAGAAAACTGATTCAAGTGGATGATTATGCTGATCGAAGCGAGTGATTCTATTTTGGCAAACTCTTGATTTTGAGTATCATGAGTTTGAGAGGATATTAGCATATATGTTAATATATTATTATACGAAAATATGAGAATTACCTTTATTATTATCAGAGAGAGTTCCTTTATTGTATTAATTTTCTTTATTATTGATTAGGTATTTGCTATATAAACAATTGTGATATTGTAAAAAAATTAAAGTTTATGCCTTTAAAATTGAATGAGAAGAAGAGAATTTGAGATTATTTTATCATCGACATTTAGAGTTCTTGCTTCTAAACAAAATTATGTCACAACAGTACATGTCCATTACTTAATTGGAGGAGCCTTCTGCTGCTTCTCAATCAATTGAAGCCCATGGTCGTCCTAGCTTAGCTAGAGTCTTGGAACTTTTAGCTATGCTAGTTTTCAGTTATCATGCATATTTGAAGGAAAAGAAATAACAAGCTGCTTAATAGGGTGCTCGCGCCGTGAATGACAAACTTGTTTTTTGGAGGAAAAGAAATAACAAACTGCCCATTACCTGTTTCAACAGACGCAAATGACAGTTTTTGTACATCGATCGATCTACGCCCCGTGAAAATCTTTCACACCATAATTTCTCATAGACTGTGAGTCACTATTATTATTAGCTTGGTGCAAATCATCTCTCTCTCCCCCCTCTCTTCTCTCTCTACATTTTCTCGCTTTTGTGTGATCAGTTCGGCTGTGGAATGGAATGAACTGTTCCTAATGCAGCCAGAGTACTAAAATCCAACTCAAATAATTAAAATATGAGGACCCCATCCACATTAATGTCTTTGTTTTTAGATGTGATTTCCTGAACTGATGGGTGTGTGTCGGAGACCCACACCCATATGTTGTCTGCTAGTACTCTGAACCTTAGCCGCCATATGTGGAAAATTTTGCTAATTAAATTCATCATGTACCAGGGAAAAACTATAAATATTGCATCTGAAAAGTTGCTTAATCAATATATCGCACTCAGTTTCAAATTCAGAAATTCAATAAATTAAGATTCAGATAATCAGACGGTACGTGACACAAAAATATCTAGATATAAGTTTTTACATCCTACTAATTAATTTGATTAAGTTGATCATTTTTTTCAGTTTTAATCCCACGTATAATATAATTTTTTTTTCTAAATTTTAAATATTATTCAGGACAAAACCACAAGAAATACGTTTAAATTTGATCAACTTTGACGTGTTACAAGTAAAACATCCAGTGATAATCGAGTCCCGGTATTAACCAAAACAATATTACAGATATGCATTATAACAAGGTAATAAGTTAATTATGATAAAAATTTAAACATGTCTCTTGCATATATATATATATACACACACATAAAAGATATTAGCAACTCACTGGCAGCTGGACGCTGGTAATAGATGATTGCCCTCAAGCAGTTGATGATGCATAAATGAAACTTTTCCAGTTTCCTGATCAATATATGTATATATGTTTGATCTTTTGCAGCTGACATGATCTCCCGGATCTCGATAACTCCTCCCCTCTTTTGCCTGTGTTGGTAATATATATATATATATATATGCTAGTTGCTACCGGTTGAATCAAAAGTCGACACCGATGATCGTAAACGGACTAGAGAGAGACTAAATTAACCAACACAAATCACCACATTAGAATTAATAAAACTAAAAATGTCTGATGCGTTCCTCGATCTAGATCAAAGAAGGGACTGAAGAACCGAAATTTGAAGGATCAAACCAATTAGCACCGACTGATAATAGGGAATTCTGGTCATTTGAAGCTTCAACTTGATTTAACTTGTTAACCCCTTGCATTTGCATGTCTGCATAATTACTCGTAATTCCAAATAAATTATTTCCATGGCTGATAGATTTTTCTGGTGCATGATTAGAATAAGAAGAGATAAGGGAATCCATTGTCTCAGAAGGAGAAACACCTAAATTAGAAGATCCAAATATAGGCATTGTAACATAGTCAGAAAGAAATGATTTTGATGAAAACCCTAGAAGATTCTTCTGCAGATTGTATCCGTAAACTGGATCAGTATCGACACTAAAATTATTCCTTTGAAATGAAATGTTGACATCCGAAGACGAAATATTTGAGTTCAAGCCATAGAATAGAGAATTAAAAGTGTCGGTTCGAAATTGATTGCTACTAGGGTTAGTACTAGTTGTAGTCACTGGAGCAGATAATGAAGGTGAAGTACAATCAATTGTTGTTGTTGCCACTGCTGCCTTTTTAACCTTTTTGTTCTTCCTAGAACCACCACCAACCGGAACATTTCTTAGGGTTCCGCCACGAGTCCAATACCTCTTGCAAGCTTTGCACGAGTACCTTGGCTGTGACAAACTGTAATTGTTGTAATAACAAAATTTTGTGTGTGATGAATGACAACGCGGACACTTGAGAGCTTGTTGTTGAATAATTTGTTCCTGTGCTTGATTCTCCATTCCCAAAGTATTAATTTGTTGAAAAGGGAAAAATTGAAAAGTGGAAGGAAAGAAATGATTTAGGGTACCTAAGAAGATAAAAATAAAGAACTAAATCAGAGAAAGTATTCTCTTCCAAAAGCTAAAAAACAAGAATGAGGGTCATGTTTTGTTGTCATAAATAATTGAGAGAGAAAATAAGTACCTGTGGCAATTTGTTTGTATATATTGCTGATTATGAGATGAGTGTCATCGATCAGTTACTTGAATTTCCACTCTAAAAGAATCGAAGGGAACCCAACAGTAAAAGGACGGAGCAGGTGGTGACCTTGATGTATATATATATACTATATAAGTGTTGGAAAATGTGGGTGGAAGCCCCACATTGTCAAGTCATTTTGAAGCCTAAGTTTGAATGCTTCTTGATTGCGTGCGCGCAACAAGTTATGGTTGGAGTACGTTCGTCTTCGAGAGAGCTTTTCAACGCATATTTAAGTATTCAAAATGATCAAGAAATGGATGAGATATGATTATCCAAAGTTGGTACCTTGAAAGTGGAAATCTAGAAATGAGAACTTGAATCCCACATTGAATTGGAAAAGTGTTTTCCATTACCTTATATAGTAGAACACTTATGTAGTGTTTAAGATGTGTTAGTATGGTATTGCTCCACCACCCACGTGCGCGCAGGGGGGTGAAAATCATGGGATTTCGAGGGCAAATTTGTGGCTTCGCAAGCCTTCGGGCTTTCCGCGTGGGCGACCTGCGGACACGAATGTAGCAAAATTTGGGCCGAATAAATCCGGACCAGTTTTGCTGAAAGTAGTTGTTTGAGTACAAACTTACTGTCACATTTTCACTGGGCTATAGTTCGTTATTTTGTTAATTCAAAATTGATTACGAATTTAATTTTGACAACCGATTGCCTTTATTATTTAACGCGTTGTAATTAAGGATGGGCTATAGTTCGTTATTTTTTTAATTCAAAATTGATTACGAATTTAATTTTGACAACCGATTGCCTTTATTATTTAACGCGTGATTAATTAGGTAAATGCGTTGTAATTAAGGAAATTGTGTAGCGCACAAGTTTTCCCTGTATATATATTCATCTTATTCGGTCTTAGGTAATCATCCAAATAAGCCAGTCTTCTAACCTAAATCCTAAACACAATCGTCCTCTTCCCGGTGATAGTTTTCTTGCTCTGTTCAAGCTCGCTGAAGGTGCTGTTCTTCGTGACATCATAGTGTTCTCGTTTTATCCTGGGAGGCTATCGACTCAAATATACGGTTAGAGGCGAAATAGCTTTAAGGAGACAGTTCCGCACTGGACTCGAGACATCCTCCGTTCTCTTCTCTTCTCTTAACAGTTTTGTTTATTTTTATACACTAATCTGTTGTTTGCACATACAATCACTCCGTTTACATTATTGTGTTTTTGGCAGATTGTTTAACAATCTTAAAGCTATTTGTTATTTTACTATCTGTGATTAACACATACGTGGTTTTGTTTACGTGACAGATTAAAGGCTGATAATCCTGTGAATGTTAACGGAAACTCGGTGGTTGACCCCAACGCACAGACAGTGTTGTCTGATGGGGGTAACCAGTCAACACCAAGCCCCAACGCACAGACAGTGTTGTCTGATAGGGGTAATACAGTTGTTGGACAAGGGCCGATAGGCCAGACACCTGCTGGGCACGTAACTGTTGGACAGTTTAGTGTTCCGTTTGGGCAGAACCAAGTTGGATACATGCAACCAACGATGCAAAGGGTGCAAACTGCGCCTATGATGCAAGGGGTGGCTACTCAGCCTGTTATGCCCGCTGCACAACCTGTGCCCGCTGCACATCTTGAGAAACCTAAGAAGTTCAGTGGAACGAACTTCAAACGCTGGCAGTAGAAGATGCTGTTCTACCTGACAACGCTGAATATGTCTCGCTTCTTAAAAGAGGAGACACCCATGCTCACTGCTGAGAGCGATATACAGACTGTATATGCTGCTGATGCATGGAAGCACTCTGACTATATTTGTCAGAATTATGTGCTTAATAACTTAGCTGATACGCTGCACAACGTGTATTGCACAAAGTCAACAGCAAAGGACTTATGGGAATCTCTTGAACATAAGTATAAAATCGAAGATGCTGGTGCTTAAAAGTGGATTGTTGGCCGTTTTCTTGATTATAAGATGACGAATTCCAAGACTGTGGTCAGTCAGGTGCAAGAGCTACAGGTAATCATCCACGACATTCATGCTGAGGGAATGGTCATAGGTGAGTCTTTCCAAGTTACTGCTGTGATTGAAAAGTTGCCGCCTGACTGGAAAGAATTCAAGAACTACTTGAAGCACAAGCGAAATGAGATGTCTATGGAGGATCTGATTGTTAGACTTCGTATCGAGGAAGACAACAGAGGATCTGAAAAGAAATCTAATGTTGCCACTGAAAAGGCAAACGTGGTGGAGCATGCTAAAAGCTCCAAGTTCAAGAAGAACAGTTCTGGTAAAGGAACAAAGCTAGCACCCAAAGGAGGAATTTCGAAGCCTTCGAAGTTTCAAGGAAAGTGCTACAACTATGACAAAGTGGGTCATAGGTCTTCTGATTGCAAGAAGCCCAACAAAAAAAAAGAAGCAAATATGGTGAATGATATCTCAAAGGAGATGTCCGATATAGACCTCTGTGCTACGGTCTCTGAAGTGAATCTGGTTGGCTCTAATCCAAGGGAATGGTGGATTGAAACGGGAGCTACTAGGCATATTTGTTTTGATAAGGCGATTTTCTCTAGCCTCAAAGCCTCCAATGCTGGTGAGAAGCTTTATATGGGAAATTCTGCGACTTCCACAATTGCAGGGGAAGGCATGGTGATTCTGAAGATGACTTCTGGAAAGAATCTGACTTTGAAGAATGTACTTTATGTGCTTGATATTCGCAAGAACCTTGTGTCTGGTGCCTTGTTGAATAAGCATGGTTTTCGTATTGTAATAGAGTCAGATAAGGTTATTTTGTCTAAGAGTGGTATGTTTGTAGGCAAGGGCTACGTTTGTGATGGGCTTTTTAAGCTCAATGTAATGTCTATTAAAGACGAAAATGAATTGAAGAATTCTTCTGCTTACTTGCTCGAGTCTCCTAATTTATGGCATGCTAGATTAGGACATATGAATTATGACACTATACGACGATTAAGTGTAAAAGAATACATACCAAAATTGAACATCGATTCAAAACATAAGTGTGAAACTTGTGTTGAGGCAAAATTAACGAGATCATCATTTAAACGTGTGGAAAGAAACACCAAAGTGCTAGACTTAATACATAGCGATATATGTTATTTAAAATTCGCTCCAACTCGAGGAGGAAACAAGTATTTTATTACATTCGTAGATGATTGTACAAAATACTGCTATGTATATTTGCTCAAAAGCAAAGATGAAGCTATAGATAAATTTAAAATCTATAAGGAAGAAGTTGAGAAACAACAAACAGAGAAAATCAAACGGATACGTAGTGATCGTGGAGGTGAATATGTTGAACCTTTTGGGGAATTCTGTTCACAATATGGTATAATCCATGAGGTCACTGCACCATATTCTCCTCAGTCAAATGGAGTGGTTGAGAGAAAGAATCGCACTCTAAAAGAGATGATGAATGTGATGCTATTAAGCTCTGGACTTCCACAGTCAATGGGGGGGAAGCCATCTTAAGTGCAAATTATCTATTAAATAAGATGATGCGCAAGAATAAGGATGAAAGTCCTTATGAAATATGGAAGAAAGAGAAACCGAGCTATAAGCATTTGAAAGTGTGGGGGTGCCTTGCTAAGGTACTGATCCCTGCGCCTAGGAAAGTGAAGATTGGTCCAAAGACCGCAGATTGTATCTTCATTGGATATCCTCCAAATAGTACTGCATATAGGTTTCTCGTACATGAATCAAAGATTCCTGACATTCAAAAGAATACGATTATGGAGTCAAGGAATGCCTCATTCTTTGAGACAATATTTCCTTGTAATCCAGAAACCAACCACCCTACAACGTCTAAACGATCTCATGAGTCTATAGAGGAAGACAATGAGGACGATGACAATGAAGATGAAAATGTGGGGGTAAGAAGGAGCAAAAGACAAAGGAAAGAGAAATCCTATGGGTCAGAATTTATGACTTATTTGCTCGAAGAGGGTGATCCGAAAACCTATAAGGAAGCGGTAACATCACCTGATGGACCTATGTGGAAAGAGGTCATCAAAGATGAAATTGATTCAATCATGCAGAATCATACCTGGGAGCTAGTGGACCTGCCATCTGGATGTAAACCACTAGGATGCAAGTGGATTTTCAAGAAGAAATTGAAAACTGATGGCAGTATTGACAAGTATAAGTCCAGACTTGTAATTAAAGGATACAAGCAACAACATGGCCTCGATTACTTTGATACATACTCCTCTGTATCACGAATAACATCCATAAGAATAGTGCTTGCTATTGCTGCACTACGAAACTTGGATGTACATCAAATGGATGTGAAAACTGCTTTTCTAAATGGAGACTTAGACGAGGAAATCTACATGGAACAACCCGAAGGGTTTGTGGTTCCTGGACAGGAAAGAAAGGTATGTAGATTAGTTAAGTCATTATATGGCTTGAAGCAAGCTCCCATGAAGTGGAATGAAAAGTTTCATCATTTTATGATGGAAAATGACTTCAAAGTGAATGAATGTGATAGCTGTGTCTATTACAAGGATAACGAGAATGAATATGTCATGATAAAATTGTATATAGATGATCTACTTATTGCTGGTAGCTGTGGAAAAGTGATCAAGTCTACAAAGGACATGTTAAGATCAAGATTTGACATAAAAGATATGGGACAAGCAGATGTGATTCTAGGTGAGAAAATCTCTAGAACATCAGAAGGTATCGTGCTAAGTCAGTCACACTATGTTGACAAGATCCTTGAGAGGTTTGCCAAGAATGATAATGAGATATCCAAAACACCTGTGGATTTGACTTTACATCTATCCAAGAATAAAGGTGTAGGGATTTCTCAATTGGAATACTCGAGGATAATAGGAAGTCTGATGTACCTAATGAGTTGTACAAGACCAGACATTGCGTACTCAATCAGTAAGTTGAGTAGATTCTCAAGTAATCCAGGAGCCGATCACTGGAAAGCGATCATAAGAGTACTAAGGTACTTAAGAGGAACTCGAGACTATGGACTGCATTATGGAAGATATCCAGCAGTATTTGAAGGGTACACAGATGCAAATTGGATATCTAGCAAGAAGGCGTTAAAGTCTACGAGCGGCTACGTGTTTACACTAGCTGGGGCAGTTGTGTCATGGAAATCCTCCAAACAAACGGTGATAACTCAGTCCACGATGGAAGCTGAGTTTGTGGCATTAGACAAATGCGCACAAGAGGCTGAATATTTACGCCAATTCATGGAGGATATTCCTAGATGGCCAAAACCTGTGACTGCAATAGGACTACATTGTGATAGTCAGTCAGCTATTGGCAAAGCATAGAATATGTTGTATAATGGTAAGTCTCGTCACATACGACGACGACACAGTTCCATTAGACAATTAATATCAACTGGAATTATCACTATTGACTTTGTACCGTCAAGGGATAATATTGCGAATCCATTAACCAAAGGGTTATCAAAAGAACTGGTTGATAAATCATCTAAGGGGATGGGCCTTAAGCCTATTGCTTAACGGCGTCATAGTGGACACCCAACCTTGCTGACTGGAGGTCCCAAGAACTTGGTTCAAAAGGGCAAACTAAATCATGATGACCAAATCACTGTGGGGGTAACCCCTGGCCTGTTCCTATGATGAGGAAACAGTGAGACCCGTATGGTACGAGGGTAAGCTTACGCTTTTAATGATCTTTTGGTGAATACATGAAATTCAAGGTTGAATGCATGAAATTCAGTTGAGTAAATACGGGTTACTCTTTAAGATAAAGATCACCTATGTAGGAGAGAAGTGGGGCTACTTCAAAGGAGAATTGCGAGGCACAATTCTTTAGAAACTCCCGCAGAACCAGGACGATGTCCATGGCCAAAAAGGACATACTCATGAGAGCTGAACGAGTCAGAAAGGATGTAGTGATAAGTATATCATCGCTTACACAAACGGTCGAACAGTTCAAGGACACTCGCGTCTACTGTCTACCAGTAAGGTCGGTAGGCTTATTCGAGCGGAGGTTCAAGGAGCATTCTCTACCTATCATATGCTATATCTGATCGAAGAAACTATCACCAAGCCAAATTCCGTGTCTGTCTGTCTGGTGTGTGCGCTACTGAAACATCAATCTCATCCATGTGGGGGATTGTTGGAAAATGTGGGTGGAAGCCCCACATTGTCAAGTCATTTTGAAGCCTAAGTTTGAATGCTTCTTGATTGCGTGCGCGCAACAAGTTATGGTTGGAGTACGTTCGTCTTCGAGAGAGCTTTCCAACGCATATTTAAGTATTCAAAATGATCAAGGAATGGATGAGATATGATTATCCAAAATTGGTACCTTGAAAGTGGAAATCTAGAAATGAGAACTTGAATCCCACATTAAATTGGAAAAGTGTTTTCCATGATCTTATATAGTAGAACACTTATGTAGTGTTTAAGATGTGTTAGTATGGTATTGCTCCACCACCCACGTGCGCGCAGGGGGGTGCAAATCATGGGATTTCGAGGGCAAATTCGTGGCTTCGCAAGCCTTCGGGCTTTCCGCGTCGGCAACCTGCGGACACGAATGCAGCAAAATTTGGGGCGAATAAATCCGGACCAGTTTTGCTGAAAGTAGTTGTCTGAGTACAAAGTTACTGTCAGAGTCTTGACAGTCAGTTTGGAATTTGGAACTTGCTGTCAGGACAGGCCTTGACAGTAGGTTTCAAAGTTACTGCCGTAAACTGAAACTTGCTGTCAGGACAGTGCCTTGACAGTAAGTATGAAACTTGTTGTCAGGACATGCCTTGACAGTAAGTATCAAAGTTGTTGTCAGGCAGGAAAGATACTGTCGTGTTTTGACAGTAAACTCAGATTAAACTTACTATCACATTTCCACTGGGCTATAGTTCGTTATTTTGTTAATTCAAAATTGATTACGAATTTAATTTTGATAACCGATTGCCTTTATTATTTAACGCGTGATTAATTAGGTAAATGCGTTGTAATTAAGGAAATTGTGTAGCGCACAAGTTTTCCATGTCTATATATTCATCTTATTCGGTCTTAGGTAATCATCGAAATAAGCCAGTCTTCTGACCTAAATCCTAAACACAGTCGTCCTTTTCCTGGTGATAGTTTTCTTGCTCTGTTCAAGCTCGCTGAAGGTGCTGTTCTTCATGACATCATCGTGTTCTCATTTTATCCTGGGAGGCTATCGACTCAAACATACGGTGAGGGGCGAAATAGCTTTAAGGAGACAGTTCCGCACTGGACTCGAGACATCCTCCGTTCTCTCCTCTTCTCTTAACAGTTTTATTTATTGTCATACACTAATCTGTTATTTGCACACATAATCACTCCGTTTACATTATTGTGTTTTTGGCAGATTGGTTTCACAATAAGCTAGGACAAAATTTTGAGATGATAGGTTAAAACTTTAATTTTCACGTGATGGAGGGTTCTGGTTCAAGTATTATATCCAGTTGGAATGAATAACATGAGACTAGCTAGTTTGATGGAACAGAATTGAAGAAACTAGAGAAAAAAGAGAAGCACATGATGTGATAAAATGTGTTTAAACTTTTAAAATAATATATATCAAATTATTAATATTTTTAGACGGATTATAATGAATTGTTTGATAAAATATAAGCTAAAAACTAGAATTGAGACATTATAAATAGTACGTATAAGAGTTCTCTATCAGAAATGTAATGACATTATTTGAATTTTATTAATTTGTTTAAGAATTTTATTATGGGTTCTTTCTACCGCCACAGTCGGATAAAAGTAATAATCAAGCCAACCAATCTTCTATCATTAAAAAAAAAATAAACGGCCAGGATTAAAAAAAAATTAAAGTATACACTCTATTATAGAGCGTATACGCTCTATAATAGAGCATATAACTTGTATTTTTTTTCAATTTCTATCCTTATTTTGTCACGTGATATTTATTTTAAAAAAATACATGTACGCTCTATTATAGAGCGTATATCCGCTATATTACAGAGCTCACAGAAATCTAAAGCAGACATGTGCACACTCGGCCAGAAAGCATCTAAAGCAGTTATATTAGCTTCTTCCGTGTTCTTTCCAAAGGAAAGTTACCATTACAAAAGGTCTAATATACGGGTCTCAATGACACAAGAAAAAATATGCTAGTTCATATTTTAAAGAAGAAAGATACTAAATGCTCCTGAGAGAATTGGAAAGTCTCCATTTATGCATCAAAAATGATATTTTAATTAATAATTTATCAAACGGCTCAAGGTACAAACGAACAGTATTGGAATACAAAAACTTAACTACCAGAATACTTAAATGTCCAAAGAATTCTCTGATCATATCGTCATCATCCTCTTCGACTTCATCAGTTGCAGTGCCTGTTGATGGCTTTCCATTGACAGAGACGAGTTTGGTATCAAATATAAGTGTTGCACCACCTGTGGAGCATAAGCAAATTTGTTATATTAAAGAACAAACTAAACATAAACATCATTCCAACATATATAAATGTAGATTGATATATGAAATGGGAAAAGTTGAAATGAGTTTTAGAGAGTTTACCGAAATCTAAGAAAAGGTATGAGAACAAGTGTGTTTTTGAAAGATAAGGGTATGTATTCTCGGAAGACATATAATAAAACGTAACTTTAAAGGGTAAAATAAGAATTAAAAAAATATGTACAATCTCTCGCGTACGTAACAATTTAGCAACTGCTTAACTTCAACTATACTTCTCCCGATAAAACTTGGGCTATTGCTCAGGGTGGAGTGTATAAACCAAAAACTGTTTTGTATACTTGGCTTTATTAGTTCTATAACTTTATTTATATAACTCATATTTTAACCATTGACCAAGTTAATGATAGTATGACATATTATTGATATAGGGTATAAATTCCATATGCATTAGTGTAATGGCCGGCCTCACACATATTATCGTGATCCCACCCACATATATAACAGTATACTTATATTATGGTTCAAAGTCGATTAATATTAAAATCAATCAATACTAAAATGATCAGTTGTTTTTTAAATTGATAATTAAACTAATTAGGTTAAATTTGACCAACAACAAAGGTCGGGATTAAAACCCACTATTTCTATGTTTAACTTGACTATTTGAGCAATCAAAACTAGCTATATTTATATGTAAGACTTGTGAACCCCGCATGTATATGTAAGCCAATAATAAATTATTATAATATATGTGATTTTTTTTTGCTAAGTAAATATGTGATTATTTTTATATGTTAGTTATGAGTTAATCATCTGTAAAAATTATATATTATTACATTACAGTAGTAGTTTTAACAGATGATCGTGATCCTGCTAAAATTTACATCATTTTTTAGTCCTAGTTGGACTTGACACAGTCTATTTATATATGATTATTTTTATCTCTCAGTCTATAATAATTACTGTATCATATTTGGGTAGGCTAGTAACCACCCAAATAAAATTTTACTGTGCTTGTTTTATATTAAGTTGCCGTATTGAAATGACTAATTCAATGGACAATATTCATATGAATAAGACTTCTGGTGTTTTATATATTAAATCTGGATTTTCTTATTTATTTATTTTTGTTTAAATAGAATCCTTTAGATGAATTTCAAAAATGATAATAAACATTTTAATAAATTCAAAAAAATTTATTAAATTTTGAATACCATCAAATTTTAATAGATATTTTAAAATTTAAAAGTAAATGTTATTTTATTCTAATGGATTTTTTTAAATTCAAACTAAATTAACTAAAATTGTAAAATAAAAACTTTAAAAATCTTCCTATTAGATATTAACAAATTTTAATGAAGTTTTTAATATTCAAATTAAAAACACAAAATTCAGGTTAAATACATCCCTCTAATTTATACGTCCGATAAACTTAGGAACTAAAAAAAATCTACAAAAATACTAGTGGGCCAAAAAGTATAAAGACCGCCTGTTGGTAACATTCCGGGCCGAAACATATATTTAGTATGGGCTATTAATTAAAAACAATTCATTAGTTTTTGTAGCTCGTGCAGTTGTGCTACGAGTTGGAACAAATATTTAATTTATAAAATAGTTTAGATAAAAATTGTATGAATAATACCCAAAAAGATAGTTAGAATTTATATACCATGACAAATTTGCTTCAAAAATATATATATAATTTATTAAATCATTTCAATAATATTAACTTAATTTTGTATGGAACCAAAATTTCCTGTAGCACTTTGTTCTCTGTAAGTAACTTCTATTTAAAATATTTAAATATGTTTTAATTATATAACATATGTAATTTTCAATTAAAAGATTACAAAAATAATTAATTTGAAATGGAAGGAATATAAAATAAATGATACTGTTTTATAGGCGAAGAAAAGTCTGAGTTGTGCGCAACAACGTACGCATAAGTCTAATATTCATTAATGATTTTGTTGCTTAAAAAAGTCGATTTGGCGATTACTTCTTATGAAATATTCAAATATTAACTTTATTCATAGCGAATAATAGGAAAAAGATTTAACAATTTTGTGATATTAAATAATGGAACGGAAGAGATAAAAATTAGAACGGTAAACTAACCCAATTACTCAATAAAAAATTCGAACTCGATAAATTCAACTCAACGAATTTGCATAAAAAAAAGTGTTCAATAAATTTATCAAGGTGAGTTTATAAATGTTGCATTAGATTTCGACTCAATTCGTTAAAACCGAATTCGACTCGATAAATTATAGTATATGTATAAATTTTTATGATAGAATAATAATAATTATAGAAATTTGTTTTTTAGCGAAAGTAGACAAAAGAATAAATAAATGAAAAATGAGGAATCGGCTTTTTCACGTATGAAAGTAGTGTTAGCATCACTTTCTTAATGGGCTGTCGTGCACAAAACCTGGGCTGGCCCACCGTTTTTGTAATTCTCAGTCTACTTCCAATTAGACTCCCCACACGATCTTATCCGAGGGAGGACCATAGACAGTATATGTTGTCTTTACCTTACCAAGATCTTGTTCCACATATATCTGTCCTCTTCATTTTAAGGATCAGAGTTCAACCTTTTTTCCAGGTGTAACAAAAACTAAAATACAAGGGAATTTTTTTTTAGTTTGAACTCGATCTTAACGAATTATAACGATGCGTATCGATAATATTTAGAAATATACATGCAACTACGCGGGACTAGGGGAGGCCAGGTTCCATTCCATCATCCTGATGCATTTATATAAAGGTATAGAGGCCCTCCTTTTAGATGCAATGCTTCAATTTGAATTGACATGACTTTAACATTTTTATGTAAACTCACAAACTAGTCAATATCAAGACTCTTATTTAACGTAATCAACTCGACATTTTATTCCAATTCTCGACAAAAGCTAATGGCCTTTTTTTTTGTGTTCAGCAAGTGAAGAATATGGTCCTCTTGATGTGTATTTTTTTATCATCAACTACGGTATACAGGGACGAAGAGTGGGGATACGAATCCATGATATGTCATGGAAAGGAGAAAAAGCCTCGACTCTAAGCTATCTATAAATTTATGAAATTATCTAATTTTCAAGGCACCAATATATTGAACTAGGTTTAAAGTTAGAGATTCTGAGTCTTAAACTTTCCATGTTAGCCATGGTAAAAACTCAAGGTTAATGGTGACTAAAGAAACAAAACACTTTGGTGTAGTTCTTCCAAATAATAGAGAGCAGATGTACAAGATAGGCTTGTGCATTTTCTTTCTGCGAAAGCTCTTTATCATACCTCGGGTGGTATCATAGGCAGGGGTGGGGGACCAAACTAAACAATATGCAAGAAGCATATAATGTGGCCCTGTTTGGTGGAAGTATTACTAGTGCAATCAAGCACACAAAGTTAGGTGGACAATTTGCTTCTTATTAATTGGACACATTCTAAACAGTGTTACAACAATCATGAAGAAGAAAATTATGTGCAAGGACATGATTTCCAGCCATGCCCGCGACACATGTCCAATCAAGACAGGGGCCTTCTGCCAATCAGTGGACCATATGAGTTATCTCCTTTCAAATCAAAAATCATAGAAGGACCAGTCAGTCAGTAGAATTAGGCTATCAATTGACAAAAAATAGAGTGACTAGGATAATCTTGGGAAGTTCAAACAATAAACTAGACCTTGAAACGGGGAAACGGGGGCGTACCAATGATTATGGATCGAAGATCTTGATGGTAATGAAATCAAGGATATATTATGGTGATTGTGAGTTGCTACATCCACCATAGCAATCATTCTCAGTTTACAAGTGAAAGTAAATAATTATACAACTGTAGTTCTGGTATTTATATTTCGAGACTAGAAAGCAGGGCATGGAGGGTAGATAATGACATGATGTTCAGAATAGAAATCTGGATATGGACAACAGATAAAATAGGATGCACTTTATGTATGAAGTGGAACACTCAACCAAACCAAGTCTTTTTTGTAAACCACTCTGAGTTGACTAGATAAATTATCAATCGCATACTGCCCTATCTGTTGGGTTTTTCCACAACTACTGTGGGAGGAACAGGCTGCTACTTAGTGTGAGGAAAATCTTTACTCTACAAGTGTTTTTGGGGATTAGACAGGCCTTATAGAACCCTGACAGTAGTATTAGAGTAATGGTACTAATTAATTAGTTCAAGTGAAGTAATCACCCTGCGAGCTAGTTTTTTGGGGATGAAATAGGCCCAACAGCACCCAGCATTATCTATAAGACGAACCACGGCATCCTCATATGCACTTACTGGAAGTGATGATTTTTAAGGGCTTAGGGGAAAACAACTTCAACTAAAAGATAAAATGTATAATAGGGGTTGTGGCAAGACTGTTTTGTCAAAACATTTGAGGCAGATTTTACATATAAGCTTGTCCTTGTTATAGTGTCGTCACTTTTTAAACAATGGTGACAAGTTCAATTGGTGTATGACTGCAACACCTATAACCTCTCCCATAAAGATAACTGTGTCATAGATGGTGGGGTGTCACTATAAATGCTTATCATACAGACTTTTGTACTATGTTATTTATGTTGGGTAATACTTTATTGTACAATGAATTCTAAATACATTAGTGAAAGTTCAATACATTTTTAATGACTAGATGTAATACATGAGACAGGCTTAATTGTCAGCATCTAACCTTCAGTTATTTATTTTCACAGCCAAGGAAAAAGGATGGAGCTTGTGGTCCTCACTCCTCACACACTATTCTCTTCCTTTTCAACTTCCTTTCAAACCAAAAACGTTTTTCATCTTCGTGTTACCATCTCTACTCGCTCTTCTGTGAAAAAATATGGATATTGGCAAGGCCGAAGGGAAGAGGAGCATGAGAGATAGGATGACCGCAGATATGGTAAAGGAAGACGAGGAAGATGAAGATGCCGAAGAGGACAACAAGAAAAAGCGGGTAATGACCTACTCTGGAAGAAAAGGATCCGGAGGAGGATCAACGCAACCTTGTTGCCAAGTACAGGACTGCCTGGCAAACATGAGCATTGTCAAGGCATACCACCGCAGGCACAAAGTTTGTGAATTTCATGCTAAGGCTCCGGTTGTCCTCATTTCTGGAGTCCAGCAGCGTTTCTGTCAGCAATGCAGCAGGTTAGGAAACCTAATTCTTTATCAATGTCATGCTTAATTTGCTTATCATATATAATATCTATTTGTAAAAAATACAGTTTAATATTGTCTAATGATTCTTAAAGGTAACCTATGGCTACAAACTACAAAGCTAACATAAACAAATAGGACAAGAAAGTCAAGTGACAGAAAACGCAATCATCAAGCAAATTTAAAAGACTAAAATATAGAATAAAGAGAAGCGATTAAATCAACTTTTTGGCACATGAATTTTATTATAAACTGTAAATTGGAGCAAGGACATTTCTTTCTTCACAAGAAAGACACATATACAACTACACAATAACGTAATGAAGAAAGCTAACCTGTAATCTTAGAAGTTGACACTTGACAGTGTCCCTAATAATGCTTAATAGAAAAGAGAATGCTGGTAAAAGATCTCAGAAAATGAAGCCAAAAAAGATAATATTAGGCAGAAACTATATGCCTGACTGAATTCTGTTTTATATTTCTAGTTGAATAAATTTTCTTTCATCTACTAAAAGAAGAACAGCATTCATAACTTCAAGCCAATCTCTAGTGTTTGTCTCAGTTTTAGTCATCGTCATATCCCAAGAGTGCAGACTGCTGTTTAAGAGAATCTAATATTATCAACACTGTTAAAACATACTATTGCCAACAATAAATATTAAAGACTAAAAAATAAACTGGTACGCATATCGGGATTTAATTTTGGGACCTTATAGTCCCATGGATATTGGGGGGAAACTCTCCTTCGACTAATAAGAAAAAACATGTTTTATTTGCTACCCACACTGAACTAATATACAGAGTATGAAACATGCAAGCATTTGCTCCACAGACTCTGAAGTCTGAACCCAATTTTGGTTCGTGGGTATTATCGATAATATTCCACTAATTCATAATTCTTTGTCTTGAGAAGACATCTCTTAAGAGACAGGATGATATTTGGTGTCCTGTTGATTGCTTAGCGAGAAAACAGAAAAGTTTAAATTAATCAAGTAGAGCTAGGGTATCAATATGGTGCTTAATCAGATAATGAAATTTACATTATTAGGGAAAGGAAAAGGGTGTTTCGTTCTAGATAATTAGCAATGATAAATTTGCCATCCTGCAGGTTCCATGAGTTACCAGAGTTTGATGACGCTAAAAGGAGTTGCCGCAGACGTTTGCTTGGACATAATGAACGTCGTCGCAAGAGTTCATATGACTTTCAAGGAGAAGGGGCAGGCTGACAATAAGAATTAGTTAAATGCACATGAATTGTCGGCAGAACAAAGAAAGTAATTCAAATGACCATCTCAGGAAACACCAGTGAGATGTAATATAGTGATCACTAGGATGCTCTCTCTCTTCTGTCAAATATGGACGTCTTTCTAAATGTTCCTGTTAACAGCACAATGACTGCTCTTTTCTGATTTACTAAGTGTTATTTAAATAAAGATGTAACCTATTACCTATGTCCGTATATGATTCAGCAGTTCTGCTTGCTTGTGTGCTAGTATTTGCTTCTGTCTACATCTATATGCATTTTTCTCTTCTGCATGATCAAATGCCAACTAAATTTCTTATATAAACGAAGCTCTGGAACTAAATCTTTAATATTCAGAGACATCAGCGACATGCCTACAATTTGTTTTAACAAAATCAATTATTCTAGGTTTCAGCACCACACAATGAGCAGCCATTGGTCAGTAAAACACATCAGCACATCTAATTGTAGCCCTCCGCTAAATTTCTCTTAGCATGCATTAACCATATTAATCAGGTGTAACAGAATCATATTAAAGGTTAATAGCTTAATAGCAACAAGGTTAAAATTAGGGTTTTATATCAAACATGACGATATGTAATTACACGAAATAGGTGCAAGTCTAATCTCAACTAAACTTTTTAACATACATAAAAGACGAGTAAACCTTATTTCTCTTACAAAAAGATTAGCCAAGTAAAGAATGCTAACCAACAACATAAAAGATAAATATATGAAAGTGTTGATAACAACTATTAGTTTATATGATTGATATTAGTAGAACTCGAGAATAAAAAATTGATCCTAGCATTGTAGACAATTAGAAATCCCACACTCTGTAAAAAAGATCGAAGGTTCGATATACATTTCTTGTAATTGAACTTGCTCAAAAAAAGGATTATAAATCAATTTTACACCCATCTTAGTTCGATCTGGCTCGTAACCATATAAGTTCCTAGTCTAACAAAAACACATCCTATATATGTTTACTCTCATGCATTTCTTTTGGGTTTGCGTTATGCTATTACATCGCTCTTTAACAGGCTTTCAAACTTGATTCGGCCAATCAACTCTAACAAATCATCAACAAAAACAATGCAGATACAAAAGTAAACATTAGCGTGCTACATATACGAAAGAGCCTTCTAATTATTGATGGGAGATCCACTTCTTCCAAATCCATATCTCATCTCTCAAATAGTCAGATACGCATGTAAGCACATGATATATGTGTATCCCCGCATAATAAACAATACACAGGGGCGTTTTACCTTTCAGCACACATATATGCATTTCTTACATAAGTACTTCAGAATGCGTACTTCCAACTACTATTATGCTCATCAATTGTTCAAACTTTGAAATGTGGAATTTAAGGCATTTTTTGTGTATTAACCTATCAAATATTATTAGTTGTTGCCAATTTCCCTTTTCATTGTGTGTGCAATCAGTTTTATAATCTTGTATCGATGTTTTTGTCATACTAGTACCAATTTATTTCCCAATTCTTCATATATTACAATAAAAGTAACCCTACACAATATTAGCATATGAATAACAAAATTTGCAGCTATTATGCATGTAAAAATTAAATAACAGTTTTGTATTTGTACCAAATTGAAGCTGACCTTAGCTGGGTCGAATGGATGGCCAACGAAGAAGGCTACACTGATGAGTAAACCTGCCACAGGTTCAATGTAAACGGAGCCATCTTATATATTTATGTGCAACTTCCAATCTCCTCACATGCAAAGATCAGAGTATCTATACTAGTACTTCACTGATCAATTCTTCAACTTTCTATTATATATGTCGTTAGAAAGTTACAAGAAGTGATCGTCTCGGACCATGAAAATTAAATTTTATATCAAAAATCTCATCACCATTGACCAGTGGCCTCCAGTAATTAATCGTGGGTGAGATATATTTACAACATAAATTTATTTTTCACATAATCTGAGTAAAATAATATTAGATGTCATATGACATTTGATATGGGCCGAAAATAACCTACATGCATAATTAATGCGCATTAATTAAATTTGAATTAGTTTGCAAGAAAGACCCGATTAATAAGACCCAGAAATCTTATTATTACATAAATTTATAATTAATTAATAGGCAAATCAAATATTCCTATAAAAAGTTGGTTTCATCTACAAACTAATCTAAGTATGTTACTTCCTCCACAAGAATTATATTCCTACAAAGAATATGAGTTTGAAAACTCCTCTGTAAAAAACCGTTTACTTTTCCTAAATCGAGGAGATGTGAAATAAGCTATGTTTAATTATAAGTTATGCTTTAATAATATAAAATTAAAAAATTTATAACAATTAAATTGTATCATAAAAAAAAGAAATTGTATCTATTTAATAAAGGGATTAAATATTTAATATAAAATATAATAAGGGTAATTTAGTCAAGTACATGAAAAAAGTGTGCAAGAATAAATTTTGGGTGTGCATATATCACTACCCGTAATCATTAATCGGATTGATTAATTAGAGTATTAATAAGAAATAATTTAATTTAACAAATAATAATATATAATAATATTTAAATATTTTTAAATTATAATTAAAACTATCGTATATCTTTAATCCATACATATTTAGATGTTAAAATTTATAAAAAATATTATTTATCATTAATAATAATTATTTAATAGTTAATCTTAAAAGTTATTATATAAAATATATATAATTATTAGGAGTTTCAGAGAGTATTTGAAATTTATAAAAGATTTAGGGTCATACAATCCATATATATTATAAATTTATAATAAGATATATTAATTATTAATTTTTTAAAAATTTAACCCTTTTTTAAAAAAATCTCATTTTTGACCGAATTATAAAAAAAAAGTTATTTGACCATATTTTTGATTAATCGAGATGAGACCCATTCGTCTACCGATTAATCAGAAAAACGACCTCTTTTAGAATATTGTCATTGACATAAATAATCACATAATCTAAATCATCCCTACTTTATTTTTAAAATATTTAAAAAAATATATACAAATATTATTATTATTAAAATATAACGGTAGATAGGTAATTTCCATGTAACTCAAAAAATAAACAAAATACATTTAAAATGTTAACCTAATAAATTTGTATTTTAATTTTAATAAATAAAAATTATAAGTTTGAAGTCAAGGTCGGTCAATTTGGACCCCTTTCGATTCTTTTAAACGCACACTGTAAAAGCAAACTCGCACGTCTTTTCCCCCTCCCCTGCTTTAAACCCCTTTTTTTACTAAAAAAACGCACACACACACTAAAATATGCGCGGGTTCTTTAGCCGAGGCTCAGGCGAGGACTCTCCGGCGACTCCTTCGCCGGAGCCACCGCCTTACTCACCTTACACTGCTACACCGCCAGTCCCGTCAGGTCCTCCGAGACCGATCCGACTCGTTTACTGTGACGAGAATGGCGAGTTCAAGATGGATCCGGAGGTTGTTGCTGTGCTTCAGCTTCTCAAGGAGCCTGTTGGTGTTGTCTCGGTTTGCGGTCGGGCTCGACAAGGCAAGAGCTTCATTTTAAATCAGGTTGATTGATTGACCCTTTTCGATTACTCGTTTTCGTAATTGTTTTATTTTCAATTTTAGGTTTTAGGAATTTAAATTGGTAGAATTACGGAAATTTAAATTGTAAATACGCGCGCACTGAGACTTGAACCTCGACATGTAATGTGCCGATATGTTCGAATTACAGTGTGCTTAAGTGTTCGGGTTGGATACTATTTAGTGTGTTTTGCGTAGTACAAGATTATTTAAGTAGGTTTGATTTTGAAATTATTCTTGGTTTAAGAGTTTTGTTTTGGAAATTGTATCGATTAGGTTTTTAGTAAACAATGTGTGGGTGGTATACACTATACAGACATTGTAGCTCTTTTCAAGTTCCTGTTTTTGTACTACTAATTTTATCAAATAAGATGCGATAATAAGATGGGAGTAACTCCATGTGTACACCGATTGATTGAGAGTTGAGACACAAATGAATCATTAGAATTATCAAATATTCTGTAATTCATAATACTCAAAATCTTATTAATATGTGATGGTTACATCTCCTTATATGGGAGTAATACCCTAATTCGGACAATAAGAAAGTAATTCTCATTGATTATTTAGATTATTATTAGATAACTGTCACTATATATTCTAATGTCTAATAGTAAAGACAAACACTTTGATTACAAATATACCTTTATCTAAATAGTGATATAAAAACACCTGGAAACTAATTTAATTAATCCGTGTATCTCATAACCTCAGCTGTGTTGACATAATGGTGAGGTAAAAATGAAGGGTGTGAGTAATATCAATTATGTCTGCATTATTATTTTGGTTTGGTAATATTTTTTGCGTAAGGCATTGCTCTTCAATATCATATTGTACCCTCACGAGCACATAATAATGAACACAAAATATATGTATATATATACATACATGTTAGTTTGAATCTTTTAATGTTTTCTGATTACCGACCGTGCTCTTGCAATTTCTCTGTTGTAGCTTCTTGGAAGGAGTAGTGGGTTTCAGGTGGCGTCAACTCATCGACCATGTACAAAGGGCCTTTGGCTGTGGAGTACACCTCTTAGGAGGACTGCTCTTGATGGCACCGTATACAACCTTCTACTGCTAGATAGTGAAGGGATTGATGCTTACGATCAAACGGTTAGCTTTAACTTTTTTTGGTTGTGATTATCATATTATCCTGTTGTTTGTTTGTTTTTCATTTTCAAGCTTTTGTTATCCTAAAAAAGCTATTTGACTGTTAGCAGTTCTCTATTTACTTTTTTCTGTTGTGTTCAGTTTTCCACATTGTCGTCGCAGCTACTTAGCTTGATCTTTGTTTCACCCTGTACAATTACTTGCTGGTGCTTCCTTTTCTTTTGCAATTTTGTTACCTGATTGAGTTTCTTTTCCTTTTCTTGGGTTTTTTGCAGGGAACTTACAGCACACAGATTTTTTCATTAGCTGTTCTATTATCAAGCATGTTCATATACAACCAGGTTGGAAAAATTTATGGGCATTTGTATATATTTATATGTTAGTAACTTGTATTTCAGTATTTGAGATCATCTTTTCTTTATGTGCTTATACGAAGCTTATCCTTTCTAGATTGGTGGAATTGATGAAGCTGCTCTTGATCGTCTCTCCCTCGTCACTGAAATGAGTAAGCGTATACGTGTCAGGGCCTCGGGGGAAAAGAGTACCGCTTCTGAAATTGGCCAGTTTTCTCCTATCTTTGTCTGGCTTCTTAGGGTAATGCTATAATGATGTCTGTATGTATGTACATTATATAAAAACACATACACAGAAGCACATCCACCCACCTTTTGTTTTTAGTTATCTAAATTGGTGGCCCTCATGATTTAATTTGTATTTTCATTAGTGAAATGATCTCTTTTACTATTATTTATTTATTTACATATACTTGCAGGACTTCTATTTAGACTTGGTGGAGGATAATAGGAGAATAACACCTCGTGATTATCTAGAGATTGCTTTGAGACCAATTCAAGGTAGCAAGAGAGATGTGGCTGCTAAAAATGAGGTTGGTCAGGCTATATCATAGGATGAATAAACACACATGCTTGCGATAATATTTTCATTGTGTAGCGAATGAAATAATTTTTTTAGATGTATGTCTTCGTAAGAATAGCAAATCCAGTGTAGTGGAATGCTAAAACTAGTGTTGTGGAAATTGGAAGTACTCTGGAATTATATTACTTGGGCTATTCAGTGTATCGGGTTGTCAGATACTTAGACACTTGCACAATCCAAAATTTTAAATTTTCTTTTCCTATATTGTACTTGAAATTAGTGTTAACTAACTACTTTCAGAAAAGTTAACCCTTAATGTTAATCAGTGTTAACTAAAATCGGTAAGGAAATTGTTTCTGTTGGAGATTGTTTTTTGAAATACTTATGTTTTAAATATCTCAATGATACCAAATTATATACATATCTATATACAGAATAAAACTCTACTTGCTATATCTCATGGCCCGAACTATATACAATTATATATTTATATATATTAAATATAATTCCACTTATTATATCTAGCTTTTAATTATTATCAAACTAACTATTCTAGTTGGTTTATTTTCACCTACCTTTTTAACAAATTTACATAAAACAGAAAAATACATCATAGTATCATACATATTAACATAAGCTCACTATGTACTCTTTCCGAATACTCAGTCCTAGATTACTTAAATTCTCACTATGCACTGACTCATATGATTAAGGCTGATCCGATTTGTGCAAGCTTGGCGAAAACTCGCGTTATAGCTAAAGTATGAAACCATATTTATATTGAACAATAGAGATTAGAGAGTTGTTGCTATTGATGTGATGATGTAGGACTTTATTAAGAAACGGGTTAAAAAGCAGGGACAAAAATTATATCCTTGGAAAGTCAGAAGAACTATAAATAAATCCTTAGAACTTAGATACCTAACTAATTACAATTAATTTATCCCGAGTAATATAATATAATATAGGCAAATTAATCTCTTAGTTAGTCTGCATCACCATTCCAAGGAAAAAAAATGGAGTCTTAGTTCAACAACAAAAATAAGCTTAATGATAAATTATTCTTTGTTGCATCATAAACCGCTTTCTGGTGCCAAAATTTAGCACCGGGTAATAGGTATAGCTATATTAGAATTACCATGGATTTGCCTTAACTGTTGGGAATATAATAACTCTCAACCTTTTCTACAAAATTTTTGCAGTGTTGCTTAATTTTTACGTGTACTTGAGCTTTCTGTTTTTCATGATACTTTTAATTTTTAACATAATGATTAATTAGATCAGAGAATCCATTCGAGCTCTTTTTCCAGACAGAGAATGTTTCACCCTTGTACGACCTTCGAACAATGAGAATGATCTCCAGAAACTTGATCAACTTCCTGTAAGTATCTGCCCGTTGTTCTAAATCATTATCTCTTTTTTGGTTGGTATCATTGAATGCAAATGTTTAACCTTAATGAAATTTGCTTCTAACATGCAGTTGAACAAATTGAGGCCAGAATTTCGATCTGGTTTGGATGCGTTCACTACCTTCATTTTTGAGAGATCTAGGCCTAAACAAATGGGAGGTACAGTAATGACAGGACCTATTTTTGCCCGCATCACCCAGTCCTACCTAGATGCACTTAACAAAGGTGTGGTGCCAACAATAACATCCTCATGGCAGGTTTGGCTTGTTTCTGGGGCTTCACAATTTTTGATGTTTAATTTGTTGTTGATCTAATATACTTTGTTAATACAAGTTGCTTCTTCTGAGGATATATGCTGGTGTTGAATTGATAGTCTATATGATGTACACCATGTCTAGTGTGAGTACAACACATAATTTAATTTTTTCAAAAACTACGACAACTTTAATTATTTAAGTGGAATGTTAACAATTAAGTAACAGGGGGTTAACATGTTTTTTTGTTGATGTACATACATGAATACATAAATATATATATATATATACATAGATGCATATATACACACATGGTGTGTGCGTGTGTGTGTATTAGTATATACCTATGACCTATTTAATTCATCATAAAAGAAATGCAACATTCTTTTGTGTCATACTCATATCGGTTGATTACTACTGAAAGCAATACCCGTGACTGGTTGTTACATACAACTCGTTATCAGGCTAAATTCCTTAAGGTAATTGGATTTTAGTTGTAGAATATTAAACCCTTTTTTGGTTGTAGGAGTAGGACTGTCGTTAAATGATTTAGTCTGGTTTTGTTGCAAACTCCAGCGGTTATATATAAAATATTAAAAAAACAAGCTTAGAAATGCAATATTACAAACTAATGTATGAAGTCTAAGATGTGAATTTATGCCTTCAATTTCATCAGTGCATGAAAAATCCAACTTTATAGCTTCCTGGTATTTAATTGTTTTTATCTGATACTTTTACCATGCCAGTGTTTGTAGATAATTATATGGCTCAATTAAAACCAGAAAAAATGAAGATCCACTTAATGGCTTAAATCAGCAGTGTAAACCTGCTTGACCACTAAACCAATTGTGGAACTTGGGTGGTATACGTGGTTATAGCACCGCGATTCTCAATCTACCACTTAGCACAGATTTCTGAACAATGATGAAAGTGCTACTAACAATTAGAATGGTATGGCTCTGTCTGTTTTGTTTGAGTCATGATGAAGTGAATGAGAATGCATCATGCACATGGTTTTGAGGAGATCTTTTTTGCCTTATATTTACGTGTTTTTTCATTCAAGTCTGTCTTTCTCCATATATGCTACAATAGAGTAGGACACGACAATTTAGTCAAAACATCTTTCACAATTTCTTTTGTTATATACAAGATGACTGAAATTCTGACACTGCTAGTAGGTGGTGGTCTCTCCAAAAATCCATGTTTAAACTTTATAAGTTCTGCAGAGTGTAGAGGAAGCAGAGTGTCAGAGAGCATATGATATAGCTGCTGAAGTATATATGTCAACTTTTGACCGCTCAAAGCCTCCTGAGGAAGTGAGCTCTTGATTTTCTTTTCATTAATTTGCAGATAGTGTACAAAGTACTGTATTTAACATCTAAATGGCTATAGGCTTCATTGAGAGAAGCACATGAAGAGGCAGTCCAAAAATCAATGGCTGCATTCGATGCAACTGCTGTAGGGTCAGGTTCTACCAGGCAGAAACATGAACTTCATCTCAAGCACTTCTTAAGGAAGGCGTTCGAGGTAAAAAAAAATGCTCCTAGAGCTTCTCAGTACTCTAGACTAAATATTTTTTGGAAAATAGTAAAAAAAATACAAATTCTTTCCGTTTCACTTGATTCATTAGCTCTGAATAATCTTTGGAAAACTTTGTGAATTAAGAGGTCTGGATTACCTTTTAGATCTAGAGTCCACATTTTTTATTTATCTTCACATCTACAATATAACCTCAATAAATGATACTTTATATATTAATAAGTAATTTTTTACAGTCCCCACATGCATTGTAGGATAAATTAATAACCCTGGATCCCCCTACTTGTGATTAGTTGGCAACAACACTAAACTCACAGATGTGGTGTAGCCCTGATGCATGCCATTAATGATGGTTACTACTGATGCAGGATTACAAAAAGGATGTTTTGCGGGAGGCATCGTTACAATGTTCAAATGCGATACAGAGCATGGAAAAAGATCTGAGAACAGCTTGTAATGCTCCCGATGCCAGAGTAGATAATGTCATTAAGGTAGTAATTATTTCTAGATCCACCTTAGATTTTAGGTTTCTCATCTTATTAGACTCTATATATATACATTCCACATAACCTGAAAAACCTCTGCATAAGGATACTGAAACCATTTGCCCCAAAATAGATGTCCAAAATGCATTGTGCATGTTCATTTAAATCATAAGATGTGTTTCTTATTAGTGTATTATTAATTTCCCGTTAAAATTGTCTGACAGGTCCTAGATGGCCTTTTATCTAAATACGAAACCTCCTCTCATGGTCCAGAAAAATGGCGGAAGTGGACTGTTTTCTTGCAACAAAGGTTTGGATTTGTTTTCTGTTTCTCATTAAGGATTTCACTAGGGGCTCAACCTAAGCTTTCTGGATTTAACTATTTGTCTTTGCTATTGTTGTCTTAACATATATCAAATGTGTGCGTGTAGTTGTGCTCTGTGGAGAACCTAAGAACTACAAAATACCAGCAGAATCATCATGATTATCAGTATTTATTTAAACATAACAAATCAAATACTGAGATCACAATTTTACAGATAGATTAAATCAAATCAGTTTTCACAATGGTACCCATTGAACAGTACAACAAGCAGAACTTGGGAAACAGCAACTCCTTTTTGTAATTTTTTTTTGCAAACCCTAAATCTATTAACAATTTAGTATTTGATGGGGAAAGCCCTTGTACAAAGCTGCAGAATAAGAATTAACTAATAAAAAGATAAGTTTTGGTGAATTAACCGCATAATTCCACTAAACTCTAAGGTGACTCAAGCGTAGAAGAACCTCCACCCTCAAAATTTATCAACCGCACTTGGCAGAAGAAGATTTATCAACTGTAAAGTAAAGGAACTTGTATCTGTTGCAACCCCTAACAAGTGAAAACATCTCAATTTAAAGTAAAAGATTACATCTCTTTGTATTGGAGTAAAACCTTAAAACTTAAAATCCTAACAAGGTTTGGTGCACAACTAGTTCTCTAATATTTGTATTCTCTCTTTTGGTTTTCATAATATGCTTTAATCATTTTTTTTTACTCTCTTTAGTTTGGAAGGTCCAGTTTCTGACCTTATCAAGAAGCAAATGAATCAAATTGGATCTGAGAAGAGTTCCATTATGTTAAAATGCCGCTCAATTGAAGATAAGATGGGATTACTTAACAAGCAACTAGAAGCTAGTGAAAAGTATAAATCTGAATACTTAAAACGGTATGAGGATGCTATAAATGACAAGAAGAAAATCTCAGAAGACTATATGAATCGTATATCCAATCTGCAGAGCAAATGTAGCTCATTGGAAGAGAGATGTTCTAGCTTATCCAAGGCCGTTGATACAGTTAGACATGAAGGAATGGAGTGGAAAAGAAAGTATGAAAATCTTTTATCAAAGCAGAAAGCAGAGGAAGACCAGGTCAGTTCTGAACTTGCGATTCTTAGGTCCAGGAGCAGTGCTGCTGAGGCAAGGTTGGCTGCTGCTCAGGAACAAAGTAAATCTGCTCAAGACGAGGCAGGAGAGTGGAAGAGGAAGTATGACATTGCTGTTAGAGAAGCGAAAAATGCTCTAGAGAAGGCAGCAGCTGTACAAGAAAGGTCAAACAAACACACACAACTGAGGGAAGATGCTCTAAGAGATGAATTTTCTGTTGTACTTGCTGACAAGGTGAACTTTTTTCTTTCAATTATACAGACCTGTATTTAAGTCTATAAACATAGCAAGTACTGAAGTGTTTCTGTTATTGGTGTTTATCAATGAAACTGCAGGAAGTGGAACTGAAAGATAAGACAGCTAAGATTGAACATGCTGACCAGAGACTGACAACTCTAAGTTTGGAGTTGAAGGTAATTTTTGTCTCCTCTCGTTTAAAACATAAGCCACAAATTTATGTTACTGTATGTTTTTGTTGTTGGGAACAGTTTTAACTCTGTTTTTCCCTTGGTATTAACTCTTTGTTTTTGAGTAGAAATGATAAGGCTTTGTGCTTTGATAATTATTGGGTCATGAACTGTGAAAAACATGTCTCAAATGCTGGCCCATAAATTGTAGTATCATGTTAGTTACGCAGCAAATCAAGTTTCTTAATTTGTAGATGTGGGTCGCTATCTATATAAATCATGCACTCTTGAATTAGATTATACAACTATAACCTCACTTTTAAATTTTGATTTTGTTTAAAAAATTATACCCCAACCTTAACTATAGATGATATCAAGTTTAACAAGTAGCTGCAGTACTTTTACAGATGTATACTACATTAAAAATACTGAGTAGCAAATTTTTTGCCAGTAACTTGGCCAATACATTATATATTAATAATATAAATTACCCGCATCAATATATGTGCTCATGTAGGCATCTTATCTATTCTGCTTTTTTTGCAGACTGCAGAGTCAAAGATTAAAAGCTATGATATGGAGATAGCAAGCCTAAAGAATCAAATCAAGGAGTTGGGGGTCAAATTGGAAACTGTAAAAACCACTGCACAGTCTTTTGAAAGAGAGGCTAGAACTATGGAACAGGAAAAAGTTCATCTGGAGGAGAAGTATCGCTCTGAGTTCAATCGGTTTGGGGAAGTCCAGGAAAGATGCAAAAGTGCCGAGGGGGAAGCTAAACGAGCTACTGAGTTGGCTGATAATGCGCGAGCTGAAGCTGTCACTGCCCAAAAAGAGAAGAGTGATGCTCAAAGAATAGCAATGGAAAGACAAAATCAAATTGAGAAGGCTAAGAGGCATCTTGAAAGTTTGGAAAGGCAAAAAGCAGACCTTGCTGCTGAATTAGGTGGGTACAAAATTGCCGAGATGAATGCACGATCTAGAGTTGCAATGCTGGAAGCGAGGGTTGAAGAGAGGGAAAAAGAGATAGAGTCATTATTGCAATCCAACAATGAACAGCGGGCAAATACTGTTCTAGTCCTGGAGGGTCTTTTGGAGACTGAACGTGCAGCACGTACAGAGGCAACAAACAGGGCGGAATCACTCTCTGTTCAGCTGCAAGCTACACAAGGGAAATTAGATTTACTTCAGCAGCAGATGACTACAGTTCGCCTTAACGAAACAGCACTGGACAGCAAGCTCAAAACTGCTTCCTGTGGGAAGCGGGTGAGAGTGGATGACTATGATGGAGGTATGGAGTCTGTCCATGACTTAGAACTGAATGACAGAACACTGAGAGGAAGTAAAAGGACAAGAAGTACAACTAGCCCTCTACAGTTAACACGAGAAGATGGTGGTTCCGTATTTATGGGTGAAGAACAGAACAATATCCAACAAACCAGTTCTGAAGACTACACAAAGTTCACGGTTCAGAAACTTAAACAGGAGCTCACGAAACATAATTACGGTGCTGAGGTACTTGAACTTAAGAATCCAACCAAGAAGGATTTTGTTGCTCTTTATGAGAAATGTGTGCTTCAGAAGTCATAGATTTCATGTTATGGATTTGTTTAGTAAAGCATGCTGTAGTCTACTGAGTGGTTAAGCAATAGGTATATTAAATCAAATCTATGTAAATTTTCATACCCTTTGACCCCCAAGAATTTGTCGGTCTTGGTAGAATTTAGAAGCGGTTTTTTAAGTACGCAGTCTTCTAATCTTGTTTGCCAGTTGTCCTTTCTTCGTTACCTTTTTCGCATACAGTATGCGTTTGTGTGGAGTTGCTTGCTGCTGGAATATACGAGCCTTGTTGCTTTAATATAAGATCCTTATTCTTATTGTATTTTGTATTTGTGAAGCTCGGGAGTTCTGCAGTAATATTATAAATGATTTAATATGTGCTTGGTATCAAACATTTGTACTTGCAAATACATTGTGTATTCTAGTTCTAGAAGCTGAAAGATTCATATTTGTTGCAAATCAAGTACTAGTGTACTGCATTAATATGTTCCCCTACCATCAAGCCGGCGATTATCATTTGAGAAATTGTTAAAGAAAATTGTGAACACCTAACATTACTTGTATAAATATCGCCAAAAGTCACTATGCCCATAAATTAGAAAACAAAAAAAAATGAACAGAAATTGTTTATAACTATTAAACGGATTATCTAATTAGATTTGTTTCAAAATAAATAAATTCCTAATTATCTATACAACTCTACTGTTTTTTCCTTCGTAAATCTGTTTTCGATCTGTAGATACCATCCATTTGTATTTAAATTTATTATACTCGACCAATTTTAAAAATAAGAACAAAACTATCTAAAATACAAAAAAGAAATTGAAAATTCGAGTTGGAATATTAGAAAACTACTAAATTAATATTCTTCCCATGCTCGAAAAGGGTGAGTATGTTTAGCGCGGGAGAAATCTAGAAAGTTCCACTCCCTTCTGGACCATCTTGTCCTTGCCTATATTACATGTGCGCATACATATGCTCCTCCTAATATTAATATTAATTGTCTTAAATTCACTCGCAAAAATCACAATTCACAACACATCAACAATACATACATACATACAATTGAATAACAGAAGATAGAAGATGGGTGTTGATTATTACAAGATATTACAGGTAGATAAGAATGCAACAGATGATGATCTTAAGAAAGCTTATAGAAAGCTTGCTATGAAGTGGCATCCTGATAAGAACCCCACCAATAAAAAGCAAGCGGAAGCCAAATTTAAAGAGATCTCTGAAGCTTATGAGGTATCAATCTTCTCCCCATCTTCACTGTATGTGCATATCTATTAGTTATATACTTAAATACGCAGATGTGTGTAGTTTTGTTTAATTCTGTATAATTCTTATGATTTCACTTGACCATCTTTAATTTCTTGTCGTTTTTATATGTATGTGTAGATAAATTATATTTATAATTGATTTATCTATTGTATGGTCTTCGGGTGGATTTTGTTTTTTCAGTGTGTTTGTGTGTGTGATAGATTGAGATTGATTGTTTGAGTTCTTGAGTATATGGGAGCTTGGAGAATTAAGATTTGTTATGTTTGTGATTTGTTGAGGTTGTTTGTTTATAAATTATGTTGTGTTTTTACGGATCTGAGAGATCTTCTTTGAATTGATGTGTAGGTTTTAAGTGATTTACAAAAGAGGGCGATATATGATCAATATGGTGAAGAAGGGCTTAAAGGGCAAGTGCCACCAGCTGGTGCCGGAGGGCCTAGTGGGGCAACTTATTTCCAAACAGGGGATGGGCCAAATGTGTTTAGATTTAATCCGAGGAATGCTAATGACATATTTGCTGAGTTTTTTGGTGGGTCAAGTCCATTTGGCAGCATGGGTGGTGGTAGTGGCATGGGTGGTGGTTCTACCATGTTTTCGAGTGGGATGTTTGGAGATAATATGTTTAGTTCATTTGGAGAAGGTAGGCCTATGAGCTCGGGGCCTCGAAAAGCTTCTTCGATTGAAAATATGTTGCCTTGTAAATTAGAAGAACTTTACAAGGGAACTACTAAAAAGATGAAGATTTCAAGGGAGATAGCTGATGCAAGTGGGTAAGTTTCTGTGTCCTGTCTTGTTTGTACTTCCATTTAAATAAAACTAAAACTAAAGGGATGTTCTCGTTAATTGAGATCTTAGTAGTTATAGAAAGATGTAAATTGAATGTATTTGTGAATATGTTGTCATAAATAAATTATTACTTGATGAACCAAATGTACTTGACAAGTCCAATGATGGACAGTTTCACATTTACTAACAAGAATATCTTATTGTTTCACAGGAAGACAATGCCAGTGGAGGAGATTTTGACTATTAACATCAAACCTGGCTGGAAAAAGGGTACAAAAATAACATTCCCAGAGAAAGGCAATGAGCAACCAAACGTTATTCCAGCTGATCTTGTGTTTGTGATAGACGAGAAACCACATGCTGTGTTCACTAGAGAGGGTAATGATCTAGTTGCCACGCAGAAAATATCACTTGTTGAAGCGTTGTCAGGTTACACCGCGTACATCACAACACTTGACGGGAGGAAATTGACAATTCCAATCAACAATGTGATTCATCCATCATACGAGGAGGTAGTTCCAAATGAAGGTATGCCTATACCAAAAGATCCTTCAAAGAAAGGAAATTTGCGGATCAAGTTCAACATCAAGTTTCCGGCTAGGCTAACAGCTGAACAGAGGAGTGGGATTAGGAAGCTGCTTGGCTAATGAGCTAAATTTTCAGCTTGCTTCATCTTCCATGTAATTCTGTTATATTGTATACAGTTTTCTGCTGTCATAATTTTAGTTTTTCTGTAATAGGGTTTGTAATCTTGTTTAAGGTTGAATTTCACTATCCTTGTGAATTGGTCCGGCTGTGTGACAATATGGTCTGGTCATGAATACTAATGGTGATTGATTCATGTTTTGATACTTGGTTAAAATTTTTACTTCCACACCGGTGCATTCTTGATCTGTTGTCTCACTTCTTTCCAGACTCGTAATGTTGGCATAATCAAATCACAGTTACAAACCATTTCTTGCATTGATAAATTTTTTTTTTGGCTTGCGATGCTATGTGAACTTGCTATTGACAATTCTGACCATTCTGACAATTCCAATTTTAACGAAGAGTAGCCGAGCAATCCGGAGTTGAGGTGGTGGAGAGCAAAATGGCTATTCACCGACTCGGTGACTCCTATCTTGCATGACTTGGTTGTACAAAAACTACTCTCCCTTCATGGATTGTAATTCTGTGAATTATTGAACACGGATTGTAATCCATGAAAGCATTCCGGCGACTCCTTAGATATGATTAAATGAGCAGTTAGCATGAATCAAAGAAATTGGACCAATTCTAACATTTTTTGATGTAATTTAATCGGGAAACTATAAACTGTGTAATTTATATTTTATTAATTGAGTTTAGTTGAGGAAAAAATATGAATGGTTAGGGCGGTAGTTCTAAAAATTGGTTCTAGGAACTCAACACGCTCCGATTCGGTGTTTTAGAGAAAAATTAGGCGTTTTTTTGAAAAATCGGTCAAAATCGGCATTAGGAAATCTAGGCGGTCAAAATAAGAATTAGGTTTTTTTTAGTGAAAATGAGTCAAAATTGGTATTATAATTAATATAATTATAAAAATTAAAAATAATATTTAATTTGAGCTCGAATTCAGTTTGATTTTAGTTTAATTTAATTTGTTATGTTGTGTTTGGTTGTGATGAATTAATTCGGAAGAAATGAATGAAATTTGAACTATATTATGTGAGTCAATTTTTAAAAATTTTAATCATTCCCCCAATCATACCAAGTTAAACTAGAATTTAAATTTCCCATTCCATTCTCTCATATATACATTTTGTCCCAATTTTTATCAAAATCTTTTTATACTCACACATTTTTTTCTAAATCTTCCATCATATTTTCACAAATTTCTTTATTTTCACTCATTTTATTCTATTCTTCCTAACTGACACAAAATTAATTAACAAACTCGTAAGGCGAGTTTGAAAATTACTTTTCATACATTAAGAAAATGTGATTGGATTCAATTTGTTTAAAAAAAAATTTAAACTTAACTCAACTTGAACAAAATTCAGCTCAACTTTATTCATTTACAATTCTAAATAAATCCTTTATGGTTTCAAATTCCGAATTTGATTATCATTTAACTCGAAATTTATTAAAAAATAAATATTATTTATTAGTTTAGAAACTATATTAAAAAAAATATAACACAACTATTTAACAAATTTCTTCTAATTAATTATTATAGGGTACATATCATTTCCCACTTTTCCCACTATTTATTTATTATTAATTTTAAAAGGAAAAAAATTATAAACTATTAATTCTCTCAATAAAGCACGGAAAAGTTATCTGCACGCGGTCTGAAGCGAGAGTGAGCAAATTTTATATACAAACCCTCCACTTCGTTACTAATCTCTATGCTCTTTTTTTTTTCTAACCTATACACACACACACACACACCCATATTAACACAAATATCTCCTTCTACTCTCTCTTCTCATCCCTCTCATCTCTCTCAAATCTCTTTCGTTCATCTCGATAGAGATTTCGCTTAATCGCAGCTCGCCTTCTTTGAATTCTTCACGTCTCGGTTTATGAGGTACACATACACACACATCTATCTATCTATCTATCTATATATCTTAATCGATTCATCTTTTTCCAGATCTACGTGTTCAATTTGTTGTGAATGTTTTGTTTTAGGGCTAAAGATCTGTTCTTTATTATTATCTTCTTCAATTCATATACATGTGTGTATCGATGTATGTATATTTTGATTAATTTAGGTCTAATTATGTTTTTTTTTTGTTTTGTAGCTCAAAGGAGAAACCAACGCTTGGGTAAGATTCATTCTTCTTATTATAATTCACTTGTTTTTTATATGGCCAGATCTATTGATATTCGATATGTGTGATAGTTTCGACAGCTTAGTATAATCGATGTTTTGATTTAGAGATGTGATTTTATTTATTGAAGATTATTATGTTTGTTTGTGTGTTTCCTGAGGCTAGTAATATAGTAACTCTTATCTTGAATTCGATTATTCTTGAACACATTCTATTGTGCATAATATATGTATATATATGTGTGTGTGTTTTTTGTATTGTTTCCCAGGAAACTGTATGACTAGATGCTTTGAAGTTTTAATAATTCGTATTGACTCAGTTTCCAAATACGATTAAGCAACTGCAGTCTGCATACGATCCAGAACTTATTTTGTTATTGTTGCTATCAACAAAACTTCCCCCTTTCTTTAGTTGAGAAATTCTTGGGGTATCAAGTGTTCTGCTATTTATTTAGCTAGCTTTATATTTTTTGTTTTGATGGTTCCTATCCCGCAATACCATAATGTTTAATGAAGGATAAACTTTGATTTCATATTGCTAAAGGTAAGGAACATGGTGTACTATTATGTGTTTGGGATTATGGAATATCGACACTTGTGCTAGTTGTGTTTGTTCACCATATACAGGTTGCATATATATAAATGATAGAAATTATTAGTTATGCAGCTTATACATGATATTGTAATTCTGATCAAACAACTTTGACTCATATTTTCTGCTGTTATAGTGGTACGCGGATTAAGACCCGCAAACGGAATATTTCTGCTCCTCTGGACCCTGCAGCTTTTGCTGATGCAGTGGTCCAGATTTATCTGGATAATGCTGGTGATTTGGTAAGAGTAGTATAAAGAATAAATATGCACCTCTATATAGCTTATTCTGTTCATGTGCACACTATATTATAATACTTCTTTATTTGTTGATGCAAGTGTGTCTATACACAGTTGGGTTCCCCAGATTCTTGTCAAGATAAGTATATATGTTGGTTGTTGATTGTACAGGAACTTATTGCTAGGAGCCTTGAATTGTCAGACCTTAACTTCACTAGATACGGTGATACCTTTTTTGAGGCAAGTGTGCTATTGTTCTCAAATTCTTGAGCATGTGTTCTACTCTCTACCAAGAGCTGTGATATCATAAATTCATTTACAATTTTGTGTTACTTTCAATTGAATTTTAGTGTGCAACTAATAATTTTTTCTCTCTGAATTGAGTTTTAAGTCTGATAATTAATATTTTCCCGGTGCCAACAGGTCGTCTTCACAGGAGGGCGTACACAACCTGGAACAACAAAATCTGATGAGGGGGAGCGCCATCCATACTCTGTAATAGACTGCGAGCCTAAGCGTGAACTCATTTTGCCATCTGTAATATACATACAGAAGATACTGCGACGACGGCCATTCCTTATAAAAAATCTTGAAAATGTTACAAGAAGATTTTTGCAGTCCCTTGAGCTTTTTGAGGAAAACGAAAGGAAGAAGCTGGCAATTTTCACAGCACTTGCATTTTCCCAGAAGCTTTCAGGACTTCCGCCAGAGACTGTATTTCAGCCTTTACTCAAGGATAACCTTGTCGGCAAAGGGCTAGTATTGTCGTTTATAACAGATTTCTTCAAGGAATATCTGATTGACAATAGCCTTGATGATTTGATCGCAATTCTAAAGAGGGGTAAGATGGAGGATAATCTTCTTGAGTTCTTCCCATCTGCAAAGCGTTCTCCTGAAGCCTTCTCTGAGCATTTTACGTAAGTTTTTTTTTGTAAGGTCAATATTATTTGGTGCACAAATTGTTCATTAATATTTAGTCAGTTATTCCACCTTTTTGTGATCTTTGCCTGATTTGTTGTTTGAATAATCAACTTGTATTTTCTCCTAGTCATATTAGTATCACTGTTGTAGGAAACTATCCTTATTGTGTTTATACAATATGGTATGGCCCCCTTAATGCTTTGATATCAGTTGCTTTAGTTATGGAAGTATGAAAGTATTCTCTTTTTTGCTATATAGTTCTCCCTTCTACATCGAATTAAAAAAAATTGTTCCCTTGTATTCTTTTTTTTCTTTCTAATTTGCAAAGTGATCTCCCTTGCCTTTCTCCCGGATTTTTATGCATATATTTCTTTTTACAAGGTCATGTAAGTTTAGGTATATAACATTCTCAAAGTAAGGCTTCTGGTAAAAGTTGTATAACAAATTTCGCCCAACAGGAAAGCTGGAATTGCTCCCTTGGTAGAGTACAATGAGAAGAAAATATTTGAGGTTAAGCTGAAGGAAATGAAATCTGCACTAACCACCCAGATAGCTGAGGAAGCTGATATATCTGAAGTAATAGAATCTGTGAAGCAACATGTTAAAGACGCTAAATTGCCAGATATTGAAGTTGTACGGATCTTGTGGGATGTCATGATGGATGCTGTTCAGTGGTCTGGAAAGAATCAACAGCAGAATGCTAACTTAGCTCTTCGCCAGGTACAACTTATGTGTTCATATGATGTTGGAAACCTTTTCTTCACTTGTTGCTACACTACATCTTCTTTTTAATTTCGTCAATTGATTAATGATTAAAAATGGTGAGATTCTCTTTGCATCATAATAAAATTTGTCTCCCTCCATCTCTCTCTCCCCTCCCTCCCTCCCTCACTCATTGCGATCTCTTGTTTATAACAAGGACATCAGCAGTTCCGCAATTTTCAATCCCGTCAAACTGGTAATAATGAATGTATTGTCTTAAGCTGTCCCTAATCTCTCGATGATAGCTTTTCATGGAATCAAAAGTAGAAGTTCTCTTACTTTGAAATCCTTTATTCATTGATTCTTTATCCTTGGAATTCTTATCACAAGGACGACATTTTCTACTCGCTATTGTCAGCGTGTTTCTTTCTTAGTCCAAGCCGGTCTCTGACCATCAGTCCACCACACGGAACACTAAATAAATTCCAGTTCTTCCATATTTTATTTCGTCCTACCATGCCTTCCCTGATCTTAATGTCCAACCGTCTCGAGACTGGACGGATTGAACAACTTTTCTTAAAAAAGTCTTCAGGTGGTAGATTCTGAAAATAGTTCACAGGGTATAAACTTTTAGTATTGCTTGTTGGCTAGCTGATCTTCTGATATATGCGATCCTTAGTTGCATCAGTCTTTAAATATAACTAGTTGATCTGCAAGTCTGTTTCATGCATCTATTTGAAGACTAGCAACTAGGCATGTGCTAGGTTGTAAATCCCATCTCCGTTCTTTTTCCTGTGAATATAGCTCTTTTATTTCATAATGTTGCAAGCTGGCAAGGCTTTACGTGGTCTTTGTGAGCTTAAATCTGCTTTACATTACTGAGTAGAGAAAAAGGCGTACATCTCTTATTATTTGTTGACAGTTTTTTTGTGTAAACTCTTGATAAACACACAACCTACATTGTTGAATATGGAACAATTTAATACACTTTTGAAAATCCTTCAGAGTTTTAAAAGACGTGGATTAAAACGTAAGAGAAGTGAGTAATGAAATGGATGTGGACATTAGTGTTCTTAGAACTGCCTATCATTTTACAAATAAAACAACACTGATAATAGTGTTTTTTTTTGGGTGCACTAAATGGGTTGGTTGTATCTAGGTGAAAACATGGGCAGAATTATTGAATACCTTCTGCACCAGTGGCAAACTTGAATTGGAACTCCTGTATAAAGTCCAGGTTCAGTGCTACGAGGACACAAAGCTGATGAAGATATTTCCAGAAATTGTGAGGTCTTTGTATGAATTGGACGTGCTTGCAGAAGATACCATTCTGCATTGGTTTCGCAAGGGAACGAACCCCAAGGGCAGGTAATCTTATAACTATATTTCTTGACTTTTATGGTACATGTATAATATAAAAGTAACAGTTTTGTGTAATGAGCTCAACTGTGTGTTATTTTTTCCGCAGCATTATTTCTTTATGGGATTGCTATAAGAATATCATATATGCATGTTTAGAAAGTTGATAATTTTGGAAATTTATGTAAATTGATGAATAACTGGTGAATCTCATGGCAAAAGACAGGACACACTTAACAGTTGCTGTACATCATAGTGTGTGTTGCTTTGTGACAGGTACAGTTTTTACCCAGGATTGAAATATAAACAGGCAAAAAGAAATCAAAGGTTTAGGATAAGAGAGTATGATAATATATAGGTTTGATGGACTTCTTGTGGAAGAATTTTATTTGTCTAATGTCAAATGAACTTATCTAGCAAAAATTTTGAGGTTAGTAGGTAACCTTCCAGAGATATGGGCTGCATTGAGGCGTACGTGTGCATATACCTAATTAGTTTTTGTTGACATGCAATATTATTTAAATCACTTGCTGGTGGGAACTTGACGTGTTTGTTAAAAGACATTCTTGTTAATGAAATTAGTAGAAGGCTGGTGCTTTTTTATATTATCTTATATATTTAAGTTTTTTGAGCCAGGGTGGGAGTGAGGACAGGAACGAGCAACCTGCTTTCTTCTAACTCTAGTCTAGTTTTCATTATCAATTGGAAGTATCAGTATTTACTTTAAAATCTTCTCTTGAAATCCTAAAATGCTCAACAGTTTGTTCTTTTTATAATTCACTGATGGCTGGAACGGTTACCTATAAGAAAATCAAATATGCCAATAGAAATGGGAAGTCACAGAACTAACTTAGACAATCAATTATGCTCCTGTGCTTTTCTTGCACTTGCAAAATATGACATTTGTAAACACTACCTATTCTAGATAGCTTTAGATATATTTTCTATTTTCTTAATTGGTTGCAGGCAAAGCTTTGTGAAGGCAATGGAGCCCTTCACAAAATGGCTGGAGGAGGCAGAAGAGGAGGAATAAATGACCTTTCTTACTGCAAGGCGAGAGGCGACGGAAAAAGAGTATAAAACCGTCTGACCTTTGCCCTGCTGCAATCCTTCCCGTTGTTTAATCCTAAAGTACTTAAATCTCCTTTGTTAAATGTGAGAAGTTCTGTTTGTTCCGATGTGATTGAGTCGCCATGTTTTTTAGTATGGACAATAATTTGTTAAATTTTCATTTTCATTTTTATCTGTCATTGTTACAAACGACTTAGTTTTATGTATTCTGCGATTTAAGATGGCATGTGTAGTGGGATACAACTTAATGGTTCTTTTTTGTGCATGGCATGAATTAACTATCAGCTTGATGTTACATGCCATGGGCTCAAGTGTACATGGTATCTTGTACAAGTGACTTGAGCTATGTGTAAAATCATCAAGATTATATATTGTTCTTTTTTGTTTATGATCAGGAATCAAACTATATCTAAGAAAATGCCCTTATGATAGCAAATCGTAACTGTGACTAGGGCACAAGTTCTTTGAGAACTTCTAAGGCACAAAGAAAGTAGATCTGGCAACTTCACGTAGAGGTTAGAGGCCTAGAGCATGCAAGTACATTTACAATCTTTCACGTGACAAACCCCTTTAAATTAAAACCATACTATTCTTATTTTAAGAAAATATTTATGCTTTTGTTTTTAAAATTATATATATATATATATATTAAAATTATGCTTCTAAAAATCCCTGATTAAATCAATTATTCCTCCTTGATTAAATCCAGTTAATCACTTTGATTAAATATAAATAATTGTAGTAGAAGGAGAGAGAACTAGAAACACTTGCATAATAGCTTAAAGCAACAAAAGAAAAGGCTTGAAGCAAGGGCAAATTTATAATTTACTCTATGGACCTATTTGAGAACAGAATATCTAAGAAACCTATCCAACTATAAAATATACCATGATACCATTGTGAGCAAGTTAGAGCTCTCTCAATACAGTGCAGGACTTGAGTGAAGATCCAATGATTTGAATTTGGCAATGAGAGAAAGATATCTGGATTACAAGCCGAAAAATAAGACTCTAAAGATGAATAGAAAGTAGAAGATAAATCTTTTAGGATCCTCATTTTCAAGTAGTTTCCGAGCAACCCAAAAAGAATCACAGTGCATTAAAGGCTGCTTACTTCTTTATGAAAAAGCTGCTGGCCAGCAAGTTAACTTTCAAAAGTCCTGTATTCATTTCAGCAGCAATACTTCAAACTCAATGGCTGAATCAGTTAGTCAGACCTTGCAAGTTCCAGTTAACAACGATTCTTCTTTTTATTTGGGTCTACCAAGCTACACCGGTAGGAAAAAATGGGAGGTATTTAGATATGTCAAAGAAAAAGTGTGGAATCAAATGCAGAGCTGGAAAGGAAATATTATTTTAAGAGAAGGTAAGGAAATCCTTATAAAGGCTGTCATCCAGGCTATATCCCATCTTACGTGATGAGCGTGTTTTTACTGCCAAAAAAACTCTTTAAAGAGCTGGAAAACTTGATGAACAAATTCTGGTGGGTGTCAAACATGGAAAATACTAGGGGGATTCGATGGATGTGCTTAGATAAATTATGCTCTCCGAAAAAATTCGGTCGAATGGGTTTTCGAAGAATCAGGGAATTCAATATAGTTATGCTAGGGAAGCAAGCAGGGAGATTGTTAACCGAGCCCCAGTCCTCTGCAGCGAAATTAATGCAATCTTGATATTATCCATCAGATTCATTTAGGGAAGCACGCCTAGGAAGAAACCCCAGTTTTGTTTGGAGAAGCATTCTAGAGACGAGAGAGTTACTTGAAGCAGGACGTAGATTGAAAGTGGGTAGTGGAGAATCAATAAATATATGGCTTGATCCGTGGATCCAGGACATCAATAATGCTCGAGTAACTACCAACATGGTTCCTGAATTGCAGAACGCAACAATGAATAATTTATTCAAATCTAGTGCTAAGGAATGGGATCATGACATAGTACATGGTATCTTTAGTGAAACAGATGTGCTCAACTAATCACGAGGAAGGAGGTATGATCTGGCAAAAACCAACCACAGGATGGGTAACTTGTAATGTGGATGCAGGTGTTTACAAACAAAAAAATTTAATTTCTTTTGGTTGCCTTATCGGAGATGAAAATGGGATGTTTGTAGCAGGTTATGGAGGTCAGTTTGACCCCAAAATTGCGGAAGCTATGGCATTCAGGGAGGCATTATCTTGGTTAAAAAAGTGTGAGGTAACTAATGTGTTCACAAGTTCATACTCTGCAATTAACCTCGTCAATTACAGCCATTAAAGTATTACAAAAAGGAACAAATTATATTATTCTTCACATAATCAAAATAATAGGAGCTAGCGTAGGATAATGTTCACTGAAGTCATATATGGTAGCTAAAAATTTCACAAAAGCACTCTGTAGGTCTATCTGTGACCTTCAAAGGAGCAACTTGGGTACTATACTGTTATGACAAAAGAGACGAGTCATAGCAATACTCTTTAATGCCCTTCACCGCCATTAATCAGATACCAAACTTCCAACAATACAGCAAGCTTGTGATCATCAACACAAAGCATAATCCAATTGAATGCCTGTCAAGTTAACTGAAGCATCCTGTCCAAACATAAGTTACCAGTCACCTATTCAAATTTGCTAAATGATAAATCAGAGTCTTACATTGTATTGTACTCAAAATAATGATTACTTACTAGTCATTCCAAGCTGATGGCCCACCCAATCCAATCTCATCTGCTGGCAGAAGTGATTGAAGAGCGGAAGCCCCCACATTTCCTCTCTTGACTTTCTTTTTATTCTTTGGAAAGGTCACTACTTCACTTGCACTATGGATGTCTTGTTTCAACTTTCTCATACTATCATTTTGATTTTCAGCGTTCTCAGCAATATCAGCCGTGAAAAAATCAGAAAACGGAATTTCTCCATCATCGATGGTCACGTTCTTCACAATCTTTTTGAGTTGCACCTTATCAGTTTTTTTCTTTGAGCTTTCCTTTAATTCATGTTTGTCAGGCAATAAATTGTTCTTAATATTAGGATTCAAGTACGATGATCTGCCATCTTCACTAGTATTGTTATCATTCCGTTTCAAATCATCAAGCGCTTTTCGTTTTTTAGCTATTTCCAGCGATTCTACGTCTCTCTTCTTCCTTTTAACTTTCAATTTCTTCTCCACAGAAAAATCTTGATTACCATCTACATTAGCGTCTTTGCTTGGACCAGCGACATGATGTTCCAGGCTACCACTTCCCTTGATCTGATCTAAATCCCTTGGTTTCTTAACTGCCCGCACGTTACCAGCATCAGCAGTAGAATCATCAATTCTTCCATGCTCATATTCCATAATTTTCTCTATTGGTTTAGCATTATATATCTGCAAGCTTGGAACTACTTTCTTTATCTGCAACAGGGTGCAATATTAGTTTCCACAAAATACAATTTATGAAAAAAAACACAATATTTTTATGCTTGATCCCTTATAGTGACTTGTACACACACACACACACACACACACATATATATATCAATAGTAGCATTAACTCGAGTTGATCTCCTTTCAGAAGAACAGTCACCTTTTTTGCCAACTTTCCTTTCTCAGCAATGGGGTTTCCTTGTAGGTCCAGATTTCTAAGGTTTGCCAACGAAGACAGTACCTAGAATTCCATTATGCAGCCAAGAAATTACAAAAAAAAAAGTGTTAATCACATATGTACATGATACGAGCATAGAAGCGGGCTACTAAAGAATGATTTAATCATTAATAACATATTTGAAAATAAAATTTATATTAACATTAGATTTAAAATTTCTCACAGTAAAGTAATCATTATTAATTTTTTTTTTTATTATTTTTATATAATACAAAATAACATATACATATATATCAGGGAAAATATAAGAGTATAAGACAAGCCCTTCCAAATGCATGCAACTGATAATTTGACAATTAACATACAATTTAAATAGCTATTAAATTTATTATATATAAAAATAATCTAATATTAAATAGCAGTACTAAAAATTCCTCATATTTTTTGATGCAATAATAAAAAGTGTATATTAGTTAAGATGTAACATATATTAATAATTAGTATAACTATACAAAAAAATTGACAAAATGGCACATGCAGTTTTCAATTATAAAATATCTAAATTGTTTGAAAAAATTAATATAAATATATCATGATCATTCCAAATATCAATTAATTAATATATATATTATATTTTGATATATATATATATATATATATATATATTCTAATTGTTAGTTATTAAACTTATTTAAAAGAGTTTAGAATTATAAAGACGGAAAAAAGGAATATAGTAAATGCAACTCATATATGTTCAAACCAACTAACATAACAGGATTCTATATCTAATCATATTAATTAAAGCAAAACTGTAAAAAATGTTAACAGAAAAAAGAAGTTAATTATTTGGTAATACCAAAGAAAAAGGCTTTGTAACAAGAAGAAACAAGATCAAGAAAATTCAGTTCCGTTTTATTAATAAGTAATTTATATGTTTTTGAGTGTTTTCAATCAGAAGTTATAAGTGCACACCTTGAGATTTGACCACCTTCCGATGGAGTTGTTTCCTATATCCAATATCCGGATTCTTGAATTACAAGCTAACTCATCTGGAAGGTTCTGGATGTGTGCATATATGTACCGCGGGGGGGGGGGGGGGGGGGGGGGGGGGGGGGGGGGGGCAGTGAGCATGACAGATAAGTTACTCTATGGACCTATTTGAGAGAGCAAAATATTTGGAAAACTAATCTATCTATAACATATACCGTGATACCATTGTGAGCAAGTCGGAGCTCTCTCAATTCAGTGCAGAACTTGAGTGAAGACCCGATGATTTGAATTTGGCAATGAGAAAGAGATATCTGGATTACAAGCCAAAATATAAGACTCTAAAGAAGAATCAAAAGTTGAGGATAAATCTTTTAAGGAAAAAAATTATCCTCAAAAGGAACAACATTTCTTAGTAGTTAAAGACTGAAGGCCATTGCTAACAATCATGTAACAGAAACCTGCTTACTTTTGAGATTAATTTAAGCTTTGTCATAGATTCACCAATTTCCTGGATCGGATTTCTAGACAGAACTGCAAAATATGACCAGAGTCATAAAATTCAAACACTTCTTATGATCTGGAAACTGTAACAGATATTCTAGAAATTAAGAAATCAAAAGAAACATGAATTCAGAAAAATCTCCACATAGGCTTGTTTTACTGAAATTTTAATTTTGTCCTAGTTAGAAAGGAAAAAAGTCAGGAAATATTTGAAACTTTTTTCTGTATGTAGCTCGACTGTGATGACTGTTTAAGCACAGTAAAGAACTGCATTAAGCACCAGAGAAATTTCAGCTGGTACAATCTGCTATTTTATTCTGATTCTCCCTTCCTATTAGTATTGCTATTGCCCTAGCTGTCTTGTTTAACTGAACATTACAATTCCAGTAAGACCTTTATTCTAACGTATATATTACAAGTGAAACTTTATTGCTACATGCAATTTCATCAAAATGCAGGTATCCCATATCCTCACATTGCACTTGAAGCTATACTTTCATATCTAAAGAATTTATCATCAATGTAGCGTAGAGAATGTATAAATGATGCATTATATTAAAAAACTATGAGCAATTGTGGGACTTGACTAGAGAATGAGGTAGTTTGCCAAATGTGTATATATCTGGGATCTAGGAAAGGGTTAAATGGCGTTTTGGTCACTCAACTGACTACTAATTTTCAATTGGGTCATCCAACTAAAAAAGATTTCAATCAGGTCACATATCAATTAAAACTTGCAATTAGGTCAATAAATATAAAAAAAAATCATGTCCGTTAACTTGACTTCTGTTAAAATTGTACAAATCAACTGCCATATCATTTAGACCTATATGACTCATTTCTACCTGATTCACATAAAACAAATATATTTGATTTAAAAAAACCCGACCCACTTCTTATGTTGAATCAAAAGCCCAGCCCAATTCTTATGTTATCATCTCTCTCACTTTAAAATTCATATCTTAAATACACACTATGTTTCTATACACCGGATTAATCCATGCTATCAAACACTACTATACATACCAACACAATCTTCAAATTTAAATTTTCACAAACCAATTTTTCAGAATCAAACACGGCGTTGAATATGATATTTCAGAACCAAATTGGTAAAATTTTGCATATGATATTCTAGCAACAAAAAATATGATATTCAGGATGTATATATGTATGAATGGGGTATAGATTTATGCGAAGAAGATTGAGTGTTTAACTTGTAAAAGAATGAGTGCAAACTACAACTCAAAATCAGAGTTTACAATTTTTCGAGAATGCAGGTTTGTGTGAAGTACAACGATGACGATACAATTAGTGATACGAGATTTATGATAGAATGGGTCTCGAGAATTACGTACCCATCTCTGTGATTGGCTATGTTTCTGCTTTATGTTTGATTTGTGAATTGTTATTTTTTTTGGGTTTGGATTGGTATTTTGTGAATTGGGTTTGTTTGAATTTGAGTTTGTTGAATTGGGTTTTGGCTTAATTTGAGTTTGATGAGTTGGGTTTTGTTTGGATTTGAGTTCAGAATTGGGTATTTTGTCTAATTTTGGTATATATTTGAAAGAGGTAGGTTGGATCAAGAGTAACAAGTTGTACATGCCACGTTGGATAAAAAGTAACAATGCCAATTAGCTGATTCAACTTTCCATCCAATATTTAACGTCAGCTTCGATCAGCGACCTGATTGAAAGTTTTTAATTGTTCAGTGAGTTGACTGCAAGTTTTTTGAGTGGAGTGATCCACTTGCAAGTTACGGGTAAGTTGAGTGACCAAAATGCCATTTAACCCATCTAGGAAATAAGTATGTCATAAAACATTGTCTAACAAAAATATATTCATCTCCAGGCAATATATAAAGATTGCCAGCAGAATTATACCAAGTGTATTAAGCTCCTTCATCTGATGAAGCTTTGGTATAGAAGTAATCTCGTTGTCTGCAAAGAAAGAAAGAAAGAAAGAAAGAAAAGATGATGCACACACACCAACAGAGAGAGAGGGAAGGAGGGATGTAGAAAGAGACAGGGAGAACGGGAAACACTAATTGTAACTATAGGGGTTATTGCCTTACCATTTAGAATTAACGCACGTAAGGTAACAACTGATGTAACCTCATCCATTGAGTTAAGCTTGTTTTTGCCAGCATTTAACACCTAATTCACATATATAAAATGAGAGAATTATAGTTGTAGCCTCATCAATAAAACGTGTATTAACATAAAATTGAAAGTAATAAACAAGGCAAATTATAAAAAAAAGGGTAACAAGATCACTTAACACGAGCATTAATCGGTCTCACTGATTGAATTATACTGAGATTCAATATTTACAACTACAATCCATCATTTCAACTATATACATCTACAAATACAACTTACAGTGAGTTTCGTAAGTCTTTCAATCCCTTTCAAACTCCGAAGCTTGTTCTGTACAACCTTTAACCACTTCAAATTCACACATACCGACAACACCTAGTTTCCAAACCACAACAAACACCTCAACAATCATACATTATAACAAGCCAACAAATAACAACCACAAATGAGTGAATAGAATAGTACCTCTAAAGAAGACAGATTGTTAAAAGTAAGGTCAAGCCTCTCTAAGTTCTTGAAATGATTCAAGCATGAAACCTAATAAAAAATTATAAATTTACAAGTAATAAAGAATAATAAAGAGAGGAATAAATGAAGATGAAAAGTAATAAAAGAATCATACATCGGAGAGAGCTTTGAAGGTGAGAGTGAGAGATGTGATTGAGTTGGAATCGTTAGTTTTGTTGTCCTGTAAGATTTGTTTCGAACTCAAAATCGTCATTCTTGTCAGCTTCACTTTTCTTAAACCCTAATAACTTGTGTGCAAAATGTGGTAAAATCAAAATGACGGAAAAATTAACAAAAATATAATTTTTTTTAAATATAAGTGTGTATGTGAGATTGATGTTCAAAAAATTAAATGATTACAATTTTATCAAATCTCATTTTAATTTAAGATATCATTCGAATAATTTCCTCCATATAGACACATTTTAAAAATATATATTTTGATTCATAAATTCTTTAATATCACGTAAAAAATAAACATAAGAATCGCAAAAAATATATATTTATTAAAATATTAACATTAAAATAATTTATATAATAGCATGAGTGAATTATATATATATTATTTTATGGAGTGGCATTCTGTTGGAAATTTTTTAATGTGAATATTTTATTAAATACTACAAAATCATAATAAAATATTTATTTTTCAAGATTTTCACGTTAAGAAATTTAAATACCCTTATTATCCTATAACCGAAAAGGGGAGATAGAGGTAAATAACATTTTTTAATACAAAATTGATGAAAATAACAATTTTGAGAAAATATAATTAAAAATAATGAATTAAATATACATTTGTTAAATGGATATTTAGAATATATGCTATCAATTATGTATCTATATATGATACACATTTGTCAATTTAATAACATATATTGAATAGTTAAGTGACAAATGAATACGTAGAACAAATAGATATCTTATCCAGGAAAATGGTCAATACACTTGAAAATTGTTATTTTTGTTAATTTTATTTAAAAATTTATTGTTTTTAACATTTTTTCACCGAAAAGGAGTAGGAGTTCCTTGTAGACTTATTTCACGGCGGGTCGTATGGTAGAGCGGTCATTTCCCCTAGGCCGCCTGTATGTAACATGCCCAAATCCCAATACATACAACTATACAAGTCATAGTTATATCTATTACCAAAACTCTCTTCACTTTTATTACGATCATCATCGGTGAGCTTCTACAGATCTCAATTTTAACTACTTGTTTTTTGCTTTTTATTACATTCAATTCCATGCTTAGTCTTCTGTCAAAAAATAAATATAAATTCCATGCTTAATCTCATTTATGCTTCCTTTAAACTAATTATTCATTTAACCAGGTTTAGTTGCCTGATTGAAAAGCCTCCTGTATAATTACAGGCACGCAAACTTCGTGTAGTATATACTCACTACTCACTACTCACTACTCACTACTCACTACTACTTTATTATATTTCTTGCTTTGTTGTTGTCTTGTTGATTCATTGAATTTATATATATATATATATATATATATATATTATCATCTAGTTGACTTAGTTTTGCAATTATCTGTGATTATTTTATAAGATTGATCGCGCACGGAGAAAATGTACTGGAATTTTCAAGAAGATGTGTTTGAATTATAATTTAGGATAAGAAATTTTGAAAGAATCAACTATGCCGTTTAATGTATTGTTCGTGTACTTGGAGATATGAAAATTGGATTTTTATGGCATTGGTTTTGGACTTTTGGTTTATGATGTTGGATAATTGTTATATGCGATTGATTGTTTAATTTGTGTTTATGACTTGGATTTTGTGAATGGAAAAGCTTGTAATACTCATATACAAAAATAAATGGAAGAAACTGCATCGTTATGTTTCAGAAAATCAGGTCACTTATTAAGTTATTATTGTAACATGCCCCTGCAAATCTGGAAGTTAATTTTGTTAGGTTCATAATTCATCGCATTAAGTTGTTTAGTAATTATGCTATTCTATACATGTTTTTATTATTTGTTTGTTCAGAAATTAGATGCACATTTGTTTATATTTGTCAATTTTTAACGAAATGGAATTAGTGCTTTGTTTTGATGATTGTTCTAACTTGGTTGTAAAAGTCATGCACAAAGGATCCACCGTGGAATGTGTACAGGTGCATACTTTATTAACATACATGGTCTCATAATTTCCCAAAGCCTGTTATGCTGCACTATCGTGCCATGTTATATGTATACTTGGATCGAAAGATAAAGACTCGTCAAAATATAAAATTTTCTTTTTGGATATACTAGTGAAGGCTCTGGATATCCATACTCGTAAACATCTTTTTTTCTTATAGACAAGACAGATTGGAATAATCCTGAAGTTGTGTAGAATCTTTTTCAGATTACGCTGTGAGTTTAAAGCTGTGAATGCACTATGGACATAAGTACAATGAACCGTGGAGAGATTACTGTCCTGGCATGTGCTGGTTGTGCATTCCTGTCAATGCACTTTACAGTCCAGCTTCTATCACAACATCTATTTTACTGGAAGAATCCAAAGGAACAAAGAGCGATACTCTTCATTATCCTCATGGCTCCTATATATGCTATTAAATCTTTTGTTGGTATGTTGGATCTTCAAGGAACCAAACCATTTTTCGTGCTTTTAGACCCCATTGAGGAATGTTACGAGGCTTTAGTAAGTACCCATTACTGTTGCTGGTGCTTGTTCTTATTTCACTTAAACATTAATATAATGCTTCTCTTGTGTCCTTGTATTTCTGTTTTCCAAATTGCAGGTGATTGCAAAGTTTTTGGCTTTAATATATAGTTACTTAAACATATCCATCAACAGCGACATGGTGCCTGATGAAATCAAAGGAAGAGAAATTCGGCATTCATTTCCGATGACACTTTTTCAGGTGAAACAATTTTCTATATTTAAATTGCTTATTCTTTGTGTACTGGTCCAAAGATTTCTGCATGTTACAAGGAGAAGCCAAAAAGGTTTATATTAGATACAACAAAATACTGTTAGAATGAATTAGTGGTTTACACTGTTACACATGCATGCACGTGCACAGACATAAAGCATTATGTTTTCTTTTTCACTGTTTCTGTTTGCTGCACCCGTATGAATGTGTATGGTGGCTATATCAGGGTGCAGACTGCAGAGGCAAAATTATACTCCACTAGTTAGGGAAGGGAAAAAAACGGTCTGGTCAAAAAAAAGTTTGTGGCGGAATGTAACATGAATGCAGAATCGATGTCCTGAGAAAGTAACTAAGTTACAAAATTCAAACCTACTCGCTCCCTTTTCCCTGCTTTAGTTTTGCTGGAGATAGTCCAAAGTTTACCGTTAGATATCATTAGTTATCTTTTGAGACCATTAAACTTACACTATCCATGCAAGTATGCAACTGTAGTGATGCTTTCTGAACTTTAGAGATCCATTCAATATCATGTTATGCCAAATATCTAGCAAGTGATTGCTAAATATACAATAGGGACCTCTCCAAAAGCTTTATTATATCTGTTTCCACGTTTTAAATTTTATTTGATTGGGGTAGCAGTTAATTGGATTCTTGTCATAGTCCTTGTATTAGGCAAACTAGCTCAAATGGTTCAGTGCATGATAGCATTGTGTATTACTAGCATTTCAATGGAATGGGTCGATTTTTAACCTGTTAATTTTGTTTAAAATTGTATAAATACATCTAGTTGATAACTTCTTTTTCAACTGCAGCCACGTACTACCCGACTTGACCAGCGTACTTTAAGGCTTCTTAAATACTGGACCTGGCAATTCGTCATTACTCGTCCAATATGCTCGGTTTTGATGATAACGTTACGAATTCTAGATATGTATCCTAGCTGGGCAAGCTGGATATTCACCATCATTCTTAACATGTCAGTATCATTAGCTCTGTATTCCTTGGCAAAATTTTACCATGTATTTGCAAAGGAACTGGAGCCGCACAAGCCCCTGGCAAAGTTCGGCTGCCTTAAAGGAATTGTTTTCTTTTGCTTTTGGCAGGTAAAATATAACTGATTATTCAAAATTTTATGAGTTAAGGATTTCGCGTGGGCTCCTCTTCTTTCTCAAAGCACTTCTGATTGAATACCTTGTTGTAGGTTCCTGATAACATGTTTTATTGAAAGTTAGGTGAGAACTTCTAATAGTTACTGTCTAATACGCTACCGAAGTGTCGAGCATAGGCACATAGAGGCTATCCCACCATGATGGTTTTATTGATCTAGTGCAATTTATGTTTTGAATGTAGGTTTCTGTTTGTACTAAAAATAACACACAAAAACTTCGTTTTAGTTAACATAGAGCTATAAATACTTTGATATTTTGTTATTTTAGTGAGCCGAGGGAGACGGATTACTCTTACACATCTATGGTATATTGATATGTCTAGGGTTGTGATACCTATTAATCTTGAAATTATTGTAACAACTAATTTGGAAGGCGAAGCCATACAGTCGTGACTGAATCGGTGCAGTGAAATTTCTTCCTTTTCATCCTCTCATATTTTTGTAATTTCTTTGTTTTCCACTATCCAGATCATGTATATTTTTCTAATCCCTTTTATTTATTCAAGATGCAAAATACACGATGCTTTTTGTACCTGTTGATTGACTGCCTTTGATCTAATCAACTTCTGGTTGTAGCTTGAAAATCATAGGATTTCGTAGTTGATTCTGTGTTTTCTTCTATTAAAGCTTAAGAGTGCAATATATTCGTTCCAAATTTGATTCAAAGAGAGAACATGTGAAATTTACTGAAGTGTGTTATTGCGTACTAGGTTACAATAGTGAGTTGACTGTTGGTTTATTGACTTGACTGACTAAAATTTAGCACTATGACAACCATGTTGGTTTGTGATCAGTCTTGTGACCAAAAGTACTTTTTTATCCTATTGAAATCATTGGACTTAAGCATATAATTCAAATTTATTTGCTACCCTCGTGGGTCTGCAGATGTAAATGTTGTGTAGATGTGCTCAAATTGCCATTATTCTTATTTTCCTCTGTACTTTCTTGAGTTTACTACCATGTTTCTTCTTTCTAGTCAGTTAAACATTTTTCTGATTCTTCTCTCACTAGGCCTGTAAATGATCAATTCTTACACTATATGCAGGGAGGAGTGCTTAAAACCCTTGTTTCATTCGGCATAATTAAATCTCATCATTTCTGGCTGGATACGGAGCATATTGATGAAAACCTTCAAAGTATCTTGGTTTGCATTGAGATGGTTGTGTTTTCTGTTCTTCATCAATATGCATACCATGTTTCTCCTTATATGGGTGATGTTCAAACAAAATTTAAACGGAGAAATGAATGATATAACTTCCCACAAGAGTGAAGACTTCCTTTAAGCCAGCAGAGTGGACTCCTCGATTTCTGTTTTAGCCGTTGCAGTGCAAAGAGGTCCTTGCTATCACATTTGCTGCTGGCTTACTTTTTTAACACATGCCAAATGGATTCAGAGCTAGAAACAGGATATTTTTTACTTGTTATCCTTTTATGTGCCTATTTTTGATAAACTTTACAGATGTTTCCGGACAACACGAAAATGATCGTGTTACCGTGTTAATGTTGATAATATTATTCTCGGTGATGGACCAATGATACTCAATATTATTCTTGGTGATGGTACTTGATATCCCCGTTGCTGAGGAAAATGAGCAAAAATCAGAAGTATCTATTTAGTAATTGTTCGTGGCACCTATTCTGCTGCATAGCCAGGGTTGACAAATTGAGGACTTCTTGCGCAAAACTTAGTACATTTTGCCCCAAGTACAGTCTAATATACCTTCAGCCATCCTAAAAGTGATTGTGTAGTGTGAAAAATACACAACAGAAACCAAAAATTAACAATCCAAGAAAGTAAATGCTTGTGCTCCAAAAGCAAAGTTGCAGCAAGTATTTTTAGGCAATTTCGTAGGAAGCTCTAGTACTTGGAAGCCAGTGTTTAATTATCAAAAAAAAAGTTGGAGTTTAAAACACACAATTCACCAACTGTAAATGGTTGTTGCCATTTTTCTAGCTTTGGCAAATCCTACAAAAGGAACTATGTCAATGACAAATACATTGTTGACACTATTTATCACAACTACCACTACCTAGACCTCCATGGAAATGGCTGCCAATAACTTTGACATTATTTGTCCCATTTCTGCCCATCTGCCTCGGATTTGGAAGCTCAACCAGTGCTGGAAATCTTTCACATAATTTGGAATCTCTTAATGTGATTTTCACCAAGTTTGTCATTGTGATCCATTGCGTAAATTTTTCTCCCTCGAAGAAGTCAGTCATCATATTTTCAGAAATTGCGTGAGGTTTCAATCCTTCTATTACATCCTCGTCGTCGTATTCTATTTCTTCCGTGTCGTCTTTATTGTTGCTCCAAACTAACTTTAAAAGATTAATATTATATTTTGTACCCAAACCTGCCTTACAGGCTTCTTCCATATATTCTGTCACTAAGGCCATAAACTTGATAACCAAAAACTCGACTCAACTCAGTTCGAATTAGTGCATCTTGCAACTGATGATGTTATCATGTTTATCTCTTTTTACATCTTGTATTAAAAAATTCCACGAGAATGTTGAAGTACTCATTGCCAATATCTTCCATCAGTGCATTACTATCTTTAGAGGCAAAAGAAATCCTAATGCCATCCATATTTGCAACATTTCACTTTTATAACGGACAGGGTCCTTAGGCATCTATGAGCAATAGGCAATACATCGTTTCAAAGACGAATAAGGTGAATTGTCATATGACAATTTAAAGGAAGAGAGCACCCCTTTTGATTTCCATATTTCACTATTTTGGATCAACAACCATTCTTGCTCAGACTTCTTTCAATGCAATAAATCCTTTAAGTGTTTATTCCCAAAGACGTGCCTCCACACCTTTAATTTCCACCATTCTTCTCCCCAAAGCCGCAAATGCCTTAATCCCCGACGCTCTTCCATGTGAAAATGTTTATTTTTGAACAGTCCCCAACTATCTTCGTCTGACAGTTTCTCCACCAGATAAGAAACATAAACAGAAAACTTTTTCCCCTTCAATTTTTTCTGAAAGTTATTGATCAATCCTTCTATAGTTTCTACCGCAGAAGCTGTCGAAGTGAGTGCTAATACCAACTTATCGAACATTTTGATCAAATCAAAATCATCTGATACGGTAACCCACATCCTTTTTGGGAACATGCCTGTTAAAGTATTTGTATTGTAAACCATCTTCGCAAGAGTTGTCTTGCCTTGACCTCCCATCCCTGTTACCACAAGACCATCTTAACAACAGATCAACAGATGAGTTATATTTCTTTAATTAGTTGCGGTGTGATATTATTGCAAGTGTCCATCTATACTACAATAGAAACATCATACACTAATTATCTTATTTTGAATGAAAAATTATTCTAATACACCCTTCTCCCGCACATTTTGTATTTTGTATTACCCTTGTATCTTTTTGTAACGTCCCAAAAATTAATTAACCTACTATACTTATTTACTATTTTTGAACTTTTCCACTTTATACTCTTTTTTATTAAATAAATATTATTACAACCACTATTTTCCTCCACTATCTTCAAATCTATTATTAAATATTGATAGGTCCTACTATTTTCAATTAACTTTACTCATTTTTTACTGTCTTTTCTTAATCTCAGTGAAAGTCAAATAAGTTCACATAAAATGGGACGGAGGGAGTACATTATTAAAATAAAAGGGAAATTCCTAATAGTACCACTATACATTTGGCTTTTCTAAATGGTACCAATGATTGTTTTGAACTTTCAAAAGTGGTAACACTGAACTATTGACTTCATCCATGTTGTAACACTCTGTTAGCTATCTGTTAGTCAAACGTTATAATCAGTGGTACCACTTGAAAAAACCAATTCTATAGCGGTACAATCAAGAATTTCCCTATATATAATTTTCATAAATCGACTAATTTTAATATTGATTAAAATCTTTAAAATAATAAGATTAAAATCAATTAATATTTATCTAGTTTCTATATAGTAACCCAGTAAGTCAGTAATCCCTATCTTTTCTTTTTGATTATAATTTATTTAAATATGAATTATTTTCATATATATAAATTATGATTATTTGAACAAATAATATTTATTTATTTATTTATTTATATATTTCATTAGTTTCATGATATAAGAACTTTAAATATGATATAAAATTGAAAATTAAGATGCTACCCCTCTAATTGTTCCACATTGATGTCAGTGGTATAAAAAAATATGATTTGTTGCACAAAATTAAGGAAATGCAACTTTCAAAGAAGTTTGAATACCCATAAAATATGGAAAGTTACTTACCCACCCCATTGTTATTTGTACTTCCTATGTATTTAAATTTTATATGATTAACCAAACAATTTTATACACTTCCTGTTAATTTTAAAAAGCAAGGAAATGATAATTCCTCTAGGAAATTAATTCATATATGCAACCAAACAAGTACTAATTCTCGGTAATTACTTTCTGGTTTTGCTAATAAATTACTAAATACAGAAGTTATGTTTAATTTTTAATAATTTTAAACATGAAGATTTTAAATAATAATAAAATGTGTAGATATAGTATAATACCGTATTGTATATCATATTTAATATTGAAAAAAACTATAAAATGTGAGCAAACAGTCAAACATGTCTTAAATTTATCAAGAGTAACGTTTGATTAACGTTCAACTAACGGAGTGTTACCATGTGGATGAAATCAATAATCCAGTATTACCACTTGAAATTTCAAAACAATCATGAATACCATTTGAAAAAGCCAAATATACGGTGGGACTATTAGGAATTTCCCAAAATAAAAAAACCTATATAGTTTTACGTATGAAAATATTCTTTATACTTTGGTTAAAATCCAACAACATTATCATATTTGATAAAGTTAATATTATCTATGTACAATTTATAATAAAATAAATTAATAAAATTACCTAAACATATACTAACTAATTTTTTTTATTTTTAACTACAAGTGGTTTTAATTTATAAGTAATTTTATTTAGCAGAAAAAAAAGTCGCAAGTAATTTTTTCAAATTTAACGAAATAGGAGATTTTATCGGTAGAAATCTTTGTAACGATGTATCAAAGGGTTGAGATCAACTCTGAGTTCTGTATTCCCAAATTTCTGTTATCAAATTAGCTTGCTGGTTACAAAATTGTGAAACAAGTATAGGGATCCTTTATATTATATTATTATTATTATATATATAATAGCAGGACAAGTGTTTGTTACGGGTCATTTTATTCTTCAAAAAGCACGAGTCATTTTATTGAATGTAAATATATATTTACCCTTTCTTTTTTCTTCTGGTAACATTGATTGGCAAACAATTTGAGGTCCAAACATGGTTGTAGAAGAATGAAATGTTAAGAAATTTAGAGAGAAAGAGAACGAAGAAATTTAGAGAGAAAGAGAACGAAGAAGACGAAGTTGCAGAGAGAGAATTAGAGGTTTTAGAGCTTTTGAGAGTAAAAGAATTTTAGAAGAAGTAAAGAGTGAGAGTGAATTTACTGTTTATATTTATATGAAATGAAAAAGAAACTGTCAAGAAAGAATTTTAATCGATTAAATTGACATTTGTATGCTTAATCCATTCCCTTTTGACAGTAACTCCTGCGCTAGAATTCACAAACACTCTTGACAGTAACATTAGCGGTTAGAGAATAAATAAATAAATAAATAATAACCCTAATTTAACTGTTGACAGTATGTTATGCAGGGATTTTAGAAAATTATACTGTCAATGAATACTGACAGTAAGTTATTGACAGAAAGTTTTAGTCCCGCATACTATGCTGTCAAGACTCCTTCAAGTGATCGACAGTAACTTATCACAATATGACAATATAGATAAACTATACTGTAAAGACACTTGATAGTACTTTTTATTAACATCGTATGAGATAAATTACTTAAAAACAAATTAGTTAATTTCTCAGTAAATTTTCATCATGTGTAACCACTGTGATAGAAATCAAAACACCTTAATATGCCATTAATTCACAGTGAATTTCAATTAATTAATATATTTTCCCAGTCGTACAAGTAGAAGGGGGGGTTGAATACTTGTATGTCTTTTCTGCCCGATTTAAAATCAAATTAAGAACAAACTCAAACACAAAAATATGAATAAGTACTGTTTTGTATTATCGATTTGTGAATACAAAACTCTCCTAGGGTGTACACAAACCCTAGCAGCTTCTCTGTGTTTATCACAGCAACTCTCTATTTCTATGCTCTCACAAAATTTCACTCAGATGATTATGTCTCGACTTCCACACCTTTACAATTAGGTTACATTGAGTTTATATAGAGAGCTGCCTATCAACTAATAACAGAAAGATAAATTACAATAGGAATAGAATTCCTAATTATTAGTTGACAGTTTCCTTCTAAAATTCTCTTTCTTTCCCATAGCATATCTGCAATATATTTATCTTGATCTTCGAAGACTTTCCATTCCTGTGATCTTCTTCCAAATTTATCCTCAACTGTATAGACTCTGAAATCTTCAGACTCTGATGATCTTCAGACTCTGATCACATGTAGACTCTGATAGATCACAGACTCTGATAGTCTATAGACTCTGATCACCTTCCAGACTCTGATCTTCATGCAGACTCTGGTTTCACTTTCTATAGAAATTCTTCTAAGTACAAGTAACATGAATGTTGACTATCTAGACTCTGATTATTCATTTCAGAGACTAGAAAGACTTATTACAGATAAACTAATCTAGACCCTGTTCTAGTATTTTGTACATCATCAAATGAATATATCCCTAACAATCTCCCCCTATTTATGCTTTATAAAATGTAAGCATAAATCAAGGTTTGATGATGTCAAAACTAAAGAATAAAATTAATAATCTAGAACAGTATAAAAGAATTAAAAAAGAAAAAGAATTACTTCTCATTTAATCTTCTCAAAGGCTGGATTGTTCTTCAAAAATGAATTTAGCATATTTTCTTCCACAATTGCAAGAGCTTCACCAACAAACTTCTTTAATTTCTTCATTTCTTCATTTGAAATTTTAATTTGACAGTAAGCTGCTCTCAGATCATTTGCACTGCTTTCTTGATCTTTTAAGTCCTTCAACATCAGAACACTAACTTTCCCACTCATAGGCTGAAACCCAAAGTAATGACCCACACCTTCTTGAAATTTAATCTGTTTTTCCTCCAATGGCATGACTTGATCATTTCCCTCAGTATCAACATATTTTGAAGAAAATTTGCCCATTTGTCGATTTGCCTGTCTGTGCAAAATCAGCTTCCTATCAATCTCCTTGAACCATTTGTGTGTGACAGCTTCTTTGCTCTTGTTAACTTCATAAGCAATTTGAAGTAGGAATCTAATATACTGTAGTTCCTCAGCCTGTTTGAAAAAGATAAAATTTGACTGACTAATCCATCTTACACTTCCACCTTCTAAGAAGTAAACCAGCATCTCATTCTTCACCTTTTCTGTACCTCCCTGACCTCCTTGTATCTTCTTTTCAAAAACATTATACACAATTTGAGCAGACACCACTTTATTTAAGTGCTTCTGAGTGATCTTCTCAAACTGCCTATCTGTCAAGGATTGAGGATCCCTGGTTAGAGTAGATGTTCTGTCAATGTCAGATTCTTCAAATCCTCCAAGACCTATCTTCTTTTTAGCTCTAAGTTGCAGATTTGATTGACTGCACTTCCAGTATGAAGGTTCTTGAGTTTGATCAGAGTCTGACTTCTTTCTTTGCTTATCAGAGTCTGACTTAGACTCTGATTTCCCATGTCTAGTCCCTGACTGATGTGTTGGAGTTCTTACTACTCCAGATTGCTTTTGTTGCACACCATCAGGACCCTTAGAACCATGAGAACTATCTCCATCATCACCATCTCTCCTCCTTTTAACTCCCCTTGATTTATTCTTGCATCCCTCATCCTTATGTCTCCTGGAGGACTCACCTTGCTTCACCGTCTCCCCCTTTTTGACATCATCATTACTGGTGACAGCCAAAAGAATCTGCTCAAGAACTGTGGAGATATTTGCCTGGGCTGCAATAACTGAATCAACCTTAGTGGTCAAAGCAGAAACTGTAGTTTGAAGAGAGGCTTGAGTGGTAGAGATAGCAGCCAGAGCATCTTTAAAAGCGACCTCTTTGGATAATTGAAGGGAGTGAATTCTGTCAAATCTTGTATTGAGAAGAGAAGTGATATTATCAACACCAGTGAGCTTTGTTTTAATATGAGAAATGTCCTGGACCACACTGGATAATTGAGCAGCAACATCAGGCAGCTTAGCTTTAACAGCTCCATCTAAGACATGATCTTCGTCACCAGGATAGTAACCATGTTCCTGTTGAAAAGATTTTTTCTGAAAAGCTGGAAGCCTCTCAGATTGATGAATTGCCAAAATGCAAGCAAAAGAATCTTTATCTGTTATTCCCCTTTGCTGTGCAGACTCCCAAGATTGGGGAAACACCTGATCAAAATATACAAAGGAGGGTAGAGCTGGATCATCATCTTCAGAAGAGCACTCCTCAGGCGCAATCTTTGTAATTAGAGGGGTAGACTCTGGTGGTGTAGACTCCGAAACTGCAAACGGGACTATAGACCCTGACTCCTCCTGAGAGTTATCAGAGACTGTAGACTCTGGAAGTCTAGCCCTTATAGGCATGATTAACAGAGGTTCTTCTGACTTCAAATTCGCAGCCTCAGGTGAAATGACAGGGTTTTCCACCATAGCCTCCATGACTCTATCTGCTCTCCTTGCTAGAGAATCCACCAAATGTAGTTGTGGTCTCTGAGTAAATGATTTCTGAGCAGCAAGAGCCTCCTCCTTCTTTCCAATCTGCACAATCAAATAGTGTGAATTTTCATCCATCCCCTGCTCCAACTCATTGGACCAACTTTGTGGAAAATCTTGATCCCAATAAGTAAAGCTAGGTTCAGGATACCCTAATCTCTCATGCTCACAGTGGGGTTGGGCACCCACTTTCTCAAACTCACTCAGGCTCTTTACAGCCTTTTCTACCTCTCCTTTTGCCTGGTCCAGTGCCAGCCTCTCAGATATTTTTTCACTCAATGTGGAGGGTGCACTCAATAATCCTACAGAAAAGGGGTTGAGAGATAAGAGTTGTGCTTCAATACCTGAACCACCTTGATGGAGGGGAACCCCTTCAAATGTCTGAAGGCTAGGGGTTTCCATCAAGGGGTGAGCATCAACAGATCCTGAACCCGTACAAGCATCTTCTCTCTTTTCAGAGTCTGTTGGCTCCAGTATTCCAGTCTCAGGGTCTACTCTAGACTCTGACAGCTTCAGTATGACTTCATTAGAAGCCAGAGTCTGAGTGTTGCCATCTTGGACTGTTTGTGCATGAGACTCCCCCTCAAGGTGGATAGACTCTGACAGAAAAGATTGGGAAATTTCTTCATGAGCATCCATCAGAGTCTGTCCTCCCATATCACTGGGGTTCTCATCAGCTGTTTGGTGAGTTGTCAAGGAGGGCCTAACAGCATACTCCCCTGCCCCAACTATCACCCAACCTCTGACTAGGTGGTTCTTGTGTGGGTGAGGCAGACTGAGCATCTTTATCACTAGTCACCACTGGTGCACTAGTCCCATCCTCCAACTGCCTTGCACCACCTGCTACCTCCTGTTGTTCTTCAAGAATAAATGCATCCAACTTGTGATGAAAGGCCCTGAGATGGATTGCATTGATCGCCTGGGCATCTGTGAGATTGAAGAGGTCCTGCAGTTCCCTTCTTACTCTTTGAAAATATGTGCCCTTAAATTGATCCAGTCTACTTTGGTAGGTTGGATAGATGTATTTGTTGGCAATTGTACCTATATGATGGACAAGATAGTCAGCCACCTGTCTTGACAGAGGTTGAATTTGAGAGATCCAATGAATGGCTGTCCTGTAGGTAACTCCATTATCCCAAATTGCTTCATAGTTAAAAACTGGTTGCTCAATCTCAGTTTCCAACTCAACAACAGACTCTGAGGCTCTCCTTTTGTGGACCTTAAGTTTTTTAGGCTTCTTTGTAAGTTGCTGTTCAGAGTCTGGCACACCTAGTGCTTTGAGAACTACATTTGTTCTGCCTTCTATGAGCCCAGCTGCTTGTTCTTGGAATGAAGAGTTGAATAGGTAGCTATAAAGATTTTTGACCACATCCTGTGCAGACATTTGTAGCTCCTGTTCCATTCTCTTCCTTAGGGCTTCATAGGTTGAAAGAAAATCCAAGACTTGAGATTTAGTCTGATATTGCTCTGGATCTTCAACTGATTCCACCAAAGGATATAAGAATATCAGTGCCTCATCACTTGGAGTAATGATCTCATCAATTAGGCACGAGGCTGCATCCAATGGCATTCCTTCCCAAAATGTGTCATGATCAGAGTCTAAAGGCAGTCTAGACTCTGACTCAACATTAGACTCTGGTTCAGGTGTTTTCTTGATTTCAGAGTCTGGCTCTGCAGGAGCCTTGGGAGCATCTGTTTCCTGCAAAACAGGGTTAGTACTAATAACAGGCTTGTGTGTGTGTGCAGAATAAGCCTTCCTTAACCTTCTGTACTTCTTAGCAAAAGATTTCTCAGGAGACTCAATATGAGAATCCTGAGGTGCTTCCCTAGGTTTTTCAGAGTCTGTAGCCTTTTGAGAGTCTACAGACATGGCTTGAAGGTTAGAATCAAGTGTATCATGACCTTCCTTTAGCAAAGAAAGTCCTTCAACAACTTGCTTCTCTAGTGGATTGAGCTCCTCATCACTGTGCTCATCTATAAGCCTAGATTGAATCAATTTTCTTCTCTTTACAACTGGTGCCTGTTGAGAGACACCAGAGGTTGGTTTCTTTTTGGATTTTGGTTTGGAAGATTGTATAATTGAAGGGGATTGGGTGACTTGGGTAGGTGCAGGGGGACTCTCCATTACTTGTGCCTGCACCCTTTCACCACCAAAAAATGAAGCATTGTAGATAGAAGGTTTGTAGGATGAGAGTTTTACCTGCATTACCTGTGGATATGTCATTGCAGGTAGACTCTTCTTTTTGTCATCAATTCTCTTAATGTCAGAGAATATCCTCCTTTGCTGTTTGTATGCCTGCACACAGCAATCATCTGCCAACTTGTTTGACATGTCAAGAATGAAGTGATTGAGGAGAATCATAAGAAATCTATGATAGTAGACTTTCTTTCTCCCCTCATGCACATTATTTAATTTTGCTCCCATTTGAGTGAGCAACATATCACCAATGTTGATTATTCTATCAAATAGGAGACTATGACCAATTTGATAAGTAATAGCAGTAATAGCATCAAATCCACTACACTTACCAGTAAAACACTTAGCAATTTGATCGAAGAAAAATGACCATTCTTTCCTTAAGTAAGGCCTAGTTATCTTGCTCATGTTATCTAAGCTAGCAGAATAACCTATTGCCTTAAACATGCTTTTAATGTCATCATCAGATACAATTTCATCAAAAGTAGACTTAACAGGCAGTTTAAACACAGAATTAAGCACATCTGCAGTGACATCAAATGTAGTCGAACCAAAGGTAAACATTATTTTACCTGGTTGATCCTGAGAAGGATCAACTACTTTTGCAGTGCTCCATGCTTGTGATACAGCATCCATGTGAATGACTGGTGATGCCTTGAGAATGTAGTGTAGCTCGGATTGCTCCAAGAAATCCATCACAGGATAGTAGTCAGCGTCTACCCCTTTTCTTTCTCCAAGAGCAGCAACATGATTTGTGGTCATGAACTCGAAATCCCCAAATGTGAACGCAATCGCCTTGGGTCCTCTCATGACAGTAGAAACGGCAGCCATTAAAGTTGTTAAGTTGAAAGTGATGGAGAAGCTTGAAGAATTTAGCTAGGGTTCGTAAAAAGCTCTGTGAATATTTTTGCCTTAGAAATCAATTGTAATAAACAAGTGAGTAAATTGTATGAAAAATTCTATTTTGTTCAAGTTGCATACAATACACACGAGTCTACAGCCTGTATCCGGTCAAAAAAATAACTGTTACCGCCTATTTCAAGTCATTTGAACATTTTAAATGCAATCAGAGTCTGCAGGCGCGAATTTTAACCGTTTCAGAGTCTAGGCAATAATTTTCTCAGAGTCTACTGACTTTCAGAGTCTACAGACTCGTCAGAGTCTAGACTCTGTCAAGGTAAAATACCAAACAAAATGTTGCACTTACAATTAATCACGGTGTGTTAAGACAGGGACTATAATTAAAGTACATACCTTGCTTCTTTAATTTTGATCACTTACATATTTAACATACCTAATTCACCTACCAGTTTGAGAAAGGTAGATTCATCAAGTGGTTTTGTCAAAATGTCTGCAATCTGTCTGTCAGTTGGAACATAGTGAAGTGTCACAGTACCATTTTCAACATGTTCTCTAATAAAGTGATACCTGACATCAATGTGCTTTGTTCTGGAGTGTTGGACTGGATTCTCTGCAATTTTAATAGCACTAGTATTATCACAATACATAGGAATATTTGAGAATGTTAGTCCATAATCAAGTAATTGATTTCTCATCCACAGGATTTGAGCACAGCAACTTCCAGCTGCAATGTATTCAGCCTCAGCTGTTGAGGTTGATACAGTCTGTTGTTTCTTGCTAAACCAAGAAATTAATCTGTTGCCAAGAAACTGGCATTGTCCTGTTGTGCTTTTCCTGTCTACTTTGCATCCTGCATAGTCAGAATCTGAATAACCAATTAGTGAAAAATCTGACTCTCTAGGATACCAAAGTCCAAGAGTTTGTGCCCCCTTGAGATATCTAAAAATTCTTTTCACAGCTATTAAATGTGATTCTCTAGGGTCAGCTTGAAATCTAGCACATAGACAAGTTGCAAACATTATGTCTGGTCTACTAGCAGTTAAATATAACAATGAGCCAATCATACCTCTGTAGCTAGTGTTGTTAACTTTCTTACCCTTTGGGTCAGAGTCTAGCTTTGTGGCAGTTGACATGGGAGTTTTAGCAGTTGCAGAGTCTTGCATATCAAACTTCTTCAACAGTTCTCTTACATACTTTGTTTGATTGATGAAAATTCCATCATCATTCTGTTTGACTTGAAGCCCCAAAAAGAAGTTTAATTCTCCCATCATACTCATTTCATAATTTGACTGCATTAGTTGACTAAACTTTTCACAGAGTTTATCATTAGTAGATCCAAATATAATATCATCAACATAAATTTGGACAAGCAAAATATTACATTTACATTTTCTAATAAAGAGAGTTTTGTCAATGGTACCTCTTATGAAATCATTTTCCAGAAGAAATTTTGAAAGAGTTTCATACCATGCTCTAGGTGCTTGCTTCAATCCATATAGTGCCTTGTCTAACCTGTAAACATGATCAGGAAACTTTGGATCAACAAATCCTGGTGGTTGCTCCACATAGACTTCTTCTTCCAATTCTCCATTTAAGAAGGCACTTTTCACATCCATCTGATACACCTTGAATTTTGAATGAGCTGCAAAGGCAAGAAACATTCTGATAGCTTCCAATCTTGCTACTGGTGCAAAAGTTTCATCATAGTCAATTCCTTCCTCCTGTGAATATCCTTTTGCAACTAGCCTTGCTTTATTTCTTACTACAGTTCCATTCTCATCAAGTTTATTTCTATACACCCATTTTGCACCAACCACTGATCTATTTCTAGGTCTTGGTACAAGTTTCCACACTTTATTTCTCTCAAATTCATTCAATTCTTCTTGCATTGCAATAATCCAATCAGGGTCTTGCAAGGCTTCCTCAATTTTCTTGGGTTCATTCTTTGAGAGAAAACAGCTATAAAGACATTCATTTTGAGTGGTTGTTCTTATTTGTACACCACTCTCAGGGTCACCAATTATTAAGTCAGGAGTGTGATCCCTTGTCCATTTTCTAGCTGGTGGAAGATTGGTTCTTGAACTTGAAGCTCCCCCTAAGTCATTTGCATCTTCTGTATTTGAGTGAAATTCAAATGAAGAGGCTCCCCCTAAATTGCTTGACTCTGACAAGGCTTCAGAGTTGCTTGACCCAGACCCTGATGAGTTAGACTCTGTCTGTCTAGACTCTGTCTGGGTAGACCCTGACCTGTTAGACTCTGAATTATTTGGAGTTGAATTTTCTGACTCCCCCTCAGAGTGTGCAGATTCCTGTGTTGGTTCAGGAGTTGTTTGAGGGTCTTCATCCTCTTCTTCTTCATTTATCTCAGAACTTTTTAGATTTTCAAATTCCAGTGTAGTAGACTCTGACTCATCCTGCAATCCTGTAAATTTTTTATCATCAAATGCAACATGAATAGATTCCATAACAATTTTGGTTCTGAGATTAAACACTCTGAATGCTTTTGTGTTTGATGCATATCCAAGAAAGATTGATTCATCTGCCTTGGCTTCGAATTTGCTTAGATTTTCAGGATGTACTTTCAGTACATAACACTTGCATCCAAATATGTGAAAGTGTTTTACACTTGGCTTATTGTCCTTTATCATTTCATAGGAAGTCTTTCCATGCATGTTTATTAGAGTGCAGTTTTGAGTGAAACATGCTGTATTGACTGCCTCAGCCCAAAAATATACTGGCAGCTTAGACTCTACCAACATTGTTCTGGCAGCTTCTATGAGTGTCCTATTCTTTCTTTCCACAACTCCATTTTGTTGAGGAGTTCCTGGCGCAGAAAATTGTTGAGTAATTCCCTTTGATGCACAGTGGTTCTCCATGATTGAATTCTTGAATTCAGTACCATTGTCACTCCTCAGAATTCTTACTATTTTCTTTGATTTTCTTTCCAGAAAAGTGATATGATCTATTATGTGTTGAGAAGCTTCATCCTTTGAATGTAGAAAGAACACCCATGTGAATCTTGTAAAATCATCTACAATAACAAGAGTATATTTATTTTTGTTAATTGACATAACATTTACTGGACCAAATAAATCAAGATGTAGTAAATAAAAGGGTTCAGAAATGGTATTTATTGTCTTGCTCTTGAAGGATGATTTCCTTTGTTTTCCAAGTTGACATGCTTCACAAAGTCCATCTTGTACAAAATCAACATGTGGTAATCCTCTTACAAGATTCTGTTTAACCAACTTGTTGAGTGTTTTGAAGTTGATGTGTGACAGTTTCTTGTGCCATTTCCAGCTTTCTTCAGTTGAGGCCTTGCTGTATAGACATGTGACTTCACTGTTTGTGCAATCCTCCAAGCTGGCTTCATAGATGTTAACATGTCTGTTTCCTTTGAAAACCACAATGCCTGTTTCTTTGTGAGTTACAAGACACTCTTTGTTGTCAAAGCCAGTATGGTAACCTTTGTCTCCAAGTTGACTTATGCTTATTAAATTGTGCCTTAAGCCATCAACTAGAGCTACTTGTTCAATGATGACATTCCCAAGTACAATCTTGCCATAGCCCAGTGTTTGTCCTTTGTTGCCATCTCCAAATGATACTTCTGGGCCAGCCATTTCCTCAAAGTCTGTAAGCAGGGATTTCTTTCCAGTCATATGTCCTGAGCATCCACTGTCCAGGATTAGGGTTACTTTCTTTACCCTAGCTCCCTGCATACATAAAGCAACTAGTTAGATGTTTTGAGGACCCAAACAGTTTTGGATCCTTTTCTACTATTTTTAGGAGAAACAGGCTTAATAATTTTCACCTTTGGCTTACCTGTCTCTTTTGTTGCTCTAGACTGTGGTGGAGTCTTATCAGTGTCATACCAACTTTTATCAATAGAAGATTTTAGCTCATAAAAATTGTAATACAAATCATGATAGTCCCTACACATATATATAGAATGAAATATGCTACCACAGTGATAACAAGGTTTCTGTGGTATGTAGTGACTTTTCAGAGTCTGAGAAGGACTAGACTCTGATTTCTTCTCAATCTTTGCTTTACAATCTATAGCCAAATGGTTGTGGTTGCCACATCTATAACACTTCTTTCTAGGAGCATTAGGATCCTTTTGGTAATTGTTTGCCTTATTAATTCCTTCCTTACCATTCCTATTTCTCCTAGTTTTGGTAGACTCTGATAAGTTCTCTAGCCTTTCTTTTAATTTTGACTTAGACAAGTACCCTATATTAATATTTTTCTTAGCGTTATTTGCTCCTGTTTCATCTGTCTTTTTGTTATCAACAGGGGGACTAATGACAGATGAGTTTGTGGTTTCAGATTTTTCTTTAGGTGTCACAAACTTAACAGGAACAAATGTACTTTTGTCTTTAGTCTTATTAACTTGGCTAGCTTCTTCACTGTTATCATTCTCAACAATAGGTCTTTTGTCTTGACTCTTGTCATAGCCTAGACCAGCAGTTTGACACACATTTTGATTATTGAGAATTTCTTGAACTTTTCTACCAGAGTCTGTCCAAACTTTAAACTTAAGCCTTTCTTCTTCTAGTTCTTTCCTAACATAGTCATAGGCTTTCAAAATTTCAGTGTAGTTATGACTATATTTCTCAGAATCCTTTTTGTATTGTTCCATTAATAATAACTCAGATTCTACATGACAATTCCTTTTAGTTAAGGCTAAATTTTCTTCTCTCAACCTTTCACTTTCACTAGTGAGAGACCTACATGTTGTCATAATTTTATTAACCTCACTTTTCACAATCTCTATGCCATCAGAGTCTAAATTAATTAAGGATTCAGGAGTAAAGATTGATACCTGAGTTTTAGGAGATGAGGGTTCTTTGGGAGACTGTGATTTTCTTGAGGAGGATGCCATTAGTGCTAGATTTTCATAATCAATTTCATCCTCTGAGCTTGAGTCTGCCCAGTCCTTTCCAGTTGATAGAAGTGCTTTTCCTTTTCCTTGACTTTTTGACTTTCTGCATTCACTAGCAAAGTGGCCCAATATTCCACAGTTGAAACATTTGACCTTTGCTTTGTCAAGTTTGATTATTGTACTCTTGCTCTTCTCAACCTTCTCATCTTCCTTCTTGAATGATGGCCTTTTGCTAAATTTGCCAGTTCTTTTGTTGAATTTCATTCTTTTGAAATTTTTAGCAAACATAGCCATTATTTGACTAAGATCAACCTCTTCATCAGAATCAGAGTCTGTGTCAGTAGACTCTGACTCCACAGCAGCTTTACCCTTCTTCCTTGAATCCTTGATTCTAGCTTCTGTGGGTTGTTCCTGTTGTTCTTTCTCAGACTCCAGTAAGAGTGCCACAGATTTTGTCTTCACAGACTTCTTATTCTTCCTCTGTTGCATCTCCAAATCATATGTCTTGAGTCTGCCATACAATTCTTCTAGAGTTAGTTCATCCAAATCTCTAGCTTCTCTTATGGCTGTACTCTTATTGTCCCATTCTTCAGGAAGTGCTCTCAGAAACTTGGTATTCGTATCTTCAGAATCATAAACCTTACCAAGCATGGCCATCTCATTCAAAAGTTTTGTAAACCTATCATACATCTCAGTGATAGATTCTCCAGATTTTGCTTCAAAGTACTCATACTCTTGAATGAGCAAAGACCTAGCATTCTTCTTGACATCTTTAGTCCCTTGACAGTGCACCTCAAGTTTTGTCCACATCTCCTTAGCAGTCTTGCATGATATGACACAGTTAGTTAGAACAGAATCTAAACTGTTAAAGAGAATGTTCTTTACTTTTGCCTCCTTAAGGACATTTTCTTTGTCCTCTTTTGTCCATTCAGCCTTTGGTTTCTCAACGAGGTGTTCTTCAGTTATTTTGCCTTCCTCATTGATTTGAGGCACAATTTTTAAGGGCACAAAGGGTCCTTCATTAATCCTGTCAAGATAGTCAGGGTCTGTTGCTTCCAGATGGTGCAGCATCTTAACCTTCCAGTGGGTGAACTCGTTTCTCTTAAGCATAGGAATCTTAGAATTGCCATCTTTGTTTCCAGACATCTTTGATCGATTTTAAACGTTAGGCTCTGATACCAATTGTTTTCCCAGTCGTACAAGTAGAAGGGGGGTTGAATACTTGTATGTCTTTTCTGCCCGATTTAAAATCAAATTAAGAACAAACTCAAACACAAAAATATGAATAAGTACTGTTTTGTATTATCGATTTGTGAATACAAAACTCTCCTAGGGTGTACACAAACCCTAGCAGCTTCTCTGTGTTTATCACAGCAACTCTCTATTTCTATGCTCTCACAAAATTTCACTCAGATGATTATGTCTCGACTTCCACACCTTTACAATTAGGTTACATTGAGTTTATATAGAGAGCTGCCTATCAACTAATAACAGAAAGATAAATTACAATAGGAATAGAATTCCTAATTATTAGTTGACAGTTTCCTTCTAAAATTCTCTTTCTTTCCCATAGCATATCTGCAATATATTTATCTTGATCTTCGAAGACTTTCCATTCCTGTGATCTTCTTCCAAATTTATCCTCAACTGTATAGACTCTGAAATCTTCAGACTCTGATGATCTTCAGACTCTGATCACATGTAGACTCTGATAGATCACAGACTCTGATAGTCTATAGACTCTGATCACCTTCCAGACTCTGATCTTCATGCAGACTCTGGTTTCACTTTCTATAGAAATTCTTCTAAGTACAAGTAACATGAATGTTGACTATCTAGACTCTGATTATTCATTTCAGAGACTAGAAAGACTTATTACAGATAAACTAATCTAGACCCTGTTCTAGTATTTTGTACATCATCAAATGAATATATCCCTAACATAATATTTTTGATCACTAAATCAACTTGCTACAGAAATACATTAACATGATAAATTTAACATACCCAATTCACTCACTAGCCTGTTGAATGTCTTTTCATCCAATGATTTGGTGAAAATGTCTGCAAGTTGCTTCTCTATGGGCATATAAATTAGCTTGATTTTGTCGTGCTCCACATGCTCTCTAATGAAGTGATGTCTGATGTCAATATGCTTAGTCTTGGAGTGTTGAACATGATTTTCAGAAATGGCTATTGCACTAGTGTTGTCACAGAAGATAGGAATCCCTTGCAATGCCAAGCCATAATCCAATAATTGATTTCTCATCCAAAGTAACTGATCATAACAACTACCAGCTACAATATATTCATCCTCTACAATTGAATTTAACACAAAATGCTTCTTCTTGCTAAACCATGAAACTAATCTTTCTCCCAGAAACTAACAGCTTCCTGTTGTACTCTTCCTGTCAATTCTACATCGAGCATAGTCTGAATCTGAGTAACCAATCAAGTCAAAACCAGATTCTTTAGGATACCAAAGGCCTAAATCTTGAGTGCCTTTCAAGTATCTAAAGATTCTTTTAACTTCCATCAAATGTGACTCTTTTGGATCAGACTGAAACCTTTCACACAGACCTGTAGCAAACATAAAGTCAGGCCTATTAGCAGTTAGATAGAGGAGAGAACCAATCATTCATCTATACATCTTTTTGTCCACCTGCTTTCCTTTTGAATCCTTGTCTAGTTGAGTTACTATTAAGATTGAAGTCTTTGCAGGTGATGAGTCTTCCATATCAAATCTTCTCAAAAGATCTTTGACATATTTGGTTTGGTAAATGAATATTCCATCTTTGTTTTGATTGACTTCAAGTCTAAGAAAGAATACTAATTAACCCATCATGCACATTTCATATTTATTCTGCATTAACTCAGAGAATTCTTTGCACAATTCTTCATTTGTTGAGCCAAAAATGATGTCATCTAAATAGATTTGGACTAGAATGATATCTTTTCCATGCTTTTTATAGAACAGAGTCTTGTCCACAATCCCTCTTGTGAAGTTATTCTCAAGGAGAAACTTGGAAAATGTGTCATACCAGGCCCTTGGAGCTTTCTTTAGACCATACAATGCTTTAAGAAATTTGTATACAAAATTTTGCATCTTTGGATCTTCAAAGCTTGATGGTTGTTTAACATAAACTTCTTGTTTTTCCTGTTGCCCTGCAAGCAAGATTTTAAAGTTGCTTTTGGTACCCAATTCTTATTGGGTCCATCTGACTTAGCTAAATCACAGTTTAAGATAGAATCAATTGGTTTACTTTCATTAGCTTTGAGCATGACTCCTGTGGCCACCCATTTAGATTTGATCATTGGTTTTGGATTTTTGTTCCTGGCTGGCTTACCTATCCTAACTTTAGGAGGACTTGAAGTCTTTTTCTTTTTAGTTTTGACAGAATTATGCAGGTATACATTGTTGGAAACAATAGACATGTTAAAGCAGATACTCAGCATGTTTAACTTACATGGCATGCAATCAATATTTCCACAATGAGATACTTGTCTATCAATCAAGGGAATACAATGCAAATTTTCATTAACAGATGTAACATGTTTCACTTTAGACTTACTTTTGATACAAGCATGAGTTAAATGACTAGAAGACCCATAGTTGTTACACAATTTTCTAGGAGTATTAGGAATGTAACCATAATCATTCTTCTTATTTATTCCTAACTTCCCATTTATGTTCTTCTTGGTCTTCATGACAATAGGTTTAGAAGTTACTGTCTTACTGGTGTTGACAGTAAGTTTAGATGGAACTGTCTTGACAGTATGATTTGATCTTATTGTCTTAACAACAGCTTCTGAATTTACTATCTTGTTAGTATTGACAACATCTTTTAGACCCTGAGTACTGGCAAGGGTAAAAATAATTGTCTTGGAGATTTTGACAGTATCTTCTGTCCTAAGGGTTTTTGTGACACTATCATTATCCTCGTCATCTAGAATTTGTTAAAAATTAGAGATTCCTCATCAAATTCAAACTCAGCCTTTTTAAACATGGGATTCTTGATTTTCTAAGTATAGAGGGTCTGATAGTAGGTTTGTCAAAAGTAGTGTCTTTCTCTACCACATGTTTCTTACCATTTTTCTTCTCATAGTTAAAGCCTATACCTACCTTTTGATTTTCAGTATTATCAACATGGTATGATTTTAACAGTGAAGAAGATTTTTTCTAGGATTTGATTTTAAGCTCATTTTCAGTAATATGTTTTCTGAGAAATTCCTCAATTTGAGAAACACAAACTACCTTATTCTTAAGAATCTCATTTTCTTGTTGTAAGGACTCAAAAGCATTCTGTCTAAGCTCTAGTTCTTCATTCTTACATTTTAATGATTCATTAGCATTAGTCAGTTTGACAATCTCTTCATTAGCAGCTAGCATATTTGTAAGAATATTAAAGATTTCAGAACTTAAACTTTCAACAGTTTTCTTGTATTAAGATGTAGTCATATCAATAGTTGTAAGAAAAGATACATGTCTTGATGAAATATGTGACTCTTCTCCAGAGTTTGCCATTAGAACTAGGTTCATATAGTCTTCATCCTCTTCATCATCAAATTCCTCCCATCATCTACCTTCAGCTACAAATGCCTTACCTTGTTGCTTTTTGAGCAAGGCATCATACTTTGCCTTGAGTTTCTCATAGTCATTGTTATTTCTTCTCACTTACTTTGGCTTTTTGCATTCAGTTGTAAAATGACCCATATCATTATAGTTGTAGCATCTTATCTTTGATCTATCCACCATACTTGTCTTGTATCCACCTTTGCTACTTCCTCCAAGTTTTGATGTGTTTCCTTTGTTGAACTTGGAACTTTGAGCTTTGGGTTTGAAAGACCCGTTCTTCTTGAATCTGAGGTTTGAGAACTTCCTTGCCATGTAGGCCATGGTTTTGTTTTCTATATTGTCAAGTTCCTCTATCCTTGAGTTCAAGAGTAACACTTTCATCTTCATCAGTAACATTTTCAATTTTGATTTGTTGTTAATATTGAGACTCTTGAAACTGCAATATTTATTTGATACAGAGCTACTAGAGCATTTGAGGCGTTGGCCAACTTCCCTCTTTGGCCAGACTGAATAGCTCTCTTTTGTAACAACTCTAGCTCATAGGTTTTGAGAATGTCATATAAAGTTTCAAGAGAAACTTTTGATATATCCCTTTCTTCTCTTATGGTAGTAACCTTGTGCTACAGATGGTCAGGAAGTGTCAACATGAATTTCATGTTTACTTCCTTCTTGTCATAAAACTTTCCATGTAGCTGCAAGTTATTTATCAATCTGTTGAATCTCTCAAACATCTCAGTCAACCCTTCATTTGACTTGGTCATAAAAGCCTCATACTGAGACACCGTGATTTATCTTTGATTGTCTTTTACCTCCTATGTTCCTTCACACAGTATCTTAATGGTTTCCCATATTTGTTTGAAATTTGTGCAGTTAACAATGTTGTTGTACATAACATTGTCAAGTGCTTCAATAATTATGAACTGTAAACAATCATCCAAAAGTACTTTTTCTTTTTCAGTATCATTATACTCTGAAACCTTTTTAGGAACCTAGTGGGCAAGTATTGTCTCACCTTCCACTGTGGATTCAGGTACATATGATTGAGGGATAAAATGACCATTTTCTAAAATACTAGGATAAAGTGGGTTAGCTGTTTTTTGAATAACATCATTTTTCTTTTCCAGAGATTATAATGTTCTTTGTCAAAGGTATGTATTTTTATACTGCTTATTTTCTGTGTACTCATCTTGGATCTTTTCAGGTTAGATATGTTAAATCTGCCACTCTGATACCAGTTGTTAGATAAGATAAGTGTTGTAGAAGTGAGGGGTTGAATGCAACTTGATTAATTATGCAAGATTTTGCTAACAACAAATAAAAATCTTAATTAACAAGTTATATGAAATAACCAAACAAAGCAGATAAGATGAGACAGTGTTTAAACTTCAAAAATTAATTTTATTAATTTTTATTTTGCTACAACTTTCTAGAAAATAATTCCAGCTTCAATAGATACAATAACAATGAGTTTGCTAATGTTTCTATACTTGAGAAATTCTAGCTCATTTACATTTAAGAAAGTACTTGTGAGATATGTGTATTTATACTGAAACACATATCACACTTACAAGTGTACTTTCCCTTGTTCTTAGAACAAAGCTTGAAATATAAATTTTGCCTTTTTTATTCAAATTTGTCTTCATTCCATTTGTAGATAAAGCAGCTCTGAGATATACAGAAATTTTTGACTCTCTGAGCATGTTTTACGTTTTACTTGTATTCTCCCAAGTTGCAATAGTAGACTTGATAGACTAGATAATAATGTCAAAATCATTCTTTGTATTTTCACTAACTAGTCTGCTACCTGAAACAGACTGTCAGATTCACTAAAAATATATTGTCAACTTTTAGCTCTTCTGTGGTGACAGTATCTTTTGCTCCGCATACTTTGCTGTCAAGCTAGATAATCCATGAAACATACTGTGTCCAAAGCTGTTGTCAACTAATACTGTCATAGGCTTGAGTACTTGAAATGTTGTTGTCTGAGTTTTGAATCATGCCGTGCATGGACACTTAGTGAACTTCTACTACATGACTCATATATATTCTTTTGTACAAGACAGTAACTTTCAAATGTACTATCACCTAACTAATACTTGTGAAGTGTATTGTTTACAAGTGACTACTAATTATACTGTCAATATACATATGACAGTATGTTTTACTCAGTCTATTAATCTTAAACTAAGTACATTAGTTGATTACACCACAATCATTAACATAGTTAATATGAATATATAACATTACAATAAATTGATCTTTTTACGACTAATATAGAATCCTTCATAAATGAATTATTTACTATGGACAAAATCAGTCACTTTTAATTCATTTGAAAGTTTAAAATTAATTATAAATTACAATTTTGTCACAAATTCCAATTTCGTCACAATTTTACAATTAATGATAAATTAAAACATATGTTATAAATTTAAGTTGTTCATAAGTTCACAATTATTTATAAATTAAAACTTATGTCTCACGGTTAAATTATTTATATAAGATTAAATGTTAGATTACATATTTTATATCTGTGCTAATTAAACTAATGTTAGATTAATATTTAATCAAGAACTATTGCTAAGACTGACATTTTTAATTAGTTAGATACTTAAAAAATGATGCTAAAATTTTTAATTCAATTAATTTAAAATTTTGTTTATATCTATATGTTAATATCAAATTATAGATAAATTAAGGGGTACTATCAAATAAAATTATATTTATTTTAAAATTATATTCTTTAAGAGGAAATATATTTAATTTTAAAACTCAGTGAATAGGTAAAAAATCAATAATTATGTATATAATTATATACTTTATGGTAAACGGTTAAGGAAATGTAAACAATTGAATAAATTGTAAAAATTAACAACCTTATTACGGGTATAACTTTCAATTTTTTTATTTTGTTATAAAAAATGGTTGAGATAATTGAAAAATTGATAACTAAAAGATTAATTAAATTATAAAGTACATCGCATAAAAGAATTTTTTTGAAAAAAGATTAAAATAAATGATATAATAATTTGTCATGAATCATGGGCGTTGTTATTGGGATTTGGGCCTGAAATGACATCTACTCCATGTACTTAATTTTGAGATTTGGGCTTCTTCAAAAAAAATTGAGATTTAGAACTTACCAGAATGACATCTACCATGTACTTAATATTTGAATTTGGGTCTGACTTCTTAAGTCCTACTTAACCCTATATATAATTAAGTCTTATTAACCCTATATAACCTCGCTTTTGCAGCTTTGCCTATTAGCCATATATAACCTAGCATTCCTGCTGTTGCTGCGCAGTTTTTTCGCAGTCCCTACTTGCATCTCCCTTTCTTAGGCACATCTCTGCTGCCCACCTTTTCCTCAAACCCTAATATGAAACAATCTGTTCAAAAACACAATAATAAGATACAAGTGATTGCGTATGCAAGAACAAGAATAGTGTATAACAATAGACAAACTATTAAAGAGAAAAGATAAGAAACGGAGGATGTCTCGAGTTCAGTGCGGAACTGTCTCCTTAAAGCTATTTCGCCTCTCACCGTATGTTTGAGTCGATAGCCTCCCATGATAAAATGAGGATACGATGATGTCCAAGAAAAACTATCATCAGGAAGATAACGGCTGTGTTTAGGGTTTAGGTCAGAAGATAAGATAATAACCTAATACCGAATAAGATGAATATATAGACCGGGGGAAAACTTGTGCGCTACATAATTGCCTAAATTACCACGCGTTTTACCTAATTAATCATGCGTTAATTAATAAAGGAAATCGATTGTCAAAATCAATTTCGAATTAATAATAATAATACTTATTATTAAAACAAAATAACGAATTATTTATAAGACCGAATAAGATTAATATATAGACCGAGAAAAAACTTGTGCGCTACATAATTGCCTAAATTACTAGCGTTTTACCTAATTAATCACACGTTAATTAATAAAGGAAATCGGTTGTCAAAATTAATTTTGAATTAATAATAATAATACTTATTATTAAAACAAAATAACGAATTATTTATTCGGCCCAAATTTTGTTGCATTCGTGTCCGCAGGTCGCTCACGCGGAAAGCCCGAAAACTTGCGAAGTCACGAATTTGCCCTCAAAATTCCATGATTTGCACCCCCTGCGCGCACGTGGGTGGTGGAGCAACACCATACTAACACATCTTAAACACTACATAAGTGTTCTACTATATAAAGTCATGGAAAACTCTTTTCCTATTCAATGTGAGATTCAAGTTCTCATTTATAAATTTCTACTTTCAATTTACCAATTTTGGATAATCATATCTCATCTATTCCTCGATCATTTTGAATACTTAAATATGCGTTGGAAAGCTCCATCGAAGAAGAACGTACTCCAACCATAATTTGTTGCCTGTACGCACCCAAGAAGCATTCAAATTTAGGCTCAAAATGACTTAATAATGTGGGACTTCTACCCACATTTTCCAACACCTAATTCAGTTTTTTAGGTAAAATTATGTCTTTTAGAGTTGCTGCTTTTCATTGGTGATGAATCTGAAAATGGCGACGATGATTCGGATGATGATACCCCTTTTAAGCTTTGCCGGAAGGTAAGATATTACCAATTATTGTCCATTTATACTTGGATCTTTCACTTATAATTTGTGTATAAATCAAATATTTTTTATTGTTTTATATTATCTTAATTAATACATTGAACAAGTTATAATAATTTTTCACTGAACATGAATTTTATGGCTTGTTGGATTACGTATTTAGCTAGATTGTATTAATGTATATGTTTGTCTTGCAATCATATATTTAATTTATAACATTTATTCAATAAATTCGGTGCTTGTATATTTTTTTATGTTTTTAATTCAGTGCTTGTATATGGGAAAAGCCTAATCTTTAAATTCTAACATGGTGTAAAGTAATTCCCCTCAAGCCTGGTGTGTTTTCAGTCAATTATAATAAATACTTTATTCATTCTCAACAGACGGCTTATGGGTTATTCTTGACACATTATCAATATTGCTTCAAGTGGGCATCACCTGCGAGGTTGCAATTTTCATGTACATGTAAGTTCCTCTACCATTATTTAGCTTAGTTGAACATTCAAGTAGCCATTTACAACCTATATATATATATATATATATATATATATATATATATATATATATATATATATATATATATATATATATATATATATATATATATCATTGCAAGGAGAATGACTTATTATGACTGATTTAATACAAATAATCTGTCGCAATTGCTCTAACTTGTGACGGAAAATCTCTGTCGCAAATGCCCTTCTCATAGGTTCTTATTCTATCTTATTCTGTCGCAAAGTACTATTTTGTCGCAAGTTATTAGTGGGCCCCTATTTCAAACAACATATTTATTAAAAAATGGGAAATAAATAGTACGACTGATTTCGTCACAAATTTTTCACAACTTGTGACAGATGCTGTCACAATATTTCATAAAATATATGACTGATTCCGTCGCAATAATTTATATGATTTGCAGAAATGTGATAGATTTTGTCACATTTTGGTATTTACTTCCCAGAATTTACGACGAAAAAAAGTAATATTTTGTCACATTATTGTCTCTAATCTCCGGTACTTATGACAGGTTGTGTCGCAATTTGATTTACAATACTTATTACTGAATCCGGCGTAATATATAAACCAACAAAACTTATTTCACATGTTTTTACCACATTAGCTTTAAATGACATGTTATCACTTTTTTGTTAGGCAACACACATTATACATACACTACGCATGAAGATTTAGAATACACAACAAGAAACAAACAATTGAAGAGTCAAATTTAGATTAAAAATTTGGCAACAGATCGATCAACATCATAGAATCCATATTCGTTGCAAGTTACGATATCCGTCATAAGTTTATAATATCCCAAAATAAAATTCTAGAATCCAGCCTATAGGCTACTGACTAATACCACAATTTCAGCTAATAACAGAGTTCCTCCTGATATAAAAAACTAAAATCCAGCACATATGTAGGCTGATACCATATAACCAGCTAGCACCCAAAAATAAGTAAAAGAGAACCTATAGACTGTCATTCAACTTGCTAATTACTTGCCTAAATTCCCCTAATATGGATACCATTTCCACTAGGGACACCATTTCGACATTTACGCGCGGGAGGAAGAGATTGACAGCGACCCCCAACATCATCATCATCGCTGCTGTTTGCATCAGGATCATCCTTGCGAATCACCCTCTTACCCTGCAAATTAAAGTTGAAGATCTCTTACCCTGCAAATTAAAGTTGAAGATCTCTTACCCTGCAAATTAAAGTTGAAGATGTCTGTTATCAATGTAGATGGAGAAGCCGACAGCAGTTGCATCAAAGGTTCTAATGATAAAATTTATGAGACCTATGGTGAAAACCAACAGGAGGAAAACATAGGCAGGCTTGATCCTTTTCATGAAAATATAGATTTTAATACTGTTCAGGAAATGCTTAGCAAGGCTTTCAGCTCATGTAAGGTAGACAAAATTGAATTATTTTACAGTTTAGGTACTTTATGCCCGCCCAATCAAACCTTTTCAGGAAGCAACGCTACTGTGCAGGTGAGCTTCAATAATTATGTATTAAATACCAATATACCATCGGCAACCATGATTTCTTTTCGTATTAAACAGCTTCAATAATTATGTATTAATATCAATATACCATTGGCAACCACTATTTCATTTGGTATTAAACATCAATCCTAATCTACTGTTGTATATTAATATATACACAAACTAATAACTAGTATCCGTTACCCAAAATAATTTGCTGATATTTAGGTCATAGTGTAGATTATGCACACAAATTGTATTATTAATAATATATTTATTTCAACCTTATTGAAGAGGCTTAAAAAAAGACGCATAATAGACAAAGTTGTTAATGTACCTTGTTGCAGTTGCTAGTAGGGCGGTTATTTGCATGGACGTAGCCTAACACCGACACCATTACCTTCACAAGATCTCTCATAGTCGGCATGGTGAGAGGGTGGTCGGATGGCAGGTCACTCACTCCCCAGCCACAGATTTTGCCAACATATTTACCTGCTCTGGTGCAAGGTCAAATTGTTCAGGGTGTGCACGGACAAAAGCAACAGTTCGGTCCACCGCTTGCATAACCAAATCGTCCGTCATGTGCTCTATAATAGACCTTCCGGTAGAAGCTCCAGACTCATCATTCACGCGTCGTGACGGCGCCTTTTGCCGTAGGCAGGTGGAAGAGCTGCAAATATATATATATATATATATATATATATATATATATATATATATATATATATATATACACAGACATATATACATGTCAAGAATATCATTTGACTAGTGAAAAAATTATAGATACTGAATGATGTGAATGCAAAATGAGGAACTGATTGAATCGACTATAATGCAGTATATTAAATAGAAAAATATAAAAACATACGTACAAGTTCAGAAGCTGTCGTGCGTGGAATAACAATGATGATGTTCTTTCGAACACCTACCACATCTACCCATGTATCAAGGGGTGCTTCAGAAGGATCCTGGTTTCGCTCTGTTATAGGGAGAAACTGGTATAACAGTAATTTGGAGGTTTGCTGGAATCACGGAGCAAAATATGATGATTTTGCTGATGAACTTGAGGAAAACGCGAAGAACACGGGAGGAAAGTGATGGATTTTGGTAGCTGAACTTGTTGTTGATTCGTTAGAAGGCCAGAGAAAATATGTGTTCTCTTACTGCCAACTGTTGTCTCAACTGAAACAAGAGGCCTACGTACCATTTATATAGGGGTTCAAGCCACACGTAGTTCTTGGAGGACAAGTTACCTATATGGGCTAGGTATTGGTCCGGTCCATCAGGCCCAAATCCTTAGACGTGCTGGGCTTCGGCCCAAGTCTGTGCGGATGTGGAGGACAAACTTCCCAGATGTCTGTAACTGCCATGGCCCAAGCCCGTTAAGCTCCGAGGGCTGTCATGGAGTTGTAGAGCAAGGGGTTCCCGTAGGGAGTTATGCGCGATATGGCCTCGCGGGAGCGGTTGTGCGTGATGTGGCCTCACGGGAGCAGTATGTAGAGGATCATGTGCGGATCCCTTGATGAGATTAGAGCCCGTAGGGCTAGCTGTCTTCAAATAGATAAGTATGTTGAGATATTACCCCGGGGGGCCTTCTACAGTCTTCAGATTAGCAAATAATACCAAGTGAGGTGAGCCCATGAAATTAGGAGCCTTTCAGCTAATCATGAGAAATCCGTGCTAAGTATTCCGGGCTAGCGAAGCGAGCCGGGGGGAATTGTGAACCTGGTCAAGCGATCCGGGCTAAGGGCCTCTCTGTCAAGTCCATGCGACCTGGGAGGTGATGAGAAACGAACTGGGCTGGGGCCGGTTCTCTTCTCTCTTCCTTCTTGAAGCTGAATGAATCTAAGGCTGGTGAGCTAGCGATGCGACCCCACGCTAGGCCAAGGGCCTTAGAATATTTTATCATCTTTAGCACGATGTGAGCTGGATGTGGGCTTTGAAGTCAAGTAAGCCCAGATGCGAGGTGGGCCGGCCAACTTACGTCATTAAACCTGCCTAGGTCCCATGTCCAAATATTGGGCATAACAACTACCCCCCGATTCCTCCTTGTCATTAACGATGCGAGGTGGAATCAGATAATAATTGATGCCAAAAATCCCCCATGCGAAGCGACCAGAAGAAGGCTTCTATTGAACTGACGAAGCGAACTGCCAAGCCTTGGTGAATTATTAACATTTTTTTAAGAAAAATGTATCTATGACAGCGACCCAGATGTCAAACGGGACCAAGCTGACTATATTAAACCCTTTATACTTCAGGGAAATTGAAGGGGTTCTTCGTGCGAAGCGAGCTAGAATATAGTCGTTGGAGGAGAGGTTGCACATTGTTACCATGTGGTCGCATGCACTAGATCGAGATAAGTGCCTGAAATCATGCCACGTGTCCTGGTCGTTTCTCTCTCCTCAGTTGCCTATAAATAGGTGGACTTTCCAATCATTTTCAATCATTCTCAAGAACATTTCCAAGAATTTTTGTCCGAGAGCTCAAGGATCAAACGAAGTTTTCTGCTGATTTTTTATGCCAAGAATCCAGGTGCGAACTAGGTTTGTTCATCCACCTTCACCCGAATCTTCTAGCGAGGCCAGCCCCAGTCAACACTCTTCAAGTGATTCGAGCCCTCCTTCATGTACTCACCATATATGTCCTCACTTTTTATAGCATGCATATATGAAGCATTTGTTTAGTTATCTGTATATGAACTTTATGAGATGCGACCCTACTCCCCGGGTCGCATCACCTCACACACCCCACTTCTCCTCGCGTCGCTATCTCGACTTTAGATTTAGGACCGGATCGTGTGCAATGTGAGGTCACTTATCAACTTTCCTTTTCTCCTGTAAGAGCACACACCTTAATCAATTCACCATCTATTTCAGATGTCGAGCGATTCAGCCACCAGCACGTCTTCGCCTCTCAGTCATTTCCCGAAGGAGCCGCGGGGTTCGACCGAATTTCAACGTGAATTGAATCAGATATCGGGCACGCATCGCCACCCGATCGTCCCGGGGACAGAAATTAGCGATGAAGCCGCCGCAAATATAGCTCGGGTCGAGCAAACGAGCTCGGACTCGTTTATCTTGAATATGGACCCGACCTGATCGATTGAGGATTCGCCTCGCAATGGCGATCCCAATGCCTGTAAGCGGAAGAGGCCCGTGGTGCCGGGCCCGATTGATCTTTCCTTCCTGAATCGCGGGTCGATCCCCTTATCAAAGGAGACAGCTGAGGCCGAGATTGCCAGGCGGATCGCGGAGCGAGCTGTTCAGGATCAAGCTGGTGAAGAGCCCCTTCATCCTTGGCGGGCTATTCCAGTCCACAGCGAATCGAGCTGGAGTGAGCTCGGGAGTGCATACTATGAATCTCGCGACCCGAAGGGTAAACAGGTTCGCACTGAGGTCGATCTTGACCTAGAAGACGAAGCGACTTCTCAATGGATCGAGTCCTCAGATAGCGAAGAGGATGATGATGCTGTAACCAGGGTAATTGACCTGGAAAATTACAACTTTGTGCCCGAAGAATCCGAGGGCGAGGCCTATTCTCCTCCTGACCAGCCCGAGCTGGAAGGGCCGATATATCCGGGCACGAAGCCGTTGACTGACGAAGCGAGCAGCTCAACAACGAGGCCGTCTTCTCCTCGTCACTTTGCTGCCAAAGACATCTCCACCAACTTAACTTCGGAAACTCTGGCCGAGGTGGTGGATCAGTATAGGCTGGAGGGTCGCATCGTCCTGCCCCGGCCTCATCAGAGATGTTACAGATTTAACCACCCAGAGAATGGCGGTCGCATTCCTCGGATGGTTCTGTCGACTTCGCTTCTGAAAGTTAGGATCGCATCGCCCATGCACCCATTCATCCAAGAGGTGTGCAAGTACTTTCACATCGCTCCTCTTCAAGTCAATCCAAATGGCCAGAGGTCGGCCATTCCCTTGTTCATGCTGTACAAGAAGTTGAAGTATCCTGACCTCGATGCGAGGACTCTTGGATATTTTTTAAATTTGAAGTCCTCGGGGAAGAAGGACTTTGGCTATCTTTATTTGTCAGTGTGGCCCGAATTCAATGGAAATAATTTGTTGCACGGTGCCCCGAGCAACGTCGGGCATTGGAAGGAGCCGTTCTTCTACGTGTTCGATGCGATCCGGGTTCAAACCCATTTTAATTATAAACCAAGTAAGTTTGGCCACTTCGCTTCATTCCCCTCTAGTTCACTTTTATCCTCTTGAAACTGACCCTATTTTATTCATTCTTCTTATAAGTTGCTCCTCCTCGTACTCCTCTCGCTGGCGAAGCCAAAGAGCAAGCTGATAGTATATTAAAACTTGTTGTCGAGGAGAGGAATGTGAAGAAGCTGGTGACGACCTCGAACTTGGTCGCTCATGGATTCTTGAAAGAAGGGGCGAGGCTGACTCCAAAGAAGGGAAAAGCCATCGCGAGCTCAGCACAGAAACCTTCTGTGTAGCGGACCCGGACTGAGTCCGGTACATTGCCTTCGTCGTTGCATTTTCTACCTCGCATCGCATTCACATGTATCATGCTCTCATGTTTCTGCATTGTTTCATTTTTTACAACTGTTTTCTGACCGCTTCAATTTTCTTGTGCAGATATGTCGAAGTCTAACGTCATTCCTCCTCCCTTCACCGAAGAGGACGATGAGATCGCAGTGATTGCTCCTCCTTCAAGGCCAAAAGACGTGAAGGCCTCGGGTAGCAAGCCTCCTCGGGACGAATCAAGGAAGAGGTCGTTAGATGTAGAGGTCGTGAAGGCGGACCCTAAGAAACAACGAAGCGAAGTGGTGGATGCTGTTCTTCCTCATGCTGCTACGAATGCTTTTGCGAAGCTGGGCCATTTCCTTGTTTCCGAGAGCGATCTCAACCTCTGGGCCCAGTCTTCGCTCGAAGAAAATAATGCTGCTTTGACTCGGGCCGCGGCTGAGCTCTTTTACAGGCAGGCGAGCCGTCACAAGGAGGTGCGGGCTCTCACTCAGCAGAATGCCATTTTAAACTTCAAGGTCGAGTCGATGGGGGCCGAGAAGAAGAAGCTGCTCGAGGAGCAGAAGAAGCTGAAGGACGAGCTCAACCCACTGAGGAGGGATCTTCGGTCCGCAAAGGACAAAGCTAAAGAGATGGAGAAAGAGCAAGATGCTGAAACAAAGGCCTTCGATGAGAGGTTGAACGAGCTCCAGGCCCAGATCGTCATCCAAGAGACTGCGATCTCTGCATTTGCTGGTGAGAAGGAGGAGGCGGTTGTTGAGGCCTCGGCTCTTGGACAGGTCAAGTTCATGAAATCTTTTATGAAGAAGGTTCCTGACTTCGACTAGGGTTTGCTCGGCGAGGCGACCCGGGTCTACGCAGAACAGCTTCGCAAGGAAGTGGAGGAGGAGGCCTCTCAGCGAGCCGCAGAGCTCGAGGCGAAGCGGACTCAAGAGCAGCAACAAGAGGAGGCTTCGTAGTTTGTTTTCTTAATTGTAATTTATTTTTCAACAAGTACGTTGTGCTCGCTCGCGAGCTGAATTTGATGGGTTGCGGGCACCGTCTATGCCTCGCACTTGTATCAATTTTACTTTCATTTTAATGCTTTAATTTACTTGTCTCCTTTCTGTTCGCATCATTTTACTTATATATGCTTTTTGTATCCTGCTTTCATCACATATAATATCTTCATGTTGCATATTTCCTTAGAATTTACACAACTGTTTTGAGGTCGCCTTTACGAACTGATTGAGTCTTCACTTCGCGAGGCTAATAGTTTTTTTATCACCTGCTTCAATATTTTTTTTTTGTACATGCCAACCATTCCCAGATCGCGTTAAACGAGTTTTTTTCGTATCAGCTTACATGGTTATGGCCTCGCATGGGGGCCCAGTTCGTATGCCTTAGAACCGAATGGCCTCGCACCGATGCTGGCCTGAGCTCGTCCCAACGGGGCCCATGGTTATGGCCTCGCATCGCACATTTAGGTGACGACGGGGCCCCACGTCGCGTCGCTTGGCTGGCCAACAGGCCTCGCCTAGCTAGGCAATTTCTGGCCGCACATTGTCGTAGCTTTTCCTTGCCTTTTCATATTTTGAAAATAACCAACTGCTTCTAGGTCGCTATTATTGAACTTGCTTCTCATTTGCCCATTTCGAGCTGGCTTCGCACGAGGGGGCCTTGTTCAAGCATCTTCTAACACAAATGTCCTCGCACTGATTCTGGCCTGAGCTTGCTTCAATGGGGCCCGTGGTTATGGCCTCGCATCGCACATTTAGGTGATGACGGGGCCCCACGTCGCATCGCTTGGCTGGCCGTTAGGCCTCGCCTAGCTTTGCAATTTCTGGCCGCACATTGACGCAGCCCAACCCTAACTGCACGAACTTTCATGGATATTGATATACATCACATAAAATTTGAAAGAAAACCATGCATATTTCTTGAATAATTGAAGAACATAGGGCCAATAGAGTCATTACATTAGCTCAAAGAGGTGTTTATATAACACTACTACCCCCCGAGACTTGGGATGATTTATTCATACGAAGTCTAAAAATAAATAGTGCTGCCAGTTACATGGGCAGTTAAGGTAGATACTTCTTGAGATGTTCCGCATTCCATGCTCGCGGAATAAGCTTGTCTTTGAGATCAGAGAGGTGATATGTTCCCTCCCAGAGAACAGTCTTGACCTTGTAGGGTCCTTCCCAGTTGGCACCGAAGACTCCATGTGCCTGAATCTTGGTGTTTGGCATGACCCGACGTAGGACTAGATCTCCAACTCGGATGGGACGAGCCTTCACCTTCCCATTGTAGTGCCTAGCTGTCCTTTGATGATATGATGCCAGATGGGCTTGGGAGTCTGCCTGGGTTTCTTCAATCATGTCGAGGTAGAGTCGGTGGTTGACCTCATTATTATTGGGGTCAAAATGATCTCGATGGAATGATCCGGAGCCAACTTCCACAGGTACCATAGCTTCACATCCATATGATAAGGAGAATGGGGTCTCACCAGTAGTGCTCCTCGAGGTAGTGTTGTAGGACCAGAGGCCCTAGGGAGCTCTTCGGGCCAGTTACCCTTGTTTTCATCCAGCTTAGCTTTCAGAGTGTGCTTGATTATCTTGTTTATTGCTTCTGTCTGGCCATTTGATTGAGGGTGGCAGACAGCTGAGAAATCCTTTCTGATGCCCAAGTTGTCACAAAATTCTAGCATTTCCTTGGAATCAAACTGCTTTCCATTATCAGAAATGAGCTTGTAGGGGATCCCAAACCTGCACACAATAGCCCTGTACACAAAATCCTTAAGCTTCTTGGCGGTGATAGTGGCTAGGGGCTCGGCCTCGGCCCACTTAGTGAAATAATCAACTGCCACCACAGCATACTTGACCCCTCCCTTAGCTTTCGGGAGCTCTCCTATCAAATCAATCCCCCACATGGCAAAGGGCCACGGGCTCATCAGAGAGGTGAGTGGAGCAGCGGGGATGTTGCTGAAGTTAGCATATCTTTGACACTTGTCGCAAGACCTGGCGAATTCAATGGCATCATGCTTGAGAGTAGGCCAGTAGTAGCCTTGTCGAAGGATCTTGTGGGCTAGAGAACCACCCCCCGTGTGATTTCCACAAATACCTTCATGTACTTCTCGAAGTATGTAATTGCATTCGGCCCTATCAACACACCTGAGAAGTGGGATATTGAATCCCCTCCTGTAAAGGACCTCTTCATAAATAACATACCGTGCGGCCTTGTACTTGATTCTTCTAGCTTCATTCTTATTTTCAGGTAATGAACCCATTTTGATATAATCCCATATTGGAGTCATCCAAGTTGGGGCCGGATCTTCAATCTCAATCTCCATTAGCTCAAGTGATGAAGTTTTCTTCTCATTCAGTTCCTCAGGGACACTGGGCCTCCTCTGGATTTCAAGGGGAATGACCCCTAATAGAGTGGCCTCGCGCTGAGAGCCGAGTTTGGCCAGCGCGTCTGCATGGGCATTTTGACCCCGTGGGAGTTGTTCAATTTTGACTTCTCTAAAGAGGCTGATGAGCCGTCAGGAGCAATTAAGATATAGCTCAGTACGAGGACACCTAGCTTGGAACCCCTCTTTTATTTGGTAGACGACCAGCATAGAGTCACTGAATATGTTAAGGTTTTCCGCCTTCATTTCTAAGGCTAATTTGAGGCCAGATATGAGGGCCTCATATTCAGCATCATTGTTTGTGGCCTGAAAGGTGAAGCAGATAGCTGTATTGAGTTTGTGTCCCTCCGGAGTCACAAGCTCTATCCCTGCACCTGCTCTTTCATTATTCACTGCTCCATCAATATATAAGGTCCACCAAGGAGCGCTGTTTTCGTTGATTTCTTCTTGCGTGGTGCTCGAGACCTTAGTGAGGACTTGTGTACTCTCGTCACTGTGAGGTGGAAATTCCAGAATGAAGTCTGCGAGAGCCTGCCCCTTTATGGCACTGCGGGGTTTGTATGAAACATCAAATTGGCCTAGCTCAATCGCCCACTTCAATAACCTGCCAGATGTTTCTGGTTTGTGCATTACTTGCCTTAGTGGATAGGCGGTTTTTACTTCAATTTTGTGAGCCTGAAAGTAAGGTCGGAGCTTCCTTGATGCCAGAATGAGAGCATAAACTTGTTTTTCCATGTTAGTATATCGGGTCTCTGCATCAAGCATCCTCTTGCTCACGTAGTACACAGGAAACTGAGTGTCCGTTTCTTCTCTAACCAGAACAACACTAACCGAGTAGTCTGAAACAGCAAGATAGAGAATTAAAGTCTCCCCTGCTAGAGGCTTGGATAGGAGAGGTGGGCTGCCTAGATGCTCTTTGATCTGTTGAAAGGCCTCTTCACATTCAAGGGTCCACTCGAACTTCTTCCCTATGCTCCTGATTGCTTTGAAGAACTCTTGGCATTTGTCAGATGATTTGGAGACAAAGCGGTTTAAAGCTGCTATCCGCCCGGTTAAGCTCTGCACCTCTTTGACATTCCTAGGTGACCTCATTTCTATTAGAGCTTTGATCTTGGTCGGGTTGGCTTCGATCCCTCGGTGATTAACAATGAAGCCTAGGAATTTCCCGGATTCTACCCCGAAGACACATTTCTAGGGGTTGAGCTTCATCTGGTACTTCCTCAAGATGTCAAACATCTCGGCTAAGTGGCCGACGTGATCCGCGGCCTCCTTAGACTTGACCAGCATATCATCTACATATACTTCCATGGTTTTACCAATTTGCTTCTCGAACATCATATTGACCAGCCTCTGGTAGGTGGATCCGGCATTGAGTAAGCCGGAGGGCATCCCAACATAACAATAGAGACCCCTATCTGTGATGAATGCTGTGTGTTCCTGATCGGGCTCATACATGGGAATTTGATTGTATCCTGAATAAGCATCCATGAAGCTAAGTAGTGCGTGACCAGCAGTTGCATCCACTAGTTGATCAATTCTTGATAGAGGGAAGCTATCTTTGGGGCAATGCTTGTTTAGATCAGTGAAGTCTATGCAAGTCCTCCACTTCCCATTTGGATTTTTTACGAGAACCGGATTGGCCAACCATGTGGGATAGAAAGCTTCCTTGATGAGCCCAACCTTGAGGAGCCGATCCACTTCTTCCTTGAGAGCTTCAGCTCTCTCTCCACTGACAGGGCGTCTTTTCTGCCTCACCCCCTTTTTATTTGGATCAATGTTGAAGTGATGACACATAACTTTAGGGTCAATCCCTACCATATCAGCATGAGACCAGGCAAACACATCCAGGTTTCTTTTGAGGAAGGAGACCAGAGACTCTCTCATGTTTGGGTCGAGATTAGAGCCAATCTTCAGCCACTTAGAAGGATCATGTGCGTCCACCAGAATCGTGATAGTATCTTCGGCTGCCCCAGCTCTTTCTACATGAGCGGGCATACGTGGATCAATATCCATCTCAAAATCCTGAGTCATACCTGCTTCTCCCACTTCTTCAACAGAGAGCACTTCCTTGTTTTGATCCTCCAATGTGTACCCCCGGGTCCACTCGGACTGACTAATCTTTCGGGGATGACTGTGATTTCACGAGAGAATCCGTTGGGGAGATCTATCACTGTTGAGGTCTCCTCTGGAACCCATTTTCCTTTACTGAGTCTTTTTGCTAACTGCTCTGGGGTCTCCTCATCATCACTAGCCTCTTCCACGATTCCTTCTACCAAATTTTGAACTGGCTGGGAGGGCTCCATCATGAGTACCCCCGGTACCGGCTCTACTTAAATTCCTATGCTTTCAAAATAATCTTGCTGGAGCTCTTCGACGGTGATGGTGTTGCACATAGCGTCTTCTATTTTCGGTTTGATCATGGTATCACCTGAACTTGGCTTGTAATCGTCTACATTGATGGCCTTTACCTCTCTACTTGCCTTCTCGGCTGACTTGAGGGCCTTGTTATGACATTCTCGAGAATCATACTGGCAGCCCTTGACACATCCTACCCCCTTTAGAGTGGGAAACTTCATTGAAAGGTGGTAAATAGAGGTCACCACCCTCATTTCCTTCAGTATGGGCCTGCCAATTATGGCATTGTAGGCAGAGTGCTGGTCTACCACCATGAAATCAGCAACCTGGGTGGTCATGCAGGGCTCCTCCCCTAGAGTGACGGGGAGTTTAATGAGGCCCTTGACGCTAACCGAGGCCCTGGTGAATCCGTAGAGCTGGCCGATAGTAGGTGCGAGATCCTTGTCAAGGAGACCCATCTTCTGGTAGACATCATAAGTGAGAACATTAACAGCACTTCCATTATCGACAAGTACTCTGTGCACATTTGAGGATCCGATCTTTATTTTAACTACCAGGGCATCATTATGGGGGTGATGGACCCATTTGGCATCCTCTTCGATAAACATAATATCAGTTTCATCTCCCTTAAACAGCTTGGGAGGTCTCTGCGAGAGGTGGTGGATATTAGTGAGGGGACGCTCTTTGGCCTCTCTGGCATATCTCTCCATGGCTCGTTTGCTATCTCCACCAATATGAGGACCCCCGATGATAACGTGGATACTGCCCTCTCTAGTACTGCCAAGCCCAGGTCTCTCTTTATTCTGCGGAGCCTTATCTTTTGAAGGAGGAGGCGGGACGCTATGATAATCACTCCCCTGATGTCTCTTCACTTCTCTTACCACCCATTCAGTGAGGTGACCGCTTCTGATGAGGTCTTCAATCTGGTCTTTCAAATGCCTGCAGTCGGCGGTGTCATGGCCCGACTGCTCATGGTAGGCGCAGAACTTCCGAGAGTCCTTTCTACCGTAATTCGTCATTGGTGGAGGCTTCTTGAAAATTCCTTTAGAGGCATTAATTGTGTAGATGTGCTCAATTGGGGCCACTACTGGGGTGTGGCGATTGTATTTCGGATAGGGCCTCCTATCCTCTGATCTATTGCTCTCAAGGGACCTCTCTCTTTCCCTTTTGTCATACTTCTTCGGGCTGGGGCTTCTGTCTCTACGACCCCTGTTTCTATTATCCGGACTCCGGGATCCCTTGCGTTTGTTATTCTTTCCCCGGCCTCCATTGTTGTTACTCTTCTTTAAGTCAAGCATAGATTTCTCCACCCATTTAAAGGGCTCAGCATGTCGGTAAAATTCAGACAATGTTTCAGGTGTCTTAGCTTGTAGGCTTTTCCAGAAGTCAGTTCCCTCCTTAAGACCCGTTATCAGGAAGTTCTTTACAGCCTCTTCAGTTGCTCCTCTAACTCGGGGTACTTCAGCATTAAACCTCTTGAAGTAATCTTGCAGGGTCTCTCCTTCCCTTTGCTTAATATTAGCAAGTGTCGCCACAAGTGGGGCATACAGCATAGAAGACTGAAATTGTTTGATGAATATATCCGCCAGTAGTTTCCACGAGTCGATCATAATGGGCCCGAGTTTGGAGAACCACTGTTGGGCACTACCCCTGAGAGAGGCGGCGAATAGCCGGCACCGGGCTAGAGTGGAAACCTGGTAAACTTCCATCTCAATATTGAAGCGGATTAGGTATTCGGCTGGATCAGTATCACCATTAAAAGTGAGATTTGGATTGTTTCTGAAGATGGCGGGCAGAGGTGCGACCCAGATCTCATTAGTGAAAGGCGACTAGGTGGAGATAGGATTTGAAGCAGTCTTCTCCTTCTCCATGCGATCTAGAAGCTGCCTAAGATCGTTCATGCGGAGGTTTCCCAGCCTCTCCTCGTTATTATTTTCATTGCTGGCCCTATGTGATGGGGGCGGTGCTTGCTCACGCCTTCGGCCTCCACCTTCTCCACTTATCGCGGACTGAGCTTCCTGATTTCTTCCCCTGAGAGGGGGCCTCTCCGGTACATGAGCATGATACGGGGACCTGGCGCGCTCGCGATGGAGAGGGGGTCCCTTTGCTTCACGTGCTAGACTCGGGGGCCTTACCTCAGTGTTTTTAGTTCGGGCTCTCTCCAGCTTTATCCTTAGATCATGCTCTGTTAGTCTTCTCCCGACCTTGTCAAAAACACTGGTTGCCTTCGCCTCAGAGGGGGCTGGGTCATGAAACGACCTGGGAGGGGTCTCATGGGTCTGTCGCGCCTGACTGGGGGGCACCTCATCCCACTCTAACGATTCATCCTTCCCTATATCTCCGGCTTCATCATTAAAATCATTCATGAGGTCACGAGGCTTCACGGTCGACCAGGGCCGCTTAGACTTGTTGGCCCTCCTCATTCGTCGCCGGGCGCTCGCGCTAGCCTTCCTTGAGGCGCCTCTCCTCTCCATCCGCCTCATTCTCTTGTTGAACTCAAGCATCTGCTGGCCCATCTCATCCAAGAATTCCAAGAGTTTGGGGTCGGTCTGAGGCGGGTTCTCGTTGGTATTTCTTGGGGTCTCGTCATCCTCAGCTCAATCACTTTCTGAATGATTTCCGGTTCTCCTAGAGTTAGACATCCTTCTCCCTCAGATGTCAAGTGCCCCTCCTTCTAGCGCCAATTGTTATAGGGAGAAACTGGTATAACAGTAATTTGGAGGTTTGCTGGAATCACGGAGCAAAATATGATGATTTTGCTGATGAACTTGATGAAGAACGCAAAGAACACGGGAGGAAAGTGATGGATTTTGGTAGCTGATCTTGTTGTTGATTCGTTAGAAGACCAGAGAAAATATGTGTTCTCTTGCTGCCAACTGTTGTCTCAACTGAAACAAGAGGCCTACGTACCCTTTATATAGGGGTTCAAGCCACACGTAGTTCTTGGAGGACAAGTTACCTATATGGGCTAGGTATTGGTCCGGTCCATCAGGCCCAAATCCTTAGACGTGCTGGGCTTCAACCCAAGTCTGTGCGGATGTGGAGGACAAACTTCCCAGATGTCTGTAACTGCCATGACCCAAGCCCGTTAAGCTCCGAGGGCTGTCATGGAGTTGTAGAGCAAGGGGTTCCCGTAGGGAGTTATGCACGATATTGCCTCGCGGGAGCGGTTGTGCGTGATGTGGCCTCACGGGAGCAGTATGTAGAGGATCATGTGCGGATCCCTTGATGAGATGAGAGCCCGTAGGGCTAGCTGTCTTCAAATAGATAAGTATGTTGAGATATTACCCCGGGGGGCCTTCTACAGTCTTCAGATTAGCAAATAATACCAAGTGAGGTGAGCCCATGAAATTAGGAGCCTTTCAGCTAATCATGAGAAATCCGTGCTAAGTATTCCGGGCTAGCGAAGCGAGCCGGGGGGAATTGTGAACCTGGTCAAGCGATCCGGGCTGAGGGCCTCTCTGTCAAGTCCATACGACCTGGGAGGTGATGAGAAGCGAACTGGGTTGGGGCCGGTTCTCTTCTCTCTTCCTTCTTGAAGCTGAATGAATCTAAGGCTGGTGAACTAGCGATGCGACCCCACGCTAGGCCAAGGGCCTTAGAATATTTTATCATCTTTAGCACGATGTGAGCTGGATGTGGGCTTTGAAGTCAAGTAAGCCCAGATACGAGGTGGGCCGGCCAACTTACGTCATTGAACCTGCCTAGGTCCCATGTCCAAATATTGGGCATAACACGCTCCTTACACTTGCCAAGAAAGCGCTCCTAGACATAATTAATTAACAGGATTTTAATTAATATTATGACCAACGGAAAACCATGTTCTTATAAATAATGAAATGAACTTGTATAATAAAAATGTATATATATCAACAAATTCAACAAACATATATATATGTATGTGATATATGTTGTGACACCTAGTATCTAATACTTAATCTTAGAGAAATTTCTAATATTTAATCTCTTTATAATTTGTTCTATGAGAAAGTAATCTAATAAACAGAAAATAATTACGAGGGAATAGTAAGCTTGAAGTCTAAGCCCAACAATCACGTAAAGACTGCATAACAAAACAGAGTCAGTCATAGATAATCATTAGTATACTAATTATAAATTGATTATCATATTCTGATTGAGGTTTATTATAAAATTTAGCTTATGCATACAGCTAGCGTTGTTGATGATATGTTCATCTTTAAAACAATAAACAAAAAAAACTAAACCCATCAACAAACAGATGCAAATATAAAATCTGTTCTCTGTTCCAAATATAAAATCACAAAATTTAAAAGCATATAAAAATAATCTGAAAAAAATGGCTAGCGCAAAACAAAAATTATGACAGAGATAACTCGTGATAAAGATTCATTTCTTTGTTGAGTCCAGAAAAATTATTAGACTACTATAATAAAAAAAGTATTTTTTTGATTTGCAAGCCCTGCCAACCAACCAATCCCTCTGTTCATCTTTAAAACAATAAACAAAAAAACTAAACCCATCAACAAACAGATGCAACTTGCAACACCCATGGCCCAGACAAATTCAGCTTTGTGCTCTTCTATCTTATCTTATTTTATTTTAATTCAGATGATCTTTTATATGTTCAAGTTTGAATACACTAATGTAGCAGTAATTTACCTTTCTTGTAGCTGCCTTACATAAATATACTGAACTTCAAACTACTACTAATCAAGTGTAGTGAAAAAATTTAGTAGCAAACTAAACAAAAAATTAAAGAAGGGGACTGAACTCAGCCTTCTACAGTCTCCCATTTTAAAATAAGATAATCAGTCGCAAAGGGGCACTCAGAGTTCATGGCAGTCAAAGGCACTAACATGAAATTACTGGAATAAGATGCATAGTTGAGGACACATGTTTTACTATTGTCAGACAAGTCAGAGTCTCAGACTATAAAATACTATCTGGGAATACGATCACTAAGGAAAAGTAATTTAGAAAGAAGGGCCAGGTAATATACCACTATACCAGCAACAGCCTCAGATGTAATGTGAACACCTCAAGTTTTCTTGGATCACGCAATGCACTATCTACCTGATAGCGGCCTGTCCTGTTATGCACTGTCTGAACTGAGGACTCTAAGAACAAGGAACGAAAATTTACTAGTTCCTCCTCAGCATAACGTTCTGCAATAGAACCTTCAACTTGTGTCTTATTTCTCACTTTTACTTTCATCCGATACATTTGCCTTTCAACCCAATACATCCACCGATATAGTACGGGACCACCAAGTCTACACTCCTCTGCAAGATGAATGATAATATGCTCCATCGGATCAAAGAGGCTTGGTGGGAGAATATTTTCCAAACGTGCCAAGGTGTTGACAATATTTTTTTCCATGATCACCAAATCTTCTATAACCGATGTTGTTGAGCATATTGCTTTGAAGTAACTTGAGAGGTTGCAAAATGCATCATGCACATCATCAGGTAAAAGGCCACGAAAAGCATAAGGCAACAACCTTTGCATAAAAATGTGACAATCATGCGTCTTCATCCCACTTAACTTCTTCTTCTCCACCTTGCTACATCTTGCAATATTTGAAGCACAACCATCTGGTAGCTTTAGTGCTTTAATCCATGTACTCTCGAGAAAGTGTGTATGATGCCTGAGGTGTTGAAGTGCCTCGCATCCATAACTCTTCTTTAATGCCAAATGATTTCAAATCTGCTCTTGCATTACTAGTGTCCTTTGATTTTTTATTATCCATCACAGTAAGAAAGATATTATCAAATACATTCTTCTCTGTATGCATGACATCAAGACAGTGACATAGGCGTAGTGAGTCCCAATACGGGAGTTCAAAGAAAATGGAGTAATGTGTCCAATTATGAGTCACACCAAATCCTTCGGCCCTTGACTTCACAGATAGTTTTCCATGTGGTGGAAATGCTATTCTTGCACATTTTGTATAAACCTGCCACCCTGTTTGTCGCTCATGATTGCGGCCCAGTCTTCTAAATTTTTTTGTTGTTCCCCAAAAATTGCACTTTGAACTGTGAGGAATTTGTGAGGCCCTAACATTCCCCATGCAAACTGGACAAGCTAACTTGCCTTTTGTTGACCATCTGCTCAACATTGCCAATGCTGGAAAGTCGTTGATTGTCCATAACAAAGCTGCCTTCAATATGAAGTTAGTCTTCGTAAATACATCATACATTAGTACACCAACACTCCACAACTGTTTGAGCTCATCAATAAGAGGTCTCAAGTAGACATTGATATCTCTCGTGAGGCTTTTCTCCCCGGGTATGAGTAGTGTCATGAACATGTATGCATACTTCATGCATATAGAAGGTGGAAGATTATACACAACCATAATAACATGCCACACACTGTAATTTCATGAGGATTTGTTGCTATATGGAGAGAAACCATCTATAGCAAGCCTAAGTCTAATATTCCGGATATCATGTGAAAAATCTTGATAATTTATGTCAAACTATTTCCACTCTTCCCCGTCAGTCGGGTGTGTCATAATACCCTCAGTCACTTCCCTAGTCTTGTACCACCTCATACTCTCAACAGTGCGTGATGACATATATAATCGCTGTAGTCGTGATGCTAGTGGAAAATATCTCAAGATCTTTCTAGGAATGCTATTTGTACTACCCTCTCTTCCCAGTTTATATCAACTCGTGTCACAAATATTGCACTCTTGTTTGTCACTATCATCACCATAAAACAACATACAATCATTCTCGTATGTATGAATTTTTTGTTATCCCAAGTTCAAGTCCTTAAGCATCTTCTTGATCTCCTGGTAACTCACAGGTAATTTATGCTCTTCAGGCAATACATCTCCAATAAGACTTGGCAACTCATTGAATCCCCTCTCACTACATCCATGAGCACTCTTAAAATGCAATAATTTACTCACAAAAGACAATCTCGTGCGCGTATTATTTTCGGGATATAGTGGGACCCCTGCATCAATTTTCAAACAATCAAATTTAGAGAATTCATGATTTGGCTCCAAATCATCCCACATCATCATTCATATTCCACTCATTATATCCCCCCGCATCCCTCAACATCTCGTAGGGATCAAATACAACATCATCATCATCATCATCAAATACATATCTAGCATAAGGTTCTTCATCACCTTCCCCATGACAATCCCAATATGTATAATTTTGAAGAAATCCATTTGAAATAATATCAAATCTTACTTCATCAAGACTTTTAAAAGCAGAATTACGACATGTACAACACGGACATCTAACTTTTTTATCTGATTCCTTAAAATGACGCTCGACAAAACTTATAAATTCATCAATACCATTAAAAAATTCTTGACTAAAACCAATTTCTCCAACTAGATTACGACGATTAATCCAACTACAATCAGGAAGCATCTACAAATATATATAACATGTTCTTATCAATTACATATAAATATAAACATACTAGCTAAATAATTGATGAAATTGAAATGATAGGTGCTTTTCACATAAAACTAAATTAAACAAACAAATAATAAAAGTAAATACTCACATTGATGAAAGAAATGGAGCAAAATGAGGCACTTCATGTATTTTTGAGGTTTGAAATGTGAAAAAATGGGGAAGAAAGTGGGAGGAGGGTGTTGAGTTTTGAAAATGAAAGTCTACTGTCTCTTTTCTGCATAACAACTTAATTTGTGACGAATATTAAAAATTCCGTCGCAAGTTATATTAAAATAATATTTTCCTTGTCAGATATTAATTGATGAGCGTTGAGATATTTAATGGGGGAGATAAGTTTGTGACGACATCTGTCGCAATTTTGAACTTGTGACAGAATTCTTAACTTTCTGTCGCAAGTCTCATCTGTAAAATATAATAATGATTTATCAGGAATAAATTTATTGGAAAATTAAAATAATTTCTATTTTGCGACAACAATTTATGTCGCTTTGTACTCTATGATGAAATATTTCAGCAATCCGTCGTAAGTTCAATTAGCGGGAAAACAAATTTACCGCGAATAAATTAGCGGGCAAATGAATTAATAAATTATTATCAGGGTGGGAATTAAATTAATAAAATACTAGACTTGCAACGGATATTCTCCATCGCACACTATCTTGCGACGGAATGGTCAAAAGCCGTCGTAAATAATACTTGGGACAGATTGACAGATTTATAACTATATTTCAGTCGCAATAGCGCTTTACTCTTGTATTGTATGTTGTTTAATATTTAATTTTATTTTTTTACAACACAGAGATATAAAATCTTTTTTATGTAAGCAGATGCAATATTTTGGAGCACAAGTTTTGTTATAATTATTAATAATATGTTAAATTTTTTATAATAACTTTGGATTATTCCCCATACGCAGCATTGAGTTCTATAATCGAAGTGGGGTTCATGCAATCTTCTGCTTGTGGTCTGGCTGTGCGGGCTCCGATACCCCACCTTCTTCGAGGGAATATGATCCAATTAATCGATGATTGACAATGAAGTGAAAAAGCTCAACTTGCTGGCTGTAACAATGAAGAACCAAGTCTATTAATTAAAGGCTCACGAGATGAACTAAGGAAGGAGCTAGAAAGGCAACTTTCCGAACAATGAAGGAGACATCAAGCTAGGCTGGCGAAAGAAGATAGGAAAATAATAATGATGAGAAAATCCTTTAAGCTTTTATATATGTTTGCCTTTGTTGAGTTAATTTGCCGAGGAGAGTTAATTAACTATCAATCTTGAAAGTTGTATACAAGACGATTTCACTATCTAGAGAACTCATATACCTCATGATACATGAGAACAAATCGACAATTACTAAATTGTCTGCCTCAAAAGCAAAGATTTGCAAAAATTTATTAAATTGTTCTCTTCCATTCATTTATTTATATTTTCAGATAACACAAACTAATTACATGCTGTGAGTGTGAAGAACGTTTTCATTTGTCATACATCATATATGCGTATGGCTTAATTGTTTTGAGTTGAACTCAAAAAATATGCGGTATCATATCGCTTATTTCCTAAGCAAGTATATAAATGAGATATAACGAAATCCTCAAGAACAGTACTTGGAATTCTAATTGCTTGGTGATGAGAATAATTCTACACCATTAGCAGCATTATAAAACAAAGCAACCTATGTAAACTCCATTCATAGTTTCCTGATCAGCTACTCGGCGAGAACGAAATAGAAGTAGTGGATTCCTTTAGAATGTCTTCCTCATTTTCCTCAAAAATTGTTTTTTAGGGTTTTATTTTCTGGAGTAATAGGGATTGAAGATGGTGATGAGCCGGTGAAATTGCTGAAAATGATGTCTGTTGCAAGATTATTAATGGGAACACAATAAAAACCCTTTAACCCATGATTGTATTACCATGAGTTCTTCTTCAAGATTATCCAAATTGTCTTAATTTGTTATCAAATTTTAGCACAAACAACCCAAAAGGGTTGAAACACACTGATCTAGAAAACCCTTGGTACGTACTACTTTTATCATTTACGAGGCAAGATAGATTAATATGAGTAAGTCCAGCAGTTTCCTAGAATTTTCTTATATTATAAAATATTATGACCCAGTGATTTAGGACATTACATTTCTACATGCACTCCAACAATTCCTTATCCTCCTTCCTTACTATTAAAATAATAATATATTTAAATTATAAAAAAGGAGGGAAGAGAAAAAGAGTGTGAAAAAGGAGGGAAAATAATTTTTTATTAATAAAAGTGAACTAAGGTTTTGCTAGAACTTCCTTAAAAATATGGAATGGAAGAGACATCTTATCATTTTAAGTAACCCACTGAGAAGGTGTTGAAGCAAATTATTTCTTTATATTTTAACTTGAGACATGATTTAAGGAAATTTTTGGACTTGCTTCTAAATCACTTATTAACAAGGGAGCTTAGCTAGGAGGCTTGTAAATGAATCGAACCGAATTCAAAAGATTTTAATCGAATCGAACAATATTGTTTGATAATATTATCAGACAGATTTTATTGTCTAAACTAGAGTTTGATAATATATCGAACCGAGTTTATCGAGTTCGAATTGAGTTGAGTTAGAATATCATTCGAACAACTCAATTTTTGTACACATTTATTTATTAATGAACCGAATTTTTTATTATCGAACTCGAACAATTTTTTAACAAACCAAATGTATAATGTTCAATAACGTTATCAATCATATTTTTTATTATTCAAACTCGAGTTCATGCCTATCATACTGAACTTATCGATCAAATTCAAACCTAATCCAACTTGGCCGAACTTATCGGTTCGTTTACGATTCTAGAGCTTAGTATTTCACCGGTTTTTTCCTAGCTAGTGTTACTAAAAAGTATTTGAGTTTTCGCTTTTTTAGAAGATAGGGATGATTAGGGAGCATCCTTAAATCGAATTGGGGGAGAGGAACACTACTTATGAATATGAAATTTTGTTATCGTTAAGAAATGATTAAATGTTAGATTACATATTTTATATCTGTGTCAATTAAACTAATGTTAGATTAATATTTAATCTATAGAACTAGTGACATTTTTAGTTAGATACTTAAAAAATATGCTAAATTTTTTAATTCAATTAATTTAAAATTGTGTTTATATCTATATGTTAATCTCAAATTATAAATAAATTAAGGGGTACTACCAAATAAAAATAAATTTATTTTAAAATTGTACTTTTTAAGAAGAAATGTGTTTAATTTTAAAACTCAGTGAATAATTAAAGAACTAATTAATAATTGAATAAACTATAAAAATAACTTTATTCTGGGTATAACTTTCAGATTTTTTATTTTGTTATAAAAAAAGGTGAGATAATTGAAAAATTGATAACTAAAATATTAATTAAATTATTAAGTACATCACATAAAAGAAATTCTTTGAAAAAGAACTAAATAAATGTTATAGTAATTTGTCATGAATCATGGGGTTGTTATTGGAATTTAGGCCAGAAATGACATCTACTCCATGTACTTAATTTTGGGATCTGGACTTCTAAAAAAAAAAAATGGGATTTAGACGCGACCAAAATGACATCTACTCCATGTACTTAATATTTGGATTTGAGCCTGGTCTGCCAAGTCCTACTTAACCCTATATATATAATCTCCTTAAGTCGTCTTATTAACCCTAGCTTTGCCTATTAGCCATATATAACCTAGCATTCCTCTCCTGCGCAGTTTTTAAGTAGTCGCATACCTTTCTTAGGCACCTCTCCTGCCCACCATTTCCTCAAACCCTAATTAAGTTTTTTTAGGTTAAATTATGTCTTTAAGAGTTGCTGCTTTCATCGGTGATGAATCTGAAAATGGCGACGATGATTCGGATGATGATGCCTCTTTAACCTTTGCCGGAAGGTAAGCTAGATATTACCAATTATTGTCCATTTATACTTGGATTTTCATTTTTAATTTTGTATAAATCAAAATTTTTTTATTGTTATATTATCTTAATTATTAATACATTGAACAAGTTATAATAATTTTTACTGAACATGAATTTTATGTGTAATTATTTTTGTTATTTAATTTCTTGTTGGATTAGATATTTAGCTAGATTGTATTGTATCTGTTTGTTTTGCAATCATGTATTTTATTTGTAATATTTATTCAAGGAATTCGGTGCTTGTATATTATTTTATGTTTTTAATTAGGGCTTGTATATGGGAAAAGCCTAATCTTTAAATTCTAACATAGCAATGTAATTGATCTTAAGGCTTTTATGTTTTTCAGTCAATTATAATATTACTTTATTTATTCTCAACAGGCTTAGGGGTTATTCTTGGCACATCATCAATATTGCTTCAGTTGGGCATCACCTGCGAGGTTGCAATTTCCATACATGTAAGTCCCTCGGCCTCTACCATAATTATTTAGTTTAGTTCAACATTCAAGTAGCCATTTACGACCCATATATGTTATGCAATATTTAATTACACAGAGATATAAAATCTTTTTTATGTGAGATGCAATATTTTAATTGGAGCTCAAGTTTTGTATAATTAGTAATGTTTTAGATTTTCTGTCATAACTTTGGATTATTCCCCTTGCGCAGAATTGATTGCTACAATCGAAGTGGGCTTCACGCAGGCTTCTGCTTCTGGTCTGGATGTGGTACTCCACCTTCTTCAAGAGAATATGATCCTGAACGTAACTGATAGTTTGGAGCTGCCAAAGTCTGTAATCAGAAAGCAAGAAGGTGAAAGTGCATTAACATCATGGAGTTACCTCGCTACTGGTGATGGTCTGTTTGAGACTGCCTGGAGCAGCAAAGTTGTAATGAATGTTAATTAAGAGTCATTATCAGTCAAGTGAAAAAGTTCCTCTTGCTGGCTGTAATAATGACGAACAAAGTCTATTAAAGGCTCACGAGATGAACAAAGGAAGAAGCGCTTCCGAACAATGAGCTGAGGGAGATGTCAAGGCTGACGAGAGAAGAAAGGAAAACAATGATGGGAAAATCCTTCTAACTTTTATGTTCCTTGCTGAGTTTGTCAAGGACAGTTCGCATGGAAATGGAGGAGTCGTGAGAAATCTTACAAAACTATCAATCTTGAAAGTTGCATAAAAGATGATTACACTATCTAGAGAACTCATATACCTCATACCTGACAACAAATCGACAATTACTAATTGTCTTCCTCAAAATCAAAGATCTACTAAAATTTATTAAATTGTTCTCTTCCATTCATTTATATGTATTTTCAGATAACATACACTAATTACATGCTGTAAGTGTCTGTTGTTCTTCACGGTTATTACCGTCTACATTAAATTGAAAAAGTTTATTGCTGTTGGAAACGTGTATGGGCCGGGGCTTATAACTTTAAACTTCCAGCACCTGATTGTAGGAGTATTGTACCGTACAAAGTTTAACAATAATAAGATAAACACACAACTAAGTATTTATATATAACATAGAAATGCTACAACTGTTTTTTTTTATCAATACTGTATAACACACGCTTGTTTATATATAATAATAATAAGCTACAACTTTTCCTCTCTTGACATACACAAGGCTACTGCCCTTTTTTTTTCAAACAAAGACATAGAGCTTCTGCTCTTTTTCTTTACACAAATATTTCACTTGGTATTTTCAAACTCACTTCTATCTTATTGTACTTACAACATAAATGACCAGCTATTTATAGATTCTAAAACACTAACATGCAGTCATGCCTTACATCACCTATCTATAAATTTCTACTAGCTTTTGACTCTTCCAGATTAGCCCACCTTGATTCCAGGAGCTTCATTCATATTACCCATGACCAGCTCTGTTGCCTTCTCTGTGCAGCCTACCTTTTTTCTAGGATTCAAACATGACTTCTTACATAAGCTTTTAATAACAGCCTACCAAAAAAGACTTGGCTAACCAACACTTTTCAAGGAGCTGTATTTGTTGACATACACATATAGATTACATATAAAACATAGCTGTACTAGCCACCTTATTTTCAGGAAGATATTATGCATGGTTTAACCTAGATGTTTTAATTTTGTTTCCAGAGAGTTTGACTTCTAACAATTGCCAATGCTCGTACTGAATCATATATACTCTAGCTGTAAATTGTTTTTAAAATTCTGCTGCATTCTGAGCGTAAGCTAAATTTTCTTTCGACTTGATTAATTCACTGTTATTTTGTGGCTAAATCAACCCCCAATTAAAAGTGCATAGTCCATAGATGATTTATCACACACGAAGAGATTATAATTGATTCTTGTAAGTTCTATACTATTTCACTATTATATATTTTATATTTATACAGTAGAACACCTGAAATAAATAATCTCAAGATTGAAGTTTTTTTTTGCTAATAATGAAGTTTTATAATTGATCACTTCAGAAAATACATTGTATATCTTATATGTAATACGGGCGTACAGATTAAATATTGTAGCCAGTTGAATATAAATCTATCACCTTATAGTTTGTACGCTAACATTATTAGTGACGCGAAAAAGTAGAAGCTCATCAGTCTATAGCTCCTAACGAACAGACGAATCAGCTAGGGCACGACTATCAATCCTCTCATTGAGATCCTCACCCGAGCTATCTCTCTAGGTTAGCTATAGGTAAGGTCCCAAAGCCAGAGACAGAGGCCGCTACTCCTACAGAAACCGAAAATCCAGAAGGAAAGATGGGACACAGAATAGAATAAGGACCTAAAGCGTAGTTCTGTTAATTATATGGTGTTTGTTTTAATTAGTTGGTTAAGCTTGTTGGTTAGTTGATATGCCTTTAATTGGTTGGTTGTTATGGTTTGATTTTGATAACATATGTAATGTTGATTGTTTGTTGGTATTGTCATGATTCTGAACTAGAGTAAGTTTATTCATGGCTTTGGTTTTGATATACTGTACATAATGTACAGGGAAAAACAAGCTGCCAAATAAAAAATGCAGTATAATCCAACCGGTATTTTTAAAGGACAGATATCATCAAACTGACCATTTTTGACCAATCAATACACAAAAAATCGACAACATTCATGGCACATCTCACCGCCTTTACAAGATATCGCTCCTTTATAAGATTGGTATTTTTCAAATAAATCTTCTTTTTCTAAATTTAGACAGACGGGTCTTGTACTAACTAGGTGGGTGATTAATTAAATCTAAATTCATATTCAATCCCTTACAATTAGTTATCTGCCTCTTGTTTCAGATTTTAGATCCAAGCTTAGACCTTTTCTATCCAAATGAGCATATTATAACTAAATGTTTGGTAAAGTTACAAAAGGGTTCGAATGATTAAAGTGACTCGAGAACTAATAACTAAACATTTATATTTTTAATGGTAAAGATACAAAAGGGTTTGAATGATTAAAGTGACTCGAGAACTATTGCCGCTTCCTCCTTTTCTTTCGCATTAATTTGCTGTAACCACACTGTTGTCATATATAGTTGATGTTGCTGTCATCTAGGACGGTACTTCTGACTTCTGAGCCTACTCCTGACTTGTACATTTGTGGCGCAGATTTCTGATCTTCTTCAGGTAAAGACTTGCTTTGACTTCTTTTTAAATGTCATGTCAATGTCCTCCTGTTGTGTCATCAGAGCCATGAAATAGAAAATCCTATATATATCACGGCAATAAACATTAGAATAAGCAGTGGATGGATGCTTGTTGATCGAGACGTTCTTTGTTTGAGATTCTGGGATTTCCCTGATTCAAACTCAGTAACTTTTGCTATCTAGAAGACAACATATGAAGATATGTTCATCCTTATCATAGCCTCCTGGAGCGCCCAGATGGCCATAGTATACTGATACTCTTCAGCCGATATACATATATATATATATATATGTATGTATGTATATATATATATATATGTATGTATATATATATATATGACAACATATGAAGAGATGTTCATCCTTATCGTAGCCTCCTGGAGCGCCCAGACGGCCATATGTATCCTACCTTCCATTCTCTTTTTGCCTTCCAGGTATCAATTACCTTCAACAGATATCCAATAAAAATTTAAAAGTAGAATCTCAGAAGAATAAGTGTTGGATTGTTTTTATCTAAACTTTATTTCGATTATTTGCTTTGAATAAGACAACTGTGTAAGCTATCTCTTACACGGTAAGAATCTGAGGTAGTTATTGATTTGATAAATGTTAGAATAAGGCAAGGAGGAAAATCAGGTCTGTCCCTGATTTTCTGCCATCGTTTGTCTAGTAGTTATTTTCTATATATTGTATGCAATTTTTCTTTGGTGAATAATCTCTCATATTTTGTAATAACCATTCAGTAATCTTCAATACAAAGTCTGATCATTTTGTCTTTATATCTGTTTACATTCAATATCTGGTATCAGAGCCTCGAAACAATGACGTCCAACAACGGCAAAGAAAGTTCGTTTGGTTTAAGTTATCCGATGCTAACAAAGACAAACTACACAGCATGGGCATTGAAAATGAAAGTATTTATGCAAGCCCGTGGTATGTGGGATGCCATAGATCCTAAAGCGGTTATCGAAGACAAGACGGACAGACGAGCACTAGCCATCATCTACCAAGGGATCTCTGAGGATTTGTTGATGTCAATCGCGAAGAAGAAAACTTCAAAGGAGGCATGGGACGTAATTAAAACGATGTGTTTGGGTGCCGATAAAATGAAGAAGGCGCGAGCACAAACCCTTAAAGCAGAGTTTGAATCTTTGATGATGAAATAAACAGATTTGTTGGATGATTTCTGTATGAAGTTGAACAACCTGGTAACAAATATTAGAGCGTTATGAGAGATAATAGAGGAGACGTATGTCGTCAAGAAGCTGTTGAGAGCAGTGCCCACTAAGTTCCTGCAAATCGCTTTAGCCATTGAACAATTTGGGAATTTGGAGACAATGTCAGTTGAAGAAATTATAGGGTCTCTCAAAGCTCATGAGGAGAGACTACGCGGGCAAGCTGATACAAAGGAGGGACAACAGCTATTACTTACAGAAGAAGAGTGGTTAAAGCGTGAAGGGAGTGAAATAAAACTCCTTTTCACAAGAGAAGAATGGCTGAAAAGGACGCATAAAAGAGGAGCTAGTGGCAGTAGTGATTTTCGCAGCAAAGATAATCGTGTATTTCGTGACAGAAGCAGAGTGAGATGCTATAACTGCCACAATTTTGGACACTTTGCTGCAGAATGCGGTAAACCCAAACAAGATAAAAAGCAGAGAGCGGAGGCTAATCTGACTCAAATAAACGACGATGAACCTGCATTGTTGGTAGCAGAATATGAGAAAGGTGCAGAAGAAAAAATGATGCTACATTATACTGGAAGCAAAATGAAGACAAAGGAGGGACAACAGCTATTACTTACAGAAGAAGAGTGGTTAAAGCGTGAAGGGAGTGAAATAAAACTCCTTTTCACAAGAGAAGAATGGCTGAAAAGGACGCATAAAAGAGGAGCTAGTGGCAGTAGTGATTTTCGCAGCAAAGATAATCGTGTATTTCGTGACAGAAGCAGAGTGAGATGCTATAACTGCCACAATTTTGGACACTTTGCTGCAGAATGCGGTAAACCCAAACAAGATAAAAAGCAGAGAGCGGAGGCTAATCTGACTCAAATAAACGACGATGAACCTGCATTGTTGGTAGCAGAATATGAGAAAGGTGCAGAAGAAAAAATGATGCTACATTATACTGGAAGCAAAATGAAGACAATTGGCACGTCTGGAGAGAGTGAAACGGATATCTGGTACCTTGATAATGGTGTCAGTAACCATATGACGGGACATCAAGAAAAATTCAAAAAGTTGGATGAAACTGTCACGGGCCAAGTAAAATTTGGAGACGGATCCTTGGTGCATATAAAGGGAAAGGGGTCAATAAACATGATGTGCAAAAATGGAATGGAACGAGAGCTTAAAGAAGTGTATTTCATCCCTACACTACGTAGTAACATAATTAGTTTGGGCCAGTTATCCGAGGAGGGACAAAAGTGATACTTGAAGGTGATCTTTTGAGGGTATATGATACAAGTGGAAATCTGTTGATCAGAGTAAAAAGGGCTTCAAACAGGCTGTATAAAATTCAGATACAAGAAACTAGTGGAATGTGCTTGTTAACGAAGATGGAAGAAGCAGCTTGGTTGTGGCACGCTCGACTTGGCCATGTGAACTTCCAGGAAATGCAGTTGATGTCAAAACAACAAATGGTGCACAGATTACCAAGTCTTACTTTGCCTAAGGAAGTATGCAATGGATGTCTTCTATCAAAACAAGCACGTAAGTCCTTTCCTTTACAGTCTAATTTTACTGCTACAGCAACTTTAGAATTAATCCATGGGGATCTTTATGGTCCAATTTCTCCGGACACACCATCTGGAAACAAGTATTTTATGTTGCTAGTTGATGATTTTACACGTATGATGTGGGTATACATGATCAAAACTAAGAATGAAGCACTGTCTGTGTTTAAAAATTTTAAAGCTTTGGTTGAGAATGGTGCTAAACAGGGAATACAAGTGTTTCAAACAGATCGTGGCAGAGAGTTACAATGGGGTAACAGGGAATACAAGTGTTTCAAACAGGGAATACAAGAATTTATTAATTTTTATGAGCATACAGGGATACAATGACACTATACAGCCCCATATTCTCCCCAATAAAATGGGGTGGTGGAACGTAGTAATAGAACAGTGATGGCCACGGGTAGAAGTATGTTGAAAGAAAGAAACATCTTGTCACAGATGTGGGGAGAAGCAATCAGACATGCTGTGTACGTGCTGAATAGAATGCCCACTCGCTCACTGTCAAGAATGACTCCCTACGAGGCCTGGTTTGGTAAGAAACCACATGTTGATTATTTGTGTGTGTTTGGTTGTGTTGCTAATATGAAAGTGCCTAGTGTCCATGTTAAAAAGCTGGATGACAGAAGCAAAAGGGTGGTGCACTTTGGACGAGAACCAGGTACAAAAGCCTATAGGCTTTATGATCCAGTCACAGGTGTTGATCATGTAAGTCGAGATGTTATGTTTGAAGAAAAGAATAGCTGGAACTGGAATTCTGCAGAGACGGGTAACTCTGCTCCGTGGAATTTTACGCTGACAGGTGTCATAGTAGATACACAAGAAACAGATGGTGAGCATGAAGATGTTACTACTGATTCTGGACAAAGAAACACAGACTCAATGCCACAGACACCATGTTCAAACAACTCTGGTAGTAGTATAGAAACACCACAGTCGGACAGTTCAGACACTACCGGTAGTGAAGCAAGTGGATATACCAGCTCTGAAGCGTCAAGTCAAAGTAGTGAGTCAAAGAGGTACAGACTGCTCAGTGATATATACGACAACACGGAGGCATTAGAATCAACAGAAGAATTGTTATTGTTGAGCATTGACGAGCCGGTTGTATATGATCAAGCAGTTAAAAGCAAAACTTGGAAAGCAGCTATGCAAAGCGAAATCGATGCTATAGAGAAAATCAAGACCTGGGTGCTGACTGATTTACCAAAGGGACACAAAGCGATCGATTTGAAATGGGTGTTTAAACAAAAAAAGGATACCAGTGGCGAGATCATTAAACATAAGGCGCGATTAGTCGCCAAAGGGTACATACAAAAACACGACATCAACTATGAGGAGGTTTTTGCTCCCGTTACAAGGCTGGAAACTGTTCGTTTATTGTTGGCACTTGCAGCGAAAAACAATTGGGAAGTTCACCATCTTGATGTAAAATCTGTATTTTTGAATTGGGAGTTGCAGAAGGAAGTTTACGTCTCTCAGCCCAAGGGATACGTAAAGAAGGGACAGGAATCCAAAGTATACAGACTTTTGAAGGCGTTGTATGGATTACGTCAAGCACCGAGAGCTTGGTACACCCAACTGAATAAGTGCTTGACAAGGCTGGGTTTCGTTAAGTGTCCTTACGAACACGCTGTGTATATTAAGAAAGACGGAGGAAATTCACTGATTATAGGTGTATACGTCGATGATTTATTGATCACTGGGACTAACGAGCAAAATATAATCAGTTTTAAGGAACAAATGAGTAGAGAGTTTGACATGTCAGATCTGGAAAAACTCACTTATTATCTTGGTTTAGAGGTAGATCAGTGCAAGGGTTACATTGAGCTCAAACAGACTGCCTATGCAAAGAAAATTCTTGAAAAGGCCGGGATGAGTGACTGTAATCCCGTTAAGTACCCAATGGAGCACAAAATACAGCTGCACAAGGATGAAGATGGAGAGCCTGTGAACCCTACGCAATTCAAATCAATGGTTGGGGGCCTGAGGCATTTGGTACATACCAGACCTAACATAGCCTGTACTGTGGGAGTGGTAAGTCGTTTCATGGAGAGACCAACGATGCTTCACCTGAATGCAACGAAGAGAATCTTACGTTATGTTAAGGGAACTCTTGAGTTTGGTTTAGTTTATGCTGAAGGACGAGGTAATTATTTACTATCAGGTTTTTCAGACAGTAATTTGGCTGGGGATATAGATGATCGAAAAAGCATGGGTGGAGTGGCTTTCTATCTGGATGACAGCTTAATTACATGGATTTCTCAAAAGCAACGTTGTGTCACCTTGTCCTCATGTGAGGCTGAATTTATGGCAGCAACAGCTGCTGCGTGTCAAGGGATATGGTTGCAGAAAGTTCTCAGTCAAATTTCGGGTATAAGTTTAGGACCTGTCACTTTGTACATAGACAATAGGTCTGCTGTCGATCTAGCCAAGAACCCAGTTTTTCATGGGCGAAGTAAACATATCGATGTTCGATATCACTTTATTAGGGAATGTGTGGAACAAGGTTTGATAGTCATTAAACATGTAAGAACTAATGAGCAGCGTGCAGATATCTTAACCAAGGCGTTGTCTGCTGAGAAGTTTGAAAAGATGCGGAGGCTATTGGGAGTCAAGAAACTTCACTAAGTTTAGATTAAGGGGGAATTTGTTGGATTGTTTTAATCTAAACTTTATTTCGATTATTTGTTTTGAATAAGACAACTGTGTAAGTTATCTCTTACGCGATAAGAATCTGAGGTAGTTATTGATTTGATATGGTTTGATATCTGTTAGAATAAGGCAAGGAGGAAAATCAGGCATGTCCCTAATTTTCTGCCATCGTTTGTCTAGTAGCTGTTTTCTATATATTGTATGCAGTTTTTCTTTGATGAATAATCTCTCATATTTTGTAATAACCATTCAGTAATCTTCAATACAAAGTCTGATCATTTTGTCTTTATATCTGTTTACATTCAACAATAAGATCTCACAGACCTTAAAAATGGTAAATTTACTTACAATTTTTGAAATTGCAGCCTCCAAGAGTTAACTAACTATTATGTGCCAAGAACAACCATCTCATATATAGTGACTGTAATTGAAAAGTATCAAGTTATGAATAAATAATAAAAAAACACAACCAATAATTTACAAATACCTGTAAACTAGTAAAGATTATATATATCTATATATATATATATATTCATCCATCAAATCATCAAATAATAATACCCGATCTAGCCAATTGAACAATGGAAACTTTAATTATGCTATATAAATTAACTTTTAACTGATTGTATCTATGAAATATATGGCAAAAACTTAGATTCACACCAAAAAATTAACAGATCTGAGCATAAGCAATAAAATGAGTACGTTAAAGTCGGTAAAACTTACTCCATGTACTAAATAAATTATATAGTAATTTGTCATGAATCATGGGCGTCGTTATTGGAATTTAGGCCAGAAATGACATCTACTCCATGTACTTAATTTTGGAATCTGGGCTTTTTCAAAAAAATATTGGGATTTAGACGTGATCAAAATGACATCTACTCCATGTACTTAATATTTGGATTTGGGCCTGGCCTGCTAAGTCCTATTTAACCCTATATATATAATCTCCTTAAGTTTTCTTATTAACCCTAGCTTTGCCTATTGGCCATATATAATCTAGCATTTCTCTCCTGCGCAGTTTTTTAGTAGTCCCTAATTGCATCCCTTTCTTAGGCATCTCTCCTGCCCACCTTTTCCTCAAACCCTAATTAAGTTTTTTTAGGTTAAATTATGTCTTTAAGAGTTGCTGCTTTCATCGGTGATGAATCTGAAAATGGCGACGATGATTCGGATGATGATACCTCTTTAAGCTTTGCCGGAAGGTAAGCTAGATATTACCGATTATTGTCCATTTATACTTGGATTTTCATTTTTAATTTGTGTATAAATCAAATTTTTTATTGTTATATTATCTTAATTATTAATACATTGAACAAGTTATAATAATTTTTACTGAACATGAATTTTATGTGTAATTATTTTTGTTATTTAATTTCTTGTTGGATTAGATATTTAGCTAGATTGTATTGTATTTTGTTTTGCCATCATGTATTTTATTTATAATATTTATTCAAGGAATTCGGTGCTTGTATATTTTTTTATGTTTTTAGTTGAGTGCTTGTATATGGGAAAAGCCTAATCTTTAAATTCTAACATATTTAGCAATGTAATTGATCTTAAGGCTTGTGTGTTTTTCAGTCAATTATAATAAATACTTTATTCATTCTCAACAGGCTTAGGGGTTATTCTTGGCACATCATCAATATTGCTTCAGTTGGGCATCACCTGCGAGGTTGCAATTTCCATACATGTAAGCCATTTACGACCCATATATGATAATTACACAGAAATATAAATCTTTTTTATGTGAGATGCAATATTTTGGAGGTCAAGTACGTTTTGTATAATTACCAATGTTTTAGATTTTCTGTAATAACTTTGGATTATTCCCCTTACGCAGAATTGAGTGCTACAATCGAAGGGAGCTTCACGCAGGCTTCTGCTTCTGGTCTGGATGTGGTACTCCACCTTCTTCAAGAGAATATGATCCTGAACGGAACTAATTGTTTGGAGCTGCCAAAGTCTGTAATCAGAAAGCAAGAAGGTGAAAGTGCATAAAATCACAGACACAGTTACCTCCTACGACTGGTGATGGTCTGTTTGAGACTGCGTGGAGCAGCGAAGTTGTAATTAAGAGTCATCAGTCAAGTGAAAAAGATCCACTTAGTATAGACTTTTACTATATAATACCTTAGTATTAGTCTCTCTTCTTTTTACATATGATGAGTTCTCCTGGATGAGCAAAGAGACTAGAATCTTCCTGCTGGCCCAACTAATAATGAAGAACAAAGTCTATTAAAGGCTCACGAGTTGAACAAAGAAGCGCGAACTTTCCGAACAATGAGGGAGATGCCAAGGCTGACGGGCGAGAGAAGAAAGGAAAGTAATTAATGATGTGAAAATCCTTCAAACTTTTATGTTTGCCCTTGCTGAGTTTTTCAAGGAGGGTTGGCGTGGAAATGAAGGTTTTGCAAGAAATCTTACAAAACTATCAATCTTGAAAGTTGCGTAGAAGATGATATATTACACTATCTAGAGAACTCATATACCTCATACCTGACAATAAATCGACAATTACTAATTGTCTGCCTCAAAGATCTGCTGAAATTTATTAAATTGTTCTCTTCCATTCATTTATACTGTATGTATTTTCAGATAACATGCTGTAAGTGTCTGTTGTTCTTCACGGTTATTACCGTCTACATTAAATTGAAAAAGTCTATTGCCAATGCTCGTACTGAATCATATATACGCTGTAAATTGTTTTAAAAATTCTGCTGCGTATGCTAAATTTTCTTTTGACTTGATTAATTCACTATTATTTTGTGGCTAAATCAAACCCCAATTCAAAGTGCATATATAGTCCATAGATGATTTATCAAACACGAAGAGATTATAATCGATTCTTGTAAGCTCTACACTATTTCACTATTATATATTTTATATGTATACAGTGGAACACCTAAAATAAATAGTCTCAAGATTGAGGAATTTTTTTTGCTAATAATAGAGTTTTATAATTGATCACTTCAGAAAATACATTGTATATCTTATCTTATATGTAATACGGGCGTGCAAATTAAATATTGTATCATTTGACGACTGAAGGTTGCTAGCCAGTTGAATATAAATCTATCACCTTATAATTTGCAGGCTAACATTATTAGTGACACGAAAAAGTAGAAGCTCGGTCTATATATAGCTTCCTAACGAACAAAGACGAATCAGCTAGGGCACAACTATCAATCCTCTCATCGAGATGCTCACCCGAGCTATCTCCCTAGGTTAGCTATAGGTAAGGTGATCCCAGAGCCAGAACAGAGGCCGCTACTCCTTCAGAAACCGAAAATCCAGAAGGAAAGACGGGACACAGAATAGAATAAGGACCTTAAGCGTAGTTCTGTTAATTATATTGTGTTTGTTTTAATTAATTGGTTAAACTTATTGGTTGGTTGATATGCTTTTAATTGGTTGGTTTTATGGTTTGATTTTGAAAGCGTATGTAATGTTGATTGTTTGTTGGTTGTCATGATTCTGAACTAGAGTAAGTTTATTCATGGTTTTGGTTTTGATATATGGTACATAATGTTGGAAAAACAAGCTGCGAAATAAAAAATGCAGTATATATAAACCAACCGGTACACACAAAATCAACAACATTCATGTCACATCTCACCGCCTTTATAAGATATCGCTCCTTTATAAGATTGATATTTTTCAAATAAATCTTCTCTTTCTAAATTTAGACAGAAGGGTCTTATACTGACTAGGTTAGTGATTAATTAAATCTAAATTCATATCCAATCCCTTACAATTGGTTATCTGCCTTTTGTTTCAGATTTTAGATTTGAGCTTAGACCTTTTCTATCCAAATGAGCATATTATAACTAAACATTTATCTTTTTAATGGTAAAGATACAAATGGGTTTGAATAATTAAAGTGACTCGAGAACTGTTGCCGCTTCCTCCTTTTCCTTCTCATTAATTTGCTGTAACCACACTCTTGTCATATATAGTTGATGTTGCTGTCATCTAGGACCGTACTTCTGACTTCTGAGCCTACATACTCCTGAATTGTACACTTGTGGCGCAGATTTCTCTTCTTCAGGTAAAGACTTGCTTTGACTTCTTTCTAAAGGCATGTCAATGTTCTCCTGTTGTGTCATCAGAGCCATGAAATAGCAAATCCTATGCACGGCAATAAACATTAGAATAAGCAGTGGATGGATGCTTGTTGATCGAGACGTTCTTTGTTTGAGATTCTAAGATTTCCCTGATTCAAACTCAGTAACTTATGCTATCTACAAGAGAACATGTGAAGAGGTGTTCTTCCTTATCGTAGCTTCCTGGAGCACACAGGCTGCCATAGATATTGCTGCTTTGTACTATAATCTTCAGCCAATATATATGCATCCTACCTTCCATTCTCTTTTTGCCTTCCAGGTATCAATACCTTCAACAGATATCCAATAAAAATTTAAAAGTAGAATCTCAGAAGATTAATAAGATCTCACAGACCTTAAAAATGGTAAATTTACTTACAATTTTGAAATTGCAGCCTCCAAGAGTTAACTTACTATTATGTGCCAAGAACAACCATCTCATATATAGTGCCTGTAACTAAAAAGTATCAAGTTACAAATAATTAAAAAGACACAACCAATAGCATCTCTAATAAAGCCTAAAAATTTTATGTTTTCCGGATTTACAAAATACAAATTTACAAATACCTGTAAACAGGTTAAAGATTATATATTCATCCACCAAATCATCAAATAATAATACCCGATCTAATTGAACAATGGAAACTTTAATTATGTTATATAAATTTACTTTAACTGATTGTATCTATCAAATAGGTGGCAAAAACTTAGATTCACACCAAAAAATTAACAGATCTGAGCATAAGCAATAAAATGAGTACGTGAAAGTCGGTAAAACCTAACCCTCAGGCACACCTTCAGATAGTCATTATCGTCAGAATCATCACAGCTGTCATCTCCAGTGTCCTCAGCAGCGGATCTAACATAAACCATTTTATCTGATAAAAAATTGAATTAGGGTTTAATAAGAACCAGCGCAGCAATGGTGGAGAGAGAACGAAGAGAGAGAGGAAATCATGTGTAATAGTTTTCGTTCAGCATGCTTATCTACAGAGGCGTATCCCCTTTATCTATAGACGCGTTATACCTTGCATGTATGCTAAAACTGGTGCCACGCGTGTCCTTTAAAATAAAACGTACGTGAATATATTGTTTTTTTAAAGATTATATAAATTTTTAGATGTAAACATGATAAATGTATTTTCAAAAAATCAGGATTCATTTAAATTTTTACTAATATACTATTATTTTATTTTAAAATAAAATATTATTATTTTAAATACTATTATTTTAAAATAAAATAATAATATTTTATTTTAAAATAAAATAATAGTATATTAATAAAAATTTAAATGAATCCTGATTTTTTGAAAATACATTTATCATGTTTACATCTAAAAATTTATATATATCACCTAATTTACCTAAGATGTATCTTAGGCTACCTAATTTCTTTTTTAAATAGCTTATAACATAGATACATTTTAAACATATTTAAAAAAGAGAATAAGAAATTTAATATTGATCCAGTAACTTTATCTCAGATAATAAATAAAACAATTGTATTTTAATAATTATCATATTTTGATATGCACAACTAAAATAATATTTATAAATATTATACATATTAAAATATCATAATTATCAAAATACAGTTGTTGTATTTACTATTTAAAAAAAATAACGTAAAATCAATTTTAGATTAGTTATCCTCTTAAAAAATTGTTTTGATCATCTCTGCTATATTTTTTTTTTTGAATTAGGACTTCAGCCTTATAATATTCGATTCGAGGACTCCTTTACACCTCTAGTGTTAAGTCCACTTTAAAAAATCTAAAATTTCCCTATTTTTAAAGAGTAAAAGTCCTATATTTTCATTAAATAATTTCCCTATAATATTTCTGATTTATCATGCTTATAACAAAATGAATTTTGAGAATATAGTAATCACTAAAAAAAGCAATTTCAGACAATACTCATGTTGCCCATAATGAACATATATAATCTATACTCACTCCAACGGGGGTAGAAAATTTGATTAGACAAGTGTTTAAAAAGATTATGCTATGAGTAGGGATAGACAATAATTTATAAGTCCATTGTTTTATAATATATTCAACGGATTAACTAATTAAATGCTCTCAAACCATCAATAATAATCTTGCATTATTTAGCAAATAATAATAATAATAATAATCTCACACTCTCATTTCGATAATCGTGTTTCGTGTGCATGATTTCAATAAGGATTTATCTCTTTATCAATTACTCTTATTTGTATAAAATTTATCTACAATATCAGTCCATTATATAAATAAACAATCAAAACAACGATATTAGTCCATTATATAAATAAACAATCAAAAATATCAATTAAAATTACTTTTTATCAATTAAACTACTAATGCAATGAAAACATAATTATGATACGAAACATGGCTTGCCTTGGCATTAGAAAGAAATTACTATTTAAAGCATTTTAACTGGGTTCATTACAATGACCGGTTAAAATAATGTAAAATAATAATTGATTAAAATTTTATAAAACAACTTTAAAGCCATATAATAAAATTATAATACTCAAATTTTTAGAACCAATACCATTACTGAGGTTTTTTATTATTAAAAAGTTTTTAATAAAAATTGCAAGTATTTATTATAAACATTAAGTACTTGTCGAGCCATATAAATGCGATGAAGGAATAACTAAAGCTCCCTCTGGGATTGATGTTGAAAATTATTATATTGTGATAAAAAGTGTTGGTGAAAAAAGTGTTATCTCAAATGACTATTTGATAATTTTTTTATTAATTTGTACATATTTTGAAATATAATACATAAAAATAATGATTTTAGAAATGTTTAATGATGAAAATTGTAGTTACTTCCCGCAAAAGTTGAACAATTTTTGCAAAAATATGGAGTAGACAATAGCTTTTGAATCTTACCAAATACATTTTTAACTATTTTTTATAGCTATCTATTGCAACGATAATATCAAAGGGGCCTAAATATTGACACAATATACTCAAGTTCGGTTGTGAATTTATGTCAAGTCTTGTCCAAAAATTAATTTTAAAAAAATCATGTTTTCATGTTCAGGGGGGTCAAAAAAATTATACAAGTTTCTTTTGTCCAGGTCGCTTCCTTTTTTTCCCAAGAAGCGAACGATGTTTATTCACGAACGATGTTTATTCACGAACGATCAACAAAATATTATTAATGCATAGATTTTTCAAACAAAATTTTTCATATGATCAATTTCTTGGAATGTCAAATGATCTTTCAAAATGGATACTAATAAATACAGGTCACAATATCGTTCCACAAAGCATACCGCAAATGTTAAAGTTGACTGTTTTGTGCAAGAGTAGCTTGCTGCACAAAACGCACACGTTTTCAAGTCATTTGCATTACTTTCCACTTGGGTTTTCATCAATCTTTTTTTTTTTACCATCGATTCAATCTTTGCAAAACATATTACCCCCACAAAATACACATTATTAGCATTACCCCCACAAAATATACATTATTAGCTGTTTTCAAGTATAAATAACGTAATTGAAGCCACCCAAAAAGGTTTAAAGAATAGCCTTATATTGGGGTAAAAAGTGTAGCTAAACCTTGATTGACAGTAATTTGAAGCTTTCCATATGTCAGCAGTGACTTCTGGTCACATTTGTATGTTCCTTTCCCTCTAGCCAGGACCTCACCGTCTGAGTCTATGATCCCTTCCTTGGATGGATCATCAGTTTGTGAACCAGGTTCCAAAATGAACGCCTTCACCTAATATTCATGTCATATAGGGCAGCATATAAGAAAAATTGCATCAGATTTACACATGTAAGAACCATTTTCATATACATCTGTTTTTACATGTTCATAATTGCAGACATAGATGATAGTAGTATACAGTGGCGGACCCACAAATAAATTTGAGTGGGTTCCTTATATAAATATTTAAATAAATATATATATATTATAATAATTAAAAAAATTAAAATGTATACAAATAAAAAATATTTTTACATTTTATACTTAATTTCTCATATAATACGGATTTTTAATATATATTTAACTCTATATTTATATGAAAATTTAGATATTAAATTTTATATAGTTGTTTATGTTGAAATTTTTAAATTTTTTAAGCTTCTATCTATTAAATTTGTAATATTAATGGGTTCCTTATATTATTTTTTATTATATTTTTATTAAAAATTAGTAATAATTTCACCTTATTAAAAATTTGAGTGGGTGTCTGGGTTCGCCCCTAGCCTCTACAATCTATGCATGCACTCTATCTTATTCTATAGACAACATCAGAAGGACTTTGTTGTCCCCTAAAATCAAGACTCTTAATTCATTTTGGTAGAATGCCGGTTCAGCACCCTTACTTTTTGTTAAAAAGATAATCAACTTGGGAGACTTTTTATTAACATTTAAATTTAAGATTATTTATCACTAGTATTTAATCTTTAGTTCGATTCTATTATTATTAGGAATACTAGTATGTAAAATAGAGAGGGACTACTTATAATTGCAAATTAAGAAAATAGCTAAATAATGTATATGAACATTTTTTTTTGACAGAGTATATGAACATATTTTAGTTATATTTGAAAGTTGTAATTCTTTAATTGTGAATAGATATTACTTTATTAGTTATATAAGATTTACTCAAAACAAATACAATATAATTCTAATGGATAAAATTAGTAAAATATGAAGTATATATATAAATTTATAGAGGTAAATAACTAAAAAGTAAGTAAAAATCAAAATAAATTTAGAAGGGTGGGACCAAAAATATAATTATTATAAAAATCAATCATGTTTGTACATCTGATAAGAGAACTTGTGAAAAAAAATCTTAATCAACAAAAATAAATTTAAAGATTAAATCAGGATTAATGTTTCTTGTATGGGTATGGTAAACGCATAATAATATAATCAATAACAAAGAATTATTAATAAATAAATTATTTTCTAATTATGTAGTTAGTATCAATATAACAGATAAATCTATATTATATTATTATAACCGAAAGATTAAAAAAATTGATCGGTCGGTACGATACTAGGGATAAGGTGAACCATAGAAAAGATCGTAACCGTCCAATTTTAGGTGAACCATAAAAATGATCTTAACCATTCAATTTTAATAAAATCTAATTTTAGAAAGATTATATATCATACATACAACTCTAACTCCCGATAATCCTCCTTTTATACAACTTCTCACGGATAATATTATATTATATTTAAATTATATTCTATATTTTCTATTTTAAGAATCCTACCTATGCTATAATTTTTATTTAATATATCATTAAAGTTTATGAATATTAAAGATCCTAATCGTTCAAGTTTAGATGAACCATGAAAATGATCATAACCTTTCAATTTTAATAAAATCTAATTTTAGAAAGAATATATATCATACATACAACTCTATCCCCCGATAGTCCTCCTTTTATACAAATCCTCACGAATAATATTATATTATATATAAATTATATTCTATATTTTCTATTTTAAGAATCCTACTTATCCTATAATTTTTATTTAATATATCATTAAAATTTATGAATATTAATATATAAATATCATTTTATAATATAAAAAAATAACAATTAGGATCTAATGGTTATTATATTTATTGAAAATATAATAATTAACAAACAAAACTACTCCTGGACAAATACAAAAATCCACTTCTATACTATATTATTATAACCAAAAGATTAAAAAATTTGGACGGTTGGTCGGTACTGGGTCACGGGCCTAAAAAATATACATGTATTTATAATACGGACCTTAACTATATACATATCTATATTACTTAAAATTTTACCTTTTAGGCCCATTTATATATTTATAAAATTTTAATTTTTAGGCCTAATTATATATTTAATATAACACGGGTCCAGATTATAACATATTTATATTTATAATAAATTTATATAATATTAACATAAATTCTTAATATTATAAAATTTTATATTAAATATCAATAAAAATATAAATAAAACATTTATTTACTTAAATATTAATTATCTCGTGCTTCGCACGGGTTATAAGCTTGTATTATTTAACTTTGTAGTTACAAAAAAATGAACACGAAATTGGGATGAAACCAAATTTAATATTATATGGTACCAATTTTGGGGTTTCCGCGGAATTAAAAGGGGTTTCTGCGGAATTAAAAGGGTTAAACCAAATTTATAATATAAGGTATTATTAATAGTGGATTTCAGTTATGGGTGGAGATCCTCTTAGAAATTTTTGGCTAACAATCTTATAACATATGGGTGAAAACCCATTTTAAGCACAGATGGATGACATGACCCCGAATTTACATAAAAAAAACTCGTATTAATGTTATCCACGGTAGTACTTTATGTGCTGAACTGCTTATAGACTATGAAAGCGCCAATATGATTCCAGATATCAAAAACTACTTCAAAGTGTGACTCATATGAAAAGAAATTTAATGGTGTATGGAGTGTAGTCGATGCCACAATTGATCCCTACAATGGTAAAGTCTTGAACTGTATAATGAAGATAATAACGATCATTTAACAATTATTGTAGAAAACCTCTGTTAGAAACTGCAAAGATTTAGGTTTAATTCTAAATCAACTTACAGGGAAAGTGACATAAGCATGATGGAAGATTTAAATTTCTTGTCAAATGTCAAGGCAATATGTCAGGGAATGCTACAGTACTCTTGTTTTTCAAGGTTGATTACTGCTCATGGGATTGAAATCTAATGTCTTCATGTTCTGTCAGAGATAATTTGTTTGTCCACTTAATTTTTATATTATAATATAAAAAATTCGGAGGGTAATTGGGTAAAAATGAGACTCAAATTTAGTACTGAATCACTTATTTTGAAATTTTGTAGGAATTTGCCTTAATTATATCCTTAAATTTCAAAAAAACCATATTCCATCTTTCCTTCATTTCTAAATATATTGTTTCTAAATATGTATACCGTGCAGCTAACATATGGCAAGTCTACTTCTATTTTTAATGTCAAGCAATGAAATTTTTTGGACTCCAGTATCATAATACTTCTAACGCTGTAATATATTGTATATAGATGTATATATTGAATTATCGGGTTAGCTTAATAATTGTTAGTCAAACAATCAACTTACCTTGAGATACAGTACATGAGGTGATTTGACATGGTTTCCATTGTTCATTTCAGTCATTAGAGCTATCAAGGGTAACTTGGAGCATTTCTTCATTATGATCAGATCCAAATAACCATCAGCAAACTGCACATTTAAAAGCAACAATAATTAACCAACCAATGTATTCCAGAAAATTAACAGACAGAGTAGAATGTTAAATGAAATGTATTGAAGAATGAGACAAGAGTCCGAAAGTACGTAGGTGACTGGCATATTAAACCCAAGAAGTAAAATATGGAGCTGAGTTGCAGCTCAAAATTAGAAACTAGTGACCTCAAAAAATTTAGCTTGTGAAAGACCGTGTATATAATGAAATCTTCATCACATATACACAAGACAACACAGGAAAAATGATGTAAAAAACATATCGAATGAAAAAAAATAAAAAAATAAAGAAGAGAACACGATGAATTTGAACTGATAGAAAGAAATCAACCTTGGCATCAGGAGCTGCCATGGTGTCCTCACTGCCCCAAGGTACATTGTGAAGCCAGACTGAAATAAAAGGACCTTCAATCTTTCTCCAATTCAAATTCTGCAGGTCAATATTGGACTGTCGATATCCATGCTGTTGAATATGAATCATCTCCTCTTCACTTGGACCACGAGTACAAAAACCTCCAGCACATTCAACATTTTGTCCACTTAGTTCATCGCCGAAAGCTTCAAAGCCAGGAGCGGGTACAAAATATAAACGTCCGTTGTATGTCCGCAAATGCAATATCCGTTGAAGTGCCTGTGCAAACACTAGTCTTGAAAAGACAAAACTAACCCTAACTCCTTAAGCAATCTACGAACAAATTTCAGAACCTCATTTTCAGACACCCTCAAACCCTTTTATATAGTGCTGTCCAGAATGTAAATAGAATGAAGTCTCGTAGAACTAGCCCCTTCAAGATAAATTCACTATGCTAAACAGACTATTATGATCAAAGATGCACATTTTTTTTCAACAGACTACTTGATTAACCAGCTATAGAGCTGTATTTTCCTACCAAGGTAGTAACTAATGCCAAAGAACACACGCCCTTTAAGATTGACAAGAAGTTGGCAATAATCACTTCAATGAACGGGTTTGGTTCAGTATTCAATCTGGGACATGAGGGCAACATATACTATACTTTATATTACACCTCTTCCTACAAAGATAGTTGACTTGTTCCCATTTTCTGGGCATGGATAAATAAACATGCTGAAAACATACTTGTGAAAATATTCATTTTATTTCCACATATACAAACATTTAAGAATGTATGGATCAACAAATTATAAGCCATAGTTGATGATTTCTTATGCACAACTTATTGTTCATTTTGTTTATTAAAAAACAAAAACTTAAAATATTCATTTGCCAATCACAGGTAAGACTTGACTGATACAATACAAGGATATATTGATATGTGACCTCTAATACATATTAACACTGAGGTTAGAACCTTGATTTGTATACAAAATATAAAAAAGGGACCTTGAAAATATATTAAATAAATTTGCAGATACATTCATGTCGGTTCTTAACATTCTATAGTTCTTCATTTTCATTCAATATATTTCAACTAGATGCAAGCCTTCAAAAGATGCTAGTGGTGGCCTTATGGGAACTTGAACTAATAATTTTGATCTATTTTCCTAATACACTTTAGATGGAAGGTATCCCTAAGAATCTAAGATTATTAGCATAATGCTGATAAATACCATTTAATCTAGTTTTATCATGGCAACATAGGGAGAAATATTGAATTATATTTGTTATAAGTAATACTCCTTTCATTTCTAAGTGGGAAAATGAAATGGCAAACTAATATTTAAGTTGCTAAACTACTTACATAGAATTCCATCCGTGCACTCCCCATCCATCTATACTTTTCTGACTCGATGTCAATATCAGCAACCAAACCTGAAGAAATGTTATAGTCTGACAAGTTACAATAAACAAAAAAAAATGTATGGTTTTATTCAACAAATTTACAGTGCAAGCATGAACTCATCAGAAGTGAAGTCCACCAATAGAAAGTACAATTTTTTTAGATAAAGTAAAAGAACACCAAAATTATAATTCAATAGTGAAACATATTTTTTTTTTCAGTTTTTACCCCAAGCAAGCATTAACACACTATAAAATCTGGTCTCCCCCTGCAAGATAGTTGCTACATCCAATGAACGCTTATGTCCTGTCGATTATAGAACCAGAAAAGAAATTTACTTTTTCAGTGGAAATTAATTACAGTAAATGAAATAATGAATAATATCAATTTGCAACTATAAAGACCAATTATAACCTTGAATGACAGCAAGAACTGCATGAAGGGCTGTACATGGATAACCAACCGAGTCCAGAAGAGATTTTGCCATACCATTCCCTGTACCTGCATCCAAAATATTTCATAACAATAGAGTTATATTACAGCACTTTAATTAACAATATTCATCACCTTGAATATAAGAAACTACATGAAAATTGCAGGTAGAGAACACATTTGATGCAAACTTACCTGCTATATAGTTGGTTTCTTCTGTACAAGATTCTAACACATAAGGTACATAATAAAGTAAATCAACTAAAGATTCAATTTGGTATATGAGATGTAGATGTTTAATGTAAACAAATAGTACCGATATAGGTAAAAAAGAATGCCCAAACATTAATATCACAATAGAAATTTCATAAGCTTAAAAGTTATGATGACAGTGTCAGAATTTTAACATAGGAAAAAAACTATCTAGAAGAAACAATAATAATGATAAGGGTAAGGGTAAGGGTAAGGGTACTGATAGTACTGATAGTAATAGTAAAACATTTAGACTCTTTTACTATTGTACTTTGTTTAGTAAAACCCTTTGCCTCTTACAGGAGCTAATGCAACTAAAATACCTTACAGCTATACAATGGTAAGTATCCCAGTAAACATTTAATTAAAGGTAGCAACTAACTGGAAAATGAGTTGGAATATATAAGTGTGCCATATGAAATAAAATTATGTTTTGTTAATAAAAACAATATATTTACCCTATATATTGAACAACTCCGCCAACTTTTGCTGCCTGTTCTATATAATGAGTTGGTCATTTTGTTGATACTTATCTAATGGCGTAGTAGAATTATTTCACCAAAAATTAGGACTTCAAAGTTTTTTGACAAAGTAAACATGAATTGATATGGTTTTCTGAGTAAGCAAACCAAAAGAATACAGTTTTTTACTTGATCAATATAACAGCTAGTGGATAAAGGTGCAAACCTTACTAAAAAATAAAAAGAAAAACATAAAATGAAAATATAGTATCTAATGATGTGACAATGTATGAACGTACCAGTAGTTTACTACAAATATACATGCACCAAAAGTACGTATATAAAAGGCAGATATGTTGGAAGAAAGTAAAACATTAGAATATCAATGTAGAAGTGATACCACACACCTGCAGGTACTACTCCAAGAGGCATCCTTATTGCCGACTCCCAATCCTCCCTCTCCAGGAGCCCATTTACAACCTACTAAAAAGTACAAACCATACAGGAAAGAAATGAAGGTTATGAACATATGTAGACAAAAATATCAGAAGATCATAAAAAAATATGATAGTACAGAAGCAGAATGCTCTCACTTTGTAAACCAAAAGAGCTATGGCACTGTCGATTGACAAGTTCATATCATATATAGGTAACCATCTGAATGTATACAGAGAAGAAACAACTTGGTCTTATTATTTATTTCAATTACTTGGTGAACAATCTAGTTTTGAGTTAACTATCTTATTTAAAATCTTCTTTAAAAGAATGCAAAATCAACCAAAAAATTGGAACTCACAAATCCTAACTCTTAAGGTCTGGCAACTGCATCTTCAATAGATGTGACACAGATCAAGGATGTTAAAAATGAAAAATTGCTAATATAATTAATCATAGTTAAATGATAATTGTTGCCAGTATTATACTATAGTTAGTATTGAGCCCCAAACTACTAACATAGGTATATAACATACCTTTTAGTATGTCTAGAGTTAAGATACCTGGACCAGTGGAGGAAAACTCCATTGGACCTTTACTGGATTTCTACCACCAATGTTCCCAGTTGCATCTTTCTTCACATTCCGTTGCTATTAAACATGAGTTCCATTATCATAGATATTGTAATTGTTGCATAGTTTGTCTGTAACTAAAAAAAATCTAGGAATTTAAGATGCAAGTCTTTTGCCCAAATTATGGTTGTATGATCTCTATGGTTGAATCTTCATTCTTGTTTAATCTGTAAGTAAAAGCTTAAATTTAGCATTTAACAATATTTTGCTCGCCCTTTGCTTGATTAATATATTTTCTGAAGTACCACCAGATGAAACACAATATCCATTCAAGGCATGATAGATGTGCAGATTCTAATTAATTTTAATTAATAGGAATACTGATAGAGGTGCATAAATTTTCAAAAACTAAATTTCATAAAACTGAATGTGTTTGACTGTTTGCATTGTATTATCTTTGACTATGGGAGATGCAAAGATAGGAAAGTGAGAATACTTCTGTAGTTATGCTTATCCGCAAAGACATGTACACACTACACATAGGAAATAGTCTTAATAGTATATGGGGTATCTAATCACTTCAGATCATATTTATTTTAATTATATAATTAAGTAATTACTTAATTACTTGTCAAAAAAAACAGTAATTACTTAATCACTTAATCACTTAATTACTTGATAATGCATAGATGTATTATTGGGTAATTATTATATAAATTATTAAGGAGAATGAACTTATATATTTGATTATATAGTTTAATTTAAATGCAACACTTGAAATATATTTATAATATATATTTTTTAATTTTTGAATATTTGCCACACCCTAATACCCATATTTTTGGATTTACCGAATTCCCGTATCCCCGTACTGCGCACCCTCACTCATGATTCCTAGAACAATAGAGTATTAAATCATCAATCAGGAACTAAAGCCTATTGGATCACATAGATCCTTAAAATTCTTAAGAAATGGTTAAAAGTTGTGTTTTTGATCTATTCAATTAACCTAGAAAAACCCTTTTCAATCATTTATCGTCTAAGTAACCAGGTAAAATTTTATTTGACAAGTTGACAACATTCCCTGTAGCAGCAATACTTTAAATGGATATGTTATTTTTTTGACACGCGTTGGTTTCAGGAGATTAACGCAAGACATGATGTTTTCTTTGTTTAAGCAAAAAAGTATAACGAAATGCAAAAAGTGTATGGCATGCGAGTCCTTGGAAAGGTAAGACTAATATGTAAACTCCCACAAAGTCTCATATAGTTTCCTAAAGAATTTGTTGTTCAACTGGTAGTTCGGTTCAATGAATCGTCTGCCAGTCTTTCACTATCTAGTTTACTTGGTTTACCAAATGGTCACCAGTCCCTCACTTTGTAATTTACTTAGTTGAACAAAGGGTCACACTGCAACAAATCTATAATAGACAATTGAAACCCTAACACCTAATGCAGAAGTGTAGTCTACATGTGTCACATAGTTGTACTCTAAGATTTCAGAAAAGATAAATGTGAGAAAAAAATTCCAGAAACAAAATGTATCAGGTGCTTGCACATAGCCTTTGAAAAGGGTTTCTTAAATTTTGGTCGTGCTTCTGATTTAATAAAAAATTGAGGAGAAATGACAAACCTCAACCAATATTCCGTCCCCACTAACACAAACAATACCATCATACATCGACAGATCCATTTTATTTGTGATCTCCTTGGCATGGAGCTGGCGTTTAGTCTCTGAGAAATTTAGTTTGAAGCAAACAACCATCATACTCCATTACCAAATAAGTGACAGCTGTAATTAAAGAGATACGATTCAAAACCAACCTTGCATTGTATATATGATATTGGCATCATCAAGTAAGGGTTTAACATCAGCAAGAAAGATCTTTGAAGCAGATTTCCTTCCTCCAAATGGATTAACAAATATGAGCAATTTTTTTGGCCTTCCTGCAATAAGAACAGAAGAAGAAAAAGGATAAATAACAAATCATCAACAGTTTGGTATAAATACTTAAAAGATATATGCGTGGGTAGGTGTCTGTAGGCGCTAAATGACGTAACACAATTATGATTCAGTTTAATCGTACAGCAACCTAGGAGAACACTCTCAGAAGACAAAGAACTGATAAATAGAATTGTATAACAAAGTAATTTTCTTACTCAGAAACAAAAATAATCAACCAGTTACTAAAGCACAAAAGAGAGGATCCATCCTAAATTAATAATCGAGATAGCAGGAAACTATGAACTCTAATGCTTTTTGCGGTCTTCAAATGGAGATCAAATTTAAGGAACGGGAAAAGGAGACATTTGACCAGAAAATAATACTCAAGGGACAAAATGATTGACCTCCTAGGCTCCTAGCGAAGTTGAACTTTCAAGAATACTTCTCCAAACTACTTCGTGAAAATAAAACTATAAATGTATTTGTTCACCATTATGTAAATAGAACTATCCTGGTAAACTTTAAAGCTGCAATTCAAGAAGCTATACTGGTCAGCTGCACGAGCCCTTCCCGCATGCCACAAATGACATATGAACAAGAAGAATCCTAAAACAAAATGAGAAGTAGCTAACCAACTTCTAGGAGAGACATAATTGACTGCATTGATCTCGGTAGCTACACCACCCACGGAATTTAAAGAACCTAAAGGGGCCTGAGCCATATATTCTGCAGAGCGCCGTTCTTGCCAAGGTTGTATGTCTTTTTTCAGCCTACTCAAGTCCAACCCATTTGGACCCCTTACAGGTTCTAACCAAGGGGCACGTAGATCCCAAAAACACTCTCCGCCAAAAATGACTTCTCCGGTGGGAGAACGCATTAAATATTTACCTAAATCAAAGTTGGTCAGGAAGTTAAGGTGTTTACCCTTGGTCAAAACTTCCCCATGACCATTTAATATATCATTAAGAGAAAAAAAGAGGTGACTACCATTGCACAGTAAATATTAAAAATCTAGGGAAATCACTTAAACAAGCACATTACACAAGATATCATTAACAAAGTCTATATTCTGAAATCTCCCCATGAAAATACTCCAGCCGTCCCCGTTCATACTCCCCACCGAACAAAATTCTTTTTACTTTTTGCATTATACACTTCCACATAGACCAATAAAGTAATATAATTTCAAATTTTGCAGTAAATTTTGTAGAATAAACTCCTCAACTCAGTACCCTGACCAGACTAAACGAAACCAATATACCGGAAAGTTCCATAAATATCCTACCCTCGCTGGACCTAGGGGTGTAAACAAGTCAAACAGTTCGTGAGCTACTCGAGTTCGGCTTATAAAATAGTCGAATTCGGTTTGATAGTAATCGAGCCAAGCTCGAGCTCGAGCCTTTCGAATATTTCACCGACCGAGCTCGAGCTTCAAATTATTTGGCTAGTAAGGCTCGCGAGCCTAATCAAGCTTATATTTAATTTATTATTTATATTCTTATATATATTAAATATTTATATATATATATATATATATATTACATATTTAATCGAGTCGAGCTTATCAAATTCGAGCTTTTGTAAATATTTAGGAGAATTGATTCGAGTTCGAGCTTAAAAATCATGGCTCGATCGCTCGAGCCCTAACTATTCAGTTGAGCTCGAACTCGAGCGTCATTCAACTCGGCTCAGCTCATTTACACCCCGATAGGGAGCATCAAGCATGACAATTTCCCTATATTCAATTTTATACATTACTCGAATCGAACAAACACATATCATTAACATACATATGCTCATTTACGAAAATTCAAACACACGCATACCCCTATAAAAGAACAAATATATTACCTAAAGAATCAATATATTGACGAAGCTTATGTGACCAAAGTTGCAAAGAGGCCTCCGACAAAGTCTCAAACACGAACGTCTTCCTAGTGGGACCCTTGTTGCCACCTCCAACACAACACACACCAGATGTATCAACAACAGCTTTAACAAACAGTTTAGAACCCATAGTGGAGAAACCGAGGACTTCTTTCTCCACAGTCAAACAACGGTGGCGCTGACCTTCGTGCCACTGTAGTTTTCCGGCGATTGTTAACGTTAAAGTCGTATCTACACCGTTTATTTTCACTAAATCAAACATGCTTTCTGTAACTTGGCCTTGTTGATCCATGGTGTTTGTGTGTAATGTTTGGTTATTTGAGTCTGTGTTTGTGTTTTTTTCTAGTTTTGTGTACTTGTTTGACTTTGCGTACTGGGGTTGCTTTTGTTGTATTGTTTGTTGGAAGTATCGAGAAACTGAGTTTGCGTACTGAGTTTTACGACAATGTGAATAAGAGAAGTACAGGGGAAAATGCGTAGTGGCACAGATACCAACTTTTTATGGTTTTCTTGTTGGATTTATAAGCAAGACGAGATTTTGGGGGAAAATAATACTTTCATACGACCCCACTTTTCTGGTTTATAATTACAGTAGATTTTTAGCATCATTTTTTGGAAAGAAAAAAAAAAGATGATCCTACTGCTCCGATTCCAAATTTTAAAACGGAAAAGAAAAGAAATTATGAAGAAAAAAATAATCAAGGCATAATCTTAAATTCTCTTGGAGGGGAAGAGGAATAACTTTTAAATATTTCCTTTTATAAATGAGAAAAAGGTATAATTTCCTAAGATTTTATTATAAAATAGTAGTATATTAATTAAAAAAATTTAATAAATCCTAATTTTACAAGAATATCTCTTCCATGTTTGTATATAAAAACTTATGTATTTCACGTAACTTATTTTAGGCTTCCTAATCTCTTTATAAAAATATTCTCTCTTCGTTTTTTGTATATGTCATTTTTGACTTTTAGCACACATATTTAAATTATTATAAAAATATTCTCTCTTCGTTTTTTTTTTCTTACTTCAAAAAAAATATATATATATTATTTTTAAAATATTTTTTTTAAATTAAAATATTAATTATGTTAGGAATGAGTTTATTCAAAACTATACAGAGGGGGAATGAATGTATAGGTTGATATCTTTTTCGAATGTCTTTGATTTTCTTTTATTGTTTGAACTGGACTGATATTATAGTCTTGTTTAACATTATCAGTGTTTATATGAGATGTAGAATTTAACTTAACATTTCATAAGTAAATATCAATCTAATCTTTTATTAGAATGATTTGTTAAAATTTGAGAATCTTTGTGGAATTCTCAACTTCTTGTTCTTGAAAGAAAAACAAGGAAAATAGATGAATACAATTTTCTTCACACTGCCTAATGAAACTGTCTTCAATACTATATAAACAACAGGTCTTATTTGCACATGCTCTCACTAGACAGTAATGTTAAAACTAGAAATAGACAAAAAATACTTTACATTTGACTACTATCTATTTCTAGCTAACACAATTCTTTGATAGTCTTTTCATTCTACTTTCTTCCTTCTGTCTTTGTCTTATTTTCCTTTCAAGCTTCATTTTAGACTTGTCATTATCTTTACAGGATTGACTGTCCTGATCATGACAATGCTTCAGATTACTTGTCTTATTCTTCTGCAAATTTCCTTGAAAATAGTTGTTTGAAACAACCGAATACTCAGTCAGCTTCTTTGTGCTTCGAGAAGTCATGCTATGAATTACTCAACCGAGTACTTGTGAGACTTCTCGATTGATTTTTGACTTGAGACTTCTCGATTGGATATATCTGTTGACGACTTCTCGATCAGGCCAGACTTCTCGATTGGGATAGACTTCTCAATCAAACTTGATTTCACACACTCCTCGACTGACTCTCTTCACATATTTCTCGATTGCTTCCTTAACTAACTTCTCGATTTGTTTAATTGAATTTCTCGAATGAACATTTCTTTACACTTCTCGAATGACTCTATGTCCATGACTTCTCGATTGAGTAGACTCCTCGATTGAGTCATTTGAGACTTTTCTACTAGCTTGCATTTGTGACTTTTCTATTAAAGTGACTTCTCTATCAATAAATTGCCTTAGGAACAATTTTCTTCTGCAACTCCTTATTTGATGTTATCTTCATTCTCCTGATATATGATTCACATAATCTTTTAGCAGTACAATTATTCTTGATATTACTTATTTACATTTGGAGATACATTAGAAACAAGCTTATAACTGCAAAATACATAGTTAAAATAAACTAAGTCACTATTTAATATATTATTATTTAAAATTTCAGTATTATAAAAATTTGTGTTAATGCATATAACGATCTCGTAAGTGATTAATCTGCTAATCAAGAATTAAGAATCAAATTTATTAAAATAAAAAAATATAATTAATTTATTAAGGTGATAAAATTATTATTTTTTAAAATATATTAAATAATGGAATTTTAAAAATCAAATCAACAAACACCTTATTCATTAATCGGTTAATTAATCAATGGATTTTAAAATTATATTTAAAACTAATTTAATATGAAAAATTATTATTTCATCCACCTTAAATTAATTATTTTATTTAGTTATAAAAATTTCACTTAAAATATAATTAATTTAATTAAAAACACCAAACTAAACCATTAATTCGGAACCAACCCAGCATTTGAACTCGAAAGTTTTTAAAAGTAGGTAAATGATAAAACCACCAGAAACTCCCAAACCCTAGCAAAACCCCTCATTTTCGATTCATCCACACATACACCAATGTCTTCGTCATTGAGCAAGCTCAGCAATCTTTTCCGATCCACCATCACCAACAACCCACCCAAACCCAAACCCAAACCCAAACCCAAACCCAAACCCACCTCCAAGCCCGTATCCAAGCCTTCAAAGCCCACCTCAGAGTCCCCCAAACCCCCTGTTAAAACCCCAGATGCTTCCCCCTCAAAACCCCCCAAGAAATTTAGAATGCTGGTAGAGAAACTCAAGATTGTTTCCTCTGCTGACAAGTTTCGCATTTACAGGGCTAATAATTTTGTCCGTCGCCTCGCGGCTGCTAATCAGCATTCACTGATAGATGAAGCTATGCAGCACCAGAAACTACTGAGAGATGTTAATGATGAAGGGTTTAGGACCAAACTTATGGCGCTTTATGGGCGAGCTGGTATGTTTGAAAATGCACTCCAACTGTTTGATGAAATGCCTGACAAAAGTTGTAGGTCTTTTAATGGGCTTCTTGCTTCTAGTGTGTATGCTAAGAATTTTGATATGACAGAGAAGTTGTTTAAGGAGTTACCTGAGAAGTATGGCTTTGAGGTTGATACTGTGTCGTATAATATCCTTGTGAGATCGTATTGTCAGTCGGGTTTGGTGGATTTGGCTTTGGGTGTGATTGAGAGGATGGAGAGTAATGGGGTTGAACCGGATTTGGTCACGTTTAATACTCTGCTGGTTGGGCTTTATGAGGATAAGAAGTTAGTTGAAGCTGAGAAGGTGTGGTCGATGATGGAAAGCAAGAAGTTTGGTCCGACTGTGAGGAGTTATGACCCGAAGATTAAGTATTTGATTGAGAATGATCAGATTGAAGAAGCTGTTATAGTGTTTGATGAAATGAAGAGTAAGGGTATAAAGCCTGATAGGTTGAGTTACTATTTATTTATTAAAAGGTTTTGTGATGAAGGGAATTTAGAAGAAACAAAGAGGTGGTACGATAAACTATCAATAGATATGGTTCGTCCTGATCGAAGGATAATTAAAATGGTTCTTCCATTTGTCTGTAAGAAAGGTGACCTTGATTATGCTATCAAGCTGTCTAAGGATTCTGTTAAGTGGAGGTGCATTGTTAAATTACAAGTTCTGCAGGATGTAGTGGATAAATTAGTTAAAGCGTCAAAGATTGACGAGGCGAAGGATCTTGTAGCTCTGGCTGAGTCCCTCCATTACTACAACAAGAACCTGAAACTTCCAGTCGTGTAGTGGACAAGTGCAGTAATTTTAATGCCATTAACTATTGCTTTGCATCAGGATTTTAGAGGTACAATTTCCTAAGTTCACCGGCCTAGCTTCTTGTTTTCATATTTTTTTCTCTACTCAATTAATAGTTTTATCCTTAAACAAACAAATTTGAATTATTGAACTTTCATTGATTTCTAGAGTTATATATATATACCTATCTATGTTTTAATTAAAGCTTTCATGTTCCGCTAAATGTGGTGTTGCTTAATTTGACTTGATGTATGCATTGTTGTGTGTTGTAAGGTGCACACTCATTGGTACAGTAGACATAATCAAGATTGTAAAACATTAAATTTTAAAATACTGTGGCAGATATCCCAGTGGACATAAGAGAATTAGGTAGAACGTACTTTGTTTTGAGCTGAATAAAGCTAAGTCATAGCATGGCTTGACCACACGTGACTGTTAGCCGGAAACTACAACAAAAATGAATTTTAAGTGTCAAAATATGCCACTTGTTGCCATAAGAATATAAGATGGATTTAGCGACCTTGAACCGTGCTAATTGTGACCTCATTAACAGAAGATCTTGTGTTTGTGGGGCCAATATCTGGTGTTCCGAAAATAAATGCAGGCTGGCTTGGAGGTGGAAGACTTATGTCATTGCATAGCATAAACACTACTTCTGACATGCTTGGTCTTGCAGTAGCAGATTCTTGCACGCACAACAGCCCGATATGGATACACCTATAAATTTCGGGACCATATTCGTGTGACTCACCAAGCGACTGATCAACTATTTCTACAACTCTCGATTTCTCCCAAAGATCCCAAACCTGAGAGAATATATTTACAGGACCTATAATTAACTCGCCATTACAACATTTGTAATATTTACGCTGTATGTTTTATCAGTAGTTTATGGAGTGAAATTGTGAAAACTAGCATGATAGATTAAATCTATGGAATATAGGAAGGTTTTTTACTTACGTGTCCTACTAAGTTGACGGAATTTTCAGCATAGTAAGTGCTGTTCTTTTTTCCGAGAATGATCTCCAAGAGCAGAATTCCAAAGCTGAAAACATCTGATTTTATCGAAAAAAGACCTTCCATTGCATACTCTGGCGACATGTAACCACTGCAATCATACAAGTGTCATGTTATATTATGACTTGGAAGAATGCCGTGTCATGTTATATTACGACTTAGATAGAAGAGTGCTAGGGTTTGACATCCTTTATTCAACGTGTGTGTGTAGGCAAAAATGTTACATACTAAGTTCCGACTACTCTCCTCGTTGTTTCTTCATTTTGATCGCTTCCAAATATTCTAGCCATTCCAAAGTCTGATATTTTTGGATTTAAGTGAACATCCAGTAAAACATTACTTGCTTTCAAATCTCTGTGAATGATTTTTAATCTCGAATCATGATGAAGATATACCATCCCTCGAGCAATGCCCAAAGTTATAATAAATCGTCTTTTCCAGTCTAGCATGCATCGTTTTTCATTATCTGAATCAATGTTCGGTAACCTGATATCAGTGTAAAGAAACTATCATAGATTTGCCTACTAAATTCAACTCTAGGGATGACAACAAAATCTGATCCGAAATTCAAAATTTTAGATTTACCGAACCCGATTTTTTGGATTTGGATTTAATTTCTAGACTCGAAATTTTTTGGATTTGGATTTGAGGTATATCGATCCGAAATCTGATCCGATATCCAAAATTTGATCCGAACCCGAAATCCGAAAAAATCTGAATTTTATATATATATATATATATTCTTATAATATAAATAATATATATTATTATAACATATATAATATATGATTTTTTTTAATAGTATATATATAATTTTATAAGCATATATATAATATAATATAAATTTATGTAATATTATATATATATATATTATACATTATTTAAAAAAATTATTTTTTACTTAATTTTTGGATTTAGATTTCGGGTTCGGGTTTTCGGATTTTCAAGTTTGAATTTCGGGTTTTGGGTAAATCCGAATCTGATCCGAAATCCATCGGATCGGGTTTGGGTTTTTTCCGGGTTCGGGTTTGGATAAAATTTTCGGGTTTAAATTTGGAATTTATCAAACCCGACCCGATTCGACCCGATTGTCATCCCTACTCCATGGGCTAAATTGTACCGAAGAGAAAGTCATCCAAGCCCTTGTTTGGCAGGTACTCATATACCAACATTTTCTCTTCTTTTTGGATGCAGTATCCAAAGAGTTTGACAAGATTCCTGTGTTGAAGCCTTGCTATCAGCGCTATCTCATTTTTAAATTCTTTTATTCCTTGCCCTGACGTGTTTGACAATCTTTTCACCGCAATATCTTGTCCATTATCCAGTTTACCCTGTAATAATTCTTGAGCATCATCCATGTAGTCATGTTCACAGTCAATCAATATTAAGGTGCATTAGTGAAAATTTCACGTACCTTATACACTGTACCAAAACCACCTTCTCCGATTTTGTAAGCATTGGAGAAATTTTCGGTTGCAGCTAAAATAGTGCTCAGAGGGTAGAACGTACTTGTCCCTAATTCATCAACATCCTCTCCTTCTGGAGAGGCTGGGAGGCGATATTTAAAATTACTATCGAACAACCTCAGGGAAATGTAATCGACCAACAAGCATAACACAAATGTATGTTCATCGTACAGTTACCTTTTTTCCCCTTCATTATTAACCCATACGCGAGACTAAGCAGAACCAAAATTGCAGCACTCAGAAGAACAAGAAATAGAATCTTGAGGAAGCCAGGGAATCTCTTTGACTTCTTCAAATAGTTAGCTGTAATATGAGTTGCAGGAGTTATCAAATTAAGAACTTTGTAATCGAGTGACAATAGTTTTAAACAAATTTCAGTGAGATACCAACTGTAGTCGCAACAAAGTTTCTAGAGAGTAAAATTTGAAAATAGTTTTTTCAAATTCCAAAAAATCGGAAATTTTAAAATTTAAAATTGTAAAATCGTAATTTTTTTAAAAAAGAAATATTTTTGATAATTTCTCTTTAATTTATTTTAAAAAATAATTAGTAAATCGGAAAGGAGAGAAGAATTCACTAAGCGGTCGTTTAGTTACCCTTTAAATACATGAAAGTTCAAATACATGGAAAGTACATTTTAAGAAAGTTATTTGGTTAATATTAACATTAATAAGGGAATCAAAAGTTTCAAGAAAGTTTCAATACTCATGATAATTGCTTACCTAGCCCCGCTTGGTAACTTGCATTTCGTGTAGGAAGTTAATTCCCACATGCCAATCAAAACACATTATTAGTGTGACTAGAAAGACCCTTTCTATTAATTTCAACTTCTATGATAAATATGATTTTAATAAGAAATGATTTCCTATTATCAACCAAATAAGCACCAAGTATATTTTTAGTCATTGATTGCTGTTGGCCACCGTAGGACATAGGTGGGTGGGTGCATGGATGTGATGACTTACCGAACAATTATTTCAACCAACAACAATAATCAATTAATATGTAGATTGAAACAACATACCTAACTCAACAGCGTCCACACGTATGTAGAAATCTTGGCCACCGCCTGAAAACTCTCTGAAGTCTAGCAGTTTATCGTACCATGTAATGCACCCATTAGAACGTCCTCCACGCACATCAGCAGCGGAGTAACCCATACACGAGCAGTTCTTCAAGCACAAGTCTTCGCAAGCTTTAAGACCCAAGTTCTTGTCTAGCTGTGCTTTAGTACTGTCAGGTAACTTCATCTTAGCCAACTTTATGAATCCTTCTCCATTTCCACAAACTTTGCCTGCTCGCTTTCGAACACAACCTTGTGAGCCATCCCTTAAGTTCCAGTCGTGCGGCGATTTTGGCTCGAATCCTGGAGGACATCTGCACTCGTACTCACCCGCATTGTAGATGTTACAATCACCAAAGGCACCACAGTGACTAAAATAGTCACATTGGTCCCTGGGTGCTGAATAGAAGTTGAACCATTTATGGTCACCCTGTTGCCACGTTAGTCTTTCGAGCAATCCAGTCGACTCGTTAATAGTCATTCTGGATATAATTGAAGCATTTCGCATATAATCAATTAGGTAGACCTCCTTAGGATTGTCGACATAACTTACATTGAAGATGAAATCAGCCGCCATTTCAGGTACACCAGCCCATCCGACTCCATTCCAAGGTCCTCCGCGCCATAACGGATCCCGATTTTTATACAAGAACAACTGAGCAATAGATCCATTATCATTAACCATAAGTGAATATGCTCCAGTTCCTGGATTGTCCGGTGACTTCCAAGATGTCAGGACCCTGTTCAGACCGGACCCTCGATCCACGCCAATCTTCATATTGGAAATTAGAGTATCTGTGGGATAATCAAAACTCTGCCACAAAAAATCATTTTTTTTACTATTTTCATGCACAACCAAATTTCCCGTATCCAAGAGCTCCGCAGAGTAGTTTGATCGAATAACGGATGACAAGTTTGAAACATTAGTCGACCATACGACAACATCTGGCTTTTGGCTGTCAAATAAAACAAGATTTCCACTCTTGTCTAGTGATAAAACACCAGAAGTATTTGTAATAGGATTATCCCTGTTGGCAACCCAAACTACAGTTTGTACAGAAACTTTGTTGTACCAAATACCCACATATCTTCTGCTACTATTGTTAGGGCTAAAAAATCCAAGTGCGAAGTTTTCTTCAGCAGAAACCAAAGCATGGCCGTCCCTAAGAGGTTTATCTAGGGTGATGATGCTTGTGGAAGTGCATGATCGGAAGAGAAGAAATATAAAAATGAAACATCGAGAGTTTATCTTGGGAATCATAGTTCCTGTAGTATTTCCTTGTTAATAAGAGTATGATCAGGTCATGTGTTCATTTTCGTTTCTGTAAAAATATATATACACTTGTGAGAGACCAAGTGGATTCGGTTATACGAATTTATTCTTTCTCCTTGTCACTCTAAAATGTATTAAGTTTTGTTTAGTTATACCAATAATAAAGTGACTAAAATAGTACAAATTCTAAATTGAAGACCCAATCAAAGCTACAAAAAGTTGACTCCTAGACACCCAAATTTGATTTTTAAAATTAAAATTCAGTCTTGTGACACACATAATAATCTTCAGCCTATCTTGTTCTTAATATTTGCATTTTTTGTTCTTGTTCCCCACATACTTGCGTTTTTCTAGATGAGAAGAAACATAAGTCAGAGTAGCTAGAAAACGATCAAGTCTTACTCCCTCTCTTATAGGCTGTTTGGTTTTTTCAAGCATGTTAGTTGTTTCTCAAAAATAAAACTATTGTAGATCGAAAAGTTCTCTCGCAGATACCAAAACATGGTTGTCCTTGAGAGGTTCATTCAAGGTGATGAACTGATGAAGCTGGTACTACTTAAGGTGATCGTCATGCAATATTACAGGAGAATATATATAGAAATGAAACTTTGGGAGTTCTTCTCAAAAAGCACAATATATACAATATTCCTCTTGGCAGAGCTTGTACAATATTTAGTTAACTTCAATAGTGGGAGCGCATATAGTATATATAGAAACATACATCCTTAAATATATTAGCAGGTCTTGATTTTTCAATTATGCACCTGTTAATATAACATACATCTTCAAACAATAAGATCGCACAAACAGTTTTTTTTAGTCGAACACGAGTAGCTATTAGCCGCAATTGAGGAGGCAACTACATAAAACAGTGCCTAAACATAGAACTTTATACTTGAGAATCAACGAGCTTTAATGGTAGTAATTGTGATGTCATTGACAGAAATAGCTCCCACACTACTAGAACTTGTGTTTGTAAGACCTTTATCGGATGTTCTCAAAATAAATGCAGCCTGGTCTGGAGGTGGAAGACTGATTTCATTGCATAACATAAACACTACTTCCGACATGCTTGGTCTTGCTGTAGCAGATTCTTGCACGCACAGTAGAGCGATATGGATACACCTATGAATTTCAGGACCACGTTCATGTGATTGACCTATTGACTCATCAACTATTTCTAAGGCTTTCGATTTTCCCCAAAGATCCCAAACCTGAGAGAATTTTTTTTGCAAGGCCCTCAATTAATTTGATATGTACTGCAACGATATTAATATTTTAAGTTGTATGCTTTAAGTACTTTGTGGACTGAAAATTTTTAAAACAAAAAGCATAACTATTAAATCAATGAAATGTAAGAAGATTTGTTACTTACATGTCCGATTAAATTAATGGAGTTTTCAGCATAATAAGTACTGTTCTTTCTTCCCATAATGATCTCCAAGAGTAGAATTCCAAAACTAAAAACATCTGATTTGATTGAAAAAACCCCTTCCATTGCATACTCTGGTGACATATAACCACTGCAATCATAAAAAATCAGGTCATGTTTTGGCTTATTTATAAGAAGTGTGCTGAGGTTTGACCTCCTTTATTGGACATGTACATAGAGGCAAGACATACTATGTTCCGACTACTCTCCTCGTCGTGTCTTCAATTTGATCTGTTCCAAATATGCGAGCCATACCAAAGTCTGATATTTTTGGGTTCATTTGAGCATCTAGTAAAACATTACTTGCTTTCAAATCCCTGTGAATGATTCTCAGTCTTGAATCGTGATGAAGGTATACCATCCCCCTAGCTATACCCAGTGTTATATCAAATCGTTTTCCCCAATCTAGCATGTACTTCTTTTCTTTATCTGAACCAAAATTGACAGTAATTAGAATACCATGCCATCTTCGTAGGGATAAATATGCTTACATAAATAAACTTTGAAGCCGAGTCATACCAAAAAGAAAGCAATCCAATCCCTTGTTGGGCAAGTACTCATATATTAACATTTTCTCCTCTCTCTGAATGCAGTATCCAAAAAGTCTAACAAGATTCCTGTGTTGAAGCCTTGCTATCAACGTAACTTCGTTCCTAAATTCCTCAATTCCTTGCCCTGAAGTGTTTGACAATCTCTTCACCGCAATCTCTTGTCCATTTTCTAGTTTACCCTATAATAGTTTCTTGAGCATTAGTAATGTATTCATATTTGCTGCAACACAGTTAAGTGTAATAATTAAATTATAGAGTACCTACCTTGTACACGGAGCCAAAACCACCTTCTCCGACTTTGTTAGCAAGGGAGAAATTCTCAGTTGCAGCTATTATAGTGCTTAGAGAGTAAAATTTCACATCACCGGTATTTGTCCCTAGATTCTCAACCTCATCTCCCTTTGGAGGGTCGTTGCCAGATTTTCTGAGATTATTACTGTTACTATTAAACAAACTCATTTCCTCCTGCTTTCTCCGAGCTATCGCTAAATTAAATCAGTGGTTTGATCATTTAGTTTGTGAAATGAGGTTAGATAAAAATTTCAAAAAGATACGCTCATTATACAGTTACCTTTCTTTTTCTTCATCATGAACCAGTATGCGAGAGTAAGAAGAATTAAAAGTGCAGCACTTGGTATCACCAATAATAAAACTTTGATGCCATGGAATCTCTTTGACTTCTTCGAATATTTAGCTGTAATATAAGGAGAGCTCGTTATCAAATTTTAAAAAATTAATCTAATGCCATAGTTTTAATAGTAAATTACACTTTGCCTCCCGACTTTATGGGCAAATCTCCCATGCACCGATTTTGAAACTTTTCAGTTTAGTAACACTAGTACGGTTCATTTGCAATTCCCCCCATTACTTTCATTTTTTACTTAAAAAATTAATATTCCTCCAACCCATCAATTCATCTCCAAATATGAAGAAATCTACTGAACTCTAGATTTCCATAAATTTTTTGGTGAGCATAGGTTAGCCCTGGGTCTGCCCTCTATATATAGTTTTCTTGACATAGTTGATAATAGACGTATGTACTAGGAGGCATGTATCGATTTATAAACAGGTGAAATACTGTGTCACTAATTAAACTCATCTAACACCTACAAACTAATAAATATCATTAAAGGCTAAAACGAAAACATACCCAACTCAACGGCATCCAATCGCATGTAGAATTCCTGGCCACCACTTGAAAACTCTCTCATGTCTACAAGTTTACTGTACCATGTAATGCATCCTTTCCAACCTCCATCACGCACATCACCGGCGGAGTAACCCATACACGAGCAGTTCTTTAAGCACAAGTCCGCACAGGCTTTCATACCCAAATTCATGTCTCGCATTGCTTTAGACGTGTCAGGCAGCTTCATCCTTTCCAGCTTTACAAATCCTTCACCATTTCCACAAATCTGGCCTTCTCGTATTCGAACACAACCTTGTGATCCATCCCTTAAGTACCATTCTCGTGGCGACTTTGGCTCGAATCCTGGAGGACACCTGCACTCGTACTCACCCACATTGTATATGTTACAAACACCATAGGCACCACAATGACTAAAATGGTCACATACATCCTTGGGTGCTGAATAGAACTCAAGCCATTTTTGGTCACCCTCTTGCCAAGTTATCCTTTGAATGGTTCCAGTCGACTCATTAACAATCATTCTCGATAGAACTGAAGTGTTGCGCAAGTAATCCACTAGGGATACCTCATCAGGATTGTCAACAAAACTTACATTGAAGATAAATCTAGAAGATGCAAGGACTGCCATTTCAGGTACGCCACTCCATCCGTATCCATTCCAAGGTCCTCCACGCCATACTGGATCCCAATTTCTATACAAGAATATTTGGGGAACTGATCCATTAGCATCAATCATAATAGTATACGATCCACTTCCTGGATCGTCGGGTGACTTCCATGCTGTCAAGAACCTTTTTAAACCGGACCTGCGGTCAACTCCTAGCTTCATGTTGGAAATTAGAGCATCTGTAGGAAAATCAGAGCTCTGCCACAACAAACCTTTATCGCTATTATCTTCATGCAGTACAAAATTTCCTGAATCCAAGAGCTCGGCTGAGTAGTTTGATTCAGCAACAGACAATAAGTTGGACGAAATATTGGTCGACCATACAGCAGCGGCATCGGGCTTTTGGCTGTCAAATAAAACAAGATTTCCACTCTTGTGTAGTGATAAAACTCCGGATGTATTTGTGATAGGATGATCCCTGTTGGCAACCCATATTACAGTTTGTACAGGGACTTTGTTGTACCAAATACCCACATATCTCCTGCTACCATTATTAGGGCTAAAGAATCCAAGTGCAAAGTTTTGTCTAGAAGAAACCAGTATATGTCCGTCACTAAGAGGTTTATCCAGGCTGATGATGCTGGTTGAAGTGCAAGATCGGACAAGTAGGATGAAAAAGAAACTGAGGGAGTTCTTTCCAGGAAGCATTGTTCGTACAATAAATATTAATTGGCTTGTAACTCACAGAATATAAACCTCAGTGTTTGTTTATTTAATAAAAATAATATCGTGGTCTTATTTTATATTGCAATATATTTTGTTACCTAAAACAGAACATATATATATATATATAATATCCAGTGTCACGATTTAATATTTTAGTGGTTGGAGTTGAATTGGACCCAAAATTTTAGCTTTTTCTGAGCTAAAAATTAATTTCCCATTCCTTTCAATGATAAGAAATTAACCAGGGAAAAACCCTAATAAATTTGACTAGCTATACATTAGACTACTGGTTCAAGTTGATCGTGATTAATTCAATTATTGTCAAGCAAATTTCATTAGATTTGAATTTGAAAGTCAAATTTAGTACTGTTATAACTCCTAAGCATTAAAAACTGATTAATATTCAATTCTTTAATTCTCATTTAGAGTATAATTATCACCCGAGTCGAGTTTTATGCAAATATTTAGAGTATTATTAGAAGACGATGCTTTTAAGGAGAGAAAATTGATAATTTAATTATTTGATTATATCGACTATCGTTTTAATTTCACACACACATAAATACGAAATTACAAGTCATGGTGGCGATCGATGTGCAAGTTGCTGTCGATGATATTCAATGTGATTATAACAGCGGAGAAAGAAGAGATGGTAGCTATATAGATTGAAGACTTTTAGCGTTGTGATCTGTTTACTTTACAATACAAACAATTCCCTGTTAGAGTTATAAATGAAAGATTAAAAATGGCAGGTGCATGCGTTCAAGTGGATACAACAAGGGGACAATGGCACTGTGTATTATTTTACCACATTAAATATCAAACTACTCTAGCTTATTGGACTCTATATATAGTATATATTAATAAAACTAAATAAAATATAGGTATTTCTCTCCTTTATGGCATGCCTATGATTCAAATTTTATGATCAAAAAGCTAGGGGGATGTGTGAGTATATAATTAAATTATCAAAAAAATTTATAATAACACTGCCCAAACTTTAACTTCTTCTCCCTAATTCTACATCCACTAAATTCTCCTGATCTAACTGCAGGTGTGCGCAAGTGTACTATTTGCACTTTGCAGCCAAGCCTAAGTCAATTAAGTTAAGTAAAAAAGTGCCACAGGTTAATTAGTTAACCCTAAAAAACTTGTTTCACTATATAATAACAATATATTCTTCATATATTTTGACAATCACCTGTAGTATTGAGTTATAATACATCAGTATATATAGTCTTTCATTTTTATCTTTACACATTATGTATTTCATGATGCAGTATTTAAACACGTAATGCATCAGATGTGTTTGCAAACGATATATGTAATTCATAATTAAATAAAGGTAGGTCAAGTTCCTCCTTGCACTTTCACCGGTAACCTATTTTGCCTGAATTAGCTGTTTCATGGATCAAAAGGTCTTGATTTCTCTCTCGTGGACCTGTTAGAATTAAGAACATATATCATTAAACATGCACGCACTACAATAGTAAGCTTGATGATCATGAAAACAGTTTTCAACTCAAACATCAGCAGCTGTGTTAGCTGCAAGCAGGCAACTAAAAAAACCAAGTGCATTAATCTTGGTGCAAAATCCTAAAAATGTATATCACGTAATACCTTGTGATTTAATTAGCGACCTTCAACTGTGCTAATTGTGTAGTCATTAACCGAAATAGCTCCAACACTACCAGAACTGGTGTTCGCAAGACATTTATTTGCTGTTCTCAACAAAAATGCAGCCTGGCCTGGAGGTTGAAGACTTATTTCATTGCATAACATAAACACCACTTCCGACATGCTTGGCCTTGCAGACGCGGATTCTTGCACGCACAGTAGTGCAATATGGATGCATCTAAGAATTTCGGTATCATTTTCATGTGATTTTCCAAGCGCTGGATCAACGATGTCCACGACATTCGATTCCCCCCAAAGATCCCAAACCTATGAGAATATATTTACAGGGCTTATAATTACTTTTGTATTGCAACACTAGTAATATTAAATTTTTTATAATATTTTATCGGTATTTTATAAGGCGAAAACTTTAAATTTTACATGATTTATTTAATCATAGGAACGTTTGTTACTCACATGTCCAATCATATTGATGGATTTCTCAGACCGATAACTGCTGTTCTTGCTTCCTGTAATGATCTCCAGCAGCAGAACTCCAAAGCTAAAAACATCGGATTTTATTGAAAATAATCCTTCCATTGCATACTCTGGTGACATGTAACCGCTGCAATCATTTAAGTGTCATGTTATGTTCTGACAGTTAAAGGGTGCTAAGGTCTGGCATGATTCTTTATTCAAGTATTTTATTGATAAGCAAAAATGATACGTACTATGTTCCAACTACTCTCTTCGTCGTTTCATCAATTTGATCGCTTCCAAATATTCTAGCCATGCCGAAGTCTGATATTTTTGGATTCAAGTCAACATCAAGTAGAACATTACTTGCTTTCAAATCCCTGTGAATGATTCTTAATCTCGAATCATGATGAAGATATACCATCCCTCGAGCTATACCCAAACTTATATCAAATCGTTTTTTCCAGTCAAGAATGTTTTTCTTTTCCTTGTCTAAACCAAAAATAACAGCAACATAAAATGAGAAGTGTGATTAGTATAACAGGCATTAGTACTGGTGACAAATTAATATGCTGTATAAATTTAAGTCTGAAGGCCGAGTGATACCAAAAAGAAAGCAATCCAATCCCTTGTTGGGCAAGTACTCATATATTAACATTTTCTCATCTCTCTGAATGCAGTATCCAAAAAGTCTGACAAGATTCCTGTGCTGAAGCTTTGCTATCAACGTAACTTCGTTTCTAAATTCCTCTATCCCTTGCCCTGACGTGTTTGACAATCTTTTTACTGCAATATCTTGCCCATTGCGCAGTTTTCCCTACAATATTTTGTAAGCATTATAAATCCATGTAGAATCAATTGGGTGCAACAGATAAGCTACAGAGTACCTTGTACACGGTACCAAAACCACCTTCTCCGACCTTGTGAGTAATGGAGAAATTTTCTGTCGCATCTATGATAGTGCTCAGAGAATAAAATTTCACATCAACAGTACTTGTCTCTAGTTCGTCGACCTCTTCTCCTGTTGACAATCCGTGGGCCGACATAACTTGCTTATTTCTGTCATTCAGAAAAAACCTTACATCCTCCTTCCGTCTCAAAGCTGTCCCAAAATTCAATCAGTGGGTGGTTAAATTATTTAAACGTTCTTGACGGAGAAGTACGTGTTAAACACATCTTAATTATAGTATACTTACCTTTCTTTCTCTTCCTTGCTAACCAATAAGCAAGAGTAAACAGAACCAAAAAAGCAGCACTGAGTAGCACAGGAACTAAAACCTTGATATAGCCATTGAATCTCTTTGACTTCTTTGAATATTCAGCTGTAATATAAGAAGAAGATCTCGTTATCAAAATAAAAAAATGAATTCTGATGACATCAATTCTATAAAAATTTGCATATATACTATGATTATATGTTTAAATTATAACGAGTGTTATAACTGCCAACAAAAGTACTGCCAACAAAGAGTAATGTTAGTAGCAACATCATATTTCTTGCTACACTTTTCTTGGAGTTACGTTGAGTCACAAATCTAAAAGACCCCTATGGCAACACATTTACTAATGTCGGTGTAGATGCGTGTTGCCGTAACTAGGTACAAAAAATTTTGTCAACCAATTTTTCCACATATTTTACATGCTGCAATTATGGAGTACTGCGTGATACAGAACGCTTTGCAGCTACGTACAAGTCTCACAAACAAGGTCCGCAGCCCATCAGCATGTAAAATATATGATCCAAATAAACTCAAAACCTACATCTCATTAGCATTTATGACATATGATCCAAGTGAACCTTCGTCCTAACACTGTAAGGCCAGATTTGAACCTATATATGTAGTACGAACGCGGAGGTCACAAGTTCAATTGAAAGAAGGATCTGGTCGGCCCATAAGTTTGAAGAAGGCCACTTGCAGATATTTAAAAATCTTAAAATTGTAAGAGAGATGATTAGTCCTACCTTATAGCTCAACAATGCTTTTCAACAAGTACATATAATTCTAACCTTAATTGAAGAGATCCTTAGCCCTTCATTTAAGGTACTATCATGATGTTAACCTCCATATACCAGTCCTACCTACTCCCGTGACCAGACAATCCTTCTAGACTTAATTTTTTAAGCAAACTCTACTTAGATTGGTGAATCATTGCTCCAGTTCATGACACCAGAATTATTTTTGATGAAAATTATATAAAACTGAAAATATGAAACTTAGATGAGTAGAGTCTATTGATTCTAGTTTAGAAAATTAAATCGTACTTATATTCTAATTCTGTAAGTAATTATCTAGCTAATTGACTTTGTTTTCGTTACTTCTATTACAGTAGTAATTAACAGAAATAGTGATGACGTTCGAATCTGTATTAAATTTAGTGAACGAAATTGTACAGTAGTTGGAGTAAGTTCACTTGCCAAATGATAATTCATCAAGCTATGTTCAAAATATATACAAGATCCGGATCAGGTAGGTTTATGATCCTCTTGTAGTCTCATTTATTGTTGTAGTTGTGTGTCATGTGTTGATTCTGATATGGTGATTTGTGACTAATACTAACTGTTTTTAATAAGGTGATCTACCATATCACTATGCCCACCAATTGCTTTGACAAACACCTAGCTTGTAGCATTCAATATCATTTAATGAATAAAGCAATGAATTCAAGAAAAACAACATACCTAACTCAACCGCATCCACACGAATGTAAAAATCCTGGCCACCCCTTGAATACTCTCTCAAGTCTACCAGTTTATCGTACCATGTAATGCATCCACTGAAACCACCTCCACGAACATCAGCCCCGGAGTAACCCGTACACGAGCAGTTCTTCAAGCACAAGTCGGCGCACGCTTTATCACCCAAGTTTATGTCTAACCTTGTTTTAGTTGTGTCAGGTAGCTTCACCTCAGCAAGTTTTACAAATCCTTCCCCATTTCCACACAATTGGCCTTTTCTCTTTGGAACACAACCTTGTGAGCCATCCCTTAAGTACCAGTCACGGGGTGACTTTGGTTCAAATCCCGGAAGACACTTGCACTCGTATTCACCCGCATTGTACAGGTTACAATCTCCGAATGCACCACAGTGACTAAAATGGTCACATTGGTCCTGCGGTGCTGACCAGAAGTTATCCCATCTGTGGTCACCCTGGTGCCACGTTGATCTTTGAATTGTCCCGGTTGATTCATTAAGAACCATTCTCGATATAATTGAGGTGTTAAGCATGCCATATACTATGGATACCTCATCCGGATTGTCAACATAACTTACTTTGAAGATGAAATTAGATCTCAATTCAGGTACACCAGTCCATCTAAGACCATTCCAAGATCCTCCGCGCCAAAAAGGATTCTTATCTTTATACAAGAACAACTGAGGTACCGATCCATTAATATCAATCATATATGAATATGATCCGGTCTCTGGATTGTCGGGTGACTTCCAAGAAGTCAGGAACCGGTTTAGACCGGACCTACGGTCCACTCCAAACTTCATGTCTGGAAGTAGAGTGTCTGTTGGAAAATCAAAGCTCTGCCACGCAAAATCTTTATCTTTGTTATCATTTTCACGCACAACTAAATTCCCTGTATCCAAGAGCTCGGCTGAGGTGTTCGATTGAACAAATGACAAGTTTGAAACATTCGTCGACCATACGACAAAATCTGGCTTTTGGCTGTCAAATAAAACAAGATTTCCAGTCTTGTCTAGTGACAAAACACCAGATGTATTTGTGATAGGATGATCCCTGTTGGCAACCCAAACTACAGTTTGTACAGAGACTTTGTTGTACCAAATGCCTACATATCTTCTGCTACCATTATTAGGGCTAAAGAATCCAAGTGCAAAGTTTTCTTCAGCAGAAACCAAAACGTTAGCCCGACCGTCACAAAGAGGTTTATCAGGGGTGATGATGCTGGTGGAAGTACAGGATCGAAGGAGAAGAAATATGAAAAACAAACCTCCAGAGTTAATCTCACAAAACATAGTTCTTACGGTACTATTGCCTTGTTCATCAGACACTAAAATAAATAGTTGTCTCTGATTATATACGTACTCTCCTTGTGAGACAAGTGATCATGATAGTTTGCAAATATTATTTTCAACAAAACAAAATTTATACGGCACCTTTATAAAATGGAAAAGGATTATTATGTTGTCACGGTGAATGTAAATGTTCGGAGTATTGTTAAATGTAATATTAATTGGCCGCAATATATTCAATTTATAATATACTGTATTTTAAAATTATTACAGAATATATCATTCCGTATTTCATATTGCCCTTTTGCATTTGAATTTATCTAGCTAGCATCTTCTTAACATATACAACCTGTCAAACCTTAATTAGTTTGCAAGTTTGCAACATCACATAAATAATGAGGGTATCTGATTAAATGCATGGAGCAACAACGACAGATGTGCAAGTTGGTGTCCATCAAGACTCAAGTTTAATGTGATTACAACATTACACGTGAAGAAGTTTCAACAGTTTGAATTTTATTTTCAAACTTAAGTGAGCATCGAGCGAGGTTATAACAAATAAGTAATTTACAAGTACCTATTAATAGAAAATGGATCAAAACTTACGAATAGTATTGGTAGGAAATAATAATCTATAGATTTGTATCCGTGCAAGTACACCGTCCGATTTCATGCACTGTCGAGTTTTAAATCACGCAAGTACGTGTAAACATAATACTAACGGATAAAAGATAATAGCTCGGTTTTGTTTTTAATTAGGTGCACTCACTTCTAACATCACCATTGTCATTACTCGTTGGCATTGCATAAGTTTCAAATCACGTATCAATTATTTTATTTTCCTACCACTCTTTATTAGTACTCGATCTCGAGAATAAAATCGGCCAATATTCCTATTACTCTCCGTCCGTCTAAATATTTTAGTAAGAAATTTGACTTCGAATTTGGTTTACCTAAGAATATATTTAACAATTAACAAGAAATTATTTCTATATATATTTTTACAGCAATGAAGTCCAACAACCCTACATAATCTAATAGTTAAGAATGTGAATTTTTCAAATTGATGTAAACAGTGTAAACTCCATGACTTTTCAAGTGTATGGCAATATATATATATATATATATATATATATATATATATATATATATATATATATATATATATATATATATATATATATATATATATATATAACGTGTTTTAACAGAGTAAAGACCATGAAGTCTTAATTTCTGCAGCTAGCTTAAGCACTTGGGTTCTCTTTTCATCCACAAGTGTGACTATCTTTTTATCACATGCTCAGGGACTACGTACATAGTACATATCACGTCCACTTGTCTTGGTATCTGTTGTTTTGAAATCAAAGGTTTTAGTTGTTTTTGTCCTGGGCTTCGTGACTCTAAAATTTATCTAGTGTTTCAAGAATGATCAACGTAAATAAATAAAACACAAAAAACTAAACATCCGCGTTGGTAAAATATAGATTTTTTTTATTTTTATGGCGTATGCAATATATATATATATCAATAACACTGCAGCAGTTTTGACCATTTACAACGAGAAAATTTCAATAAAATTGTTGGCGTACCGAACTTACGATAGACAACACTTTCGATCTTAAATATTTAAAAAAATTTAGAACGAAAAATAATTTTCATTTATTAAAATTAAAGAAAATATTATGTTGTAAGTTACCTTTCGACAGAATTGTTGATTTCTGGGTATGTTGCGATTGATTTTTTTTTTTTAATTTTCATTTATTAAAATCAAAGAAATAGTCTGATGGGTTCTCCACAACATAACTTACTAATGGCCTGCTCAAGGACTAACACAGTATCCTCCTGGACTAAGCCTGGGTACAATATCTATCTATTACAATATATTAAATGAAAGTAGAAAGTGTCACTTAAATGAAAACACAACGGTGATAAGTGTCACTTTAATAACTGTAAAATTATCATTATGTCCTTATTTATAAGAAAATGAAAGGAATACTTTAATGACACCAGTATACTCATATTTAGGGGGTATTTGACTTAGCTTATAAGTAATAAGTTACTTTTTTTAAAAAAGTATTTTCATATTTTTTTTGAAAATTAATATTTATTTTAGAAATTTAAGACCAAATCTTATTTCCAAATTTGAAAATAAGTTACTTATTTTCAGAAAAAGTACATATATACCAACTTTTTCAGCTTATAAGCTGACTTATAAGTCAGGACAAACGGGCCCTTAATAATAATATAACAAAAATACCTTTATTTGTTACTAATGTTAAAAATACCTTCATTAGTTTTTGTTATATTATCAATAATTACATATTCAACACCATTTATAAAGTTTATTAATAATATCACACATGTTGAATATTTATCTTTCTTCTAATTTTTTTTATTAATTATGATGTTAACTATTATATTCATACAAGGGTAAAATTATAGTTAGTTCCCGACCTTGTGTTAAATAGTCATTGTTGCAACCATTTAATCTACTTGAACTTTTGTTTTTCTTTTAAAATTATTGATACACAAACCAACAATTTTTTTTATCATATATTAATTTTTCATATTATAAATGCATAATATATGAGTTATTTATTAATATTTTTTAAATATGAGAAATGAAATTCGTATAATTGAGTTCAAATTTTTTTGTTAATACAAATTAAATGAATTTTTGAAAAGTAATAGCAAATTTGGATTTTAATAATGTTAAGTATTTGGATAAAATATGAAATTGAGCTATAATTGTGATATTAACACTAAAATAATAATATTATATAAAATGATATGATTTCAATATATATTTATTTTAAAAATAGATAAAAAAATTAAAATAGAAGAATAAATATTATATAAAAATACAAAATATTACAATTTATTGTGAAAATACTTGAATTTTAGATGATATATTTTAAAAATAAACTATTACGGTGTATAAATATATTGATTAAATTATTAGTTATAAAAATATGAATTTACTTGAATATGATTATATGTATGTGTATGTATGTGTTTGTATTAAATATATATTTTCATATAAAAAAATAAATTTTAAATAAATATTTAAATTCATTATTCATCTGTTCCACATAATTACATATGTATCATTATTTTAAAATTTTGGTTAAAAAAAGATAGAATTTATGTCATTATTGGATATATAAACAGTAATCTCATGATATATAATCATATTCAATAAATTTATAATCTCTTGGTGTAAAAGAAGTTAGTAAATTTGGGTTCAAAATTAGAAAATTTATAAAATAGATTTTTTTACAATATATACATAAAATTGTTTAAAAATATTTAGTCAAAAAACCAAAATTAAAAAATATATATAATAATGCATAGATATAATTGCATAATATATGTGTGTTTTATTATTTATGTTTTAAATATTTATAAACTCGGTATGAAATTTATATCAGTCAATAAATATTTTAATGGAAATATATAAATTTGTTTAAAATTAAAATTTTAAAAACAAATAATAACAAATTAATTAAAATAAATAATATAAATAAAAATAAATTTAATTTTACGATTGTAGCCCGACACGACTTTTAAATAAATTTAATTTTACATTTATACAAGAAGGCCCGTGTCTAGTAAATACTTAAATACGAAACAAATACAGATATAAATCAGTCCAGTTGCCATCACAGCAGGAGGAATAGCAATCAAATAGTAATCAAATTGCGAAATTGATTTATTTTTAAAATGTGATTATGCTTGGGGATGCAGTATTGCATCTATCTTCTATACAAACAGCGTCCTTTACAAATTGGATGTAAAAGAATACTACTACATGTATATATAGGCCATCAGAATGACAATTATATAGCATTATTTCTATACAATTTTGAAAAACCAATCATTTACCTTCCTGTCACTTCAGTAATTGGTACTTCCATTGATGATGAATTCTCGTGACATTCCATGATAAAATCCAAACTCTTGGCGATCGTGAAACAAATATTCACCTGACCTGGCATTGTAATAGTTGAGTTTGTGCTTTCCAGCATGGTCACCACGGATGACATTGTTGGTCTGTCAGCTGCAGCACTCTGAACGCATAATATTGATACATTTATGCATCTCAATGCTTCGTCTTCTGAACATGATCCGGCAATGGAAGGATCTATAAGCTCTGCTGCTTTATTATCTTTCCAGAGGCTCCATGCCTGAGATATGTCATAACTTAATAACATAGCATAATGCATGGATTCGGTTGTCGAAATTTGAGCTTACTGCGTAGTTTTTGGAAAATGTAACAAAGGGTAATGATTGGACTCACGTGGCGAATAAGATTTGAGCATTCAGGCGAGCGAAAACTGCTGTTCCTGAGGCCACTAACAAGTTCTAGTAGTAACACTCCAAAGCTATACACATCAGATTTTACTGAGAACAAACCTTCCATTGCATACTCTGGAGACATGTAGCCACTGCAAGATGTAATCAATGTTAATGTGGATGACGTAAAGTGGATATTTGATAGTAAGGGATGATGAAGATACTCACTATGTGCCAACAACCCGGACTGTATTTGCTTCATTTTGGTTCCCTCCGAAGATCCTGGCCATGCCAAAGTCTGAAATTTTTGGGTTCATCTCCTCATCTAACAGAATGTTGCTGGCTTTTAGATCTCGGTGAATTATTCTAAGTCTAGAATCATGATGAAGGTGTAAAGAAAATGAGAAAGCTTAATCTTTCTATTCACATGTGAGGTATTTAAATATCAGTACAGTAGCATGATTATAGCTATTACATCAATTACTATCTTTACAATTAAGGCTAAGAATCAGGAGTATAAAATATTATCAAGACTAATACAAAAGTCTACAGCTAGAATATTAGTTGTCATCCTTGACTTTGATCTTGTTGATATTTATAATTACTAGAATCACGGGAATGATTTAAATTAGGATGATTATCCTTAACATCCCCCCGCAAGATGGACGACCTGTGGGCAAGACCAATCTTGGAGAAAATAGTATCAAATCGGGTACGAGCTAGGGGCTTTGTAAGTGCATCAGCTAGCTGGTCATTTCCGGATATATGCTGAACCCGTAAAGTGCCAAGTTGAACTTGTTCACGAACAAAATGAAAGGCCAATGCTAGATGCTTCATGCGAGAGTGGAATACTAGATTAGCTGAGTAATGTGTTGCACTCAAATTGTCACAATAGATGCTTGGTTGAAGATCTAGGTTAATTCCAAGTTCATGAAGAAGCGAACGGAGCCATAGTACCTCAGCAGTAGCAGAAGAAACTGCTCTAAATTCAGCATCGGTAGATGAACATGCCACTCCCTGTTGTTTCTTTGAACTCCATGAGAGTGGATTGCGACCAAGATAGAGAATATAACCAGTAGTGGAAACATAAATGTCTCGATCACCTGCCCAATCCGCATCACTAAAAGCATGTAGGCGTAGAGGTGAGTCGCGATGAATTATGATTCCCATATCAGATGTGCCTTGTAGATATCTTAGCAACCTCTTTAAGGTAGTCCAATGTGTGTCAGTTGGGTGCTGCATATATTGAGATAGACGATTTACTGTAAATGCAACATCTGGTCGAGTAAAAGATAAATATTGAAGACTCCCAACTAAAGCCCTGTACTCTGTAGGATTTGTGAGAGGACTGCCATCATCTTTTCGGAGAGGTGGATGGAGCATCATTGGAGTTGGTACTGGTTTAGCATCAATCATCCCAGCTCGACTAAGGATGTCACCAATATATTTTCTTTGACTTAGAAACAAACCCTTCGGATGTGAGTTCACCTCGACCCCAAGAAAATAAGTTAAGTCACCAAGATCTTTTAAGGAGAAACGAGCACCAAGATGCAAAATGAATTCTTGAATATCTGAAGGTGAAGGACCAGTGATTATAATATCGTCAACATACACAAGAATATAGAAAGATTTGTTATGTTGGCGATAAATAAATAAAGATGAATCAGCAATAGAGTTACGAAACCCATAGGACAGAAGAAATGAACGGAACTCTTGGTACCAAACCCGTGGTGATTGTCTCAATCCATAAATTGATTTCCTTAATTTACAAACATATGAGGGCTTATCCTTGTCTAAAAAACCAGGCGGTTGAACCATGTATACATCTTCCTTGAGTGTACCTTGTAGAAAGGCATTATTAACATCAAGTTGACGTATTTTCCATCCATTAGTGACAGCAAGAGAGAGCATGAGTCTGATAGTGGTTGGTTTAATTACAGGACTGAAAGTTTCAGAGTAATCGATGCCGGGTCTTTGATTGAATCCCTTGGCGACGAGACGAGCCTTATATCTGTCTATAGAACCATCTGGTTTATGTTTGAGTCGATAAACCCATTTACACCCAATAATATTGTAAGAAGGATGAGGTGGAACAAGATCCCAAGTGTGATTACGAGTGAGAGCATCATATTCCTCAGTCATGGCTAGACGCCATTGAAGATCCTTCAAAGCTTGGGTAATATTGTAGGGTTCAATGGCTGAGTTTTGAGTGGTAACATGATGAACAAATTTTGGGTTTGGTTTGATTATATTATTTTGTGATCTTGTTACCATGGTTTTAGCAGGGCGAGGGAGAATAGGTGGGGATGGTGGTGGTGTGGGAGACGCCGCTGAAGTAGAAGGTGTAGTGGGTGAGGTTGAAGATTGTGTATGTGCAGGAGACAAAGATGATTGTGGCAATAATGGAATTGCAACAATGCACCATTCATCTATAGAAGCTGGAGAGTTAGGTAGAGAAGTAGGACATAGATCTTGATATGGAAAAGTATTTTCTACAAATTTGACATGTCTAGATGTGTAGATACGATTTGTTGGTGGGTGAAGACAGTAATAAGCACTCTGTGATGGTGAATATCCAACAAAAATACAAGGTAAAGATCTAGACTCTAATTTATGAGAAGAATATGGTCTAAGCCATGGATAACATAAGCACCCAAAATTTTTAAGCTTTTGATAATTTGGTGAAATACCAAATAGTTTAAAGAATGGTGACATATGTTGTAGAGTAGGAGTTGGGAGACGATTTATCAAGTATGTAGCTGTAGAAAAGGCATGCGGCCAATGTGTGAGAGGGATATTAGCATGAGACAGAAGAGATAACCCAGTTTCAACTATATGTCGATGTCGACGCTCTGCAAAGCCATTATGTTCTGGTGTATGTGGTGGGGATGTGAGGTGAGAGATCCCATGAGAGATAAGGTAAGGAGTGAGTTTTACAAATTCTCCTCCATTATCCGAATAGAATTTGATAATTGGATGCTGAAAGAATTTCTCAACTAGAGCACGAAAGCGCACAAATATATTGTGTGTTTCAGATTTTTGTTTCATGGGATATAACCAAATGTACTTTGTGTGATGATCAACAAAAATTACATAATATTTGTAATTATCATATGATAATATGGGAGAAGTCCAGACATCACTAAAAATTAATTCAAGGGGTGCATGAGATTGTAATGTAGAAGTAAGGAATGGCAACTTGTGACTTTTATTCATATTGCAAGAGTTACAATCAGACATTGAATAATCTGAGATAGCTAATGCAAAACTGGAATTTAAAATTTTGAGTACAGAATGGGAAGGGTGTCCAAGCCGATGATGCCAATCGTGCATGGGTGATTTAATACTAGTGAAGACTCGAGGAGGACTTGGTTGCCATTCATACACCCCAGCTCTAGTTGGACCTTGAAGGAGAATGGTTCCTTTCGAAAGCTCCTTTACACGAAAAAGAGAAGGTAAGAATTCAATACTAGTATTGTTTTCTTGACAGAATTTAGAGATGGATAGAATATTGCGTGATATAGAAGGAACATGTAAAACATTAGAAAATTTAAATTGTTGAGAGGGAGTGGAGATAGAGAAGGAACCAGTGTTGTTGATTGGGAGGGATGAGCCATCTCCAATTATTAGTTCTTCTGTGCCATCATATGGAGCATGAAGGGAGAGATTTGCAATATCATTGGTAACATGATGAGATGCCCCGCTGTCCAGGAGCCAATAATTAGAGTGTGGTACATTTGAGGCAGCCATATTTGCTTGCGGTGCATGAGGGAATTGAGTTCCTTTCTGATTAACACGAGTAGGAGTAGAAGAAGGAATCTTAATAGCTGGATACTGGTTCTTAAACATTGTGCACTGTCCAAGAGAATGACCTTGGGTCCGACACCATTGACATTTCCCAAGATAGGGACGGTGTGGACGAGGAGCCATTGTGTTACGCGGAGTGGGAAGAAGTGGTGGTGTACCATAGGAAAACTGTTGCGGCTGCTTGAAGTTGTTTTTGTTATTGGAAGCATGATACTGTGCAGCATGAACCGTGGCAGGGAAATGAGGGTTCTGAATCGTTGTTTTTGCAGTGATTTCTCTTGTAATTAGCTTCTCATGTAGCTCCTCAAAGGAAATTGGAGAATCTCTGGCATTAACAGCATCAATTATGGGTTTGTAAATATCATAATCAAGACCTTGGAGGATTTTGTCCACAATGTCTTCGTGATCCATGGGTTTGCCCATAGCAGCTAGACGGTCAGTGCACTGTTTAATTGCTTGCATGTAATCTGAGATGGATGTTGAGCCTTTGGTTATATTTGCCAAGTGATCTTTGATTTGTTTCAAATGGCCGCGAGAAGGATTGGCGTAAGTTGTAGCCAAGATGTTCCATGCCTCATGTGCAGTGCCAGATTGAGAAACAAGTGGTACCAAATCTTGAGAAAGAGTGCCAACGAGAGCACCAAAAACTAAACGATCTTGACGGAACCATGTGAGGGCTGCAGGGTTGGCAACAGTTGTGCCATCAGCAGTTGGGATAGAGGTGGGTGGTGAGGAATAACTGCCATCGACAAATTTGTAGAGGTCATAACCAAGAAGAGTTGCTTGAATCTGTGTTTTCCAAGCAATATAGTTTGTGGGTGTAAGTTTAATAGAGTTTTGCAATTGTATGATAGTGAATGGTTTTGTGGGATCAACTGTATTAGGAATGAGAGAAGTATTTTCAGAAGCCATGATAAGGTAAGGTAGAGATAGAGTTGAGAGAGGAAAAAAAAATTGGATCAATTAGCTCTGATACCATGTAAAGAAAATGAGAAAGCTTAATCTTTCTATTCACATGTGAGGTATTTAAATATCAGTACAATAGCATGATTATAGCTATTACATCAATTACTATCTTTACAATTAAGGCTAAGAATCAGGAGTATAAAATATTATCAAGACTAATACAAAAGTCTACAGCTAGAATATTAGTTGTCATCCTTGACTTTGATCTTGTTGATATTTATAATTACTAGAATCATGGGAATAATTTAAATTAGGATGATTATCCTTAACAGAAGGTACAGAAGCCCACGTGCAATGCCTCCAATGATTGCAAAGCGTGTTTTCCAATCTAGTTGTGCTTTTTTGAACGAGTCTGTAATGTAAGAAGTAATTAAAGACATAGTAGAATATGTAACATAACAAAGAAGACAATGATAACTTATGTCATACCAAATAGAAACGAATCCAAGCTTTTGTTAGGCATGAATTCGTAAATCAGCAACTTCTCTTCTCCTTCAATGCAACAACCAAGTAGTCTAACTAGATTCCTATGTTGTAACTTCGCTATTAGTGTTAATTCAGTTTTAAATTCCCCTAAACCTTGACCAGACCACTTTGAAAGCCTTTTAACAGCAACTTCAACTCCCCCTGGTAAGGTTCCCTGAAACAGGAATTATTAATTTATTCTCTGTACTCCTTGGCAAACATAAATGTGTTATAGTATGATTTCTATACAATATTACCTTGTATACTGACCCGAATCCTCCTTCTCCAAGCTTATTCTTGTTGGCAAAGTCTGTGGTCGCAACTTCAATCTCTTAAAACTGAATAAGGGCAACTATGGTACATTTCCGTGTTTTCCATCAATTGCAATATCATCAGCTTCTGAAAAAACAGCAGAGAATTCTCTGGCAGTGGAGCTCATGTCATGTATAGCTTTATCATTTTTTCTGTCTGCCTTCGTGATTCCTGTGATTATATATTATAAGTTAATATTAGCTTGTTTAGGTGCTGCAAGAACATAAAAGTTTGTAAGCCATGTTAGAGTAGTTACCTAGCAGTTTTCCACTGAACCTCCATAAAATCAATATGATTATGCCAACCAAAACTGTTATTGCTGCGGCAATTACCATCCATAATACATGGGATATTGTTTTTCGACTTCCTGACGTTAAGAATAACCAAGTTTAAAATATTTAAGGAAATAAAAGACTGGAAAAAACCAACATCACAATTCACAACTACAATAATGGAATATATTAGTAATTTTGCCTTTCCAAGATGGTATTAATACTAGCATTCGTGCTTCATTTACAATATGTTGATGACAGATGAAGAAATCAGATCAGATCACTAATGGCAGGAGCTGAAGATCATACATTACGATCTTCATGCCAAACAGGAAACTCTAAGTCCCTAATACTCTGCCTTCATATATAAGTTCTTTCTACTTTTTCTGTATTCAAGGCAAGACAAAATAAACAGAATTGGCTCAAGTCTGTACTTGTACGCACAGTTGTCTATTAACACCAGATATTTTCAAATAATCAACAAAACCATATTAGTTTTATAATCTCTAGGAAAATAATCAACAAAACCATTAGGAAAATTATAAATCTCGGAATTATTTGAAGGCTCTGACAGTAATACATTCCATTGCCTCAGTCCTTCATCCCAAACAAACTGATCTATAGTTCCATCCCACCGAAGTTTAAACCTAGTAATAATTGAACTATTTACCATAGTGTAGGTAAAATATATGTTTCCATTGCCTTCATTATAAGCTTGAAGCCATACAAGATAAGAGCTGTCATGCGAGGAAGACCTGTAAATATTAGACCATTCCAGTGTCCACTTCTCCAATGTCGCTTCAGTCCATCCCAAACTACTATCTGTGGTGAAGCGCGAGGATCAAGAGACAGAGTAATTCCCAGATGTTGGATCATCAATACTTTTCCATGATGTGAAAGCACTTCCTACTCCAGTTAATACATTTGTATATACTCTCATATTAGGTAAATATGTATCAGTAGGATATCTGAAACTTTCCCACAGCGCTTTGCTTTGATCACCAACATTCTCACTTCTTAAAAGTATCAAATTACCCGCATCTGTAAGTACTGCAGTTGAGTTAGCTGTTGCAGAAGAAGTATTGGTAGACCATATACTTGTATTTCCATCAAAAACCATTAGATTACCATCATCTCCGATTCTCATAACACCAGTTGTACCAGAAATTGGTTTATCTCTGTTTGCTACCCAAACAACAGTTTGCACCGAAATTTTGTTATACCATATTCCAACATATCTGTTAGTAGAATTTCCGGAGCTAAAAAAACCCAATCGCAAAATTCTCACCAGCAGAGATGATCACTTGGCCATCATTTAACAACTGGCCTTGTGTAATTCTGTCACTGCTTGCATCTTGTGAAAATAAAAGGAAAATATGGAGCAGTAAGTGCAAGAAAATATAAATACTAATATGGTTTTTCAATGTGGTTCTCATTATTCACAATCTGATGCAGTGCATACTTGATTAACAGATTTAGCCATGTTTCTAATAAAGATAAATACTGCTAATGATTTAAAGAAATGGATCATTCTTCTTACAAGTTGTACTAATTTTTTGTCTAATGTGCACAAAACTTGTCAAGAAATTATAAACTACTCAAAATATATTATGAGATAGGTTCACAACACTGAATTCATTTCACTAGTACTATAATTTATACAAATGTACCATAGTTTATATCAATACGAAACAAAACTAAGGAGATTATGAGTAACAATAAACAGTATCATTTTTTTAATGATCTAAAAATATAAATACTCACATAGTCACATGCACATATACATTCGAATTCTTCAAAATATCCTTTTTTTCACAAAGGGTGAACATCCTTCGTTTCACTTTATGCATATCTTTTCCAAACGTTAAATATATAAAATCATATACTAACATATTCATATTTTCACAGTAGCCAGTACTAAAATAAGAAGAGTGGCGTATAATAACAAAACTGTTATCAATGGTCAAGAATTTGTCCATTTGACAGAACATAATTTGGGAGGTCCATAGAGTAGCATTACAAAGACAAACAATTGGATACAAATTGAAGATTGACTTGCAAGTACTTGCCTAGCTATTACTAGAAAATAATCATGAAATTTCTTATCCATACATATACAAATTTAAAAAACACAAATTAAACAATTCTCATGACTTGGTAAAGTGTTAGGAGTCAAAGGGTTCAATATGGGCCAGAGTGAGACTTGTCTGGAAGTTTTTTTTGGATAATTTTGATTACACTAGGATCCAGAGTTATGGCAGATTATTGCTTATTTTACCTAAAAATTCTGTTTTTTAACGGTGCAAGTTCATGAAAACAGGACCTATATCTTATTGATTTTGAGTTACGGTAGCAAAAATGTTTCATAAAAAAATTGTTATACGTTAAAACTATTACATCTGCTTGCCACATGTTTTATTTTAGTAGAAGATAACTCAATACATATTTATGCCAAGAGAAAAGGTCTCTGAATATATTATTAATTCAATTAATAAATTTCTGAATACAATCAAATTTGAAAAAATTATAATATAAATTAAATATTCTAGATTTCAATTATTTTTCAAATTTAAATTAAATGTTTTAAACTTTTTAAGTCTTTATTGAGTGTTTAAAAATGTTACAATAAAAAAAATCCTGTTAAACATCTTCACATGTCAAATAATCTTTTAAAACTAAAAATTAAATAGGCATATTTTGCCATGTCATTAATTATCTGACTATTTAACCATAAGGTTCGAAACACCACCCATTACCATTACATTCGTAAACCTTGATAATTAAAACACTAGACTAGACTAGACACGCCCTCCCTCCTCCGGCCAAACACGCCCTTAAATTACTCGAATCACCGCACAAACTACACCAGATGCCCTAACCATGATCACCACCGCTCATCAAAACAATAGCAACTCCTCCTCGATCTCAAAATCAATCAACGAAACGGTGAATGGGTCCCACGATTTCACCATCAGAGGCTACTCACTTGCGAAAGGCATGGGCCCTGGTAAATACATTTGCAGTGACATCTTCACCGTAGGCGGTTACGATTGGGCGGTTTACTTTTACCCTGATGGCAAGAATGTGGATGATAGTTCTGTTTACGTCTCCGTTTTTATTGCCTTGGCTAGTGAAGGGACTGATGTTAGGGCTTTGTTTGAGCTTACACTGTTGGATCAGAGTGGTAAAGGGAAGCATAAAGTTCATAGTCATTTTGATCGTGCCTTGGAAGACGGTCCCTATACTCTCAAGTATCGCGGCAGTATGTGGTATGCCTCGGTTTTGCTGATTTAGGGTTTGTCTTAGTGATTATGAGTTTACACTTGTTAATTTTAGTTGAATTAGGGTTTTATAGTCGAGGCATTTGTAAGGTTTATGTCGTAGTTAGTTGTTTGTGTGGTTGTGTTATATGTTATGATTGTGCGGTTGTGGAATTAGGGTTTGATATGATTACACGTGGAGAGAATCGATAATGTTATTTTCGTGTTGAGAGCATTTAATTAGTTGTCAATTCTGCATTTATGTGAATTTTAGTTATGTAGTTGATTAATTGTTCGGAATATTTTATGTGAATTTTAGTTATGTAGTTGATTAATTGTTCGGAATATTGTGTGCATAAGGTTTATCACATAGTTAGTAGTTTGTATGATTCGTGTTATAAGAAATGATTGATATGTTGTGCCGATTTTAAACAGAAGTGTTTCAACTAGTTTTATGCATGTGTTTACTGATTAAACATCTAATTAATAATAGTTTCCCTTGGAAAATAATGAGATTATTTTAAAATGCTTTTTTTTGCTGCGTAGTGCGTACTTAAGTGAACCATCTCGTTTTATATTGTTGTGTATGTTTTTCAGGGGTTACAAACGGTTTTTTAGGAGAGCCGCTCTAGAAACTTCTGATTATCTGAGAGATGATTGTTTGTCAATGCATTGTACCGTTGGAGTTGTAAGAAATCGCATTGAGGGGCCTAAGCTTTACAACATTCCCATACCACCATCAGACATGGGACAAGGTCTTAAAAACCTGTTTGATTCTGAACTTGGTAGCGATATAATTTTTCAGGTTGGAGATGAGAACTTTAAAGCTCATAAGTTGATACTTGCTGCTCGCTCACCTGTATTCAGAGCTATGTTCTTTGGACTTGTTGGGGACACCAGAATGGATAAAGTAGTCCTGGAAGATATAGAACCTTCTATATTTAAGGTAACAAACTTCATTTGATTTCCTCTGTTCTAGTTGGTTTTAAAAAATGTTTACCAAGAAAGGCACATAATGGGCATTTTGCTTTAGCTATTATCATTACTATAATTGTTAGTACTAGTATTAGTATAGCATCAGCAGCAACATATTGTGGGTGTGTAAATTGTAAACTATATTACACTTTACATAGATTGGTTGCTTACTAAAATTATTTCCAATTGTGGATGCAGTATTAGTAGACTTCACTAATTAAATTTCTTGATTTGTCTATGTGGAATCTTTCTTTATTAGTAGGATCACAAATTTATGCAATCACTTTAACTAGATGATTTAAGAAGACCATTGAGTATCAAGAGTCTAAGTAAAAACATTCAGTTCTTCAGTGTTCTTCAATAGGCAGAAATCATTTGATTTTTTTTCTTTGCTATGAACTGATGACATAGAATTGGTCGTAAGAATCATTTTTTTGGTTTTTTTTTTGTTTAAACATGTGTTTCAATGAATGTATAGACTATAGATTGGCTGTTCGTACTAGTGTAATTTTATGAGATTATTATTTTAAATTAAAAAAGCTTGCCATTGGTTGTGGGTTCTATAACAATTTTTTAATGTTCTGTATCAGAAATTTTAGGGGTATAGATAAGTTTAGAAAATATAATATGAAAATTAAACTAGAGATAAAAGTTTATGCATGAGATATCACAAGTGATGACCGGAGAAAGTTATTATACCAGAGTTGCAGTTTCTTTTAAATAGTGGAAAATATATTCTCATTACAGCCTTGCGCATGTGGTTTGACCCGACTGGAACTTATAAAATTGCAATAAGATAGACCAATCATAACCTTCAAATATAGTAAGATTGCCTGGTTAAGGTAAACTCGTAGATCTGTCAAAAGTAAGTACACAAACATGACTGTTTCATTTAAATCAGATTGCCTGCTCAACTAGAATGTTGTTAGTGTTGAAGTCGTGTATCATGTAGAACTACTTCACTAAATTGTTTTATTTCAGACCATGATACCTTAGAATTAGACTTGAGATTTACTAGGCTGTCCTCGCGATTTTTGATGAGATACCAACCGGTGTTGTTCTGCTTAACATCCTTATCTGCAAATTTTATGGTGTACCGCATAGATGGTTTTGAGATTTTCATTTATTTTGCAGGCTATGCTCCTGTTCATCTATTCAGACGAGATCCCAGATTTACAAGAATATAGTTGCTCAGGATCAACATGTTCATCTACTATCACCCTGCACCATTTATTGGCTGCTTCAGATCGTTTTGGGCTGGACAGGCTTAAACAATTATGTGAAGCAAAGTTGTGTGAAGAAGTTGCGGTCGAAACAGTGGCGACAACTCTGTCCCTAGCAGATCAGCACAGATGTTCACAACTGAAGGCCATTTGTTTAAAATTTGCAGCAGAACATTTGGGAGGTGCGTGTTCTCCGTAGAATCTGAGCGGTGCACTGTTCAGGTTATGTCCAGTTTAGTGTTTTGACGGTTTGATGACAGAATTGCTCTTGATGCTTCTATATGCATGTCTAACACATTTGAGACGTCACATTTTCCCACCTTCTGTCTTAGCTGAAAATTTTCTAGAAGATAGGGTGATTATTTGCTTAAAATATCCTTGGGAGTTGTAGATTGGCGGCATGAAGTAGTTTAAGACACTTAACGGCATAACCTATGAAAGTTACATTTTCATGAGCTATTCAGGAGATGTCTAGAGTTACCTTTTTTGTGTGTTTCACGCACTCATTATTAGTGGAAGTATCATATAAGTGTTTGACCTGGAATATCCTACTTTGAAGCATTTATCTGTAGTTCTATACTATTCACACTATATTTGATTTTCCATTACCCACACCCATGTCCTATCAATATGTGTGCTTATTTTTACTGAGAATTGAAGGGTGAAGGTAGTGGAAATGTGGAATTATACTCATATATTGCAAGGTTCAGAATAAGCGTACGAAAGTTAATAATAACCAAAAGTTAAATTGATGATTAATTAATTGTAGGTCCAAAACTCAAAAGTACACAAATCAGCACAATAAAACTCTAAAGTACACCAAATCAGCACACTAATATTCATATTCACATCCTTCAAATATTAAATTTTCATTAATTTTTTCATCTTCAATGTAAAAATTATCTTCATAAGGGTCTTGAAAAATTCCATCTATAATACGTTTAAGAAAATTTACGACCCGGCGATGCATTTGTAGTTCTTAGCAAATATTTTAGTTTTGCCTTTATACAATCATATGAGGATAGCTACCCCTTTTTGTACAAACATGTAGGGATAGCTACTTCTTTTTATACAAACATGTAGAGATAGTTGCTGCTAATTCTTGTACGAGATTTTCTAGCTAACTTGTTCTGTAGTTGGGGGTCTTTAGTTTAAAATAGACTGAAGTAGATTTAAGTCATATCTAGTTTATATTCTTACATACTCAACACTCCTCGCACTTCTCTTACTGCATACCCATTACGAGTCGGCTGTTTGACTCTATTAAGTCTCTATGTACTGTAAACCCATCCTAAAGAGCAGGGTGGAGGGATTAATATTTTGCACCTTCAATGGTTAAGGTCCTTGTAAGTTGTAACAACTTGCCTTCTGTTTTCATAATTCCATCCTGCAGTGCCATGTATCACAAAGACATGGTTATAGTGAGATGAGTGACGTTCTAGATAAATTTCTGGAGGTTCGACCTATATAAAGATATTAAGAAGTGTTAATAATCATTCGGATTAATGTGCACTGTGCATAGGCTGTCCATCAAGATATATCACAGTTGGATGGTGTAATTTTTTACAAATTTAGATTTGTAAGCTTTGCTTGTTTCTGAAGTGTAGTACTTGGTGTCTGGTATTACTGTTTGTACTAATATATACTTTTTCTTCGTAAGTTTAGTATGTTTTCAATTATCGTTTGGATTGGTTATTTGATGAGGAGAAATAGTATGAGGTAGTTGCAGCTCTATATATGATTGTTTATTACTGACTATACAGTGATGAATAATACTTCTCATTTTCAAATTCTATGTTTGTAGCTTGATTCTCTTCTCTTGTAATTTTCGTGCTTCTATCGTAAGCTCATCAAGAATCGTCATGTTATGTTGTGCAGAGGTTATGCAATCAGAAGGCTTCAGGTACATAGAAGAAAGTTGTCAGTCCTTGTTGTCTGAGCTTCTGGAAACAGTTGCATCCGTGGATGATAAGGGAAGTCAAACCCTGGCGAGTAAGAGAAGTGGCAGCAGCATTATTGGAATAACTGTAGCTGTAGAAGGGTCTGCAGCAGTGGATTCTGGGATTCCCAATGGCAGGCGCACGCGAAGGCGCCTCTAGGGTCAGTGTTTTCCATGAGGTGCAATAAAATTGAAGTAATGTTTCTAACAAAACACTAGTTCAGCGTAGCATCAACACTAAGTTCCTTGTTTTTTTCTTTTAACTTGGTCCATTTGCCTCATTTTTACTTTTCTTTTAAAGTTTTACATGCAGTTTCTATATAATGAATTTTGAGGGTTGCGACTTACCACTATTGGCTGTGTTGGTCTTGGTGTCTAATTACCCTCGCATTCTCCACTCAAGTTCTACCTGCTTTTTGTAATTTTTATTATGTAGTGCATAATTCCTACATTATTGTTCCAAAATCATTGGCTGCAGGAATCATTTTATGTAATAGTAGCTTAAATAGGGTATTCCCATCAAATCTCAAGGAATGTATGTGCTTAGCTTGTTTGAGAGCTTTAAATGCAATGATATGTAAGCCACTTAACAAAGATAATTCATCCCAACGAGCTTGAAGATAGTTCTTCTGGATGAGCTTAAAAGGCATTTACATGAAACCTGTGAAGAGAAATTTTAATTCTTTTTATAGAGCAGAGGAATGTTCAGTTTATCGCGTGCCTTGTGAGCCTTGTGAATATATCGAGATGTTAACAAGTAAACCAGGGCATACACAAAATGCACAGATCTTCCCACAAATAATTAGGCACCTCTATCTTTGTTTTCTTTTATCTAGAACAAGGCCTTGCTAGCTAAGTATAATAAATATATTTTCCCCAAAGAAACTGGACATTATTAACTGTATAGTTTTATTTTTGGGTGATTTACTCAAAGTACTTCGCAATTAAAGGAAAAGACTAAAAGAGTCTTCCTAAAGAACAAGCAAAAAGAGTGCGTAATTTTTGTATGCAATGTAAGTTTATCTGTTATTGAAGAAATTGCTTCAAAGTACTCGCAAGTCACAACTGGAAGCGATGATATTCCATGTGAGTTTTGCGTGGCTATTTAAACTGTATATGTTGCCTTTACATTTTCTTGTATTACAAGGTATAAGTAAATTGTAATTAAAATAAGTATATGATTATATATTTAAATAATTGTGAGATAATTGAATTAAGTTAATAAGTAAATTATAATTTATTTTATAATTAGATTTATTTTGAAGTGATAACAGGCCAGAAAATAAAATTTAATTAAGTTGATGCATGTAAAGTTCTGAACCAAGTCCATAATCAAAATTCAAATACGAACAGAGTCAGTTTTAGTTCAAATACAAACTGTCGAATATCATTTATTTTCAATAATAAGAAGTTCAAAATTCATAACTTGCTGAAAAGATAAAGGGAGTGGTTATATTAAAATTTTGTAACTAATTTAATTTTTAAAAATATTTTACACGTACCAACTCACCAAGTAGTCAAGTACGTCTTCTACTGTATTTAAACAAGGATTAATTAGTTCCCCACATGTCTCTTATTCGAATCCTTCAATAGGGGCCTGAAAGTGCAATTGTTAATTGTTATACTATGATGGTACATATTCAATTATGCATATGCTACAATCACATTAATGTTACGAGTTCTTTGCCGACACTTTGCAGTTTCAACTTTTAATCGAAAATACAAGCCTTAACCAAAGTCTTTCGGTGGGCGATTATATTCTCTTAATTTGATAGTTACGCAAAACCAAAAATTATTTAACATCTACTAATATAGTACCTTGTTGAGTATTATATGTATTTTACTTTAGCAATGAAATCAGCAGAGAGAGACTAGCCTAAACAGTAAACTCCACTTGTTTGTAATTTTTAAAAATCAATAAAAAAAACCTTTTCAAAATTGTGATATTTTTGAAATTTTTAAATATTTTAGGGATGGCTGAAATCAGAAATAAGATATGAGTTTATAATGAATATATAAAATTTATACTAATTATTTAGTTGAATTTTTTATTTTGTCATATTCATTTTTCAAATCCATAATATATGGGTTTTTGAAACTCAAAAACAGATATATATGATTGATGAACGCAACTTATTTTTTCAAAGATGTATGTCTGTGATTCATTGTTGGACTTAAAAATGAGTTTTCCAAAAAAAAATTGTATTAATATATAATATAAAATTATAATAAAATTATCCTACAAACTTCTTGACATTTTAGAAAAACCGATCATCACTCACTGTGAAGAAAACCCGCGACTTAACATTAGTATCCACTTTAGTAGAAAAAGGCAAATTAATTCTAAGATCCTCAGTTATTTGTCATTTTTTATCCAAATTCCTGAATTAAAAATGTAAATTGAGAGGTAATTAAATTTTTAAATTTTTATCATCAAAGTCGTTCGTCGAATTTCATTAAACGTCCGTTAATTTTTGCTGACGTGACACCCTAAATAAAGATAAATTAATTTTAACGTCCCTAAATTAATAAAAAAAAATTATGTAAGTCTCTAAACTGAAAATTTCAATTTAAATCTTAATTTTATATTAAAAATCACATTTATTGCTCTTTTATTTTTTATTTACTTTCATTCCTTTTAGTTTAAAATTTTATTTATTTTCTTTTTCAACTTTGCATATATTTGTGTTCTAAAAAAATTAGAAAATTAATATATATGTACAGTGTTTTCATTTTAACTTTGTCTATATTTATATTTTTAGTAATTTTTATAAAATCGGTGTATACAAGATAAAAAATTGTTTTATATTTATTTCTAACATGTAAATTTTAGATGTACATCACACTTTAGTGAATGAATTTTTTATATATAATTTCAATAAATTATAATATATAATATTATAAATTTTCGTTTTTTAAAAAATAAATAAAATTTTAAAAATTTTAATCACTTAATTTTGTTTATATATAAGTCAGTGTATTTTTATAGTTAATTTAACATTACTCATTTTAATATAATTGGATTTGTATAAAAGTAAAATTGGATTTATATATTTGTGTTTTTTAGAATACAAATATATGCAAAGTTAAAAAATAAAATAAGTAAAATTCTAAACTAAAAAGAATTAAAGTAAATAATAAATAAAAGAGTAATAAATATGATTTTTAATATAAAATTGAGATTTAAGTTTAAATTTTCAATTCAGAGACTTATATAAGAAATTCTTAATATTTTAGGAACGTTGAAATTAATTTATTTTTATTTAGGATGTCCTATCAGTAAAAGTTAACGGACGTTTAATAAAATTTGACGGAAAGACTTTGATGAGAAATTTTTTAAAATCTAATTATCTATCAATTTATATTTTTAGTTTAGGAACATAAATAAAAAATAATTAATAATTTAGGGAACTTGCAATTAATTTGAGGCAGCAGAAAACTGATTCTAGGCCCATTTCTATAGAATAATAATCCATTCGGTAAAGTAGATGCATGTACAATTCATTGAAGCAAGGGATATGCACAAATTTTCAAAGGCTAAAGCGTGCAAAATAAAAATTCAACTACAGTCCCGTTTCACCCTATCAATGGCTGCAATAAACAAACTCAAAAAGGCATGCCTAGTTGCCCAACTCTAAATACATGTGACAATATTATAATATTATAGTTGACTTATTATTCTACTGTACATTCGTTTTTTCAGAAATGGTCAATTGATTTTATTAATTCATATCTTATTTTGTTATTTCCTCCGTTTCATTTAAATATTAAATTGGTATAATTTTATGTTCTGTTCAATTTTAATAAATAAATTAACAAATTAAAAAAATAGTGAGTATTAAATATTCAAATAATATTTTGTTAAATCATTAAATAAAAATATCTTTGTATACAAATTTCAAAGAAAACTTTATCATCATATTAATTTGGAGTAAAGACCTACTCGAGATTTTTAAACAATATTATTCCCTCCGTCCTAAATTACTTGTCCACTTTAATTTTTACGCGTAATTTAAGGTGCATTTACCGTATAATTATTTAAATTATTTTAAAAAATTTCTTTTATGAATAAAAGTTTAATATTTGAAATTTTATTTTTTTTTAAAATTAAAAATTATATTACTGTACAATCGATACACCTACGTGTCAAAACTAATTTAGGACGTTGGGGGTAATAATACTGGCTCCGTTTCATAACAGGTACATCGACTAGGTTCGTATTTCTAAAATGGCACAGCAGTTCAACTTCTTTCAGAAATTGTACAGCAAACTCCCCTTTTTGGCCAGCGTTATCTGTATACAATCTTCAACGGCGTACACAATTAAATTAATTTTTTTTTCTTACTAGTATACACTCTCGCTTGGCGAACACATATAATTTTTTTTAACTGTCTGTAATCTGCACTGGCGAACAGTACAGTAGAAACAATCTGTTGTTTGCATTCTTGAATGGCGAACAGTATAGGGAAAAAATTAATAGAAAAACGGCGTCGTTTACTATACTTTAAAACATTATTTTCCTTACTAGTCGACAATCTCTAGTGGCGAACAATGCACCTTCATTTAATTTGTTTTGTAAAGTGTTTACCATCTACACTGACGAACACTAAAAAAAAAATCCACACATAATTCTAGTTGAATTGTATTCGCCATTAGATAACGTAAACAACAAAGTTTTTTAAAAAATGTGTTCGTAATTCACAAGCTTGTAATCTTATCTTATCTAAATGAAATCTGCAATTACACACATTTCAAGGCAGCTGTGCCTATATTATACAGCAATCCATTTCATTTCATTTCCTACGTCCACAAGTATAAGGTACATTCTCTCTTCTTTCTTCAGTAATTTATATCTTCCATATTATTTGATTCGATTTATACAATAAATGGATTGTAAGATTTGAAAATTTTAGTAGTTTACTGCCATTTGTGTGTTTATTTTTAACCTATTATCTGCATTATCATTTTCATACGTACTACTTTAGTAATAATTGAGATGTTAATAGACAACAGTTCATAATTAGACAAATTTTGAGATTAAAATGTATATACATTTAATAGTTAGTCTAAATTTGTGGTGAATAGATCTGTTAGTGATATAAATTGTTAGTAATTTTATTTCTTAGTTTGTTATCAATAAGTTGTTAAAGATATATTAATATATGTTTACTTATATGAAAAAACGATTTTTGATAAATTATTAGTTATTTATTAATATATGTTTGTTATTAAATAATTAAAAAGATTGTTTAAAATATAGGTTAATGGAAGATTTAGTGAATGTAAATTTTTTCTGGGGCGGTGAAATAATTAGACGGGATGATGATATCTGATATTCTATAGATCCCCAGAAAATGCAGTATATTAAATGGGGAACCTCTTATGATGAGTTGAAGGCGATTGTGTATCGAATAATGCAGATTAACAGTTCACATTGAAATGTGAAGCTGAGGTTTAAATATCCTCAATTAGGTATTGGTAATGTAGTAAGTGGATATTACATTTCTAGTGTTAATTGTGATGATGATGTGAGGAGGATGTTGAGTGTTCCTAGGCAGATGCAGATGGGAGATGTTGACAATTTTTTATCCTCGGAATGCAAATTTCACGGTGGGAACATTATTCTGTGACAAGGACACCTTAGTTACAGCAGTTAGAGATGTTCACATCAACAGTGACAAGAACTATAAAGTTGTTAGGAGTAATCGTACTCAGTTCATATCAAAGTGTGAATTTAGTGACGACTGTCCTTGGAGGTTGCAAGCTGCTTTGATGAAGAAGCATGGACTGTGGGAAATTACAAAGGTGAGAGAAATGCACACATGCGTTAACAACGAGCCGTTGCAGGATCACCGCCGTATTTCAGCAAAATTAATTTCAAGACTTGTGAAACCACATGTAAGTTATATAAGTTACCAATATTTACTTGGAATCTTTGATTATAGATAAGCTAGTTCTGTTGATTAGATGTTATTAAATCATGTAACAGGTGATGGAGAGACCAAATTTTCCAATCATGACTGTTATGACCATGGTAAATGATGAATACCACCATCGTGTTAGTTACCTAAGAGCATGGAGGGGAAAACAGACAGCAATTGAGGAGGTCTATGGTAAATAAAGCATGACATATTCTGCACTCCCAATTTTCTTGACTGCTTTGTTACATGCTAATCCAGGCAGTGTAGTTAAGATTGCTGTTGTCCCTTATGAAAAATTCTAGGGCACTTCTGTATGCAAGAGAATTTTACGGTGTCTGAAAGCAATGAAGGATGGTTGACAGCATGCACGTCCCGTAATTTCAATAGATGGAACATTTTTGAAGGGGAGGTACAAGAGAAAACTCCTTATTGTCATGGGAGTTGATTCGAACAATCACCAATATCCCATTTGTTATGCCTTGGTTGAAGAGGAGACATATGAGAACTGGTCTTGGTTTTTGAAGCTGCTCCGTAAACATGTTTGCAAGGAAAGACATGGTGTGTGCATAATATCAGATCGTGCACCAAGTATTCTTGCAGCAATGAGGGACATGAGGAATGGATTTACGCAACCGTATGTGGTGCATCGGTTCTGCTTGTTCCACGTTAGAAGTAACTTTTCCTCACACCACCCCGGTGGAGAGTTGAAGAAGTTGAAGAAGTAACTTTTAAAAATGTTGAAAGTAAAAGTTAAAGCTTGGAAAAGCAAAGTAAAGTATTGTTTCCCTATAAATTATGTTTTCCTTTAACAATTTCCCTATACTAATAAATTATATTTATTAAGTAATGTTTGGTATATTTCTTAAGTTTGGTTTGTTTCTTATGTAACATTGTTGGTTATTGTTAGTTTAACACTTATTAAAGCACAACTATTCATAATCAAACTAACATAAAACAACATAATACAACTCGATTAACATACCAAACATTAAACAACATAATAATACAAAATACAACAACCCACATCTCCTTCTCCGTATCAAACGGAATTGTTATCGTGATTGATAACGGCTACTAGTTCCCGTACCTTCTCTAGAAGTTCCAACCGTTTTGTATTGGCCTTTGTACAAACCTTATCCAACCTTTCCTGGTACACAACCCACAACTCATTCTTCGTATCATAAATTTTTTGTTGCATCTTGGTGTAGAGCTCTCCTACTGCGGTCAAGCCACGTCCCGTTAGCGGCTCATCAAGCCAAACAAAATAAGCACACTGTCGTCTAACACATCGCTCCCAGCGCCTACCGGCATTTTCACCGGTCCACAAATTACTTATCTCGGGCTGTAGACCACAGAAGCACATTTCTTGTGTATCCATGATAAAATATGTAATAAAAGATATGTAATACGAAGTACTTAAATGTGGGTGTTACAACTGAATCTGAAAATGACAATTTATAGCCAAAATTATATGACTGTTATAATTTATAAATTTATAGCCGTTATATAGGCATTGAAATTAGATTATAATTTTAGAACCGTTAGATAGTCGTTGGAATTTTGAAGCGTTATATAGCTTATTGTATTATTAAATATTGTGTCCTTTTAACAACCAATCAAATACAAACCGTATCACCTAACTTATTGTATTACAGGTTGATTTTGAAGAAATGGATAAGGGAAAAAGTCCGTCGGAGAATGATTGCTCCACAATTTATCAGCTTAATTTTAAGAATTTTTCGGCCAATCAACGCATGAAGAATAAAGTCAAGAAAAATTCAGTATACTCAAAAGCGTTAGATGTCTATTGCAAGAAAATTAAAGAGTTACATAAACGGTACAAGGAATGGAAAATCTCATACTCGTCGATGAAAATGGAGGAACTGAAAGCAAATAATAAAATTGAAATTGTACAATCAAAAGAATCGGATCTTGACCAGCAAATGAAAGATGAATGGGCGAAGATGGAAGAACTGGCTGAACCTTATAACATTAATGAAGAAGCTGAGGAAAGTTCTGATGAAGATGTAACAAAAGCCATTGACCTGAGTGCTTTTTGATAAGTGGAATTCTTACTCCGATGTAACTGTAACTGTAATGTGTTTGAAACTAAAATCCAAAAGGTACAATTATTAAGCCCTAAATACGTAAAAAAGTAAAGTCACGCTTCATATTTCTGGTGTCATCTGGGCCACTTATAGGGGGTTCAAAATTAGTTGAGAAAAAAACATTTTCTATATTTTACTTTGTTACTACTAATTTGAATTGCAGATATTTTGCATTTGCTTAAATTGAACAAAGTATAAATTTTGTGTTTATAAGAGGTTATGGTGTGTTATATAACAAAAATTAGGATTTATGTTATATAGACATTAAAAAGATAAAAGATGATATTAAAATGGGTGATTGGTCATGTCAACTAAAAAGTGAATATTGTCCTTTCAACAAAGTAAAAGTCGATAGGCCTTGTTATATACCAGCAAAGTAAAAGTAATGTTCTGCAAAGTTAAAAATCTCGATAGGTCTTGTCAATTATCTACAACAAGGAGTAACAGTGCAAAGTAATTCATGTTCAATCACATGCTAACCGAAGTTATGTTTCTTATTTCCCTATAAATTTTCATATATGAGTAAAGGTAATGAAGTGAGTATAACTTTCAGAGTTTGAATATACTTGTACACTTTTTTACTAATCATTTTAATAATATATTGTAGGTAATGTGCATCAAATGGATAAGGGAAAGAAAGCAATGAAACCGGGAGATGTGAGTGAAAAGGGGGTAAGAAAGTTATGCTGAACAAATTTCTCAGTCTACTTGGGGTTACAAGCCTTAAAAGTATTGGGGAGTCGTATGGAAAGATCTCTGAAGCTGCAAGGGAGAAAAGAATGCGGGACTATCAAACGAGGAGTTTAGAAAAGAAAAAGGCCCTAGTCATGAAGGAAAGGAAAGAAAAGTTTGGTAAAGACTGGGTACCAACCCAATTAGAATATTGGCACTTCCCTGCTGACGTAGGTCCTATAATGGATGAGAGTCTAAATGCAAAGTGGAAGGTGAATGCAGATAGGGATGCAAATCGCATAAGTGAAACTGAAAGAAGAGTAGCGTTGTACAAAATCCATCAAGACTATCACGTAAAATACAAGGAAATTGAGGAACGCGAGTTTCTTGACTGGTGGGCATCTCATCCAAATGGTGAATCTGAAGACGACAGTTCTGACTAATGAATTATGAAGATGCCATAAATAAAGATGACTTGTTCATTGTAGTTTTATTTATGTAATGTTTATGTTGATTGTCTTCTGTAGCTTTGATGTATTCTATGTACCTTTCATGAATTTCCAATGCTTATGTTTATGTGTATGTAACTTTTCAAGCATTAATCATTAAGTCAATTTTGAAGAAAAAATGTTTATTCTGGGTCATATTTAGGGGGTTAAACAGTGGTTGAAATAATTCCAATTTTTAAAATTTCTCATTGTTAGTACCAATTTAAAGTGCCTACTATAGTAACATGTTGTGATAAGGAGAATGATTTTGAAAAATTACAATTACAAATCCATATAAATGGAAGAAAATCAATACTTTCAAGCAAAAAATGTGTATTCTGGGGACATATTTAGGGGTTAAAAAGTGGTTGAAAAAATTACAAATTTTTAATTTTCTCATTGTTACTACTAATTTAAAGTGCATACTATAGCTAAATGTTGTGAAATGGAGGAAATGATTGCTACAAGTTACAATTACTAATCCATATAAATGGAAGAAAATCAAAATTTTCAACAAAAAATGGGTATTCCGGGCCATTTTTAGGGGGTTAAAAAGTGGTTGAAAAAATTCCAAAATTTTAATTTTCTCATTGTTACTACTAATTTAAAGTGCATACTATAGCTAAATGTTGTGAAATGAAGGAAATGATTGATACAAGTTACAATTACTAATCCATATAAATGGAAGAAAATCAATTTTTTCAACAAAAAATGGGTATTCCGGGGCATTTTTACGGGGTTATAAAGTGGTTAAATAAATTCTAAATTTTAAATTTGTATTAGATTACTACTATTTTAAAGTGCATACTATAGCTAAATGTTGTGAAATGGATAAAATGATTTCTACAAGTAACAATTATTAATCCATAGAAACATAAAAAACAAGTTTTTCATTAAAATAAACAAACCAACCCGAATTAAAACTACAAATAGTTTGACGAGTAATACACAATGAAAACTTAATAACCAAACAACTCTAGCATAACCAAATCCCTACAAGATATGACTGCCTGTAAAACATATCATGCCTTTACCTTTAACATGTCTCCGTGGTTGTTGTCTCTGCTGCATATTACCACCTTCTGGATCTATAACGAGAGAACTAAATGCGTTACTCTGCGATTGAAACACCTCAAATCCATGAATAGGCATCTGGTATCCCTGTGTAGTATCTGCATGGGTCAACTGAGACTGGTCCTGAGTACCACCTATATCCCATTCACCTCCTCCAGAAATAAGGGTATACTCCTGTGAAACATCACGTCGCCAACTACCCCAAACACCAGCACCACCACTCAAAAACTGTGACTGCTCCAGAGGCAATGACGAACCACCTTCTGATGTACTACCCCCCCTGTTACCACCGAAAGAGCCACCCAACCCCATCTGATATTGCTCATCTGCATCCCCACCGACCCATGCATCCCAAGAACCGTCACCACTACCATGCGTCGTGCCTCCCCTACATCCTCAACCGACGTCAGCACCAACCGGTGTGGTGTCTCCCCAACCTCCTCCAACAGACATCTGAGACTGATGATACGAATGACCCTGTGTCCATGTACCGCATCCCCCCTCTGAGTGGGGAGGCGATGAGTCTGTCACGAAACCTAAAGAAGTGTGCACATCTGAGGCCAAATGATCATAGTACGCCCCGGGCTCAGGAACAACTGGGACATCTCGAGGACGACTAACTCGTCTTCTAGTACTCCTATGTCGCTGATAACCATGTCGGCCACCTGATAGAGGGGGAACCGGCTCGGGCAATGTGTGCTGGTAAGAACTACAACCAGTAGAGGTTAACCGGTCCCCTAGAATCGTACGTGCATCATCGACATCGGGATCAGGATGCTGGATGTCATGAAAAGCTTGGGAAATCCCCTCGGCCTATATGGAAACAATTCAATTATATGAAAACTAAAAAAAATCTATAACAACATTACGAATCACTAAATCATTAACATATATTGAACTTATATAGTACTGTGAATATCCACGTGTGCCCTGAAAGCCATGCTCTACAGATGATCGCCTCGGATCTACTACAAATCGGCGGGTAATGGTGGAATACCATCCATCATATGCTGATGTACACCTTGCAGCTCCATCCTTCATATATTTGTAGTGACGCGGTGTCATGGTCTCGCTAAGCCTGGACTCTCAAAGCTGGATGAATGTGCTATTGATAGATACCCAATCTAAATGATCATTATAGGCCACATGCATCATCTCGTGGTTCTCCTCAGGTGAGCCACGTGGTATATCCTGCCTAAAGCCAAACTGCCTGGTCACACGAAGCACCACTCGACAACTTCTTCAAATATGAGGGGACACTTTGATGTCCACAAAGTCTGAGTAAGAACATCAGGCCTAATATCACCCTCCACACCTCTGTATGGCCTCCAACAAAAAAACTCATCAGTACCCATGGCATCCAGCTCATAACGAACAAAACGCGACTGTGAGTGTGGAACAGATATCATACTCAACCGAACCTTCCACCTACAATAAATTTTTCGGTCGATAACATTCAACAACTAACCTATAATCAAATTTCAAAAGTACTTTTTACTATCGTACCTCATAGCCAAGGGATGTTGAATGTATGCATCATCCCTACGTACTGGAGCTAGTGAAGGAAAACGTTCCCAGATCCATACCTAATTCATATTTAAAAGTCATACTCACATATCTTAAAGGGAAATGATGCATGTATAATAAAGTATATTTACCTGCAATAATGTAGTACACCCGCAAAATTCCTTCTTCCTACCAATGCTAGTAGAGCACAACTTCTTATACAAGAAGGCAAGCACCGCGCTACCCCAACTATACGCCTGTACCTGGGTATAGTCTCGTACATACTCTAAAAAGTCCACCTACAACATGTTCCCAGTAGCGTTGGGAAAGACAGAACCAATAATCATAACCAAATGTGCCCGGATGTGAAATAACAACTGTATTTCAAAATCGACTGAATCATCGTCCAACCGATCACATGCGCCAAAATGATCTACCAACCATGTCAGCTTCAATCCACCCCTATTCACGTCTGTGAGATACAGCCTTTTTCATTAGGTTTTGATTAATTTTGTCTTAACGCTAAGTGTAAATTAAATTAGGGTTAGGAAATTACTAATTAATATAGTAATCCTCCCTTAGGTTATTCAAAGTGACAGTCAACGAGTAGAAAGTCAAACTTGGTCAAACTGTTCTATAAATAAAACAAAATGATTTTCTCTCGACATATAATTAGATAAGATTTATCAAAATAATGATAAAATCAAATCTAATTTATATATGTGATATGTTGAGGCAAAGACTGAAGATGAACAAATACTATATATTTTACACTGCTTTTACGAGACAGAAAATGCTTTATTAAATTAAAAGAGTGTCTGTTTTAAAGGTTTTCAAGGGAATATATTTTGAATATATTTTCTAAATTTATTTGTTCAACTTATCTTCAACAAAGTCCTGCCTAAATGTAAAATACAGATTTTATCCCTAAAGTCTCTAACTGTCTTATTTATTCGGATAAAATGCATTTTAATTCAAGCATAAATATTCCTTGGACTTCATAGTCATTATTAAATTAGGAATATTATGTTTGAATATATTTCAAGTCAAAACTTTAGTCCAAATGTCGACTAGTTCCGACAAATGGCTATCGAATATTGTTTCGGGCTGTAGGGACAACGAAATGATCTTTTTCTCGAAATAATAGCTACACATGTCCAATTGACTTGAAACTTGGGGAATGTCACTAGAATATTTAAGAAGAATTTTAGGATTTTTTTCATGATTTTTGGGTGACTTTTATTTTTGGCCTGTACTTTCGATACGTAATTGATTGTTCGGTTAATTAAAAGTCAATGAAGGTCTACTCCAAATTGAGTAGGATTTTGACCATGACCTACTTGGAATATTTCCAGATGGTTCCCAAATTTTCATAATTTTTGGAGCATGTGTTGAAAAACGTCATATTCGTCATTGTATCGTTCAGTTTCACATTTATTAGCTTTATTAATTAACTGAATGTTGTTTGCACGTTTTTCCATGCATCCTAGTGGCTTAGTACTGCTGAGGGAACATGAATTTGAATTTTTGTACCTTACCTTATCCCTTTGTACTTCTTGTCCCCTCTTCCCCCACCAAAAACCCTAATTTCCTTCTTTAAATACCCCCTCAACCCCCACTCTTTTTCTTAAGCCATTTGAGCCAAGTAAATGCTGCAACTTTCTCTCCAAAGAAGCTCTCAAGTCCAGAAAATTTTCATCTCTTAGACTTCTTGAGTTATAAGCTTAGTTCTTCCATAGATCTAACTCCTACCAAGCTTATAAACACATTTACATGCTCATATAACACACACACCACACAAGTATCTTTTGGCTACCCACTTACCATATTTTAGCAGCCCCTAGACTTGTTTTGTTTCCCCCAAAGTTGTACCAAAAGTTGTTATTCCGGCCATTTTCCGGCGACTTTTTCCGGCGACCCTTTTTGTGTGTTTTGGCTTCAAAACTAGCTTTTTCTCTTGATTTCTTCTTAGATCTCAAGGGTTACAAGTTGGTTCTACATAATATATATATATAATCAGTAGGTACATGTTTAGTAGTGTATACACCTTGCTTGCTTGATTTTTAAGTGTATACACGAACTCTTGTTCCCGATCCTAACTCGTATCCCTTGATTTCGCAAGAAATATTGTTGTCTCTCACTATAGAGCACAAGGGTCATAAGTTAGTTCCTAATTGTCTATTTTATATATATATATATTCGGCCAAACTTATATATACACTAGCTTGCTTGTTTGACCTCTTGCAAGTATATATATTGTTAGCCTTGTTCCTCTTAATTATATATACACGAGCTTTTATCTTAACTTCTTATTCTCGTATATATAAAGAGTGAACTAAACCAAGAGAGTTATTAACTTATCTCTCTCCTTAGTTGGTTGTTAATATCCTTGATTTATTTTGGGATTAGAAACAACAACTAGTTACTTAAATTCCGAGTCAAGGCTAGACTTGTATAAGTCGATATATACGACAAAAACAAGAGGCTTACTTGTTGAATTTTTGTATCTAAACCAAGCTTATATCAAGAGTGGAAACCGATTTGTATAAATCTCATTTATAAATATAAACAAAAGGTTACTCTAATATTTGCAAGGTAACTCACTTTAATTCCAAGTTGAGTATTGTGTATAAGTCGAGGTACGACATAAACATAAATACATCTTGTTGAGTTATAAAGTGAAAGAAACCAACACACATTCCGAGTGATACTATTTCGTATAAATCTCATATATTATTTAGAGATATAAACGAAGTAAACTCGTTGAATATTCGTAGGTTTATTCTTTAACTTCGAACATCGAGTTAAGGGTTTTTCGTATAAGTCGAGGTACGACATAAACGAGCCTAATTTGTTGGGTTCTTGAAGTTAGTCCACGTTAGACTCCGAGTTAGATAATATTTCGTATAAGTCGAGGTACGACATAAACGAAACGTACTCGTTGAATCTTAGTGGTTTATTTCGAGTTTGTTTTAAAGGCCATTTTTAATTGTTGTTTTAGGCCTTATAAACAACTTGATTTTGAAACGAGCTTGACATAAGTCAAGTCAATATATTCGGCCTTTAGTTTAGATCATATACCCTTGGCCTTATATATCGGACAATAATAAGCAGAAAAGGAAAAAGATTTAGTTTAAGTAATTGTACTGCATCATACGCTTTACATATCGCAATTTACTTTAGCATACGCATTTAAATTTCGTGCATTCATACGCTTTACTTTCCGCACCTTACTTTAGCATACGCACTTAATTTATTGCATACACGTTAGCACACAACGTGTGGTTCGTCCTTTGACTAAGTGACTTACCCTTTCGAGTGGTTCGTCCTTTATCACTAAGTGACTTACCCCGACTCACATTTATATATATTGTTGCTTCGGCTATCTTATATATATTTGTTTGTCTCTTTGGTCTAGTACTGTAATATACTAGTCCACCACCTTTTCTTTATTAAACAGGGATTTAAAGTCGTAGTACTTGTTGTCTACACTTTGTTGTGAGGTGAAAGTGAAGTGAGGTGATCCTTGTTCTAAGACCCAAGTCCTAGACACGCCGACGGGGAGTTGGGTGTCTTTGCACTGTGAGGAAAAGGAAAGACCCAAGACCTAAGACCCAGATCCAAGACCTACATTGTAGTAGAGGAACATAGTCTACGCAGGGATTTTTACGTATCTTTGAGGAGGTAAAGGGGAAGTTACGCTCCAAGATAAGGTCGTAAGGGATACTACGTGACTGTGAAGAGGTAACGGGGAGTTACGCTCTAAGACCAGTTCGTAGGGGTACTACTTGCCTGTGAAGAGGTAACGGGGAGTTACGCTCTAAGACCAGCTTGTAGGGGTTCTACTTTGATTGTGAGGAGGTAACGGGGAGTTACGCTCCAAGATAAATCAAGTAGGTTTTGCTTTGTATTTTGAGGGGTTAACGGGTAGTTAAGGTCCAAGATAAATACTAAGTGTTGTAAAAGGCTTCTCCGCCACTATAAGGAGTACATCTTTTTATAGTGCAAAATCTCGAGTTCAGGGAGGGACTCGGGGACTGGACTAGGGGTGAGCGGATCCGTTAGGGGATTGCGCCATCGCAAACCAGGATAAAAATTCTGTTGTGTACTCTATTTCTTTTCTCTATTTTTATTTTCCGCACTTATATTACTAGTTGACTGGTAATTTTTTTTAAAAGGAGAAAAGAAAATTTTAAAACGCCAAGCTCAATTTTTAAAACGGTATTAAGCTATTCAACCCCCCCTTCTAGCTTATACCCCCCATTTCGGGCCTAACAGTTGGTATCAGAGCAGTGCTCTTAATCGTGTTCCGTGGCCTTTTTCAGTGCCTACGAACGCAACAAAGAGTAGATCTTTATGGCGTATTTGAGTACCATTGGTTGTGGTGAAGGTCTCTCGAGTTCGAGACCCCCTCTATTCGATGGCACCAACTTTGCTACTTGGAAAACAAGATTTAGAATTTATGCTAAATCCCAAGGTGTCAAAGTGTGGATGGCTATTGAAGACGGTGTTGTAGTTCCGACAAAAGTAGTTGACGAAATAGTCATCGAAAAGAAAGTCAGTGAATACACCCGTGAAGAGGAAGAGTTAATGAACATAGCCGCTAAGGCGGAAATGGTCTTAACTAGTGCACTTGCAGAAAAAGAATACAAACGTGTTAATAACTGCAAGTCTGCACAAGATATGTGGAACAAATTGGTTATCACCTACGAGGGAACCATGGATATTAAAGACTCTCGAATGGATACGTTGATCCAAGAATACGAGAACTTTAAACTCCTCGAGGGTGAAACCATCATCGATATGGAAACAAGATTCACTCGTATTATCGATGAACTTGCTCAACTCGGAAAGGTATACTCTATTAATGAGAAAAATCGAAGGGTCTTAAAAGCCTTGCCTTCGAGTTGGAAAGTTAAAGTTACCACTATAAAAGAAATGCATAATCTAAATGCATATACCATCGATAGTTTATTCGGAAACCTTCGGGCTTACGAAGAAGATAATGCTCCGGATAAACCTCTTCCTAAAGTTGAAGAGAAGAGAAAAAGTATGGCCTTAAAGGCAATACTTATCGATGAAGATGAAAACGACGACGATTTGAACGAAGAGTTAGAAAATCTTGATGAGCATGAAATTGCTTTATTATCAAGACAACTCCGTCGCGTTTTACAAAGCAAAGCTCAAAGGTACGGAAAAGGCTTTCTTAAATCGGGTAACCAACAACGAGTTTTTAACTCTAAAGGTAAGCTGAACTATAAGAGCAATTTTCCTACTACGAGCTATGCTAAAGGCAAAGGTGTGCAACAACCACAAGCAAACAATGCTTACAATAACTCGAAATTTACGAGTAATTACGCACCTAAGCCTAAAGAGGCAGTTCCCGAGGAAACTGAGATTGTTTGTTTTGAATGTAAACAACCGGGTCATTTTAAAAGGGAATGTCCAAATTTGTCAAAAGGACAAATTCTTGTAGCCGAGAGTGGATGGGATCTTAGCGAGGATGAGGAAACTCCTGAACAAAATGAGGAAACTGTAAACCTTGCTTTGATGGCAATCGGAGATGAAGCTACTCCAACGGAAGGCTCTACTTCTCTACAAGAGGTAACATCTAAACCAATCTTGATTTCATCATGTGATAGTAGTGATGTTAGCTTGTCCAAAGTAGATCATTATAGTATGGATATTTCTGAGCTTAGAAACTTGGTCAAAAATTTGAAAATTGGTTATGATGAAGTAAATCGAAGTTATGTTAAGACAAAATCCGAAAAAGATAAATATGAGGATTTGTGTCTTGAACTTCAAAAAGAGGTCACTAGTTTGACCGACGTACATGTCAAAGACATGGAATACGTTACTAACATTCTCTCTCAAAATGAAAGCTTGAAAATTGAGGTGAACGGAAAGGATGACCAAATTCGTACTCTTGAAGTCGAAAATGTGTCTCTGATTTTTCAAGCCGAAGAGATTGAGAATGATAAGCTCCATTTAAACGAACGCAATCGTGAGCTCCATGTTGAGCTTTTAAATCTGAAAATTCAAAATGAATCATTGATTCAAGAGAATTCTTCACGATGCGAACGTATAAATGACCTTGAACAATCTCTTACGGGAGATAGAGAGGAAGAGCTTCATGAAGCTTTAAAAGAACTTGACTTTGATTACCAACTTCAATTAATGAATAAAGACAATGATCATGCCAAACTTCAAGGCAAGATCAATGTTGAATTCGAAAGTCGTCAAAGACTTGTCTCGGAATTAGAAACGATGAAGTTGGAAAATCAAAAGCTTAATGATGAAAATCAAAAGCTCTTGGCTCAAGTTATGGATAAAGAGAGATTCTTAACTAACAAGATTAACCTCTTGATTAAGGAAAAAGAAAATCTTGAATCCACTTTGAAACAATTCACTAAGAGCAATGCCATTTTAGAAAGGATGGTATTTAGTTCTCGGGAATCATTTAATCGTGAAGGCCTGGGTTATGAATACAAGAGTCCTACTAAAAAGGAAGATCATAAACCCAATCCTCCGATTAGTACTCCATCTAATTCACCTACACCTAAGTGTACATATTGCAATGTAAGTGGACATATTCGTCTATTTTGCAAAGCTAAAGAAGGTGAACTTAAAGGGAAGTACAAGTGGATTCCAAAAGGATCAACTTCTAGAAATAGAGATGGAAAGAAAATATCTCAAAAGAAGAATGATTCTAAAGTGAATGATCAAAACCAACCAAGGTTTTTGTATCATCAAGAACCAATTCCCTATGGACCAAGAAAAGGTTCTATGACTCAAAATCCTAACTATCATGGTCAAACTCGTAAGATAAATGTACCCATGCCTAGGAATGCGAGTTATCATGCTAGATCGAGTCATCATGCTAATATGAGTCATCATGATTACCCTAGTACTTCAAATGCTCATGTTAGAAGTAATAATTCGAAATACAATGCCAATACTAATTCTAGAGATTCGATTATTACCATCTTTCCCTCAAGAAATAATCATGAATATGTTAGACATAACAAATATACTCCTAGGAGAAACCCTTATCATATATCTACTAGGACTGAAGCATCTAGAAATATACATGATTATATGCAAACTTATCCCATGCCTAGATTTGTTCATGCTAGTTCAAATATGCCTCATGATGTACTAACCCAAGGACCCTTAAGACAAAAGGGTACCAAAAGGTTTAACTAATCCTTTGTGTAGGTATGCCTTACTGCTGCAAAAGATGTGTGGTATCTTGATAGTGGATGTTCACGTCATATGACCGGTAATAAGTCATTGTTGAACAACATTAGAAAGGTAGCCGCTGGAAGTGTAACCTTTGGAGATAGCAGTAAAGGCAACATCATTGGCATTGGGGATATTGGAAATGAAAGCTTTAAAATAACAAATGTTCAATTAGTCACGGGACTAAAGTACAACTTGCTTTCAATAAGTCAACTATGTGATAATGGTTGCAAAGTAGTCTTCCGGTCAACACATTGTTCTATTTACAATGTAGACGGAAGACTAGCCTTAAATTGTCCACGTAACAAAAATGTATATACGTGTGACACTACGAAATATGAAAATGTATGTTTGGTATCCTTTAATGATGATCCATGGTTATGGCACCGAAGGTTGGGTCATATAAACATGAAACTCATTAAGACTATATGTTCGAAAGAACATGTACGAGGATTACCGAAACTCAATTTCGTTAAAGATCACATATGTGAAGCTTGTGAAATTGGCAAACAAATAAGAGCAACTCATAAAGCCAAATTCATGGTATCTACATTTAGACCACTTGAGCTATTACATATGGATCTCATTGGACCTGTTCCCGTGCAAAGCCTAGGAGGAAGTCAATACACCCTAGTGGTTGTTGATGACTACTCTCGCTATACGTGGACTGAGTTCCTAAGGTCAAAGAGTGACGCATTTGAATCTTTTGCGGCTCTTTGCAAACGCATACAAAATCAACACAATAACTCGATTATCTATATCCGGACGGATCATGGAAAAGAGTTTGAAAATGCAAAATTTGTTGATTTTTGTGAGGCGTATGGTATTACTCATAACTTTTCTGCTCCTTATACACCTCAATCAAATGGGGTAGTTGAAAGGAAAAACAGAACGTTACAAGAAATGGCAACGACTATGCTTAATGAATATCGTCGACCAAAATATTTTTGGGCCGAAGCTATGTCTACTGCATGCCATGTTCTTAATAGAGTATTACTACGACCTATCAAAACGAAGACTCCTTATGAGCTTTATTTTGGTAAAACACCTAAGCTTAGCTACTTCAAAGTTTTTGGAAGTAAGTGCTATATCATGAATACTAAGGATTATCTAACGAAATTCGACCCTAAATCTAGTGAGGGTGTCTTTCTAGGATATTCTAGCAATAGCAAAGCTTATCGAGTTTTCAATCTTAATACTTTAGTTGTGGAAGAATCAATGAATGTAGTATTCGATGAATCTAAACCAAACTCAAAGTTTAAAGATTTGATAGAGGAGGAACCAGATTCAAATGGTCAAATTCCAAGTGATGTTGAAAATGTTATTCGACAAATTGGAGACATGAATCTTGGACTTTCAATTCCAAAGAATCCTCTTGAAAAAGTTGAGAACGAACTTGAATTGCCTGTGGAAATTCCATTGCTTAAGGATCATCCTATAGACCGTGTCTTAGGGGACTTAACAAAAGGTGTTCAAACTCGTGCTCAAGTTCAAAACATTGTGAGTCACATGGCCTTTCTATCACAAATAGAACCCAAAACCATAAAGGAAGCTTTATTAGATGAGGATTGGATTTTTGCTATGCAAGAAGAGTTAAACCAATTCACTCATAATAAAGTTTGGGAACTAGTTCCACATCCCCCTGAAACTTCCATTATCGGAACAAAATGGGTCTTTCGTAACAAATTAGACGAAAGTGGAACGGTGGTAAGGAATAAAGCACGTTTAGTTGCTCAAGGCTATACTCAAATGGAAGGAATAGATTTTGATGAAACCTATGCTCCCGTAGCTCGAATTGAATCAATTCGAATGTTTTTAGCCTACGCCTGTCATAAAGGTTTCAAAGTCTATCAAATGGATGTTAAATCTGCTTTCCTTAATGGTGTCTTAGAAGAAGAAGTATATGTAAGACAACCACCGGGATTTGAAGATCACTTACATCCTGAATATGTGTACAAATTGTACAAGGCTTTATACGGACTAAAGCAAGCTCCTAGAGCTTGGTATGAGAGGTTAAGCAAATTCCTAATTGAAAATGGTTTCAAAATAGGAGTTGTTGATACCACTCTCTTTACGAAGTATGAAGGTGATGACATCTTGCTTGTTCAAATCTATGTAGATGATATTATCTTTGGTTCTACCAAGGAATCTCTATGTAAAGAATTCTCAGATATTATGAGTAAAGAATTTGAAATGAGCATGATGGGGGAATTAAATTTCTTTTTTAGGATTGCAAATTAAGCAATCAGATGAAGGCATTCATATTTCACAATCGAAATATTGTAAAGAAATGCTTAAGAAATTTGATATGGAAAATTGTAAAACAATTAGTACCCCTATGTCACCCGCCTTAAAAATGACGGAAGATCCTAGTGGTATTTCTGTAGATACGAAGAAATATCGAGGAATGATCGGAAGTCTTCTCTATATCACTGCTAGTAGACCTGACATACAATTTAGTGTGTGTAAGTGTGCCCGCTTTCAAGTGAACCCTAAGGAATCTCATGTAGCCGCTGTAAAGCGAATATTTAGATACCTCAAGGGAACCACTGAAATGGGTCTATGGTATCCGAAAGGACAACCATTTGACTTAGTGTGCTTTTCTGATTCGGATTATGCCGGTCACTTAATTGACAGAAAAAGCACAAGTGGTACGTGTCAGTTTCTTGGTGGATGCTTAGTTTCTTGGTTTTCTAAGAAACAAAATTCTGTGTCTATATCCACTACAGAAGCTGAGTATATAGCAGCTGCAAAATGTTGTGCTCAAATCCTTTGGATGAAGCAAACACTAGCTGACTATATTGTGAAATTTGATGTAGTATCAATTCAATGTGATAATATAAGTGCAATCAATTTAAGTAAAAATTCTGTGTTGCACTCATTATCAAAACATATTGATATACGACATCATTTTCTACGAGACCATGTCTCGAAGGGCAATATTAAGATGGTATACATAGATACCGAACATAATATCGCCGATATTTTTACAAAACCTTTGAGCTCAGAAAGATTCAATAAACTCCGTTTGGAGTTAGGTATGCTTGAGTGCTCAAAGTGAGACACTAATTGTCTTTAATTTTGTTGAATTAATTTTCAGTGAAATTTGTTCCGCTTGTGGTTTAGGTTATTATTTGACCGGATTTCGAGGTAAAATTCAGATTTGTCAATAATGACGTTAATTATAAGTTGTTCAAGCTTTATTGCGAAATTAAGCTCAATAAAATAATTTTAATTAACATAACTATTGATTGGCCTTGGAATATTGTCTATTCCAAAACTCGGGAAAATAGTGAGTGTTAATTAAATTGTCCCAAAAATTATTTTCTAAAACAAATTGTGGAAATTTAGAAATAAAATTCAAAATTTAGAAAATATTTCTCTTGGTTGAATCTTATTTTATAAAAAATTTAATTGTACTCTCTTTTACAATTAAAATTATAAAATAATCATAAAAATGAGAGGATATTTTATATAAATTAATTACAATTTAATTGTAATTAAAATATAAAATATAAAATTAAGATTGTAACTTATATATTAAGTTTTAATATATAACTACAATTTTAATTCATTTTTGAGCTGGTTAATTAACAGCCATTGGATGAAATTGGGGTTTCAATCCTAGCCGTGCATCTCTAAAATATAAATAGAACATAAAATTCTATTTGTCATTTTTCCAAATCGAGCTGCACTGTTCATAGCCTCTCTCTCGAAACCCTATCTACCTTGTCTCCAACTCAATTCATCTCACGAATTTTTCATGAAAATCAATGATAAAATCATATTCTTCTTGACTCAAGCTTTCGATTCATATGCATATCTTCATCTCTCAAGTTGTGAGTTGGTCAATTCGATCACAAGCTCTCTATTGTCAAAACCCTAGTTATCAACATCTCAATTCAATGAGATTGGAACTTCCCAGTGCAAACTTATTGATGATTAAGTCTCCTGCATCTTCCTGGAGTTCATCTCATGGAAGCTATATCAGGGAAATCAATCAAAATGACTCTACTCAGCACATGTACTTGCCTCTCGAGCTCAACTATGTTTCAATTGAACTCAACGTGATGAGTTAATAGAAATTGCTCTTAAAGTCTAAAAGCTCAAATGAAGTTCAAGCTGCTGTAATGGAAAAAGGAATGCTCGGCTATACATCTTCCGCGAAGATGTATACAGGTATGTTCATGGTCCTAAACAGGGGCATGACTCAGGTATGACCTTAAAATCTCTTGTACTTCATAACTTGAATGTGTTTCATTTGCTGAATTAACTGATAAACTCGAGTATAGATTATATATTATTTAAATGATCACAATAGTGTCAAGCATCAGAAATGTTTGGTATATATGGTATAGTTGTTTAATGTTGAAGTCAATCTATGATGATTATTCTCAGTTGAATCAATTGATGAACCTCCTAAAAGTGAAATCAGTACAGTATTGACATGCCATGCTTATTCCTTATGAATGATATCTGATCTCATGAGTTCTAACTGCTATTTCTGAGACAGTTTTGTCTTCATCATGTGTTTCTTGGTCAACTAGTCTAATTGTCATCACTAGTGAATCTTATCTAATCTCTTAATATATGAATTGGTATCTGAAGTTTGTAATGAATTAGACTGGTTCACTACTTGATATTGTTTCCTAACTAGATTGAGAAGAGAAATTATTTGTTTTTTTATAATATTGGCTTTGTTAAATGCTGTCTTGGACTTAATTGTTTTGACTTACTTCAGGTCTGCAGTGGTAAGAATATTAGGTCTGGTCATTGATTATTGACTGTGATAAAAACTGCTTATTATTGTGATTCCTAAAAGGCTAAACAAGGGCATCATTCTTAGGAACACAAATTATCACACTAAAATCACTTGGATCATGGACTGCCTTGATTAACATGATTGATCATTGATCTGTTCCCAGACCAACTGATCACATTAGAATCATATGCATTTTCTTTCTCATAAGTTTGTGCATTTATTGATTCTATAAGTGGATTCTTAGACTATGATTGATACCTTAATACTTGTGCAAAGTTGCTTTTCTTACTTTACATGCTTGACTGTATCCATGCTTATCTGCAATCTATGAGATAATTATGTGCTTAACTTGATCAAGTAACTACCTAGATACAGTTGTACAAAAGATGTATTTATCTGCTAATTGAGCCTGTATAGCTAGAACATCTGAGCATTTTGTCCATGTTTATTTGATACATGTACCAGCAAGTAAATCTTGAATTATGTTCAGCTTGCCTATATGTATAAATCCTTTCATGCCAGATATTGTCAAGAATAAAGCATGCTAGTGTATCTCTTCATATACAAATTATCTAAAATTTCTGAAACCTAAATGATTTATGGAAGTATGTTCTTGTAATTTGAGGTATGAAGATGATCTATCTGTTGTCTGTGTTTTGTGCTAAATAAAGTGTCAGTGCTAGCATGCCTTAATATTTGCATATCTCTGAGTATTATTTGATTATAAACTCTGCAACAATGAGATAGGTCTGCAGATTTCTTAAAAATACTAATTGCTAGTACTTGTCTACTCTGCTTGAACTTACACTCTGTGCCAAAATGGATTTGTTGCAGAAACCAATATGCCTGATTTTTAATGAAATGCAATATCTTATACATGCACTTACCTGTAACTTGAACTGTTTAATACAAGCATGCTCTGCAGTCCTTTATCTGATAATTTGCTGAGATTTTAGATGCAGTAACAGGTACATAAGTATTGATATCTCTGCAATATGCATGACTAAAGTAAACTGTTGCTATGTGCTGGCATGATTTTTATGGTTTGGTTGATAAGAAGATGTGCATCTCATTAAATGAGGATGGTGTTAGTATGTACTTGTCAGTTTCTCAGTACTATTCACAGTACAGTCCTCTGTACTTTAAATGTGCACTGTTATCTGTTACATGCTTTACAATGTCCTTGCCTGATTAAAATGTATTTATTTATACATTAGTACTCAGAGTCTGTGCTGTATGTATTTGTTTAAACAGATTATGTGCAGTATGTATCTGCTTAATCAGATTGTGTGCAGAACCCTTACTTTCTTTTTGCCTTTATAATGGAATGTGTGTGCATTAGTTGTTCACAGAGTCTTAAATCCATTCTTAGTGCTGCATTAAAACTCTGAGCTTCATGTCTTGTGTTTGTCTTCTTATTCATTACTTCTCTTTGTGAGTCTGCTACATTCCATCTTAAATGGAAAGTAACTTTGTTGACACTAGTTTGTGTTTAGGGCAGTCAAACACCACCACTGGTCCTTCTCACAATACCAAGTATAGGAAGAAGCAAAAGAAAATGTCTGACCTCATTTCCTCTCCAAACCAACTTAGGCCTGTCAAGCATAAGCTACAACCAGGCTGTTTGATTCACATTGAAAAGAGAACAAACTTGTATGATATGTTTTGTAAGGCTCATTGGGAGCCACTTCTCTATTGTTCTAATAGGAGAGTGTATCCCAATATGGTCACTGAATTCTACAATAACATGCAAGTTAGGAAAGGTGTGTGTGATGCTCTCTTTGTCTCTTCTGTTGTCAATGGGAAGGTCATGTTACTTGATCATATTGAGCTGGGGAAAGCCTTAAAACTCACTAACAAACTGCTAAACCTGCCAAATATTGATATTTCCCAGGAATTTCATTTCAATGCCAGTGAATACAAACTATATCTATCTGTTCTTTGTGGTTATGAGGTTCCTCATGACATCACCACTGAAAACAAGGGCATTTCCTATGAGCATTTTCTTCCATCTTATCAAACCTTAGCTCTCATCTTTAGGGGAAATATCTTTCCTTGCACCTCAGACTCTAAAATTATGAACTTCACTGAAGTTAAGCTTATGTATAAGCTTATCAGTCACAAAATCACCTTCAATCTTCCATATTTGATCCTATGTCACATGGTTGAGTCATTTAAGCTAGGGTACATGTCCTATGGCCTCATCCTCACTAAGGTGTTTGAATATTACAAGCTCAACATGAACCAAATGCCAAACTTTCAAGTAGCTTCCACTATCTCAGATAAAGTAAGAAGAGAAGTTATACCTTTGATTGGGTACATTACACCTCCTGTCATTGACCTTGACCCTGTCACACCTAGTGTTCCTCTGCTCCCTACTGCATCTGTTATCAAGTTTGAGTTTGAAAAAGAGTATAATGTCTTACTTAACAAGCATAATGAACTTGAGGCCTTATTCAAAGAGCTTCAAGCCTCATTTAAAATGCTAGTTGAGAAGCATGAACTAATTGAAGCCAAGGTTGGGCTACTTGTGAACATACTTGGTAACACCCTCAGCAGGGCTGGTAGAGTTGAAGAGGGACTGCAACAGTACATCTATATGCAGATGGCTTTATCTGATGGGGCTGCACTACCTATGATGGAAGATGTTGAACCAAACCCTAGGATGGTAGATTTGCTAGATGAACCAGTTGGAAATGAAGTAAGGGAGATGGAGACAGACTTGGTTACAAATTCAGTGATTGATAATCCTGAATATGAAGCCATGGATTAGGCATTGCCTTTTTAATCTGATATTTGGGGTGAAAAAGAACCTGGTGGTGTAGTATGTGTTATCTGTTATGTCTTGTGTGTCTGCCTGCAATATTCTGATTACTTTTGATGATAGTATGTTGTGTTTGCTTTGCTCCTATGTGCTTGGTTGAGCCTTTTTGCTAGTAATGCCTTGTGTCTAGTTGTTGAGTAGTATGTAGGTTGACCCTAGAATACCTTGTACTTGGTCACCCTAGAAATACTATATCCTAGATTATCACATTGCATCTGTTCTCACTGTAATGTTTCACCTGATGAAGATTGCTTTTGTGAATGAAATGCAGATTTCTAGTGTCATTAGTTTATGTTATCAGTTAAATTACAAGTGTACATCACACTTTTGTGCACACACAAGAAGTATATTTTTGAGTACCAATGATAACTGACACTCTAGTTTGCAGGATATATAAAGCTGGAAAATGAAGTGGAGGAAGTGAAGTCTAGCATTTTCAAATCCTAGCAGTAACAATGTTATGAAACAGAATTGATTAACTAATTGTGTTACAATTTCTCATGCTACAGGATTTGTATTATATTCCTATTTTTCCTATTGAAACTGCTGAGACCTAACAATTTGTTATCAAATTGTTATTAATTTGATGTCAGAAATTATATACTTGTGGATCATTCCCCTACTGACACAGTTTGTTTCAGGATAAAGATGGTTGACATAGCAAGGATGGAGAAGCATACTTTTATTAGTATTTATAGTGTTTGTTATGTATAAACATACACTTTAACAGCTCCAAAGTATTCTTTTTATTGTCAAATGCTACAGGGTTTCATTTAATTCATTTAAATCTTGATTCTAGTTGAATCTAACAACTTAGATTCTTATTACAGGTGCTATGATAGATTAAACTGCAGTCTAGCTTAGCTACTAGATTTTGTTTCAAAATATACTTGATTTCACAGGAGTAAAATGATTCAAAACTTTTGTCAAATTATGAATTCTTGATTGGGATCAAACATGATTATGCATGCTAGTTTACTTGAATATCAATGAGCAGGTGATCAAAATTTACAAACAGGAAGCAAGTTAACAATTTTCGATTTATTCAATTCGAATTTTGGCAAAAAGGTGGAGCAATAAAATTTCAAATTCGAAATTAAAAAGGGGAAGCTGCACACTCAAATAATTTCAAATTAAATATTTGAAATTAAAAAGGGAAGAATTCTTGTACTCTACCTATTTAAATCTTAATTGATGCACCATTAGAAAATTATTCTTCGAAAATCAATTTCCATTTAAATGTCTTTTTGATAGTTTGTCAAAAAGGGGAAGAGAAGAGAGAGAGGAGGAGGAGTAAAATTTAATATTTAATTTACAAAAAGAGAGAAAAGAGTATTCTAAAAAGAAAAGAGATTTATTTATTCTAAAAAGAAAAGAGATTTATTTTTTCAAAAATAGAAATCTCATATATGAATATTTTGCAGCTTACATGGAAAATTTGATATAGAATGTTTAATTCTTATCAAAACATGGAATGCACTTGGAATATTTGGAAATGGAGTATACCAAGCTGGAATTGGAAAAATGATAAGTGTTCACTTATCAAGGGGTATATACTCAAATTTTTTCTGTGCATCCTATTTGCTGCACAATATTTATGTGATTATCTGCTATGCATTTAAAATTGAAAAAGAATTTCAACACTGTAGGGGAAGTGTTAATTAGATCTTAAAATCTAAAAATGCATAAATTAGATAGTTGCATACACGTAAGGGAAGTTCTAGGCTGTCACACACATATTTAATTTTACACTCGAATGTTTCGACAAAATATCAAAAAGGGGAAGATTGTGAGATACAGCCTTTTTCATTAGGTTTTGATTAATTTTGTCTTAACGCTAAGTGTAAATTAAATTAGGGTTAGGAAATTACTAATTAATATAGTAATCCTCCCTTAGGTTATTCAAAGTGACAGTCAACGAGTAGAAAGTCAAACTTGGTCAAACTGTTCTATAAATAAAACAAAATGATTTTCTCTCGACATATAATTAGATAAGATTTATCAAAATAATGATAAAATCAAATCTAATTTATATATGTGATATGTTGAGGCAAAGACTGAAGATGAACAAATACTATATATTTTACACTGCTTTTACGAGACAGAAAATGCTTTATTAAATTAAAAGAGTGTCTGTTTTAAAGGTTTTCAAGGGAATATATTTTGAATATATTTTCTAAATTTATTTGTTCAACTTATCTTCAACAAAGTCCTGCCTAAATGTAAAATACAGATTTTATCCCTAAAGTCTCTAACTGTCTTATTTATTCGGATAAAATGCATTTTAATTCAAGCATAAATATTCCTTGGACTTCATAGTCATTATTAAATTAGGAATATTATGTTTGAATATATTTCAAGTCAAAACTTTAGTCCAAATGTCGACTAGTTCCGACAAATGGCTATCGAATATTGTTTCGGGCTGTAGGGACAACGAAATGATCTTTTTCTCGAAATAATAGCTACACATGTCCAATTGACTTGAAACTTGGGGAATGTCACTAGAATATTTAAGAAGAATTTTAGGATTTTTTTCATGATTTTTGGGTGACTTTTATTTTTGGCCTGTACTTTCGATACGTAATTGATTGTTCGGTTAATTAAAAGTCAATGAAGGTCAACTCCAAATTGAGTAGGATTTTGACCATGACCTACTTGGAATATTTACAGATGGTTCCCAAATTTTCATAATTTTTGGAGCATGTGTTGAAAAACGTCATATTCGTCATTGTATCGTTCAGTTTCACATTTATTAGCTTTATTAATTAACTGAATGTTGTTTGCACGTTTTTCCATGCATCCTAGTGGCTTAGTACTGCTGAGGGAACATGAATTTGAATTTTTGTACCTTACCTTATCCCTTTGTACTTCTTGTCCCCTCTTCCCCCACCAAAAACCCTAATTTCCTTCTTTAAATACCCCCTCAACCCCCACTCTTTTTCTTAAGCCATTTGAGCCAAGTAAATGCTGCAACTTTCTCTCCAAAGAAGCTCTCAAGTCCAGAAAATTTTCATCTCTTAGAGTTCTTAAGTTATAAGCTTAGTTCTTCCATAGATCTAACTCCTACCAAGCTTATAAACACATTTACATGCTCATATAACACACACACCACACAAGTATCTTTTGGCTACCCACTTACCATATTTTAGCAGCCCCTAGACTTGTTTTGTTGCCCCCAAAGTTGTACCAAAAGTTGTTATTCCGGCCATTTTCCGGCGACTTTTTCCGGCGACCCTTTTTGTGTGTTTTGGCTTCAAAACTAGCTTTTTCTCTTGATTTCTTCTTAGATCTCAAGGGTTACAAGTTGGTTCTACATAATATATATATATAATCAGTAGGTACATGTTTAGTAGTGTATACACCTTGCTTGCTTGATTTTTAAGTGTATACACGAACTCTTGTTCCCGATCCTAACTCGTATCCCTTGATTTCGCAAGAAATATTGTTGTCTCTCACTATAGAGCACAAGGGTCATAAGTTAGTTCCTAATTGTCTATTTTATATATATATATATTCGGCCAAACTTATATATACACTAGCTTGCTTGTTTGACCTCTTGCAAGTATATATATTGTTAGCCTTGTTCCTCTTAATTATATATACACGAGCTTTTATCTTAACTTCTTATTCTCGTATATATAAAGAGTGAACTAAACCAAGAGAGTTATTAACTTATCTCTCTCCTTAGTTGGTTGTTAATATCCTTGATTTATTTTGGGATTAGAAACAACAACTAGTTACTTAAATTCCGAGTCAAGGCTAGACTTGTATAAGTCGATATATACGACAAAAACAAGAGGCTTACTTGTTGAATTTTTGTATCTAAACCAAGCTTATATCAAGAGTGGAAACCGATTTGTATAAATCTCATTTATAAATATAAACAAAAGGTTACTCTAATATTTGCAAGGTAACTCACTTTAATTCCAAGTTGAGTATTGTGTATAAGTCGAGGTACGACATAAACATAAATACATCTTGTTGAGTTATAAAGTGAAAGAAACCAACACACATTCCGAGTGATACTATTTCGTATAAATCTCATATATTATTTAGAGATATAAACGAAGTAAACTCGTTGAATATTCGTAGGTTTATTCTTTAACTTCGAACATCGAGTTAAGGGTTTTTCGTATAAGTCGAGGTACGACATAAACGAGCCTAATTTGTTGGGTTCTTGAAGTTAGTCCACGTTAGACTCCGAGTTAGATAATATTTCGTATAAGTCGAGGTACGACATAAACGAAACGTACTCGTTGAATCTTAGTGGTTTATTTCGAGTTTGTTTTAAAGGCCATTTTTAATTGTTGTTTTAGGCCTTATAAACAACTTGATTTTGAAACGAGCTTGACATAAGTCAAGTCAATATATTCGGCCTTTAGTTTAGATCATATACCCTTGGCCTTATATATCGGACAATAATAAGCAGAAAAGGAAAAAGATTTAGTTTAAGTAATTGTACTGCATCATACGCTTTACATATCGCAATTTACTTTAGCATACGCATTTAAATTTCGTGCATTCATACGCTTTACTTTCCGCACCTTACTTTAGCATACGCACTTAATTTATTGCATACACGTTAGCACACAACGTGTGGTTCGTCCTTTGACTAAGTGACTTACCCTTTCGAGTGGTTCGTCCTTTATCACTAAGTGACTTACCCCGACTCACATTTATATATATTGTTGCTTCGGCTATCTTATATATATTTGTTTGTCTCTTTGGTCTAGTACTGTAATATACTAGTCCACCACCTTTTCTTTATTAAACAGGGATTTAAAGTCGTAGTACTTGTTGTCTACACTTTGTTGTGAGGTGAAAGTGAAGTGAGGTGATCCTTGTTCTAAGACCCAAGTCCTAGACACGCCGACGGGGAGTTGGGTGTCTTTGCACTGTGAGGAAAAGGAAAGACCCAAGACCTAAGACCCAGATCCAAGACCTACATTGTAGTAGAGGAACATAGTCTACGCAGGGATTTTTACGTATCTTTGAGGAGGTAAAGGGGAAGTTACGCTCCAAGATAAGGTCGTAAGGGATACTACGTGACTGTGAAGAGGTAACGGGGAGTTACGCTCTAAGACCAGTTCGTAGGGGTACTACTTGCCTGTGAAGAGGTAACGGGGAGTTACGCTCTAAGACCAGCTTGTAGGGGTTCTACTTTGATTGTGAGGAGGTAACGGGGAGTTACGCTCCAAGATAAATCAAGTAGGTTTTGCTTTGTATTTTAAGGGGTTAACGGGTAGTTAAGGTCCAAGATAAATACTAAGTGTTGTAAAAGGCTTCTCCGCCACTATAAGGAGTACATCTTTTTATAGTGCAAAATCTCGAGTTCAGGGAGGGACTCGGGGACTGGACTAGGGGTGAGCGGATCCGTTAGGGGATTGCGCCATCGCAAACCAGGATAAAAATTCTGTTGTGTACTCTATTTCTTTTCTCTATTTTTATTTTCCGCACTTATATTACTAGTTGACTGGTAATTTTTTTTAAAAGGAGAAAAGAAAATTTTAAAACGCCAAGCTCAATTTTTAAAACGGTATTAAGCTATTCAACCCCCCCTTCTAGCTTATACCCCCCATTTCGGGCCTAACAACGTCATCGCCAACTGGGTAAACATCTAACAAATCACCAACCAACTGGCGCTTCTTTTCTAAACTTTGCTGACGAAATGAATGCACAACAGGAGATCCAATAGTAGGCAACCCCAGTATATAATAAACATCCTCTAGAGTGATAGTCGTCTCCCCAAAATGAAAATGAAAATGACATGTATGAGTCTCCGGGCGCCATCTCTCCACAAAGACAGTAATCAATCCTGGATAATGTTTAATTGCACCAATCTGGTAAATGCCATGAAAACCAGATGATACAATAGCTGCCAAGACATCTGGATGTGGTGGATATTTTTTAACTTTATCCCAATATCCACGGTAGTTGACGCGAGTATGAAAATCAGGCAATGCCTGCAAACAATTATTTGATTATATCAGTAAAACAAATTACACAAACCTATAATCTGACAAAACATATTTGAAAAAATTTATACCTCTCCATTCCACATATGTTCCGAACGATGCTTATGTTGTCGGGCCGGTAAAGATCCGTCAATAGGATCAGGATGATAACTAACTAAATCCATGTGTATCTACAAAATTTGAAATAGATATTAATTAATCAACTATTTTTTTTGCCAATTTAATTTTTTAATAATCAAAAACTCTTTTTTTGCATTTTTAAATAAAATACATATATTTATATTTTAATTCGAAATATGTACATACAGTTGAATTTTTATTAATATTTTAATAAAGTGTTTATTAATATTCTAAATTACATTCCATAATAAATATATAATTTTTTTATTATTTTCTTTATATTTTTCTATTTCAAAATATTATTTCTAAATATATTTATATTTTTTTATTTTCAAAAAAAATTAAGGGGAGTTATATTATTATATATAAAAGTTCCAAAATATTATATATATATATATATAATTTTATATATATTTATATTTTTCAATAAATATATTGCAAAAATATAAATTTTATTAATAGTTTTATATATTAATATATAAATATTAAATAAATATTTATTTTTTAATATTCGAAAAATGTACATATATTTTAAATTTTAATAACCACAAATATATTTTTAATAATTTTTTTATATTTTTACATTTGAAAATTATACTTGGTCAAATATAATATATATATATATATTTATATATTAAAAAAACTATTTTTTATTAATTTCTTTATATTTTTCTATTTCAAAATATTATTTTTAAATATATTTCATTTTTTTAATTTTCAAAAAAAATAAAGGGGAGTTATATTATTATATATTAAAGTTCTAAAATTTAATATATATATATATATATATATATTTTATATATTTATATTTTTCAATAAATATATTTCAAAAATATAAATTTTATTAATAGTATTATATATTAATATTCAAAAAATTTAATTTTTTTTTACTTTTTAATATAATTATATACTAAATAGTTATTCCCTAAAGGTTGTAAATATTTTCAAATTAAATTTATTTATATTCGAAAAATGTACATATATTTGACATATTTATATTATACCAATATATTCTATAATAATATATTTATATTTTTTCATTCGAAAATATATTCAAAAATATATTTTGATTTTTATATATTTAATATAAATCGATATTATCGAACAAACAAACTTTTAAATTAACCACTAATTACGGATAAATTACCTAATTATTCTCTCATCAACATACTAATTTCCAACTAAATGAAAATATATTCTGAAATTACATACTAATTACAAATATACTATAAAATTATATTATAATTAACCACTAATTAGTTACTAATAATTCACTAATTCATGGGCTCGGTTAAATTTCAAACTAATTAACATTTTTAACAAACTAAATTAGAAGCTAACTTAGTAACATAATGGACAAGCACATGGAGACATATTAAAATATTCACTAAGCACTTTATTAAAATTTTAATTCAAACAAATGAAATTAATAAATTATATTCCCTAAACAACATACTAATTTTTAACTAATCAACGTACTAATTAATCACTAGTCAAAAAGGGGATTCGAATTTACAATAATTTACTAACACTAATCAAATTACTAACACTAATTGACCTTAATCAATTATATAAAGTTAATAGGATAACAAGAACATAGGAAAAAATTAGGTTAATTAAACATAACAAACAATCGGAGGAGGAACACAGGAAAAACAAGAGTATAATAGAAAGGAGAAGCTTACATGTTCGCCGTTGGAGACTATGTTTGCACGGGAGTGTGTTCGCAGTGGGGCGCCGTCGGCAGTTTAGTGAAGCTGTGCAGAGAGCAGGGAGAGAGATGGTGATAGTCGAGTGAGAGAGGGATCGTGAAAGTCGAGTGAGGCGGCTATAAAACGAGGGTTAAACGACGTAGTTTAGATGACAGTAGTGTTCGCCGTTCAAGACTGCAGACATCCGATTGATTCTAGTATAGTGTTCGCCACTGAAGAGTGGAGACAGTTAAAAAAAAAATTATATGTGTTCGCCAGTCGAGAGTGTATACTAGTAAGAAAAAAAATTAATTTAATTGTGTACGCCGTTGAAGATTGTATACAGATAAGCTTGTTCAAGTAAGTATGTTCACCAAAAAGGGGAGTTTGTTATACAATTTCTGAAACAAGCTCAACTGCTGTCCCATTTTTAAAATACGAACCGCATCAATGTACCATTAAGGAAACGGAGCCTAATAATACTACATGTTTACACATAATATGCATGTGCTTACCACAACCGAAGCCATCTTATATCATTACTTTATTTATTATTAGCCAAAAATATAATTGTCCTACCAAAATACTTCTAAAATATTACTTTGATTCTCTAGATTAATTGGAAAAACTAAACAAATACTACCTCCATCCCACACAATTGTTAACGTTTTGGAGAGAAGGTCTGTCACGCATTTTAAAGTGCATATAAAGTATAGTTTCATAACTTATTTTTTAAATTTTTTTCTGAATAAAAATTTGATGTTTAAATTTTTATTCAGAATTTTTTTAAAAAAAAATAAGTTATGAAACTATACTTTATATGCACCTTAAAATGCGTGTCGGACATTCTCTCCAAAACGTTAACAATTTGGTGAGACCGATGGAGTATCTATTAACAAAACGAAATCTTAACCTCTGCGCATGAGTTGATTAACAAGTTCCATTGCAATTTAACTTTAGTTAACAAGAGTTTTAAACACCCTCATTCTTGTGCAAGAACATGCACTTCACAATTACAAGTCTCCTAATTGTGTTTCCAAGAACAACTCACCCTAATCACGGGGGATTAATATTTAATCATTCACACCTTTTTCAATTAATTTGCTTAAATATGGTCGTTGGACCCGTATGACACATTTTATAGATAAAATATTCAAAATGGCACAATCCGAGATAATGGTCTCAAATGACACTCCAAAATGCCAGTTTGTCTAGTGTTCTAGGCTAAAACGTTACTTTATCATGTGTTTCCAACGCCTCAACTCCACAACAAATCTTTCTTTTTCTTCCCTCTATCTTCTCCATAAACACTTTTAACTCCTCTACGCTACATACATATACACACATATGTTTATATATGCATGTAAGCTTTTTTCTCAGCAATTCATGGAGTTAACAACGTACACGCACTTCATCTTTTAGCCGTCACAATAGACATAAGGCTGCTGAAATTTATGAATTTGACAAAAACACTATATGAAATTACATTTTTATCTCCAAAATACTATTTCATCTAATAGTTTAAAATACTACTTGGGGTCTTATTTTTCTTTTGTGTCATTTTATATATTTTATCACGCCAACGAGTGCTTTTCTCCATAAATATGCAGTACACCTAATTATTAGGTGAATTGATATAGATTGTCAAAATAGGGCCCTATGCCCCTGTACATAGGTGGAGTTCTAGTAGACAAATAAATTAAACAAAAAGCTACCACATATATAATTTGAATCTATCCATGATCCATCTCCACCTTATCCCAAGTCAGACCCTCCCTTTTCTTCTGTGTCAATCATAAATAATACTTTAAATTAAACCTTTTAATTTCTACCTAGTCAATAATTTTTTTAGAGTTTTTTCTAAAAAAAATTGATTTTTAAAAAAAATACATTTTTTATTTTATGTTTTAAAAAATACGATTTTTGAATGTTTTTTTATAAAAATACAATTTTAGAAGTAAATGCAATTAAAATCAACCTAAAATGAAATCAAGAGAAATTTCATTTTTCTTAAAAAAGTTACATTTAATTATAAATCGAATATAAAAAGTCACCGTTGCTTTTAGTTGTAATACCGTATTTTTATTATAAAAAAATAGAAGAAAGTAAAATTGTAAAAAAATTAAAAAATAATATTTTTTTTATAATTTTCCAGAATTTTAAAATGCCCATACTTAATATGAAAAGCATGAATTGAAAAACTAGCTTATTATCAGTATAATTATGGAGTATTTTATAGGATCGGGTCCATTGGTAGAAAACGTGATATTGATCCATTTATTCATAGCATCCATAGATTTTGATTCCTAGCAGCTTTAAAGTTTTTCAACGCATTGAGACTGTCATACCATTGTACTATTTCTACATTATAAAAATTACTTTTTTAAGCTGAAAGGAATATTTTGGTCAATTGGTGGCAAAGGAGGTTAGATATTACGCTGTTTTGCCAAACCAGATAATTTTTGTCACTTTATTTTATATATACACAAAATCAATGAGAAATACATATATGATCTAGATGACTGCAATACGTAAAAAAGGTAAAATAATATAAATTTTTAAAGAAGAATTTATTTATTTATTGATATAAAAAGTATGAAAGATTGCAATTGAACTTGGAACAACAAAAGGATTGCAATTGTTAATTTTATCTTATTTAAAATGAAAGAGGAGATAAGCGAACAGAGGTGACTTGCAAAGTCATAAAAGAAACAGAATTCCAGCTCTCATATTCGTTGTTTGGTTAAGTTATACTTACATATACACACACAGATACACCACCGCCATCATCATACATATACATGGTCATGCATATGCACACACAAACACAAACAAATATATGTGTGTAATCTCTCTCGGTAGAAAGGAAGAAGGTTTAGTACACGAATATTGTTTGGGGTTTTACTCTCATCTCTCTCTCTCTCTCTCTCTGCATATTCATATTCATATAACAAAACATTAAAAAAAAGCGAGGGAAAATTTCGATTTTTTAACCGTCAAGTTTTACCCCGCGAGTAATCGATTCTTCAACTCACTGCGCATTCAGATCTGGTGTGCTCTTCGGTATGTTTATTGTTTTTATTTATTTATTTACCCGTTAGATCTCTCTCTTTTTTTCCATTTAATTAAATAGCAATTTCAAGGTTTTATTTGCATTTGAAATGTAATTGGATAAAATATATGTTTGTTAATCATATCTATGTTTAATTTAGCTTGTTTGATCCATTTTTATGCTACACATGATTGGAATTTGTTTTTTTCCAATTCTCAGCTCGACTTGATTTCGTATATATTTGGATCTGGTTCTCTATTGAGTGATTTATCGCAATAGCCTATAGGTTTTTAATTTGATTTTATTCTCCTAGATTGAGAGTGAGCAAGCCTTTTCGGTTTTTAGTTTGATATCGTGTAGCAAAATGTCGAACAATCTTTTTAGTTTCAACGAAAATTAAATCTGTAGGGATGTAGAAAAGCATAATATTAATTCCTACAGATTCGAGATTTATATAGAAATAAGCAAAATAATTTATGAGGTGATAGCTAATGCAATGCTGATTTTGCGGAATATTTTGTATCCAATGGATCGATTATTTTCAAGTAGAGATCCAAGTCTGTCCTATGGATTGCATTAATATTTTTTTCCACCTAACTCACTCGGACGGAGATATGGATATTATGTTTAGTTTTTCATCTTATGCCGCGTGTCTTCAAAATTGGCCTTTTTCATAATCGTGGCACCTGTTATATACGTGTCAATTTTGGTTACACTTGTCACTTTGTTGCAGCTCTATAATGAGATAAGGATGACGGCTCAGAGTTCCGTGAATGTGAATTCTTCTTACGATTATCTAGTGTAAATGTACCTGTTCACATTGATCTAGTTGCATTCCATTTACTTTCAAAGTATTTCTCAGATTCCAATCTGTTCATAACAGGATTAGTAGGAGCATCCCAGGATGAAGGCTCTTATTCTCGTTGGAGGGTTTGGAACTCGGTTGAGGCCATTGACTCTCAGCTTCCCCAAACCACTTGTTGATTTCGCTAACAAGCCTATGATTCTGCATCAGGTATGCCTTGCTATATACGCGAGTGAAGTGACTGGTATACTCGTTTGATGGTTACCTGTATTTTTGTTAGTTTTAAAGTTATTTTGGACAAAATAAACTCTTTTAAAATACATTAATGTTATTTTTCTTTGAGATCCCTCTTTGTTTCCCTTCAAAGCATGAAATATGTAAAACTAATTTCTCTGAAAACGGCGATTGACTGCCTGAGTAGAAACTTTTGCTGTTTATTATTCTCAAGTATTATGAATGTTTTTTTTACTTCTTTTGCTATTTATCCACATCCGTAAGGCCATCCTCATCTTTTTGTGCTTTAATTACGTCAGATTGAGGCACTCAAGGCTATTGGGGTCACTGAAGTAGTTCTAGCTATTAATTACCAACCAGAGGTAAGTATCTGAGATCTTGATGGCATAATTTAATTCTTGTTTGACTATTGTTTTTAATCAATGATCAACTGGACCATATTTGTGACAGGTGATGCTGAACTTTTTGAAAGATTTTGAGACCAAGCTAGCTATCAAGATCACATGCTCGCAAGAGACTGAACCACTTGGCACTGCAGGGCCTCTGGCTCTAGCTAGAGATAAACTAGTCGATGAGACCGGTGAGCCATTTTTCGTGCTAAACAGTGATGTGATCAGTGAATACCCCCTCAAGCAGATGATTGAATTCCACAAATCCCATGGGGGTGAGGCTTCCATAATGGTTACAAAGGTATTTTAGATGTATGATATCAATTATTATTATGAAAATATATTGCTTTATTCATCAGAACTCAAATCAGTTTCGGATAATAAATAATGATTCTATAGGTGGATGAGCCTTCAAAATATGGTGTCGTTGTGATGGAAGAGTCAACAGGGCAAGTTGAGCGGTTTGTTGAGAAACCCAAATTATTTGTAGGCAACAAGATCAATGCTGGGATATACCTTCTGAACCCATCTACACTCGATCGAATTGAACTAAGACCCACCTCAATTGAGAAAGAGGTTTTCCCCAAAATCGCAGCAGAAAAGAAACTGTTTGCGATGGTCCTTCCAGGATTTTGGATGGACATTGGACAGCCAAGGGATTACATTACTGGCCTGAGACTCTACCTAGACTCCCTTAGAAAGAACTCTCCTTCTAAATTGACCACAGGATCACACATTGTTGGAAATGTTCTAGTGGATGAAAGTGCAAAAATTGGAGAGGGATGCTTGATTGGACCTGATGTTGCTATTGGGCCTGGTTGTGTGATTGAGTCGGGAGTTAGACTCTCTCGCTGTACTGTGATGCGCGGTGTTCGCGTCAAGAAACATGCCTGCATTTCCAGCAGTATCATCGGTTGGCACTCGACTGTCGGACAATGGGCTCGTGTTGAAAACATGACTATCCTTGGAGAGGATGTTCATGTCTGTGATGAGATATACAGTAATGGGGGTGTAGTTCTGCCTCACAAGGAAATCAAGTCTAACATCCTGAATCCAGAGATCGTTATGTGAAGTACTCCGCAAAAATTGTGTTTGTTGATGGTAAGTTATATATGTGATCTGTTTGTTTTATTTCCTTTATTTTCCATTTTTTTGAAGTGTAAAAGTCTGGTGTTTAGTAAGTTTTGAAAGTTGTTAAGCAGGGTATGTTTATTTTACAAAGAGCATAAAGTTATATGGTCTGTGAGAATTGTGCAATGTTTGGTGTACAAAGAAATAAAACTCTGTTGAAGTTCTCTGTTATTCCATTTTGTTGCTCATGAATTCAAAAATACTGTGTGTTCATCGAGGGTTGAACACATTGCACCAACATTACATAATTTACATTATGGTCAATCAGAATCATGGTGTATATTGCATTACAGAATAATGCAATGAGATAAAAAAAATTAACACGAGTAAATGAACTTTTATTAGTACATGAAATCTCTGGAAAAACATGACCTCTATAATATCAACAACATATATTTTCCTCTCTTATAGTCTTATTGCAATTTGTTCAACTTTGGAAAAGGATCTAGCTGTGGATGCTACATCATAATTGTTTCGAGTTATGGCTTTGATTTGCCCTATGCTACAGGTTGAAATATTGAACTGTGTAGCATCTTATCTCACAGTTCCTTGCTAGTTAGTACTAGTAGTCTCTCTGTCTCCCATTATCAGATTATCCTCCTATTTTTTTTATTTTTTTTAATAATTTGGCTTATTGCCTACAAATAAATATATGTTCTAATAAATCTCGGGGTGAGCCAGAATCAAACCCAGAACCTGGGACGAACGACAGAGGTTAAATCCTTTTATCACTTGGATTCTCCTATATATTATAGTAGTACTTTGCTTACATTTTTATTGTTCAATAATTATTAATTTACTTTCATTAGATTGGTAACATTTTTTTTTGAAATCAAGATTGGTCACACTTAATAATAGGAAGATATGAAATACAGTAGTGAATAGTCTCACAAAATACTAAATAATCGAAATAATTTTGGTAGTTGCAGATAGACATTCTGGACCTCTGGTCATACCATTCTGTCCAACTGATCCTGTGGAATATTCTTTGATCATGCTGTATTTTCAACAACTTGCATCATGAAAACAGCTTGCTTTAAGAAGATGACAGTGAACTACACTGCTCTTTTTGACTCGAATATCATATGAGGTAAAAGGGAGAACTCAGCACATTTCGTGTACCAATACTACAGAATGTAATAAAAGATATGCAGGTAAAAATTTTATATCACCATATTTGAAATATACCGGAATTTTTAGCAAATTTATCGAACTACATTACTTCCAACAAATTTCATTCAACTTGTAATATTTTCAGCCAGCCAACACTATCATATTCGGTCCTTGTCACAGTTCACAGACAAATACAAATATATTTTTTACATTATTTATTCTATATTTCTTACCCAATCCTATTTTTATACTTAACCTATAATAAGAAATTTTAGACAAATGTTGGGTGGTTAAGATTTATTCAGTTACATGAATAAGTAGATCAACTATAGCAGTGAAGAAAAGTGCAGCTTGTCATCTGGACTGTGGTGACTGGTGACCAAATATGTAAGCATGTCAAACACATTGCAAAACAGTATAACAAAGTATTTAGAAGCAGCTAGGATCATGCTAATATCCCACAGGCACTTCTGCATCGTTGTCATGGAAGCTTGGTTCAGCTTTCTCCCAGTCCATAGAATTTCCAACTGAGAGTTTGAAATAACCTTAGGTCCTTAACTACAGAGTTCAGTATGCTATATTCTCGACTTCTCGCTCCTTCCTGTTTCCACCTTAACTAGAGTATCTTGTCGGTTCTTGATCCTGCACACGTTTGCATGCTCTTCTTATTCAAAGTTTAGTACTGAAGCCTGGCAGCTCTTAATCCTTCACATGTTTGCATGCTCTTCCCATTCAAAGTTTAGTACTTACCACTTAGGCTTCTAATTCCAGATCCCCTTTCAGCAAACAACACTATTGCTTATAATCTTTGTCTAGAGAACCAACTGTTCTCGCTAACTAATGAATGTATGGCATCTACACAGAACACAAAACCTAAAAGAGAAGACCTTGGAAGAATCATGTACTGGGTTTTTCCAGTGTGTTCTGTTTCCTCATTTTACTCGCAGGATGTCTTGCAATCATTTTTCTTGTTTCCTTAAATTTCTAACGGTTGGTTTCAAATGAGAAGTGTAACAAATTTTCAGAACTGCTTCTGAACTATAAAAGTCATGATATATATCGAAACGCAACACAGATAGGATCTTGATTTATTATTTTATCTTACAACATCAAACTGATAGTTCGTTTAGCTAAAATTGTAATAACAGCACAAAAGTCTGAAATAGTGAAATACAATAGCACAAATACTGGTGTCTTGGCTCTCATATTATTATCTTAACTACTTGGGCTCAGTCAAGGTCAAGCTAAAATCCCACAGTTTCTTGGCCAGTTCTTCATCATTCGCTAGCTTGCTTGGTTTGGCTTGGTTGCTGTCTGCAAAATATCCACCAGAAATATCCTTTACTTGTGGATTTAATGCCAGATAGCATGACGTTGCTGCTCCCTGTATCCATCATCAATGATAATGAGTTAGTCAGTTGCCTCCGAAGCAGCATCCTTATACAATAAAGATCAATAAAAGGAAATAACAATATCTCATGCAAAATATGAAGATGGTGAGAAAATAGACCTGGGGAATGTTTTTAGTCACCCATTGAGCAAAAGTATTAAACCCTGTAATAAGCAAGGGATAAGAGCTTAATAACAAGTTAATAGATTTTAAATGACTTGAAATACGAGTTGAATGTGTTAAATACTTACAGCTAAGAAGACTACTGTGACTGAGAAGATTTGTGGCAATAACTCCAGGATGAAGTGAATTAGCAGTAATATTCACCCCTTCCTCCTGATCAGTTGCATAACATTACAAATTAGATTCTAGCAATGACAGCTTGTGCTAATATACCGAGTATGTTTTCGAGTAAAAAAATTTAATGGACACACACTTAAACACTCCTGATTGATAGATGATTTAAAAATAAGTGTTTGTTGTAGATATTCCGACCCACAAGTCGAGACCATGCGCATGCTGTTAATATATGGCAGATCACCCATAAAGAAGTCTTGTACCCACATTGTGTTATCAGTTAAATGACCAGTTCCTAATCAATGAACTGTTGCCTCACCCATATTTAATATGTCATTTGACTAACATTCATGACTGCCTAGATAGATCAGATGCAACTAACCGGAAATAGACTAAATGCTTAGTATTTTTTTTACTGCAAGTCCCTGTAGACATATTATAGATACGGTTGGTACACTACCATAACCAATATTATAGTGGCATGTCAGTCTCCGAATCTAGTAAGGTCCAACTAGTGCTCTACATAAACAGGTATCTGTGTTTAAACATTTTGGTTAAGGTATCTGTTAATGATATCAGTCAAAAGAAATAAATATACTTTTGATTTCAATACTTGAGGACATACCTTGAAGCGCCTGGTAAGCTCATTTGTGTGCAAGATATTACAAAGCTTTGATTGACTATATGCAGTATTGCCATTGTAACTGCAAAAGGTCAAAGTATGGATGGTGTTACAATCATGACTATTTATAAAAGTTCATTAGCCTTTTTTTATTACAGGAAAATAAGAGCATCAGCAATTAAGTGCTTTTGCTTTGCGCATGAAAGAAAAAGATGGGGATAAAAGAAAAACAGTAGAAAGAACAGCCACAAATATCTTCTCCAAAAAAAAAAAAATAGAACTGATACGTAGTTGCATCACGTAGTGATAGAACACCAGTAGGATCTCTATGTGTATATGTAATATGCTTATTTAAATGGATATTTACCTTGCTTCATCATTTATTTTGTCAAAACGAATTCCTTCTTTATATCCGTAGAAGTGGAGGTCCGACGATATGTTAATGATTCTCCCTTCTTTCTGGCTATCTTTTGATGTCTGCTTCATTGTATCCAGCAAAAGGTTTGTCAAAAGAAATGGACCTGAAAAAAGTAGAAAATGCTCTTACTTAATGCACACAATGTTACATCTATAAAGTGTAGGTCAGATATAGCCAATGTGATATACCTAAATGGTTAACTGCAAATTGTTGTTCAATGTTGTCCTTGGAAAGTGTGAAGGGAGGGGCCATAATCCCTGCATTGTTACTTTTTAACACCAAAGGTTATAAGCCCAGTTATTTTAAGTGTTCTAAATTTGTATGAAGGTCACAGACAAGAGCTACATAACATAAAAATTGCACATAATTACAGTTGCACAGTTTTCTTACACAAGGATATTCAGGGGATGACCACATGATATATACTCTTCAGCAAATTTCCTTATTGATTCCTGTGAGTTTAGATCTATTTCCATTACATCAATTTTAGCATTGGGAATTTTCTGAAGTATTTCATCTCTAACTTTTTTGCCAGCATTTACATTCCTCACTCCCATGATTACATGTACACCACGCAAGGCGAGCACACGTGCAGTCTCTATTCCAATACCATTAGATGATCCTGCAACATTTGAGGCATGAGCACTACTAAGTAAATTACAGGATTAAAGTACTAGAATGACGTTTAACACAAAAGTAATACTCCTCAGAGTCTGTAGTTTGTAAAAACCAGGGGAATGTCTAAAACAAACTCAAACATGAAAGGACTTCATAATTAAAAAACACAACATATAACCTAAATTGATATAAAAATTAATAGCAGAAATTTCAAAATTACCAATTAATTATTGGAATATTACACACCAGATAACTTTTAGAACCACAGCTCTAGTTGATCTCACAGAAAGGCCGAACGAGAAAGATAAAGATAAACATTAATTGATACAGCACATATGGTATGACAGTTTGACCAGTTATAATGGTCAATTTTAATATTACTCCTCTGGAAAAGAAAAAATAACCAGCAGCAGAACTGATTGTATGTAATACAATTACGGAGTAATCCATTTTTAAAAAAACTTTATCCATCCAACATTCGTTCTTGAGTGATACATGTAAAGAACTGGAAAAGGAAGTACTTACATACTATCTGTCGCAACTTGATATATTTAAGCTTAAACAAATTGCATAGTTTTTAATCGACTCAAGTGTTATATATTCAGGTAACTACCAAGTATACACTGCAGATCAGGGGCGCACTGCCAATACAATGGGGGAAAGACCCCAGTGAAATTTTTAGTTTATTCAGGTCAAATTTATTTTATTATATTGATGCCCCCATTAAAAATAGTATATTGCCCTCACTAAATTTAATATCAACAAAATCTTATTTAATAAAATATGTTAAAGTTAAATTTTAAATAAAATATAATCATATTTTTAAAAATTAGGGAGTTCTATATTATAAATATATATTATTTATAATATGAAAATGATATATTGCATTAATATTTTATTTTTACAAATCTTTATCCCTAACTGTTTAATTTCTATGCGTATTCGTTAGTAGTTACAAGTTTTATATATATATTTTTTTAATTTACAAGTGATTAATAAAAAATTCCGGGGACCTCACATCGAATTACACAATCTTATTGCAAGTAAAAAAATTAGATGAACATACCTATTTGTACTATAAAAAAATACATCAATGGAAAATAAGATATTATTTTAATATAATAAAAGTAAGTAGTTTAGAATGAAATAAGCTCTTTTTTACTTTTTTTATTAAAATAAATTAATTTCAATATTGTAGTTACTTATATATTGAAAATGTAAGTATTATATTACATGTATATCTATAAGTTTATGAAATTCATGAAGTGAAAAATCTATAAATATATTCATAATTTTATAGACGATCCTCAATTTTATAAAATAACTATAAAATTATATATAAATATATTTGGTGAGAAAATTTATATATTTAAATATAATATTTACAATTAAAAAATAAATTTATTAATTATAAAAATATTAAAAATTAGAACCCGTCACGCACTAAAATTTTAGGCTAGGTCCGCCACTGCTGCAGATGTCAAGAACTAATCAATGCTCAGATGTTATGGCTTGTCCCTTGAAACATACACATTTTATAACTGTTATACATTAGGAGTCATCAAACAAAAAATTTTGGCCCAACGCATTTTTGCAAATTGCAGGACGTTTGTGTAGCAAATATTTTTTCTGAAGAGTAAGTACATACCAAACCAAGCATACTTGGTAATTTAGTATGTCTATACTGCTAAGAACGGAGAGGCTAGAATGTTTCCTTGAAAGACCCTGGATACTAGAAAAACAGGACCAATTAACAACTATCTAATTTACCCAACGAATTTGAATCTTTAGGTACTATTAACTTGCCAAATAATACACTAATCTAGCTTTCACTCACTTTTAACAAGAAAATCTAAGTTGTTGCGGATCGACCATTTCTTTTCATGTATCATCTATGCCATGAATTTGGGCCTTCGCAAAAACAAAGTAAGAACACTCAGCAAGTAAAGAAAATACAGATCTTAAACAATAGCAGCAGTAAAACAAATATACATATCAACCCAGATCAAGAAACACAAAAAAAAGGAGGCTGCCAGATGAGAAAATAGACACAAAACCTGTAACGATAGCAGTAAGGCCAGATCCATCAATCCCATCAGTAACTTGCTCAGCAGTAGAGCGAGCAGAGAATCCAGATGGACCTTTAAATCCCAAAATCCACATAACTTGTCTATGTTCTGATAAAGTTGCTAACGCTTAAATTGATCAAAGTAGTATTTGTATGTATGGTCACTTTTGTGTATATAATATCATGTAATAATGGAAGGCAGTATGGATATGATAAATTATTTTGTGCATGGCCCAGACGATTGACGTAGTGGGGCCGGGGTTGCTATCAGACCAAAAAGTCACGTGTTTAAAAAAAAGTATCAAACAGAAGCTGACTTGTTCAACCAAGGTCAAGTGTATGCAGCCATCGGAAAGGACTAGCTAGATTCATGTTGCACGTGTAAGTTGGTAATTTCGGTTCTCGTAAATGTCATCAGGAGAGTTTGTGTTAGAAATACGAGTACTAATCATTTTTAATTTATAATTATGTGTCAGTGAATATAATGTCTTTCTTTTTTATTTTTATATTTAAAATATTGGATGAATTTATTTGAATTCAATTGCTCGAATGCATTTCTGGAGCGGTACTCCCGATCTGACGACAACGTTGTAATCTGACTACTACATTGAGGGGATAAGTTAAATGATAAGAACTTAACTTTTATCATTTTTGGACTCAACTCTCATTTATCTCGAGATCGAGATTTATTGTAAGAGTAGATACTCATTCATTTATAAAGTTAAAAGTTTATTTATGTATAAAAAAATTACAACTTTGTATTTAGTTGAGTTCGAGTTCGGAGGAACTCCGCCATTATATACTGTACTTATTACTATGTATTCCAATATTCACCCCAGAGATAATTGCATGATCTAAAGCATATTGAAAAGGAAAAAAAAATGGTGCTTAGCGTCTTTTCTCGGATAACATTTTTTTTTTAAATTCAAATTCACATGTAAAGCATACACGTAAAGTCTCGAATAACACAGGCTTAAAAGTAGCAACTTCAGAACTAGTACTTGGCATCCGTGAAACTCAAACTGTAGTCCCAGAGTTTCTTGGCCAAGTCAGAATCTCTAGCCAACGTGCTTGGTTCCACTTTATTGTTGTCCACAAAATATTCTCCTGTAATCCCTTTAACTTTAGGGTTCAATGCCACATAACATGTAGTAGACGCTCCCTAAAAACATCAACATTTTCATCACATTGTTGATTGAATTATACGATACCATAATCGACAATGGAATTTAGTACAAACCTGTGCTATACTTTTGGATGTGTATTTTGCAATTGTATTGACTAACCCTGCAGTCAAGAAATGAGCAAAATGTTTATATTGAAAAAGAATACCAACATATTTACATACAACTACTTAATTCAGTGTTCTCACGTTAAAAACTGTTCTCACCTGAATCACCGCCACTTCTTAATACTAAATATGCAATAGAATTTAGGGACAATACTTAAATACTTACAGTAACCAGGTCCACTAGTAGGTGTAAAGATATTTGTGGCTACAAGTCCTGGATGAAGCGAATTTGCAGTTATATCGACTCCCTCTTCCTGTTATAATAGTACACGAAAAGATGATAACAGTTTTATTTTAAGTTCTAATACAATTATAATGAACTTGTAGCTTTAATAAACGAACAATCACATCATGCTTAACTGGAGAACTGAATACTTTGATACGTTCCACTATACTTTTATATTAAGAAAATTTTAAAAGCTGTGCAAGCAAGCTATTATAAGCATAAACCTAACTCAGTTCTCTGTACAACCATCATCAATTTACTATGTCATCAGGTTGGATCCGTAAATTTTTTCAAGTCAGGAACTCTAAATTGCTAAGCAACTCGTGGATATTTGATAGGATAAGAAACGTAACCTTCAAGCGCCTTGCAAGCTCATTGGTGTGCAGGATGTTACAAAGCTTGGTTAGTCCATATGCTGACTTTCCCATAGCAGAGCTGTTGTAACTGAAATGATAAAATACAATTGGAATAGGTAATTAGTTTATAGTTTGATACATGGTTCTAGCAGTGCTTGTCTAGCTATCAAGAAATAAGTGTTTAACTGTGTAATATACTTTTACTTGCATGTGCTACCGTTTCCGTTTTCAAGTCAAATCTATGTTATATGTATATTTAGACAAATATGCTATGCAGTGAGCACCAAAAAAAAAAATCCAACGAAGACTGTAGGAACTTTTGCCTCTGTCAAAGAATTTAATTATAAGCAATTGCAACCAACAATATGTGATTGTCGTGCCATTGTCTATGGAGTAGAAATTATCATAAAAAGTGAAAGGAAATTAGATGGAGAAGATAGAAACTGATCTCACCTTTTCTCATCGTTGATTTTATCAAAGCGGATTCCTTCTTCGTGAACACAATATCGGTGCAGGTCCGATGCTATGTTGACAATCCTTCCTTCTGTCTGGGTTTCCCGTGCAGTCTTTTTCATGGTCTCCAAGAAAAGATTTGTCAAAAGAAATTGACCTGAAAATATTATATAATGAACAGTGACATCAAGAGAAAAAGATTTTTAAACCCTGAAGTCACGACATCAATATGCGAAATCATAAGCAGTATTTAACATACCCAGATGGTTGACTGCAAAAGTCTGTTCAATGTTGTCTTTTGAAACTGTGAATTTGGGAGGAGACAAAATCCCCGCATTATTACTTGCAAAACCAAACAACAACAATACTTATTAAACAGTTTGGCCGGTGAATTGCAATGTTTCATAATTATTTGACGTCATGGATAAGACCTTCGTAATTCAACCTTAAGAACACCTTTAAGTAGCAGTGCATATTCGAAAACTATCACATTGTTTACTCACATTAGGATGTTGAGAGGTAGACCCCTGGAAATATATTGTGAAGCGAATTTCCTCACCGAGTCCAGTGAATTGAGATCAATTTCCATGACATCAATTCTAGCATATGGGATCTCTAAGAGCAAGTCGTCTTTCAGTTTTTCACCAGCATTAACATTTCTCACTCCCATAACTACATGAACATGGCGCAAAGCAAGAACTCGTGCAGTCTCTTTTCCAATACCATTTGTTGCTCCTGTAATTAGTAATAATGTGAGGGCCTAACCAGCTAACCTAGATACTAATATTCACAAAAACATGCAAATACTCTGTATGATAGATACCAGTATCAAAATAGTATAAGCAAAGGCAAATTCAAAAACTACATCTTTTTGTCAATTAACTTAGTTTTATAACATAAACCATTTGGAAAAAGGAATCCCCTCTAGTTGTATATCTTGAGAAAATTAACAAAATGAACTCTAACGTAGGTAGAAGTAGAGACAGATTCAAGATTTATAACTAATGGGGAGACCTATGGATTAGAATGTGCTTCTATCCAAGTATAGAGGTGGAGAGGGTCTTTCAAGAATGGTTGGAAGTCTGTTATACTTCTTAAAATTACTACATCGGACATACCCTATGGAGTTGGTAGTCTGAGCAGATACATGAATACTCCATCCTGTCCTTTTTATAGTGCACTGTACGCAACTCAAGATCTAAATAAAAAGAGTTCTGCATATTATTTTTTAATAATTCTTTTTTTGAATAAAAGAGTTTTAAAAATACTTTTATTCAAAAAAAGAATAATTAAAAAATATTAAGTAGAACTCATTTTATTAAGATTTAGAGTTGCGTGAAATACCCTGTAAAAAGGACCAGAGAGAGTAATTTAAAATCCTATCAATTAAATTATGGTGCTTGGGACATAGAGACTGTTTGGCTTATCTTAATAATTTTCAGAAAAATATATATAAATATATACTCTTTTTATTTTGGAGGTGAACACTTATTTTTTAGAAATGAGGAAAACCAAACACCCTTATACTTGTGAGTATGGACTGCGGTATACAAGATATCTAGCAGAACTACATGGGTACCATATGCAATTTTGGTATCTCATTTAAGGACTTGAATTCCACTAGTGAGTAGTATCTAAAACTAATACATTTTATTAATACAAAACTCTATTATAAAGATAATTATTACAAAAACGCAGCTGACAATGACAAGTCAACAACCAATCTACTCCGAATCTAAGATCCTCGAAATCCCATGCCCTCCAACTTCCTCTTATATCAAAGACAAAAATTGTAAATAATGAGATACACAGCCCAACAAGTAACCAATCCATCCAACTAGTCGGGCCAAGTAACAAGTAATACATATAATAAAACATAATTTTAGATTCTTATTCAATAAGATAAGATAAGACACAATGACTGCACATAAAACAATAACTTGTTACCCATAATTTATACCCCGACCAATACAACCCGGTGATAACGGTCCTAAATTTTCAGAAAACTCTCACTACAACCCGGTGACCTCGATCCTAAATTTTCACAAATCATGGCAAAAATCAGAGTTCCAAAATTACTGTTGACACACAACACATACGGATAATACACGCCACTTCAAAATATAATCACTTAACCCAAATTTTTATAATCAAATATACACGTATAACACATAATTTTGAAAAACTTAAACCACAAAAGTTGTAGAGAACGAAAAGATCTTTTCGAAAAGTCCAGAATCAATGAATTCTGACTTATGATGAATTTACTACGAATTTTACAAGATAGTTGAATTGTGTATTGAAAATCCTACGAATTTTATGAACAAAGATGAAGAAAAAAAGATTGTATCGAGAGAGATTGTCAACTCTTTAGTCTTGGTGGCTCAAAAATAATATGAAAGAATGATGAGATCTTAATCAATATATAGTGTTTTAAAACCCTACACAAAAAACTACTATGATTCAAATTTGACCCAACCCATATTCAAAAGCTCATTATTCTAATCTAATTCTAATTCCTAATCTCTATCAAATTTTAATCCTATTTTATTATTAATCTATTTTATTATTCTAAAAAATACGGAATATTACATTTCACCTAAGAAGCACGGACTCGGATACGGCGACACGGGACACGGGTACGGGGACACGGGGACTCGCCAATTCTCAAAGAGTCCTGGATACGCGACTCGGCAAATAAAAATATAATAAAAAAATATATTTATATATAGGATTTGTATGCATCAAACACTTAATAGTTTCATTTCACTTAAACTATAATACACACACAAGAACCCTAGCAAGATGTATGTATATATATACACACAGAGGAACACATATGGTAATATATATATATACACACACACTATATGGATGTATGTATATATAGGAGAAGAAGATAATAGATAATATATATGTTTAAATATGTGGGGTTGGGCCTTTTTTTGTATGGGGGCGAGTCGGGACGAGTCGGGACGAGTCGGGACGAGTCGGGGGCGAGTCGGGACGAGTCGGGCCAAGTTGGGGGAGAGTCGGCCGAGTCGGGCCGAGTCGGGGGCGAGTCGACAGACGTTTTTGCATCGACTCGCCACCTGGCGAGTCGGATACGTACTCAGCCGAGTCGCCGAGTCGCCGAGTCGGCCGAGTCCGACTCACATACGGCAGGGTTTTAGAAGAGTCCGTGCTTCTCAGCATTTCACATTAGTAGGGGTACATTAGTAGGGGTGTATACGGGTTGGTCGGTTTAACCAACCCGATTCAAACCGACCTTATTTCACCCGATCTAACCCGATTTTTTTAAACCGAAACGTATTTGGATTGAAAAATCATAAACCCGATTTAAATGGATTGGATACGGGTTTCGATTTTTTTAAACCGATTTAACCCAACCCGATTAAAAAATATATATGCTAATTTATACACACATTATAGACTCATTTACCATTAGTAGTTGCTCAGTATCATTAAGTTGATGAATGATTCATTAGTATTATGTTTCTGTTCAAATTTAAAGATTATATTTAGTGTTTAATAAGTTTTTCGGTTGTTAAACCGATTCAAACCGATTGGATTATAAATTTGATTTTAATAGATTGGGTTGAAAAAATTTTAAACCGATTAAATTGGATTGGGTCATAAAATCCTCTCAACCCGCCCAACCCGAACCGTGTACACCCCTGCACATTAACATGTGGAGAAGAGGCTATATAAGTATGATACTTAAGAGGACATTTCGTCATGGCAAGAAGGTGCATGTATCTTCGATATTCATATAAGTATGCTACTTAAGCATAGGGATAGGGATGGGCGTGGTGCGGTTTGGTGTAGTTTTGCGTCCAGTTTTACGTCCAAACCGCACTGTAATCACTTAAGTGTGGTTTTAAAAAATATAAACCAAAACCGAAGCAAATATTATTGGTTCGGTTCAGTTTTAAAAATTGCGGTTTGGTTTTTTAATGGTGCGGTTTCGGTTTTAAAATATATTTTCACATTTAAATAAAAAAATATGTAATTAATATTTTTGTATTATCGTATATTAAATTTGACATTATATGATGTCATGAATCATTGTATATACAAACTACTAATATTATTATTACTAACAAGAATAAATGAATGTGACTAATTTTGCTTAGAAAAACACTGAATTAATATATATTAATATATATTTTTATTAATGCAAGACTTAAGGTAAGTATCACTCGCAGATTTATGAATACACGTTTCTTTTATTAACTATTAATTAATTAATTAATTAATTAATTTATAATATATATTAATATAATAATTTAATAATTACAATAAAAATAATATATTAATTTGGTGTGGTGCGGTTTTTAATCGATTCGGTTTGGCATAAAAACCAAAACCAAGCGGTTTTAAATATTAAAAATCGTAATCAAACCAATAACGAATGATGTGGTTTTTTCGGTTCGGTTTTGATTTGCGATTCGATTCCTCTGCTCATCCTAGAGGACATTTCATCACTTGAGAAACTGCAATGAGCAGTTTGCTTTTCGGCTCCTTTTAAGTAAATAAATCACCACCCAAAAGGAAAATAAATTAACCACCCAACGCGGCTAAAAATTGTGTAAAATGCATGGAAAAACCAAAGGGAAGCACAAATATAAACCTGTGACAATGGCTGTTAGAGCAGTTCCATCTATTCCCTCCGTAACTTGCTCAGCAGTGTTACCACCAGAGAATCCAGATTCACCTCTCCCTCTAAACCTCCACATTATCTCTTTTTGTACTCTGGTTTGGTAATTGTGTGGGAACTAATTAACTCGATTCTTTTCTTGGCTCTAATATGAAATGACATAGAGCTGAACATACATAGATTTATGTGTATAATCAAACTAGCATGGTAAGAATATGAGATAATGTGGAGTTAACGAAAGCCCTTATTTATATTTAAGTACATGTATTGTTGTAGTACCAAAAAGTAAACAACAGTGTGCCAAAACAGAGAATAATACCGCATTTGTAACGTTTCGGATTTGGCGAGGCAGCCCATCTTAATTGACTCCATCCGTCAATATTTTTTTTTAAAGAATGTTCATACTTAATAACTTGTATATAATTAAATAATTATTTAGTGGGCCGAGATGGTGTAAAAATAGTACTGTACTTGCTCTAAACAAAGTTCCACCCAGCTTGTTCAAATGTAAAGGCAGCCGATTATTATATTGTTCTTCATTTCTGATAATTGATTATCATAATAATCTTTTCACAATTTTTTATAATGAATATCAATTTATTATAAAAATAATGAATTGGTATTCATTATTTTTATTATATAAATATAATAAGTTTTGTGGATATTTAAAATCTCCTGATAAATAAAAAATAATGGCTAAAAAGACCAATATATTAATTATATAATTTTTCAGACAAAGAACTCTCTCTTTCTGTTATTTTGCAAAAAAAAACATTCACAAAGAATAAAAAAGATATTTAAAAATTCACTAACCGCCATCACAACTCTTCACCAATACTTGTAGACAAGGAAACTTGATACCCCACACCTCTAATATGATGACTGACAACTGTGAAATGTTCCCTTTCTAAAGACTATATTTTAGTTGATATGCGAACACGACTACTTAATATTGTAAATATAATTAATTTATTTGTTACAAGTAAATAACAAATCAAAATGAGATTTACCAAGTATCTGTAATTTTTCTTCAGAAATGTATTGTACTCATTTTTTATTCGCACAAAGGCATGATACTCATTTTCTATTCGCACAAAGACATATTTTTTTTATAAATGAAAATGTAATCACATATCACATGGATAGTTTAATAAATATCGGATGAGAATTATAAAACATCTCACTGCTTAGAAGCATAGTATACGAAAATAGACAAAGACAAAAATAAAACTTCCACACATGCACACTCAAAGTGACTCAGATGTAGCGAACTGTAGTCCCAAAGTTTATTAGCCAAGTCAAAATCTCCGGCGTTGCTTAATTGCCTCCGATTTGTTGTTGTCCAAAAATATTCTCCGGCAACGCCTTGATCAACTTATTGGCATTCCTTTGTAAACTAGATTTTAGTGGGGGAAAATATAAAATTAAACACATGCAGAACAAACCTGTCTTATATCTTTTGATATGTACTTTGCATGTGTGTTCATCATCCCTGCAGCAAGACTGTTATCTACATTAATTTCAACCGAACATATCCAATTAAGTATGTTTAGGGGAGAGTGAGATGGAACCGGCTTTATTGCAACTCCTGTGAACAGAGAGACTGTTTGAATGAACTCTTAATTTCCAGTCCTAAAAAAAATTGAAATATTTTTTAAAAGATCTTGAATAATATATAAATTCATTAAGATTGTGTTCGGGAATATCTATTTTATTTCAAATTATTGTCATTTCAAATTCAAGACTTGTACTAATATCTGATTACCTAATTCAAATGAAATTCAAATTCAAATTATTTTGATTATCCAAACATGTCATTTGATTAAATTAAGAATTTTAAATGAAATTTATGTTTTCAAACGGACCATAATATTAATTGGTAGTACTAAAAAATTTGTAGAGCCGCAAGAAAACATCAGAAATTAAATGTTGTGTGAATTGTGAATGTTCAGTATAAAATTCAAATGACTGATCTACGAGTGAACGAAACACTCAAAGTCCTGAAACCCTTTTGGATTTTGATGATCACTGTTAGCAAGCTGAAAGCTTGTATATGATATAAAATAGCAAGCTGTTATACATGTACTAACATGGTTTTGCAGGTATTAGCTTACTGATATAACTTGTCAGTATAACATGTTGTAATATATTGACAGCAAGCTGAAAGTAGGAAAACAGGGCGTTTCAGCGAGCTGACAGCAGGAAATATTCTGTCTCAGCAAGCTGTTACTGGAACGCAGAAACTGTTGGATTTTGCAAGGAAGTCCGATTTTCTTGGAGAAGTTATAGGATCTTACTTGTACAAGTCTATCTAATATATATATGGTTATATATTATATTAGAGCTCAGTTTTAATTAATTCAAACATATTTTATTATTTAAAATAGTTTTCCTATTTAATAGGAGTTGGAGTTTGACTAAAACTTATCTATTATTTAACCAACTCTTATCTATTCATTCAAACTTATATTGAGGATAATCTCAAACGTACTTATTATCTTCTTTATCCTCAATATACGTAATTTCAAATATCTATATCTTAACAAATTTGAACGTTGTAATTCTAACGTTCATTATCCTTGTTAATTCGAATATAGATATAAATACAAGTGTGTATAGTTTTTTTCTCTTTAACCAAGTGGAGATCTACTGATTTGATAAATACATACACACTTCTTCTCAAACTAAATCGTTCTTAGAAAGTATCTCGAGCTCTAGTATTCTATACAGTTATATATTTACAAGAGAGCTTATAGTTTGAGTTGTATCTTTATTCACTTGTATTTGTTCAAGGTGTAAATGGTTGTAGCTGGATATTGAGCTTGTGAAACAGGGTTTGGGAACTAGAGAGCTAGAGAAGGCTGTACTAGGGTAGTATAGTGCTTAGAGAGCTAGAGAGTTCGATAGAACAGGGTTTCAGCAAGCTAGTATCAGTTGCAAGGGAATATGGGAGGAATATTATTGTAATCTTGTAATCGTGGTTGGTTTTGATTAATAATATTCTCTCTTACCAGTTGGTAGGGGACCAGGACGTAGACCATAGGGGATTAGGGGTCGAACCTGGCTAAAAGTCTTGGTGTTATTTACTTTTTCTGTACTGCATTGCATATAGCAGCTAGCTGACAGTGTATGTTAATTAATCTTAGCTAGCTGACAGGTTAATAACTTGGTAAAATTTAAAATTTGTCATTGTTAGCCTTAACACCTATTCACCCCCTCTAGGTGTGCATTTTCAAGTCCTTGCGGGAAGCAATTCCGGCGTTACTCGCAAAGATATTTGTGATTTGTGGTTATGAGTCCCGGATGAAGTGAGTTCGCACTTAAATGTTAGCTTAGTCTATTGTGTTGGTTCTCAAATATTCCCTCCATCTCCTTTTACGTGTGTTTTATGAAAAAATCACAATTTAAGAAAATATTAATTACATAACTTGTTTACATGACTAACACTCATAATTGCATTAAATTAATTGAATTGTTTGTATTATTTAAAAAAAATTCTACAAAGTTTCTTTGAAAAGAGAGGAAAAGTAATTAAGAATAAAATTTTTCTTCGGACAATTAAAAGAGGTAAGAGGGAGTAACATGTACGGAGAAAGACGCATATTCTGCAAGAACTAGACGTCGGTTCAGGAGGCAATTACACAAGGCTATATGCATTTGATATAGAACCGACACCATAGCACCAGCAAAACTTGCTCATAAAGTCACTTTTTGGCATCAATTTAGAGGCAGCCGACACATGAATTCATATATTTAAAAAGGATATCATTATTCCCAAAACTAATTAATAAAATAAATTATTATATGAAATGAAATATTTAAATTATATAAAATAATTAATATATAATTTATTAATAATATCTGTGTTTTGCACAAGTTATAAGTTAGTACATAAATATAATGATAATATAAAAAAGCTTTATAAAATGTCGAACATTCTCTCTTACCACTAACTAGAAGTGTTTTGACACGACTTTGGCTTTATAAATTTCCAATCACTATTTAATATTTTGAAGACCTTCCCCATTCAAATGCAGCACCGGTACCTCCGAGATGAAGAATTTAATTTTAAACTTTTAAAAAAAATCGTACTAATACATATCTTTTATCGTCCGGATTCGACTCTCGCTCACCTTAAAATTATTAGATAACATATACTCAATTGTACGAAATTATTAGAGAACATATACTCATTTATAAGATTATAAACCTCTTTATTAAAATTAATTTTTTTCTAAAATTTTCAATACCCTAAAATTATTAGAGAACATATATTCATTTGTACGAAATAAACAAGATTATTGAACTAGTTGAAATTGCAATGGCGATGAGACATGAACATATACATACGTGTGTAACCTGTGCTATTATAGTATACAGAAGAAAACCTCTCGAAAGCTAGCTATTCATTTTCCGGTAAATTATAGTCATTAACAATTAGTTTTAAAATATAAGTTTTGAATGTTCTTCCAAATACGATAAAATGTCTTGGTCCATTAAGTTAAAATAGTAATTAATTATAAAGTACGGTATAAAATATATTTGGATGAAATGAAATTGGGGAAAATGGAATGAGATACTTATATTCAGGAAGATTGTATATAATTTTTATTTTTTTCTTCATTTTATTCCAATCAATTTAAACTAAAATTCTAATTCACCATTTTTTAAAAGAATATTCCATTTCCCTCCTTCCTCATTCTCCCTGAACCTTTCGTCATAGAAAGTTTTTATTCTCTCATCTTTGTTCAACATTCTTTCTTATAACCTTTCTTTTTTCATAAATTTTGTTCATAATTTTTCATTCCATTCCATACTCATCCCATTCTTACCAAATGAATACACCTAATATTTTCCAAAAATAGTAAATAATAAAATATAAGTGTTCAAACCTGGGAATTGAATTTAAATTATTATAATGCCTCCTTGCTACTGTTTTTCGTAACTTCTACTCTTCTTGGTGAACTGTTATAATTAATCACATTGTTAACACAAACTTTGCACATTAGACTTTCTTAGTCATTATATGTCGTATTCGAAACTAATGTTTGACACCGGCAATGTATAAAATTGAGCTTTGAATTTATAAAATAACATGACTCTCTAACAACTTGCATTAGTCTGCTAATTAAGTTAGTCACACAGACAATGAGACAACATGACTTGCTAACATAACTTCAATTAAACATGTATATAAATGGCAGTTAATGATTGTGTTCTATCCGTAAACAGTTGGTTCTCAATTGCATGTACCTTAACCATGCTTCGCAAGAAAAACTCCCGAAGTTTGTTTTTTATGTTTCTTCTCCTCGGATATTGCACTTCCACCAGCATCATTACCCTGGATAAACCTCTGAGTGACGGCAGTGTTTTGGTTTCCGCAGAAGAAAATTTTGTACTTGGTTTTTTTAGCCCGAATAATAGTAGCAGAAGATATGTAGGTATTTGGTACTACAAAGTCACTATTCAAACAGTAGTTTGGGTTGCCAACAGGGATCATCCACTCACAAATACAACTGGTGTTCTGTCACTGAACAAGACTGGAAATCTTGTTTTATCTGACAGCCAAAGCCAGATGTTGTCGTTTGGTCGACGAATGTTTCAATCTTGTCATTTGTTCAATCGAACACCTCAGCCGAGCTCTTGGATACAGGGAATTTTGTTCTGCATGGACATGATAGCAAAGATGATTTTTTGTGGCAGAGTTTTGATTATCCAACAGATACTCTAGTTTCCAACATGAAGCTTGGAGTTGACCGTAGGTCTGGTTTGAACCGGGTCCTGACATCTTGGAAGTCACCAAACGATCCAGGAACTGGATCATATTCAATTAGGATTGATGTTAATGGATCGGTGCCCCAGTTGTTCTTGTATCAAAATCAGAATCCGGTATGGCGTGGAGGACCTTGGAATGGAGTCGGATGGAGTGGTGTACCTCAATTGGCAATCTTGAATTCACATAGATATATCTTCAATTTAACATTTGTTGACAATCCTAACGAGGTATACCTAGTAGATCATGTACGCAACGCCTCTATTATAGCGAGAATAATTGCTAATGAGACAACCGGAACCCTTCAAAGACTAACGTGGCGACCAAATGACAATAAATGGGATCCTTTATATTTTACACCCCAGGAACCATGTGACTCTTTTAGTTATTGTGGCGCCTTTGGTGATTGTAACATGTACGATGTTGTGGGTGAGTTTGTGTGCAAGTGTCTTCCAGGATTCGAGCCAAAGTCGCAGAGTGACTGGTCCTTGAAGGTGGGAAAGCAAGGTTGTGTTCTAAAGCGAGAAGGCCGAATGTGTGGAAATGGGGAAGGATTTGTAAAGCTGACTAAAGTGAAGCTACCTGACACCACTAAAGCAAAGCGAGACATGAACTTGGGTATGGAAGCCTGTGCAGACTTGTGCTTGAAGAACTGCTTGTGTACGGGTTACTCCGCCGCGGATGTGCTTGGAGGAGGTTTCACTGGATGCATTACATGGTATGATAAACTGGTAGACTTGAGAGAGTTTTCAAGCGGTGGCCAGGATTTCTACATTCGTGTGGACTCCATTGAGTTAGGTATGGTTTCCTCTGTCAACTTAATATTACTTTAACTTTTTAAAACTAATAATGGCTTGGGGATGAAGCGTAAAACACTATTTAAGGATAACTACTATAAAGTAACAGGTTTTAGAATCGGTGTAACAAAGTATTGAAGCTGATAAATTGGTTGTGTAGTGCAATTTACTCTAAAATCAATGTAATATGATTTCATTCTTAATTCAGCTAACTATTCAAGGAAGTCGAAGAGATCCTATGGCTCCGTCAAGGTTTTAGTACCGCTGCTGAGTGCTGCACTTTTTGCTCTGCTTATTCTCACATATTGGTTAGTAATGAAGAAAAAGAGAGGTAACTATAATACTATGAGTACGTCGTCCTATACTTGTTAGTTGTACTTGTTAGTTAACCACATTTCATTAATAACAATATCGATCACTTGCGGAATATAGCTCAGAGAAGGCAGGAGGGAATAAGGCTGTTTAGTAGTAAAACTATTAATCGCGAAAAATCTGTCCACGGCTCTTCAAAGGAAGAAGAACCTGAGTTTGATGAAATAGGGACAAGTACTGTTGATGTGAAAATATACTCTTTAAGCACTATTGCAGCTGCGACTGAAAATTTCTCCGTTGATAACAAAGTCGGAGAAGGTGGTTTTGGCTCCGTGTACAAGGTACTCTGTAGTTTAATTAAATTTGTAGTAAATATTAGCACATGAATAATGCTCAATAATTATTGTAGGGTGAACTGCATAATGGGCAAGAAATTGCGGTGAAAAGGTTGTTAAACACGTCAGGGCAAGGGATAGAAGAATTTAAAAATGAAGTAACGTTGATAGCAAGGCTTCAACACAGGAATCTTGTCAGACTCTTTGGATACTGCATTCAGAATGAAGAGAAAATGTTGATATATGAGTATTTGCCAAACAAGGGCTTGGATGGCTTTCTTTTCGGTATGACTCCACCTTCAGAGTTCAAATTAGTAGGCATGTTGACCATTACACGGATAAAATATTATACTAATTACATTACACTTAATTATGTTGTTGATCTTGAAATCAGATAATGAAAACAGATACATGCTAGATTGGAAAAGACGATTTGACATAATAGTAGGCATAGCTCGGGGAATGGTATATCTTCATCACGATTCGAGATTAAGAATCATTCACAGAGATTTGAAAGCAAGTAATGTTTTACTAGATGCTCACTTGAATCCAAAAATATCAGATTTCGGTATGGCTAGAATATTTGGAAGTGATCAAATTGAAGACACGACGAGAAGAGTAGTCGGAACATAGTGTGTATCACTTACTACGTACATTCATTGAATAACTAAGGTCAAACCTTAGCAGTCTTCTAACTAAACCAAATTATAACACCACACTTGTATGATTGCAGCGGTTATATGTCACCAGAGTATGCAATGGAAGGCCTTTTTTCAATGAAATCCGATGTTTTTAGCTTTGGAATTCTACTCTTGGAGATCATCATGGGAAGAAAGAACAGCAGTTACTATGCAGAAAACTCCGTCAATCTAATTGGACATGTAAGTAAAAAACCTTCTAATATTCAAAGTTTTCAGTCCATTTACTAATGTTTGTGGTAAGTTAATTAAAGGTCCTATAAATTATTCTCTCAGGTTTGGGGTCTTTGGGGAGAATCAAGAGTCATGGAAATAGTTGATCACAAGTCGCTTGGTGAATCACATGAACATGATTCCCAGATTGTTAGATGCATCCATAATGGGCTATTGTGCGTGCAAGAATCTGCAGCTGCAAGACCAAGCATGTCGGAAGTAGTGTTTATGTTATGCAATGAAACTAGTCTTCCATCTCCGGACCAGCCTGCATTTATTTTCAGAACTTCGGATAGAGGTCTTACAGACACAAGATCTAGTAGTATTGGAGTTGTGTCTGTTAATGACGTCACAATTAGCACGGTTGAAGGTGGCTAGATCTCAAGGTATTAAGAAGGAATTGCCTGGAACATCCATTGGAATGGACACTTATAACTTGAATTGCTTAGAAAGGACACTTGCTACTTTCTATATCTTCACACCTTTAGAAAGAAAACAATCAAAATATTCTGCGGTGTTTGGACTTTATTTAAGTACACAAAATTTAATATTTTAATTTTAATTTTAATTTAGAAATAGGGTTTATGAAATTATATTTTCAATATACTTTAATGAATGTGTAAAAATTTAGTATTATAATTGATACTTCCCGTGTCCCGTTTATAATGTTCATGTTTTCTCTTTTTTCTTTTTCTTTTTTGTTTTAAAAAATATTATATGTATTCCGTTATTAATATAGCATGTATATCAAATGTTAATACCAAATTCATTAATTTATATAATATATATCAATAAACGATGGCTATGCATGAATATATATTACTGAGGAAGTGGAGTACTAATGAGTTATTAAATATTAACTTATATCTGGTGCATTTTTTTAAATATTTTTAATGTATTTGTTAATTTAATATTATATTACATCCTCCTCTCCCCCACCCACCCCACTTTACTACAGAGTAAATTTTTTCAAAAATTTTATGTATATTAAGAAATTTTAAATCTCAAATATGTTGTTAATTTATATAAAATATTATATTTAAATATGTTGTTGATTTATATTAAATATTAAACATTTGGCAATCCGATGTTGGACTTTTAGTTGTAACTTGTAAGGCTATTAAACAATGTAAGCTATTGGCAAAAAAGATTTTTAAAAAAATGCTTGAATTCGTCAAGCATCAAGATTCTTGTTCGAAAACATGGAATCGTCGTTATCTAAATTCTCACCAACGCGTATTAAGGTTCTTATTTTGGAGACAACAAGTATTCCATAATATTCTTTCAACTGTCTTGAACACTTGACATCGTGCGAAGTTCTACGTAATAGTGCGTTTGGATTTCAATATATTGCAATATACTACTGTATCATGAAAAGAAATGTCTATTATTTGTATATATTTGAGCATTGTCTATGTACAATGTGAAACTGGCAACAAAAGCAAAAACTCTCCGGCATACAAGTTCGCATATTTCTAACACGGCCTTCGTAAACTTATAGACCGGCCTAATCAAACACTTGAATAGCTTAACTAAAACCACCACCCAAATTCACCAGTTTCTTTTAACTTCCTTCCATTAAAATGACGGAAACCTCACGGCAATCAAACCTATTTAAAATCCCAAGGCTAAAGAGTAAAAACAGCACATCAATCAAGAAAATGTTACCTTTTATATTAGGTAGTCAAATATCTCAATTAGAAACTGGTCCATTGCATACGACAATCCTACTGGTAAAAGCTTAGGCAAAAAACCACATTTTGATGACGAATGCCAACCCATATTGCAAGACACATGCAGCAGCCAACACCACTGTTAGATCATTATGTGTACAAGTCCGCAAATTTAGAGTGACAAAGCTAGCTGATGCAGCACCAGCAATCACAATGATGGTCCACCGGATAAACTCCACAGGTATAACCAATAATAACTGCATGTATTTCAAGGAGAACATATTAGAGGAACAAGGACTTGGTTACAATAAATTAAAAATGTTTCTAGCCTAATATCTGGAAGGTCTGGTCTCTTCAGGAAACAAAAACTGTGGACAATATGAAACAATCGACATCTATCAGGAAGAGTTGATTGAGGAATGAGGAGTCCCATCAGCACAGAATAAAGAAAAGATAGGAGTAGAGGATGGGTGCAACTGGGTTGAGATTGCATAACTGTGAAGATGGTGTATGCCCAACAATATATGTGGCGGAGCCGCGGAGGGGTATTCAGTAGAACATTGGCACAGTAGTGATGAATATTTCATGTTATTTACTAATACACTTAATTATCCAAAACAAATAAGCTCTTGCATATTTGCACATGAAATAAAATTACCTTAAATCTTGCATAAAGAAAATATTGAACTCTAATAAACTCATATATGACCAAACACGAATACATCATCGATGATGTCAATCCAGAAAAATTATTCAATTTGATGAGTATCTCAAACTTTATTGGTTTTTTAAAATACCATGCTGGTTTTAGGTGTAAAGTTTACGAGTTTTCTGGATAATAGAGTCATTATTATTACTATTTCATGTAACTAATATCAATATTGTCCCTACACCTTAAACGTTTTTTTTTGTAATCACCATTACAATTTTCTCCTTTTCTTCTGTTCTTTTCTTAACATATATGTATGTGTGTGCAGTACTGCAGTGTGTTAAATGTGTTTTTGTTTTATAGTATTTGATTGATGGCATTGCACTTCAGTTGTTATGATTCAAAGTTTTTAAATGTTTCTTAGTTAATTCTTTCCTTTCTGTTTCTTCTACATTTTCAAATGTGATTAAGTCTACACCTATGAGTCAAGGGCATAATAGACATAACTTAATCAAATGCAAGCAGCAGGATGATGAAGCTTAGGATACAAACTTTGGGCTCTATCCTACAACTTCAATGCTTAAAAGTTAAAACCAATTCCATTCTTGCCACTACAGGTTCAAGTATATATGTATTCATTACGCTTACAAAATAGAATAACAAATAACAGAAAACACTGAGACTTACAGAGCTGGGGATGAATATGAAAAGCGAGTATCCCCACATGCACCAAAAGCGCACAAGGCTGACATTTGAACCTAGATACCGGAGCAAGAAGTAGAATACCAGTGGAACAATAAGTGCATAACCATACACTGAGCCTGCCGCCATATTGACATAGCTGACATCAAAGCTCCATGAACTATTGATGTCACTTGTTTTGAGCATCAGATATGTGGCACAATTTCCAAGCGAAGCAATCACAAATACCAACGTAGTGGAGATCCAGACAAGTCCATAGCTGATATGTGAAAATATGCAGCACCAAAAACAAAAATTAGATATGACTATGATAATGAAAGTTAGTACTGGGACACACGTGATGTGTGCAATCTGAAACAAAAATTATAATTCCAAAGTTACAGTTGCTTAATGATTTCACTTTTGAATTTATTATATGAGTGTTTAGACTGTCTCCTAACAATCCAAGTCCATATCATTGTCTGATCAAAAGACTGAACCTTGTTCTATTCCTGACTTCAGAAGACTAGCACGTACACATAGACATGTGTACATGAATATTCATGTGATTTTAAAAAATGTATCCTTAACATGCATATAAAGGATGTGTTATCCATAGTGAAGGTGTTTAGAAGCAGGTTGCTCAAGAAACGACTGAACTACTGTATTTACTCATATAGGTCTATAGTACACGGCTCTATAAATTAAGAGTACAGATCTTACAGATCAGGATTTGCGTCAATTTTACTGAAAAAATCTCCACTTGGAAACAAAGAACTCGTCACTCTGTTCAAGACAATATCTGTATCTACATTAAAGTACTGCGTGTATGATGAGATGCTAAATACTCCTTTCCAGCTGTTTACAAATTGTTGTCCATTACCATCTGCACAGTAGGCCAGGATTGTGAAAAGGTATTAAACCCGGGGGAGGCCGGAGGGGGATGAGAAATATCAAATACACCTAATTATTGTGCAATGAATCATGGATATACAGATTAATGTGATACCATTTACCCCAGACTGCAACTACATTATGCCTAAACAAATATCCAAAATCAGCAACATGTTCAAAATTCCAATGAATGTACCATGCTCTATATTCTGGTGAAAGGATATCACGAAAAAGAAACTGGGATCATAGAATTGAGGGAAAAAAGCCAGATTAAACCAGTTAACGCATCCTAGAGATAGCTTAAGCAAAACATTTCTGATTTTATGCTGCTCGAGCCAGGGGGTCTCTGCGAAAACAGCATCTTTATTCTTCTAGACTAGAGGTAAGGTCTGCATACATCTTACCCCCCCTCCAGATCCCGCTCTACGAGCGGGATATACTGGCCACTTTTGCTTTAGTTTGGGCTATGTTGTTCCAAGTTCCGACTAATTTATAAGTAAATGATGAATTTTAGGTCAATCCAATATCTTGAAGTACTATGAATTATACAAGAGATTTAGTCTGTTCACATGCGAATACAGCTTTAAACAATCTTTGATGACGATTTTTTTAGGATAGTACCACCGAAACGACGATATGATTTATATCCAAAAAAGGCAGAAATATACACTTATCTTGAGGAGAGACTAAGTACATACAATAAAACTGATTTACAACCTCCTGAATCACATATTTTAGTTCACAAAAGAAGTTCCTTTTGAATTAAAATTTATCCACATCTCTGAAATTTGAAATCAAAATTTAACCACATCTCTGATTAGTTTTACACTAAACCTAAGCAAATTAGAATATCAATTTTATGTCATACCACTAGGAGTAGCCATGGTTTGGTATCCCTGCCTTTGCCCTCCATTATTACTTGGAAGAAACTTTTGGAAATTTGCTTCAGGAACTGCAACAAAAAAAAAGGAGAAAATGTCAACAGACTTGTTCATAATCGATAAATACTCAAATATTGGTGCTTACTGTGAGCTGTTGACGTATCCTTTTGTTCAGTGATTACAGCCTGAAAGCAAATATCAAGTCAAAACACAGAACTGTGAACTGAAAGACAAAACTAATCGTTTACAACATATTCCTAAAGGACCAACATGATTCAAAATCAGTATTATGCCATACTTATACAAGAGTCACTATTCAAAAATTATATTATTAATAAAGGCTTATATTATGTGATCCACTTTTATATTAACATACTAGTTCTCCTATCTCTCTTTATACTGTTAAGGTTTTACTTATATAAGGTTACTACGTTAGTACGTTGTGAAGTCTGGCAATGCATTTACATTACTTCACATAGCGGTCCATCTATATTTGTTATTACAGGCGAGTGTTATCCATACTCCTTGGTATTCTTGTCAATACTTAAAAGCTATGCATTGAGGTGGGCATATTAGCAGTATAAGCCAAAATTCCTGAAGTAACACAACATTTCAAATTACCAACCATATCCTTGAGTTAAGTTTAACCTTATTTGATAATCATTATAACAAAGGTCAATAATATCTTTTTAAGAATTATTTTTTCAACAACTGCCATTGAAAGTTGTGCAAATATTGTCTAGTTCATTCAAAGTTAATTAAAGAGGTAGTAATGATTATTATAGTAAAGATCAAAAATATATTTATCTTTTTAACTTTTTCCATTAGAAGTTGTGTAATTCTTGTTAAATAAAAACATTACACTTCTAATAAAATTAAATGCGTGATTAATTTTAAACTTTCAATTTAAAAGATTTTCCTATATTTTTTGAAATTTATACTTTATTATTATATAATATATATATATATATATATATCCAATTTCTCATATAATTCACTATCCAAACTACTAAACATGTTTATGAGTTAAGTTTTAACTTAGTTAATGATTATTATACCAAAGTGTCACCATTCAGGAATTACATATTTTTACTATAATTTATTAAAAGGTACATGAATATATTATTATATTAATAAAAAAAAATCTTCCAAAGTGTCATACAAAGGAATCCATTAATCACATATCCACCCAGACTAGTATAACCTGTAAATAAACCTAGCCACACAAACAAAAAACAAACTAAAAAAAATTTAAACCAAATGCATTAAATAATTCATCATTAAGATGACAAGATCACCAAGTACATGAAACACATTTTACCACATAAATGGGATCAAATTTGAAACAACACTCTCAAAAATAACAATTTCATCAATATGACATAGCTAAGAACCTGATAGCCCCTTATGCATAATTACTCATTATCATCATGCCAGTAATAATATAACCCCATAAAGTCAGTAAATCAACCATATGAAACATAAAATAGGTATATTCAGTTCCGTAAAGCTCTGATATCGAAATATTTTTGCCTTGATCGTCCAATCATTATTGAAACACCATCTTATCGTCGAGAAATTAATAGAACAAGTCCAATGCAGCAAAAACATTTATCAATTACATATTGCATATTGAGAGAGAGAGAGAGATGGTACCGGAACTGAGCCAGCCAAGTGGCTGGTGGGTGGAAGACTAGTGTAAGCATCTTGGGAAGATGACATTATGATGATCTATATCAGCATATACTACAAAACTGCTTCCATTTACAATATTTATTATATGTATCAAGATTGATCTCAGATTTGAAATTACCCTAACATAATCTTTGCGGTTCCCTAATTTTCAGTAGGATTTATGAATTATGAGATTGAATTAATTAATCATAAATAAATATAAAGTTGGTATTAAATTATTAATTTAAAGGTTGTCCCAGGAAAATTACTTTAATACTTAACTTTTTACACCAGCTGGACTTGGGCTCTTTGGATAGTTGGCTTGGGCTTTCCTTTTCTGTACTCTATTTATTTCTGTTTTTCTAGATTTTTTAGACTCTCTTTTATGAAAAAGAGTACCGGTTAAAAAAGTAATATTTTTAATATTTGAATATATTAATTTATAATATTGTAATTATTTTTCATAAAAATCTAAAAAATATTTATAACAAATTAATGAATTTAGATAAATAATTTTAAATTTATACTTTACTCAAATCACTTTATACTATCTGTAATAATGATTTTCGAAAATAATAAACCTAAAGTTTAGTCGTGGAAAAGATGAACAAAAATGTAGCAGTCATTACATAAATAAATAAATACACTTGCTTAAAAAGGACCTCTTGCTTTCCAGAAATATTAAATAAATAAATATTTTTTCAAAGTAATAATACAAACACAATTTGTATCAATCATTTCATATGTTAATTATCTTTAACCTCGAGTCGCATATCAGTAACAACAACAACAGAACACCGTGGATATTTTAGTTAAATCAATATGATCGCCAACAACCAAACAGAACAAGTCGTGCAAGGCCTGCTCAACTACTAAAAATATACACAGTTTCTGATACTCCTCCCTCATTCCAAAGCCACCAGCTTTGGTTCATTTCTTCTGCAGCTGCTAAGCTTGATTGACATTCACAATATTGAATATGTCAAGAGCTACTCAACTCTCTCTCGTCTTCTTATGCTTCTCTCTCTTGACTTTTATTCAATCGCAATCCACGTCACCCTCCGGCACGGCGAAAACGACGTATCTTTCTCCGACTATCTTATTCGCAAACTATGATAAAATGATCTCTGAGTTTAAAATTTATGTCTACAATACTGCGAAGCCTTCCTCGCCGTTATTTACCAACTCGCCGGAGTCGATTTTTTATTCTAATCTTCTCAAGAGTGACTTTGCTACACATAACGCCGACGAGGCTCACTTGTTCTTCCTACCGTTCGCACCGGATACTTCCACGCGCGCTCTGGCGCGTTTAGTTCGAGAGATCCGGCAGAGCTTCCCGTACTGGAACCGCTCGCTCGGCGCCGATCATTTTTACGTCTCACGCGCCGGTATTGACTACGGCTCCGATAGAAATGTGCTCGAATTGAAGAAAAACTCCGTTCAAATCTCGTGTTTTCCGACCAAGTCCGGTAACTTTGTGCCTCACAAAGACATAACACTTCCGCCGCCGGTGAATTCATTTATCACTCTCCCGCATGCGGCGGCGAACAAAACAACATCGTTTCTCGGATACTTGAAGCTAAACAAAGACGACAAGTCAGCGTGGAGCTTCATCGACGAATTAATCGATGATTTTTTTGACTAATTTGGCTTATAGCCTTACAAATGAGTATCTGTTCTAAAAAAATTCTTGGGGTGAGCCAGGATCGAACCCAGGACCTGGGACGACAGAGGATAAGCCCTCAACCACTTAGGCTATCCAACCGTGCTCCGTGAGATTTTTTTTTTTAATTTCTTTTGACTAAACAAATAAGATGCATTTAATTGTTTTTAAGATATATAAATATTTTTAAAATAAGGCTTTGGTTAAAAATTTACGTTGTGATTCAATTATTCTGTATTGATGTTGATTCCTGTAAATTTTGTAAATATTTGCTGGTCATCGAAGTGTGTATTTCCTATGATGATTTTTTAAAAAGGAAGTATGATTCTAACTTATCCGGAAATCGTAAGTAATCAGTGTTGAATCTTAAATTAGCAGAGGCAAGAGTTATGGATTTTAGAGTAGATAGGTAGTTTGCATTCCATAACTTTGTACATCAAATACTTTATATTTTAAATTTTTAAAAACACTATATTTTACATTCATTTACATCATTTCATTAAAAATTTAACATTTAATGTTAAAAGTAATGGGATAATTATATTTTATGAGTTACAATAATTAATTAGAGTAAATTATAAATATATTATATCTTATATATAATTAGAATAAAAGAGTCATTATCATCGTCGCCGTAAGTTAAAAAAATGGGATGGGATGGGATGGGATGGGATGGGATGGGATGGGATGGGGTGGGGTGGGGTGGGGGATTCCAAACATGTATAAAAATATATATAAATGAATTGCAAGAGTCATTAGTTGTGTGCATATTGTGGAGAAGTTGATGAGTTTTGTTCTGAGGAATGAATTGTCTGATATTGAAAGTTAGACATAACTCACTAAACATAGAGTGGCAAAATGAATGAATAGAAAAATATTAGAAAGGGTTACGTGTATGCACTCTAATGTTGGTTTGGGAATGGATTTCTAGGATTAGATAGTAAACACGTAATGATATCTGAAGGGTTTCGAGGCACAAACGAAGCGGAAAAACGTGAAAATTAAATATAAAACATAATATAAATCAAAACCCTCCGCAAGATTCATGCGAAAATAAAAGATTTAATTCGGAGATTAAGAACAAATGCCTTAAAAAAAGTTTAACAGTTCATCAATGGAAGATTAATGGAGGTCCAAAACTTGTTTAATCACCACGTATCCCGCTCACACGATCTACGCTCTAAATGAATAAATGTATAAAAATATATATAAATGAATTGCAAGAGTCATTAGTTGTGTGCATATTGTGGAGAAGTTGATGAGTTTTGTTCTGAGGAATGAATTGTCTGATATTGAAAGTTAGACATAACTCACTAAACATAGAGTGGCAAAATGAATGAATAGAAAAATATTAGAAAGGGTTACGTGTATGCACTCTAATGTTGGTTTGGGAATGGATTTCTAGGATTAGATAGTAAACACGTAATGATATCTGAAGGGTTTCGAGGCACAAACGAAGCGGAAAAACGTGAAAATTAAATATAAAACATAATATAAATCAAAACCCTCCGCAAGATCCATGCGAAAACAAAAGATTTAATTCGGAGATTAAGAACAAATGCCTTAAAAAAAGTTTAACAGTCATCAATGGAAGATTAATGGAGGTCCAAAACTTGTTTAATCACCACGTATCCCGCTCACACGATCTACGCTCTACAGTATCCACACGAACACATTTCATGAAGGATTGATGTGTACTAGCACCCGAAAACTGCTTCTCTCTATATATCTTCCTCTTTTCTCAAAACGACTAGGGTTTTAGAAAAATATGTGTATCTCAATTAAATCAGCCCATAAAGAGATTATATAGATAGAGGAATAAGTTTTCTAATTATAATCTAATTATAATTAATACTAATCCAAAATTCTAAATTATTTAATTAAGTCTCACTTAATTAATTAATTGTTAATTTTAGAAATAGTTTAAGTAATTCATCTATTCTATTTATATAATTTATTAAGTCATACTTAATTAATATCATAAATAAAATAAATTACATATTTAATTTAAATTCATAATTTAAATTATTTCTCATTCAAGCATTCTTTGTGTGTGACCCTGTAGGTTATTATTACGTTGACAACAATTTTATTATCCAATAACAAAAATATAAACAATGAGCAGCATCTAGTAATACATCATTGTTATCCAAGTATTAATAATTAAATCGGTGATTCGATTGAGCCTTTTGTGAATAATGTACAATGTAATATAATTATTTTAATCTTGATATTATAGATTAAACTCAAGGCACGTGTCCTGTCATCCTCTTCGTAATTTAATCTTTACTTTTCTTGATCGATGAGTAGACTATTAAAATCAAATCAGCATTTGAGTACGACCGTACATTTCATAGTCTCACTCAAACAAGAGGTCAATAATATCACTCCTAAAATTAGGATGATTAAATCTCATCTAGATCATTCATATTTCTCATACGATTCATAATATACCTAATATCCACTTTTATCATCACCCGGTCAAAGGTAACTTTTAATGTAATCAAAGTATATTAATTCTCGTATAGAAATATAATGATTTCAGGTTTAAGGATCATTACATCATTATCACAGTGAGAATTTCTTATGACACTTACTAACATGTAGAATCTCAACGCGGGTCATTCCAGTGCCATGCATTAGGACATACACTTATGTTCTTGACTTTAGTATCACCATACCTATGACCGATGAGATGTGGTCATCTGTCAACAAACATACTAGTCTTTGTGCATTGTTATTGTCCTTGAATAATAATACTCGACTAGAGAATATTAGGAATAAGATACTATTCATATAATCTCATTTTTAAGTCACATACTTAAAGATATATAATACGTATCAAAATTCCAAGGACATTTATTATGCTTTTAATTTATTACGCATTAAATAAAATATAATAAATAAATAATAATCAATAAAACATAGTCCTTAATAATAAAATATTTTTCTTAAAATATAAAAGTAATTGTCTCTAAGACACAATTACTAACAATATCTTGGTAGGTGTTCTCCTCATATGACCGTTAATTACAACACTTCAAATAATGGAGTTAGATAATAATGATTATTCATATTTAAAATTATCTGGTTTCTTCTTCTTATTATTATGTTAGATATAGTAAGATTGAGTTTAGAACTAGAAAGTCTTATTTGTTGGTTATACTGATGGAGTGAAAGATTACTTTTAATAAGAAGTTTATGCTTGATAAAAATAATAGCAAAATATAAATTTATTTATGCACAAATTTTACTCCATAAATTTCTCAATGATAAATTTGATTTAAAAAGTAACGTTTTGCTTCACAAATTATATGGTTATATATTTGTAAGATTATTTATTTTTTATTTCTTTTCTATTGGTCTTTACTATGCTATAAGTCCAATTGGATTAGTTTTTAACTTATTGGCATGTGTATCTCATAGTTGTTAGTGGTAGTCTAATGAGAGAATTTGTGAGTTATTTTATTGTATTGAAACTAATATACATAAATAATATAATCTTCTTGCATTATAAATGTACGCCTTGTAAATGTAAGTCACGTTAATTAAATCTGTTAATTTTTATATCTAGAGCGATTATGTAAGAAGTTATTTTTATATCTAGAGCGATTATATAATTCATTCCATAACTTCTCCACAATATGCACACAACTAATCACTCTCCCGCATGCGGCGGCGAACAAAACAACATCGTTTCTCGGATACTTGAAGCTAAACAAAGACGACAAGTCAACGTGGAGCTTCATCGACGAATTAATCGATGATCAGGACTTTTTGATCGAATCTGAGCCGTCCGATCAAAAATCAAACATAAACACCAGTAAATATTGTCTATTTACATATAACAGCGATATGAAATGGTTTGTAAATGCAATTGCATCGGGATGTGTGCCGGTGATCATTGCTGACCGTCCGATTCAGGACTTGCCGTTAATGGACGTGCTCCGGTGGTCGGAGATTGCGGTGGTGATGAGTACACGCGGCGGTGTTAAGGGCATGAAGTTAGTGCTGAGTAAAATTAGTGAAGATAAGTATGAGAAGATGAGGGAATCAGGTGTGGTCGCGAGCAGGAGTTTAGTATGGAACGAGGTGCCGGAGCCGTACGATGCGTTTCATACGGTGATGTATCAGTTGTGGTTGAGACGGCATACGACTAGATACGCGCGTAGGGAGTTTGTGTGAGGTTTTTTTTTAATTCCTTTTGACTAAATAAATAAGATGTATTTAATTGTTTTTAAGATATATAAATATTTTTAAAATAAGGCTTTGGTTAGAAATTTTTGTTGTGATTCAGTTATTCTGTATTGATGTTGATTCCTGTAAATTTTGTAAATATTTGCTGGTCATCGAAGTGTGTATTTCCAAAAAGGAGGTATGATTCTAACTTGATCCGGAAATCGTAAGTAATCAGTGTTGAATCTTAAATTAGTAGAGGCAAGAGTTATGGATTTTAGAGTAGATAGGTAGTTTGCATTCCAGGACTCTGCAAATCAAATACTTTACATTTCAAATTTTTAAAAACGCTACATTTTATATTCATTTTCATTATTCCATTAAAAAATTAATGTTAAAAGTAATGGGATAATTGGGACAATTACATTTTATGAGTTAAAATAATTAATTAGAGTAAATTATAAATATATTATATCTTATATATAATTAGAATAAAAGAGTCATTATTGTCATCGCCGTAAGTTAAATATGAAAATAAAAAATATTTATATATATACATATTTTAAAAAAATTCAAATAAATAATTAGAAGAAATAATCATAATGGAAACTAAATCAATCAGCTTAAAAAATTTTAAAAATGAAGAAAGAATTGTAATGGTAGAAAATATTATACAAACATTATTTTTATATAATAAAAAATGTGTAATTAAAAAATATTTTATTTTATTCCTATTTTTATAAATTTATAATATATATATATATAAATAATTATATAAGTAATTAATAAATGAATAAAAACAAAACAATATTTACATATTTAATACGCATATTTTTATGTACATGCAAAAATACACGAATTAGAATCAGTACGCAAAATTTGTGTTGATATGTCGTCGTCGTATAAAAATAGTTGTGCTGATATGTGGTCATTACATAAAAATAGTTGTTATATGTATAAATATAATTATCATAATTAAATCTATATTTTCAATGTTTAATATTAATTTTTAATGAAACAATAAAAAAAGATATAAAATGTAGTATTTCTAGAAATTTAGGATGTAAAGTGTTTTGTTTTAAAATTTTATAATCAAAATGAATTTGAAGCACAATTTGTGATGTATTGTAAACTACAATTTACTCTAATTTTTATTCAGAAAATATAATTCATATTCACTTTCAATGATTATAATGTATAAATTTATACAAGTCTTATCCTCAAAAGTCGACTTCCGTTCTTTCTCCTACTTTACTTTTTTCTCTTTTTCTTCTACGATTTTTTCTGATAATTGATTCGATTGATAATTGAAACCCGATAAATAAATACTCATTTTTGAAAAATATAATAGAAATTAAACTTGTTTTTGAAAAATAAGTACTTATTTTTAAAAAAATGTTTTACGTCTATATTTTCTCAAAATAAGTATTTGATAAGAAAAGAAAAAACAAATATTCTCTATTCATATTAAATGCTTATTTGATTACTCTCAAATATATGAAAATTTAAATATTCAGGAATTAAATAAAAAACATTATTAGGTTAATATTATTAAAAAAGTAAAAATTTTAGGGAAATATTAATATTGATATATAATAGGAAATTATTTACTTAATCCCTGATAAATTATATTTTTTATAAAAAAATAATTCTCACATAATAAATAAACATTTTTCTGCAGAATTTATTAAATTTATACCAATGTATAAAATATGAGAATATATAAAATATAAATAATAATTAGTGATTAGTCATGTACAAAATACCAGAATAGAAGAAGAATTAAAAATAAATAGGGTATATAGGTTTTCTGGTTCTCTCGCTAAGGAGGATCAACCTTACCCTATATATATATATATATATTTGTCAGATAAATATATATATAAATAAATATAAACACATGTATATTTTATTATAAATTAATTACCAAATAATCTAAAAATTAAAAAAATAACCCTGAAATTTCAGAGTAAGCCATCATTATTGACAAAAAAATACATTTTCATGTGATACTTGCACCAGCTAATCAGCTAGACAGCTACTGTAGTTTCTGGTGGTAATATTTTAATATTAATTTTTTTAGTAATTCTATTGGGGTTAAGGAGAAAAATACCATTTTTCATACATTCATTCACGAAAAAATCGATTCTAGAGGAAGACAGTGAAAAATAACGGATTAAATACGCATTTCATAAATGAATATTGAAAAATACATATGATACCCATTTGTCTTGGATATCACACCGGGATACCCAACTCATAAATGATTATCTCTATTTTTTTTTTGAGATACACATTTGTTGTGAGTTGAGTATCTTATATAAAATAAAATATTTAATCCACAAATGCGTATTACATCCGGTAAAAATCGTAACTATACCTAAAAAATTGTTATTTTTATAAATTTTCTTAAAAAAAAAAGTTATTTTTACATTTTTCCTCCTATTGGAAAAGGCTTTATCAAACCCAAACCACCCATTGCACACAAATCGAGGAAAATAACCAACCCAATCGTCTCCTCAAACTGCCTTCTCTCTTTCTCCGTTCGAGTTTGGTACTTCGCTCTTCGTATATCTATATGTGTATATGTACATATAATACACAGCTATGCTTCATGCACGCTATATTTGTTGAATCTATTGTTTATTCAGCGTCTCCTACACTTTGATTCTTTATCTTAATTTGATTATGTTTTATGCATTAAAAATACCATTAAATTTCAATATCTTTATTTTTCTGAAGCATTTTCATTGCTGTTTTGTAGCTACAATCGTTTTGCCATGTGATTTGATGTGTAACTATACGGTTTTTAACTAGATAGAAGAAGTGTATTGATTATTGAACTATTGAAGATGTAGGCAGTTAGACCACTTCAATTTTCATATTCGATGAGCTGTTCGATGAAATTCCTATTAGAATGTTACTAAGTTATTAAGCTAAATGAAGGTATAGTCTAAATACGAGTTGTGTTTAGTAAAACACAAGATATGTTATAAGCTGGCGTTTATATTGGCTTAATGGCTTCACAAATGCAACTCACAAGGCGTACAACGTATGTGATGAATACAAGACTGAGCTGTACTTCCTTCTTTAGATGCGTTTTTGTTTAAAGTAAGACATCAGTATTGATTAGCTCGTTGCAGTGGTTGTTGGATCATAGATGGATAGTTACTTTATATGAACGTTTGTAGGAATGTAATGTGATTTCCTCTGATGTGCGTGTGTGTTTGTATATAGATATATCCAACCTTTCCTGTCTGTTTAAGTGCGTAACTGAGACCATTTACTACACCATACTTTTCAACTATACCAGAACAAAATTGATGAATATCATTTGACTATGGTTGCTTAATATTGTTGAATTTAGTTTTAGTTGTATCTAAGATTACCTATGAAGATGTATCCACTAAATCTTGCAATTCTTAAACAACCTACCAGATTCAAAAAAATTATATCTGTGTGATCGATCACAGAATTCATGTTTATTATATCTTAAATTAATTAATTCTGCTGTAAAGTGATCATTTTCCATGAAAGTACTTAATTCCGACATAACTGACATAACAAATTGAAGCAAGACATTCTATGCTTAATTTTATTAAATGTGTTTCAGTACTCACTAGTTCCTACACTAGTAAATTATGAATATTCTTATTTTTGTTCCTATCATATTTCTCTCCTGTTTATGTCAATGTTTTAAAAGATTTCAGGTTCAAATTTCGGAGCTTGATCAATACGGCAGAAGGTAAAATATCTGTTGTTTTTGGTCTAAAATTATTATGTTTTTCACTAGGTCCACCACCACTTGGTACTTGGTCCGCCGACTTTATGTCTAATTCCTGGGAACCTAACCTTTGAACTAATTATATATTGGTGGATGCTTTGAAGGTGAAAATGGATCAGCAAAATTACCTGTGTCTCCCTATGACGAGGCAATGGATGCTCTGTCCTCTCTAATTACAAAGCGTACTCGTGCTGATAAGAGCAATAGTGGGGACCGCTATGATCTAATGTTTGATTATCTAAAAGTAAACATATGATGTGAATTTGGTAACGTGTTAATGATTTTCTTTTGGTACATATATGATAAACTAATAGTTATAATTATGACAAAGATTCTGGAACTGGACAAGCCAATATCACAGATGAAGGTCATCCATGTAGCAGGCACTAAAGGAAAGGTATTTTTTTTAATAATTACTGTAAAGTGATGGACTTACTTTTAAAACATCTGAAACTCATGAAGCTGTAATTAACTCTTGTATAAAAATTAGATTTTGTGGCCATCAACCTTATTAACTTTCTTCATTTATATTGTTTGTCGGTCATTTCTTATCCTATTAAATCTTGGGCATATAAGCATATAACTTTTCAATTGGCGTTTCCTCCAACTTTAGCTGATAGCATCTGTACCTTTTTTGATATTCAGATCATAAAAAGTTGATAAATGATCATTTAGGTTTCTTTCCACAGTCGTGAGTGCAGTAACTCAAAAGAAAATATCAGAGCTGATAGGATTCCTTGTGTTCTCTCTGTTGTAGCTAAGACTAGGTACATGTTTATATATTAGAGGACTGTACATGAAGCACATGTGACTTAATTGATATCATTTAGCATGGAGCTTTTTATAAAATTTGGCCAAGCCCCTAATTCCCCGTGTAACCCTTTTCAGAAGCGACAGTCTTTATACTTATACGACCTTTCTTTATTATTCTTAAGTTTTCTCTAAATGGGTTCTATTAGTTGGTTGCTTATAGCTAGTTGTATTTCTATTCAGACAGTAACAAATATAACCAATTAACATCAAGTAAAACCTGCTTAGCAATAATAATAATAATAATATTAAGTAAAAAAAAATTTGTTTTTTGTTGTTTCATATACTTACAAGCTGAATTAAGAATATTGTTTTTCTTAAAAACAATATAGTGGTGTTGAATGATTGTCTGGTCAATGAGTTTATAAAGTTATTTATCACTAATTAGTAATTTACATGTCAATTGCAAATTGTGAAGGGATCAACTTGCACTTTTACCGAAGCTATATTACGTAATTGTGGGTTCCACACCGGGCTTTTCACATCACCTCATCTCATTGATGTTCGAGAAAGATTTCGATTGGATGGTTGAGCTTCATATGATTTAACTGATCTCTCTCTCTCTCTCTCTCTCTCTCTCTGTATATATATGGGAATGCTCCACTACAAATCTCTTAGCCTACAATATGCAGGACTAGGATGAAGGAAAGGTAAAATAAGGGTTATTGGCCTATCTCCGCAGAGAGTTGGCAAAAAACATAACGAATCTGTAGATTTATCATAAAATACTCATCAAATCATATATTCATCTCTATCTAATAATAAAAGATTACAAGAGTTTATTAGATAAACTAGGAAGCCAAAGTAATTTGTGTGAAAATAAAACTAAATACTTGTCTATATCTACTAGCTTAATATGCTTTTCTCCTCAGTTACAGTAGTAATAATCTTTAGAACTAGTAGAATTGCATTTGATGACTTCTGCATTCTTGGTGGTTATTCAGCATGGACATATGCAAGGAGAAGTTTTTGGCATATTTCTGGTGGTGTTTTGATAGACTGAAGGCATGTACAATGACAACAATGTATTCGATTACTTGTTTATTATATAATTCTATATTGTATTTCTTGTCATATATGTTCAGGATATTCATAGTTTTGCAGTTAATGAAGAGTAGTTGCTTTGAGAGTTTGTAAGAATCTCTACAAAATTAGAAAATCTGCAGGGTCCTTTGATAATTGATTTTATTCTTATCTATAATTATGCTCCTATAACTGAAATCTAGTATGGCAAGTCCACCCATCATAAGAAAATTGGAAGCGAAACCCACTTTGGGGAAGTATAGTGACAACATAAACAATTGATTCTTGATTTGATGAACTACAAACCCAAGAATGATACATGATTTAATTAGCATGCATACTGTATATATATATAATATATGTATTTTAAATATAAATTTAAGAATCTTTAATGTGAAGCCATGTATTGTAATCTGTGTTTTCATTAAGTGGAGCAAATTAAAGAAAACATTGAGGAACAAATCAGATGAAACCATTACCAAATAGGACTAGAGTTTCAATTTTTTTTTAAACATTTGGGAACAGAAATGGTCCAGATTATTTCTTGGACTAGACGAGGTTGTGTACCTGAATCATTGATGGGAAAGGGTGTATTTTATAGATGTCTTTTCTTCTTCAAAAAATCATTATATTATTTTTATTAGCATCTCTGCCGGATTTGAGTTGGAGACATCCGATTCCTTTAAGTTACTTGTACACTGCTGGAAATGTTCAATAGGGATAGGTGTCCAAGGGTCAAACTCCACTATAGGTTAACATTTTTGCATGTATCCGGTGCAGTAGGAAGTGTCGAGTCTCGACATAGGAACTTGAGGTGAAGGATTCAGAGTAACATAGCTGATAACTAGATTACCTTTAGCAAATTCAAACTAGTGTGGAGGCACTGTCAAAAGACAAAAATCTAAATTGGAGGCTTGCCTATACGTAGCTTATATCTGCATCCTTCTTCAGAACTGACTAAATATAGGAGTAGCACATACTAACTCTTGGGATAATATGCGATGCCAACATGCGTGATGCAATATCACATGACCACCCTAAAGATGTAGGGTTGCATATCTGATGGTGTCTAATTGGATCTTTTTTTATGTATGGGAATAAATTATATTACTTGGAATACGGTAGACTAGAAGGTAAGACGAGGTATGCAGGGTGTAGCTTAATATGGACTCCCAAATTAAAGAGTTCTTACACTTAAGGCAATAAGCTTAATTTCTTTAAAGTTATTAGTTGTAGTATTTAGTTGTCAAATGAAAGATGAATATCTCCTAGTAACTAGATTATCAGGCATGAATTAAAAAAAAGATCATCAGACACGGGATATAGATGAAATGGCTTGTATAAAATTTGAAGCTTTTGGAATATGATTGTGTTAACTTAACTGAAACAAGTACCCAGTTACTCACTAACATTGTTTGGAAACATATCAATCTTATCCCTGTATGTGTAATCTCATGCTGACCACAATAAACTATATGACTTGCCTATCCAGTAGTATGTCACTTGTTTCTTATATCCTCCTTACGCTTGCTACAGGAAAGAACCGATGATGACATAACACCAATGCCTACTTACTTTCGATTTCTTGCCCTACTTGCATTTAAGATATTTGCAGGAGAGCAGGTATCAAGCATTCCTTATACCAACCAGTTCTTCCATCTTACCATTGAAACCATCACCAGTTATTATATAATATCCTCAAGTATAAAATTGCCGAATTATCTATGACACAGGTGGATGTTGTTATCTTGGAAGTTGGCTTAGGAGGAAAGTTTGATGCAACAAATGTGGTATGCTTATTTTTTTAAAGATTTTTTTAATAAAGTTTACTTAACAATTTTTTAATTATTGAGTAATATTATAAACTGGGATACAATTTTCAGTAATAAGATCCAGCACCATCACTTTTCAGGTTCAGTCACCAATTGTATGTGGAATATCATCCCTGGGGTACGACCACATGGAAATCCTTGGTTAGTATTTGTTTTTTATTTCAACTTTTTTAGTTGCATTATATTAACCTGCTGTATATTTTTTAAGCGCGTTTGAAATAATCTATAATTTTTATTAATGGGTACAGACATGTACTACCTTAGTTCTGAATTTCATACTTGAATGAGTTTGTTTTTTGATCCAAGATAGATGGCCAAATTGAAATTTGCCCCAAGTAAGGACTTTATTGGATATAAGTTTTCATTTGCTCGAACATTTCTTTATTACTAGTCGTGTATATATTCAAATATTCTTGTGAATTTGGTAAGTTGGAAATATATTGTATGAATTACTATGTTTTATTTATGGAGATTATCTGGAATTAAATTTACTATATTTATTTTAAATAGTATTGTCAGATATGAACCCGAGGTAGTAATATAACACAATTTCTGAAAATTTCAACATAAAAATTGTTTGATTTAATTTTTGCAAAATTGTAATAACAGTTCATTAGTAATGATGATTGCCCATCTTATGTTGGCAGTCAATAGATTAAATTTTTGGTTCTACAGACACTACCATGGTTGAAGGCAGGTTCTTGGAAACTGCATGGCAGTAACAATTCTCAGTGCAATGGGCGGGATGATATGCAAGAAAACTATATACTTGAAAAAACTATAAGAATATGTCTATCAGGAATTATTATCGTGGCCTCGCCATAACATTGCCAAGGTGGCGAAATGCTGTCCTGGCTCTGGATAAGGCTAGACATGTTGGTCAATCTTCTTCATCCCATACTTCTTTAACCTTTGCCCGATCTGTTCTATGCTAGTCTAGGCTATTTTTTTCGACTGAACCATCTGAAATGATTTGAATTACAAGTCTTAGTTCATTTAGTGAGTTAGAGATGACTTGTTAAGCAACTTTACCGTAACTTGCACTTCTGGTTCTTCCTGTTTAATAACTTCGTATTCTTTTATACTTCAGTTTAAATTACTCTCTCCTCGTCTTCCTTTTCATTCTAGCCGGTAGCCCTTCACCTTGTATAGTTTCATACTCTGTATTGTATAATTTAAATTGAGAACAGAACATTATAATTATACTTGGACTAAAAGGTTTGTATTTTCGTCAAACCTTTTTCCCGATTTACTAATGATTTACAACCATTAGAAATGATATATTCTATATTAGTAATACATATATGTATATTTTTAATGAATATTAACACCGTGGGGTTCCTTACCAAAGCTAAGGTGCCATGACACCATATCGACAATGATATCAGTTAGATAACACATTATATATGAAAATTGCCTTTACTTACGTCTAATACTATGTAAAATTCTCCATTATTCGGACTCTTTGATTTTGCCCTCAACCCATGTTGAGAGGACATGACATGGGCGTGGGTATGAGATCCGAGTCGGATCCTTCATGGGTATAAACCGTAAACTTCAATTTGAAGCAATCCAATTCAAAATGATTTCCAAGACTTCACAACAACTTGTTTCTAAGGAGTGATGTCTGACTTTCTCTGTGTAATACTTTCGATTTATGCTATGATTATGACATGTAATTATGGTATGTTTTATTGGTTGAAGACACTTTTATTAAAAAAAAAATGTAAGATAAATAGAAACTATGTATAAATTAACTTATGTTAAGGTTATATGCCGAATCCTGCACCAATGTATTATAATCCTTATGTCAATATATAATTATATACACTGCATGATTACTTGGGTTAGCTGTAGGATTTTGTTGTATACTTATGTGTGGAGCAACTTACATGCCCTAGAATCATTGAATATGCTATGGAAATTTATTGAACTGCATACCTGTTAAAAATAATACTTGGTAGAGCAAACTAAAACACATCAAGTTGTAGACCACCTGGTCTAAGCATCCTCTCCCTCTGTACTTCCAATTTGTACTTGTGCTTTCAATTTTTTTATGTCAAAGCTTGTTAATACAACTTACAGATTTGTGATTTTGACTTTTATTTTCCTATTATCGTATTGTTTTCAGGCATTTAAATTTTAAACTGTAGAGGGCATTAATATCTATTGTACCTTGTGGCAGGATATACATTAGAAGCAATTGCCGGAGAGAAGTCCGGCATCTTAAAGGTGTTTGTCACAAACTTGTTCTTTGAACATCTTGTACTGCATGATGCATCATATATATAAAATAGATTATGGTTCTCCCGTTCTCAATTTATTTCTGCTAATTGTTCTTACTTTTTCTCTTCACTCTCTTTTTTGTATCTATCAATATAGTGATTCTAGAATAGTATTTTATAGTTATAGTCTTTACTTATTGTACTTAATTATATTTTCCCCCTTGAATTCTTTCTACCATGAAGAGAGGAGTTCCTGCCTTCACAGTTTCACAGCCTGATGAAGCTATGCACGTGCTTGAAGAGACAGCTTCATCGTTAGATGTAAGTTTCAAATGTTAATCGTTATTACGGTCAAGTCAACCCTTTGAACACGACTAATTATATTTTATGTAGCAAAATGACACAATTATACAAGAATTGTAGGTTTTTTCCGACAAGATGTGTAGCTTTTCTTCGAAGTACTTATTTGGCCTTAAGTGGTTTTCATACCATCTAATTAATAGTGGCCAAGGGTTTATCTACTTACTAGATTAGTTACTGTGCGTTGCCCGATTATGTTATATTTATCTATTTTAAATTCAAATAATAATATTAAATATATATTTTAAATATATAATAAATATGATTTACTATATACACTATTAAAAAAATTACATATTAAATATTTTATTTGTTGAATATATATGTTAATTTTTTTCGGAAAACTTATATATTTATTTATATGTTAAAATTTTAAACAAGAGATAAAAACATGTGCAAATAATATTTAGATAGAGGAGACGATCAGTGGAAAATTATAAATAAAGATAGATTAAATTATGCCACCGTAAAAATGATGTCAACAAGTTTAGTTGTTTATATTTGATAATTACTGTAATATTGTGTCACGTATAATATAAAAGTAAAATTGAAAATAATAATATAGTTTTCTTTTTTGGAGTATAATTTAATTATTACATTTGAAGATAAAATAAAATATATTTTGTTATTAAAGATTGAAATTTTAATGAACATATATTAAGATGTTAAAAACATTTAAGAATAGAAATTGAGAGAGATGATTGGAAATGAGGGAGAGAATGGATGGGATGAATAACTTCTTAATGTGAGCTTACGGCTCTATTTGGATCGGGGGTTAGGGAGGTAAGGGTTGGGTTGGGTTGGTAAGTGTTGGGTTGGGTTGAAAAGGGTCGAACCCTTACCTTGTTTGGATGTAAGGGTTGAGAAAGGAGGGGTTCAACCCTTCTCCTATTTGGATGAAAGGTTGGATAAAAGGTCGGGTTTAGAAAAATTTTAAAAAAATTGTAATTATAATATTTTTTTAATAATTATTTTAAAAAATAATTAATTAAAAGCTTATAATCCATAATAGATGATTTAATTAATATTTAAATAAATATAACATCATGATTTTACAATTCAATAAATAAATATTAAAAGTTTATAAATTTCAATTTAATAAATTTCAATTTTTTTTTAAAACTTTCTACATATTTTTTTTTTGACAAACAAATAATTTTTTTGACTGAATAAATCCGCTTTCAAAGCGTTGCACACTCCAATAGGAACAAAACTCCTATCGAAAACTCGATCTGGAAAAGAATATGACACTCGAGCCAACTCATGAGCCGCCATATTAGCAGATCGTTTAATAAAAAACAGTGAAACTGTGTTTAAATCTCGAAGTATAGCCCGGCATTCCTCTATAACTCGACCAAAAGGAGATACCATGGGGGCTGTGCTTCGAATTGCCTGCACTGCCACTAAGCAATCTGATTCCACAATCACCTCTTGCCAGCCTTGCTCTTTGATCCAACTGAGAGCCTCTTTAATGGCCACAACTTCTGCCAATTTCGGGGATAAAATTCCATGCCTGCAAACTGTTTTTGCTGCAAATAACTCACCCCTCGCGTCTCTGACTACCATTCCCATCCCTGAACCATTATATTCTCGAAAGGTTGCTGCATCCACCGAGACGTTGATTATTGACTCCTGTGGCTTAACCCAAGAACTGTCACCATCTCCGTCAACTAACTTCGGGAAATGAACAGAAAAAATACTACTTTGGGCATATTTCCATTGTCCAAGGTACTGTTTAGCGTTTGCAATCACAACCTGTATACGAGTATATTTCTTGTTCCAAACTAACTCATTCCTTGCTCTCCATAAAGACCAACAAACTACTGCAATTTCAGCCCGTTTTTCATTATCAAAGCTTGTTAAAATTCTGTCCCACCAGTGAAAAATCTCATCCTCTGCATTCCAGTGGAACCCTGGAATAACCAGCTGCCAGCATTGCAAAGCAATAGGGCATCTCATAAACACATGGCTAATGGTTTCATCCACCCTCCTGCAAACTGGACAACTACTTTCGACTATAACATGTTTTTGACGCAAAAGCATCATAGTTGGAAGACACTGAGATAAAGATCTCCAAACTAGATTCAAAACCTTCGGGGGAGCCCTTATTTTCCAAACCTTCCTCCAGAAACTGTCATTATCCTCCTGTCTCCAAAGATCTTTTTGAACTTGCAATAGACGATAAGCACTACGAACGGAATATTCACCTGAATTCTCTTTACTCCAATAGATTCTATCTTGCCCCATATCTTCACTCACCGGAATACTTCTTATGCACTCTTGATCCCTATCATTAAACAAGTCTTTTAAAATTTCATCATCCCACCCCCTGTGCTCCATCGACATAATTGAGGAAACCTTGTTAGTAGCTAAAGCCGGTGAGTCTGAGGTAATAAACGGATTGTGATCATCCAATAACCATGGTTGACCCAATATATTTATCAATTCCCCTGAACCTACAATCCAACGAACACCTGCTTTCACCACATCCCTTGCTTCCCATATGCTTCGCCAAACAAAACTCGGATTATATCCAGCAGAAGAATCCAAAAAATTCCCGTTTGGAAAGTAACGAGCTTTATATACTTTGCTCACCAGACTATTAGGTTTTGTAAGAAATCTCCACGCTTGCTTGCCTAACATTGCCAAATTAAAATCTCGAAAGTCACGAAAACCCATACCTCCGTTCGACTTATGTCTGCTCAACCGAGAGTAGGACATCCAATGTATGCTTTTGCTGTCATTCTTCTTCGAATTCCACCAGAACTTCGAAATCAACCGCTCCAAATCCTTCGTTATTTCTATTGGCAATAAGAATACACTCATGGCGTAAGATGGTAATGATTGTATAACAGATTTTACTAGCACCTCCTTTCCACCTTGAGAGAAAATTTTTCCATCCCAACTCAGAAGTCGTTTTTTAACTCTATCTTTTAGAAAACCCAACGTAGCAACTTTGCTTCTATTCATCATATTTGGAAGCCCCAAATAAGTACCATCTTCACCAGCCTCCTCCATATGAAGCAACTGACACAAATGCATTCTGATATTCTGCCTCGTATTAGTGCTAAAAAATACAGATGATTTTGACAAATTCACCTTCTGCCCTGAGCCATTTTCAAAAATCTGTAAAAGTCTCAAAACATGCCTAACCTCCTCCTCAGTTGCCTTACAGTACAGGTAACTATCATCAGCGAACAACATGTGTGAAATACTAGGAGCTCGTCTGCATATCTTGATACCTTGTATCCATTTCCTTTGCTCATATCTTCGGAGTAAAGCGGAGAGACCTTCAGCACACAAGATAAAAAGATAAGGGGATAAAGGATCCCCCTGTCTAATACCCCGACTAGGATATATAGGACCAATTTCTCTCCTAGCATGAGTGATATTATATGACACTGAACATACACATTGAAATTTCAATAAATATGTAACAGTGGCAAGCTTTTCAAAGAATCCCATAACTACTTTCTTAATAATAAAATTGACCCCTCGTGTAATCCAGTGTTACAACTCTAGACAGTAATTAAACAAGACTAAACAGCACAAACAACAAACTTCAAATACTTGATAAGAATTTCCCCGATAGCATGTCTGTCAAAGTGCAAATATCATCAAAGATAAGTTTAGGCCTATCCTTGACCCGAATCGTGACCACCGTGTAATATTTGTCATACCAGTTAATAACATTCACATCTGGCCTTAATTTATCTTCCACGGCTTCATCACTATTACGTTCATAGTCCCGATCAGCAAACATCATCTGGTGCCTTCATTCAGTATCTTCATTCAGTATGGGTGACCCCATGAGAGACTAGAGTCTTAGCTTTTCTTGACTTGTTACACAACAATTGCTTAATCACTGATAGCCTCTCAGAATCAGTAATTGCACCTCTTGTTTCTTCGTCTGTAACTTGCACCACAGCTGCAACCCGAGTGTTATGCGTCCATATCTCAGCACTTACCACATTACATTTGAGATGGGTGAGAACAACACTCAACTCAGAGAGTAATCCTGGCCTATCACAGCCTACTAAGACCGGCCGCATTATCTGCCAACTAGATGAACAAGTACAAGGCAAAGGAACAACAAGACTCTGACCAACATCAATCACAGAAGGTTTTGACACAGAATGAGCCTCTTTAAGCATGAATTCTCATTTTTTTACACTTTTTCGTTTACCTTCTCCGTCCATCTACATTAACAACAATAACAAAATCACGATTAACAACAATAAAAAACAACTATTTCAAATTTCCCATTAAATTGCATAAACTCAAACAAATAAATTTAACCAATAAACTCAAAATATAATTCTTAAAGCTCCCTATTAACGATACAACAAAGGAAAAAAAAACAGAATTACATCATTAACGAAGCAGTTGAATCATTATCCATTATACAAACTAGTCTGCACAGTCCATGTCAAAATATTATTAAGACACTTGTAAATTACCTAAATGGATCCAAACCCTCAACCATAAAATATCTAATATATACAAGAAAAAGAATGACCAAACCCAAAAACCACTCTTTTATTTCCAAGACAGAATTTGAGTTTAATAATTTTAGTGATATATTGATATATGTGATTAGTCATGTTGTCCAACCTTCTTCACTTACGGCCTCTTAGACAACCAAATAATTATTTGTCAGATAAGCCCCGGGGGGAAACCACAATTAATGATAACAGTAATTCATATTAATGTTCCTTGCTGCGAGATACCATATCCAAAACTAACATAAGCTTTAAAAACATTCACCGCTAGTATTCCTCAATTTTACCACCAATATATACTGATCCGAAACAATCCACAAGGAAAAAGTAACTAAAAACTGCAGCTGCCTTGATCAATGCAAGAGCCAGAGAGTGCATTCAAAAATTAACTAAAACTAATACAACCTTAATATAAACAATGATTATATTATAGGTGATAGACATAGATACGAGCGATAACATAAAGACTTGATATAAGAAAATATACAAGAAATCATTCAAGAATTCACAAGTTCAATCAATTAAACAAGTTTATTATAGTCAAAGTTCAATCAGTTAAAAGAACATAGTGCAACATTTATCAGGTTCACATAAACATTTTATCGAACATGTTATGAACATTATGAAAATATATACACTTTCATCACTTGTATATATTAGCATAAATTGAATATAAAAACATACAAATAATGTAATTCAATTACATTCATTAGTCCCCGGCAAATGATGTATGTGTGAGAGCTGTGAGAGAGAAAGTAGATAGAGACTGAGAGAGAGAGATAGGGGGATGTACGTACATGTGTGTATGTGTGAGAGAGAGAGTGAGAGAGTGAGAGAGAGAGAGAGAGACGAGAGAGAGGGAGGGGGGGAGAAGGTGGGAGAGAGAGGATAAAAAGAGATAGAGAGATGTGAATATACCTGAGAATGCGGGAGAGAATGAGCATGGAGATGCAGTGCCACAAAGTCAGTCGTCTCTAACACCCCGAATTGAGGTGTTGGAAATGTCGATTTTTGTTTTATAAATTAACCCCCTTCAACCCTCCCAAAAACCCTTTTAACCCGACCCCTGCACTAAATAATTTTCCCAAACATGGTTATTTAAAACCCGTCCCAACTCAACCCTCCCCACCCCCCAACCAAACAAGCCCTACATCTGGCATTGGTTTGGGTTAGTGGTACTTTATTTTAGTTAATGTAATTTTTTCTTATAAAATGCTCAGTTGTGCTGTAAGAACATGCACCTTATAACATACGTAATAAATAGAAGAATGTAGGTAATGTTATATACTAGTGTTATATGATCCCTGTGGATGAATTTTTATTGGTACTTATTACAGGTACCTCTGAGAGTAGCAACTTCGTTGGATCCGCATTTGCTGAGCAGCCAGGATCTTGGACTTCATGGTGATCACCAGTACGTCAATGCTGGTCTAGCTATAGCCTTGAGCTCTACTTGGCTTCAAAAGACCGGTTATCTTGAATTCAATTATCTGGATGAAACTGTGAGTTATCTGAATGAAATTGAATGAATTTTTTTATTTCCGCTATGTTGATTTTGTTTAACATGGTTCTTTCATTTCTTCGTGAACTAGAGTTCTCTGCCTGAGCAATTTATTAAAGGGCTTACAACAGCTGCATTGCAAGGTAGAGCCCAGGTTGTCCCTGATCAGTTCATTGATATCAAAAGGCAAGAAGATTTGGTGTTCTATCTGGATGGAGCCCATAGTCCTGAAAGTATGGAAGTGTGTGCAAAATGGTTTGCTCTTGCCATCAAACAAGATAATGAACATCGTAAAACCCTGCGTAACCAGTTACCTGATAACTCTAGCATATCAGAGGAAGCTTTACACGTTTCCCTTTCGGAGTCCTCAAGGAAAAACTCCTCACAGGTGAGAGCGGAAAACCTTACTACTTATTCTAATTAAAGCTGAAAAACATTTGTTGAGTTCATTCTAAAAGTTACATTTTTATCTGATGTTACATACTTTAATTGAATCAGATAATAACTTTATCATGACACTAGTCAGTTGAAAGCTCCATGAGAATGTAGTGATTGCATGAAGGTATTCATAGTCTATAAATTTTTCTATAACTAGTTATATACCTATCTTGCGTTTTTGGCTCAGTTAAAACAGAACTATGCACTGATCGGATTTTATCGAATATTGACATTGATTATCATATATCTTCACTGCGAAATAGTCAATATGTGTAATTAAGTGTTGCTAGACCACATATTGCCTCTGCTCACTGGTTTGCCTTGCACTTAAATTGGAACTTAAGGAAAAGGATGATATACAGTTTTAACATACATCTTGTGTCGATTTGTCTATTATTTAGAAACATAATGTTTTAAATCTTTAATCGCAATTCTTATATTCTTAAATATTTCTTAATTATATTACAAAGCCCGAACAGGAAACTCCAATTATTACCCATGAGCCCTTGAAATGATAGTGCTATTAACCTTCACAAGTGTTCAGAATTGTTTACTTTTTCTTTTCTCCTGTGGTGTGTAACTTACTAATGTTAAAATTAGTTGCACATCTGATGACTCTGTCTATACTCTATTCTGTTTATGATATCCTTTTGAACCTTCTAAGCATTGTGGCTTTGTATCCAGATATTGTTGTTTAATTGTATGTCGGTGAGGGACCCACAACTGCTTCTTCCGCGATTGATAAACACCTGCGCGAGCCATGGTAAATATTTTAATGAAATGTGTCCTTTGTCTTGAGCACCCACTGGGGCTGTTTGTGTAAAATTATGCATGTGACTGGGGATTCAGTTCAAATTTAAGTTATGGTATCCGTAGATACTAGAATTCGATTCCAAATGATGAATTTGGTCAAAATGACACGTTTGGATTATCATAATAATTTGGAGTTGGTTTTGGTTCGATCCCCGGACATTTAAATTCAAGCTTAGGTTTGAGAATCTGAAATGATAATTCATTTTATGTCATTTGATATCCATCATTGGAAATGAATTCATGTTTCCAAACATGATCTAAATTAGTGTTCTGTATCAGAATCTATTTATAGTCTACTTCTGATGCAGATTCATCAGCGCTGATACATTTCCAACATTTTTTTTTGCTTATGTAGGAGTTCACTTCAAGCAGGCGCTATTTGTACCAAATGTATCAGTGTATAACAAAGTTGGGACTAGTCATGTAGCACCAATTGATTCCCAGGTTGATTTGTCATGGCAGTTGACTCTCCAAAGATTATACGAGTCCATTATACATGGTGAAAAAGGTTTATTTTTATTCCTAAAAACCTGTTTTATGTGGAGTCAATGATCTACACACAGTACCAATATCTACATGCCACAGATATTGGTTTTTAAGACACTTTTAGAAAAGCTGAATATGTCATAAGTAGAAGGTAGTCCAGTGCTTGAAGATTGCTGGGTTCTTGAGTCCATATTATATAGCTTGTATCGTACTTTGTAACTAGCTGCAATGAGCCAAGTCGTTAATGAATGGCTTGGTGTTCGATTCGATAGAAAGCTCGTCTGTGTTCGAATCTAGAAGTCTGATTATTTAAGGCTCGTGAGTAGCTTAAATGTAAGAGTACAAACTTACTTGTAAAACTTACTCATGATCAAGCTCGAAAACTAGCACATAAATGACCATTTGTCTAACTGTATTCAATTACTTGTCCAGGAACACAATCAAATAATTTTAAATTAAAATGAGCTCAGGCTCAATAAAATACTCTCAAACATTAATAATAAAGCTTCTATTAATACAAACTAAGCACAGTATATAAACTCGAAAAAAAAAGTCCTATAATTTTTTCATGAGCTGAGCTCAACCTCACTATTGTTGGGTTCATTTATAGTCCAAAATGTAACCACCCAATTGCTCGTCACTACAATAGAATTTTTCACTTAACTCTGTTTAGGTGGTACAGGGAATAAATCACAGTAGGGGAGAGCACAGATCGGATCGGTTTTATGGTAAAACCGAAACTGAAACCGCATACCCTCGGTTTTTAAAATCAAAAACCGCAACCGAACTGCCGGATCGGTTTCAGTTTCAAAAATATCAGTTTCGGTTTCAATCGGTTCGGTTTCTGTTACAAAACCGCAAAAAATAAAAATGAGAAAAATATTATAATTAAATAAATAAAAATTAATTATAAAAATAAACAATTTCACGGGCTTCACATTATGTAACAATTATTAGCTATTAGTAAAAAATAAATTCAATTATGTTGATCATGATTGATAAGCAGAAGCTATAAATTTGTTGTGCTCTATACATTGAGTATGTAGCTTCAAATAAGGATTATAGCCTAGGCAATTTATTATTAACATATGTGCCAACTGTTGTAACATACTGAGCCAAATATAAAATATCAAATTACAGCTACAAGCCTACAACATCTAAAGTACAGTACACTAGCGATGGGAGTCTGCAAATTTTACGCGGCTTAAATCTAATTGGTATATATATATATATAATTATTTATTATATATATAATTATTTATTATATATATATTAATTTAAAAATTATATATAATAATTTCATTTATTTTAATTAAATCGGTTCGGTTTCGGTTTTAATCCATAACCGGAACCGGAACCGATCAAATGGTTCGGTTTTTTATTTTTCGGTTTCGGTTTCGGTTTTTTGCGGATCAGTTTTTATCGGTTTTCACCGGTTTCGGTTCGGTTTTGGTTTTATTTCGGTTTTCTGCTCAGCCCTAAATCACATGCATACATAAATATAGTGTTTTCTTATGGCTATTTTAGAAATGTAATTGGTCTTAAGGATTGCTGGACCAGTGATGTTTTTCTTATGGCCATTTGAGAAACATAATTGGTCTTGAGGATTGCTGGACCAGGGGCAAGTCATGTATTACCATCTTAACTAACCACCGCAGCTTACCCTTGTGTGGAGTTTATAGTGGTGTTCAATAGAATTTGGGCAGATGTGTTTTTTAATTTCTTTTATGTTTTTAGCATAATAGATTGTATAGAATATTACCAGCGTCACTATAAGCATGACTAGACACTAATGGCAGGTCACTCAAAAGGTGCAGAAATCACTAGTGATGAAGTTAAGGAGGAATCTGAAAGTTACACAAAGAGGTGCGAGAACAGCACTGTGTTCCCTTCCCTCCCTCTAGCAATCAAATGGTTGAGAGACAATGCACAACGTAATCAGTCTGTTCGCTATCAGGTAATGTGGCCCAGACTTGCTATTTTAAATATTGACCTGTGATTGTCAGAAATATGTAGCATATGAATAATGTGGCCCAGACTTGCTATTTTAAATATTGACCTGTGATAGTCAGAAATATGTAGCATATGAATCCCTTATTCCCAAAAAGAAATAGAAAATGAAAACAGAATTGGAGTTTCTTGATTTGGTATTGTTAGACGATGAAAGTTACTTTTAGAAAGTGGAAGATATATGATCAATCATCAATAAGCTTGGATTTCGAGAAATTGGCATTCTACTGCCAGTCTGCCACCTACGAGATTCTGCACTGGTTGGAAAGGTCTCATATTAGTTAGTTGGAAAGGACTAACATAAGTTTAGATAGAACAAATTTTCTTGTAGCCTCATTATTGGATTACGTAGTCAACTATACGGCTATCCTTGTTGCTGCATGCATGTCTTGTGAGTTTTTCTATGTATCTACTCTCCCTTGTTTATAAGTTCTTTTCGTTATATTTTTCAGGTCCTTGTAACTGGTTCTTTACATCTAATTGGTGATGTATTGAAATTAATCAAGAAGTGAGGCATGAGCAATCGCATCCCTATACTGACCTATGGTTCTGCGTATACCAGCAGTGCATTCATGATACCTGGTGACGTGTATGGTTTTGCTCTTGAGTTGCATCTGAAAGTAGTTGAAAATAACTGTTTGCGAGGCCTAATAGAAGAAATTCTTGTTCAGTGCCATTTATATGCAATTGCATTCTTTTCAAAGATTTTGTTTTTTTGGCCCATGTTAAATGTACCAAAATGGCTTATACTAAAATCTGTGAGGATCTCAAGGAAAGAAGAAGAAGAAGAAGAAGAAGAAGAAGAAGAAGAAGAAGAAGAAGAAGAAGAAGAAGAAGAGATGTACAGTTCTCGTCCTGCTGTAAGAGTTATTTTAGTCTTCTAGGAATAGGGGATGCCCCAACATACTGCAGATTGTAAGCTTCTGCTCATTTCATAAAAGAGTTGGTTATTCATTTATGTATAAAATTACATGATATTCGTGATGCACCTCGTCTCTTGAAAGTATGATCATATTCATATGCCATAATCATCTGTTTCTTGGCTGCAAATATTCAATAGCAGGCCATTGGTGGAAAAAGACGATAAAAAAGATACCAGTTTTTAGAGATTTTATCTCCACAACATTACTTATAGTAGCTCTCACTCTGATTTGGAAATCACCTATAGTTTGTTGCTAAAAGTGGATGCATTTTTTGAACTTGCTGAGCTAAAGCAGATTAGGTGGGATGGCTGGGCAATCGCTGCCTTGGAGCATTTGTTTCATAAACGGCTGGTCTGCTTGATGCCAATTTATGCCCCAAAGTCCCATGATAGTTGGCTTTATAGCGGTGTTGCAACCTGCTTCCTCAATTTGGCCTCTCGTTTTTATCTTGCTTAAGCTGATGAAAACCATTACTGGAAAATGCTTGGGAAAGTGTTTTGTTTTCTACTGAAGTATGATTGTTTGTTGCAACAATCTACCAAAACTATGAAAATCCGATTCTGATGAGACTCCAAACCTGAGAAATACTTTTGGTGCCCCCCAGACATAGTCACGGAGACTATTAGTCCTTCGGAGAAATACCAGGTTAGAGATTTTGGGATTAAAATTTTGGTCCAACGAACCAGCAAGATGTTGAGGTATAAAAGGAAGTGGAGGATTTATTTCAGAGGCGTTGCATCCCCTGTCAAACAGTGTTGATAAAACTTCAACTTTTAAACCTATCTCCACCGTTGAGTACCATTGAACAACCACAGCCTCTAATGGCAACTACTCAGTAACTTATATGCTACTCTTTCCGTCCCAAATTACATGTTCACTTTGGCGTAGTTTAAGGTGCATTGAACGCATAATTATATAATGTTTTTAAAATATTTTCTTTTTGTGAATAAATATTCAAATATTAAATTTTTATTCACAATTTTTTTTTAAAAATAATTTATATAACTATGCAGTCAATGGATCTTACATTACGCGTAAAAGTCAAAGTGGATAAATAATTTGAGACGGAGAGAGTAAAATACAGATTTATTGCAATGTAAATATATAGTTAATTTTTTGCCTTTTTAATTATGTTTAGTACACCCTGTCGCCACTACCTACATAATCAGCAGTTCAGCACCATCAGGGTATCATATATGATGTGCTGTTCTTTTATTCATGCAAAATAAACCAATGCTCTCTCATTTCCATTAAGGGAGGAATATGTGCATAAATGCAACACCATCTGCATCACACGCAAGAACAATACCAATTCGGCCTATCAACAGAGGTACGCTATGTAAACATTGACAATAAATCGTAGAAAGTGAGATTATATAAATGTATCACCACAAAATAGCAACAGAAATGAACTGAAACATATACAAAAGACAGCAAAGATAATTAGGATTATATATTGTGTTTGAGCAAGACGATAAAGAAAATGTTTTTCAGAGGGTCCATGTCTAAAGAACTTTCCTAGTCACTTATAATCTTGTATCAATCACCAAATATTCAGAGTTTCTTATAAAGAATCTCTCTACCTGCACCTGCACACATCTCAGGTTGTGTGTGCCCCTTCAGCACCTTGTGAATTGACTTACTGATTTTGCTTTCACTGGTTTGGGAAAAATGAATTTAAGAGAGGTGTTACAACTGCATGAACAATTAAACATTGTCGACATATTGCACCAAATATATTGCTAGTATCCAAGTATTTACTCGGACTCAACCAATCATATACAAGTGTTAAAAAAAACGTTTGCATGAACAAGAATACATATTCCCAGATATAATAAAAACACTTTTAGAGATTATTTTTGCAGAGCATTGAACAAGGCACCTTGCTTCAATTCCGAGTCACTCTAATTCTGAAATAACTTCAAGCTCGTTGGCAAATGGCCTAGCAGATGCTGGTGCGAATGCATTTCTTGAACTTGTTGAGCTAAATGGATTTGGAGGCATGGCGGGGCAGTCTTCTCCTTCCAGCATTTGGATCACATGTTTCATTGAAGGTCTGTCTGCCGGATGCCAATTTACACACCACAGTCCTACAATTGTTAGCTTCCTTTCTATCTTGCTATTAACTTCTTCCTCAATCCGACTTCTCGTCTCCTTCCCTTTCTCAAGCTGATGGAAAATCCACTCAGGGAAATATACTTCGCTGGTGTTTTCTGTTTCCACTGAAGTATGATTTCTTGCTCCTACCATTTCAAGCAATAGCATCCCGAAGCTATAAACATCTGACTTCGCTGATACCTTTCCGAAATTCCTAGAGAACACTTCTGGAGCAATATAACCTACTGTCCCCCTAGCCATAGTCATGGAAACTACGCTTTGGCCTTTGGTACACAATTTTGCTAGACCAAAATCAGAGATTTTCGGATTAAAATTCTGGTCCAACAGGATGTTATGAGGTTTAATATCGAAGTGTAGGATTCGTTGGGCGCACCCTTGGTGAAGATACTCGATTCCTTTGGCGATCCCTAAAGCAATTTCCTCCATCTTTTCCCAACCAAGGAACCCGTTTCTACGATTTTCTCTAGAATAGACAAACTTTTCCAGGGAATTGTTTGGTAGAAACTCATAAACAAGAGCTCGCCTACAGCCATCAGCACAATATCCAACCAAACGAACCACATTGACATGGTGGATTGAGCCGATAGTACTAACTTCATTTATAAAATCTTGCCCACTTCCTTTGGCATCAACCTTATCGTTCAAGATCTTAACTGCAACCGGAACATCGTTTGAAAGTTGTCCCTTGAACACTGAACCATAACCTCCTTCCCCTAGTTTGACTTTAAAATAATTGCTTATCCGTTTTATATCAGCATAAGAGTATCTTGTGGGCTTAAGAGTTTTGTAGTCCTCCAGAAACATTTCGATCTTCTGCTGATAATTTTTCTTTTGCTTATACAAGTATATAGCATAACAAAAGGCTACAAGGATAAATGACAGGACTAAGAACCCTCCAACTATACCTACATAGTTAAAAAATTGACAAGAGTTTAAATCACTAGAAAATGATTGTCTAAATAAACAGAGAAATATTTGGTTTATAGCCAATTGGTCCACATAATCTCACAATTTACCCAATCTTTGTGAAGACTTATCCTTTGAATGAACTATATTATAATCAAAGGAGTGCCGGATCAGTGGCATAAAAATATAATAGGTCTAGTCTAGAGTTCAATTCTCACTCCCCCACCCACTGTATCTAAAAATATAATAACTATAAAGGAATATAGGAAAATTGACTATTTACCTGTTACCAGAAGTTTATGTGACGAGGGATCTGTAAATTAAAACACAAACCTTAATTCACTTGCAAGTCATAACTAGTAGTACCTGGTTACATAAATTTCTAGAAATTTTCTGTAAATTAAGAAAAATATACAAGGAACAAATGAGTGACCTTTGGGCTTGGGGAAGCACTGAGTGTCGGTAGTGCTGTTTGCTTTGAGTTTGCAGTACTGTCCTTTGTCTTCGCAATCCCTACAATTGGGTCGAGACCAAGACAAACCTCCCCCGAAATATGAGGTATTTGAAATATTGTACATCTTTGTGCATGATGTTAGAAGCGCTTCTGTAGTTCTAAAGTGAGAATAGACCACATAGACTTGAAAATCATAACCACCTAGAGAAGGGACGACTTCAAGAATATTTTTGATTGTGTCTATGAATCCACTGCTTGATGGACATTTGTAGAAGGTATAATCTGTTAAGTATCTGGGATTGTAAACTTGATATTCCCTCAGCGTAAAATATTTGAAAGGAGAATTAGGAAGGTAGTAGTCATGATGTGGCGTGATACTGGTGGACTTAGATAGAAAGTAGAGTTTCTGCAATTTGTAATCAATGGAATCGACATAGGCCTCAACAGATACCGAGAGATAGAGTCCCGGGAGAGAGGTGTTGACCTGGTATTCGAACTTGAGTATCGGATAATAATAAGAATGATCAGAAGTATTGCAAGAGAGTTCAAAGCCAGGAAAGCCACATTGATCTGACTGCAGCTGCTTATCTTTATTCTGAAAATTCCGATGGAAGGGGAATCGAATATCGGGTCCGTGGTGGTGGCACCTTGTCACAATGCATTCATCATGTTCAAGTATCGCAACACCAAGTTTACTAATGAAACAACCTGCAAATACAAGCAACTTTAGTACATGAACAATAGCCATATTCAAGTTCCCGAACCTATACTTGCTTAGGCAAATCATATATGTGTTTCAGCTTATATTTTTATCCTATGTACAGGTTACTGGTTCTCTTTGGATGACATTCAGATTAAGCAGTGACGATCCAAAAATTAAAGGGCTAAAAATATTTGCTAGACTCTAGCAGTTGACTACGTCACTCCGTGCCTGGTCGTCGTGATGTGCACTGCAGGATACAATTTATTTACGAATTCTGAAAATAATTAAATTGATGTTGAGGTGTTCTTGACTTTATTTGAATTTCAATATATAAATATATTATTTTATATCAATATTTTAGTATAATAAAATATTTTCAATGTATTACTAATACATTATATTATTATATTTGTTAAAATTTAAACTCAAATCCTTCTCTTAGCATATATGTTAATATATTATTATAGAAAAATATGAGAGTTACCTTTATTATTATTAGAAAGAGTTCTCTTATTATATTTAGTTTCCTTTGATATAAATTAGTAATTGGCTATATAGACCATTGTAAAAAAATCAAGACTTGTGCATTCAAAATTGAATGAGAAGAAAGAGAACTTGAAATTATTTTATCATGACATCAGAGCCAGGTTAGATTATTTGCGAGATGAAGAAGAGAAGAAGTGAGGGAGAAAGCATTTTTCAAGAGAGAAAATAAAATTATATCGAGAGTGTTAGTAATTGCGCCATAGAGACAATTATTTTTATATTTTAAGGAAAATATTTTATTATTAAGGATTATTTTTTGTTGATTATTATTTATTTATTATGTTTTATTTACTGCGTAATAAATTGAAAGCATAATAAATGTCCTTGTAATTTTGATACATATTATTTATCTTTAAGTATGTGACTTAAAAATGAGATTATATGAATAATATCTTATTCCTAAAATTCCCTAGTCGAGTATTATTATTTAAGGACAATAATAATGCAATAAGACTAATATGTTTGTTGATAGATGATCACATCTCATTAGTCATAGGTATGGTAATGCTAAAGTCAAGAACATAAGTGCATGGCACTGGAATGACCCGTCATGAGATTCTACATGTTAATAAGTGTCATAAGTAATTCTCATTGTGATAATTGTGTTATGATCCTTTGATCTGAAATCATTATATTTCTATGCCAGAATTAATATACTTTGATTACATTAAAAGTTACCTTTGACCGGGTGATGATAAAAGTGGACATTGGGTATATTATGAATGGTATGAGAAATATGAATGATCTAGATGTGATTTAATCCTCCTAATTTTAGGAGTGATATTATTGGCCTCTTGTTTGAGTGAGACTATGAAATGCACAGCCGTGCTCAAATGTTGATTTAATTTTAATAGTCTACTTATCGATCAAGAAAATAAAGATTAAATTATGAAGAGGATGACACGAGACATGCCTTGAGTTTAATCTATAATATCAAGATTAAAGGGATTATATTACATGTAACATTATTCACGAAAAGCTTAATCGAATAACTGATTTTATTATTATTACTTGGGTAGCAATGATGTATTACTAGATGTCGCTCATTGTTTATAATTTTAATTAGATATTAAAATTGTTGCCAACATAATAATAACATACAGGGTCACACACAAAAAATGCTTAAAGGAGAAATACTTTAAATTATGAATTTAAATTAAATAAGTAATTTATTTTATTTATGATATTAATTAAGTATGACTTAATTAATTATATAAATAGAATAAATGAATTACTTAAACTAATTCCAAAATTAGTAATTAATTAATTAAATGAGACTTAATTAAATAATTTAGAATTTTAGATTAGTATTAATTATAATTAGATTATAATTAGAAAACTTATTCCTCTCTCTATATAATCTCTTTATGAGCTGATTTAATTATAGATATATTTTCTAAAACTCTAGCTGTTTTGAGAAAAGAGGAAGATAGAGAGAGAGAGAGAAGCAGTTTTCGGGTGCTAGTACACATTAATCCTTAGAGCGGGATACCGTAGAGCGTAGATCGCGAGAGCGGGATACGTAGTGAGAGCGGGATACGTGGTGATTAAACAAGCTTTGGACCTCCATTAATGAACTGTTAAAGCTTTTAAGATATTTGTTCTTTATCTCCGAATTAAATCTTTTATTTTTGCATGGATCCTGCGGAGGGTTTCGATTTATATTACGTTTTGTATTTATTTTTGCGTTTATTCCGCTGCGTTTGTGCCTCGAAACCCTTCAGAGAGTTTATTGAGAAAAAAAATCTTAAGAGTTTGTTAGATATGAAAAAAAGAAATATCAACGAGAGGTCGTGGGTATGAGATTGACCTACAAGAGTTTGTGGGTAGATTAAAAAAAGGAAAAAAAAATTGCGAGTAGTCGTGGATGTGAAAAAAAATCTTGTGAGAGTTTGTAGTTGTGATGATAAATAAAGAGATCATATGAATGATTTAGTGGCAGATGTAGACAATGACATTGATGAAGAAGTCGACAAAGAAGATGATGAAATTCGAAGAATTGGAGTTTTTTTGCGTACAAGTTAGGCATTCAAAATCTTTATGCTCCAATTTCAGGGAGGGTATTAAGAGATATATTAGATTTTTGCTGAAATTAAAATATTTTATAAGGATATTGATATGTTTCCATTATTAAGAGATATTATACTTGTTTGACCAAGTCTTGTAATCTATATATATTGAATTATTATGAATGAAAAAGATGAGGACATTGAGAATTTTATCATGGTATCAAGAGCCTAGGTTATTAGGTGTGACATGCAAGAGTTTGTAGGTGTGAGATCTACGAGAGTTCGTGGATGCGAGAAACAAAAAACCTCCAAGAGTTTGGGGATGTGAAAAAATGGCATATTCACGAGAGGTCGTGGATATGAGAAGGGCCTACAAGAGTTTGTGGGTTGATTTCAAAAAGAAAAAAGAAAAGAAGCACAATATCGATGATGATGGATTTGTGGTGGGTTTGTAGAAGAGGGTGTCTCAAACCAACGACGATAAAAGTAGAGATTTTCAGAAGAATCATGACAAACAATAATGGTGGCAGTGATGACAAAGAAGGTGTCGAGGACAAAGATGATGAAGATAAGGATGAAGAATTGATCGTAACGAGAAAACTGATTCAAGTGGATGATTATGGTGATTAAAGCAGGTGATTCTGTTTTTTTAATTTTGACAAACTCTCGATTTTGAGTATCGTGAGTTTGAGGGGCAATGTTATCATATATGTTAACATATTATTATAGGAAAATATGAGATTATTATTAGAGAGAGTTTTCTTATTATATTTAGTTTACTTTGATATAGATTAGTAATTGGCTATATAGACCATTGTGATATTGTAAAAGAATAAGGTTTATGCCTTCAAAATTGAATGAGAAGAAAGAGAACTTGAGATTATTTTATCACATTCCTTAATAGAAAACAAATAAATATTATTATAGTTATTCTATTTTTATTTATAATGTTAGGAATCATGTTGTAAGATGATAACAAAGTACCTAGAATTGTAAGTTTGACATTAATTTTGTAACTAATCAATGGATATGTGTTCTATAAATATCCATTGACTAGGAAATTATTTATCAGTTGAAGTTGTTGTTAATCAACTGATAAAATAGAGTGTAACAATGATTTAGAATTTCTTTCTTTATCAATTGATTGTGATATGTCGATGGATGTTTTGATTTAATCAACTGATGTTTATTGGCTCTAATTGATAGCTCATCAACGGATGTGAAGAATGGCTGACAAAGTGTAAATATTTTAAGTCAGAATTATATCAAATGAAGTGATCAACGGATAAAGGAGTCAATGGATATGAGTGATTAATCGATGGATAAAAGGTCAACAAAAGTCAAATCAATGGATCTCCATTAACGGATAAAAACATCAAGACAATCAACGGATAAAAGACAATCAATGAATAAGGAAATCGATGGATACTCAAATATTCATTGATACATTAATTGATCAATGAATAACCTATTCATCGATGGATAAGCAAAGAAGACTCAACTGATAAACTTCACAGCATTTATCAATTGATCAAAGTTTCCCAAAACAGCTAAAGACAAATGAAAGGGATCTTTGCAGAAGTCTAAATCAATGGAAGACAGTTCTGTCAGGACTATGAAGACTTTCAAAGAAACACAGTCTTCAAGGAAAAGATCAAGACAAAGACTTGTCCAGAATAAGACAAAGGCCTATGAAAATTGTAAAAGAAATTACATTCTATTTTCGTGTAAACATTGTAAAATGTACTTTATGCATTTTATCAGTCGATAGGAAATAGAAATAGAGATGAGTTGCTATATATAGTTTAGTAGTTCATTTTTGTAGCAAGTAAGAAAAACTAGAGCAAGAAAGTAAATTAGAGAAAGAGAATCATTTGTAGTGCTTTGTCTTAGCTCAGTAGTTTTTATTTGCAAGCAGCTTGGTTCTTATACCAAAGATAATTTGAAAGCAAAAATATACACTAGCGGATAAACCAATTCACTAGTAATTTAAAAAGACTTGTTTTCAAATTGTTTATTTTTATTCTCCCAAATCTATTTTTCAATCAATTCTTCAAATTGTCAAACCTAATACTTAAACAAACTTGTATCCGCCAAAATTTGATAAAAGTTCTTAAGTTTGTATCCAACCCCCTTCTACAAACTTTTTGTACTAAAGGGAAATAACATATAAATTTAATCAAAATATTTTAGGAAGTATTAATTCTTACCTCTGAATTTTCCACATTTGAAACCAGGGAAACAATGGAGAATCACACAAATGGCCGACCATCCAATCAAGATGGATTAGAAGAAGAAAACACGATTAGAAATATCCCACGACCACTCGATTTTCGTATATATATATATATTTTCTAGTTCAGATATATTAATTTATTTTATGTAAAAATTTTAAGATTGAGCTGTATCAAGGTCAATTATAGTGTGTGTATATTTAATATGTTAAAATTTTAAATAAATTATAATTAAGCTAAGAAATTTCTTTGAATTTAGTTTATTAAAAAAATTATTCGCGAACAATTCATAAACATATTTTATCAAAAAATATTTAATCCAACTTTGGTATCTATATTTACTATGTTTCATATTAATTTAAAATTAAGCATATAAAGATCTTTAATTAACCAGACTATAATATCAATGAATTAAATTCCCAAAATTAATATTTTTAATTTTTACATTCTTAGCTGAATAAAGATAGTGTAATTTGCAAATATTTAATTGCATATTTCTTTTTCCTTAACTTATCTAACAAACAATTCTAAATAGTATATTGTAATTTAATTAGCAGTTGGATCATTTTTATTTTTTAAAAAAAACAGAACTTGTATTGCAAGATAATTTCATATTTGAGTTTAGTTTAGTAAATTATAGATCAATTTGATATAATGAAACTTGTTTTTTTTTTTGACATGAATATAATGAAACTTGTTTTGCTTTCAAAAGTTAAATTAAACCAATTTGGTTATATTTAAACATTATTAATTTATAATTATACAAATTTATTAATTCTTTCTTATAATAGATTTGTTAAAGTTTTCTATGATATTTAAAAAATTATATTATTTCAAATTATTAATTTATTAGTCAAAATTTAAGACTAAAGTTACGCGTGAGAAAACAATAAAAAGAAAGGATGAAAAAAATGAACAATCCCGATCACGGCCTTAATTATTGTTGCCGCGACTTTAACCTAAAAAAGATCGTGTCCAACTACGAGCTAAGCTGTGGCTGATAATCAACAAGCGGCGTACAGATATTACACAAGTTCAGTTCCGGATCTCTCGCGAATACATCGAGTCATTGAGTTGACTCTCAAGTCTTCACGCTTCTAATTTGAACTAACTTCATCCTATATCATTTTATTAGTATTTTTTAAAAAAAATAATGCATATTAAATATATTAGTTATATAATATTTTTTCGTATTATTATACTAATTTTATGTGTAATTGAAATAAAATTTATATTAAAAATAATAAAATAAATTTTATCTCGATGATGAAGCTTCATTATTGAATTGTACTCAAACTGATATGTTGCGTGATACTGGTGGACTTAGATAGAAAGTGGAGTTTCTGCAATTTGTAATCAATGAAAAAGACATAGGCCTCAACAGATAACGAGAGATAGAGTCCCGGGAGAGAGGTGTTGACCTGGTATTCGAACTTGATTATCGGATGATAATAATAAGAATGATCAGGAGTATTGCAAGAGATTTCAAAGCCAGGAAAGCCACATTGATCTGACTGCAGCTGCTTATCTTTATTCTGAAAATTCCGATGGAAGGGGAATCGAATATCGGGTCCGTGGTGGTGGCACCTTGTCACGATGCATTCATCATGTTCAAGTATCGCAACACCAAGTTTACTAATGAAACAACATGCAAATACAAGCACCTTTAGTACATGAACAATAGCCATATTCAAGTTCCCGAACCTATACTTGCTTAGGCTAATCATATATGTGTTTCAGCTTATATTTTTATCCTATGTACATGTTACTGGTTCTCTTTGGATGACATTCAGATTAAGCAGTGACGATCCAAAAATTAAAGGGCTAAAAATATTTGCTAGACTCTAGGAGTTGACTTCGTCACTCCGTCCCTGGTCGTCGTGATGTGCACTGCAGGATACAATTTATTTACGAATTCTGAAAATAATTAAATTGATGTTGAGGTGTTCTTGACTTTATTTGAATTTCAATATATAAATATATTATTTTATATCAATATTTTAGTATAATAAAATATTTTCGATGTATTACTAATACATTATATTATTATATTTGTTAAAATTTAAACTCGAATATATGTTAATATATTATTATAGAAAAATATGAGAGTTACCTTTATTATTATTAGATAGAGTTCTCTTATTATATTTAGTTTTCTTTGATATAGATTAGTAATTGGCTATATAGACTATTGTGATATTGTAAAAGAATCAAGATTTATGCCTTCAAAATTGAATGAGAAGAAAGAGTACTTGAGATTATTTTATCATGACATCAGAGCTAGGTTTGATTATTTGCGAGATGAAGGAGAAATCAATTTTCAAAAGAGAAAATAAAATTATATCGAGAGTTTATTGAGAAAAAAATCTTAAGAGTTTGTGAGATATGAAAAAAAAAAAGATATCCACGAGAGGTCGTGGGTATGAGATTGACCTACAAGAGTTTGTGGGTTGATTAAAAAAAGGGGAAAAAATCTGCAAGAGGTCGTGGATGTGAAACAAAAAATTCTTGTGAGAGTTCGTAATTGTGACGATAAATAAGAAGATCATATGAATGATTTAGTGGCAGACAGAGACAGTGACATTGATGAAGAAGGCGACAAAGAAGATGATGAAATTCGAAGAATTGAATTTTTTTTGCGTGCAAGTTGGGCATTCAAAATTTTCATGCTCCAACTTGAGAGAGGGTGTTAAGAGATATATTAGTGTATTGCTGAAATTAAAATATTTTATAAGGATATTGATATGTTTTTATTATTAAGAGATATTATACTTGTTGACCAAGTTTTGTAATCTATATATATTAAATTATTATGAATGAGAAATATGGGGACATTTAGAATGTTATCATGGTATCAATAGCCTAGGTTATTAGGTGTGACCTGCAAGAGTTTATAGGTGTGAGATCTACGAGAGTTCGTGGATGCGAGAAACAAAAATCATCCAAGAGTCTGGGGATATGAAAAAAATGAGATATTCACGAGAGGTCGTGGATTTGAGAACGGCCTACAAGAGTTTTTGGGTTGATTTCAAAAAAAAAAAAAAAAGAAGAAAAGAAGCGCAATATCGATGATAATGGATTTGTGGTGGGTTTGTAGAACAGGGTGTCTCAAACTAATAACGATAAAAGTAAAGATTTTTATAAGAATCCTATGAAAAACAATAATGGTGGCAACGATGACAAAGAAGGTGACGAGGACAAAGATGATGAAGATAAAGATGAAAAATTGATCGTAACGAGAAAATTGATTCAAGTGGGTGATTATGGTGATTGAAGACAAAGTCTCAATTTTGAGTATTGTGAGTTTGAGAGAGGATGTTAGCATATATGTTAATATATTATTATAGAAAAATATGAGAGTTACTTTTATTATTATTAGAGAGAGTTCTATTATTATATTTAGTTTCCTTTGATATAAATTAATAATTGATTATATAAACCATTGTGATATTGTAAAAAATCAAGACTTATGCCTTCAAAATTGAACGAGAAGAAAGAGAACTTGAGATTATTTTATCACCCTCCTTGATAGAAAACAAATAAATATTACTATAGTTATTCTATTTTTATTTATAAAATTAATCAAAATCTTTTAGGAAGTATTAGTTCTTACCTCTGAATTTTCCACATTTGAAACCAGGGAAACAATCGAGAATCACACAAATGCCCGACCATCCAATCAAGATGGATTAGAAGAAGAAAACACGATTAGAAATGTCCCACGACCACTCGATTTTTCGTATATATATTTTCTAGTTCACATATATTTATTCATTTTATGTAAAAAATTTAAGATTGAGCTGTATCGAGGTCAATTATAGTGTGTGTATATTTAATGTGTTAAAATTTTAAATAAATTATAATTAAGCTAAGAAATTTATTTGAATTTAGTTTATTAAAAAAATTATTCGTGAACAATTCATAAACATATTTTATCAAAACATATTTGACCCAACTTTGGTATATAAATTTACTATGTTTCATATTAATTTAAAATTAAGCATATAAAGATCTTTAATTAACCAGACTATAATATCAATAAATTAATTTCACAAAATTAATATTTTTAATTTTTACATTCTTAGCTTAATAAAGATAGTGTAATTTGCAAATATTTGAAAATAAGAAGCGGTCAATTAGTAATCCATATAACTATTTAATGGTCCAGAGTATTGAAATATTATTCGATAAATATTGAGGTGGTGATGATAAATATTATATCCTGCTATCTATTACTTATACATATGCCAGTAGTTTGGTACTAATGTAGTAATCGATGCATAATCCTCGGTAAATAATGATGTCTTCCTGGTTGCTAATCACTATTATAGCCTTGTTGTTATCTGCAGTCACCTGCAGCAGGCAGCTGGAAGCTCATAGTTCCTCATCGGATACTTCTAATTCAGTTTCTTCCTGTGGTAATATTGGTTATAACGTAAGCTGCCCTTTTTATTTCAAAGATCATCCACATACATGTCATAATTTCAGCTACGAACTCTCTTGCGAGAACAATCGCACTATTATACATGTTCCCTATTACTACTATTCCTATTACGACTTCTATGTGGAAGCTATCAATTATGTAAATTCGTCGGTTCGGATAATTGATTCAGGGCTAGCCAGAGATAACTATTCATGTTCCTCTATTCCACGCAATACTTTCTTTAATGGAGATAAATATGTTTACGGAAGGGGTATTATTTCTCCGATTGGGGAGTTGAATACGCCAATAACATATATAGACTGTCCAGCTCCTGTGATGAGTTCACGATCACGATATAAACCCACACCTCCATGCACATCATCAGTTAATTCGTCATACGTTGTGATTGGATATATGGATTCCTCCGAGGTGGAGAACAATTGCACGGTTCGGAAGTCAACTTGGGTGTCATCTGCTTGGCCTCATATTAATAAAACATCTTTCTTGGACATTCACAATATGTCTGCTTATGGGATCGAACTTCCATTTGTATACTTTTCCTGCCTCTCGTGTCCTGTTCCGCGATCGTCGTACTGTCGGGATGTCACTACTACGGTGTACCATTACTGCAGTAGCCGCCAGAGTATGTATCATCATTAACTGTATTTCAATTTAACTTAGTTAGGACCCTGGGATTCACGTCATATGAGGCTGCACTCGCTCAAATTATACGACTAGTAGCTTTCATTATTGTAATCATAATAGTTGGCAAATTGTATTTTTTAAGTTTGCTGAACAGCTTTGCATCTCCTGTAGGCATATGGTTCGAGATTGTTGCATATACTTGTGGTGAGCAATTCAATGATTAATTTCGTGTACTCTACTAAAAATCAATAATCTTTTAATTTGAGTTGTGTTTAACATGTTTTCGCTGTTTTCTGCATTCTTATCATTGCGCGCGGCCATACAGGAATTGCAGCCATCCTGGGTAAGATCTTAAACTGGGTCAAACAATTCCCTTTCCTTTTAATTCAGCTGAGAATTGAAAGACTCAAAATAGTTAGATCAAACCTATCAATGAATATTCAAAAATTTTAATTAATTGCTGATACTCTGATAATTCAAAAATAGTTGGAATTGGAAAGTTATAAAACTTGTGCCAGCGCGACTCATGTTCATGATGAGTTGTTCTGTAGTTGGCAATAACTAAACTGAAAAAAATAAAAAAAGTTATAAAACTTGTAGCCCGTCGGCTTCCGCCCCTATATATTATTATATATAAATTATATAAAATATACTATTTATTTTCTTATAAATTTTAACAATATTTGTGAAAATATTTGTTAAAATTTAGTAAGGTTTTGCATATTATATTTAATAATAACAAATAATCTTTTAATGTGAGTTGTGTTTAACATGTTTTCGCTGTTTTCTGCATTCTTATCATTGCGCGCGGCCACACAGGAATTGCAGCCATCCTGGGTAAGATCTTAAACTGGGTCAAACAATTCCCTTTATTTTAATTCAGCTGAGAATTGAAAGACTCAAAATAGTTAGATCAAACCTATCAATGAATATTCAAAAAATTTAATTAATTGCTGATACTCTGATAATAATTCAAAAATAGTTGGAAAGTTATCAAACTTGTGCCAGCGCCATTCAAACCGAATATAGAATTACAATAAAATACCAGTAAAAAAGGGTTTGCTTTTTGAAGTTCGCCTTTGCTTTAATATAATAATATCGAGTAAAGAGCACTTCGTGTACTCGCAGTTTGTGTGTCAGACCACTTGGGATACCACACTTCAAAAAGTATGACGCGCTATACTGCACTTCTTAACGCCTTAGCACTTTGCTGTTTTCCGTTAAATTAGACTAACGCCGTCAGTTTTTTTGTTTTGGAGAAGAAGATGTTCTTCGTGTTCTTGAAGATCAAAACAACTTTTGAAGATGATTCTGAACTTAGTTTTCTTCGTATGAGTAACCAAATTGAATCCCATGTGTTGAAGTACATGACTACGTGCTCCGTCTTCGTTAGAAATTGCTTGATTTGTAATTCATGATTTTCGGGTTATATTTGAATTTCTTATTTATTTTTCCGTTGATTTGTTGCATAAACTAATTACATGGTTACGTAGATCGGTGAAAGGACATGCTAGTGATATTTTTTGTTTGTGTTTATGGGTTGTTTTTGGAGCTCGTCGGAAAATTAATTTTCCGGTAAAGCTCGTCGGATTTCTTCAATTTACGGCCACATGGTTGCTTGTTTGTATGTATAATTGTTATATACGTACTCCTGGCAAGGCTAGCGTTATTTTGGTATAAAAATTGACAAGCTTTGTTTGTGTTTTGTTTTGCCGTCGTTCAAGGTCACCGGAGACGATGACGACGTTAGTCCAATTTAACGGAAAACATCAAAGTGCTAGGACGTCAAAAAGTGCAGTATAGCGCGTCGTACTTTTTGAAGTGTAGTATCCCAAGTGGTCTGACACACAAACTGCGGGTACACGAAGTGCTCTAATAATATCTGCTGAATAGTTTTGCTTGTTTGCCAGGCGGCTGGTTCTATATTTTAACGTGGTTACTGGTTGTTGTTTTCGCTTCTCCATATAATCACGTTAGCTCCTATCCAAGTAAGAGTTCAAACTTGAGTCTTTTGTTATAGTACTATACATTCAAATTATTACATTAATTGGTATATATATATATATATATATATATATATATATATATATATATATATTAATTTCAACCTTTTGATTCTTTAATCCGGAATCTTCTAGCCAAATCTTGGTATTCCTGCTTCCATACAGACCACTTCAAACTCGTCTTGAATTACCCAAAACCAACATTTAGTAGATTGTTTAATTTATATTTAAAAATATTATTATTTATTAAAAATAATTTATAAATTTAAAAAAAAAAATTGATTTTAATTCAAAATGGATTCTGATGAAATCGATATAAAGTCTCATAAATTTGGATAAAATCTAGACGGATGAAATTAGCATAAAATATAAAATAAGTTCGATAAGTAAACTACTAAACATAATTAATGAATTCAATTAACATAAAATATATAAACATAATAATTTCGGAAACATATTATAAATAATACGAAATTTAGTTATTATAATATTTGAAGTTATATTCATATATTTAGTTTATAAATTTAATTTTTTTTGTCAAGAGTTTAAAGCGTGAAGATCTATTTTCATGGAGATTAAATAGGATCTTTAATTGTATGAGCTTATCTATTATATACTCTCTCTGTCCCAACCAATTCTTTACACTTTCTTTTTTGGGACGTCCCACCCAATTCTTTACATTACTAAAAATAGTAACTTTTAACAATAAAATATATTATTACATCCACTACTTCACTCCACTTTTTCAACACTTTACACTATTACACCCACTACTTCATTTATTTTAACAATATTACACACACTATCTTTAATCTCCGTGCCCGGACCAAATGTAAACAATTGGCCGGGACGGAGGGAGTATATGATTATATATTATATTAGAGCTCAAATATGATTTATCCAAACATATATTTATATTCAAACTCGTTTTCCTATTTATTAGGAGTTGGATTTTATTTCAAAGTCTTATCTTTTTAAACCAACTGTTATCAAGCATTTAAACTTATATTGAGGCAGTCTTTAAACGTTTATTTTATCTTCAACAAACCTCAATATTCGTAGTTTTTAATACTGGTCGTTTGAATTAGCCTAACCAATTTGAACGTTGTAATTACAACGTTAGTTTGACTTTGTTAATTTGAATGTAGTGTTCATATAAATACTAAGTGTGTTTTGATTTTATCTTCACCAAGTGAAGGACGTTCTGAATTGCTAAAAATATATACACACATTTTCTCAAGCTCAAATTTTTCTTAGCTAATATCTTTCGAGCTCTAGTGTTTTATATATTTATATATATACGTGATAGAGCTTATAGTTTGAGTTGTAATTCATTAACTTGTGTTATTCGTTGTAATTGTTTGTGGCTGGATTGCTAGGCTTGTGAAACGGGGTTCAAGGGAACTAGAGCCTAGAGAATGTTGTACTAGGGTAGTATAGTGCTTAGAGGATAGATTAGTTCAAGGAACAAGTATTTCAGCAAGATAGAATCAGCTACAAGGGATGAAGGGAGGAATATTATTGTAATCTTGTAATTAGTTGTTCATTGATTAATAATATTCTCTCTTACCAGTTGGTAGGGGACCAGGACGTAGACCATAGGGGATTAGGAGTCGAACCTGGCTAAAAGATCTGGTGTAATTTACTTTTCTATACTGCATTGCATATAGTAGCTAGCTGATAGTGTATTGAAATTGAACTTAGCTAGCTGACAGATTAATAACTTGGTAATATTTAAAATCGGTCATTGTTAGCCATAACACCTATTCACCCCCTATAGGTGTGTATTTTCAGCGCTACCCACCAGCACGAGGAACAAACTTAAAACGGAATCGATGCCAAGCTTATCGACCTAATCCTTCATCTTCAAAATGATTACTCAACTGCTCAGCCTCTATAAACCTTATAAACCCTCTCGCCAAGGGCTAAAAAATCAAGAAGCTCATCCCTCGATGCCCTTGCCGGCTAAAGGAATGCTTTGAGCTCACAATTTCAAAAGAACTGAATTTTATCTCATTTATTGAGGGGCTTACCCTGATTAGGGTATCAAATGTCGAATATTTAATAACAAATAATATATTGTTTTTAAGTTATAAAGTATTAAATTATTATATAAATAAATTATAAAAATGTATGCTATTTTAGCATAATTAAAATTTTTAACAACAAATAAACTGTCCTACAAAACTTGAAAAGATCGTCCATGGACTTTTTTATTTGATTTTTGATTTTTAAAGTTAACATTTGCTTTTTAAGTTTGGTGAATGGTTTTGTCTGTGGCAGGCGATTGGTTCTACATTTTGACGTGGCTTCGGGTTCAGGACCTGGGTGAGCATTCCCACTTTTGCCGGCTCTGTTCCACTCCAAACATCTTTTAAAACATCCTCATTTCAGCCCCGTCCTCATCCCTGAAATTATATTAAAATTAACTATATTTAAAATTATTTTTACATTTTGTTTATCATTTAAAAATTTCCTATATCTCAATTATTTTTATTATTTATTTTCTCTTTATTTAATTTATCATTTTAATTATTAAATTTTATTTTGTTATATATTAAAAATGAATAGTAAAAATCTAAATATGAGGATTTAATTTTAAAATTTTAAATTACATTTGTTTTGGAGTTCTGGATGAGAAAAATATTTTAATAAAATTTTCCAAAGAATAGAAAATATGAATAAGAATAGGGACGAAATGGGGATGGGCTTGAGTACCCTTGATTGTGTTGTTGACCTAATTTTGTCATTTTCTGTCTTCTTTAATTGTGACCCTACAGCACGTGGGAGGAGCTATTTCTTTTACGGCTACCCGGGTAAGAGGTTAAACTTCAACCTTCTGTTGTAAATGCACGTAAGAGCATGTCGAAGAGATTTTTTATATAACTTAAAATCAAGGAATCAGGATTGAAATAGAGTTTCAAGAAATTTTTAGAAGCTTTTTATAATTTAACAACCTTTTCTCTCTCTTTTATTTTAAGAATCTACACATAGTTCTTAATTAATTTTATTAACAAAAAATGCATTCTTGATAAATCATTCATTATTTTTCCTCTCTTTCTACCATAACGGGTCTAAGTATCAATAAAAAATAAAATAGAGAAAAACATTATTAAAATTGATACTATTAACAATTTACTAATTTATTAAAAATTTTATTATTTATATCATATTTAAGAGTAAATTAGGAATTTACTAATTTAATAAAAATTTAATTATTTATATCATATTTAAGAGTAAATTAGGAAAATTTTGGAAAGACTCTAACATCTACCCTGTCATGGGTACTCGATGCAGAATTATATCTTAGTGCTAACGGGTTAAAGGATATTATTGAATCCGGAAAAACCTTAACTACCGAAACAAAATGCAAAAACTATTATATTCTTAAGACATCATATTTGCGAAGATTCAAAATCAGAATACCTAATAATCAAAAGTCCGCTCACTCTTTGGAATAATCTCAAAGATAGATTTGATCACAAAAAACTTGTCTATTTGTCATCGGCTCGATATGATTTGATTAATCTAAAGTTACAAGATTTTAAATTTGTTGCGGAATATAGTTCCATGTTATTCAAAACGAGTTCAAAACTAATTTAATGTGGTGAGAAAATTAATGATGCTGAAATGATTAAAAACAACTCTCTCGACCTTTCACCCCAACACTATGATTCTAGCACAACAGTACAAAGAACGAAATTTTTAAAAGTATAGCGAATTGATAGCTCTCCTTCTTGTGGCTGAAAAGAACAATTAGTTGTTGCTAAGAAATCATCATACACGTCCTACAGGTTCTGCCCAGTTACCTGAAGTACATAACACGTCATTCCACAAGAATAAACATGGGAAAAGGCATAGAGGAGGACGAGGTTATGGATGAAACCGTGGACGAGAAAATTTTCATGGTCGGTTTCAAAATCAATATAATTTTGGTCACCTGAAGTGACAGCGTGATGGTTATAACAACCTGGTACCCAAAAATGACAACTTGAAGTGTCAAATAAAATAAAGGCCCTATAATAAGAAGATGCTAGAGACGTTTGTCATAGATATGGGGCTGAAGGACATTGGGCTCGTACTTGCCTCACACCAAAACATCTTGTTGAGCTGTATCAATCATCTGAAAAGCCTAAAGGTAGAACGGTAGAAACCAACTTTTCTAATTTAGGTAATAATGTAATAACAAATTATAAAAATTTAGATGAACCCTTACATGTAACAGACACGGGTGCTAAACTTTATTACGGCCTAGATAATTAGTTTTTATTTATTTGTTTTATTTATAATATTTTATATGTTTCTGTTTTATGTATGTAAATATTTGTTTTAATGAAAATGTTGACTACTTTCATATATACAGTGTAGTATGAGAGAGATATGCATTATTGACTACGCGACCACTCACACTCACACAATTCTACAAAATCTGAAATATTTCTCATAGTTGACTAAAACAAATTCATATGTGTGGACGATTTCGGGTACATCAAACATAATAAAAGGTCTCGGGAAAACTAGTTTTCTTCTATCAAATGAGACACAAATTCATATACATAATGCCCTCTATGCTAGGATACATCAAACATATAAAAGGTCTCGGTAAATCTATAATGAATCTTCTGAGTTTTAAGGATATATAAACAAAATGCTATAACTCAAGTATATTTACAAAAACTCAATGTAATATATATGAATTATATATCAAATCAAAAAATTGCTAAGGACATATGAACATTGTTGGAGAAACAAGTGATTAACTATAATGAAAATATCTATAACTTTATGTGTGTGCCTTTTTGTTTTACCCAAAACCTCTATATATAACATTTCTAAAATAACCGACTCTTTAGACAATCCCTAATTGATGTCAAATTAATACTCATAATATCATATTAATATTCTAACAACCAATTATGACATTCAAATTTCAAAACTTAAAAAAAGAAAATATTGAAACAATATATAGCTTAATTAAAATAAAAAAAGAATAAATTTAAAAGATTTATCTAATCACCACTTTACCACAAATATTCTAAAAAGTCACACTTTAATTCAAATATATATCCAATAATTAAATAAATATTTATTTAATTAATAAAAAATGAAGATATTACAAACATAATATTGAATAATTTAAAAAATTATAATACTCAAGGATAATATTAAAAAGATTATAATATAGATATACTAATCCCGCGTACAATCCTGAAACAAACATGACCCCAGGGTTTTAAGGCACAATAATGTAAAACAACTCCAACAACAATTCTTATCTTGGTTATTTTATTATTATTATAATATTAAATTTAAACCTCGATCATCCATATTTAAGTAATATAAAATTGGGGGGAAATAAATACTTAATTAATAAAAATAAGATAAAGAATATTTCTACATTACTTAAAAATAAGGAATGAAATTGAAATGAATTCTATTAGGGAATTACTAACCTATTATTGAAGCATTATTTTTAATAAATTACTTATAATTTTAGGTAAACAACTCATATAAATAATATGTTAGAATTGCTCTTATTATTTAATATCTTAAATTAGTATTAAAACCTTCTTACAAACATGTAGATAAGTTCAACTGCAGGGAATTGAGACTTCTCGAGTCAAATTTTATATTTTTGTCTGTCTTAATTATATTTAGTCTTTTGCAGTAATATTCTTTTCCACGAGGTTTCTATGTGGAATAGCATTTCTTTGCGTATTTTGGGTACGTAAATTAAGGAGAAGACACATGTCGGCGTATGACAACATCGAAGACTTCCTCCAAGGTCAAAACAATCTGATGCCTATTAGATACAGTTATTCCCAAATTAAGAAATTCACCAACGGATTCAAACATAAACTGGGCCAAGGAGGCTTTGGTACTGTATATAAAGGTAGACTTCGTAGTGGCCTCGTCGTAGCTATTAAAATATTGACCAACTACAAGGCTAGCGGCCAAGATTTCATCAATGAAGTTGGTACAATTGGTAGGATCCATCATGTTAACATTGTGAGACTTGTTGGCTTTTGTGTTGATGGTTCAAAGCGTGCTCTCGTTTACGAGTACATGCCTAATGGTTCTCTTGATAAATACATTTTTGTTGACGGAGATGGAGATGGAAGTATAGGAGAAGGAACAACCACTTTGAGTTGTGAAAAGATTTATGAGATTTCATGCAAAGTGGCATGCGGTATTGAGTATTTACATCAAGGTTGTGACATGCAAATTTTACATTTTGATATCAAGCCTCATAATATTCTCCTCGATGACAACTTCAATCCAAAAATCTCTGATTTTGGCCTTGCAAAACTACGTGCTACTGATGATAGTATTGTGACTATGACTGCTGCAAGAGGAACAATGGGTTACATGGCTCCGGAATTATTTTACAAAAATATTGGAGGTGTTTCCTACAAGGCGGATGTTTATAGCTTTGGAATGTTGTTATTGGAGATGGCAGGTAAAAGGAAAAACTTGAATCCATTGACGGATCAAATGAGCCAAATTTACTTCCCTTCATGGATTTATGACCAAGTGAGCAAAGGGAAGGAGATTGAAATGGAAGATGCTACTGTTAATGAAAAGGATTTGGTTAAAAAGATGATTATTGTAGCAATGTGGTGTATACAATTGAAGCCAGCTGAGCGACCTGCAATGAACGAAGTTATTAATATGCTTGAAGGGGACCCCGAACTTCTGGGTATGCCACCCAAACCTTTAATTTGTCCAGAAGAGGCGCCAGCTGAGGATGCAGAATTTACTCCATCGTCTTCAAACTGATGCTGGGTGAACGAAATTCTGAATATAATCCCAAGAGAGTGATTAGCCTATTCGATCACTTGATTAATTTGTCAGACTACGAACTATTTGTTGGAAGCTTGTAATGCAAATAAGTGGTCACTCCTATTCGTCTAGTGCATGTTTTCCGGTTTTAACTTTATCAATCTGCATCTTATTTTTAATTTAACTCAAGTAGCAATTCATTTATATTGCATTTCAATTAAAGGTGTTTCATACAGAAAGCTGGTTCCTGAAATAGCGAACTAATTGGGTTGGGTCGAGATTTGACGAAAACCCGACCCAACCCTACCCATGTTCACCCCTAATTTTGGGTACGTAAATTAAGGAGAAGACACATGTCGGCGTATGACAACATCGAAGACTTCCTCCAAGGTCAAAACAATCTGATGCCTATTAGATACAGTTATTCCCAAATTAAGAAATTCACCAACGGATTCAAACATAAACTGGGCCAAGGAGGCTTTGGTACTGTATATAAAGGTAGACTTCGTAGTGGCCTCGTCGTAGCTATTAAAATATTGACCAACTACAAGGCTAGCGGCCAAGATTTCATCAATGAAGTTGGTACAATTGGTAGGATCCATCATGTTAACATTGTGAGACTTGTTGGCTTTTGTGTTGATGGTTCAAAGCGTGCTCTCGTTTACGAGTACATGCCTAATGGTTCTCTTGATAAATACATTTTCGAAGGAGGTGGAGAAGACACAACTACTTTGAGTTGTGAAAAAATTTACGAGATTTCCTGCAAAGTGGCATGTGGCATTGAGTATCTACATCGAGGCTGTGACGTGCAAATCTTGCATTTTGATATCAAGCCTCATAACATCCTCCTCGATGAAAATTTCGATCCAAAAATCTCCGATTTTGGTCTTGCAAAATTACGTGCTACTGATGATAGCATTGTGACTATGACTGCAGCTAGGGGAACAATGGGTTACATGGCTCCAGAATTATTTTACAAAAATATTGGAGGTGTTTCTCACAAGGCTGATGTTTATAGCTTCGGGATGTTGTTAATGGAAATGGCGGGAAAAAGAAGAAATTTGAATCCATTTGTGGATCAAACTAGCCAAATATACTTCCCCTCATGGATCTATGACCAAATTAGAGAAGGGAATGAAATAGAAATGGAAGATGCGTCGGAAAATGAGGAGTTGGTAAAGAAGATGATTGTTGTAGCCATGTGGTGTATACAAATGAAGCCAACTGAGCGTCCTTCAAAGAAAATATATAGCTTTCTTAACTTAAAAGAGTGAACTTGGAAGTTGGAATCTATCAATATCCCATATTACCACGGTGCTAGAGTATAAGTAATTTGCAAAAGAAAATGCTTCAACAAGACAATCTGCACAGTCATAATCAAGTTTCCCCGTACGCATATCATTTTTTAAAATTGGAAAGATATACATAAGCAAAGCCACATGTTTAAAATATATAGCATATTACCTCCGAAAGAGAAATTTATAATTGATTACAAAACCTAACGGTAGAATACATATATATACATAATACTATTAGCATAAACCAGTACTGCAGTATATAAGATAAAGTATTTAGAAAGAAGACTGAATCCCGGTCTTTTCTTATAGTATGCAGCATAATCTTGTTTAAAGTACTCAAGTGATATGTAGTCAGTAGTTCACTTAATGATAGTAGCTAGCAGCACATGGATAGTGAACTATCAATCTTGCATAGTGTTACAGTTACAGTACGGCATGGATTTAATGAGAAATTTAATTTAAAACTTTCATAAGGCTTCAGGTACAAGTAATTCCAATACAGAATAACTGGAAAATAGATATGAACTAATTGTTAATGAGCACATCTTTATCCCGTACACTGCTGAGCTTATATTGAAAAAAATTGGAAGGTCACATTATTTACCTATTACATTTTAGTAGACATCGTGAACTTGTTCTTTTTCACAGCTGGCTTGAGAATTTGGAAAGAGCGCATCAAATTTCCATCTATGCTCATCATTGCACCAGCATTATCAAATTCACCACAGTAATTTGGAGCAGAAAATATGGGGACAAGCTGCCTCTCAGCAAAGAATTCATAACCATCCTCCACAACCTGTATACAAACAATATATCAGTAACAAAAAAAAACAGATAGTTAGGGCAAATGAAAGTAGAAACATATAGGTAAACCTGATGAGCACGACAAACAAGGTCCAAGTCATGCTTTGCTAAGAACTCCGCCACCTTATCAGGGCCAAAGGTAAATGAAACTCCTCGATCATTCATTCCCCATCCCTTGACATCGCCACTTGGATCTGACCAGAGTAAATCACAAAGCAAACCCGTGTCTGGTATAGCAGTCGGCCGCGGTAAGTTTCTTATTTGATCCAGTTCACAAGATCAGGAGAAAGACCCCCATGCATGCATAATATTTTATCATCTATAAGAGCCGCTACTGGAAGACAATTAAAACAGTCGGTGAAGGCTTTCCATAGTTTCACACTAAAACGTCGCTTACATTCATCATAAAATCCATAAATCCTGTTGATAGAGGCACATTCATGGTTTCCCCTGAGAAGGAAAAAGTTTTCTGGATATTTGATTTTGTAAGCGAGCAAGAGGCATATAGTTTCCAAACTCTGCTTTCCACGATCTACATAATCTCCTAAAAAAAGATAATTTGCTTGAGGAGGAAAACCACCATATTCGAAGAGCCGTAATAAATCACTATACTGGCCATGAATATCCCCTGAGGTATAAACCACAAAGATTGCATAGTAAAGATACAGAGGCAACAGAAATTCAAAGAACCGAAAATGTTTTACAGAAAACCCGACATTTTCTCTAATGTTTAATCAGACAGCTGACACTTAACAGTTCCAAATACATAACTGGGTGTGGGTGTGTGGGTGTGTGTGTGAGAGAGAGTGTTTAAGGTGACGTACTTTCTTGAACAAAATACAAAACAAAACTAAATATCAGCCACGCTCTCTTGCAAATTTTAAGTATTGTGGTTTGAACTTCATTATATTCCACAAAATCATTAAGTTATAATCACAGAACATATTCGACAAAATTGTTGTAGTCATAAAATAGCATCATCGCGATAAATACTATGGCACACTACGTCTTAGAAAACCACCAGATGAATGAAAATAATTTGGCCAGGTTTGGTCAGGCGACATATCCTCATATGAAACTAACCAAAACATGCTTTGTTTTCGACTTTTCACTTTAGTATATTCTTATTCAGTTTTCCTTTTATCTAAAGCATTGATGGTTCTTATTGTATTCATGATTATTATAACTTGGGAAGTTATATTCAGGCGCACAGTTCTTAAGTGTGCAAGCATATGATAACATGTACTAATGGCACATAAAAATAGCATTTGATTCTGAGATACTGGTACTAGAGATTTTGGGATTAAAATTTTGGTCCAACGAACCAGCAAGATGTTGAGGTATAAAAGGAAATGGAGGATTTATTTCAGAGGCGTTGCATCCCCTGTCAAACAGTGTTGATAAAACTTCAACTTTTAAACCTATCTCCACCGTTGAGTACCATTGAACAACCACAGCCTCTAATGGCAACTACTCGTAACTTATATGCTACTCCCTCCGTCTCAAATTACTTGTCCATTTTGACTTTTAGGCGTAGTTTAAGGTGCATTGATCGCATAATTATATAATTTTTTTAAAAATATTTTCTTTTTGTGAATAAAAATTCAAATATTAAATTTTTATTCACAAAAAGAATTTTTTTTAAAATAATTTAAATAACTATGCAGCCAATGGATCTTAAATTACGCGTAAAAGTCAAAGTGGACAAATAATTTGAGACGGAGAGAGTAAATTACAGATTTATTGCAATCTAAATATATAGTTAAATTTTTGCCTTTTTAAATATGTTGAGTACACCCTGTCCCCACTACCTACATAATCAGCAGTTCAGCACCATCAAGGTATCATATATGATGTGCTGTTCTTTCATTCATGCAAAATAAACCAATGCTCTCTCATTTCCAATGAGGAATATGTGCATAAATGCAACACCATCTGCATCACACGCAAGAACAATACCAATTCGGCCTATCAACAGAGGTACACTATGTAAACATTGACAATAAATCGTAGAAAGTGAGATTATATAAATGTATCACCACAAAATAGCAACAGAAATGAACTGAAACATATACAAAAGACAGCAAAGATAATTAGGATTATATATTGTGTTTGAGCAAGACGATGCTGGAAGGCATGTCTACTTGACACTGTAATTATAAGATGAAATTTTTGAGGTACATCCCCTCATCTATTGGGTGCGGATATAATGCGATAAAGAAAATGTTTTTCAGAGGGCCCATGTCTAAAGAACTTTCCTAGTCACTTATAATCTTGTATCAATCACCAAATATTCAGAGTTTCTTATAAAGAATCTCTCTACCTGCACCTGCACACATCTCAGGTTGTGTGTGCCCCTTCAGCACCTTGTGAATTGACTTACTGATTTTGCTTTCACTGGTTTGGGAAAAATGAATTTAAGAGAGGTGTTACAACTGCATGAACAATTAAACATTGTCGACATATTGCACCAAATATATTGCTACTATACAAGTACTTACTCGGACTCAACCAATCATATACAAGTGTTAAAAAAAACGTTTGCATGAACAGGAATACATATTCCCAGATATAATAAAAACACTTTTAGAGATTATTTTTGCAGAGCATTGAACAAGGCACCTTGCTTCAATTCCGAGTCACTCTGATTCTGAAATAACTTCAAGCTCGTTGGCAAATGGCCTAGCAGATGCTGGTGCGAATGCATTTCTTGAACTTGTTGAGCTAAATGGATTTGGAGGCACGGCGGGGCAGTCTTCTCCTTCCAGCATTTGGATCACATGTTTCATTGAAGGTCTGTCTGCCGGATGCCAATTTACACACCACAGTCCTACAATTGTTAGCTTCCTTTCTCTCTTGCTATTAACTTCTTCCTCAATCCGACTTCTCCTCTCCTTCCCTTTCTCAAGCTGATGGAAAATCCACTCAGGGAAATATACTTCGCTGGTGTTTTCTGTTTCCACTGAAGTATGATTTCTTGCTCCTACCATTTCAAGCAACAACATTCCGAAGCTATACACATCTGACTTGGATGATACCTTTCCGAAATTCCTAGAGAACACTTCTGGAGCAATATAACCTACTGTCCCCCTAGCCATAGTCATGGAAACTACGCTTTGGCCTTTGGTACACAATTTTGCTAGACCAAAATCAGAGATTTTCGGATTAAAATTCTGGTCCAACAGGATGTTATGAGATTTAATATCGAAGTGTAGGATTCGTTGGGCGCACCCTTGGTGAAGATACTCGATTCCTTTGGCGATCCCTAAAGCAATTTCCTCCATCTTTTCCCAACCAAGGAACCTGTTTCTACGATTTTCTCTAGAATAGACAAACTTTTCCAGGGAATTGTTTGGTAGAAACTCATAAACAAGAGCTCGCCTACAGCCATCAGCACAATATCCAACCAAACGAACCACATTGACATGGTGGATTGAGCCGATAGTACTAACTTCATTTATAAAATCTTGTCCACTTCCTTTGGCATCAACCTTATCGTTCAAGATCTTAACTGCAACCGGAACATCATTTGAAAGTTGTCCCTTGAACACTGAACCATAACCTCCTTCCCCTAGTTTGACTTTAAAATAATTGCTTATCCGTTTTATATCAGCATAAGAGTATCTTGTGGGCTTAAGAGCTTTGTAGTCCTCCAGAAACATTTCGATCTTCTGCTGATAATTTTTCTTTTGCTTATACAAGTATATAGCATAACAAAAGGCTACAAGGATAAATGACAGGACTAAGATCCCTCCAACTATACCTACATAGTTAAAAAATTGACAAGAGTTTAAATCACTAGAAAATGATTGTCTAAATAAACAGAGAAATATTTGGTTTATAGCCAATTGGTCCAAATAATCTCACAATTTACCCAATCTTTGTGAAGACTTATCCTTTGAATGAACTATATTATAATCAAAGGAGTGCCGGATCAGTGGCATAAAAATATAATAGTTCTAGTCTAGAGTTCAATTCTCACTCCACCACCCACTCTATCTAAAAATATAATAACTATAAAGGAATATAGGAAAATTGACTATTTACCTGTTACCAGAAGTTTATGTGACGAGGGACCTGTAAATTAAAACACAAACCTTAATTCACTTGCAAGTCATAACTAGTAGTACCTGGTTACATAAATTTCTAGAAATTTTCTGTAAATTAAGAAAAATATACAAGGGACAAATGAGTGACCTTTGGGCTTGGGGAAGCACTGAGTGTCGGTAGTGCTGTTTGCTTTGAGTTTGCAGTACTGTCCTTTGCCTTCGCAATCCCTACAATTGGGTCGAGACCAAGACAATCCTCCCCCGAAATATGAGGTATGTGAAATATTGTACATCTTTGTGCATGATGTTAGAAGCGCTTCTGTAGTTCTAAAGTGAGAATAGACCACATAGACTTGAAAATCATAACCACCTAGAGAAGGGACGACTTCAAGAATATTTTTGATTGTGTCTATGGATCGACTGCTTGATGGACATTTGTAGAAGGTATAATCTGTTAAGTATCTGGGATTGTAAACTTGATATTCCCTCAGCGTAAAATATTTGAAAGGAGAATTAGGAAGGTAGTAGTCATGATGTTGCGTGATACTGGTGGACTTAGATAGAAAGTGAAGTTTCTGCAATTTGTAATCAATGGAATCGACATAGGCCTCAACAGATAACGAGAGATAGAGTCCCGGGAGAGAGGTGTTGACCTGGTATTCGAACTTGAGTATCGGATAATAATAAGAATGATGAGAAGTATTGCAAGAGAGTTCAAAGCCAGGAAAGCCACATTGATCTGACTGCAGCTGCTTATCTTTAATCTGAAAATTCGGATGGAAGGGGAATCGAATATGGGGTCCGTGGTGGTGGCACCTTGTCACAATGCATTCATCATGTTCAAGTATCGCAACACCAAGTTTACTAATGAAACTGTTAGAATGTAACAATCTGTATAAAGTGTGTGTGTATCTGTGTGCATATACAGAGATGATATGTGCAGAGTAAGCTACATGATAGAAGAAGAAGATAGTTTTTCATAGAGGAAAATGAATGTTACAACTGAATATCCAGATTAGTCTATGTTTATATCTAACAACTTTTTGTAACTAAGTGACAGCTCATTCTGTTGACTCTCCAGCTGTCCACGTTGACTTGTAGTGGCAACATCATATAGTGTAACATCCCCCCTCAAGTTGGAAGGAGAGAAGAGATTCATGACTCCCAACTTGGACAATAAGTAGTGCAACTGATAAGAAGGAAGAGCTTTGGTAAGTAGATCAGCTGGTTGTTCCTCAGAAGTAATATGATGAGTTTGGACCATCCCCTGTTGAATTTTCTGTCGAATAAAATGACAGTCAATTTCAATATGTTTAGTACGCTCATGAAACACCGGATTCGAAGCTAAATGCAAAGCAGACTTGCTATCACTGAACAAAGAAACCGGAGTTGAAACATGTAAACCAATAGACTTTAGTAGAGAAAGTAGCCACACAAGTTCACAACACGTATCAGCTAACGCCCTGTACTCAGATTCACTAGATGATCTAGACACCGTAATTTGTTTCTTACACTTCCATGAGATGAGACAAGAGCCCAACATAACACAATATCCAGTGAGTGAGGATCTTGTCAAAGGACAACCCCCCCAATCAGAGTCACAGAAAGCATGGAGGTCGAGCTTGTTGTTAACAGGAAAGAATAGTCCCTGGCCAGGTGTGGCCTTGAGGTAACGCACAACTTTGTAAGCAGCGTGAAGATGATCCTCGAGTGGAGAAGCAATGAATTGAGCTAATATATGGACAGGATAGCTCAAATCAGGACGTGTTATAGTGAGATAGATAAGTCTGCCCACTAACCGACGATACACCTTGATTTTAGTGTAAGGTAAAGGGATAGAAGTGGACTTGTGAAGTTTGTGATTTTGATCCATTGGGATAACAGATGGCTTAGCAGCCTGTAACCCAGTGTCCTTGATGACGTCAAGACAATATTTTCTTTGGTGTAAGTAAATGCCAGAATCAGACCTAGAAATTTCGAGTCCCAAGAAATACTTCATAAGTCCCAAGTCTTTGATATTAAACTGAGTGTGGAGAAACTGTTTGACCTGATGTACGAGAAGGGGAGACGACCCAGTAACAAGTAGGTCATCCACATATATTAGGACTGCAACAAAATTGTCCTCCTTACGCATAGTGTAAAGACTATGATCACATGGACATTGAACTAGTCCAAAAACAGATAGGGACGTGGTCAACTTAGAATACCAGCACCGTGGTGCTTGTCGTAAGCCATAGATAGATTTGCGTAGTTTGCAAACATAAGGATCTTCACTGGCTCTAATACCATGTTAGAATGTAACAATCTGTATAAAGTGTGTGTGTATCTGTGTCCATATACAGAGATGATATGTGCAGAGTAAGCTACATGATAGAAGAAGAAGATAGTTTTTCATAGAGGAAAATGAATGTTACAACTGAATATCCAGATTAGTCTATGTTTATATCTAACAACTTTTTGTAACTAAGTGACATCTCATTCTGTTGACTCTCCAGCTGTCCACGTTGACTTGTAGTGGCAACATCATATAGTGTAACAGAAACAACATGCAAATACAAGCAACTTTAGTACATGAACAATAGCCATATTCAAGTTCCCGAACCTATACTTGCTTAGGCAAATCATATATGTGTTTCAGCTTATATTTTTATCCTATGTACATGTTACTGGTTCTCTTTGGATGACATTCAGATTAATCAGTGACGATCCAAAAATTAAAGGGCTAAAAAAATTTGCTAGACTCTAGCAGTTGACTACGTCACTCCGTCCCTGGTCGTCGTGATGTACACTGCAGGATAAAATAATTAAATTGATGTTGAGGTGTCCTTGACTTTATTTGAATTTCAATATATAAATATATTATTTTATATCAATATTTTTGTATAATAAAATATTTTTGCTGTATTACTAATACATTATATTATTATATTTGTAAATAACTTATAACTTCATTCTTGGCTCGTTTAAACTTGAAAACAATTTATAGCTTCCTTCTTGACTCGTTTGTATATGGAAATAACATGGAAAATCTCGTAGGATCGTTCTTGACTCATTTAAATATGAAAACAATTCGTAACAATTTGAGGCTTCATTCTTGACTAGTTTGAACTTGAAAACCACTTATAACTTTATTCTTGACTCGTTTGAACTTAAAAACAAGTTATAGCTTCATTTTTGACTCTTTTGTACATGGAAATAACTTGTAAAATCTCGTAGAATCATTCTTGACTCATTTGAACAAGAAAACAATTCGTAACAATTTGAGGCTTCATTCTTGACTCGTTTGAACTTGAAAACAACTTATAACTTCATTCTTGACTCGTTTGTACATGGAAAGAACTTGAAAGAAATCCTAGTATCATTCTTGACTCATTTGAACATGAAAACAATTCGTAACAATTTGAGGTTTCATTCTTGACTTGTTTGCACTTGAAAACAACTTATAACTTCATTCTTGACTCATTTGTACATAAAAATAACTTATAAAAACTCGTAGGATCTTTCTTCACTCATTTGAACATGAAAACAATTCCTAACAATTTGAGACTTCATTCTTGACTCGTTTGAACTTGAAAACCACTTATAACTTTATTCTTGACTCGTTTGAACTTAAAAATAACTTATAGCTTTATTCTTGACTCGTTTGTATATGGATATAACTTGTAAAATCTCGTATGATTATTCTTGACTCATTTGATCATGAAAACAATTCATATATTTGTTTAGGCAAATCATATATTTGTTTCCGCTTGTATTTTTATCCTATGTACAGGTTACTAGTTCTCTTTGGATGACATTCAGATTAAGCAGTGACGATCCAAAAATTAAAGGGATAAAAATTTTTGCTAGACTCTAGCAGTTGACTACGTCACTCCGTCCCTGGTCGTCGTGATGTACACTGCAGGATAAAATAATTAAATTGATGTTGAGGTGTTCTTGACTTTATTTGAATTTCAATATATAAATATATTATTTTATATCAATATTTTAGTATAATAAAATATTTTCGATGTATTACTAATACATTATATTATTATATTTGTTAAAATTTAAACTCAAATCCTTTTGTTAACATATATGTTAATATATTATTATAAGAAAATATGAGAGTTACCTTTATTATTATTAGAGAGAGTTCTCTTATTATATTTAGTTTCCTTTGATATAAATTAGTAATTGGCTATATAGACCATTGTGATATTGTAAAAGAATCAAGGCTTATGTCTTCAAAATTGAATGAGAAAAAAGAGAATTTGAGATTATTTTATCATGGCATCAGAGCTCAGGTTAGATTATTTGCGAGATGAAGGAGAGAAGAAGTGAGGGAGAAAACAATTTTCAAGTGAGAAAAAAAAATTATATCGAGAGTTTATTAAGAAAACAATTTACCATGTTTCATATTAATTTAAAATTAAGCATATAAAGATCTTTAATTAACCAGACTATAATATCAATAAATTAATTTCACCAAATTAGTATTTTTAATTTTTACATTCTTAGCTTAATAAAGATAGTGTAATTTGCAAATATTTGAAAATAAGAACCGGTCAATTATTAATGGTCCAGAGTATTGAATTATTATTCTATCAATATTGAGGTGGTGATGATAAATATTATATCCTGCATATCTATTACTTATATATATATATATGCCAGTAGTTTGGTACTAATGTAGTGATCGATGCATAATCCTCGGCAAATGATGATGTCTTCCTGGTTGGTAATCACTATTATAGCCTTGTTGTTATCTGCAGTCACCTGCAGCAGGCAGCTGGAAGGTCATAGTTCCTCATCGGATACTTCTAATTCAGTTTCTTCCTGTGGTAATATTGGTTATAACGTAAGCTGCCCTTTTTATTTCAAACATCATCCACATACATGTCATAATTTCAGCTACAAACTCTCTTGCGAGAACAATCGTACTATTATACAAGGTACCTATTACTACTTCTATGTGGAAGCTATCAATTATGTAAATTCGTCGGTTCGGATAATTGATTCAGGGCTAGCCAGAGATAACTATTCATGTTCCTCTATTCCACTCAATACTTTATTTAATACTTATAAATATGTTTACGGAAGGGGTACTATTTCTCCGATTGGGGAGTTGAATACGCCAATAACATATATAGACTGTCCAGCTCCTGTGATGAGTTCACGATCACGATATAAACCCACACCTCCATGCACATCATCAGTTAATTCGTCATACGTTGTGATTGGATATATGGATTCCTCCGAGGTGGAGAACAATTGCACGGTTCGGGAGACAAGTTGGGTGTCATCTGCGTGGCCTCATATTAATAAAACATCTTTCTTGGACATTCACAATATGGCTGCTTATGGGATCGAACTTCCATTTGTATATTTTTCCTGCCTCGCGTGTCCTGTTCCGCGATCGTCGTACTGTCGGGCTGTCACTACTACGGTGGACCACTACTACTGCTACAACAGGGGTAAGATTCTTAATTAGGACCATCATTAACTGTATTTCAATTCAACTTAGTTAGGACCCTGGGATTCACGTCATATGAGGCTGCACTCGCTAAAATTATACGACTAGTAGCTTTCATTATTGTAATCATAATAGTTGGCAAATTGTATTTTTTAAGTTTGCTGAACAGCTTTGCATCTCCAGTAGGCATATGGCTCGAGATTGTTGCATTTACTTGTGGTGAGCAATTCAATGATTAATTTCGTGTACTCTACTAAAAATCAATAATCTTCTAATTTGAGTTGTGTTTAACATGTTTTCGCTGTTTTCTGCATTCTTATCATTGCGCGCGGCCACACAGTAATTGCAACTATGCTCCTGGGTAAGATCTTAAACTGGGTCAAACAATTCCCTTTCCTTTTAATTCAGCTGAGAATTGAAAGACTCAAAATAGTTAGATCAAACATATCATTGAATATTCAAAAATTTTAATTAATTGCTGATACTCTGATAATAATTCAAAAATAGTTGGAAAGTTATCAAACTTGTGCCAGCGCCATTCATGTTGATGATGACTAGTTCTTTAGTTGGCAATAACTAGTCCAATAATATAAGATTGATTTATTTATGAAAATTGAGGGTTAATCCGCAACGTCTTGAGGTGGTTCTCATTTTTATCAAACATATATTATATGCGTTGTGACTAATCATGTTATAGATTATAATTATGTTGGACACTATAGCTTCTTTAACTTGAAAAAATTAAAATGAACGTGCCTTAATTTATAAGGAAATGCAATAAATGGTTGCGCTAAAAAGGATCAAATATAAAACCGAATATGGAATTACAATAAAATACCAGTAAAAAAGGGTTTGCTTTTTGAAGTTCGCCTTTGCTTTAATGTCTGCTGAATAGTTTTGCTTGTTTGCCAGGCGGCTGGTTCTATATTTTAACGTGGTTACCGGCCGCTGCTTTATGGCTATACGTTCGCTACGGTCCAAGTAAGAGTTCAAACTTCAGTCTTTTGTTACGGTACTATACATTCAAATTATTACATTAATTGGTATATATATTAATTTCAACCTTTTGATTCTTTAATCCGGAATCTTCTAGCCATATCTTGTTATTCCTGCTTCCATTATCTCCACATTCCAATACTTTATGCTAGCATAAAGACCACTTCAAACTCGTCTTTAATTACCCAAAACCAACATTTACACATCTATGAGGACCACAAATCCAATTAGCGTTTGACTGAATATTATTTCCTTCTATAAAACCAGTAGTAATAGATAGTACATGAAAATTTTGTAATTTGTTTAGAGGGTATATTCAATTCAAATTTTAATAGATTTTAATTTATTAATAATAGTATATGGATTTTAAAATATTGTAGTCGATTTTAATTCAAGGTGGATTCTCATGAATTCGATCTCATAATCTTAAAAGCTTACTAAAAAAAGAACACCTGAACACTCAATAATTTTGCTCGACTCAGCCGCCTTAATTAATCAAATAGTGTTTTTTGCAGCATTATAAAATGATTAGATTTAGTCTTTTGCAGTAATATTCTTTTCCACGAGGTTTCTATGTGGAATAGCATTTCTTTGTGTATTTTGGGTACGTAAATTAAGGAGAAGACACATGTCGGCGTATGACAACATCGAAGACTTCCTCCAAGGTCAAAACAATCTGATGCCTATTAGATACAGTTATTCCCAAATTAAGAAATTCACCAACGGATTCAAACATAAACTGGGCCAAGGAGGCTTTGGTACTGTATATAAAGGTGGACTTCGTAGTGGCCTCGTCGTAGCTATTAAAATATTGAGCAACTACAAGGCTAGCGGCCAAGATTTCATCAATGAAGTTGGTACAATTGGTAGGATCCATCATGTTAACATTGTGAGACTTGTTGGCTTTTGTGTTGATGGTTCAAAGTGTGCTCTCATTTACGAGTACATGCCTAATGGTTCTCTTAATAAATACATTTTCGAAGGAGGTGGAGAAGACACAACTACTTTGAGTTGTGAAAAAATTTATGAGATTTCCTGCAAAGTGGCATGTGGCATTATCTACATCGAGGCTGTGACGTGCAAATCTTGCATTTTGATATCAAGCCTCATAACATCCTCCTCGATGAAAATTTCAATCCAAAAATCTCCGATTTTGGTCTTGCAAAATTACGTGCTACTGATGATAGCATTGTGACTATGACTGCAGCTAGGGGAACAATGGGTTACATGGCTCCAGAATTATTTTACAAAAATATTGGAGGTGTTTCTCACAAGGCTGATGTTTATAGCTTCGGGATGTTGTCAATGGAAATGGCTGGAAAAAGAAGAAATTTGAATCCATTTGTGGATCAAACTAGCCAAATATACTTCTCTTCATGGATCTATGACCAAATTAGAGAAGGGAATGAAATAGAAATGGAAGGTTCCCATACTCTTCTTCCTCTTCGTCATCAGATTCCTCCTAGCATTTGCCTTCAACTACAAATGTCCTACCTTGTTGCTTCTTGAGCAATGCATCATACTTTGCATTGAGTTCCTCATAGTTATAGTCATTTCTTCTCACTTGCTTTGGCTTTTTGCATTCAGTTGCAAAATGCTCCATCTCATTACAGTTGTATCTTATCTTTGATCTGTCCACCACACATGTCTTGTATCCACCTTTGCTACCTCCTCCAAGTTTTGATGTGCTTCCTTTGTTGAACTTGGAGCTTTGGGTTTGAAGGATCTATTCTTCTTGAATCTCAGGTTTGAGAACTTTCTTGCCATGTAGGCCATGGTTTTGTTTTCTATGTTGTCAAGTTAATCCAGGGTGTAGAACTCATCTTCACCACTATCCTTGAGTTCAAGAGTAACACTCTCATCCTCATCAGTGACCTCTTCAATATTGATCTGTTGTTGATGTTGAGATTCTTGAAACTGCAGTATTTTTGGATCCTGAGTCACTAGAGCATTTAAAGTGTTGGTCATCTTTCCTCTTTGGCCAGACTGAATAGCTCTCTTTTGTAACAATTCTAGCTCATAGGTTTTAAGAATGTCATACAAAGATTCAAGAGAAACTTTTGACATATCCATTCCTTCTCTTATGGCAGTAACTTTATGCTTCAGATGGTTAGGAAGTGTCAACATTAATTTCATGTTTACTTCTTTCTTATCATAGAACTTTCCATGCAGCTGCAAGTCGTTTATCAATCTATTGAATCTCTCAAAATCTCAGTCAACCCTTCATTTGTCTTGGCCATAAAAGCCTTATACTGAGACACCATGATTTATCTTTGGTTGTCTTTTACCTCTTCTGTTCCTTCACACAGTATCTCAATGGTTTTCCATATTTTTTTGGCACTTATGCAGTTGACAATGTTGTTGTACATAACATTGTCAAGTGCTTCAATAATTATGAACTGTAAACAATCATCCAAATATATTTTTTCTTTTTTTGTATCATTGTACTCTGAAACCTTTTTAGGAACCCAATGGGCAGGTATTGTCTCACCTTTCACTATGGTTTCAAGTACATATGATTGAGGGATAAAAAGACCATTTTCCAAAATACCAGGATAAAGTGGATTGACTGTTTTTATGAACAACATCATTTTTCAAAGGTGGGTATTTTTATACTCCTTACTTTCTGTGCACTCATCTTGGATCTTTTCTGGTTAGATATGTTAAACATGCCGCTCTAATACCAATTGTTAGTTAAGATGAGTGTTGTAGAAGGGGGGTTGAATGCAGCTTGATTAATTATGAAGGATTCTCGCTAACAACAAGAATGATAATTAACAAGTTAATGATGCAAATAAACTAAGCAGATAAAATGACAGGGTGTTTAAACTTCAAAAATTAATTTTATTAATTTTTGTTTTGCTATAACTGTCTGAAAAATAATTACAGCTTCGATAGATACAATAACAATGAGTTTGTTAATATTTCTATACTTGAGAAATTCTAGCTCAGTTTCATTTTTGAAAGTACTTGTGAGATATGTGTACTTATACTGAAACACATATCCCAATTACAAGTGTATTTTCCCTTGAAACACATATCTCAATTATAAGTGTACTTTCCCTTGTTCCTAGAACAAAGCTTGAAATAGAAACTTTGTTTTTTCTATTCAAATTTGTCTTCATTCCATTTGTAGATAAAGCAGCTCTGAGATATGTAGAAATCTTTGACTCTTTAAGCACGCTTTACCTTTTGCTTGAATGATCCCAAATTGCAGTAGTAGACTTGACAGACTAGATAGTAATGTCAAAATCATTCCTTGTATTTTCACTATCTAGTATGCTACCTGAAACAGACTGTCAGCTTCACTAAAAGTGTACTGTCAACTTTTAGCTCCTCTATGGTGACAGTATCTTTGGCTCCGCATACATTGCTGTCAAACTAGATAATCCATGAAACATACTGTCTCTAAAGCTATTGTCAACTATCTCCGCCAATGTTACTGTCAACTACTCCGTCAAAGTTGTTGTTAGTAAAACTTGTTGTCTTTAATTTTTCATTATCTGTCAAGTTTACTGTCAATGGAATAGTTGTTGTCAGTAATACGTGATGTCTTCAAATCTTCATTCTCCGCCAAGTTTACTGTCAATGGAATAGTTGTTGTCGTATATTTCAATTGTGCTGTCACTTGTAATGTACTGTCATAGGCTTGAGTACTTGAAATGTTGTTGTCTGAGTTTTGAATCATATTGTGCATGAACACTTAGTGAGCTTCTACTACATGACTCATATTTATTCTTTTGTACAAGACAGTGACTTTCAAATGTACTGTCACATAACTAATGTTGGGTTCCGAGGCATAAAACGCAGCGGATTAAACGTAAATATAACGAAAAATTTCGGAACCCTAACGCAGGATCATGTATAAGATTGACAGATTATGGTGAAACGGAATCATACCTTTGTCTGGTCTTGACTTACACGAACTCAACGGAGATCCTAGCTTTCACGACTTGTGTCTTCCTCTTGAAAGCACCTCTATGGTATCCACACGAGCACCTTCAAGAACGTCTCACGATCTTGATTACGGAATGGATGTACTAGCCTCCTTTGATGATTTCGAATTCTGCCTCTGCCTTTTCTCTCTGCTTTTGCTGCTGCTAGGGTTCGTTTTTTATTATTAAAAACTTAATACCTATTAACCCTACATTATCTATTTATAATGGTTGGTTAATAGGCTCATAATAGCAACCCATAACAGCAAAACCTAACCCATATAGGTTTAGGATTAAATAATAAAACCGAATTTTATTATTTAATTAATAACTAAGTCACACTTAATTATTAAGGGCAGAATTCAAATTCGAATTCGAATTTATATTATTTTAATTAATTAAGTCTCACTTAATTAATATAATAAAATTCAAATAATCATCAATTAATTTAAATCTATAATTTAAATTAACTATTCCTCTAAGTACTCTATGTGTGTGACCCTATAGGCTATTATTTAATTAGCAATAATTTTATTCTCCAATAAAATTATAAACAATGAGCGGTATCTAGTAATACATCATTGCTACCCAATTAAATAATAATTAAATCATGATTCGATAAAACCTTTCGTGATTAATGTTTCCGTGTAATATAATCTCTTTAACCATATATATATTATAGATTAAACTCAAGGCATGAATTTAGTCATCCTCTTCAACATTTAATCCGGGTTTACTTGATCCATGAGTAGACTATGAAAAACAAATCATTATTTGAGCATGGCCATGCATTTTATAGTCTCACTCAATCAAGAGGCCAATAATATCTCTCCTAATTATAGGAGGGTTAAATCCTTTATCTATCATTCATATTTCTCATACGACTCATGATATACCCGATGTCCACTTTTATCATCACCCGGTCAAAAGTGACTTTTAATGTAGTCAAAGTATATTAATCCTCATACAGAAATATAATGATCTCAAGTCGAAGGATCATTACACCATTATCACTGTGAGTCTTTCTTATGACTTTATTAAACATGAAGAATCTCACTATGGGTCTGTCCAGTACCATGTACTCCTGCATGTACCTATGTGTTGACTTTAGTATCCCCATACTTATAACCAATGAGATGTGGTTATCTGTCAAATAACATACTAGTCTATTTATGTATTATTATTGTCCTATAATAATAATACTCGACTAGGGACATTTAAGAATATGATCTATTATATAATCTCAAGTTCAAGTCATGTACTAAACTATACAATGTGTATCATGATTCTAAGGACATTTATTATGCTAACAAATATATCACAGTATTTAAAGTCATAATAAATACGTTTATTGAATAATCAAATGACATAAAGGTCTATTAAAAGAAACATTGTATTGCCTCTAGGGCACCTACACTAACAACTAATACTTGTTGAGTGTACTGTCTACAAATGACTACTAATTATACTGTCAATATACATATGACAATATGTTTTACTTAGCATATTAATCTTAAACTAAGTACATTAGTTAATTACACCACAATCCCTAACAGATATATACATTATTGATTGTGCGACCACTCACATAATTCTACAAAATCCGAAATATTTCTCACAATTTGTTAACTGAAATGAGTGTTGCAGAAGGGGGAGTTGAATGCAACTTGCTAAATTATCACCAATCTTGCTAACAACAACAATAAGTGATAATACCAAGTTATGAAAACAAACAACAATAAGCAAATCAAGGACACAAGGTGTTTTACTTCAAAAATTAATTTTATTAATTTTTGTTGCTACAACTGACTGGAAGATGTTTCCAGCTTCAATAGATTCAATAACAGTAGAATGCTAAAGTTTCTATGATTGAGAAAAGTTAAGCTCAGTTGTGTGTAATGTTAGGGAAAGTGTTTGTGAGATATGTGTATTTATATTAAAACACATACCTCACTTACAAGTGTATTTTCCCTTATTTCCTGGACAATTGTTGAAATATGAATTTTATTTTTTCTTCTTAAATCTGTCTTCATTCCATTTGTAGATAAAGTTGCTCTGAGACGATTTGACATTCTTGACTCCATGAGCACGCTTCATCTTTTTGCTTACTTTATCTCAAGTTGTAGTAATAGTCTTGACATATTAGGTAGAGTTGTCAAGATCAATCAGTGAATGAACTTTACCTAGTCTGCTTCTTGAAACAGACTGTCAGCTTCTAAAAGGTTACTGTAAACCTTTAGCTTCTCTTTGGTGACAATATCTTCTACTCCGCATATGTTGCTGTCAATCCTGACATTCTTCTAAAACATACTGTCGTCCAAAGTTACTGTCAAGTATCCCGCCAAACATGCTGTCGACTATCCTGCCAAACATGCTGTCGACTATCCTGCTAAACATGCTGTCAACTATCCCCGCCAAAACTACCATCAGAAAACTTGTTATCTTTGATTCTTCAGTCTCCGCCAAGTTTGCTGTCAAGGAATAGTTGCTGTCAGTAAAACTTGCTGTCTTAGAGTCTTCATTTTCCGCTAAGTTTACTGTCACGGAATAGTTGCTGTCATATGTTCTAAAAGGTGCTGTCACTTGAATATGCTGTCGTAGGCTTAACTTTGTAGAATGTTACTGTTATAGATTTGATCCATGCCGTGCATGAACAATTTGTGAACTTCTACTTCATAGATCTTTTATTATGTTTGTACAAGACAGTAATTATTGATACTTACTGTCATCTACTTGACTTCTTGATTATTCTAATACAAGTGACTTTTAAAACATACTGTCAATGTGTATATGACAGTATGTTTTACTTAGTTATTATTTAAATAAACTAAGTAATTATTAGTTGATTACATTGATAATATCACAATCTCTAACAATCTCCCCTAATTTATTTTTATGATAAATAAAGACAAATTTAAAGAAAATTGCAGATGATAACTCAACTAATAAAAAATAGAAGTGTTTGTACAGAAAATAAATGAAATTACAAGTACAATCCTATCTCAAGTTTAGCTCCTCTAGACTGAGCAAATCTTCAACTTTGACTTGAGCTTCGTTTTCACTTCTTGTCTGCTGTCATCCTTCCATACAACCATTCAAGAGCTTTCAGTTCCTTCTTCTCCTCATTTGACTTGGCATGATCAGAGACACAATCTATGACTAGCTTCACCATCTTGTAAGAAAGATCCTTCAACTCCCTGTAGGTGTATTAGTTCTCAGTTGGCCCTTTGGATATGCATAGAAACTTCATTCCAAACATGTCTTTGACAAATCTTTCTTTTGTAGAAGAGTAGACCTGCTTCACCCTGAGTTTGTCTATGGCTTCATCATCTTCTTCTCTTGACTCAATAATATCTCAGACCATCTTGCTTAAGTCTCTTTCAAATTCTAGGAATGACCCTGTTGTCAGTCTGAAGATCTTCCTCAAGTTTTCATTGTTGAGCACCATGAAATTGACAGCCTCCACTTCAATGCTATCAATAATGATTCTCAAGGGCCCAAAAAGGACTGGAGAAACATAGTTAGGCTTTTTAGAGAATTGATCATTCAGCATTGCATGCTTCATGTCAATCTCAGCCTCCTTGATTCTTTTTGAAATATTCTCCACCTTCAACTTCACTCTCAAATTTCTTCCTCTTCTCCTTTTCTTCATTTTCCTTAGAGTCACATATCTGTATAGCTTTTGATTTAATGTCAAACACCTCAAAGTTAGTTATTTTGAGAAGTTGTACCTTGATCAGTTTGACTATCTCAGGATCCTTCTCAACAAAGATCTTCAAATCTTCAAATGTAATTTCCTCAGCAGATTCACTAGAGTTATAAAATATTATTCTTTCAGGATTGCTTAGAAGACATTGTTGAGTCTTCTCATACTCCATTTTCTTTTTATACTCCTGCTGTTCCATGGTTGATATGATTCTCTGAAGCTTTTGAATGAATCCTTGCTCTTCAGGATATGGGAGTTTTTGAAGTTGCTCCATTAGCTTTATCAAGAGTTCAGTATGTTTGTCTTGTAAGGAATCCATATTCCAGAATTCCTTGACTCCATCTTCATTCTCAAACAAGACCCCACCTGAGTATACCACTTCTTTAGGTTCTTCATCTTACAAGAAATCCAAGGGATGAGGTTTATAGGAGTCCATTAGCTCCATGAATTTTCTGATCAGAATTCCCTTGAACAACTGAGTTCTAATACCTTGACCCTTGATGATTAGTAACATTCTTCTCACCATGAAGTAAGTTGCTTCTTTTAGATCAATCCCAAGGCTTCAACATTTCCAATAGCATAAGAGATGTTTATTTTGCTTAAAGTATTGAACTCAGACCACTCAACATCAACCTTAGTGATTAATTCTGACTTGAACTCATCTAAGTTGTTGATGGTAGGTCTTCTGATATCAAGAACTTCTGCATGCAATTTCTCAATTGTCAGCTTCCAACTGCTTCTACTTGGCTTCTTTCTTGAGTGAGGTTTTGGTCTTTCTGCCCTTGTCTTTGTGTGTTTCTTAGATATAGAATTTTTTCTTGATAGTACCTTTTCCTTCACTTTTTTTGACAGTGACTCTTGAGAAGTTACTGTCACATCAGGCTCGATAGTAGGTTATGTGACAGCAGGTTCTGTGACAGTAGGTTCACTCTTATCACTCCTGACAGCATCTTTTTCATCATTTTCAAATCCAAGTATTACTGTCTTCAAAACCTTTCCTTCAACACCATCTTTATACTCATTCTCATCCTTCTCCTTATCTTCCTCCACCTGATTTCTAGTTCCAGATGATCCTTCACCAATGTTGTGTTGGCTGGAACTACCTGTACCTCTATCAGGCTTTTCTTCATCATCTCCATCTTTTTTCTCATGTGTCTTCTTCACATTCTTTCTCAATTTCAACTCTTCAAGTCTTCTCAATTCTCCTTCTAACACCCTTAATACTTCAACTCTTTCTTCATTGATGGAAATCTGCTTGAAATGGTCAAAATCTTCTTTAACAGATTTAGGCCTACACATGCTCACATTTTCAAGATTCATAGATCTGTATTTTCCATCTGTAGAGCTACTGAATTTGATGCCCAATGGATCATGAGTTATTTCTGGCAATTTCTCAACAACCAGCTTCTGCAATGTCCTCTTCAAGTTTTCATTGAGCCATGACTTATCTGTTTTGATTTTGAGTTTGATTGCTTCTATGACTGCAATCTCTTGTCTACTCAGATAGGCCATGCTCACACACCAACTGAAACCTCCTTCAGTTTTGACAGAGATTACCCACTTATTGCTTTTAGACACCATAATAGCTGCTCCTATTGTTGACTGTCTCATTGAATCAGAAAATTTCTTGGGGTCTTTGTTAGACGAGGCTCTTAAATCATTGATTCTCTTGTTAAACTTGGCATCCTCAAAGTTTCTACTATTTTCATTTTCATCTACCATCAGAATTGCAGCCTATTCATCATCAAAATCTTCTCTTTCTACTATTATCAAGTCATCACTCCCATCTTGAAAGAGCTTCTCTTTTCCTTTTCCTGCTACATGAACCAGAGAATCCTTCTTCACTGCACCTTCTTTTATCACCACACCTTTCTCCTTAGGTCTCTTCACCTTATCACCACCATGTGTGGGTTCAGGTTGAGTGTGTTCAACCTGTTGTGCAGACTCTTTACAAGATACCATGGGAGACTGACCAATTTCAATAGATGTCCCCTGTTGAGAGGAGACATCCAGAGATGTGTTGTGATCCCTATAAAGATCTGTGCCCTTTTGAGAGGACAAAGTCTGGCTTACAAAGGTTGATACCCTTGCCTTCTTTCTCCTAGGCTCACCAGGGCCCTCTGTGGGTTCTGTGGACTTACTACCAACCTTATTTGCTGCATCTAGTGCAGTTTCACCATCTATCTGTGAAAAGGCTTCTATCCTAGGTTGAGTGGTTCTCATCCTTTTAGAAATCTGGTCCTTTTGAGAGGAACCAGACCCTTGGCTAATATTTTTAGTGACTCTAGAAGGTCGGACTCCTTCATAAGGTTTAGAGTGTGGGTTAGGAATGGAGAGGTCAACACCATTCTCATCACTCAATAAAAATACATGGCAGTCCCCAATAATTTTTAAATTCAATCTATTAATAGTAGAAAGCATGAAATCAGTTATAAACAAACTCAATTCAGTGTTAAGTGATTTACTGGTTAACAAAGAATGAGTATTTTTCTTTAAAGTTGGGGACTCCATGCATTGAACACTAGCTAAATTAATTATGCCTACAACAGAGTTAATTATAAGCATAAAGAATCTAGGATAGTAAATTACCGGTTTCCTGGCTTCTTTCTTTCCCAGTACCAGTTTGAATAGGGGCATCAAGAGCTTTCCAATGTCAATTCTGTAATTGTGCACCATGGAATGCACAATCCTCCTGATGTATGCTTACACTTCATTCCAGCCACTTGTTTTGCTGGACATGGACCTTGAGACAACATCTAGCATCATGCTCCGTTCTTTGTTGAGGTACTTTTTGTCCATGCCTCCCGAAGGATACCATTCATCACTATTAGAACTTAGTTTGGGTCCAGCATACCCAACCATTTTGAAGAACTTGACGAGTTGTTCTTCACTTGCAGACTCCTTAAATGGCGAGCCTTCAGTCTCTTCCACATGAAGAGCTTTGTTGATGTGAGAGGAATCAATGGTGTAGGAGGAACCATTGATTTGGAAGGTTAAAGAACTAGCATCTTGCTCCCCCTCACATACGGCAAAGGTCCAGAACTGAGATAGTCTAGGAATTTCTAGATGAGGGCTTGAAGTTAGGGCATGGGTAAGGTAAGAGTTGTTCATAAAACCAACAAGAGGTTTGGAGGCTTCACAAGCTTCTCCCACAGAAGCCATTGTGGTGCAGTTAGTTTGGGCAAGAGTACAAATGATTTGGGGTCCAGACATGGTTGAGAGTTTGAAGGTTTAGATTTAGGTTTAGAAGATTGAAAAATGGTTTAGAGAAGAAGTTGCAGTGAAAATAGAGAGTTTCTAGGGCGTTAGAATATTGAGAGTTTAAAAGAGAAATAAAGAATGTGAAAGATTTAAGCTGTTTATATATGTATGATGTGAAAAGAAACTGTCAAGAAAGAATTTTAAACGATTTAAAGTGACAGTTGTCTTCTAGTTCCATTCCTTGACAGTAACTTCTGCGCTAGAAATCACAAACACTTTTGACAGTAACATTAGCGGTTAGAGAATATATATAATAAATGAATAACCCTAATATTAATCTGTTTGACAGTATGTTATGCGGGGATTTTAGAAAACTATACTGTCAGAATTTGACAGTAAGTTTCATTCCCGCATACTATGCTGTCAAGATTTCTCAATTGTTTGACAGTAGGTTTCACAGGTTTTGACAGTAACTTATCATTATGTGACAGAAAGAATAAAATATACTGTCAAATGACTCAACAGTATCTTTTATTAGTCACATGAGACTTAAGTTACTTAAAAACAAATTAGTTAACCTCTCAGTTAAATATCATCATGTATTTCCACTTTGATAGAAATTAAAACACCTCAAGAGGCCATTAATTCACAGTGAAATTTAGTTAACTAAATTTTAATCAACTAAACATAATTACATTAACAGGATAAATTTAACATACCCAATTCAATCACTAGCCTGTTAAATGTCTTTTCATCCAATGGTTTGGTGAAAATATCTACAAGTTGCTTCTCTGTGGGCACATAGATTAGCTTGATTGTGCCTTCCTTCATATGCTCTCTAATGAAATGATGTCTGATGTCAATGTGCTTAGTTTTGGAGTGTTGAACAGGATTCTCAGAAATTGCTATGGCACTAGTGTTGTCACAAAAGATAGGAATTCCTTGTAGAGTCAACCCATAGTCCAATAGATGGTTCCTCATCCAAAGTAACTGAGCACAATAACTACCAGATGCAATGTATTCAGTTTCTACAGTTGAATTTGATACTGAATGCTGCTTCTTGCTAAACCATGAGACCAGTCTTTCTCCCAAAAATTGACAGCTACCTGTAGTACTCTTTATGTCTATTCTGCACCCTGCATAGTCTGAGTCTGAATATCCAACCAAGTCAAATCCAGATTATTTAGGATACCAAGGCCTAAATTTCGAGTGCCTTTTACATATCTAAGAATTCTTTTTACTGCCATTAAGTGTGACTCCTTTGGATCAGACTGAAACATTGCACACAACCCTGTTGCAAACATAATATCAGGCCTGCTAGCTGTTAGATAGAGAAGAGAACCAAACATTCCTCTGTACATTTTGTTGTCCATCTTCTTTCCTTTATGATCCTTGTCAAGTTGAGTTGCAGTTGAGATTGGAGTCTTTGCATGAGATGAGTCTTCCATATCAAATCTTTTCAATAGATCCTTGGCATACTTAGATTGGCAAATAAATATTTCATCTACTTTTTGATAGACTTGAAGTCCAAGAAAGAATACCAATTCACCCATCATACTCATCTCATATTTGTTTTGCATTAACTCAGAGAATTTCTTGCATAAATCTTCATTTGTTGAACCAAAGATAATATCATCAACATACACTTGAACTATAATGATATCCTTTCCATGCTTTTTGTAGAAAAGAGTTTTATCCACAATCCCTCTTGTAAAGTTATTTTCAAGAAGAAACTTGGAAAGAGTATCATACCAAGCCCTTGGTGCTTGCTTTAGACCATACAATGCTTTGAGTAGTCTATACACAAAATTCCTCATTTTTGGATCTTCAAAGCCTGGGGGTTATTCAACATACACTTCTTCTTCTAATTCTCCATTAAGGAAAGCACTTTTAACATCCATTTGAAAGACCTTGAAGTTGTTGAATGTAGCAAAAGCCAAAAAGATCCTTATTGTCTCAAGTCTGGCAACAGGAGCAAATGTTTCATCATAATCAATTCATTCCCGTTGACAGTAACCTTTTGTCACCAGCCTTGCTTTATTTCTTGTGACAGTACCACTATCATCCATCTTGTTCCTATAAACCCATTTGGTGCCTATTATGGATTTATTTTTAGTTCTAGGCACCAATTCCCAAACACAGCTTCTTTCAAATTGATTAAGCTCTTTTTGCATAGCATTAATCCAGTCTGGATCATCCAAAGCTTCTTCTAAAGTTTTGGATTCTGTTTGAGAAAGAAAACAAGAGTACATGCATTCATTAGCAACATTTCTTCTTGTTTTGACTCCAATTCCTGGATCACCAATGATTAAATCATTAGTGTGATCTCTGTTTCATTTTGTTCCTCTTAGAGAATCACTAGAGTCTTCAACATTTTGTTGATTGACAGCATCTTTTGTCCTTGCACTATTGACAACATCAATTTCTTCAAGCCCACTATTCATTGGAAGATTCCCAGAAAAATCAGTTGATTGAGTAGTTCCATCATTTTCTCCAGATTGGTTAGGAACCATTGTTGGACCAGAAATTGTGTGATCAACTCTTGGTGAATCCTCATCAATCTCTTTTAGATAGCCTTGATTTTCAAAAGCTTTGACTTCCTTCAATTCCGGGAAATTTAGTTTCATCAAAGGTGACATTTACACTCTCCTTCACAGTCTTGTGATCAATCATGTAGACTCTTTATGCAGTCTTGTCAATACCATATCCCATGAAAATTCCTTCAAGTGCTTTAGTATCAAACTTTCCTTTGATCTCAGTTGAATCTTTCATGAAGTAGCACTTGCTTCCAAAGACATGGAAATAGTTTATAGTTGGTTTCCTTCTTGTGAGCAATTCATAGGGTGTCTTTCTATAGGCCTTGTTGACTACAGTCCTGTTTTGAGTGTAACATGTTGTATTGATTGTTTCACCCCAGAAATAGGTAGGAAGTTTTGTTTCACTCAACATTGTTCTTGCAGCCTTAATAAGAGTTCTGTTTTTCCTTTCCACAACATCATTTTGTTGAGGTGTCCTTGGTGCAGAGAATTGTTGAGTGTGTTAGTGTAGGTGCCCTAGAGGCAATACAATGTTTCTTTTAATAGACCTTTATGTCATTTGATTATTCAATAAACGTATTTATTATGACTTTAAATACCGCGATATATTTGTTAGCATAATAAATGTCCTTAGAATCATGATACACATTGTATAGTTTAGTACATGACTTGAACTTGAGATTATATAATAGATCATATTCTTAAATGTCCCTAGTCGAGTATTATTATTATAGGACAATAATAATACATAAATAGACTAGTATGTTGTTTGACAGATAACCACATCTCATTGGTTATAAGTATGGGGATACTAAAGTCAACACATAGGTACATGCATGAGTACATGGTACTGGACAGACCCATAGTGAGATTCTTCATGTTTAATAAAGTCATAAGAAAGACTCACAGTGATAATGGTGTAATGATCCTTCGACTTGAGATCATTATATTTCTGTATGAGGATTAATATACTTTGACTACATTAAAAGTCACTTTTGACCGGGTGATGATAAAAGTGGACATCAGGTATATCATGAGTCGTATGAGAAATATGAATGATAGATAAAGGATTTAACCCTCCTATAATTAGGAGAGATATTATTGGCCTCTTGATTGAGTGAGACTATAAAATGCATGGCCATGCTCAAATAATGATTTATTTTTCATAGTCTACTCATGGATCAAGTAAACCCGGATTAAATGTTGAAGAGGATGACTAAATTCATGCCTTGAGTTTAATCTATAATATATATGGTTAAAGAGATTATATTACACGGAAACATTAATCACGAAAGGTTTTATCGAATCACGATTTAATTATTATTTAATTGGGTAGCAATGATGTATTACTAGATACCGCTCATTGTTTATAATTTTATTGGAGAATAAAATTATTGCTAATTAAATAATAGCCTATAGGGTCACACACATAGAGTACTTAGAGGAATAGTTAATTTAAATTATAGATTTAAATTAATTGATGATTATTTGAATTTTATTATATTAATTAAGTGAGACTTAATTAATTAAAATAATATAAATTCGAATTCGAATTTGAATTCTGCCCTTAATAATTAAGTGTGACTTAGTTATTAATTAAATAATAAAATTCGGTTTTATTATTTAATCCTAAACCTACATGGGTTAGGCTTTACTGTTATGGGTTGCTATTATGGGCCTATTAACCAACCATTATAAATAGATAATGTAGGGTTAATAGGTATTAAGTTTTTTTAAGAAAAAAACGAACCCTAGCAGCAGCAAAGGCAGAGAGAAAAGGCAGAGGCAGAATTCGAAATCATCAAAGGAGGCTAGTACATCCATTCCGTAATCAAGATCGTGAGACGTTCTTGAAGGTGCTCGTGTGGATACCATAGAGGTGCTTTCGAGAGGAAGACACAAGTCGTGAAAGCTAGGATCTCCGTTGAGTTCGTGTAAGTCAAGACCAGACAAATGTATGATTCCGTTTCACCATAATCTGTCAATCTTATACATGATCCTGCGTTAGGGTTCCGAAATTTTTCGTTATATTTACGTTTAATCCGCTGCGTTTTATGCCTCGGAACCCAACAGAGTGATACCATTGTCTTTGCAGAAATCATTCATGATACTATTTTTGAACTCAGTACCATTGTCATTTCTCAAGGTCTGCACTTTGTACCTGTGATTTTTGTCAAGAACCCTAACCAAATCAATTATTTCTTGTGCAGCTTCATCTTTAGATGCTAGAAACCTCACCCAGGTGTATCTTGAAAAATCATCAACCATTACTAAGGCATATCTTTTTCTAGCCAGTGATTGCACATTCACAGAACCAAATAAGTCCATATGAATTAGTTGAAATGCCTCATTGATTGAACCACTAGGAGTGCTTTTGTGAGCAGCTCTCCTTAGCTTGCCTTTCTGGCAATCCTCACACCATCTTTCTTGACAGAATTCAAGTTGAGGCAGCCCTTTCACCAATTCTCTCTTCATTAGATAATTCATTATTTTGAAATTCAAATGAGAGAGCTTCTTATGCCACAGCCAACTTTCAGATGGAGAAGCCTTACTGTAAAAATAGTAGACTTTATCTTTCCTTACAGAGTCCAAGTCAGCTATGTAGAGGCTTCTTTTCCTTACTCCTCGAAGAGCTTCTTCTCCTGTCTTCTTGTTGACAATGGAGCATCTGTCTTGATCAAAACCAACTTTGAAACTTCTTTCACAAAATTGAGTGACACTCAATAAATTATGCTTCAATCCATTCACTAGAGCAATTTTCTCAATTTTCAAATTTCCTACTTCCAGTATGCCATATCTCATTGTGAAACCAATACTATTGTCACCAAAGGTTGCATAAGGGCCAGCCATTTTCTTGAACTGTGACAGTAGGGCTTTATCACATGTCATGTGTCCTGAGCATCCACTGTCAATGATCCACATGATTCTTTTATTATTCATGTTGCCCTGTAAAGTAAATATCTCAAGTTTTTTTGGTACCCAATTCACATTGGGTCCATCTGGTTTAGCTTGATCACAGTTTGAAGTTAAATCAATTGTAATTTTCTCTTTTACTTTTAACATTACTCCTGTAGCTACTCATTCTGTTTTGATTACTGGTTTAATAGCCTTGTTCTTGGGTGGCTTGTCCATCCTAACTTTAGGAGGACTTGGAGTCTTTGCCTTTTCAGTTTTAACATTCTTATGCAGACATTCTTGATTATTAGCAAAAGGCATGTTAAAGCAAATACTCATCAAGTTCATTTTACATGAAATGCAATCAAAGTCACCACAGTGAGTTACTTGTCTGTTATTTAAAGGCATGCTATTTAAATTTCCATTGCTAGAGGTAGCATTCTTAACATTAGACTTGACCTTGTTGCAAACATGAGTTAGATGACTAGAAGACCCACAATTGTTACACAACTTCCTAGGAGCATTAGGAATATAATCATAATTGTTCTTTTTATTTATTCCTAGTTTTCCATTTCTGTTCTTCTTGGTCTTCATGACAGTATGTTTGGAAGTTACTGTCATACTGGTGTTGACAGTAGGTTTAGATGGAGCTGTCTTGACAGTAAGTATGGTTCTCACAGTCTTGACAGCAGCTTCTGAACTTACTGTCTTGTCAGTGTTGACATCATCTTTTAAACAAAAGGTACTGTCAGAGTCAACACTAACTGTCTTGGGGATTTTGACAGTATCTTTTGCCTTAAGTGACTTACAGACAGCTTCTTTGTCCTCATCATCTATCTCTCGTTTGAACATTAATGCTTCCTTATCAAATTCAAATTCAGCCTTCTTGAACAGGGGATTCTTAACTTTCTTTAGAATGAAGGGTTTGACAGTATGTTTGAATTCATCTTCTATAGCAGGTTTCTTTCCATTTTTCTTCTCATAGTTAAAACATATACCTACCTTTTGATTTTCAGTATTATCATCATGGTAAGATTTTAACAAGGAAGAAGAATTCTTGTAGGCCTTGATTTTTAGTTCATTATCAGAAATCTGTTTTCTAAGAAATTCTTCAATCTGAGAAGCACAAACAATCTTGTTCTTAAGAATCTCATGTTCTTGTTGTAGGGACTCAAAAGCATCCTGTTTTAGTTCTAGTTCTTGATTCTTAATTTTTAATAACTCATTAGCACTAGACAATTTAACTATTTCCTCATTGGCAGCTAACATGCTTGTATGAATATTAAAATTTTCAGAACTTAAACTTTCAACAGTTTTCTTATACTGAGATGTAGTCATATCAACAGTAGTAAGAAAGGGTACCTAACTTGATGAAGTGGATGGACTTTCTCCTGAACTTGCCATGAGAGCAAGGTTTCCATATTCTTCTTCTTCCTCTTCATCAGAGTCTTCCCAACACTTTCCTTCAGCCACAAAGGCTCTTTCTTGTTGCTTTTTCAGCAAGGCTTCATACTTTGCTTTGAGTTCCTCATAGTCATTGTCATTTCTTCTCACTTGTTTTGGCTTTTTGCATTCTGTTGCAAAATTCCCCATCTCATTGCAGTTATAACACCTTATCTTGGATCTGTCCACCATTCCTGTTCTGTATCCACCTTTGCCACTTCCTCCAAGTTTTGAAAATTTTGGCTTGTTGAATCTGGAGCTTTGTCTTCTTGGTTTGAAAGCTTTGTTCTTCTTGAATCTCAAGTTGGAGAACTTTCTTGCCATGTAGGCCATTGTTTTATTTTCCATGTTGTCCAGTTCCTCCAAAGTGTAGAACTCATCTTCTTCACCATCCTTGAGTTCTAGAGTCACACCTTCATCTTCATCTGTAATTTCTTCAATCTTGATTTGCTGTTGATTCTGAGATTTCTTGAGCTGCATCACCTGTGGATCCTGAGCTATTAGAGCATTTGATGTGTTGGCCATCTTCCCTCTTTGACCAGCTTGGATAGCTCTCTTTTGCAGCAGCTCTAGCTCATAGGTTTTAAGGATGCCATATAAAGTTTCAAGAGAAAATTTTGATAAATCTATTCCTTCTCTTATGGCAGAAACCTTGTGCTCTAGGTGGTCAAGAAGTGTCAACATAAATTTCATGTTTACCTCCTTTTTGTCATAAAACTTTACATGCAGCTGCAAGTCATTTATCAGCCTGTTAAACCTTTCAAACATCTCAGTCAACCCTTCACTTGGTTTAGCCATGAAGGCTTCATACTGAGACACCAAAATCTGTCTTTGATTTTCTTTTACTTCCTCTGTCCCTTCAAAGAGTATCTCAATGGTTTCCCATATTTGTTTTGCACTGGTGCAGTTGACAATGTTGATGTACATGACATTGTCAAGTGCCTCAATGATAATAAATTGTAAGCAATCATCTAGAGATACTTTTTCCTTTTCAGTGTCAGTGTACTCTGCAACCTTTTTAGGAACCCAGTAGGCTGGTATAATTTCACCATCTACTGTGGTTTCAGGTACATATGATTGAGGTATGAAGGGACCATTTTCCAGGATTCCAAGGTAGTGTGGGTTGGCTGTTTTTATGAACAACATCATCTTTCTTTTCCAGAGATTGTAATGTTCTTTGTCAAATGTGGATATTTTTATACAGCTTACTTTCTGTGCATTCATTTTTAGATCTTTTCAGGTTATGTATATCTAACATGCTGCTCTGATACCAGTTGTTAACTGAAATGAATGTTGCAGAATGGGGGGGTTGAATGCAACTTGCTAAATTATCACTAATCTCGCTAACAACAACAATCAGTGATAATACCAAGTTATGAAAATAAACAACAATAAGCAAATCAAGGACACAAGGTGTTTTACTTCAAAATTTAATTTTATTAATTTTTGTTGCTACAACTGACTGGAAGATATTTTCAGCTTCAATAGATTTAATAACAGTAGAATGCTAAAGTTTCTATGCTTGAGAAAAGTTAAGCTCAGTTGTGTGTAATGTTAGGGAAAATGTTTGTGAGATATATGTATTTATATTAAAACACATACCTCACTTACAAGTGTACTTTCCCTTATTTCCTGGACAGTTGTTGAAATAGGAATTTTACTTTTTCTTCTCAAATCTGTCTTAATTCCATTTGTAGATAAAGTTGCTCTGAGACGATTTGACATTCTTGACTCCATGAGCACGCTTCATCTTTTTGCTTACTTTATCTCAAGTTGCAGTAGTAGTCTTGACAGATTAGGTAGAGTTGTCAAGATCAATCAGTGAATGAACTTTACCTAGTCTGCTTCTTGAAATAGACTGTCAGCTTCCAAAAGGTTACTGTCAACCTTTAGCTTATCTTAGGTGACAATATCTTCTACTCCGCATATGTTGCTGTCAATCCTGACATTCTTCTAAAACCTATTGTCGTCCAAAGTTACTGCCAACTATCCCGCCAAACATGTTGTCGACTATCCTGCAAAACATGCTGTCGACTATCCTGCAAAACATGCTGTCAACTATCCCTACCAAAACTACTGTCAGAAAACTTGCTGTCTTTGATTCTTCAGTCTTCGTCAAGTTTGTTGTCAAGGAATAGTTGTTGTCAGTAAAACTTGTTGTCTTAGAGTCTTCATTTTCCGCCAAGTTTACTGTCACGGAATAGTTGCTGTCATCTGTTCCAAAAGATGTTGTCACAAATTCATATGTGTGGACGATTTCGGGTACATCAAACATAATAAAAGGTCTCGTTCTATCAAATGAGACACAAATTCATATATCTAATGTCCTTTATGCTAGTAAATACACTAGGAATCTTCTGAGTTTTAAGGATATATAAACAAAATGTTATAACTCAAATATGTTTACAAAAACTCAATGTAATATATATCAATTATATATCACATCAAGAAATTGTTGAGGACATATAAATATTGTTGGAGAAACAAGTGATTAACTATAATGAAAATATCTCTAACTTTATGTTTGTGCCTTTTCGTTTTACCCAAACCTTTATATATAACATTTCTAACATATGAATTTGTTTTACACAGTAATTGCAACCATGCTACTGGGTAAGATCTTAAACTGGGTCAAACAATTCCCTTTCCTTTAAATTCAGCTGAGAATTGAAAGACTCAAAATAGTTAGATCAAACCTATCAATGAATATTAAATTTTTTTAATTAATTGCTGATACTCTGATAATTCAAAAATAGTTTGAATTGGAAAGTTATCAAACTTGTGCCAGCGCCACTCATGTTCATGATGAGTTGTTCTGTAGTTGGCAATAACTAGTTAACTGAAGAAAAAAAAGTTATAAAACTTGTAGCCCCTCGGCCCCTCCCTAGTTCCGCCCATTATTATATATAAATTATATAAAATATACTATTTATTTTCTTATAAATTTTAAGAAATATTTGTGAAAATATTTATTAAAATTTAGTAAGGTTTTGCATATTATATTTAATAATAAATAATATATTGTTTTTAAGTTATAAATTATTAAATTATTATATAAATAAATTATAAAAATGTATGCTATTTTAGCATAATTAAAATTTTTAACAACAAATAAACTGTCCTACAAAACTTTGAAAATATTTCCTCAGAAACCAGTCGGTGCTTGCAGGGGAAAAGATCATCCATGGACTTTTTTATTTGATTTTTAAAGTTAACATTTGCTTTTTAAGTTTGGTGAATGGTTTTGTCTGTGGCAGGCCGTTTGTTCTACAGTTTGATGTGGCTTCCGGTTCAGGACCTGGGTGAGCATTCCCACTTTTGCCGGCTCTGTTCCACTCCAAACATCTTTTAAAGCATCCCCGTCCTCATCCCTGAAATTATATTAAAATTATTTTTTACATTTTGTTTATCATTTAAAAATTTCCTATATCTCAATTATTATTATTATTTACTTTCTCTTTATTTAATTTATCATTTTAATTATTAAATTTTATTTTGTTATATATTAAAAATGAATAGTTAAAATCTAAATATGAGGATTTAATTTTAAAATTTTAAATTACTTTTTTTTTGGAGTTCTGGATGAGAAAAATATTTTAATAGAATTTTCCAAAGAATAGAAAATATGAATAAGAATAGGGACGAAATGAGGATGGTCTTGAGTACTCTTGATTGTGTTGTTGACCTAATTTTGTCATTTTCTGTCTTCTTTAATTGCGACCCTACAGCAAGTTCGAGCAGGTATCGGAGCTATTGGAACTATTGCTTTTACGGCTACCCGGGTAAGACGTTAAACTTCAACCTTCTATTGTAAATGCACCTAAGAGCATGTCGAAGAGATTTTTTTATATAACTTAAAATCAAGGAATCAGGATTGAAATAGATTTTCAAGAAATTTTTAGAAGCTTTTTATAATTTAACAACCTTCTCTCTCTCTCTTTTATTTTAAGAATCTACACATAGTTCTTAATTAATTTTATTAATAAAAAATGCATTCTTGATAAATCATTCATTATTTTTCCTCTCTTTCCACCATAATGGGTCTAAGTATCAATAAAAAATAAAATAGAGAAAAATTATTATTAAAATTGATACTATTAACAATTTACTAATTTATTAATTTTTTTTTGAAGAATTATTTTTATTATTATTTATATCATATTTAAGAGTAAATTAGGAATTTACTAATTTATTAAAATTTTAATTATGTATATCATATTTAAGAGTAAATTAGGAAATTTTTAGAAAGACTCTAACATCTACCCTATTAATTCTAACCTTTTGATTAAAAGGAAAATACTATTATGATATTGATTGTTTATGTGTACAAGTAAAACCATAAGTCGGTTCACTAGCTTAACAAATGAGTCTTAGTTTAATAATTTAAAATCGGTCCAAAAACTCAATAGATAGTCATCAACCTCTCTCTTTTGTATACACGAGTTGGACATTAATCTAATGAGATATCAAGTTTCTTCTCTGTTAGTTTCACTATCATTCACTTTGCTTTCTACTTTATAAATTATTATTTAAGGTGGTTTATAACATGTTATCAATACGAGTCTCTGTCCAAGTGAAACTTAGTTAACGAAAGAGAATGATTAATCTTGTAAAATTAGAGTTTATTGCATTCGATGTTTCTGGAAAAAATTATATGTCATGTGTACTCGATGCAGAATTATACCTTAGTGCTAACGGGTTAAATGATACTATTAAATCTGGAAAAACCCCAACTACCGAATAAAATACAAAATCTATTATATTCTTAAGACATCATATTCACGGAGATTTAAAATCAGAATACCTAAGAATCAAAAGTCCGCCCACTCTTGGGAATAATCTCAAAGATAGATTTGATCACAAAAAACTTGTCTGTTTGTCATTGGCCCAATATGACTTCAGTAATCTAAGGCTACAAGATTTTAAATCTGTTGCGAAATATAGTTTCATGTTGTTCAAAACGAGTTCATAACTAATTTAATGTGGTGAGAAAATTACTAATGCTGAAATGATTAAAAATGTTTTCTCAGTCGTACAAGTAGAAGGGGGGGTTGAATACTTGTATGTCTTTTCTGCCCGATTTAAAATCAAATTAAGAACAAACTTAAACACAAAAATATGAATAAGTACTATTTTGTATTATTGATTTGTGAATACAAAACTCTCCTAGGGTGTACACAAACCCTAGCAGCTTCTCTGTGTTTATCACAAAAACTCTCTCTATCTCTATGCTCTCACAAAATTTCACTCAGATAATTATGCTTCGACTTCCACACCTTTACAATTAGGTTACATAGAGTTTATATAGAGAGCTGCCTATCAACTAATAACAGAAAGATAAATTACAATAGGAATAGAATTCCTAATTATTAGTTGACAGTTTCCTTCTAGAATTCTCTTTCTTTCCCATAGCATATCTGCAATATATTTATCTTGATCTTCGAAGACTTTCCATTCCTGTGATCTTCTTCCAAATTTATCTTCAACTGTATAGACTCTGAAATCTTTAGACTCTGATGATCTTCAGACTCTGATCACATGTAGACTCTGATAGATCATAGACTCTGATAGTCTATAGACTCTGATCACCTTCCAAACTCTGGTTTCATTTTCTACAGAAATTCTTCCAAGTACAAATAACATGAATATTGACTATCTAGACTCTGATTATACATTTCAGAGACTAGAAATTCTTCTAGTATTTTATACATCATCAAATGAATATATCCCTAACAATCTCCCCCTATTTATGCTTTATAAAATGTAAGCATAAATCAAGGTTTGATGATGTCAAAACTAAAGAATAAAACTATTAATCTAGAACAGTATAAAAGAATTATAAAGGAAAAAGAATAATTTTTTATTAAATCTTTTCAAAGGCTGGATTATTCTTCAAAAATGAATTCAACATATTTTCCTCCACAATTGCCAGAGCCTCACCAATAAATTTCTTCAATTTCTTCATTTCTTCACTTGAGCATTTGATTTGACAATAAGCTGCTCTAAGATCATTTGCACTGCTTTCTTGATCTTTTAAGTCCTTCAACATCAGAACACTAACTTTCCCACTCATAGGCTGAAACCCAAAGTAATGACCCACACCTTATTGAAATTTAATCTGTTTTTCTTCCAATGGCATGACTTGATCATTTCCCTCAGTATCAACATATTTTAAAGAAAATTTGCCCATTTGTCGATTTGCCTGTCTGTGCAAAATCAGCTTCCTATCAATCTCCTTGAACCATTTGTGTGTGACAGCTTCTTTGCTCTTGTTAACTTCATAAGCAATTTGAAGTAGGAATCTAATATACTGTAATTCCTCAGCCTGTTTGAAAAAGATAAAATTTGACTGACTAATCCATTTTACACTTCCACCTTCTAAGAAGTAAACTAACATCTCATTTTTCACCTTTTCTGTACCTCCCTGACCTTCTTGTATCTATGTTTCAAAAACATTATAAACAATTTGAGCAGACACCATTTTATTTAAGTGCTTCTGAGTGATCTTCTCAAACTGCCTATCTGTCAAGGATTGAGGATCCCTGGTTAGAGTAGATGTTCTGTCAATGTCAGATTCTTCAAATCCTCCAAGACCTATCTTCTTTTTAGCTATAAGTTGCAGATTTGATTGACTGCACTTCCAGTATGAAGGTTCTTGAGTTTGATCAGAGTCTGACTTATTTCTTTGCTTATTAGAGTCTGACTTAGACTCTGATTTCACATGTCTAGTCCCTGACTGATGTGTTTGAGTTCTTGATACGCCTGATTACTTTTGTTGCACATCATCAAGACCCCTAGGACCATGAGAACTATCACCATCATCACCATCTCTCCTCCTTTTAACTCCCCTTGATGTATCCTTGCATCCCTCATCCTTATTTCTCCTGGAGGACTCACCTTGCTTCACCTTCTCCCCCTTTTTGACATCATCATCACTGGTGACAGCCAAAAGAATTTGCTCAAGAACAGTGGAGATATTTGCCTGGGCTGCAATAACTGAATCAACCTTAGTGGTCAAATCAGAAACTGTAGTTTGAAGAGAGGCTTGAGTGGTAGTGATAGCAGCTAGAGCATCTTTAAAAGCAACCTCTTTGGATAATTGAAGGGAGTGAATTCTGTCAAATCTTGTATTGAGTAGAGAAGTTGTATTATCAACACCAGTGAGCTTTGTTGTAATATGAGAAATGTCCTGGACCACACTGGATAATTGAGCAGCAACATCAGGTAGCTCAGCTTTAACAGCTCCATCTAAGACTTGATCTTCTTCACCAGGATAGTAATCATGTTCCTGTTGAAAAGATTTTTTCTGAAAAGCCTTAAGTCTCTCAGAAAGATGAATATCCAAAATACACTCAAAGAATCTTTATCATTGATGCCTCTTTGCTGTGCAGACTCCCAAGACTGAGGAAACACCTGATCAAAATAGATAAAAGAAGGAGTAACATGATCATCATCTGCAGAAGTGCACTCCTCAGCAACAGGCTCTAGCTTTGTGAATGGAGGTGTAGACTCTGGTGGTGGTGTAGACTCCGAAACTGCAAACGGGACTATAGACCCTGACTCCTCCTGAGAGTGATCAGAGACTGTAGACTCTGGAAGTCTAGCCCTTATAGGCATGATTAAGAGTGGTTATTCTGACTTCGAATATGCAGCCTCAGTTGTAATTACAGGATTATCCACCAAGGTCTCCATGACCCTATCTGCTCTCCTTGCTAGAGAATCCACCAGATGAAGATGTGGTCTCTGTGTAAATGATTTCTGAGCAGCAAGAGCCTCCTCCTGTTTGCCAATCTGCACAATCAGACATAGTGAATTGTCATCCATCCCCTGCTCCAACTCATTGGACCAACTCTTTGGAAAATCTTGATCCCAATAAGTAAAGCTAGGTTCATGATACCCTAATCTCTCATGCTCACAGTGGGGTTGGGCACCCACTCTCTCAATCTCACTCAGGCTCTCTACAGCCTTATCTACCTCTCCTTTTGCCTGGTCCAGTGCCAGCCTCTCATATATTTTGTCACTCAATGTGGAGGGTGCACTCAATAAACCTACAGAAGAGGGGTTGAGAGATAAAAATGGTGCTTCAATACCTGAACCAGCTTGATGGAGGGGAACCCCTTCAAATGTCTGAAGGCTAGGGGTTTCCACCAAGGGGTGAGCATCAACAGATTCTGAACCCTTACTAGCATCTTCTCTCTTTTCAGAGTTTGTTGGCTCCAGTATTCCAGTCTCAGGGTCTACTCTAGACTCTGACTGCTTCAGTATGACTTCATTAGAAGCCAGAGTCTGAGTGTTACCATCTTTGACCGTTGGTGCATGAGACTCCCCCTCAAGGTGGATAGACTCTGATAGAATAGATTGGGAAATCACTTCATGAGCATCCATTAGAGTCTGTCCTCCCATATCACTAGGGTTCTCATCAGCTCGTTGATGAGTTGTCAAGGAGGGCCCAACAGCATACTCCCCTGCCCCACTATCACCCAACCTCTGACTAGGTGGTTCTTGTGTGGGTGAGGCAGACTGAGCATCTTTATCACTAGTCACCACTGGTGCACTAGTCCCAACCTCCAACTGCCTTGCACCACCTGCTACCTCCTGTTGTTCTTCAAGAATAAATGCATCCAACTTGTGATGAAAGGCCCTGAGATGGATTGCATTGATTGTCTGGGCATCTGTGAGATTGAAGAGGTCCTGCAGTTCCCTTCTTACTCTTTGAAAATATGTGCCCTTGAATTGATCCAGTCTACTGTGGTAGGTTGGATAGATGTATTTGTTGGCAATTGTACCTATATTATGGACAAGATAGTCAGCCACCTGTCTTGACAGAGGTTGAATTTGAGAGATCCATTGAATGGCTATCCTGTAGGTAACTCCATTATCCCAAATTGCTTCATAGTTAAAAACTGGTTGCTCAATCTCAGTTTCCAACTCAGCAACAGACTCTGATGCTCTCCTTTTGTGGACCTTAAGCTTTTTAGGCTTCTTTGTAATTTTATGTTCAGAGTCTGGCATACCTAGTGCTTTGAGAACTTCATTAGTTCTGCCTTCTATGAGCCCAGCTGCTTGTACTTGGAATGAAGAGTTGAATAGGTAGCTGTAGAGATTTTTGACCACATCCTGTGCAGACAGCTGTAGCTCCTGTTCCATTCTCTTCCTTAGGGCTTCATAGGTTGAAAGAAAATCCAAGAATTGAGATTTAGTCTGATATTGCTCTGGATCTTCAACTGATTCCACCAAAGGATATAAGAATAGCAGTGCCTCATCACTTGGAGTAATGATCTCATCAATTAGGCATGAGGCTGCATCCAATGGCATTCCTTCCCAAAATGTTTCATGATCAGAGTCTAAAGGCAGTCTAGACTCTGATTCAACATTAGACTCTGGTTCAGGTGTTTTCTTGATTTCAGAGTCTGGCCCTGCAGGAGCCTTGAGAGCATTTGTTTCCTGCAAAACAGGGTTAGTAATAATAACAGGCTTGTGTGTGTGTGCAGAATAAGCCTTCCTTAACCATCTGTACTTCTTTGCAAAAGATTTATCAGGAGACTCAATGTGAGAATCCTGAGGTGCTTCCCTAGGTTTTTCAGAGTCTGTAGCCTTTTGAGAGTCTACAGACTTGGCTTGAAGGTTAGAATCAAGTGTATCATGACCTTCCTTTAGCAAAGAAAGTCCTTCAACAACTTGCTTCCCTAGTGGATTGAGCTCCTCATCACTGTGCTCATCTATAAGCCTAGATTGAATCAATTTTCTCCTCTTTACAACTGGTGCTTGTTGAGAGACACCAGAGGTTGGTTTCTTTTTGGATTTTGGTTTAGAAGATTGTATAATTGAAGGGGATTGGGTGACTTGGGTAGGTGCAGGGAGACTCTCCATTACTTGTTCCTGCACCATTTCACCACCAAAAATTGAAGCATTGTAGATAGAAGGTTTGTAGGATGAGAGTTTTACCTGCATTACCTGTGGATATGTCATTGCAGGTAGACTCTTCTTCTTGTCATCGATTCTCTTAATGTCAGAGAATATCCTCCTTTGTTATTTGTATGCCTGCACACATCAATCATCTGCCAAATTGGTTGACATGTCAGGAATGAAGTGATTGAGGAGAATCATAAGAAATCTATGATAGTAGACTTTCTTTCTCCCCTCATGCATATTATTTAATTTTGCTCCCATTTGAGTGAGCAACATATCACCAATGTTGATTATTCTATCAAATAGGAGACTATGACCAATTTGATAAGTAATAGCAGTAATAGCATCAAATCCACTACACTTACCAGTAAAACACTTAGCAATTTGATCGAAGAAAAATGACCATTCTTTCCTTAAGTAAGGCCTAGTTATCTTGCTCATGTTATCTAAGCTAGCAGAATAACCTATTGCCTTAAACATGCTTTTAATGTCATCATCAGATACAATTTCATCAAAAGAAGATTTAACAGGCAGTTTAAACACAGAATTAAGCACATCTGCAGTGACATCAAATGTAGTCGAACCAAAGGTAAACATTATTTTACCCGGTTGATCCTGAGAAGGATCAACTACCTTTGCAGTGCTCCATGCTTGTGATACAGCATCCATGTGAATGACTGGTGATGCCTTGAGAATGTAGTGTAGCTCGGATTGCTCCAAAAAATCCATCACAGGGTAGTAGTCAGCGTCTACCCCTTTCTTATCTCCAAGAGCAGCAACATGATTTATGGTCATGAACTCGAAATCCCCAAATGTGAACGCAATCGCCTTGGGTCCCCTCATGACAGTAGAAACGGCAGCCATTGAAGTTGTTGAGTTGGAAGTGATGGAGAAGCTTGAAGAAATTAGCTAGGGTTCGTAAAAAGCTCTGTGAATATTTTTGCCTTAGAAATCAATTGCAATAAACAAGTGAGTGAATTGTATGAAAAATTCTATTTTGTTCAAGTTACATACAATACACACGAGTCTACAGCCTGTCTCCGGTCAAAAGATAACTGTTACCGCCTATTTCAAGTCATTTGAACATTTTAAATGCAATCAGAGTCTGCAGGCGCGAATTTTAACCGTTTCAGAGTCTAGGCGATAATTTTCTCAGAGTCTACTGACTTTCAGAGTCTACAGACTCGTCAGAGTCTACAGACTCGTAAGAGTCTACAGACTCGTCAGAGTCTAAAAACTAGACTCTGTCAAGGTAAAATACCAAACAAAATGTTGCACTAATAATTAATCACAGTGTGTTAAGACAGGGACTATAATTAAAGTACATACCTTGCTTCTTGTAATTTTTGATCACTTACATATTTAACATACCTAATTCACCTACCAGTCTGAGAAAGGTAGGCTCATCAAGTGGTTTTGTTAAAATGTCTGCAATCTGTCTGTCAGTTGGAACATAGTGAAGTGTCACAGTACCATTTTCAACATGTTCTCTAATAAAGTGATACCTGACATCAATGTGCTTTGTTCTGGAGTGTTGGACTGGATTCTCTGCAATTTTAATAGCACTAGTATTATCACAATACATAGGAATATTTGAGAATGTTAGTCCATAATCAAGTAATTGATTTCTCATCCACAGAATTTGAGCACAGCAACTTCCAGCTGCAATGTATTCAGCCTCAGCTGTTGAGGTTGATACAGTCTGTTGTTTCTTGCTAAACCAAGAAATTAATCTGTTGCCAAGAAACTGGCATTGTCCTGTTGTGCTTTTCCTATCTACTTTGCATTCTGCATAGTCAGAATCTGAATAGCCAATTAGTGAAAAATCTGACTCTCTAGGATACCAAAATCCAAGAGTTTGTGCCCCCTTGAGATATCTAAAAATTCTTTTCACAGCTATTAAGTGTGATTCTCTAGGGTCAGCTTGAAATCTGGCACACAGACAAGTTGCAAATATTATATCTGGTCTACTAGCAGTTAAATATAAAAATGAGCCAATTATACCTCTGTAACTAGTGTTGTCAACTTTCTTACCCTTTGGGTCAGAGTCTAGCTTAGTAGCTGTTGACATGGGAGTTTTAGCAGTTGCAGAATCTTGCATATCAAACTTCTTCAACAGTTCTTTTACATACTTTGTTTGATTGATGAAAATTCCATCATCATTCTGTTTGACTTGAAGCCCCAAAAAGAAGTTTAATTCTCCCATCATGCTCATTTCATAATTTGACTGCATTAGTTGACTAAACTTTTCACAGAGATTATCATTAGTAGATCCAAATATAATATCATCAACATAAATTTGGACAAACAAAATATCACCTTTATATTTTCTAATAAAGAGAGTTTTGTCAATGGTACCTCTTGTGAATCCATTTTCAAGAAGGAATTTTGAAAGAGTTTCATATCATGCTCTAGGTGCTTGCTTCAATCCATATAGTGCCTTGTCTAACCTGTAAACATGATCAGGAAACTTTGGATCAACAAATCCTGGTGGTTGCTCCACATAGACTTCTTCTTCCAATTCTCCATTTAAGAAAGCACTTTTCACATCCATCTGATACACCTTGAATTTTGAATGAGCTGCAAAGGCTAGAAACATTCTAATAGCTTCCAATCTTGCTACTGGTGCAAAAGTTTCATCATAGTCAATTCCTTCCTCCTGTGAGTATCATTTTGCAACTAGCCTTGCTTTATTTCTTACTATAGTTCCATTCTCATCAAGTTTATTTCTATACACCCATTTTGTACCAACCACTGATCTATCTCTAGGTCTTGGTACAAGTTTCCACACTTTATTTCTCTCAAATTCATTCAATTCTTCTTGCATTGCAATAATCCAATCAGGGTCTTGCAAGGCTTCCTCAATTTTCTTGGGTTCATTCTTTGAGAGAAAACAGCTATAAAGACATTCATTTTGAGTGGTTGTTCTTGTTTGTACACCACTCTCAGGATCACCAATTATCAAGTCAGGAGTGTGATTCCTTGTCCATTTTCTAGCAGGTGGAAGATTGGTTCTTGAACTTGAAACTCCCCCTAAGTCATTTGCATCTTCTGTATTTGAGTGAAATTCAAATGAAGAGGCTCCCCCTGAATTGCTTGACTCTGACAAGAGTTTAGAGTTTCTTGATCCAGACCCTGATGAGTTAGACTCTGTCTGGATAGACTCTGTTTGGGTAGACCCTGACCTGTTAGACTCTGAATTATTTGGAGTTGAATTTTCTGGCTCCCCCTCAGAATGTGCAGGTTCCTGTGTTAGTTCAGGATTTATTCTAGGGTCTTCATCCTCTTCTTCTTCATTTATCTCAGAACTTTTTAGTTTTTCAAATTCTAGTGTTGTAGACTCTAACTCATCCTGCAATTCTGTAAACTTTTTATCATTAAATGCAACATGAATAGATTCCATAACAATTTTGGTTCTGAGATTAAACACTCTGAATGCTTTTGTGTTCGATGCATATCCAAGAAAGATTGATTCATCTGTCTTGGCTTCGAATTTGCTTAGATTTTCAGGATGTACTTTCAGTACATAACACTTGCATCCAAATATGTGAAAGTGTTTCACACTTGGCTTCTTGTCCTTTATCATTTCATATGGAGTTTTTCCATGCATGTTTATTAGAGTGCAGTTTTGAGTGAAACATGCTGTATTGACTACCTCAGCCCAAAAATATACTGGCAGCTTAGACTCTGCCAACATTGTTCTGGCAGCTTTTATGAGTGTCCTATTCTTTCTTTCCACAACTCCATTTTGTTTTGGAGTTCCTGGTGCAGAAAATTGTTGAGTAATTCCCTTTGATGCACAGTGGTTCTCCATTATTGAATTCTTGAATTCAGTACCATTGTCACTCCTCAGAATTCTTACTGTTTTCTTTGATTTTCTTTCTAGAAAAGTGACATGATCTATTATGTGTTGTGAAGATTCATCCTTTGAATGTAGAAAGAAAACCCATGTGAATCTTGTAAAATCATCTACAATAACAAGAGTATATTTATTTTTGTTAATTGACATAATATTTACTGGACCAAATAAATCAAGATGCAGTAAATAAAAGGGTTCAGAAATGGTATTTATTGTCTTGCTCTTGAAGGATGATTTCCTTTGTTTTCCAAGTTGACATGCTTCACAAAGTCCATCTTGTACAAAATCAACCTGTGGTAATCCTCTTACAAGATTCTGTTTAACCAACTTGTTGAGTGTTTTGAAGTTGATGTGTGACAGTTTCTTGTGCCATTTCCAGCTTTCTTCAGTTGAGGCCTTGCTGTATGACTTCACTGTTTATGCAATCCTCCAAGCTGGCTTCATAAATGTTACCATGTGTGTGACCTTTGAAAACCACAATGCCTGTTTCTTTGTGAGTCACAAGACACTCTTTGTTGTCAAAGCCAGTATGGTAACCTTTGTCTCCAAGTTGACTTATGCTTATTAAATTGTGCCTTAAGCCATCAACTAGAGCTACTTGTTCAATGATGACATTTCCAAGTACAATCTTGCCATATCCCAGTGTTTGTCCTTTGTTGCCATCTCCAAAGGATACTTCTGGGCCAGCCATTTCCTCAAAGTCTGTAAGCAGGGATTTCTTTCCAGTCATATGTCCTGAGCATCCACTGTCCAGGATTAGGGTTACTTTCTTTACCCTAGTTCCCTGCATACATAAAGCAACTAGTTAGATGTTTTGAGGACCCAAACAGTTTTGGATCCTTTTCTACTAATTTTAGGAGAAACAGGCTTAACAATTTTCACCTTTGGCTTACCTGTCTCTTTTGTTGCTCTAGACTGTGGTGGAGTCTTAACAGTGTCATACCAACTCTTATCAATAGAAGATTTTAGCTCATAAAAATTGTAATACAAATCATGATAGTCCCTACACATATATATAGAATGAAATATGCTACCACAGTGATAACAAGGTTTCTGTGGTATGTAGTGACTTTTCAGAGTCTGAGAAGGACTAGACTCTGATTTCATCTCAATTTTTATTTTACAATCTATAGCTAAATGGTTTTGGTTGCCACATCTATAACACTTCTTTCTAGGAGCATTATGATCTTTTTGATAATTATTAGCCTTATTGATGCCTTCCTTACCATTCCTATTTCTCCTAGTTTTGGTGGACTCTGATAAGTTCTCTAGCCTTTCTTTCAACTTAGACTTAGACAAGTATGCTATGTTTATAATTTTCTTAGAATTATTTGCCCCTGTTTCATCTGTCTTTTTGTCAACAACAGGGGGACTATTGACAGATGAGTTTGTGGCTTCAGTTTTTTCTTTAGGGATCACAAACTTAACAGGAACAAATGTACTTTTGTCTTTAGTCTTATTAATTTTGCTAGCTTCTTCATTGTTATCATTCTCAACAATAGGTCTTTTGTCTTGACTCTTGTCATAGCCTAGACCAGCAGTTTGACACACGTTTTGATTATTGAGAATTTCTTGAACTTTTCTTCCAGAGTCTGTCCAAACTTTAAACTTAAGCCTTTCTTCTTCTAGTTCTTTCCTAACATAGTCATAGGCTTTCAAAATTTCAGTGTAGTTATGACTATATTTCTCAGAATCCTTTTTGTATTGTTTCATTAATAATAACTCAGATTCTACATGACAATTCCTTTTAGTTAAGGTTAAATTTTCTTCTCTCAACCTTTCACTTTCACTAGTGAGAAACCTACATGTTGTCATTATTTTATTAACCTCACTTTTCACAATCTATATGCCATCAGAGTCTAAATTAATTAAGGATTTAGGAGTACAGATTGATACCTGAGTTTTAGGAGATGAGGGTTCTTTGGGAGACTGTGATTTTCTTGAGGAGGATGCCATCAGTGCTAGATTTTCATAATCAATTTCATCCTCTGAGCTTGAGTCTGCCCAGTCCTTTCTTGTTGATAGAAGTGCTTTTCCTTTTCCTTGACTTTTTGACTTTCTGCATTCACTGGCAAAGTGCCCAAATATTCCACAGTTTAAACATTTGACCTTTGCTTTGTCAAGTTTGATAATTGTACTCTTGCTCTTCTCAACCTTTTCATCTTCCTTCTTGAATGATGGCCTTTTGCTAAATTTGCCAGTTCTTTTGTTGAATTTCATTCTTTTGAAATTTTTAGCAAACATAGCCATCATTTGACTTAGATCAAACTCTTCATCAGAATCAGAGTCTGTGTCAGTAGACTCTGACTCCACAGCAGCTTTACCCTTCTTTCTTGAATCCTTGATTCTTGCTTCTGTGGATGGTTCCTATTGTTCTTTCTCAGACTCCATCAAGAGTGCCACAGATTTTGTCTTTACAGACTTCTTATTCTTTCTCTGTTGCATCTCCAAATCATATGTCTTGAGTCTGCCAAACAATTCTTCTAGAGTTAGTTCATCCAAATCTCTAGCTTCCCTTATGACTGTAGTCTTATTGTCCCACTCTTCAGGAAGTGCTCTCAGAAACTTGGTGTTCGTATCTTCAGAATCATAAACCTTACCAAGCATAGCCATCTCATTCAAGAGTTTTGTAAACCTATCATACATCTCAGTGATAGATTCTCCAGATTTTGCTTCAAAGTACTCATACTCTTGAATAAGCAAAGACCTAGCATTCTTCTTGACATCTTTAGTCCCTTGACAGTGCACCTCAAGTTTTGTCCACATCTCCTTAGCAGTCTTGCATGATATGACACAGTTAGTTAGAACAGAATCTAAACTGTTAAAGAGAATGTTCTTTACTTTTGCCTCCTTAAGGACATTTTCTTTGTCCTCTTTTGTCCATTCAGCCTTTGGTTTCTCAACGAGGTGTTCTTCAGTTATTTTGCCTTCCTCATTGATTTGAGGCACAATTTTTAAGGGCACAAAGGGTCCTTCATTAATCCTGTCAAGATAGTCAGGGTCTGTTGCTTCCAGATGGTGCAGCATCTTAACCTTCCAGTGGGTGAACTCGTTTCTCTTAAGCAGAGGAATCTTAGAATTGCCATATTTGTTTCCAGACATCTTTGATCGATTTTTAAACGTTAGGCTCTGATACCAATTATTTTCCCAGTCGTACAAGTAGAAGGGGGGGTTGAATACTTGTATGTCTTTTCTGCCCGATTTAAAATCAAATTAAGAACAAACTTAAACACAAAAATATGAATAAGTACTGTTTTGTATTATTGATTTGTGAATACAAAACTCTCCTAGGGTGTACACAAACCCTAGCAGCTTCTCTGTGTTTATCACAACAACTCTCTCTATCTCTATGCTCTCACAAAATTTCACTCAGATAATTATGCTTTGACTTCCACACCTTTACAATTAGGTTACATAGAGTTTATATAGAGAGCTGCCTATCAATTAATAACAGAAAGATAAATTATAATAGGAATAGAATTCCTAATTATTAGTTGACAGTTTCCTTCTAGAATTCTCTTTCTTTCCCATAGCATATCTGCAATATATTTATCTTGATTTTCGAAGACTTTCCATTCCTGTGATCTTCTTCCAAATTTATCTTCAACTGTATAGACTCTGAAATCTTCAGACTCTGATGATCTTCAGACTCTGATCACATGTAGACTCTGATAGATCATAGACTCTGATAGTCTATAGACTCTGATCACCTTCCAGACTCTGATCTTCATGCAGACTCTGGTTTCACTTTCTACAGAAATTCTTCTAAGTACAAGTAACATGAATGTTGACCATCTAGACTCTGATTATACATTTCAGAGACTAAAAAAACTTATTACAGATAAACTAATCTAGACCCTGTTCTAGTATTTTGTACATCATCAAATGAATATATCCCTAACAAAAAACAACTCTCTCGACCTTTCACCCCAACACTATGATTCTAGCACAACAGTACAGAGAATGAAATTTTCAAAAGTATAGCGAATTGGTAGCTCTCCTTCTTATGGCTGAAAAGAACAATGAGTTGCTGCTAAGAAATAATCAGACACATCCTACAGGTTCTGCCCAGTTATCTGAAGTACATAACACGTCATTCCACAAGAATGAACGTGAGAAAGAGCATAAAGGAGGACGAGGTTATGGATGAAACCGTGGACGAGAAAATTTCCATAGTCGATTTCGAAATCAATATAATTCTGGTCACCTGAAGTGACGACGTGATGGTTATAACAACCCTGATATCCATAAATGACAACCTGAAGTGCCAAATAAAAGAAAGGTCTCACAAGAAGAAGATGTTAGGGACATTTGTCATAGATATGGGGTTGAAGGGCATTGGGCTCGTACTTGCCTCACACCAAAACATCTTGTTGAGTTGTATCAATCATCTAAAAAATCTAAAGGTAGAATGGTAGAAACCAACTTTTCTAGTTTAGGTATTAATGCAATAACAAATGATAAAAACTTAGATGAACCCTTACATATAACAGACACGAGTGCTAAACTTTATTACGACCTAGATAATTAGTTTTTATTTATTTGTTTTATTTATAATATTTTCCATGTTTCTATTTTATGTATGTAAATATTTGTTTTAATGAAAATGTTGACTACTTTAATATATACAGTGCAGTATGGGAGATATATGCATTATTAATTGCGCGACCACTTACACAATTCTACAAAATCCGAAATATTTCTCACAGTTGACTAAAACAAATTCATATGTGTGGACGATTTCGGGTACATCAAATATAATAAAAGACCTCGGAAAAACTAGTTTTTTTCTACCAAATGAGACACAAATTCATATACCTAATGCCCTCTATGCTAGTAAATTCACTAGGAATTTTCTGAGTTTTAAGGATATATAAACAAAATGCTATAACTCAAATATGTTTACAAAAACTCAATGTAATATATATGAATTATATATCACATCAAGAAATTGCTAAGGATATATGAACATTGTTGGAGAAACAAGTGATTAACTATAATGAAAATATCTCTAACTTTATGTGTGTGCCTTTTTGTTTTACCCAAAACCTCTATATATAACATTTCTAAAATAACTGACCCTTAAGACAATCCTCTAATTGATGTCAAATTAATACTTATAATAGGAGATTAATATTCTAACAACCAATTATGACATTCAAATTTCAAAACTTTAAAAAAGAAAATATTGTAACAATATATAGCTTAATTAAAACAAAAAAAAGAATAAATTTAAAAGATTTATTTAATCACCACTTTACCACAAATATTCTAAAAAGTCACACTTTAATTCAAATATATATCCAATAATTAAACAAATATTTATTTAATTAATAAAAAAATGAAGATATTACAAACATAATATTGAATAATTTAAAAGATTATAATACTCAAGGATAATATTAAAAAGATTATAATATAGAGATACTAATCCCGCTTATAATCCTGAAACAAACATGACCCGAGTGATTCAAGGCACAATAATGTAAAACAACTCCAACAACAATTCTTATATTGGTTATTTTATTATTATTATTATAATATTAAATTTAAACCTCGATCATCCATATTTAAGTAATGTAATTGAAATGGATTGTATCAGGGATAGGGAATTACTAACCTATTATTGAAGCATTATTTTTAATAAATTACTTATAATTTTAGGTAAACAACTCATATAAATAATATGTTAGAATTGCTCTTATGATTTAAGATCTTAAATTAGTATTAAAACCATCTTACAAACATGTAGATAAGTTCAACATCACTGCAGGGAATTGAGACTTCTCGGGTCAAATTTTATATTTTTGTCTGTCTTAATTATATTTAGTCTTTTGCAGTAATAGTCTTTTCCACGAGGTTTCTATGTGGAATAGCATTTCTTTGTGTATTTTGGGTACGTAAATTAAGGAGAAGACACATGTCGGCGTATGACAACATCGAAGACTTCCTCCAAGGTCAAAACAATCTGATGCCTATTAGATACAGTTATTCCCAAATTAAGAAATTCACCAACGGATTCAAACATAAACTGGGCCAAGGAGGCTTTGGTACTGTATATAAAGGTAGACTTCGTAGTGGCCTCGTCGTAGCTATCAAAATATTGAGCAACTACAAGGCTAGCGGCCAAGATTTCATCAATGAAGTTGGTACAATTGGTAGGATCCATCATGCTAACATTGTGAGACTTGTTGGCTTTTGTGTTGATGGTTCAAAGCGTGCTCTCGTTTACGAGTACATGCCTAATGGTTCTCTTGATAAATACATCTTTGTTGACGGAGATGGAGATGGAAGTATAGGAGAAGGAACAACCACTTTGAGTTGTGAAAAGATTTATGAGATTTCATGCAAAGTGGCATGCGGTATTGAGTATTTACATCAAGGTTGTGACATGCAAATTTTACATTTTGATATCAAGCCTCATAATATTCTCCTCGATGACAACTTCAATCCAAAAATCTCTGATTTTGGCCTTGCAAAACTACGTGCTACTGATGATAGTATTGTGACTATGACTGCTGCAAGAGGAACAATGGGTTACATGGCTCCGGAATTATTTTACAAAAATATTGGAGGTGTTTCCTACAAGGCGGATGTTTATAGCTTTGGAATGTTGTTATTGGAGATGGCAGGTAAAAGGAAAAACTTGAATCCATTGACGGATCAAATGAGCCAAATTTACTTCCCTTCATGGATTTATGACCAAGTGAGCAAAGGGAAGGAGATTGAAATGGAAGATGCTACTGTTAATGAAAAGGATTTGGTTAAAAAGATGATTATTGTAGCAATGTGGTGTATACAATTGAAGCCAGCTGAGCGACCTGCAATGAACGAAGTTATTAATATGCTTGAAGGGGACCCCGAACTTCTGGGTATGCCACCCAAACCTTTAATTTGTCCAGAAGAGGCGCCAGCTGAGGATGCAGAATTTACTCCATCGTCTTCAAACTGATGCTGGGTGAACGAAATTCCCAAGAGAGTGATTAGCCTATTCGATCACTTGATTAATTTGTCAGACTACGAACTATTTGTTGGAAGCTTGTAATGCAAATAAGTGATCACTCCTATTCGTCTAGTGCGTGTTTTCCGGTTTTAACTTTATCAATCTGCATCTTATTTTTAATTTATCTCAAGTAGCAATTCATTTATATTGCATTTCAATTAAAGGTGTTTCATACAGAAAGCTGGTTCCTGAAATAACGTCCTCTTGCGGAAAGAACACAGGATGCTTGTGGCTCGAAACTAAAATTGCATCTAACCTTTTAATTAGTTCCATTAGTTTTAAAATAATACTGTAATTGACTATTCTCTAGAATTGTTGGGTTTAAAACGAAAATGGACAATACTTTTTGATAGTTGTAACGTGGATATTACTTGACCCTTTTTTATGTGAGAATAATGAAAATGTTTTTCAGAGGACATGCCTAAAGAAACTTTCCTAATCACTTATAATCTTGTATTAATCACCAAATATATGGAGTTTTTTTAAGAATCTCTACCTGCACCTGGACACATCTCAGGGTTAAATGGTATGGGGAAAAATGAATTTAAGAGAGGTATTATCTTCTACAGCAGGTTTCTTTCCATTTTTCTTCTCATAGTTAAAACCTATACCTACCTTTTGATTTTCAGTATTATCATCATGGTAAGATTTTAACAAGGAAGAAGAATTCTTGTAGGCCTTGATTTTTAGTTCATTCTCAGAAATCTGTTTTCTAAGAAATTCTTCAATCTGAGAAGCACAAACAATCTTGTTCTTAGGAATCTCATGTTTTTGTTGTAGGGACTCAAAAGCATCCTGTTTTAGTTCTAGTTCTTGATTCTTAATTTTTAATAACTCATTAGCACTAGACAATTTAACTATTTCCTCAATGGCAGCTAACATGCTTGTATGAATATTAAAAATTTCAGAACTTAAACTTTCAACAGTTTTCTTATACTGAGATGTAGTAATATCAACAGTAGTAAGAAAGGGTACCTAACTTGATGAAGTGGATGGACTTTCTCCTGAACTTGCCATGAGAGCAAGGTTTCCATATTTTTCTTCTTCCTCTTCATCAGAGTTTTCCCAACACTTTCCTTCAGCCACAAAGGCTCTTTCTTGTTGCTTTTTCAGCAAGGCTTCATACTTTGCTTTGAGTTCCTCATAGTCATTGTCATTTCTTCTCACTTGTTTTGGCTTTTTGCATTCTGTTGCAAAATGCTTCATCTCATTGCAGTTATAACACCTTATCTCGGATCTGTCCACCATTCTTGTTCTATATCCACCTTTGCCACTTCCTCCAGGTTTTGAAAATTTTGGCTTGTTGAATTTGGTGCTTTGTCCTCTTGGTTTGAAAGCTTTGTTCTTCTTGAATCTCAAGTTGGAGAACTTTCTTGCCATGTAGGCCATTGTTTTATTTTCCATGTTGTCCAGTTCCTCCAAAGTGTAGAACTCATCTTATTCACCATCCTTGAGTTCTAGAGTCACACCTTCATCTTCATCTGTAATTTCTTTAATCTTGATTTGCTGTTGATTCTCAGATTCCTTGAGCTGCATCACCTGTGGATCCTGAGCTATTAGAGCATTTGATGTGTTGGCCATCTTCCCTCTTTGACCAGCTTGGATAGCTCTTTTTTGCAGTAGCTCTAGCTCATAGGTTTTAAGGATGCCATATAAAGTTTCAAGAGAAAATTTTGATAAATCTCTTCCTTCTCTTATGGCAGAAACCTTGTGCTCTAGGTGGTCAAGAAGTGTCAACATGAATTTCATGTTTACCTCCTTTTTTTCATAAAACTTTACATGCAACTGCAAGTCATTTATCAGCCTGTTAAACCTCTCAAACATCTCAGTCAACCCTTCACTTGGTTTAGCCATGAAGGCTTCATACTGAGACACCAGAATCTGTCTTTGATTTTCTTTTACTTCCTCTGTGCCTTCACAGAGTATCTCAATGGTTTCTCATATTTGCTTTGCACTGGTGCAGTTGACAATGTTGTTGTACATGACATTGTCAAGTGCTTCAATGATAATAAATTGTAAGCAATCATCTAGAGATACTTTTTCCTTTTCAGTGTCAGTATGCTCTGCAACCTTTTTAGGAACCCAATAGGCTGGTATAATTTCACCATCTACTGTGGTTTCAGGTACATATGATTGAGGTATGAAGGGACCATTTTCCAGGATTCCAATGTAGAGTGGGTTGGCTGTTTTTATGAACAGCATCATCTTTCTTTTCCAGAGATTGTAATGTTTTTTGTCAAAGGTGGATATTTTTATACTGCTTACTTTCTGTACATTCATTTTTTAGATCTTTTCAGGTTATGTATATCTAACATGTTGCTCTGATACCAGTTGTTAACTGAAATGAATGTTGCAGAATGGGGGGGTTGAATGCAACTTGCTAAATTATCACTAATCTCGCTAACAACAACAATCAGTGATAATACCAAGTTATGAAAATAAACAACAATAAGCAAATCAAGGACACAAGGTGTTTTACTTCAAAATTTAATTTTATTAATTTTTGTTGCTACAACTGACTGGAAGATATTTTCAGCTTCAATAGATTTAATAACAGTAGAATGCTAAAGTTTCTATGCTTGAGAAAAGTTAAGCTCAGTTGTGTGTAATGTTAGGGAAAATGTTTGTGAGATATATGTATTTATATTAAAACACATACCTCACTTACAAGTGTACTTTCCCTTATTTCCTGGACAGTTGTTGAAATAGGAATTTTACTTTTTCTTCTCAAATCTGTCTTCATTCCATTTATAGATAAAGTTGCTCTGAGACGATTTGACATTCTTGACTCCATGAGCACGCTTCATCTTTTTGCTTACTTTATCTCAAGTTGCAGTAGTAGTCTTGACAGATTAGGTAGAGTTGTCAAGATCAATCAGTGAATGAACTTTACCTAGTCTGCTTCTTGAAATAGACTGTCAGCTTCCAAAAGGTTACTGTCAACCTTTAGCTTCTCTTAGGTGACAATATCTTCTACTCCGCATATGTTGCTGTCAATCCTGACATTCTTCTAAAACCTACTGTCGTCCAAAGTTACTGCCAACTATCCCGCCAAACATGTTGTCGACTATCCTGCAAAACATGCTGTCGACTATCCTGCAAAACATGCTGTCAACTATCCCTACCAAAACTACTGTCAGAAAACTTGCTGTCTTTGATTCTTCAGTCTTCGTCAAGTTTGTTGTCAAGGAATAGTTGTTGTCAGTAAAACTTGTTGTCTTAGAGTCTTCATTTTCCGCCAAGTTTACTGTCACGGAATAGTTGCTGTCATCTGTTCCAAAAGGTGTTGTCACAAATTCATATGTGTGGACGATTTCGGGTACATCAAACATAATAAAAGGTCTCGTTCTATCAAATGAGACACAAATTCATATATCTAATGTCCTTTATGCTAGTAAATACACTAGGAATCTTCTGAGTTTTAAGGATATATAAACAAAATGTTATAACTCAAATATGTTTACAAAAACTCAATGTAATATATATCAATTATATATCACATCAAGAAATTGTTGAGGACATGTAAATATTGTTGGAGAAACAAGTGATTAACTATAATGAAAATATCTCTAACTTTATGTTTGTGCCTTTTCGTTTTACCCAAACCTTTATATATAACATTTCTAACATATGAATTTGTTTTACACAGTAATTGCAACCATGCTACTGGGTAAGATCTTAAACTGGGTCAAACAATTCCCTTTCCTTTAAATTCAGCTGAGAATTGAAAGACTCAAAATAGTTAGATCAAACCTATCAATGAATATTAAATTTTTTTAATTAATTGCTGATACTCTGATAATTCAAAAATAGTTTGAATTGGAAAGTTATCAAACTTGTGCCAGCGCCACTCATGTTCATGATGAGTTGTTCTGTAGTTGGCAATAACTAGTTAACTGAAGAAAAAAAAGTTATAAAACTTGTAGCCCCTCGGCCCCTCCCTAGTTCCGCCCATTATTATATATAAATTATATAAAATATACTATTTATTTTCTTATAAATTTTAAGAAATATTTGTGAAAATATTTATTAAAATTTAGTAAGGTTTTGCATATTATATTTAATAATAAATAATATATTGTTTTTAAGTTATAAATTATTAAATTATTATATAAATAAATTATAAAAATGTATGCTATTTTAGCATAATTAAAATTTTTAACAACAAATAAACTGTCCTACAAAACTTTGAAAATATTTCCTCAGAAACCAGTCGGTGCTTGCAGGGGAAAAGATCATCCATGGACTTTTTTATTTGATTTTTAAAGTTAACATTTGCTTTTTAAGTTTGGTGAATGGTTTTGTCTGTGGCAGGCCGTTTGTTCTACAGTTTGATGTGGCTTCCGGTTCAGGACCTGGGTGAGCATTCCCACTTTTGCCGGCTCTGTTCCACTCCAAACATCTTTTAAAGCATCCCCGTCCTCATCCCTGAAATTATATTAAAATTATTTTTTACATTTTGTTTATCATTTAAAAATTTCCTATATCTCAATTATTATTATTATTTACTTTCTCTTTATTTAATTTATCATTTTAATTATTAAATTTTATTTTGTTATATATTAAAAATGAATAGTTAAAATCTAAATATGAGGATTTAATTTTAAAATTTTAAATTACTTTTTTTTTGGAGTTCTGGATGAGAAAAATATTTTAATAGAATTTTCCAAAGAATAGAAAATATGAATAAGAATAGGGACGAAATGAGGATGGTCTTGAGTACTCTTGATTGTGTTGTTGACCTAATTTTGTCATTTTCTGTCTTCTTTAATTGCGACCCTACAGCAAGTTCGAGCAGGTATCGGAGCTATTGGAACTATTGCTTTTACGGCTACCCGGGTAAGACGTTAAACTTCAACCTTCTATTGTAAATGCACCTAAGAGCATGTCGAAGAGATTTTTTTATATAACTTAAAATCAAGGAATCAGGATTGAAATAGATTTTCAAGAAATTTTTAGAAGCTTTTTATAATTTAACAACCTTCTCTCTCTCTCTTTTATTTTAAGAATCTACACATAGTTCTTAATTAATTTTATTAATAAAAAATGCATTCTTGATAAATCATTCATTATTTTTCCTCTCTTTCCACCATAATGGGTCTAAGTATCAATAAAAAATAAAATAGAGAAAAATTATTATTAAAATTGATACTATTAACAATTTACTAATTTATTAATTTTTTTTTGAAGAATTATTTTTATTATTATTTATATCATATTTAAGAGTAAATTAGGAATTTACTAATTTATTAAAATTTTAATTATGTATATCATATTTAAGAGTAAATTAGGAAATTTTTAGAAAGACTCTAACATCTACCCTATTAATTCTAACCTTTTGATTAAAAGGAAAATACTATTATGATATTGATTGTTTATGTGTACAAGTAAAACCATAAGTCGGTTCACTAGCTTAACAAATGAGTCTTAGTTTAATAATTTAAAATCGGTCCAAAAACTCAATAGATAGTCATCAACCTCTCTCTTTTGTATACACGAGTTGGACATTAATCTAATGAGATATCAAGTTTCTTCTCTGTTAGTTTCACTATCATTCACTTTGCTTTCTACTTTATAAATTATTATTTAAGATCATTTATAACATATTATCAGCACGAGTTTCTGTGCAACCGAAACTTAGTTAACGAAGGAGAATGACGAATCTTGTAAAATTAGAGTTTATTGCATTCGATGTTTCTGGAGTATTATATGTCATGGGTATTCGATGTAGAATTATATCTTAGTGCTAACGAGTTAAAAGATACTATTGAATCAGGAAAACCCCCAACTACCGAACAAAATGCAAAAGCTATTATATTATTAAGACATCATATTCACGAAAATTTAAAATCAAAATACTTAACAATCAAAAGCCCGCTCACTCTTTGCAATAATCTCAAAGATAGATTTGATCACAAAAAACTTATTTATTTGCCATCAGCCCGATATGACTTGATTAATCTAAGGCTACAAGATTTTAAATCTATTGCCGAATATAGTTATATGTTGTTCAAAACGAGTTCAAAACTAATTTAATGTGGTGAGAAAATTACTGATGCTGAAATGATTAAAAATAACTCTCTCGACCTTTCACCCAAACATTATGATTCTAGCACAACAGTACAGAGAACGAAATTTTCAAAAGTATAACGAATTGGTAGCTCTCATTCTTGTGGCTGAAAAGAACAATGAGTTGCTGCTAAGAAATTATCAGACACGTCCTACAGGTTCTGCCCAGTTACCTGAAGTACATAACATGTCATTCCACAAGAATGAACGTGGGAAAGGGAATAGAGGAGGACGAGGTTATGGACGAACCCGTGGACGAGAAAATTTCTGTGATCGATTTCGAAATTAATATAATTCTGGTCACCTGAAGTGGTGGTGTGATGGTTATAACAACCCTTATTTTTCCAGTTGCACAAGTAGAAGGGGGGGTTGAATACTTGTGTGATTTTTGTGCTTGATTAAAATCTACTCAGTATGAATTAAAAACTTGAATACAGAACTAATATTAAACATAAAGATATGAATGAAAATTGTTTGTATTATTGATGTGTTTCTCACATAAGCTCTCTCTATCTCTATGCTCTCAAAAACTTCGACTTAATTCACACACTTTAATTAGGTTACATAAAGTATTTATATAGAGAGTTGCCTATCAACTAATAACAGAAAAATAAATTACAATAGGAATATAATTCTTAATTATTAGTTGACAGTTTTCTTTTGTAATTCTCCTTCCTTCCCATATCATATCTGCAATATATTTGACTTTATCTTCGAAGACTTCCTTTTCTGTGATCATCTTCAGAATTCAGCTTTGATTTCATAGACTCTGAAATCTTCAGACTCTGCCAGACTATAGACTCTGATCATTTCAAGGATTGAGGATTGAGGATTGAGGATCCCTGGTTAGAGTAGATGTTCTATCAATGTCAGATTCTTCAATACCTCCAAGCCCTGTCTTCTTTTTAGCTCTTAATTGCAGATTTGATTGACTACATTGCTAGTAAGTAGTTTCTTTGACCTCATCAGAGTCTGACCTTTTCTTTTGCTTATCAGAGTCTGGCTTAGACTCTGACTTCTCATGTCCAGTCCCTGACTGATGTGTTTGAGTTTTTGCTATTCCAGCCATTCCAGATTGTTTTTGTTGCACACCACCAGGACCCCTAGGACCATGAGAACTATCACCAGCTTCATCATCATCACCATCTCTCCTCCTTTTAACTCCCTTTTTAGCATCATTGCACACATCATCATTATTTCTCCTAGAGGAATCACCAACTTTCTTCTCCCCTTTTTTGACATCATCACTTCCTGTGATAGCCAAAAGAATCTGTTCAAGCACTGTAGAGATATTGGCATGTGCTGCAATGACTGAATCAACCTTGGTGGTTAGATCAGAGACTGTAGTTTGGCGATTGGCTTGAGTAGTGGTGATAGCAGCAAGAGCATCTTTGAAAGAAACTTCTTTGGATAATTGAAAGGAATGAATTCTGTCAAATCTAGTACTGAGCAGAGAAGTCGTGTTATCAACACCAGTAAGTTTGGTTTGAATATGAGAAATGTCCTTGACCACATTAGTTAATTGTGCAGTAATATTATCTGTTTCAGCCTTAATTTTTGCATTGATAGTTCTGTCATCTTCAAAGAAAGAGGCATCAGTATCGTCATGTGGATAATGACCATGTTCTTGTAAAAAAGACTTCTTCTGAAAACCTTTAGTCTTTCAGACTAGTGAATGACCAAGATGCACTCAAAAGAAGCTTTATCTATTATACCTTTGAGTTGTGCAGATTCCCAAGTGATAGGAAAAAACTGATCAAAATAGATAAAAGATGGATTGACCGGTCCATCATCCTCAGAATTTCAATCCTCCTGCATATCAGCATCAATATGTTCAATATTTGTAATTGGAGGGGTAGACTCTGGTGGTTGAGTAGACTCTGAAACTGTAAAAGAGACTATAGACCCCGACTCCTCTTTAGAGTGACCAGAGTCTGTAGACTCTGGAAGCCTAGCCCTTATAGGCATGATCAAAATTGGTTCTTCTGACTTCAATTCTACAGTCTCAATCTGAATAGTAGTAGTATTCACCAAAGCCTTCATGACTCTTTCTGTTCTTCTTGTTAAAGAATCCACTGCCAAAATTATTCTGACAGCTTCAATGAGTGTTCTATTCTTTCTTTCCACAACTCCATTTTATTGGGGTATTCTTGAATTCTAATTGAATTCCTGGTGCAGAAAATTATTGGGGTAGACATTTTATTGGGGTATTCCTGGTTGCATTCTTGAATTCAGTACCATTGTCACTTCTTAGAACTTTAATTGTTTTCTTTGATTTTATTTCCAGAAAAGTGATATGGTCTACTATGTGTTGTGAAGCTTCATCCTTTGAATGTAGAAAAAAACCCATATGAATCTTGTAAAATCATCTACAATAACATGAGCATATTTCTTTTTGTTGATTGACATTACATTTACTAGACCAAATAAATCAAGATGTAATAAATAAAAGGATTCAGAAATTGTGTTTATTGTCTTGCTCTTGAAGGATGTTTTCTTTTGCTTTCCAAGTTGACATGATTCACAAAGTCCATCTTCAATAAAATCAACTTGTGGTAATCCTCTCACAAGATTCTGTTTGACCAACTTGTTGAGTGTTTTGAAGTTGATGTGTGATAGTTTCTTGTGCCATTTCCAGCTTTCTTCAGTTGAGGCCTTGCTGTATAAACATGTGACTTTATTGTAAATACAATCCTCTAAGCTGGCTTCATATATGTTACCATGTCTATGTCCTTTGAAAACCAAAATGCCTGTTTCATTGTGAGTTACAAGACACTCTTTGTTGTCAAAGCCAGTATGGTAACATTTTATCTCCAAGTTGACTAATGCTTATTAGGTTGTGTTTTAAGCCATCAACTAGAGCTACTTCTACATTGATGACATTTCCAAGTACAATCTTACCATATCCCAGTGTTTGACCTTTGTGCCATCTCCAAAGGATACTTCTGGGTCAGCCATCTCCCCAAAGTTTGTAAGCAGAGATTTCTTTCCAGTCATGTGTCCTGAGCATCCACTGTCCAGGATTAGGGTTACTTTCTTTTCCCTAGTTCCCTACATACATAAAATAATTACTTAGATGTTTTGGGGATCCAAACAGTTTTGGATCATTTTCTACTAATTTTGGGTGAAACATGTTTAGAGTTCTTCACTTTTGTTTTACTTGTCACTTTTGTTAAATACAAACTCTCCTAAGGTGTACACAAACCCTAGCAGCTTCTCTGTGTTTATCACAGCAACTCTCTCTATTTCTATGCTCTCACAGAATTTCACTCAGATTATTATGCTACGACTTCCACACACTTACAATTAGGTTACATAGAGTTTATATAGAGAGCTGCCTATCAACTAATAACAGAAAGATAAATTACAATAGGAATAGAATTCCTAATTATTAGTTGACAGTTTCCTTCTAGAATTCTCTTTCTTTCCCATAGCATATCTGCAATATATTTATCTTGATCTTCGAAGACTTTCCATTCCTGTGATCTTCTTCCAAATTTATCTTCAACTGTATAGACTCTGAAATCTTTAGACTCTGATGATCTTCAGACTCTGATCACATGTAGACTCTGATAGATCATAGACTCTGATAGTCTATAGACTCTGATCACCTTCCAGACTCTGATCTTCATGCAGACTCTGGTTTCACTTTCTACAGAAATTCTTCTAAGTACAAGTAACATGAATGTTGACCATCTAGACTCTGATTATACATTTCAGAGACTAGAAAGACTTATTACAGATAAACTGAGCTAGACCCTGTTCTAGTATTTTGTACATCATCAAAATGAATATATTCCTAACAAAGATCATTATATCATTATCACAGTGAGAATTTCTTATGACACTTATTAACATGTAAAATCTCACGACGGGTCTTTCCAATGCCATGCATTGAAACATGCACTTATGTTCTTGACTTTAGTATCACCATACCAATGACCAATGAGATGTAGTCATCTGTCAACAAACATATTGGTCTTATTGCATTATTATTGTCCTTAAATAATAATACTCAACTAGAGAATTTTAGGAAAAAAATACTATTCATATAATCTCATTTTCAAGTCATATACTTAAAAATATATAATATGTATTAATATTCCAAGGACATTTATTATGCTTTCAATTGATAACGCGGTAAATAAAGACATAATAAATATTAATTAAATAATCAAATAAAACATAATTCATAATTGTTTTCAATAAAACATAAAAGTATTGTCTCTATGACACCAATACTAACAATAACAAGGCTTCTGTGGAATGTAGTGACTTTTCAGAGTCCCTGAAGGAATAGACTCTGATTTCTTCAAAATTTTTGCTTTACAGTCTAGAGCTAAATGGTTGTTGTTACCACATCTGTAACACTTCTTTCTAGGAGCATTATGATCTTTTTGATAGTTATTGGCCTTGTTTATGCCTTCATTACCATTTCTATTTCTCCTAGTTTTGGTAGACTCTGATAAGTTCTCTAGCCTTTCTTTTAACTTAGACTTAGACAAGTACCCTCTGTTAATTTTTTTCTTAGTCTTATTTACTCCTGTTTCATCTATCTTTTTATCAACAACAGGGGGAACATTGATAGATGAGTTTGTGATTTCTTTAGGCAAATCATTATTTAATTCAGGAGTCACAAACTTAACATGGATAAATGTACTTTTATCCTTAGTCTTATCAATTTGACTAGCTTAATCAATGTTATCACTTTCAACAATAGGTCTTTTGCCTTGACTCTTGTCATAGCCTAGAACAACAGTTTGACACACATGTTGATTATTGATAATTTCCTAAACTTTTCTTCCAGAGTCTGTCCAGACTCTGAACTTAAGTCTCTCTTCCTCTAGTTCCTATAGTCAAAGGCTTTCAGAATTTCAGTGTAGTTGTTCCATTAATTTTAACTCAGACTCTAAATGATCATTCCTATTTGTCAAGGTTAGATTTTCTTCTCTTAACCTTTCACTTTCACTAGTGAGAGACCTACAGTTTGTCATTATTTTATTAACCTCACTTTGCACAATTTGTATACCATCAGAATCTAAATTAAGTAAGGATTCAGGAGTGAAGATTGATACCTGAGTTTTAGGAGATGATGGTTCTTTGGGGGATTGTGATTTTCTAGAGGAGGATGCCATCAATGTTAAATTTTCATAATCAATTTCATCCTCTGAGCTTGAATCTGCCCAATCCTTTCATGTTGATAGAAACTTGACTTTTAAACTTTTGGCATTCACTAGCAAAGTGTTCCAATATTCCACAGTTAAAACACTTGACCTTTGCTTTGTCAAGTTTGATTATAGTGATCTTGATCTTCTCAACCTTCTCATCTTCTTTCTTGAGTGATGGCCTCTTGCTAAATTTGCCAGTTCTTTTGTTAAATTTCATTCTTTTAAATTTTTTTGCAAACATAGCCATCATTTGACTTGGATCAATTTCTTCATCAGAATCAGAGTCTGTGTCAGTAGACTCTAACTCCTCAACAATTTTACTCTTCTTCCTTGAATCCTTGATTCTTCTATGGGTTATTCTTGTTGTTCTTTCTCAGACTCCATTAAGAGTGCCACAGATTTTGTCTTTACAGATTTTTTATTCTTCTTCTGTTGCATCTCTAAGTCTGCCATACAATTCTTCTAGAGTTATGTCATCTAAATCTCTAGCTTTCCTTATGGTTGTTGTTTTGTTGTCCCACTCTTCAGGAAGTGCTCTCAGAAACTTGGTATTTGTATCTTCAGAATCATAAACTTTACCAAGCATAGTCATCTCATTCAAGAGTTTTGTAAACCTATCATACATCTTAATAGTAGATTCTCCAGATTTAGCTTCAAAATATTAATACTCCCGAATTATCAAATACCTGGCATTCTTCTTGACATCTTTAGTCCCTTGACAGTGCACTTCAAGTTTTGTCCACATCTCCTTAGCAGTTTTACATGATATTACACAGTTTTAAGAACATAATACAAACTGTTAAAGAGAATGTTTTTGACATTTGCCTCCTTAAGGACATTCTCATTGTCCTCTATTGTTCATTCAGCCTTTGGCTTTTCAATGAAGTGTTCTTTAGTTACTTTACCTTCATCAATGATTTGAGGCACAAGCTTTAATGGCACATAAGGTCCTTCATGAATTCTTTCAAGATAGTCAGGGTCTGTAGCCTTTAGATGGTGCAACATCTTAACCTTTCAGTGGGTGTACTCGTTTCTCTTAAGCATATGAATCTTAAAATTGTCATCTTTGTTTCCAGACATCTTTGATCAATTTTAAACGTTAGGCTATGATACCAATTATTTTCCCAGTTACACAAGTAGAAGGGGGGTTGAATACTTTGTGATTTTTGTGCCTGATTAAAATCTACTCAGTATGAATTAAAGACTTTAATACAGAACAAAGATTAAACACAAAGATATGAATGAAAATTGTTTGTATTATTGATGTGTAAATACAAACTCTCCTAAGGTGTACACAAACCCTAGCAGCTTCTCTGTGTTTCTCACAACAACTCTTTCTATCTCTATGCTTTCAAAAACTTCGACTTAATTCACACACTTCAATTAGGTTACATAGAGTGTTTATATAGAGAGTTGTCTATCAACTAATAACAGAAAAACAAATTACAATAGGAATATAATTCCTAATTATTAGTTGATAGTTTCCTTCTATAATTCTCCTTCATTCTCATAGCATATCTGCAATATATTTGGCTTTATCTTCGAAAACTTCCCTTTCTGTGATAATCTTCAGAATTCAGCTTTGATTTTATAGACTCTGAAATCTTTAGACTCTGCCAGACTATAGACTCTGATAGTCTATAGACTCTGATCATTTGTAGACTCTGACAGATTGTAGACTCTGATCACCTTCCAGACTCTGATCTTCATCTAGACTCTGGTTTCACTTTCTACAGAAAATCTTCTAAGTACAAGAATGTTGACTAACTATACTCTGATTATACAATTTCAGAGACTAGAAAGACTTATTACAAATAAGCTATGATAAATCATGTACTAGTATTTTGTACATCATCAAATGAATATATTCCTAACAACCCTAGTACCCAGAAATGACAATCTGAAGTGCCAAATAAAAGAAAGGGCCCACAAGAAGAAGATGTTAGAGACATTTGTCATAGACATGGGTTGGGCATTGGGCTCGTACTTGCCACACACCAAAACATCTTGTTGAGTTGTATCAGTCATCTAAAAAACTTAATGGTAGAATGGTAGAAACCAACTTTTCTAATTTAGGTAATAATGCAATAACAAATGATAAAAACTTAGATGAACCCTTACATGTAACAGACACGAGTGCTAAACTTTATTACGACCTAGATAATTAATTTTTATTTATTTGTTTTATTTATAATATTTTCTATGTTTCTATTTTATGTATGTAAATATTTGTTTTAATGAAAATGTTGACTACTTTCATATATACAGTGTAGTATGGGAGATATATGCGTTATTGATTGCACGACCACTCACACAATTCTAAAAAATTCGAAATATTTCTCACAGTTGACTAAAATAAATTCATGTGTGGACGATTTCGGGTACATCAAACATAATAAAAGGTCTCGGAAAAACTTGTTTTCTTCTACCAAATGAGATACAAATTCATATACCTAATGCCCTCTATACTAGTAAATCTAGTAGGAATCTTTTGAGTTTTAAGGATATATAAACAAAATGCTATAACTCAAATATGTTTACAAAAACTCAATGTAATATATATAAATTATATATCACATCAAGAAATTGCTAAGGACATATAAAAATTATTGGAGAAATAAGTGATTAACTATAATAAAAATATCTCTAAGTTTATGTGTGTGCCTTTTTAGTTTACCCAAAACCTCTGTATATAACATTTCTAAAATAACTGACCCTTAAGACAATCTTCTAATTGATGTCAAATAATACTCATATTATGAGATTAATATTCTAACAACCAATTATGACATTCAAATTTCAAAACTTTAAAAAAGAAAATATTGTAACAATATATAGCTTAATTAAAACTAAAAAAGAATAAATTTAAAAGATTTATTTAATCACCACTTTACCACAAATATTCTAAAAAGTCACACTTTAATTCAAATATATATCCAATAATTAAACAAATATTTATTCAATTAATAAAAAATGAAGATATTACAAACATAATATTGAATAATTTAAAAAATTATACTCCCTCCGTCCCGGCCAAATGTTTACATTTGGTCCGGGCACGGAGACCAAGGATAGTGGGTGTAATAGTGATTTTATTGTTAAAATAAATGAAGTAGTGGGTGTAATAGTGTAAAGTGTTGAAAAAGTGGAGTGAAGTAGTGGATGTAATAATATATTTATTGTTAAAAGTTACTATTTTTAGTAATGTAAAGAATTGGGTGGGACGTCCCAAAAAGGAAAGTGTAAAGAATTGGTTGGGACGGAGGGAGTAATACTCAAGGATAATATTAAAAAGATTATAATATAGAGATACTAATCTCGCGTATAATTCTGAAACAAACATGACCCAGTGATTTAAGGAACAATAATGTAAAACAACTCCAACAACAATTCTTATTTTGATTATTTTATTATTATTATAATATTAAATTTAAACCTCGATCATCCATATTTAAGTAATGTAATTGAAATGGATTCTATCAGGGATAGGGAATTACTAACATATTATTGAAATGGCTTTTGTGTTGATGGTTCAAAGCGTGCTCTCGTTTACGAGTACATGCCTAATGGTTCTCTTGATAAATACATCTTTGTTGACGGAGATGGAGATGGAAGTATAGGAGAAGGAACAACCACTTTGAGTTGTGAAAAGATTTATGAGATTTCATGCAAAGTGGCATGCGGTATTGAGTATTTACATCAAGGTTGTGACATGCAAATTTTACATTTTGATATCAAGCCTCATAATATTCTCCTCGATGACAACTTCAATCCAAAAATCTCTGATTTTGGCCTTGCAAAACTACGTGCTACTGATGATAGTATTGTGACTATGACTGCTGCAAGAGGAACAATGGGTTACATGGCTCCGGAATTATTTTACAAAAATATTGGAGGTGTTTCCTACAAGGCGGATGTTTATAGCTTTGGAATGTTGTTATTGGAGATGGCAGGTAAAAGGAAAAACTTGAATCCATTGACGGATCAAATGAGCCAAATTTACTTCCCTTCATGGATTTATGACCAAGTGAGCAAAGGGAAGGAGATTGAAATGGAAGATGCTACTGTTAATGAAAAGGATTTGGTTAAAAAGATGATTATTGTAGCAATGTGGTGTATACAATTGAAGCCAGCTGAGCGACCTGCAATGAACGAAGTTATTAATATGCTTGAAGGGGACCCCGAACTTCTGGGTATGCCACCCAAACCTTTAATTTGTCCAGAAGAGGCGCCAGCTGAGGATGCAGAATTTACTCCATCGTCTTCAAACTGATGCTGGGTGAACGAAATTCTGAATATAATCCCAAGAGAGTGATTAGCCTATTCGATCACTTGATTAATTTGTCAGACTACGAACTATTTGTTGGAAGCTTGTAATGCAAATAAGTGATCACTCCTATTCGTCTAGTGCGTGTTTTCCGGTTTTAACATTATCAATCTGCATCTTATTTTTAATTTAACTCAAGTAGCAATTCATTTATATTGCATTTCAATTAAAGGTGTTTCATACAGAAAGCTGGTTCCTGAAATAGCGTCCTCTTGCGGAAAGAACACAGGATGCTTGTGGCTCGAAACTAAAATTGCATCTAATCTTCTAATTAGTTCCATTAGTTTTAAAATAATACTGTAATTGACTATTCTCTAGAATTGTTGGGTTTAAAACGAAAATGGACAATACTTTTTTATAGTTGTAACGTGGATATTACTTGACCCTTTTTTATGTGAGAATAATGAAAATGTTTTTCAGAGGACATGCCTAAAGAAACTTTCCTAATCACTTATAATCTTGTATTAATCACCAAATATATGGAGTTTTTTTAAGAATCTCTACCTGCACCTGTACACATCTCAGGGTTAAATGGTATGGGGAAAAATGAATTTAAGAGAGGTATTACAACTGCATGAACAACTGAACATTGTCGAAATAATGCACCAAATATATTGCTAGTAGCCAAGTACTTGGACTCGGGTACCATTACCAATCTTATACAAGTGTTAAAAAAAGGTTTTCATGAACAAGAATAACTATTTCCAGATATAATAATAGCACTTTTAGACATTACGTTTGCATAGCATTGGTCACTCTGCTTCTGAAATAACTTCAAGCTCGTTGGCAAACGGCCTAGCAGATGCTGGTGCGAATGCATCTCTTGAATTTGTTGAGCTAAATGGATTTGGAGGTATAGCAGGGCAGTCTTCTCCTTCCAGCATTTGGATCACAATGCAATGTTTCATTGAAGGTCTGTCTGCCGGATGTCAATTTACACACCAAAGTCCTACAATCGTTAGCTTCCTTTCTATTTTGCGATTTTCTTCCTCAATCTGATTTCTCGTCTCCTTCCCTTTCTCAAGATGATGGAAAATCCACTCAGGGAAATATACTTCGCTGGTGTTTTCTGTTTCTATTGAAGTATGATTTCTTGCTCCTACTATTTCAAGCAACAACATCCCGAAGCTATAAACATCTGACTTTGCTGATACCTTTCCGAAATTCCTAGAGAACACTTCTGGAGCAATATAACCTACTGTCCCCCTAGCCATAGTCATGGAAACTACGCTTTGGCCTTTGGTACACAATTTTGCCATAGCAATATCGGTTTCGGTTTCAATCGGTTCGGTTTCGGTTACAAAACCGCAAAAGATAAAAATGAGAAAAATATTATAATTAAATAAATAAAAATTAATTATAAAAATAAACAATTTCACGGGCTTCACATTATGTAACAATTATTAGCTATTAGTAAAAAATAAATTCAATTATGTTGATCATGGTTGATACGCAGAAGCTATAAATTTGTTGTGCTCTATACATTGAGTCTGTAGCTTCAAATAAGGATTATAGCCTAGGCAATTTATTGTTAACATATGTGCTAACTGTTGTAACATACTTGGCCAAATATAAAAATCAAATTACAGCTACAAGCCTACAACATCTAAAGTACAGTACACTAGAGATGGTAGTCTGCAATTTTTACGCGGCTTAAATCTAATTGGTATATATATATAATTATTTATTATATATATATATATATTAATTTAAAAATTATATATAATAATTTCATTTATTTTAATTAAATCGGTTCGGTTTTAATCCATAACCGGAACCAGAACCGGAACCGATCAAACGATTCGGTTTTTTATTTTTTGGTTTCGGTTTTGGTTTTTTGCGGATCGGTTTTTGTCGGTTTTCACCGGTTTCGGTTTTATTTCGGTTTTCTACTCGGCCCTAAATCACAGGCATACATAAATATAGTGTTTTCTTATGGCTATTTTAGAAATGTAATTGGTCTTAAGGATTGCTGGACCAGTGATGTTTTTCTTATGGCCATTTGAGAAACGTAATTGGTATTGAGGATTGCTGGACCAGGGGCAAGTCATGTATTACCATCTTAACTAACCACCGCAGCTTACCCTTGTGTGGAGTTTATAGTGGTGTTCAATAGAATTTGGGCAGATGTGTTTTTTAATTTCTTATATGTTTTTAGCATAATAGATTGTATAGAATATTACCAGCGTCACTATAAGCATGACTAGACACTAATGGCAGGTCACTCAAAAGGTGCAGAAATCACTAGCGATGAAGTTAAGGAGGAATCTGAAAGTTACATAAAGAGGTGCGAGAACAGCACTGTGTTCCCTTCCCTCCCTTTAGCTATCAAATGGTTGAGAGACAATGCACAACGTAATCAGTCTGTTCGCTATCAGGTAATGTGGCCCAGACTTGCTATTTTAAATATTGACCTGTGATCATCAGAAATATGTAGCATATGAATAATGTGGCCCAGACTTGCTATTTTAAATATTGACCTGTGATTGTCAGAAATATGTAGCATATGAATCCCTTATTCCCAAAAAGAAATAGAAAATGAAAACAGAATTGGAGTTTCTTGATTTGGTATTGTTAGACGATGAAAGTTACTTTTAGAAAGTGTAAGATATATGATCAATCATCAATAAGCTTGGATTTCGAGAAATTGGCATTCTACTGCCAGTCTGCCACCTACGAGATTCTGCACTGGTTGGAAAGGTCTCATGTTAGTTAGTAGGAAAGGACTAACATAAGTTTAGGTAGAACAAATTTTCTTGTGACCTCATTATTGGATTACGTAGTCAACTATACGGCTATCCTTGTTGCTGCATGCATGTCTTGTGAGTTTTTCTATGTATCTACTCTCCCCTGTTTATAAGTTCTTTTCGTTATATTTTTCAGGTCCTTGTAACTGGTTCTTTGCATCTAATTGGTGATGTATTGAAATTAATCAAGAAGTGAGGCATGGAGCAATCGCATCCCTATACTTACCTATGGTTCGGCGTATACCAGCAGTGCATTCATGATACCTGGTGACGTGTATGGTTTTGCTCTTGAGTTGCATCTGAAAGTAGTTGAAAATAACTGTTTGCGAGGCCTAATAGAAGAAATTCTTGTTCAGTGGCATTTATATGCAATTGCATTCTTTTCAAAGATTTTGTTTTTTTGGTCCATGTTAAATGTACCAAAATGGCTTATACTAAAATCTGTGAGGATCTCAAGGAAAGAAGAAGAAGAAGAAGAGATGAACAGTTCTCGTCCTGCTGTAAGAGTTATTTTAGTCTTCTAGGAATAGGGGATGCCCCAACATACACCAGATTGTAAGCTTCTGCTCATTTCATAAAAGAGTTGGTTATTCATTTATGTATTTCATTTATGTATAAAATTACATGATATTCGTGATGCACCTTGTCTCTTGAAAGTATGATGATATTCGTGATGCACCTCGTCTCTTGAAAGTATGATCATATTCATATGCCATAATCATCTGTTTCTTGGCTGCAAATATTCAATAGCAGGCCATTGGTGGAAAAAGACGATAAAAAAGATACCAGTTTTTAGAGATTTTATCTCCACAACATCGTCTAGCACCTCATTACTTATAGTAGCTCTCACTCTGATTCGGAAATCACCTATAGTTTGTTGCTAATAGTGGATGCATTTTTTTAACTTGCTGAGCTAAGCAGATTAGGTGGGATGGCTGGGCAATTGCTGCCTTGGAGCATTTGTTTCATAAACGGCTGGTCTGCTTGATGCCAATTTATGCCCCAAAGTCCCATGATAGTTGGCTTTATAGTGGTGTTGCAACCTACTTCCTCAATTTGGCCTCTCGTTTTTATCTTGCTTAAGCTGATGAAAACCATTACTGGAAAATGCTTCGGAAAGTGTTTTCTTTTCTACTGAAGTATGATTGTTTGTTGCAGCAATCTACCAAAACTATGAAAATCCGATTCTGATGAGACTCCAAACCTGAGAAATACTTTTGGTGCCCCCTAGACATAGTCACGGAGACTATTAGTCCTTCGGAGAAATACCAGGTTAGAGATTTTGGGATTAAAATTTTGGTCCAACGAACCAGCAAGATGTTGAGGTATAAAAGGAAGTGGATGTTTTATTTCAGAGGCGTTGCATCCCCTGTCAAACAGTGTTGATAAAACTTCAACTTTTAAACATATCTCCACCGTTGAGTACCATTGAACAACCACAGCCTCTAATGGCAACTACTCGTAACTTATATGCTACTCCCTCCGTCCCAAATTACTTGTCCACTTTGACTTTTAGGCGTAGTTTAAGGTGCATTGATCGCATAATTATATAATTTTTTAAAAATATTTTCTTTGTGTGAATAAAAATTCAAATATTAAATTTTTATTCACAAAAAGAAATTTTTTAAAATAATTTATATAACTATGCAGTCAATGGATCTTAAATTACGCGTAAAAGTCCAAATGGACAAATAATTTGAAACGGAGAGAGTAAAATACAGATTTATTGCAATCTAAATATATAGTTAAATTTTTGCCTTTATAAATATGTTTAGTACACGCTGTCGCCACTACTTGCATAATCAGCAGTTCAGCACCATCAAGGTATCATATATGATGTGCTGTTCTTTCATTCATGCAAAATAAACCAATGCTCTCTCATTTCCAATAAGGGAGGAATATGTGCATAAATGCAACACCATCTGCATCACACGCAAGAACAATACCAATTCGGCCTATCAACAGAGGTACACTATGTAAACATTGACAATAAATCGTAGAAAGTGAGATTATATAAATGTATCACCACAAAATAGCAACAGAAATGAACTGAAACATATACAAAAGACAGCAAAGATAATCAGGATTATATGTTGTGTTTGAGCAAGACGATGCTGGAAGGCATGTCTACTTGACACTGTAATTATAAGATGAAATTTTTGAGGTACATCCCCTCATCTATTGGGTGCGGATATAATGCGATAAAGAAAATGTTTTTCAGAGGTCCATGTCTAAAGAACTTTCCTAGTCACTTATAATCTTGTATCAATCACCAAATATTCAGAGTTTCTTATAAAGAATCTCTCTACCTGCACCTGCACACATCTCAGGTTGTGTGTGCCCCTTCAGCACCTTGTGAATTGACTTGCTGATTTTGCTTTCACTGGTTTGGGAAAAATGAATTTAAGAGAGGTGTTACAACTGCATGAACAATTAAACATTGTCGACATATTGCACCAAATATATTGCTAGTATCCAAGTACTTACTCGGACTCAACCAATCATATACAAGTGTTAAAAAAAAACGTTTGCATGAACAAGAATACATATTCCCAGATATAATAAAAACACTTTTAGAGATTATTTTTGCAGAGCATTGAACAAGGCACCTTGCTTCAATTCCGAGTCACTCTGATTCTGAAATAACTTCAAGCTCGTTGGCAAATGGCCTAGCAGATGCTGGTGCGAATGCATTTCTTGAACTTGTTGAGCTAAATGGATTTGGAGGCATGGCGGGGCAGTCTTCTCCTTCCAGCATTTGGATCACATGTTTCATTGAAGGTCTGTCTGCCGGATGCCAATTTACACACCACAGTCCTACAATTGTTAGCTTCCTTTCTATCTTGCTATTAACTTCTTCCTCAATCTGATTTCTCGTCTCCTTCCCTTTCTCAAGCTGATGGAAAATCCACTCAGGGAAATATACTTCGCTGGTGTTTTCTGTTTCCACTGAAGTATGATTTCTTGCTCCTACCATTTCAAGCAACAACATCCCGAAGCTATAAACATCTGACTTGGATGATACCTTTCCGAAATTCCTAGAGAACACTTCTGGAGCAATATAACCTACTGTCCCCCTAGCCATAGTCATGGAAACTACGCTTTGGCCTTTGGTACACAATTTTGCTAGACCAAAATCAGAGATTTTCGGATTAAAATTCTGGTCCAACAGGATGTTATGAGGTTTAATATCGAAGTGTAGGATTCGTTGGGCGCACCCTTGGTGAAGATACTCGATTCCTTTGGCGATCCCTAAAGCAATTTCCTCCATCTTTCCCCAACCAAGGAACCCGTTTCTACGATTTTCTCTAGAATAGACAAACTTTTCCAGGGAATTGTTTGGTAGAAACTCATAAACAAGAGCTCGCCTACAGCCATCAGCACAATATCCAACCAAACGAACCACATTGACATGGTGGATTGAGCCGATAGTACTAACTTCATTTATAAAATCTTGTCCACTTCCTTTGGCATCAACCTTATCGTTCAAGATCTTAACTGCAACCGGAACATCGTTTGAAAGTTGTCCCTTGAACACAGAACCATAACCTCCTTCCCCTAGTTTGACTTTAAAATAATTGCTTATCCGTTTTATATCAGCATAAGAGTATCTTGTGGGCTTAAGAGCTTTGTAGTCCGCCAGAAACATTTCGATCTTCTGCTGATAATTTTTCTTTTGCTTATACAAGTATATAGCATAACAAAAGGCTACAAGGATAAATGACAGGACTAAGATCCCTCCAACTATACCTACATAGTTAAAAAATTGACAAGAGTTTAAATCACTAGAAAATGATTGTCTAAATAAACAGAGAAATATTTGGTTTATAGCCAATTGGTCCACATAATCTCACAATTTACCCAATCTTTGTGAAGACTTATCCTTTGAATGAACTATATTACAATCAAAGGAGTGCCGGATCAGTGGCATAAAAATATAATAGGTCTAGTCTAGAGTTCAATTCTCACTCCCCCACCCACTGTATCTAAAAATATAATAACTATAAAGGATTATAGGAAAATTGACTATTTACCTGTTACCAGATGTTTATGTGACGAGGGACCTGTAAATTAAAACACAAACCTTAATTCACTTGCAAGTCATAACTAGTAGTACCTGGTTACATAAATTTCTAGAAATTTTCTGTAAATTAAGAAAAATATACAAGGAACAAATGAGTGACCTTTGGGCCTGGGGAAGCACTGAGTGTCGGTAGTGCTGTTTGCTTTGAGTTTGCAGTACTGTCCTTTGCCTTCGCAATCCCTACAATTGGGTCGAGACCAAGACAATCCTCCCCCGAAATATGAGGTATGTGAAATATTGTACATCTTTGTGCATGATGTTAGAAGCGCTTCTGTAGTTCTAAAGTGAGAATAGACCACATAGACTTGAAAATCATAATCACCTAGAGAAGGGACGACTTCAAGAATATTTTCGATTGTGCCTTTGTATCCACTGCTTGATGGACATTTGTAGAAGGTATAATCTGTTAAGTATCTGGGATTGTAAACTTGATATTCCCTCAGCGTAAAATATTTGAAAGGAGAATTAGGAAGGTAGTAGTCATGATGTTGCGTGATACTGGTGGACTTAGATAGAAAGTAGAGTTTCTGCAATTTGTAATCAATGGAATCGACATAGGCCTCAACAGATAACGAGAGATAGAGTCCCGGGAGAGAGGTGTTGACCTGGTATTCGAACTTGAGTATCGGATAATAATAAGAATGATCAGAAGTATTGCAAGAGAGTTCAAAGCCAGGAAAGCCACATTGATCTGACTGCAGCTGCTTATCTTTATTCTGAAAATTCCGATGGAAGGGGAATCGAATATCGGGTCCGTGGTGGTGGCACCTTGTCACAATGCATTCATCATGTTCAAGTATCGCAACACCAAGTTTACTAATGAAACAACATGCAAATACAAGCAACTTTAGTACATGAACAATAGCCATATTCAAGTTCCCGAACCTATACTTGCTTAGGCAAATCATATATGTGTTTCAGCTTATATTTTTATCCTATGTACAGGTTACTGGTTCTCTTTGGATGACATTCAGATTAAGCAGTGACGATCCAAAAATTAAAGGGCTAAAAATATTTGCTAGACTCTAGCAGTTGACTACGTCACTCCGTGCCTGGTCGTCGTGATGTGCACTGCAGGATACAATTTATTTACGAATTCTGAAAATAATTAAATTGATGTTGAGGTGTTCTTGACTTTATTTGAATTTCAATATATAAATATATTATTTTATATCAATATTTTAGTATAATAAATTTTTTTCGATGTATTACTAATACATTATATTATTATATTTGTTAAAATTTAAACTCAAATCCTTCTCTTAGCATATATGTTAATATATTATTATAGGAAAATATGAGAGTTACCTTTATTATTATTAGAAAGAGTTCTCTTATTATATTTAGTTTCCTTTGATATAAATTAGTAATTGGCTATATAGACCATTGTAAAAATATCAAGACTCGTGCCTTCAAAATTGAATGAGAAGAAAGAGAACTTGAAATTATTTTACATGACATCAGAGCCAGGTTAGATTATTTGCGAGATGAAGAAGAGAAGAAGTGAGGGAGAAAGCATTTTTCAAGAGAGAAAATAAAATTATATCGAGAGTGTTAGTAATTGCGCCCTAGAGACAATTACTTTTATATTTTAAGGAAAATATTTTATTATTAAGGATTATGTTTTATTGATTATTATTTATTTATTATGTTTTATTTACTGCGTAATAAATTGAAAGCATAATAAATGTCCTTAGAATTTTGATACATATTATATATCTTTAAGTATGTGACTTAAAAATGAGATTATATGAATAGTATCTTATTCCTAAAATTCTCTAATCGAGTATTATTATTTAAGGACAATAATAATGCAATAAAACTAATATGTTTGTTGATAGATGATCACATCTCATTGGTCATAGGTATGGTGATGCTAAAGTCATGAACATAAATGCATGACACTAGAATGACCCGTCATTAGATTCTACATGTTAATAAGTGTCATAAGTAATTCTCATTGTGATAATTGTGTTATGATCCTTTGATCTGAAATCATTATACTTCTATGCCAGAATTAATATACTTTGATTACATTAAAAGTTATCTTTGACCGGATGATGATAAAATTGGACATTGGGTATATTATGAATCGTATGAGAAATATGAATGATCTAGATGTGATTTAATCCTCCTAATTTTAGGAGTGATATTATTGGTCTCTTGTTTGAGTGAGACTATGAAATGCACGGCCGTGCTCAAATGTTGATTTAATTTTAATAGTCTACTCATTGATCAAGAAAATAAAGATTAAATTATGAAGAGGATGACACGAGACATGCATTGAGTTTAATCTATAATATCAAGATTAAAGGGATTATATTACATGGAACATTATTCACGAAAGGCTTAATCGAATCACCGATTTATTATTATTACTTGGGTAGCAATGATGTATTACTAGATGCCGCTCATTGTTTATAATTTTAATTAGATATTAAAATTATTGTCAACATAATAATAACCTACAGGGTCACACACAAAGAATGCTTGAAGGAGAAATATTTTAAATTATGAATTTAAATTAAATAAGTAATTTATTTTATTTATGATATTAATTAAGTATGACTTAATTAATTATATAAATAGAATAAATGAATTACTTAAACTAATTCCAAAATTAGTAATTAATTAATTAAGTGAGACTTAATTAAATAATTTAGAATTTTAGATTAGTATTAATTATAATTAGATTATAATTAGAAAACTTATTCCTCTCTCTATATAATCTCTTTATGGGCTGATTTAATTACAGATATATTTTTTAAAACCCTAGCTGTTTTGAGAAAAGAGGAAGATAGAGAGAGAGAGAGTAGCATTTTTGGGTGCTAGTACACATCAATCCTTCATGAAAAGTGTTCGTGTGGATACCGTAGAGTGTAGATCGGGAGAGCGGGATACGTGGTGAGAGCCGGATACGTGGTGATTAAACAAACTTTGGACCTCCATTAATGAACTGTTAAAGCTTTTAAGATATTTTTTCTTTATCTCCGAATTAAATCTTTTATTTTTGCATGGATCCTGCGGAGGGTTTCGATTTATATTACGTTTTATATTTATTTTTGCGTTTATTCCGCTGGGTTTGTGCCTCGAAACCCTTCAGAGAGTTTATTGAGAAAACAAATCTTAAGAGTTTGTGAGATATGAAAAAAAGAAATATCCACGAGAGGTCGTGGGTATGAGATTGACCTACAAGAGTTTGTGGGTTGATTAAAAAAAAGGAAAAAAAATTGCGAGAGGTCGTGGATGTGAAAAAAAATCTTGTGAGAGTTCGTAGTTGTGATGATAAATAAATAGATCATATGAATGATTTAGTGGCAGATGTAGACAGTGACATTGATGAAGAAGGCGACAAAGAAGATGATGAAATTCGAAGAATTGGAGTTTTTTTGCGTACAAGTTGGGCATTCAAAATCTTTATGCTCCAATTTCAGGGAGGCTGTTAAGAGATATATTAGGATTTTGCTGAAATTAAAATATTTTATAAGGATATTGATATGTTTCCATTATTAAGAGATATTATACTTGTTTGACCAAGTCTTGTAATCTATATATATTAAATTATTATGAATGAAAAAGATGAGGACATTGAGAATTTTATCATGGTATCAAGAGCCTAGGTTATTAGGTGTGACATGCAAGAGTTTGTAGGTGTGAGATCTACGAGAGTTCGTGGATGCGAGAAACAAAAAACCTCCAAGAGTTTGGGGATGTGAAAAAATGACATATTCACGAGAGGTCGTGGATATGAAAAGGGCCTACAAGAGTTTATGGATTGATTTCAAAAAAAAGAAAAGAAAAGAAAAGAAGCACAATATCGATGATGATGGATTTGTGGTGGGTTTGTAGAAGAGGGTGTCTCAAACCAACGACGATAAAAGTAGAGATTTTCAGAAGAATCATGACAAACAATAATGGTGGCAGTGATGACAAAGAAGGTGTCGAGGACAAAGATGATGAAGATAAGGATGAAGAATTGATCGTAACGAGAAAACTGATTCAAGTGGATGATTATGGTGATTAAAGCAGGTGATTCTATTTTTTAAATTTTGACAAACTCTCGATTTTGACTATCGTGAGTTTGAGGGGCAATGTTAGCATATATGTTAACATATTATTATAGGAAAATATGAGATTATTATTAGAGAGAGTTTTCTTATTATATTTAGTTTACTTTGATATAGATTAGTAATTGGCTATATAGACCATTGTGATATTGTAAAAGAATAAGGTTTATGCCTTTAAAATTGAATGAGAAGAAAGAGAACTTGAGATTATTTTATCACATTCCTTAATAGAAAACAAATAAATATTATTATAGTTATTCTATTTTTATTTATAATGTTAGGAATCATGTTGTAAGATGATAACAAAGTACCTAGAATTGTAAGTTTGACATTAATTTTGTAACTAATCAATGAATATGTGTTCTATAAATATCCATTGACTAGGAAATTATTTATCAGTTGAAGTTGTTGTTAATCAACTGATAAAATAGAGTGTAACAATGATTTAGAATTTCTTTCTTTATCAATTGATTGTAATATGTCGATGGATGTTTTGATTTAATCAACTGATGTTTATTGGCTCCGATTGATAGCTCATCAACGGATGTGAAGAATGGCTGGCAAAGTGTAAATATTCTAAGTCAGGATTATATCAAATGAAGTGCTCAATGGATAAAGGAGTCAATGGATATGAGTGATTAATCGATGGATAAAAGGTCAACAAAAGTCAAATCAATGGATCTCCATCAACGGATAAAAACATCAAGGCAATCAACGGATAAAAGACAATCAATGAATAAGAAAATCGATGGATACTCAAATATTCATTGATACATTAATTGATCAATGAATAACCTATCCATCGATGGATAAGCAAAGAAGACTCAACTAATAAACTTCACAGCATTTATCAATTGATCAAAGTTTCCCAAAACAGCTAAAGGGAAATGAAAGGGATCTTTGCATAAGTCTAAATCAATGGAAGACAGTTCTGTCAGGACTGTGAAGACTTTCAAAGAAACACAGTCTTCAAGGAAAAGATCAAGACAAAGATTTGTCCAGAATAAGACAAAGGTCTATGAAAACTGTAAAAGAAGCTACATTCTATTTTCGTGTAAACATTGTAAAATGTACTTTATGCATTTTATTAGTCGATAGGAAATAGAAATAGAGATGAGTTGCTATATATAGTTTAGTAGTTCATTTTTGTAGGAAGTAAGAAAAACTAGAGCAAGAAAGCAAATTAGAGAAAGAGAATCATTTGTAGTGCTTTGTCTTATCTTACTAGTTTTTATTTGCAAGCAGCTTGGTTCTTATACCAAAGATAATTTTAAAGCAAAAATATACACTAGCGGATAAACCAATCCACTAGTAATTTAAAAAGACTTATTTTCAAATTGTTTATTTTTATTCTCCCAAATCTATTTTTCAATCAATTCTTCAAAGTGTCAAACCTAATACTTAAACAAACTTGTATTCGCAAAAATTTGATAAAAGTTCTTAAGTTTGTATCCAACCCCCTTCTACAAACTTTTTGTACTAAAGGGAAATAACATATAAATTTAATCAAAATCTTTTAGGAAGTATTAGTTCTTACCTCTGAATTTTCCACATTTGAAGCCAGGGAAACAATCGAAAATCACACAAATGGCCGACCATCCAATCAAGATGGATTAGAAGAAGAAAACATGATTAGAAATTGAAGGATTTCGAGGCACAAACGCAGCGGAATAAACACGAAAAATAAATCAAAATAGCGAAACCCTCCGTAGGATGTATGTGAAAACAAAAGATTTAATTCGGAGATAAAGAATAAATACTTTTAGAAGCTTTAACAGTTCATTAATGGAAGATTAATGGAGGTCCAAAACTTGTTTAATCACCACGTATCTCGCTCTCGCGATCTACGCTCTACGGTATCCACACGAACACTTTTCATGAAGGATTGATGTGTACTAGCACCCGAAAACTGCTTCTCTCTCTATCTTCCTCTTTTCTCAAAACGGCTAGGGTTTTAGTAAAAATATGTCTCTTAAATTAAATCAGCCCATAAAGAGATTATATAGAGAGAGGAATAAGTTTTCTAATTATAATCCAATTATAATTAATACTAATCCAAAATTCTAAATTATTTAATTAAGTCTCACTCAATTAATTAATTATTAATTTTGGAATTAGTTTAAATAATTCATTTATTCTATTTATATAATTAATTAAGTCATACTTAATTAATATCATAAATAAAATAAATTACTTATTTAATTTAAATTCACAATTTAAATTATTTCTCCTTCAAGCGTTCTTTGTGTGTGACCCTGTAGGTTATTATTACGTTGGCAACAATTTTAATATCTAATTAAAATTGTAAACAATGAGCGGCATCTAGTAATACATCATTGCTACCCAAGTAATAATAATAAATCGGTGATTCGATTAAGCCTTTCGTGAATAATGTTCCATGTAATATAATCCCTTTAATCTTGATATTATAGATTAAACTCAAGGCATGTCTCGTGTCATCCTCTTCATAATTTAATCTTTATTTTCTTGATCAATGAGTAGATTATTAAAATCAAATCAACATTTGAGCACGGCCGTGCATTTCATAGTCTCACTCAAATAAGAGGCCAATAATATCACTCCTAAAATTAGGAGGATTAAATCGTATCTAGATCATTCATATTTTTCATACGATTCATAATATACCTAATGTCCACTTTTATCATCACCCGGTCACAGGTAACTTTTAATGTAATCAAAGTATATTAATTCTCGTATAGAAATATAATGATTTCAGGTCTAAGGATCATTACACCATTATCACAGTGAGAATTACTTATGACACTTATTTAACATGTAGAATCTCACGGCGGGTCATTCCAGTGCCATGCATTGATACATGCACTTATGTTCTTGACTTTAGTATCATCATACCTATGACCAATGAGATGTGGTCATCTGTCAAGAAATATACTAGTCTTTGTGCATTATTATTGTCCTTAAATAATAATACTCGACTAGGGAATTTTAGGAATAAGATACTATTCATATAATCTCATTTTTAAGTCATATACTTAAAGATATATAATACGTATCAAAATTCCAAGGACATTTATTATGCTTTCAATTTATTACGCAGTAAATAAAACATAATAAATAAATAATAATCAATAAAACATAATCCTTAATAATAAATATTTTCCTTAAAATATAAAAAGTATTGTCTCTAGAGCACAATTACTAACAATCTCCCACTTGCACTAGAGCCAATTACCCAAGTATCCAATACTCATGGAACTAGTGTAACTTTCGTGCTTCTGCTGCGACAAAGCCTTTAGTCAGTGAGTCTGCAATATTATTATTAGTATGCACTTTACATATATGTATATCTCCTTGATCATTAATCTCATTAATTAGGTGATATCTCCTAAGTACATGCCCAAACAGCCTCATTGGCTGCTTCGCAAGCATCAATATACTCAGGCTCTATTGTAGAATCAACAACTGTCTCTGCTGTGAACCATTGCAGCATACAACATCTCAATAAAAATAGATAAAATACAAAGCCAGACAGAAACATTAAATCATCGTTGTCTGTCTAGAAACTAGCATCACTGAAACCTCTTACAACTAGCTTCACATCCCCTCCATATAATAAGAATGAATCTTTAGTCATATTCAAGTACTTAAGAATATTCTTGACTGTCGTTCAGTGACCTTCACCTGGATTAGACCGGTATTTACTCGTCATGCTTAAAGCATACGAGACATCAGGACGAGTACATATCATTGCATACATTATAAAACCAATTGCTAACGCATATGGAACTTTACTCATGCGGTCCTTATCATCTAATGATTTATGATAAATTTTATTTTGAGATCATTATCCCATGAGACATTGGGACATATCCATTTAGACTCTTTACATTCGAAATCGATGTAAAACTTTGTCAATGTATGTACTCTAACTTAGGCCGATCAATCTCCTTGATCTATCTCTATAGATCATGATCCCTAATATATAGGTCGCATCGTCTTAGTCTTTCATTGAGAAATTATTTCTCAACCAAGTTCTATAGAGAAGGAACGTCATTCCCTATTAGTAATATATCATCAACATATAATAATAGGAATGCCACATGGCTCCCACTAAACTTCTTGTAAACACAAGTTTCATCTTCATTCTGAATAAAGTCAAACTCTTTTTGACTGTTTCATAAAAATAAATGCTCCATCTCTTAGAATATGGAGTGTTCATAGCGTCTTGGTAGGTGAGAGGCTCATCTTCATCCACAAGCATCACATCACCATCTTGAGTCAAGAGAAATCCATAATATCTCTCGGGCTCATGGTGAATCCTACCAGACCTACGAACAACCTGTGTTTCTTGAGCAGTATTGTTTTCTTGTACATTCTGCTTAGGTTCCTCCATTGGTTCAATGTTATCATGTGGGTCTCGAACTTCATCGAGATCTATTATCCTCCCACTGTCTTTCTTAGAGAGAATCTCTTTCAAGGAACATAGCAGTTCAAGCAACAAACACTTTGTTCTCGGAAGGATTATAGAAAGAATAACCCCCTGTTTCAGTTGGGTATCCCACAAAATTACATTTATCTGATTTTGGTCCTAGCTTGTCAGAGATTAGACGTTTCACAAACGCTTTACATCCCTAAATTTTCATAAATGACATGCTGTGACGTTTCTTAGTCCATATCTCATAAGAAGTCTTTTGAACCATTTTAGTAGGAACACAATTAAGTGTATATGGAGCCATTTCCAGGGTGCAACCCCAGAAACTAATTGGAAGATTCCTTGACTCAACATTGATCGCACCATGTCCAACAATGTGTGATCCCTCCTATCAAATTTTTTTTTTTTGATATTTTCTACTTCATCTTTATAGTCTTTGAACTTTTCAAATGATTCGGATTAGTTCTTCAAAAGATACATATATCCGTATCTACTAAAATAATTAGTAAATTTTATGAAGTTAATAAAATCTACCTTTTGTCATCGTACACATATGACCACATACATCACTATGTATAAGTCATACCCGTTCAATGACCCCTTCACCATGTCCAGTAAAAGGAGCTATAGTCATTTTGCCAAATAAACCAAGATTCACATCCTTTTGTATAATTCATAATCAAACTTATCCATGAATGCATCCTTATGTATTCTGGAAATGCGTTTCTCATTAATATGGCCTCAACAACAGTGCCAAAGGTAATATTTGATTTGAGTCACTTTAGAACATATAAATTGTTAATTAGTTGTGCAACATTATAAACCTCATCATCAAAATAGAATAAACAACTATTGTTATTTAATTAAAATGAAAAAGCTTTTCTTGTCCAAACAAGAAACTGAAATAATGTCTCTGCCAATTGCAAGCACGTTATAACAATTATCAAGTTCTAAATTTTCCTTATAGGTTAAAAGTTAAGTAACGAGTTCCTTTAACTAGAGCAACTACTTTTACTCCAATTCCAACCCGATACCTAAAGCTTGACCTTTATTGATAATTAATAATTTGAAATAATATAATTTTTTAAATATCATAGAAAACTTTAACAAATCTATTATAAGAAAGAATTAATAAATTTGTATAATTATAAATTAATAATGTTTAAATATAACCAAATTGATTTAATTTAACTTTTGAAAGCAAAACAAGTTTCATTATATTCATGTAAAAAAAACAAGTTTCATTATATCAAATTGATCTATAATTTACTAAACTAAACTCAAATATGAAATTATCTTGCAATACTAGTTCTGTTTTAAAAAAAAAATAAAAATGATCCAACTGCTAATTAAATTACAATATACTATTTAGAATTGTTTGTTAGATAAGTTAAGGAAAAAGAATTATGCAACTAAATATTTGCAAATTACACTATCTTTATTCAGGTAAGAATGTAAAAATTAAAAATATTAATTTTGGGAAATTAATTCATTGATATAATAATCTGGTTAATTAAAGATCTTTATATGCTTAATTTTAAATTAATATGAAACATAGTAAATATAGATACCAAAGTTGGATCAAATATGTTTTGATAAAATATGTTTATGAATTGTTCGCGAATAATTTTTTTAATAAACTAAATTCAAAGAAATTTCTTAGCTTAATTATAATTTATTTAAAATTTTAACATATTAAATATACACACACTATAATTGACCTTGATACATCTCAATCTTAAAAATTTTACATAAAATAAATTAATATATCTGAACTAGAAAATATATATATACGAAAAATCGAGTGGTCGTGGGATATTTCTGTTAGTAATTGTGCTCTAGAGACAATACTTTTTAGAATACTATAAAAACTTAACTTAAAATACAAATGTACGTACTTAAAATCAAAGAAAACTTACTCATACATACTCTTACCACTTACTGATAATAATATCAAATATATCAAAAGTGAACTTATGTTAGGTCCAAATGATTGTAGAAGGGGGGGTTGAATACAATCATTAATAAATATGAAATTCTGTTTCGGATAATTTTTTATTAAACAATTTTAATTATTATCACGAAATAATAATCAAAGAAACACAGTTCAAGTAAAATACTTATATTAAACTTGAGGTGGGTTACAAGATTAAATTAGATAAACACTAATAGCTCTTTAGAATTTCTACAGAATATTTGACATGAATGCTCTGTATTTTTCTTTTTAGCTCGAATAGAATGTTAATAGACTTGTTGTGAATCTACTGACTTAAATTGCTATTTATAGACAAATCTGGACTTGGGAGACTTTTTCTGCTCGGAGAGACTTTTTCTCCTCGGGGAGACTTTTTCTGGACTGGAAGACTTTCTCTTGGGAGACTTTTCTGGCTCAGGAAGACTTTTATAATGTTGGAAGACTTTTGAAATCTGAAGAGACTTTCTTTAAAATTTCGGGGAGACTTTTGAAATGTCTTCCCGAGTAAAGCTTCTGCTGACTTGAAATGATATATGAATTGATGTACTTTCTGACTTTTTTTTTTCCTTTCCTTTTTTTTGTTTTCTTTTTAATTAAATTCGGGGAGACTTTTTAATGCACGGGAGAGTTTTGAAAAAAGTCTTTCCGAGACATTATAGTTGACCAGATCAGTGAATGTAATGTGTATATCATCTGACCTTTTTTTTCTTTTTAATTTAAATTCTATTTGTTTTATTATATATCTTATACATTAAATTAATTCTTTTTGAATTAATCTAAGTAAATAGGATACATAATAAATTATCTTTTTGATAATAGAATTAAATTAAAGTCTTCTTCATTCTAAATTAATTCTAAATTAATTAATTTCTTAATTAATTTATGGAATAAATTAATTCTGATTGAATTAATTTACCAATTAAATTAACTAAATAATTTAATCAATTAATAGAGAATTAAATTAAAGTCTTGACTCCACAACTGTAGATGATATAATTTTAAATCTTCTGTCTTCACACCAATGTCTGTAGCTGACCATTACTTCTGTAGTAAAGAATCTTCTCTGTATTTTGCCAACACTCTATGTACTGTCTGGTTCACGAATGATTCACAACAAATAGAATTCTTTACTTGACTTTTATAATGGTTCACTTCTGCTCCTTCTGATTTGACTATTTCTGATGTCACACAATCTTGAAATCTTCTAACACTGTAGCTTCTTCAAACTTAAATACTCCACAGAGGCATGATCAATTAAATTGAGTTTCTTTCAATGTAGTACTGCTTCAAGTCTGTAGATTGACTTTGATCTTCTTTTTCTTGTCAAATAATACCCGCTGAAGATTCATGTGACAGATAATATATTTACTTACAAATTATCTATGTTTGAGTTGAGTTGTCATCTCGCTAAACAAATAGGCTTTTAAACATATGCCTTTCAATATCTCCCTATTTGTTTGTTAAACAATAACAAGCAAATCACTAGAGGATAACTCAACTAACAAACAAGAAAAAGTTATAACAATAAAACTTGTAAATAAACTGTTAGGAATATATTCATTTGATGATGTACAAAATACTAGAACAGGGTCTAGATTAGTTTATCTGTAATAAGTCTTTCTAGTCTCTGAAATGTATAATCAGAGTCTAGATAGTCAACATTCATGTTACTTGTACTTAGAAGAATTTCTGTAGAAAGTGAAACCAGAGTCTGCATGAAGATCAGAGTCTAGAAGGTGATCAGAATCTATAGACTATCAGAGTCTATGATCTATCAGAGTCTACATACGATCAGAGTCTGAATATCATCAGAGTCTAAAGGTGTTCAGAGTCTATACAGTTGAAGTTAAATTTGGAAGAAGATCACATGAATGGAAAGTCTTCGAAGATCAAGATAAATATATTACAGATATGCTATGGGAAAGAAAGAGAATTCTAGAAGGAAACTTTTAACTAATAATTAGGAATTATATTCCTATTGTAATTTATCTTTATGTTATTAGTTGATAGGTAGCTCTCTATATAAACTCTATGTAACCTAATTGTAAAGTGTGTGGAAAAAAGTCGAAGCATAATTTGTCTGAGTGATATTTTTATGAGAGCATAGAGATAGAGAGAGTTGCTGTGAATAACACAGAGAAGCTGCTAGGATTTATATACACCCTAGGAGAGTTTTGTATTCAATCATCAATAATACAAATAGTACTTATTCATATCTTTGTGTTTGATCTTTGTTCTTAATTTATATCGAGTTGGTTTTAAATCAGGCATAAAAGTAACACAAGTATTCAACCCCCCCTTCTACTTGTGCAACTGGGAAAACAATTGGTATCAGAGCCTAACGTTTAAAATCGATCAAAAATGTCTGGAAACAAAGATGGCAATTTTAAGATTCATATGCTTAAGAGAAACGATTTCACCCACTGGAAGAGCAAGAGTACTATAATCAAACTTGACAAAGCAAAGGTCAAATGTTTCAATTGTGGAATATTGGGGCACTTTGCCAGTGAATGCAGAAAGTCAAAAAGTCAAGGAAAAGGAAAAGCACTTCTATCAACGGGAAAGGATTGGGCAGATTCAAGCTCAGAGGATGAAATTGATTATGAAAATCTAGCATTGATGGCATCCTCTTCAAGAAAATCACAATCTCTCAAAGAACCATCATCTCCTAAAACTCAGGTATCAATCTTTACTCCTGAATCCTTAATTAATTTAGACTCTGATGGTATAGAAATTGTGCAAAGTGAGGTTAATAAAATAATGACAACATGTAGGTCTCTCACTAGTGAAAGTGAAAGGTTGGGAGAGGAAAATTCAACCTTGACTAAAAGGAATAATCATTTAGAGTTTGAGTTAATATTAATGGAACAATACAAAAAGGATTCTGAGAAACATAGTCATAACTACACTGAAATCTTGAAAGCCTATGATTATGTTAAGAAAGAACTAGAAGAAGAGAGACTCAAGTTTAGAGTCTGGACAGACTCTGGTAGAAAAGTTCAAGAAATTCTCAATAATCAAAATGTGTGTCAAACTGCTGGTCTAGGTTATGACAAGAGTCAAGACAAAAGACCTATTGTTGAGAATGATAACAATGAATAAGCTAGCCAATTTAATAAGACTAAAGACAAAAGTACATTTGTTCCTGTTAAGTTTGTGATCCCTAAAGAAAAATCTGAAACCACAAACTCATCTGTCAATAGTCCCCCTGTTGTTGACAAGAAGACAGATGAAACAAGAGAAAATAACTCTAAGAAAAATATTAATATAGGGTACTTGTCTAAGTCTAAGTTGAAAGAAAGGCTAGAAAACTTATCAGAGTCCACCAAAACTAGGAAAAATAGGAATGGTAAGGAAGGCATTAATAAGGCTAACAATTATCAAAAAGATCATAATGCTCCTAGAAAGAAGTGTTATAGATGTGGTAACCACAACCATTTAGCTATAGATTGTAAAACAAAAATTGAGATGAAATCAGAGTCTAGCCCTTCTAAGACTCTGAAAGGTCACTACATACCACAGAAACCTTGTTATCACTGTGGTAGCATATTTCATTCTATCTATATGTGTAGGGACTATCATGATTTGTATTACAATTTTTATGAGCTAAAATCTTCTATTGATAAAAGTTGGTATGATACTGTTAATACTCCACCAGAGTCTAAAGCAACAAAAGAGACAGATAAACCAAAGGTGAAAATTGTTAAGCCTGTTTCTCCTAAAGTTAGTAGAAAAGGATCCAAAACTGTTTGGGTCCTCAAAACATCTAACTAGCTGCTCTATGTATGCAGGGAACCAGGGTAAAGAAAGTAACTCTAATCCTGAACAATGGATGCTCAGGACACATGACTGGAAAGAAATCCCTGCTTACAGACTTTGTGGAAATGGCTGGCCCAGAAGTATCCTTTGGAGATGGCAACAAAGGACAAACACTGGGATATGGCAAAATTGTACTTGGAAATGTCATCATTGATCAAGTAGCTCTAGTTGATGGCTTAAGGCACAATTTGATAAGCATAAGTCAACTTGGAGATAAAGGTTACCATACTGGCTTTGACAACAAAGAGTGTCTTGTGACTCACATAGAAACAGGCATTTTGATTTTCAAAGGACACAGACATGGTAACATTTATGAAGCCAGCTTGGAGGATTGCATACACAGTGAAGTCACATGTCTATATAGCAAGGCCTCAACTGAAGAAAGCTGGAAATGGCACAAGAAACTGTCACACATCAACTTCAAAACACTCAACAAGTTGGTTAAACAGAATCTTGTAAGAGGATTACCACATGTTGATTTTGTGCAAGATGGACTTTGTGAAGCATGTCAACTTGGAAAACAAAGGAAATCATCCTTCAAGAGCAAGACAATAAACACTATTTCTGAACCCTTTTATTAATTGTATCTTGATTTATTTGGTCCAGTAAATGTTATGTCAATTAACAAAAAGAAATATACTCTTGTTATTGTAGATGATTTTACAAGATTCACATGAGTTTTCTTTCTACATTCAAAGGATGAAGCCCCACAACACATAATAGACCATATCACTTTTCTGGAAAGAAAATCAAAGAAAACAGTTAGAGTTCTAAGGAGCGACAATGGTACTGAATTCAAGAATTCAATCATGGAGGACTACTGTGCATCAAAGGGAATTACTCAACAATTTTCTACGCCAGGAACTCCGCAACAAAATGGAGTTGTGGAAAGAAAGAATAGGACACTCATAGAAGCTGCCAGAACAATGTTGGCAGAGTCTAAGCTGCTAGTATATTTTTGGGCTGAGGCAGTCAATACAGCATGTTTCACTCAAAACTGCACTCTAATAAACATGCATGGAAAGACTCCCTATGAAATGATAAAGGACAAGAAGCCAAGTGTGAAACACTTTCACATATTTGGATGCAAGTGTTATATACTGAAAGTACATCCTGAAAATCTAAGCAAATTTGAAGCCAAGGCAGATGAATCAATTTTTATTGGATATGCATCGAACACAAAAGAATTCAGAGTTTTTAATCTCAGAACCAAAATTGTTATAGAATCTATTCATGTTGCATTTGATGATAAAAAGTGTACAGGATTGCAGGATGAGTCAGAGTCTACTATACTAGAATTTGAAAATCTAAAAAGTTCTGAGATAAATGAAGAAGAAGAGGATGAAGACCCTCAAATAAATCATGAACCAACACAGGAACCTGCACACTCTGAGGGGGAGTCAGAAAATTCAACTCCAAATAATTCAGAGTCTAACAGGTCAGGGTCTACCCAGACAGAGTCTATCCACACAGAGTCTAACTCATCAAGGTCTGGATCAAGCAACTCTGAACCCTTGTCAAAGTCAAGAAATTTAGGGGGAGCCTCTACATTTGAATTTCACTCAAATATAGAAGATGCAAATGACTTAGGGGGGAGCTTCAAGTTCAAGAACCAATCTTCCACCTGCTAGAAAGTGGACAAGGAATCACACTCCTGACTTGATAATTGGTGATCCTGAGATCTCAAGAAGAATTGAATGAATTTGAGAGAAATAAAGTGTGGAAACTTGTACCAAGACCTAGAGATAGATCAGTGGTTGGTGCAAAATGGGTGTACAGAAACAAACTTGATAAGAATGGAACTGTAATCAGAAACAAAGCAAGGCTAGTTGCTAAAGGATACTCACAGGAGGAAGGAATTGACTATGATGAAACTTTTGCACCAGTAGCAAGATTGGAAGCTATTAGAATGTTTCTGGCCTTTGCAGCTCATTCAAAATTCAAGGTGTATCAGATGGATGTGAAAAGTGCCTTTTTAAATGGAGAATTGGAAGAAGAAGTCTATGTAGAGCAACCACCAGGATTTGTTGATCCAAAGTTTCCTGATCATGTTTACAGGTTAGATAAGGCACTATATGGATTGAAGCAAGCACCTAGAGCATGGTATGAAACTCTTTCAAAATTTCTTCTTGAAAATGGATTCACAAGAGGTACCATTGACAAAACTCTCTTTATTAGAAAATATAAAGGTGATATTTTGCTTGTCCAAATTTATGTTGATGATATTATATTTGGATCTACTAATGATAATCTCTGTGAAAAGTTTAGTCAACTAATGCAGTCAAATTATGAAATGAGCATGATGGGAAAATTAAACTTCTTTTTGGGGCTTCAAGTCAAACAGAATGATGATGGAATTTTCATCAATCAAACAAAGTATGTAAAAGAACTGTTGAAGAAGTTTGATATGCAAGATTCTGCAACTACTAAAACTCCCATGTCAACAGCTACTAAGCTAGACTCTGACCCAAAGGGTAAGAAAGTTGACAACACTAGCTACAGAGGTATGATTGGCTCATTGTTATATTTAACTGCTAGTAGACCAGATATAATGTTTACAACTTGTCTGTGTGCCAGATTTCAAGCTGACCCTAGAGAATCACACTTAATAGTTGTGAAAAGAATTTTCAGATATCTCAAGGGGGCACAAACTCTTGGACTTTGGTATCCTAGAGAGTCAGATTTTTCACTAATTGGCTATTCAGATTCTGACTATGCAGGATGCAAAGTAGACAGGAAAAGCACAACAGGACAATGTCAGTTTCTTGGCAACAGATTAATTTCTTGGTTTAGCAAGAAACAACAGCCTGTATCAACCTCAACAGCTGAGGTTGAATACATTGCAGCTGGAAGTTGCTGTGCTCAAATTCTGTGGATGAGAAATCAATTACTTGATTATGGACTAACATTCTCAAATATTTCTATGTATTGTGATAATACTAGTGCTATTAAAATTGAAGAGAATCCAGTCCAACACTCCAGAACAAAGCACATTGATGTCAGGTATCACTTTATTAGAGAACATGTTGAAAATGGTACTATGACACCTCACTATGTTCCAACTGACAGACAGATTGCAGACATTTTGACAAAACCACTTGATGAGTCTACCTTTCTCAGACTGGTAGGTGAATTAGGTATGTTAAATATGTAAGTAATCAATAATTACAAGAAGCAAGGTATGTACTTTAATTATAGTCCATATCTTAACACACTGTGATTAATTATTATTGCAAAATTTTGTTTGTTACTTTATCTTGACAGAGTCTAGCTTTTAGACTCTGACGAGTCTGTAGACTCTGACGAGTCTGTAAACTCTGAGAGTCTGTAGACTCTGAGAAAAATATCGCCTAGACTCTGAATAGGTTAAAATTCGCGCCTGTAGACTCTGATTGCGTTTAAATTGTTCAAATGACTTGAAATAGGCGGTAACAATTATTTTTGACTGGAAATAGGCTGAAGACTCGTGTGTATTGTATGCAATTCAATCAAAATAGAAAATTTCATACATTCTACTCACTTGTTTATTGCTATTTTTTTCTAAGGCAGAATTAATCACAGAACTTTTTACGAACCCTAGCTAATTTTCTCAAGCTTGTTCATCACTTTCAACTCGACATCTTCAATGGCTGCAATTTCTACTGTCATGAGGGGACCCAAAGCGATTGCATTTACTTTTAGGGATTTTGACTTCATGACTACAAATCATGTTGTTGCTCTTGGAGACAAGAAGGGAGTAGATGCTGACTACTTCCCAATGATGGATTTCATGGAGCAATCTGAGCTCAGTTATATTTTGAAAGCATCTCCGGTGATTCATATGGATGTTGTCTCAAAAGCTTGGAGTTCTGCACGTTGATCCTTCTCAGGATCAACCAGGTGAAATCATGTTCACCTTTGGCTCCACTACTTTTGATGTTACTGCTGATGTGCTTAATTCAGTTTTTAAATTTCCTGTGAAAACACCTTTTGATGAAACTGTATTTGATGATGACATTAAAAGCATGTTTAAGGCCATAGGTTATTCTTCTAGCTTAGATAACATGAGCAAGATAACTAGGCCTTACTTAAGAAAAGAATGGTCATTTTTCTTTGATCAAATTGCTAAGTGTTTCACTGGTAAGTGCAGTGGATTTGATGCTATTACTGCTATTACTTATCAAATTGGTCACAGTCTCCTATTTGATAGAGTAATCAACATTGGTGATATGTTGCTCACTCAAATGGGAGAAAAATTAAATAATGTGCATGAGGGGAGGAAGAAAGTCTATTATCATAGATTTCTTATGATTCTCCTTAATCACTTCATTCCTGACATGTCAACCAAGTTGGCAGATGATTGTTGTGTGCAGGCCTACAAATAACAAATGAGGATATTCTCTGACATCAAGAGAATTGATGACAAAAAGAAGAGTCTACCTGCCATGCACTATCCACAGGTAATGCAGGTAAAACTCTCAACCTACAAACCTTCTATCTACAATGATTCTTTTTTTGGTGGTGACATGGTGCAGGAATAAGTATTGGAGAGTCCCCCTGCACCTACCCAAGTCACCAAATCCCCTTCAATTACACAATCTTCCAAACCAAAATCCAAAAAGAAACCAACCTCTGGTGTCTCTCAACAGGCATCAGTTGTAAAGAGGAGAAAATTGATTCAATCTAGGCTTATAGATGAGCACAGTAATAAGGAGCTTAACCCTTTAGAGAAACAAATTGTTGAAGGTCTTTCTTTACTAAAAGAAGGTCATGAGACACTTGATTCTAACCTTCAAGCCAAGTCTGCAGTCTCTGAAAATGCTACAGACTCTGAAACACCTAGGAATGCACCTCAGGATTCTCAAATTGAATCTCCTGAAAAATCTTTTACTTAGAAGTACAGAAGATTAAGGAAGGCTTATTCTGCACATACACAAGCCTATTATTATTACTAACCCTATTTTGCAGGAAACAGATGCTTCCAAGGCTCCTGCAGGGCCAGACTCTGAAAGCAAGAAATTACCTGAACCAGATTCTAATGTTGAGTCAGAGTCTAGACTACCTTTAGACTCTGATCATGAGACATTTTGGGAAGGAATGCCATTGGATGCAGCCTCAAGTCTAATTCATGAAATCATTACTCCAAGTGATGAGGCACTGTTATTCTTATATCCTTTGGTGGAGTCAGTTGAAGTTCCAGAGCAACATCAGACTAAATCTCAAGTCTTGGATTTTCTTTCAACCTATGAAGCCCTAAGGAAGAGAATGGAACAGGAGCTACAAATGTCTGCACAGGATGTAGTCAAATCTCTATACAGCTACCTATTCAACTCTTCATTCCAAGAAAAAGAAGCTGGGCTCAGAGAAGGCAGAACAAATGCAGTTCTCAAAGCACTAGGTGTGCCAGACTCTGAACAGCAAATCACAAAGAAGCCTAAAATGCTTAGCATCTATAAAAGGAGAAAATCAGAGTTTGTTGCTGAGTTGGAAACTGAGATTGAGCAACCAGTTTTTGACTATGAAGCAATTTGGGATCATGGGATTACCTACAGGACAGCTATTGATTGGATCTCTACCATTCAACCATTTTCAAGGAAGGTGGTTAATTTTCTTGTCCAAAATGTAGGTAAGGTGGCCAACAAATACATCTATCCGACCTATGAAAGTAGATTGGATCAACTTAAGGGCTCACATTATCACAAGATTGCAAGGGAACTGCAGGATTCCTTTCACTTGACTTTTGCCCAGGTCATCAATGCACTCCATGCCAGGATGTTTCTCAATGGACACTTGGATGCATTAACTATGGTAGAACCATAGGAGGTAGCAGGTGATGCAAGGCAGTTGGAGGTTGGGACTAGTGCACTAGTGGTGACTAGTGATAAAGATGCTCAGTTTGCCTCACCCACACAAGAACCACCTAGTCAGAGGTTGGGTGATAGTGGGGTAAGGGAGTATGCTGTTATGCCCTCCTTGACAACTCACCAAACGGCTGATGAGAACCCTAGTGATATGGGAGGACAGACTCTGATGGAGGCTCATAAAGACGTTTTCCAATCTATTCTATCAGAGTCTATCCACCTTGATGGGGAGTCTCATACACAAACAGTCAAAGATGGTAACACTCAGACTCTGGCTTCTAATGAAGTCCTACTGAAGCAGTCAAAGTCTAGAGTAGACCCTGAGATTGGAATCCTGGAGCGAACAGACTCTGGAAAGAAAGAAGATGCTTGTAAGGGTTCAGAGTCTGTTGATGCTCACCCCTTGGTGGAAACCCCTAGCCTTCAGACATTTGAAGGGGTTCCCCTCCATCAAGGTGGTTCAGGTATTCAAGCACCATTATTTTCTCTCAACCCCTCTTCTGTAGGATTATTGAGTGCACCTTCCCACATGAGTGACAAAATATCTGAGAGGCTGGCACTGGACCAGGCAAAAAGAGAGGTAGAAAAGGTTGTAGGGAGCCTGAGTGAGATTGAGAAAGTGGGTGTCCAACCCCACTGTGAGCATGAGAGATTAGGGTATCCTGAACCTAGCTTTACTTATTGGGATCAAGATTTTCCAAAGAGTTGGTCCAATGAGTTGGAGCAGGGGATGGATGACAATTCACTATGTCTGATTGTGCAGATTGGCAAACAGGAGGAGGCTCTTGCTGCTCAGAAGTCATTTACCGAGAGACCACAACTTCATCTGGTGGATTCTCTAATAAGGAGAGCAGATAGAGTCATGGAGGCTTTGGTGGATAACACTGTCATTTTAACTGAGGCTGCAAATTTGGAGTCATAAGAACCACTTTTGATTATCCTATCAGGGCTAGACTTCCAGAGTTTACAGTCTCTGATCACTCTCAGGAGGAGTCAAGGTCTATAGTCCCGTTTGCAGTTTCAGAGTCTACACCACCAGAGTCTACACCTCCAATTTCAAAGCTTGAGTCTGTTGCTGAGGAGTGCACTTCTGAAGATGATGATCACGATGTTACTCCTTCTTTTGTCTATTTTGATCAGGTATTTCCTCAGTCTTGGGAGTCTGCACAGCAAAGAGGCTTACATGATAAAGATTCTTTTGAGTGTATTTTAGCTATTCATCAGTCTGAGCGACTTAAAACTTTTCAGAAGAAATCCTTTCAACAGGAACATGGTTACTATCCTGGTGATGAAGATCATGCTTTGGATGGAGCTGTTAAGGCTGAATTACCTGATGTTGCTACTCAATTAGCCAGTGTGGTCCAGGACATTTCTCATATTAAAATCAAGCTCACTGGTGTTGATAATACAACTTATCTGCTCAATACAAGATTTGACAGAATTCACTCCCTTCAATTATCCAAAGAAGTAGCTTTTAAAGATGCTCTAGCTGCTATCACTACAACTCAAGCCTCTCTTCAATCTACAGTCTCTGATTTGACCACCAAGGTTGATTCAGTCATTGCAGCACAGGCCAATATTTCTACAGTTCTTGAGCAGATTCTTTTGGCTGTCACCAATAATAAGGATGATGATGTCAAAAAGGGGGAGAATGATAGGCATGGTGAATCCTCCAGGAGAAATAAGGATGATGGATGCAAAGATAGGTCACAGGGAGTTAAAAGGAGGAGAGATAGTGATAGTTCTCATGGTCCTAGGGGTCTTGATGATGTGCAACAAAAGCAATCTGGAGTAGCAAAAACTCAAACACATCAGTCAGGGACTAGACATGGGAAATCAGAGTCTAAGTCAGACTCTGATAAGCAAAGAAAGAAGTCAGACTCTGATCAAACTCAAGAACCTTCATACTGGAAGTGCAGTTAATCAAATCTGCAACTTAGAGCTAAAAATAAGATAGGTATTGGAGGATTTGAAGAATCTGACATTGACAGAACATCTACTCTAACCAAGGATCCTCAATCCTTGACAGATAGGCAGTTTGAGAAGATCACTCAGAAGCACTTAAATAAAGTGGTGTCTGCTCAAATTGTTTATAATGTTTTTGAAATAAAGATACAAGGAGGTCAGGGAGGTACAGAAAAGGTGAAGAATGAGATGCTGGTTTACTTCTTAGAAGGTGGAAGTGTAAGATGGATTAGTCAATCAAATTTTATCTTTTTCAAACAGGCTGAGGAACTACAGTATATCAGATTTCTTCTTCAAATTGCTTATGAAGTTAACAAGAGCAAAGAAGCTGTCACACACAAATGGTTCAAGGAGATTGATAGGAAGCTGACTTTGCACAGACAGGCAAATCGACAAATGGGCAAATTTTCTTTAAAATATGTTGATACTGAGGGAAATGATCAAGTCATGCCATTAGAAGAAAAACAGATTAAATTTCAAGAAGGTGTGGGTCATTACTTTGGGTTTCAGCCTATGAGTGGGAAAGTTAGTGTTCTGATGTTGAAGGACTTAAAAGATCAAGAAAGTAGTGCAAATGATCTGAGAGCAGCTTACTGTCAAATCAAATGTTCAAATGAAGAAATGAAGAAATTAAAGAAGTTTGTTGGTGAAGCTCTTGCAATTATGGAAGAAAATATGCTGAACTCATTTTTGAAGAATAATCCAGCCTTTGAGAAGATTAAATAAGAAGTAATTCTTTTTTCTTTATAATTCTTTAATATTGTTCTAGATTAATAGTTTTATTCTTTAGTTTTGACATCATCAAACCTGGATTTATGCTTACATTTTACAAAGCATAAATAGGGGGAGATTGTTAGGAATATATTCATTTGATGATGTACAAAATACTAGAACAGGGTCTAGATTAGTTTATCTGTAATAAGTCTTTCTAGTCTCTGAAATGTATAATCAGAGTCTAGATAGTCAACATTCATGTTACTTGTACTTAGAAGAATTTCTGTAGAAAGTGAAACCAGAGTCTGCATGAAGATCAGAGTCTGGAAGGTGATCAGAGTCTATAGACTATCAGAGTCTATGATCTATCAGAGTCTACATACGATCAGAGTCTGAAGATCATCAGAGTCTAAAGGTGTTCAGAGTCTATACAGTTCAAGTTAAATTTGGAAGAAGATCACAGGAATGGAAAGTCTTCGAAGATCAAGATAAATATATTGTAGATATGCTATGGGAAAGAAAGAGAATTCTAGAAGGAAACTGTCAACTAATAATTAGGAATTATATTCCTATTGTAATTTATCTTTATGTTATTAGTTGATAGGTAGCTCTCTATATAAACTCTATGTAACCTAATTGTAAAGTGTGTGGAAAAAAGTCGAAGCATAATTTGTCTGAGTGATATTTTTGTGAGAGCATAGAGATAGAGAGAGTTGATGTGAATAATACAGAGAAGCTGCTAGGGTTTGTGTACACCCTAGGAGAGTTTTGTATTCAATCATCAATAATACAAACAGTACTTATTCATATCTTTGTGTTTGATCTTTGTTCTTAATTTATATCGAGTTGGTTTTAAATCAGGCATAAAAGTAACACAAGTATTCAACCCCCCCTTCTACTTGTGCAACTGGGAAAACATAAACAAACTTAGTTCTGGTTTATATTAAACATTGCCAGATTCAAACATTAATGATAAATACAAGATAGTTGTTCCTCTAGACTGAACAAATAGAACAAAGTTCTATCTTGAGTTACCTATCATTACCAGCTTCAGAAGTATCAACTTCACCTTCTTCTAGAATTTAACTTTTGTGACCAGGTGTCATTGGTACATCTTCAGTGGCTGGTTTCTCTGGATCAGATTGTACATTTCCATATTTCTTGAGTAACTGAAATAAAAGATGTTCGTTCCTCTAGCACTGAACATATTATACAAGTAGTATTATCTTCATTTCTCAGACTCATCACTACTCCCCTTTAGGATGGCAGGGATGAAGTCTTGTTCTCTTCTTATTACCACTTCTCCTCTGTTTCTCCAACTTCTGTCTTCACTTCTCACCCAAGGTGAATTATCCAACCATTTTAATAGAGGTAACAACAGACATTGCATACATTAAGCATTAAACCATCGCAGATATAAAAAATGCAAACTATGACATGTTATGCATTTTAGAAAATCCGGTTAATCCTATATACAAGAATTTTCTAAAATCAAATGAAATAGAAGAATTAATAAGTAATCACTAGTTCTTTCCAATCCAAGCATGTTGTTATATACCCCTTTGGATCTTGTTCAAACTTCTCCTCCTATTTGGGTCTAGATCTTGTTCAAACTTCTCCCCCTTAGTTGAGCAATCCTCTTCAGAATCCTTAATATCAGAAGAAATTTATTTCCCCTTAGTTGAGTAACATTAGAAATATGTAACAAGGAATTGGGAATGGGATTTGGTAATTGTGCTAGTGTGTGATTTTACTTTGTATTTCTCACAAGTGTTTCGCTCATATACTCTCTGAGTGTTTCACTCATAGAATATATATTTTCACTCTTTCTCACTTGTGTTTCACTCTTTTCTCACAACACTGTTTCTCTCTTAGTACGGATGACACAGTCTTTTGTACCTGCAAGAAAGATCACCATAGCCCCTTCAAGAGAGGTCACTGGTGGTGCAATGGGGTTTCGTAAATCCCCGTCCTTAATTTATTCTATTAAAATATTTGACTTTGAAAACTGAATTGCTTCAGGAATAGATTTAATGAGTTGTTGATCATCTAAGATGATCTATTCCGTTAGGAATCCAGATATGTTTCATCTGGGGAGGGAGAAAAGGATCTATAATTTAACAAATGATCCAAGTTTCCTCCTGATACCTGTGAAGGCATGTTGATTCAGTCAGAATCATCAATCATTCTCCCTTCCTTGATATGGAAGTTTAGAATAATTGTTTCCGTCAATTCATCCTTAGCGTGTGACAATCCTTACAGTGCATTTGAATATTACATATATGGTTTGCAGTGTTTGAGAGTGTCCAGATGAAGTTGACTCTTTATAAATGACCTTGGCTGACAGGCCGAATTCAATAGACTCGTCATGTTAAGATGACGAACCTAGTAACAGTTTTGCCATTTACAAATTTATACCCTTTTGGGAGGATATAAATTAGTTAACAGTTGCCTTGGTTTCAATTTCATATTCTAACTAGAGGCAGAGCTGCTGGAACACTCATAGATACTTCTCTTTTCTAGTGCACTAGAGGCACTTACTCTCTCACCCTCTTTAGTTGATAAAAATTTTCTTTTCAGGGGTTTAGTAGATGAAGTTGTATCTGTTTGAGTGTTTGTGGTTCTATGATCTGTGTTAGAGAATGTATGTTTTCAATTCCTTGATCTCGTCCTATAGCCACTGAGGGCTCAATATATCAATTGATTTGAGAATATATCAAGATCGAGATTACCTGCTTTTACCTTGAGTCGATTGCTCTTGTTTGGCAGAACACAGATATGCTTTTATTATTAGTGATTTTCATATAAACAATATATATATATATATTATCACTAACAACAAAAATAATAATTAATTGCAATGAAATAATAATAAATTATCAATTCATGATAATTAATAATAATTTCAAAAAGCAAGTAATTATGCTCATAATATCTCATCGTATTAAAATTCTGAAACTAATAAACATTTAATTGTTTCAATTCATAATTTTAATAAGATAAAATATAATCGCTAAATACTAAATAATCATATGAATGAAAATTAGCACTTAACTTCATACATAATATCTAATAATTGTTACTCAATCATATGACAATTATACTAATAACAATTATCAGTGATACATGTAAGCTCGAGAAAATAAATGTAAAGAAATTCACAAGTCCTTTAAATATTGACATTTAATACTTATGATTCTTAGAACAATTTCTCATAAAAATAACTATAAAATAAAAATAAAAATAAACTTACACACATATATATAGAAATAGTTATACTAAAAGTTTGAAAATAAAAACAATATGTATCAATTGTTGGAAAATAAAAATAATAAAGATATATATATACAGTATAGATGTCAATTAAATAAAACTGTACAAAGTTCTATTAACCTATGTATTAACCTTAATATATATATATATATATATATATATATATTTATAATAGCTATACTTCAATATTAAATTATTTTCAAATAAAAATAACATTTACCAAAATTCTAACTTGTAAAATTTTGAATAAGTTATTTTTAAAGATAATAAGCTAAAATTAAAATATACTAGAATACAATCAAAATTGAAAAAATAAAATATTATAATAATTTACACTAAACACACATTCGAGGACTAGAATTTAGTAAAATAAATTCACAAGTGTTATGACAAATATTTACATAACAAACACTTGAAATTTTATTTAAGAACATAATGCAGATGTGAACTGGGATTTAAGATGAAGAACTATTCAACATCCCAAGTTCACCAACCAACCTGGTGAATGTGGATTCATCAAGTGGCTTAATAAAAATATCTGCAGACTGTTCTTCTGTGGGTACAAAGTGTAACTCCACAGTACCATTCATAACGTGTTCTCGAATAAAATGATACATGATATCTATGTGTTTTGTCCTCGTGTGCTGTACATGGTTGTTAGAAATCGCAATGGCACTTGTGTTATCACATAAAATAGGAATTTTATTTAACACAAAGCCATAATCTCTGAGTTGATTCCTTATCCATAAGATCTGAGCGCAACAGCTTCCCGCAGCAATGTACTCAGCCTCTGCTGTAGAATTGGAAACCGTTTGCTGTTTCTTGATGTACCAGGAAATCAATCTTCTTCCTAGGAATTGGCAGCTCCCTGAGGTGCTCTTCCTATCAACAACACTACCTGCATAATCAGAATCTGTATATCCTATTAGATTAAAACCAGATTCTTTAGGGTACCAGATACCAAGATTAGGTGTACCTTTAAGATATCTTAAGATTCTTTTCACAGCAACAAGATGAATATCTCTAGGATCTGCTTGGAACCTTGCACATATACAAGTGGCATACATAATATCTGGTCGACTTGCAGTTAGGTAAAGTAGAGATCCAATTATACCTCTGTAGCTTGTGATGTCTACATTTATTGAGTTTTCACATACTCCAAGCTTGACAGCTGTAAATGAGGGAGTTCTTACAGATGCTGAATCTTCCATGTGATACTTCTTTAGAAGTTCTTTAAGGTACTTAGACTGACAAATGAATATTCCATCTATTCTTTGACTCACTTGAAGTCCAAGAAAGAATTTCAGCTCTCCCATTAAGCTCATCTCATACCTACTCTGCATTAACTTAGCAAACCTCTTGCACAAGTTATCATTAGTAGACCCAAATATTATGTCATCAACATATACTTGTACCATTATCAGATCATTATTGTGTTTCTTATAAAATAAAGTTTTGTCTATGACTCCTCTAACAAAACCATTTTCAAGAAGAAATTCTGAAAGAGTGTCATACCATGTTCTGGGTGCTTGTTTGAGACCATAGATAGCCTTGAAAAGAAAATATACAAAGTCCAAGTGATCTGGATCTTCAAAGCCTAGGGGCTGTTGTACATATACCTCTTCAGCTAACTTTTCATTCATGAATGCACTCTTCACGTCCATTTGATAAACTTTAAAATTGGAGTGAGCTGCGAATGCTAGAAACATCCTGATAGCCTCAAGTCTTGTAACTGGAGCATAGGTTTCATCATAATCAATTCCTTCAGCTTGGGAATAACCTTTTGGAACCAGTCTGGCCTTGTTCCTTATCACAATACCATCTTCATCCAACTTGTTTCTGAATACCCACCGTGTGCCAATTACAGTCTTGTCCTTTGGTCTGGGTACCAGTTTCCAAACATCTTGAGATTCAAATTGATTGAGTTCATCTTGCATAGCAATCACCCAATCAGGATCAGACAGTGCTTCTTCTATTTTCTTAGGTTCCATTTCAGATAGAAACCCAGAATAATTACATTGATTCTGTGTAGCACCTCTTGTTCTAACACCAACATCTGGATTACCAATGATCAGCTCAAAAGAATGAGCTTTACTCCAAATTCTCTGACTTGGTAGATTAGATCTTGATGATTCGCCTTGATTTTCATTGTGATGTTGTGTTTAATTTGCTGATCCTTCATCTCCTCCCCCTGAGTTGCTGCTAGGATCTCTTGATGAATCACCATGTGTGTTAGTGGTATCTCTAGAGTTTCCACTATTTCCACCACTAGCACTTGGATCATCAGCATCATTAACATTGTTGTTTCATGTTGCAGCCTCAGGTTCGTTTTCATCATCTGAGTGTGAGTCTGGAAAATTGTTGAACTTAAGAGTTTCAGATGGATCATCATTTTGGATGTCAGGGAATTTTGTGTCATCAAAAGTTACATTGACACTTTCTTTGACATGATGTTGATCAATAATATACACCCGATAAGATCTTCTAGAATAACCAACAAAAATAGCTTTTTGAGCTTTAGCCTCGAACTTCCCAAGATGTTCTTCTCTATCTTTAAGTACAAAGCATTTAGCACCAAATACATGAAAGTACTTGAGCGTTGGTTTCTTGTTAGCCATTATTTCGTAAGGTGTCTTCATTAAGTCCTTATTGATCAGAGTCCGATTCTGGGTATAATATGCAGTATTTACAGCTTCAGCCCAAAAGTACATTGGAAGCCTTGATTCATTCAACATAGTCCTTGCAGCTTCAATTAATGTACGATTCTTCCTTTCTACTACTTCATTTTGTTGCGGAGTTCTAGGTGCTGAGAATTGTCTTGTTATTCCCTTTTCAACACAAAAGTCATTCAGAACTGCATTCTTGAATTCAGTTCCATTGTCTGACCTTATAGCTCTAACTGGAAGCTTCGAATCCAACTCAATCATCTTGATATGATCAATCACCATTTGAGGAGTTTTATCCTTCGAGTGTAGGAATAAAACCCATGTATACTTTGAAAAGTCATCAACAATCACCAAGGCATATCTTTTATGTGACATTGACATCACATTGACTGGACCAAATAAATCTATGTGAATTAATTGCAGTGGTTCAGTAATACTAGATTTGTCAGTGCTTGGATGTGATGCTTTCTTTGCTTTCCCTTTCTAACATGCCTCACAAAGTCCTTCTTGTGTGAATTCTAATTGAGGCAGTCCTCTCACTAATTCTCTTTTGACTAGAGAATTCATAGATTTGAAATTAAGGTGTGAGAGCTTCTTGTGCCATAGCCAACTTTCATCTGACGAAGTTTTAGCATAAAAATAATTGACTTCATCTCTGAATCCTGAGTTCAGGTCGGCTACGAACAAGTTTCCTTTCCTTACTCCCTGAAGAGCAGGCTTTTCATCCTTCTTGTGAGAAATCAAACACTTCTCCTTCATAAAGTTCACTGTGTATCCCTTGTCACAAAACTGACTGATACTCAGAAGATTGTGTTTGAGACCTTCCACGAAAGATACATTATCAATGACGACATTGCCAGCTTCTAAACAGTCATATCCCTTAGTCATACCCTTGATGTCATCTCCAAAGGTAACTACTGGGCCAGCTCTCTCAACAACATTTGATAGCAGGGCTCTATCTCCGGTCATGTGTCGTGAGGATCCACTGTCGAGAAACCAAATAACCCGGTTCACCTGTTTTACACCCTGCAATCATAAAATGAGTTAGGCATTCTTCGGAACCCAACATTGATTGGGTCCGTCATATTTGAAAAACTGTCATTTGTCAGGTTTAACAACAGAACCTAACTTGACAAACTCATCTACTACTTTGACTGAACATTTCTCCTTGTAAACAACCTTAACACCTTTGTATGCAGGCTTAGGAGAGAATGTCTTCTTCTGTGAAAAAGGAGGACTGACAGTCTTTAATCTAGCATGCTTGTGATTTATGTGTGTTAGGCCGTTTATACACGAACAATGAACTGTTATACGTAAATAAAGAAGTACTTTGTATTAATTTGAATCAACGTTTACAAGTTCTCTATCAAAGATGAACGAATATCTTTGACAGCTGCTAAGTTACACCTTCGAATGTAGCAAGCGATCACCCTTCTAGGGTAAACCTATCTGTGTTTATATAGTACACAGTTTCAATCAATCTATATCAATATGCTATAAATCAGCTATTATACATATCAATTATAGATTGTTGCTTTATCTCTTTCCTTGTTTAGCTCCGCATCTTCGCTTCAGTATATATATCTTCAATATATTTGTCTTGATCTTCGAAGACTTTTCATTCTTGTGATCATCATCTTCCCAATATAACTTCAACTGTATAGATTATGATCACCTTGTAAATTCTGGCTTCACTAACTCTGAAGATAAACTCAAATACCAAAACGTTCCTGACAGCAACTTTCTTGACAGTAACTTCTTTGACAGAAAGTTGCATGACAGTAACTTTTGCGCGTATGCATGACAGTATCTTTTGCGCGTATGCATGACAGTATCTTTTGCGCGTATGCATGACAGTATCTTTGGTGGATAGCTTTGCTTGACAGTAGCTTTCTTGGTAAACTCTGATCAGTACCTGTTTGCTTAAACACTTGCATGACAGTAATTTTTGCGCGTATGCATGACAGTATCTTTTGCGCGTATGCATGACAGTATCTTTGGCGGATAGCTTTGCTTGACAGTAGCTTTCTTGGTAAACTCTGATCGGTACCTGTTTGCTTAAACACTGACATTAGCAATTATATCTAGCAATCTCCCCCAACTTGTTCATACTGAAAGATGTACAAGTTATACAGATAATTGATGATGTCAAAACATATAACAGGCAAACATATACTAAGTACTTATCAGAATACTAACAGAGTTTAACTACTATCAGTTTTCAAAAGATACTTATCAGAGAATGTGAAAAGTTGCCTGGAACTACTTTCTCCCCCTTTTTGACATTAGCCATTAGGACAATGAAAAAATAAGTCGTGTGAACACTCTAAGTTTCCATATTCAAGATGAATAAACTGCTACAAGTTAGCCGTTTGTAAACACCACTCATAATTCTGAAAGATCAATATTATTTTGAATAAAAATAATATCAAATCAATTTTTGTGTAAATCTGACACAAATAATAATTTAATCATCAGAGATTAAACTATCAGAAAATAACACATGACTATCTGAGTTTGTCAATGACCCAATCTCAATACACATCATTTAGTACAGAGTATGCAGATGTGAAACGTGTGTGGTTAGCAGAGTTTACGATCAGTATTTAGCGAATCTCAGACTTTATAGATCTAAAGCAAAGTAGTAAATACTGTACACCTAAACTCTCATGGCTAATTTTCATTGATGATGACTAAACTCCGAACTATACACCTTGACACAATTTGTACAATACTGCAATTGTAAACAATTTTTTTTTTTGAATAATATGTGAATTAGTCCCCAAAAATTTAAATAAGTTTTAGCCCATGCTTTTTACCAGCATGTTCATAGATCGTCCTAAACCACATCATGATCTCAAAGGAAAACTGTTTCCAGTAATCAGTATTTGTGAATTTAGTCCCCAAAAACTTAAGTAAATTTTGGCCCATACTTTTAAGAAGTATGTTCATGGATCTTCCTAATCACAACTAAACAAAAATAATACAGCAATATTGAACTGGTCCCCAAAAATGTAATTACATTTTAGCCCATATTTTTAAATATGTTCATGGATCGTTCCAGTCAATAAACTATCAGATGTTACAACTATCAGAGTTTATCAGATCATCAGCTTATATCTATGCCTTCGAGAGTAAATGTGAACAGTGAATACTAACTTAGATTTAGATCAATAACTTAAGAGATGCAAAAAAAATTAACCGTAATAGCATGCTCGTGTAAAGTATTCTGCACATTTCTAAATTCAGATCATATATACCAAAATAGGGTTCATGACTACTAACTGACAATCATGCGACTGACAAAGATGTGGTGCATCAGAGTTTACACAAACAGAGTTTGACAGTCAGAGTTTATATGCAAAACTTGACCTTCAGAGTATAAGAGCAGAGTTTACAAAACAGTTCACATGTAGGTGGAATAGAGAGCATTATATGACATGTAATAGACAGAGTTTAATGAGCCTAACCACAAATCTTAGTCTGATCCAGAGATCATTCCAAGTTCATTTACCAGCCTTGTGAAAGTGCTTTCACTCAATGGTTTAGTGAAAATATCAGCTAGCTGTTGGTCTGTAGGCACAAAAATAAGCTCAATGTCACCTTCCTCTACATGCTCCCTTATGAAATGATATCTGATGCTGTTGTGCTTTGTCATGGAATGTTGAACTGGATTTCCTGTCATGGCAATAGCACTTTGATTATCACAAAAGATAGGAATGTTAGAATAATCTAACCCATAATCCAGCAACTGATTCCTCATCCAAAGAATCTGTGCACAACAGCTTCCTGCAGCAATATACTCTGCCTCTGCTGTAGATGTAGATGTGGATTTTTGTTTCTTACTGAACCAAGAAACAATTCTGTCACCTAGAAATTGACAGCTTCCACTGGTGCTTTTTCTGTCATTTTTACAACCTGCAAAGTCTGCATCAGAGTAACCAATTAACTTAAAATCTGATTCTCTAGGATACCACAGCCCTAAGGTAATGGTTCCTTTAAGATATTTGAAGATTCTCTTTATAGCAATTAAGTGTGGTTCCCTTGGATCAGCTTGAAATCTAGCACACAAACAGGTTGTAAACATGATGTCAGGTCTGCTTGCAGTAAGATACAGAAGTGAACCAATCATGCCTCTGTAGATGGTGGCATCTACTGAGACACCACTGTCTTTATCTAATTTTGTTGCAGTAGCCATGGGAGTAGGTGCAGAAGAGCTATCAAGCATCCCAAATTTCTTCAACAAATTTCTAGTGTACTTGGCTTGATTTATGAAAATTCCATCCTCAAGTTGCTTCACTTGCAGACCCAAAAAATAACTTAGCCCCCCCATCATGCTCATTTGAAATCTAGACTGCATAAGTTTAGCAAATCTTTCACAGAGTTTGGGATTAGTGGATCCAAAAATTATGTCATCAACATATATTTGAACTAACAACAGGTCCTTACCTTTTTGAAAATAAAACAAGGTTTTATCAATAGTACCTCTGGTGAAACCACTTTCCAAGAGAAATTTGGCTAGTGTTTCATACCATGCTCTAGGTGCCTGTTTTAATCCATAAAGGGCCTTGTCCAGCCTGTAGACATAATCAGGATACTTGAGATCCACAAACCCTGGTGGTTGCTCAACATACACTTCTTCATCTAGTTTCCCATTTAGAAAAACACTTTTTACATCCATCTGAAAGACCTTGAATTTCTTGTGTGATGCATATGCTAGAAACATCCTTATGGCCTCTAACCTTGCAACTGGTGCAAAGGTTTCATCATAGTCAATACCCTCCTGTTGAGAGTATCCTTTGGCCACTAGTCTAGCTTTGTTCCTTGTCACTATTCCCTCACTATCTGTCTTGTTTCTGAACACCCATTTTGTACCAATAATTGATCTGTTCTTTGGTCTTGGTACTAGTGTCCAAACTTCATTTCTCTCAAATTCATTCAACTCTTCTTGCATTGCTGTAATCCAATCAGCATCTAGAAGAGCTTCACCAATTTTCTTTGGTTCTGTCTGTGACAAAAATGCATGATACAAACATTCATTTGATGTGCCACTTCTGGTTTGAATACCAGGTTCTGGATCTCCAATTATTTGATCCCTTGGATGAGACTTTGACCATTTAATAGCATGTGGCAACTGATTCCTTGCATTTCTGGATTTTCCCCCTTGATCCATGCTCTCTGCATTTTCTGAGGCTCCCCCTGAATATGAGCCCTCAAAGTTTGAGTTAGCAGAGTTGGAATCATTATTATTTGTGAAAGGCATAGGTGTACTAACTTGTAACACTTAATTACTATGTAACTCAACTAGAGAAAAGATAAAACAACAGCAAAACAAGAGAAACTGAAGAAGCACATGGAATCAATCAACTGAAGAAATGGTAATGATACTTGGTAACTACAAGTAACTAATTTGGTTAATCAAGGATGCATAAGTGAGAAGAAGTTCAATCTCAGTATTGCTCATGCCCTAACTTATCTAATGGAGAATCAAATTAATGTCAAAGAAGTATCAAGAAGACCAAAGTGATTTCATGTAATGTATATCAACATCTGGATAATGTAAAGGTTAATCAACAAATTAGAACTGACTTTCAGAAGCAAGAACCCCTACAAGACTAGTCACTTATGAACCAGACCATTGCATCAAGTGTCAGGACATTGGAGGCAAGTTCATGTCAGTAATAGAAGATCTCATTTGAATTGAGTGAGGAAAAGAAATTGAAGAAGCTAGGGAAACTTGCTCATAAAGGTTAATCCTCAATTAGTCACTAAAGAAGGTCAACATTGGATGAGTGCATATTTGCTAAGGCAAATGTCGATCCGCAGCAGATCGAGATGCGGGTCGAGATTTATAATTGAAGTAAAACATTGCAAAGGCAAATCTCGATCCACGGCAGATCGAGATCGAGATTCTCCCAGATCGAGATCGAGATTCTCCCAGATCGAGATCGAGATTCTCCCAGATCGAGATCGAGATTTTCACAGATCGAGATCGAGATGGGTCCAGGCGAAGATCGAGATGCGGGTAGATATGTAGCATTTAATGTTCAAGGGACAAGTGGCTTATTGTGAACGGTTGATCCAGAGTGGTTGAGAAAGTGCTTTTTGTTGAAGAGTCCTGATTGGGCCACGTACACAAAAAGGACAAGATCAAGACTACACGACATTATACAAGCAGCACTTTGTTTTATTAGAAGAGAGACTTTTATCTCTGTATTTTTCAACGATATATTAAAAAGAGAGAGCATTTACTGTAAAACAAAAATGAGAGAGAGGATCAGTTGAATCTAGCTTTAATTGCTGTATTTATTGTTCAACTGATCATGATGCCTTTATGAATGTTGTAGCAAATCCTTCAATGAATATAAAGATATATTCTTGAAATTCTGTGTCATCATTTATTACCTGCATATTTATACATTCTCTCATTATTCTAAAAAGTTGTATTCACCCCCCCTCTACAACACTTTGGACCTAACAATTGGTATCAGAGCCCCTGTTAAACACATCTAACAGAGATCCTACTGTGTTGTTTGAGTTGGTTCTTGAAAATCCCAGATCTAATTTTTCTTGAAGTTTGTGCCGAAAGTTTTTATTTGTTTCTTCCTGGAAAAGTCATAGATCTAAAAAGTTCTAAGTAATGGTGTAAGGAATATTTGTACAAAATTCCAAAATATTGTACTTTAGAGCTTTGTGGGTTTTCCTGTGGTCAAAACTGGAATCAACTGATTGACTAAACAAAAAGGACAAATTCGAACTACTGTCAACTAGATAGTGGACAGCTTTTTGTTTGGGCTTGGAATACTGGCGGACCCTGCTACTGTTCCTGTGATTAGAACTAACTTGCTTGAATCTTAAGTGCAAAATCCGTTGGATATTAAGTGTGGAATTTTTAAAGTGAGATAATTAATTTTTCAAGTAAATACAATTTATTGTAATTTGAAAAGTGTATTATCTTAATTTTAAACTTTATTAAAATGGCCGCCGTACACAGATTTAAGATACCTCCGTTTGATGCACAACATTATGACGAATGGACCGGAAGGATGAGAGCTTACCTTGAATCAATAAACAAGGTATACTTGAGAATATTGGAGAACGGTCCATACATACCCACGAAAATTGAGCCAGAGCGAATGGAAGGAGGGATACTAATACCATCCCGGTCTGTTCCTAAAGAGGAAATGGAGTTTTCAGACGCAGATAAAGAATTGGTCGGTATGGATGCGTCGTTACGCAACGTCATAATTGAATCCCTAAACTCAGAGTACTATGTTCAGATAAAGGGATTAAAAATAGCTAAAGCCATGTGGGATAAACTGGCTGTGGTGATGGAGGGGACCGAGGAAGTTAGAGATAATCACAAACGCATTCTGATATCTGAATATGAATCGTTCAGATGCGAACGAGGAGAAAGCGTAGCGGATGTTTACAAACGTTACAGTAAATTGCTTATCGAGCTGAGTATAAGAGATAAAGTCTATCCACTAGGAGATTCAAATATCAAGTTTCTCTTGAATTTGCCTAAACATCTGGAACACAGGATCACTGCCATTCGAGAGTCAAGAGACTTGAAAAATACTTCTCTCGAAAAGCTGTATGGTGTTTTGAAGACCTACGAGCTGGAGCAGGAACAAAATGACAGAAGAAGATCCTACAATAGTGGAGAACACAAAGCGGTAAGTGAGTCTGGACTTGTAGCTGAAGAGTCTGCTGTAAAGGCACTTGCAGCTGTCTCATTGAAAACTGCTAATCCTGAAAGGGTGGTATTAGACATTGAAGATCCATCCGAAGAAAGTGAGGATGAATACTATACCCTTGAAGAGCTGGACAAATTAGAAGACAAGTCATATGCTTGTATTGCTCGAGAATTTGCTCATATCAGCTTCAGGAAGCAAAGAAGAGGTAAAGGACGAATTGGTAGTTCTTTCAGCCGAAGAGGCAGCAGTAGCAGCAGAGGCAGTAGTGTAAGTGGTCGGGGAAGTTACAGCGGTCGAAGTAGCACATCTGGTAGTGGCTACAGACCTAACCTGGTAGACAAGAACAAGTTCAGATGCTACAACTGCAATGAATTGGGGCACTTTGCAACAAAGTGCAAGAAGCCCAAGTACGTTCATCCCAAGGAATCCTATGCTGATCTGAAAAAGAAATATGATGTCTTGGTTAGCAAGCAACAGAAGGGAAGCCGGGCTTATGTTGTGACTGAAGGGAAGGGTTGGGACGAGTCTGATGAAGATGAAGATCAGGAGCTATGCAACTTCGCTTTAATGGCAAAATCTTCAGAACAATCAGAGGTACCAATTCTAACCGTAAATGAAATGTCTATTCCTGAGTATCAAAATGAATTAGCTGCCATGACTAAAGACATGTACAATCTCCAACTAAATCTAATTGCTGTTAATGAGGAAAATGTTAAACTCTCCCTTAAGAATAGACTTCTCGAGGCCGGGGTAGAGGAATTAGAATCAGGAGAAAGTAAAGAAAGGCAGTTAATGAATCAGGTAGACGTTTTAGAACACAAGCTTAAGATTAGGGAAGACCTTAACGAAGAACTTAAAAATGAATTAGCTGAGCTTAAAATAACATGTCAATCTTTTAAAGAAGCCGCTAATAAAGTTTTCGTAGAAAGGGACATGTACATGAAACTGGCAGGCAAGAGTAAAAATGAAAAAGTAAACATAGGACTTGACTACACACAGAAAAAGAAAAATAGGGCTGCTGAGTTGTTAGAGCCAGTGTTAGTCAAAGAAAATGTGCCTGAGGTTTTAGTGGATGTTAGAAAACCTATCTTTAAGCAGTTTGAGCCCAGGACCATAGATCCTGTTGCTACTAAAATTGAACAAGAGATTAAAATTGAAAGAGATTCAGAAGAAAAAGTAGTAGAACCTACAACTTCTAAGAGAGCGAGTAAGATTGCTTATGCTAAGAGAGGTGTAAGAACCAAGGAGGCTAAGACGATGTCATATAAACAATGGGTAGCAGGGTCAGACCAAATGAAAACACCTGTAGAGGTAGTTAAAACTGAACCTGTATCTGTATCTACATCTACACGAGCTAGGAAGGCATGCTATATTTGCAATCAAACTGATCATTTGTCTTACTATTGCCCGTTCTATGTAGAGGAAGAAAAATCTGTTGGTTGTAATACCATGCCTGCAACTACTGCTTTGCCTAATATGTATGCAAATCATGCTAAATGCAATAATCCTAATTGTATGTCATGTGCTGTAAACATCATGCATGCTTATTTTAATTTAATGAATACTGCTAGTGCATCTGTTGAACATTCATCTAGTAGTAGTAAGAAAAAGCATGCGGGGTCAAAGACTAAGACTTCAAGTCCTCCTAAAGTTAGGAGTGACCAGTCTACTCCCAAACCTGACAAACCAGTCAAGGTTGACAAGGGAAAAGACAAAGTCAAGATGAATGCCCCTGATGGCAACAAGGCAAAGCCTTCTGTATCTGAAAAGAAAAAGGAAATTATTGATGCCGGGCCCAAACATCATTGGGTTCCGAAGAACACCTAACCTTTCTGGATTTGCAGGGCAGTGAACAGGAAAAGAGTAAAGTCATATGGGTGCTGGAAAGTGGAGCATCGAGGCATATGACCGGCAATAAGTCTCTGCTAACAGATTTGGTGTTGAGAGCCGGCTCCGTGTTTACTTTTGGAGATAACAGCAAAGGTTACACTCGGGGATATGGCAAGATTGTTTGTGGAAATGTTATCATTGAGGACGTATCTTTTGTGGAAGGATTGCGACATAATCTCCTCAGCGTTAGTCAGTTCACCGACAAGGGTTTTGACGTCAATTTTGGGAAGCATGTATGTTCGATTCGAAGCAAAAAGGACGGAAGCCTTGCTCTCAAAGGAGTAAGGAAGTCAAATTTGTTCATAGCTGACATGAATTCTGATGATCAGTCTGAAGTCACGTGTTTCTACAGCAAGGCTTCTGCTGATGAAAGTTGGCTGTGGCATAAAAGATTATCTCACCTGAACTTTAAAGCAATGAATAATCTCGTAAGGAGAGAATTGGTGAGAGGGCTGCCGCAGATGGAGTTCACACCAGATGGACTCTGCGAAGCATGTGAGATGGGAAAATCAAAAAGAGCCTCGCATAAGGATAAACAAGTGAATAGCATTACCGAGCCCCTACAACTTCTTCACATGGATTTGTTTGGACCTGTTAATGTTATGTCAATGTCAAGGAAAAGATATGCGCTGGTAATTGTCGATGACTTTTCCAAATACACATGGGTGAAGTTTGTGACATCGAAAGATGAAGTGCCACATGAGATCATTAGACATGTACTGGTAATTGAAAACGTAGCAAGTCTGACTGTGAAGACTATCCGATCCGACAACGGGACAGAATTCAAGAACTCAGTGTTAATGGATTTCTGTATATCTAAAGGGATCAGACGACAGTATTCAGCACCGAGAACACCGCAGCAGAATAGGGTGGTAGAAAGGAAGAACAGGACACTGGTTGAAGCAGCTAGGACAATGCTGTATGAGTCAAAACTTCCTTTATATTTTTGGGCTGAAGCAGTTAGCACGGCGTGTTATACACAGAACAGAACCCTGATTATAAAGGACCATAATGAGACGCCGTATTATCTGATGAATATAAGAAAACCTTCTATCAACTACTTCCACGTGTTTGGTGCAAAATGCTTTGTGTTAAGAGACAATGCACAACTTGGAAAGTTTGATGCCAAAGCAGATGAAGGGGTTTTCATTGGATATTCCCTTGAAGCAGTAGCAGCGTACAGGGTGTTTGTGCTTAATGATCGCAAGGTGGCTGAAAGCCTTAATGTCACATTCGACGACTCAAAGCTCCCTTCTATACAAAAAGAAGACAGTGAGCCCACTTCCCTATGATTTGAAAATATGGATATTGATGGAGTGGATACAGTTCCTGAGTCTGTAGTGCAGGGTAGTGATCCAATGATAAATAATGTAATTAATCAAGAGTCTAGTGTTTCGCAAATTCAAAACACTAGGGCTGAGGGATCACCTTCCGTCAGACCTGGTACTAACTCAGGGGGAGTCAGTATGCACTCAGGGGGAGCAGCTCACTCCGGGGGAGCCAGTACTAGCTCAAGGGAAGCTAGTGAAAGTGCTTCTAGACTAAGTCATCTTCACTTACAAGATCAAGCTGAGTCATCAAGAACATTTGCTAGGGATCACACTTGGAACAAGGACCATCCGTTCGAGCTAATTATTGGTGATCCAGAAGCCGGAGTGACTACTAGAGGAAAAGCTAGAGCTGAAATTGCCACTGAGAATGAATGTCTATACTCAGTGTTCCTTTCCCAGATGGAACCTAAAGTGGTGGAAGAAGCTCTAGATGACGCTGATTGGGTGATTGCTATGCAAGAGGAACTCAATCAGTTTGAAAGGCAGAAGGTGTGGAAGCTGGTACCCAGACCAAAGAATAGATATGTTGTTGGGACAAAATGGGTATTCAGAAACAAGCTGGATGAAGACGGACTTATAACACGAAATAAAGCTCGCCTGGTTGCTAAGGGTTATACTCAAAGAGAAGGAATTGATTATGATGAAACCTATGCACCAGTGGCAAGGCTAGAGGCAGTAAGGATGTTCTTGGCATTCGCAGCACATCATGGTTTTAAAGTCTATCAAATGGATGTCAAGAGTGCATTCTTAAACGGTGAACTGATTGAAGAGGTGTATGTCGAGCTGTTGGTGTAGGTGCCCTAGAGGCAATACAATGTTTATTTTGATAAACCTTTATGTCAATTGATTATTCAATAAACATATTTATTATGACTTTAATTACTGCGATATATTTGTTAGCATAATAAATGTCCTTACAATCATGATACACATTGTATAGTTTAGTACATGACTTGAACTTGAGATTATATAATATATCATATTCTTAAATGTCCCTAGTCGAGTATTATTATTATAGGACAATAATAATACATAAATAGACTAGTATGTTGTTTGACTGATAACCACATCTCATTGGTTATAAGTATGGGGATACTAAAGTCAATACATAGGTACATGTAGGAGTACATGATACTGGACAGACCCACAGTGAGATTCTTCATGTTTAATAAAGTCATAAGAAAGACTCACAGTGCTAATGGTGTAATGATCATTTGACTTGAGATCATTATATTTCTATACGAGGATTAATATACTTTGACTACATTAAAAGTTACCTTTGACCGGGTGATGATAAAAGTGGACATCGGGTATATCATGAGTCGTATGAGAAATATGAATGATAGATAAAGGATTTAACCCTCCTATAATTAGGAGAGATATTATTGGCCTCTTGATTGAGTGAGACTATAAAATGCATGGCCGTGCTCAAATAATGATTTGTTTTCATAGTCTACTCATGGATCAAGTAAACCCGGATTAAATGTTGAAGAGGATGACTAAATACATGCCTCGAGTTTAATCTATAATATATATGGTTAAAGGGATTATATTACACGGAAACATTAATCACGAAAGGTTTTATCGAATCGCGATTTAATTATTATTTAATTGGGTAGCAATGATGTATTACTAGATACCGCTCATTGTTTATAATTTTATTGGAGAATAAAATTATTGCTAATTAAATAATAGCCTATAGGGTCACACACATAGAGTACTTAAAGGAATAATTAATTTAAATTATAGATTTAAATTAATTGATGATTATTTGAATTTTATTATATTAATTAAGTGAGACTTAATTAATTGAAATAATATAAATTCGAATTTGAATTCTGCCATTAATAATTAAGTGTGACTTAGTTATTAATTAAATAATAAAATTCGGTTTTATTATTTAATCCTAAACCTACATGGGTTAGGCTTTGCTGTTATGGGTTGCTATTATGGGCCTATTAACCAACCATTATAAATAGATAATATAGGGTTAATAGGTAGGAAGTTTTTAAGAAAAACGAACCCTAGCAGCAGCAAAGGCAGAGAGAAAAGGCAGAGGCAGAATTCGAAATCATCAAAGGAGGCTAGTACATCCATTCCGTAATCAAGATCGTGAGACGTTCTTGAAGGTGCTCGTGTGGATACCATAGAGGTGCTTTCGAGAGGAAGACACAAGTCGTGAAAGCTAGGATCTCCGTTGAGTTCGTGTAAGTCAAGACCAGACAAAGGTATGATTCCGTTTCACCATAATCTGTCAATCTTATACATGATCCTGCGTTAGGGTTCCGAAATTTTCGTTATATTTACGTTTAATCCGCTGCGTTTTATGCCTCGGAACCCAACAATGGCATCAGAGCTACGTGTATAAGGGACTGATTTGGTTACGTGTTTTATGTATTTGATGCATACATGCCTGTTTTGGTGACTGCCATGCCATGCTACTGCTTTGTCATAATCTGTTATGCGACTGCCATGCCTGTTATGAGACTGCTATGCTTCTGCCAATATGTAACTGTCAGAGAATGTATATTCAGTGTCTGATCAGAGTTTGTGAAATTGGGGCTGGGTCAGAGTTTAACAAACTCTGATGGACTCGCTCAGAGTTTAATAAACTCTGATGGTCTGATCAGAGTTTAGCAGTAAACTCTGATGGACTGTGTCAGAGTTTAACAAACTCTGATGGACTCGCTCAGAGTTTAATAAACTCTGATGGTCAGGTCAGAGTATAGAGCATGGTCAGAGTTTAACAAACTCCGATGGTCTCTGATCAAAGTTTAGCAGTAAACTCTGATGGACTGTGCTGATCAGAGTTTAGCAGTAAACTCTGATGGACTGTGCTGATCAGAGTTTAGCAGTAAACTCTGATGGACTGTATAAATTGCAGTGGGGAAAAAGGCCAACAGATATGATCTGTAGTTCAGAAATTGATGATTTCTGAATAGGACTGGTCTTCAAAAATAAAAAATTTCCAACTGACCTGGCAGCTCGACCCCAGCTGGGGGCTGCCGCCCCCAGACCCCGCCCGGGGGCTGCCGCCCCCGAACCCCCGCCCAGGGGCTGCCGCCCCCGGACCCCCGCAATATTTTATTTTGTGTACTTGAGCATGGTGCTGGTTATGGCCCTTAGACCCCTAGATTAATGGTTTTGGTTTTGGTTTTATAAATACGACTTGCATGTCGTTTTCTTCATTCTTGTAATTGTTTAACCTCGAATGTAACTCGAGTTTTCTTATGTAAGTACATTAGTATAGGTTGTATTCAATTATTCCATGTAATGTACTTGAAGATTGAAGGATGATCCAAGAGAGGAGCAAGCACCCATGGATACAAGAAGAATGAAGACATGTAATTGTATTTATATTTCACCACCATAGATTGACTTTGATCCTTTCATTAGCTCGAAAGGATCACATAGGAAAGGGGCCATAACCAAGCACGTTTACATACTGCACTTTACATATTGATGTATGAATGTATGTGTAGAGTAGAAGATGCATGCTTTAATTAGATTAATGATGTATGCATGTATTAGATACGTCACCCATGCCATGCTTGCCATGCTAAACAAGATAAAATCTGTAACGATTTAAGATTTTAAAATTAACAAACGATCATGAGATTTTTGTGTTTATGAAATATGGATTTTTAAAACACGGAATTGAATATGGATTTTGATATCTATAATTGGGATTTTCTGACAAAAACGGATATGCGTATTCGTAAGGCTGATGGGTTTTAAGTGTGACCACTGGTATCCTCCATCTACCTGGGAAATGAACAATTTAAGATGTCAATTTGAAATATTTAGTTCAAGGAAAAATTGAGGATCTCTTCATGATGTGATCATGATCGTCGTAAATTTTCTAAACCCCTTAACAAAATATTAAGTTTTAATCGGATGCTTTCCAATGAATGAACGCTCATCGAATCCTAGATCGATTAGGGGAAAGACTGTCAGTGGCAGGAGACTCCTATATATCGTGGTGAGATGCGACGAATATAAACGGTTATATTCGGCCGTTGTATCATTGGGTCAAACTTAACTGAGTCGTCATAATAAGGTGAAAGTAAACGGTTATATTCAACTATTATGAACTTAGAAGCATAGAGTTTGGTTAAAAATCTATTAGATAGATAAGATCAATCGTTGCTCACCAAACTATCCAAGAATTATATATGATATAATTGATAAATGTTGTCTACCTAAATAATCATCCTTAAGGACTTCCAGTGGTTGACTTAAGACATGACGAAATATGGATCTTGGCTCACTAGAAAGAATTATGGGATATACTTTCCAAATTAATAGTAAGGGCTATTAATTTGATAAAAATAGTGGGAGATATATTATGAATGTATCATAATCATTTGAACATAATAAATAACTCAGACAATCTAATGTTTAATTTTGTGCTTTTATCATTGTAGATACCAAGTAATGACAAACAACACAAACACACTATCCGTACGATCTGTCCTTGAGAAGGATAAGCTGACAGGAGGAAACAACTTCCTAGACTGGCAGAGGAATTTGAGGATTGTCCTCAGGCAGGAGCGCAAGCTTCATGTCATTGATATTCCTCCGGCAGGTCCCCTTCCTGAGGGCGCTACTGTTGAGGAACGAGCGGCCCATACAAAGGATGAGAATGATGCAACTGATGTTGCATGTCTTATGTTGGCAACTATGAGTGCTGAGCTTCAAAGACAACATGTGCATATGGATGCATATACTATCTATGAGCACTTGCAAAGCATGTTTGCAAGCCAAACTCGTCAAGAAAGGTTCAACACGAGTAAGTCACTCTTTAATTGCAAACAAGGGGCAAGTGAACCAGTTGGCCCACATGTTCTGAAGATGATTGGTTACATTGAGTATCTTGATACTTTGGGTTTCCCGATTTTTCAGGAAATTGGTATTGACCTAATCATGAATTTTTTGAACAACAAATTCACCCAGTTTATCATAAACTACAACACGAATGAATTTGACAAAACACCTACTGAATTGTTGGCTATGTTGAGAACATATGAGACCAACATGAAGACGGCTGAACCTGCTCCCATACTGATGGTGGGCAATAAAGGTAAGGCCAAAGGGAAAGGCAAGTGGAAGGGTAAGAAGAAGACAGGTTCTGATTCTACACCCAAGCCAAAGTCAGGTCCCAAACAGGCTTTAAAGCCTAAAGGTGGGGTCGCTAAGGGTGAATGTCACTACTGTAAGAAAACTGGTCACTGGAAGAGAAACTGTTCAGTTTACTTGGAGGATCTGAAGAAGAAGAGGGCTGAGCAAGCTTCTAATTCAGGTATATATGTTATAGAAGTCAATCTGTCTATTTCTACATCTTGGGTATTGGATACCGGATGTGCTTCTCACATTTGTATAAATGTGCAGGAAATGCAGAGAAGTAGGACATTGGCTAAAGGAGAAATGGACCTACGAGTTGGCAACGGAGCAAGAGTTGCTGCTTTAGCTGTAGGAACCTATTATTTATCTTTGCCCTCTGGGCTAGTTTTAGAACTGGATAATTGTTATTACGTGCCTGCGATTCGCAGAAACATTATTTCTGTTTCTTGTTTGGACAAGAAAGGTTTTTCGTTTACAATAAAGGACAACAGTTGCTCTTTTGCTTTGAATGATTTAACCTATGGTGTTGCGCGTTTATTTAATGGTTTATATGTTCTTGACTTAGATAATCCTGTCTGTAATATAGAAAACAAACGACTTAAAATTAATGACTCAAATCAAACATACCTCTGGCATTGTCGTCTAGGCCATATAAATGAGAAACGCATATCCAAATTACATAAGGGTGGATACTTGGATAAGTTTGATTTTGAATCATACCAAGAATGTGAATCTTGTTTGCTTGGTAAAATGACTAAAGTCCCTTTCACTGGTAAGGGTCAAAGGGCCACTGAACGTTTGGAGCTAATACATAGTGATGTATGTGGCCCAATGCGTGTGATGGCTAGAGGAGGCTACTACTACTTCATAACATTTACTGATGATTTCAGTAGATATGTGTATCTTATGAAGAATAAATCCGATTCTTTTGAAAAGTTCAAAGAATACAAGGCTGAAGTAGAAAAGCAAATTGGCGGAGGTGCAAGTATTAAAATCTTACGATCTGATCGTGGAGGAGAATACTTGAGCACTGAATTTAAAGATTATTTAAAGGAGTGTGGTATTGTATCACAACTCACTCCGCCAGGAACACCTCAATGGAATGGAGTTTCAGAGAGGAGAAATCGCACCTTGTTGGACATGGTGCGATCGATGATGAGTCATGCAGATCTTCCAATTAGTTTCTGGGGTTACGCTCTAGAAACAGCGGCTTTCACACTTAACCGTGTTCCTACTAAGAAGGTTCAAAAGACTCCATATGAGATATGGGAGAAGAAACGGTCAGGCATGAGCTTTATGAAAGTTTGGGGATGCAAGGCGTTTGTGAAACGTCAAGTATCTGACAAGCTTGGACCTAAATTTGAAGAGCGCAATTTTGTGGGATACCCTAAAGAAACAAAGGCGTATTATTTTTATAGTCCTTCTGAGCAGAAAGTGTTTATTGCTCGAGATGCTGTTTTCATGGAAATAGATTTTGTTTCCAAAAGAAACAGTGGGAGAACTATAGACCTCGATGAAGATCGAGAACCACAAAATAGCATTGAACCTGAAGTGGAACATGAGCAGGATAATGATAATGCTCAACAAACACAGGTTGTTCGTAGAACTGGTAGAATTCGCCATGAGCCAGAGAGATATGGATTTCTCTTGACTCAATGTGGTGATTTGATGCTCATAGATGAAGATGAGCCTCTCACATACCAAGATGCTATGAACAATCCAGACTCTAGGAGATGGAATATCCGTTTTGATGAAACAGTCAAAGAGTATGGCTTTGTTCAAAACGAAGATAAACCTTGTGTTTACAAGAAGGTTAGTGGGAGCCATGTGGCATTCATAGTACTATATGTTGATGACATATTACTAATGGGGAATGACATACCTTCTCTCAAGGCTGTTAAGATTTGGTTAGGGAGCAACTTCTCTATGAAAGACTTAGGAGAAGCATCCTACATTCTAGGAATGAGGATCTATAGGGATAGATCTAGAAGAATGATCGGTCTAAGTCAGAGTACATACATCGATAAGGTTTTGCATCGTTTTGGTATGTAAAATGCAAAAAGGGGATATGTCCCCGTGTCTCAAGGGATAACGATCTCTAAAGATCAGTGTCCGAAATCATTGGATGACAAGGACCGCATGAGTAAGGTTCCATATGCCTCAGCAATTGGATCCATCATGTATGCGATGGTATGTACTCGCCCAGATGTTTCGTATGCTTTAAGCATGACGAGCAGATACCAATCTAATCCAGGTGAAGGTCACTGGACGGCTGTCAAGAATATTCTAAAGTACTTGAAAAGGACTAAAGATTCATTCTTGGTGTATGGAGGAGAGGAAAAACTGTTTGTAAAAGGTTACACCGATGCAAGTTTTCAAACAGACAGGGATGATACTGTATCACAGTCTGGTTTTGTGTTTTGTCTAAACGGAGGTGCTGTAAGTTGGAAGAGTTCAAAACAAGAAACAGTAGCTGATTCTACAATGGAGGCTGAGTACATTGCAGCTTGTAAAGCGGCTAAGGAAGCTGTTTGGATTCGAAAATTCATTACTGATTTGGGAGTGGTTCCATCGATCGCAGATCCCATTGATCTATACTGCGATAATAATGGAGCCATTGCACAGGCTAAAGAACCTAGAGCTCACTCCCGAACCAAACACATACTCAGGAGATATCACCTCATTCGAGAGATTAATGAAAGGGGTGACATACACATATGTAAAGTGCACACAAATGATAACATTGCAGACCCACTGACCAAAGGCTTGTCGCAGAAGAAGCACGACGGTCACACTAGTTCCATGGGTATTAGATACATGGGTGATTGGCTTTAGTGCAAGTGGGAGATTGTTGGTGTAGGTGCCCTAGAGGCAATACAATGTTTATTTTGATAAACCTTTATGTCAATTGATTATTCAATAAACATATTTATTATGACTTTAATTACTGCGATATATTTGTTAGCATAATAAATGTCCTTAGAATCATGATACACATTGTATAGTTTAGTACATGACTTGAACTTGAGATTATATAATATATCATATTCTTAAATGTCCCTAGTCGAGTATTATTATTATAGGACAATAATAATACATAAATAGACTAGTATGTTGTTTGACTGATAACCACATCTCATTGGTTATAAGTATGGGGATACTAAAGTCAATACATAGGTACATGTAGGAGTACATGATACTGGACAGACCCACAGTGAGATTCTTCATGTTTAATAAAGTCATAAGAAAGACTCACAGTGATAATGGTGTAATGATCCTTTGACTTGAGATCATTATATTTCTATACGATGATTAATATACTTTGACTACATTAAAAGTTACCTTTGACCGGGTGATGATAAAAGTGGACATCGGGTATATCATGAGTCGTATGAGAAATATGAATGATAGATAAAGGATTTAACCCTCCTATAATTAGGAGAGATATTATTGGCCTCTTGATTGAGTGAGACTATAAAATGCATGGCCGTGCTCAAATAATGATTTGTTTTCATAGTCTACTCATGGATCAAGTAAACCCGGATTAAATGTTGAAGAGGATGACTAAATACATGCCTCGAGTTTAATCTATAATATATATGGTTAAAGGGATTATATTACACGGAAACATTAATCACGAAAGGTTTTATCGAATCGCGATTTAATTATTATTTAATTGGGTAGCAATGATGTATTACTAGATACCGCTCATTGTTTATAATTTTATTGGAGAATAAAATTATTGCTAATTAAATAATAGCCTATAGGGTCACACACATAGAGTACTTAAAGGAATAATTAATTTAAATTATAGATTTAAATTAATTGATGATTATTTGAATTTTATTATATTAATTAAGTGAGACTTAATTAATTGAAATAATATAAATTCGAATTTGAATTCTGCCATTAATAATTAAGTGTGACTTAGTTATTAATTAAATAATAAAATTCGGTTTTATTATTTAATCCTAAACCTACATGGGTTAGGCTTTGCTGTTATGGGTTGCTATTATGGGCCTATTAACCAACCATTATAAATAGATAATATAGGGTTAATAGGTAGGAAGTTTTTAAGAAAAACGAACCCTAGCAGCAGCAAAGGCAGAGAGAAAAGGCAGAGGCAGAATTCGAAATCATCAAAGGAGGCTAGTACATCCATTCCGTAATCAAGATCGTGAGACGTTCTTGAAGGTGCTCGTGTGGATACCATAGAGGTGCTTTCGAGAGGAAGACACAAGTCGTGAAAGCTAGGATCTCCGTTGAGTTCGTGTAAGTCAAGACCAGACAAAGGTATGATTCCGTTTCACCATAATCTGTCAATCTTATATATGATCCTGCGTTAGGGTTCCGAAATTTTCGTTATATTTATGTTTAATCCGCTGCGTTTTATGCCTCGGAACCCAACACGAGCAACCTCCCGGGTTTATCGACATCAAATATTGTGATTATGTTTATCGACTCTTCAAATCAGTATATGGCCTTAAGCAGTCTCCGCGGAAGTGGTATGAAACTCTGTCAGACTTCTTACTAGAAAGTGGTTTCACTAGAGGAGTAATCAACAAGACGCTTTTCTACAAGAAATGCAAAGATGATCTAATAATGGTACAAGTATATGTGGATGACATTATCTTTGGGTCTGCAAATGAGAAGCTGTGTGCTAAATTCGCAAAGTTAATGCAATCAAGGTATGAGATGAGCATGATGGGAGAGCTGACGTTCTTTCTCGGTATTCAAGTTAGTCAGAAGAAGGACGGGATATTTATCTGCCAGACCAAGTACATTCATGATCTATTAAAGAAGTATGGTCTCGAAGATGTATCACAAGCTAAGACTCCTATGGCAACAGCCACGAAGCTTGACGAGGATAAAACGGGAAAACCTGTAGACATCTCAAGCTATCGAGGTATGATCGGCTCTCTTTTGTATTTAACTGCTAGCAGACCTGATATTATGTTCTCTACATGCTTATGTGCAAGGTTCCAAGCGGATCCTAGAGAGTCACATCTCATAGCTGTAAAGCGTATTTTTAGGTATCTCAAGGGAACATCAAATCTAGGGATTTGGTACCCAAGAGATACAGGGTTTAATCTTGTTGGCTATTCGGATTCAGATTACGCAGGTTGTAGAATAGATAGGAAGAGCACTTCAGGAAGCTGTCAGTTTCTTGGAAGAAGGTTGGTGTCTTGGCAAAGCAAGAAACAACACACAGTATCTACCTCGACAGCTGAAGCAGAATATATTGCTGCTGGAAGCTGTGTGGCCCAGATACTGTGGATGAAGAACCAACTCAACGACTACGGTGTGAAAGTATCTAAGATTCCTATCATGTGTGATAACACAAGTGCTATTGCAATGACCAACAATCCTGTGGATAACTCCAGGACCAAGCACATTGACATCAGGTATCATTTTATTAGAGAGCATGTAGAAAATGGAACTGTAGAGTTGCATTTTGTGTCTACTGAACGTCAAATAGCAGATATATTCACTAAACCTCTAGACGAATCAACATTTTCTAGATTGGTTGGTGAATTGGGGATGCTTAACACCTGTTAGTTTTGCTGCCTATCTGTTATAATTCAGTTTGTGTACATATTATTGTTGTTCATGAATATTCATAATTAATAATGTGTACTTAACTTCATAAATGTATGTATTGCATCTCATAAAGGGAAGTTAGAAAGTTTCATGAAATTAATCTTGTGCTGATCTGTGTATCTAAATGATTAATGTCTAATAATGTGATAGGATTTAATGCTAGACTTAATTTTGGAATGCATGATTTATTTGCTAAATTCCCTGTCGTTTCAAAATTGTAAGTTTCTAAAATGGTGTGAAAATTGCTTAAAAACTATCAAGGTACATCTCGATCTATCCACATCGAGATCGATATCGAGATGCGGATCGAGATCGACATCAAGATCGACATCTAGATGAGGATCGAGATGCGGATCTCGAGATCGAGATGTGACTTGTCCTTTCAGTTCTTTTTAGGCGTGCAAGTATATATTATAGCATTAAAAAGGCTGGTCATTATTTACATTAACTTTCTTTCTCTCTTTCAAAAGCTTAAGCTCTTCATATACACACGCGTATACATACATTACCAGAATTCTTTTCCCTGCCATTACATCAAGTTTTCTTGTGATTTTCTTAAACAAAAATCACTAACTGTTACTTGAAAGCATCAATAACTAAAACGAAACTCTGCTAAAATTTTGTTTAAAACTGTTGAACTTCTTGCGTTGTTTTTAACGTCATTAATGTTCTTGCAAATAGTTCTTTAGTTTTCTTTTCATTCGAGTGAGTTTGTTTTTTTTGTTTCGTGCTTTCTTATTCTTAAGTTTATTTGTGTTCTTGAGCGAAATAGTTGTGAGTACTACTGTTTAATCCTTAAAGTGCAACTTTACCGCCGTGTTTGTGGTTTTCCGGAAAAATAATTTATTTTGTAACGGCTGTTCACTTTAATTTTCGAAAATTCAACCGTCAATCTTTAGTGGGGAGTTAATGTTAGTGTAGGTGCCCTAGAGGCAATACAATGTTTCTTTTAAATAAACCTTTATGTCATATGATTATTCAATAAACGTATTTATTATGACTTTAATTACTGCGATATATTTGTTAGCATAATAAATGTCCTTAGAATCATGATACACATTGTATAGTTTAAGTACATGACTTAAACTTGAGATTATATAATATATCATATTCTTAAATGTCCCTAGTCGAGTATTATTATTATAGGACAATAATAATACATAAATAGACTAGTATGTTGTTTGACAGATAACCATATCTCATTGGTTATAAGTATGGGGATACTAAAGTCGATGCATAGGTACATGTAGGAGTACATGGTACTGGACAGACCCACAGTGAGATTCTTCATGTTTAATAAAGTCATAAGAAAGACTCACAGTGATAATGGTGTAATGATCCTCTGACTTGAGATCATTATATTTCTATACGAAGATTAATATACTCTGACTACATTAAAAGTTACCTTTGACCGGGTGATGATAAAAGTGGACATCGGGTATATCATGAGTCGTATGAGAAATATGAATGATAGATAAAGGATTTAACCCTCCTATAATTAGGAGAGATATTATTGGCCTCTTGATTGAGTGAGACTATAAAATGCATGGCCGTGCTCAAATAATGATTTGTTTTTCCATAGTCTACTCATGGATCAAGTAAACCCGGATTAAATGTTGAAGAGGATGACTAAACACATGCCTCGAGTTTAATCTATAATATATTTGGTTAAAGGGATTATATTACACGGAAACATTAATCATGAAAGGTTTTATCAAATCACGATTTAATTATTGTTTAATTGGGTAGCAATGATGTATTACTAGATACCGCTCATTGTTTATAATTTTATTGGAGAATAAAATTATTGCTAATTAAATAATAGCCTATAGGGTCACACACATAGAGCACCTAGAGGAATGGTTAATTTAAATTATAGATTTAAATTAATTGATGATTATTTGAATTTTATTATATTAATTAAGTGAGACTTAATTAATTGAAATAAATTCGAATTTGAAGAATTATATTTCTGCCAATAATAATAATTAAGTGTGACTTAGTTATTAATTAAATAATAGAAGCATGTTTTATTATTTAATCCTATGCCTACATGGGTTAGGTTTTTGCTAAAAAGGGCCCATTAACCAATCATTATAAATAGATAATGATAGGTTAAATGGCTTGTACGTTTTTTAACAAAACCCTAGAAGAAGAGGCAGCAACCAGCAAGAGGCAGAGAAAATTCGAAACATATCAAAGGAGGCTAGTACTTCCGTTCCGTGTTCAAGATCGTGAGACGTTCTTGAAGGTGTTCGTGTGGATACCATAGAGGTGTTTTCGAGAAGAAGACACAAGTCGTGATAGCAAGGATCTCCGTTGAGTTCGTGACATTCAAGATCTTAATAGGTATGATTCTATTTCACCATAATCCGTCTAATCTTATACATGATCCTGCGTTTGGGTTCCGAAAATTTTCGTTATATTTACGTTTATCCGCTGCGTTTTATGCCTCGGAACCCAACAATGGCATCAGAGCTACGTGTATAAGGGATTGATTTGGTTACGTGTTTTATGTATATGATGCATAAGTGCCTGTTTTGCTACTGCCATGATTATGCCATGCTACTACCATGATTATGCCATGCCTGTTTGCTACTGCCCTTGCTACTGCCATGTTGCTGCAATGTCATAAACTGTTATGGCATGATGTGTGTAATGCACTGTATGTATATGATACGAGATATAGTCATACGAAGGTCATCGGAAACGTTCTGAAACGTTTAAAACAAAACTGCATAAAGATGTAGGTTTGCTGTGAATAGTGATTCTGCAGTGAATAGTATTTTTCGACGGAGTCAGAATGGGTCGAATTTACTCTTTCTGGAAAGGGAAAATCGCCACGAGCAAAAATCACCGCTTTGCCATGACCTATGGTGTTTTTTGGCCATTTGAGATCGTTAATGGCCTCAAAAATGCGATTTTCTGTTTATAAATCATGATTTTAAATTTTATGAAATTTTGTGATCATGGCATATGTGATGTATGATGATATGATTAAGTATTCTGAGTTGTCAGTAATTGTTATGTGAGCATGGTGCTGGTTATGGCCTTCAGACCCCTAGATTAATGGTTTTGGTTTTGGTTTTATAAATACGACTTGCATGTCGTTTTCTTCGTTCTTGTAATCGTTTAACCTCGAATGTAACTCGAGTCTTCTTATGTAAGTATATTAGATTAGGTTTTCTTGTAATGTTCTTGAAGACTGAAGAATGATGCAGGAAGAGGAGAAGGCACCAGTGGATACAAGAAGAATGAAGACATGTAATTGTATTTATGTATTACCACCACCATAGACTGACTTTGATCCTTTCATTAGCTCGAAAGGATCACATAGGAAAGGGGCCATAACCAAGCACGTTTACATACTGCACTTTACATATTGATGTATGAATGATGCATGCTTTAATTAGATTAATCATGTATGTATTAGATACGTCATCCATGCCATGATTGTCATGCTAAACAAGATAAAATCTGTAACGATTTAAGATTTTAAAATCAACAAACGATCATGAGATTCTTGTGTTTATGAAATATGGATTTTAAAACACGGAATTGAATATGAATTTTTGATATCTATAATTGGGATTTTCTGACAAAAACGGATATGCGTATTCGTAAGGCTGATGGGTTTTAAGTGTGACCACTGGTATCCTCCATCTACCTGGGAAATGAACAATTTAAGATGACAATTTGAAGTATTTGGTTCAAGGAAAAATTGATGATCTCTTCATGATGTGATCATGATCGTCGTAAATTTTCTAAAACCCTTAACAAAATATTAAGTTTTAATCGGATGCTTTCCAATGAATGAACACTCATCGAATCCTAGATCGGTTAGGGGAAAGACTGTCAGTGGCAGGGGACTCCTATCTATCGTGGTGAGATGCGACGAATATAAACGGTTATATTCGGCCGTTGTATCATTGGGTCTAACTTAACTAAGTCGTCATGATAAGGTGAAAAATAAACGGTTATATTCAACTATTATGAACTTAGAAGCATGGAGTTTGGATAAAAGTCTATTAGATAGATAAGATCAATCGTTGTTCACCAAACTATCCAAGAATTATATATGATATAATTGACAACTGTTGTCTACCTAAATAATCATTTTTAAGGACTTCCAGTGGTTGACTTTAGACATGACGAAATATGGATCTTGGCTCACTAGAAAGGATTATGGGATATACTTTCCAAATTAATAGTAAGGGCTATTAATTTGATAAAAATAGTGGGAGATATATTATGAATATATCATAATCATTTGAACATAATAAATAACTCAGACAATCTAATGTTTATTTTGTGCTTTTAATCATTGTAGATACCAAGAAATGACAAACAACACAAACACACTATCCGTACGATCAGTCCTTGAGAAGGATAAGCTGACAGGAGGAAACAACTTCCTAGACTGGCAGAGGAATTTGAGGATTGTCCTCAGACAAGAGCGCAAGCTTCATGTCATTGATATTCCTCCGGCAGGTCCCCTTCCTGAGGGCGCCACTGTTGAGGAACAAGCGGCCCACACAAAGGATGAGAATGATGCAACTGATGTTGCATGTCTTATGTTGGCAACCATGAGTGCTGAGCTCCAGAGACAGCATGTGCATATGGATGCATTTACTATCAATGAGCACTTGCAAAGCATGTTTGCAAGCCAAACTCGTCAAGAAAGGTTCAACACGAGTAAGTCACTCTTTAATTGCAAACAAGGGGCAAGTGAACCAGTTGGCCCACATGTTCTGAAGATGATTGGTTACATTGAGTACCTTGAAACTTTGGGTTTCCCGTTAATTCAGGAAATTGGTATTGACCTAATCATGAATTCTTTGAACAACAAATTCACTCAATTTGTTATAAACTACAATATGAATGAGTTTGACAAAACACCTACTGAATTGTTGGCTATGTTGAGAACATATGAGACCAACATGAAGACGGCTGAACCTGCTCCCATACTGATGGTGGGCAATAAAGGTAAGGCAAAAGGGAAAGGCAAGTGGAAGGGTAAGAAGAAGACAGGATCCGATTCTACACCCAAGCCAAAGTCAGGTCCTAAACAGGCTTTAAAGCCTAAAGGTGGGGTCGCTAAAGGTGAATGTCACTACTGTAAGAAAACTGGTCACTGGAAGAGAAACTGTTCAGTTTACTTGGAGGATCTGAAGAAGAAGAGGGCTGAGCAAGCTTCTGATTCAGGTATATATGTTATAGAAGTCAATCTGTCTATTTCTACATCTTGGGTATTGGATACTGGATGTGCTGCTCACATTTGTATAAATGTGCAGGAAATGCAGAGAAGTAGGACATTGGCTAAAGGAGAAATGGACCTACGAGTGGGCAATGGAGCAAGAGTTACTGCTTTAGCTGTAGGAACTTATTATTTATCTTTGCCCTCTGGGCTTGTTTTAGAACTGGAAAATTGTTATTACGTGCCTGCGATTCGCAGAAACATTATTTCTGTTTCTTGTTTGGACAAGAAAGGTTTTTCGTTTACTATAAGGAACAACAGCTGCTCTTTTGTTTTGAATGATTTAACCTATGGTGTTGCGCGTTTGTTTAATGGTTTATATGTTCTTGACTTAGATACTCCTGTCTGTAATATAGAAAACAAACGACTTAAAGTTAATGACTCAAATCAAACATACCTCTGGCATTGTCGTCTAGGCCATATAAACGAGAAACGCATATCCAAATTACATAAGGACGGATACTTGGATAAGTTTGATTTTGAATCATACCAAGAATGCGAATCTTGTTTGCTTGGTAAAATGACTAAAGCCCCTTTCACTGGTAAGGGTAAAAGGGCCACTGAACGACTTGAGCTAATACATAGTGATGTATGTGGCCCAATGCGTGTAATGGCGAGAGGAGGCTACTACTACTTCATAACATTTACTGATGATTTCAGTAGATATGGATATGTATATCTTATGAAGAATAAATCTGATTCTTTTGAAAAATTCAAAGAATACAAGGCTAAAGTAGAGAAGTAAATTGGCGGAGGCGCAAGTATTAAAGTCTTACGATCTGATCGTGGAGGAGAATACTTGAGCACAGAATTTAAAGATTATTTAAAGGAGTGTGGTATTGTATCACAACTCACTCCACCAGTACACCTCAATGGAATGGAGTTTCAGAGAGGAGAAATCGCACCTTGTTGGACATGGTGCGATCGATGATGAGTCATGCAGATCTTCCAATTAGTTTCTGGGGTTACGCTCTAGAAACAGCGGCTTTTACACTTAACCGTGTTCCTACTAAGAAGGTTCAAAAGACTCCATATGAGATGTGGGAGGAGAAACGGTCAGGCATGAGCTTTATGAAAGTTTGGGGATGCAAGGCGTTTGTGAAACGTCAAGTATCTGACAAGCTTGGACCTAAATCTGAAGAGTGCAATTTTGTGGGATACCCTAAAGAAACAAAGGCGTATTATTTTTATAGTCCTTCCGAGCAGAAAGTGTTTATTGCTCGAGATGCTGTTTTCATGGAAAGAGATTTTGTTTCCAAAAGAAACAGTGGGAGAACTATAGATCTCGATGAAGATCGAGAACCACAAAATAGCATTGAACCTGAAGTGGAACAAGAGCAGGATAATGATAATGCTCAACAAACACAGGTTGTTCGTAGAACTGGTAGAATTCGCCATGAGCCAGAGAGATATGGATTTCTCTTGACTCAATGTGGTGATTTGATGCTCATAGATGAAGATGAGCCTCTCACATACCAAGATGCTATGATCAGTCCAGACTCTAAGAGATGGCTAGAAGCCACGAAATCCGAGATGGATTCCATGTATGAAAACCAAGTATGGACTTTGGTTGATCCACCTGAAGGGGTGAAACCCATAGGGTGCAAGTGGGTTTTCAAGAAGAAAACTGACATGGATGGAAATGTTCAGACCTATAAAGCAAGGCTGGTTGCAAAAGGTTTCAGACAAATTCATGGTATAGACTATGATGAAACTTTCTCACCAGTGGCTATGGTCAAGTCCATAAGGATTTTGCTTGCTATTGCAGCATTCCATGATTATGAAATCTGGCAAATGGATGTCAAAACAGCTTTCCTTAATGGAACCCTTGATGAGGATGTGTACATGACACAACCTGAAGGTTTTGTCGATCCAAGGAATGTTAGCAAGGTATGTAAATTACGTCGATCCATTTATGGATTGAAGCAAGCCTCTATGAGATGGAATATCCGTTTTGATGAAACAGTCAAGGAGTATGGCTTTGTTCAAAATGAAGATGAACCTTGTGTTTACAAGAAGGTTAGTTGGAGCCATGTGGCATTCATAGTACTATATGTTGATGACATACTACTAATGGAGAATGACATACCTTCTCTCAAGGCTGTTAAGATTTGGTTAGGGAGCAACTTCTCTATGAAAGACTTAGGAGATGCATCCTACATTCTAGGAATGAGGATCTATAGGGATAGATATAGAAGGATGATCGGTCTAAGTCAGAGTACATACATCGATAAGGTTTTGCATCGTTTTGGTATGCAAAATGCAAAAAGGGGATATGTCCCCGTGTCTCATGGGATAACGATCTCTAAAGATCAGTGTCCGAAATTATTGGATGACAAGGACCGCATGAGTAAGGTTCCATATGCCTCAGCAATTGGATCTATCATGTATGCAATGGTATGTACTCGCCCAGATGTTTCGTATGCTTTAAGCATGACGAGCAGATACCAATCTAATCCAGGTGAAGGTCACTGGACGGCTGTCAAGAATATTCTAAAGTACTTGAAAAGGACTAAAGATTCATTCTTGGTGTATGGAGGAGAGGAAAAACTGTTTGTAAAAGGTTACACCGATGCAAGTTTCCAAACAGACAGGGATGATACTGTATCACAGTCTGGTTTTGTGTTTTGTCTAAACGGAGGTGCTGTAAGTTGGAAGAGTTCAAAACAAGAAACAGTAGCTGATTCTACAATGGAGGCTGAGTACATTGCAGCTTATGAAGCGGCTAAGGAGGCGGTTTGGATTCGAAAATTCATTACTGATTTGGGAGTGGTTCCATCGATTACAGATCCCATTGATCTATACTGCGATAATAATGGAGCCATAGCACAGGCTAAAGAACCTAGAGCTCACTCCCGAACCAAACATATACTCAGAAGATATCACCTCATTCGAGAGATTAACGAAAGGGGTGACATACACATATGTAAAGTACAAACAAATGATAACATTGCAGACCCACTGACCAAAGGCTTGTCGCAGAAGAAGCACGACGGTCACACCAGTTCCATGGGTATTAGATACATGGGTGATTGGCTCTAGTACAAGTGGGAGATTGTTAGTGTAGGTGCCCTAGAGGCAATACAATGTTTCTTTTAAATAAACCTTTATGTCATATGATTATTCAATAAACGTATTTATTATGACTTTAATTACTGCGATATATTTGTTAGCATAATAAATGTCCTTAGAATCATGATACACATTGTATAGTTTAAGTACATGACTTAAACTTGAGATTATATAATATATCATATTCTTAAATGTCCCTAGTCGAGTATTATTATTATAGGACAATAATAATACATAAATAGACTAGTATGTTGTTTGACAGATAACCATATCTCATTGGTTATAAGTATGGGGATACTAAAGTCGATGCATAGGTACATGTAGGAGTACATGGTACTGGACAGACCCACAGTGAGATTCTTCATGTTTAATAAAGTCATAAGAAAGACTCACAGTGATAATGGTGTAATGATCCTCTGACTTGAGATCATTATATTTCTATACGAAGATTAATATACTCTGACTACATTAAAAGTTACTTTTGACCGGGTGATGATAAAAGTGGACATCGGGTATATCATGAGTCGTATGAGAAATATGAATGATAGATAAAGGATTTAACCCTCCTATAATTAGGAGAGATATTATTGGCCTCTTGATTGAGTGAGACTATAAAATGCATGGCCGTGCTCAAATAATGATTTGTTTTTCCATAGTCTACTCATGGATCAAGTAAACCCGGATTAAATGTTGAAGAGGATGACTAAACACATGCCTCGAGTTTAATCTATAATATATTTGGTTAAAGGGATTATATTACACGGAAACATTAATCATGAAAGGTTTTATCAAATCACGATTTAATTATTGTTTAATTGGGTAGCAATGATGTATTACTAGATACCGCTCATTGTTTATAATTTTATTGGAGAATAAAATTATTGCTAATTAAATAATAGCCTATAGGGTCACACACATAGAGCACCTAGAGGAATGGTTAATTTAAATTATAGATTTAAATTAATTGATGATTATTTGAATTTTATTATATTAATTAAGTGAGACTTAATTAATTGAAATAAATTCGAATTTGAAGAATTATATTTCTACCAATAATAATAATTAAGTGTGACTTAGTTATTAATTAAATAATAGAAGCATGTTTTATTATTTAATCCTATGCCTACATGGGTTAGGTTTTTGCTAAAAAGGGCCCATTAACCAATCATTATAAATAGATAATGATAGGTTAAATGGCTTGTACGTTTTTTAACAAAACCCTAGAAGAAGAGGCAGCAACCAGCAAGAGGCAGAGAAAATTCGAAACATATCAAAGGAGGCTAGTACTTCCGTTCCGTGTTCAAGATCGTGAGACGTTCTTGAAGGTGTTCGTGTGGATACCATAGAGGTGTTTTCGAGAAGAAGACACAAGTCGTGATAGCAAGGATCTCCGTTGAGTTCGTGACATTCAAGATCTTAATAGGTATGATTCTATTTCACCATAATCCGTCTAATCTTATACATGATCCTGCGTTTGGGTTCCGAAAATTTTCGTTATATTTACGTTTATCCGCTGCGTTTTATGCCTCGGAACCCAACAGTTAAGTGGTCATTAGCGGGGAAGTTAATTTGTTTTAATTTGTGTCACTAATTACGAGGGGTAATTAGTGGGGTTCGTGTACGTTTTTTTTGTGTTTAAATTTAGAACTTGTTCTCTAAAATTTCCATTGCAAAACCATTTCAGAACATTTCTTTTCTCAAACACAAATTTAAAATGGCAAACCCAAATTTCACAATTCCCAAGACCAACTTTGTTAATCTCTCTGCTGATCTAGCAACTGGTAGATTTATTCACTATCAGTTCTGGATTGAATCCCTCAACAACACTTCAATCATAAGTCATGCGTTAACCGCCTCTCCCATCCTGAATGTCGAAGCCCTTCAAGCTGCTTACTCAACATTAGAGATTCAGGGTGGTAAAACAAATCCAACAGGCCTATCCTTTACTATTTGTGGTGCCAAATATGAAGTCAGTCTGCAGAAGTTCAATGAGATTCTTGGGCTTCCTACAGAAGATTATGCTCCGGAACCCACTATGGAGGATATGTTGCAATTATTCACGGAGATAGGTTGTCGCCCTCCGACGGGTCCGATCAAGGTAACAAAGGTTAACACCGGTATGCTACCAGCTGAGTGGGATTATGTAGTTCAGGCCATTCAGCGCTGCATGTTCCCAAAGGACAAAGACTACAGGCCAATGAACAACAGCTGCCGGGTAATACTATATGGAGTGGCAAATAACAGGAGAGTGAATGTGGGCAAACATCTGTTGGTTCAGTTGCTTGAGAGGTGGGCATTGGAGAAGAATGCATCTAGGAATCCGGAAGATGGTCCAGTCAAATGCTGGATGCCAAGATTTCTTCAGATGGTTCTGGATGACGTCCTTTCAGAGGAACACAGAAGAGTATTTCAAGGCTCTGAAAGGATGGCATGTTTTGATATGACTCTAAAGAGTATCTCCACCATGGAAACCCAGCAAAAGTCCAGACTTTTTGAGTTGCGCCTGACTCCGTACTTCCAGGATCTGCAAGATGAGTATGCTAGGAGGCATGCTTCTCAGTTTACTGCAGTAGAAGCTGAGAGTAGCGGTAACGAAGCTGAAGGTGGAGATCAAGTGCCTAGAAATTTGGAAGAAGCAGGTATGGATGTTGACATGGCCGAGGCAAATGTTGCAGAAGCTGGAGCTGACAAGGAGGATGATCTTCTAAGTCAGGTACCTATTCTTGCTGATCTTGATCAATCATCAAATCAACCTGTTTTCTACAGCCGTGGGCCTGAAAACCCCCAGGCTCTATCCCAGGCTGCAAGCCCTTCTGTTCATAAACGTTCAGCCAGCCCTAAAACTGGTGATAAAAGGAAGGCAAGCTTATCTGAGTCGAGTGGTTCGAGTGAAGGGAGTGTAGGAGTTGAGAGAATAGTCACTTCAGCAGCTCTGCCACCTCCAAAGAAGCAAAAGGTGGATTCAAACCCAGTGGCAACTGCACAACCTGTTAAGGCTAGTTCACCTCTCACAGCCACCACACCTCACGCTGGTGGCTCTCCTCTTCAAAACATTCCAACACATTCGCACTCGCCTAGGCTTATTGGTGAGAGTCAAGGAGGGGGTCCAGCTCAACAGCCAATAGGAGCTGGCCCTACCTCCCCTGAGTTGTCCGCTCAGGGCTCTTTGAGCAATTTCTCGGAAGGGGAATGGCAAACTGAGACTAGCACTTCTGATGCTAGGATCTCAGGAAGTTTTAATGCGGAAGAGTCTGTCGAATCCAGTACGGATGACGCTTCCTCATCTAAATCAGAAAACAAGTTGCTCGCAGAGCAACGACATCTGGTGACTGGTGGGTCTACGCCTCCAGAACAGCCCAGCGAACCAGAAAAGGTTCTAAGTGAACAAGGGGATGACATGGTCATAACGCCATCTCCTGTCGTAGACACAGCGCTTAAAGGCTCAGTCTCACTGACCGATATCGCCGACCAACTCACCGCTAGTCCCCAGCGATTAGTGGATGAGGCTCTAGTACTGTTAGGCTCTAAACACGAGGGAGAGACAGGGAGAGTAGATCCCTTCTTTTTAGGGATCTTGAGTGAAACAGAACCCGGCGAGAGTAAACAGTTTAACCCAAGCCAAACACCGTCCCCCAAATTGCAGGATCTAGTGAAGAAAGTGGAGGCTTTGGAGGCTGGAGTTGCTGGTGTTACTGCTGCTGTCTCTTCTCACTCAGGAAGATTGGAGGTCGGAGCTCAGTTCATGGAGAACCTAATTGCCGTCCAAAATCAGATGATTGACAAGATAAACAATCTTGGATTGGCACAGGTGGAAGTTGGGAGGTCAGTAGATGATGTCACTCATGGCATGTCTCAGGTCTGGATGAAGTTGAATGAACTACTTGATGCTGTCTTTGGTCGTAACAGGGCTGGACCTGGTCCTTCAACCGGTGGTGGTGATGACGATAATAATGATGATGATGCTCCTGATGAGGATAACACACCTAAGGGGGAGAAGGAGGATCAGGGTCTGAAAAAGCTTACTAGTAAGGGTCCGGTGATCGAGTCCTCAAACAAATCTGATAAAAAGGTGGAGGAGGCTCAACCGGCTCCTAAGGACAAAGGCAAGCAGAAGATGGTAGTTGAAGAAGAAGCTGAGAAAGAAACACCTCTTGTCGATGCATTTATGGGAGACTTTATTGAAGATTCTGATGATGACGAGATGGATGTAGAAGCCTTAGTGGCAAGGAGGTCGAGGCTCGAGCAACGGGCAAAAGAGTGGGAACAAGAAAGAGGTCTAAATCCTGGCGGATCCGGCGCAGGAGTTGCAGGTGATGTAGGAGACCACTCGGTTGCTGACGAGCATGTGCCAGAAGAAGAAGTTGATGAAGCGGAGATGCAAGGAGAGATTTTCAGGGAAGCCAGAGAAAGAGTAAATGAAGAAGTGCTACAAGGGATAGTTGAAAAAGAACTAATGGCAAAGGAGAAGAGAGCGGCTCAGAAAATTCAGCATGAGTTTGAAATGAAAAAGATCAAAGATCCTAAGGTCCAGGCTGACATAAGGAGGGAAGGTCCCGAGTGGGACAAGGCTAGAGAAGCCTTAGCTGGACCAAGAGCCTATGCTCATGACTCAGAAAGATTGAGCTTTCTTCTTCATAAGCTAGAAAATCTAAACCCTGGGCTGCTGAATTATCTAAATTGTATAAGACAGGGATGCACCTCCGTACAAGTCATATTTAAGGAGAAGGCATGGAATCTGATGATCACTTGGACACCCATAACAAAAATCGGGTCGTGTATGGTCGATGAAGCTTTCTTCCATGAAAAGGGTGCAAGTGAACTGGTAGAATTCGCTCACAAGGTAGACACCTCTGTCAAGACTGGAGTGCTGTTTAAGGAGAAATTGTTGAAGATGGCTGAAGACAGAGGGGTTGACATTATTCTAAATCCCTACCAGATCAGATATGTCCATGACAAGGTCTTGAGGATCGTAAATCTGCATGACTCGAAACTAACTCCGAGCGGAAATGTGCTGAAGGCAGTTGCAAAGCTAGTCCTCTCTAAGGGTTTTCTAACAAAGGAAAAGAAGCTGGTGGCTAAGGACTTGGAGAAGCTGATAAGAAGGCAAGACGCTAGATACAAGTTGCCTGAAGCTACACTACCAGTGGTTAAGAAGGAACTTGAAGACTATGCATTCGAGCAGCAAGACGAGGCAATAAGAGAGCATGTGCAAAGATACGGAGATCCAAGAATAGACATTCCAGAAGAAGGGGAAATAAGGGGGGAAGCTAGTGCAGTGGTTAGTGCAAATGTCAAGTTTGTCAAGAGCAAAGCTGAGAATGAGAATGATCTGCTGATCTATACAGACAAGCATCAGGTGGAAACCATCATTGAAATCAAGTATGACATCTTTGCAGAACACAGTCATGAAACACTGTGTATTATAAGGGAATTGATTGATGAGATGGATGATGTTGACGAGTTTGATCAGGATTATCTAAGGGTCATGTTTGATAACTTCTGTAAGAGAAGACAACAGCTTGATATTCAGAGGCTACAGCAATGCACCACCGCTATTGTCATTGGATACCCTAAGCAGCTGGTTATAAGGAAGAAAGGGGAAAAGGGGTATCCTGACAAAGTTACGAAGCTGAGGTTTGAAGACATTCCCACGAAGCTTACCACTCGCAGCATGGTTGAAAGGTGGTTGAGGTTGTTTCGAAATTACAAGATCAGAAATCATGTGGAAGCAGAAGGACTTAATCTTCTCACGAAAAGAATGGATGAAGTCTGCAACCCTGAGTTCATGAAGAAAGAAAAAGCAGCCAAGAAGAAAGCTCGTGAGGAAGAGGAGCGCAAGAAATAAAAGTTTTAATGTATTATGCTTGTAATGTTTCTTTGCGTTGTAATTTGTTTTCTTGTTTTCCTGCATTGTAAAAATATATTATCTGTTTTCTTGTGTAGTGTAAGGTAGAAGTTAGTTAGCTAAGTGTCTTGAAACTGGTTTATATTAGGCGTCAATTATTTCGCGAAGTTCGGCGGTGGTAATACTGCTAAAAGGACTTCAGAAGGATAATTGAAGATTGAGTGGACCGTGCTCTTAAAGTACTTAGAGAAAATCTCTAGAAGAGCATGAAGCCATTTGATCGAGCCAACAGGTGTCCAATTTTGGCACTTGAAGTATCAGTAATAGACATGAAGTTAATTAATCAAGCCAAGCATTATGTAAGTTGACATAATCTTTTATGAATGTTATTTTATCTTTTTCAGTCCCTGTTTAGTTGAGTTATCCTCATTGTGAATTTGTTTGTCATTGTTAGACAATCAAATAGGGGGAGATTGAAAGGCATAGGTGTACTAACTTGTAACACTTAATTACTATGTAACTCAACTAGAGAAAAGATAAAACAACAGCAAAACAAGAGAAACTGAAGAAGCACATGGAATCAATCAACTGAAGAAATGGTAATGATACTTGGTAACTACAAGTAACTAATTTGGTTAATCAAGGATGCATAAGTGAGAAGAAGTTCAATCTCAGTATTGCTCATGCCCTAACTTATCTAATGGAGAATCAAATTAATGTCAAAGAAGTATCAAGAAGACCAAAGTGATTTCATGTAATGTATATCAACATCTGGATAATGTAAAGGTTAATCAACAAATGAGAACTGACTTTCAGAAGCAAGAACCCCTACAAGACTAGTCACTTATGAACCAGACCATTGCATCAAGTGTCAAGACATTGGAGGCAAGTTCATATCAGTAATAGAAGATCTCATTTGAATTGAGTGAGGAAAAGAAATTGAATAAGCTAGGGAAACTTGCTCATAAAGGTTAATCTTCAATTAGTCACTAAAGAAGGTCAACATTGGATGAGTGCATATTTGCTAAGGCAAATGTCGATCCGCAGCAGATCGAGATGCGGGTCGAGATTTATAATTGAAGTAAAACATTGTAAAGGCAAATCTCGATCCACGGCAGATCGAGATCGAGATTCTCCCAGATCGAGATCGAGATTCTCCCAGATCGAGATCGAGATTCTCCCAGATCGAGATCGAGATCGAGATTCTCCCAGATCGAGATCGAGATCGAGATTCTCCCAGATCGAGATCGAGATTTTCACAGATCGAGATCGAGATGGGTCCAGGCGAAGATCGAGATGCGGGTAGATATGTAGCATTTAATGTTCAAGGGACAAGTGGCTTATTGTGAACGGTTGATCCAGAGTGGTTAAGAAAGTGCTTTTTGTTGAAGAGTCCTGATTGGGCCACGTACACAAAAAGGACAAGATCAAGACTACACGACATTATAAAAGCAGCACTTTGTTTTATTAGAAGAGAGACTTTTATCTCTGTATTTTTCAACGATATATTAAAAAGAGAGAGCATTTACTGTAAAACAAAAGTGAGAGAGAGGATCAGTTGAATCTAGCTTTAATTGCTGTATTTATTGTTCAACTGATCATGATGCCTTTATGAATGTTGTAGCAAATCCTTCAATGAATATAAAGATATATTCTTGAAATTCTGTGTCATCATTTATTACCTGCATATTTATACATTCTCTCATTATTCTAAAAAGTTGTATTCACCCCCCCCCCCTCTACAACACTTTGGACCTAACAATTTGATTGCCATGAATTAGTCTCATTATTTGATTCTACAGGATGTGATTGATCAGAGTTTATCACTTCAACATGATCTTTATCAGAGACTATCAGAGGTACAGAGTATGCTCCATTAGAGTCTGTGGAAATTTCATCAGAGTTTATCGGATTAGAGAATAGTTCTTCATTTTCAAAGTGTAGTTGATCATGATCATCAGCATCTTCAAGTCCAGTGATTTTCTTGTCATCAAATGACACATGAATTGATTCCATGACCACCCTTGTTCTCAGATTGTAAACTCTGAATGCCTTTGTAGAAATTGGATATCCCACAAAGATTCCTTCATCGGCTTTTAACTCAAATTTTGTAAGTTGTTCTGGGTGTGTTTTCAACACAAAACACTTACAGCCAAAGATATGAAAATACTTTAGATTAGGCTGTTTCCCTTTCACCATCTCATATGGTGTTTTTCCATGCTTATTTATCAGAGTAGAATTCTGAGTAAAACAAGCAGTTTGAACAGCTTCTGCCCAGAAATAGGTGGGTAATTTAGCTTCATCTAGCATGGTTCTGGCAGCTTCAATAAGAGTTCTATTTTTCCTTTCAACTACACCATTTTGTTGTAGTGTACCTGGTGCAGCAAACTCTTGCTTAATCCCTCTGTCCTTGCAGAATTCTTCCATAGTAGCATTCCTGAATTCAGTTCCATTATCACTTCTGATTATCTTTACTTTGTGCTCAGATCCATTATCAGTAGCTTTACATGCTCCATCAGAGTTTGTTGAGTTTCATCCTTCTTCGCTAGAAAATATACCCATGTGTATCTGGTATATTCATCAACAATGACTAAAGCATATCTTTTTCTTCCAATAGATTCAACATTCACTGGACCAAATAGATCAACATGAAGTAAATGATAGGGATGCACAATTGCTGATTCAGTTATGCTCTTGAATGATGTCTTCCTTTGCTTGGCCTTTTGACATGAATCACATAGGCCATCTAGACTGAGTAGAGATTTTGGAAGACCTCTCACCAGATCTTTTCTGATCAACTCATTAATGTTGTTCAAATTGAGATGGGAGAGCTTCTTATGCCATTTCCAACTTTCTTCACTGGACACTGTTGAAGCCAAACAGATAGCCTTTCCTTCAGAATTTACAGAAACTCTAGCTTCATAGATGTTATTGTGCCTGTGTCCAAGAAGAGCTAGTTTCCCAGTAGCTTTGCTTATGATTTCACAACATTCTTCATCAAAGCTTACTTTATAACCTCTGTCACAGAGTTGACTCACAGATAACAGATCATGCTTGAGTCCTGGGACATGAGCTACATTAGTGATGATGACATTTCCCAAATTTATACTGCCATATCCTAAAATTCTTCCTATGTTGCCATCTCCATAAGAAACATTTGGGCCAGCCTTTTCCTCATAGTCTGATAGCAGGGCTTTATTTCCAGTCATGTGTCCTGAACATCCACTGTCCAAAAGTAGAATACTTTCCTTGTTGCCCTGCAATCACAAACAAACTAATGTTTAGTTTTAAGGATCCAGACTTGCTTGGATCCTTTATCCTTTTTATGGTTGTTAGCTTTTGCAGCGGAATTATTTCTGTTATTAGAGTGTAAGCTAACATTTGACTTGTCAGACTTTACACTAGCGGGATTAACTTTGACCCATTTCAAATTGGGCTTCAATTCATAATAATTGTGATAAAATTTATGATAATTCTTGCAAGTGTACATCGAGTGCCATGTGCTTCCACAATGGTTACAATAAGTCATAGGTCTAGTCCTAACATTATATTTCTTATCCCCTGACTTGGAGGGTAAAGAATTCACATTCTTATTTTTCCTGCAAAAAATAGCAAGATGGTTAGGACTACCACAGTTAAAGCATGTTTTTCTAGGAGCATCAGGAATAGGCATATAATTATTGCTTTTATCAATACCAACTTTACCATTTTTATTTTTCCTAGACAATTTCACCTTATTAACAGACTTTACCTCTTTCAGCTTTTGCTTGAGTTGCTTGTCTGTCATAAGTCCAACATTAACCTGTTTAAAACTCACTTTAACAGGCTTCTTTTTAACCTCCTCTTTGACAGTCTCTTTAATAGTTTCTTGCTTTTCCTCCTTTTTAACTGTCTCAGAGTTTGTCTTAGAGGACTCAGGAATAAATTTCATTGGTTCTGATTTAGGTTTAGGTGGGGGATGAGACTTAACCTTAACATTATCCTGAAATCTAAGCTCATCATTCTCACCATAACCTAAACCAGTAGGGCTATCCTGAAAAACTTGTTGAGTACTTTTACCTGATTTAGTCCAAGTCTCAATAATTTTTCTCTCTTTAGCCAATTCAGATTCAAGGTATTTAAATCTCTTAAGTAGTTCCTCTTTAACATACACAGCATCATCTCTCTCCTTTTTAACAGCATTTTGAATTACTAGCTCATTTTCAAGAAAGATGTTTCTATTCTTAATAGTGGAACTCTCAGATTTTATCCTCTCATTCTCTTTTGTCTGATCTTTATAACTAATCAACAAACTTTTGAGATAGACTCTAAGTTCAGATATATTATCAGTATCAAAAGCAAGAGAAGTTTGAGGTACCTGAATTTCAGATGGTTGATTATCAATAGAAGCCATGAGTGCATAGTTGACTTCACCATCAGAGTCTGATGTATCTGCCCAGTCCTTGCCTTTTGAGATGAGGGCCTTTTCCTGCTTTCCTTTCTTGCACTCAGTTGCAAAGTGCCCTTTCTCTCCACAGTTGTAGCAAGGTAGCTTGGATTTATCAGTTTTACTAGGCTTCCTGTCTTTACCATCAGCTCTTGCAAAGTCCTTTTTGCCATATTTTGAGTTGCTTCTAGAAAACTTCTTCCCTTTCTTGAACCCTGTGAAGCTCATCTTCTTGAATGTCTTCACCATCAGGACAGCCATTTCCATCATCTTTTCCTTATCATCTTCATCAGAAGATTCAGATGATTCATCAGAACTAGAGTCACCATCAGAGATTGATGACTCAGAGTTTATGGTTAGAGCTTTTCCCTTAGCTCTCTTCCTTGATTTTTCTTTCTTCAAGGGCTTTTCTCCCACTTTTAGAGCAACAGGTCTTGTCTTCTTGCTGTTCCTCTTGCTCCTTTGCTCCATCTCTAATTCATGGGTTTTGAGCATCCCATAAATTTCATCAAGTTCCATCTCTCCTAGCTCATAGTTATCTCTTAAGGTAGTGGTTTTCAAATCCCACTGTTCAGGCAGAGAAAGGAGAAATTTCATATTAGAGTCCTCCAAATCATACTCTTTGTCAACTAATGACAGATCATTCAATAGCTTTACAAATCTGTCATAAGTATCAGTCAATGATTCATCAGCCCTTGAATCAAAGTGTCCATACTCCTGTGTGAGTATGGTCTTTCTATTCTTCTTGATAGCCTTGGTTCCCTTACATCTAGTCTCCAAAGCATCCCAAATTTCTTTGCACTTTTACATGCAATTACTCTGTTAGACATAACATTATCCAAAGCACTGTGGAGAAGATGTCTAACCTTTGCATCTTTTGCAATTGATGCAATATCCTCAGCAGTCATGTCCTTCTTTTCCTTGGGAATAAGCCTTGGTTCTTCACCATTAACAGGCACAGACAGCTTTGTGGGATTGTGAGGACCATCTTCAATTCTTTCAAGATATTCTGGATCTATAGCTTCTAGAAACATGGTCATCTTCACTTTCCAGATAGGATATTCTGATGCCTTGAGTATAGGAACCCTAATAGACTCATACCTGCTCATCTGGTTTAATTTGTTCCCGTTTTGGTTTGTCTCAGACATTGTTTTGTTCGTGAATAGATCGAAAACTGTATAGATTAAACAGCGTAAGCTCTGATACCAATTGTTAGGCCGTTTATACACGAACAATGAACTGTTATACATAAATAAAGAAGTACTTTATATTAACTTGAATCAACGTTTACAAGTTCTCTATCAAAGATAAACGAATATCTTTGACAGCTGCTAGGTTACACCTTCGAATGTAGCAAGCGATCACCCTTCTAGGGTAAACCTATCTATGTTTATATAGTACACAGTTTCAATCAATCTATATCAATATGCTATAAATCAGCTATTATACATATCAATTATAGATTGCTGCTTTATCTCTTTCCTTGTTTAGCTCCGCATCTTCGCTTCAGTATATATATCTTTAATATATTTGTCTTGATCTTCGAAGACTTTCCATTCTTGTGATCATCATCTTCCCAATATAACTTCAACTGTATAGATTATGATCACCTTGTAAATTCTGGCTTCACTAACTCTGAAGATAAACTCAAATACCAAAACGTTCCTGACAGCAACTTTCTTGACAGTAACTTCTTTGACAGTAAGTTGCATGACAGTAACTTTTGCGCGTATGCATGACAGTATCTTTTGCGCGTATGCATGACAGTATCTTTTGCGCGTATGCATGACAGGATCTTTGGCGGATAGCTTTGCTTGACAGTAGCTTTCTTGGTAAACTCTGATCAGTACCTGTTTGCTTAAACACTTGCATGACAGTAACTTTTGCGCGTATGCATGACAGTATCTTTTGCGCGTATGCATGACAGTATCTTTGGCGGATAGCTTTGCTTGACAGTAGCTTTCTTGGTAAACTCTGATCAGTACCTGTTTGCTTAAACACTGACATTAGCAATTATATCTAGCAATATGCCGCCTAGGTGTAGTATTGACATTCATAGCATGCATGCTTTTAAAATATGCAGACATAATATTGAAAGCACATAGCATACAGTTATCTACACCACAAGGTTTATGGCATGCATCAACAATAAGTATTTTATTCACAATAGCAGGAGTTTTAACAGTTTCTACCTTAACTTTATTAACATTCTTAAAGTTCTCAGTAGCATGGAATATGTTGTTACTATTCCTACTATTAACAAACTTATTAGGTCTGTTATGATTTTTCTTAAGCTCATTAGCACCTAAACCATGAGTGGATGAACTAGCAGTGTTCACATTTTATATTGGTCTTTTAGGTACATATTTAGCTTTCTAGACATTTATTCCTTTTATGTCCCTAACAGGTTTTTCATGTACTTTCTCTTTCTCTTTAAGGTCTTCAAGTTTAATTTCATAATCCACTATTACACAACTATCAAGAACTGGTTCTGCAATAGGAGTTATGAAAAGGGTTTCTTAGTGTCCTTAATAACATATGGAATACCCTTCTCTATAACAGTCTCTTTAAAAGGGGTGATGTTACTAGCCTTTCCTACCGATTCATTATATTCAAAACCTATCCCAACTTTCCATTTAATCTCTTGTTAGTCAACTAGGTCTTTCATAACAAATGAAGCAGTTCTATAGGCTTGACACCTGACTTTCTCTTTTTCAATTTTATCCTTTAAATAAGCTTCAATTTTAACATAGCAGTTGACTCTATTAACTTGAAATGCAACATCTTCAGTTAATTTCTCATTTATAAGTTTCAGATTTTTCAATTCAAAATTTTCTTCTGATAAAACTTTAATTTGATCTCTAGCACCAATTAAATTTTCACCTAGCAATTTAAACATTTTAGGACAGCTAGGGTTTACCTCAATTCCTTGACGAGTGGGGATTGTGATCCTTCAGAAGAAGATGCCATTAGAACAAGATTTCCTATATCATCTTCTCCATCGCTGTCAGAATCATCCCAGCTTTTTCCTTCTGCTAAGTATGATCTTCCCTGATGCTTCTTCAGTAAAGCTTCATATTTCTACTTAAGCTCGTCATATGAATCCTTCTTTCTTTCATGCTTGGGCTTTCTACAATCCGTAGCAAAGTGTCCCATTTCATTGCAGTTGAAGCAACGGATCTTGCTTCTGTCTACCATCTCTGTCTTGTATCCACCTCTTGTATTAGATGAGCTAGAAGAACCACCTCTCTGAAATCTGTTTGCCATAGGCTTGAATTTGAAACTAGGGTTCCTCCTGAATCTTGTATTTCCAAATTTTCTAGCAATCAGTGCCAGATATTCATCCTCAAGTTGATCAAGTTCTTCCATTAAGTAGAATTCACTTTCTGATGAATTCATTTGAGTTGAACCAACTTCTGCAACAATACCCTGATCAATGACTTTGACTGAAGAAGATTGAGTCATAGATTCTTTGTATTCTGGTACTTCTGCTACAAGAGCTGTAGACTTGCTGACCACCTTGCTTGTACCATATATTTCCTTTTGTTGAATCTGCTCTAGCTCATAGGTCTTCAGTATGCCATAAAGTCTTTCCAATGAAATTTCATTCATGTCCCTTGACTCCCTGATGGCAGTAATCCTATGCTCTAAGTGAACTGGCATTGTCAGCAAAAACTTCCTATTGATCTCCTTCTTTGTATAGTGTTTGCCATTGAGATTTAAATCATTTATCAGTTTGTTGTATCTCTCAAAAACATCAGAAATACCTTCTCCAGGATTTGATCTAAAATGCTCATATTGAGACGTTAAGATTTCCAATCTGTTCTCCCTCACTTCTTCTGTTCATTCATTCAGTATCTCTATCGTTTCCCAGATGTGTTTAGCATCTTTGCAATTAACAACATGATTGTACGTTCCGGGATCAAGAGATTCTACCAAAATTAATTGCAGGCTGGTGTCCAATGAATCCGGTTCCTTTTCTATTTCAGTGTACTCAGAAATATCTTTTTCAAATTGTCTGTGCGGAATAAGTATAACATCTTTCATATGCTCATGAATGATTGTTATTGGAACAGCAACAACAGTCTTCAAAATATCCTTTTACTTAGTGTTTGCATTTCGAAGAAACAAAGTCATCTTCCTTTTCCAAATACTATAATTATCTTTATCAAATGGATGAATTTTAATGCAACTCACTCTTTGAGTACTCATTTTAAAATAATGAAATATTAAAAGGATTTAAGATTTTTAGGAATTAAAGAGATTTCGAATTTTTAAGAAATTACAAATTTTTGAATTTTTAATAAATTAAAAGTTTCAAATTTTTAATAAATTAAAAGTTTCGAATTTTTAATAAATTAAAAGTTTCGAATTTTTAATAAATTAAAAGTTTTGAAATTTTTAATAACTAAAAATATTATGATCTTGATTTTTATGTCAATCAGATGGCTCGGATACCAATTGTTAGGTCCAAATGATTGTAGAAGGGGGGGTTGAATACAATCATTAATAAATATTAAATTCTGTTTCAGATAATTTTTTATTAAACAATTTTAATTATTATCATGAAATAATAATCAAAGAAACACAGTTCAAGTAAAATACTTATATTAAACTTGAGGTGGGTTACAAGATTAAATCAGATAAACACTAATAGCTCTTTAGAATTTCTACAGAATATTTGACATGAATGTTCTGTATTTTTCTTTTTAGCTCGAATAGAATGTTAATAGACTTGTTGTGAATCTACTGACTTAAACTGCTATTTATAGACAAATCTGGACTTGGGAGACTTTTTCTGCTCGGAGAGATTTTTCTCCTCGGGGAGACTTTTCTAGACTGGAAGACTTTCTCTTGGGAGACTTTACTGGCTCAGGAAGACTTTTATAATGCTGGAAGACTTTTGAAATCTGAAGAGACTTTCTTTAAAATTTCGGGGAAACTTTTGAAATGTCTTCCCGAGTAAAGCTTCTGCCGACTTGAAATGATATATGAATTGATGTACCTTCTGACTTTTTTTTTCCTTTCCTTTTTTTTGTTTTCTTTTTAATTAAATTCGGGGAGATTTTTTAATGCACGGGAGACTTTTGAAAAAAGTCTTTCCGAGACATTATAGTTGACCAGATCAGTGAATGTAATGTGTATATCATCTGACCTTTTTTTCTTTTTAATTTAAATTCTATTTGTTTTATTATAGATCTTATACATTAAATTAATTCTTTTTGAATTAATCTAATTAAATAGGATACATAATAAATTATCTTTTTGATAATAGAATTAAATTAAAGTCTTCTTCATTCTAAAATAATTCTAAATTAATTAATTTCTTAATTAATTTATGGAATAAATTAATTCTGATTGAATTAATTTACCAATTAAATTAATTAAATAATTTAATCAATTAATAGAGAATTAAATTAAAGTCTTGACTCCACAACTGTTGATGATATAATTTTAAATCTTCTGTCTTCACACCAATGTTTGTAGCTGACCATTTCTTCTGTAGTAAAGAATCTTCTCTGTATTTTGCCAACACTCTGTGTACTGTCTGGTTCACGAGTGATTCACAACAAATAGAATTCTTTACTTGACTTTTATAATGGTTCATTTCTGCTCCTTCTGATTTGACTATTTCTGATGTCACACAATCTTGAAATCTTCTGACACTGTAGCTTCTTCAAACTTAAATACTCCACAGAGGCATGATCAATTAAATTGAGTTTCTTTCAATGTAGAACTGCTTCAAGTCTGTAGATTGACTTTGATCTTCTTTTTCTTGTCAAATAATACCCGCTGAAGATTCCTGTGACAGATAATATATTTACTTACAAATTATCTATGTTTGAGTTGAGTTGTCATCTCGCTAAACAAATAGGTTTTTAAACATATGCCTTTCAACTTACTTACGGATATGGGAGATAATCTTACACTTACAAAATCTCCTACATTTTCGGTCATCCAGAAATATGTAGTCATCAAAACTTACAGGGGCTTGCATAGCACATAGCAAATGCTACCCAAAATTTTACAGTGACTTGCAAGACACTAAGCACAATGTTACCCAAATGGCTAAAACACACATACAAGGTAGTCATGACTATACATGTCATTTAACTCCGGCGACACGTCCATACTATTTAAATACACCGCATAGGAAGTGCCAAAACATGAGATTAATCCACTCATTACGGATTCTTACAATATCTCCCAAATCAAAATAATATCACAAATAACCTGAAAATATCTTACTCAAAATAGCACACACATCAAATATCAAAGACTATTACAAATACAATCGGACATGACCAGTCTAGAAAATTGACAATTTACTATATAAAGATGAACTCAAATGAAAAAACACCAAACACAGAACTCGTAAAGGATTCCGAGACCTTTTCAGAATGGTAAGACTCGTCAAAAACGGGTGAGTAACGAATGCAGAAACTAAATAATTACGAGCTTCTTGAACAGAATCAGCACCTGATCGCAATAGTAATTTGGGATTTAAGAACTCAGGGTCATAGAATTTGACAGTAAAATATAAACAAAGAACGAAGAGCCCGAAAAGACCTTTTCAGAATGATATTACACATGAATATTGAACAAATATTCAATTTACTATGAATTTCTGAAGTTACAGCAGAACAATTTCAATAACCAACGAGATTATACAAACGACATATTTTAACATACTTACGAACCGAATTTCAAAAAACATAAAGAACGAAAGTTGTAGATAATTGAAATACTTTTTCAGGTAGTATAAAATCACAATAATCAGATAAATAATGAATGAGATACAAATTTTATAATACGATTTCGAAGCAACAATACAAATTTGAGTAATGATACGAATACGAAGACAAAGAAAAGATATTTGTACCTTAAATCTCAAAGATCCTCAAAAATTCAGATGTCTTCATCACATGAACCCTAATTCAAACCATAAACTGTCATCCTCTCATAGCCTTTTCTTCTTCTCCTTCTTCTTCCTCTCTTTCTCCTCTCACTCTCTTTCTGCTCGACTGCTCCAAGAAAACTTACGTATTTTTTTTTCTTCTAAACCTTAACTCTTTTTCCTTTTCTTTTTGTTTTATTCCCTTTTCTTTTTTCTATTTTCTTTTCTTTTTCTCTTGTTAACCAATAATATCTTCTAAAATATCATAATAATAAACTAAATATAAATATAGGCAACTAATAAATCAATAATAACTCGCTAATATTATTTCTAATATTAAAATAATATAACTAAATATATTCTAAAAAATACTGGATGTTACATTAGCATATATGTTAACATATTATTATAGGAAAATATGAGAGTTACCTTTATTATTATTACAGAGATTTCTATTATTATATTTAGTTTCATTTGATATAGATTAGTAATTGGATATATAGACCATTGTGTTATTATAAAATAATCAAGGCTTATGTCTTCAAAATTGAATGAGAAGAAAGAGAACTTGAGATTATTTTATTACCTTCCTTAATAGAAAACAAATAAATATTATTATAGTTATACTATTTTTATTTATAAAATTAATCAAAATCTTTTAAGAAGTATTAGTTCTTACCAAAAATTAAAGGGCTAAAATTTTTTCCTAGACTCTAGTAGTTGACTACGTCACTCCGTCCCTGGTTGTCGTGATGTACACTGCAGGATACAATTTATTTACGAATTCTGAAAATAATTAAATTGATGTTGAGGTGTTCTTGACTTTATTTGAATTTCAATATATAAATATATTATTTTATATCAATATTTTAGTATAATAAAATATTTTCGATGTATTACTAATACATTATATTATTATATTTGTTAAAATTTAAACTCAAATTCTTCTGTTAGCATATATGTTAATATATTATTATAGAAAAATATGAGAGTTACATTTATTATTATTAGAGAGAGTTCTCTTATTATATTTAGTTTTATTTGATAATTGGCTATATAGACCATTGTGATATTGTAAAAAAAATCAAGGTTTATGCCTTCAAAATTGAATGAGAAGAAAGAGAACTTGAGATTATTTTATCATGACATCAGAGTCAGGTTAGATTATTTGCGAGATAAAGGAGAGAAGAAGTGAGGGAGAAAGCAATTTTCAAGAGAGAAAATAAAATTATATCGAGAGTTTATTGAGAAAAAAAATCTTAAGAGTTTGTGAGATATGAAAAAAAAAAGTATCCACGAGAGGTCGTAGGTATGAGATTGTCCTACAAGAGTTTGTGGGTTGATTAAAAAAAAGGAAAAAAATCTGCGAGAGATCGTGGATGTGAAAAAATAAAATCTTGTGATAGTTCGTAGTTGTGACGATAAATAAGGAGATCATATGAATGATTTAGTGGCAGATGGAGACAACGACATTGATGAAGAAGACGGTAAAGAAGATGATGAAATTCGAAGAATTGGATTTTTTTTGCGTGCAGGTTGGGCATTCAAAATCTTCATACTCCAACTTGAGAGAGGGTGTTAAAAGATATATTAGGATATTGCTGAAATTAAAATATTTTATAAGGATATTGATATGTTTCCATTATTAAGAGATATTATATTTGTTGACCAAGTCTTGTAATCTATATATATTGAATTATTATGAATGAGAAAGATGAGGACATTGAGAATTTTATCATGGTATCAAGAGCCTAGGTTATTAGGTGTGACCTACAAGAGTTTGTAGGTATGAGATCTACGAGAGTTCGTGGATGCGAGAAACAAAAATTCTCCAAGAGTTTGAGGATGTGAAAAAACGAGATATTCACGGGTAATGGTGCCAGAAAGATGATGAAGATAAGGATGGAGAATTGATCGTAATGAGAAAACTGATTTAAGTGGGTGATTATGGTGATTGAAGCTGATGATTCTGTTTTTTTAATTTTGACAAACTCTCGATTTTGAATATCTTTGAGGAGATGTTAGCATATATGTTAATATATTATTATAGAAAAATATGAGAGTTATCTTTATTATTATTAGAGAGAGTTCTCTTATTATATTTAGTTTCCTTTGATATATATTAGTAATTAGCTATATAGCCCATTGTGATATTGTAAAAGAATCAAACGTATGCCTTCAAAATTGAATGCGAAAAAAGAGAATTTGAGATTATTTTATCACCTTACTTAATAGAAAACAAATAAATATTATTATAGTTATTCTATTTTTATTTATAAAATTAATAAAAATCTTTTAGGAAGTATTAGTTCTTACCTCTGAATTTTCCACATTTGAAACCAGGGAAATAATCGAGAACCACACAAATGCCCGACCATCCAATCAAGATGGATTAGAAGAAGAAAACACGATTAGAAATGTCCCACGACCACTCGATTTTTCTTATATATATTTTCTAGTTCAGATATATTAATTTATTTTATGTAAAATTTTTAAGATTGAGCTGTATCGAGGTCAATTATAGTGTGTGTATATTTAATATGTTAAAATTTTAAATAAATTATAATTAAGCTAAGAAATTTATTTGAATTTAGTTTATTAAAAAAATTATTCACGCACAATTCATAAACATATTTTATCAAAACATATTTGACCCAACTTTGGTATCTAAATTTACTATGTTTCATATTAATTTAAAATTAAGCATATAAAGATCTTTAATTAACCAGACTATAATATCAATAAATTAATTTCACAAAATTAATATTTTTAATTTTTACATTCTTAGCTTAATAAATATAGTGTAATTTGCAAATATTTAATTGCATGTTTCTTTTTCCTTAACTTATCTAACAAACAATTCTAAATAGTATATTGTAATTTAATTAGCAGTTGGATCATTTTTATTTAAAAAAAAAACAAACAAACTAGTATTGCAAGATAATTTCATATTTGAGTTTAGTTTAGTAAATTATAGATCAATTTGATATAATGAAACTTGTTTTTTATAGATATAGATATTATATTTATATAATTATTATTTATTATATTATAAATAATAATTATATATCGCTAGATTAATTTCATTGTTTGCAGTGTTGAATACATTTTTTGTATCGGTATAACAATTAAATACACCTTGACATGATAGATATTTAGAGCCGCCCTCTTCACCTTTTAAGTATTTAGGTACAGTATTATTAGATATTTAGAGCCGCCCTCTTCACCTTTTAAGTATTTAGGTACAGTATTATTAGATAGTGAATATTTTGGGCTTTCACCCTTTATTAAATACCAAATCTCTTTAAAGCCTAAACAAAGCCGTCATGTTATTATCTCATATTGACCGTACTCTTTTAATTCATTTTGATACTTTAACCAAGTTTTGATTAAATTAATTAATTTTATAATTAAATTTGTTTATATTATATGATAAATATAAACTTTTAAAACAATTATTATCATAAAATATATTTATTGTAGTATAAGATTTAATTTTAAAATTTGTAAAAATACTAAACATTAATTTTGTATTAAAAATCGAATTTTAATTATAATGCAATCAAAAAATTCAAATTATGATGGCAGATGGGGAGGGGGCTCAGTGAATTATTAATGTCGTTAATCTCAAAGCTTGACCAATCCCCCTTGAATTCTGATTTCAATACTCGTGCTAAACAATTGACTTGAGTGCTAATTGGTTGACTTGTACATATCAGGAAAATAAGAACCAGTCAATTATTAATCCATATAACTATTTAATGGTCCAGAATATTGAAATATTATTCGATAAATATTGTGGTGGTGATGATAAATATTATATCCTGTATATCTATTACTTATATATATGCCAGTAGTTTGGTACTAATGTAGTGATCGATGCATAATCCTCGGCAAATGATGATGTCTTCCTGGTTGGTAATCACTATTATAGCCTTGTTGTTATCTGCAGTCACCTGCAGCAGGCAGCTGGAAGGTCATAGTTCCTCATCGGATACTTCTAATTCAGTTTCTTCCTGTGGTAATATTGGTTATAACGTAAGCTGCCCTTTTTATTTCAAACATCATCCACATAAATGTCATAATTTCAGCTACGAACTCTCTTGCCAGAACAATCGTACTATTATATATATTCCCCGTTACTACTTCTATGTGGAAGCTATCAATTATGTAAATTCGTCGGTTCGGATAATTGATTCAGGGCTAGCCAGAGATAACTATTCATGTTCCTCTATTCCATTCAATACTTTCTTTAATAGAGATGAATATGTTTACGGAAGGGGTACTATTTCCCCGATTGGGGAGTTGAATACGCCAATAACATATATAGACTGTCCAGCTCCTGTGATGAGTTCACAAAGATATAAACCCACACCTCCATGCACATCATCAGTTAATTCGTCATACGTTGTGATTGGATATATGGATTCCTCCGAGGTGGAGAACAATTGCACGGTTCGGGAGACAAGTTGGGTGTCATCTGCGTGGCCTCATATTAATAAAACATCTTTCTTGGACATTCACAATATGGCTGCTTATGGGATCGAACTTCCATTTGTATATTTTTCCTGCCTCGCGTGTCCTGTTCCGCGATCGTCGTACTGTCGGGCTGTCACTACTACGGTGGACCACTACTACTGCTACAACAGGGGTAAGATTCTTAATTAGGACCATCATTAACTGTATTTCAATTCAACTTAGTTAGGACCCTGGGATTCACGTCATATGAGGCTGCACTCGCTAAAATTATACGACTAGTAGCTTTCATTATTGTAATCATAATAGTTGGCAAATTGTATTTTTTAAGTTTGCTGAACAGCTTTGCATCTCCTGTAGGCATATGGCTCGCGATTGTTGCATTTACTTGTGGTGAGCAATTCAATGATTAATTTCGTGTACTCTACTAAAAATCAATAATCTTCTAATTTGAGTTGTGTTTAACATGTTTTCGCTGTTTTCTGCATTCTTATCATTGCGCGCGGCCACACAGAAATTGCAGCCATGCTCCTGGGTAAGATCTTAAACTGGGTCAAACAATTCCCTTTCCTTTTAATTCAGCTGAGAATTGAAAGACTCAAAATAGTTAGATCAAACCTATCAATGAATATTCAAAAATTTTAAATAATTGCTGATACTCTGATAATAATTCAAAAATAGTTGGAAAGTTATCAAACTTGTGCCAGCGCCACTCATGTTGATGATGACTAGTTCTTTAGTTGGCAATAACTAGTCCAATAATATAAGATTGATTTATTGATGAAAATTGAGGGTTAATCAGCAACGCCTTGAGGTGGTTCTCATTTGTATCAAACATATATTATATGCGTTGTGACTAATCATGTTATAAATTATAATTATGTTGGACACTATAGCTTCTTTAACTTGAAAAAAATACCAGTAAAAAAGGGTTTGCTTTTTGAAGTTCGCCTTTGCTTTAATGTCTGCTGAATAGTTTTGCTTGTTTGTCAGGCGGCTGGTTCTTTATTTTAACGTGGGTACCGGTTTCTTTCGCTTATCCATATAATTACTTTGTCTACTATCCAAGTAAGAGTTCAAACTTCAGTCTTTTGTTATAGTACTATACATTCAATTTATTACATTAATTGGTATATATATATATATATATATATATATATATATATATATATATATATATATATATATATATAAATTTCAACCTTTTGATTCTTTAATCCGGAATCTTCTAGCCATATGTTGTTATTCCTGCTTCCATCATCTCCACATTCCAATACTTTATGCTAGCATACAAATCCAATTAGCGCTTGACTGAATATTATTTCCTTCTATAAAACCAGTAGTAATAGATAGTACATCAAAATTTAGTAAATTGTTTTTAGAGGGTATATTTAATTCAAATTTTAATAGATTTTAATTTATTAATAATAGTATATGGATTTTAAAATATTCTAGTTGATTTTAATTCAAGGTGGATTCTCATGAATTCGATCTCATAATCTTAAAAGCTTACTAAAAAAAGAACACCTGAACACTCAATAATTTTGCTCGACTCAGCCGCCTTAATTAATCAAATAGTGTTTTTTGCAGCATTATAAAATGATGAGTAAATAGTACTTCGTGTACCCGCAGTTTGTGTGTCAGACCACTTGAGATACCATACTTCAAAAAGTACGACTCGCTATACTGTACTTTTTAACGTCCTAGCACTTTGCTGTTTTCCGTTAAATTGGACTAACGCCGTCATCGTCTCCGGTGACTTTCAACGGCGGTAAAACAAAACTCAAACAAAGCTTGTCATTTTTTATACCAAAATAACGCTAGCCTTACCAGGAGTACGTATATAACAATTATACATACAAACAAGCAACCATGTGGCCGTAAATTGAAGAAATCCGACGAGTTTTACCGGAAAAATAATTTTCCGATGAGCTCCAAAAACAACCCATAAACACAAACAAAAATATCACTAGCATGTCCTTTCACCGATCTACGTACCCATGTAATTAGTTTATGCAACAAATCAACGGAAAAATAAATAAGAAATTCAAGTATAACCCGAAAATCATGAATTACAAATCAAGCAATTTCTAACGAAAACGAAGCACGTAGTCATGTACTTCAACACATGGGATTCAATTTGGTTACTCATACGAAGAAAACTAAGTTCAGAATCATCTTCAAAAGTTGCTTTGATCTTCAAGAACACGAAGAACATCTTCTTCTCCAAAACAAAAAAACTGACGGCGTTAGTCTAATTTAACGGAAAACAGCAAAGTGCTAAGGCGTTAAGAAGTGCAGTATAGCGCGTCATACTTTTTGAAGTGTGGTATCCCAAGTGGTCTGACACACAAACTGCGAGTACACGAAGTGCTCTTTACTCTAAAATGATTAGATTTAGTCTTTTGCAGTAATATTCTTTTCCACGAGGTTTCTATGTGGAATAGCATTTCTTTGTGTATTTTGGGTACGTAAATTAAGGAGAAGACACATGTCGGCGTATGACAACATCGAAGACTTCCTCCAAGGTCAAAACAATCTGATGCCTATTAGATACAGTTATTCCCAAATTAAGAAATTCACCAACGGATTCAAACATAAACTGGGCCAAGGAGGCTTTGGTACTGTATATAAAGGTGGACTTCGTAGTGGCCTCGTCGTAGCTATTAAAATATTGAGCAACTACAAGGCTAGCGGCCAAGATTTCATCAATGAAGTTGGTACAATTGGTAGGATCCATCATGCTAACATTGTCAGACTTGTTGGCTTTTGTGTTGATGGTTCAAAGCGTGCTCTCGTTTACGAGTACATGCCTAATGGTTCTCTTGATAAATACATTTTCCAAGGAGGTGGAGAAGACACAACTACTTTGAGTTGTGAAAAAATTTACGAGATTTCCTGCAAAGTGGCATGTGGCATTGAGTATCTACATCGAGGCTGTGACGTGCAAATCTTGCATTTTGATATCAAGCCTCATAACATCCTCCTCGATGAAAATTTCAATCCAAAAATCTCCGATTTTGGTCTTGCAAAATTACGTGCTACTGATGATAGCATTGTGACTATGACTGCAGCAAGGGGAACAATGGGTTACATGGCTCCAGAATTATTTTACAAAAATATTGGAGGTGTTTCTCACAAGGCTGATGTTTATAGCTTCGGGATGTTGTTAATGGAAATGGCGGGAAAAAGAAGAAATTTGAATCCATTTGTGGATCAAACTAGCCAAATATACTTCCCTTCATGGATCTATGACCAAATTAGAGAAGGGAATGAAATAGAAATGGAAGATGCGTCGGAAAATGAGGAGTTGGTAAAGAAGATGATTGTTGTAGCCATGTGGTGTATACAAATGAAGCCAACTGAGCGTCCTTCAATGAACAAAGTTATTGAAATGCTTGAAGGGGACCTCGAACTTTTGGTGATGCCTCCAAAACCTTTAATTTGTCCACATGAAGCACCACCGATCGAGGATCAATAATGATGTATGTATCATACATGCATGAGTCAGCCTCTACGGCGAACGACTTAAAACGGTCATCCTCTTTCAACAAAAGTGAATATGTCCTATTAAATAAACACTGTTATGGGAAAAAAGAAAGGTTGGCTCCGTTCATTCATGAATTACTTTCTTAACATTCATGAATTACTTTCTCAACTTTCTTAAACTGTCTATTACCATGTGAGAGATTTATAATTGATCCTATATTTTCATGTAAAACTGAGTTAATTCAGTTCACATAATTTCAAACACAACAGGTACAATGTCATCAGTTCTCTTCTACTTGTATCGCTTAATGTTTTGTTCCGTGGTGAGGTGATGGTAAAGTAGTTGAAAAGAGTAAAAGCCTGGCTAGCTTTCTAGCTTTCTTAACTTAAAAGAGTGAACTTGGAAGTTGGAATCTATCAATATCCCATATTACCACGGTGCTAGAGTATAAGTAATTTACAAAAGAAAATGCTTCAACAAGACAATCTGCACAGTTATAATCAAGTTTCCCCGTACGCATATCATTTTTTAAAATTGGAAAGATATACATAAGCAAAGCCACATGTTTAAAATATATAGCATATTACCTCCGAAAGAGAAATTTATAATTGATTACAAAACCTAACGGTAGAATACATATATATACATAATACTATTAGCATAAACCAGTACTGCAGTATATAAGATAAAGTATTTAGAAAGAAGACTGAATCCCGGTCTTTTCTTATAGTATGCAGCATAATCTTGTTTAAAGTACTCAAGCGATATGTATTCAGTAGTTCACTTAATGATAGTAGCTAGCAGCACATGGATAGTGAACTATCAATCTCGCATAGTGTTACAGTTACAGTACGGCATGGATTTGATGAGAAATTTAATTTAAAACTTTCATAAGGCTTCAGGTACAAGTAAGTCCAATACAGAATAACTGGAAAATAGATATGAACTAATTGTTAATGAGCGCATCTTTATCCCGTACACTGCTGAGCTTATATTGAAAAAAATTGGAAGGTCACATTACTTACCTATTACATTTTAGTAGACATCGTGAACTTGTTCTTTTTCACAGCTGGCTTGAGAATTTGGAAAGAGCACATCAAATTTCCATCTATGCTCATCATTGCACCAGCATTATCAAATTCACCACAGTAATTTGGAGCAGAAAATATGGTGACAAGCTGCCTCTCAGCAAAGAATTCATAACCATCCTCCACAACCTGTATACAAACAATATATCAGTAACAAAAAAAAATTAGGGCAAAAGAAAGTAGAAACATATAGGTAAACCTGATGAGCACGACAAACAAGGTCCAAGTCATGCTTTGCTAAGAACTCCGCCACCTTATCAGGGCCAAAGGTAAATGAAACTCCTCGATCATTCATTCCCCATCCCTTGACATCGCCACTTGGATCTGACCAGAGTAAATCACAAAGCAAACCCGTGTCTGGTATAGCAGTCGGCCGCGGTAAGTTTCTTATTTGATCCAAGTTCACAAGATCAGGAGAAAGACCCCCATGCATGCATAATATTTTATCATCTATAAGAGCCGCTACTGGAAGACAATTAAAACAGTCGGTGAAGGCTTTCCATAGTTTCACACTAAAACGTCGCTTACATTCATCATAAAATCCATAAATCCTGTTGATAGAGGCACATTCATGGTTTCCCCTGAGAAGGAAAAAGTTTTCTGGATATTTGATTTTGTAAGCGAGTAAGAGGCATATAGTTTCCAAACTCTGCTTTCCACGATCTACATAATCTCCTAAAAAAAGATAATTTGCTTGAGGAGGAAAACCACCATATTCAAAGAGCCGTAATAAATCACTATACTGGCCATGAATATCCCCTGAGGTATAAACCACAAAGATTGCATAATAAAGATACAGAGGCAACAGAAATTCAAAGAATCGAAAATGTTTTACAGAAAACCCGACATTTTCTCTAATGTTTAATCAGACAGCTGACACTTAACAGTTCCAAATACATAACTGGGTGTGGGTGTGGGTGTGGGTGGGTGTGGGTGTGGGTGTGGGTGAGTGAGAGAGAGAGAGAGAGAGTGTTTAAGGTGACGTACTTTCTTGAACAAAATACAAAACAAAACTAAATATCAGCCACGTTCTCTTGCAAATTTTAAGTATTGTGGTTTGAACTTCATTATATTCCACAAAATCATTAAGTTATAATCACAGAACATATTCAACAAAATTGTTGTAGTCATAAAATAGCATCATCGCGATAAATACTATGGCACACTACGTCTTAGAAAACCACCAGATGAATGAAAATAATTTGGCCAGGTTTGGTCAGGTGACATATCCTCATATGAAACTAACCAAAACATGCTTTGTTTTCGACTTTTCACTTTAGTATATTCTTATTCAGTTTTCCTTTTATCTAAAGCATTGATGGTTCTTATTGTATTCATGATTATTATAACTTGGGAAGTTATATTCAGGCGCACAGTTCTTAAGTGTGCAAGCATATGATAACATGTACTAATGGCACATAAAAATAGCATTTGATTCTGAGATACTGGTACTAGATAATACGGAATCTTCATGTACTATTTGACCCTTACATTATCTCTACATCATTGCAACCATATGGCTTCCCTCATACATGTACTAAGGTCATAAAAAGTGATAATCATACGTGCTTTACATTAAAGCCAAAGAAAAAATGTCTGAGGACCATATAGGGAAAAGACTACAGTTAATAGTTAGAACCAATACTACATCATAACTTACCTTTTAATCATATAGACAGAAAATCCATTCTAAAATTGTAATGGGGCCGGTAACCAAACTATCTATTAATTGTAGTTTCCTCTTTGTTTAAAGGTGTCTTACTGCTTATCAGAACTCAGATGAATCACTACATGAACTGTTTTAGGATATAGCAAAAGTGACTGATCCAATTGACCAATTCAATCAGTAGCCCACTACTTAATAAAATTAAGATACAGTAGCAATGACTGACTATGCAAGATAATTAGATAAGATCACAACACACTTACCATTCTACATATATATTTGGCAAGCAACCCCAGTCCATACTTTATACTATTCCAAGCTTTTACTACATTAGATGCTGCTCTAAAAAATTACATGGACCCTATTGTGTGAGCATCTTCCAGGACCATATCCTTTGTCTGAGATGGTGAGAAGTGGAATATGGACAAAACTTGGCTTCTATATAGATCTTTGTAGGCAATTCTAAACAATCGCAATAAATAATACAAAAATTAAGGATTCCGTTCGGGAGTAGATACCAATAACATATTTACTACCATCAGATATTACTTATTAGATGGATAGGGAAATGCTTCACTGATCTAAATTACACAGTTTCCCACTTAAGGATTTTAAATGACTTATTTACTGTGCTTTATCAGGACTCAGAAGAGTGTAGAATTCCAAAATTCCAAAGCCACATTAGTATTCAGTCTTCTTCTAGGGCACCTTACTTTCTTTGGCCATGAAAGAAGAAAAATTATTTGGCTTTTGTAAACCACAACTGACTTTTGTTTAAGATATAAATTACAACTAACTTGTATTAAAAGTAAAGAAGAAACTATAACTTGAATCGCTAATCAGTGCTAAAGTAGTCGAAACAAATAAGTCTCAGCAAACAAATTCTTCAAATCTGATATGCATTAAACCAAAAATACAATTACAAAACCCCTATAAATTTCAAATACCCAAAACAAGTAGCACATTGTAACTTCAAAAATCAAGATTCCCTTTTTCTTCTTGATTAAGGTCCGGTAACATTAACATGTTGCTCAATCATAAACTAACAACTAATCCAACAAACCCACTTCATAATCATAAATTTAAACATAAAGCACAAACCTTTAATTCACAAAAACCAAGAAAATCAATCCAAAAGCAAGAATAGTCAAATACAAGTAAACTAACAACAACCCTAGAAACAAATCAAAAGGGGTTGATATATACCACAAATCTTGATGGGTGCTTCAAGTTCAAGAAGATTAGGCTGATTAAAGAAGATATCACGAGCTGTTGCACAAAGCTGTTTGATTTCGGACTCTGAAAGCTGAACGGGTTTACCCGGTTTGGATGATCGGACCTCAGTTAGCCTTTCAATTAGCTTATCTACTGCTACACCATTCATTTTAACACTAATAAATCCAAACCCCTAATCTTTCTTCATACATATATAATTATATCATGCAAGGGAGATGTAAAGAAAATATTTTTATTTTTATGAATTGCATATATATATATACATATATATGCAATTCATAAAAATAATTTGGTATATATACACAGTGGGTAGTCTAGTGCTGGTCAAATACTATTACTCTGTCAGTAGTGTACGCATGACTGTAGTAGTTTGTACGTATTCAGATGAAAGTGACTGCTGAAACTTCAAAGTGGCCCATTTCGTTATTATTTTTTATTAATTTTTTTTTGTAATATTAGTATTAATTTGACTGAACCCGGTTCGTAACTTGATCTGACGTCGTATAGCATTACTTGGGTACACATGTTTTGAAATAAAGAAAGCGATGTTTAACTGTTTTTTTATCTTTTATAAAGATTATTATTAAATTACCACACAGTCTTTTTGTGAAATGATACAACTATGGTCTAGAGGTGTTGTGATTTGTAAGTACTTCTGTGTATTTTGCAATTTGGAGAAGAAAAAGAAGAGGGTCAGTGAAATCGAACAAAGTAGATTTCTCCAATATAATCGATGCAACAGTTGTTTTCAAGATGCAAAACAGTTGCAATTACATTACACTTGAAATATGATCAGCTGGGTGCATATGCCCTTTTAGCTATACATGAAACAATGTGATGTTAGTGCAACTATTACTATTTTAACTCTTACATACATTGTGACCCAGCAGCAATAACTGATACATCAAGTAATACAATCGTGGAGCTCATCCTTCATGTGAAGGAGTATTTCTCAATTGGAAGGTAAATCGGACAAAATTTGCTTCATCTTCTCATAAGTCATAAAAACAATACCAATACTTGGAACCACCTTGTAGTATTCAGGTAGAATCCCTCGATACAAACCCCGCAAGCCTTCTGCTCGCACTATATGCCGAAAGGTACCAAAAAGACCTTTCTTGTAAACATGAGCCCGGCCCCCGGCTCCTTCCAGTTGCATCCGTCGCCTCACAAGATCCAATGGGAATGTAACTGCACATGTTTAATAGAAAATGACATACGAAGAAATTTTCATATTCTACTAGGTTCTTACATTAATTGGCCAATATCTCAAGCAACGGCTTCATTTATCTAAATTAGTGTGCACGTAGCACAAACATAAACTCTGTTTTATTACACTATGTAATAATGACATTAAGTCTCTTAGATTCAATCTAAGTTATATAGATTATTGTAGAGTTTTTATAAAGCTAAGATGCATATGAAAGTCAGAAGCTAGCTACTACCATCAATACAACAGAGAAAATTACATTTTGCATCTCCAAATTCACATGTATTTCACTTTAGTATATATCTTCAAGACTTGCAACTAACCCAAGAAGTTTGAATAATAATGAGTACAATATGTGAAATATTTACTTTCAATAAACGGAAAGAATCTTTAAAGATCGGGACATTTTGTTAAATAATGAACAGAAGGCAATTGCAGAGTGAAACTAGTAAAAGTTGCGAGAATAATTTAAAAGGATAAATTCAATCATGTTAATAATAAAGAAAACGGTCAGATTTCTTGCACACACACAAAAAAAAAGAAAGCACTAGGGGATAATAGTATTATTGGTACACCTCTACAAATCAACAAAAGTCGTTTAATTTTGTCATATATCATAAAAAACAGGATAGCCGGCCAAATCAATTGGTTCTGAAGGTCTTAAGTCTTAACCTATGTTATTCGGACTCGCCTAGAAGTGTCCAACATGGATACGTGTCCAAGTATCGGACTCGGCAACATTTTGAAAAATATACATGTTTTTGGCCTAAAATAAGTGTCCGCGTCCGAGTGTCCATGTCCGACACGGGTACTCGAAGGTAAAAGGAAGAGTCCGAGTAACATAGGTCTTAACCATAGCAGTAGTCATTTAGAAAGGATAATTTTGCAGGAAACAGCCATGAAAAAGAAAAGAAAGTCACTCATGCTACCACCCATTTGCTGCAGAAGCGTTATTTAGACATCATTTTCTATCTTATAAGACATACCCTTCTAATTGTGAAAGTTTAATTTAGCTTTAAACAAGTATATGAGAAATTAAGGTTTTGATTTGGCCACTTTAGGGATTATATCTCATGAAGAAAGGGAGACACCTTTTCAGCATGTACCTGACTGAAATACCCTTGAAAGAGCCAGTGCAACATTATTCTAAGATTAATATTGTATGTTTGAGCTCTACTATTACTGGCATTTATGAACATTTAAAGCGATCATTTTTCTTTGAAGAGGATCTTTCTTTAATGCCCTTTTATGACCATGTATCCGTGTATTTGTATAATGTAGAAAGGGGAGGAACGGATGACGGAAAACTGTTGAAGGGGTGCATATTAATGGTGGAATAATTGGAATGCAAACTGTTATGTTCAAACATCTGGTACTAGGGTGTTTTTAGTTGAATGCTTTAAGGTGAAAACTGAAATTAACTCTTATTCTAACAGCAACTGGCCAAAAGGGAAGCAATCTCTAAGCATAATTAACTCATGCAAGTCAAAGTGAAACCAACAGTATGTTGGAACATGTAAAAATGATTCACTCGTAACATAGAGCTTGCAATGACAGAGAATAGATTTGTGCACATGCTTGCTAAATATTACCCTTAGCTCCAACTACTTGTAGCTTTCCCTTTCAAATTCAGGTAGCCTTTTTTTAGCTTGCCACATCACACATAGAATTAAAATAACCCAACACAGCGATGGGGATATAGAATCAAGGGCCATTAGAATAACACATTTTAATGAAACCAACTATATAACAGGAAGACACTAAAAAACCACTAATATCATAGTTAAGTATATTGAAGTGCTAACAAAATTAATAAAGTTTTAACACTACAACATGGAAATTAGGTTGAGATTTAAGCAACTCAATCTGAACCAAATAAACTTCAGGCAGCATTATAATGTAGCTTCAACTTGAGCTCGCATTTAATTTGGACAAATGGACGAACATGAGAAATACTAGATTCTATTCTTAACATGAGGATCAGTAGTCCTAGCAAGAAGAGATGTGCATTGAACTTGCATAAAAATATACTCCTTTATTATAAGGTTTACATTGTGCAACAGAAAACCTTTATACAAACTCAGGGTTGCCAAACTTTATTAATGACATATTATAGTCTTTTGAGTTTTGACAGTCTTCCTTGTATGGCACTAATATCTCATAAAATAATCAAGCATGTCTACTAACATTCTCCCCAAGTACAAAATTCTATATCCCAACTTATAAGCTTATATAAAAACACCAGCTAAAGAGAATTACTCAAATCAAACATAACTCAGAATTATGTGATAGTGTGACACTTGTACACTTCTATAAATTAATATCATTCCCAAATACTAGCAGGATACCTGAAAAGGAGGTGGATAAAGCAGATATTATGACTTTCTATAGTGAGGATAAGATATCAAATAATAATTCGAAATAGAGGGAAAAAATATTTAATCAACATCCAAAAATACTCTCTCCTGTGGATAATTTCACTCAGCCACTTTCCTAAGATACAGTGCGCAAGTAATTACGGAGAACTCTCATCTCCAATAACTAAAAGACTGCCTTCTTAAAAAAAGAGGTCTCTCAATCCTGCAGACAAATTGGGGGATACATGTGCATCTGAAAAGACTTTTGTGTAAATTCCCTACTCTTCTCATCAAATATCCACTTACATATATATTAACATAAGAAACCACTATGTAATAGAAGCATAATAGAATCTTTTTGCTATTGATTCAGGAAAGAGGCTCTTAAATTCAACTTTTATCACGTGCTGGAATATAAATGAACGATACCCAATCAGTAAAATCTCTTGTACTTATAGTGGCAACGCAAACAAGTATGTCTTTGATCTGGCCTTATATAATCAGTGAGTACAAGACCGAGAGGAACTTGTGTCTCTTTATTCTGGCCAAGGCATACTTATTAATTGAATCCACTTTTTTTTAATGACGTAAGTTTTCTGCTCAAAAACTTCATATAATCGTTGAAATGAACTTCCCAAAAGATACATATTAGATTGAGAATAATAGAAGACCCAACTATATGTAACCCATGTCACAGATTGTAAGGTCCAAAAGAAGATGGTTCTACTAGAAAAAAAGTAACATATACTTTTGGGAATATCTTATGCTAGGATAAACCCACAAAATAATCTCTACATTACTTTGCTGCTATTCTCCTTTTGCATGTCATTCAATTTATTTTTTATTTTATTTGTTTATATATTCCAGAGGGGGTTAAGGGTTTTACTTAGATTGACTACTTATGCTTGAATGGAGGAACCAGTGAGATGATGATTTCATCATAACCGCCAAACTGCAAGCAAATTGTAGACAATCCCAACATGAGAAGCATAGCCAGAGGAGAACAGTCTCATGTTTTGTTAGACTGCAATCGTGGTTACAATTCTTATGACTGAACCAACTGCAATATCGGGAGAGTTAGTTATTAAAAAATGTAGTAGATCTCAAGGTAATTACGCATTTATTCTTATATAAAAATAAAGTTAGGTTCAACTGATAGAAAGCTTAAAATACACTTATTGTCAATTTCCTTACTACTGTTTTCAAGTGCCAGATACACTTGTTCTGTTGTCTCTGAATCTAAGGGTCAGTCTGGTTAAACACCTAGGGCAAAGCTTGCGTCTCAACCTGCTTCTCTGCATAAAAAGCATTGAAGACAGCTCCAGGCGTTAACTTCTTTTGCTATGTATTATCAACACGGCCTAGTAATAGAATTTAATCACTGCTAATTCAAAATAAACTGTCCAATCAGCCCTCTGTGGCAAGATTAATAATAGGCAACAAATTTATATGATACTGCACAAAGATACCTGAAATTTATGAAACCCTTGCACTTTTCCTATTATATACTAATAAGTTTTACTGCAAGTTCAAAATTGAGCAAACTCCATACTAAATTACAGAGAAACTAGTCACAGATATACTGCTACTAGTAAAACTTGCACAAATACACTAAGAATAGCAGCAGCAATGGATTTACACAAAGATCTTGACTCCAAAAATAAATTAGTTTGTGAACATAATAGGGAATTGATTTCATTTTGATTCCTGAAAACATCTAAAGGAATTATTCAACATATGAAACGACCCCTCTCCTTTCCCCTCCGTTTATCAGTTCTTTTCAGGAAAAAGAGGAAAAAAGAACTTAATAACATGACAAACATTAAAAAAATGAACAAAATGCAGGATACTTTAGACAGCATCAGTCAACTGCTGTCCAAAAAATTATCCTCAACATAAACTCTGCCTCGCGTAATTTTTAAGCACTGTCTTTCAAAATACCAAAACGTGGTGATAAGGCAAAATAGGGCTGCTGTGCCAATTGAAATAGTAATCTACATACATGTGCTGATAGTTTAGGATAACTCACCTGTTGATGATGCAACACCTGAAAGACTTCCACAAGCGAGACTGACAAGGACAGTAGAGTCGTTGGGTCTGCATCAGTATTATGTAAATTAATATTAAATCAGTGTGCATATGTTTGACCAAAACAGAGAGAGGAGGAGAAAATGCATTATATAGCTTTTGCAATGAGAACTAAGGAATTAATTAAAAAATAATTACCTATGTGAGAGCCAATAAAATCTCATTGTATCATATACAGAGAAACTAATGGCCAAGTTGGGACCAACACCCTGCATTAGTGGCTTAAATTAAAACTACATACAAATAATGATAATCACAAGTCAGATTGCATTTACAACTAATAAATACCAACAACGTTGCTCCAAGTCCTTTATAGAGGCCGAACACCCCTTCTTCTTTGCTGATGGTACGTAAAGTATGCCCTATGCCTCTATAGTAGATTACATTTGTCTGAAAAAGGAAGAACACAATTCAAGTAGCTTCAGAAATGAATGAATGCTTATTTCCACAGAAATGAAGATTAAAGCAAAAACCTGCATTATTTGTACTACCTGAGCAGCCAGACGAGTCCTCACAAGATCCAATGGGTAAGTAAGAGAGGCAGCAGTTATTCCAGCTAGACCACCACTAAAGAGTCGTATGCCAAGGTCTGTACTTATGTTTTCGTTACTATTTTCAATCCCCAAAATAATTTGTAGTAACTGCAAAGTTAAATTATATCCGATTCAATGACAGCAAGATAAGAGGAAAACCCATGAATGCAAACATTAGTATGTATGAAGAGAATCCTCAACAGAAAGGTTGTACCAACATTCTTGTAGCGTTCGAAAGCATAAAAACTGATGGAAGAATAAGGAAGACGGTGAGCAATAGTCACCAAATTTCCCTTCCACAAAGCACGAACTCCTTCTTCTGAGATAATACGTGAAGCCTCCCGCCATATGCAAGCCTTTCTCATGTTAGCAACATCACAATGCATGCCTTGCACCTGCAGAAACAGATTGATATTATTATATCACAAGGTTTGGAACTGACGAAATAACAGTATTTTAATTAATTACGTTGTCCTTTTTTACAGTATGCTACGTATTTCCAATGCATTGCTTTTCAAGTGTACAGCTTTGGCCATGAGAGTGAGAAGGAGCCTTGTCACTAGGCTATCAATGAATCTTCTCCATTCGTCCTTTCAACCACACTTGAAACAACTATTATCACAATTACTAACTGGCATCTTACTGATAGGCTCTAGAAAGAAGATGAACTGTAATAGTAGCCCCCCCCCCCAAACTTATATAGAAACCATATGTTTCCTATACAATGAATCCCTAGTTTACAATGCATTATAAACCATTTCTGACTATACGCCTAAAGGCAGACGATATAAGATTTAAAAAAAGCCAAATTTGCAAATTACGAATAGAATTCGTAAACAGCATAGGCTCTAGCTATACCACTATGTTCAAATTTTACAAATTTAACATCTTTATAAACCTAATTACACATTCAACTCTACACAAAACACTAATTTTCAATTCAAAGTTGAAGAATATCAAATTCAAACTAAAATTAAATAATAAATAATATTGCAAATAGAGTTGAGAAATGAACCTGAAAGAGGATAGTAAGGCGAGCGAGAGGAGCCGTACAGGTCTTACTAACAACGCCGGCGACACCTCCGGCGAGAAGCTGCGAAATCGTACCGATCTGAGATTGATGATGATGCATCGCTCGTCGTTGCTGCTGTTGCGGAGACACAATCTTGTGCGCCGCAGCAGCGCCAGCGCCGTCGGCGGCTAGGCCGCCGTGGCCGGAATTAAGAACGGTAGCTTCCGTTTGCATTTGTAATATTGAGAATATCGAGAATTGTGCGTTGCGTGGTTTCAACAAGAAGAGGATTAGAAAAGAAAGCAAGTCGGTTAAGAGGATGGTAGAGTGTATACATACATTTGGGTATAATTATACTCACACGCGAGTAAGTAAGTATATGTGGTAAGAATATTCTGCGGAGATTGGCACGGGTGGACTTTCCCCTTTTTTTTTCTTTTTTTTTTAAAATTCGAGTATTTTTTGACAAATTTGAATTAAAAAAATTATTTAATAAACTTGTCATGTTTAATTTAATTTAATTCAGTTGGATAAGAAAAATGGAAATGTTGAATTCCATAAGGGCATACTTAATATAATTAATATTTAAAACATAAAAAATTGAATTATTTAAACAAAATATAGTTAGAAATTTGATAAATTCTACCCCACTCAATTTTAACAAATAATATGAAGTCAAATTTGATAAAGCATATTTTATTAGTAAAATTCGTCGAGTATGATTAGTTGAAAAAATGTGGGAATTCAAATTAGAGAAGGTAAAAAAAATATATACCTAGAGGTAAAAGTAAAAACTTTTAAGATAGTGTGTTGTTATGTTTTTATAAGAAGAAGATACTCATTTATGTTAAGTTTGTAATAAAATGCTAAAAGAAAAAGTATTCATTTTAGTGGAGTATTTATTAAAGGAATAAACTTAAGGATTTTCCAAGTTGCCAAAACATTCACATTGGTTCCTAGTCCTTGCTGCAACTTGCCCAACTTGCTTATGTGTACATACTCTTAGGTGTGACTTGTGAGACGGCACAACACCACATTTTGGTCATTTAACAGGAGGATGAGACTCTGCGCGCAGAAGTATTAAGTAGATGTTTTGCACCCATAGATGAATAGAGTATCAAATACCTAAACCAAGCATTCTCCTTTAAGCTTCGTCGTACAAAATTTGGGAAACCTCAATTGGCGAATGTCAGCAACACAAGGCAAGCAGATGTTTTGCTGATAACAGTATAATGTGTGTGTAGTTTAGCTCCTGTCTGGGGAAAACGAATATGCCTAAACTTTCTTTTATCTCCTGGACATGTTTTTAAGGATAACTTCTTATTACCATATGCATGCTTATCTCATTTGATTTTCGACATGCAATTCTTGTTCCAGGTTCCATGATCGGACGACCTGTTTGGTTCAGTTATAACTATCTATATGATTCAGGAACCAGGAGTACAAGAAACTCTGCACAACGAATACGCATCGCTGTTTTTTTATCTCCTGGACCTTTTAATATGAACAACTTCTCACCGTGTGCCCTCTCTTGTTATTCCTTAGTGGAGTCCCTAGCACCTCCTAATTTTCATTGCATTATCTTACCCAGCATTGCAAAAGTTTGGACTTTATCCGACCAAAAATAACGTCATTCCAGAAGTTTCTGTTGCTCCATTGATATAAAAATAAAGTTGTTGACCAAGTTCGAGCTCACAGAGAATTCAAGCCACATGTCGCAGTATTATTTTGAAACTGCGACCAAATAATCTAACAAATCTCTAGCACCATAGAGCTTGATTAGTTGTATTGTATCCCTAACACCCTAAAATTTTAATTATATAAATATAGAACCTCAATAATGTTAAATTATATAAATTTGGCGGAGTCCAAAGCAATGGATTTGCATTACTCCAATAAATGTGTGAGATGTTGAGAGAGAGAGAGAGAGAACAAATTGATGATCCACGCATCAAATGAGGTTTTAGAATATTTTTTTCAAATTCGAAATGGACACACAAATTCCTAATAATTTAGAAAGTAGGAGTGTAGTTTTTGTTTTTGTTTTTTATGTTGGAGTTGAAGGTTTGCTCCGTAAACGAGTACACCGTAAGGTTTCAATGTTTTTGTACAAATTAAAGGCACAACATTACTGAATACTGATCAAGAATCATTTGTTCAACATACGCTTTACTAGAGTGAAGTATAACAGTATTAGTATTTATGTTTGTAACAAAATTGGGGAAATGAGGCTTCAAGAGAGCAAGTGCTAAACAAAGATGCGAGTTGTGCAGAAACATATGAGTACAAAAATAACATTTGAATTTTTGAATTATGACTATAAAAAATAGTTGAATGGGGGATCTGGGATGATCTGTAGTTATACGTGCTTTTACCACAATCAAAAATTTAATACATTGAGTACGGCAGTGACATATTAAAAAATAAAAATAATTATACATTACATATTGGATTATTGTCACAGCATCTCTAAGATATGTAAATTTGTTAACTAAAATGGTCTTCTAGAATTATTATATAAAAAATTAGTTAAAAGGGGGGACATTCACTCTAATGATATTATCAATAACAATCATCGTGTAAAGTTATACATAAAAGGTTTATTGGTTCCACAAATATAGAAGAATAAATATGATTATTTATAAGATTGGATTGCATTAATTTTTAGATATCCTCTAAAAAGTAACACGCAGATGCCCACGTATGTGTTACGTAGATAATTTGGCTAATAAGATGCTCTCATGGGCCCTGAGTTATAGGCAAACAATAGGTATGTATAGGCTCCCGTCCCAAATTTTCGAATTCTCTGTATATAAATTATAAAAAATATATAAAGTATTATATAATAAGCCTCAAAAATCAATTTTTTCTAAGGTCTCGTGAATCTGAGGATGACCACTAATTATTGTGTCATTAATAATAAACAAACAAATTTGTACAAAAGTGGAAGTCATGAATATTAAAATGGTTTAATTAACAAAATAGTAATATCATATTAATAAATATAAATGAATGAAATTAAAGTAAATAAAAATATTATACGTGGGGTGAGCTATTCAGCTGTTATAAATAAAATAGATATTTCACGTATATTATATATAGAAAAAAAATGTTCTTAGGACAGGAAACATACTTAAAATTATAAAGATTTTATATATAAATATTAATGATAATTTTATAAATTTAAAGTTCAATTATTTCATATACAATTTTACCCTTATTCCTTTGTATTGTTATATATATATAGTCCAGTTTTAGGCAAACCAGGCTTATCGAGAGATCGAAGAGATCATGATCAAGACCGTTCATTATTTATAATTATAAAAAAATAATAAATACAAACATTGTAATTACACATGGTTATTAATGGCATGTAATATATATTCAAATGTTTTATACCATATGTATTTTCCAATATACATAAACAATGATTTACAGTATTTTTAAATTTTTGGAAAAAAATTAATTAAAGTAAATTACTAATTAGGTAAGAAATAAAATCATAACAATTTCAATTTTAGTAAGTATACAAACACATCAAAAAAACTTTAATATTATAATATTAAATATTAGTGAACACATTAAACAACTTTAATGAGTTTAATGTGTTCACTAATATTTAATATTATAATATTAAGATCTTTAAGGTGTTCACTAAAAATTTTTAAGGTGTTCATTAATATTTAATATTATAATATTAAAATTCCTTAAATTGTTCACTATTATTTAATATTATATTATTAAATACTTTAAGGTGTTCACTAAAATTCTTTAATTGTTAACTAATATTTAATATTATCATATTTAAGATTTAACATTTAATTGTTAACTAATATTTAATATTATCATATTTAATATTATAATATTAAAATTCTTTGAGGTGTTCACTAATATTTCGATAATATTTTATATTAAAAGTTATTTAATGTTAAATATTAGAGAACACCTTAAAGAACTTTAATGAACTTTAATATTATAATATTAAACATTGAACACATTAAAGAATTTTAATATTATAATATTAAATATTAGTGAATATCGCAAAAAACTTTAATATTGTAATTTAATATTACTAATATTGTAATATTAGTAACCTTAAAGATTTCTATTCGATTCCCTTAATTAATTAATAAATAAAATTTTGTTCTATATCAGAAAATTCATATTTTATATGTGAATGCATTGATTAAGATTCTTTAAAGTGTTGTGTAAATTATATTTTTTAAATTAATATTATAATTACTTAAGTGAACATTTTAATGAATTTTAGCTTAATATTGAATTTTAAAAAAAAGGAAACATTTAATTGAATCTTAATATATTTAAATATTTTATATTAAGAGGGGTGTAACATATAACATTTTTTTATTTTATATTATATTATTATTTTAATTCTTAAATATGTTATCCAGTAAATAAACTATTATAGAAAGATGATTGAATATAATAGTACCAAACAATCGAAAAGTAGAACACAAGTATATAAAAGAAATATTGTTTGTATTAATTTTAACAAACTTAATACAAAATTCTCTCAAAAAAATCAATGTTCTTAGGTTATAAAAAATATATGTATTGAACGATAGAGTAAACTTATTCATGTGTTTATATAGTACATAACTACTTATACAATTTCCATCATTATCTTTGAAATAGATAGCTTCAAGAAGGTAATTATCATTCACACAAAAACTTCCTTTTCTATTTTCAATCAAGTCTTGATTTGTCGAATACCAAATGTCAAACTCTAATCAACTTAGACTCAATTTCTCTGTAAACTCTGATTGCTATTATCTGACAGCATCCTTTCTTCATATCTAATAATATTCTTATAATAAAAATATATTCGAAATAAAAATTATTTAATATTACTAATATTGTAATATTAGTGAACACCTTAAAGAGTTCTTCATAGAGTTTTGTTTGGTTCACCTAAGTAATCAATAGAGTTTTGTACAGAGGTTTGTATATATTGTGATATTTTATATGTGAATGTATTCATTAAGATTCTTTAAAGTGTTGTGCAAATTATATACTTTAAATTAATATTATCATTATTTAAGTGAACATTTTAATAAATTTTAGCTTAATCTTGGATTTAAAAAAAAAAGAAACATTTAATTGAATCTTAATATATTTGAATATTTTATATTAAGAGGGGGTGTGACATATATCATTATTTTATTTTATATTATATTATTATTCTAATTCTTAAATATTCTAATAATAAAAATATATTAGAAATAAAAAATAATTATAATAAAATATTATTAAAAATTATAATAATAACGGTAGTAGTAGTCGTTTCAAAATAAAAATCAGTAGTAGTAGTAGTAATAATAATAATAATAGTAATATAAAATTAAAACTAATAAATTAAGTTTCATACAATATATATTTTTACAAGGGATTCTTATAAATAGTAGACTAGGGCTGAGCAAAAAATAACCAAATCGATCGGACCGAACCGAACCGACCAAACCGTTTTTTACGATTTTTTAAGCGATTTGGTTTGATTTAGGTTTGATTTAAATATAAACCGGTATTTTCCGGTTCGGTCTGGTTTTCATTTCTAAACTGATCATTAAAACCGAACCGGATCGCTACAAATATATTATATATATATATATATTATAATATAAATTTGTTTTGCATTTACCTATATTTGTCTTATATATATATAATTTTGTTTTGCATAATATTTCTTCTAGAATTAAGATTGCTAGTATGTTCCTGGAATGCATTTTTTTTTATTTTGCATAATACTAATATGGTCATTTGGGCACATATTAATATTTTAGTAATGTACTAAACTAGTAATGTATGTACTAAAATTGACATACTTTTTGACATTATTGTGTCACTAGATATGATTCAAGAAGGATTTTTTTATGCCTAAAATTATCATATTAAATAGTTTGGTTTGAAATCGTAACCGACCGAATCGAACCGTTTAATTGCAGTCTAGTTCGGCCTGATCCAATATCCAAACAGTCTGGTCCATATTTGAGATATGAAAAAAACGCTGCTAGTGGTCCGGTCCGATTTGACCGTTAAAAACTGACCGGACCGGCCGTTACTCACCCATGTAGTACATTAAAGTGTTGCAGCATACTGACATGTTTTGAGATATTTTCAGCCTACACCAACCAGATTTCAGTCTACACCAACCAACTATATTTACAATATTAAATATTAGAGAACACTTTAAAAAACTTTATTAACGGTAGATGAAATCTCCTAGACAAGTTCTTGCATTCTACATTGAAAAGTTAAAACCATTTTTAGATCCTGTTTGCAAACTATCATATTGCAGTATTCTATGCACAGGAATATGTTTAGACAAGAAGAAAAACAAGTTTGTGCTGACAGAAGTATACTGCCTATTTTTGAGTGAAATCTGCCTTGTTATATTACAAACCTTTGGAAGACTTTCCAGGTATGATTCTGGAATTTCCATCTCAGCCAAGGCCATGTTGTTGATAGCTATAGCAGCTTTCAATATTTGGTTTGCACAATCACGCATGTGGTCCAATTGCTTCCTTGTATCTTCAAGGAGACCGCCTGAGGGAACACGAGGCACAGGAAGCCACCATTTCTCCTCTTGGCGCTGCATAGTTTTGCGAAAGGAGGCTGACAAATCATCATTATAGGCTATGTTCCCTGGTTCAATGTACCAGAACTCTGTGCTACTGAACCTGTCTAAGATTTCCTGTCACAACATAAAAAAGAAAACATATAGCTTTAATTATATAATTGGTTATATGATGCAGAGATAAGGGATTGTGTGACCCTTACAAGGATCATGTTGTCAAGCTTGCGAAGCGCTGGGAGGTCCATATAAAGATCTGCACGTGGTCTACGAGTCATCACCTGCACAATTTGTGGGTCTGTAAATCATTTGTGGTACTTAAACAAGTGAATTGGCTTGCCTTATATCAACACTAATTAACCAAAACATGTCAATTTTTAAGGATTGAAGGTAGGTGTAATCAATTTTAAAGGAATCTGCAAGGTACGGAGGAACTATCCGCAGGTAACAAGGCTGACAGAAGTCTCAGTTTCAAGATAAAAACTAGTTCAAGATTATTTTGGTATACAAAACAAGCCAACTTTTAGTTCTTGTGCATGGAAAGAAATATACCTCAACTTCACTTCCATCTGGTGATCTCTGCCAAGACGGTACAAATTCAACAATGTGATTGCAGACACAAAGAAGACACTCCATCTCTCTTTTCCACATCAATTTCTTCTTACAAGGCAACGGTTCCAATCTCCACAGTTGGCCGAATGTTGTAGCTAAGAAAGGAATTACATTACAAATTTTGCAGAACATTATAGCATTGTTTTACTACTGCATAAAGTAATGTTCTTCTAAAACTAATCTACATAATGCACACACACAAAGAAAGAGTACCGGAAAGATTAGTGATGGCATTAGAAATTGCCAAAGCGGTGCAAACCCCTTTACCACTTCCAGACATGTCTTCACCGAGCATTAGTTTTGCAAATCTTTCTTTCATTTTCTCCATTTCTACCAAATTTAAATACCAAGTATAAAAGGTGAGCTGAAAGATGGTCAGAACAAGAGTAAAGAGCTAAATTTGAATTAACCTGACAAAATGATTCAAATGTTGAATTATATATTGACATTTCACAGACTGCAATTTCCATATGGCAGAAAAAGAAAATGAGAACAAACTTTTTTAATTCAGCCAGATCAGAACTTGATATTCAAAACAGTATATTATAGTCTTCTTACTGAACATGCATTAATACTGTAGCCATTTATTTTGATCCAGCCAATTTATTTATATTTTTTTGGCTCGTGTTGCGCCAAGTAATTAAATAATTCATAGAGCAAGAACTTTATATAATCCTCATGAAAGCACACAGAAATCTCTAATCAAATTAAAAACAAATGTAGATAATCCTTACAGAAAAACTTAATCAATAACCTCGAACTCAACGTAAAGCAAAAAACACTTACCAGGATCTTTCAAACTCGCCTTCTGTATCTTCGAGTTGCTATCAGGCAAATTGATTGCGGTTTCGACCAAGCATTCTTCTGGCAGTTGAGCCTTGCGACTAGGCCAACCAGCTAATAATGCAGCCAATGAACGTTCTTTAGCCTTAGCCTCGCCTGAATTACTCGCTGAACTTGATCTCCTTGAATTTGTACTCGTATCTTTGTACTGGGATATCAATTCACCAGCAGCATCAAATGACTCAAACCTGCATTCTTTCTTACTATTCTCACCTAAAATCTCCATCACTGATTCAAGAAAATGTTTTTCTTTAGAACCAATACGCCGAGTCAAGAAAATGATATAAGGTGACATCGAAATGAAGATAAAAATATAAAGCAAAAAATAAGGTACTTAAAGTTGAAGGTTCCAAGTTCAAATGATTGTGTGTTTTGAATTCAAATTTACGAAACAAACAAGCAAGAATCATTTAAGCTTTAAAGAGGACTGTGATTTTCTCATAATTTTTGTACTGAGTTTGACTTTATTTCAAAATTATGGTTCCAAAGTTGTAATGGAGGTTGTGTTGGCCAGATAGTCAGACACCAACTTCCCTCGCTTTCATTTTCAATAATCTCGACCCTTTCGACTAATATTTTTTCAGACGACTTTTTATAATTTTATCTTAAATTTAATCGCATTTTCCAAAATTTATTATTATACTCATGTGTCCTTCAATATATTATTAGTAAAAGATTTTTAACCCTAAAAATGAGTTTATGTAATTTCTTGAGATTAAGACCTGAATTTAAAAAATAATTTTATACTTATAGCATTATTCATATATTTATTTTATTAATATAAGATGATGAACTCTGTTATCATAAAAATATCTTTCAATTTTCGGAATGAATTAAATATTTGTGTATTTAAATGAATAATTTCATCCACATGCACCACACATGTTATGTTAACAAATTAAAAATTACTAATAAAATGGTGAAGTGGACCCCAATTTGCCAGCCGCCCGGAAAAACCATTTCTCCGGAATCAAGCCAATAATGCCAGCGCTTTGACTTTTAAAGGACGAATCTTTATATATATATACAAAATCGTCCGCCAAGTCTCCCCTTTTTCCCTTAATTTTAAAGGTACCCTTTTCATTTTTTCTCTTTTTTCTTGCATAAACATTCAATTTTTCATATATAATCGATAGATATATGATTCTGTGTATTTGTTTGTGAATTTTGTCATATGGGCAGCCCAGTTTTCGTTCCCTCTTTGTAAATTTTTGATCTTTATTGGTTGATCATGGGTATAATATATAAGTAGTGTTAGATTACATGTTTTGATTTATTTGCTTTTACTATGTTAGATGCTTTGTTTAATTTTTTATGATATGAATTTGTTTAATTGATTGAGAGAATTTTTCCGTGGGATGGACACTAATATGAATAGGTTGAGCTTAAGTTGAATTTCCGGGCTTATGAAAAGATAGAATGCTTGGTTCTTTTGTGTACTTGTTTCATACCTAAACACTGGAACTTTATATAAGAAGGTTGGTTTAACATTAAAGCCATATCGGATAAGTAATTACACATTTTTCTTATCATTTTTATTGAAATTTAATCGATTTTTGTTTTGAAATTGCTTTGCATATGTTCTATTAGGGTTGAAAATAAATTGATATCTCGACGAGTTGAGCTCTTCAGTCATGTGGTTGAACCATTCCGTGCACTACTTCTAGGCTCCAAACTGATGTTTTGGCGTAATTTAGTTCATTATATCATTTTGTTGGGATTCTGTTTCACCTTGTTCCCATATATTATGTGGTTCGAATTTGAGATAGGCATTTAGGCTGTCCACTTCTGAAGTCTATAGGTAATAATCTTTGCAGCTTTTTTGTTGGTTTAGTTTATTTAAATGCACATGTTGCAGGTAATGGATATTAGCAATTAATAGTAAACATTACAAGAACAAGTGAAGGCTTACCACGCCGGTTCACGGCTTATTGGTGTTTATGCGCAAAATATAGCCCATAGCTCCACAGATCAACCTGGTCCTCCATGTGGCCTTTACATGTTCTCGTAAACAGACTTTTGGGTACTGAAGAAGAATATGATCAACAGTCGGATGATAATTATTGGAGTTCGGTTGAATCCTTCTCATTCCGACAATCAGTTATGAGTGGGAACTATGATGCTGCACTCTTGCCTAGATCATATTTTGTGGATGTAAGTATTAATCATTCAATTTTCGTTGTATTTTGCCAATGTTTGTGAATTTGGATTGAGTTTTAGTGCTATAAAGAAACTTTTACAGCGATCAAAATTAAGATATAATTCAAATTACAACTACATTCCTGTAATTTACCTATAGTGCACCACACCTTCAGTTACTTCTGGCTCTGTTCTGCTCTTTAAATTAATCAGTCTATATTTGGATGTAGGTCCCTCACTTGCACCAACTACGCACATGGGATTGCGGTCTCTATTGTGTTTTGATGGCATTGAAAACGCTTGGTATAAAAAACTGTGATATTCAAGAACTGGACAAGTTATGTTGTACCACCAGGTAAATTTTAGTTTGCAAAATTAGGTTGATGTGTTAATTTTCCATAATCTAATTTGCTTCTAATATGATATATTATCCTGTATCTGCCGCTACAAAAAATGTTTGAATCGTTTAAGTTTATGCTGTTCGTTTATGTCTTGATCCCATTGCTCGTTCTCTTTCCTTAACTCGACATTCATTTGGACATCCTACTTCAATCTCACCACATTTATCACTTTTTCTGTGGTGTGGCATTGACAAAATGTCCATTGTGCCAAGCTAGTTATAAAACTTGGGCAATATTAGTTCTACATAAGTGGTGTATAGCTTTCCCGAATATTCCAGTAGGATTTAGCAGCAAAAAAAGAAGAAGAAGAAAATTCCAGTAGGAAATTTACATTATTCTTGTAGTAACTTAGATCAGTTTATAGAAATTTAAGAGAAATTGGAAAACTTGTACACTATGGTGGCATGTTGGTGTTTTGTAGTTCTCTGGAAAAACTCTCATACATATCTAGATGCTCTTGGAAACATGTTTTAGATAAGACCACACAAACTATTATTCAGGGAACTTTGAATGATAGCCAACAATGTTCAGTCAAATACAGTAATACACAACTTACTAGCTTTGAAAAATGATGCTTTATAATTGATGATGAAATTTAATAAATTAATATATGTATGAAGATCTGGATCTTACATAGTTACATGTTGTCTATTGTATGACATTTGCAGTTTTACTATTATAAATCTCTTTCAAAATTATGTGTTTTGTTTTTATTATGTAGTGACATCAACAGATACAAAATCTCAAAAATACATGCATATAGTGCTAACATAGGTTGGTTATCTGTTGATTTATTATTGCAGTATTTGGACCGTTGATCTTGCATATCTGCTACAGAAATTTGCTGTAAACTTTTCATACTTCACTGTAACACTAGGAGCAAATCCAAAGTTTTCTGCAGAGATCTTCTACAAGGTGGCTTCCTATGCTATGAACTGAATGATTTTTATTATTAGTTACCTGTTCCTATACTCAGATTACTCATGTCAGACTTGCATTAGTTGGGTTGTTTTTCTAATTGTGAAAGTGGTAAATCAATAATATCACTTGTTGATTGCATATGTATGTGTTTGTTAGAAATGTGAATTCCTAAGGAATCAAGTGGGAATACAACATGACATCATAATTATTATTAGGGTTGTTATCCTTTTCATACTAAATGGGAATAAGTTAGTTTGAACGATGATAGTCAAATCCCATAATTATTGAGATTGAGATCATTTTAAATAAATTAAATTAGAAAATAAGATCAAATCCCATGATCCTTGGGATGGAGGTTGTTTATCTATTTATATCATGGATTGTACTAAGGATTGGTGTGGAAAATTTATCAGAAAAGTTTTGCGCAAGAGAAGATTTCTCTTGTTGTGCTTATTCCTCCGTCTTTACTCTAACAGTGTTATTGTGTAAAAGCCATTAGTCTTTCAGAATGAGCGTACTTTGGAATGTTATTCTTTGATACACTTTCCAAAAAAAATAAATTAAATTATGCTTTTATTATTGCATGGTTTGATGGGTTTATATATCGTGATTTGGTTCCATGTTGAGTCCCTACAGTATATTAAGGGTCCACGTTTGATGAATGACAAGAATCAGAACAGAACTAGGATCATTCACTTTGCGATAATAAAGAAGATTCGAATATGGAGTAAATTTCCTCATGGTTTCATTTTTATTTGATGAAGCAGACAAGTCAAAAAGGAAAAAAGTAATGCGATATTATGATCATTTAGTGAAAAGAAATCAGTATGTCTATAAGTTAGTGTGCATAGGGTGCTCTAGTGCCACAGCTTTTACTATGCTAGTTTTGACATTTCAATATATGTACTTGACATGAACTTAAAAAAATTTCATTTCTTATAATGTGTCAGTTTTATCTTTGAAAATCATTGAATAGGAACTACCAGACAGAGTTGAGTGCAATTTATGTTTGGACATATTGGTGTACTGTACAGCAATGATTTTGTTCTGTTACGGATATAATTCACATCTTATTGAAATTGAGTATGTGCATAGTAATTTCCACATTCATATTCTGTTCTCATGTCTGTAGGCTGAGTCAGATTTAGCTGCTTGTGCTTTCATCTTGAGATTGACAAAACTCTTAATCTATTTACAAACTTCTTTTGCCAAATGTACATTGAAGTGTTTTTGTTTTTTGAAATTGTATCTTGCAGGAGCAACTGCCAAATGATTCTGCACGAGTAGATACACTATTTCAGAAGGCAATGGATGCTGGAATAAAGATAGAGGTACAGCTTGCTATAGTTTAAAAATATTTGAGTCACATTTAGTAATTTAATAAACGGAGCATGTGCTGGTCATTGATCTTATGTTTCTTGCCTCCAAATATACTGACTTCAGTGCTTACTGCTCAGGTAACAGTTAGTACAGAGTGTGCATCAAGGTGTTGGATTCTGCTAGGTTACTCAAATTCTCTAATATATAGAAATAAGTTATATTGTGATTGACAGGACCTTTCTGGAGCCTGAAACCAGGTTCTCCCTTCTCAGGTTTTTTGTAAAGAGAAACTTGGCTTACCGAGTAAAAAAGGGTAGAAGATAGAATCACAATGGGGTGCTGGCAATAAATATGATCTTTATTCCTAATCATATTCAACGCTAATTGCATCATTTCTATCTATAAGAAGTCTTCAATAGATAGAAGAGGAAGCGATTGAAGAAAGCAGAATTGATTCATACTTTCCTCTCGAAGCACTTTAGGCTCCAGTCATACAGCTGGTGAAAAGGATCAAAAGCCCGTCTTTGTCTTGCTCTGGTTAAGCTAGTATTTCATTGGGTGGTGGGATCTCCTCCTTATTTACTACCTTGGTTGGGAACTGAAATAAAAGCTTAAGCCGGTCACCGGGTAGTCTTAGAAAAACTGTGATTACTAGTGAAGAAGAAAGAATCGATTATAAGCACCACAACTGGCACCTCTTTACCTTCTCCACCTAACCCCAACTTTTTATCACAACTTTCATTATCTTCGTACTATAAATTATAATCATGTAATCATATTATTAGCCAATGGATTAAGCTAGAGTAAACTAGAAATAAATGGATTCAATGATAATGAAAAGAGGTCTGGTCTGACAATCGTAGTTTATAGTTAGCTAATACATTGTATCTTAGCCTATGAATTGACAGGCGTAGACTTTATCAACTCGCCAGTGCCTTGTCTTTCCTCTCTTTATCATTTAACTGTCCCCCATCACTTTCTAAATAATTTCCCCTTGCCTTTCTTATCTACTTGTTGGTCCTCTCTTCCTTGCTTTCTGCTTCTAGTCATCTGTCCAGAGTCCAGACAGTGATAACTACTGACTGTTGTGTAATTGTTAAATGAAAGAAGAATCATTATTAGCCACAGGTCATCATTAAAAATTAGCAGATATTAGAGGAGAACTGTGTATAAATTTTTATCTTCCTACTGGTGCAATCAAGCATCATTCGAAATGTCTTTACCTTGTATATTCCTTACACTTTCCACATTCTAAAAGCACATTCTGTTTTCTACAGTGCAGGTCAATTAGTGGAGAACAGCTTTCTCTTTTAATCTTGTCAGGAAAATATATTGCAATTGCGTTGGTTGACCAATACACATTAAGGTACAGACTTAAGTTTTTTACATGCTTATAGTAAACAAGTCCATTTTATTTTGTATACATATATTTTCTAAATTTATATTAGTGTAATGCAGTGACGGATCTAGGACTTTGTAGCTGTGGGGGCAAATAAATTTTTTGCTGCAACTAATATATAGTAATGATTGAAGGTTAAAAAAAACTGAAAACAAATACATGAAAAGAGAGAATTACATCTATTGAGATTCGAACTTGGCTATGTTAATCAGTTAATGGCAAGTAACAAGGTTTCAATACGGAGAAAATAAGAATTTTTGTATATAAATTGAAGTTTACAATATATATTTTAGAATAGCCGGTTCTTATCTGCAGACTGTGCTGTTGAGTTTCATTTTAGCTTTTACCGTTGCCCATGTCCTTTGTGGTTTTGGAAAATGTGCTCATGTTTGTCTGTATAAGATAAGACTTCTAAAGCATAAAATTATAAGAGCTTAATGGTGTCGAACCCACTTATCCTTCCCAAATTATAACAGCTGCTGACTGAGTTTGTGGCTTGAGAAATATATAAATATATGAAACTCGGTGCTTCCTTCTCTGCAGATCCGTCCCTGGTGTGATGCATAATATTTGTTGTTGCCTACATATAATATTCAAATTTTTATTTGTGTAATATCTTTTATTGTTTTCTATTCAGTCGGTCGTGGCTAGAAGATTGTTGTGTTTCAAGCTTGTGCAATGGAAGCTTTAGTTACACTGGTATGTAGTTTCATCTCCTATTTTCTCTTCACATAGAAGGAATTTAGAAAAAGAACAATCATTGTGCTTGCTTATATACAGATAAATTACTTCTGTGGTAGATGAAGTGTGATTCTTGTTCCCTCGTCAATTTAAGAATTTAAACAGTTAATAATGATTGTAAACGAGAAACCAATTACTTCAAGGCCTTATTCTATTGTATTGTTAAAGATATTTATATAATTCGGAAATGCAAACAGAAAAAGGAAATTTAATTTATTATTAGGTTTTTATTGTATTAATAAGGAAATATTTGATTTTTGCCGAACAAGATCTGTATTATTATTAGGAATATTTAAGGTTATATTTAGTTATCTTAGTTCCCAGACTCGGTTAGGTTTTGTTTTCTATATAAGTAACGTAATCCCCCCCCTTGATGAAGGAGCTGAAGTAATTCGATTTATTAGTAGTGAGAATCTCTATGTTGTCATGGGTTGCGGTCTATCATGTTGAAAAATCCCGGGGTACTGGTTCTTGTGCAGTGAGTAGTCCTAGTTCTATCTTATTATTGGTCTGATCTTGTAAAATATTCTTCTTGTTTCTTGGCTGCATCAATGTTGTCGAATAAACTTCTCTTTCCTTTCATAAACATGCAAGAAGAATTAGCTTGTTTAAAATTAATATCAAATTTTCATTGCCATAATTATTAAGTAAGGATTAGTAAGAAATAAGTATCCATTCTGACTGTGCATGTGGCCTTTACTCTCAAATACTTTACAATATTAAAGATGATGAACACATATTACTTATAAAATATGTAGGAGGATAATATTATGTGTTATGATGTTACATTTGATGAACATGAGATTTAATGAACGGAGATTTCCAAATATTATCCGACTTCATAATTGATCCCCTGGAACAAACATAGCGTAGTGTAGGTACTGTTTGCCAGGTCTATATCATTGGCTGTGTAGAACAATGGAGTTTCTACTAAACTTGGAACATGGGAGTGTCTCGCTTGTGTTAAGCAGCTACTGGATCATAATCCTTAGATATACTTTATCATGTCGGTGTTAATATGGCTCAAACATTGTTTCGACTTGACAAATAAATATGCAGTCTAGCTGTTTTCTAGGTGAATTTTTTCTGATATGATACATATTTGATGACTGATTATTATCTTGTATTACAATTATTTCTTTCTGAACTTTTCCAATTATTTTATCATGTTACTTATTTCTTTGCCTTGAAGTGTTCTCGTGCAAGTTGATACTATTCTCATTCACTCTGCAAATGTATCACTACTAAAGGGAAGAATGGATTCTTTCACAGGTCACTATGTTGTAATTTCTGGCTACGATGCTGCTACAGATGAGTTTGAGATTCGAGATCCAGCCAGTTCTAGGTACTCATACTGTCCACTTTTCATAATGAAAATTATAACCTGCTTTGTTGTGTTATGGACTGTTGTTTGCGCACTAGCTTCCTTGTAAGTGTAGGTGGATACCTGGAGCTCCTAGTACCAAGAGAGAGTGGTCTTATAAATGGGATGAATTTACCCAAAGAAATAAAAATCAAACCATATTCATCTTAATTTTCTTCGTTCTGGCTTGAAATATTTGTGGGGTCGATTTAAATGGTAGGTGAATTCCCATATTGATTGGATGTCTCCATATGCATAATTGTCTGGAAAAAGCCTCTACATAAATCAACGTGCTTGCGGCTAATAAGAAAACTCGCATATGCTTGCATTTCTTTGTTGTATGCCTCTACTGTTGAGTGTTAACTTCCTTACTCTGACATCAGTTGAGAACACCCATTGTCCTATCAAAGTTAAAGTATTTTGTAAAATCACATTGTGTATGTCATAATGGAAAACATTATAAAACTACATATCCGAAAGTGCACATTTTATTCAATACAACTTGAATGACAAGTGGCTGAACCTTTGGTTATATATTTAGACTAGGTAGTATACTGTATATTGGGTAGGTATATTTGGTTAAATGAACTATGTAATCAGAGAGAATTTAACATTTCACTTCGCAGATTATAGAAATCAGTACACTGCATTTTAACAGAAAGATGGTATCTAAGATACTACGTGATGTTATGAAATATTTTTTTAGCTGCATGTTTGATAGTATGTGCATAAAAGTAACTGTGTTGCCAGTATGTAGCTTATGGCCTCTACATAGTTGCATAAGCTATATCATTATGTGCAGGAAACATGAGAGGATCACATCAAGATGCCTGGAAAAAGCACGCAAATCATTTGGTACTGATGAGGATCTGCTATTGGTAATCTATCTGTACTCATTAGTCGCCATCTCTGAATTCAGATAGGTTTGGTACTTTGGTCACCAATGTCAAATTTGATCGCTGCAAATTTTTGGGATACATTTTCTCCTTCCATTCATAGCAACAAAGTATATAAATTGGTAGTGCCTATGCTTGGCACGTCACCACTCCTTAATGTTAAAGCAGCTCGTCTCAACATTCTACATTCTTGAGACTAGAAACATAGGAAACCCCAGAAGAATGGAGGCTACTATTATTATTCTTTCTTTTAAACTGCTGTGTTTTTGTTTTCAGAATACAAAAAGTATGCTAAAAGCTAATAGAAAATGAAGGATAACATTTTTTCATATCGATTATACTAGGAAAATGTTCAATCAAACGCTCTAACTATTTGAATTTTATGTGCAGATATCCTTAGCAAAGCCAAAGAATCAGTAGCAGGCCTGAAGCGTAGCGTCTCCACAAAGTATCAATAATTACCATCCCTTTCTGTTGCAGCACCAGCAAATCACAAGTTACGCGATCTATACTTGTAAACCGAATTTTAATGACCGGTTGTTGTCTCGCGTACGACTCTCAACATAGTATGTATTACATTTACAGAGGTGCTTTACAGACAATTATGTCATAGATAAAAGTTAAATGAAGCAAATAAATACTAGTAACAGAGTGGATTCAGTAGTTCATTTCAATGTTTCTTGATAAACCTAAATGTTAAATGGTAGAATGTTTGTTCTGGCGTACAATGCCATGTGTTCGATAGGAGAATTTGGATACAAATTATACACACACTAACCCAAACCTTTGATACAAGTTTAAGATTTAAATTATAGGATAGTAACATGTATAATTTGTATACGAACAAACCCATCGTGGAATCACATGACAAAGTCAATCACGTAGATCAATTACTTCTTCCTTAAAAAAATTAAAACGGGGCACGATTAAATAGCTTATTTCGTAAAGAATTTATTCTGTACATTTGGATGGTTCGCTTTCGATTTATCTCTATATTTCTTAGAATAAATATTTTAATATAAATCTACTTAAATGTCAAAATGAAATATAGTAGTAAAATAGTGGTGCACGTCTATAAATTTAAAGATGTAGCTAGAGAATAAAATGACAAGTTACGGGGGTGTTTGACTTAGCTTATAAGTAATAAATTATTTTTTTTAAAAAAATATTTTCATATTTTTTTTTGAAAATTAATATTTATTTTAGAATTTTAGACCAAATTTTATTTTCAAATTTGAAAATAAGTTACTTATTTTCAGAAAAAGTATATATATACCAATTTTTTCAGCTTATAAGCTGCTTATAATTTAAGCCAAATGGGGCCATGATTTATGAAGTCGAAAGCTTAAACGTGTGAGCATGATGCCCAGCTTGGATGTAGCCTGCAGGCATGTGAATCCACTGCTATGTATTGCGTCTCATTTTAATGGACTTATTTGACTTTTACATTATATTAAAAAAAAAAAATTTTATTTCTATTTTAATTATAATACTCTTTCATTAATATATAGGTATAAAATAGGAGTTTTAACCTTGAATAATATAAATAATATATTACTAATGCATAATAGAGAACAGATAAATAATAGAAACTCATCCGACCAAATAAAACGGGAGAGAGGAGTAATTGTTATGCATGTTCTGTTCTGTGCTCATACTTGCCGCGTGACTTTTTAATAGAAAACACAGACCCCTGGTCAACGTGTGGGTATATATAATGACTCGTGAAGGTCGTTTGTTTCTTTTTATTTTGGAAAAACAAGTATTTATTTATAATATATACATATTGTACTTTTTTTCTAAAAAGTAAATTAATATTTTTAAAAAGTAAACTAAGACAAATAGAACCATATTTATTTTAACTTATTAGTAACTAAACATATAGGCGTGTTTTAATAATAATATTTTAAAAATGAAATATAAAATTAAAAAAATGAAATATATTGTTTTTAAATTTAAGGAACAAAACGCCCTCAGGACATATGATCATTACTGAGAAGTCACAAGGAGCATTCTAAATTTTATGCCGCCACTTGAGTCGAAAAGAATGGGTCGGAAGAGAAGCAAGGAATATAATAAAGCAAAAATGAAACGCAAATGGTGTGGGATGATGGTAGAAAGATACGTGTAATGGATAGAGACAAAATGCAGATGTGAGTTCAAATTTAGAAAGACGAGAAAGCGAAAGAGACATGTCTGGTCTGGTTGGCGGGAAAACCAAATACTAGTGCTGTAAATAATATGCGATGGGAGGACATGACATAGATGCCCCTCTGTCATTTCAGTTTCTTTCTAGCATGGGGTCACTCGTGAATATTCACGTAGAGTGAGGGAATAATTTTGTTAAGTTTATCATTTTTTTATAATAATAATAATATATATATGATATTGATAAATATAATACATAAATTGTAGTTCGTGAAGGATAGAGTTGCGTATTCTAATTTATGTTTCAAGTAGTAACTTACAAGTTACTAGAACAAAATGGAGGTGGGTTTAGATCCGAACCGGTTTGGGGGTTATTGAGTGGCTAGATTTTGAAAGTGGGGATGATATAACCGCCGTTTGGAGTAAAAAAGTGGGATAAGGACACAGAAAAAGATGATGATGAGTAAGAGTAGCAGGTGGTCAGAGTCTCAAGGAAAAGGACGGAATGGCGGTAAAAGCATGCGGCGTTTGCAGTTAATACTACTTGTCAAACTGCCCTCTTTCTGCTACACAGATTCAGATTCTTCGTATCTTTACCCCATCTTTCTTCTGCCTCTTTCATTATCTGAATCTAATATCTTAATACCATGCTACAGTACAACCTCCATAAACATGTACAGGATCAACAAATAAACTTATCGAATAAATAATTTTTTCCGATCCAAAATAACAGAGAGACAGTGTATTTGTATTTTACAAAGCAATCCTAATTTTTCGGCTCTGAACGCATACATTTATCCAGATTTAACTATACTGTTTTGAAATATATATATATATATATATATATATATTATTTTACTCGTAACATTTGAGGCATGTACTTAGGTGTTGTGATTGAATATTATAATTATTATTTTTAGTTAATATTTCTTGTAACTAAAATTTTAAATAGTATATTCTATTTAATAAAATAAATTTAAAAATAATAATTTTTATTATACAATAAAAATACATGTAAAAAATTAAAATAACATATATTTGAAATGGAAAAAATATCATTTTTATATTTTATAATATTATCTAAAGTTATATTTAATTTTTTAGTGAAGGGAAGAAAATGATATATTGATTTAATCAATATTTTATATTAGAAAAGTAATTCATAATTTGTGCATTGATTTAATTAAATATATATTAGACAATAATAATCTATATAAGCTCGTTTCCACCTAATTATTAGGCTCATTTTTTTACCATTATAAAAAATTAAAAAAGGGAAAGGGAGTATAATGCAGAAAAAAAGAGTTGGTTGAAACATTCTCCATTCTCCACTCCCTTTGTGTAAAAAAACCTAGTGGGACCCACCAAAACCCCTAGGAGGAAAATAGGAGGTCTTTATTAAATCTTCACTGAGCAGCAAACAGTCAGAAAGTCACACACTTCATCTTCTTCTCCTTTTCTCTCTCTCTCTCCCCAAGTATTCAAATCTCCCCTCCCCCTCTTTCTCTCTGTGTTCTTTCTTCCAATAAAATTCTGGAAAAAATGGTGGAAAGGGGTCATAACCAAACTGGATATTCACATCCCTCGGAGTTGCTCACTGACCCGCACCCCACTCAAACTTCCGACAATCACCAGCTCCCAACTGAGTTTCCTTACGATTTTGCCTCGTTTACTTTCCCCACTCAGGAAGACGAGGAGGACGATTTCTTTACTGGTTTGACTCGCCAGTTCGCCCTCACTACTCTCCTTGATTCCAACAAACTCCAATATGCTGCTACTCAGGTACACTCTTCTTTTCTCTCTCCCCTGTCTATCCCTCTCCCACATTTGTATTAACTGATTTTGAATGTTTTTATTTGTTTTAGACTCAGAAAAAGTGGGGTATGTCAAGTTCACCACAGTCAATCCTGAGGCCAGTGTTTAGCAACGGCAGCAGCCCAACTGGGCCTTTCCAGGGTCCATCTTCTCCAACAAGCCCCTTTGCTCCAAATGACCACTCTTGGAGTCTTATTTGTGAAGCTGCTGGACAAGTCAACATGGGGAACAAGTTAAAGAACCACTCAACCCTTACCAACACTGGACTTGCCCTGCACCTTCACAACCAGGCTTGCCCTACCCCTTCATTGTGTAACTACCCTCATGAACCTCTCCTCTACAATGACAACCGAGTATGCATTTAACATATTCTACTTTACATGTACATGCTAATGTTTCTATGTTGGACATGCTATGGAGTTTATTAATTGGGTTCCTTTTTATTCTAGTTAAAGAAAAATTATGGATCTATATGGGCTGGGCCACAAGCATGTCAAAAGGGTCCTCGATTTGGGAATACAAATGGCTGTAGCTTAGTTGAAAATGTGAGGTGTGCAAACCCTCAAGGCCTGTTTAATGTGAATAGATTTAAGGGGGACAACAGTTTATTATTTTCCGGTGGTCGGAAAAATATTCCCGGCGGTGTGAAGACGAAATGTGCTGGGACCGGTGTGTTTTTACCTCGCAGGTGCCCTGACGACCCACTTGATTCTCGTCTTAAATCAGGTATATAAATTCAACTGCTGTAATTTATTTGGAAAGCAAATTTTACATGTTAGATGGGGCCAGAGTGATCTTTGTTTCTGGGGCATTGGGATGTTTGGAGTTTACAGTTGGATACCATTATCTTGGTTACCCAACAGGGTTATTAAGTGCTTTATTGTCTGTTGTGCCCTCTAGATACTTGCTCTGTTTTCTATACCTGCAATGCTTCCCTACATTTTTACTATCGGGAACTGTGTCTTATGTTAATCCAGCTGTTTTTATTTTTTTCTTTACACTTGTTTTTTCTTTAAAATATTGCTCACTAATTTTTTTTTTAAATGACTAAAACAAAATTGTAATTACCTTGTTCTAGGTTGTCCACAGGCCCTTCCTCAGCAAAAGGTAGCTCAAGCTATGTACATGGATTATGATGGCTTTTTGAACAGTGTCACCCCTACTCATGGTAAGTTTTAATTGTCACTAATTCGAAATATGTTTTCTGGTCTTGTGTTTTGTATATATAACTCTGATAAATTAAAAATCTCGAATGTTTATTTATTTGTGGTTTATTGCAAATATACGAATTTATGCATGTCATGTGTTGGGAGTGCAGATGTGATGGTTATGCGTAGAAATGCAGTATTGGCACAGCAGTGGCGCAGTAGGGTGAAAATGATGGCAGCAGCCAATAAGGCAATGAATTATGAGATGCATCTCCCACAGGAGTGGTCTTACTGATGAAAGTAGCTAGCAGTAATTTGTAATGAATGTAGGTGTAGTTGAACAAGGTAGATATATATAATTAATAATAATAATATACTAGTAGTGTGTATGGTATAAATTTCATTCTCTGGACCAAAAGTAATGAAGACAAGTGAAGTGTAATAAGAGGGGATCCATTCAAGTGGTGGAATGTAAGAAGTGTTTGTTTTTGTGTGTTAGACTGATGCAAACTATGAAGAGATGATCAAAGGGTAATGTGAAAGATATATCATAATGATGAGGATGTGGAAGGTTGCTAGCAAATCAGTAGTAGTTTCTTTGTTGTCAGTTGGTCTAGTAATGTAGTTTTAGGTTATGTTTTTTAGTTGGTGCCGAAGGTTGTAAGCTAAAATACCCTTAATACCCCTCTTTATGTTTAAATGTTACATGTACCTTTGCTTTATCCTTTACTAATATACTCCCTCCGTCCCACCCAATTGTTATCACTTTTTTTTCACTTTCTGGCACGCATTTTAAGGTGAATTTTAAGGATAGTTCCATAACTTATTTTTAAAATTTTCTTTTTTTGTATAAAAATAGGATTGTTCTATTTTTATACAAAAAAGGAAAATTTCAAAAATAAATTATGGAACTATCCTTAAAATTCACCTTAAAATGCGTGCCAGACACCCCATTTTGAAATGATAACAACTCAACGGGACGGAGGGAGTATATGTTACGTTGTGTTGGTTATGACTTTTCTTAACCTGTTGTCTGTTGATGCACACAAATTTCTTATTTATGTTACATATTTTATACAGTAATTTTTACTCCACAAATTTGTTCAATTGTTGTTTTGATATTCACATGTATTAATATAAATTTTGGTAAGGTTTGGTATTTGTACGAGGTGTTGAAAAAAAATTGGTATGTATTAATTATTTATTATAATTTGCAAACCGATTAAAGTCGATTATATATTTTTCCAAACGTTCAAAAACTGACAAGCTACTACTGGTATTGTGTAAAGGACCATACCACCAATTTACGAACTGATGTGCTGGCCTCATCCTCTATTACAAAGTCAAGTCATTACTCTAATTAATTAATTAATGTCATTTTATTTAAATTTTTTTTTTTCAATATAATCTTAAAAGAGTACATACGTGCACTCCAATGTATTTATGAAAGGTATTTCTATTTTTTATTAGATTTTATTTTAATCTCAGGTACTAACTCTCTTTTTCGACATTAAAAACGTAACTAACTTGATAGATAAAGCCTGGCAATTCAATCCAGGTTAGTATTAATATAAATTTTAGTTTTCCCCAATATATCACGTTTAAAGAAATGATTAGACTCATTTCCGAAAGGGAATAATTAAATTAATCCTACAAACTACTATCCAAAGAGATGAATTAGTAGTTGTATTTCATTCATAGTTAACCCCTATGGAAAATGGATGAGTCATGTAAATGTTGTTGGAGAAAATAAATGGCAATATAGATTTATCGGAAATATTTAGCTGCAATTGGATCAACTCATTGTCATAATGCTTATACACATTGTCGGGGCTCCATGTTTTTAATTTGAATTTGATTTTCTTTAATAAAATACTCTCAGAAATGAATTATGTTGAAATATAATATTTATAATGAAAAAAAATTAGGGAAAAGAATTTTTATACTAGCTAATCGAAAATTAGATAATAAAATTTTAGTTTAAAAAGAAAATACTCGAATAACAAAATATAAAGTTTGAGCTAACTCTAATAGGTGGTGATTAAATCGCTCCTAGATGATGATCATGTCTATGCATCCCATAATTTATAAGATATTAACATTTATTTTAAAAAAAGTGAAATATTAAATTAAGTTATATTTTGTCAAAATTTTAAAATTATGAGATGCAATTTTTCATAAACCATAAGAGAATGAGTCATTTTTTATTTTATCCCTATTATTTTAATAAAAGAGTGTAAAATGAAACGAATTTGAAATTTAAAGATGCAATATGCCAAGAAATATAACCTAAATCCAAATTGAAAAAACTTCCAAAATACTAATTACTCTTTCTTTTTACATCGAATTCAAATGTTTTTTTTTCTTTCATTCGACTAGTCGTTTCATTTGAATCTCCAATATTGATCGTTGTTTAAGGTTCTTTTTACATTGACTTTTACTTTTTTTCATTCATTCGACTTTGAGAAGTGAGGAAAGAAGTAACGGATTTCTATTTTAATAGTCTCATTTAGATAAGACGTTTTAAATTCATACCCATTGAACGTCATCTGTAAAAATAGTTTTAAACTCATACCCATTGAACGTCATGAACTGAATTTGAAACGGACGAAACTCATACATAATTTCAAAATAACAATCAAATGGTCCGTAAGTAATGAAACAATAAGGACACGGTATAAAACAATATTCTAATTTTATTTTTACTGAAAAATCAAAGAGGCTATGGGAAAGAAAGAGACACATCTTATATTTCAACGCAATAATAAAATAAAAGATGACAAAAACTCTTAACCTGGTAGTAGCTCATGTTGCAGGTTTTCTCAAATTCCAAACAAAACTACATGTAACTTCGTTCTGTTTACTCTTATCAAGGTCTGATCACGTGACACTCTATACAACTGGACCATTTTTATATACATTTTCGAAAATACCAAGGATTCAAATGTGTTGAACCCTTGTATAGGAATGTGAAATCCTGAAAGTTTATGAATTCCATCAATCGGATAGTGAAGAGTATCAGTAGCTACAGAAACTAATAAACTGAATGGGTACGCAAGCGCAACGAAAAAGGATACTATTCTTTCCATTGCCTTTACAAGGCCACATAAATCCCATGTTACAACTTGCTAATATACTTCATTCGAAAGGCTTCAGTATCACCATTATTCACACTACCTTTAACGCTCCTGATCCTTCTCATTTTTCTCACTTCACTTTTCATTCTATTTCGGACGGTTTGTCTGCAGATGAAGCTTCGACAAAAGATGTCATTGCTCTTCTGTCACTCCTCAATGTTAAATGTGTTGCACCATTTCAAGAATGCTTAGCTCGGTTTTTATCTGATGACGGCGAAGAGCCTGTTGCTTGCTTGATATCAGATGCTGTTCTACACTTCACCTCTGTAGTTGCCAAAAGTTTTGAGATTCCAAGACTTGTGTTAAGGACTGGTGGAGTCTCTTCTTTCCTGGCTTTTGCTGCTTTCCCAGTTCTGCTGCAAAAGGGTTACCTACTCAATCAAGGTTAGTGACTTTGATTATAATCTTCGTGTGATATGCTGATATTTTGTTTTCCTTTTTGCTGATTGATTCTTTTTGTATGTAATTACTTAGATTCGCGATTAGAAGAACTTGTTCCAGAGCTGCCACCACTACGAGTTAAAGATCTTCCTTTGATTAAGACCAACAACCCTGGGACACTCTTTGAGCTAGTAGAAGGCATGGTAAAAGAAACAAAGGCTTCATCAGGGCTCATCTGGAACTCTTTTGAAGAACTTGAAAAGCCTGCATTGGCCACACTTGTGCAGGACTTCCCCATTCCGATCTTTCCAGTAGGTCCATTTCATAAATACTTCCCAGCTTGTTCAAGTAGTTTGATCCCGCATGATCAAACCTGCATTTCTTGGTTAGACAAGCAAGAATCCAACTCTGTGACCTATGTCAGCTTCGGAAGCATTGCAGCAATTAGTGACAAAGATTTTTGGGAAATAGCTTGGGGTCTAGCTGATAGCAAGCACCCTTTTCTGTGGGTGATTAGGCCTGGATTGATTCGCGAATCTGATTGGATTGAATCATTGCCAAATGGTTACCTAGAGATGTTGGATGGCCGGGGTCATATTATAAAATGGTCTCCTCAACAAGAAGTACTAGCTCATCCTGCTGTTGGAGCATTTTGGACGCATAATGGATGGAACTCAACATTAGAGAGTATCTATGAAGGGGTACCTATGATTTGTATGCCTTATTTTACTGATCAGATGGTGAATGCTAGGTATGTAACACATATTTGGAGAATTGGGGTGCAAATAGAAAATGGACTAGAAAGAGTACAAATTCAAAGGGACATTGAAAGAGTAATGGTGGAGAAAGAAGGGAAAGAGATGAAAGAGAGAGCTGCACATCTGAAAGAAAAGGTTAATAATTGCTTGCAGCAAGGTGGATCATCAAATAGGTCCCTTGAGAGCTTGGTATGTTACATTTTATCATGTTGAATTCCAGGATTCTCTTTAAACTTTTTAGTTCCTAGTGTAGTGATTAAAACTTTTGAGACTGCATTTTTTTTAAATTTCTCTTTTTTTTTTTTAAAGATTTACAAGTCTTGATTGAAGGCACTACCCTTGAGAGTTGCTTGCTGGCCTCAGCCCAAATATTGAGGTTTGGGACTTCAGGTGCCTGCCTTTGATTTATTCTGCACTCATTCATTGTATGCGGCTCAACTAGTTTAAGAAATAGCAGATCCAGTTCTCAGGGGCGCACTTGTTAAAATTAAGCCCCAGACCACTCTTATGATACACATGCTGACACATCTTGCTTTAAACATTTTATAGGTAATCTATTAGGACTGATGACATATGGTAGTTAAAACATGCATTCCTCTTATGATGTAGGCTTAACTTGAAGAGAAACTTGAGAAAAGAGACCAGTTTTCACAATAAGCTGGTAGAAAATATCGTAATAAACATGAGATACATACAACAGTAACAGCACTATAAATGACACCCTTAAAAACCCTCGAAATGCTCTCATATCGATTTCAAGAACAGGTTTAGCTTACAACAAATGCATCAAATGCTAAAACACCTCTGAGGCTCTGAAGGCTTCACCAAACAAGGGACAGAAAGCTACTTAACGGATTCACCAAACAAAAACAAAGGAAATAAGGAAAAAAAATCAAACAAGAGAAGCCCTTCCGGAAAATGGAAATGCATTAAAGCGCAACAAACTGGTGCACAAAACAATTATTTTCGGGCAGTAAGAAAAAAAAGCAGTCCACTGTCTTTGAAGAATAGTGAGTATCATCTACAACTCAGATCAGCAAAAAAATAAAAATCTAATCTAATCAAATAGTATATATCAACTTATCAAGGACAAAAGTAAGTACTATTGTTTCTTATGTACCTTATCAGTAGGATGTGCATTGACCATCCGGTTTAGCAGATCAAGTTGCAAGGCATGCCATAAGCATATTGCCAGGCTAGCAATACCAACACTTGCTTTGCAACTTCATAAACATGCTAAACACGAAACAATATGCAGTACTGATGAAACATACCTCTGTATATTTTAGATGAAAATAAATATTTATTACATGGAAGAAATCAAGCACATCTTAGATAGTTGTAAAAGTTGAACAATGCTATGAAGCTTGTCCTCTTTCACCTTTTAAAACTAATCCATTACGCAATTTCCCAAGTGCAGAGCTAATAAATAAGATTAGGATACTTTCCTAAAAATAAAAATTAAGATTTGGAAAAGCCTGATGATAAACTATATTCATCATCGCTGGTGCTAGCTGCCAGGTAAATTGAAAACTTTAACATCTTGTTGTAGCTCGCATAAAACTCACCAACCAATTCTTATTATGGTAAAGAAGTGCGTAAGAATCACATAACTCTATCTAGGGAGGAACAAGCATAACAAAGATTGTGCTTTTGCCAGTAAAATTAATTAGGCTAGACAGCAAGCACCGGTGCCTGCAAATTATTACATTTAATTGGTTTGTAAGGAAACACGAGTGAGTGGGTTTATATTTGTGCCAAGGAGCTAAACATTAGAATATCCGAATTTAGGCATGACGTGCAACCACATTCATCATCTTAATGTCCTCGATCAACTTATTCAAATTATAGTGCGAGTCTCCACCTTCATTCACAGCTTTCCTAGCCAATGTAGCCATTTCCTTGGCTGATTTTTCAAACTCTTCCTTCCTTGCCCCCATAAGATCTCTAACAGCTTTTTCTATAATAAATCTATCACAAGTATCTTTTATGTCCAAACCAAGCTTCCAAACCTCCCCAACGAATCTACTATTGATCTGTTGATCAGCAACATATGGCCAACAAATCATTGGCACCCCTTCGTATATACTTTCCAAAGTTGAGTTCCATCCGCTATGAGTCAAGAATCCACCTATTGCAGGGTGAGCTAGAACCTCTTCTTGTGGAGCCCAATTCACTGTATAACCTCTTGCCTTCGTTCCCTCCTCCAGCTCTATAGGAAAGTCTTGTTCATCATCATTATCAGCCACGGAGTCTAGCCTAATTACCCACAAGAATCGATGGCCACTATTGACCAGACCATACCAAAATTCCATGAGCTGCTCTTTAGTTACCGTGGCAAAACTTCCAAAACTGACATATATGACTGACTTCAATGGTTGCTCCGCAAGCCACTTGATGCAGCTCTTGTCCTCTTCCCTTAAACTGTTTGAAGAGCCCATTGTTAGATTCGTTCGGGCTTTGAGGTGAGCATGAAGTGGTCCAACCGTGTAGATGTTTGGAATCGTTGTGCTTAACTGAGAAAGGATTGGTCCATCAAGATCTTGAAATGTATTGAGTATAAGGGCTCGAGCTCGAGCAGTTTGCTGAGTTTCAATAGAAAATATCTTAAAAACAATACTTGTTATGTCACGAACACGAAACGGACTTGGCAAATCACGTTGCCTGAGAAAACCTTCCATGCCTGGTACGCTCCTGATTGGAAAGTCCATATCATCTCCTACAAATAACAAAATCACACCAGAAAACTAGATATATGAAGAATATCAAGAATCCATATATTAAACTAACAAGTCCCGATACAATTTTTTTTAATCAGTTTGTAACTGACCTTCAAAAGGACAGTCACCCGCTTCAACAATTTTGTCCGAGCAAAAGTATGCTAAAAAAGAAGAGGGGCTAGAAGTACGAAAGTAGATAACAGGAACGCCAGTCTCTTCCCCGACATCAAGTGTAAATTTCATTAGTCCATCTGTAATAAGACAAGTCACTGGCCTTGTTTGGCCTCCGCTAACCAGCATATCTCTAAGAAATGGTTTTACTGTTTTCAAACATTCGTACAAGTTTAGGAATAATTTTGCAGGCTGGGTGTTTTCATGGGAGACGTTTTCGGGCAGCATCTGAAAACGGAATCCTGGATATTTAGCATACCTGGAAACAATGTTTGTGTTCTGCAGGAGGCGAGTATGGTTTTGGATAGTGATGAGGTAGGTGACGTGGATGCCTGCAAGGCATAGGAGCTCACTTAGTTTAAACATGGAGTTCATGTGGCCTTGCAGCGGGAACGGGAAGATGAGCACATGGGCTGGGATACTTGTTGGCTCTGCCATTTTCAGTTTCCTTCTTTACAAAATCAGATATTGCAATGCCAAAGCATTAATTCACCTTCTGTTGATTCTTGACCACAACAGCTTGATTAAACAAGCGGCCCTCCTCTTTTAGATGGATGGTAACTGGTGGGGCTTAGACTAACAGTCACTTAAGTACAATAAATTTTACCCCACTTAAATCAATCACAGTTTACAGAAATGCCAAGAGTCACATGGAGTTTAAAACATTTAATCTTAGCCTAAATACTGCATTATACAAATCACAATCACAATATTACCATAAAAAATACATATATTATTGGATATTGATAAAGGATTATTGTGGCACTTGTGATAATATACAATATCAATGCTAAAATCACATGCAATATCAAAGCTAAAATATCTATTTCCATAACAATATGTGGACAGAAAATTTGCAGTTGTAAAATAGAGAAACCAAAGTATTTAGAATTTTAGATTAATCCTATGCTCATCACATCGATTTATTGTCTTAAATCAGAAGGTCCAGATTAATCCTATGAACACATCTTTTACATTCACTATTAAATCTTTAACCATCTTCTAAATAATAACTATATCACAAGTATTCTTCATATGAAACCTGAGCTTCCAAGATTCACTTGCAAAACTACCATTCACTTGTTACCAATTTTCACTACAAGGGGATGAAGAATGATAATTGATATCTTCATATGTATAAATAAATAAATTAAGATTCGAAAAGGTCGATAAGTATATACTTCGCTGATACTTGAAAATTTCTTTCTTTAATATGCTGGTGCCAGGCATATTGAAATTTTCAACATTTTGTTTTAGCTTGTTAGATTTAACTGCTAGTCACTAGTCACTGGGAAGAAATGCCAACATATTACATAACTTAATCCAGGGGAGGAAATGAGGAATATATAACAAAGATTGGGCTTTTGCCAATATAATGAGGTAGGCTAGACAACAATCCCACCTGGTTGCAGATTATGACGATAAAGAGTTTTAAGGAAACGCCAGACGAGAGTGATTACTTTAATCAACTTAATGTCTACTCTAGGCATGTTTTGGAGCCACATTCATCAGCTGAATATCCTCAATCAACTTGTTCAAATTACAATGGGAGGCTCCACCTTCATTCACAGCTTTCCTAGCTAACGTAGCCATTTCCTTGGCTGATATGGCAAACTCTTCCTTCCTCTCCCCCATGAGATCTCTAACAGCTTTTTCGATAATAACTCTATCACAAGTATCTTTTATATCCAGCCCAAGCTTCCAGATTTCGTCAACGAATCTACTATTGACTTGTTGATCAACAAAATGTGGCCAACAAATCATTGGCACCCCTTCGTATATACTTTCCAAAGTTGAGTTCCATCCACTATGAGTCAAGAATCCACCGATTGCAGGGTGAGCAAGAACCTCTTCTTGTGGAGCCCAGTTCACCACATAGCCTCTTGCCTTCGTTCCTTCCTCCAGCTCTGCAGAAAACTCTCGTCCACCCTCCATATCAGCCATTGAGTCCGGTCTAATCACCCACAAGAATCTATAACCACTATTGACAAGACCATGCCAAAATTCCACGAGCTGCTCTTTCGTCACAATGGCAAGACTTCCAAAACTGACATATATCACCGACTTCAATGGCTGGTCCTCTAGCCACTTGATGCAGCTCCTGTCCTCTTCCCATAAGCTGTTTGAAGAAACCAACATAGAGGAAGTTGTTTCCGACTCGGTTTGGACCTTGAGGTGTGCATGAAGGGGTCCAATTGCGTAGATATTTGGAATTTGAGTGCGTAACTGTATCAGAGTAGGTCCCTCAAGATCCTCAAATGTGTTCAGTATGAGGGCTTGGGCTCGAACAGTTTGCTGAGTTTCGGTAGTCACCATCCTGAAACCGCTGTCATTTATGTCACGAATACGGAACATACTTGGCAGATCACGTTGCCTGAGAAAACCTTCCATGCCTGGTATGCTCCTGATAGGAAGGTCCATGTCATCCCCTATAAAGAACAAAAATTAAAAACCAACACAGTTATATGATGAACATTACAAAACAATATATTAAACTTGAAAGCCCCCTCACTCAAAAGCTCGATACCACTCCCAAACCAAGCTCCGATACTATATTAAATTACTAGTTTTCTTAAAACCTCACGGTATCAGGAAGAATACTTAATTGTATATTATATTATTCTAATAAAACGGTATTTATTAACCTTTAAAAGGCCAGTCACCAGCTTCAACAACTTTGTCTGTGCAAAAGTAAGCCCAAAATGAACAGGCACTAGCAGTACGAAAGTAAATAACTGGAACACCAATCTCTTCACCAACGTCAAGTGTAAATTTCATGAGTCCATCCGTTATGATACAAGTCACTGGCTTTGTTTGGCCTTGGCCAATCAACAGATCTCTAAGAAATGATTTTGTAGTTTTCAAAGATTCGTACAAGTTTAGTATAAGATCAATGGACTGAGCATTTTCAGCAGAAACGCTCTCAGGCAGCATCTGGAAACGGAACCCCGTATACTTAGCATACTTGGAAACAATGTCTGTGTTTTGTAAGAGGCGGATATGGTTTTGGACAGTGATGAGATAAGTGACATGAATGCCGGCAAGGCATAGAAGCTCAGTTAGTTTGAACATGGAGTTCATGTGGCCTTGTACCGGGAACGGGAAGATGAGTACGTGGGGTGGGCTACTTGTTGGATATGCCATTTTTTTTGTCTCGTTTACGGATTCAGATAGTGCAACTCTGAAGAAATAGCTCAATTTGTCACCGGATTTAAACAGATTTTTGGAGTAACTTTTAACATAAAAACAGCGTGTCTGTATTGTGAGTTAAAAAGGTAAAAGATTAAAAAACAGTTTAAAATCAATTTTAAATCAGAGGTTTGACCGGATTGATTCTTTAATATTAGTGTTTGATAGATAGTGGATTGAAATAGCGGTTTAGACTCAATAAACTAATTTTTAAAAAGTTACTTGGAGGAGGTTTTCAATTAGATTATTGTCATATATTTAAAATACAAACAATTATTTATCAAATAATTTTATTCAAAACAGTTAATTCAATCCGCTAGTCAAAATATCTAATTCAATCCGTTAGTCAAAATAGTTAATTCAACCCGCTAACAGCTAATTGCCAAATAGGACCAATAATTTATAAATTTTAATAATTAATAAATTATTTAAATAAATATTAATTTAAAATTTTCTCTTTTCACCTATTAATTTAACAACTTTAAAATATTACTTATTTTTTTTAAATCATCTAATAACGTTGTGTTGTTTTTAAATGGTGGAGGCGTGGAGCGAGTCGATCGGCCAAAATAATTTACATATAGTACTTATTTGTTAGGTTTAAATCACATTTTTTATTTAAGTATTCTTGTAAAATAGATTATACAAATCAGTTAAATTACAAAACACTTTTTATAAAATGTTAAGTTTAATTTATTGATAAATATAATTTTAAAATTTTGGATAATATAAAATAATAACCAGTCGAAATTTTGATTAATTTAGCTAATAGTAACAAAAATTTAAGCAGAAGGAAGAGTAGGAGTGTATTCGACACAAATCACGAGTCACATGAGTACAAATTATGTTGATGCTATATGCCTGTACAATTCTGGCAATTAATATATCAAAGTGGTTTACGATTTATGATCCTGGTCCTGGTGTCAATGTAAGCGTCGTACGGCCGTACGGGTATCCACTTTGAAAGAGGGAGGGTCCCCTGTTTAATGAAGCTGCTTGGAAACAACCAGAGGGGATATCTCTTGGGAGTTGGGGCACCGACATATCTCAGACCCGATTTATAATTTAATTTATAAGATAAAATTTATAAGTGATGTCAAATTGATCTAATTACCGTGAAAGTGATTTGAGTTGATTATATTAGATTTCACTCTCGAGAAATTGATCAAAATATCTACTTTTCAATATACATGGCCCAATGTACTGATGGGGGAGAGAAGTGGCTCAAAATACCCACCATGAATATCTATTATGCGTATGCTATACTTTTTTTAAATCATTTAAAGAATACAATACATCACACACTCCATCGGTAAAGTCATGGAGGCATCGAGTCGATGGAGGCATGAAAGACTGAAAGAGGCGATGAATTATAATTGAAATTCTATCGTTCCATTGTTGTCATCTAGTTATCCCGGTCAAGGTTTTATCTCTCTCAACAAGGACTCTCTCTCTCTCCCTCTTATATGTAATAGTTTCATAACCCAACATGTTTAATTTCAATTCTAATTAGTTATTGATTTCTTATATTTGGGGCTTCTATATATGTAATAAAGATTTTTGAATATCCACATATTGCACTAATTAATAAATAGAGAAAAATTGAATATTGCTTTTTGATTTGGGGCTTTTGATAAATTCTGTAGTTGCTTGAAATTGGTTAGTTAATATTCAATTTCTCGATATTGTTAGTAGTTTTTCTGATCTTAATGATATATATTTTTATATACATTCATTCACTAATGTATGGTACTTTTTAAACGGTTTTCATGTTTTTCTTTTTCATTATGTATGTCAAATCATCCCATAAATATATTTTCAATTAGGTTGTTTGATAAGACTATTAGTTAAATATACATTTACTATTTGCTTCTATTTTCAATTTCAATCCTTTTGAAGAAGACTGCTTTAATTTATATTTTTGAAGAGAAGTGGAAGGAAAAACAACTAAGATGATGGAATGATAAGACTTGTAATGTGGAAGTGGAGTGAATGAGTTGCATATAAAGTTAATGGATGGCAACATTTATGATCTACATGACTACAAGAAAATATGTAGGACCTGCACAGAATCAAAACTGATGTTCCTTACGGCAAAGTGTTGTATTTATGATGCTAAGAATTTTGATCATCAAATTCTTCTACAAAACAAACGGCAAGCTTATGCATGTTATTTAATAACCACTCTTGGTACACGTATTTACTTGTGCTTGTCCAGTGAATATAATTACAAATAACTAAAGATTCTTCCAAGCCACGTGAACAACATATGTGTATTTAATACACGCATTAGCTTCATGCGTATTTAATAAAAAAATTAAATTGACTGCGCAAGCTTATTATGCGTGCTAAGTGATAATACAAATTAATACGCATATCAACTATGAATATAGAGGTCCAAAACTAGAATACGCATGATTGTAACGCGTACACAAGTCACACATGCTTAGTATGCATGTTCGGCGGGTATTTAAGGCCATTCGCAGCGCTCCTAGGCATTTCGGTAATTTTTTCTTCTAAAAAAATGTAATAAGGGCCTTCTCCCTTTATTCTCATATAATTAAATATTTGTTTTTATTTATTTTTAGGTAGTGGCGGAACCAGGATTTCAAGATAGTTGGGGCTCAAAATTTTAATATAAACGTATTCATAAGGTTAATGCGCGAAAAAAAATGAGAAATGATACTCTAACCAATCATAATGTGTAAATCAATTTAATTGAAAATTTATTTTAATTTTATTGTATATTACTTATTAGAAAACGTGTAATCAAAGGGTTGTAAAATAAGGAGTAAAATCAAGAAATTTGGATAAATGTATAAAATCTTTTTTTGTGAGAATTGTAATTTAATTATCGAAGAACGGATTGTGTGATAGCGTGAGAAATAACGACAACTAACAAGTACTAGAATTGTAAACAGATGCATTAGAATTACAAAAAATATAAGTTACTATTTAATGGGAGTTTTAAAATGATCAAAAAAAATTATATTAATTATTTTGACTCTAGCCTGGGATTTAGTCTCTCTTAGCCTTTCCCTGGTTCCGTCCCAGTTTTTAAGTGATTTTAATTTAATCTAAAATTGAACTATTCGAAAATTGAAAATGATATTATTATTTACAATTTTGGATGCCTCATTTTTCTATGTAACATAACATTGATGTGTATATTTTTAATTAATTATATAATTGCAAATTATAAATTGTGTTTTATATATTGATTCTATGAAGGTTGATTAATATTAAATATTTAATTAATAAATTCTCAATTTTCTTTAAGATTTGTAGTAAAATATAATCATATATAAATTGAAACAAAACTGATTTTAGTCTATATTGAAGAATTATAAAAAGAAGAAGAGTGGACAACATAACTATTTAAACTATTTGTAAGTATTGGAACTTTGAAATTATATATGTTTTACGGAATATTACAGAAAATAATTCTACAAAATAAAATAATATATATACGAGTAATTTTTAAATACAACTTTATCACCTACTAGTCTCCGCAGTGTATTACTACGTATAATTTATAGGTGACTAGTTTCCACTTACCCCCACTACGGTCAAACAAGACAACAATCATTTCAATACATACTTGGCCCATTTGATCTACAACAATAAAGGATCTTGAGTTGTCAATTCTTATTTTCAATTGGATACTATCAACTTATTTATACATATCGAAATTTGTGATGCTAAAACATTTGTGATTATATTGGAGCTAAACAGGGGTGAGCAAAATTTTTCGAACCCGCTCAAATTGCCCGATCCAAACCGCTCAAACCAGAAATTACGGTTTCGTAACGGTTCGGGTTGGTAACGGTTTCGATTTTTAAAAAACCGAAAAATAATGGTTGGGTTCGGTTTACCTTGTCAAACCGACCAATATAACCCGTTCCATCCGAATATATAATAATATATATTAATTATTATTTATTATTATTTAAGAAATATAATTTAAATTAATAATTAATAATAAATATGAATCATATTTATTATTTACCCATAATAATATAACACAAATATAACAACACGGTATTTTTGGTCACATGCTCACAACCATATATACGGATTCTTCTAAGGTTATATATCTCTTTCCCAAACATACAATCCTCTTCAGATCTTCATACAAATATACATCCGTCTCACTCTTTAGTCTTCAGCTCTCCTCAATCCCTAATCTCTCTCATTTTTTCAGGTATTCAATCCCTTCTCTCTATACGCTTCTACAATTCATGTATCTATATGTATGTATAGTTTTGTGCTTGATTGAATTAGCTGTTTGTATGTATCTAGACCTAACAAATTAAGTGAATTTGATTTTATATGCTTCAATTGTGTTTATATGTGTGTGTATATGTTGATTTCTATGTAGTTTGTTGTGTGTAATTGTGTGTGTTGATTAGCACACGATTTGGTGATTAATTGATATGTACTTGTTGTGATTTAGGTGTTGTTTTAGGTCTTTTGTTTCTCCTGTGCTTGCCTCGTAGTTTTCGGAGGAGATACACCTCTTTTATGTATAGATTGTGTGTATATATATATGTGACACAAAGTGTTTGGTGAATGTCCTGTGTGAATCAGTTTGATTGTTATACTAAAATACCTCATTTTCTTTGTTTATTTAAAGATAATGTCAACTTCACCGGTTAATATCACTGAGCCTGATGCTGAAATAATTGAAGTTGATAAGCTTGTACATGCTCCTTCTACTGCTGCTACTAGAACTGTCGTAGAAGCTCAGGAAAGTCAGCCTCAATTCCCGCAACCCCGGCCTACAAAAAAACGAGGGGAAAGGTCAGATATATGGAAGGTATTTACAAAAAATCCAAGAAATGAAATGAAATCTGTTCGCAATTACTGTAAGAAGGAGTATGAGAGTGACCCAAAAAATGGAACTAGTAGCTTATGGAATCATACAAAACATTGTGTTAAGAATCCTAATAGAAAGGCAAATAAAAATCAACCAATTCTTACTTTTGAAAAGAAAAAGGAGGGAACATGGAGTACCCTCAAAGCTTATACTTATAATTATGAGGAATGTAGGAAAGCGTTAGCAGAAATGATCATAATAGATGAGCTCCCTTTTAAAATGGTTGAAGGCCAAGGATTTGTCAAATATACCAAGTGCTTAGAGCCTAGGTTTGTCCTTCCATCTAGGTGGACTGTGGCGCGAGATTGTAGCAAAATTTACAGGGAGGAAAAGAAAAAATTAAAGCGTGTACTTAGAGGTAGGCGTATAAGTATGGCTACAGATTGTTGGAATTCTAATAAGAAGATTAATTACATGTGTTTAACTACCCATTGGATAGATGATAACTGGATGTTACAAAAAAAGATTCTAAATTTTCGACAAGTTGTAAGTCATAAAGGTTCTTTACTTGGAAAAGTAATTGAAAAATACTTGTTAGAGTGGGGAATTGATAACATAATGTGCCTGACTCTTGATAATGCATCGTCAAACCTATTTGGCATCCAAAACGAATAAATGGAATTCTTGTATTTCAGAAAATGAGTTTATTCATGTAAGATGTGCTGCTCACATCCTAAATTTGGTTGTGAGGGATGGCTTAGAAGAAGAAATTGCATCTGTAGAAGCAATTAGGAATGCTGTCAAGTATGTGCGTGTTTCACCGGCTAGGTTGGATGGATTTAAAAGGTGTGTTGAAATTGAAAAAATCAAATCTAAGTTCCTCCCATCAATGGATGTAGACACTAGATGGAATTCTACATACCTTATGTTAAAGAGTTCAATTGATTTTGAAAAAGCATTTGAGATATTAGAGATTAGAAGAAGAAGATAAGGGGTATAAGACTTATTTTGGGGAAAAAACTAGAGGGACCCCGAAAAAGGATGATTGGTCTGCAGCTAGGATGTTTGTTCAGTTTTTAAAGTTGTTTTACGATTGCACTGTCATGTTCTCAAGTTCACTGTCCATCACATCTAACTTGTTTTTTAATGAAATGCTTCAAGTTCATGATATGATAAAGTGGATGATCAGCTCAAGTACTGATGTGGTTTTGACAAATATGGCAAAAGAAATGAAGAACAAATATGATAAGTACTGGGGAAATTATGATAACATTAATTACTTGTTATATGTTTGTGTTGTTTTGGACCCAAGGTACAAAATGAAATATGTAGAATGGAACATAAAAAGGTTGTGTGATTATGATTTTGGAAAATGTACCTATATAACTAGTAGGGTGAGAGAAACACTCGACAAGTTGTTTAGATACTACGAATGCAGTACTACTCGTTCTAGCACAACTTTCATGAAAAATAGAGGAGGTACAGGTGCAGGGGAAACTGAAACACCTTATACAGGCCTTGATATGTATGCAATTTTGAAGTTGGAAAGGTCAAGGGCATATGAAGATGATATGATGGCAGAAGATTCATATGATAATAAGTCTGAATTGGAGATGTATCTGTTGGACAAATTTGACACACAAGGTAAGAAGTTGGATGTATTTTTCTGGTGGAAGGTGAATGCCCTGAAATATCCCGTTCATTCGAAAATGACACGCGATTTTTTGGCTGTTCCGGTATCAACTGTTTCATCAGATCTACATTCTCTACTGGTAGTAGAGTTATTGACACGTTCCGGAGTAGTTTGCTCCCAAAAACAGTGGAGACATTAATCTGCTCTCAGAGTTGGTTAAAAATCCCAAAACAACATGTTTCTCTCCGTGAGATGCTTCTTGACTTGAAAAAATATGAAGAAATAGCGCAAGGTATATTATTTTTGTAATTTTTTCCACTTCTGCTGTTACATGTGTAATTTATGATATTTTTAATCTGTTATGCTATTTGATTTCAGATTTAGATGCTGCTGTGGAAGCGAATGTGGATGTTGCAGATGTTTCAAATTTAAGAAGGTACACTACTTTTTGATTTTAAATCTTTTCTCATTTCATCCTTTAATTTACAGTGGAAATGTATTTTTCCCGAATACATTATATAAGCTCAAGTATTTGCAGTGGAAACGTCGAGAGCCTTGCTTGACTATTATATATGTTATTATTTGATTTCAGATTTAGATGCTGTTGTGGAAGCGGATAAGGATATTACAGATGTTTGAAATTTAAGAAGTCACGGCCTTTTGATTTAGATGTATTTTTAATTATGTAAAACTTTGAATAGTAATGTATGATTATATAATTATTTAGTTGTTCAAGAATTAAATTATTATATAATTTAGTGATTTGAAACCGAAACCGCCCAAACCAAACCGTTATAATTTGGGTGGTTTGATTTTAGTACTAACGGTAACGGTAACGGTTTGACGGACCCACCCAAACCGCCCGATACTCACCCCTAAAGCTAAATACTAAAATTTCAGTTTTCATAAGAATACGTGGAAGAATGAAGATTATATAGGCAACAAAAAACAGAGCTACTAATTCGACAACATGCATCATTCAGATTAATCTCAGCGTCCTCACGCTCATGCTCATCACATCAGTTTGATATCATGAATCAGACGTTCCAAAATAGAATAGCCATTCGATCAGCCGCCTTTAAGAACTCATCTTTCCTATCCACCATCAAATCTTTAACCATCTTCTCAACAATAACCCTGTCACAAGTATCCTTCATATCAAGCCCAAACTTCCAAGCCTCACTCACAAACCTACTATTCACTTGTTGATCCAAAAAACAAGGCCAGCATATCATTGGCACTCCTTCAGTCACACTATCTAGAGTTGAGTTCCAACCACTATTCACTAGCCCATACCAAAATTCCATTAGTTGATCTTTTGTCATCAAAGCTAGACTTCCAAAACTAACATAAATTACAGATTTCTCAGGTTGTGAATCGAGCCATGTGATGCAACTCATATCTTCTTTCCATAAACTGTTGGATGATGTTGCTGGTGCTGGGATCATATCTCCAGCGAGTCTCATTTTTAGATGGGTATGGAGCGGTCCAATTGTGTATAGATTAGGACAAAATTTACGCAGCTGATCTAGAACTGGCCCTTCAAGGTCATCAAATGTATTAAGAATCAGTCCATAAGCCCGTGGATTTTCTTCAGATTCAGATATGTAGGGCTGAATGTTTGGTTGTGAGAAAAACTCAGTGTTATAACCAAATTTTCACATATCCAGGTTAGTATTGACGAGTGAAGGTCCTATGGACGAGCATATGAAGAACACGACGGGTAAAGGCTGTTTGCAGTCCGACGAGTAAATTGATTGCCATATTTGATAAATATTTATTAATTAGTGCAATATCAGTTGTTTAAAATAATATTGCAAATATTATTTTACATTAAATTAGTAATTCATTGTAAGTCCTAAAAAATAGGGGAAAGTAACAGCCGACGAGTGGACCAAGTCTCGACGGGTAAGGCTGAAACACCCGACGGGCAGAAAATCAAGGAAAGGATAAGATTCCTACTTCAACTATAACTCAAATACATGGGATCAATCCCTACAATCAAGGAGCGTGATCAGCAGCTTCTAGCATGAAAATAGGATCGTGGAAAGCATCCGAATCAGATTATAAATACATCCTTGAAGAGATAAGCAAAGAGAAGGAGATTGAAATCTATCACATTACTATACACACAATACACCCACCCGACGGGCAGCAGCTGCATAGTCGACGAGTAGTACTTTTATGTATTTTTGTTCATTCAAAACACTTGTAATCGATCTTAAGCAGCATTCTAGTGGATATTCTTGGTTGGGTACACCCCCACCCGCGGTTTTTATCCCTTTCCTAGGGTTTTCCGCGTCACCAAAATTGTCTTGCCTCTATTTTATTTTCTAGTCGTCGAATAGCTTTTTATTCTTATCTCTACTCGTCCAAGCTGCTAAACATGCTTTATATACAATTTTACAATAAAAGAACTTAGTTATTAACCCATCAATTTTTGGCTAAAACAGTTTGGCGCCGTCTGTGGGAAATTAGCTAAGAGTTCTATACAATTTCTACGACTATGGCTACGGATCCTGAGCGAAACGAAAATGAGGAACGGCCTACGAATGATGACGTGCTTGTAATCATGAAGAAGCTACAAACTGATGTGGAGACACTGCGTAGTGAAAATGAGAACCTCAAGGCTGTACTGAGTACGGTAAAATCAAGTGCAACGGCAGCTTCAAAGCAAACGGTGGCAAGTGTGGTAAGGAGATTGCGATACGACGATGAGGATCATGATGAAGGTCGAAAGGAGGATGATGAAGTGCTCGTGTTGTGCACTAACAGGACTGGGAATGGAGCTATGGATAATAACGCTGACACAACATCTCAGCGGCAGAAGGAAGCAACGGTCAGGCATGACATCGAGGAAGAAAGATCGAATAGAAGATCGAGACACAGAAGTTCACGATCATAAAGTTACACAACAGATGCTATGAAGCTGGAATTGAAAGAGATGAGAGAAATGATACAACGAATACCAGGTGTACCAAAACCGTTGGAAAAAGCCACGCCAACGAGCTATGCGGATTCACCTTTTTCTGATGATATTGCCTTGGTGGAGATTCCGAAACGATTTAACATACCACATATGAAGCTGTATGATGGTGAGGCTGACCCACAAGAACACATTGCGCAGTATAAACAACGAATGTTTACAGTGCCAATTACTAAAGAATTGAGGGAACCTTGTATGTGTAAGGGATTTGGTTCGACACTCACAGGACCTGCCCTTCAGTGGTTCGTCGGACTACCAAACGGAACCATATCCTCATTTGCAGACCTCGTCGACGCATTCAACCTACATTTTGCTAGTAGCAGGCGATTTGAGAAGACAACAAGTGACTTATACAGAATTGTTCAGAGATATAGAGAGCCCTTGAGAGAATACCTATCCAGATTCAACAAGGAGAAGGTGACAATAACGAATTGTGATATACCGACGGCTATTGAGGCTTTCCGTCGAGGACTAGTAAGGGACACACCATTGTACGACGAGTTGACAAAATACCCGTGCAGGACCATGGACGACGTACAGGCCAAAGCTATGGCCCAAGTTAGGTTGGAAGAAGATAGGAAAGATGACGAGGACAACTATTATCGACCTAATAGAAAAATTATCACGACGAAGGCACGGGATCACAGGCCTTATTCAAGAATTAATCGTGAAGATGCACGCGTCAGTGCTGTGCAAGGACGAATGGATTGGAGAAAAGACCCAAACCTTCCGCCAACATTTGACAGTTATGGATTCAGTATCAGCCCGTCAGCTTTGGTGAGAGAATTCAACAAATTGGGAAATGCGGTCAATTGGCCGTCGAAGTCAAACAAGCCTAAAGCGAACCCTGAGTCGAAGCTGTGGTGCGACTTCCATGGTGACTATGGTCATAGAGCGTATGATTGTGTGGCACTAAGAAGAGAAATTCAAGTACTCGTCAAGAAAGGTTACTTGACAGAATACATGACGGGAAAAGGTAGGGTGAGAGAATCATCGCCGCCAAGACAACCTCCGCCACCACCACATCACAAAGTTGTCAACTACATAGCTGGAGGATCGGAAGTATGTGGAGCTACATATTCACAGGCAAAAAGAGCTGCTAGAGAGCCTGGGATAAGAGTCATGCGGGCAGACATTGTGGAAAGAAAATTACCCACAATTCACTTCGACGAGTCAGACAGAGAGCACGTGACGGAGCCACAACACGACAGTTTAGTCATCTCACTGCCCGTCGGAAATTGTCTCGTCAAGAGAATCTTGGTAGACAATGGAAGTGCAGTGAATATTATGATGTTAGATGCATTACGAGAAATGGGCTTGCAAGAACATGACATGACGAAGAAATGTACTGTACTCGTCGGGTTCAGTGGTGAGACTAAGAGGACGGTTGGCGAAATTTCATTGCCCACGTATGCTCAAGGAGTGAATTTATTGCAGAAATTTCTCATTATCGATTGCCAATCGACTTATAACGTAATCCTTGGAAGGCCATGGATACACGACTTGAAAGCTATCCCGTCAACATATCACCAAGTAATAAAATTCCCTACACCTTGGGGAGTCCAACAGATTCGAGGAGATCAAGTTCAAGCAAAACAATGTTACAAGACATGCATGAAACCAACTATTCAAAATCAGGGAAAAGACATTCCTCAAGTTACGAGTATGGACACAGAAAAACTGACGGAAGTGAACCTGTCGACAGGAGAAAAGAAAGTGCTAGTCGGACAGGACGTGTCTTCGGAAGTAGAAGCCAATTTGGTTGAATTCTTGACAGAACGCTTAGATGCTTTTACGTGGGAACATGACGACATAACGGGCATTAGTGAAGAAGTCATCACCCACAAACTCAACGTCGACCCAAATTACGTGCCCGTCCAACAAAAGAGAAGAAAATTTGCACCCGACAGGAATCAAATTATCAATGACGAGGTCAGCAGACTCTTGAAGGCTGGCATGATTCGAGAAGTTGACTACCCAGAATGGTTGGCTAATGTAGTAATTGTTCAAAAAAAGAACGGGAAGTGGAGAGTATGTGTCGACTACACTGATTTAAATAAGGCATGTCCAAAGGACCCATATCCGTTGCCACACATAGATGCAATGGTCGACGCAACAGCTGGGCACGAATTGTTAACATTCTTGGATGCATCGAGTGGGTTTAATCAGATTAAAATGCACCCGTCGGATGCTGAGAAGACAGCCTTTGTGACTGACAGGGGGATATACTGCTATTTGGCAATGCCTTTTGGCCTAAGGAATGCCGGTGCAACCTTCCAACGCCTAGTAAACAAAATGTTCCAGGAACAAATAGGCAAGACGATGGAAGTATACATTGATGATATGGTGGTGAAGTCGAAGTATGCGTCGGATCATGTAAGAGACTTAACGATAACCTTCGACATTCTGCGAGCTTATAACATGAAGCTCAATCCGTCAAAGTGCAACTTTGCGGTAACGTCAGGAAAGTTTTTAGGGCATATGGTGACAAGACGAGGGATAGAAGCCAGCCCGGAGCAAATAAAAGCAATATTCGAATTGACATCACCAACATCTATTAAGGAAGTGCAAAAACTGACAGGACGGGTGGCCGCATTAAACAGATTTATCTCAAGGTCGTCCGACAGGTGCAGATTATTTTATGACGTCCTGAGGAAAAACAAAGGATTCTGCTGGACGGACAAACATGAAGAAGCATTCAAGGAATTAAAACGATACTTGACGACAGCCCCGCTGTTGTCAAAACCAGTACCTGGAGAGATGTTGTTTGTATACCTGTCAGTCACGGAGCAAACCGTCAGCGGAGTTTTAGTAAGAGAAGAGAACAATATGCAGTCTCCAATATACTACGTAAGCAAAAGTTTGGTCGATGCTGAGACAAGGTACTCGTCACTAGAGAAATTGGTGTTAGCTCTAGCAGTCACATCAATTAAACTACGACATTATTTTGAAGCCCACAAAATATGCGTCAGGACAAATTATCCGTTGAAAACAGTATTGAGAAGGCCAGAACTGACGGGTAGAATGGCTAAATGGTCCGTCAGACTAAGCATGTATGACATAGTCTATGAACCTCGCACGGCTATTAAATCGCAAGCACTAGCCGATTTTGTGGCAGATTTTAGCCCAAGTCAATTGATGAAGGCCAATGACGAGTTACAATTAATGGTGTCAGAAATAAGGACTGAGCCATGGACACTGTATACCGACGGGGCATCAAATGTCAACGGCACAGGTCTGGGACTAGTGCTAAAATCACCACAGGGGGATATCATAGCGCATTCAATATGTTGTGACTTCAAAGCCACTAATAACGAGGCGGAATATGAGGCATTGATTATTGGTTTGGCGACGGCAAAAGAATTGAAGATAAGTCATATTGAGGTATGTTGCGATTCCCTCTTAGTTGTTAATCACGTAAATGGGTCTTATGAGGCTAGGGACCCGAAGATGTCAGCGTATCTAGGAATCGTCAAGGAGTTACAAACAGGTTTTGCGAAGTTTAGCATTTGTCAAGTCCCAAGGGAAACAAACACGCAGGCTGACGCCCTGGCAGGACTAGGTGCCGTATTTCGACGGGGGAATTTGACGACCATACCCATTTTACACGTCCTGAAGCCAGCCACGGAAAGACATGAAGAGTTGAAAGATGTAATGACTCTAGCAGACTTGACTGACGATCAGCTTGTCCGACTGACAAGTTGGACTACTGAAATAAAAGAATACTTGTCGAATGATACTCGACCAAGCAATGACAAGGAAGCAAAACAACTCAAGATGAAAGCGTCAAGGTTTCTGCTAATAGATGGGGTTCTATTCAAAACTTCTGCTACGGGTCTACTACAACGATGTTTGGAATACGACGAAGCCCGACGGGTGTTGAAAGATATACACGAAGGAGATTGCGGAAATCATTCCGGAGGCAGAGGATTATCATACAAAGTACTACGTATGGGTTATTATTGGCCAACTGTCAGACAAGATGCTATTGATTATGTCAAAAGGTGTGACGCCTGTCAAAGGCATGCTCCCGTCCTGCACCAACCGTCAGAGTACTTGCACCCGTCGGTCCCATCGTGGCCATTTATGAAATGGGGGATGGACATCGTGGGAAAGATGCTACCAGCACCAGGTCAGAAAGTATTCATGTTGGTCATGACAGATTATTTCTCTAAGTGGATAGAGGCAGAAGCATTCCGACAAGTTAAGTCAAAGGAGGTAATATCTTTTATCAAACGTAATATTTTGTGCAAGTTTGGCGTACCATCTGAAATTGTTTGCGATAATGGCTCACAATTTATAAGTGAAAAGACGGAATCCTTCTGTCGTCAATGGAACATAACATTGACAAAGTCGACACCAAGGTATCCACAGGCCAATGGTCAAGCTGAGTCGAGCAACAAAATAATTATTAACAACCTAAAAAGAAGACTTACTACTCACAAAGGACGATGGGCAGAAGAGTTACCATGGACTCTATGGGCTGACAGAACAACTCCAAAGATTTCGACGGGTCAAACTCCGTTTGCATTGGTGTATGGAACTGAATCAGTATTGCCAACAGAAGTTATGAGTCCGACGGCTCGTTACGGACTAGCAACAGTTGAGAGCAACAAAAATGAACTCGTCCACGACTTGGATACGGTCGACGAACTCCGAGATATGGCTAAAATACGCATGGCTTCCTATCAGCAAAGGGTGGCAAATGCCTACAATAAAAACGTCCACATAAGGAAGTTTCAAGAAGGGGATCTTGTTCTTAGAAAGGTCTTCCAAAACACAATGAACACGGACGCAGGCAAATTTGCTGACGCATGGGAAGGACCGTACCTGATAGATGCAGTCGTCGGACGAGGAGCGTATAGGCTGTCGACGTTGGAGGGAGTACAAATTCCAAGAAGCTGGAATGCTCGTCATCTGAAGACATATCATTTATAATTTCATCTCAGGTCCTTATATCTTAGTTTGCTTTTTCATAAAATAAGTCGCTAGGACACGTAGAATGCTTGACAACTAGATTGCCTTGGTACTTGATTCCTATTTTGAATTGTTCCTTTGGTTTCGTCTTTGCTTGTATGAAATGCATGATTTGCCATACTTTCTATAATATGTTTGATTCTGTGGCATGTTTGATATTTATTCGTGAATGAATGTTAATCCCACATGCAAGGATGCTTAATTTATGTATTTTGATATTTAATCCATGCTTTAGAATATAGTATAGATATTTGATTACTCGTCAATACAAAAGTTGCCCTCATGATGTGCACACGTTACAAAAATATACATGATAACTAGGGGCATAGTATCCCAACATTATCAAAATTGGGTTGATCACCCATGACAAGTAAATTCCAAAGGCCCTGCCCTTTAAGTACGAAATCAACAAATAGAGAAACAAAATCAATTACTTTTAAGTAATAGTTTTCTGTATTCTCCACATCAAAACCAAACACTACGAATAAATAAGTCAGTTTCAAGAGGGGAAGGCCTCTTAGCTACTTAACATCGTGCATGCACTTACGTAAGAAAAATAATATCGACGACCAACGTAACAAATCGATGAGTCAACAAATCGACGAGTAAACAGCTTGACGAATATAAGATTTTATAATCACATGTCTAAAATTGTGAACACTTCACCAAATGCATATACGTGATATTCTAACTACTTGGGTCATTCCCTATTATACATTTGTGAGTTTTACAAGGACTCATCCACAAACTAAACAATCAGGCCGACGGACACGATAAACACATTGCTATTACGCACCCGTCAACAGATTTTGTATGTCTGTTCTACTTAACGAATGCAACATTCATAAATGTGTACAATACAACAAAACACTAAGAGACATATAACAGATGGATTCATAAAAACATCATGGCATGCGAAATGTCTACTAAGAAATCTCTAGAATTACGTAGAATTACGAATAAAAAGTCCAACAATCCCCCGCCATGAAAGACGAAACAGGGACTAATATCCAAAACCAGTAACACGAAATCAACGTCAAAAGGGAAAAACTTGACAGAATTCATAATTAAAACTACTAGACGAAAGAAAAACGACGAGAGTAAATAATCAATTACTCCTTTTCACTCTCATTGTCTTCTTGAACATTCCTTGCAATCACGGAAGAACCACCAACTGCTGCATTACCTCCGTCGTCACCAGGATTGACAGGGTCGTCCGGATACGCTTCATTATAAATCCTGACAGCCTCGTCAGTATCTTTGTCATCCCACTCTCCACGACGGAACTCTAGCATAGTTTCAACACGAGACTTCATGATACCTTGAGTAAGCGTGTCCTTGGTCTCCTGCAGAAAGGCACCTTCGGTTTCTTCAACTTTAGCAGCGAAAATGGTGAGCTCATTGCGCATCTCGTTCGTCTCTTTGTGAGCCAAGAACACTTGCTCCTGCAGCACACGGATTTTCTCCTCACAACTGGAATGTTCCAATTTCAACTCAGCCAATTCATTAGAAAACTTGCGATAAGAAGCATGTGACAGCAGCATGGCTTGAAATGCCTGCAATAAGACCAAAAAGGAAGATCACAATACGTTCATCAGTAATGGAGCCAAAGAGAAACAAGCACAAAGTACAAGGATTGAATAAAAACTTACATGGAAAGAATGCCCAACAGCTTCGACCATTACTTGGTCGACGGTTCTAGAACCATGACCACTAACCGTCTCAGGCAACAGAAGGGGAGCCAGTATATTGACTAAGGATCTGGGTTCAGCATTGACACTGTACCTGTGGAGATCAGGCCATTGCCAGTCGTCGAGGACAATCTCTGGTGTGGCGTCCATCACAGCAGGAGGAGGTGGTGGAACTACCACCTTAGCTTTCTTCGACTGGGGACTCGAGGCACTGGACATCTTGCGAGAACTCTTGGGAGTCTCACTCCCCGACTCACGTGCGCGCTTCAGAAACAACTCCTTCCCTGACATCTCAAGAGCACGGATAACAGGAGGCTTGTACTCTGCATCATGAATTGGAAAAAGAGTCCACATGATGAAAATAAGGAGCAATACTAGTCACAACTGAAATGTACCTTTGATGAATTGACGGCCAGAATTGACCATCCTCTCAGCTTCAGGAGTGCCAGTTGAATCAGACGATATAGTGTCAATTTGAGTGTCAAGAGGTGTGATAACAATTCCCTTGCCTTTGTCTTTCGTAACAGCAGTGCTCCTGGTAGCCCTGGATTGGGACTCAGACCCTCCAAATTCCTTTCCAGCAGCAGATTTAAGGAACAATTTGCTGGCAAATGCTGCAGCATCGACAGGGGCGGAATGTCGAATTGGACGATCCATGCAATTAGGCCAAACTCTGTGGTCCAAAGGCAATGCCAAGATTTCACCAACTATCTTGGCAGCCTTAACATCATCGATAGCCGATTCAGCACTACAATCTGAAAGTAGGAGCAACCAAAACAATAAATGTTTCAACATGGAGAAAAACAGTCAACAAGTGATGTCAAGTTCAAAGGACGCAAGCCCCTTCAAACCATAATAATGAAGTAGACAACATGAGGCATATATAAAATTGTGCAATGCAAGGAACGTTGTGACCTTGATTCAGTAATACGACAAGGAATGAACGACAATGCATGAGTACGGCTGTAAGGGGAAATATATCAAACACGTGGCATCACAACAAAAATCAGGGCTGAATTAAAAATAAAAACACGACATAAACCGACAAGATAGTAATAATTACCATTTCTGTTCCATTCTTCACGAAGGTAGACAGCCTGATTCCCAAGTAACGCTTTCTCGACATAAAAGAAATTGTTCTTCCAGCCGCGATCGTGTACGTAGTCCAAATTCAAGATCAGGGGGTTTCTCTTCTTACGACCAACTAGCCCGTAAAGGCCTCCATTAAACTTTTTCGCCTGGTATGCGTATGTGACAACTGAGAGATCAATTCCAAGTCGATGTTTGTCTTCGATTACATCCAAGGAAGCCAGAATTCTCCACGCCGAGGGCATCACTTGAGATGGGGAAACGTCCAGAGTTCTTATAAAATCAGTAACAAGCTTTGTGAATGGGAAAGTCATACCAATTTCAAATGGGTAATTGTAGAAACAAATCCACCCGGGGGCATGGAAATCGGAGAATATCCCTTCGTCGGGAACGATAAGCACTACGTGAGAGTCCAATTTGAACAACAGGGTAGTATCGACGATACTATCAGATGTCATGGAACTGGAATTGGTACTCTTGGAATCAAGAATGCCAGTCGCCGTCCACCTAGGTTTCACTATCGCAGCAGCTTGTACAAACTTGTTACTACTCTTGCTGCCTTTTTTCGCCATTGTATGATGAAGTATTTGGTAGCAAAGGAAAATCGAAGGCCGTTTGTATTGGTATAGTGCGATTGAAGCCCTAATCGGTGGGGAGTTTAAGTAGAAGAGGAAGGGAGTGTTTGGATATATATGAAATACATATATGATGTGTATGTATAATTGTTTTGCATGCAAGGGAAGTAGTGGAAGACAAATGCAATTCCCAAGAGCAATCTCATTGGGTAATTGGGACTCTTACCCCAATGAGATTGGGGACTATTGTTATAACCAAATTTTCACATATCCAGGTTAGTATTGACGAGTGAAGGTCCTATGGACGAGCATATGAAGAACACGACGGGTAAAGGCTGTTTGCAGTCCGACGAGTAAATTGATTGCCATATTTGATAAATATTTATTAATTAGTGCAATATCAGTTGTTTAAAATAATATTGCAAATATTATTTTACATTAAATTAGTAATTCATTGTAAGTCCTAAAAAATAGGGGAAAGTAACAGCCGACGAGTGGACCAAGTCTCGACGGGTAAGGCTGAAACACCCGACGGGCAGAAAATCAAGGAAAGGATAAGATTCCTACTTCAACTATAACTCAAATACATGGGATCAATCCCTACAATCAAGGAGCGTGATCAGCAGCTTCTAGCATGAAAATAGGATCGTGGAAAGCATCCGAATCAGATTATAAATACATCCTTGAAGAGATAAGCAAAGAGAAGGAGATTGAAATCTATCACATTACTATACACACAATACACCCACCCGACGGGCAGCAGCTGCATAGTCGACGAGTAGTACTTTTATGTATTTTTGTTCATTCAAAACACTTGTAATCGATCTTAAGCAGCATTCTAGTGGATATTCTTGGTTGGGTACACCCCCACCCGCGGTTTTTATCCCTTTCCTAGGGTTTTCCGCGTCACCAAAATTGTCTTGCCTCTATTTTATTTTCTAGTCGTCGAATAGCTTTTTATTCTTATCTCTACTCGTCCAAGCTGCTAAACATGCTTTATATACAATTTTACAATAAAAGAACTTAGTTATTAACCCATCAATTTTTGGCTAAAACACTCAGCAGATCTCTTCGTTGGAGAAAATCTTCGGTTCCAGGCACACTCTTAAATGGTGCATCCATCCAAATCATCTCCTGTAATTTCACAACATAACATAATCAAATATCAAATAAATCCAACAATATAGCAATACACTTATAGAAACATATAAACCAAACTCAAGTCAATTCAAGTCAGCAAAAAAACCAATAACAAACATATACACATACCATCGAAAGGGAGCTCTCCGGATTGAATAAGACCAGGAAGACAAAAGAAGAGCCAGAGACAACAAGCACTAATAGTCCTGACATATATAATAGGCACCCCAATCTCATTAGCAACATCACATGTAAACCCCATACTTCCATCAGCTATAATACAGGTAACTGCGCGACTATTAGACATCAAAAACTGTTTAAACAGTGGCTTTGTATTGAACGTTTAAATCTAGATTGGACGTTGGTGAAGCGGAGGAGACGAGAGTGGATGTGTTGGGTGACGAGAACAGTGAGCTGGATGTTGGAGAGACAGAGGAGTTCTGCGAGTTTGAACATGGCGTTAACTGGGCCTTGAAGTGGTAATGGGAAGATCAGGACATGGGGTTGGAGTTGGGCTAGGGTCTGCTCCATTGATCTGGGTTGTGTTTTTCTGGCAGGTGAGTTCTTCAAGTTATAGACTGCAAAAATCACGTCCGTGGAAACATTTTATTTAATATAAAAAGTCAATTGTACCTTCGTTCACTACTCAAGCTCCTCCGTTTTAACCCTTTGAATTCACGTCTCTCTACACTTTCAAAAAACAACTCTGCAAATATTTTGCACACGTTATTCAGATGCCTATTAAACCCTAAAATAACCTCTAATATACCTAGGGAGACAAGTTTTTTGTCTGATCACAGGGATGATTATCTATGCCACCCATTTTTATCGATGTAATTCTTCATAATATATAATAAATAGATCCTGTTATATATATAATCTTTTATAATACAGTAGAACCTCGATAAATGAATATTCGATAAACAAATAACCTCGTCAAATGAATAATTTTTTCCGGTCCCAACATAACACAGACAATGTATTTTTTACCTCAATAAATGAATAATCTCAATTAATGAATATAATTTTCCGGTCCCGTGCGTATTCATTTATCGAGGTTTAACTGTAATAGAGAGGAACTAAGATAGAGCAAATATGAGAAAAGTTTTTAATATACAGTATCAATGAATGTCAAGTACATCACTATACGTGAGGGTGGTGAGCTATTTATAGAGGAAGCACAAAGATTCAAGGAATATATGTTTTATATATAACTTGAAGGGGTTGCTACAACATTCATTACAATAGTACAACAGAAGTAAAGAGGGTAGTAAATGATACTAAGCTCTGTGAATACTCTCTCTCTCTTTTACAAGTGTTTCTCTCAAATATTGCTCTATTTAGAGTGTTACACGAGTACTTCTATTTATACTACTGGTAATCTATGGCTTGTAGTCTTCAACATGTTTCCCAGAATAATCAATCTATTACAGAAGGGGGTTGAATGTAATAGTGCCTGTAAATCGATTATGAACACAAGTATATTGAATGGAATACTGTTTTGTATTAATAATGAACTTGAATACAAAACTCTCTCAAGATATTAAGTTCTTAAGAGCTGCTAGGTTACAAGATATTGCTTTTATGAATTCGATATTTAATTATAACCTATCTCTGTGTTTATATAGACACAGCTACAAATACAATTACAAAACAGATTATGATAAGAATAGATTTAATAAGGTAATTTGACTTGCACTTGAATTCCTTCTTACTATCCAAATCAGACTCTGATTTGTCTGTTTCCTTTTCTGATAAACTCTGGAGCTAAACTCTGTCGGTTTGTCATTCTCTGATTTGAGCATTCTCTGTTAGAGTAAACTCTGATTGAGTATTCTCTGGTAGAGTAAACTCTGACCGACAGCTTCCTTAAACGCTGATGACGTCAGCATAAACTCTATTTAGTAATCTCTGACAATCACCAGTGTTTGCATTCCTAACAATCTCCCCCAATTTATGCTTTAATAATTAAAACATAAATTTCACTTATGATGTCAGAAATACAAGACAAATGCACCAGAGTTTATTTACCCTTTTTAGACTTAGATTCTTCTGTAAAATAATTCTTCTTTCAGAAATTGACTTAGGAGCTTTTCTTCAGCATTTTTCAGTAAGTCAACAAGCTTCTCCTTCAATTCCTTCATGTTTTCAGAAGAATCATCTATTTGAAATATTGCAGCCCTTAGAGCATAAATTGATGACCTTTCCATCCTTTCATCTAAGACAATGCAACAGGTCTTCATTCCATCAGGATTTAAAATTAGTGTAGGAATCCCTAACACCATCTTGACCTTTGCATCTCCCTTTCTCATAGCTCTTCTTGTTCCATCTTCAAGTAAATACCCAAACTCATAATCTTCAGACTTTATCATCATCAATCTTTCACTCTTCTTCTTTTCAGCTATTTTTCTTTCAAGAATCTTTCTCCACTTTGAAGTTGCTTCATTTTCATCATTGAGCAGATATAGAACATGTTCAAGTTCTTTAGATGCCTTATCCTTCAGATTTTCTTCAGCAATCTTCAAAACTCTCCCATCTTCTAGAAAATACAGAAGCTTCTCCTTAGCTTGAGCTCCATCAAAACTATCTTTCACTATGTTAACAGATATTAATTTGTCAAGATGTTCTTGAGACAGCTCTTCTTCAGGTTTATCTTTTAATGAATAAGGATCTCTGAAGATGTTTGCTTCACCTCTGTAGATCTTAGCATGTGTATCACCAATACCACCCTTGTTGTTTCCAAGCCTGGCATTGAGTGTCAGAGTTTGAGTTGTAGTCCACAGAGGATCAGACTTTTTCTTTCTGATCAGAGATGGTTGATGATCTTCTTCTTCAACATCAAACCTAGATCCACCTGGTAGAAAAGTTGTTCCCATCATAGTAAGAGATGTTTGTGGTTTGGTTTGAGCTTTTTGTTGAATTCTTGAGGATGATCTGGTTTGAATTTCTGAGACTTGTTTTGGTTGATCAATTATCTTAGGAACTTCAACAGATTTGATTTGAGTAGGCTTGGATTCTGACTTCTTCTTTTGAGCAGGTGCCTTTTTCACATATTTTCTCTTCTTCTTTTCTTGAGCATTTTCATTTCCAGACTTTTTCAGTTCAGCTTCCACAGCAACAGGATCCATTCCTGGATTTTCTTCTTCAAACATTTTCTTTGCCAGTTCTGCATCTTTTAAGTTTTGTTCTTCAATCCTCTCAGGCTTATCTTCTTCTTCAAGCCTTTTTGCTAATTCCAAATCAGCATCTATCAGAGTTTGCTTGTCGTCAGAGTTTACATCAGACTTTGATGTCATCAGAGTTTGTGAGGTTGTCAGAGTTTGTCTTATCAGAGTTTGCTTTCCTTCCTTATGACTCCCATGATCTTCATCATCAGGTTTGTCAGAGTTTAGAATTTCATCCTCTTTGCATTTGTCTGAACCCTTCTCCCCCTTTCTGACATCATTCCCAATGTGCTCAGTAAAAAGTTGAACGAAGTTTGTGAGCATGCCCTGCATAGAAGTGACAGAGACAGAAATCTCATCAACCTTGGATTCCAAAGCATTCTGCTTGTCTGAAATGTTCTTTATCTTCATGCCTAAAGAATTCTGAGAAGTAGAGAAGGTAGATTCAACAGCTGCTGTAGATTTAGTGACAAAGTCCTTAAGACCACTAACTTCACTCTTAAGTCCTTTGGTCATTATGGTGGATGCCTTCAAGAGTGTCTTGAGTTCTGGAGAGTTTATTTCTTTATCAGCTTTATGGACCAAGTCAATAACATGAGGCCATGGAATATTTGCCTCAGGAAACTTCCAAGAGAAATCCCAGATTTCTTGTCTGTGAGAGGTAAGGTAATCTTCAGTTGAAGTCTTTGGAGTAGAAGAGAAATCCCTTCTGACACCCTCTGCATTTAGATCAGCCTCAATTTGACCTTTGAGATTTTCCACCACCATGTAATCAGGATAAGCCATTTGCAATCTGTCAAGTGCATCATAAGAGTTGACAGGCCACCTTTTGGTGTTATACCGCTGTGTGAAGGGAATGGAGAGATCTGTGACTACTTCATCAGCAAAAATCACATCATCAGAATCTGAGTCCTTTCCATCAGAATTTAATAATTCAGCAGTGTTTGGCACAGCATCAGAGTTTGCAGAAATAGGTAAACTCTGAGTACCTGCACAAATAACAGAACACCCTAAATCACTCTGATTTTTTAAAGTAATCTCATTACTTCTCACATCACACATATCATAACTTTCAATAGTTAGATTTTGCTCACTAGAAGTAACTAACTTCTTTCTCAATTCTACCTCTCCTTTTGCCAGATCCTGTGTCTGCCTCTCATTAATTCTGTTTTCCACACATTTTACCTCAGACTCACCAGAAAGGTTCAACACACAATGTCCTACAGAAATAAGAGGTGGCTGAGAAAGGATATCTGTAGTCACATGAATAGGGGTATCCTTTTTAGGACTATCCATGATCATCCCAGCAGTAAATGTAGGAAACATAAATTCTGAACTTATGCAATCAGAGAATATAAGTTCTGAAGAAAAGTCAGAGTTTATACCTTGATCCTTTGAAGTTGTAGATGGAGTCTCCATGGGCTGTGTAGAAATTGGTTGCACTAAAATAGCATCAGAGTGTGCCTGTGGAGCTTCATCAGAGTTTGTCTGTCTAACATGTAAGTCTTGGTCTGCAATCATAAGAGTGATGATTGGTTCTTGTGTGACCTGAGTCATATCTGTAGCTGCTTCACCACTTTGAGGTGAAGGTTCTTGTGGGCTTGACTCTGCCAGAGATTGGCCTTCAGCATCAGCAACAGCAATGTCTTTTATAATAGATTGAGTGCCTGCATCCAAACTTTGATTGAATGGTTCTTGTGTGGCTGGGGCCTTGACAACTTCTTCAACCCTTTGAGCTGAAGGTTCTTGTGGATTGGACCCCTGATCAATGCTGGCTTCACTTGCTGGAATTGTGGCTTCTATTGAACTTTGATCAATAGGTTCTTGTGTACCTGGCCCTTCAAGGACTGCTACCTCACTTTGAGAAGTAGGTTCTTGTGTGTCCTGGCCAAAAGTGACAGACTTTTTCTTCTTTCTTGAAAAACGTTGAGAACTAAGAGATGCTGACGATGACTTTGATTTCTTTGCCTCCATTTCTCTTCTTACTTCTTCAGCCAGTTCCCTTGCTCTTTCATAAGATATCTCCTTTATGACTTGCTTTGGAGACTTTGTAGGAGAATCAGATACTGGTATAGGACCAGCTTCCTCTGGAGTGACATATGGCCCATCTTGCAAATAATTGTGTTGTCGCTCCTGTTCAGCCTTGAGCCCAATCATGTTCTCAATTGGAACTGGTAATCCAGGTTCCTTCCAAGGAATATTTGCCTTCCAGCAACCCCATGCTTCACCAGAGTTTATCAAGACATTAGTGGTTGGCTCAGAGTTTGTAATGTCTTCAGAGTTTAAATCTTGAGGTTTAGGCTGATCAGAGATTAGGACGTCAGAGTTTAGAGCTGCATCAGAGTTTATCCCTGCAGTGTTTGCAGCCTCAGAGTTTGCAAGTTTGACTAATCTTCTCCTCTTTTTCTTTACCTCAGCCCCAGTCTCAGAAGCCTGTTCAACTGTCGTTCTTTTAGCAAAAACGAACTCTTCATCAGAATCTGTATTTTCATCAATTAATTTCCTCTTTTTGAGAGTAGATTCTGTTACTGACTTCCCCTTCCTTTTGCTGGAACCCTGTTGAGAGGTGTGTTTTGCAACTACAGTCTGTTGAGAGACTGTAGAGGTTGGCAAAGGTGTTTGGGAGTCAGTGTTTGGAGGGTGGCTTGGGTTTGAATCAGAGGGTGCTAAACTCTGATCCATAGCCACTGAGATGAAATCCCTGCCATACATGGTAGGCATTCTCTGATTTAAGAGAAGCCTGACCCATGTGGGATAAAAGAGAGGAGAGAGATTACCTTTCTTAGTGTCCTTCCTAGCTAGGTCAGCAAAAATTCTTTTGTTCATACAAAAACTAGCTAAACTCTGATCATTCTCAAGACTTACATTAGGCAACAAATAATTAAAAATTAACTGAAGAAATCTAGCAAAGTATATGGTGTGAACATCATCATTAATTTTGCTAGCTAGCTGCCTAATTATTAAACAAGGAAAATTGAAATTGAGATTATGGGTCAGAGAATACCCAATCTGTTGTGCTAGTTGTGGGATTGCATCAAAATTTGTGCATTTGCTTGTGAAGGCCCTTGTAATGCAATCGAAGAAAAAACTCCATTCTCTTCGAAGATTGGGTCTTGTCAGGCTCCCTAACTTTGATAGGCTTCCTCCATAGCCTATAGACCTGAAAAACCCCTTGACCTGTTCATCTCCAACAAGGTCATCATACACAGCCACTTCTGGTAGATGTAGAGCTTGTCTCACTACAGCAGGAGTAATTGTGTGTTTTCCATTGCATTGAAATGTGATAATGGGTTCTTCATCATCATCAGCATTGTTGTACGTAGCAGTGGACCATATTTTTACCAGAGATTGAGCAGAAAAGTTTAATGGTTCCTGGAGTGCATAGCCAATATAACTTTGTGCTAGAAAATCCTGGACAACATGAAAATCTTCAGGTGCATCCGTCTTATTTAACAAAGAAATATAGTTTGTGGCAGCAAAAGTATAGTTTTGGAAGGTTTGTCCTTTGGATGCCATTGAAACAAGAAAGAGTTGCAGGTTAGAGCAGTTTAGGGTTTGTGCGTAAGTGAGAAGTAATAGATACAGATGATTAATTCAAAATGACAATATGAATTAAACTGTGCCCTTTCAATTGCATAAAAACTGTAGTGGGACATGTGGCAAAAGCTGATTGGAAAAACAATTATTAGTACAAGTCTCAAAATTCAGCAAGTGTTTGTGTACTGTGTAATGATATGAATCGACAGTTGTGAGAAACACGCGCTTTATTATAAATCCAACCAGAGAATAATAATTATGATGTCACAAAAAGAAATATAATGTCATAAATGTGATCTCAGAGTTTACCACGTAATCAGAGTTTACAGATCAGAGTTTGTATGAGTCAGAGTTTAGTATGTACTGTCAGAGTTTACCACATACTTTGACAGAGTTTACCATAAATACTGAGAACTTGTGATCAAAGATTAGTTGATATAATGATCAGAGTTTACTCCATTTTCATCAGAGTTTACCCCATACTCTGACATAGACTCTGATTGTCTGAAACTTGCTAAGTTGAGCCACTTGACACCATCCCTAATTCAGAAACCAGTCTGTTAAATGTTGCTTCAGGCAGAGGTTTTGTGAAGATATCTGCTAACTGTTGATCTGTAGGAACAAAATGCAATTCAATTGTGCCTTCTTCCACATGTTCCCTTATGAAGTGATATCTGATACTGATGTGCTTTGTCAGAGAATGTTGAACTGGATTCCCTGTCATTGCAATAGCACTTTGGTTATCACAATAAATAGGAATTTTTGAGAATTTCAAACCATAGTCTAGCAATTGATTTCTCATCCATAAGATTTGTGCACAGCAGCTTCCAGCAGCAATATATTCAGCCTCTGCAGTTGATGTTGAAATTGACTTCTGTTTCTTGCTTTGCCATGATACAAGTCTTCCACCTAAAAATTGACAACTCCCACTTGTGCTTTTCCTGTCAATCTTGCATCCTGCAAAGTCAGCATCTGAATATCCTATCAATTTGAAATCAGACTCCCTAGGATACCACAAGCCAAGATTAGCAGTGCCCTTGAGATATCTGAAAATCCTTTTCACAGCAATCAAATGAGGTGCTCTTGGATTTGCTTGAAATCTAGCACATAGACATGTGGCAAACATTATGTCTGGTCTACTTGCAGTTAAATAAAGTAGAGAACCAATCATTCCTCTGTATGCTGTAATATCAACAGGTTCTCCAGTGTCTTGATCAAGTTTTGTTGCAGTAGCCATGGGAGTTGTAGCAGATGCAGAATCTTGCATTTGAAATTTAGTGAGTAGATTCTTTGTGTATTTAGACTGATTAATGAAGATCCCTTCTTCAGTCTGTTTCACTTGTAAACCCAGAAAATAACTCAATTCTCCCATCATACTCATTTGATACCTGGACTGCATTAACTTTGAAAATCTTTCACAGAGTTTCTCATTAGTGGAACCAAATATAATATCATCAACATATATTTGAACCAATAATAAATCCTTACCTTGAGTTCTATAAAACAAGGTTTTATCAATTGTTCCTCTAGTGAAACCATTTTCAAGTAAGAATAGAGCCAGAGTTTCATACCAGGCCCTTGGTGCTTGCTTTAGTCCATATAAAGCTTTATCCAGTCTGTAGACATGATTTGGATATTTTGGATTGACAAAACCAGGTGGTTGTTCAACATAGACTTCTTCTTCAAGTTCACCATTTAAAAATGCACTTTTAACATCCATTTGGTAGACCTTGAATTTCTTATTTGCAGCATAAGCAAGAAAAATTCTGATTGCCTCAAGTCTAGCTACAGGAGCATAGGTTTCATCATAATCAATCCCCTCCTGTTGTGAATAACCTTTGGCTACCAGTCTTGCCTTGTTTCTTGTAATTATTCCATCAGAGTCTGTCTTGTTCCTGAATACCCATTTTGTGCCAACAATAGATCTGTTCTTTGGCCTTGGAACTAGGGTCCAAACTTCATTCCTTTCAAACTCGTTCAATTCTTCCTGCATTGCAGTAATCCAATCTGCATCTTTCAAATCATCTTCAATCCTTTTTGGTTCTGTTTGTGAAAGAAAACTATGAAATAGACATTCATTTTGAGTAGCTTTTCTTGTTTTTATTCCACTCTCCAGATCACCTATGATTAAATCAGGTGTGTGATCTTTGGTCCATTTTCTTGGATGTGGAAAGTTCCTTGAACTAGATGCTCCCCCATGATCTGTGCCTTCATAGAATGATCCTTCTGTAAATGATGATCCTCCCCTTGAAGATGTGTTTCCATCAGTGTTTGATGTCTCAGAGTTTATGTACTCAGAGTTTGAATTATCAGAGATTGAGGTATCAGTGTTTGTGGTCTCAGAGTTTGAAAGATCAGAGTTTGTGTTGTTCAGAGTTTGGTCAGACTCTGATATTTCAATTGTTGAATCTCCAATGTCAGTATGTGATTGTTGTTGCTCCCCCTCAACATGTGCAGTTTCTTCAATTTCTATTTCAATCATTTCTGAATCAGAGTTTAAAGAATCAGAGTTTAAAGAATCAGAGTTTACCTCTCCAGGATTTGGTTGATCAGTGTTTATCTCGTCAGAGTTTGGTTCAACAGAGTTTATTTTCTGCAGTTCATTCTCAAATCTCAGTGTTTCTTGTGCATCTTTATCATATAACCCAGCTATCTTCCCTTCATCAAAGGAGACATTAATTGATTCCATGACTGTCCTTGTCCTTAAATTGAATACTTTGAATGCCCTTGAAGAGGTTTTAGAAGTTGTTGCATATCCAATAAAAATTCCCTCATCTGCTTTAAGTTCAAACTTCTTCAATTGTTCAGGATGTGTCTTGAGAATAAAACACTTGCTTCCAAAGATGTGAAAGTACTTGACATTAGGCTTTCTTCCTTTCAAAGATTCATATGGAGTCATTCCATGTTTGTTAATTAAGGAACAATTCTGAGTGATGCATGCAGTGTTCACAGCTTCTGCCCAAAAATAAGTAGGTAGCTTTGCTCCTTCGAGCATTGTTCTGGCAGCTTCTATTAGAGTTCTGTTCTTTCTTTCAACAACACCATTTTGTTGAGGTGTGCCAGGTGCTGAGAATTGTTGAGTGATGCCTTTTGTTGAGCAGAATTCCTCCATTGTAGAGTTCTTAAACTCTGTTCCATTGTCACTCCTTAGATTCTTTACTTTGTGAGTTGATCCATTCTCAATCATTGCAATATGATCAATAATTGTTTCTGCAGTTTCATCCTTCTTGTGCAAAAAGTATACCCAAGTAAATCTAGTGAAATCATCAACTATTACCAGAGTGTATTTCTTCTTTCCAATGGACATTATGTTAACTGGACCAAATAAGTCAAGATGCAATAGATGAAAAGGTTGATCAATAGAGTTTTCAGTTTTGCTCTTGAAAGATGTCTTCCTTTGTTTGGCCTTTTGACATGAATCACAGAGTCCATCAGGATGAAATTGAACTTTTGGAAGACCTCTAACTAGGTCCTTCTTTACCAATTCATTAATGTTTCCAAAGTTCAAGTGACACAACTTTTTGTGCCAATTCCAGCTTTCCATTGGTGATGCCTTTCCAAGTAGACAGGTCAAGGGACCATTAGAATTAACATCCAAGCTAGCTTCAAATAGGTTGTTATGTCTGTGGCCAATAAGAGCTACTTTTCCATTTTTCTTGCTTTTCACTTCACAATGAGTTCCATGAAATTCCACAGAGAAACCTTTGTCTGTCATTTGACTCACACTGAGCAGATTATGTTTGAGTCCTTCAACCAAAGCTACATTTTCAATGATGACATTTCCAATCACAATGTTGCCATATCCCAGTATTCTTCCTATGTTGCCATCTCCATAAGATACTGCTGGGCCAGCCTTCTCCTCAAACTCTGAAAGCAGGGATTTATTTCCAGTCATATGTGCAGAACATCCACTATCAATTACCAGAATGTTTTTCCTGTTTCCCTGCAATCAGTAAATGCAATTTAATTAGAAGATTTGGGGACCCAAACTAGTTTGGGTCCTTTCTTTGAAAACTTGTTAACTTTTGCAGCAGAAGTTCTTTTGTCAGAGTTTGTGTTAACAGAGTTTACATGATCAGAGTTTGCATTCACAGAGTTTGTACTGTCAGAGTTTACACTCCTTTTATCAGACTTTATCACATACATTTGCTTGACAGTATGTTTTGGAGAATCACTCTTTTGAGGCTTTGGTTTGTAAGAATTGTAATACAAATTATGATAATCTTTGCATGTATAAATGGAATGCCATAAACTACCACAATGAAAACAGGGATTGTATCTTGTTTGTTTTCTAGCCTCAAACCTAGGTCTTTCAGATTCTTTCTTTTTCTTTTGTTTGCAGTCAATAGCAAGGTGATTAGAATTACCACAAGTAAAACAGATTTTCCTAGGAGCATCAGGGATATTTATGTAATTATTCTCCTTAGTAATTCCTACTTTACCATTCCTATTTCTTTTCACCTTCTTAGTTTTATTAGTGACTGCCTTCAACTTTTCTTTAAGTTGCTTCTGTGAAAGTAACCCTACATTCACCTTCTTAAGATCTAGCACACTATTATTTTTAGAGCATTCAGGGAGAGTTTTCTTATCATTACTAGCTCTAACAAACTTCACAGGTTCACTCAATGTTCCTTTTGTGTGTGAATTAGTATGAATTTCTTTATCAGATTCATAACCTAAGGCAGATGTCCAATTCTTTTCAGAAAGCATTTGTTGGACCTTCTTACCAGAGTTTGTCCAAACTCTGAAGGTCTCTTTTTCCTTAGCTATCTCAGATTTCAAATATGTGACTTGTATTTCCAACTGAGTTTGCATGTGTATAGCATTCTCACAGTCTTTCTTAAAACTAAGCATGTGAACAAGTTCAGTTTCAAGAAAGTCATTCCTAGCATTCAGAGTTTGTATTTCAGATTTTAATCTTTCATTCTCAAGAGATTGTGATTTAAAGCTAACATGCAGATTTCTAAGAAAAGACTTTAGTTCATGAATATCTTCAGTATCAAAATTGAAAACAGAGTTTGGTACCTTGTCAGAGTTTAAAATGGGAGAATTAGAGTTTGCCATGAGAGCATAGTTAGTTTCTTCTTCAGAGTCTGAGGAATCCATCCAATCGTTCTTTGATGTGATGAGAGCTTTCCCAGATTCCTTGCTTCTGCACTCAGTAGCAAAGTGTCCCATCTTGTTGCACTTGTAACACTTGACCTTTGATTTATCAAGAATTTTTGATTTTGCATCTCTATTTTCCCTTTTTCTGAATCTGTCTTTCTTGTCTGTCTCACTATGCTTCTTCTGAAAGTTTCCTTGCTTCCTAAATTTTCTGTATTTCTTGAAGCTTTTGACAAACATAGCAAACATCTCCATCATGTCAGAGTCTGAAGAATTTTCAGAGTTTTCATCAGAGTTTGCCTCAAACTCTGATTCACTGCTATCTTGGAGTACTACTTCTTTCCCTTTCCTTGTTGAAACCTTAAGCACCTTTTCTTTTGGTTCTTTAATTTTTGCTTCAACATTCAAAGCAATAGGTCTTGCCTTGTTACTCTTTCTATTTCTTCTTTGCTGTAACTCCAGATCATGAGTTTTCAATTTGCCATAAACTTCATCTAAGGACATCTCATCCAAGTCAGCCCTGTCTCTTATCAAGGATGTCTGCAGATCCCATTCTTCTGGAAGAGCCCTCAGAAATTTGGTGTTTGAATCTTCATTGTCATATACTTTATCCACCAAAGCTAAGTTATTCAACAGAGTTAGAAATCTATCATAGATATCTGTGAGGGACTCATTCTGCTTAGCCTCAAAGTATTCATATTCTTGGATTAGAACAGATCTTCTATTTTTCTTTATCTCCTTGGTTCCTTGACATTGAACCTCCAGTGCATCCCAGATTTCTTTGGCAGTTTTGCAAGCTATTACCCTGTTAGACATTACAGAGTCAAGACTGTTATGTAGAATATTTCTTACCTTTGCATCTTTCAAGACTTCCTGTTTTTCTTCATTAGTCCATTCTTTCTTGTCCTTCAGGGTGTAATACTCAGGGATTTGTCTTCCTTCCACAATTGTAGAAGGCACCAGTTTGGTTGGTAGGTACTGACCTGTATGGATCCTATCTAAGTAATCAGGATCAGTTGCTTCTAAGAACATCATCATCTTCACCCTCCATGTAGGGTATTCAGCCTTCTTCAATATTGGAATTCTGATGCTCTCATACTTGTTTCCAGACATGATTATTTGATCTTTTTGAGTTGAAATTTACAACCAGCTCTGATACCAATTGTTTCCCAGAATAATCAATCTATTACAGAAGGGGGTTGAATGTAATAGTGCCTGTAAATCGATTATGAACACAAGTATATTGAATGGAATACTGTTTTGTATTAATAATGAACTTGAATACAAAACTCTCTCAAGATATTAAGTTCTTAAGAGCTGCTAGGTTACAAGATATTGCTTTTATGAATTCGATATTTAATTATAACCTATCTCTGTGTTTATATAGACACAGCTACAAATACAATTACAAAACAGATTATGATAAGAATAGATTTAATAAGGTAATTTGACTTGCACTTGAATTCCTTCTTACTATCCAAATCAGACTCTGATTTGTCTGTTTCCTTTTCTGATAAACTCTGGAGCTAAACTCTGTCGGTTTGTCATTCTCTGATTTGAGCATTCTCTGTTAGAGTAAACTCTGATTGAGTATTCTCTGGTAGAGTAAACTCTGACCGACAGCTTCCTTAAACGCTGATGACGTCAGCATAAACTCTATTTAGTAATCTCTGACAATCACCAGTGTTTGCATTCCTAACACAACAGATAAGATAAGAGTGGTCCAATGTTGTCCACGTAAATCTTATCTTGACTTGAAAGCTTGGAAATAGCCAACCAGATGATGTCATGTGTCATGTTGAAACTGTCCTCTATGTAGAACTTCTACATGAGAATTTCTACTTGTCATCTCGAACATTTAAGTAGAACTTCTACATAGGAATTTTCTACTTGCACTCTATCTCGAATATTCTAAGTAGAACTTCTACATAGGAATTTCGAGATAGCTTCCTTCCTGTGTACTTAGAAAATATTCCACTTCCAGAATTTCTACTTGGCTCTAAATAGAAACTTATCTAAAATTTCTAGATAGGAATTTCTACATAGGTTCCCTTGTAAGTACTTAGAGAAATTCTGGGCTTCAACTAGAAACTTCAATGTAACATCTTGAACTTGTGACTTCTTCTTGTATTCTATATTCTTCAACAAACTCTTGAACATGGATCTCTTATGGTGACATAAACTTGCTATCAATGCCCTGACACTTGATGTAATGGTCTGGTTCATAAGTGACTAGTCTTGATAGGGTTCTTGCTTCTGAATAAATTACCATATTTAGTTAGTAGTGTGGCTTTCCAATTGTTGCTTTCCTGCTTCTTCACTTAAAATCAATTAGTCTTATTGATACTGATTGTTATGATCTTGATTCTTTAAGTTACACATCACTGAGGCATGAACAACTTTGACTTAAACTTCTTCCAGTGATTTCATCTTTGATTGATCATAATTAACCATGTTAAATTGTATCAATTATCTTGTCTTCAATTTGTATTGATTTCTTTGTGACTTCTTGTTCTTGATTGTCTTTTGGTTAAGTATCTTTTCTTTAATTGAGTTACATTAGTTACAATGTTACAAGTTTAGACACTTTGCCTTTCAATCTCCCCCTATTTGATTGTCTAACAATGACATTCAAATTAAAGAAGGATAACTCAACTAAATAAATGAGACGAGAAAAGATAAATAACATTAATGTCTTGTACATTTTACATTTGAAATGAAAATTGAAAAATAATACAAAGAACTTAATAAGTAACTTAAACTAGAAAGAGAATTCTAACCTCGAATCAAAGATCTTTGGAATGATTTCTATCACCTGGATTATTTCATGTCTTTCAGTCAAACTCATATCACCTTATTGGATCCACTCTGATTCACGGTTACAGTATGGTAAATTAGCCTATTTCGCATACCGTGGTCAGGTGAATTTTCCTCAAGTGAGTTAGAGCAACCAAAAGATATGAAGTTTTTCCAACTTCATGTTCACATTCCTCTGAGCTTTCATTCTAATTCCGTTTCCCCTTCCTAATTTCATTCTCAGCATCGCGCCTATCTTCTCTTTGTTTTCTGCGCCTTTCTTTCTTTTTCTTTTCTCTTTTGTATACCGGATCATGTAGCTGTGCCCATCTAGCATTCAACAGGCTTACCGCTTACATTTCTAGAGGATTCTTGGGTTCTGGATATGGATGTATGAAAAGTCTTCTGAGTTTTTCCACCTCCTGAGTAGTCCTGATCTTTGGAATATCCTCAAAATTCTTCATGATGAGCTGTGATTTTCAGTGAGTTTTATTAGCCTTAAACTGACAGTAGATCATTTTGGGGTAGCCCTTGACACGGTTAGTATTGTAGACACTAGCCGTATCTAACTCCATTCTTCTTTTCTCCTGGACTATCTCAGACAAGTACTTCAGTAGTCTCTGCTTTTCATCAACAAAAGTATCTTCTACATCACCCCATTTGAATTCTTCCAATACTTTATCTAGAAATGCAGCATCTTGAGTCTGTAACAGCCATTTCCTACTCATATGCAAGAAGGTCTGTTTCTGGTCTGCATCAATGAATACCAAGGCATCAGCTGTATCATCAGCATAATAGTGAATCCAATATACACTATTTCTTCCTGGAACACCAACTGCCTCCCTTATTTCTCCTTGTTCCAGTGGTCTAGAAGGAAGAGTCAGAGCTTCATCTACACTTTTCACAGCTTGTAGAATATTCCATTTTCTCTCCATTAGCTCTGGCTCAATCTTCACGTTGTCTAGAGGATTTGGAGCAATAATATCACATTTCCATATTTCGTTGTTTTTCTTGAATATTATCTTCTCAATGAACTCCACTGATTTTTCTTTAACATCAGAAGTGAATCCCTTGCTCATCATTTGTCTACATATCGCTTTTAAGGATTCCACTAATAGAGCCATTAGATCTTCTTCCTCCATACTAACCCTCTTCATTTTTCCATCTACTACCATACGAACAACATCTGGATTGGCTGAGAATTCTGGTCACTTATCCTCTGCTAGCTGCATTAACTGATCTCTATACAGAATACTAAGTTCCTCAGCTTGAGAGTATTAAATTTTAGTTGCTAGCAAGAACAACTCTGACGCAGATCTTCTCGAGATAAATTGATCATCCACGTACAGGAAAGACATTGGGGCTCCTTCAACCAAGGTCAGAATAACTTGTTACTCCTTTACCACTGGTTTATATCCAACACGGACTTTTGAAATCATCCTTTTCAAAGCATTTATGTAGTCCACCATCATTGGATTTTTCAGGTTCAAGTTATAGAAAAGATCATCTGCCTCCTTGTTATTAACTCCATTTGTACAAGTCCCCATTAGTATCTTCTTTGCATCATACCATTTCTGTCCAATCCTCCGTTTGTCCATTTCAATCTGTGGATCAGCTAACCTTGCAAGCTCATAGTCATACTGCTTCTCCTTAAGTTCCACTTTCTTCTCAAAGAAAACAGCCTCTTCTTGCATCATTTTCATTTTGAAGAACTGAGCCTGTTCCAAGGCCAACTGTTGAGCTCTCAGGGTCTCTTCATCAACAGGGATCTCTTCAGTCTCTCCAGTAGATATCTCAGCACCTCCACCTTGTTCCTTCAAAGATCTTTTAATAGCATGTGCTAAGGGTACGTCCTCCATATCAGAGTCTGAATCAACAACATGAACTTTTTCCTGTCGACCACCAAAGTCAGTGAATGGCTCTTCTTCTTCAACCAGCACTGTTTTACCCTTTCGCTTCCTTTGAGCCTCCTCATCAGTCACCCTTTCCTTCATTTGATCAATCTCTTCTTCAACCAGGGGTGACTGTTGTGTCGTCTCATTTCCTCCTCTCTCCCCCTTAGGTGAGTTATCCTGAACATCACCGTGAGCACCAGATCCTCCAGCACTTGAACCAAAAGCAGAAGGTCCATTAACAGCTCCAGCAGCACCACCATCATCCGGGGGAGGTTGATTGTACTGTTCGTCAAAGCACTCTGGGGGAACTAAATGTCGAACTGCATACATCATTCTGCTGACCTCCGTTGCCATGGTATGCAGAACACTTTCTACGCTCCCCATTCTTTCATACAGAGTACTGCCCAAGACACCACCAGCATGGCCCAAGTCATTCACTTTGTTCGTCATCTCGTCTAAAACTGTAGCTTGACTTGCCATTCGTGCTGCATAGTCATCAAGAGCTCTCTTGTTGTCTCCAACATTTACCCCTAACTGCCTCATAGACTGCCCGAACTGCTTCATCTGATTTTCAACTGAAGTCATACGCGTATCAAGATTTTCAAGAACCAGGGACGGTGTTTGGCTTAGGTTTTCTCGCTCTAAAAATTGTTCTGTTTGTGTATGTCGCTCAGTTTCGAGCCTTAAAAATGAAGGTTCCTCACTCCCTAAACGCTCACACACACTCCCTGTCTCACGCTCGTGTATGTCTTCAACAATATAACTCAGATTCAAAGCAGTACTTGCAGAAACTGGATAAGAAAAATTAACAGCAGTTATGGGATCTATGTATCCTGTCTGGTCCTGAGGTGGAATCTCAGGCTGAGAGGTTGCAAAGTGTTCATGTACAACATCTGAACCGATCCTCTCTGCAGCATCAGTGCGTACCGGTGAAGGTACTTTAGAAGCAAATAAAACTTCCGGCCTATCTGAAGCACCAGGCTCCTCAGAAGGCACAAAATCCTCACCAAAAATCCTAGGTGTAGAATGTGCAAGGGGAGAACCACTCACGTGAGGTGGAGTGGGTGTGATAGACACGCTAGGTTTGGACTGAGCTATTGAAGTAGCAGCTTGGGAAATTTTGGCTTGCTTCCTTATGACTGGCTGCACTTCAGAGTTACTCTCATCAGAACTCTCACCTAATTCTACAGATGCCGGCCTTTTAACTCCCGTCAACAAGGGTGAAATGGAAGAAGCTAGGGAATCAGACTTAGAAATGTAGCTATCTCCCTGGGATAGATACTGCGGGCTAGCAGAATCTTGGGCCACGGAATCAGAATTAGATGAGGAGAAAGTATTTGTAGTGTGAACAGAGGGGGCCTCATGTTCAAAGAAATTACCTCCTTCATTACCTTGTTCAGCAAAGGGGTCAGATTCAGCAGGAGTTGACCTAGGAGACGGTTGCTGCTCCCTTTGCCCGGTAGAGTACTGACTGAGAGAATGGCCCTCATCTTGGTCATCATCGAGATGTTCGTCAGGAATCCCTTGAAATGCGTCATTATGAGCAGATGGATTCTAAGCATGTGATGATATTTGAGAAGTCCCCGCAAGAGTAGTAACACCTGCATCATAAGAAAGCCACACTTGAATATTCTCAGGAATAGACATAGGTTTACCCTGATGTTTATCCTGGTTAGCAATAGTGGTTAGTGACTTAGTTTCCATGCCAAGAGATGCAGAGGTGAAACTACTAACAAATGCCTGCCTAATTGATAAAGCATTAGATGGTACAAGATGATTAATCAGCATTTATAAGAAACGGGGATACCAGCAGACAACATCAGTGGTTGAAATGTCCCTGATATCAGGTGATCCCATCATGGACACAATTTTAGAAAGAACGATCCTTCCATAATTGATGTTGAGTTCACGTGCCAGGGAAACACTAAAGATTTTCATGGGAATAGGAATTTGATGAAAATCTCTTTCGCGTGCACGAAAACATCTTGTGATTGCTTCGAAAAAGTAATTCCATTCCACATGAAAAAATTGTTTTTGAATAGTGGAAGTGGATATTTTTCCAGTGGGAGGATAACATCCAATTTCCTCAAAAAACTTTAGGCGCTCGGCCGCTGTAGGTACAGGGTCATAAGAATCCTTGACTGGGAAACCAAGAACTCTGTTAAAAACTGCCTCTATAACCTCATATTCTTGACCTCCTAAGGTAAACTTAAAACCATAGGGGGTCGATTTACTCCCATAAGTAACCGCACTGGTCCATAATTGTTGCAAAGCATCATGAACCAATATTGGTTTTGCAGTGAATGCAATACTAGCTTTGGAGTACAAATTGAGAAATCGTACCCAAAACTTGAATCGCGGGAGTTGATCACTAATTTTCGTAGAAATATTATAAAAATTGTTTTTAGCAAGTGAAAATCGGTGAGTCATGTTTGAAAAATTATTTTCCTTGAATTAACTGAATTTTTCTTGAAGCAAGGAAATTAAACAACTGCCAGTAAGTCCCTTTTAATCAACAAATAAGTCGAATAGGCCTACGTGGTAATTAAACTATAGAATTTAATGTAGCAATACGAAACCAAACTCAGCAAATTACTGACTAATGACCGATCGAGAACAAATCTTAACCTAGTATGCACGTGTTACCACAGATGTTAGAAGTGTGTGTATTGCCGTGTGTATAGATCGAATGTGACGATGAACAGTTACGACTAAAAACACAAAAACTAGTATTAGAATTGATGCAAACAAGGAACAGAGATTGAAAACGGGCAGTAATTCGTTATACGTATGAAATTAGACACGAAAAAAATATGAACAATACAGAGTTTGATTAAATTGCAAGGTGGGAGGGTGGGGGCTGTAAAAAATTAGGTTTTAAGCAATGGGTAAAAGTGAAAATAAAATCGGGTTAGCGATGTATATATATACATTATTGAGAAATGAAAAAAATACCCCTGTGAAAAGTAAAAAAAACTTAAGTACATACAGGGTAATTTAAGTCGAACACTATGTCAAACATCAAGTCGAACTTCGACTTGAGTTTCGACATAGGTGCTAACTCGAAGATTAGTCACTTAAACAATCTAAACAGTCAAATCTCTTTAAGAAAACGAAATAATGTTCGAGATAGGACTTAAGTCGAACTTTGAGATAATGTTCGAGATAGAACCTAAGTCGAACATCAAGTCGAACTTCGAGATAATGTTCGAGATAAAACCAAGTCGAACATCAAGTCGAACTTTGAGATAATGTTCGAGATAGAACCTAAGTCGAACATCAAGTCGAACTTCGAGATAATGTTCGAGATAGAACCTAAGTCGAACATCAAGTCGAACTTCGAGATAATGTTCGAGATAGAACCCAAGTCGAACATCAAGTCGAACTTCGAGATAATGTTCGAGATAGAACCCAAGTTGAACATCAAGTCAAACTTTCTTCCCAGACCTGATTTTCAAAACTTCACTCCTGGAAACCTCAAATTCGAAATTCAAGTCGAATTTCGAGATGAGTTTCGAGATAGAATATATCTCGAAATTTTGAAGATACTTAGTAAAATTTGGCAATTTTTCATGAAAAACAATAATTAAATTTTGCCAAATTAAAGTAAATACCAATTCAAGGAATTTTTAAGATAAACAATATTAAAAACATTCCTTGACAATTCTAAGGCCATTAATAGCATAAAATTACATGAAAAACATAGAAAAATCCATTTAAAAATCATGACAATTTTAGAGATCTATGGATTTAACTCCCCCTATGTTCATGCAATTAAATGAGCATAAATTCAAAGTTTTTATCAATAATTTCACTTAAAGCACAATGAATTCATAAAAAATAACACTACATACAATATATAATAATCATTAATGAAACATTTTAAAGTCTAAGTCCATAATGATTAAATAGCATGCAGAAGTGATATTTTTAGCAATTTTTTAGATTATTTACATATGTTTTCAACTAGGCACAATTAAAATAGGCAAATTACAGGAAGAAAAACATATGTACTTGATCAAAACTGGGATCTTACAGATAAGAGGATTTACTAACTTGTGTTAAGCATCCCCAATTCACCAACCAACCTATTGAATGTGACTTCATCAAGAGGTTTAGTGAATATATCTGCAATTTGTTGCATTGTGGGTACAAAATGTAACTCCACAGTCCCCTCCTCAACATGTTCTCTTATAAAGTGATATCTTATGTCTATGTGCTTGGTTCTAGAGTGATCCACATGATTGTTGGTCATGACAATGGCACTAGTGTTGTCACACATGATAGGAATCTTCTTGTGCTCCATGCCATAATCTTTCAATTGGTTCCTCATCCACAGTATTTGAGCTACACAGCTTCCAGCAGCAATGTACTCAGCTTCAGCAGTAGAAGTAGATACTGTATGTTGCTTTTTACTTTGCCAGGACACCAATCTTCTTCCTAGGAATTGACAGGCACCGGATGTGTTTTTCCTATCAATCCTGCAACCTGCATAGTCTGAATCTGAATAGCCTATTAGATTAAAACATGTATCTCTTCGGTACCAAATTCCTAGATTTGATGTTCCCTTGAGATACCTAAAGATTCGTTTGACGGCTATGAGATGTGACTCTCTAGGATCCTCTTGGAACCTTGCACACAAACAAGTTGCGAACATGATATCGGGTCTACTTGCAGTTAAATAGAGAAGTGAGCCAATCATACCTCGATAGCTTGTGATGTCAACTGGTTTACATGATTTGTCCTCATCAAGCTTCGTGGCAGTTGCCATGGGAGTTTTAGCTGCTGACGCATCTTCTAGATTGTATTTCTTGAGTAAATCTTTGATGCACTTGGACTGACAGATAAAGATTCCTTCTTTTCTCTGACTGATCTGTAATCCAAAGAAGAAGGACAGCTCCCCCATTATGCTCATCTCATACTTATCCTGCATTAACTTAGCAAATTTCTCGCACAAGCGCTCATTAGATGACCCAAAAATAATATCTTCCACATAGACTTGAACAAGTATTAAATCACCCTTTACATTTTTATAGAACAATGTTTTATCAATTACTCCCCTATTAAAACCACTTTCAATTAACAACAAGGATAGGGTTTCATACCATCGTCTTGGGGATTGCTTGAGGCCATAGACAGCTTTGAAGAGAAATTATACAAAATCTACAAGTTCTGGATCAATAAAGCCAGGTGGATGTTCCAGATATACTTCTTCTTCTAGCTCTCCATTCAGGAAGGCACTTTTCACATCCATCTGAAAAACCTTGAAGTTCTTATGTGCTGCAAAGGCCAAGAACATCCTGACTGCCTCAAGTCTTACAACTGGAGCGTAGGTCTCATTATAATCAATACCTTCTTTTTGAGAATAACCCTTCGCTACCAAACGAGCCTTGTTTCGTGTTACAAGTCCGTCTTCATCCAGTTTATTTCTGAATACCCACTTAGTTCTAATTACTGATCTGTTCTTTGGTCGGGGTACCAATTTCCAAACTTTCTGCCTTTCAAACTGATTGAGCTCCTCTTGCATTGCAATTACCCAATCAGCATCACCAAGAGCTTCTTCTATTTCTTTAGGTTCAAGTTTGGACACGAACCCAGAGTATAAGCAAATATTAGTCATGTCTGCTCTTATTGTTCTTCTAGTAGTCACACCAGCATCCGGATCACCAATAATTAACTAAAACGGATGGTCTCTGCTCCATACCCGCTCTCTTGGTAATTGTCTTGATGATTTAGCTTGATCTTCTGAATTGTTATGTTGACTACTTGTGTTATTTCTACTAACTCCCCTTGAGTTAGTGTCAGCTCTTGCAGAACTAGTGTCATCTCTTCTTGAGTTTTGAGCACTTGTCCTTGAGCTGCTATTTACTCCCCCTGAGTTGTTGCCGGACTGTGCTGAAGAAGTTTCTTCTTATCTTGCATTAGACTCAGGTATTTCTTCTCGAACACTTGGTATATTTGAAGTAATAACCAACTCAGGTTCATCCTCAACTTCATCCAAGTCCAGATTCTGAAATTTTAGGGACTCAGGTTCACGATTATCTTTAGAAATTGATGGGAGTTTGGTATCGTCGAATCTGACATTGTAGCTCTCAATCACTTTTCGATCATTCACTAAGAATACCCGATAAGCTACCACCACATCTGTAGAATAATCCACAAATATCCCTTCACGTGCTTTTGCTTCAAACTTGCCTAGATTTCCATCGTCTATAAGTACGTAGCATTTAGCTCCAAAGACATGAAAATATTTGATTGTTGGTCTTCTGTTATTCATTAGTTCACATGGTGTCTTTTCTTTATCTTTTATAATCAAGGTTCTATTCTGAGTGTAACACACTGTACTCACTGCTTCAGCCCAAAAGTATAGAGGAAGTTTTGATTCATACAACAAAATTCTTGCTGCTTCAACTAATGTTCTGTTCTTCCTTTCAACTACTCCATTCTGCTGTGGAGTTCTCGGGGCTGAGTACTGACGACGTATTCCTTTAGAAACGCAGAAATCATTCAGTATTGCATTTTTAAATTCAGTGCCGTTGTCTGATCTAATCGTCTTCACAGTGAGTGTTGAAACATTCTCAATTTCAGTGATGTGATCAATGATTTGAAAAGGTACTTCGTCTTTTGTCATAACGAACAATACCCATGTGTACTTGGAGAAGTCATCCACGATTACTAACGCATATCTTTTCCTAGATAAAGATAGGACATTCACTGGGCCAAATAAATCCATATGTAGGAGTTGCAGAGGCTCAGTGATACTAGAAATTTCTTTGCTCTTATGCGACGCTCGCTTTGACTTTCCTATTTCACAGGCTTCACAGAGTCCTTTAGGAGCAAACTCCATTTGAGGTAGATCTTTCACCAATTCTCGCCTTGCGAGAGCATTCATCGTTTTGAAGTTTAAGTGAGACAACTTCTTATGCCATAACCACCTTCATCATCTGAAGCTTTGTTGTAGAAACAGGTCACTTCATTCTGGTTTACCGAATCCATATCAGCAACAAACAGATCTGCCTTTCTAACTCCTCTTAAAGCCAACGAACCTTCCTTAATGTGAATGATTGATACACATTTCTTATTGAAGACAATTTCGTATCCTTTGTCACAAAATTGACTGATACTCAATAGATTGTGTCTCAATCCCTCAACATAGGAAATATCTTCAATGATGACATTACCAGTTTTCAATTTGCCATATCCCTTTGTCACACCTTTGCTGTTATCTCCAAAGGTGACATAAGGGCCAACCTTCATAACCAACTCTGTAAGCAGAGACTTGTTTCCTGTCATATGCCTTGATGCTCCACTATCTAGCACCCATATAACTTTATTTCTTTTCTACTTAATGCCCTCTGGTTCATCTGATGTCTCAGCCATGAGGGCAAAGTTTGCTGCATGAGTAACTTTTTCCTCATCTGAATCATCCCAAGCTCTGCCTTCTGTTACAACTAAAGCTCTCTTTCCATGTCTTTCCTTCACCAGGGCTTCATACTTGCTTTTGAGGGCTTCATAAGTTTCTTTGGGATATGTCTGTTTTGGCTTCTTGCAGTCTGTAGCAAAATGTCCAGCTTCACCACAATTATAGCATTTGAACTTTATTTTGAAATCCAAAGGAGATTTGTAGCTGGTACTCTTGCCTTTCCCTTTGTAACCTTGAGAACTACCACCACCCTTAGTAACCCGATAGTAAGATGAAGATTTTATTTATGGACGGTTACTCTTTCTGAATCTTATGTTGCTGAACTTCCTTGCCATGTATGCCATGACGCTATCATCCATGTTGTCCAACTCTTCTTGGGTGAAGTAGTCATCATCACTATTTGACGTGCACTCATCATCATTTTCAACTTGATGTGGTGCAGGTGATGATCTAGGTTTTTCTGCAACTAAAGCCTTTTTAGACTCTTTCTCATCAGCAACTAATCCTGATGCAGCTTCCTTTCCTTTTGAATCATTGTCCCATGCTTGATCTTGAAGGGTTTCCAGCTCATAGGTCTTTAGAATTCCATAATATTCTTCCAGAGAAGTTGTATGCAAGTCTCTGGTTTCTCTAACAGCGTAGACTCTATGTTCAATGCTCTTTGGCTGGTTCCTTAGATATCTCGTGTTGACTTTAACCATGGGGAGAGTTACACCTCTCAGATTCAAATCCAACACTAACTGACTGAATCTTAGATTAGACATCTGTTATGCTTTCACCTTTTCTTATTCTGAAGGTGTCATACTCCATCTTGATTATAAGTGTTTTGTTGCTTCTGACCTCAGCGGTACCTTCCATGACGACCTCTATTTTATCCCAAATCTTCTTCGCTGTAGTTAGTCCTTTGACTACATTAAACATCTCATGATCTAGGGATTCCATCAATGTTTGTCGAACGGATGTATCGAAAGCTATTTGCTCCTTATCAGCATCTGAAAAGTCCGCTACCTTCTTAGGCCTAGACCATTGTGGAAGAATCACATCTCCTTCCATATGCTCAGGAACAACAACAATTGGTACAAATTTACCCTTGTCAAGGACTTCCAGATATTCAGGATTGACGGACTCAAGGTAAAGTTTCATTCTCAACACCCATTCTTCATAGTGATCTCGGTCGAACATTGGAATTATGATATGATTTTTAGGTGCCATCTTAATGTAGATTTAAAGTAGAGATAATAAGATTTTCTTATTACTTGATTAGTAATTAAAAGAAAATCGAATTATCTCAGAATAAATCAAAGTTTAAATTCTGGTCACCAAAAATTTCTAAGTACCCAAGACTAGGCTATGTAGAAAATCTATGTAGAACTTTTGCCTAAGTCAAAATTTCACCAAGTAGAAAATCTGTCAAGTAGAAATTCTGTCTATGTCGAAATTTTCACTAAGTAGAGATTTTGCTCAAGTCGAAATTTCTAAGAAAAAATTCTTTGTAGAACTTTTTGTCCTTAGAGAAAATTTGCTGCAGGTCACTTGCAATATTGTATAAACAATATTATTTTCACACTTTTTGACTTTTGTGCCTTTTCTCACCTAACTCACCTAACACCCACGTGACAGGTACAGAGTAATCTTTAATATCTTTTTGTGCAGTGAGAAAGTTGTCCAATCAAAAGCCAATAACACCTTTTTCGCTTTTAGTCTTTTTAAAAAGGTAATCAAAAGTTGATGGGTTTGTCTTCTCTATCAAAAACAGTGATGAACACGTGAAGAACACCACAAATCAAAGTACCCAAAATAATTCACAAAAATTATCTAAAATCCACCCAGGCTAAATAATCACACCTCAAGTATTTAAATAATTTTTTTGATGAGTTTTCACTGAGAAAAGAATTAAAGTACACTTTTCAAGAAAAGCTTGAAAACTCACAAATCTTCTACCAAACACAAGGATCTATGTTTTGTATGTTAAACATGAAGCTCTGATACCAATTGTTAGGTCCAAATGTGTTGTAGAGGGGGGGGGGAGGGTGAATACAACTTTATGAAGCAATAAATACTTTGTAATAAATGAACACAATGATTCAAGTAATATATGTCTTATATATAACTTGAAGGGGTTGCTACAACATTCATTACAATAGTACAACAGAAGTAAATAGGGTAGTAAATGATACTAAGCTCTGTGAATACTCTATCTCTTTCTTTTACAAGTGTTTCTCTCAAATATTACTCTATTTAGAATGTTACACGAGTACTTCTATTTATACTACTGGTAATCTATGACTTGTAGTCCTCAACAGATAAGATAAGAGTGGTCCAATGTTGTCCACATAAATCTTATCTTGACTTGAAAGATTGGAAATAGCCAACCAGATGATGCCATGTGTCATGTTGAAACTGTCCTCTATGTAGAACTTCTACATGGGAATTTCTACTTGTCATCTCGAACATTGAAGTAGAACTTCTACATAGGAATTTTCTACTTGCATTCTATCTCGAATATTCTAAGTAGAACTTCTACATAGGAATTTCGAGATAGCTTCCTTCCTGTGTACTTAGAAAATATTCCACTTCCAGAATTTCTACTTGGCTCTAAGTAGAAACTTATCTAGAATTTCTAGATAGGAATTTCTACATAGGTTCCCTTGTAAGTACCTAGAGAAATTCTGGGCTTCAACTAGAAACTTCAATGCAACATCTTGAACTTGTGATTTCTTCTTGTCTTCTATATTCTTCAACAAGCTCTTGAACATGGATCTCTTATGGTGACATAAATTTGCTATCAATGCCCTGACACTTGATGCAATGGTCTGGTTCATAAGTGACTAGTCTTGATAGGGTTCTTGCTTCTGAATAGATTACCATATTCAGTTAGTAGTGTGGCTTTCCAATTGTTGTTTTCCTGCTTCTTCACTTGAAATCAATTAGTCTTATTGATACTGATTGTTATGATCTTGATTCTTTAAGTTACACATCACTGAGGCATGAACAACTTTGACTTGAACTTCTTCCAGTGATTTCATCTTTGATTGATCATAATTAACCATGTTAAATTGTATCAATTACCTTGTCTTCAATTTGTATTGATTTCTTTGTGACTTCTTGTTCTTGATTGTCTTCCGGTTAAGTATCTTTTCTTTAGTTGAGTTACATTAGTTACAGTGTTACAAGTTTAGACACTCTGCCTTTCACCCATCTATTCCCAACGGGGATTACACCAGCTGGTGTTTGGACTGCAGGTCCAAATACATCTCTCTTGTGCAAGGAGTCCAGTTCTGCCTGGATTGCAACTTTCCATTTTGACCAATCATCTCTTTGTCGACATTCTTCCACACTTTATGGTTCAGGATCGAAGTTCATCATAATATCACATGCCACGGAAAAAACATATACATCATCAATTTCAGTACTCCCACGATCCAACAATTTCCCGTTATGTACATAACTTATCGAGATCTCATAATTTTCAGGTACCTTTGTTTCTATGGAAGCATGTGCCACTTCTGGGGCAATATCCACTTTAGGAGGCAATACCACTTAAGAGGTCTTTGTTACAGCCACTTCAGGGGCTTGTACCTCTTCAGGAGGTAATATCACTTCTAGGGTATTTTCTGGATCACTTGCCACTTCTAGGGTATGTCCAATTAATTTTCATTTTCGTGGTACAATATCTTTTGCACCAATAGGTCTACCACACTTCTGGCGTGGTTTTGAATCACCAATCAATTCCTAATGAATTGATTTTTGTTTAGGCATTTCAACCCTCGCTGGAGCATTAACAGCGGGTATATACGATTTCTAATGTGTTTATAATTATTAAAAGCATCTGACATTTGATTAGCAATATTTTGCATATGAATAATTCTTTGAACCTCAATTTCACATTGATTAGTACATGGATCAATAGAATTAAATCCTGATGCATTCCATGACAATTTAGAATTTAATTTATGCAAAACATTATATCCCCCTAATGGAGGGAACAAAGACTCATCAAAATGACAGTCAGCATATCGGGCAGTAAAAATATCACCAATTAATGGTTCAAGATATCTTATGATAGATGGTGAATCAAAACCGACATATATACCTAATCTTCTTTGTGCTCCTATTTTAGTTCTTTGTGGTGGTGAAATTGGGACATATATAACACTACCAAAAATCTTAAAATGAGAAATATCATGTATTTGACCAAAAACTAGTTGATTGGGGGATTCTTTATGGTAAGCGGATGGTCTTACTCTTATTAGGTTCGCGGCATGAAGTATAACATGACCTCAAACAGAAGTAGGTAACTTACTTCTAAGAAGTAAAGGACGCACAATAAGTTGAAGTCTCTTAATCAAAGACTCCGATAAACCATTTTGTGTATGCACGTGAGCAACTGGGTGTTCGATTGAGATTCCTACCGACATACAATAATCATTAAAGGTTGAAGATGTAAATTCGGCAGCATTATCTAGACGAATTGATTTTATAGAATGATCAGGGAATTGAGCTCGCAATTTGATTATTTAGGCAAATAATTTTACAAAAGCGGTATTTTGGATTGAAAGTAGACAAACATGAGACCATCTAGTTGAAGCATCAATTAAAACCATGAAGTATCTAAAAGGATCGAAAGATGGATGAATAGGGTCACAAATATCTCCTTGAATCCTTTCTAAGAAATTTGGAGACTCGGTTTGAAGTTTGACAGGAGATGGTCGAATAATCAGTTTTCCTAATGAGCATGCTGAACAAGGAATTTTGTTATGTGGTATGATCTTTTGATATTTAAGAGGTTGCCCTGTAGAATTTTCTATAATACGACGCATCATAGTCATTCCTGGATGACCAAGTCTTTCATGCCAAAGAGTAAAAGATTTTGGGTCTATGATTTTAGAAATATTGGTAGTATGAGATTCAATGACTTTAATCTTTATAGCATATAGCCCGACAGAGATTGAGGGTAATTTTTCTAAGATTTTCTTATAGCTTGAGCTAGTTGAAGTGATAAGAAGATATTCCTTTTTCATTTTCATTAGTGGTTTCAATATGAAAACCATTAAGACGAATATCCTTGAAACTCAGAAGATTTCTAGGGGATTTACTAGCATAAAGGGCATTATGTATATGAATTTGTGTTTCATTTGGTAGAAGAAAACTAGCTTTCTAGAGACCTTATATTATATTTTATGTACCTGAAATCATCCACACATATGAATCAGTTTTAGTCAATTGTGAGAAATATTTCGAATTTTGTAGAATTGTGTGAGTTGTTGCGCAGTCAATAATGCATATATCTTCCACACTACACTGTATATATGAAAATAAACAACATTTTCATTAAAACAAATATTTACATACATAAAACAGAAACATAGGAAATATTATACATAAAACAAGTACAAAAGATCTAATTATCTAGGTCGTAATAAATTTTAGCACTCATGTCTATTACATTTAAGGGTTTATCATTTTCTATGACATCATTAACTAAATTCTGGTTATAATTAGCAAAATTGGTCTCCATCATTTTTCCTTTAGGCCTTTTAGATGATTGATACAAGTCAACAAGTTGTTTTGGCGTTCGACAAGTGCGAACCCAATGTCCTTCATCCCCACATCTATGACAAACATCTCTAGCATCTTCTTCTTGTGACACCTTTCTTTTATTTAGCATTTCAGGCTGCCTCCTCAGATTACCAGAGTTGTTGTAACCATCACGCTGCCACTTTAGGTGGCCAGAATTATATTGATTTCGAAACCGACCACAGAAACTTCCTCGTCCACGGTTTCGTCCATAACCCCGTCCTCCTCTATGCCCTTTTCCACATTCATTCTTCTGGAATGACGAGTTATGTACTTCAGGTAACTGGGCAGAGCCTGTAGGACGTGCCTGATGATTTCTTAACAACAACTCATTATTCTTTTCAGCCACAAGAAGGAGAGCTACCAATTCACTATATTTCTGAAAATTGCGCTAGTATCATAGTGTTGGGGTGAAAAGTCAAAAAAGTATTTTCAATCATCTGAGTATTAGTAATTTTGAACTTGTTTTAAATAACATGGAATTATATTCCGTAACAGATTTAAAATCTTGTAGTCTTAAATTAATTCAGTCATATCGGGCCGACGGTAAATAAACAAGTTTTTGGTGATCAAATCTGACTTTGAGATTATTCCAAATAGTGAGCGGATTTTTAATTGTTAAATATTCTGATTTTAAATCTTCGTGGATATGATGCCTAAGAAATATTATAACTTTTACTTTTGTTCGATAGTTGGGGTTTTTCCGGGCTCAATAGTATATTTTAACCCGTTTGCACTAAGATGTAATTCTGGATCGAGCACCCATGACAGATAATTATTCCCGGAAACATCCAATGCAACAAACTCTAATTTTGCAAAATTTGTCATTCTGGTAAATATTTAAAACATGATATAATATAACACATCAAATTTAAACAATTAATAAAGCATGTATAATAATATATATAATATAATTTAGTACAAAAGTTACGACGGCATAGCCGACCATTGAACATTTGAAATAGCCTAGTACAAAAGTTACGGCGGCATAGCCGACCATTAAAGTTTTGAAATAGTTTAGAACAAAAGTTACGGCGGCATCGCCGACCATTGAACTTTTGATTAATAATTGACGGCAGAGCCATCTTTATAGTAATACTTGACGGCTATATAAGAATAGATAATATAAATAAATTTAATAAAATAAAATAAATAAGGTTAGATCATACCTCCTTTAAATAAGTTTCGGTTTGATAGAGACGTGTTATATATATAATCTTTTACAATAATAGAGAGGAACTAAGATAGAGCAAATATGAGAGAAGGTTTTAATATATCAATGAATGTCAAGTACATCACTATACGCGAGGGTAGTGAGCTATTTAGTGAGGAAGTGGACCGACTCTATTCTATTAAATTATTAAGGCTTCCTTCCTTGTTAAGACGTTGATATACAGACTTCAACTATATTAACAATCAATATTATCACAGATCCTTTATTTTAATAAGAAAATCTTTATAATGCATAAATACATGCGAGTTTTTATAATATATTTGTACTAGTATTGTTAATTTAATTGGTTGCAAAATATTTTTAAGACTACTTTTTATATTGGAACTTTGCAATTATATACGATCTACCAAGCATTGCAAAACATAAGTTTACAAAATACAGGAGTAATTTAGAATTTTTATTTACAAATCTATCACATACTAGGCTACTACAACCACAAAAACTATTATTCGCAGTGTATTATAGATGACTAGTTACACCATTACGGACGAACAAGCATTCCAATACAAAATACTTGGACCATTTGATCTTCAACAATAAAGGATTGTGTGAATTGTCAATTCCTTTGTGTGATAGTAAACATTTGTGATAGCCTATAAAGGGTTATCCTCTATCGTTCATTTTCCGGATTCGACTCTAGCCCACTTCCAATTTTTTTAGAACATATACTAATTTATAAGGTTATAAACTTATTTTTTCAAAACAAAATACAAAAATAACAGTTTTCATAACCATACCTGGAATAAAATAAGCAACAAATAACAGAGCTATTCGACAACATTCAGCATTCAGATTAATCTCATCGCCCTCATGCTCATCACATCAATTTGATGTCATGAATCAGACGTTCCAAATTAGAATAAGAAGACCCTCCCTGAACCAAACATTTCTTCCCCAGCATAGCCATTCGATCAGCTGACTTGAAGAACTCATTTTTCCTATCCACCATCAAATCTTTAACCATCTTCTCAACAATAACTCTGTCACAAGTATCCTTCATATCAAGCCCAAGCTTCCAAGCCTCACTCACAAACCTACTATTCACTTGCTGATCCATAAAATAAGGCCAGCATATCATTGGCACTCCTTCAATCACACTTTCTAAAGTTGAGTTCCAACCACTGTGTGTCAAGAACCCACCTACTGACTTGTGGGCCAGTACATCCTCTTGTGGAGCCCATTCCACAATGTACCCTCTTTGTTTTGTTCCTTCTTTCAAATCTGCCGGAACTTCTTTCTCTCCGGCTACTGCATCCGGCCTAATGACCCACAAAAATTTACAACCACTATTCACTAGCCCATACCAAAATTCCATTAGTTGATCTTTTGTCATCAAAGCTAGACTTCCGAAACTAACGTAAATTACAGATTTCTCAGGTTGTGAATCGAGCCATGTGATGCAACTCATATCTTCTCTCCATAAACTGTTTGATGATGTTTCTGGTGCTGGAGACATCATGTCTCCGGCGAGTCTCATTTTTAGATGGGTATGCAACGGTCCAATTGTGTATAGATTAGGACAAAATTCACGCAGTTTAGCTAGAATCGGCCCTTCGAGATCATCAAATGTATTAAGAATCAGTCCATAAGCCCGTGGATTTTCTTCGGATTCAGATTTATAGAGCTGAATGTTTGGGTGTGACACATCCCCGGAACGACAAAAACTCGGTAGATCTCTTCGACGGAGAAAATCTTCGGCTCCGGCCACACTCTTAATTTGTACATCCAAATCATCTCCTATAATTTCACAACATATATAAAATATCAAATAAAACAAACAAATTTGTAATGCATCAAACTACATGTACTCACTGTGTCTGACCAACATGCACCACGTAGATTTTACATCTATTGTTACCAATCGAGATCTTAAAAATGTAGAGATTATTGAATATTAAAAAAAATTGCAAAAAGATTGAGAGACTGTTTCCGCGAAAACCGGAAAAAATAACCGTAACAATAACGAACATAAACAAATACCATCGAAAGGAAGCTCTCCGGATCGAATAAGATGAGGAAGACAAAAGAAGAGCCAGAGACAACAAGCACTAATAGTCCTGACATATATAATAGGCAGTCCAATCTCAATAGCAACATCACATGTAAACCCCATGATTCCATCAGCTATAATACATGTAATAGGACGACTGTTAGACATTAAAAACTGTTTAAACAGTGGCTTTGTATTGATCCTTAAAGAATCGAAAAGCTCCATGAATTTATCACCGCGTGGGTGATTTTCCGGCAACCCATCGGAGATAGACTCTAAACAAAAGCCGGGGTAACGTTTAAATCTAGATTGGACGTCGGTGAAGCGGAGGAGACGGGAGTGGATGTGTTGGGTGACGAGAAAAGTGACGTGGATGTTGGAGAGACAGAGGAGTTCCGCGAGTTTGAACATGGAGTTTACTGGGCCTTGGAGTGGTAATGGGAAGATCACGGCATGGGGTTGGGGTTGGGCTGGGGTTTGCTCCATTGATCACGGCCGCTGAGTTGTTGAAAGTATTGACTTTTGTGACGATGCTTTCGAATGTGAATATTTTATCTGAATTGTGTGTCTGCGTTGGTATGCTTAAACTTCTTGATTTTTACGATAAATCTTTACTGTTTGTCTGTTTCTGGTTTTAATTCAAGTTGCCTTATTTGACGCTGGCTTGTCCAGAAATCCAAGCCATCATTTAATATAGAGCACTCGTTCACAAAATATTTTCATGTAATTAAGTTGGAATTTAAAACAGTCGGGATTAAAATTTATTAATATAAATAATTTATTTTAAATATTTAAAAAACACAAAAAAATATCATAATTTTTAAAATAAAAACCTTATCAATTACCACAAAATAACTGAACCATAATTAAATTTAAAGTTTTGCTAAATTCATTCTTTGAAAAATTGTAATAAATAGTTGAAAAATAAGAAAAATTGTATACAATCTTTTTTGGAAGAATTGTAATTTAATTATTCAAAAATTGATAATATAAAACCGTGAGAACTAATAACAACCAGCAAGCGTTAAAAATGCGAGTAGAGATACTAAAATTATAAAAACAAAATGCCAATATCTAGCCTTTGTTAAAAAAATTGTCAATATCTAATGAGGGCTTTAAAAAATATTATGTTGATTATTTTACTCTAACCAGAGTTTAAGCCCCTCTCGTTTCGTCATTGAACCCAATTATGTAATTTGAAATATCTTGAAATTTAATTAGATTAATTGTTGGGTCGCAAGCAAGTCTTAACTCCACACTAATATAATATTGTCCGCTTTAGACCGAACTCGTACGAATTTGTGTTTGGGCACATCTTAAAAGGCTTCATATTAATTGAGTTAACAATCTGCTTATATATCGATGTAGGACTTGAGTTGATACCACTCAATAATTCTCTCCTCAAACCAAAAACCACAAATCTCGTGACCACTCTACCGCAATTTCACGGATATCCAGCGAGTTCACACTAAGAGCCTCTCATATCCAATAACTGTAGCCCGTTACCCCACTACACCATAAATTGTCTAAGGCAACATCATAAATTGGTGTTGGCACGTAAAATGTTGGCTTAGGTGGCCAAATACGATTTAGGTGAGTGTTTGGCAACATCGAAAAAATATGTTGCCTTATAACCCCTACTACGCCAACACCTTGCCAACACTTATATAGGTATTGCCTTAAAGAGGTGAAAAAATGAAGAATACACGAGAACCAAAATAGAATAAGGAGAATTTTACTAATTTAAATGTACTCAACTCTCTATACAAGTATCAACATACACACACAGCGTCTCTTCGTACTCCTAACGCGATCTCAAACCAACCAATGGCGGCGGCGGTGGCGACGACGAGCGAAGAGCAAACAAAACACAACTCCGATAAAACCCTAACTCAACAAGAACAATCAGATCCTCACGCTCCTCAATCAACAGAACCTTCTAGCGCCGACGACGAAGAATTAAAAGTCAATTCTGGAGATCCGGCGGAGATTTATAACGGCGGCGAAGAATCAAAGGTCAAAGATCCGGCGGATAATAACAGTAGCGTCGCTTTGAAGAAGCGCCGTGCCGAGCGGTTCGGGATGCCTGTGCAGCTATCGGAACAGGAGAAACATAATTCACGTGCCGAGAGGTATAATTTTGATCTAGTCGAACCTCCATAAATTAATTATTTCGATAAATTAGTAATCTTGATAAATTAGTAAAATTCTCCAGTTTGTAAAGGTTTAAATGAGTACATTTCTGAATGATGATGTTTCGGTTGAGGTATCTGTTGGGGCATCAACTCTGGGACAGATCCAACGGAATGATAAGGAGAAACTACCTCCTCCCTCGTCGGAGACTGATAAACTTAAAGACTCAAAAAATGTTGAAAGCCAGAAGGGTAGTGTGGAAATCTTGGATCCATCATATAGTCTTACTATTCCTGCTGATGGGACTGATTTGATGCAAGGCTTAATTGAGGACGAATTCAAAGATGCAGAATTTCTTCCCCCGATCGTGTCCTTGGATGAATTTATGGAATCCCTCAACTCCGAGCCACCCTTTGACAATCTGGCAGCAGACGCTCAAACTAGAACTCCCTCGGAGAAGGTGTCATCTGAAACTGGTGAGAAATCAGGGTCTGCAAATCTAGCTTCTAGAGATGTTGATAGCAGGGCTGTAAAGGCCAGGGAAATGGATTCCAAAATGACAAAGCAGGATGCAGAAGAGAAGTCTAGTGACTATGTGATGGAACAAAAACAACCAAGTCCTGACATTACATCCATGACTGAACGTGTATGGGAGGGTGCTCTACAGCTACATATTTCTGCCCTTGTTACAGTTATTGGCTTGTATATGAGGTATTTTCTTATTTACAGTATAATTATGCAGGACATGTCTTCTGTTGCTTCCCTTCCCATTAAATAAAGTTGATTACAGAGGATGATTATGCTGGATAAATCATCTGGATCTTGACATTGCATACAATTGTCTATTGCCCTTATCTTCTTATTTTCCTGCTATTGCATCAGATCATTCACAATTTTGTAATCTCTTGGTGACCATAAATTATATATCTAGCTGTTAGTGACTTGCTGCCTTGTTAATTGTGGGAAAATCTTTTCTTCTTGAAATGCTAGGCATACTTCATTCGAAATAAAAATTAATGATGTCCATAGAGATTTTGTAGGTGCCTTTTTTACCTAATCATATCAAAGCACTCGTATATATGTTGGAGCAATTATTCTATTTTGGTTCTCGAGTATTCTTCTCATTATTTATTTGCTTTCTATCTGCAAGAACTAGAGCTACTACATCATCTATCTCAAATCAGTTTTTGGAAATCATGACCGAAAAGATCTGAGATCAACTTGCTCAAGAGATGGAAGAAAAAATGGAAAATGTTCGTGAAAAGGTCATGATGCTGATGTCCAATTTGGCAGAAAAGAATCCTGAGCTGAAGATTGATATTGATGAAGTTGTAAGTGTACTGCAGTCACCAAACAATTTGGCTAAATTAATTTTTGAGGGAATTTTATCCAAGTATATATAAGGTGATGAAGTTGCATCTGGTTTGTGTTTGTTGGGATGAATTTTGATTATGTTGGGATGTTTCATTTTAGGCAGGTAGCTGTTCAAAATTACCACTAAAAATGTTGCCTTAGCTTGTAAAGATGTTGCTAAAACTTTCACATTGTTTACTAGTAAGTGTTGCTATATAACATGCTAAGGTGTTGCCAAAATTATGATATGTTAATTTTACTTATGTTGCTATAGAGAATAAATATTGGCATATGTCTTATGCCAACACCGTAGATGTGTTATTTTTTATTAAAAAGTGTTGCTATTCATTTACGGCAACAAGACACTGATGTTGCTATTTATTTATTTGAATTGGGACGCATTAGAATTTTATTTAAATTTTTAAAATTAGTTTTCTAAAATTATTTAATAATATTAAATAATTTACAAAAAAATTATTTACAAACATACAACCTTTTTTCTAAATCTTATCCAGAGTTTAAAAAAATTCAATCTTCATCCAAAAATATTTTTGTAATGCAAACTTAAGTTGATTTTTTGAATTTTGAAGCGGATTAAATTTTATTTAAAAAATAAAAAATTGTTTGAAATTTGTCAATAGGCCGCAGAGCCCAGACAAAGGAAGGACTAACCCCGTCTACCAAGACGGAGAAGCCACAGAACATAAGATTACGGTTCAAATTAATAAATAAACGTATTCATTTTTTTATTTCTTTTTTTGAACAAAACAATCGTATTCATGATTATCTAAATACTTCTTGTTAAAAAAAATATCTAATACTTGTAACTATCGTAATAGAGCAACATTTATCATCAAGTCATCAACCTACTATATATTTAACGCTGCCACAGGTATTTTTACGTCAACAATAATAGTACTCACTCGGTTTCAAAATTAGTAGTGAAAAAAAATTATTTCAAATTAATTCTCTAATTCAACTTTCAATATAAAATATTATCTAATTTATATTTTCAAAATCAATTTTATTTCACATATCTCTAGTTTATATTTTTAAAATCAACTTCATACCATATACTTGTATTCAATCAATATAATAAATATTGATACAATCTATCAATAATAATTTTTTTTAATATGTGTTGTTTTTTAAAAGCGAAATATTATTTTGAAACGCGAGTAATATACATATAGTACATTAGATTTAAATGAAATATATGCTAAAAAAAATTATACAAGCATATATGTAACACAATTGTAAAAATATCATTGATCATCAGCGTTTGGTCAAAGACCTATTGTAAAAAGCAGTAAGCCCAACTTTTACTACTATGTCTAGTTAAATATAAAATACAAAATCTAAAAATAGAAGCCAGGTGGTAACCATAAGAACACGTGGCTTGTTCTTATACTGCCACCTGCAACCACAAGCATGGAAGAGAGGGAAAGGGGGAGGAGCCAGGAAATTAAATTTTAGTAGGGATAAAATACAATAAATATACCTCTATAATATTTTTGTGTTTTTGTGTTGGCAGTGGCTAAATTTCTTTGTAATTTTTTTTCATGACTAGATTCCACCAACTCCTATGGTGCTACACCACTGCAGAAAAAAAGGGAAAAAGGGAAGATAAACAGCATATATGATCAGTGGCGGACCCAGACGAGAAAACGAGAGGGGGTCAAGACGGGCGGTGGCGGACCCAAACATAACTTTTGAATGAAAAATATGTCATAGCTAATGCTTAATCCGGAAGAAAAATCCAATTATAATATTTTGATGGTGTATTTCAAAACTTACATTTCATTTAAAATATATAGAAGCTCATATATACTATATTTTTTAATAAAATATAGCCAAGTAACACCATATAAAATATGTTTGTCTATGTCCAAGGTGTAATTCACCCAAATATCCATATATTTATATGAAAAATCTTGCAAAACCAGCTGACCAATTTAAAATATATACTAAAAAAATGAAGGTACTACATAGCCAAGACCTACCCTCGCTGTAGGGTAGGTCCGCCACTGTATATGATGGTCCTCCGGCCATCACAAACCATAGCACGTTCAACCGGCATATATCCCCGTATTTTAATTACTTGCAGTTAATTAATAATAATGAATCGCAAAAAATAAAAATTAACGCAGTTGGTGACAATTTAGCAGCCAGTCAGTGTAAACACAAAGCAACTAGTACACTTATTTTATTACAACAAGTCGCTCGTTGTTACACAACGGACACTGGGCACACATGAAACCAAACAGGACTAAACTTGGACACAACACAAAACAACCCCATAGACATGAGTACCGGAGACACTTGATAAAGGAAATTAAGACTAGGTCTAGCCGGAGATATCAATAGCCTTGACTTCCGGTTTCTTCGCCTCCTCCTTGGGAACAGTGACAGTAAGCACACCATTCTCCATAGCAGCCTTGACTTCCTCCATCTTGACATTCTCGGGAAGCCTAAACCTCCTTAAAAACCTGCCAGAACTCCTCTCCACGCGATGATACCTGTCAGTCTGCTCCTCTTGCTCTTTGCTCCTCTCTCCACTTATCTGCAGCACCCTCCCCTCCTCAACTTCCACCTTGATTTCCTCTTTCTTCAGCCCCGGCATGTCTGCCTTGAACACGTGAGCCTCCGGAGTCTCCTTCCAGTCAATTCGCATGTTGGCTATCGCCGTCGCTTCATTTTGTCCACCACCAGCGGCGCTCGAAAGAGCAGTAGAGAAGTCCTGAAAAGGATCGTAGATATCGAGGGAGAAGGGATCGAAAATGTTGCTTCGACGCCCACCGAAGAAGCTTGGAATCAGCGACATCTTTTCTTCTTTAGTTGGAGATTCAAAGTGAGATTTTTGTGTTCGTGTTCTTGTTTATTGTGAAAATGGATATGTACGTGTGTTTATATATATAGCACAAAAGAGAGTGTTCTCGAACACTTAAGGTAGACACGTCATACTCTCGGGACTTAGCTGGATGTTTCTATTAATTTCCTCGTCCTTATCCCTACCTAAACATGCAAACTTAATTTGCCCATCTATATGTCTCTAGAGTCTATAGATTGGAACGAAATTATTATTCGTTTATTTTATTGAAAAATATGTCAGGGTCTTCAACTAGTTCTCAAACAATATATGTGTTATTATATACATATTAATATAGGAATTTGTTAAATAATGACAATTATAAAATAGGTAAAGTCTTTTTAGATAAATATAAAAATATTAAAGCTGCTTAAAGTTAAAATAAAAAAATTAAATAAGCATTATTTTAGATAATTTTATTGTTATATGTAATTTATGAGTTTAAGAAAGTTAAAAATAAAATCTATAAATCTAGATATGAATGATTATACCTCCAAAGGTAGTCTCCACTTTGGTTTTTTGGGTTAACCAGCAAAGAAACCCTTCTGGTGCAGATAAACCCTTGTGCTTTAATAAAGCTATAATAAACCCTTCAAATTAAAATTAATTGTTCAATATAGGCCCTTTATTTAGTTTTTCTTAATTATGATTAGAAATATTATTAAATATCTAATTACATTAATATAAATATATATACATAAATATATATCTTATATTATTAATTTTTTATTAATAACATTATTATTTATAAATTAATATGTTTTTTATATAATTGATTTTTATTAAATAATTTTATAAAATAATAAATAAGTTGTTAACCACTATTAATGTATGTATATACTTTTTTTATTACTTAACTATTAATTTTTAACTTTCAAACATTTACACGTTAGTTTGTATTTTACTTTTAAATTCTACTTAATCGACGAATACTTATATTTTTTTAATAATTAACTAAATATAAGTCATATTTTAATATTAAATTACAATACATACAAACATACACACACTTACTTATATATATATATATATATATATATATATATATATATATATATATATATATATATATATATATATATATATATATATATATATATATATATATATAAACAAATATGCACAATTTCTTACATTTCGTATAATGTACGAATTTTTTTTAATATTTATTATTTTTACTTTAATATTGTATTTATATTATTAGAATTTATTTTTATTTTTATATCTATGATTTTAATTTATTTATAATCTTGTGTAGAAATACTTTTATATAATTTTTCACATATTTTATATGTGTTCGTATTTAAAAGAGATAAAATTTATATATTTTATTTAAAGATAAGTTTTAATTAGAATATGATTTTTTTTGATATACTTTTTCGTGTAACAATATTGTTACGATATGCATGAATATTAACGTCATAATATTAAAATTAGAATATTTTGATATATTTTTAAAATATTAATGTCACAATATACATAAATATAGTAATTTTCTAACCATAATTATGAAAAATTAACTAGATGGATTATATTGAACTATTAGTTTTAATTTGAAGGGTTTATTTGAGCCTTATTAAACTATATGGGCTTATCCACTCCTACGCCTAAACCACAGGGGTTTTTTTGCTCCTTAACTCTTGTTTTTCTCAAGTTAGCCGAGGGACTTTCACTGAATTTTCTCCGGTGAAAAGGCTCAATCCCATAGTTTTTTTTTCGTTTTCGTTGATTTACATTTAGTAAAATCTATTTTTTTTGGGTATTTATGTGTCTCTCCTTTTGGGGTATTTTGTTTAGTTATGTTTGGATTTATTCGGTGGTGGATCTTTTGAGAATGACTTTTTTGATGTTTTTGGGATCTGAAAAACCTGCATCGAAACTGGAGCGGTAGTGATTATTGCAAAAGCTCACCTTTCACAACAAAAAATTGTTCATCTTTTGGGGGTTTCCATTTTCGGCATGTTTATAGCTTGTATGCGGTATGTATATAGCCGGGGTGCCGCTCATCCAACCTCAATTTATGAAATTGCGGTTTCTGGATACCGGACTAACAATGGTTTTATGTGATAAAGTCAATTGTGATGTTGCTGATTTTAGGGATGTTTGTGCAGTTTGGATCGTTTAGGATGTCTTTAATTTCATTTTTAGCTTCAAATTTTTTTAAATTTTGTGTGTTAAACGATCATGAAACAAATCAACTAATTATTTTTAGTATGTTATTTGTTTTCAAGCCTGATTGTATCGGCAGTCGGGGTTTGTCTCGACTGTGTTCTATTCTATTTAATGAAAACATGAATGATTATATTAACTTTTATCATATAAAATTACAAAAATAATATACATTGTTTAAAAAGAAAATACTTTATATTAATTTTAACTTTAAATTATTTTTCCAAAATTCAAAATAGATTTTAATTTATTATATAAACACAAAATTTTCAAATAAAAATTTAAAACTAATTTATATCCTTAAGATCTCTAAACAAACATTGTAATATATAAACATAAGTTTTATTCGCCATATGGTGAATCTGGTAATAAACATGGATGGGATAGGTTGGTTTGTAAAAATAGTTGAACACATGCTTTTAACAAATATTTAGTAATTCTTACCAATTTACCGTACTAACAATAGCAATAAATCAATAATAATCAGCCTGAAAATAGTTCGCAGACGAGACATAGTCCGTTGTCAAATGGCTTGATCTCATGCTTTGAAGGGCTACTTTTTATATATAAATCCCGTCATACATGACAAGGTTTAAGAGAGAACCCTCCTGGAGAGAATCACAGACTCGTCATTTTAACTACTGATTTAATTTCAATTTACTGACAAAGATTCTATACGTATAGGTTGATATTTATACATACAATATATACAATGGTTATATTTATAAAGTGAAAATATAATTTACATATACATAAACTGTATATATTTTTAATATTTGTTATCATACATGAAAATATTTTGTTTATTTTGAATATTTATTACCAAATACAAAAAGATTGTGTTAATATTTCCTGATTAAATAGTATTGATATTTCAATTCCATTACACAATCTTTTATAATATTTCCATAACAATCTCTTATATATTTCTTTCATATTTCTAATACTAAATTAGAGTTATATTAAATTCAATAATTGCACTACAAGTCCATATTTTTAAAAAATAGATTTAAAAATTAATTATATCAACAATTATTTTTACTAAATTAATATTTTTTCTAAGCTCATATTTGATTACTTTTGTCCAGCTCAAAATTTCTTTCAATTTGATAAAAATAATAAAAAAATATCTATTTTCATGAAAAAAAACACTTAATAAAACTTGAATAACTTAAGATTTTTATTAAACACTAAAAACAATTTTACATATTTATATGATTTAATATAATACAGAGACTTATGATAAACAACATATATTTTAAATTGTATATATTTAAATAAAACTAAAATTGTGTGTAATCAAATTCCCATAAATCTTACTAGTAATGTGTTTGATGAAATATAAACACTTAATAGAATCTTGTATGAAATTACTTCATATAATATAATATGCTTAAATCACATAATATAATACATGAAATTGTTATAAAAAAATATTAGAAAATATATCAAGTTAAATAGCCATAAATTTTTACTAATACTATGTTGAATAAACATGAACAATTAATATAATCTTGAAAATAATCTATTTAATATTAGTCACTTCAAAAAACACTCGATGACGGTTTAAAAAAATATTTTTTTAAAATGAACATCTTGTAGAACACTCAACTGATTGATAAAAATTATATATTTAACAAAATAGATGTACCATGTGTTCTAAGTATTTTCATGATTTTATAAAATTAAAAATCAATATAATTTATTAAATTTTGATATATATATTTTTTAATTAAATTAATAATAAAATTAAGGTCCTACTAAGTAATCTAATAATATAATAAGAACAACAAGAATTTTAATTCTACTATAATCAATATTAAAGTTCAACTACAAAATTTTAATATCTATGCTAAGGTTTTACTATAAAGTTTCTATTATAAAAACTCTATTTTAAATACAATATTAAGGTTCTACTATAAAATTTTAATTCCAAAATCTCACGAGAATCATCAGTAATACAACAAAAATTTAATATCTATTACTAGTATAATGTATTCGCTATATTAAATTTTATTACTTGTAGGTTCTATTCACTATATGAAAGTTCTGTTAACACTTCATTAATGAACCAAATATAAGATTTCAGTATATGATCAATTTGATTCTGTTAATTATATTAATTACAGTGTTTAGTGAAGAATCTTAGTGTTCTTTCTAAAATTTATTAATTTATTCATAATCTTGTAAGAGAATCTTATATTAATTTAAAAAAATTATATTAATCTTGTAAGATAATCTTATACTAATAATCTTAGTGCTTTATGTAAAGCACGTAAGATAATCTTATTTTAAAAAATAAAAAATATATTAAGAAATAAAAAACATTTAAGAGAATCTTAATTTAAAAAATAAAAATTATATAAGAAAACTTGTATTAAGAACAAAACACTTAATAGAATTTTATATTAATTTAGGAGTTTCATAAAATAATTAATATGTAATAATAAAAACTCTTAAGAGAATCTTGCATGAAAAGCACTTAAGAGAAACTTATTTTAATAAATAAGAAATATATTAAGAAATAAAAAACATTTAAGAGAATCTTATTTTAAGAACTAAAAAATATATAAATAAATCTTGTATTAAAAACAAAACACTTAATATAATCTGATATTAATTTAAGAGTTTCATAAAATAATTAATATGTAATAATAAAAACACTAATAAATTTTTTGAAGAAATCATTTAAAATATTATAGAAAATAAATCATAAAATTGTTATTAAAGTGAAGTGAAATATCTAAGTGAATCTCAGATTTGTTATAAAATAAATTATTTATAAATTTATTTTATTTCTTTTTTTAAGAAAAAAAAATATATTAAAAAATAAAGAGCACTTAATAGAATTTCAGATTTATTTTAAAATAAATTATTTATAAATTTATATTTCAATTTAGATATTATTATTTCAAAATTTGAAAATTTTAATTAAAAGACAAATGAAATTTTGAGAAAATAAAAAACACTAAAATAATCTTATATTAAAATATAAACAAGAAGATTTTTTTATCATAATTAAGAAGATCATGTACCTAATCAAATCACTTGTTTTAGGAATGATTATTAAGATTCTATATGCAAATATAGTATTGGTATAGTACATAATAAAATTAGTAGAATTGAAGATATTTACAAGATTGCCATGATTTTTTGTATTAATTAATGTATTAAAATTATATAGAATACACGATCAAGATCTAGGGCTTTAGTTCTTTTGATAAGCAGAGTTTACTCCAACATATTAGGTTTTTATTTTGTGACGGATAAACATTTAACAAGAATATATATAATATAGAGCTGAGAATAAATAAAATAAATTTAAGATGACGAACGAAACTATGCAAAAAAAAAGAAAAGAAGAAGATGTTAGTAGTTGCATGTCATTCCAAATCAACCCGCATGGAAAATGGACGAGTCGGTTGGGATATAAAGAAAAAACAATCATTTTGTGTGTTGTACAAGTACCATTCCACCAATTTCAATGGGAAAAGTTAAATGTGGCGAGAGCATCTCCAAGTGTATTAGCTAAATTGATTAACTACAATGATATAAAATAAAAATTATCTATAATTTACTTAACATGTAAGAGATTATATTCCAATGGTATTAGTTATGATGAACAATTATATTTAAAATAATCTTAATTTATAGTAACTATTAAATGAGATAGTAAAAAAAATTGAAGAAATTTGAGCGAGAAATGACGTGAATTCATTTATAGGATGACTAGAGTTTTGACAAATATGAAAAACTAATCTCGGATATCTATAATTACAACTAACAGTATTTCTCCCTTGACAAATTATTTAGATAATATCTACATTTCATGCCACGTAGACTGATATAACTAAGAAGAGATCATGGTTGGAGATGCTGTAAGCATGCGTATATTGCTTGAAAATAGCTTGTGTAGTGTATGTCAATATAAAAGCCCTGTTTTTGTTGCTTATGGCGTGTGGAAATAGCTTGGAGGTACAATTGATGTTTCCTAGCCCGAGAAGCTATATCGCAAAACACGACCTTAGGTTTACAATCGATCACCGATGCCATCAGGAGATGTGATCGACCATAGACAGTCATTGAATAGGACTTGATGAGCACCTGTCTCTGCAAACTTCTTGAAAAATGAATTGCACAAACGTGCATTCTTCCGAGAGATGATGATTGATAAATATTCTCAACACCAGTATACAGAACTAACAACTAACATTATCAGTCAAGCTTCTGTTTATAAACCTTTCTTGAAAATTAAATAGTAATGTAGAGTTTATCTTTCATCATAATGACAGGTGATAAATCCTTTAAACTGGGTCATTCCTCTTCATGTTGGGCTGGATTAGTGCTCGTTGGTGGGTTTGCTGTGAGGTTAGTAGTCTGCAAAACAATGCTGGAGGGGGTGGTTGCGCAACGACATTTCCGGCATGAGAACAAGAGTAGGATTTGGAGAATGAGAGATAACTTTCTAAACTATTAGGGTGTGTGTATATTCAAAGTGTACCTAACCGCTAAATCTCTTCATCTCATTCTGAGATTCTAGGATTTAGGGATTGTACCTTTTGATCCTAACCCTCCCTTAGCTTTATATAGACAGGATATGGTTGGATCCTTGTGCTCCTCTCTCCATTGTTTTGGTTTGTCTTTTTCCTTTATGTGTCATTGGACATTTTGGGCCTTCGTGCCAAAGTTATGTAATTGGGCTTATTTCCCCGGGCCCAAGGGATACATGAACCTGGCCATGAACTATAGACTATTCAAGTCTTCAAATGGCTTTCTAAGTTATTTAAAAACTGAAACAAAGAAGGGCGCGATCTTAGCTCCATAGTAATAGTCCTATAATCGAATTAATGATTCGATGGTTGTCTTCCAACGTACATCGTCACTTTCTTGGACTTTGGCTTTGATTTTAAGGTGTGAGTAATCTAGTTGTATGAGAAGTCCCCTTCTTTTTCTGATATATCGCCGAACTGAATAAACTCTACATGGTTGCTCTCAGTGTTGTATGCTCTGCTGCCCATTAACACAAAGCAATCTGTGTTGTTGATTGTCTTCTTCCTAACATAGATTGAGTTGGAGATCGATCAAATTTGAGGTTAACTACAATTTGCAATTTTATTAGTGTCTTGCTAACGTCAAATGAAATTAGAAACATATACTTCATATAATAAATTTTATCAATAAATTATTTGGTTAATAAAATTTACAAACATATACTTCATATAATAAATTTTATCAATAAATTATTTGGTTAATAAAATTGTAAATTTTATTTTAACATTTTATTATTATATCTATGATTTTTAATGGAATATTTTAGTAGCATTACATTACAAAATTATTAGAAAAAAATCAATAATTTATATAATAAATTCATCAAGTGACAACTTTATTCTATTTAATATTATAACAATTTAAATCTAAAATTTTAAAACAAGAGTCCCAATTCTCCTACTCCTTTAAATTCACGGTGACTGCCTGAGCAAGAAGAGAACAAACCTGAGGAACAAGGCCATTCATATCTCTTACTCCTTTACTAGTAATAATTTTCAAACAAGCACTGCTTAGATTGAGTATAATTTGCCTTTGGCCTTGTGGTGACAGGGAATGTAATAATGTCATTTGCATGAATTTAATACTCGCAGAAAGATGCAAACTTTTTTTGCCAAGAGAAGATGAGTATCTGCAACGCTACAATGATACAGATATTGCTCTTGTTGTTGGTGCAACTTGTGTATGTAGTTTGAGGATATCTTGTATAGTGTATATCTCTGTTTTTGCTACTTATGGTGTGGCAATAAGGAAGATACTATATATCTCAAGACATGATCCGCATTAATGACAATTTGATAGTAGCCTGAATGTCTGTTTCCCCCGCCTTGGAAGTTACTTGAAAGGAAATGAGCATTCCCTAAATAGTGCCACTGGTATTGCAGGCTGATGACTTTACTATACTTTCTAGACGAATAAACGGATATAATTTTCCTGTTAATCTATATTTCTACAAGTACTTAACATGTTAATTAATACTGTTTACCACAAGAATAATGAAATCTGCTTTACTACACTCTTTCTTTTTCTCTAACCCTGGTTAAACCTTGCTGGTCAATTAAATGGTAATGTAGAGCTCTCTGTCACTATATTGCTAGGAATATCAGCAACATACGACTATTCCTCCAAGTCACCATGTAACACCCCCTTCTCAAAATGAGACGATGGGTTACTTATCAAATCACAAACCTTCGTATGAAATACTAAAATCCACCAATTTAATAATTAAATAGGTCCAACTAATCTCCAAACTAATATTAAAACCTCCAAAATAATTCAAAAACTCTAATAATAAATGATGTCTAAATATTACGGAAAGCTCAAACGCCCTAATAAGTGGAATAAGGGTAGCTCTCCATCACACAGCCCGAGATCCCACTAAGTACCTGCCAGAAGAAGAATACGGCATGAGCCAAATGCCCAGTACGGATTGGAATACAATTTATAAAACAGAAAGCAAGATATATAGTTTGACTCTTATAAATAAATATTATTTTTTTTAAAAATAAAGCTGAAGCAAAGAGGAGTTAAGATATTTCATACCGATACAAAACAGATAACAGATACACACATCATAGGGTACCTAATGCGTGCAATAAACCGGACAACGTGTACTGCATATACAACGTCACCGTCAAATATCAAATCAAATCTGGGTGCACCCACGTATCCTCAAACAAATATCAAATGCGCAAACCTCACCACCTGAGCTATCAGAAGGATACGCCGTGACCAATCACACTGCCACGGAAGTGTCATGCCACTGGTGCCGCAATGACATGACTGTAGTACCCCTACAGCTGGTTAACTCGGTATACCCTATATCACTCTAAGGGTTCAAATAAAATAATTTTCACAATTTTAAAATCACCTGAAGAGATATTTCAAATATTCTACGCAGATATGTAACATACATAATTTTCGAAAATCGCTGAGACAAATATTTAAATATTCCGAAACGGACTTTAAAATAACTTTCGGAGAATCAAAACAATTAAAATGAATAATAACGGAAGGAACAGATTTACGAACGGAACGAATTAAATATAACTAATCCTAAAAAAAGTAGCACTGAAGAGAAAGGAGATGAATTCCGTACCTCAAAATAGCAATCTCAGACACTAACAAAAACTCGAACTAGCAATTTCAGACACTAACGAAAACTGCATAGACCCACAAAATTTCTGGTTCACGATCTGTTCTTCTTGATCAAGGCAATTCAATGCGTCCAAGGTACCAAATAGCGCCTTTGTATTTCTTTCTTACGCGGACTCCACTTTAAGGTTTAATAAAACTCACGGTTGTGTATACATGGGTCTTGTATATATACTGAATAAAATAATCCTTAACACCCAATCGAAAATATCACATCTCAAATGTCTCAAACGTCGAACTTATTCATAACTCCAATTCTGCCCAGATCTGTATTTTACCTTTTTGACCCTCTAAACGATGTTTTCTGTATTCTAATTCTAATTACTACTATCTCCGTCCCACCCGATTGTTAACGTTTCGGAGAGAAGGTCCGACACGCATTTTAAGGTGCATATAAAGTATAGTTCCATAACTTATGTTTAAATTTTTATTCAGAAAAAGAAAATTTTAAAAATAAGTTATGGAACTATACTTTATATGCACCTTAAAATGCGTGCCGGACCTTCTCTCCGAAACGTTAACAATTGGGTGGGACGGAGGAAGTAATATCTAAATAAATAAATTACGGATATTACACACCAGGAGCCAAGAAACAATCCATAGACAAGGCCTTGATGTTAAAGTTCACTTCTTCTATCCTCCAAACCTCCTCCATTCGTGTCTTTGCAACTTTCTGAATTTTCCCCAAACCTAAACAAAGACACAGATGTCTGTCCTGAGTGTGCAATATTCACTCCATCAATGGTCCTATAATCTTGGACTAATGATTCCATGGTTCTCCCAAAGTACATTGTCACTTTCTTGGACTTTGGCTTTGATTTTAAGGAGGTGAGAGTCGTCTAGTTTAACGAGGAGTCCCGTTCTTTGGCTGAAGTATCCCCAAACCGTGTGCTGGATTATCTCTACATTGTTGCTACTTTTTGCTCTTAGTGTCGTAGGCTCTGCTTGGACCTTTAAAACAAAGCAATCTTCGTTGTTGATTGTCCTCCCCAACACAAATCGAGTTGGAGAACAAATTTGCAGTTGATCTTGGATCTGTGAAGCATGGGTGCGGGTGCGGGGTGCGGGGATACACGAATTCGATAAATTCTAAACATTGAGGATACGGGTGCGGGGAATACGGCAAATATTAAAAATATATATTATATATATTTATTTAGAAAAAGTAAGAAGTAGCTTTCAAATTAAATTAAATAGTCAAATACATCAACTTTTAGCAAATAAAAGACATCAAATTTAAAACATGTATATATTACTATATAGTAATAAATTAAAAAATTAAGCATACAAGATACACACATACATGCATGCAAGATGCAGGCTGCAACACACAACACACGTCATCAGTCAAATAGTTGACTCAATTATACACAGTCTTACCTAAAAGATTAAACACAGCCTCACATGTTTACACAATACACATACTATTGACGTATACACACATGTATACACATAAGGTCACAAACCCAGCATATCAAGTCAGCAACACACCAAATGGTATGTATACAGTCCCGTTCTATCTCCTTTCATTTCCAATTAGGTCTTCAAATTGGGGCATCAAATGGTATGTATTAATTACGTTTTCTACCCCTCTCATATCGTATTTCCCGCACCGTCACGTATCGGGTTGATGAAGTGCGTGGACACCGGGTGGCGCACCCCGTACGCACCGTGCCGCACTCCCGCATGCGCAGCGTATCCCATACACGATTCTTCACCTAACTAGAGTATCCCTGCTTTCCGGTCTTGGATCAAGTCCCTGTTTAGCACTTAATTATCAAGGCTTGGTATGTGTATATAATGCTGGATACTTTCATTTTAAAATTGACAGTTCATTACTAGTTACATATTAGTAAAATCCAAGTACACCATAGCATAGAATTATAAATGAAATTGTAAAGTTACATAGATATAGTAAGTGCTACATACTTAAAGATATATGCTTTAGCCAACTAAGGATATACCATTCGATCTATACTAACTGAATACAGAGTTCAAACAATATGTCCACTAGTCATTTGTTGACTAGTGATATTGGGCGCACAAACATCTGGCTTGTTGCAGAACTCCTGCCAAACAATGTATCGTTTTAATGTTGGTGGTGCGAAAATCGAGTCTCAAAATGACACATTTGGACGATCATGGGCAAAGAATGAACTGTATCTTAAACCTGAGAATGCAGGTAAAATTGTGTCTCTTGAACCAAGGATCATTATTATCCTGATGGGAATTCTTCAGTGATCTTGCCGCCATCACTTTACGTGTCAGATAGAGAGAAAGCCGATAGTAATTTTAATAGTTTTATAATGGTGTCTAATGACATTTGTGTTACCTCCTTTTTCCCATAAAACAAAGCACAAACAAATCACGCAATGCCCCGCACAGACATAAACTTTCACTGCAGAATGACATGTCATACCTCTTCAAACTAACGGCACTAAGAGCACCCACAATGGGGTGTCTATTTCCTACATCGGGACGCGAAAACTGACCTAGCCAAGTGATATGTTGATATTTTGTATTGTACGCTTTTTATGAAAGTGGTCAGCGACCACTAGGCTGGGCATGCCCATTTGACACTCTTCAATCATTTTAATAATATTCAATTGAATTGTACCTGCTATTCTTATCCTACTTTACTTTACATAACTTTATATACTAGCAGTTTTTTATAGCTATTAAATTGTTAACGTTAAATTATTAACGGTTATATTTTTCTTTTATAAATACACAATTCTCATATCTTATTCTTTATAATTTGCACATCTCAAAACAATTTGAATTTATTTTTTAAGCAAAAAATGAATCTAAATAATACCCTCTCTTCAAATTCTCAAAATTCAAACCCTCAGTTTCCATACCTATTTTTCAAACTCACAAAATTTTAATTTTAATTCTCAAACTCCGAATTCTCAAAATTCTCGATTTTCATTTTCATATCCTCAAAATTTTCCATATCAGTTTTCACTTCCTCCATTTTCAAATCCACGGTTTGAAACTCAACAATCACCTAAGTGTATCCCTTTAACAATCACCTAAGTGTATGCCTTTAATAAGTACAATGATACAGATATTGCTCTTGTTGTTGGTGCAATTTGTGTATGTAGTTTGAGAATATCTTGTATAGTGTATATCTCTGTTTTTGCTACTTAATTATGGCGTGACAATGAGAAAGATACGACTGATGTTTCTTCTGGGCAATGTTTCTCCTGGGCAATATATATATCAAGACATGATCCGCACCAATGATTTTAGGATCAAATTATCAAACACAGTAGCCTGAAAGTCTGTTTGCTCTGCCTTGGAAATTATCTGAAAGGAAACGAGCATTCCCTAAATAATGCCACTGGTATCGCAGCTGAAGACTTTACTATACTGTCTAGACAAATAAATAAACGAATATCATTTTCCTGTTAGTCTATATTCCTACAAGTACCTTACATGTTAATTAATACTGTTTACCAAAAGAATAATGAAATATGCTTCACTACTCTTTCTTTTTCTCTAACCCTCGGTAAACCTTGCTTGTCAATGAAATGACAATGTAGAGTTCCCTGTCACCAGAATGCTAGGACTATCAGCAACATATGACTATTCCTCCTTCAAGTCACCAGGAGCCAGGAAACAATCCATAGACAAGCCCTTGATGTTAAAGTTCACTTCTTCAATCCTCCAAACCTCCTCCATTCGTGTCTTCGAATGGCTTTCTGAATTTTCCCCGAATCTAAACAAAGAGACAGATGTCTGTCCTGAGTGTGCAATATTTACTCCATCAATGATCCGATAATCTTGGACTAATGATTCCATGGTTGTCTCCCAAAGTACATTGTCACTTTCTTGGACTTTGGCTTTGATTTTGAGGAGGTGAGAATCGTTTAGTTTAATGAGGAGTCCCGTTCTTTGGCTGAAGTATCCCCAAACCGTGTGCTGGATTATCTCTACATTGTTGCTACTTCTTGCTCGTAGTGTTGTAGGCTCTGCTTGGACCTTTAACACAAAGCAATCTTCGCTGTTGATTGTCTTCTCCCCAACACAAATCGAGTTGGAGAATAAATTTGCAGTTGATCTTGGATCAAGTCCCTGTTTGGCACTATTAATTTTGAAGGCTTGGTCTGTGTATATAATGCTGGATACTTTCATTTTAAAATTTACATATTACTAGTTATATGTTAGTAAAATGCAAGTACAACATAGCATAGAATTATGAATGAAATTGTAAGTGTATACATAGATATAAATCGTGCTACATACTTAATTAAAGATATATCATATATGCGTTAGCCAACCAAGGATATACCATTCGATCTATACCAACTGAATATGGAGTTCAGACCATATGTCCACTAGTCATTTGTCGACTTAGGTATTATCAGAGATTAAGTGATATGGATCATAAGATCTTAAGCCAACTTTTGGCAGAAGATACTACAAACTTTAGTTTTAGGCCAGCGGAATCCATACAATCCCAATTACTTTGAAGCTTAACTTAGACCCGTTGTTTATACATGTGACACCACACATATGAACAATTTGAATCTTAATAAAATTTAAGAAGATGGAGCTATTACCTGAAAGGAACGACGAAGGGGCCTAGGAGGGCCACGAGATGCATGGGAATGGTTCCACGGAGTTTGCCTCCAAGACACCTTACCATCACTACCAGCACTAATCTTGTAACCAGAAACCACCAGCTCCAAGCACCATAGCTCAGCCCTCTTTTGCTGCCACAATACAAATCCTCCCATCTCTCCTTCATTTTTGGCACTATTACTCATCATCTTATTATTATCATCTCGACTTAAACCTAAAGTATCGCCACTTATAAAATCTGATGTTTCCATCTTCACCTTCCCTATAACACACATGCTATCAATTGAGTTGATAGCCTTTTGTCCTCCCGTGGCTGCTATATACTGCTGCACTATGTACTTTGACATTGCAGCTTCCTGCATGTCACAATTTATTTCTCAAGGTCTATTGACTCTGCAATAATATTTCTTTGTATTGAAGTGATTTGTAATATTGTTAACGGCGATTTGTAACTTGTTTATGAAATTTGTAGGTTAAAATAGTTTGTAGTGGAATACGACACTATTATATATACAGCAAAAGAAATTTGTAGTACTATGTATGCTTACAATAGGGTGATCTTTGATATTGGGGTTGCTGACAGTATGATCTGAATGGACAGGAAGAGGGATCAAAGGAGCTCCAACAACGCCGAGCAATAGCTGAATATTAGTGTTATTCCGGCTCGAGACAGATGAAGGTGGCGATGATCTCTCGGCTTGTGGCTTCATCCATGACTTAATGTTGTGCCATGCAGTAGTAGTAGAAATGTTAGTAGTATTGTTGTTGTTTGGAAAACTACTGAAGGCTTCTTCGGGAATAGGAACTTCTAGGACTGTTTGAAGACCATCTTCTTTATCCAAGTTGGGGCACAGAGTCCTCATATGAGCAGATTAGGAGGATACAATGTAGTGTGCAAATGAGTTTCTCGGAGTACACAGTAGTAATGCAGAGAATGTTTGATCGAGTCTGGTGAAGTATATAATACAACTATTTGCCGTCTTTGTCGTGCCCCTCTTCTCATATGTCGTGACTCCACGCTTTTTACAGATACACCAACCACAAAATCTTTGTTGTATAAAGCTTTATTTATTTTATTTTCAAGAATATGAGACAACATTTTAATATTATTTGTTAAACAAGAGATTACATTTTATCATATATATATGTTAAACCGGAGCTGATATCGTTTACGTCAGTACATCCCTGACAAAAAACTGAAAAAACATTTTATTACGAACCAGAAGGAAGTTAATTAGTACTTGAAGAGTTGTAAGCAGTAACTTGCACATATAAAACAAAGAGTAAAGAACACTTCGTGTACTCGCAGTTTGTGTGTCAGACCACTTGGGATACCACACTTCAAAAAGTACGACACGCTATACTGCACTTCTTAACGTCCTGGCACTTTGCTGTTTTCCGTTAAATTGGACTAACGCCGTCATCGTCTCCGGTGACCTTGAACGACGGCAAAACAAAACCCAAACAAAGCTTCTCAGTTTTTATACCAAAATAACGCTAGATTTGCCAGGAGTACGTATGTAACAATTATACGTACAAACAAGCAACCATGTGGCCGTAAATTGAAGAAATCCGACGAGCTTTACCGGAAAAATAATTTTCCGACGAGTTCCAAAAACAACCCATAAACACAAATAAAAAATATCACTAGCATGTCCTTTCACCGATCTACGTAACCATGTAATTAGTTTATATAACAAATCAACGGAAAAATAAATAAGAAATTCAAGTATAACCCGAAAATCATGAATTACAAATCAAGCAATTTCTAACAAAGACGGAGCACGTAGTCATGTACTTCAACACATGGGATTCAATTTGGTTACTCATACGAAGAAAACTAAGTTCAGAATCATTTTCAAAAGTTACTTTGATCTTCAAGAACACGAAGAACATCTTCTTCTCCAAAACAAAAAAACTGACGGCGTTAGTCCAATTTAACGGAAAACAGCAAAGTGCCAAGACGTTAAGAAATGCAGTATAGCGCGTGGTACTTTTTGAAATGTTGTATCCCAAGTGGTCTGACACACAAACTGCGGGTACACGAAGTGCTCTTTACTCTAAAACAAATGGCAAACAGTTGACTCTTATGTTAACTTACTACTACTTGCCAACCCACACGTTTTTAAGTGCCGGGTCTTCTCACAGTAACCATCACCTTAACTATAAACTAGGGAAGTAAGCCGTGCTACACGGCTTGTAAAGCCTAATTCAATTTTATAAAATTTAAATTTTGTAATAAAAAGTTACTCCAATATAATATGAATTTTATAAATTTATATTATATTATTAAAATTGAAAATAAAAATTTTTGATATTTGGTTCATTTTGGACCGTTATTATTGAACCTCATTTTTGAATATTAATCTCCTAATTAGTACATGTCTCACATTAATCTTTTAAATAAAATACATCTATAAATCAAACACAAAAATATTATTCTATTAAGAAAAAAATACAATAAAGAATATATAAAAAAATCATATAATATATATAACATTAAATAAAGTTTAAATTATTATTATAAAAATAAAATTATATTAAAATTATATAAATAAAATATAAGAATATTAAAATAATCTGATCCGTGCATCACACGGATATAAAGTTAGTATATATTAATTAAAGATATGCAGAAAAAATATAATATAATAAAATAATGAAGCAAGTATCTAAAATTTTTTATTAAAAAACTAGTGGATCATAATAATATTCTCACAAATTATTTTAAATTCAATATCATGAAGAAATATATATCAAAATTTTTATTATTATATAAATCTTATATTTAAAAATAAATGGATAAATGTTAATTGCATTGTAGTTACGCTTTAGTTAGCCGACGCTCTCTTACAAACATTTAATTATAATAACAATTTAATAAGTATTTTTATAATTGTTTAATTTAAAATTTTGTCATTTTTTTTATTCTTTTAAACAATAATTAAAAAAATCAGAATGATGAGATTTCGCTTATCGTAATTATATTTAAGTTTTTTTTATAATATTTTAATATAATAGAGACAATACATTTTTATGTTGGTTAATGAGTAAAAATTTAAATCTCGAAGTAATTTTAACTGTATATTGATAACTATACATAAACTAACATAATATATATAAATTAGAAATAATAAAAATTAAAATATAATTAAAACTCAGATTTTTATTATATAAACATTATTTTAAATTTTTATTATATAAACATTATTTTAGTATCCAAAAACCGGAATCATGGCTCTGAGAAGACAAGAAATCTAGCTGGAGAAAATATAAAACTAATCATAATAATTTTGTATCATAATTTTAAAAAAGTTATACAATAAATTAACAGAAAAAACTAATCATATATTTTAGTTTGGTTATTTATTTTTAAATGACAAAAATATTTTATTAATTAAATATCTTGTCTTGTCATTACAATTTGTTTATATACCAAATAATTAAGTATGCATGGGGATTCGATCCTGAACTACACATGCTAGAAAGTAGAGGCGCCACGAATTTAGGAACTTATTTAACCATTGTGCAAGAAAAATAATTACAACAAATATGAAGATGTCACCTCACCTTCTTTCACCTATACTATTATATATATACTGTTATTATATATATAGATAGATATAGATGTATCATACTCACACGCCATCAAAATGTTTTTGTAAATATAAAATTTGGAGTTCTAAGATTTTTAGTGAGACTTGAGTGTAAAAATCACGATAGATTATAAACATTTACAATATATTTATTAAAAATTACATATATATAGTGAAAAAGACCGGCATTCAAGTTATTTAATCCTTTTTAACTTGCTGACAATGCAGTAATCTCGATTAGTCAAACTTTTGAATATTCTTAATTTGTCCTTAATTTCTTGGTTTCACATCTAAACAATAAACATTAGACGTGTATACAGGACCATGATAGAGATAGTGTGATAACTTTGACCTTGAGCCTGTTCCCACATGCATACAGAGAGAGCCATGTTGGGGGTTCATATAATCATATATAGTCCTCCAAAATATGTTGCAACAGATTTTAATCGGCTAAATTTGTACACATTGCCGAAATCTCTATTTTTTAATAAATATCAGAATAATTTATACAATTTTTAGCCATCTTGGCTATTTAAATATACATATATATATTCATTACATGCTCCAATATTTCTTCTGTTTTACTTTTCAATTTCTCTTTTTGATTTGATATATTCCACGGTCCATGCACACACGTTGACGGCTTGCAAAGTGTGTAACTGTCTGTTTCCGTATATATATTATACACACACGGAGTAGTCTGTATTTGCATACATTTGTAATCATCGGAGCAATGGGAGAATCTAAAGATGCCACCACCGAAGCTCACCCGGAAGTGCACTCCACCGAGCATTTGTCCATTGAAATGCCTGACACTGCTCATCAGATTAGTCAAGGTTGATTTTTCTTACTCTCATTCATCATTCATGTGTCTGCACCTTGATTCAAATTTTTATTTCAGTCCTGTGTTTTTATTTTCACTAATACTGATAATTAATACAATTAGTTATCTCAGTTTCTAATCTTTAGCTATGTTTTGCAGTTAAAAACAAAAGTTCTATGGAAAACCTTAAATATAGTACTAATTGAAGAACATATATGTCGTTATATTCTGCTTATAATATGACATATATGTTCTCCAATTAATACGATTCTCCATAGAATAATAACCGTGTAGTTTATACTTTATATTAAGCTATGTTGTTTTGAAGGTTTGGCTTTAATTAGTAAGAGTAGCATGAACGTTTGTTCATATAAGATTGATTACTGTTGGTTAGTAGATGTGTTGTTCATGCGTAAGTACAAATCCAATCTTAATTCTAATACAGCTTTAGCTATTGTTATATTTTGACAGCGCAAGTGATTTTTATTGTTCTAAAACAGAACCAAATAAATTTAAATTTAGCTAGCTCTTCTATTAGACATGCAATTTGGCTTTCGCCCCTGAATGGCAACTCCAACTCGTGTTACTCTGAAGGACTGTAGTACGACGAATTCGTAGTGATAGCTATGTGGAAATTAAGGCCAAACCCAAATGTTTTTTGTACAATTGTTATCTCAGGTCATATGGCGTCCTGCAAGAACAACCTATATAATAGAAGTATGTGCAACACTAATAGAGATGTTGTAGAACTTCTTGAGTAGTATCTGGTCTCAGGATTGATGCAGACAATAGTGTCATTAAAATAATGATTAATGATTGAACTAGAACTAAGGGATCTGCATTTTTCCGAGAACAACCTCTCTTAATTTTCTCAGCAGTTCTCCATCCGTTTAAACTTTTTCAGGAAATATATAAAATTTTATAGTATAACTGACTGTTGGATTTATTTTGCTACTCGGTGTTGCATTATATAAAGGATTAGTTACTAGACACACATCAATATTGCCCATAGAGGCTGCAAGGCAAGGTCTATCTAGTTCTATCTGGAACAACAATAAAGCACATTCTTCCTTGATAAGCACTTGCAGGTTATGCTAACTCTATGCAAAGCAGCATGTCATACTAAACGTCTAAACTAACAAGGTTCAGCAATACATTAGTTGAGATATGTGACATAAATAGCTATGTCTAGTGTCTATTTATCTACTTTTTCAATTAGTTGATGATGTGGCATCAGGCATGGATAGCTATAGATATCTCGAGTTCTAATCTAATTATAAAGTTAAGTTTACATTTTTTTTTTAAATTTTAGATATTTGTCAGGCTATGCATTCGATTTAGTAGTTCTAAATTTAGTTTCATATTTTAGCTATGTGCATTGGATTTTCTCTGATATTAGTGGACTTGCATTAAATTAAGGTTATATTTTCTGCTTAAAATGTTGCAGATTCATGGTTACAAGTGGGGTTCATTCTCACCACCGGTATCAATAGTGCATATGTGCTAGGATACTCTGCTGCAGTCATGGTTCCTCTTGGTTGGGCAGGAGGTGTCATTGGTTTAGTTTTAGCCACGGCTATATCATTGTATGCAAATGCTCTAATTGCCAGGCTCCATGAATTTGGGGGAAAGAGGCACATTAGATATAGAGATCTTGCGGGATTTATATATGGTATGCTTTTAAATTTGTCCCATTTTATTACTCTGTACCATATTATTTGTTAGGATATGGTGAAAGAGGCTATTGTTATTGCAGGCAAAAGAGCTTATGCTCTTACATGGGCTTTGCAATATGTTAATCTTTTCATGATTAATGTTGGATACGTCATTTTGGCTGGCCAGGCTCTAAAAGTAAGTTCAAGGTAGAAATTTAATTAGAAAATTTTAACATGTTATATTTTGATATATACTTTTCCTACCAGGTCCTTTCTTTTTTATCCCCGCTCTTTTTGTGTTGACCAATAATTTTGCATTAGATGAGCTACCCCCATAAGTTCTTGAATTATTTCCACTTGATATACGCAGGCCATTTATGTTCTATATACGGATGAACACACCATGAAGCTCCCCTACTTTATTATTATTGCTGGGTTCACATGTGGTCTGTTTGCAATTGCAACTCCGCATCTGTCAGCTTTGAGGGTCTGGCTGGGATTTTCAACCATATTTAGCCTCATATACATTGTTGTAGCAATTGTATTGTCAGCTCGAGATGGTATGTACTCTTATATGTAGCAGCTTCATGTCCTTATCTGGCTTAAGTGTATTACTTAAGAATTCATGTCATTATCTGTCTAATTTTGTTACTTAAAAATTGGTGAACTCTTCATATTGACGAGACCAGGCAAATTACATGCTGATGCACAAGGCAAACATAATTGTGCTCGTTTTATTTTTTTAATTAATACTCTGTTACCCTTTTAACTAGATTTGGCTTTAGTCTGTTGGCATGGGCTTTAGTCAAAAACATACAGCATACAGCAGGAAACATGACCACGTTGGCTCTCATTTATCCTTAAGCAGGAGCTTTAAGGATCATATGATGTTTTAACCCCGCCATCTGGTCCCTTAGGGGCAGTTAATCTGTACACTTTATGGTAGAAACCTCTTTACACACAACATTATTTAACCTGTGGTATCACAGTTGAATAATTGATGCTTCTACTGAAAAATTACTGCATAACAACTTGAATTTGGATTTGATTTGAAATCAAATTCATTATCACTGGCTCATACGATGTTTCTGACACTAAAGATCTGTAAATTTCTGTTAAGAAGATTTATATCTTAGAGACTTGATCATATTATAGCAATATCGCCAATGCAATGAAGTACTGCGTTGCTGCTAACTTACTATTAGAAATTCAGTAGTTTGTAAACTCTTGCAGGAAATAGAAGTCCGCCTAGGGATTACGATATTCCCGGATCAAAAATAAACAAGGTATTTAGAACTATCGGAGGAATGTCGAGCCTTGTTTTTGCTTTCAACACAGGAATGCTTCCAGAAATACAGGTAGCTGAACAAATCCTTGGCATATGATAATGCCTTATAAACTATTTTGATCAATTACCTATACTATATTGATCAATTACCGTAAGATGCTTTATAAGTACATTATTTTTCACAACCTTTAAAGAACTCCAGATGGCAAATTATCCTCAAAATAACATATATAATTTCAAGGCAACAATGATCCTAAAATGTCAGATTTATTAATTTTTTTCTGGTCAAGTTTGATATGTGGTGGTTCTAACATATTCCAGAGGTAGTGTTCACCTAGAAATTCCATTTTGTATAGAATATGTTCCACTAAGATGTTATTTAGAAGTATATGTGCATTATGTTTTTGAACTAAGATATGCACAAATCTTTACAATATATTCAACAAGTCTACAGTTGTTTTAGCATTTGATGCTCGATAAACTCAGAAGGCATTTTCCATAGAATGAGTAATGCATCATTCTTCTTTCCTGTCCTAATATGAAAACTTGCTTGTCAAAGCCTGCCATTTGTTGGCAGAATGGCAGAATAAAATTTTGGTAAAGGTTTAGTGATAATAGTGATTTGCATTACATGCAGTCTACTAGAGTCTTGAGTACTACTTGCTTAGACAACAATACAAGTTGCACCTAATTAACTTCTATCTCTCTTTGAAGTTTGTATTTAGGATCCTTTTTCAAAGAATGAAATGAATACATGCATTTTCTTTATGCTAAGAAGTTCATTATTTTAATTTTCTTGAAACAGGCCACTGTGAGACAGCCTGTGGTCAAGAACATGATGAAAGGTCTTTACTTTCAATTCATAATAGGTGTTTTACCTCTATATGCTGTTGCTTTTGTTGGATATTGGGCCTATGGATCCGATTCATCTGCCTATTTACTGGACAGTGTTAGTGGCCCTGATTGGGTGAAGACGGTCGCCAATATTGCTGCCTTCCTGCAAACCGTCATTGCTTTGCATGTAAGTCTCAGATTTTTCTCCCTTCTCTTGTGAGAAATTGTAGTTCCTTCATGATATTTCCTTTACATCTCTGGTTTCACTTTCCGCCTGCCTTATCCTGGATATATTTATGGCCATTTGGTGAGTTTTCTACAATATATTTTTCTTTTCAATACAACAATTAAAGCTTCGTAATCTGTTTGCAGATTTTTGCAAGTCCAATGTATGAGTATTTGGACACGAGGTATGGAATTAAAGGAAGTGCATTGGCATTTCGCAACTTGTCTTTCAGAATTATGGTGAGGGGAGCTTATCTAGCTCTAACAACATTTATGGCTGCTATACTGCCTTTCATCGGAGACTTCATTAGTCTCACAGGGGCTATCAGCACATTCCCCCTCACATTTATCCTTGCCAACCACATGTACGTAGTTGCTAAGAAGCACGAATTAAGTTCTTTATCGAAGATCTGGCACTGGCTCAATGTCATCTTCTTTAGCTGCTTGTCTGTTGCGGCAGCAGTCTCTGCAGTGAGGCTTATTGTTGTAGACTCGAAAACATACGATATCTTTGCTGATTTATAATGTTGTCAGATTCAGTTTGAAAATGTCATGTACGTTACTATAGATTTTCTATCATAGTTTAAAGCTATCTGAAGCTTGTAGATAGAAGATACCATACCATATATTTGTTGATTCATAATTCATAATTTATTATTACACTTGTGAACAAATACGAGATCAAGTTCGTAAACAAACTGACGAACATGCTCTTTTATTATAATTTTCAACATATTCGCGAGCTCCAAGCATGCGAGCAGACTCGTCAAGCCGCTCGCAAGTCGCAACTCTCTAATAAACCAATACTCTAACAATATTCTGAGTTTGAACTAACCTCAAAATTTGAGCTTAAATTCCTTTAATTCATAATATATCGAATTTAACTTACAAAATTTGACGCGATTTTAGAAGGGGTATCTATCACATTGTATGATTGTAATAAATAAATATTATTGTCAGATATAAAGGAGCATGATCGATTTTTTGATATCAAACACCGGGTGATCATATTTTTAGTTTACCTAGTATTTCTTCATATGATATAGCAGACCTGGATAAATTAATATTTTATGAATAAATAAATTTTGTTTCAGTTACAAAAAATAATTATTTTAAAAAATCACTATAAAATATTAATATATTTCAATTTCGAAAAAGTTTCGAAGGGTTAAGAATAGTGGGCTCCTAGCTAATGTAGTCCATTGAAGAAAGGAAAGAAAGGGAATAGATAAAGGAGAAATAGATGCTTTTTGTAACCCAGGATATTCGTCAAAAGGCTCATAGCTCTAGGCTTTATAAATCGGCATCTTCTACTCGTGCTTGGTAGTAGTACTAATCTTTGTTTAGATAATTGATTTATGCCTTGTCACGCTTTAACTTTGATGCTGCAAAATACTCTGTCCATTATTCATTTAATCGTTTTTGTCATTTCCCCTTTTTCAAGTGGAGTAGCCTTCTGTTTCTTCCGAATTTCATAAACAACCCAGTTCATAATTTGAGTTGGTCGTCACATTTTATCATACATCAGAATCATAAATGACCTAGCAGTTTGGTCATGAAAGCAAAGCATATTATAATTGGTGGTGCGCCTTGAGTGTACCTGCTGGCTCTTGTCTATATTAAAAGGTGCAAAGTAATGCTGCACTAACACAACACTAATTAACACATCACACTTTAGTTTGATCTTTGGTCAAAGGTTCATTCAATTATGTGACTAAAGATAACATGCAGACGTATGGACTATGTAGTGCTCGGATATCAATCATTTTGTGTGTGTACTGAGGGAATCGTGTTTCTTACCTTTGACAATTATTGTAACTTAGATTTTGATTATATTTTCCAAATGTATGTGTAAAATGTTAAGATATTGACCAATCGTCGAATAATTCATCGAATACTTGATGTATACAAATATACGGGAGTATCTGTTATGGGAGATTGGGAGGAGAGGTTAACAGAGAACAATCTATGTGTATATTTTTCTATGCTGTAGGAGGGAGTAAGAACAAAATATGAACACCAATGCCTCGTTCAAAATAAAATGACTATGAGAGGCTTATGTTGAACACATGTCATGATCTGATCTGATCCGATCAAACCCAAAAAACAAGTGATGTAGTAGGGTGTCACCGTTTGAGTGCGTGTATGGAAACAAGACAAGAGAGTTGAAATTGAAACAGCCCAGAGTGAGTCCAACATAAAACAAACATTAAACAGTTGACTTTGTCAATTCGAAAAGAACAAAATAATTGACTGTGCCATTATTTCGTTTGTCATGTAACTAACTCATACAAATCTGGTTTTAAAAAAAAACTCATACAAATCTTAAATATATTAATATACTATTGGTGTATTTCACAAACAACTTATAAGTTAACTAATAATTTAATCAAAAAATAAGATCCGTTTTAAACTTGCGGCCTAAACTAGACTTTATTTGCGATTACTGATCAGTTGTCACCTTTTTTATATATAAAAGATGAGATCAGTTATCACGTTTATTTACTAGCAACACATTTCTTTTAAGTAATTAAAAGAAGGAAAATCATGTATCTGAAGATGAGCTTAGCTACTATCTAAGGATATAACAATTTCATATATAAATGTAAATTTATAAATTCAGAATAAATTTTTAGTATTTACAAAAATGTTATTAAATTTGTATGAGAGGAGTTTATAATCTCAGGGGAGTTACCTGATGTCATCCTCCAGCCCATTTTTTTCTTAAAAAATCACAGTTCTAGAATAAAAATTAGAAGAACACCCTAGAAATGGGAAAATAAATTCATTCGTCCCTAAACTATTGGTGTTTTATTGTTTTAGTCCTTGAACTAAATATTCCAATATGCGGATCCTTCAACTTTTGATTTTTCTGATTGAAGTCCTTCCGTCCAAATTTGACTTAACGGACGTTAGTCAATGCTGACGTGGCAGTTACGTGAAAATCAAAAATTCACCGATTGAATTCAAATTTTGATATGTTAATCTACGAGTGATTACAAGAACACAGGTGGTAAAAGTTTTCGATTTCGAGTTCACTAACGTATAGAAATCTGTATGGAAAAAACTTATTATTTCGTGTTCTTGAGATTAAAGTGCAAACTTCTATACGTTAGTGAACTCGAAATCGAAAACTTTTACCACCTGTGTTCTTGTAATCACTCGTAGATTAACATATCAAAATTTGAATTCAATCGATGAATTTTTGATTTTCACGTAACTGTCACGTCAGCATTGACTAACGTCCGTTAAGTCAAATTTGGACGGAAGGACTTCAATCAGAAAAATCAAAAGTTGAAGGACCCGCATATTGGAATATTTAGTTCAAGGACTAAAACAATAAAACACCAATAGTTTAGGGACGAATGAATTTATTTTCCCCCTAGAAATTATAGAATAATAGCAAATAAATGGTGCGTATAAAATAGTAGTTGCTGGTGTTTGCAGCAAATGTAGCAATGATTAGGGATGAGAATAAAACTGATTTAAAATTGAAACCGAGTCAAAACCGCATAAAAATCGATGAAAATCGCAACTCAGAAAACCACAGTTTTTAAAACCGTAAAACCACTTAAACCGCATCAATTATACGGTTCGGGTTTGGTTTATAAACTTTTTAAAACTGAAACCGCACCGAATATTAATTTATTATAAAATTAATAAATATAATTTTTAATTTTATATTATCATTAATCTTATTTATATAATTACTAATATTGTACTTAAGTTTTAAATTACGAAGGTTAGTAATCAATTTATATTTATACTAGAGTGAATAGATTAAGCTTGGTATTTTGTGTACAGAGTTGTCCATCCAATTAACACTCTCAAGTTTACGGTCAGTCAACTAGTATCTTAACTTCTTATCATTCATCTATCAGACTTTGTTATTATGTCTGTTGGGATTCGGGCACACACGCAGCGGAAAAACGCGAAAAATAAATACAAAAAACGAATCTCAAACGCAGGATCCGTGTATAATAAGCGAATGATTATGGAGAATCGGATGTGTACCTTATTAAAGCTTTCCTTATGATGATTATAGAGGTCAAGAAGCGATGAATCACAGCAGCCCTTCACAGAAATCTGCTCTCTATCGGTATCCACACGAACGTCGTATCGTCTAACGATCACCGGAGTTAGGTACTAGCCTGTTTTTACCTTTTTATCTCTCTCTTTCTCTAGCCTCTCAAATAACGTAGAGCTGCTAGGGTTTTATCAAAAATGAAATTATAAAACTGTTAACCCTAAACAATACATCTTTATGTATATATAGGGGAGAGAGGAACTTGTGCCAAAACCCTATTATGATTGGACTTCTTAAAACCCATTCAGATTTCAGATTTATATTATTATTAAATTCGAATTCTAATATGTATATAATTAATCAAGTCTCGCTTAATTAATTAAATAAATAAATTTGAATTAATAATAATAACAGTATTTAAATTCATAATTTAAATAACACTCCGTTTAAACATTCTTTGTGTGTGATCCTTTAGGTTATTATTACGTTGGCAATAATTTTATTTTCTAATAATAAAATTATAAACAATAAGCGGCATCTAGTAATACATCATTGCTACCCAAGTAATAATAATAATTGGTGATTCAAATAAACCTTTCGTGAGTAATGTAAAATGTAATATAATCCCTTTAACATTATATTATAGATCAAACTTGAGGCATGTAATGTGTCATCCTCTGCAACGTTTAATCCGGGTTTCCTTGATCAATGAGTAGACTATTAATCAAATCAACATTTGAGCATGACCATGCATTTTATAGTCTCACTCAATCAAGAGACCAATAATATCGCTCCTAAAATAGGAGGGTTACATCCTATATCTATCATTCATATTTCTAATACGATTCATATCATACCCAATGTCCACTTTTATCATTACCTGGTTAAAGATAACTTTGAGTGTAATCAAAATATATTAATTATCGTATAGAAATATAATGATTTCAAGTCAAAGGATCATTACATCATTATCATAGTGAGAATGTCTTATGACACTTATTAACATGTAGATTCTTACAACGGGTCAGTCCAGTGTCATGTATTGAGACATGCACTTATGTTCTTGACTTTAGTATCACCATACCTATGACTAATGAGATGTGGTCATCAGTCAACAAACATGCTAGTCTTATTGTATTATTATTGTCCTTAAATAATAATACTCGACTATGGACTTTTAGGAATAAAATACTATTCATATAATTTCATTTTTAAGTCACATACTTAAAGATAAATATTACGTATTAATATTCCAAGGACATTTATTATTCTTTCAATTTATGGACGTAGTAAATAAAGACATAATAAATATTAATTAAATAATCACATAAAACATAATCCTTAATCGTTTTCAATATAACATTAAAAGTATTATCTCTAGGACACCAATACTAACAATGTCTAGCTATTTCTGTAATTAACTTGTAAACTCCGAAGTTTTAGTATATCAAGAAATAAGAAATAGATACGTGATATGTCTATCTTCATTTGCTATAGGGGTACTATAAATTTTATGTCTTAGAATTTTTTGAATAACAGGTATAACAATCAATTAGTTTGAGTACCATGCACTGCAGTACTATAAATGTAAATTTGAATGAATGTTTAATGAGTATATATAAAAATTTATGATGTGAATCTTGTTGGTTTATAAAATCAAACCATATCATTTAAAACTAAAACCACACCTATTATAAATCAAACTGCACTTATAATATTTGGGTCGGTTTTGATTTTCAATTATTGAAACCCAAAACTACAACATGCTAGGAATGACCGCAGGGAATTGAGTACCAGTTAACACGGTGTATGCTTCTATTAAAATAGGATGTATACACTTTTTTGGGATTGGGATGCTATGTAAGATTCTCAGGAAGTGGTCATGATCTCATCATTTATGGAAACTAAAAATAATAGAATTATTAGTAAAAAAATAAAAAATTTAATCCTAAAAATTAATATTCTTTAATTTTAATCCATGTACTAACTGGCTGAATAAAACAATTAGATTTGTTTTTGGGAAATTCTTTGAACGAAGCACTCTTACCAAATACTACCTCCGTCCCACCCAATAGTTAACATTTCGGAGAGAAGGTCCGACACACATTTTAAGATATATATAAAGTATAGTTCCATAACTTATTTTTAATTTTTTTTCTGAATAAAAATTTAATATTTAAAAATAAGTTATGGAACTATACTTTATATACACCTTAAAATATGTGCCGAACCTTCTCTCCAAAACATTAATAATTGGGTGAGACTGAGAGAGTACCAAATAAGCGTTTACCTTCTCCGATGACAAAAATACTTTAGACACCTCTCTAGCCATGTTAGAATTATTTTAGGTCTCTTATAATTCATGGTTTCCCTTGCACTCCTCTTTTTATAGATATAATTAACTTAACTAAAAAAAGTACTTTAGACAATAAGGCTCTGATTGTGATTGAACTTCATAATAAATTACTTATAAATTAATATATATATATATATATATATATATATATCTTAATTTATAAATCACTTAAAGAATAATTCAAACAAACACTCTCCATTGCTTAACTCAAATGATGAAGGCTTATCCTCCGTCTTGGTTCGATTTTGCTTCATCTGAAGTATTTTTAAAATAAATACCCTAATTATTATTATTATTATTATTAAAAAAAACCCTCTAAAAAAACTGTTATTTTCAGATTTGTAGTGGAGGGAGGGATGGAGTAGTAACTAAAAAGTCTAGATATAGATGATGCTTTTATAAAAAAAACAAATATATTGCGTATTTAACATTACCAGGAGTATTATATATTCTTTCTTTTCTTAATTATGAATATTTGCTTTATTTGTTCCACAGTCCCCACACACGTAGACGTCTAATGAGTATAAAACAGTGTACAGAGACATAATACACGGCCACACACTAACTAGTCTTGTATCAGAGCCAGCATTGAATCAGTTGTATTCATCCGAGTCCTCAGTGTGTGTGTGTGTGTGTTTTTGCAAATGCAATGGAAGTTTCCAACGATGACATCGCCGACACTTACCGGAAATTGCACGCCAACGAGCATTTCTCCATTGAAATCCCTGAAACTGCTCATCAGATTAGTCAAGGTCCCCCCACTCCCTCTGCTCCTTTCAAGATTTACTGTTCACCTTTTATTTTTCACACACCACATGGGCTTTTGTGTATGTTTTTATATATATTTTTTTGTGTGCATCCAGATTTGTTTGTGATTTATATCAATGGTTTTAATAGTATTTGCTAATCTTGAACATATTGGTTGTTTTATTTATCAACATGTACTTATTTCACTCCTATATATGTTTCTCTATTGACTAATACTGGTTATTACATGATACTAAATATTTGTTATTTTTATGATATGTTTTTCTAGAGGTTTGGTTTCAATTACTAATGATAGCAATATAGCATGGATGTTTTTTAAGAGGTTGATTACTATTTATTAGTAGATGTGTTGTTCATCATGATAGTATATGTATGCAGGTAATGAGAATTGAGAAGCGAACAGCGATGAATTATGTTGTTTTTTATGATTTTTTACTCTGAAATTTTATAGATTCATGGTTACAAGCGGGATTCGTTCTTACCACCGGTATCAATAGTGCATATGTGCTAGGATACTCGGGTGCAGTCATGGTTCCTTTGGGTTGGATAGGAGGTGTCATTGGTTTAATTATAGCCACTGCTATATCTTTGTATGCAAATATTTTGGTTGCAAGGATCCATCAAGTTGGAGGAAAGAGGCACATTAGATACAGAGATCTTGCCGGCTTTATATATGGTATGCTATTAAATTTGTCACCATACTAATTGTTTATTATAAATTTTTTTTTATGGTGAATGAGGGTATTTTAATTGCAGGTAAAAGAGCTTATGCTCTTACATGGGCATTGCAATATGTTAATCTTTTTATGATTAATGTTGGATACCTTATTTTGGCTGGTCAGGCTCTAAAAGTAAGTTAGAAATTCTAGTTACAACAATTTACCGTCCTGGCTTTTGAAATATTTTTCATATGTTCTGAATAGCCTTATATTATTTCTACTAAACCTTTTTGTTCCTTCGTTTTTTGTGTGTTATTTTCAGAAGTTCTCAACTCTTTTTTTCTCCACTTGATATATGCACAGGCTGTTTATGTTCTTTACACTGATGAACATGTAATGAAGCTCCCATACTTCATTATTATTGCTGGGGTCACATGTGGTCTTTTTGCAATTGCAACTCCGCACCTGTCGGCTTTGAGGGCCTGGCTGGGATTTTCAACACTCTTTAGCCTGATCTACATTGTTGTCGCGATTGTACTGTCCGTTAGAGATGGTATACACTCTTGTTTTTTGATCATTTTCTTGCCTACCTGTATAGCTTAAGAGATATCTCATTATCTGATTCAGTTGTGTTACTTGTAATTCTTGCACTCTGTTTATATTGAACAGAACAGGCAAAGCACATACCAATATGCAAGAAGACAAAAGCATGATTGTGATTCTTTCAAAAAAAAAAATTATAATTATTTTGTTTAGTTAAACCTTTATTTAACTAGTTTTTGCTTTAACGGATTGGTCGGTGATATTTCAAATATATGGGGTTAACAGATCAAAGTCCCAGCGTATATTTGGATATTGTGAGCTCCTTTGCAATTTTTTTTATTAAATGTTAAATTCTAAACTATTTCATAACATTGAACTACACGTATACTATTGTTTTAGTAAGTATTAACTTCAGTTGAACTACTTGTGGGACTAAGGTAGATTTAGAATTGATGCTTGAACTTCTCTGTAGTTATGCTATTAGAATATCTCATTGATCTCTAGTAATTTCCAGGACTTGGTAGATATAGGTTTACTTTCTCTCGTTGACCTTATGATGTCGTAACCCATCATCTGGTCCCTTGGGCGCAGCGTTATGCTTTATACTTTCTGGCAAAACAATTTTGACAGAATTTACTCATGAAAATTTGATGCTTCTACTGATATCATGATGCATAACAACTCCAATTTGAGCTTCACTTAAAAACACGTGATGGCTCATCTATGTTTCTTGTTCCAAAATCTGCAAAATCTGCAATTTCACTTTTTTTTTTGAATGGGCAGTTTCACTTTCTATATATTAGACATGTTATCATATATATGTGAATATCACCAATGCAACGAAATACCATGTTTCTCTTAAGGTACTATCAGCAATCAGTAATATGTAAACTCTTACAGGAAGTAGAAATCCACCTAGGGATTATGACATTCCTGGATCGAAAATAAGCAAGATATTTACAACTATTGGCGCAATGGCGAGCTCTGTTTTTGCTTTCAATACAGGAATGCTTCCTGAAATACAGGTAGGGAACAAATCCTTGACAAATGACAATGCATATTATACTATGTTGATCTATTACAGTATTATTCTAAAGATTAACTAACTCCATGAAAGAATATACTTACGTGACATTAATGAATTCCAGGAAACATTGATCCTGATATGTCAGAATTATTATGAATACTTTCTACAGACAAGTCTGAATGTCTGATGTTGGTATTTCTAATCAATCCTGCAAAAACTATAAATCTGACAATTCCATTATGTTGGAATATGATCTAGCCCACAACTTATTGTTTCAAAGTTGATGTAAATTATGTTTTTCAACTGGGGTATCTATACAAATCGTTTGACTGCCTTGCAATTTTTTTTATTTGATACTCAATATCAACACCAAAAGGGATTGTCCATAGAGTGAGATAAAAATACATCATTCTTCTTTCCTGCCCTGATATTTAAACCTATTTTTTTTCCGAAACCTGCCATTTGGAGGCAGATTAATATTTTGATGGAGGTTATATGCATTACTGATTTGCGTTACATGCAGTCTACATGAGTACCACTTGCCAAGAAAATAATAGCAGATGCAGTAAAATTATCTTCTTTCTCTATTTAAATCTTTTAATTTAATTTTTGGATAGGATAGTAACAAACATTTGACCTTAAATTATTCACCTAAGAGGTGTCACAAAAAAATAGCAACCCTGCAGATTAAGAAAAAATTTAGAATTTTAATTTTTTGAGCCTTCTATTTGACTTGTACATTCTACCTTATATTTTATGTTCAGGAGTTAGTTATTCTAATTTACTTGAAACAGGCCACTGTGAGAGAACCTGTGGTAAAGAACATGTTGAAAGGTCTTTACTTTCAATTCACAGTAGGTGTTTTGCCTTTATATGCTGTTGCTTTTGTTGGATATTGGGCCTATGGATCCGATTCATCTGCCTATTTACTCAACAGTGTTAGTGGCCCTGTTTGGGTGAAGACGGTCGCCAATATTGCTGCCTTTCTGCAAACCGTCATTGCTTTGCATGTGAGTCTCTTCCACTCTGTCTCTTCTATTGTAGTAATCTGCAGTTTCTCCACTGTAATTTCTTTGCATTTCTGGTCTTACTTTTCGGCTGTCTTATCCTTGATACATGTATGACCCTAGTGTGAATTTTTCTACCATATCTTTCTTATAATTTGCTACAAGACGGAAAGCTTCCTCTGTTTGCAGATTTTTGCAAGTCCAATGTATGAGTATTTGGACACAAGATATGGCATTAAAGGAAGTGCATTGGCTATGCGCAACTTGACTTTCAGAATTGGAGTGAGAGGAACTTATCTGGCTCTAACGACATTTGTGGCTGCTATACTGCCTTTTATAGGAGACTTCATGAGTCTCACAGGGGCTATAAGCACATTTCCGCTCACATTTATCCTTGCCAACCACATGTATGTAGTCGCTAAGAAGCACGAATTAAGTTCTTTATCGAAGATCTGGCACTGGCTCAATGTCATCTTTTTTAGCTGCATGTCTGTTGCAGCAGCAGTCGCTGGAGTAAGGCTGATTGTTGTAGACTCCCAAAATTACCATATCTTTGCTGATTTATGATTTATATTGTGAAGTTTAGTTTGATATGTCTTACTATTGTTTCCTCGTATCAAAGTTTGATGCTGTCTAAAAGCTTATAGATAGCATTGTAGCTTTTTTCTCAGTGTCCAATAAGAAGAAGAAGATGATGATGATGGTTATAGCTTCTGTTCATTCTAGAGTACTTTTTAGTTTACACAGTTACACTTACGAAACTGTCTCAATGTTCATATTGCTTTATGTTTATGTATACCTTTGACTTTAGGCTCTCGGTGAAGTAAAAAACTCGAGTAAAAACCTTGATAAATTAATAACCTATATAAATTAGTAATTTCAATCCCAAAATAATAAAAATAATGTATATTTCACTTGCTGCATTAATTTCGTTACATTAATAAAATTTATTGGTTTCGAAATTATTAATTTATAGAAGTTTGACTGCACTCCACTATATTAAAAAAACATGTCACAAATTCTACTTATAATAATAAATTTATTAAAGTAAATCCTCCTTCCATTCCACTTATTTGATCACAATTTTTTATTTATTTCAAAAATTCCAAAAGTATTATAAACACTCAAAAATTAAGGAGTTTATTTGAAAAATATGATTATTTTATTTTATTTTTACAAAAATATGATTTTGGAAATTTTTACAAAAATACGAGTTTACAACTAAATTTGAAATTTTTTTTACATTTGGTTAAAACTTACAAATCGTATATAAAAAATTGCAGACAAACAAGTGTGGCAGCTTGCAACCAACCCGGGTTCTTTGGTAACCAGAATTTATAAAGCACGGTATTTTGCTGATTGTCATATATTTGGGAGGGGATTTGGGAAGCGAAGAGGTTGCAGCTATATTTGGGAGGGGATTTGGGAAGCGAAGGAGAATTTAAAGAATGGGTTTATATGGGTTCTAGGGGATGGTCAGTCTATTGACATATGCAAGGATGCTTGGTTGAGGGCAAAAGCAAATCATAAAGTGGAAGATAAGGAGTATCCTGGTGAGGTTGTTAGGGGGAAAGTGAAAGATTTGTTTATGCAAGGTAGGAAGATGTGGGATGTAGACAAGATCAACAATTGTTTTGCTCAATGTGATGCAAGGGCCATTTTTACAACGCGAATTCCACAGAACAGTACAATGGACAGGTTGGCCTAGGACCATTATGCAAATAGTCAGTACTCTGTGAAGACTGGGTATAGATATTGGCATGAACATAACATTGGCGTTTTTACGTCCCTCAATCCCCTGGTTTGGGTAGAATTTGGAAACTTCATATCCCCCACAAAGTAAAGGTGTTTCTCTGGAGGTTTTGTAGAAATACAATACTAGTGAATTACAGAATTCGTAGAAAGGGAGTGGTGGTTCCTCTTACATGCCCTATGTGTACAGGCAATATTGAATACTTACGCCATACTTTTTTCGAGTGCGATTTTGCAAAGACTTGCTGGCAGGATTCAGGTTTAAATTTCAATATGGCAGACGCCGAATTTGCTCCTGATTGGATATTGGAAAAGCTTGCTGTTGAGAATAGTGAAACTTTAATCACAATGGCTATGGTGCTGTGGAGCATTTGGAATGCCAGGAATAAATGTGTTTGGGAGAAGGTCAGTCTGTCTCCTGCTGCAGCCGTCTCTCTTAGCTCGTCACACATACGTGATTGGCAACAAGCATCGAAGGAAAAACCAATGACTGGTAGTGTAAGTAGATCAGCTCCAAGTTGTGATGGTATGAAATGGAAAGCTCTAGAGGTAGGTAGTCTCAAGATAAATGTTGATGCGTCTGTTAAGGAAAATGAAGATTTCTTCTCGTTGGGCATGGTTATTCGTGATGACCAATGAAGGTTTATATTAGGGAAGATTCATAGGATTGCAGGTCGTATCTCTGTTCTGGAAGCAGAAGCAATTGGAGTTCTGGAAGCTCTTTTATGGACTAGTGATTTTCCTGATAAGCCTATTGCTGTTGAAACGGATTCTCTCCTTACGGTTAATGCTGTCAAGCTTAAAACAACTAGTCGTCTCGAGATTGGACATGTCATTCAGCAGTGTAGAGATTATCTAGCAACTAGGACGAATATTAGTCTTGGTTTTGTTAAAAAATTAGCAAACAATGTAGCCCATAAATTGGCTAGGCTACCTTGTGAGCTCAATAGTTATGTGACCCATATGCCTCCTCCTCAGTTTTTGTTGGAGACAATTCTGTATGATGTTTCTTAACTAATGAATGGGTCTTTTCTTCAAAAAAAAAAATTGCATTTGATTGATTTGAGTTGTAAAATCGTATTTTTACAAAAAAACAAAATAAAAGAAAGTAGCATTTTTCATAATTTCTCAATATTAAAATATATATTACGTATTTATTTGGACAAGATTTATCGGGTCTAGTATGAAAACCCAAATACACAATATTGGCCCGGCCCAAATAATTTTGAACAATAACAACACAAATGGGCCGATGGGGTTTTATTAATGCATATGTATACAACCACTTATCGCAATTGATTAGGGTTTTATCTTGTTCTTCATCCTCCGCCAACACAGTTCCCAAGGCAAACCAAAAATGGTAAAGGGCAGACAAGGCGAGCGTGTCAGGTAAGATCCATACAATCTATACTTACATTTACACAACTACACATACACATGTTATCTGTTTTCAATTTGATTGAACAGGCTGTATGTACGAGGAACAATCTTGGGGTACAAGAGGTCGAAATCGAACCAGTACCCAAACACATCGTTGGTTCAAATTGAAGGAGTGAATACTAAGGAAGAAGTATCATGGTACCAAGGGAAGCGTGTGGCTTACATTTACAAAGCTAAGGTTAAGGTGCAGGGGTCCCACTATCGTTGCATTTGGGGTAAGGTTATTAGGCCTCATGGTAACACTGGTGTTGTCCGTGCTAAGTTCACTTCCAATCTCCCACCCAAATCCATGGTAATATAAATATAATATTATATGTTTGACATATGTGTGTCTATGAAATGTGGGTATGGGTTGTTGATGTATGATTGTTGTTGTTGTGATGTAGGGATCGAGGGTCAGGGTTATGATGTACCCGAGCAATATATGAGGTACTATTCGGTACTTTTGTTTTGTATTCCTTGTGGTTGTTTTTAATTAAATTGGTAGTTGGCTGATAATATAATGTGTGTTGTTACTGATTGCTTATTTACTGTTTCCGGTTGGTTTAATTGCTAAATCTGTCTGCATTGTTAAGAATTAATATCGTTGGACTATAGGCTGGTTTTAGGAATTGCCCATGTGAATTCTAATTGAAAATGCTGTATTACAAATTTAGAATGTGTGGACGGTAATGTTACATTTCTTTGTTTCCTTGAATACTTGACTATATAATAGTACTACATCACTGGATGGTTTAGTTTGTTAAAATTGTGACTCAAAAGTCTGGGTTTGTTGTTTAGGGATTTAGAGAAGATACTTTATTGTGGTGTGTGTTTGTTCTTCCTATGCCATTTATACTTAGCATTTGATTGAAAATAGATGATGAGTTCCACATTGATTTTACTTAAGTTTATATACATAGACGGATTTGGGCAGTGGCCAGCAGGGGCAGCTGCTGCCACTCCAAACTCCTGAATTTTTACAAGTAGGTTTACAATAGTAGTAATATTTTTCTAATTCTGATAATTCAAGTGTAAAATTTTATAATATATGATCTTCGCCCCTTAACATTTGTACATATGTAAATAATAAATTTCATTTTTGATAGAAATGATGATTTCTTTTAATATATATACTTAATTTCTATGTTCATATGTTCATATATACTTAATTTCTCTGTTCATAACATGAATAGAGAAATTAAGTATATTTATATATTTTACAATGTAATTTTTTTTATGTATTTTTCATATATAAGGTGTGAAAATGTTTTACCCCTAAAGGTGCGGATCGTAGCTCCTTCACCGTGTATATGCGTTACCATAAGAAGACTGTACAAACAAAAACAAAATTTTGTACTGCTGAATTGTTCATCACATGTCCTTGATATCTAATACTACATATCAGACTGTCTATATGGTTTGTTGGTAAAGGGCTTTAGCTTTTCTGATGTTACACAGTGAAGCTGCCTTGTTTGAACATTAATTAGACTTGTTTTTCATGTTCACGAGTTTATTTGTTTCATGTTGACTTGGTGTTGAAGGTTCATTTTTATGGTTATTATTGGAACTTCATATGAATTCCCTCTTATTGCAGGATATCTGAACTGGTGGAAACTTTTTGTTGGTGGTTTGGAAAGTTCTTGCATGCAAGGGCAGTTTATTTGATAAGACTCTTTTTAGTGCAATATTAGAATCTTAGATGTGGTTTTATGTAATTTTTGGGTGTTAAGAAGCCTTGTATCTTTGGATTCATATTATATTTGTGTGTTTTAAATTCTGAATCTGAATAGTGGATTACTGAATTGTGAGATTGAAAATAGAAATTTGCTTTAGTTCCGGTAGTCCTTACCAGTAGTCCTACCCATTCTTAACTTTCCTTTTTGGAGTTCAACAGGGGGATTAAAGTTGCCACAATACTAGAGTAAGTCAAAAAATGATTATTTGTTTCTCTGTTCTCCCCAACATAGGATTAAAAACCAACTTCTTGTAAGTTCTTATATGTAGGAAAGCTGTGGAACCTTTTTTATATTAATTATTTGATATAAGTACTCATTATTTTTTCATTTAGTGGTTTGTTCAAATTTGGTTTGGGATATATTTTAGTAGAACTCTGTCTAGATGGGAAAACTATTACTACCTATACAATGTTCTCAAGGACTCGTTCATTCCTGGTTCTGTTTGAACCTTGAAACTTGAAACTAATGCAAATGCATTGAGAAACCACAACTAAAAAGGTTCACTGGCGAGGCATCCAGAACCTGTAATTCGAGCTCATTGTAAGCATTTGTGATATTCATTCGAGCATGCGACTCCAAATTTTATGATTAAGACAAAGGAAATATATTCTGTAATTATTATGTCCGTGATAAATAAAAATGTGTGGTGTATATTAAATAAAGTAAAAGTGGAAAAAATGTATTCATATTTTATAAGATAAGATATTCTTTACACTTGACATCGTAAGAGTGTTGTAATCTTGTAAAGATAGTATTAACATTTGTGATATGATATAATTACATGTGTCATGTTTATATTAACTTGTTAGATTTCCCCCTATCTAGTTGTATCATTCAAGATTACTATAAATAGGGATCTTTTGTAATGGTTTAAGGCATCTTAGTCTTAGTCAATATTTTCTAAGCAATAAACTTGTGTGATCTTCCTCTTTCAGTAATCGTGTTCATTCTCTTTCAGTATTATATTTTATGTTCTATTTTATTCTACATGTAACCTCTTTAGTGGATGTACTTCTATTAGTTAGTTGTAAATTTGGTATTAGAGCCATGAAAGCTTAAACCCACTTCTCGACGATCCGATGGTGCTAAGGTACTTTACACTTGGTCTAAAGAGAGTATGCTCTGTGGTTGCCCTGTTAGGGATCCTTCACACCAGAAATCTGGCGATTAAAAACATATTATGAAATGATTGTGATAATCTTGGGTTGTGGCTCTTGTGGCTGCTATGATGGTGCAGCTCTGGGTATATGCTCAGATTATCATGATTGTTTAGACCCTTCTTGTGTTTATAAGACTCCTTACCACGAACGGAAAATCTCGAGGAACAAGGACTCTCAACTTCATGGCTAATACTCATAATTTTACTTCTTCTTTTTCATCTTCCCGAAATTCCTTTAGTTCCTCAAAATCAAAAAAATAATGATTTTTTTATGCTGTTGATTATCACCAAAAGACACAATCATGTCTCTTGAGTTGTTAAACATGTTCTCTCGTCAAACAAGACGCTAGAAGTTAAAGAGGTGGTCTTAGCATCAAGGTTGGAACAAGTTCATATTTCTTCCAATGAAGCAGAACAAATAATTCTCATTCAGATAGATGATTCTCTACCAGACCAATGTCGTGCTTAAGGATATTCTGATCTTCACTTTGGTGTTGTAAGAATGACTTCAACTCTACATGGAAGAAAATGATTATCAGTGGTAGCAAGAATGCCACTATTGGATACGTATTTCTAGCAATATTCACATGCATGTATTGTTACAGTTCAAACTACACTTAATGCTGGTACAATTTTTGTAACCCTTTTTCTAAACTTCAACTTAAGGCTTGATGATCCCCTCATCTATAACAATCTCAAAGTTCAGCTTCAAATAGTAGGAGCACATCAGGTAGCAGGAACTTATATAGCCACTCTCTACTATCAAATGACGTATCGATTCAAAATCATTCATTTGATCTCAGTCTGCCTAGAGATTCAGATAAAGCACTATTTTTGGAGATAGGTGGTCAGTTCAGCTCAGTCTGCATTCATATTTATTTCTGAAGAGAAAATAGATGTGTTAGAGGATGATTAAGAGTCGTCCTTCTCAAAAACAATTTCTAGAGCCCCATCCTTTCTAAAGAAGGATGATTTCGTTGAATGGATGGGTTGATTATTTTTTTGGATTTTTTCATAATGGGTCACCCATGATTCTGGAAGGAGTTTGACTAGCTATTCTTTAGGAATCTGCTTTGGAACATGAATGCATGATGAGCTGGACTGAGCATCTATCTCAAAAATAGTACTTCATCTGAATCTCTAGGCAGACTGAGATCAAATGAATGATTTTGAATCTGATACGCCATTTGATAATGGAGAGTGGCTATATAAGTTCCTGCTACTTGAGATTCTCATATTATTTGAAGCTGAACTTTGAGATTGGTATAGATGACGAGATCATCAAGCCTTAGGTTGAAGTTTGGAAAAAGGGTTACGAAAATTGTACCAGCATTAAGTGTAGTTTGGACGGTAGCAATACATGCATGAGAATATTGCAAGAAACGCGTATCCAATATTGTCATTCTTGCTACCACTGGTAATCCTTTTCTTCCATGCATAGTTAAAGCCATTCTTATAGCACTAAAATGAAGATGAGAATATCATTGAGGACGCCATTGGTCTGGTAGGGAATCACCTACCTGTATGAGAATTATTTGTTCTGCTTCAGTGGAAGGAATATGAACTTGTTCCATCCTTGATGCTAAGACTACCTATTTAGCTTCTAGTGTCTTGTTTGACGAGAGAACATGTTTAACAACTTGAGAGACAAGATTGTGTCTTATGGTGAAAGTTCGATATGAGTTAAGTAAAACAAGTTCGGTAATTGGGATTTTACTATCTTCACGATGATAATCAACAACATAAAGAAAATCATTATTTTTTGATTTTGATGAATTAAATGAATTTCGGGAAGATGAAAAGGAAGGAGAAGGAGTAAGATTATGAGGATTAGCCATGAAGTTGAAAGTCCTTATTCCTCGAGATTTTCCGTTGGTGGTAAAGTGTCTTACAAACACACGAAGCGTCTAAACAATCATGAAATTGTCATGATAATCTGAGCATATACCCAAAGTCGCGCCATCATAGGAGCCGTAACCTAAGATTATCACAACCATTTCATAGTATATTTTTAGTCGCCAGATTTCTGGTGTAGTAGATCCCTAACAGGGCAACCACAGAGCATACTCTCTTTAGACCAAGTGTAATGTACCTTAGTATCGCCGGGTTGTCAGGAGGAATAAAGGACAACCACTAAGAATGTTATAAGTAGAATACAATAGAACACACAATATAATACTGAAAGGGAAGGAACACGATTACTGAAAAAAGAAGAGTACATAAGTTAATTGCTTAGAAGATATTAGCTAAGACTAGGATACCTTAAACTATTACAAATAATCCTTATTTATAGTAGTCTCGGAAGAAAAGATAGGGGAAATCTTACAAGCCAATATAAACATGACTCGTATAATGATATATTATCACAAATGATAAGATTATCTTTACGTGATTACAAAACACTCTTACAATGCCAAGTGTAAAGAATATATTATCTTATAAAATACGAATATATCTTTTTCACTTTTACTTTATTTAATACACACCACACATTTTTATTTATTACAGACATAATGATTACAGAACATATTCCATTTGTCTTTTGAAGTAAAGGCATTATGTGACTTGCATGTGAGATCCTGTTATTTTCTTGCACCGTTTGTCTAGTCACTTAGCTACTTTCCAGAACAAATGCATCCACTACGTCTCTTACCTGTCCTGCCATGCTTGCAAAATTGGGAAGCCTTCTACAAACATGTTATCTGTAGGTCTCTTTCCTGTTAGCATCACTAACAAGATCCCTAAACTGTATTATGTTTCATTCACGAACTGTAATATATGATATTTTTATTGCATACTTGGAGCTGCATATCCGGTAGTTACTCTTAATCCGAGTGAGCTGCTTTGATCTCCATCTTTCTGTTTGAGATTGAATTTGGCTAACCCAAAATATCCAACATGAGCAACCTTGCCCTCATCAAGTAAGATGTTACTTGGCTGTACATCACAATGTATCGGAATGAATCACAACTCCGAATTAGAACAGTTTCTCCTCAACAAATAAGTACCTGGACGAATAAAATCCTCCCTAATGGAGAGAAAGTTGGAGAGGTTCAAAAAAATTATACTCAAATCGGAATTTGAGAAACATATAACCAATTGGGAGAGAATCAATAGATTCCTTTTCGGGAGCGATTCATCCTTTGACAGGATTCTCACACTGATTATGAACATAATCAAGTGCACATGCAACACCTATGACAATATTTATTCTCTGCAGAATGCTGATTCATCTTCTGATCTCGCTCTGCTCATTTTCCGCTCCTGAACTTGAATATAGCCAGCTTTCTAGACTTTCATTATCATAAACAAAAGCTTTGAAGCCATTGCCTTGAAAATCAATACTGGAGCATGAAGCAACCATCTGTAGAAGATTTCTGTGTGACACCCCTCAATACTTCACACCCATTCATGAAACTCTTGGAGGCTTCTCGAGGTTGAAAGTTCAGTAATTTCATATACATCTAGAACTCCTTTATAAACATTACCAGAACTACCCTTGCCAACCAAATTCTCTGAAGAGAAACCATCAGTTGCTTTGAGAAGCATCTAATACAACACTCTCAAGAATGATTCCTTCAGCAACGTTTCCGGTGACTCCTCTTTTATACTTTTATTACGCTAACTAAAGAATGTAATCAGCATTGCAGTCACACACAGAAAAGTGGTTGTAGTAACAATTCCAATGATGAGAACACGATGACATTCTTTTTGATTATCTGGGGAAGCAGTTGTGCACTTCTACCATACTTACACATAGAATAGATAGGTATATATTAGTGGTATGTAGCCAAGCATAAAAAGTGAAGTGCCTGGACGAGAAAATGAGAATGATTAAACACCCTGAGAATTGTAGATTTATAGGCACTGCCTTGGTTCCACAGACAGCAATGTACTGAAGTCTTGAGTCTGTCTCTCGGCTATCTATTGATTGTACAAAGACTCAAGACTTCACTCGTAAAAGCTACGGGGAAATGAATGTGGGTCTTTAGTTGGTTGACAGAACTGTAAGCTGAGCATGAATGGTGAAAATGACTTAAAAAAATCCCATAAGTTTTAAATGACCAACATAAAATTAATAAAAACACGAACAAATCCGAAACCATAAATTAGCACCAATACGCCTTGTTCTGTTTGAATAAGTAAATAATGAAGGTCCCAGAACAGCACATATAGTGAATGTGACACATTTAATTGATTTTAATATTTTTTGGAGATATTTGATCTTGTGATGTCTATATTTTTAAGAGAGATTTGTCACCTGTGAAACATAGTTGATTAAACAAAAAAAGAAAGAAGCGTACATTCTTAATGTTGTATACACTTGATTACTTGAATATTCGGATGCTTATTCATATTCTGTCATTCCTTCTATATATATGCCTGAAGAATAAGATTTAATCGAAAAGCAAATGCAGAATTAAAGTTGTTAACATATACTGTATATTCCACTTGTCTATTACAATAAGAATGTTATTCTTCATGTATAATAATAAAGCATAAGTAAGTATAGAGAATTTAAAATAACAAAGCATAAATTCGGCAACTCTGTGCATCTATGGAGTATGGATTGCATTTCAGCGGGAGTTGATAATCTCACGGACAGAATGTAGCTCAACAACAACATTTGCGATGCTCATTCGAGCTTTTGGCGAGTCCACAGAGCACGCAATGCCTACATTTAGAGCTGAAACTAAGCATTCTTTTATTACATTTTCACCTGCAGTTGCATCGCTGCCACTGTTTTTGGTTGTTTCTGTTGTCTTTTCAAAGTCATTATGAAACATTGATGGACTAACAACATCTTTCACATGATCAGGCAAGCTACTGCTTACATATTTGTGAAGATTAAGGCCTTCGTTAAATGAGGCATCGGTAGGTCTCTTCCCTGTTATCATTTCTAGCAAGAAAATTCCGAAACTGTAGACATCCCCATTTGTAGATATCACACTTCCAAGACCATACTCTAAAATAACACATCAAAAAGACTTCTAACAGCAAAATTTGAAATAACTTCATAGTTAAACAATGATGTAAATAGAACATGATCTAAATTAGGTAATATTTTATAACCAGTATGTAAATAGTGCTTAAATTGAATACCTGGAGCTGCATATCCAATTGTCCCTTTCAGTCCAGCAGAGCTGCTTTGAGTTACATCTGCGATTTCAGGATGAAGAATTTTTGCTAGTCCAAAATCTCCAACATGAGCAACCATGTCATCGTCAAGCAGAATGTTGCTCGGCTTTAGATCACAATGTATGATGGGCTCTTCACATTGATTATGAAGATAATCAAGTGCGCTAGACACATCTATTGCTATATTTAATTTTTGAACTAGAGTGAGTCTACGTAGCTCACTCTGTTCATTTTCTGAACTGGAGTACAACCATTGTTCTAAGCTCCCATTGGGCATGAACTCATAAACCAAGGTTCTGAAATCATTACCCTCGAAATCAATGCTAGAGCAAGCAGTTATGATCTTTACAAGATTCCGGTGTCTGGCATTTCTTAAAGCTTCACACTCATTCGTGAAACTTTTGTAAGATCGTCGGGAACGAAGGTTTAGAACTTTCACCGCAACAGTCATCTTATTCACATCAAGTAATCCTTTATAAACCGAACCAAAACTACCAATGCCGACCACATTCTCCGAAGAAAATCCATTTGTTGCTTTGTGGAGATCAGCATAAGATAATCTTAAATTTGATCTGTATGACAATGACTCCAGTGACTTCAGTTTTCCTAATTTCTTATGCCTAAACTTGAACCACAACAGTATAGTTGCACAGATAAGTACGCCTATAACAGAGAATAGAATTACAAGAACATGGGATTTTCTTTGTTGTTTTCTTGATCTTTCATTGGTGCATTTTTGTAGGTGTAGTTCAGACATACCCCCGCAAAGGTTACTGTTTCCAATAACTGATATTCCGCTTTGATTTAAAAAAACTCCTTTACTTGGTACCTCGCCCTCTAGATTGTTAAAAGATAGATTCAGGTACTTTACTGATAATTGCTCGAGAAATCTTGGTATTTTTCCCGACAAATTGTTTTGAGAAAAATCAATGTTTATAATACCTTTCAATGAACTCAAAGATGATGGTATTAATCCCTGAAACAAATTGTTCTGAAGGAATAGATTTTCAAGGCTAGAGCAGCTACCAAGACTAGTTGGAATTTTACCAGATAAGCGATTGTCAGATAAATCCAAGGACCCTAAGTGTATGAGGTTGCCAACATCAATTGTTAGAGGTCCATGAAAATTATTGTGAGAGAGATTCAAGGTAATTGATAGAGTTGAAATACTAAATAGTTCTTTGGGAATAAGGCCGGTAAAGTTATTCCGAGAAAGTTCTAAAGACAACAATTTAGTACAATTCGCAAGGCTTATTGGAATGTTCCCCTCCAATCCATTCATGTTCATGTAGAGTTTGGTCAACAATGTAAGATTCCCAATGGACTGAGGAATTGCACCAGAAAATTTATTCTGTGAAAATGTAACTAATTGTAGCTTTTCAAGATTTCCTATGCTCAAGGGAATTGTGCCAGTAAATTGGTTATCATGAAGACCAAACGTATCTAAATTAAGAAGATTACCTATAGATGAAGGGAGTCTTCCGTATAATTGATTTCCTTCAAAATTTAGAAATGTGAGCTTAGTTGAAAGGTTTCCCACAGAATTTGGTAAGAGCCCCCTTAATTTGTTGCTAGATACACTAAGCCCTTGCAGGTAGCTGCAGTTGCTTAAGGTGCCTATAAAATTCATTTCATCAGTTTCTCCGGTCCCAAAATTGTTTTCATCTAGTACAACGTTCATTATACTTTTGAGGCCTCCAAAATTGATTGCAATTTTTTTCTCAAAAAAGTTTGAATTTAACTGAAGTATTTTTAATTCAGAACAATTGGAGAGTGATAATGGAAGCAATCCGGTAAACTGATTATCACTTAATTGAACAACTTGCAGAAGAGGGAGCATCCAACCTATGCTCGGATAAAGAATACCATGGAGTTCATTCTCATCCAAAGATAACTGTGTCAATGAGGAGATATTATAAAGTGAAAGTGGGATCGTACCAGACACGTTATTGGAAGCCAACCCAAGTATGCTAAGTTTTCTCATCTTGCCGATCGTACCCGGAATACTTCCAGAAAAATGATTTCTCCTAGCATACAATATTTCCAATGAAGTAAGGTTCCCAAGAGACGGTGGAAGTCTTCCTGTGAAGCCATTTTCTTCGATCACAAGAGACTTGAGCTTGGACAATGCACCTAGTTCTTCTGGTAGTTTACCAACTAGGTTATTTCGACCAACACGAAGATGTTGAAGGTTAGAGCAACGAGAAATGTTGGCTGGAACTACGCCTGTCAGACTGTTCAAGAAAAGGTTCAGGCCTTTCAGCCTGAACAGGTTACCGAGTTGAGGGGGAATTTTACCATACAGACTGTTGTTGTTTATCTGTAGAATCTCAAGGAAGCTCAGATTGGCTACATAAGGAGACAGTGGACCTGACAAGGCCCTGGAAGTAAAATCAATCCTGGTAACTCTCTGGTGGCCTCGTCCACATGTTACACCTTCCCACTGGCAGAAATGCGAAGAATCATTCCACGAGCTAAGAGCTTTTTGAGGATCTTGCACAATGGACTTTTTAAAGGCCAGCAGTGATTGTTGATCCGATGCATTCCCATTATGTGCCTGGATCCTACTGTTATCAAACAAAAGACTGATAAGAATCACACATACCACTTTGGAATTAACGTAAACCATCATTCTCAATATACCAGTCCGTTTTCCTTGTGTTTTTTTCAGATGAATTCTAAGTTGATTCTAAATTTGTGTTAGATGTCTTGGGAGTTGGGACAATTAATGTCCAGATAGCAACCTATAAGTCATCATGGTAGGCAAAATGTCTTCTGGTATTGAAAATTTTGTACAACTTTCTTCCGTCTCATTTATTTTTAGAAGAAAATTACGCATTTTAAAAAAAGGTTAGCTAAATTTTTTATTTCCTTATTTATTTCTAATAATTAAATTAAATGAAGATGAATTATATTTAAATTAGACAAATATTAAAAATAGTGGTACAAGAATAATTTTTGAATTTTTGATTTTTTTTTTTTTTACAAAATGAGAAAACTAATTTTTCTTAAATAATCCTTTTTTAAACATATAAAATGAGATCGAGGATAATAATTGTGTTTCAAGTTTTTAAGATAATCTGACAAGGAACTCCGCATGTGAACTTTAGTGGGAATGTGTAACAAGTTATTTTTGACTTTCAACAATTTAGAAATTTACGCTTCACTAGAAGTACAGGAAATGATCTGGACCCTATGTCAGTTTCAGGCTACAATATCAAGTGTTCCCACGGGGAAATATTCTTATGCATGCAATGACAATTGTTCGAAATTATTACCATGAATCGGAGAAAACTAATCAAGCTGGTAGGATGGATGAGCTAAAATCGAACCGTAAACTGAAACCGAATCAAAAATCATAAAAATCACATGGATAAAAATCGCAAAAATCATAAAAATCGTATGGATAATAATTTAGTACTTTGACTTTTTCTCTTGTATACGGTCATAATAAAATGGACAATAGTAAAAAAAATAAAAAAATTCAATCAAATGAGATTAAAAAGATATATTATACACATATAAATGTTAATTATAAAACAATTAATGTATATCAATAAACATGATATGAAATAATTAGGAAGGCAAATATTAATTATAAAATAATTAATATACTTTAATAATATGTGATATTAATATATAATTTTTAGGTAGGGGTTAAATGGTCATTTCATGTAATTAAATTATAATATATACTTATTAGATAGGGGTAAAATTGTCATTTTATACTATTAAATTTGCTCATGTTGCCCTATTATATATATAACTAGCGTAAAAACATGTACAAGGCACGAGCCGCTGACTTGATTTTCTTTGTTTTATATTTTATATTTTGATTATAATTTTTTTTTAAATTTGATTATCATTTTAGAATTTGACTTTTTATCCAATTATATTTAGTTTGATTCAAAATCCAATTAATTAGATAATCATATATCATTGTAACATTTCAGTGTCACACCGAAACATGTGCAGACTTTAGTGTCGCATTAAAACATGTGCGGATTTTAATTTATATATATATATATATATATATATATATATATATATATATATATATATATATATATATATATATATATATATATATATATATATATATATATATATATATATATATATATATATATATATATACCACAATACTATTATCAAGTGTATCAATAAATCATGTTCTTTTATGGCCGGTAGTGAACTTGTGTATTATCCAAATTTTTATATTTGAGTTAATATACTCCGAACTTATTTGTTATATGAATTTAGGACTTGATCTAATTTTGAGAGTTTGCTTTGATACCTGTTATTTTCCTTTAGTACAACAAGTTTGTAGGGGGGTTGAATAGAAATTTAAGAATTTTGTCAAATTTTTGCGGATATAAGTTTGTCTAATTTTAATGTTTGGTAGTCTGAAGAATTTGTTAAAAGATAGGCTTGGAAGAATGAGAAATAAACAACTTGAAAACAATTTTTTTTTAAATTACTAGTGGATTGTTTTCTCCACTAGTGTATATTTTTGCTTCCAAATTATTATTGGTCTAAGAACCAAGTTGCTTACAAAGGATTTCTGAGCTAAGATAAAGCACTACAAATAAATCTCTTTTTGCTAATGTGCTCTCTTGCTCTTATTTTTCTTCCTTCTGTTCCTTGCTACAAAAATGAACTGCTAAACTATATATAGCAACTCATCTCTATTTCTATTTCCTATCGACTGATAAAATGCATAAAGTACATTCTACAATATTTACACAGAAATAGAATGTAGCTACTTTCACAGTCTTCATAGACCTTTGTCTTATTCTGGACAAGTCTTTGTCTTGATCTTCTCCTTGAAGGCTGTGTTCATTTGAAAGTCTTCACAATTCTGACAGAACTGTCTTCCATTGATTTAGACTTCTGCAAAGATCCCTTTCATTTGCTTTTAACTATTTTGAGAAACTTTGATCAACTGATAAATGTTGTGAAACTTATCAGTTGAGTCTTCTTTGCTTATTCATCGATGTATAAGTTATTCATTGATCAATTGATGTATCGATAGATATTTGAGTATCCATCGATTCCCTTATCCATTGATTGTCTTTTATCTGTTGATTGCCTTGATACTTTTATTCGTTGATGGAGATCCATTGATTTGACTTTTATTGACATTTTATCCATCGATTAATCATCCACATCCATTTACTCTTTTATCCGTTGATCACTTCATTTGATAAAATTCTGACTTAAAATATTTACATTTTGTCAGCCATTCTTCACATCTGTTGTTGAGCTATCAATCGAAGCCAATGAACATCAGTTGATTAGATGATCACATCCATCGATATATTACAATCAATTGATAATAAAAAAAATCTAAATCACTGTTACAATCTATTTTATCAGTTAATTAACAACTTCAATTGATAAATAGTTTGCTAGTCAATGTATATTTATAGATCATATATTCATTGATTAGTTTCAAAATTAATATCAAACTTACAATTCTAGGTAATTTGTTATCATCATACAACATGATTCCTAACAATATACCATATGTGATAACCGAATCAAATCTTGAGCCTTTTTTTAAACCAAGGCAAGTAATCCTATCACACATAACGTCAGAGTGTACTGACCCAAATATAACAATTTGAGTAATACACAATCCCATTACTGGCCTCCAAAAGATCTAGATTCATCGGTACACTTGATAATAATACTCTACTTTAAAAACTGATTAAAGTGTTCACATGTTTCGATGTAGAACTGTGATGTTACAAACTCAAACTCTCCTACTTAAATTTCTAACGTCCATGTCAAAAAGAACAGATAGCCCATAGGCCCGTCGAACAGATATCTCAAAATTTACATGCACAGATCATATCTTTCTAATCAATGTGGGATAATATCGATGTCAATGTGGGATAATACCAAATGATTTCGTATACTCATCTCTGAACCTCGGACTATTATATAATAATACCACCGATCTTTGTATCCCAACTTATGATAACTTGACCCAAATATAACAACACAAACCAATCACATGACCTTAGAAGATCATCATTTATTTGTATCCTTGATAGTAATATTAATTTTATATACTGAAATAAAATCTACACATGTTTCTATATGGGATCGGGGTATGTGTTACAATCACTGACTTTAATTTTACATAAATATATTTCAATACTTATAATGTAATTTTCTTAATCGTATATATATGACATGTTAAATTTGAAATTTAATTTATTTTTAACTCAATTGTAGTATCTATATTTAAATTAAATTTATAGTATTTTGCTTTAAAATTTTTATTTACTTACACAAATTCAAATACTTTTTGTATATAACACAATATATATATATTTTGAATTTGCATTATTTACATATACAATAATCATTTATATGACTTCTTGTTTAAAGTTTAATTATTTTAATTATGATTATTATATAAAAATATGAATGATTATTTTATGAATTAGAATATTTAATATACAAAATATAAATTTGAATTTGTATATTTATTGTATATAATTAATTTATTATAAATAAAATCATAAAATAGAATTATATGACTTGTAGTTTAAAGTTTCTACACTTATATTAGTTTTATAATAAGGTTATTAAGATTAAAAGGCCATATATTCAATGCACATAATTAATAAAATAACATGATTTTTATTATTCATATAATTAAAAGTATAATAGTCATAGTACTTGAATAAAATGACTCATGATTTTTTGGAATAAAATGACTCAATCACTACCCCTTCTCTTCTTAAATTATTTTTTATTACATATTCAATTCTATTTATAATTTTATAATTTAAATTCAATTATTTAGAGTGTGCCTAATAATGATTAAAAAAAAGTATTAACTTGACTTTGTACATAAATACCTTTCTAATATTTAAAATATACTTTTTTTATAATACATACATAACATATATAATGCAAGATACTAATTTTAAAATTGAATATTATTTTAACCCAAATTCAATCTTTAAATTTTAATTTATTAAATTATCATATACACTATTTAGGTTCTAATTTGAAATTTCTATTTCCTTAATTAAATTCAATTAAGTTTTATAAGTAACATAAAATTTATTTTTAAAATGATGTATTCGAAATTTTATTATTTTAAGTGGTTTGACTTTTATCTAATCGATTTTAATAATCAAAACTCATATAAATGAATGAAAAATAGGCCATATTTATGTAAATGGGATGAAATCAAGTAATTGATCCGGATATTTTTGATATTGAACGAATTTGACACAAGAATGAAATACTTGAAAGGTGGAGAAAGAAAATTTTATGTATTTATGTATTTACGTGACTCCAATTATATACTTCAAGTTTTATGTTTTTTATTGTTAATTCATGTAGCAAACACATCATATGTTCGTTAATTTTTCCGTTAATATTTTTTGAGAATTAAACGGAGTGATATATATAGTGGTTTAAACCAGTGCCTGTAAAAAATGAATAATATTTTGCTTTTAGTGAGAATGGTGGGTATTTTGATATAATATCCAATATTTTTTTATCTACACAATGTAGACAAATACATATTATGTGTATGATTTTAAATACATGTAATAAAGAGGTCAAGTGATAAGAAGATGTATAAGTTGGTGTTTAATATAAGTTTATTCTCGAATAACATTTTTTTCAATAAATAAAAAAAGCAAGTTAGTCATTTTAAATCATTAATAAACTGTTATAGTGGTTTAAACGAGTTTCCGTGAAAAGCGAATAATACTTTGTTTTTTGTGAGAATGGTGGGCACTTTGATATAATATCCAATATTTTTTATCTACACAAGGTAGATAAAATACATATTATGTGTATTATTTTAAATACATGTAATAAAGCGGTCAAGTGGTAAGAAAATGTATTAATTGGTGTTTTATATAAGTTCGTTCTCGAACAACAATTTTTTCAATAAAAAAAGGCAAATTAGTCATTTTAAATCATTAATAAACTGTTACGAAATACCAAAATATGCAATATTTTTTCATCTACACAATACAATTCTCGCACACAAATATTATGAGTATTGATGTAAAACAAATGTGATAGAGTGATATGGTGGTAAGAAGAAATATAAGTTAGTAGTTATACCCAAGTTCAACTCCTTTTAACAACATTTTTTTTAAATAAACAACAAACACCCTTGTTCTGCCATCATATATATAAACAACAAACACCCTTGTTCTGCCATCATATATACTAGTTTATAACTCGTGCAAAACACGGATGTTATTAATAAATTATATATTAATTATTTTATATAATTTAAATATTTTATTTAATATGATAATTTATTTTATTATTAATTTCTTTTTACATTTTTTCATACAATGATGTTTTATATATTAATATTTATAAAATTTAATGATAAGTCATAATTTTAAATAAATAAAAGAGAGTTGTATGTATGATATATCTTTTCTAAAATAAGATTTTATTAAAATTGGATGGTTAGTATCTTTTCTATAGTTCACCTAAAATTGGATGGTTAACATTTCTTTTATTGTTCACCTGAGAATGATATTTATATATTAATATTCATAAAATTTAATGATATATTAAATAAAAATTATAGAATAAGTAGGACTCTTAAAATAGAAAATAAATATAGAATATAATTTAAATATAATATAATATTAATATTATCCGTGAGAAGTAGTATAAAAAAAGAACTATCGGGATAAAGTTGTATGTATTATATATATCTTTTTTAAAATTAGATTTTATTAAAATTAGATGGTTATGATGATTTTTATGGTTTACTTAAAATTAGACGGTTATGATTTTTTTTATGGTTCACATAAATGTTTTTTAAAAAAATCTCAATTTTAGTTATAATAATATAGTATAGATAAGAGAGATTTTGAGCTCAATCTGTGTTATTGAGGTACGTTTATGTACTCTTTCTACTAATGGGCTTCACTTAAAAAATTGCTCATTATTAGCTGAGATTCAACAAGTAAGTATATTTGTACTCGTACATTGTACTAGTAAAGTGCATTTATAATTTTTATAGTCACCTTTAATATTTTCTTTATTTTTTGTGTTTCTTGTTCTTGTAGAAGCTTTAGATTGTTAAGGGTTGGAGTTCAATTTGAGCTAAAAGAAAGGCAAAAGATTAGCTCAAATCAGTTTGGTAGTTGCTAAAGCAACAAAATTTAAGAAGGCCAAGATCAGATCTAAGTAAAGATATGTCTTTTATTGGTACCCAACAGAAATGCAAGGTCTGTGAGAAGACTGTTTATCCAATGGAGTTGTTGTCTGCTGATGGAATTGATTTTCATAAATCTTGCTTCAGGTGCACTCACTGCAAAGGGACCCTAAAGGCAATTATTCTACTAGTTCACTCTTTGTTTCATTTGTTTCTCATAGATTTTTATGTTTGTTGGCATGAAAATGCTAATTTTTCGATAGTAACTTGTATGAAAGCGGTGCATTTCTAAAAACCAAGTAGGATATTGTTTTAATGAATTTTGCTCTGTTGGAGAATGGTACAAATTGTGTATACTGACATAAACCAGTTGAAAGTGTAATTATCATTGACGCTTAATCGAACAAAATCGCTTGTGCAATTTTGGACTCTCAGTACAGGATAGAGGTGCGCTCTTGGTGCCTTGGCCAGTAAGGGCTTTATAAAGAATTAGAAAGTAGTAGTAAATTGTTACTGCCTCTGTACTTGCATCTTTGTTAGTATGAGCGTCTGAAACTGTCTCTATTTTCAGTAATTTAGGAAGTAACCCAGTTGATATTCATATGCAGATATTAAAATTCCCATATATGTTCGGTGCAAGATCTCATATTATTTGATCTGACTGCTTAATCATTCGCTAAACACAACTACCTCATCCCTGATGCTTTATGAGCAGATTATTATTGTTATTTTTTGTATGTTTGCTGCAGCTGGGTAATTACTCCTCGATGGAAGGTGTTCTGTACTGTAAGCCTCACTTTGAACAACTATTCAAGGAGTCGGGGAATTACAACAAGAACTTTCAGTCAGGTATGCCTATTATTCATATAAATATGTAATACAATGATATTATTGCATATCTGAATTACATGTTTACTTTGCAATGCATAATGTTTTCTTTCAGCTGCAAAGTTGGCTGATAAGACAACCCCAGAGCTGGTAAATTTTACTCTACAGATATCTGAACAAGAACGACCATACTGGTCTTCTTGATTAACACAAACTCATGTGACCTATTAATTTACAGACAAGGTCACCGAGCAAAGCTGCTGGAATGTTTTCTGGGACTCAAGAAAAATGTGCAACTTGTGGTAAAACAGCATATCCACTTGAGAAGGTATTCAGCTAAACTATAAGGGGACGAATTAATTGCAAATACATTCCTCTCAACCATAATTGCAGAAAAGTAGCAATACCCTGACTCCTTTGATTTATAAATCTCACCTTTTGCTCACTAAACATCTTCAATTTTATCCAAACATAATATTAGATTTGGCCAAACACTGTTACGAATTCCATCCATCGCATAGATAAAAAAAACTATTACAAGCAGCATGCACCAATTCCATTGGTTAATATAGGTATAACAGCTGATATGGCTTGATGTCAGTTTAATAAACTACACAGTGTTATAGGAAAGTCTCAGGATGTCAGCAAAGAACGATTCTCAAAATAAACTAGTCAACTGCGATTAGTTCATCAACCTTCATGTCAAGATCATTTAATTACATGTAAGAATTACAAGCAGCATGTCCCAGTGATTGACATCAGATACAGCTTAATGCATTTGTTTTGTAAATTGACAAGTGTTATAATGAAGTCTCAGGATGTCATCAGAATATGCTTCTCAAAATACACAAGGTGACCCTTGTTAGTTATCAGCCTTCCTGTAAACAGATTTGATAGGGCACCATTTTTCACTGTTTCATGTGCCTGATTGATTATCTTAGTTGTATTCCTTTACTAGTACGTAGAATGCACGACCTTTCATTTCTATTTGTTGCGGGTCGAGGGCCCCTTCCCCTCCTCTCTCTTGCATTGTTAGGATTACTTTCTTTGAGTAAAAGCAACACCTTGACAAGACCAGTAAATTAAGCTTTACTAGCCAAAGTTCGGGATGTAATTCTAATTGTTAGGGATTAAGAGTATTTTACTCAAAGGGCACAATCAAAAACTGAAATGAATGTCCAAGTGTTGCCACGATTAGGTGAGTTTATGATAGATATCCATGGCAGGCTGGATGTAGTTGTCCACATTGTCTGATAAATCACTGTTGCATAATAATACTTATCTGTAGGTGGGCCTGTAACTAATATGTCTTGCTAATTTGTTTGTATTTGTGAAAAATGTCAGGTAACAGTAGAGAACCAAGCTTATCATAAAACATGCTTCAAGTGCTCTCATGGTGGATGCCACATAACTCCATCAACTTATGCAGCCCTTGAAGGCATTTTGTATTGTAAACATCATTTTTCTCAGCTTTTCAAGGAAAAAGGCAGCTACAACCATCTGCTTAAGTCTGCATCAATCAAGCGCCCTGCAGCCACAGTTACTGAAGCTTGACATAAAAAAAATCCCCTTTTTACCCACCTGTGTCTACTTATTAGCAATTTGCAATCTTTGAGTACGTTTTCCTCAAGTGTCGCCATAGCGGTTAACAGTCCGAGCTTGTTTGTCTTGTTTCTGCCATTTGGTGGGTTATCTTATTTTTTATTTTTCAACGGGATGAACACAATCCGAAAAGTGTGAAATGACTTCAATTGGACTTTCATCCTTGTTTGTAATGGTACCACTGCTGACACTGTTCTGCTTCTATGTAACTTGTTTCCAGCTGTCGGAGGCCGCATTAGTTATGCCACACATTCCCAAATGTATATCCAATTTATCATAGATGACCAGTGATTTTCATAGTGGGTATTCTTCACACGGGAACTTCAAAAATGGTGATTTTTTACCTATCAACCACGTAATTAATCATTTTATCGAAACTAGCATGTGTAGACCATGACTTGAAATACTAGGAAAACACAAAATGGGCAGTACTGATAATAGACAAAGCAAAGAACATATAGTATTCACTTCTTTCACTTATGAAAACTAAATCACCATCTCTGTACATGCAATAGAATAATTCAACTTCTGTATAGAAAGTATAATAATTTTAACCGGTACTGTTGTCAAGAGAAGTACATGTACACTTCCAATGGGTACATATAGATGGTGGTAGCCAAACAAATATAGATGGTGGTAGCCAAACAAATGTACTCCCAAAACATCATCACAAACGGTGATATACTTTTATATGATTTCAATATGATGCAGTGTGTTAAAATAGATGGGGTTTGGGATCTTGAAAGCACGAGATCTCATAGATGGGTCTGTTAAAGCATCCAGCTGGCTGCTGATTACAGCCTTGATACCAAAGCATCGTCTTTCCAATAAATTCCTTCGTCCAGAGATGTATCTGCTGGTACTCATTAACATTTCCTCATCTAGTCTGCATCATAAATTTCATTAATACCACCAGTGAGGGTGAAGATCAAATTTTAAGAAGAAAGGTGAAGAAAGCATAGTATACATTAAAAAGAAAGGTGAACAAAGCATAGTATACAGCACAGAAGCGCCAGCAATATACTGCTGCTATTGGCGACAAATAAGTGGACTGTGGACATGATGTCCTTGGTTAATAGTCTTGCAAGATATCATTGTAATCCTTCACGGCAGGAAGATTATGTTAACATGCACTATATGATTCTGCTAAGTTCTCCTTCTAACACCTTCAGGTTTTAACAGAGTTGGTAGCTTAACAGATTAAACAGTGTCTTTGCACAGATAAGGTACAAATAAAATAATTTGAGAAGTAAATGGAGATGAAAAGAAGCTCTCTTCAACTATAATTCGCTTATTCAATCTTTCAACGAATCAACATAAACCATTACACTGGCATTTTCTTGGCTAAAACGATAACATTGAATCCCTGAACTTCTGGACAAAACCTAGAATAGAAGCCATCAAACTGACATAGTTTAATATACAACCTTATATAATATGGCTCACTTGTGTTTAACCTATATTCCTTCAAACCTAAACCATTCTAACACATTAAGAAAACAGTACATAATATTTAATATACATTTAAAAAAAATATAAACATATAGTGTCACTGAAAGATTTCATTAAAGGAGCAAAGCAACTTCATAGTATACCTCATAATTAATGAAGACCAATTAACATATCCAGCTGAAATGAGGCGTTCCTCGGTGATCTTCCGTAGTTTTTCGGACTTCCTTGTGAATAAAATTAAAGGCCATCCGCCCACATGTAATTTCATGTACAGTTGTAAAGAAAACACGTGTTTAAGAAATTTCGCCTCTTCAGCAGGATCACTACATATGTCTTTCCTGTTTCTGTCACATAATAATGAGTTCTCGGTTATGTGAAAAGGCAATAAAAGAAAGCCTGAAAAAACTTACAAAAAACAACAAGTGGATGAGTTAGTTAACAAACGGAAGATGGAGAAGGATTTTTTATTTTTTTGCTGGCTGGTCAGTCCCTGTGTGGATTTCTCAGAATCTATACTTCTGTTGCTTATGACTTGGTTTAATTTTGACAAGTATTCTGAATAATGTCTTAGTTTCACAAGTATATATCATAATTAAATTTAAAGTTTAGGATGGTATATAAGTAGTGTTACATACATAGCTTTCTAAGAATACTAGTAATAATCAGAAATATAATAAATGAACTTTTAACTTCTTTTTTTAGGATTGAAGCAAGTTCAATTACTACAAGTTTTGAGATAAATAATGAATTTGGAACGAGAACAGTTTCCACCAGTAAGAATAAATATAATGTCAAGGCATTCTGCTTGTAGTGCATAGTTATGCAAAATGACCTTGAAGGCCTAGCGCAAAAAATGCTATAAAGTCTATTTCTATAATTAAAAGGGCTTCCTTTCAATTTTTTAGATTATAGTGCAGTTAAAAAATGTAGATTTTTTCTCTACCGAAATCTGTGGGTTTCCTAGCCACAGACCTTTACAACCTGTCCATGTAAGCAATAAACTATAAATATCCTTCTGTGCTGTGGAAATTCAATAAATATATTTATAAAGCAAAAAAAAACAAATTAGAGACATCAAAGCATATCTTCTTTTCTGCATAATACAGATATACTGTCTACACCATATTAACGATATATGCAGAACTGTCCAATTGCAGATGGTTTCATGTATAGATCTACCTAAATGATTTACTGTTTGCATTCCCTAGAGAGAAATCTTTTTTCTTTTTGTAGTAGTAGTAGTAAAATATAGACGATGACGATGATTATGTTTTCTTTTGTAATGGTCAATTGCAGGAAATGTTTATACCACACTCAAGCCTCCATGCATGCTTAAACCCTCAACCTCTTGTTACCAAGAGAACAAAAGTATCAACTAGGCTACAATTCTAGGGATGAATTGTTGATGTTTATTGTGGTGTATTGACATATAGGCACCACAGGTATGAAAAATAGGTCTCCTATATAAATTTCTTTTTCCTAATAAATAACATGAATATCACAAAGAAAAAATGATGAAAGTTATGGAAATAAGAAAATTCTTCAGCAAGCACCTTATAACAACCAACATGTTCTTCAAAACTAACATTTCTTTCACTGAGATATCGGTATATAAAAATTTGAGAAACATATTGCCTTAGCATTAAAAATATTAAACTATATGCAACACCAAAAGTTAATATTAAAAGAAAATGATGATCAAAGTTATAGAAACCTGAGTAAAAGTTATCCATTGTAACGTTAGAAGGAAATTACCGAGGCTGCAACAAATTGTTGTGGTGAGAATCTAATAGAATGAAGTCATCTGCATCCATCAATACCACATCAAGACCATCAGTAAATGGTTTTGCATTTTTCAAGTAATCCTCAACCAAAGCTACTGTAATATTTAAATCTCTCATGTATTGGCCTTTCTTGATATACTGAACAGCAACATGCTTACAAATGCGAGGAATAGATTCTGCTCCCAAGCTGTTGAGCTCCGCATGCAGAGCAGAAACCTTACATTGATTGTAATCATCACTAGGTTTCCATAATTCAACAATGCCAGCACTCTTACTTTGACAGTCTTGTAACATTATGGTCAATGCAATTAACATGGTGATCAGTAGAACCCCAACTGTTACAAGTGAAGCAACAAAAATTGCAGCAGCAAAAGTTGACATATAAATTCCCGTCTCCATTGTGTAGTAGCTCCCAATCTCTGAGGAACATAAGAACAAGGGCAGATGATAAATATTATTCCAAAAGGATTAAGGGATTATATCCATGAACGATAGATATGTGTGCTGACAGGATGCAACTTTAACATTCCACCATGCATTACCTTGATATCATAACAGAGAATGAAATTGAAGTCATTTGCAAGTCTATTCTTCATAAAATCCTTTCTAATGAAACTAGCTAGGTAACATACGATGGGACAGCTTGTTAGCAGATAAAGTATGTACCTGAGCCTCCTCTACTTGTGAGGCTTTGAGCAGAGATCTCTCGCTCCATTTGATGATCATAAGCAGACATTTTAACAAGTCTAATCACCAAGATGGTGAGAAATACGCCATAGAAACAGTTTTACATGCTAAGTTGCAGGTAGTCGCATGCCACCTGCAAACAAGGAATTAAAGCAGATTTGATGTAACTTCGTCTATTTTGAAACATAGGCAGACTTGTAATTGGCATCACCAAAAACAATTGGGCTGTGTTCACTTGGAATGGAATGAGGGGAGAATGGAATGAAATTTATACTCTTATTTCAATGAGATTAAGAAAAATGTTTATAATTTTCATTCGTTCTTTCATTCCATTCCAAACTATTTGAACTAGAATTCTAACCCACATGTTTTGAAAGGAATGCTCCATTCCATTTGTTTACCATTTTCCCTACAATCCTCATCAAAACAAATTTATACTCTCTCATGTTTATTCACAATTTCACTCATACATTCTTCTTTCTTAATAAAATTTGTTAGTAATTTTTCATTCCATTCCTTTCTCATTCCATTCTCACCAAGTGAACACAACCTTAGATCTTACATAGTTGGCTGAACTTCAGCCTTCAGTATTATGCTTTTTAAAATTTGAGCAATATTAACTCTGTTTCCTCGATATGAAATATATGTCAATCGGGGAATGCATTTTTAACCCATAGCATGGTCCAGCCAGTATATCTATGTGTAAGATTCTGTAAATCATGAGTCAATAAATGTATAGATAATCACATGAATCAGGGTACCATTGAGGTAAAACTGATTGAAACTATACTGAAGGATAAATGATCAAGGATTTGAAGGGATTGCAGTAAAGTTGAAACTGTGGGTGAAAAGGCCCATTTTACAGAGGTAAATTTTGAGTTGGAAAGTGCAAAAAAACTTGCCAGGGGAATGTGCAAACCACAAATGTTCACTGACTTGTCTCAGTAGAGTCAACTCTTTGTGTTCACTTGGTTTCTTACAACTGTATACACCTTAGAGGGCCTATATTAACCTATCCTATACGTGAGAATGTAAGAGGAAGACATCAAAAAGTTGACAATGAATAAGTGGAAGTTGCGACAGTAATGCAAGACTAATAAAAAGCTTTGGCTTGCAATTGCAAGAAAGGGATGTGGAACTGACAAAAAATAAGATGTATTTGTTGTAGAAAAATCAATAGTGGGTTTCTTTGATTCAAGACATAAGTCTCCAACTCTGCATCACACAATGTTGTTTAGCAATTTGACAAATTTAAGGCTTGCAAAAAATAACCCAGAAATATTATTGAAAAGTTAGATAGTCTCCGCCTGAGGTTTGGCTGTGAAATTAGGCATAGCAAAGTGGTTGGCAAGAAGCTTGACAAACTCTTATTAGTAAGATCGTGGGCGAGCGACAAACTAACTGAACTAAGACTCAAATAAATAAATAATTAATTAGCCACAAAACAAAACTATATCAGAAGTAGCTCTTTCTCGTGTAAAAGCAATCAGACTTCAAACATGATGTACTTTACTGGGAAGGATCGAACTATTGGATTAGATATATAGGGTTATTATGCCTATGCTGCCGGGTCATATTGGTCAGCTGATGCTCTGTCGCATGCTTAACACATGCAATTCTAACCTGTCAGTAAAATAAATGAGACATGACCATTCATTCAAGCTTCAATAAGAACCTAAACCTTCCAGTGAAAGGTAGAAGGTAGACAGTTCCTCGCTCTGTCTAGGTTATTCTAAGTACTGAGTTAGCTGAAAAGTGAGAACCCATTGTATGTCTAAAGAAAGTCATGTATGTTACATCTGAGGTGAGCAAGGTCCAAACCTGTCAACGAATACCTTTAACTGGCTGGAAACTTCTCTCTGGAACATGCTGAGAAGGCAACTACACCATAATTCATATTTCCTCTTAGAAATATTAATGCAATGCCACAAATTACTTAGAAGAAGATGTGATGGAGTAATTTTAGCTTTTTTGAGAATCTTGACTCGTCTTCCCCTTACATTCAAGAACTTCCCCTCTAAAATCAGTTCCGACTTCCAGGTTAGTACCATTGAATTTGTAGAAAAAAAGAGGTAAACTATGGCAACATTGTACGAACTTGAAGAAAGGCTGATCCATCTAAGAGGAGTGGGGTGGCTCTTTTGCAGGGGGGTGCCAAGGATCCTCCTTCCAGTAACTTCTGATTCCAAGCAATTAAAGCTAAATTTGAACACCCCCCCTCCATCCCTCCTTTTCACAAGGGCAATACACTTTGATAAGATATATTTTAACCATCTGTTATTCACTATTTGTTACCTAAAACCTGAAGGCGTTAGGAAGCGGGCTTAATTGAATCATATTATTCAACGTCCTGCCATCACTCGAAAGCCCATTTTGGTCGGAGAGTGGATCACTAGGTGGTTCCCATCCAAATTTCCAATTACTAGATGGAGATTTCGTCCTTTTTGGGGCTTACCATAGTACAACATTAATATTTCAATAAATGAGAATGTTATCAGTTCTTCTAAAACCTTAAAGTGTTAAGAAGCGAGCTTAATTGGATCATATTATTCAAAACTACTTATCTTCTTAGCATTTTGAGATATCAGATTAATAACAGTTGATGTATTTTTGTGGTGCATTCTTTAGTAGAGGCTAAATTAAGCATCTTGAAAGGGTGTCACACATTGACATTCCGGACTTCCGGTCCCATAAAATAGCTAGACTATATCAAAGTTCATTCAAACTTATCAAGATCATATCAAGATCATGCATAACAAGATTTATCACATAATACATCAGAGTTCATTAAACATTTGCATGATTCATTTGATCGAGCTTAATTCTTGTAGCCTGACTACAGAGTCACTCATACGTCAAGAAGAATCATATTTAAACAAAGTAGATAGTGTTGCCACCAGCCAATTAACGGGTGATACAGTTACAAATTCATATTGCAATACAAAATAATGTAATTTGACACACAAACACGCAGAAAAAAGAGAGTTCACCTGAGATGAAACTGTATATTCAACTGAGAAACAATCATTGCAATGGGAATATAAGATATGCATAAATTATATGGCATGGGCTTCATTGATTGAGGGCCATTGATCTACAAACACTAGAATATGCCACGGCTATCTGCTTCTGGTCCCCTTTGGTTGCTTTCTAACTTGTCTTGTCGATTAAACTGCAATGACATTTTACCATTATTTTATTACAAAATTTAAAGAAAAATACAACAAAAATTGAGAGATTGCTTAAATCGAAGAATAACAAGGCCTATAAATTATAATCCATATGTACACAAATATAAATAATAATAAATAAAATAATATTTTAGGTAGTTTATATTCATGGGTGATTAATGTTAAAAACTCATTTTATATCTCACAAGCTACAACACAAAGCTTTCATTTTTATAATAATTTTAATTCTATCAAATTTGTCTTGTAAATTATGACTTCTTGACATTATCAAGTGCACTATTAACAAAATCGCCTTTGTAATCTTAATAATTGCATGTGTTTGATGGATAGGTTGCTTTATTACTATAATCAAGAATGGACAAGTTCTTGATTAAAAGGGACAAGGTCGTCTAGTTCCACCAATGCAAGTAGAAAACTAGATGGTACATTATATTCAACCAACGCAGAACCGAATGCTTCTGACTTGGGCAAACCTATTAATTAAAGAGCTTATGTCGAGTTCATATTTGGAAGAGGTTGATTATCAGAAGTGTTTGACTGCTGTTTTAAGTGTTGTTAGGCTGTTATTGCGGCAAGGTTTACCATTTCATTGTCTTGATGAGTCTCTGACTTGTTTGAATAACAGAAACTTTCTTGATATTCTTAAATGGTATTGTGAAAATAATAGACAAGTTGCAAAAGTTGTGAGTCTCAATGCTCTTGAAAATTGTAATCTTACTTCTGTTAAGGTACTAGAAGAATTGGTAAGCGCTTGCGGAGACAAGATCGGCCATATTTAGTGACATTGGAGATAGTTTTATTTCACTTATGTTTGCTGAGTCTCTGAGGGAATATATGGCAGTTATAAGATGTGTGAACAAACTTGGTGAAGTGATTGAAAGATTTATTTGGTTTGAACATGTGAGTGACAGTTCATCTCGATCCTTGAAAAAGGTCATGGATATGTTATTTGCAAGGCACGGATTACCACTATCCCGATTACGAGGCCAAGGTTATGATGGGGATAAATTCAATGATCTCAAATCAGTTATATTGGAAGAAAAACCATCCCTTATATTCACTGTTTTGCTCATCAACTTCAGTTGGTAGTAATTTCTGTGGCAAAATGCTCCCCTTCCATTAGTGATTTTTTGATCATTTATCTCGCATTGTGAATCTGACTGGAGCTTCGTGTATAAGTAATGATATGATTTGTCAAAGGCAACATGAAAACATACTTGAATATTTTGAAAGTGGTAAAATATCTTATGATAAAGAAAAAAAATCATAAAACTACTTCAACTCCATCCAGGGATATGCATCGGGGTTCACATCATGAAGCAATACTCCGTCTTTTTTGATGTGGCCATCAAAATATTGGAAGGACTTTGGGATTTACTCGAAGGTGCTACTAACCAAGAGTTGAAAGGTATTGCACATGGCTTACTTGAAAAAATAGAAATGTTTAAGTTTGCATTTATTTTGCACTTGATGAAAGATATCTTGGGAATCACTCATGACTTGTGAGAAGCCTACAACAAAAGACTCAAAATCTTAGTAATGTTTTTACAATGATTCGAGTTATAAAACTACAGCTACAATCATTAAGGGAAGAAAAATGGGAGACATTTCTAGAAGATGTTAAGAAATTTTGTGTTGCTAACTATATTGAAATACCTGATATGCAAGACATAATGCCGATTCATGGTCATACAATGATGCGTGAGGGACAAGCTGGAACTTATCTTCACCTGTATCGTGATGAAATCTTTTGTGGGGTTAGTTAATTGATTCTTGTACTATTTTATTGGATCATAGAAGAGTTTAATCTATTACAGTCTTAATATCTTTTCTATTTAAATTATCTATACAGTTATTGATCTTATTTCTCAAGATATGAATAGCCGCTTCACGGAGAAAAACACAGAGTTACTTCTTTGCATTGGCTCTCTTGATCCCAGAAATTCCTTTTCAAATTTTGATAATGGAAAACTTCTGCAGCTTGCTCAATTTTATCCCGAAGATTTTTCTTTGATTGACCAGGAGTTGTTGAAATATCAGTTGCACAATTTCATCTATGATGTGATAAATGATAATAGTTTCTTTCAAGTTCAAAATATTGAAGAGCTTGCTGTTAAAATGGTCAAAACATATAGGCATTCGGTTTTTCCTCTAGTTGATCAACTTATTAAGCTAGCTTTGGTTTTACCAGTCACGGCAACTACTAGTGGGAAAATGTTTTCTGCAATGAAAACACTCGAGACGTATTTGCGTAATAAAATGGAAGATGAGTGGTTGAACGATAGCATGGTGGGGCGATTTTCAAAGCTGTGAATGATAAAGCTATTCTGCAGTGTTATAAAAATATGCAAAATCATAAGATTCAAAAAAAAAAATCATCCTTTACCTCTTCAAGCAAGGATAGCTTAACTGTTGCAATTAAAAGTAGCTTGTTGGTTTTTTTATGTAAGAGCAGGAAAAGAAAAGAGACACATAGAAAACTCTACATTGTATTATGTTATTAAAATTCTGAATACATCACCTCATTTTATAGCAACTAATCTTAAAAGATATACTTATCACTACTAAACTAATTCTATTTATCCTCATCTTCAACTAATTATACTTGTCCTACTAACAAATTGGATAATTAAAAAACAATTATAATAATCAAAACAACTTTGAATTATTATTCTAACATAGCTGTATACTTTCAGAAATAAATATTTTCATTAATGCTATTAAATATTTGAGCCCAGGGTCATTTGCAATCATTGTTCTGCCATTAGTGAAAGTAGATATAAATATCAAGCAGATCTGGAAACGGGAAATTTGTGTCTCCTGTTCTACTGTCATGATTTTTGTTTTATTGTTTAGTGTTCTACACTGTTATGTATATATATCCTAATCTGATAGCTGGAATCATATGTCCACTTGTTTAGGCTCTGTGACCTCTGTCTCTTGTTTAATTTGGTGTTAGTTAAAGTTTCCACATCTGAAATATTCAACGCCCTTTAGTGGCGAGTGGCAAGCTTAGTTTTACATTGGTAAAAATATCGTAGTCTTACCAGCTCCTGTAAAATGGGTTTTCTCTATAGTTCGAACATGTGACGATGAATAAGCGATTAGACACTTGGTGACTGGCAAAGATTAGTTTTAGTTTTTCTTTTCGTGCTGACTGAAAAATATCCATATTTTTAACTCAACCACGAACTCCCAATATTGTCGCAAAAAAGTGCAAAAACATTTAGGAGTTGATTTTAGTGATAATGAAGTTAGTATAGTGGTAATCCTGGAGATGTCTTTTAAACTAAATACTTGCTATAGAAGTAAAGTTTTGAACATTTCTAGAAGTGATGCAACCACCAGGGTACCAACTCAAGTGGCAAGTTGTGAGAAGAAAGGAAGCCTTCTACAGAAGAAGAGATGGAACCTATCAAGTAGCATCCATGACACTGCAGCAGCTGATCAGAAAAAATAATATGCTGTTTCCAAAAATTACATCTCATCCCTAGAGTACTTTCATCCACAGCTAAAAAGGTAAAATAGCGCATAAACTTGTGATCTTGTCTGCTATATATTTACATGAGATTGTGTTACATCAGTCCTGAACAAAAGATGCAGTCTTAAAAATTAGAATTTTATCTTTGTGGTGTTTTATTTTTCTTAGTCTGGATTGTGTGTGTTATCCGCAAAGTTTTTCTGTGCGCTTTTTTGAAATCACTCATGCTTAAAGTTTCTAATGCAAGACTGAGAAATCTGCATGCCTCTTGCTCTTGTTTATTAAGGATATAGATGAACTAATATTTTTTCCATTCCGTATGCAAATCAAGAAAGAAGGCCTTGACAAAAGAATTTAAAATTTATGTGAGCCTTGATAAAGTTTAGCAGATTAAAATAATTCTTCTTTCCAAAAAACATTTCAATATGGGTTCAACCTTTTCTTATTTGTCCAAATATCATCTTCCAGATCCACAATTACATTCCAAAAGTAACGATTCGATCTCATCGATCTTCTTTACTTGCAACTTGGTGGAGACCCTATATATTTGAACATACCATATAAACTAGATGAAGAGGGAAATGGAGGGAATCGACAAAATAAATTGTAAGTTCGTCGATCTTTCTAAATGGTGGAACTCTGAGCAGAAAACTTTAAGCATCTGACTTGCAGCTACGACCCCAATTCTGACATGAAATACAATATACAGCCCTATCAAGTTAAACACATAACTAGACATATAACTAAAAGCTTCTCTCTTATGGATATCAATTGTCGTAAATGATAGGTGTGAGCACTTGATACAAATTGTATCTGATCATACTTGGACCAACACACTTGTAATCATTTGTCCATTTAACATTGTTACAAAGCAAAAGAGTAGAAGATAGTGAGTTGGCCGAAACAAGTGTGAAATTCTCTCAAGTACATTATCAGTTAAAAGCCAAAAATAATACGTTTAGTTAGAATATGATATAATATATTTTTATATATATTCTATCTTATTTTTATTCTCATATTTAATTATATTTTATATTAATTGGATATTTATTTAATAGATTTTAATGTTTTATTGCAGAAAAGATAGAATTCCTATATTTGGAAGAATTTGGACTTAAAGTGCTAATTTGGAGTTAAAATAGAAGAAAATTCGTATTTATTGGGCTGCACGCGCTGCTTACACTGTTTGGGCCATATCTCAGAGTTCTAGAAGTCAGAATTGGACGATTTTACAGTTCATGCGAAGCTTATGGAATTATCTTTAATTCAGGAGTGGGCCAACCAACAGAATTTTACTGGATCAGCCCAGAAACTGGACGGAACAGACAACTACGAATTTTATATGAACAATTCTACTCGGTTTAGGAAACCCTTTTGTAATTGTTTTAAAGCATTAAAATACTTTTTATATAGAGGCATATCAGTTATTATGGATTAGGAGATATTATTATTATTATAGTAGAGTAGTTTAATATTAGGGTTAGAAGGAGATGGAGGGAGGCCATGACTTTTCCATGTGACAAGGAGGATTCAAGGTTTTCTTATCCAAATATTTTATGTATTCTCATTAGTTTAATCATACTTCTTTATTGTCTTAGTTGTTTTATTTGTTTAATTATGTTTAGCGAGTAGTTGTTTCTAGAGCTTAAGGGGAAGTCATGTTTGCACTATAATATTGACATGATTTTCATAGTGGTTTGATGAGTTATGTAATTCTAATTGATATGCTTTAATTATTGATTTATGTAATCGGCCGATATCATGAATTGATTCTATGCAAATAGGGGTATGGATCGAGAGATTTACTTACTAGAGGCACACATACGATTAGCAGAATTGAATTTGAGTGCGAGAGCATCATTGGATTTCTGAGAGCGTTGATGCTCGAGAGAGATTAACACTGCTCTAATTACTTGACTAATTGAATTACCAAAAATTGTTAATTGTGTAAACATGTTTCGAGAGTGTTAATGCTTGAGAGAGATTAACAAACTCTAGTTGCATGACCACTTTTAATATTTTAGCTTATAAGTCAGTTATAGTGTAAGCATGGTGGACCTGATTGCCCTAGATTTTTAATATATTATATTAGTTTTATTTTATTAGTGTTAGTTTAGTTTTAATTATTAGTTAATTAATATTCGATTGATCTTGAAACAATCTGTGATAATTGACTTGAAATCGATAAAACCTGTCTCCTTGTGGATACGACCCGCTTGTCATTCTCTGCTAACAACAGACACCGTGCGCTTGCGGTCATAGATAAAATAAAACGCATCAGAATACCATGTCAATTGAAGGTAGCCTTATCAGCTCTTCACTTATTTCTTGCATTTCTATGGAAAACCATGTTGTTAGCTGATTCATTATGCACTTGGGAACAAGTTCTAAATGGCTTATTTTCCACTGCAATTTGCATCCTTTACTGCAGCCACTGTTAAATTATTAATACCTTTTTCGGACAAGTTGACTGATTTTCCTCAGCATAATCAACATTTTAGAGTTAAGTCTGAGTCTCTATCTACGCTCCTCGTGATTGATTCTTGAAATGCTGACTCATGAAAACACATAGATAGGCATCGTACATTTGCGAGTGCTGAAAGAAATAATATAAAAACTGTGTTAGATTATTGTTTGATGTTTAAGATTGTTTCAATAATGAAGAGATCAGGAATAGTTACAATCCCAAAGAAATCAAACTTAAAAAGGGGGAACGGTTATATAATTTGCCTTGCTTTTCTTTGTTTATTGTCTACCTTCTAAAAGTGCTATCACCAAAAAGATTGTCCAATAGTAAGGTAAACTTTTATTTGCTGACATACAAGTATATTAATTTTCTTGGATTATACATTGGAGCCAGACCCTTCTTCCATCTCCACCCTATAATATGAGAAAAGGCAAATAAATATGCATGTGCTGCAAAAACCATTAACCCCAATCAAAGTTGGCCACCTTTATATTTTTAATCTCTACTTTTCTCAGTCTAAATCTCTTATCATTTGGGTTCATCCATGACCATGCAACAGAACTATACTCCAACTACTTCCTGATATTCTGATCCTCTATCTCCTAATTCATTATATCAAGCACAATCTTCAACTTGCTTCTGATTCTTTAGAATCAATCACTTTTTTCAATTTTATTATATATCTTTTTATCTTTCTGATTTTCTTTCAAGTATTAGACTGGTTTTCTACTTAAAGATATCAAGGTCCTCACAATAATTATTTTGGATTCGCTTAATCGTTTGGTTGGCAGGATTTGATTCTAGTAAGATCAGTTCCTAATTTTTGAAAAATTCTTGAAAGGTTAGATTTTTTTTCTTCCTTTTTCTATTTTTGAAGGATCTTTAATATATGCTGTTAGGAATTAAGACTATTTTGATTCCCATTAAATGGCTATTATATATTTAAGGTCTTAGTGATGTTTGTTGATATCTTCATACTTGACTTTGTTCACTAAATCTTGAAAGTTTCGAATTAACATAGGCAGTTGGAACTTTGCAAATATGGAGACTTTGTATCCTTCATCTCATACTTTTAATTCAAACTGGTCGATGCAAGAGTTTCAAAGCACAAGCACAAACTGGACAACAGAAGACAACAAGAAGTTTGAGAGTTGTCTAGCATATTATGATAAAGAGACCCCTGATCGATGGATAAAGGTGGCATCTATGATCCCCGGGAAAACAGTCTTTGATGTGATTGAGCAGTACAGAAAATTGGTGGCTGATATTAGTGATATTGAAGCTGGTCTGTTCCCACTTCCCGACCCACGGGACTCTTTCGCAATGGAATTGGCAAAAATTCCAGAATTCAATGAATTCAGGAAGAGGCCTTTGGCTTGTAGATCTTCTGATCAGGAGAAAAAGAAAGGTGTACCTTGGACAGAAGATGAACACAGGTGAATTTTATTTGTGTATATATGTTTTGAAGGTAATCATACTATGGTTGGCTCCGAAGTAGGTACTGTACAACAAAAATTCTAATGTCTTTCTTTTGAGTTTTGACGAATAAGAGGGACTTATCATTGTTGTCAAAACAGCAAACTTTACATTCAGGTACATCAAAGATCAGAACCGATGCCGTGTATTCTTAGATCAGTCTATCAGTTTATGACAACATTGTTTCTTTGTTTATCAGAGAATTAGTTACTATTGCCAACACTTCTATAGGCCTAGTAAAAGGTACACCCCGTCAACATTTTAATGGAAATTTTGAATTAGATGTTAGCCAAAAGATAACTTTTTAAGACTTGTTAGTCAAAAATATTTGTCAATCCAATGCATTGCCCTAAAAAAAAAATGGCCAGCGTTTGATTTAATCGGGGACGACTTCGATAATTAACCCTCTAAACAACTATTCAAAATTTTCACTGTCAATCTATATTCTAATGGTAGAGTATTATTTGTTTGATGATATAATTATAGGAGATTTCTAATGGGGCTTCAAAAGCATGGCAAAGGAGACTGGAGGAACATAGCGCGAAATTTTGTATTCACCAAGACATCAACTCAAGTGGCAAGCCATGCTCAGAAATACTACTTGAGACAACTTTCAGAAGGGAAAGAAAAGAGGAGGCCTAGTATCCATGATATAACCACCATCCATCTGACAGATACTACTCCATCTGATGATTACAAATCTCCTACAGACGACAAATGTACATTCATTCCACAGCCAGATAAGTCCATTCGCATGCCAAAAAAAGTTCTTGACTGGAATAACACAGATGATGGATCATTGATGATGTTCAATTCAATGCATAATAATACATTTATGCCGTATAAGCATGAAATTGGTGGCAACGGAGCTGATTTCAGCTCTCTGAATTTTGGTGTTCAGTTCCAAGCAGCTAGACATCAAATTTGGTAATAGGAAAGAGCGTTGCCCTTTGATAAAAGTTGGCTAGTTTGTTTGGTGAATGCTAAAAAGTTTAGCAAGTCCTTGATTATGGAACAGAGATATGTGATAATCTGGCTTGTTGAACATATCAGAGAAATGGAATCACATCTTAGCTTAATTTCATGTGAAATGCATATTATTAAATTTTCACATATCTTATGTTGGTCCAGCTGAAAATATAATGTTTAATTTCTGAGGTTCTTTAACCCTGTAAACTAATTCTGCACTTACAAACCATATATGCTACAAATTATGAAAACGATAATTTAATTTGGTTCTCATTACATATATTTAAATAACTTCTAACTTGTAAATCTGTTATTCCTAAAGAATTTAAAACTTTCGATCAATTTAATCATAAAAACGGAAAGTATCGGTTAGATAAATTTAATGACTAGTAATTAGAAGTGAATATAACTGTTTCTTGAAAAGAAGATGCAAGATGATTGAGATATGAGAAGAAGAAGCCAATCCATGTTAGTGGAGTTTACTTTAAACGCAATAAAAGTAAAGGTGGTAATGACATAGCACAGCACCCTGCCAGTTCACAAGGTGTCGTGGACAAATTAGATTGTACACATAATGTTAGCCGATTGCGACTGCCTATGCATTCCAATAATTCAACCATTTTATTATGCACTTAGCGCTATACTGTGTTGTATAAAGGCATCTTATTGCCTAATTTTATTATGCATCTAGAGCTATACAAGCCATCTTATCGTTGAAATTAAACGCAATAAGATGGGTTTTTTTGTAAAAAAAAATTACAGCCGAAAGTCATAAATTTAAATTGCAACTCTTTCTTATTTGTATTGAAATAATATAATAAATATTTAAGAAAATTTGTAAAAAAATCAAAAAGGAAAATAAGTAATCATTAATGAACTAGTTTTATCAGATAACTTAATTACTCAAGTTATTGAAGTGGATACACAGAGTTGAGGCAGATGGATAAGAGTCGGCATTCCACAAAATATGCAAATGCTTTCACTTACTGTGCTTCGATTCTTTTTACACTTCTAGTTGCCATAGTGCATGGCTGCTATTGGCATTGCCGCTCATCGCCAAAAGCTTACTGCTGCCCCCTTGTACACACCACTTGCATGCATAAGCCAAGACTTTAACTATTTTAAAGTTCAGAGAATTATAATTACTCGCAGAACCAGAAAAAAAGTTATCTCAGACACTTATTTTTGAAAATTAGTTCCAACCGAATTTAAATATAAGTTGAATTTATCGAAGCTCCTAAAGCAAAAATAATTAGAAGAAATCTTTTCTTTTGAATATATAGGTAAGCATAGGTATATGGTTCGATAAATGTAATTCTAAATTCTTTCCGATAACGTGCAACTCCAACAAAAAAGTTTCATGGCTATTTTATCAGCCTATATAATCTATCTTTGTTCGAATGATAAAGCTCTATTAATGTTTCTGATCTGATCAGTAGTCTAACCAAAATGGACGTGAATTTTTAAAATCATGTTAATTTTTTTTTACTACTCGAAAGTGAAATTTTGCTACTTGTACCCCTCAAGAATTTCCTTATAATTAGAGCTGCTGACTTGGTTTCATATCTATTTCGCTAATCATGTGGTTTGGAACTACCCTGATTACAAGATCGGTGTGCTTTTTAAGCTTGATTACTGTTCAAATATTAGGAACTGTCGGCTCCCATTTTTAAATACGTCCAAGGCCTCCCCAGTGCGGATCTTGTCAACAATCTACTGATCACCAAGTCAATTGAATTATTATGCACCTTCCCCAACCTGCATTGATATTTCTTTCCATAACAGTTTCGATTTTATGATCGAAGAACAGCATTTTGCGACAAGCGCGTGCTTTTAAAGGCAAAGCGACTGGACAGACGAGAAGGTTTATCCATGCAAGTACAAATGGGCAGACAGAAGAGGATGCTGGGTGAAACTGAAGAAAACCTTTTTCATTCAACTATTATTGTTAAAACTTTCTGGATGATGAATCGTCCAGAAAGGCCAAGTGGATCGCACATTTGAAGTTGAAGGGTGACAACTGGCGTCTGACTAGTTTCGTTAATAATGGGAGGTTATGCAGCTCAAAAACCTTGTGGCTTTTTCGTTTTTGGATTCTGTTATTTCCAAGAACAAATTGATGAGAAGCTGCATAATGAAAAAATCTTCTTAAGTATTGCAATAAAGTAAATTACTCAATTCTGATATCAGCAAAAACCAGAAGTTAAGAATGTTGAGATTGAATTATGAAGTTCATCTTACAGAACAATGCTCGGAAAATAAGATTGAAAAGATATACCATAATCACATCCCCAGTAAAAATGATACAAAAACCTTGTGTGAGCATTTGAGCAGACTTATCTGTTCTGGTGCATGCAACTCGTAGCTTCAGACTTGTTTATAATACGGAAGGGACAGTGTTGATCTCTTCATAATGCAGCCTACGAGATCAGGAGTGAACCTCCAAGAAGATCCTTAACACGTTATTAAAGTATCGCAGCGATGGTGTGATAAGGGTCAAATTTGACAATTTAAATTAGATATGTTGAATACAAAATTTTTATCATTAAAAAAGCTGTAATGCCAACTTATATGAACAGCATTTACAGCATTATTAGAATAGTAGCAGCAATTGCCATCTAAATTTTTTATTGATGTTGTGTCAAATTTGACAGATTGCTTAGCCTTCATTCAGTAGCTATTATAGCTATACCCTACAAAAAAAAGTTCTGATACATTACCAAGGTCCCTTATATGAGAAGATACTGTAAAGTATTGTCTCGTGCACTACTACTTTCATGTAAATAAGGAATGAAACAATATATAAGTATATTCTTACTCTAAAAGCCAGCTCTGAAATCTGCAACATGGAACTGGTACAGTTGCAATCTACTCAATCATTGAACATTGATGACCAATCCAGGTCCTGAATCCTGATTTACAGTATGAACTATTATTATATATTCATTAAAATAGCTCAGCCTGACTTCTCCAAATGCAAATCATACTTTACACGAGATCTGTTGCAAGTGTGCATATGCTAACACGACGAAGTACAGTGATTCCTATCTAATCTATTCAGTCAAACTTACATGTTGAAATCAATCTGATTTCGAACCATAACACTAAATAGGGAAAAGAGCAGAAAATTCTCTTATCAAACAGAGAGATACACAAACTTATAAACAGGATGCAAACACGCAGTGGAAAAGGTAACCTAACTCCTGTAAAAGGATATATACAGATCTATGAAGTGACCGAAGAAATTGGATTTAAAGGGATAACTGAATCTGGAAAATCTGTTCTTTGTCCAGCTAAGGAATAATATGCAAGTACATGTGACGGTTGTTCACTTTCTACAGCATCTCCAAGGGCATCAGCATGAATGTCACGTCTGGCAGGTATCAATTCAATATTCCAGAAAGGGCGAGCCATGGCTAATAGACCACTATTTGTTTGGGATTTTCTATATCCTTGCACCCATAAGTACCTCAATGAAGCTAACTGCAAGACAGCAGTAGCTAGTGCACTTTCGCTGAAGCAACAGCCCCTCATTTCTAGCTTCTGCAAGTTAGGGCAGCCTTTAGATAATTCCAGAAGTCCAGCATCCGACTCCCCTACATAACCCAGAAGCATCCATCTCACATTTTGGCTGTGTTTCCCTACAAAACCAAGACCCACATCCGTCAATCCCCCAGGCCGGAGATATAAAGCAAACCTTCTAAGCTTATGGCAACCTCTTAATAGAGCCTGAACTCCATTGTCAAGCGGTAAATCCGCTATATGTTCTTGTTGCTCAAGCAAGACTAATCGAAAATCGCAAAGTTTTTTCAAATGTCTGCCCATGCATTCCAAAGATGCATTTGTAATATCAGTAACATATACAGCGATGTATTCTAATTCGTGACATCCTTCTGCCAAAGATATTAATCCTGTCTGAGAAACTACGCCTTCAACATCTTCAATCTCTTGTTCATCGGCACCGCGCTCAATCCTAAGCCTCCTCAATTTCTTGCAGAAATTTGCAAGGACTCCCAATCCTCTATCACCAATAACATTCCTGGTCTGATTATAAAAAACAAAGAGAATAAACAAAATTACATGAGTACTCCATTCCATAATTCCGTTCTCCGTATTATATATAGTATACAACCATATGTACTCGCTACAAATCTTCTGCCTCAGTAAAAGCCTCTTAAATTTGAATTTGATTATTGGATGACATAACTATTTCAAAGAAACAGGAAGACGATATTTAAGATCTAATCACTTCTACAATTAGCCAAGCGAGAAGAATTTGAAGGGAGAATGATAACTGTAAGAAACCAGTATCTCAGGTTCAGTGCGGTTAATAATATACCATCTCAAGAATGTAAATTGGCGAATACACAGAAGAAACCCACATGTTCCCTGGACCTTTTGTTATCATGTACCAAGCACTACAAATAAGAATTATCCATCAAAGAACTAAAACAAATCTTTATTGATATAGAGAAACAGGATCATAGTGTGTGTTTACCTCAAGAATTTCCAAGTTGGGACACCTTTGAATCAATAGACAATGGTCCTCCGTGTCAAGAAGAGCGTAGAGAAGATCCACTTTCTTTATTCGGGATGCAATAGGAAATACATGGGGCAGTTCATGCGTCCCCAAGTAAGTTAGGCCTAAGATACATATCTTTGGGGGAATTGGTACATATTTATACTTTTCTGGTTGTTCATTGAAGGAACCTCCGCCAAATTCCACCAGTGCAGAAGCAGCCTCGAAGAAACCAGCAAGGTCCAAAACTTCACAATCGCTAACCTTGACTGAGACTAAAGAGCTACAGTTCTTGGCTATTCGTTCAAGGTCGTGGGAGTTGATTTCAGCTAGGTCAGTCATATAGAAATTCAGTGTTTCAAGAACTTTGTTGTTCAAAGCAAGCTCATGAAGCCATTCCCCGCCATTTTCAATGATTGAGCTCTCTTCCAAATACAAGGTTCTTAAACTTCTGAAGTGCATACATAATGAATGAGAAACACGGTAGTGCATAAAAAAAACAAGGAGAATTACAGTAAGCTTCCCTTAAGTTTATACCAAAAAAAAATCATGAATAAGCTTGAAATCAGTTATTTGGCGCTGGATTCTAATTCTTTAGAGCCTGCTTGGGCACAACCAAGCATTCCAACAAACACGCCATGGACTCTTAAACAACAAGTAGAGATAACTCTGAAGAACTGGAATTCACTGGCTGGGGTTTTTTTTACTAAAGAATGAGTAAATACATAAAAACTTTTGCACCCAAACCACATTTCACTAACTTTGCTATAACCATACAAAGTTCCAAAAACTTCCCTCCTAGTTAGGCAAAACACTTTTTTCCCAAAAATATAGTAAAACGTTTCTCAACATCCATCTTAACTCATATACATTACCTTATTCTAAATAACACCCTAAACTTGGAAATAAATAACCAAATAGTAAATACCTTAAAATATTCCTCAAACTTGCAATTAGGTGCACACACAGATTACATTAACAGACACACATATATAACACACACTTGAAACAAAATGCCTAAAAATCACAAAACCAACAAAAAAACAGAATCATAAAAATAAAATAAAAACCTGCAAGAGCTAGTAATATGTAGCAAGCCATCAGTAGAAAAGCCAGAGCACTTATCCAGTCTCAACACCTGGAGCGTGCGTCCACGCGACATAGCAATCAACTTAAGATCCTCATCATGCACAATCATACGTCTAAAATGAAAAGAATTCAAAGCAACAAAGCTCCTGGAAAACTCAACAACCCAAGGCCTAACATAGCCACCCCAATCTTCAGGAATCAAATTAAACATAGCTGCTCGTGGCTTCCCTTTGAGTATTATAGACTCTATGTGACTAAATCTTCGCAAAAGCTGAGCAGGTGTTGAGGTGTAACAGAAGGCGACTGTGATGTGCTTTCTTGTGAGCGCATCGAGATGGTACCATTTCCGACATACGAGTGAGACTGATTCACGGTCTTTAGGATCGGTTATGTAAGGGATGACACATTCGAAGACTGTGTCGGACATGGCGGAGGTTAAGGTGGTTGGATTTGAGGTGCGGTGGTGGGTCATGGTTGGTGTTGTGAGTCTTGCGGAGATGTAGGAAAAGTCGAATGAAATATAATACAGGAAAGTGGAGACAGTGGAGATGTTTATGTATGTATGTATGTATGTATGTAATAATGTTGTTTTATGTCAAGTGGTATTAATACAGACACACAGTAGTAGACTAGTACTAGTTTACTGGTTTGGATCAGTAATGGTGGTGGTAATTGGTAATGTTGATGTATATATTGGCTGTTGTACTGTTGCAGTTAAAACACTTGTAATTGATGCTCGTATGATTTGACGGCGATTGTTTTGCGAATTCATTATAGTAAAATTTCAATAAATTAATATTATCCGTATCGATAAATTTTATTAATTTATTAAAGTTATTAGTTAATTAAGATAAAAGATGTACGGTTGTTATTATATTAAATTGAAAATATTAATTTATATTATGAATATTAATCGTACAAATTTTTCTGTCTTCATGTAATCTCTAACATAAAAGATCGCACATAGTGGAAAATCAAATCTTGATAGGTCTAAACAAGTCATTGTAATGAAATGGTTGATCGGTTACAAACCTAATCAAGTAATACTCCATATTACTAATGATTAATGATGCAATTGAAATAAATTAACTCAAATGAGTTCTCACTATATATATATAAACTCGATAAAAATGATAAAATTCTTTTACCTAGAAGCTTGCATGTTGCATGTACAGAGTCTAGAAGCTTGCATAGTTGCATGTACAGAAGAATCATGGAATGTCTAGTACTGGTATTTACCAGGAAAATTTAGAACAAGTCCAGTAATATCCTACAATATGTCTTATTAATATAATAAAATACAATGTTCTGGTGATTTAGGAATTAGGATACTGTACACATACATCAACTCCAACAATTTGTCATATTTCCATGCCCTATTATTATAATAATACTATATTTGAGTTATATTTATAATTAAAAAGATAAAAAGAGATAAAAGAAGTATAAAAAGAGAAAGAGGAGAGAAATGAATATTTTATTAATAAAAATAAAATGAGACATGTGTAGTTGAAATAAGACATGTCTAGTGGTGTCATATTAACAGGGATTGTGATGGTTGTCCCACTGCAAGACTAAAGAGTCTTTACCCGTATATATATGTATATATATATATATATGACAGCGGGAGTAAAATAGAGATTTAACATCAAAACATGAACTCCAAGGATAAGAATCCTTACCAAAAAAATTTTGGGAATAAAAAGAGATTACCTATATTTGGAATTGGATTTGACTCCCTATATTCTTGATGACTCATCTCATGTTGCCAGAGTCGGCCCTGATACCAAGCGGCTTATGCTCTTCAATGAGAGCACCAAAAAAATAAAAAAAATTATGGGCACATTTTTTTATATAAATGAGTGAAAAAAATTAAAAAATATATGTAGAGACACAAAAAAAATAAGGGACACAATATTTTTATAAAAGAACACCAATTTTTTTTAAAATATAAGAACCAAATAATAATAATTAGGGTCAAAATAATTTCTTTTTGTTTTTGTTTATGTAAAGAAGCACAATAAAATTAAAGATATGTAAATATTAGATATCAATCTCCATATTTTGTAAAAATTAATGTTTCCTCTTTTTATTATCATTGGCTTCCAAATCCCTAATTACAGTAACATTTAGTTAGGATGAAAAAACATCGATCTGGAGCCGAATGAAGAAAAATCAATAAAAAAAATATTGATTTTTTAAAAGATTATACAAAAGGTGGATGACTTCTTAGATTTATGAAATCAACAACTTCCACCGATAATGAAGAGGTTAATGTTAGTTGTGTGAGTCAAAATATTAACATTGAAGAAGCCAAAGAAGATGAAAATATGGTTAATACTGATAACTCAATTGTTGATGAAGAGTAACTATTGTCCGACAACGAAAAAGAGGATAATGGTCTCCATGAGAACAAAACTCGGGAAGATGATTACATAGATATCTATGATCCTGAAAATTGGGATAAAATCGATAACAAATTTAGAGACTTCAATGTTGAGAAAGGTTCAGTAAGAGTTCATGTAATTGATGATGATTCTTTTCCACGTGATGCTAATAGAAGACATTTTACACGCTCGTATTACACTCGAAAATTGGTTTTTTATTTAGTGTGAAAAAGTTGAAGTCTGCAAGTGATGATAGTTTAAGAGTTTCTTGAAAATTTTCTGAAGTATGATGATGTCTCTAATATTGACGCAAAAATCGTGTTTCTTGAGTTAAGAATTCTAATAGAGTGTTTACCAATTGAAGTTAATAAAACTATTGAGATGCTAAATTATTTGAAAATGATGGGAGAATGTTATCTGAATGCCGCTATTGCTTATAGGATTCTGTTAACTATACCGGTTACAGTGGTTTCCGTGGAAAGAAATTTTTCAAAATTAAAGTTGATCAAGTCTTATCTTCGTTCGAGTATGTCACAAGAGAGATTGAATGGATTATCCATGATATCCATTGAGAAAGATATGCTTCAAAATTTTGAAGACTTATGAATGATTTTGCTAGCAAAATCGCTAGAAAGATAATTTTTCAAAAATAATATTGTTTGTAACTAAAAAAAAAATAGTGACTTAGGCACAAAATTTTAATTCATTTGGGGTTTTGAATTTGTCAGGGTCGGCACTGCCTGCTACTTTTTTCTCTCTCCAACTACTTCTACTTCTTTCTTGGTGGTGTTGGTGAGTGAGGCTATGTATAGGCTTGTCATTAGATCGGATTAGACATAATCCATATCCTAATTCAATTTTTTCGGATTCGGATTCGGATTTAGATCGAATCATGATCGGATTTTTTAGAGCTCAATCCATATCCGAATCCATTAAGATATCGGATTTTTGGATCGGAACTCCGATCCATTTATGTTTTAAAAAAATATATATTTATATTCGAGTGTTTCATTAACAGCTAATACTATCATTTATATATTAGATATCATCTTGGATCTTGAGTTCTTGACGACTTGACATACTAAATCATTGCACATAATGTATTTGTATCGATCTTCTGCATCATATTACAATATAATGAAAACTGAGCTCAACTATAAATAATCTTTTAAACATAAATCAAACATATAGGCAAGATTTAATATGCACATATAAAATAACACATGAGCTGCAAATTGTATACACGGAGATTACCAAAATGCCAACATTGAGTTTGCTTAGGAATTGCAACAGTGGTTTATGGGATACAATCATACAAAAGTCAACTTCTTAATAAAATATCCAATTCATGATATAATTAAGAGTGGGGGAAAAAATTTGGGCCGTGAGTTTTCTTAGCTACAACTTACCTGTACATATATATTATATATAATATTTTATATATATATAAATATATATATATATATAAAGGATTGCACTCCATAAAAATACTCTTACACGAAGAACACCATCAAAACACTTATTTTTCTATGAGAAATGGTTTGTTAATATTTGAATCACAAAATTAAATTACAATAAATTCTAACCTATCGAATATAAAATTGAATCTCATCTAAATTTTAAAAATAAAATGTGTTATGATTTTTTGTTAATCTCATGTTAGATTTTATTTTTATTCATAAAAACATAATTGATGTTAAACTTAATAATCTAAATGAGTTTTTACGTAATATTCTAAAGTGTTCTTTCTTGTTCTTTATAGGAGGGTGTTCTTTATGGAGTAATGGCATATATATATATATATATATATATATATATATATATATATATATATATATATATATAATAATAATAATAATCGAACCGGGTTATTAATGGATCGGGTTATTTTCGCAAATGATATTTATTTTCTGACTAGAATCGTGTCATTGAGCAATACTTATAAAATCAATTTGGTGTTTGTAAGCCATTTGATGTCGTTACAGGCCCCAAAATGACGATTTATTATTTTTTAAAATTTATTTGATTTTCTAAAATTTTGAAATTTATTGTATATGTTTATATAATTTGAGAAATATTACATGTGTTATGTGATAGCATGGTGGATGGTTATGACCTAAAGACCCATAGGATAGTAGTTTTGATTTATGGTTTTGATTTCTAAATACGACTTGCATATCGTTTATTCATTGTAATTTAATTATCTCGAATGTAACTCGAGTTCTTCTTATAATTTCATTAGAATAGTTTTGTTTCAGTATTCAATGTAATTATGATCAATAAAGGCTTGTAAGCAAGGAGGCGATCCAAAAAGGGATGATGGAGCAATGAAGAAATAAGACATGTAATAGATAGTATTTTTAAACCGTCGTAGATTGACTTTGATTTTTCCATTAGCTTGGAAAGATTACATAGGATGGGGTCATAACCATACACGTTTATTTTACCCGTATTACATATATGTATATGATTGCATGTATTGGTATGTATGCGTAGATATAATCGAGATGAATACTTAATATTGATTAATTATGTATGTATTAGATACGACATTCATGTCATTTGCTTAAGAAGGATAAAATCTGTAACGATTCAAGATTTTAAAATTGAACAAACGATAATGAGATTCTTGTGTTTATGAAACACGGTATTAAATATGAATTTTCTTTTTCTGATATGGGGAGATTTTGTAAAAAGCAAATTATTAGTTTAATTCCTAAGGAATTCGGTTTTTAAGAGAGACCGATTGTGACTTCTCCAACGACCTGAAAATCATTCCATCGACGAATATTGAAATGAATTATTTGATTAAGGAAAAAGTAAGAATCTTTTTATGATGGGATCATGATCATTCATATAAACATTAAAATCTTTAAATACATATTAAGTTAATCGGATGTCTTACAATGTTTAATACTCGTCAAGATCTAGATTGAGAATAGTGAGTTTGCCAAAGCAAGGCGCTCTTATCAATCATGGGAAGACGTGATAAGTAAGTGTACTTAGTTTGTTGAAATGTTAGGTCTAACTTAACTAAATCATCATAATAGGATTGTGGGTTTAGAGGCATAGAGTTTGGTGAGATTTATTGGATAAATGTTTACAAAGGGTTGTTCCATCAAACTTTCCAAGAGTTATATTTGATATAATCGACAAATGTCGTCTACCTAAATAGTCGTATTTTGGGTGTATTAGCAAACGTTATCTTAAAACATGGATGAAGTATGGATCTTGACTCACTAGAAAGGTTTAAAGAAATGTTTTTCAAATTAATAGTTAGGGCTATTGATTTGAAGAAATTAGTGGGAGATATATATTATGAATGTATGTGACAATCACTTAAACATAATTAATATTAAATCTGCAATCTAGTTTATTTTATACACTTTAATATTGTAGATATCAAATGATAAACACTAACAAATTCTCTATGCGATCAGTTCTTGAGAAGGACAAGTTGACGAGAACAAATTTTCTCGACTGACATAAGAGCTTGAGGATTGTCCTCGGGCACCACGATGTTAGTCAAATCTCTTCCCCTGCTATTAAATCTTAGAATGTAACATGTGCAAATCATAGTGTTTATTGGAAACAAATTGATGTTGTGACTGATATTTCATATCTAATGCTTGCAACTATGAGTGTTGAGCTTAAGAAGCAACACGAGCATATAAATGCTTGTGAGACGATTGAGCACCCTCAAAGGATATTTGAGGGACAGACTCTTCAAGATATATTTGACAATTAAAGGGCACTATACACTTACGAGTAGGGAGAGTGAGACCCGGTTACACCACATGTTCTAAAGACTATAGGGTATAATGAGTACCTTGACATTTTGGATTTCCAGATTGGTCTGGAGGCTCACCTAGATTTGATCTTACAATCTTAGGACAACAAATATTCTTAGTTTGTTATGAACAACAAAATGAATAAGATTGGTGAAACACCTATTGAGTTGTTAAGCATGTTGAGAGCTGCTGAAAGAAACATGATAAATGCATGAACTTACATGATAAATGATAAATCCAATTTATGATATAATTAAGAGTAAGTGTGAAAAAAAATATGGGTCGTGAGTTTTCTTAGCTACAACTTGCATTTACATATATATTATATATAATATTAGATATATATATATAATATTATATATATATATATATATATAAAGGATTGCACTCCATAAAAAACATCTTTATATGAAGAATACCATCAAAACACTTATTTTTCTATGAGAAATGGTTTGTTAATATTTGAATCACAAAATTGAACTACAATAAATCCTAATATATCGAATATAACATCAAATCTCATCTAAATGGTTTATTAATCTAATGTTAGATTCTATTTTTATTTATAAAAAAACATAATTGATGTTAAACTTAATAATATAAATAAGTTTTTACGTAAGATTTTAAAGTGTTTTTTCTTATTCTTTATAGAATGGTGTTCTTTATGGAGTAATGACCTATATATAAATATAAAAAAATATAAAAAAAATAATCGGATCGGGTTATTAACAGATCGGATCTTATTAAATCTATATTCTATTCGGATTATTTTCGGATCAAATTATTTTTAAATGATCCATATCCGGTCCATTAACCCTCGGATCGGATCTCCGCCCCGTTGACAAGCCTAGCAATGTACACGGAAGGGGTGACGATGTGTAGATGAAGATGGAGTATTGTCTGTGTCTCACTTATGTATTTGTGTGTTTTAATTTTGTAGTTTTAATATATATATATATATATATATATATATATATATATATATATATATATATATATATATTAAAGTTATGAAATTTGAAAATTAATTAATTAGTAGGAGTGAAATAAAAACTAATAAGAGTAATAGGAAAAAATTATAAATAATTGATTATAAGATAAATTTAAAAATTAATTAATTAATAAGTGAGTAAAAAATAAATAGTAAAAAAATTATAAATAATTGAATGCATGATAAATTTAAAAATGAATTAACTAATAAGAGTACGTCACAATACAACAATATAATAATAGAAAATAAACTTATAAATAAATGAGTACATGAAAATAATTATTATATTTTTGCAGAAAAATGGGCTTAAATATCACATTTTACTATCAAATGTCCATAATTATCACAATATCAAAAATTGACCATTTTCATTACAAATAAATGTTAGATTAAAATCCGTTTATAAAATTAACCTGATCCGACTAAGACCAAGCCATTAAAACATATTCACTCTCAGAGTCACACACTCATACATATTCACTCTCAATATCACACATTGTGGAATCGAACGTTGATGACATGGATCCCCCTGCCATCTTCTTCTTCTTATTGTTGTGTCCCGTTAACAACTAACTTTGAGATATACATTAACATATTATGTATGCAAATGTAAAGGGGTATTAGAATGTATGGATCGGGGACATTAGGGGTTGTGTGAGAACTAACAAGTATAGATCTATGTTTGTTTGTGCAACACCGAGGATCAACAACACCACTAGTCTACACTCTACACTCTATGTCGGTTCCCAACTTCTATATGTTTTTTTCTAGGTTTCTCAATTTTTTAAACAAAAAAATATATATAATTACAACTCATCTTTAAAGCAGGTCAAACGTAACATGAAGTAGCGTTAATGGAGACACACAAGTTGAATTTGCATTTTTGTTTTTCTTATTTAAAAAAATATAAAAACAATTCATGAAAGTAAGGTGCGTGATTTTAAAATGTGTTTTCTATAAATGCTGGTTTATCTTGCGTTTACTTGTGATGCAAAGGGCCATTCTGCCCAGCTGTGACATTTAAGGCATTTTACCATGAAATTGTGATTAAAAGGATCAAAAATCTTTTTCACCATAAATCTTCCAAAGATGTTTAACAAGATCATTTTACAATTGAATATAAGTATATTGTTTGATATTGTGAGATAAATTTAAGTATGATGTGATAGTATATTGAAATTTTAACAAATATATCATATCATATATATATATGTATGTATATAACATGCTAGAATATATCTGTTGGAATTATAGTCGTTCGAATATAGTTGTTAGAGTTATAAATTCAAAATACTAATTAAATAATACTTTTAAAATATAGGGAACTAATATATGAAATATCGTTGGAGTAAAATAGTTTTTTGGTTACCTATATTTTAGTAAATCATTATTTAAGAATATTTTAGGGGACAAGTATAGGTAATAGCCTTGGAGATTCTCTTAGATCACCATTTGGACATTGTTGGAGCACCCATTTATTAAAAGTGTCCTAAATTTTAATTTAGGACAACCCTTTTGGACATTAGAGGAAGTCCAACAATGTTCTAATTAAGTATTGTCCTAAACTAAAATTTAGGGTAATTTAAGCAAATAGGTGCTCCAACAATATCCTAATGGTGCCCTAAAATACTAAGACATCCATCACATGTCTTATTTATATGGCACTACTACACATGTCCTAGTAATAAAATATTCATTTCTCTCTTATTTTTATACTTCTTTTCCCTCTTTTTATCTTTTCAAATATAAATGTAATTCAAATATACTGTTATTTTAATAACAGGGCATGAAAATAGGATAAATTGTTGGAGTTGATGTATATACAACGAGTGTCATAAATCAATATGACATTATATTTTATTATATTTATAAGATATCATGTAGTACATTATTCGCCACACTCTTATCGGACTTGCTCTTAATTGTCGCAAAAGTTTTAACATCGGCATCTTTTACATATAAATTATGTTTCATGTGAATAACTATTTTATCTTTTTGTTCCTTTTCGTAAGATAAGCATTTCTGTATTTTATAATAAATTTGTTAAAAGTCAGATGCCGAATCATTTTTTCATGCCAGTGAGCGATAGAATTCGGTGCAAAATACATTAGATTGATTATTCTTTTTATAAAGCGACGATTCAAATTATCAATGCATATAATTGAATGACTAAATTATGTAATTTGAGGTGCGGAAGAACCGTAATCATATACTAGTATCTAGATTATATCTGACAAAACTTAAAGAGTAACTAATTTTCTTGAAGACTAATATGAGATTATCCAAATTAATAAATCAGACGTATCGTTTGGTTGACAAATGCTTCGTTTGAGAATGTTGTTGAAAACTATTGTGCTGTGAAAAAAAGTGCTGGTGAAAAAAGTATTGTCAGGAAAATCAATAGTATTTTTTTTATTTATGCCTATTTTAAGATATAATATATAAAAATAATGTTTTTGAGAATGTTTGATGATGAAACTAATAGCTACTTCCTGCAAAAGCTGAAAGTAATTTTTTCTAAAAGTATGAGAACATGTTTTTGCTAACAACAGTTTTTAAACCAAAAACACTTTTTCAGACGGCAGTTTTTAGAATTTATCAAACGTATTTCTGACAGTTTTTTAGTAAAAAGCTAGTGTAGTTATCCGTAACAGCAATAACAAATGGGGTAAAATGATTTGACATTATAATCCGGGGTACCAGCTACGACGTAGGGACATGACAAGTGAAAACCTTAAGTTGAAATATCAAAGCTCGGTACGATTTGTATATTACCCCAAATTAGGACCCACTTGATTAACAACATGGTCCCTAGCTTATTACATTTTGCATGGCCTTATTTTGCAGTTCGATCGGGACATTTTCGAATTGTAGCTAACCATCTTTTTGTGGGAATCTTTATTTTATTGATTTATTAAACCCCTCGTTCACTCGAAAACGCATGTATTTCCTATATATAATCTATTTTCGGCTCTGTTTGCCCTTTGAAATACTTGTATAGTATTATGTACTATATGTAATAGTATATTTTATGTGGCTCCTATGTATATTATATAATGATTTATGAATGATAAATCTAGTATTGTATTCAGGCTTGTTTGCAGAAAGCTTTACTTTGGTTGGAAGAAAGCCTGCATAATAACCATAAAAAAGAAAAATATAAAGAAACCAATTGGGTTTGCATATGGTTGAAATATAGTACGAAAATGTTGCTCAAATGGAAGCTTCTTAAAAAAAAGAGTGCCACTGCCCCAGCCATCCATCTCAACTTATCTGAGACGTTATCTTCGCAAAGCTTCTCTTTCACTTTAACTTTTGTTCTTGCGCATAAATATGTTTGCAAGTGATAGTATTTGACTTTATAGATAATACAGTACCCCGTATCTTTATGTTTCAAAGATCAAAACTATTGATGGAAACGAGGAGAGCTACGGCTATGGGCAACCCAGCCAGCACACTTGGTGAAGACCCAGTTTGGTGGCTGGTTGCACAATTAGGAAGCTAGTAAAAACATGATTCAAATATAACTCTTTTAATCATAAGTTTTAAAATTAGTTCGTAACAATCTTCTATTTCACCCACCGATGATTAAAACTAAAAAACGTAGCGTTTTTACCATAGGGTTGATATTGATACGACTTCTCAACTCTTAATCTCAAAGACTGATATGTCAATGGAATGACTGTACTCCAACAAAAGAAGACCAAGTTTGAAATTAATTACAGTTTTTACAGTCAAATTGCAGATATATCTACAATTTCTGTCGCAATACTGACATCTACAAAGGCAAATATGGCAAGTAAACATGCCATTTAATCAATTAGTTCTCCCCTTCCCTCACCGTCAAAACAAGTCCCGCCAGATCCACCAACTCCTGTTTGTTTCTCCAGCTGATCAACCATGTCATCTTGGCTAAGGCATATATCGAATACACTATTGCTTCCAGCAGACCTCTCAGATAGAGTGACCAAACTCATAGCAGAAATGCCGTTAGCAATGGCACCATCACCGACTCCATATAGAGCCCTGCTACCAGTAGCAGGTATACTTTGGGTTCCCGCATCATTTGTTAGAACAGAGGGCAATACCGACATCAACTGTGAGTTAGTCTGACTAGAACTACTGATCAGCAGCCGCGGGGTTTCTCTTGAACTGCTCTCGATAATCGAGTCACTTGCAGGAATTAATGGATTAACGAAAGCTGGGTGCAAAGACAGAACTGAGGTCGAAATAGCAGATCCAGCACTCACCCTGCAACCTGGGCCTGACAATATCTCTGTGATGGACAATAGGATCACACATCAAAGGTGTAAATGTTGCAATTTGCTGCGAGGATGCCATGTCTCCAAGTGGATCATGAAGAAAAGGTGGAATATCTAGAGAATGAATTTCAGAGAGCTCAAGAGGTGACTCATGTGCCAATAGACTAGAGGGCATAGAGGAAGAAATAAGGGAAGAAAGTGGCGGCAAAGAGAATGATTCAGTTGATGAGATAGGCAACTGTAAAGGTGTCACCGCGTACTGCAGAGTTGATGCAACAGGAGGACACCAGCAATAATAGGGAGAGATAAGAGAAGACGGAACCTGAGATGCTGATGTGCTTAGAAAAGGGAGTTCAATCGATTTTCCAAGTGAATCCAAAAAACTTGATGTGAGAGACGAAAGATTCTCTTTGAATTCTGTAAGATTGACCTGATTTGCATCAGTTTGTTCTGAGTTAGTTTGTGAGGCACCAGATAGGTCATCCACTAAACAATGATGGATTTCACCAATAGCCCAGGATTTATCTCTTAAAGCAGAAGTTGATAAATTTCTTGGTACATGCTCTTCAAAGGAGCTTGCCCTTGGACTTAGACTAGTTTGGGTTTCCGGCTTGATTGCCATAATGCCGAGGGCGTGACAGCTTGTTTGACAAAGTTGCAGACTGAACACCTAGCACATCTGATGGGAGACTAGCTGAGACTACTGAACTTGGTTGATTTTGATTCACTGTTGACCCACCAAGATAAGAGCGAAGATGTGTTGCAAAACAACCAAAACGAGACTCACAAATTCCAGTTAATTCAGCAAGAGAGGGCTTCTTCCTCAGCAGATTGTTCAGCTAAAACAAAGTCCATAATAGATAAACTAAGCAAGGTACTTCTGGTTGGTGTCACAAGAAAGTAACTGTTAGCAAGAACTAGAAATATACCTTATCAATTAACTCATCTCCAAATAGCTTGGACTTTTCTGAGCACCAAAAATAAAGATTCTCGCATGAAGTGATCCTAATTACAAAAGATCGACCAGATCTGTCTGCTGGGATTGCTTCAATCTCTGCCGAAGAGCAACTTGAATTGCTACTCACTGTTGCTAATCTCTCCATCTGACCATCATCAGTTCATCACCAATGAAGGAAATGCGCAAATTAGAAGTAGGCAGAAGCGTAAGTGTTAATCTCCCTCTGCAAAAAGCATTTGATGCTACTTAAACTGGTACACACAGATGCACACAAATAAATATACTACGCGTATACATGTGTGTGCACTGCATGGCACTGTCAAGCACCAAGATTTTAGAAAGAATGTTCCATACAATATCTTATATCCACTTCTGGATATTAAACATTACACACTAGATCAAAATAAATTACTGTACTATCAACAAAGAGCTTCATAATGTAGAGAGATATAAATCTCTATCGTAATGAAGTCTCTGCCGAACTTTATTATACATATAAACTAAAAAATATCTATTCTTAATCTCAAATTTTATAAGGTATAGGTTGACCCCCCACCCCCCTCCCACCCCCACACCCACCCCCAATTAGTACTTTCTTTATTCTATTATCAAAATTAAAAAAAATATTTCAAACAGGGAAAAAAAATACTCTGGATCAAAAGACTGGCAACTAAATTACTAGAATGCCTTCAAATAAAGTAACACTGTAGTAGCTAAAAAGCATGAACCTCAGAAGTATATTAAAGAAAACCTCGTTATTGGCTGCCAGTCCTTTTTGCAAGTAATATTAAAATTAAAATCAGATAGCCGTGGTCCCTTCATGTGAAACTGTCACGAGGATAGTAACTACTCAAGCTTCGGTATCTAATGCATGTAGTATTAACTAAACATTTTAAAGAGAAACAAGCCAATACTCTACTTTCTGCAGTCAGCTTTTAGCAAATTAAAAATATAAAACTCCGAAGAGCCAATATATAACACCCAAAAAGAATCTATATCATGAGAGCATGAAACTACCTTTACTTCTTCTTAATTCAGGGATCATAATAGAAAACGCCCACTTTTTCCCCTACAAGTCAAAAGATATATTTACTTGGAAGCATGAACATATGGTGACAATGAATAAACTGAAATACAGAGATCTGCAATTTCTACTCATCATCAACCAAGAAAAATATATCTTTCATCCAAATTATATCAGTCTAGGGTGATACTAGAACAATATCAAGTAACATATTATGTTGTAAAATAATTGGATTCTTATAGCAATAATGTTTCATAGAACATGAAATAGAGTTGAACTATAATTGAACAATGCCACATTGTTGTAGCAAAATGTGTTGCTCTGTTAGTGATACAAATCTTCTTGACAGAGAGAAACTATTTTGATTACATCACATGATGACAGAATAAGTTCTACACCAACCTTGATGTGTCTCCTCATTTCACATGCACCACCAAGATATGGATAGTTTCATATGAAGAAGCATTGGTCTACAAAACAACAAGATAGTCCAACATGAAGCAACTAAAGGTCATAAGTAGTTTTACCCTAGGAATGTTTGGGGATAAGAACATTGGGCATCACAACTTACCAGATTATCAGCCAAAGACAACAATGCAGACAAATAGAGGTAACAAAAGCTAGAAGTCATCTACAACAGAATCACCAAAACCATGACAAAGGAAAGAGGTAAATGTAAATAGAGATAGCAGCTTGCCACCAAGCAAACTGCCTTTAGAAGAAGACTTAGATAAAAGTATTATGTTTGAACATGACATTATGGTTCTAAGTTAAATAGTACAACATAAACCTGCGACTTGAGATAATACACAAAGGCCAAATCAAGGTGTAGGAAACAAGTACATGACAAACCTATAGATATAAGATCACACAGTTTTACCACATAGGATCACTTGGCTTATAATAAATACAAAACAAGACCACAAACCCAATAGAGGGAAGTCGATACTCGATCTTAATTCAGAGATGTTCTGAAGCACTGTATGAAATAAACAGATTTAAATTCCAATTGTCCAAGTACCAGACAACATAAAAATCTGCTAATAAGAAAACAAAACAGCAATTCCCTCTAATTTAATTTGTTAACAATTATGTGTCCTTTTAACACATTCATATGCAAAAATGGATGTTGTGTGTATTCATGTATGTGACTTTCTAACAGTCTGCTGTCAGCTTCTCAGTCTAATCACATTAGGACTTACTATTTGAAGTCTATGTTGTACATGAAAGAGACGAAGGGATATTTGCAACTTAAATTGGTCTACTAGCTGACGATGTACTATCCGTGGACTGTTTCTAATTTGCTAGAGTATAGGAAAATGTTTCATAGAAGCACAAACAAGAGCCCAAGAAGCCGAAAAAACTATACATGTTATATTGAAATGCTTAGTTGAAACTCTATCACAATCACCTTGCATTCGTTGGACATAAACGAGTCCCTTGCTTATTACCTTCCCAGCACTGATGGAAACAAGGGGAACACACAAACATCTGGCAAGCAATGCAACTTCTGATGGCTCAAAATGCTGTCAATGATAAGAAAACTTTCAATTTACAAGAATCAAGATATATAATAAAAACTAGTAAACAAACAATTTTCTGTTTTCAAAAGTCTAAAGTCCTCCCTATCAATCACATTAACATTCAATTCAAACATTTTTTTTTCATTATCGAAACGCAACTCTTCCACAAATCATAAAATCTCCGAGTAATTTCAATCAATCACACACGAGAGAGGCGTCTACGGACGAACCTGACTACTAAAACGAGCAAGCAAAGCATCATCAGCCACACAATCAGAGCCATTACGCTTCAACAGCGGCTTTATGTTGTTTAACCTGATTTATTAAAAAAGAAACTAATTCAAAACCCTAATTCAAGCTTCGTAACGTGTGTAATAATCGATTAGATTATTAGAGTATATTTTTAACAGATTAACACAAAACAGAATAGATACATACATACAGTGACTAAAGGGATGAATTGATTAACGAACATGAAATTACTAGAGGGAGGACCCCAAAATTGATTATGGATGGGTTTTTATAATTTTACAAATTAACATTTTTATATACTATATATTCCGTTAAAATTATTATAGAATTAAAAAAAATTAAAAAGTATATTATTAAAATGTATATATAATCAGCTTTAAATTAATTTTTTTAAATTTAATTATGTAATATAATTTTTAATCAAAGTTTAATCATCAAACAAAAATTAAAGGATTATTATTTTGTAGAATAAAGAGAGTAATCAGATAAAAAAAATACATAATATAAGAAATTATCTTTCAGGTTAAAACTGAAAGCTCAATCAAGCTTAAAATTAAAATTCGTTTGTGTGCGTATACACTATACAGGACCATGTTTATAATTTGTTTGTTTTCAGTAATTTCCGCAGAACAAGTTGGCATGTTGTAGCATTGGAGCATGAAGGGAGGAACTAGGAATCATATATATACAAGCATACAACAAGCTAATAGCAATGATAAAAAAATTAAAAATTTATTTACTTTATTTTCGTCCATGAACTATTTGCAATTATCATAATAATAATTGTAATAAAGGCAAATCTACACCATCTGTCTATCCAGTAGAAATTAAAATAGAGGAAGTTCAATGGAGTTGATGTAATCTTCAGTCCTGTCCTGCAATTTCTTCCTATGACATATATTTTGTGGTTTGAATTTTTCCAATGCCGTATCCGATACAGGGATGGCTGCTTCTCTTGGACCGGAGAACATTTTTTCTGCTCGCTCTCTTTAATTTAAAATTATTCATGAATGAATCCACTAAAACTGTAAAACTACAAACTGCTAACAAACACCCTGCTAAAATTGTCATCGTAATGAAAGGGGGAATTATGAAGCCTTTCATCTTGCCCTATTGATCGCATCTTTTGTTAGTAACCACCTAGCTCCATTAACAAGTTCTTCCTTGATCATAAATAAAACTGCAGCGGCGAGGACACTTTGTACTATTTTTGTGCTCATCCCTTTATAACAACCAGTAATCCCTTCGTACTTGATCATCTTCATGATGGCATCCGTAGTACCTGTATTGAATGGGAAAAAGAAACTTATAACTCTATCATAGGAGCAAGAATTGAAAACTTTAAGCACGAGGGAATAAGAATAAGTAAAAGAAATGAAGTCACACTGCGTCCAATGCTAACGATCTTGTCCCTAATCGTAACTATCATATTAGCCGATCAATCTTGTGTACAGTAACATCTGAATACTTCCCCTATTATCTTTTACCTTATAAACCCTTTCGATTTCTGGGGTAGATTTTTCTAAAAATACCAACCAAAGCGGAGCCACGTCATCATTTAAGTTGATGCACCACTGTTACGACCAACCCATGTATTTTTGGCCTTTTTTGATACCTTTTTATATTTATCTCTGTGATGGTTGTACCTTATTATCATATTGACAAACTGCAACCCTACTTTCAGGATGAGGGAGAAAGTTATAGACTTATAATTCGGTACCATTTCAACATGATCACATATTGGCACAGTTCTTCTTAACTTTCATGTTGCACTTGGATATATATTTTCCTGGTTCGCAGAGTGTATAATATTCACAAACCTTTGTATTGACGCTTCTTGTCTCCGTCAATAACCTGCTTCGCTTGTAATCTTGCCTGCGAAACCACAAATTTTGAGGACCTTAGGTAAACAACAGAAATAAAAGGAAAACCAGCAAACATTCAGGGGTTCATATAGGGCCGATTCTGACCTTTTTGGAGGACTAGGGGGAAAATAAATAAATGGGGGACCCCAAAAATGACCATCAAAATTTCTTTTAACAAAATTTATAAAACATATCAATCACCGAAAGCATGTCAATATAATCAAGAAAATTAAAATAATATAAGGTAGAACATGTATATGACAGAGATAATTTAGCAATAATAATCACTTTAAACAGTAGGACAATACGCAACAATACATATTAATATATCAGGAGTTATTTGCAGGTTACATTCCCTACAAATTATGTTCTGGTACTTGCATATACTTAGTTTAAGATGTGACATTTTGCACAGATATGTTTCAAACACTCAACACTTTGCATCCCCACCCGCTTTTCCGTCCAAAGGATACTAACACCTTTCATTTGTGAGGGTAAGTACATACATGTATAACCATGTTGTAGTAGGAGTGTGCATCAAACCGCAAAAAAAAAACCCACACCGTCAAACGCGCATTTGAATTTTCGTGGTGCGATGCGGTACAGGTTGCGGTTTAGGATTTTACGTATATGGTTCATATAGAACCACACCGCATTGTTTAATAAAAATAAACATCATATACACATGTAGACTTTACTTGTGTGTGTGTGTGCGCGCGCGCGTACATTCACGACCTAGCACTTTCTGATTTGGCCAAGCCCTATTTAGTTGTTTACAGTCAGTATTAAGTGGAGGTGATGTAAAAATTGATTTTCAACTTGAGCCGGATTGTTGATTATTAAATCTGTTTCACATATACTGTTGGGCTAAAAATTTATGTTGCTATAAAACATGGTCAACTGGCTTGTGTAAGTGCCTGTGCTGCATATTTTTATTTGAAGTTTACTTGCACATATGGATCCTCTACCTGCCATTTGCATTAAAAGCAGTACACTAGTTTCAATTTACATTCCTTCATATATAGAGTACACTAGTTTCAATTTACATGTCAAATGCAATAACTTTAATTAACAATCCTGATACAATGACAACTCTTCCATTCCACATAATATGACAACCAGCAAGTATTACATGTACAACAGCAAAGCATTCACAACCTCCACAACTATAATACAAAAACTTTAAATAGCTGCATGCATCACAATCACAATTCCAAAACTTTAAATAGCACCACCACCACAACTACTTCCATAATGTTTTTTCAGAAATAAAAATCTCAACTATCTGACTATCTCAACCTCAAATTTGATAATATTTTTTCAATAAGTAATACTCATTTGCTCAGACATTACTTTTTAAAATTTGAATATCTTTAAAAGGAAAGTGCATTCTATTACAGCGTATGTAAAAATTTCAAATTGGCCACCTTTTGCATAATGGAGGTCATAACCATCCATTTCAATCATTTTCAGTCACTAACCTTCACAACCAGAAGAGGATATGTGACCACTGTAGCTCCAAGTTTAGCCAGAGCCCCAAGCAAAAATATCTACCAAAAGAGCAACAAAAATGTTCAATAGTTGCAGTCAATCAATATGGTAGATAAACTGGTGCACAATAGAATATTAGAACAGTCCCAACAGAATTTCATCAGAGGCTAGTACTAAAACTTCAACCACCAGAGATATTACTTGCCTCCAAAGCAGTTACTCCTTTTTTAGCATTCTTGCTCAAAGCACGCTTTTGCTTTAGCTTCTTCAATAAGGTTTCGTAAATCATAAACTGCAAGGAAGGATTGCTCACCTGCATGTAACAGTGAGAGCAATCAGCAACTACCCTGCAGCATGTACTAGTGATACTTTTTACCTACCATGATCAATGTCGGTAAGACACCTTTCCAGAATCCCCGTAGTCCAGATTCATCATAAAGTTCCTGAATCTGTAGAAAATAAACATTTTAGTTAAGTATATGGTGTACAGATCACAAAACTGTACTCTGGCCAAGTTAGATTACCCCCTGATAAAATGTGTATAGCATGGTAATTAAATTGTTCTAGAATATACAGGAAGAAGCTGACTGATGAAATGTCTTATTTTCACAAAAAAAGAACTCCCAAGCTAGAGTTATCTTTGGGTACTTTCCTTTTGGGGGGGCGGGGGTGGATTATTTTAACACCTCCTCTTTAGGCTTGCAACGTAACCACTTCTAAACATGAAATAAACTAACACATACACTAGGTAATTTATAGAATATATGATATTGGAGCCAATATTATACTTTGCGTCTTTGCCTGTTAAATGTTTCATTTATTCGCTGTAATTCTGCATACCGCAACATATATAGTCATCTTAGAACTTAGAAACTATATGGATGACATATTTGCTAAAATTAATGAGGAAACTTATCAGCATCTCTGCATAATTACCAGTCAGTTTTACAGACGTTCATGAAACTGGAAAACACTTGCAACAATAAATGAGAAAACAGAAACGTGCCATATGTTATGAAGTGTAAAACTTCTCCCTGCCACTCATACTTCTATATCTTGACATTGCAACTACTAAAACTTTCATTAAACATGGCCAACTGTAGAGTGGTGGTGTTTGATACACAGGTAAATTGAAAATAGTGATTGAATGATTATCATAGGCACTAAAGTAATACAGGCTACATATAATAAAAGTCTGTACAATAGTCTAACAGGTATTATCTTCTTTGCAACATAATCTAGGTTAGATAAGTGGTGCACATAGGTAGCAATGGATTCCTTGCATATAAACAAAATGTTGCAAATGAACTGCTAAAGACTACAGGGTATTATATCTGCATATCCAACTACTAATTAATTGGAAGCACAAGTATCAATTTGACACATAAATACACATACCGCATGGTTGGTTCCAAATGGAGGTGCTTCTACCTCAGAAATAATTCTATCATCTGTAGTTATGACATCAGTTTGTTGTGGTTGGGATTTCTTTCTGTGAGTCTGCAGGTAAACAAGATTAATATAAAAGATCAAGCATGTAAATAGAACACAATTACACGTGCAATGATGTCAGATCCCAAAAACCATGGTGATAATTACTATTTATCACTAAGAATAGTTATTAAACTTATAGAAGTCTTCTTTGTTTCTTTTCTTTTTCTTAATTAATTATTTAAGTATTTTTTTGGGAAAAGATAAACACATGTTCATTAACAATGGAAAAGTTTAAGCATGTCGTGTTCTGGTAATCTTACTAACTACTGCAAAATAGAATAAGAAAGAAAAAGAATTATGTTGTAGAAAGAACGAATATGGGAGGAGTCACCTCCTTGAACAAAACTATACAAAAGATTTTGAGAATCATGTTTTTAATTAAATGAGCCCGACTCCTCCAGTTTTGCCGTCACAGAACTAGCAGATGGATATGTGAAAAGAAAGAAATTAACTGGATTATTTGTACAGAACTTGAAACTTCAAATTATTTTAAACATATTCCTAAAAGAGGGTTTGGGCTTATGCCTATTTGATTCTGTGACAACTTATATTTGGAATATAAACATACTACTTAGCAAGTAGATAAATAAGGGGAAGGCATTTTAGAGAATGCCATGATTGACCTCAAATACTAGACTTCATCATCTTACTAATGCAAACATATTTCATGGATAAAGTTAAGATCACGCTAATTATATAGCTGAATAGGCCAAGTCAACATAGATCAAGAGGACTATTTTATTTACCTGCATGCGGGTAACAACAACCCATATAGGATTAGTCAGCAGCACATTCACACACCTGCGCAAAGAATAAAGTAAGACATTTTCCTGACGAATGAACTTTCTGAAACAGGAGTCAACTTTTGTGTCCTGTTGCCAAAATGAACAAATCTTGCAATAATTAAAGAAGAAATTGATGCATAGTTATTACCACGGAAAAGTTAACGTGTGACTTTAGCATGACAATATTAACAGCCCATTAAGCCATACCACAACAGTCATACAGTTTTTTACAGTCAATTCTGCTCAGTTATAGAAAAGAGAGATGGTGAAGGAAGGTGCATATTATTATAATCTTATTAGAGTTTAACAACTGTAAGTCATCTAAATTAGAAATTTAGCAGCAGATACAGCCTTCAGCATGAGTCAGTAGTAAATATGGAGTATATAATCCAAACTAAACCATTGGAGAAAATAAGAATGTATCTCAAGGTAATAAAAGAAAATATTGATTCACTAACAAATATTGATAAATATATCAGATACGGTCATGGTAACAGGTAAACTGAACTGGATCCTACAAATGGCTACAAGCATGTGTCTGGAATATATAAGATTATTAATGGAATCAATGTACTTGGTAAGATGACAGAACAAAGGCATAATTATTTCAATGATACATATGTGTAGTTTTTTTTTAAGTCAATCAAGAGAATAAAAATAGTTATGGGCTTAAAGTGCAGAGGCGCTAATAACATTCTGAAGATACTGGTTGGAATACTGCCTAAGAAAAATAAGTTACCCCGACAAAGCAGCCACCATAAGAGATGAAAACATCCCAACTGTACCATCCCCAAGCCCTCTTTTCCGACGTTCAAGTGCAGTAATTTCTGCCTTGTTCCTGAATATTTGATAGAAATAATAGTAAACACCCTGTAACACAGAATTGTGAGTGAGAATTAGTAGGCTATATACAAAACTGATGCTTTTCTTTATCTTGCAACTTTTTAATATTGTACATAATTTTTTCATTCTGGCTTTAGGCTAACGTTGCAAAAAAACCGGAAACAAATAATAAACTGAAGATTTTATCCTGACAAAGTAATTTCACAAAAAAATTAGGTACTGTTGTAATTTCCTATTTCCTGTTTCCTATATAAAATTATATATCATTCAACAAAATAGATTTGAGGCAAATAATGTATACGCATGTGACAACCAGAAAACCTGTCAAAACCAGCATATCTAATTATCTATATATGAATATATCTTGGTGAAAGACTACTTCAATGTCAAATTGATATTACTTAACAAGAATAAAAATAATCATAAGAATTAATCCTGCTACAAGTGCGCCAAGGACTACTACCCATATATTGCAAACTGTTATCCTCATCAAACTCGTCTACTCTTCTCAAAAGAGTCATCCACGATCTTAAGTAACATCCAACTAGACTCCAATACTCATACCGAAAGGGAGTGAATGAGATAATATCAAGCAATAGATGTTAAGAGACTAAAAGGACTGGGCATAGCTAACACTACAGCTAGTCCAATCAATAATACGTTTAAGGTGTATAGTCCATGACCTCGCTTTAGAGAGGACCCTATCTTTGGATGTAAGTAAGCAAAAGTGAGTTTTTCAAAGGGTTGAGCTAACACTGCTGCCAAGTGATATAACTGTCTTGATAAGAGGTAAATATAAATCAATATACTGCAAACTCATAAAAATGCAAATTTACGATTTACCATGTCAAGTGAACAGTATCAATCTTATTGTACTGTTAGTATTGAGGCATCAGTTTTTGATTTCCCTGCATAAAGATGCAACCTTATGCGACCACTTATAATACTCCCTCTCAGCAATGACAACGGAGAGAGAAGGAAGAGGACAACGTTGAGATAAAATGCAACAAAAAAGGGACAGGATGGATCACCTGAGAGGCAGCGGTTCCAACAAGAGACGTTGTTAAGCCACCATATAGACGAGTCCATCCCTCTTGTTTCACAACCTACATATATACATTAGCATATAACTCCATGTTTCATACTTCATAGCCTATATATGATCTTTTCTTAAAATCTAAAAAACTGCAATGTAAACATAATCGTAAAACATGTGAAAGCAATCATCCTTAAACACCATAACATAGGCATTTTCCTTATAAACTTGTCATGATACAAACAAGTACAAGCTTGAATGTAATGATTGTAATTTTAGGGATGAAAAGAAGTAACTTTTAACAAACCATTCATTTAATAATCCTACTACTGTAAAACAAATAAACCCACATAAGAATTAATAATAAGTGTACATATAAAGCTATTTATTGGTGAAAGGTTAAATAATAAAAGAAAAGAAAAGATGCAAAGAGACCTGATACATTTGGTCTATGGTCCCGGTCTGTTGATCCTTTTTCTTTTGATCTCTCTCCGTTTGTTGACGAGTATTCACCTTTTCAATATCATCACAAATATAGGGTAAATATACATACATATAGTGACATATACATACATACATACACACACACACATGTTTAAGTAGCGTGATCTATACAGTTTGGAGAGGATAGGTGATGAGCTGAGCAATGATTCCACCACCTGCTCCGGCCAGTCCGTTTATTAAAGCGTCCGACATACTTGCTGTTGATTCTCCGGCGCCGAATAAATTTATATTGCTCACCGGAAAAGTAGGAGAAAGATAGTTATTAGCGAGAGAGAGGGAGAGAGACGTACATATGTATCTAATAATTTGGGATGTAGCGAAAGAGTGCTCAAATGTTGACTTGCACGACTAGTACTTGCTGTAATAACATTTAGCGTTCTCTCGCTATCATGTGGGACTAGTTTTAGTTTAGTATTCCCAATGTACAACATTTGCATCATTTTACGGTAATACCATTAATTACCTTACAATAGAAAAAAAAACCATATTATTTTGGTATTTAATTATTAATATTGAGTATTATCTCAGGAAAAAAATATTTATTAACGGCCACCTATGAAAAGGAAGATTTTAAATATTTATAATTTAATTTTTTCTTTCCTAGCCTTGTTTAGATGGTGAGAGTCCTTGAGGAGTTGAGTATCTGATGCTCGGTATATTCTTCCTTCGTTTCTTTCAAGAGCCGTGAAAAACAATATAACCAAGCAGGCCGAATGAGAAAATTTGCAGGCCGAATGAGAAAATTTGTGACAGACATATATAGTACTTTGAGTTTTAGCACGATGATGCGTCTTCAATTATATTTTTCAAGTTCTACCGTCGCCTAATTTGAATTATGAGTCCCATTATATAAATAATAATTTATAAATTAAAAAATACATACATTTTTAACTCATAAATTACTTATTACATAAACTAGACGAACCCATAATTTGGTTGTATGCGAAAACACATTCAGCTTTCTTGTAGTATTCGAATAATACAGTAATATGAGATGAGGTTGTAAGAATACCTTCAGCTTCCTGCATCAATTCACGAATATTTCAAGTCGCTACAGGAGATTGTATCAAGAAAATACTTACACAGGTCAGCATCTTTAAGAAACATTCAGCTTATAACATAGGTAGTCCATAGTAGAAATACAGAATACTTGTTTGTACTTCATATAGAATGCTGCCAATGTTTTCATAGCTGGTTCAATTCGCTTTTTGCATAATAAACAACTCTCTGATCTGAAATTTGGAAACTATGACTGCACTGTGCAAGAAGCAATCTTGAACAATATGCATGTATAATACTATCAATCACTGATGCAACAAACAAGCTGCTTGCATGAAACAGATGCTACGACAGTGCTGAGTAGCCTTCGAATTACACCAATACAAATATAAATAAAATGGTGCATTCTGCATTTCATAACCAATATTAAGAGAGGATTTTATGCACCCAGAAAACTCCAGGTACAAATTAGCAGGAAAGAAAACTCCAGGTAAACATTTTTCGAAGGAAGACAAAGAAAATAGGCACAATATGCAACTCGTTTCAATAATCCAACACAATAAATAGACTTTTTGCCTTGCCCTAGCCTGCAAAGAAGACTCGAGTTCCTGAGGATTTGAGAAATTCAGAAGAAGACCCAAAGCCAAGCATTAAAGAATTTGGGCAGCTGTATTCAACTTTTCTGCCAAACTGAGTTGTGTTCTTGTTATGCTTGACAAATACAGCAACACTAATTGGTCCTGCAGCAGCAGATAAAAAAGAAAAGGATAAATCAACAGTAGATCAAAGATGATAGTAATTAGAAGATGCTGCCGGACAGGATGTGCAACTAAAACAATCTGGCAGCATTGCATGATCCATCAATACCATAACAAGCATTGTAACCATGAATTTCATTCTGATTTAGGACAACTTTACATGTGGTAATAGGAAACTGTTATGTTTATTTGACTTATTTTGAAAGCCTTCCCGGCCTAGAATTAAAATATAAAAGAATTATATGCATGTTTCAGTAGCTCTTTCCAGTATAAAGCAACATGTTCCTATAAATACAAAAAAAAGTACCAATTTAATCCTGAACATTTTTGCTTCATTAGTCATGACACCTATAAATTTAAAATATTGCCCATCTGTGGGGAAAAGGCTACTAGGAGCAATGTGGTGCATCACTTAAATCATTATGATTTCTTTTCCGATATGGACAAGGCCGTGCCTCCTTTTTCCAGTGAGAAATGTGTAATGCTAAAAAGAAGGGTATGGCAGGCTTAAACTTAGACTCTAGGTATTAGAGGTTTTGTGAGGCAAGGCTCAGAAATTATCATGATAAACTTTATTTTTTGTGTTTGTTCAGACCCTAAGCGAATCATCATTGTGTAATGTGCACCACCAACATATAAAGGGCTCAGTAACGACATGTCTTTTCATTAGAATCGTGTGAGGTATGTCAAAAAAGGGGACTCCTCCCGCCCAGAAAAGCATAAAGAAAAATATAATAACCACATTTGTGTATGGAGTAAAAAAAATAGAGATGCGGGAGATAGAAAGAAAACCGACTCACCTGAATACTATCATTCACAAGCTTCTCAAAGGCTGAGGAAGATAATTTAGGAATAGAGGCCACAGTATCCGAGATAAATCTTCCAATGTTATTGTCAGGTGCAACACGTCCTTCCTAAATTTAACAAATTAATATGCTATCAATATTAAGTTATAATTAAACAACTTACAGACTATACACATCAAGAAGAGACATGTAAATAGTTCACTCACTACAACATCATCAACATATTTGTAGACATCATCGATCAAAGCCAGTAGTTTCTTCATTGAATCTTCCATTCCTTCCAAATCATTCGGGAGTTTTTCTACTGCTGTTTTCTTAAGCACGTCAACTACAATAAGAGAAGTTTACTTGATTAGACTCAGTTACCATGTATATTCATAAATAAGACGCAGGATAGTGTGCTTCATACTTTCTTTAGAAACAGAGACTCAAATTTCATTATAGGCTCCAGAAGTTTTACATATTAGCCTATTAGGTAAAAATACTGATTGCAGATCACCTCATTTATCATGACTGGGAACAACCATGTAAAAATATGTCTAAGCATCTCATTCTCCCCCCACCTTAAGTTTGACTTTTATATGTGTTCATGCACATCTCTCTCTCTCTCTGTGTGTGTGAGAGAGTGAGAGAAACCAATAAAAAAAAGTTCAAGCAGATACATACATCCTATCCGCTCCGCTTCGACCATCCTTAGATCTAATGGAATTTCCTGAAACTGTGATGCAAGTTGATGCTCTCCGAGAGACAGGTTTACAGACACAAAACCTTTAATAGTAGCATCTCCATTTGTGAACCCTGTATCTACTGTCAAGTGTACAGGATTTGTTGCTTCTCGAGAATAAAACTCGTGAATCAAAGCACTACCACCGGTGACTCCAAATCCTGTTGAAAACCTGTACAATCATAACAGAAATCAGTCAAGCAAGCAATTTTCACCCACTAATCCAACAACAGATAAAGCTATAAAGTACAAACTACATCGTGAAAGATCAAACTACATCAAACATCTACAGAACTATAGAATAAGATAATGTCAAAACAGTTAAGCATCATACAACATATTCTCGAGCAATAACTCAAAACAACTTTTGCAACAGAAGAAACAAGGAAACAAACGTATTCTCGTATTATAGAGTTCAAAACTACCATCCAACAATGACTTCCTTCGGATTAACCTTCTGGTGAGATGCCAACATATTGTGGTGGTAATCAATGTCCAATGCAACCTAAAGCGAAACCGCATTATTAGATAACAAAGAAGCATTATAATACAATATACCCATACATTACCAACTATATCAATACAACATAACCTAAATTTTTCAACAAATTATAAATCCTACATCACGACATAACAGAACAACATTTTCGATACCTAAATTGTAAACGCCTAGTACTTATGCTTAAATTTCAATTAAATTACCTCGAAACAAAATACGAAAAACTCGGGAAAAAAACAGAAGGAAGGGGGAACCTGATCTAGAGATTCGTTATGAGGAACAGCATAAGAGTTACGAATGTCAACAGTGCCATCAGGCAAAACAGAGCCGAGGAGAGTACCGATGACTCGCTCGGCCTGGTCAGGTCTTCTAACAAAGCAATCACATATGTTGAATATCACCAGTGGATGAACTTTGGCCGATAAGCTCGTCGGAGAAGGAGTGAATTGTAACACCGTAAGCTCAGACGCCATGATTAGGGTTGTGTGCGATGCGAATCTGGGAGAGATGAGAGTTGGTTATTGGGGGACGAAAGAGAAGTGTTCTAGGGTTTAGAGGCAGCTATTAGTTACTTTCAGATTTCATGGATACTCCGACTCTATTGTTTTCGGTTTCGGACCCGGTTTTTATATCAATTGTTGTTTTTTCTTTTTACGAATTTTAAATAAATTAATTAAATTTAATAAAATATTAAGTTTAAATCGTTTATATTTAAAATTAAATTATATATTTTGAAATAATTAATATTATTTAATAAATGAATTAATAATGTTTATGCCATGCACGTGAACAATTCATATTTATTCAAAAAATAGAACATAAATTATGAATTATAGGATAAAAAATATTATAGAATTTCAAAACACATCAAAATTTATAGTATGAATTATTCCACTATTATATAAAGATATTGTGTTATTAAATTTATCATAACTTTTTTTTTGTGTTGTAAATTTTTTAAAACATAGTCAAATTAATGGATAATTAATAATATTTATATTAGTGATTCATATACATACATATATATATATATATATCTTATAAAAAATTAATTAAGTTTGAATAAATTCTAATCTATTTTAATTTGGATTCAGATAAAGATTTGATGCGACTTTCGGATACTCACGGACGGATAGATAAAGATTGATTTGATAATGATAGAGGATATTGATTTTTCCGCTAGAATCAAGGAATTTATTTATAACCCTTAGAAAAGTTCAAATATTTTTTATTTCGGTCTAATCCGTTTAAAATCTAAGTACAAATTCTAAAAAAATAAATATTTTAAAATTAAGATTTTAATAAATAATTGAAGATGTATTTATACTACTAATCACATCATGTAGAGAAAATGCCTCCTTTTTTCTAAATACACCAGCACATTTATTTTAACTTGAACAAAATTGTACTCCACGGTCTCTACCTCCCCCTTTCGTTTAGTCTGTTATCAATGTAATACCTTTTAAATATTTAAAATATATTTAATATATTTTAATTTATATAGTATAATTTTTTTAATATATTTACATTTTATAACATTAAATATAAAAATATTATATTATTAACTACATTTATTAATTACTTGTATAGTTGTTCAAATATATATTAGATATCTGTAAAATATTAAAATATTAATATAATAAAATATTTTTAGTTATATATTTTTTTATTATATATTATATAAAAATAATATTTATATAATAATTATTTACTTATAATTTACTTTAGAATATGTGCATATTTATAAAAATATTTTAATATTATTAATATTTTTATTATTTTCATTTGTATTGAATATATGAAATTAAATCAATTATAAAATTTATAATGATTTTATAGCATATATAAGTTATTTGATATAAAATTTTAATTTTATGTGTTTTAATTTCACGTAAATACTCTTTTAATCTATCACAACAATCCTAACGCGACGTTAAATTGGCTAACAGCATCTCCAAAGGTTAGGCTCCCGTTAGCTATAAAGTCTACGTGACAAAATATTATACTTAACACGTGTCATCTTCTAAATGCATACAGGTCATCTCCTATTCAAAGTATATATTTTACTCTATTTTATTTTGTTTATAATTTTAATTTTATTATTTATTTATAACATATGAAATAAAAGTTTAAATTATTTTTTAAATATTTAAAATATATAAGGCATTTTTTAAATTTATAATATATATATATATATATATTTTAATATATTACATGTTTATAAAAATACTAATATAGTATAATATTTTCTTAGTTATATGTTTTATAATATGTAAAAGTAATGTATATTAATATATATATTTTTTAATTTTAAAATATGTACATACGTATAAAAATATTATGATATTATCATTAAATATCTTTATATTAATTATATTTTTATTTTTACTTGTATTGAATAAAAATTATTTTTTTGATTTTTTTATATTTTTTAAGTATAAATAATTAATTACTTTTAAAATATAATTGTTGTAATATAATTATTGGAATTTGAAAATAATAATAAAATTATTTTTTTAATATAGCTATTGACTAGTAAATTTCTTTCCCGTTCAACAAATTTTAAATAATGTCTATTTTATATCATTTTAGCTAACATTAGCGAGATGCGCTAAGGTCCTGGTTATTTACATTTATTTTTTGCCAAGCAATACTAACAAATTTCGGCATTTGATTAGTTATAAATTAAAAAGAACCATACGGTGATAATTAAGAAATAAGTAGCAGGTAAGGGTTTGGTAATTTGCATTATTTGTAATAAAATTCTTGCTTGCAATACATCCACCCACACAAAAACTACAATGATTATAACAAACATTGATTCCACTCTATCTTCCTTTTTAGGCCTGAGTTTGGTCCCAAAAACAGCATCAATATGTTCTGTTGTCACTTTCCCTTAATTGCGATCTTCTCTGGCCTGGATCCCCACACTAATTAACTTCCAAATAGATACAAACATAAATATACAAACAGAAAAATACTAGACAGACTCGTAATCCAGCTTAATTTGGATGCATCAGTGTAGTGATTGGTTCACTTGGACTTGAATGGAATTGCTCTGATCACAACTACATGGTACAATGCTGCGAGTGCTGCTCCGATGAAGGGTCCAACCCAGAAGATCCACTGTCGATCACCAAGATAACATTATCAATCCATTAGATAAACAAATAACAAGTATTACAAACAGTACTTCCATATGCATTTCAATAATAATTGTGAATCTCAACTACAGTAATTAGATTCTTACATGGTCGTGCCATGCGTGATCCTTGTTAAAGACGATGGCTGCACCTAAACTCCTAGCAGGATTAATTCCGGTGCCAGTAATGGGAATAGTGGCCAAGTGTACCAAGAACACCGCGAAGCCAATAGGTAACGGTGCCAAAATCTAATATTCATATACACAACAAGAAATGTCACCCTTACAATTAAAGATTATAAGCAAAATAATTGTACTACAATATGCATCCTAGTGACACATATTTAAGACTTGAATTTCGACTTACAGGGACATGAGAATCTCTAGCGCTGCGCTTGGCATCAGTGGCAGAGAAGACGGTGTAAACAAGCACAAAAGTTCCAACAATCTCAGCACCAAGACCATCACCCTTGGTGTAACCATGAGCAACAACATTAGCACCACCACCTTTATCTGTAAACACTCGTTTTCCCTCAAAGCCTTTCACAACTCCAGCCCCACAGATGGCACCCAAACATTGCATCACCATGTAGTACACAGCCCTGGTTAAAGTCAACTTCCTCCCCAGAAACAAGCCAAATGTTACCGCAGGGTTTATGTGCCCACCTGGAATTCCAATCATCATTCATATAAAAACTTATACATGCAAACGAATTATAGCAAACATTTGTATTGTTAATTTTTTTATAAAATGGACTCGTAAACATAATAAACAAGTTGCTCGGAAATTAATCCCATGAATAAACAAGTGGTTGGCAAAGAAAAATAATAATAAGGAAGTTGAGAATGTACCTGAGATGCCGGCTGTGCAGTAAACAAGGGCAAAGATCATGCCACCAAAAGCCCATGCAATGCCTTGAATACCAACGGAAGCACACTTGTTGGGAGCCTTAGAGACGCCCATGACAGTCAAAACAGTTATGTACAGAAACAGAAAAGTTGCAATGAACTCAGCTATGCCAGCTCGGTAAAAGGACCAGGAGCTGAGCTCGGATGCCTCAAACAACGGTGACGGAGGTGGCTCCTTGTAATCTTTATCTTGGCTCTGAGCAGCTGTTCCAATGGGCTGCCTCTCGTTAAACTTGTTAGCTCCTAGCTTCACATCTTCTTCCTTACCCTCCATTAGTACACTCACTAAGCTTAATTCTTTAGCTCTAATTTACCAAATGGTGTATTTGCTTTTCAGTGAGTTGTAATTAATTTAAAGACACATCACGCATACATGTTGTATTTAAACACATACATTGCAGCTACTGTGGAGAGAGGTTGGAATGATGTGGCGTCAATGTGCGTTATCCAAAGTGGGTGCGACCGACCCGTTAGAATATGTACACAAAAATGGCAGTGCTTGAGCAATTGAGAGCGACGTTGATAGGCTGGTTTGCAAATTTTAAAATGGTGGTGGATGAGGTGGCGAAATCGAGTCCGTTTGTGGTTTGAGCTGATGTTGAGGTCCACCGTCCACTGGAAAAACAATGAGAAAGGATGACAATATATGGGCCAGGGAGGTTAGAGAGTTAGGTTGGATGACATGATTGGGCCAGGTGGCTAACAATAAATGGATGAGTACTCTCATTTTTATTTTTATTTTAATATATAATCTTTGGATAAGAATTTGCTATAGCTACAAAGAGATACCGGGTCCAAAGAGTCTGTTCTGATCAGTCACAATTTAAAAAAAAAAAATTACATTAAAAATATTCGGCATAAACTAGACTTATTTCAGAAAAATAGAATAAAGATTATTTGAAAATAATTAAATACATCTCGAATGAATCCCGGTAAGTATGGTCAATGATGTAACACTATTATGTGCAATGGTGGGATATGCCCCGTGTGTATACATTGGGTTGATCAATCGGTATGTTTTTGGAGTTTTGACCGCATATTTAACCTCTATTTTCTGATGTAAAATTGTTTCATATGCCAATGCCATCACCCTTCTATTTTCAATGCTAGGAGGGTCAGAACGTCTAGATTGGGTGTTTGATCGAGGATCCTAAGGAGCAATACATGCCAGACTTTTATGTAACCTCCATTGTGTGCAGAAAGGCAACATGAATCAATATTTATATGGAGGCTGGTGGTCTGTCTGGTGGATGGCTAGATACAATAGGGTGCTTCGAAGGTGCAACCTAGAGCAACAGGTCTTTTGTGTGGGTGATAATATTCTGGTGTCTTCTATTTATTTTGTTCATTGTCTTGGTTCCTATATCTGCTATTACTGGATCCCCGCATTTGCCATCTCTCTTTAGATCACCAGGAAGTAGGAAATGTGACCATTCTGCAATGTCTTTCCATGTCGCAAATGCAACACCTTGTAGTTAATGTGAAACTGAATTTAACTGGGATCCGTAGCGTAAGCGTTATACGTGGTGTTGAAACTATTGCAAGACGACTCTAGGATCATCTTTTTCCACCCACTTCAAATGCATCATAGCAAAGAGGTTCTGCAGGAATGTTGTTGACTAACAAACCTTCTCAACTAAATGTAAGACCCTGAAATGCCATCTCCTGGGAATTACAGGCTCAAAAAAATTGTATCCGTGTCAGTAAGCAACACTTTCTACATTTTCCCCTCGCCAAATAATTTATAATTGAGAGAACACTCGAGGCAATTTCTCATTCTTCTTGCCAAAGCTGTTAAAAATTAAACTGACAACCAAAATCAAAACTACCAAAACTGAAAATCAAAATTGTGTCTGATAAACCAGATTGTAAACATTACAAACATTTCAAACCAAAATGAGAAATCCTAAAATTTAGAAGTCTCAACAAATATAAATAGTCCGATGATTTGCAAATTATGAAAACAAAGCTTAGTCAAACAAGCTGAAACCCATGTCATCGTCTGATTCTTCAGCAGGCTCTTCTTTCTTCTCTTCAGCAGCGGCAGCAGCAGGGGCGGCACCAGAGTCAGCAGTTGCAGCTGGAGCAACAGCAGCTACAAACTTGCTAGGATCCTGCATATGCAACATAAATAGATGTTATTAAAATGGCTCGTAAAAAAGCTGCCTATTTAGTATAGAATGAATAACAATAAATGGGCAACACATACCGCAAGATACTCCTTTACTTTATCAGCCTGTGGGAACGAGTATTCTGTCTCTAGAGCAATTGCCAACACATTCTTGTAGGCATTAATGAACATATGGGGAGCAGCTGCCAGAGTTGGGTAGGACAAAGCCAATGAAAGGGAAGTGACCATTGAAACACCAACAGCAAACTTGGCAACAAGATCATCTTCAGTCATATCAAGAACCTCTGGACTGAAAACTGTTCCATTGTCATAAACAGACAATACAACAAGACCATATGAAAAGGGCCTGATACCAAGCTTTGCAAGAAGAGCTGCTTCAGATGAACCCACTTTGTCACCCTTTTTAATGAGCTCAACTGGAGTGATAATTTCGACTGTACCCTTGTTAATCTTAGTCGGAATATTGAGCACCTGGATACAACAATAGCACAAAAGTAAAAACCACTGCCCAGAAAGATAAATAGATTTTCCAAGTACATAACAGGTCTATATACCTGGAAGAAGGATGTCTGAGAGGGATCAAGACCAGTGTTCCCTGGTGGCACCACAACGTCAACAGGAGCAACCAAACCAACACGAGCAGGAGCTCCGACCTGACCACAGAGAAATGATACATCGTAGTAAATGAAACATGCAATTTGAAATAACAATCAGTAGCCACAAGAACACAAACTAACAAGTACAGATTTTCTGATTACACTTCTAATTACAGGATATTTTAAGCAAAAATACAAAGACCAGCATATTATAAACATCAGAGTTTAATTATTATATATAAGCTAGAATATGAAATTTGATGTTGAATTAATAGTAGAGAATTCTCTTTAAACGACCAATCAACTGAAAATGTAAGAATTAAACTACATTTGCAAGAAACAATTTGATAAACTGAGCAATCTACCAAAGTACAGAGCTCTAAGATAACATAGTTTCAAAGAAGAAAATACCTCTCAGCCCGACAGAAAGCACCCAATTTCAACAAACACAAAGTTTACTTTGTGTTGGGACAAACAAAAACAACTTTAGTGTTATGATGAAGGATATTCTAAAATCGTTGGGTTATCCAACAAGAGTATACATGGGCATCCATCATGCTCACTTCTCTTATCTACTCATATTAAGATGAAATGAGAGCATATACAGGGTTTGCACTTGTAATTTATCTTCTGAACACGTTCAAGCCAGGGAAATTTTATCCATATTCATTTGGTAAAAATAATATTGCCTTGATATATATGTCAAAAAAATATTTTTCTCAGTAATTCATCCAAAAACAACAAAAAAAACAAACACAAAACACTCTAAATTAGCCACAAGTCTTTCGTAAATCAAAATCTCACACACATCAATACCATCATAAACACAACTTCCAACAAAAAGACAAACAATTAATCACATACAATTCAAACCACTAAAACAAAACTAAGTAATCACATCACATTTAAACCAACATACAAACATACAATATCAATAACATTAAAAAAAAAGTCTATCAAAAACTCACCTTGTACTTGGCAACCTCCTCACTCACTTCCTTCAAATCACCCTTAGTAAAGATCAGCCCAACATTACCCTACATTCAACACCAAAAAAAACATCACAATCTCAACAACCTTTTTTCAAACACATTACAAAACAACATATACACACAAATACTTACAACAAGGAGAGGAATAATGTTAAGAAACGCCTCATTGCCAGTCTTCTCAGCATGAATCCTAACAGACCTCTTCATCATAGTGTTCTTCCCCATCAAGACAACAGAATCACCACGCAAACCCTTTCGAATGTTCTGAAGCTGATTGGACCCCACATTATCAGCAGCAGCAACCAAGATTTGTGTGTACTCATCGAGTAGCTGACACAGCTTTGCGTCATAAGCAATCTTCTTATCGGCTTTCGATGCTTTTGGTGCCATTGAATTACAAGCGAGTGTGTGTGTGTGTGTGTTTATAAACAAACCCTAAAAGTGAATTGAAGAGATGTAAACTAATTGAGGGCCAAGATAAAGCTAGGGCTTTGTCAAGGCGGACAGCTAAAACGCCGTCGCTTTAACCTCTTCTATTCAGTTTCTCAGGTGAGTGGCTTTGGCAGCTTTTGTAAAACCCTAATTGCTATGAGTGCGCTAGTGTTTTGGGGGAATGTTTGTGTTTATTTATACTTTTAAGTTGACCTAATTTGAACGGCTGCGATTCATCCGATGAGTGTCCTGTTTTTATATTTTTTGGGTTTTTTTATATTGGGCTTCATGGGTTGTTTTGATATGTCTGGGCTGCCCTCTTCTTATGGCAAGAACTAAGAAGGCGCATATATCAGTTCATCGATAAAAAAATTGACATAAAAACGGTGTGATTTTTTTTGCTGAAAAGGTTATAAATCATCAGATAAATAACACAATTTTTTAAAAATCTTATGGAATCAAATTTATCGAGGAGTGTCGAATTATAGTTTTCTATTTTAATATTTTTATACCATTTGTAAAACGTTTAGCAAACAAGTCTACCATTGCATAGCAAGGTGAACTGTTAACTGTTCTTAATGTGATGCTTAGGTAATTAAACGAAAGCTTTTTGTCTAAATTTCATTTTTTATAGTATTTATTTATTTATATAATGAATAAGATACTCTTATTATTTTTACATAATTAATGATTATAATTTAGGGGTTAATGTTGCTGAGATTATCGAACATAACTTTTCCGAGATTAAAAAAAATATCATATAAATATACGAGAGTGTTATTATAATTACACGGGATTGTATACAATTACAAAAATACTCACACTCGTTGTTCTAAAAATAGGTGATTAATCACGATTAATCACCGATCAGTCCATATTCGGTATCTCGCTATAATCATTCCGATTAATATCTGATTCATCCGATTAATCTATGTTTCGTGTTTTCACCGACTAAGTTCGATTTTCGCTTTTTACAACACTGACCACACTAAAAAATATTTGCAACTTATGTAATTTTTCTGAGATAATCTCAGTAATTTTATTTTCTATAATTTAATAAATATTTTTTTAATTTAATTATATATAAGTAAAATCAAAAATACCTTTCGTGTATTCTCCATTACGATATTAGTATTAATGTTCACAATATCACTCATTCTATTTTTAATTGTTTAGATAATTTTAACCCAAATATTTCTAAAATATTCGCTTACTTCATCTATCAATAAATTCATTTATCAATAAAGAGTTATATGGATTTTTTTTAAACAAAGAATACTAAAATTTCAATTAAAAAAAATAAAAATAGCATATGTACTTATTGTCTAATAAAATATACGTTACAAATTTACTATATAAGATAAGATATATAAGATTCGCCTTTATGTAAAAATTAAATATATACTTATTATAGTATAGTTTACAGGTGCGGGATCAGAATCAAGAGAAAATAAAATTTGTTTTTTGAAAAACTTTTTGAATTGGATGTAAAATTTAATTTTTTTAATCGTATCTCCACCTGTAATAGTGTTTATAAATAATTTTTCTGTGTAATCCACGATTTTGGTTCTGAAACTTTGTATCTAAGAAAACTTTCAAGATTAAAAGGAATTCTCTTTATATCTTTGAAAGAGATCTTATGGCAGGAAGAAGAGTAATCAAAATTTTTAGTTTATGTTTATTAATTTATAATGTTTTATTTTACGTGTCTAAACTTATGTGGTGATTTTTGCAGGTTGGTCAATGAAGAAGGGATGCTGCGTTGGATACAATGCGTATATTTGGGTTCGAAGATAGTTTGGTAAGAAAAACACTCAACGAGTTACTCCATGTTCATTTATTAACCGTTTGATTAAACAATTTTAATATTTATAGATGTAATTAGAGCCGGTCATGAGGACAAAAAATTCAAGTCATCACATGAAGCATTTATCATTTGGGGGAGTTTTTTTATAAAAAAAATCTAGGGAATGTCTTAGAAATGAAAGGCAAAATTAACTTTTATAAATCATAATTTTATTTCTGATGATAATGTTATACATTGAACTTTTTGAGTAGTATAAAAGATTGTTATTTCATGGCAACAATTGCTTATAGAATAGTGTTAACTATTCTGGTTATAGTGATTTTTGCACAACAAAATTTTTCAAAATTGAAGCATCTTTGTTGTATTATTACATGTGAACGTTTGAATGTGTTGGCTATATTATCAATCAAAAAAAGAATGCAAGCAAATTTTAGTTTTAAAGGATTGATTAATGATTTTACTAGTAAAAATGTAAGAAAAATAAATTTTTAGTCATAAAAGTGTAATATCTAATAGGCGAATTTTTAAAGGGCAAATTTTTTAAGGTGATACGAGGCATCTTAAAATTTAGGGCTGGTCTTTGATATTATTGAATTTCCGATTGAAGATGAATCCAAAACACATTATTTTGAATGTATGCTTGATTGTATTATTTATTGATGCGCTTTTTAATATGATATATTTTATCATATAAAGAGGGTTAGAAATGCACTCTTTGAATTCACTTATTTTTCATATTGGTATAATTTGATCTTATCATTTTAAAAGATATCAATAGTTAAATTCAAAAGTATTATGTACCAATATGTGAGTTTAATATTTTTTGATATTGTATATCATTAAGGGGCTGTTTGGTTCATAGGGTGATATCGGAGTCGGAATCAGGGTTAAGGTGACATGAGTATCAAGTATGATTCTTGATATCAAGTGTTTGGTCGAATGATGTAATGAATTTATTAATTTAATATATTTTTTAATGAGTAAAAAATTATAAGTAGTTGATATGAAACACAAATTATTATTATTTCTCAAATATTAAACAATCTCATTATAAAACTTTTATTTCAATAATTAACATGTAATTTTATAAATAAAAATAAAAATAACAAATTTTAATTTGATTCTCCATACCCATGACTCATACCCAACTTCTCCTAAGGTATCAAAAACTCATATATTATGGATTTGAATTATGAGTTATAAAATTTTAAATTTTAAATCAAACATCATGTATGAATTTAAAATGAATAAAACTCAATACCTGATACTTGGATACCAAACGACTACGTGGAGTGTATAGATGCTGAAGTTCCTATGTTGGTTTATTTTTTGAATCAGGTCTATGGTAAAGATAATTGGGCCTTCATTGAAACGGACTGTTACAAGGTTTTGCTTGAGTCTATTTTAAAGGAAGTTAAAAATGATGAATGTTCATCAAATCAGGTGATCTCTTTCTTTCTTATTCTTTTGGACATACTTTTTGTCACCAGCTTTTTTTTTATATAAATTTAATATATTTTTTTATTATTATAATTAAAGAAAAATAATTGTTTTTTTTATCAATCATCATATCTTTCAAGGGAAGAAAACTGAGTAGATGTTTAGATATTTAATGTATGTTCAGCTTAGTAAATCAATTTGATAGTATTTTATTGTACTCGCCTATATATCTCGTATAAAGTCCGGTGAGTTTTTACTAATTTATTGTTTTAATTTTTTAATTTGTATGTATTTTTATTATTTGTAGAATCCAATTTGAATTATTATTGTTGAAGAATTTTAAAATACATGTATACGAGGATGTTTAATTTTATTTAATATTATATATGATTATATTTTTAATAATATGGATTAATTTTAAATATCTGTATTTTAAGGTTTTATGTTTTTTAATTTTCATTTAATAACTTTTTTTTATTTCTGTTTAATGTCATGTATGATTATATACATATTGCCATTACAATGATATTCTACAAGTAATTGTTTTTTTTTGAATAAAACACTTCCTTTTCAGGCTAATAGGTCAATGCCTGAAACTCGCGTTGATGATAGTCGAGTCAACCAAAACGCTGACATTCCGAGACGTGAACGATTTCATGGATGGATCTGCGATAATGAGGATGATGAGTCGACTGTGTCAGCTCGCAGAGATCAAACTGAGTAAATTCTACAATGTCATTACTCTTGGATCAATTTGAAGCTGATTCGAATTAATTTCATAATTTTCAATATTTAAGTAAGACGAATGGTGTTATGTAATTTGGATTTGTTATTGCAAGTTTGCAACGCATAAGCGGTGGTGAATTGTGATGGTCAAATTTGCACTTCTATTTTATGATACCGTTTAATAATGGGGCAGATTTGATTGTATTTCAACTTGTTGTCGTTAATCATTTAGGTCCGTTCACGCAGTAACAACAGAAAATTTTAAAAGCTATTCTCGAAAATCGATTTTAGCCTAAAAGCTATGGTCAGAGAAAACATATCTCCATACTTTAAAAAAAAACTGTTTTTCAGTTTTTGCAGAAAACTGCAATTTTCAACATCAAACCTCTCCAAAAATATTAATCTTTTATATTTTATGTCAAAATATGTCTAAATCAAAAAAATTTACCAAACAATCATTAAAATTTTCCACCAACACTTTTTCTCACAGCAATCCCAAATAGAGATAATTTCAGTTTTACTGGTTTTGATTTTAACTTTAATAATTTTTTCCTGAACAATACGATTACATATCTAAGGTTATAAAAACTTTATATACCAGAGTTGTTAATACCATAGTTCCAGGTTGATGAGGTATATGATTTATCGTCATGGTTAGCTCGAGTTCTGAAGGACATCAATCAAGATAAACGAGCAGAAGTTGCCACTACTGGCTGGGCAATATGTAGAGTTCGTAACAATTTAGTGTGGAATCGGAAAAGAACGCAAGTGAACAAAGCAGTACCTTTTACAATGGAGATATGCCCAAGCTCACTCTAATAGCGCTCTTCTTCAAACCTTGAAGAAAGGAGATGGAGCTACGTCTTGGGTTAGGCCACAGGAGAATACAATAAAGGTGACAGTTGATGCAGCAGTGTTCAAAGAGCGGGCGGAGTACGGTATAGGAATGGAACAGTTTCTTATCGAGGGTTGGTATCTCCAGAATTTGCAGAGGCCATGGCAGTGAAAGAAGTCTTGAGTTGGCTTAAGCAAAAGAGTTGGCCAAAGGTGGATATGGAGTCTGATTGCCTAGCTGTTAAACAGGCAATTAGAAGTCGAGTGCCAATGTTATCTCCGTTCGGGCAGATCATTGAGGAATGCCGTCGAGATATCCAGTTTCCCAACAAAATTTCTTTGTATTTTATTAAACGATCTGCTAATCTGTTTACCCATGAGTTTGCTCGGGTATCATATAAATTCCCAAATCGATAATTTGATAGGAGTAATGTTCCTATTGATTTGGAAGATTGTATTGGGATGGAGTTAATAAGTGAATAATAACCTCCCCTTTTCGTCAAAAAAAAACTTTATATACAAAAATTAATAATAATTTTACGAATTTAAAGTTTACTTTCTATATTTAAAATTATACTTTCAACGATTTGTGTAAAACTTTGATATAATACGAGGTCATCAACCTTACATATTAAAGTACGTTCAACTAGTCACTGTCATTAGTTCAAAAAAAAAAAAAAAACTAGTCACTGTCATATGCCAACTATTTTGAAAGTGTTATTTTTGTTAAAATTTTTTAAAATTTTTTGTCATTATTTCGAATACAAACATACTTTCTCCATTTTAAAATATATGTATTTTTAATTTTTTACACGTATTCGAAGGTATATAAAAAAGAGTATCATTGTTTGAGTGTACTCTATTATAAGCGTCGTTTGATTTTCCGGACAGAGAACAATGGCACCAAGAAGACATTCAAGAGTAATCAAACTCCACATTTCTTTGTTTTTTCTTTCTAGTACTTCTCATTTACCCAAGCCCATTTTTTTTTTTCGTGTAAAAGTTGAGTGATTATTTTTTTACAGGTTGGTAATACTAGAAGGGATGCTGCATTGGATGCCATGCGTGTATTTGGGTTTGATGACGCTTTGATCAGAAAAACACTTAATGACCTACTCAAGGTTCTTCTCGCTTGCTCTTCATTCAATTTTTTTTAATCTTGTTTAGTGATTATGGATAAAATAATTGATTTTGCTTAGCAAACAAATAAATAAAAATGATTGATTTTGCTGTGTAGAAAGGACATGTGGCACATTTTGTTGATTTTTACTGTACTGTTTATAGAAGCAATCTTTAGGATAGTTGATTTTGCTGTCTAGAATGGGCTCGCGGCGCAGTTGGTTGGATTCTTGCTTTATTGGTTTTAGTGTTTATGAATGCGATTTTTAATGTAGTTGATTTTGCTGTCCAGAAAGGGCTGGTGGCCGCGCTTTTTGTTAATCGCTTGCTTGATTGAGTTTTAGTATCTAAAGATGTCATCTTTGGCATTTATAGATGTTGGTTTGGTTTTTTGAATTAGGTTTATGGTAAAGATGGTTGGGCTTTTATTGAGACAGATTGTTACAAGGTCTTGACTGAGGCAATTCTGGACACCCAGAAAGAGCTTGAGCAGGGCCATGGAAATCTTATCGAGAACCAGCCTCAACAGGATAATGATAATCTCATTGAAACTCAGCCTGATCAGGAAAATTTCACAGAAGTTCTGCCTGACCTCCTGATAAATGACCATCCACATATAGATGAATTACAAGATCAGGATGAAATTACACTACAGATCGACGACTCAGAGGTTGCTTATGGAGATTGTGCACAGGAAGTGTCGGAGCAAATGGTGCAAGCTGAAGAAGTACAATTCTCTGTAAAAAAATGTTCAGAACGCCAGGTTATCTCATTCTCTGATCTCATTCTCTAATCTCTCTTGGTTTTGTTGACACTAATTTGTAAGAAATTGTTTGTCCGAAGTTTGATATATTTGTCATTATTAGCATAAGAATGGAACAATGTGCTTCCTCTTTGATTTCAAGTAAAGGAAGCCACTCAGATGTTTAGACATTTGATGTACTACATTGTTGCTATAGCTTTGACCTGGATGATAAATTTTATTGAAGTACAGAATTTTGCCTAAAATGAGACTAACTGACAAATGGAGCAGTTTTAAAAGGTGGCTTTTTCCTAATAGCACATCTGGTCAATCATAAAAGTAATTTTCCCATGTTTAATTAGTTCTATGAAATTATATTGGTCGAATAGGTGTTTAGGTTCTGTTGGTCATCAATTTGTAGTAGTCCATTGGTGCTGTAGAGGCACGGTGAGGCTTCAGTCTACACCATATGGCAAGGGATTATGTGTTTTTAACGTAGTGTAGCTACTTTGTTGTGTTGTCTTAAGGTGCTGGCTGCAAGGCTTACATGTGGATTATCTGTGGGATCTGAAAATTGTCATTGTTCACTGAAAATTGATATATAATCTGAAGCTAACTTTATTCTCCCAATTTTATAGGTTCCTGTAAATTTTCCTTCAATTTTGGTTGATAACTCGGATATTTCTGAAAATATATCCTGGATTAGACTTTATCATATTGTTTTTGGTTTTTTCAAGTCATATTGTTTAGCCAAGGCATAAAATTTGGTATTTAAAGATTGCTTGTTCAAATTGTATTTATCCTATGCTTGATTTAAATCGTGGCTGTGCTAAATTCATCTCACATCTCTAGTTTTTATGTCCAGCAGCAGGGTACCTCGTAGCTGATATATAGAAACTCAAAATCTATAACATATACAATGAATAATTTCATTTTTCCCGTTCACTCTTGTTTTTTACTTGTTTGTTTCAAAGGATTGTTTTTTAGTGTGTTACTTGTGTGTTATTTTTGCTCTATCCCAAAACAGATGATGCTTTGCCTTTGTCATATACAAGGAGAAGGGGCATCTTATTTTAAATTGAGGTAGAGTATTGTAGAAAAGAGATGTAAGAACTTACTTTTGATCATATCTGGTGGTAGAGCCAAAAACATAAATATGGGGGACTAAAACACAATGCCTCAAAACATTATGTTTGCGAGTGTATCACGTGAAATTAACTGAGTCTTCAAATTCAATTTCTTTAGTGAAAGTAACTTGTTTTTATCCTTAAAGGGTAAGGGAGCCACCCTATGCCAGGGGTGACTCTGCGCTTCCCCCAAATCACATGGTTCGTTCAACCTTTTGGGAGTAGAGGCTTTTATTAATTATTCTGAATTTAGCTAGCATTCCAAGCTTTTCTTCTGGACTAAAGAACTTGTATACTTGTTTAGTTGTTTTGTTATCGCTACAGCTGTGCTTGAAGTCTATGAATATTAACTTATGCATTGTTATATGGTGATTGATTTAGTGACTGAATAAGAACGAGTCGTGCATTCTCTATGATTTCTGTTGGAATATTGATGCACATCACAATAATAAAACCAACTGAAGAAATTTAATTCCATAGTCTACTATTCATGTAAAGCAAACATGCCACAAGTTTCTTTGCTTTATTCCTTGCCCTAAAACACTTTCTGTTACCGTCAAATATTACACCAACACAAATGCCTCATTATGAAGAAGTATTAATAACATATTACGATTAGTATAATGTTCTACAAGTAATTGTTATAATAAAATACTTCCTCTTCAGGCCATCAATCCAATGTGTGAAACACTTGCAGCTGATGATAGTGACAACCGAGGTGCTGACATGCCGAGGCGTAAACCATGCTTTGGATGGATTAGTGATGAGGAAGGTGACTATTTCATTTTGAAACGATCAAACCAATGACTTCCGCTATCATTACAAACTTAAATCAATAGATGGTTGTTTTTGGTGTTGTACCAAATGATTACATATTTACTAAATTATATCTGTAAGATTATAGAACAAAATGTACTCATCTATCTGTGCTAAGGATTTGTTCGTTTGGGTATGTTTTGTTTAGCCGCCTATCATAGTTTGCTTGTTTTATATTCGCGGACAGTTCTTTATGAATGGCCTATAGTGGTCAATTTAATGTGATAAGAGAGACAATCTAAAATTAATACAGTGACTTCTATAAATTGGCAATTTGAGTGCCTTTGCTTCTGGCTGTCTGCACAGCTCTGATTAGAATTGTAATTTTTTTATTGACTTAAGCATTAATTCAATGTCGTGAAGTTAATATAATCAATCTAATTGCATAGTTCACCAATCTGTTTCGTGTTTTTCTTGCTGATATTGTGGTGTTCTGTCACTAATCAAGGCATTTATGAACCTTTGCTGCCAATGAAGATACGTGAAGAAGCAAAACCAGGTTTGCATAGTTTGAAGAACTGATATCATATATGTAATAACTTCATTTTTGGTGCTAAAATAAAGAGACTGTTTGTTAGAAAGTAGTGCTGCAAGAATGAATACAAGCATACTACCACATTAAACTCTGCAGGGGAATACATCCAGGGTATGTTTCTCTTGTTTATCAGGTAATATAAACTGATACCCTGTATCGTACTGTAATAAACTTGATTATCAAATTAAACGAAAGAGTAATATAAGTTGAGAAAGATGGAGGAATCAACAAGCCATAAAATAATCAGGTTTCTCATCATATCGGGTTTAAAGAAATCTTGACACAAACCTCAAAACCAGAGAATGAGATTTAGTACATCAGTTTTTTCTAGTAGTATGGACCAAGTAAACTTTGTTTTTGCCGACCAGCACCCATCACAATCGAGGCAGAGAAAGAAGGTTTTTTAGTAATGCTTTCTAAAGTATATCATATAAATTGCAGCATAAAAGATATGGATAGAACTTCAAACATTTTTTCTTCTGCTTGGAAGCGTAAAAAAATTTTAACTATTAAAAAAAAATCCAAGCTTAGGATTTCATAAAGATGAAGGTATTGTGATAGAGGCCACTGTTAGCTGTGATTAGTCCAGCTTAGAAGATACAGTAAGAAAAAGATCAGATATAAAAAGTGATCTGTCAGTCATGCGACAAACAGAAGGGTATGGATTCCAGCAATATTATTTCACCACTAGTTTCAGTCCTATTTTTGCTGCTGGTGCTTCTATTTCTGGACAATCTGTCAGTCAAAAGAACAATCAAGAACAGCCTAACATACAATAATGAAGTGTGCTTATGGTATTTAAGGAAGCATACAACTTCATCTAGCAAGCAAAAGGGCAAACTTCGAAAACATGCTGCTCAAAGCAGTGCATCACCTTTCCAATGTAAGTTACTTCTAGAGAGCTGTCTATAGATAAGAATTGACTAGTACTATTTGTAGGCTGTAGCTATGCTAAGAATACTTATACTGCAGTATGGTGTTGCACTTTACATTTTATGTTTATTTAACACAAGTCTGTGTAATGTGAGCATCAATGGAGGATCTTCCTTTCTTAATATGTCAATATATTTGGCTTCATGTTTGAGAAGTCAAATGAATTACCACACAAGGCTTTCTCGGTTTCTCCAACCCAAAGTCACCAAGTTTGTTAGTGTCAGAGTTGATTATTTCATCAATAATATTAAAACAAAACATGAGTTGTTCCGCTACGTGGTACAAATACATGCCAACATGGAACGTTATCTCTCACATGAATCAGGTATACCAAGTACATGCCTACATGGAACGTTATTCTCTCACATTAATCAGGTATACAAGACGATTTGAAGATCCCGTTAATAATTATTCCCTCTGTCTCTTTTTACACTACATGTACATTTTAAAAAAATTAAGTATATTAAAAAAATATTAGTTAAAAAAATTATCAATTAGTCTACTTCTCCATGTTAAGAATTACAACATGATAATATAATATACATATGATGACACTAAAAATTTCAGTCTCCGTCACTGTCGTCAGTCATGCTCCATAGTTTTTTTTTCACTCCCGAGAATGTTACAATAATTGTTAAACTTGCTGCTGGACTGAACACCAGGCGACCTACTAATCCCGACTAAGCAATCCAAAAAGTATGCTGATAGGCACTCAAAAAGCTTATGCAAGTTGCGGAGATATGCAGCATAGGTTCATTTCGTGTGTAGCTGTGTACTCGAAAAATGACTAACAAATAAACACAACAAAACTGAAAAAACTGGAACCTTGTAAGTTGTAACTGCGGTTTGAATTGTTATCTACTCTAGAGAATGAATATTAGTACAAAATGTATGTGTATACATTATAATATACAGGGAAAGTCTTGAAAATATAACTTAATTTACTAACATAATCAGAGCTATTTGGTTAACCGGTTTTTAGTTCCAGCAGAAGCCCAACACACACCCTAACCTGGACGTGAGAAAATATTAAATTGCTTTTTGGTGAGTCTGATCAAATTTTTTCTTTTAACTTTATATTATTATTTTTTAAATTTTATTAAAATATTTAGATTTTTGATCGAGATTTTATTTATTTTTATAAAAAAATTGTATAAATTTCAAGTTTATTTGGACTTTGATCCGGATTTTTCAGAAATTTTAGATATAATTGGGATCGAATTAGACTTTTATTCATATCAAATTGGCCTTTGAAACGAATTAATTTACACTTTTTTTTATTATACTGAAGTTCAAATTTCTTTTTATATTCTGACCTTAACGAATATTCATAAAAAATATATGATTTGTTTAAACTCGGAGCAAATCAAATTTGCACATTATAATTTTCCAAATTAATTTTTTTTAATTAAATTTTAATTTTTTTTTTTGAATTTTTATACTTTTCCCAAAAAATTAGCAACGCGCTAAATTGTTTTAGTTCGTTGTTGGAGACTGGTAATAAAAAAAACCAGCATCATCTACAAGTGCTAATTAAAATGAGAATTAAAAGTTTTTCGGTCTTTTAACCAACTTGATACTATTTAATTCTCTCCGACATATCAATTGTTCTTATATCAAAATTATGCAGATGTTTATATATGTTCTATCAACTTATAAATATTTTATTATTAACAATTATTACTGATACAAAACCTATTACTAAAACTGGAGATGCTAATTGCTAATTAACAAAAGTTCATTTTTATAAACAGCGTACTTCGAGAAAAAGATTAGTTCATTCATGAAAAATATGACAAGCTATCATGATGAAACATACAAATTCATGCAAATTAAAATGTTTTACTTTCTACCATAATTCACGTGACTAGTTTCGATCATTCCAATCTATTAATTTAATGCTGCAAAACAGTAAATTATTTTTGTCGATTACAACAATTTAACGTGTTACATTTTATTAACGAAAATTTGTTAACACGAAGATTCACCTTGTATTTCAAATACTCTATCACAATTCACAATAATCAACCTCGAAAAAAGAAACGGAATTGAGTGAGTTTCATACCCGGACTTCATCTTGACACCCAAACTATTTAACAGAACAAAAGGGTAACCGAGGAAAATCACACTATTTATCATACTCTCTAAATGATAGTACAAGGGAAACCAGTCAAACCGCAAACTGAACATCACAGTTGTAGACACCTAAAACAAGTCAAGATACTAAAAGAAATAACACTTCTGTTTGTGTATTTGATCTCACTGAATATTTAAAAGCTTGATCGTCTATACAAACATCTATAGATACATTTTCAAGCAATCATATATCACCAATAATATAGAATCTTAAATATATAAATCTCATATACCAAATGTCAAAACCTATATATTTACCATTATCTGCTACTGTTATTCGCCATACTAACAAAAATATCTCATCATGTATTCAATTTACTGAAAATTGAAGAACTTGACTGTCAACATGAGGATTCAATTCATCCACAAATACATGTGAATACTGAAAATTTAAGAAATTGACTGTCAATATGAGGATTCATTACATCCAGAAATATATTTTCAAGTGATTAAATAATAGCAACATTCTAGAATTCAATTGTTTAAATTGGACATAATATTATATTCTGTTTAACAAATGTCAAAACCTAAAAATTTACCATTCCCTTCTACAGTTAAAAATAATATCATAATCTGTTTAATAAATCTCCCCATACATAACATGAAAATGTAATCATATTGTCAACAGAGTGATCCAAACACTAACTAGCAATGTAGCTGTCAAAGTGTCACAATAGAAACATTCAACATTATATAGACCAAATGCGACAATCAAAGTTAAAAAATAGTTGCATCAATTTAATATATGCAACTTAGTTATAATTCATATTTTAAACTGTTATACTTTTATAAACATACAAGGGACAACTTGAAATAGCATATATACATCTTGCGAAACATCCACAATATTTTCATATTTAAGCTTCTAATTTCACTATTTCAGCTATCAGACTCCGAAAATTTATGGACAAGATGTTGACTAAACAATGGACGGCCTGGTAAGCAATCCATGAAGTGTGCTTTTTAAAACCTTATACATGCTGCACAGATTCTATAACCTTCATAAATATACAATTACATGAGGTATCATGTAGCGTGTTTTACCTTGAGAAATGAAGAAACTTAGTGTGGGACAATGATCAGATGAACACCTTCCCAGATAACATAGATAAAAATGGAATCCTAAGTTTTACCAGATTATATAAATCATCCCCTAAAAGAAGAAAAGCAGACAAAACCATAGAGTTTGATAATTTATGACTTCACATGGGGCTCGAAGCATTATCTATTTGTAGGATTGAATTAGTTCCGTAACCAAACTTAATGTTGACACCCCAAACTATCATCTGGTTTATAGAATAACTTCATCAATACAGATAGGTAACTAAGACATACTTGATACTACTCATACTGTCTGCAAACTGGACATGACATGTGTAGATGCAAAAACAAGCAAGTTGCTATCAGAAATAAATTTAACACTTATACTGATCTTACTAGAAATTTAAGCACTTGACTCACAACCGAAGGATTCAATTCTAGCAAATACGAGAAACAACTACAACACATCTTCAAATAATTATACAATTTCAACAATCTGAGCGCCAAAACCTATATCTTTTACCATATCTTGCTACAGTTATCCACAATTTCATGATCCATTCCATAAACCTCCCATACGGAACATAAAAAAGATGTATCATCTATCCAATCTAAAATATTTAATAAAATTAGAGCGATCGAATCACCAATTATAGCAATATCAAACATTAATTTACAATAAATATCATAAAAAAATATTTTAATATCTGCATTGCCAATTTAGAATCCCACTATATAATAATTTCACACACACAACAGGCAAAAAACAGAAAATTGAGATTAAAAAAGTATACCTAAATCCAAAACTCCGAAAAATCTGGCTGGAATCAAGTATGATCATGCTCATAATCAACAACAGATCTGGAATGCTGAACAATCGAGCGTCCAATCGAACTAATCCAATCCTCCTTATCCTTATCCGAGTCAGCAACAAAATACATAGTCTCTGATTTAGTAGACAGCTGAAAAGCAAACTCTTTGTGAATCACGTCTTCAGCGCCTTTCACGGTCAGGCACGTGGCCACAGGAATAACGCCACGTGGCACGGAGCCACGACTGATCACGGAGTCTTTGAACCAGAAAAGCTTGCCTTGTTTGAGTACGAACCAACGGCGACGCCAGGTTTTTATGTACTCGCCTTGTTTTGTCAGCCAGCCGGTGCGTTCGGGGTGGGACCAGAATTCGATGCCGTCGTAGTCGGCGGAGGCTTGGGCGGCACCGGTGACGGATTGCCAGAGGCTTAACATGGTAGAGTAAGGGCAGTGATGGAACTAGGAATAGATTACAAATGATTGTGACAGAGAAATTAATGAATACACATATAGATGTTATCTTCGAGATTGTTGTATTAATTTACTTTTTTAAATAATATTCTTTTGAAAAATTCGAAACTATAAATATTTCAATTTTTTACAGCGAATAAAATAAAAAAACAACAATGGTCAAAAAAAATTCTAAGAAAATAAGTAAAATAATAAAAGATGTATGGATAAGTTTTCTTTTCTTTTTATTTTTGATCTATAATTAAAACAAATACATGATTAACTATTTTGACTATTATTTCCGGAACTTCTCGCTAAGAACAAGAACATCTTCAATGGTGTTTGCTAAAATGCTTACCTAAAATTTATCGAATCTGTAAGGTAATGTGCTTCAATGGGATTGACTATAATGATTAAATTTATATATACACACATATTATCTATAATATTTGCATGTAGGATTTTTTAGCTAAGAGTTTCTCTCATTGGAGATGCTCTAAGATAATACATTATATTGACCCTATTTGTCAATTAGTTTTTAGTAAGGGGTATTCGTGGATTGAATTAATTATTTTGACTATTTAATTAAATTAACTGTTTTGACTAAAATTGTTTGGTAAATAACCCTTGAATTAGTTGTCTCTTAAAAATTAATTTATTGAATCCAAACTGTTATTTCAATCTGATACCTATCAAATAGTAATATTAAAAAATTTATCTGATCAAAACTTTGACTTGACTCAAATCTTTAATTAAATTTTTTATGAAATCTTAACTTTCAAACAGAACCTATAATACACTTAAAAGGCTAATTTGAATTTATTAGAGGTTGGATGGCCGATCATTTTTATTTAATACTAATAACATATCAATTTGTTTAGATAAAATTTATAAAATAAACAAATTTATGGAATATTTTAAATTTAAATTATTTGACGTAAGAATGTACCATATACCTTTTATTCCTGTCCAAATCAAATTCAAATTAAATTTTAATTAATAAAATTGAAAATTAATAAAGAAATTCAAATTTTATTCGGAAGATCTAGGAATCTTATACTATAGTGAATTTGCAAGTAAAATAAAATAATATTTGGTTCACTTCGATATGTCAATAATTTATACATTTCTTCCACCAACCTCACAAAAATAACAAACGAAGTGGCAAGGGCAACCATTATAATTAATTTTACTATATTAATGAGATACAAGGAATAACCTATACATTTCATAAACACAAATCATTCTTAAGAGCATCAGGTGTATCATCATGAAATTCATTAACCCCGGCAACAAACAAGCTCACGAAAAAAACAAGCTCACGAAAAAAACAAGCTCATGCAAGTTGAGACGCTTTTTTTTTTAAATCACAAATTACATAAAAATTACATGATCACCGGTGATTATTCCACTTTTATCATGTTTTCGGGCTGTTTTACAAGAAAATACTTATCATAAAAATGCAAAAATATATCACATTATCGTGGCAATTACTTGCACGGATTATCTCCAATCTTGGTATGTTACACGTACCAAACGACAAAAACCGAAAATAAACTATAGTTGATCACAAAAATCACCTCCGAAGGTTCTGAGATCGAAACTTCAATCAACTACTCTAGTTCATCAAGAGCATCTTCAATGGGACACTAAAATATTAAAATAGTGTCATTTTGACACTGTTTTAGTATAAAACCAACTCCAATGGGACATTAAAATAGTGTCAAGATGACACTAAATAATTAGAGTGACATCAAATTTGGTGACAAACATATATTTTGTGTAATTTGACACCAAATTTGGCGTTTTTCAAAATTTCAACTATACCATCATATTTGTTAACAAAAAACAAATTCATTTGTTTTAAGTCCCAAAACTCAATTCTTTATTATTTTAATAAGTAAAAGATTTCTTATTGTATAGAATATAGTGTAAAAAATTTCTTATAGTGTAGGATATATTATAACTCCTGTTAGAATTAATTTTGTAAATTATGTAATTTTAACACTAAAATAGGATAAAACTAAAATAGTATAAAAGTAACACATCAACGCCAAACAACTAGCCTCTACAAAAACAAAGATGCATGCAAACAAGTGGTCCAGCATTTAGCCACAATTTGAAAGTTGACAACGCCACTTATGTGAACAGCATAAGTTGTCTAGACTAAAAGCCTAAGTTGTCTAGACTAACTTGTAGAATGTTTTGGACTTTCGAGCATTTGAAGCAATAAAGATAGTGCACAAAATAGAACTGCATCTCCAGAATTTAAGGTTTCTTCAACTTTTTGCGAAGAGTCTCTTATTTCTGAAAAGCAGGCAGTTAATACTTGAGAGGATTAAAAATACCAGGACTTAAATGTCTGATTGATAAAACGGTTTCTCTAATGTGTGCCCATATTGGTTCTAATTTATTAATGATAATGAACCCCCTGTATGCACAAAAAATCCAATCAACATTCTCTTAGTACAAAGGTTACAGCTGATAAGTGATTAGTGTGTGCCCGACCCTTGATAAAAAATCTCCCATGACATTCTCTTAGTACAAAGGTTACAGCTGATGAAGTTAATCATCTAACATTACATGAAATCATGTGGAAATACAAGCGACATGTCCTGTCAGTCCTTCCTAATTATTACAGATCCCTATAATGCCAATAGACAACAACACCAATTATAAATGGATCAACGAACTAGTTTCTAATTTAATATTATGGAACCATCACCTCTCCCCTACACTGGCAGGGGATGGAACACCCCTTTCACCGTTAATATCGCCATCTAACTCACTTGCATCCGCACAAAAAGCATTGTTGTTGACACTCACTTCAGAACTTGCATTACTGCTTGTTGCAAGAGGCGAGTCTAAAACACTACCTGTTCTGCTTCTTGGTGCAGGCCCTGATCTCACACTATACATGGAGGAAGCAGGAATATTCGTCATTAATGGTCGTAGATTTCCGGGAATGTTCCGCCTTATATCCTGCTCCATAGAGGATCAAAAGATATAATATTAACAAGTATTTACCAGATGATTTGCATGTGTGTGTGGGGGAGGGAGGGAGAGAGAGATAGGGAGGGAGGGAGGGAGAGAGAGAGAGAGAGGGAGAGAGGGAGAGAGAGGAGGGAGTGGAAGAACTGTACCATATGCCGTATAGCCATGTCCATGGACTTCTTAGAGAAATTTCTTCCAAATCTCGAGCTGTCTGGAGATGAAGATTTGTCAGATAAGTTACTACGAGGTGAGTGTTTGTCATCATGCCTAGGCGGTGCCAATTTACGCATGTTTATAACCCGCTCAACCATCTTAGTTCCATACATAACAGGACTCACATTGTCGTGAGCTTTAGCATACGCACGATTTAAAGCAGGAACAGAGCTTCCACTGTTATGATTAATGCCATTAGGAAGGCGTCCTCTTGACGGCGAACATGATTGCCGTCTAATCCTTCCATTGGGAGCAGGATCAATTGATGATGACCGAACACTTGGCGCACCTGGCCTGCCCCTAGTAGCTGAAGTAGGGCGATCAGAAAGTGAAGTCCGTAAATTTGGTGGCACGTCATGGGAGAAACCAGGCATGTCCAACGGATTCCATGGTCTTGGTTTCACTGTAGGGGAGCTAGCACGTGGAGGTGCCGAATTTCTTATCATATTAGAAGCTGCCTTGGTAACTGAAGATGGAGATTTAACTGGAGGAGCAGATGCAGTTGATGTGGCTGACAGAGTAGTTGGTCTACGAGTTGGTGTCGCAGCCCTGGACGTGGGTTTGGACACAGGTGCAGCAGGTCTAGTAGGTGTTGAGGATCTTGCAGTAGACTTCGATGTAGGAGTAGAAGATCTTGCGGTAGACCTTGTCGTAGGAGTAGAAGATATTGCAGTAGACCTTGATGTAGGAGCAGAAGATATTGCAGTAGACCTCGATGTAGGTGTAGAAGATCTTGCAGGAGCTGTTGGCTTAGTTGAAGGCACGGTGGAACGGGTGGGTGTTGAAGAACGCGAAGGTCTAGATCCCATGGTAGCTGATGGTTTGGATGCAGTAACAGACGAGGGTTTATAGGTTGAGGCTGATGCCAAAGTAGGGCGTCCAGTTGGTGTAGCAGGTCTTGATCCCAGACCACCAGAGGAAGAGGGCCTTCGAACTCCTGCACTGGATGTATTTAACCCAGGAGCCAAAATTGACTGTCTCGATGCAGGGTTATTTCTTGTAGTAGGCTCCAGCTCGGAATTTGCTAGCTAGAAGCACAGGTAACAGTGAAAAGGACAACAAGAAGTTGTATTTGTCAGTTTAGCATATGCAAAAGCTGAGATAATAATGAAGAAAATTATGGGAGAACATGCACTTATTGGACTAATAGGATATCTAAACCAGGAAGTCTTCTTGGCACTGGAAGTCAGCATATAGGTCTAGGCTAGGATTGTGACGAAAGATTTAGAAATCATGTACAGTTAGCTGATTACTCGGTGTCAACAATTTTATACATCAACCGTGTTGATAAGCAACTCATCAATTCTGTCAACTGGTTAAATAACAATTCATATATGTCTTATTGTACTATATTAAATCCGAAACACTAAGAGTTAGGTAGTCGGTCGGTATTTGGGCCGGGGTAGTTGCTCAATAATTGGGCCTAACTTTTTACTATTTGTTTTATAATTAAAACACATCTCTAAACAAAACACAGAAATCTTATTCCTTTCAAACACAAATACAAATAAATTGAATGAGAAACTATAGAAAAATATTCTCACCTGTGATATAAAATAAAATTAAAATTATTGTTGGAACACTAAAATAAATATAAATCAATTAAATAAAATATTAAAATACAAATAATAATAATATTAACAAAATCCTGCGCATCGCACCGGATTTAAACTAGTATGTATATATATCCATTGCAATGAATTCCAACCAGCACAAAGTCAATATGTATATCATATTATCATGCAATAATTTTAATATAGACTGGCAAGAAAACCAGGATTGCGCTTACTCTAGATTTCAGTGCAGTTGGTCGAGCTTTAGGAGTTCCAATCTCATTCATATTGGTTCTCTGTGATTCCATCTCCAGTGATGGAAAAAGAGGAGTTCCAGGAGGTGTCATAAGCCTGTAATAAAAAACATCCTAGTAATTACATTAGATCAGATAAAGATATCTAAGAAATAATTGAAACTAGTCTTATATTCACCCACAAACATGCAGCAAGAGAGTATAGCTTTAGAATCAAGTGCTATTTGGATTTTATTTTATTTTTGAAGAAAGGTATTTGGATTATCCCATATAGTCTAGACATGTAAAAGAAATAAACTTGAACAATAACATCTGGCATGCATTGTGTGCATGTGCACAGAGAGTTCAAACAGGCTGCTCTCAAGTCTCATGTAACAAATACATGTTCAAATTCTGTCCTTTTATATTTCATAATCACGTAACAATATCATGTGATGATAGTCATAACTCATAAATACATACCCCAACTCTCGATTTTATAATCTATCAGTTAAATTGGAGGTTTACAAAACCTCATACAACATGCACTAGACAAAATCCTCAAAAAAAACAAAACCTCCTCGGTATTCCTTGTAGTGACTTATGTTGCATTATTTATTTGTCTCCATTATCACCATTACGCTCATTTAGGAGGGTTTTTAATGGTTTCAAATGATGTGGTTAGAAAATTGTGCAGAAAACACAGAGTATATTAATAAATGCGTAAAAGTGAGGTGTTTGATGATCTGATGTTAAAGACAACTCTGGTCTTAAGACTGCAGCATGAATCACGAAGTTTCTTCACGTAACAGTACAGCACAGAAACGTGTTAAGTTACTCACATAGAGACAATACATAAATGCAAAAAAGTGAGGATGTGCCATTAAGCTCAGTGAAGAAAGCAACATACTAGGGGACATGGAGCAAATACTAAAAAAAAAAGAAGAAGAAAAAAAGAGGAGAGTAGGCTAGCAGAAAGAGTGCAGCATAAATCAGAAAGCTTCTTTACTTGAAATTACAGACACTTGTTAAGAAATCATCATTTCCTAAACAAGGCCATTACTTGATATAGATCAAATCAAAGAGACTAGCTAGTTATGCTTCTAAGACCCAAGTTAAAATTTGAGGAGTGAGTGTAAAAGTAGTGCTCTCTATATCATAATTAAGGAGTAGACTAAGAGTCTACTGGAATTGCTCTTAGTACCCCATCATTACATACATTCCACTTTAAACATCTACACATAATTTTGTCATGGAGTTGGTTCATGTCGCAAACATTGCTATAACATGTCCTATATATCTTTGTAAGTTCATAAAATCACTGATTCTCGCCCATAAAAATCCAGTAAAAAGGTATATTTGCACATCAATATACTTTATTTACGGACAAGAATTTATAACCTGTTAACATAACATTCTTTCAAGGACATATCAGAATACCGCTATAGAAGATATTAGACTATTAATAGACAGATTAAATATAACATTCATAGCCACCCCATTTTCACATCATAAGTTGAAACGTTTCCAAAGTTTACCAGTCATAATCATTCTTATCATTGTCAGAGTTCAGAAACTCATCAGCAGCCGTTTTTCGTGCTGGCGCAGGTGTGGGTGATGCAATATTAAATATAGGAGAACTTCCTGTCGTTAACCCTGGAAAAATGTAATCTTGAATGTTATTCAAACTTAACACAAAAGGCAGATGACAACTCATAAAGTTATCCAAACTCAACGACCATAGAACAACAACATATAAATTTAATAGTATTGTTCAAACTCAATGGCTATAAGACAACAACTTTGATAAACTTTGCGCCTATAAAATTCAGCTCAATTTTTGGAACTAAAATCAAAATCCTTAACTTTTCAAAATTCGAAGCAAGTACAAACAGCACAAAATCTCCCCATTTCATTAACCGTGATTTCCAATCAAAATATTCAAATTGCAACCTTCATTCACAGGGATCCAAAAACATTAAGCAAACCAATTTAAAAAGCAAAAACACACCAAACAGTAATAAACCATTAGAAAAAATCCAAACATAAAATCATCAGAATAAATTGCAAATCAACCATACCCAATGGAGCATCAAACTCATCTACATTCTGAATAAGAAGAGTATCCCTCTCCTTCTCCCGTTTCCGCATCTCGAGAAATAAAGCAAGCTCTTCTTCCTTGTCCCTCATCACAGATTCCCTCATTTGCTGCCTCTGCTTCACAACTGCAGCTTGCATTCCTCTCTCTGGAGCCCTAAAACTCCTATTCATTGCTAAAGTTACAAACTTTAACCCTTAAAATCCACAAATTCACTATTAATTTCAATCCCACCACTACAAACCACGACAAAACCCTAACTTTTCATTCAAAAGCATGACTTAAATCTCCCAAGAACCACAACAAATAAGCTATAGATCTGAAAAAGAGCTCAAAATTCAAATCAGTTGGAAAAAGAACTCATCTTTTGTTTTCAAATATTTGTACTGTCTTAAATAAGTAATATTAAATACAGCTAATAATATATGCATACATACATATATCTAGAGCATAAATATATATATTTAGAGAGAAAGAGAGTGGATGATGGAATGTCTTAATAAATCATCACATAGATGGGTATGTACTATGTAGATATAAATGTCTGTGTTTGTGTTTTGTATTGAGAGAGAGAGAGAGAGAGAGAGAGATTTGATTATTTGATTATTTGATTTTGAATGATGAAAGGAAGAAGAGAGGGAATGGCAAAGAGGTAATAAAATTAAAAATAAGGGTTTTCAGGTAGATGAGTGTGTACATGTGATCGGGTGACTAATTTTCGAACATTCGTGCTCTAGCGTTGTTGATGATGATGAAATCATATCTATAGCAGGATCGCATGTTGCTATCATCTTTTATTCGTGCTGTAAATGCATCGACTGAGTATCAATTTACTCTGCAACATTGGATCCAAGGGTTTGGATTTGGTTCAGTAATAATATATACTTATATTGAATTCGAATTTAAGTTTAAAATCAAGTTAAAAAATATGAGCTTATGACTTGTGAACTTGTTTACGAAATTTATATGCATATGAATATGACTCACAATTTTGTTCTTTTTATTTTATTTTCAATTATAAAATGTTTTTAAAAATAAAATTTGCAATCTAATCGAATAAGTTTAACTTTCAATATCGTGGTAGTTATATTTTATAATATTATATATATATATTATAATTTACTTAGTTAATATTAATAAGAGTAATGAATAAATAAAATTAAAACTAATTTTTATATTAACATATATAATATTTACATAATTTTGTAATAATCATATTTAAGATTTTCGTCAATATAATCGCAAATTAGTTATTACTTCTTTACGAGTCCATTCATTTAAACTTGTTTACAGGTTTACGTATTGAATGTATTCATATAAACAAGTTTACTTATTGAATGTATTCATAAACTATCGAGTTAAATTCTTCTATTATCATCATGTTTAACTTTATTTATAAAATGAATGTTAAAATTATATTAAACTGAATTGTAACACATCGAATAGATAAAATATGTTTGAACATTTTATAAGAATAAGTCAACAACTAATGTATATTAATTTGCCAGCTCTTTTGAATTGATATGTGGTGAGTTGTTGGATCTGATATGCATTCAATTATAAGTTTGAGTTGTTATAAATGGTATTTCGGCTGAAAGTTGGCACCTCCATAATTTTGTCCGTCAATTCAAACAGGGCATCGACCAATAAGGTAGGGGTGTTTATAATATTTCACATCGAATAGATAAAGTTTGTTTGAGCGTTTTATAAGGACAAATCAACAACTAATGTATACTAATTTACTAGCACTTTTGGGCTGATCTGTGATGGATTGAGTTGTGGGTTTGAGTTGTTATATGAATTGTTTCTAAAATACTACAAAGGTTCAGAGTTCGATACTCATTAAAAATATATTTAAATATTAAAATTTATAATTATAAAAATATTTATAAAAATTTAATATTCAAATTTAATTAACAATACATTTTTGCTAAACATGGTAACGGCAGGGGAGGATCAATTCGGAAGCCATGGGTGTGAAGGCGGTGTCGAGTTGGTTAAAAGAAAGCTCTTTGATGGTGACCATGTATTCAGGCTATTAGCAGTTTTGTTAAAATGAATTCCTTTTTCGGTTTTTAATTCTCTGAATATCAGGAATTGTTATCTTCTTTACATAATGTATGTTCATGTTTTGAAAAGGGTCTCCTAATCAAGTTGCTCAGTACTTGGACAGAGATTCTCAATTGTTTGCTGATTGCAGCTATGCGGAGGCTGCAACTCCACTAACTTTGCTCGATATTATTTCGAAGGACTTGAATCAATAAAGCTGCTTATTTACATTCAAAAATTAATAATTTAAATAACATATTAAAATTTAATATTTATATTTTAAAATCAAATATCAATAATATATTAAAATTTAATATTTATATTATCATCTTTATAATTATTAATAAAAATTTAGAATTAAACTAATATCATCGTAGCATTCATCTAATTAAATAATATCTATAACCAAAAGTCCTCTTATCATCATCGAGATCCTGTGAAGTGACAAAATAAGATAAATAACAAAATTGTCTAAAAATACATGAGAATAAGCCGAGAACTACTACAAATATAAAAAATATGATAACCGTGGATGTACCTCTGTTACTCCGACTCTTCTGTTTCAGTCGCCGTACTCGTGTCGGATACTTGGACACTCGGACACGACACTTATTTCGTGTCGGATCATTTGACTTAAATGTGGACACTTTGACTAACTTAAAAACCACATACGAGTCAATCTAATGATTCAAGATAAATATATGAGAAAAAAGAAAAGAACAAAAATTAGATAAAAGTAAGGAATACGCCTATTTTGCAAAGTCCTTTACAAAATAGTGTTTAATATGAGTTTTATTGTTTCTATTTGTTAAGGTGTTTTGCCTACCGTACATATTTATTAATATATTGTATCGTGTCCCCACACCTGTGTCCAAAAATTAGACAGTGTCCCCGTGTCCCCAATTTTTAGATTTTTCGAGTCGAATACTCGGATATGTATCGTGTCCGACACTCCGTACCCGAGTGTGAGTAACATAGGGATGTACTTGATGTGAAAATAGAAGGCAACATCAAAATCACATAAATTTCAATATTTTTTTAAATATTTTATCTCAAAAAGATTTTTAGGTAATTTTCATGCACTCTAATAAGATAAACCGACTAGATATATTAGAAGAGCACGATCGACAAAAAATGTATTCTTTACCTCAAATTTTCATATACAAATTTAACTTAAATATTAACAACAATATACTTATATAATGTTTAATATAGATCAAATTATAATAGCAATAATATTATTATAATAATTACAAAATTTAGGTAATGAGTTATGATTATAAATAAATTCTTTAATTTGAGTATGATGAAATTGATATTTATAAAAAAAATTATATTTCCACCAAGTATATTGTAAATAGAACTTATAATATAAAATATAAAATATAGATTATAATTTAAATATAATAGAATATTAGAAAATGTTGCGTTAACCAAACAATTTGGGTTAATCAAAGATTCAACAATTAATCAAAAAAATTAGAATAACAAAAATATTGATTTGATCAAATAAATTATAAAATATTTCAAGCTCGATTATAATTATATCATTTATATCCTTTAAACGCACAATAAATTTTATCCAAATATTATAAAAGTTAAATGTTCGTTCTAAACCAATATTTTTTAATACAATATTTATAATTCTAAAAATATTTAAAATAAATTAGATATTCAAATTCTCAACCATATATGAAAATCGTGTGTATATGTATATGTTTAGGTTAAGTGAGAACCTTTCTTACCGAAAAACCAACAACAAATATAATTACAAAATACATGAAAAAATTGTTGAATACAGAAAATTTTACATAATACAAAAAATAATCACAAAATAAACAAAACAATTACATAACATATAAAAAATATATAACACAATATTAGTATTCTGTAATTAGTGTTCTATAATTTTTTGTATATTATGTAAATTTTTTGTTATATTGTAATTATTTTTGGCATTCTATGATTTTTTGTATGTTAGGTAGTGTCGGAGTGCGCGTTGGCTGCTACAATATAAAGATTATAAGTTGCGCCTTCTCCACAAGTAGATGTTTTTGGCGTAGTGGTAACCGTTTAGATCCTAATAATTGGTATCAGAGTAGGTCACGAGTTCAAACGCATAATTATGCCAAGGCGCGTATTATGCTCTACTTCTCCACAAGTAGCTGCTTTTGGCGTAGTGGGAAGTGCTTATTAAGTAGGAATTGGTTCTTCTGTAACTTAAATAAATAGTTCCTCGCTTAGACTTACTCATATATATATTGTACTATATATTATAATAATAACAACAATAATAAATATTATATATTTTTTATTAATTTTAATTATTGTTTAATAGATATTTTAGTTATCGCACAAATTTATTTTAGTTTTTTTATAATTTTCTTATTTATATTTAATTAAATTGATATTTAAATATATAATTTAAACATATTAAATTTTTTTATAATTATAATGTATTAAAATTTTTAAAAATTACAAAAATATTAATAATTTTAAAATAAATAACTAAATTAATAAAACAAAAATCCGTGCATCGCACGGGTTAAAATCTAATAATACTAGAGACGAAACATTAAAAATTTGATAGTTGGTTAGTTGGTATATGAGCCGGATAGTTATTATCGAGCTTAATTTTTAAATATTAATCTTTTAACTAAAACACTCGACTAAAACACTTTTCTAAACAAAACACCCAAACATTATAGTATTAAAATATTAATACAAATAATATATATAAAAAAATTTATAAAAATATATAGATATAACACTAAGTAAAATTTACATTATTATTATAAATATAAAACGAAATTCAAATTATATAAAATATATTAAAATATTAAAAGAATTTGATTCGTACATCGCATTAGACATAAGGTAGGCAGCTATGCCTAGCTAAATTATTTAGTCTTCTAAATTTTTTAGCATAGCTGCATAGCTAATTATTTAGTCTTCTAATTCTTTTAGCTTACAAAGAGCTTATACCAGGGTATAAAATAAGTATATATAAGCTTATAATCCGTGCGAAATAAGGAATAATTGATATTTAGATAAATTAATTTTTTATTTATATTTAATATAAAATTTTATAATACTAAGAATTTATGTTAATATTACATGTTCTCTTATTTTATATAAATTTAATCTATTTAATATAAATTTGTTAGGTATATAGTTAGGATCAGTATTATAATAGGGTGAAGACGCGGGTTTTTGTATTTGTCTAGGATTAGTTTTGTTGGTTAATTATTATATTTTAAATAAATATAATAATCATTAGATTGTAATTGTTATTTTTTTATTATACAGTGATATTTATATATATTAATATTCATAAACTTTAATGATATATTAAATAAAAATTATAGGATAAGTAGGATTTTTAAAATAAAAAATATAGAATATAATTTAAATATAATATAATATTATCCATGAGGAGTTATATAAAAAGAGAACTATCTGGGTAGAGTTGCAGATATGATATATAATCTTTCTCGATTTTATTAAAATTGAAAATTAAGATCGATTCATCTAAAATTGGACGGTCTTGTTACCGATCAAAACTTTTAATATTCTCATTATAGTAATATAGTATAGATTTTAATATTTTTTTGAGTGGGGGCAGAGTACAACTCTAAGACATAAACAACAAACTATCCCTAATTTATACAATTGTACTCATGAGAGTTAGATTTAATAACCTCGCTGTCGGCCGAATAAGTTGAGAGTTTAGCACTAGCTGAGCATGCGACTCTCCAGGGAATATAATTATAATTTTAATTACAAGTCAAATAGTATGTATTGAAAATAATGTGTTATTATATTCAAAATAAATAAATAATGTAACATTTATATAAGATAAACCGTAACAACTCAATCAATTCCAAATTTTATAAATTGAAAAATCAGGTCAAATTTTAATATGAATTAAAGATTTTTTTTTTGAAAAGAAAGACAACTTTCAATAAGAACTCATAGCTTCGCTTACAATAGTCTCCAACAACGAAATGGGAGGAGACAAAAAATCATTGTGGCAATTAAGAGAACAAGGTACACGCGCCATAAGGCGTGCTGCCTTATTTGCTTGCCTTCTAATAAAATGCATCGAGATATTCTCTCTAGCTACTAGCAACTTGCGACACTCCTCAAGGATATAACCGATCTCCACTTGATAGTCAGCTCCTTTGCGAATTGCCTCCACAGTGTTAAGAGAATCGCATTCAACTGCAACCTTCATGTCTGGCAGTGCATATAACCACGACAGAGCTTCAAGAACCCCCATTGCCTCAGCTTCAAAGATAGAAACAGTTCCTGCAAATCGCACATTCCTTCCTTTAACAAACTGACCAGCACTATCCCTGATTACCATCCCTTCTGAAAACAAAGAAGCCCCCTCCGTGATAGCGGCATCAACATTCAGCTTAAACTCCTCATCCTGAGGTGCCTTCCAACTTCTAACTACAGGTTGGTCGTTAATCTGCGTAGTCTCCTGCTGAGTACAAAACTTCTTCCTCGCCTCGCACCAATCTGACACTTGTTTTTTACTCCACTCCATTGCCAGAGCTGGTGTAATACTCTTGCTGTCCCACACTTTCATATTACGAGCATTCCATATACCCCAGAGACCTGTAGCTATCTTACTGATCTCCTCATTCCCACCCGTGCTCAACTTTTGCAAGAACCAATCAGAGCCATACTCTACCGTACTTATGTCAAAATTGCATCCCAAATAATGCCAACATTGCGAAGCAAATTCACAATCAAAGAAAACGTGGATAAGATGTTCAACATCATTACAGAACGGGCATAGAATAGGGACATTAACTCCCTTATGACGCAGACGCCACCTTACTGGGACATTATTTCGACAAAACCTCCATAAGAAAACTCTAATTTTGTGCGGCACCTCCACCCTCCAGATTTTACTCCACCCACCAGACGAGACAATTTCTGTATTTTCTGCAAACCGATCCTGCCAATACTTGTACCCAGTTTTGACACTATATCTGCCATTATTCGAATACGCCCAGGCCACTCGGTCGTTCACTTGGATCTGAGGGATCAGAGTATTAAGAATCAACTGCACATCACACTGTTGAAAGGAGCTACGAACCTTCTGTTCATCCCAACACTTTGAACCTGCCAGGAAAAAGTCATTAACCTTCTCATTTCTGTGGCCATTTGTTGGAGCATCCTCTACACAGAAATTCTCTTTCAGCCTTAGCCAAGGATCTTTAAATGCGCTAATATCTTCCCCATTACCCACAACCCACCTAAACCCTTTCTTAAAAGCTTCTTTAGCCTGCCATATACCCGACCAAATAAAACTATCCCCTCCTCCTCTATTTGCTTGAAAAATATGGGAGTTCGGAAAATACCTCTCCTTATACACCCTCGCAACAAGAGATTGCGGCTTATTCATGAAATTCCAGATGTGCTTACCTAAAAGAGCCAAATTGAAACCATGGAGGTCGCGAAACCCCAATCCCCCTTTACTCTTTGCCATACTCATATTCCCCCAAGAAGCCCATCTAATACCTCTGCTTGTAGAAGAATTCGTCTGCCACCAATACCCATTCATCATAGTTTCAATCTCTTTACACAGTTTTTTAGGGATTAAAAAGCAACTCATACAATAGGAAGGGATCGCTTGAGCAACATTCCTAAGAAGAACAGCCTTACCCGCCTTCGATAACAGTTTAGCACTCCATCCCTGAATCCTCTTCCACACCCTCTCTTTCAGAAAACTAAAGACATAATTCTTCGATCGCCCAATGAGGGACGGAAGGCCCAGGTAATTACTCAATCGAAGATCATTCGTGACACCCAGGATATCAGAGAGTTCATGTTGCTTATCCGTTCTGACATTCGCACTAAACATGATACCCGATTTCTGAAAATTAATCGACTGCCCAGATAAGCGCTCATACAAATTCAGCAGCGATTTCACCACCTCTGCTTCATCCTTAGTTGCCTTAAAGAACAAAAAACTATCATCTGCAAATAGCAGATGCGTCACAGCTGGAGCATTAGGACTGATTCTACACCCCGTTATACGACCATCTTCTGCTGCATTTGTCAAAGATTTGGACAAACCTTCTACACATAACAAGAATAAATATGGTGATAGAGGATCACCTTGACGTAGTCCACACTGCGGAGAAATTGGGCCAACAGACAGATTATTAAAGCAGATAGAATATGAGACAGTAGTTACACATAACATAATCCACCTCACCCATTTCAAGTCAAAACCCATCATAACCATTCGATTTTGGAGAAATTCCCACTCAACCCTGTCATATGCTTTACTAACATCCAACTTGAGAGCCACTTCCCCATCAGAATCTCGCTTCTTCTTCCTCATATGATGAATTATTTCGAATGCCACCAGGACATTATCTGTAATATATCTACCTGGAACAAAAGCTGATTGTTGCTCAGAAATAATCAATGGCAAAATCAATTTTAAACGATTCGACAAAACTTTAGCAAGAATCTTATAAAGTACATTACACAAAGCTATTGGCCTTAAATCCTTCATAGTGTCAGCATTCTCTTTTTTCGGGATAAGGACCACATTTGTCTTGTTGATTGATTTTAGAACACTATATTTGTATAAACTATGCAGTACTGCAGCTACTTTATAACATTTATTTAGCCTACGGATATTAGATTTTTGACATGCCGACCTACCCCTTTCATAGCTTGCTTCTAGGGATGGAATTAACATATATTGGGTGTATTTATTTGAATTTTAATATATTATAATTGTTATATTAGATTTGAAAAAATATTAAATAGTTTGAATTTTAGTCTTTATGACAAAATATTAGGAAATTTAATAGAATTTACTAACTTATAATATATTTCAAATTCTATAAATTTTTAAATGCCACTAAATTTTTAAAAAATATGGTCTGAAGTTTTTAAATTTTGGATTAAATATTCATTTACTTTTATAATTTTAACTAAATGATATAGAATTTTAGAAAGAAAAATCTAATTTTTTGTTGTTGCTGAATAACCTAAATTTCAATGATTTTTTAAGAAATCCAATAACCTAAATTTGAAGATCTCATCCGAGGCATCACTGTCTAATATTTGACAATAATAAAAATAAATTACGGGTCCTAAAGTCATATAACTTTTTTTCAATTTATTATATTTAGGAAAACTTATAATATAATATAACAGATACTGTATTAAAGAAAGAAAGAAACAAAACCATAACAGCCACAATTTTCCCTCCAGAAACTCAAGTGATCAAAGAACACAGAGTTAACCAAAGATGCTGTCTCTCCACAACAAATCGATTTTCTCCTACAAAACCCATTTTCAAGAACCTGAAAAATCCTTAAATAATAATAATATTTCTTATCCAACAAAAAAATTTAGACTTAGAGTACTGAATTGCATGGGAGATGAAACCCTTTCCACTTCTTCAGCTTATTCTGTTCTTGGGGTTGCTCCAAACTGCTCTCTTAATGATCTCAAAGTTGCTTTTCGAACTAAAGTTAGTACCTTTTTACTTCTTGCTTCAACCCCATCAGTAACTTTTACAGTATGTGTGTGTGTAATTAGCCTTTTTGTGAGTGTGTGGATGTAACTAGTTTTTTTGTAGTATAATTAACTTATTTGTGTGTGTTGAATAAATTCTTTTTGGGTGTGTTGGCTGTACGAAATCAAGATAATTTTAATATTGTTAAGAATTTGGATATGGAGCATATGCTATTCTAGTAGTCTGTTGATTTTTTGTTGTTTGGGTGAAAATGAAAATTTTATGCAGGTTAAGCAGTTTCATCCTGATGTAAGGAGAGATGGGGAAGGGTCAGATGTGATGATACGTCTTGTGATTCAAGCTTATGAGGTTATAATATATCTTGAATTTCATTGAATGGACAGTAATTTTGTTTAGAATAATTTCTAGTTCCCTAGATCCTAGCATAGTGGATATCTTTCTTTTCCTCGTAACAAGAGATTGAATGTTCGAAAAGCTTTAGTGGAGGCATGTGCTTGAGTATTAGAGTAAGGGCTTTGCTAAAATCCTGTAATCATACCAAAAGAGTTTGTTTAGGAATTAGTATTGTAGCATATGTATATTGGTCAGGGAGGGTAAATGAAGATGATCATGATGAAGGTTTTTAGTTAATTAAGATTATCAAAGAATTTGTCTTGTGAATAACTTCATTGCAGGTTGACATTACAGTACATGGTTGTTTCCTCAAAATTTTCTCTTTCAAATTATGTATGCATTATGATTTCTGTATCATACTATTGCTATAAATTAATATTGGTAATTGTGCTTTTATTCATGGACATGGGGATGAGTTATAGAAGTAGAGTCATGTTAGAGCAACCCCAAGAGGCACCCTATCCATCCTCAAGTTAAATTTTAATGAAAATGTAATGAAAACTAACTCCAACACTCTCCTAGTCCCTCCCTAAATACTTAGGAGCTTTAAAACTTTCCTCAATAATGAGGAGCATATGTTGTCTCCTAAGTTATTTTTATATTAGTATATATTAATTTGGAATGCAATGCAGTGAAGTACAAGCAGCAGTTAAAAATATAAAATAAATTAAAAACAGATAAAGATAATTTTGAGGAGGATTGTTGGAGTCATACTACACATTTACATCTTAAATGACTTGAGAGTCAATATAATAATAATTTTTACACGGAGTTTGTCAAGCAACTCTTGGAGTTGCTCAAACGTTAGTAGGTGTGTAGTGGGTGTAATATATTGGGACTCCCTGTTATTTGTAGTAATGTAGTAGTAATATTTATTTGCTATTTTCCCTTGCACAAAATTCGGCTCCTTGCGTAGTTATGTAATGAAACCTGCCCTATTGACTACGAACAATGTTTGGATGCGCAGATTTTATCCAAATTTAGCAAATCGGAGATTATAGAGAGGTAAGCCTTGTTGCTGGTATGAAAAATAACAATAGTAAATTCTCCGGTTTACTTGTCATACCGTTTTGACCTTGAATGTGATTTTGTAGTGAATGTTTAGATCCCTTTGACACACCAGAATGCGAGGCATTTGATCTCTTTGTCAACGAGATTCTTTGTGCTGGCAAAGGTATTCCCACATTCCTTATTTTCTAATATTACAGAATAGCGCTGCATTGAAGAATGACTAGAAGTAAAACTTTGAATTCTCCGTATGTCCTTGCGAATGGAATCATGTAAAGGATGAACTACTCTCAGAAGAAACATTAGTTTGGTTATGTTAGTAACTTTAGAATACGATTGTCCTACAAATTTCACTGCCATTTTGACGTGACTCTGAATTTTATAATGATGCTTTATCTTGTTATAAGAATATTTTAACTCATTGCTCAGTATTCATTTTGGTACAAGATACGAATTATTGCCTTACTATTTGATACCTAAAATCTGTTTTCTCACATTACCTTTTAGTATCCGACAACCCAAAAATAATAATGTTGTATTAGATGTCAAGGATGAGCCTAATATAGTAAACACAGTATGAGATTTTTAGATGTTGTAATATATGTGCAGGATGTCCTTATTCCTGCGTAATGAGAGCTCCAAATGCCTTTAAATTTGACTCAACAACAGGAACTGCACGCGCATCCTCTCAAGGTTGGTTTCTGTTTCTGCTATATGTGCTGTGATGTAAACACTAAAGAATTAAAAGTTATAAAACATATAAATTGGAATCTAGCTATATTATCTTTAAAGGCTAAAAACCATCTAAAAGGCTCAGGAGTAGGCAAAGGAATTTGGGTATGCCGTCTACTTGCTTTAATGGACCTCTGGATTCACATTGGTAGTAAATATAGTTTTTATTATACCTAACAAGTAAATGTAAGTCATCATATGCCTTAACTTTATACGGCCTGGTGTAACTTTGCATCAGGACATGGAGAAGACTACCAAGTTCAACTTGCTGTTGGCCAGTGCCCAAGAAATTGTATTCATTATGTTACACCTTCTCAGAGAATCATTTTGGAGGAGCTACTCAACAGGTAGGTAATTTACTGCATAATAGAACAATGAAACTCGTGAATTGTTTAAATTGTTAAAAAGTAAAACGTGTCTGTTTGATTATTTTATATTGATACTCTTGGTTATTAAAGAGTCTAGAGTTAATGAGTTCCAATCAGAAACTATTTGGTATTTGGATGCAACCTCGAGAATAATTACTTAATTTAGTCGACCAGTTGAGAAGATGAGAAATTATTAGAATTTCAGCTATATAGCTAAAAACGATAGTAATAAAAAACAATTTGTTTCCTTTCCTCATACTTCCTCATACTGTGGGCATGAGGGCATCATAACCAACAGTTCTGGGATTTGTTGTTTGTATAATCAAAAGAGTTGTGCTTCTTCTTTTTTTTGGTAGCATCTTGAACATGCCTTTCGACTGTTCAGCTGAGGCAGAGTTGCTTTATTCACTCATTGTTAAAGCCAAGTTTGAGAACAATCGTTACCAGAAACCGAAAAGGCAAGGCAAGGTTTCAACAGAACATGTTGATTGGTTTTAAAATTCGGACGAGTGGAAACTATGTAAACAACATTGCATGATCAACATACTTGACATATATTGTCAAATATCACTTGAAGAATTTATTAGCCATTGTATCAGCACTCCAGCAGGTGCTGATGAAGAAGCATCTGGAACAAACTGGTGAGAATTTCAGCAAAAACAACCATACCACTTTTCTCCTTGTAGCTTGTAATAATCAAATAGATAAAAGTGGAATAGTATGAAACCTCTAGATTTTTGCAGTAAACATTAGATAGTACTAAGAGCATTTTTATGATTGCTTTAAGATATTGTATATTATGAATTTGAAATGTATATATTGTAACATCTTATACATGTATATCTTTGGAATTATAATATTATCATATAGATGCATTTCGCATTTATAGTTTGAATATACTCTGGGCAATAATTCGAATACCTGTTGTTTCTTTGTCTGCTTTTAAACTATCAATCTATCATCATAAATCTCTCACAGAAAGCTTTAAAAGTACATTCATTAATCAGAACTCGTATTGATTTTACTGAACTGATCACAATATTCAACCTTATAAGAACATAAATGACTTGTACATGTTGCTGGTAAAATTTATATTTCTGACACATGGTCCTCTATAATTGGACATTGATGGGATTCACAACTAAGATATTACATTTTCCCAAGCTAGCAATGATAACAAACATATCATTCACTCCAAAACATGATCCTTTACTATGAAATGAATCTTTTTATTGATGAGAATACATTTGCTGCTTGACTCATCCATGAAGGACCCTCCTCCGACTTCTCTTCCACATCTGCAAATATTATCTGCAGATTATCCACAGGCTTCTAATCACTTAAACTGAAAAACACATTGCAAACTAGCCAATCATAAAGGTTCTCAAGGTTTCAGTACTTTATTCATTTACTGTAAAAACGAGCAGGGAAGCCTGAAAAATTTCACTTTACAAACACACAAATATTGATAGAAAGGAAGAAAATTCACAAATGTTTGTATACTCGTACAGTTTCTGTATAGACTTCTATTGAAAAAATCTACCCCTAGCGCCATTTTATAGTTGGCACTGCTTGCAACTTGGACTTTTTAATGCCAAACCCAAGCTTAAAACATGGTTTTTTGGGCATCCTCATTCTTCGAGGATGACGACTTAAAAACTGCCACCAGTGCACTTTCTTTGCTAGCTTCTTGCTGACATGTTGATTCTTTGCTTGATGTTCTATGCCACCTTTAGACTTCTTCAAATTTTTTGAGTGTCGAACGTGCCTCACAAGCCCGCCAACAAGTTTATTAAAGTTAGCCCCTTGTTTCTTCTTAGGTATATTGCGCACCATGGACTTACTAAGCTTCTCTGCTGCTTTTTCACCATAATCTTGAGCTTGGTTCCTTTTGTTAAACATCTTTGCTGCATGTTTTGATAAGGGTGTGCCATGGTATGCTTGCGACTGATCATCACTTTGAGTGCTATCATTAGCATAATGGTGGTGATGGTGGTGATGATGGTGGTGGAAGATGATGGCTAGTTTATCCTTAAGTTTTTTCAGTCTGCCTGTTTGTATATTAGGCCTTCTCCTATCTGTTGATCTGTACCTCCTTGAAAATCGTCGGTATGAAGGGTCACTGGAATGAAGGCTCGATGTCTGATCAGAAGGAAAATAGCCCACATTTTCACCACTACAATTGGAGACCTCTAGAGACTGATTACTAGTAGGTACAGAGGATGACTCGCTTTTGCTATAGCTTGTATAACCCGAGTTACGGTCCCGAGTACTACTAGAAACATAGTCTCCCCCACTCTCACTGCTAGAAATGGTAGCAGAATGTTGGTTGATTTGACTCTGATCCGTCACTGAATACTCTTCACTACCATAGTAACTAGTACTACCCTTCTGAGTCGTCCAGCTAGTGGAAGAGCTTCCATTTGAAGTTGTACCCTTTGAATCTTGCTGATCTGACAAACTCATTTTCTGTTGGTCCTTTTGGTTGAGTTTCTTTTTTACTTTGCCTTTACCTTTTTCTATCTGATCTCTTTCTCTATACATAACAGGAGAAACCAGAAAGTGATTGTGCTTATTACTTAGCGGAGGTTGCCTAATAGTTGTCCAATGAGGCGGACCCTTGTTAGTAGCAGCCGTCTTGCTTCGAGTCTGGATTTGTTTATTACCAGCCCTAACTGCTTGCAACTTTCTGTCTGCTTTATGAGTATGGGTTAACTCAGCTGCTGAAACTAATGGTTTGGTTTTTTCTACCCTTCGGAGTTTGTTCTTTTGATCCACTTCATTTCCATCTAGAATTAATTTAGCAGTCTTCACAGGCAACTCATCCAGCAAGCTATTCTTTCTGCCCTTTTTGTCTGAGTTCTGTGGGATTCTGAGACCTTGAACAAAATTAGTCTGACTTGGACCATTCGTGCTTCTAGTCATTGAATCAACCTTCCCTAAATTGGTCTTGACATTCTGAACATGAACCGGGCTAGCTTTGTTTAATCCAAAGTTTTGTCCTTCAATAAACTTCTTCACCTGACTAATTGTATTACCTCTTAAATGAATCTCATTGTCTTTTCCAATATTTTCACACAATGACTTGCTTTGCTCAAAATTCCAAGGAGAAAGTGAAGCAGAATTTCTTACTGTCCGATTTTTCAATTTCAGTTCATTTATAGGATTAATTACATATCTCGACAATTGGCGCCATCGAGTTAGGCCCTTGGTTTCCCGCGCCCTTCTTCTAACCAATATACTAGTCGAGTCATTTCTACCCAACACAAAGTGGCCAAGCTGAGTTTGATCGCCTTGTGACACTAAACCTGCTTTCTTTCCTATATTTAGATTACTTGTTCCTATACCAGAACCAGAACCAAAACCAGCAGCAAAATTAAAAACTCCTCCTTGTTGAGGCTCGGTCTGCTTAGCAGATGAGCTCACATGCTTGCTACCTACGTTTAGAGCTGATATGTGAGATTCAATTGTTTCAATTGCATCAGAAGCATCCTTGGATATACAATCGATGTCCTTGTGTTTCTTCTCTGTTCCCGTGGCAAAGTTTTGTAGAGCTCCTGACGTGACAATTCCAGACGCATCTCTGTTAGATGAATGATCTGGAGCTCCATTGCCACTTGGGTTAAACTGGAATCCCATAATCCTTTCCTGCATTTCCCTATCGTTGCTTAAATCAGCCGAAATGGCTTTACTATTGGTTTTCAGTACCTTTTCCTGAGCATCAACCTGATGCCATAGCCTATGCTGAAGATTGATGATTTCTTTGTTTATGTCTTCAGTTTCCTCAGCTGAACTTTTTCCCTTTTCAAACTTCAGCTGCTTTGGGCTGCTTCTCCTGCAGACCCGACAGCGGTTTTTTCTTTTCTGAAGTTCAGCTGCATAGATGCTCGCTTCTGACTGTTCTGAAGCAACTGATTGAACCATTTCATCATCAGGCACCCTCTTGTTTATTGGCTGACCTTGTAGATCTTTGTCAGTTTGTTTATCAACATTTACAGAAGTATTTTGTGTCCTAGTCAAAAACTTTGCCTGATCCAGTAAATCTTGGGGCTGCAGTTGTTCATCAGTCGAACTGTGTTTATTAGATAGACCAAAGATAAATACTATGACCTGTGGGAACAAGTCAAGCAAGTTAATCGAAATCAGAATATAACTAGTAACTAGTAAGAATTTTCTTTGAAAAAATTCTAGACCGTCTTCTTTCACCTGATATAGGAAATTCACAAATTCAAAGAAGACTTGCATTGCGTTAAATTCCAAATGGCTAATACATTTCGGAGAATAATTCGTTTCCACATTCAGCCTTTCTATGTTAATACAAAAGCAGCGAGTCAGCAAGTTCAAAGAAATTTGATTTATGACAACATATACCTCTAATGCCGTATTGAGAACCTTTTCAGCAGCACCATCCAGCAGATCCTTCAACAAAAACCGAGCTTTCTCATCCAACTGCTTTAGAAAAATGAAAAATTATTTCTTAAATTAAAGATCAAGCAACCATTTGTACACACTAGAAACCATATAAACTTGAGATTGCCTCACTAATTCGCTATTTTAGTAACTGCTGGAAAAAAAGTCTTTGTCCGGCCACTGAAGAACTGAATAGGTGCAAATTGGATAACTATTATAGGTTCATGTCTTCATGTATGTGTTAAGAAAGTGATTCTTAAACCTTCACCTTCTAGCTACACATGTTGATGTTCTTCAGTTCTTTGTGTATATCAACTGGTGATTAGTGAAGTTCTGTATTTTAAATATAAGGAGTATTCTCTTGATCATATTTAATAATAATGCAAGATTGCAAGTACATGTTGATTTTTGTCACATATCTATTTTTTTACAAAAAAAATAGATATGTGATCACATATCTACTTTTTTTTTTTGTCACAAGAAACTTTCACGTGGATGATTTGTATCGAAATACAATCCCGTTACGGAGTCCTTTCATTTAAGACATGCAAGATGTCTCTGAACATTTATACAATAAAACTTTAATGTCTGAAAATAGAACACCTGTCATGAAAATTCAAAAAAACAATTAATATCGCATCTAAGTTCAAAGAATAATAATTAATTCTGCATCAAAACAAGGAAAATATAATTAAAATATATTACAAAAAACATATAATATAATAATATTAGAAATAAATAAATTAAATATCAAGAAGAAGAATAAATTAAAAATAACATATAATAATATACATATTTTAGGAAAATTTATAAAATAAATATTAATATAAAATAATTCAATATTATTGATATAAAATATATCTGAAAAGAAAAATAATAAAAACAAAGAAGAAATAATTGCCATCATTGTGTGATATTCGTCCACAGATCATTCAAAATCTTGTTGAAATTAAAATAATAAATTCAAAAAGAAACTCTTTAATTAAACACATAAATCATAATAATATACTAAAATAAAATGAGTACATATAAATTAAAATGCTAATTAACTACCAACATTAATATAAATTATAAAAGCGTAGTTAATGCTCATTAAAAACAAAACATATTGATAACAAAATTAAATCATGGCTAAAAATTAATTAATAAATTTAAAACAAATAAACTGTAACCCCGCTCATTATTATTAACTCATTTAAAGAATTAAAAATGTACTTGAAAATTTAAAAATCAAGCCTTTTATACCACTATAAATTTGAAAACTAATATCCAGTATCAAGTATCAAATCAGAGTAAATTAAGGAACCCATATATGTCATTTGTCATTTGTTAAGTAATAAATGTCATTTAAAAAGAGTTATTGTTAACACATTTAAAAAATTAAAACATAATTAGAAATTAAATATAATGAATTATAACATCAAAAAATCGTAATTATTATAATATATATATAAATTTATATATATGCATTCACTTATTTTTCCAAAATTGGTACAAGATTATCTCTTAAAAGACACAAATATGCCACTACTTATGATCACAAAATTGGTACTAAATTGATTATCACAACACAAAATAAGCCACAAGCTTCTAGCCCCATTCAGTCACGGTACAATAAAATCAAATAATATTAATCTTTTGTAACTGCAACTAAATTTACTCAAATTAACAAGTAACTTAAATTTATTAAAATTAAAAAATGAAGTAATCTATTTTATTTACACATCCACTCATCTATCTTTAATAAAAAATGAAGTATTCACCAAAATTAAAATTTCAAAATAATGTGTAAATCTCCTCTCAATATATTAAAATTCTAACAACATTTTAAGTTATTAATTCTCCCTAAAATCTCGGACATTTGAAAAACCGATCTTGTATCGGTTTATAGTCAAGTTTGCGTAGTTTTTGTAAGTTCTAAATTCTATCATGCAATGTGTCTTGGTTAAAAATACCCAATTTTTAAAATTTCAAGTTGAAAATAACAAATTTGAAAGTGATTGGTGATTTATAACAAATGAGATCCTAATTGGATATCTCATTTTGTATAAGATACGTATTTATGAGTTGAGTATCTAAATTTTTTTAAATTTTTTATTACCAATTTGCCAGTGAAATATCTTATACAAAATAAGATACCCAATTAACAGTAGTATCTCCGTTAAAAATAAACATACATCAAAAAATTATTATTTTTATCATTTTAAACTCAAAAATGAGTTTTTTTAATCATTTTTTCACTTACAAGCAGGACAACATAGTATCCATGATTGGTTTAATTTGGTTGACCGTGCACATAAACAATCGATCATGTTAACGTTACATCCTAAAAACCAAATTTTATGAAGCAAGTAAAAACAACCTACCACAGGGTAACATATTATACTTACAAAACCTAACTTAAAACTATATGCAAAACAACACAAAAAATCTGACAAATATATATTTATATCCGAATCAAATCAAATGAGTGATAAAAGAAACTTACAATATCATCCCGATCATCATCGATTATAAGAAGACTGTATAATTTTTTCAAGGCACCAAGATATAATACTATATCCTGCATGTATTCATTTCCGATTTGCATCTATATATATTATTTCTGTATCTCTATAATTTCTCTATAATTTCAAACCAAGAAAGATGAAGAAAAGGCGCGTTCTAATAATCTCCCCATCTTTTTTTGTAACTGAAAGTTTTCCCTGTTCTTAACCCCCCCTGTATGGCTATATATATACTTAACCACAATTTTATAAATTTAATTTTTTTAACCATTTTATATATTTAATTTTAATTAATTAAATGATAAACTTTCTATAAATATCTTTCTTATTTGTTCGAATTAATGAATTATTAAAATAATCTGAATAATAAAGTTTATTTACACAACCATCTAGTCTTTTTTTTTGTTAAGTTCAAACCACCTGGTTTCGTAATACATTTTTTATAATTTTTGATTAATTTTATATTCAATAGTATAAAGATAAAAATTATTAAAATAATATCAAGGTAACTCAATTATCACAGCAGCAACTCAAAGCAGGTATATCAATTTTGTATATTTGTTGGTTGTCAAAATTTTATTATTATCACCATCGATTTAAAAGCAAAAGGCTACTCAAACACACATTTTATTTATTTATTTTATATGCTAAATTAATAACGAACTCTAATTTTGTGTTTAATAAAATTATAAAATATTTGCTTTTATCTTTCGGCTTTTCTGCTTTAAAAAATGCAGACTATTAGAATATTTTTTAAGTTACATTTTTCTGTTTTATTTTCTTTGCCTTGATCCTTTTTCGTGTGATTTGCATATACTCCTCTAGTCCTCTTAACACAGAATCTAGCAGAGTTTGCCATAGAGTTTTCAGATGGCTTCTTTAAATCTGATTTTTTTTTATCACCAGCACTGACGGCTGGAACTGGTACCTTCATGAATTTGTTCTTTTGAGCCACTCCATTTTCATGCAGTCTTGATTTACTAATCTTCCAGGGCATTTATGCACCAAACTATCCATCTTGTCATTTTTGTTCGAATGAAGCAAGATCCTGAGATACTGAACCATATCTGTCCAGCTTGGACTATTCTTGTTCCGAAGCATCGACTTAGCTAGCTAGCTCTACATTGGTCTTGACATTCTTAACATGAACTTGACCAGCTTTGTTCAGTACTCTTAACTCTGCTTCTCCACCTGGCTTGATGTATTACCTCCTAAATTAATCGATCTCATTGTCTTTCCCAATATTTTCATTACTTGCTTGGATCAACATTTGAAGGAGAAAGTGAAGCAATATTCCCTTTTTAAACTTCAGCTGTTTTGGGCTGTTTCTCCTGCAAATCCGTTAACGTTTCTTTTGGGAAGTTCAGTTGCATAAATTCTCACTTCTGACTGCTCTCAAGCAACTGGTTGAACCGTTTCATCATCAGGCACCTTCTTGTTTATCGACAAGTCCATTTCAATAAGTGAGACAATTTCAAAACATGGAAAGCAAAACAATTACAATTATTTAGCCAAACAAAAAAAGAGAGGTTACAATACAAAGGTTAGCCAGAAAAGCATCATTTAGGTCCCCGTAGATGAAGATTTTGTATGCCCTGCCTATAGAACCCGAGTATAACACCCTCCTTCTTGACTAAATCACCAGTGATTTCCTCCACTGACACATCGGCACCCACCTCAATTTATTTTAAGTAATAAATTATATAATATTTAGACAAATATTTTACAAACAAACATTTTTTCATTTATGAGGCATGGATTATTACAGAAAGGATCCAGGTAGATAGGAAAATCTACCAAATTACATCCCAGAAACAAAAACGTCTCCCCAAAGTATGTTGGGACGATGGGAATTACTTCTGTGATTTATAAATATGCATTCTTCTTCTTAAAGTGAATCTCTAAGAATCTGCAACTGACGAAGAACATCACTGGAACTCATTCGATCTTTTGGTGAATCCAATGAGCATGCCACCCCAATTTTAACAGCTGAAATAAGACACTCTTTATTATCATGTAATAGTACATCTTCTAAAATATCTGTCCCTGTGTTTGATAATGCAATCTTGGCAAAGTGATGAAGATTATGGCCTTCATGAAACATACTGTCCGTGGGTCTCTTTCCCGTCATCATTTCTAACAATACGATCCCAAGACTGTAAACATCCCCGGTTGTTGACATCTCACTTCCAAGACCATACTCTGCAAAATAATACCAAAAAATTTGTATAGTTGAAACATATATACAGTTAGTAAACGAAGATAAGAATTTACGTGCAAAATGATGAATGGATAGTCTTATTAATATTATATTAGCACTAACTGAAATGTCATACAGATGTTCCTAATAATTGAAAGATTGGGCATAACTGAAATTGTTGTGATGAACTTGTACTAATAAATAAAGTGAATCCATACCTGGAGGAGTGTAACCAGTGGTTCCTATAACTCCAACTGAGCTTGCTTGATTCTCATCATTGTTGTTTCGTTTGATGATAAATCTTGCTAATCCAAAGTCGCCAACATGGGCAGTCATATCATTGTCCAAAAGGATGTTACTAGGCTTGATATCACAATGTACAATAGGAGGTTGACAATCATTATGGAGATATTTAAGTGCACTCGCAACATCAATAACAATGTTTAGTCTCTCTAAGAGATTTAAGCAGTGTCTTTGTTGATCATGATTGCTTGTTTCTGTTGGAACTAGATGCAACCACTCATCTAGGTTCCCATTGACCATGAGTTCATAAACCAAAGCCTTGAAGTCATTACCTTGATAGTCAATTCCTGAACAAACTGTTATTAACTTTACAAGATTACGATGCCTTATGTTCCTGAAAGCCTCACATTCTGATATGAAACTCCTTGTAGCTGCACGATATTCAAGATTAAGGACCTTAACAGCAACAAGCATTTTATTCTCAATGTTTCCTCTATACACTGATCCAAACCCTCCAGAGCCAATCATATTTGCAGAGGAGAATCCATCAGTGGCTGCAACGAGAGCTCGGTAAGATACTCTATAATGTAAATTATCTGAAGATTCCAAAGTTTGTTGCGGCCTTTTCTGTTTGAGCCACCAAAACAACAATAAGCAAAACATCAGAGTCAGTCCAAGAGATCCAAGAATCGTGGGGACTAGAAGTTTATAAGTAGGTCTACTTTTCTTCTTAGACCCTCTAGAGATGCACACAGGAAGCTTTAATTTTGACACCCCCCCCGCAGAGCCTCGTGTTTCCATTAACAAAAACTGCACTTGCATTCTTAAAAATTCCTTTGTTTGGTACCTCGCCCTCGAAATCATTGAAAGATAGATTCAAATATTGTAATTTGAATTCTCCTAAGAAATCTGGAATTGGGCCGGAAAGATTATTCCGAGCAAGATTTAGAGATTGAAGGCCCCTTAAGGCACTGAGAGATGATGGAATTTTCCCTAGAAAGAAGTTGTCTTGCAGTTCTAAATATTCCAACCCTATGCAGCTACCAAGACTAGTAGGAATGTTACCGGATAACAAGTTGTCAGACACGTAAAGGGCATCCAAGTTCTTAAGTTGACCTACTTCAGTGGGAAGTGAACCAGTTAAATGGTTTGAAGATAGGTCTAAAGTTAGAGAGAGAGATGATAGACCAAAAATCTGAAAGGGTATTGGACCGCTGAGATTATTGTGAGAGAGACCTAATTCTTGTACATACTGACAGTTACCCAAACTGGAAGGGATATTGCCATGAAAATGATTGTCAGCCAACGTGACACTAATTAACCTGCTTAAATTTCCCAAAGTTAATGGAATGTTTCCAGAGAAATGGTTTTGGTCCAAGTACAAGGCCTGTAAGTTTTGAAGTTTCCCAAGTTCTGGAGAAATGGTACCAGAGAATCTGTTTTCTGTGATATCAAATATAATCAAATTGACAAATTTTTCTATACCACTGGGAATATTTCCGGATACATGGTTATTAGAAAAATAAAACCTTGAGAGTGTAGTTGAAAGATTTAAAAAAGATATAGGCAATTCACCACCCAAATTGTTGAGCGCCAAAGATATGGTTCTTAAATCTGTACAATTAATCAGTGAGGAGAAGAAGCTCAAGTCATCGAATTTTCCACCATGTCCAAGTTGATTGCCTGCAAGTTGTAAGGTAGAAAGTTTGCCCGAATTTCCGAACCTGGGTATATCCCCTGTAAGACTGTTAGCTGAAGCTAATAATACACTCAATTCAGAAGCATTGGACAATGAGATAGGAATTGATCCGGTAAATTTATTATGACCTATGCCAAGGAAGTTTAGTTTTGTAAAAGTGTTACCAAGGTGTGATGGAAGAACTCCTTGGAGTTGGTTAAACTGGACATCAAAAGCAGCCATGTTGGAGAGGTTAAAGATAACTGAAGGGATGGTACCTGACAACATGTTTCCACCCAACGCTAAGTACACTAAATTTGAGAGCATACCCAATGTACTTGGAATTCTTCCGGCGAGCCTATTACTGGTTAGATAAAGAGTAACCAGGGAGGATAGATTACCAAAAGAACTGGGGATTTCACCTATAATCTCATTAAAGTCAAAAAAAAGTTTCTCAAGTCTTGGCAGTAGGCCAAGATCCCAAGGAACCCTGCCATCCAGCTTGTTCTGACCTACGTCAAAGTTTAAGAGATTAGAACAAGCAGATAAGTTGGCCGGTATATTACCAACTAGCGAATTATTCTGGAACCAGAGAACCTGTATTCTCTTCAAATGAGTGATTTGCAGAGGAATAAAATTAGTGAAGCTGTTGTTTTGAAGATATAGGAGTCTGAGAAAGCTCAAATTCCCAACAAATGGTGATATGGATCCTGTAAGTTTTGAACTTTCAAGGTTCAACTCAGTGACCCTTTGGTGAAGGCGCCCACAGGTTACTCCATACCACTGGCAGAAGTGGATATCCGATGCATTCCATGACTGCAAGATCCCATAAGGATCTTCTTTGATTTCGGACTTGATCGCAAGCAAAGCAAGCCGGTCGGTCTCATTTCCACGACTTCCAGCAGCAGGTGAAAAGCCTGGAGAACCCAAACTAGCAATGCAGAGAGATAAAATGAAGAGCTTGTGTAGTTGCAGTCTCATGTTGGTTTCTGAATTGGTGTACACTGCTGAAATACTTGACTAATGCACTTCGTCTTCAAGATATAGGAGAAACACAATCAACTTACAAGTCTTTTAGTCAATGCACAACGGTACAGATCCTTTTTCTTACCAGGAGCTTCTTATCTATACTATACTGTATTATTATAATCAAACAAAACGATCTAATCCAACCATAAAAACGATCCATATAGTCTGGTACTCGCTTATATTATATTTAAATTATATTTTATATTTTTTATTTAATATAGTGTACTCACGTTCAACTCAATTTCATCACCATTCAAATTCTTTTATTTATTTAAAATTATGACTTATCATTAAATTTTATAAATATTAATATATAAATAGCATTGAAAAATGTAAAAAGAAATTAATAATAAAACAACTTATCATATTAAATGAAATATTTAAATTATATAAAATATTTAATATATAATTTATTAATAACATTCGTGGTTTACACCGCTTATAAACTAGTATTTACTAACAAATAAACAATTTTTTTTGAAGTTTATCTATTAAATAAATACTCGATCCTAAACCTCTGCCGCTAACTTGTAAGTGTAATATATATATATATATATATATATATATATATATATATATTACAAAATAAAACACAGTAATGTTGTGGTAAAGAGAAATTCAAATCATTGTATTTCTACTATTATTTGATATATTTTGCAATTTTAGGAGGGTGTATTTAGTTGATATTTTAATTGATTTTTTTTAGTTCATGAATTTTAATAGATCACATGAATCGATTATTTTATACAGAATATATATCGATATGGTAGAATTTACGCGGTGTAATAAAGTTAAGCTTAAATTTAATACAATCTCTTATATTTTGTCGAGATTTTAAATGATCGAAATTATATTATAAAATTCAACAGAACTCATGAAATTTTAAATTGATCAGTGTTAATAAATTTTTAAATATTATTAAATTTTAATATATTATTAATAATACATATTAAATATTCTTGAGGTTGAAAGATTAATTCTAATCCAGATTAAATACTCCAAATATTAGATACCATCAAATTTTAAAGGATAGTTTTTAAATACTTCTAGATTTAATGAATATTTTAAAATTCAAATTGAATATATTTGAACTTTTATAATCCTAAAAAATAGGAGAAAATTTAGATCGAATACACTTCCTTGTTGTTGTTTAATATTTTTTTATTCTTAATTTTTTGTGCTGTTTGTCCTCGGTATAATTTTTATAGGTATTGTAATTTTTTGTATTTTCCAATTTATTTTGTGTGATTTATAATTTTTCTAAAAATTTTATAATCAACAATTATTTTAAAACTTTTATTACATTAATCATCGTCAAAGACTTAATAGATGACAAGTTTTGATCATCGTCAACGACCTATTCATGTCTACGTACGACAACTTTTGTTCAGTGTTAGAGCTTTAAAAAAAAAAAAAAAAAGAAGAGGTGCTTCCCTAATAATAATCAAATGAAGGCTGCAGGCTAATAAGAAAAAGATGAACAACGAAGGTAGCAGTAGTATTAGTGTTGGAAGTGATGAGAATAATAATAATAATAATAAGACAGTGAAAAGTGAGGTAGTTGACGAGGGTCCGTGTCGAGGCTCCTGCGTTTATTGTAAATCTTCTTCTACTGCACTTTCTCAATTCACTCATGGTCAGCAGCCCAGCACTATCTCTTTATTCTTTTCTTTCTTTCTACTAGAATTATTTGTGATTATATATATAAATTTGTGATTACATGTTTAATTAATAGTGTTTGTATATGGTTCATGATTATTGCTACTTGTTGACTTCACCTGCTGCTCATTTTATATTTATATATGTTTATGTTTAGGACTCGTAATTAAAGGGTTTATAACTTGAGGTTAATTCATCACTTCATCTCATTCATATTTCACTAATCTTTTACGCTTTTGAGCACCATTTTCTCATTGCAAGTAACTACATAATACTTGAACAAGAATTTTAATACCCGTTCAACTACCCTTGATCTAGGATGTTTCCATTAGGGTGTTTCAGTATAGATACAAGTAATTAAGGGGCAGCCTCAAAACTTATAATGTAAAATGAATCAAAACTAATATTGCAAATGGTGCCTAAGATTCTACAAATATGTTTGATAACTATTAGTAAACTGCAACCGTGGTTAGACAACAAAACCTTTGTTTTTAGTTTATATTACTAAAATCTTAATTTCCACATTACAGGATTGTCGGCATACAGTCTGACGGTTGATGACTATCAAGGTGGTAAATCCTGCACATGTATATATTGGATATAGCATGTTTTACTTTGTTCTGGTATTCAGTTTGTATTTCATCTAAATTTCCTACCGCCAACTCGGACTCTGATGCACATGTAGGTTTAAATTGATAAGGGTGTAGTTGTGGTCCACTGTCAAGGTGTGAGATTCAAGCCAGATTATCTGAAAACAGTCAAACACTAATTTGGTACATTTATGATAAATATTCCAAGTAATTTATGCTTCTGTATTGAAGAATGCAGTATGGTAGTCGGAAGCCACTGCTCATCCCCTTTATTCCCGCTAGACCAGCTTTTTATTATCCCTAATTCATTTCTAATGGATTCTTTAGCATTCTTATGCAACTTTGTAATGGATTATGTGTCATTTGTCATGTCTCAACTCTGGTGACATCCGATTTGGTTAAATTTGTGTCTGCAACTCTACTTAGACTTACTAATAGCATGAGCCTCTATCTATTTGTAGCTCTTCTTGACAGAGGTTGGAGGAGATATGGCTGTTATCTCTACAAACCTGAGATGGGTAAGACGTGCTGCCCTCAGTATACTATCCGTTTAAAAGCTAGTGATTTTATTCCTTCCAAAGAGCAACAAAGAGTGTCCAAGCGGATGCAAAGGTATTTCTAAGGTGCTCTGTCATTTCAATTTCCAAATGGTATGTACTTCCCTCAAACACATGCACATAGAATGCCTGCACATATACAATCGCTCAACATCTGTTCTTTTGGATTGTTTATGGTTTTATGTTGTCAATTGGTGAAGATCCTTCATACCTTTTTTAGGGATGAGAAATGCAAAATTCAAGGTATTCCATCACAGTTTTTGGATTTTTTTCTTTTTTTTTGCATTGGAACTTGCATTGCTCTGACATGCTTGTGCACTAGATCAGTTTATATATTAGGTTTTCCTTGTAGTCATAGACAATTTTAGATTTGTCAAGATCAGTCTTCAATTGTTTCTTGAATATAATCAAGCCTCATCTCTTAGTGCAGTTTAATCATTGTGCTGACAGCATTATTCATCACTAACAGATTTCTAGATGGGACATTGGAGGTAAAAGAATCACAAAAGAATACTTCAAAGAATTCAAGCAGCCTTGTTGATAGCTTAGCAACAGGTTCATCAGTACAGGAACCCCTAGTGTTTAACACTGTCGAGAAAAAGAAAGATGAACAACTTATAAGTTATTTGTCTGATCAGATTGATAGTGCTGTACGTAGATGCATAGAATGTGGGGAGTTTCGTATAAATATTGAATTGTTAAAACCTTCTGTCAAAAAGGTTTCACGAGGCAAAAGAAAGTTACTAAATGAAGGATCACAAAATCTTCTATACTCTAGCAACATTTCGTTCCAGATTAAAGCTGCTTTAGTGAGGGGCGGTAAAAAGCACAACATGATAGAATCTGGAAGTAGCAAGGAAGAAAATGACCAGTTGGCAGAACTTACTCCACATGCAATTGCTGATAAGATGGTAATTTATCTGAATAATCTGTCTGATACATCTTATTTGTCAGTTAGAGCTTGCAATGGGCACATTAATTTCTATTCTACCACAAAGCAAGCTCTTTTGGATGGAGTGGCAGAAATTGATACAGTCCAGAAAGAGTGCCACACCAAAAAAATAGTTATGAAGAGTTCTTTAAAGAAAGTTTCTGCGTGTACAGAGGGCAAAAGAAAGAAGCTTAAGATAATTGTGAAAAGATCTAGCTTTGATCCTGAAGAATATGACTTGTACAGGCGATACCAGATTATTGTGCACAATGATGCACCAGATCATGTCTCAGAAAGTTCTTACAAGAAATTTCTGGTCGACACTCCATTGGTATTTGTTCCGTCAAAAGTTGATGACACTGTTCCCCATTGTGGATTTGGTTCTTTTCATCAGCAATACTTTATCGATGGCCAGCTCGTTGCAGTAGGTGTTATAGATATCCTCCCTAATTGTTTGTCGAGTAAATATTTTTTCTGGGACCCAGACTTTGCATTTTTATCATTGGGAAAGTACTCAGCCCTCCAGGAAATTGGTTGTGTCAGGGAGAATCGATCCCATTGTCCTAGTCTTCAGTATTATTACATGGGCTACTATATCCATTCTTGTAACAAGATGAGATATAAATCATCTTATCGTCCATCTGAGCTTCTGTGCCCCCTTCGTTACGAGTAAGTACCTTTCTTTAGAGAATTCGAAAGACCTGCAGTTTTGATAAAGATATTGATATTATCTAATTTGCAAAATAAGATCCTTGTGTTGTTGGCATGTTCATTATAGATCACATGCTTCTGCAATTTTAATATTTTCGTTAAAAGAACACACGTTTACTTGTTGTAAAGTTAAAGTTCAGTAATCATTAACATCTCCTAGCAGTTTCTTCCCAGAGAATATGGGATTGTGCATTTGACTTTAAACTTGATCTTTCAATATTGAAGTCCTAGTGATAGCCTGTCTTATGGACTATGTATATACATCTTTAATCATTCTTATATAAATGGCTTTTATTTGAATGCTAAATGCTGTCAACAAACATATGAGCTGAGTATATATCTAACCATGTGGTTAGATATTAGTAAGTGAATTTTCTAAGCAAACTTATACATATTATGGTGAACAAGTGGATATTACACATGGTTTTAGAAGGTATCAAGGAGGCTATATTAGTAGATAATCTCATAGCACGACTGATGAGATATGGATCAGTGGTCATGCAAATAATAGGTTGTGTGTAGGCATTTGGCTAGTTACTCAAACAATCATGTCACAGTTTTGAATAACAAGCAAATCACCAAGATGTCCAGACTCCAGACACCATTCTCTACTTGGGATTCGATCTTGCCGTCTATAACGGCATCTGTGGGTTTTCACTCATTGAACTTTCAACTAGAGCAAACTTAGAAAAGTCCCTGAGTTAATGTCCTAGAAGAAGGCTTGGAATGAGGCATCGAAACATTATAAATAATCTTGTGTAACCTTGTATGACCTCCCAGGAGTTGTTCTGGCTACTGGATAGTTTCTAACATGGTCTCTATGCTACCCCCTCTCAGAAGACTGTTAAATATATTTTTCTGTTCTAGCCGCTGAAACAGACCTTTTTCTCTCTAATAAACATCTGAATATTTGTGCCACCACTTAAAGTGACAATATTGAGAGATTGCCTCTTTGTTCCTCTCTCTATTGCTTACTTCACTTTGGGTATCTTCTTTTCTGTGCAGGGTCCTTTGATGGTTCTTATAAATCACTGTACAACACATTTTCATATCCACTTCCCTGTATTCCAGCATTCTATGTTTCTACTGTTAGGTTGTGAGATGGATTTTTTTTCTTCACTCACCTTTACCTGTGCTCAGGTTGTTATGCCCAGTCACTTGATTCTTTTTTCAGACATGATACTCTTTGGTAACTATCAAAAAAAAAAAAACAATTGGTCAGTCACTTGATTTTTTTTTTCCAGACATGATACTCCTTACCTCCTTAGTAATTATCTTACTGTAACGTGTTGACATTATTGTTGATATTTCCATTTATGAGTGCCACTTTAAGCTGGTAAGTTTGATTTATTTTTCTGACAGTAACATCGTTAATCTCAGGTGGGTTCCCTTTGAGACTGCAAAGCCGTTGCTTGATAGAGAAAGATATGTGATCTTATCCAATTTCCACAATTTGCAAACAGCGGAATCATTAACTTCTACATTGAGTGAAAATCAATTTGATCTGCAGCATGTTAATTATGGTCAAGAAGAATTCAGTGACGTCCATTTTTACAAGGCTGAAGAAATGTATGATATCGGTTCTGAAGATTCCAGCGATGAATCTGACCTGGATAGTAGTGTTTTGATGTCATCTGAATTTGAAGATGCAAGCTTTGGTAATATATTGATTGGGTTGGAAGGATCATGTCTGAGATACAAGGTACATGACTGGTGCTTGGGTGTATAATCCACTCTGATTCTTTACTCCAACGAGTATATAAGATATATATAGATTGGGTAAATATATATGATCCTGGTAAGTTGTTCTACTAAAACCTTAAGGTTTTAGGAGAATTGGTAACTTAATAATTTATTTTCTTCAAAATTTTGATAATTAGAAGTGTTTCTTGTTGGCTTGGGGTATATTTAAGCAAATATATTTTATACTTCTTGAAAATTTAGTCAGCATAAATAGGCATACCTGTTTGGAAGATATTATATAAAAAATAAACGCACATTACTTGCATGCAAAATATACATCAATCTATGGTTAAAATGTACACAAACTTATGTAGTATATAGCGCTTAGTGTATCTGCAAGACTGATTCTTCATCCTTTGTGTGACATCATTAGATGAGAAATCTTATATGTTTAAACACTTTCTTATGTGGCTCAATCCTTCTTCCTGGCATCGAGAATAATGAATTATTGCTTCTATTCTTTTCTTCATCTTTTTCACTATGCTCTACAATATATGCAGAACTATATTAAGGATATCAGGTCTGACTGTCTTTGGTTTTTTTGTTGTTGAAGGATATACAACAAGCTCTTAGTCCTAACCAAAGGAGTCACCTGGAAATGAAGTTGCGTAGATACAAGAGGGTTGTGGGTGAAGAACTCTCACAGGAAATGGTCTTGTCACTTGGGTGATATTGACTGCTCACACTCCTGCAGATCTGTTTGTATCAAAAAAAGAACTTAAGAGGTGGGAATTGGAGGTGATTGATACGTTTCTATCGTGGTGTAGTGATTCTGCAATGTTTCTCTTGACATACTTTTCCTTGATAAAGTGTTGGAATTGTAAACTTGAATGTTGGTCCAGCACTATTGTTCTTGTAAAGCTCGTGTGGGGAAGCACTCCATCATTAAAAATATATTACATGATATGTATATCGATTGAATTAGCCATAGTTTAGTCTGAAATATGTGCAGCTTGTTTCCGTGTGACCTATTGGATTTCCCTATTAACCCTTGTACTAAAAAAAAGTTACGGTTTCTTTCATGAAATATCGCATATAGCAACAATTGTGTTCAGTTGTAGTTTTTTTCCCGGATCTTTTAGTCAAACAGAGCTTGAATTTGACAGTGTCAGGCTCGGCCAACACCTTAAACAATTTTTAATATGCCATCTTCTATTGGACAATGATCATGTTGCTGTACAGACTACGATATGCCTATTGGCTATTGCTGATAGTGTATAGTATTGCTGATAGTGTATAGTTCTCTAGTTCACGATGATGTATATGTGCATAGGCAAAGGCCGACATTGTCAAAATTCTGGTAAACACGGGTATGAAACATTTACCTAAAACACCCTTTCGCTGTCTGCTTTTCAAAAATTATATGAAACATCTGAGCCAGAACAAAGTGCTTTGCTGATATAGTGTCCATATAATCTAGTCTGTTAGAATTGATTTGTTTCTGGAACATGTGCAATGCTGATTCAGTTAAACCAATGGTCCTCTACTAAGCAACTCCAATAAATAATGTAAATGGGGACCTGTGACCTGTCCATGTACATATTCCCTTATCTGTAGCTTAGATCACTACACTTTGATGCCAAAATGCCTCTTTATCCTGTATTGTGCACGAAAATGTTATCTGTGAATGAGTTGGTTTCTTCCATTATCTAGTTTTTATATATTCTACAACTTTGTTTACAGGGGATGATGGCCAATTGCTTGCCACTTGGTGCCAGCCAACCAGATATTTCTTGGGAGAGGCCTAATCTTTTTGTCTCAAGTATGTGATATAATACAATCATGTTTCCTTTATTTATAATATATATTTGGGGGGAGGAGTCTTCTATATGTTTACACTGACAAAATTCCATGGGTAACTAGGTTGATATACTAGTAAAAATCCATCCTTGGAAACATAGTTATACTGGTAATATCAATGTAAACATAGTCCACATGTTGCATGTAACGAGCATATGAAAAATGTGTGCTAGATAAAAAAAACCCAGTGTATTACGGAAATCATTTTCTTCTTTTTTCAATTTGTGTGAGAAACGAAATTCTATAACATTATCAAAAAATCGTGCATGTTCCATGTACAAACTTGTGTAATAGTATTAAAGTTTTTTTTTTCCCTTTTTCGCAAATTATAATGGAAGAATCTCAATTTATGACATTTCGAGTACAGAGTTGCCCTAAGAGGCTTATGGAAAGGGTCCAGCTTTTTTATGTTGTCATGATTCCATAGCTTCAAAGTCGGCCCTACCATATTATCATAATTTGTCTATAGTCAAGGCATGTTAAGAGGCCAGCGATCATCCACATGATCCAATATTTCTATGCCTTTTTTATTGCTGTCAATTACAAGTCTACAAGATACTATGCTCAGATTTATGAATATTTTTAACTTGGAAGAGGCTCAACTTAAGTTTCAGAAATTGATCATATATGTTAGATCCTGAGTTGTACATCTACATTTTAGAAGCAAAAAAAAAATATTGTGGTGACTGCGATGAAAACAACAATGTCCTGATTTGGAATAAAGTATAGAGGAAGGTTATATTTCTAAGTAGTACTACAAAATTTCACTATATACATCAGTTAAAAGAAAAGAATCTGTACAAATGGAAGACAGATCGATCAATGGATGCTAGTCCTCCCAATGCCTTTTTCTATACATAGAGCTACTTTATCAGCCTAACTCTGTCATGGACTTGTATCAACAAGTGATTCTGTTTCTTCTCCGGTCACTGGCTGCAGATCGTCTTCCTCTAGATAAAATGTGTAAAAGCACAGGCATTGCAGAAGGTTGAGTTAGCTTCAGGATTTTATCAAACTAACCAATAGCAAGTACTATAACCTATTGGGATACCCCTTCTGTGAACTGTCTAAGATTCATTCTTCAAAATTATCTTTAATATAGGTGGATAATATTTGGAAAAAGAAAAACGTAATAGTGAATGTTGAATTTTGCATGCCGTTATGGAACTTGTAGAGAAGTGATGATTGAGAGTGTCAGATATAAATTTATACCTGCATCTTCTCGGGGGAATAGTTGGCGAAAAGAAAAGATGAAGATCATAGTGTCATGGCGATCTTCGTCGTGCCATGATCTCACTTGACTCTTTCCTCCTGCATAATCTTTTGATACCTTGGATATCCTTTCTTGCACAAGGAGACCTGCACACATGCCACAAACCATTTTAAGACTTGTTCAACCTCTCTTTGTTTGTGTTCTACAGCCTCTATCTGTTAACATAAAATTAAAAAACTTGACAGTATATTATCTGTAATAGTCAAAATTAGGGGAGAGCGCGGTTCAGTTCGGTTCGATTTTTGGCTAAAACCGGAACCGGCAACCGCATATCTTCGGTTTTAAAAATTAAAAACCGCAACCGCAACCGAACCATCGGTTTCGGTTTTAAAAAGACCGGTTCGGTTTTTACCGGTTCGGTTTCCGTTAAAAACCGGATAAAAAAATGAAAAAGTATATAATTTAAATTATTATATATTTACATTCAAATATTTAAATCACATTCGGCATAATAACACTACAAAAAAAAAAAGAGATAAGAAACTGTAACAAGTTAAATTTACTATAACATGTAAGAAACTTTAATGAATTTATATAAATTTTATATCATCAGAATAATGTATTCTCATACAAATATTCAAATATGAAACTCTATTAAACTATCGCATTTTTAATTGTAAAGTCAATCGGTATTGTATATACTAATCAGGGGATTTTCAACAAAATAGTTTACTTTAAACAATGAATCATGAATATGTATTGTGATTTATATTGTTTCATTTATAAGCGAGACAACTCTTGTATACAACTATAACTCAAAATTAATTTTAAAATTTTCTAATAGAGTCTAAATGATATAGTTTTATATAATTAATTTTAGGAAATTTTCTAAAAACAACGGTAGATACCTTTTACTATATATATATATATAAATTATATATAATAAATTTATTTATTTTAATTATCGGTTCGGTTCGGATTTTTTCGGTTCGGTTTTAACCTATAATCGAAACTGGAACCGATCAATCGGTTCAGTTTTTTATTTTTCGATTTCGGATCGATTTTTTTTTATTTCGATTTTCTCCAATTCTATTTTTATCGGTTTCGTTTCGATTTCGGTTCGTATTCCTTTTTTTCTGGCCCCTAGTCAAAAGGGATGCCGTACATTATGCAGGATATTATTTCCTCTGCCTTGACATTCTACAGTCAACACTTAAAATCGTTATTGCCTTGGTCATTTGCAAACAACCGTGGGCACCACCAACTTCTATATCTAAATTTCTCCGCCACAAAAATTAATCTTTCGACTAAATCATACAACTGATATTATTTAAGAAGTAACTCTGAAGGTACTAAAATATATTCAATCTATTCCAATTTATCAGTTTTATTTGATTTTTTTTACCGTAAATTACATCTATTATATAATTAAAAAAATCATATAATTATATTATTAAAAAGTATATATAATTTATTTTAAAATATAATTTTTATTTTTTTTAAATTATAAAAAAATAATTTATAATTTATGATCAAAATTTAATCAATTTGATCATAAAAATTAAAACAGTTAATTTGGAACGGAACATAGAAAGGGAGAGTAATACAAAACTTTAACTTTAAACTGCCAAATTGATCACAATAACGTGTGTGAGAAAGACTTACTGCTTCAATGTCAATCTTGTAAACAAGAAGCTTCCTTCTCTCTCTGCAACTAGTTCTATATGCTACAACAATATGTCCAATTGCCAACAACCAGGAGCACATAAACAAAGCGATCTCCATAGCTCGAACATAACCTTGTTTATAATTATTATAACTCAAACCATCGAACACGTACGAAGCCTTTAGCGACACAAATATAAGCGACGAAATAGAGCAAATCGTCGCTGTAGTCAGGTACGGCCCTCTTGAAAGCCTAGGTCCGTCGCATAAACTATAAACACCTACAAAAACACGCATGATCATCAATAAAACAACACCAATAAAGAACTAACATAACTTAAAAATATACATAGATCAAGGGTTCTGAGTGTCAGTGAAAACAGTACGGTTGCATAGCGTATTTAAATTTTTGCAATTAACGATTCGAAAAACACTAGTAAAAAATTACGTTTTTGCACTTACATAGAATAATTGCTGATCGAATGATAGAAATAAGTGGAATATCGATCAAAGAGTATCGAAAATCGTAGTTAACGAGATGAGAATAAAGGGAATGCAACGAAAATGAGGTAGGAGCCAGAGAAGTGGAGAGAAAAGCCGAGGGAATGAGAGTGTCGGCAATAACTAAAAGAACAGGGGCAGAGAATAAGAGGAAAGAAAACAACATATAAATCAAGAAGAAAAATGTCTTGATTCCTCTAAGTAATATTATCTTAGATTTTTCATCTTTGGAGAAGAAGCCCATTTGGGAGAGACTAATGGAAGGAAATTAGAGAAGTTGGGAAGGTTTTATAAGACAGAGAGAGAGAGGGAGAGATGGGAAAGTTCGTGGGAGAGAGAGAGAAGGTGGTGGAGGAAGAATAGATATAGAAGGTTTTGACTGGACTTGTACAGGGGTAACAACTGACGACGTTGCTTACAACACTAGGTAGGTACTCGTAGCTGCCTTTTCTTGCGTTATTAAAATCAAATAATTATTTGTTAATATTTTTTTAAGTAAATTTTTTATATAACTTTTTTTTAGTTTGATATTTGAAATTAATTATATAATAGCGAAATGCAAAAATTATACAAGTGGTATACGTTCTTATTGTTCATAACCTTTTGTACTCTCTTAAAAAATTCAATGGCGTTCTTGTTAATATTTTTTATATGTGTTTATTTTATCCAATAATTTTTACTAACTTTTCAATCAAAAATTAATGTAACAATACTTGATAGAGCCTAACATATATAATTAATTATTTTCTCATAAACATCAATACATTATATTTGTAAAATTGTGATTCATCCCAATTACGTTAAGCAAGCGTTTTAGCTTCGTTGAACACTTGTACCTCAACAAACATAAATGATTAAATTTCTAGCCTTTCACACTTTCTGATCGGTAGTATTGTTTTCAAGCATATAAATGTTGTTCTTTTTCAACTTTTAAGGGTCAAAACTCAAAAGGCATGTAAATCAGTATATGACTTTTCTAATTATCTAACATTATGCTAGAAGCCTGGAATATCAAGCAAATGCAATCTGCAATGAGGCAATGACACGGGGAACAGAACCTTCTGCCCTGGCAATTTTAAACACGTTACTCTATTTAAATATAAAAATATTTATATGTTTGAAATAATTAATTTTTAGACTGTCATTTGAGTTTTGGTAATGACCATTAGTGATGTATGTGATAAATCTCAAAAATCTTTCTGGGGTGGGCTAACTTCGTACCTTCTTTGTTAGGGTGGAAAGGAACTGAAATGGGCTTATTTAATATTTTTATCAATGCTAACATCTAGCCAAAAAATAAGAAGAGAGGAAGTAAAAAAGATATAAAATTTACAGCTAACATTACGATTTTCAATTTATAATTGGCGGCTTCAAAAGAATTGATTTCTTTCATCCTAACGACACATTTTATTTATTATCGTACTTTTTTTTTAATATTTACAATAACACGGAGTAACATTGTAACTATACAATAGAATGATTTTCAATTAAGGTTCTCAAGTAGCAATGGAAAGAGATTCTTGTCTCTGATAGCGTATGCTTCTGAAAACACAGAGAAAATGAAAGTTTTTCGCTGAGCGTCTGCTTTGCTAATCTTACCACCTGAGCAGCAGGAGTACTAACAGTAGAGCAATTGTGCACAGGAGCATTACGCTCTTGCCAAACAAGAAAAGATAGCTATGGCAAGAAAAAAGTTGAATATCAGTGCCTTTATGATACTACTAGCGAAAGGGAACTAACCATTCAGAATCGCATTCCAAGAAGATGGAAGCAAAGAGGGGACTGAGTTGCAAGATCACACAAATAAAGGGACAGGTAAAATCTAAGTGGTCCAAAAATTCATTAGCTCCGTGAGGGCTGGTATTAAATTGCTTAAAAACATATGCAGATAATACGAATATTAGTCTAAGCATTTAAGTAACAGATTCAGCATCAAAACATGAATATCAGTAATTCAACAGAGTGACGAAATTCAAGGCACTCTGTTACGACCTGGTATCGAAAATGTGAGTTCCCTGACAGTATGCTCATACTTATTCTGGATTGCAGTTGTTTTCCGGGACATACTTAAGGGCCTAACCACCCTATGTAAGTGCCTTAGCTTCTGTCTCTTGAAAATATATGCAGTTGAATAAAAAAAGCATGATCAAATAGCTAATTATAACCATGAGTTAGACAAATAATAGATACTTTCATAACTTTCGAATGATCGTTGATGTGACTTAAAACCAAAACAAACTAAATAATTATTAGACAAGAAAAGAGGAAACCAAAATTCTAATTAAAACTGTAGATAACTTCTAGTTCCTAAATAATAGAAAATAACTTTATATATATATATATATATATATATATATATATATATATATATATATAAAGTAAATAACCACCCAGAAAAGAAACTATAATTCTAGTCTGGAGTTGGATCATGGTCTTTGCACTGCGACAAGAAAATCTGGTCAACTCTCAGGAATCTTAAAAATCTCCACCTTCATCGTCACCATCATCGTCATCAAATGATCGCATATCAAGCTGGTAGCGTAGGATGCCTCCAATTCCACCAAACCCTTTGCAAAACCGTGACCCCTCTTCTGTTTTATTTGTAACAAACTCTAGCATGCACCCAAACCTTTTATATTCATTCGCAAACCACTCCAACAATGGAGTCTTTTCTGCAATCTCTAGTTCACCATTCATTTCTCGAAAGTTACTCTCATCAGCCTCTTGATCTTTGTTCATGTATTTTGTCACAACTTCAGATGTAGTATTATTTGTAAGCACATACCTGTTGATATCAATATCTTCCCAAACAATTATAATTTCAATAACCCCCATCTCAAGAGCTTTTAAAGTGTCATCTACACCGCAAACATACTTGCCACTATCCTGCCTGATTTCCTCAAAGTATTTGCTTAACAAGAGCTTCTCCTCAATAAATTTGACACCGGATAGGAATTCAGAAGAAAGTTCAATGGCTTGATTGAAACCATTCTCTCCTCCATGAGAAACATCGACAAGTTTCAATATTTTAGCACGGAGACGTGGGTCAAACACACTGATTCAATTCAGCTTTCAAGTCTGCAGATCCTGCAAGTATCAATCCAGCAACATTGGGCTGACTAGTAACAGGATTAATAAACAACTGTGTAGCAAGTTCAGCTGACTTCATGACATAATTATGGCATTTCTCGACTCTTATACGACCAAATCTCTGCGCTGATTGCCCTCCTTTTCCTTGTTTATTAGGAAGATTAACATTAAACTTATGAACAATCTCCCTACTATTGCCACTCAATGTCCCAAAAAGTGTTCCATTCCCATCCATGACAATAAATCCAAACTTATCATCAGATTCCACAAGTTCATGCAAAACTTCAGTATGGAACTTATTGTCACACAAATAAACAGACGTATTTATGGGCTTAAAAGGCTCGAAATCAATTGTTACCTTCTCTTCTTTTCCATTATCATCAACAATAGTTCCGACATAAAGCACAAGTCCGTTGGGAGGAACCTTGTTGTAGAGCTTTAATCTTTGTTGAGCAGACGTAATAGCAGATAAAACAGACTGACGATTAACCCTACTTTTAATATTTTTGGCGGTTGCATGTTCATGCATGAGCATCTTTTTAACATCAGATAGATGGGCACGAGGAGGCACAAGTAGAGACACCATGCTAGTTCCACTTCCTCTAGCAGCTTCAAGTTCCTTGATACGCTTCTTCATCTTCCACAAGTCAATTGTTTTATCAGTCTCAGACATTGTAACAAATTATAGAAGAAGATACGGTGTGTATAGTAATAATTATAATAAGGTTGTATCTAATACGTGATGAATTCAGGGGATGCTTCGGGACTTTATATAGGCAAAAAGAACTAGTACAAGGAAACAGAGTTCATGTAGGAAAGTAATACTTTATATGAGGCAACTTCCAATCAAATCTCTTGGAGTAAGGGCCAAGAAAATCAATCTCAATCATGGGTAATTTAATTCCAAGAATAACTCGGCCACTCCGCGTTAAATTCTATGATCGGGCAATTCCAATTCCAATTACTGTTTTTATTAATTCAAGTCTATTTGAAGCAAACTATCCTAATAATTTTAGATATATTCGTGAAGATATAGTTTTTTTATTTAATCTAATAAATTTACTATTTTTTAAGAGTTATGTTTTTTTCTTTTGAAGTGGTTAGCCTCCGTTTGGATTGCTGTTAAGAACAGTTGTGCTTTGGAAAAAAGTGCGGGTGAAAAATGATTGTTTGGTAATTTTTTAATATATAAAAATAATATTTTTGAGTTGCAAACAGTTTTTTTTCAAAAGTATGAGCGGTCATAAAAACTGTTAATTATCTGCAACATTAATACGAAACGGGGGTAAGAGTTATGTTTTAGCTATTTGTTTATAACTTTATATACATAATAATAAATACAGTTGTAACAAACAATTTAAATTCCGTAGTAGGAGCTTTTGACATTGTTTCCTCATTCCTGTTTGACTAGAAGAAAAACTTTCTAATTTACAATTTTTGTTTCATTGAAAAAAAGTTAAATAAAAGAAACTTTATAACTTAAATAATAAAAAGTTGGTCTAATTTTTATCTTCCACTTCTTCCCTACAAAAGATTTTGATTTTCATTACAATAACAAAAATATTTCAAAGGCATATTGTGTTTATAAGATTTTAATTATACATGGTAAGTGATTTTTAAAGTAAATGTTCCTGTTATTCTGCTCATGATTTATATATTAAAAAGTACATAATAATTATTGTGTTATGTTTTATAAATATAAAACAGTAACTTTTTAAAATTTTAATTTATCATATTTAAATTTAATTTCATGGAATATATTCTATCGTACTCAAAAGAGTAATACTAATGATTAAATAGTGTTCTGCGTTTTTCTCGATTAATCGGTAGACGGATGAGTATCATTACGATTAAGCGAAATTGGGTCAAAAAACGTTTTTATAAAAAATCGGTCAAAAATCGGGAGAAATGGGAAAAATTGGGCGAGTCGATCAAAAATTGGTTAAAACGATCAAAATTAATATTTTTAAAAAAAGTTTAAAATTAATTTTTTAATAATTAATATATTTATATTACAAATTTACAATTAATATGGGTTATATGAACCTAAATTCTTCATAAATCCCAAATACTTTTTCAAATTTCTAATAATTATATACTCGTATATTTTATATAATAATTATTAAAATTAATTATTAAATTACGACTGTTAGGTATAAATCACTTAAATGTTAATGATAAGTGATTTTTTTTTTGTGAATCTTAATACTTAATACATATGGAATAATTATATATGATATTTTTTATATATATATAAACTAGTGAAAGAAGTCGTGTTTCGCATCGGCCTCATAATAAATTTTAAATTTATTAAAATTATTTTTGATATTGAAAATATTTAATAAATATATAATTATAATATATTATAGAAATTTATTTAAAAATATTTATTAATTTTATTTTTAAATGAATAAATATTAATTAATTTATTAAAAGCCAACTACACCTACATTGGTCAATTGATAGATTTAAATAAATTGGAACATAAATCAAATAATTAATAAAATTATTATGAACATTAAGCAACAATAATAACAAATATTAAAAATAACATTATGTATTTATAATTTTTCAAATTGTAAATTATAAGAACATGTTAATAAGATTATAACCTTTGAACTTTTTAAGTTGTGCAGATGTAACGATCAATATATAATGTTCATTATCTTCCTTGTATAGATTTTGATCAAATGACTAAATAAATTTTTTCCACAAAATTACATTATTGGTGACTGAATTACATATAATAAAATTTGATATAACAAAATTATATTAAACCAAAATAATAGTATTAAATTTATAAATATTATAAAATCAAATAATAATTTCAAACTATATATATGTATTATAATTCACAACTTGCTAATTTGTTATGATCATAAGATCTCTTCTTCTCCATACGCCACTAACAATATCAATACAACCAATATAGCTCAAGCAGCCCACAACATCTAGATAAATATTAGTAACGTTATATAAATATTGAAAAATGTAATTTAAAATTATATATGTGCGTGTGTGACTTATAATATCTTATTTTAGCAAAATATCTTACAGTATATTAGTGTTATTAACATGTGTCTCAATTATATCGGGACATATGAACTCAAATCCATGTAGTGGTATATTGATGATTCTTTCATCCAACCTTTTTGGTACCGCTATACGTAAAAACATCGCTTTAAATTCACATGATAGAGTCTATATCAGCCGGTACTTGCAACTACTTTTAAGTTTTTAATGCTAAATAAAGACATTTCTTCTAAAATATGTTTGAATCGAAAAGGTAAATATTTTTGAATCGTTGCATTGATAAGATTTTCTTATCATAAATTAAAGTATCAAAAAGTTAGTACGAATGCATAATTAAAACAAAAATTTATTAACCTTCTCATCAATTAAAATCATGTCAAAACTAAAATGATCGTCTATTTGTGTATTGATTGCCTCCAACGTTGTGCCTACTCTCACTCTTATCATCAAATTGTCTCTATTGTTATTCAAAACATTCAAGAGAGTGTAATTCATGATGTATAAACGTTGAATGTAAATAACACTGTGATAAATTTGTTGTGGTTTATTTTTTGATACTTGATCTTTAATTTATTAATTTATATAAGTGATAGTCTATTATTTTTTAAATGGAAACACATTTAATTTAGGTAAAAAAATAAAATTAACTTTTTTATTATAGATACTCTCTTTTTGAAAAATCAAAATAGTTTCGATTTTTAATAATTTAATGTCTTTTCTAAAATTTCTAATTACCTTATATATAATAATGTATTTTCTAAAATTTCGAAACTTATCTTATGGATAATAATAAATTATTTGAGGAGAAAGTTTAGGAGAATATAACGTAACTTAGATTTTTTTATTTATAATTTGAAGAAAATTTAGGAGAATATAAAATAACTTAGATTTTTTTTATATTTTTTAATATTTACTAATTCAAAAATTCGAGAAAATTAGAAAAATACATTAGGACAATTTGAGAGTGTCACCTAACTGTTTCCGTCTTCTCTTTTATATCGATATATTGATGATGATTTTGTGATAATTTGATGGTGTTTAAATGTAATTATATATTATAATTTATTAAATTAAATTACTTTCAATTAATTCTTCGATTAATCACCAATTACCCGATTAATTAATAGAAAGTACCACCCCGACTAATTTCTATTCCCGTCTTTTAAAACACTGCGATTAAGGATAAATACGTTGAACATCATGTAAATTTTATTTTTAATTAATCGTGATATAAATAATTATTTAAAGTTCAGTTTAAACAAAAATAAATTAAATTTTTTACCACCATAATAATAATAATAATATAATGGGAATTAATCAAAAGTAATCGGACCCGAATAGAGGCTCGAATATAGCGGCCCCAGCAGGTTCGGAAGTGTGACTAATGGCATTACGATCTCTATGGCGTCTGGGTCTGGCCTCCACCGCCATGGCCGGCGGCGTTGGTGGCGCCGTGATAGCTTCTTCCGATGACCCTGCCACCGCCGTCAAGCTCTGCACTAGTGTTCCTCTTCGCCTTTTTCGCGTCTCCGTTGCTGCTGCCTCCATTGCCTTTGGTACCCCCCTCCCTCTCCCCCCCCCCTCTGTATCTATGTGTAACACACGCGTTTATGTGTTTATAATTCTCCATTTTCCTTTAATTCTTACTTATAATTAGTTTTTTCTTAGAGAATTTGATTAATTAGTTCACTTGTCTTGGTGATTAGCAATTTATTTGTGACCGCTTCAATCATATTTTGATTTGTAGAGATTCATTTTCGATTTTATTTCAGATTTTAAGCTCTTCAGCCACTGCTCTGCGATTTTTCGATATTAATGTTTCTAAAAATTTAATCTTGCACAAATATGAGTGTGTTTCTTGGGGAACCAATGGATTTTTAGGGATGTAGTGACTTTTGTGTATATAATGGATTAAGGAACTGTTTAAACAAAATATAGATCGATATGCAATGTAAGTTGATGAAAGCTTTTTGATGTGAAGATTCTAGAACTGATTGTAACAAATTTGTTAATTTTTATGGTGTTAGATTATGAATATTCGTTAATGGGATTGCCGGAAGGTAGCAGTGAGAGATCAAAAGCCAAACATGAAGTTCACATCAGGGGTGCTCGTAAGCTTGAAGAATTGTGTTTCAAAAATGGTGGAATATATATAAAGCTTGGGCAGCATCTTGGTCAACTGGTATTATGAGTCAAAAATGACTTTGGCGTACTTAGCATAAACAAAAGATGACTTTGGCATAAGTTAATATATAATAAATGATCTGTAATAAAAATTGGTTCGTGTAATGATTAAGAGCATGCGTCTTTTTAAATTATACAGGAGTACTTGGTCCCTCAGGAGTATGTGGAGATACTGCGGGAGTCCATGTTAAATAAATGTCCAGTTTCTTCGTACGAGCAAGTATGCGAAGTTGTCAAGAACGAGCTTGGAGAATCACCTGATAAAGTATGTTGCATTCGTTTGATTTATATAAATATTGTGGAGTTCAATGGAACTTTTCTGCTCAAAATAGCTATTTTTTTCATCTAACTGGTCTAGTTACAGCATACAAAAATATTGAGTTTATTCCTATTTCTTTCCCATGTGCAGATATTCAAAGATTTTGATCCTGTCCCGATAGCAAGTGCTTCCCTCGCACAAGTTCATGTTGCTCACGACCATGATGGAAAAAAACTTGCCGTGAAGGTGTGATATAAAGCTGTTTATAAGTTCTCTTCTGCTTTATTTTGAAGGTAGCTTTAAACTATCATATAGAGATATATGAAAATAGTAATTGTAACAATCAGTTCCTCCTCTCTCTATTATGTCTTTACTTCCAGGTTCAGCATATTCACATGACAGATAGCGCAGCTGCAGATTATGCGACTGTTGAGTTAATCGTGAACACCTTGCATCGGTTCTTTCCCTCATTTGATTACAGGTCTTAAGCCAGTCATCTTTTTAGTCACCACTCGTTGTTTTTCTGGAACCGTAGATAGTTCCACTTTTAGCGTTATGGGAATAATGTACATTCAAGAGTAGTCATATGATTAAGGAGAACTTGTCAATTTTTGATACGTCAATATACTGCTTAATATAAACCTTCTCCTGTTTTTTATATGTTTTTCTTAATATAACCATCTACACATGTGCGGGGTTGTGTCTTCTATATTTGAGTCGGTCAAATTCTAAAATGATATTTCTTGAACTTTAATGTAGATGGTTGATAGATGAAGTACACGATAGCTTACCAAAGGTTAGCTGTTAAATCTACTAGTATACATAGATGAATCATAAAACCATAGTATGCCATGTTGTAGATGTTTTGTGTGTGTGTTTTCGACTAATGCGTAATAATCTTGATGATGACAATCAGGAACTAGATTTCTTAGTTGAGGCAGAGAACAGTGTCAAGTGTATGGATAATTTTCGAAAGTTATCTCCCCGTATTGCAGACTATGTGTACGCTCCAAGAGTATACTGGAACTTGAGTACTTCAAAGTTGTTAACCATGGAATATATTGAAGGGGCACAAATAAATGACCTAAAAGGTATTCGAGGTCTTGGACTTCGACCTGTTGATGTTGCAAACTTGGTTAGTATATATTTATTTTTTACAGTTCAGATACTAATACTAATTGTTAATTAGAGTTAACGAGGATTCGAAAAGGCATATGAGGAAGCATAGTTGTTTACTCCACCTTTTAAATTTTTGTGGTGGATTGGTGGAAATCGGTCTTGATCAGCCATTTTATATTTATAATTGTTTTCTTGCATGCACTTTCTCTTATTTAGGGCTGTTAGGCTGTATAACATAACTGATTTCAAGGTCTTCGGGAAAATCCTCTCAGTTAGCTTAAACGATATCAAGTTCTCAAATAACTGTTTTTGCCGGTGTGCCTGTAATCTTATGGTTTTATACTTTTAGTACATGATGTTGTTGATGCGGAGCATAAAATAATAAAATTAGTTAATTATTTTGAAACAATATGTTTTCTAATTGATAATTATATTATCTAGTTAGGAACATTCTAGATTATAGTAGTAGAACTATAAAAGGATTTCTTTCCTTTAATTAATTATGATCGTAGATATAGATAAATATTTAGTTTTCTACTTTTCTTCTCATTAGGAAATTACTTAGCTTCCAAGTAATAGTGTATCTATACGAACTCTTGTAATCTTTCATTATTAGATAGAGTTGAATAATATGAATTAAATCTGAAGATTTATTGTGTGATATGCTGATTCTGTGGAGATAGGCCGTTATCCCCTTATTTTTACCCTTTTCCCACCCTTGTCATGCATCAGTTGTAGTTGTAAAGTGTATTTTATATTGCAGAGGTACTGTGTTAAAAGTTTCAAACATCAAGAATGTTGTTTGTTTAATCTATGCAGCTTAGTAAAACCTTTGCTGAAATGATGTTCAGACATGGATTTGTGCATTGTGATCCGCATGAAGCCAATTTGCTAGTTCGTCCTCATCCTTACTCGAAGAGGGGAATTTTTGGTAAATCCACTAATGTCTTTGCATTTTAGTTCAGTTATTTTTTTAAAGTTTCTGCTTGATATAGTTATTGGTCCATATCTTGAAAGAATGAAGAGAAGTAATATTAAGTTCTCATGTTACTTCCTCTCCATGCTGAATGATTTGCTCTTGAAGTCTGATGGGAAGGGAATGATTTGCTCTTGAAGTTGAAGTCTGATGGGAAGGGATATGGATCTAGGGTTTCCACATAGTCTGATGTTGTTGTTCGGAGGTGGACTTGTGTGACGCCCTCCCAATCCGGGGTCTAGATCGGGGAGTCACTAAACAATTCTAAATGCATGCATCATAATAAAACATTAAATACAGAAAAATAAAGAAATGCAATCCCGAAACTAACTTGGATCTTTAGTAGGTAATGGTACGAAACAAGCATCACTAAACATATTAACATTACAAATTCAGATTCAACTTATATTACTAATTCAAAGTTTACATTTCTGAACAACCATTGCATAATTCTGTAACTCAAATACTGTCACTCAACTTCTAATCCACGGCCTCAAACCTTGTTGAAATCTTTTTGCTCTTTTTACATCCGTGTTCACATATTCGGGAGCAAATCTAGTCAATTCCGTAAACATGACCTCGTATTCTAACACACTCAAATTATCTTGTTTTAACCCCAAAAACTTAATCTCCAAATGATCTTGTAGGTAGCTGGGCGCCTGGGCAAATACTTTTCTAAAAATAGTTCAGTAAATCTTTGCCATGAGATAATACCTTCGCCTTCTAGAACCTTCACGGATTCCCACCAGAAACTAGCTTCAGCCTTCAAGAAATAACTAGCAAACTCTGTTTTCTGGTCTTCTCCTACTCTAACTAACAAAAAAGCTTTTTCAATTTCTTTTAACCAACCTCGGGCTTCGATAGGATTGACGGTAGTATGGTACCTTTAAATTCATGTGGTTTTACAACTTGAAAAGATTTGAAAGTCACTAGTGGTTGAACTGATGGTTGTTGTTGTTGATTTTGTTGTTGTCGGGTCAAGGCATCTGTTTGTTGTTGGAGTAGTCGTAAGATTTGAGCTATAGTTGGATCACTCTGGCTTTGATTTTCAGAATCTGTATTGGAGGCAGTTTAAGTAAGAGTCTTTTTCTCGGGAGGCATGGTTCTGATAAGTAAACAAGCAACTTATTAACAATCTGCTAGTAGCTAGTAGATATGTTAGCATATTGTTAATAATTTGCTTGTTTACTTATCAGAACCATGCCTCCCAAGAAAAAGACTCCTGCTAAAAGTGCCTTCAATACAAATTCCGAACAAACAGATGCCTTGACCCGACAACAACAAAATCAACAACCACCAGTTCAACCACTAGTGACTTTCAAATCTCAAGCTGTAAAACCACCTGAGCTTAAAGGTACCGTCAATCCTATCGAAGCTTAAAGGTACCGTCAATCCTATCGAAGTCAGAGGTTGGTTAAAAGAAATTGAGAAAGTTTTTTTGTTGGTTAGAGTAAGAGAAAACCAGAAAATAGAGTTTGCTAGTTATTTTTTGAAGGCTAAAGCTAGTTTCTGGTGGAAATCCGTGAAGGTTCTGGAAGGCGAAGGTATTATCTCATGGCAAAGATTTACTGAACTGTTTTTAGAAAAGTATTTGCCTAGGTAACTACAAGATCAATTAGAGATTAAGTTTTTGGAGTTAAAACAAGAGAATTTGAGTGTGGTAGAATATGAGGCCAAGTTTGCGGAATTGACTAGGTTTGCTCCTGAATATGTGAACACGGATGTAAAGAAAGCAAAAAAATTTCAACAAGGTTTGAAACCGTGGATTAGAAGTCGAGTGGCAGTGTTTTGAGTTACAGAATTATGCGATGGTTGTTCAAAAATGTAGATTTTGAATTAGTAATGTAAGTTGAATTTGTAATGTTAAGTAGTGATGCTTGTTTCTTACTATTACCTGCTAAAGATCCAGGTTAGTTTCGAGGTTGCATTTCTGTATTTAATATTTTATTAAGGTGCATGTAGTGACTCCAGACCCCGAATTGGGAAGGCGTCACAACTTGTGTGACCCCTTGGGTTCCTTTTTTTATATATATAGTTTTTGTGTAGAAAAAAACCGTTTCTGCATAATTTATAATCTTGCAACAATTTCTTGAAATTGTTTAATTATTTAGGGATAGGTGTTTCTAGTATAATGCTATATATGTAGGTCTAAGAACAGATTTTAAAGATGACCCTCAGCTGTAGATTGGTCGTTGGAACACATTCATACAACATATTTCTTTTACTACAATCCTCATTTTTAATTGGTGACTGACAATGCATCTAAACTTTTTCCTGTTTGTCCTCGTACAAGTCCTGCAAAATCCTTTTGTTACTGTTATATGATGCATACATTATTTAAGTTTTTCTTTTGATGGATGGCCAAATAATTATATATGTTTTCTCATGTATACAGGAAAAAGGAAACCACAATTGATACTGTTAGACCATGGCCTGTACAAGGAACTTGACATGTCAACCAGAACCAACTATTCTGCGCTGTGGAAGGTGTTTTTGTCATCTCTCTATCTATAAGGATTTTTCCCAACACACTAGCTTTGTCTGTTTCTTGTTATAACTTATAATTATCTTGATTCGACACTTTTTGTACAGGCATTAGTATTTGCCGATGCCAATGCCATAAAGGAAAATTGTGTAAAGCTAGGTGCTGGAGAAGACCTGTACCCACTCTTTGCAGGGATCCTTACCATGAGGCCATGGGAGAGGGTTATTGATCCAGCTGTTGATCATCTAGTCATGCGAGGCAATGGCGGTGATCACTCAGAACTGCAGGTAATTGTCAATTAAAGGGTTTATATTGAATCCATATCCTAGTCACTTGCTGTGCTGTTGGGGAGATGTTTACCATGATTCATGACAAAATAAATATCAAATTTGATGCATAAGGATGCCTTAAAGTTAAATCACAAGTCAATACTGGTACTATTAAAGAATACAGAAGGAGGATGCAACAGTTCCCACTTCCCACATGGAATGATATCTTCATCTTAGATTTGGATGCATTATCAAAAGGTTGAACTATAGCCAAATTTCTGCTGGGGAGCAAAAAATGTGGATAAATAACACAAACAGATCCATTGAATTATTAGCGAGATAACATATAATTTATTGTTAATGTCGCAAATTGCAATGTCAATTAATATTAACAGGGTAAGAAGCTGTGTTTGAGCGTGATCTTTGCTTTTATTAATATTCTACTCTTTTTTTCTGCAGATGTATGCTTCACAATATTTCCCTGAAATCACAGAGCTCCTGCGAAGGCTGCCTCGTGTAATTCTTTTGATGCTGAAGACCAACGACTGTTTACGAGCAGTTAATAACTCACTGGTACAACATATCCACTTTCAAAGACTTAGTAATGCTCACATGATATGATATTAAAGTTGTTACATGTTGTGTGGTTCTTTCAGTATCTTCTGGCAATTTCTCTGCCACCTCATCTTGGCATATAATAAAAATGTGTGTTTTCTTTGCTGTAAAATAGGATTCATGAAAAAAAATTATCTACGTACCAAATCACATTTGTTGCTGGTTCAAATACTTAACAATATAATCATACGTGGCATAGTTACGAAACATAATTGAAATTACTCACAAAACATTACCCAATGAAGTTCAATAACTTAAATGGTTCAAAATCGTTCAGTTCTAGGTAGAGTAACAGATATATGGAGGCTAGAGATGTGGAGAATATAGTAGCAAGAATACCTACAAGTGGAGAATAGAGTAGTCAAAATACGTGCCATTAGAGAATCGGAATGCAAGAGATGGTAGACCTGGTTCTTGAGAGGTAGAACTGCAGGAGGGAGACAAGCCAAGAGGAAGTGAGGCAGATGAATTAGGATTTTGTTTCAAGGTAAGGTGATATTGATGTGACTTGGTTTCTTTTCAGCTAGGGAATCTTATGTTGTGTTTGGTTGGGGAGAAAGGAAAGGAATGAGTGAGATTAAAAGGAAACAATGGAGATTTAATGAAATATTTGAAAAGAAATGAGAGAGTGCAAATTTGTTATGATAAGAATTATGAAGAAAATGGGTATGATGGGGAATGGAGCATTCCTTCTCAGAGTGGGGGTTTGAGCTCTAGTTTATGTTGTTAGGAATGGAATGTAGGTAGGAATGAAATTTTTGTACATTAACCCATATTTAAGTTCAAATTTCATTCCATGCATTCCAATTTGAAGTTGGCTTAATACCGCAAATTTGAAGCTGGCTTAATACCGCAAATTTTCACTCACACTTTTTGTGGCTTACTTGCGAAGCATGCTTTTTACAGCATTGCCACTACCGTTGTTTACCTTTTCATCTTTTTCATTAAATAGACTTTATCAACCACAGCCAGTATATCCCACTCATTATAAGGTCTCAGGAGGGTGAAATGTACACAAATCTTACTCCTATGGCCTACTCTATTTTTCAGAGAGCCTACTTCGATAGAGACCTCCGACTTGTGATCAAATATTTATGAAATATAAAGAAAATGTTCAAATTCCTAGAAGGAATTTAAAAAATTATTAGTATCTTGTATAATGTATATAATAAACTTTAAATTACTTGTTAATTCAAGCTACCTTTATTGGAAATTACTTTAAATTATTTTTTGCACAAGTGAGAAAAGGGAAATTCAAATCTTGAACTATCTTTGGTAGAACTGTGTTGGTACTGAGTTGCTAATATTTATATGGTTGGATCAAATTACTTTTCTGAGTTCTGTTACATTTTCTTCAACAGCTGCAGAGATCTTCGCTCGAGTCATTTTTGATCATTGGAAGAGTTTCATCCGAGGCAGTTATCGAGGCAAAATTATTACAAAATAAGTCTTTCCTGCGGTATATAAGTGCTTGGCTAGAAAATTTGTCATTAGAAGCACGAATGTTGGTAATGCGGATAGCCTTGTGGATTTTTCAACTTCGCAGAACTTTGGCCTTGTGAAAGACAATGTACACGACTCATTATAAATTTTAGGCTAACCCCTCTCACGGCATTCTGTCTCAACGGCCACTCATATATCTAATCCCCCAACTAAATATGGGATTATTTTCTTTAAAAATTTTAAAATTTTCTGCTGTTAGTCGGCAAAACTCTGCCATATTTTTGTTGTATAATGTTACTTAACGGGAAGATATAGGATGATACAAGGTCCTTCTTTTGAGCATCATAATCTGGATGTTCCCTGTGCTGTATTTTCAGCGGATCAGAGAGACGAGGAAACATCAGAATCTATTTCCGTGAACAAAATTTTGGTTTTTGGAAGGAGACCATGTATTATTTGATGAAATACAAGCAAGATGTTACATTCATGTGACCATGTATCTTGAGCTTTGGATTCCTTTTCAGTGTTAAACGCGAACTAAGAAGTATGGAACTGAAGGTAATGCACAAGTACTTCCCTCTCTTAACGTCAAAAATTCATGTAGGCTGACAGTACGTATGTGATATGACACCGTATTGATTTGTTTGTCGGAATAAATGGTAAAGAATCATGTGATATAATTTGAAGTCAAACATATTAATTTGTTTGACAGTGAAAAATCATATAACAAAATTAATTTTTTAAAAACGTACTCAATATATTTACTATATTTTATTATAGACCGCTGATATTGTCGTCTCATGTTTCCAACTTGCTATTGTTATTAATAGTTATGCAAAAAGTTCAAATTTTTAGGTATATTTATGATTTATTTTTAAAGAAATATTTGCAAAAAGATGTGCAACGACATATGTTATGAAATATAGAATCATGCGACAAGGTTGAAAAGTGTATATCTATATAAAGGAGCGGGTAGTAAATAGCAGGATCCTAGAGAATAAATGAGGGCATGGAGTTATAGGTGGGGGATTGAATGAGGGAAGGTGGAGTATGGGATTAGCTACTGAGTTGAATGTTTCCAGAAACAGAATGGGGTCAAGATGTGTATAATTGTATTATATTATTATAATGTGCAGTTCAGGTTTAGGTGTGTGCAGTAAGAGCCGACCAAATGGGCAGTGACCTCGCTTCCACTCGTCCGACTCATTACCAAATTCGCGGGGTGCTTGAAAAGCGGACTGGTTCAAAATCCGGTATAAACCAGTTAAAAGACGTGTGGTGTACGAGTTGGAGGAAGAAGAATCGGCACAGGCACAGATCGGTACAGCTGACTCGCGTGAATCGTGACGGTCCGAACTGCCCGGCCCGGTACGGCATGGGTGATGAATCCATAGCATACGTTTTGTAGCATTACTCAACTTTTAGTATTTTATTTGATAACATACATTACATGTCGTTTTATTAAAAAACTTAGTTTATACTAAATTTTATAAATATTTAGAATTTTTTATGGGTATAAGATGTGTAAACAATAATTCTAAAATTTCAATATATATATTCAATTTTTATATTCGTGTTTTTTAAATATTCGAATTTTTAAAAACATTCAATTTTTTATATTTTTAAAAATATTTTTTTTATATTTTAAAAATATTCAATTTTTTATGTTCGTTTTTATAAATTTAAATTTGATTTGATTCATGTTTTTTTAAATATGTTTATTATGTACAAGTGGTTTATTCCGTTTTTTAGAGAAGAGTCCTCTCAAATTATTTGTAAAATATTTTTTAATTAATAAAATTTATAGAAGTACCTGTTCTTTTGTTTTAAAAATATTCGCAAATTTTTTTAATACTTTTAAAATATTAAATGAAATTAAAATTTTAAAAAAAATAAACCTGCTAACCCGCACACGAGTCAATTTTTTTTAGAACCGGCTCGACTCGACACAATTCACCCTACTGCATGGAACCGTTCACAAGTTAGCTACAAACCGGCTCGCTGACAAATCGGCACGGCTCTTGACTGACCCGCGGCTCTAGTGGTCAGTCACAATTGTTAGGTATATTTAGTTCATACCGTGAATGCAGCTGGCCTATAATAATTACACTAATTGCACCTCAAATATTATACAGTATTTCTTTTTGTTTAGCTTGAATCGGGTTGGTTTGGGATCATACTCCATGATTAACTCAAATATAAGTTAGGGGTAATTTATAAGTTCACCACATATTTTAAAAAATTATTATTTTTTAATTTGTTTAGCGGTAATAATCCATCTTATTTGTTGAATTAAAATTTTGATATGTCTCAATATGAATTGGAGTGTTATAAATTCCTGTACTTAAATTTTTAACATTCTCATCAAACCCGAATATCGCAATTCTACGTCATTATATTATAATAAAAGCTAATTTTATAATATATTACTTATAGAGTTAGAATTTTTTTGGAGAATTAATTAACTTGGTGAACATTTTTTATTTTATAAAAGTTATCACAATTTTTATTCAAAATATGTATCCTGTAAATATAAACACAATTGTGAGAAAATTTTATATATTTGAAAAAAAATCAATAAAAATTGTTTACAAAACACATTCATATGACGTATAGAATATACTAGTCCTCCATTTCTTATTTGATAAAAAAATATAACATTTTTCATCAAAACGCATATATTCTGTAAATGAAAACACAACTGTATAAGAATAAATTATAAATTTAGAAAAAAATTAATAAAAACATATTTATAGAATACACAATGTTTAATACCCCTATTTATTTATTTATTATTCTTTATTTAAATAATTATCATTTCATATTTTATTTTTTTAATAAAATAAAAATTATTAGTTATTTTTCATTTGAAATATTTTTAAATTGTCCGCATTACTATTTCATCTTAAAATTTGTTATAACCATCCTGACGGTGGACTAGTAGATAATGTTCGATTTAACCTATTTGACTAATGATATATTATAGGAGATATTTTTATTTTTATCTCTTAGAGCTAATATGTAAGATATATTATTAATATAAAACTCTATCATATTATTCATATACAAGTATATATAGCCTATCGTAGTTATATATTAAAATAGAAGAGTTGTGAAGAAAGGGTGGGCGACCATAGATGTGTTTCAAGAAAATTTTTCTTTTTTTGTATTGTTGTTGACTATGTAATATTGAAATTCAGATAATTAAAATTAAATCTCTATGTGCTTGGGATCCACTTATTTTCTTATTTTCTATGCAGGTTATAAGCTTTAATTGGTTTGGTGGAAGAGTGACTTAATTATATTCTTTTTATCACTGTTAGCATATTTTATGTAAGTCATCTATTTTGTATGAAGAAAACATTTTATTTGATTCTTTTAATATATATATATAGGGTCCTGCTCAAATAGAAAATAACTTAGAATAGAAAATAGAAAATAAGATCTACAGCACATATTCAATCTAATCTAATGGCAAGGGGAGCATCCACACACAAATCAAATGCACCCTCATACACCCAATCCCACATAATCCCTCCATTTTTAATTTGATTTTTCCCGTTAATTAGTGAAGTTTTTTTCAAATCTAACTTCACCACATTTTTCTCCATCTCCCAACAATCAGTTTGCATACCATATGTGATATATTCCGGTGACTTTTATTTTTCCGGCGATTTCCATTATTTTTTGTGAACCCAGGATATATAATTTAGTGATTTCTGGAATACAAATTAGTGATTTCTATTATACAAATTAGTGATTTCTGTAATATAATTTAGTGATTGAAGTTCGAATCTGATAAGTGACGAATTTATTTTAATTATAAATTATATTTGCCGAAATATGACACATATGGTATGGAAACTAATCGTTGGGAGATGAAAAAAAATGTGGTGAAGTTAGATTTGAAAAAAACTTTGTCAATTGACGGGAAAAATCAAATTAAAAACGGAGGAGAATAGATGAGAGAGTGTGTATATAATTTGTGTGTGGGTGTGGCAGGTATAAGGATAAGGTTTTCTATTTCTCATTTAAGCTATTTTCTATTTGAGCAGGACCCTATATATATATATAGGGTCCTGCTCAAATAGAAAATAACTTAGAATAGAAAATAGAAAATAAGATCTACACCACATATTCAATCTAATCTAATGGCAAGAGGGAGCATCCACACACAAATCAAATACACCCTCATACACCCAATCTCACATAATCCCTCCGTTTTTAATTTGATTTTTCCCGTTAATTAGTGAACTTTTTTTCAAATCTAACTTCACCACATTTTTCTCCATCTCCCAACAATCAGTTTGCATACCATATGTGATATATTCCGATGACTTTTATTTTTTCGACGATTTCCATTATTTTTTGTGAACCCAGGATATATATTTTAGTGATTTCTGTAATACAAATTAGTGATTTCTATAATACAAATTAGTGGTTTCTGTAATATAATTTAGTGATAGAAGTTTGAATCTGATAAGTGACGAATTTATTTTATTTATAAATTATATTTGCCGAAATATAGCACATATGGTATGAAAACTGATCGTTGGGAGATGAAAAAAAATGTGGTGAAGTTAGATTTGAAAAAAACTTTGCCAATTGACGGGAAAAATTAAATTAAAAACGGAGGAGAATAGATGGGATTGTGTGTGTGAGGGTGTATATAATTTGTGTGTGGGTGCGGCAGGTATAATGATAATGTTTTCTATTTCTCATTTAACCTATTTTCTATTTGAGCAGGACCCTATATATATATATATATATATATATATATATATATATATATATATATATATATATATATATATATATATATATATATATATATATATATATATTCAAATTCATTATTTTTGTTATACGACTTAAATGATTAACAATTTCATAATACAATTAGATATATGACTCTCGTTAATATATTCAATTTTATATTTTGATCTCATACTAAATAAATTATTGTTTGGTAAATTATTATTTTCTATTATTATTAATATATGACATATTACCATGGGTTACTGTTTTTGTAGAAAAATATTGATTTATTTTATAAGTATTCAATAAGGTATATTTTATATACAAATAAAACATGGATTTTATACATATATTTTATGTTTTAACTTCAACACCGTAGGTTCTTTGTGTCACATGTGCTAGCATGGCTATTTCATAATTTATATTACTAGATTTTTGCACACATCGTAGCATTATTTCATAAAACCGTGGTATGCATTTTTATTATTTTGCAAGCTTATAGAGTTGCACCAAAATCTAGTATATAAGTGACTCAATAATATAGAATACTTATGGTCAAGTGGGTTGTTATTAATAAGTATAATATTTTATTTGATTAATTAATAATAGTAAAATAAATTGTTTTCGCTGTAGATTTATAAATCATCACTATAGCATATATATGTCCTAGTCCAACTTATATTCTGTATTATTTTATAGTTAGTAGCATTTATTTTATTTCAGTTTATTATTGTGCTTATTTTTATAATTTATTAAGTATGTACACATATTTACATTTTTATAAATTATTCCTTTATATTTGGCTTTAAATCACTCGCCTACTTGCTCTATTAATTTTACTAACTACGGATGTTCGATAAATGATAATTGTTGTTGATTGTTATAATTATTATTTTAATAATTATTAAAGTAGCCGTCTTAGTTTAGTGGACTAAAGGATTGTTTAAAATCATTGTATTTCTAGCAGATAAGGACTGAGTTTATTCAATAATGCTCGGCATATGATTATTTTATCAGGTATATTATTTTTTATAGTAATTTAAATTTATAATTGATTTAGTATTTGATTTAAGAATTATTAAAATACATAAGTGTATTTATATATGCTAATATGTAATAATATTGATGTTTAGATTTATACAAGGAGTAGCAATTGTAATAATATGTAAAATGGAGAAAGAGAATTAAGTAATATTAATAATTACAATTTAAAATTGAGAAATGGGAATAGAATTCGTTACATTTATTGTTGAGATTTTTTTTATAAAATTGTGATCATTTTATACTCTGTGTGTACTTCTTAATACGCATCCCTTATTTCGTTTCGAACTCCTTATTTTTAGAATTATTGTTGCCTTGATTCTTTATATTTGTTTTGTCTTGCATTTTTGTTGCGATAATGTTTTAATTTGATTAAAGAGTCGGTAACTTTTGTAACATATATATTGGACTCTTAGACCGATCCGTGTGGGTTAATCACGGACAATATTCACACGGAGTTTGGAGTAAAGGTGAATTAGACACTAACTTGTATCAGTGTTATAAGTATACGAGCGCGTTTCTGGAGTATGAGACGTGAATAGATCATGATCGATATTGTATTGTTGGAATGTTTTATACATTATATTATTTCTTCGTATGGACATTCGAGGAAGAAACCATTGTCCTGTACTTGGTTGGTGGATATCACGAGTACAGTTTTGTGTAAGAGACCCTTATTGTTACCACCTTATTTGCTTTTTAGCCTTATTGTTATTGTTTTGGATCCGAATTATTTATTATGGTACCATTTTGTTAAACATCTATATAATTTGAGATATCTCGTGATCCTTATATTGTTTCAATTTGTACCATTTTATTATTTTCTTGTATTGGTAAGACACAATCCATTATATTTTCTAAAATTTCCGCATTATATTAAAATATATTCGTACCGGGCGTTTGACTCTCACTCGTATTTTTTTCCACAGGTAATGAGGGATATAGCGGAGAGAGTGACGAGCGCTACCCAGTTTCTAATTACTTTTGCTTAGGAGATTTAATAAGACATTTGAGAACTACTTCAGATGATTTCAGTATTATTGTTATTGAAATTTAGTACTTAAATTTTAGCAGAATTATTAGTTTATGGCAGTTTGATATTATCTAGATTTTGTTAAATTGTGTAGTCTTATTATTGATAATAGTAGGGTGTTACACAATTTATTTCTACATAACATAATAATTTTTCGAGAAACTAATTCTCATTTGAGTCTAACTCTTATAATAAGAGTAGCTAATAAATAAATAAATATTTATTTATATTATTCCTTCCTTCTACATTTTTCATATCGAGTATTATTGATTCCATATTATTATATTATCTAATAAATTTAATTAATTATACAATTTGATCAACACGAATATTGGGTCCGAGAATTAGAATAGAAAAGGAAATCCGTAGATAAAGTAAAAATGTACATTTTTTACGGACAAGACTTGGTTGTGTTTATTTCTTTCGTTGTACCGTATCATTTTCTACAATTTTCAGGCAGGACTGATAAATAAAAATGGAGTGTAGATCGAGTATGGAACAGATGACGTGATGAGAATGATGGTGCAATAAAAGCTGTACGTTTCGGTGACTAGTAAATAGTAGAGGAGAACATAGTTAATGGTTCAACCAACCACCTAAAACAATACCAGATATACATACACACAAACACATTAACACATACATACATACATACATATATATATATATATATTATATAATTCACCCCCATAATACTCTGGTATCTTCTTTATACCAGAAGAAAAGAGAAGAAAGATGGTGGGTCCAAAGAGGCCTCAGATAGTGTTATTTGGATCCTCCATTGTTCAGATGAGTTATAGCCATGGTGGTTGGGGCTCCATTCTTTCTGATATCTATTCTCGTAAGGTATAATATAATCCCCCCCACCCTTCTTTTTCTTTTTTGTATAAATTTTTGTTGGAGTTTGTTTAGAATGGATTATTGTATGTGGGAAATTTATGTGCCTGATAAAGATTGCAACTTTACATCAAGATTCTATCTTTTTTGCTTAATCAGTGTCATCAAATAGTATTATTTGGTTCAGTAGTGAAAATGTATTGTTTACTTTCCTCATACCATGGTTTGGCAAAGCAGAAAAGCGTGTGTTTGCGAATTGAGACAGTTCGAGGCCTCGAAAAGAAGTAGAAAAGTAGTAAATTAATTTGGAGCCATTGCTTGGAAAAATTGTCATTTTTGTGGACAAATTTGCATGGTGTTTCTTTATTGTAAGGATAGCAAGTAGTATAGATGATCTCGGAAAATCATTTATTTTACTTCTGTTGATGTTATTGAGCGTATATAGTTAACTTTTGATTTCTGATATTAACAAGTAAAGGGTCAGTGAGGACCTTTTAAATAATAACTCGCAGCTTGAAAAACATTTGTTCAAAAATTTCAAAGTTCATAATTAAGAACGTAAGCACAATGGATCCAATTATTCTTTTAAGATAGCAATATGTGAACATGCGAATTACTTGCTACTTAGAACCTCTTTTGGATGAGAGGCAGAGGGCCTCTTCTCAGATCTATTAGAACCCTAAAGGCAGATGAAAAATGAGAATTCTAATTATCATACAAAATAATGCTCCTCTCTCAACATACTCTTACTGCCCCTTTAAACCTTTTGGCTCCCTCTTTCATGCAATGTGTCGACATTGTTGATAGAAAGCTTTATTCAGTCTTATGTAGTTGCAATCTATGTTACTCAACTCTTCAGTTTCAGTTGCCGTACTTGTGCCTTGCACTCGAACACAAGTCACACAACACTTATTACATGTTGGATCCTTTAACTGAAATGTGGACACTTTGACCATCGGTTTAGCCTCATTGAAGATGAACTAGGATGCAAAAACAAAAAATAGAAGAAAAAGAAAAAAACGGAAAAAAGAAAAGGGAAGAGGAGAAGGAGACGCCTAATTTGCAAAGTCTCTTATAAAATCATGTTTAATTTGAGTTTAATTGCAAAGAGATTCTAACTAATGTAGTTGTTTATTAATAAACCATGATGTGTCTCTGTACTAGTGTCTAAAAAACAGGATATAGTCCCTGTGTCCCCAATTTCCAGAAATCCCAAGTCTTACACTCTGACATGTGTCGTGTCAAATATTTTGTACCTGTTCACTCCGGCATTCTTCTTTTTTTTTTGGATCCTAGTTACTCGAGTAACATAGTTTGCTATAACCAGTGCAAATGTAAGGTTCAATGTCATCTGGATTTTTCAAAATCTTCCACCAAAATGTGATGCAAATATTAGAATAAATGTGCATCATCAGATGAAACCTGTATAGTGTTTTTTTTACTTTAGTTATCAGATTATTAAGTTTCTGTGATTCTACCCACAAGCTAAGTTGCTATCTTTAGTATATATTCTAGGCAGAAATCATCTACATAAAGTTGTTCAGTCCACTTAACTCGAGTACTCGTGATCCTCTAAGGAAAAAAAAACTTGAGTTCTCATGATCATTTCTTTATGTTGACGTACAAAACATCTTAATTCTCATGATTGGTCATCCCTATATGGCTATATCCTTTGAGACATTGGATTATATTTTAGTTGAACCTGAGGATCTTCAGATTCAAACTTGGATTCATTTTCACAGATGATTTAGCAAATGTGGCCAAGAGTTGAAACTTTGTATCCTAACACCTAAAGCTACAAATTTATGAGCTCCTTAGTTGAAGTTTTTTCGATTTACGATCATATAGGCTGCCCATTTTATTACTCCCTCAGTCCCCCCACCCAATTGTTAACGTTTCGGAGAGAAGGTCCGGCACGCATTTTAAGGTGCATATAAAGTATAGTTCCATAACTTATTTTTAAATTTTTTTTTCTGAATAAAAATTTAAACATTAAATTTTTATTCAGAAAAAAAAATTAAAAATAAGTTATGGAACTATACTTTATATACCTTAAAATGCGTGCCGGACCCTCTCTCCGAAACGTTAACAATTGGGTGGGACGGTGGTAGTACATATTAGTGGTACTATACTGCAAACTTAACACGTGAAGTTATATCCTGGTTAGCAGGAAGACCTTTGACCACTCTGAATTTGACACGTAACTGAAAATATCCTTTGCATAATACTTGTGTGGCCATTTATATCATCTTTCATGTCTATTGCAGGCAGACATAATATTGCGAGGATACTATGGTTGGAACTCCCGGCGTGCTATTGAAGTGCTTGATCAAATCTTTCCAAAGGTGATGTAATTTGATCTGGAAGTATAATTAGCATTAAATATGTATACCTCAAGATAAGATCTTAAATGTTACAAGTGGCGCTTAGTGGTTGCTACTCTTCCGTTCTGGAAGATCTCAAATTTTACAAGTAAATTCTGTAACTTGTAAGTTGGGATGGACATCCCTAAGCTTAAGGGTCTTTACTCTTTACTACTGTCTGCAAAATGCAAATAGTAGTATCATTGCTCTTAAATGTAGAAATAAGTGACTATGATGCAAATAAGGCTATCCAATTTAGCTGATGATTGTTGTAATGCTTGTGTACTAACTTACAAATGTTATTGGAGTACAACTTATTGTTATATATTCTTTAGCATTTATATTTGTATTCCAATGATATAATTATATCAAATCATCTATCTTCATCTAATTCTAAGATCTCTATTTTTTGTGCCAAGGAGATTTGTTGATTGTGCTTTCCTCATTTCAGGATGCTGTCGTTCAGCCTTCCTTGGTGATTGTCTACTTTGGCGGTAATGATTCAATGGGGCCGCATTCATCTGGTCTTGGTCCTCATGTACCACTTCCTGAATATGTTGAGAACATGAGGAAAATCGCAATTCATCTCAAGGTAGGTACCTAATCTAGTGTATTTTTCGTTTTCTTAGCAATAGTGTGGTCGATTTAGAGACTCGTTTGGTAATTGCATAGTTGACAGCAGCGAATCAGATAGCACTGGGAGATCGGTATTTGTTTATTTAGATAAGTAATAAACGATAACACTTTTAATTTGTACAGGAAAGTTGAAGGTTAAACCGTAAACACTAAATTGACCTACATTTTTATCGATCATTAAAATTTGAAAGTTATGATTACAATTTACAAGTACTGCTTTGATTAAGTGAGAGACTTGTAAAAACATACAACTATGCAAATTTTTCTCATATAAATGGCAACATTTGAAGTCATGGGTCAATTTTTTTTACTTAGAGCTTAGAGTTATTTGTATTCTAACGTTACTTCTGAATATCAGAGCCTTTCAGATACAACTCGCATAATTTTTCTTAGTTCTCCACCTCTCAACGAGGTCAATCTACGTGAGAACCAGAGGTACTTTCACTCATATATGCTATGCCTATATATGTTGTTATAAATATTATATAATTCTTTTATTAATAAATTATTTATTGAAATCAGTGCAGCATTAAGTGCGCTAGTTCGAACAAATGAGCTGTGCCGAGAATATTCAGAAGCTTGTATAGACTTGTGCCATGAGGTGGGTGTGAAAGTCGTTGATCTTTGGACTGCGATTCAGCAAAAAGATGATTGGTTGACTGCTTGCTTTACGTAAGTCTCTTGACATTATTGGTTTCTCTTCTACAATATTCTGGTAAGAGCTTTAAGTGATCTATACATAATCTAGGGTTATGGAGCTGGTAGCTAGCCTAAACATTATTAGATGGAAAATCCTCATCTGTGATAAGAATTTTCTATATTTAAAAATTATTTCGTCCTAACTTTTCCTTCCATGTTAGTACTCTACGGATGTGAAGTTGTAGTTATAAGCAACTCCTTCCTCTCTTGGGTCCCAAACGGAACCCAGTTTGAGCTCCTTGTAGTTGTATGCCTTTCATATATACATTAATCAGGTGCAGACTTTTGAGGTTTTTCTGAAGATATAGGTTACAACCATATTGTTATTTACTTTGTATATAGGAAGTATCTGCTTCCTATATACAAATTGACAATACTTAGCATTTTGTGTTGACTATTTCTATCCTGTCACATTTTTAAACTGCCCACATATCCTGAATGTTTAATTTATATAATTTATAAACGCTTTATGGACCAGTTGCTATAATTTTATATCACTCAATCATGGATGAAGAAAATTCAAATTTTGTTTCTTTTCTGAAACTATGTGTCATGTTATATTTGGCAACTTTTATAACTCGTTTTCTCTTATTCAGAGACGGAGTTCATTTATCTGCTGAGGGAAGCAAGATAGTCGTGCGGGAGATACTAAAAGTGCTCAAAGAAGCTGATTGGACCCCTTCTTTACACTGGAAATCCATGCCAACAGAATTTGCAGGGGAGTCACCTTGGAATCTTGTCAGTGCAGATGGAAAAAGCACCCTAGATCCATCCGATTGGACTTTCTATAGAGAAATTAAGTGGGACTGAAAAAGAACCTACCACCAGAAGCTAAAGAAAGCGCCCAAGAAAATGAATTACAGATGGAATTGAATCGAGAAATTTCTGCAAATTACGATTAGTGCTATTATATGCGTTTCGTTAGGCTACAATATTGACATATGGTTATTATATATAATTCGTTAGGCTACAATTTTGACATGCTTATGTTCCAGTTTATTACAAAGCAGTTTCATCCTGTTTATATTCCCAGCTTAGCGAGTCTATTATTTCATGCTTTATAAAGGAACCAACTTAGTGAAGTGCTATACTTGATCAACCTTTAGAGTGCAAACATATTTCTTCTTCAAGGAGACAGCTTGAAGCCTTGAACCCTCAACACAGGGGACCTTTGTTGACATTCTTTGGTTGACAGGAAAGAAGACAGCATCCACATATAAAGCTTGTGCTTATATTCAGCTGTATTTATTGTTAATATCTACAAAATTTACACAAGTTTTACGAGTTGATCACAACAAAAGTCAACGATAATATGTGTAATCAAAGTGGATGTTGGGTAATAGTGGACTTCACACTTTTGTTTTTAAATGACATGTTCTTTATATACAGCTGAATAACCCATGGACGACTCTTCTAATCCCAATCACCAAATCCTTAAGCCACACCCACTTTCAACAATTGTCTATGCTGCTGCACCATTGCCTCGAGTCAGAGGCAGCGCCTTTATGTGGAGAAACTCTACCTTCAGCCTCCAGTGGAGGAGACCTTTAGCTTTCAAATAATGTAAGAGACTATGTACCTTAAGATCTGTCTATGCTACAAGTTCAATGCATGTTTTGCTATTGATCATAAAGTTGTAGTGTCATAGCACTCAATGAACCTGATGAGTAACCAAATGAATATATTGCTTAAAATAAGGGTATTTCTAAAGCAAAGTTGATGAAGTAAATTAGTTCTATGCATCTTAAACTTGATTAAACAGTGCTACAAAATGACAACCCGTGGAATCCCACTGGCCAGTAGACATGATGTGCTTTAAGAAACCCACATGATCCACATAAATCCAGACAATGAGATTTCCTTAAGATTACACGGGTAGTTCTCCACTATCTGATATGACAACTTTTCTTCTGGGTGCCCCATCTGGCCTTCCTTCTGCTTCAATCTTGTAAACTACATCCATCCCGGAAAGCACTTTACCAAACACAACATGATGGCCATCCAACCTTTACAAGAGACCAACAACATATAAATCACTGACAGATAAAATAATTTGCGGTTAAGCTCGTTTCAATGTCTGATATCAAGCTTACTTATAATGTAACAGATTTCTAATGAATGAAACTTAAAAATGAAATTCGGGATGTCAATAATATCATTACTGCAGTGAACATATGAAACTTATAAATAAAATCTGTGACATCAAAATTATCATTTATGCAGTCTGATAGTCAAACACTATCTAGAATACTATTTCCCTGAAATATTCCTATCATTCCTTGAGGAAAACAGAATATTATACAAATTGATAAATAAATAACAAAAAGGAGAATAGAAAAATTACCATTTGGTTATTACAGTAGTTATGAAGAACTGTGAACCATTAGTATCTGGTTCAGCATTTGCCATTGACAAAAAACCTACACTCAAAAGAGGGGGAAAAATAAAGATCATCCAGAAGATGGCACATCTTATTCATCCTAGATTCAGCTATACACGAGGATTTTATTAGAAGGGGATCAAAGCTTTACCTGCAGCCGTGTGCTTCAGCTTAAAGTTCTCATCAGCAAACTTATCGCCATAGATCGACTCCCCACCTCGGCCATCACCAAGAGTAAAATCACCACCCTGGATCATAAAGCTGGGTATAATTCTATGGAATTTGCTTCCTTTGTAATGGAGAGGCTTCCTATTCTTCCCTTTACCTTTCTCCCCTGCAATGAGAGGATTGCTCACTATCATACTATCCTTACTTTCATTTCAAGTTCAGCTGACTTGACAATAAGAGCATTGAGTTTAATGCTTTACTCCTCATGCAATCATTTACTATTAGAACAAAAAACAGCCCATGTATTCATTTCATAACTGTGCATATCAATAACCTTATTCAATGACAAAAAGAGATGGATAAAGAAGGCACACAAAAAAATTACATTCTCCCAATGGTATGATTGATAACATCCAATTTACTTGTGGATAGTTGACCCTACTCATTGATAAAATCATTAAGGGTGGAAAGTACATTTTACTGGAATTATAAAACACTTAATAACCTATTTTCAACTTCACGCCAACAAAGTTGTTTTAAGTAGATGAGTCCATGGGATGTCTTTGTTTAATATAACTGTTAATTATAATTCTATCTGAATTTGCAAATATAGTATATATCATTACTGTTCCAGAATCTTCATTTAGACTCTGTTTATAATATTAACTAAAGGTCTCAACCTTTCTAATCTATTGTACTTTATTTGTTAAATATTGATTGACCGCACTATTTAACCCACTGTCTTAACCTCCATGCACAACCCAAATGTATGGAATTGAGTGGGACGCAGGGAGTAATAATTAAGCTTTACAAGCTCAATTTAACTGCTTAACATCTTACAGAAGACTATACATCATTTCACCATCAATACATTTGCAAGGCTGGACACTTTGAAAGGATATTCTTTGACCAGGTTCTGTATTATGCTTATAAACTGATAACATGTTGCAGAGAACAAGTTGTATCTCAGCAAACAATAGGTAGCCGGATAATTAATTTTGCAAAAAGTAACCAAATATTTAGATGCAGGTATGAAAGGAAGCAAAAGTTACTTGGCTACCCGTGCAAAGAGCTCGAAAGTTTTCTGCAGAATAAACATATATTAAAATAGTTAGACTAGCTCCGCGGGGGAAAAAAATAATAAGGGCTCGTTTTCTATAGGACTGGACCACTGTACCTGCTGTCAATGGAACTGTTCTCCCAAAGAGGCCCATGACAATACGACCTGAAGAAAAAGTATATATATATATATGTATGTATCACATAATCTAAAGGTATACAGTCCATAATAACATATCATATTTATAAGATGCACATTTTCTTAATGCTACATAACAGCATAATTGCCAGCAGAAGATAATTTAAAAACGAAGAAGTGGATATAGAAATGCTATATTGGTATATTTCATAACATGAGAAAATACAGAAATTCACAGAAGCTTATTTTTCACCGTGTCAGCATACTACACAAGTCTTTATGGTTTTAATGGATTTAATAAGAATATAATTAAGAAAATGCACATGTAATGTTATGGTTTGGTATAAAGCATTCATTTGATTGGTTTGACAAATTGCTATTGTAATCACCAAAGTTGATGGATAAGGAGACTATGCAGATAACTATAGCATACACAGTTGCGCTGAAATAAATTTTGTATTATTCCTACAGCTGGAAACATATAAATAGCTTATACATTCATTTCTTGTAATTTTTGTTAACAATAAATATTTAAAGCACAAAGTGATTCAGCCAAGTTTCCTAGTTACATGTGAGCAATGATGGTTTGAGTTAGTTGCATGGAATATTCCATGTCGACTCACCACAAACGAGAGCAATTTAATAATGAATTCAGAGAGCAAGCATCAGAAATAAAGGTATGATTTCTCACTACATATATCAATCTTACTGTGCAGATGAACTTAAATGCACTCAATAACATGGAATGTAACATGGAAAATATATATTAACAACAAAATCAACCGAGCATCTGTACTAACCACTAAGACAAATCCAAACATACCCATAGGTTTGCCACCAATCTCTATGTCAAAGTAAACCTTGTTTGTTACCCCTTCCATATCCCCGTCCAACACCTTCACCTAGATGAGATACATTCAAACATGCAATGATCAGCGCTAAATGGACAACATATAGTTAGAACAAACAAATATTCAAAGAAATTCAGAAAACATAATTACAATTCTGTCAAGAGCTTGTTAATCACAAATCCTAATAGCAAAAACATATCTTCGAAAAACGGGTTCATTATTCACATGTACATGACAAAAATACTCATACAAGATTGTTGATATAACAGAAGATGAATTTTCAAGTATTAAGTAATAGGGGTAACAGTGTTTACTTCACTGGGGAGGTCAGAAGTAACAACTTTCTGATCAGATGAGACTCCGGGATCATTTAATCGATTCTGACACAAAATCAGTGAAACAAACATAATCAGATTGAACCAAATTATTTATGTAAAAAAGAATGAAAATTGTAGGATAATAATTGAAGACAATAAAAAAAGGAAGAAACCAGAATAAGGGCTAAGGTCCCAAAAAGAACAAGAATCCAGATAACAACTGCAGTCAAGAGCTTCTTCCCGGTTGTCATTTATTGTTCCCTAAAGTTTGCAACTTTCAACTAGTTTGCCTGCTGTTTCTTGTTTTTTTACTTCAGAGTTCAGATTCATGCCGCCTCCACTTTATTATAGGTTAAACAAAAATAAATACTTCTCGGGTAAAAAATTTAAACCACGCATAAGGTAAAAGTTGGTTCTCCTTGTACACACATTTTAACGTGTTTTGGGCATGTAGTTAAAATAATTATTTTAAAAAAAATAAATTTTAAATAAAAATATATAATTTATATTAAAATTTATAAAAATAATTATTTTAATTGTGGAATATTTACAAATTAGATAACGAATAATTAGATAACGAAATACTTACATTTTATCAGTGAAATATTTGAAAATAAGTAATGCTGGAGATACCAAACTGAATCTCAAAAATATTCTCAAAATACATGGATACTTTTATTAGTGGACCGCATATTAATACATGTGAGCTCCGTATTATTTTTAAGAAGATGACCGATAACAAATTGACAACTCATAATTGGGGAATTTTTTAGGAATAGATTTGGGATCATTAGAATTATTCTTTAAAAATTTATGTGCAAAAAATCAAACGATAAATATAAAAAAATAGAGAGATTAACAAATAATTAGATAACGAAATACTTACATTTTATCAGTGGAATATTTGAAAATAAGTAATGTTGGAGATACCAAACTGAATCTCAAAAATATTCTCAAAATACATATGGATACTTTTATTAGTGGAGCGCATATTAATACATGTGAGCTCCGTATTAATTTTAAGAAGATGACCGATAACAAATTGACAACTCATAATTGGGGAATTTTTTAAGAACAGATTTGGGATAATTAAAATTATTCTTTAAAATTTTTGATGTTTTTACATATAAATCTTAAGAGTCGTTTGATTCATCAAGTGGTATCGGGTTCATCAAGTGGAATCGGGTTAAGTTAGTATGAGAATGAAGTATCATTTTTGATATATCACGTGTTTGGTTGAATTGTGGAATGAATTTGTTAATTTAATATATTTTTTAATAAATAAAAAAATATATGTAGTTAACATGAAAATAAATCACTATTATTTATTAAAAATTAAAAAGCATCATTACAAAATTTTTATTTTAAAAATTAACATGTAATTTTATAAATAAAAAATAATAATAAAATTTTGATTTGATTACTTATACCTCAAGTTCATACCCACCTCCCCCGAGGTATCAGAAACACATACCTTATAGGTTTGAGATATGAGTTTTAAAATTTAATTTTTTTAACCAAATACAATGTATGAGTTTGGAATGAACACAATTCTGGTACCTGTAATTCACGAACCAAATGACCCTTTACTTGTATTTGTGCAATTTATATTGTATTTGTGCAATTTATATTGTGAATACTTTTATAAATATATAAGCCTAATTATTAAAAAAAGTAGTTTAATAATATTTTTCTTCCATTTAAAATATTTATAAATTTTATTTAATTTATATTTAACAATTTTTTTTAATAATAAATTATCATTTTTTCAAGTCTTATATCTATTTAATATTTAATAAAAAAACAATATATACTTAGTCTTGAATCTTGATATTTTTGTTTGACTGCAACCGTTTATGATTTTATCTCAGAATAAAAATGCTGGGTAAAATCGAATCAATAATTACTAATATTTTAATACTCATAAGAATAATATTATTAGTATTAATTTTTGGTTCAAATTGGGAAAAAATAAAGGAAAGAGAGAGAAATAATATGAACAATGAACATAGCGCAGTTTATAACTCACTGTGAGCAGCAAGTTAAAGATACACTACTTACTTTGACAAGCCCTTGCAAATGTGCGATCACTGTATGCATCATAAAACACTTGCAATCGGATTATGACGTCATCCACTTCCCTCCGATCACCTCTCCCTCCGCCGTCGTTTTCCGATTCCGACGATAGCGATCACGACTCTTCTTCCACCACCACCTCCGCCAACACTCTCCGTCACGCCGACCTCTCATCCACCATTTTCCGATCATACATCGAAATCACCGGCAACTCTTCGCCGGACCTCACCAAGATCCAATCTTTCTTAACTTCCTCACGCGCCGGCGCACTCTCTTGCCTCATTTGCCTCGAACGGATCAAACCCACTGACCCCACTTGGTCTTGCACTTCCGGTTGCTTCGATGTCTTTCATTTGGTCTGTATTCAAAGCTGGGCTCGTCAGTCTTCTGATCTTGCTGCCTTACGCGCCTCCACGCGCCTCCCTATTTCTGCATCTGTTGCTGCTTCTGATGTTCATGCCATTTGGAATTGCCCCAAGTGTAGGAGTGAGTATTCTAAGAGTAATATCCCTAAAACCTATTATTGTTTTTGTGGGAATGTTGAGAACCCGATTCGTGATCCATGGGTCTTGCCACATTCTTGTGGGGAGATTTGTGGAAGGGATTTGTATGATAAATGTGGGCATTGTTGTTTGTTGTTGTGTCATCCGGGCCCGTGTCCTTCGTGTCCTCAATTGGTGAAAAGTGTGTGTTTTTGTGGTGCAATTCGTGATGTTAGGCGTTGCGGTGCTAAGGATTTTTCGTGTGATGGTGTTTGTTCGAAGAGATTGGATTGTGGGAGACATAAATGTAGTGAGATTTGTCACGAGGGGGAGTGTCCACCGTGTCATGAGCGTGGAGTATATAAGTGTCAATGTGGGAAGGTGGAGGAGGAGAGGGAGTGCTACGAGAGGAGTTTTCGGTGTGAGGTTGCTTGTGGGAAGTTGCTTGGGTGTGGGAAGCATTTTTGTGAGAAAGGGTGTCATAAGGAGGAATGTGGGGAATGTCCGTTTCAAGGGAGAAGGGCGTGCCCATGTGGTAAGAAGGTTTATCAAGGAATGGCTTGTGATGTGGTTGTGCCATTGTGTGGAGCAACTTGTGAGAATATATTGAGTTGTGGTGTACATAGGTGTCCCGAGCGCTGTCATAGAGGATCTTGTGCAGAGACTTGTAGGACTGTTGTTACGAAGTCATGCAGGTGTGGGAGCTTGAAGAAACAGGTACTTTTGATGGGTGCATGTAATAGTTATTGTCCCTTTTGTGCATATTTTGTTTTGTTTTTGGATTCTTCTACAAATAGTTTGAAATACTGGATATAGACTGAATTTAGAATAGGTTCCTTGTTATCAAGATTTGGCATGTGAAAGAAAGTGTCAGAGTCTAAGGGATTGTGGACGCCATGCTTGCAAGCGTCGTTGCTGTGACGGGGATTGCCCACCATGTTCAGAGGTGTGCGTCATTATTTTAGTCCGACTGTGTAGCTCTTATATAATGTATTATTTAGTTGAAGTTTGTATCTAATTTGAGAAGTTTCAGATTTGTGATAGGAAGCTTCGATGTAGGAACCACAAATGTCCTTCTCCCTGTCACAGGTATTGTGTTGTCGCACAATGAATAATGAATATTCATCTGTGCCATGTACTATTTATTTGCATTTTCCATAACTTATTAGATGCTTTGTGACATTTATCATGGCCGTCCATTTTGCGAGCCTTGGACTATCGGTATGTGTACTGTAATGGTCATTCAGATTCCTTGCTTCATCTATATAGCTTAAAAATTGATGTGTCATACATGTATAAGGACATACATGCACCACTTTATGAAGCAAGCAAATGGTTACTTGGTCTTCATGTAGTTGTTGGTTACCAGTTCTCAGAAATTATCTCAAATATTATCAGACCTATGTTATCTATTAGACGAAGAAAAATAATATTATTTAAGGTATTGCACGATCAGCATTTACATTTAAATCATTTAAACTTGTTTTTTGATATTTAGAGAAAGGAGATATAAACATTGAACGTTATTACTTAGTTTTTGTGTGGGCAATTTGTCAATTCATCACAAACATTGCAAAGATGAATTAGAGAGAGGGTGATTGATATAACTTCTATCTGTTTAATGGAATTTTAATCACGTAGATCTTTACTGTCAAACAAAATCCAAGACTTAGATGATTGTTTTTTTACTATTGTAGAGGTTCTTGTGCACCTTGTCCTGTGATGGTGAAGATTTCATGTTTCTGTGGTGAGACACATTTTGAGGTATGTTAATTGTAAACTTTAAATTAAATTGAATATGAAAGGAATTCATACTAAATGATAGGAAGCAGGCATCCGTGGGCTACTTAAAGCACCACATATCAGACGTGGCAGAGGTGCAGGGATGCATATAGGGTGCTCCGTGTTGCGTGTGCCCCATATATAGAGTAGAGGGTGCATAGGGAGGTAGCTGTGGCATAATTTTGTAAATATTAGATTTTTTTAAGTTTCTTGGTATCTTATCCAAAATGTTTCCAATAATAAATTATATGCAAGTCTGCTCATAAGTTTAAATACAAATTCATGTGATAATTATGAGCTTCTTTTTCTCGTAGCTTTACAATATGTTAATTTATGTGCCGAATCCCTACTCAATTTTTTTAATTACAACTCGTACTTGGAATTGGTGTTACGTAACAACTTATGAAAACCCAAAGTATTAATGTTAGTGTTAATTAGGAAAAAAGTATTGATGCTCACGAAACATTTAATATTCACTTTTACAATATATATATGTATATATATATAGATATATATTCTCTCTTTTTTTTGTCATAATATACTTTTTATAATTAGCATAATTCATGAGTTTTATACAGGTGCTATTTTTTTTTTTATTGAGCATATGTATTATAATCAATTTGCATGGAATTTTTATGGTTTTATAATGTATAAAACATCAATATAATTTACAATTTTTGTTGTATGCCATATCCCCCACACTCAATTAATAGGATTATCATTTCTGTCGAGTTTGTGTATCCTCGAATTGCGCCCCACCCCTGCATCCATCCTTTCTTCTTAGAGTAAAAGTTTTCAAAGTAATTAGTTTCTCCATGCAACAGACACAAGTGTCTAATATGTTGAGGCTAAGGAGACACCAACAGTTTTTTTTCACTAAACACTTGGAAGTAAAAAAATGAAAAAAAACTCTAAGAGGTAAAGGGTTATACTTGCACGAAAAACATACAATGTAACAGCTGCCTGTAAAGGAAAACTGTCCATATTTTTATGTAGCTAATGATGTAATTTTGTTTTACATGTGGTGCGGCGAGCTGCCGAGCCAAGCTATAGACTTGTGTTTCTTTATCATACTATCTTTCCTTTATATAGATATATTATGTCCTCCTTAATTTTATGTCAGGTTCCTTGTGGCACTGAAAAAGAACAAAAGCCTCCTAAGTGTCGTAAACTATGCCATATTGCTTCTTTGTGTAGGCATGGATTGAATTGCAAGGTAGTATTGCTTACTTCCTACTCCTAGTACTCCGATGATCATTCCAAATTTATGTTGCTAATACTTTGAAAACCCTTGCAAATCAGTTAGCAATTATATGGTTTTGCTATTTCTTATTTTTATTTGTTTATATCAAAGTAATTCTGTTACTGTAAATTGATACTATTTGGTGTTCTGTATGACCTGTAACTAGTTTGCACCGTGATGCGGAATAATGAATTAAAAGATCTTTTTAATTATTTATATTATTGTTCAAGTGTAAAGCTAATCCACCCAAGTTTGTGTTTTCTAGTTTTTGTCCTACGCATCACACTGTTTCATCTATTATTAAGTTATCAATCTCATGCTTTCCATGAGGCAAGTTCCCTATATTTTTAATGTGAATATTCTCCAGCCGCACAGATGCCATTATGGAGCTTGCCCTCCTTGTCGTTTGATATGTGACAAAGACTACCCATGCGGCCACAAGTGCAACTTAAGGTATGCGTGTTTTTTTTGCTTTTTCTTGCCACTTGATGTTTTTATGCTATCATCTGATGTTTGCTATTGTTTCTTAATTTTCTCTGCAGCTGTCATGGCCCTAAACCTCCTCCAAATCCTGAATTTACATTGAAGCCGAAGACAAAGAAGTATAATCGTCCTAGTGAATGCACGCCTGGGTTGCCCTGCCCTCCATGCCCTGAACTTGTTTGGCGGTCATGTCGTGGCCGTCATCTTGGAGCCGAAAGGATGGTATTTAATTATTTATCAACGTTTATGATGATTGGCATGATTTTCTTTTGAAAGTTCACCGTTGCACGGCATGTCCATTTAAGAAATTGGGACTCCTTGTGATCCATTTTGTACCACGTGTTGTATATGTTTGATTACCTTAGCTGGTTTTTAGCCTATAGTCAACTGTAGATGGATAGCAGCGAATATTGGACTGTGTATTAGTTGCTCTGAGAAGATAAACATTGTAGTTTGATGGAGTGACAATGTGTGCAACTTGGAGTGATATAGATAGAGATTAGTTTTGTGTTCTCTCATTTAGTATATTGATTTAATTTGCTGAGCTATTTTACTACATATATAGATATATATTAACTTTCTGCTATCTACTCACACAGATGGTATGTTCAGATAGAAGAGAATTTCAATGTGACAATCTGTGTGGAAATCTTCTTACCTGCAGTAATCATTATTGTACTAAAACCTGCCATGCCTTAAAGAACCAATCTTCTGTACCAGAAAGAGGCGAGTCTTGTGAAGATTGTGATCTCCCTTGCCGTAAGGTTAGAAATTTTGTATTGTGCTTAGAATGTTGTTTTTAATAATCTTTAGTGGTTGTAAAGGTGTACTTCTAATCTGGGAGGTTTAATTAGAGCGTGCACTGCCGTTTCTTTATGGTTTTGCTACTTATACCCCCCTGCATGTATCTAGCTAGTTGAGGTTTTTTTTTAACATTTAGCTAGTTTAATTAGGTTGCTAATGTTTGTTTAAAATATATAACCACAAGTGCACAGTGTTATACGAGTCAAACTGATGTGAATTGAATGAGATAATATATAACCACAAGTGCACAGGTTCTATCAGTTTTAATAGAAATATCATAAATTGTTTCAAGGGAATCAAACTGATGTGAATTGAATGAGATAATATTAAGTAAGAATGTAGGGCAATCACAACTGCAATGCTTACTCTATTGAGGAACATTTTCGAACAATAGCAATTCAAATGGTCATATTGTTAGTCTCTCTTAGAGCTCCTCTTGCACTCACATTTTTGCTAGGTGTAATTAATTTATCTCGTCATCTGTTAATCATTATCCATATATAACTAATTCATGAGTCATGAGCCTGCACTGCTGCAACATTCAGAAAACATACTTTAACTTGTTGATTTGACCATCTGATGTCCAATTTGACTTGGAACGCTTCTGTTGGTGCTAGTATCACCTATTAAACACTGAAAACATTAGAGTGAGAGAGAGTAAAAGTAAAGAGAGGGTAAAAGTAAAATTCATGCATGTGTAACACATAAATGCACCTGAAAACTCTATCTGAAGACAATGTATCATTTTCCTGCTAAACTATATAAATGATGATAAACTTTTGTATACAAAATAAATCAGCATAGTTTAGCCAGGCACCTGCTCTACTAATGTCTTGTTATTTCTAACAGTAATCAAATTATTTTTTTATTCCATACTGGTTTATGGCCTTATTCTTTTCAGCTGAGAATTCTGAGTGTAACTAAGAAGTGCTTTAGTCAGAACTTGTTTAAACTTAAGTCATAGATTCACAGACTCATTGCTACTTTCCTTTGTGGCTTCCTTTATTCAGGATAGGATTCCTGCATGCCCACATCCCTGCCCATTAAAATGTCATGGGGAAGATTGTCCTCCGTGCAAAGTGCTGATCAAGCGTTCATGTCACTGTGGATCGATGATCCATGTATTTGAGTGCATATACTACAATAGCTTGTCTGAAAGGGAGCAACTAAAAGTTCGTTCATGTGGTGGACCCTGCCACAGGTAATTGAGTTCCACCTGACTGGTAACCTTGAGGTCATATTCGTTGCTTATTATCTTTTTAGTTTTTAGAGATTCCTGTCTTTCTTTATAGTATATCTATATATAATGAAGAGATTGGACGAGGTTGATGATGAACCACAAAGACAGATGTTGGGTATCTCGCACTTGAATGCTGCCTATTCGTAATCTCTACCGACTTGCTGTTTTAAATTTCCTCTTACCTAGACTCCTCACTTTTGATGTTAGCATGACATGGGTGTAGTCATGGATTTTAAACCAAACATTTGTCTTGCAACAGGATTTTCACCCTTTAGTAGTTCATTCCAAAATAGGATCCAGTAAAGCCTCTAGGTGACTAATTTTTAGGTGCAAGACCTTTAGAGGACTTGTTTTCATATTATCCTGTTGATTTTATGTTGTGAATAATCATGTATATTTTTTATTGCAACAGACTTAAGGAATATATACTGTGTTAAAAATGAAGAGCAAATAACAATCTGTCACACTTAGTTGGCGAGTCCTTACACCCATATCAAATTTTGGATCTTGTACCCAAGAATCCTAAACTAATAATTTCAAAATTGAGAATCATGCTCTTGGATTCATACCTGTGTCTGACTATTGCCGACAACTCAAGGTAATATAGATGTTATTGAAGTTATTCCCTTCCTTCTATGAGTATATGATGTCCGTGGTCACATGAATGGTTTTACTTGGCTTTTAGGTTGCAAATGCCAACCATAAGAGATGCCCAGTTTTAGTTTTTATGCTACATGGCACTGAGAACTATATCGAGAACTGTGTTGTCACACCGTTATTACAGATAAAATATAAATGGACTAGTTATCCCCCGCTTCCTAACCTCTTTGACTACATATTACAGATGAGCAATTTTCTAGCATCTGGTATAAATTAAAGTGCGGCTCCATGCATATAAAAGTACATGCCAGGAGTACTTGTTTAAGACTAACAAATCCTCACTAATTTGTTATGCAGAAAATTGCCTAATTGTACACATCTGTGCCCAGAGACCTGTCATCATGGTCACTGCCCATCACCTGAAAAGTGCTTGAAAAAGGTAATTTAAAATATATTTGTTCATGCTTACCTTAAACTGCTGTATATATATGCTCTCAACACTATATAATAATTTGGATGTAGTAAATAGATAGATGGTAAATAAAACCAGTAATATATTTTCTGTTTCTGTACAGTATAATTTTTTCGGTTGATTTTACTACATTCAGTCTTTAGCATACATGATGTGTTGTGTTTTTAATGTTGAGAAAGTTCCTAGATAGTTTACAGAGTGCTCCACTGTTTTCTATATATTTCCAACCGAAGCTTTTGCATTGCTGACAAACTAAGTCTTCAACATTTTATTTAATTTTAGAATCAAGAAAACACACTATGGAACTACCTCATATTATAAGGAAAATCTGTGTCTACACTCTTACTTTCAAGCCAATATGATCTTTAAAAAGATCATATCTGTATATATTTTGTGCGCCTGTCGTTTTGACTATTTCAGTAGTTCGTGATCCCACCATCATTAAGCGAAAATATATATATATATATATATATATATATATATATATATATATCTATATATATATATATATATATATATATATATATATATCTCCCTTCGGAAAGTCAACGATATGTTGGAAAAAATAGTGTCTTCAATCAATGGTTCTTCAAATATATTAAATGCTAGGCGAAACTTTAGATCTGTCTATTTGGATTCATGCATTACATATTTTGCAAAACCGATGGCAAAAGTCACTGTAAGAAAGAAACACCTTGAATAAATAATTAGAATAGCCAAGGTTTTGTTTATTTATCCCAAGGGTTAAGCATGTGTAGCAACCTAGAAATATAAGACACAACATGATCCTAGAAAGAGCCTACAAAATCATAGAAGTGGTACAAATATTTGGTAGAATGGCTTCCTTTAATAGAGTTGGGAAGTCTAAAAGTTCTCTTATTATCATCTTTGATTGCAAGGTTACTGTTCGTTGTGGGTGTCAAAGCTTGAAAAAGGAGTGGTTGTGCAAGGATGTACAAATGGCCTATTGCAATGATGATCGTGATCCAAAAGAAATTCCTAAAACTCAGATTGGGACTTCTTCCTTGCAATTCAGATTGCAAAAATAAAGTATCTCCGGCTGATTCGGAATTACAATTCCGTAAATCTAAAGTTCTCGAGGTAATCACTTTTGCATATACTCTTGGTTCCAATTCTTCTGACATCTAGTAAATTGCATCCCTTGATGCTCTGGCCTAGGGTAAGTTCTACAAAATACTTTTGGATTCATAATTAAAATGTTAACTCTGTGGTTGTTACCTGTTTGTTAGTGATCTGTGATTGTCTGTACTTCTGATTCAAATAACTGTATCAATAATTTACCAGAAGGAAGAACCGGAAAAGAACGTGCCAAAACGTAGAAGAAGGCGTGCACGAGTACAGGAGGGCCAGCAAGTTTCAACACTGCAGGTTCGTCTTAGTTGCAAGATATTTAAATTGGCAATAACAGTCTTTATTTGCTTGCTTTGTAACATTAGATTTTTTTAAACAGAATATGCTTGCCACCATAAAGCGGCTATCTTTGCTGGTCATATTTATCATGTCGCTGATCGTTATAGTATATTTTGGTTACAAAGGCCTCTTGAGGCTCTCTGACTGGATGAATGAAGTTGAAGTCCAAAGACAGAGAAAAAGATATCCACGAATCTGATCAAGTTGGAGCTATGTTATTACACATGAACATGCATGAAACTTGAGTTTTTCATAAAAGAAATTAATCTGTTTTCCTGAATTGTTGCCTAAATGCCATATTAAATTTTGAAAGTAATATTAGTAGCCCTAAATTAAAGTCACTGTTTATGTTAAATCAGTTGTAAGCAATAGATAATATATAGTCTAATAAACATTCATGTTCTCTCTTTTGGGCACAACAAGAGGTCATTTGAATCTCAGCAAGATGTTTGAACTTTGAATGTCATTGAAGGGCATGTATCCGGAGAAATGGTCAAAAATGACACAGTTTTATAATGTAATGTCCAAAATGACACTCATGGATATAATGGTCTTATGTGTCACTCTTTAACGCGAGATAGTGTAGAGTTTTGGTTTTATATATATACGCTACATCGTGTAGCGTTTTTTATTTAAAATTAAAACATGACCCCCAAAACCAAATACACCTTCTCTACTCATAGCCCACACAGACACTACACACAAGCTCTTTTATTATTGGAACCACCTGATGTAAACAAATCTTCATATTTGATTTTCCTAAGATGCCTTTGAAATGCCATACTAAATATCAAGAACTTTTGCGCCGAGAACATCAAAACCAAATTAGTGCTGCTACCACACAACCGACTAGTAATATCCCTGCAAACATTGCAGCGCAAATATTCACCAATCTCAGCCCTTCCCAATCAGCACTTTCACCAAATCCACCGTTATCACCTCGGCTATCACCGTTCCCATGACCATAGCTGCAAATATTCCCAAAACTCAAATTAATACCGCGTCTTTTAAAATCTTTTATATAAAACACAATCCGATATAGCGTTTTCCCCAAAACTCAACTTAATGCTGCGTTTTTGTGTTTTTCAGAATAAAAAAATTAAGAGGCAAAATGCAACACGTTTTGGGGTGACATTTTGGACCATTCCACTCGGTTGTGCCATTTTGAGCATTTATTGTTCAAATAGTGACACATGTGTATCCGTAAGTATTTAATTCTAAATTTTGATGGGTAGAACGCATATGTACCTATAAGTATCTGATTCTGAATTTTATGGACCATAACCTAAAAAATTAAAGAGATAGCTCAAACATGTATTTGTTTCAGTAATTTATATTTGATTTTTATAATATGACTTCATAAAAATTATTTTCTATTTAAAGGTAAAATTTAATATTTTATTGTTGTTTCATTAATTTGTTATTCATCGTAAAAAATACTTTCAACTTTTAAGACAAGTTAAACAAATAGAAGATGAAGAAAATTTTAAAGAGATTGAGAATACTGATCATGTTCCTCGCATAATTTTTCAGAGGTTATATTCAAATCTCATATTAAAATAATTTCAGAATATTATGTATAATTATAAATTTGCTATTAAAAATTTAGGGTGACGAACCTTTGTGACACTTACTTTAGATTTAATGCCCTGAATAGCACATTCGGGGAAGATGGCCCCTTATAGCAAGCTAAAACGCTAGATGAAGAAATGTTTTGCTGAAACGCGAAGGCGTCCAGTGTTTTGATGAAACATTGAGTTTGAACTGTTTAACGCAGGTTTAAGTGTTGCCAGGAGCTCAAAACGCAGGTTGAAGTGATGTCTGGAGGTTGAAACGAAGGTTGAAGTGTTGTTTTCAGTTCTAAAATTTAATTCAAAAATGCAGATTTAAAAACTGTTATAGATTTAAAACGTATTTTCTACCTAGTTAAAACGCAGTTTCATGTTGCGCCTTGAGACTAAAAACGCATGTTAAAGTGTTGTCTTCCTCCTAGTCTCCAAAATATGAGTACTGCAGTTTCTTGTTTCTTTTAAGTTTTCTGCACAATTTGACATGGAACAACATGATCATAGTACTACTACTGCTATGTACTAGTTCACCCAGATCAAATCAAGTAAATGGCTTGCTATGTACTACAACATGATCACAGTACTGCTACTGCTATGTATTAGTTCACCCTAATTTTCGATTGCACCAGCTGAGCTTCTCTATGTATAGCAGAACCTCGTATAATTAAGAAATTTCTTAATAAAAGTGATAACGTTACTTTAGAAAACGTTTTAGTGTGGTCATATTATTACAATGTGCTATTTAGGACCATCTTATTTTAAAAAGTGATATTTAAGCTCATTTCTCAAATATTTATACTAAAATACCCTGTTATATTAAGAAATTTCCTGAGTTCAACCTCGTATTCCTTTTTCTCAATTTTAAACTGCACTTTTTATCTTTTGTTTGTATCAGCTTTATTTGAAGAAGGAATTTTGCCGAAAACAAGGTGCTTGAAAATTCAATTCATGATTTCATGAGCTTTATTTTGAAGAAAGAATTTTGCCTAAAACTAGATGTTGAAAATTCAATTCCTGTATACTGTTCATGCATAATTCGATCACATTCTCCGAATATCATTATCTAACACTGTAAAGTGAAAATCAAATATAATGATTATTTGATTTTTTTTCAACTTACTATTATCCTTTTTTACGGCAAACTCGCACTGTTTGTTACTTATGTTGAACTTGTGTTATTTTAGAGAAATGACCCTATATCTCATAAATTGGAGACAAAATGTCCAAAATGGCACAACTTATAAAAATGACCTTAAATGTCACTTTAAAGCTCAACATAGTGTAGCATTTTTGTTTTTTTTGATTTTTGAATACAAAACGTCACTTAGTGTCACGTTTTCCAGAAATATTTAAAAAAAATCTGTGCAAAACTCAACTTAAAGTAACGTTTTGCCTTAAAACTCTATTTCATCTTGCGTTTTGCCCTAAAACTCGACTTCATCTTACGTTTTGAACTTTAAAAATTTAACAAAAAAAATTTGCTCAAGACGTGACACGATATAGCGTTTTTGTGAAAACTCAACTTCATGTAATATTTTGGGGTGACATTTTGGGCCATTCTACCCGATTGTGCCATTTTAGACATTTATTGGTGTAATAGTGACACATAGGGCCATTGCCCGTTATTTTATAATTAACTAATTAATCAAAACTTTATGAATAAGACACATTCAAATATAATTCTTTCGTGTTTAATTAGTTGTTCATTTTTGAGTTTATCCATTTCCTAATTTTTTTAATTTTTTTTATAAATAACAATAATATAAAATATTCATTTCAAAAAAAATATTAATTTTATTTATAAAATAAATAAAAACAATAATTTATGAAACTATACGATCAATACATTTTAAAATACATATTTGGAGTAAAAAAATGATGAATAATTAACTCGATTTTGAATTTAATATGTAGTAGCTTATATCCTGTGCGATGCACGGATAAATTTTTTTAGTTTTTTAATATTTTTATTTTAATATTTTTTAATGATTTGAATTTATTTGTATTTGTATAATAATAATTTAATTTTTATTTAATATTATATGTATATATTTTTATATAATTTATTTGTATTTATATTTTAATATGATATTTTTTGTTTGTTTTATATAGAGATATATTTTAGTTAGGAGATTAATGTGAGATAATATAATTATTGAATCTCCCCAGTGGTCTGATCTTCATACGTGTTTATTAGATGAAATCATAGGCAAACTTTGTTTTGTTCATCAGGTTGCTTTCCATGCCGTTTGCAAGAGCTGGCATGCTGCTCAATATAAAATGGGGGCGGCCTTCACTTGACCTGTTTCAATGCCAACTCCTCTATGCAAACCCTATTAACCCGATTCCAGTTCAAAATAATCAGTTTGTTACTTCGTATCCACAAGGGACTATACAACCACCACTTTGTTGTTTTATTCTCCTTTGACAAAACGAGTTGTGCTACTCCCTCAGTTAACCCATTCCAGGGCCGCCAATTGTGAGCTGACTACTGCTTCTTTTGCACACCCTGATTCTCCAGATTTTATCTTCTTTATTTTGAAACGTTCCGACATAGATACCATCAACACATATTGCCACGGAGATGGACAATGGAATACAAAGCAACTTGATGTTTACTACTTAGAGGGTGGTAAACTGTCTAGAGGCTTCATCCATAACCCTGATAGTAAGAATTGGTCGGATTATATGCGCGATCATAATGGAAGAACCTTTTGTAAGAAGTATAATCTAGTGTCATATCTGAAATCAAGAATAAAATTACCAAGAATAGTTCGAGGCACGTGAAAACCACGTTATCCTTGAAACAGATAAGTCCCTTCCATACGGTGCTTGAAGGTGTGATGACCTATGTCTCCCAGGATACAATGAACAAAGGTGATTTGAAGCACTTGCAAATCCGCCTTCTACGAACTGAACAAACACCGCTGCTATCTCACAGAACAGAACCTAGAGCTCTAAGATGAGAATGACCAGAAAATGAAGAAAACTTGTAACCATTTTTCCTCTCTACCAAACAATGGAGCAAGGCACTCCTTATATAGGAGTAGAAGATATGTAACTTATACAATAAATCAAAATTGTAACCTCTACCATAATGAACTAACATAAAGAACACATCAATATTTAGTCATTATGGAGGGAGTTACAAAAATAAAATAATAAAACACAATTTAATTTTATTCATATAGTCCAACAATCCCCCACATGAATAAAATTGACATTGTAAAACGGAAATTTTGACACGGAGATAGAGCGACGGTCGACACCAGCATATGATAGGTAGACGTTACCCCTTGAACCTTCCCTTGTAAGAACATATTTACATTTCTAGAAAATCAGTAGTCGCATTGACCTTGAACTATTTTCTGTATTGTGAAATGATGATATATACCCCACTGGAGTCTTTCCTATATTTGTTCAGTTCTCACTGTTAAGCCCATTTTGGTCTTGAGCTTTAGCCTAGTTCTGTGAGTTTTACCCAGAATTAGCCCCACAATTCTTTCTTGAAGCGACCCCACTTCACTCATATATGTGATCTCTTTAAATAATACAAGGATCATTAAAAACATTGCTTAGCCTTATCCATATTTTATCACTGTTTTTCATCATAGGAAAAAACCTGAGAGTAGAACCCCCACAGTGATCTCACTAAGTCTTTACAGTTAGGTTGTCCCATTGAACAATGATCTTGGGATCGCCAGTCAACATGGTTGGGTTTCCTTTGTATCGACTTTTATTATGGGCTTTAGTCTCATTCCTTTCGATGATTTCTCAACTAACTCTCTTGTTAACCCCTTGGTTAGCAGATCCACATTGTTATCTTTTGACTTAATAAAATCAAATGAGAGTAGTTGTCTAATGGAGTTGAGAGTATTCATCATTTTAAGATTTAGTTTCACCTGTCCTTTTCGATTAACTTACTATCTTTGGACTTACGTGGAAACACATGTTCAAAAAATGAAACATTTCTCGATTCCATTATTGTAGTCTTGTGTATATCGAGGATTTTCGACTCATGCACAAGACACCTACATACATACCCAAAAAAAAAATACAATCCACTATCTATGGACCGATTTTCACTATTTTTGTTCTGATACTAGAACCCTTTAATTGCAATTGAATTTGAGTTTCAACTTATTTTTATAGAATTCAAATTCTCTATAACTTCATCTTTGCTTTTTGAGCAATAGATATAACATGATCTTGTACTATCATTCACAAATGTGACAAAGTACTTATTACCATCCCTTTTTTTTCTTTTGTGCCACATCTTGAAATTCAGCCCACTGAATTTCTCCGATTTTTCCGCGTGAACGGTTATCGGTACAGCCATATCAGGCACCACAATGGTCACCGCGTTAGGCACTCGCACTGCCTCAGCAGTCACATGGCCATCACCACACATGAATTATTTTAATAATTCATTTGCACAAGTAAACAATTTCAATAAATTATTTACTATATTATCCTCATAAATGGGATTTACAATCATAATCAAATTATAAAGAGTTTTTTTTAAGAATTGAATACATTAATTTTGATATATCAATGGATAATTCTCAAGTTTCGGGGTTCACAACGGTCCCACTTAAAACCTAAATCCTAGACATAATTTTCCATTTTCAATATCAAAAAATATATTTTAATCTAAAAAAAAAATTCATGATTGTAACCATAATTAAATCATGAATCATCAAATGCTAATCATATACATGTTAACTAATATAAATATAAAACATGTAAAACCAATAATTAGCAATTTAAAATTACATACACAACATGAGTTACACAAATGATTTTAATGCTCCAAAATTAATATGAGCAAGCAAATAAACAAACACAAATAATACATAACTGACCTGCGTAATTACTCTACAAACATTCAGTTAATATATTAGAAATATGTCATTTAAATCTAATTAACACATCAGTGACTAAAAGGACTAGCGCCAATAAATAAATTAATGAAATGTCTATAAAACATGACTAATCAGTAGCTCAGATTTAATGGATCATTAAATAGTAAATTAAAATTAGGAGTTACAATCGATTACACTTGTTATGGCAAAAAGTAGATTAGTCAATAAATTTAATACTGAAAAGCATATTCAAGGTGTTTAGCAAATCAGCACATAATTCTAAAATAAACTAGAACAAGACTAATCTTAAAGAATAATGAAACATACTGGCATAAAGCCACTGCAAAATAATTGAAAGAAAGCTACAACACTTTTCTCCAAACCTGGACCAGAAAAATCTCATGCACACATAGAAACCAAGTGCTAAAAAAATCTCAAACCAAAACCTGCATGCAAGCATTAGTGAAGCCACCTAAAACAAATAAGCAGGCGAGATACCAAATATTAGATCCAGAGCAAGATTCGGAGAAAAAGAGAAAAAAACTTAATCTCTAAAAATTATATAAACCTTTATATCAAGCACATAAAAGGCGCATATATATATAGAGAGAGAGAGAGTGTGTGTGTGTACTCATTCAATTAGCCAAATTGCACTTAAAAAAATAATATATGTTCATGTAAAATTGAATCCATATAATTCACATATTCACATGTACTAGTACAAATCACTTGCATTAGATCCATAAATTCAAATCATATATACATGATATTGAAATAAATCAAATGTAATAAAGTAATTAAAAAATTAGCATGCTATGTAAATTTAACCACTTATTAGGAAAATTGCCACTCATTACAACATCTAGCCGTGTAATCATCATATACATATAAGACGAACTACAGAGCCAGTATAAACCAGACATGCATGCTAGTACATAAAACATTAAACATGATATGTCAACAACAATTTTGTACCAAAATTCATGCACTCTAACACAATACTATACTCCCATGTAAAAATTCAAATAAATTAGTTTATTAACCAAACTAATCCATATGAATTATGGGATCTGTTTCAAGCTTGTAAGAAGTATAATCTAGTGTCATACCTGAAATCAAGAACAAAATTACCAAGAATAGTTCGAGGCACGTGAAAACCACGCTATCCTTGAAACAGATAAGTCTCTTCCATATGATGCTTGAAGGTGTGATGACCTATGTCTCACAGGATACAACGAACAAAGGTGATTTGAAGCACTTGCAAATCCGCCTTCTACGAACTGAACAAACACCGCTGCTATCTCACAGAACAGAACCTAGAGCTCTAAGATGAGAATGACTAGAAAATGAGGAAAACTTGTAACCATTTTTCCTCTCTACCAAACAATGGAGCAAGGCTCTCCTTATATAGGAGTAGAAGATATGTAACTTATACAATAAATCAAAATTGTAACCTCTACCATAATGAACTAACATAAAGAACACATCAATATTTAGTCATTATGGAGGGAGTTACAAAATTAATTTACAAGTTATAAAAATAAAATAATAAAACACAATTTAATTTTATTCATATAGTCCAACACCTTTTGGGTTCAACCACCTGGTAGTACTTTGTCCAGGAAACAATAAGCTAGGAGGTTCAGTTTATACCAGCACAGGCAGACGACATTCAGGATACACTATTAGTAAGTAGATTTCAAGCCTCCAATAATTGTGAATCAGTTCTTTTTGCTTTACTTACCTTTAACTAACTATTAAGCTCACTCTAGAAACCAATCAGAGCTCAGAGTATTACCTACCACATGGATTACTAATCTGCTTGATAAGTTAAGGTTAAACACATCTTGTCCACTCGGACTCTATTTGTCATAGCCCTGACTTTGAAGTTTGAACTATTCATCTATTAATATAGTTTGAGTACTCTGTTTTCTGGTGAGCAGTTTTGCCTATTTTATGCTGCAAAATTTTACTAACTCTATACTTTTGTGTTATACTCCCCCAATACATATTGACCGAAGTACGAACAGAAAAACGTTATAACGCAATCAGTCGAAAAAAAAGAAAATATTTATTTTAGTCCAACTAGGTTAGTAATTTCTATTATCTTTTCTTTTTTACATTCTAGATTTTATCTTTCTCTATTCTATTATAAAATAAAAAATCTCGTTCTTGTAGGTAGGTCAAGAAAGAATTTTTTGATCTCGATCTAATACAACAATGTATGCATCAAAAGGGTTGATTACAATTTTTTTATTCTTTTCTTTGTTCTCTTTCTTTCATCGAATACAATTTACTACTCTTTCTTATCTTACTTGTTACTTGTTACTGGGCGACTAGCCAATTCCTTAAAACGATGAAAAGAGGATTCCAACAAAAGCCGCTTTTACAACTATGAACAGGTTCTATCCCGAAACTAATACAAACTAATAATCAAGAGAAATATAGTATTTTGCATAATTTTAATTTTATATTCAATTTATATTGAATGGGGTATCATTGTACATTGACAAGCAACAAGTAAAGTAAGAAAGCAAATTTTGAGTACTTCCTTTCGATAATGATTGAAAGTGCGTTGCTGGCTATACTGATTCGGCACCCAAATACGAACCCTGGTGTTAAGATTTTGGGGGATGATGTGCATGTTCATAAATCATAATGGAATAACCTTTTGGGTTGAAGGAACTGGTAGAGTATTGTGACCAGGAAACAATAAGGTACCAAAAGAGGTCCAGTTCATGAGTTAGCAAAATAAGAGCTGGGATCTAGTGAATGTGGCAAGCATGGGAAACACAATATTACATATTTGTTTTTATCTGTATTGTGGGGAAGGTTTTTATTTTCAACATATGTAGGCTGCTACAACGTAGAGCATCTCCAATGGAGTGCTAATTAAAATAGACAACATTGACAAATTATCAAAAAAATTAATAAAATATTTTTTCTTTTTTTAATAATATTTTGACACTCTTTCTAAAAAAAAATTACTCCAATGATTGGCACTCAAAGTTACCAATTTTTGATACATGTATAATTAATACTAGGTATGAATGTTTACAAGTTTAATGTGATATAACACATTTTTACCATTTCAGGAGAGTGTTAAAAATTGGCACCACTTTTATTTCAATGAAGTGTCAACAAGAGTGTTACGTCATATCATATCATATCATGTCACACTTTGACACTCTTTGTGACACTCAGAGAAGATGCTCTTATATGCTATGTATACACCATGTCATCCACAAATGTGAAATGACTACACTATTTTCTAACTTAATAAAACTAAAATCCTTGAACTCGATTTTTTTAAGAAAATTAGAAGAACTTTATTTTCCTTGATGACTGATGTGGAACAGTATTTTTAAGAAAAATTAAATATATATGTATTACTCTCGATATTTCGATACGAGAACATTTCCCAATTTCTAATTTTAGAAGTGTATTTAAAGCATCAATTTTCACTTATCTTTAATTTTGAATAAAACTCGTGACAGAAGAGAAATACATTTCAATCAATAATTAATACTACTGCATATTATTTCCACTTTTCATCAATAATGTAATCTATTTTAGTAAGTTTTTGGGACATCAAGTTTAAGCAAATACATAGGATTCAGTTAGCAAAAAGAAGAAGAAATACATAGGATCCCCAAACTGGTGCTTATTTTTTTAAGCCCAAACTTAAGCTTCTAGATATGTCTTTTCTTAACATAATAATTTTGTGGATTCTGTTATATCGTATCTTCTATATGTTAGTTATTGTTAGTATATTTCAACTGACAAATACTAGTAATCAACCAGCATAGGGGTGTTTGGGGGAACTTTTTTCCGGAATAAGTCAACTTATTTTAAGACAAAGTTATAGATTCCTAACTTTTTTCTGAAAAAAGTTAACTTTTTTTTGCAACTTGTAGAATCTCAAATATACATTAAATATTTGTATAAAAAAATATTTATCAAAATATGAAATTTTTACCCGAAAATAAGTTCAAAATAACTTATTTTAAGGCAGGCCAAACATGCCAATAATTTGTTTGGTTATAAACTTATAATAGACAGCTTTGCGAATATATTAGTAACTCACCTTTTACTATATTTATAATTTATTATTAATATTAAATAATTTTTTCCAAATGGAAAACTACAATTGTGTTCTTCCCTAAAAAAAGAAAACTAAAATTATATTTAATTGAGAAAACCATTTTGAGCAGGAGTGGAAAATTATCCGGGTAGAACCAAATAATATTCATGTGCTCAAGTTTGAAGTCCTTTAATTTCTACCGGATCCGAATTTGAGTTAAGAATCATTTAATACGGATATGGACGATCATCAGTATTAAAATTCGAATTCAAACTAAATATGAGACATTACGTATTTTCTTTATTCTAACGGAGTAGTTTGTGATTCATCGAATACGAGTTGGATATAATATATTGACATCAAGCTATCATTTTTATTTCAATTATTTATTTTAATAATAAATTTAATATTATGAAAATAAAATATTAAATATATGATGTATTAAGTATGTAAAATTGATAACATAATTATTTAAGTAAATAAATTGTTTTAGATGAAAATTTATATAAGATATTAAATTTTTTATGGGCTATTAGCAGTGGCGGATCTAATAAAAATAATTCACCCAGCGGAATTGTTCTACATGAACAGAATATTTGAATTTGATGCGGGTGCTTGTACACTACTGTCACTATTCTTTTTCTTGTAGAAAGAAAAGAGGGACTTCATTCGTTTCTTGGGTTGTTGATCACACATCCTTAAAATCTGTTCAATTATCAAACATTGAGTACATTAATAAATAATAAGAATTATATGAACTCAAAAGGGAATTTTTTTTTTGGACATTTTATCAAACACATAGAGTACATATGTATATTGTTTGATTTGTATCAACAAGGACTATGAATAAGTGAAAATGATCAGAAAATTACCTTTATCCAGTGATAAATATGTGAATTTAGATGCTAAGAAGACCAGATTGCTCAGTAGTTATTTTGTTAATTGCTAGCCCCGTAGACCTTTAGTCCCTAAAATCTCTCTTATATCGCTCTGTTCTGTTTTTGAAGTAATAAAATAGACAATACAAATGAAATTTGTATTTATCTTTTTATTTAATCCAGCGGTAAAAAAAATTTACTTACAAATTATAAATTTTTACCCAGCGCAAGCTGGGCCCGCTCCTATTAACATTCGCCTCTGGCTATTAGATAGAAATATAGTATGTCACAAATTTAATTCATATTCGAGTTTGGACTGAATCATGGATCGTAAATCAATTTTATAAAAAATTATATGGAATCTCATATTCGGGATATTATTTTATTAGGATTTAAAATTTATGTCAGATTTATATTATATATAAAATAAATTAATAAGTATATTATATTTTCGAGTGGTATCAACCGGATTAAGGATACCCTAATTTTGAGTAGGAGCACGTCGCTGTCTAGTTGTCTATGCTTTTTTCTGATGGAACCAGTCTTTGATTTCATACTATATCTAAACGTTCATCATTCATAAATTTTATTTATTGCTATCCTTGAAATTTCAAACTCAAGTTTCTGGTTTGATACTACCAGCCCCTCGAGTATGCGATCCGATCCGAAACTTTATAAGCGGATATGGATTTATATAAAATTAATCTGATCCGATAAATATATATATGAATTATATATAATCCGATCCGATAATAACCTGATTCAATTAAATATAATTATATATATTATATTTAAATAAATATGATTATACTTATAGATATTATATTTATATAATTATGTAAAATATAAATATTTTATATTCATATATTTAGATTGAGGCAAGATCCATACTCTAATTTGACTCATTTTAATAATTATCATTAATGTAATATATAATATTTATGGTAAATTTTGTATCAAATTTTAAAATATTAAGGTAAGTTTATTAATATAAATTATAACATAAATACGTAGATTTGGATACAATTCATAATCTTAATTTGGTATCTAATGCCCGTATCAAATATTGATATAATATAATAAATTTTATATAAAAATTGGCATACCACATAATTAAAAAATAAATAACATACAAAAATATTATAATATGAGTAAATTATTAAAAAATAACATATACAGACTATTATAAGTAGTTTGGAAAAAATAATTTTGAATTGAATCTAAGATACAAAGAATTTAAAATAAAAATTAAATATGAATTAAAACAAATAAAATATTATTGTATCAGTAAATATTAAATAAAATTTAGCACACATAAAATATTATAAATAATAATAAAGGAGAGATTAAAATATTTAAAATAAATTTAGGAAATAATTAAAATAATATAAAATTATTATGTGAAAGTTTTGAACATAAAATAGTTAGCTATAAATATTATTATGCTATATTATAATAACAATATTTATTAATTTATAAATTACAATATATTTTTCGTGTAGTACTGGTAAATAATTTAGTTATAAAAAAATTTAGTTATATTGAATATCCGATCCGATTACCCGTGATCCGAATGGAGCGGATATGAATTCACTTTTAAAATATCTGACACTTAATTCGATCCAATCAAATAAATGAATTTAAATATGGATTTAGGGTAATCTCATTCAAATCCGATCCTAGTCTGCAGCGTAACGTTTTGTAAATAAATCCAAGTTTTGGTAGTGTCACATTCATACAGAAATATACATGCGAGTATCTAACATATATCAGATAGTATAATTTTATTTTTTGGAAATAAAACAAAAGCCTCTGTATTTTTTAGAAATATTTTACTGTTAACTTTTTAAATGTATTTAAATATTTATGCGCATGATACCTTCATTGGAAGACCGAATCTTTAACCACTATTTTCTAATAAACTAATTATGTAAAGTATACTGTACTAGTGAGCTGCAGCACACTGGCAAAACAAATTTTATACTAGTGAACAAGAAGAAGTTGCAGAAACATATAAACGTCTTGTGAAGAAGAAAGTAGCCATTTTCAATTGATATGAAAATTATGTGAATCATGGCTATCATTTCTTAAAAAATCAGTATGACATCCTAGAATAAAGATCATGTTAGTTTTAGCATCCTACACTATACAGTGAAGAGCTAAATACAGATAATCATCGAAGAAAAACCACTAAAAAAGATTTAATTTTAACCCAAAGAAATTCTGGATTTCACAGTGAAATAATGGATATAGGACCACTAGAAATGCTGCCATGACTATCATCACATAAAGCCAAAGCACGCTCCAAATTAGCAACAATGTCAGTCATTGTTGGTCTCTCTTTACCTTCTAAATTAATACAATGCATTGCTGTGTATGCCACCAGCTCCACCGCCTCTGCTTCGTTCAGCTCTGGCTGTCCGACCCGAGGGTCCAGGATTTTCATCAGTTCCCCAGCCATAATAACTGGAACTGCAAAGTCCACCACGCTTATTGGTGTACCCCCATTTTCTTCACCCTTGAATATAGCCCTCTTGCCAGTTAGAAGCTCTAGCAACACTACTCCAAGACCATAAACATCGCTTTTTGCTGTTAAAACGTTTAGACCATAATACTCTGGATCAATGTAGCCAACTGTTCCAGCTGCCTTCATTGGTCTATAGTCACGATCTGACTCGGGACCATGTAATGACAATCCAAAATCAGAAACTCTTGCAGTCCAATTAGCATCCAGGAGTATGTTGGAGGACTTGATATCCCGATGAATTATAGGAGGAACAGCGTAATTGTGGAGATATTCAATGCCCCGTGCAGCATCTAATGCAATCTTGATCCTCATTTTCCAAGAATTTAGTAAGCTGCTACTCTTCTCCACATTGTTCTTGTTGTGTAAATGATTATAAAGTGCTCCATTTTTCATATAATCATAGACCAAGAGCCTCTCATCTCCCTCTTCACAATACCCAACAAGCCTAACCAAGTGTTTGTGGTGAAGCCTAGACAAAAATGACAATTCTGAATCAAAAGCACTCTCTTTCTCTTGAAACTTCTTCAATTTCGTACCAGTTTCTCCCCTTTTAATAGCAACTTCACGACCATCCGCTAATTTACCTTTATACACAATACCGAAGCTCCCTGCACCGATCTTATTCTCTAAGGAAAAACTGTCTGTGGCAGCTACAAGATCTGCAAAAGTGAATTCTTCTGCTCGATCCGCGTGCTTTGCCGAGGTTCCACTCCTCTGACGACTAAACATTCCCGAGGTTCCACTCCTCTGACGACCCCATACTCTTGAACCCTGTCGTTTAATAGTAGATGACCTCGAAGGTGGACTGTTGTTACTCGACTGTTGAGCATTGGAACTATTCCTAGTAATAGTTGGTTGCACTGAACTATGAACTTTCTTGTGACCAAAACAAGCACCAGTCCACAACAAATAAATTACAGTACAAATAGCCAATAAACCACCAACACATCCAACAATAGCCAATACCAAGAACCCCTTTTTCAAATCTTTAGACGGCGAAGATGGAGACGGAACATACACCACTGGTGGCGAAATTGGAGGAAATGACTCCAACAAGTCACAACTCCTACATATATCCCCATTACCCAAACAAAGCGTCTGAGACTGAGGATACAAACCACACTCACATTTCGACTCAACACAAGGCCCCGGAAGAATCTTTGGCAACGACAACTCAACCCCTAACGAATACGAACTATTATCCCACCCCATTCCCCAACAAATAACCGAAAAATTACTAGCAGTCAAACCACACGTAAAATTAAATCCAGCAACTATTGACACAAACGAAACCCCATCCGTAACATTACTACTAAATTCTCCATTCCCACCCCAACAAACAACAGAACTATTCATTCTCCTAATACCACAACCATGATTAGACCCTAAAGCAACCCCATTATACTCATACCCTAAATTCGACAAAGGAACATTCAATTGTCCGAAATTATTCCTCCCTTTACAAACTAAAAAACCCGATAAATTAAATCCGCAAGCAAATTCACCACCAACAACAATACTCAACATTTTTAAACCAACAAATTCATTTTCAATAAAATTAGAAATAGTATCATTTTCATCATTACCTTCCCAACAAGTCACTGAATTATTATTCACCAAAACGCCACAAGAAAACCCTAATCCAGCCGAAATCCCCGAAAATCTCGCAGCTTTATCAGGCAATTTGGCCAAAACGTCGTCGTCTCGCCAACATTTTAAATTCGGAGCTCCATCACTAAGCGCACAAATCTGATCATCACCCACGGTTAAATTTTTTAACAGCACATTTTTACTGTAGTAAATTCTCTTGGGCACAAAAGTCTCGTTCCAACAAATCAAACTGTACCCACCGGACCGTACGCCGCAGAAAATATTCCGGCCACCGGCGATCGACTCGAACGAAGTTTTCGGCAATATATTCACCGTCCGATTTCCTCTCCAGCATTGTATTCTTTGATTCTGTTGCTCGGCGACGATGCCGCAGACTGTGTTGGTGTCGCCGTAGCTGACGGCGAGTGTGGAGGCGGCGCCACCGAGTGAATTGACGCCGGAGATGACGAAAATGATGAAAATTCCGGCGGAGAGCAACGGCGACATTTAAGAATGGCCGGCGGTGAGGTTTAAAATCGGGTCCGTACTCTTCATTTGCGGAGAACAAGTAGACTTGTGAAGAGAATGTATAAGCTGCCTATATAGTGTACTTGTACATATACGTGTGTGTATGCAAAAAAAGAACATGTTAATTACTCCGTACAAGGTAACAAACACATATTTTTACTAGTTTTGATTATATATTTAAAATTATTATTTTTAATTTTTTTAAAAAAATATTTAATTTAATATTTCTATTCATAAAAAAAAATTTAAAAATAATAATTTTAGTCTTATACTCAAAACTCTTAAAGATACTCAAACATCAATTATTTCTAAATAGAGGCAGTATTTTAAAAAATTATTTATTGTATAATTTTTTATTTTCTATTATTATATGTGCCAACAACCTCAGTGGCGGACCCAGAAATAAAGTTTTTTAGATTCCTTGTATAAATATTTAAATAAATAAATTTATTATAATAATTAAAAAATTAAAATGTATACAAATAAAAAATATTTTTACATTTTATACATAACTTCTCATAAAATACGGGTTTTTAATATATATTTAACTATATATTTATATGAAAATTTAGATATTAAAATTTTGTCATTTGTAATTAATTACAAAATTTAATTAATAACAAACATCAAACCTCAATGCGATAACTCTAATATATCAAACCTCAATGCGATAACTCTAATAATAACAATTTAAGATAATGTATTTATCAGGATTTTTTAAATATATATATTTCGCACTAGGTTGGTTGTTCATAGTGCTTCTATATAGATGGGAAACAAATATCAGTTTAAGTAATTTAAATTTATACGAGTATTATATATATTTCGCAAAAAAGAAAATTTATATTATATAGGAATATGAATTTAATATAAGATTGTATTAAATTGTATTGCATTAATTTTTGGGTCGTCCAGTATATTTGAATTTTTATCGGCGGGATTTGTCTGAAAAATTGACCTTGTGCTAATTCGGCGAATGAATTTTGATATTCATTCATTGTTTATTATTGTGCTGTTTTAATTTTGGTATTTACTGTATATATTAAGTAATAATGATAAATAATATTTTTTTTTAAAAAAAGAGAGAGGAGGAAGAGAGAGTATATACAACTTAGATAAAGGTGGAGACGAGAGAGCTAACTGACACGGCTTACACAGATAAAATATGATTGGACAGACAGGACAAGGAAGACAACTAGTTAGTCCACCAACGTTGACTCTAGACCCTGTTACTCTGTTAGTGTTAGGATTATCTGTGATGGTGATGAGATATGGAGTAGTATATTACACATATTTATAAGTTTGAAAATACTATAATAAAGAAACAATGCCTGACAGTAGAATACTCTTTAAATTTATTAATTGAATATTACTTCTCATTACAAATTTTGTACCTCATCAATAAACAAATATAATTTTTTTAAATCTATTTTTATAATTAGAGTGGTAGGGTTTCCAAGTCTTATGAAGTGAAGAATTGAGTATTAATCCTTATTAGGATAATACCAGTAACAAGTTTTTCTTTAAAGTTTATATATTACAACTTACAAGTAGATTGTTACGGTTTTTAAGTCTATGTAAAATTGAAAATTTAAGTACTGTCCCACATTGATAGTAGATAGTAATTACTTGATCTATTTTATAAATATTTTCTACCACATCAGAAAAAATACAATTTTTTTAAGTAAAAATCTGTTTCTTTTATGCAATTAACATAAAATGGTTGTTGTTCTTACGTTTCATAAGAGCTCAAACTATTATTCTAAAAATCGGTGATTAATCACGATTAATCCATGTTCGGTAACTCACTGAATTGATTAAATTCTCGATTAATCTTCAATTTATCTGATTCCGTGTTTCAGTGACCAAGTCTGCTTCGCGTTTTTTATAACACTGACTCAAACAAAAAATTGTTTGTTTAAATAATTAGATCTTTCAGACCAAAGTTCAATCCGAACAAACACAAACTCGAATAGAATTATTATAGTATCTTTTTTTGTGACAGAATCAGCCGGCTATCAATTATTTGAGTTATCCATCTAAACTTGATGAATGTACATCACTATGATTAGACAATTATACTACAGGTACGCAATTTGAAACCGAGATAGCTATTTCTATTTTGGTAACTGGGTAGAAATATAAATATAGACACAAGGTGGTTAGAAATGATTTTGTTTCTCATATAGTCATATTAATATATGTTGGCATTAAAATAATTAATTGCTTGTTGTACCAAGACTTTACTGACACCAGAATTATGAGTAAACAAAGTAAAGCTGATGAAACAGTCAGGTGGAGTGTCAACTTTAACAACGTGCGTTTCAGAATCTTGCATTAACTACCCCCAAAAATGTAAAAAGAGTAGATGGATGATGCATTTGTGATGAGCCATCTCAATATATGAACATAAATTTGATAGACAATGAGCCCCATATTTTGTTAGAGGCTCCTTTGAAGATTATGTACATTTCAGTATTACCAAAATAAGTAATGTTAATGCATTTTACTGTATCCAAATCTACACCTCCTAAAAACAAATAATGAGAATCAGGGGGGGGGGGGGGGAGAAACTAGGCTACTATACACTTCCCTCTTTTTGAACACATGAAAGAACTCTTGCAGATTTTAGTAACAGCAAGTGTTATAAGAGAATTTACAAGAAAAGTATGTGTGTTTACCCTGGTTATCATGCTGCTTCCTTGCAAGTCACAACTTATTTTGTAGATGACTCTTTGTAATAATTAATAAACTCAGGAGGATTATAAACCATATGGATAAGAAAGCCAAGGATGTTGTAGTGCCTCCCGTGCAGTAAGACGCTTTAGGGGATTTATCTCAAGTAAGTCTCGCAAAAAATTTCCAAATCCAACATCAGTAATCTGTAGATGATGCTCAAGTGTTGACTCTTCAGGGATTATGCATTCCAGTTGATTTGTCTCCTATATTACATAATGCAGCATACAGGTAAGAAGAATTTGAAAGATTACTGACGATCGGGTTTTCTAGGAGCTTAGGTTAACATAAAATGCGAAGTCAGTGGATTTTGCAATTTTCTTTTACTATTAACCTTAAAGGGATAGATATAGGATGGTAAAAACCTCAATTATATGATAAAGATCATAGTCTTTTGTGAAATAATTGTCTGTATCCTGCCCTGCTTCCAACATCTCCACATCAAAAGGACCGAGTAAGCAAATTATGCGTGCTAGCATCATCCTGATCGCATTATCTGGAAAAAGAACCTGGTGGAATCTTAGGTGATGCAGATAATACATAAAAAAAACTGCTACTGAACTTATAATAAAGTCATTACAAGTAGTCAATTTCTGAAGAAAAGGTACTTGCATAAATAGAGCAGCTGCACATTATAATGATCAAAATCATTTCAATATATAAAAGTAATTAGCACGTACTTCGCCAGTATAAAGCTCAGCCAGGATACAACCAAGAGACCAGATGTCGATCTTCTGGTTATATGAATTCCCAATGATGACTTCAGGAGCCCTGTAGGATCGAGATTGTACATGTAGGGACAAGTTATCACTCAGAAAGCAACTACTTCCAAGATCAATAACCTTTATTTCACATCTCTGAAAATTCTTGACAAGTATATTCTCGGGCTTTAGATCACGATGTATGATTCCCAAACCATGTAAGTAATCTAATGCCTCCAAACACTGTCGGGCTATATCCTGTGTAGAAGCACAAAACACAACATGTTAAGGATGAAAATCTAGGCAGAATAATCAAGAGCTTGATCTGGCAGAATGAGTGAATCTGTTTCTTTATTAGTGAGGAAAACATTGAATAAGTCCGACTTAAATGAGTCTCCAGAATAAATAGCAAACTTTGCAGAAAATTAGATGTGCAGCAATTATCAATGTGAATGAAAAACACCAAGAATTCTTCATTTGGTTTGGACCCTATACCTACTCTGGCCTACATCCAAGTACCTATAACAACTAGTGTAGGGAATATATAATTAATAATACAACTTACACTAAATAACTCTACAATTTTGGCCTCTCAAAAGAATCCTTTCACCACTAGCGCACTTGCTAGTTGCTACCATGGCCAATTACTTGTACTCACACCCTTTGCCACAAGCCGGCAAAGCCTTCACAACGAATAAAAGATGGAAGCTTGTAAAATTATGACTCAACCAATACTCTATTACTGGATATTAACAATCAGCAGAAGTAAAAGCTATATCACTCAAAAGATAAACCAAAAGTCTTAGAGGATAACTAATTAAAGAAAACACATGCAAGCTGAGCCGCATGCTTTTGATGAGGCTTATTAACAAGAAATAATAACTATAACCCTCTATAGTATATCAACATACGGATGAGAAATATCCATACAAGTTTTATTGATATTGATATCCATTTATTCCTTAGTTATCCAAATATTATCATCGTCTTCTTCAAGATAAATATTTCCTATATATAGTCTGATCCTTTGAAGGCAGATTATGAACTAGAATCCTACAAGCTTATACATTCACATAATTCCTTACTGTTCTATATATCAGGTCAATCTCAAAGGAGTTATTATTTGAGTTCTAATTGAAATTATTATCCATTCTCTTTTATTGTAAAGATTTTCCGAGCTATGGAAAATTGTTGATTACAAGCAAGAGGACATAGTACAAGTGTGCTACAAGGTGAACGATGGTTCAAGGGGCCAAGTTATTACCAAATTTTCGTGTATAATTTAGTAGCTTAATAATATATTTTCTGTACTAGTTGTAGGGACCTTGATGTAGGCCAAGACATTAGACTAGGTATAGAGGACGAACCACATGAAAATTCTTCGTGTTCTGCATTCATATTGATAATTGTTGCACGGGATTGACGTGAGGGGGCAGGGATGACTAAATTTCTGGGAGCGAACTCTGGGCTTAATTTCCTGAATTTTTTTACTAATTGGGACTGACCCATTTACAAAAGAGTCGACCAATTCTTGAATATTGTTATTTTCTATCTTGCTATTGTGCCTACGATTTTCAAAGGATTTCATACCCTTGTTATGTCCTTGTCAGTTCTACGAGCAGTAAATTATATTATTTAGTTATCACAAATACTTGCACAAAGTTAGCATAGACATATCAGTGATCTTAGCCTGGGACAAACCTGCAACCTGTTCATTGTGAAATAAGGTTTCTCATCAGATTGTCTATTGAATTTTTGGAATTCATACAAGTTTTCACGCAGAGGCTCAGAAACAATGAAGAGATGCTCCTGCAGTGTTTAAGATGAAATATAATGACATATATTAATCATAAGCAAACATAGTTCGGTTCACACATTACTCACAATAGACATTAGCTATGCTCTGAGCTATAAAAGTAATGCGACTCTTGCTAAAGAAAATAATGAGCATGTATAAACGACAGTCTGCAATAACCAAATTAATGATATCTCACATCATTTCTAGTAAAAGAGAATGACTTTTTTTTTGCCAAATAAAAGAGAAGGTATTCCACTTTAAGATATTATCAAATAAGAGCTTGGCAGACCAAGATCTACCTAGATGAAAACAGAGAGTTCTAGCTTTTAAGTGCAGATATAAACACAGTTTATAAGCATATATAGCACAAATTTGAGGGCGTGGTTGAAGACTATCCATTGTACTGTTTTATGCACGCTGACAATAGTAGATTTATTCCGAACATCTGAGATGATGTGATGCGGAGTAGAAAAGACTGAACTCAGGTAGACAGCATACTGCAAATTTCAGTCATTATACTTATCAAGATACGATGCATAGATCTACATGGCCCGAAGTAAGGGGTTAATGTGGGATTGGTAACGGCAGTCAACAGATACAACAGCTTGCTGTCTACGGCACCTGAATATATTGGGAGAAGCGCCACAGTGTTGTTTAGTAAGGTTGAATATATAAAATGAACACCTTAACAGATAAAGACACAGAACAGCACTCAAGTGTAAGAATTTTAATTCATATTGTAGAAGTTATTTATGCACACCTTAAAGTAGAAATAATCATAAAGACGTAGGATGTGGCATTGATCAGCAGGATCATGCTTGTTGACGAACTTCAGTAATTTGATTTCATCTAAGCTCTGATCAAAGAAATCCTTATTATTTTCTATGATCTTCAAACAAACATCCACTCCCATAAGAAGATCGCGTGCCTGAACAATTTTGCTGAAAGTGGCTGAACCTAGATATTCAGTGACATAATATCTGCCAGCAATAACACTATTTGTCACAATGGGTGGATTTTTGAGTTCTTCAAATCCAGTCCTGCAAAAAGTGTGATACAAATTAGATGCCACACCCAAAATCCCCTATAAAGGATATAGAAATCTTTCGTGTAAGAGTTAAAACACTAGAATCAGTAAGTGTATAGACATTCTGATTTGTCTATTCAGAGTTCAAATATTTGACAACAAATGGACAATGGTAAACTCTTTAAAAAGAGGCATAATTAAACACCTATTTTTTCGGTGTATAATCCTTAGGTTAAATACTTCATGATCATCCGTATCGATGCTGGAGATGAGCTTATCATCAGTGGCACCACTGTCCTCTCTGGCAGTATCATCTTCACAACATTCTTTACTAACGTCTTTGTTTTCTGCTGTCTCAAAGTGAAAAGGGTTAACATCATCTTGCTCATCATTCAGTACACTGTGAACTGCAGGATCATCGCAATAATGTCTATTATCAGAACCGGTCTCATAATTATCACCACCTTCAAGATGGAAGCTTTCAACCAAATTATTGTAATCTTTGACTTGAGTCCCATCTGTTACATTGTCCATAGAGTCGAAAGGCCACAAGTTGTCCGAATAATTGGCCTTTTGTATTGGTTGAACATATTCTGATGTATGTTTTGCATATATTTCATTCTCACTATGATTCTGCTTTTCAGAAGTCATTACAAACTTGTCCTCAGTTGGGCAGCCCATAGAATCTGAATTGCCTGAGCCGGGAGGAATATAGCCATCATCTCTCTCGTTGTAGCGATATAGTTCATTTTGCATATCAAATTCATAATAATCACGTGCCGTGCCAAATTGAGACATTGTATCAGATGATGCATGACAGCTGTTTCCCCCAGCCACAACACGAATGCCATACGGATTTGTGAAATCTGCTTAAAGACTCGTTATTCTTATATAGGAGTAAGCAATATTACAAATTTACTATATTACATTTGTTTAATACCATCACCTAAACAAATTTGTTCATAGATGGAAATGATAGACACATAAGTTTTTATTACAATATAATCAGATAACAAGTGACAAGGATCATCAAAGAGACTCAATTAAAAAGATTCGTTCAAGTGGAAATTTAACTATAGAAGGAATTAATGGCAGGGAGACAATAAAGTAATAAAGAAACACTAGACTTTCCAGACTTGCATAATAGTTAAAACTTTGAGAATCCTATTTAAAGGGATCAAGTGATCAACTGTTGGGTCAGCTCTTATCGGCTGTGGAAATAGTTAAATAAGTGTGAGGAAGTCCTTGCTTTCCTTAAGGGCTAACTTATGGGAACTGGGATTGAGATATGCCCGAGTGGTATCAAAGCTCCTCACTTGCTCCCAGAGACCCTAGGGGAACCCTAGGGGATTCCGGTTACTTGGTGAAGGAAGTTATTCTTAGTTGGCGGTAAGAATCAATATGTGAAGCAGGGGTGGCCTTGGCTATAGGCGAGCAAGACCGGCGTCTAGGGTCCTAACATATAGGGCCCCAAATTTACGAATTATTTATATATAAATTATAAAAAATATGTAGAATATATATAAATTAGGCCCCAAAAATCAATTTTGCCTAAGACCCAATGAATCTCAGGGCCGTCCCTGATGTGAAGTCTGACAAAACTCGGTGGGGCTGATGTTTGAAAGTTGAGGTAGATTTAATGGAGTAGCAATTAGCATCCAAAACAATCACACAATCATGTAATAAAGTGCGGAACTGGTAAAGAAAAGTTTCATTAGTTTTTTTTTACCGATGAAAAGTGAGGTAGTTTTTTTTCTTAGTCCATTACTTGTAAATCATCAAAAAATACTTGTCAGTCTTTTTCACCAACAAATTATGATGCACCTATATTTCGAGATTCTTTGATATTATTATTAAGCACATGTAACACAAATTATCAAAATCATTCCACATTCAAATGTTGTACATTGATCAATAAAAATTACCTACACATACACAAGTTATTAAAAAAAATATACCTGAGGAGCACAAATCAGTAGTAGAAGAAGCCAAGCTCACAAACTCATCAGAATCATCATCATCATCATCATCAGTATCAAATTTAGGGGACCCCTTCTCCTCCGTCACCGGATTTTCCCTCCGACCGGCATGAATTTTCAGGGCCGGTGGTGTGGAGCCCACAGTTGAGAAAAAATCAGAAGAACCCAAGTTGGATTTCTCTCGAATATCCTCTAAAAGAGAAGATTCAGAATCCGTGAGACCATTTTCTCTCAAGAACCGTAAAACAACTTCTATGCCTGACATAGCCATAGTTGTTTATCATATATTCCTGGAGTCATATACTTATATATAATTATGATTAAATGAATTAAAGAGTGTGTTTATTAGTCAAAAATGGAGATTAATCCAAGAAGAGTTTGCATGTATGGTGTATGTATACATGTAAGCAAGATAGAGTAGATACTTAGATATACTATAAAAGTACGCGGAGAAAAAAAAATAAGGGATAGCTGATCGCTAGTTACGACTTACGCAAGGCAGGTATATTCTTTTACTTTGTAAATAATCATCCATTATTAAAACTTTAAATTGGTAAATTTTGTTAACATGTTTAAAGTCAACTTTTACCGGTCGTGCCGTGAGTCGAATTCCTGGCCGTCGCTATATAATTACATTTAACATGATTTTTCTTCATTCTTTCCATGTGGAACAAGTGTTTAGTCATTTTTAGGTTTGATAATATTTATTAAAATTTTATTCCAATAATTAAATAATTTTAAAAGTTGTTCATGTAATTATTTATATCTAATTAAATATAAAAGTGGGTGGAATAATATATATTTTAAATATTTTACAAGATTTTCTGTTAATTTAGAAAGTTGTCAAAACTTTGCCAATTTTTGATATTTTTGATAGACAACCCCCAACTTCAATGATTATGCAATCAAGGATGTTATGTCACATGAGAACATATTTAAGATATGTTATTATCTGTGCATTATTTGCATGACTGGATGTACAAAAATCCAATACTCTAATCCAAAATAAATTTGTTTTTCTGTTCGCTACATGACAAAGACACAGAGTTTTGTCCTTTTCAAGAGAGTTTTTAAAGTTGTTTCATATTCGTTTGGCTTACGAGTACTCTCAAATGATTAACAACCGACAGGAATTTTACATGGATTTGGGTATGCAAGAGGTATTGAATTATTTCGTGTTTCTTAATATATATTTATTAAAATATTGAATTATAAAATTATTTTATAAATTTAAATTTTAAATAACATGTCACTGATGATATGTTATTATTAAATGTTTTAATGTTATAACTAATTAGAATATAATAGGTGATATTTGAGAAATAATTTTAAAATAAATTTAAAATCTATAGTATTATTCTATATTATTTATGTAATTGGTTTTTTTATGAATAAAACCAATAATATTTTATTATACTCTTCATTTTTCATAATTTTAGTCTTTATTTAACTTTTAAATATTTAAATAATTTAATTTTAATTAAAAATTATATATTTACAGTTTGGCCAAATTCCAAATTAATTTTGAAAATAGATTAAATAAATTTTTAATAAGTTTTTTTAAAATAAATATATATATATATATATATATATATATATATATATATATATATATATATATAACTAATATAATCCATTCGTTCTAATTTACTGCCTTTTTTGACTTTTTTCGGTTAAACTGATCAAATTTTTTCCTAAAAATTACATATAATTAAAAAAATTATATCACTAGCAAATATATATAATATACTTTTAAATGTAATTTTTAATTTTTTAAAATTATAAAAATTGAATTTATAAAACGCAATCATGGTCAATTTGACTTTAAAATTAAATGTTAGAATTATGTATTAGTATAACATATAATAATTCACTTATTTCACTCCTGAAAAAGATTAAGTGAAACATTTTGTTAGCAGTATGTTTCATGTAAAAATTAATTAAATAATAAATTTATAATTCTTAAAGTTATCTCAAAGATATTGTTTAGGATAAAAAAATAAAAAAATAGGCGGGAGAAGTTAGTTATTTATTTAAGCACGGTTCTATTTTGGTAGAATTATAATTATAGTTTATAATTATTATATTCACTTATTATATTTTAGTAAAATTATAATTATATTTATATAAATTTAAATTAAGTTTTTTGTATTAATCTTTCCTATAGAATTTAATGTTTATATTATTATTTATGATGTATATATTTTATTTTATATAAATGTGTTAAATAGATTGGTGATGATTAATCAATACATAAATAAAATATTTAAAATTAGAAGACTTAATTTAATAATAAATTAAATATAATATAATACTTAATTTCAATTTTAAATAAATTTTAAAATGAATTGAAAAATAAAAAAAATGATATGTATAGTTTTATATTCGATTAATAAATTAAAATTCATATTTAGTTAGTAAATATTATAGAATAAATAGATATGCATATAGTTTAGGGCCGAACTCATATACTTGACTATCTGAAGCTCTCACCTTCATTGCTTCATGTATTAAACTTCACGTCCTTTTTGTTCATTTCAAATAAAATAATAAAAGTAAATATTTTATATTAGAATCACTATCACAAAACTTTTTTTTATCTATAGATATATATTTTATTAAATATTTTTCCTTGAGAAAAGATATATTTCCTTATAAAGATATTATGAATTTAATAATTTATTAAAAAAATTGCAGAACGGTAGTATTTATAAACTGGGCCTAGACGCTACATTGTACAAAATAAATGTGCTCTATCCAACACAACGGCCAAACGTAGTGAAGAGTTAGATCTAAGCAGTTAGTGCAGGGTAGCCATGGACATATCTTCCAATCCTCGTACAGTCGAAGACATCTTCAAAGACTACACTTGCCGTCGAAACGGTGTCGTCCGTGCTCTCACCTACGGTACCCTCCTTTGTTGTCTCTTCTCATTTCATTTTTCAAGCACTTGCAAAAATAATAATCTATTATTAATTTATTTTCCCACTTTTATTTTTCAGATGTTGATGAATTTTACTCCCTCTGCGACCCAGGTGTGTGAAATGTGTGTTTTTTGTAGGTTGGGTTATTAATGTTTGTTTTGTGTTTAAAATTGTAATTATGTGTGTATGTAGAGAAGGAGAATTTGTGTTTGTATGGGCATTCTAATGAGTCATGGGAAGTTGCTTTGCCTGCGGAGGAAGTGCCTCCGGAGCTTCCCGAACCCGCATTAGGGATTAATTTTGCTAGGGATGGGATGAATAAGAGGGATTGGTTGTCGTTAGTCGCTGTGCATACTGATTCTTGGTTGCTTTCTGTTGCTTACTATTTCGGGGCTCGTCTTAATCGAAATGATAGGTATGCCTTGGTCTTTTCAATTGTTTTCTCTTTGTGTTAGCTAGGCTCGTAGAATATTGTGTTATGAAACTTTTGCGTATCTAACACTTGATGAATCTGTCGTCCTTGAGTATTACATAGGTTTTGTTTGACATTTGTGTAAGAAATACATTGTGATACATATTGTAACATAGTAAACTAATAGAATCTGGCAAAACATAGAAGTTACAGGTCTTAACTGCTGTGACTATGTAATGGGAAACAACAGAATTGATATTTTCTTTTAGTCCATACTAGATAGTTGTACTAAGTTTCTAGAGTATTGGTGTAAATAGTTGTACTGACTACTGATAAAAAAGTCTTATAGAAATAGAAAGAAAGAAAACAAGAACATAGGAAGTCACTACCTGAACTCTGAAGGAAGTAAAAGTTCTAATATTGAAGAGTTGATTACCAACAACTTGAAATTGGAGATAGTTCTTTAGAAACTTTGAAAATGCTCAAGGAAGAAACGGGATCAATTGTTATTATGGTGCACCAAGGCAACAACATGGCCTCCCAATGATGTTTAAATATTTTTAAAGTAACTATTAGCTGGATTTTTTTATCGACCCTCAAATTCATTCCATGTAACACTGAATTGTGTCACGCTCCCATGTGTGCCCTTTTTAGCGTCAAAAGGCCACTGACCAGCTTCCTCAAACTATGAAAACCCACAACCTCTCTCCCTTCTGAACCCTAACAGTATACTGTAACATACATGTCACAATGGACTTATCACTCTTAAGGTATTTATAAACTACTGTATTTACTATCAAAATGGACCCTATTCATCCCAAAGACCCAAAGTGAGAAGAATCATCACTACCTCTATCTTGCAACTTTGAGTGTACCTGTTGAAATATAATAATTAATATATCACGAGCATTATGGTGAATATCTCCATCTCTTTTTACCAGAATATCGGATAATTGCTCTCTGAAAGGTACCACAGCCCCATGGCCCCAATCCAATGAAACTTTTATCTTTATGAATATAAAATAGAATATTTTTGTCACCCCCCAACTTCCAAACTTTTTGTGGATTTTTTACCCACAACGCTACAATGACTGTTGCACCGTAGTCTAAATGGCTTACTAGACTCCTTGAAAAACCTACACGATGTCTCTGTTTTATGTGTACTCATCGTCAGTCCCATTCCTTATACCACATGAAATTCCACAAAGTGCCTGTGAAAATAGTTAACTCCCAACACTCCCTTCTCAGCGGGAAATCATATTATCCCAGTTAACTTGATGTTTCTTCATCATAATAATCAATCTATTAATAATTTTAATGATGCATCCTGCCTTTCTTTGGTTCCTGGCTATCTAGACTATCTAGTTGGACCATATTCAACATCTGTACTTGGACTAAATGTCATTTGGATATGCATTTATATATACTGGTGTTAAAATATGATTTATGGGTTACGTGTTGTTCACATTATCATCTGCGGGTTTCAATTGTTTGTTCCGTTGATATCTTATATAGATATTTTCGAGGTAAATAATGAATATGTCATAAAGTTCTGAACTAGTGATGAAATATGATTCCTAAATAATGAATAGGATTCTTTTAGATGTTTTCGAGGTAAATAATGAACAGGATTCTTTTAGATATATTTGAGGTAAATAATAAATGTCATAGGATTCTTGGATGTGTATCCGAAATTAGACACGGGGCGGGTTCTCGGCATATTCTTAAATCATTTACATTTTAGAAATAGTGTCTTCTACCAATAAAACTTGTATTATACATGTCATAATTCATATCTGTAGTAAAGAATGAAAAGATAACATAGAAAAAGTCATCCATTGACCTTCTCTCCATCAATTCTGTGTAAGGCCCTTTATACCATTTTGAACTTAAGATGTTGCAAGATGAAGTGTCTTGTTTCTATATAAAAGCTCCGACTCAGATCAGAGTGTGGGTAATGGAGTAAAAAAGTGATGTCATGTATATGGTCTACCTAACCCTGTTTTTGATATTTTTTTCTTCTGCCATCAACAAACTCCTCGAAGTCAAGATTAATATATGTACAAGATTTTTAGAAAAATGAGCATTTTCTTGAACAGGAAACGCCTATTCAGCCTGATAAATGACCAGCCAACGGTCTTTGAAGTTGTGACACAAAGAAAGGAAATTAAAGACAAGGCCGGTGTTGATATAGGAAGCAAATCCAGAATCAGCACAAAGGTGATATTTAGTCTCAACTAGTACTAGGTGTCTTTTGCCACCGTTTGCAAAAAGATACAATAGATAAATTTTTTATTTGTATTATTTACTTTCAGGGTTCAAGTGATGGTCAGGCAAAAAGCAATCCAAGACTGTTTGATGAGGGTCAGTTGGAGGATGAAGATGAGCATGGGGAAACACTTTGTGGGAGCTGTGCAGGCAATTACAGTGCAGATGAGTTTTGGATTGGCTGTGACATTTGTGAGAGGTGGTACCATGGAAAGTGTGTGAAGATAACACCCGCTAAGGCAGAAAATATCAAGCAATATAAGTGTCCATCTTGCAGTATGAAGAAGGGAAGGCAGTAGCGACAAGATGAGAGCCTGTAGGAGGGCTTAGGCTCAAACTTGTTGTCTGGGGCAGTATCGTTAACAGTATTTGTCATAGAAATACCTGGAGTTCATTTTAAATTTCCTGTTTCTTAAACTTTTTTCATGTGGATTTAACCACCTTATCTTGCTTTGTTATTATTTTATATTGAACATTAAATAGGTTTGAATTCAATTTTGCCAGGGTCTTTGAATCCCCCCTTCCCCCTGATGTAGTACAGTCTTTTAGACCGAATTAAAAGTGTTTTGAACTGTATTCTCATAATAAATATATGTACTTTGAAAATAAGATGTTAAACAAAATATATAATAAATAATTGAAAATTTGTTTGGTTGTACTAAGATAACAGGTAGATTAAATTCAGAATAACAAAGAATAAAAATATATTAATGGCCATTTTCTTTTTTCTATTTTTGGTTAGTTTTGAGTTCATGGTTTAAGCTGTATTTTTTGGTCTATAGCTACCTTATAAGCAGGGATGAACCTATAAATTGATCTCTTTAAATTTTTTTAAATAAATAATTTATATGTTAAAAATTACATACATTTTTCATTTTATAAATTATTGATTGACCGGAGTCTAATACTAGCTGTAAATTAAGAACTTTTTTTGATTGGTCAATAACTAGCTACAAATTAAGAATTTATTTTGATTGGTTAATTATACAATGTAAACTTTGTTTATTTTGGTCAAAAGAAAGTGAAAGTATAAAATTTTATTTTTAATATGATTGGTTAAGGTTTAAATGACAATTTTTACGAAATAATATACTTGATGAAAATTATTCAATATATATATATATATATACAAATGGCAGATATGGTTATTAAAATTTTGATATGATATAATTAATGTAATATAGTATGATTATTTTCAATTTTTTATATTAAATTTGAAACGTAAATCATGATGAGAAATATTGAAATAAAAAATTATATTCATAACAACAAAGAATCTAAAATATTAAACGGTGAGTCGTGACTAATTAAAAATAGAAAATAATTCAAATAAAGAAAGTTGTAGCAATTGCTAATTTTATTTTAATTTATTATTTATTAGAAAAGAAAATATCTCCATTTTTTAATGATATTTACATGCATTTTGGGATATATACGAGAAGTTCTCTAAGACAATGGAAACCTCAGGCCTTCTCCTCCTCTTCTGCATCTTCTTCCCCATCTCTGCTTAGCGAAAACCGGCAGGTAGGGAGCAATAGCCGATCTCTTCGTCTTTCTCTCATCCGCGGCAAGTGGATATCTTCTTTAGATTCATTCTTTGCATGTGTCTTTAACGATATTTGTATATACATAAAACTGTATTGATGGTTTTGGATTGGATATGCAAGGATCAAAGGGTAAAAGCTTTTTTTTTTTGGAACATAAAAGCCTTAATCAATTAACTAGTAATCCCTCATCGAGAATACTGGTTAATTAATAAGTGTATATATTTACGTTTATTATACTCAACGGAGGGAGCTGGGGTAGGGGAAGCGTACCACATGAGAGATGTGATGCTAATCCGCATCATGTATCCACCCTCCCTCCCTCCCTCCCTCCGCCCCCCACATTCTTTTTGATTTTGCATTTTATTTTTATTCATCACTAAAATAATCATTGATCATACGATGGAATAATAATGTCCCGATTGTCCTAGTGGGAGTTGTTGCTTGATGCCCGTTTATGTCGTATGCAAGGCATGTCTCTTTTTCTTCCTGATCCTGTTCTTTGCATCATAGTATCTTTGAGTGCTTTTTGTATATCATCTCTTTAACAATATTCATATATACATAAAACCATGTTGATAGTTTTGGATTAGATTTACAATGAATTAAGAATAAAAACTTCTTCTTTTTTTTAATATAAAAGTCTTAATTAATTAATTAGTGGGACCTCATCGATAACAATGGTTAACTAATAGATATATATATTACATAATGTTTATTATACTCAATGGATAGAGCTGGAACATGGGAAGTGTACCACATGAGAGATGCGATGCTAATCCTCCTCATGGGTCCTCCCTCCCCCGAACTCTTTTTGCTCTTTATTTTTTTAATCCTAATTTGTTTTACTCATCACTAAAATTTGTGTCATTGATCATTGAACTCTTAGAGTAATGTCCCGAATCTTAATTAATTAATTAGTGGGACCTCATTGATAACAATGGTTAACTAGTAGGTGTATATATTACATAATGTTTATTATACTCAAGAGGGAGCTGGAACCCCACCCCCCACCCCCCACCCTTCTTGCTCTTTATTTTTTTATCCTGATTTGTTTTACTCATCGCTAAAATTTGTGTCATTGATTATTGAATTCTTAGAATAATGTCCCGAATGTCACGGCGGGCTTTATGATGATGAAAGGATAAAAAAATTTTCTCTATATAAAAATCTTAATTAATCAATTAGTAGTTCCTTATTGATAACGTTGGTGGTGTATATATATTGTAATACTTTGTATTTATTATACTCAATGGAGGAAGCTGGGATAGGGAAGCGTACCACATGAGAGTTGTGACACTGATCTTCGTCATGTGTCCACCCCCTCCCCCTCTTGCTTTTTCATTCATTTAATTTTTTGTTTTAATTCGTTTTACTTATCACTAAAATTTGTGTCATTGATGCAATGGAGTAATGTCCCGAATGTCCTAGTGGGAGTTGTTGCTTGATGTCCGTTGATGTGATATGTAAGGCATGTCTCTTTTTCTTCCTCAACATGTTCTTTGATTCCGTGTAATAGGAATAATCAATCTATCATTAATCTTAATGTTTGCATCTTGGCATTTTTTGGTACCTGACTTCCTGGCTATATAATTGGACCATCTTCAAGATCTGTACTTGGACTAAATGTCACTTAAATTTGCATATAATGTGTTGACGGTTTATATAATATGTTTTTTCTGGGATAACATGTTCACATTATCAATCTGCGGACTTTCGTTGTTTGTTCAGTTGTTTTTTTTATCATATAGATATATTCAAGGTAAATAATTAATATGTCACAAGCTTTTAGTTTTGAACTAGTGATGAAATTGTTATGATTTTCCTTGAAGAATATTATGGTGTACTGTGTACACTCAAGGATGTAAGACACTTATTCTGGAATTTGTTGGAATTATTTCTACCTCTTATTCCTCATTCTTTGATACCCATGTACATGTATACAGTATTTTGAATTCCCGCCACCTTCTTCCCAGCTTATGCTGGTTTAAATGTAGTTGTAGGTCCGGTCTACAGTTGTTCCGGTTGTTCCGGCTGCTGCTTTTGTTACCTCAAGTGTGTGGCGATCACAGTATTTAATAAATCATAGGTGATCAAATAAAAAGTTGCTTTTAATTAGTTGATTTAGCTTCTTTCACACTATCATGAACAGTGGCATAATAAATCATAAAAGTTTGCCCACAACGCTGCAATAACTGTTGCAGCGTAGTCTAAATGGCTTACTAGACTCCTTGAAAAACCTATGTGATGTCTCTGTTTTATGTGTCTCATCGTCAGTCCCATTCCTTATACTTATACCACATAAAATTCCACAAAGTGCCTGTGAAAATAGTTGAATCCCCCAACTCCCAACACTCCCTTCTCAATGGGAAAGCATATTATCCCAGTTAACTTGTTTCTTCATCATAATAATCAATCTATCAAAAATGTTAATGACGCATCCTGCGTTTCTTTGGTTCCTGGCTATCTAGACTATCTAGTTGGACCATATTCAACATCTGTACTTGGACTAAATGTCACCTGGATTTGTATTTACATATACTGCTGTTAAAATATGATTTGATGGGTTACGTGCACATTATCATCTGCGGGTTACTTGGACTAAATGTCACCTGGACTTGTATTTACATGCGGGCATCCAAAGCTACTGTCAACTAACTCTAATGTTACTGTTAACTATCCTCGCTAATGTTGCTGTCAACTATTCTCATCAAAATTGCTGTCACTAAAACTTGTTGTCTTCGATTCTTCAATCTCCGTCAAGTTTATTGTCAGGGGAATAGTTGTTGTCACTAATATTTACTGTCTTTGATTCTTCAATTGTTGTCGTCTGTTCCAAATGTGATGTCACTTGAATATACTGTCGTAGACTTTAGTTTGCAGAATGTTACTGTCAATGATTTGATATTTGATCCATGATGTGCATGAACACTTTGTGAACTTTTACTTCATAAATCATTTATTACATTTTTACAAGACAGTAACTATTGATGCTTACTGTCACCTACTTGACTTTTATACATACTGTTACAAGTGACAACTAAACATACTGTCAATATACATAGGGCTGTAATTCGAGCCGAGTCGAGCCGAGTTCGAGCTTTTTTTTGTCGAGTCGAGCCGAAAATTATTCGAGCCTAAAATATGTGTTCGAGCTCGACTCGGGTAGTATTCGAGTCGAGTTCGAGCCGCTCGCGAGTTTTCGAGCTTAACGAGTTTTTTTACGAGTTTTCGAGTTTAACGAGCTTTTAACGAGTTTTCGAGCTTAACGGACTTTTAACGAGTTTTCGAGCTCTCGAGCTTTAATCGAGCCTATCGAGCTTTCTTCTTCTTTTTTTTGGAAAAAATAGTTTTATCCAAATTAAGTGGATTATTTGATTTTTATTGTAAAATTGACTAAACTTTAACCGAATATTATATAATTAGACAAAATTAAAAAGTTATACTAATATATTACTAAAAAGTATATATAATTTACTTTAAAATTTTAATTTTCAAAATTGTAAAAAATTTGTTAATTATTAGTCAATTTGGTTAATTTGAACATTAAATGTAAAATAATAATATGAAATTACATTAGATATTTAGGTGCCTTGGCTATACTTATATGTTACTTATAACTTGCATAATTTTTTCAATTTTAAGTCATTTTATGATTTATTACACAAACAGACATTTTTTAACTCAAAATAAAAAATGACTTTAAACTGGACTCTTAATATATATTAATTTTTTTAAAAATAAGTAACTTATTTTTTATTTTAAAAATAAGATCCGGTCTCAAATTTCAAAATTAAATTTTAATCTTTAAAAAAGGTATAAAATTAATAGAAGTATAGAACTATATATAAAAAAAATTAATCGAGCTCGAGCTCGAGTCGAGTCGAGTTCGAGTTCGAGCCTTATCGAGTCGAGCCCGAGTCGAGCCTAAAAATACTCGACTCGACTCGAGTTTTTAATCGAGCCCGAAAATCTGTTCGAGCTCGAGCTCGATAACGAGTTCGAGCCGAGTCGAGCCGAGTCGAGTCGAGTTAATCGAGTCGAGCTCGAGTCGAGCTCAAAAAAACCCGACTCGAATTACAGCCCTAAATATACATATGACAGTATGTTTTACTTAGTTAATTTCTAATTAATCTAAATATCTTATAGTTGATTACAATGTTAACATCAAAATCCCTAACAAATACCTTATTATTATTATATCTTAACCTATGTACATTTAATTGTATTCAGATATACATACATATCCTTATCAGTAATACTATAAACGAACCGAGTTATTCGTTAAACTTGTCCGAGTTCACTCGTGTTCAAGTTCGATAAACTCGGTTTAACATGTTATCAAACTCGAATTTGAATAATATTTTTTGTCCGATAACTTTGTCGAACCGAACCGAACCGAACTTTATACATGTTCGACTCGAGTTCGCTCGAGTTCCGTTCAAATTTATTATGCTCGAGTTCGTTTGATGATAAATAATTATAAATAAAAATTAATATTATATTTATAATCTACCCCTATCATTTTATAAGTTATCACCAAGTATAATTTGAAATAAAATGACATATCCATTAGTTATTAGACATTGCTTATGAATGATTACTGATTATAAAATAAAAATTAAAAATCTTAATAATTGACTAAATTAAACTAAAACGAATCGAACTGTTTGTTAAACTCGCTCAAATTCGTTCGTGTTCGATATGTTGGCGAACAAATCGTGTTTGGTTCGATTATTACCGAACTCGAGTTCGGACAAAGAAATTTCTCCGATGATATTACTAAACATTGTTCAGTTCGATAATTTTTACTCATGTTCGTTAAGAGTTCGTCCAATTTTGGTTTATTTATAGTTCAAAAAAAATATAGTTAACAAAATTATGTATAATTCTTTTATGATTAACTTGGAAAATACAGTTAATTCGGGAAGTTCACGCACACACTAAAAGGATAAATTTTTAAAAAAATTAGTATGCCTGTTGAATATATTTTTTAAAATAATAAATCATACTTCGTTAATTTTTAAAAAATAATATATTTAAATAAAATATAAAATTTATTTCAATTTTCAGAAATTTTTCGTGCCTTGGATGGGTGTAAGAGCTAGTTATATAGAATTAACGAAAACCAACAGAGTATTGTTCCCTCTATTTGATTTTATTTGACGTTTGACTTTCTGGCACACGTTTTTAGGAACTTTGACTGCATAGTTAAAGTTATTATTTTTAAAATTTTCTTTTTTTGAATAAAAATATTAAACTAAAACTTTTATTCACAAAAAGAAAATTTAAAAAATAATAAATCTAACTATGTAGTCAAAGCTCTTAAAAATATTGTCAAAAAATCAAACGTCAAATATTAACAAACACAGGGAGTAATATGTTTGACAACAATTGACTGGGTATGATTGTTGTATGACTGACAATCATGTCGTTTCATATAATTTCGTTTAGTATACTTTTGTATTTTTGTATGCATATAGCTAAAACAAAAAATGACCCAAAATCATTTCGTGTACTTGTTTAACCGATCCGAACACGAAACAAAATATTTCGTGTCTACACGAAACGAAACGAAAAGTATACGAAATTTTTGTATACTTTTTATTTACACGAAACGACCCGAAATAACACGAAACAATTATATCCGAATACACGAAATATTAATGAATACATAAAATGAGTAAATTGTTATATATTACGTATATATATAATAATATGTTTAAAAAATATATATTACATATATAATATATATTATGATATATAAAAAATAAAAATTATATATTAATATTTCGTGTATTTTTCGTGTACCCAAAATGAAACTCATATCTGACATTAAATTTATTGTATAATTTCATGTTCGTATACTTTCGTGTATCAAAATTTAAAACTCATATTCATTTTTTTTCGTATCATTTCATAATGTGTTCACTGTCATGTGTAGAATTGACCGGAGTACTTCCATAACATTCTACGGTACCTATTTGCCAAGTAGACTCGTGATCATCTCTGGAACAACGCGGCTTCTGATTGTTATCGGGAGTGTGCGTAATACTGTTCTACGAGTAGTACATAAAAGAGGATTCCATTCTATTATTGGTTGGGCCCACCACCAATGTGTTGTCTGATACTGCACATGCGTGTATGAATAACTTTTTTATACTAGCATACCCGTGCTGCTGCGATGCACGGTTATTAAATTAAAATTATATACTCGGTCCATTCCAAATATTTTATTCATTTTAATTTTTTAAAATAAATTTTAAGTATATATTATATAATATAAAAAGATTAAAAATCATATTATTAAAAAAAAAATTATTATGAGAAATTCTTGTATTATATTAACTACTTAATTATTTGTTTTCTTAATTTATAAAGGAAGTAAAATAATTTTCACAAAAACGTAATTTTAAAAATAATTATAAACGTAGCTAAATTTGATTTGGATTAAAATAAAACATAGAAGCACTAGGCATGACTGATTTCCAAGCTCGAAAGGATGGACTTTGACTTTCAAACACTCACAAAACAAGACTCCTACACTCCAAGTAAAGAAAAGTCCGCACTAATTTTACTTTCCTTCTCCTTTCCTTGTACCACTTGACTCGTCTTCCCCCCTCCTATACACACAACCAATCTCATCTATATATACGCATCATTACTCCTACATCTTCATCTCAACACACTCTCAATTTCTCATATCTCCACTATGTCTACCACTAATTTTCAAGAAAACAAAGATGGGCTTTCAAGAAAGCTCTCACCTTTACTTGAATCAGCTGCTTCCGATGATCTCTCCACCTTTATACACCAAATTGAGAAACACCCTTTTGAAATTAATGAGTTTAGCTTTTGGTATTGTCGAAAACTCGGGTCCAAACAGATGGGTTTTCAGCAACGATCACCACTCATGATTGCTTCCACGTATGGGAGCTTAAATGTTGTGAATTACATAATTAACTCAGGAAAAGTTGATGTTAATGAGCAATCTTGTACTGATTATGCTACCCCTCTTCATTGTGCTGCTGCTGGTTGCTCCAATTCGTCGTTGGAGACTATCAAGATTCTTTTAGCTGCATCAGCGGATGTTAATTCTGTTGATGTAAATGGGAAAAGACCTTGTGATGTGATCCCATTGGATTGCAAGTTTACGAATTTGTCGAAAAGGAAAGAACTTGAAGTGTTGTTAGGAGGGTGCAAGGATATTATAGATACTGAGATTCCGCAATGTGTTGAGAAGAAGGAGAGTGTAGGTGATGTGATGTTGCCTGATATGAATGTTGGAGTGTATGCAAGTGATGAGTTTAGGATGTATAGTTTCAAAGTCAAGCCTTGTTCGAGGGCGTATACCCATGATTGGACCGAGTGTCCTTTTGTTCATCCTGGTGAGAATGCCAGGAGGCGTGATTTGAGTAAGTATAGTTATAGTTGTGTGCCGTGTTTGGAGTTTAAGAAAGGGAGTTGTTTGAAAGGGGATGATTGTGAGTATGCACACGGGGTTTTCGAGTCTTGGTTACATCCAGCTCAGTATAAGACCAAGCTTTGTAAGGATGAGGTTGGATGTGGGAGGAAAGTGTGCTTTTTTGCACATAAAAAAGATGAGTTGAGGCCAGTGGATGCTTCGACAGGTTCAGCTATGCCATCATCTAATATGGGACCTTCAAGTCCGATTGGGTCTCCGGTGGTAGCAAGTTCATCGCCAATGAGTGGTAGGCAAAAGAATGGGACACTCTCACCACCTAAGATGCAGCTTCAGGGTAGCAGGTTGAAGGCGAGTTCAGTTGCTAGAGAAATGGAGTTGGAAAGGGAATTACTCGGAATTGAGAGTGTTCGCATTCAGCAGCATAGACAACAAATGATTGACAACTTTTCTAGTATGTCTGCTAAACCAATGTGGAATAACAATCGGTTTGGGGAAATAAAAGGAACGAATCTTGATGAGGTTTTTGGATCTCTTGATTCCTCATATTTGTCACCCCAAATGCAATCTCCAACTAGTCATCCATTGCGTAGCCAAAACATGAATCAACAACTCAGGGCGAGTTATTCGTCCAACATTGCATCCTCTCGGTCCAGAAAACCTGCATATAGGTTTGATTCTTCAGCTGCAGTGGCAGCAGCAGTCATCAATGCAAGGTCATCAGCGTTTGCTAGTCGTAGCCATAGCTTTGTTGACCGTGGAGCTGTGAGCCATCCACCTCCAGGCTTTACATCATCTCCTGCGAATTCAACATCAATGATGTCTTTTAATCTATCAGATTTGAGTTCTAGTGAAAATCTGGATTGGGGACACCAAGGAGATGATCTGCACAAGTTAAGGAAATCAATGTCTTTCGCATTTCATAATGCGAGTTCTGCAAAGATGAATCCGGATATGACTCCATACATTGCAGATGAGCCAGATGTTTCTTGGGTGAATTCATTGGTGAAAGATGTCTCTTCTTCCGGGGCAGGTTTATACAATACAGAGCACAGGCATGGACTAGAAGGGGTTCATGAGATGCTTCCACTGTGGGCTAAGGCCTGAGCAAGCTCATTCATTTATTTGGATTCCGGATTATTATTATTATTATTATTATTATTGGTTTATTGTTTTTGTTGATTTGTTGTAGTATATGACCATGTGTAGCTGAAACATGGTAAATGTAAGGCCCAAATCTCTCGGGAGGAATTAATCTGCACTTGTTTTATGTCCTTTACAAAAATTCAAAGTGTTTGTCTGAAACATCTGTTCATTTTAATATGTATTTGAGATATTATTTCTGCACATGACTTTGTCTTTGTACGAATTCAAGAACATTTCCTTTGTTTTTCCTGCTGAAGAAGGCTTTTTGTTTAGCTAATGAACTGTGAGGGAGGAACAAACCTACCTTTTGTGGGGGCAATAGGGTGAGTATAATTCTTCTAAAATTCAAGCACCTAGTCAGATAAAGGTTTCTTGTATTTCTTCTACCTTCTTCTGTTGACACTGTTTTATTGCAGTAGAAGCTAAGCTTCAGCTGCATCAACAGTTCAACACCACAGCTAATATTATCTACAAAATGCTCGCTAGATCAGGTTTCATCTCTCCTCTATAAACACTTACAAGTCACAACACATACATAATATATACTGGCAGATATACATACTGCATAATTGACCCACCAATTGTATCAAGTCTACTTATTTACACGATTATATACAATCTATAAAAACATGAATCACAAAGTCATACTCTTAATCAATGTACATTTGGAGTCGAAATTTATGAATTGATAAGTACATGAACAGACACATATATATTACAAAATATATACTCCTTTTTAATACATGTATCACAAAATCTTTATCTCCAACACTTAAATTTCACTTTTGATTAAATATGAAACATAGAAGAAGCAGTATGACTATTCCATCTTAATACATTCTTGTACATGGGTTCTTATATCATGTGCCCAATTCATAGGAATCATATTTTTAATATGTATCAAGTCTAGTGATTAACAAGCTTTAATTTTTATTCAGTATTGTAGACTATAGCTACACTATTTCCTGTTTCCTGTTATTCATGAATGTTTTTTTGTGTCCGAGTACATGGTTCTTATATCTCATGTTCAAACTTAGGAAACATAATTTTTTGACCTTGCCCTCTTACAGAGCCTCTCCCACTCGATGCATAAAATCAAGGTTCTGTGAGATTCATTAGTGAAGACAATATTTTTGTGGCCCAATTCAAAGCATTTGTTATTGGATACCTCCTGCCTGGGGAGAATATTTCCAAGTATTGCAAGAGAACCATGCCTGTTGGAGTGATGCTGACACGATATTAAGGGAATTCAAATGCTGACACATTTGTTTGTTTCTAGGAATTCGTTGGATCAAGGTAAAAGACGTTTTCAAGAGCTTCCGTCTACATGTTTGACTTAATATGCAATTTATTGGACACCTTTACACATGTTTAGGGCCTTTTGGATCATTTAGAGACCTTTTTATACAGTGTTGTGTTAAGCTTATTGATGCAGAAACAACTTATATTTGTGAACTTTATCTTCTTCAAATTGCTCCCTTGGTTCTAAATTGTGAAACCTTAAAAGTCAGGTATCTCTAATATTGAACGAATTGAGTACTGAGTAGGTCAGGGAGGGTTTGTTACCTTGTGCAGTTACAGGATGTAGACTAAAGTCATCCCCAATTAGATGATTTGGTACTGAATTAAAAACAAAGACTTGTATATGGTATTGTATCTCATATCAGTTTCTTTGTACATATATTTGCACTGGTAAAGGGTTCAGTTAGTCCCAGTTTATTATAAAATACGATAGAATGTCTCGGTGTGGTCATTCCGGAAATCTGACTTGCAAGTGAACGATTTGTCACCGAGTAGACATTGAAAGCTTCTACATTCTTATTGCAGTCTCATTTCAGTAACTCCATGTAAACCGCAAGTAAGCATAATAGAGTTTATTTATTTTCTACTTACGACTAGTTTAAGATAATAAGATTTCTGTTTAGTCAGTTCTGCTGCTATTAACTTACAAGGAAAAAAACAGCAGCAGGTCTCAACTCGATCTACTACTTTTGGAGCTTTTGTAGATTTGATATTAAGATTGTACTGCCAGAGGCTATATTCATTACTTGTAGTTTGCTGTTAACATATGATATGAGAAACAAATCAATGTTTTTCGAAGCTAATTGAAATTGTATGAGCTGCATGTGCAATTTTGTAGCCTAGGTGTTGCTCGGGGAGCGTAGTTACTAGTTAGTCTAGTTGGGACCTCTGCTGTGACACAGAATCTTAATTAATCTGTATTATCCAAGTATAATTAGGTTTAACTAGTTATCTTAATGGTTTTCACTGCCATAAACTCTGTTACTTACTCCTATTCTAGCTACAATAAAACCTCTATAAATTAATAATGTCGAGACCGACAAATTTTATTAATTTATCGAGATTATTAATTAATCGAGACAAAAGATGTACTGTTGCTTAGAGATGACAACGGATAGGGGTTCAGGCGGGTTTCATAAAATCCAAATCCAAATATTTTCGGGTTTCAAAATAAATCCAAATTTAAATCCAAAAATCAATATTCAAATCCAAATCAATCGGGTTTCAGATCGGATCGGGTTTTTTCGAATATCCAAAAATTGAAAAATAATTTAATTAATTTAACTATCAATAGCGCACATATAAAATTTGTTTAATATTCATTATATTTGTACAATAATTTATATGCATCTTTCACCGATTAATATCTTAATATAAAATATAATTAAAATTTAACCAAAAATGTGTTTATCACTTTATTAATCTTTTTGTTTAAATTGAATCATAAGCGTTACATATTTTGAATATTTGAATAATATATATTAAAAAATAGATAAATATTAAAATAATTTTATCTTGAATAAATCTTAAAAAAAATATTGAAGAAAATATAATTAGATTCTTTCTAAAAAATAGTAAATAAGTTAATTATATATGTAATCAATATATATATATATATATATTGTTATGGATAAAAACTAAGGTGTATTTAATGCGGTGTATGTCGGAGCTTAACGAGCTTTAATGGCTGAGCTTGTGTTTCGTAGCTTGGTTCTGCCCTCACAAGGTGCCTACGTATCTCTGTTGTGTTTAGAAAATCAAGCCAAAAAACGTAGTTCTAAGAATGAGGGGTTAGACCCTTTATATAGACGTAGAGAGTCTAAGAATTAGAGTAGGTTTAGGAACCTTGGCGGGCAGGCCACCTCCTAGAAGAATTCTGGATTCTTCTTGTGATAGAAGTACTTTCCAAGTAAGAACAGGTTTCCTTGTTGATTGAGGTTTCTTGGGGGCTACTCCTTGGAGTAGTTTCCATGTATTTGGACATAATTAATTAGCTGTATATTTAGCCAATCAATTAATTACGAATTTATTTACTAATTAGGGTTTCAAGCCTTATTAATTGGGCCTCTCTTTTGGACAAGACTAGGTCCAATTAATGCCGCATTGATTGTGTCTTTATGGCTTACTTTCAGCCCATATCATTTGCCCCCAACTTCTGTAAAGTGTGCAACACTTTGTAGAAGTTAAGGTTCATGACTTTGTTACTCAAGTTCCCATGAAGAATTTTTATAATTCTTTTCTTGTGCCCACCACTATTTTTCATTAATTTCTAGGAATTTTTCTCTATATCTAGAGAATTTTCCATAATTTATTGGCACCTACAGGTATTTTTTCTTAATTTCTAGGAATTTTTCTCAATTTTTAGAGAATTTTCCCAAATTTATTTGTACCCACAGGTATTTTTCCTTAATTTCTAGGAATTTTTCTCTATTTTTAGAGAATTTTCCCAAATTTATTTGCCTTATAAATCATTTTTAATAATTTTCTAGCATTTTTTAATATTATTTTTGACCAGGAATCCCAATCAAATTCGACCAAGATCCTGGTCGATTCTAAGACTCATTTGAATCCTGGTCGATCAGGATTCCTGGTTGATTCTGGGATTCATTAGAATCCTGGTCGAGTAGGGTTCCTGCGATGGATGGTCGACCAGGATCCTAGTCGGTTTTGGTAGCAAAATGTATCCTGGTCGAATGAGACTCCTGGTCGACTTATTTCACATCTCGATTTCTAGTTGACAGGCCCCATAAATTTAGTGACTTAATGGGCCTTGACCCATTTCTAGTTTTCACGCATTTCAGTCCTCCTCGATTTTTGGGCCACAGGCCTGCCAGGCCCAACCAGTTCATGGGCCTTGTTTTTACCGGCTATAGGAAGTTCTACCGGTTGAACTACCGTTTTATTTGGCTATAAATCAGTGAAGTGAGAACTTCACTTATTACTGATCACTTTTTCAGTAAACTTCTCTCAAATTTCTCTCCAATTCATTTTGTCAAGGCGATTTCCGGCGAGTCCTCTCCGATCAATCTTCATCTTCTTCACCCTTTAAATCTTCATCTGTTGAATATCCATGGCGGAACAGGATGCTCCTCAACAACGACTCCTTGCCAGGGCGGCGAAAAGAGGTAATATAGTTACCGTAAACTCCACTTTTTCTTCACTTTCTGATCTCCTTCAAACTATGGGAGACGAGTTTCCTACGTTAGCTGAGTTAGATTCCTTTAGGTTTTCTAGTACTTTCACCAACCAGGCCCATTATGATAAATTTACAAGGTTGTATAAACTTCTTTCGGGATATAGATTTGTTTTAGCTGAGCCAGGGGATCGGGCCTGTCACTGGCGGCCCAATAAGTTATGTATCTTTAGAGATGCCCTTATAGGTGGGCTTAGGTTTCCATTTCATGAATTTATAGTTAGGCTTTTGGCCGAAGTTAGGATAAACCCCTGTCAATTGAGCCCAAACTCATGGCGGACCCTCCTCTGTTTCATTGTCTTGTGCCTTAAAAAAATTATCCCTTTTTTGTTGCCGTTTTTCGAAGTATATTTCAATTTAAGAACAGCCCATCGAATATATTGGGTTGGATTTACATCAATCATAGGCAGGGGGTGAGCCCAATCTTTTGTAATAAATCACTGCCCGACAACAACATAGATTGACGGAGGGATTTCTTATACTTGGAATGGGAAAGAGGGGATTGGGGCACCCTTTTTAGGCCCAAATTTTGCAAAGTTAAGGATGGAAACGCAGGGTTAATCCAGCTAACTCCTGAGGAGAAGCTTATTATTGCCGACTTGGGCCAAGACAAGGGTTCGACCCATCACCGGAAGATTTTGGAGGAGTTTTCCTTAAAGGCTGTGGGCCTTTCGAATGTTTCTGATAATGGTATTTTCCGTTCTTGACTTGTCCTTTCTTTTTGACTTTTCTGAGTTCGGTTATTTATTTTCTTGTTTGTTTTGCAGCGGAGGAAAATATCAATTTTCACTTAGGCGTGGGCGATCAAGAGACCCACAAGATGAGGAAAGCCCGCGAGGCTATCGAAGACCCAATCAAGGAGCCCAATCTTCCTGGGTTTCTTCAGCCTTGTGATAAGGCCCAAGGGAAGAGGCCCCGGGTCGAAGAAGAAGAAATCCCAGACACCGCGGCTTGGAGGCCCAGTTGGGGTTTGAGGAGGCAAGACACCGTCGTTGGGAGTACTTTGAACTCCCTCGACTGGTCGCAGAATTCGATTCCTCCGGTTGACAAGGCCAAGATTGTCCTGAAGACGGACATAGAAGAGGCCGAGACTCTGGGGGCCCAGGCTGTTGCCATGGTAAGGCACACTTCTTTCCTATCCCTTCCATCTTAGTTGCTTTTTAATTTTCTTAACTTCTTACTAAGCCGTTCTTTTTGAACAGGTCAACACATACTTTCAGACCATGGCTCACCAGGCCAAAACCTGGCGTTTCTCAGAGAAGGCCCAAAGGAAGGGCAAGGACAAAGTAGAGTCGAAGGTAGCTGTTCTCGAAAAGAAGCTGCTCGAGAAGGAGCAGGAACTGGTGGCGGCCCACGCAGAATTGCAAGAATTAAGGGCCGGGAAGAAGGTCGTGATCGACGAGTACTTGGAGTCGGAGGACTTTTATGCTTTTATCGACAAGCATGACGATATGGTCTTTCCGGCTACTTGTGCTCAGGCCTGGGAAAAGTGCCTTGACGCCATCTTAGCAAAGCACCCCGGTCTTTTCGATCCTGCCAAATTTCCTTGCCCTATGGGTCAGCCTTTGGCATTGACTTCTGCTGCCGAAGGGACAGGTTCGGGAGATTTGTCGAGCGGCGAGGCTTTAGACGAATTTGGCCGGGTTTTCGACTCCTCTCCAGAGGCTAAGGAGAATGCGAGGAAGGGAGCAGAGGGTGAAGAGAAGGCAGATGATGATGATGATGATATCGAAGACCTCCCCTAGTTTCTTTTATTTCCTGCATCTCTTGTATTTCCTGTATTCCCTTTCTGTTTTTAATTCATGTACTCCTAAAACTCTTTATCTATAAAAAGTCCTTGTTATTTGTTGTTCTTTTTCGTGTTTTAGTATATTTGACAAAATATACTTTTTAAAGCGTAAAAGAACAAATAAGCATATATGTTAAAGTGCCTATCCAGGCTTGATCCTGTTCCTTTATCATAAAGGAACTTAATAAAAATTGCCAATCTAGGCTAAACACACATATTTTTGAAGGTGTTATAAAGTTGAGAGTTTTATTAATAACGCCTTCGAGGCTAAAGTGGGCACAACCCTTACAAAATGAGAACCTTGTGTGGAGCGAAAAGCTCTTACATCCTAATGGTTTCATCGAACCTTATTTCTACTTAGTTCCTACTAAATATAAGAACTCAAAGATGAATTCTTTAAACATAATAAATCTTCAGGTTTGAGGCATGCCATGTCCTTGGCACCTCAACATCTTCCAAGGTTTCTAGGATATATGATCCTCCCCCCTTAACTTGTTTTATCTTGTACGGCCCTTCCCAGTTAGGGGCTAATTTGCCTTTGGGGCCTACCCCTGAAGCTTCAGCTTTCCTGAGGACCAATTCCCCTTGTCTAAAAAATCTTTCTTTAACCCTTAAGTTGTAGTAGAAAGACGACTTCTTTTGATATTCAATGATTTTTGCATGAGCTTTGTCTCTGACTTCATCTATCAAGTCTAATGCAAGTTTCATTCCTTCTTCATTATCCTCAGGCTCAAAGGCCTTAATTCTCGGGGATACATGTGATATTTCAACTGGGACTACTGCCTCGGCTCCATAAGCCAGAAAGAATGGAGTTGCATTAGTAGTGACTCTATGAGTGGTTATGTAAGCCCAGAGTATTGGCAAAAGCTCATCCACCCAAGTGTTGGCAGAACGCTCGATCCTTTTCTTAAGACCATCTAGGATGATTCGATTAGCTACCTCAGCCTGCCCATTTACTTGAGGATGTGCAACAGAAGTGAAGCGTAGAGCGATGTCATTATCGTTGCAATATCCCTTAAATTCCTCATTGTTGAACTATGTGCCATTGTCCGTCACCAGGATTCCTGGTATCCCATACCTACATATGATTTTTTCCCATAAGAATTGAGCTACTTGTTTTGTGGTTATCTTGGCTAGAGGTTTAGCCTCAATCCACTTAGTGAAGTAATCGATTGCAACGATTATGAACTTTCTTTGTCCGCTAGCCATTGGAAAGGGCCCAAGAATATCCATTCCCCACATTGCAAATGGGATGGGTGAATTAATGGATGTTAACATCTCAGGAGGTTGCCTAACGACCGGTGCATGCCTTTGGCACCTGTCGCACCTTTTTACGTATTCCTTGGAATCTTTTAACAAGTCAGGCCAGTAAAAGCCTAGACGGGTGATCTTATGAGCCAAAGCTCTGCTCCCAGGTGTTGGCCACAGATTCCTTCGTGTACTTCTTTTAACGCCTCATGGGCTTCGTCTGGCTTTAGGCATTTCAAGTATGGAATAACAAAAGATTTCTTGTAGAGAATCCCATCAATAAGAGCGTACCTTAAGGCCCTCACAGTGAGTTTTCTGGCTTCCATGGCGTTGTTAGGAGTCCACCCAGACTGAAGGTGGGCTCTAATTGGGTCCATCCAGCAACTGCCCATGTTTATGGGGGCTACCAGCTTTGCATTGACGCTGAGGGTCTTCAAAATTTGGAAGTACACACTCCCCACATGTTCATCTGCTTCTGATGTGGCGAACTTTGACAAGGCATCGGCCTTCACATTCTCTTCTCTAGAAATATATTCAACCTGACATTCTTCAAACTGAGTCATTATAGCTTTGACCAACCGGAGGTATTTGATCATGATTTCTTCCATTGCTTCAAAATCCCCATTTACTTGGGATATAACCAGCTTTGAATCTCCACAAACTTTGAGATGTTTGACATTTAGTGCTTTAGCCAAACCTAGGCCTGCTATCAGAGCTTCATATTCGGCTTCATTGTTGGTTGTTAGGAAGTCAAGCTTAATAGCATATTCGATAATGAATCCTTCGGGACTTTGTAGCACCAAGCCTGCTCCACTAGATTTTGTTTTTGATGCCCCATCAAAATTGAGCACCCAATATTCTTTGGGAGGCTGTTTTGCTTCTTGTATTGCTGTCATACTATCCTTATCTTGCCCCCCGACTTCTTGGTCGTTAATAGTACATTCGACCACGAAGTCAGCAAGGGCTTGAGCTTTTATGGCCGTTCGAGGCTTGCATTTGATGTCGAATTCTCCTAACTCTATGGCCCACTTGATCAACCTCCCACTTGCTTTAGGGCTGTGTAAGATGTTCCTTAGCGGCTGATCAGTTAGTACCTCGATTTTGTGCGCTTGAAAATAAGGACGTAATTTTCTCGAGGCCATTACCAAGGCTAGTGCAAACTTCTCAATCTTGGAATAGTTAAGTTCTGCTCCGTGCAAGACCTTGCTTACATAATACACTAGTTTCTGAATCTTCTCTTCTTCCTTTATAAGGACGGCGCTCAGGGCTTTATCAGATACAACCAAGTATAGGTATAAAATGTCTTCGGGACTAGGCTTGGCCAATAATGGGGCTTCAGTTATATATTTCTTCAACTCTTCGAAAGCTGCCTGACTTTCCTCTGTCCACAGGAAGTCCTTCACTTTTTTCAATGTTTGGAAGAAAGGTAGACACTTATCCCCGGACTTTGAAACGAACCTTCCTAGGGCTGCAATTCTCCTTGTTAATTTTTGGACATCCCTTACTATTTTTGGGGATTCCATGTCGAGTATAGCTTTAATTTTGTCAGGATTGACATCAATCCCCCTTTTAGAGACCATCATTCCTAAGAACTTCCCAGATCCTACGCCAAAGACGCATTTTGCAGGGTTTAACATCATTCTGTGGTGTCTCAACACTTCGAGCGCCTCTCTTAAGTGTTGAATATGGTCGACCTTGTCGAGGCTTTTGACTAACATGCCATCAACGCAGACCTCCATGGTTTTTCCAATGAGATGCTTAAATATCTTGTTTACTAGCCTTTGATAGGTGGCTCCTGCATTCTTTAATTCAAAGGCCATAACTAGATAACAAAATACACCGAAGTCAGTGATGAAAGTTACCTTGGCAATGTCATCCTTATGTATCCTGATCTGATTATATCCACTAAAGCCATCCATGAAGCTTAACATCTCATGTCCTGCCGTGGCATCTATAAGTGCATCGATCCTTGGGAGGGGGAAACAATCCTTTGGGCATGCGTCATTTAAATCAGTGAAGTCCACGCACATCCTCCACTTTCCATTGGATTTTCTGACCATTACAGGATTAGCAAGCCACTTAGGGAATTGAATTTCCTTGATGAATCCAGCCTCTAAGAGCTTTTCCACCTCTTGCTTTATGGCTTCCTGCCTTTCTGGAGCGAAATTCCTCTTCTTTTGCTTTATCATTTTTCGCCGTGGATCCACATTAAGCTTATGAGTAATTAGATTGGGATCAATTCCTAGCATATCAGCGGCTGTCTAAGCAAATAAGTCCCCATTCTCTTGCAAGAATTTCGTCAGTTTTGCATTCATAGGCTCTTCTAACGAGGCTCCAATGTATGTGACCTTTTCAGGCTCTCCTGGTATTAAGGGAATTGGAACCAATTCTTCGGCTGGTTTTCCCCTTCGTTCCTCGTTTTCTCTTGAATCCATGTCCTTTATGGGTAGGACTTGCCCCCCGACTCCATCGGGTCTCAGGACTGCCACGTAGCAACTTCTCGCCATTTTCTGGTCTCCTTTCTCCTCCCCAACACCGTTTCTGGTGGGGAACTTGATTTTTAAGTGATAACTTGAGGCTACAGCCTTGAAAGCATGCAAACTTGTTCTTCCAAGGATGGCGTTGTATATAGAAGATGCTTTGACCACCAGAAAAGTTAGCATCTGAGTGACCTCTTTAGGTTCTCTTCCCATTGTCATGGGCAGCTGAATGGTTCCTTCTACCTTAGACTCTACTCCATTAAATCCATAGATGGGAACATCCGAAAGGGTTAGCTGGGAGTCATTGTATCCCATCTTTATAAACGCATCATGGAACAAGATATCAACAGATGCTCCATTGTTCACCAGAACTCTCTTTACTTCTGAATTGCCTATCAAATGGGCAATAACGAGAGGATCATCATGAGGAAACTTTATCCCTTCCAGGTCTGAGTCATTAAAAGATATGACCGCCTCCGTCATAGCACGTTTAGGTGCTTCTCCTACGACTTGCATAACTTCTCTTGCGTATGCTTTTCTTGAATTCCTGGAATTCCCCGCAGCGGTGAGTCCTCCGGAAATCATATTAATAACCGGTCCTCTAGGTTGAGGATTCATATCCCGACCATCATTATTTTTTCTGTTATCGTCGCGCCTATCATAACTTCCATCCTTGGTGTACTTAGAAAGTTTTCCTCTTCTGATAAGGAATTCGATTTCATCCTTCAATTGTCTACAGTCATCCGTATCATGCCCGATATCCCTATGAAATCGGCAAAACGCGTTCTTGTTCCTTTTCTCAGGATCAGATTTTAGGGGTTTAGGCCATCTCAGGTCTCGATCTCTTTCAATATCCATAAGGATTTGACTTCGAGGTGCATTCAACCTTGCATATTTGGCAAACTTTTGCCCCAAATTATTTTTCTTTGGGGGAGATTCTGAATTCTTCTCCATCTTGGAGTACTTGTCTCGGGCGTCATATTCTTGATCACCTTTTCTCTTCTTATTATTATTCCCGTGTGTCGCCACCGATATAGTGGTTTTCTTCATGCTTTCCTCCGCTTTAATGTATTTTCTTGCCCTGTCTTGAAGAAGGAGCATGTTCTCGGGCGGATGTTTAGCCAGAGATCTCTTAAAGTAAGGATCAGTTGTTCCCTGTTGTAGGGCTATCATGGCCACTTTCTCGTCCAAGTCCGGACTTTCAAGGCTTCCTTGGTGAAACGGTTCAGATAGTCCCTTAAAGATTCATTCTTTCCCTGCTCTAGATTCATGAGAGAAGCTAAACTTTTTTCGTGCACTCTTCCGCTTATAAACTAGCTTATGAAGGCCTTGCTGAGCTCTTTGAAGGACCCAATGGAGTTGGGCGGCAGCCGGCTATACCAACGTTGGGCCATGCCCCCCAGGGTTTGGGGAAACGCCCTACACTTCACAGCATCATTGATAGGTTGTAGTAGCAATGCATTCGAGAAGGTCCTCACGTGATTGGCTGGATCGCCTGCTCCATCATACACTTTGATGGTGGACATTTTGAACTTGCTTGAGATGTGAGCGTTCATGATGGTTTCGGTAAAAGGCGGCGTGGGATCGTCAGGATCTCTGAGAGGCAATAATTCAGCGGGGTCAGCCCTAGTAATTTCCGTTCTTCTCCCTCATGGGGTTTCATCCAGTTCTATGACGTCGGGGGCTTCATACCTCGAGGCTGTCCTTCTATCCTGCCGATCCAAGCTTTTCTTTAGTTCTTTGAGTTCAGCCTCGTAGGAAGCAATTTTCTATTCTAGTGTCCTACGGAACTGTGAACGTCGGCTTCCTGCGGGCTCTTTACCAGGCCTTCTTCTTCTGGGATTGATATTAGTGCCTTCTGAGCTTTCATAATCGGTTGAGTATGGTCCTGAGAAATCACGGACATCTTCTATACTGGAGATAGGCTTGGGAGATTCCAAGTCTTGTTTGGGCTACAGTGCTACTGGAGATAACAATAGTGGAAATTTGTGCGTGAGGAGCAGTAGCCATAAAAGGAGTTTGAGTTACTTGAGATAGTGGGTTGGATCCATGGACAATTTTCTCAGGATTGGTGGAGTGGACGATCTCACTAAATGGACCAAGCCTTTGGGTGTTTGGCCCTTGAGTTCCAGCGGGAATAGTGGTGGTAGCGGGGACCTCGGTAGTTTGAGTTTCATCGGGAGGTATGATAGCAGTCGGATAACCCGTGGTAGGGACGATGTCTCCGTCAGTCCGTCGTGTTCTTGCCATGGTTGATGTCTTCTTCCCACAGATGGCGCCAGATGTTATGGAATAAAAACTAAGGTGTATTTAATGCGGTGTATGTCGGAGCTTAACGAGCTTTAATGGCTGAGCTTGTGTTTCGTAGCTTGGTTCTGCCCTCAAAAGGTGCCTACGTATCTCTGTTGTGTTTAGAGAATCAAGCCAAAAAACGTAGTTCTAAGAATGAGGGGTTAGACCCTTTATATAGACGTAGAGAGTCTAAGAATTAGAGTAGGTTTAGGAACCTTGACGGGCAGGCCACCTCCTAGAAGAATTCTGGATTCTTCTTGTGATAGAAGTAGTTTCCTAGTAAAGACAGGTTTCCTTGTTGATTGAGGTTTCTTGGGGGCTACTCCTTGAAGTAGTTTCCATGTATTTGGACATAATTAATTAGCTGTATATTTAGCCAATCAATTAATTACGAATTTATTTACTAATTAGGGTTTCAAGCCTTATTAATTGGGCCTCCCTTTTAGACAAGACTAGGTCCAATTAATGCCACATTGATTGTGTCTTTAAGGCTTACTTTCAGCCCATATATATATGTATATATATATATATATATATATATATATATATATATATATATATATATATATATATATATATTAATCGGATTATTTTCGGGTTTCAGGTTCGGATTTGGATCGGATATCGGATCGGGTTTCGGATCGGTATGTCTCAAATCCAAATCCAAATCCAAAAAATTTCGGGTTTAAAAATTAAATCCAAAGTTTCGGGTTTCAGATCGGATATCTGTCGGATCGGATTTTTTTGTCATCTATATTGTTGCTATTATGTATGGATGACAAAAAATCCGATCCGAAACCTGAAATTTTGGATTTACCAAATCCGATTTTTTGGATTTGAATTTAATTTCTAGACCCGAAAATTTTTGGATTTGGATTTGGATATGAGGTATACCGATCCGATATCCAAAATTCGATCCAAATTCGATCTGAACTCGAAACCTGAAAAAAAAATATTGTTTAATAATATAAATAATATATATTATTATAATATATATAATATATGAATTGTTTATATATATATATATATATATATAATTTTATAAGTATATATATATATAATTATATAAATTTATGTAATATATATGTATATTATACATTATTTAGTAAAAAAATATTTTTTTACTTAATTTTCGGATTTCAATTCCAAGTTCGAATTTCGAATTTTCCGTTTTTCGGGTTTCGGGTAAATCCGAAATCCATCAGATCGGGTTCGAGTTTTAAATTTTGGGTGTGGGTGCGGGTTTGGATAAAATTTCCGGATTTGGATTTAAATTTTGTCAAACTTGACCCGATCTGACCTGGTTGTCATCCCTCCTATCATTTCTGCATCAGAAATCTGTATTGAAAATATTAATTTACCGTGAATTATTAATTTATTAATTATTAACTAATCGATGTGTTTACTGTATTCATTTATAATTACATACATTGGATGGCTGATGATATATTTATATACTACACGAGTAGAGAAGTCAGCTTGACCTATGGAAAAAGTTTCGATAACCCATTACGAATTACTATAAATTAAGCTCCGGTCAAAGAATCATACAAAATGCATATGCAATTTCGATCGTTTATCCCGATCATGATTTTCCTACGGTAAAAACTCGATTAATTAACAATATATCGATAAATTAATAACTCACAACAAATTAATATTTTCAATACAAATCTCTGATCCCAACGATACATCTTTTGTCTCGATTAATTAATAATCTTGATAAATTAATAAAATTTGTCGGTTCCGATAAATTCAAATTCCCCATTCAAATGTAATTAATGGCGTACATAAAAGGTTAGACTTATCTGGCCACTAATTACAGTACTAATTAGAATTCCGACAGAACAAGTTATTAAGTGATGTTTCTTGAAGACTTCCTAGCTAGCTAGATATTTGCCAAATAATGTAGTGTCATAATTAATCTATGAATAATATATAGTCCACCAAGGAGGGTTACATATATAGCTGACTTGTTCAATCTTCGACACAATGATCCCAGCTTGTCACACACATGTCGAGATCACATACGCAGGTGCGATACTGGGGGAGGTGGACACATATAGTAAAAACTTGAGCAGGTGCCGGAGCCACAGCCTAAGGAGGCGGTATATCAAACATGAACAAGGAAGGAAACTAACGACTAATTGCTCAGAGTACATTATAATTCCCGACATAGCTCACCGTACATAGATATGTGCTGTAACTGTAAGCCATGCATGCTTAATGCTTTGATTATGCCAAAATAACATTACTATAGAAATGTTTTACTAATCATATGTGACTCAACATACCTTAATTTCATAATAATCTTTTTGATATTATTTGTTTCGAGTCAAATTACGATTATATTTACTATAATAGTGTTAAACAGTTTATTATCAAAATAGGATTAGTGCCTAGCTAGCTCCTCCTAAAATAGGATTAGACCCTCATGCGAGTATGATCGTAATATGATCACAATTCATCACATCTGTATTTTTCTCTCTATATATATCAATATCAATATCCAATATCCAATATTGTTTTTATACAAGTCAAGTCAATATACTTTATAGCTTGTTTTATAATTTTTTGAAATATATAATATACCATGTCTAGCTAGTTGTATTAACACACCCACATAATATTTTTACACAATTTGACAGATTTCTTTGTGGTACGTGTATAATGTGAACATACGATACCGGAGCATAAATCGTACTTGCATGTTATTCCACTGCACTACTGCTACTTAATTTATGAGTTAACGCGTACCCCCTTCCCAAGTCCCCCAACCCCACCAGTATACTATATAGTCCCCCACCTTCACTTGAACAAACACATTGCCTCCTCAGCTAGCTTCTCTCTGTATTTGAAGATCAATTTTTCCGCTGCAAAAATGTCACAGCTGCTAAAAAACACATTGGCATTTATACTCCTCATTCTTCTTCCTATATTGTTACCGCAACTCATCCTAAATACACAAGCCCAAACAACATCATCGACACCGCAACCACAAGCCCCCTCCATTGCTTGTAAATCCTCTCTTTATCCCAAACTATGCCGATCAATTTTATCCGCATTCCGCAATGCCCCCTCGAATCCTTCTGGATATGGCAAATTCACCGTTAAACAAAGCCTTAAACAAGCTAAAAAGTTGTCCAAAATCATAAACCGCTATCTAAAAAAATCGAAATATAAGATTGAAATGAGCCACGAGGAGAGAAATGCAATCCAAGATTGTGGACAACTTTTCGATCTAACAGTGGACTATTTGGAGACCATCACATTGGAGCTGAAGAAGGCAGACTCACTGACCGATGGACTCATTGGTAAAATTGAGACATTGTTGAGTGGGGTGATGACGAATCAGGATACGTGCTACGATGGACTTGTTGATAGTCAGAGTAGCTTGGCGACAGCTTTGAAAGAGCCCATTTCGAATGCCACCGTACTGTACAGTGTTTCATTAGGGTTGGTCACGCATGCCATTGGACGTGACCGGAAACGTGGCCCTAGGAAGGGTAATGTGTTTCCGGGACAAGGGTTTCCGACAAACATCACCTTGGCAAAGTTAAAAAAGGTGCGTAAACGTACTCTTGCTCGCTCTCCCTACTAGTGTATAATGTATATGCACGTGATATGTGTACTTGTCATAAACCTCATTAGTAGTATATATCTAGTTGTTAATTTGAGATTCAGTAACCTTTTTTATTTGTCAAGAACAGAGTTTCTCGTAAGATTCATAACATGCAATCGAAATTAATTTAGTGGCCTTAAAAATATAGAAAATATTAGATAAATATATTTTTTCCCACCGTACGTGTAAAAAGCCAGAGAATAACCAAAGTAATACTCCGTACGAAGTAACAAAGAAGAGAACAACAAGAGAGGTCAGGTCTCCAAGATATTGGCATCGGCGGTAGTACGGCGCAGGATGGCCAATAGTAGGTTTATAGTATACGAATATTATTGATTCATCCGAAACTTTTTACTTGCTATGCTTCATACCAATGCCTTAAAACTCACTACACGCATGGTGAAATCGTCAAGCACTTTGTCACCAGCTGTCTGCATATTAGACAAACAAAAACCAATTCTCGAGCTCTTCAAATAATGGGATATGCCCCCTCGAGAAACTACAAGTGCATTTAATTCCCTCGACAAACTACAAGTGCACTTAATTACTAGTACTTATATTTAGAAAAGAAAATTTGCACCATGTCTGGATGTAGTACACTATCGTGATACGTATGGTGATAAATTTCGACAATCGACAAATAAAAAGACCCCCACCCCGAAAATAAAAATTTATACTAAAAAGACATTTGTCTAAAGATCGAATCGGATAAAAATAAGTCTTTTTTAATATTTTTATAAATAATTTATAAACCAGGGAAGTTATGTATTCTTTTTTTTTTTGGTGTTCGTCGATTGTATGTTCATAGTTAAAATTAAATAACTGCTGCTTAAAGAAGGCAAAGAAATAAAAACACCATTTGCCGATTTGTTAAGTTTAATTAGTCATCTGGCGTTGCGTCATGCATTAGAAAGTACAGATTGACCAAAAATTAGTCGGTGCATATAAATGGTAATACACGTGCATTTTCATGTTACTTCATGCAAGTCAACGTACAAAACATCGACATTGCTGACAATTTAATTTAAGCTTATATTGTTTGAAAAATATAATCGATCATCTATTTTATATATAGAAAAAGCCATTTCATTTGCATTTGTTCTTGAGAATATAAATAATGAAATTATATAACACCTGGTGCACGCATACAGTACCTACGTGAATATGTAAGAGGAGGTCCCGGCCGAAAATTGGGCGACGACCGCGGCATTGTGGTTAATGACATAGTAATAGTCGACCCAGAAGGAGATGGAAACTTCACAAGTATAGGAGATGCTGTAGACTCTGCACCAGATAACTCAAAGCCTGAACAAGGTTACTTCATTATTTATGCAGTCAAAGGTGTCTACGAAGAATATATCACAATACCTAAGCACAAGAAAAATATAATGCTGCTCGGAGTTGGGATCAACCGCACCGTCATTACCGGAAATCACAGTGTCATCGATGGATGGTCCACCTTCAATTCTGCCACTTTTGGTAAGCCGTAAAACCTTTAAAATTCGAGAAAATTTGAATTGATTTTATGTACTATATACCTTAAATCAATTTTTGCATTAAAATGTGTTACATATGCAGCTGTTTCTGGGGAGAGATTTGTTGCTATAGATGTAACTTTCAAGAACACAGCTGGACCAGAGAAGCACCAAGCAGTGGCAGTGAGGAACAACGCTGACCTCTCGACGTTTTATAGGTGCAGTTTCGAAGGTTATCAAGACACTCTATACGTTCATTCGCTTAGACAATTCTACAGAGAATGTGACATCTACGGGACTGTAGATTTCATATTCGGAAACTCTGCTTCTGTTTTCCAAGCCTGCAATATATACGCCCGCAAACCAATGCCTAACCAGAAGAATGCAATCACTGCTCAAGGCCGGACAGACCCGAATCAGAAGACGGGCATTTCAATCCATAATTGCACCATTCAAGCCGCCCCAGACTTGGCACTGGATACAAATGGTACGACCCAGAATTATCTGGGCCGGCCTTGGAAAGAGTATTCGAGAACTGTCTACATGCAATCTTATATCGGAGAATTGATCACTCCGGATGGATGGTTGGAATGGAATGGGACGGTGGGACTAGACACATTGTATTACGGGGAGTACAGGAACCACGGGCCTGGATCAAATACTAGTAGCAGAGTTCATTGGCCTGGTTACGGACAATTGAATGCTACTCAAGCTTGGAATTTCACGGTTTTTAATTTGACTTTGGGAGATACTTGGTTGCCATACACTACCATACCCTTTGTCGAAGGATTGCTGAACGACGCTGATAATTAATAAATGTATTTTAATTTGTTCTCGTTAGTGGTATTTGTATTCAACTAGCGCTAAAACCGTGCGAGACACATGTATGCTATAGTTGAATGACCTATATGCTTTTATTTTTTATTATTAATATGTTATTTTTATAAATATCCTGTAAATTTATTAGTAACTAAGGTGTGTATGAACTGTTGAAAATTTGTAATGGGTGAATAAAATTCATTTTAGGTGTGTCTCTTGTTTCAAAGTTACTGCAGGTGCACAAAATCCAAATAGTAATCTGTATGATAAAAATTCAATTTGTCCTTACATTATCAAATAGGCAGTGTCTGATCATATGTTTAGGCGCTAGACCTCATCATCCTCTTTTTTTCCTCTCAAATGAATTTGGTTGTTACAGATACTATAAAACTCTTTAATACACTGAGAATTTCATCCACCATTATTATTAATAGTAATGTAAAATGTACTCTAATTGGAGGAAAACGTGGAACCAAAACAAGTTGTTAGCCGTTTCGTTAACAAGAACAAAAACAAGATTTCCTATTTTTTTTTATAAAAGAATTACAAACATGATCATCGAAATCAGCATAGTAAAAATATTTCTGATGCTTTTGATAAACATACATTGTCAAATATTTCCTGTTTTTTTGATAAAAGAATTACAAACATACATTGTCAAATATTTCCAAACACTTTCTGCCGTTCAAATTATTCCAACTACATTATGATGTTTCTCCTTCTTCCCTTAGCTACCAAATGAGCCCTTCTTTCTCATAGTAAAAAATCAAACTTTGTATTTACTAATACCATTAATTCACTTAAATCTTATATTTCTTTGCCCCAAATCACTTTTGACTGTTATTTCTCTTCTTATTTTTACTGTTTTAAGTCTTTCTTTCCCCTCTCCCTCTCTCTCTCAGAACTATGTATAATTATAATAAAATTAAATAATACACGTATTGACTATAAAAAATAATTTGGGAATTATTTCTTTGCTCCTTCCATTTGATTTTTCCTCGATAAAAGAGGAAGTTTTAATTGAACTAAAGTAAATTCTTTTTAGTTGTTACTTTTATTCTTATCTTATTTGGTTAACTTTTTTTTAGTATTGTACAGTTGCCCAATGCAGAGAAATAATTTATAACTTCCACTACAAATAATTCTCGTCTAGATAAATACACTTTTGTTAGGTTAGCACCCAGAAGTTGAAATCTGCTACTATAGAATTTTCCCAAAATAGGTGTCAACACTAATCTATTTGATATTTTTTATAATATAATTTATTTGAAATGATTTTATTTCAAATTAATTTGAATGCTTAAGTAGCTTTTCTAGATTTCAATTTCTAAGAAAAAATTGTTGAAATTATGTTTATAATTGTTAAAGTTATAGTATATATCAAATTCAAAATAGATGTTATGTGTATATTAACATGCACAATATACTTGTCAATGTAATTCTTCATATTTGTTCTAAATTTCAATTTTTAAAGAAAAAATTATTAAAAATATATTTTCTTAATGTTTTTAACTATATTTATCCTTATTAAAATCATAATATTTATAAAACTTAAAAAAATATTTTATACAATTTGAGGTCGGTATTATAAGCCTTAACATCCCTGATGCATGTAACGTTGTGATAGATTTTTTTGTCATTTTTATATTCATATGACTTTATTGGTAACTTGATTATGTACAGTCAAGTTACTAGATTTATTGTATTTTCGATTATTATTATTTGTTATATAATTTTACCGTAAAAAAATGAATGATCAAACTAGAATAATGTATGTTTGCAAATTTTAATACTATGACTTTTTCTCTTGTGTACGATCATAATAGATTGCATAATAGTAATAAAGGAAAATAATATAAATAACAAATGCAATTAGATGTGGTTAAAAATATATATTATACACATATAAATTTTAATTATAAAACAATTAATATATATTAATAAACATGAGATATGATATGTAATAATTAAGGAGACAGTATTAATTGTAAAATAATTAATATACATTAATAATATGTTATATTAATATGTAATTATTAGATAGTGGTTAAATGGTCATTTCATATAAATAAGTTATTATATATACTAATTAAACAGGGATTAAACAGTCATTTCATATTATTAAATTCGCTCATATTATCCTATTAAATATTAAATATATAATAATAGATTGATATGTTGTTCGTCTCTAGCTATAACATTAATTTGTAACTTTTTGGAGACATGTAAGATATAAAACCTTAGAGTAATTGCATAACAAAGGATCAATTTCTTCTAGATACTATATATTTGAAATTAATTGTCGTTTCATAGCTTCAATATCAGTAGATTTATTTTTCTCACTTTGATATTAGATTTGTTTTTTAAAAAAAATACCTGAACAAGAATGTATCAAATCGTGCATGAGATTTTTGTATTTTGGAGGTCCGCTTGAGGTTTTCTTTTTAAAATGAGTAAAATTTCGTCCTCTCTCAAAATATTCACATACTCCATATATCAAAAATTAAATTTAACATCGTAATGTACGAGTTACTCGATCTGTTTCCCAATTTCACAAAATTAAATTAAAAAGCTGGACATTACATTAAACATCATACACGCTCATTAATTAAAAACACCTAAAATAAGATGAAATAGTTAAAAGAAAAAAAAAATCACATGCAAATTATCTCCTCTCCAAGCTCATCACAAACCAGCAGATTACGAGTTAAAATTACTAATCGCATTATCATTTAAAAGATTACATGAAAGGATTCATAGTAGCTTCAGTTATAGTAATTTTAACCCCGATTGTAAAACTCATTTTCACCGTCAACAAATGTCGCCGACACCGGAAAACCGCGGTCGGATTCTTTCATCCATACTCCGACGACGCCGGTGGAGGAGAAAGAGTGTTATGGTGTTCCATCAAGGGCATTCAAGAATTATCGCCGGATCTTGATTGTGTAATTTATACCGGCGATCATGATGCTTCGCCGGAGAGTCTTAATGCACGTGCCGTCGATCTGTTTGGAGTTGAATTACTTAATCCTGTTAAGGTACAATCTCATCACCCTTCTCGTATATTTGCATCTCGTATATTTGCATGTAGTTGAGCTTCTTTGTACGATGATTGCGAAGCTATGATTTTTTGGATCACTGTTTCTATGTACATTGTGTGATATATGAATTGTAGATAGATCAATAACTGTATGCATGTTGAATAAAATCCAGCTATAGTTTAACCGTTTACATGTTAAACTACTTGACCCCGAGGTTGTGTTTACTTGATGAGAATGAAATGAAAAAAGAATGGAATGAAAAATTATAAACAAATTTTATGTAGGAAGAATGTATGAGTGAAATTGTGAATAAACATGAGAGAGTTTAAATTTGTTATGATGAGTATTGCAAGGGAAAATGGTGAAGAAATGAAATGAACATTCTTTTCAAAACATGTAGGTTAGAATTCTAGTTCAAATAGTTTGGAATGGAATGAAAAAATGAATGAAAATTATAAACATTTATCCTAATCTCACCCAAATAAGAGTATAAATTTCATTTCATTCTCCCCTCATTCCATTTTGTCCAAGTGAACACAGCCTAAGTGAGTTAGCTATACTGTATGTATATGGTTTCTTGTTTATTCTTATATCGGACCAAATTGAAGATGGGGCTGACAACCTTCCACTCGTTGGCTCTCTGTTTGATTGAGGATGCATATATTGTGGACTTACAATGCTCGAAGAAACTTTGGGCGGGCGGCTATTAATGTATAGTCTTAAGAATACGTTTAGTTTGAATTGCTTTGACCGGATCATAGAGAATGCATCAAGTTTGATACATTGGATGGATTTTTGGATTTTTAGTAACTAAGTTTCACATCTATCTCATACATATATGCTCTCCTACTAGGAAGTTACCATATCTTTTAAATATGAAAAGATCCAAATGTGGTGTAGTCATACTAGCAACTGAGGAATGCTTGTTGGTAGATTTGTCTGATACATCATACATCACTAATTCAAATTAATTGGCCTTTCTTAAAAATTTGTAGCAAAGTGCATGTGTTTCTTAGTTCTCAAGTTCATCATAAAATTGGGCTATTAAGGTGAATTTTGGATTAAACACTTAGTTTTGGAATGTAATGCTTTGGTTATAGTAATGATTTCCACCGTGAACAAACATCCTTTTCTCTTGTTGACGTACCCAACTTCTCTTATATCAGGTGGTACATCTATACAGAAGGAAGTGGATCGAAGATACCACATACCCTCTTTTTACAATGTTTGGTCAGAGCTTAGGCTCAATATACCTCTCATTTGAAGCCTTTTGCAAGTTGGTTCCTACATATTATTTTGATACAAGTGGACATGCTTTTACATATCCTGTTGCGAGGATTTTTGGCTGCAAGGTCATATGCTACACGCATCACCCAACAATCAGTTTAGACATGCTATCTCGTGGCAATGCACGGACTTCGATGTACAAAAATGATCCAGTGGTTGCTAAAAGGTTTGTATTCTGTATTTCTGATATGCAATTAGTGATTATAAAATACTTTTCCATCCCATAAAAATGTCTATAAACAATTATGAACCAATGTTAAGTACATTTATCACTTTTGTAATATGTGTGCGGGTGTATATGCTTCCTGTCATGATAAATTGTTCAGAAGCTCCTTAGAATTCACCACAAAACTTATACTTCATGGAGGATCCACCGTGTGTATTAATATGATTAACCAAAGTGTCAATACAAGAGTTGTTTGGTACTTACCACTATAAAATTATTTCTCGTACTGTCATACACAATCTGAATTTTCTTGGGATTATCTAAAAAGCTCTGTTTCCATCTTACTATGGACTAGAGTGTGTGCTAGTTAAGTTCTTATAAAGCTAGGATGTAATGAGTCTTGACCTGACATAGGTATCGTTAAATCATTTTACACCTGTATCTTGCTCAAATACAAAGGGACTAAAAGATGTGCAATGCCTTAAATTTAAGCTCGTGCATCCCTCTAAAGCCTAACAGTGAGCTTTTTGTTATTTGATCAGCTATATATTTGTTAATACATTTTGTAACATTTTATGCTTTAGTTCTTTTAATTGCTTCCAAATTTTGGATGTTTAGCAAGTTAAGTTGATATATTCAATCATTTTTCATTCACTTCAACTCAGTGTTACAGAAGACGCATTAACCACGCCTCGCTTTGCAGTAACCAAGTGAGACCTAATTTAACCCATTTTAATATAGAAAAAGGTTACAAGTCGGTCCACATTAGAATATATTTTTTTCCCAAAAAAAAAGACGTTACTAAATATAATAATGTGAGAAGATATAATGAGACCGCTATAACATATCGCGCTAAGCAGTTGTTGCAAGCATGTTCTCTCTTCTTTATTCTCCTTTCTTTCTTTGTTATTAGTGGTGCTGATGATGGTCAGTTACAGAAATTTTAACTAGTCATACAACCTACCTCCACTAAGGGTACCTCTTGTTACCAAGAGGAGGTGTATCCGCTTGGCTACAATGCTAGGGATTATCCTCCTCACACCCGTCATCATTTTCTTATGTCTTCAATCTCCTTTTAGTGATCTGCTCCTTCTCTATGTTTATATATATATATATATATATATATATATATATATATATATATAATTATTAATTTAGTAGAACTATTATACATGTAGTATACTATAATCATGGTCCATGCTTCTAAGTTACAGTAAGTATTCTACAATGCTTGTATGTGAAGTTCATACATGACTTGATTGACAGCATTCTACAATCCTATTGCAAAGTCATCTATTACAAGATTTTTGCCTGGCTTTATCGGATCGTAGGCTCTTGTGCAGACCTTGTGATGGTTAATTCTTCTTGGACAAGAGCTCATATAAATAAGTTGTGGGGAATTCCAGATCGTACCTTCCGAGTCTATCCCCCTTGTGATACCTTGGGGGTTCAGGTTTTACATTTTATTTATTTTTTTGGTATCTAAGCCTTGTTTATCCATATCCTAATATTAATAAATTGACACGCGCGCACACACGCCTGATAATATACTCTATTACTTTTTATAGCGGTGATGATATTTACTTAGGTCCTTCCACTAGAGAGATCAGCAATACCTCCAAAAATTATTTCTGTGGCTCAATTTCGTCAAGAGAAGGTAGCTAGTGATCGAAGAATTGTATATATAACTTATGTGCGCAAGGTACTCTAGTTTTAGTCACTAAACCTTATGCCCTCAATTCTGATTACCATCTCTTAGGCACACAATCTTAAACTTGAGGCGTTTGCACTTGCCATAAAGAGTTTAGATTCAGCCTTGCCAATGCCCATACTCCAGTTTGTCGGTAATTGTCGGAATGAGGCAGATGAAATGAGGTTGCAGAAACTGAAAGATCAAGCTATAGAACTGAAGGTTGATGATCATGTGGAGTTCTACATAAATATTACAAAGAAGTATGTTCCATATCTAAATCTCCTCTCTTGTTGATGTATATGTATAGATTAGTCCTTGTGCCTATAACTCTTGTAATATGTGATGGGCAGTTATGTTCGTAGCCAGCCATAAAATTTTAGGTTCTTTTACGAAGTATAATTGATTTAAAAAAAACTATCTATGGAATTAGGATTTCCACAACTTTATCTATGTTTGAACATTCATACTCATGGTCGTGGCGAGGAATTCTCCTTTTGAAACTAGATTTTTTGTTTTTTGAGTCATATCCATGCTACAGAAAATCATGATGTTTAGGAAAACTATTTTGCTTGTGAAGTTGTGGTTTATGCTTTGCCTTCGATTTTGAGGAAACGGCCATCTCCAATGCCTTCAGCAGAATATTGCAAGTTTTACACTATTTCAGAGTAAAAGTTGCACTATATTCAAAAGTAACGTCGACCAATTACATCATATATCACACTAGATATAAATTTTTTACATACAACAAGGAAAATTCGTGGATATTAATATAATAAATTTGTTTCAATCAAAGTGTGCAAGGATAAAATGAGAATTTTGACAAAGAACATTTGTTTAGAAGTTGCACAAACCGAATAATGGTGTTACTATTGGTATAGCTTTTAGAGTGTCCCGTTGGAGAGGGGCTTACAAAAAAATTGGGTAAAGCTTACTCAATTTTGGTGTTATAGCTAGTATCTCAGTGGAATGCTTAATAGGCTTGAGTCCTTGCGTCGTACTACATGAAGCATTATTAATGTTTGCATTCTGCATTTAATTTTGTAGGTCACACTACAGTTTCAAAGTTGCTTGTGCATGTTACTATTTTATTTTATTTTAAAAAAAAATTCCCCTTCTTTAGGGGTTGAAAATTCTTAAATTGTAATCTTCAACTATGCAGAGATTTGGTACGACTTTTAGGTGGCGCAATTGCAGGACTTCATGCGGTGACTGATGAGCATTTTGGCATTAGTATTGTGGAATACATGGCAGCAGGAGCAATTCCAATTGGTAGTCACTTTAAATTAACTTTATATATATATTCTCGAATTGAAAAGAGTATTTCTTCTGTGTCAGCATGCAAAAGAAGGAATGGACATTGGTTTAGGAAACACAGTTAAATTTATACGTCCTATTTCCCAACTGACGTGTTTGAAAGGACTGTGTTTCCAACACAAATTTTACCATCTGCCTGCCTCACAAACGAGGAGGGAGTGCTACAATGTCCTTAGTCCTTACACATTATTATACAATTGCATATATTCATATATGTAACCTGTATATGTTCAGCTCATAATTCAGCAGGACCAAAAACGGACATCATATCGACAGAAGATGGAATACAGGTCGGATATTTAGCTCAATACGTAGAAGAATACACAGATGCTATCTTGCAAGTTATAAGGATGCCAGAAAGCGAGAGGATGGAAATGGCTGATGCTGCAAGGCAGAGGGCCAGCAGATTTTCAGCACAGCGGTTTTATCGACATTTTAAAATTATTATCCAACCAATTTTTTGTCATTCGAAGGGGTAGAAAACTATGGGCCCAATGGCTTATAAGTTATTTGTTACTTAAAATTTATTATATAATTTATAAATACAAGTATCTTCTTTTTAGAACTTAAATGTATTATTTGTTTTGATAATTTAGTTAGGCTCCATTTGTTTACTTCTTAATACAGTTTAATGGACTCCATCTCAACGATTTACGTGCTTAAAATTGGTTGGCATTAATATTTTCTCTTATGAATCATTCGCAAACAGCTTCAGGTTAAATCATTCTGACATATTAATATATTATACTCACACTCTCACACTTGTTGAAACTAAAAATTAAAATAATAAAAAGATAAATACAGGAAGTTCTATGTCGATTTTAGTCTCGAGTCAACTAAAATATAAAAACTGCAAGTTATAGAAATTTTTGGTTGAAATTGGTCGTGGTATTATTTCGGTTGTAGTAACTAATAACCTTGCAAATTTGTAGCATTATTTACAAACTGGACTATAAACTGTAGAGAGAGAGAACCAATATTTGATTTTATATTGACACAAGTAAAATCATGAAGAATCATCTACTTGGATCTCTGTCTCATCTTTCGTCGCTTCCTCTTCAACCTCCTCATTCTCTTCTTCTTCCACTGACAATTAACATTTTTATTATTAACCAATTAATTCATCAAAATCAATCAAATTAAAATTAATTCGTAGAAATGTGTTTGATATTATATTATTTTACCTTGGCCCTCATTCTGATTGCTTTGAAATTGGCTTAGCTCTCAGTCTCTCGCTCCTGTTTAATAAAATGTAGCGGCGGAATGAAACAGGCTGAGAGTAATATAAGCCTTTGCGATCAATTTATAGTCTCAACCCTAACTTTATACTATGGTAGTACTCTGTATCAGTCGCGGGTTCGATTCGCTCCCTAGTTTATCAAATTATACTAATTTTTTATGCAAGTCATATTTCTTCTCTCTTTTTTCTTTCGAGTCAATGTAGTGATACTGTACTCCTTATCTTATTTTGTTTGTAATTAATTATTTATTAACTTGTACCGAAAATTTGAATGTTTAAATATTCGTTAAAATAATTACATGTTGCAATGTAAAAAAATTATGAAACCACAAATGATTTCTCAACGTCTATGGTTGCAACTTGCAAGGCGGTAAGCTATCATGTTTATGACAAAAGAGGAGCAACGATTTTCTTCCTTCTTAAAGTTCTATAAATTAAAGTTATTAAAAATTAAAATTTTAATATTTTATAAATTACATCCATATTAGGTAATTAAGTAAACGGACAATAAACTGTGATGCAAACCTCATTGAATACTAAATTTTACTCGTTGAATCATATATTTGGTTAAACATGCGGTCATAATATTTTTATTTCTGACTCTCTGAACTCTCTAAAGAAATTCAAAAGCGTCCTAAGAATCCAAATATGAGATTATATATATTTTTCTTTTAAGGTTGTTATGTAGAAAATGATATTAAGTATTATTTAAAAAAATATCTATATGAATTAAGAGTATCTTCAATAGTGGCACCCTAAGGGTGCCAACCACATATAACTCATTATAAATAATAATTTTTTATTTTATCTTTCATCCACATAATATTTGACCACATTTTATTCCAATTGTTGACATCCAACATATGTGCATAAATGAACCCTACATAAATAATAAGAAAAATTAGGTATAACAAAATAGGTATATATGATATATATTTTTAATGCAAGTATTTGTGTTTTATTTATTTAAAGGGGTGTCAAGAAGTTTCAAAATTAGGAAACTTTTATTGGCACTCTTTAAGTACCATTGTGACTCTAATAGAGAGGCCCACGTGAATTTTGACACGGCACCCTATTGAAGATGATGTAATAATGACAGGCTGACACCGGGTTCAGAACAGTTTGAGCCCATACCCGATACCTACTGGATTGCCCACTAAAACTTACCTTATATCGTTGGTGGTTCTACTAACCAATTTTGTGTAAATAAAAAACTACGTACAATCTTCAATGCTTTATCGATGGCCGGAGTTAGAGTGATTCTATTAGAGCCCAAACTTACCTTATATCGTTGGTGGTTCTACTAACCAATTTTGTGTAAACAAAAAACTACATACAATCTTCACTGCTTTATCGATCGTTGGAGCTAGAGTGATTCTATTAGAGCCTATGTTAGGTAAAATTGTTAATTAAGATGGTTAGTTATATTAATTATGTTAAATTTTAGTTAATAAGAAATATATGTACCCAATAAGGTTATGTATAATTTTAATTATATAAATTATACATGAGAGATTTATGAATTAAACAAATACATAGTATCAAATATAATTATTTATATTTTTTGTTAAGAGAAAAGAAGATTGGAGTGACTCATTTTTTAAATATTATCTAAAAGATGTCATCTACATGTCTGATGTCACATAAATAATTTAGGTAAGAGTTTTTTTCCCGGGAGGGATAACTAAGAGGTCTTTTCCCTCGTAGATGCTCTTATTTTAGAATTCGAATTTGAACTACTTCGACACGATATATAAATAAGTGTTCTGGTTCCTAACAATCGATTGTCTGAACCATCTATCCGCTATAATTTTCTGTAAATAATATCAACACATGAAATTTTTATGAATTCAGGGATCACATCATTTATCTACAAGGTAACTAGAATTTTTCCTTATCCGCACAAAAAATCCGCAGAAAGAGGTTAGTTAACCATCGCATGGATCAAAACCATAAGATAAACCTAATATATATTTGGGTGTCAATTGTTGGTACATGATAGATGTAATCCCACATCGATAACAGAGAAAAAAATAAATATAAACTACTGATTAAGTTTAACAAGTTTCATATCAAAGATTTGTTTTTGATATAATTTTATTAAGTCTCATATTTAGTAGATAAAAAATTATTTTTAAACATAAACAGTAATTTAATTTATTTGAGTAGCACATCAAGAAAAATATAACAATTACTTTCAAAACTAGAATTAGTTAACTTCACGAAGTCCCACCTCGACCATAGAAAACATAAAAATGAATTGTTTTCATTATAAACGAACAATTAACTTGTTAAAATTATTTGGAAAATGTCAAAAATAAATATTCTTTCTACTTCTTTTTATAGTACATTGTACACAATTCAAAATTTTAATTTAAAAAAGGATTCTATTTAATAATTTTTTTTAAAATAAGAGAATTTTTTAAAAATCTTTTATTCAAAAATCGAATTATTAAAAAATATTGAATCGACTAGTTTTTATTCAAATATTCGATTCCCTATACTTAATAAAAAGAATTAAAGGGAATATGTGCTATTACTTAAAGTTTTGATGTATCCGGATGTTGTTTTGACATTTGTGAATCATGTAAATTTTATAAATTAATTAGTGAAGCATGTCTCGTATATATTAAAAAGTATTTATATACTAGCTAAGACTCTAAGTACAGTATATGTCTTATAAATTTCAATCTAAACATACATTGAACTGAAATGAGCACACTGCACACATATAGTTAACCTCCGGAAGGGACAATTAGATGTGTATATGTGCACGTTAAGTGGTGAGCTAAGTCGGGGAATCAAGCAAGTGAGTCACCTCGGAGAGCAGATCGACCCAGTGGACAAGTAGAGCGAGTGGAAGTCATGAGCCACTGACTTGTGTCTTTAATGCACCATAAAATACAACTGGTAGCTGCTGCCTACGAATTAAATCAACGTCCTTTTCCTCTTGGAGGACGCGTGAGGAGCGGCAGAAGAAGAACAACACGACGAGTAAGAGAATAAGTGGAAATGCGAATAGTCTGATGAGGATTAAGAAGAGGTTCTTGCCGTGAAGTTCGATGTGGTCTTTTACGGCTATGTAATGCCGGTGCTCCGATGATGATGATGAGTTTTCACCGCCGGCCATTTTTTGGTGGGTTTGGGAGGTGATGGATGGCTGTGAACCTGTGATGAAATGGTACTGGTCCATGTATATGATGGACTATATATTATGTGGCTGACGCTTGTGCTGGGGTTTTTTCAATATTTAAATTTACTATAAAATTGCTGCCAAGCAGTATTTTTTTATCGGGACCAGTCGAACCAACTAATACCAATTAAGTTAAACGATGATAAATACTCTAAATTTTATATTTTATTATTCAAACTTCAAATAATTCCCACAAAATTATATATTAACTTCAAATAATAAAGGGTTTTTTTGAAAAATACCTAAAGATAATTTTTTTTACAAAAATACTGACTTTTTTAAAAATATTTTGTAAAAATACAATTTTTAAATTTTGTAAAAATATAATTTTTTAAAAAAAATTGAAAAAATACAGTGATTTTGCAACCATATTTGTAATTGAAATCAGTCGAAATCAATCACAAATACAACTTTAAAATTTAATAAAAATAATTATTTTTTTGTTGTATTTATGGTTGCATTTTGAAAAACAAGTTGTATCTCGTTGTTTTTTGTTGTAAATCGTATTTTTTTAAAAAAATTAGAAGATGGTAAGATAAAAAAAACTTTAAAAGTAGTATTTTTGATAATTTCTCAATAATAAATTGTATATTTTATTATATATATTGATATATATATGAGTATATCAGCTTGATATATTTGCATAGAAGCATTTCAATTGTATTACACGAAATGCAATAAATTAACTAAATACATTAACAACACGGCGAAGAAAATATATGTATGTACAACTGTACAAGTGTACATTACTTTGTCAGTTAACTCGGAGAATCAAACAAGTGAGTCAACTCGGAGATCAGCTCGACAAATCGGACAACTCGAGTGAGTGGAGAGCCATTTATCCACACACTCAGAGTGAAAACAATGACCACAAACAGGCAACACTTTAACCTTGTCTTGCTCCTCAAACACACCTATACATATACAACACTCAACTACACTCATTTCTTTCTTCAACACCTCATACAACACAACTGGCAAGCTAAGATATAGTTTAGCATCAGCCCCTAATTGTGGAGGCGCGTGATCTTCATTTGTGGCGGCGCGTGAGTTGGGCAAGTAGCGACAGAACCAACGGGCGTAAAAGAACAAAAAGATGATGAGGAGAATGATGGAGAATATTAAGAGGAGAAAGAAGATGGAGTTGCCGTGAAACTCGAAGTTGTCGTCATGGAGTTGAGAGTAATGCCAGTGCTCCGACGATGAGTTTTTTCCGGCGGACATTTCTGCCGGGGTTGGGAGGAGATGGACGGCTGTGATGAAATGTGATTGGTGCATGGATATGATGGAGGACTGGATATAATGAAAGCTAGTAGTCGCTAGATGTGATTTCTAAGTTATAATTTGTATCTGACAAATAATGCCACTGTTTGGCAAAAGTGAAATAAAATATATGCGAATATAGTAAAGAATACCAAAGTAAAAATGCAGTTGTGGACCTTGTAGGTAGAGGTGGTCAAACGGGCGAGTCGACTCGTTTCGACTCGTCATTTTAGTTTGTCACGGCATGGCTGGAATCGGGTCGGGTCACGAACCGGCACGGCACGGCTTAAGAACCGTGCCGTATACGAGTTTGGCTGCAAAGAACCGTGCACTGCTCGCCCCGACACGAAAAGACCCGCTATAACCCGTCTAAATCGAACGGCACGGCACGTCCAGAATATGCAAAAGTTTCAATTTTTAATTTATATTTTAACTATAACAGGTTTTAAATATATAAATAAAACCGGACAAGGCCGATCCGGCACGGACCGAACCGGCACGGATCTTCAATTTGAACATAATTTCGAATTTAAAATATTAAGGATTAATAAATGGTTATTCAATTAAATAAACAATTAAGTAATAAGTTAAAAGATGTTTTATAATTTAAAAAATGGGTTAAATCTCATAAACTGATTTTTTTATTTTTAAAATCAGGCTAAATTTTTTTAAAAATTTTAAAATCAGATTTTTTTAATTTTTTTTAAAATCAGACTAATATTTTTTTAAAAATTTTAAAATCAGATTTTTTTTAAATCACTCTAGTTTAAAAAAAATCTGATTTTAAAATTTTTAAAAAAATATTAGTCTGATTTTAAAATTTTAAAAAAAAAATCTTTTCAAATCTTAATCTGATTTTAAAATTTAAAAAAAATCCGATTTTAAATTTTAAAATTTAAAAAAATCCTAGTATATGATTTTATTTATTTTTTAATCTACAAATAAATTAAATCTTCTTACAAATTGAGATAAACTCTCAATTTTTTAATCTACATATACATATAAAAATAGAGGTCTGTATTTCTACTTCCTTTAAAAGTAAAGGTCTGTACTTCTACTTCCTTCAAAACGTAGAGGTACAGACCTCTACTTTTATATGGCGCGACACGTACGTAACGGCACGACATGGTCATCTGCTGCAAGCCTGCAACTGTAACGGTCATCTGCAACGGCTACACTCCACTATATTAGACACAACGGCTACACTCGACTTGCTTTGTTTTTATATAAAACAAAGAATATTAGACACAATAAGGGAATTTAATTTGTTGTATAAGTTATTTACAATATCTTTAGATAATGCCTCTGCAAATAATAAAGTCATGGACTATATTAGGCCTGATATTCCCACTATATTAGATGATACTTTCTTGCATGTTAAATGTTGTGCTCACATAATTAATTTATCGGTTCAAAAGGGAATTGCACAAATAACTATATTATTAGAACTCATTAAAAAAATAGTTAAATATTTACGTATAGCGCACTCATTACGATCTAGGTATAAAAAATTGTGTAAAGATAATGGGTTAATGCCGAAAAAATGGGCCATCGATTGTCCTACGAGATGGAATTCGACTTATAAATTATTAAATGAGGCAATTAAATATAAGGTAGTTATCAGTGAGTTATATAATTCAAACCCAAAAAACTAATATGACGGTGGACTAATTACCGATATTCAATGGGATTTGACAACTAGTGTACGTGATATACTTGAATGTTATCATCATGCTACTAAGGTTTTTTCTTATGTTTACGAACCAAATGTACATCATGTTATCATTGAGTGTGTTAGTATTGTTACTACTTTACGTGAATTTGAAGAAAATGATTATTTTAGTGTAATTATTCATGACATGAAAATTAAATGGATAAAATACTTTACAGATTTTCCCTATATTTATGGTGTTGCATGTCTTCTTGATCCTGCTGTTAGAAAAGAAGGTTTAGAAAATATTTTAGAACATTATTATGAGGTGTTAGGAGTTTCGTATAATCATGTTCTTTATGTACAAAATTGTTTAGAATTATTATATCGTCTTGTAGATATATATACTCCCAAAACTCAAAATGATATACCACCTAAGACTAATACTATTAGTAGGTTTAATAGTACTATTTCATCTATCCTAGCCAAAAAACAAAAATGTAGAATTTTCACTACGTCTTCTGTACCTACTTCTTCTTCTAGTATGATTAAGGAGTTTTTTTTCTTATAATTACGAGTTAGATGATAATTTTTCAATACTAACGTGGTGGAAGAATCATGAGAACCAATTTCCGGTATTAGCTAAAATTGCAAGGGACATATTAGTAGTTCCTCCCACTACAATTGCGTCCGAGTCTGCTTTTAGTGCAGGTAGAAGAGTGTTGGACGAGAAGAGATCAAGTCTTTCGCCAGATGCGGTGAAGATATGTGTTTGCAAAAAGGACTGAGATCAAGCCGGAAAAAGACAACAAGGAAGAAAAGAAGATGACTCGGACGGAGATGAAGATCTGTGGATGATAATGGATAGTTCATCAGAATCGGTCACGTCAACTAGTGAACAACAATGAGATTTTGTATAAATTAAATAATGGATAGAATATTTTTATTTTATAATTTTAAATTTTATTTGTTTTGTATTTTTTTTAATTTATTTATTATGTATAAGCGGTTTGTTCCGTTTTTTTAGAGAGTACTCTCAAATTAATTGTAAAATATTTTTTAATTAATAAAATTTATAGAGGTACCGTCCTCTTTTATTCTAAAAATATTCGTATGAAATAAGTATTTCTTTTTTAACAAAAAATTAAATAAAACCCGAATGTACAATGTAATTTATTTCAATCAAATTATGTACATAATTAATAGAAATATATGCACGTGAGAGTCAGTAGTCATGGACAGTCAAACATAGAATAAAACCGGAATAAACATAGAATAAAACGGACAGTCAGTCAGTCAGAAGTCTAATCCATTCAATGGCTCGCTCCGAGCACGCCCCACCCCGCCCCGTTGAACTCGAATAAAAATTAAAAATAAAATAAAATAATGAAGCTCGCCATTTCGTCAGCCCGCTCACCAACCCGCCTGAGCTGTTCATGAGTCAAGTTTTTTAGAGAGAGTCCTCTCAGATTATTTATAAAATATTTTTTAATTAATACAATTTATAGAGGTATCATAATATTTTATTCAAAAATATTCGTATAATTTTTTAATGCTTTTAAAATTTTAAATGAAATTAAAATTTTAAAATTAAATAAATAAATAAACCCGTCTAACCCGCCGAGCCGCACACGAGTCAGTGTTTCTGAGAACCGGTTCGACTCGGCACGGCCCGGACAGCTTCACGTGTTGTCCACGAGTCAGGAGGCGGCCCAGCTATTGGATCTAAAAAGTCTCAAATATTTTCTGTAAGCTCGACCCGGTGGGCAGACTTTGGTCACATACCTTCCCATTCCTTTTGGATATTAAAAATTCATACTTCAGGTTGAAATTTAAAAGAATTAAAACAAATATTAGATATTGATTTTATTCATTTTAAACTCATAACAAACGAAACTAAATAAGCACTTAATTCACCTTATTTTTAAAACTGAGTATTCATTTTTTTTATTTTGTGCAAAATAAGCCAAAATACTTGCTACCTAACGGGAAAATTAGATAAAGACTAATGTCCCATTTGTTTTCAAATGCTTCTTGAATGGGCTGAACAAATTAAAAATCATTCATCTCTGAATTTTCATCAGAATATTTCAGAAAATTAACATTACATACATACTTCATAACCATGTTTAGTTATGGAGTAAAAAAAAATAGACAGGAGAGCTAAATTTTAAATACTTTATACAACTAATATGATTCTCTGAGAAATTTTGTAGGTGCACCTAATATTTCTCTTACAGCTATATTTTTTTGTTAGTATATGCTTTATAACACTATTTTTATCAATTAAAATAGGTATATTTGAAAATTGATTAATTTTTTGGACTGATTTTCAGTTCAATGTTGTACAACTTGGTATATAACGAGGTTGAGACATAACAAGTGGTATAACAATCTCCGCAAAAAATGTGATTCTGAAATTTGTTAAAAAAAATTAGCATTTTGTAGGTATCGAACTAGGATATGTTATTCAACTATCCATTATATATTGGTAAGGGGATCGTGATTTTGTAATGTAAACTGAACAGAATTATTACTTTCATCGTTAGATTTAAATCGATTCCTAAGTGATATACACAATGCGGCAAGAACGTCACTCGATGGTAATCCGAAGCAAAGGGTAATTTTTGTTTGATAAAATTGCACAACATAAATTACACAACCTTTGAGTTATCCATGCAGTATATATTGATTTCTAAAAATAAATACACATTTTGAAGTTTTGGACGAGTGTGACAGAGAATATCTAGATGGCCTAGCCTGGTATACGCGTCGGTGAAGATCTATTGGTTCCTATATTATCGATTTATTATTGAGGAAATTTTATCATTCAGTACCTGGTATATGTCACATAATTGCTATTTGCTACAGTTTAGTACAGTATTTAACATAGTACTCCAAAACCATTAATTCATGATTCATTTAATTCAGACATGACAATTTAAGATTAAATTGAAAATTTGAGGCGGCATGGATTAATAATCGCGGCGTAAATAACTGGCCCGTCCACGATATAGGACACACTACACATATCCAATGATTTAAAAATGACGGCTTTTTTATTAATTGGACGATATAGGACACACTACACATATCCAATGATTTAAAAATGACGGCTTTTTTATTAATTGGACGATTAATGGGTGGATGGACGTCTCAATTAATTAAAAATTGAGTTAAAATTTATTTTTTTTAAATAAAATTTTTAAATGCACAATTAATGATTTTGAGATAAAATTAGTTACCGACTTACCGTTAATATTTGATTTGTAATTTTGCCCACCTGTAGATTCGACGGTTCTATATTAGGAAAAAAATTTGGATTGGGATGGATTCAAATCAAATTATAAAATATTTGGATTTTTTAAATATGATCGAGTCAGATTTTTATGAAAATCAAGTCGAGGTCGAGCCTGATTTTCTCCAAAAATATTGGATCCCTTCTAAGGAATCGGGTCGGGATTAACATGGATTTATTTTTTTAATATTTAAATATTAATTCTTTAAATTTTATAAATAAAAATAATTTTGGTTACATGATATATTTAAATTTTATCTATAATTTTAAAATATTAATTGAAATATCGGATAAAAGTATAGATATTTCACTAAAAATTAAACTGTAAATTGAATTTTATCCATATTGTTAGAAAAATTCAGATAAAATCTGGGTCAGGCCCGACTTAATTTGTATCGGGTCAAATTTTTGTCCAAATCAAACTTAAATTTAATTTTTTTTGGAATCGGCTCTAAATCTAAATTTTTACCGAATTAAATACAAACCGAGAATCACATTTTTTCCAAATTAGATTAAACAAACTTTTTGAATTCGAAATTTTTATGTATTTCTAGTCCATATTAACATACCATTTACTCTATTGTACTTGAGCAGTGGCAGCACCTTTACTTTCCTATAATACTTGACAAGTGCATATATAATTTTGATTTTTGTTATACATATTTATATATTTTGTTCGTATAATAAAATTATTATTTTTTAAAATTAAAATATCAATTATATATTTTAATTCAAAAAAATAAAATATTTAATCTTTTTACTAATATGATCAAGACATCTAAAAATGCATGTCAAAAATAAAAATGACATATAAAAAAGAGTAAATCATAAAAATAGGCTTTCTCAAATTTAGGACATCCAAAAATACGAGTGAAAATGTTAGACACTCCAAAAAATATTATCGAATGACGTGGCAGTACTTACATGGCGAAAAGTTTTAATTAATGGGATTAATATGAATATTTGGAGAGTTCATTTAGTTTATTATTTTCATAAACAACTAAAATTTTCTATTTTATTATGTCATTGTCACATTATTTAAAAAAATATTTTAGAAATATTTTTAGAGTAATACTAGGTACTTTAAAAATTGTCCCAATTTTTTTTATCAAATAATGTGCCATGATATGTGTCTTGTTTTAATTCGTGAACGCATATGTATCTACGCGGGGTGTTATATTATTATTAGAAAAATTACCAATTATACACGTGATTTTTAAAATCTCCCGCATTATTAAAAATATATCTCAGTCACGTTCACAAGTTACAACAATTGCGTTTATAAAATGGATTTCAATGTCATTTGACTCGTTTACTTTTTTGATGATTTATGTGAGTGCTAAAAATCTTACCGAGTAAAAGAATGGAAATCCTAATCTAGCTTAAATATGAGCGTTCATCTAGTGATTCTCAATTTCTCATCCACCATCTCACACTATCAATCAAAAAATACTTTACATCATGAATATAAAATTTTTGTTTATATTGACAGCTTCCCACGTTCTTGCACATGAAGCATTACAAATTTACAATAGCTTCACGGGTAATCTGGTATCACTATAGCCTAGCCTGCACAACAACTCTAGATTTCAACCAAAAAAAAATCTATTATTTCCCGGCTCATTATAGACGGCGGCACAAAATCCACAGAAATACGTTAACATCATGTGTTGCTTCAATCTTGAATTTACGCAGAAAAAACACATGGAAGAAAAACAGCAGCTGAACTGGGGTCACAGACAGCATCAAATAGCCTGTAGTTAAGTTTGGTCCACATTTATATATCTTTTCAAACGGTCCATAATACTCCAGGTGCCTTCACAAACGAGTTTCAATATAAAACTTCAATTGATAAAATATGAAAAATTAATGAAATTTTCCTTATAAACCGACGACATCAAGTAACTCTCCCATCGACAAATTATGTTTATCTGCACTGAGTATGAGATATCAAAGATGTCCGTAGAGGAATTCCTTGATTTTGATTTTGCACCGAGTATGAGATATCAAAGACATTTTAGTATGAATTTTTTAATTTATACTCCCTTCGTCCCTAATTAGTAGACTTTTTTTTATTTTTCATGATCAAATTGACTATTATTTGAAAACAATTAAAAATTATTTTTTTATAATTTTAAAAAACTAAAAAATATATTTTAAAGTAGATTATATATATTTTTTAACAACATAAATTTTAATTTTTTTAAATTATATATTATATTTAAATTGCGATTAAAGGTGAGTTAGTTTAACCGCACTAAAAATAAAGTTGACAATTAAAAAGGGACGGAACGGAAGGAGTAATATATTTGTATCTATTTCTTTTTGTAAGGAATAATTGAGAAATAAATATAGCGCCTGTGTCGAGAGAAATTAAGAATGTTCTTCTATGTCTAGTAGATTCGCTGTACCAAAAACACGTAAATATTTGAATGGAATTGATCATTACACATAAATATACGGATATAATTGATTTTAGGAGTTCTCGCATTTTTAAATAATATATTTTATCAAAGATTTAAGAATAACAGGAATTGGTTGAATGGAACTAGTCAATACGATCAAGCACATATTATAATGCATTGCAACTGTTGATGTGAATTCCTCCGGCAATTGCAGGATGATAATTAAACATTTAAACCAGGTCAGATCTTGAGAAGATATAATAGTATTCCATGCCAAATCTAGGTCTTTTGAAAATCAAAATGTTAGATTGACTAGGGAGTTCTTTATAATAGTCAATGTATTGGATTATTATTATATGTACGCCCTAGATCGATTGACATATTTAGAATGGTATAATCAACATACCTTGCCTAGCGGAGAAAGAAAAGTAGAAGAATACATCAATATAATAACTCTCATCTAGTTGATCTAGTCAGAAGTATCTGTGCAAATCAACAAATAATCAGGCATTTGATACTTACAAAATACTAAATATTACGAATTCCTCCATATAACACCTGTATTCTTTGAATGTGCTCCTACAAATTAAGCCCAGACTTTTCTTGGCAGCCAGTGCCAGAAGAAATACTAGCTTAGGTCCAAGACAAACATGTGTACATGGCGAGTCGCGCACAGAAAATAGCATCTTCTTTATTTTCCGTCACAATGTTGCAATGCATTAATGTCACTGTACGTAGTATAGCCGTATAGGTATGATACAAGTCACAGCAAGAACATTCCAATTAATGAGAAGCCGACTGGTGTCTACTATTGTATACAGAAAGACAAGATGCAATATCATGATATGCAGCAGCATTGATCATGATGAATGAAGATCGAAACGTTTTATTAGGTTACTGAATCTAGTGATCATATTGCCTAGATTACGCAAAACTAACATAAGCAAGACATTGGCTAAATTCCAGTATAGCAGTCTTTTCAAGGATTAAAAAGTTACCAAGACCCAAGTAGCAACATATAATTAACAATTTAAAGCATTATAACCTGTTATTGGAAAAAACACGTAAACTAGAATGTGACTAGTACAATAAGCGGGCCCAATTACCCGAGTAAATCTTCTCGAAACTGACCTTTCTAGCTAATAATGAATACAACCAATGAGAAACATGATTAGAAAACAGACAAGTCTGATTTCCTCTAGTGACTGACATAACTTTAGCACCGTTTGGAATCAGATGATCTTGAGGTAAAGCAACAATGTACCAGTCACATAAAATAAATCTTCACTGAAGTTGCGATGATTATCTTGCACTGTCGTGCATTTTGCTAATGTCCAAACTCCGAGCACATCATTTCCATATTCAAACATAAAATAAAATTCACTTGATTTTAGTATAAAATGTGCTGCAAGAAAATGCTCACAAGCTATTGACCCATAAAAAGTAAGCTCTGGCATGATACAATTTGTTTTGTATGTCGGTGTCAACCTGTGTATATTATATTGATACCCAGTGAGAGGGAGATGTCCTCCAAGTGGCAGAAAATCAGGACTTGTTCAACTAGAAATCTTATTTATTACCTACAATAACAGTACAAACAGAAGCAGTCAATAGTCAACCATAATATTTTAGTTTACTGCTCTCTTTATATTAACGTGAGTTTATTTCAGAACATTTAAACCTAGCACAGACTTGATTACGTAAAAGCAATGAATATAGCAACTATATGGATACAAATCTACCTCCTCTTATGATATCTTCAGGCTTTCTTCCAGTTGGGTCTTTGCTGGAATCATTGATCCACATCTCCAATGAAGTTGCATCAATGGAAAAGTTTCCAACTGTACAGGTTAAGAATATCTCAATGATGATAAGAAGAGTTAAACTTCTTTCTTCGTTATTTCAAGAAATACAAGAAACGAATTCCCCTCTTCTACTATCATCAATCTTGTGTCTCACTGAGCTATATTCTGTGATTAGAAGAGTGAAAATATTGATAGATGGCTGCAAAGAAGGTAGTGTGTTGTGGAACCTTGTGCAAACAGATCTTATCTCAACTCAATATCATGTAACTGTCAAAGAGATGGGAAGCGCACTAGATATCTTGCCTCTTAGATTTCTTAACATAACAACAGACACAAAAGAGCAAATTGAGCTTCTTCTAAAGCAAGCAACGAGGGTTGCATTGTTTCTTGAACCTCAAGAGATTCAGAGAAGACACGAGCTTCTCCTAGTGATGGCTAACTATACTGACGGAAAGAAGAAAAGCAAGGGCTTGACTGATTTTGAGGCAATGAAACAGATACTGATCAGCAGTGGTGTGAGAAGTCTATCAGATTTTGAGGAAGAAATTTCAAAGCTCAAGGCTGAAGCCGAGAAGCAGGCAGGAACAGGTGGCATCATTGCAGTTTCGAAGATTAACAATCTTATATCCCTTGTTTCATTGTTGAAATCCATGATATTCAGCATGGAGAAAAATGACAGCGTCCCGGAGGATCTAACTCTATCCTCAGCATTAAATTGGCAACATGATCATTTTCCATCATCTCACTCGTCATTCAACATCCCTGATGAGTACCGTTGCCCAATTTCACTAGACCTGATGAGGGATCCGGTCATAGTAGCATCAGGACACACGTATGATCGAAATTCAATTGCCCAATGGATAAATACAGGGCATCACACATGCCCTAAGAGTGGGCAGAGACTGAATCATATGGCACTCATAGCAAATTATGCACTCAAGAGTCTAATACATCAGTGGTGCCAACAAAACAACATAACGATACCTGAATCTATATCTCCTCCAGACTTGAAGCGGAGCAGTGGCAAGAGAGCGTTACATGAGAAATCTGTTGATCACATTTCTGCCACAAAAACTGCAAGTGAGGCAGTTAAGATGACGGCAGAATTCCTAGTGGGGAAACTAGCTACAGGATCACCAGACATCCAAAGACAAGCTGCATATGAGCTCCGTTTACTCGCAAAAACTGGTATGGAAAATCGCAGGATGATTGCAGAAGCAGGAGCAATACCATTTCTAGTCACACTGCTAGGCTCCCATGACTCAAGAATCCAGTGGGATGCAGTCACTGCTCTACTAAACCTTTCAATATTTGACAAAAACAAGACATTAATAATGGCTGCTAAATCACTTGAAAACATAATACACGTTCTTCAATCCGGGAGAACAATGGAGGCAAGGGAAAATGCTGCAGCAGCAATCTTCAGCTTGTCTATGGTAGACGATTACAAGGTAACCATTGGTGCACATCCTAGAGCAATTCCTGCTTTGGTGGAGCTCCTTGGAGATGGCACTACAGCTGGAAAAAGGGATGCTGCAACAGCACTTTATAACCTTGCAGTTTATAATGTAAATAAGGCCAGCATTGTGATTTCCGGGGCTATTCCTTTGCTCATTGATCTCTTGATGGATGACAAGGCAGATATAACTGATGATGCATTAGCACTTCTTGCGCTGCTTTTGGGGTGCTCTGAAGGATTGGACGAAATCAGGAAGAGTAGAATACTGGTGCCTCTTCTTATTGATTTGTTGAGATTTGGATCCCCCAAGGGCAAGGAGAATTCTATAACCCTTCTATTGGGCCTCTGTAAAAAGAGTGGTGCAGAAGTTGCAAGGAGATTAATAATGAATCCAAGAAGCATTCCTTCTCTCCAAAGCTTGGCTGCTGATGGAACATTAAAAGCTCAAAGAAAAGCTGATGCTATGCTTAGATTACTCGAAAGATATTGCTCCCAATTTTGAAATCCTGTCAGATAAGAGAGACAATCGAGTTTAAACAGAATTTATAATTGAAAAGAGAGAAATGCAAATTTGTGGAGATACTTTTATGATATATTGAAACTGTGTTCGTGCTACACTGTCACTGGACCTTGCACATATATCTAATGATAAACTGCTAAAAAATCACTAATCTAGTTTGCTAAATTTTTAACATAATATGATCTAAATTTAACATAAGCAATTTCCCATTTTCATAATGTAGTTGTACTATACTTGAGACTTTTCTGCAGTATATGATACTTAAAGCAGCAGCTTTGTTGTCATATACTTTACCATTATCCTAAGCTCTATCCCAAATAGTAAGGACAAAATCCAGAAACTGTAAGTTTGAAAAGACACTCTATGATCTGCAATAGCAACAAGTCCTTGAAAACAAAAAATTCAAAACCACAGTACAGCATTCATAGTAAAAAGTTATTATGAAGTCAATAAACATTATAACAATCCTACCTTGAATTTGAGGCTTTGACGAAACTAGATCCAAGATTTACTTGAACTACAATGATTAATAGCAAGTACTGACAATGCCTTAGACACAGCAAAAGTGCAAAACCAATAATTGAGACCCTTGATCTCAATAAGATAATACATAGTTTTGATTGGCAATCTAGTGGCTTACTGTTCAAATTGAAGTGAGTCATCACTTCTTCAACCCTGAAAGCAGATTTGCACCAATGCGAATGTAAGCATCTATAATAGGTAGCACAAAATGGAAAAGAATCTGGCAACAATATAATTTGATTTTCAATTGAGGGTTCAATACTTCACTTTGATTCAAAATGAATCATCATAAAAAATCAACTTGACGAGGAAGAAGAGATAAATAAGCTAAATTTACACTATTATAAATGTTGCGATGACAACTGCTTTACAGATAATTTACAGGGAAGTTACAATGGCAGCAGCCTGCACCGTTTATAATAAATAAGCCTCTAACTCAAACACTATGAAATAATGTTTTTACTACAGCAATGAGTAAATACTTATGAAAATGGTGGTTTAACTTCTGTTTAACCAATATAATCGGAGGGCTGGTGAGTGAACTTTGAGTCTATTTGTAAACTTTGATTCACAAGTTAAAGTCAAGTATGTGGTTAGTCTTCTAACACTCCACCATTTCCAATTGTACGTGACTGCCTTTTATGTTGTACTTCCAAAACCAGCTTCCGCTATCCATCAAGTCTTTTTTGATAGGTTTTAAAAAGACTGCTAAGCCTGAACCAGAAATTTATAAGAGTATAAGTAAAAATGTGAATTTAACTGGGCAAAGAAAAAAGAATTTGTATGTAGAAATGTTTATGTTCCCACTAAATGCATCATGCATCTATGCAAATTTACATGCCGGCCGCTGAGCAATGATCACTCTACATATAGGAGGGAGAAATAGATGACAATATGGTTCTAAATATAGGATGGAGAGTTAGATGAATTTATGGTTAAGAATACAATTGAAATAGATATCATTTATCTTGAAGTCAAATAGAGCAATGAGAAAATGGACCATCACAACAACATACACAGAGGCAGAAGAAAATGAAAAATACTCATCTATCTGGTGTTACCCAACCAAAGAATATATACAGAATGATACATTGGTCAAGCAAAGCAATACTATACTAACGTGGTTGAAACAAATTGAAACAAAAATTTGCGCACCATAACAAAGTTTTCGCAAGAACAATATATAGAAGGCCTAGCTTAGCAGATATCCGTAGTCCATAGTTAGCAATGGTCAAGGGTTCAAACCTTGTGGAGGCAAATGTGTACGTGAGTATATAAATTTCTTGTAAATGACTTTTCCCAATATATATATACTATATTATCAAAGCCGAAACAATAAAAGTTTTGGTCAGTCGGTGTTTGAGCCGTTGGGCCGATTCTTTAAAAATAATAATTTAGATTATTTTGTCTTTTAGGCCTAATTATTATATCAAGAATATAAACTTTTTAAATTAAGATATTATATATGGACTTTTTAAAATAAGATTTTAGATGTAACATTATAGATGAGTTATGTCATTCGGTTTGTTTGTTCTTTTAAAATAATAATATAGATTATTTAGTCTTTGAACCAAATTATAATGATAAGAATATGGATTTTTTTCAAATTAGATGTTAGATGTAATAATATATATGAGTTATTCTTTCAGGCTGGATTATTTAATCTTTTGGGTCGAACTAAAATTATAAAAATATGGATTTTTAAAAAATAAGTTATTATATAGCAATAGTATTAATGAACCATTCCTTCAGACTGGATTAAAATAATAAAATTTTGAATTTTATAACAAGATCTTTGATAATATAATATTCTATATATGTCAACTACATGTACGACTTAATATATTATGATATTTTATATATGTTCAATATAATATAAAATTTAAATTTAAATATTACATATGTTAATTTTTATTTGAAATTGATTTATAGTCAATACCTGTGTGGGGGGTGGGGACATAAATACATTAATAAATGGAGGAAAACAAACAAAAATATATTATACTTAGCCGGAGAACTTGTAAGGAATTGCTAGTGGCTACTGCTAAAACATAGCTCATAACTGGTAGATATACTGGACAGTGACTGCGACACACCATGCAAGAACACGTTATTTAAATACACATGGTGGCCCTCTTCTATGATATCTAATAATCAAATGCATTACAGTTTTATACTCTTTAAGGTAGTGCCAGGCATTGAATGCACACATATTATCAGCCCATTTTGTACTCTTTGGGGTAGTGTCAGACACTAAAGCACATATATTTTACAGGCCAAGCTATCTTCTTGTTGTTGCTATTTCTTACTATTATTTTTAAAGTCAGGGGTCTCTAAGGGAACAACAACCATTTTACTCCTTGGAGTAGGGGTAACTGGGTAAGGTTGTGTTCATCTCTTTTTTGTTTGGTTTAGGTATAACTCCAAACAAACAATTCATTCCTTCAATGTTTATCACAGCCAAATACAACATGACAGCTATCAGTAGCAATCACAATAATATTGATAATAATATCGAGGACACCGACTTTTGGAAAACATATTTAGGGGAAAGACAAAAAGTTTGATTTGGTTTTGACAATAGCCAGAGAACAAATAGAGGATGGTTGGTCTTAATCATAATAAAATAAATGATAAATATACTGTAGTAATTACATTTAAAACAAGAACAATAGACAACCGCTTCTATTTTTATATCAGAAAATATATAGAAGGCTGGCACTATTATATATAACCAATCAACCATTATGACCTTCAGAGCATAACTTAAGTGAAAGGAAAATAAATTTTCACTTCATAACAATTTAACAGAAATTATACCAACATAATGCTCAAGAAAACTGTACTTCAAAACATAGACACATACACAACATATACTGATGTAGTTATCTAGTCACCTGAACTTGCTGATGAAATCTTCATGCTATAGCCACTTGGGACATCAAATGTATGATTACCCTGCATGATTAAGAGCATAAGTAAAATTCAAAATTTTTGTTTTTGAAATCAAAGTGCATGTCTTGGTTTTTATCAGACTTGGTAATATCTTTGATTATTGGAATGTGAACATCTAACCAATAAGAGGAATAAGCTATACATCTTTATATGAAGACTTTATATTGGTAAGTACTTCAAATAAAGGACACAGAGAATATTGTAGGCAGGGTTATTGTGTATATACGAATACCTAGAGATGATGAGTTCATTTTCTTGACCAGGATTAATAAGGCAGTAAACTGTTTGTTAAGGTGATAGGCTAAGATGTGCAACAAATTAATGATGCCCTCATCAAGCAGTCTTTACTTCACAAACCTGAAAATTTAACTCATACCGCAATTGATAATAAAATAGCCCAATAGTCGATCTAACCTGCAGAATTACATCCACGGCTTCAAATTCTGCATTTCCGTGCAGTATGATCTTGAGGGCCTCGAACCGCTGGACCTCATGCTTCCAGTAGATGTTATCACTTGAATTCCAGTCAATTCCATCATTCACTACTTTAACATTCTCTAACTTACATCTTCCACACCTGCAAGAATGAGGTTGACTTTATTAACACATATATTAACTACCTCAGCATTATGTTCCTAATTTTTACAAAACATAATAATTAAAATTTAAATGGATGGTATAACTTATTACCTATGCCCATACTGTAGTATGGGCTCACCATCTTCAACAGTCCTAGTTGAACCCACGACATTTTCAGCTATAATAATCAGACTACCATCAAGCTGGAAAAGATGATCCAACAAAAATATGCAGGAGAAGATCAGCCAAGGGCTATAAATAAAGAAAGATATCGAGATAAAATGTGAAAACTTTAACCTGGACATCCTTCCACATAAATTCAGCCACCTCGATTTGTAACTCCGAACCTTTAGTGATAGAACCACCGTTGAACTGATAAGTAATAAAGACAAAGAAGTCACAGTTTGCTTTTTAGTTATCGAGGGGAAAGTTAATGAAGCACTAAATAAATATGTTCCATTCTTATAAAAGAAAACTCTGATCAGCGGCTCTTCTTTGTCTATGAATAGTATATAAGCAGCAATTAGATATGAACAGAGGTAACTATTCTATATAGCAAAAAAGATGGATGTGTATTGGAAAGATAGGATGTTCAATGAGAACTATTACTTGAAGTTTCCGATTCTCACTGGTAGACACACTCACACGGTTCCTTTTTCTAGGATTTGGAATCTTGATTAGAACTATAGTTAATGGCTAATTGAAAACAATTAGATAGGATTTCATGTTTTCAATGAAGAGTAATAAGAGGATGGTGAAACTAGAAATCAGTTATAACATGAGATGTAACAATACGTGTAATCATGTTTTACCTTTTGTCTGGTGACTTCCCAGAGTGGACCAAGAGCAGGATGAAGAAATATTAGATAAGGAGGCCCAGAATCAGCATATTTGCCATTGTCTCCAATCTAAATCATAAAGGGAAGATATGGTTTTTAATGAAATACCTCAAGAATGTCTAAAAGACACTATCTAAATTATGAAAATTTCCTGTTTTGATAACTAATCATTAATTTCATTATAACATAACGTTAAATAGCTGGCTAAAAGAAGACTCTAATCAAAATACAGCATGCTCAGAAAAGAATCACAAAGTTTTTTGATCTATACCTCCGGAATTTTTATATCACATCGAGAGAGAAGATCATAGGAATTGCGTATGATGTCTAACAACGACCCATCTGGAGTCTGCACATGTAATATTTACATTAGATAAGCAATCATCAGGTTCATTTACAGATTTTGATTGAACAAAAAAAACAATAATCCACTGACAATCTTATACAAGGAATAGAATTATCAGGTTGCTATAAATGGAGTCATGGAGATAAGGGGTGCCAACAGGTTTCGGGGTTATGTTTGTGTTTGTACATGCGTCAATTTCACGTTCTAAAACTTACTGAAATAGATAAAATAAACATAAACAAGTAATTCTGTGTCTATTCGGATTAATCGAGTCGTGTCATTTTCGTGTTTTGTCTCTGTGAAATCGAGTCAGGTTAGAGTTGGGTTCTGGGTCATATCAGACATTAATAATTTCATTTTTTCATTCCAACTTATTTTCCAGGCTTCGCAAACAAAACATGGGCATTCCTAATATAATAGTTATAAAAACTCCTGGGAAATGATAACTAAAAGGATTAAGATGAATTTGGAATGCACATACTTTGTAGATGACACTAAGCATCAAATGATAGGGGTCAGAAATATAATTTCAAATAAACACAAATTGACCTGATGTAAGGACTTGTCGGCATGTTTTCTCTTTTTCTTAGCAGATGATGTAACCTTCCTTCGGTCATTGTACACAATAAAGGTATCCAACAAATCTGCAATCGGGAAGCAAACTGTTGAATTAATGTGCGTGGATATATACATATTTGACATAAACGCAAATTGTGAAGATTTATATTGCATAAATTAATCAGAAAAATAAATTTGTATTACCTTCTCCACCTTTGTAACATCGAGAAGGATACATGTTTACAAAACTATCTGCAATATTTTGCATCGTGCATTCGAGACGTCCACCAAAAACACTACAAAGCAAATAATGATCAGAACAAAGACAATATCTAAAAAAATGTTCAGATGGATATTTATAGCTTCATAAGCGAAAATGCTTTCAAGCATATACCTAAATCAATACAAATTCTCAGGGTTACTTGTTAAGTATTCCAATGCAAAGTAGTGTTTAGATCCCTTGTTAAAGAAACATTATCCATGAACAAATCTAAAGGCGTTGATAGGAGATATATCACCAAAACTATGACAAGACAAGTCCAGAAATCATGTGAAGGCTGCATTATCGGGAAGCAGACAAATAAGGAAGGTCGTCGTATAAATCTTTAGTATCTAATCATCTTCTATTTTTGATTATTTAGAATAAATCAAACCCATTCATTTTTTAGTTGAATTGATTTTAGTAATTAGGCTTAGGATTTTTCACTGAGTCTGAAGAATAGCAATATTTACTCAATGATGGTAAAGTGAGATGGAGAGGATGTTGGTCTCTTCCCGTTTTTTGCTAGCCTGTAACTTAAAAGGTCTTTACGAAGACATAAAGAAGCGGAATAAAGTAGTGTTAGGTAAGCGAAGGTAATGAGCGAAGCAAGACAACCAAAAGTTACCGAAGGACCCAGTTTGGCGCAAGTTATGGTTGCAAGTCGTACTTTGACATAGCTTGTTTGAAGTAGCTTTTGGGCTTAGTACCATGTTCTACTTCGCAACTTATAAATTATTTAAACAATCTAGTTAATACTTTCATGTGGTTTACCATACACAGGTTTAATTTATTAAACACCAAGTTACTCAATAAGTCGAATTAAAAGGGCTGCATCCTTCATTTACAAATTCAGCCAAACAAAGCCAAATTATTTTCTGTGAAACGACTAGGGAATTTTTCTGTGTCCCGAATTTCCTTTATTCTTCTATAAAATTTGTGGTGGCAGATATTCTTGCAGCGAATATTAATAATTAAAGAAGTAAACAAGAGAATTTCAGAATTTAAAGTTATGTACCGATGATGGATACCACACTGGTCCATGTACGTGATTGGCTTCTTTACATTAAGCACCATGCCTGGTAGACTGGTTTCGTTATTGCTTGATCCAATAAGCTCTGCAGAATGCAAGTCCACATACAGAATGTTTGTGTTGGCAGGAAACTCTGCCTGCAAACTTATCACAATGCAAGAGGTTGGTTATGGAGAAGATAACAGATACTTTTGCACTCGAAAATAGATGCGGACAGACATGACAGTTATCAAATATGAATGACTACAAAAGCTCACATGTGGTTGATATTATTTAATATAATCCACTGAATTCTTCTTTTAATGCACTACACACTGAGAACTTTTTACTTAGAGTCAGTCAAATGAATAATGTATCATAATTCAAACTATAATCAGCCTTACATTAAAAGCCCTATAGTGGCTATAACAGTTATCATATGTGAACTAAAGGTTTTGTTTGTCAAACTCGAGATGGCCTCTTGATGGCTATTTTAATTTTTTGGCAACTGAATTTAGGTTCGAAAGACGAGCTGGCTATGACTAAAAACTAAAACGCTTTTTCGGAAATTCTGAAAGGGGTAGCATATGTGCTAGGTAGAACTTCTGGATTGAGGTTTTCTCTCTACACATAACCAATGCCAAAATAGTTCTTTACAATATACGTCAAAAATTATTTTCTTAACCATACTCAAAATATACTTATTACAATAATATTGGCATATACAATGAATTTAATAGAACAAGTACATTGAATTCTTATTAATACATTATTACAGTTAACATCTTTAAAAAATTCAAACACCTATATATTATTATAATGTTATTTAAGTTGATAAGTTTTGAATATACATACATATACAAGGTAACAATCTAAACTAAAAGGTGAAGACATACCAGTCACGAATGTTACGGATATAGAAAATCACAATCAATCAAAATACAAATGAGCATCTTCGTCAATTCTCTTATCATAGAATTGAGGAAATTTATGATACCTATGCTTAGAAAGAGGTCCGTTAATAATTCCAAACTTGTCAAACTCTGTATACTCAATGCATGAAAAGCCATATGCCCACTTTCCATCATGGTTCTTTTTCTCGACTAAAACATTAATGCCTTCAGTAGCCCCAGAATTCCGCTCACACGATGCGAATCCCAATTTCTGCAAAATCAGCATTCGACAACTAGAGCATATGAAACAAGTTTGTTTGAACGCTTTCACATTTTAAGCTTTCAGTCGTCAATATGTATTAATGTGTTATGATATAACTCAATCACAATTCCAAATGCAGAAAGGAAAAAAAATGGAGTTATAACTGATGCTATATATATGGATTTAAATTTCAGCACTTGCTTCTAACATTCCCCTTGAAGCCCTTTATTAGATGTGGAGCCAATCATCAACACGAGGCATGCCTCCCTTGATACTGATTGCGCATTTGGATTTAAAATTGACTGAAGTACAGGAAATCATATTTAGGACTTTCATACAGTCAAGCAAACAGTGTATTCATAATGGGAATCTCAGTTAAAATCTTATTTTTAAACATAGAATTCAACCAAAAATAAACTTCGATAATATATAACTATATAAGCATAGTTGATTTAGAGGGAAAGTGAGTCACTTGAGAATCTTTTTCGAGTACAGTTTCAAATTTGATCAAGAATTTAATCATCTTTTAAAGCAATATCCTGTATACCATAACCTGTTTTAAAGTTCTAAACAAGTACGAGAAGCCTAAGGTGATATATTAGAAGCGATTATGAAGGAAGTGCTTCCTCTATGTGTGTTATATTAATTACGTACAGGTTGCAGTGTTCCATCCTTTGGACTGTTGGGCTGTTAACATTAAAAATACCCTCCAAGATGTTCAATAGCTATTTGAAATTTCATAGATCGTCAAATCCAGATTAATATTTAATGAAAACATATTGTATATACAGCAACAATACTGTGGGACCTACTTTGTTATGACGCAATCCAATTCCTGCTAGTGCTAAGAGAGTCAGGTCGGTAGCAGCCACAACATTACTGCAAAATCATCAATTACAATACATCTTCAAATTTATTTTATATATAATATTGTGCCTTGATAGAAAGTCATAGGATCAATGAAATATTTGACTGCAACCTGACTTGTCGGACTGTTGCACCTTTTCTTCCATAATCACGAAAATGCTGGAAAACGCCTTTATCATTCGCAAGTTTCCATATCGCACCATGACCACCAGGTTTGCATACAGGAAAGAATTTTCCAGCCACCAGCCACTGACCATCTCCTGCACTAACAGCAGGAACAAGAGGCTGCCATTTGGCAACATATTATAAATTATGGAAGTGTGTACAATTAAACTTATATATACACATGTAACGGAATAATAAAATCAGGGAAAAAGAACCACAGCCGAGAGTATTCAATCTCGAACCTGTTCAAAAAGTTTAAATCTGGAACGGCCTCTTCCAAACCATCTCAGCTTTTCACACAATGATGTGATGTGTTTATGGTTGTTCTTTGCTGAGCTAGTCATAATCGCAACAGGGCTCACACATTGTTTTGCATACAATTTGAAATATAAGAACTCTCTAGCCTTGCAAAAAAAATTACAAAGATGTAAAACTTGTCTCCCAAATCTTTTATATTAACAACACTTATGAGGAATATATCAACTTTAAAGTTTGACAAATACAGATATAATACCTGAAGATCTCTTATAAGACCTTCTAACAATGTCCGTCCACAGTATGGAAGCATCGCAGCCGGAAGACATTCACCTGTAACAGGGTCAACCAAACCAAGCCTGTCTGCAGAGCCTCCCAAAGGATAAATTTCTCCTAGTTTTGGCAGACCCTGAAACCAAATAAAAATGATTATATCTTTATACTGTTATGCCACATACTTTCTGTTTGAACTGATACAAAAGGTACTGTGCAGACCTCTATTCCCCATAGAGCTGCTTGAAATGCATACTCTGTATCTTTAGAAAGGTCGAGTACATTGGGAGGGTGTATTTCAATAATTTGTGATTCCATTGAATTACTTTTTCTGTGGGAGAAATTTATGCCCTGCTCTTTGTAAGTTGATTGAGCAAGAAGCTCCAGTACCATGATCTGATATCTAAAACAAATGGTTTTAAGCACAAGATAATTTAATTTATAACTCACATATATTTGGGTAATTGGGTTCATACTCAGAATAAAAGGACAAAACATGTGAAATATCAGTTTTACTGGGAACACTATGACAATCATAAATGGGAGCTAGAGAAAATTCAAGAATATAGACCAAATGGCTCATTACTAGTAACATACTTCATCAACAAATGTTCCAAAATTCAGAATAAAATCCACATGTAAAACTAAAACAGCAAACACCAGTTGAACCTAAACCTATCTTGATTAAAGAGAACAATGATATGAAGAAAAACGAATACAGGGCGGAGGGATTTTTTTTTATTGCCTTTTTTTCTATATACAGTAGATAACTAGATATATTCAATCTAAATGCATATCCCAGATGATATATAATCTGGTTCAAAGGCACCTTTTCCCCTTTACTACATAAATTCAGACAGTAGAACAAAACTGCTAGAGCTCGGTTGAACATATCAAAATCATATACCTATTTCAGAATGAGTCAATCTAAACACTCCCAATTTTTATTCTTTTCTCACATCTTTATATAGGAATAGAAAGTCATGGCCCACTAAAAAACGAGATATAAATCACAGTTGTAAAAATCACATAACTTCATATCAGTGCAGCCTACTTAAACCAGTGGATCATATGTAACAGTCTAATAGACGGTTGTGATGAGTTTTGATTCGAGCACACGACTATATATACACAAATAGAATGTGAAGTAATATAGAACTAACCCAATAATTCCACCAATGCAGTCGTAAAACTGTTCAACCTCCCGCAAATTTTTAACTAACAGTCGCAATGCCTTCATTTCTTCATCATCAATCCTCTCTACATTCTTCACAGTTCCTTCATTTGTATCCCAATTCTCAATTATCTCCGCCAATCCATACAGCGCAGTCTTCAACGAACTCCTCTTCGACTCGAATTCAAACTCGAACTCATCCGACTTAAGCAGATGCTCCTGCCCCGCAGCCACCACACACTTGATCAAAAACAGCTCATCTTCCTCCAATAAACCAAAAACACCGTCACTGTGCGTACGGAAGAAGCTCTTAACTCTAGAATCACGGTCAATTAGTTTGATTTTTTCTTTTAAGTTAGTTAATTTGGAAAGGCTCGAGCGTAGGGCTTTCAACCGCGCGATTTCCTTGCGGAAATAGAAGTTGGAAGGCGGCGGCGCGTGCTCGACAGGCGCGGTGGAGACGCGTGAGATGTGAAGAGAGTTAGAAGACGAAGAAGAGGAAGCGAGAGAAGTGAGAGGAGGTTTGGTGGTGAAGGAGGATATGAAGTTGTTGTAAGTATAGGTGTGTGTGTATTTGGTGAAGAGAGAGGAGGTTTTAGGTTGGGGAATGAAGAGAAGGTGAGTGTTGTGAAGTGATGAAGCCATGGTTTGAGTGAATGGAATGGAAGAGGGAGGGGGAATAGAAATGGAGGGAGAGAGGGGGGAATATGCCGGGGGAATAGAAATGGGATTCAAACTGCTGGAATCAAATCAATCCTCTCATCCTCTGTTTTTATATTCTATTGGTTCTCCATATTTCTTTCTTTCTGCCTGCGTGTTTACGTGGCATATATGTTAGTTTGTTACTTTGCTTTGTATAATCCGGACACTTTTTTGTGAATTATGGAAAAAGGTTTATTCTTCCAAAGGTTCCTTCAATCACCGGCACTCGAAAAAAACGTGATAACAGAAGGAAAAAAAGTGATTTATTTTGTTTTGCCATGATTCGTTTTCAGCATTTTCTTTTTGCATTTGCATTGATCTATTCTGGTGTTAGCAAGTATATTTTGTTTAGTGAGTACATAATAGGAATCTGAATATTATTAAAATGAATAAAATCACGAAACAAGGGCAAGATTATTAAGTTCATTTGGCAAATCAAATTCCTCAAAAGTAAGTTTCGTTTTTTGAAAATAAGTAGTTGAAAGAATTCAGATAAGATTTGCAAAATACCCCCGTCACGGCACTAGTGTATATACTTCAAATTCAATTTTCTGGGACAAATGCACAAAGAAGCATTTGAATAATCAAACATTGTGTTGTGGTTTAGCCTTAAAAATATCTAAAAACTGTATACAATGATCATGTTATTTTTTCACGCAACTACTGTTGTGTCCCAAAAGCCAAGCCAAAGCTGGTTTTACCCCTATTTCACCCCTGCACAGGCATTGCACATTTCAATGTGTTTAAAAGATTTATTACCCTGTATTCATGATTTTGGAGTACATTTGGGGTTAGAAAACAATGTCAGAGCCACCGTACTTACAAGCTCAGCGCAATGAATTCTCCTACTTGAGTGCCACTCAGCATTCGGACATGAAAAAAAGGTTATAGTGGTGACGAGAAGCTGAACTGCAAACCAGTCTTCCGTTGATCATTTTCGTGCTTTTTCAGTATTTGGCAATAGTTGACCTGTTAATCACTCAAAGAATTTCAGTTACAAATATAATGAACAGAAAGAAAAACCAGTCTTTGCTTTCACAGAAGAGAAGAGGGCATACTCGTGCAAGAGAACAAACATAACATGATTGAAGAGCATAATGAAACTTTTCTACTAACTAAACATCAGTGCAAAACCAACTCTGAAACCAGTAAAAGTGAGAGTGCATCTTATGTTCCTAGCCTCGTCAGATATGCAACTAAAACTTAATGTAATAAGACATTAAATCTTCCTCCAGCCCCATGAAGTATGTTGCATATTATCAAATCCGGACACATAAGTCCTTCATTTCCCTCTGTATATACTGAGATTTACACATGACTTTCTTTTCCACTAAGCAGACTCAATGTGCACATGTTCCTATTAGAGACAGTGATCCACACTTTGTAAGCATTCAAAATTTATATATATATATATATATATACAACTTATAAGCAGGTTTCACCACTTTTTTATAACAGAAAATGATAAAAAAAAAAATCCAAATGCAGCACAAAGGTTTTTATATCCTACTTATCCAACAATATATACCGGCTATCAAAATATTCCAAATCAAAATATATCATGCCAGCATCTTAAACTATTTCAGCATGCTCAAGATGGTATTAGAAGAATTGCACTAAAAAAATTTGTGATAGTGGGAACTATTTAAGAGTTAGAATCGAGGATAAACTATTCAAAACGAGATATAATATAATTATTGCAAGATAGATGACTAACCTCCATGCGGAATAGTCTAGTTGGTACAATAATCCCTAAACCTACAGAGCTTCGGAATGATTCAAGAAATTTTTTAGAAGTCAAGTCTCGAAATGCTTGCTCTGTCACTTTATTAAGGCTCCCAGCACGAGCAAATGCATGCCCATATATACCTTTTTCTCTGAAAAATCGCAGCGGCAGATCAAAAGAAATGTCAGCAAAGGCGGTAACAGCCAGGGAAGAATTTTCAATAGTTCCGTCATCGGCCCTAGCTTCCGTATTTGGCTCTGTAGGGCCCAACCCCTTCGACTTGAAAATCAGCAATGATGTTGGGGCTCCTACTGTGCAAACTGGGGAAGAATTGCCGCCTAAGAAATATCTGTCAGGCAAATAAGGTGAATTGAGGAATCCATTTCCCTGCGAAAAAAGAACACCGCTAGCAATCCCAAAGTTGAGTGCAGCATTGTAAAAACCCAGAGGAACAGCGCATCGGAGATCAAACTCCTGCAGAGAAGCTACAATTAGATATATAATTCCTGCGAGAAGTAAAAAGTAGAAATACAACAAAATGCAAGTAACTAAGTATAACAGCAGTAGCATACATATAAATGATTATCGCTAAGAAGAAATTTTAATCATCTGAAATATGATCATGATAAGGTTAAACATAATAAAGAGCCAATCTATATTTTTATGTAAAGAAGATACAGAAAAATAATATAACACTGAATTTTAGATTTCATCGCACTTAAACTATAGATCAAGCAGTATTTCCCCCAGCTAATCCTATCCATCATGATAGCCATGCTTAGCTAAGATGACCATTGACCAACTATAAACCTAACAGAAATTTAATTTACCCCATAAAAAGAAATCTTTCAGAAGGTAGTACACAAAGGCCAAAGCCAAACTGCCTTGATCGCGTTCCTGATATCCTAAGGCTAAACCAGACTGATGATTAGAATATTATAAGTACCATAAGTCCATTGGTATAAGATAATTAGCACAAATAAGCAAAAACAAAACAATTAATAAAGGAGAAGAAATTCATACAAGAATTCTGGAATAACATATTGAAATAATTTCACAGGTACCCACTACCCAGTCACGGTGATTAATATATTGAAGTTGATAACTGACCAAGTACATAGGAAATTCAAAAGGAGAGTATGAGAGGTAAATGAACCTGGCGAAAAAAACGTGACCTCTTGTAATCAGGAACCAAGCCACCAAATTGAGAAGCAGATACAAAAGCAAACCCTCGTGTTGGCCGCAAAGGTGAATTTCTCTTGTCAATTTTAAATGTGTACCTCAAAGCAGAGTTCAAACCACGTTCGAGCTGCCTTCTTACTGATGTAGATGACATTTCTGACGGATCTGTTAAGGTATGCAAAGAGAAATTGCATGCTACATCGTGATTATTATTCGATAGAAGGCCAAGAGATAGGCCAACTGATTGCTCCTTGAACGAAGAGAACTTTAGGAAATCTTGGGAAAGCAAGGATACTCTAGTGTTTAAAGGAGGAACTAACCCTATGAATCTGGGTAGATATACACCAGCAGAAACCTCTGGCATTTGGTCACAACCGTAAGTCAAGGAACCATCCCAAAGATCCCCATACCCAAACAAGTTTTTCAGCTTCAGTGATCCTTCAAGTGGAAGCCATGATTTAGCCTGCAAAAGTATTTGATATATGTTACAGACAAGGCCCTACCCAATTACCTTTTGTTGATAAGGATGGACCCAAGGCCAAAATCAAGATTAGTAACTTAATGTAACATCCAAGTTTAGTCAATCCAGGACAAATATGAAGGGGGGAAGGGTGTTCTTTTTAAACAGATACGAAAACTATCAAGATTGACAAAGTTAGCCAGATCGAAATCGCTTCCATGACTTATTGTTAATTACTTGCGAACCACTCATAGCTAAGATATTGGTTTCCTTGCCTTGAAAATGTCCAGACCCACTAGTTTTTAGATTAAACATTTTCACAATTTACATTGCAAACACTCTAATTACTGGACGTTATTAGACAAAATAAATATCCGGAAGTAGTTGCCGCTTAGAAGATCCTTCTCGCATGAACCTTAGACGACAAATTGCAATGATGTACTCATCCAGATGGATGGTGAACAAAAATTAAGCATGTGCTTACCAGTTCAAGAATAATCAATATTCATATAAGCATTACATCATTACAAGCCAACTCACATATACAAGTATAAATTAGGCTCCACTACCGCATATCAGCTCTACAAAGATTATTTATTTAGTTTCATAGGGCCGTAACCATGACTATTCTATATATCACTATAATAACTAGTCAGTAACAAAACTACAATGTTATGCACCTATTTAAAGCAAATCAATGCCTCCCATTCGTATCAAACTATTGACTGCAACCAAAGACTTGAGGAAATATCACCAGCATTCCCCGAATAAATTGCATATTATAATTATTCGAACAATTAAAGGAACAAAAACTAATGCCGATGACTAATTTAAGTGTTACTCATTTATTATTAATTCCGCGAATTTCATTAAATGTTCCTACTCGAAATCAACAATCATTTCATCAAAATTAATTTACAGATTGTTCGAAACTGTATACCTCAGGCTCGGAAAAAATGCGAAAATCACAGGAAAGACGTTTTGGATCCTCGACAACATCCACAATCACATTAGTAGTCCCAGTCAACTCCGACGGACCTGAATCGAAAGTAATATTAACGGAATCAAACAATTCAAGCTGCCTCATCCGATCTTTCGCAACACTAGCCGCCTTAAACAGCTCCGGGAGTGAAGTTGCAGTTTCTAGGGCTTTGAATTCCGATTTAATCAACGACTCGTTAGTTTTATAATTACCGTTTATTACAATTTTGTTAACTCGTAACGGAGCATTTAAGGAGTAGATTTGCCGGAACAGAGTCTCCGTTTTGGATACGTTGAACTGTGTGTCTTCATCGGAGAATGTTTCGTCGTCGTCGTCGTCGTCGTCTTCTTCGTCGTCGTCGTAATATTCTTCTTCGTCATCGTCATCATCGTCGTCGATTTCTAGTGACGGATTGCGATGGTTGTCGGATTCTTCGCCGGAGAGAGACATTGATATCACCGGAATAGAAAGAGCAGTAGGTGTGTGTAGCGTAGCTTCTGTATCTATTCTCTGGCAAGCAAGCTATTGGGATCTCTATTTTTGTGTATCGAGATAGAGTGTTACTGTGTTCCTAATCAAATGTAACCAAAAATAAAATAGATTTATTTTCCCTAATATAAATTTATTAATTTGTTGTTACTCAAATTTTATTTCTATTTTTTAGTGCTTATTTCATTATATATGGGTATTAATTTTTCATTAGATGTTGTACTTTTCTGATTAAATTTTTAAAAAATAAAAGAGTTTTTTAGTTAATAAGTATTCATCCCTTTCTAATTAATTGTACTAATAATTTTTTGAATGTATTTTAATTCACATATAAAATCTAATTCGACAAATTATGTTTTGTTTTTTATAAATATATAATTAAAATGATTTCAAATGTCTTGTACGAATATAGAAATGTGAAATCTATGCTGTGAGGTACTTGGTACATCCAGAGCTATAAATGTAATGTGAAAATAAGCAATGGAAGCATCACAAAGTTGAGCATTTAAATCAAAAAAAAAGGGCTAAATTATAGTTAAGTGTTAGGTGCAGTGAGCTGAACGGAAAGCTAGTGGACCAGCAGCATAAATCAGAGCTTCATACTTATTCTCATAAACCAATTAATCTCTTGTTTTAACATGGCATGACTGAAGAAGATGGTCCAATAACATGTGATTCTTCTAATTATATCCATCTAGCTCTGCATAGAAATAGCCTTGTCAGAAAATTTCCCGAAAAACTAATCACGGGTTCTTCTCTTCCTGACCCTGCTTCGCCTTAATTGTTATTTGAACAAGTCAAAGTTCTGTCTTGGTCCGAGTTTGGCTACATCTATAGGTTCAAATGTCTTGTAATAGCTGACACGGTTCTTCTAGGTTTCGCAGATAACGCTAACTTTTGCTCCAGAAATTGGTTGGGCTCTAGTAAGCGACCATGATCCGAACTTGTTGCAGCTCTGGCAGTACACCATTCCCTCAACAACTACATTCACGACTTATGATTCGTTTCGGATTTCTTTAGAAGCTGAAACCAATGGAAAGGCAACGAAGACCAAGAGTGTGGCGAGGCATGTTAGTTGGATCATTCTTGCCATGTTATAGATGAAAGAACTTATACTACTATATATACGCAATTACAATGACTTGATCAAACTATGTGATGAACATGGGAGCTACTAATGAAGCTGTCATTTACGCTGTTCAGTGGTTTTAGAGCAACAATCTGGGGTACTAGAATAACAATTGTTGTAAGTTAAGTCTTCAGATCAAGTTTATGAACAACACGTTTATTTTTTTCATTCTAAAACTTGTTAAAATATGGACAAAAAATGTATATATGATTTTAAGCGAGTCATTTTAGACCATCCTCGTCTTATCAAATCATTTTGAATTTTTCTTCATAAACGATGCGAATAATCGAGTCATCTTATCAAATCATTTCAGTATCCTTTTAAATTTTGTCTCGAAAACGTCACGTCAATTTCCCTGATAACAATGTATAAGCTGGCCGACTAATCAAATAAATTGCCATGTAAACTGGCATTTCTCGACTTGAATTTGTATCAGAGTATCAGCCAACTTACTAAACTAATCTCCTTGCATATATACATGTAAGCAAATTCTTCTGCTGCACTGAGATTCTAAAGAAAAACTGTATGTTTTCAATGGTAGCACATACATCGACGTATATTTTCGCAGATGAAATAAGAATTCAATTGAGTGAAAAGTTAGTTGTTTATTTGATATTTTACTAGAGGAATTTGTTTGATCGAAATGAATGATGCATTCCCATTAACCAAATAATCCATTCCTTGCACGACCTATGGAATTCCCTTTACGCCTCTTTCGATTATATTACACACGAAAAAGCCACAATAGGGGCCCAGGATAATGAGAAATATCATTAGGGGAGGGAAAGTGAGATGAAAATTCAAAGTCATAACCTTGTGCAAGATAGGGGTTAGCCTTCGCCACTAGGCTATCCCTTCAGCTAAATCCTCCAAAATATATTATTTACTTTGCTGGTCATCATCATAGCTAAAATTTCGAACAGCAAAAATGCACACTAGTTTAACCAGCTATATATCCATATCTTCAAAAATATGTACAGAAGCTATCTCTAAGGGAAACCAAACCAGTTAACAAGACATGGCAAAAAAGGGTTATATTTATCACTTACAGATCCAATTCCATCCATTAAATTGCTTCGCTAGACATTATTTCCAGCTCGGCCCACCAAAGTGGTGAAAGCTTTGGGACAGCTCCATCATTACCTATCCCTGTTATCTCTTTGAGTCGCACCGTGACTTCCCGCATTTTTGGTCTTTGTTTTGGGTTGGGACAGCAGCACCATTTTATTACTTCATCAAACTTTTCAAGCTGCTCCGCTTTGAAAGAAGTTAAAATTGGATCCACCATTTCTCCAAGTGGTTGTTGTCCTCTCAGATAATCTGCAGCCCAATCCTGAAGTGATAAACTGTTCACCGAATAAGGGAGCTTACCAGTTATCATTTCAAACAATATGACACCAAAGCTATAGACGTTAGACTCTAGATCTGATTGCATCTCAGTTGCTGCAGAAGATTTCGTCCAAAAACCAAAATCAGATATTTTCGCTGCATAGTCTTCACTGAGATTTACGGCGGAAGAGTTCAGATTTTTGTGAACTATGGGTGGCTTTAGTTGGTGCATATGCCCAAGGCAGTATGCCATACCCATTGCAATCCTCATCCGCATCCCCCAGTCCAAGTGCTCTGCTTCACTTACTGCAGCACAAACAAGATCTAGATAACTAACCTATGCATTTTTAAGTACAAATTTGTGTGTGTGTGCTGACAGAAATACAGAAAATATGGAAATAGTTGAAGTAAGAAATTTGAACAACATGATAGTGAGGTAGAAATTGAATACTTACTGTGCAAGTGCTCGAATAATGTCCCATTAGGAGCATACTCAAAAACCATCATTCTTGTGAAGGGCTCCTCTTCCTCGCAATATCCAATAAGGTTAACAAAATTCTTGTGATTTACTTTTGATAGTTTATCAATCTGAAATGAGAAAAAATGTAAACCACGAGATTTAGAAGGATGGACTGAAACACTGATTTTTTACTCGGAACTAATTCTATACTTACCTTTTTCCTGAATTGTGATTGCAAATTCTTTGGCCAATTTTTGGCAGATGCTACTACAAGAGATGTCACGGCTATTTCGACCCCACTGGACAGTGTTCCTTTATACACTGTTCCCATTGAGGAAGAACCAATTACGTTGCTGAAATCTTCACAAGCTGCATTAAGCTCCAACCTTTTAAGCTTTGGCACACCTAAGATGTATTGACAAAAAGATAGAAGTATGCGAAAGTAAATATACAATGTATAATATAGAGGGAAAATTGAGTAGCACACCTATTAGTAGACTGTAGATCTAAATATTAATCGCAGATTTGGTAATTTGGAAGTATTAGTAATTACCAGTTACAAATGCTTTCTGCAGTTGCCCACTTAATCCAGTGGCCCAAGGTTTAACAACAGATACTTTGCTTCGACAGAAATACATTACAATAGCCAAAAGGATTAAAGATGCAAAACCGCCTACAGCTGCAAATAGTATTAAGGATCTGTGCCGACTGGAAATTGAACTATTGTGTGGCGTAGTTGGGCTGCTAGCAGGAGAATCTGCTGATTCAACAAGTGAAGGCGGAGATGCAGAGACCCTAGGAGGAGAAGTCGGTCTTTTATCTGTAACAGCTAAAGGTGAAGGAGACGGTGTAGGCGAAGGTGAAGGAGAAAGTAAAGAGGAGGGAGAAGGTGAAGGAGAAAGCAAAGAGGGAGAAGGTGAAGGCGACAGAGCCTGTGATGAGAATGACAGTTTAAACCACCTGGGAAAAGTCAGCTGAGAGGCTAGCAGCCTTCTTTGAGTAATGTGTCCATCCATGGCATTTTTCCTGAAACCGATTTAAGCGGCTAATCAGCTATTATGAAGCTTCAAATATGAATAATATACCCTGTTTACATGGTAGGTGCTGATTTAATGTTTGATCAGGAACAAAGTCTAGAAAATACTAATTTTTAGGGGGGGGAAGCTTTTGAAATTATGCACACACTTTTCTTCGATTATCATTTATACAGATTACATCCAGCTCAATATAAGATCAACTCTCTGCGTTATATAGGCTAGATGTAATAAACATCGACATCCAGATTATTGTTCTGCTATGTAATATGTAATGATGTAAGAGTTCCATATTGACCCATAAAGCAGGTATTTAAACACAGAGCACCAACATACCATGAGGCCAGTCTTCCACCGGACAACTGTTTCTCATTTCTTTGAACTTTAGAAAGCAGCTTTATCTCATCAATGTCAGATGGTATGCTTACAGTAAACTCATTGTTGTCTAGTAAACTGCAATAGTTAGGAAATGAGGTAATGTGAGCTTTAATATAGAAGCTATGCATTCTGTTGAGTTGGAGTCCTTCTGGCATATTCACTTACAAAACTGACAGTTGGAGATTACTATCAAGGTCCGATGGAAGTGCTCCACTAAATTTATTGTGCCCCAGATCTAGAACATTCAGCTTTTTGAGCTCTCTAATCTCTTTGGGAATAATCCCCGAAAATGAATTATTGCGGAGTATACTGTGAAAAAATGATGATATAATTTACTTGACTTTTCGAATGAAAGTACTAATCAATTCCTTGTGACATTAGCGTGAACAATCAAGCATCCCACCCACAAATGTACTTATTTATCCACTTACATTGACTTTAGATGAACCAAGTTCTGAAGATCAGGAGCTATTGTTCCTCCAAGACCGAGATTCCTTAGGTTTCTGCAAATTGCAAAAGACTTCATCAATTATAAAAATGCAAATATTTAAGACTAAAATCTGGCAAGAGAGGAACATCAGTTTTGATAGTAAAACAAAATGTTTAAAAATATTTATGGTGCATATCTACAATTTGTATACACTGAGATACTAACTAGCAATATCAATTATTACGATTTGCAGATCATATAAGTTCATCTTAAAAGGGATCCACACGTCAATAAGCTAAATACTCTCAAGCTTGACAAATAAACACCAATCATAAACATTTTACAGCAACAACATATTCTAATAAAATTCAGCAATTTACTAAAAAGATTACTTACAGAGCCACAACGTTTCCATTTGCACACTCAACACCGAACCACAAACACGGATCAACAACTCCAACATTTGCAGTCCAATTCAACAAAGCCCCAAATGGATCATGTACCACTCTCTCCTTAAATTTCAACAAAGCCAAACCTGCAAAAAAGAAAAAACACACTTTACACTCCTTCCACTACACTCACATCCTCTAAAATTTCCAATTAAAAAAAAATTGAAATCTTTTCACAAAAACAAAATAATATAATCAATTTCAGACCATAACATAGCATAAGCTTCACATATTATAATACATACATATAAAACACATAATACCTTCTTGATTAAGTGAGCAAGACAATTTAAAATTCTGATAAAGCAAGCAAGTGAAGAGCATAAGCACAGACAAGCGATGATTTTGATGAAAACCAAACAACCCCATCATCAAAAAAATAATGATAATCCCAAGAAAACTTGTAATCTCTCCAACTCAACCAACCAAAATCAAAAACACCATCGAGTTGACTCAGAACAAAACCCCAACTCGTAAAATGTGACAAGCTATGTATAAATAGTAAAGTGTAAAATAAAGATAAAGGGTGTGTTATTTTTAGTTAAGATTAATGCGATAACTAAGCGAAATGCCGGCGATGTAAAATATGAACAGATTCTTTAAAATCGAAGACTGTGTTTGGTTTCATGATAATTAGGTGGGGGTGAAGAAGAGTCCATGCGGTAGTTGAGTATGTTTATGTTATATGTGCCTGTATGTTTGCTACTTGTACTCGGTAGGACTCGTACGAGTAGTATAACAATGAAGAGTAATACCAGCGAATCAAAAAAAATTCAAAAAATGACGTGATATAATGCATATTGCTAGATGAGCAGTTTAATTAATGTGATTAATTTGAATATATAAGAGTTCATCTTATTAATTATTCTCACAATCAATCAGAACGAGACAACTGTCATTAGAAAAAAAAATTGTAAAAACTTTTTAATTCTCTAGCATTACTAAATAATGAATTGAATAGTAAACGTTAAGAAATTACAATACAAGCAATCTGGTGGGACCCGTTCAAATGGTTTTGACAAGGATCGAAAAAGGAGTGGAATACGCGCATCCCAAATTTATTTATGAACACCTGGACTACGTTACCCTTATTTTGATAAGATTTTTGATCAATTTTCTATTTTTTAGTGTAATCTATTGTGTTAAATCAGATAATTGGATTATTTATAAATGAATTTATAATCTAAATTTAATATTTTTTTCTAATTTTATATTAAGACAACATAAAATTTTGTTCACTGCATTTAATATTTATTAACAATATGTTTTTAAAAAATTATATTATCACATTAACTCCTTAAAAACATTTTATGGGGAGACTATAAACTCGAGTCAATCTCAATTTCTTATTGATCATTTTTTTATTCGACCGAGTTTGAATTGTTATTATTACTTATTAATTTTATTTTTTATGTATTTTATTATTTATTTTTAAAATGCTCATTAGTTATTATTATAGAATTAAATTTTTATAAAGCTAATTTATTGTCTTATAAAATTAGATTATAAAATTTTAAAAAAAATAGAAACTGATCTTTAAATATTATTCCTACATTATCCTCTAAAGATATTTGATATTTTTTTCGGGGAAGAGAAATTATAGTTATGAAGAAAAAATAAATAATTCAAATCATTTAAATTAAATATGTATCTTTCATATTAACATTTCGATTATTTATATTAACAATTTTTATATTAAAATATTTGCCCACGGTATGAAAATCATAAGCAGGCCACAGAGACTGAGAAATAGAAACTTGAGTTAAAGAAAGGTAATAGAAAAATAGTTGAGAATAGAGGGTAATTTAGTCTAAAATAAGATAAGGGTGTGTACATACCACCACCCTTCGAAAAAATATTGATTTTCAATTTTTTAAGAGAAACTACAAGTTAAATGTTTTGCCTTGTAGTTTTTTTTATTTTCATAAATCCTATCATTTTTGTTTGAAATTCTTTTGTCGATTCGATTTCAATATATGTATTATTTGAAAAATATATTAATATTTTTAAAATTATATGCGTACGAAATAAACGAGTAATAAACTGTGTCATAAGAATTCATGTTCGATTTTATTTAAATTTTTGATTGAGTTGAAAATTATATCTTATTCTAATATACTTAAATAATCTAAAATATGAGGGTGATAAGATAATCCAATAATAAAAATTTATCTCTTACTTATCAAAAGAATATCTAAAATATTAATTTAAAAAAATGATTCAAAATACTCGCAACTATCAAATAAATATTTTTGTGTTAGTGGTCTGTCAAAAAATAAATTAAAAAATATTTATTAAACATGTCGCCCCTACTAATACTTCATTAGGGGTTTGATTTCGTGTTGGTATTTATAATCATATTTACCAAATTTTAATAACCACCCTCCTAATTCGGTCATTTCTTAACTTTTAAGAGATTAAAATATTTTACATAATCATTAGATTTATTTAAATATAATACATAATCTATCTATTATAAGTTTAATATAGATTATATTTGTTATGAATAAAAATAGAATTTAACATGAGATTAACAAAAGAGAATTTGTATAATATGTCCCAAATTAACGGGGTAGTTTATGAATATGTCAATTTTTATTCAATAATTATAAATATGTCTCATGGTTAACTTTTAACTCATTTTTAACTTATATAAATATAATTAGGATATAAATATTAATATTTATCTATTAAATATGACTAGAATACCCCTAATGTAATAATTAGGTTTTAAAAGATTATGTAAAATATTGGCATCAAATATTTTTATTGTGTGTGTGAACTACCGCCCATTAACTCGGGCTCCTCCTAGAATTATTATGAAGAAAATACAAGAGATTGATTCCTCCGATCCTTTCATAAGTAAAGGCCATTCGACTTCCACCCAAGGCTGCATTGCCATTGACTGCTGAGAAAAAAGGAGTTTGAAACACAAATACACGATTCGAGCTCTTTAACTACATGATGCATTGTAACCTTCCCTTCTGAGAAGAATGTTGTTTGATATTCAGTTGTCTACTTTTACTTGCGTTGCTTGTGTAAAAGGTAAACATTGATGAATTTTGTCTCTAGTGTAAACTTTGAAGCAATTAAGTGAGAGAAGTATCACTTTTAGTACAGAACTGGTATACTTTAAAAAAAAAAAAAGATAGAACTCTTAAATGAATGGGAAGTATGGCTAGTGTTGTATTCTCACAGGGTAAACGATGAATCTTCTGGTACTTATCTGTAGGTATATAACACAAATATAAAAAATATACATGTTTCTTATGTATATTTGTTTACATGATATATGAAAATAATTTGTGTAACTTATAATATATCAAAAATTAATTTATTTTATTCATTTGTTGGGTAGAAAGGTTATATATGTTATTTAAAAATAATAAAGTAGTGAAATAATTATTTTAAAATTGGTAACATTTTGAATTTTAGATATATTTATAAATACAATTATAAATGAAATATATAGTAAATCAATTTTTAAAATGGGACATATTAGAAAAAACACCTTAACAAAAAATCATAACATGATTATGTGTAAAAAAAATTTACAAAATGTATATAAGATTTTGTGCTGGATTTTATGTTAGATTGTGTAACATTTAATTTTTAAATTAGATAAAATTCCACGTTAGATTTAATATGTTATGATTTATTGTAATTCAATCTTGTGATTCTAATGTTAGTAAACCATTTCTCATAAAAAGTTAAGTGTTTTAATGATATTTTTCCGTGTTTTTTTATATAAGGGTGTTATTTATGGAGTGCAATCCAATATTTCATAATGAATATATAAATTTGTTGTTTAATATATACGGTCAGTTTATTTGAGCTTTAGTTAAAAGGAATTGATTGAAAAATCAAAGTTTAAATGGACCCGTATCTATTACATATTTTCTGTATCATTAAATTTTGTGGTTAAATTGTTCAAAGATTATGTATATTATATTGTTAAAAGAAATAATATATAATTAAAAACTATATACAATCTATTTTAATAAATAATTTTCGAATTTTTAAAGTATAAAAAATAACATATATTATAATAATTTAATACTTTATTTAGTAGGCCCAGCCCGTGGATGGGTTTTGTATAAATGTGCGTTGCTGACTTGCTGGTGGCTGGCGCCCTGGGTTTGAGAGTGGAAATTGGAAAAGGACAGCCAAGAAATTCCAAACAAAGGTGCTTTGAGACGAGTTCAAAGTGTTTTATGTCCTCCTCTTCTAATTTTAGTTTGTACCACATCTTATTTTTGAATCAATAATAAGGCGTCTCGAAACCTTTAATGCTTATTTCTCCTCCACCCGCATATAACCTATTTTAATCCGCAAATTTCGTATCGAATTCATTTCGATTTAAGTGGTGCAGTCATGATAGACATACGCCTGTATTGTGAGAGTGTGATGCAATTAATAAACTTAAGTTGCAGTACAGAGTACTGTACTGATATGGGGTAGCCCGTAGCATTCATTACTTTGTGTGAGGATTGACATTAAAATTTATGTGTGTACACTACCTACTAGACTTACCAGCAACTCTGTTATTTACGAGTCGAACCTCATGCCCTGCTAACTTGAGCTCATACTGTTATTTTAAGTTATCAGTTTTTCTAATTTAGGTGTTAGGAGACTGATTTATTAAAAATTTATATTATTTTAACTGCTTCATGCAATATATATTAACCTCGACGAATTATAAGCTTTTTATTTGAAATACGTATGATTTTTCCGTTTGATCGAATTGAATTTATCTTAATCTTTATGCTAAAAAAGTAATCTAGTTTTAAGATAAATTAATAAAAGAAATCTTCAATACAACAAAAAGGAGAGGAAAAAACAAGCTCATTTTGTCGGCCGTATAATAATAAGGGTAATGAGATACAGATAGGCAATGTCCAATGGAATAAAATGATAATGTTCACATGATATTGTCCACAAAATTAATCATCAATCATACACTAACACTCTAACAGGAATGTCACAATCTAATAAATCAAATTATAAATTTAACATGATAAAGTCAAATAAATTCCTTTCAAATTACTAATATTATATCCAGCTTTCAGATGGGAGATGGGAGATGACCCTTCCACGTTACTAGGTTATTGTATCATCTAATTTGAAATTAGTAGGCTTTGTTATAATAATTTATTTACAAATTATGTTAAATTGTGTTTGAGAACATAAATTTCATTTCAAATAATGGATTTCAAACAATAGAATTTGTGTTGTTATTTCAAATTATCAAATTTGTACTAATATTTAAATATCTTGAAATTCAAATAAAATTTAAATCCAAATTATTTGATTAAAACTCTCTATGAGTTAGGGCTATATAAAAGATCATATTCTAAAGTGGATGTAGGCTTAACTAAAGCTCAATGCAGGTTGAACTCTATCCTATGGAATCAAAGTCTCACTACCGTGTTACAAGTCCTTTTTGGCCTAATGCCCCCTCCTCATCTAGATTCAGCTTAAGGCTTTATGAGAGATTGATTGATGGACCTAAGCTAAATTTATAAGATTGAAACTAAACCAAAGCCTCTTTGTGTGTGACAGGGTGTTGTGCTGCCCTTACTCCTCCGATAACCATCCAGCCGAGTTTTGAATAGTATTGACCGACCAAGCAACAGAATGTTGTACGCTAATGGGTGGGCACGGTTTGAGGTAGAAAGTTGAACATATCTTTAATGGATTAGCGGGGGCGCTGGGACTCGTTCGATGGGCACGGTTTGGAGGTAGAGAGCTGAACATATCTTTAATGGATTAATGGATTAGCGGGGAGTGCTGGGACTCGTTCGAGGTCTCTCATAAGTTTCTTACCATTGCTGTTAAGCCTTTCCTACCAGGCGCAGGCGGAAGTAAACTACGAACTCGTAGGTGACGGATTCAATCCACCTCTTCTTCCCAGGCCATTAAAGTCAATATTATTGATATTATTTACTTCATAATGCCCTATTAATAGAAACGACTCCAAATTCCCCCCCCCCCCCCCCCCCCCCTAAAATTCGATAAGTTAAATGGCCACAAAATTCTTGTGCTGTGGAGACTGGAGGGTTAATGTTTCTTTCTTTTACCTTTCCTTCTCGCATATGAATAATTAATATATTAAAAATAAAACTCTATGTAAAATTTTACAAATTTTCTCTGTGATTAAGATTTTACAATTTTGGAAAGATGTAGAATATGGTTCACAAGGACTCGGTGTCGTCTGGACGCCAAAAGCCTTTAGTACCAACAAGGAATTGTTCTTGATGCACTGTTATGGACCAGTGAAGTGAGCGCAAAATTGGACTAAGCTTGTTAATCATTTCCATTGTATCCTGAACTATGACAAATCCACCTGGTCTCAGTATGCGATCCATCTCGACTGCTACATCTATTATGTCGCATCTGAAAATTTAGAACAATGACGATTCGTAAGTACTTAAAAGCATTTTTCCGGAAACTAAAGGTTTATGATCTGCAAGTCAAACTGCAGCTGTAAAAGATACTTGTACATACGATGAAATGAATGCATTGATATTGTGTGCACATAGCTTCTGTGCAATCATTTGTTACCTTTTAGTCAAGTTTCCAAAGAGGAAACTGGCATGCAACATATCAAAAGTTCGAGGGTAGGTACTAAGTGATTCGCACCAATCGTGATATATTCCGATTAGTCCTCTATCGAAGATAACAGAAAGTGTGTCTGGCCCATGAACTGGGATCACATTCATTACCCACAGAGGAAGATTAGCAAGGGCTGCAGCAAATCTGAGTTTAGAAAGCATATATGTCAGACATGTCAACATAACTTTAATATGAAATATTATATAAGCAAAAATAGCATATCCTAACAACAGATTTAAGAGTTTATAATTATTTTACCCTCCATAACCAGCATTCATATCCATAACATTCCTCACATTTGACCAGTTCATAGCAAAGCCTTGTAAATAAACATCTGAGACTAGTGCCGACCAATGCCTCGTGTCCTCGTAAAATAATTCTTCAGCATCTGGTTCATTAGATAAGCTTACTGGTTTACTGCTGAGTCTTTTGGGCCATGCCTCTGGCCATTTGTATGAGCTGCCCTGGTTTGGCAGTGGAAGTGGTGGAAGACAAGTATCTAGAGGTGTGTACCTATATACGTGGACACGTGATAGCGGTAGCATGTTATGATGATAGCAGAAAATATTGTTTTAAATTATATGTCCATCCGTCCCCTTTTATATGTCTATTTTGAAAAGTTTACACAAATCAAGAAAAAAGTTATAATTTTTTTTCCTATATATACCCATAACTGTTGTATTGAAAAATGAGAATACAATTAAGTTTCAAAATACTCAAACCTTGGAAACAATAAATATAGGGATAGTTTTGGAAAATTATACTTAAATTTGTATTGAAAAAAGAGATGGACATATGTATCAAGGAACAAATTTTATTTTCAAAAGAGACATGTAAAAGGGGATGGATGGAGTAATACTTAACAGTTTAATTATATATACCAGGACACCTTCTTCCCCCTATTCTGATCGCACATGGGGGGTTTATTTTCTTTACGACTTTCATAGCAGGAAGAGGAAATAGGCTTCTGGTATATAACAAGTCCGATACCAGTGAAGTAAGATGTTTTAGCAACAACTTTCCAGCAAATTGATTCTGTCAGATTTACCATTGCTGCAATAAGAAAGGTAGTATGACATTAATTTTACAGACAGGACAACGAAGAAGACACACACAACATCAGTGAATGTAGATGATAATTGTGGAACGTGATCTGATTTAATAACTTTCAGGAATAGAAAATATAAAGGATTTTATGAAGACCAAGGTACAAGGAGTACAAACTGTTCCATATGTTCTGATGTTTTTCATCACTACGATAGACTGGTGTGGCAGACCATATAAAGTACCCTCCAGGCCTTAAAACTCTATTAAGTTCCCTTAGAGGTTTCCCACCTGCATTTGTTGATCAATAACATATTAACATTAGACCAGCATAAACGATATAAATGTAAAATAAAATTGAAAAATTTACAGTACCATCGCCATGCCAGTGGACTCTGCATCGTGCACAGTGAATCAAATCATAAACATTATCTGGAAACGTAAGTTGCTGTGTTCCGATGACAGAGAGTATAGCAGGAATCCCCCGCTCCAAAGCAAATTGTATCTGAGCCTCATGTTCATCTTTTGGGGCAAATGACATTGTAATGACATCTTTATCCAGCAAATACCCACCAAAGCTAGCAACGCCACAACCAACATCCATAATAACCCTGGTCCGCTTGCCCCATCCAATTTTTGGTAAAGCCTAGATAATGAGTAATTATAGTCACTACAAGTGTCATGCAGAATAAATACGGAAAGTCGCTAGCTCTAACAGATGGAGTTTAGTCTCTCGTGTTAAAAGTACAAGGTCCATTTAGTGGCTTCTACCAACAAATTTATGGTTTTTTCTATCTGTACTTGAAAGCAAGGGTAGCATAGTATGTCATGAGTGATTTTGGGATCTTTGCTAAGAATAAATTCTTAAATGATAGAACTTGTTTTTGACTGAGATTACTGACTTTTGGTGAAGCATGTCCGTGTTAGAACTTGCTTTGCTTTCTCATAATCAGATCGCTTTACCAATTTACATGAGAAGATTTAAACAACAGGCTTCTGGTGAAGACAAACAGTTCCTATTTTTACTTAAATTTTCGATTGTGGATACTGGCCTAGTTGTGCATGTATTGGTATTTGCAACCGGAATACTCCCTCTATTCCTTTTAACAGGGCACTGCACAGAAATCAAGGTCTAAATAAATATAGTTCTACTCAATATTTTTTAGTAATTCTTTTTCTGAATAAAAGGATTTTAAATATACTTTTATTCAAAAAAAGAATTATTAAAAAATATTTAATAGAACTCTTTTTATTAAGACTTAGAGTTTCGTGCAATGCCCTATAAAAAGGACCAGAGGAAGTATAACACTACCTTGTCTAAATCCGCTCATGACACATTAATAATGTGCTCAGATTAAGGCAAACTCAAACTAGATGAGGTATATTATATTTGCATCTACATTTAAGTTAAATATATTGAAAAATTATATATCATTTACACTAGTATATACTTTTTATATAATAGTATCTAAAAATACTTTAGACTTGTCATGAAACAAGTCAAGCATGGCGATAAAACGCTACAAATTCAAAACAGAGGAAGCATACTCTCAACATTCTAACTTAGTGTTGGCTTAAAGTAGAATTCTAGCATACTCTCGATAATTATAATCATGCCTGTGCATCCCGCATAGATCATAATACACCATACTGCTATCCCTAGTCATGCCTAGGTTTTTTGTAAATTTGACCCGTTCAAAGAAATGCATATGGAACCTGAACACTATATGTCCTCTTGATAACTTTGTCCAACTTGACATGCATAAACGTATAAAAGTAGATTTAACACATGTACTATCTTTGAAATGGAACTCACAAACACTACCTTCTCAATAAAATCTACATAGTGCATTACTCCATCCTTGAACTGAGTTCCACCTCCAGGAAAGACAAGATAATCACCAGATTTTTTCACCCAGTTTTGGTCCTTTTTGTATTCAACAAGCTTAGAGTGCGGAACATTATCAAACCACACCTGTTAGACAACCATTTCGAAGACACAATTAGTAAACAACTTAAACGACATAGCTGGCCCAAAAATTTCTTAATAAAAGGCCTTTACTATGAACCGATAATAAATCACTATTTTGACTGTGAACAAAGCAAGAAGCATACAAAACACAACATTAGTTTGCAATAATAGGATATGCATACACCATACAGATTACAGACTGGCAATATTGGCATTTTAAGGCTTAATCTAGAAACCAATAGACAAGTTGAAACAAGGCAGGCCCACTATATTTGAGCATGGTAAATGTACTAAATTTAGTAGTCACAATTACAAAAAAACAAAACTACAATTCCAATCATAATGCACCTAATGCAATGGCCAGGTTAATCAAGTCCAAATGAGAGACAGAGAACTATCTGAATCTGAACACCAATTCCAGAACAGTAGTAAATAACATAGAAACAAGTACTCATTTGTTTCTACAAAGCACATATGTACACAATCCACTAATTAGCATCATATAACATGAACCAAAATCCAATAACTATGAAACAACAATCAAACAAGACACAAATCTTACCAAACCATCAATCTTATCTCACCATATCCCTACTCTGAGGCCACTGCACCGACACTCTATACCGCGGCGGAAGCGGAACCAAACACCTCGTCTTCCTCTCCGGGCAATGCCTCTCCCTGTGTTCCATCCTCTTCCTCGACTTCAATGCTTTGATCGCCTTGATGTTATCCAAACAAGGTATATAATCCACTGCATACACTCCATCACAACTTGTCCACTTGACATCCATCACTTCATTCCCACTGCTCTGTCGCGAAGCCTCCTCCTTCTCGGGCTGAGGCTCCTCGATCAACGGCGGAGAAGTTGAGAGTTGGACGAGAGATGAGGAAGTGAGATCGGGGACGGTTGTGAGAGGAGATGAGTTTGCATTGAAGAAGATGAGGAGAGAGAAGATGAAAAGGATGATCAAGAGAGAGAGAATGAATGGGTATTTTCTGTCTCTTATTAGAGTTTCTACTGTGATTCTCATCTTCTGCTGCTCTCCTTTTTGTGTCAAGCTTTTTCAAGAATGACGATGGTGAAAATTCTCTAGACACAGTTTGCAAGTATCATGTATTACTACTGGGACTCTGGGAACACGTGTGGGTCCGGACATCGGTGCCTCGGGTTCTGTGAGGTTAGTTTAATCAATGTGTTGATTCATGTTTACCCTGTCAGATTCACACGTATACTATTATATCTATTAATCAAAAATATTATATATATTATAATAACTCGAATTTAAACCTTTGTGAATTATGATATATTTTTTTATATGATGCAAACAGAGAATTTGGATACAAATCTTATTGAATACAATAATATAATATACATGACACGTCATAAAAATAATTGATTTTTACATGATTATTTATATAAATTTATTTTTTGTGTTAGTAGAGATTTAGATTTTAAATCTTGCAAACTAAATTTAGAATAAAATATTATTAATACATGATATTCTTTCAAATATAAAAAATTATAAAAGAAAAATTAAGCTATTATTAAATTTTGATGTAACATCGTACATTTATACATTCAAATCAAAATCGATTCGTATTTACAATTTTATTTTAGATTTTGAAAATGATTCTTGATCTTCATACATGAATATTCTAATTTGACACTACAATCTATACTGTGTTAAAAAAGCACAGGAAAATTAAAAATTTGATAATCGGTCGTACTTGATCAGTATTTGGGCCGATAGTTATTATTGTGCCTAATTTTTAAACACTAATTTCTTAATTAAAACGTTAATCTCCTAATTAAAATAAAGCACACATTAATATCCTAAATAAATACATCTCTAATATAATATAACAAGTGTACTTTTATATTAAAAAAACTGTACATCTCTGTCTTGAGCCGCCGCTCCTAATATTTTTTGAGGAACTTTCATCGATTTTCACCGGTGAAAAACCAATCTTTTTTTACTCTTTCCTTTTTATTGATTAATCTCTTATTTTCCTTCAATAAACTCCTATTTTTTTTGGGTTTTGTTAGTCTATAGTTTGGTTTTGTTTTGGCGTTCTTAATGTCCGAGTTTATGTTAATATTATATGTTCTTTTATTTTATATAAATTTATTTAATTTAATATAAATGTGTTATAATTTAGACCCGTATTATAATAAATATATAATTGAGCCTAAAAATTAAAATTTTAGTTAATATATATGTATATAAAGTGCCTTATCATAGTTATAATAAGTAAAATTATATATAATACATGTATATTTTTTAAGTTCGACTCAGTGCCAACCGACTAAATTTTTTAATATTTACGTTGTAATAATACAGTATAGATATACATATATAGTATCTTGTTCTCTAATCCAATATATGAATTTTATAGTCAAATATAATAAATAAAATCTATGTAATATACTTTATATACTATCAACATTCAACAAAGCTACTTAAATCAACAATACTTTTTCAAAATTTGAAAACTAAATGATAAAAAAATACTAAATTAATATTACTTTTTCAAATTATCCTAAATGCAAATTAATAACAAAGATACTAATTCAACAATACTTTTCAAAATTTTCTAAAACAGGAGATTTCAAATAATAATATCGTCACATTACACATAACAATTAACAAACCATGGATAAATGGGGAAAAAAAACTTGCAATTATTACAAAAAATCACAAAAAGTTTGAAACTTTTACGTTGGATTGCCCCCCACTCTCACATTTGATTATAGAGTTTACAGAAAAAAAGAAGAAGCGTGGAGTTTTTTAACTCGGAAAAAACCACTAACCACCATTTGGCCTTTATTTTTTTCATTTTATTTAAATTTTTATATTATACAAGAAAATTAATTTACCTTTCAAATCATAAAAAAAAACTCTTTTGGATCCAAGCGTTTCTGGGTGTGTCCGGTTGGAGTGATCTTGTTGTTAGTCTATACCCCATTTGTTGTTTCTTGGATCTATCGGCCTCTTCATTCTTGTAAGCCTTGTGTATATGTGTGTGTGATTTTTCGCAAGATTTTGCATTTTGTTATTGGTGTTTTTAGTAATTATCTGTCTGATTTTGGATCTATACAGTTATGATATACGTGTATGTATATCTGATCTTTTGTTAGTTGTAAGTGATGTGAATTATGCTATTTAAATTTATGATTTTTTTTTAAATTTTGCAGTAGTGTTAACTTTTGAGGTAGAATAGAGTGGAATTTAACAGGGTTATGAGATTATACTTACGGTGTTGGTTTTGGGGAGGATTATGCTATTCAGTTGTAACTAACGGTTCTTTAAGGTAGATTGAGAGGTGGAAGCTCCACATTTGAGTAACTATGGTAAACTAAGAGGAAATGATATTGTCGTCCCTAATTACGTGTATTTATCCAATTATCCATATGGACATGCATTATGATATTGAATCATACACATAATTTCTGCTGCCAACAACTCATGTTTCACCTTTAAGCTAACACCGAGTAAATTCACTTGACATATAACTTATAAGTTCATGTAGAACTATTATGTTTGTTAGCTAGCCTTCTAATTGCGGAATTGAGCAATATTGTATGATAGTCCGGGGTTGGGCTCTGATGCATGTTGTGAAGCAACACATTCTTCAATAATTTCCGCCCTTTGAAATTCTGCCTCCCTTTGAGTTGCAGTCTTAGAGTTTCATTCTCCGGCATTTCTATCAAGTTCAGTGTCAATACAATTGCACTTATTTTAAAAGATATTTCCTACCAATTATCAAATCTAGGGATTCCATATTTTTTAGTTACCCCTAAGATGCACTGTGACAACAACTAGTATGTTCAATGTATTGAAAGCCAAGTGACATACATATCTTAGCTTAAGCATGCATCTCTGGTTCTTTGCGGTAACTCTGGTGTTGGTTGGCAGCTTGGCGCTCAAACTCTTCTATATGGAATACTGAGTGAACCAGAGAACCTACTCTCAATGGACGATACTTTATTATCATGGACATAAAATTTTGTAAATTTGGAGAATAGCTTCTGGCTGTATTTTGACAAGATTTTTGATTGCCTTATGGCTGCAAATGAAGATAAGCTTAATCATTTACCTCAAATTCTCACCATATGAGATGCCGATTACTGTACTTATTCACTGTGATACGAGCTCTCATAAGAATGTCCTCAAGGATCCCCGGAGTTTTTAATACAGTTAAGTAGAGAGTGTAAAGTCAATAAAATTAGAAAGAGATATCACAGAGATGATAAACTGCAGACGAAGATTGTTGAGAGAAAGTGTTTGGCGGTCCTCTTAGTTAAGTACCCTTTTATGTATTAATCAAAGCACATTAAGAAGCAGTTGCATCGTTTCTATTTGGATACACTTCCTTCTAATCTAATTCAATACATTTATTCATATGCGAGACCTTGAAATAAGATTGATAACTGTGCCAAGACCAATAGACAGCCCCTGACACAGTGCACTACAACACTGCTGTAAGAATTCCCTCTCAGCTGCTACTTGACAATCTTTGTCATTTGGGAGAGGAATAGTAATGATCTTTACTTATACAATGCCTCAAAAGTCGTCATATTAATGGCGCTATGAGAAACTAGAACATTACTACAAATTCAAGTAAAATACTAACAGGCTGTTGGGCATCTTGGACCTCGAATTCTTACAGACTTCTCTACTAAATTTTTGTAAAGAATTAATTGAAATGTAGAACATCCACTTTTTCACCTTGAAGAAGTAGATTCTGAAATTTATACTTGAAAGTTAGATAACCTCTGTGTACATAGAACATGATCTTAAAACTTGATATACTGATCAAGCTACCTTCCTGTTAGTTGGTGAACTTCTGTGGCTCTACTTGTACTTGTATCTTTTAGAACATTGTTTATTGAGTATTGACCACTTTAAGGGTGCTAAGAGTTTTAAGTTGATTCCAGGTGTTGGGAATATTTAACTAACTAGTTTTGATTACACTGTTCTTGCAGCTTTTAGTATAATCACTCATCATTGCTGCAAGTCCTGTCTAGTTGATCTACAAGCTAGGCCACACAAAAGGTAGTTGATCTGCTGACATATTGGGTGTCATGAATCCTAGGATGAATTGTTGCCTTGCCTGATGGTGTAAATTTCTGTAAAGATGACATTCAGTAGATTTGCAGATAGTGTTTCTGCTGCTGTAAGTAGATTGTCAGCCACAAAGTCTGCTACTGCTTCATATTTTTCACCTGGATTGCCTCCGCTGGCTGGTTCTCCACGTGGTTCTGGTTTCTCTAGATCTGGGAAAAAGAAGTTCTTGAGACTCTCCTCATCCCTGCAAGATTTCTCTGAATATAGCCAACTTGATCCAGAAGATGGAAATCTTGATTCTGGAACTGATAGAAGTTCAATCAATACTAAGCCTCTTTCTTCTTCACAGAGAGAAGATGGCGGGGCAAGTTTTTCCAAGGAGAAGCCATTGCCAGGAACTCCTTCTACCCGAAAGAAGTGGGTTCGAGTGATCTTGATCCTTTTGTGCTTAATATTCTTTGCATTCCTTTTGTTTATGGTACAATTCTTTTATTTTAAATGGTCTACAGCATCACCCAAGTACTATGTTATACTTGATTGTGGTAGCACAGGGACACGGGCTTTTTTATATAAGGCATCTGCAAATCACAAAAAAGCTGGTAACCTCCCAATTTTGTTGAGTTCCCTTCCAGAAGACCTTCCAAGTAAACCTGATTCTCAGAGTGGGCGGGCTTACAATCGAATAGAGACTGAACCTGGGTTTGATAAACTGGTGCATAATGTGTCAGGCTTGAGGGGAGCAATAAAACCGCTACTTAAATGGGCAGAGAAACAAATCCCTAGGCATGCACATAAGACTACCTCTCTATTCCTTTATGCCACAGCAGGCGTGCGCAGGCTACCGAACGCTGACTCAGCGTGGCTTCTTAATAATGCTTGGTTCATTATGAAGAATTCATCTTTCTTGTGCCGTAGGGAGTGGGTGAAAATTATCAGCGGTATGGAGGAAGCATATTATGGATGGATAGCTCTAAATTTTCACAAAGGGGTGTTGGGGGCTATACCTAAAAAGGAAACATTTGGAGCCCTTGACTTGGGTGGTTCCTCGTTGCAGGTTACATTTGAAAGCGAGCAACATTTCCATAATGAGACTAGTTTACAACTAAGCATCGGTCCTGTCAACCATTATCTAAATGCCTATTCATTATCAGGCTATGGCCTGAATGATGCTTTTGAAAAATCTGTGGTTCATTTACTTAAGAGGATTCCAAAAATTAGTTCTGCAGATCTTGCCAGTGGGAAGATTGTTATCAAACATCCATGCTTGCATTCCGGGTACAAAGAAAAGTACAGTTGCTCTCAGTGCACCTCTGCTTTCCAGAATGATGGTAGTCCCACAATTGAAGGGAAAAAAATTGGTAAAACCGGAAAACCAGGAGTATCTGTACAACTTGTTGGTGCTCCAAAATGGGAAGAGTGCAGTCAACTTGGAAAAATTGCTGTGAATCTGTCTGAATGGTCTGATCAGAGTCCGGGAATTGATTGTGAGATGCGTCCTTGTGCTCTTCCAGAAAATTTGCCACGTCCTCATGGCCAGTTCTATGGGATCTCTGGCTTTTTTGTTGTGTATCGGTTTTTTAATTTGACTTCTGATGCTGCACTTGATGATGTTTTAGAGAGAGGCCGGGACTTTTGTGAAAAACCTTGGAACACTGCAAAGAATAGTGTTGCACCTCAGCCCTATATAGAACAGTATTGCTTCAGGGCACCTTACATTGTTTTTCTTTTGAGAGAAGGCTTGCATATAACAGATAGCAATGTAATCATTGGTTCTGGAAGTATTACCTGGACACTTGGGGTTGCTCTTATGGAAGCTGGAAAGGCATTTACGACCAGAATAGACTTTCAGAGTTATGAAGTTCTGCGGAGGAAGATTGATCCAGCAATCTTTTTTGCCATCCTGTTCGCTTCTTTTTCCATCTTAATTTGTGCCTGGTTGTGTGTGGGCAATTGGATTGTAAGATTTTTCCGCAGGTCATATCTCCCCATATTTAGGCATAACAATAGCTCAAGCACTTCTATACTCAATATTTCAGCTCCTTTTCGGTTTCAACGATGGAGTGCTTTGAATTCAGGTAATATTCTGCAGTATTTTCAATCTCTACAAAAATGTGAATATTGGAAAGTGTAGTCTTGTGTAAACAATTTTAGGACAAGATCGTTCTTCTGGCAGTTTGTAGATGGCAGAAGTACAGATTAGAGGGTCTTTTTTTTTAATACCATTGCATGCATTTTGCAAAAAAACAGATAATCTGGATGCCGTGCAGTATTAATGCAGACCGTACTGGCAACATAAGCACATACGTCAATCATACATAACATTAAATTTTCTTGTAAGACAAATTTTTTGCAAGTAGCAAAGGGAATACGTAATGTAAACAATTGATAAAAGAAAAGTTCTGAAAAGAGAGGTCTGTCAGGTGAAAGGCTAACAAATCCCAATCTATTAAGAGGCAATGAGAAGGCAAGGAAGCTAACTTCTTGCTTGTATTCCAGATAATGTTTTCTCAAGTGCAAGTTCTCATCTTTGTGATGCTTATTATTGATGGTCTTTATTAATTATGTTTCTCTTCATGTTGAAGAAATTAGTCCATAAGAAAACTCTAGCTTTGCCAAGATATATTAATGTAGGTAGAATTGCTTTTCTCAATACTCGGTGTACATGTTAAAACATTTGATTTCGAAGAATCAGAACTTAATAAGCAATGCATTACCTAAGCATTTCGTCCGAAGATATACTTCACCAGTTAGGGGTGGTATGTACAATGAGAGCGATCACATAGATGATATCGATTGCTAGAACACATGGTCACTTATGAACATATGGTAATTAAGAGTATGCCCTTTCATACTTGTCGGAGATTGTACACTTATGACTCCCTCATTTTTTTTGTTTAGTTTATCATTCATATTACACACGTTTCGGTTATTAGTTAAAGCTACGATAAAGAAACCATGTTTAATTATGTATCCTTCTCTTTCGATATATGCTTAATGCATTCTTATAAAATATATATTGTTTGATACTACAGTATCATAATTTGACCATGTCGGGCTTTGTTAAATTTAGGGGATGGAAGAGTTAAAATGCCTCTAAGTCCAGTTGCAAGCGGCCAATATAGGCCATTTGGATCCCCACATGACTTTGGTGGCGGTATCGAGCTCACCGAATCTTCCTTGTACTCATCCTCGAGCAGTGTTTCACATAGTTATTCTTCAGATAGCTTGGGCCAGATGCAATTTGACAGTGGTAGCATGGGTTCCTTTTGGTCACCTCACAGAAGTCAGATGCGTCTCCAAAGTAGGAGGTCACAATCACGGGAAGACCTTAGTTCCTCACTCTCTGAGGCTCATTTAGGAAAGACGTAGAAATAGCTTTAATTGCATCCAATATATTTCAGCTTGAGCCCGATCATAATCCAACCCAGATCTAAAGACCTTGTACATTGAATATATAGTGCATCTTCATCCTTGCCAGACAGTTTTACTTCTCAGATTAATTTGTGACAATATTCCTGGTCTAGAGGGTAGGCCAAAGATGAGAAGTTTTTTGAAAGCTAAGACAAGAAAATGTGAAAATGACGTAGGAGAAAATATGTTATGGGAAGACACCAAGGAAGGTGGTGGACTTGTTCAGCTTAATTTAGTTTGGTACCGGGTTTCAAGATGGCTGTATAAGCCCCCAGAATGTTGCTACATGGAGAGCTCAGTTTTTAGTTTTTTTTTCAACTCCATTGTATCTAGTTAGAGGGAAGAACAGCTGACTAGCTGTTGTCACAACCTTAGACTCTCTCATTAGGGTTGAAGCTAAAATTGTGCCTGCTGCTTTTGGCAGAGCTGTATATCGTTCAAACCTGACTGCAATGAGATCAAAGCTTACACCCTCCGCCAAGAACCCAAATTGATGACAGTGCCCCAGAAATTTTGATGCAGTAACGTGATTTATTTTACTTTTTAAAATGATAGGTAACAGTATAAATATCTCTTCATAAAAGAGTTTATATGATGTACGATTGAATCAAGGGGATTGAACAAGGGGGCTACAAAAACATCGCCTTTGGAATGATATATGGAATAGATTGTAAATATTTATACTGAAGAAACAAAGATCGAACAACTAGACTATGCAAGAAAGTAATATAGGAATATTTTCCGGAAGTTAAACAAATTTGATGCAAGCCCACAAAAGCGCACTCTTCCCAGAGCCACTTGTAAAACAGAACAGCAGTTCTCTACTGCATGATTTGCATCCACTTTTTGCTCCCTTTAAACAAACAGTTTCTGGTTTGAAATTTTCCGCTCTTGTGTTTGTGCCAGGTTCGAACACAAACTTTTTACTTAATACTTATTACACACATTTATACATGATTCGTGAGGGCACAAACAAGTATATACGTGAGGGTGTCGGAAATCGGGTATCTCATTTACCAGATTCAGGACATGATCTAGTATGTTGTTTTTATTTATTGGGTTAATACAATTATTATTTAACAGATAAAAAAAAGATTTAAATACCTTAAGTATAAAAAAGAGGGAGAGGGAGGTTCCTCATTTCCCCTAGTCAAAAACTTAGAAGTGAAGATATATACAATCACACATAAAAAAGAGGGAGGGAGAGACTTCTTTGTGTAAGAACCGATGCAGAAAGAGAGAAGAAACTTTTACAAGCATCAACATACAGTGCCCATGGTTGGCGGGTTTCAGCCTTCAGCATCAATGTTTAATGTGGGATTGATTCCGATTTGATGACACATCGAACATAGGGGTGATGCACCAGCTTCCCTAATAGTTTCTGTTGTATTTCGGAAGACATGAAACTAATGATACAGTAGAGCTAGTATAGCTATTCTATGACGTTTGCCACAGTGCCAAATGCAGAGGTGGTATAGTTCGAGGTCTACCCCAGTGCAAGATTAAGCCGCGCATAAATGCATAATAAATCACTGCCCGATGTGCGTACCGCCTTGCACACGTGTTTCGACATATATATATATATATATATATATATATATATATATATATATATTATATATATATATATATCCTAACTATAATTGGATCATAACATGAATTTGACAATATGAACACATGAACACATTGTTGCATACATATGCACAATTTTATCTAACCATTAGATTGTAAATTTTTTGATACAACAGTTGTCAGATCTGTGTAATAACTATAGGTCAAAGTCATATGACTTTGCATTAACATTATCATTAGCAAAGAGCCAACTAAATATCCGTGTTGTCAAGGTTGACTTCCGCCATGATGGTTTGATTTCTGCATTGCAAACCCTATTATAGTCATGCTTTAGATGAGGAGCGGCTATTCTTTCCTGAAGAAGACAGTAAATTTTTCAACTAGCAATTCTCACTAAAAATTGGTTCACATTTACAAGTACGAAAAATAAATACCTTAAAGACTTCATATGGACAGATATTAGAATTATTGCAACCCTGTTTGACACAACAAGAAGAAGAGGGTCAAATGGTAAAAGTAATGATCTAACACAGGGTTACACACAAAATGCCATGAAAGTGACGCTACATGAAAACGAACCATGTGAAGGGCAAAATATCCTAACTTTTAGACAGACACTGAACATGCAACAGCAAATTCTGCTAAACTAAAACAAATAGATACACCTAAGCAAACAAACAAAAAAGAACGTCTAGGTTTGAGGGTTGTAAGTTGTAACCAGCAGGCATGTATATTTTCAAGACTGAAGTTAAAATACAGACAATATTCATACTATCAGACAAAGAAAGGCTCTAGGCAAAGGACTCTATATAATTAAAAAAATCTTACGGGAACAGGAACTGGATGTTCGTTGTGCAGTACTTGCACAAAGTATTTGCTGGAGTTATTAACAGAACAGCTGTACAAAATCAGCATGTTATTCCCACCAAATGGTGTCACAACACTGCCTTTCCACTTTCTTGCTTGAGGAGGTTTTGGAGGGAGTTGCAAGGGTTGTTCTCTTTGTATCGATTCAAACTCTGAAATGTTCAGGAAATGAATCTATTAATGGCAGAAAATACCGTAAGTGTTTAGGAGATGTATAATCTATTATTCACAAAAGCTAGAACATAGATTGATAATAATTAAAGGCCGATACAAAAAGTAATAGCACTGACCAGATCCTTCTAGAAAAAGTCCAATCAAACATGAGAATGGAAGTAGAGTCTCTGCATGAGCAAAACGAAGCCTTGCTTTTTCATAACTTCCAGGAGCATGTTGTTCTATATGAAGAAAGGCAATTATTACAGCCAATTATAAGTTTCTTGTGCACAGAAGCCCAAGTTAATAATACAAGTTTAGAACTACAGAAAAAGAGAAAGCAGTTAACGACAGATTGAAAAGCTAACACAATCACTTCCAATATAACTACACTGCAATGAGTAAGAGAAGAGTTGCTTTGTCAAATGGATAAAAAGGATGTCTCAGATCAATTTTCCTATGCTGGCACCTAGGCCAAAAGAATGAACTGGAGCCAGGGTATATAAGATTACCATCTTTGGCCTTGATAGCCAGCTCCATGGACTCGATGACATCTTTAAGTAAAGGCACTCCCATTCGGTAATTCAATGCATTACCATAACCCTTCAACATGAACAACTCCACATCGTCTGTCCACTCCAACAAAGCAACCTAATGTGTATATATATATATAATCAAATCAATTGAGCATGCAAAATAAAAAAGAAGACAACATGTCACAACAACAACGTGGCCACCATATCATTGGAAAAACAAGCATGTCCAGATCAATTATAAAAGTTCAGATAAAAAACTACTACAAGAGCCATAACGTATTGAACTTATAACGCAGTACCTCAGAAGGGCTGAACATTGCACAAGCTTGATCAGATATATTCAACAGAGCTGCTTCCTTCAAGAATAGGGCCAATATATCAGGAAAGATACATTTTTAGTTTCCAAATAAGTGTTAGAAAATATGTCCATGAAGTACATAAATGGATAGTAGTAACCTGTTTGCACAGAAACCAGAGCAAAGATGTATCCTCTCTTGTAAATTTTAGCCCGTTACGGTTCACTAATGCATTAGTGATTTCATCTAGGATAGGCCACTTAAGCTTATCAACAGCTGGTTCCTGACTTTTCCTAAAAGCCTGCATCCGTTGGTAAGAGGTCTTCAAAGGTTCCCAACTATACAGTATTAAATCAGCAAAAAGTGCGCGCGCACACACACACACACACATCGCTTCCGGTTCAGTCAGTGCATGAAACAATTGTTTGGAGCTTACTGGCAGAAACGAATTAATTTAGATAGTCCTTTGTGGCATTGTATGTATGTATTTGAGAGGTTTTATATTTAGTTGTTCCTAAATATTTTGACAAATGTCCAATATTTAATGAATTAATTACGTTAGAGATTCCATACAGATCCAAATCCTGAGTGTGCAATTTCAGTGTAATAAAGAAACAGTTAACCCTGGAAGCTGAATTATGCACAATCAGTTGCAAGCTTAAGTAGTTAAAGTGATTAGACAAGTGATGCTTTGGCATGGCATCCCCTTCCATAATCTGCCTTTTTTCAAAAAACAATGGTAACATAGTTTTCATATATACTAAGATGAGTATTGACTATAGGCCTAAAGGATATGAAGTCTAACATAGACACTACTCAACTGAGACAAGCTAGAAAAAAACTAATCGGCTGCCAGAAATATATTCTGCAAAATTACCCTTTTTTTTAAGTTTAATGAGTTGTGAACATCACACATACCTATTAATTAGAAAATTGGGCTGATATCTGGAATTTGATTTAGGAATCAGGTAGACCAGATAATCGGCTAGTCACTTAGAGTCAACAATAATTGCCTTAAAATTCGATCAATAAAGTAAACAAGAACCCAACATACTCAATCAGTGCAATTTGAAGACAAGCGACAATTGCACAGCATGCATATCTGTGTATGAAGGAAAAATCAAGAGATCAAAGTACAATACTTAAATATACCTTGTAGTTCTGACAACAATCATGAAATCTCAACACTGTATCACTTGCACGACTTTCACTGCTAACCGCAAAAGCTCGATGATGTCCTGATCCAAGATCTCCACTACCACTAAAAAGCCCCATGCCAAATGCCACAGCACTGGCTGACGCTCGAGGAATCTATTCATTTGTTAAGAAAAATATTAATAAAATTACCGAGTTTAGTAACAACAAAAATAAATAAAAAGTTAGATGAAACAACTAGATTCAGGAAAATTCTTCAAATGTGAAACATGTTACTGTAAAGCACCATGGAATCTTTATAATTATCTTTACACATTGACAAAACAAAAATACAATTACCCAACCTGAGTTGCCTTTACTGTATATGCATCATGATGGTATTCATCGTTAAAAAGTGCTGGAAATAGTTCTCTTGTTCTAATCCCAAGATTATACAATTCTTTTTCGCCTTCACTAATTAATTCTCCACCTTTGAGCTTCCCCTTCCAAGGAGATCTCCACCCCCTTATCCAGGAAGGAACTTTCTGCAAAGACAGATTGCTTTCTTTTGCAGCTTGTACAAGGGTTTCCATGTTAACAGATAAAGCTTCTAATGCTTTCATCTTTTTCTTGGTAGGAGCACGAGTTCCATGCCTTGCCTGTGAAATAGAATGCTTATTTGAAGACAAAATTTTATAAAATCATTTACTTTGTGCATGTAATAGCATTAAAAAAATGAAAAAAACAAAATAAATATTATCAACATAGTAGAGTATGTGTAGAAATAAACATATTAACAACCAGAACCTTTTTCGGTAAAGTGTGTTTGGTATGGGATTTGACATGGTAAAGAACACTAGATTACTGAAGTTTCAAGGTTATATTAAGTGACGTATATGACAGACAATCTACAAATGTGGAAGTGGAGCCAAAACTAAGGATTCAGGTAAATTTTCATTTAAGCACAAAGATTAAATAAACAAATGCATCTGCACTATTACCATTCTTAAGGACTCAGGGAGGACTTCATAAAACCCAAGCTTTAGAATTTATCTCTGAAGAAAAAAATACTGGCATCATTCATCAATGTCCAATGAACCACTAACTACACTTTCCTCTTATGCAGATGGTTGTAAATATTTGAATTAATCATGTTGCCTTACCCCCTGAGCTGCTGTTACATCATTGCTGTGCTTAATCATGTGAGATAGAAAGTGGTATTAGTGACCACGTTTCACTCAAGAACCAAACATACAACTGTTAATGAGATAAGGACAAGGAAACTGTGTTTTTCAGGTGTAAATTGCAAAGTGGTGGCTGGATTTTCAAATTCGCAATTTTGGTGGCTAGATAATATTTCCACCTTTATAAAAAGTGGCTAATCACCAAAAAATGGTGGCCACATGTTTCTTTACTCTTTCAAAAGAGTGACCGCAAGCCACCTTTTTGAAAGATGAAAACAATGTCTGGCCACCAAATGCTACACTAGGTAAAGTCCGGCCACCAATTTGCAATTTAATTGTTTTCTGGCCTAAAGATGGGTATCAGAACAATTTTTATAAGATATAAAAAAGAGAACAAGAAATTTCTACAAAACCCTTATGATTGCTTGGTTTTCTGCTCACTTCATTTGACACATACTGATTTCTTGATAAGAAGATGGTAAGCATATTTTTTTATTATTCTTTTCAATTTCACCCAGCAAACTGAAGGACTGACAGACCCACTGTTCTTTTTCTCTTCTTTCTTTGAATTTGATCTACACTTTTTTTTTCATTTTCAGTTATGTTCTGGACAAAATATAACTATAAACTTCTATATAGGACAACCACCAAGAAACAAGATTATGTGCCAGGTAATTTGTCTTAAGCGTAAAATTACCAAAAAAGAAAAAGAAAAAATCAAAACAATTAAGAGGAATGGAGGGAGTATTCATGACATCAGTTATAGCCCCCATTAGCACGCCCACGAGAACAATCATGAGTTAAAATAATATTCTTCTTATATTGATATTGATAACCTGCTTCTACACACTTCAAGGTGATTATAATTTTATGAAAGCAGCTGCACTTCTTTCTCCAAATGATTCTTATACCACCTAAATTAGTAAGGGGAAAAAATCTGCAATCAAAATTGAAATCAGGATTGTATATGAACAGTACCAGGAGATTCAAATGGATCGGAGTACATTGTTCTGGGATTTCAGACGGTACAAATGACTTATCCGCAATGTCTCTCACAACATCATATCTGCAGAAAAAACAAATTGTGGGTGAAACAAGTATGTTACTCCAGCTCAGTTGAGTGCTCTTATTTAACATTATATTTCCTCTCATAGGTCATAAAAGCCCACACACAAGAAAACGTTTTATACTTTATTATACACAAATCCTTTAAATTTAAACTAGAATTCAAACCCACTAATTTTGGGAGGAATGCTCCATTCTTCTACACCATAGTTTTTCCTACAAACTTCATTCATAGAAATTTTACTCCCTCATGTTTGTTCACTATTGTTCTCTACATCCTTTCTTCCTTAAATTTTATTAACAATTATTTCAATCAATTCCTTCCCCATTACATACTCTCTAAGTGGACACAACCTCAGCATTTGACATTCGACATGTTAAAACTTTCTTTCATAGACGCAATTATTGGGCATGGTGAGAATAGTTAGTTTCAATGTTTCAATTTTTAAATTCCCTAGTTAATATAATAATCTTAGGTCACCCTTGCCAAAATAGAGTTGAGCAACACACTTTCACCCATTCCAAAAATTAGGGCACAGTTACTTAAGTTATTCCAATTAAGGGTTCTTTCTCATATATACATACTCATATTCTACTGCAAACCATTTAATCCTACATACAAAATTCATAACACAGCTACAATTATCTGTGACAGTACTAGAAATCCCGAGGAGGCTCGGTAACACAAATTGGTAAAACAATGATCACCTCACACACACACACATACACCTGTATGGCCAAATTAGAGGGGCAATCAGAGAAGCTGAAGCATATATTAAAGTTGCACAGAGAGAGAGAGATGACCTAGTTACAGTTGATAAATGATGGCGAACATCGAAACTCTGTTCTTTTTTAGCGTTCGAAGAATGTAGGACGCTGCATAACAATACAAGTAGCGCAAAAGCAGGTGCAATCTTATTATTATTATTATTCATATTGTGTCAACTCATCCACTATGGTGGTGAGATTGAGACCAAGAGAATTATATAGACACGGGTGGGGTGTGTATGTATATGTATATGTATAGTGCGTCAAGTTTAAGTATGTATGAGGAGCTTTGTTTTGAATGGGAATATGGGGTGATGGTGATGCTGTCTGTTTAATGGGAGATTGACACGTTTCCTTATTCCTCAAGCTTCAGATTCAACAACATGACTCGTTCTATTTTTAAGTTTTTTTTTTATTTTTAATAATAATTAATTAATCAGATTTTTTCATATATATAATATTGAAATAAAATCAAATATATTAAAGATGTTAAATCATTTAAAACTTAATTCAAATTTTACATGAATTGTTTTTTTTAATAACGTTCTATTTATGTTAAAAAAGATTAAATACACCGCAAATCCCGTCATCAATTTAAAGATGTTCGGGGTTTATTTGATTCGGTTTCACCTATAATAATTTTATATGTCAGTTTAATTCGGTTTATATAATTTGTTATAACATATAAATTTGTTATAACATAAAATATGTCAGTTTAAAAGAATATATCTAATTTGTTAGTGGGTTAAAGCCTGTTAGCTAAATTATACGTGTTGTATATTTGATATATATGTGTCATTTTTTAGATGATATTTAAAAATTAACGTACTCTAACATTCTTATGTATAATTTTATGATTATTATTATAGATAATATTATTGGAGTGAAAGTGTTTTCCTATAATTAAAATTTTACATAATAATTATAAAATATTATTTTAGCTAACAATTTTACATATCACTCTTGGAGATGCTTTTATAACATATAAATTTAAAATTATGGGACATGAAAATACTTAGATATTCAGTCTGTTTGGCAAACTCAACTTATAGCTTATTTTGATTTTAAGCTGAAAAATGTCTGTTTGTGTAATAAGTCAGAAACTGACTTAAATTCAGAAATAAATCAGAAACTGACTTAAAGCTAGAAGCAAATATTATGTACTTTTTTCAGTGTTTTTTTTTATATTTTGATAAAAATTATCCATATGTCATAAATGACTCATAAATCATTTTTATTTTTATTACTATATTTTTTAAAACTCATAAATCATTCATAATACAAAATTATCAAAACATACATTTTAAGCTCCCGGCTTAAGTCATAATTTTAGATTTAGTCTGTTTGGTTACCGTTAGGGGCATTGTTAAATTTGGGGAGAGATCCCTCCAAAATGAGTAGGAAAAGAAATTTTAGAACCAAAAGGGTGCGAGTTAGTAGTTTATTTTCCGTCCCTGGTCGTCCAATTTATTTTAAAGTGCAGTCAAATTAATTTATTTTTGACTAAAATTTAAAAATAATATATAATTAAAAAAGTAATATTTTATATATTAAAAAATATATATAATCTACTTTAAAATATAAATTTTAGTTTTTAAAAATTAAAAAAAAACAAATTTTAATTTTCAAACAAACATTTGTCAATTTGATTCAAAAAAAATCAAAATAACACGTTAAACAGGGACGAAGGGAGTCATCATTACTACTACAAGTTAGAGTATACAGAAAAACAGGAAGGAAAAAAGCAGTCACCGAACAAGTAGTACAATACATCAAATTTAATAGACCATCAACAACATCTCTAGCCAAGCAAACAATATTTCAACAGAAAGACTCAAGTTATAAAGAACATCCATGAGCTGCACAAGAGAACAGATTATGAGTCTGGTTTATATTAAGCAGCAGCTCCTTCGTTGAGGAGCATCTGATCAAAATGCCAAACACCTGCAAAACTTATTTTTATAACCATAAACTGGACCTGATGTATACTTCAGAAATATTTCTTTTGAGAATTCTTACCATGTCCTTTGCCCACTCTTCTTAGCTGTGCAACATATTCGGAGATATATTAAAATTTCGGTCGGGTCGCTGCTAGATTTAGATTAAAATTTCATTTTAATTTAATGACTCAAAATATTTATTCTAAAATTAATTCAAATTATTTATAAATAACATAAATTCGATAGGAAATAATTATAATTTATTAATAAATATATATAATAAATAAATATGATTTATTTATATTACAAAAATTATTTAAATAATTTTTAAATTAAATATATATTATTTAAATAATAAATTAATATATAAAATATATTAATATTCATAATTATAATTATATAATTCGGGTTCTTTAGGATGAGTTCGAGTAACCTGGAATTAAATAGAAAATGACCCGATTTTTTGGGTTAATTTATAATTAACTTGAAATTGACCCTAATCCGAAAACTCTAATCCTAATTTCTATTTTTAGAGTTGAATTTGTATGTGTTTTCGGACCATATTGTTATTCTTAATGCCAAAAAAATGTTAAAGTTATTTTTTATTATCGTCGTGTTTTATTTCCGTTAAAATTATTATATTTTAAGAAAAAATATCCGTCGAAAAAGTATTATTAGAAAAATCAAAGTGTTGTTTGATAATAATTTTTAATCTTTATATGTTTTGAGATATGAATAAAAATGTTTTTGAGAAAATTAGATAATAAAATTTATAATTACCTTCTCAAAAGTTAAAAAATAATTTCCCCCCCCCCCCCCCCAGAAATATGGAACATGCTATCTTTTAAAACAATTTTAAATTAAAAATGTATTTTTACAAAATCGCTTTTTATTTTCCCGTGCATTGATCTATTACTCCCTCCGTCACAAAATATGTTTCCTGTTTTGATTTTTTGTACTGTTCATTGTAAGCGATTGACTATTAATTTATACATAATTTATAAGACAAAATATAGTCATGAGTGATTTTGTTTGATTCGTATTTGTGAGTACTTTAATACAGTAAAATTTTTATATTTAATACTACTACGAAATTAAAGATATTAACGATTAAAAAGTGTGTATTGACAAACGCGCACATGATTAACAGGAAAAGTTTTTAGAGACGGAGAGAGTACTAGAGAAGGGAACTGCACACATTCGTGTTTACACATTGTCCGAGACCGGCTGTCACAATCGATTTTTTTGGACAGAACTGTCACAACCGATTTGATTGCGAAAAAAGGAGAGAAAATGAATATAAATGATTGACACTTGTTGAAGACTCTTTTCCGTAACAAATAGGTGTTTTTTCAGGAAATATTAAATAAAAAATTTCCTCGGTCACTTTTATTTTTTCGTTCTTTCTTCACTCCGGTGAGAAGAAAAAGGTAGGCGTTAAGAAACCCTTCTCGCCCAATCCTAATCCTAGACTGATTCCGGATGTTTATGTGCTTTTTTTTTCGTTATACTAGGCAACTGAGAGATTAAATGGCAATAACGATAAACACAAAAACTTTATAAAAAAAAGGAAAAAAAAGTCTTTTTTTTATAGAGAGAGGTTAAGGGAGGCGGAGCTCTTCATACCAGAAAAATTTTAAAAATATATTTCGAACATTTTTTCAGAAAAACTATTTAGAATTGTCATTCGGATATATATTTTTCAAATGAAAAATTGTGTTAAATTTCAAAAGTTATCAATATATTCCTTTCTGAACACGTTTACATATACAAGTCTAATACAAAACCACTTAAAAAACTAAACTCCGTGCTCATCATATTCAATAATCCAATATCTATATCTCAAAAATAATACTAAAATATGAAATGAGTATTAAATTAGATATTATAAAATTACAACCTGAGTTACTTATTTTATATTATTGTAGGCCGTTTCAATATATTTAACATAAATTATAAAATAAATAATTTACCCCCAATATTTTGTCCTCGAAGGGTTTGTTATAGTGGGTTACAATTATAAAATTCATTTATTGGCTATTCCCGCAACGACTTGGGAGAGTTGGTCATATCACAAATTGAAGTAAATCAAAAACTTGAGAATTCCGGAACCTATGTACAATTTCCTATTCATTTTTTATGCAAGGAGTATTTCGCAGATCATTTTAAAAACATGATTTGCTCATTTTTAGATGGTTGATTGGACATAAACCATCTTGTACTGGTCACAATTAGTTCAGCTGGAGAGGAACCAAGTCAATTTCATTGTTTTTACAAATTCCTAGCGGTGTCATTTCAGTGGAACTTATATGTGTGTGGATGTGTGTAAAACACGGCACATTGTGCGTGTGCAGTACAAATTTCATGTTATTGTTTCCAATTGCTAAAACTATTGATTCTACTTTGTCGAAGCAGCGATTCCCAGCTACATTGCTCACTGCATCTACATGTACAGCTTCCCAGTTCGGATCATTTGAGTGAGTGTGCTCTTATATATGCCCTATCACTCATAATTCAGGATGCGTGCTTTATTTGTCATTTTGGCGTAGATATGTATTTTAGGAAGTACTAAAGTAGAATAGTATATTTTGGTGACATTGTTGACATTATGAACAGTTAAAGCGTGCAATTGATTAAGATGAATGTTTGATTTGTAAGATGATGGTGTTTATGTGTGTGCGTAAAATTTTATATCGTACCTTGTCATGTTACCATTTAGTTCAATTAAGATGAATGTAGGTGCTAAAGTCTCCCTGTAAGCCAGTTGTGTGTACGTAAAATTTTATGTTGTACCTTGTAATGTCGCCATTTAGCATAAGTAAGACGCATAAAGTTGCCAAAGTCTTCCTGCAAGCCAGGCCAAGGCAGACAGATGCCAAGGGAGAGCGCGGCTCAAGCCTCAAGGAAGTGAGGCTCAGTACTGAAATGACAAATAATGGATCAAAAATCCAAACTATGTCATTTCAACAAGATTCAAAAAATTCACATAAATTTCTGGCTTGTTCAAGTTTGTTTTATGGTGGTATTGTATTCTGAAGTACACGTAACACCTCTAAATTTACTCATTGATTTTAAAAAACTGTAAAACAAAAAGAACAACTAAGATCACATACCAATGAAGAAGATAGAGGCATATGTTGCCTTATCCGATTATTTTCAGGTTTATTTTAATTTTGAAGGACACAGATTAGTAAGCTTTTGTACCCTTTTTCAGTCCCATACTGTAGTCATAGTTGAGCTGTAGGAACCAAGGACTATAGGGGGCAATTGGATTATTAACGGAAATCTAAAAACTTGCTGGAATCCATGGTTATGTGGGGAATGAGTTTTCTAGTCCAAATATTTGAATCCCCATAACAAAATTGTAATAATACATAGGAATAACATTCCGATTCTCATTAACCGGGTTGAAATGCTATGAACCAAATGGTCTCATAGTTGCATTATGAACTGTAACGGCAGCAAGGTGCTAATTAGCAGCCTTAATTGGTGTCCTATATATCTGTAAACTAATCCAGTAATGCCATTATCTGTCGCGAATTCCAAAAGCTACTAGTAAATACATTTGTCAGTGTATAATATAATATTTTCTTAGTTTCTGAAAAGGCATGTTCATAAATTTTTCTAAAATGTGAAGACTAACAGATTATATATGGAATTAAAAAACAACTGTCTCATTCCGCTTTCCCTGTGTAATGATTTAGAAGGCATACTGTTTTATGAGACATTTAGTGAGTGTACCAGAAACAGTTGAATTACACTGACAAGTTGAGAGCATGAAAGACTACAATAGAGGTCGTGGATTCAAGAGGATTCTGAGTTTATTTGGCAGCATCATTTAGCATCCATATATATGTAGTTTTATGATCCCATCTGACAGCCGTTTCTTATTGCGGGTAAACATCACTACTAATGACATTACCAGGAGATAAACATTATCTTTGATTATGTACATAAACTTGCCAACACACAGAATGCAAATTGTAAATTAAAGGCTAAGTGATGGCTTGAAATTTTGTACTATTACTGCTTAGTATATTTACAAATTTTAAATGTCGGCTTGCAAGGAAAATAGAAGAGAATTACATACTATATATTTGAACCTCTGTCTTTTTTTCTCATGCTTGTCACTACTTTCCTTCCATTTTGTAAAGGACCTTGAAACATATATTAGAAGCTGCTAATCACGGGGGACCATTAAGTCTTTATCAAGAAGCTTCATGTGGGATGACTGCTGGAGCTATTGGATCTATTTTTGGCTGTCCAATATATCTAGCATGTCATCATAGAGAGGCTAATGCTAATCTGATGTTGGGTCAGCAGTCTCATTTCAGACATCTATTGCTAGACCTTTGCCATACTACTATGGATAAAGGTGTTCTAGCAATGTATAGAGGCGGGGACCTATACACAGCTTGGGCTATTGGATACAATACAGGGATGTTCACGTCATATGGTCGAAGTGTTAATTATTTTAAAGAATCCTGGGGATTAAATAAATCCAATTCACAACTCTGTACGATCCTACATTACTATTTCTGGCAACTACATATTTGTATATGTCTATAGTCTGTGTTGTTCTTGTGAAACTAAAAACCTTGGAGAAAGGGGTCAGGCAGAAGAACTTGTCTATCAATAGTCGATATTAGTTTGTTTCACTAGCTTGCTTGACAAATAGGTTACAACTCACTTAAAAAAATCTATCTCTAACAAAGTATATTACGAGACACATGACATTCCATAAGATTGCTCCATGGTAGCCTCTCTCCACATATTGCAAATTAAGTCATCTGTAAGTCGAATTTGTAGTTTCTTTGATTTTTTATACACTTCCTGTGTGCCAATAGAAAACATAGTAAGGTGTCCTTTTCCTTGTCCAAGATATGCTACTCAAAATATGCTCTTTCTGTTTTTTTTTTCAGGTGCTGCCTTTGTTTCTGGATTTTTTGCCACAGCCTGCAGTGTGCCTGTTCAAAATCTTGCTTATGCTATCAGGGCTGTACGGAACAGCGATAAGCTTCAATGCAAAAGCTTCTTTGACTGCACCATTAAATTTGACGGGCTTCTCTAGCTTCAGAGAGACAGAGACAGGCTTAATATCTAGACTATTATCTCAACTCCAGTGACTCAACTTTACGAGAATATCAAGACTACTATGCTTCAACTCGGGTGCCTGATATATGAAGTTGGTACCTAGGATTTTAAATTCTCTTATGTTTTATGACCTATCAGTTTCATTATTTCGGTTTTGGACCTTTTGTCCGGTCAGGGGACTTAATTTAGTATTAGAAGTCTGGTGAAAATTAAGACATTTCTGCATTTTAATTAAACTGATGTTGACCAAATTCCATGCTTGTGCTTGTAGAAAAAATTGTCACCGTAAGTAATTCTAGTGCTGCTATCCTTTTTTTTATTATCACTAGTGCTGCTATCTATTAAATGAAATGTATGTATTTTGCATGAAAGGTAGCATTTAAATAAGATTGTGGATAGATTGCTTCCGGAAAGAGTACCGTCTCCTCTATTACTACCGGTCTTGGATAATTGTTGCTGCTTGCAAGTCCCTGTCTTCTCTAAATAGTTTCTCCCTCGTTTCATCAGTGAATGATTAGGGTTATTTCTTCCGACCTCGAAATTTGTCAGTTGTATATCCAATAGGTATGTCAAATCTCACTTCTCATCTGCATTCTTCTAGGCACTAAACTCTAGAGTCTGGAGTCCTCAGCCCATATGTCTCACTACAAAATAAAGGTCTGCAATTCCTACTAAAGATCCAAAATTTAAGTACATTGAAAAATATGTAATTTTTAATATTGAAATTTGAACATATGTTTTAATGAAAAAAATAGGTAAAACCTCTCACAAATTTAACAACTTGGACTAAATATCACAGCTAACCGTTGTAAAAAGACAATTGAATTTATGATTAATTTCTATAAAAAAAATTATTCCCTCCGCCCTATTTTACATCGCATCTTAAGAAAAGGTTAGGTAGTTTGCTTTAAGGTGCTAGCACAGTGTGGATTTATTGTTTGACACAACCAATATGTATGAAGCTAATGTATGGCTCCTAGAGAAATTAGAGAGGACAACTCAAAGTGAAATTTCGATGGTGTGCACAGTGTTGTATGGAATCTGATATTGGCGTAATAAGCGAGTCTGGGAAAAAAAAGTAATGCCAGGTAAGACAGCGATGGACTTCTGTTTTAAAATGTTGCAGGATTGGAAGGAGGCAAGGTCTAAGGGGCCAAAAGAGGTTTCATATCATAGTCAGAGTATGCCATGTAATTCAAGAAAGTGGCAGGCACCAGAGAATGGGGAATATAAGGTAAATGTCGATGTTTCTTGGACACAGGGGGCGAATATCTGTAGTGTGGGCATGGTGTTTCGAGATAATAGTGGGCATTTCATTGAAGGTCGAACCATGACTTTCCCTCAAGCTGGGGATGTCTTAGAAGCTGAAGTTTTAGGGATAAGGGAGGCGTTTTCTTGGGTAAAAAATATGGAAGAAATGAAGGTAACGGTGGAGTCGGATTCATTAGTTGCAGTCAATGCAATCAATGGTATGAATAATTATCTTTTGGAGGTTGGACATATCATTGATCATTGCAGATTATTGATCCAGTCGATGCCTAGTGTTAGTGTTAAATTTGTTCGAAAGCAAGCTAACGAGGTAGCTCATGGACTAGCTAAAATGCCTTGTTTAAGTAATTGTTTTGTGATTTTCACGTCTCCTCCTACACATTTGGGTGAGATTTGTAATTTTGATATGGCTTGAATAAAATTCTTAGTTTATTTCAAAAAAAAAAGAAGAAAAGGTTAGGTAGATAGTAATATACTTATTTGTCTACCCCTAATAATTGCATTAAATGTAAATAAGTTCTTTGTATATTTAAATTAGTCAAACATTAGAAATTGTAATATAAGGGTAATTTGTGGAAATTTTTTAAAAAAATTGATTTGAAAAAAGAAAGTGATAAATATTTTAAAATATTTTTTTTATTTATAAAAATGACATATATCATGGAACGGAGCGGAGCGGAGGGAGTAACTTATACTCGGAATAAACAATCATCCATCTTCCAACTTCAAAATACAATTTGATTGGATATTTGGATATTTCATTGTAGCTTAAAGTATGAGGTTCAATTCAACATTTCAAAGGGCTTCTGTTCTTTTTTTTTTTCTTTCCCTTCTCCGAAGCAGGTAAAATTTGTAGTTTATTATATATTGCTTTACATGATTTGGCTTTATTATTATTATTATTTTTTATCGAGAATATGAGTTTCGTTTAAAATTGTTCGAGATGTGTTTCTAAAGCTGGCAGCTGCCTTGAATAGACAGCTTCATTTGGTGGACTAGCTTGTCAAGCTTTAGAAACAAACAGATGCCCAATATATATCTAGACTATCATCTAAAATTAGTGACTAGAATTATTTAGCAAATCAAGACTACAATGCATATATAATCCTAATTTATGAATTTGGTACATTGAATTTTAAACTACTCTTAATTTCATTGCTATTATTATTACAAGTGAAGCGTTCTTAATCATGACATTTCTGCGTTTTAATTAAACTGATGTTGATCTATTAAAGATGGTGACTTTAGGGGACTTGGGAACGCCAATTTGACCATAAACTTCCTATATCAATCTCGTATTGGCTTACGGTTTAGTCGCCCACACCACACAAGCTCAACTCCCTGACGCATATCACGTGCCTGGGCTCTCTTATAGGCTCCGTAGGGCCAGTAACTTAACAGTACTCTCTCCGTCTCTAAATAGATGTGTATTTTGATTTTTTTCAGTTAAATTGATTAATTTTTTATTAATAATTAAAAATTATTTTTTATAATTTAAAAAAATTAAAATATATATTTTAAAGTAGATTATATATATATTTTTAAAATATAAAATTTTAAATTTTTTTAATTATATATTATATTTAAATTATAATAAATTTGACCGTACTAAAAACAAAATGGACAACTAAAAGGGGACGGAAGGAGTAATAGTTTCGACCAACTAGTCTGTTTTTTTAATTTTAGATTTAGGCAATTAGGCACCGACATATATACGGAAGATCGACATGAACTCCAATGAAATCGATAAAAGAAAAAACAGTAAGATGAAATACATCTCTAGATCTTCTTGATTTTCTTCTTCTTCTTCGCGTAGATTACAATGCATAATGGCTGGCGAAGATTTAGGTATATACACACATTTATAAGACAATTTTTAGCTAGATATATCCCATAATTTTTACTTTTGGTAAAATACTTTTTGATTATTATTTTTTTCTTTTGGCAAAACACTTATTTATTTATTTTTTTATAATTTTGATGATGAAAAAGCAACTAAAATTTTAAGTTAAAATGTACTTGGGATTGCAGTCATTATAACACTACAATTTTTTCCTGAAAAACATATTTGGTAAATTTTAATAATTTCTGAAAAAGTATATTTGATATAAAAACTAATTTTAGAAAAAATAGGCCTCCATATTTTAAAAAATAAAAAATCAGATTTTACTGGAAGTAAATACAAATTTCATCATTAAATCATCCTAAAAATATTGTTTTTTATATTATATCTCAAAAATTATACAAATAAAAAAACCAAATAATCAATGAATTATTTTTTCAGCACTTTTTTTAACAATACAATAATTTTAAACCATAATCTCAAATAGAGCCTAAGCTTTGATTTACTCAACAAATTAAAATTCTTAGTTTTATATTAAGTCGACTCATCACATGAAGAGAATAGAAAGAAGACAAAGGAGAGAGTTGCCCGAGAAAATCCGAATTATACAGAAAGGATAAATATATAATTGGTACTTGGTAGGGTAATACCTTACATGTGAATTATATATTCCGATTATTTCAATTTGCGGATATGAATAGACATAACAATAATCAACCTAGTTGAGCACTCCACTTACAAAATGTACATTACTTTGAACAGAAGGCTTGTAATAAAATAGCCTAGTTGAAGCAATTTCATATATATCCATACAGTACGTCACAATTATTTAAGAATAAAGTACATCAGACCCACCAAATATTAGAATATTTCAAAATTAATAGACGCATTCGTTGTGCTATGCTGCTGTTATTTGTATATTAAATCAATATATCCATGCAAGGAGCAATAAACAATATATGTGTACGGCAGTTACTGCACAGTCTAGACTTGTGTAAATTGCAAAGAAAGTACGTACATGTAACATGTTGAGATAATAAAACGAAATAAAGATGCGCCCAAATGTTTATGCAACTTGATCTTCCACTTGCATGTCCGCCTAGCTTTTACACGCCGTTTCTCACCCATATGCCCATATCTTAATCAATTTTATTTCCAAGTGGTCTTATCAAAAGACTCGTCTTTCTAGCTGGAGTGTTAATTTTCTTCCACCCAACTGTGCTTGTATATATAATTAAATTCTGACGATACATAAATTTTTTGCGGCAGGTCTTATGACCAATTTATCATGATTCCATTTTTTTATTCGGAAACAGTCTCTTTACTCGTGGGAATACAAAATAATCGAATTTAAATATCGTGACATCTCATTGATTGTATTATAAAGAAGCATCGAAAACCTTCTCCATCTTCTCTCGAAAGAAGCACAAAAATGCCTTCATCTCTTGACTTGCAAAAAAATCACAAGACACAAGACTTGCACAAACCATCTCACACAACAACATGTCCAATGATCCCACCATCGATATCATCCCCGGAAAGCATACTTCGCCATCACACACACATTCTTGGTCCTAACCAGTGCAGCTCCGCGGTGATCCAAACCATCTCAGCTCCAGTATCCACCGTGTGGTCACTCGTGAGAAGGTTCAACAACCCGCAAACCTACAAACACTTCCTCAAGAGCTGCCACCTCATTGTCGGTGATGGTAGCGTTGGATCACTCCGCGAAGTTTACGTTGTCTCAGGTTTACCAGCAGATTCCAGTAGAGAACGTCTCGATATTCTAGACGACGAAAGGCATGTGATGAGTTTTAGTATAGTTGGTGGAAACCATCGGTTGCATAATTATCGGTCAGTGACAACTTTGCATGCTATGAATCAAGGGGATGGGACAGTGGTTATTGAATCGTATGTTGTTGATGTGCCTGTGGGGAATACTAAGGAGGATACTTGCGATTTCGCGGATACTATAGTGAGGTGTAATTTGCAGTCTTTGGCTAAAGTTGCAGCGGACTTGGATCATGTTACTAGCTAGTAGTACCATATTAATATGTGATCAATGCATATGTTTGTAACCGAGGTGTTAGATTGTGATTAGCGATTTCTTGGTTTTTGATTTTGCATTGTACGCTGTGTTATGGTAGATCCGTACATATTTGTACTTGTTATCTTGATCTAATAATATTTATTTATATAAAGATAGGTTTGTACCGAAATGAAAATCAAAGATACAAACAAATTTATAAAATCATTACGCTTGCCGCCGACTAATCCTCTCATATCATGTTAAGTTCTCCTAAGATTAGGAGTCCAATTTACCAGAATCATATGTTATATTCTAACACTATTATATAGCGATTAGAATTAATTATTTAATCGAGAGATAGATGATCATACAGCAGTAGTGTAATCGTAATAGTGATTGTACTGTTAATAGGTGATTTGTACTTGATTTTAAATTTTTGGTACAATATAATCAATAAAGCTACATATATGAACTGAGTTGGAAACATTTATTGTTGAAATATTCTGCAATGTAAGAAACAAATGCAAATCTAATTACATCCAGGACCGGCGTCGAGATACCCCAAGAAGATTTTTAGTTCAATAATTAGTTATATATTTAAAAGAATACAATTATACAACAGTATAAAGCCATCAACCAAGAAACATATATTGGGTCTAAATCCTATGAAACTTGCTCCTCCTCTGTTGAAAGCACAAAACCAAATTTTTCCTGACCCTGTTTGATTGTTTTTCTATCAAAAATACCATTTCGAAACAAGAAAGTAGACCCGAATGTGGGTGATACAAACACTGAATTATGATCAGCAAAAGTACGTGGTGGCCATGTTTAGAGGCCAGTAATTCAAGTAGTGACGACTATCAGCACACTGGCAAATCTGCAGGAGCATGCTCTATAGATTCTAATTCCCCGACTCCATTGTCAACAACGAAAGCCATGGCTAAACCCCAAGTGATGTGAACATCCAGGTGACAATGCATAATCCAAACTCCTGTGATCATAAAAAATAATGAATTTGTTTAAATTATGTACATTTTTACGTTTTCTGTTAAATCAGTGTTTAGTATCTTACCAGGATTATCAGCAACAAATCTAATGACAGCCCATCCCTTGACTGGTAGACTAACTGTATTACGAAGAGGTGGATCGACCAGGTTGAATTTGGATGTATCAGTTTTAGGATTGAAGTTTCCAAATCCCTCTGCGATTATGTAAAAGTCGTATCCGTGGAGATGAATAGGGTGGTTTTCAGCTGTGAATATACTTGTCCCTTGTAACACTACTTGAACATTTGATCCATACCTTAGCCTGTAGACTTTAGTTCCCCGAGTTGGTTGCCATAGTGAGTTGCTAACATTACCAGTGTAATCGAATTTCACTGGAGGAGCTGCTGGAAAATCGGTAGTGAAAACGCCTGGAATTCCTTGGTGATGTGCTTGTAATAAAGAGAAGTTTGATGGTAGTACAAATGAAACATTGTTCATACTAGCTGTGAAGCGAGTACGATTTGGAGCTTGACATGTATTAGCGTTGGCACCTGAGGGGCATCTATTGAGGCCTAAACCAACTGTAAAAAAGAGGCTTTCATCGATATCTGTTGGTACTTTGACTTTTCTTGGGCTTTTGAAGCTGGTAGAGAATGTTGTTGCCGTGGCTGTGTCATTGAATGCGGGTAGAGATGGGAAGACGGGCTTAATGGTAGTTCCTTTTGCTGGACAAGGTGCACTGTTGTATTCAAGAATAGCTGTGGTGGTAGTGTTGTCAAAAGGTGCATTTTGGGCACTGGCGTAAGCACGTGCTGCAATGTAGTAGCGAGAAGGTGTTTGGTCAGTGGTAATTAATACATCGGTTGTCTGACCTGGTCCCAGCATGAGTGTGTTGGTAGTGAAGGGTTTAACATAGGAGGCATCAGCACCAACAACAGTCATCTTGTGGTTAGCTATGGTGAAGAAGAGTTGTTGGTTTAGTGCTGAGTTGATGACTCTCAGAAGGTTAGTTTCACCTGAATCCACTGGAACGATCACAATTTCTGTGGTCAAGCAAAACAGAGTAGTCAGTGCAGTTGTTTCATTAGCTCCATTAGCACGTTGAAATTAGTTGGCTTTATCCAAGTTACTTGCATGCTGTGATTGACTTCCAAGTCAAAGTTAATTTATTGTTTGGAAAAATGACACATAACTTGAAAGACTTGTAAGTACTTATTACCCACAGTCCCACATCACAATCATGACTTAAAGTTTAGGTAAGCCAGGGAAAATATCTGACGGAGTAAGCAGATACCTTTACTAGAGCAATTGTACAGGTCACCAGGTTGGCCATTTATGGTATATGCATCGGACACATTAGGAGCTCCTCCTGTCCTTGTAGCTTCTCTAATAACGTCGATCGGGTTTGCATCCCACCATTCACCTGATCATCGTTATGATAATCAACATATAATTAAGTTGGTATGCGTTTCTTTAAATTAAACTTTCTTGTGTACTGTGAATTTGAATTTTGGAACTGAGAAGTACCAAGAAGTAAGGGTGTTTGGCGCTTTGGCTTTTGGAATGGATAGGAATCTCCTTCTCTGGGATGAATAATAAGAGCTCCATAGACGGTGGCTCTAAGCCATGAACTGTGTGCATGCCACCAAAGTGTCCCTTCTTGCCCTTGTACTGTGAACCGATACATGTAACTCTCCCCTGGTCTAATCGGGCATTGTGTGATAAATTCAGGTCCATCTGCCCATCCTGTCCTCATTTGACGAATTCCGTGCCTGTAATTTTATTTTAATGTGCAAAAGTATACGTTAAGAAACAAAAAGTACATAATAAATAACTTGCATATTTAAGTGCATATATGCACTTACCAGTGAATGGTTACATTATATGGAGCTCTGTTGACAACTTTCACGACAAGAGTATCACCATTGTTCACTTCCAAGGTTGGTCCTGGAAATTGCCCATTGACCGTAATGGTGTTGTGAGTATTGCACAGCCTCTTCACTGGTGTTGATTGAACCTTTTACAAGCCAAACATGCACTTAATTAGTACCCCGAAACAATTAGAAATATACCGAAAAAACAAAGAATTCTAACATACAACGAAGTCATGGTAGTGAGTTCTGGGGTTCGCATTGGCGAATAAAAACAACAAGCTTAGGAAGAAGAAAGAATGCAATAGGGTGGCAATGCTGCTCATAGCCTCCATGTTCTGCTTCTCCTCTCTATAAATGAGTGAATATGGTTTGCAAAAGTAACTAAACTCCGAAAAATAATGAGCTATGTGATTTTCTTTTATAGCACAATAAATTGATAGAGAGAGTGGTTTAAAGTTGGCAGATTAGGTTTTGATTAAGCACAAATGGTCAGATAATTAGAAGCAAAACTCGGTGAAAATCAAACAGAGTTGGTGCACCCGCTAGCCTATCAAAAGGATCAATATTTTCTTAAATGCTTGGTTAACAAGTCTCTTAATGGTTGTTTATTTTCAACAAATATGTTTACAGTGTTAGCTTAACTAAGAATAGATTTTGCTGTTTTCTCTTCTAGCATGTGAATATATTAGTGTTTTTAAGTTGAATGGATCTTCGTGTTTTTTTATGTAGAAAGTTAAAATCGTCACGTTCTCTTTAATCTTTTTAATTAAGTTGGTCAAACCCTATTTTTAAAAACAATTAAGTTTCCACAACTATTCTGGTTTTAAAGTCAGCATGCGCAAATGAAACTTGATCATTGTCTGTTTCTAATTTTAGGGCTGTAATTAGCTTGCTCGAATTTGATTGGAGCTCAGTTTATGATAAAATAGACTTAAATTTGATTCGAATTCACTGTTCCTAGAGTTTGAATACAAATTACATTTTGATAATTTGACTGAGCTTAACTTTTGAACTCTATAAGCTTAATTAATTCATTATCATTTGTTTTAAAAAAATTCATTATCATTTATATTTTTAACAACTTTATATAAACCAAAAAATAATACAACATACACATTCACATTAACATAAGTTATTAATCTAACAAAAAATTAACATTATTTTTTATATCAAATTAAATATTAATAAAATTATAATATAAAATATATATTAAATTTGTTGTTAAATTATGGATCGAGTTATAAAGTTGTACAAACTTATATCTCGTGCTATGCATGTATGAATTTTTTTAGTTTTTTAATCTTTTTTATATGATTTGAATTTATTTTTAATTTATATAATAATAATTTAAACTTTATTTAATTTTACATGTTTATAATTTTTTATATTAATAAATGAGTATTTATAATATCAACTCAATTTTATCAATCACTAATTAAAATTTATTTTTTATAGTCATTGACTCTATATATATATTAAAAATATTTTTTATTTAAATAAAGAAAGAAAATTAAAGTTTTTCATTTTTCATAAATAAATTAAGATTTTCACTTTCCAGTTATAAATGATGTTAACTTATGTCTCTTGCGATGTACATATATATATTTTTAGTTTCTTAATATATTTTATATTATTTGAATTTATTTTTATTGGTATAGTAATGATTTAAACTTTATTTCATATTATATGTATATATTTTTATATAGTTTATTTATATTTATATTTTAATGAGATAATATTTGTGTGTTTTGTATAGAAATATATTTTAGATAAGAGATTATTGTGAGATATTTTATTAAAATAAAAATATAATATTATCCATGAGAAGTTATATAAAAAAAAGATTATCGGGGATATAATTGTATGTATGATATATATATTTTTTTAAATTAGATTTTATTAAAATTGGATGGTTATGATGGTTTCTATAGTTCTCCTAAGATTGAACGGTCAGGATCTTTTTTATGGTTTACCGAAGTGTTTTAAAAAAATTCTCTAATTTGATTATAATAATAGAATACAAATTAGTTACCAAAAAAATACAAGGAAAAAAAACATATGCGTGAATTGAAATCTACATATATTACTTAACAGAGAAAAAGTCTGCATATTTTTAGCATGAAATGACACGTACAAAGTAGGTCCACATCAGAAATCCTAATCTCACCAAAGAACCTATAAAGTCTTGTTAAATTAGGTGGCATGTTTAACAAACTTTTCTATTTTGTAAAGTAAATTGTCCCAACAACGATTCTGATTTCTGTTAGTTCTTATATTGACATGCAGTTAAATACATTAGTGTCTTATATTAGGTAGCCTGTTCAAACTTTAGAATATTTATTTATTTATTCTATATGTTTGATATATGTAGAGTTGATACTTCATGACATCATCATGCATATATGCATGTACGTAAAAACAATCAAAATAAAAGCTCTCTTGGACAATTAGCCACGGGATTGAATTAGCTTGTTTTAACTAGTTGATTGAATTAGTTGTTTTGATTAGCGGATTGAATAAATTGTTTTGAATAAAATTGTTTGATAAATAGTTGTTAAATTAGTTATTTGTATTTTAAATAGATATATGACAATCATTTAATTGAAAAATTACTTCAAGTAGTTTTTAAAAAATTAACTTATTGAGTTCAAACTGTTATTTCAATATGTTAACTATCAAACACTAACATTAGAGAATTTATTTAATCAAACTTCTAATTTTCTCTCGAACCACTGACTTTCAAATAGGGTCAAAGTTTAAATTGCAATTGTCCACGAAATCTTACTTCAGCTCTTTTTTTTTGAAAAAGGAGAACCAATTCAATAATAAAAAATCATACGATATCTATAAATACAATCAAAATTAAACAAACGCTTAAATATATCGTTGTTGAATCATTCTTTCTTGACAAAACAATTTTTTGAAGATTTTATGAATATATATACTTACTGTCATCCAACTATTGTGAACAATCAACCGTAGATGCGATCCCATAAAAACCTTTATCACATAATCAAACCCATGAAAATTCTGCAGATCTATAATCCCGAACATGAAGAACACTAAAAGAGAAGCAAACTCTCACAAGGAGAGATTAAACAAAATCTCTGTTTGGTATTGCTGTTGCAGACAGTTACAACAGTTTTTTGCTGAAAACTGTCAGGTTGGTGTATGGTAAAATCTGAAAGCGGTTTTTTGAAAAAATGTTTTTAGTTTAAAAGTTGCGGTTAGATAAAGTATATTCTCTCATGTTTTTGAAAAAAATGGCTTTCAGATTTTGTAAGAAGTAACTACCAGTTTCATCATCAAACATTTTCAAAAATATTATTTTTATATATTGTATGTCAAAATATGTATAAATTAAAAAAATTACCAAACAAATATCTGATTTTTCCGACAACAATTTTTCCACCAACATTTCTTTCCACAACACAGTAAATTTTAAAGAGCCAATTGTATTATCTGAACTACCGGTATTGAATAAAAATATATATTATGAACTTGTGTGCATGTCATTAACAATGAGTTCAAAATGATATTGTAAGCCAAACGAACTTCGTTTAACGACGTATTAAACTGACTCATAATTAGTAATAAACGTATGATTACTACCATGTACCTAGTTTAAAATTTATTCAGCTTCAGTGCCAAGTTTTTTTTTGTTATGTTATACAACTTGCGTGCACCTGCCACCTGGACGTATGAGTCGTATTGTTTTTGGGAAATTGAAATCGAAATCGTGCGTCTAACTATAAAATCTCGCAGCTACCCGGGGTGGATAATATTAAAGTGTTGGTGTTTTCTTATCAACGCGGTAACGGAGAGAAATAGTTGATGCTGGATTCGTTAGCAACACAAATTTTATGCTGCGTTGGTAAGGCTGTTGGTGACTTTAAGCCAAAGTTAATCACTGCCCATTTGTATCTATATGTACGTGTGAAAAATGAAAATCTTCATGTATATAAAGAAAAATGCGGCTCATTTGCAAACTTAGTCAAACTGTCAATTGATCGAAAGACCGGTAGTAAGGTTCCGTTTGATTGCGAAGAAAAGAAATAAAAAATTATGAGTTATATTTTTAAATGTAAAATTATAGTAGTCGGAAAGAAGCGTGAAATAAAAAAGAATTAAATGGAGCATGTTTTCTCATAATTTTATATAATTTTAGAGCAGATCCAAGTACTATAATTTCTTTAATTAGAATAAAATAATTTTTAGTTGTACTTTCTAGCGAGGGCCATACTGCAAGAAGTAAGAACTACTGCTTTTTGATGATCATGCTACTATAGAATATTTCAGTCTTGGACTCTTGGCTTTGAAATGAGCAGAATCCAATCACACCCACATTAGATTACACTAATATATGCATGTTCATAGCTTGTAAAATCTCAAAAAAACTGCTACTTTTGAACCCCACTTCGAGTCATGATGTCTACTCAATCTTGGGGTTTACCATCTATAATGCTTATGTTTACTTTTTACTTAACTCTTGTACAAAAGTAATGGCACTGGATCATTTTTCTACGTACAAAAATGAGAAGCCATTCGTCTCACACACATAACTACCTGCTTTAGTTCATCTTCTTCTATATTAACCTCAGGTGCTGAATTGCAACTTCTATATGTTCGCCCCCCCCCCCCCCCCCCCCCAACGCATATCTTCAAAAGTGGAGCATGCATGAAACTATTTCTATATTAGAATGCTACAGCAGAAAAAAAGCATCTCTTTCCGAATGCTTTCAAGTTGGTTACCTCCCATCCATATCCCTCCGTGTAACATTCAATCTGTCATTGGCATAATAGATAATATGAGATAAAAGTGGAAGTAATGAAACTCAATCAATGGGTTGTCAGTATAAAAGATCCCAGAGAGATTAATACAGTGTCTGAGATTCCGTCCTTTTCCTTTATACCTCCAATGACATATATTTTACCTCCCACCACAACAGCACCCGTGTACGCCCTACTGTTGCTCATTGATTCCCCAATCATCCAAGAATTCATGCGAGGATCAAAAATTTCAACAGTTGAGTGTATTTTACCTCCATCACAACCTCCCAAAGCATATCTGCAAAGAGATATTATTATATTGTAATCTTTTACGTAGAAATAGAGATTAGGAAATCATACCGGAATCCAAAATGATAATAGCAGACATATAACTGGTATAAGACTATAAGATTGTTTGAGGCTAAAAGTTATTTGCAGTAACTCACATGTTTTTCTAAGAAAAGTATTTGTGAAAATGAAAATCAGAATCCTATGCAAGTCAGCTTCTTAGCAATTTGTCACGTATTAATGAAAAAAGAGAACTTACAGCTTTTCGTCAAAGACAACTACAGAATGGCAACTCCTCTTTGTGCTCATATTCCCGACTACGACCCATGAATGTTCTCGAGGATCATATCTTTCAACAGTGCTGCATTGCAGATGTGAAACATCAATATCTATGTCAAATATTATGAGTCCAGCATTGTACTATGTACAGTTAAGATTGTATGATTAATGAGATAAAAGTTAAATTATTTCTTACCAAGATGAAGTTTCATAGATCCGAGCAAAAAAATATAACCTGGATTTATTTGTATCAATGGCAACTCTTACTTTTAAAAATAGCCCGTGATTGATCAAATCCATGAAATTAGAAGTCATTTATTGCAGTCAATAAAATGGTGATAACAATTCTATAGAAGGAAATCTATATGGTACATGCAGTACACAAGTTATTCAGAATCAACTTATTTAGCTTCCCTATGAAGGTTATAAACTGATACAAATGTTTAAGATTATTATCCATCGTAAAACCAAAATTTTAGCTATAACAGAAAATGATTATGCAATATTCTTGGAGTTACATGAACAACTTTAAAGATATTTGGTTGCGTAGATATTAATAACACTACTACATATTTTAACTTGCATAGCAGTCTTTTTTTGACTTGCATAGCACTTAAGTGCGGTTCGCTTACATAGAACTATTTCAAGTGCTATCTAAGTATTGAATTTAGATAGCACTTTCCAAAGTGCTATGTAAGTAAGTGTTATCCAATTAATATCGCACTTGCATAGTTCTTCTTGAAATGCTATTGAAGTAAAAACAACACCACTTGCATAGCCTTTTTGAAAACGCTATGTTAGTATAAACCATAATTCTTGCACATCTTTTAAAAAAATGTACTTCTATAGCATTTAGAAAAACGCTATGTAAGTTACCACCTTTTTTTCTAAATCAAAATATAATTATTTTCCTGCAATATTCCTAAAAAAAATCATAAATACAATAAAAACTAGACAATAATGAATCCAAACGACAAAAAAAACTAATTTGACAACTCATATTACTTCACTATATTCCGAATATATTATAATGATATGCAATCACTCGGTAGGATTAATTTCTGTTATAGTGCACATCAATTGGAAGAAAAAAGAGAGAAAACAAGCATTAATCTAACCTCAAATATTCCTTTCCATCATATCCACCAGTGACATAAAGCGCATTATTCATCTCTGAAGCTGCTGGAGCAAATCGCTGGGGAGACCAAAGAACTATTCGTCTTATAGCAATCAAAATCATAACACAATAACCTTTTTCATGACATTTCTTTTTTAAGAATACAAGATAAACATATATAGATATATATAGGGCCACACGAAATGAAAACTTTTGTTAGATAGAACGTCAATGACATTTTTGTAAAAAAGATGTAAAAATGTATGATGGCAATTTTGAAAATAACTAGAACTCCCAAACAATTAAGGTTAAAAATGTATAACAAAGGTTTAACATACCAGTTCAACACATATATGCTTAAGTACAAATATGTTTAGAACTTATTTATGTGTAGTTTTAAGTATTTGAGTTTAGTAAATAGATTTAATGTCAACTATCCTCTAGGGTTTTTCAATCCAAAATTAGGAAATAACAATAAGTTTAGTTAATATGGTTTGTTTGGTCGTAACGTTCTTTCAAAGGGTTCAAATGTTCAGAATTCAGATAGTTAAATTCATATATAACTAAGGCCCCATTTGGTAAAATTGTCGCAAACAGCAACAAAACAACAGCTTTTGGCAGAAAAATAGGTAAAAAAACTATTTTGTAAATTCAAAAATAACTTTCTGGAAAAGTGTTTTTGGTCTAAAAACTACTTTTGGAAAAACGGACCTCAATCTTTTGAAAAAAGCTACTTTTCAGCTTTTGCGGGAAGCAGCTATGAGTTTCACTATTAAACCTCCCCAAAAACATTATTTTTTATATTATATCTTAAAAACATGCACAAATAAAAAAAAAATCCAATCAGTCATCTGATTTTGTTAATTGCACTTTTTTTCAGTAACACATTTTCCCACAACACAACAATTTTAAACAACAATCACAAACAGATCTTAAGGTTCAACACATGTGTTAAACCTCAGTTACTTAAGGTAAGTTCCCCTGTTTTACAAAAAAGCCATCGTTCTATTCTTTAACAGAAGGGTCACAATTTTTCAATTAATTTCCAAAATGTCACTGCGCCTGATTTCAGCATTTTCTCACTTAAATGATCTGGGCCAAGCAACTTTTTTCGATCTAATTTCCTAGAAAAGAATCTAAGTTTCTATTGGAACCGGCCACTACATATATGTTATTCATAAAGCAGAAATCAATATTGAGAACAAAGTTACCTTATGCTGCATTGAGCGTGTCAATATCCATTTTCCAATGTTTGGATCAAACATTTCAACTTCCGCAAAACAATCGACCTCATTTCCACCGCCAATTGCAAAAATCTTATTATCTAAACATACCCCTGCTAAGCTCCCTTTCTTCTTATTTAGTGATGGTCGACTTACCCACCGGCCATTTCTTAGGTTGTATGACTCAACTACGAAAAAGTAATTATTATATTATTACTATGCTGAAAGAGAGAATTCAGAATTACTCGAACAAAACAGATTAAGCTCAAAAAATAATACCTGTGTCATACCAAAATTCACCATCCATACCACCAAATATAAATAGTTCACCACCCAACTTTGCTGCTGAGGAATAGGATCTTCGAGTGGTCATTGGGCAAAGAGATGCCATCATATCACGGAAAGGACAATAGGAATTTAAATCTGCCAACCATGAAGAACCATCAAATCCACCCGCAATAAGAATGGTCCCATCCATATCCGAAGTAGATTTCTCAAGCCATTCGTTCTCTTCCTTCACATGCACAGCAGATGAAAGTTCTCCAGATTCCAACATACAGCATCTAATTTTCAGCTGTGCTATTTGTTCTTTTGAATCAACCTGAAAAAGGCAACTCAAGATAAGGAAAAAACATTACTATAGAATGCTGCAACAATAAATATATAAAAGGAAGAACAAGTAAATAATTATTAGTGTTTCTTCAAGTAATCTGTTTAGCTATTCATTGAGGAAAACAGTTCTCAACCTTCCTAGGGCTTAGAGAAGTTTAAGTTTCTAATCAATTCTAGCCATGGATACATAATAACAACTCAAAAATAATACTAATCACAAATTTACATTGCTACGGTATGTGTAGATACACGGACATTATTCCCAAAAACAAGCATACATATTTGAACCTAAATTTTAAAATGCAGGAGCATACTTATTTACATATATGAATATGAAATCCAACGGGACTGTAAGTATTTTAATTTCAATAAAATTTTGTCTACTGTACTACTATATATACATATATATTATTCTTTTCCATGTTGTCTCGGCATTCCCAAAAGTGTACTCATTGTGTCATATATCCCGTCAAATATCGCAGCATGCAAACTTGTCCTTGTCTCCACTTTTTACAATCTTGTGAACTACAGAAATATGTCCAAGTCACAAGTGACTAACTGTTCACTTGAAGTGTTCATGTTTCAGAAACAATAGGGTGCCAGAAATTGAAGTATTTTAGAAACTAGTTCTAAAGAGTTCCTTACTTAGGTTAATAAAATTCAGTAAACCTTATATATCAAAATGGCTAGAAATTAGAATAGGCTGAATATATTACATATTTAAAGAATTAATGATGCAGCTGATGAGGCAAGAGAAAAGATGAAAAGATTCGTGTAAATATGAAGTTGACCAGTTTAAGTTACTGCAATTGAAAATATAAGTTAATACCATTAGAGCAAAACCTACATAGAAATATAAAAAGACATATTAAGAAGAATAACTAACTTAAAAGACAAAAAAATTAAAAGGAGAGAAGAGAAGTAGAGAAATAGAAGAAAGAAAAAATAAAACATGCCAGGTACCTCCCATTAATTTTTTTTTTGGTAAATCAAGGTTTAGCTCTTTAACATAGAAAATACAATAATAATTCTAAATCTTATATTACCATATAGTGTCATGCTCTATAATGAACACATTTTGACCGAAGGACAGGGAGAAAAATTGTTCTGCACTGTGCAGAATTGTTCTTAATGTTCTCACAGCAAAATTTTATTCTTACTAGAATCATTGCCTTGTAATATATATGTATTCAATATTGTAAACAAGTTCAGAATGAAAAGACACAAAAACTACAATAAATACATTAAAATTGATTAGTAACAAGACAAAAGATTGGATGCATCAGTGGGCAAAATCTGACATTAAATATTGAATGGGATTGGTTTAGAGATAGTACCAGCTCTTTCTCCAGACAATCGAGCTTCATAATTTGTTTCAATTGATATCCCTTCAATCCATCGATTTCTTGCATCAACTTCAAGAAGATAAAATGTGTGTTGTGTTAGGGGTAAACGGAAAGGGCATCTAACAAACATTTCTCTAGATTTGTATAAACAAAAGTGGTATGACCACGAAACTTCATCATTTACCTTTACTACCACAGAATGCATGTCTGAAGAGCTTGGTGCTACATTTAAATCTACCACTGGAGAGTGTGCAATCTCTATTTGTACCCCAGACGAATAAGAAGAATGAGAAGCATCTTTTTCATGATTTTCTTTTAAATTCATCTCGTTTATTACAGGACTGCAATCAGAATCAGAAGGCTGAGTTTCATCGCCTTTTAAATTTAGAAGCCTGAGGCCCGCTACCATATTGACCTCTTCTGAATGTTGGGCATTCAAGTCTGAACTGCTGAGATTAAAACATCTAACTTCGTATCTTGTTTCACCATCAAGTGTATTATCAGTTAAACTGATAACCTCTGTCAGAGCAGAACAGTTGTCCCTAACCGATTCCCAGTTTCCCAACTCATCAAAACACTGGCTGGCTTCTAAAGCAGCCCCTTGTCCATCCCATTTTGTCCCCAGTCATCAACTTTTTCAGAACACTGGCTACTGTCTAGAACGTTTCCTTCACTTTCGCTGCTCACTTTCTTTGAACAAGGCATACATGAAGACCCACACTCCATATTAGACTTGTCCATAGGAGGACAAGAATTCAAAGCTTCAGTCCAAAAAAAATCATCATTCTCCATACCATCACAATCAGATGAATTCTTGAATAATGAACTCCATGTTTTCTGTGGATGGTAAGTGCCTGCATCATCTTTTTCATTTTGTACACAAACACATTCAGATGAACTTTTGAACAATGAGGTCCAAGTTTTCTGTGGAAAGGAATTGTGTGAATCATTAACAACCCCCTTGTCACTCGACAGACATGAACTTTTTTCATGTCTTATATCGAAAGCAGGTAATGGATTGAAGCAAGTGTTCCACTTTTTTGTATTCTTTGAGGTACAAGCAACCGCATCATACGGCAAAGAAGTAAACAATAATAGTAAATTACTAGTTTGACACCTATCTAGTTCAAAATAGAAATGGCTTCTTTTATAATAGTTAATTGATATTATTGGTCTGAACTGATCCTCGGTCAATGTGCAGCAGCGCTTCTTAATACGAACTTTAACCTTGAATGCAGAGTATGAAAAAAATAAATCAGTGCCATTACACTATGACCATCTGCCTCATGAAACTAAGATTTAAGAAAACATTAAGCTCTGTTTCAATTTTACAGGTAACTGATACGTAAAACTCAGAAGTGTTTTGTGTCAATGTCCCATACCTGTGCAGGATATGGCGAGAACTCCGTGCCATCATCAGTCCACCCATGTGGATTGATGTTCATTTGTCCGGGGCTAGTAGCCTCAAAAATACCATGAAGTGTTCTATCACTATAGTTAAATAGGAAGAGTACTAGTCCAGGAGTGATTTTCTTCACATACGCGAAATGAGAAGCTGGTAAGCCTGTCAAGGATTTATAAAGTATCTTTAAGGAACATTTTTAAAGTAGATACTAATTTTTATTAGGGGATGAAAACAGACAGGGTTCTTTAACTTACCAAACAACTCTTTGAAATAGCATTCTTTTATTGTGTGATTCTTGCACCCAAAAACGACTGCGCCTAGGTCAGTCTTCCTCAGGTTTCTAGCAGGAGCACTGCAATTAGCTTTCACAAATGGTTGAAGCTTCTGGTTTGAAGGAAATTCCATGTTTCCTTCCCTCCAAGTACTCTATCTATAGATAAAAAGCATTAATTTACAAGTCCAAAGAAAATCAGCTGCCTAACTTACCTCCGGGACTCTTCCAGAAAAGAAAAAAGCATGATATAAATTTTTACTACAATTATCCCACACATATAGTGATCAAATAAGCTTAAAGAACTAGTCAAACTAGTCAAACTAGTCAAGTATATGTTCATATTACTTGCATGTAAAACATGCACACTTCATGATTTAAATAGATAGGGTGTATAATCTTTCCTAGCTGTACATGCATGTTTAGAGTTGCACAAAAATGCATAAATATCACATGTACTTCAGCCAACGAAAAGGAACATAATAGCAAAACCAGTCCAACATCTTTACATGTATGCCAATTTGATTGGAACAGTAGCCTCAATTCTACCCCAAGTGAGGCATATAAAATGATGACATGTTGGATTGTTGGCGGTTTAAGTAAGCTCATGAATAATCTATATTTATTTTTACTTTTGGTCTTAATTTGGTTATGACTTTTGTATTCGGGAACTTACCCAAATTTTTGTTGGCATCACGAATATTAATAACAATATAATGGCTAGAGTCTCTAAGTGGAGGGAGACACCCATAGTTTCACTTGGGATTTGAACAAGAACATATACTAGCATCGCACACACTTTGTATTAAATTGTAATAGCTTTGATGCAACCATATTAAAGCATCAGGATCTTTGAAGGCTGGACATATTGCATTCAATTTACAACTTAATCATAAAAATGCTCAACATAATCAAAAGTGCTTACTTTCATAAATTTGAACAAGTAGAATTAGAACCACGTGTAAGTAAATTGAGACGAGGTGCCAAATTTTTATTTTTACTCCCAACATCCCATAATTATTTTCGGAAAAAATGACAAAAATACCATTTTTTTTAGACTAAGTGACAAGAATACTAGTGGGATATGCATCTTCCAAATGCGTGTCACGTCAATTTTTTTTTGTTTTTCTCTAATTTTTTATGTGATACTCCTTCATCAAATGCGTATTAAAGATATCCATTTATCAAATCCGTATCCCGGTGGTATTTTTAGCCCAAATTTTAAAAATGGGTATTTTCCTTAATTTTTTAAAAAAACTGATATTTTTTGCCATCACCCTTATTTTCGCTTTAACTTTCACCCGTATACCATTATTTTAAATAAAGAAGTACTAATACATAACATTTTTAGAATTTTTTTTATAAAAATATGAAAAAGAAAATTTCAAAAATATTAAGTGCAACTTTAAAATGCGCAAAAAAATCGAACTATTTGACAAAAATTATGAGACAAAACGAGTCTTTTTTAAATTTATGAGATGTTCATGTAGGATGCAGGAAGGGTAAAATGTGAAATCAACCAAACAAGTAATAAAAATATCATCATGTTCTAGGCAAAAAATGATAAAATTTGATTAATTACTATATAATCAAATATATAAATAATATATATATATATATATAATATTCAACAAAAAAATCTAACATAAATAAAACAAGCCTCTTCCTACAAGTACATAAGACAAGTCCAATGCAATGTTATTAATGTTATTGGTAGTGATATTTCTATAATATAACATCAATTATGGCTATACTTGATCACGTATAGATATAGCTATAATTGAACAAGTGGAAAATTGGAGGAAAATGAATATAAAATTATCTATTTTATCAAATTTAATAATTGGTTAAAAAATTACTTAATTTTACATTTATTGGTTTTATTTTAAAATCCCATGTAATCCACATACGAGAGTATGAAATTTATTTTAACATCAAAATATACTTTTTGATTTTATATTATAACAATAGGTTGGACTTCTCTGTCACAATATATAATATATCAATGTAAGTGTAAGTGTAAATAGTAATATTTAAGTGTAATACCTCGTCAAAGTGAAGAGGCTAGTGGTGGATGATCGGAGCTGGGTGACCGTACGATCGGCGGTGATGAAACGGTTGATATTCTAGAGAGAGAAAGAGAGAGTAGAGTGGTAGAGTGAGAGCATGGTCAGAAAAAGGTGGTTTCTTTTGCAGAGAGCTTGGTGATCGTTTATATTTTGCTATATAAACGTCTATAACTTTATTTTTTTGGAATTGCCAGATTTTAACAAAACGACATTGATGTTTAAATGAAATGCCTTTTATTGAAATTATTAAAAGCACGTACTTTGAATTTAATTTATAAGAAACAATAATTTGAATTAGAGAAAAATGAATTTAATTTACATGAAGTAGATTTGACATTTTAACAATTGAAACCTTAAATAATACTTAAATATTGAGACCTTAAATAAAAAGTATATTTACCAAGAGTCTACTAGGGAACAGGGATGCTATAAAAAGGAGGAAGAGGCTCTTTATAACGAGTACTATGGAGGAAGACTCTTGAAATATTAGGAGCCTTGATTTTTCGACTTTTAATTTAACACGCTGTACTTGTATTTTGACTTAAAAGTTTATATAAAGAATTTCTTTGAAATGTTCCTAGTCAATTAAAAAATAATACAGTAATTATCGAAATGTATCTTTGAATTCTGACTCACAATAATATTAACCATTAAGATGAGTTAGATATTCCTGTAAAAAAGAAAAGTGTCTTTCATGTTCATTAACAACTACTCTTTTATGAGTTGATAAATTTTTATTGGTGAGAATTTTTGTGCTTAGAAGTCATTATTATTAATGAGATGAGAGTCAATGAAAATTTGACAACTCATACAAAAATAATTATTAGTGTGTATCTAGAAAAACCAAAAGAAAAAAGATAGTGAGCTTTTATGGTTAGCTTAATTATAAGTGATTGTTATCTATGTCAATCTTTTAGAGTACATATTTAATTTGTCAAAGAACAAATGTAAGTTGTATATTTGTATGCATTCTGCAATAATGCGACGATGCCACTAGTTTGTTATTATTAACATGTACAGAGTACATACCTATTTATAAGTTGATCAATTCACAATTTCACACACAATTTAAGTTCTGCAAACACCTCAAGAAATTATGAATTTGTATTTCACCCATGCCACAAGGACACGTTTAATTGTTTAGTTATGCTGCAGTATTGTCAAATGTCAAGGCATGTAGTGCAAGTACAAATGAGATTTGAATCAAAATTTGTATGACGGGAGCGTAATGAGTGCGTGCGATTAATCTTTGATGTTCCAACACACATGTTACATTACAACGTGCAGCTCATAGAACAATTACTTTCTATAAACCCAACAAATAAAACACCATATTTACTTGACAAGTTGTTGTTGCACCACCAAGACTGAAACTGGTCTATTGATTTCTGCAGATGCCAAAATGTCTCCTATTGGCCCCAACTCTGGTATATCACTCCATTGCGATAAACCTACTAACGACGGTGAATCCTCTCTATGGCGTCGTCCTACCAATATTAAATCAAAGGAGTCCACCATTGAATTTACTATTAGAGCTGTCTCTCCCCCGTCATTAGTAAGCACCTCTCTATAAACTATATTGTTCTGTATCCTGCTCAACATTTTTAGCTCTCTCAAGATTTCTCTGTCAAGAACAGTGTCCCATCTATCTTCACGCACTTCAGAGGCGACAAGCCTAACAACAGTCAAATCAACTTTCATTGATTTCGCCATACGTATGGCATATGCTAAAGCCTCCCGGTCATCATTATCTCCCAAGAATATGACTGCAACGTGATACCTCGATTGTCTATATTGATCAACTGAAAGCTCAGTGCGTATTTTACGACGATCAACCAAAATGCCTACAGAACAAGGAGATGTTCCTAGTACTTCTCGATTTATTGCCCTCTGCAGACTGTTTTCGAATATAATTTTACCATGCTGATTCCATTTTCGATGAAAGGGAAGTAAAATTAGTGATGTTAGATTGTCAAAGGCGGCAGAACAAACGTCAAAATGCATGAATCTTGGAAGTGACACTGAAGTAAATGCCTGGACGGAAACCAATCCAGAATACTGTTGTTCAAAATTTTGCCATTGATGGATTATTTGTCGGGATAGAGTGCCTCCAGAAGAATTCTTTTGACCTAATCCGTGGTTGATTATGAGCGGCGTTGCCTGGCCAACAAGCTCCACGAGGTTAAGGGCATAAGCCCGAGTGGGAGCTCCTTTGGAGCTTGAAGCTTCTAAAAGCTTCATAGCAGCTATGGCATCGTCAGATCGCAGGGAGCATACCAATACTCTGAGCTCAGAATTGTTTGGAATGTTTAGAATGTTTCTTTTTTCGTAGCCTCTATATATTCTCGAGTAATCATACAAATATTTCACAGAGAGGTGCGCAGTTGCTGCTAGTACGGCCATCCAAATTATAACCAAGGAAAAGGTTTCACCGTCTATATTCTGCACTCCAATAATAAATGAAAGGAGAGATACAAGTTAAGTTCAAGGAAACAATATTACATAATATATAGAGATTTCATCATGTTGTCACAAACATAAGAAATATCAACTCCAAACTTAATATTCTGGCATATGCAACAAAGAAAGATACATCCTCTTGCTATTTATGTCATGCGGTTTTGATATTGAGAAAGTTGGAAACAAATTTATAAAAAAAAATCTAGCTCTTGCTTATAATTTATATACGAACCTGGGTCCTATATTCTGTATCATAGAATGCACCTTGAACTATTCCTTGGGCACTCAAGATTATGCTGATTGTAAAAGCATCTCTTACAGGTAGATTGTTTAGCAATGCCGGTCCTAAAACGAAGACAAGTTTAATAGCAATGCCCCCCAAGGTGAACATACATACTGTTTCCAAGAAGTCGATATCATAAAAATCTGTTAGATCAATCCATAAAGAGAAATTGCTTATCAACAATGGAGCGAACAAGCCGGATATGAATGTGTCCAACTCAATTGCAAGTGTCGAACCCAGAGGAGGGCCGTTGGGAATGGCCAAACCAAACAGAAAAGGAATATAGAAATCTTGTAACCCCAAGTTGGTGCATAAGAAGGCTGTAAAAAGAACTCCCATGTAAATAAAAGCAAGGTACTCTTGCTTCACAGGCTTCCCTTCTGGTGTCTTTCTGATAATTCTTGAGAACCATGGCCTCGTACCCACCAACACACATGCAATTATAACAGAAGACTGAATGAAGCTTAGCCATGCCAAAGATTTACTTGATGATTCGTAATAGATTGTATAAACATTTAGTGCTACGGCAGCTACTTTACCGACCAAATCAGCTACTAATGCTGCTGCCAATGAAAGGCGGCCAATCTCTGTATTCATGATTTTAAGGTCAACTAAGAGACCGGCAATGACTGGAAATGGAGTAGCGGATTTTATTTTGAGGACGGTTTCAACCGCTGCTCTTCGATATAACGGAAAATATGGATCCAAATGTGTCCAGATTAGGCCAGCAGTGATCATGGGGGCAAACGATGCGCCCAAACCTATGGTTATGGCCTTTCTTCCAACTTTCCATATCATGTTCAAATCCATCTTCACTCCAACCATGAACATATAAAAAATAAATCCAAATCTCGACAATGTGTATAGGAGTGCATCATTTTCTGGGAAAAGTTTTTTCTGCATTTCTCCAGACAAATTACCAAAAATTGTTTTTCCTAGTATGACACCAGCCTGCATGCATGTTAGAAAAACACTTGGTTATCATTCACAAATTTATATTAAATCAAATTTGACAAAAAGAAAACACGACATTGATTCAGAGAAATAATACCAAGATTTTAGAAATAATTCGAGGCAAACCGAAGCGCCTGAGAAGTATATGAAGGGAGTGAGTGAGGATGAAGATTAAAGATAACTGTAATAGTAGGCGAGGCAATGCATAATTGAGAATGAAATCACTTGAATTTGTCAATGTAACCCAACCCGGTGAATGCACTCTAATAGCAAGCGTGCAGTAGTCATCTTCACCAGGTTTTACTTCTTTTCTCAGGAATTCATTCAGGTCCATCAGGCTAATCTCCAGCAATATCAGCCGAAACACCAAAATATGTTCCTTCCTGTTCGTTCCTTTATATATAAATAATGCAGGAAGTTGATAATCAAGTTGTTCCAAGTTGTAACAATGAATTAACGATATATTTGAAGTTGGCTAAGTCATGCATTTTACTCTACATATACGATGACAGATAATAACATTGATGGACATACAATGACATATACGCATATAGGCTCTAGCTAATAAACATTATTTTATCTAAAAATGTTTATTGATTTTAAAAATAGAATATCCATCTTGAAATTACAAGGATGCAACTTTTAACGGGTTGAGGCAGTTTGGCAAGTCTGAAAATTTCCAAAATAAGTAAAGTGCTTATTTAGTTATTAATTTGCTCCTAAAAATACCTATCATGCACTGTAATATCAAATGAAGGAAATTAAATTAAAATAGTAGAAGTTGGAGTTGAAGAGAGTATAATTAGGAATGGCATTAAATATAAATAATGGAAATTGAGCCAAAGATTTGAAAAAAATAATAATGAGTAAATATAAATTTTATATAATAAATATATAAAAACGTCTTCTCGAATTGTAATTTGAGCATAATTTTTTATAATAAAATGGTGAAAGCAATATTTTTTTTGAATATTTACATGTAATTTAATTCAATTTTTATTACATCTCCTCCGACTTGATTGGTTTGAAGTTTTTAACTAGGCACAAGTGTACAACATAAACCAGCTGGTTTTCATTTTTCAACTAAGCACAAACATAAACGTGCAATATTATTTGTACTGTAAAATTTCTACCAATGGGCGATGGGCGGGTCCCTATTATTATTATAATAATAATTTTGAATCTTGCTATTTTTAAAAAGAAGAAAAGAGGAAAAAAAATAGAAAATATGTGAAAGAAAAAGATGGAAATGAATTTTTTATTTATAAAAATAAAATAGATAATAACAAGAGAATCTCTATTAATAAGGCATGATCAGCGGATTTAAGGATATATTAGTGATTTAGGGAATTATTAAATTACTTTTTGAGGGTGTAATTTTATGTTACATTCTCCCTATTTTTGAGTTTACTAGCTCAAACTGTTCCAATGCAATATTATTATAGTTGTTATATTTATAATATAGCATTAACATAACACTGCAATGTAATGGTACATAAGATGTTAAAATAGAAAAGTGCTATAATTGATTTTATATTTAGAACTAAGTATAAATGTGACTATAACATAAGCATGCAAATTCAATACTATATTTTATATTGTTGGTTATAAAATTATTTAATTTTACATTGTTCTATTTATTGGTTTTATTTTAAAAACATGTGTTGGAACATGAAATGTATTTTAATATCAAAATGTATTTTTTAATTTTATATTATAATAATATTTATATTTATTTTAACATTAGTATTGTACTTCCTCTTGGTCGATCCCATTTACCATGTTTTTCAATTAATAAATAGTTTCGTTCAATTTATATTTTCAATATTTCATATATTTTTTAAAATAATACGGAGTATACATTATTTTTTACTTGCTTTACACAAATATCCTTTTTGACACGATAAGTCCTCGTCTCGTAATATCATCCAACTTTATGTCTACATACAAACCATCACTCATATTTAAGCACACACCAACACTCTAACTCACACACTTACTTTTAATATCTCTATCATCATCATCTGCAAAAATGGCAATGAAAGTAGTTTCACACAACACTAGTTCTATCTCTACACTCAATCCCAATGCTCCGATGTTCGTGCCGACGGCGTATCGCGCCGTAGAGGACTTCTCCGATCAGTGGTGGTCTCTCGTCGAGTCCTCGCCTTGGTTCCGCGATTACTGGCTCACTGAGTGCTTCTCTGATCCGCAATCTAACGATCCGGTCGACGAGTTCGACGATCTCTTCGCTGACTTCGATTCTGACGCCGTCGAGTTTGACGCCGTTAAAGGTCAGTGCTTTTATTGATTCAGCGTATGAGTATTGAATCGGAATCGTGCGTTTACTTTTTTTTTACTTTAACGGCGTTAAGAGTGAGGATCTGGTTGATTTAAAGTCTTCTCACTCATTTGACTTGTTTGTTGACTTTTTTTGTTAGATGAAGGAGACGAGATTCGTAAGGAGTTGATCTCGCTGGGAGTGTTGAAGTGGCGTAAGCCGCGTGCGGCGACGGAGAGGAAGATGTGCGGTCGGAAAGCGCCGAAGATTGTGAATGTGAAAGTGAGTCCGAGGCCGATTCAACAACCGAGGTAGAACGAGTTAGGTTGATCAGAATCGCTGAGTTTTAAACTCGCGGAGCTAGAGCTAGAGTTTATATGTGTTGTGCTTTTGACTTGATTTAGGTTTTAAATCTTGTATGTGTATGTATATTGTCACATTTAACTCTGTTTTTCATTTCACCATGTTTACTTTGTATGCAAATAAATGATATTAGTGTTTGATTTCCTTTTCTTTTAAAATTGTGAGTTGTTTTTGGCCATTGATTCTGGTTTCGCAATTAGATGTTACTCCCCGTGTTCCCTTTTAATTGTCCATTTTGTTCTCCGGGTGATCAAGTTGACTAATTTTTTATCGTAATTTAAATATAATATATAATTGAAAAAAATTAAAAATTTATATTATTAAAAAGTATATATAATATATTTTAAAATGTATTTACTAGTTTTTAAAATTATAAAAGAAAAATTAGTCAATTTGATCCGAAAAAAATCAAAATGGACAAGGAGAAGGGAGTTGAACTCAGAACTGGAAGGCTGACAATATAATAAAAGATGATTGAAATTTCCCTATTGATGGTTCGTAATTGTACCTAGCACACAAAACTTCCGTATTAATGGATTCAAATCTACCGGAAAAATTTGTGGATTTCTCATCCTTATTATTTTTAAGAGAGGATGCATAATCTTACAAAAGATTAGATGGTTGAGGAACATAGATATTTAGACAAGTCTAGTGAAGGTCGTAAGAAGCAGCTTGTTCCCAGATGGTAGATTGCTTCCCGATCTTATGAAGAGCTTTCATCACTTCCTCTGTAGTTACCTTGCCTGTTACCCTGATCTTGTTCAGCTGTGTATCAACATCATATGTTTCTATATCTGCTTTACCCAAATACCAACACATCGTGAATTAATTTTATACAACTCGATTAAACTATAGGATCTCGCAAAATATCGTAGCATTACCTTCGATCTTTTTAACAGCCTTTAAAATCTTCTTGATGCATTCGTCGCAATGTAAACCGACCTTCAATTCCACCACCTATTGTATTGAAAATCATGTTAGGATTCAAAAATGGCCTTCCGGTGAATACTTTATACCTTCTCCTTCAAACTTAAAAACCATGAAAACTATCAATGTGTGGGGTGTGTAGGCATAAATTGTGAAGAAGTTGAAGTATAGTGTTACTACTTACATTGGCCATTGTGTATTGGTGTGGAGTTGATGCTGATTTTCCCTTGCTAGCTAGCTAGGCTCTGAGCTTGGTTGTCACAAGTGAAAGAGAGAATGAAAAAGAGGACATGCTAGTGTTGGTGTTATATATATTAATGAACGATTGATTGTATACTCTCACAAATCGGTGGGGTTGGGGCATATGATACCTGTTTTTACCCGGAAGCATTTCACTTTTATAAAGCCAAATGCTTTAATTCTTTATTGACTTTAGTTGATGTTAGGCACCATTGTGACCCTGTCCATGCACAGGGACGGTTAATATTTCATTGCTTGTTTGATTATAATGGGACAGAAAAAGGAAACATTGCCTTTAAGCATCTCTCACGAATTTACGTGTCAAAATTATATAATTTATAAAATCAATTTTAATAAGAGTTACGCTATATCTTACGCTACAAGAAATCTACTTATAAAGTAGAATATTTTTCTTCTTACATAAAAATAAATTTTTAATAAATCATTTATTAATATATAAACTTACAAAAACACTTTCTAAATATATGATTCTATAATTATAATTTATAAAAAATAATTAAAGTTAAAAATTATAAATTTTCGATAAAAAAAGGAATTATGAAGTTGATAAAAATTTAGAGTTAAAAAATATAAAAAATTGTAAGTTAATAAATGTTAAAATAAAAAAGAATTGAGTTTACTTAAAAGAAATAAATTTATTTTTGTCGATGACACCAAATGTATATTTGACACTAAATTTGGTGTCATACTAATTATTTGTGTCATCTTGACATTATTTTAATGTCACATTAGAGTTGATTTTATATTAAAATAAAATAGTATCACGTTGACACTATTTTAGTGTCCGTGTTAACGTGTGCACTTTTATTTCAAAAATAATTTAAATTCAAGACCAAAATATAATGTGACCGTTTGGGATTCCTTAAATTTAAAATAAATTATTTATTTCATATTTTTAAAAAAATATTTTCATATTTTTTTAATGATAAATATTTATTTTAGAATTTTAAAATCAAATATTATTTTCAAAATAAAAAATAAATTATTTATTTCAAAAAAAAGTATATACATACCTACTTTTTTTAAAAAATAAGCACTTATTTTCAGAAAATAAGTGGAAACAAACGGGGCCATTAATGACGTGTGGGATAGTAATTGGGCTGGCCTCTTTAGAACTAAAATAGATTCTGGTTACTAACCTGTCACTTGAAACGAAGAATCGAAAATGATGCCCATTAAAGATGGTTTATTAAAATAATAAAGAATTGAGTTTTAGAGCTTAAAAGAGATAAATTTATTTTTGTTAATAAATATGAGAGTACAATTCAAATTTTAAAAAATACCAAATTTGATGTCAAAATGATACTAAATACGGAGTATATGTTTGACACCAAATTTAGTGTCACTGAAATTATTTAGTGTCATTTTGACACTATTTTAGGACTCCATTAAAATTGGTTTTACACTGAAATAGTGTCATGTGACACTATTTTAGTGTCCAGATTGGAGATGCCGTTATTATAATGCAAGTCGGATAGGAGAGCACAACCCATATTTTGTAGATCCACGCATGTGAACGTGATTATGCACCACAAAGTCCCAAACATCAAGATAGATGCTTATTGCCTTGAAGTACGTAAAAAGAATCGAAAATGAATTTTCTGAAATTAGTTAGTAATCGTATTTATTTCAAATAAAGTGAGTTATGGAAGATAGTGGTGGTTTGATCATATTAGAAGAGAAGACACATGGACACGGAGTTACAAATTACAATGGTGTATTGGGATAGTTGCTCCACTTATTGTTATATTCTTACATTTTTCTATCATTATTATATTTATATATAGTAGAATCTCGATAAATAAATATTTGATAAACAAATAATCTCGTTAAATAAATAATATTTTCCGATCCCAATATAGTGATGACAGTGCATTTTTGATTTCGATAAATAAATAATTTTGATTAATAAATATAATTTTTCGATTCCGAGCATATTCAATTATCGAAATTTAACTATACATATATTTTTCTATACATATTGCCTACATGGTACGGAATACATGCTTGTTATTTTTATGACTCAAGTTGTATACATGTATTGTTGTGATAACTTTTATTTTCGTATTGCTTATATACATTTTTAATTGTTTTTATATATTAATTTTATTAAAATTGAGGGTCTTTTAGGAAACAAATTCTTCTCAGGTAAAGTTTTTTTTTTTTAAATCATGCTTTTAGAGTGGAATATAGTAAGCAATTGGGTATATTTATCCCTTGTGATATCATATAACAATGTTGTAAAAAATGAAAATCGGACTTAGTTGGTAAAAACATGGAACAAGTATTAATTGGATAAATTGAGCATTAATGGGAATAATTAATTTAATAATCAAAAATTTAATCAATTCGATACATGGATTAATCGGTACATGGAATCGGTGATTAATCACTAATTAGAACAATGATATAAATGAACCATCACAAAGGTTCGGTGAAATGTGTATTCAATAACAAGTGCATGAAACTATAGAAATACTAATTATATTTGCGTGGTATAAGCATATATATATACAGAAAGATTGCAATTCTCCCGGTAAGAATGAACAAATAGATGTTTCATTTACCTTCTAAATGACGGGTTGCTGTAGTACAAACTTGAGGGCATTTGAGAAAACTAAAACTAAAATTTATTTTGATAGAAGTGGGTAAAAATTGAAATAAAATAGTAAAAAATTTTGATGGCCAAAAGGGATAAATTAAGAAAGAGAAAAATGTTCCTGGAGATAAAATATACTTAAGATGAGATTTGTAGGTAAATATTAATAATAATTTTATTATTTTAAAATTTATTCTTTGTAATTATAAATATTCCTTTATATATTTATATGAAAATTCTTTTAATTTCAGGTAGTTGCCGGTTTCACCTTATTTAGAAATTATTTTCAAAACTAAAACTTCTAAATTTGCATTTAACAAAAGTTTTTATTTTGTAATCTTCCTAAACTTTTGTAAAATTTATATGAGAACGACGTTTCATTTTTTTAAGGTCAAATATTTATTCTAAATGTATACATGGTTTTAGATGAAACTATATATATTTGAAAGCAGAAAAATACTATAAACAATCAATATAGTATTGTGACATGATGAATTTTTTGGTCTAAATGTTTATATTATACGAAGTATTGAATATCCTAAAATTAAAAATCATTTCTTTGGTAGCCGCTCTTTTTAATTTGTTTCAGTTGAAAAGTGTTTCATATATTTTATATTCCGATTCAATTATATATGTATATATTATATAATTATAAAAAATTATAAAAAATATATCACTAAAAAATATATTTAATCTACTTTTTAATTTTTAAAAATTATAAAAAATAATCTCTAATCTTCGTTGAAAGTTTAGTCAAATTGACCACAAAAAATCAAACAAGTCACATGACCGAGTCGATATATAATTGGTGAAAAGATGGGTAATTAGTTTAACATATAATATTTTCCTGGTTGAAGTTTCAGATTTATAATATGATGATCAAATATTATTTTTATTTTAAAGAAGATGTTAAAGGTCATTTTTCTAAAGGAATATAATAATTATTCTTTCTCAATAAAATGCCCTTATCACCTTTTAAAAAAAATTAAAGCAATGTTCAATTATCATATTAAAATTCTGATTAATAAAATATTATGTGGGATTAAATTTGATCATAATTATCTAATTTACTCTTTAAAAATAGTATGATAGTACTTTTTTTATAAAGAGTTTGGGAATTTAAATGCTAAAAGTTACATAAAAAAAGAAAGAAAAAGAATTGAAATGCTAAAGAGTATAAATGACCAAGAATGACATTATACATGCAAGTTGCATATATATAAAACACAAAGATAACAAATATTAGGAGTATGTTGCAAGTATATTATATGTAAGCATAGTTGTCTTATTGAATTGCAACTTATTAATTGTCACTGCTGCACCAGATGGAGGACACTTGCATTAATATTATATAGCAAGAACAAGACCCGGTACAGATTTCCCGACCCGATTCGAAACACTACTCTGCCAAAGAAAATGACAATGAAGAAACCGAACCGATGAAGAAACCTGCGACCCGTTTCCAAAACGGGTTACAGTAAGTGAAGTATTCAAGTACTCCCGAACCTGAGTTATGATGCCATCAGTGACCGTCCATGCATGCACCCACGAGATTGAACGCTCCTGATCACACCCTTCAACCAGGACTAATGATCCAATGGCCGTGATTGATTGCGGCGTGAACTGAAACTTATCAGACGACGTGGTATCATTGCCAGTGAGCAAGAGCATCATGAACTGGTGAGAAGGTGGGCCATGGAACCACCATTCCAGGTGAGAGGCAAGGAGGGCGTGGACAGTGGTGACGTCACGGATAGACAAGGCTTTGTAGAGCGCGAGTTCCACCCTTTTGTTGTTGCATTCCTCTAGGGTTTCTGCCAGCTCGATCTTTTCTAGTTATAAGTAAGATTTAATATTTTGTATGTAATATTCTAGTATGTGTAGATAGAGATCGAGTTCTATATAATTTGGAGGTTTTGTTGGGTTATATATAGGGGACTGAGGGAGGGTTTATGGGAGCACTTGCAGGTTATTTAGGTCGTCAAAACAAATCTAAATACTAATATGCACTACAAGCTTAGATGTTAATATATGGTTTTATTTCTATAATAAAGTAAAAATTTTAAACTAACATTAATCACCCTCCCTGTATCTAATACTGGTAAGTGCTAATTTATATTATATTATTAAAGTCGAAACATTAAAAGTTTGATAATTAGTAGTAAGTCAGATAATTGATTTATTATTGGGCCTAATTTTAAAATATTAATTTTTTAACTAAAATATATTTTACATTAATTTTTTAATTAAAATATATCTCTATATAAAACACACAAAACATTATTCTATTAAAATATAAATACAAATAAATTAGAAAAATATATACATATAATATTAAATAAAATTTAAATTATTATTATATAAATAAAAATAAATTTAAATCATATAAAAAATTAAAAAACTATAAAATTTCATCTGAAAATCTACTGAAAATTAAAGTATTTTAGGTGCTAGTCACCCTAATAGCCAATACATTTATTTCATTCTCCAAAATAAAGTAATTGCGAAAACAAATATATGTTGGCCGGTGAAATATTTAGATGTCGGTTTGGCAAAGGGGTCTTTTACCCCGTCAGTGATCAAACCTTTTATAAACAAAACATAACAAGACAAAATGTAAAAATATAACCAAGTAAAACTTAATCTCCACCACTGATTAAACTTAATTAGCGAGTCACTAAAACACTTAATTAGTCCTTTGGAAGATTAAATATTGTTAATTGAGCTTAGTGGCATCCTAAGAAATTCCATGTATTTTCATGTATGGAAATTGGAAAGTGATTGTCCGTAGTGGCCTGGATGACGAAGACACTTGTATAAAAATTATATTATTATACTTGATTGTTTCCGTACAAAATTATAATAACAACATATCTGTTAAATTTTGAGAATTAAAATATATACCTTTTGAGCACAATGAATAACGCAAGTAAAGGGCCTAACTTCTGCTTCCTTTATTTATGTTAATCAAATAATCTTTTTAAAATCTACACGTATTTGAAGGGTAACCAAATGATCTCTTATTCATTTTTTTTTCAATTTATCATCACAAAATTAAAAAAATTATTCTATCACATTACCAGTAAATATATGTTTGGTAATTTACTTTTCATTCGCGATTTTTGATTACTAAAATGATATTGAGTCATAATAATTTAGGTTATGTTTGAGATTACTGTTCAAAACTGTTGTGATGTGATAAAAAGTGTTGTCAGAAAAATTTGATTATTGTTTAGTAATTTTTTTTAATTTATGCATATTTTGATAAATAATGTAAAAAAATAATGTTTTAGGAAAGTTTGATTATGAAACTTGTAATTATTTTCTATAAAAACTGAAAAGTAACCTTTTTAAAAAGTATGAGTGAGATGCTTTCTTTAACAACATTTTTTAAACTAAAAATGCTTTTTTTAGACAACAGTTTTAGATTTTACCAAACACCTTTTTGTATGTTTTTCAAAAAAAAGACATTTATTACTATCCACAAGACTACAACAGTAACAGCAATCCCAAATAAAATCTTAATCGAGGTCCCTCACTCAATTAAAATGTGGGGGGATTGAAGATTTTTATAAGTGCAAAATTATGGATTTTTCGTGATTTGTAATTATCTTATTATAAGTGCGCTATTTGCATTCTCAATTGAATTACACAGTAAATTCTTGTCAAAAAAAAGAAAAGATTATACAAAAATACCGTTGTTTATTTGTTTATATCATATTAATTTTATTAAAACGTTGAGTTGTTAGGAGGATCAAAATTTTATAATACTATATTCTAACAGTTAGCTCTCTTCCTCCCTTCGGAATTTTTTAAAACAAACTCGAGAAAAGACTCTACAGATATCAAATATGCTCTCCAATTGTAGCATGACGTGAACTGTGAAGAGTATAGAGAAATACCATCAAGAAATAATGTATTTTGTAGCATGATGTGAAGAGCATAGAGAAATACTATCAACAATTTCCAAAATAAGACAAAGATATTCGAAAAATGTATATCGAACCATTTGTTTTTTTTTTTTTGGGGGGGGGGGGGGGGTACAGGAATCAAATAGACAGAAGAGAGAACGTAGGAATATACACTTAATACAGTATTGCATAGCAGTTGCTACAAATAACAATGTTGCGATTACATGACCTTTAATCCTCGAAAAATAATTCAATCAACAACTAAAATCAAAAGATTCTAGGAAGATACATGTTTCCCGGCAGGAATTAGAAAAAAATAAAAAGAGAAGAAAAAGAAACATATAGGTGCTGCACAATCAACTCAAAATATACATAAATTACATGGGACAGTTGCATTTCACAATGCAACTCACAACTGCATTTCATTAGTCTCTTTGAATCACTGATGGGGAAGGTGGTTTCATGATTCCATCTGTAATATTTGTATTGGGTTGTTCTTCTACCACTGCAATTTGGCTATGATATTCATTTGCAAATCTGCTTGGACTTGGAGAGTTTGCTTTCATAATGTTGGTTGGGGACGAGCTGTTCCCAAAAGGAGAATTTGAGCCTGATTTGACATGATAACCTCCTCCATCTTCGCGGGGCAAAGGAGACATTGGTAATTGAGTATTTTCATCCCCTTTCTTCTTGTAAAACTTTTCCTCTACGATGTCATAAGCATTACCAGTTCGAACTTCCTGCGCAAGTGTACACCAACAGCAGAAAAGCCACAATGCACAATCGGCAACAGCTGGTTTACCCCAACAGAAATTGTATGGTGGCAAATTAAATCTTTTCCTCATCTGAATCCTCCAAAAGCCACCATAAAGTAAACCAAATACACAAAGGAAGACCCCAGTAAGCCCCAATATTTCCCTGACAACTTCATCATTAATATTAACAGCAGCTAAATTGAAAATCCAAAATGGAGCCAGACAGAAGAGAAGAAAAGTCGCAATATGAACATACATGTTACCAAATCCAAGTCTCTCCATATTCCACCCAAAAACACAAAAACTACAGAATAGAGATAAATATGCAATAGAAATATCTTCCCAAATATCAAATATACCGCCACTCCACTTGGGTCTTTCTTCATGAGCTCTTAGTGCAAATGATTTTGTCGTTTCTAACGTTTTTGGTCTCAGCTGGCTTGTCCCGCTAATGTCAGAAGAATTGTTCTGTAGTTGTTGAGCTTCTTCATCCACTTCAGAATGGTAGTCCTTTCCAAGGGGGCTAAGGATGGAATAAATACCAGCAATTGCAGGGCAGCCAATTGCAAAGGAAATAGTTATTCCAACCCCTAGCGCAGGCCGTTCTGATCTCTTGTATCCCACATTAAGGCCACACAAGGCATATTGTGCAAAACAGTTGAGGTTGAGTAGAAAAATAACCACCATCATATGCACCCATTCATGAGGTTTATACGTTCCATCCTTGCTGTAAACTTTCCTCAATCTCACAATATCTTTTGATCTCCATCTCAAGAGAAGTACAAGGTGGTGTAGTCGTTGTGGATGTTGGTACAGACACATGAGGGTGAATAATGCATTGAGGATCTGGTTATTAACTTCAAACCAAGCATTTCTCTGGGTTTTTCTAGGCAGGGCACTGTTTAACATTCCAGTCATGACGAAAAATAAAATTGCACCAGACACAGCAACACAAACAATCCACAATAAAAGAACCATATTCATCGGATTCCTTATCCATTCTTTGCAGATTTTCTTAAGGCTGTCCCATTCAATTTTCTTACTAAAAACTCTACTTAGGCGTTCTCCAACAGTGCGACTTCTGGAACAAGGAACACTACGTGAAAATTCATCTCGCTGTGTTACAAGCCTCTGAAATTTAAGAGATGGAGACTTTAAAGCACCAAAGGTAGAGAGGAAATTCATTTTGTTGGCATGTGCACTTAAGCTACCGTCAGACAGACTTGGAGGGTCATCATTGCCAAGCAGCTCTTTTCTAGATGTTGCAATTCGTAGATTGACAGCCCTCTTGTCTTTATCATCATTAGCTTCATCCGCTCCTCCAATATGTTCACCATTATCAGTTAATACCATTCTATTATCCCCTTAACTTTTTCTTAGGATCCAAAAAATACACTTTTCTCCTAAATTTAAACTAGCTATTGTGTTTCCTTGCAACTTAAGAAAAAACCAATAATGGAAAACTTATAACTGTAACCCCTCGCTTCATCAACCAAAAAGGAGACCAATATGCCAGTAGCTACAAGAAAATTGAGAGCAAATTATAGATTGCAATGATTTCAAAGGCATCATATATACCCTTCTAAAAATTTATAAGTTGAAAAAATTTAATTACTATCGAGACTCGAACTATCCACTTGGAACCTAAAATCAAATCCAAGTGCCAATCATCTACCTGATAAATCCAAGAAACAAAAAAGAACAAACTGGGAAATCTCAGTATGCAACACAAATGACATAATTGCAAAATTAAACTGAAATTATAGATACAACAGCAGTTAAAAATCAGATCTTTGAACTGAAAAAAGAGTGCAAAAGCTAGATATATCAAGAACTTACAAAAAGCAGACAAGAGAGCATATTCCAAACATAAAATGAAGTAAAATTCAACATTTTGATTTATACACACACATAAATTCATATACTGATATGAAATGATTTGTTAGCTAAAAGATATTGATCATACCTGTGGAAGAGATCGAAAATAAAAGTGTTTTCAGTTCACGGGTAGGTATGTAGTGGTACTGTTGCAGAGAAAAGCAAAGGAGTTGTGCTATTTTTAATTATTTTAATGTAAAGCAAACAAGCAACTAAGCAAGCGTTAATACAAGATACCCAGTTTATTCTTCTCTCTGTCACAGCCGTGTTTTCTAGCGCAGAAAAGTCAACGTAGAAGAAAGGTCTATGGAAAACCAGTCAAGTTCTTGCAACCAGAATGTTTTTATCTTATTATTATCATCGTATCAAAGATTATTAGCTTCATATTTGATATTCGTTAAAAAATTACATTATTTTAAAAATGAGAATGCACAAGTCTAGTCTGTCTAGAAGACATAAATAATTGATTTGTTACATATATATATATATATATACATATGAAATTTTACCAAGGTGAAAGGTATCTCTTTATATCTTCTTCCCTTAAAAAAATGAAAATTTAAAGGAAGAGAACTGTTTATCTTTCATTTTTATTAGTTCTCTTTCAAATATAGAATTAGGAAACACTGTCAGCATAGAACTACTATCTACAAATATTGTTCATTGTAAAAGCTCCTGTGATGTGATCGTATGCAAAATAAGATGATAACGCCTGTCATGCCAGACACTGATTACCAGTTCAATATTCGGTTGAAATCAAATTTATCATAGATCAAAAAACAAATGAAATAGATTTATCCTGGCTTCACCAGTCGATCCCCATCTCCCGCAAAACAAAGAAAAGGGAGAGTAACTAATAAGTGCACTCGTACAGTGTCATCCTCCAAGTTCATAGTATTGAGGATCTCGCCGATTACATCTGCACGCTAATAAAAAACCGATACAATACAAACACATGTTTTTATTTAAATCTTGTCGTTTTAATAATCAGAAACAACCAAATCAATAACAATCACTCTAACCAATCAACACCAAAATAAATATAAATGGGCGCTGTAAATAGATAGCCACAAAAATGATAAAATATCGACGACAATCCTTGTAAAATTGCAGATCATACATTGTCAAATACAAACAAATTTCAGGTAAGATCCTCATCCTCCAATTCCTTGGCCTTCAGCGATTCCTTCACTCTCAACAAAAGGGTTGTTTTCCAAGCATCCTGCAGAAAGTGAAACCAGACTTTTTATGCTCAACAAGGTTATCATCACGATCAAAAAATTTAAATTTAATAGGCAACCTACAACACATGACATTCAAGTGCATCAAACAAGACCTACAGTTACTCTCTTGTATGCATACTCTGTACCCAGCCTTTGTTTGGACCAATCATACCTATCGATTTAAAAGTCAGTTTTGTCTAAAAATACACCTCTTCTGTTCTGCCTAATGGATCAAACCCACATTGCAAATCATCTTAATCCTAAATAGAAGTAATAGAAGTCACATATTTAACAGGGAAAGCTTCTAATTACTTGAGGCTATATGCATTTCGTTCAAGCTGAGTATATAACTGTATCATCAATTACAGCTCCTCTATGTTACCCTCAGTCCCACCAAATGTAATGACTAAAATATCCCATAAATTCATACATTCCAGCATACATATAATTTACTTAAAATTACCAACTAATCTGAATATGATAATCAGCTCAACATACCAATTTGGTCATGCTATCAAATTCCTTGACTGCATCAGTGAACTTAGCAACATCTTCATCATCAACTGCAGCAGCCAAATCCTGTTCAATAAAGGTAGTCGGCATAATGAGCAAAATTTTCTTGTCCCATAGGTACAAGATGCATAACAATCAACTAAGATAATAACTGTTGAACGGTGTAAAAGAAAATGTAAATACAAATATAATACTATGCAGAATATTTTTTCTAAAATAACACAGTTGAATTGAAAGAGGGGACAGGGATGTAAAATTTGATGCATATCATATGGACATATGAAGCCAGTAACTTACAGCCAACAATTTATATTCTCGTGTTCCAGAAAAGGTAGGATCCAGTTCCTGCAAAAGCAAACACGCTAAATATTTTGACCCTCTGGATATGCAAGTGACATAGTCTTGCATAGTAACTGTAGTTACCTGGTATCGCTCCAAAGCATTAGTAATTGCAACAACATCATTTTTACAAAGCTGGCAAATGCCAGCATTAAGAAGATGACCTCTAACTCCATACTTCAACAAGTTGTTGTTTAGTGACTGCCGTGCTATGTCCTCGTATATATCAATGGCTCTCTGGTAGCTGGAATTTTTTTGTAATAATATTAGATGCCCATGAATGAACTTTTTTATCAATATAAACACTTTCATCAAAGAAAAACAACTCCTTCCAAAAGTATAATGATACAGTAAAACTGCGGAGGTTAATTGCTCTAATCATCCTATGCACAGTTATTTTATGCAATGACAAGAAATACAATTTACAAGTTAAAGTTTTTACAGGTCATATGTCCTACAAAAAATTATGTATAAGAAACTTACTGCTCTAGCTGAGCAGCAAATTGAGCAATTTTCTGTTTGCACTGGTTTGCGGAAGATGATACATCCTCACTTTGAAAAAGATCAGCTGCTTTATCATAGAAATGCATAGCCTGTTCCAACTTTTGCTCTTGCTCACATAATTCAGCAATTTCCTGTATGTAACAAATGCATTATATAAATATAAAATATATATAGTAATTGGCATAATTTGATGCAAAGGCTGTTTCCTAGATTTTTTAAACTAGAACAGCACAGACTTTATAGGCCAAAAGACATTGGTAAAAGTATACCACATTACCATGTAGAGAAAGCTCAACTACATACAACACGGTGCAAAATAGATTCCAGGTTATATTTAGCCACTAAAACATATGTATAAATATAAAATAGAGCAACTTCTTCAACGGTCCTTCAGGTATGAAGATATACAATTGTAGTAAACGCCTAAATGATACCTTATAATATCTTGCTGACATACCGAGCCTTCCAATCTCCATAAACAAATTTACGGCTTGTTCTAGACAAGTTATGGCTTCTGCAGTGCTTTTATTGTGTTAGCAAAGATTGCAGGTACATATAACAAAGGATAAACAGCATTACATCATATAAAACAAAGAAAATAAAACATAGAATCATGAAAATGGGAACAAAAGATAATAACTATTGTCTCTCGGAAATCTCTTCCACTGGAAAAATTACAATTTCAAGTATAACATTATATCATACAAGTATCAAATAAAGTTCACACCATCAGACGACTAGAAGGATCAGATATAAGCAAAAATACAATAAAAAATTATAAATTTGATAGCAACTGATACAAGTACGTTAAGGTAAAAATTAAGAAAGGTGAACCCACACTTGGGAAGACATCTACGAATTACCAATTATTTTTTCAATTGAATGCATATTATGACTTGAAGCTGTGAAAGAGATAGATAGCAGAACTGTTGGGTGAAATAAAAAACTTGAAAGTTTTAAATGTGGACACTAAGAAGTGAAAAGAAAGGACTAAGATAAAACACAGCTTATCCAAAAGTGAAAGGGTACAGCATTCTAATTACAAACATAAGCGAGAGGCAATATCAATTAGAATACCTAGTACTAGAAAAACTTCTTTACAATCACACAACTCCCCCTATATCTAAAATAAAGGGCTATAGACATAACACAACGCCCCCCCCCCCCTATATTGAAAGAAAATAAAAAAATTATGGCATACATATACATAAGAAAAAAATTTAGATTGACTTGAATATATTTCTGTGACTCTGCCTACAATTTTGGATCCAGATAATCATTTTTTTAGAGAATCCAAAGCTAGAATTAGTCCACTTGAGAAACATTTAATTTCAGTTGCAATACACTTTACCAAATAAAAAACCTGTGCTTCATAGTAAAAAGGCTTATTTACAATTTAAACCCTGTGTTATTAACAATATACAATTCAAACCCTCTTTTAATATATTTAGTAAATTTAACCCTACGTTTTTTAACTATTTACAATTGAAACCTTTTTTAAAATAATTACTAAAATTTTAAAATAATTAGTAAATTTAACCCTATGTTTTTTAAGTATGTACAATTGAAACCTTTTTTAAAATAAATAGTAAATTTAACCCTACGTTTTAAAACATTTAGTAAATTTAACCTTGACTTTTTAATTTCGGAATAAAATAAATTTTATATCGAAAAAGTATTTTCGAGAATATATTCATCGAAGAGTATTTTTGAAAATAAATTAAATTTGGTGATTAACATTCATGAATATATTGAGCGAGAAGTGTGATGGCAAGATGGAATAATATAAACACATATTAAAATTTTATTGAACATATATAATATATTATACATATAAATATATTAATATAGAAAAGAACATCTAAATATCCATTTTATAAGAAAAAACCATAATAATTGCAAATATCTATTATGCTTAGATAATATCTATACAAAAAAATTGACAATAGTGCATTTGACGAATATTTATTCAAAATTTTGGCGTAAAATTTATTTTATTCCGAACTTAAAAAGTCAAGGTTAAATTTATTAAATGTTTTAAAAAGTAGTGTTAAATTTACTATTTATTTTAAAAAAGGTTTCAATTGTACATAGTTCAAAAACATATGGTTAAATTTACTAATTATTTTAAAAAAGGTTTCAATTGTAAATAGTTAAAAAACGTAGGGTTAAATTTACTAAATATATTAAAAGAGGGTTTGAATTGTATATTGTTAATAACACAGGGTTTAAATTACATTTAAGCCTAGTAAAAATGACCAGAAAGAAGAATATGAAGGATATTTAAGTAGTGCGGAAGTCGAATCTATATGAATGTTTCCAAGATAAATTAAGAATTAATTAGGCAATAAGTTATTGATATGAAGAACTTTCTTGAAGAGGTATAAACAATTTTGATGAGCAAAATTCAAAGCTTAAAGCTAGGATCAAACTAACTTTCATATAGATATGAAGAACAAGAAGATTATAATTTTATGCTAAAGCTACAACAAAAACTACCAATTAGATTATAAGATGTTCATAGTGATAATTGACAAGTGCAAGTATGCAAGCTGCAGTAAAATCATACATAAGGTCAGCGCCTTAGTACCTTTAATATTACTCTTCTTATAGCAATGGGCAGCATCAGCATAAGAACCAGCAGCCTCATGTTTGCTATCCAGCTATAAACACAAAATTGACGGGTAAAATCAGCTATTAAGCAAAATATAGAGAAACTCATGGAGATGACTCACAATCACATCTATAAAGTAAAAAAAAATTAAACACGTGCCTTTATATGACACTGTGCCAGCTTGACAAACACACCTCCAGCTTGATCCCCTGTGAAATCACAAGTCATGCAAATAAGTCCTGGAGAATCTTAGCAATCTTAATAAAGTGAATAGATAAAGCATGTAACAAACAGCCCACTAAATATACTAAAGTAGCCGAGTAATTGTGTATTGTGGTTAGTATAGGAACTAGGATTCTAGGAAACAACTTGCATTGGTATAGAAACCAGGAAACAACTTGCATTAGTATAGAAACCAGGAAACAACTTGCATTAGTTACCAATATAGCAACTAGGAAACAAGTTGCATTAGTAAAAGATCTTGGAAACAACATATAGACAATTGAATAAACTTTAAGTGAAAGGTAGTGTCTATATTATGCTGGATATTAGAATTCACACATCTCCACTACTAGTTACCACAAATATTAAAATTTAAGAACAAGTTAAATAGATGTTTCATCAAATTATTCAATCAAGGTTAGGGCTAGTGTGTTGTCTACTATCCTCAGAAATATAAAGGCTTTCGTGCAAGTGCTTAAAGCTAATTTTGTGCATATCAACATGTGGATCTTTAGAACATTCATGAGAAGTGATGAAACCAAGTTAAGCTTAAGCTTTCTACTTCTAACCGTCTAACGTGTTCATGTCGAAGACCCGTGTCCTTGTGCAAAGGAGGTGCTAGAAACAATCTCATAAAAGGAACTATATTCTTCAATGAGGGACATACCTAATGCAACCCAGAAAACATTAGAAAAAATAATGTGTTTTCTATCTAGAAGTACAATAAGCAAGGCACCAGTCTACATTAGACATTCACCGCTAATTTTGAGCTGCTCCAAAATCGCCATTAGAAAAAAATAACGTGTTCCCTATCTACGAATACAATAAGCAAGGCACCAGTCTACATTGGTTATTCACCACAATATTTTTGAGCTGCGCCAAAATTATTCTTCCAACTTTTATGTGGATGAAAGTAAATGAACAGCAACAAGATCATGTAGAACGATGTCATAGACAGTACACTCATATAAATCTTAACAAATATAGTTTGAGTGAAATTTTTCTTTGACATCACTGATACATTAAACACATTTTTATATATAGATTCTCTCAGTAAGTTTCAATATTTGACAGTGCCAATTAATTAAACATTCCCAAAATCTTTTTTGTCTACATTGGGGATACCAGTGCACCACATGAAACTGCTAACCTAAAACAGAATACAATAAATACAGTATTACCAATTAATACCATACAATTATTGTGAGTAGTCGATCTAGAAAGGAATTACAAGACGTACGCTAAAACTGAATGATATACAGGAGACATTTCTCACTTTTCTACACCATCCGACCTCACTTCTTTTCACTTGTTCCAAACTAACTTATTTGAAAAAGGAAAGAGATCATTCACCCTGTTCTTTGCGTTTTGTAATGCTTGAGTGCAGGATATAATACTGTCCCGTACATTTATAGTCTATTCATCAAAAAAATCATGGCTCCAAGACGTTGCAAAGTTAAAAAGCCAATATATCAGGTCCTATGTCGTATAAACTAATCTGACACTTAATAAGCACGCTCCCTAGAGCTTGTGCAATTTGTGTTTCATCTATTCTTTCGATATAACTTCAACAATGTCTCTACAGTAGATCATATTCTGTATCAAAAAACTATACACCACCATAAGCTACAGTTACCAACGAAAAGCTACACATACAACTCACACAATGAAAACCACCCGATGGCGATCGCAATCACAAAGGTCATCAAATTCAATTACCAAGCAACAAAATAAGGCCTAAATCATATCAAAATCAATCACGTAGCAGCAAAACAAACAATCAGATCATCGTGAACATTTATAAAGGAAAGGATAAGTATGTGTGTGTGTGTAGTTGTACATGATTTGGCGAGTTTGAAGCAATTGGCAGCTTTTTCAAACAAATCAGCAGCATCTTCGTGTTTAGAACCAAACAAACCCCAACCACTAAGCTTCTTCTCTGCTTTCTTCTCCAACTCTACGCCTCTCGCAATTTGATCTCCCATCTTTCTCTTAATAACGCGTTTGGATCAGAAATGTGTTTTTGTTTATTTGCTTTTTGATTCAGCACCCACTACTGTCAAAATATTGGATATTTCTTTTGAATATTCCACCTACATCGTAACCTATGAACGTTCCCTAAATTTATTAAGTTCTCACATGAAAAAATGTGATTTCAAATATATTTTAAGTCTACTTTTTTTATTTTTCAAATTTTTAAACAGAGCATGGCAGATAGAATAACAAAATTTAACATACAATCTTACAAATTAGATATATTGTTTCCCATAAAAAACATGGCCCCATTAATATTATTAATTAAATATACAAATTAGATATTAATATATTTATATTTATAATCTAAAATATAATTATGTTTTGGTATATTTATAGATTAAATGTAGAATCATTTAAACTATAAAAAAATGTAAATTGATTGAAAAGTAGAAAGTCACTAAAATGAGAATTGTAAACAACTTATTTACTTTCTGTGGGGGTATTCTATTTTGTCACAAAATATTATTTTTCATATAAATAATAATCAAATAATTTTACAAATTACTATTTCTAGGAAATTAAAAAATTCAAATATTTATATCCACTAAACAACTTCTAATAAATATATATTTAGCTTAATTTTGTTTTGTTTTTGAAGCAAACGAAATTTCATTAAATTTCATTAAAACTCAGAGAAATCATACATAATTGTCTCCAACACGTTACATGGAGAATACTCAAACACTTTATAGCTATTAAGCTCACAAGGTATTCTAGCCACTAAATGAGCCGCCTTGGTCACTAGTTTTCTAACATGAACTACCACAATATCACTTCTCCGCAGCAGAGCTGATCAACATGCCTCTAGCACACTCCCCACCTCCAACTGATAATGGCGATTTTTGAGCAGAGCATTTACCACCAATAGCGAGTCTGATTCTACTGTGATACGACGATAGTGCATACTTTGCAGCCAAGTCAGAGCCTCTAGAACACCTATTGTCTTAGCTTCAAAGACCGGAACCGAACCTGCAAATTTCACTGTCTTACCTCTCAGACATTGTCCTTCATGGTCTCGAAGGATTATTCCAACCGAAAAGAAATCTACTCCAAGAAAGACTGATGCATCCACATTAAGCTTATAACTCCCCACCGCTGGCGGTTGCCACCTGGTTTGATTTTCAGAACTCGAAGAAGTCTCAGCTGAACTTGTGACTAATCTGCAACTCTTCATCGCTGTTTTCCATTCATCTACCTGTCTCTTACTTCCTTCGACTGTCAGAACTGGAGTTAGCTGCTTATCATCCTAGATTTGTTTATAAATCACAAGGGCCCTTGTGATTTATTTGTTTATTTTTAGTTTAATGGTATCCTGAAAATGTGCGGATCATTGAAACTAGTTCAAGCCCGTTTACAAAAATCAAAGCCCAATATACGCGATAACTAGAAACCATTGTCAGTTTGTCACTGTCGAAACATTTGTTTATATATTGGGTTTGGAGTAGAACTCCGTTATCAGAAAATTATATATATAAGCAGGCTTATAACGAGTTTCAGTTATAATAAATCTGCGAGAATCGAATTTTTTAATTTGGGAGGGTGAATCTAAGATAATTTTTTTTATCACATATTATCTGTTCGATTAGAAAATTATATTAATTGAATGAAAATATTTATTTATTTATTAGTGATTAAATATATTATTATTATTTACTTTTTCAAAAATATATATATATATATATATATATTATTATTATTTACATTCAATGATTTTAGCATTTAGCATGCCTCTGTATTACTGTTATACCCCGTTTTTCTCTATAATATTATTTAATTATTATTCAATAATATTTATTAATACACCAATTTAAAAAAAAGTCAATATATACCTGCATCCTAACAAACTTAGTATATTTCTATAACACTCGATCACAAATCGTGATACGTGAAAATATTGATACTAAATATATTAATAAATTGTTATTTATTAGAGATATGTACTGTATTTATAAATTATTCAACTTTTAGGTTAGTATATTTTAATTTAACTTTATATATGTTTGAGATTCGAAACATTACCAATTTTCAATCAAAGTTTATAATTTATAGCTTTCGAAAGGTTTTTATTTTATTTTTTTAGAATGAATAACTTTCGAAAGATTAATATTTTAAATTGTCAGTGAATATATAAATGTATAATTATGTATTTATTATTATATCATACTTTGATTGTTATAGTAAAATATTAATTATGCATAATAAGAAAATATTTAAATAAATATTAATTTAAAAAATTTACTTTTATTTTTAAGTTAAAAACTTAAATATTTTAAATTTATATAAATAGTCTAATACTCCGTCTATATATGTTTTCACATGACGAGAGACAAAAATGTACTGAACTCAATATTAACGTGCAACTCATAGCATTAGCCTATTAGCCTGTCTTGTTTTGAACAGTATTAAAAGTTGAATCACCATTTAATTCTAAGATGAAAGAAGTAACGTTAGCTTTCTTAATCGATATGAACGTCGAACAACCAACTTTTAATTGTGTCCCCTTGATAATCTGCCATCGGAAATAAACAAAACGACTAATCTATCCATATAATCAATCAAAGTTCGACACCTTAGATTTTACTTCAAATAAAATATTCGCAGAACATATGAGTCATGGACGTGTGCTATTTTCTAGCACTTTTGAATAAGGTATAAAAAGTTAATTATGAATATAATCTAAAGTTATTTAGAATAAAAATTAGAAATTTTAAGTATAAGTTAGTGTTTATTTAGAATATTTTATTATAATATGTAATTTATAAATTATTAAAAATATTAAAATAAAAATAAAATTTCTAATTTGTATATTCCCTCTACTTTTACATTTTTTTTTACTCATATTTTCATTAACAACAATTTATTTTATGTAAAAATGTTATTTTTTCTAAATCTTAAAGCACGTATGAAAATCATCTTATAATTGGTCTTCTTATGATAATTAAAAGTGTGGCTCACATATAACAATTTCTTGGTCAGGTTTAATTGCTAAATTCAGATTCGGCGACAGCATGCATGCTACCGTTTAAACTTTAAATCATATTCTTCTAGCGTGAAACGTGATTGATAGTACGTAATTATTGTGATATTGATAGGGTGATAGGGTAGACTGGGGGAACAGGAATTTGGCCGTTCAAATTTCTAAAGCTACTTCTTCGTGAATATTACTGTTAAGCTCATGCTCGAATTCAAATAATTAAATTTTATTCTGACCAAGTGAATTTATATTCTTATTAAATATCTAAATTAATTTAACTATAAGATATTAGCTACATGTAATTAAAAAAGGAATTACTTTAATTCAGTTTTTTTTCTTGTTGCTTCTTGCTTCTTGCTTCATGCATGAACATGTCGATCTAGAAGACTTTTCTCAAGTTGAATAAGTGGCGATAAGAACATACCGATAGATAAAGATTGATAATATATGCCTATACTGAAGAGAGACGACCACTAGCATTCATGAGAGAGATGCCCTACTTACTAACAGTCACTCATCAAGCACGAGCTAATTCGATATTAACCAATCTACTTTAAGCACTAATTATTTGAGGAGAACCCCACCTCATGGATAACTCTGGTATACGTTATTTTAAATTTTTATACGTATTTTAATATTACAAACTGTATTTATATGATAAATATTTTCAGGAGTTAGTAGAGCTAGCTGCAAATAAATTTATATATAAAAAATAGTATTTTTGTTAACTTTTCTTCTTCTCATTATTATTCAAAATTCAAACTCAATATATACGTTCATTCTATATCACAGCTTTCTTATATAAATTTAATGTGTTAGAACTTAGAAGGGTTGGTTAAAAACAATCTCTAACAAATTAAAAGAAGAAAATTGATGTCTATCATGTGAATTGAATATGCATCATTATTTGTGTATAAATTGCATGTGTAGAATGTTGAATAAATCCTTGCTTAGTCGCTTTGAAAATTAGTGATACTGTATATAGGTTAAATAATTCAAGTAATCATGTCTAGTTTAGTCAATAATGATTATTTTGAACCGAATGTCCGAAACAGTTTTTGAGTTAATTCACATCAAGACAAAGCTAATCTGCAATCAATCACTAGGCTGTCGCAAGACTGCTAACCTAATATACTATTAAAATCTAAAGTTTGACTCCACATAAATACGGTAGTTAGTGCGCACTAATTATATGTCTTAATGGTAGATTATCGTGATTGTGTTCTTGACTATTCGGAAGCTACAAAATAGAGTAATTACTAGTAGAATAATAATCAAATACTACCTGCAGTACTGACAAAAAAATAAAATAAAAATACTACCTGCAGTATATTTGAATGCAGGACTGAATGATTTCTGCTTCTCAGTTCTTACCGATCTATATACACGGTAAGCAGCATTTCAATTTATTCCTGAATGTCTCGCTTATTTTCATGTATTTAGTTGGAATCGAACTTGAAAAATTCTAGAACTTGATAATCAATATCTTCAATAGGCTGCATGTACCATTTCAACAATCGTGTCCTCCAAAATTTATTACTAAATTTTTGAATTGGTTTGTTTTCCCTATAATACTGTTTACAAATTTCAGCATTTAGTCGAAAAAGGTGACCATTTTTAAGCAAACCGTGTTGTCCTGTTCTCCAACTCTCTACAAAACCATACTAATTAATCTAGGCATGTCTTTAATTATATCTGCAGATTATTTAACTTGAAAAAACCCAGTGGTCATGACCCTCTGCACTTTAACATACAGTTTGCATGCATGAATGCTAGAATAATCAATCGTCTTAAATATATTTACCTTGTTAGGTTAAGCATAGTTTAAATATATTATATAATCCTATCATGATAAATTAAAAGTGTCAATTTGTTAATAAATAAATTGCCATCGTCTCCAAAGTCTTCACCAAATTTGGTTAAGCAGTTGAAGTGACTACGATGGCGGTCCCCAAATTTGACAATTAATTCCTGCTTAATGCACAAGTACTTGAACAGCAATTACCTTGAACTTTCAAACAGGTAATACGAATCACGTCTTTAGCTTTACATGCACATCATGTCGTGTACTACAGTACAATATATTGTTATCCTATCTCAATTATATTTGATTCCATCAACCAATTAATCAATCAAAGTATATTTGTTCTCGATCTTCTTGTAATATAAATTAACATAAATTAATTACCTGCACAAGTACTGGGTCGCATGCAGTAATTCCTTAGATTCATTCAATATAAGTTAGGCAACCTGCCGTGGCTAACATTTAAGAGGACCCTAGATTTTATCCTATAAATATTGCCAAGTCCCTCAACTATTAAGATCATCACACACTTGTCCACAGTTTCACAAAGTTGTGTAATTCCAATATATCAAAATGGCTTCCTCGTCTTGTCAAATGTGTATAGTAGCTTTGGTTTTTCTAGTTCTCTTCATGGGAAATTCCTCAGCTCAACTTTCATCTACCTTTTACTCCAAGTCTTGTCCAAATCTAATGCAAACTGTGCAATCCGCAGTTAAATCTGCAATTGCAAAAGAAACTCGAATGGGGGCATCGCTTCTTCGCTTGTTCTTCCATGATTGCTTTGTCAATGTAATACAAAGCTTCTACACGATCACAATCGTTTATCATATACTTAACCACATTATCTACATGATTAAGCTAGGTTATAAAGGAAATGTACATGAAATTATACTACCATATTCTTTAATTTGTAATTGGACTAGATGAAATTTGATTATATTTTTTTTTACATGATAGGGATGTGATGGATCGATTCTACTAGACGATACATCTTCATCCAAAGGCGAGAAAACTGCAGCTCCGAATTTCAAATCTGCCAGGGGATATGAAGTGGTAGACAAAATTAAGGCAGCTGTTGAGAAGGTGTGCCCAGGCGTTGTCTCTTGCGCTGATGTACTTGCTATTAGTGCTCGGGACTCTGTTACTATTGTAAGTCTTCGATCACAATCAGTCCACACCGTAGCTATTATGAGAATGTCATGCATGAATATAAAATAGCGTGGTTTTGTTATATATATATGTACAGCTTGGAGGGCCTAATTGGACTGTAAAACTCGGAAGAAGAGATGCTAAGACAGCAAGCCAAGGTGCTGCAAACAACAGCATTCCTGCTCCAACATCTAGCCTCAGTACCCTCACTTCAAGATACAATGCTCTTGGCCTTTCTGCTAAAGACCTCGTCGCCTTATCTGGTTACATAATTTCTCCCTTTAATTACAAACAATTAATGAACATACTATTTCAAAAGTGAATTATTATAAGTAGACTAATTTACTGATTAATTAAGTACTTATGATGAAATCAGGGGCTCATACAATCGGGCTAGCACGGTGCACCACCTTCAGAGCTCGAATCTACAACGAAACGAACATTGATAGTTCATTTGCTCAAACAAGACAGAAGAACTGTCCGAGATCCTCAGGCTCAGGAGACGACAAATTGGCACCTCTGGACCTTCAATCTCCTACAGCTTTCGACAACAGCTATTTCAAAAATCTTGTCAATAATAAAGGTCTTCTCCATTCGGACCAAGTGCTCTATAATGGTGGATCAACGGATTCAATTGTCAAAAAATATAGTGGGAGCCAGAGCAGCTTTGCTTCTGATTTTGCTGCAGCAATGATTAGAATGGGTGATATTAGCCCACTCACTGGCTCCAATGGAGAGATCAGAAAGAATTGCAGGAAGAGAAACTAAGCTGTGTGCTTACGTAATTTTAGTGCTTTTTCCCCCCTGTAATATATCAAGGTTAGCATGGTCATGTAAGACCATACTGGCCAGTAAGAAATTTAATTTTGCACCTATTTATTCCATATATACTTCATGTAAACTTCATAACATATTCTATATACTTAATTATAATTAAATGTCGAGTATATAAACTACATATACATTTTTTTAAACAGAAAAAATTATACTGTATATATGCGAAACAGATAAAAGCCGACTGCTTCTACTTTATTTGACCAAACTTTAAAACTTATTTAGCTAATAAAGATATCTAAATATATATATGCAGATGATTAAACTTTTTGTTAACTTTGCACCCATTCTTATTAAATTTATAATATATCACAAGGCATATAAGTCTTTCATGAGTATTTTATTTGAAAATATTTCATATAATTTTTGTGTGTATATATATATAATATTAGGGCTTCATATTCCTGAGGGTGACCTTAGGTAACTACCTGAGGTTAAAAGAAATTTTCATACAAATGCACAAGGGCATATTTGTAATTACAAGAGGTAAACTTTAAAATAACAAAATTGCCGAAATTTTCATACAAATGCACAAGGGCATATTTGTAATTACAAGAGGTAAACTTTAAAATAATAAAATTGCCATTAGTATTTACATACAAACTCCTTATAACCTTAGGTATGTTCCCTGAGATCATCCTTAGGAACATTTTTCTCATAATATTATATGTTCTCATTTTTTTTAGCCCAAGTGTATCCTAACTAGCAAAAAAATAATTTCACATGAGTTTAGGTTTTGCTTAGTACCCTCCCATATCATAGTCATACTTGCAATTTATAATAATGTTCAATGAATGACATTTTATTTCTGACGAGGTACCAAACTTTTTATTATGAACTGACGGGTCATTATAATATATATTTGCATTGTGCATCACCTTCCTTAATCAATGAATGTCTTGTCATAATTAAAAGTTTAATTAACCTTTTAATTATCCAATTCAAAAGAGAAATCCCCTTGGGATCTGTGGGATCCCCTTGGAATCAAATCAAATTTAGAAAGGGACACGACGATATTTCTTCTTGCAAAGTCCTCGCCAGCCATGCAATGAGAGAGAGTCTATGACGATCTTTGATCAGGTTTGGTGACCAAGGGACTCGGACACGGCACGCAGGGTAGGCGAGTCGTGTCGAATCGGACCGGTTCGGGAAAAATAATAACTTGAACGGGTCGGTGATTAAACGAGTTTCTTTTTTTTTTATTTTTTTTAAATGTTTATTCCATGCAGTCCCACGGCGTGTCGAGCTAGACGGGTTTTGCGAGCCATTGACTTTCAATGTTTTTATGTGATTAGACTGACACTGTGATTAGACTGATACTATGTACACACGTATGTACCTATTTAAATAAATACTCTATAAATGTATCTACATTATTTAATATTTGTATTTCATATGTACATATTTTTATTGAAAATAAATAAAAATTTAAGGTCGGGCTTTATTTCATTTTTTATAAAATAAATACTTATTTCATACGAATATTTTAGAATAAAAGAGGACAGTACCTCTATAAATTTTATTATTTAAAAAATAATTTATAAATAATTTGAGAGAACTTCTCTAAAAAAAGAGTAGTGAGAAAATAGTGTTCTTAGAAAAATATTTACATGTTTTAAAATATAATATAAAAAATAATATTTTTAAAGAAATTTGATAATGAAATTTTTAATTGCTTTTACAAAAACTAAAAATAATTGTTTTCTAAAAGCAAGAGAGACTCCTGAGAATAATTTTTAAATAAAACATTTTTTAAATTTTTTTTTTTTAGTTTATCAAATATTTTATTAATTGAGAATAAATTATTTTAACTTAATAAGCAATTTTTCAGAATTATGGTTATAGAAGATGGAAGATAAATTAATTTAAAAATGACATGCAAAAGGAAACAACTCGTAGATGAGCCAGGAGCCACGAACACACACACACATATATAATTATAAATTTGTATGATGACGAGCCACAAATCGTGCCGGACTATCACGGTTCACGCGGATTAGTTGTGTCGATCCGTGCTGAGCCCAGTTCTTCTCCTTCCAACTTGTAGACGACATATTTTTTAGTCAATTCATACCGCTTCTTGAAATGGCCCAGTCCTCAGACGCCTTCCACAATTTTAATAACGAGTCCGGGCGTGCCAAACCGCCTGTTTGACCCACTCTAGCTCAAGCTCCGAGGCATGCATACAAGTAAATAATTGTCGGCTACGAAGATAATGTAAAAAACGAGTACCTTGAAGTTAACTAAAATTGACCTTAACAATTAAACCATCATCACTAATTAATCAGAGATATGATGTGGAAAGTTGACTTCGAAACAATTAAATAAAAAAACAAAATTGTTAAGTCAGGCGTAGTAGTTTGAGTTCCAACCTTCCCTTGATAACAACGTAAACAATTAAACAAATGATGTTGAATACGGTATGTTTCTAAAGCAGTTAGTGATCTAACAAATTAAACAAAATTAAGGTTCGGGCCTTTTATTTACTTAATTATTACTGTAAGAGTTAATCTCAATACGCACACTACAGTAACACACATTTGTTCAATTAAGTCAAACTTGTTAATTTGTATATATAAATAAATAAATAATATTCATATGGATAATTTGACTATATATTACTACTGAACTAGCTTGACTAGTTCAACGTGGTGAAAAGAAAATGGAAGTAAGTAGCTAGAACTGCTAAAGAAGAAAAGTATAATCATCTGTGAATGTTTCATATATTATCCAGGTGTTTGAGGTCTGCAGCACCACTTATATATATACCTCAATTATTACCTTTTTTCTAATATTTTCAATGATTAATATATATACCTCATGTAATTAAAATTTTATCTTTTTTGTTTTCAATTACTTCTATAAGAGTGAAATAACTTCTCTCACAAAATATTATAATCTCTTAATAATAAAATAAAACAATGATAAAAATATGAATATATAGAATAAATTTTTTTTAAATTTGATATAAATAAAATTTTTAATTTATTAAAACAAACATTACGTTACTAAAACTTTTTATTTTTTCAGAGTACAGTAATAGAGTAATATTAGAAGTATAAAAAATTGTTCTCAGCTCCGTAAATATGGTGACGGCCTGCCCAATTTGACATGTTCGTACACTCGTGACATGCATACTAATTTTCGTACTATACTTTTGATAAACATAAATATCTCATATAAAGCAGTACTGTAATTTTTATGGTTGAAGCACTTTAGATCTGAAATTTTAATCGTTCAACATTCGAAAATATATAGAAGATTCCACTACAATCAATTGGTTCTTAGACGACAGGGTCATGCATATATAAAATAGAGATAAACTGCTCCCTTCGCTTTTGAAGAAGAAAGAAGAAGCTCTTGGGGCACCAGCTACGGAAGACTTCTGTATGTGAAAGGTCCATGCATGCACGCATCTAGTCTTCGAGTTGCTAACCTGCCCTGTCTAATAACTTATAACAATGGAATGATTCATCTTTGTGATAACTATAAATACCATCATTCTGTGATGATTATAATTCTCAAAACATACTTTCTTCTCTCTAGCTAATTAATCATCATTCATCACAACATTTTACATTCCTTATATATATATATATTAAGATCGAGTAATGGCTTCATTTTCTTCACTAGTAGTGGTTACTATGATTTTTAACTTTCTAATGCTCTTCATTGGCATTTCATCAGCTCAACTTTCACCCGACTTCTATTCCAAAACATGTCCGGACCTTATACCCACTGTCAAATACAATGTGCATTCCGCCATTGTCAAGGAAACCCGAATGGGTGCATCTCTTCTTCGCTTGTTCTTCCATGATTGCTTTGTCAATGTAATGTTTCCGGCCTACTCTATGTTCTTAGACTATGCAGACATATAATTAAGCACTAAGCTCTATGCTCAATGTAATGTAATGTAATTAAGAACTCTTGGATCTAATTATTACTTTGATTTTTCTGCAGGGATGCGATGGATCAATTCTCCTAGATGACACATCTTCGTTCACAGGAGAGAAAAATGCAGCTCCAAATGTCAATTCTGCCAGGGGATTCGAAGTTGTTGACAGCATAAAATCTGCAGTTGAAAATGTGTGCCCTGGTGTTGTCTCTTGTGCTGACATTCTAGCTCTAAGCGCAAGAGACTCAGTTAAAATCGTAAGGCTTCAGCATGTCTTATTTCATTGCTTCTCCGTTTTATTGATATTACTATGAACTTGTATTTAAGACCACATTGTGATAATGTCTGTGTATATGGTAGTATATATGCTAGTATACTTTTGAACTGTGTATATAGTATTATCCCCATAGCTACCTTCCGAATGGTTATTCGGTTTCGTTTATGCTAGTATCTTTAATCATTAAGATCGTAAAAATGATGTAGCTTGGCGGACCAAACTGGGATGTAAAACTTGGAAGAAGAGACGCCAGAACAGCAAGCCAAGGAGCAGCAAATAATAGCCATTCCTGCTCCAACTGCAAACCTCAATGCCCTCAATTCAAGATTTAATGCTCTTGGCCTTTCTACTCAAGACCTTGTCGCTTTATCTGGTTAGCTCATCCTCTTAAATTATAATAATACATCTAATATATCAAATTCCTTTCTGTAGTACGTATTCAAAAATCTCTTCAACTAACTCACTCTACATTTGACTGATGAAATTATTGGTGAAATTTATGATCAAATCAGGTGCTCACACAATCGGGCAAGCAAGGTGCACTACCTTTAGAGCTCGGATATACAACGAAAACAACTTGGATGATTCATTTGCTCAAAAAAAGCAAAGTAACTGTCCTAGCACAAACGGCACAGGTGACAACAATTTGACTCCACTGGATCTGCAGTCTCCTACAGCTTTTGACAACAACTATTTCAACAACCTTGTCAACAAGAAAGGTTTACTCCACTCCGATCAACAACTGTTCAATGGAGGCTCAACTGATTCAATTGTCAAAACATATAGTAGCAACCCGAACAACTTTGCTTCAGATTTTGCTGCAGCCATGATTCGGATGGGTGATATTAGCCCGCTTACTGGCTCAAATGGAGAGATAAGAATGAACTGCAGGATGATAAATTAATTGAAGTTTCAATTGAGAAAAAAATATGTGCACCATTTAGCTGGGGTTTAGTACCTACTATGTGCTTTGATTATTTGTCTTTTAAAAATCATCTTTTTTGTTTTAAGATGTTTGGTTTTCTAGGTCTACTTGTATTCAATTTTCTTTCAAAATCATCAATGGAAACTGTTGCACACTTCCACTGCTGAAATTATCCGGGCTTTCTTTTGTTCTTAATCTAATCTAGTTCTGTTTTGCATCTTCTCATAACTTGCAGTATGATTCGAGTCATAATGACCTTTGCATTTGCAGGGTTACTCTTAGAAGACTAAAACTAACATTAATATGGGTACTGCAACTAATTTTATGAAAAGGGACAAACCAACCAATCAAGATAAATCAAAGAAGGAAAAAAATCTGCCTACTTTCTTAAAGAAAATGACTTCATTACATTTACTAAATCTCTAAAGACAATCAGAAAAATTGATACATTACTTTTGTAGGTGCGAGTGTGCCAATGGCTAGCACTAGCAGTAGGGTAGATTTAGGGAACACACCAAGACCAAATTTCAAATACAAGAATCTGATCTTATGTAAGAGTGTATCAATTGAAATTATTTGAATTCAAAGTGAATATATTATTTATACGTTCAAAGACCAACTCCGAGATTTTAGTTCTGATAAAAAAATCCGAGAATTTGGTTCAAATAAGAACCAAAGTATCATAGGTACTTTTTGTATTGAAATAGTTTATGTCCTTATATAATTACCTAAGTTGCCTTGGTAAGGAATCACCGGCATCCATTCTGGCATGTTCCTGATCTTGAAAAGCGATTACTACTTCAAACTAGAAGAAGAGAAGCTCATGCATCTCTCTCAGATCTGAAAATAATCTCTCTGATCAATGGCCAATAACAATTCAAAATCACCCGATTTCAAGAAATGTTATTCGTGTCGGTATGAAACGCGAGTTCACAATGATGATGATCAATAATATAAATTGGTTGGCTAATCTCCTCTCTCAATCTTTCTCTCCCTCTGTGAGTGTATTATGTATCTTTATATTGAATCGATTATTATTCACACTTTTATGAAATTTGCCATTATCTAAATTTTGCTCACTTCACATCTAAATCTCTTGATTTGATTTGCTTATACTCTATTTTTTTATTAGCATAAACTTGGATGACTTGTAAGTTTGGTCAACTTTATTTTTATTTGTTCACGTTAAATTTATTTTTTTCCCTCTCTTATTTGGTATCATGTCACATATTAATAATAGTACTGTGTATGGTTTGAGTCTATATGTTACATTATAAGTGTTGCTTGTTTTATAATTGTCTTCTAGTGAATATCTAATTCATGTATAATTTTATGATTTTCATATGTAAATACTATTCGTCTTTTATTTATGTGTTTTGTATATTTTCTCGGGTCAGATAGATCTCCATTAACATGTTCTTACTCCCGTTCTTAATAACTTTTTTTATTTGAATTGGGTAGAAAGTATTTTTATATGTTTGTTTTTAATGTATGATAAAATTTATAATTTTAATTAAGAATGTACCATGAATATAATTATTCATTGGATGAATATAATTATTCATTGGAAGCCATATATGATGGTTTGTTTGTACTATAGAGGAGTAATTTTGGGCCATATATGATGGCTTGTTCGTACTCTGGAGGAGTAATTTTAGGTCATGATTGATGGTTAAAATGGTGTGTAATTTTGAAAATTTCAAATTTGATTTGTGCCTTAATTTGTTTGTCTTAAGGAGCAATTTTGACTGTGATTGATGGTTGAAGAGTACAATTGGGTGAAATTTATTTTCACAATTTCAAATTATAATTTGTGAGCTTTAATTTCATTTCTGATAATTCATTAACAACATTTATTTGTCAGTTTTTATTTTGAATGTTAAGTTTTAATTTCATTTATTAGCTTTTAATGTAATTTGTTTGGAATATATAAAAAAATGAATTGGGATATTCTTATTGTTAATATTTTAATTATAGTTTTAAATAATAAAATTTATTAATTATGTATTGTTTAAATATGTATATTATTATTTGTTAAGTTTAGGTATCTGACCAAATGAATCCCCTTTGGTTAGATAATTATATAATAATGTATTAGAATACTTTAAGATATTATTTGATGATATTTATTGAGACGTTTTGTTTTATTTATTTTCTCTTATGGTTTTCAGGTACACGGAAAAACGATTAAATTGACTTAGAGTGAGAGGCACAATACACATATCAAGAAAGCTAAAAAAAATTCAACTACTTTACTTGTATTTATTTGTTGATATTTTTTGGAATTTCCTCTTGGCTGTAAGGTTTTATTGTCTAAGCGTCCGGAGATATCTTATGTATGTATTACAGTTAAATGATAAATTTTATTGAATGAAAGAAACCCTTCCGATCATTCAAAATTATATTTTGATTCACTTCATTTATGAAATTATTTCCTATGAAAAAAGTAAAAAACAAAAAAACCAAAGTATCATAAAGATTTTTTTTTATTTTATTATAAATTCCATCCACTACTACTAACATGAATAAAATCAACTGAGCTAAATGAGCCAGACATATTGGAACTTTATGCTTTGTTTTAGGGCTGTAAACGAATCGAGTTGGTCGTTAGGCTAGGCTCGACTCGACTCAATTCGTTTAACTCGACTCGACTCGTTTAATAATCGAGCTCGAACTCGAACCAGAAAAAAAATTTGTTAAGCTTAACGAGTCGATTCGAGTTTTGTAAGTGTTCAACTCGAACTCGAATCGAGTTTGACTCAAACTCAACTTGTTAAACTCGACTCGTTAAGCAATATACATAAAATTTTGTAAAATATACATAAAAATGTACATCGAGATTGTGTGTAAGGGTAATAGTGTAAGTGTAAGACATTTGAGCTTAAGATTTTATTTGTATTTGAACCTCATTTGTTCCGTTAAAAACAAGTTCAAACCAAAAAAAATTTAATTAACCAACTCGAACTCGACTCGAAAAGTTCGTGAACAACTCGAACTCGACTCGGTTCTTAACGAACTCGAGTTCGAACAACAAAATCTGATTATTAAGATAATCGAGTTCGGCTCGACTTTTTAAAAAAAGCTCAAATTCGAATTTGTTAAGAAAAAACTCGACACGACTCTGTTCGTTTACGGCCCTACTTTGTTTTGAGTCCTACATAATTTTTTCCTTTTCTGTTTCATGACTATCTTACAAATTTAATTCATTGCTCTATTATACTCCCAACTCATCTGAAAAAAAACAAAGTTCGAATACATACAAATTGTAGAACACGGAAATATATTTGACAAGTAGGAAGACATGATGGAGTGAGATGATATATATAAACGTGAGAAAATAAATTTTAAGAAGCCAGAATATTCCTGGACCTAAAATATTAAAATTAAATTAACTGATCCTCCAATTATTTTATTTTTTTTGAAAGGGATTCTCCAATTAATTAGAACCAGAAAATTATTCCACAAAAATAAATATATATAATAATATAATAATAATACGACCAAAGTATTTAATCTTCACCTCACACTCTCCTCCCCCGCCCTCTTTTTTTCTCAGTGCCTTTGTGTATATTCTCTATCAAGAATATATATTAAAGTTTTCAAAAAAAGAAGAAAGAAAGAATATATATTAAAAAAAAATTATACTATGACATAAATTGTCTATATATGTAGTATCTTTTTTAAAGTTAGCATTTTTCTTCCAGAAATTGTGCATAATCATACCAATCATTGCAAAGTTGTGAACTTTTTCAATTAATTATTCTCTAAATCTCATTTTCTTGATCCCCAAATGACATTGGTTGTTAAAAATTAAACACCTTGGGTATCGTGATGATAAAAAAGAGGTTGTGTTCATCATCACCATCCTCATTAATTGCGGGATTATTATCAAATCACCAACGTTGTTGTTGTTCTTGTTTAATGGCTGCCAATTCATCTTCAACTTTGGTTAGAAATAGTTATAGAGAAGCATTTGAATTGGATAATAGTAATGGGTTTCAATCTTTTGGCCCAAAGTTTAGACCTTTTTCAAGAACAGCGTGTGTAAAATCTTGTAGTGACAAGATTAATGAGAATGGGAATGATAAGTTCTTGGTTAAGGGTAGAAGGCCTAGGGCTTTTTCACCTTCGCTTTCGCAATTGATTGGTGGGGATTTTGGGAAGAATAGCTATGGGGTTGTTGATCAAGTGTTTGATAAAGGTAGAGGATGTCGTACTCTTGGATTTCCAGACCCTCCTCTCCCTCAGAAATTGGTGGTTGCTGTTGATGTTGATGAGGGTATACCTGTTTTACTATAAAGCTTTTGTTTTTCGATTTTTTATGATGTTTCTATATGGCTATATTCTGCATTCGATGTATTTTTTTGTTCTATAATATATTGGCATCGACATAGCTAAGAATTGAGTGTTATGTAAGTGAGCTGGTTTTGTGATACTTGCTTATTCTGCTTTCTGTGCAGACTGTTTTGATCACTACTTGTGTCGAGTACCTTAATCGTTTGTTTTTTGTTGTATGCAGTTCTTGGAAACTTTGTATCAGCTTTAAATAGATTTATTGCAGATCGCTACTCTTCAAGTCATTCTGTTTCAGAATACCATGTTTATGAATTCTTCAAGGTGATGTTCTGTCTTTTTATTTGAATGCTGCAGTGTTGTACATTCTGGTGATTTTATGTTCACTACTAGTACAGGGTTAGTACTAGTTGATGGGAACAGGGTTATCTTTTTATTAAATAGTTGATGGGAACAGGAATGAGGGTAAACAGGGACGGGAATGGGAATAATTAATAATCATATGCAGTAAGGAATTAGTTGACCGGTCAATTGAAATTAGATTCTCATTCCAACACATCAATCCCCTCAATTAAACACCAACAGATTGGAATAAGATTCTGATTTGGGTTGAATTAATACGAACCAAACGCCCCCTAAAAATATATAACAGATTGTATTGTGATAAAGGTTGCACAAAACATCCTTGGATTTGGAGTAGGCTTTTGCGTACATTTTCCTACTTCTTGACAAGAGTCACAAGACTGATGAATTGTGGTTTGTAATTTATTTCAAGTGTTATTTTTTTCCTACTCGAGAATGGAGAACTGCATTATTGAAGTTTATGGCAATTCTAACAATTCAATAATGCAGTTCAATAATGCTAACTTACAATGAATTGCCATAAACTTTTGCGTACTATTGAAGTATATGTGCATCATAGATTTTTTGTATTGATCAATATTCTTCTAACAATTTGTTCTAAATAATTTTAGATAGTTAAATTACGATAAATTCTAACATTGTATCCTTAAAATAAATTATTTAAGGAGTGAAATAACACAAATATACCTATATATAAAATCCGGTCCGGGTTTGGACCGGACCGAAGACCAGATTTTTTTAATTTTGCGGACCGGAGACCGGACCAAATATATTCGGTCCGGTCCGGTCCGGTCTAATTTATGGGTTTAGAGTGGAAAGTTGTGCACCCTAGATTTAAGAACATCTCTCATGTTGAACAATAAACTGTATAACAATTTATGTCCCAAAGATGTGTTCAAAATTATGTTGGTGCTTGCTCCGCAAGAAGCTTCTCTCTGAATTCTGAAAGATATCTCGAGCATTGTTTGAGTATGCCTATTCCAAGTAGAATATATTGACATTTTTACTCATCAGCAAATTGTACTGTGTTCGTGAATCTTTTCTATTAATGCAAGTGCATTTAGCGTACTCTTGAAAAGAGTTTAGGTTTTTGACAATGAAATTAAGCACGCGATGCGCACCGAGGCGCTAAGGTCCCGTGGAGCCTAGGCGATGAGGCGCGAGGCGAGGCGCGCGCCTCATCGAAGTGAAGCGAATTTATTTAAAAAAATTAATTATATATCATAGAAATATGGAATAATGCACAAAAAAGCATAAACAACTATATAAAACTTAAAAAAAGCATTATTTTAACTTTAAAGTGCAAGACATACCTGCAATCCAATTAATAGAAGGAAAATTGTTACCAAAATAGCTGATCCTAGCAGCTTTGGAACTGAAATCTGCAACATCCTTTACACTCCAAGTCTCCAAGATAACAGTGAATCAGTGATCTAAGTATCTAACAAACAAAATGTTAATAGGCAGTACAGTAGATCTAATAACAGGAAGGAAGCATAAGTGAAGTAATACTGATGCAAGATCCTGCATCAAATACTAACGTAGTACAGTAGCATGTAACATATTAGTGATATTACATCGTTGTCCAAAGTCAAAACTCAAAATTCAAACGATATACTAATAGTACTTAAGTGGTAATGCTACTCAAACAAAATAATTAAGTACTAGTAGTCTAGTACTACTACTTCAAGTTCAGTCCTCGTCCTCATCTTCGAGATGATCCACATTGAAATCATCAACATCATTGCTATGATTCCCTCCCTCGAATTCAAGCTCCTCTTCCTCGTCCTCATCAATCAAGCGAAAACTAGTTGATGGTTCGCATGGCTGTTTCCCTTTCTTCTTGTTAGAAGCAGTTTGTGATCTAGAGTTGTATCGAGCTTCTCCTGCACCAGTAGCAGTTGCAACATCCTGCCAAGTCAACCCTTCGTCATCATCGAAAACATAATCATTGGCTTGATCATCATCAAGCTTTCCCATCAACCATTCATTGCTTTCGTCAATATCACTCAAAGATATTGGATCAATGGTGTCACGCAAGGCATATCGACGTTTCAATGCTCGATTGTATTTAACAAAGACTAAATCATTCAAACGTTGTTGAGCTAGTCGATTCCTCTTTTTAGAATGAAGCTACAAAAAATGTTTTATCTTGTAAGTATTAATTGTGAAACTGACTTGGACACTTGGTACATAATTACATATATATATATATATAACTTACATGTTGAAATGTGCTCCAATTTTGTTCGCATCCGGACGAGCTGCAAGTGAGACTAAGGATTTTGATTGCAAGTTTTTGCAAATCAGGCACACAACCACCATATGATTTCCACCACTCCGCTGAAATATCATATAACAAGAAACATAAGTATGTTATTATGGACTGATTCACTAAAATTACCATGTATTTACCAGGAGATTTTGAAGTCCTTTGTCTTCTAGCCATTGATACGCCAAAGAGATCTTCTGCGTTTCTGTATAGTGGAATCTGGTCTGCAATTCTATCTTGTTCAGCTTGATTAGGTACCATCTTCTCAATACAAGTATAAAGTCCTTTTATCACCTCCTGAATCCTGATCAGATTCAATGTCCAAGTTCGAATAATAAAATTCTGGATTGAGATAGTAACCCGCAACATGTAGTGGTTGGTGCAGTTGTACATTCCACCTGTCATAACAAATTTCAAACTTATTAATTTACAAATTTCATGTTAAAAATATGAAAGTGGTTAATTGTACCAGTTAGGTATTCAAGTAAAGTATTAACTATTAAGAATAAGAATAACCTTTGATCAATTATTTCAAAAATGTGCGAGTACTTCTTCTCATTTTTTTGGAAGGCCTTCGCAATGGCCTCCTTTGCCCTGTCCATTGCCTCATAAATGTATCCCATTGCAGGTCTTCTTTCCCCATCAACCATCCTCAACACATGAACAAGAGGTCCTGCCACCTTAAGTGAAAATACTACACTATTCCAAAATGAGGGCATAAAAATAATTTCAGCAACATCTTTCCCGGTTCTCTCCTTGCAATATTTACTTGCAAGCCATTTTTCTGATCCAAACATTTTTCTCAAATTAGACTGCTGGTTGTGTATTCTGTCAAGGGTGAGAAATGCCGTTGCAAACCGAGTTTTGGCAAGCCTGATCAGTTCACGTTCATTGATGAATTCCCGCAACATATTTACCATAGGAGGCCGAGTATATATATAAGAATTCAGTTTGAGTCGTTTGACAGCCCTCTCAAATGTTTTTTTTCGTGTTCTTCAATTTAAATATGTCTTCAAGAATCAAATCTAGGCAATGAGTCGCGCAAGGGGTCCAGAACAAATGTGGAAACTTCACCTCTAAAAGCTTTCCTGCCAACTTGTTGTTTGAAGCACTATCTATAACCACCTGCACCACATTAGATGGTCCAATCTTCTCAATATATCCACAAAGCAGCTCATACATTTTTTCTCCCGTTTTTGAATATGCCGATGAATCAACTGACTCAATAAAAACACTACCTTTTGGACTGTTGACAAGGAAATTGATCAATGATCTTTGTACGCCATCTGTCCAGCCATCACACATCAATGAACAACCGAACTTTTCCCATTGTTTCTCATGCTCAACTATATAACTTTTTAAGTGATCAACTTCCTTTTTTAGCAAAGGAACTCTAACCTCATGGTAACTAGGCGGCTTCATATTTGGTCCGTATTGTCCAAATGCCTCGACCATTACCAGAAAACTATCATAATTGACAGCATTAAAGGGTATTCCTGCATCGTACATCCATCTAGCAAATGCAGTACAAGCTCGGGCTCTTAACTCCTTTCGTACATTATCGTTCTCATTTATTTTCTGCTGCCCTTTACCCTTCCTCTTCATCACTGCTGTTTCTGGATCAGGAATCATGTATAAATCAAGTGGACCCTTTGGCCTTGATGTTGAAACCTTAGTCTTCAAAGAAGGAGTACTTGCACACGACCCTTTGTTCGACTTCGACACTTGCACAATATCATCAACAGAGTCTTCATCTGAATCTATAACTGCTTGAAAGTAGTTTTCCATCTCTCTTGCTTTCTTTTTAGCTTCCATGTACTCTTCCATCTCTTTTCTAACGTCTCCAGGAGCTCTGGTACATTTTTTTGCGTTTCTACGCCCCCCAATCCAGTGTTCTTTCATTCTATAAACTCCTCCACATAGTATTCTAGCACAGAAGTTGCATTGCATTTTGTCACGATTTCCGGCTTCAACTTGTGTTGAGTATTTCCATGCTGGATCAGTTTTCTTGCTATCACCTTTTTCCATTGTTCCTGTACAAACAAGTATTTTAGTATTTAGTACTAATACTAACAACAAATCAGAGAACCCGATGCGCCTCGGACATAACTATACGCCTTGGCCGCGCCTCGCCGCGCCTCGTGCGCCTCAGCGCGCCTTTAACAACATTGGTTTTTGGGTCATCTACTAATGCATACCCCGATACCCGTCTACATCAGAGATAAAAGACATTCCTCCCCTTTTTCTATAAAGTATTATGCTAAACATGCTTCTTTAACTCATAGGGGGCCTAGTATCATTGGTTGGAATCATTTTTGTTCCCTTGAAGGGACTTGCTACTTTTTCTAGCACGTACATCTGCTCCGAAGTATATGCTAAGAACCTTTTTGTGCCAAATTCATCGGACGAGTCGGTTAAGAACACTATGTTACACTACACGTCATTCTAATTTACTTATGTTTTTGTACATACAGATTTGTTTTACTTGATATTTTCTTTATGCTTTTACAGATTTGGAACTGCTCACGGAAAGAAGGTAATTCTGATCTCTGCTTTGCTTAAACAAAATTGAGCCATATACTTACTATTGAATATTAGTTACACATCAGAAATATATTCACAAACTTTTTGGCACAGACTAATTAATCAATATGCTTAATCTCAAAAATATAGTACTATGTTTATTCTTATATGTCATAAAGTAGGCTATTATATAAATGTTTCTGCTAATATTAATTTAAGAGTCAGAGGTGAATTCTAGAAATTCGCTTGCATAATAATTTGGTGTTATAACTTGTTGAAATATATGAGTTCATGCGTGATCTTTGTGCATAGGGGTTTAAATGTATGAACTTTTTGCTAGTACTTTCTTGTTCTACTTGGAGATCAGATAATTACAAATACAAGTTTGCTCCATCATGATTTGTGTCTGAAGGTTTTATACGGAAGATATAACTAAATTGTATAAATTCATTGTTTTGTACAGCTGATGTCCGTGTTCACGAGTTTTTTAAGACATCTTATTTCAAGAAGGGGATCCATCCAATTCCAGGTGCTCAGCAGGCTCTTCAGAAATTATCAAAATTTTGCAATTTATCAGTAGTGACGTATGTCTTAGCCACACATCTTATTATGTCAAGTGTTTGATTTAACATGATCATCAAATTATATGTCATTTTGAAGAGCTTTATTTTATGTAGGTCGCGGCAGAATGTAATTAAAGACCACACTATTGAATGGATTGAGAAGCATTTTCCTGGACTGTTCCACGAGATTCACTTTGGCAATCACTTTGCTTTAGATGGTCAGTCTCGTCCAAAATCAGACATATGCAGGTAGCTTGAATATGAATATTTTAACACACACGTTGGCACACTCACCCACACACCCACACACACACAAGCACATAACTCTTTGTAGAGCATATCTTCATATAAATGGAAAGAAAAAAGGATTTGTATGTGTAGCTTATTTAACTGTACTGCTAAAGCATGTATATGTTTAGCACATGAATTCTTCCAAGTTCACTAAACTTGTCATACAAGTACCCGGGCAGAATATTATGTGATTACTTTTGTCATTTTGTTACAGATCCTTGGGAGCGAAAGTCTTGATTGATGATAACCCAAGATATGCTGCTGAGTGTGCTGAGGCTGGTATCAAAGTTCTGCTTTTTGATTATGACAATGCATATCCGTGGTGCAAAGTAGAGTCTGTTGCTCAACACCCCCTTGTCGTGAAGGTACACAACTGGGAAGAGGTGGAGCGTCAATTGGTTTCTCTAGTTGTTATCTAGAATCCCATTCTTAGCCATTAGGATGCTTGAGTTACCACCAATCCTTACTTCCCTACTGCATATTACCGATCGCATATCTGAACTCTAATCCAGATCATCTTATGCTGTGCAGCTCAAAGGGTAACAACTAGTTGGGATATGGGGGTATGCACTCAGGTTTTAGAAATATGGAAGTGACATACGTTGTTAAATCATTCCTACCCAAACTCCAAATCGTCACCACCAAAATCAGTGTTTGTTTTTCCTTTCAATTATTTGTTTTACAAGAAAAATGGCTTCTCCTGTGTTCACTTTGTTTTTAATTACAAGGGGAGAGCGGATGAAAATCGAACTTGAGTTCATTACAGTATACTGGATACATTTTTACTCCCAAGTTGCCCCTTATCTCTTTGTTATAAAGGAAACAGTACAGTATCATTTTATCAGGACTTTGCCCTTTCATTGCACGTCTCATATATTTGATCATTCTTCTTTTTTAGGTCTCAAATAAAAGATATTGTCACTTTATTCCAAGAGCTCTCCGTTGTAACATTCTGGTCAATACTTGGCATTTTGGCAACGTCTTTCGAGTTTCAAAAGAGCACACCGTGAACTTTTTGCGGGCGCGTTTCTTTGGATCCCATTTACAGAGTCATTATTTGTAAATTAACTCAGAAGTGAAGTTAAAAACTCTTGCAGAGAAGATAAAATACAAGTTAAGAAGTTGTTAATATTTATCTTTTGGGTTCTCGAGTTTTTAAAATGGAAAGACGAAAAGTTTTCAAAAAATTTATCTTGTAATTATGTTCTCGAATTTTTTTGGAGAGAAGAGAATGAAAGTGGAGAGAATTTTTTTTATAAAACCGTCCCCATTTTTAGGATAATTGGTGAGCGATTATCTTACACAAATTTTTCCAAAATTCTTTGTATCTTTTTTTTTCTCCAACCAGATAAAACTCAAGAGCACATTAAAAATTTGCATTTTAATTTATTATCATTTTTTTCTTTCACATTTCTCTCTTTTATACTTTCTTTTTGTTTGAAACTTCGGGAGCACAAGTAGAAATATAACAATCCTGAAAAAATACTACGTAGTACAAAAATGAAGCTCTTCTTTCACTAATGTTGTGGTTGGTTGAGTGAATTTTCAAAAATTTCATTTTTTCCCCGTTCTATTCTTATTAACCTATACTAAAATCCAAACCGTCCATGAAATGCTCTCTTCTCCTTCCTACTCATTTTTTTGACAATTCTCATCATAAAAATTTTGCATTTACTAATCTTTTTTCAAATATTTTATTCTACCTCAATTATTTTCTTCTCTTTTTACTCATTTCACTCCAATCTCTCCAACCAAACCCAACATAACTACTCTAAAATACAGTCATACATTATTGATTATGCTCTTTTATGTACAACTCTCTAATACGTATATGTTGTGGAGATGGTGTTAAATGGCATACAAATACAATGATCCATATACATTGGATATTATTACATGCAGCACTTTAAAGTTCAAAGTTAAAAACAAGTCTATATATAAAAATTAAAATCATAATCTTAGTATTACATTTAAATTCATACTCTAAACTTTTACCTTCATGCAAATAATTTATAGCGATTACTAGCATCCTTGTTTCAAATAGAAATCTTTGTACACAATATTTGTTCAAAATAAGACCGATATTTATTATTATATAAAAACTTATTATTATTTTGTAAAAAAATTAACCATTATTTTCACATAATAACTCAATGAATGAAAAAAGTCGAAACTAATACTCGGAAACCATATTAGTATATGGTTTACTCTATATAAATAACATTATCATATAATTTAAACACCATATTTAATATAGGATTCGCAAAAGTAATTTCATTGATGACGCACGTACACAATAAAATTCCCAATGCATACACTAAATTGCAGGTTTGTAAATAGTTTGTATTATTATAACGCAACCGCACAAATGCAAGTACAAATAAGCTTTTGCAAAGGAACAAAGATTTTGCAATATGAAATTGCAGTTTGTTTGCTCAATTATAAAAGTTTAGCTTTAGTATGGAAGTATGGAACATGCCAAGGGACCATTTTGTTGGAATTATTAGTAGGAATAAAATCAAGGCGGTGTACATCTCTTGAGCGGGGCCTAATATTTTCTGACAGGCTTTCCACCGGTTAATTCTTTTTTTTTTCTTCCCGTTTTTGTTGATTAAATTCTTATTTTCTTTCAATAAATTCTCAATTTTTTAGATTTTTTTAGTCTTTTCTTGTCTTGTAAGAGTTTTTTGGTTTATTTTGGTGTTCTTCATATCTGGAATTATAGATCTACAGGATTTTTATGGTTTTGATATTATGATAAATGTATTTATGGGATCATATCTACAATCGATTGCTCAAAAAAGTTGGTTCATAGCAGGTACATCTTCAAAAAATCGTTTGATTATCTCTCCAAGAAAGAAAGATTTAACAACGATATGATTAAGCGTTTGTTCAATTTTGATTGTATTTGTAAATGATGTATTGAATTGATTCCCTTTTAAAAAATAATCAAGGCGGTGTATTTAAACTTAAAGTAATCAATTTTTATTTAAATTTAAAAATAATGTGCATATATAATAGCTTAAAATTAAAAAAACAGTTCAAAGTTAAGTAATTGTTTTTATTCTTTTACTTTTGATAACTCATAAGTTATATAATAATAGTAAATTTATCTAAATAAATAAATACTTAAAGTTTCATTTCTTTTTCTTTAATTTAATATAAAATATAAATAAATTTTTTAAATTTAGCGAAACGGCTTTAAAGCAGAAAGCAATGCAGAAGAATGCGTTGTTATCTGTTGTATTGTTCACAACAGAATGTTAGAGGTTGATTTAAGAAAGGAGCACAGACAGATAAAGAAGAAAAGCTAAAGAAGATGCTTCAATTTTAGTAAATAAATAAAGGGGGATAGAAGAAATAAATGAAAAGGAAAAGGTGGAAAAGACCTTGAACAATCGATTAGAAGATAAGTAAAATCTTCCTTCCGCGTTCTCATTAGAAGCATCTACTATTTTATACACATTATTATTATTATTATTATTATTATATTTAGATCCCTCCATCAATTTTATACATATATAGTATTTAGTCCAAGATTAAAGTGATGAGCTTTTCACTTTAAACTAAACATGGTTCAACTCAGAATTAAAGTGATTAGTTTATTTAGTTAAAGAATATATTTTATATAATAAATCAAAATATTATTTAAAGTTTAAAGAAATAGTGAAGTACTTTTTATTAACTTGTTTATTTTTTATAATTAAAATTAAAATAAAGTTATTCAAATAAATAATGACTTAAATTTTAGATTGTAATCTTTTTGTTTAAATTAGCTTTAAACTATGTTGTAATCCATTTTTTTCCCAACCACCACGACTGAACCGAACATTCGATATAACAAAAAAAACAACCAAAAAAAATAATAATAAATTGTAAAATAAATTGGTCAAATACATACATACTGCATAAACCATTAACCCCTGCGTTAGTTACACTTCTACTCTATCCATAATCATTTTCATGATTTCAAGGGGCTATATCTCTTCTTTTTAAATTTTTTGATGCAAATATTTAATTATTCATAAATTTATATTTAATAGTATCTACACTATTGCTAGACTACAACCAATTAACGAATCCATATTTATAATATTTTAAAAGTAATTAAATTTATAAATTTAAATACTTGCTATATTTTGAAAGTTGGAACTCTTATTATTCAATGGAAAAAGATTACCAGCTAGTAGTTTAAACTTTTAAAAAGCTAAGTTCCTAAAATAAATATATTTGTGGGCAGGTCATATTACCTAATTACCTTAGTTGACTATCCCTTTCATGACCCATAACATTTTCATATATTTTAAAAGCGTATAAAAAGTATATTTATATTTAACTTTCTTAATATTTTTCATTTTTCATATTTAAAACTTTATAAACAAAATTAAAAATATTTCTTTATAAATATTATTTTTTAAAATATAGGTTTTATAAGACTGAAGACGTAATAATTTTAGATAATAAAAGTCACAATATTAACTAATTAATCCCAAAATTTATGCAGCAAGAATTATACAAAATGAAAAGAGATTCTATTATTTATAAAATACGAATCAAAATAAATGAAAGTATGCATGGGAAAACTTTTACTAACTACTCCATTTAGAACTTGATCTTATAATTAAAAATACTAGATATTGCATGTATTCAATATTTGTAAGATGCATCTAAAAACGCGGAGTATATGCAAAAGGTATGTAGGCTACTTTTCTAGGTGTTCGTTCATCATTTCTCCATTACTTCTTGTACTTTATTCTATATTATTATTATGTTATCCTCCTTTCTACTGTATTATTTTGAGTTTTTGACATATAAATTTAAATTCTTATTATTAAGTTAATACAGTATACCACTAATTCTAATAATGTGCTAAACACTTACATCTGTGTGTTATTATATATTTTGCTGAAAAATATATATACCGAGTAATCTACATCTTGAGATCGCAAATTCTGTTCTGAGTGAATAATTAGCTCAGTATCTCACCGTAAAAACCATCCACTTAAATCTAAATTTGTTGTGAGGAATAAAATCCAAAACCATGTCTAATGTTTCATTAGCATCAATGTGATATATTTTTCTCAGCAGTCATCAGAGTGGAATTAAAAATATTTAAATATTTGTAGAATAAAACCAAAGAAAATAATGTCTGAAGGTAAAAGCTTTTGGATAATGCTCAGTACAAAAGGTAGAAGCTGAAATAAATATTAGTCCGGAATACAAGTGATTCCCCAGCGCTCAAAGAGATGCATTGTGTATATATATGTGCATGCAGTTCAGCTCATTGTATTTATGGTCAGTTGGTCACCTTACCTGCCGCCTAATTTTTGTACAACTTTCATATACCATCTTCGTTCCCCTCCCAAACTAAACAACTTACATCTTCTGCTCACTTATATATCCACTTGTTTCTTAATAAGCATTCAAATCTTAACACATATCAAATTCCTTCCATTTTTTTCATATCTTGATCCATTGTTTATTACCACACACATAATGGCTTTGGCCTTGTCAGCCAAGAAAAATGTATTTGTACTATTGATATTTATGTTTAATATTTGTTCTCCACTTCATTGTTATGGCGATGATTTGGTTTACCAGCCAGACTGTCTAAACATTCCGACGACGGAGTTTTTGAGTTCTGTGAAGACCACTATTGATGTAGTCCAACAAGTCACCTCCATTGTTGCTGGATTTAGCCGTGGTTTTCTTGATTTTAGGCTGTCTCATGCCATTGCCGATTGTCTTGATCTGCTTGACCTCTCCACCGACGAACTACTCTCCACCCTTTTACTTACTCAGAACCCACGCAACAGTAAGTTTCTTTTATTACCGGTCTTGACATTCTACAATTTACATGTTACCATTCCTGAACTTGACTAGGCGAGAAAATTTAAATTATTTATTTTAATTTTTAATAAATTTTACCGCAATACAATATTTTTTGTATACGAACACACCAAAAATTCGAAATTGTCATCCTAGTTCTTGATCTTCTTGGTCAACAAATATTTGTATGTAATTTGACTTCTTGAACTTACAGAGGTAAAGCCATAACGCCCATAAATTATCTGCAAAAGAAATTAAAATTTAAAATTGTTTGGTGACAGATCATTTATTAGGTGCATGTGTATTCGTGTGTCTTGAATTACTTATCCTACCTCACATGTTTTCTGTTTCTAATTAATGGATTGACTGTAATGTCACAGCTTTTTCTTGTTTTTCGCTAGTAAGATTTATACAACGCCGAAAGAACCATGGTTATACTATGTAATAATGCTAGTATTAAACTAATAAATCTTGAATTTGGCATGCACGTTAATGTATTAACTAATCTAATCTAGTCTTTCACTAATCCACTTAGTTAATATTAATTCCCTTGTCAATGTTGGCCCACAGGTAAAGACAACAGCACGGGCAATCTGAGAGCAGATTTGAAAACATGGTTAAGCGCAGCACTAGGCAATCAAGACACTTGTGTTGAAGGGTTTGATGGTACCAAAGGCTCTGTTAAAAATACAGTCTCATCAAGTCTTGAACAAATCACCTCATTAGTCCGTGTCATTCTTTCCAATGTACAACCACCTCAGGTTAATAATAACAATGTACGTAATAAGGGCGATAAGCAGGGCCACCGGAGTCATCGTGGTGGTGGCAGGCCAGGGTGGATGCATAAGAGGAGGTTGATCGGTGGGGAAAAGTTTCCTCAATGGTTAAAGTCTAGTGACCGAAAAAAGTTGTTACAAGTTAATGGGGTGGTGGCTGATTTGGTTGTGGATGCAAATGGAAATGGGAATTTTACTACATTGAGTGATGCTATTAAGGCGGTGCCAGATTATTCGATGAATAGAACTGTGATTTATGTGAAGAAAGGAGTGTATAATGAGTATGTAGAAATTAGTAAGAAGAAATGGTATGTTATGTTGGTTGGAGATGGAATGGATGTCACAGTTATTTCTGGTAATCACAGCTTCATCGGAGGTTGGACCACTTATCGATCTGCAACATTTGGTAACTAATTCCCAACTTGTTATTTTTATTAATCTCTCCCTGTTTAATTACTTTTTAGCTTAAGAAAAAGCGTGATTAGTAGATATAATATGATTTGGAAAAGTGGATGTGAGTTTCTTGAAATTAAAATTTGACAATGATAGGTCTGGGAATAGTTCAATTTGCTTCCTAAACTGAACTGTCGGTGAAAAAGATTAGTTACTATTATAGATTTTAATCAATATGCTCACCCTGTTTAGGAGACAGTAGTGACGCCACATGGAGATCTTTATATATTCGGTGCATCAAGATATGTAACTTATGCTCTACTCTATTCCTGAATAATCATGATAAGATTCGGCTAGACACATTGCATTGTTACATTTAGTATTGGACCAAACACCATGTGCATAAATTTCCAACCATGGCATATGGCTCATAAATGCTATACAAGAATATATTATAATCTTCTCAGCTGACTCCATAACCTTTTGCCTGTTGGACCTGATCTGATCCGATCAGGACCGACAACATTTAGTTTGTTACTGTTTTATTTTTATTTAGGTGTTAGCATACATCACTGATGTAAGTACATTGATATGATGTTTATGATCTGCAGGAGTAAAAGGCCGGGGGTTCATAGCTAGGGACATGACATTTGAGAACACAGCAGGACCTGAAAACCACCAGGCAGTTGCATTTCGATCAGACTCTGATTTATCAGTTCTTTATCGATGTGCAATGAGGGGTTACCAGGACACATTATATGCACACTCGCAGCGCCAATTTTACCGTGAATGCCACATTACAGGCACGGTAGATTTCATCTTTGGCGATGCGGCTGCAGTATTTCAAAACTGCCAGATTCTGGCACGGAAGGGATTACCGAATCAAAAGAACACAATCACTGCTCAAGGCCGTAAAGAGGCAGCAGAAACTACAGGATTTTCAATTCAGTTCTCAAACATATCCATGGAGCCGAATGTAGTAGCTGGCAATTCGACATTAACATATTTAGGAAGGCCGTGGAAATTGTATTCAAGAACAGTCATCATGCAGTCATATATTAGCAATGCTATTAGGCCAGAAGGGTGGTTGGAATGGAATGCAACGTTCGCGTTGGATACCCTTTATTACGGGGAGTACATGAATTATGGTCCGGGGGCTGGCTTAGGCAGCAGGGTGAAGTGGCCGGGGTATCATGTATTAAATGCTACGTCTGAGGCCAATGCTTTTACTGTGGCTCAGTTTCTTCTGGGTAATTCTTGGTTGCCATCTACTGGTGTAAAATACACTGCTGGATTGGTAGTCTGAGGACCTGGAATTTTTATTTTTACTGCACTATTTTCTCAACTGTACACTTATTTGTTGTTTTATAATTATATAGAAGGTCTTGGGAGGTAATTGTGCTCATACATTTTAAGGCTGAGTTAGTATTTCAAGAAAGAAAAGGAAGATATATACTTACATTCTATGGTAGAATTCATTTTTCTTCTTTGAAATGATAACTCGCACTTAGAATGTGTGATATATGACCCACTGCCTTGTTATTTCAGTTGTCCTTTTAGCAGCGAAATTTGTGGATTGTATCAACGAATCTAATATGTGATTAAATTTCAAAGTCCCTTGTTAAAACTTGTACAACCATTTTTAAATATATAAAGTCATACCCATGTTCTAAAAATTCCCGAATTAACTGATTAACTTGTAGGGACTCATGAATGCAGGTAGTACTAATAGTCTCTAGGTTTTAGATTTCTTCAAGTCCGGTTGAATATTTTGTTTACGATGTCTGATATTGATTAGTTCGTTCTCAGCTGTTTTGGGATGTAATGCTGAGTTAATCCAGTGTACTTAATTGAATGCTTATGAATATAATACCAAGTTTTAAAGAAAGAGTCATTGTGCAATGTTGAATTTGCGTCTCCTGTCCTGTAGACAAAAGAATTGGTGAAACAAATTAAACGATTGATCTATAAATTTATTATAATTTTCTAGCATTGACTAACTGAACCTGCAGTTTATATAAAGATATATTGTATGATTTTATTAGACCATTCTCATTGCTCCATAAGATTTTAGGATAATTAATAATTTAATATTGTATTAATAAAATTTTTACTCTTCATTCAACATCAGACCCTCCCTCCTCCAACATTCTCTTTATACACACATTTTTTTTATCCTTATACAATCATACAACACTACAAATTAACACATCATATGTATAGAATGGATTTTGATGATGTCTGCAACACGGGTCTTTTTCTCAGGCTAGGCTTCCCATCGAAAAATACTAGTACGACAATGACTACTACTGATAATATTAGGCCACAGATGCCTGTAAATATTAGTTATGAGTAATCTTATTTTGGGTCTTATTTGAAGTGCTCCTTATATAAAATTTGTTGCAGTAAATAAGCAGCTGTTTGTTAAGTATTGTTGGTGTACATGCTGGTAGTTCTTTGATACGTTATTGATCATGGCGTATTGGCGTGTCTTCTTTCATATGCTGTGCTCTAAAACGTGTGAGTTATACTAGCATATCATATGATTCGTTATTGTGTGGCATATCTGAAATAGTTATTCTTCATTTGTTTGAATCATGTTTGATGGATACGGGAGGTGTGGTAAGGTAATATTCTTGTCCATGATTTGAATTAAAAATAATTTATTTGAGGCATTCACCTGTAAACTATTAACTTAAAATGATATTAAAACTAATAAAATAAGCATTAAGTTTCTATATCGATATTCTCATAATTAATTTAAATATTAAAATCATACCCCAATATTTTTATAATTAATTTAGATATTAAATTTAGTCGTCAATCTAAAATATAGGTTAACTATGATCTCCACCTAAAAATAAACTTTTAAATGAGAGATTTTTTAAAAAAAAATTATATATATTTCTATTAGAATTTTCTTCTTAGCAAATATTAATTAGAACCCATTGATCACCAGTTTCTACTTTCTAATGTGACTATGTGAGTTGTATCGTTGTCTTTTTGCATTGACTGACTACTTGTCGTAGCAAAAACGGTATACTTGGGTGTTTCTTTACGGTGCATATTCTTTTTCCCCAACAAGAAAAACCAAAAATTATTTCAATCACTTGTCCAAATGCCCTTGATATTAAAACTTCAAACTTAACCCAGACGCCAATGCCTATTGTAATGGATCCTCGGGCCTCACCTTCACCTAGTGGGGCGATATTATACCGCCAAATTTAGTCTTTCCGCGCACAGACAGTTTATAGACTAACTTGTCTACGCTCATTTGGTATGTGGCTTCAAAAAGTTGGATTTATGTTCAGCTCGATTTGTAAACGAGTCGAGTTCGGTTCATAAAAAAATCGAATTTGAGTAAAACATAGTTCAATTCGAAAGTTCGTGAACAAGTTCGTGAACATATATGTTCATAAACATTTATGATAAATAATAAATAATTATGTATATATTTATTTATAAATTAATTCACTAATTTTTGTATTCATTTATTATTTAATTTTATTAAACTTAAATATTTTGATTTTAAATACTAATAAGTATTGTTAAAAAATTTCATATATCGTGAATAGTGATATTTCACATTATGCATGCTTATTTTAAAATGGTATAAAGTTTTGTTACAGGATGTAACTCTTAAACAAACTATTTGCTCCCTTAAATCTTAGATTGAATTTTTTTATATAAATTATTAATTGTCAAATTTGTACTTTGAACTTGGATTTTGAACAAAAAATGTGAGAAATTTATGTTAATTAATTATTTTGATATTAGAACTTAAATTTATCTCTGTTAAATTTATCTTTAAAATATACGTAAATTTTTCGTCAAAATGAGTCTATAAATTAAATTAAGATTTTCATGAACACAAGTTTGTGGGCAATATTCGTGAGTGGTTCGTAAATATGTGTTCGTGGGTGGTTCGTGAACATTAACGAGTCAAACTCAAATAAAATATTTGATTCAATAAAAGTTTGAGTTTGAGTTTGAGTTGGAGTTCGATTCAAAAATTTTAAACGAGTTGAACATCAACAACCTAAAGTTCTGGTCGGTTCGACATATTTACATCCGTGGTGTAGTCCTATAGCCAACTAGGTCGGTGTATTTTTAAATTTGCAAACTTGTTAAAAAATAGTATAAGATCCATTTGGGCATTTATCTAATACTTCACCTATATGTTTGAGTTTGAGGTGTTAGATAGAGATCCAAATGGGTCATATACTATTCTTTAACAAAAATGAAACTAAAAAAACCTATATATATTTCCGGATTCAAGATGACTGTACTAATTATTTTTATTACCTACCATAAGAAACGATATTTACTTTTATGTGAATAAAAAACACTTGATTGTTTTTAAAAAAACACACACTTATTTATTCAATTATCCTCACCACACTTAGCGCTAAATTTTAATATTTTACCAAGTGCAGTTTCCAACTTTCCATGGTCATCTAAAATTACAAATGCTAGTCAAATCTTATTATGAAGAGAAGCATTCATTATAAATTTATAACACGAGGATACAAATTGAAAATAAGAAAGAATTTTGTATAGCACTAAATAGCAATTAGCAAGGGACAAAAATATTGCTTTAGATAATGTTGAAATTGAAATAATAAACAAAAGGTGGTTGCTAGTTGCATCAGAGATCTCGTTATTTCAAACTAGTCTATTACTTGTCCAGAAGAATGTCCATGCAGTGTCCAACGCGTTTTGCCATTAATAATTACATATAAAATTTTATATTATATTCGATATTTGTTTAATAAAATTTATGTAAAATTTACATTATATTCACCATACTAAATTATTATTAAGCTTTTATTCTTCTAAAGATGACAACTTATATAAAGTTACGGAGAGAACCTTCTGATTCTAATATACAATCTCATAAATAATTTTAAAATTAATTATATTTATGGTTGATAACATATAAATTTTGATTATGATGTAGCATACTAACCGTACATGAGTTTCATAAATAATTTAATATTTAAAAATTTGGAAAAAAAATATTTTTTAATTTGATTCTATCATAGAATTCTATTCGAATAATATGATTCTACTGTAGAATCGTTTAACTAATTATTCATTTTAATATATTTTTATATGTAAATTCATTTTGTGTTAACCTTGCATTGTTCCTATGTTATTTGCTTTCTGTGCCAACCCTGATCCACTATACTTGAAAAATACGAAGTCGAGATAGAAGTAATCAAAAAATCCAAATAATCACTGTCGCATCAAAATTAATTCACAGGATTTTAACATTTTCTTGATTTTCTACACCGTCACAATAGGCCAAACACTACAATCCTCTCGTGCTTATGCTGTGTACAATTCCTTCAGAGTACCTTGGCTGGCTTCTTGTCGTTTTTGTATTTTCACTTATCAACAAATTTTGGCATACATCCTTATACATTATTAATACATTATTAGGGCGGAGTAAAAATCGGTTTAGTCGGTTTTTAATCGCCAAATCGGACCAGACCACTAATAGCGGTTTTTTCATATCTCAAATCTTGATCAGACCGTTTGGATATTGGATCAAATCGAACCAGACTGGAATTAAACGGTCAGATTCGGTCGGTTACGGTTTTAAATCAAACTATTTAATATGATAATTTTAGGTATAAAAAAACTTTTTTAAATCATATCTAGTGGCACAATATTGTCAAAAAATATGTGAATTTTAGTACATACATTACGAAAATACTGATATGTGCCCAAATGACCATATTAATATTATGCAAAACAAAAAGAAATGCATTACAAGAGCAGACTAACAATCTTAATTCTAGAAGAAATATTATGCAAAACAAAATTATATATATATATATATATATATATATTTAAGGCAAATATAGGTAAATGCAAAACAAATTTATATTATATATATATATATATATAATCATATATATTTGTAGCGGTCCGGTTCGATCTTAGTGGTCGGTTTAGAAATAAAAACCAGACCGGACCAGAAAATAATGGTTTGTATTTAAATCAAATCTAAATCAAACCAAATCGCTTAAAAAACCATAACTATCGATATGTTAGAAGAGTAGTTATTTTATATTTATATTATTTTTAATTTATTTTTCTTAAATCATAACAAATATTTATCTTTTTCTTTTAAGCTAAGCCAAGTTTATTGTTAATGTAAAGAAAACTTGAAATAAAATTTTAAATTTTAAAAAAATTATAAATTAATTGTTTTATAAAAGAAGAAGATGAGAACATTTATTTAATATTATTATGCTATAAAAACAATTATACCTTAATTTTATTATATTTAGAGCCATACATGGAGATGCCCTTTTCCTATAACTTCTAAATCAATCAAAATTTTCTCCGTTCACATTATTTTTATTTTCCTTTATTTCATCTACTTTACTGCTTACTAAGATATGCAAAAAAATACTTTTAAGTTTTTTTAAAAAAAATTTAGCCATGAAGCAAAATATTAATAAAAGATACAATTAACCCTTAAAATATATTAATAGATTTGTTTAATATTTTTATGTATTATTTTAATTTTTACAAAAGATAATTTATCACATAAACATAATTTATGATTCACTCTTTTATATTATTTAGAGGACTTCTAGTATTTTTCTCTTCCATTTCAAATTTCAAAAATAAAAATATGTCATTCGGCCATTTATTTTTACAAGGATGTATGTATTTTATAAAACAATTAATTTATATTTTATTATTGAATATGATTTATAACTATAATATATATTTAATTTATTTTAAAGTTTGCTCCTTTGTATACATTATTGTTGTTAATTTTTAAACCTTTTAAAATTTAAAATTATACTTCAAGTTTCTTTTACATTAACAAAACTTGGTTCAGTTTAAAAGAAAAAGTTAAAGTTTTATTATGATGTAAGAAAAATATTTATAAGAAAATCAAATACAACATATCTCTTCCTTAATGAAGCAAAACTTACTGCAGGGAAATTAATAAAAAAAATTGAATATTTTACTATATCTCACTTGATATTCAACCCCCAGCTCTAATATTCCAAATCATACTGCACATGCTAGCAGGTAATCCTTTCTCTGTCCATCTCGTGAATCTGAATTTAAACTACGTCAAGAATCCTTGTCTGCTTAATTGATGCCCCGTTACTGAATAACTTGTCATTAATAGTGCAATATTATATCACTGAAAACATTTGTTCCCGATGATAATATTTTATTTCTAATTTGTAGGGAACTGAGATTGATTGTACATGATATTATTATTTACTACTGTAGCAAATTATATAATACTAGTATTTGATTTATCGAATATATATAACTACTCGCATAGTTGAATATTACTCGTTTGCGGGACAAGTAATACACATCCTACTAATCCGCATTACAATAAGAAGAAAGAATTAACTTCTGAAGTTTGCAACTTTTTAACCCTGCATTGCATGCAATATCTTGGACATGAAGGCGGAACACAGGAGGTTAGCGTTAGCCTAGGCTCTAACCCGGCTGATATTTAAAAATTAATAAAAGTTTTGTTTTTCAAGTCATGATTTTTAGTTAAAAATTAGTAGAAATTTGATTTTGAGTCCCGGTTAAATTCTAAAAATCAATAATTTATTAGTTTAGCCCAGGTATTTGGAAATTTTGGTTCCGTCACCGCATGTAATGCGGTGTTGATCTGCATTTTCAAAAAATCGTTAAATTGGGCCTATTTTATCTGATAAAATTCGACAAACTAGTGGATCTTCTAAAACAGAGGATAAAACCAATATATAGCGGTGCTGCTGAATAAGGGAGAGGACCAAAGAAGCAACTTGCTTGAAGTAGACCTTCTCTGATACAACCTGTGAACTATATAAGAAACACATCACCTGCCCCTTTTTCATTTATGTCCCATGCAATGGCTTCCTCCATTATTTGCAAGTCTTTCATTTTACTCTCCTTGCTGCTCTGCAAAACTTCACGGGCTTTAACACCATCCACTAAAACTTCTACGCATTCTCCTCAAAACCTCTCTTCTATTGACTCACTCTGCAAATCCACACTATACCCTGATATCTGTTTAGACTCCTTCAAACTCTCTATCTCTATAAATATCCCCACCGACATTATTTCATTCCTCCTCCACTCCCTTCAATCAACCTTGTCCGAAACCGCCAAGCTTTCGGATATATTTTCTAATGTCAATACCAAAACCACAAACATTATTGAGAAACAAAAGGGTACAATCCAAGATTGTCAAGAGCTTCATGAAATAACTCACTCTGCTGTCGAAAAATCGGTTTCAGTAATTAGTACTAGTAAAAGTAGTGGTACAAGTGATTTAGTTGATGTTAGAGCTTACCTCAGTGCAGCTCTAACGAACAAAAATACTTGTTTAGAAGGCCTGGATTCTGCATCCGGGCCTTCTAAACAAGCTTTGGTTGATTCAATAATCACTACTTATCAACATGTTAGCAATTCATTGTCCATTGTTTCCAAGTCTAAACGAGGTCGTAGTAAACCAGAAGCTTTAGGCCATCATAACCGTCGCCTTTTAGGCTTTCCAGAGTGGTTGTCAAAGAAGAATCAAAGAATTTTGGAGGAGGATTATGAACCGCCAACAGAATTGGTGATTACAGTGGCTGCTGACGGCTCTGGAAACTTTACGACTATTAGTGAAGCTATTGATTTTGCTCCTAATAATAGTGTTGATGGTAGAATTTTCATTTACATTAGCCAAGGAGTTTACGCAGAAAATATTGACATTCCTAGCTATAAACCAAATATCGTGCTGCTTGGAGATGGAAGTGATGTCACTTTTATCACCGGAAACAGAAGCGTAGGTGACGGGTGGACTACGTTCAGATCTGCCACCGTAGGTAAAGATTACATCCTACATCCTGCAAATCAGTAAATGGTCGCCTGTCAACTTCAGCCTCAATTAGATAAAATCATTCTATTAAAGTATAAGCATTATATACATTTTAAGTTTTCATTTTAACACCTTAGAGTTTTAAGAGAGTCGCGATGATTTGAGAGCTCGAGTTCGAAATTTGAAAAATCCAAATAAAGTTTTGAGGTAGTGGCTATAAACCAATAAAGTTCCACATCCACATGGTTATATATCTAGTATTTAGGATCCCTGTTTTATTCCTAATGAGCATAGTCTTTGTACGAGGACAGCACGATAATATGATTGGCCTGAAATACACTTACACAATACATTGACTGCATACATTTAACAATAGTTTGGTTTTGACAAAGTCTTGCTAGAATTAACGTGTCTGCGCATATACTAATTCTAGTATTTTCTTCTTCGGATCAATTTTAGCGGTGTCTGCCGAAGGGTTTCTGGCACGAGACATCACCATTGAAAACACGGCCGGACCAGAGAAGCATCAAGCGGTTGCTCTTCGTATCAATGCAGATTTAACAGCAATGTATAGGTGCACCATTAATGGTTACCAAGATACTTTGTACAGTCACTCATTTCGACAATTTTATAGAGAATGTGACATATATGGCACCATAGACTACATATTTGGAAATGCAGCTGTGGTCTTTCAAGGATGTAACATTGTGTCGAAAATGCCATTGCCGGGACAATTCACTGTCATAACAGCTCAGTCTCGAGACACCCTAGATATGGAAACTGGAATGGCATTACAAAATTGTTCTATTTTGGCTACAGAAGACCTTTATACAAATTCTAGTCGCGTCAAGAGCTATTTAGGGAGGCCATGGAAACTGTACTCACGGACCGTCTATATAGAGTCATTCATTGATGATTTTATTAGCCCAGCAGGGTGGTCGAAATGGAATGATGACAATGGCCTAGACACACTATATTACGGTGAATATGATAACAACGGACCTGGTTCTGCAACGGACAATAGAGTTACTTGGCCAGGGTATCACATAATGGATTACTACGACGCCTCTAATTTTACTGTTTCAGAATTTATTTCTGGTCAGGAATGGCTTGATTCTACATCTTTTCCATATGATGATGGAGTTTGATCAAATTTATCATAATATACTTGCTTGATAACACTTTGCACACTATCAGCCTGGTGTTTATGTCCGTGTACATTTTTCTGCATTTTATATGCATCCCATGTTTATAGGTACTGTTTGATATATATGGATAGAAAGATCAATATGTTACAGATCACTAAAGTTTTAACCATTTTCTAAACAAGGAGAAGTCCTAAAGTTTCTCCAATCCATTCCTCCTGCTAAATGAAAATTAATTATCAAATAAACTTCATTTTAATAAATGATTTTTTTTAAAGAAATAAAGAAAAACCAAGGCAAGATAAACCACAATTTTTTTAGGGAAGTCATTTTTTGCTGTTTTTATTACATTGCCCTCTACCTTGGCAGAACCCGTGGCTGAGAGACCTCTGTCTGAGGTACTCATCATTCATCAAGCTATACATATAACTAATTACCATGGCATTTCAAGATTTTGATCTTCTAAAAGAACGACAAAGAATTGATAAAGAACGAAAGCTTAAAAGGAAGATTACAATTGGCATAGTTATAGGCGTTATCGTTGTAGCTGCTGTGGTCGCAGTTGCTTGTGTAGATCTTAATACTACAAAAGATCCCGAAGAAGAGAAGCCAGCCAAAAAAACTAAGCCACGTAATGATAAAGATAATGAAGTATCAAAATCATCAAAGATGGTGAAAACAATATGTGCTTCTGTAGATTACAAGGCATCCTGTGAGAGCAGCCTAGGGAAGGTTATGCATTCAAACCCCTCGCAAAAACACCAACCGAAAGATCTGCTCAAGGCTTCATTTTCTGTTGTCTCGAATGAGCTTGACAAGGCCATGAATCAACCATCAAAATTCAAATTAGACACCCCAAAGAAGAAAGAAGCATTTGAGGTTTGTGAAAAAGTCATTAGTGATGCCAAACAAGAATTAAATAGCTCTGCCAACACGGTTGGGAGAAAAGATATAGGAGCACTTAATTCCACAAAACATGATTTGAGCAATTGGTTGAGCGCTGTCATGTCGTATCAAGAAACCTGCATCGATTCTATTCCAGAGGGGGAAGCCAAAACCGAGATAAAGAAGGCCTTAAAAACTTCAATAGAGCTTACTAGCAATTCTCTTGCCATTGTCTCCCAAATGTCATCCATTCTTTCCAAATTTCAAAAACCAAAATGGCGGTTTCAATCAGATTTTAAACACCGTTCATTGCATGAAGAGAACTTTGCTACATGGATGAGCATTGAAGAGAGGAGAATGCTCAAAGTAGACCCTCCAAAACAGAAGCCTGATGTTACTGTTGCAAAAGATGGCAGCGGAAATTTTAAAACGATCAATGATGCATTGGCCAGGTTGCCTCAAAACCACCAAGGAAGGTATACATAAGCTTCATCGTTTTCCACATTAATCTTCTTTAGTACTTGCATCCATATAGAATAGTTTTCCCATCTAGAATAGTCTTCCCATCTATCCTTCTATCTAACTAGATTAATTATTTCTTACATTTTACAATTCTGTTATGAATCATCTTTATCCAGGTATGTCATTTTTATTAAGGAGGGTATATACGAAGAAAATGTTCTAGTAACTGAAAAGATGACAAACATTATGATATATGGCGAGGGATCTGACAAACATTATGATATATGGCGAGGGATCCCTTAAGACTATAATTACTGGAAGCAAAAATAATGTTGACGGAGTTCCAACCTTCAAAACTGCAACTTTTGGTACGTTATAATTAGCATATATACATAAACCATGTAGCATCATTCTACCAACATGTGCAACACTCTACTTGTATATTACTGTAAGACACAAAAGTCGAACACTTTTGATCATGTGCAGCTGCGGAAGGAGATGGGTTCATGGCTCAATCCATTGGGTTCAGAAATACTGCTGGACCAGAAAAGCATCAAGCAGTGGCCCTCAGAGTCCAATCAGACCGCTCAATATTCCTAAATTGCCGTATGGAAGGATACCAGGACACATTATATGTCCAAGCCCATCGACAATTCTATCGTGGATGTTACATTGCAGGCACAGTTGATTTTATCTTTGGTGATGCAGCTGCCATCCTTCAGAACTGTTTGATCTATGTTAGGAAACCTATGGATGGACAAAAGAACACAGTAACTGCACAGGGAAGATCGGACAAGCGCGAAACCACTGGACTTATATTACATAATTGTCACATAATAGCAGATGACAAGTTGTCGCCTGAAAAGCAAAACTTTAAGAGTTATCTTGGCAGGCCCTGGAAAAAATTTTCAAGAACAATTGTTATGGAAACGGGGATTGATGACGTCATTGATCCTCAAGGATGGTTGCCTTGGGAAGGAAATTTTGCACTAAGCACATTGTTTTATGCAGAGTATAACAACAAAGGGCCAGGATCTGATGTCAAGAGCAGAGTAAAGTGGCCAGGTTTTAAGGTCATTCAGAAGGATGAAGCCTTAAAATATACAGTAGGACCCTTCTTACAAGGCGATAGCTGGTTGAAGGGTGACGTTGGGACTCCGGTTCATTTCGACTTATTCAACTAAATCAAGTCAGAATCTAGTCATGTCCGATCAATGGCATTAATGAAAATATGTTTAGGTGCAACATCTGCAATTACATACTACGAATGAGTTCGTGTTTTACCTAGGCATGGAAATTGCCTCTAAATTTTAGGATAGAAGATAATTAGACTTTACGTTCTTAGTTCAGAGTTTGTAAAAAACTGTATGTTGAGTAGCATTAGTTTGTATAGTCATCACCCTTAAAAGGAAACACTGTGCATAAGTTAACATTATGCAGTCGTATAATCTGTTATGCTACTGTATAGATAGAATTCCATTTAGACACAAAGGACTAAACATCTTGCACTTTTATGCACCCCACTTTATACAAGCATTTGAACAATCTCCAGGATCAAGTCACTAATATTTTGGATAACAATGTACGTGTATTTTCTCTATAGTTAAATAAGTTGTATCGAACTTTTAAAAGCTCCAAACCTTTTCTGAATAGCAAATGTTGTGTAAACATGCACAATATCTGATAAAGGCCAGAAAAGAAGTTGTAACTAGTTGTACACTGGATCAAAAAAGAAGTGCAAAAGCTCCCTGGATCATTTCAGCAAGTACTTTGATTCATCTCAGCATCTCACTTAATGAGCACCAAAGAGCTGGTTACTCATCCTTTGAGTAGTCTTAATAGTATTTCCCGAGTTCTCTGTGTTGTAGCTCCGCTTGCTATTTTGTCTAGGCATATGTCTAATAGAATCATGAATCCTTGTTCTATTTGAATTTTGTGTTGGCTAAATTATACTCTAGATTAAAATTGTTACAGAAATGAGCCATCATACTAGCTTAACTTTTTGCTTAAATCAGTTTGTTTTTTATATATGTTTCGATTATTCAATGATAATAATTATTGTCCTCCTCGTACTTTTGAAAAGTATATCTTATATATGATCAGAATAAGAGAGTTAAAACACATATCATCTTCTCCGTCTCCCACTCCCTCTCGGCCTCTCCCTCTCCCTCAACCCTGATTTCCAAAAAATTTCTTCTATAAGAATAATATTCTTATATTATAATCTTTCTTATTTATATTTTTTAAAAGTTTATCTTTTAAATTTTTAGATTCGTTTTTATATCTTTCGGTTCTATTTCATATCATTCAAATGTTTTTAAATCTTTCAAATATGACTTTTTTTGAACAATTTTAGTTTCATACGCGATCCCCTATGAGACAACGTTAATTTTATGGCGTTTTGACCATATCGTTGAACGACAATTTTGTGTCATATTGGATTATTTTTCTTCATATATTGAGATTTATATATATATTATGTGTGTGTGTATTATGATTTTATATTAAACATATTTTAGTGACTTATTATTTTATTATTTTTGTAAATTTAGGTGTTATTTGTAGTGTTTTGTGGATTTGGATCGGATGATAGACATATTTGTTTACTAGAGTACGACGGGTATTAGCTTATCAACATTAAGACCTTATTGTCTAAATTTCCAGAGACATAACCAAAGAAAAGTTTTTTGAATGATAGAAACTCCTTGAATATTATATCTTAATACAATTTATCTACGACTAAGTATATTATATATATATATATATATAAAAGAATAGGAGAGTTAAAATGATTTAGTTGTCAGGAATAAATGTATAAATTTTTTCAAATATTATTAATCAAGTTAGTTAATTGATTACGATTCGATTTCTCGTGAGTACAAAATTAACTTAATATTATTTATTAATAAAATGATTAAAGTTTAATTATTAATAAATAACAATAACTAACTTCATATTATTTTTAGAAGCAAATATATTAAAAATGAATAAATATACATTTATAAAAAAAATTAATGAATTTTACTATAAAATTATTATAAATTATTATTTTAAAAGGAACACATCCATTGCATGGACCATGGAGTACAAGCTAGTAATAAAAGTCCTGCAAACAATTCCACTTCGACCTGTCTCAACTTGCAACATTAACTGTTTCTACAAAACATTGATTTCATAGTGATTACTAGGGCCACAAACTTTGGTTTAAAACAGGACGCTGTAATTATGGACAAAAAAACATTCCCATTGGTTCGGTTTACAGATGAGTTCCACGTTGATCTTTTCTAAACAAATCTAACTACTAGTACGGAGTAACCTTATTCGAAACAAAAATTCAGTTCGAGTGAAAGACTTGTCACTAGAGAAGTTCACAAGAATGTGAAAAACACACGCATTAATATCTAGGGGTGAAACACCGAGCCACAAAGCTTTACAGCAAACAACCACAAAGGTGAATCACTAGAAACATTCACTCCCATATTTGAACCTCCAACCTCTTGCTATCCAAGAGCGAGGTCAAACCATAAAATTTCAAATACATCATAGAATTCAGTGGTTACCAATCATCTCCCGAGGAGACATTAGAAAGAACTGAAACCAAAGAACATGATGTAAAACTAATTTTGTAGATCGAAAATAAAATATAACATGTGGGAGATTCGTGTGCTGCTATGTAATCAAAGCAAGTGGAAAAAAAATATTCAAAGGACTCTGCAATTTGAAAGCAGAGATGCAAATGTACAAGAAAATAGGATGAAGATGTGTAAACTATACAGAGTAACTATGTCTCGTATCAACGTGTCACGCTAAGGATGTCACACCTGGTGATCTATCTTCACCAAAGTCTGACAAGGAATCATTAGATACATTTGTTTGGGGCGACCACTGATCTGGAACCATGAGAAAATAAGCAGCCATAGCTTTTCTGAACCTTTTCTTGTACTGCTTGGGAGAAATAACAGTTGGAGATGCATTCTTGGGTCCCCCAAGGATGCCTGAAGCCTTCACCCATGTTTCAAGGTGTTTGTCCCATGTATACTGCCTCATGAAATCAATAATTCCAAGCACTAGCTCGTGATTTTCTTCATCTAGGCCAACCAGTAGGGAATAATCCATCACATCAATAGACTGCAGTAAGAGCTTGAATGAATTAGACTGGAAATAAGCATTCATAAACATAAAAAAGGTAATTACCCTGTTACTTTCCAAGGTTAAACTTTTAATATACAAAATTTACAAACTATTGTCCCTTGTTCAATGCATTACAACCTCGCCTCCATTTCCCACCCAAACTTCAGGGGCAGGGGCATAGCTATACTTGCACAAGGGTGAATGGGGGCTTACTGAACTTCTAGTGAGTAACATAGTATGTGTATTGTGGAAGACACTTGAGCTAGTTGTAATGCTACACAACTTTGTCCAATCTTAAAAATGTTTTTCTCTTATTCTTTTGAATGTTATATCTAGTTTATTATTTTCTATTACATACATTATACATATCAGTTCAATTTTCTTCTATCTTACTTGTTACTTTGCTTTCTGCTAAAATTTTATACTCCAGTGTGTCACTATAAATCAAATGAATCATATCTAAATCTAAAAAGATGGCCAAAATTTCTATACACCTATGAGGGGGATTCCCAAGCATGAAATCCACAAAATATACACTATATGCTATCAAAAGTGGCTCAACATATATGCTGTATTTGGTTGGGAACTTGGGATGAATGAAATAGGAGGGAATGGAATGAATTTGACTTTTGAACTATAATATGGGTAAGTGTTCAAAAATTTCATTACTTCATTCCATTTCTAACCACCTAAACTAGAGTTTTAAACCCCCTGATTTGAGAAGGAATGCTTCCTTCCCCACCATACCCGTTTTCTTCACATTTCTTATCTTAACAAATCTACTCCCATTCATTTTTGTTCAAATCTTCCCTCCAACCTACATTGTTACCTTTTAATTTTATTAATTTCATTCTTCCCAACCACATGCAACAATAATGTATATAGAACATATTAACTGGATAATATCTTACAGCTAGAAATGCAGTATCGTTCCAGACAGCTCTCTCTAGTAACCGCTTGGCCTTATTTCCCACAAAGATGGGAGATGTCGGCATCGCCTCAATCAAGTTCTGATCAAGCAGAACTTTATTACTCCCGCTTGAATCAGGATTATAACGTGAACGAGAAGATCCTTTGAGATCATATAGTCGTGTGATATTGCGCCTGAACAGAAGATTTTCCATAACCAATACATCTATCCGCGACTCTTTTCCTCCTTTTAGATGTTTCAGTGTCACCTTCAAAACATACAAAAACAATATAAGCAAAAATATTACTATAAAAAATAACCAGGAAGTTGAATTCTAAAGGTAGAGACTCAAAAAGATGGAAATGAAAGAATACATCTACAATGGATTGAATTGAAAATAGTACAAAAAGATGCCGAGTTGGCAGCACTGACTACATAATTATAATTATTAATTAAACACTCCCTATATCAATATCCGACATATTTTGACAAACATGATAGATACGGGAAAAGCAGGCCTAAAGTAACCTTGCATATTCACTTGATGTAGATTCCAATATTAATGTAAAAAATATCCGACGGATTCATTGACAGGTATCAAATACATGTAAATTTAAGTTGTAATATCATAATTACACTTTACTAAAGTAAGTGTTTTTTTATAAATCCTCAAGAGCTTAAGATTTATTTAACTATACTATTTTTAAAGTAAGTAGATTATATGAAATGTTGCATGGTGACTAAATGTTGCATGGTGACTTGGTTGTGCATAATCTTTACATCAATGCTGTCAAATAATATAATGATTGATCGGAATGTGTCAACCATTCAACCTTACACCAAGAGCTTCCAAACACACTCCAATATGAAGAAATACAATTTTCAAAAAAACATGGTTTACATTTATAAGCATAATTTTTCCCACAGTGACAATCTTTACTTGTATCACACTAATTTAATTCTATCTCACTGTCCTCGAGAAAATTTGCTATAATCGTCTACAATTTGCAAATAAGTACATGTATAGATTGTTAATATTACTATAACATTTTAAAAAAAATTATATAACATAATCAGTTTAAATCATATACAAGCTTATAACACGGGATAACTAATATTTAAGTAAATTGGTTTTTTATTTATATTTTTATTGATACTTAATATAAAATTTTATAATATTAAGAATTTATTTTAATATTATATGTTCTCTTATTTTATATAAATTTATTCTATTTAATATAAATATGTTATAATTTGGATCCGTGTTATAATAAATATATAATTGGGCCTAAAAAGTAAAATTTTAGTTAATATAGATATGTATATAGTTAGAGCCCATATTATAATAAGTAAAATTATATCTAATACATGTATATTTTTTAGGCCCGTGGCCCAGTACCGACCGACCGACCAAAACTTTTAATATTTCGGCTATAATAATATAGTATAGATATACTACAAAACATATAAATGAGATTCTATGCAACACACGGAAAATTAAGAGTTAGTGATTCTATTTACAAGCATACTAAGTTTGAATAACAACATATTCAAGAGTATGTACTTCCGAATGCCCTGAGTTCATAATATTAAGAACCATATGTGCAATAAAATGCCGAAATAAGGTAGAAACTTTTTAAAGGATATATTCAGAGTCGTGACATTAAATTTGATGAATCAAAACAGCAATAACTCAATGCTTTTTATGATATCACTTCGGAGCCTGAGAATGTTGAAGACCTTAGCCTTATTAAAATTGTTAGATCATTCTGTCAAAAACAATTGACTGGACTAATAGAAAGTAAAAACAAAAACAAAATACCTGATAAATGCCCAGTATCTTTGCGAGGCAGGTAGGGCTGCGTGAAGTGATTGATTCAGATAAATACTTAAAATATTCTGGAGCAAAGTCGATGAAAGACTCCAGCTCTGTCTTGGTAACTTGTTTAATAATAAACCTGTCATCCAAAGTTTTTGCAAAGAAGACATTGCTCTTGCCACCCTGCGCTCCCCACTTCTTACAACGGCTTAGAGACCGTATATAATCCAACTCGTTGCAACATATCTTCCGCAAAGCCTTGAATCTTCTTGCACAGTAAAAAGTTACAGTATACTTTACCTTCCCAAGTGGGCCCTCGTCAGTAAAAGAAACTTTAGCATGCATATTGTTGTTGTATGAAAGCGAGTCCAACCCTAAGGATGCATGAGAACTCGACATGGATAAGAAGCTCTCATCAGCAGAAGCAAGAGTTTTCAAGGATTCAGAGGTTGTCCCATTAAAGGAATTTAGTGACAGTAGATTCACCGAGTCTAAGATGGGCAAAGATAATGAAGATTCCAGACCATCATTTAATCTCTCAGGCTCATCAGGAACTTGGATGTGGTAGTCCGGTGAGACAAGCGCATATGATATGATACTAGTAGGTTCATCATCATAAACTGGAACAACAATATCATTAATACCAGCAGGCAATAGCACTCTAGCACCACCTTGACGTACAAACTCCATAAATGACAATATATATGTAGGATTATATTCACATAATGTACGACTCTTTTGTGTATATACTGAAGAATCTAACTGGAAAGCCTGATAGATATTTAGAAATGGGATATCAACCCAACTACTGGGTTTATTCACTGCCTCAGCAAGAAATGACAAGCCATCTTTACATTCTGACTTTCTCATGATTGGTCCCATAGAAGTTGAAGTATTAGCAGTGACTGAGTTAGAGGCATGCTCTTTTGGTGATATACTTTCTGAATGACTCTCACCAGACCAAGCAGCATCCAATGTGTCTGATAAACTTCCCATTGGCAGGAACTGCATATCAGGGTGAATCATTCCCATATATCCAACAGGTACTAAACTATCGTGTTTCCCGGCTATCCTTAAGTTTGAATATTGATGATCCTTGACCTCTGTATTACAATTCTTATCCTTCTTAACCGTACCTCCTTTGTGAACTCCATCAGGATGGTTGATACGGTTAGATTGTCCTAACTGGTTAACCGCTACATCAGACTTCGCAGTTTTAAGAGAAGAATCAGAGCAGCTGATATTCGAAGAAGCTTTAGATAGTTCAGCAGGCTTTTCAATAGTCTTGTTGAGTTTCTCCTTCAGGATCGAGTTACAACTGTTGATATCTCTTTGCATACTATTGTGTAGATTGGAAACATGAGTCATTCGTTGATCCCATATATAAGCATGGAAAATTAACTGCTTCCGTAATCTATTTAGTTCAAGAATGTCTAAATTCGGTTTTCCAACCATTATATTCTTCTTCAGGACCTTCCGAAGTGATTCCTGTAAAACAATCATAAGCGATGGAATTAAACATCAATAGCTGCAACCTTCTATTTCTTTGTGGTTGTGTATATGCACACGAACAATGCTGGAAGAAGAACTAATTCGCCTCAAGTTACTAGACATATCACGGCATGAGTCATGTGATCTCATGAAATCGTATCAAGTAACGAAGCCAGAGATCTATTATAGAGATGGCAAAATAATCCGATCCGATGGATACCCGATCTGTTCCAACCAGATTGTATTTTACCGAACCCGGAATTTTGGATTTTTTTTTCAAACTTGAAAGAGTTTGAATTATAGGTGTACTGAACCGATACCCGATCCTATCCAAACCCGAAAAAAATCTGATATTATATATATATATATTATTTTATATAATATATTATATATAGGTATGTAAGTCATTATTGACTTAATTGTAGTTTGGTGGCTTGTACTATAATTTTTTTGCACTTTGTTTGCCAAATTTTAATAGTTAACATATTGATGGCCAAATAAATGTTTTTTAAGCACATAAGGGTATCCACTCAAACTCCGTTAAAAATATTAACAAAAGGGCAAATTGGTCAACTACAAACTTTAACGGATTTATTGTACTTTATATATACAGTATGTGTATGTATTTATGTGTATGTTATGCAAGGTTGTTACGACGCCGCGGCGAGTTGCGGCGCCCAAGGACCTTCACAACAATACGGCGGCGTGGCGTTTGTTGTGGCGTCCGTCTGACGCCGGAAAAAATCATAATATATGCAAAATTAAAAATTTATTGCTCTACATACTAAGTTACTAATTACTAACAATAACACTAATACTATTAAATAAAAAACCATTACTTGTAAAATATAATACCATACCAAGTCAAGTAGAAACAAATTGATTAATACACAAAGGTTAAAACATAAGATTATCAAGTTTTAATTAGGTAGGGGTGCAAGGCAATGGCAACATGGTAGTAGGCAGTATGACATTTAGAGGAAGTCATCAATCATCTCTTTTCTTAATTCTGTTGTTGTTCTTGGACAAATTGTAATGTCCCCGAAACCTCCAGCAAGATGTTGTTTTATTCGATTAATTCCACCCGTCATTTGTCTTCCACATAAGATACATTCGACCAGGTCTCTTTTTTCTATATTTGGCCAAAAAGCATATTTCCATCCTGGATCACTTAAATTTCTTGGTTTTCTCTTTGGATCATCTTTAGGCTGAATTTCATTGTTAACACTATGGGAATTCTTCGTATTATCTGCACTGCAGGACATATTTGTTTTCTAGAGGTTAAACTTTTAAGCAATAAGTTGCCATATTTGTTTTCTAGAAAAGGAATATTTTTTTAAGTTAAAAGTAATTTTAATCTTGATTAAAAGAATTAGGAAGCCAGAAAAAATATATAAACAGATTTGTAAACAAAAGCCCAACTTATTTTGAAAATATATATACATATACTTATACATATAACGTAGAAATAGAAAAGAAAGATAAGAAGAAAGAGAAAAGAAGATAAGAGAGAAGAAAAAAGAGAAGTCAGAAGAGACAAGAAGAAAGAGAAGAGATAAGAAAAAAGAAAAGATATAAGAAGATATGTATGTATATGTTATATGCATGTATATATTACCTGATGTCTGGAATCTCCGGATGTCTGGAATCTGGAGATGGAGAACTGGAGAAGAGAAGAAGAGATGGAGTTTGGCGGCTTCTTTTATAGATTATTAGGGTTTTCTCACCCTTTTATATGTAAGTAGTGGATCGGGATGGATCAGGTAAAGCCCAACAGGCCAAACTTTTTTTAAAAAATCCAATTTTGTGGCGTCTGTGGCGTCCTAAGTTATCATGTGGCGTCCTAAGTCGTCCTGGATTGATGCATGTTCGCATGTCGATATCGTCGTTTTAAGCCTTTTGCACGCCATAACGCCAAATGGACGTCACATGAACGCCTTAACATCCTTGATGTTATGATTAAAGCCTAAAAACCCATAACTTTCAATTTAGGTTTTTAGGGTTTAATCATAACGTACACATAAATACATACATATACTATATATATAAGGTATAGTAAAGTCGTCGAAACTTGTAGTTGATGAATTTGCCCTTATTTCGATTGACATTTTTAACAGAACTTGAGCGGAGACCCTTGTATGCTTAAAAAATATTTATATGGCCACTAATATGTTGACTATTAAAAATTGGCTAATAAAGTATAAAAAATTATAGTACAAGCTATCAAACTGCAATTAAGTCATTATTATATGTTATACACACAAACACACATATTATTTATAAGATATTATTAAATAATTATATATTTTATATAAAAATATTTTTTTACTAAGTTTCCGGGTCTAGGTTTTCGGGTTTCGAATTTTGTCTCATAATTTTCGGGCTTCAGATAAACCCAAATCCGATCCGATCTGGGTTTTTGGTTCGGGTTTTGGATTTCGAGTTTGGATTTGGAATTTCTCAAACCCGATCCGATCCGACCTTTTGTCATCCCTAATTTATTATCTAGCTAAGATTATGAAATTCAGTTTAGATGTCTACTTCTGTACATAATAATAAACCATTGTATATGAGTCTCGTATATATAAAAACTTACTTGTAAAGTCTCTTCACAAGTTCCTTCTACTGCACGTTTCACTGGTTGATTTAATATGAGTAGAGGTGGAATTTTAAAGGGTACTTTGTTTCCATTATTGTAGAACTTCAAAGCAAAGAATTTTAGTCCCCATTTAGTTATTAAAGAAAAAGTGACGATGAGGCTCTACATTGATTTATCTACTTTAGTGGCTTTAATCATCCAATCTTTTTCTTCAAAATCAACTTTTGTCTTGATTACGCCAAATGTTTTTGTATATATGCATGACGAAATGTGAAAACTAACCAGTGTGCTTCTCCTAGTTTATCAAACAAACCATTAAATGCTCCAGCATTGCATCAAGTTTTTTACCCAGAGTTTTTAATATGCAAATATATCCTAAAAAACAAAAACCACAGAGGAATCAAACGCGAAGTACCTCAAATTCAGCTTTCTCCTCCTGCAATATCCGCTCCAGTTTGCCAATTATATGCTTTAATTCAGACATCTTGTCAACAGTCTCAAGTGATTTTTTCTTAGAGATCTGATGAACAGCATTACCCACCTCAGCAAATAAACAATCTGCTATGCCGTGAACCTATAATTTATATGAACCAAGGTGTAAGCAAAATTAATGATAAAGTCACTAACTAAATTGGGACATGGATTCAAGTATAGTTGCACCTCGTCAGCTTCCCTTGATAACCACTCCTGATTATGATAATTGAATTCAAGAATTGAAGGTGGAAGATGAACAGAATTTACATCAATAGAAGCATATCGAAAACAGGCTACCATTCTTCCAAAGCTGCAAATTTTTGACTGATGAGAGGATGGCACAATTATAAAATACATATGAAGTAACAGAGAAGAGCAGCAGTAGAATTTTAACTTTACATTAAAAAAAACTAAGAAACATCGTAACTGTATCATCCACTAGTCAGTGTCCAAAAAATTGCAAATGTCAATGTGTTCTTCAATGGAAGAGGAGTGCCTAGGCATTTCTTTAGGCAGTCTTGTTAATTGTCTTAGATCTAATTGGTTTTTTTTTCCAATACCAATGATTTAGATGATCCATTCATTGAAATCAACCTTAGCATAAAACTAAGCAGTCAGCACCCAAATGAATTAAGGTCTTAAAAGACTGTTTGTGGTGGTTACACGGATTCAAAATGTTATCTGCATTCAGCAGAATAGAAAGAAAAAAAGACGACGACAACAAAGAAGACGTCATCTGAATGCAGAATGTATGAATCATTTTTGACAGGAGTACATTTTCGCCTAGATCTGTCATTTGTCAATGTAACTTGGACGGATCACACAGACTGGTCGAGGCTTCCTTTTTCACTTCTCCAATCTCCATTCCGCGTTTCTTATGCCTATATATTCTTGTACCTTTAGACCATTTATTATACATACATCAACTGGCAACAAAAAAGGTACTTAAAAGGGAACACGATCATCAACTGATTAGAAGTAAGGAATTTAAGAGAGGACATAGGTAAGTGAACAATCACATTAGTTAATATGCTGCCTTTGAAATTAGAATATACATAGTTATCCAGATTCCAGCTTATGCCAACTCCAGTCAAGTGCTGTTGACTTCTTCAAGCAGCATTTTAGTCTATTACTATATGTCTCCTTGCATCTAAATCTCAGGTAAGAAAATTTTCAGTTATCCAGACTAATAATCTCAGTGTATAACCTTTAAATAATATATGTTTAGATTCTTGTCTCCCATAGGATACACTGCCTACACATTGGATATTGCATCTGAGGTGCTAAAATTTACTAAACTTTAAATAGACACAAGCATACCCGTAAAACCGCAGACAATCTCTGTGAAGCGAGTGCCCACAACTTGCAACCCGGTTTGCAGCTGCATGGTTTGAAAAGCTGAGCTCTAAAAATTTTCCAAACGATAAACCCCATGCAGCTTCAGACATTAGCACTCTCCGGGTGGCTGGAGGAAACCCATTAGTCCGAGGACATCGCAGGCATCTGTGCCACATCCAGATTTTTCCTTCTCGTTCTCCTTGCAAAAGAAACCCTGGAAGCTTCTTCACGGATATTGTTAGGCTGCCTTGCCGATGTGTATAGCAATGCACATGTGCTTCTGAAGGCATTTGACATGAGCGGCATTGGTAATTCTGTTTTGAAGGTATGATAGTCAATTTCCATTGCAAATTTACAACAAGTAAATAGGCTTAGCAAATATTTGTGCATTGTATTGTGTGTATCAAGAGAGAGAGTACTTGATCAAACAGATGATCTCGCAGAAACCGCCCCAATGGCTGATCACAATTTCCATAGTACTTGATCCGAAAGAGTTGTGCACGCTCACAGACAGTTCCTTTCCACACGCAACGTGTTGATAAAGACACCAGGATGCTTTGATTGTCCGAAGGTGAGGGGGGGAAGTCTTCTTTATGCGACTCTGCCTCATCCTGATGATTTTCCGAAGAGATGAATTTTAAATCACCTAGACTTTTTGTCAGTACTACAGTACCATCACTACCACCAACGCCAACATCCTGCAATATTGTTTCTGATTTCCCAAAGCAATTAGAAAGTATATTAACTTCTGCCACAGGATCACTAATAACTGTTGATGTTTTCTTCTCCGCAGATTCTTTGATACCCATCTTATTGTCCTTGTTAGCGCCATGATTAGCTGTTCGATCTGGTCTGAGCATATCTGAAGAATTATGCTCTGGATGATATGAGCAAGTGGCAGAAGAAGAAACATCCATTGAGCTAGCACCAAGTTCTGCATTTAGAGGTTGGGAACCAGGGTGCTTGGAGTTACAGGGCCTTGACCCATCAACTTTGCATGAGGCAGTGTTGGAGGATGATGTGACATTAGATAGAGGGTTAATGTTAGGCTTACATGGTTCGCTAAAGTTATGATTTCCCTGAGGCTTTGGGGCTGCTGAATCAATAAAACCAGGAATTGTTGAAATAGATCTGTCGATACTTGAAGGTTTATCAGGTAATGCAACTGCTATTGGAGCCTTTAAAGGAAGTTCTGGGAGAGAGGCACCTTCATCAGCAAGAAAAGATGTCTCCATAGCCAAGTGATAAGCAGCAAATACCCCATACTGAACTACATACTTCACTTTCTTCAACTCATCTCCGTTAGCGCCTTTGAGCAAAATCTGAAATACAAATTATCGCAATTAGATTAATAGTTGATAATAGAACCAATTAAACTGCTTGTACACGTATTCCAACCCAAAAAATTAAAATATTTATGCTTAGTTTCTCAGAATATATATCTGAAAGACTGCGGAGACTTTGACACCCAGGTTTGATTTTCCTTTCATCATACCCAATATACTTCTAAAAATAGCGTTGTGGTGTGTTTAGAACTTACGGTACAGCCCAATGGCTTGGGGCAACCCTCAAAAAACATTAATGTTTTTGTTAGCTTCTTCCCACCTTGCCCAGCAGTGCCATGCACTTCCATAAACCTCTCCACATGAAACAAGTCGCAATATCCTAATTTTTGTGATGTCAGATGATCGATTGATGGAACTATTTGTGCACCTGTGCAACGGGCTATTCTTTCTAAAAGTGTCCTTTTGATGTTTAAAACAAGTGATATGCCTTTCGCGAGAAGGAAATCCTGTGCATGTCGAGAAACTGATTTCTCGACCAAAAGAACACTAGGGTGTTGAGCATCAATCTTTGCAACTGCCATCTTCAAGTGGACCATTTCCTGAAAACCATTTATTACTCATAAACAAAGGTTTAAGACATCTAAATGATTCACATAATGTACGGTGCTCGATCATTGTGGACTTGCAGAAAAATACTATCTACATCTCAAAAGGAAGATGTTGAAACCTGCTGCAATAAAGTATCAACGCTTGACAAGTGATTAGCAACCCTCTGATACTCCAAGGCACCCCCAAGTATTAGAAATCGCGGTTTCTCTACTTTTGATGCCATTCTTTTGTTGGCCACGTTTTTCTTACAAACAACCCCTTTAACCACCACACTAAATGAACAAATATAATCTCGTCAGAAAACAAATTATGATGATAGGCCTCACATATCAAGACGAGTAAAGTGTGATATGTTATATTCGCAAGTCATAGGACATCCTATTTATAATATACAGAGTTCAAGCAATAATCTCTTACAAGTAACTGCCTTCAGCTTAAATTGCAGGTGAATGTTTAAAAATTAGCCCAAAAAACCCCATTCCTTTCAGGTGAATCTCTTCGCATATTATAAAATTCCTCCCTAACAAGAAAACATCAACAAGCTCTCTATCACATAACTAACATTTTGCTGCAAATATATCCTGAAGTCAATGAATATGGTGTCAATTTGATCAAAATTAGGTGTCAAAGACACAAAGCCTACTTTCCAGTTTCCAATTGGAAAAGGCTTTAAACTACGTCAATGATACTATACCATTAAAGCCTAAATTGAGATCTTTGGTGGTCAATCTGTCTGTCATTTGGGCGAGATTAAAATAATAAAAATATGGATTTTAAAGATAGGATCTTAGCTCGGTCCTCTGGGCGTGTTAAAATAATTTTTTCAAAAATGTAATGGGATTATAAATTAGGATCTTAGACAATGTATATATAATTAGTAAAAAACGGTTTCCCTTTTAAAAATATTTTAAAAGACCCTTAATAATAAAATATCTAGGTTAAAATATATCTATCTATATTTCTATGCTAAACTATTAAAGGTTAAACATAAGATATTTGGGAGTTGGTCGGTCAGTTCTGTGGGCCGGTTTAAAATTAAAGATAGAATCTCTGGTGGGTCCTTAAAGCCGGGTTGAAACAAGATTAAAGAATAAGGCTTTTAAAAATAGGACCTTAGATAATTTATATAAAATTTTAATTTTTAAACCTCTGGAAAGCTAATATAACTATCTAAAGATTTCAGATTCTTCCTTCTATACCTGAAAGTATCATGCCCTTCCAAACTTTTCCTAAATTAGATAATTCACAGGACAAAGAAAATTTCTCATTTAAATATAATCAATATTTTGATTAATAAGGGAACTACCCCTGTCCACATATGTGAGTCAGGTAGCTGAAGCCTGAAAGCTTTATTTATATTATTAGTAAAATATTCTCTGTAAAATACAATCACTTGTCAGAAGTCCCCAAAGCAAACCTGAATATAGTATCAGATCATAAATCTAAATAGCACAATCTAGATTACATTTAAGCACTAACTCATATTTTTGTGCAAAATAAAAAGAAAACTGAAAAAAAAATCATAATAATTATGGAATAACTTTATCTACATCCGTCGACAAGGTCCTTATTTAACTGAGAACAAATTGTAATATTTAAACTTAATCATAACTATAAGGTTTACCTCTCATCACGACTCCCACAAGCTATGCATTTGACCTTGACATAACCACCTGGATCCATTCCTCCATCCTGGCTTTTATCTGGCTTCACAAGTGTGGCAGCTTCCCAGCACAGATATGTAACAATCTCCAACCAACTTTCTTTACTATCATCCACTGGAAGATTCTCAACCTGCAACAACTGGGCTATCAAGGCCCTAAAATGCCCATCAACCACATTCTTCATGGCCTTTTTATGCAAGTCACTTGATTTATCCCTATTACGGAACTCCCCACTACCAAAGCTGTCTGAAGAGCGTAGGTACCCGTCTCCTGAATCATCCTCTGCAAAATCATCATCGTCCTCGATTGGAAAACCTTCTTTTTCGTCATCTTCATCTTCTGGCTCCGGAGGGAGCCAGAGTACACCGTTATTCTCAAAATCCACAGGTTCAGGACGTGTATCATCTGCCTCATGTAGAGGTGCGTCTTCACTCGCATTACAGTTATTTCCTTCGTCTTCTTCTTCTTCATTTTTCTTATTTAGTTCAAGGCCCTCTGTTTCTAAAGTCTCGGGTAACTGTGTAGAAATGATATGGTTTGTATCGATGCTTTCCCCATCAGTATGTTCATCTGATCCATAGATATGACCAATCTCATCATACGGGATCCCACCGTAATAGGCATTTGACTGCCCCATTTCAGAATGCAATTTATAAACACCATATTCATCATCCTCATCATCGCTCCTGGCATCATAAATAAGAAAGATATAGTTAATACAATCAGTGCGAGCAAGGTGATTTATCCCACTAAAAGATACAAAAAATGGAATCGTAAAATATGATGAACAGCAAGTGGGTACGAAAGGTGGTCAAATAATAAGAGTATTCATAGGTAGCCCGACAAAGACTTACGAAATGAAAATGCGTATAACATGTATGGAAGATGGACACTTAGTTTTGCGAATTTTTAAAATTGACATGAGTTTAACAAATGATTGATCCATGGCACCGCTCCCCCCCCCCAAAAAAAAAGAACCAAACTCTGCTACACAAGGAGTATAGACAAATGAAATAGAATATGAGTTCAAGAAAACATCATCCTTATCCCTATTCAAGAGAGTACATATAGAGGGAAGACATGGGATATTAGGATAACAGAGAGAGCACGTGAAGCTTGAGTTTTGCATTGTCTCCCCATAGAAAAACTAAACCCTGTGTTGTACATATTAGTTTTTACTAATTTGCTGGATCTCCACTCCTGTATGCTGGCTGAAAATATTCATAAATTAAGAAACTATAGGTGAAAGCAATTCACACAAGTGTGAACTAAGACTTTTGCGCTCTGAATGGATAACTTTAGTTATTTATTAAAGATATCCTTTGGCCTCGTAACCAAATCAAACCAAAAAATAAAATGGCACACCCTCATGTGATAGTCAATTTAAAACTGACAGGGACTTAATCAGTAGATGAATGATCAATTTACTTTTAAAATCTCAAATATGGAAGAATGTAGGTACAGCCACATTGCCCAGAGTGCAATTTGGATCATATTTAGTACTATAAATCAACAAACTTTCACAAACATCCAGCTACCTGTTCATGCTATAACCAATATCCTCCGAGTCAATGCAATCTGATTTTCCCAGACTCGCTGCTTGTTCCTGTGTACATGTTATTTGATCCAATCTAGCAGATGAGCGAGGACTCATACTAGATATACTTTGCACATGCTTGTATGGCCCTGTTGAGTACTGAGTTGAACCTACGCTGCTGGTGCTGCTGTCACAGGTTTGGGTGCTGGCCAAACTTGTTGCTGAAGGTGATTTACTAAGACCCGGGCTGGTGGCAGACAAGCCAGAACTGACAGGAGCACTCCGCTGCTCCCATTGCTTATAGCAGTAGTTACAAACTCTAAGCCTTTCGGATTCTTCTCCACCAATCTTGTAATCATCAGGAGAGGCCGGCACTGTGTTTTCAGTACACTTGGCACAGAAAACTCGTCCACAGAGGCGACAGTGGTGCTTGCGGTTAAATAGCGTGAACACAGAATCACATTCGTAGCAGACTCTACAACTCTGATCAGGCATCCAGAAATCCTTGGACACATTTGAAGATTCGTTCTTTCGAGGAATCCATGATCTCATTGTGGTTAGCTCACAGAGCTCCTAACTAGCGCCAGGGACGCCCATAAGCTAAAATTTAACTTTATTACACTAACAACCGCAATATCCAAAACCAACCACACAAGTTTCTACCAAAAACCAAAGTACCTATCAATACACCCGGGATAAAAAAATCGTAATAATAACCCCGTAATTCACCAAAAAACCATATTGGGTCAACAAAACCTAACATGAACACAAATGTGAGTGATTGCAAACCCCATGGAAGATGGCAACAACTGCAAAATAAGTAATACTCGATTTGAAATTCCTGTACATACATAAACAAACATATAAGATTCCGAGAATCGCAAAACGAAAACAACTACGCAAGCAGATAAAAACAATCAGAGAATACATATAAGCAAATCAACAAACTAACAATAAGTCCTCAATAGATACAACAACACGCATATGAATATGAAATGTATAATCCAAAACATTCACCAATACATAACAACGAATTATAAAAACAACATAAACCCTAACAACAATCACAATAAATTAAAATATAAATTAAAAATTAAGAAATCATAATAAAAGAATAAAAAAAGGTTGATTAAATGAGTAAACCTGTGAATAAGGAGGAGGGGGCTAATTGTGGATTTGAGATGTGTATAAGCCTATAGATACACACAGCGATTAAAGAAGCATGAGTTTTTATAATTCATGTTTGTTGATATTAAAATAACCCAGAAATAAATTAAAAATGATTGGGATTTGAATGTGTGTGTGTGTGTAATAGTCACGAAATATATGTGAAGCGACGAGGAGAGATAATAAATAAATAAATATAAATAAATAATAATAGTAATAATGTATAATAATAATAATAATAATAATAATAATTGCTGCGAAGCGTGAATTTTCAAAATAGAGCAAGGAAATGAAAAATGAGGATATAAAGAGGATAGTGACGGGTGTGCACTATAATATTGATATTTTTGTCAATTACTACTCCGTGCGATATTTGTATATATTTGTAAGACTATTTTTATTTTAAAAAAATAAAAAAATTATTTATCTTTCTCTTTCGCTGACTGCCCCTGTTCACAGTTTTCTGCTGCCAATTTTCTCCCTCTTAATTAATTTTTAAAAGATCTCTCGAATATTACTTATGTCATTGGTTATCCCATATGTTTTTCACCTATAGCATTAATTAAAAAATTTCACATCAATCATACTAATTAAAAAAATCATTTTATCACGTTATGTGGAAGCAATTTTTGAAAAATATTCGGGACTGTTAACTCTTAACTAAGTTCTTATTTCCGAATTTTAAAAAAAGAGGAAATCAAGTAAAAAGGAAAGTAAGTAATTTAAATTGTATTTCTATTTTCTATCCATACTCTCGAATTTTTAAAAAAGGAAAAGAAAGTAAAAATAATGAAAATTTTACATACTTTTCTCTCAAAACTTCCATTTCAAATATGAGAAGATTCCGAAAACAAGTAGGGGATCTAATTCTTACTCTTTAAATTTAAGAATAAAATTGTAACTTCACAATCAGTTATATATTTTTCGTCGATCAGACTAATATAAATAGTTTTACTCTTCAATTTTTAAATTAGGAAGCAATTTAGTAAAACTTGATACACTTTTTTTCATTTATTTTCTTTTATATTATTCTACTTTCCACCTTAAAAAACTTGGAAGAAGGTAAGTCCTTCAACAACTTAAGATATTATTTAGAAATTAAAAATAGTATTAATATAAATGTAGAGGTATTTATGTAAATTAAGGAGCTTTATGTTTATAGCATTTGAAATTTGTATTTTTATGTATTTAGAAACTTTTATATCTTGCATTAGGACGAGCGATGTAAAATTTGTGACGACACCATAAGTTTGTTTCAAATATTTATATTTGAAACAAATATTGTAGCCGACTATTCTCATTATAGTGCAACATTACTACGAACTTGTGGTGCCCCCTTAATATTTCAAAAAATTAAGTTCCCAACAGAAATTTATGTTAAACATTTAGATTTCTTATGCCTTGACATGTTGTTCTGTAACACGGGATAAGCACAATCTCTTGGTCAAGAGCTACAATATAAAATGAGCTGTATGAGTGGGTACATGTGAAGCTGCTGAATGCCTGTGCCCATCCCATCCCCTTTGTTAGGACAAGTGTGATGTTTAACTCAACACACGTTTGTTTAACTCACGCTGCCCTGTTATCATTTTAGTACAGTACAGATACAACTCAACACACTTGTTTGTTTATATTTAACAATCATAACACTCAATAACATAATCTGATTCGGGGGGGGGGGGGGGGGGGGGGGGGGGGGGGGGATCTCAGCTTCAGATCTTAATATTATAACCTCTGTTTCATATTTTGTTGAATGCTACCAGACCAAAAATATCACTTAGAAATTACATAATAATTTAGACATGGCCATTTCTAAACATGGCTTTTAAAGACTAGGCCGATAAAACTAGAGAATTTCTATCTATATATACTGTTTTAACTGTTGTATTTTGCTATAAACATGTTTTACATCACCACAGCAATATGTAGAACATCAATACTAGAATCTGGAAAGAAAAATATTAAAACAGAAAATAACAATATTAACTTGGGGAGAAGTAAGAACGGGGGTACTGTATGTACTTCATATTCCAACCGTCTTATATATACACTTATATACATCCAAATTCAATGGTTCATACCTAAAGTAACTGGGATATAAGCCAGAGATACTGTATGTGCATTTTCTCCAGAGCCTTCGTTCTGGTACAAGCAGTGTCATCCAGTCATTGTAGGGTCCAAGGAATGTCAGGTATTACTAACTTGCCATGAAAAACAAAAGATATATACAGCGCAGACAAACCAATGAAAATGTTCTAGAGCCACATATGTAGACCATGATTAAGAGCGGAGTTTTGGGTAACATCGAAGTTTGGCGTAAAGACCTTCAAGTGCAGCATACAAAGGCTCAGCAGCCTTTGGCCTGTCCACTGTGCCCAAAAGAATGTCAGTTGTGGTCAGATAAGGATCGCCATAAAACTGGAGATTTGTGTCCAGCCTTGTGGCAACGATGTTCCCCTCCAGTGAGACTCCAACAAATGCACCTAAGCCATTAAAGCTACATAAGTTGCTAGTAGTTCTTGATAATATATAGTCAGCATTTTTAAACATGATTAAAAGAGTATCTGGGAAAACACAATAACTAATAAAGTAAATTCTTAAGTGAACCTGGCCCAGCTTTTAGGCTCATGTGAGTTCTGGTTACAAACTTCATAACTTTATTTTTTTCCTATAAAAATTAGGGTGACAACATATCAAAATGTGAAAAAAACAAAAAAATTCCCACTGAAGACATACTAAAAGAAACACAAGTTTGCAGAGCTTTTTATCGGAGTAGCATTCAGGTAACAAGCCGTATAAGCCACTCACTGAAATGTTCAGGCATCAAGTAAAAGCAATCCCTAACCACACCAAACCACAAGGAAAAGAGGTTACGAAGAAACAAAAAGATGCAAACAAGTGGTTTAATATGTTTTCTGTACAGATTATCTAAACTTTAATGTAGTCCATTTTTCATCAGGTATTCCACAACCTGGACATGTTCAGTATTATTGTTTGGAAGTACACTGTCAAATGTCACTTGTGAGGAGCTATTTTTAATTGCCATAAGTTGCTAGGACTCTAAGGTAACTATGAGCCTAAGCACTGCTGACATGACAGTCAAGACTTCTTGATGACATGTTCCTGTAATCTTCAGAATATCTTTGTTTCAGCAATTTGTGCACAAAACAATGATCTGACTTGATCACACCACATAATCGAAGAAAAACATTAATATCCCGCCTCAAGTCACAGAGTTTTAACCTAGTTGCGGCTATCTAATTTAAACTGCTTCAAACACCAAATTCGTACTACTTGAAAAAATTCCAAACAAGACACACCACACCTCGCTGTTAAAACAGGTGGATGTAAAGAACTCACAGCAAGAAAATAATCACATAATTAACACGGCTCTGCTTTCTTCCCCAGCTTGGTCACGAAATCTCCTGTCCCAAGGATCGAGTCTAGCAAATCAGCGCCTCTCAGGACCATTCTGCTCTTCTAAATTCAATACAAATGGCATGTAAGTCAAAAGAATTGAAGTCAATCTCTTAATTTCAGCTCCCTTTTATTGCCAGGAATTGTGAAGTTCGGCAATGCACGAATCATAACTGGAAAAACTCGCTTATTCTGAAGTAAACTTATAGAGGTGCAGATAATGATTAACTTATAAATGAGTTTCTCACTCAAGATGCAGACTTTATAATTGTGTTGACTGATGGGAACCTAATATCTGTTTTGAACTGAGAAATTGAGGATGATGGGGTGGCCAGTTGAAATCAACATTCTAAGGATTCCCAATATGGGAAAATACAAGTAAAAGAGAAGAGGATGATCCTTCAGGGTCCTCTCTAGAACTTCATCTATCTCTCCTCTCCCTAGAACAGAATCCTGCAGAACATTTCAACACTTGCCTTGATGAACCGTTTATTATAAATATATAGTCAGGAGACCTAGACTTCTCAAATACTACAAAAGCTGCTAATTTGTTCAAAAAATTACCCCATATCATCCTTTGATATCTCTCTAGAACTTCATCTATTTCTCCTACTTCTCTTTAAATCTACGTGGAATTCTCTAATTCTAGATTCAATGTGTATTCTCTCGAATCCCGTAAAGGACTCGTAACATAACTGGCAAATACAGCTTTTACTTCTGAATTCACCTTTAGCTGGTGGAAGTCCTGTCCCGCTACAGTACTACATCATCACGTTTCCTTTAGGTTCCAGCAAGATTTCTCAAAGCTTGTATCTTGTCACTTGCAAGATTAAATAATATAGCCACAAAATTCACAGAAATTTGAAGCAGAAAAGTACTGCTCATTTAAAGTCAGGTGTCAGGAACTCTAGGGTTCCTGAAGTAGTTTTCTGTATATTTTCTATATTTTTGGTGTTTTATGTGTTTATGAGCAAGAGAACAGTAGAATTAAGCTAGATATAGAAGAGATTCAGAGATTATAGTAGAAATTAAAGAGAAAACAGAGTAGAGAGAGATCAGATGTAACTTGAAGAAGAAGACAGTAGAGAGAAAATTCTGTTAGTGTTTAGAGAGAGAAGCAATTGGTGGAAACATTCCTTTTCATTGCATAAACTTAAATGTAGACAAAAGTCTAACTATATATAGCCTTACCACTGAAATGACTATACTACCCTTAATACTACTAATACTAATACTACTCTTTACTACTGTTCCTGACATTAAGCAAGTTATTTACTTTTAATATACATGACAGGCTCGGGCAAGAAAAGTATATTCAATATAAATATCCAAAATCAACACATTTTTTAGCGTAATCTTCTTATTAACATGTTACCTGATGATAATTTCATGATCGTTACATTCACATCATCCTAAAATTAGCTGTATTTCTTGTGTCAGATATTAACCCCATAAGTTTTTGGCTGCTCAGTGCATCTTACAATAGATTCTACGTATATTCATGATTTCATGTAAACGAGGCAGGTCATGTGACTGGATATTTTTCATAATCCAAAACAAACATTCAGAAATCAGAAACAATAAAGCATAATCCTCTAAAAACTGCTGGATGAGCACAAATATTGTCTGGGATGCATACCTTTACTACAACTATAAGTATAGCACATGCCAGACCCTCTATCACCAGCTCGAAGGTCAGCTTCCAGCACTCTCCCAACAGGGCCTGCCGCAACACTGCAGCCAGCTCCAAGAGAAAAATGCACGCGACTACAAAATGTTTTCACAGCTTTGGAATCATGAAGAACAATTATGAAATCCATAAGCTCACCTCCAACCTAAAATAAGATGCAAAACAAAAGAAGTCACATGAATACGGAAATAAAAGACAAATCATTCATACTAAAAAATTAATCAATATGATTCTATTCATCTAGTAAAGATTCACATATACACAACAGAAGACCATGAAATTAACATTTTTTAAACAGACACTATCACACTAACAGTTCATTCAGACAATTATGAAGTCCATGAGCTCATTCTTCCAACCTCGTATTGTATGGAAATACTAATAGCAGAAATTCAACCACTTCAAGAAGTTAAAACAATTCAAAAGAGAAAATTCATCTTGATGGAATGTATTACCTGAGCGCCCCATCCTAAACCAACAGATAGTATAGCAGATGGAGCGGACCATGATCCGTCAGGCCTTCGAGCAATAACCAAGCCAGTACCAAGTTTATAAGCAAGTAGAACTCCAGCTTTAGCAACTGTTAAAATTGCCAAACCTTGGGCCCCTTTCAAAACTGCAGAGGGTATAGACTTCTCAGGGTTCAACCTAGCAACCTGTATTAGGGAAAGATTGGATTAAGAAAGTATTAGCACGCACACAGACACACACACACACACAGATCAGAGATGCTCTTTTATGTAGTAAAAATAAAGACTCCTTTATCCCATAATTAGTGCAATACTATGCAGCACAGTTTTTTTGTTAGGTTTTTTGATGCAATACATTTTAAAGTATAGAGGGAGGGGAGTGAGGATTCAAACCCTTGCCCTTTGGCCATGACTAGGCTATCAAAGAACCATATATGCAACATAAATTTTTAGACACACCAAATATAAATATAACTACTTGTTTAAATGTGTCACAGGAAAGAAAAAATATGTATTTGACAATATATCTACTACCTGAGTAGAACAATTATTAAAGCTAACCAAAAGTGAAAAGGCTGAACAATAACAAATGTTCTGACTTTAAATCAAATTATGTAGTATGTACACCTCACAAGTTGTAAGACCAGCAACAGTATAGCTAATTGTGTGAAGACAAAGATACTGTCAAGTGCATGCACGTGTCTCTGTTGTGTGTTTGAGGAAGAGACGCAGATGGACTAACTGTTAAAACACAAAGTTACACTCTGCATGTTCTGCTATAGTCTCGTAAGGATATATTCATTTATGTCATTTTACCTTTTCTTATTTCAGTTATTTGGAAGGCGACGTTTCAATTAGAATAGGGGAGTACCTGGCTGTAACTCCTCAATGTGCTTGTAGACTTGTATATTTCCTGCTCCATGGAGAAACCAACTGGAAGATTTAACCATCCTCTAGTGCAAGTCCAATCCACAACATCATGCTTAGCAGTCTGTGCAGCATTGCTGACGGTGTTGATCAGAACACTTTGTAATGGATCTAGGCGATCATAGCAGCTATCACACACCCTCTGTGGATTCTTCTCTCTGAACTTAACAGGTAGCAAGCACCTTCCTTTTGAGCAATTCCTACAAAATATCCCTCCACAGAAGCGGCAATGATGCCTACCTCTAGTAAGGGCTGTGAATGGAGAACTGCACTGCATGCAAACTGAAGAAGAACTGTCAGGCAGCCACTCTGGTGGATCAGCTTCCAGTACTTCTTTGTACTCAATATAGTTAGTGCCATTAGACTCGAGGAGTGGTGGAGCACTAGGAATGTATACTGAAGAGTGCAAAAAGGTCTCTCCGTCCTTTTTGGATCCAAGAAATGAAACATTTGTCGTGGGTTGTTGCTGTTCTATATTGGCACTGGGATCCTTATTAGAGCCAGTCACGATTGCAACAATCCCACTCAAAACATTTTTCAAATTCACCTCGGGTGTTCTTTGTTGCGTATAATTAGAATAATCTTCACCAGAATCATACTCTTCATCGAGAAAATCTTCAGATTCAGTAGGAAAGGGGTAGTTAGACTCTTTTCTAAATGATCTGGACCCTGTAGAATATACATTATGGGCTTCTGGCACATCCCAGACAGGATCATCATAGATATCATTCAAGTGAAATTTGTTATTTTCATCTTCGAATTCGGAAAGTGGAGGATAAAAACCTCTTCCTTCTGGTGTTGCCATTACTTATACCACTATACCAAGATAAATATATATATATATGAGGTAACACGCTGCAGTTTAGAAGAAAAATACATCACTTACGGAAAAACAAGAAAGGAGAATTATTTAACTACTCTTAAAAGATGTGCACAAAGGAAAATACGATCTTCTACACCAGAAAATGAGCACTTCACCCAAGAAAAGTATGTGCCACTTGCCAAGATGGGAAAGCCGAAAAGGTCAAAAAACTAGGTAATATTTCAATTACAATACTCTAATTTTTTATAAAAAAAAGATAAATTTTTTAATATCTAAGATGTGATATAAATAATTTCTGCAGCTTTTTTGTTTTTTAAAATATCGGATTACATCCAATATACTAGCCATCAATAACTTACTATCTTAGTCAAAGAATAACGATGGATTACAGAGTAGGCTTGCAATTTTGTACAGATATACACCGCTCACTATTCCATAGAGCACATCAAGATATACATCTGTTTCACAATAAAATTATTCAGAAATTTCTTCACCTACTCCAGGTGAAACTTCTGTTCAAGATTGACGTCTGGATATGACTATAAATTTATACAGAGAAGCTACAATCACATTATATAGGCAGCCTAAACTATCATCCATTTTTAACAATACACATTTCTAAGAGGATCAAACTTAACCAATTTAGAGCATAGGAAAAAAGCATACACAACCTACATCCCGATACACATTCTTTGATATTTACCAGCACAAACAAAAGGTGCATCGAAAAGAAAACCCTACAAACACATGCCTTGGTCCTATTGAAATTAAAATCCAACAGCTCGATTTTAAAATTAATACTGCCACACAAAAGCCATACTACTGAAGCGCATATTGACACATATATATCATATATTACCAAGTAAAGAACAATAATTATGTGATAAATTGACAAGCTTGTATACAAATTAAAGATGGAAACTTTCTTATCATATCAAGTGAGAATCATAAAAATAATTGTAATCAAGCAGTAATAAAATTTAAATTATTATCCTTTTTCATTAATTAGGGTTTTAAAGCTTGACAAGAAAACAGATAATCGAATTAATCAAACCAAGTAAAACAATTACAAAGGCGACGGTGAAGTTGATCGGAGATTATGTATAAACTTGGCCGGAAAGCAACCAACCTTATTCGATTACGGCGACGGCGGCGGTGGCGTACAGACTTGGGCGTGGATATGAAGTTGAGAATAATAACTTCGATATATATATATATAGTGAATTACAAGTGATGTATCGTGTGGGATAAATAAGGTGAAATTTGTTTGTTTTGAATTATCCGTAATATAGCCTTTTTATTTGTTTAATAAAATTTTAAAGCACTGTAACGAAATAAAATATATTTATACTATATTATATTATTATAACTCAATGATTAAAAGTTTTGAAAGAAGGTGAACGGTTAGAAAAAGATCCGTACAATTTTAGATGACCTATATAAACAATGTTAATCATTCAATTTTCATAAAATTTAATTTTAATATATATATATATATATATATCATGCATACAACTCTAATCCTCGGTCGTCCTCCTTTTATACAACTCCTTAAAAATAATATTATATTATATTAACATAATTTTCATTGTTATAAAATTTTATAGTATAATTCAATAAAATATAATATAAAAATAAAATTTACCTAAATATTAGTCATACATCCCGTATTTCGCACGGTTATAATCTCGTATTAATATAACATTTGAGATGTGTTTTTTCATGTTTATATTAAAATTATTATGTCTTAATCAGATACTTCCTCTTTATTTATATGCTACGCTATCTTCATGCATAAAATAATCTGTAATAAAAGTATGCAAGTATCAATAATTTAATTTATTGTCTTATATGACCTTTTCCATTTTTTAAGAAAACCAACAATCAATATATATATATATAAAGGAGAAAACGGGCTCGTTGATGTGGCGGCTATCAAATCGCTTTAAATTATTTTTCTAATTTTCTTAAATTTTAAATTTTAAATTTTTATATCTTAATAATTAAGGCTTCCTTTTTTATCACAAAAAATAAAAAATAAGTATAAATATTATATGGAAAGAAATATTATACAAGATAATTATAAAGTATTACCTATATTAAATATATTTTCATTTAAATGATATTTAAGGTCAAACATCATAAAAATAAAATCACAACAAATTGTAAATACATCCAACATCTAATAAATCATAAATTACATTCCGTAAATTTCAATAAATTTATATTACTTATTAGTTTATCACAATTATAACATTAAAAAAACTAAAAGTAGGTGCAGGTACTTACCGATATAATTAGCGGCGGATGGTAAAAAATAAATTTCAAAATCATAACAAATTAGTAAGTTATGAATTATATACACATTTATATTTTGAAATTATTACTTGATTTAGAATCATAAATATTTTTTTAACTAATTTATGGAGTATAATATATTATAATTATTTATTTGTTAAATATTTTAAAATTCAAAAAATAATTGAAAATATATTATAACGCTGGTGCGAAGTTCATGTAAAACATATTTTATTATCATATGTACAAATTGAAGGCTAAATATCAGAAAAATAAAATCAAAACAAGTTTTACATACATCCAACATCATCAAGGATTATATTCCGTTGAATGTTTTGTACTAGAGTCATTTGATGATAAGAGTAATAATATGTAGGATGATCATGAATGTCGAAAATCGATCACTTTGTACATAGAAGATCAATTTAGTTTTAACATGATTTTAATTGATAAAAAGTTAATAAATTGTTGTTATTTATTAGTTTATCACAATTATAATATTTAAAAATTTAAAAATAGTTGAAAGTATTGTCCAATATAATTAGCGGTGAATGATAAAAAGAAATTTTAAAATAATAATAAATTAATAAGTTATGAATTATATTACACATTTATATTTTGAAATTATTACTTGATTTAGAATCATAAATATTTTTTTGACAATTTATGGAGCATAATATATTATAATTATTTATTTTTTCAATTATTTTTAAATTTAAAACATAATTTAAAAATATATTATAACCCCCGTAACCGCGGCTTATTATACTAGTAGAAGATACGCTAAGATCACCACTCTAATTAACATTGAAAATTTTATGATCTAAAATACCCTTAGATATCATTTTATATTTAAAGTTAATGATATGATATCACAACGATCATTCTGTAATTAGACATTTAGACTTTTTAAAAAAAATCCTCGTCGTAGAAGGCAAGCCACGCTATTAACAGGAAAGCAGTATTTTTCTAGTTCCAAATTACTAAATTCTTGCCAACAAAATTAACACAACATTCTGGCGTCCCAGGCCCGGAATATTATTCATACAAGTTCAAAACAAATTCCTGTGAAGCCAGCTTGCTACCAGAAACACCAGCGAGTGAAATAGTTGCAATGATGACTACAAGCTTAACATATGTAACTACCCTCTCTTCTGTTGAATTAAAATTTAAGGTATTTTAAAAAAAGCTAATTATATTACAATGATATTAAGAAGCATCAAACTCGAATCTTCTTTCCTGGATGTGAATCATCATCATACCCACCATCGTCATTTATTTCACCCTTCTCCATCTTCTTTCTGGCAAGTATCTTGTTAATCTTGTGCAGCTCGTTAGTAATCTTCTGGTCTTTGTTTTGCTTTCTTGTCTTTCGACCATCTTGCATCTTCACACCAAACTGAAATGCAGCTTTTGGCATTGCTTCCTTTTGTTCATTGTATGTTGCCCAATCTTCATCTGATTCGAAATCCCACCTGTGAAGGCGGCCTTTTGCCTGTTCAAAAATTTTACTTGTATATTAATGATGTTTCTCCTCTAAAATGTTCAATTGGATCAATCAAGCCACGTTCAATTTGAAATAAATCATTGTATTGGTACTCTTGCATGTGATAAGTATCATACGCACTGTTTGCAGGCAAGTAAAATTAGCATCTCTACATTTAGCAAAAAAAAAAAATAGCACCTCTACACTGAAGGTACTAAATCATGGAAACTCTTTTTTTTTTAAAGTAAGAACTTTCAAATATTCATATTGTACAATCATTTTAGCAGACATCTTGCAGAAATGATGCTATAATGAATCAAGAAAAATCAAGTCTATAACAAATTGAGATGGAAAAAACTTACCCGTCCACCCATATCCATCTTTGACAAATCTTCTTCTTCATCTTCACTGTTCGCAACTTCACGATTATACTCTTGATATCCTGGATAGCATTCAGAATAACTCTCTGATATAAAGTTTGGATCCTTCTCTCGGGCATCTTTCTCTCGCAGCTGTTGAAGCCTCTGATCATCCCGCTTGAATACTGACCCTAAACCCCGATCTTTCTGTTCTTGGGTCATCAAGCGTGGATCCTGCTGAGCATCTATATCTGCTTTCATATCGTAGTTAATTTCCTGCTGGAGATATTGGTCAGGATAAGCCATCTGTTCGGCATATTGATAATCCTGCCATTCTCCCTGATAAGCACCAACCATAGCTTGTGCTTGCATAGCATCATACCCAGGCTGAAAAATTAAACCACGAAATAAACATATGAATTGAAAATTGAACATAAATAAAATATGACATGGACGTATCTCTAAAGAGATCAGATCAGTTCAATCCCATTTAAAATAAAACAAGCATATATTTTATTAACGGAAACATGATAAGACTTCTGAACAATGTCAAATAACTTACCAGTGGTTGCCAATCGTGAGATGGTTCAGATGGTGGGACTGGACCATAAGCTGGCTCAGAAGGTGGCACTGGACCATAAGCAGGTTCATTAAAATACACCATCCTTTCCCTGTTCTGCGGTGATTCTTCCATGTCTTCAGAAATGGGGCTTTGGCTCATATCTTTAGTAGGAATAACATAATCAGTGCCTTCCCCAACAAAAATATCTTCTTCTTCAGCTCTAGCAACAGTTGGGACTAGTTTCTCTCTGTAGTCCGAAGGATTCTTTTTTAGGGGCGGTGGGGGCGGTGAGAGGATTTCTCTATCCATTTGATTCTTGATGAAACCAGGTTTCAAGGCTTTCACATTGTCATCATATTCACTTTGAAGTGACATCTTTGCTGCAAATTACATTCTAAACTTTGTGAATATGAAGCAGTGATAGCCCAGAAAGGATTTAAACAAGGGCAGAATCAAGAATCCATTAGCGCGACAAAAACAGGTATTGTACATGTTCAGAAAACTTGGAACAACAAAATTTACATGAGAAGTATAATGCTAAATAAATGCATAATTGTACAGCAAACTGACTTCAAAGAAAATTCACCTTGTCACATGAAATCATGAAATAAAAATATTTGATCTTATTTTCAACTCAGATATAAAACAGAAGTCTACAAAATGCAGACAAGTATTTGAGCCAATTGGAAGGTTTTGTAGCCACCTTAACCAGTGAGCATAATTTTTCAGGTAAGTTGAGACACATCAGAATCATTCTACACATTTCAAATTAGATCTCTATACCAATATAATGGGTGTGATAGAGGAGTCAAAGTCTACTAATTTTTTCATATAAATTTTGGTTTGATATGATGAGACCACTCTTTAAGGTGAATTATATACATAAGAAACTTCATATATGCCAAGTAGGTATAATGTTTTTTAGTGTCTCCCAGTAACTAAAACTATGCATATCATAAACAAATATTTCTAATAAGTAATAACGGCTAGGATCAACACTACTTCGCTTTAAAAGTTATTGAAGACACTTCCTTTTTAAATGATACCAGAAACTTGTATACGAATTATATGTGCCTGAAATGCTAAATGGGAGTATCTCTTTACATCTAGATCTAGAAAAAGACACGTCTAATCAAGCATTTAAACTGAAATCAATTAGCGGAAAGTGGCCTGAAAGAAGCAGATGGGAGACTTTTTTGGAGTAGAGGAAGGCTAAGTACCCTCTAAACAATCTAAGAGAGGCGGATATTCATAGCCAACATATGTTAAATTTGCTGACTACATAGACAAAATGCAGACAAACATGTTTGGCCAAAATGCAATTTCAATATACACATTCACAAGTACAACATCGAGATTTTGAGAAATTGTACATTGAGTATTATTATTTATAATAAAAGGACAACAACAAATGATACTAAAGGAAGGTCACAGAAACAGACAAAATGCATTAACGCAGTCACACACATTCAGCCAAAATGCAATTATTACACATTTACTTATAAAACACCAAGATTGTTTGAGACTGTACAAGAAGTATATTGATTTATAAGAAAAGGCCAACAACAAACAATAGTGAAGGAAGGCTACAGAAACACCTTTTCCATCTTTTTCTTTTTTCTTTTTCTTCAGAACCTTTCCAGATGAACCAAGGCGAAGATATGACATTATTTTAGCAATTTGATCCAGCACAGACCCATCAACACTGACAGTAATCATTTCCTGCATGTTATAAGAATTGTATGACTTTCAAGTGGCATAACTAACAACATATAGAATTTTCACAAATGGAATAGAACAGAGAAGAACCTCAGGGACAGGACAGTCAGCTTTACTCCTTTGCAGAGTGGTTGGGATGTCATGGGAAAACCCAGTCTCCTGCCATGCACAAAGCAGAAGTTGGTCAGTAAATATTGTTCCATGTGATGCCTTCAATTGCATCCTTGAAAAGATAGCTTCCGGATATAGGAATGTGCAACAGATTATTATAAATATGACAGCAGTTATTTAACATATATACAGTAAATATGTGGTTTTATAAACATATTTGCACACTGCAGTCTGCAGGTGAATGTATAAGACAGGCAATACTATCGGTCTATTAGTATCTAGAAGTTCTAAATGAACCAAACCTTTAGTTACTAATTTTGAAACACAAAGACTGATATGCCATTTTTTTTGGGGAGGGGTAGACCACAGCTCAATTAGACAAAACCGATTATTTAACATGGAATTCATAAGTTCAACTCCCATACAAAACTAAAATCTCCAACAGAGTTTTCTAGGTCCTAATTTTTACTTAAAACATGACTAGTTACTAATGTGAGATTTCTGAGGGTGACATAAGGAAGGGATCAACAAAAATAGCAATCAACTCAATACCATTAACATTAGCCCCAAAAACACCCATCCTCTTCTAATTAATTCATCATTTACACTTATTCTGGGGTCAAAGTTGTCCTACATACAAAACAAGCAGCCACTACTTTATACAACCAGGCTGGTCTCATCCAGCAGTTGATTAAGCTTTATGTATTTTAGATTCCAAATCAAAATCACACAATGAGATAAGATTCCAAATCAATTCACATAATGAAATTACAATGATAAAAACTATTAAAAAGCAAGACAAAATTTATTTCTTATCTTACCATGTTATATATAAAAGCCATCCTTCCAGGTAGGAACATTTCACTAGGCTTGATGGTAGTTTGGGGCTTGACTATGCACTGATAAATTGCCTGAAACATGAATCAATGTAATAATAATCAACACGGACCCAGTACAGAATATAAAAGTTCCCAAAAGCTAAATACAACAATTCATCCAATTTTAGGTGGTTCGCACACCTTTGCATTGGCAGTGCGAAATGACACTGGATGTTCTTCCTTGGATATTCTGTTGGCAACAGTGGAATAAGTTAGCATGCAAGATACAAAATAGACCATGAACAGACTTTTTAACCCAGAATTCACAAAATATCAAGTAATCAATAGAGAGGAGAGATTATATTAAGCAAATGAGGGACAATGCACACCCAACAGAATCCCATTACTGTCCACAAAATTTGTCATGAGAACTGGGACAATGCAGAGTGGAATAAGTAAATATTATCATTTTATATATTCTGATTGTCAATTTTTAATTTACCTCAACAAGTAAAAATTAACTTAAAATGTATCGTATATTTGTATGCTCCTCATAAGCTATGTATCTCGGTTGGCAGCCTAACCCCCTAAAAATGTGTACTTGTACTGTTATATTGGTATAAAAAAATATGCAACCATACAGATAGATAAGCAGGCAGTGGCATGAAATAATAATTGTTACTATTATTTTGTATTCAAGGTGTGGACCACCCAAAAAGGAGTTTGAGCGAGGCATGGACAGAAGTAGGTAATAACTACAGTTTTTTAGATTACAAACATGCATGCAATTAGATGAAAATAGGGTTCAAGAATTACAAACATTGCCAATGCCAACAAACTTACCTAGATTTTTTATCAAAATCATCTCCATCCTCCGGCTTCTTGTCGATTTCACTTCTCACTTTGTGAAGTAAAGCATAATCCAATCCTTTGACCAAATGTGTGTGCTCAACATCACCTACGTGTGTATCAAGAAAAAGTGAGTTTAATTCAGGAGTAGCATCTACACTGAGTATCATTCATAATCAAGAAAGCATAATGATTGCATTACTTTAAAAGGATGCCATGGAAGCATCAAGATTATAAAGTTGGGTCCTAACCATATTGGAACAATGATATGATAATTCACATAGGTAGGATAGGGAATTAGTGTAATGAGTTTAATCTGTGAACAGCTTTTCTTCTTTACCAATGCAACTGAAACTCTGGGACTAGAAAATACAGCTACTTAAGAAGCCTCTATTCCACAGAAAGTGGGAACTAAAATGAATATACATAGGCTTATGATAACGCATTTGGTGAATTGTGGGCCAGCTGTGGTGCAAGAGTGTTCTACTTTGATGCACAAGTTATAAAGCTTTTATGCAGCATAGTACCTATGTGTTTGCATCAAAAATTTACACAACACCATATGAAATAATAAAAACAAGAAGAGAAACTAGATATAACTCTCAAAGACATTCACACTCCACTTGGTTGGGAGTTTGTACTAATTGAAGGGGAAGATTTATAATTTCCTTTCTCGATCCATTCATATTAAATCAACATTAGCTCAATCACACCACTTTGAGAACGAACGCTCATTCATCCTCCATACTAATTTTCTTCACAAACTTCATCTTACAAAATTGCACTTCCATTTTACTCATATTTTTCTTCGTTACTTTTCATTCAATTCTTACCTCATTACGTTCCTTTGAGCCAAACGGAGCAATAAATTAATATAATAATACTAATCAACACAAAATATTTAAACAATACAATAATGATCAGTCATACCTCCAAGATATTTACTCTTCTCAATTGATATCTTTTGTGCATCCGCAGACCTACCACATTAACAAACCATATGACTAAGTACTCTTCCAAGTTACACCACATAAAATATACATATAATATAAAAGGAGGACTGACAGGAGATCGACATTCCCGGGAGGAGCAACAGCATGAAAAGATCCCAATTCATTAGGCTCATAATCAGGATTCTGATCTTCTCGACGTTCCTTAGCTCGGTCCCTGTATTTAGGCAGCTCGGGTTCTTCAACCTTCTTCTCCTCCCTGCACATCAAATTACCGACACGCAAAGTCACAAGTTGACAACTTTTATAGAAATTACTCAAATTAGCAGCTAAAAACACCTCAAAAACCCATATCTCAATGCAAATATACAACACAATCACAAAATTATAAATGTGATAAATTAAGCTTATATAAATCCAACAATTTAAGCTAACAGAAAGCCTCAAATCAATTAAAGGTATATGTCAACCATAATTATACTTACAAAGCAGATAAATATATAAAAATGAACATGTATATATATATAGAAAATAGAGAAGAAGAGCGTACTTGCGACGAGGGATCTTATCTTTGTGATTTTTCTTGTGTGAAGAAGACATTGATGAGATTTAATAAATTTAATTAGAATAAATTAAAGATGGGTTTAAGTTGTGAGTATGAGCACCGGCGTTTTCGCGGTTAGGGTTCCTCGTTTTTTCTTTTTTCCTCTTTCGATTAACAGGTTTTACATTATTTCAGGTAGCGCACGCGGAGACCGGGGAGAGTCGGATGATTGTACATACATACCCTTGCTTATCTCAATATATATTTTATAAAAGTATTCATATTTTTGTTATATTTGTGGTTATAATATTCCGTTCATTATTTAATAATAATATTTTTTGTTACAAATCATAATAATTTTTTATTAATAATAAATAAGTCGTGTTACAAAAGCTAGGTATGTTCTTTTTGTTTACGAAACGATAAATGTTTCCATGAAAGATGATTCGAAATACATATTTCTTTAAGTAATTGTGAGTGTTTCTTTTATTCACAGAAACTTGTATTTAATCGAAAAGTATGTTTATCTAATCCTGTAACTTGAATTACGACTAACATAAGAAATAGATTCCTAGCGGACAACAACACCTTCGAAAATAACACATTTTACCGAATAAATTACATAACTGTAAACATTGTACACCAAAATCTTATTTTCATTCATCTTCTATCTGCAATTCATTTTCCATTCAAATAAATTTGAAAGACAACAAAACAAATTAGAAAAAATAAGTCGTTAAATGTGTAATAGAAATATAAGACTAAATATAATATAAAATTATAACATAAAACTCTCAATTTATCATAAAAATTAAGTCATCTAATATGACACAAAAATGTCATAAATGACATTTCACCATTCACCACCATCAAACACGGTCAAAACACCATTAAAAATGTTCATGAATCGTATGGATGCAGAACAGTCATCACATATAATACTAAAATCATTCAAACCCTTAAATTTAGAGGATATGTAAACATATCCGGAGGATACAAAATAAATTCGAAAGTTATGAAAACAAATTTGTAAGTTTAAAAAAACTAAAAATTTTAAATTTAATAGAAGAATATAATACCTGTACAATTAATTTTGATCTAAAATAAAATATTAATATAGTTAAAGACACTATAATAAACAAAATTATAACAAGTATATCAAACGAGTTAAGAATAAATCAATTTGTAATCTTTAATTCCAACACCTACTTTAATCTCTATTTATAATGATACAAGTCTTTCCCCTGCAATTCATGAATTAATAAATCTCACAACAACAAAGCCTATTTTAATTTTTAAAACACATACATTTTATGTTAAACTCCTTTTTTAAGCCTACATAGCCCACTCCATAATCATAATACTCCCTCCGTCCCAACCAATTCTTTACACTTTCCTTTTTGGGACGTCCCACCCAATTCTTTACATTACTAAAAATAGTAACTTTTAACAATAAATATATTATTACATCCACTACTTTACTCCACTTTTTCAACACTTTACACTATTACACCCACTACTTCATTTATTTTAACAATAAAATCACTATTACACCCACTATCCTTGGTCTCCGTGCCCGGACCAAATATAAACATTTGGCCGGGACGGAGGGAGTAATTTTTATTTATTTTTGGCTTGTAGATATTTCTCAACTAAACATATGTATGTATTTATAGCATAAGCTATACATCTAATATATTTATGTGGACCCAGCAGTCCAAGTTGTGGTATTCATTTCATTTTGCCTCTCCTTGGATCTAAACTATAAGCTACCCCCTTGTTCCCCTTTCTCTCTCTGATCATCAATTTACTGTTTATACATACACACATACATCCATCTATACACATACATCCTTCCATCTATACATACATAATATTATTATACATATAATAATACAAATCATCATCATCTTCCTTTCGTATCTCCACTAATTTCCATTCCCCTAAATTTCCAAGCTTTCTTGATTATTGTCTTATATAATTTCACCATCTTTTCTCTATATTTCAACTTGATTTGAAAGATTCAAGCTTTACTCGTATATATGTGTATTATATATGTTTGGTGAATCATATTCTGTTTCTTTGTATATTTTCTTGATTGTAATATCTTAAAGTTTGAATCTTTTTTTGTAAAGATCACAAAAGATTTGAACTTTCTGTGTGTAAATGTGATTTGGTGTGAAATTAGGGTTTGATTGTGGTTGAATGGGAAGGTGTTTGATTATTTATAGAAAGGAAGAAGCTTTGATAAGAAAAGTCAAACAAATTTGGTTCAAGGGAGAAAAAGAATGCTCTATTTGAAGCAACCCAGCTTCATGTTTTGTTGATCATTGTAATTCTTGAATGCCCTTGTAGTGATTCCCGAGCTCGGGGCTCGGGATCTACGAAAAAAGAATAAGTAGAAGTGATTTTTCTGTAAAGACTTGAGAATAAGAAATGGCATCCGAAAATGGAAATAAGTTGCACTCGAAATCTGAGAACATTGTTGTGGAACAGGAGGAGCCTTGTGCTGATGTTGCGGTTTCGAATTCTGCAATTATGCAGAAGTTTCGGCTTTACCAAACTCATTCGGTAGTCACCTTGAACTTTCTTGCGTTTGTGATTTAGAGTTATTGCTGATTGTTCTTTAACCATTTCTTAGTAAGTTCTAAGTATGTCAATATTTAGCTGATTTTAAAAGATCACACTGTTTTGTGCAATTGTTTTTGGTGGTAACTAGGGCACCCATTTTTCCCAAGTTCCAGTTGTCTGATTTCGAAGATCACCATGTTAAACATAGCCCATTTGAAGTTTTGAATGCGTAGGAGAGATTGAGTTGACATTCTTCATGTAAAATTAGCTTAAGACATGTGTATTGGTTTCTTGTAACGGTCTATTTTAAAATCTAGCGTGATGACTGCATTTAGTAAGCTGTTAGTTTTAGCGTCGTATTCATGACTTTATACTTTATAGTTGACCGATGCTGTGCTTCCTTGTTTGGAGTTTTTTTGCTCAATTATTAACGAATAAGCTACTATTGGAAGGAATAGCGAGTGCCTTTACTTTTGACTTTTAAACTTTTTATGTTCAGCAGCATACTTTCCTATCAAAAAAGATTTAGTTAAGAACACATAGGGCAAGTCTATTACTTGTTCGCTTGCTGCCTTCTAGTAACAAGATAAGGTTGATACCAATTTTTAACTCTCCACATTACTATAAGATTTAAGTATTGTTTGGCCCATAGTATTATTATGTAATGCCTTCAACAGATCCTGCTGATAGATACAATGACAAATACATTATTATAAGATTTAAGTATTGCACAGATGAGTACACATTGTCTAGATTCACCTTCGAATTCACTTCAGATAATTGTAATTTTTAATTGTTTTATATTATTAGGCTTGTTTACTCATTATGTTTCATAATTTTTTATTGTTTGTCTGTGTCTTATGGAATGTTTAATATCCAAAAATGAGATTGAAAGTGGCCACGGTTTTGGGACAGTGCTTAGTAATAAGCTCAACAATAATGTGAAACCTATTTATCAATGTACCTCCCGCTTCCCAATGCAACTTCTGAAAGATGAGATGATTACAGATTTTAGCTAACAGTTAAAACATAAAATAATAAACATAATCAGCACATTGCTGGTTTTCAGAGCCTCCTCTTTGTGTCCATGGTGCCTATTGATTTTTTGTCTATTCCATTATCCTATACTCTTAATTTATTCATACATATAATCTTAATTTTAATCTGAGTTTTGTATAAATTATACAAGCCGAGTAGGAATCGAAAGATTTTTTTCTGTTCAGTCTACAGAATTTTTAGATGTTCTATATCAATTCATCTAAATTTGTACCCTTCTTACTATATATTGTTACCGTAAGTTGTAGTATGACATGTCTAAATCACTTTCTTGCTCGAATATTTTAATGCAGAATTTTTATATGGTAGGAAGAAATAAGAGTAGAACATACTGGAGAGTGTTAAAGATAGACAGGTTGGAGCCTTTTGAGCTCAATATTCTGGAAGATTCTACTATATATACACAGCGACAATGCGCAGACCTGTTGAGGCGGATAAATGAGGGAAACAAATCCACAGGAGGGCTTAAGTTTGTCACAAATTGTTATGGTATTGTTGGTATGTAGGTAGTCAAGTGCAGTTTCTTTTCGTTTTAGTAGGTAATCATGAGCCAGTACACAGGGCAAGAGCTACCTATGTGATATAAATTATTCTAGTGATGTTTCTCTTTGCTGCTTTCTAGGTTTCATCAAGTTTCTGGGGCCATACTACATGTTGCTTATAACAAAGCGGAAGCCAATTGGTGCTATTTGTGGTCACACTATTTATGCTATTTCCAAGAGTGAGATACTTCCACTTCCAAATCCTGCAGTTCTAGCAGATATGGTTATTTCCAAAAACGAAAACAGGTGATCTTCAATATACACGTAGATAATAGTATTTCCACAAAAGGTCTTATTTTCTTAAAATTTTGTTAGTGGTTGACTAGGGTTGCATACACAGTTCATGTTATACTCCTGAATTATTGACTGAAAGTATATGCCAAAATTTGAGGGTACTCGGCAAATAATGGACGGTAGATTGAATAGCACTGGGCTCTGGATTTAGAATAATGTAGACTCTTTTGTTGTTTGTGAGTCATGTTTAATAAAGAAACAAGAGGGACAAATTTTCTATGAATATGATTCGCTCATTTTTACATCCCAACATGGTTCCCCGGAGGTATATTGACATATCTACCATGTACCAACTACTACATAATTTCCTACAGAAAGTATGCAGTTGGGGTTAAAACGCTTTGAAATTGACAATACCAGATATGTTGTCTTTACATACATTTGTTATTGCTTTTAACAAATTTAGTTGTAGTTATGCCAAGCTCCTTTGCTATTTCAGTCCATTTTCCAAATACATTTGGCAAGGTTTGTGCATTGGGTTGGCATTTAGAGAACCTTATTTCTAGCCATTATAAAAAGGCCTTTGTATGCTTTATCTTTTCACTCCCATTGTTCATGTAATTTTTCCTACTAGCGCCAGTATTAATTTCTAGTTTTTAAAATTCTGATAATACAGATACAAGAAGCTCTTGTGCACTGTGGATCTTACGAAGGACTTCTTCTTCAGCTATTCATACCATGTCATGTGCAGTTTTCAAAAGAACATGTGTGATGATGTGGAGGAGAAGGTCCTCTACGAAACCATGTTTGTCTGGAATGAGTTTTTAAGTCGTGGTATCCGGAATCTCGTGAAGAACACTCTTTGGACTGTAGCCTTGGTCTATGGTTTTTTTAGACAGGTGATGATTATATATATATATATATATAAATTGGGTTGCACCCTTTACTAGAATACGGAACTAGTAACTTGTGCGCCGTCTTATTATGTGTGGACTAAAGTAATTTTTTCAACAACTATTTCTTTTATAAAAATGGCACTGGCACACCTACTTAATGGCATTTTCTTCCATGAATAACTAGTTGTCTGCACACAGAAATGATTTTTTTTTATTTGATGTATATTCAGAATACCTGAAAAATCTTACGTTTTTTCTTATCAAACATAATTTTTAATTTTGCATGCTATAATTCCCAAGTCAGTTCTATGTATGCAGAAGTTGATACTTTGTTAATACCTTTATGCTGTTGAATTCCAGACTACACACTCGTTCCCCGGGAGGGACATCAAATTAACTCTTATCGCAAGACGTTCACGGCATTATGCGGGGACAAGGTTAGCATGCGTACCTTGTTACGAAGAACTTCTTAATCTGAAATGTGTCACTTAATGAGGCATTGTACTATTGTAGATGTGTGTGTGAACATTGCATTACAAACATGTTCTGTAGCTTGACGGAATGGAAACTATTAAACTTGAATTCAACCGAGTGATGTAAGATGATTATGACTATATTTTACTTGTTAAATACATTTCCTCCCAATAGGATTTTATATGACAGACTCTAGTGGTTTGTTGGCTTCTAAACGTAAGCATTGCTATGCCAAAAGATGTTTAAGTTGTAGTTATTTAAGTATATTCTAAGGAAGAAACCCGGAAGGTGGACAGATTGCTGCAACAAGTGTTTAGTGAATATCTGTTCAGATTCCAGGTTGCTAGAGTAGATTAAATAAAGTTCTGCCGCAGGAATTGATGAACAATGTTCATAGTGTAACTATTGTTTCAAAATACAAATGAGGATATTGAGATACTTTTTTCCCTGTTATGTTAGAATCTGCTAATGTTTATTTCAATGTCGAGTTACACAGTTCAATTCATAATATACTATTTTCTGTTTACTCGGTGATTTTCTATTAATGCCAAATCTACATGAGTGGATGTATCTTTGTATTATGTTGGCCAAGGCTATACTGAAACATAGCTTATTAATGCCATGGCACATTCATCGTCATGGCTAATGCCTGTAATACAAGAAAATGCTTTAGAAAAAGGGATATTTAGTAGCCTGATAAATTTATTTGGGCGGAAATGAATTTAACTTTGTTTATTGGTCTCAATTTGTTAAAAAGCTAGATGCGTATAGTACTTCTCTCATGTAACCTATGACACGGGCTTCCCCCCCTTATGGGTTATCTTTCGCGCTTTTTTCTTATTATCTCATTTGGAGCATTAGTATTTTAATTTAAAAAGACTATTTTTTGTATTTCTTATCTGTCGGTGTCTGTTTTTTCCGTTTTGGATATAGGTACTTAAAGCGAGGTGTAAACGAGCACGGAAGGGTTGCTAATGATGTAGAGACAGAACAAATTGTATTCGAGGATGCTTCTGAAGGGTTTTCTATTCAAATTAGTTCGATTGTTCAAAATCGTGGGTCAATTCCACTTTTTTGGTCGCAGGAAACATCACGTCTTAATATCAAACCTGATATTATATGTATGTTAGTGCATTTACATGGAATCTCAATAGTTTAGTTTTAAATTCTTGGACTGATATTGTCTTTTTCCAGTGTCAAAGAGAGATCAAACCTATCAGGCCACCAGACTTCACTTTGAAAATCTCGTGGAGAGATATGGAAATCCCATAATAATCCTAAATTTAATCAAGGTAAGGAGTTTAAAGTGCCGAGGGATCTATTGTTAAACGTTTCTATCCAGGTTCCGGAATTTTGGCTTGCATTTTAAGATTCAAAATGCTAAACACTTAGATTTGAATGTAAAAGTGTGAGTGCAACTTGTTTTTAAATTCCAATTTGGAATTGGAATAAAATTTTGTTTCCCGTTTTTAGCGCTTCGCTGAGAAATATATGTTTTGGTTTTGCAGACAAATGAAAAAAGGCCTCGAGAATCTATTCTTCGAACAGAGTTTGCCAATGCCATTGAAATCATTAATAAAGACTTGTCAGAGGAGAAAAATCTCAAGTTCATTCACTGGGATTTGAACAAACATTCTCGGAGGTTTTCCCGTTCTCTATTCAGAATCCTAATGTATATCCTTATGAATAATGTTCTGACTTCACTTCCTTTATCGTTATTATCAAACCTTCAAATCTCAGGCAAGCTACAACTGTATTGCTAAGTTTGGGCAAAGTGGCTGCATATGCCTTGACACTTACAGGCTTCTTCTATTGCCAAGTAACACCAGACTTGATATCTGAAGGGCCAGTAAATTGGCCTGATTTCAAGTGAGTTTTATCCACCCAGTTGACTAGTTTTGAAGTTACATGTGAAATATTTGTGTAAAATAACATATATGTGCATAATATATATGTGTTTTCTTGCTATATTTATCCACTAAATTGATTACAAATTGATTATTCTATTTGACACTGGATGTACTCTTTGGAAAGTTCTGCACCATGGCTTGCTTTATTCCATCCTTTTGGGCATTACTGATAAATCTTTCTTTTTGTTGATGAGTTAACAGTCTACCAAATTTCACATTTAACACGTCACTATGTTTCTTGTAAATTTGTGCCATCCATTTGATAGCGGCCAAGCCTGGCTTTACATGTATCTTCCAACAACACCTTCGTACAAATTCGTTGAGCCTATGATTGGGTCAATCTTCCTAGCTCGGTTTTTGTTACATTAAAAGCCATTTTATAGTGATAGAATAATGTGAATACAGAGGACTTCCTGTGTCACTAAATGACCAACTCTAGCAAAACCCAACATGTTCTGGTAAAGAGTGCATCACCGGAACAAATCCACCAAGGGGCAGTAATTAAGGTGTCAATTCTAAATTGTGAGAATCGTGGGGGTGGGAGGGTTTGAAGACAACTATGTTACTCGGACTCTTCATTTTACCTTCGAGTACCCGTGTCGGACACTCGACACTCGGACTTGGACACTTATTTTAGGCCAAAAACATGTATATTTTTCAAAATGATGCCGAGTCCGATACTTGGACATGTATCCATGTTGGACACTTCTAGCCGAGTCCGAGTAACATAGGAAGACAATACCTCTCCTTAACCAAGCCTGAACCTGATACTATGTTAGATGACTAAATACTTCACAACCTTAAGGTGTCAGGAAAACCAAATGGATTTTATACTTTAACGTGCTATTCGTGTTGATTGAGTTTGTAATAAATATTGCATTCGGTTTATTGCACTGCAAAAAAGTTTTTGACTTTCTCTCAGAATTATAAAATATCTACTATCCAGTAGGTTGATTATATGGTATGCATCAATATATGTGGTTATTCATTACTCATATTAATGCCAATTCCAAATTACACAATTTTTGCAATGGTAAAATAAATGTTGAATGTGTGTTTCATCTCCTTTTTCTCTTACTTTGAATGTACTGTTGACTGGTGACAATGTCAATTTATGTAATCACCGCAGGAATGTTGTTAATACTAACATGTATCCACCAACACATCGCGACATCGACAAGGAGAGACATTTTGACAATGACCCTGAGGATGCCAAAAATGTTGTGACAATATCAAATGGAGATAGTAATGTTGCTAATGAGGATTATTATGGCAAGTCACCCTTGTTCCAGAAGGGTGTTCTTAGGACTAATTGTATAGATTGTTTAGATCGGACAAATGTTGCACAATATGCTTATGGTTTGATTGCTCTGGGAGAACAACTGCATGCAATAGGAGTCAAAGATTCCTCCAAGATAGACCTTGATGATCCTTTGGCAGATGACTTAATGAGGTTTTATGAGAGAATGGGTGACACTCTGGCACACCAGTATGGTGGTTCAGCGGCACATAACAAGGTGTTCTTTTTCCCTGATAATATAAACTCATCATGTGTGTTGCTTGATTAGGCAAAGTGATTCTACAATTAAATAGAAGCCTTGATTTTGAAACATAGAATTCCTGATGGAAGTGTTTAATTATCTTGTAATCCCTTGGGCCTCAATCCTCCAATTGATCAAGTCATCAAGAGTATGTAAAAGTTGCCAAAATGATGTAATAATTGATTCATATGTTGATAAAGAGTAAAAGGCACATTTCCATGTGCAATCAACCATTTGGAACAAGAAATGACCCATTGCAGAAAATACGAGAAATTCTTATTATATTTTCCTTCTTGATGAGGTCCCTTGCTCTTGAAAACATGAAACTACAATATCCTTCCGAGGACGAAAAGATCATAATATGCTGAATAGTCCATCTTGAGAAGTGTTGCCAAGTGCATCCAGCAAGAAAGGAACCTCATATGATGGTTTGCAGAAAAGTTGAAAAACCTGAAAAGATGATTATACTACTAAAACAAAAGTGAAGCTATTATCATATTCTCTTTTGCATTGTTAACTGTTTCTTCTTTATAGTTAACATTCATATTATCTATCAGGTGATTCGATTCTCAAAAATTCTTAACACCTTTATTAATTTTTTTCTGCATAGATTTTTTCTCAGAGAAGGGGGCAGTGGAAGGCTGCAACACAATCCCAAGAATTCTTCAGAACTCTCCAGCGGTACTACAGCAATGCCTACATGGACGTTGAGAAACAAAGTGCCATTAACTTGTAAGTCAGTTCCGGTTTTCCATTAGTCACGTAATCATTTCTTGTACTTGATTATGATATTAGATGACTATATTTTGGCAGATTCTTGGGTTATTTTCAGCCACAAAATGGCAAACCCGAAGTCTTGGAGCTAAACTACAACCAGCATTATAATGTTTACCAGAATGGCCAAGTTGATGAAAATGGAAGGTACAGACTAGCTAAGGTTCATTTATTATCTATGTTTTGGAATTTATGGATCTTGTCATTGTTATTATCAGCAAAACAAGAGTTATTTATTTAGTCATGTTCTGGACTGAAGGGCTTAATAGTTAATACCAATGGATAGTGCAAGGGATTGGCATAATATTTCAAAAGACCTGTCAAAGTGAAGCAGCCAAACCGAATTTTCGGCATATAATTTTCCAAAAGACCGGTCAAACAGAACCAGCCAAATCAAAATTTCGGCTTATATTTCGGTTTGGTTTTGGTTTCACATGTTGAAATTATTTGAAAAAACCAAATTAATTTGGTGGGGGTTCATTTAAACTCCCGAACCAACCAATATAACTGAACTGACCGAAATATAATAAGTTGGGCCTATTTATACTTTCACCAATCACCACTTTGTGCAAATGTGTTACCTACATATTTGCTTAGGAAAGAGAAGACCTGAAATGCAGAGTGTTACATATATATGTAATAAATCATAAATCATATATCAGGGTTTTCCGTTTTCTGTCTTCCAAGTGCTGCTTCACACTCTTCTCCCCCAATATTTCTGTACTCTCCTAGTCTACCATCATTACTAGCAACAAATTTATATGTAAGTTCGTGAATCATCAATTCATCATCTTCTAAATTTCAGTCTAGAAGCTACTTTCATTTTCAAGATCTAACTCCATTGCTTCTAGTTTCAATTTCCACATTCTCCATGAATCAATCATCAGTGTTTTCTTTATCAAGGTTGATTCGTGATTTTTTTGTTTACAAGGCGCAGATGACCAATTTCTCTGACCGAGTAAGGGGCAGGTTTTATATAAATGTATTAATTAGTTTGCTTTTCATGTGAAGGTCATTTATCAAGAGATCCATCTCAGATGGGAACATACTTCGTGAAAGCAGATTGTCCGGGTCCGCCTCTAGCGATGACTTTTCTAAGGCGGAAGATAGAAGTAAAGGGCATAGCGAGTCAACGCCAGATGTATCAGCTTGTGACAATGATGTGAGATTCTCAAGGTCTGATCGTTCTTCCTCGAACTATGTTCCAGTCACTCATATGGTATTTTTGTAATGCTTTGCTGTAAGAGGAGTCAGTACTCAGTAGTAGTAATTGCTGAATGAAATGTGTGCTTGATGTTGAATGAATGTGCGTATATAATTTGCTGGACATGGGGTATCTAAAGATAGTTTAATGGAGGATCGTCATTGACTTGAAGTAAATTATACTGGATAATACTGTTACTCAGTTTTGGGGAATTACATATGTATTCTTCTTGTATCATCATGTTTTCTGGGGACTGAAATTCTACGTTTTTTTAATGTGTTAAGACTTACCGGAAGTCTAAAGATGTTTGGGGATATATTGCTTCCACCACCGGTGAAACCGAAATTCCTAGGTGTTTTTGTAAACATTGGTAGTAAAATTGTACTCCCAAAACTTGGGATCATTACTCATTTTTACATGTGGGATATCATATACCCTCCATCATGACTAGACAGCTTCGCCAAGTTCATATTCTCAAATCAACTCAAATTTGTCAAATGAAAATGATCTTCATATTAATTGCGGGCAGTGTAGAATTCTAGAAGTTACTCCTAACATATGTCTGGTTCAGCTGTAAGTTCCAACACTTCTGGATTGATCCATGGCTTTGATGTCGTTAGTAAACTATAAATCCTCAAACCTAAGTTCCACTGACCTAACATGTACGAGATTGTTCAACAACCTTTATTATTCTTGTTCCTTGGAGAATTTGAAATTTTAACATGTTTTTCTCGTACAACCTGTGATGCACGGACTGGATTATGACCCGTGTTTGTAGTTGATTTTACTTTATTGTAAGTAGGACTGAATTTATATTATTTGACTGGATGATTGGAATACTATTTATAAGGCTGGGTTCAGTTTCGTATTTGGGACAACATAAATTATCATGTAATCCTTGAATGGTAGTGGTATAGTGGTAGAGTGGTAATGTGGTATAGTCAAGAGGGTCCTTTCTACTACTGCTTGTAAATTTCAGGGCCCTCAGGTATTAATATTGAATTCTAATGTGATAAACAGTTATAAACACTGATGTTGTTGCGATCTTTGGCATTTAGAATTCTTACTTTGTGTTAGAATTTGCTGTTACTCATAATTAAAGCACACATTTGCGTGTATACAACTAAACATTTACGTCACAGAAGTTTCTGCATTTACTGTTGCTACTGGTATTATAAAAAGAATCCAGATTTCTCTTTTTCAAACCGACTGATACATTGATTATTGATATATAGTCATTCTATTGTTACATGTAGTAAAGTAGTGTCGAAAAGTTTCAGGTGGAGTAAAGCGGTTGAATGACTTTATGATTTATTCTTCTATTTGGATATAGGTAGGGTAAAAATCATTTATGAACTTGCCTTCTACTTCACAACTAGTATTTTTCCCTCTATCAAGAAACATTTCTATCTTGTTTGTCCCCAAATTTGCTTGATTACTTGTAAAATTAAAATTTTACCAGTCCCCAATTTTTCATTATGTTTCATCAATTCATCTCAAATGGTTTTGTGCTTAAATTATTATCTTGCGACATCTGACTTTCTTTAACCTGGTCAAAATTTTATTACAGTTATACCCACCAAGCGCATCATAAGGGGCATTATGGAGATGACAATAAAGATGCATCTGACTACTCAAACTTTATCGATCTTGGTTGGCTTTCTTCCTCTTCAAGTTCGTGTGAAGAGTTGTTTGACAGGTAATTCTTTGACAAGGGACATAACTGTACAGTCAGCTCTTAGTTGAATGTTATATAAGTGGCTCATTTGTAACTTTCGGAGCAGAAAAAAGACATACATTGATGAATGGAGCAGCTTTACCGATTGTTCTTTTGGCTGTTGGCAGTTTTGGTCACGATTAACACTATGTTCGTCACTCGTATTAGGCTTAGAAGAAAATAAAGGGTCTTTGTAGGCTGATATTCATGTACTCAAAAAGCAGTCAGACAATGTCTGATAATTTTTTCCTTTCCTAATACTTATTTAACTTTACAAGAATAATGAACGATTTCTTTTTCAGTCAGGGTACTACCCTTTTTGTGGAGACCGTAGAAAAAATATCCATGGAGAATACTGGTATAACCGTATAGATGTGTGTTGGATTTTAGGGTGATATTGGAATTGTATTCGTAAATCAAATATATGCCATATATATGTATAGAGAGCTATCAGCAGAGTCATAATTAAAGTTTGATACATGATGTCTGGAATCTTGATAAGGTTTTGCTATTGTCATCAAATGTTGGCAATTACCGTGGAGTAAATGCAGGGGGGGTCTACACAGAATACGCTATATTTGGAGGCGAAATATATGGCGAACAATATAAGAAATTAGATATCAAAACTTACTTTGAAAACAGATGTAGTGATCCTAGAAGTTATCAGCATTTTACTGTTACAAATTTGGTGTTTGGTTTAGAAGACAATAATCAAGTTGTGGAATGATGTTAATTGGAAAGTTTGTAGACTTGTTCTTGAAATATTTCTTTGATGTCTGAAGGTTGGAATGGGTAGTTCAATTGCTTCTTTACTAATATATATACACAGAATATTCATATCATCTTGGCTTAATCTTTACCCAAAACAATCCATTTTTAAATTAAAATATATTTTGCTTACATCTAACATGGGAGATATTTTATGATGGGATGAAGGGAGTGAAGTAATGAAGTGCATTGTAGTAGAGGGTAGCAAAAGGTTTATCACGATATATTCCTTCTTGACAGTCTGATTCATTAGTAAGTCGTAGCCAAATCTCATACTAGTCTCAATAAAGTTCCACAACTTTCTGCAACAGTCCTGTAAAAGTGATACACATGATAAACACCTTAAAATGAATTGATTGCAAGTCTTGTAGGCCCATCAGTTTTTCAGCATATATTAAGTTGGCTATGGAGTGTGCATACTATTGGCCTTAGTGATCTTGAACCATATTAAGCTGACTTTTTGAGCTGGGAATGCTGACATTATTCTTTTATATCCTTAAAAATTCATATCTCATAGCATTTTTATGACTGCAGGTCAACGGCCATGAACTCGTCAGTTGCCACATTGTCAACTGAAAATCTTGTCAACGAACTGGTAGGAGAGACTACTCCATCCACCAGTGGCTATGCATCCAGCATGAAGGTGAGTAATGTTTGTCTGCTTGCGTTTAACACCCTTTCTTAAATTATATGCTATCTTACACATTCTTGAACTTAAAGAGTTGCATTGTTTCCATGTTATGAAGACGATACCTTTTGTAGCGCTAACATATTATTTAGTGAATAGAATATAGGAGAAGTAAGAATTAATCTTGAAGCAAAATACCTTCTCTTCAATTTCTATGTAGTTGTATAGTTACTTCAAAGGCTATCAAGAATTCCTTTGAATCATTATGAGATTTGTGTTCTATTAGCAGGGGAGGGAGATGACCGGGACAGAGCTGTATACTGATGACAGTCAAAATCAAGAAGTTCTTAATGAATTTTCAGACAGTTTTGTTCGCTGGGTAACCCAGGGGGAGACACTTTGCTTCTGATATCGTCTTCAGTTCTGACTTCCGACCATGTTTTAAGCTTTACACATCCTCCTGCAGAGGCTTTATCTGCGCAGAGATATGCATGTAGATAGCAGGGAAAGTTACAAACTACGAAGAAATGGAGGATGCCAGCACCATTTACTGGACAATTTCTAATGAAATTACATCTTTTACCTTGCAAGTGATATCGCAGAATTATTATGACCGTGAATGCCTTGTTAGTATCCGTACACCGTAAGTATAAAAGAGTAAATAACCATCGGTTTCATAAGTTTTTTTTGGAGCTCTTTGATAAGCACTCTGTATGTTCCTATTGTTGTAAATATTATTTCGACTAAAGGGAGCTCCACTCTTGTGTTTTCAGTTCTTTGATTCTTTACACTAATACTCTCTGCAGTAATTGCTCAAAATTTCTTCTGCAGTGATTTCTGCTTTATTGTTTAATGTATTTTTTTTTTGGGGGGGGGGGGGGGGGTTGGATAATATAGTGAACTTTCCAAACGTGTTCCAGATGACCTTTGACACCTAGACAATATACAAGGTTGTGTAAAACCTTGTTAGTCTCGAGCAGTGTGGGCAAACTGAACTGTGAACCTTATATTAAAGTAAACTATTAGTTTCTTCATTGGATGATATATCGGTTTTAGCTCGACACGAAAGTATACCAGTCCAAAATGGCAATATGTATATTCATTTGAAGATTTACTTTGATTTTTATTCGAACATCTTATATATATTTGCAAGTTTAATTTATTAAAGTACGCATTTGTGTTGACCACCAGATGTGGTATTCTAGGATCAGTGAAAATAACAAGCATTTTGTCTAATACCTTCCAATAATCAACAAAATAAACTAAAGAATAAAACACATAAACAACAAATTCACAATTTATTAGCAGCGCTTATATAAATACATGTAACTCTTAATGTTGTGTTTGATTGGGGTGAATGAAATTGTAGGGAATGGAATGAATATTTGAACTAAATTATAGGTAAAAGTTCAAAATTTGCATTCCTCCCTCCATTCCTAACAACCTAAACTAGAACTAAAGCACTCCAATCTTGAAAGGAATGATTCATTCTCTCTAACACCCATTTTCTGCCCAAATCTCATCATATAGTTACAACATTAAGAGTTACATGTATTTATATAAGCATTCCTTCCTCCATTCCGTTCCTTAACCACTTAAACTAGAACCTCAATCTAGAAAGGAATGATCCATTCTCTCTAACACCTATTTTCTACCCAAATCTCATCATAGAAATTTCGCACTCATTCATTTTTTTTGAAATCTTCCATAATACCTCCATTAACTTCCTTTTATTTTTGTTCATTCCATTCCATTTTCACCGACTAAACACAACATTAGTCGACAGTTTTCAAGGTCACGGAGAATATCAGGATTGTAGGGATTAACGGCCACGAGTTGCTCCTCCGTGTAAGTGTTTATTTAAAAAAAAATATGTGTATATATATATATATATTAAATAAATATTTATTTCCACGTATGTTCATTATTCTAAAAATCAGTAATTAATCACAATTAATCACTGATTAATCTTGTTCAATAACTCATTAAACTGATTAAATTTCCGATTATCTAATTACTTATTTTGATTAATGCCGAATTTATCTGATTAATCCATATTAAGACACCGATTAAGTCCGATATACGTTTTTTACTATACAACCTATGCTAGTAATGCGGGGTGAAGTACAAAGTGAGGTAAATAACATATACCATGCCCACCCTACTCAACAGCAATTAAGTTGCAACACATCATGATTAAGATCTCTAACACATACTTCAACATGAAGAAAAATAAAGTGCTCTCACCAATAAATTGGAAAAAATGTAAAAATAAAATAAAATAATAGACAGCTAGGGCCATGCATCTTCTCACCCTTGAGGATTGCTGTCCCACAAAATCATCGACTGTATTTTTAAACCTCGTAGCTCGATTAAATAGCTTCAACTAAACTACGTTACAACGGTTTGAGCATTGCTAGAATAAATTATTTCTAACTATTCTGATTACATACGTCAAAAAAGAAAAAACTATTCTGATTACAATTGGCGCGAAATCTTTAATCGTGAATCACTTTGCTGCCTTTATACAACTTTCGCATATTAGAAAGGGCACAATATATATTCTTTCTTGACTAATAAATTTATACCCTTAAACGAAAATTTTAGTATTAAAATTAAAATTAAAATTATTTACATTTTTAATGTAAGATTTAGGATGGCGCAACATAAAATTATCAGATATGTTTATACATATTTGATTTCTGAACAATCGAACCTTCGTATTTCTGTCTGTTAAACTTAAATTATAGTTAATATAAATTTGAGAAATTATACTGCAATTTCATGCTACGGTATATTCAACTTCATGTTTCATGTATACTTACTCTTTATCATTAAATATGTTGATTAATGATTTAGATTTGTTGGTTAAATATGTAAATATACAATATAATATATAATCACCAAAATCCTAAGATACAAAATATTCATATTAAATACGGAGTAATACAAAAGAATTATAAAAACATCCCAAAAAACTAATTAATTTTTTTAACTCTTATTTAAACAAGTTGGAGACAATGGTACTGACTTTTTATGTTTGTTAAATTTTAATGATGACTCATCCTACAAAGACTGTAACATGTATTCTCGTTCCACCAATTGTTTATATTTGGGTTGAGCATGGAAGTTAAAAAAATTATATAAAGTATTATGAAAAACAAGGAAAAGTGGATGAAAGAGAAGTAAAATTGGATAAATTGGGGGTCAATTAATATTTAATTGATAGATTTGAAAATGTGGAGGAAAATAATGAGTGATAGTAAATTTTACAATATAAAAATTTATTATTTTTTTAAAAAATTTGAAATGTAAATAATTAGATGGGACATTTAAAAAAGAAAAATGTAAAAAATTGGTTGGAACGGTGAGAATATTAGACTAACACTGTATAGCGTGTAATTGTATGAATACAGGCACTGATTACTACTTTTCTTTTTTAACTAGACACTGATTACTACTTAATTAATCACTAAAACAAAATTGTTTAGTAAGTAATGACGTCAACTAAATTATTAATAATAACAAATAGGGACCCACATATAAAAACTGTGGATAAGAACTCAATAGCGGTTTCTAAATCGTATTCCAGTTTTACTAAACATAGCTTTAATTTAATCCCACTTAACATAATTAATTAAAAAATTATCTTAATACAACTTGTAAACAACCATGCTAATCTATAGTGCTATGTTTTTGTGTATAAAAGGTTGGCATGCCTCTGCTCTTTTAATCACAACCCTTTTCATTTCATTTCTCCCATTGCTTATTTTCATATCTTTTGTTCACTCTGTCCCTTTTTTTATTCTTCTCAGCCTTCTTATTTCTATTTTCTTGGTTAATATAATCAAATTTAAAAGGTACTAACAATGGGGTTGTATTTTCAAATGTTCTTGATTTAGTTAGTTATTATTAGTATTATTATTTTTTCGAATTTTCAAGAAGCTTATTGGAGTGTAAATGTGATTTTTAGTGACTTATTTCTGTCTTTCTATTTTATTTTAATTTTTTTTTTGCAAGAAAAGCTTGAAATTTTAGTAAATTAGTTACCTTTATCTGTTAATTTTGTAAAGTAGATAATCTTTTTTCTAATTGTAAATTTAGTTTCTTTAATCTTTTGATGAGAAGTTGAAAACTTTAAGATCTGGGTCATTACAAAATAATCACAACAATGGTGTAAGTTAATGGCGGATTACCATAATGCTTAAAAAAGTTACTGTGGGTAAACACACACACAATACACACACACATGTGTGTGTGTACGTATAGTCTCTTCTGACCTGCCATTGTTTGATATATGAAATTTCTGTTTTACTTCATGGAGTTCAGACTTCAGAGGTATAAGATTTTGACCAAAAGACAAGTGGTCAAGCATATTTCTTGACAAATCTATTTTAATCTAGAATTTTGTTTTTGTTGGGTTGTATCTATAGATTGCTTGCAGAACATTGTTAAGAAGATTGTGTGTAAGTTCTGTCAGTGGTCCACGTTTACATTATGTGTTTTATTTGACAGGGAGACTTTAGGTGTTTTATTTATTACTATTGTTGTGTATTATTTGTTTGGCATATTAGGTATTTAGGTATGATCTTACGTAAGATGTTTGATTTTGAGTTCTTAAAGAATTCTGGAACAAATCAAATCAAATTTAGGTGGAGATGTTTGACTTTCTACTAATTTTCTGTCTTTCCTAGGTTTGTTTGGAAAAACCTAAGACGTACTAGTTGGTGGTACTATATAATGATGTGTCATGTACCTTAATTCTCATGTGTTCTAATATTTGTTATTTGTTGTTTGTTTTTGTAGTTGAAATTTGTTTGAGAGTTTTGTATCAGAAGTAGTTTGGAAAGTTTTAATCACAATGGCTGAACCTGTTCTGACCCGAGTTCACAGTCTCCGGGAACGTATGGATTCAACTTTCGCAAATCATCGTAATGAAATCTTGATGTTTCTTTCAAGGTATTCATCAACTTGCATTATCATGTGTAACAGGGTTTGTTTCTTTTGTGCCTGGGTCAGTTTTTTAGCAACAATTCACAGAATAACAAATTTTCAATGTAGTGTCACAAAATAACCCAATTCCAATGTAGGAGATGCACATTTTCAACATGCGTATGTGACTGATGCCCATTTATGAAATGCCTATATGAAAGATACACATCTCTAAAATGCATATACAAAAAAAGGGTCTCAGAAGATATGCATCTCAAATAAAATGATGCTTATCACCTGAAGAAGATGATAAGAATGGGATCCTATGGGGTAAAAAGGACGGTTGTTTGAAATTTTGAATTGTGGTATTTTTGGCAATCTTTTCTGAAAATGGTCAAAAATTGCTATATTCTTTAAAACTTGATTTTAATTACTTGTTGGTACTTCATTAAATTTTAGGATTGCAAGTCATGGAAAAGGAATCTTGAAACCTCACCAGCTTCTAGCTGAATTCGAAGCAATCAGCAAAGAAGAGAAGTTAAAACTGGAGGATGGCACCTTTGCAGAAGTCCTCAAGTCTACACAGGTTAGCCCACAGATCAAATAATCTCGCGAATTTTGGTTTATCAATGATTAATACAAGCACCAAAAAGAGACATGCATGTAAATATATATTGACTTGTATTTATAGGAAGCCATAGTCTCTCCTCCTTGGGTAGTACTTGCTCTGCGGCTCAGGCCTGGTGTGTGGGAATATGTAAGAGTCAATGTGCATCACCTTGTTTTCGAGGAATTGACTGTACCCGAATATCTTCAATTCAAAGAAGAGCTTGTCAATGGACCGTACGTTTAATTCCCTAGTTACTGGTTACTTCTGTAGGTTTATATATATATATATATATATATATATATATATATATATATATATATATATATAAATTTGCGTGAGTCACTAATGTGATGTATTTTGATACTTTGATGTGTTTCAGAAGCAATGAGAACTTTGTCCTTGAGCTAGATTTTGAACCATTCACTGCATCCTTCCCTCGTCCAACGCTTACCAAGTCTATTGGGAATGGAGTTGAGTTCCTCAACAGGCATCTCTCTGCAAAAATGTTTCATGGCAAGGACAGCATGCACCCACTCGTTGATTTTCTCAGGCTCCACCATTATAATGGCAAGGTACGTAGAACTTGAAAACTTGAAGTGCTACTGCTATCTCCCACCCTTGAGGTGGACTTGTTATCATTGCCTAATATTTTATAAACATCATGGAATAATTATAGAGCATCAATACGCAGGATCAATAAACGTTATATTCTCAATGAAATGAGCATCTGCACAACATGAAATTTTCTTCAGAAAATAAAGTTTAATTGAAATAAAATTAAAATGTAAAGGAAACCATTTGGTTTTAAAAAGCTGTTTGATGGTTAGTTCTCTTGTTTCCAGACATTGATGCTGAACAACAGAGTTCAAGATGTGAATGGTCTCCAATCTATGCTGAGGAAAGCAGGGGATTATCTTTCTACACTCCCATCAGACACACCATACTCTGAATTTGAGCACAAATTTCAAGAGATTGGTTTTGAGAGGGGGTGGGGTGATACTGCTGAGCGTGTTTCTGAGATGTTTCATATGCTTTTAGACCTTCTTGAGGCCCCTGATGCATGCACTCTTGAGACATTTTTAGGGAAAATCCCAATGGTATTTAATGTTGTTATTCTCTCACCTCATGGTTACTTTGCTCAAGAGAATGTTTTGGGATATCCTGACACTGGTGGCCAGGTATTTTATTACAAAAGAATCAGATGTTAAATGCATCTCTTTTACTGTATTGCATGCTCAATGTCCTGATTTGCTACACTTTCATCATCCTTGTATTAGGTGGTCTACATTTTGGATCAAGTTCCTGCATTGGAGCGTGAGATGATTAAACGTATAAAAGAGCAAGGACTTGATATCGTACCTCGGATTCTAATTGTTAGTTGCATGATTTCGTTAACCTTTTTCTCTTACCCAATAATACCACCCTTTATTATTCGGGGTGCTTTTAATTAATATGAAAGATTTCTATATTACTCAGGTGACACGCCTTCTGCCGGATGCAGTAGGTACAACTTGCAGTCAGCGCCTTGAGAAAGTTTATGGAGCTGAGCATTCACATATTCTTCGAGTCCCTTTTAGAACTGAAAAGGGAATTTTGCGCAAATGGATTTCCCGCTTCGAAGTTTGGCCCTACATAGAGACTTTTACAGAGGTGAAATTTACAAAATTTTATTTGCTGTTAGTTCTGCATTAACTTTCGGTAACCTAAGCTTTTTAACCTGTACAACTTTCAGGATGTTGCAAAAGAAATTGCATTAGAGTTGCAGGCCAAACCAGATTTGGTTATTGGCAACTACAGTGAGGGTAATCTTGTGGCATCGTTGCTAGCACACAAATTAGGTGTTACCCAGGTAAGAGCCTCGATTCATGTATCAGATATATTAAACACATGTTTGCTTGAATCTTGTCTTATGTCAGTGTCATTTGTTATAGTGTACCATTGCTCATGCTTTAGAGAAAACAAAGTACCCTGATTCAGACATCTATTGGGAGAAATTTGATAAGAAGTATCACTTCTCCAGTCAATTTACAGCTGATCTTATTGCGATGAATCATACTGATTTCATCATCACTAGCACATTCCAGGAGATAGCTGGAAGGTAGTACACAAATCTGTTTTTTTTAACTATAGCAAAACAGAGTTATTTACATATCGAATGTTTCTCTAACTACAAGTTCTGTTTCTTGTTTTAAATAGCAAGGATACCGTTGGACAGTATGAGAGTCATACTGCCTTTACGATGCCTGGATTGTACCGAGTTGTTCATGGGATAGATGTGTTTGACCCAAAATTCAATATTGTCTCGCCAGGCGCAGACACATCCGTCTATTTCTCTTACACAGAGAAGGAAAAGAGGCTTACAGCACTCCACCCTGAAATCGAGGACCTTCTTTATAGTTCGGTTGAGAATGAAGAACACCTGTAATTTCCTCTCTCTCACTACAGTATAAGTTATAACTTTTGGCCAAAATTGGATAGTATCTAATTGGAAATACATATTTTATCAATGACAGGTGTGTAATAAATGACAAGAATAAGCCTATACTGTTCACAATGGCAAGGTTGGACAATGTAAAGAACTTAACAGGATTTGTTGAGTGGTATGCTAAGAATCCCAAGCTACGTGAGTTGGTCAACCTTGTAGTCGTTGGTGGAGACCGGAGGAAGGAATCAAAGGATTTGGAAGAACAAGCACAAATGAAGAAAATGTATGAGCTTATAGACACCTACAAGTTAAATGGTCAATTCAGATGGATCTCTTCTCAGATGAACCGTGTGAGGAACGGTGAACTTTACCGTTATATAGCTGACACAAAGGGTGCGTTCGTGCAACCTGCATTTTATGAGGCTTTCGGTTTGACTGTTGTTGAGGCCATGACATGCGGTTTGCCAACATTTGCAACTCTTCACGGTGGTCCAGCTGAGATCATTGTTCATGGAAAATCTGGTTTCCATATTGATCCTTATCATGGTGACCAAGTGGCTGAGCTCCTTGTTAACTTCTTCGAGAAGTGCAAGACTGAACCATCTCACTGGGATACTATTTCAGCTGGTGGCCTGAAACGTATCCAGGAGAAGTAAGCCCCAAAGTCATTCTTTATGTTTTTATTGACAAGCTAATGAAGTTAAATTACTAACATTCCTATTTGTTCTTATAGATACACCTGGCAAATCTACTCTGAGAGGCTATTGACATTGGCTGGGGTATACGGATTCTGGAAACATGTCTCCAAGCTTGATCGCCTTGAGATCCGTCGTTATCTTGAAATGTTTTATGCTCTCAAGTATCGCCAGTTGGTGAGTTTCTTTCCTTATCCAAAAATCCTTTCCATGCTCATTCTGTTTCAGTTTGTGCATAATAGCAACACTTATTTAGTTATTTTGCTCTAATGTATCTTGAAATATTTTTCTGCTTTCTTTTAAACGTGAGAATGTTGTTATATTGGCCTATATTGTTGGAAACATTCTTCTGATAAAGCATATTCAATCTTTGGCTGCTTTGTTCTTCAGGCTGAATCAGTTCCACTTGCCGTTGATGATGAGTAGAAGAGAGAAGAAGAATCATTATGCTGTTCAAGCAGAGTTTCTCAAGGTTTTCAATAAAACAGAAAAAAAGAGATTCTGACGATGAGGATTCTGTTTTTTTCTTGTGTCTGTCCCCCCTTGTATTTTGATTGAGCTTTTGACCAACCCCTGTTAGTTATTATATTAGTTGCATTTTTGTTCTTGTTAATGTTAATATCGGGGTTTGGTTTCTTTATTATGTGTTGCTGGAAGATTGGAGTTCAAATTTCTGAATTTTCAGAATCAAATAAATATTAAATTTCAGTATTTGCATCATGCGTTTGCTTATGATTATTCTGCTATGAAATTAATTTCAGTATTTTAATGTTGTATTAAGATTGTACCTATTCAAAATATAAGAAGACAAGGAATAATTTGATTATCTTGGACCGATAGATCATAGATGTATACTCTCCCAGGCGTACATGTATATGGTTTTGTTTTTGCTCTTTTTGCCTATCTTGATATCCTTTACAGGAGGTCCCCAGCTCTCAAATCAGATGCTATATATTTTATTAAAAAATATAGAGATAATATATTTTAAAATGAACATTTACTGAACTAATAAATATTTATTTCTCGAAATACTATTAATTAATTTCTTTAACTTTCAAGGGGATAGAAAACAAAATTTAATGAAAACTTTTTACTTTTTGGTAGTATGAAAACTTGTGATCAAATAGACTCATGAGTGTGTATGAGAATAGAAGACTATTTATTTAGGGGTTAAATCTCAAAGTGCTCACTGAAGTGAGAGCTCACTCTAGTTATTGGCATCTCATTTGCACCACTCTAGTTGACAGTGATGACATAGCCGTTAGTTTGACTTGTTGACTAACGGAAAGTGATGTGGAGGTGACGTGGCAAATCTTAATCTGATTTTAAAATTTTAAAAAAAAATTTAATTTTTTTAAAAATTCTTATTCTGATTTTAAAAAATTAAAAAAAAATTATTTTCAAATCTTAATCTAATTTTAAATTTTTTTAAAAAAAATTCCGATTTAAATTTTTTAAATTTTAAAAAATTCTTATTCTGATTTTAAAAAAAATTATTTTCAAATCTTAATCTGATTTTAATTTTTTTTTTTAAAAATTCCGATTTTAAATTTTTAAAATATTCTTATTCTGATTTTAAAAATTTTAAAAAAAATTATTTTCAAATCTTAATCTGATTTTAAAATTTTGGAAAAAAAATTCTGATTTTAAAATTTTGAAAAAATTCATATTCTGATTTTTAAATTTTTTAAAAAAAATTATTTTCAAATCTTAATCTGATTTTAATTTTTTTTTTTAAATTCCCATTTTAAATTTTTTTTTAAAAATTCCGATTTAAAATTTTAAAATTCTGATTTAAAAATATTCTTATCAGACTAAGAATTTTTTAAAATTTTAAAATCAGATTTTTTTTTTAAAATCTTAAAATCAGATTAATACTTGAAATAATTTTAGTTTAAAATTTATAAAATCAGACTAAGATTTTTTAAAAAATTTTAAAATTTTAAAATTTTAGTTAAATTTTTATTTTTTAGAAATATAATATTTATTTATAATTTAGAAAAAAATTGAGATTTTAAAATTAAAAATTTACTTTTATTAAAAAAATTTAATTTTTGTATAAATAAAGAAAAAAGATTAAAATTTTAAAAGAAAAATATATATTTTATTTTAAAAAATACACATATGGATATAGCTCTTGTTCACGCGCGAGTTGATGGTCTTGTCTGACGTTTCCGTTTAATTTTCTGTTAAGTCAATTTGTTGACTAACGGTTTTGTCATCACTCTGGACTATAGTGATACAAATGAGACCCCGATAACTAGAGTCACTTATTTGATACATGCCCTTCACTTCAGTGATCACTTTGAGATTTAACCCATTTATTTAGTGATACGATAAGAAATGAAGTGAATAAAAATCGTAATTTAAAATTAAACAATACCTCTTATACTGTGACGTGTCTTAAAATTGGTGTGGAATGTGATTCTTATTAGAACCAAAATGTAGGTAGTAAAGTTGGACACTTGGATTCTTAATTCTTAGATAATTAAAACATATAATGTAAATGTATTAATTATATTAGAAGACTTCAAATTATCAAGGTTTGTATACTGTATAGGAAAATTATGTCCAAGTCCACAAATATTCTGAAATTATTTAGACAGCACAAAGTGAAGTGAGGGATATGGGAAATAATGCTTGAAAGGCCATCCAATGCAATCTATCCAGGCAAACTAGCATCCAATACCAGCAATGATCCATCACTTGATATATAAAGGCTTGTCATTCCTCTGCTCTTCTCATCATAAACCCCATTTCATTTAACACCAAAGCAAGGTAAACATTTCTTTGCAGCATACAATTTTAGTTTCTTGATCCCAACTCAGTTGGCCTTAAGTTCTCAACTAGTTTTTTATAAACATTTTTACAAGCTCATAGTGTCATAGGACTGTAGGAGAGAACATACCATTTCAGCGACTTTGCATGCAATTTCTTCCTTTCTAGTTAATTTTTGCAATCTTTTTCTTAGCTCTCCAACTTGTATGCTATAAACTTTTACTAGAAAGTTGTAATTTGAGTTGTGCTGGAGGATTTCTTTGAGTTGAAAGTGCACTGATACTTCTTTAAGGTTTATGTGCGTGGAGAAACAAGAGGAGTAATTGGTCCTAAATATGTAGTTCTGTACTACTAATTATATGTTTTGTATATTTGTTCTCTTGTTTCCTAACAATATTGTTCGGTTTCTTCAGTCGATAATTGTTTACTAATACAGTGCAAGAAGTAGTCTACAAAGCCTTAATCCTCATGGCTGAACCTGTTCTGACTCAAGTCCACAGCCTCCGTGAACGTTTGGATTCAACTTTGTCCAATCATCGCAAGGAAATCTTTCTGTTTCTGTCAAGGTACTATTAATCATCTTACATTATTATCTGCAACTATCTATACTTCTTTTGTGTATGTGTGTTTGTATGTTTGTGCTACTTCAGTTTTTATTCATTTCTAATAAATATATTTTTAACTGAGCGGTAACATAATTGAATTACAGAATTGAAAGTTATGGAAAAGGAATATTGAAACCACACCAGCTTTTGTCTGAGTTTGAAGCAATCACCAAAAGAGACAAGCTCCAACTAGAAGATTCCACCTTTCTAGAAGTTCTCAAGTCTACACAGGTGACTATATATGCATTACTTATTCTTTGGGTTCATTTACACAAATTTTATGTACATACTAGTTAATGAATTTGACTTGTATCTGTCTATAGGAAGCCATAGTTTCTTCCCCTTGGGTAGCACTTGCTATCCGGCTCAGGCCTGGTGTGTGGGAATATGTAAGACTTAATGTCCATCAGCTTGTTGTTGAGGAACTGACTGTGCCTGATTATCTTAACTTGAAAGAGGAACTCGTCATTGCATCATATGTTTTACTCTTTAGTTTCTAACCGTTATTGTTTATGTTATTTCTAAATTTGTATCAACTCAATGGTACGAAAATGCTAAATGATGATATTTTTGATATATTCAGAAGCAATGGCAACTTTATCCTTGAGCTAGATTTTGCTCCCTTCACTGCTTCTATTCCTCGCCCAACGCTTACCAAGTCAATTGGAAATGGAGTTGATTTCCTCAACAGGCATCTCTCTGCAAAAATGTTCCAAGACAAGGACAGTGTGCACCCACTTCTTGATTTTCTAAGACTCCACCACCACAACGGCAGGGTACTTAAAAACACAACAGAACACAAATTTTCTGATTGGAAACATAATGTTTAGAAGATATAGAGAAAATGGTTAAATTTATGATTTCCCGCAGAAGTTGATGCTGAACAATAGAGTTCAAACTGTAAATGGTCTCCAAGCTATGCTGTAGCTAGGGAATATCTCTCTAAAATCCCATCAAACACACCATACTCTGAATTTGAGCACAAGTTCCAAGAGTTTGGTTTCGAGCGGGGGTGGGGTGATACTGCTGAGCATGTTTCTGAAATGTTTTATATGCTTCTAGATCTTCTTGAGACCCCTGATGCATGCACCCTTGAGACATTTTTAGGGAAGATTCCTATGGTCTTTAATGTTGTTATTCTCTCCCCTCATGGTTATTTTGCTCAAGAGAATGTTTTGGGATACCCTGACACCGGTGGCCAGGTGAGTAATTACCGTGAGATCAAACATATATTTCTATTGCTGTATATGTTCATTTTCTAATTTGATCTATGTCACCTCTAGGTTGTCTACATTTTGGATCAAGTTCCGGCAATGGAACGTGAGATGACTAAGCGTATAAAGGAGCAAGGACTCGATATCATACCTCGCATATTAATTGTTAGTGTGTGCATGATTTTGCTGATTCTTTGCTTGTATCCAGTCACATCCTTTATGGCTCCTTTCATTTTTTTTCCTCCAAGCTTCCTTCTTAATACTAGATATTTCTTTGTGCTCAGGTGACGCGCCTTCTGCCAGATGCAGTAGGTACCGCTTGCAATTTGCGCCTTGAGAAAGTGTTTGGAGCTGACCACTCACATATACTTCGAGTACCCTTTAGAACCGATAAGGGAATCTTGCGCAAATGGATTTCGCGCTTTGAAGTTTGGCCCTATATGGAGACTTTCACAGAGGTGACATGGCACACAATAGTCTTTCATTTCCTGATGAAACATCAAGTTCTGCATTAATATCGAGTTACCTAGAATACTAAACTTGTACAATTTCCAGGATGTAGCAAAAGAACTTGCATTAGAGTTTCAGGCCAAGCCAGATTTGATTATCGGCAACTATAGTGAGGGAAATCTTGTTGCATCGTTGCTAGCAAACAAATTAGGTGTTACCCAGGTATGAATCCAGATTGATGTGTTTGGACCAAACCCACATGTTTGCTTGAATCATATCTTATGTTAGTGTTATTTCATACAGTGTACTATTGCTCATGCTTTAGAGAAAACAAAATACCCTGATTCTGACATTCACTGGAAAAAGTTTGATAAGAAGTATCACTTCTCTAGTCAGTTTACAGCTGATCTTATTGCGATGAATCATACCGATTTCATCATCACTAGTACATTCCAGGAGATAGCTGGAAGGTAGTAAACAAGTCCTTATCTATGATATATTAAAATTATCTATAAGATGCATCTTTAACCATATGTGGTTCCGAGCTGCTGAATTTTGTGGTTTTTTTTCTTTCTATTTTCTAGTAAGAATACCTTTGGACAGTATGAGAGTCATACTGCATTTACCATGCCTGGATTGTACCGAGTTGTCCATGAGATAGATGTTCGATCCAAAATTCAATATTGTCTCACCAGGAGCAGACACATCTGTCTATTACCCAAAAAGGAGGCTGACAGCAATTCACCCTGAAATCGAGGACCTTTTGTTTAGTTCAGTTGAAAATAAAGAGCATATGTAATTTTCTTATCACTCAAATACATAATTCACCTACTTAGAATATAATCTAATGTGAAAAACACTTTCTTGTCAAATGCAGTTGTGTCTTAAAAGACAGGTATAAGCCTATACTGTTCACTATGGCAAGGTTGGATGATGTGAAGAACTTGACAGGAATTGTTGAGTGGTATGCTAAGAATCCCATGCTACGTGAATTGGTTAACCTAGTAGTTGTTGGTGGAGACCAAAGGAAGGAATCAAAGGATTTGGGAGAACGAGCACAGATGAAGAAAATGTATGGACTTATTGACACCTACAAGTTGAATGGTCAATTCAGATGGATATCTGCTCAAAAGAATCGCGTGAGGAATGGCGAACTTTACCGTTGCGTAGCTGACACTAAGGGTGCTTTTGTGCAACCTGCATTCTATGAGGCTTTTGGTTTGACTGTTATTGAAGCAATGACCTGTGGTTTGCCAACGTTTGCAACCCTCCATGGAGGTCCAGCTGAGATCATTGTTCATGGGCACTCTGGTTTCCATATCGATCCATATCATGGTGAGCAAGCGGCTGAGCTCCTTGTTAATTTCTTCGAGAGGTGCAAGATTGATCCTTCTCACTGGGAGACTATTTCAGCTGGAGGCCTGAAACGCATCCAGGAGAAGTAAGCACACAAGTCTTTCAATATAAAATTATGTTAATTCTGTTAGTGATGTTAGATTAACAAGAATCGTGCTTTATTCTGTAGATACACTTGGCAAATCTACTCCAAGAGGCTCTTGACCTTGGGCGGGGTTTATGAATTTTGGAAGCATGTCTCCAAGCTTGATCGCATTGAGATCCGTCGTTATCTTGAAATGTTTTGTGCTCTAGAGTATCGCAACTTAGTAAGTTTCCTTATCTGATTTCCTTCAAGTTCACTCGCATAAGTTGCACAGATTTTGATGTGGCTATTTGTTCTTGGTATTTTATTTTCTTACATTCATAAGAAGAATATAATGCTGAGATAGGCATTACAACTTTGTTTTATTTGGGCTGAGTTGTGTAATAGCTTGAACATATTGTTGGAAGCACATTTATAATGAAACACTTTCCATCTTTGGCTGCTTTGTCTTTCACGCTGAATCTGTTCCACTCGCTGTTGATTGATTCAAGACAACAACAATCATTGTGGCGGTCAAGCAGAGTTTATACTGGTTTCGATGCTAATAAAACAGAATAATAAAAAAAAATTAAAGTTCCGATGGGAGCAGTATTCTGCATTTTTCTTATCCCCGATTTTTTTCGTATTTGTTGTCAAAGCTTTGGTTGTGTTTTTGACCAGCCCTGTTAGCTATGACAAAAATGTAGTTGCTATGTTGTTTTCCTGTATTGCTTTCACTTTTCAGCTTCTCAATGTTCAAATGAAAATAAAGATCCATGTTAAGTTTTTGCTGCAATCTGTATGTGCTTTTCCCTTCTGCTTGCCATGTATTGTTTGAAATACCATGAAGCTCATTTGAGCCTATTACTTATAAAGCCCATTTATGTTATGCTTGTCATGGTAAGCTATGTAATTACTGGTACTCTGGTAGTATTGAATGGTTGTTTGATACACTTGCTATGGAGATGCCTTGATAAAGGAGCAGAAACAAAAATAAATAAATAGGATCAGCAGAAACAAAAATAAACAGGATCTTCTTATATTATATGTTTTTCTATATTATACAATGCTTTTTTTTTCAATACAATTCTTTCTTCATTTTATATATTTTTTTGGGGATTATATTTTTTTAGATTTTTGTGAGTATATTATAAATTTAGTCTAGTTATTTGCCAGTCATATATAGGATACAATTTGAAGTATAATTTCAAAATTTTCAATAAATACTACAAATTTATTGAAATAAATACAGATACACGTCACACGTGTATGTATATACGTACATGTAGCCTTCTCTGTCTCGTTTACTACATAAACACATCACTTAACAGAAACAAAACAATCAATGGAGTCCTCAAGCAGTAGAATCAACAAGTTGAAAAATCTTTCAACAAGAACCCTTCAACAAAGAAACACACTCTTCTTCTTCATCTTTCTCACTCTCATCACAACTCTCTTTGTTTCATTTCTTCCCATCAACTCATCAAACACTTCTTCTCCACTTCATAACACATTACAGATTCACCCCACAATCAACAACGCTTGTCTCAACACTCTCTACCCATCTTTCTGTTTCACTTCCCTCTCCTCTGTTTCCAAGAAGAATATTACTCTGCATCACATTCTTGAAATCACTGTTAATCAGACTTTGAGGCATGTCAAGAATACAAGACTAGTTTTCTTGAATAAGTTTGCGAAAAAACAAGGTTTGAGTTTTCATGAAAAGAATGCTGTGCATGATTGCTTGGAAATGTTGGATCAAACACTTTATGAACTTAGACAAGCTACTGATGATTTGTGTTCATTTCCTTTGAGTGGTTTTCGTAATAGGTCGTATGGGAATCTCAAGACTCTTTTGAGTGCAGCAATGACTAATGAGAATACTTGTCTTGATGGGTTTTATGATTTGGACTTGGATTCGGATTACGAGGGAGGACTCGGAAAGGGAGTGAAAGAAGAAGTTGAGGTTATGTTAAGTCCTATCTTGAAGATGATTAGTAATTCTTTGGCCCTGATCAAGAATTTGGAAAATCATACAAGGGGAGGAAACGCCAAGAAAAGTTTGGAAATGTGGAGTAAGGAAAAGAAGGTTTTGGGTAGGATGACAGTCCGTGAAGAAGAGCTGGTGGAAGTGGCAGCATCACGATTGAGTAGTCCAAATGTTACAGTTGCAAAAGATGGTAGTGGGAATTTTACGATGATAGGAGAGGCGGTTCAAATGGCACCAAACAAGAGTTTGGATCCTTATGTGATGAAGATAAAAGCTGGAATTTACTTGGAGAATGTGGTGATTCCAAGGGAGAAGCATAATGTTATATTGGTTGGAGATGGTATGAACGTGACTGTGATCATGGGGTCAAGAAACTTGGTGGATGGATTCTCCACTTTTAAGACTGCAACACTGAGTATGTCACTCTGTCTTTTTATTACTGTACTTCAATTAGTGCATTTTGTTAATCTAGCATACCGCAGTTCAGACAAATTTATGGAGCTGACGTTTATAATGTTATATGTATCTGCTTTTTGTCCTATTTGGGTTCGTACTGTTTTTTATAGATAAATTGATTAATATGAAGCTTAAAGGAATATAATTTTAATAAATGAGTCATTTTGAGGTCATACCCGAGCTAATGGATTCGTGTTCGTGTTTCATTTTAGGTTTTGTTTCCATAAAGTGTGTCAAGTCATGTTTTGGGTTGTTTTGGACGTTGTCACTGACCTATATATATTCTTATGTATATGCACATTCATGTGCAGGTGTGATTGGAAATAGATTTTTGGCAAGGGATCTCACCATTATGAATACATCAGGCCCAGAGAAGCATCAGGCAGTCGCACTAAGGGTGACATCGAATGCTGCCTTTTATCATTGTGAAATTATCTCTCACCAGGACACCCTTTATGCACATTCTCTGAGACAGTTCTACCTTGAGTGCACAATCCATGGAACAATTGATTTTATCTTTGGAAATGCAGCAGCTATATTCCAGAACTGTCGAATACTAATAAGAAAACCAAATCCTGGTCAGGTGAATATGATCACAGCCCAAGGTAGACAGGATCCGAATCAGAACACTGGTATTTCTTTACAGAACTGCACCATTATAGCTGAGCGAAACTTCTCCATGGCTGAGAGGCAAAACTTCTCAACATTTTTAGGTAGGCCGTGGAGGAACTATTCGAGGACTGTAATTATGAAGAGTTACATTGGAACTCTTGTACACAGGGAAGGATGGTGCAAGTGGAACAATTACAGCACCCTAGATACTGTAGACTACATTGAATACAAGAATTTCGGACCAGGGTCTAATACAACAGAGAGGGTCACGTGGCCAGGGTACAAGAATAATTGCAGTGATGATATTGCCAGACAGTTTTCAGTGGAGGAGTTTTTACATGAAGACGATGAGTGGTTAGAGTCCACAGCTTTTCCTTTCTTCAATGCATACCAAGCAGAATAGAAGTTTAGGCCCGGACATGTAAATTTTATCAGATCATATCTGGGGGTCCAGTGATTTCATATTTTCTTTCTATTACAGTATATAGTGGGAAAAGTAGTTGATTCTCCTTGTTATATTGGAGAAAGCTTGTAATGTTTCAATTAGATAAAAAGAATCTCATATAAGGATAATGGTGAAACACCAGTGAATTTTCTGTACACAATATTACACTTTTCATTGTCATTAAAAGTTTGGAGGTCCTACAACTTGGAATCACAAGACTGTACACTGTTGATACACAAAACACTCGGAACCTTAGCCAAGTGTAGCCAGGACCGGCAGCAAGAGCCTGATAGTTTATTTCGCATTTGACATGAGGGGGACATTAGTGCACAAACTAAATAGTCCTTTTAGTTTTGATTATGCCCACAGCTGCATTCACAAAACACATTCTTAGGCACAAAATCACCCTTATACATCAAACAGGACGCCTCACAGCTGCATTCACAAAACACATTCTTAGGCACAAGATCACCTTATACATCAAACAGGACGCCTTGTATATCTTATGATGTTAATCATATTTGGCCATCATAGATACGTAGGTGAAGGCTCAAAGCCACTGTTTGTTATTATAGCAACAGAAAGTTGTTCACAATAAGCCTTATCGATCTTCAGAAAATCAGAAATCACAGGCGCGTACAAAGAAAACACGAAATGGATTCTTGGTTATGGAAGTACATTGGTCTGAAAGTCAATGACATCTACATTCAGAGCTCCATCAAGAACAAAGAGACTCTGTTAGAGTGTTAGTGAAGTAATAACCTGCACCAATCTACAACTCACAACTAAAACTGATGAAATTTATATCCCGAGACACAAGCCTGTTAAGATTAGGATAAATATCATATATGACCTTGTTTTCCTGGAAAACAGACACATTACACATCACCGCGATCAAGAATTGAGTTTGTGAGGATGATAAGGAAGCTCAATTTGAGCTTAAGTGGATCATACCCTAGCATAAAAGAAGCTTAGCCAGCTGAAATAATTAAGAAGTATTGAAAACTGGATATAGCTATTCAGCAAATTTGTTCATGACGCCACAATGAATTTAAAATTTCGTTATGACAGTTGTAGCACAGTCCACATATATATAACACATGAAACACCAAACACCCTTGATGCCTGGTGCTGTTATCATCTAACTTCCTGATCATATCCACATACACAAATCCAAAATATTTTTCCCAAATTAAGCTCAAATAAATTATTTATATTTTGTACCATTTGCATGATAAAAATTTAAAAGTGTACATTAATTCTTTCCTATTAAATTCACTAACCTCGAACAATTCTTATTGAGAAAATAGTCAAATCTACATGCTTACAGAACAAATGGTTTCGAAGAAACCACAACCCTTTTATCACATATTGATATTATTGTTAGAGAAGTGATTCGATATGAATTTTTTTTTTTTTTGGTCAGGATATGAATATCTTTTGAAACAAAAGAAATAAATAAGAAAACCACCGGGAGCCATCCGCCCCTAGTTAGGCAATGGTTAGTTAAATCAATTCTAGAAGAGCACTCAATTAATTAATTTGGTCGATAGAATTATTAAAGGGAGAGAAGCTATGTGACCAAGTCCTGTCACATTAAGAAAAACAAGTTGGAATCAATAGGTGAACTAATTTCATATTATCTTATACTACTAATTAAGTTCAACCATTTCTTAGTAATTAACGTGATTTTAGTTGGTAGAGTTTCACAATCCAAAGAAACTCTTGGATTGGTTACATGTGAAGTATCACCCACAGTTTTTAATCCTTTTCTTAGTAAATTTCGATTTATTGAATTGCTTCATCGTCCAGCAAATTACCCTAATAACAACAAAATTTGTTTCCTTCTATACAAATGATTAAAATTTTACTTGATCATGAAGAAATAAATTTACCTACAAAATCATTTGTTTAGCACTTTATACTATATTATTAAAGATATTGTTGTATGTATTGCTACCATGACATTATGAGTGTCAAAATCCTAGCTAGGCTTTGACAGTACTACTGGCTTAAGAAAGTTAGATAGTTGGCTAGAATATTAATGTTGCTTGCATTACAAGTATGTCATGTTCAATCTCCCTTTTCCTTTAATTTCTACAAGTACTATGTTTAGATTTTGCAGTGGTACTATCATATATAGAGAAGTACAACTGCACAATTACATGCGCTTAAGGGTTAGAAACATCCAACGTAACTGTTCGTTTGATAGAAATGGTCTAGGTGCAGCTTATTTTCCGATTAGAAAAAACTTGTTGGGTTAATATCCGTAATTTCACCCAAGTTTAATGAGAGTCTGAGAGACATTGCACCAACTATGTACTACCATGTACAAAAATATAATTGCTGACGATAATTTTAACAACTCTAAAATTAGGTAAAAAATAAGTTTACATCAAACTCACCATATACATTGGTACCCAGGCCATTTAAAGATATACATACTACTGGGAAGTGGGAATACAAAATACTAATTTGATCTCGTTAGTAGAATAGTAGGTTTGTAATAATTCATATAAACCAAATAAATTTTTATTTAATCGGCGGTTTACGATATTTCTACTAGGAGCGGAGGCATTCGAATATCGTAACATGTATGTGGCGAAAGAGTGGATTACACGACCTTATACGAATTATGTGTACATCAATGGCTAGCTGGAAAAATTGATTTTTAACATGCATATAGGTATTATTACCATTTCAACAAAGATAAAGCATTCCATTCGGTATCGATAACTAGCTAAAATTATTTTTCTTGTTGCACTACTATTTTATTATTATATCCTATGTATAAGGGTTAGAAGGATGTTATTCAAATACTACTAAAGGTCAAAAGATCGATTTTTAATAGTTACATAATATTATATACTAATTATTTATAAATTATAATTATTATTAAGATTCGTAACCACTATAAATTTTCTTAAACCGCTTCAAATTATAATTCAAACTCTATTAGATATCTTAGTAATATATAATTTGAACTTAAAGAGCTATTTTGGAGTTAAATTAAAAAAAAAATTCGTAATTATTGTGCTACTTACACGATAGACATTGTTTGAGCTATATTTTGAGTTTTAGAAGTCAGAATTGGACGATTTTACAGCTCACACGAAACTTATAAATTTATCTTTAATTATGAGATAGTACAACATCTAAAATCCAATTGGAGAAGTCCGTAATCTATACAAAAAAGACAGTTATGATTTTTTATTGAAGAATTCTATTCTGTTTAGAAAACCTTTTTATAATTAATTTAAAACATTAAAATACTTTTATATTATATTTATACAGAGACATATCATATATCAGACATTATTATGCATTATTATTTGATTAGAGTAGAGATATTATTAAGATTTTACATATAGAGAGATGTAGGAAGGCCGTGATTTTTCCTTGTGAGAGGGAGGATTAAAGTTTTTCTTATCCAAATCTTTTCTATAAAAATAATTAATATATTATATAAGATATTATGGTAACTTCATACGGAGAACCAGTTACACTTACATGATAAATTATTATATCGAGAACTCAAAAATCTTATTAATTCATTGGTTTAGATCGAATCAAAGAAATTAGATTTTTTTTGTTACTATATAATATATAATACTATATCAAAAACACGTTATCACATATTTTGAATCATGCTATTTGATAAATAAACTAAATCAAATTAACATTAAAATAATATAAATTAATAAATATTAATATATTTTTTAAATTTAATCAATTTATATATGAAAAAATTATATTGAATTAATTTTTAATAACTCAGGGATACTGTTAACTATTTTTATAAATAAAAGTCATTTATATTTCTAAAAGAATGTTATTACACATGTTAAATTGTTATAACACACATTAAATTATTAATATAGAGTGATATGTTTGGTTCAATAAAAAACATGTCATACATTAAAATGAAAACGTGGGATGTAAAAATTAGCATGATGGTAATTATTATGTATCGTTTTATTTTTTAATATTAACTTTAAGTTTAAATCTCATTAGCAATATAGTATTATTTATTGATGTAAGGTTTAAATTATATATATATATTATAATTATTTATAAATTACAATTAATACTATACTACTGAAAATCTAATAACATAAAAAAATTTATTCAAACGAATAATTATATTATCATATTATTAACAAATATATATGTATTATATCTCATATATCATAACACATATTAAATTTGATATAAAATAAACGTAATAAAGTTTTTATCAAAAATATATTTAAATCTAATATGTATAATCTTAAATATATGTTTGATATATTAAAAAATCATGTTCATAATATTTTAAATCATAAAATTTTACATATTTATATATTAATAATATAAATTTATATTTTGTACGATGTGCATATTTATTTTTAATATTTTAATATTTTCTTATTTATATTTAATTCTGTTAATATAAAAATATATAATTTAAATAAGTTAAAAAACTAATATAATTATAATATATTAAGGCTTTTAAAAATTATAAAATATTAGTAATTTTAAAATAAATAATTTAATTAGCAAAACAAAGTACGTGTTAAAATCTAGTATATATAATAATAAGATTACTAATAATGTAGAGGTGCATAAGTTGACAGAATCATACTTGCTTATATACATATGGAGTAATACTAGAGAACCAAACAAATTTTTCAAAATAATGTGTCATGATTCATATAATAAGATATATTGATATATAGTTTTAATTGATACTACTGATTTGAATGTACATGAATGCATCTCATTATTTATTTTCACAATCAACAAGAACCAGACATGTGATATTTGAGAAATTTTTTGGAAAATTTATTTGGTTCCTAACGTTACTCATGTATACATATCGATTACAATAGTGATATTAAATTTCATGCATATTATATGCCTATATTAATTATGCCTACATAAATTCTTCTCGTTCATAAATATGAGCAGAAGACTTAACTTTTATAATATAACATGATGATGAAATGGCAAATAATTTAAGGAGATCGTTGTAGGTGAAACGTTTTTATAATTATGTTATAATAATTTATTCATTTGTAGACTTTGCCCCTTATCAATATGCATGGAAATCAATCTACACACGTAAGGTGGCTTTCGATTATTATACGTCTATAACTATATTTTCTATAGCTGGTAGATTCCTATTCTTTTTTGTATATATATACATTACATGAACATGACACATTGTAAGGGGAGGATGAAGTAGAGAAGGTTTTGAAGAAACGAGTGCCAACTTGTTTATTAGTAAATGGAGAAGAGAAGCAGCACAAAATGCATTGATTTGAATTGGTTGAGTGGCATTTCTTTTCATTCCTCTGTCTCACTTTGCATGATTTACTTTTCTCAAATTTATACTATTAGTGTTTCAAACCTACTGCTTGAATCATAAGAATTATAGTATATATTTAAAGATCATGATAACAAGTTCTTCTTCTTCAAGATCTTCAAACTACAGCCGTGCATTTGATCTTCCTCAGGATCGTATTCATCTTGATGATCATAGTTTTCGACACAATGGAGGAGGAGCAATGCTACCAATTTTCCTTAATGACATTCGTCGTAATGCTGCTGCTCAACGACATGTTGTTCTTGATGATGGTGATGATTTAGTAGAAGTTACATTAGAGCTTGAGCAAGAAAATAACTCTCTTGTCCTCTGTAGTATTGCTACTCCTCCTAGTATTAAGTGTGACAGTAATTGTTCTGTAGCTTCAACTTCTCCTAATATTGTTGCCCCTGGACGGAGCATTTCTGTTAGTTCTAGAATTGGAAGGAAATTTCAGTGGCTGAGAACGCTGTCGGGTTCATCTGCAGAGATTAATCATCTGGATTTAAGCACGCGAGATGCAATGAAACTAAAAGCTAAGCTGGTTAGAACGAAATCAAGTGCTCAACGAGCACTTGGAGGCCTACGATTTATTAATAAAACCACAGGTGATTCATCTCAGCCGGATGAGCAGTGGAAAAAAGTGGAGTCCCGATTCGATTCCCTTGCCAAAGATGGAATTCTTTCAAGACATGACTTTGCTGATTGCATTGGTATTTCCAAACACATAAACATACATATACTAGTTTCTTCCGTGTACATTTTTTTTTTGTTTGTTTTGATTTATCAAGTGATTAATCATTGACGTTTAATTATATGATAGGGATGGCAGACTCGAAGGAGTTTGCATTGGGGGTGTTTGATGTACTGGAAAGACGACGTCGCCATCAGAATAAGAAGATAGGACATATAACCAAAGCTGAGCTTCACGATTTTTGGTTGCAGATTACAGACCAAAGTTTTGACGCCCGTCTTCAAATTTTCTTTGACATGTAATTTATGTTCCGTATACAACAATTCAAAACCTTTTAATTTTAAATATGCATCTTCAGCTAAAAGAGAAGGTTCAAACAATATTGATTATTGTGTTTTTCTATATTTGTTCTCAGGGCGGACAGCAATGAAGATGGAAGAGTCACAAGAAATGAAGTGCGGGAGGTAAGAATGTTCTTAACTACCTTACATCTACCAGAATGTTTAATCACTTTGTTCTTATTGTAAACTTGGTCAAACAATGTATGTTCTACCTTACATTCTGTTGCTCTAGATCAATTCATTAGTTCAACTTCTTTCTTCACAAAGAAGATTGTTTTTTCTTTTCCCCTTCCAGTTACTGTCTGCAATATCTCTTTTTTCGACATCTTGCAGATTGTCTAAACTGCTTCCAGTCATAAATTTTGTGCACTTTATTTTGTATGGAATAAAAAGAGTAACTCTTCAATACGTAACAACCTCAATCCAGTGACAAGCTAACGGATTGTGTGAAGTATGTCATTCTGGCAGTCGATATTATCTAACACATGGTTGACTGGCTGTGTCCCTGCATCCAACTAAAACATATATGGTTCAAACACGTATGTGTTGACAATTACACAATTATAAGGCATCAGATAGAGCGAAGTTGATTGAAGCAACAGTATTAATTATTATGTACCATAATATTTGTTTTCTTCATCACAGCTCATTATGCTTAGTGCATCAGCAAATAAGCTATCCAAACTAAAAGAGCGGGCAGAAGAGTACGCTGCATTGATCATGGAAGAATTAGACCCTGAAAATCTTGGGTACATTGAGGTAACTGGTATTCTAGACAATAAACAATCTCATTTTCAGTCTTCTCGTTACATAATCTTTCTCTTCTCAAGAATGTCTTACGTAAGTAAGATTGTATATCGATGTTAAACATCATTAATCATCTTTCTACAAAATTAAAGCAACCGCTAATGCACCATTAATTATTTTACCTCCTCAAGATTTCGGGTTCTATGATGTCATACTATAATCCCGACTTTTCGGACTACTATCGTTAGTCAAATATTCAAATAAAACTAAATCCCAAAAATAAAATCTCAAAAACTCGTAAGAACTCTAAAAATTCAGGAACAAAGTCAAATAATTTCGGTCAAATATAACATTAAATTGGAGACGCAGCTCCTCAAATTCAAACTAACTAAAATTCATAATATTATTAAAAAGTTCTAATCCAAATCCAATGCAAGTCCATTCACTAAGTACTTGAAAATTTATAAGTAATGAGTTACACAGTCCAGTAAGAAAACAATTCGAACTAACTAGTGGATCAAGTAAGTTTACAAAATTTCATAATTTTCAGAGTTCAAAGATTATAATTTCGTAATTCAAATTTCAGTACGTATGAATTAATTCTACAGTTCGCTAAGATCACAAATACCCAATGACACAGTATCATAGGTTCATAGTTGTCAATAATGCGCCTCCTACTAAGGTATCATAAATTGTGCAAAGCACGCCCTAGTAAGGTATAGGTTAGTTCCGGAACTATACGCAATTATTAACGAGTTCAGAATGAGAACTGAGAATTTCTTATATCTAAAATAAGATTCTTGATCCAAATTTCATAACAAAATATTATAAATATAAAACATTTAGAATAATGCAGAAAGTACGAAAATTAAACTTACCTTATATTTGATGATCAACACTCATACAATACAATTTATGCCTAAACAAAATAATAAATTAGTCACGGCATGATCACTTACGATCTCACAGAAGTTAAAAAAATTAGGCATAACCCCGATCCCAATTCTGTAGCATACAGTACATATATTAAACTAGTAAATAGTTGTACACCCCATTTCAATGACGTGGCCTATTATTTCAGAAAAATTCATAAAAACAATGTAACACATATATACATATTGCATGAATCGTGAATAGCCAAGTTAACATTTGTTTTATAAAATTATTGATAACATAATTTTAAGATTAAATCTAACAGAATACAATACAAAATAGTATTATCTTTATATAAAACTTGACATTAACATATTTTATAAATTGTATAATAAAATCATAAAAAATAGTCAATCATCACATAATAAATGTAAGCACATAAAAATATTTTTATTAATATAAACTCATGCATAAATCTTTAAACTTATAATAAGATAAAACACATATATTATCAAAGTAAAGACATAAAAACAAATTAGTACATGCTAGCATGCAAATTCATTTGAGTTACTATCAAAGACAAGTTAGTTTACCTTTTAGCACTTTTTTTTTCTCTGAACCTATTTATAATACATTTTTATATGTATATAACAATATATATCCAGTTGTTTCCGTATGATAGAAATTGATGTTACCTTAAATTACTCCATACATATCTTATCTAAAAACAAACTTATGCTAAGAATAATCTTAAAATTTTGAAATCATAACCTGAAAAAATAATCAACACTTTTTATTTTAAACAACTAATAAAATATATTTAATATTTACTATATAAAAAATACATTATTTATATATAAAAAATGTCGGGTATTACACAAACAATCATACCATCTCCAAACCAGATTTTGAGAAGGAATAATTATATTCCAACATCTATACTGCTAAAGTATAACTACCAACTTCCATTTACATTTACATCTACATCTATATTTATTTCTCTAGCTATAATATCTTTCTACATGAGATAGGTTGGAATACTTCAGTAGCAGCCCTTAGATCATCTTGTTTTGTTTAATAAGTGATACCAAATCAAATGCTAGAGTCAACGTTAATAAATAAGACAAGTTATCAACATGTTGGCCTTAGCCTTTTGGGTGACAACAGATAGCTGCTGTTATCAATTATCATATACGAATTGTTTGTTATTGCTTGACCTTACGATTAATAAATATCCTGATCTCAGAATGACAGTTGTTTCTCTACTACCTTGATGTAGTAGGCAAAAATAATAAAAATAATACCTGATGAAGAGATGCCTAATACGTATTTTTAAAAAATGAATATTTTATTTGTCAAGATGAAATGTGCCTGCGTCATACTCTAACATGTCCTTCATTCAGTTATGGCAGCTGGAAGCACTGCTGCTTCAAAGGGAAAACTATATGAACTATAGCAGACCTCTGAGTACAGCCAGTGTAGGATGGAGTCAAAACTTAAATGTTTACAGGGCCGGTGTGGTGTGTCGACTGAGATTTAAACTCAAGTGCCTGGCATTAGAGAACTGGCAGAGGGGTTGGATCTTGTTGCTATGGCTGTCAGCCATGGCTGGACTCTTTGTTTGGAAATTCATCCAGTATAAGGAAAAGGCTGCATTTCAAGTCATGGGCTATTGCTTGACAACTGCCAAAGGGGCAGCAGAAACTCTGAAGCTTAACATGGCACTTATTCTTTTACCGATTTGTAGAAATATACTGACATTTCTACGGTCTACGAGAGCTAGACTTTTCATCCCTTTCAATGACAACATTAATTTTCACAAGGTAAGAGAGCAACTAATGTAAATGTGACTGCTGTTTCGACTGAAGTTTAGTTATTCAGATTCCTTCACTGTGCGGAAGATATAATATGTCAATCCCAATCCATAGTACATGTCATGAAGATGCATGGTTTGCTATTACAAATGCACCACAACTAATTTGATATAATCAGGGATAAGCCCATTACAATCCAATTAATTAGTAATAGTCATATGTGGAACCAGAAGTTTTATAGAAACTGCAGAGATAAACATTTATAATAAACAGTGTCATATTTTTTAGGTTTGTACCTGATACTTAAAAACTTCCCAATTTTCAGATAATTGCTTATGCTATAGGGATTGGAGTACTGATCCATGCAGGCAACCACATGGCTTGTGATTTTCCTCGTCTGATCAAATCCTCGCCTGAAAAATTTGCCCTCATAGGCACAGATTTCAATAACGAAAAGCCCAGCTACAAATACCTTTTGACGGGGGTTGAAGGAATTACTGGGATTGCTATGGTTATATCATTAATTGTTGCATTCACACTAGCAACCCCACACTTTCGGAAAAATGTTTTGAAGCTGCCAGGGCCTTTTAATCGATTGACTGGATTTAATGCATTCTGGTTCTCCCATCACCTTACTGCTCTCGTCTACATCTTGCTACTAGTACATGGAAACTTCTTGTTCTTGGTCCACAATTGGTACCAGAAAACAGTAAGAACTTCTACATCACTCCATTTCTATCTCATTCTAGTCTTTTGATAAATTTCTTCCAATCAAATTCAAAACTATATATGCATTTCAATTGTTGAACTACAAAGTATCAAAAAGTTCATACTATGTACATTGTTAGTGAAATCGATCATCATCCCATCAATAAATACTGAACATTTGGAGTACTTGATAAGTTATAATTTTTACAAGAAAGTCATAGTTTTTCAAATGCATCTGGAAAAATGATCAAGGAGCATATATATCTGATACAGCATATAATAGTAGTCTGTTTAAACTACTGAAAGCATTATGCTGGCATCACAGACATGGATGTACATCTCTGTTCCCCTATTGCTTTATGTGGCAGAGCGTTGTCTGAGAGCATTTCGATCAAAATATCATTCTGTTAAGCTCTTAAAGGTAATTTATTACTAACCACGCCTGACTTTACATTAATTTAATTATAGTGGGGCGATTATTGGATCATTTATATTTCTTTTAGGTTTCAGTTCTACCAGGGGATGTCTTCAACATAATTATGTCAAAACCAAGTGGATTCAGGTACAAAAGTGGGCAGTACATATTTCTTCAATGCCCATCAATATCTCCTTTTGAATGGTAAGTTTCTCTTTTCCATCTGATGAGCAATTTCCAGTTTTAAAGTAGCACTCTTTTGAGAAGTAAAATATCTTTCTAAACAACCATTCAGGCATCCATTTTCTATTACTTCAGCACCAGGAGATGACTACCTCAGTATTTACATTCGGACAGTAGGAGATTGGACGCAAGAGCTAAAACGAATATTCACAGAAAACAACTGCTCGTCATGTGTCATTGGCCGAGCAAAGTTTGGACAACATCATGTGGATCAAACAGGGTAAATAACTAAATATATCATCTTTATTAAGATATTGTGATCTAAAAGGTAATTGATCGCTTGGTAGGTTCATAACGTTCCCATCTCAGTGTATGCAGTGTGTTTGACAGGATTCCGGTCAACTCATTATTGTTTTATGTCGAGTCAGATGCTTTAGCAATTATTACTGAAACAACACACTTCATACACTGGGAAATCTAATCAAATATATGCCATATACTGCAGGTTACCCAAATTGTTTGTGGATGGACCTTATGGTGCTCCAGCCCAAGATTACCAAAACTATGACATCTTACTTCTTGTTGGACTTGGAATTGGAGCAACTCCGTTTATAAGCATCCTCAGAGATCTAATTAACAATACAAGAACATTAGAAGATCAAACGGTGAGTACGATCAATTTAGATGTGACATTGTTTTCCTATTTTATTGCCGTACTTGTTCTTTATTCTCATTCAGTTGATACTTGTTGCACTGCTGCTGGCTTAGGATTCAAACACTGAAAACAGCAAGTCAGAAGATAGTGTTACTAGCTTTGCCTCTTCAAGCATGACACCAAATGAAAAAAAGAAATCACAGAGGACTAGAAGTGCGCATTTCTATTGGGTCACCAGAGAACCTGGCTCCTTCGAATGGTTTGAAGGAGTAATGAATGAAGTAGCAGAGATGGACTATAAGGTAAGAGAATTGGGAATGAAAGCTTTGCCTCCTCAAAATGGGTTCCGAACCATGGCGAGATTATAAATAAACACTAGATAGCTCATCTCAAGAATTTTCATAATGAGAGCCCTATTCAGGTGGCTAATAATTACTTTTGACAGGGCCATATTGAGCTGCACAATTATCTTACTAGTGTTTATGAAGAGGGTGATGCAAGGTCCACCCTAATAACAATGGTTCAAGCTCTTAATCATGCCAAACATGGTATTGATATCCTCTCTGGAACCAGAGTAAGTGACATTACACTTGTCGTTATCTTATCAATTCAAATTACTCCCCAGCACACTTTTCTATTTACTACTGATGCAGATAAACCTTACAAGGAGATTGGCCCTCTTTTTTTTTTGCATTTAATGATGCAATTAACACAAGCAATCAATTTGCAGGTAAGGACACATTTTGCGAGGCCAAATTGGAAAGAAGAGTTCACAAAAATAGCTTTGAAGCATCCTTTCGCCACAGTAGGTAAGGGATTATGTTCACATTAACTAGACTATATGGCCTCGAGTGAAGTGAAAACTCCACAAAAATAAGAACACATAGCCATTTCACAGGCTTACTTTTAGTTTATACAACAGTGCGATTTCCTTTGATGAGAAAAAAAGAAGCAAACTTACAATATTAAATCATGTAAAGATTAAGAAATGCTGATTAGAAAAGCATTGTGCTTTGCAGGTGTGTTTTACTGCGGAATGCCTATGCTAGCTAAAGAGCTGAAGAAGTTGTCACATGAGTTAACTCACAAGACGTCAACACGATTTGAGTTCCACAAAGAATACTTTTAAAGAAGATTATTTGCCATCAACTCCCCAAGTGTTTTTTCCTAATTGTGAAGAGATAATATGTTCAAATGAACCAGAAGAATACATGTATACAGTAGGAACCCAAAGAATGTATACACGGTAAATGTACTGATGCAATCATTAGATTAGAAAATTTAAAGGAGTTCAGAAAGATATCATCTATTATCTATACTTCGACAGTAATAGTACCATGAATAACTATAGTAAAACAGACATTGATGCAGAGTGCACACTGAGCATGGAATATTTTATATCTTTAAAATTCAATTATTTGACATTATTCAGTGTGTTATTCTTTATGTAATTTGCTTAAGCGCTTAACTGGGCGACTAGACAAATAAAGATTACAAGGCAAATCTTGTCAAAAAAACAAAAAAAAGATTACAAGGCAAATGAGAGTTGAACGACAGAGGATACGAATATAGTTGACGTTATAATCAATATAAGAAAATAATATAACTATAAAAACAATATTTTACAAATCAAAATTACAGATAAATTTATATATTCAATTACTAAAAGGATCACCAGATATGACTAAAAAACGCATTAAATAGAAAATTGACTTTTAATAACTCTTTTTAAAAATAAAAAAACAACTAATTTTACTAAGAAAAACAAAAGAAAAAGAGGTAAAAATTCCTGGACCTCCAGGAAGCTACAAGAATAAGGTGTCTGGGGTCAGCAAATCATCCACGCCAGTAAACCCACAATTTCTCTTATCCCCTTGTTCCTCAATTCAACCATTTCATACACATTTTATCATCACAACACATACTTACATAAAATTATAATGGCTTCTGCTACTGCTGCTTCAGCATCTGTATCTATATACAAACACACTCTTCTTGCTTCTCATTCCCCTAAACAACATTCTTCTCATTTTCTTACCAAATCATCTTCTTCACAGTCTCAAATTTATGGTCTCAAAATCTCACTTTCCTCTGCTCCCTCCACCCCTTGTTTTTCAACCAATATTTGTCCCATTTCTGCAAAGGTACATTTTTTATTATCAAGAATTTAGTTTTTAAAGCTACCCTTTTTATATTTTGAGGATTTACTATGTGGGTCACCATTTTTACTGGTTATGTTTTTGTTTTCAAGGTGAATAAAGGGACAGTTCCTCCAGCATTTACATTGAAAGATCAAGATGGCAAAAATGTTAGTCTTTCTAAATTTAAAGGCAAGCCTGTTGTTGTTTATTTCTACCCTGCTGATGAAACCCCTGGCTGCACCAAACAGGTCCTTTCTTTTTTCTTGTCCCTACATGTTGAAATCATGTTTGTTTATATCATTGTCTTGTAATTTTATTTGAATTGTTTATGCAATATTATAATATTAAGTTGATGTAGACTTATTTTATATTTATTTTTTGGTTGTTTACATAGTCCTTTTAAGTTCAGGGGAAGGGGGGGAGTGAGGATTCAAATCTATGGCCTTTTTATGGGGTAACTGGTGGGGATGAGTTTTTATCGCAGTGCTATCCCTGAATGTCGACTTAAATTTATTTTCAAAATCACATCTTTGAAAAGTACTAATTTTAAGATAGTTCTGGCTGTCCAGGATACATGTTACTGTGTTTGGACAAGTTGAAATGGATACAAGTGTTAGAAATTGTCACAAAGTGAGTTTTTTTCTTCATTTATAAAAAGATAGCAAGAAGTGGATCGAGGGAATTTCATAGGGTGATAAATATATGTTACTATGCTGTTAACCCATCGAAATTGTCATTCTTTTCCTCGTGCAATACAGTCTCGTCTCAGCACCAGTTACTTTGGAACTGGATAGTATATATTTTTTGGGCTAGCTGCAAATAATAATAATAACCATGAATGAGGAGTATGAGCAGCATGTTGTGAATATTGGTTACTGCTAGTAATATTCATTTGTAATAATAAAAATTATGCTAATAAATTTTTTTGTACGCTTCGCAGGCATGTGCTTTCAGAGATTCTTATGAGAAATTTAAGAAAGCGGGCGCTGAGGTTGTTGGGATCAGTGGTGATGATGCATCTTCACATAAGGTAATGCAAAAATGGAGTTTGTTAGTTCCTTTCTTCACCTTGAAGTGTCTCACTTGCAACATTGCAAAACTATAATAGTTAGTGTTTAATTCTAAAATGATAATAGTTTTCTGCAACCTCGGAATTTTTTTGACACTGTTTTAAAAAAGTTAGAGCTAGTCTAGCTTACCTCCATAGTGTAGTAAGATTGTTGCATGTGTTCAAATGCTTCCGTGTTAGACATTTTGATCCAAGCAACTATGTTGTCCTTTTTGAAATGGGTGACATCACTATATGCTTACATATCAGGGTAGAACATCCAATAGTCATGTAAGCTATAGCTCTTTTAAATTGAACAAGCTCTGAAATTTTATTTAGGGATTGTTCTTTTTTTCGTTGAAATGAATGGAAATTAAGAATGGCTTTTTTTCGTTGAAGTGATATATTTTGACACTTTAGTGGCTTAAATGAGTCGTCGTAGAGATTGGGTAGCTATTTGATATTTTTTTATGAGATGGGTGACCAGTTTGATATAAAACCCAATTAAGAATTTGGTTTATATACAAGCTGATTGCTGATCTCAATCTGAGACTAATGTCCTTAATAGTCTCCTAGGTTATCAGATTTAGGAGCATTATGAACCTTTAAAATCTGTAATTTGATGTTTTGTCAATTGTGGCAATGCATCTTGCATCAGTTCATTTTAAAATGCATTGTATTGGTGTGCCCTATACACCAATAGAGCACAAGACTGCGAGCAGTTCTCAATTTTTTATACTATTATTTTTCCCTTTCAAAGAGAATTGAGGTCCAACTCTCCTTGCAACTGAACCAGAATATTTTCTTTGTTAGGGCTTGCAGTAAATAACCTTACATTTAGTTATGGTGCCTTTTGGGGAAGGGAGTGGGGTTTATGCGGTCACTGCACGTCCCCTGGGTTTATACATTTTCCATCAGAGTTATTATAGGGATAATTTTACACTTCACACAATGTTTCACTGTTTCAAATTGGTGTAGGCATTTGCAAAGAAATACAAACTTCCATTCACATTGCTGAGTGATGAGGGTAACAAGGTCAGAAAAGATTGGGGTGTGCCATCTGATCTGTTTGGTACATTGCCTGGACGACAGACATATGTCCTTGACAAAACTGGAAAGGTTCAACTCATCTACAATAATCAGTTTCAACCTGAAAAGCATATCGATGAGACTTTGAAGCTGCTTCAAAGCCTTTGAGCCTTTCTTATCAACAGAACTCATGTTGATCTGGTTTTCCTCTGCCGTTCCTAGTTAAATTTGATTTTGTAATCTTAGAATATTACTTATTCTTGTACTATATATATCTCCCCATTGGTATAATGGTATGTATACTCTATTATAAATATATATCTGGTATTCAAAATGCAGTTACAAATATGATGTAATGCTTGTACACGGGTATAACTTTCTTCTTCATAGTTCCTGAATTCGGCCATGAACGACATTACAATTTGCAGTGGAGCCAAAATTATCTAGGTGAGGCTGAATCAAGAGTCTGAATACTCGGAAACTTATTCAGTAAGCACTTGGACTTAATTATATAAAAACAAATTTATAATAACAAAAATGAATAGATTTATAGCACATCCTCGGCCATGAACGACATTACAGTTTGTAGTGGAGCCAAAATTTATCTAGGTGAGACTGAATCCAGAGTCTGAATACTCGGAAACTTATTTAGTAAATAAGTACTTAAATAAAAAACAAGTTTATAATTAAACAAAAATAAATAGTTCTATAGCACATCCCAGTTGATTTTCATGCTTTGTCTTCCTTGTGCTGTTCATAATCGCGGCTGTTATATGCACTAAATGCTTCAGACAGCCAGTTCTTCTTTCTCCATGAGCTCCATCCCATCTCTTCACATATTTCATCACTGTGGTTAATACTGAATGTAGAAATGCAGTTCCTCTTGTAAAATCGTGTTGTGTTCCTCATAATTTCCCTCTCTGTAGTCGTTTGTTCAAGCATCTTCTCAATGCTAGGCAGCTTGAATTGACCACCAAGAAGTCGAGCCAGCCATATGCACCTGATCTCTGCAGTATGCAGGTTCGAAACACTTTCCACATAACCCACAAATGCCATGTTTGGAATGAAAGGATGAACTGTACCCCTGTTACGTAAAAATAGATCATTTTAGAGTAGGTCATGGACGAAACTTAATTATGATTGGGAAAATTTTAAAGCCTTCATGTGGAAACTTTTTCATACCTGTACAATGGCATGGCACCAGAAGGAGATTCCAATAAACTACGGAAGGGATCTGGTAATATATCTTTAACCTTTTTCTTGCCATCGAAACCAGTAGAAAGAAGCACTACATCAGCTTCTAACTTAGTATTATCTTCGAATTCAACTCCTCCTTCCCAAAACCACCATCTGGATGCTCTTTTAAACATGATCTTTCCCTTGTCAGCCTCGGTGAAGAAAGTCTCTGGTAAGATGGCCATCTGACAGGATGCATAATCTTCCTCAAACGGGTGATCTGGTTTCAAGCCATACTTCTGCAGTGGGAGCTTCCATGCTAAGTAGGATTCGATGAACTTAGAAATCCCTCGCCTCTGTAAGATATCAATCATGTTCTTCTTAATGAGCCCCAATTCATTTCTTTTCAAGGTTAGTTGAAATTAATGATAGTTAACTAAAAATGAGAAGGTATAAGAAAAGTTTACCACTGGAGATGAAAAATGGCAAAGGATGGTCCTGAGGAGGCCTTGATTAGGCCTTTGATGGAGGAACTGAGAAAATCTAGTTGAATAGAACCAGTAAAATGGTAAACCCCAGACTGAGTAATGTGGAACTGTCCAGTGCAATGTCCTTATTATCATTGTGCACGCTTGACCTTCTGGACCTTTTTTAATCAAATGTAGAATAAAGGTCAGCATACATATATGTATTTCATTTTGTTAGAATATAAGCTATAGCATTCCAGGACCCATATAGCATTAGTAAATTTTATTTGTATTTTAATAATTTTTATGTTTTTAGATCATGTACTACTGTATTTTTTTAGTTTTAAATTTTGTTTCTCTCTATGTATAAATATATTCCGTTTCTGTGGGGCTTAGAAAGTATTATAGACTACAGAAGAGACAACAATTGAAGGATGTTGACATCCCTTGCTTCACTGCAATTAATTTAACGTATTGTACAAATATAAGAAACTAATCAAGTCAAGTCAATAATTGAATCAAGTACTAATTCAATTTTCAAATAGCAATGTACTCTTAACCCCCAGACAATTGACCTTTTAGATCTGTTTCTGACACATGCCTTTTCTTCTCTGTCAATAAATCTTTCCAAATTATTCTCATAACCAAATCATGCAATCATCATTGCATGTCTGCTTGACTATATATGTGCACATTACAGAGACATACAATGTAACTAATTAACTATATATGTACCTTGATTTGCTTCAGCACATTCAACTGCCAAGTCAATGGCAGATTTCTTGTACCCAACAACAGCAACCTTCTTGTCTTTGAGGAGTTCAACAGTGGCCTCTTGATCGAGTTTGCTGTAATCAATGGAATGCATCACCTTTCCTTTAAATACTTCCGGCCCTTTGTTTCGAGGAAAAACTGGTACTTTTGGTTCGTCGCCATATTTTCCGGTGCACACCACCAGGAACTCAAAGGCATACCACTGCTCACAGAATTGTAACAAAATATAAACTTAGTCAGGATATACTCGTATGGTTACATCTATAATCAGTTGCAATAGCAAAAAGATATATACAGTTATTTAGATATATGGTCCTAAATTATTTAGCTGTATGTTTAATGGTAAGCATGCATGCATGCATCCTACCTATTGGTCATCTTTTTTTCCTCTTGTTAATTAAATAGATTGTGAGGATTCAGAGTGTTAGTTGAGGCATGTAGGTGTGCACATATACTAGTTAAATTTTTACAGTTGATCTTTACTAATATACCTCGACAATCTCTGATTGGTTAATCTGGACAGCAACCTCCCATACAGGTTCACCTGTACCAATAAAACTTCCAACTTCTCCGGTGGTTTCACGATCACCAACAAACCTGATCTCCACCACCTTGGAGTTAAATTTCACAAACTTTAGTAAATCAAAGTTGGTAGCATAAGAATATAGATAATCCAGCACTTCCTGGTATGACGGAAAGCTGGAATTATCCCTATTAGTCCAAGGGAAATCAGAGAATTCGTAATCGCAACGTGGAGTTTGTAGCTTTGTAGTGCGAAATGAGCAATGTTTCCACACTCCTCCAAGGGAGTTTGAGGACTCGAAAACCATAGGCTGGTGTTGGGAGAGCTGTTTAGCGGCAGCTATTCCGCTAATGCCAGCTCCTATAATGCCAATCTTGGACAAGGTAGCCATCAGGTGATCGAGTGTGTGTTTATGTATGTGTACGTTTAGAGAATTTAACTCAAAGAAGAGACGATACTTATTAGATATAGAAATGGTTGTTTTTGAAATGGAAAGGGAAGAGCTCTATTTATAGGATTTTGCATGGAGGATAAAGGGTCATGGTCATGTTACGAGCACGTGATATAGCTTTATGTTAAATTCGTTTATATTACAGACACTGAACCTAATCAACGTCTCGAATGGAGGAAGCTTTATTATTATGAACTGATATTAAAATATTTGTTTCATTTTTCTTTTCAATTTTTAATATAATTTTTCCTTATATTTTTAATGTTTCATTTACTTGCATATATAAACTTTATATCCTTTTATTTAGAAAAAAATAAACATTATATTCGTTTCTACTCCCTCTTGTTTTTAATTTCCAGTTATAATGGTAAATAAGGTTTGTTGAATAATAATATTATGTAGGGCTGGGAAAAATATATTCCCCCTTCAATAATATATTGTGTGGTGTTATCGATTTTGATAAAATTTTATATGCCCCAATGGCTTGAAATTTTGAATCAACTTAATTTACTAATGATTAAAAAATGATTAAAAAGAGATAAATTGATAATATATATATATATGAAAAAAATATATGAAAAACTTAAATGAATTACAGAACATATGCATTATATTACTTATAATATATTACGAAATTGTTACAAATATGCAAGACATATATAAATTACTGCATGTACTCCACAGAACAAACACCAATAAATAAATAAATATATATATATATATATATATATATATATATAAATAGATAAGCAATATAAAAGTAAAGCACTAAATAAAAAACTCAATTAGATGACCGAAATACACTTATTTATATATTTATATAATATTTTATTCACCAACAGGCTCGGTTGTAAAAGAGTGCGATTAATCGGATTAATTGCCGATTAATCGTTGTTCAGTGACTTTCGAACTGATTTTATACTAATCGGTTAAAAAAATATTTTTTTGTAAAAATCAGTCAAAAAATCGAATATATCGATCAAAAATCGGATTAATCGGTCAAAAGTCAGACTAATCGGTCAAAAATCAGAATTAATCGGTCAAAATTTAGAAAAAATATATATATTTAAATTATTTTATAATAAATTCAATTATTTAACTTGTAAGTTTATTTTCTCTTATTTTAAAATTTTATTATATAGTTACTTAAATATATATTGTGTATAAAAAATAATTATCTATATAAATAATATTAAATTGATCCCGATTAATCATTTCGATTAATTCCCGATTATCTGATTAATCCATGTTCAGTGCATTCACCGACTAATTCTGATTCCGCTTTTTATAACACTGCCAACACGACCATCGAAAAAAATGAAAAAATGAAATCGAAATTTACAAATCAAATATAAATCGAAGTTAGAAAAAAAATTATGGATCAAGCCTTCTCGAAAACTTTCTTAAAAATAAGAAAGAGGAACCTATTATATTATTGTGTTGTTGAATAAATATGTAAGTTATCAAAAAACATATATATCTTTTTTTTTGTCAGGGAAAAACATATATCTTTGATTTTAATTTAACCAAAACTCTAATTTAATTTTAATCCTACACAGAGGCACAACTAAACACCAATATATCTAATCATACGAACCGGGATTAGTTTTAGACTTACAATTAAAATAGCTTTGATGTAATGGAAGAGAAAGAGTATGGTGCATAAAAAAATTCTTGTAATAATTAATTAAGTTACAGTGTATAAGAGAACTTGTCAATATAGCTATGGATGAATGTTAATCAGGAGACCGAGTTATCAGGATTCGATTTCAATTAATTTTTAATATTTTTATAATTTATTATGAACATGAAATATAAATTATTATTTTTAAAATGGGTATTTCCATACTTTAAGAGAAATGTTAAAATAGAATATAACATTGTGATAAGTCGTCAATAATTATACATCTAAATTTAGTACGGTAAACTGTTATAATATTGAAGTTAGTTCGAGACTTCGAGTTAACAAATACCCATGGACTCCGGCCTATTCATAAAAGTTGGAGGTCAACTCTTGACAGAGACATATATCCTTGCCCAGTTGCCTTGGCATAACTTTCAGAGTTGTCCATTCTTTTTACAAGTTTATAGAGGATACCTTGATATTACTCCCTACATTAACTATTTTTTATTTTATATTATTTTCCTATCTCATTCATTAATATAATTTGTAAATAAAATTTCAGTATTAATATTTGAATTTTTTTATATGCATATTAAGTAACGTAATAAGTAATAATTAGGAGTAAAAATGGGAGAAAACTATACAATTTATTTTTTTTAATATACGTGAAAACTAAAAGAAACTAAAAGGATGGAAGGAAGAATATTTAAAGTAAAAGTTAATGTAAGATTTTAATATATTTTCTACAATTAATAAGTTATATATTAGTTTCTACATTGAAATTTTTATAAATGCCAAAGTTTGAAATATTAAAATTAAAAAGTTAAATATTATATTTTCAAATTTCAATTTATGACCTTAATTGGGATCCCTAACACCAAATAGCACATCTCTTGCCTTTATTGTAAAAGATTATAACAAAAGAAAATATGAGTCTAAATCTTATTAATATAAATTTTAAAACATAAAATATATAATAAATTTTTTATCCATGACTAATTTAAACATTCTAAAAATACATTATATAACAAGAATTTATTGGTTGCCTAGTAGAATAGAATATATATAAATACCAAAATGCCGCGGTTTCATTTACCTGTTGAAAAAAGGTTGTTAAAAAAATTTCTATGCAGGCGAGTATCATCTTCTTTCTAACAATTTAATTTCATTGATCCGTGTATATATACATATATTTTATTCCCTCTTATTCCCTCAACTCACATGCAGCTAGCTACTCAACTCACAACTCTCTGGCTACCTTGTGGTCATGATTATTTATCAATTTCTAAAATTAAATAAATTTGATTATTAATATTTTTTTGATAATTTATTTATTATCAAATTATCAGAACATATTAATTTACGTGCATAGTTTGGGATTGCTGTTAACACAATAGCTGCTTATTTCTGAAAAGCGGGTACAAAATTATTTGATAAATTTTAAAAGCAGGTCCCTCGTGCTTTTGAAAAAAAAAAATATTTTTCAACTTTTGTAGAGAGTAACTACATTTTTCACTACCAACTCATCCCAAAAACATTATCTTTTTATATTATATCTTAAAATATAAACAAATAAAAAAAATTATCATCTGATTTTTTTTATAACGACACTTTTTCTATCAACTTTAATTATTATTTTCATTTTCGAGAGACCCTTTAAGCATTTAGGTGTCCCTTCAAATGGTATAAAAAATGTGTGTTTGGATTAATAGTTTAAAAACATGCATAATTCTCAATCACTTGGGTGTACGGACTCGTATGAACACAGTATATACAATATGTTTATATTTAAATAATTATTATGATAATATTTTTATTTGTTAAATAAAAAGAATTTATAATTAACCATATATATTAAACTAGTAGATACTGAACTTGCTTATAAACTAACCATATACTCCCTCCGTCCTTTTCATTTGTTATGATTTTAAAATGGAGTGTCTGACACGCATTTTAAGGTGGATTTTAAGGATAGTTTTATAACTTATTTTTGAAATTTTCCTCTTTTGTATAAAAATAGAACGATCCTATTTTTATACAAAAAAAAAAAAATTTAAAAATAAGTTATGGAACTATCCTTAAAATTTACTTTAAAATCCGTGTCAAAAGTGATAAGAATTGGAAAGGACGGAGCGAGTATAAAACATAGTTAATAATTTTGTATTAATAATGAACTTGTATAAAAATGTTGTGAAATTTGCCTAACCAAATATTGAAATGCGTACTTTCTAAAAAAAATGTAACAAAAATCGTATGTAGTGACCACTCCACAGTACCAAATGGAGGACTATTGTTTAGTTTATTTAAAAATGCACAAGTGCACATCAGTGTGTGGAAAGAAAACTGGACTCTATCAAAAATTTGTTAGTTTGTAAATTATTATAGTCCAGAAATAAAATTTGTTGGCTTATTTTTTTGTTTATTTTCTGTATGATAATTAATGTTATTATTTTTAATTTTCAGTTAAACTTTAATTAATTTAACCAATAAAAAATCAAAATGACAATTAATTTGGGATAAAGAAATATAACCTTATACCAAATTGTGATGATTCCAAATTTATTGTTTAATTAATCATTTGTATGATAAATAATATGTATTTATAATTAATTTGAAAAGTACAAAATATCAACTTAATTTGATTATAATGAAATATTCACTTTTAGTTTCTTGTTTTTAATTAAGATCTATACTTGAGGTAGTTTATAAATTTAAGTGTACCAAACTTCCTAATCTCGACTCCCAAAAAGCAAATCTTACGAACTGAGATCCCTAGTTTATACTCTCACCGTCTCTCATTTGATTATTAATATTTTCTAAATTATGTGTGTTATTATTTAAAAAATATTAAGAATTAAATGGGAAGCATACAACATATATATAACTACAATATATATACGAGCTTCCACCAACTAGATATTTTTTTATTATTATGTACATAAATAATTTAATATACTTCCATAAATTTCATGGCATTCACATTACAAGTTTAACAAATACGAGCTGAGGTCAACTATACATGAAGCATGCATATGCATGCTTTGGACTTGGCTAATTGAGGTCAATTATATTTAATTCTTGACTTTTTCTTATGCAGTTAAACAAATATTTGACTACATATTGAAGTTTGAAATTCAACGGCAATACGTGCTTATTGTTTTGCCAATTGGAGAAAGTTTAATATTCATTTTCTAGCCTTGAATTACTACCGAAGTACTCCTATAATATTAAACGTTCTTCTAGCATTTAGGAGTTAGGACTATGAATATTTCTCTATTTCTACTCAAAAAATTCTTCGATTCTCCACTCTGATGAACTCCGAGCTACGGACATTCTACCCTTCTAATAATATATATTCATTGGCTCATTGCATACGAAATTTGCGATTTTATTTTTGTTTTATCATTTAATCGTTATAATTTAAAAAAATAATTATTAATTTTTTATTTCTAATCATTGATTGAAGTTTAATATATGTAGTTGTAATTATAATAGCCGTTCCTCCAGACCCAGCTATAAATCGAGTCTATCACATGGCTGGGGTTTCAACTTTCAAGTCGATTTTTCAAAACTGTTCTGCATGTTTTTGAAAATTATTATGTGAAATTTAAAACTTTAGGATAGCTCGATCCTCGATGTTCCTTTGAAAATTATGTATCAGGATTGCGTTCCCATTTACAAAGAAAATGAAAATTTAAACAAAGAACAACTGTACGTCAAGTTCAATAATTATATTGACCCCAAACTGCAATAATTTTCAACAAGTTTAAGATAAAATTGGTCTAAATAATTCTAGTACGTGGTGTGTGTACACATGTGCATGAACTAACATAGACGTATAAATTTGACGAAAATGATGTTGGTTTAGAGGTAAAATACATTCATCTCTTCAATTTTTATTTTTATTAATTAATGAAGCCTGGAAGAATTAAGAATAAAAAAACATTCATCTCTTAAATCGATTGTTTGCCGTAGAAAAAAAAATCTACATTTTAAAATAGCTAGCTTTTTCATTAAGCACTACACCAAATAAGATTATTTACGACGGATTTATAGAATTCGATTTATAAATTAAAATGCATAACCCAAATCCGATGGAAAATAAAGTCCATATATTGAAAAATCGAACAATAATTTTAAAACAAATAATATTATCACACATGGAGTAATTAAGTGTGAGGCCACCAAAAGCAAGTCTTGAAGAATTGAGAACTTTGAAGTTCAAACATTGTTCAATTGTTTCAAGTTCACAAAACGACCATGATCAAGTTTTGGCATTCATTCCAGTAATAAAATTACCAAATAGTAATGTTGATTTTTGACTTGGCCATGTTAACCTGGATCAATTTAGAATGGGTCCCAAGAACAAAGTACTTAATTTCTCGTCTTTTCATTTTGTTTGCTAAGCAATTTCTCGTCTTTTTTTTTTCTAAGTAATCTCTAGTCTTTTTTTAGTGTGTCCTGGACGAGAAGTGTTCTATTTTATTACGTTGACTTAACTGTTAAATTTTTAGCAAGATCAGAGGCAGGTGTCTACTACTGACTTACGAATAAGATATAAATATTACCACGTCTGACTGAATCAACACAACCTTTTATATTTTGCTCTTACTATATTAATTAATATCACCTTGTTCTAACTGTTGTATAACATAGTTGATACACGATATAAATCGATTTCTTATGGATATGGGCCCCTCAGCACAGACTCAATAGATTATTGATTACTAATCCTAAATCAGATTTTGGAGAGGTCTCGAATCTTTCTTATACTCTAGTTATTTTCACTAAGCTATTTAATTATCGTTAACTTTACTCTTATTATTTTCCGTAACTACCAACTACATTAAAACTAATAATCCAATTTCAAACTCCATGCGCAGTGCATTCACAGTAATCAATCATCAACTTTTACACGTAACTCTGATTAACAATATCACACTATATACAGGAAACATCACCGTGAGAGAAGGGTGGTTCAAGAATTAATTTCAGAGAGAGTGAAAATATATGTATAAAATTTTTAAAAATGAATTACACTTCTATGGTAATTTCATATTTTAAAATCGTTGAATAACATTTTCATTTTTACCATCATAAAAAAATCTAATTCATTTACTCAAAAAAAAAAATCTAATTCAATATACGTTACTTATTACAATATCATTCAATGACTAATTTTTATCCGTGTTGGTGTTGATTACATAATCTAATTTTAACGACATTTACAGCAGAAAATGATGTTTCCACCTCTTAACAATAGTATAATATATGATCCGGTTATTTTGTTCATTCCTTAATTTCCTAGGCAGCTAGTTTAAGTCTTTTACACAGTATGTCAGGAAAGGGATGAAACACTGCTCTCACACACAGGATAGCAAGAAATTGTTTTTACAGTCTTGTAATTGGACTTTTGAATAATGAAATTGGAGAGAAAATATTTTGAACTATATTATGGATTTATAAAAAATATATTTAAAATTTTAATCCCCAATTTGAAAAGAAAAATACTCCATTATCGATCATATTCAAGTCTATGACTCAACTCCAAAATATTAATCACGTGCTTAGGAGCGAATATATTATTGTTGATGATTCAATTTATTTATACTTTTTAAAGCTTCCTAGCTGTTGAGAGATTTGTATTTTCTCTACTAAAGTACTAATACGGTGGATAATTGTCACTCAGTCAGACTCGATCACCGGATATAAGCTATAGCCCTAGCATTTGCTTCTTACAGTCTACCACAGTGACTACAAAAAAGATTTTCAAAAATAACAAGGCTCAAACAGAAGCAGAGTAACTACTAACTAGCGCTTTGATATCTGACGATTTTCATTCCATTACGTTTTCTTTCTTTTTCTGAAAACTGGTCTTATCAAATTATTACAAGCTGAAAACGGTATCTATTAGGGGTATACGCGATTCAGTTTGGTGCGATTTTTAGGTTCAGTTTAATGCGATTAGGGGGTAAAAACCGCACCAAATCTCATGTGTCGGTTTTACAAAATCTCCAATCACAATCGCACACAATTTGGTGCGGTTTTTAGGTTCGGTTTGATGCAATTAAGGGGTAAAAACCGCACCAAACCTCCGGTTTTACAAAATCTCCCATCACAACCACACACCGCAAATTTGCGGTTGAGACGGTTCAGTTTGCGATTCAATCACCTAAAAAATATACAATAAATTAGTTATAATTATTATAAATTAATGTAGTATTATTATATAGCACAAAAAAAAGAGCAATATAATTAATAAAAAAGTAATAGATCTTTCAAGTTATGTTATCAAGTACTCTTGTTGATAAAAATATAATATATATACTAAAAATGTTTGATGTACAAAACTAAAACGATATATCAATCACGTTTCTATATACTCAATTGTGTTAAAAATAATAACCTTATTTTGGAATTATTTTATATTTTATATTTTAAATAATTAAAATATATGTGAATGTATATATAATTATTAATTTATAGAAATCTTTAAGTATAATTATTATATTTTAAATTTTAGATTTAAGTGCTGTTTGCGGTTTGGTTTTTGCGGTTTTTCAAAATTTAAAATCACAACCGAACCGTAAATGAGCGGTTATAAAAAATTGAATCCGCAACCATCCGCATTTTGTGGATAAACAAAATGTGATTCAGTTACCGGCGGTCGAACGGATTCTTTGTACACCCTAGTATCTATATTATAATGTTACTCGATATGACGGTGTTGGTTCTTCCAACTTTCATATAAAACACCTACTGAGGCCCAAAGATAAAATCTACAAGAGTGACTTCACTCCATTTACTGAAACATAGTAACGTACACTTTCTTTACTCCAGATGGGTACCTTTACATTCAGCATCTCCCTCTTTGTTTGCATCTTAGACTAAGAGTTAGAACTTCTTTACATTGACCAGATACTGTACTCCTGAATGGTAATTGATCACAAGGGACATCCTCTATAATGTGGAAGCATTCTGCAAGCACATACATTAATGCCTATGAAGTATGTCAAGAAAATCATAATAAATGTTACCGTAACAGCAAGTAAAATTGTGGGAATATTGTTGAAAATCAAACTCACGAGAATCTGAGAAAATTTTCGACAACTACAAACCAAGTGAATCACATAAAATTTGATCAGAATATTATTATGTGTGTTTCCCATTGTGTTATTATCTGCTAACTGCTTTACTTTTCTGAAGACAGATTTGTAACTTAAAAATTATTAAGATTTGCATACGTACCAATCAGGCATCTGTATTGACAAGTCGATGCCGTTGCATAGGATATTTACTGGAAGGGAGCAAATAGTATTGATGAGTTGTGTCCACCAAATCCGAATGAATTAGACAGTGCCACCTTAACCTTCAGTCTTTCTTTCTTGGGTCCAACCAGCACATTCATGTCCTGATTTGATGGAGAGGTACCGTCAGATAAATGAATGCTATAAATATCTATACTATTATTAAAGCAGAAGTACTAAAAGTTTGGTTAGTTTAGTTGGTAGTTTGGTATGTTAAGTTATATTATAATCGTTAGATTTTTTGAAGCACATTATAGTATCTTAAATATTATTAAAAAATTTAAGGTTCGAATCCTGTCAACAACATATTAAAATCAAATATTAATATTATTAGTTCTGAAAATAGAAACAAAAGCTATTACTATATTCTATTTTATTTTCGTTAGAAATTATAATTTATTACTTGCACTAAAATTTTATTAAAATTATATACAATTATTATAACATATATAATAAAATTATAAAATATTAAGCAAAGCCGATGCACGAGTTATAAGCTTGTATAAAGGTATACAAAAACAAACCATTGCATATAATAAAAGAAATGTATGTAATATATTAAGGGTTTTGGTCCAAAACAAGCGATGGTTGACCAACCATCTATCCACATTTTTTTCCCGTGGATAGCAAAAAACTCTAGCTAGCCCTCCAGAAGCGCGGACAGATGACGTGACCCACTGGATTCACAAAAATTTTCAGTGTTTATGATATCCGTTGAAAATTATAGCGGATAGATGGTTATGACAAGCGATTGTCGAACCAGGACCCATATATTAAAGGCACTTCCTCGATCAAATAAATTAATGCAAACTGAGTTGCTGAAAGTTATAAGCCATTTGGAAATTTAATATAACATGCCCCCCTGTTTCTGCTCAATGTTTTTTTAAAACGATAAAAATATGAGCCTACAAGGTACAAACCACTATCAGCATGAGCCATATTACTGACCAGCAACGTGATACTATAATTCATTTAAAATTATCTGTATTAGCAAATAGCAGCAAATAACTATCTAAAAGAAACATACCACTCTTTCATCAGGGGTGTCGAGATTTATATTTGGATGGATCCACCCCGTTCGTATTGCCTACAATGAGATGCATATATATATATGTCAATAGACTCAATAAATAAGTTAAAACTGGTAATTGTAACTAAAATATCAATCACAATTATGTTATTTGGAGTTGCACCACGGGTAGGGAAGAAAAAGACATACATGATAAAATTACAAAACATCACTACGAGAATGATTCACTCAATCAACCACCTCCTTATCAGGAGATTCCATGATGTAAGTGAACCACAGACACGGCACAAGTGAAACATGGAAGAATTAAAGATATTGCAAGAATATTATATACCTATAATGATATTATCTAAATTGGAACATGTTTTATGTGAGAAATCATACTTTCTCCTAGACAATAAACTTTCTATTTAACATCTTAAATCCCTAGAAGAAAAAAAGAGCAAAACATTTCCTTAGAAAGCCCAAAATATTTTTCGACATGGGAATCCTCAGTATAGTTGTTTTACATGTGTGTATGTGTATCAAGTATCAACAGGTGTTTGTGTATATAGATAATAAGGTTCGAACGGTAGGACGTCAGGATTCAGGAAGATGGCTTAACATAGTTACTAGGCCCGCGCTAAAGAGAACCGCTATAGTGGCAAGCATTTTACTTGAATAAAATAAATCACTGAAATCGGGTAGCTATTATGAAAGTTGAGGTGTGGGGAAATTACACTACTGCCCTAATAGTGAGATGAATAAATGAATCTGGAAAGGGAGTCAACATTGTAGAGCCTGGAGCCCAGAAAGCTCTAGAAATAAGTTCTAGTCGGAAAATTAGCTGGGGTTCTAAAGCTTGCGAGAGTCTTCCAATCATTGGAATGTGTGGCAACATGTGTCAACTGTCAGCAGAGAGGAGCTGGAATGTTGTGTTCCGAATCCATGTTGAAATCAACCACTGCAAAGATAATCACTGATGCTGGGAGTTCTTAGAAAGGATACTGCAACTCAGAAGTAAATTTCACATCCTTTTTTCCTTGCTAAAAACTATTTAGCTTCCTTTTTATTTGCAGTGAATATTAGATGTCTTGCAAGTGTACAAGGAAGTTTCCAAAACTGAGTGAAAGACGTCTGAGTTTAATCGGGAGTACAAGGAATTTGGGACTACATTTATGAGGGATTGTAAAAAAAGTTAGAACTCGGAGTCCGGAGTCTACTTCAAAGAAATGAATATATTGATGCAGATCATTTGGCATAAACTTCCTGCATCTAAGTGTTTCTCCTTTTAGGGAAATTATAGTAGTCAAAAAAGTTTACTGCAGAAATGCAAATCAACCAAGATAACGAACACGCATGATACACTCATATTAATACCATTTTTAAAGCAGTAATTAAAGGTTATTAATTAAGTATGAATAGTTTTACATGTAAGTGATACAATAATAGAATATACACAAATATCATTTCTAAGTTCCAGTACTTAAAACAAAAATAACAGATACACAGTTACCTGCACAGTTGCAACAGCTTCAACAGCACCAGCTGCTCCTAGCAGGTGACCGATCATAGATTTTGTGGAGTTCACTCGTAACTGCATAAAATAAGACCTCGTTTAAACTGAAGATATTTCTTTGATTGCTCAATAAATAAAACCTTATTTCAATCAAACCTCTTTATTCTGGCCGAAACAATGGAGGAGGGCCTGATACTCTTTCAGGTCCCCCGCTGCTGTGGATGTAGCATGTGCATTTATGTAGTTCACATCTTCTCTGGATACTCCAGATTGTGCTAAAGCTTTCTCTATGCATAAAATAACACCAGCCCCTGCTCATTCATACAAACCAAGATTAGATACTCCTTATAAATATGTAACGGACATCAAAGTGGTTTACCATTGTTTCCATTACCTATCTAAGTATTACCGAGGACTGCTTGGAAAAAGCATACAGTAATTGTATTTCTATAATGTTCCTACAGAAGAAGCATATAACTAGACTACAATAATATGCAAGTGGTGAACACTTTTTTATAGTAGGTAAACTAAAACATATCAACATAAAACAAGAAATATAGAAGATGTATACTTAAAAGCACTACTAAAAAAGTAGTACACATCTTAGGTTCCATCCATATTAATTACTACCCATAAGCTGCATCGAGAAGATAACTTTGATAGTCCATCTGCAGAATGACTCACAGTGTAGCATGACATAGCATGTATGTACTAATGGAGCTTTTTATACTTGGATATAAATCGATGAGATTATACTCCTGATCAGTGTAATTTGAGGAGAAAAGAGAGGTAACGCAACAAGGATCTTCAATTGATACATCGAAAGGCGAGAGGCGAGGCATCACCTTACTATATATATGTGTTAGAGGGTTACACAAATATAGATAGACACGCATATATCGTGTAAGAACATGTGTAGCAATATTTCCACCACAGTTAACATTAATATGGCAAAAATATGACAACAATAGTATAGTATTAGGAGAACATTTGCATTTTTTAGCAGCATAACAGCAACAACATAGTAACATAGATTTTTTAAGTTACAACAAAATTTTAAATATTATAATATGAATTAAAAAGACTACTAATATATACATACAGAATAATTTTTTTAATAATCTAATTTTCTGAGTTTAGGATTCCAAATTTGACCTCTATTTGATTGTTTTGTTTTTGAGTTTGATTGCAATTAATTTTGACCTTTTTTTTCCTAAATAATTTTGACCTATTTATATGGCTGTGTAATGTAGTTGGCCTAATTTGCTGACTTTTAACATTTTTGCCCCTAATTTTTTTTAATTATTTTGTTAGTACTTGACACGAAAAGGATTTTTCATAAATGTATGATTAATTGATCGCCTAAACATCTCGCCTAATAGAGGATAAGCAGAAGACGATTGCCTCTTAAAAATCGGATCACCTGGTTCAAGCAAGGTGACAAAGCCTTGCCTGTCAATTTAATCAATCGACTAATCGTGTCTTTGAACACTGCTCCCAATTCAGATTCAAAAGTCATTGGTTCACTTTGTACATCCCAGCTGAATTCATGTCTGTGATATACTGTTTGAAGTACTAATGACATTTTGCTCACTGTGGCTTATATTTGGACAACAATGTTATTATTTTTAATATTTTATAAACCAGTGAATTTGTTAAATATACAAATTATAATTAAAAGAAAGTCTTAAACAGTCAATTTTCTATTTCAGCCATATCTAAGCTCTCCATATATCACAGGATACGCATGCACATTACATACATATTGGGAACAAAAACTAAATATTTACCATCAGGATGAGGCTCTGTCATGTGATATGCATCAGAAGTAAAGCTTCCACCAAGAAATTCTGCATAAATTTTAGCACCTCTTGCCTGTTTTTAATATCATGAAAGATATAATTAGCATATGGGTCAATTAAAATCAGCCTAGAAAAGAATAACATTAAACAAAGTCTCATTCTTGTGTTGGAGATTAAGTGATTCAAATTTCAGTGTACCTTAGCATGCTCAAGTTCTTCCAGAAGCAAAACCCCAGCTCCTTCTCCCATTACGAATCCATCACGATTCTAATCAATACCATAAAAAGTAATTAGTACTATTTAGACATTATTCATGCATGATATACAGATCAATAGAAACAACTTTCTCAAATATGTGAGTGATTCTCGATATTTGCAATTTTAGAACCAGAACTTCTTAATTGTACTGTGATATTTTATAAGCTAGAAACTGGTTTAACAAGATTTGTACAACACATATTCAAGTCCTTAATGAATGGTTGTCTATAAAGACTGGCCGAGTAGAAAATCAGTGTCCAAATCAGGATGCCAGAAAGTCTGATATTTTCAATTTAAAAAGCAACCACTAAATGCAAAAAAAAAAAACAGAAAGAAGAAAAGACATGATGCATTAAACATTACATTATCCCAAGGACGAGAAGCTTTGGTTGGATCATTGTTTCTCTGAGAAAGTGCTCTGCATGCCACAAAACCACCCAATCCTGCAGCAAGTTCTTTGGTAAGCTAATCAATTGATAGAATCCAATATAAGTTAAATGCACAGAAAGGGAATATTTTACTACCAATAGGTATTATAACTGCATCTGAGCCTCCAGAAAGCATCATGTCCTGCATTTTTAAGTATCAGAATACACATGACTGTGGTTTGTAATATAATATAACTTTTAAATGGTTAAATAATTCCAATTATTTACGTTCAAAAAGGAAATAATTATCATTACGTTCAAAACAGAAAATTGACACATACAGCTTCCCCTCTTATAATGTGATTTGCGGCATTTAATATGCAGAAGTTGCTTGTGGCACAAGCAGTAGAGATTGAATAGTTTGGACCCATCCATCCCTGCAATGTAATTGTAATAGGTATTTATCAAAACTGTTCAAGAATTTCAACAGCTGTCATACAGTGCAAGTTCCAGCACCAAATTAGCTCACCAGATCCATAGCCAGCATGGCAGAGCCCATATTTGTAGTTGCAAATGGTACACAAAAAGGATTCATCTTTCTGTATGATATCCTCAAAGCTTCTATAGCATCATTGAAGACCTGCTTAGATACAATTTCTTAACAATAAGATAAAAATATATGACACGTGACATACGTAACACGAATGATGCAACAGTGCCAAGTTTAAACCTTGTCTAAGTAAAGTTTTAACATAAAGTCTAAGGAATTGGGCTAATGAGAGACATCAATCACCACCATTTTATTTGTAATTCAGGTCCTGTCTACCTTTCTTGCTCACTAGATTAAGCATACCAACCCCGAAAGAGGATATGACAAGTAGCTGACATTCATGCTGGATGAGTGACAGGGTTCTATTAATGTGGAATTATTCTGCAAATATGAAACAAACTATACCTTCATTCCACCCATAGCCGAGCCAATCAAAACTCCACATTTACTTTTATCCATTTGATCCATAATTTCTTCTGTAATGCCACTATTTGCCAATGCCTTTTTTCCTGCTGTTAACATGTACAGCATGAATTTGTCCATCCTCTTAGACAATTTTGGTGCAACCCATCCATCTGTCGAGAATGACTTGATCTCTCCAGCAATTTTCTGTATTTAATATACTTTTGTTAGAATCTAAATCATTAATCTCTTTAAAAAAATGTGAGTTCAAAATATACATACAGTAGGATAGTTAGAACAATCAAAGCCTTCTATATCACTGATGCCACTGACACCCTCAAGCAGATTGTTGTAGAATACATCTGGATCATGACCAATCGAAGTCTCCACACCCATCCCAGTCACAACAACTCGTCTGTGCTTTGTAGGAAGTTTCTTCTTTATAGCATCTTCCTTCAAAGGTTGCACAGCTATTGCCATTGCTTCCCCTAATGTAATATATACACAAAATCTGTCAGTACGTGAGGTATCACAAAATATTGAGGCATAAATACATCTAAATGGCATGCTAAACATCTCCTTTGCTTTTTTGACAAGATACAAGCATCAATAAATTTTCAGACGTAACATCGATAACAACAAATGAGTACAATGGTAAGAAAATTGACATCACCAGAAACGTATTGAATGCTAAATATATCTGCGGAAACCTGATTCCCTTACAGGAATACGGCCAAAAATATTGAATGGGAGGGGCCTACCCTACGCATATGTTATCATTATTATGACAATATCGTCATTAAGGTTGACACGTCAATATAAATGTATAAATTTCTTTTTCGGCGCGATTTCATAGGATCAATCTATCAACCAATACTTTAAGAAACAAACAATAAATGATCGATACCAATTATTTATCTTTGTCCCTTTTAGCTCTTAACGGTCTTGAAACCAATAGTCATATCGGACAAACTAAACACAATCCACATTCATCATACTCCTAGTCTCCAAGAAACATAAGTCTATAAGTAATTAATTAACATATCATAAGTCTAAACATGCATTACATTATAAGAAATAGCAAAACTGTCATCAGAATACGAAACACTAGTTTGAAAGATCACAATCAACAATAATTAGTAAAAATAAAAAATCATAAACCACTTAACAAACTTACGGTTAGTTCAATTACACAAATCATTTAAACAATCGAGAAATTAACGAAACACAATAAAAACACCTTAAACACAAAACAAACTTTAACATAACTGATAACGGAGAGAGAGAGAGAGAGAGAGAGAGGGGATGTAGTACCTAATTGAGCCCTACATTTGGATATGAGGCGGTGGCGCCGCCGCGTCCGATTAGTGAAGCTTGGGAGCATCGGGTCATTTTTACAATTAACTGACATGCATGCCGCTACCAACCATGTGCACAACGACGTCGTTGCCGCAGCCATACAAAAGATTGTAATTTTTGTGTATGTATGTGTGTGTTTTTGTGTGTGTAGGAAGGCGATAGAAACAAGGAAGTGAATTCACAAGGAGAGATGTAGTATTGTATGTGTGTGTGTGTGTGTGTGTAAAGTGAGATAGTGTATATATGTAGTAGCAAACATGAGAAGAGAGGGAAATTTCACTTGGATCTAATCTCATTTTTTTTAGCTTTTCTGCCCCCTTTTTTTTAATATTTTTTATTATTGATTATATTTAAATACTTTTTTTAATTTTTATATAATACAAAAAGAAGGTCGCATTCTAGAGAGAATGTTTTATATAAAGGTAAAGAGAAAATCATTATATATACACATAAAATACATATATTTATCTAATTATTCATCAAATATAAGTATAAATAAATTAAAAATGAACTAACATAAATTTTGTCTTTGAAAAAATATTGAAAATCACTCAGAAAAATTAAAAAATAATTTACTAGATCCAATCCCCCCATAATGATTTTATAGTAGAATGAAATTAAAAATTAATTTTTTCGCTTACTTTTTAAGTATTAAATTTTTTGTAAAAATTATATATGATTAATATTTTATAATAAAATCAAATTTTAAATTTATTTTTAAGATTCTACATTAGAATCGAGTAATTCTCTGCGTAATTTTATATAAGAGTGTTTTCTCTGTATAAGAGTGTTTTCGATATAAAATTTTAAAATAATATATATATATATATATATATATATTATTTTAAACAACTCCAAACGGAATTATAATCTCATAGATTTAGTCGTATTAGATTGAGTTGATTAGATAATAAAAGTATTTGACTAAATTAAACAACACTAGTTTCTTTTGTTATTTTTCTAGATATTAATGAATACATGTTTTAAATTAATAATGATATCCCTAATTTTTTCACCGTTTCAGAAATATTTTATATTGGCTAATGTTGACCGTCTTGATGGATATTGATCACCTAATATTGATATTGATCGATTTTTTTTTGAAAAAAAGGCTAATTTTTCATCTAAACTCAACTCACAATATTTTTCAAGCGTTTCACGCCTAAACGACCACCTGTATTGATTTTTATAACATTTGTTCAGCGTTTTAAATTTTAAATCGGAGTACACCCTAAAACAAACAATAAAAGATTCCAGGTAATACTCCAAACTTTAAAAATTATAATATTGCTAACTCATAGATAAACTATAACCAGTTAAATTATAGTATATGTGATGTGGACATAAGGAAGAACTTACTACATAAATTTTAGACAAGACATAAGACTCTCCAACTGTGACTTTCTAAACAAAATAAAAACTCTAATTGTGTATTAAACAAATAAGATTTGTCGTCGCGGCAAAGCCAGGGGCAAGGGTTTTTTTCGTTCAAGTATAATTCGGAGATGAAACTCAATCAATGTTTTCGTATTCCGTCGATTTTATCTCCACGATATAATAGATAAATGATTTAATAATCTTCAATAATTCATGACTTGGTTAGGAATTAATTATTAAACATATAATTTGAGGATCAAACAATCTATACTATACTATTATAAGCAAAACATGGGTTTATTGTTGATTTGGTTGATTGGTAAAACTTTCCAAAAAAATTATAAACACTTTTCAAAAATATTAAAAATATATAATTTATTTTATTTATAATATAATATTGATTATAATAATATAATATAGATAATATAGTAGTACAGATCTAATACAATTGTAACCGGTTGACTTATATATCTCAATCTAAATGTTACTCATACCTTTTAAACTCTACTAAAATTATAAATTATTATTTCTTTTAAAATCCTATTAAAAAATTTTTTAAAAATAAATATATATAATCTATATTTTGATTATCCCTCATTTTTGTTTCACCTAAAATTAAATCATAATATTATATTATATCTAAATAATAACATAAAATTTATACTTAAATTAAAATTTATACTTTTTATTTAATTTAGTTGTATTAAATATACTCTATTTACAAAATTCAGTTTCACCAACGCTCAAACTCTTTAATTCATTTAAAATATTAATCAATTAAATAAATCTCATGAATATAATAATAATAATAATATTTTTATCTATATTAAATTTTATTCAAATTATATATTAAATGCAATCTAAACATCTCAATTAATCGCTCCAAAACTATTCAATTCATTTAAAATTATCACTCATGATTGAATCTAACAAATACTATAATAATATTATTACTTTATTATTTTAAGTTTTAAGATAACAACTAATTGGTTACATCTCAAGAATGATATAATATTATTATTCTTCTATCTATAATATAAATATCTTAATTTAATCACCGCTCAAATTATTTAATTTATTTTAAATATATTTAAAAAATTTAAAAATCCCTGCATCGCCTAGTATCATATTAATAAATGTATGTACATCTGTGGTCCGACTTGGTTATAAGTTGGAATATTTATACCTGATATTCTACAAGAATACATGTGTGACTATGAAACAAAAAGCTAAATATATAATTAAATTATAACGTTTTTGTTTTTACTTCATCTCGGATATAATTTTTGGTAAATAATCTGGGCATGATGATAATAACATTACTTAAAATTCTTTATAGAGTTCGTTTCACCCGGTGTCAAGAGAGTTTGTTTTACTTGAAAAACTGAGAAAGTACTCCTTAGTGGATCTGTGGATGTAGGAGCTATGTAGCAGCAAGTTTTGCTACAACTAGGTGAAATGCGTAGGTGAATTTGTGTCAGAGATGTTCAACCGTGGGTGTTAGACTGGTAACCGGTGAGATGCATGTTTGCATCGGTTGGTCCCTGTCGGTTGGTCCCTGACGATTGTATGTGATACAGTTCTAATTATATTTTTTCGATTGCACTTTATGTGACAAACTATATTAGGGGAAGTGAAAGGGAAAATGTCAGAAAATTATAGGAACATTTAGGAAGAACATTAAGTGCCCTGTGCTCCCATAAACACAGATACACCAACACAACCAACCACCGTATTGATCCACAACCACCTTTACATTCCCATTTATTTTAATATCTTAAACATGAGACATTTCAATATTTCATAACCAAAAAAGTCAAGGAACACCAGTACAACACTAAGATCTTCAATAAATGGGGCAGTCCCCTTCACCTCTAAGTTAGTAGTATACAGTACAGGTGCCCCTGTTGCCTCTCCTCATAAGTTATTTATGAGTTAAAAAATATATTCATTTTTCAATTTATAAGTTACTTATAAGATAAGGCAAACGAGAAATAATTGTCGCACTCAATTAGCTAAAATAAAAAACAATCACGTACACTGTTACTATTCACCTGAAGTAGAGCATAATGAACAATTTCATGGGATAAATTCATAGTTGTGACAAGAGAATAAAAGGTCCTAGCAATTCAGCTACCATGTATCCAACTACATAATGGCAGCAGATTATACATAGTTTGCTAAACACAATTCACCAGTCTAGGATATCTGAGTAAACTACTTCAGTTTAGAAGATCAAGTTTATTTGAAAACTTACCAAAATCTTATATTATTATATTCTAACAAATGTCAATTAACTGGAAAATTAAAAACAAAAAATACAAATTTATAACAGTGAAATAGTGAATGCACTTGGCGAAATAAACAAAAAAACACAGTGATTTCAATTTTTAGAGAGAAATACTTGAATTAATTAATTATGTATTGCTAATATTAAAGAATGGGCTGCTGTAAATGTAACATATGCATTCAGCTTCTGTGTTCAGCCCACAAAAGCCTTCATAATTATCACCTATTACGAAGTACTTTTGTATTGACTTGCACACGGGCCTAAATGTTCGATGCTGCCACCGGACGGTCCAAATTTATAAAATCATGATAGTAAAAATGAACAAGATTTATTTTTTATGTTCGAGTATCGCTCCAATTTACTTGTTATCTACTTGCAAAAAGACAGCTTTATGATTATTATTTTTTTGGATAAAAGTTTATTGTTTAAATTTTATTTAGAAAATGCATAAATTATTTACAAAATTATTTTTATATACATCTAAAAATAAAAAATTTAAAATCCCAAGTAAACTGAAATCGAACAAGTACAGGACTATCTAAATTATCCGGCGTGATAATCATTTTTCTTAAGGCATCATTTGGTTCAACTCATTTTGCAATGAGGTATGAGTTTCGTCTATTCCAAACCCATATCTGATATTTGTTTGGAAAAAAATTTGATTTGAAACACATAATTCAAACCCACAGGTTTTTGATACCGAAAGGGGTGGGTATGAGAAAGGGGTATGAAAAATCATTTTATTTTAATATTTTCATTTCTATTTAAGCAATTAAATGTAAATATTTAATATTAAATAAATCAATGATACAAAAATACATTAAAATAATAAATTAAGTAATATTTTAATTTAATTATAATTAATAACTCAAAATTTATTAAATTAAATATATTCATTTCAACACTCAACCAAACATATGATATCAGAAATGATACCTCAAACCCATACTTTTTTAACCCGATTTAACCCGATTCCTGATTCCAACCTCATACTACTTCGCGAACCAAACAACCCTAAATGTACATTCTCCTTTTACAAAACACAACCCTAAGTCCAAACTTATATAATAAGTTGTAACAGCCCGACTTTTCAGACTATGGTTCTTAATCAAATATCCAAATAGAATCTGAATTCTATTACTCCCTCCGTCCTATCCAATTGTTTACATTTAGTTTGGGCACGGTTGTTAAGAAAATTATATAAAATATTATGAAAGAGAAGGAAAAGTGGATGAAATATAAGGAAAAGTGGGTAAAGTGGCGGGTCAATTGATATTTAATTGATAGATTTGAAAATGTAGAGTAAAGTAGTGGATGAGAGTAAATTTTATAATATAAAAGTTTACTATTTTTAGGAAGTTTTAAAATGTAAAGAATTGGGTGGGACATATAAAAAAAGAAAGTGTAAAGAATTGATTGGGATGGTGGGAGTAATTCTTAAAAATAAAATCTCAGAACCCTGTAAAAATTCTAAAAAAATCAGGAACAAAGCCAAATAATTTTGATCCAATATAATGTTAAATTGGAGGCGCAGCTCCTCAGATTCAAATTAACTAAAATCCGTAACATTATTAATAAGCTCTGATTCAAATTCAATTCAAGTCCATGTGCTAAGTATCTGAAAATTTATAAGTAATGAGTTACACAACCCATAAAAAAAACAATTCGAACTAACTAGTGTATCAAGTGGGTTTACAAAATTTCATAATTTTCACAGTTCAAAAATCATAATTTCAGAGTTTAAATTTCAATACATATAAATTAATTCCACAGTTGGATAAGGTCATAAATACCCGATGACACGGTATCATAGGTTCATAGGTGTTAATAATGTGTCCCTTACGTATCATAAAGTGTGCACCCCGAATGTATCATAAAAAGCATGCCTTAGTAAGGTATCATAAACTAGTTCCGGAACTATACACAATTACTAACAGATTCAAAAGGCAGAATTCATAACAAAATATTATAAATATAAAACAATTAAAATAATCTAGAAAGTACGAAAAATAAAATTACCTCATATCTGATGATCACCACCTATACGATATAATTTAAGCCTACACAAAATAATAAATCAATTACTGCATGACCCCTTATAATATCATAAAACTAAGAGAAATTAAACATATCTCCGATTTCATTTTTGTATGCTACACGAGTATAACACACCACATTCAAAATCGTTAAACTAGTAAATGGTTGTACATCCTAATTTAGTGACTTAGCCCATTATTTAGAAAAATTATTTAAAAAAATGATACCACATATATACACATATTGCATGAATAATGGATAGTCAATATTTACATCTGGTTTCTTTAAAAAAAATAATGGTGATATAAATTATTTAATTAATAACTTTATCATTTTATATTAATAATATTCAATTATTCAATACATAAGGACTTGCTTTCGCCTCTCACACTATATATAAATTATAGATATAATATTTGTAACTATGAACAAGATCGATAATCATAATTTTTAGGTGATTGACCCAACATGAATACATAATTTGATTTATTTCATAACGATTCTGAAAAGTCTAACATCTTATTAAATTATATGACTATATTCAGGGGTTGCTAATATTTTAGAAAGTAGTCCCAATACAGCTGTACTCGGGACTAGAAAATAGAATAATAATAATTGAAACAACATGTTTCATGTTTGCGAAACCTATGTTACTACGCACATATAGTGTGATTTCTTTGACAAATGAAACTTAATTGAACAACACAATAATCGTGACTTTGAGAGTCAGAGAGTGAGATGACTGATGAAATATAACAAAGTAATACAGAAATCAAACCAACATGCATGCATTCGTACACCTAATTTTTACACGCAAATATATATTTGACACACCATTGATAACAGGATTTCTAATTCGATCCAGTCTACTTCGTTTTCAAACTAATGATTTCTTACCCCTGATAGTATATTCCTCGGTCATATAGCGCGTTATATATAAGATATTATAAAGATCCCATTACTTATTATTTATTATTTAAAAATAATAATATTTTAAAATATAATTTCTATAACTGTCAAGATTTAATCTTTAGAAAAGTTCACAATTCATGAAAGTCATCCATTTAAGAACAGTTTGAACACAAACCTATATATTGTGACCGTTTCGGGTTTCTTAAACTTAAAATAAGTAACTTATTTTATTTTTATTTTTTACATTTTTTCATACTTTTTTAAAGATAAATATTTATTTTAGAATTTTAAAATCAAATATTATCTTCAAAATAAAAAATAAGTTGCTTATTTTCAGAAAAAATACATACATACTTATTTTTTTTCAGAAATAAGGGTTTATTTTCGGGAAAAATGGGTGGCCAAACAGGGCAATTATCTTTTCGTGATTTGTTTTGCAGCCCACTTTGATAAGAATTAAACGTATACGCATAAGTGTAATACTCCCTCCATCCCACTCAATTGTTTACGTTTCGGAGAGAAGATCCGCAACGCATTTTAATGTGTATATAAAAAAAATTTGAATAAAAATTTAATGTTTAAATTTTTATTCAGAAAAAAAAATTAAAAATAAGTTATGGAACTATATTTTATATGCACTTTATAATGCGTGCCGGAGTTTCTCTCCAAAACGTAAATAATTGGGTGGTAGGAAGGTGTATTATTTTTGCTCGGTTGATAGCTTTTTCAACTGAAGTGAGAATGTTTTAGTTCTTTGGATCATCCTTCACTAAATTTTAAATTTATATTTTTATATTATTTAGATTGATTTAAAAATTTACACCAAACAAATTTTATATGGTGTTTGATTGGAAATAATAAAATGAAATGAATAAAAATAAAAATAAAATAATATGGGAAATTTCTAAAAAATAATTGAGTGAATTTTTTTATGAAAAAGTTCAAATATTCATTTCATTTGCCCTGATTTCATTCATTCCAACCAAATACAACATAAAAGTTAAAGTAAAATTATAACAAATTTAATATAATATCAAAATTTTGATATACTTTTAAAAATAAATAAATTCAACATTACCATTATACTTGTTAACCAAAACAAATTCATTTCTATATTCAAACTATTTTATTAATTTTATATTTTTAATATAAAATGTTATTTATTATAACAAAATTTCTTTTGATATTAAATTTGATGTGCGGAATAAATTTTAAATATAATATAACTTTTGCATTATTTTAACATAAAAATTAAATCAAAATAATGCAAATACATCGGAGTTGCTTTTATAAATTTTCTTCCCACTCTGCTTTTCAGCTTTCAATTTTCAGTTAGGCCTGGATGAATGTAACTTCGGTACCGACCCCGTTTATTGATGTTAAAGACTGGTACAATTTTTTTTATTGAAAAGTAGTTTAAAAAAATGTTTGATAAAATTTAAAAAAGTGATTTTAGTCAAAAAAATTGTTATTAGAGAAAACATGTTCTTCTTCTTTTGAAAATAATAATAATTTTTCTATTTTTATAAAAAGTAATTACAAATTCCATTATTAAACCTCTTTTAAAAATCTCTTTTAAAATATTATTATTTTATATTATATTTCAAAACATATCAATCACAAAATTTTAACAAATGGTCTAACTTTTTATTACACAGTGATTTTGAACAATAATTTCAAACATGCACTTAAAGTTTGTTTGTTTTACCACCTATTCAAAATATTAAAAATTCGAGTTAAAATCAATTTTAATGATGCATGCTTCTTCTTATCTTTTTCTTGACAATAACATGGTACAAAATCTCCACGTAAAAATCGGGAACAATTCAAATATTAATTTTAAATTAAATAATCAACCAATAGTATTTTTCAATTTCGAAATAACTAGGTGACTTATTTCATTATTTGTCAATTGTCATGATAAATACTCCATACATTCGAACTCGAATGGTCATCATATACTCCATACGGGATAAGAATAAAAAGGGAGAAAATGAATCTTTCTAGAAAGTTTGGGGGGTGTAGCCATGATTAGGGCTGAGCAAAACCGAACCAGAACCGAAAAACCGAACCGAACCGTGTAAATTCGGTCCGGTCCGGTCCTGATTTTTTAAAAATTCGGTTTATTCGGTCCGGACTGAATAGACCGAAATAAAAATCGGTTCGGTCCGGTTTTTTTTTAAAAAAATTCGGTCCGGACCGAATAGACCGAAATATATATATATATATATATATATTATTTTTTTATATATTTTATAAGTTATATACTTAAATACTTTATATAAATATTATATAATATATCTTATAACTTGTAGATCCAGTTGAGCTAAACTCCAGGGGCTCAGGGCCATTCAAATTTGTATTACAATTTTATTTTAAACTTGAATTTAGTGTATTTTACTATTTGTGTGATTGTGTAATTTGTGTATTTGTGTAATTGTGTTGATGAATGGATTCAACTATCAAATTATGGATTGGAATTGGATGCAGGTTTTTTTAGTTATTTATAAGTTATAACAGCTTAAAGAAAAAGTGTAGAAAACAGGTTTTTGAAATTTCGGTTTTCTGGGACCGGACCGAAATAACCGAAATATTTCGGTTCGATTCTGGTTCGGTCCAGGCGCATATTTTGGTCCGGTTCGGTTCCAAAAAAAAATCTTATTCGGTTTTCGATTCTTTCGGTTCGGTCCGGTTCTGGACCGAACCGACCGAATGCTCTACCCTAGCAATGATATTATGCACGTTAAAAACGAAAAATATCTCAAAGTTCCCCCACGCATATGTCCAAATGATAGTAATAAGTATGAGACCCTACTCATAACAGCAACAACACATCTAATAATAATAGTGACAGACTAGTGAGTGAAATTTCTTAACTTTAAAGATTAGATGTTTCAAAAAAAAAAAAAACTTTAAAGATTAGAGTAATGCTCTATTATTATGGAGTACCTTTCTTTTTTTGAAGGAAGATTAGAATGGAGTACTTTATTGATATGCATCTGCGCTTTTAGTTTCATCTATATTTTATATCTGAAGCAATGTGATATAACATGTGCACTATTGTATGCTTAATTATATTAAAAATAATAGTACTATATCTGCTACCATGACGAATTATACTAACATGTGTCCGTGGTGCTTTATTATTCTGGTCGAAGACAAGATAATTAATTTTTGAACTTAGTTTAAGGCTCCATTCGATATTATACTTACAAATAGCAATAGTAGTTTTTTTAGTAAAAAAAAAAAAGAAGTAAAAAAATCATTTATTGACTATTAGGTGGTCAAATTGACTAAATTTTGATCATTAATTAAAAAAATTATTAATTATTTTAAAAATATGAAAATTAAATATTAAAGCAGATTAGATATATTTTTTAATAAAATAAATTTTTAATTTTTTTTTAAAATTATATAATATGTATAATTTGTGATACAAATTTAGTCAATTTGACTATTTAATAATCAAAATAAGACACATAATATAATATTGAGATGCAGGGATCAATATTGTAAAAAATCGAAATCGGACTTAGTGGGTGAAGGCACAGAACATAAATTAATCGGATAAATTGGGTATTAATCAAAATAATTAATTAAATAATTGAGAATTTAATCAATTCAGTGAATTATTAAATATAAAATTAATTAATAACCTGTTTTTAGAACAATGTGTCCAACTATCTCAACTGTACTGCGGCCATGTTACAAGCAAAACATAATGCCAATTTTACTTCACTAAATACTAGAGGTGAACAAAAATCCGATTAAACCGCCAATCCGAACCAACCCACCCCTTTTTTCAACCGAATAAACCGAACCGTCCGAAACCGAAATATAAATGGGTTAATTTTTAAAAAACCCGAACTAATTGGGTTGGGTAAGTGTTTAACAAATTTTAACCCTTACCCAACCCAACCCAACCCGTTTACATAAAATGCAGATTTTTTTGCATATTTTATATATTTTTTTACATATTTTCTATAAATTTCTGCACTATATAAATTTTTTACAACACATTCTGCAACACTTTCCGGCTCTTGCAACATTTTCTGCAACAAGCAGAATTTTCTGCAAATGTGCGGGATTTGGGTTACGATTGGGTTGGGTTGGGTTGAGTTACGATTTTCTGCAAACCGAACTAATTGGGTTGGGTTACAATTTTTTTTTATAATTAATGCGTTGATTTTTTATAAAACCGAACTAATCGGGTTGAGTCGAGATTTGACGAAAACCCGACCCAACCCTACCCATGTTCACCCCTACTAAATACTGACAGACTGTAGTAGTTATCTAACCCCATGGGCCATGAGTTATATGGAGGAAAAAACACACGTGGTTTTAAACCCAAAAATACACACACCGCGTATATCTAACCAATTTCTCATCTCCTCTCTTGCCACGTTTGTTTTCTTCTTCCACCATCTCATCTGATCAACACGCCCGGTTGACCCCTCCTCTTCCTCTCTCTTTCCCCCTCACTCTTTTACTGCTACTACTCATTTCACTATGTGTGCACAATTGCACACATATATATACACATCTTCAGAGCCGCCATTCTCATCATCACACAAACTGCATTAATTAACAATACCGAACCATCATCCCCACTTTATCTTAAAAAAAATACTTCACTTTACATTATTTTACTATGGTAAAAACCACGGATACAGTGTCGAGCAGCAACGAAACTGGTGCTGCTCGACACGATCACCGCCGTGTTACTAAATCGGCTGACTCCTCCTCCTCCTGGTGTAAATACACCGGGGTTCGGAAGAGGAAATGGGGAAAGTTTGTTTCCGAGATCAGACTTCCGAATAGTCGTGAGAGAATTTGGTTAGGTTCTTATGACTCAGCTGTCAAGGCAGCAAGGGCATTCGATGCTGCCCTTTACTGCCTTCGCGGTCCTGCTGCTAAATTTAATTTTCCTGATAATCCCCCGGAGATTCCTGGCGGGAGGTCACTCACGCCAGCTCAAATACAAGTTGAGGCTGCACGCTTTGCTCATTCAGGTTCTCGGGTGGTGTCGGATCATGACAGTTCGAGCTCGTCCGGGTCGGATGAGCTGCAACATGCGGATTCCCCGTCGGTTTCGGACGGGGCAACACAAGTGAACATGGAGGCAGGAGTGGATAACATATTACTGGACCAGTTTAAGACCATGAGTTGGGACAGTAATTATAGTGTTTCGGACTTGGGTTATTTTCCGAGTTTCGATGATTTTCAAGATGATTTGTTTATGAGACCAATGACGGGTACCGTGGATAATGAAGTTGAAGAACCTTGTGATGAATTTGGTTCATATCTTTGGAGTTTTTAATCAATTAAGAAACTGCAAAAACATTTCTGAGTCTTGTCTTGAATTATTCCAGATTTTTTTGTTGCTGGGATTCTTCATCACATATACAGTATAGTTATCACTTATCAGACTGATATTAATGTCCACCTAGTAGTTGTAAATGTTACTGAATGGACAACTTTTTGTGCTGCCATTCTCATACATAAATATTACTAGTCATGACTTAAATATATTTGAGCAATATATTCTATTCTTTATTTATTACTGTAATAATGAAGGATTATAACGATTTTCAAACCAGCTTGATGTGTTGGTGAAATGGTGGTTTATTATTTTGATATTAATTCCTCGTGAATCATGCCTCGATCAATTGAAACTGATAGACTTTTATGTCAATTACAAATAAAAAACAACAAATGGACAAAACGTACAGTATTAATTTCAATTTCTAAGCAGGTTAATTTATGTACAGCCAGGGTGGCAGCTGGGTGTGATCGGTCTGAAAAACTCTCAACCAGATCATACATTGCGAGTTTGAGATATATGATTGCATAAACTTTCCTGGATGATGAATTTAATTAGAATTACAGAAATTTTACCTACATGAACAATTCCTATATTCTATGACATACTGAATAGAACTTGTTTGCTTTTGCATCATATATAAATTTGGAGAGATGAGATACATTATATCTACATGTCTGTTTATGCACTTCTTGTAAACTCTAATTAGTCTCTTATTCGATCTCCTAGAGTCCTAGTGACCGCTGTGTGATGAAAAATTTAACCATCAGCGTTGAGGAGTAGGAGTACTTTTTAACAAACCAAATAGTTTGCAAGGTGGTAAGCCAAAGTCCACAGGGATACATGATATCTGGTGTTTTGAATCGTAATTCGTTTTTTATCCGGTGTAAGTACCTCAACTTTTGATCGGATCAAAAATCGAATACATAATAGTATTATCTGTCTTTCAGCATATCGGGTTTTCGAACCAATATCCAATCTGTTTTGATTTATTTGAGATGACATTGTTATTTTTAATACAAAAACTATAACTTTTCTTAACATGGTCTAGAACTGATTATAAATAGCTTGTGTAGACAGAAAACAATAATCTGAGTATGACAGCTGAGAGAGGGAAAGAAGCAGCCTGGTTAGCTGAGGATTTTTTCAAAAAAAATGTTATACGTCTTTTTACCTTAGCTACCTTTACAATTTTCATGTCTCAGTTATTTCATTCTGTCTCGTGATATATTTGAAAAGAGGAATGTTAGGGAACCAAAAAATGTTCCCAAAAAAACTCTCAAATGACATGGCATGGTTGATGTGGCGGAATGGATGATTTTAATTGGTGTGATTAATGTGAATGTAGGGGTCCATCTTATTTATTATTCTTAACACCAATAACAACAAGACACGTGACGTTTGGGGATTTTTTTTGGAACTTTTGTTTGGTTCCTTAGCATTTTTCATTTGGAAATAAATCGGTCCAGATTAGGATATCCAATTTCCAGAAAATTGCGGAGATCCAGTTATAGCCACAACAATTTGGATGGGGACATCTACATCTACTCTGATTAAATTAAAACTAAAGATCTGAAAATGTAGACTAGAAAACAGATGCTGAACTAGACAATTGAATATCAAGTTTTTAAATTTTTTATGCTTATTTCCGTTTGCCCTCTATGTACAGAGCTTCTAGATAAACCTTGAAAACTTGAGAATCTCGTACTCCACAATGGAAAGCTCAAATGTACTACAGTCAGAATGAGGCTTAAGCTAGTTCAAATCAAATTTACGATGAAATTAGCAGTGTGTTCAAAATTGTCAGATCGAGCAGATTTGAGGAACATTGATGTGGTTTTAAGTAAAATGCACATTTAAGTCAAACAAGGTCAAAGGCGAGAAGTCCAGCTGTTACTTACATATTGCACAAATTGTATTTCAATTCTTAGTATAAATACTGAAATGTAGTACTGGAGATGTTATGCTGAATATTAACAAACTTCTTCTAAATCTCTCTCTCTCTAACTCTCTCTCTCTCTATTCTGTTACATATATTTCTGTCAATCTATACTTACATATACATAGCTTCCCTGCATCAATGGTATCAGAGCGAACCTATACCCTATCAATCCAGATCTCCTGAACAATTTCAATACTGGCGCCCAATACTCGAAAAACAATTTCATCAATGGCGGTGGATGATCAATTAAAAGAGTATTCGCGTTCGATCGATCGACGATTCGACGAACATTCACAAGTAATTGCACAACGATTTGAGGAAAATGATAAGAAATTGGAGGAATTAATGAAGCTGATGCGAGAGATGGCTGCGAATCGCTCGATTAATTCTCTGAGAGAAGGCAATCAACGAGGAGGCGCTGAGAGTTCTAGGTCGGATTCACCAAACATCGGAGGTAATTCTCAATCGAAACCTTTAGGTTTTACTCCGAAACTTGAATTTCCTAAATTTGATGGTTCTGGTGCTCGAACTTGGATTAAGAAATGTGTGAAGTACTTTGCTTTGTGTAAAATTCCTGAGGAACAAAAAGTAGATCTAGCTTCTCTTTACATGTGTGATAAGGCTGAAGTATGGATATCTAACTATCTTGCAATCAAAAAGCATGTCGACTGGTCTGAATTTGTTATTGATGTCAGTGCTAGATTCAAGGATGAGATTGGACTTAGTGTTGTTGAGCAATTTAATAAACTGCAACAAATTGGATCTATTGAAGATTATATAGATGATTTTGACAATTTATGATCCCTTATGGAGCAGTATAATCATGTGTTGCCTGATCCATATCTGCTGGAGAGTTTTATTGGAGGTTTGAAGGCCAGAGTTAAGCCATTTGTTCGAGCTTTTAAGCCAGTTAGTGTCACTGATGCTATTATGTATGCTAGATTACAAGAAGAATCTATTCAAGCTAATTCACCAACGCATACTAAGTCTACCTCTATAGCTCCTTCACAGAAATCTTTCACTCCTACAGTTTTTCATTCAAGTGTTAATAAGACACCTTTGTTGCCAACTCCTCAAACTAAGCCTTTACAAACTGGATTGCCTAAACATGTCATCAAACCTTTCAAGTTCATACCAGCTGAAGTGAGGGCAGATAAAATGGCTAAAGGTTTATGTTACTACTGTGATCAAAAGTATGAAAGAGGACATAAATGCCAGTTCAAGGAGTCTCAGTTATTTACCGTTGAAATACCTTGTGGAGAAATGGATGAATCTGAGAGTGAAAGTGATAAAGAGCACACCGACAGTGAACTGAATGAACCTTGTATATCAGTAAGTGCTCTTGCTGGTAACCAGACCTTTTCTACAATGAGGGTTAAGGGAATGTTGGAGGAGAGTTCCTTACACATCTTGATAGATTCAGGAAGTACACATAATTTCCTGGATATTCAGTTAGCTAAAAGTTTGGGTTGTGCGATGGAAGAAATTACTGAGCAGGCAATTACAGTGGCTGATGGGAATCATATCAAATGCCAGTATGTAATCAGAAATTTTTCTTGGCATCTAAAGGGACATAAGTTTACAACTGAGGTGATGTTGATCGATTTAGGTAGTTGTGATATGGTATTAGGAGTACAGTGACTTAGCACTCTTGGTACAGTGAAATGGGATTTTCAGAAATTGATTATGGAGTTTATATTGGAGGGGCAGTTGTTCAAATTGAAAGGCATAGCTCCAAAAAGGTTGAAGGTCTTAAAGGGGGAATGTTCTGAAAAATTGTTAAAAAATTCTGCTCAGTTATGTGTTCTACAGGTAAGGGAAGTGTCTGCTGAAAATGAGGTCGTTCATGAAGTTCTTAGTGGAGTTAAAAGTAAAGGAACTGCTAGGGAATTGGAGGCTTTGAAACACCAGTATCATGACATTTTTCAGGAGCCTGATACATTACCTCCAAAAAGAGGAGTTTTTGATCATAGGATTCCACTACAGGAAGGAGCAAACCCTGTGAGCATCAGACCTTACAGATATCCTCTCAAACAGAGGGATATAATTGAACAAATCATTGAAGAAATGCTTGGGAGGGGAATAATTCAAAACAGTGCTAGCCCTTTTGCATCCCCTGTGGTTTTGGTTGGCAAGAAAGATGGGTCTTGGAGGTTATGTGTGGATTATAGAGAACTAAATAAGAACACTATTAAGGACAAATATCCAATTCCAGTGGTAGATGAACTTATTGATGAGTTGGCAGGTTCTAAAGTTTTTAGCAAAATTGATCTGAGAGCTGGCTATCATCAGTTAAGAGTACATGAGGAAGATGTTTTTAAAACAGCGTTTAAAACTCACAGTGGCCACTTTGAGTTCCTAGTGATGCCTTTTGGCCTCGCTAATGCACCTGCCTCTTTTCAGGGATGGATGAATGCCATTTTTAAACCATTACTGAGAAAATGTGTATTGGTTTTCTTTGATGACATACTCGTATACAGCAGGACAGCGGAAGAACATTGGCAACACTTAGCAACTGTGTTTGAGTTGATGAGAAAAAATTCTCTATATGCTAAAGAGAGTAAGTGTTGTTTTGTCATGGATAAAATTGAGTATTTGGGTCACTTTATATCTGCTCAAGGGGTAGAAACTGATCCTCGAAAGATAGCTGTGGTAGAGAAGTGGTCTGTGCCAACATGTGTCAAGGATTTGCGGAGTTTTCTTGGGCTGGCTGGTTATTACAGGAAATTCATCCGACATTATGCTACTATCAGCAAGGATTTAACAGATCTGTTAAAGAAAGGTTTTTTCCAGTGGAATGAAAAGGCTCAGATGGCATTCAACACATTAAAAACAGCCTTGATTTCTGCTCCTGTGTTGGCATTACCTGATTTCAATAAAGCTTTTGTTGTTGAGACTGATGCTTCTAAAGAGGGGATTGGGGCAGTTTTAATGCAAGATGGTCACCCTCTAGCATTTCTAAGCAAGACTTTGGGTCCCAGATGGCAAAAACTTTCAGTTTATGAAAAGGAATTGTTGGCTATTGTGTGTGCAGTCCAAAAATGGGAGCAGTATCTGTGTGGTAATCATTTTATAATCAAAACTGATCAAAAGAGTTTGAAGTGGCTGTTACAACAAAGAATTTCAACTCCCTTTCAACACTTCTGGTTATCAAAGTTAATGGGATTTGATTACGAAATACAATATAAAGGAGGGTTGGAGAATAAAGTGACAGATGCCCTGTCCAGAGTACAAGGTTCAGAGGTCTTATGTATGGCTATTTCAGTTGTACAATCTGACTTGGAGCATATGATTCAGAATAGCTATCAACTTGATCATACATTAGTCGAAACCATTCAACAGCTGCAACAAGGTACAATGCACCCAAAATATCACTGGAAGCAAGGGTTCCTCAGGAAAAAGGATAAAATTGTTATTGGTCCAGATATTCAACTTAAGAATAACATCATGGACTGGCAACAGCCGAGGGAGGCCATGCTGGTAGAGAAGTAACCTTACAAAGGATTAAGGGTCTCTTTTATTGGCCTGGTATGACTCAAGATGTGCGGCAGAAGGTTAGACAATGCAAGGTTTGTCAAGCATCAAAGTATGATACGAGTGCTTATCCGGGACTTCTTCAGCCTCTTCCAATTCCAACAGAGGTGTGGGTAGATATCTCAATGGATTTTATAACTGGTTTGCCTAAATCAAATGGCAAGGAGGTTATTTTTGTAGTGGTTGACAGATTGAGTAAAATTCTCATTTTATGGCTCTTCCTACTGCTTTTACTGCTCCTATGGTGGCTCAAGTCTATCTGGATCAAGTGTTTAGACTCCATGGATGGCCTCGATCAATTGTTAGTGATAGAGATCCAATATTCTTAAGCCAATTCTGGAAATCCTTGTTTACATTACATGGTACTGAATTTCTTTTATCGTCAGCTTACCATCCACAAACAGATGATCAAACTGAAGTTGTTAATAGATGTTTGGAAGGCTACCTCAGATGCATGTGTGCAGATACTCCTAAAGAATGGACTGTTTGGTTACCATTGGCAGAATGGTGGTTCAACACACATTTTCATTCTGCTTTGCAGCAAACCCCTTATGAGGTAGTGTACAATCAAGTTCCTCCTTTGCACTTACCGTATCTTCCTGGAGAATGTGCTATAGATGTTGTTGATAGGAGTATGCAGAAAAGAGAACTGATGATCTCTACTTTGAAAACTCATCTGTTAAAAGCTCAAACTAGAATGAAGGCTCAGGCTGATTCTCATAGGTCTGACAGGGTGTTTGAAAAAGGGGATTGGGTCTGGTTGAAATTACAACCTTACAGGCAGAGCTCTGTTCAGGTGAGAGGAAATCAGAAATTGGCACACAAATACTTTGGACCATTTCAAGTTGTTGATTGTATTGGTAAGGTGGCTTACAAACTCAGGTTGCCACTTGATGCTAAAATACATGATGTATTTCATGTTTCCCTTTTGAAACCGTATGTTGGAGATTCACCAACTACCATAAGTTTTCCTGATGATCTTAGTATTAATGTGGGAGGCGCTTCACCTGCTCCGTCTGCCATTTTAGATACTAGGATGGTGAAGGTTCGAAATGCTCCTCAGGTGCAGTATTTGGTACAATGGGAGGGTCATCCTAGTTATGAAGCTACATGGGAGGTTGCTGCTGAGTTTGTTAACAACTTTCCGGACTTCCCAATTTTACAAAATCCTTGAGGTCAAGTCTTCATTGAGGAGGGAGATATGATGTGGTTTTAAGTAAAATGCACATTTAAGTCAAACAAGGTCAAAGGCGAGAAGTCCAGCTGTTACTTACATATTGCACAAATTGTATTTCAATTCTTAGTATAAATACTGAAATGTAGTACTGGAGATGTTATGCTGAATATTAACAAACTTCTTCTAAATCTCTCTCTCTAACTCTCTCTCTCTCTATTCTGTTACATATATTTCTGTCAATCTATACTTACATATACATAGCTTCCCTGCATCAAACATTCACATAAACATATTGACTGTAGACTTGGAATTTGAACTGCAGAGTGTTGCCCGCCAATGCATCTGTCGGTGATATTGGAACAACATAAGCCTATTATACTTGAATCACAACAGAAATATCATAATGACATTACCAAACATGATTAAGAATTCAGCATTTGTAGAACCCTGGTGTAACAATTAAGGTAATCAACAACCGAGACAAATTTCTTTGTATTTTCAAGCAATAAGAATGACGCCCACAAGCCATGCTTGTCACAATATACTACTCCCTCCATCTCAAATTAACTATCATGTTTGACTTTTTTTTAGTCAAATTGAATCAAGTTTGATTGAGAATTACAGTCAGAAGTCTACTCAATCAAGAAGTCAAGAATATGGAGTCATTCGAGAAGTGTAAAGAAATGCTCAATCGAGAAGTTCAGTTAAACAAATCGAGAAGTTAGCTAAGGAAGCAATCGAGAAATCTGTGAAATGGGTCGGGCCAGTCGAGAAATCTGTGAAATCAAGTCAATCGAGAAGTCTAGCTTGATCGAGAAGTCATCACAAAAAGTAAGCAACTGAGAAGTCTAGACATTCGAGAAGTATCAAGTCAAAGACCAATTGAGAAGTCTCATAAGTACTCGATCGAGTAGTCCACAACATGACTTCTCGAAGTGCAATCAAGCTGAGTATTCGAATGTTTCAAACAGCTATTTTCAAGTAGATTTGCAGAAGAATAAGACAAGTAATTTGAAGCATTATCATGATCAGGTCAGTCAAACCTTTGAAGATAATGACAAGTCAACAATGAAACTTGAAAAGAAAACAAGACAAAGACAAAAGGAAGAAGGCAGATTGGAAAAGACTGTCAAATAATGATGTTAGCTAGAAAAAGATAGTAGTCAAATGTAAAGTGTTTCTTGTCAGTTTCTAGTTTTGGCATAACTTTCTAGTGAGAACATGTGCAAATGAGACATGTTGTCTATATAGCATAGAGCACAGCTTCACTAGTAGGTGTGTGAAAAATAGTTTTCATTTTCATGTTTTCTTTTAAGAACAAGAAGCTGAGATTCATATATAGAATCTCAGATTGTAGTAATTCATTCTAATATACAATTAGATTGAAAGTTAACTTTGAGTGTTCATTTTAAATTTCGCATCTCTTAAGTAAACACTACTAAAATTAGTAAAATTACAACATTTGATTATCAGTTCAAAACAAACAAGAATCAAATAATTAAGAAAAAGTTTTAAACTATACATTCAACCCCCCCCCCCACTCTGTATAGTTTCTGCACAACTCATTCCTAACACTTAGACTTAATTTATAATAAGCTAAGTAAAATTTACTGTTATATGTATATTGACAGTATGTTTAAAACAGTCACTTGAAACAGTATGTTTAACCACATCACATATATGTGACAACAAGTTTAGAAATTATGGTCTTGTACAAATGTAATAACCTGATCCATGAAATAGAAGTTCACAAAATGTTCATGTACAACATGGTTCAAATTCACGACAGTAACATTCAACACTCAAGTTTATGACAGCATATTCAAGTGACAGTACAAAGGAACACGTGACAACAACTATTCACTCGATAGTAAACTTGACGGAGAATGAAGATTTGAAGACAACAAGTTTTACTAACAACAACATTGGGGGAGATAATTGATAGTAGCTTTGGAGACAGTATATTTTAATGGACTATCAAAACTTGATAGCAAAGTATGCGGAGCCGAAGATACTGTCACCATAGAGGAGTTAAAAATTGACAGTATACTTTTAGTGAAGCTGACAGTCTGTTCCTGGTAGCAGAGTAGATGGGGAAAACACAAGGAATGATTTTGACATCTCAATCTACTTTGCCAAGTTTATTTCTACAATTTGGGAGAAGACAAGCAAAAAGATAAAGAGTGTTCAAGGAGTCAAAGATTTATGTACATCTCAGAACATGTTTATCTACAAAGGGAATGAAACCAAGGTTTAATAGGAAAAGTAATATTTCTATTTTAAGTTTTATTCTAAGACAAAGGAAAAGTGCACGTGTAAGTGAGATATGTGTTTCAGTATAAATACACATATCCCACAAGCACTTTTCCTAACGTAAATGTGCTAGAATTATTTTGTCTATTCTCTCAAACTTGGTAACAATAACAAATCTAATTGTTATTGTAACTTTGTAGCTGGAATTATTTTCCAGTACAGTTGTATCAACAAAATTAATAAACATATTAATTTTGAAGTTTAAACATTGTGTCTTGATCTGCTTGTTTGTTTGCATTTAAAACTTGTTAAACATTAATCTTATTTGTTGTTAATGAGATTAGTGATTATTTAACAAGTTGCATGCAACCCTCCTTCTACAACACTCATTCTATTTAACAAGAATTCTTGTGATAATTGTATCGGATATATTGTGTACAATTGTGTGATAAATATTACGCGTTACATGTGTTGAGTTATGGTTTTTAAAAGATAAAATATTATTTTGAGTTATTGGATAGTAGTTGCCTACTGATTTTTGCAGGTCAATCTTTTAATATTTTAGGTTTGAGGTGCATTCGAGTTTGAAAATCTTAGATTTTGAGTAGATTAACTGTTGATTTGTCATTTTTAGTTGGGTTTTTGTAATAAAATTTTGTATTAATAAATTGTATTATATTTTAGATTATTTTTTTCATGTATTATAATTTAGATTTGTTTGAATTAATAGTCAGCAAAGGGGAGACGGTTCCGATTAGGAGTGCTAGAGAATCAAACCTTAGATTCTGAAACTCTGACGCCATGTAAAATATTAATAAAATCTTATCTGTTTTATTTAATCATTACTAATTACCCATATAATTTTATATTTGAGGGAATATATATCCAATATTATAATTTTATTATTTATGTTAAATACTTAAATAATAATATAAATATATATCTAATATATTTCCTAATATTAATAAATTATAATGTAATTATATATAAACTTTTATATTTCATATAAATATATTATATGTTATTACTGTTTACTCGTGTGGGTCGTACTTTAACCAGAGCAACTATATAAACTAGCATCTGTGCCCACTTCGCTGGGCTTGAGGCTGCAAGTTGAACTGACTTACCCATCTGCTTGTGAAATATTTTACTGGACTTCGGCATGCTGAACTTTAATATGTTATCTATTATATATAAAAATTTGTTATTTCGTTTTGGGCCATTTGGCTGTGTATGCATTTTAATTTGTTCTTCTTGTCCTGTGTATGCTTATTTAACCGTATGGAAATTTAGAGTAAAATTGTTGTATATATAAACTCAAACTGCTTCTTTTATATTAATGACTGTGTATGATTTAGATTTGTAATTTTCTTTTATTTATTTTATTTTGGATAAAATTTGTTTTTGTGAATATTTATTTTATAAAATAAACGTGTTTCTAAAATTAAAATTAGTTGACCATTGACCGTAGTTTATCGGATTTTAAATATTATAATATTAAAAAAATTAAAATTCATAATATTATAAATCTTAACAACTTTACATATAAATTTGAAACACCAATATATTTTATGTAGTTATGTAATTTTAATAATTTCTAAAAAATAATCAAGATTTAGTATATTTATTTAATATCATTATAATATAATTTATTTATAATATAAAGGTTCGATATTATTGAAAATTAAAGTAATTTTATAAAAATTAAATTTATTATAGAAACTGTACTAATACATTTTAAGATAAATAAATAAATTATGTCATGTTTCATGTATTTTAGTTATTCGCGCATATTTATAATTGTGTACAGGCTAATCTATTTAGGTATCCAGGAATATACGTGACTCTTTTAAAAACTAAAAGAGTATAGGCATTTTAGAAACCATGGGAATGCTAAAATTAAAATATAGATGGCCTCGTCCCAGAAATATTATTATAATTTATTATATAATATGTGTAAATAGTTAAAATCAAATTTATATAAATTTTAAATTAAAGTAAGATTTTTATATAAATTTCAATTATAAAAGTAAAATATTATTAGGGTATTTTTAAATTAATGGAAATTATAATCTTTTTTATAATAAAAATGAATATTAAGTTTTTATAACATATATTTAATATTTAATATAAACAATTCTTGACACTATCGTTAGTGGCGCAATCTGAAGGAATAAATTTGAAAATTGAAACTTAAAAACAAATTTATAATAAAAGTAAATTATATATAAATTATCAATTAAAATTATGAAATATTATATGACATTTCTAAATTATAAAATATTTAATATTTATATTCTGGGATATCGTGTATAACCTCATGTTTTCAAATTTAAAACCAAACTTCTACTGAGAGTTTTTAAGCATCTACGTATATATCATTACCCATTCGATAAAATTTGATTTAATATTTTATACCTCCCAACAACTTGCTGCATAAATAAAAATTCTAAATACCAAGTTAGAATTCTATTTAGAAATTGGTTATATATCAAATTCAACAATATTAAAAGTTAAGCATTGTTGTGGAATAAAAACTAGGGTGTAGTTATTGCGATGTGTGTCGGAGTTTATCAAGCTTTTATGGTTGCACTTGTGTTTCGTAGCTTAATTCTGCCCTCACAAGATGCCTACGTATCTCAGTATATGTTGAGAATCAAGCCAAAACGTAGTTCTAATAATGAGGGGTTAGGCCCTTTATATAGACGTGGAAAGTCTAAGAATTAGAGTGGGTTTAGGAACCTTGATTGATAAGGTGTTTTCTAGAAGGATTCTGGATCCTTTGTAGAAGTAGTTTCCATGTAGGAATAGGTTTCCTTTGCAGTTGAACATAATTAATTAGCTGTATACTCAGCTAATTAATTAATTACGGATTTATTAATTAACTAGGGTTTCAAGCCTTAATAATTGGGCCTCCCCTTTGGACCAGATTATGTACAATTAATGCCACATTAATTGTGTCTTTAGGGCTTACTTTTATCCCATATCATTTGCCCCCCAACTTCTATAAAGTGTGCAATACTTTGTAGAAGTTAAGATTCATGACCCTGTGGCTCAAGTTCCTATGAAGAATTTTTACAATTCTTTCCTTATGCTCATCACTATTTTTCATTAATTTTTAGGGATTTTCTCTAATTTTTAGAGAATTTTCCCAAATTTATTTGCCTTATAAATCATTTTAATGATTTTCTGGCATTTTTTGATATTATTTTCGACCAGGAATCCTAGTCGAATTCGACCAGGATCCTGGTCGGTTTTCAGGCTGTCCTGGGATCCTGATCGAGCAGGGTTCCTGGTCGATTTTTCGACCAGGATCCTAGTCGATCTTAGGGCATTTTTTAATCCTGGTCTAGCAGTATTCCTGGTCGATATTCGACCAGGAATCCTGGTCGGTCTTAGGATGTAACTTAATCCTGGTCGAACAGGATTCCTGGTCATTTTTCGACCAGGATCCTGGTCGGTCTTAGGACGTAACTTAATCCTCGTCGAACAGGATTCCTGGTCGTTTTTCGACCAGGATCCTGGTCGGTCTTAGGACGTAACTTAATCCTGGTCGAACAGGATTCCTGGTCGTTTTTCGATCAGGATCCTGGTCGGTCTTAGGACGTGACTTAATCCTGGTCGGACAGGATTCCTGCTCGTTTCATACCTTAATTGGAATTCTGATCGACAGGGATTCCTGGTCGATTTTAGGCTTTATTTGAGTCCTGGTCGAAAGAGATTCTTGGTCGAATCTCGATCAGGATTCTGGTCTATTCTTTCAAAAAGGCCCTATAATTTGTTGAAATAGGCCCTGGCCTACTTTACTCTTTTAGCTTGTCTTAGTTCATATCGACTTTTGGGCCAAAGGCCCGCTAGGCCCAATTAGTTTATGGGCTTTGTGACCGGCTATTGGGAGTTCTACCGGTTGAACTACCGTTTTCTTCGGCTATAAATTAGTGGAGTGAGAACTTTACTTTTCACTTCTCACTTCCTCAGTAGAAATCACTCTCAAAATTTTCACTCTAGAGTCTTTTAGCTGAGGCGATTTCCAGCAAAGCTTTTCCGGCCAACCTTCATCTTCCTCGTGTTCCAAGCGTTCATCCCTTGAATATCAATGGCGGATTCCCAGGATGCTGCACAACAACATTTTCTTGCTAGGGCGGCAAAAAGAGGTAACGTCGTTACCGTGAATCCTTCTTTTTCTTCAATTTCCGAATTGTTAGAAGTTATGGGCGATGAATTTCCCACTTTAGCCGAACTAGATGCCTTTAATTATAAGAGTATTTTTACAAACCAAGCCCACTGTGATAGGTTTACTAAGTTGTACAAATTGCCCACGGGCCTGAAGTTTGTTTTAGCTGAACCTGGAGATCGGGCCTGCCATTGGCGGCCCAATAGGTTGTGTATTTTTAGGGATGCCATGATAGGTGGGCTTAGATTCCCCTTTCACGAATTTATTATTAGGCTGTTAGCAGAAGCCAGGGTCAGCCCGTGTCAGTTAAGCCCAAATTCCTGGCGAACCCTTCTTTGCTTTATGGTCCTTTGCCTTAGGAAAAATTACCCCCTATCTGTCGCTGTTTTTAGAAGTATTTTTCAATTTAAGAATAGCCCATCAAACATATTGGGCTGGATTTATATAAACCATAGGCAGGGAGTTAGCCCAATTTTTAGCAACAAATCTTTGCCCGATACCAACCCAGACTGGCGGAGGGATTTCTTATACTTGGAGTGGGAAGGAGGTGATTGGGGCACCCTCTTTAGATCCTCGTTTTGCAAGGTCAAAGATGGTAATTCAGGCCAGATCCAGCTGACTCCCGAAGAGAAGCTCATAATTGATGATCTCTGCCAAGATAAGGGTCAAACCCACTACAGGAAGCTCCTCGAAGAATTTTCTCTGAAGGCCGTGGGACTTTCTAATGTGTCTAATAATGGTACATTTCTTTTCCGGACTTTTCGTTTTTTCTCGATTTTTCTGAGTTCAATTCGTTTATTTTCTTGTCTGTTTTGCAGCTGCGGAGAATATTAACTTTCATTTGGGCATGGGGGACCAAGAAACCCACAAGATGCGCAAGGTCCGGGAGGCTCTTGAGGGCCCAATAAAGGAGCCCCACGTTCCGGGGTTTCTCCAACATTGTGATAGGGCCCAAAATAAAGGGAAGGGCAAAAGGCCTCGTGAAGAGGAGGAGGATCCAGACACAGCAGCTTGGAGGCCCAGCTGGGGCATCCGAAAGCAGGACACTGTCGTGGGGAGTGTCTTGAACTCCGTTGATTGGTGCCAGAATTCGATTCCTCCGGCCGATAAGGCCAAAATTGTTCTGAAGACAGATATTGAGGAGGCCGAGTCTCTCGGTTCTCAGGCCGTAGCTATGGTAAGGCCCAATCACTTTGTTTGTACTTAAACAATTTTGTGTCTTTCTAGTTGTTTGACGTGAATGTGTTATTTCTTCAACAGGTTAATACCTATTTTCAGACTATGGCCCATCAGGCCAAGACTTGGCGTTTTTCTGAGAAGGCCCAAAGGGCAGGAAAGGTCAAGGCAGAGGCCAAGGTGGCCAACTTGGAGAAGAAATTGCTCGAAAAGGAGCAAGAGCTGTTAGCGGCCCATGTCGAAGTTCAGGAATTGAAGGCGGGCAAAGAGGCCCAGATTGTTAGGTACATGGAGTCGGAAGATTTCTATGCTTTCATGGATAAGCACGACGACATGGTTTTTCCTACTGCTTGTGCTCAGGCCTGGGAGAAGTGCCTTGGCACCGTCTTGGCCAAGCACCCTGGTCTCTTTGATCCAGCCGACTTCCCTTGCCCCATGGGCCAGCCCCTGGCATTGACTTCAACTGCTGGAGGGACCGGTTCTGGAGACTTGTCAGGGGGCGAGGCCTTGGATGAGTTTGATCGGGTCTTTGATTCTACCCCTGAGGCTGAGGATAACGCTCAGAAGGAAGCGGAAGAAGAAGAAGAAAAGACCGAAGAGGAAGAGAAGGATGATGACACTGAAGACTTCCCTTAGTTTTATTTTCCTGTATTCCTTGTATTTTCTTTTGTTATTTTAAATTATGTAATCCTGAAGACTTTTTATTTATAAAAAGCCCTTTTGTTGTTTTGTCTTCTTCTTTTCGTGCCTTAGTATTTTTGACAAAATACATTTTATCGAACATAGAACAAATGGGATGTCAATCGAAGGGCCAAACAGGCTTCTTTTGTCATAAAAAGAACTAATAAAAGTTGCCAAACTAGGCTAAACACACAGGTTTTTGAAGACGTCATAAAGCTGGGAATTTTATTAATAATGCCTTCGAGGCTGGAGTGGGCACAGCCCTTACAAAAAGAGAATCTTGTCTGGAGCGAAAAGCTCTTACATCCTAATGGTTTCATTGAACCTTATTTCTACTTAGTTCCTACTAAATATAAGAACTCATGGTTGAATTCTTTAAACATAATAGACTTTCAGGTTTGAAGCATGCCAAGTCCTTGGTACCTCAACATCTTCTAGGGTTTCAAGGATGTATGATCCTCCTCCTTTTACTTGCTTTATCTTGTACGGCCCTTCCCAGTTGGGGGCTAATTTGCCTTTGGGGCCTACCCCGGAAGCTTCAGCTTTCCTGAGGACTAATTCCCCTTGTCTAAAAAATCTTTCTTTAACTCTTAAGTTGTAGTAGAAAGATGACTTCTTTTGATATTCTACAATTTTTGCATGAGCTTTGTCCCTGACTTCATCTATCAAGTCTAACGCAAGTTTCATTCCTTCTTCATTTTCCTCAGGTTCAAAGGCCTTGATTCTTGGGGATACATGTGATATTTCGACTGGAACCACTGCCTCGGCCCCATAAGCCAGGAAGAACGGAGTTGCATCAGTAGTAACTTTGTGGGTGGTTCTGTATGCCCAGAGTATTGGCAAAAGCTCATCCACCCAAGTATTAGCAGAACGCTCGATCCTTTTCTTGAGACCATCAAGGATGATTCGATTGGCTACCTCAGCCTGCCCATTCGCTTGGGGGTGTGCAACAGAAGTGAAACGTAGATTGATGTCATTATCAGTGCAATATCCTTTGAACTCTTCATTGTTGAATTGGGTGCCATTGTCCATCACCAGTATTCGTGGTATTCCATACCTACATATGATGTTTTCCCAGAAGAATTGAGCTACTTGCCTCGTGGTTATCTTGGCTAGTGGTTTAGCCTCGATCCATTTAGTAAAGTAATCGATCGCAACGATCAGGAACTTTCTCTGTCCGCTAGCTATTGGAAAGGGTCCAAGGATATCCATTCCCCACATCGCAAAAGGGATAGGGGAATTGATGGACGTCAACATCTCAGGTGGTTGTTTAACAACCGGTGCATGCCTTTGGCACCTGTCACATCTTCTTACGTATTCTTTCGAATCTTTTATCAAGTCAGGCCAGTAAAAACCAAGGCGGGTGATTTTATGGGCCAAAGCCCTGCCCCCAAGTGTTGGCCGCAGATTCCTTCGTGTACTTCTTTCAAAGCCTCATGACCTTCATCTGGCCTCAAACATTTCAAGTATGGAATAACAAAAGATTTCTTGTAGAGAATTCCATCAATAAGAGCGTACCTTAAGGCCCTCACGGTGAGTCTCCTGGCTTCCATGGGGTAATTAGGAGTCCATCCAGATTGAAGGTGGGTTCTAATTGGGTCCATCCAGCAAATGCCCATGCTTATCGGGGCTACCAGCTTTGCATTGATGCTGGGGGTCTTCAAGATTTGGAAGTACACACTCCCCACATGTTCATCTACTTCTGATGTGGCGAACTTTGACAAGGCATCGGCCTTCGCATTCTCTTCTCTAGGAATATACTCAACCTGACATTCTTCAAACTGCGTCATTATAGCTTTGACCAACCGGAGGTATTTGATCATGATTTCTTCTCTTGCTTCAAAATCCCCATTCACTTGGGATATAACCAGCTTTGAGTCTCCACAAACTTTGAGATGCTTGACATTTAGTTCTTTGGCCAAACCTAGGCCCGCTATCAGGGCATCATATTCGGCTTCATTGTTGGTTGTTGGGAAGTCAAGCTTAATAGCATACTCAATAATGAATCATTCGGGACTTTGTAGTACCAAGCCTGCGCCGCTAGATTTTATTTTTGATGCCCCATCAAAATTGAGCACCCAATATTCTTTAGGAGTCTGTCCTCCTTTTTGTGTTATTTCCTCATTGTCCTGCCCCCCGACTTCTTGGTCGTCAATAGTATATTCGACCACGAAGTCAACAAGAGTTTGGGCTTTAATGGCCGTTCGAGGCTTATACTTGATGTCGAATTCTCTTAGTTCAATGGCCCACTTAATCAGTCTTCCACTTGACTTGGGGTTGTGTATAATATTCCTCAAGGGTTGATCAGTTAATACTTCGATTTTGTGAGCTTGAAAATAGGGGCATAGTTTCCTCGAGGCCATTATCAAGGCCAGCGCAAACTTCTCAATTTTGGAGTAGTTAAGTTCCGCTCCATGCAAAACCTTGCTCACATAATAGACTGGCTTTTGAGTTTTCTCTTCTTCTTTTATAAGGACAGCACTCAGGGCCTTGTCTGATATGGCCAAGTACAAGTATAGGATGTCCTCTGGGCTAGGCTTGGCCAACAACGGGGCTTTAGCCATATATTTCTTCAGTTCCTCAAAGGCCGTTTGACTTTCTTCTGTCCACACGAAATTTTTAACTTTTTTCAACGTCTTGAAGAAGGGTAGACATTTATCCCCAGACTTCGAGACAAACCTTCCCAGGGCAGCAACTCTTCCTGTCAATTTTTGGACGTCCCTTACTGTTTTCGGAGGTTCCATGTCGAGTATGGCCTTGATCTTGTCAGGATTGGCCTCAATCCCTCTTTTAGAGACCATCATTCATAGGAATTTTCCAGATCCCACGCCAAATGCGCACTTTGCAGGGTTGAGCATCATATTGTGGTGCCTTAGCACTTCGAATGCCTCTCGCAGGTGCTCAATATGATCGGCCTTATCGAGACTTTTGACTAGCATATCATCAACGTAGACCTCCATGGTTTTTCCAATGAGGTGCTTGAAAATTTTGTTTACTAGCCTTTGATAGGTGGCCCCTGCATTCTTTAACCCAAAGGCCATAACAAGATAACAAAATACACCAAAGTCAGTGATGAAGGATACCTTGGCAATGTCATCCTCGTGCATCCGGATTTGATTGTATCCACTAAAGCCATCCATAAAACTTAACATCTCATGTCCCGCCGTGGCATCTATGAGTGCATCAATCCTTGGGAGGGGGAAACAATCCTTTGGGCATGCATCATTTAAATCAATGAAGTCGACGCACATCCTCCACTTTCCATTGGATTTCCTGACCATTACAGGATTAGCAAGCCATTCGGGATATTGAATTTCTTTAATGAATCCAGCCTTCAAGAGCTTTTCCACCTCTTGCTTTATGGCTTCCTGCCTTTCTGGAGCAAAATTTCTCTTCTTTTGCTTCACCGTTTTTCGCTGTGGATCCACGTTGAGTTTATGAGTGATCAGTTTAGGGTTAATTCCCGGTATATCAGCGGCTGTCCAAGCAAATAGGTCTCCGTTTTCTTGCAAGAACTTTGTCAATTTTTCTTTCATAGGCTCTTCTAATGAGGCCCTAATGTAGGTTACTTTCTCTGGTTCTCCTGGAACTAAAGGAATTGGAACCAAGTCCTCAGCTGGTTTCCCCCTTTGTTCTTCGTTTTCTCTTAAGTCCATGTCCTCTATTGGTCGGACTTGCCCTCCGGCTCCATCGGGTCTCAGGGCGGCCACGTAGCAACTTCTCGCCATTTTCTGGTCTCCTTTCTCCTCCCCAACACCGTTTCTGGTAGGGAACTTGATTTTTAAGTGATAACTTGAGGCTACAGCCTTAAAAGCATGCAAACCTGTTCTTCCAAGGATGGCGTTGTATGTAGAAGATGCTTTGACCACCAGAAAAGTTAGCATCTGAGTGACCTCTTTAGGTTCTCTTCCCACTGTTACGGGTAGTTGAATGGTTCCTTCCACTTTTGATTCCACTCCATTGAAGCCATAGATGGGAACATCCGAAAGGGTTAGCTGGGAATCGTTGTATCCCATCTTTACAAATGCATCATGGAACAAGATATCAACAGATGCTCCATTGTCTACCAGGACTCTCTTTACCTCTGAGTTGCCTATCAAAGGGGCAATAACGAGGGGATCATCATGAGGAAACTTTACCCCTTCTAGGTCTGAGTCATCAAAAGATATAATCGCATCCGTCCTAGCACGTTTAGGTGCTTCTCCTACGACTTGCATAACTTCTCTTGCGTATGCTTTTCTTGAATTCCTTGAAGTCCCCGCAGCAGTGAGTCCTCCGAAAATCATATTGATAACCGGCCCTCTAGGTTGAGGATTCCTATCTCGGCCATCATTATTTTTTCTGTTATCGTCGTGCCTATCATGACTCCCATCCTTGGTGTACTTGGAAAGTTTTCCTCTCCTGATAAGGAATTCGATTTCATCCTTCAATTGTCTGCAGTCATCCGTATTATGCCCGGTATCCCTATGAAACCGGCAAAACGCATTTTTGTTTCTTTTCTCAGGATCACTCTTTAAGGGTTTAGGCCATCTCAAGTCTCGATCTCTTTCAATATCCATAAGGATTTGACTTCGAGGTGCATTCAGCCTTGCATATTCAGCAAATTTTGGTCCAAAGTTATTTTTCTTAGGAGGGGATTTGGAATCCTTATCCGTCTTGGAGTACTTGTCTCGGGCGTCATATTCTTGATCACCCTTTCTCTTCCTGTTATTATTCCCTTGTGTAGCCACTGATATAGTGGTTTTCTTCATGCTTTCTTCTGCCTTGATGTATTTCCCTGCTCTGTCTTGGAGAAGAAGCATGTTCTCTGGCGGGTGTTTGGCTAGAGATCTCTTGAAATAAGGATCAGTCGCCCCCTGTTGTAAGGCTATCATAGCCACTTTCTCGTCTAAGTCTGGGACTTTCAAGGCTTCCTTGGTGAAGCGGTTCAGGTAGTCCCTCAGGGATTCGTTCTTCCCTTGCTCCAGATTCATGAGAGAAGCCGAGCTTTTTTCGTGCACTCTTCCACTTATAAACTGGCTTATAAAGGCCTTACTGAGTTCTTTGAAGGATCCAATGGAGTTGGGCGGCAACCGGCTGTACCAACGTTGGGCCATGCCCCCCAGGGTTTGGGGAAACGCCCTACACTTCACAGCATCATTGATAGGTTGTAGTAGTAATGCGTTCGAGAAGGTCCTTACGTGATTAGCTGGATCGCCTGCGCCATCGTACACTTTGATGGTGGGCATCTTGAACTTACTTGAGATGTGATCGTTCATAATGGTTTCGGTAAAAGGCGGCGTTGGATCATCAGGATCTCCGAGAGGCAATAGTTCAGTGGGGTCAGCCCTAGTAATTTCCGTTCTTCTCCCTCGCGGGGTTTCATCCAGTTCTATGACGTCGGGAGCTTCATACCTTGAGGCTGTCCTTCTATCCTGCCGATCTAAGCTTTTCTTCAATTCTTTGAGTTCAGCCTCGTAGGAAGCAATTTTCTGTTCTAGTGTCCTTCGGGACTGTGAACGCCGGCTTCCTACGGGCTCTTTACCAGGCCTTCTTCTCCTAGGATTGACGTCAGTGCCTTCTGAGCTTTCATCATCAGTTGAGTATGGTCCTGAGAAATCACGGACATCTTCTCTACGCCCATAGTTTTGCGGGGGTTCCAATCCTCGGATGTAAAGAAGGGGATAAGCTTGGGAGATTCCAAGCCTAGGTTGGGCGACAGCGCTACTAGGGATAACAACAGTAGAAATTTGTGCGTGTAGAGGAGCAGTAGCTATAAAAGGAGTTTGAGTTACCTGGGATAGTGGGTTGGATCCATGGACGATGTCCTCAGGATTGGTGGATTGGACGATCTCACTAAATGGACCAAGCCTTTGAGTATTAGGACCTTGGGTTCCAGCGGGAATAGTGGTGGTAGCAGGGACCTCGGTAGTTTGAGTTTCATCAGGAGGGATGATAGCAGTCGGATCACCTGTGGTGGGGACAATGTCTCCGTCAGTTCGTCGTGTTCTTGCCATGGTTGATGTCCTCTTCCCACAGACGGCGCCAAATGTTGTGGAATAAAAACTAGGGTGTAGTTATTGCGATGTGTGTTGGAGTTTATCAAGCTTTTATGGCTGCACTTGTGTTTCGTAGCTTAATTCTGCCCTCACAAGATGCCTACGTATCTCAGTATATGTTGAGAATCAAGCCAAAACGTAGTTCTAATAATGAGGGGTTAGGCCCTTTATATAGACGTGGAAAGTCTAAGAATTAGAGTGGGTTTAGGAACCTTGATTGATAAGGTGTTTTCTAGAAGGATTCTGGATCCTTTGTAGAAGTAGTTTCCATGTAGGAATAGGTTTCCTTTGCAGTTGAACATAATTAATTAGCTGTATACTCAGCTAATTAATTAATTACGGATTTATTAATTAACTAGGGTTTCAAGCCTTAATAATTGGGCCTCCCCTTTGGACCAGATTATCTACAATTAATGCCACATTAATTGTGTCTTTAGGGCTTACTTTTATCCCATATCAAGCATATACATACATATCAAAGAATAAGAAATATACAAACATTAAAGAAGAGCAATATGAAACAAATAATCATCATTTTTGAACCTTGAAACTGTAGGCTTTTATCAATCTTGTTCTCTTACTCAATATATCAAACAATTTATTTGCAAAGTTCAATTTGCAATAAGAACAAAAATATGAGTACAATTACATAATCTCAAGTATATTGATACACATATCAGTCATATTTAAGATATAATGTATAATTTATCTCATGTTCAATATATATCATTATTATGCGCAAACTTGAACCTGCAATAGTATTTAACAACATTGATTAGTAAAATGCACAAACTATAAATTTAAATGATACAAATGCATCAAAATATATCAATCTCGTTCTCATGAACAAACTATCAAACACTTGGTCTACGATAATATTTTATAAAAAATATACCAAATACATGTAACAATCATTTTATATGGTGTATACATTTATATACAATCAGTGACAAAAAGATTAAAGAAAATGGTATTCTTGTATGATAATGATAAAGAAAACATATCGACATCGGAGACACAACCAACTCCCCAACAACAACATCATTAGTAGAATTCTCCGATTATGACATTAGCCTCCCCATGATAAAAATTCTTGACCAGATCTAAGATTTTAGTATTAATATTCGACAACGATACCAGCTACAAATCCATACACACAATCAAACCACAAGACAATTAAACCACACATGATTCACACTAAAGTAAAAAATCAGTACATATGTACCTTTGAGCTCCTATAATTAGGAGAAAAGGAAGATCCTCGCCTTTCAGAATTTTAATCAAGCACATCATGTATGACAAATAACAAAGACCGACATAATCAATCAAAATTCGCAACCTGAATATCAGAAAATAAATATCATCAAGCGATGCAAATTAATAAACACATATAAAATCATGGTAAAGAATTTGAGAGGAAAATCGAAGATATAAAATAAGAAAAATAAAAAGTAATAAGAAAATTAAGATTTTTGAAATTTAAAAGTTGAAATATGGGTTTATATGTATTAAGCATGAGAAGATGAAATGAGAAGAGAATGAGTTTCGTATTTGAAATGTATGTTTTGAATTTTGAATTATTTGGATGATAGATTAAGCTTTTGTTGTAAGCTTGCGGTAGGAACTGACACGTGTTATGGATTACAGTTTTTTTTTTGTCTTTGACAGTAAAAAACTTTAAGGGTAAAGACTTAATTTAGGTAAAATACTGTTCAAAAGAGGCAGTAGCAACTATAATATACATAGATACACGTTCTCCTTTGCTCGTGATGCGAGGGGCAGGGGCTGATAGCTGCTCCCTCCCTTCGTCAATCTCTCCCTGTTATCCATTTCTTTATTGTTTTCATTTTTATATGATATTCTCAATTTTTTACGTTTTCAAAAATAATAATATTTTATAATATAAAAATCAATTACACTCAATACTTTTCTCCATCATACTCACTTTATACCTTAAATATTAATGAGTCTCACAACTTTACTCATTTTTCATACACTTCTCCATTACTTCATTCATTTTTCTTAATCTCCGTACCAAACTCATTTGTAAAAAAATGGGAGGGACGGAAGGAGTATTACAGTAAAATAAAATAAATAAATTTAAAAAATATTGACTCATAGCGTACACATGTTTTTTATCCATGGCGAATGTTTTTAGATGTGTTTAGAATTGTGATGCATGATATTGGGATTTTTTTATATCTAACTGACTATCTTAGTTATATTTATTTTAATAACTAAATCGGAAATATAATCCCGTGGATGTTCTAATTATCTAATTAAAAAAAATTGCCGTCGCATTTTTGCAAATTTCATTCACACACCAAAAAAATCTTATTGTTTCAATTTTATAAATAAAATGCTTGAAAAAAATTAAACATCAAAATGCACACAAAATAAAATTTGCAATTATTTTATTTGACAAGAAACAAACGAAACAGATAGTTTTCTCAATTTTCAACTTACCCGTATACTCGTTATTTTCTTTTGATAACTGAAGTCAGGTTTAATATAATAATTTTTTATCACGAAACCATAATTTAAGTTGAAAATTTAAACAAGAAATTATATATTGAAATGGGCATTTTCGATAAATTTTAAATAATAATTTTAAAATTGAAAAGAAATAATATACCGGGAGGGTGAGCCAGGATTGAACCCAGGACCTGGAACGACAGATGATAAATCATCAACCACTTAAACTATCCAATGGGGTCCTAGAATAGGATTATAGGAGTATTACAAAAAACAAAGTCGGAGTCAAACTGGAGCACTCGGCCCGGCAGTACAATAGACTATAAAACCCTTCACGTGGGTGGCTCCATCGTTAAAGTCTATACTAATAAGTCTGGACCCAATGGGCTTTTGAAATATACAGGCCTTTCATCTTTGATGCTAGGTTGCGTGTGGTGGGTCCTATTTTATTATGCTTCCTTTCATTTTGGCGGATTTGCGCTACTGGTTTTGTTATCTTTTGTGAAGGAAAAAAAACAAAGAAATACAGTATATAATTACTGTGGGAAAAAAAATACAGCTTATAATTATATTGTATACATAAAGTTAAAGAGAGATAAAATTTTAGAGATAATTTTGGGATCAAGACCCTTCATTATCATTCTTAGATTTGTACCTATATGATGACTTTATATGCACAGTGGCGAAATTAAAATTTTCAAATAATCGACACTAAAATAATAAATTATTAAATTTTGAAAGTTAACCGGAACTTAAAATCAATTTTTTATTAATATTTAATACAAAATCATGACTTTCAAAATAAGTTTTCTATTAATTTTTGAAACTCAGCGAGGTTATTGCAAACTCACTAATCAAGGCCCCTGCATATGCACTCTTATAATATAATGTTGAAGCAAATTACAAAAAATATATAATATATTTTCAGGAGGTAATATATTTAGATATTTTTCTCGATCAATGAAAAACAAGGTAATTTAGATATTTTAGATAAATTGAAAATTTGTTAGAAATATATTGAAAATATCAAATCATATTTTATGATTTTGATGTTTGCACCAGATTATAAATATAAATATATTACCAACTTGACGCGCAATAAATATATTTATTCATTATTTTTTATAAATTCATGTTTTATTCGGTGGTTATAGCAGTGCTGCATAGTTTTCATGGTTAAAATCATTTGGGTCCATAAAGTTTGATTGGAAATATACAGTAAATCTTAAATTATAAAATCGGACATTTGTATTTTTAAAATTTGATACTTAAATATTCTAAGCTTTTTCATAATTTTACTAATTTTATATCAATTTTACGTTTGTCTATTTTATCTAATGCATCTTGAAGCTTTGAAAAAGTTAGTTATTGTAACCCTGGTGGAACTGGTGGAAGAAAGATCCATCATCCCCGAGAAAAAAGATCATACTAGCTAGTAGAATTGATATCCTACATGATATGATTTATAATTAAATTTTCCGGCTTACGAAGAGCATAATATCATAAAAATAAAGATCACCGTGCTATTAACAGGATAAGAGTCGATTCACGCGCTCATTCTCTTCACTCTTCATATTCTTTCCCCTTTTTTTTATTTTCTCCATTATTTTTAACCCTAACCATATTCTTGCCTTTCTCTTTCTTCTTTTTCTTTGTTCCCTTCTCCCGTTATGCTTTTTCATCACTTTATTCCTTCTTCCCCATATTCTTCTAACTCTGATTTAAAATTTGCACTTCACTTGAATCTTCTAGACCTTCCTCTTTTCTTCTTTTGGGAAGCTCCCTGGCTTCCTCTGAAGTTAAATTTGTTGATGTAGACACAAGTCATAGCGAGATTTTGGTTATTGAACGAGACAGAGGCCGTATCAACAAGAACGAAGGAAAGCTGATTAACAGAGAAAAATATGTCTTGTTATCTTCCATTCATGCCTAAGAATTTGTGTGTAGCTGGGCTTCCCCAAATTCACACGAACCACTCTCTCATTGACTGTGGCTCTTCTAGTATGGGGAATGGAAACACGCAAGAAATTAATAAAATCTTAATTGGTTTTGTTATTAGGAACTTTATCCCTATTGAAACTATTAAAGACCTTGTTATGTCAAAATGGGTGGGTCTTGGGCTCTTGAGTATTCCATTTAATTCTATGACCTTTTTCACTTTAGTTTTTCCTCATAAATTGAGAAAGATTGTTGTTCTAGATCTAGGTAGCTTTGTTTTTGGAAATTGTGTTTTCATTGTCAAACCTCGGAAGGAAAACATATACTTTTGCTATAATAATGCTATTGCAAAATTTGTTTAGGTGATAATATCCAAATGTTCCTAGACCGTATTGTAACAAACATGGGATTGAATACTTGGTAAATGCAATTGAGCAATTGCATGTTGTAGAGTACAATGCTAATGAAAGTGAGCTTAAATATATTATTATCATGCTAATTAAGTTATACTCTAATCCAAAGCCAAGTATAATTTAGGCTCTCCTCTATGATGATGATAAGTAAATACTTGATGATGTCCCTATTGCCCTTAGATATGAGTCATCCTTTAGAATTCCCGACAAGATTAAACCGATACGTTTTGATCAAATAATATTAAATAGGGAGACATTTTTTAGTTGCTCTGTCTCATTGGTTGATCTAGAGAGGTACCCTCGCCCGAGTGTTGCTCAGAATATGATTTCTCCAACAGTTACAAAAAAATCAAAGGAATAAAAACCAAGTCTCTGAGAATGAGTGGCTGTGATGGTCGCCGAATATCGAGAACAATTTGATGAGGAAGGGGTTATCAAGGATCATACTTTTCAAGCTGAGGATGTGAAAGTAATAAGACAGATTCAAGAACCGAAGGTTCAAGAAGTGGCTGATGGTTCTCTTGCAAAGAGGAGCCAAGGACATGGAGCCAAAGTTCAAGAGGTGGTTGATGGTTCTCTAGTAAAGAGATTGATGATTTCATATAAAAAATCACGTATTAATCTTATTTGTGATTAAAAAAACATATTTATAATAATCATTTGTTATGAATTCATATTCGTTAATAATATAACAAAGTGTCATAATTATTACAAATGAATGTAAGATTCTAGGTTCGACTATCACTAAACCCAAAATTTATTATAACAATTTTTTTATAAAGTTATAAGCAAAATTATTTATAAAAAAACATATGACTTATATTAGGAATTATAATCTTCATGTAATATTTGATTGGCACTTAAATTAGTTAATTACACATTACATCGATATAGAGAATAACATGTCTTGATAATCAACAACCAATTGAACTTATAACATGTCATGTCTTTTTTTTCGAAAAGGGGAATCAATTTAATAATGAAAAGGCACACGACATCTACAAATACAATCGAAATTGATCAAATGCTTAAATATATTGATGTTGAATCCTTTTTTCTTGAAAAGGCAACTAAGCGATTTTTTGAAGATGTTATGCATATATGTACTTATTGTGACCCAATTGTTTTAAGCAATCGACCGTAGATGTAATCTCATAAAAACATTTATCACCGAATCAAACTCATGAAAATCCTGCAGATTTATAATCCCGAACATGAAGAACACCAAAACAAAACCAAATCTCACAAAAAGAGACTAAAAAATCCCAAAAAATTTTGAGAGTTTATTGAAGGAAAACAAGAAATTAATAGAAAAAATGAAAGAGTAAAAAAAATTGGGGTTTTCACCGGTTAAAACTGATGAAAACCCCTCAGAAAATATTATGGGTGACGGGTGAAGTGAGAGATGTAGGGTTTTGGGATAACCCGAAAAGACCGTTTTTTTTACGAAAACGATGAACGTTTCATTGATAGACAAATCAAATTACGTCCTAAAAAAAATTAGGGATTGTGAGGGTTTCTTTCATCCATAAAAACTTATCATCTAACCAAAAGATATGCTTAACCAATCTCATGGGTCGTAACATAAATTACGATTACCATAAGAAAGAGATTCCTCCGAAAATTTAGACAATAACACCTTTATATCAAAAAAAATAACACCTTATAAAGAAAATTTACAAATCACAAATATTGTACATCAAAATTTTGCTTCCATCTACACGCGTTCATCTTAAATTTACACGCAATAATCCATCCAATTAAATTTGAAAAACAAAAAGCAAACCAACAAAGACAAATAAGTCGATGAACGTATAACATAAATATATACTATAAAATTTTAGCATAAAACTCTCAATTTATAATAATAGTCATCTAATATGACACAAAATCGTCATAAACGACATATACCCACCACAGATATGGTCAAAACGCCATAAAAAATGTTTTGATTTAAATCGCAATTTATTATATAAAAATTATATCCTCTTATTAAATCTGAAATTTTAACTTTTCTAAATCTTTAGATCTATTTTCGTATCTTTCAGATTTGATTCATATCATCTATATCTGTTTTCACATCCTTCAAATCTGAATTTTTGAACGATTTTAATATTTGATGACTTTTTGTACCTACGGGGAAAAAGACTGATTTTTAACTCAACATGTCTTGGTCTTGGTAATTAATTGATAGTGCGAACATTAGATACACACACGTATTTAAATGGATAAAGATAATAGTAACTTTTAGATACTATATTTTTGAATTTAATAGAAAAAATGCTGAAAATGGTCTTTAGCCTTAATATTTTATACCACTATTAATAAATTTTAAATATTTTCATTTAGAAAAAAGAAAAATTAAATATTTTCGTTGAATAAACTCGAAAGGCCCAAGGATAAAAATCATAAAATGAAGGGGATTATGCGCAATTTACTCTGTTTTACATTCCCGAAAGTTAGTGAACCGAAACACCAATAATTAAAATGCGTCAGTTTCCGGACCTCGCTTTCAGCTCCAAAACATAAGGCCACTGGGCCCACCTCGTTTCCTGTGGGCTCGGCCCACCATAATAGTCATCACTCACTGTTTCAATCAATCACTCTTAGCTTTAGACACGTCTCTCTAACCACCGGACTCGCCGGAATCTTATAAACGGTCGGAGACGGCTTTTTTGAGTCAGATGTGGGTTCCTGGGGCCCAATGATTGGACATGGACATCGACCTTTCTTTATAAAAACAAATCACGACAATGATGTATTTCATTTTAAATAATTGATAAAGTTAATAAATTAAAAAAAAAAGTAGTTACAACTAAGAAAAAATGATTATTTTAATGAGCACGTAATTGTTTATTGTATGCTGTCATAGTGATAGTGTCATATCAATATATATTATTATAATATCTAATATAGATAGTTATTTATTTACTCTCTTTTTTATAGATTTTATTTCTCCATGCAGATGTGTTTAAAGTTGGCAATTGGAAAAACAGTGGGTAAGAATGATCCTGCATGCATAATAATAAGCTAATAACTAATTTAATTCCTCGTGATTTACTTCCGATATATAATTTAAGAAAATATTAAAAAGAGTAAATTAAATTTTGGTGACAAAAGTTTGCACCAAATTTTAAAATGATGACTTTATTTTGAAGTTTGTTTTATTAAGTTAAAATTTTAAAAAAAAAATTGATGACTAATAAATAATTTTGAAATTTAAAATATGGAGTCGAGATCGAATAATTTGCAGACACTATAATTTTGTTTTAAATATTTTGTAACTTAAAAATGCGCTCATACTCCATGTCTAAAAAGTGTTAAAGTAAAGTTCGAGTGAGTTTATTGAGTTAAATTTGAACTAATCGATATGAATTAGTTATAATTTTATGGTTGACACAATAGTTATATGTTATCAAAATTATTTTTAAAATTATTAAAAATAACTTTAAGTTTTATATTTGTTATTTGACTTATTTTATTAAAAACACAAATATTATTTTGAAATTCGGTGATAACTATGACCACCATATGTAACTCCCAAAATAGAGTCAGTATTTTAAAAATCTAATTAAAAAGTTGGCTACCGGTTTACAAATTTGAAAATACAACCATTTCTTTTAAAATTTCGTGTAAATTTTGGCCACCAAAATTAAATAAAAAAATAAATGAAACATTTAAGAAAATGTGACAGCCCGGGTCAAATCCCGAGTATTTTTCGAAAATCGGGTCAAGTCCCGACTTCCGAATCTGAAATAAGCCAAAGTAAACTGACTCAAATGCAACAACTTGGGTAATCAACAAGCCCACCACAGGCCCCCAAAAGATCATGATTTGTGAGTGCACTTAGTAGTAGTAATTTTACTTATATACTGAACAAATTATCTCAATCTATTCGATGTGGGACTGGGGTGTTACAAATGATGTAATATCCCGTTTATATATATATATGTTAATTATATAATTAGTTTTAATTATATAATTAATATATGTATTTTTGCTTATTCTATTAATAATTGGAATAGGAGTATTAATAATATTAAAGGTTATATTATTATTCTACTTCTATTAGGTATTTGAGAAATAGAATAATATATATACAAGGAAGATTTTATTCTAAACCTATTCAACGTAACTTCTACTAGAGCCGCACTTGGAGACTAGGGTTTGGGAAGAGAGGAAACTTTAGAAGAGATTTCTTGTGTTCTTCCATTAATCTAAGGTGAGGGTTTTGATTTCTTCTTCTCCATTCCCATGGCATGTTCGTTTTTCTATTTATTTATGCTGAAATTCGTATTTGATAAAATCTGCAACTCAGACCTGTTGTAAAATCCATAACTGATTCGTTTGTGATCGGAATTCGTTGATTCTTGACATTCTGGAAAGCTTGTTTCGATATCTACAATTTTTGTCTAATGCATATTCTGTGAAATCAGGGTCTAACTGTGTCCAAAATTGTGTTCTTTATTACCCTTCAGTTTTATGTCATGGACACTTTTTCGTATATTCAAAAATTTATTATAAATCGTTCTTACATTGAAAAATTAATCGTGATATCAATCTGGAAAGCTTGAGGTATATTCATATGGTGATAACTATGACCACCATATGTAACTCCCAAAATAGAGTTAGTATTTTAAAAACCTAATTAAAAAATTGGTTACCGATTTACAAATTTGAAAATACAACCATTTTTTTTGAAATTTCGTGTAAATTTTGGCCACCAAAATTAAAACAAAAAATTAATGAAACATTTAAGAAATTTATTAAAAATATATAGCGGAATCAAAATTTTAAATAATTTGAGGTTGAACTAGTAACAAAAGTAATATTTTAATTTTTAAGAGGACTACGAGATTAATTTTTCAAAAACACACCTTTTTATTATTTTATTTATATATTTAATAAATTATAAAAATGTAAATTAGATATGTACGAAATAAATGGGGAATAATTTTTTTTGAATGGAGGTAAACGGGGAATTATTTGTGCTGCAATACGAACGAACGAGATACATAATATTATAGAGGTCATTTAAAATGGAGTTAATCATGTACGTAATAAATTTCTTATTAAACATAGTTTCATTTGTACTAAAAATCTAAAATACAGGAATAGGAATAACGCAACAATTAATATGCGAAATGTTTTAACCTCATGCACGTAAATAAATTAAAAAAAGGTCGGCATCAAAATAATTGAATGGAGTCATTCTCATGGCAACATCATCATCAACCCATAATTTCAAACCAAACCCATGGGCGTAGTCCAACCACTCTTCAATCCTCCTCCATATATTTACATCTCCCTTCCCTTGCATACTCTTACAACATAACCTCCCTCAAAATATCACACCCACCCCAGTTGACAATAATTTCCAACAACATGTTTGGTAGAAAAGCCCGGCCAGTGATCAACAACTTGATCACTGGTGCCTCAGGCTCCGCTTATAAGCCCGGGGTTTACGATGTCGTAACGATTCCAAAAAGTCCATTGGAATTCATCAAGATTCAATCACCCAGAGTTTTCAACAACTATGGTGATGCCGTTGGAGTTGGACTTGGGATTGTAGCTGCACTTGAAAAAAATATCGAGACTAGTAGTTGTTTGTATAATAAGTCTGTTCCAATATCAGTGTCTCGTTCTGTTAGAAACAGGAGAAATGCAGAGGAAAATGATGGGGATAGTTTGGAGGATTATACGTATGTTACATCTTATGGACCTAATAAAAAGTCACATACTAGAGTTTATTACGATGGTTGCGAAAACTCCAGAAATGTGTCTAGGCCTGATCGGATCACTAGCAAGAACAACAGAGTGTGTGTGTTTCATATATGTCCGGAAACTAGTTCGTCGACGGTTGCTCGTTCTGATTTTCTTGATTCATGTCATATGTGCCAGAAAAATTTACATGGAGAAGACATTTACATGTACAGGTATACATTATTTGATTGATTTTTTTTAATATAATCTTGGATTCGAGATAGCCTAGTGACAAAAGCGCGTCCCTGTTCTAATTATGATCTATTTGTGATTAACAGGGGAGAGAAAGCATATTGTAGCACAGAGTGTAGAGAGAGGCAAATTGTGATGGATGACAAGAGACAAAACAAATGGGGTTCTCAAGCTTCCTCAAGATCTACTGTTGCTGATCTTTCAACTCCACCTTGTAGTACTCGTGATCGCCAAATGTTTACCACTGGGATTTTTGCAATTTAGCAGATTTTGATCAACAATTGATCTAACACTCGGGAGAATAACTAATATACATTGAGAATATAACAGAATCATGATAGTAAATTAAAAGCAGGAACTGTTTTTCCCTCCTCATCTTATGATAACGTGTGTGTGTGTGTTTCCTCTTGAATTTTGCCTGGGATGTAAGGGAAAAATTAAGGTTATCTTTGTTTGCTCGAGAGAAATTTTGTAAACAACATGTTAACAATAGATTTATGAACATTGAAGGCCGTGTTTGATACGATAATAAATCGTTATTTGTTATTTGATCTGCCGAAGGTTAAAATCACACATCCTCTTTATATACTATGATATTGTATATTTAGGTTCAGATCAATTGGTCATCCACGATGAAAGATTCAAATCGATAATTTATAGACATGCTTTTAGGATGGGACGAGGCAATCAAATTTTAACATAAGCATAATAATAAGAAGAAAAACCTCATCACACATAGTATATTAGCAGTAAGCTAACAATCAAGCCATATAAAAAATTTAATATTCTGTAATGCAATCGCCTCATAAAATTTCATTTTGCCCCATCTCCAGCCCAATATAGGCTAAAGTGTAACAGAATGTTCAAGTTTTGCTCAGTAAAAAAACATATGCTCAGAGTCAGGTCTCCTGGAAAGGGCTTATTTCCTGTCCAAATGAAGTGTATTCAAAACTTGGGTCTAGAAAAGCTATGCTACCATGTTGCTTATGTTAATAACAAAATACCATGTTAATCGAACATAAAAGCATATGTAGTATAAATGTACCCCAGTCAGTTGGTGTAATAAAGATTACAACTTTGCCTTCCAATTTTTCGGCAAACTTTTCCAGGTAATTAAAATCATGCTAGTATCATTTATTTCATCCATTTGATAAAATTGCTCAAATTCTTATTGGAGCGGCCATCTTCCTGGACACTATTCAGGACCTTTGATTTAAGTTCCATAGCTCTTGCTTTGTAATTGCCACTAAACAGCTGTTCCACCTTTTCAACAATTTCATCATGTCTGATGATGCCCCCTTCATCTTTTTTAAACCCCAACCCTATTTCCCAAACATCGCAAATGTAGGTCTGATTAGAAAACTGATCTGCAAAGTAAGGCCAACACAGGAAAGACAACCCATTACTGACACCTTCTGTTGTAGAGTTCCAACCACAGTGACTCACGAAGCAAGCCACAGAAGGATGACGAAGAACTTTTTCTTGGGGTGTCCAACCCACCATCTTGCCACGATTACCTATTCGGTCTTGAAATCCGTCAGGATAACTTACTTCTGCATCAGTAGTTATTTCCGGACGCACAACCCAAAGGAATGGCCTGTTAGTTAGTTCAAGACCTAAAGCCAGTTCTTGGAATTGTGTCTGATAAAAAATTGTGAAGCTCCCAAATGCAACATATATGACTGAGCAGACTGGTTGTTGATCAAGCCAGGACAAGCAGGACGTGTCCTCTGACCAAAAATTGCCTGCTTTGTTTCCAGGCATGCTGCTTGCTGATAGGGGACCAACTGGCAACACTTTCGGAATTACTGAAAATGCAGCTGGCCCAAGCTCATAAGCTGAATTGCATATTATTTACTCTGCAAGTTTCATAGATTCGTTGCAATTAGAAAGAAGTCCAAAACAATGTTTCCTTATGGCTTGGTCATCGAACCTGGTCCACATAAATGTTTCACTACTCATCGCTGGAACTGTGGATGATCGATGAAACATTTGACTCCCTGTGACGCTTCCTGCATTGGACAATATTTTCTATAGAATTTCACTATAAAACATATATATTATAAATTCAATACTAAATTTTATAACATGTGAATTTTAAAATTTATATTAAATTTAATGAGAACATGAATTGATGATCGTAGAAAAAAATAAGAGTATAGCACATTCGATATTGCCACCCTGTACTTTATTTTAGTTGGAGGTAATTACTAATTAGATAGATTATAATATTTGTTCATTCATTCCATTCTTAATTATAATTATTTGAATATTTGTTCACTATTCCATCGCGAATGAGCTCTGGAATACTGTGTAAGGAGGCCAGTATCGCAGCTGATGTCTTTTGGGCATGAAACGTTCAGGATGTCATTCCTGTCCTCCCCTGGTTCCATACCATCCGGAATCGAAACCAGGCGTAGATTGTCTCCCAAGTCTTCCACAACTCGCGTGTGAATGAAGTCTGCATTTACTATCGTGTGACTTTGAAGCCATGCTGTGTAACTCTCCGCATAAGCTCTATCATTGGAATTACATTTACATGGCCTTGTCCTGGATACGGTATGGCTAATACATGCGGGATGGGTTCTGTCAGTTAAATTTTTTGGATTTCATAGAACCGGACATGATTCAACGGATTCAATTTATGAGGTCATATTTATGTTATTTATACCCCTAAATTATGTTACAAACGGATATGAAATTTCAAGTATGATTTCAATCGTGATTATCATTTGATTTGCTGGCGTTGTTTAGCATTTTGTAGCTTATTAAATGTTAGATTTCTGTTTCAAAATAGTTATATATACTACTACGTTCTACGAACAAGGTTCTAAGAAGACAGAACCTAAAGAGTTCTGATACAACCCTAAAATATTCAAAATTAAAATTTAGTATGATTGTTTCCTTCAAAAAAAAACATGAGTGTTGTTATACTTCGTGTGGTGCTTCTACAAGTATAAATCATATTTGTATAAGCGACTATCGCAAAAGTATTGTGTTTGAGTTTAGTGGATTGTAAAATCGAATTTTAAATGGGTAATATATCTGGAAAAAACCTTTTATATTTTGTGAGAGAATTTAATAAAAAGTTATTTTAAAGAAAAAAACGTAAAATACATAATTGAAGTTCTACAATGGTATTCGATATTCAATAATTCTCTGGCGGCTCAATTATCAGTTGATTTTTTAAATAATTGAAGGTCCAGTATCTCACTCCACAGGTAAAGGACATGTACGGCTGTGATTTCTATACATTACAAAACTTGTAACGGAATCAATAAAGTTATGAAGAGTTTATCTCCGCTTATACTATAGTTTATTCCAATGGTTATGTAACCGGGGATAATTGGGTCTGATCAGATAAATGTTTCAAGGCACCCCTACTTTTAATTCTCTCATTCTTCTGTGGAAAAACCTGGGCATTATAACGAAAGTTGGAACCAACGAGGAACAAAAGAAAAGGTCGATAACTAAACCAGAAACTAGGGAATAAAATACGAGCATATACTACATGCTACAAAGTAATACCTCGAACCTTAATATGTAGTTGCCAATTCAGTAAACCACACCGTAGACATGGGTCGATTTAAGATGACCAAATCCATCATCCCCGATGGAAATTACAAATCTATAATTTACGCAGGCATGCATAGGATGGGGACGGGACATTTAAATTTTACAGTAAGAGAAGGAAAAGATAAAATCAAAATTAAAAAAACTCATCCTACATAATTTTTTAACTTAAAATCTCTCCCAAATAAGAGGGCGCCTTAATCACTATTACTGGAAGTACATAGGCGGCTGAGTCGAAGCAATGCCCGGGTATCCACCATCATAGATAGCTGGATTAGCAGCACCCATTCGCTGGACCTGCTGGTGCATCAGCGCTTGTGCACCACCCATTTTAGCCAAAGCAAGCTGCCTTTCGTACGCAAGAAGATCAGCTGCTGAAAATCCCGGGAAAACTGCAGCACTTGGAGGGGGCAGAGGAGTAGAGCTAGTCCCGGGGGGTGTTGGCTTACTACCCCATGAGCACTGCAACATAAGAGGTCACAATGAGCTTTTTGTTGTAATTAGAAAAGATCAAAAGAGCAAGTCTATCAAGGAACACTTGCAAGAATTTGATCACATTAAAGAAGAGCACAATATAGCCAAAACAATATAATATAGGAAAGAATGTCTTGAGAAACGTTAGAATGAAGAAACCATAGAAGCTTGTATCCTACTCCAAATGATAGTGTGTATGTTAAATATATTACACACCGTTGCTACATAAACACCAAGAATCAGCCTCAAGTAGACTACCTTTATTGGTTTGCCAAAGAGTATCCTGGTATTACCAATCTGAATAGCACGAGCTGCTTCAGAATGGTTACTGTATCTCACAAAACCAAAACCTTTATCTCGTTGAACACGAACATCTTCAATAACTCCGGCATTAAATGCATGGAAATGCCTGTGGAGATCAACTGAAGTAACCTGCAATGTGTAGCTTGCAAGAAACACTTAGTGATAAGATCCCATAATAGCGAGAAACCAGCAAACCTAACACACAGAACATTCTCAAAACAAACCAAGTCACCAAACTTTATATCAACAGAAATTAAGAGAAATAAGTACCAGTTATCGATATAAATTATCTACAATTCTTGGTAAAATCCTACAACTAGACTCAGATCTATAATCATTGGAGACCTAGACTTCATCTAACATGTTATATTAACTCACCTCGGAACCAAGATTGCCAACATATACAGTCGTATACTGAGGATTATTCTCTGGAGCATCATCATTAATCTTCTCTTGACCATCTTCTGCACAGGAACAAAACGATACTCAAATCAAAGCCAATACACAACAATCAAAACCGAGTAGAATACCACATTAATAGATCAAATACTTAAATTGTTCAATTATAAACATGGTGGAAAAATACATAAGAAACAAATGTAGATTAATGAGTCTGATGGGAATGCAAAATTGGTCTACACAGGTAGAGACGTGGCAGTAGGGAAAATGCAATATAGTAAGAAGTAAATCCACAAAAAAAGTAAAATAAGAGGTTAAGTTTCTTTTATAATCAACTTTTATATTAAGTTATTTACCATCTCCACAACCTTACATCATCCTCAAAAAGTTTAACAAGAAGCTTGTTTGTTTTTTAAAGTGAACTGTGACAGGTGCTTGAGGATAGATACGAGGGGTGTGTTTGCATTGGGGGTTGTGGAGGGAAGGGAAGGGATGGAAAGGGTTCACCCTTTCCATGTTTGGATGTAAAGGTTGAGTGAGGAAGGATTGAACCCTTCCCCTGTTTGGATGGGAGGTTGAATTAAAGGGTTCAGTAAGGAATAGTCAATATTTTTTAAAAACTATATATTAATAATAATTTTGTATAATTATTAAGATTAATATGTTATTATAAATTTCAGAATAATAAAGGTTGTATCGTCGTATAAAATATTTTTTTTAAAAAAAAATTATACAAAAACATCAAAGTATTACTTATTTAAGACAATTTATACAAAATTATATTAAAAAATTACTAATATATTTACTAAATTTTTTTCCATCCTTTTCCAAAATAAATATCTGGTCTAAACAAACTAAAAGTTCATTTCAGAAGCAATACTAAAAAAGGATTAATAAAAAGTATATTTATGCACACATGCATAATTCTTTTAAGAAAGCATGTTAATAATCATATACATCTTTTTCTTAGTTTGTATATATGCTTTTGCAAATGTATATATGCCTATACATGTTAATAATCATATACATCTTTTTCTTAGTTTGTATCATTCACGAGTTAATTCTGCAGCATAGTTAAATAAATGGGTCCCAAATTGAAAGCATGCATCATTAATTTTCAGTTGGCCGTAATGGTGGCGATGGTGAAGGCATGATAATTTTATGACTGATGGTGATAATTTTATGACTGAAGAGACTGAGACTGACTCTGCGCAAGTCCTAACCCTTCCTAACACCCCAAATCAGGGAATTGGAAAATTCAGAGTATGTAGTTAAAATCTAATCATTGTCTAGCCCCTCAAAATCGGACCCTTCTCCCTCAAAATTTTCCCGAACAAGGTTTTTGAATTTTGAACGCTTCCTTGTCCAACCCTATCCAAACACAATGGTAAAAGATATGCTATGAGCAGTGAAGCACCCAATGGCTATTTTGCAAAAAGTAGCAACCAATGACTCAGGCATCTTGAGTTTTCATACAGTAACATATTATTGTAGTGAAATGGGTTTCCCTCCTATTCTGCTCCAAGTCACCGCAACACATAGGCACCGTTTGTTTCCCCTTATAAGTAGCTTATAAGTTGAAAAATACATACATTTGTCAATTTATAAGAAATCCCAAACGGGGCCATAATCAGGCCAAGCTATAAGGACATTTTTAGTTATAAGCGAAAAGAACATATGAAAAATTACAAATTGTATCTGCAAGGATTAGCCTAGAGGATATCCCACATCCTTGAGGCTTAGCCTAGGGGATATCCCACATCCTTGGTTGCTAAAGGTCGAGGGTTTGAGCTACAATGGATGCAAATGTGTGTGCAAGTATTTAAATTTATTTTAAGTGACACTACCCAAAAAAAGCTACTTTTTTTAGTATTTTGGAGTTTTAAAGCCCCTTCAATAACTCAATATGGTAGAAACACAATGTACTTTATATGGGAGCTACACATAAAGCCAGGACAACGGCCACAAATATGCACAGCCTGGGGCTTTGGGGGGGGGGGGGGGAGCATTTTCAAAACACCAACTTGTAAATCAAGTCAACAGCTATGTAATCCAGACAAATATAGCAGAAATGTGATAAAACAGAAAATATACTTCCTTAAATTGTAAATAGTTTTACTTCGGCAATATTTGAAATTTTGAAGCACTGGAGTATATGAGCTCACCTGATGTTCCACTTGTTAGTTCAACAACACTCTTGACATCTGAGTTCTGTTTGTCATCAGCTCCTGCACCCTTTGCTGCCCAGTTGCACCGAATTTGCCTGCTTCCAAGCCACTTGCCTACAGTTACACAGTATGTGACCATTAAATAAAATTAAATTTACATAATTAGCACTATATCTAAAATATATGCTCTTTTCCCATTCTTAAAGAGTATTGTGGAAGGAAGACAGTATTATGTAAAAAAAACATAAGTAAAATTACTTTAAGTTACACAAATATGTTCCTCACCATTCAATTCATTAATTGCATTTTGAGCATCCTGAACACATGAAAATATCAATCAGTTATATCATTAGGATGTAGCTTGGATAGAGAAAGTGAGACAGAAAAGTATACTATATTCTAAAACCAAGAGGGATTAAGAATTTTAAAAAATGAATAAAAAGACTTGATACCTGTTGATTCTGGAAAGAAACGAACCCAAATCCTCTTGAACGCCCAGTTTTCTGATCCCACATAACTCTAGCATCTCTGCAACCATATTATCAAGATGTATCAAGACAATGTCATATTTTCATTAACTTCTCTTTATATACCAGGAGTTTTAATAAAACAAAGAAAACATTTATCAATATCAACTCATCAGGTGAAAAAGCAAACTTACGAGCAACTACTATAAACAGAGAAGCAAGCAAATAGAGTGGCATCTGTAATCTCAGGGCTAAGATCACCCACAAAAATGTTAAAGTGGCCTACAAAACAAAAGAAAAAGGGTATAACTTACGACCATTTTATTGCTCTAAGTTTGAAGAAGAAAATATTTATAGGATGGAGAGAGAAGAGACCTGATGTGTCTGCTCTCTGAGTACTGGCATATGCCCAGTTAACTTTGATGGGCTGTCCAAACCTGCAAGGTTAAAGTTCAGCAAACCAATAGAACATAATCAAGGTGATTGCAATTAATGTGATTTCGACTCACAAGTGCCTTCCGTTAAGAGAAACGATAGCAAGAGCAGCTGATCTGCGATCATAGTAGTCCACAAAGCCATAGGATGACTGCAAACAAAGAAAAAATGACAATTAATGTGTAAGGCATAGTGCCAGAACATCAGGCCAATGCAAAATTAGTGCTGAAATCAGATTTATGCCTTGTAATTCTAAAAACTTTAAAGTATGTCATTGATCACCATGTTTCTGATTAATCAGACTGGACAGCCTAATTATTCAATGCCCACCAAGTAGAAGAATGGAAACAATATAAACCCGTGGTAGTTTTCGTGTAACTGCTACAAGATACAATATCTTCTCTATTATATTCTATCTGTATTGTTGGTTTACACATGAACATCCACATCTAATACAATAATTTGAGCAAAAGGGTGTACACATATAATGCTTTACAAATGCGGACAACTTGATGTACCCAGTACCCACAATGGTAAAAGAAGCTAAAACTGGGATAAAAAGAAGGGATACAACTAACTTATCTGTACAAATATATATGAAACAATTAATAATTAATAATAAATTGCTCATCCCCATGCTCCGCATCAACACTCCTCAAGGTGAATTTCTAGGTGTTGAATCTAGGAACTTGGAAAGCCGAGATAAATTATTTAGGAGCAAGGTATAAGCATAACCTTATTTAACACTACAGATAGCCAAGGACAGGCTAAGGAAGCAACTTTATTATGTTACAGTAAACTAACATTTTCAACGGAAGTTCAATAATAGCAAGAAGACTAATTTACTTATCATAAAAGGGATAGGGATGAGTTCACCTTCTCCTTTCGAATGAGCTTGCAGCTCTCAAGGGGACCGGTGCTCGCAAAAACCTCATGCAGAAGTGGTTCTGTAACTTGAGAGTGGATATTCCCAACATAACTGCACATCTCACAATAGATAAAAGAATAATAATTAACTACTTGCTATAAAGTTAATAGGCGCTTTATGACACACTAGCTCATGAAAAGTGCTACATAACCAACTTTGCAGTGTGCATACATGGACTTATATACTTTACTTTTATACTTGATTTTGAAACCTTGCACATAGTTATAGATGAGACAAGTTGAAGCATTAATACAAATTGAGGTAAAAGATAAAAGACATAATCAGTACTTGACATTGATGGGAAAAAATCTTTAAAGAGTGAGCTAGACAATGAACTGTCAAGATTCAGTTCAAACATCTAAGCAAAAAAGAACAAACAAGACAAAAGAAAATTATTCCAAAAACTAAAAAGAGAGAAAAGAAAGAAAAAATGACAAACACTCACACACTGCGGCATGTACTTGGATCAAACCCAGGAGGCAGGTTACCACTCAAGATAGGCTCTATCTGCAAATTAAAAGACGGGGGAAACAGTAAAATGAATCCTAAATCGGGGCCAGTTATGAAGTATCAACAAGAGCATTAAAATGTACTAATTTTAAACCTACGAGCCACAAGCCATAACAAAATAAAGCACACCAAAGAAACCGCTATGCAGAAAGTGAACTGAAAATTGAGTTCCTAGTGATTAGAGATCAAACTATAATGCTACATAGCATGACAGAACAAATACTCACTTTAAAATCCAACACATGAACATAAAATAAAGAACTCCCAGGGTATGATTAATGACTCCTGAATAACACTCATCCCAAAAAAAACTCTCAATCAAACAACCAACACAAACATAGTATTATACCGACAGCAAACTTAAAGTAGTTTCCTTAAAATCCATTAAGATAATGACAATTAAATACTATCTATCTTAGCTCACATTCAAGTACATGTACAAATAACACAGATGCGTATCTAAGCAATAACAGAATCCCTTATACTTGTTTTTATTTCAAAATAACGCACAACCAAAACCACAAATATAGAATAACAATAAATGAAAAAGCAATCAAAGAGAAGAGACACAAAAAAATACACTTGGTAGGTTGGATCACAAATTGATTCGTCTTCAGTTTGATAGAATGTAATAGGTCAGGTATAGAATTGAAAATTGTTAACAAAGAAGGGGTAAGGATGAATTAGGACAGAGTGCAAAATTTGAATAGTTGCAAAATTTCTATTGAATAGTTGCAAAATTTCTATGATGATATTTGTTAAGGATATAAGTATAATTGAGAAATGGAGAAGTGCATTCCTATCATGCATATATGTTCATAAATGTGTCTCTCATCTTTTTGTTAGATGCTTTGTCTCTCATCTCTTTATAAAATGCTCTCATTAGTCATTACTGTTTTCTTATGAACAACTCAAGCCAGGAGTCTTTGTGGAAAGAGCCTCCACACTCTAATAGAGTAGAGGTAAGGTCTGCATCCCAACAGGTATGTTTGGTTTAGCTTATATATATATATATATATATATATATATATATATGTTCATAAATGTACTTAAATTTCATTCCATCTTTACTCCTTTACATTAGCCTTCGAACAATACAAATCTAATGTGAATTACGGCTGTTTCAAAGAAAACCATATAGCCCACACAAAGTCACAAACAACCCAAAAATCAGCTAAACTGAGGTGCGCATTCATCTTTCTCAAGCAACAACAAAAAAATATAAATTGGGATCAATTATATTAATTTCCTTAAACACACTAGTCATCCAATCAAGAAACTAACAAGAATTGCAGGACCCAAACAAGAATTCAAACACAAATTTCAATCTTCACATAAAATCAAACCTAGAATATTAAAAATTGAATCTTTACATAAAAAGCCCCAATTATTTCCCTCCTCAAGATAATCAATTAAGGGAAAAAAGTGGGCAACCACAAATCAATTAAATAAGCAAAAAACTGAAATCTTTAAAAAGAAAAGACAAAAAAATCACCTGGGGAGGGGCTAAAAGACCAGGATGATATAAAGATTGTTGCATCAATGCTTGTTGTTGCTTCAACCTCTGCTGATACTGCATCTTCAACTGATAAATTATACAGATTATAGACACAGATACAAAAAATAAAAATTTAGGGTTTTGTTTGGTAGAAGAATAAGAACATGAAGAGGGAAAAATAAAGGGGGGGGGGGGAATGGAAGAGGAAGAAAGTACTGGTGAAAATGTGAGAAGATGAATATTGTTATTATAATTTATAAAGGCCGTCAATTTTTATTTTTATTTTTTTTAATTTCTAAGCCGGGGTTTATTTAAGTTATTTTACAATCGGGTTCATTTGGACCGTTTGATTACTGATATTTGGTGGCCTTACTGGTGTCATGGTGTGTTGTCAATGTTGTCAGAATTTGTTCCTTTTTTTTTGACATTTTCTGAATGTTCCATATATTTATAATGATATTTAACTTTTCATTAAATTATTAGTTTAACTTTGATGATTAGAATTGTACCACGATTCCCACACTAAAATTTATAATTGACTTCCATATAATTTATATCATTTATTAATTTTTTATATTTGTTAATGACTAACTTTCATTTGATGTTTTCGTATTAAACAGATGATATAAAATAAATAATACAATTTTACAAAATTTATATTTATTAATATAATCTTATTTTGATGTATTTTGAAATAATTCTACTATAATCATTCTACTTTCAAAGATTATCTCAAATATTATAAATTTTTAATTTCATAAAAATATTTATTTATGTATTTTATATTATGTTCTCAATAAAAATATAAATATAAAACTAAAATTATATTTTATGTTCAATTAAAATTTTGTATATTAAATTTTCATGTCATGTATTCATATGACATTCAAATTGTGTGTAGTAAAAGTACGTGTTAACATATGATGTATTTATATTTATATTTATTTAATTCCTAAAGTAATTCATTTTCTCAAATCATCAATCATATTTCTTTACTAATTTTAAATTAAATTAATTATTTATTAGACAGGATAATTTATTCTCAATTATTTTAAAATTTTAACATATATCTCTCTCCTTCCTATATCTCTTACTTTATCCAAAATTATTCATAAAAGTATTTATCAATTTATGTTATATTTTACTAGTTAACAAATATTTATTATTATTTTAAAATTTATTTATTACAATTTTATATTATATACTATGATTGTTCTCTCGTTAACAAATTTATTTAAACAATTTAAATAAAATATAAAAATATAGCAATAAAAATGACTATATTAACCATATCGACCTATAATATTGATATTTAATAAAATAAATAATTATAACTATAAAATTATAATATAATTATATTAAATATTTAACGAATACATAGCAAAGAACGAATGAATAAAGTCTTATCATCAAAATCTTGATTTTTGAGTAAATCTTTAATTATGATGTATTATATGCTCAAATCACTCAAATCTATAAGTATTTTTAAAAGACAGTTAAGTAATTTGTTATGATGCGAGCATTATGTATATAATTTGTGAGAATGTATTCGAATATATAATTTGTGAGAAGTATTCGAAGTGTTGTTAATCAAGATGAGTGTTGGGGGTTAAATGCAACTCGATTAATTATTATATATTCTTGCTAACAACAACAATGATAATAATTAATGAGTTAGAGATGCAAATAAATTAAGCAAATGAAAATGAAATGACAAAGTGTTTAAACTTCAAAATTTAATTTTATTAATTTTTGTTTCGCTACAACTGTCTGGAAAATAATTCTAGCTTCGATAAAAATTATAGCAATGAGTTTGCTAATGTTTTTATGCTTGAGAAAATTCTAACTCAGTTCCATTCTCTTTTTCTAAAAGTACTAGTGATATATGTGTATTTATACTGAAACACATATACCACTTACTAGAGTATTTTCCCTTGTTCCTAGAACAAATTTTGAAATAGAAATTTTGTTTTTTCCATTCAAATTTGTCTTCGTTTCATTTGTAGATAAATCAGCTCTAAGATATGCAGAAATCTTTGACTCTTTAAACACGCTTTACCTTTTGCTTGAATTCTCCCAAGTTGCAGTAGTAGACTTGACAGACTAGATAGTAATGTCAAAATCATTCCTTGTATTTTCATTATCTAGTCTGCTACCTGAAATAGACTGTCAGCTTCACTAAAAGTTTACTGTCAACTTTTAGTTTCCCTTTGGTGACAGTATATTTCGCTCCGCATACTTTGTTGTCAAGCTTGATAGTCCATGAAACATGTTGTCTTCCAAAGCCGTTGTCGACTATCCCCGCCAAAGTTACTGTCAATAAAACTTGTTGTCTTCAAATCTTCATTCTCCGCCAAGTTTACTGTCAATGGAATAGTTGTTGTCAGTAATACTTATTGTTTTCAAATCTTCATCCTTCGTCAAGTTTACTGTCAATGGAATAATTGTTGTCGTCTATTCCTTTGTGATTTCACTTAAATATACTATCAAAGTCTTGACCCATGATGTTCCTGAACACTTTGTGAACTTCTACTTTATAAATCACGTTATTGTATTTGTACAAGACAATAACTATTGAGACTTACTGTCACCTACTTGGCTTTTAAACATATTGTTACAAGTGACAACAAGACATACTGTCAATATACATATGACAGTACATTTTACTTAGTTTCTTATAAATTAAAATTAAGTAATTCTAGTTGATTACACCACAATCTGTAACAATCTCCCCCAATTTATTTTTATGCAAAATAAAGACAATTTCAGAATAAATTGCAAATGTTAACTCAACTAACATAACTGAAGTGGTTGTACAAATAAAATATTCCGGAAAAATTACATGTACAAATTTATCTCAAACTAAGCTCCTCTAGACTGAGCACTTCTTCAAATTTTAGTTTAAGTTGCCTCTTCATTTCTTTGCTGGAATCATTTTGTCATGAAGACCTTTAAGAGCTTTTAGAGCCTGCTTTTCTTCATCTGTCCTGGCATGATCAGAGATACAATCTAAGACTAGCTTAACCATCTTATAAGATAGATCCTTCAAATCTCGATAGGTGTAGTAGTTCTTAGCTGGTCATTTGGAGATGCATAGATACTTCATCCCAAACATGTCTTTGACAAATCTGACTTTTGTAGATGAGAAAATTTGTTCCACTCTAAGTTTATCTATAACTTCATCTTCTTATTCTCTTGACTCAATGATTTCCCAAACAAGTTTGCTTAGATATCTTTCAAACTCTAGGAATGATCCTGTAGTGAGTCAAAAGATTCTTCTCAGATTTTCATTGTTGAGCACCCTGAAAATAGCAGTCTCCATTTCAATGCTGTCAACGATGATTCCCAGGGGTCCAAATAAGACTGAAGAAACATAGTTGGGCTTTCTTGAGAATTGATCATTCAATTTGGCATGTTTCATGTCAATCTCAGCCTCCTTTATCATTTTAGTGATTTTATCCACCTTTTTTTTGGTAGCTTCAACTTAACTATCAAACTTCTTCCTTTTTTCCATTTCTTATTTCCTCTTAGAGTGACAAATATCCAGTGTTTTATTCTTCAAATCAAATATCTCAAAATTTATGATATTGAACAGTTGCTTTTTTATGAGTTCAATGATTTGAGGATCATGCTCCACCAATCTCTTCAAGTGATCAAAGGTAAACTCTTCAGCTAATCCACTTGTGTTGTAGAAGATCACCCTGTCAGGATTCCTGAGAAGACACTTCTGAGTTCTTTCATAGTTCATCTGTTTAGCAAATTCAATCTTCTTTAGTTTGGTGATCAAGACTTGAATAACTTCCACAAGGTTTTGCTCTTATGGATAAGGAAGTTCCTTCAATTGATCCTTCATTTTGGACAATAATTCAACCTTCTTGTCTTGAAGAGACTCAATATTCCAGAGTTCCATTACCCCATCATCATTAGCAAACATCACACCATCTGGATAGGCTCTGGGTTCAGATTTTTCAACTTCATTAGAATCCAATGGATGAGGTTTGAAGGAGTCCACGAGTTCCAAGAATTTCCTGATTAATGTTCCACTAAAGACTTTAGTCTTTACATCTAAATCTTTGATAATTATCAGCATCCTTCTCACCATGAAATAGCCAGCTTCTTTCATGTCATGCCCCATCACTATAGTTTATCCGGTAGGTACACAATCTATTTTTTACTCAATAAATAATGTTGTAATGACAACTTGTACATCATAGACAAAGTTAATTGGGCTGACTTGGTTGTAAGGGGAAACCAATGGTGTGTTATATCTTGTTTTGTATCTATATTATAGAATAAAAATTAAAATTCTCCACTTTAATAGTGTAGTAAACATTGTGTGCTAAAATAGCACAATACTATAATTTATTCTATATATAAAATAAAAAATAGATGGAGCTATAATTGACACCTCATCAAAAAATTAAAAAAGTGAGGGAAATGAATAATGAAGGGATATCAATTTTCTACATAATATATTCAATACCACTTTTATCAATTTAGAGTAACATTTAGAACAACGCATTGGAGACATTGTGCTATTTTAGCATAAAAACCACTTTTTAGTGATAAATTATAGCAATAACTCCATCTATTTTAGCACAACCGTTGGACATGCTCTAACTAATTTTCATTTTCTCTTTCAATCTCACTTTGTGATATTCAGTAATATTCTCATTCATATATCCAAGATCAACATTTATAAATTGTATATTCTCAAAACTTTCTTTATAAATACATTTGATATTAATGGAGTATACATGGACCATGGTGTTTTCTTCATTTCTTGCTTAGAGATTGCTTAGTTTACATGCATATATCTAGAAACTGCAAATTTCTAGGAAGTGATTGTTGGTAAAGTTGTTTGGTTAATAATATTATAGGAAATAGTATTTCTTAGAAAGTTACAATATCCACATCTATATTATATTATAATAATCAAATTAGATAACTTTTTTTAAAACACTTAGGTAAACCATAGAAAAGATCATAACCGTCTAATTTTATGTGAAGCATAGAAATGATCCTAACCATCTAATTTTAATAAAATTTAATTTTAAAAAAAGATATATCATACATATAATTTCATCACCGATAGTCCTCTTTTTATAGAATTGCTCATGTATAATATTAATATCATATCTAAATTATATTCTATATTTTTTATTTTAAGAATTGTACTAATTTCAGTCCTCCTTTTATATAACTGCTCAAATATAATATTATATTATATTTAAATTATATTCTATATTTTTTTATTTTAATTTTAGAAAAGATATATCATATATACAATTCTATCCCAAGTAGTCCTGCTTTTATACGACTGATCATGAATAACATTATATTATATTTAAATTATATTTTTTATTTTAAGAATCCAACTTATTGTATAATTTTTATTTAATATAGTTACTGACATTCAACTCAATTTCATCACCATTCAAACTCTTTCATTTATTTAAAATTATGGCTTATCGTTAAATTTTATGAATATTAATATATTAACATCATTGTATAGAAAAATGTAAAAAAATAAAAAAAATATCATATTAAATGAAATATTTAAATTATATAAAATAATTAATATGTAATTTATTAATAGTATTCATACTTTGCATGGGTTATAAGCTAATAATGTAATAAGCTGTTCACCTACTCCTCTCATGGTGACTGACTTGCACTTCCTGAAAAATAAAATTTCTTGCTTTCAACGAAACAACTTTTTTAAATTTACATGAATTTGATATAGATATTAAATACCTAGATGTTATAACTTTCTATGAAAGTCAATACACATATGAGAATATGATGAAAATATTGATCTTAGTGTATTTTTGAAAAATGAGTTAATTGATTATTCTGTACAAATAATCATATTAAATGATTATAAACCTCTAAAATTGTGTCTTAAATTCAACTCAATAGCATTTTTTATTGATTACTCGAAAGTTTTGTACTGTATAATATAGAAATATAGTACAGTAAATTACTATTACTATGGGAATAAAGTACTCTATTCCATATGTTTGTTTGATTCTACTTTCTCAGACTATACATCTTAGTTTGCTTGATTTTGCTTTGTCCTCCATGATACCTGATTTCACTTATAATTTAGGATAAAAAAATCTCTTAAATCTTAATCTTAAACATTACATGTAATTTAAGTTGCATCTTTCTTAGTAATATATAAAGATGTTCTGCAAGTTTAGACTATAACTTCCACGATACAATTAAAAAGACTAATTTTCCTGGGAATAAAAACAGCAAAGCTGAAACGCAAGTACAAATTTTACTATCATAATTTTCAAAAAACATTATTTTATACATTATAATCAAAAAATGCACGTATGAAAAATATTATCAAATAACAAGTATTATACAAGTATTACATAAAATTTATTTAAAATTTTAATATAAAATTATTATTTTTATAATTATCATATGTGAATTAAAAATTTATATATAAAATAAAATATATTTAGTATTGACGATGAAAATAACATATATGATTAATCATATACGTGCAAAATGACATATTAATAAATAAATAAAAATTAATCATATTTTGAAAATAATACGTATCTACTCATAATTATAATATTAATATCAAATATTCATAATGTAACATAACACATCAATATAATGTGATTAAAATTTAAATGATTTATATATACAAGTCAACAACTAATGTATGGTAAAGTTACTAGTTATTTTGGGCTAAATCATGGTAGGCTATTGAGTCTAGTATACATAAATTTATGGGTTTATGTTATTATAAATGGCAGATACGAAGACAACAAATGTTTATAGAAGAGGTCAAATTTTTTTCCCGTCGACACTTTTAAATATTCAATTTAACAAATATACATAAATACTAGTACAAAATTTATAATAAAGCGCTATATTCTTTCAAATCACGAAACTCGTCTATAATTGAGTCTGTACTAAAACTTTTCGCTATTTCTCTTTCGATATAAATAAGCAAACAATTTTTCTATTTTAATGACAGAAATTTAATGAACTAGAATTTCTATTTTATAGGGGGCAATTTTTTTTTGTAAGGATCAAAAATTTTCTACTAAGGTCAATTATTATATTTATTTAAATATATAGATTAAAATACAATTTTTTAAAAATTATAATATATATATACCAATATTACGACGACCCTTACGGGGCCATGACCATGTGAAGCCTCGCCCTGATAAATGGTATGAGTGTCATGCCTAACCCCAAGTGCAGAAGTATTACTCTGGTTCTATAAGTTTGTTTGTGGACCCGGCGGGAATGTCAATCCTATAAAGGTGGCGGTATTTGTAACATCCTACATTAAAAAGATATAGTGTGTCTAAGTTCTTTATAAATACAAGTCAATAACTGATATATATTAAAATTGTTAGCTATTTTGGATTGATTTATGATAAACTTTTGGGTGCGGTATAAATCAAGTTGTGAATTCTTATATTTACACAAAACAATATGAGAATTAATATAAATTGTATTACATATATATTAAAAATAATAATAAATATTTATTAACTATGAAAATATAACATAAATTGATAAGTATTTTATTAATATTTTAAAAAAAGAGTAAGAGAAATGATAAATATTAGGAATTAGTATAAGATGATAAAAGTATAAAATAAGATAATACGTAAAAAATGAATAAATAAATAAAAATTGGGGAAGAAAAGATATGTCAAGTTACAAAAATAATTGTATAAAAAACTAAATTATCCTTTCTTATAATTATAATAACTAATTTAACCTAAACTTAACTAATGGATATAATTTATGAAAGTGAGTTGTTATTTCAGAGTATTTCCAAAAGACTCTTAGGAAACTTTTAAATATAATATAAAAAATTAGACTTTTAGTAAATTAACATATTTTTAAAAGTCTCGATTCCAACAATATTTTTTATATTTATTCTTAACTAATATTTTATTAATATTTCAACCTTATTTATGATAAAATAGTGAAAAAATTGAAGAGAAATTAATTATTATTTTATTAATTACAAACAAGTTAAAACCACTTGGTATTTTTTTAAAGGAGTGATGACTCTTAAACTTTTAAAGAACCTTTAGAGTAATTGGAAGCGGTAATTTAAGCCATGTTCTTTATATTTCAAACTTAAGAACTTGTTTAAATTTTTTTTTGGAAATACTCCTAATAATAAAAAATATATACTCATTTTATTTGAATTAGTGGCTTATTTGAATTTTTGTGTTCAATTTAACTAAATTTTGATCGTAAACTAGAGATTATACTTTTATAATTTTTAAATTTATATTTTAAATTAGATTAAATACATATTTTAATAATACATTTTTTATAATTCTATAACATATATATAATTTTATATCAAAATTTAGTCAATTTAATTACAAAAAATCAAATAAGACACTTGAAATAGGACGAATGAAATAATTAATTTTTGGGCATTTATCAAAAATATTACTTTCTAAACTATTTTTACGACTTTTTCGTCTTCTGATAATTTTTGTGCGAAAGCAACCCGATACAACTTATTTTTCAAAATACGACCATAAAGGTAATTCAAAAATAATTATTTTTACTAAATTTTAAAATTGCATTTCCGGTTGATTTCGATTGATTCTGGTTACAAATATGTTTGTAAAGTTATAAACCGTATTTTTTTTTAAAAAAATTGATTTTTTTTAAAAGTCAATATTTTTACAAAATAAAATAAAATTCATCCTTATGTATTTTCAACCCCCCCTAATTTTTCTAACCGACAGAATGCTTTTTCTCACGAACAATGTATTTTTAATAGTAATTTTAAACGGAACATTAATTAGAGTAAGAAGTACGCATCTCTATTTAAAATCATTAATTAATCACATGAACACTAGCAACATAGCATATATTCGATTTTACTCGGCAAAATCGAAATGATACACCCCTAAACATAAGTTACATAACACAAGTTAAATTTTATAATTAAAAGCATACGGGTATCTATGCTTTTAAATCAAAGCAGTTCGGACTTGAATGGGGATTCTGCAGCCGCCAATCCCAACCAGGACTTTGTCTCGGCTGCCTTGGTCGCAGCTGATGGAGCATATGGAGCTCGGGCGGTGATCCTGTCTTTCCTCTTCTCAAGAAAACGAGTAAGCGAAGCTTTTCTTGCAATCGGTAGATCTATAAAACACACAAATCAGTACTTCGCTCCATATCCGTTACAACATTCTTATTCTAAAAATAGACGCGTTTACCTTTTATTTCGATATTAATCATCGGAATAATATATAAACATATGGTATAAAAACTCGAAAAAGCAATTTCAATAATTCTTTAATTACCGGATACAATTGGCTGAGGAGGACGATGAGTTTGCACCAAAGGTGTGGCCGGAATCATCTGAGGTTGCTTATAAGCTGAACACGCCTTGCTTGCTAACATCATAATTTCCTTAGCTTTCTCTGACGGCAAGTCATTAAACACCACCACCTCACCGCCGTAAAATATAGTCATTTGTGGATGATCCGGCTTATCACTCACCGGAAATAAATTCATAGTCGTTGCAGCCGCCGGTGCCATTGCCTGAGTTGCTCCTGAACATCAATTTCACATAAAGTTCAGATCCATCTCCAAACACACTTGTATACATGCATGTAAATAAATCTTCAAAAATTGTTTTCATAAAAACTAAAATTACGAAAAAAATACGAACCGTTGGATTCGAAGCCGATACCGAGACTGAGATCACCGACCGTGCGCTTCTCTTTCAAGTACTGGCTCAGTAAGTTACAAGTCTGAGAGAAACTTGACTTTTCCGGCGACTTCTGGCCGGAAAACTTGCCGGAATCGATGATTTCCGACGAACTCGACATGAAGTCGGATTAGGAGGGCGAATAATTTGAACTTGAAATGGAAGGAAGGTGTTTAAACTCTGACAGAAATTAAGAAGAGAAAAAGAATGGCAGGGCTTGTATAGAAATATAGATACAAGTTATATATAGACAGGGCATGTAGAAGCCGAGAAGGTGGGCGTTGCCTTTTTTTTATTGTTCAGGATGGCTTTATTCAACACGTGCTGGATATGTTATTATTTTGAGACGAGTGCTAGAAGCCTAGAATAGTGGTATAGAATAGTGGTGTATTTAAATATGGACTGGGGGTTGTGGAGGTGACCTTAAAATATTATTATTAAAATAGTAGTAAAAGGATATTTATTTGGGTGTGAGATAATATTTATTTTTATATTAAAATTTAGCATAATTTATTTTTATATTATCATTTAGCATAATCACAGCCAATTTCCTGAGTTCATTATCAAAGCCATTTTTAAAAAAAACTTATTTAATCATATATTCATATTAACATATGAGGTTAAAATTCATAAAATATGATATTTTGATATCTAAGAGGAGTCAGTGTGAACTATAGATATTTGGAATCAAATTAAAATTTATTATTTTCATTTTCATGTATAAAATTATATACTAATTTTTAAAATAAAGAATTTATAATAATATTGTTTAATATTTTATAAATAATAATGATTATTTTGTTTTGATTGAAGATTGAATTTTAAAATTTATATTCTTAGTCACCATTTTCTTAAAATTTCGATCATAGCCAATTTTCTATCAATGATAATTACATATAAAATAATTTAATATTTATAAATTAGCAAATATTATCACTAATTTGACTAACATCCATTGAAAAACAAAAAAAATACATTAGAATTTATATTATTTATAATATTAGTTTTTGATGCATCTTGTAATTAACTACTATTATGATGAACACACACAACTCTAAAATGGAGGTTACTTTCCTGTGTTGCCCATGTGTGTTGGGGTGGGGGCTATACTGCTATTATTATTCGGTGGGAGAAAATAATTTAAATGTCAATTTTCAAGAGGAAAGTAGCGAATAGCCGAATGGCAGTCCAATAGTTAAAGCACGTGTTATTTACTTCTATCTTAGACGGTTGTGGGTGGGTCATGACTGTTTACTACTTTTACGTATTTTTTTCCTATTCATATATCTTTTATTTATTTCTTCATATTTATTACGTCCTAAAACACAAATTATTTTTTGTTTGCGCTAACACGTCTGAAGAAGATATATAAATTTTATCATTGGATAAGTATATGACATTGTAATTGGGTGATCATCGAAAATTTAGGCAACTAAACCCTAAAACCCCCATATTTTAGCAAGTAATAAGAACGATGAATTTGATTTTTCTTTCTCTGATCTAAAGTCCATCGAGTTGACATAATAACTACTTTTGATTTTAAGAAATTAATATTAGATGGTAATTAAGGATGTACACAGATCGGGTTGGGCGGATTGATGAATTTTAACAACTCAACACAATTTAATCGGGTTTGTAAATTTTCAATCCAATCCATAAAAATAGAATTTTTAAATCAACCCATTTAATGTATTTCGGTTTGGATCAGATTAATCGGGTTAATAAATATATAAATAAATTTTTAATCAAAAGAAAAATAAAATTGAAAATAAAAGTTCAAAACAAATTGGAGATAGTTCAAAAAAATATTACAATTATTAATGCAACACAAATAGGATAGGTCTTAAATATCTGAATTTTAACACATAAAAAAACTGATTAAACACTAAATATAGTCTTTAAATTTGAACAATATCATAACATAGATGAAATTAATCATTAAACTTTAATGATATTGATAATGTTGGACATTTGTGTTATTTATTAATTATCTTATTTTTATTCGGACCAGATTAGATTGGATTTTAAAAATTGAAACTCATATCCAATCCATTGAAATCGGGTTGACGTTTTTTTTTTAATTCGAGTATATATAGGATTGGAAAAAAACAGTTTGAATCAGTCGAAAAATGACCGATTTGAATTGAATTGGTCGAATTGACCAAACCGTGTACACCCTAATAGGTGATGAATAAAATTGGCCTCATGTAACAAATTATCTCAGATAGAAATAACTAATATTTTTGTCAATTTGTATATATGTTACAGCACTGGCATATTAATTTATAATATGAGCTAGAAAATATTGGGAATTAATACTATAAGTGGTTGGAGGTGTGAGCTTCCTGGAAACCCACCAACTTGAAGAAAATGCTAATTATATTATCAGTTTATAATGTGTCTTATCCTATAGCTGGATAACACGTTTTACTTTACATTATTTATTTATTCTCGAGGTAAATAATTAGTTATATTACAATTAGTATTTGCTTGTTTCTAAAGTCAAAGTTGGTGCACCATAAAAAAAATAAGACGTAAAAAAACGTGCTTAAGCATCTTGTTTTGACTTAAACCAAGCTCTAGCTTCACTTTAATATTTATTTTTCCCTTAACGCAATTATGAATCTAACTAGCTATACGACCAATTCTTCGTCTTACAATTTTACAATTCGGAATATAAATTCGCAATTTTACATTTGTGAAGAAAGTCAATGAAGTATGGAAATTTTTCAAGACGCGAGAGAGTCTAATTTAAGGTTGTATATGTAGGAGAGATTTGCTGGCGAGTAATTTTATTCGGTTTGAATTTAATTTATTTAATGATAAATTGTAACATTTTTAAACACATTTGAAGTCACAACCAGAAACAAAAAAGGGAGGGACAGACTTTTAATAAATAAAAATGAAAAAATATACTGCATTTTATTTGTAGAGCAGTAGTATAAATTTATAAGCATGAAATTCAAAGATAAATGACATTTTTAATTTTTTTTTGAAGGATTATCCAAATATATTAATTTGCGAGGGCACCGACTATATTATATAATTACTCCATTAGTTGCTCTTTTACCAATATAAAATATAATTTTTCTAGTATGTGCCATGAAATATAATCTTGTCTCATTACCGTAGATTGTGGAAAAAGACAACGCTAAAAGAAGATTTGATATGGGATTATGTACAGTAAAGGTTAAAATGTCGTGTTACAGAACAATATTATCTTTAAATATAGATACAAAAAGCAGTGCAGCAGTAATATACTGTATATCACATGTTTCTGGAGATGGAGACAGAGGCTGCTGCATTAAGGCAAATCCCATGCATTCAACTCCAACAACATGGGTTTGTTGCTTGCTTGCACTACTTTCATAGTACATCCTCTCTTCTATCCAGAAGACTAGCAATGTATCGACCGACAACCTATTTCTTCCCACTTATCTATGTATATCACATTATTTTAAAATTACATGCTTAATTCTACTCTTTTTTTAGTCTTATTTTTCCTGAAGCTGTGTTGCATGTTCTGTCTGTATCCCCCGCCAGGAAATTAAACGTTTAGTTTTATATCACCGTGTCAAAATTATTCCTTTTCTTTAACCCAACAAATAATTTATAATAGTCAGAGTAAGATTTGCGTTCATTTTAAATCGTGAAATCTTTCCGATGAGAGTGTGAAATAATTGATTTTGGTTTAATTTATATGTTAGGTAAAACATAGCTTCATTGTAGTCTTGTAAGCAAAAAGTTTTTTCAACTGTTTGTAGATAATACACTCATGTTGAAAACAGGGGTCCGACAGGCACCAGGACATATTCAAGAACTTTAAATTCACTTTTATAAAGTGCCACTCACGGAGACACCGTGAAAGATTTGCGGGTGACCACAATATCAGTAATTAAAAATTTAATACTACGTGATAGACTATAATTCATTTCTAAGCCCACGTGTACTTTAGGCACAAAGATGGAGGCCCAATCACAACCTTTGCGCAAGTCCCCAGATCTTTCAACGGTACGGGGGAAAAAGACAAGTCAAGATAAGGGCATGAGAGGACGATGATCTAGCGATAAAAGAGAGTTAGGATAAAAAGTACAAATCCCTAAATCATAGAGACTCAGTTTATAAAAAGAATGAGATGAAAGAGTTAAGAGATTAAGCTCACATTCATTATACACACACATACCTACACACATCCTGATAGTTTCTAAAACTACCTCACTTCTTTCTCTAAAACTTACTCTTATTTTCACGCCGGAGGTACTGCGGGGCAACCACCCCTCCGGCATTGTTTTGCAGGCCCCCAAACTCACAGTACACCGCTCAATCCAGCATCAACCTAACCCAACACGGAGAGGAAGGGCCTAGCTTAAAACGACTTATCACTACGCAGAATATGTCTCCAACGCGTATTCGCATTTTCAGATATGTGTCTCAGCGAACAGTGAACATGTGGATCTGCTCTGATCTTATAGAGTTATATGCTTTTCTTTATTATATATTTAAAATATCATCTATTCATCATTTCATCTTATAGGCAAGTTTTATGGGTAATTTTAGTCACTAATTTGCAGTTGTAATATAATAGACCATTCCTGATAAAATTGTATCTTAGTACAGTTTACCTATATACAACCTGAAAAGTCAAGAGTAAAACATATCAAAAACTGTAATCTATATCTGATACGTTTTGGGATGTGGACTTCTTCACGAGCTGTTCATGCTCATCATACAAATTAAGGTTTTCACAAGGAGCGGGGTAAATGGATCCTATTACTCGACCTTCAACATATGCACACTGGAATATATGCTGCTTCTTGTATGTGATTCCCACTGACATATCCCGGAAAGTGACGTTTCTTACAGGAATATCTTCACTTCCTTGTATCCGAACAGGTACGCGGACTCCCTCCCCATGGATTGATGTGTAACTTATATCCTGAAGCACTGGGAGAGCCTTGGGGTCAAATTCTCCGTTTGGATGGTCATTGTAATCTGTCTTGATAACAATTCCAACCCGAACATCTTCAAATGTTAGATTATGATAGGAAATATCTCGAACATGTCCTCCTCTCCCTGCAGCTGTCTTGATACAGACAGCACGTCTTGAATTCCAAACAAGGACATTCTCCACCGTGATATTTAATACTCCAACACTGTTATAGGTCAGCCAACATAGGCTTGTGTTATATTGGAAGAATGATGTAACACACTAGACTGAGTTACATTTGAGTAAATGACAAAGTTGTAAAGGCACATTTTGTGGAATTTTAAGAGTCAAGACTAATTGCAAAATGTTTAATAAGGCTTCAAACTTTCACCATCTTGAGATAGATTTTAAAATAACATGTATATTCATTGAGAGGAGAAGTTACTAGAGAGAGCATTCTTTCAAGGGTTAGAAATTATATGATTTCTTTTGTTTTTTTAGTGTGTTATTAGTTTTATTCTAATATTTCAGCCAATAAACAATCAGATTCTAGCTGTTCTCCTGCTAATGCACACATGTTAAAGACACATGCCACTAAATTATGCTAAACTTGATGCCTGGCACTGATGCAACAGCAAAACAATGCATGCACAAAATTGAGTTTAAATGACAAAAGAATAAAAGATATACCTGACCATAGAGCGAACGACAAGGTTTCGGATATGAATGTTCTTTGACGGACGTCCATATGAGATCCCATATTGATCCCAACCACTCTTTATAGCAATGGCATCATCCCCCACGCTTATGTAAGAGTCCTCAATTAACATATCTTCACACGAATCTGTTCTGACCATCACAAAACAGAGAAACGGCGTTCAGCAACCTTAAAAAAAAACTTCAGAAAATATGAAAGCTTCTACAGTACAACACGTTTATTACTTGAGAAATTAGCTTCTAGAACACTACTTTTACTCTAGGAATATATGAATAACTTCTACAACGAGTTTAAGAAAGGTCAGCATTTTGTGATACTAAATTTGCAGACATTAATAACGATATCAATTAAAGCCTTATCCTTTGTTAGCCTTAACTATTGGTTAATTGACTTGAACAGCTATTTCTGCACTTGCACAGTAATGAAATACATGGGCGTCATCAAGTATAATATAAGGAAGTGACTTGAAGAGTTGCATACACATTTTGAAGGAAGTTGACATTCTAAACATAGTGCAAATTGATCTTTCACACTTTCAGATACATACTTTATAAACAAATGCCACTACTAAACAAGTGAACAGTGAACTTCCCCGCAAAATGAACTAATTAGCTAAGATATCATGGCAAGCTAATTAACACAAAAAAATATAACAAAAGACCAACATGTAACACTTACCAGGATCTATGCCATCAGTATTTGGTGCTTCAAAGATGGGAGCCAGGATCGTCATATTTCTGACTGTTACATTCTTGCAGTCATAAGGATGAAGTGTCCAAAAGGGAGAATCACACAAAGTTATGTTAGAAATTAGAATGTCTGCTGACCACATAATTTGCACAAGCGGGCCTCTTGTGTAATTTAAAAGTTTTTGTCGATATTTCTTCCACCATGATTGACCCTGCCCATTTATAGTACCATTATGCCCTGTAATCAGGAGTAAGATAAACATAATCAGAGGTTCAGAACCATTACTCCATCACATTCATGATCATTGATCAATTATATGCATGATCATCTGATATTTACCACCAGATTATCTCATTCCACAAGGCATACATAGTCACATGTATACATGTACCAGCGTGTATACACGAAAATAAACACAGAAGAGAGATTTGAACTTAACATTAATCGATATGTCTCTAAACTGATTTTCATTTAAGCAGGTTCTGAGTGGCACAGAGGAACCTCATTGCAAGTTCCATGGAGTTGTTCCTAATTATCCAAATGACTGAAAAATAGTGCCGTAAAAAGAAGATAGCTACAAAATGAGTCATGCGCAGGCAGAATGAAATTTTATTTCTTGTTGCTAACTGGTCTGCAAATCTGATTTCGTGACCAAATAACATTATATTTACTTCAAATCATTAATAAAGGAGCTTAGGAGTACAACAGAAACAAATGCTTGCTCACCAGGAACCTCCTATTATATGATTAGAACTTCAATAAACAAAGTTTGAATAACTGATGGATTTAAGGGCAAGTACATTCCTGAGGTTAATTACTGACACTCCAATTGCCCGGTAAGAGTGGATTGGGATTTAAACTATTTTGATGACTTGTATGTATAATGTTTATACCTTTATCTGTGCCACAAGTCCAATAAAGCTAATTCTTTTCGATATAAATTCAGATATACATTCCTTCCATCCACTAATATCCTTCAGAAATCACAAATCTTATTATATAAAATGTACATCTCTAAACATTTATTCATTTACACTCTTCCTTTAATTTCCTTCATATATTTATTCCAACCCACCTCTACTCCATTGTTTCTAACTAATTGAAGCCTATTATATATATATAACTTAAGTCAATATTCTTGATTATTTTTTGTGCCAAGGTACTTGCTGCAATTCGTAGTATAAGTAAACCTTTTTCGAAGAGAGACGGTTACAAACTTGCAAATTACAATGCTAACCTGTAATTACAATATCTCTGAGATGTTGCCCATGTATCAGACTGCCATATCGGGGACCAGGATGTTCACGCCCATATCCATACGAGGGCAATGGAGGCATTAGAGGCCAGTACTTCTCATCCTATTGAAGATGGAGATAAGAAAGATACATATAGAAACATTACATTACAAGCTTGGCATGCTTTTCAGTGACAGTATGTGACGGAAACAAACATATTCTAACACAAGAAAATGCATGTAGCAAAAATGAATACATATAATGCTTTCCTTCACAGAATGGTTTATCATTTAATCAAATAAGCAAAGGATGCATATAAAATATTCCATCCTCAAGTAATGGCGATTTGAAATTTAGCTGACCAATTGCAGGTAGATACATCCCTAAAGCAACATGGCTAGACTTCAATTTTTTACATTTATTATATCATTCTTCTGCACAACTAGATTTAAAACAGGTAAAATAACTAACTAGTTAGCTAAGCTAACCTAATTCGATAGTGACCTGTCATAAAGAAGGATACCGTCCGGACCAGTCATCTTGTATATATTTGATGATGCAAAATATACAAGGATGGGGAAAAAGTAATAGGCAAAGTAAAGGAGTTAAAACCAAGATTTCCCTTCAAGATTGACCGCACCTTGAAGATAGAGTTGAGGTGATGTAAAAGAGCCTTTATGTGGTCCCATCAATATGTTGCATAAAAATTTCACAGACGAAAAATGCAGTCATGGTTGATCACGACATTAAGCCCTCATTATATCCTCAGACTACCCATTATAGCTCCAAATCCCGGTGAGTAGGTATCTACCAAATGTCAATAAAAGCTAAGTTGAATGACGTAGGCAGTAGGCCTCATAGGGAAGGAGGGACAAATAAATTTAGCCAGGCCTTTACCCAAATGAAGTGCTACCTACATAAAAATATACAATGAGAGTGGCTGGGTGATCCACACAGCTATAAAATAAATCCATGCTGTTGAATCATCAAACCGCTTTTAAAATCATACTAACATTACACACTTTCCAAACTTACCCATTGATACTATTATAATTATCAATCTGCTCCTAAAGGCAGCCTGCTATAAAATACAAATTTTAGGTAGCAATTTTCTAATTACAGGAGCAATTTTATTCCTGAACTTTTTTCGCAGTCAAAAAATTCATTTGTACATCGAAACACACTTCACAATGATCTATAACAAGTCTGCAATAGAATCCTACCCCATAAATACTAACATAGTACAACAGAGTAAAAAAAGAACCTTCTTTTACTTGAAACTTACGATTCTCATATGCCATTCACTAACGTTACAAAGGAGTATAATTGCATATTTAACATTATTATGCGAATTTAAATCAGAAGCACAAAATCAGTAATCCTGTAAGCCAAAAAAGGAAACTCACATCAATACCAAGTATAACAGCATTTTCAGCAAGAAACAAAGTCATATGACTGGTAAGATTAAACGGCGCCGTTAACCATTTCCCGGCAGGCACATTAAGCTGACCCCCACCTTTCTTCGCAAGCTTCGAAATTGCAAACACACCCCTCTCAAAAGCCTCTGTATTCAAACTAACCCCATCACCAACCCCACCGAACTCCTTCAAATTAAATACCACCGGCCGGAATTTCGGCATCTCCGGCAACTTTTCCTGTCCCCGGAAAACTAGAAACCGATCAACTACATTTTGTCGCCAGATGAACACGGAGGAGAATGCGAGAATCCATAGGAGTGTAAAGAGGGTTCTGTGAGGCGAAAAAAAGGTGGCGACCTGTTTGAGATTCCCGGGTCGGGTCGGATCTTCAATTTCGAGCATTGTTTGAAAATTGGGGATATGGGTTGTTCAAGAAATGGAGTATATAATGTGGGAGTGAGATTGAATTGAATTGGATTTGATTTGAGTGCATGATGATATGGGGTTTGTGAAATTAGGGTTTGGTGAGAGAGGAAAGGTTGTTGGAGTGGCAACGTCAGTTGAAGGTGGGACTTTGACTTTAGAGTATAGTGGAAGGGAAGAAGGAAAATGAAAAAGATTTGAAATTGATGGTAAATAATTAAATATATAATTATACCATCAATTTATTTCCATATTCTTGGAAAAAAATATAAATAATTAATTGTATAAGATAGATATTTGTTGTGAAACTAAAAATGTAAAATAGTTGGATGTTTTCATAAAAAATTATGTGCATTAGTCATTTATCAGACTAGTATACTACTATTTTATTATTTATAGAAAATATTTTATATTGTCATAATAATACAAACAATTAATTCCAATAATAATATAATGTTTTTAAGCATAAATTAATTTTTAACAAAAAAAACTCATTGTAAAATAAACTTAATTTAGCCAAAAAGAACATAAAGAAATTAAGTGCAAGTGTTTTAATTGGATTGGATATAGCCTTGGAAAGCTTTGCCTTCAAGATTGTAACTTGTAAGTAGTATATTTAGCAATAAAAAATAAAAAATTGCAAGTAGTATAGTTAAAAATGAGGAGACCTGAGGTCCAAGTTCAAGGTGACGGGCCTATATGATTGTCACAGTAAAAATGAGTATATCCCAAAGCGTGTGACATATAAATGCCATTGGCTCATCAGATACATCCAATAACATTACCTCTCAAGTCCCACCACAAAATGATGCTACTACTACTATTACTTCTAGTTTAGTATTTGTGGATATCAACCTTCATAATCTGCAAGAAAATGGCTTTAGCAATTGTTTCCAATACTGCATTTTCGAGTCTCCGAATCAGGTTAAAACCATCTTCATTGTCAACAACTTATACATGTGCCATAGCTAACAACTTAAGTAATGCAATGCGTAACATAAACATACTCTGCTAGTTCTTTTAACTTTTGTGTTCCTTATGTTTGGTGAATAAACAGGGTAGTGCCAAGAAAATGTTTTACAGGAAAAGTTCTAAGATTTTCAGTAGAAGCAAGAGGAGGAAGAAGTACTACGAAAGCCACAAAAGGAGTTTCAAGTGTTTGTGAGCCACTTCCTCCGGATAGGCCTGTTTGGTTCCCTGGCACCTCCCCTCCTGAGTGGCTTGATGGCAGGTAGAGTAGGTCTTTGTAATTCCTTTCATGTTGCTGGAATCTGATTAGTGTGCATCAAGAACAATAATCATCTCTTGTGATTTTAAAGATAGTCCATTAATACTTTCTTCATGACACTCATCCCTGAGAATTGATTGTTATGCAGCATATAGAAACTATGCCAGCCTAAATTTTTCTCGACATTCTTGTTTACTTGCGTGTTGCCTCATTGATAAATCACAATTGCTGGGACAAGTCTATATTACAGTTGTTTTTAAGTAAAAAAGGTGTATTCCCAAATTACCAAAAAAAAGGTGTATTACCCATTAGACATTTAGGGACTCTGATTTTTATACATCGGTAGCTTGAAATTATCTGTATTACACTGACACGATTTTCTTATAATTATACTTTGCAGTCTTCCTGGAGATTTTGGCTTCGACCCTTTGGGATTAGGTAAGCAATTTCATGCAGTTAGTTAATGCAAGTAAGCTATAGACTTCTGTAACGAAAATGAATCTTCAAGAAATTACTTTTCCCTTTTGGAGCTTCAAAGGAAGTTTAATATATTACATTGAAAATGTTTGCAACTTGTACTTTATAGCTGAAATTTGTGTAGGCGTTAAAAGAAATTGTCCATAAAAAAAACCCTCTTCTTCAGCCTTTGTTATTGGTTGCTGGCACAACTTTAGCTATTTCAGATTATGCAATGCCTTCACGTTACTGCTCTGTCTGACAAAGTATTATGATTTCTTAAGGTTCGGATCCTGACCTGCTAAAGTGGTTTGCACAAGCTGAGTTAATTCATGGCAGATGGGCAATGCTAGCTGTTGCTGGCATTCTCATACCAGAATGGTTTCAAAGCCTAGGCTTCATCGACAAATTTTCTTGGTATGAAGCTGGTTCTGTCAAGTACTTTGCAGATCCGACTACCTTATTTGTGGTTCAATTAGCACTGATGGGCTGGGTCGAAGGGCGAAGATGGGCAGATATAATTAATCCAGGGTGTGTTGACATTGAGCCTAAAGTACCACACAAGAAAAACCCAAAGGCTGATGTTGGTTACCCAGGTGGCTTATTTTTTGATCCTTGGATGTGGGGAAGAGGCTCTCCAGAGCCTGTGATGGTATTGCGGACAAAAGAGATAAAAAATGGGAGACTTGCTATGCTTGCTTTTCTTGGTTTTTGTTTTCAAGCCATTTACACGGGACAAAGTCCCCTTGAAAACCTGGCAGCACATATTGCAGACCCCGGCCATGTCAATATCTTTACGGTATTCCAGTTTCAATTCCTCATACTTTTTAATTTAAAACCTGGTTTTATGCACCTAGTTTTTGTTTGTATTCCAATGTACAAACAAATTAGAGAAGAACTTCACCAGGTGCATGACGAGATTAGTTCTCATTCTATTGGAAGGATAAGGTATTCAAACTGACTTGTAAATACATTGTTCTTGTGCAGGCTTTTACATCGCAGTACTGATTTTGTGCCCTACAAATGGACCTGAAGGCAATGGAATATGAGTTTTATTAGTAATGGCAAAAGACTGAAGTATCTACTCAGCTAGGAGATTTATACCAGTGCCAAGAATTTGTACATATATGATATAAAATTGATTTCGTTATAAAATTCATTTCCTCATATTTTCGTAGCTACACAAACTATGAATCTGAATAACGAGATCTGTTGTGCACCATATGAGAATAGTGTTCTTGCATGACTCTAAAGAATTCTTCAAACACGATATTAGAGAGGTAATATATTCTATTTCTGTGAATCTGCATTGCATTATATTGAAGCAGAAATTTGTCAGCAGTATCAACACAGAAGTGCCTGCCTGCCAAATATTACTAGAACCATTCTTCATATGAAATTGATCGATAACCACTGTAACTAAATCGGTAAAGCCAATAAAAGAAAAGGAACATTGCTTTTATAGCTTGTGTAAATGGAAAATGAAAATTTGCTAAACATAGTAACACAAATGGATTTTTTTATAATGGCCATGCTTTCCGAGAATATCGCTGGGGAAGTTGACATAGTCAATCTAAAATTCTCCTCTTTCACTATTATCCTCTAAAAAATCTGAAGCTATTCTTAGATTCTTCTGAATTGGATTTTGCCAGGTAGCTCCATCACCAATCCTTTCCTCAACTGAATTTTATTACAATGTCACACCAACCTAAGAATAAACAAAATAGAGGAAGACAACTCTCAGAGGGAGGTAATTCAGAGAAGTCCATTGCATATCTTTAAGAAAGAACAGCGGCACGGATGTTTTAGCAAAACATGGCCGCTGTTCGATGCAACTTTCTTTGCCTCTTTCTCATGCTCATATCATTAACTCCTTCCTCTCATTCAATATCCGAATCAGAAGCGCTTTTACAATTCAAGGCATCAATTACCAATGCAAGGGCTCTTGATTCTTGGAAACCAGATACACCGCCTTGCCCTCCTCAAGGAAGCAGCTGGGTTGGCCTCACTTGTGCAAATAAACAAGTCAGAACTATCTCTCTTTTTAACATGGGGCTTGCAGGAAAAATTGACACAAAACCATTGGAACAGCTACCTGGGCTTAAATTTATTATCATGGCCAACAATTCATTTACTGGTCCAATTCCTGAATTCAATCGTCTTGCTGATCTAAAGGCTTTCTATATTTCTAGTAATAAATTTTCTGGGGAGATTCCTTCTGATTACTTTGTGAATATGAAATCTTTGAAGAAACTTTGGCTGGCAAATAATGAATTCTCCGGAAAAATTCCCGAGTCCATTACACAGCTTCCAATTCTCAGAGAACTCCGCCTTGAAAACAACCGATTCTCGGGGCCAATCCCACAATTTAAACAGCAATCATTAGTTGATCTTGACTTATCTAACAACAAGCTTGAAGGTGAAATCCCCGAGCCTTTGCTGAGGTTTAATGCAACTGCTTTCAAGAACAATACTGGTGTATGCAGTAAAAAACTAGGACTCCAATGCACTGCACCTACTCCTGGAAAGTCAAGTGACGCAGATGACCCTAGTGATGTAATGAATCTACCAGGTACACCAGACAGTCAATCTTCACCACCAGAATCTTCGCAAGCAAAATGGGTTGTTCTTGGAATTGTGATCATCCTTTTGGCACTAACCATCATATTTAAAGCCAAGAGAACGGATAATAAATTCAGTCACCCGGCAAAGGAGGAGAATTCTGATGAGGTTGTAAAAGTACATATTCCAAGCACCAACAGAAAAAACCTGAGCTCAACATCAAGAAACAGAAATGGGGGTTCAGCAAACCACTCAAGGCGAGGCGGATCAAGCCAGGGAGGCAAAGCAGTGAATGATCTTGTGGTGGTGAATGATGAAAAAGGAGTTTTTGGATTGCCTGACTTAATGAAGGCTGCGGCTGAGGTGCTGGGGAATGGGGGGTTAGGATCAGCCTACAAGGCAATGATGGAAAATGGAGTGTCTGTGGTCGTGAAGAGGCTGAGGGAAATGAATCAGATGAATAAAGACGCGTTTGATGCAGAAATGAGGAGGCTTGGTGCACTAAAACACAAGAATATATTGACACCATTGGCATATCATTTCAGGAAAGATGAGAAGCTGTTTGTATCTGAATTTATTTCTAGAGGCAGCTTGTTGTATCTTTTGCATGGTACGATATACCATTCCATTCATTTCCCCATAAATCCAGACCAAAATATACGTTTCTATTCTCTTATTTTCATTCTGCCATTTAAATACAAAAAAGATGTGAGAAGTGCAAATGATTTATGTTATATGGTTTATGAAAAAGCTATCAATTCTTGAAATTTTATGCAATATATGATCCTTATGGAAGAATAGTGATTTTTTTCAGGTGACCGCGGGGTTGCTCATTCAGAACTAAACTGGCCAACACGATTAAAGATCATCCAAGGAATAGGCAGAGGAATGGGCTACCTTCATTCTGAATTCCCCTCATATAAACTTCCTCACGGAAATCTCAAATCCAGCAATGTTCTTCTCAACGCAAACTATGAACCCCTCCTATCTGACTATGCATTGTATCCATTAGTGAACAATACTCCAACTGCACAAGCTATGTTTGCTTTCAAATCTCCTGAATCAGTTTTACCCCAACAAGTCTCTCCAAAAAGTGATGTCTACTGTCTCGGAATCCTCATTCTTGAAATCCTTACTGGGAAATTCCCCTCTCAGTATCTTAACAGTCAAAAAGGTGGCACTGATTTAGTTCAGTGGGTCCGAACAGCAGAGTCCGAAAATCGAATCTCCGAATTGATAGACCCTGAAATAGCTGGAACCTCAGCTGCTTCACTCGAACAAATGGAGAAATTGTTGCACATTGGAGCTGCTTGTACCGAAAACGATCAAGATAAAAGGCTAGACATGAAAGAAGCAATCAGGAGAATAGAAGAGATACAAGTATAAGAAGTTTGCATTCAAATTGGCTGCAAAGCTGAAGATTCATAGGAGGCTAGGAGGAACAAACACATTCTTTACATCAATCTTTGGAAAATTTTACATCCACTGATTAAAATTTTGAGAAGGCAGAGCTTTCGAGAGAATTCCGTACAGCTTATAACAAATATTCTTTGTTTGTTTAGTCATTGATTGATGATAAAATGCATTAATCCCTAACCCAAATGAATGCCATTCCATCACCAAGAAAGTAATCAAATGCATTCTTGAAACTTTTCTTAGGTACAAGACATCAAGAAAATAAGCAAATTTAGAATATACAGCATTCATTTTAGTTCAAATCAAACATTTGATTGATCACAAAGCTCACACAAGCTTGCATTTGATTAAACTTCTTATTGATATTATTATAACAATTTATATAAAAATAAAGACCATATAAATCATGTGTAAATGCCTGTATACATCACCCTCCATGACTCCAAAATGTTAGGTTCACTTATCCACTTCTAACGGGTAAGATGTGTGCTCCCGAAATTTCTTATAACAGACACATATTTGTTGGATATAAGCTTATTCATTAAAAAAAATTAATTAATTAATTAATTAATTAATATGATAATAAATAAAAGTGAGACATACACATGTTGGCCTAAGAATAAACCACATTGTAGCAACTGAAATTAGAGGGCTGGAAGCTTTACAACCAACCAAAAAATTATATACATACGTAAAATATATTAAATAACAAGGCAAAATCAATCGGAAGCACGAGTAACAATACTGAATATATATAATTATATATATATATGTATATATGTATCGGTTGGTAGCGAAGCGATTGCTCCGATTACCGGCGGTGCAGCGTACCGGCGGTGGGGAATGTATCCGAACGACACGAACCCTAGGTCCGGCGATATCCAAATGGTCTGCTAGCTTTTGCACAACCGTAGAGTCGCCTCCGCCGAGTCAGAACCCTAACATTCCGTTGGCCGGCGCCGGAGCGTCATCAACAACCGCCGGTAAAAGTAGTGGTGGCAGATCGCAGCAGCCTAGGGCACAATATCAGGACGAACAAGCTCGCGTGCTTAACGCCTCTCTTCGTCACGTGGTCCGTACATTCTAATCGTTCCTCTCTTTGATTTTATGTATTATCATGTATGCGTGAAGTGAAATGGTTTATGATTTGTCAATTTTTTATGCTGATTCGGTTAATTCTATTCGTAATGATTTTTTTATGAGAATGTGGTTTTTATAATTAATTATTGTGATGCTTTTAATTTAGTGAATGGGAAGGCATTTTGTATCGACAAGTGTATGATTACGTTTAAGCTGTTTATGTGAGGCAGTGCATAGTTGTTGGCTTGATTAGGGAACGAAGAACAGTAGTGTTGGCCTAAAGAGTCTGTAGGGTACTTTAACTGATAGTAGCTTATTGGTTATAGAGTTTGATATGTCTGTTGTATGATTTGCATACAACAACATTATTACATTATGAGGCATGTGCTTGTTTTAGTTGCTAACGTAAGTGGCTTATTATGGTTTTGCTATGTTTGTTTTCTTATCACAGCCAAGATTGGGATGGACAGAAGCTGCAATGGTTGCAGGTGCGAGGGATGTTGGTGTGTCTCCTTCTATTGTTGGAGCTTTTCCTCGGAAAGAAGCTGCACTTGTTGAGGTACAATACAATTAATCGTTGTAAAAGCTGGTCCTTGATTTTGGTTAGATCACTATTTGATGGTTAGGATATTGATTTCAATAAAAAAGGACACAAGGTACATGAGATATCAGATCCCAAAGGAGTTATAACAAGCCTATCCCTAGACACCTACCAACTAAAGCCCTAATAACACCTATTGGGCTACAAACAAACCATTCAAGATCTAAACTAGATGGAATAAAACAAGCTAAAATGAAAGCATCACAGACCAACATAAAAGAAAAAATCCATGCAGAGGCCTGGAAGTCTGGAACCAACAAAGCAAAAGCTACTTGATGCACAACAGAGATTTGACACCATGTATAAAAGAAACTAAATCAAATAAGGATGTTGCCATGTGTCACTACATAGAGCAAGAAGATTTCTTTGCTCCTTGTCATTAGTATAATGTGTTTAGCACTTCAACTCTACCTACTAGTTAATACTATATTATGTATCCCTAGCCAATTAAAAATTACTGACAAAGTAAGAAATTAAATCTAATAAGGAGTTCTGACCACCTAATATATAAGGATTAGAAATCTAACATTCACAACTGTAAATTATAATAATGTTATTTACTAATTTTTTTAGTCAATGAAAAGAATTAGTTAGAAAATCTGATAAGAAAAATACAAATTGTATAATGTAATATACTATTTTAATACACACACACACGCACACCATATAATGACACACACCCCATATTATCACGGGTATAAGCTAATAAATAATGTTGCCTTCAGCCAGTGGTTCTTTGTTTGGCATGCCACGTGACTAGAAGCTGAGTGGTAATGAGTGATTCACTTGAGATATTGGGTTGTAATGAATCACTCTACTGATAATTAACCTTAATTTAAATTCACAAATATTTGTGATCAGATTATTTTTACAAAAAATGTAACTATCAGTATTAACTTTATTTTGTAACCAAAATAATATTCATTGAAATATGGAAAATATATATTTTTAATACTTGGTGAAAATTTTAGAGATAACAAGAAGAGTACCTTATTTATTTCAGGAAATTATTTACTGTTAGTATTTTATTCAAATCTATAACATATAATTATAGGTTCTACATATTTGTTTATAAATTGTACAATGAAATCACCCAACTAATAGTTAGTCCATGTATTAACCAACGACTAAAATAAAAAATAACTATTTTAAATTGTAACTGTTTAAGTATATATTTATATATGTACATTGTTAATAAAATATTAGATTATATCTAGCTAATTTTGGTATATTTCATAAACTAATTAGTAGAAAACTAGAAACTTCAATTAGATATCTTATTAAAAACAATGAAACTTAATTATTAGCAGGAAATCAGAAGATATCTTTTGGTCCTCACTAAATCTTTTAAGGATTATGGATATTTTTTATAGAGTTTAATGAATAAGATTTTTAATTATAATATTTATAAAATTATAAAATTTTCATTTTAAAATAGGGTTAATTATCACTTGGATGATTCGTTAGAAACCAATATATCGAACGACTCAGTCTTTATACCACAATGAGCATCATGTTGCCATCTTAGCTTCTATTTACATGCCAGAAAGCCACGTAAAAAAAAGCTGGTGGTCCATGTTAACTTTGACCCTTGGAAGTAACAGTGTGCGCCTTTTTATGTCTTTATTGAGATCAAATTTTAATGAATGAGTAACTTCAGATATTGGGTCCCATCCCAATGGCTCAGGACATTGATAATTAACCTTTTTATTTTCGCGCAAGAAATTAAGGAGATGCATGCTATAAGGGATATGTTTCATATTAAGTGGGATAAAAGGAACAAATATGAGTATTAGGAATATCTTTATGTCTATTGCGACGAATGACGATTACTTGGTGTTTGTTGTTCTTGTTTATTTTATGATGAAATATGGATTTTTTTTCTTGTTGTTCTTACTTATATGCAAAGAACTATATATTGATCATCTGTATGTATGTTTGTTCTCTCTTTGTATTTATTGGGGTGCAGCATTTTATGGACGAGTGTTTGCAAAAGCTTATGGACATAATAGACTCAGATGAAGATTTAAACAACTTAATACCCAGTGACCGCATTGCAAAGCTTGTGAGAAGTCGCTTGGAGTTGCAGGCTCCTTATATATCTAAGTGGCCTCAAGCCCTCAGCATCCAGGTAAATATCTGTCTGTAGTTCCTCCCTCCTCTTGGTTGCTTAAAGTTTGGTCGAACTTTTCTTAAAAAAGTTTAAAAATCAATTTTTATCCTAGGCACAACCAATGAACGTCCCTAATAGTTTTAAGCAGCGCGCAATGTTGGTTGATGAGATCTGGCATGCTGCTGGTGATGAAGCCAATGACATTGATTGGTATGTGAAGCGTACCATTCTAGGTGGGATATACTCGACAACTGAGATATACATGCTGACTGATAGCTCTCCAGGTTTGTTTACACTGTTTTGCAACTGTGGTTTTTGCTTTATGAGCTCATAATCTCACTAAGGTTATACTCCCTACAGTAGTAATTGATTCACTATCAGAAACTTGTGATTGATTTGTCTTCCAACAACTTTTAACGTATAATGTTTCCTGTTGCCTCCTAAAACTTTTAGTTGTACAATACAATTAGTAGTTTCCTTCTATTTCTGTTAATGGTGCAATATGCTGCAATGATATTATCACTTAGTGTTGATTTTTACTTGACATTCAGTACTGTAGTTAAAGCCTTGAATGAATTGTTGTGCGAGTTAAAATTTATGGAAAACTGAAAATTGTATTAATAAGTCGGTCTTGAAAACTTTGACAGATTTCCGTGATACGTGGGCGTTCTTGAATGGGAGAGTTAGAGATGCTTTTGATTTTAAAAAGTCTGTCCAAGAGGTAATGTGTACGTTCAAACTAAGTAGAGAATCACGGTGGACTATTGTAGATTTTGTATCAGAATTTTTTGATGATTTTGCAGGTACAGTACTTGGCAGAAGCAATTGGTGCAGGTATGGGAAACTCCGTGCAAGGATTCATGAACTCAGTTTTCAAGAAATGATATTGCAAGGATGACTTGCTATATCCCCACCAGTAGCCTTCCTTTGCCTCTATTTTGAAATAATATAAGTGGTTTTAATTCTTAGATACTTAATAAGTACTGATATTGTTGTGTGAGAGCTGAGAATTAGATGTTTCTTGATATTTGATAGCAGCATAATTGATGGTTCCACAAGCCTTGTCACGGATAATGTGTGTAAATATTTTATGGTGTTTTTTTCCCCGATTACAAGGTTTTTGGTGCAAAATTTATGATGTATAGAAATTTATTCACAATCACCTAAGAAGAAGAAGTTGTTAATCTAATTTTTGTTAAACAGATGCGTTTTTGCTTTTTGACAAGCCTAGCACTGTACTCCTTTCCTATGAAATGGAAGGAAACCAAGAAAGAAAAATGAGAAATTTTAAAAATACTTAAAATAATGCTCGAAAAGACAAGAAAAAAGGTTCATCCAAAAGTTTATAGAGGCTGCTTTTTCCATCTGACCTCCTCAGTGAGTGTTTGTCACGTCACTCGTGATGTTCTGGGGATGTTTCGTCTCGTACTACATCTCCAATTTTGTAAATCCCAGCTGGTTATACAAAATATTTTTTGGTTGATAGGGCTTATTACTGTTTCTTGTTTGCCCTTCTTGTTTACGTTTTTTAATTAATCTTGTTTCCTGGTATATCAGAAATTTTTATCTTGCACCTCTCGCCTTGTTCCTTTTTTTATAATGGGATCCTCGCACCTAGTTTCAATGAATCTACCTTCGCATGAATCAGATGCAACATGCAATACCTCTTAATTTTGAACCAAAATGCAACTTCAAAGTGATTGAATCAGTCGCATCGATATAAAACCTGGTTGCTTTTTGTATGATTACATTACATGTACACCATGAACACACTAAACACACAACACAACATATAATTAGTGACCCATAATGTTGTACTGAATCTATTGATCTGAGCCACAGCATGCGTCACAACAGTAATAACAGCCTAAACAAGACAGAGCACCGCAAAGCTGTGTGAGCACAATTGCACATTGGTCATTTACCCGAGAACACATCTGAATGCAACACATGCAGCAGCAATGGCCGCACATCTTGCCGCAACAGTTTGAGGCTGCCATTACAAACTTTTCTCCAGGATCTGGTAATCTAACTTCATCACATCCTGGAGGGGTGTTTTCCATGGTTGCTGTCAGGTTTCCGAAACCAAATTTGAAGTTACGAAGTACTATTATCTTTTGGGAATCAAGCTCAGTTGAAACCTGCTTTTTCTGCAATATTTTAAGAAATATAATCAGATAGAAGCATAATAATGAACACACATACACAGAGTCATAGGCGAAGCATGCATGCTCGCATTATTAGTCATCTTCTTTATACACATACATAGAGTCAAATTGGTTGATAATACATACATAATTATCTGCCTTGAACATGTACATATTGTTCAACTCCGTGGAAGGTAATTATCACACATATTTGCAAAAATTTAAACTGTGCATGTTACCGCGTAGTCATTTCCATAGTCAGAAAAACCAAAAAAGGCTCATCAAAACTAGAGTTTATACAAAAAGAAAAGGGGTGAATGGCTGAATGCAGTAAAGACCCCAAACTTGAATAAATAATTTTAATAAAAACACAACATCAAAAGACAATATCAACAATTTATACGTCTGAAAAGTTTATTATTTCTCGATAAAAGACAACCTTTATGTTGTTGAACAATCATGGGAATATTTATGTGGCTTCATGCATCTTTAAGTTTTACAAATCAAACATTCAAATTTTAACTACAGCGTTGCTAATCTCACTGAAAAATCCAAAATAAGATGGATGCACATGTTATTGTGCACTTATACCTTCGTATGTTTTATAAACTGCATACCTCTTTCTTTTCAGATGAGTGTGAACCGTCTTTCTTTCCCTTGCCTTTTGCTGCTGAGTCCGTCTTGCCTTTCAACCCCTTGTCTGTTTCGAGCATGATCATACAGGTGTACTCAGAAATCACTGAGTTCTGCATGCTAACTTTGGCTATCTAGCAGCAGAAAATAATAAAATATGTATTAAGAAAAAGTGACTGCCTATACATATTACAACCACAGACTATTAAACTGAATATTGGTGGACATCAATCATGTGAATTTTCTCTTATGTATCATCTACATAAAAAGTTAGATGTCATGAAAAAGGCAATGAATTTAGGGAAAAATTTGAAGATTGCAAGATATAGTACAGGGGTAATTTTCTCAGTTAATTGTTAAGTAAACATCCATAGAAATAAGATACTATCTTGAATTACTCATAGAAATAAGAGTTTTAATTAAATTACTCATTTACCCTTACCCTTATATATATATCACTTTAAGTAGAACAATTTTTGGTATGAGAACAATTGCCCTGCACATGTTTTGCACTTTTTGTATACATTCTTCTGCAAATCTTTGAAAGTGAGAACTGTTCTCACCTGAGAACCTTTCTCACCCAAGCGCGAACTTATATGATTATCTTACTCACAGTCACAAGTATTATATGTTGTAAACTAGTACCTCTTCCTCTAGGCCTTTATCTTCTGAAAACCAGGCTTGAGCGGTGCATAATTCAATTTGCTGCTTTGCAAGTATCTATCATATATAGGGAGAGAGGGGTGAGACAGAGATCAGATGTTAACAATGTGAAGTTAAAAAAAATCTCTTATAAAAGAATACTTGTCTTAAGGACATAATAGATAGAGTACAAAACATGCTTTGACCTTGATTATACATGTCGCAAAGTTGTACATAGATAATAGCACTAAGGAAAAGCTTAAATAACAATATAAAAAGACTGACTTGTTTTAATTCGTACAGAAATTATAAAGCCAAACGTGACTAGGCCACTTAAATGGAAAAGGACATAATCAGAAAAGCCTAGTGAAGCTGGCAAGTAAATATGTATTGACTATTGACCAAGTGATTTATGTAAGAAAAATATTTTCTCCATTAAAAAAGCCCACGATTGATAGCATCTTCAACCGAAGGGGCAAATTTATTAACGAAAATTGGTTGCATGAGAATGATACCACAATATCAAACTTAAAAAAGTTGTGACATTCTGTATTGCCGTCATTTTAACTTTCTTGGAACAAACATCAAACTCTTTTTTTTACAACGGAATATGACATACCCAGCCAGAAATAGATGACAGGCAAGAATTTATATACAGGCAGCAACATCTCCAAATGCAAATTTTAAAATAATGTATAAGCTTAAATCATCTCAACACACCAAATCATCTAGAGCTTATATTACATCTGTTTTCAATTTACCTTGTCAAGAGGCATCTCCTTCACCTCTTGAACCTTCAAGTCTACTGAGAAATTGCTCATATCTGCAAGAACGCCTTTAACTTGAACTGTACTAGAGAAAACTCCACTGTATCTTCCGGTAATTATCAATGGGCGTTCTGATAGAAGGTCAGGTATACATGAAGGATACATCTACAATTATGATTAAAGTTTGAGTTCAAATAAGATTATCCAGGATTAGTCTTGAACGAATGCAACTAGATAATACTAAGAACTTCAAGCACAAACAAAAAAAAACATTACTACATGTACTCAAATTACTCAAACTTCGGAGAAGGAAGACTTGGAAGAATGTGTAAAATACTACCGACATCTAGTATATTTACAAGCACGATAGAACATATAGACTAGATTATGTAAAAAAGATCAAAATCAATCCCTTTTAATGTTATTGTCCAATGTGTAAGACAGCACAACTATATCACAGCATCCGTGCAATGATCATTTCACTTGACCAATAAGGATTCTCACAAAATGCAACCATATATTAAAAACAATAACCTTATTAAGAAATTAAACATAAATGCACCAGGAACTAGAAAATGAAAAACCAATAATTTTCTCATACTTGGTTAGAACGAAATTAAGTGGATGAAACATACCTCAAGATCATCAAGATTTTCTAAACCATCGATGGTAATATTTTCAACAATGGTGGAGAATGCCATGTTAAAAAATCCTTTCATCCGAACTTCAATCGAATCTAAACAAACACCAAAGAGATTGTCAGAGGGAGATAATCAGCCTTTTCACTGAAGAAAACTAATATAATAGCATTCAAAGATTTAACAATATTTCTACAAGTGATTCCAGTAAACTAAGCATTAAATCTTGCACCTTATGCATTAAAGATTGTAGGAAGGTGGAGGAAACTATTCACATAACAGATTTTAAATTGTAGAGAAGAAATAATATGAAGAAAAGAAGTAGCGTCTCATGGCACCAACTTACGACAAGGAAAAATTTACTTGAATAGAGTAGGATATGTTCTAGTATTCAGGAGTTTGTCTTAACATGCTTTTACAGGCATGGTATTATAGTGAGCAGTGGGCCAAAAAGAAAGACGATTTACATCGGGGTGTAAAGGACATTCAGACTATAAATAGATCTGGCAATTCCATTCTTTTAGTTTATAGACACACGTGCACATATATGACATAGCACCATTATATCTACAATTAAAAGTCATTAGCAAATAAGCATAAATTCCAAAAGAAATTGAAAACAACAGAAGGTCTTCTATAAAGTTGATTTATTGCTACTTAGCTAGCATTGACAAGGTAAAAATCAAAATAACCATTTTTTTTAAAAATTTCGCCACAATATGAAGGTTGGAACTAGTGAACTACCAACTGTGAGATTATTGCTACAAAAATTGCCACCCCTCTAAACTTAAACTAAGTGTACTCTGATAACTACAAGTTCAACAATTTAGGGAAAGAATCAAAATTAAATATCAAATTTCAGAAGCAACCTTCATCATAAGCAGTGTCATGATTTCCCTTGCCCATTACTGCAAGCATCCGCAGAAAATAGTGGTTGCAGAAGGAGCCTGAAAAGGTTTGTATTGAAAATTATATCAAGGGTCCAGAAAGAAATAAAATCTGACACTTTCATACGCAAGTTAACTATTTCCTGGATACAACTAATAGTCATTCGCAGTAATGTGTTTTATTAATCCCTACCATTGTAGTCTAGTGGATATCCGTCTTCTCTTGGTCAAGGGTTCAAGCCTTAATAGAGGCATGGGTGTGTGAGTACTAAATTTTTGTAATTGACCATGAGAAAAAAAACCCTACTTTTATCCAAAATTAAAAGAAAATGAGAAAAAGAGCATGGTTACAACATGCTGGAAATATCCAAGATTCGAACAAGAAAGATTCTAAAAATATATATGGTATGGAAAATAATAAATTTTTAAGTGAAATTAAAGGTAAAAAGAAAATTTCTTGAGAAACCCCATGAAATTGTTAAGCTAGAGGTAAAATTTAAAAAATTACAAGTCAGATGAAGGGTTTTAGTTAAGTTTGATATTAAGGACTGCAGAAATATGCTTGCTATGCAAGCAATAGGCAATATATATGTATATCAAAAAAATAGAACAATTACCTATGCCAAAAGTGTGAAGACGAGGGCTTGTTAGTTTATCATTTGATAGATGACTCATCATAACATCACAGATGTGTCTCTCATTTTCGACAGACCCATCAGTAATGAGGAAGATGATGGGAGTGCAATTGTGGGTATTGGAGATCATCTCCAGAGCCTAGAGGCACAGGAAAAAACTTCAATTAGAGTAAAACTTGAAATGATATACGTTTCATGGTAAAGTTCTGTTATCATTGTATCCCTCAGTCATATTTACACAATAGGAAATACGTATATGTAGGCGGCATAAAAAAATGTAACCAATAAGCAGATAACTCTGTGATCAATTGAAAATACAAAAACCTGGTTCAGGGGAAGCAACATATTTGTACCACCCTGGGCAACTAAATTTGTGCTCATCCACTCAGTTACTTTATCAAGAGTTTTCTCAGTAGCCAATTCCAGAGATGATGAGAATAGGTGAATCTCGTCATTAAATCCTATGACATTAAATGAGTCTCCTTGATCAAGCTTTAAGAGTGCTTCAGCAAGGGCATTTTTTGTATCCTCGAGTGGTTTCCCGCGCATGCTTTCACTTATGTCAACAACAAATAGCACTTCCTTTCTGAAAACCTACAAGTATTAAATAAATTAATATAGTTTAATTTGTGAGTCAAAATACATATGTTGATAACCAATAGAAAAATCGTGAGTGGAAAATTTTATATATAATAAAAAAGGAACGTGCAAATTTCACTAAAAAAAGTAGTGTATACTCCCTTTGTCCCTAATTACATATCCATTTTGACAAAATTACACATATTAAGAAAAAGTTAGTTGTATAAAAATTTCCTAGGAGTACCCCTAATTTATTACCTTGAAAAATGAGAATCCAACTAAGTTTTAAATGAGTCAAACCTTGGAAATAATAAATCTAGGGATAGTTTTGAAAGATTATCCCTAAATTTGTTTTGAAAATAGAAATGGACATGTATTTATGGACACAAATTATTTTAGAATGGACATGTAAAAGGGGACAAAGGGAGTATCTTATTTATATAATTTTGTGACAAAGGAATACTTTTTCAGTGTTGTCAAATCTCAGTAGCTGATATCAAACGCCTGCATATCTGTTCCAGTCTAAATCTCACTGACAAAAAGTATTAGCTCAGACATAGCTAGCTTCTATATTTATTCGATTTAAAATAACATTAAACAACTTCTGTTCCCTTCCAAAGAGATTAATTAGGGGAAGTGTGTGGAATCAGCTAGTAAAAGATATGTGCAGATGCATGACCATTGCCTAGAATGTGCTGAAAGCAATGCATAATTATCACCCTAGTACTAAAATCTTGATTGATTGGAATCCTGAGGTTTTGGATGCTGATTTCCTACAAAACAGGCTTGGTGGGTTCATTATGTGCTGTCTGAGTCTCTCAGAACTTGGCTGCCTAGGCGAAGGTACAACAAGGCTTCTCTTTTTGTTTTAAACCAACAACACAACTCTATAAGAGCTTACTACAATAAAAATATAGTACTAAAAGAACAAACAAGAAACAAGGCTGTGTTCGAAGTAAACAATCGAATAAGCATTCTAGAATATACATCCAACTGTATATACCAATCCTCTAAGACATAACAACTCTCATTTGTGGTCCTAGTCCTAAAGTATTTGACCATGTTCCGAGTAAGTTCAACAGATATCCTTGTAATATAATGTCCCTTTTATCTTACTCTCCATCTTTTCCTTTCCTGTAAAATGTTTACCTACAAGTTTGTGTCAAAGTATTCCTAAATGATCATCATCATACCAACTGCCACCACCTGATAGTAAGTACTATAGTTGCTAAATAACTTGGTGCCGTCAAATTCATCACCATTGCCATTCTACCATCAAGAAAGCATCTTTATGAAGGTAAAAGAAGTGCAGAACCCAGCCTTTCTATTCTGTTTATTTCCCGGGAAAAGAGAAAGGCAAAACATCTCCCTCCGCTCTACTTAAACAAAAAGTAGTGTATATCTTCTTTATAAATTTGCGACAACAGAATACTTTTTGGATGCTGATTTCCTACAAAACAGACTTATTGTGTTCATTATGTACCATCTGAGCTTCTTAGAACTTGGCTGCCTAGGCGAAGGAACACCAAAGCCTCTCTTCAGTTTTAAACCAACACCACAAGTACACAACTCTATATGAGCTTGCTACAAAAAAATTATTTTACTAAGAGAAGAAATAAATGGATAAGGCTTTGTTCGAAGTACACAATCCAATTAGCATTTCAGAGAATACACTCCAACCTTATATACCAATCCTCTAAGATATAACAACTCTCATTTGTATACCTAGTCTTGGAGTATTAACCATGTTCCAAGTGTGTTAACCAGACATCCTTTTAATATAGTGTCCCTTTTATCTTATTCTAATCTATTTCTTTCCTATAAAACGTTTCTTAAAACTGTTACCCACAGGTTTGTGTCAATGTACTCCTAAGAGATCATCACTATACCAACTCCGACCACCCGGTACTAAATACTATAGTTGCTAAAGAAGAATTTGGTGCTATCAAATTCATCATCATTAACAGTTTACCATCAATAAAGCATCTTGAAAAAGGTTAAAGAAGTGCAGAATCCAACCTTTCTATTATGTTCATTTCCTGGGAAAAGAGAGAGGCAAAACATATCCCTCTGGTCTATGTCAAGCATCGATGGTGATTGCAAGATAACACCACCAGAAGGACTAACTGATACCTGAAAAGAAATGGATGCATCAAAGACTTAATTAAATGGAAATGCTACACATTATGAGATTGCACACGTAGGATTATGACTTCATCACTCTCTGGAGTTTGGCCCATGTAATATTGGATGCCTCAAATCAGACTCCACATGCAGATAGTTTTATTTGCGTGATGGTGACAACTGGACAAGTATAGAAATAAACTTACACCATATGTAATGACAAAATCACAACTTGACCATGTGAGGACATCTGCATCGTATAAAAAACCCAACTGTCCCCCGTGGCGTCTTAGTTCCTGAATCCAAAATTCACAACACTAATTATTTTCTTGTCTACTTGAAACCCATAAATGAAAAAATAATAATCTGTATACACTTGCACCTTCAATGGATGGCTAATTGTCTTGCACAAAATTTCAGTACCAGGACCGGCATTCAGATTGAGTTGTATTTTTTCTTTTTTGGCCATCTTTTTCCCAGCAGGTGTGACAAACTCTGGGAAACTATATGGGATAGTCAACGTGAATTGGCCATCTTGATACAATAGTTTCTGGGACCATCTAACTTTTATAGAGAGATTGGAACCCCCGTCTATCTGTGAGAAGACATACAAGAATGGAATAAAAGGTACATACATAAAACATAAGCCACGAACAAAAACTACATTTAACAGATACCTCCGGTACTGTAAAAGTAAAAATGTGGGGCTTTAAAAAGCCTCCATCTTCCAGTTTCGTTTCTTTTTCAATGTTCTTGTCAGCCAAAGCAACCACCTTAGTAGAATATGATTTTCTGGGTAGCTCAACTTGAACACCTAGAATTGAACCCTGTTAGCCAAATAATGTATTGCTTGAGATCCAAAAAAAGCAATAACCAAGTAATAAAATTCTTTACTATCAACAATTGTTAGAATTCGTAAAATATGCCATCAAGCCATAGTTATGTCATATATTCAGAACCCATATATCCAACTAAAGTCTTTGGCAGAAATTTATCAATTGGGATACTAATATTAATGGCACGTTCCTAGCAAAGACTAAACATGATGCACTTTATACGTTTTGTGTTAAATGATAAAACGAGTAGCTTATTCCCTGTACGTAAAGGTTGAAATATACGAAAACTAGACATGAAATCAAAAGGGAAGGAAGTACTAGTTCGATTAAGATACCTGGTGGGCCATAGGAACAGCAACACGACAATCACAAGTCCGTGTACCCATAACACAATGAACTCTCCATGATCCAGTCATGGTAACAAACGCAGTATCTAAAACACAATCAGCTTCCACACAAATCGCATTCATCTGTAACGGAATCAAGGCGGGAGGATCACACCTCCCATGCACATGAGGCTGATAACTAGGAATATCAGGATTGTCAACCACAGCAGGATCAGGAATGACAGCATAAACCATAGGCGCACACGGCATGTAACAATGCGATGCTGATGATGATTTCTCCATTGCTCCCATTGGCTTGGGCGGCGCAACCGACCTGTCTTTGCCGAAATACACGCGTTTCGACAGCCTGACTCCATCTTCCACCGCCTTTACAAACTCCTCCGCCATATATAATTATTATTATTATTACTATTATATTGGTGGGAGGAAGCGTTAGGGTTTGTAAATTTGGAGGAGAGAAACGAGAGGAGTTGTTTGTTGTGACGAGGAGGGGGATGGGGGCGTCATTGATGCGTTGGGAATTGTGATTACTATACATAGGGATTTGTTATTTCGTTTCTTTTTTGGACCATTTTTTACGAGGCACTAGTCATTTTTAAATTTTGCCAACCCAGGGTACTGTGCCGGCTTGTTTTCCAGGCTGTTGCCGGCCCCACAATGCTACGCGTTTGGAGTAGCTCGTTTTGGGAGTTCGATAGATACAAGTTAATGGCTTTGGTTACGATTTTGGTTAATGGATATATCCTTATCACTTAGAAATTATATTCAAAATTATTTAGTTGAAAATTAATATACTATATAATTTTGCACTTATATGATGTTCTACATCTTTGGTCATCTTGTAGTCATCAAAACATATAAGGGCTTGCGTAGCACAAAATAAATGATATCCAATATTTTACAGGAATTTGCATGATACAAAACACAATACTACTCAAATGGCCAAAATATACCTACACGATAGTCATGACTCTACGTGTCTCATAATTACGGCGACACGCTAATACTATTTAAATACATTGTATAGGTGATGAAAATCACGAGATTATCCAATCACGATGTAAGTCTTACAAAATCTACCAAATCACACATGTCAAATATCATACAATACTAACTATTAAAATAAAATCAAACTTGATCGGTCCAGAAAACTAGCAATTTACTCTATCAAGATGGACTCAAATGAAAAAGTGCAAAACACAGAACTCGTAGTAGATTCCGAGAGCTTTCCAGAATAGTAAGATTCGTCAAAAATGAATAAGAAACGAATGTATAAAACAAATAAATATGGGCTCTTAGAACATAATCAGCACTTGATTACTGTAGTATTTAGAGAATTAAGACATCAAAATCATAAAATCTGACAGCAAAATGCAAACAAAAGACGAAGATCTCGAAAATACCTTTCCAGAGTGGTATTACACATAATTATTGAACGAATTTTCAATTTACGATGAAATTCAGAAGTTACAGCATATCAATTTGAATTAAAGCATCAGATTGCATAAAAGACAGATTTTGACGCACTTGTATGCAGAATTTCAAACAACACAAAGAACGAAAGTTGTAGACAATTGAAATTTCTTTCTAGGCACAATAAGATCATAAAAATACAATAAATAACGGAGGAGATACGAATTTTATAATATTCAAAATGTAACAAACCGCTACGAAATATACAGTATATACATGCGATTTTGAAAGAACAATATAAGAACAAAAAGAGTGTGTAGAAATATTCATACCTTAAAACTCAAAGATTATAAATGATACTCAAGAAATTTAGATGTTCCAATCAAAAAAAAGCCTAATCAACATCAAAAACCTTTCTCTTAAGATTTGTTCCGATTATTCTCTCTTTCTCATTCTCTCTCTCCCTCTTAGAGGTCGTTTGGTTGACAATAATTCATGTAGTTATTTGAAATACATAGAAAGTAAAATATGATACAGTTGTTTGGTTGCCTAAAATCATGGGCAATAGATTTAGCTGAGAAGTTCAAATACCTACGTAATGTAGAAAGTCACTTACCCACCCCCACCTTGTAATTCACCATTCCTGCATCACACAAAATTTAGCTCATAAATATAAAATAAAATCAATCAAATAATATAACGGAAGTAACCATCTAGGAAGTACAAAATTATCAACTAAACAAATTTATTACAATTCCCATGTTTTTTATCGAAATAAAGTACAACTTCTTGGGGTAATTTACTTCCTACATTTAACCAAAAAAACACTAAGTGTTAGATGTAACGTAAGTCCTTTTTTTCAAAACCCTAAATCCCTTTTCTTTCTTTTTTTCTCTCGTCTTTTTCTCTTGTTGACTAAAATATCTTTTTTTGGCGTAAAACGAAAAATTCATTAAAATATTGGAACCCAGTCGGGACAAACCCCGAACTGTCAAATACAACTTGATTGTGAAACAAAAAATGAGCTAAAAAAATAGCCGTTTTGTTTTCAGATCGCTTAACACATAGAATATCCAAATTCTTTAATCTAAAAAGTATTACAAAGATATTTCGAACAATCCAACTTACATTAGTTGTAAAATTAGTAGCATCACAATTGACTTTCATATAAGTGTCATCTGTAGCCCAGTGTTCAGAACTATCAGTTACATCAACCGATATTGGATGAACAAATACCTCAAAATATGAACAATTTTTTATTGTGAAAGGTGAGCTCTTGCGATATCCACCACCATTCTAGATTCGATGCAAGTCTTACAGATCTCCTTATATAAATTCTTCTCAGAAAAATTACCGAAACCCGTAACAAGACACACAAAAATATCAAAACATAACATACTAACATCCCAAAAAGATGTGCACGACTAACAATCTTGATAAAAAAGTACTAACAAAATGATTAGATCTCGATTTTATTGACTAAAATATCTTAAAATAATATAAATATAAATATATTCAACTAATAAATCAATAATAACTCACTAATATTATTCATAATACTAATAATATAATTAAATATATTATAAAAAATACGGGATGTTACAAGTATATATATATATTCAAATTTCATAATGATATATATCTATAAACTATTTTTTTTCCAATTAATTTAGGTTCTGTGCATTAAAAAAGAGATTTTTTTTCTAAAGATACGATTTCTTTTTATTTTTCTTACAAAAATATGTTTTTTTATTTTATACAAAAATACGGTTTTTCTAACTTATTTGTAAAAATACTAACTGCAATTTGATAGAATCAAAATCAATCTCAAATAAAGGCGACTTTAACTTTTTCTAGAAAAAATTGTATTGATCGTACTTGGTTATAAATTATATATAAAAATTATATTTATTTGTTTTTAGTTGCAACTGTATTTTTATAAATATTTTCAAAAATTAATAAAATCACAAAAAAATCTATAAAGTTACATTTTTAATAAATTATCAAAAAAAAATATTAATAATTATTAATAGAAAAAAGCCAGATACCCCAAAAATTGTCACAAAAATCATCCTAAATGATGAGTTGTCAGGTGTTTAATTGATAATTTTTTTATAATAATGTGTGACCCTGTGTGCATATATATGCACCCATGAATTAAAATAAGACACGTATCATGTCACATTATTTAATAAAAAAATTCGGAACAAATTTTGGGTGTCTAGCGATAATAATCTAAAAAATAAATAAAAGTGCTTTGAGAAAAAAATGAAAAACAAAAATTGGACTACTCACTCGAATAAGAATAAAGAAAAAGCATGAAAAAGGCAACATAATTAAGTAGGCGGCGCGTAACAATTACAACGCCTTGTCGCCAATACTGGTAATAATACCCAACTCAACCTTGTCTCCGTAGAATCTAATCTAATCTAATAAAACAAGTCAGTTTTGGGGGTTAGAGGAAATGGCAGCAGAATCCAACTCATCCCTGCAGTCTATTCGGTACAAGCGTGGTTCACTCCAGTTACTCGATCAGGTTCCTTTACTTTCTTCTATTACATTACATGATCACTTGTATCCACTTTGTATGTATATATGCCCCTCTTGCTTCCAATTCATGTACTTTATACATATCTGATTTGAACTAATTTGTTTCTTCACCAGAGAAGACTTCCACTTGAAACTGTTTATTTGGATATTCATGGTGCCACTCATGGATGGTATTTTCTTTCTTTCCTTCTTTCTTAACTTGTTTTCTTTCTTTCATACCTACTTCATTTTCAAATGTTACATAGAGTAATTTACCTATGATTCATTTCCAAATGTTATGTTCGTGTTTTTAATAACTGATAGTTTTCATCTTTGTGCTATGTTTGGGATTTCAATAAACAGATTGTTCTTTACATTGAGTAATATAAATATTTTCGAGCATTGAGGGGGGGGGGGGGGATCGACTTGAACAAATTATTGTGCCCCCAAGATTTGGATAGTTCGAGAATTTGATTTTCAATTCGTTTCTTTTCTGAAGCGTATAATGTGTGATCAAAATAACAGCATTGTTGTAGATAACCCAAACACATTTATATTTCTAAATAACTTTTCAATCAGCTTTTTGAGTTGTGCTTATAAGTTCACGATTTTCCTTTGCTATAATTTTTTCTTGCATTTAATATAACCTAAATTTAATTGTTGCATACACTTTATTAATTATGTACCTCGAATGTTAATAACATGGGGGTGAATGTGTTGTTTCTATTTTATGAACTAGGTTTTGACCATCTACTTGTTTTGTTGTATATTCAGGGGAATACTAAAGGTAAATAAGACGGTCTTTTATATCAACTAAAAAGCAATAATCTTTATATTGTTGATCTAGCTCATGCCACCAGTCACTATAAAACTATGTTACATATGAGTATAATTATCTATTGTTGGAATCTTCATTGGCGAGTGATTTCATAGAGTTATGTACCAATTTTTAACCTTATGTTTGTTCTTTGATGTATAATTCCTTACAATATTTATCAGTTCTGCATGTATTATTTGTCATGTCATATAAACCTAATATCCAATATTGAATTAGGGAAGCAATAAGAGATATGGTGGTTCGTGGGGCCCCTGCAATTGCTATAGCTGCTGCCCTATCTTTAGCAGTAGAAGTATCTACTTTGGATGTTTTCAACGGGTCTCCTGCTGATGCAGCATCTTTTCTGTCTAACAAGCTAGACTATCTAGTCTCGAGGTAATGAACATGTACACTGATTGTCCTTCAGCACAATAGGTAGCAAGGTGTATCTGTAGTTAAGTATTGTAGAAAATGGCGTTGCAGAGATGGAATTTCCCAAACTAGAGCTGATATTTGATATATCTTTTTTAGCCGGCCGACAGCAGTGAATCTTTCAGATGCAGCGACTAAGCTTAAAGAGATCATAGTGAAGGCTGCTTCCTCTGCTTCAGAAACCAATGTTGTTTTTCAGGTAGTTTTCTTTCTTGTGATTTATATGATATGAAATATTGATAATCTACTTTATTTGTTATATATACAGTTTAAGGCCTATTAAGAGAAATGATAAGAAAACTTTTAATAGTCATAACCCAACTTTACCAGGTGGTTACATTCATTGACATTTGTACTGTTTCAATAATTTATTATATTATGTCCCTCTCAATTACCAACTTATATCTGCATAGGCATACATTGAAGCTGCTGAACTTATGCTGGAAGATGATGTTGCTTCCAATAAAGCAATCGGGTCATATGGAGCTAGTTTTATTTTTCACCACCTCAAAGACTCGAAGAAGGTTTCTATTCTGACTCATTGCAACACTGGAAGGTAGCCCCCCTCTATTCTCATCATGTCTATCTCAATCATATATATCATGATTATTTATCTATTGGATAGCCGATGTGTAGGCATATATTTAGAATCGATTAAAAATCTAATATACATTTGTTCTAATGGTTAATTCCACTTACAGTCTTGCAACAGCTGGCTATGGGACTGCCCTAGGCGTGATTCGATCACTTCATGCAGATGGACTATTAGAAAGTGCATATTGTACTGAAACGCGTCCTTTTAATCAAGTGAGTCTATAGTATGTATAAACTTGAGCATCTGCATTGCAGAGGAAGAATGTTGAATTACTCTCCACCAATCATTCGATTGGAACCATTATTTATGATTAACTGTTTCATTAGAGTGTTCAACTTATTTTTTCCTTTTACCTTCTTGAATATATAGAACATTCTGTGTAAGTTATTATCATTATCACAGTCTGAGAAAGCTGCATTGTTCAGGTAAAGATATAAACAATGTCACCCAGCTCTAGTTATCAGTTATTTGATAGGAGCATAAAACCACCAGTAAAAATTTATGAGTCAGAATGCTAGTGCAACTGAAATTATAAACCTTTTTATAAAATGCTTGTTTGTTTAACATATTTATTCCTATAAATCCCTTCCGCGTAAATTCAGGATCTTTATAAGCTGTTGTCTCATTATCACATCACTAGCAGCTGTATTGACTAAGTAAACATATGACAAGTATCTCCTCTGCACAATTGACAACTATTACTAAGAGCATTGAATCATGTACTGGATTTTATAATATAATATGATATAAAAAGAAGGTATAGACTTTTAGTGTTCATGATACAAATCATCAACCATGTGAAGATAAATCTGTTTCTACTTGTCAAGTTTTTCAGGGTTGATCTTCTTCTTCTTCTCTCTGTGTGTGTGTGTGTGTGAGAGAGAGAGAGAGAGAGAGAAGCAACACTGTACGTTCATAGTGGATATGGGAACTTGTATTTACTTGCATACTTAAATTGCATTAAAATGATTCAAACATCCTGGAATAAACATATACATCGATATGCATGCATGTAAATGATCTACTGTACAAGGAATATAACCTTCCACATTAACCCTTCCTTTCCGTTGGGAATCCACCATATGGAATATAATAAGAAGTTTTGCTGATACCTCGCAATTCTGATGAAAAGTATAATATACATGGTAATTTTTATATAAATTTTTCAGAAAGGGGGCTTGGCGGGAAGAGGATTGTACAGTGAGAGAACCAAGGAGGTGGACAAAAAAATTCCAGGCTTTTGTCGGCTGGGTTGAAAGAGACAGATATTTGGGAAATTAATATATTATAGATTACCTTGTATAAATAATATAAGATATCAGAAAGTTTTCACTGTTTGTTGGATCTCCTGCTTTACAAAGAGTTTACATTCGAAGATCATCCATCATGCACATTATAGTTGTCAGAATCTTTGTGATAAAAATTTAAGAACAAAAAAAGAGTCTATATTGCTATGACCATATTACCAACACAATCTTATTATTACATTTTTGAATATGCATTCAGACTTGGTTTTTATGTTAATATTGGCAGGGATCCAGATTGACAGCGTTTGAATTGGTGCACGATAATATTCCTGCTACTCTTATAGCAGATTCTGCTGCAGCTGCTTTAATGAATGCTGGACGAGTAAATGCTGTCATAGTTGGAGCTGATCGCGTGGCTGCCAATGGTACATTAAGTTGCAGATTGATACTCAATTTTTCTATTTTTTTATGGTTGATACTTAATTTTTAATATTAGCTACCAATTTTGACCTAAAATTTTAACCTTAATTTTCAGGTGACACTGCTAATAAGATTGGGACCTATAGCCTTGCCCTAGGTGCGATGCACCACAATATTCCATTTTATGTGGCAGCACCCTTAACTTCTATTGATCTTTCACTTGCTTCTGGACAAGATATTGTTATAGAAGAAAGATCTTCCAAAGAATTACTTAACTCACGTGGTGGACTTGGCGAACAAGTTGCTGCATCTGGAATCTCTGTTTGGAACCCTGCTTTTGATGTCACCCCGGCTAACCTGATTAGTGGTGTCATTACAGAAAAGGTCCTCTTTCCATTTCTTTCCGCCTCTTTTCCATACATGGTTAGGTTGGTGAACATGCAATATCAGCGTGTCACAGAGGCACATGTAGACTGTTCATTATATCCAATACTAAGATATAATACATATTTTATACACCCTTAAGGTTTAGGGTTTGAACCTTGGCAACTAAAAAACTTTACACAACATATAGTTCATGTAAAAAGAGAATTCAAGGGCCTGACTACACATATTTTTAAAAAACATATCAAAAGAAATACAAACTTTAGTACATATATATGAGAAAAATGTATGGGGATGTAGTTGTAAATTCACTCTTGGATGTGTAATTACAAGTGTACCCTTATATTTTGACTCAAAATGCTTATAACCTATATATATATATAATTATTAAATTTTGACCTCAGGTACAACAATTCTATAAATTTTAAATTAATATATATATATATATACTTATTAAATTAAAATAAATAAATAAATATATATATATATAAAATTATAGATGCATTGAACGAGTTATAAGCTTGTATTTATTAAAATGTAAGTCACTTTTCTCTCATTTCTTTCCACAGGGTGTCATAACAAAGACAAAGCCATATGCTTTTGATATTAAGGGTTTTGTAGAGAAGATATCTGGTGTCTCCTAAGAATAAAGTTGTGCTTTTCTCAGAGGGGTGTTAGCAACTCCGTATTGGTTTGCAGTCTTCTTTTAAATTCAGTGATTTTAGAAGAAATCTTATTTTTGATAAAAAGTTGATGTAATCGGTAAACTGACTTGTTCTTACTACGGGCTTCATTGACCTGTTGCGGGTATGGTAATAAGATTATCTGCAAGTATTAGCAGATGTCAAAATTGACATGACTCATCTGCTAATTCTTGATCAGCATCCTACAATGATTCATAGATTCTTATATCAAAGTTGATAGCATCTTACTTGAAATGCTTATGCACGGATGCTGTAGTCAGACTCATTATACTGTAACAACGTGTCAATGCCTACATTTTCTTAATTCTCTGTGCATTGTGATTCTGAATTGATTTTTCTTACAACAATCAAAATATTAATCTTTATAACCTATAGTGAAATTGTCAATATTTAGTATTCAATTTCTAAATGTATAAAAAACAATTATTATTATTTCTTTCTTTGTTGGAGTGATAGAATTATATACATTCACAGGAGCTGTTCAAAATACTAATCCCTTTAAAGTGCATGGACTGACCAATGCCACCTTCTCGAAGTTTTTATGCTGAAATAGCATAAAAAACTATGGAAGATTCAACAAACAGGGGTTGTGATAAAATTTATTTGATTACAATGCGATATCATTTTGTACATGAACCAGAGGAGCCACTTCTAAACTGCTTTGTATCTAGCCTAGCCTTTCATGATGCATTTAGCCAATTATATATTACTCAAAAGAGTTGGACATGTTGTGGTTATCTCAATATGCCTGTATATCACCAAACTAGAGTCTATTATAACAAAAGAATGGTCCCAAACAAAAGACAGAGATATATGTTACCATATATCATGTGCTACTTCTCCATCTCCTGGGAATGCAAGTCACTGCTGCATTTCCCTATCTAATTATCCCCTATATATTCTTCTACATCTACATATTTCCATGTTATATTTCACGTCTTGCACATGGCTCTCACATTCTTCTTTATATGATGATCACGAAGTCTCGCATGCATGACATCTCTAATTAAGAAAGATTATAAACTGCGTCTGCGTGGCGTACTCACATTTGCTGAAAATAATAATTAGGATACTAATTTCACTCATTGTTGCTGTTTTGTAATCAAGGTATGAGGAATCACATTAGTGTAAGGTCCACCGGTCCACCTATGTAGACACACCAGAGACGACTATTCCATACCATTGATAGGTACATCACTCTCATGTATGTCATGTTTATTTGTTTATATATAATAATGAAACATTTACAAGGACCTTAATCCTTGCCTTATAAATTGTTGTTAAAAATCTTTGAACTTGAACGGTTTCGTCGATTGGATAGGATCTGTAATTCAACGAGTACATACGACGCAATAAGTTACTATTTATCGCATTGTATTTTACAATTTCAATAATAAATTTGCATTACTCTTGAATTTAACATGAAAAAAAAATAAAGGACCAAAAATATAGGTGATTGAGCTCTGATTAGGGATAAGATGTGAAATTACAACACATATAATATTTATCACATGCAACAACTCCCAACAACTACACTCTTAGTCATAGACTCTTCACCCCCCTCTTAAAGCTCTAATTATTGGACCTCTAGCCACCTATATATAGTATTGAAAAGAAAAATCATCGAAATTCAATGTAGTCGCACCAAGAAAGTTGACATGCACGAGAATTTAGGTCATAGAATATACATGATCTTCTTTGAGTAATCTGTGACCTGGATAATAATGATAATCAACACTAGAAGCATCTGCACACATTATTCTCGTTCTCTACTCTAACACAGCCAAAACAGCCGTTTTCTTGAAAATTATTACATAGACAATGAAGAATAACAGCTAAGATTTCTTCATTTTCTTTCGCACACTCAAATAACTGTTCGTTCTTGAATCAGGGGTGCTAAAAATGAAGAGGGTATATCTTCTGTGGATGAGGTAGATTTTTACGCGGTTAGTACACTCTAGCCTACGCTTTCATATGTTTTCTTAACAAGTCGATCAGTGTTAACATAATAAACTCTAGTTCTTGATAAAATTGTTAGAAGAAAATATCCATGTCAGATTCTGAAACACAAATACCTCCACTACCCGTAGTGAAAACGAGCCCTTCTGCTCAAGTTGAAGTGAAGACAGTGAAATGTGATTCTTGTGGATTTACAGAAGACTGCACTCCAGAGTACATAATGCAAACCCGCGAAAAGTACAATGGAAGATGGATTTGTGGCTTGTGTGTGGAGGCTGTGAAAGATGAAGTTTTAAGATCAGATGGAAATATAAGCACAGAAGAAGCTTTGGAAAGACACATCACTTTCTGCCTGAACTTCCAGTCTTCAAGTCCCCCTTCACGTACTTTAGAGCATCCAATATTTGCCATGGGAAGAATTCTAAGAAGAAGTTTGGATTCTCCAAAAAGGCTTCAATCAACTCCAACTAGTCCAGTTCATCCTCCTTCGTTGCTTCGTTCTGAGAGCTGCTTCTCTTCTCTGTCTTCATGAGTTAAACGTATTGGTGTTTCTGTAGTAATAGATCAAACACTTTCTAATCAAATAATCAATCCTGCAGAATAACAGTGAACTTGAACTAGATTTAATCTCGTGGGTTTTGAACCAAAGAAATTATGCTGAATCAAATTTAACCTGCATCTTGGCGGGTTTTTTAACTCTACGAATATTAGACTATGATGTTTAATTTTTATAGTTTGATGTCGAGGTTATGGCGGTGTGCAAAACATCCGAAAAACCAAAGCCTTGGCAATATTTTGGAATGTTAGTATATTGGCAATATTTTTTCTACTATTCTCTGCAACTTATATAAGAAGCAGAAAAAGATAGAGAAAGGAGGGAGATAGAGAATCAGAGAGTACAAATCACGATATTCGTATAGAAACTAAAATTTTAAATTATGTCAATTTTTTGGTTTTAGCGCCAATATTTGGTATATTATAAAATCAGTTAAACCAGTTATCTGCTGAACTATTTATTCTACTTTTATTTTCATCACCATCTTGTGCTATTTCCAGCTCAAATGTAATGCCAAGGTGACAGTGTATAACCCTTGACATAATTCCCTCATTCAAAATAGATTTGTCATCATGGCTGTTAAAATCCGGCTTTTATTGCTAACATCAGGCTTTCCTTTAACCATCATATTAAATTTTACTGAGACATCATCGCCAAGACTGACAAGGAAAGCCCAGTTTCCTTCTCTAGATGTAGATAGGAGGGAGGAGTTGCCTTCCCCCTCCATTAAAGTCAGCACATGAATCCAGCTGCTCATATTTATAATCATTTATCCATTGTAATGCTGATGAAATCTCTGTTCTTGTGAACACATAACCTCATCGCTTCATGCAACCCAGCTCTGTTATTACAATTCTTGTTACGATCAGCTGAACCCCGTTCATTCCTTGCAAAGCCAGTAATGCCTTCCTAGGGAGTGATTCACTACTCATTGTCTCTGGGTATGATAGTAGGAGGTTATTATTGATCCAGGACCATAAAAAAATACAGTCATTGGTTTCCCAACCTTTATTGTATTGTTTTGGTAAAATTGCTGTTAGAGAAAAGCATTCCCAGTGATCCACTGAGGATTTCAGGACCCTTTCCCCAAGTTTCTAAATGCTTATCCCAATGCACTACATTATAAGGTCAATAAGCACAATTAGAAGTTCATGCTTCTCCTCATCCACCCTGACCAACAAAAAACAGTTCTTTACAATCTTGCATGGAAAGTTGTATCATTCCAATCAGCTCTTTCCAACAATACCTTTGCCGTATTTCCAACAAGGGGGGAAGTTGGCATTGCTTCAATAAGTTCTGATCTAGTAAAATCTTATTATGAGCCAATAGAGTCTGGACTGTACTGTGATCATAAAGATTCTTTTGGATCATACATCTGTGAAGATAATCCATAACAAAAACATGCATTTTTAATTCTTTGCCTCTTCTGAGATGCGCGTAGGACTTCTGTGTGCCAATTGTTTTGTATGAAGTATTGGTTTTCTGCAAATTGTGCGTACCTACTTACTAATTTGTGCAAAAATTGTGAAGTATTGGGTGCCAATTGTTTTGTATGAATGTGTGTGTTGGGGGTAATGTAAATGTAATTAACCAAACATAAGTTCATCGGAATTTTCAAGAAGTAAAAGGGGTAAGTGGGTTGTTGGAATTATGTACAGAGAGAGGGAAAAAGATAAAGGCATACAATAATGAGATCTTTAAGATTATTTTGCTCCAAAAGCTCAAGAACACAAGGGAGTATAGGTCTGCTAACAAATGAGTTTTAAGTTAATGTATGGATAAATGTATTATGGGTTATAAATAATTGGGTTTGGGTCGGATTAACGGGTATATGAGGTGTACAAAAATTTAACATTTGTAACGTCTAGTGACTTAATTGAGAGTTTTAACGTGTGTAATACTTTGACTGAAAGCTTTTTGAGTTGGATGACATAATTGTAAGTTATATAGTGATGAGTTGAGTGACCTAGGTGCCATTTAACCCCTGAACTAACTAACTTTTAACAAAACAATGGTTGTCGTTACTTGGTTCTAACACCGTTTGAAAATTCATCTAAAATGTAATGACCTATATGTACTTTACCACTACAATGACTATATTTGTATATATATAGTCTACATCCCAAATTGACATAAACCCTAAATCTAAAACTCATATCTGGCTATTTCTTATAATTGATAGGTGAAACTTGTTTGTGCAGGTTAGTGGTGATTGAACGAACTGTTTGGGCCGTTAATAATGCAAGGAGGAGATTTGTGCAGGACCCGAGATCTGAATTTAGTGTGTTTATGAGTATATATGTTTCATATAAGTTTAATGTTAAGATATTCTTCGGAATTGAATTGTTGATATGCCTACTTTTCCCCTCTATCTTGAAGTGTTGAGACGATTTTGATTTTGTTTTTGTTTTTTTTTACTCGAGATCTGAATTTAGTGTGTTTACGAGTATATATGTTTCATATAAATTTAATGTTGAGATATTTTTCGGAATTGAATTGTTGACTGCTTTTCCCCTCCGTCTTGAAGTGTTGAGACGATTTTGATTTTGATTTTGTTTTTTTGGACTTGAGATATGATTTTAGTGTGTTTACGAGTATATATGTTTCATATAAATTTAATGTTGGGATATTCTTTGGAATTAAATTGTTGATAGGTCTGCTTTTCCCCCTCCGTCTTGAAGTGTTAGAAGAAAGCGTTTCTCTCTGCGTAGTGTGATCGCACTAGACATATTTTTACTTCTGATTGTGGAACTGTGAAAATGGCACAGGAGGTCAAAGGTTTAAGTAAGTTTTTGGTTTATTATTTTGTGTGTGATGAAGGTTGTTGTAAATTACAATTTGAAGTTTTAAATTGACATGCAAATCTAAATGCATTGTAGGTGAAGAAAAACTATATAACCAAGTTATGCTCAGGGGAATGACGGTGACTCGACTTTGGACTACGTAAAAGATAAGAAGCAATATTGCTGTGTACCGGGTGTAAGAAGTTACCTCTTCCAACCGGCTGTGAGGATGCGAAGAATTATTGCAATTGAATTGTTATGTTTGTATTGTTAGACATTTATTATAAACTATGTACTACTGAATTAGAAATCTTTGAATGCATTAATCTTTCGTTTCTCCGGTCATTAGTTGGTACTTTTTTTTTGCTAAATAACATTTTCTCCTCTAATAGTTAGTACTAGGTATATATTTAGTATGTAATTAGCGATCTCACCCTGCATGTTTACACCATAGTTACACTAATGAATTTATCAATTGAATAACTTAATTTGACCAACATCATGGACACAAGTATGTTTCGATCCTGATCAGATTATTTCCCTTGAGTTATCCTATGTTAATCTTTATGAATTTGCTTGGCACTTTCAACTTTAGGAAATGGAAATAAAAAGTAACATGTACAGCCCGGCCGACCCTGAGATATTTGAAATCCCAAGTGAAAACAAAATTGTGTCGAGTGCAACGGTATCAAATATTCACATAGTTATTTCAAAGGTATCAATTCAACGATATCAGTTTACCAAATTACACACAGCTATTTCTATTACTTTTTTAGGGTTTCTTAATTAATTTTTAATATTTACATGTTTATCATTATTTATATTTATATGTCTCTTTTATAATACAAAAAAAGAATGTGCTCCTGATTGTTTTTAATTTTTGTATTACTTATATCTTGAATTATTTATTTTGGTGTCTTTTTAAAATCAATATGTAACTCTAAAAATTTTTTTGTGCCTAAATATTTTTAATTTTTTTTGCTCTCTCATATGTATATAAAAAAATGTGCTCCTAAAAAATTAATTTTTTAGTGCCTCCATTCAATAACATAAAATGATTGGTCTCACGTCGACTCTCGTACATAGGTATGTATTATCATTCTTAATCAACTTCTTACATTTCTACGGGAAGAAATGTAGAAGAGAAAAAACGCAATTCTCATATGGAAGAAGAGAAAACATGTAGTGTTCATGAAGAGATTTGAGAATCAAAATATAGCATCTTTTTATTATTAAAAATAGTCGTGTTATTGACATTACTCGTCTTTATTTCTTTTAACCCTGTCTTTTTGTAAGGTATCTCAATCATGATATTTGCCCAGGACAGTACGTAGTTCTAGTCATTGGAACATGTTGTAATTTGTTGATGTACTTCTGCCCTTGTGGTAGCTCAAACACCTTCTTTCATAAAGTTGAATGTCTTGCTGAACTCAAAAATTGAAACTAGTGTAATATGGTATGGAGAAAGGAATAATTCTATGTTATAATTCTACTATAATATGATGATACGTTATTGCAGTTGATTTCATACGAAAAACCTGGAGACAACAGGAATTTGGTTCCATGAGTTGAATCATTGCTTTCATGAATTGGTGGATAAAATACTGTTGCAAATACTATGTACATGCGCATGATATTTGAGGAATGTAGATCATTTGCTTAGTTCATCGATTATCAATCACTTGCATTTATCATTACATCTTTCATTACCAGAATATGAATCCCGCAGATTCATACTTAGAAACTTGACAAATCGATCGTCGTTTATATGTAGTTCAGAACTGAGATGGCTCCCAAAACAAACTGCATGTTTTTCTTTGCTGCTACATGAAACCAAACTACGTACGTACATTTGAAAATCGTGGAAATAAATTAAAATGGATAGCAAATGTGAGATGACTAGTTTTAACATCTAGTAGATCCATCGTATATGTAGTCCAGAACTGCAATCACTCCGAAAACAAATGCTTGATCAACCCCAGGCTTCACCAAAACATTATACACATCATTGCTTGCCACCAGTTCTTCCTTTAAACCCACCTATACATGCATGTAAACGCATATATATTATGGTTAGTGTACGTACATATCAGGTTTAAAAGAAAAATTAGACCAGCTTACGACTAAATCTGAACAATCTAGGTGCACAATTATTTCCTAGCAACTTCATTAACCAGTACCTTTGCTATAACAATGCCGTTGGAGTCAATTATGCTGCATGCCCTATCCGGAAAATAACCCTTAATCTCGAAATCTTGGTTATGGTTATTATATGCCCTTGCATCAATGGAGATCTTGATCAGATTAGGATTCATCATACATGCATAATTAGGCTCCTTTACTCTGAAAACTGGTTTTTGTGATTTCTCATACTCCAAAGTAGAGTAGCCTCTCCATTGCCTATAAATACTTAGAGCTTCTACTAGCCCTCCCTGCACATTAACAGGACACAATTGCAAATTTCTATCCAATTTGACAAAATAAATTAGAATAATTGCTAGATATAGCATGAGATCATGTATGCTCATAAATGACAGTACCTTTCTCCGAATGAGAAGCAAAGGATCTCCATCACCATCCCTTAGCAGCAGCTCATCCTTTTTCCCAAGAACACCACAGCCTTCCACTATAAAAACAACATTCTGGCTGCTGCAATCTGTGACAACAAAACCTCCTCCACTCACAACATGTGGCCTCCTTCGGACTACGAAAACGACCTCAGATGATGAACAAAACACCTTGCTGATCACCGGCATCATATTTCCTCTTGAACTCCCCATTTTTCAGTTGATTTCTTCTAAGAACTCTATCACAACTAAAAGTTGAACCAAGTTTATACTTTGTCAATTTGAGGACCGGTATATTTATCCTAGAAATCTTGCATTTCTCATTTTGTTATTTAATTCAAAAGTTCGGTGAAGCTTGACTAACAATGTAAATAGTGAGAATCATTTTGTGTGGGGGCATAGATTAAGTATAAACATGGAAATCAAGAATGCATAATTGAGCTTTGAGGTTGGTAATACGAGCATATTTTATATATACATGCATGTGTTTTAGTAGTTTCTTCACGGACTTATATTTTTTCAAACTTATCTTATAAAATTTTGTAAAAGTCTTTTTTCAAGGGTATCGTAAGCTTTTGAAATTTGGCTGCCTAAAATGGTAAAGAGAATAATATAATACTCGAAGCAGCATATCAAAAGTCATGCATATTCTTTGAAGTTAACTAAAAAAATGAACCATATTGGTTGAAAATTAAACATGTCAAAGTTTATGCACTTTATTCTCGTTGTACCACTTACTGCTTTTATGTTTCAACTACCTCTAACACCCCTGCAAACCACGGTATCTTTTAAAATTGATCAAATTTATAATTTTTTAATTAAAATTTTTTTTTAATATATCAGTTATACAATAATAAATTTAAAATATACATTTACTTATATGATATTTCTCATAATAATTAAATATTGAAATCTTATACGTAACTAAGTTTTTATTTACTGAAATATCACTTTGCACAGATATTAAAATATTTTATAATAAAGTAATATAACCTATATTTCGAGTTTTCTAACCAATTATATATGTTTTAAATATATATAAATTTTCTTATCCCATAAATAACTCGATAATCTTATGTGTTGATAAGGGCTAGGCTCAATTGAGAAATTGTTTTTCGGAAAACTATTATGTGATGTATTTATATAATACTATTTCTTATGCCCGTGCAAGGCACGATTAATCTTTAAAATTCTAATTATATTTTGTAATTTATTTAAATGTATTATTTTTTTTTAAATTCATAAGGTATAATTCGATGATTTAAAGATATAAATTTAGCGATCACGATATTTTTTTAAAAATCTATACCGTTAGGAAAACTATATATTTTTTTACTAGCATGTGCTTGAACACTCCGACTCAAAATATATGTCTCAAATTCTATGAATTATATAATTTCTTGTTAACGGTATGTTTTGAGATAACTAAATTATAAGATGTCGAATTAATTGAAAATGTGTATAAAAATATAATTCTAATAACATATTAAATACAAAAATGTATGCAAGATTATAAGAATAAACTAATTAAATGTACAAAAGGATATAATAGTAATATAGATATTAAAATTAATTAATTGTTGACATAACCAAAAGTGCAGGTTGTGGTATTATATTATAGGTAGATTTAGAATCTAGCTTTTTAAATTGATATAATGTATATTTGGGTTTTGATTTTTGAATTAAGGTCCAAGTCACTCCAGTTAAGAATATAAATTATCCGACACTCGTCCCGTGTTCTTATCATATCATATAATCAATCGAGAGCACATCAACAAATAAGTTAAGAAATAATAATAATAATAATAATAATAATAATAATTTATAAAATTATACCGTCAATATATTTTAAAATATGTGTTTAAAGTTAGAAATAAATATTTAACTAAAAATGGAGGGAGGATTGAAAAAAATTGTCCATTTTTCGGGTTTCAAGGTGACGTGGTGTTAAATATATCGGAAGCAAGATGCTATTTTTAACACGCGGAAGAATGAGGACAATTTGAATAATGGAAAATCGTCAATCATCCACAGAAGAAATAGACTAGTTAGGAAAAGCTTGGAAGAATCGCATGTTTAGTTTGATCTCGTGTGGGTATCATGTTACTTTACTTCGGTTCGAAGCTTCAATGCTAGTCTTTGGCAGCAAGTTAAACCAAGACATCTTATATACTCCTATGTATTAAATAGGTATTTTTGCATAATTAAGAACATTTTCAAATTATTCAATTTAAAATACTGTTTATCCATGTTTATCTATTCCAATATTTATTAGTTGAAACTTTCATTATTAGCCAGTAATCAAGGGAGACCTCAGAGTTTGCCCTGAAATTGTAGGATTTCTTAGTTCTAACTCCTAAGTAGTAGTATAAACACACGAAGGGTAGGCACCCGAGTTGGTGGAAATTTTAATATTAGCATGGCCTTCTCGTCGTGTAGAATATTTAATATTCAATTAAAAATTAGTAAAATTAGTTTATTTTGATTTGGCCAGAGATCTGCTGTAGGATGCTCACGCAGAATATTCAAAACAACACATGATTAATATAAATAAATATAATAAAAATGTAATATTTTATATAAATTTTTAAAAACTTTCAATTTATACTCATATATACATTATATACATGGAGAAAACAACACATAACTAATATAAGTAAATAGAATATAAGTGTAGTATTTTATATAAACTCATAAAAATCTCTATATCAGCTCAATGCACCGACCGATCAACGAAATCTTTTAATATTTTAGTTATAATAATATACTAGCTTATATTCATACGATGCACAGATGATTTTTTTTTAATTTTTTAATATTTTTATTTTAATATTTTTTAATGATTTGAATTTGCTTGTATTTGTATAATAATAATTTAAATTTTATTTAATATTATATGTATATGTTTTTATATAATTTATTTGTATTTATATTTTAATATGATGAATTATAATGTTTATGAGTTGTTTGCATAAAAGAAGGACTGGTGTTAGAATTGTATGTATGGTTATATTTTTTTGCATAAAAGGTGGATTACTGGTATTACAATTGTATGTATGATTATATTATTTTAAAATTATATTTTATTAAAATTCAACGGTTAAGATTGTGTCTATGGTTCACTTAAAATTGGACGGTCAAGATCTTTTTTATGGTTCACCCAGTAACATACCGACGACCAAAATTTTTAATTTTTCGACTTTAATAATATAGTATAGATTATAAATGTATTGTAGGTTGTAGTCCCAACGAGTTGACAAAACAAAACTAGAGTTTTGTTCGGTTCATCAACTCCTGAATTATATAAGAATTTAAATTTTCTATAATTAAATTACATCAAAAAATTACAAAATAACTAAAATATTTATATTTATTTTATTATTATATAATAAAATATATCTCATATAATTTTTTTAAATAATTAGGATTATAACATTTCAAGTATACGTTTTAAGAAGAAATTCAAGACCTGGTATACTGAGAATAATTTCATTATCACTTAACTATGCAATTTCGCGAATCTCATATAATTTATAATATTATAATTACAAATTCAAATATTTTATATGGCGGTGGAGGGTGTAAAGATTATCACGTGTGGTCTCAAATACGAATTTGAGCATTGCCACCCTCTCTCTCTCAACTGCCAAAACACTGCCATCTCCACCACCACTGAACTGTGAGACTGTGACCCCCTCCTCCCTCCTCATCTCTCTACCTTTATCTTCTCTCCAAATTTCAGCATTGAGTCTAGTGCTAACCTCCAGTCAAGGTATCCGGGAAATAACTATAGTGGACTGACTAAAAGCCCACGATTTCTGGATCAATGTTGGATTCATGATGTCTTTGGACTTTATACTGGGTTTTGACATACCCAAACAAGCCTTAACGTGGTGTTCTCTTTCAAGTAGGTTTCTCCTATTGGGCTTCTATTTCAGCAAAAACTACGTAGGCTTGATCCCCTATTATAAATAGGGTTACGTAGACACATTGTTAGGGGTTAGACGTTGAAAGTCCCACCAACTAAAGACCCTAACAATCTTAAGCCCAATATTCAACAACCACCACACTCCGACGACTTTTCTAGTAAAAAACACTACCCTGGATCTTTATTATGACGATGGAACTCAAATTTTATTGTTATCAAATTCATTCATCACCACTTTATACTGTACTATATAGTACATATTCCCTCTATTTTAGAAATAATTGATATTTGATTTTTTGACACATATTTTTAAGAGGTTTGAATATATAATTAAAATTATTATTTTTTAATTTTTTTATTAATAAAAATATTAAATTAAAAATTTATTAATTTTTTTTTTAAAAATAATAATTTTAACTATATAATTAAAACTCTCAATTCTATCAAAAAGTCACTGTCAATTATTTCCTATGCAGGGAAGGGGGAGTCGTATCACACACACTTCTCCAGACACTCTGATCAAGTCCGTGCAACAAGGCAACTTTTTACCCAAAATAAAGTGCACAAAATTGAGTGTCCCAACCATATCTATTGCTTTATTTTCCATTTTTCATCCAACAATCCTCTTTATTCACCAAGCTTTTTATTTATTTTTAAGACTTGTCTCTTCAGTGCTCATCAATAATTACCCCCTTTCAGTCCCTTTATTTATTTACCCACCTTCATTTAAAAAGTACTCACTATCCCATTTTTTTAATATGGATTTAATTATTCTTTAATCCTCTGCTTTATTTTATTAATTTACCAAATTTCTTGATGGGTTGTTCACGATCTTTCAGTCCTTACAGTTTTCTGCATCATTTTCAAGAATCTACTTTATTAATTTAACCCATCTGTATTACCAGTAAATTAATATGGGTTTCTAAAAAAATATTAATTTTCCTTTTCTGTCTGCTCTGGTTTTCCCCAGAAAAGATTGACTGGTTATTAGTTAATTTACACTGTCTTGCTTGCTGCCCATTTCTTTACCTAACCTCACTAATCATTCTCTGCATTCTCTCTCTTCTGCGTTCTATCTCTACGTACTTCTACTTCCTCCCACTCTAAACCACACCATTTACTTAAAACTCCTTAGATACTTACTGTTTTTAGTACCATTGATATTTAAATATATTCGTGCAACAGCTTGAATTCGAACTTGTTTAATAAAATTCAATTTTGTTTAATTTGATTCAACTTGATCCGAACTCAAAACACTCGCTTAAACAAACAATTTGATTCATATAAAAATATTCAAATTAGGCCTGTTTAGTAAATATTCGATTCAGTTCTATTTAAATAACAAATCTCATTTACATGCGGCAATTAGTGCTGTAAAAAGCGTGAATTGGATTTAATCGATGAATGTACCGATCATGATTAATCAAGAATTAATTGAAATGATTAACTAGATAATCGAGAATTTGAGTTATCGAACATGAATTAATCAGTTATTAATCGTGATTAATTATCAATTTTTAGAACAATCGCAGCAGTAATTCTGATTATAAGCGAATAAGACTCGCACACTGAGGGAAGTCCCCAAAATTTAAAATTCTTAATATATAAATATACTATAAAATATGCATTATATACTACTTTATACACTCTGAAAATAGATTTTAACTAAAGCGTCGTGTACTTCAAAACCGGTCAGTATTTATGTGTGCATATACACATGGTTTAGTATTAAATTTATGTGTGTGTAAGTAGTGGATTCAGTGACATTAACTCCGCAAGAGTAAGTAAAAAAAGTGGAAGCAAGATATTCTGAAACAATGGATGGTCCTAAGAGGGGAAGTTCCACAGTTGCATCACTGCCACCACCAAGTCCAAAGTCTCCTCCAGAGTATCCTGATTTGTATGGAAAGAGGCGCGAGTTAGCTCTGGTTCAGATGCTTGACAGAGATATTGCTTTTCTTCAGGTTCATTTCCCTTGCATATTCACTGCTTTCATGCTTTCCTTTATTCATTACTTACCCAATCTGCCTATCTCATTTCCTCATTCTTTATAAGTATGGTTTTTTTAATATTACTTCTTTTATTTGAGAATGTGCATTAGATTGCCAAATTTAAGCTCTGGTAACATGATTTTCAAAACAACTGGTGCAGGGAAATGCCCAATTTGGAACAAGTAATCATAGTTATATTATATAAATATTTATAAATGGGGAAGGCAGGCTTCTGCTTTGATTTTAGTTTCATTATGCTTTCCTCTAAGCATTATTATTCACTTCATGCATTCACTGCAACTTTGTATTTTCTTGCCCTTTTGATGCTAAAATTTGCTTTAGACTTGCTTGAGCTTTAATATTCTACTCCCCAGTTACCCGAAAAAGATCTAATTTTTATATCCTGCAAATATTATGCGCACAATTTCTCTTCCTATCTGTCCTCGGAATAATATGTGGTTAATTAGGCACATTTCACATGCAAATGCAATAGTGATGCTAAAGTACTAGAATTTATTAAAGCAAGACTCCTCTTGTTGTATATTTTACCATCTTTCATAGACAAGTAAAAATATATCTTTTTAAGATTGAAAAATGTGTATCTTTTTCATTTCTGGAGTTTTAGATCATTTTTTTCCCAATGCGGTTGAATCGGAATTGATATTGTGACCTGTTTACCCTTACAATTCTAATGAGAATCTGCAATTGCATGGTGGGTATGCATGCAAACTTATAAAGCATAACTATTGAAGACTTGAAGTTACTACCTGCATAAGGTTATATGACAACTAAACTACCTAATATGTAGATTTGGAATCTTTTTTTGGTCATCCTAACAATTTTACATTTTTTCCCTCCAAACTTCTGAAGATCCACAATTTTCATGTTGACATTAATTTTGTGATGTTTTTTTCAGGAAGAATTAAAATATGTTGGACGTATTCAAACTGCTTCGCATTCCTGCAAAGAGTATGTATTTGATCTTCACATGTATTACCCTTTCACCACTTGGTTAATATTTAAAGAACTTGTTTTTGTACAATCACCTTCAGCATTTGAAAGTACTGATATTATCTAGTATCTATGTTGCAACCCACTATACTTTTAATTGAACATGACAATTGGACAGGGTTGCTGATTTTGTGATGGCAAATTCCGATCCTTTAATCACTACGTAAGAACATTATGATTGATTGTATAAGTTGGGTATATGTTAAATAAATTTAATTTTCACCACTAATTCTCTCTTAATGTGTGCAGAAGCTGTAAAGTTCATAGGTCTGGTCGGATCTGGAGATGGCTCTGGTACTCATCTGTCATTTCCGGTTATTTTTTAAAAAGGTTTTTTGAGTTTTTGATTACTTGGTGCTCTGTCAACATCTTATATTTACAAGTAGGATTATCCAAAAACATACCTTTTCTCTTCAAGGGGTTGAAAGGATTCTTTTAGTAGTAAAAACTAAGAATTATCTTAAAAGATAAGAATCTTACTCATATCCCATACTGATATATACAACAATTATCTGTAATTTTCACATGTCCTGGTTACTTGAATCTCGTTTCATCTATTCCAGCTGCTTCTTATTGTAAAGCAGCAGTGTCGATTTTTAGTAACTTTTCAATACCTTTCCTCCATTACCGCGTGTATGTATGATCTGCGGACTATGGCAGCCTTTACTGCTGTCACAGATTCACAGTTATACTTTTCGGGTTCGAGGCTTTGTTTGGTAATTATCTAAATATCTATTTGAAAATGTATATGTAATGATATACAAAGAATGATGGATTAGCCAGCAGGAAATCCCGAGTCTAGTGTTACAATAATCTATATTTTGTAAATAATTGGTGGCAGTGCCTATTTGACGCTATAAATTTGTAGCAAGGATAGACTAAAACTTCTCAATGTATATTGGACTTTAATCAATTTCCTGCTCTATCCTTCTAAGAGAGCCACAAGCTAAGCTGAAACCATATATGTGACAGCTTCAAGTTGATTAGGAAAACATATGTGAAAAAAGCAGTGTACTGAAAATGCTTTCTCGTTAAAATTACTGCACATTGTAGCGGAAAGTCTTGCTTCAATCTGTCATGGATATGCTGCTGTTGTGGATGCTGTCCTCATCATAGACAGTTTGATTGTTCAGAAGCGAAGTGTCCAAGTTGCTCAAGTTCCTGTTGCCGATGTTCCTGCTTAGAGGGCTCATGCAGCAATTGTTGTGATTGCAAATGTCCTTCTTGCCCAGATTGCTCGTGCTCTTGCACTTGTTCTTGCAGCAAGTGCACATGCTGCTGGCGACCGAGATGTCCGAAGGTACCTCGGTGTTCTTGTATAAAATACTACTCATGTTGTTCATGCTTCTAGCATATCTAGATGAATAACTTTATAAAGATTATATACATAAAAGGAAAATTCTATACATTTTTCATTTTGGTTTACCTTGGTAATTAGTTTTAGGGTGATATCCAATTTACATCTTAAATCTATGCTGCTTCAGTTGCAATTGTGGCCATTTGTGATTGAAGCAAATATTTAATATTGTTAAAAAATACAAATCACTGATTCAGAAAGGATTAAAATGCTCAACTTCAGTTGATTGAAACTTTCCACCCTCCTGGGTCCAGGATAGACTGCACCCTGCACTAGGAAACTGGATAATTTGTCAGATCATATATTCTGTCTATTTTTCCAAACCAAAATTAATATTTATTTCAATAATGGAGTTGATGGGCCCTATCTTGCTGTAGACTTGGATTATTAGACCTTGACTAATTTCTTGTGAAACGAGATGCATTCAGGAATAGACAAACACAATCACAAACACTATATAGGCTCAGGACCAAGTCATTCCAAGTTGGTTTTCTGGAGATATACTACAAGTCCATACCTGACTCTTGATGCTTTTGTGTTCTTCAAAATATCATGTCCCCTCGGCAATTGGCAAATGTCAGTAACTTGATTTTATTCTCTTGTTGGCTTTCTAGAAAACAAATTTCTTACATACATGCCTATGCATTCTCTCTGTTGCAAGCATTTTTCTCAGTCAGTTTTTGTACCATCGTGGATAGTTTGTATTTCTATTTGATGCAGACCATATGCAAATTGAGATTGAGATACTTGGCAAAAAAAATACATACACAATAATTCAAAAATAATCATTTTATATAAATTGAACTAAAGTTTGTATTGGGCTTATTTCTTTTAAACTAGTCATGAATGGTTATTTTTCAAAAATCATTTAGTGAACTAATTTTTTTGTAAAGATGGATGAATAAAAAGTTGGTATAAAATATGAAATAAATACTTTTATATAGAAATTAATAATTTTTAAAATTCAGAAGGCCTCGATATTTAATGTTACATTAGGCCTCCAAGAGGCTAGAGCCGCCACTAAACACTATCCAGACTCTATTTTAAGTGAGACATAATTGCTTCTTTTGATTTGATTCATTTTTCTCCGCAAATAGAGAATGATCGTCTTGGAAGAACACAATGTACTGTTTGTACATCCTGTAGAATTCAGCTAATTAACCATTTTGAGCACCTTGAGAAGATTATAACATAAATTTTGTGAAGAAATGTTGCGTAACTTGTCCCCTTAATTTTTATTTGTGTAACCCATTTTAGGCTGTTCAAAGAGGCAGCATCACTATCTTACAGTCTACAGACTAATCCATGAAGAGACTGTTACACAAGTTCTAATATATGTATTCTTGTGCTAAAAGAGGATTTTGGTATAGGCTTTGCTATCATATTGTTTATCTCATTTTACATCACTGGAAATTGTTTACGCGTATACTCCTCAAGAAGAGGGAGGCTTTGACTGTCATCATAAGTGTACATCAATGGCACCATCCTTGCAAGGTTTAGAGACCCTTCTATAAAAGTTTTCGAATATGGACTTGGAGAAAGGCATTCCTTGTTCAAGCATTTCCATGTCTCTGAAATCATGTTGCGGACATGTTTTCGAGCATTTTCAAACGAAGCTTCTTCATGTTCTTTCATGTAGCAAGTTACATATGATCCGTCCTTGCCATCTTGATTATTATCCTATCAATTTTTAAATTGAATATATAAGCCTATAATCTCTGGAAGTATATATATCTAGGCATTATCAGACAATATATGAAACATAATCAGAGATCAAGAAAATGTATCGTTACATTAGCACATCCTAAATCGTCCCAAAGACGAAGAATAGTTGCCACATGATAAGATATTAAGCATGTATTGCTCTTCACGAGCTCAACTCGTTCTTCGGTTGAACCATCTCCTATAAGAAAGAACATGTGGACTAGCACGACATGCACCCCTGAACTGACAATCCCATTCTTCAAGTATTCATCTGCTCCTGGCAAATTCCCGGAAACAAACCATTTTGCTTCTTCTAAAAATGCAGTGCATAATCTCGCCCACTACAAAACAAATGAATCCCTTTCATGAGTTATTTGTGTCATCGATCATAATCTTTTTTTACTAAAATATATTTAGGTTGTCAGTATTCTCTCTCTGTGTGGAGAAAAATTAATTACCGTTTCTGCCAAGTAGTCTACGGGGTTAGTTCCATGTTTCTTGTAGACCTTAAATCCAATTTCATTAGTGATTTCATGCAACGTCCTAAAACACGTCTTCATGTAATCCGGAAGTTGTTCAATAGCTGCAATATCCCACCTGCAGTTATATGTGAGTTCTTTCCTCTCATTATTATGAATTACATATTCCATCTGACCAGCACATTATACCCAGTAACCACATAGAAGACATAACTCATAAGTGAGCTCCAGCACAAGGTTTTTGCAAGAAATTACCTATTTACAGCTTCAGTGAAAAGCGTGAGTTCATCAATCGTCCCATAAACATCGAAAATGTCGTCTATCACATAGATAAGAGAGATAGGTTTTGCCAGCTCAATTCTCTCTTCCGATAAACTTGGATCTGTCAGCATAGACATAGACCACGTAAACCATTTTAGGGGTTGGTCTCTGGCAAATTTCAACTCCTGCGCCAATCCTAGGGCATTCCACCACCTATTTTTATGTATAATAAGAAAGAGTTTAATATTCTTGCAAATGAAGTATTTATGTTAATTAATCTAACATGAAAATAATTAGTAGTTTAATGGACACCTTGAAAATTCATTTAGTTCTCTTTTATGTAGAGCTTGCATGAAAGCTAAATCAAAATTAGCTAGCTCTTGCAAGGCTTTTCCGCATTGAGCTTTACCATGAATTACATCCTTGATAAAGTGATTTTTGGTGAACCTTGCCAAACTCCTGTGGTGGGGATGAGTTATAGTATTGCTCACAGTTCTTGCTTCATGATGATTAAGGAAGTTGATTCTTTCCTTGAGAAGTTGGCAGCTGAAGATTTCGGCTTCATCGAGAACATCTTCACCTTTTATTCTGAGTTGTGAGGCTTCATATAAACTCATCAACCCCTCCGTACTTTCTCCTCTCATTAGCATTTTATCGACTTTCCTTTCCTTGTTGATAAAGTTTTCTACCAGTCCACAAGTTGCTGTAAAAAACAGTAATTTGTGAAATATAGGTAGCCTTTTATATAGTAGATTATTACACCTGATCGCACGACACCATGATTATAAAAAGCTTAATGTCTCCTATAATTCTTATCGGTTTGGATCAACATAAACTAATGTTGTATTTGGTTGGAAATAATGGAAGGAGTAAAACTAAAGGAAAATAATGAAAGTTGGAGTGAAGATCTGAAAAAATAAGTGAACGCAAATTTTTTATGATAAGAAGAAATGCGAAGAAAATGGATACGGTAAAGAGTAGAACATTCCTTCTGAAATTGGAGGCTTGAATTCTAGTAGGTTGTTAAGAATAGAATGAAACTTTTGAACACACTCATATTGTAAAACCGGTGATGCGCCACTGCGCTACAGAGGAATGTCACTATTTGCAAATTCTCCACCAGGCCGTAACAGATTTTGTTGGTAACGACCTTGCATGCAAAAATTCACTAGAAGAATTAATTTGCATTATACAACTAAAATCTCAAGAAGAAAAGTGATAACCTGCAGGGACATAGTAGTGTTGTTGCCTCAACAGTCGAAAACAAAGTGAAGCAAAACAGAGATCCTTATTCTCAAAAAAATGAGATGAAATCGCGGTATACTGCCTCTCGAGAACTTGTTCAATCTCATCATGGAAGTGATGATCGATCCCTAGCCTTTGAAGAGCATCTGTTATTACCAAAGCTTTACATGGATCGCGTCCAACGACGTTGTTGAGCTTGAGTTCACGCCTAATAACAACCATATTCTGCGACTGTTTCAGGTGATATTCTTTCTGCAAAAATAGAGAGGTGTTGTGAAATAACTTAATAATTTTTTTACATTATTATGTGAAGAGTACTGCTCAAATGCTAATAATGGAACCACTGTATTATATATCTTACGGATGTAGCTATAATAGTTGGTGCTAGGCAAATGCCTTGTGAGGAAGAGCGAACCATAATCGGGAAATCCATATTCAATTTGATGTGGCTTTTTCAGATGATTTTTCGCACACGGGGGCCAAGTTCCACAATAAGTATGTTATATGTTAGGTATGTGTTGGATGATGTCAACCCAAGTCTCACGCGAGAGAAAATTCTCTTGTATAAGCAGTCATTTAACTCCATTAAATCCGTTTGGTATGCGTAGTTGCAGCCAGCAACAACTTTTTACTGAAAAGTAGGCAGAAAGGTAATTGATAAAATTAAAAAATTATTGTATGTAAAAGTGTTTTTATCTAAAAACTCTTGATAGAGAAAATATGCCCCATTTTTTTGAAAAAAGCTGTTTTTCAACTTTTGTAAAAAATACCTACAAGTTTCAACATTAAATCTTACTAGAAACATTAATTTTTATATTATATATCAAAATATGCATAAAACAAAAAAAATTATCAAACAACCATTCACCAGCACTTTTTCTCACAACCCCAAACTGAGATATTTTAGGGTGCGCCCGAATACAAATACGTGCGGCTTAGTTCAAAGCGGACAACATAAAATTAAGGCTTGCTTGCGGGCCCCCAACAAATAGTATGAGAACTTAAGGTTTGGAGATAAATCTTGGGAGTTATGGGTTGCGGTTGATACGGTGATGTGGTCTTGGAGTGGTCACCTGGTTCTTGGTTTGAGAGGGTGATGTGGTCGGTACGGTGGACACGTGGTTCTTGCGGCCCAACGACAAAGAATATGCAGCATCATTCAAAAATAACAATCTGTATAGATAAGTTACATTCATCCAGAATTTTGTAAATAAAATATTAAAAAATAATGTTTACAATACAAATATGTTGAATAATCATGATATAATATTTATATAATTAATAAATTTACATATTATTAATACAAATTATAATTTATTATTTTCCTATATTTTCAAAAAAATTAGTAAATATTACTTGAATTATTACCATATCATGCATCATTATTAGTAAACTTTATAAAATATCTAAATTAATAAAATTTGTAATAAAATTAAAAAGTGATTTTTTCCCCATTTGTATTAGTTTTGTAGACAACAATAATAATTTTTGACTGAAAATAGATAAAAAATATTTGATAAAATTTAAAAGAAATTATTTTAAAAATTATTTATGATATAAAAATTATTTAAAAAAATAAGTTTCTTATACTTTAAAAAAATAATTTTTAATTTTTATGAGAATCAATTTAGATTTCACTATCAACTCTCATCAAAATCATTATTTTTTATAATATATCTCAAATTATACACATATTAAAAATGTTATAAAATAATTATTTAACAATATTTTTATCACATCACATTAACTTTTTTTAAAAAAAACCTAAACAAAACCTAACTTCTGGATCCCACTATACAACTAATGTCGGCATAATGCAGGATAAACCAACCCATTTTTGTGAGTAGTTATTTTTGTCCAACTTGTACACCTCCTAACAAGAGCATTTCCAAGGGAAAAAAAGCTAAAAATCTTAATTAAAACATTATTATCTAAAACTTTTGGAACCCATAAGAATTTATACTCCAGTGACATTAGGTATAATCATTAGTTATATTTAAAATATTATTTTATTATTATTTATAAATATACAATTAAAATAAATTTAATTAATTTTATTCAATACAAACTAAAATAAAATATATTTAGCAAAACAATATTTAATGATAATATTTTAATATTTATGTAAATATTTTATTATATTAGAATTTTTATAAATTTAGTTAACAATAAAATAATATTTCATACTTAATATTACATAAAATTAATACTTTATAAATAAAAATAAAAATAGTACATCGATACATATAATAATAATGAATATATATATATATATATATATATATTTTATATTATAATGCTATATATTTAATAAGTAACTTATATATTTTAAATTAAATTATTAAAAAATGAATAAAGATTGTATGTTATATGTAATATATAAATAATAAAATTTATAATAGGGCTTAGACTAAAATTAGGATTAAGAGATATTTTGAGCAGAGTTCATGATCTGGCAAGTAGACTACACATGTAGCATGCATCCCTTTTGTTATCCAAAATTATAACTAAGACTTTGAAATAACTAGAAAATTACAAACCTAAGTTTATCTAATAAAATGAGGATGCTCTATCGTTCGGAAATAATATTCCAAATCTTTCGTATGTCCTCCGTTGCTTGTGTGGATAAGTCTTATGTTATAGAGTACATAACTTTGATTATAAGGATCAATTTCTAGTCGCATAACTTCATAATAATTCTGTAAAGTTTCCGCATAATTTCTTTCTGATTGACCTGACATCCATTATGGTCGTCATTCAATTCAAAGAATCTTCTTTCTAGAACTGTACATGAGATTTTCATATCTTATTGCTCCTCTTTTATGTACATAATGAAAACCAAACCGGGAATAAAAAAATGAAAATATTATCATTATGAACTGAGTAGGGCTAGTGTTTTTACAAGAAATCTCTAGCCAACTTTACTGTAAGAGATTTTTTATTAAGATCAAACGTGTTGATACTATACAACAGTTAGACCTTTCTTTGATATAGATTTTATATTCCTAATTGTTGTGCCACGTAAAAAACTGAAAGGAAAAGAGTAGACAAGGAATGAAAACCTCTCTCTCGTTCTATGATACATAAATGATAGAAAAATCCGGATCAAACCCTATTTATCTTAACCTTAGTAATTTCCCCATAAATCCTATATTTGTCTATATTAAGAAAAATCATGTAATGAATGAGATTCTCATTTGTACAAATGGTATTTCGAACTTGGAACTAACATGAAACAATTAACGATACTTCTTTATCTTTTAAGTTGTTCTGCCGGATCGGTCGCTCAAAATTTTTGGTCTCTACCCGGACCCGATGGAAAAAATGGTATCATTTCTTGCCAACAACTTAATTCATAACTTTAATTTGAGCTACAGATCCACTCTGGAAACGGAGATACCCATATTAATAGATTTTTAAAGAACTAAAAAAACTCGAAAAACAAAAAATAATCATTTTCAAGAGTATTTGTTGGAGTAATCAGTATTTTACGTATTAGTTATAATAGACTGTCACATAAATATTATAACTAACAGTAATTCAGTGTTGGAGATGCTCTAAGTTCTTTTAAAACATGAAGAACTCAATGGAAAAAAAAACTCCCTTTGTTTGGAAGTCAAAATCGGACTTTTATCCAAAATTGTATGCCAGGGTGCTAATAGATTCTATCAATGATAAGGATTTAAAATATCATCGATCAATTATTATTATTTTCTAAATTTGAATTGAAGAGTAATATAAAATTGGAGTTTCTGCTGAAAGAAATGATGCAGCTGGAGACGAGATAGATAGTCAGTTTTCTAAAATTTTATACACCGATAAAAATTAGGATATCTAGAAAATTAAATTAAACATAATATCATTGAATTTGAATTCAATTATTTATATATTGGATCAAGTTATTTCAGTAAATTTACTGAATTTATTTTTTAATTTAAAAATCTGAGTTAAAATTTGAAAAGTTCAAGATCTTATATTTTTAGCTGCTAAATTGAAACATTAATCGTAATTAATTTTACGTATAGTTTTGAATAAATTAAACTGTTATACTTAAAATAGGCATTTCAATAATTTGGTCGCCAAGTTTTCTTCAAAAAAATAATAATAAATAAATAATTTGGTCGCCAAGTAAAGTTCTTTTCTTTTTATATAGTTTTATACTGTATAGCATTTCATGATAAAGCCACAACGGCGCATACATCGACCACACTCCACAGAACCTTATGAACTATAGCAACTACTAGGACCAAAAGAAGCATGTTACGCTACCCGTGAGTAAAAAATCGAATAAGAATTGAAAAAATTGATAAAAACCGAATAGAAGAAAATCGAAATTGAAAAAAATTGAATCGAAATCGAAAAATAAAAAACCGAATCGATTGATCGGTTCCGGTTCCGGTTCCGGTTATAGGTTAAAACCGAACCGAAAAAATCCGAACCGAACCGATAATTAAAATAAATAAATTTATTATATATATATATATATATATATATATATATATATATATATATAGTAAAAGTTATCTACCATTATCTTTAGAAAATTTCCTAAAGTTAATTATATAAAACTACATCATTTAGACTCTATCAGAAAATTTTAAAATTAATTTTGAGTTATAATTGTATATAAGAGTTGTCTCTCTTATAAATGAAACAATATAAATCACAATACATATTCGTGATTCATTATTTAAAGTAAACTATTCTGTTGAAAATCCTCTGATTAGTATATACAATGCCGATTGATTTCACAATTAAAAATGCGATAGTTTAATAGAGTTGCATATTTGAATATTTGTATGAGAAGACATGATTCTGATGATATAAAATTTATATAAATTCATTAAAGTTTCTTACATGTTACGGTAAGTTTAACTTCTTACAATTTCTTATCTTTTTTTTGGGTAGTGTTATTATGATGAATGTGATTCAAATATTTGAATGTAAATATATAATAATTTTAACCGAAACCGAACCGGTCTTTTTAAAACCGAAACTGAAATCGATGGTTCGGTTGCGATTACGATTTTTAATTTTTAAAACCGAAAATATGCGGTTCCGGTTTTAATCAAAAACCAAACCGAACCGCGCTCCCCTAGGTTACACTGAATAAGCGGATCAGAAAAAGCAAGGCCAACCCATTGATTTAACACAAACGAAAACTTAATTGGTGAGCCAGTAAAGTTGAGTATTGCGAAAAAAGGGTATGTGCCGAACTATCTCAATTTATGTTTGTCAATGTTAAAAATAGCATTCGGAACTGTATTTGATTTGGTAAAATTCTTTAGAATCGTGAAATTCCCACTATTTTCGAGAGCAACAAGACAACTCAGGCAAATTTCTCTTAATATAATGATTTTAGTGTCCTCCTCATAATATTTTAAGTTATCAATTTTGTATTCAAAAAATTTATGAAGTCATAAATAATAGTTACTAGCATGATTTTTTTTAATTTTAATATGATTTGAATTTATTTTTATTTGTATAATAATATTTTAAACTTTATTTAATATTATATGTATATATTTTTATATAATTTATTTGTATTTATATTTTAATAGAGATAATGTTTATGTGTTTTTTATAGAGATATATTTTAGTTAGGAGATTAATGTGTGATATTTTAATTAGGAGATTAATGTGAGAAGTATTTTAGTTAGGAGATTAATATTTTAAAATTAAATTCAATGATTAATCAACTATCCAGTCCAAATACCGACAAATAGAGATTGAATATCAAACTTTTAATATTTGGATTTTAATAATATAGTATAGGTTAGGATCATATATTTTCTGTTAACACTTTACTCACTCGGAACTTGATTTTTGAGTTGGAAGTTGAATCATTTGTACTTTTTTTTTTTGGGGTTAAAAAATGCATCACATCACATTTTTTGAAACAATAACTAGTACTCCCTCCGTCCCGGCCAAATGTTTACATTTGGTCCGGGCACGGAGACCAAGGATAGTGGGTGTAATAGTGATTTTATTATTAAAATAAATGAAGTAGTGGGTGTAATAGTGTAAAGTGTTGAAAAAGTGGAGTGAAGTAGTGGATGTAATAATATATTTATTGTTAAAAGTTACTATTTTTAGTAATGTAAAGAATTGGGTGGGACGTCCCAAAAAGGAAAGTGTAAAGAATTGGTTGGGACGGAGGGAGTATAAACCTAAGATGTAGGGACACTTAGGTTATTTACTGTATCATACTTGGACACGTGTGCCCATACACAGGTTCTTTCACAATCCTAATTAATTTTTTTGTAAAATTTTGATCAGAGGTCGTGTTAACTAGTTACTTTCACAAAATTAAGTATACGTGTCTATTAATAAATATACAAAATATTGATACTCATGTTCATTTTTACACAAATGTACATAGTTTATATAAATTCTTGTGTTTTAAATGAATATATTATGTTTTTAATTCGATTCACATACATTTTTTATTTTTATTAATAGGTTTTGGTATATATAACATTAAATATATATATATAAATTAATATTTTTATATATGGTGTCCCCACACTCAATTCCTCATACTATTATATTTGTCGAAGTTCTGTGTACCCACCGCCACCCTACTTGCTTCTTGGGTATAAACCAACTATGCAAGTGAACTTGTATCATGCATCTCTTGATAAGAAACCATTATGAGTTCGTGTTTGTATTGCTTTGCCATATCAAAGTATAGTCATGTTCAAAAAGGTAAAACTCCAGCAAAAAACTATTGTACCTAATTATCTCACCCGTCCGATAGAAGATATTGTGGCCGTTTGGGGTTTCTTAAATTTAAAATAAGTAACTTATTTTATTTTTATTTTTTACATATTTTCATATTTTTTTTAAAGATAAATATTTATTTTAGAATTTTAAAACCAAATATTATTTTCAAAATAAAAAATAAGTTACTTATTTTCAGAAAAAGTACATATATCACTATTTTTTCCGGAAATAAAGGCTTATTTCCGGAAAAAATTTGGAGCCAAACAGCCCCATTATAGTTAGGGCAAACCAGAAGTACCGATCAAAAATTCAAATTTGAGGCAGATTATCACTGAATAGTGCTTCACTGATCCAAATCAATTGATTTAATATTAAAATAATAATTTTATTATGTGTATATTTTTAGTTTACCTGATTTAAAATTGATTTGTAAATTTTTAATTATTTAATTAATAGTAGTATGTAACTAATAGTTAATAAACTTTAATTTTTGGAATAAAATTTATAATAATGAGAAAAACATATTTCATTAAATTTAAATAAAAGTACATTAAATGCATAAAATAAAAAGTACATTAAATGCATAAAATAAAAATTACAATACAAAAAATAACTAGAAAATACTAATTGGGAAAATTAGTATGTATGAATGATATTTTGGCCCCGTTTGTCTGGACTTATAAGCAGCTTATAAGCTGAAAAAGTTGGTATATATGTACTTTTCCTGAAAATAAGTAACTTATTTTCAAATTTGAAAATAAGATTTGGTCTTAAATTTCTAAAATAAATATTAATTTTCAAAAAAAAATGAAAATACTTTTAAAAAAAATTAACTTATTACTTATAAGCTAAGCCAAACACCTCATTTATATGTTAATTAGTAAAATGCATGTGTCTGTCATTAATTAAGTATACAATTTTTATGTTATTTATGTATATTAAAAAAACTATATCTTTAATTTAGTAAATATAATATAAATAACTGATAATGATTAAACATTAAATTTAAGATTAAATAATTTAATATATTATTTATGTAATATAATATATAAACAGTAATTTGGATCAAAATTTGAATCACCGATTGGTCAGAAATTTGAATTAAAATTGGGATAAGTTAGTGATCCAAATTTGATTTTTTGGAACACAGTACACACTAATTAACTCAATATTAGTATGAGTACATTTCAGGATGAATTGGACACTAATTAAATCTATATTAATAGGAGTACATTTTCAAATGAGTGTACGGACTCTGATAAACATTTTCTAACTCTATATTGATATATATTATCTATATTCGGCCGATTTGATAAATTCGTACAAATTTGTTTTAAAACTCCTTCCAAAAATCCTTATACCAACGGGGTTATTTAATTGTTTGTTTTATTCAATATATATATTTTTTATTTTTTAAATGTGTGATTAAAGTTGAATACCCGGCCGGCCTCTGCAATTCTTACTTCTTAGGTAACAAGTCTAATGACCGCCACCTTTCAGCTTGTACTTCTTACTACGGTTAGATTAAAAATGAGTTCATTTGGCCGGTTTGTATAGTGTATACGACTATGTACTAAAATGGTAGAGCAAAGCCAAAAGAAACTACAATAAGATATTTTCTTACAGATTTCTCGGTCTCTTTTGCCTACAGTAAGAATTTTCATCTATCAACTTGATCAACTTACTAGTGTAAATGCCAGTACGTACTTTACTTGGCAATTAAATGTTCTTTAAATTGCCTAAGATCCAGGCATAATCAAACCCACATAAGGTTTATCTATACTCAACATATATATGGATTATTCACCCACATATGTTCTAGTCATATTATTACTTGTAACTTTAGTCATTTGTTCGAAAGTCTTCAGCTCTCTTAGCAAAAAAAGCCTGCCACCAGGTCCAAATCCATGGCCAATCATTGGCAATCTAAACCTTATTGGTCCTCTTCCGCACCAATCCTTTCTGAGATTGTCCCAGAAATATGGTCACTTGATGCAACTCAATTTGGCACACGTCCGGTTGTTGTTGTCTCATCAGCTGAAATGGCAAAGCAATTTTTAAAAACATATGACCATATTTTCGCGTCACGGTCAGCTACAGAAGCTGGCAAGTACACCACCTACAATAACAATAACATGCTTTGGGCTCCGTATGGGACTCACTTCCAACAAGGCCGCAAAATTTACTCAACTCAAATTTTTAATCCCAAGCGTTTGGATGCATTTCAGTACATTCTTGTTGAAGAAATGAAATTTTTGATTTCACGGTTATATGCATCATCTGGAAAGAAAGTCTTGCTGAGACATCAACTATTACAAACTACTCTTACTAGTATAAGTAGAATTACTCTTGGTAAGAATTTCTTTAGTGCTGAGGAAAACGAGAATGGAATTGTTACAGTTAGAGAATTTCGAGATATGTTAGAAGAGTATGACTCTATAACTGGCGTGATTAATTTTGGTGATTGGATACCTTGGATTAAGTTCCTTGACTTGCAGGGTTACATCAAGAGAATGAAGGCTTTGAGCAAGAAATTTGATAGGTTTTATGATCATGTTCTTGATGAACAAGGCAAGGAGAGAATTAGAAAAAGATAATTTTGTGGCACATGATTTTGTCGACTTCTTGTTGCAGTTAGCCGATGACCAAGATTCTTCTCCTGAAATTAAGCTTAGTCCTGATCAAATAAAGGGACTCACACAGGTATGCTTGATTTTTTATATTCATCCGGTTTATCCTAGTATCTGATCGATCTTTTAGTTTTTTCTGACTTATGGACTGTGGTTATGGTAACCAGGACTTATTAACTGGTGGAATAGGTACTTCAGCCCTTACAATTGAATGGGCTATGTCAGAGCTAATAAAACAACCAGAAACCATCAAGAAGGCGACAGAAGAGATTGACAAAGGGATTGGGACAGACAGATGGTTGGAGGAAAGAGATCTCCCACACCTTCCGTATTTAGAGGCTATCGTAAAGGAGGCTATGAGATTACATCCTTTGGTTCCACTTCTTGCACCACATTTTGCACTTGAAGATTGTAAACTAGCCGGATACGATATATGTAAAGGAGCTACAGTCTTTATAAATATATGGAGTATTGGGAGGGACAAAACACTGTGGGATGATGCATAGAAGTTTTGCCCCGAGAGATTTCTATGGAAGAAAATAGATGTGAAAGGTCAGCATTTTGAACTGTTGCCATTTGGCTCTGGAAGGAGGATGTGCCCTGGTTATATTCTTGCACTAAAAGTTGTTACTTCCATATTGGGAAATTTATTGCATGGATTTAACTTGAAGTTGCCTGATAATATGAAGAATGAAGAACTAAGTATGGATGAAGTTTATGGACTTGGTACAATTCGGAAGTACCCACTAATTGCAGTTATGGAACCTCGACTACCACTTCATCTTTATTAGTCAAATGTCAATTTGATACTATGTTTTTCTAATGTTCCTTTTTTGTATTGTTTTTTTATGTGATACACACTGTATGTCGTTGGTTTGATTTGGTTAGTATCTGACATGCTGCTGAATTATACCATAAAATAAATTAATAGGCATAATCCTTCTTTATGGAGGTGGCACTGAGCCTTAAATAACAATTTTGGTGAACCAGTATACATGAGCTTGGCTTTGCAGTAAAATTGATGGGAAGACTGAACTGTTTGTATATGACAGATATATACGCTTACATTCGTAGATATAATAGAATAAAATAATATATGCCTCAGTAGCAATTCTCACACTTCTCAATCCATGAATATCATGGATTCATGGGTTATAATTCTATTTACAGTATTTAATGGTGTGTCTTGCTTTTATTTTGGTCCATGTCTCAATGGACTGTTGAACCCATTATTCAGACTTTTGTCGAGGGTTCTTTCTTTTTGGTGAATGGTCGAAGATTTTGGTGATTTAGTCCACTGTCTATGTCCCTGATGAAGATGATGATCTTGATGCTTTTGCCTTGGGCTTTTCTGTTCTTTTTGTTCTTCACGTTCCTTGTGTAAAGTAATGTCCTTAGGTACAGCATATACAAATGGTACAACATCACAATCCTGTAATTGCTCAAAGGTTTCCACAACTGCCCTCATTGTTGGTCTCGACTTTGCCTTGTAGCTAAGGCATTGATAAGCTAATGCAGCTGCCTTCTGGGTACCAAGTTGGGAGTATTGCCCTTCGAGTTTTGGGTCCATTATCCGACTTAGCCTCCTTGGTTCTTTTAAGGAAGATTTTGCCCAATCTACCAAGCTTTGTTCCCTAGTAGGCCGGCTCTTGTCCACTGCTCTTCGCCCTGTTAGTAGTTCCAATAGCACCACTCCAAAACTATAGACATCACTTGCTGCTGTCAAGTGACCTGAAACAACATATATTTGGATGAAGTCAGTCACGTTAATTTACGTTGTATACTGCTTTAGGTAGGAATGCAGAGACTTATAACTAACAAAGCTCATGCAAAATAGATACTTACCAGTCATAATGTATTCTGGAGCAGCATAACCATGTGTGCCCATAATTCGTGTCGAAACATGTGTTTCATCTCCTTGTGGCCCATCCTTTGCTAACCCGAAATCAGAGAGCTTAGCTGTGTAGTCCTGCAAATATATAAAACAATACATGGAATATATTCAATACATGCAAGAACGAAAACAAAAACAGAAAAATGGTTTAAAAATAGAAGTAATTAAGCTTAATTACCGAGTCTAGCAAAATATTGGAAGCTTTGAAATCGCGGTAGATAACAGGATTTTCCGCTTCATGGAGGAAGGCGAGACCTTTAGCGGCTCCATGAAGAATCTTCATTCTTGTTGACCATGGAAGTGACACCGCGTATCCTGCATTAGTGAAGAAGAATATTTTAAATATTGGTCCAATCATTTTTTGAAATGTCAACTATCCCAATTATAACGATATATTGACTTTGTCTTGGCCCCAATTCTCATCAGGGACGCAAGTATCTTGTTTCATACCTAAATCGTTTTACCAATCCATACATACCGAATATATGTGCACTTAATTGTAGTATAATACCACCTTTTCTCAGATATGTTCTGGGTAAATCGATGAGTTCACTACAAATCGTTTTAGTCCCCGAATCACCAGGATATTAATTGTACAGATTATAAATTAACAGTCTGCATTTTGTGTTTGTATGCTAAATTGGCTAGCATTTGAAAGAACACATGTGCAAATATTATCGAAAAAAAATACTCTCAGTTTAACCGAGAATTGATGTTACAAGGACAAGAGAAAAGTAGCTTACTTCTAAAGAGTTGGTTTTCTAAGCTCCCTCTTGGCATATATTCATATATCAGCACCCTATGTTCATCTTCGCAGCAATACCCGATCAACTTCACTAAATGTGGATGCCTCAGTTGTCCGAGAAATATGACTTCAGTCTACGAAAATTTAATCAAATATGTTAACAGATCAGTTGCAAATCACAGAACAACTTAAATGATATATCAACTTATTAATGAATCAAGCTAAGCTACGTGTATATATATATATATATATTGAAATTTATTTCGTACCAGCCACTCCTTATGGCCTTGTGAGCCATCCAAATCAAGAAGCTTAACAGCAACAGGCTGAGCTTTCAAACCAGGTCTCAGCTTATCATCGATAAAACCTTTATAAACTGGCCCGAATCCTCCTTCACCAATAAAACTATTCGACGAATAGCCATGCGTTATCAATTTAAGCTCCACGAGCGTAAAAGAATGAAGGTTTGATCCAACTAAAGAATTGGAGAGGTCTTCCGAAGAAAGAGTCGTCGAAGAGCTTATATCCGATGGGAAAAACCTATAATGAAATGAATTTTCTTTAACCATAACTTTCTTCTTGGGAATGGTTTGATCATCTGCCTTGGACGATGATTCGGAGGTTTCAACAATCTTACAGCAAGTTGGGAACAAAGACTGCCATGTTATCTTCTTCTTCTTCTTCACTGTCATCATTTCCTCAATTTCTCAAAATTCAACTACTAGCTAGGTTTGATTAACGAAGCTTATTCGAGAAAATTATATATAACGGAATGGTTAATGGTAGGTAGGTAGGTTTGTAATAATGTTGGAGAAGAAATTCAATATAGCCAGTTATATATACAAATGGTTAAGATAGAGTTTATAATTTCTCTAGAAGATTGATATAAAAAATAGATACTTGCAATTAGTCCTTAATATATAGTACGATTGAAAAACTTGATTGTTTCTCCGTGTTGCTTTTGTGAATATCTTTGTATAAAAATAATGCATGACGAATATTTGACAATGTCCGTGCACAAATACAAAGACATTAGCAAATATACGTGTACACGTAGGTAAAAATAATACTCCCTCCGTGTCCATGTCACTTTTATAAAAAAAAAGTATTCTAAAATACTTAGTTACTCTCTCTTTCCAAAATAATTTTTTTACAAATTACTCTTGTATTACTATTTTCAATATTTGACTAATTTAAATATACAAGTAGTTCATCTAAATTTAATGTAATTATTAGGGATAGATAAGTAAACAAATTATTTACATAACTTTTTCCTAAGATGCGTAATTTTTTTTAAAATAACATATAAAATGGGAGTAACAAACATAGATTTATATACGACTAGGTAGCTAGCTTTGTTTGTGTTTTTTTACCAAGATTTTACATTGTTGATGTAAAATAGTAAGGATACATGCAAGTTGTGGGGAAATGATGTTTTCTAAGTCTACTAGTTTTGGTGGGAATGAATCAACTAAAATATGACTTTGGCTACCCAACTTGACTTTCGTTTCACATATATGAAAAAACTACCCCGCCCCGCCCCCTTGTGTATCCCATTTCTTCAATTCGTTTCCCGTTTAATATTCGTCCCTATTTATCGACCGCGGCCAGCAGGATGTATATATAGATACATTTGGAACATTAATGTGAATTAGTTGCCGACGGATGACGAGATTGTTTGGTCAGATATATACCATCAACTTTCGAAAGTTAGAAACTATTATGGACTCGTTTGTCTTTTCGTATAAAATAATAAATAATTTAAAAATTCTTACATTTTTCATATTCGCAAAGCTATTATATATTATGAACTAGTAACATGAATTCATGATATGTCAATTTTCAAAAACGTAATAATGGTCACTAATATTGAACAAGAAAATTGAAGATATTGAACTTTATAATAATTGTTTCTTTTATCGTATAATTAAATACTTATTTTATACCTAAATTACATACAATTTTAAATTCATAAATTATTAATCAGATTAGTATTTAGTAAATGACGGACCATAGTTAATCCAGGTACGTGTGCGAAGAAATCTTCTTAGATTAATGGTCTAATTTTACTTTCTTCTTTCTTTTTGAATAATACGGTCTTTTGCTTTTAATCCATGAACATGTTGAATTTACTCTATTTATTAGTATATACTACCTCCGTCCCACCCAATTGTTATCCTTCCGGAGAGAAGGTCCAGTACGCATTTTAAGATGTATATAAAGTATAGTTCCGTAACTTATTTTTAATTTTTTTTCTGAATAAAAATTTAATGTTTAAATTTTTATTCAGAAAAAAAAATTAAAAATAAGTTACGGAACTATATTTTATATGCACCTTAAAATGCGTGTCGGACCTTCTCTCCGAAAGGATAACTGTAACACCCCCCAAAATTACTACACCAAATACTGATTAATTAACAATATTAAATAGATAATAGCAGTGATTATATATATATAACCCTGCCACCCAAACACAATCCTAGATCGCCATCAGGTTCAAGTATGAAAACAACATACTAATTAAATATTACAAGTCCAAATCAAAAAGTCTAAGTTCTAAACTTATTACAACTTACTGATCCAACTGGATCTCAACACACCTGCATACGGGCTCTATATGCTCTACCTGTACCTCCTGTAACCTTACGGGTGGTTCTGTAAGTACGTACCATCTTCTATAGCTGCGAAAAGGGTTAGGAAGCAAGGAGTGAGCTAAATTGCTCAGCAAGTGTAAACAATAATCATAATATGCTATCTGGGAAGGTTCAAAATGATAATAAGGAAGATAGTACTGTTTCTGGTTCATAAAAGCTAAAGGTATTTTAAAACAGTTTCCTTTTTAAAGTAAATTCAGGGAACGTACATTTTGAAACTGTAAGTGCATTTCCAAAAGGTTACTAAAAATAGAAGGTACTATTGTAATACTGGTAAATCTTATTTTTCCACTTGCTTTTGAAATCAAAAACTTTCAGAACTGTTTTGGAACAGTAGTATTCGTATAATTGGGATTTAATTTGACGCTACGAGTTAAGCTAGGTGATCAGCCAACGCATTAACTCCGGGCCACCACGCAGAGTGACTCCACCTTTCAAACAATTGCGGATATCCTTGGCACGCTTTGGCCGTTAGCATTGAGCTATATTACTTCACAGACCGGCGTCTCGGTCTAAAACATTTTTAATAATCCCATAACTTTCGAATCGTAATATAATATTCAGTTTCAGCAAAATCTCAATCTTTACGATATAATTGATACAGTAAATAAACTTGAACTGAATAAGGATATGAAAAGATCTTTCAGAATACTTGTAAAACAATTTCATCATAATTATTGTTCGTAAAATCATGGTATAAAACTGTATTCAAAATCAGGGTTCAGCATAGGTATTATATAGAATTGGATATAATATGGAACTGGAATGATAACAGGATATCAAGAGGGAAAAGGAACACTTGCCTTAATCTGAAGGGCTGTCTGACTAACTCTCGAAATAATCTTTGTGCGTCCTAACAACCGGGTCCTGGTCCACTCTTTTTACTCGTTCCTAATCATAAATTATACGTATAAGTCACTCTCTTATTCGACGAATAATTTAATAATAATATACTCATAGTCACATAAGCACGTAATCACTTAGCACTCAATGCACGTAATTTTATTATCAAACCATACTAATAAATTAATATAAAGCTCGGATTAGAAATCTAATTATACTAGTAATTTCAGAAAATTATTTATAATAACTTTCGTTTTAAACACGTAAGCAAGTTCTTTACTTAAACCTCTCAAATAATTATAACATAATATTTAATAATAAAAACCAATCACAATAAGTCACATCATCAAATACTACTCAATCACACAATACTATACTATTCTCAACCAATAGTTATCTATACAAGGATGATGTGCCGTTAACCTTTTAAAGATCGTTAGTTTTGGAAAAAAATTTGGCAGCATCTCCTTTGTATATCGAGCTATCCGTCGGAATACAACCGATACAAACAAGCATCAATGTCAATCATACACCATTATATAATCATATTTAGTACCAAATCCATGTCAATCAAGCAATATCTATTAAACATTAATAATACTATTGCCATTTCATTACAACCAGAATTCGAATATATTATTATATATTCAAATCATGCTACTGCAATACAAAGCTTTCAAGTACTCGCGTGGTTACAAAATCAATCCACATTCTCATTTAGACACGTACATTGATCAATTAATTCTTCTAGCAACTATCCCAACTTAACTAACATAATTGTATAGTTACTACTTCAAGCCATATGTACAGAATTTTCCACATCTCATTCAAATGACTATATGCAAGTACAAAAATAATTAGCTCATTAGCTAGATATGGTAACTAGCATGATATAAACAATCTCATGACCAAGCTTAATATTTACAATAATCATACATATATTTGCTACTATTCGGCAAATAGCCAATTGGCCGGACAAAAAAATTCAATTGTAAATTAAGGAAATTTGGAAACTAACATGCAATCCCCTATTTACCAACAAGTTAATCTACTTTTAATCTCCACCAAACTCAACATGCTGCAAATAAAACATAACATAGATGAATTGCCCGGAAAATTAAATGATGCTAACGGAGACTCAAGAACCAACTGGAATACGTCATGCAACTCAAGTAGACTATCAACCCATCACAGCATTAACTAATCGATCACATGGCATGCAAGAACAACCGAAGCAAATGAACGGAAATTAGAAATCATGGCCGGAAAAATTCAAATTTTTAACATGCAATGCTAGTTACCCATGTAATCGAACTCACAACAGTTGCTAGCATATAAACTAACTAAAGACGAGGCCAACCGAGTGAAGCCCAGTCGCCGACTCGCCGGAGCTCATCGCCGGCGACGGTGACGAGGAAACAGAACTCAGTTTGGGTTCATCACTGCTTCATTCGGCTCATAGCTTCAAGTATAGCTTCATTTAATCACTAATAACTCAACCACAACCATAGGACGGCTTGCATGCAACTCAAATCATACATACATACATACGGCATACATATATATATACGCATAAACTAGTTAACAAGAATAGTTGACTCGATTACTAGCTTGATTCACAACAACAAGGCATGTTAACATATATTCGATCTTGAAAATAATAAGGAAAAGATTGCATGTGTATGAGAGAGAGTACGGGACCTGAACACACTGCAGAAAACAGAGCAAGAATGAGGAAGGAAGTGGCTGTGCAGTATTTATAGTGGCAGGGGCAAAAATGTCTTTTCACAAGTGCTGATTTTCTGAGTAAATCAATTAAACAATTCGAATCTTGATAGCAATGGGGTACAAAAATAATTTTGATATTTTTAAAATAAATAGCACAATTTTAGAAGCTCTCCCATATTTTTAAAATATTTTTCTGATGAGCAGATAATTAAATAAAAATCTTTGAAGTTTTAGCACAGAAATAGAAAATAAGAGTAGAAAAATCTAAAAAATAATTTTGGGCTCAAATAAAATAAACTTTTATTTTTCAAAAGTCCTAGAATAAATAAGGAACATTTTGGAAAAGGTTTCATGATTTGTGGACATTCCCATAATTAATTATGGAATTTAGAAGGGAAATGTTTTCAGGATAAAACAAGTTTGAGAAAATTATACAAAACTATTGAGGATGAAATAAATCACATCACTATTTTTAGAAAGTCTCTAAAATCACATAGAAGCTACATATAAAATTTCATAATTATTGAACACACCAATAATTTTATAAAAATCAAACAGTTACTCAATTAAGCATGAAAAATCAATTAATCACTTAATTAAAACACTTAAACATAATGCAGTCAAACGGGCAGTCAACTAGACATATAAAAAGATCATATATCACCTCTTGTCACATTAGAACATATAAATAATATAATCACATTTTATAATATATTCGTCGCACTCGTTAAACGTAACTAATCGGGACTAAAATATTATTAAAATTATCGATTTATTACAATAACAATTGGGTGGGACGGAGGGAGTAACAATAAATGTTTAGAATATTTTCTTTGAAAGCTATAAACGTTTAGAGTTTGTTCACCTAGTGAAACATTTATTTGACAAAATTATTGTAATTAAGTTCATCAATATTCATACACGGAAACTATATATATTATTATAAATTAATCATCATTTCTAACTACTATGATAATTTAGAGCCATCAAAAGAAATATTGTTACATAAAAATATATAATCTCAAAGTCAAAAGCTCTTTAAGATATCAACCAGACAACGGTACTCGTGAACTTCATATTTAAATTTCACCTACTCAATAAATTATTAATGTTTGAGTTATAGAATTCCTTGGCAATATTTTCTTTCAAACAAAAATTCCTTCCCAAGCTTTAAACAGATCGAAACTTGTACGTATCTATTAATCATATTGAATTATTTTTTAACTTAAGTCAAAGCTTATGAACACGCAAATACTTTTGAGTTTTGGACCATAATTTTTAATTAAGAATGCCAATGTTATTTTCCATTTACTTGTCAACTTTTTTCTTTTTCTTTTCTTTTTATGAGGGGTTTAACTTTTTTTCATTTACTTGATGTTGAACTCCGTTTAATTATTTAGTAGATAAAACGAGTGACTATTTATCTTTCTTATATATTTTAGAAAAATTGACACATAATCATTATTTATTACTCTGGTTATCCCCAAAAAAACATATACAACCTAATCATTAAATACTTATCTTAATTAATATAAAGATGTGATCAATTTTTTTTAGACAAATTAAGGAGTGATCAAATGAGTGGAGGGTTAAATATGGGGTATTAATATATGTACATCCTAAATTTATTTATGTCTGTTTAAGTGTTTAGACTAAAATACATTTATGAATATTATATATTTTAATGATTAAAATTAAAATGAGGACATTTCAGTCCAAAATATTGTACATAAATAAATTTACAGTGTGCATATAGAGTTATAAAGTGGTAACCTATCAGATCGATAATCAATTAAATTGCCTCCATCTGGATGGCACATAAATTTTTAAATAAGACGACAAATGCTTGACTTTATAAATATTCTTTCAAAAATACTACTAATACTGTACATATACAAACACTACGTACCAATTAAAAAATGAGATTCTCGCCACTCTACATTACATGATGAACTTGTACGGAGAGGATAAGAAATAGCTGTGATTAATATAAATAAAAATGTATGGTCTGATGCAACTTAGATCAATAATCAAATCACCACACAGTAACATAAATAACCAATACGATATTCATTTTCAGCTTACACTTGATATTTTACTTATTTTAAAATAATTCTTATCAAACGAGAACATGTATATGATATATCCATGGTCAACTTACCCTCCAAGTTCTGATTCATTGTCTCCATATTTTGTCCTCGTAGATAAAGTTTCCATCATATATTATTTTTTAAAAGTTTAATTTGATTCAACAAATTAATCGTATCATATTTATATACACATGCAGTGGAGGGGTTTTATGCTGAATTTGAGCCAAAATTCTACGTGCCATATATATTTATATACATACATAGTGGAGTGATTTTATGTCAAATTTGATAAAATTAAATGTTTGTTTTTTATTAATTAATTTAATATTTGACTTGTCTTGCTATTATATTAAATTATCAGTTTTTCCCAAATAATTTACTAAAATTTTATGTTATATTTAATTCACAATAAAAATCTATTTCGAGTGGGAACTCATCTTTGGTTTTGAAACAATAGTTAATTTTTGTATATGTAATAAATTATGAAAATATTGAAATGAGTGTGTAACTAGTAATTTTAAAATTTTTGGTTATAAATTGTATATAAAAGATTATATTTGGTTGCTTTTAGTTGTAAGATCATATTTAATTTGTTAAAAATTTCGGAAGATAGTGAATTATAATTTTTTTAAATATTTTTTTATAATTTCTCATTTAGGGTCTAATTTATATTATATATATATATATAATTCATATATAAATAATTCAGAAATTTAGTAACCAGAATCATGCACAGATGACAGATCTTATACCCCTATAGTTAAGTTCACTCCTGTATACACCAACTTTATTAAAATAATAAAAAATGGTGGAGGATCATATTAAATATGATGCTATGCGCGGCAAAGATGCTCCTAAATATCCCTATACTGTATTCTACTAACATCAGGTGATGATGATCAGTCATTTGGTAGTGTTTGGATCGGGTCTACATATGTTAGAAACTTAGAATACAATAAAGTATAAGATTCATTTTTTAATATTTTAAAATTTTAACAGAATTAATAACTTAATATGAGAATTCTAATCGATAAGCTAGAGTTTTAAATTCAATTTTTACTACTCTCAATATTTTTATAATTTATGATGGGCTTACTAGAAGAACCGATAACTTAATAATATCTCTTATATGATTATTCCTATCCGGAAAAAGAACAAATAATAACAATGATAATTATATCCTATATATAATTAGAATAAGAGAGATAATATGGTATGATCGTCACGGTAGATATGTAAATTCTAAAATATTATTAATTATTAGTTAATTGATTCATGTTCGATTTATTGTGAATACAAAAATTAATTTAATCATATTTTTAAATTTATTTATAAATAAAATGATCAAGGTTCCATTATCAATCAATATCAATAATTAACTAAATATTATTTTAGAAGGAAATATATTAAAATTGAATAAATATAATTTTTAAAAATTTTAAAATTTTAATTATAAAATTATTATTAAAAAAACACGTGCATTGTTAGTAATAATAATGCTCCCTTTCCCCATAGTACTAATTAAGGTCGTAAGGTTTCATTTTCAAATCTCCTAAACTCGTTTAGTAAATTACTTTCCATAAAGCATATTATAGAATTAAGGTAGAAAAAGGCAAATGAACTGAATAAAAATATAGTGGCCTAATCAAATTTTAAAAGAAAGACAAGTTTGTGATCTCTTTATTTCATCACACGTTGATTGCATTAGGAATAGATAAATCATAAGTTGGTCACCAGCCGAGAAAAATATAAACCTTGGCTGAAAAGATAACCCCCAAAGCAAACAGATATTTGATATAGGGTAAATAAACTGTATAAACACTTTATATTCACATGATGTATTTAATTAATTAAAATAAAATTTTGATCATTTCTACTATTTCTTTAGCTTTTTTAGTAATTTGGTCAGGTTACATGTTTGAATAATCAAAAAATTAAATTTGAATTTCATTTATAATCTAAAACATTCAAATACTAATATAAAGTTAAGAATTTGAAATAATAACTTAATTTATTTCATTTAAAATATATTGTTTAAAATAAAATTTTATATTCTCAAATCCTATCTTAAATCGATTTTTTTTTTTGAAATTTGACCTTGTTTAAATATTACAGAACCATAAAAACAACTTCCTGGATAACCGGAGTAAAAGGTTCGCATCTCAATTCAACTGGAAGTACATATATTTTTTAAATTTATATAACAAATTATTAAAACTAAATTAATAATTTTCAGTGAAATTATACAATTAATGTGTCCTTTTCTTTCTTTTCTGAACTGAAAAAGGCAGCGGTTAAATGTGTGGAAAGTGGGTTAAACAAAAGAAGAATGTCATGGAAAAGTCAAGAAAAGGGCGGGCAAAAAATATTGGACCTTTCCTACTTCACATTCTTAACACGGTGCAAATCATGCATGTATCTCTGGCCTTGTGGACAAGATTCGTTTATTCGATCAATATGTAAATAAAGAGTGATTTAATTAAATTTACGCGCTCTTATTTTTCTTCTAAGACTTGGATATTATAATATCTTAAAAAGTTGATACACCGAGTATATATAATACGGAGTATTTGTTTGTTATGTATATTAGCCTTCGGTTGGCGGCACTGTATATATATACGTGTTAACAGGGGTGAACTTGACTTCTCCAAATCTGAAGTCTCACCCCCTGGCCCCTGGACATGCATGCTGCCTTTTTTTGTATTGTTCAAAATGCATGCACACAAATATGTGTTGATTTATTTTAGTCAGAAATTAAGTACGTTGTATTTTTATGAACAAGACAACGTATCTGATTATCGTAATTGTAATCTGCAAGCCAGGGGAGATTATATTAACCCCGTCTTTTTATTAACAACTTGGGATTTGAGCAGAGATACGGTCATGTGTGTGTGTCAGAATTATTTTTTTTAGAAATTATAATTAATTTTATCCAAAAAAACACCTTGACGAGGGGAAATTTTTTGTTCACAACCGTTTGTTAAAAAAAGTGTTAGATGAAAAAAATGATGTCAACAAATTAAATGATTTTTTGATATTGTAATGTTTTTAATTTGGGTATATTTTGAAATATAATATAAAAATGATTATGTTTTTTGAAAAGATTTTATAATAAAACTTATAGTTATCTTTTGTAAAAATTGAAATATAATTTTTTATAAAAGTATAAATACTGTCTTTTCTAAAATTAGCTTTTAGATAAATAAAAAAACACTTTTACATAAAAATTATTTTTAAATTTTGCCAAACATTTTTTACAACCCCACATGGAGTCTTAGAATTTTAAAAACTTATGTTTTAGCCTGGGGAGGCGGGTTAAGGGAGGTTGAAACCCGGCTAGAATTAAAATAATCAATATAATTTTTTTTATTTTGATCATTTTAAAACTACTATTAAATAGTAACTTCTTTTTTTTGCAATTCTAATACCTCCACTTACAATTCTAGTACTTGTTAGTTGTTGTTATTTCTCAACCTATCACACCCTCCTTTCTTAGATAGTTAAATTACGATTCTCACAGAAAACAGATTTTATACATTTATCCAAATTTCTTGATTTTACTCATTATTTTATAACCATTTGATTACAGTTTTCCAAATAAGTAATATACAATAAAACTAAAATAAATTTTCAATTAACACAGTATGATTGGTTAGAGTACACCATTACATTACTCTCGTGGGATTTCAAAAAAATGAATTGTCATTTCTCTTTTTTTCGCGTACTAAGCTCATAAATACGTTTATTTGTTAATATGATGCTCAATCCGGTCATGGTTTAGTAAAAATTTTAAGTGGATTCGCTTGGACTATGTTATATATCGGGAAGTCATGCTGTTTATAGTGTCATCTTCTTAAATCAGAGAGGACACATTATCTATATTGTTATAACAATTAAAAAGTTGAAAAAAACATTAGAATTGTTTTTTCAATTGATTTCATAACGAAAGTATAAGAAAATTTCTAGTATTTAAAAATTAAAAGAAAAACCTATCACATATTTTTCCTATATATATGAGATAACGATGGTACGAAATAGAGATTAAGTTTCACAAACACTTGAATATTGATTTAGTTGTGATTCTCTATTTTACAAGAGGTACCTCATTTTTGACGTCACGATGGGTTTTTAAATTGTTTGAACAATTTTTTTTTGAATCACGACTATCTTAAAATCTTGGTTCCGTCACTGATTTTAGCTGTCAATCTTAAATGAATAATATTGTTTCTTGCCAAAATTTATATATTTAATATCTAATTTTACGTTTTTAAAATGAAATTATAAAATAAATAAGCACATAATATTTAATATTTTTCTTCAGAATTGTTACTTGATTCATATATAAATTATTTATTTATATATGATAAGTTGTTGAATAATTGATAAAAGCAAACATAATACTATATATCCAAAATTTTCACCAATTAGAGACATAATTTGATGTGATAATTGTAATGATGTTACAATCACACAAACACAGAAAAATATCAAGAAATGATTAGGAAGAGCTTTGTCTTATTGCTTACGGAAGTTGTTGATATTTCAAGATTCCAACAAACTTTGATAAAATTCTGCTGCGAATACTCTTTTTTTACTATTGACTAACATGAATTAAGATTGCATGCAGGGGTATATATAATACTTAAATTTACTTGGCCACCAAAATATTGAAATGCCGATCTTAATCAGCTGTACACCGTTCACAAAGCCTTCTAGATTTATAATACTGATTGATGTTGAATTCGAAGCATAAGAGAGGTGACATGTATTGCATTAAGATTATACTAAAAGACATGTATTACACTAAATCAATGAATGTGGTATTAAAATTTAATGTGTAAAGATTTTTCTTTTTATTGAAAGTCAATTGCAAAATTTAATACACACAGTACACATACCTATTATTCCAAAAATAAGAGAGTAACATCTAGATCAAATTTTGTAGATCATGTGTCCTAATTCTAAAATGATGACTTTTTTCTCACACTTTTTGTTGAATTATTAAATTTCATTAAATTCGTACCGTGTATATGTTTATATATGAATGTCTATGCACATGTTTAATTATATCTGCCAATTTTCTACTGAATTTAAACTTTTAGATTTAAATTAAATTTAAAAAATTGAACTTAAATGAATTTAAGTGTACTTAATCTATACGAAATTCTAAGAATACCCGATAATTTATAATATCGAAAAATTAAAATTTTTGATCCGAAGTAATAGATTAAAAAATATTACATATAATTTTATTTATTATAAGATGGATCAACTATATACATATTTATATTATATAAAATTTAATTTTAAACTCAAATTATATAAATATTAACACGAATCTAATTATATACATATTTATATTAAATAAAACTCTTAAATAACTTAACTTTTATATCGCCACCCCTACCCGGGTGCCCCAAATTCTCAATCGTTAAAATAGTCCATCTCTCATAATTACAAATCTATCCCACCGCTGGCCCATATATGAATTTAGAGCCTGTAGAAAATTCGAAAATATTTGTTTTAATATAATACGGCCCAATCCCATAATGTAGGTACTTGGGTCTCCAACATTAAGAGAAATAAAACAAAATTATCCTGTCTTTTCAATAGAATCTCTAAAATTCCGAAACTTGTGAATAAAAACAAGAGTCTATTATCTATACGATCAAAATAATAATCTGGCATTGTCGCGAGCGATAATAATGACTAATGAGATAGTGATCAAGGCTGTTAATTAAGATTATTAAAGAATGATTTTTTTTATATCAAATTTAAAGAATGATTCTTAGCTCCTCTAACTTAAACAAATGGTTTTAAAAGAGTCTATTCAAAGAAGGTGCTCACTTCTCACAAAAAAATTTGTTTGGTTATTGTTTATGTTTAGAGTTAATCAACGTTTATAGATTAAATGATCCACTTGATGTAATTCTTTACTCCCTCGGTCTCTATTTATATGTTCATTTTAATTTTTTAGAGTTAAATTGACTAATTTTTGATTGAAATTTAAAAATTATTTATTTATAATTTTTAGAAAACTAAAAGATATATTTTAAAGCAGATCATATATACTTTTTAATAATATAAAATTTTAAAATTTTTAATTATATATTACTATTAAATTACAGTCAAAGATGAGTCTGTTTGACAGAAAAAAAACAAAGTGGTCATCCTAAATAGCAACGAGCGAGTATTAAATAATCGCTGGATGTATGTTGTTTGTAAAAATAGAGTATATTGCATCAATTCAAACGGATACCTTAAAAAAATCATACTACATTATTTAAGGGTCAATGTCAGTTAATCCAGACGCAAAACTGTCCCCACCAGTAATAAAATTGATTAAAGTCATCAAACGTGTTATTAGAATAACAAATATGTTTATTTGACCAATTTGTAATCTTTATTTATTCCAAATATTTAATTATGAAAAACGTTGCGCCATTAATTGATTGGTTTGATGATGGATACGATTAGAAGTGTGTATCATGATGTAGGTGGTGTTTCTCTGGTGAAATTATTTACTCGTGCTCATGCGGGCAAAGATTTAAGATTTATATCGATCATGATATAATCCAACTTTTGATTTAAATTATACTCTCTACTTTTGTTTTTTCAATCCAAAACACATGAATTCATCTCGTATATCACTGCAGTATTTGGCTCCTCACATAAGTATATATATTTATTATAACTTATGTTGTATTGAGGATAGAAGTAGGTCGAATTTGAGATCCTGCCCACTAAACTCTACTATCATGTTGAGTAAACATATCATCTAAAACCTTATCTTAAGATATTAGGAAAATGCTCCACTTGAATCTTATATTATACTAATTTACTAAACCACGTTTCGCGACGGCCATTGAACTGTTGCTCATAAAACATGTTTCTCTATTAAGCGGTCTCTCGTAACTCGCAAATTCTACAAATAACATATTTATTAAAATGAATTCACTAAACAAATAATACACGTTTCGCAGCGACCATTGATACATCTCTCATTGAAGTTATTTCTCTCCATTGAGTAGTTTCTCATTTTTCTCAAATTTTACAAATAACACGCTTCTTATAACTAATCCACTAAATAAATTACACGCGTTTCGCGGTGACCATTGAGCCGTTTCTCGTTGAACTTGTTTTTCTCCATTAAATTGTCTTTTATTGTTTTCAAATTTTATAAATAACACGCTTCTCAGACCTAATACACTAAATAAATTACACGCGCTTCATGGCGGACATTGAGTCGGTCCTCGTTGAACTTGTTTCTCTCTATTTTAAATTTATAAATTATGTTTTAAGAAAATAATAGTATGGTAATTTGATTTCAAAAAATAAGTTGATAATTTAAATTGATGAGAATTTTAAGAGATTTAAATTAGAAAGTGTGCGAGCATATTAAAATGGTAATTTTGATTTGAAAAAAAGATTAGGAGAATATTAAGATAGTAATTTAGTTTGATGAGAAATTTTAAGAGAATATTAAGATGAGAACTTGATTTGAGGAGAAAGTTTAGGAGAATATAAAATAATTTAGATTTTTTTATTTATAATTTGAAGAAAAGTTAGGAGAATATAAAGTAACTTAAATCTTTTTATAATTTTTAATATTTATTAATTTAAAAATTTGAAAAAATTAGAAAAATACATTGAGACGATTTGAGACGTGTATGTCTTCTCCTTTATATATATATATATATATATATATATATATATATATATATATATATATATATATATATATATATATATATATATATATTGATGATTTTAATAATTTATAAATTATATTTAAAATAAAAAACCGAATACATTTACTGTGTATGATAGAGAGAACGATTTCCAACCGATCGATTTCCATGTAATATATTCTTGTTATAAAGGCGAGGGACAACCTAGAGTAGCATAATCTAATTTTTCTTATTAAGGAGTTCATAACTTGTACGTATGCAATTATTAGAATGGACCCGAGCATAGTCTAACGGCGAACGCGAAGCAATTATGCACTTAAACTACTTGGAAGTTTTTTTTAAAGCAACGATTTTTACGGAGTATTTATTTTGCAAAATATGTTTTCATTTTTTTATGAAATACAAAACTTTGAATTGATTTTCACAAAATTATTATTTCGAAAACAAATATAACTGAATACAAACTGAATCAATCAAATGTAATTTTAAAATTCGATCAAATATGTAAAAAAAATTGATCTCAATTATATTTGATTACGAATATTTTTAAAATATAAAATTACAAATAAGTAATATATTTATCAATTTCTTGTACAAGTGAGCCCTCCCTCTTCTAGATGCAGAATCTTTCGTTACAAACCAATCCAATTACTTTATCTAACAAGCAACCAAAATTTGTAGATTCTTTTTTCAAAGAGAGAGTGTAGAATATTTTGTAACAAGCAACCAAAAGTGTAATGGCTCTGAAGCAGCACTTGTCACTCTTACTCTTACTCATCATCTTCATCGCGGGATCTCATGCAGAGCACTCTACTTTCTCCGATGACAATCTTATCAGACAGTTCGTATCAGAAGGTTTGCATGACTTCGAGGCTTCAGTTCTCCAAGTCATTGGCCCCACTCGTCACGCTCTTCACTTTGCTCGTTTCACTCACAGGTGATCACTCAACGAATATATATCATACTCATACATGTATGTTGATTGATTATTTGATTATAATTCTGTAGTTTTTTGACTTGAGTAGTGCTTTTGTAGGTACGGAAAGAGGTACCATACGGCAGAGGAGATGAAGCAGAGGTTTTCGATTTTTTCGGAGAGTTTAAAGATGATCACAACTCATAATAAGAAGAAGCTTTCTTACACTCTTGGAGTTAACCGTATGCCAACTCTCCTTACTAGCTCACTTGCATGCATGGATCATGGATGCATGTATGTTTGTTTGTGAGTGATCCTTGGTTGACTTTTTGATAGGTTTAGATTTTTGTTTATTGCATCTGTTGCATGTTTCTTTTTGGTTAGTTATTGAGCTACGGTTTGTGTTTGCGTATAATTGATTTTGCATATGTATACCTCTACATAGATATCCAGTTTGACTGTTTGAGATCTTTGTAAAGAAACTGCAAAGCAGATTCAAGTTCTCCCTATATATATCTACATACATATAAAACAGTTGATTGAATAAATTTAGATACTCGTGCCCTATGATTTAGGTATGAATTATCAGGCTTTTATTGGAGGGGATATCTGCATGAACAAAGCAAGGGATGAATATTCTGCTTGATTTCAGTTACATATATTGTGGTCCAAAACAATATTTAGTAACATTTTAATTGAAGTAAAAATAAATTACGAGGGTTCGATAAGGGAGTAACTATGAATGGAATCGCGGCCATATCTAATGGTGCCATGCTGGTTGTCAAGATTACTTTACATGAAGTAAATGATTTCTTCTTAGCAAAAAAAAAAAAAGTAGTAAATGATTTCTGCATTTACAAATCAATAATGTATCAAGAAGGATTAGATGCAAACGTTTTGTTTAGCTTTTAGGGTATATATCGTATAAGTTTCCACATGACTATGATATTGGGAGTTCTCTAAAATCGTAAGCTCTTACTTTGGCTGCTGTATTTGTTCTCTGAGCAGGTTTTGCCGATATGACATGGGAAGAATTTAGACGAGAAAAGTTGGGAGCTGCTCAAAACTGTTCCGCAACCTTGAAGGGCAGTCACAAGCTCACTGATGTTGTTCTCCCTGAAAAGGTGCATGATCCATGATACAAAGTTTTTGCTAACACTATGGTGTATAGAATAATGAACTGTGACTTTTACTGAGCTTATTCATCTATTTATATTAGCATATTGTATAGTTCTACAAAATCTTATCTAGAATTTTAATTAGTTCAAAATACTTGCAAGTTTCCTTTACAACAATGTGCACACTCCTTTGTGAAAGGATATATGAGAGGAATGTACGTCAAACTAGATAATGCTAACATAATATCGCCGTCATTAAGCTTTACAATACAGCAACAATCTTTAATTTATATTCTTTAGTAACTTTCTTTCAAAATCCATTGTGTGAAAGTTCTTTAACTGTGTATACAACATCAGTACTTTGTGATTGAAAACCATGGAATAAAAATGAACTAATAATTGCCCGCTGTCCCAATTAGAAGTTTGTTGCTACAAACAAAATCTGATGCTGCTGTGTGATGAATTTTTATAAAGACTGGCGGGAAACAGGAATTGTCAGCCCGGTGAAAAATCAAGGAAGCTGCGGATCTTGCTGGACATTCAGGTTACTTAAAGTTGAAATTGTTAACATTGATATTTCTGACGTTTACCTATGTTGACTGACAAAAACATGGCAATTTGTTGCAGCACCACTGGAGCTCTTGAGGCAGCCTATACACAGGCATTTGGGAAAGGAATATCTCTGTCTGAGCAGCAGCTTGTAGACTGCGCCCAAGCTTTTAATAATTATGGCTGCAATGGAGGGTTGCCATCCCAAGCCTTAGAATACATCAAATATAATGGTGGCCTTGAAACAGAGGCAGCATATCCATACACTGGAAACGACGGAAAATGTAAATTCTCATCACAAAATGTCACCGTCCAAGTTCTCGACTGTCAACATTACCCTGGTATGAAACTAGACATTTCTCATCACATCCCTAGACAAATCTGTCCTAATCAAATAGTATAAAATGAGTGATTTGTCATTCCCAAGGTTTCATTAATCTTGTCTTCATTATTGTACTCATTTTCCAACCATTTTTCATTTTGATCACATCAAGTTACAGTAACTAGTAATTTTGGTGGAAATCTGATTTTAAATTACGATGTTATGGAAGAGATGAAGTGATGTTAACCACCATTCATAGTTTACCAAGTGATTTCTTACTATAATGTTAATAGGGCGCTGAAGATGAATTAAAGAATGCAGTAGGAATTGTTCGACCAGTTAGTGTGGCATTTCAGGTGATCCAGAGCTTCCGGTTATACACAGGTGGAGTTTTTAGCAGCGACTCATGTGGCAGCACTCCCATGGTAAGTGAATAGTATATTGCAAAATATTATCCATTTATTAGCATGTAATATGTAGTATATGACATATGTTTGAATTAAATACGTTTAACTGTTGAATAATATGATAGGCCTTAACATGGTATCACAACTAACACATGAAATTAACACCTTAAGGTTTTAGGAGAACTGCTAACTTAACATGGTATCACAACTCTGGTTGTAAGAGGTCTTAAGTTCGAGTCCCCGTCTATGATAGGCCTTTTATACTATGATAGGCCTAAAAAGGGACAAGATCCCCACCTAGTAATTGAAAAATTGTGGGAAACAATATCCAACAACTCATTCATCTCAATACTGTTTTTGTTTTTCATAAATCAACAATTTCTGGTAACTGTTTGCAGGACGTAAATCACGCTGTACTTGCAGTTGGCTACGGAGTTGAAAATGGTACCCCGTATTGGCTCATTAAGAATTCCTGGGGAGCAGACTGGGGTCTTGACGGTTACTTTAAAATGGAGCTGGGCAAGAACATGTGTGGTAAGTTTTGCTAATTCTAGAATCTAGGCTTCCACTAGCTTTCTAGGAATAGATCAAAAAATGCAAACATAAACAACACAAAACACTGTATTAATTTATTTTGGCTACATCTCATTCTTTGTTGAAACCTGGCAAAGTGCTACACTGCAGGGCCTGCAGGCTATAATATTTACCAGCATGTGATGAACCAATTGATGATGTTTTACACTACGACTTTGGCTTCTAACAAATGAAATTAATTTGGTTTCACAGGTGTGGCAACATGTGCATCTTACCCTGTTGTTGGTGCTTAAGGGTTCCTAAGAAACACTCGTAAGTTTGTGGTACAAATTTATCTTGCTCTAGTACGGGTTATACATGTTCTGCATCTATAAAGGTAATTAGGTAAAACCTAAAGGGTCCTGTTGTATTTAAACTGTTTCAGGCTTTAATGTACACAATAAAGATTATAGATTCAGAAACTTATTGTAAATGATGGTTTAATGTATACATATATATATATATGTATATATAGACCCTTCATATATAATTTGCATGAAGATTTTAATGTCTGTTGTGAAATCCCTCTGGTAAATACTAAATAATTAATTATATAAGAAAAATGCAAGTATTATATAGACGGACTCCTCCTATAGTAAACATCTTTGTGATCACTGAGGAATATTTTTAGGATGCAAAAATAATTGCACAGTAAACATCGATTACTTGAATGTTCCACATTTACAAATTCCAGGGAAAAAATAAATTCGTAAGCTATCAGCATTGTCAAAGATATAGGATTTAGGGTGAGGAAAACTTAAAATTTTAAACTTGACATGGTCATTAAGAGGAATATTGCAGGATAACTTGTAGTGATAGATGAGCTTTCTCCAATCTCCATTCTGTCTAAAATTAAAGTCACAGTGATATTGTTCGCCTGTCAAACAAAAGTAACGTAAGACACCGGAAAAAGAGAGCTAAAATTATGGCTAATCGAATGCAGATATCACAACCAGGAAAACAAATAATTTTTTATTAATTTATTCAACATCAAATTATAACGTTATATGATACTTATTTTAAATAAGCCAACTATTTGAACATAAAACCAAATACATAATAATTACTCCGTATATAGGTTAATAGTTAGATCATTTTTAGAATTTCATAAAGTAAAGAAATTACAATTTAAAATGGGTCGTTGGTCCTGAAAAATGATTCTTTGTAACCATTTATTTATTATGATTTTCCGTGAATAAGAGAAAACCTTTCAGCAAGAAACGTGACGACATGATTACTTGATTCATAAAAATTTTCCATAAAAATTTCCCATCGGTACAAGAAAGACCCTTAAAATGTATAAATAGATGAACAAAAATACCATAAACTATAGTATTAACTGTTTATCATCAAACGTGTTGTATACAGGATGAATTGGACCACTAGCATGATGGCGATATTACACAAACAAATTGGGCTCACTATCGTATAAAAGTATCTTCATCCATGTGTTCTTACATAATCCATGTGCTCATTAATTTTTCCCGGGCCCAAATTTCCCATTTTTTCTTTTGTCACATACTAGGTGACTAGAATCATCATCTTTGTATCCACATTATCAACAAAACCATACCCCAACATGAAGCACGACGTCGTTTTAATATCCCTCGTTTATATAGACAAAAATAGCAGGTAGTCTCGATAACTGTGCCCCATACATAGTACTACGTGCTGTTCTCGTAGACTGCCACGTCATTTACTTACAAGACGTGTAATGATTCTCTTCAACGCGTATATAATCTAGTGTTTCGCATCGCACTGTAAGATACCATCTCATATCATCTAATGGATGTAATTGATTTATACGGTGGACGCTCATGTAGAGTATATTTATCTCAGTAAAAATAGGAAAATAAAAGTAAATAGATAATGTTATTTAATTATGATGAGGATAAGGCTTTATCCTTGTTCATTTTATTTCATTTTTTCTTTCTCATCGTGTGTGTCTATTTATCTTCATCTATACATATACATACAAAAAAAGTATATATATATACAGGAGGCTATATGAGTTTATAGTGGAGTTCACAACTATGTCGATTGCGTTTCAGAGTAATACGAGTTCAGGATTTGATCATACGATGTCGTTTAAGGCGATCTACGATTCTCCAGATTCCGGCAGGTTTTCCGGCGTTCGGAGGCTGAATTCGCCGGCGATTGCGGCGGCGGATGAGGAGGATTCGTGTAGTTCCTCTTCGATTGGGAAGAATAGTGACGTCAGCGGAGGAGGATCTTCGGACGGCGAGGTTGACTCCGGCGACAGTGAGGTTCAGAGCAGTTTCAAAGGGCCGTTGGATTGTTTGGACTCGCTTGAAGAAGTTTTGCCTATAAAGTATGTGTCTTTATGTTAAAGTTTGCATTTTTAGGGTTTTTTTGTGTTGTTAATTGATGTGATATAATAAAGTTGTTAGCTTTAATGGATTGATGCTTATGTGGTTTATATGTATATATATTGCTTAGATGAAAATGGAAAGTTATTTATTGGGTAAGTGTTAGATATGTGAAATAGATATAACAAGTTAAGAATGTGTTGGTGATTTTCAATTGTTAATTGGCGTGCGGAGTAGTGATCATTGCAACTGAAATTATGATCACCTCAAATCCTCGAAGCTTTCAAACTTGATCGCTGATAAAAGATGTTTGCGGGGAGTTGTAATGGTAGTGTCTTGTGTATGTGATGTATAAGAGAGTTAAGACTGCAAAGTTGGTCAGGCCGGTTCTTAATATGGCTTAATAGTTCCAAGTTAGTTATTGTACTAGTGAAGAAAAGGGATATAGGGATTAGATAAGAAGAATTGGCATGGGAAATTAGCAATCTTGATATATGATGGACTGTATTCGTGTATTGTGATCTTTATTGCTTTTTAAATGTATTTTTGGGACTTTATTTGGATTATTTGTACAGGCGAGTCTAGAACTGATATGTGCCTGTAACGAATGAACATAGAACTGGAAGGGTGACAAACCTGATATAGACTGATTGAGAACTCAATTTATTTAAGAAGTTTATTCTTGCTGAGAGCAAGAACAAGTTCTATCACTTCCGTACAGAATCAATTATTTTCATTGCTCACTTGCAAAGAAGAATTGCCATCAGTATTCAGTAATGATTAGAAAGTCTAGAATATGTGATTTTCATTTGAGTTTTTTTTTCTCCAAAGAGAATTGTTCGTGATCATTAATAATCCTCAACTCTTTTGTTTGAAATTATTTTAGGAGAGGTATATCAAGCTTCTATAGTGGTAAATCAAAGTCTTTTACAAGCCTAGCGGATGTTACATCTTGTTCCTCCATTAAAGACATTGTGAAGAAGGAAGATGCCTACACCAGGAAGCGTAAGAACTTGCTTGCCCACAGTAATTATTTTGACAAGAGCAGGAATCTCAATCAAGAAAACAGCAGTGGCATATCAAAGAGGCTTGCTAACTCAAGCAGAAGCTCTTTAACTCTGTCTGCTATGGTAAGCAGCTCAGAGAGCAACAATAGCAGTGAATGCCTCGGTTCAAATTCATCATCACCTAGTCCCTGTTTGCCGCCTCTGCCTCCGAATGGTAGAAGATCAAAATCACCTAATAATGGATTGACGCCATCACCTCCAACACCTGAACGTAAATTTTCTCCGTGGAGATCATTTTCTCTCTCTGATTTACAACATGCTGCTACTGCTACTACAGAATCTGCCTTGGTAATTGATAAAAGAAGTGTTGTGGAGGAGTGACACTGGCATCAGAGGCGAGTTTCTATGTGGGCTCATGAATGAAGTTTAATACTTGATAAGTGTTTATGATCTTCTGTTCTTGTGATCAATTGTTGTTCTGATGTTGCACGGTTTCTTCTGTTTTAACAGTTTTGAGGTAGAATTCTAATGGAACGGTGCTCTTTCCACTTAAGTTTTTCCTCCTTCTTTGTATAAATGTGAAATGTGGCCGAGTTACTCGAGTAGCTGAAGACTGAAGTAAAGTGTGCATAATTAGTCATTTCGTTTTTTTCCTGATTTTTTCTGTTTGGTCTGCTAAACCTGTCCGGAATTCTTACAATATCACCGTTTTTGTTCAATGAGAAACCAAAGTAGATGATTAAATGTTCATCGGACACTGGATTAGCAAACAATAAGAGCAGTCTAATGTTAATGTTAAGATAATGTTAATGTTAAGATAGATGACATTTTGCTATAGTATGAAATTAAAAAAAATACATTTTGATGTTAAAATAGATTTAACATAGATGTATATTTTGTTATAATATAAAATTAAAAAATACATTTTAATGTTAAAATAGATTTTATGTTTGTATGCATGATTTTAAAATAGAACCAAATAGTTGTTAAATAATTAAATATAAATTAAATATAGCATTTTATTAATATGAATTTTTTTTATATATTAAAATAAAAATTTGAATCCCAATACTAGTTTGATAACTAGTTTCAAATTTAGCAATTTTTTTTAACATTAACCCATTTCAATATATTTTTAGTATTTGGTGATTTACAATACAATAATTATTTAACTCTTACTCTTTATTTATAATTATCGATGATTGTGGTAAGGATGGATGTACCCGTTTCAAATATGGAACCAATGATGCATTGATGCATCCATATATAAAATCCTTTGAAATTAGTTTTTTTTGCGTTTAATACTATAATATAACAATAGAACTAAATATAATATTGTATGAACTTGCTCTCTAGCAAATCAAATACTAGATGCTAAATAGCTATTGCTATTGTTATAATATAGTATCAAATTATCCAAAAGTATTTTTGGTATTAAAATAAAAGTTGCACTTCAATACTAGTTTCAAATTTAGCCAACTTCTTTAACTTTCACCCATTTCAATATACTTTTGGTATTTGGTGATGTACAGTATAATATAAGACAGTAATGGTTTAACTTTTACTTTATATTTATAGTTATTGATGATGTGATAAAGATGGATTGCATTGTTTTGAACTTGATCTTATATTATATAATTGATATTATATTATAGAAATAATACCTAATTTAACATTGCATTGAGTTTGTTCTAATATATTTACATTGTACTCCCGAATTCAACTCGAGTTTTTTTTAGGAGAGAAGAGAAATGATTGAGAGAGAAAATTTTTAAAATTTTCTTTACAAAAACTTCTTTTCAAAAATGGGATGATTATGAGGGAAGTTTTCACACAACTTTTTAAAATATCTCCCCTCATTTTTTTCAAAATTTTATCTCCCATCCTATAAAAATTTTGAGAGTATGTTTGAGAAAATTTTTTAAACATTTTTTTTTTCAAACACAAATCTGGGGAGCAAGGAGATCTCGTACTATTCCTTTATATAAATCGCTTTAGAATTTTTTATATTTCTGTAGAATAGAAAAGATTTCTTCTTTTTAAAAAAAATATGGAAAAAGTTATTAGTGAGAGTTTTGCTACTAAACATCCAAATATGGAAATAAATTTGTTTAAAAAAAAAATTCTCTCAATCATTTTTCTCTCCCTTACAAAAACTAGAAGACTGGGAAACAAGAGAAAATTCATCTTATGTTTCGGTACAATGAAAGATTTATGAACTTATTGTATGTGTTTTTTGTTAAAAGAATTAATAATTCCTCTACAATATTTTGTATAAAAAATAATTAAACAGGTAACAATCTTTTACCTTTTCTAAAATACACATAAAATATTAAAATCACAAATATTGTGAAAAGAGTTATAAAAAAGAAATATGGCTGCAGCTTCTACGGTAGCCCATTGGGTTACTCTCTTAGAATAAAGAAAGAGAGAGGAGAACAGGCTTTCTCTTTATCGATTCAATCCTGTTGCGGAACGGCGAACTTGTTATATACGTCCCCTTTCGCCGCACTTATTTTTTAAAAATAAACTCTTAATTTTGAAAAAAGGTAAATATATATGTATTTTTTTAAAAAAATAAGTAAATAATTTTTTATTTTAAAAATAATATTTGATTTTAAAATTTTAAAATAAATATTTATTTTTTAAAAAATATAAAAAAATGTAAAAAAATGAAATAAATAACTTATTTTAAATTTAAATAACCCCAAACGATCATGTTCTATTTTTTTCTTTTTACACCCTGTACGACGGTTTTCCATGCACTCTACTCTACGTGACAAGATAAAAAGTTTTAATTGATGTGTTAATGTGAATGGACTGAACTCATTTCATTTGTTTTAACAAACAATTAAAATAAATAATTGTTTTTTGGGAAACATTTCGATACTTTAGCATTTCTCAAAAAAGAAACGAAATAAAAAAGACAAGAATAGAGCCAAAACCCAGATAATAACACTAAGTCCACCTCTCGTATATCGCCCCCGTGACACAGACTTCACCGGCCGGAATACCACTGTAAACGCTTTTAATATTTCCATTCCCTTCTCTTCTTTATCCCTTTATAATTGTCTCTATATATTTATTTTTTTATGTTTACTGTATATTTGTTTTTTTTTTGAATTTAAATTTTGGGTTCTTATATTCTTGATGGGGGTGGCTTACAAAATGGTGAAATGATTTTATTGAAATTTTTGTAGGGTGAGAGTTGTGTTTTGTTGGAAATGGAATCGGGTTCGAATGTAGAAGAAACTAAGTCATGGGATGAATTATACACGGTTGATTTAATGCCATCAGAGTTGTTTCTCAAGTTCAGGAAGGAGATTCAGGGCTTTCGTGTTGGTGTCAATATGGAGGTACTGTAGTATAAACATACATACACAAGTGTGTATTTATGGTTTGTTTTGTATTTACTTTTGTTTGGGTTGTTTAGTCTGTATGTAATAGATACTGATGTGCTGTTTTTAGTATTTGTTAGTTATGATAGATAATACTTTTGATTAAATAATGCTTAGTTGTATACGCCGTAAATCAGGATACCGGAAACGTACTTGTGTAAAGTAGGGTATGGGGAGGGTAAAATTTAGGAAGCCTTATACTTGTGGGAGTGAGGAGGATGTTTCAGTAAAGACTCGGCTTTTATGGTGCAAATTACGCGAATATAATGTATTTTATGAATCATATCAGCTACTTAAAGTGCTGTGAATTAGTTGCTGAGTTAAATGATGCTATATAGTGTTTCTATTAATTGTGAAAGAGTTTACATGAATAAAATTTGAATAATGTAACTGTAAAGGCTAAAGGGATATTTGTGCATGTGAGTAAGTAAAACTTTCTTAAGCTGTCGATGAAGGTCATGCGAAATAATTAAAAGATATGTATGGCTTGGTGCAATGGTGCTTACCTTAGTGAAAGCGTTGATTTTTTTCCGTAACTTACTGGAACCTTATAGAAACTAAAAACTTTATGTTATTTACTAGTAGTTTTTATCATATATATATCCTTTGTGATATTATAAGTTGTTTTTGCATTTTGAAACTATATCTACTCCTTTTTTCTGGTAATTATGTGAAAAGCCTCAATTTTTGCTTGTAATTTTCGACCATGATTGTGGAAGCTCTGAACTTGTATGTTTCATGTCCCTTGAGAAGATATGTTCAGAGGGGCGTCATCTGATTATTTTTGGTTGTGCATACTTACCATGTAATCACCTTTAAGACAGTGGATTGAAGGATGAGATCTCTTATTCACTGTGGTGCAACACATTACTATGATGCATAATATCGTGTTAGATTTTGGGGAATAATCATGCATTGATTTGTAATCCATTTTAAAACACAATATATTCATATTCTTACAGATAAACTACATATTTATCAAACTTGTATGACCAGTGAAGTAAATATGTAAGGTACCAAGTTCAACATATATGTTGTTTGTTACTTTGTTTATTATATCAGAACAAGCATATGGTTAAAATTGTGTATCTGTGTTTGCATGTATGCACTCACTATACAAGATGAGAATTTGGACATGATTCTTATGTGGAAATAATACATGCTTCTTTTTTCTTTTCTTTTTTGAGGTTGACCTGCTTGCTTATATTTTTGGTAAATATAATTTTAAAGCACGAGACAGTTATGTATAGCATATGACTGCTGGTTCCACCACTAATCACGATAGAATTACTTATTGCATTTTTACTTTTGGTTTATAAAAGACTGCTTGATAAAAAACATCATTAGATTTTATCAAATTTTATATTTTCTTAAATTGTCATGGTTCAGTTCTATAATGCTCCAAGTAATGAGTTTGAGTCGAAGCTCGTTTTAAAACCCTTAGCCAATGATCGACGGTGGAAATTCATGTATGCACCTTTACACCATGACGTGCGTTTGATGTCGAAGAAGATTCCAGTAACAAACTTTCTGAATCTCCAGGTCTAGTTCTCTAGTCCTCTGTGTAACTCTTTCTCTCCTCTTTCCCCTCTCGTTGTTGATCTTGGTTGGTTTTAAACTATTGCAGGTAGGCGTGGCCCACAGTTTTGGATTGAATTCGACTGGCTTGAACTGGAAGCTTAGTACTTGTTTGGGTGGAGATGGCCTATCCCGGATCCGGAATAAAACATCACTTGGTTTGTGCCCTGGTGTGGATTTACGTTTTGCATGGAAAGCAGACTATGTTCTTCCAGAATTTAATGGGCAAGTTCAATTCAGCTTTTACATTGACTATAGATGAGAATTGATAGAATACTTATTTTGATCATATAGTGTTTAGAATCACAGAAATTGCATATGCTTGGACATAGATGGTTCTTTGTTATAGATTAATTAATCATACTTGTAAACTTTCTTTTCTATCTTTCTACTGAAAAATGGCTTAAACAGGGCTGTTGGCACTGGTCAACCATTGTTCAACATGAACTCAGGAAGCTTACATGCATCGCTTGACAGAGTTGAGCTGATCTTAACCCATGCAACAGAATACAGTCCAAATAACCAGGTACCTCCTATCTACTGAATCTATAGTCATCTCTAAGATGGATAAATTAGGACCTTATAGTTGTCGTGAGTTCGTAATTGCTTTCTTTAACTAGGGTGAATTGCGTTAGAAATTCCATCTCTTTATAGGTAGTGTTATCTTTGCTAGTAAGTTCATGGTTTCATGTTTTTCATCTTTCCATATCGAAGAATTTATAGTGTTTCTTTTCCTTTTCTAGGGTCTGTTTGCTTGATTGGCCTATAGAAATGTGAAGCCCATACATAGCAGCATGTGACATTGTTTCTCATGCTATGCATAAATCCTCTGAATAATTATTTGCTAATTACTGTTTGCTTTTGTATGTTTGTCTTCCGTCCCACAGTAAGCACATACGAACTAAAGATCTCACTCTCTATATCCAAATTAATCTCTGATCAACATATAATTTGATAACCTAAGCATGGCAAAGCAGTGGATGGAAATTTTTGTACAGGATTTTCTCGGAGTTATTGCAACTATGCTAGATTTTTCTTACCCTAGAACACCATTGATAAGCAATTGTGAGCCAAAAAGTTACCATTCTTAGTTCACAAGCATTTACTCATGAAATGATATATCGGTAATCTTTTGATTCATACTTATATATATATATACATACATATATATATATATATATTGTGAGCCAAAAAGTTACCATTCTTAGTTCACAAGCATTTACTCATGAAATGATATATTGGTAATTTTTTGATTCATATATATATATATATATATATACACACACACACACTCATCAAATGTTTAAGCTTATAATGTTGCTGTGTTAGCATGATATCGGAATTGAAGTGGTAGACATTGTGACAAAATTTGTTGTTATATACTCCCTCCGTCCTATTTTACATGTCACTTTTGAAAAAATTACGTATATATTAAGAAGTTCTAACATAAAAATTATTTTCCATTTGTATCCATATTAATTACATTGATTGGAATAGTTTCGATGCATAATTTGAATGATAACTACAGTTTATTACATTAATTACTAATACTATTACCAATACTTTAGTCAAAGGGTTATTTTGGAAATTTACTTATAAAATTACATTGAAAAGTGATAATGAACATTTATTATGGGACAATTTTTTTCCTCAAAAGTGACTACTAATTTGGGACGGAGTGAGTAATGTTTTTTGAAAGAATTATTATGTTTATTAAAATGATATGTTTATAATAAACTCCACGTACACTGAATTTTTTCTTTGGCATGACCCAGGTCCCAGAAGGTGGCAAAAGTCAACAATTGGATTGCTCGGATATACAAATATCATGACAGTTTGGTGATTTCGTGTTTTGCGGGTAGGATTCTTCAATTTATTTGCAGTTCTATGTGCTGAAGAATATAGATATTAGCTGCATATGCACAGCAGACGTACAGTTAGTCATTATGTAAAATACTACGTTCATAAATGGATTTTGTAAAGATTTTTATGTTTCAGATATGAAAGAAAAAGGGTCAAATTATGTGATCTTGAAGTGTCACTAAACAAGTATATTTTGTTAGTAACAATTTCATCCTTGCATATATGAATACTTCCCCTCGTTTCAAATTCAATAAGCATCCATCTGCATATTTAAAGAAATAAAAATATTGTAAATTTAGTTCCCCAAGCAATAACATCTGAGCATCAAATTACATTAAGTTGGTATACAGTGTTAACTTGAATGCTCATTGTAACAGCATATTTTAAACAGAATAGTAATGCCAAAAATGAAGTCCCATCACAAAGTACGTATTCTTTACATTTACAAAAATATGAACGGCACCATTCAAATTTTGAAAAAGAAAAGCCCGTGAAACGAAACACTCATTAGTAGTAATAATGAAGCTTTACTCACTAAAAACAATGCAGTTTTTTCAAACCTTAAGCGAGGGATTTGCACCTTCAAGAAGAAGCCAACAATTGGGGTCCTCCAACCTAGCCGTTGTCTATATCTTTTTTAACGGTCCCTAATCCAAAATTTCCATATAAAATTCACACATTTTCACCATCCCATTGCAAGAACTAAATTTTAAGCTTTTCAAGAAATGACTTCAAGTAATAATAACCTTAGAAGTTCATGTTCCTTTCCGTACATTCTTCTCTCCGTCTTGAATTTCATTCTCTTCGTTCTGTCCGCGACATCTTTAGTTCCTACTATAGCCCTTAAAATGCCACCAACTTCGTTAGGTTTAGCCTTCCTCATGGTCTCTTCCATTTCACTTTTATCATCTTTTGTTGGTTTTTACTCTCACCTCACTCATTTTTGCTTCTTGACACATGTTTCGCTTCTCCTTGCTTCGTCCATCGGACAGTTGCTTGGTATTTTGGCATTGTTTACGAAGGAAAAATCGAGTCTTTCGATGCTAAAGTCGGATAGGGACCCGAAAGAGGCTAAATTGTTGGTAAGACTAGAATGTGGGATTTTTATGTCAATGTTTGTGATGCAGTTGGCTGTGGTAGTAATAACTTGTGCTGTGCATAGCTGTTGGGTAAGAGAGTATGAGGATATTGAGGCTGAGAAGGAAGCATTGGCTCGAAAGAGGAGCCGGAGAATTGCAAGAGTCCAAGAAGAATCTATTGCAAATGCTGCAAAAATTTCTGAGATCAAAGCTAAAGAGTTTGATGAGAAGATGAAGATTAAGTATGGTCTCTGGGTGAAAAATGATTTTGAAGGCTAAAAAATTGAAAACTGGTCACTTTTGCATTCAAATTGTGTGTTTTTATTATTGTTACTTTTTTGGTAACTATTGAGGTGACAATGGTACTTGTAATATAAAGTTTGCATAATGTGTGTGCTCTTCTTCCTTGAACAAATATCAATAATGCATCCATGGTATTTGCTGTACTCAAAAGTTGCAAATATGTCCTGATCACCTCAGTTGTAACTAATCTTAAACGACAATTAGGACCGAAAAGTGGTCACTTCTTAAAAATGAGGACTATCATGATAGCTAATTGAATTCAAAAATCTCAGCAGAGTTGTCATCTTGCCAGGTTTCTCGTTCAGACCAGTTCAGCATTACGTCCTTAAATTTAACTTAAAAGAGAAAGTCACTTTAGTTTGGATAATTTATTATAATTATATAATTTATTAAAAAATAAAATTTATGAGACCGTTTGAATTATGTGATTTAAACCCGGTTAACAGAAATGGAAATGAAATTTTGATATAAATGAGAATGAGATCCTCATATATTTTTATATTAAAATTCCATTCCCGTTAACCGGTTATCCGGTTCAAGTCTCATGATCCAAATGACAGCTTATTTGAATGATAATATTAATATCTAAATAAATTATAAAAATACATCCCATCAACTGTTTTTTTCAACTGTTTTTTTTTAAGAGATTCCTCCAATTGTTGATTTGAATTGTTGTAATCTTTACCAGCTAAAAAAGTGACATACACACAATTTAATATGCAAGGGTGTTTTGTCCGGATTTTGTAGGATCAAAAACTAAGTTCTTTAATTGTGTGTTTATTTGAAATCTGCAATTTAGTATTTAGACGGGTAGAAAAAAATAAGAAAAAGTTATTCGACGACTGAAAATAAAAAAAGGCAAGAGACAATTTTGGTGACACGGAAAATCCTAGTAAATGGATAAAAACTGTGGGTGGGGTGTACCCAACCAAGAATATCCACTAGAATGTTGATCAAGATCAATTACAAGTGTTTGGAATGAATAAAAATACATATAACTGCTACTCATCGACTATGCAGCAACTACTCGTCGGGTGTATGTATTGTGTATATATATTTGTGATAGATTTCAGCCCCCCTCTAGTTTATCTCTTCAAGAATATATTTATAGTCTGATTTGGATGCCTGCCACGATCCTATTTTCATGCTAGAAGCTGTTGATCACGTTCCTTGATTGTAGGGATCAGTTCCAAGTATTTGAATTATAGATGAAGTAGGAATCTTATCCTTTCCTTGATTTTCAGCCCGTCGAGTGTTTCAGTTTTATCTGTCGAGACTTGGTCTACTCGTCGGTTGTTACTCTCCCTTATTTTTTAGGACTTACAATGAATTACTAATATAATTAAAAATTAATATTTGTAATATTGTTTTATATAACTGATATTGCAATAATTAATAAATACTTATTAATTAAGGCAATTAATCAGCTCGTCAGATGTTGAACAATCTCCACCCGTCATGTTTGTCTATATGCTCATCCACAGAATTCTTACTCGTCAAATGTAAATCTGGACGCGTAAAAATCTGGTTATAACAAAGGGCACTTGTTTAGTCGTATGATGGTGGGAGATTGGCCAGCCGCATGCAAGTCCACAATGCATGTTTAAGTTACTGGTTTGTTACATTATTTGTATATAAAAAAACAATTTAATCAAAGATTATGCCAAGCAATTTAATCAAAGATTATATACAGCAATTAGAAGGCCTACTTTAGCTTGTGCTTTAATTATGATTTGCAGCTAGATTAACAATGTGAAGCCCAATATTCTGTCCGATAACGTGAGGATGCAAGAGTTCCGCATTCATTTCTGACACACGATACTTTAATTGATTTAAAATACGGTAGTATGGATCGCAAATTCGCAAGTTGCAACTGGCTACAATAACCGTATTTTGCAAAAAGAAAAAGATAATCATATTTTTAATGCATGTCTTTTCAACTAATCTCAGGTTTAATTATGGAAAAAATAGAAGGAAATTCAAAAGAAATAAAGGATACTTTCTCTTCTTTTCTGGCCATGTTTTCATTTTTTTTGTCCCGTAATTTTCTTTAAAAACTTAACCACATCGGGAAAGATTGAAAAGAAGAAGAAAAAATCTATTCTTTTAACTTTTTTTCAGATAAATAAATAAATTAGATTTGTAATTGTATATGCAGTTAGTTTGCAAGTGAAATTTATGTTGTGCAAGCAATGCCTCGTATAGAGAGAGAGAGAGAGAGAGAGGAAATAAATGAAAAATGGTTGAAGGCTAGTATATAGGCACGTCACGACAAGACAAGTCGACAATAGTTAAAGGGCGCAACTAGTTTCACTGCCAAAACAATGTCCTCCACTGCTTGTTTTTCTCTCCTCATCTGTTTATCCTCCCTCCATCATTATTTTGTCTCTCACAAGTCAAGACTTCCTCAGCCAGGAATGAGACAACCCCTACTTACGGAAATTGCTATCCATTGACAGCTTGCATTTTATCTCTATCCACACTCTATTATGCCTTAATATTTTTATTATAATATATACATTATATCATTTTATATTGTGCCAGGACAACCAACTACATTTTGTAAATGATCAAACTATACTTTCTTTATATTTCCTCGTCATCTTCCCTCTGTTTGAATGGTAATTCCAGAAACTACACTTTTGTTCATCACCTGGCCTGAAAGGTTCTGGAGATAACAAAACAAACATACCCGTATATTTCGCTCGTAAAGCAGGTTTTGTGGAGGGGGAGTCAAGAGAATGATTTCTACAATTACCGTAAACAGACCTGAGTTCTTAATATCATACTCTTGTCGGTTGAAGAGTAATCTGAAGAGTAATCAGAAGTTTCATAATGTTTCAGCCTCTTGGACAATGTAAGTGTCATTTGTTAACAAGATTTCCAGAAACAAATTACAATTTTAAAGTCTTAACAATACAAGCTTTTGGCCTGATCACAGGACAATGGATTCGAAGCCTTCACAGAAAGGGAATAAAGAAAATACATCATCAAACGTCCCAAGTGGCCTTGTTTCCAGTCCAGAGACAGCTAAAATGTCCAATCTTCAATTTGACAGACTGCAGCCACCGAAAGAGGTCTGTAGAGAAGATAGCAGGCTTGATTTTGGGAAGTTCACAGCGCGAGAGGCTGTTCTTGATGAAGAATATTGGGTCAGTTACAATGACAAAATATCTACATTGTCTATGAATATAAAATCTTTACCATTTAATTCCTGAAGCTTTCCCCGTTAACTTATTGCGATGTGTGTTGGTACCATGGCTTGATGTTTTGACGCCAGACTGCAGCATGGCTTCGAGCAGAAAGTCACTGGGAGGACATAACAGGTGACAGGTATGCACCAATATCTAATTTTGCTTAGTCCGATGTTCACTCTTAGTTTATTCTGATGACGCTATGTTTAAAAACTCAATGACAAACATTGAATAAGAAAAGTATATTTCTAATTCAAGGCCGGGATTTGAGTTGCCAAACATAAGCTCAATGCCCAATCAATTATCTCGAAGCATTGCATACTTGAAGGCGTTACAAGATAAGACCATTAACTCTAGTTCACTTTTATAAAACAGATACGTTGAGAACTACAAAAGAAAGTTTACAGAACAGGTATCAACATGAAGCGTCTTGTTACTGTTCTGTTATTAATATTATAATTTTTGTTTGGGTGCAATGTGTTACTTTGTATATATTACATGCAGTATTTAAGTAAACATAATGCCTGAAATCTACAAGTGTAGGAATTCAATTCAATCAAAAGGAATAGCAAATCACAGATTGGGCACAGATCCACATGCATTCTGGCGGTATAATTTTCCACTCTTTGAGTTATTTTGGCCTTGGATCTGTAACAGTGTTGCAGTGATTCTCCTTTAAAAGTGTTTATCGTTTAGTCCAACGTACTTTACAATTATAGTTCTAATGACAGTATTTTTCAAATTAATAGGTAAAGAACGAACTGAGAAATGTCATACTGAAGAATGTAGTAGGAACCTTAGATTTGAGCATGAGACGCTTGTTGCATGGAGAAACCTTTCCTGCGGTAAAATGTGTTCCAGATGATGACATTCTGGCTGTTAAATCATGTTACATAGACCTCATCACTTATTCGGTTTAACACTCTGGAGTTCTCGTCACAGGAACGGGTTAAATTTCCTCTCTTCTGCAGCATCAAGAAGGAAGGGAGCACATATGGTTACATTTCAAACTTATGTGTGGCTAAGTCTGCCCGGCGCCAGGGAATTGCAAGCAACATGCTAAGTTTTGCAATAATATCAGCCAAATATAATGGTGAGACCATGAGATGGGTATTTCGTTCATCACTGTATATTTTTCGCTTTACAAAAATATAGCGGAACTTCTCTACTGATCAAATATTCACATGACAGGTGCTGAACAAGTTTTTGTACATGTGCACAGAAATAACAAACCTGCTCAACTATTGTACCAAAAGATGGGCTTTGAGGTAGTACCATTTATCTTTGTTTTGTCCTCACGAGGATAATGTGATGAACTACTGAGCTGCTTCTAAATGTCTTTCAACAGGTGGTTGAAATTGCAAGCTCCCAGTCATCAGCTGAACAAACGTACTTGCTTTGCTTGAAAGCACAAAGCTTAGAAGAAAGATAAGTTCTTTGACAATTTGTAGGGAAGAATTCCACTTCACTATAATTTAAACAAAATTCTGCACAAAACAAGTTACTGCACCCCACAACACAAGTGATTCTATGACCTACAGCGCCAATAGAGAATGTCCAATAGATCATCAGATGGCAAAAACACAAAAACATATTATCAGGAAAATAGTTATGCCCATTTTCTATTAGCAGTTCCGGTGATATTTGCTCGGATTCATATATTAATTCAAAGCACATACTATAGAAATACATTCAAATCAAATTCAGGAAATAGTTGGCGGCGGAATTTACCTTGATAACCAACAAATAGCAAAACATAATGGGACTGACCATATTGAGAATCTTGTTGCCAAGTCTTCTGCAAATTGAAAAACTTCAGATGAAATCCATCATGGAGGGGGGATGTGAACCTGGCGATTAGAGTAAATAGTCATTATTTATATGTAACCACCGAGTTGATTGATCTGTAAAGATTTTTTCTTAAGCCAGGCTATACTAGAGCTTGAAACTGCATGCTTGTAATCAATTTTACATGCTCAAAGAAATAGATAGAAATGTCATGTCTGCACAAGTGCTTGTATACATATATTATAAACTTTATATAGCTTCAACCATGAATTAACATAAGATTTATATATTTATTACTTTTTTTAAATAATTTTGATGAACTCCACATGATTGTCTGCACCAATTGCAAACCAACAGTTATTGGCAGCTTAGATAAAAAACAAAGCAATCTAACCACATGAGAAAAATTCAAAACTGGTGGAAAAGGCAGCTTAAAACTAATTAGTTTAGTATGTAAAGTATATACTTGTATATCTTTATGTGTCATTTCATTTTAAAGGATATAATATCACATGAATCTTCTTCCAAATAACTGGAGTATCTATTCACTTATCTAGTGATACATGAGGGTACCTTTATTAATCATTAGGACTGTCCTCCGATCACATTTCACAAAACCTATGGTATTGTGTGCATAATACACAGAAACGTAGCTAGTAGGCTTGAATTCACAATGCTGGAATGCATTATATATGCCTAATCTTTTCCAGACGGTCAGATTCTTAATGCTGACGTAATTGTATAAAGTCTCTGATTTACTTCAACTGAACTCAGGGCAGGGATCCTTTTTGGCTGCCTTTCGTCCATCAATTTCCTCATTCTTGCAACATCCTCCCACCTTCCAGCTTCAGCATATATATTTACCATGAGGGCGTACGAACTAATAGAATGAGGGTTTAACTTATACAATCTATCTGCCACATGTTCTGCCAGCTCAAGGTTCCCATGTATTCTACAAGCCCCAAGCAAGGCTCCCCAAACACCTGCATCTGCATTTGACATATTATTGATGAATTCATAAGCTTCACGCAACTCACCAGCTCGACCAAGAAGATCAACCATACAGGCACATTGCTCTATGCCGGGAACTATTAAGTAATCCCTGGTCATGCTTTCGAAATGCTTCCTCCCTTCTTCTACAAAACCTGAATGCCTGCAAGCAGTCAGCACGGCTGTAAAAGTATAGATATTTGGTTTGATACCTTCGTCTTTCATTTTTGAGAAAAGCAAAACAGCATCCTCTCCGTATCCATGAGATGCACATGCCCCGATTATTGAAGTCCATGACACAACACTTCTATAATTTAACTTGTCAAAAACATCTCTAGCCAAATTTATGTTTCCACACTTTGCATACATATCAATAAGTGCACTTGTGATTGAAACATTAGTTTCCAAACCTTTGCACCTGACTAGTTCATGTACCCATTTTCCAGTATCAAGAGCTCCAATACTAGAACAGGCTGAAATTACACTGACCAGTGTGATATAATCATATTCTACACCCTCTGTCTGCATCCTACGAAAGAGCATAATGGCATCTGCACCAGCTTTATTTTGTTCGTACGCAGCAATAATTGCATTCCATGAGACCACACTCCAAACATCCATCCGATCAAACAAAGATCTCGCAATATCAACATGGCCACATTTACCATACAAAGCAATCAACGTGTTAACCAGCGAAATATCAGAGATGAATCCCAATTTAAAACTATAAGCATGAATCAGCTTTCCCAAATTTAAAAACTCCATACTGGCACAAGCAGGAAGAACACTCACTAATGTAACAGCATTTGGTTGAACCCCAAAAGCCATCATATCTCTAAAAGCAATCAAACCCTTCTCAAACAATCCATTTTGAACATACCCCGCAATCAACGAAGTCCACGATACAATATTCTTTACAACCATTTCACTAAAAACAAGTTCCGAATTCAAAGTCTCCCCGCTCTGCGAATACATAGTAACCAAAGAACATTGTACAAACACATCCAAATAAACCCCATTCTTCAAAACATTGCAATGCACTTGCCTTCCTTCCCAAAAAGCAGAGTTTACAGCACAAGCCCGAACCACAGACGGGAAAGTATAATCATCAAGCAATAATCCTGAATGATGCATGTTTCTATACAAAAGTATAGCTTCTTGACAAGGACCCTTATCAGCATATCCCCTGATCAATACGTTCCAATGAAACACATTTCTCTCAGACATCTTATCAAACAGGTTACGAGCATAGACCATTGTGGGAGAAAAAGAACATGCAAGAGTTATGATTTTAGTTGACAAGGTGAGATTGTTAAAAGACCCATCTTTGAGAATCAAAGCATGAACCCGTTTGAGTTGTTGAATATTAAAACATGAATTTAAAAGGTAAAGAAAATGGAGGGAAGTGTAGTTGGAAAAGCGCGTAGATTTGGAGGGTACAATATTTGTAAAGAGGGTGAAAAATGAGTTGTGGGCAAGCATGAATCGATTAGTCGATTATCCACTTACATTTTATGTTGCGCAGAACGAGGAGTGGACGGCATGTTATAAACACACAATAATATTATTTATTCTCAAGCATCAAAATTAAAGGAATTTAACAAATGAAAAATAAATTATTTAAATTTCATTACAATTCATCATCTCCAGGTTTTCTAAAAACGGGGGAAGAAAAAAATTAAATTATTTCATGTTCATTTTTTAAACTGTAATAATTCCCGTATAAATTCTACTACTCTCCCCCTCGCAGACAAGTCTTTAAATTCTCTCTACAAGTACAAGCCCCACCATTAATGTCAAAACCCCAACTCCATCATTTTTGAATTCACCACCTACACATCTTCCCATTAATACACACAACCAATTAATTATACACACAAGCACATACTGTATATACAACATGGGTCATCCTAATCACCATCAATCCAGTGCCTCCACCGATGGCGCCATATCTCAACGAGTCAATAGTCCTCGATTCTCCGGTCCAATGACTCGCCGTGCTCAATCTTTTAAACGCAACACCACCACCAACAATACTTCTTCCCAAAACAACACTACCCAGTGCGAGATTGAGCTCCCACTCAACTCACCCAGATCTGAACTCGCTGTTAACTCAGTTTCTGCTGATGGGTTTGATACAATTGTTGAAAAGAAGCAACCCCATCATCCCAATTTGACTCAGAGAGTTCACACGAAGAAGCATGATGAGTCAGTTAGTGTTGATTTGATTTTGGGCGGGAAGAAGAAACTAGGGCAATGGATGTTCTTTTTGTTTTGTGGGGTGTGTTTGTTTTTGGGTGTTTTCAAGATTTGTGCTAATGGTTGGTTTGGATCTGTTATTCAAAGAGTTGGATCTGATCAGGTAAATTCTCTTCGAAAATTTCGATCTTTATTAAGTAATATAACAATTTTTAGCTTTTCTAGTCGTATTGTTTTTTCCTGTTAAACAATGGAAGAGATTTAAATATATTGTTTAGGTGTAGAGTAGTCAATGTTAAGCTTGCAGATAATGGCAAGTAATTTAACTGTTCTTTTTAGTTGCTCTATATATATTATATCAGTATCACCGTGATCTATGCAAAAATGTAGTGCTTTGAATTCTTAGAGTGGGGTTGTTGGGATATAGATATAGCATTACTCTTTTGCAGTAAATAGTAGTAGATAACTTTTTTGAAGGATGAATGCTTGATTAGGAAGTGGGGTTCTTGGGATGTATAATGGCATTTATTAATTTACCATTTTTGGAAGAAAGAACATACACAATGGTTATTCTTAAGTCTTATTTTTCTAAAGAAGTGCTGCTTTTCTATAATGTTATGTGGTTGGCTTTATAAGCAAATTACATGCATGTAGTATATGAGAAAGATTTCTTCTCTCTTAACATTATATTTTTGTTTCCAAGTAGGATTCATTTTACTCCATGGACACTGGTATGAATAGAATGGATAAACAATTCCATATTAACGGTTTAAAGGAGCAAGGGAATGAAGCTGGAAGTGAAGGCTTGGATGTTGAACGAACTCTGAAGACGGTAGCATCAGGTTTTGTTGGTACCAACGGCAGCATGGCTCATGTAAGTGTCAAATGTCTTGCATGTATTATTTATCTCTCTCTATACATTTGTTTTTGTGCGTGTGTGCAAGGAGGAAGAAACTTGTCTCCTGACTGATGCATTTCATGATTATTTGAATAGCATTCAGTTATCTGGTTGAAACCCAATAGTGATAACTTCACTCAGTGCATTGAGCGGCCAAAAAGTCATCAACGTAAGTGTGTGCAATTATTATGTGTACATGTCTTTATGTGACCCAGTTTTTTAACACCTCTTGTCCTCACAGAGCTAGATGCAAATACCAATGGATTCCTTCTCATTAATGCGAATGGTGGCTTGAATCAGATGAGATTTGGGGTCTGGTTCTCCTATCTTTTTAAATGAGTTTCCAGGCTTTTATTGAGGTGATCTAATTAAATATTGGTTATTGTCTAATAAACTGAATTCTAGAGTGCAGATTTGTGATATGGTTGCTGTTGCGAAGATTATAAAGGCAACACTTGTCCTTCCTTCTCTCGATCACACTTCGTATTGGGCTGATGAAAGGTAATTTCTTTACTCCTGTTAATTTCTTTGATAAGTGGAAGTCTTATCGCGTTGACAATAGTGCCTCAGTGTGATTTAGTGAACAGTTTCAGTATGATTAAGTGAACACCTGTAGTAATCTCGTCATGTCTCTCTAGAATTATATGCTCTACTGCTGCCTACTGGATAACGCTATCCACCAGTGATAAGGATATTTTGTGAATAATTTGCATCTGGAATATTTATCAAATTGGGAATGAATAATTTTTCTGCTGGTGTTTGAGACTCATTATGTATAACAACTGCATTAAAAAGGATAGGTTGCATATCTGCCTCAAATTATGTTGGTATAAACTAACCTTATAACTTATAAGCAGTAGTAGGAAGACCAGAGAGGGATGGCCCAGATTTAGGAAAACGAGTTGACGAAATGTCAGACCAGGCATTTATATTGATATAGTAGGTCCACGCGAGCGTAGTTGTGAGAAGCTCTTTTAAGAGCTTGCATAAGCCCAAGACCCATCAAAGCACTCGTGGGTTTGCATTTCGGCATAGTAACTCCCAACCACTTTCAGGAGGTGCCTCTTGTGCGCTAATAATTAGGAAGGGGAAGCACCTCTTAGTTGCTAACAAGTAGGTTTGCACTTTGGCTTGGAAATCCCAACCACTTACAAGAACTGCCTCTTAACCTTTATTACAAGGGGTTTAGCCAGAGCTCTTACTTTTTTTGGATTGTGCCTTTAATTTAATCAACAAAAGTTAAAGCGTATTAGCTATGCGAGAGATTTTAACAGTTTTTAGGAAGATGTTTGAAGAATGAAAACAATTAATCTGATTAGTTTTAAAATTTTTTATTATTTTAAAGGAGACAATTCATGTATTGTTGACTACACTACTACAGGCTACTTGGACTTGTTTGTCTCAAACAATGTTATTTTCTTTTGAACCGTGTTAATATCTATCATATATTTAAATTTGTTTTCTGTAGTGTGCTGCTTTTTAATGAGGTGATTTACTGTTATTGATTAATCTAGAACATAGCCTTTAATTTCTGGAATTGTAGAAGTGAAGACAACGTTTTTATTATTTGATGAGCATTTTGTATTTCATAAAAATTGTGGGCAACATAATTCTTTGGCAAAGGCCACATTATCCAACTTTCAGGCATAAGGTTTCCATTCTTGAAAATTTACTCATTTCCAAACCCAATAAAGAGACAGAATTCGAGGTTTCTTCTTCAGGGCAATACTATTATTCATACTCTGGGAAGTCCCTTCTGCTTTATTGCGCTTTTTAATGAATAAATATTTTGAATTATGGTATGAAAAGATATTTAATGAACAAACACAATTTAATGTCATTCGTATTAGAGCTTCATTTATTACTATGTGTCAAGTTTTGTATTGTCAACTACAACATACTAGTCTTAGACAATGTTATTTCTTCATAATATTGTTATAATCTGTTATTTAGTCATTGCATATTAATATAAATACACACAAACATGTGTTGAACTTTTTAAAATATATTGCACTTTGAGACCCCTTGTGTTTTTCGCGTTTAACAGTTATTCCCAAGTACTTGAACTTCAAGCGGTATCTAACAAACCTATTTAAACAAGAATATAGAAGTCGATATAAAATAACATAATTTCTAAATGCAGTGAAGATTTGCTTTGTGCAGTAATAATGAGTTACTCAAATACCCTTCCTTTATTTTATGTGCCGTATTAATATGCTCCATTGAACTTCTCACCTAATTAATGTCATAATATTATGCATTAAGATTTACGAGTATGACATATCTCACAAGACACTTTGAATTGTCTCATGATTATTATTAAATAAACAAATTATTTTTTAAAACTTTTAATTTAACAAATTAGTTAAAAAATAGAGTATTATAGTTATTAGAGTACTATTAATTTTTTCACAAAAATTGCAAATATCTTTTTATCCTGGATTTTTTAATTAAAATTTATAAAAAAATTGCAAAAAAGAAATTATAAGTAATTATTATATAAAAATATTAACAAAGTTGATTAATTTTTAAGCTATAAATTCACCGATTTTTATATGATTGTAATTTGTAATTTAATCGAAAATCTTGATCTTCAAGTTTACAACTTTTCAAATTTAAACTGAACTATTTTTATTTTAAGTTTAATATGCCAAACTTATAATATTGATTTTTTTATCTTCTTTGTAGTTTTTTATTTTTAACTTTGTTAAAAATATATACATATATCTTAAAATCTACTTTTTTTACAAAATTTAATTATTAAAAATATGTTTTAATGGGCCTAACCTATATTAAGTAAAACACATATTAATTTAAACATATTATAACTAAAATATTTATAATAAAACATATATAAAAAGTATAAAATAATAAAATAATAGATGTTAAAAGTAACGTGCATAACATTTCTTTTTAAATAATATTTAAATATAATATTGAAATTAAATATTTTACATAATATTGATTCTTTTTTTAAATTAACAATTTTATACATAATATTTAAATATTGTAAGTGTTAGAATAAAATATAGTAAATTAATTAATTTATTGAATATAAAATAATAAAATAAAAATATAACAATTCTTAATAAAATTATAAATATAACGTTATTATAATTCTATTCAACAAAAATCGAATGCAAGTTCTTAAATTTTTTGGCATGCAGGTTCATTTTTGGGATGATGAATGCATGACCAATCATGTATCCATCAGATACAAAATACTCCATGTAATTACTTTAGTCAAGTCAATTAGTCTAAGTTTGTTTAACAAATTTTTTAACACTTAATACATATTTAATACTTATAAGGGTTTAATAGTAATTACTGCATAAAGCAATTTTTTACTGCATTTAGCACCACCCTAAAATAACTGGTATACAGCACAGACTAGGTGGCTACATTTGGTGGCTTGCTGGGTTGCTTATAGAATTTATAAACAGGGTTGCCACTGTTTGTGTATAAACAATGTGTCTAGCCCTATAGGAACTCTTACCATCAAGATTTCCATTCTTGTGCTCATAGTAGTGAAATTAAACATCATGGTTTCCATTCTTGTGCACGGGCCCAGTACAATGTTTAACGTGCATGAAATTCTGATATAAGCTTACGGTTTTTTATTGACCTCTTCCCAAGAGCTAATTATGCTGTGCATCTATCTACAGTGGCTTTAAAGATCTGTTTGATTGGAAATACTTCATCAAGACTCTGAGAGATGACGTCCATATAGTTGAGACATTACCACCTGTATATGCTGGATTAGAACCTTTCTCAAAGACACCGATATCCTGGTCTAAGGTGAATAATTCTCAACAATCAACTCTATGATCGATCTTGCCTTTGTTATGATGTTCTCCCCCTGTTTTCTTTAAATTACACATACTTATTTGCTAAATGTTGTATTACCATTTACTACTCAGAGGATAGTGGGAATGTTATGAGTATTTCTTGTGGTTGATTTTGTAACTTGGGGTGCACACTAAATATATTATTCCATGTTTATGAGTATGTCAAAGCCATTATTTCAACTAGCTATCTAATGCCTTTTTTAAAAAAAAATAGAGATCTTGGTTAGCTAATTGACTTGTTTACTTTTTGTAGGCTAGTTATTATAAGATGGAGGTCGCACCACTTCTGAGGCAGCACAAAGTGATATATTTCACCCACACTGATTCTCGAATTGCAAATAATGGTCTACCTAACTCAATCCAAAAGTTACGATGCCGTGTGAATTATAGAGCATTAAAATATTCAGCGCCAATTGAAGATCTCGGAAAAGTCTTGGTTTCAAGAATGAGACTGAATGGAAGCCCGTATCTTGCTTTGCATTTAAGGTAGCTCTTGCATTCCTTTTTTTGTTTTGCTTGTTGCTTAAACTCTAGATCAATGCTTGTCTCCAGTTTCTTGTCCACTGGTTGAGGCGCTTTTAGTGGTGGTTTGTTGGTGATTCTTTTGTTAATTATTATGTCAAATGTTCACACTGTAAGAAAATATGTTCAGAAAAATCAGCTAATTTAAACTAAATGGAGTAGTATGTTATATACATGCAAATGTCTTTTGTGAAACAATGTAGATAACAGCTAGAGATAGTTACTTTAATCATTTACACAGATGAATACCCTGATAAATTTATAACACACAATAAAGTAATTTGAATAGTTGATATAGCTATGTAGAATGAAATTTTCCACGTTTCATCCTTGTAGGTATGAGAAGGATATGCTTGCATTTACAGGCTGCAGTCACAGTTTGACAGCAGAAGAAGATGATGAACTTCGTAGGATGCGGTATGAGGTCAGTCACTGGAAAGAAAAAGAGATCGATGCATCCGAGAGAAGGATGCTTGGTGGCTGCCCCTTAACACCTAGAGAGACATCCCTTTTACTTCAAGGATTGGGCTTTCCATCCAGCACTAGGATTTACTTAGTAGCTGGTGAAGCTTTTGGAAACGGAAGCATGCAACATCTTCTGGAAGATTACCCAAACATTTTCTCTCATTCAACTCTATCTACAGAAGATGAACTGAGACCTTTTAGGAATCACCAGAACATGCTGGCTGGTTTGGACTATGTTGTTGCCCTGCAGAGTGATGTTTTTGTTTACACCTATGATGGTAATATGGCAAAGGCAGTTCAAGGGCATCGACGATTTGAGGACTTTAAAAAGACTATAAATCCAGACAGGTAATTTCGAGCTAGTTTATCGTAATTTAAATCAATATTTGGTGATTTGGTCTGCCTTCCATTTTTGGGATATAAATATTATGGAATAGCTGCTCATAGCTTTATTCAACCTATTTTAAGTCATATAAACAGGTTACGTTTCCTTGCAGAATGAATTTTGTGAAAATTGTTGATGACTTTGATCAAGGAAAAATTTCCTGGAAAAAGTTCTCTTCCAAAGTAAAAAAGCTTCACAAGGACCGAATGGGAGCGCCTTATATGAGGGAACCTGGTGAATTTCCTAAGCTTGAAGAGAGCTTTTATGCAAACCCCATGCCTGGATGTCTTTGTGAGAAAAACAAATGAAGGGCCAACTGTCACCAGCTTCAATTTCACCAAACCTGACGTTAATTGGCTTGAGGATTGAATAGTTCTCAAGCACTGGGCTAATGACAGAACTCTAGCTTTTCAACTTAGTAGAAAATTCAATTGGCGGGACTCGGGAGAATGGCGGGACTCGGGAGAATATACAAACATTTTACTGAAAAGTTGGAGCATTAGCATGGAGATATGCTGGGGTGGCCTCAGAAGTCTGAGAGGCGTATCCCCAAGTTTCACACATTAGGAAACTTAATGATATTGATATCATAATTTATTACTTGTTGGTATGCACTATGAAGTACCAACTATACATACAAATTACACAAGTATACAAGTGTACACGGATTATTGAAATGTCATCAATACAGGGAAAAAAATTGTTGCTTTAGACGACCACTTGCCCGCCTTAATTTCGGATGCTTATTACTTGATGCAATTATGCAGTGTCAAAAAATTAAGCTGCAGGCATAGTGCTATAGTGGTAATCAATAAATTGCGTAAAAGTGTAGTGATGCTTATACAGTTATATATAGACAGTTTTTTTTCTTTTCTAGGTCATTAGCAATAAGCCACCTTTTCCATCATTCTTTCCATCTTTGTTATTTCTATTAAAGATTAACATATCGGAGCTGTCTATGATATCTGGATTCAAAGGATACATTATCATTCCCTGAAAAGGAAAATGAGCACACACAAGCAATATATCATGTTCACCTACTATAAAAGAACAAATAAACTGAACAAATTCACAATGAACTACTGGTTTCACAGCATGATGGTTCATCTCCTATGCAAGGTCATTACATTTTATCTTCAATACTACAGAATCCCGTCAGAAGACTTACAAGGAGGCACTACAGCTGCAGAATGGATTCAACAAGCTCGTACAGAGGTGCAAGCTCCCCCTTGTCAATCAAGCGAAATTCCTGCAGTGACATAATGATAGATAACCGACTTTTCCTACTACATTTATTGAATGGCTATGGCCATAAGAAAGAATGTGTATACAAATGGTAATTATGTGTGAAATTTTTCCCGAGACGACTCCTTTCAATAAAAAATATAATAATTCCAGATGCACAGTTTGTTTAAAAAGGAGAAACAGAGGTATCTACTGCTTTTTTTTTTGTTTATGAAGTGGAATTTGAAGTTCTTATTCTATACAAAAATTTGAACCGACAAAACTTGGACGTGTAATACTACCAAATTTAGGATGAAGATATCAGGCAACAATTTTCATGGACAGCTGGTCTCCAGACTCCAGCCACATACATTCCCTCACAGTCATACTCATACGCGATATAGACATATGAGCAGCAAGTTTAAGTGTTGGGAAACCACTCCCATGTGAGCATTTCCCTCACTGTTTCATGTCTAGCAACATTTATTTAATGTTTATTCAGGGGTAGCTATGAGATTAAGGTAGCAGTGTGATATGTGAGATGGATAAGTTATTTTAGACTTTACATATGACATTATGTAGGATGTAATAAAAATTCTATTCCTGTACAATATAATATAATGCAAATATTGCTTATAAAATGGAACAGTGAACATGGAGACTCCCCCTCTCTCTCAGTCTCTCAACCCAAATTTACTATCTCTATATTTCTTACATATCCCTCTCTTTTTTTATTATCTCTCTTAGCGGTTATGGTATGGGTGGATAAAGACGAGTGGTGTTGAATTAAAGAAATGAAAGTTGGACAACAGACTTAATTTCACAACTTATGGACAGATGAACAACAATTTTTTTCACAAGTGAAGTCTTTAAGTTCAATTGAAAACCACATGTGTATTACTTAACTAATATACAGGCCATTCAAAAAAAATTAATTATGCGTTTAAAAGGTTACCAGGAAAGGAAGAAATACTGTTGAGACTCGGGACTAGAAACATCACAAGAACCAAGTAATTACCCATGTGAAGAGAACAAAATGCTTGAAACATGTGTTTAGATGAGCTTCTTCCTTCAGGCTTATAATCTTCTGGAAATGTGAATGATAAATGTGAGCATACACACGAAACAACCGCTTGACTATTGTCTTTACAACATCCACAAAATTGGGTGGAAATGGTGTGCCTGCAGCAGAATTCAGACATGTTAAATAATATGTTTCTTTGATCATTTTATATACATCCAATGGCAAAAAAGAAATTAAAATTAAAATTGGCTCACCCAATTTCTGAGGAAAAATTGATTCGTCATCCAGCTGAGTTTCAATCCAGTCCATTAAATACTCTACATATTTAGGAGCAGATACCTCTATAGGTTTCTTTATAGTAACTCCATCAGCCCATCTGTACTCGTATCTGTTAAGAAATACCGGTAAGTCAAATCAGGGCATATGAATACATCATCAGAAGACGGAAAAAGTGGTAAATTGCAACTAATGACTGAGAACTAGATGTCAAATTCTCCAAAAAAAAACCCAAAAATTTATAATATAGTAAAGTATCAGAAGTTACTTATGCAGATAGGGTTTTATATCAAACTGCCCACCCATCTCACAAAAAAAGATCAAATCACTACCCGATCTCCACATCGACTCATTTAAAACACTAAACTGTCAAAATATATCACTCCGTTAAAAACTTAACGGTCAACGTGAATTGACCGTTAGTATGCTGACCGGACCTGCTAGGTGGGAAAATAAAAAACTAAATATATAACACAACATCAATTAAACAAATTAAAATATAATAAAAAGTAAATATATGGCAAAATAGAACCCACGTCTGTATCTATACTAGTATATCATATTCGTGGGTTGGACTGCAGCATAGCTTATAGCTTAGAAGAATGTCAAATGGGTAGTTCGATCTTAGAAGAATGAATACATGTGTTTAGCTTTGTAATGGTGTATGTAAGTAAACTTTTCTTTATTCTTAAACTTTAAGGTAAATTAGCATCATCATTACAAGAACCACGGTCTTGGCGTTTGTTCAATTTCAGTAACCCTACAACTTCACATATACAGAGAACAGTAGTTGATGAAACGAAACTTTGCTGATGCTTAAAATAATTGTAAAGGCTTTTTATTTCATCAGTCAACTGCGTGGGTATATTGCAGGATTCATGTATGATGCAACAACTGGTAGACGGCTAAAACCATGTTTTAAACCAACATGATCACTTTAAGCTGTATAAACATGCTGTATCAACGGGTGAATAATTATGCTGATATAAAATAACATAAGATCAGTTTGTCCAAAACTAATCACTGATACTAGCGTCACACTCAAAGAAAACTGCAGCAGACATGTAAGAGTGTATAAAAATATTATATTAATTCTCCACAAAATGATCGTATCTAAGAATATGAATTATACTACTAATTTGAGAGCATTCCTTCATGAAAAAAGGAAATCTTGAAATCTTGAAAAGTATATATATCCACTGGCTGGCATCATCATATATGAACCCATTTTCCTTCGTGTGAAGCGGAGATATTTGTTCAGACTACCTTGAGTAATCAAAGCGAGAATACGAAGAGAGCTTGAAAAATCCAACTTTGGTTTCAATCGCAATCAATCGATCACAAGTGGAAGTTGTAATCGATCCAAATAATGAGTTTTCCCCTAATTTTGAAGTAGCAAAGTGACGAACAGTTTGCCCAATAATGCATGTATTTTTGCCATATATTTACTTTTTGTTATTTTTTAATTTGTTTAATTGATGATGTGTTATTTATTTAGTTTTTTTTGCTTTTTCCACCTAATAGGTCCAGTCAGCATACTAACGGTCAATCCATGTTGACCATTAACTTTTTAACGGAGTGATATATTTTGGTAGTTTAGTGTTTTAAATGAGTCGTTGTAGAGATTGGGTAGTGACTTGATCTTTTTCTGGGAGATGGATGGGCAGTTTGATATAAAACCCTATGCAGATATGGTTCTAAAGAAAATCGAGCAGATATATCTAAAACTAAATTAGTCACATAAGGGTAAAAAAAAATGAAGGAAACTAACTCAAGCATTTCAGAGCCCGAGCCAAACAGTCAAATTTCCAAACTTCAAGTCATGTTAATACTTAATATTAAGCCAATATTTGTTCAAGTTTACGTCTTAAAACAGTTTTTACCGAGCCTTGTCGTTTTCAACAATTAATCAACCATATATTCAACAAAAGATACCCAATGGCTATGCAAGTCTCTCCTCTCTCCCTGTCAGAGGTTGTGCTAGAAGCCTAGAACAGAGGAGCCAAAAAGCCTTACGATGAAAATTTTCTCTAATTGTTATGATGTTTCAAATAGTACCATTTCCCATTAACACACATGCAGAATTTCATTGCATTGATAGTATCAGGACTGAGAAGTTCTGAAAGGATCTAGAAACTTACTTTGCTCCTGCTGTCATTGTTGGACAGGTTGATGCAGTGCAGAATTCCGTAAGAGTGCCATATAGAATGTTCACCTGATTAAAGAAGTCTACCGCTGTAGGGAAAAAGAACACCATATCACAACAAAATCCAATTTTCATAGATATTGACATGTTGTAAATTTTGTCATCCACATGCCACTAACACACTGTATATCCAATACTGATGTCATATGATCTCATGTCCAAATGGTAAGTTCCACAACTGACACATTTAGATAATATATAAACCCTCTGTTGTTTGGAAAGGATGGGGACTATATTGGTCAAAGAACATGAACTTAATGGCTCTTCATAAAACTGCCTCTTTGGAGAGCAGAGGTCATATAACTTATAACTAGTAAAACCAAACAAATAAATAAGTAGACTCCAGCAATTTCTAACATTTTACATAGCCATCCTACAAGTGATCATGAAAGATATGCTAGTTTGCAATACTTACAGGAACATCTAGAATTTATATGCACCTATCCTGACGGATGATATATGATGGTGCTGTTGTAGTGCAGCCGTACCCTAATTTCTCTTATCATATGGTGAAAAGATAGTCAGAGATTTAACTAAAACAGTTGTATTGACTTTGCATCTTTGAGAGCATTAATGATTTCGTGGGAGGTGGTGCAGGAAAGGAACTTTCACAATGTGGGGAGTTAAAATATAATAAGTTACAAGTTTACAAAGTTGCTCCTCTCATTTTTGTCACCATTGTCGGAACCCTTGTGTAAATACACTTAAATTAACACTCCATATTGACGTGTCATACTAAGTACAAGCGGATATGATAAGGTGTGATGTGGCAGTGACATTAAAATTAAAAACAACGGATGTAAATTGGTAGCTCAAACGACAAAAAATTGGGTTGGGAAAAAATAAGAAGAAAATGCTAGCAAGAAGAAGTTAAGCATTGTGAATCAATATATTAAAAACAAGGCCAGGATTGTGAAATAAACTACCCTCGTTACAGAATCTTAACGATTGCGGATCGACAAGACATGCAGATTATTGTTTTCATCAAAGTATTGGAATCTTACTGGCATGCTGGAAAAAACATTTAAATGACGACTTCACAATTTAACGTACTAACATGAGATTTCCATAATCGAAGTATAGATACTTACTATTTACTGCCAGCCATTCGTTAAGATCTTCTCCAGGAGGGAGACGAACAGCTTCCTTCAAGTTGCCACTACCCAAGGTAGCATCAATATGTTTCTGAAGTTGTGCACCCTGTGAAACAGATAGCAATTAGCACCACAATAGATAATTACTAGAGAATCGACTCCTAACAATAAAATGATCTAAGTAACACTCACTTTAATCCCAGATGGAGCACTCTTTTTGGGCCGGAACGTCTTTTGGTTTCTGCCCATGTACCATTGGGAAAATCAGCAATGTTGAAGATAGATAACTATTTACCAAGAGGCATTTGATAAATTACAGATGATAAATTAAAACAACATACGTCTATAGTATTTTTATGTCGGGAACATGAACACACAGTAAAGAACAATGATTTAATGTACACCTAAGCAGCTCTCATGTCTGATTTCACATTTGAACATAAAAGTCAGTCCCACACATTTTAGATTGAGACAGCCAGCTTTGGGATTTTCCATGAAAGTGCAATCATGAAGCATTGTCATATTATCTGAATAATTAAATGCTGGTGTTATGACAAGATTTATCTACCTGTTTCTGAAAACTTATTCATGATAATACTCCGTCTAGATTTTATTTTATTTATGGAAGTTTTCTCTATTTTTTCACAACATGTGAGGCTGATGTCAGCTGACAGATCAAGCAACATGTGTCATTTATCAAATTCAACTCTGAGGTAAGACACCTGAAACAAACTTCTGTAGAAATACCCTTTGACTACAAAATTTAGTTATTTTCTTGAAACAGTTTGTCCTTTATTCATTTGGGAGTTCGAGTAACTACATATTCCTAAAATGGAAAGACTTGATATATATTGCCTCTGTCTTTTTGGCTAATGATATAATAACATTCTGAAACAAGTAAAATATTGAATCTTTAGTATAATCTATGCCTACTTAAAAGTATCAGATTGTAAAATAAATGGATACAATATTTTTAGTAACCATCCCATTCTGATGTGTGCATTGTATTATGCTGATGTGCTCTTTTGATCATTGCTGTCGTGCAGTGATCAAAAGAGCACGGACATGCAAAAGAACATCTACAATTCGATAGTAAATCATCGGTTTCACCAGATTCAAATATTGATGTCACATTAAAATATTCATTGTGTTCAAATATAGACTTAACATGTAATAAAGTTGTTGAACCAGCAATCTAATATACAGTCTATATATTCATCAGCCAACAAAACACCTTTGATGTTAAACATACAATCTACAAAATAACATAGTAAAGTACTATACATCTGATACTCCCCTTATTACTGCTTGTCTGCCATGAAAAGAAAGAAGTAAATTTTATCATCAATTATGCTAATTCATCCTACGCCGTAAAATCTAACTAAAAGATATTTTAATCTTTTCCCAAGAGGTTACTAATGTTCATTTATGGAATAATATGTTTTTCACTGCAACCTAATTTACATGTCATAAACAAACAACATCACACAAAGATATGACTTTAAGTATCAGTTGTATCACCATCAGTATCACTCACACCAGCTAAAAATGTAATCTTGATTTCTCGAAAGTAAAATTTTCAAACTAACATTTCAGAATCATCCAAAATTACAACAAATTAAGCACTACAAAAAAATCCCATCAAAATAATAACTTTGGGATAAATTTAAAATACATGCATACATAAAAAAAAAAATCTATAATCATGACATAGAAAGAAAAAAAGTATGATCATAAGAAAAGAAGACCTGCTGCCAAGGCCAAAGAGACTCATGATTATGAAATCTGGTTCCTTGAGACTAAGAAATGAATTATGTATCTGTCTTTCTCTAGGAAATAATGAAGGGGTTTATATGTTGTGGAATATATATAGTGGGGGCTATAATTATATACAGAGAGAGAGAGAGAGATGACAGATTGGCAATAGTGGGGGAGAGGGTCAAGGGAAGACTGTGTGTAGAAAAAAGCCACAACCAGCCAAGTCTTCCTCTTCTTTCTTTGCCATTGCCAGCTTACCTGCCTCTTTCTCGTCCCAAGTCTTCTTTTTATTTTATATATATACACACACGTATGCATTTGTGTGTATTTGCCGTAAAAATGTGTTACTGTAGAAATGTATTTTTAATGTCTCAAAACTTGGCTTCCGTGAAATCTTAATTTGGTATCTGAAATTATTGAGAAATAATTAAAACTAATTAAAGAAGTCGTTAGTTTCATAAATTGTTAGTATTATTAATCGTAAATAAATTAATTAAAAATACTTTACTTTTAAACTGGGCTATTGTTATAGCATCTCTTTCTAAATTTAAACATTTTTTAACTTTAATAATCCATATGCATAGGGATATTTTTAGAGTAGTCATGTTATTAATCTGCAATAAAATTTATATTAATAAAATTTGAACCGATTGATCGGTTCCGATTATAGGTTAAAACCGAACCGAACCAATAATTAAAATAAATAAATTTATTATATATAATTTATATATATATGGGGTAAAAGGTATCTACCGTTATCTTTAGAAAATTTCCTAAAATTAGTTATATAAAACTACATCATTTAGACTGCATCAGGAAAATCTAAAATTAATTTTGAGTTATAGTTGTATACAAGAGTTGTCTCTCTTATAAATGAAGCAATATAAATTACAATACATATTCATGATTTATTGTTTAAAATAAACTATTCTGTTGAAAATCCCCTATTAGTATATACAATGCTGATTGACTTCACAATTAAAAATGCGATAGTTTAATAGAGTTGCATATTTGAATATTTGTATGAGAATACATGATTCTGATGATATAAAATTTATATAAATTCATTAAAATTTCTTACATGTTACAATAAGTTTAACTTGTTACAATTTCTTATCTTTTTTTGTAGTGTTATTATGCGGAATGTGATTCAAATATTTGAATGTAAATATATAATAAATTAAATTATATACTTTTAAATTTTTCTTTATCTTGTTTTTAACCGAAATTGAACCGTTAAAAACCGAACCGGTCTTTTTAAAACCGAAATCGATGGTTCGGTTGCGGTTGCGGTTTTTAATTTTTAAAATCAAAAGTATGTGGTTCCGGTTTCGGTTTTAACCAAAAACCGAGCCCAACCACGCTGCCCCAACAGTATTGCTAACACTTTGATGGAATTGTCGGCCTCCTAATGAGATGCTGGAATAACATCTCAGAGTATCAATTTTTTTTATGGATCCGATCATAAATAAAATATTATTTATTAAATATATTTATATTATACATTTTCTCAAACTTATTTATATAATTTTTTTTATTATTAAATATAGTATATATATATTTATATTTAACATGTTCACGCACAAATTGTTTATTACTTATATAATATATATTTTAAAATAATATAACATATAGGGAAACTGTATTCTAAAATCTTTCATGACTTATAATATGATATAATATTTTAAAATAAATAAGAAAAGTTGATGTAGATAATATATTTAAATAAATATAGATAAAAAATAAGACAAGTCGAAAAAGTTGGCACCTTAGAATGCTGAGTATTTTAATATTTCTCCGGAACAAAGTTAAGTTTTAGAATAAACGGTGTTAGCAGCAGATGATATGAATCCAGCACAAATTAACATTTCTATGACAACCAAAACCTCAGATGCAATTGGATGAGTGTGCAATGGAATAACAGCAGCAGCAGCTAGGTCTAATAGATCCATCAATATGGCTAGACTGGTCACAGCAGGAAATTGAGTTAAGAAAGATGGAGTTGTAGCAGCAATAATGATAGCAACTCCAATGCCTGACTGCCTGAGCCTGAGTATACAAAATCTTTTCCTGTATGAATATCTAGCATGAGTATTCCCCATTTTTTCGTAATTTCATTATTTATGGCACTGTTTCGAATTGTTAGTAATTGATGATATTAAATACCATCAACTGCGAATGTTCCTGGAGCGCAGCAATTATAAGTATTAAGGAGACTGGTTTTCGGGTACAGAGGAACAACCTTGAACTATGCCTCAGCCCCAATTTATGAAAGTCTATCTGAGTTACATCAAGCCTTGACCTTGTTTATTGATGAAAAGGTTCGACTACAATTCAATCAGGAAATATAAATCCATCAATATCAGCGACACGGAGAAAGCCTAAAGAATTGCAAGTTGGCATAGAAATGTATAGAAGATGCGGCATATGTTTGTGTGCCCGCCAAAAAACAACAAATTTAATGGCTCTTGTAATTTTGTTGAAAGCTTTGAAACAAAAGTTTTGTCGCTCTTAGAAACAACACTTTATTTCTTGTACAGTTATTAGCCTACAACACTACAACCAGGTTAACTATTTAACTGATTTTTTTCGAAAAGTTGATTTACTCACGCTCAAATGCCTTGTAGTATAACAATCTAACTGAAAATCTACTCACCTCATTACACGGCTGCCATTATACAAATCAAAAAGACAAATTTAGGTTGGGAAATTGAAAACACACTAAAATTGCGGTTTTAACTTCTTATAAAGATACAACTGAAACTCCCCGGATTTTGCAACAGGAAACAAGAAGATCAAACAATTAACCATGACTTAGAATCATGGTTAATACATGATTTTGCGGTTTTCTGAATACAAGAATCACTTCTTGGTGCATTATATGAAATCATTCAATTTCAAGAACCCAATGGTTAATACATAATAATGCATACCAATCACCTACATCCAAGATTCTTTGTTTCCTTACAAATAACATATAACCAAACTCTACGCAACAATGAAGAACAGTGATATTCATGTGCTATAAAAACTAGCAAATAATCAAAGACGTGACAAAGGTGCATCACTCTTATTTCCTTCGCTGTAAAAAGTGTAATCCGTATATCCAACTACAGGATCTTGAGTATAGAAAGTAGCTCTGACATACCTATTTAAAGGCACATTATTCTTGAGTCTCAAAACCAAGTCTGGATTTGAGATAAACAGTCGGCCATATGACACTAGATCAGTATCACCTTGAGCCACAGCTTCAATTCCTAGTGCACGAGTGTAGCCACCACTGCCAATGAAAGTTCCCTTGTAAGCTCTTCTCCAAGTCCTAATTAATTCAGCTTCCTCGACTTCATTGACATGCCTCCCAGATTCTGTTTGGCCATAAGCTGTGTACCTAGGCTGAGTTATATGGAGGTATGCAAGTTTGGATCCCGAGTCTAGCTGGAATTTATTAAGCCTCTCAATAACTGCTAAGCCAAGGCTGCGTGGATCCGAGTCCTTAGCATCAAGGTGATCGATTGCTGGTGAAATTCTGAGCCCCACACGATCCATGCCAATGGATGAAACTACTGCCTCAACTACTTGCATTACAAATTTGCAGCGGTTTGCAAGTGATCCACCATACTCATCTGTGCGATCATTGATGCCATCCTTTAAGAATTGATCAATGAGGTAGCCATGTGCTCCATGGATTTCAATTCCATCAAAACCTAAATATTATTTTCGGTATCAGTTATTTATATATAGTATAAACATTTTACTAGCAAGACATTTAAAATGGTAATCAGACTGTGACCACGTGCCCAGAATTTGAGTTTAAGATTCACTTGGTAAACTTTATGCAGTTAAAATATAGAGACTGTCCACTCAAACATTCCCTTAATATTTAATTGCTATTCTAATTCAAACATTTGCTGCAATTAAACTTTAATTAGCAATTCTGCCCCACTCTGTTACACATGTATAATAATATTACAGACATGGCATGTGGCACTTACGGCTGCATATGATTGACGCAGTTCTAACTAGCGTAGCATGCACGTAAGTTGAATGTATCAAGCCAGGCGAATTTACCTGCTTCTATGGCATTTATTGCAGCCTGGCGGTAATTTTCCACCACCTCTGCTATTTCATAGATTGACAAAGAACGTGGTTTCGGGTAAGTACCGAATTTCCCGTCTGGCATCAGTATTTTCCACCTGTTTGATATTGGATTTGATGTTGAGGATATTGGTGATGCTCCATCAAGTTGATACACTGATCAAGTCATTAGTTTACTATTTTAGATTCAGTAAAAGGTTTATACATCCAACAGTAAATCATAACATTTGCATTATGGTGACATGCAACTAGTTACCTAGGAGTAAAGCACCTTAAAAATAGCTAATTTTTTTGTTACATTGCTACCTTATATTGCCAGCATAAAAGTGAATCACTGGCACTAAAGGCAACCAAAGTTCGAAATACTTAGTACCAAACTTCAAACTATTCTCCAATAACTTACAATTAACATTTCAAAACATGTTAAAAAATTATTGCATTTATCTATACTATTCAAGTATCAGAATAAAAATAGAAATAAAACTTAATAAGTTTCTGATGGAAATAAGTAATTAGATCCTAAATGCTAAAAAATAATGTACAAGTATGACCTCAAAAAAATCAATAAATTCGAGAAAAAACTATCCACCCCAATTCCGAATAATAAAAAGAATGGTGCATATATAACCTTGATTAAGTAAAAAAATTCTTGAATGATAATAGTTGATAGAGATACATAATGCGATAATCCAGAGTTTAAAAATGAGTAAACATCAAAACATAAACAACTATGAACAAGTATCTAACTTTGATGCAGCCTATACCTTGATGAGATGCTCTACCAACATGCCAAAGTTGACAAAAAATAACAGCTCCCTTCTTGTGGACTGCATCCACCACTTTCTTCCAAGCTTCCACTTGTTCTTTATCGTATATTCCTGGAACATGAGGAAAACTAGTTCCCCACAAAACATTATTTTTACAATAATTCACGCAAGGATAAATCTTCTCCCACTCGAAATAGATCCAATCAAACGGCCATATTAAATCATGCACAACTGACTTTATAAAATGATCACTACTTATCCTAAGGTGAATTATTAAAGTAACAAATTCTTTGTAACTTTATATCTATTATTTTTTCAGTGGAGGGGTCATGAAAAAGAAAGCATGATGTGCCTAAACATGTCACTTTTTTCCTAAAACATAATTAAATCTAAAATTATTGGCAAGAGCACACTTAATCAAATAAGTTGAAATGACGAAATTACCCCGCAGCCGTGGGGGAGGTCATGGTACCCTCAGTTATGAGAAGACCACCATGAGTTGATCTCTGAGTATAGTACTCAGCCAGTGCTGGTTGTGGAATTCCATTTATAGCCCTGCACCTTGTCATAGGTGCCAATACAACCCTGCATACACAAACAAAACACAAGGGCAAAACCGTCCCATTAAACAAAACATCATTTCATTCCCTCGCATGCCCCTCCCAAACCAACTTGCATACATGGTCGGAAACAATTATTCCGGCAAGATCACCGGTGCTTGGCCGGAAATACAGAAAAATACATAAAAGTGTAGAACTGACCTGTGAGATAGATTGAACTTGCCCATCTTGTATGGAGAGAAGAGCGTTGGATTCTTATCGGACGGTGATGAATCAGCCATGATGATTGGTCGGAGCTGTGCCGGCAATGATACTGATCAGATGATTTTGACAAATATAAGCGCAAAAATATACTACTATATATAAGGATTGTGTCTCGTGCGGAGACGGTAAGGAAATAAAACGTGCGTGTATACAAAAAAAAAAAAAATTACTATTGACTTTTCGTATGTTTTGGTTCTCCGTCCATTTCTTTTTGCGTATTTTCTCATTCATAAGATTATTATTCGATCGTATTCTATTATTATATCATCGGATTATTGATACCGTAAACAAGTATTTTTTTTTTTTTGAAATGACTAGGATCCTGAATTAATATCCAAAATAATTTCAAATAATATGTGTACGTTTTATTAGTCTTAGTAATATCTGTGTAAGTAATTAAAATGTTTGATACTAGCCTATCATCCGTTCACATTATTTGAGAATAAATTTTGATATTTCTAGCCCTACCTTATTTTTTTTATCGACTCGAAAATTATCTTATGTTCTCGTGCGAGTATAATGATGACTAAATTATGATTAATTAAATTAATAAACATGTATAATGTTATGATTTTTGCATAATTTTTAACAAACAAAACATGCTTGAGCTGAAGCACAAACAGTACAAGCCAACTGTGAATCAAGAAAGATAAAATCACCCAACTAAATTTCTCGTCCTGCAGATTACTGCAAAACTTAACATCAGGCCATGGTTCATTGACATAAGAATTGGATACACCATATATAGTCCATGTACAGTTGGGTTCACAGTTCACTTAACAGCTAATCCAAACTCAGTAAACAATTGGCTCTATGTTTAAAGCAGAGCTAAAACAAACTTATAACTATGAAAGCCAAGAAATTATTGGCATTGATAGTCAATGTACAACAATTTTTGTTGTCATTGATAATACCATGATAATATTTATGAAAACAAACGAAGAATGTACGATATTCATGATACCACTGACACAATATTCAACAATATATGTGTGATACGTTGAATCTTTCTCGATCAAGTAGTTTACACATATACATGTGGAATATGTTGAATCTTGAACCATTCTGACCCGCTCCCCTTCCTACATCTTTGTTCCAGAATAGGACACCCATTTATCTTCAGGAATTGAAGGCTATGTGATTCGCCAAACGTGGGCAGATTCTCCAACTTCTTACATCTTCGAATCAGTAACGACTTTAGAGAGGGAAGCTTTGCTAGTGAATCTGGGATAGCTGTTACTCCAGCAAAGTTAAATATTTTTAGACGACTCAAGGCAGGGAACGTGTCGGAGAGACAATCATCAAGTTGCCCAGTAGGCAGTATTGACTTTAACTTCTCCCATCCAATCAATGTTAACGAGTTTAGATTAGGAAAAGAAATTACAGAAGAAGAAGAAGAAGAAGAAGAAGAGAAGGGCCATGGAAATTCATCCAATTCCTGCAAGAAAGGATCTAATGACAATCTTACAAGGGTGAACCTCACACTTTCAGCAAATGCCCAGATTGAAAGAGATGGACATCTCGCAATAATAACATCTTTTAGAGCACATGTCTCTTCAACTACATTAATACTAGTTAGATCACGACAATTGACCACGGCTAATTCTTCAAGAGCAATACCAAGGGTCAGACATGTTAAGTCTTGGCAGTCATATACGTTCAAAGTTGTCAAAGACAGCGAATTGTTTTTCAAGAGCTTGTCAATTGTAGAGTAAGCATTTGTAGAAGGAAAAGAAGAATTGCCTCCTCTGTCACTAATATTCCTCAGTCCTAGATGCGCAAGAGAGAAAACTTGTCTGCTCATTGGTTCTAGTATCATGTTGATATTGTTAGAATCTTGGATTATAAAATGTTTTAATGATGGAAAACAACTACTTGGGATCCTTGTCAATTTTGGACAACTCTCTATATCCAACACCTCAAGTTTAGGAAAAAATATCACAGTACTCTGATCTCTGCTGCATGTACTCATAACTGGTTCTAGCCATTCTTCAAGCTTTGGCAAACGCCACAAAATGAGTTTTGTCAATGACGGATACATTGTTGTTACCGTTTTTGCTGCCCCAATGTTGCACAACTCACTGCTACCGCTACCTAGACTTCCATATAGATCACTTCTAATAACCTGGACATTATTCATTCCATTGATCTCTATCTCTCTCAGCTTAGGAAGGTGACCCAGTGTTGGAAGTCCTTCACATCTGTCACAATTTTTCAAAGTGATTTTTACCAAGTTGGTCATCATTGCAATCCATAATGCAAACTTCTTACCCTGAAAATACTCGATCTTCAATTCTTTTAGATTTGTGTGAGGTTTCAATCCTTCCATCACATCTACATCGTTGTGCTCTCTTTCTTCCCTTTCATCGTTATTATTGCTCCAGTTTAACAGTAAGCGTTGTACATTATATTTTCTACATAGTTTTGCCTGTCTTGCTTCTTCCATATTTTCCACGTCACTAAGGCCATAGAGATCAAGTTTACCTCTAAGATTGTCCAGCCCTCCCAGTTGTCCAATAAGACAATTTTGATCTCTACTCACAACAAAATGAGGCAGCGTTTGCAAACAAGTTAACCTATCTATCCCAGTAAACATGCATCTTCTTGTAGCATATGCCTCCTCAATGATCAAATGTCTCAACTGTATCAAGTTGCAAAAAAAATTTGGAAGCTCTTCTAGAGTCCAAACCCTCAATGTCTGCAAGTTGTAGAGTTTCATGATGTAACTAGGCAATTTATAGCGGAAACAAGATATGTCGAGATATTTAAGATATTTCATCATGTGCAACGAACTTGGCAACTCATTAATACCTTCATTAGTATTCAAAATCAGGACGGTCAATTGTTTGAGGTAAGGTGACATGTCACCAAGGATATGATCCCCCACATATAGTATTTGTACTCTCTCAATATTTCTCTTAAGAAATGTTGGTTTTATATGTGAAACTCCTTCCTCAAGCCTCAAATAAATAGGCCTAGAAATGTGGTTCAACTCTTGACTTGCCTTGAGAGTTACAGAGTAATGTTTAGATAGATCTAGTGCAAGATCATGCACTAGATCATGCATCTTGCAACTGATAATGTTTCCATATATATCTCTTTCAACATCCTGTAACAAAGAATTCCACAACAGCATGTTGAAGTACTCGTTTCCAATATCTTCCATCAGCACATTGCTACCTCTAGGAGGCAAAAGGAATCCTGAAGTCATCCATATCTGTATCAATTCGTCTTTATTGATATAAGAATCCTTTGGCATGATAGAACAGTATGCAAAACATCGCTTCAACGATGAACAAGGTAAATTATCATAGGACAACCTCAAAGATGACAATACACCTTCTGATTTCCATATATCATTGTTTTCAATCAGCAACCACTCTTTCTCAGATTTCTTTGAGTGCAATAAACCCCCTAGTGTTTTTATTGCCAAGGGAAGGCCGCCACACATTTGCACCATTCTTCTCCCTGAGGCTGAAATTGCCTTGGTCTCTAAAACTCCTCTGTGGGAAAATGCTTTTTTCTTGAATAATGCCCAACTATCTTCCTCTGATAAATTTTCCACCCTATGAGAAACAAAACATCGCATGGCATCAAGGACTCCCTCTTTACGGGTGGTCACTAGAATACTGCTTCCTTTCGCACCACCAACACCAAGCAAAGAATTCATCAAGTTATCCCATTTCTCTTGTTTCTCATTCCAGATATCATCTAGTACAAGTAAAAATTTTATCCCCTTGAGATTTTTTTGAAGATTTTTTATGAGTCCTTCTGTATTATCCAACACAGAGGGCATTGAAGTGAGTGACACTACCATATGATTTAAAATCTTCATAAAATCAAACTCATGTGATACCGTAACCCACATCCTCCTTGGGAAAATTTTGATTATAGCATCGCTATTGTAAAGCATACGAGCAAGAGTTGTCTTACCTTGACCTCCCATCCCTACTATAGCAATGACTGGTAAACCCTCTTCACAATTTCTGCACACCATTTGGACTAAACATGCTATATCATTATCTCTTCCGACTATTTGTGACTCATCTTCAAAAGGCGGGGTGTCATATATCTCTCTCCTCACCGCAGTAGAACTTAAATGCTCCACTGGCTGAAGTCCAATGTCTTGAGCGCATTTGAATTTTTTTTCAAATGAAGTATTAATATACTTGATCTTACGAGCCACTTTGATACGATATAATATGTTGTCTCTAGTAGAGAGAAAGATATCGAGTACCTTGCGATGATTCTCGACTTTTCTTCGAGTAACTTCATACGCAAGTTCATCCATAAAGGCATTAGCAACATGAACGACGGATTCAAGTTTGTCGAACCAGTTTTGTACAGAAAACATGGTAAGTTTCTTGTTATCAGCATCGGATAAAAGAGCATCAATTAATTCCAACCGTTCACGTAATGTTTCGAGATCTTCTTGAAGATTCCAAGCATGTATCACTTCTTCAGTCGCGAGTGAAACAAGTTTGCAAACCAGTCCACTAACAAGACCAGTTACAAATGCATCAGCCATCTTCTCTTAATATTTCTTTTCAAGTTCTTCTGTATATTCCGGTCAACTTTGAGCTTGCAGAAGTCCCAAATAATGAAAGCATCGAGATGAATGGGATCAGGTCAACTTTCATTTCATAATTTTTTATTTTCCTGCCCCCACCTCGTGTGGTTTCTTGAATGTAACAATTTTATATTAAGATCCTTTATACTAATTTTTTTTTTTGAGTCATTTAATCTTGACAAACGGCTGTTATCAGTAGAGTTATAGGTTATAAAAAATATGCTCAACTTACCAACAGTTAGTTCTTGTAAATTGCAAAACATTCTTATCAAATATTATAATTGTGATTGTTTGTTAGAAAAGAAAATCATAAAAACTGTCTATAGTAAAAGAAAAGACTATAAAAAGACTATAGAAGTGTTTGTAGCACTGAGATATTATTAGTTATCTACTTTTCTTTTTATGAGATATCCATTAGGATTAGGTCAATGTAGTTAAAAGAATAGAGAAGGTGAGGATAATAATCTGGTCAAGACAAGACAATGTATGTAGATTTACAATAACCCGCAGTCAGTTATTTTTTATACATCTGCAGTCCACCGGCTTCATAAGATGGTGAAAGCAGCTGCTCCTAGACATGCTCGTCATTCTATTGCATCAACACAATACAATTCCTCACCTTTTCTACCTTCAAAATATTTGTAACTATAACACCCTTTTAGCCACTTCCGCCCAGAACTAATTATAACAACTCAAATCCAGAATACATGCCGGGTCCAACAACCTACCACAAGTCAATCCATAAAAACTAACAATTTTTTGTATACATTAGTTATTGACTTGTTCCGACTCAAACACACACTTTATATTCGATGTGTGACTCAAACACACACTTTATATTCGATTTGGGATGTTACAAACACCCCACCTTATTAGGTCGACGTCCTCATCGAATCCACGACCAAATTTACGGAACCCGGACAGTGCCTTGGCACTTCCAGCACATGACTTTGATACCATTTATAACAACCTGAATGCATACCGGACCCAGCAACCCACCACATGTCAGCCCATAAAAATTAGCAATTTTTAGTATACATTAATTGTTGATTTGTCCTTATAAATAACTCAAACACTCACTTTGATGTTACATAATATTATAAAACAAATATAACAGACAAATTTTGATAGGCCGGTACATATTTGAGTACAGGGTACAATTGCATAATAAACCCTATGTCCTATGTCCGACGCATGCATTATTTTACATGAAAATATTTAACTACAGAATTGACACTAGTTTGTTCAACATAATATTACGTATAGACCATCCATTTCATTTTGGCAGATGTGCTATCTCTTGTATGCAAATATTTAACGAATGTAAGGAATTAAAGGCGCCCATAAACTTGTTGCTAATAGAAAGTAAAGAAGTATATCTTCTACAGATGTATTAATGATGTCGGGCAAAAGCAGAAATTGATCCTTAAAAGATTTAGTTTGAGATAAGTTACAACACCAGGATCAAAAACAAAAGCTAAAAGAGGCCATGAAGACCATGCTCTGATACAGCTAATATTGACATGCACTTGCAAACATACTAAAGGATCAAAAAGAATTACGCTCCTATGGTATAGAAAGCTCATTTTTACATAAGACTGCTATGAGGCATAAACTAAGAACTTCAGAACAATTCTAAGTGGCCGCAGAACTCAGAATAAAATGGCCAATCAGCTAAAAATTCACATGGAAGCTATTTTGTTGAAAGTGCTGCTTGTAACACTTGTGACAACCAGAATTCCTGCTCATTTATATCGTCTCTAATCCCCATCACTTACCTGCATCTCTGCAGAATTTTCTCTTATCGGACTTGATTCAGGCTGTTGCAGGATTGGTTCATCATCCTCAGATTCTGACCATGCCCTCCGCTTCCTAGTTGTAGCTGATGGATTTTCCACCTTCGATATGAAAAGCACAAAAACATTATACAAAGAGCTACACGCAGATAAAAATAATTAATCTATATCTATCTATCTATAGAGATGGATGGATAGGGAGGTAGGGAGAGAGAGAAAGAGAGATAGTTTACCATGTCAGCCTCAGCATCAGAATCTTCCAGCCCAGCGGCTGCAAGAAGATCCTGTGGATTCTCTTCCACTTCATCACCATCATCGTTCATTGTATTATCAGTCTGCTTGTAGTTCCTATTAACATATTCGTCTTCCATTTCTTCTTGATCATCCATGTCGCCTGCTTCCTCTGTCTCATAACGCGACTTCTTCTCTCTTTTTCTCTTCTTTTCCCCCTTTCTCCTCCTCTTTTCGCCACGCCCACCATTCTCGTCTTCGGCATGTGTCCTATCCTTACGCTTGGAGGCAGAAGAGTGCTTCCATTGTTCCTGGTTGAAATAAAAGGCAAATCATGATTTCATGTTGAAAAAGAGGAAGCATCAGTATGCAAAGTCAAAAAGTTAAGATATTTTTTCAGTAAAGGGAAAAAAAAAAGGCTTTTACTTGAATAGCATATACTAATAAGCGGCAGCCTGTGTGTTACCCTGGGTTCTCCCCCGTACATTTGCAAAATTAATGTTTTACTTGCACTTGATTTCATATTTAACCAATCATTATAACCAATTAATAATTACCAGTTGCAAGAGATTTTATATTTTCATATTAAGTGCCCCGCAAATCACAACCAATATGCTTGCAATGTGCCGGACACAGACAATGAATGCCTCATGGTCCATGCAAAGTCTAACAAGTCAAAATAGCAGCTAAGGTAAGGATTAGTGACGACAGTGAAGCAAATAATGCTGCCTTGCAACCTACCACAAACCAGGTAGTAGAAGTACATTGGAAATCGGTACTTTCAACTTATATAAGTTAAACCAAACAGACACTAAGATCTCCTTTGTTTCGATGTAATCTAGCTAAGTACAACTTCCTTGGAAGTTAGATACTCTCTCCGTCCCATTTTACATGTCATTTTTGGAAAAAAAAATATTGTCCCAAAATACATGTCCTTCTCTTCTTTCAAAACAATTTTTTGAACATTTTTCCAATAGTTACCCTTGAACTACTATTCCTAATGTTTGACTAATTTAATTATAAACAAACCGACTTAATTTAATGCGGTTATTAGGGGTAGAAAAGTAAACAAATTATCCAACTAACATTTTCTTAATATGCGTAATTTTTTTAAAAGTGTCATGTAAAATGGGACGGAGGGAGTATATTATAGTGTTAAGTTAAATGATTATTGAAGTAGACAATGTAACTCCCAGTTCCCAGGTTCTTGTAGTTCAAAACATGGGAACTTGGTTACATAGCTTTCCCATGGTTTTTGGAGGTTACATAGTCCACCTTAGCAATAAATGATTTAATTTACCATAAATAGGTGTATAACTTAAAATTACACAAGAGTGAAACAAACACAAGGTATATTATTTTCCACGGTACTACTGTCAGGAACTACAAGTTCCTGAGTTGAGTTTCTAACTGTTTTTGGTGTTTTCTGGTTTATAAAGCAGCAAATGAGAGAGAAACAGAAAAATAAAGGTAGAACTAGACAGAATAGATCAGAAATAGACTGAGAAATGAGAGTAATTAGGGAAGAATTAGAGAGATACAGCACAGCAGGCAGATAGAGATAGATCAGAGATAAGAACAGAAAACTTGCAGGAGAGAGAAATAGAAGAGGAAGGTAGAAACTAGAGAGAGAAAGAGAGTGGTGGACAAGTCCATTTTCATATATTCATTGCATAAATGAAATGTAACAATACAACTGGTATTTATACTAGTCTAGGAATATAACTAACTCTGAAAAGTCTAAAGTACCCTTACTTATCCTAATAACATGCTACTGTATTACTACTATTATACTGTATTAATAGTATTCCTGACAATTCCTGACAAATTCCACCAAATCCTGACAAATTGGTATTAGAGCTGTTAAAATCGAACAGCCACTGCTTCAACCTTGATGTGCTAGTGGAGACGAGTTGAACATAGTTTACAGAGAAGTAATCGCATGTGTATTCTGCAAGTTACGTAGAAACAATTCAGGTGCTCTGATTTGTACTTGTTCTTCATATATCTGTAGATGTAGTTGTTAGATCTGTTGATTTCACTTGATTGCTAGTAGTATCTCTGTTTTTCTGCTTAAGTCAGCAATAGGAGTGAGAATTATGTGATTACTGTTGATTTTGGAGTAGTATTGTGTTGTGTATTGCAACTGTTTGACAAATCGTTTGTGAGGAGAATTGTGTTGATTATTGTGAAGAGAAATGTTGATTGACTGAATTGAGTGTGAAAAGTAGAGATATTATTGTTTCTGAGTTGACTCAGTAGTCTGGGGTTGTTAACTCAGTAAAATGTGATTGTATTGGAGATTTGTGTGCTGTTGTGCAGAGTTGTGATATCTGTGGTGAAGGTGTTGCTGTTTGTTGTGAATTTCTTGAGACTTAAGAAGTTGTGAGAGTGTGAAAGATATTAGTTGAAGTTGAAGTGATTGTGAGTTGTATTGATTATTTTAGGTGCTAGTGAATCAGTAGAAGTATTGTGCACCTGAACTGTTTGATATATTGACTGAGAAAATCTGTTGGAAATTGTTGATATCTGATCAGAACTATTAGTGTGAGGGATTGTGTGTTGATTTGGATTCTAGATTGAGTGAGTTGCTCATTTTATAGTGTTGAAAACAATCGTGTGGCAAGGGAAATGGAGCTAATATGAGATGAAGAAAGTGATACAACTTTTGATGAGCGTATGCAAGAGGTACAACGACATTTTTTGTGATGCAAGGAGAAGTCTAGTAAGAGATTTCAGAAACTACAGGAGTTATTGTCTTGGCTGCTCACAAAATGGGTATGCTAAAGGAGAAAAAGGCTAAAAGTCGAGAGGAAGGATTTGTTAATCCTTTTGAGTGGAAAACTAAGGAAGAACATGGCAATCCCAGGCCAAGAAGGACCACACATGAGTCCTTACAAAAACTCAAGTTGAATGTTCCTAGAATTGAAGATGAGCCTCAGAATACTTATGTAATCTGTAGAGACTTTCAGAAAAGTGGTTCAAGTACAAGAAATGGGGCACTGTTTGGAGCCTTATTCAATGAGCAAAAATGGAGTGACATTGACAGTGAAGTTAGTATAACAACCGCAGAAGAGAAAGCTGCTTATGATGAATTGCCAGGAGAAGATAAAGAGGCCTGGCACTCGGAGGAAATCATTTGTATAGCTTTGAGACTGGAGGAATTCTTTCAGCCCATGCAGAATCTTGAAGAAGAAGAAGCTGGCAATTCTAGAGGTGCCAAGGGTTTGGTATGCACATCTGATTTTAGGAAAACACCAATGGAGATCAAACGTGATGACAAAGAAGATTTAGATGAGTCGACAGAGACAAGCCCAGAGTTTCAAATACCTAAAGACTTGATAGCATCGACAGCATTGGATGAGCTGAGGTTGCATCCTGTACCTTCCTATATTTCCTCAAATGCCATTGACAAGGAATCTCAACCGGTTACACATGATTTGCCAAGTGGTGACATCAACATTGTTGGAATTAATTGGTCTGTTCCTCAAGACTTGCTGGTATTCTATATACCCAAACCTGATCCATTGAAATGTATATCACAGAACACTGCTACACAAGAAATGTGTGTGGAACCATCAGCAGTTGATCCTTACATCTTGCCAGATTATGTACCACTTGGCACCATCAGAAATTCAACTGCAATATGCACAAACAGTGCTGGAAACCCCTTGATCTGGTCTATTATGTCTAATTCAGTCCTTTGTACAGTTAGACCTTTGATCAAGGATATTTCTGCTAACATGTATCATTTCTCGTTTTTGAACATGTTTACAGAAGATAATATTCCTTCTATTGCCAACTCTAGTGAAATGAATGGATACTCTCTATTCTTGAATGAAAATGGAGTCTACAAGGATTTGGGAAACCTTCCTCAAAGTAGTCGTCAACTAAGGAAGTTGTTTATGATTTGAAGCCAGTGCTTATCTTTGATCCTGGTGGTTATGTGCAAAACACCAATAGGGCATTGCAAGATGTGATTTGTTTGAAGTTTTTGACAATAGAGCAGCTTATGAAGGAACATCAATCAAGGAAGAAGGTGTTTCATGTTCAAATGATGACTTCAGCTAGAATTCAAGGAGTTGGTGATGAGTTTGATAGAATTGTTGGTGGGATAAATCAACAGTTTACTGATTCTTTAAGGGATGGGATAAAGGTGATAACCAAGTAATGAGACAAGGTATCCCTGAAATGAATAGGGTGATGAGACCTGAATACCATGAAGCCGCCTCTAGGAAAAGTTTTAAAATATACATATTCGATCCGGGAGGAGATTTAAGTTGTATCCATGGTGTTCTACCCAGTGTTCCTACTGGGATTCCAAATTTTCAACAACTGGTACAAGCTATTCTTAAAGGAATGTCCTGTGCACTAAAGGAAAAGAAAAGTGAAAGCATTATCCCAGGTACATGAAGATACTAGAACATGACACAAAGGATAGTATTAAGTCTGCACACCATGAGGACATGGTGAAATTTAAGGGGGAAGGATTGTCAGGAAAGAAATACTAATCATACAGTATAATAGTAGTAATACAGTAGCATGTTATTAGGATAAGTAAGGGTACTTTAGACTTTTCAGAGTTAGTTATATTCCTAGACTAGTATAAATATCAGTTGTATTGTTACATTTCATTTATGCATTGATATATTGAAAATGGAATATTATTCAACCAACCCCTCTCTCTCTCTCTAACTGATTCTCTCTCTATTTCTATCTCTATCTGTCTTCTTCCCCAAGTTTCTACCTCCCCCTTTCTATCTCCCTCTTCTGCAATTCTACCAATTCTTCCTCTAATCTCACTCTATTATCTCTATCTCTTAGTTTTCATCTGCATTTCATAGTTAATATAAACAGAAAATACCAAAAATAGTTGTTGTGAGTTCAGGAATCCACCAATTCCGGACAACTACAAGGATGTGATGGTTCCCTAACAAACTATAGAAGTGGTGAAACAAATGAGGCCTAAGCGAGCCTGGGTATAATAACAGCAAATTTAAATAATTTAAAAATGGTACTGGCAGCCTCAGATCGAGATACCAAACATTGTGGACATGCAAAACTCTCCAGCATAATCATGACTTCAATGGACATATACTGTAAAATGGATTGTCTTTAATTTGTACCTTCATACGCTCTAAATGCTCCTCCTGTTGCTTCATTTGCTTTAGCTCTTCCTCCTGTTTTCTTTTCTCCAACTGTTCCCAATAAAAACATGAACAAAGACTAAGACAAACAGTGACAATAATAAAGAACGAAGTAGATAGTATTAAAAACATTAACCTGCAGTTTCTTCTGTTCTTCAGCTTTGCGACGGTTTTCCTCAGCCAATGTAACCTGTCGAGCAAGTTCCTGTCTCTGCTTAGTTAGCTGGTCTTCACGCTCAGCTGCCTCTAAATGAACTTTTGCAGCCTCGAGTAAGTGCTTGCAATATCCAACATGAGTTTCTATTTTCTTTTCATCAAATCCATGAATGTGAAGGTTTGAAGCTGCAGACAGCTGACTAAATAAACGGACTGCATTCGTAAGCTCGGCAACTGTTGCACGTACCTATTATATAAGGAAAAGGCTTAGGGAGTGTCGGAGAGAAAATATTCACAATGCACACCAACATCCTGGAACTTATTGGTAAGTAATCAAGTATAACAACTTAAACACTATATGGGACTACATCTAAGAAATCTGCCTGTAAAACAAGGATTCTGCACTCTCCAGTAGCAACATGCCATCTCAAAAATTAAGTGATTATATTCAATCCAAATTCAGGATTTCTTAAGTAGACATTATTATGCCATATAGTACAGTTTCGCGGAAGAGTGAGATGGTCACATGTCAAAGATTAGTATATTCAAAATTCAATGCCCCTGGGATTTTCAGCTTCCCTCGTTTCACATTACTAGCCATGACTTATAAGTTGACAATTCTTTTGTCAGCCAAATATCCAAAAATGGATATGTTAATTTATAATAATATAGCTGCAACTTGCACGTCTCGACATACATGCATAATGATCTTTGTTTTGTTAAGAATATATGACAAAAGAAGGGGAAACACCCACACGTTCTCTTGAGCTTTCCCATGAATAACCTTAAGTGTTTCACCAACCAGTCACCCCGTCTACATTATTAATAGATCAAATTTAACAAAACCAAGTAATTTGCATTCTTTACCTCATCTACGGTCCTTTTTGTCTTCTGTAAAGTGGATGCTGAGAACTTTTGCAATGTCACACCAGCATCAAATCTCAAAGTGTAATTTGAAGGAGCCAAGTGGATTGCTCTTAGTAAAGTCCTCTTACAGTCTTGCCACTGTTCAGCTTCATAATGTGTACGAGCTAGATAAAGAAGAACATTACTGTCTGTATTGTAGAAAAACCTACGTAGGCAATTTTGATACTGCAAAACAAAGCATAAGATATTGCAACTAACCATGTCAATATCCAGAGAATAATTTTCTCACATAAGTGATAATAAGAAAATAAATCGCAAAGGAACGAACCATCTTTATAGCCAGAGCAAAATCTCCTTGAGCAAAATGAATATGTGCTAGATTTATCCACACACCTGGCATCTGGACAAAAATGCTTCCACTTGCAGCCTCTTGAACCTACATTTAGAAGTATAAACTTGTGTAAGAGTCAAGACAATAGCAATTGTGTGGTTTTTTCTGCAGCAACACCTAAAGCATTAAAAACTGTCAAACATAATCTAGCTGACCTGTGTAAGAAGTTCCTTTGCAACATCATAATGACCTTTTTCTGCCAGTACCACACCAGCACCATTGGCAGCATATAAATTAGAGGGATGCTGAACCAGGACCTGGCAAAAAAAAGTGCTTAAATGTTATACAAGGAGCTTTGGCAGTTCATATGCATCCGTACTAAAATAATATTATTCCAGCAATGCAGGACGAGGACAAGCACAGACATCAGACAATAAAATGAAGAAATATAAAAACATATTAAACCATTATTAATCCTAAATCTAGAACCAAATTCTAAATTCTTCAATTAAGAATAGATAAAAAGCTTTGAAATGTGAGTCCGAAGTGGCATCCATGGATGTAAAATTACTCTTGTGTAAAGTTCTTTAGCTTTTTCCAGATGTGTTGCTTCCAACTTGGCATTTCTTTTATCAAAACGAACTGCTGCAAAGTAGTTCCAGTTTCCCTATCCAATGTCGAAACAATATGATGAGAAAACGATTACAAAACAATCAACTACAAATAATTAAAACAAAAGACACCACGCAAGAGAAATGATACTGTATTTGGTGTACATTCCTTCAGGGTTTCTAAAATACAGTTCTAATCATTAATTATTAATATTTTAGGCAAGGAACGCATCACACATCACACATTGAGATTTTAAAATATACGCACCAAACAAACAGCACCATAAGAATCTTTTGCATCAGTAGCAGCTTTAAACGTTTCTTTTGCCTTGACCCAGTCATCATTTTTAAGCTCCAAGTCACCAAGCATTAGTAATGCATTTGAGCATTTGTCATCAACTTTTAAAGCATCGCGAACCTGTTACATTAAAATATCCAATTTTTAAATATCTTACAATAAACCTAGAAGCAACAAAAAGGAATTGATACATATGATAGCTAGAGAAGTAGCAACCAGTTGAATGCTTAGGTGAAAATTGTTTCGAGCTTTCGCGATAGCAGCGAGCCGGAGATAAGCATCTATGTACTCAGGATACTGTAAAAAAATTGGTTAGGATTTCCAGCAATACATACTAACAAAAACTTTGAACAAAAATTTGTTAACAACTGCACATGCATGCAAAGAAAAATTACAATCATAATGACTAAGATTGTGCCAAACCCTCAAAAATTCAATATAAACAGCATATGAGACTAGCAACAATATTTATGCCCCTAACAAAACAAAAACACACCTTCACATCTACGCGATCTCAGAGAATGCAAAAATTAGGTCCCTATAGAAGAACCAGCTCACTTGCAAAACCCTTGCAATAGAGTTGCAACTATTGTTACTATGTTAAAAACGCACGCTTCAAAAGTTTTAATAAGCTCTCACAGAAGCAAAGGAGATGGACGTAAATCTGCATAAACAAAGTCTTGTGGGGCTGTTTGCTCTAATGCTGAGTGAAATTTCGTTCTATTGTTCTTGTCCGATCCTACAAACGGATAGATCTAAAGTTCACAATATAACTGCTTAATAAATTCTATTTCAGAAAGGAGCTATTTGGTCACAGAGGTGAAGTGCAATCTACTTATCTGCCGTAAAATCTTATAGCCTCTTTAACAGTGTAAACAAAAGTTGGAAAGTATAGCTGTTTAACACACAGAAGCACATCACCAATTTGTTTATACATAACATCACATCTGTACGGAGACTAAAAACCTATAATTGAAAAAGGTAAAAGCCAATGGCTACATACCTTATACAAAAGCAGACGGTATAATATGCTAGCCATTTCAGTTTTGTGTAAATGTTCTAGCAGTGTACCAAGGTTAAATAGTGGTGGGATCTTAATCCAAGGAAGTTCCACAGAAATGCCAGCTTCCTCAAGCTGGTTGAACAACTGTGTGTCCCTATACTCTTCAACAGATGCACTAGCATCCAACGGCTTGTACAATGCTTCTTTAATAAGATCAGGCTGTTGTCCGTTGTTCTTATTATCAAAATCAATCAACTTGCGCCATACACCATCGCCTAGAGCCTCCTTGAATGCTTCTTCAGCAAGCTAAAGATTAATTAAGATCAAGTTATCCGTCAAAAATCTGACTAATATTTAAAACTGTAAAAATACTGAGCAATTCTGCATGTATGCAAGTAAAATAACAAAAATTAGCAGACCTCGTACTCTTCCCTTTCAAAATGAAGGACCCCGATATTATTGAGCAGATCTATTGGTATCTCTTCATTACCCTTTTTCAATAGACTACGTGCCTGTAACAAAAGGATACTTGAGCAAAATTTCATAGAAAATATGAATCCATGCTTCAGAGAATAAGGAAGTGTGCTATGTCTGGTACTGCAATATATAAACAAAGCCTTTGGAATAGGTCGAAAGGGGCTGCAGCAACTATAAATTAACTGTATACATTATTCAGAAACTGCATATAAAAGATCTAAACTTGAGCAATATATAAAAACAAGAAGAAACATTATGCATCTGGGTAACATATATATCTCAGTCTGATTAACCACTACATCCAGGCATTCAAGTTTTCAAACCAGGGAGGCATCAGACAATTTATCATAACAAAATAAAATGAACACCGTAAACCAGTTTAAAGTTTTGAAAAAGAACACAAAATTTAAATGAAAAGGAAAAAAAAACTAAAGCAGCATGCTGCAGAGGAATATTTTACTAAAATTCTGATTTCATTGTTGCAAGGAACCTATTCTACCAACTGATCTGCCAAAACCTTCCAAAAGCCTAACCTTGCAACCAGCACCGCCAAGATTCAACTCACTAAAGAAACATATAAACATGAACAAAGCAAAAAAAAGGAGTTGTTCTCAGTTAAACGCAACAATAAATACCATCACAGCGCATCATACTGGTAAAACATTTTCTGATACCCCTAACTTATATCAAAATTTTGAAATCATCCTTGTAACTTTTAATTTGTTTTAATTTCAGTCCTTCAAATCGTGAACTATTCAGATTGACCCTTAAAAGTTTCAAAATCTATAAAGCCCCTTGACTTTTATAAATTTAAGGAACAGCCCGTAGCTTCTACAATTTGCAAATTTAAAGAGCTGCTTTGATTTGCCAATTTAAGCCCAACAATTATAAACAATGTGCTGCTCTTCAATTTACTGAGTTGGTTTTAATTACTTTGTGCAAGAAAGTAAATCTATTGCAGAACACACTGTTTGTTGCATTCTTCAAGTTTCCTTGGGATGAAGATGTCTTAATTTACACGTATTGCCAAGGATTACAATATGATATTTCAGGTGAAGCATCTGCAAGAGTGCTAGTAGATACTTTATCATAAAAATGTTAATTTAGTTGCATAGCTCATTGAGGATAATCTCTACAAAGAGATGGACTCAAAGGAAGAAGATGCAGAAGTGCATCATGACGCATGTGCACATAAATGATTGTCAAAGGGTGTTACCGTGTTCCTTCGCATGGTGATTAGTGCTAAGTATTTTTCCGCAGAGGAAGATTGATGGTTGACAAAAGATAGAAACCATTTGGGAAAAGTATAGAAGACTTTAAAGGCTAAAAAAGTATCTCTTAGTTCTTAGATTAGGAAATAATCTCTAGTATTTATCTTTTACAATTTAATTAAGTTTAAGTAATTTGTTTAATTATAAATTGGAGTTTACACTGTTCTTTGCCAGAATTTCATGGTTTTTTAAATTTGATTCATCTTCTAGCGAACAGTCAAAATCCTAACTATACCCTTGTTCCCCGTTAGAGTGTCTAGAGAGAGCTACATATATCCACCTTTGCAAACTCATGAACAACATAAAAAACAGAGGATATGCCACAGTTCAACCATAAGCAACTTCAATCTTTTCTCCTTAGATTTCATAATATTGAGCAAATTGACCACTCACTGCATTGAGTACCAAAAGACTACACATACTAAGAAGGTATACAGACCATAATATCAGAGATGCTATTTGGATGAGGTCATGACAGCTGTTCCATAGTCAAAAGAAAGTTCACAACAGCTTAATAAGCTCTATGTTACTTTTTAAAATTGGCAGTGGCAATACAAGCAGGCAGAAAAATTACAAGGTCGAAAGAGTCATTACAGTTTTAAAGGCATCTAAAGCAGCCCCAGCATCAGTTGAGATCAGCAACTCTCCCAGATCTATAAATGCCTGTAAAAAGTTAAGTTAAAAGGGGAAAGTCGAAAATTATTAGCAAGACTTGATGACAAGCACCATGGAAATCGTAGCGTAATATATTCACGTCACAAATATCTTAGAATTTTCTTCAAAATCTGAATGTAGCATACAGCATGTATAATAAAGACAATTACAACACAACTTGAAAATTTTAATGCCAACTAGATGATAGAGATGTTACACAGATATTGCTAATTCCAGTAAAATAGATGATTTCCATGCATAAACCCCAAGACACCTTTGATACAAAGTGCATACTGCGATATGAATATGAGAGAAAATAAATTACCTCATGATCACGTGGATGGAACTTTGTAGCTTTTTTCAGGTATTCCAAGGCCTTCTCTGTCTGTCCAAGTTGAACGAATATATGACCAACAGCCTGTATTACAAATATATATTCATGTCACTGTGGTAAAAACAGAAAATAGATTGTCGGTTATAAGGAGCTTGCTAACATCAAGAACATGCTTGTAATTGTCACATTAGATGAATGGAATGGAGATAATGATTTGAAATGGAACGAAGAAAGTTAATGCTGTAAATATATTACATACTGACATGTGGGAGTGTAAGAAAGATAATATATAAATGTCAAAGAGAGAAATAGTGAATGGAAAAACATAGATGAATAATGAAATCAAATGAAAAGTCACATGGTTCATGGTTGTGCATGCAAGAAATGTGTAGACTTACACAAGCCCCCTGCACTCTGATTTATTAATATAAACATGCAAATAATAAGTGCAGAAAAGAACTAGATGCAATATTAAAACAGATTAACCACCAAATCTTTGAACACACTCACTTTCAAAGTCTCACAGTTTTCAGGGGCCACCTCCAAAACTTTTTCATAGTTTGAAAGGGAACTTCTCAAATCTCCCAAATGCAATTGAACTTGTGCGAGGCCTGTTGGAAGTTAAGAAGTAGTATTTCTAAGCTGGCATCAATATATATTAATATGAGATTTTAAACATGAAGTGGCAAATCGAACTATCAACGGAGTTTCAGGCATTAAAATTTGGATATTTATAGAAGGGGAACAAATAAATAAAGTAATGCTAATCAATTACTCCGTCCGTCCCACCCAATTCTTTACGTTTTCTATTTTGGGATATCTCTCTCAATTCTTTACTTTTCTAGAATTTCCAAAAGTAGTAAAGTTCAAAAAATTCAAAGACTAAATGAACCCACTACTTCCTTTCACCTTTCTAATCTAGTGTACTTTATATGTTAAATACTAGATTAGCTCTCAGTTACTTTACATTTATTTTATTAAAAAATAGTTTTGAATTTATATTTATATGAATAATATGTGTTATATACTTTTAAAATATAATTATTATTTACAATTAATTGTAATTCTGTGTAGTGTAATTTTAGTTCGATATAATTAATTTTAGTAATATTATTGATGTACTTCATGCTTTATTCAATGTGCTAAATAAAATTTTGGATCAACATAAAATAATATGTTTAAAATAAACTATAAAAGAATAATATTACACCAATCTTAAGTAATCTTCATTATAAATATTTACTAAATATGAAAACGTAAATTAAATTGAAAAATGGTTTTGAATATAATCATGAAGAATTTTTTTTACAGTAAATGAGAAATGAGAAGGGGAAATTAATGGATGTTGTAGTCAAAAATTGACTATAAAATAAGTTAATTGGTTATGACATCATCATTTTAATATGACAATGAGACATAATCATTCATTTTAATAGGAGTATGATACATGAATTTTGATGGCATCATCTGTACTTTGTTTTCTGTGCCCAACCCAAACGTAAAGAATCGGGTGAGATGGAGTAATATCTACTGCTAGCACATAACATGTGTCAAGCAAGGTTTATTTTTAACATATTTTAGTACAATAAGTTTTTTATTAAATTACATGTGTACCAAAAATTAAATATATTCTATAAAAATTACAAGTTTAGTAAGGAATTATGTTGTTAATTAAATTAAATTTCTAACTTATGGGATTATGATATAGGTAGGAATAATATATTTAAAATATAAATTTTAATTAGATTGATAGATATAAAAGATTATAAATTATAAAATATAGAATATTAGCCTAGAAAAACTATAATATCAAACTATATAATACTTGGTAAAGATATCTTTCTATCATTAATATTTTGTGAAGGTGAATCTGACAATCATTATTCAATTCTAAAATTCCTACAATAACTAATTTAAGCAACATGTAAGATAAAAAAGGAGGGAACCAAAAGATGGTATAAATAGCACAAGATCTGGGAAATGCTTTACCAAGTTTCTAGAGAAAAATATTGAAAATAAATTCATGATTGGATTCGCATATTCTGACAGGATTCTAATATAAAAAATAATATTTGTTATTATATATTATATGTTACATTATAAAAATATATATAGAATGATAAATTTGCAAATTCAACTAGGATTCTAATGAATATAATTCAAAAATTAATTGTTATATAATACATATAATTTACTACATACATATAATTTACTACATATAATGTTAACCAAATATTGTACTACATAACCAGTAAAAAAGGATTTTTGTCACTTAAATAAGTAACTAAAATAATTTAGATGAATTACAGATTCATTGTCATAATTAGTTTAACCAATACTTAAGATAGTACATAGAGGGTATAAATACCATACATAGAGGGTATTAATACTATGATGAATGATTCACTAGTACCCTACTGAAAAGTGTCGGAAAAAAACTAAATTTCTAATTAAATTTACAAATCCTAATATGTTTCCAATGGGAAAACTATAAACAAAATATTAGTTTGGAATTCTAACATATTTTAAACGTGAAAATAACTAAAATTTATTAGATATTAAATATTATAATCAAAGAAACATATAGAGAAAAAAATTAAAATGGGTAATTTATACTTAAGCCCGGACAATTTCCCCGTTTAAACGCAAACTCTTAAAGTTTAGAAACGTATTTCCGTGTCTTCAATGTTTGTCAAATGTTTGTCAAGTGCGACCCCATCGTCTATTTTTTTCCCTAACTTACCCTTATTCTTAAAATTATAGCAAATAATGTTCCAACTGATTATTTAAATGTCAATTTTATGATGTAATATTGTTGATATATTAAGATTCTATAACGTATTTTAATATATTAATTTGCTATAATTCATTATAATATTACATTATTATTACATATTTCTTTTACTAGATATTAATGTTAAGGTTTCGCCAATTATTCTATTTAATAATGTAAAATTCAACATAACATATCGAATTAATATAATTAAATTATTACATATTTTCTTAAACATTATTAATATGAAGGATTCAATGAACAATTCTAGTATAATATTTAATATTTTGCTAATATTAACAATATTTGTTAATATTAACAATATATTTTGTAAAAACTCATTAAGTATTAGTGTCTTGTTAGATTTTATTGTATAATACTTGGTAGAATTCTAATATTAATATTAATTCAATAATATTATTGTTACATATATTCTAAACTCAAGGTATTACATAGGTATTACATAGTAGTTTTCTTTAGCTTGTAGTATGGAACAAGTTATAGCATATAAGTTTGAGTAGGATTAGCCAAAGTTCGTTAATAAACATTGTTGCATGGTTGTCACGATGATAATTCAAGTGCGAGTGGTCTGGTGAGTCAACAAATTAATAATATTTATAATAAATTATATAATACATATAATAACTTAAATAAAAATATTAGGCATAATTCTAGTATCTAACACATACAACGTTGTTGTATTTCAGGAATTAGGTGACTTAATGGAAGATGAAGAAAGAGTGTAGAGACAATGACAAAGTGACAACAATGTAACCCATTAAAAATTGTTGTAAAATTCTGATTTAGAACCTAATATCAAAGAGCAATCAAGATAAAACCAGAAGAATAAAAACACTATACATGCAGCAGCACAACTAAATTTATTATTAATATTACCAGAAGTATAAAATCGAAGATAAAAGGTGTAAAGATCTATATAATTGAGTAAGATGTGTATTTTAAGATTTTGAAAAATAAGAATATTTATATTAAAGAAATAAAATTTACGCATGTTTATTCAAATGACGACTGCTCGACTAGTAGAACTGTGACAACGATATACGGTTGTAATCGTTTATTTTTTGTTCATTTCATAAATAAAGCCGATATTAGCTTTAGATACAGTATATTCATGAATAACCGACCAATGCACGAATTCAAGAATGCCATACTGGTTATATCACTTGAAGGACCCTTCACAAGGCTATTAGCAGTCATTGGCTATATATTTCCTTACGTAAGCTTTCCTGATTTGTTTTCCCTGTAAGCAACTCGTAATCTGTCTACCTAAGCAGTGGCGTAGCAAGTGAATATCAGTTGTGGGGACTAAGTAAACTTTATGAGCAAATACTTGTATGTTCAATTTCGACCTACTGGGGGCTATATGTTATTAGTGATAAATACGCCTATGTAGTTTTTTTCTAAGTGGGGGCAGGAAAATAGATCCCAATAACCCCTATATAGCTCCGCCACTGCATCTAAGAATTACCTTTCATGTCATCGAATCTCCTAATAAAATAATACCATTCTTAGCTTAAATAACACTGGACAACTAGAAAGCTAATTAAGAGTGGTTAGCACTTAGCACTATGTAAAGAACAAAGACGATGATAAGACACAAGGATAAGCAGCTTCAAAATTCACGCACCATAATAAGGCAAAACAAATTCTCTAGGCTTATCAATTTCTTTTACGGATGCCATGTAGTACAGTCCAGCCTTTTCAAAGTCCCCCTACATTAGACAAGAAAATCAATATCTTAACATTAGAGTAGAAAAAATAATCTTGATGTTGATTTTAACAACTTCAACAATTAAAGAGTGCAAGTAGTCTCAACAACAGGAAATGTGCAGATAACAATAAAATTGTGAGTTGCAATGAAGGATTAAAGTATGAAAACGCTTACATCCATATCAACACCATGGTAAAAAGGAGATTAAAAAAACCTCCCTTTAACAAGTACAGATGAAATTGTTGGCAAAAGAGATTAAGCTAATAATGGAAATGAGGAGTTAAATCTTACACACCTTACTATGGTAAGAACGTGCCAGATTATAATAAGAGTGGGCCCTTGTTGGTCCATGATTAGTTACAGCAAGAGCAGTTTCAGTGAGCTGCTCAACCAGGAAATGCTGACCAGTGAAGAAGAAATGATTTGCTAGATAATTAAGTGATGTTGCACAGTACGGATAAAATTCAAAAGCTCTTTGCATCTTCTCCATTCCTCTTCTAATACCAGCAGCTGTGTGGATAGAGTTGATGCCAAATTCAAATCAAAATGATATATAACACAATAAAATTTACAATTTCGGGCTTTCAGCTATAGGAATGTAAATTTCGAATTGGTCTATGCATGCTAGGGTACATGTGTTTGTTATGCAATATAAATACATAGGGAATATAACATAGTTCACCTTCATTAATTTGCAAGTCCAAAATTCCAAGTGCCACAAGAGCCTCAACATTTTCAGGGTCCAACTATTAAATTATGTGACAAATTAAAACATTAGCACCAGCACATACTGTGCAGTAAACAGAGAATATTGATCCAAAATTAAAAGGTTACAGTTCCCTTGCCTGCAAAACACGTTGAAATGCTTGCTTAGCCTTTTCATGTTGACCCAATTTATAACGACACATGCCAATGCCAAGTCTTACAGCTGCAGGGCACTGTGGATTTACTTGCAAGGCCCTCTTTACAAAATTTACATTTTAACAGTCAATAGACACAAAAAAATAAATATATAATTAATTAAATAAAAATCTGTATCTAATAGGAAAAAAATGATCCCCCCCCCTGCACCTTCCCCCCACAGAACCAACCATCCCGCACTCACCACATAAGCTTCCTAAACAACCAAAAGTTATGTTTAAATCTTGAACTACACTCTACAGTCATTTTTTATTGCATCCAATACTATTTAACAAAAGCTTGACAAACCTTGTATAACTCAAGAGACTCCAAATATTTTCCACGGCTGAACTGGACACATGCCTGCAAGAATTAAGATCCAGACAACTTGAATAAAAAATAACATATGGAACTGAAATATGCTCTCCGCGGGGTGAGAAATGGCTAGAGTAATTTAGTCACTCATGAAATGCTATATAGTAGTATGAAAGAGGTTCTTGAATCAATTTAAAGGTATATATTGCATTCTGTAGTCTGGCCCTCCGACATTCTAAAACGTATTTGCCTATATTAGAAACAGGAACATTTCTGATACTTCAGTCACTTGATAGGATATTTATGACTGACAAAAAAATTGTACATTGGGTGAATTCACATGCATATGACACGTACGGATAATCCGAAATGAGTGATCAAATGACTACCAACCCATTAGAGAGAAAAAAAAATTAGTGACTGTAGTCAACCACTGCATATGCATGATGTACTACTGCAACACCTAATAAATATAAATAAAAGCTTTGCTAAGAGAAAATCTTGATGACAGTATATACCTGACCAAGAAGGGCTGGAACATGTTCCCGGTCTCCATCCAACACAATTTTAAATGCTGAAGATGCCTGGTCTAAATCACCTTTAGCCAGTAAAAGTTGACCTACAAGCAAGCAGAGTGACAGTTATGTGTTAAATTTTAAATCAATGCATATCTGTAAACACATACTAGCTGCGTAGATGGTCCATACATATTAAATTCTACACTAACATATGCACACTCTATATGAACTCTTCCAAAGCAAGGAGGATAAAGAATAGCATCACCCACCCATCAATGAAATTCAATTATTCAAACGATAAATTAAGTTACTCAAACCTAAACCTTGAACATCAAACATTCTTTTAACGAAGAACAAGCAAAAAAAATTCACGATACACGTAGGTATAGGTTGACAGAAGATGCATTGCATGGAGGCAAAAAGAGGAGCATTACACGGTCATATGGTTCTGCTTTAATATTATTAATCAAATGTGAACAGACTCAGATGCACAAACTATAGCAACTATGTTTCCAGTAATACTAAAAGCAAACAATTCTGGATGCTTATTGTCAGGAACTCTCGGATTTCTGAAGTAGTTTTCTGTATATTTTCTATGTCTTTTGGTGTTTTATGTGTTTATAAGCAAAAGAACAGTAGAATTAAGCTAGATATAGGAGAGATTCAGAGATTATAGTAGAGAATCAGAGAGAAAACAGAGAGAGAGAGAGAGAGAGAGAGAGAGATCAGATGTAACTTGAAGAAGACATGGTAGAGAGAGAATTCTGTTAGAGTTTAGAGAGAGAAGAAGTTGGTGGAAAACGTTACTACTACTATCATGGTCCAATTCATGACACTTATCATCATCTTTCAGACCTTCTCCCCACCACTCGAAATTTTGATTGTTTTATATGGGTTGTCAATATAGATTAACAAAAGGCTGAGCCAACTAATGCAATTTTAGTATGATTAGATAGGTACAAATCCAATAGCTAATTGTCACTTGGTTTCGGTTTATATTCTCAGCCTTGCTGCAGTCAGCCAGCAATTAATTTAAACCAATATTTAATATAGCACAGCCTACATCCCCATAATCTTTTACACACATATATAAGAGCAACAATTACCTTTAGACTTCAAATATATTTAAACAGCATCACAGCCTGTGTTACTCCGACACGCCTATTCCGGCGGCCATACCCGTGTCGACACGACACGACACGGGACACGACGCGGAATACGTGTCGGATTCGTTCATTGAAAACCCGACACTCCTCTGTCGCCTGAAAAATTTAAGCCCGCCGGAGAAATTGAAATCGAAGGTCAAGGTCGCCGGAGATACTTCGTTCTTTGCAGAGAGATTACAGAAGAAAAGATGACAGAAAGATGAAAAAAAGGGAGCTTGAGAGATGAAAAGTAAAAGAGAAGATGAAGAAGGCGATGAAAAAAGGAGAACGACGATGTATGCATTGTGTGTATAAATGTATAGTGTATCACAATGTATCTGGACTTTCTTTTGTCCACATTCATTTTTTAATTTAATAGCATGTAGTTGTCTCCAACCCCACTCACATTTTAAATTGTTGTACTATTATATTTTTATTATTATATATATCTTGAATATTTGACACAATACATTTAAAAAATTGTTTAGTTAATTTTAAAAATCAATCAAATTTATAATTGTTTTCCCAAAATAATAATATATGACTAAAAATATATATTTTTTATTTATTCTTATCATATAAAATTATATAATTTATTTTAAAATTTGCCGTGTCCCCGTACCCGTGTCCAAAATTTGGACAGTGTCCCGTGCCTGATTTTTTGAGAATGCCGAATCCGACACTCGGATATGTGTCGTGTCGGACACTCCGAACCCGAGTCCGAGTAACATAGATCACAGCTCAAAAAAGTGGCTATAAGTTCCATTTTAAGAGATTCTAAGCCTATCTTACCGATCAAACCACAACTGCTTAGTTGCCTTCTTGTGTACAATTTTCAGACACGATGTAAGCATTAAAATGAGGACAAGCAAGTGTAGGACATTGTGAAGAACAAATTTATCATTTAATAGAAATAAGTGGAAGGATGGATTAGGATACCTTTACCGACCCAAGTAGAAGAGTCATGCATATCTATTCTTGACGCTTTATTGTAGTATTGCGTAGCTTTAATAAAATAATCCTCCTTTTCTCGTTTGGTCTCAATTTTTCCCAGGTGGCTATAGTAGGCTCCTAGAGCATTTAATATGGCAATCCTCTCATATCTCACATCAGCATAGTATTCATCAATCTCTGCAAGTCACAAAGCCATTACAAGACCACGCATCTTCAAACACAAAAAACAAATTGCATCATCTGGTTATCTCTAACAGACTTGGACATGGCCTCATAACAAACAAAATGTTGGCAAAAGGGACATACCAGGACTAGACCCTTCTTCCAAAATTTGGCGAAATTGCTCAACCTTTCCTTGTTTAAAGTACTCCCTCTTGATCAAAACCGGTTAAAACTGTTAGAATAACGACTACTACCACAGAAATATTATATTTTGCACTGCATTTCTAATGTCCATAGGATTCTCAAATTATAAAATATTAATTGGACACAAATTGTGTGGGACTAGCAAAGACAATATTTCATGAAATTTAATGCAATCATTCAACTGCCTGGAATAATAAATATTCTACATAATTATTTGGGTCCCTGCTCTTCCTGCTAGATTTTAATTTTCCCGCGCGCGTCAAGCCTATGGCTACAGTTTATAGTCCAGGACAAAGAGACGTTTAATGATATTAAACATTTGTTGCTATCTAGAGTCCTCGGGCAAGTAATTTATCAGTCTCTCCCTTATTCCACATAATTAACACTCCGAAACATCAAACTACCCTTACTTTATCATATACAATCTCAAAACCTGAGTCAATTCGACTAATTAACAAATGAATTTAAACAATTACCATAGTATCAAGTAGATAATCACATAGAAAACTTGAAATTAAGCAGAGAACGGATATAACAAATAGATGTGTAAATATATCACATGAGAGAGAGGGAGAGGGAGGGGGAGAGAGAGAGAGAGAGAGAGCGGGAGGGGAGAGAGAGAGAGAGAGAGGGAGAGAGGGAGGGAGAGAGGGAGGGAGAGGGAGCAAGAGAGAGAGAGAGAGGACTCACGGCAATGATGAGCCAGAGATCGAGAGGAGCTTGTTCAGCTTTTAAAATATCGAGAATGTCGGTGGCGTCTCTAGGAAGCTGATCGAGAGAGACCCTGACCTCCTCCTCGGAGTTCTGTACCGGAATATACACACACGCCATTCTTCAACTCAATTCTCCAGTGATTCGATCCAATTAAACCCTATGTTTTATTTATTTCTTTGGGGTTAAGAAGTAGAGCTGATTCAATTACGAAAAAGGTTAAACATGGTGAGATTGATTGCGTTCAGACGTAAAGTAAATAAAATTCAAGATTTATTTAATTTTGATTTCAAGTGTTTAATTTTCTTTCGATAATTTTGAGTTTACGAGACTCAAAGTCGGGGTGTTTTATTATATATAAATTTTTTTTGAATTTTTTTGTGCATATTTTTTTTCGTCGAAAAATTTTCAGGTGGCCGGAAAACTGAAATGAGTCAAATTGTGCAATCAGTCATCAAAATGAGTCAAATTTGCAATCAGTCAGCTACTTGATACATCTGGACGCAATCAGTCACCTAATTGATATTTAACCCCAACGAAAAGCAGCAGTTGGAAGGAAATATTTGTGAAATATTTATATATCCAACAGAATTTATTTTCTAATGTAAATTTATATTGTTTTGAAAAATTATTAATTAATTTAATGTGATAAAATAAAATTTATCATGATTTTGAAAAAAATATCATAGTTTAGAAAAATTACCATTGTATTACTCAAAAACATAACTATCTCTTAAATATTACTAATATATATTTTTATATTATATTTTTACCAAATTTTTTTAGAAAAATAAAAAAATTAAAATGGTAGTTTAATTTGTAATTTTAGATAAAAATAATTTAAAAATACATTTGTGACTAAAAATATAGATGTCCTGTTAACAAATAATGGACTTTAAAAATTTTACAAATATGATTTTAAATCATATTTTTAGTAATAAAAAGACTATTTTGTAACGGAATGATATGTTAGAGATTTTGAAGAGTTTCGAGGCACCAACGCAGCGGAATAAACGCGAAAAATAAATCAAAATAGTGAAACCCTCCGCATGATCCATGCGAAAACAAAATATTTAATTCGGAGACAAAGAATAAATACCTTTAGAAGTTTTAACAGTTCATTAATGAAAGTCCAAAACTTGTTTAATAACCACGTAGCCCGCTCTCGCGATCTACGCTCTACGGTATCCACATGAACACTTTTCATGAAGGATTGATGTGTACTAGCACCCGAAAACTGCTTCTCTCTCTCTATCTTCCTCTTTTCTCAAAACGGCTATGGTTTTAGTGAAAATATGTCTCAATTATTAAATCAGTCCACAAAGAGATTATATAGAGAGAGGAATAAGTTTTCTAATTATAATCCAATTATAATTAATACTAATCCAAAATTCTAAATTATTTAATTAAGTCTCACTTAATTAATTAATTATTAATTTTGGAATTAGTTTAAATAATTCATTTATTCTATTTATATAATTAATTAAGTCATACTTAATTAATATCATAAATAAAATAAATTACTTGTTTAATTTAAATTCACAATTTAAATTATTTCTCCTTCAAACGTTCTTTGTGTGTGACCCTATAGGTTATTATTACGTTGGCAACAATTTTAATATCTAATTAAAATTGTAAACAATGAGCGGCATCTAGTAATACATCATTGCTACCCAAGTAATAATAATAAATCGGTGATTCGATTAAGCCTTTCGTGAATAATATTCCATGTAATATAATCCCTTTAATCTTGATATTATAGATTAAACTCAAGGCATGTCTCGTGTCATCCTCTTCATAATTTAATCTTTATTTTCTTGATCGATGAGTAGACTATTAAAATCAAATCAACATTTGAGCACGGCCGTGCATTTCATAGTCTCACTCAAATAAGAGGCCAATAATATCACTCCTAAAATTAGGAGGATTAGATCTCATCTAGATCATTCATATTTCTCATACGATTCATAATATACCCAATGTCCACTTTTATCATCACCCGGTCAAAGGTAACTTTTAATAAAATCAAAGTATATTAATTCTCGTATAGAAATATAATGATTTCAGGTCTAAGGATCATTACAGTAAGAATTACTTATGACACTTATTTAACATGTAGAATCTCACGGCGGGTCATTCCAGTGCCATGCATTGAGACATGCACTTATGTTCTTGAGTTTAGTATCACCATATCTATAACCAATGAGATGTGGTCATCTGTCAAGAAACATACTAGTCTTTGTGCATTATTATTATCCTTAAATAATAATACTCGACTAGAGAATTTTAGGAATAAGATACTATTCATATAATCTCATTTTTAAGTCACATACTTAAAGATATATAATACGTATCAAAATTCCAAGTACATTTATTATACTTTCAATTTATTACGCAGTAAATAAAACATAATCAATAAATAATAATCAATAAAACATAATCCTTAATAATAAATATTTTCCTTAAAATATAAAAAGTATTGTCTCTAGATCACAATTACTAACAGATTTTATCATCAAATTTTAATTGAAAGATTCCTTTTTATAAAATTAAAATTTTATTATTTATATAATATTAAGATGGAAAAGAAAAATATATCAAGAATTTTATTAATAAGAAGGTGTCTAAATTTGTAGAATTTATGAGTGCGTTGGAGTATTTTAATGAACTTCGGTGTGAATTTGCGTTGCTTAAAATTTGTACGAGGTTTAATAAATTTTATTATGCTTTGCGTATTTGTTCATTACAATTTTTTTCACAGAAATTTTGGTTCAATTCGAATCGATGTTGCTTTGAATAAGACATTGGATAATATTGTGATATCGGAAGGATTTGGAATTAGTGCTATTCGGTGGAAATAAGCCAATTTGTCTATCCGAGGGTTGGGTTTATATTCTACTTATGATATTAATTTGTTTGTTTCTGTGACTTTTCGAATTTAATTCATTAATTTGTAAAACCATATTTTACGTAGCACAATTCTTATCTGTGAATGCTTTATTTCGACATAAGAATCTTTGCGGTTAATATTCTCAAGTGTAATTTGGCACAATTAATTACTAAAAAGTTTATTTCCCAAACCAATGGACTATTTAGTAGATTTTTACTCTAGAGATGTTTGCAAAAATCTACATGCTGAGTTTAATTTTTTAGAGAGGCAAACAATAATGTTTCATCGTCTCGGATCAAATCATGTCTAATATTTTTTCTTTTAGCTTACCTCATAGATGATTTGGAACAACGAACGGCGTCTTATGATATAAACTCATAATTTATTTACTTTCCATTGTACGCATTCTATCCAATGTGTCTAATACATATGGATATATTTGGAGAGTATGTTAGAAAGGATTTAAATATTGACATGACATGTTCAGAGATATGCTGTATGATGTATTTTAGACGGCGAGAATTTTAACTGAAAAAAGACATCACTGTACATCCCTCCTAGAAAAATGAGATCAAGACTTAGATTAGTTGATATACTAGTTTATAATTGAGATAAAATGAAATATATTTATGTTAATTTTACCAGAGTCTCGTCTTTAAGCCAATTGAATAATTGAGTATTCATAATTGATTAGACGATAATTAAAATCGCAAAAGTAAAAGTGTGTAAATATGATTAAGTGTGTAAAGATAACTAACACATTTTTATGTCATTTATTTTTGACACATTCAAAATTTTGACTTCCGTGGTATTTATTTCAAGAATTCAAAAAATCATGAACAAAAATATCATACCACGAGTTCAACTCAATATATTTACTGTTCAGCGAGTTCTTCAGCGTAATTTGTTGTCGGTTTATCTCATACTTATGCAACTTAAAAATTATTTATAATTATGTGGGAAAGACCATTTTTTTAAAAGGGTAACATTTATCGAGTTTTATAATGTTATCATTTGAATATTATAAATGATGTTAAATAAAATATTTATAAATATGACAAAATTTCAATCCAACAATTTATAATTTTTTTAAAAACTTGATAAGTTGAGATCCATTAATTAAAGAATGGTTACATTTATCATGCTTTATTCGTAAATACTATTTTTATATTATAATTAAATTTATTGTATATTTATTATATTTTTAAATTTTCAAAAATTTACGTATTATTTGAAACCACTATTGCAACAACAAAAAAGTGAACATTTGATTTTATTATTATTGATTATATATTAGGGGAGAGAAAACACTTCGATTTTTAGATAAACACGAACCGAAACCGGATATCGTCAGTTTTTAAAATCATAACCGCAACCGAAACATCGATTTCCGTTTTAAAATTTTTGGTTCGGTTTCCATCGATTTGGTTTCGGTTTTAAAGTCAATTAAATTAAAAGATATTATAAATTTAAGTAATAAAATTAAATGCACCTTAAATCGATAAATCCAATTCTGAAATGGCCAAATAAAATCGGATAACAAAATATAGAAGATGTCACTATGTATCTCTATGTGTGTCCATGAGTAGTCTAGGTTAATTAAAGATAGGATGCTTAGTGAATCAAGAAAAGCTGATCAAAATGAAGAACTACTTCATAAACTTCACTTTATTAATATTCAGTGTAAACTAGTACAAGCGTTGCATGCTCAATTTACTTTGATTTGCTACTATTGCAGAGTCATATTTTAACAATACACCTAGTTATTTACATATGTTGATTAGTGCAGAACATCTGTCGAAGAAAGCAGTCAATCATCCATCTAGAACAGCAAAAGCAATTGGCCCAAAACAATGTTTATATCACAGCTTTTTAAAAAAATTAATATAAATTATATATAATATATTTATTTATTTTAATAATCGGATCGGTTCGACTTTTTCCGGATCGGTTCAAACCTAAAACCGAAACCGAAATTGATTAAACGGTTTGGTTTTTAATTTTCCGATTTCGATTTCGGATCGGTTTTTATCAATTTAAAGAACAAATGAAATAATATTGTTATGTAATTTTATATTATATATTTTTTATGTTATGTAATTTTTTGTTTATTTTACAATTATTTTTGATATTTTATGATTTTTTGTATGTTTTATAATTTTTTATAGTTATTTGTTAATCAATTTTTTTATAAAATAGAAATGGTTCCCGAATTACTCAAATAAGGAATTACTCGGTTAACCTTAGTATATACTAAATATCTCTAATAATAAAATATTTTGGAAAAACAAAATTTGTATCATATAAATTTGAACATAAAAATTTAAAACCAAATTAATGTTTGTTTTTACTCTTTAAATTGACCGTATCCCACTTTAAAACCCAACAGTGAAAAAAATCTAATTCCTAGCCCAGCTGAGGCCTGAGGTTTGATTTTAAGAACCACAACTCCAATTCATTAATCATCCGTACATCTCTCTCAAAATCCAAACAGCATGCCTGTGAAATGGTAATATATACACGCCCATTATGTATCTCTCTCTCTCGCGCGCGCGCGCGCGCACACACTACTGTGTTGCAGATTATTGAAACAGTTGTTGTTTTATTTTTTCTAGGGTTTTGCATTGGCAACCAAATGCAGGAACAACAGTGAACAGTCAAATCTTGACTGAAGTATCTCAATGTGCTGAGAGCATTAATGGCATCAAAGGTGGAAGATGGAAAGCTACTCTTAATTTTTACAGACCTATGCTTAAAGGTATAAACTTTACATATATACACATCTATATATCCATGTATGTGTTGGTTATAATCTTGTTTGTTGATCAATTAGAGCAATTGAAGTGTTTCTTGTAATCAAGTTGGATGTGCTTGTATGTAATTGAGTGAAATTGGAGTTGTTTGTAAGGGCTAATTTTGATTTTGTGTTAATGGTGTGATCTATTAGAGCAAGTGAATCCGACAGAGTTTCCACGTGATTTTTTGGGGATTTCGCTTCAGGAGCAACCTAGTAAATACTATTTTGTGATTCGAGGACAGCGGATTGTTCTTGAGGCAGATTCAAATATTCAGGGTATAATGGAGAAACTGCAGTCTTATAAGTCCAGGGTGGCTCTTAATTTTGAGGTATGTTTTTCTGGGATTTTGTTTTAAAAAAAATTGATTGTCGAGTTCTTTATGGTTTATGTATGGGAAGTCTTGGTGCCTCAATGAAATGTAAGTAGATATTATTTTACTACTTTGTTTGAGCTTGTTGGTACTATAGCTTTTTTGAAGTTACGATATTCACAAAAATAAGATAAGATTATGAAGTTCAAGTTGCCATTGTTTGACTTGCAATGTCACATTTTTATGAAATGAGGAAGATGGAAGTATAAGTTGAGAAAATAGTTAATCTGGGGACTGGGTATGTGTAACAATCATGTTGTGTAAAGACGTTTGATTATTTTTGGATGATAAAATGCGGTGTCCGACTTCTGTAGGATTTATATAAGATATAGGTGGATGAGAGACTATAATCAGATATGTTCTTAAATTGCCTTTACAAAGTGGTAGTTTTGTAGTTATTGATTGAATACTTGAATCAATGTAAGTGTCATTGTGTGATTCCCTTTTTGCCTTCTAAATCATACTCAAGTTGCGACATACACTTTCATAACCTGCAGGGCTTCCAATATCAACTTGGAGACTTCCAGTTGAGAGTGGGGAAAGTCGTTCCAGTTCACTCTGAAAGTTTGAGGGGAATAGTGATGGAGGTATATTGATTTTCTCCACTGTTTGAATATTCAATTGGTTGGCTTTTTCCTACAGATCATTGACATCATCTATCGTTTGTCATATATTCCTCTGTTTCCTTTAACTCGTTCTTTTGACCTTTTCTTATTGGCATACTTAATTAACTACTGTGATATACCACCAACTTGATACACCCATGCAAGGAGATCTTCTGATTAGTGAAAAGATTTGTTTTGGGATATTTATGGGAAGATTTAGGAATGAGTGATATTATGATGACTTCAGTATTGGTATATTGGGAAGATATCTTTACTTGTTTTATTTTCTGATTTGGTTATGTTTGTTTGGAAACTTTATGGGAATGGTTAGGCATGTCAGACTTGTCTCCGGAAATAAACCAGGTCTCAGTTTCTCCTTTATGTCCTCCATATGTTTTCTGTTTGAGTTTAATACACCACTGCTGTGTATCATACTGATACCGAAAAGTATAAATTCTGTCTAACTTGCACATAGTTGGTTTTTATGCACAGAATGGGACACATTTAGTTAACATACTGCCTCACTCAATGTGTAGTATGGATGTGGCCACAAGATATCTTGTTTTGGGTCAGAAGAGGGTGCTTTTACAGATGTACTAAAAAAAACAAGAAAAAAAAACTTCTGTTTTAACAAACAGGATGGCTGCTTCCGCGATTAGTTTAAATCTTCCCTTCTGCAGGTTTTCTGTATCCTGGAAAACCACATTTTCCCTCCTCCTCCCGCACAATAGAAACCCTAGCTCTTTTCTCTCCTTCCCAAATCAATCCATTTCTTCAGCTGTTGCAAACACATCTACCTTGCCGAAGGAATCTATTTGCAGAACTAGCTTCCAGAAGCTATATTTGATTTTTCGATCTCCCCCCTTTTTACTAGAAAAGGCCTAATGATCCAATTTTCACAAAATCAAGGCACTTTACTACCATCTACACCTTAGGCACCGTTTTTAGATCACCTTTTTAAATAAAATCAGAACTTATATTCTTATTGGAATTAATCATCTATTTGTGTTTAATAGATTATTTCTATTATCACTTTTTAAATAAATCAAATTTATTGTTTTTATGAGACAAATTTTCTGTAATGCACTTTTTTAATCATCTTAAAGATGAAAGGAAAACACAATCAATTTCATGCCATGCTATAAAGTTTTGCTGACATGCAAGGCATATAGGTGACACAAACTCAGGGAGTAGTACATTGTACACATAAATGAATGTGCTCCAATAGTGATCATTTTTGCATTGGATAAGTTTATAATTTGGCTTTGTATCATGAAACTAAAATTTTTGACATTCCTGGGCTTATTTAGACGGTTTTATTCCTGTAACATTCATGGTTGTACAAAACCTTTGTTCATCTTGTTACAACCAAAATCTATTGAACCATTTTATGTTTTTCTTGATAATTTTGGAACCAATAAACAATTGTGCTATTTAAAGCAAATATAAACACTAAAGTGTAAGCCTAGATGAGAAAAGTGTTTGTTGAACCTCTGATGAGTCCATGGTCAATTTAATTTGCAGATAGATTATCTGCCCATTTCTTCATGGGAGAAGTCGCACCAAATCATGGCAGAGTTTTATGATATATGGCAAGAAGCTCTGCAGAAGAGATCATTACCAGGCCACTTTGCGCGCATGGAACCAAACTTTGGTGATTATGGCCTTGGGGACCAATATACTTTACCGCACACAGCAGTTCAGTATGCTAGTATTATGCTCCAAATGATTGCAACAGCACAATCTGTGAGAAACTAGATTAGAAGGGTTCTACAAGGACTTGTTTTTTGAAAAATGTCAGCTTTGTTAACTATTGTTTTATGATCAAGTTGTGTTATACTTTAAATAAACCAGCATTTAGATTTTAATTGGGCAAGTGTGTTCAGTGGACTGAGTCTCGCTAATGGAGTACCACACAACGCACAAAAATATGAAACTCTGCTAGCAAAATATATTAAACATTTGTTGTCCGAGACATCTCTCTAGTCTCAGCATCAAGTTCCAGGTATGAGAGAAGTTGGAGTTCGTATTTTTTTAGAAAAGAAGTCGAAGTTCAAGAGTAACTGTATCTTTTCAATAATACATACTTCGTATATGACGTAGTGATATATCGGCCATTATATTAAATTCAAATTTTTTATAGCTCAATTCTAATTTCTATATTTTGATTTAATAATAAATTAATATATACACTATACAATATTCCATTTTACAATTTTTATTGTTTACAGAAATTCGAATAATTTTTAAAATTTAACTTTTGTAATTCAATGGCTTTAATTGATTCAAGTTTCAATAAATTTATCATATAATTTATATCATCATATATCTATATTAAATTATTAAATATATGTCAATTTACAAGTTTACAATATTTTATATATTTCAAATTGTATTAGATATTAAACAATAATATTTCTTTTATGTTATTTATTATTATTATTATTATGAAAGTTATTGGCGCATATCTATACTATATTATTATAAACGAAATATTAAAAATTTTGGTGAAACACGGGTTATAAACGAAATATTAAAAATTTTGGTGAAACACGGGTTCAAATATGTTTTTTTGTCAGAACGGGTCCAAATATGTTATATTACCTAAAATTTGACTTTTTAGACTCAATTATATATTTATTATAATATGAGTTTAAATTATAACATATTTATATTAAATTGAATAAATTTATATAAAATAAGAGAACATATAATATTAACCTAAATTCTTAATATTATAAAATTTTATATTAAATATCAATAAAAATATAAATAAAAAATCAATTTATTTAAATATTAATTACGGGTTATAAACTTGTACAAGATAATTTATCATAGATACTAAATTTGTAATGCCAACCGGTGTTTATATTGACAATTTTTTTAAAATATTTATTTTATACCATACTATCATGTTGAATAATTAATGGTTAGTTTAATATTAAAGTCTTCGTACGTAAGATGATGACAATTTTATTATTTCAAAATAAAAGTATAATAGTAAACTTATATGAGAGAATGGTATTTTTGTGATTTAAATTAAGATAGAAGTATAATAATATTTTTTTTTGTTAACTGTAATAATAATAATTTAACAATAAATTGGTAGTTTTGTTACTTTTAGATTAATGAAGATATATTAATAATTTCATCTTTTTTTTACTCACCATGCCCCTCATGTTGGCTTATTACATGTTTCATTTAATAAATTAGTTGGATAGATTCCTTACCTAGGAAATGTTCTAGCTTAGTAGTTGTAGACTTATAGGGAATTTAAAAAAAAAAAAAATGATCACACTCTCATGTCGCAAGTAATAAGTTATTTCTTACTCGTTTGATATATTTATATGAAACTAATAATAAAACTATTATATTACCTCCTTTCTTTCACTCTAAATATATAGCTAGAATTTAAATATAATATAATAATAATAATAACAGATATAAAAAATATTATTAGAATTAATATATACTAAATTATTCTAAATTATTATATGTCATATTATTTTTATGGAGTTTGTTACGACTCCGTCAGCTTTTAAACCATCGTAAATCATCCGGTGGTCTCTAATTTTTATAAGTGCTATAAAGACAAAAAGTACGAATATTAGGATTTTAAAAAAGTTTAAACATGCAACGTAATTCTGTATAATCGAAAGCTGGACGTTACAATGAATCTGATAATAAAATAATACATGCTGGAGTCACTCATGGTTTATCACGTGTACAATTGCATATTATAATCGACAAATTGATGTCTTTCTTTTGGCATTTAGTTAATAATTAGCTTATTATACTGTAAAAAAATCTTCAATTTTCAAATACTGTATGTAATACAGTAGTATACTGCACAACTAAATAAACGGAGAATATTTTTCAATAAAAATAAAAAAATAAACGGTGAATAATCAACGAAAGGCGAGTGATCCCATATGACTGAAATTTTATAGTTTTTTCTTAATTAATGGCGGAACCTGAGGGGAATAGCATAAACTGCTAATTGAATTCAAAAAATTAATATAGAAATTTTACATTCTCATTTTCAGTTAAAAAATAGTAAAAACTAATTTAAAACAACAAAATTATTTTTTGGCTCGATTCTCTCCGAATATTAGTTTGGGTTACTCCTTTTGAGATTTTTTTATTTGCTTGTAAAATAAATAAAGGTTGATTAATATTCCTTTTTTTACAAGAATTTCAATATTACTTTATTAAGGAGAAATTGGCTGGTAAACCTAATCCAGAGATTATTCCATAGGTAGGTACCAGTTTAGCCTGTGATCGCAGGTTAATGGTATTGATTTGATATATAATTTGTATTATGCAGATATATGAAATCTTCCGGTTCATATGTGCGGATCTATCATACTTGTCATGATCTTTATCATCAACAAAAAAAATATTTGTTAGATGATATGACGCTACTATGTTTTTTTTTGGTGGTATATGATGATACAATGTTCTCAGGCGCCTCCTGGCTGATTACTTCTAACTATTAGTATCATGTATGAGGTATGAGTTTCGTTCATTCTAAACTCATATCTGGTACTCCTTCCGTTCCTAAAAATGATTCTCAGTTTGACTTTTTACACTATTTATTGTAATTGATTGACTACTAATTTACGCATAATTTATAAGACAAAATACAGTCATGAATAATCTTGTTTGATTCATATTTGTGAATACTTTAATACAGTGAAGTTTTTATATTTAATACTAATATGAAATTAAAGATATTAACAATCAAAAGTGTGCGTTGGCAAACGTGTCCAGTCAAAACAGGAAACGTTTGATATAAAATTTTTAATTTTAAAACTCATACCTCAAACCCATAAAATATGGATTTCTGATACCTCAGGGGAAGTGGGTGGGTATGAGATGGAGGTATGATGAATCAAATCAAAAATTTAGTGCTTTTATCTTTATTTATAAAATTACATGTTAATTTTCAAAATAAAATTTTTATAATGATATTGTTTAATATTTAATAAATAATAGTGATTAATTTTTCATATTAACTGCATATTTTTTTTTACTTATTAAAAAATATATTAAATTAATACATTCATTTCACCATTCAACCAAACACGTGATATCAGGAATGACAGAGAGAGGTCTGCAGGGGTTGTAAACGGGCGATCCGAAGATATTTTTTACGGAAGACATTGAAAATATTATAAATAATTAATAATTAATTACGTTTGAATTTAAAATATAGTTCAAAAAATAAAAATATTTCCAAATGTAATTACAAGTACACCATTAAACAGAAAGTAATTTAATATTTGAACATTACATACAAGTAGAGTAGAATGTTAGAAAATGGAAAGTTTGAGACATATTTTATATATGTTCTTGATGTAATTTCCGAAAACTAACGATTGGAAGTTGTTCCTTGATATGAGGACTTAAACTTTCATATTTAGATCTAAGACATTTTCTTAGTGTAATCCATAGATAAATTGAGTAGAAGTTGTTAGTTTGAAATGGGTTAAATGTGTTTATACCACATTGAATATGTAATATGGGTGGAGGTGCTTTATATGTATATATGTGCAAGAGTAGTGTCAACTACTAAGGCATGTGAGTATGCATGGTGTACTAGTGTTCCCTCGCGCACACACCGCGCGCGCCGCCGCCGCCTCGCCTCTCGACGCCACGACTCGGGTCGTGTCGGGTCGAAGGGCGATTTGGGCGAATGTCTCGGCGTCTCGCGTACGCGAGGCGACCTGGGCAAGGAATTTTATTACATGATTAATTAATTTAATTATGACTTTAAATATTATTTTAATATGAATATTGAATCAAAGTTACTGTCAAGAGTATGCATAGTTACTGTCAGCTTAAGTGTATACAAAGTTGCTGTCAGGAACAAACTTACTGTCAGCATAAGTGTATACAAAGGTGCTGTCACGGTTTTACGAAAGTTGCTGTCAGGAATTTGTAAAAGGTGTTGTCACAGTTTTACGAAAGTTGCTGTCAGGAATTTGTAAAAGGTGCTGTCACCTATGTTACTCCGACTCTTCTCTTTAGGTTGCCGTACCCGTGTTGGACACTCGGACACTCGGACACGACACTTATTTCGTGTCGGATCCTTTGACTAAAATGTGGACACTTTGACCAATTTAAAGATCAAATATGAGTCAAACTTACGATTCAAAATAAATATGTGAGAATAAAGAAAGAAGCAAGAATGAGATAAGGTTGGAGACGATGCCTAATTTGCAAAGTCCGGTACAATATCATGTTTAATTTGAATTCTATTGTTACTTTTTGTTAAGATGTCTAACTTATCATACTTGTTATTAATATATTATGACGTGTCCCCGTACCCGTGTCCAAAAATAGGACAGTGTCCCCGTGTCCCCAATTTTCAGAGTTTCCAAGTCCGACACACGGATATGTGTCGTGTCCGACACTCCGTACCCGAGTCAAAGTAACATAGGCTGTCACAGATTTTGCAAAGGTGCTGTCACAAGATTTTGCAAAGGTGCTGTCACAGATTTTGCAAAGGTGCTGTGAATAGATTTGCAAAGTTGCTGTCAACAGAATTTGCAAAGTTGCTGTCACCAGATTTGTAAAGTTGCTGTCATGACTTAAGCAGACTGTAACTGATTCTGAATATTCTATTAAATGCTTTTTAAGTCAGAATAATTATTTTAATTAATGTTTTATCTGCTGTTACGTTTTATTGTATTATATATTCATAAAAACGTTGGAGATAGAAGGATGAAATTTTAACACAAGTTTGAGAAAACCCTAGCAGCCATACTCTGTATTTTTCACAATAATATTCATACAGTTTTTGCATAAGGTTTTCTGGGCGAACTGAGGTGCAGGTCGCTGTTGAGTGCTACGTATCTGTGGACGAAGTACTCTGTGCTGTTTTATCCTGGAAGTGATATTGCTGCAACCCAACACAGCGTAGTGGGGCAATAATCTCTTCAAGAACAGTCAAGACTTCTAGCAAGGTTTGACGACTCAGTTGTTCATTGGTTCTTTCAGTGTATGCGTTAAAACTTCTGTTAGAGCTAAGACTTCTATCTTTTCTCTTGTCATTACAGTTACTGATATATATATATATTGTTTCTGTCTTCGTTGTTTGTTTTGTTAATTGGTGTAATCTGTTTGTTCTTGTTAAACTATTTATATAACTGTCCCATTGTTGTGTGTAGTTTTTAATTACGATCCAACATAGAATCTATTATATAACAGAGGATTCTTGGTAAAATTGTTTGTATAATGTAACTGTGATTATTTTTGTACCGTTATTTATGAAGTATTTTTTTTAAATTTATGTGAAGGTTCAGAATCTGGACCAGGACCTCTATTGAATATTGGACAAAACAGTGGATTACTTGCGCTGGTTGAACACATGCTGGCTGCTGCAGCGCATGAACAGACAAGTCGCACTGAACGTTAATAAAACGGCATTGTGAAACCTTATTCTATAAGTTCACGTATTGGAATTATTACTGTATTAAAAATGATTATGGTCCACATACTGTTAAATTTATTACTCCCTCCGTCCCGGCCAAATGTTTACATTTGGTCCGGGCACGGAGACCAAGGATAGTGGGTGTAATAGTGATTTTATTGTTAAAATAAATGAAATAGTGGGTGTAATAGTGTAAAGTGTTGAAAAAGTGGAGTGAAGTAGTGGATGTAATAATATATTTATTGTTAAAAGTTACTATTTTTAGTAATGTAAAGAATTGGGTGGGACGTCCCAAAAAGGAAAGTGTAAAGAATTGGTTGGGACGGAGGGAGTATTATTTTTTGTACTCGGAGGTGTTTTGAAGCTTTTTGTAGTCCACATACTGTTAAATTTATTGCAATCAAAAAGAGGTTAATGCTTGCTGTTTAGTTAAGTATAATAACAATATTATTTTCGAGTTTGATTACATTCAAAATTTCACTTTGAAATCTAATTGTTCGGATAATAATATTTTAATTCTTAACATTAAAACTTAATGCTGTCTCTTCAATTCAAAAAGTCACTTTGAAATCTAACAAGATGATGATATTTGTATTCCTAACATTAAATTTTTGTAAGTGTAATGAGGTGTATGTCTTTGTCTTTGTTGTTTGCTAAATTAATTTAATGGCTCATAATTTAGTTAAATTTTATATGTCATCCAAAATTTAGTAAATTATGGAGGGATTGTGTTTCTTCTTATATAGCTCGTATTTAGGCTGCTAATATGTAATCTCTTATATGTTTTTTTATTACTCTTAAAGTTTATTTTGGAAAAAAGAACACACGGATATAATTCTTTTACAATTTCAAATCTTGATTTTACTATGAAACATTTTCATCATCCTGCATATAATTTGGTTATGGTTATTTTTTTTTTTTTGCATTTTAAAATATGTAAAAAAAAATATAATTTCATTAAATATTTCCAAAAAATTTCTTTCTACAAAAGTTAAAATTTTAAACTTTTATATAAAAATATAAAATTTCAAAATACTATGTATAAATAAGTTAAGGTTACGGTAACAAAAAAATGTGGAGGGGAGCCGTTCCTCTTTGTTAATTAAAGTACAACATTTCATGATTTTAATAATTAGAAATGGACATTTTTGTAGCTTACTAGCATCTGGAGCCTACAGTAGCATATATATAGACAACTAAAATTAACATGAAATACAATTAAAATTAAATAACTGAAGAACTCGAAACTGAATCTCTCCCTCAACTGAACTCTCAAAAACCTCAACAGGCGAGAGAGGAAGGCGATCGATCAATTATAATATACTCAACACGATTCGCCTTTTGTAAATGCATATGTTTTTTTTTATATTACTATTGCATTATGGATTATCTTGTACTTGATAATGCCAAAAAAATAGCCATAATATGAATAATTATAAGAAAAAATTCTAGATAATTATGTGGGTTTAAAGCATTATTCATTTGAGTACTTTCAGTTCCATATTGTATGTTCAAAACAAGACCGTAATGAACTTTCTGTTTTGTGAGCCACCTCAAGTTTAGAATTAGAGTGCATTACGTTGACGCTAAATTTTAAAATTCATAATTCAAGTAAAAAATTAAAGAAGTGTCAGTTCAGATATTTTATTTTGTATAAGTATTTGATACGGTTATTCGGATTCCCCAGAATCATTGTCAATCAAACAAATGTCCCTGCAAATCTACCATATTATTTGAAAAAATACATGTACTGTACTTGTTTGATGGCTTGGAGCCATTCTCCCTACGACTCTGAATTACTCTGAATGACATAATATTGTGGCGGTTATATTTTCATATTTTTTTAAGATAAATATTTATTTTAAAATTTTAAAATTCAATATTATCTTCAAAATAAAAAATAAGTTACTTATTTTCAGAAAAAGTACCTATATACCTGCTTTTTTCCGGAAATAAGGGCTTATTTCCGGAAAAACTGGGGAGCCAAATTTTCTAGTATTTTAAAAATAAAAAAATTTCTTGAGGCCCTCAAATTTACTACTCCTTACATCCCATTTTACTAGTCTCTTTCAGAGATTTTTTTATCCCATAATAGTTCTCCAATTGTATTTCTCAAAAATATTTAAACTTGTCTCTTATTTTATTATTTTCAATGTAAAATTTATTTCAAATTTACCATTTATAGTATAAAATTATTATAATAAATATGATAAGCACCGCAAAATGAATAGAAATACATGCTTTTTGACTTGAAAAAATAATTAATAATGAATATACACAATTTATCACTTGTTTTGTTAAGTACTAGTGTTTTATATGTGATAAAAATTAATTAGTTATTTTGATTTGATCCAAGAATATTAATTGTAAATTATATCAACATTCAAATTGATCTAAATCTCTTTTTTTTAAAACAAAATAAATAGTACGCATATTTCATTACCAAGTTTTTTATTCTTGGTTTAAAATTTCAATACTACTACTTATCTAAAACAAGTTTTGTGTGTTAACGAAAAAATTAAAATTTAATATATTCAAGTACTTTGAAAATTTCAATTTTGAAAAAATTATTAATTTACAAGAAAGTGTCATACGAGATTTAGCGGTATAAATTAAAAGGATAAAAAATATTATATATATATATATATATCAATAAGAAAATAAGAAAATAAAATTTGAGGCCTTAAATAGGTTGGAGGCCTATGCTGGATGCCCCGGCTCTGTTGATAGGTGTTTCGCAATTTCCCCTAGATTTGGATCCAAATTTTGAACCAAATTCCAACGGCGGTGTGATTTAAAAATTATTATTTATATGTTATAGGTAAAAAAATTGTGTAAAATTTTATATGAAATACTAATTGAAAGAACATATAGATCTTCATTTTAATTTGTATTTTGTATAATATAATACAAGACATATAGGTATAGTATTCCATTGAATTCAACTCGTTATATTATATTATATAAATGTTATGTTAAGTTATTATAATTTAACTAGCTCTTGTACCGTGTAAAACACGTGCTATTTTTAAAAATTGAAAAAATAAAATTATATTTATACGTTATTTTAATATATTATTTTTTATATTTTATAAAATATAGCTTAATAATTCGCATTTATGTACATTATCTAGTACTTGCATATTGAATTACTGATGAATATCCTCATAATTTTTGAATTATTGATTATAAAATGTGCATTCATATCAAATTAAGATAAAGAATTACAGAGAACATAGAATTATATTATAATTTGTATGTATTTATAGCTGGTTTACATATATAATCGGGGATTTAGAATTTAATGAGTTAGAAAATAGTGTTTAAATCAAATATGATAGAAATTAGTTTTAGGTTGAAATAGGGAAATGTTAAAGAAATAATATATATGTGTGTGTGTGTAATATTTGTAAGAGTTAATATTGTAATGTTAGTAATTAATGAATGTGAAATAGCTAAAATAGTAAATTAGATATTTAATATAAGGATATAATTATAATTGCATGTTGAATAAAATGATTCTAGAAAAAGATAGGTCGTGGTATTATATAATTGGTAAATTTAATATTTAACCATTAATAAATATTTGTATTATATTTATGCCTGACTAATCAAAAATTTGTGTTTATTTATATAGTTTTTCAGTCATTTTTCTTATTTTTTTTGAAGAAATCAGTCATTTTTCTATGTTGTAATTTTTATTTATGCTTTTAATATATTTTTCTTTGAATTTGAATGAAATATGTTTTTTTTCTTATTATTATAAATTTTATTTTAAAATATAAACATTATTACAGATTATACATTATTATTAATCAAACATTTTAAATAAATTTTAAATCTAATAAATTAAATACATACAAATAATAAAATCATTATTTTAATAATAAAATAAATTTTGGATCAGTACCATTTACTTATTTTAATTTGGATTACTAATAAAGTAAAATTTAGAATGATTTATTTTAAATTCGAATTTTTGGAACACGGACAACAAATGCTCTTAAATAGAAAAAATAGAGGGAAAGAATGTGTTACAATCTACTCCATGTGTTAAGTAATATTTGATAGTTGACCTTTTCACACATTTTCTATATAGTTATAATTATTATTATTTTAAATTTTTTATGAATAAAAATTTTAGTTAAAATTTTTATTCAAAACAAGAAAATTTTAAAAATAATAATTTTAATAAAAAAAGTCTAATATCAAATAAAACTTGCGGGGATTCCGGCTGTCGGAATCCGGGTCAGGGAATGACTCTGGGGAGCCATCATTGTTATATATATGATATATCTAATCATATATCTGTTGTTTATATGTACGGTAATAATCATTTCTTAGTCCAACAATAATTTGAGTGGTGCCCGCTCCCTTAATTCAACGTTCCAAATAATGGCATATAAGTATAGGGCAGATATTGAATTTGTACTCTACCGTGAAACACAGAACATGATGTTGATTTGAATGCAAGCAATTATAACCAGTTATGGGAGCACGTGATCGCACCTATGTACGTGATTTAATGTTCTACAGTATCTTCTAATTTCCACAACTTGGGTTGGTCCTAGAACCCAATCTCTACTCCCATCCCTGTCCTTTATTAGTAAAACCTTATTTCATCATTTTATGATTAAATTAACCAATTTTTATTAAAAATTATAAATCTATTCTTCTACCCAGTTTCAAACACACTCTTTTAATTAAAATATACTTGTAGTTATAATCTACTAACATGTTTCAATTTCCTCATTACTCAAACTCTTTAATTTATTTAAAATCATATCTTATTAATTAAATTTTATGAATATTTAAATAATAATAATATTTAATTTATTTTAATTAAATTTTATTATTATGTTATATCTATATTATCTATACTTTTATAGTGATAAATGTTTGGCTGTTATAATCTCTTTGTGTCCCACATAACTTCAATTACACTCTTTTAATTAAATTTTAATTAAAATATAGAGTTGTATTCATAATCTACTAATTAACGTGTCTCAATTTCATCATCGTTCAAACACTTTAATTTATTTAAAAATATAATTTAATAATTAAAATAATATCTATATTATAATTTTCCTACCCAACTTCAAACACGTTTTTAATTAAATTTTAATTAGAATGTATTTTATGAAACATATATATTATACATACAACTCTATTTAGAACATATATATTATACATAAAACTTTATCATCAGTGGAGTTCTCCTTCTTGATAATAAAATGAAATAAATTATCATATTAAATTAAATATTTAAATTATATAAAATAATTATTGTATGCTGTATGTATATTATACATCAACTCTAACACCGATTTAGTGCTCGCGCATTATATTATATTATATTTAAATTATAATATATATTTTCTTTATTAAGAATAATGTTACAATCATCCTTCTTAATAATAAAATAAATAAATTATCATATTAACTTAAATATTTAAATTATATAAAATAATTTATGTATATTATATATACAATTTTATCAACGGTGTAATCCTTTTTTATACAATTGTACACGGGTAATATCATTTTATATTTAAATTATAGAATATGATTTCTATTTTAGGAATAATATTATAATGTAATTTTTATCTAATATAGTTGTATTAACATTTAACTCAATTTCATCACCGCGTTTTAATTTATTTAAAATTACAACCTATTAATCTTATCTCATGAATATTAAAATAAAAAATTTAATATATCATAATAATATATAAATAAATAATAATAATATATATATTACTATATTAAATTAAATAATTAATATATAATTTATTAATATAGCCTCGTGCTTTGCACGGGTTATAAGCTAGTATTATATAATTATGAGAAAGTTAAATGTTATATTATTAAAAACAGAAAACTTAATGACATTTCTATAACAATAGAGTGCATCCATTTTTATTCACAAAAATACTCTTAATGTGAATTTTTTTGTGTTAATCTTATGTTGTGTTTAGTTGGGGAGAATCGAATGGATTGGGTGAAAATAAATATAAAATAATGGAGTCGAGAGGGAGGATATGAAACAAAAACGAATTAGAGCAAAACTTTTACGATGAGATTTGAGAAGAAAATATGTATGAAGGAGAATGAAGTATTTCATCTTAAATTGATGGATTTTATTTTTAGTTTTGATTGTCATTAATGGATGAGAAATGAATGAAAATTTTGAATTTTTACCCCTAATATAGTTCAAATCTCATTGCATTTTTTCATTTCAACCAAACACAACCTGAGGTAATTCACTAAAGTCATCCTAGAAGTATTAATCACTATTTAAAACATATAATTTAGTTTACATATAATTTTAAGTTTAAAAATTATAAAAAATAATTTTTAATTTTCATTCAAAAAATGATCAATCCGACTACAGAAAAAATCAAACAAAACTGGACGAAGAAAGTATTATTTAATTATACTTTAACATTATGAAAATTTGAATTGTTTTTATTAAAATCCGGTTAGATTTGACTTGAATTGAAGTGTGGTTGAGGATGATATTTAGGTCTCGTTTAGTATTAGTGCTACAGACAATTATAACATTTTTACAGTTATTTGGTAAATTTCAAAAGTTACCATGTAAAAAAGTGATTCAGAGAAAGCAAGTCCCTCATAATTTTAGAAAAAACTGTTTTTCAGTTTTTGCAGGAAGTATAATTACAAATTTTATCATTAATTTTTCCAAAAAATATTACTTTTATATATTATATATCATATTCAAATCAAAAAATTATCTGGGACGCGGGTTGCGTCGGAATTTTACCTGGTAGGCATTTGACGGAGCCGAACTATCCGAACCCAATTACTTATTTATTAAAAATAATTAATATAAATAAAATAATATATATAATAGATGACATATAATCCACTAACATAAAAATTATTAATTATTCATTAATTTGATGATTTAAAAAAAATAGATTACTTGTATATCTTATTTATGTATGATAAATATGAATTAATTAGTTTTAATTATGCATATATAAATATATATATGTATAAATTAGTTTTAATCATATTTTATTCAAATTTTAATCTAGGCACCAGTGTTCAGGTTTTATCTATTGTTTTTACAAAAACAACGGCACTATTTAAAAATACTAAAAAAGCAAGTGTCTCCTATGCAGGCAATGCGTGGGGACAAAATGAATAGATAATTAGATACTCTTCAATGTTATGTAAATGTACGTCTGACAAAAATAAATACTCTCCCTTTAAAATACATGTTATTTAATTTTCTGAATATATTATACAGAATTTAACTAAATAATTAAAACTTTATTTTTTAATAAAATATTTAAATAATATTTTTATTGAAAAAAAGAAAAATCAGAACCAAAATCCACCATGGCTACAGATCCGAATCCAATTTTTTCATGGTCCTTGGATAATTAAAATACCAAGTCCGTAAGAAGGTCAAACCATGCACTCCTTCAGTTTTGCAATATTTGATCCTTCACTTTTAGATACACTTTTAAGAGTTTTGAATACATAGTTAAAATTATTATTTTTTTAATTTTTTTTATGAATAAAAGTTTTAATTTAATACTTCTATTCAAAAAAAGAAAAATTTAAAAATAATAATTTTAACTATGTAATCAAAGTTTTTAAAGACGTGTGTCAAAAAGTTAAAATTCAAATAAAACCAAACGGAGTGAGTATCATTTAAAATAAGTGTGAATTTAATTTTTTATATGTATTTTAAAATGTAAAAATATTATTTTCATAGTTTATTTTTGAAATATATTTCTTAATAAAAATTAATATAATATATTTTTATTCAGATTTAAAAAAAAAATAAAGTATGTATATATTCACTCCATTTTTTTATAAGTCGTTTTGAGTTTTGACACACATGTTTAGGTGTTTTTATCGAATAATAAAAATAATTACTTTTTAAATTTTCTTTGTTATATGTGTGCCACAAAGGCATATATAAAACAAAACGGAGGGAGTAATTTCTTTTACAAATTGGATCCCTAGCTTAAATGCTCGCTCGGGGGTTTACCGAACCCCTACAAGATGAATTATATGAAGTGAAGGCTGCTTAAGCCGCCCCGACAGTGTAGGCTGGAGTTATAGGGTTTTTCTTTTTATAATTCGGTTTCACTTTAGTGTTTTGATTTTTGATTGCATAGTAAAAAATATTATTTTTAATTTTTTTTCGAAATTAAAATATAGATTACATATTTTAATTTTTTTTTAAAATCATAATTTTACTATGCGATTGAATTACTTAAAATTGCGTGTCAAAATGAAACCGACTCGTAAAAACAACGGACGAAGTACTAATTTAACTCGTACTGATTTACCAGCCACAAATCATCACTGTATCAATTTGTATGCATTACCTACTTAGTTTATACTTAGGGGGTACGTGTCCTTAGTGTGTACACATATAACCTGTTTTATATTAAATAGGCCTACGTGATGTTGTAATTTGTACGTATGTGTATCTATATATAGTAGTCAGTGGGGTGAGCTTGAAAAAATGTGTAGAAATTTAGAGCAAAATGGGAAGGAGTCCTTGCTGTTCAAAAGTAGGGTTGAATAAAGGAGCATGGACCTCTACTGAAGACAAAATTCTCACCGATCATGTTCACCTTCATGGTGAAGGCCATTGGAGAAATCTGCCCAAACGAGCTGGTATTTAATATTTTATTTATGTTTGTGTATGTAATTTTCATAATGCCAAAATTTACGATAAATGATGAGGAATTATGGTCGGGTCGCAGGTTTAAAGAGATGCGGAAAGAGTTGTAGGCTGAGATGGTTGAATTATTTGAGACCTGATATTAAGAGAGGCAACATCTCTAGCGATGAAGAAGACCTTATTATTCGCCTTCACAAGCTCCTTGGTAACAGGTATATTTTCGAACCTCGATCTTTTGTTACGGGAAGAGGATATCCACTAGTCTACAATGTTAACAACGGAAAAACATATATCGAAGTTTAATTAATTTATTTTTTTGTAGATGGTCCCTCATAGCTGGGAGGCTCCCTGGCCGAACAGACAATGAAATCAAGAACTACTGGAACACAACTCTAAGAAAGAAGGTTCGTGATAATCACACTGCATCTTCTCCAAAGTCCCGTACTAAACAATGCAACAAAAAGATTTGCATGAGAAACGATAAAAATGGCGACAAAGTGGAGTCAACTAAGCACAATGTGGAGTCTCATACCCAGGCCTTGCAACTCTCTGATAACTCACTAATCACTCCATCGAAATCACATCGAAGCGGTTATCAACTCCTAACAGAGCCGGTACTAGTCACACAACCATCAATGCCAAAAGAAAATAGCATTACAGAGTCATTGGATCTCGTGCCGGACATTGGATTAACTCAACTTCTTGATTTTGATTTCTCGGGTTTATTAGGCACTGATGATCACAGGGAGTGTGAGATGGAAAGTACTTCTTCACCTATGGATGTTTTAGATGAGTTTTGGGGTGCAGAGGAACCAGATTTGCCTTGTAATTCTGACATGTATTTTGCATCTATTCCAGACTTTTTAGGAGATTGGTTAGCTTAATATTGTCGGAAAATGTGTGTTTTCCTTGTATTTAGCTGGCCTGAAATAAAGACTCGCTCAACTGCATCTTGTCAGTTCCTGTCTACAAATATCATACGTTCATTTATCCTAGTTATTCATGCTCTGTTTTTTATTTTTTTTGAAAGGATACTCTTGGTCAACTTGAACATCTTTATTTATAATCAAGATATCGAAGAAAATTCATTTTTTATTTAATTTAAACATGTAGATATTGACGACGTACAAATTTCTCTACACATGGTTGGCCAGGCACTGTAAGTTCACACTAGCATTTTTTTATTCTTCACACTCTTGAACAGGGCGGATCGGACTATTTCTGAGTACGTACCCATGTGAAATTCAGTCATTTTTAAAATTGTCAATTTTTTTAAGGGAGACGCGCCCCTTAATAGATCGGCCCTAGTTTGAAGACAGTATTCATTTTTTCGGATTATTGGAATATTATCAATTTCCGACATCTGAATTCTCAAGTTTTAACATCGAAGTAAAAAACAAAGATCATACTTCATAACAGTAGACACTAAATTCGATCGGTCGCTCTTATCATATATTCATATGTAAAGACAAACACTAGCATAATTTAATCATTTTTGATGAATTTTCAGGAAAGAATCATCTAATGATAATATGGGTTTCCATGTGGTTGCGAATTTCCAATAAAGTGGTTGGCAATGATTTTGGTATCCCAACTCTGCTCCTGTTTCACAATGAATGTCCATTTCCAGTCTCAACTGTCCAGATTTAAATATCATATTCTATTGTTATTCTTTTTATTTATACCTTCGTGGAGATTTCGTTCAATTTTAATATTAGATATGAATTTGAATGTGTTAAAATTATATCTTGTAATTTTATTAGAATTTATATACTTTTAGTACCCATATATGTCAACTCATAGAATATGACATTTTGAATTTTTGGGTATCATTTCCAGGTCAGGAATTGAATTAAATACTTATTTATAGGTTTTTAAAGTATATACTTTTAAAATTAAGTATATATTTAATTTTTCTAAGCTAAGAAATTAATATTATCTTTTAATTTTTTATTACAAAAAAATTATAAGTAAAATATAATCTATTACAATATTAAACCAAATGCATAATATCATTAATAAATTTGAATTTTATACTGTATTTCTAGTTTAAAACTCACACCATGCACCTGAACCAAATAACCATTTAATTGTATATTATTTTTAAAGAATGTTTACATATAGATATTTAAAACAAAATATTAGTAGTTAAATTAAATACTAAAGATTTAATTTATAAATGTTAAATATACTAATTAATGTTATAGTCAAAGTTATTTGGAAGATGCGTGTGATTTGAAGTACTAAAAATGAAAGAGGACAGGATATATCACCGAGAATTTATTTAGAATAGATACAAAACCTAATTAGTAAAAAAGAATTTAAGAGCCAAGTGCATATGAACACACAGCAGGTATGATGAAGGATCGGAGTAACTATGCCTGCATGAAAATGAATACTAAATATATAACTCTTATATATAATATTCTCTCTTTTCTGAAAATGTACAGTATAATTTTAGTTTTCTTTACATCGTATGATCACATATGATTTTGTTTCAATTTCATTTTTTTAATTAAAGTATAATAATCAAATTATTATTATAAAATAACATTAAAAATATAATATATACAAAAATTATATATAAAAAATCAAAATGACATTTATTTTATAACAGATCAAGCATACTAGGACTCTTATTAGCTGCTGACTGCTGTTAACCTTGCAAGTATATTATTACAGTATTATTTTGTTATTACAGCAGTTTGGAGATCTATTTACAAAGGTCAACGGATTTAGATGGGATTCAGCGCATTAAAAAGAAATGCAACTACTTTTAAACAAAAGAAATTAACAACTAATTACGTTTGTAATCTTCAAAAAAATCATACCAAACAGATTGTTAGTCTAAAATATTGTTATACTCCATTCGTCCCTATTTACATGTCCATTTTAATTTTTTTGAAACTAAATTGACTAATTTTTGACCGAAATTTAAAAATGATTCGTTTATAATTTTAAAAAATTAAAAATACATTTTAAAGTAGATCATATATATTTTTTAACAATATAAAATTTTAAATTTTTTCAATTATATATTATTATTAAATTACGGTCAAAGATGAATCCATTTAACTGCACAAAAAGTAAAGTGAACATCGGACACAGAGAGTATTATAATATTATTAATTTCTTCCTCTAATAGTTTAATTATGTAGTTCGATTATAGCCTGCGTGCTAATTTATCAGCCTCGTGTTAATATGTTACTTATAGACGTTAATGTTATTAATATATGACAGACCATATAACACGTTAAATATAATAAGTCAACTGTAATTAACACAAAAATATCTTGCACCTCTAGGCTCCGATCGAGGGTTTGTTAGTATACATCACTTAAAAAATTGAAATATATGTGTTTGCAAAAAGTACCGGATCAAGCCGAAAAAGACAATAAAGAAGAAAGAAGATGACTCGTAAGGAGAAGACGATCCATGAATGTTAATGGATAGTTCATCCGAATCGGGCACGTCAACTAACTAATAACAACAAGATTATGTATAAATTAAATAGCGGATAGAATATTTTTATTTTAAATTTTTAAATTTTATTTGCTTTGTATTTTTTTAAATTTGTTTATTATATACAAACGGTTTGTTCCGTTTTTTTAAAGAGGAGTCCTCTTAAATTATTTATAAAATATTTTTTTAATTAATAAAATTTATAAAGGTATCGTCCTCTTTTATTTCAAAAAAAATCGTATGAAATAATCATTTATTTTTTTAAAAAAAATAAATAAAATCCGCGTTGACTATATTTAAATTAAATGTAAACAAATTCATTCAGTTAATGATTGGCACAATGGCAGTCCATCAAATCAGTTGATACATGATAGTAGCAGACTAGCAGAGTACAATTTTGAAAAAAAAAGAAGAAGCAAAGGCTGTGTAAATATAACTCACCAAGCCCGCCTCGGCTCAGCCCCGCATGTGAAGTGGCACGAGTTGCAGTTTTTACGAATCGGCACGGTTAGCCTATAACCGTGTGTTGTGGCCAAGTCATGAGATAGCTCAACCGGCTCGTCGGAGAACCGGCACGACTCTGTCCGGCGTACCCGTTTGGCCACCTAGTTATGATTAGTTGCTATCCGATTTGTCAAATTGTATTTTGCATTGTAACTTTAAATGAAAATAAATATAAATATAAAAATAAAATGTGTAACAACAATAAAAATGTGGAGAATAATTCATACAATTATTTTGAATAAAACTATCGATGTAAGTATTTCGATCATCCAAGTATTATAACATTATTTTGAAGCTTCGATTTCGCATTTCGGATTTACATATGCATTTTTGTACTCCATGCTTGTTGTGTTGACTTAAATTTGAATATGGTGAAATTGATGATGAGTGACAAGGACTTTTCATCTTTTGTTTTCGAAAATGTTTTCATAATTATCTTGCGAAAAGTTGGGGAAGACTTCGAACTAAAATAGCGAGCAAAAAAAGCCAAGTGCCATAAACAATGCGACACGCGATCGTCATGAACTCTTTTGATATCTAGCCATGGATTGCCCGACTCACGCACATGAAAATTTTAAAATTGTATTTGGGAATCTTAATTTCATTTTAAATTACAACATTTGAATTATCATTTCAAATTTTAATATTTGTAATAATATTTGAATTCCTTATAATTTAAATAAAATTCAAATTCAAATTCTTATAATTATTCAAACATGTCATTTGATTAAATTCAGAATTTCAAATAAAATTAATGTTCCCAAACAAGCCTTAAGCATCTTTGGACTTCCGTAAATTCTAGAAATGGATTTCTCTAAGGCTTGATGAGGCAATACTACCGATTTCACTTCTTATTGAGGCAGCCAAACAAAATAAGATATGAGTTTGGTAACAAAAAAATTTAAAATTTATAGTTATAATTGAGATTTAAAATAATAATTTTTTACTTGAAAAGTTGCCGGAAAAAGGTGGTCAACATTATTATGTGATTGAAATTGTTAAGATTTTTTAATTAGTAGGACTCTTAATTTTCAACCCCTAATAATGTGTTTACGTATCTCTATTTAATTAGAGAGGTTTAAACTCACATAGTTTTTAGTTTTTAGAGAAAAACTCATTTGGAAGAGTTCACTATATTAAGGTTTGTTTCGACAGTTCAAAGTATATTATAAAGTCAAGAGTTTCATGAATTTGACGTTGATTCGTATTTCATGAGATTAAATCGCACCACTTCCCGGAATCCTTGACTGTTAACACTATATTCACCCCAAATATTGGACATAATCTAAACTCTTAGACGAAAACAATTCGCCAAAATACAGAGAAAGATTCTTGTAAAGTAAAGGCGGATAATACTCCAAAATTCCCCGCCAAAGATATCTCGTCGAATACACAATTCAACTTAGTGGTATATTTGACTAATTCAAATATAAAAACAATTCAATTCAATTTAATGCAATTATGAAGATAACAAAGAAAATAAATTATTCAATTAATATTTTTTTAAGACGTATAATTTTTTTAAAATGGACAATTAAAAAAGACGGAAGGATAATTATGCGTGCCAATTTTCTGGTCGCAAAATATAAAAACTAAAATGAGAAATCTTTCTGCATTTGTTCCGGTACCCATACCTATATGGCTATATTCATTTACGGGTGAATCCAGGTTGTTCAACACGGAAGCTATCTCAATTCTCATGTGGCTGTATCAGTATGGTAAATAAAGTGACAACTCTTATCACAAAATTTATACATATCTTGATGTATACATGCATGTGCACTTTTCTGTCCAGAACGGTGGCATCATATATATCGTTAGAAATGATATAATCAAGTCCTGGTTTATGTACAGTAGTATATATTTGGTGCTTTCGTTCTCAAAAAAAGCGTAGAATTAATTTAGTTCGAGATTTATGTGGAACCGGCAGGACGATTTTGTATTTAATCCGGCACTTATCTCTTGTCCCGCTCTTTGTGCTTGCGGTATCGTCAGCGCTTGTTTGGCCATTAGTTTTAGCTCAAGTCCATGTCCAAATAATCATTTTATGCAACAGGACTCAATAATCAATGCATAGGAAAATGTTGGTACATTCTAGAAAACATAACAAAATAGAACATGACATGTTCTCACAAATTTATTTATCACGATACTAATTATAAGTAAAATTAAGAAGTGTTTTGTGTTTATCGTCATAAATATAAAAATATTTAGCACATATATTCAAAATTTTGACTAAGAAAATTATTTGGCACAGTAGTAACTAAAACATAGGTTTGGTCCTAGTTTCGGTATCTTATAATAACACGTATTTCAAGTTTTTTGTGAATTGAAGTACATACTGATGAATTTATTCGGTTTAAATGAATTGAAGTAAATTATTTGGATTAGAATATTTTTGCCAACGACTATCCAATCGTGCTAAAATGAAAATCAATTCCCATATTATCACACATTTAATGTAATTCTCCATAAAATCATGTTCCCTTGTTCCCTCTGGTGGTTTAGCCAGAAAAATATAACTACTGAGGCTAATTTAAAATAAAAATATTTAAATTAAAAACTATTATATTAAAATCAATATTTAACATAGAAATTCACCTCTTCAGATTTTCATACATCGAAACGTTCTAAAATTATATTATCATTTATACTTCTAAATATATCAGAAAATATCATTTCCACACTCGTTGCAACGGGAACTAGTACTAGTTTAAGGAGTTTATAAACAAAAGGATTATAAGTTCCACTCTTTTTAGTTTTTACCAACTTTTCTGCAAGATTAACAATTCTGTTTAAACGACAAAATTCATCATTTGAACGAATATCGTGAATATAAGTTTCTAGCTGAATCCGATGGAAAAAAAATCTTTGAAATACAACTCAGCAAGTGTCAAATGCAATAAAATGAATAGAAGAAATTAGAAAGTAATGAAAAAAAAGAAACTAGAAAATAATGTTATTATCTGCAGAATTGTGATTAAAAGGATAATGGGACTAGATTTATTAGAATTTTGAAGATTTACTTGGGAATTAAATAATTTCTTTTATTTCAATTATAATATTTAGTTATATTATATATATTTTACATTTTTAATGTGAAACTAAATTATTTCTAAATAAGGATATTGAATTAATATAGAATAAAAAAATTATTAAGGGTTATTTTTAAATTTTACTGGGGGCTAAAAAATTAATATTAAATAATACTACTAAACTTTTTTTAACCTAATGGGGCATTTAAATCCCACTAGCTCTTGTGTAGCTGCACGACTGATTCCCTCGGCCCTTTTTGACATTACTTTCAAAAGAAAATTTGTTAAATTCGACAAAAACCATGTGAATGATTCATCCCCATTTTTAAAATTTATATGTTTTGCATAAAGAGTCGTATGATTTATAAATGTTCCTTCAAATTCTTATTGAGTATTGATTTATTCTTTTCCGTGTTCCGTTAGACGTTACTCACGAGTTTTATAAACTGATGAAAGTAAGTGAAGAGGAAATAAAGTACTTTCATCCCAATTTTAAAGTGAAAGTATGTCTAATTTAATTTCACTTTTACTTACTTTTTCCTTACTAAAAACTCGGAAATACAAATAGGAGTAAAAGTGAAAGTACTTTACTTACTTTTCACTTATTTTTCTCCATTTTTAAAGTTCGAGAACACAAATAGGAGTGAAAATGATATATTTCACTTACTTTCCTCCCATTTTAAAATTCGGAAGCAATTTGTTAGGCTCTCTGACGCTGAGTTTACAATTTCTTTGAGTATTGATATTTCCGTGAATCTTTCTCGATCTCTTTTGGACCTGGAAAAAAACCACTTGTTACTCAGCTGTTTTTATTCATTCAGCTCAAAAAATATGTTTACCTAAAATCGAAAGCAATTTTTGTTACATTTAACCAAATAGACTTGGACCCTAAACGCAACTAGAGTTGAAAAAATGGAATGATTTACTTCGCCATTCAGTTACCTGACACCTAGTACAGTAATTGAATGGTAAATGGATGCAGAATTTGAGATCATATCAACTAAAGTATATATAATATACCTTGTCCCGGTGATACCAATCTATGACTCATCAAATTTAGTGACAAAGAGAGTGTTTGGTTAAATTTTAAGCCTATGCTTAAAACTGTTTTTGACTTTAACTTCAAAAATGTTTGTTTATATGATAAGTTAGAAATTGAGTTAAAATCAGAAATAAATCAGAAATTAATTTAAAGTCGGAATTAAATATTAGATACTTTTTTCAGTGATTTTTTTTCTATTTTAATAAAAGTTATTCATATGTCATAAATTACTCACAAGTCACTTTTATTTTTATTATTATATTTTTAAAAACTCATAAATCACTCATAATACAAAATTATTCAAACATGTATTTTAAACTCACAACTTATCACATTAAGTCACTTTAAATCATAAATCATAATTTTAAATTTAGTCAAACAGACTCATGCTTAGAGTTATCTATGATATTACTCCCCATGTCATGAAATAAGTGTCATTTGATTTTGTCCATGTAATTTGAGGTATAAAAAACACTTACTTAAGCATATTATATTTTCAATTTTTTTTTGAATAAAAATATAATACTTAAATTATTATTAGAAAAAGAAAAATTCAAAAAATGATATATGTAAGTATCTTTTTTTTACACCTTAAACTACATAAAAAAAGAATCAAAATGACACTTATTTTGAAACGGAGAGAGTAACATTATTTATGTGTCATGGCCCAGAGGTCATTCTTAGGATATAACAAAAATCCATATAAATATAAAAGGTTACATTGTAAATTAAGATATTATTTTTTATATTTACAAATATGCCATTAGATTTATACTGAAACTGTTTGTAACCTCAGGACAATTGTCTGAGGTCAGACCCATTTTTCTCTTATTTTTAACTTTATTTCAAAATATAAATAATCTGAATTAAGCTAGTATTTAAACTACTTTAATAAAATTACAGAAACTAAATAGAAACACACTGGTATCCTAATTATTTCGTTCATTGTCACGGCAATCCCATGAACAATTTTTATCAGAACCAACACACCGTCGAGAACTTCAAATTTCATATCCTCCATTGTCGGGGTATCTGCTACTCTATTAGCCTGTCCATACATGAGATATGGCCCAGGGCCTGTCTCAAAATCCCACGTCTCCTATACACTCTAAATTTATTCTTATACACCCTTGTTTGTAATCCGCCCAAAATAACCTTAACTTTCATGTACCTTTTACTCAATATAATGTCCCTTTTTTCTTACCAAGCCTTAAACTGCACTTTTCAAATTTTGGTAATACATTTTTAAATAATAAAAAATATATTAATTTGTTATTTTGAATAATTAATTCTAATTCTACTATTCATATATTTAATTAAATTTTATTATATTGTTTATAATTTACTATGAAACGTAATTTAAAAAATAATTAATTATTACATTAATGCGTCAATTTATTTAAGCAACAAAATGTTACTAACAAGAATCAATCATAAATAATTTACATTAAAATAATATATAAAATTATGATTATTTTTATAAATAACATTTATTCTACTAATTTTTTAAGATCGAAAACTTCTACTTATTATGAACAAAACTATTTTTAATAACTCATTTTTAAAAACCTATTCTTCTACTGAATATTTTTTTTCTAATTAATAATTTTAATATTGAAATATATTATTGATTTGTGTAACTAAATTGTTATTATTTGGAATTGAAAAAATGTGTAATAATTTTATTTATTTGTTGGATTTGGTCATATATAATTATGTTTTTATTTTATTAAAAATATAATAATAAATGGTTACAAATTATGTTTTAATAATATAAAACTAAAAAATTAATTACAAATAATTTTGTAAAGAAGAAGTAATCATAACTTATTACAAGTATATACGTAATAAAGGAATTATATAATTGGTATAAGATATAATGAGTATAATTTTGTCAAATACATGAAAAGGGCGTGCAAGAATAAATTTTGGGTTGTTTTGTTCATGGTCATTATCTGCATATTGAATGTGTTCTACAGGGCGTACGTCTATTATGATAAAATATCCCATTATATTTGAGATCAGGACTTCTTCTAGATAAATACTTGACGGGGTAGGAAAGAGTTGGGAATCATTAATGTTGTAAGAATGGAATAGAATGGATGAAATTATAAGGAGACAATGAACATTTAAGAAAATATTTGAATAAAACAGAGAGTGCTAATTTGTTATGAGAAAAAAAGTGAGAAAATGGGTATGATGGGAAATGGAGCACTCCTCAAATTGAGGGTTTGAGTTCTAATTTATATCGATAGGAATGGAACAAAGGTAATAATGAAATTTTTGATCATTTATCTATATTGTAATTTAAATTTCATTCCATTTCCTCCAATTTCATTCGTCCCAACCAAACACAACATAAGATTTTAAAAGCTTCTACAATCATGTAGTCAGTGTGTCTGTCCTAGGTCCCTTACCTATATATAACATATACATCCAGACATATTATTCTGTGTAAATCAAACCTTGTCACTCAAAGAAAGTGTCCATATGCCTTTGAAATATCATACAATTGATCAAACTGCAGTCATTTGAGCTTATACTGGTGTAACTAGGTTATGCAAAATTTGGTGTTGAGGTCTTGAGGATACTTCACTTGTCTTTCTTAACTAGTATTTATTATTGGCTTAATGATATTTTTGCTGATAGAGTATATATTTATATATATTTTATAGAATTTTATTCTCATATTTCTAGTATTTTGTACACAATTGGATATTTATTAATTAAAGTTTAATGTTTAATTGTAGGAAATAGAGAATTTCTAAAGTTGGAAGAATTGGAGAATAAATACTCTAATTTGGAGATAAATTAGAACGAAATTCGGATTTAATAGGCAGCTCACACATACTTTGGCCCATAACTTGAGTTCCATAAATCAGAATTAGGCGATTTTACAGCCCACGCAAAGATAAAAGAAAAATCTATAATTCAGAGGTGATCCAACATACATGTCTCAACTGAAGCATCCAGAAACAGGCCTGAAAGGCAGACTACGAATTTCAACATAACAATCCAACTAATTATATAGGAAATTGCTTGTGTTTCCTGGTAAAGCATTAAAACTCTTATATATTATGATTTTATATATTATTAGAGATACCAATATACCATCATACACTATCATATATCATATTATATTATTACTTAGCCATACTTTTGATAGAAAAGGGAGAGAAGCACTTTGAGAGGGAGATTGAAGGAAGGAATAAATGGATTCATTCAGACTTCAAACGATTTCTTCAAGTTGTATTCTTTGTACTTAAACTCTTATGCTCGTGTTTTGTGTTATTAATTTATATATGTTTTTAGCCATCATGGGTAGCTAATCCCTTAATCCGGGAATTTGGTAGTATTCTTTGGTTTATTATATTTGTTTGATTATATTGTGATTTCTCTTGGTTTGCTTATGGCTTAACACGATTAAGGGAGTCATGAACCTTTAATTGTATCCATAAAGGTTATTAACGAATCAAGAGAGAAGTTGTAATTCTAGTACATGATATGATAAACATGATTCAAGTATTAGATAAGGAGATTGATATGCAGATTGTGAGACTTATTATTCTTGATACTTAATAGTCTATGGATGTACTTTAATAGTCTATGGATGTACTTTATTTGACCACGAGAGTGGCTTTCAAGGTGTAATTGTAGACACTATAAGTTACCTTTGGAGAAGAATTTATAAACATTAAAAGGATTGGTTTTAGCAAAATAAGAGACACAAATTAGACATTCATGATAACCCATTGAAGAACCCTTATTCTGGATTATCTTCTCTCATATTTAATATATATTTGTTTATTTTTTTATTAGATTAAATTAGTTGATAATTACACACCCACAAATTCTTCACCACACTTCTAGATTGTAAGAAATAAAAGACTTAAATTGATATTGATAACAGTCTTTTCTTGCGATCGATACCCTACTCTTTACGCAACAACATTCGCCTATGAACGGTAGGACACATAAACCCTTAAACTATCAAAGCGTACTAGATGACATAATTCATAAAAAAATGTACATTTTTGCCCTACTTTAGGGCGAAAGTATATATTATGATACCGGAAGGGTTAAAAGGTATACTTTTGTAGTTTAAGGGTTTATGTGTTCAACCGTCTAGGGCGAAAATGTCATTAAGCCTTTAGAATTCTTTCAGGTTATATGAAAGTAAATGACCAAATTAATAACACATGCACCATAAACCGAAAAGATAATAATAAGTCTTTGCCAAGAAAGACTATATTCACATTTGCAAGATACTACAATAAACTAGATGCCGGAGACCATAGTGGCATAGTCTATAGTCAAAACGCTAAGCTGTTTTTGACATTTGAAATACATCATAGAATAATGAAATTTCTTTTACTAATAAATGTTTCTCAGTTCAACCCAAATGCCAATTGCCATTGGCACATAAACTCTTCTAAAAGTTGGGTGTTCTAGACTCACTTAGATATATAATTAGATTTATACTAATTATTTAATTCTTAATTATTGTATGTGGGATGTAGATGATAGGGTACCTAATCTTGGTCCCTAGACTCCCTAAATCTACAATGGATATCATTATCTAACAAAAGATGAATGCTCTCACAAGCTTAAATACCACCTGACCCCAATAAGTGTGTGCAGGGTCATATAAGCCTTCTTCATCCACGCAGCACAGACACATAACAATATTCATTTAAAATTCTAACCAACAATAAACCTTGAGCTTTCAGTTTTTATAAGCAATTCAAAACTGCATTGCTGGCACATAGTCCTAGAAAGCTCAGCCCATCTAAAACTTTCACTCAAAGGTTCTTAAACTTACATTATTGAAATGCACTTGACCACTTGTATTTGAGTCTTTCTGTAGATATTCTAATCTTATACACCTATCCTTCAGAGCTCCTCAATCTCCTACCGCATACCAATTACAATAAACTTTCTACAGCATCCGTAATATACAATGTACAATGTAAGCAAGCATAAAAAACATTATATGATAAACAGCATTTCATAATTTAAGTATCAAACTTGGATTAGCATTGCTTCATTATTCATAACAACAACAAAAACTAACAATATATAAGATGAAATAACACCTTTATCATCAGAGACTAGCCGGCTGCTGCTGCAGCTGAATCACATAATCAAGGACCAAAACACTCTCCAAGAAATCCCTAGCTTTCTCCTTCTCCAACTCGGCCACCTCCGAATCCAATCCATCCAATTCACCCAAACCAGGCAACACAGCTAACGAAGCAATCGAATAGCCTTTTGCTCTATCAGGGGAAAAGTTTTTACCAAAACTAATCTGATTAATCACCGGAAACTTATCCTTTATCCCTCCAATCACTTGCAATACTTTATCAATCTCATTTTCACCCAAACCTTCTTTCACTTTCAAAAACGTCACTCTCATCGCCGAACCGGCCGGCAACGCCACCGGTCCACTCAAATCACTCCCAATCCAATCAACGGCCATGATGTCCTCAGCGATCGGCTTAACAAACTCGGTGACAACGCTAACGTGCGCCGGGTGCGCAGAATAAGCGGCGAGTTCTTCTTTGGAATTATAACGACTGTGAAGCATGTGAGTGAAAGTGAGAGACGAGGATCTGGTGCGGTGCAGAGCACCGGCGGATATATGGACGACTTGATCAAGCGAGATGAGAGAATTGAGACCGTTGATCATGGATGAGATTTTTGATGGATCGGTGTCGGGTTTGAGTTTAAAGAGGACTATGTGTTCGATGATGTTTGAATTGGTTGACATTTTGATCGGAGAAATGGACGGTGAGGATGAGCTACGGCGGAGATTGAAGTTGAAACCTCGGGAAATGGGAGAAGAATGGTTGAGTTTTGATGGAGATGGAGATAAGAAATGTAAGCGTGGGCACAAACGCCCACAAATCATGCTTGCGTTTAAGAGCAGTGAGGGTTCTTTTGAGTGTTGACGGCGATGTCAGCTTATTGGACTTGTGGTTTCGGTGGACGGTGGCCAAAGCCCATAACTAAAAGCCCTGTTATGTTTATCCATTCAAACATTTTTGTATTATATCACTCAGCTAGACAAGAGAATTTATAAAGTTCAAAAAGAAAAGGAAATAAGAATTGAGTTGGATAAAATTTGAATTAGCTTCGAGTTAACCCAAAATACTCAATCCCAACCTCAAATTTTATAATATATATTTATACGCATAATTATACATATTTATGATATATTTACACATTATTAATATAATTATAATTGATATATCATTAAAAACAGAGTTATGATTATATATTTTATATATTTAAATAATTACATTTTAATATTTTTCAGATTAAAATGAATCATTTTCATATAGATCAGGTAAAATAAAAATTATACTACCAAAATTTATAGGATGATATAAAACCATACCTATTTTTTTTAAATAAAATGTTCATTGAATATCGTCATTAAATGATTATTAATTGTTAAAAAAAATATTTATAACCTTTAAAATTCTAAAACTCCGAAAAAATCTCTCGTAGTCCGTATGAATATTTACTACTATATATGAACATGTGATGTCTTTGAATATTTTTTGTTGCACAAAATGTCAAACATGTTGAATAATATGATCCTGTTAAACCACCTTCCTAAATCCTTGAGATTTTAGAAAAATTAGTAACTTAACATGGTATTAGAGCTCTTGAAGCAATAAGCTATATATCTAATTTTTCCCAATTCTTTTCTCCTTCCCAAACTCTCTCAATGGCAAACAGCCATTCCGGTACCACCATGCAAAATACAAATGACCCCAACAATACACTCATCACCACAAATGTTGCTGCCCAAGTACCTCTTAAATTAACCTCTGATAATTACATATCCTAGAAACTTCAATTTAAAACACTCTTTGTTGGGTATGATCTAAATGGATACATTGATTGTTCTAAAACTTTTTCCCTTCATTTCTTTCAACTCTATTATGGTATCAGAGCTCTGGTTGTAGGAGGTCTCGGGTTCGAATCTCTCTTACCTCCAATATTCTCATTTGTTTGAAATATTAATGTTGTATTATGTTTGACCAAAAAAAAAGACGAGATTCCATCTAGTAATTAAAAATTGGATCGGATTAGGTCCAAAAAGGCACGAACCATCTAGTGAACCACTCTTCAACCCATAATGGATTTTCGAGTGAGGGTATGTTGAATAATATCATCATGCCAAGGCCGCTTCGTAGAATTTTTGAGATTTTAAGAGAAGTGATAACTTAACAAAATTGCAGATGATACGGAATAAATCATGTAACCTACAATCTTATAAATCTTGCTACACTTCTCAAAATTTCCAAAACAAACGAATTCAAAACAATGTACAAAATGACCCACACAAAATGGTTTTGATCGGAGTACTCCACGACAAGTGGAAATATAAAGGAGAAAATATATACATCCGTTTATAGTGAAAGATAGAGAGGGTGGGGTTGGTTGTGATTTGTGAATGCCAAATCTTAGTACATACACACATACTCTCTTCTCTCTCTTAAACACTGTTCAATCTCTCTCTCTCAATCTCTCTCCACAATCCAGATTTCAGAACCCAAGAGCACAGCTAGTCTTTAAAGAAATTTTGATTTGAGTTCAATCCCTCTTCTTTTCTCTCTTAAACAAATGTTCCCAGATTTGTAAGGTACGATTTTGTATTAATTCCCACACACACATTAGTTGTTTGTGTGTGTACAGTACTACAGTGTATCTATGTTGTGTATGTATATGTGTACTTTAATACATCCTGCTATTTTCTATATCTAGTTGGTTTCCAAGTTGATAGCTTCGTTAGAATTGCAAAATCTTCGTATTGATTCCCACTTGTTGTAGTTGAGATTTTATTTATTTATTTTCAGTAATAATTACACAATTATATTTTTATTTTTCAAATCTTTTAGAACCTATGCAGCTGTCTCAGAAAGCTTTAAGATTTTCCTCTGTCTTTGTTTTTTTAAGTAATTATAGCTTTTGTATTTTAAATATCTTCATTTTTGTTGGATAAATTTCCAGAACCCAACAAGATGGGGTCTTATTTTCTGATTTATATATACATACAAACATGCATATATACATATATAAGATTATAGATACACATGTACTGCTATGCATGTGTCTGTATTTTCATTTGCTTGTGAAGAATGCTTGTATTTAAGGCCATGTCTTCTCTCACCACTATTGACTAAACTGTGTTTTTTTTTAAAGTTTTAAAAGTACTTGAGATTCTTCTTTTCACAATCTGAGCTTTTTTAGCCTTTAGGTGTGTATTTTGCAGTACAAATTAAAAGTAGCCCATTTATGGAAAATGGGATCTGCTTTTTTGACATTTTATCATGCCCAAATAATGGCAATACTAATCTGTAATTATGTATCTGTAAGGTAATGATGATAATAATAATAATAATAGTTACATAAATTAGTTATTTAATTATAATTAGATATGCATAAGTACATGTTTATTATGATCCTTCTGTGAAAGAACCCAACAAGTTGAAGATGTGATTTTATAGTTCAGACCTTGTCTCTTATGCAGAAATTGTACAGACACAATTCCAAATCTTATCATGTTTTGTCTGGTTTACTATTAGTACAGTAAGTACAGGTAAGAATATATTAATACTGAATCATTTTCTTCTCAGAATAAAATTAAATATTATCTCAATTTAAATTCTTTCTTTTTTGGTACAGGAGTGTTCTTGATTTGCTACAAATCTTATTCAATACTGAGCCAAAGATGGAAGGAGATACATTTTCAGGCCTACGGAATGGAACTCAAGTGGATGGCAAGGTAGTCCAGACATTTCAAAAGAGTTTTGTTCAAGTTCAAAACATTTTGGATCAAAACAGGCTGTTAATCAATGAGATTAATCAGAACCACGAGTCAAAGGTTCCTGATAATTTGAGCCGGAATGTCGGTTTAATCAGAGAGCTGAATAACAACATTAGAAGGGTGGTTGATCTTTATTCCGATCTTTCGAGCAATTTTAGCAAATCCATGGATTCATCTGAAGGAGATTCAAGTGGTGGTTTGAGGTCTGATAGCAAAGCCGCTAACAAAAGAAATAGGCCTGGTTAATAAAGCTTTCGCCTTTTCTTCCTGTTCTTGATATTGTAACTGGTGGAAATGATAAAATGCACAATTTTCTCGAGGTAATTGGATATTATTATGATTAAATTGTGCAACCCATTTCTTCCTTAATAAAATTTCTAGCCTTGGTTAACATTTCTGGTAGAAATAGTAGCTCAAGTCTGTCACATTGTATCTCTGTAATATGGATCTACTTGAAAATCAGTCATGTTTTGTATCATTTTCAGCTTTCTCAAGGTTCTCTACAATGTTTCAGATGATGAGTCACAAAGATTTGATCATATTATGTATAATAATTTCTACAAAAGGTGATCTATGAGCTGTTATCTTCTTCCACTTTTTGTGTTTGTCAAAAGCAATTACATGATATAGTCAGTTTTTAAGAATTCTCTATCATTTGTTCTGTTGAAGTTTCTTCTACTTTTGGTGAAATTCCCCCATTACTTTTTTCCATATTCCAATTGAAGAACTGAAGTGGTGGCAGATATGCTGATTTTAATATTTTACCAAGAATTTAAAACTCTTTCTCTCTTCACATTTTCAATTGTAATATTCCTTGTCATATTCTTCATTTTTATTTCCTTTGTGAATGAATACATTTAAAAGTCTCTCTCTTCATAGTTATTTTTACCGCACTTAAGGTTAAGGTTAAGTTTTAGTTTATTTTATCTTATCGCGAGAATTAGGCGTGATAAGCCCGTTACAAGGACCATTTACCTTTACCTGCACACATTGTTGTTACATACATTTATATAATATGTATCAGTTGATTACACACAGAATATGCTCTGAAACAGTAAGGGGAAAGCTGAATGTAGATAATCTTTTCAGTTCCCAACCACACCCTACTAGGCTACCACAGGAACAGAATCTCAGATAAGAGATGATGGGGTTTTGACTAATAATATAACTATGTTTTTTCATTGTTCTAACCCAATGAAAATCTAATAGATGGTATTGAAAAGGAAATTTATGTATAAACAACTGAGAATGAGGAATAAAAAGTAGCTTTGGCTAGTTCAAAACAAAAGCACTACAGTTTCATGAGACAGACAGGTAGTCATAGTAGTATTTCTGAACAGTGACCTCCAACAACTTGACAGGGCCCCAGCCCCTCAAGCCCTTCTTTTTTCTCTTAATTTGGAACTGAACAATTTACTTTACTACTACTAAATGCTTATCTTTTCCTAGGGTTCTCTCTTTTTATTGGGTACTTCATTGTTTTTTTATGAATTATCATCAATGCATTCTCTCTTTTGGATAGTTAAGTTTCATCTTCCATATCCAATTAAACACTTTGGGTGACTTAAAGGAGTGGTTGGTTCACACATTAAATGGTATGGTACTCTCTTATCTCTCTTGCAGTATGTTTGAAAATTTAGGTTAGTTTAAGGTTTTATAACTACTGTAATACTTTGAGTAACACATTACTCAAATATCTTTGTCATTTATTTAGGAAGATGTTATTTTCGGAATTCGTTCATTTGCAGAGCAGCCAAACAATAGACTTCATGTATCTCAAACTTTTAGTCTTATTTAATTTTTTATGATCAGATTAATTAAATTATTACAAGGATTTACATATTTTTTTTACAATTTTAAAAATCTAAAAAATATATCTTAAAGTAGATTATGTATGTTTTTTAATAATAGAATTTTTTCACTATTATATATATATATATAATTAATTTAACCAGAAAAGAAATAAGACAAAAAAAATTGGATTAAAAAAATATATTATTCTTGCTAAAAAATTTGGTCCAAAAAGAAAATTTTCTTTTTTATTTATTCATATGGGTAATTAGTGGTTTTCCACTGTATATGTTCTTTATTTAACCTGTGTGGAGAGGTAGTGCCGTAGTGGTTTACTGCTTTATATTTTCTAAATTTTCCTATCAGTGTTTTGAGAAAGTACGCAGAGAAATTTATTTGAAATTCATAAAACTTTTTTCTTTTTTTTAACTCATAAAACGCAATCTAATTAATATCTGTCAAAAAGACATGCATGCATGAAATTATTTGGAACATGTAGGGAAAATAAAAAAGAATGTTTGTCAAGTTCTTTTTAGTCTCGTAGAGATCTATGAATCTATGCCCAAATAATATCTCCTCTTAGACTTTCATGAATCTTAATCATTGTGGGTGTTTGGGGTTCCTTAAACTTAAAATAAGTAGCTTATTTTATTTTATTTTTTACATATTTTCATATTTTTTTTAAAGATAAATATTTGTTTTAGAATTTTAAAACCAAATATGAACTTAATTATTTCCAGAAATAAGGGCTTATTTCTGGAAAGTACATACATCCCTACTTTTTTCCGGAAATAAGCCCTTATTTTCATAAGTTATGGTTTGCCAAACAGGCCCATTGTCAAGTATTTTTCTTCTTAAACTCTCTTGCTATGACACAGTAACGGCGGTGGCTGGGAGCTTATAAGCTCTTTATAAGTTAAAAAATACATATGTTTTTTAATTTATAAATTACTTGAAAAATATGCCAAACATACAATATATCTTTCACTTCTCAGACACGGCCCAATCGATACAATATTTTTCATCTCTATATGATTATAATACTGAATATAGTTTTTTGAATATATATATTATTTGCTAATTTCTGACTAATAATACAATAATATTTAAAATATGAATAATATCATACTCTGTTCATATTAAAAACCCACCCACCAAAAATATACTGTTTCTATTTCATTTAATTATTAATATTTGAGTTGAATATGAAGTTTAAGGGGAGAAATGAAAAAATAATAATGTTGGGACATTTATTAAAATTACTTAAAAAATATGTTATTATAAAAGTATTAAAAATAATTAAAAAATGAATGGGATAGAAGAATACATTCTGCTTCACAGTACAATTGGGAATGGCTGTCATGCTCCTGGATACTTCTTTTAGACTTTGTTAACAATTTTCATAATTTTAAAGTTAATAATAAATAATTTTTGATATCTATCTAATTATTAATTCCTGGACTAGATTATCCTGTAAACTTTAGAACACCCCATCACCATCTTATTTGTTTATAAAAATGACAAGTCTTACAACTCTTATGGGTTGTCCATTTAACTAAGCATCAACTTGTAGTTTTGGTGTACTTTAGCTTTAATCCTATCAAACAAGCCAGCAAATCTAAAACATATAATATTACTAAGTTCCGCCATATGGCCCATATAGAAGAACACTAACTATAGTCTGTACATGATAAACTAATAATTAATAATAGAAAACGTCTAGGCATTAATAAGGTACGTAATCATAAGGGTGCTCAAAGATCAGATCAGTTGGTCCCCATATCCAGGCCAACACCAAGACAAATTAAACATGCTACGACATGTGAAGGGGAATCTACTTTCCCCTCTTTCTTTCCTTTTTGTTCCTTGCAATTCCAGCAATTAGGCATGTAAACCATTACCATCTCCTCCCAACTCTGTCTAACCTCTCTGCAACGCCAATTATTTGCATACAAAATCAAATATATTCAATATATTTCACTCATAAAATATAATTCAAAAAGTGTAAAATGCACATGTAAATAGTACTTGCAATGGCGGCTCCCTTCTCCCCTCTCCTTCCCGGACCTAAACCCTATTTTCAAAATTTTCTTATATTTATTATATGATAATAATATTCATATATCAAAATCTTTCTCATCTATATTTTTTAAAAAAGTTTCATTTTGAAATTTCAAATCCTTTTTTATCTTTAAGATCTAATTCATATCATTTAGATTTGTTTTCAAATCTTTCATATATGAATTTTTTAAAAGATTTTGATATCATATACATTCCTCGCAATGCTAATTTTATGATGTTTTGACCATATATAACGGTTGTTATAGACGTGTCATATTGGATGACTTTTATTCATATATTGAGAGTTATACACAAACACATACATACATACATATATATATATATATATATATATATTATGTTTTATATTAGACATATTTTAGACACTTATTATTTTATTTTTTCTGTAATTTCAAATGTGCTTTTCACCTTTTCTAGATTGGAACGGATGACAGAAGTATATTGAGTTAAATATTAATACAATTATATTAGATAAAAATTATATTATAGTATTATTCCTAAAATGTAAATTATATTTAATATTATTCCTAAAATGTAAATTATATTTTATAATTTAAACATAAAATAATATTAAGCGTGAACAATTGTATAAAAGAGGATTAAACCGTTGATAGAATTGTATGTATAAAAGTATAGATAATATAGATATAACATATTTGTGACAACCCGGATATTTTCTAAAATTTATTATTATTATTTAAATATTTTATTAGTTTTCTCAAAAGATGATGAATAAAATTTTTATATTTAATTCCAGTTGGATTCATTTCCATATTTTTATTATTATTTTAGTAATTATTTCGGTTTAGTGCGGTTGAGTTCAGTTTAAAATTTTTATATTATTTTACTGATCGGGTCAGTATCTCGATTCGATATTTTGTTCGGGTGAAAATTTTATTAGAGTAAATTATTTGAGTATTCAAAATTTAGTATTTTTATGTTTTTGAATATTCGAAATATTTAAATATTTTGAAAATTTATTATTTTTTAATTCATTTTAAAAATAATAAAATTTATATTTTCCCGAAAATATTTTTATAGAATGTTTGGGATTATTTAAAATTATTTAGAGATTAAAAGTGATATTAAAATAATTTTACGATATATGTTTTATATTTTATAAAAGTTTTTTTTAAAAAATTATATAAAATCTAAAACTACCCGCAACCCCTCTCAAATTAAATCAAATTAAATAAAATTTGATTGAAAATTGTATATATTAATAAGTAAATAATATATTTAATCTATTTTAATATATAATTTTTATTTTTTAAAATTATAAAATAAGAATTTTACCTTTTAATCAAAATTTAATTAAAAATAATGATAAAAAATAAAATGAAACAACTACTTTACTCCCAAACACTAAAATAGCATATCTTTTAAATTTATTTTAATTTAAAATTCTCTCCCATTACACACTATAATAAAAAAGTAATAGTGTTATATCAAAGTTAATGTTAAATATTTATTTAATATAAATTTTACATCGAATGTGATATTTTTTTAAATATCCAATAAATTATCATATTTGTTATTAAAATAAACATATTCTTCTATGTTCCATTTATAACGTTTTATATCTAAATAAATAATTATTTTTCAATAAACAGAAAAAAATACGTATGTTATAAACAAAAATATTTGTATGATATATAGTGTAATATGGTTCGAGTTGTTTATTTAGATTGTGTAATTTTTACACCAAATTAATATAATTTATATATTATGTGAGATACAGTCTTTTTATTAGGTTTTGGATTATTTTATCTAAACATTAAGTGTAAATTAAATTAGAAATAGGAAATTACTAGAGAATATAGTAAACCTCCCTCAGACTTATTCAAAGTGACAGTCAACGAGTAGAAAGTCAAACTTGATCAAACTGCTTTTATAAACTAACCAAATGATTTTCTTTCAACATATAATTAGACAAGACTTATCAAAATAATGATAAAATCAAATCTAACTAATATATATGACATTTTGAGGCAATGACTGAAGACGAACAAATACAGAATTTTTAACATTGTTTTTACGGAACAGAAAGTGTAACATCAAATCAAAAGAGTGTTATTTTCAAAGGTTTTCAAGGGAATATTTTATTTATAATATATCTTCAAAATTTATTTGTTCCATTTGTCTTCAACAAATTTCTGCCTAAATATAAAATACAGATTTTATTCCGAAAACCCCTAACTGCTTTATTTAAATGGATAAACTGCATTTTAATTCAAACAAAAATATTCCATGGACCTCATAGTCATCATTTATTTAGAAATATTATGTTTGAATATATTTCAAGTCAAAACTTTAGTCTAAACGTCAACTAGTTCCGACAAATGGCTATCGAGTATTGTTTCGGTCTGTAGAGACAACGAAACAATCATTTTCTTAAAGAAATAGTTACACATGTCTAAATGACTTGAAACTTAGGTAATGTCACTAGAATAATGAAAAAGAATTTTAAGATTTTTTCATAATTTTTGGATGACTTTTATTTTTGACTTGTATTTTCGATACGTAATTAAATGTCTGGTCAATTAAAAGTCAATGAAGGTCAACTCCAAATTGAATAGGATTTTGACCATGACCTATTGGGAATATTCCCAGATGATTCCCAAATTTTCATAATTTTTGGAGCATATTTTGAAAAACGTCATATTTCCAACATATCGTTCGGTTTCGTATTTATTAACTTTATTAATTTACTGAATGATGTTAGCAAGTTTTTCCATGCACCTATGTGGCCTCTTTCATCTGATGCAACTTTAATTTAAATTGTTGTGGCTCTCCTTACTCCATGTAGTAGCCTTGTCACCCTTTTCCCCACCTAAACCCTAATATTTGCATATAAATACTACCATTTCCCCCACTTCTTTCTCAAGCTATTTTGAGCCAAGAAAGTGCTGAATATTTCTCTCCTCATATCACCCATATCCCAGAAAATATTAGTCTCTAAAAGATCTAGCAAACAAGCTTTGATTCTTTATAGTTTCATCTCTTTTAAAGCTTGTTTCACCCTTCCTTCTTACTCATATATACACACACCACACAAGCTAGTTTAGGCTAACCAAATATCATATTCCAACAGTCCCTAGACTTGTTTAGTTGTACCAAAAGTTAAGATTTCGGCCATTTTCCGGTGACTAGTTTTTGTATGTTTTGGTTTCGATCCTAGCTTTTTTCTCTTGATTTCTTTTTAGATCTCAAGGTTTATAAGTTAGTTACTTGTTATATATATATATATATATATATATATATATATATATATATATATATATATATATATATATATATATATTCTAAGATTGAGTTTAGTAGTGTGTACATCTTGCTTGCTTGGTTAATATTTGTGTACACACCAACTCTCATTCACGAACCCAACTCGTATCTCTTGATTTCGAAAGAAATAATTTGTCTCTAATTATAGAGCACAAGAGTCATAAGTTGGTTATTCTTCTTGCATATATATATATATATATATATATATATATATATATATATATATATATATATATATATATATATTCGGATTTAGTGTATAAGTATATATATATTGCTCTGGCTTAGTTAGATCTTTAGTTTATATATACTTGCACTTGTTTACGGTTTTATATATACACGAGCTTTAATTGTTGTTGTCTTTTTTCGTATATATAGAACGTAAAGTTCATAACTAACTTATATTCCGAGTTAAAAGTGATTTGTATAATTCTCCTATAGAGATATAAACAAGCACTACTTGTTGAATATTTGTGGGTTAGTCTCACTTTTTATTCTGAATCGAAGTAACTTTGTATAAGCCAATATATTAAGGTATAAACAAAGAGCTTCCTTGTTGAGTTATAAAGTGAAAGAAACGAGCTCTTATTCCGGGTCATACTCGTAGAATATTAGTAAGTTTATCTGACTTCGAACTCCGAGTTAGAAGGTACTTGTATAAGTCTTATATATAGTTGAGATATAAATAAGGCTTCCTCGTAGAGATCTAGAAGTTGAAGTAGCTTCGAATTCAAAGTGAAAAGGTTTATCGTATAAGTTGTATATTAAGACATAAACGAGCCTTCTACTTTTCGAGTTCAAGAAGTTATATATTCTTCGATTCCGATTTACGAGAATTCGTATAAGTCACTATATAGATATAAACGAACTCTTCTCGTAAAATCTTATACTATCTTCGTTAGTTTGTAAAGAGCCTTATAGTTTCATTTTTGTTCTTCGGATCAAGATTTTTATAAACAACAAGACTCAACGAGCTTGATATAAATCAAGTCAATATATTCGGCTATTAGTTTAGTTCATATACTCTCAACCTTATATATCGGACAATAATAAGAAGAAAATAAAAAGAAAAGATTTACTTTAAGTGCTTGCATTTATACGCTTTTAATTTTCGCACTTTACTTTAGCATACGCACTTATTTTCTTGCATACACGTTAGCACACAACGTGTGGTTCATCCTTTTTGACAAGTGACTTACCCCTTCAAGTGATTAGTCCTTTCACTAAGAGACTTGCCCCGACTCACATTTATATATATTATTGCTTAGGCTATCTTATATATATTTGTTTGTCTCTTTGGTCTAGTACTGTAATATACTAGTCCATCACATTTCTTTATTAAACAGGGATATAAAGTCGCAGTACTTGTTGTCTACACTTTGTTGTGAGGTGAAATTGAAGTGAGGTGATCCTTGTTCTAAAACCCAAGTCCTAGACACGCCAACGGGGAGTTGGGTGTCTTTGCATCGTGAGGAAAAGGAAAGACCCAAGACCTAAGACCCAGATCCAAGACCTACATTGTTGTAGAGGAACATAGTCTATGCAGAGATTTTTACGCATGTTTGAGGAGGTAAAGGGGAAGTTACGCTCCAAGATAAGGTTGTAAGGGATACTACTTGCCTGTGAAGAGGTAACGGAAAGTTACGCTTTAAGACCAGCTTGTAGGGGAACTATTTACCTGTGGAGAGGTAACGGGGAGTTACGTTCTAAGTGTAGGGTTTCATGACACAAACGCAGCGGAATAAACGCGAAAAATAAATCAAAATAGCGAAACCCTCCGCAGGATCCATGCGAAAACAAAAGATTTAATTCGGAGATAAAGAATAAATACCTTTAGAAGCTTTAACAGTTCATCAATGGAAGATTAATGGAGGTCCAAAGCTTGTTTAATCACCACGTATCCCGCTCTCGCGATCTACGCTCTACGGTATCCACACGAACACTTTTCATGAAGGATTGATGTGTACTAGCACCCGAAAACTTCTTCTCTCTCTATCTTTCTCCTCTCTCAGAGCGGCTAGGGTTTTTGTAAAATCTCTATATTATTAAATCAGCCCATAAAGAGATTATATAGAGAGAGGAATAAGTTTTCTAATTATAATCCAATTATAATTAATACTAATCCAAAATTCTAAATTATTTAATTAAGTCTCACTTAATTAATTAATTATTAATTTTGGAATTAGTTTAAGTAATTCATTTATTCTATTTATATAATTAATTAAGTCATACTTAATTAATATCATAAATAAAATAAATTACTTATTTAATTTAAATTCATAATTTAAATTATTTCTCCTTCAAGCGTTCTTTGTGTGTGACCCTGTAGGTTATTATTACGTTGGCAACAATTTTAATATCTAATTAAAATTGTAAACAATGAGCGGCATCTAGTAATACATCATTGCTACCCAAGTAATAATAATAAATCGGTGATTCGATTAAGCCTTTCGTGAATAATATTCCATGTAATATAATCCCTTTAATCTTGATATTATAAATTAAATTCAAGGCATGTCTCGTGTCATCCTCTTCATAATTTAATCTTTATTTTCTTGATCGATGAGTAGACTATTAAAATCAAATCAACATTTGAGCACGGCCGTGCATTTCCTAGTCTCACTCAAACAAGAGACCAATAATATCACTCCTAAAATTAGGAGGATTAAATCTCATCTAGATCATTCATATTTCTCATACGATTCATAATATACCCAATGTCCACTTTTATCATCACCCGGTCAAAGGTAACTTTTAATGTAATCAAAGTATATTAATTCTCGTATAGAAATATAATGATTTCAGGTCTAAGGATCATTACACCATTATCACAGTGAGAATTACTTATGACACTTACTTAACATGTAGAATCTCACGGCGGGTCATTCCAGTGCCATGCATTGATACATGCACTTATGTTCTTGACTTTAGTATCCCCATACCTATGACCAATGAGATGTGGTCATCTGTCAAGAAACATACTAGTCTTTGTGCATTATTATTGTCCTTAAATAATAATACTCGACTAGGGAATTTTAGGAATAAGATACTATTCATATAATCTCATTTTTAAGTCACATACTTAAAGATATAGAATACGTATCAAAATTCCAAGGACATTTACTATGCTTTCAATTTATTACGCAGTAAACAAAACATAATAAATAAATAATAATCAATAAAACATAATCCTTAATAATAAATATTTTCCTTAAAATATAAAAAGTATTGTCTCTAGAGCACAATTACTAACACTAAGACCAGCTTGTAGGGGTTCTACTTTGATTGTGAGGAGGTAACGGGGAGTTACGCTCCAAGATAAATCAAGTAGGTTTGTTATTGTATTTTGAGGGGTAACGGGGAGTTAAGGTTCAAGATAGATACATAGAGTTGTAAAAGGCTTCTCCGCCACTATAAGGAGTACATCTTTTTATAGTGCAAAATCTCGAGTTCAGGGAGGGACTCGGGGACTGGACTAGGGGTGAGCGGATCCGTTAGGGAATTGCGCCATCGCAAACCAGGATAAAAATATTGTGTTGTACTCTGTTTCTTTTCTCTCTTTTTACTTTCCGCATTTTATTTAGTAGTTAACTAGTAAAGATTTCAAAAAGAGAAAAGAAATTTAAAAATGACAAGCTCTAAATTTTAAAAAGGGTATATAGCTATTCAACCCCCCTTCTAGCTAATACCGCCCATTATTTGGGACCTAACATATTATTTTTATGTTATGTATTAGAGATGGACTTAAATTATATAATAATATTAAATATAATCTCTAATTAAGTATAAGCAGTGTTCTGAAATACGATGATTAGATGAGATTAAATAAAAATTGGGTTGGAAAATATTTTTTTCAAAAAAATTGGACGATACGGGAAAAATAGGTTGAAATGATCAAACCTAGTCAAAATTAATAATTAAAACCAAAATTTGAAATGTATAAATCATATGTGTTGTATGAATCTAAATACTTAATACTCTCTCAGCGTGATGATGAGAGTTAATAAATTATATATGTTTATTATGCATGAATCACTTAAAAACTAATAATGAGTGGTTTTTTAAAAAAAATATTAAAATTTAAATATCAGTATGAATTAATGACATATGTTATTTTTTCAAAATTTTATGACCATTTAATGTATTTAAATATAATTATATATTATTTATTAAATTAAATTATTTCTGATTAATCATTGATGATGTGATTATGTACTTTCACCAACTAATTCTAATTTCCGACGTTTAAAAACACTGATTATTAGTGATAATATCATGGCATTGATGTGCTTGTACGTAATTGTGATTTGGACGAGTTCTCAGAATATTGATCTTGATTTTATCTTAATTTTGATGAGAACTAGAATGGATTTTGAGTCAATCTGATTTGAGATTTAATAATTACACATGGACTGTATTTAAAATGTCCCGTCTGATATTAATAATCCTATGGACTATGGAGTATGTCAATTTGGTGATGCATGCAAAGAAATGAGGTGGAACAAGTCTCATAAAAAATTAACATTAAAATGACTATTACTTAGAGAAGGAGTATGATGAGATAAAAGGTTACGAATTAAAAATGGACAATAATTGAAGACATACCTGAGTATAATTATGTGGCTCCAAGCCTCCAAGCCTCAAAGCACATGTTGGGGATGATATTGTGGTGGGGACGGGGGTGTACCATGATATAAGCCCTCGATAGTGAAACGTCACCTATGGCATATCGTGTGCAGGCCCGCCCTCATGTGGGATGGGACGACCGGGACTAAAAAAATAATAATTATATATATATATATATATATATATATATATATATATATATAAGGGTTTTTTCTATCGTCACAGTTGAATAAAATTAATAATCAAGTCAACCCATCTCCTATTATTAAAAAAAATAAAAATAACCGGGACTAAAAAAAATTAAAACCTACGCACTAGCGTATACGCTCTATAATATAACGTAAATTTTAATTTTTTCCCTTACTTTGTCACGTAATATTTATTAAAAAAAAATAAATTATAGTTTTTGCACTTACGCTCTATTATAGAGCCGGAAAAAAAACTAAGTCAAATAACTCGAAACCTGATTACAGTTACACTCTATTATAGAGCGGATGTACGCTATATAATAGAGCGTACATGTATGTCTGACAAAAAAACTAAGGCTACTATCTTTGGTATAAACATCACCTCAATTCTTTCATCATACTTTTCGAATACAATACCTAGAGTTTTGTTACTAGAATAAACTAATTTAGGTGATAATCATCAATACAAATACAAAACATATACACACACATATATATAACAGTAACAATAACAATTATATTTTCACCGTTTGGGTAAGTTTATTTTCTAAAAATAAGTATTTAGTTTTAATATACATATATATACCTTTTCCTTTTTAGAAAAAAATTACTTATTTTCAAAAAATAAATTTAATCAAACGGGACCTTTCTTTTATATATCAAATACAAATAATTTTTAATATTTAAATTTAATATAACTGAATACTTTTTTAGAACATATTTTTTTCTATCGATTAAGAGTTTATTTGACTTATTAAATATTAACTTTATGTTTATTTTTTAACGTATATATAAAATAAATACTCCAAGAGAGATCATTGAACCAGTTAGTGAAACTCTAATTAAGGAAAGGGTTTAATGGATACTGGATAGGCCCATTTTAACTTCCAAATAGATCTCATTTTGATCGTCTTCCATGACCACGACTCGAATTGTCACGGGAAGTTTTGGGCTCTTCCAATGTATCATATATTTTATATTTATTTTGTCATTTTTAAAAATAAAATTTATCTCATGATGCATGTGTTTTCCCTATTTTGAAAATAATTTTTTTGAAAATATACTGTTGTTACTAAATTGCCATGAATTGGGTTGGGTTGTTGATAAGTAGATATTTATTATTAGTTTATCCCTATATTTTTAGTTAATGTTGTATGAAATTGAACTTTATTTATGTATTTTAATGTTTTATTGTAGGATAAGAGAAATTAATGGATTGAAGCTGGAAGTGTAATATTTGAGCTTAATTCATACAAAATTGGGATTTTCGGACATCTTTTAATGTATTCAGTGATTGGACTCTATCTAGAGTTCTAAAAATTTGTTTTAGACCCCGTAAACTGTCATTACAAAGTTTGAAAGAAGGCCTTCAATTCTATCTTGGGCCCTAGAAAATTCCGCAAACAGAATTCTATGAATTTCCTATTTATAATTCTATTTTATTTAGGAATATTTCTTATATTTTAATTTATTCATTATAAACACTTGTAAATAGAATAGAAATTTATTATTAAGTTACATAGAAGAGGATAGATTGTTAGTATTGGTGTCCTAGAGACAATACTTTTAATGTTTTATTGAAAACAGTTAAGGATTATATTTTATGTGATTATTTAATTAATATTTATTATGTCTTTATTTACTGCGTCATAAATTGAAAGAATAATAAATGTCCTTGGAATATTAATACGTAATATATATCTTTAAGTATGTGACTTAAAAATGAGATTATATGAATAGTATTTTATTGCTAAAAGTCCCTAGTCGAGTATTATTATTTAAGGACAATAATAATGCAATAAGACTAGCATATTTGTTGACTGATGACCACATCTCATTGGTCATAGGTATGGTGATACTAAAGTCAGGAACATAAGTGCATGTCTCAATGCATGACACTGGACTGAACCGTTGTGAGAATCTACATGTTAATAAGTGTCATAAGATATTCTCACTGTGATAATGATGTAATGATCCTCTGACTTGAAATCATTATATTTCTATACGAGAATTAATATACTTTGATTACACTCAAAGTTATCTTTAACCGGGTAATGATAAAGGTGGACATTGGGTATGCTATGAATCGTATAAGAAATATGAATGATAGATGTAGAATTTAACCCTCCTATTTTAGGAGTGATATCATTGACATCTTGATTGAGTGAGACTATAAAATGCATGGTCATGCTCAAATATTGATTTGATTAATAGTCTACTCATTGATCAAGGAAACCCGGATTAAACGTTGACGAGGATGACACAATACATGCCTCGAGTTTGATCTATAATATAAGGTTAAATAGATTATATTACATTGTACATTATTCACGAAAGGTTTAATTGAATCACCAATTATTATTATTACTTGGGTAGCAATGATGTATTACTAGATGCAGCTCATTGTTTATAATTTTATTATTAAAAAATAAAATTATTGCCAACGTAATAATAACCTAAAGGGTCACACACAAAGAACGTTTAAACGGAGCTTTATTTAAATTATAAATTTAAATAATGTTATTATTATTAATTCGAATTTATAATTAATTATGTGAGACTTGATTAATTATAAACATACTAGAATTTGGATTAATAAATAAACCCAAAATCAGAATGAGTTTTTAAGAAACCTCATGGATTAGGGTTTGACCCATTATCTCTAGCTCGTATAAATACATTATGATGTGTTTACAAGAGGAGTACTTGTGAATTCGTTTTATAAGATAAAACCCTAGCAGCTCAAGGAAAAAGAGAGGCTAGCAAGAGAGAAGAGATAATTCGTGGCTATTCTTGGCTAATACCATCTCCGCTGATCGTTGGACGAATCGACGTTCGTGTGGATACCGTTAGAGAGTAGTTCTTGAAGCAAAGGACTGTTGTGATTCATCAAGCAAGGACCTCATATTAAACAGTAATTCGAAAAGCTTCTAAGGTACAATTTTCATTCACCATAATCGTTCATACGTTATACACGGATCCTGCGATGTGGTTTCGAATTTTATTATTTTTACGTTAATTCCGCTGCGTTTTCATGCACGAAACCCTTCATAGATGTGGGTGAGAGATTAGACGGTAGTTTTAGAGAAGAACAAGACACCTGGAGAAGACGCCACTCTTGAATATGGAAAGAATGAAGACATCATAATACAAGTTTTATCTTTTCCTTATCTTCTTTATGTTTTTCTCTAAGATGTTGAACTAATTGGTTGTTTAGGACTTTGACGGATTCTTGAGTTTATATATACGTGTTTATTTGATTCTTTGATTTTGTGCTCATTATAATCGATTATATTAATTTGTGTGTAATGTTTTTCAAAGAGTAATGAACTTTGAAGTTGATTTAATAATCTCGGTGATACTTGGAAAAGACAACTTAGATGATACACAATTAATATATATAACTTGATATTAATACCTGTGTTAATTTGTGTTTAGGACATGAATATACTTAATCAATTAGGGTTATGTGTTAATGTTCCTCATAGATTTAAATTATGCACATGAATATGGGAGTTAATCTTATGAGTTAGATTCACTCGAGATTCCGAGAGTTCTTGTGAATATTTATATACCCTCAATTAGCAATTAGAACATAAAAACAGAGATAAAAGATACTTGTAAAACTCTAGAGAAAGTTAAAGTCCCAGATATTTCTCTCTCTTGTTTATTCGTAAGTTGGTGATTTTATTTTATATTTTAGGATTAATTTATAGTATAATTTTGATCATATTTTATTTAACTTGAATTGAGAGAACGGTAGTGTTTGATTATTGATAGCTTAAATCAGTCTTCGTGGTTGCGTCAAGGTTGCAAAATCGCTAACAGTTGTTAACCTATATCTATTCCATTAAAATGGGTTGATAATATATAAAAAATTATATATATATATATATATATATATATATATGCATGTACTTAAATAAGTATCCACATTAAAATGAGAACTGAAACTAAATCTTAACCTCATATTTTTTTTTACAGATATGCACTAAATCGTTGTACTTTTTTTAATAAATAGATTTATATTCTTACAAATTAGTCTCCACCATTAAACTCCATTTTCATTACATATTCTTCATTTCTCTTTTTTCCCTTCCTCGCTAATATCTTAACATGTTCTTCTCAACCTTCATGACCATCGTCGATTCAACATTATCCACGATCGACGCTTGCTTCTCATGTATCATCGTCGTCCAATTCATAACGATTTTTCTCTAGATCTGATAACATGATTTAAGAAAGCGTGGTGTATTTAAATATGAAAAAAATGTCGCCGTCGAATTAAATTAGGGGGAGAAAGAACTTGTTACACTACTATTCATATCTGATTTTTTTTATTGATTTGATTTTAACTTTTTTGATAATTTTCACTTCAAATTTAGTGATTTTGTATAAATTTTAGTGATTTGAGATAAATTTCTAGAGATTCGAGACTGATTTTTATAATTTTATAGGTGCTTGTAGTGAATTTTGTGAATTTTTTTATTTTTTAAAGATGGTATGATAATTTAAATTTTTGTGCTTAAATTTTGAGATGATAGTATATGATAGCAGTGGTGAGTGCGGTTAAGTTATATTGTGGTGGTGACAGACTGACAGTGATACGATTATGATGGTGCTGACAATTTGATCTTAATACTAGTATTATATATACAAGTGTATATGATTGTTGGTGATATATATATAAGTATAATATATATTTGTATATATATAATAATTATTTAGTGATTTAATAAAATAATTTAGTAAGAGTTCTCGTTGGAATAATCCTATAAATTGGCTTTTAACTAGCGTAAAATACGAATAATATTAATAAATTATTTATTTTGTATAATTTAAATATTTCATTTAATATGATAATTTGTTTTATTAGTAATTTCTTTGTACATTTTTCTATACAATGATATTTATATATTAATATTCATAAAATTTATTGACAAATTATGATTTTAAATAAATAAAAGAGGTTGAACGATGATGAAATTGAGTTGAATGTAAGTAAACTATATAAAATAAAAATTGTAGAACAAGTGAGATTCTTAAATTAGAAAAATATAGAATATAATTTAAATATAATATAATATTATCTGTGATGAGTTGTATAAAAGGAGAACTATCGGGGATAGAATTCTATGTATGATATATATCTTTTTTAAAATTGAATTTTATTCAAATCGGAGAGTTATAATCATGGTTCATATAAAATTAGACGGTTATGATCTTTTCTATGGTTCACCTTAATGTTTCAAAAAAAAAATCACTAATTTGGTTATAATAATACAAGCTTATAACCCGTGCGAATCACGTGATAACTAATATTTAAGTAATTTTTTTATTATATCTTTACTGATATTTAATATAAAAATTTATAATATTAAGAATTTATATTAATATTATATAAATGTCCTCTTATTTTATTTAAATTTATTTTATTTAATATAAATATATTATAATTTGGACTCGTGTTATAATAAATTTATAATTGGACCTAAAAAGTAAAATTTTTAGTTAATATACATATGTATATAGTTAGAACCCGTATTATAATAATTAAAATTATATTTAATAAATGTATATTTTTTAGGTCCGTGACCCAATACCGACCCATCAATCAAAAATAATATAGTATAGATATTAATATTCATAAACGTTAATGATATATTAAATAAAAATTATAGCATAAGTAGGATTCTTAAAATAGAAAATATAATATAATATTATCCGAGTGGAGTTATATAAAAGGATGATTATCGGGGGTTAGAGTTGTATATATGATTTCAAAATTAATTTTTATTAAAATTGAATGGTTGAGATCATTTTTATGGTTTATCTAAAATTGGACGGTTATCATTTTTTCTATGATTTACCTTATCCGGCCCAGTACTATACCGACCAACCAAAAGTTTTAATTTTTAGCTATAATAATATAGTATAGATACTATGTGTGTATATATATATACTTATATTTTAATGTTTTAGAATTCAATATAAAATTTAAAATTAATTTCGGTTTCTAAATGGACCAATAAATTATTTATTATATATACATCAACGATAATGCAAGTCTTCAAATTTAATTAAGAATAACATTTTCATTTAATTTTGATATAATCAACGGCTTCGATAAATATGAATGGTATTCAAAGATACCAAATTAAATTAAAAATTCTATGATAAAGTAAAGGTTGAATATATTAGGCATGTTAGGTTCGATTCAACTCGATGTGATCCGAGAATTTATAATCACTGGATTATTTACCTGCTATGTTAATTTATAATTTATATATTAATAAATATTATTATCATAATAAAATATAATAATAATTATATAATAATAATCATATTAAATAATTTAAAATTTTAATATAATAAATTTTAATTTAATTTTATTTTAAATATTTTAAATTCTTCCTTATTATTATTGTTATTTACAATTATTTATATGTGTTAATTTTTATTTAGGAATTACTCATATAATAATAATTTATGTATAGTAATTCATTTTTAATTTTTATTTTAAATTCTGTATATCTTAAATTTTATTCAAAAATATTTTTTTTCAAATTAATGATAATATTTTATATATGTTTTTTAATAAATCACTCATACTATATCATTTTTTTACGTTCAAATATCAATTATATTTAAAATTTGTTATTTAATTATGTGTATATCAATTATTACATTAAAAAAATTTATTATGTTATATCAATATTTGATATGGGTATTAAATAAAAAAATTGATACTACAAATTTTATCCATATATATATATATATATATATGTATGTATGTATGTATATGAAACTTGTACATGTTATATGATATAATTTACCTTACCATAATATTTTAGATTTTGATAAATGGATATTAACATAAATATTATATATCACATTAATAATAATGATAATTATTAAAATGAATTAATTAAAAATATGAATCTTGTTTGAACCTAAATATGAATAAAGAGGTTGAAAATGGATCATCCAATGGGTCAAATTAAAATTATAAATATTATCTATGCCTAAATATGGATACCAAACCGAAGAAATGAGTTATCGAGCAATTTATAATACAAGAACACATGAATTTATTTAAAATAAATCTAATACGATAAAAGTCTTATCAGAAAAATATTAATATGAATTAGAGTTAATCACACTAAAAACCAATTAATTTGATATTATTAGCAAAAAATTCATCCAATATTATTTTTGGTACATTAGCTCAACCAACTTGTATAAATTGTGAAAAAAGAAATTTTTTAACAATGATTAATTTAAAATATTATATTTATTAAGTTAACAATTTATTATTCTCATAAAATCTTGAATTTCATCTTATAATTTTAATTCACAAAACTATATTTATTAAATTTTAAGTAAGTATTACGCGTAATTGGTAGACATATGTATTTATTATAATTTAAATAATATATTTTTAAAATATATAATAAAAAATACATATGACATATGTATAATACTCCATATATATTTATAGATATTATATTTTAATATAACCATGGTTAAATTTTTTATAATAATTTATAAAATGTAGTTGTATTAATCCGTCAAAAATAATTTTGAAAATCTTTTTTACTAATAATATGAAAGTTGAAATACAAATATTAAACTTTAACTTAATCATGATTAATATATTTTTTTAATTTTTTCATAAATTATTTAAGTTGTTCGTATTAATCCACAAAAAATAATCTTGAATGGTTTTTGCTAACAATATCAAAGTTGATTGATTTTTCGTGCGATTAACTCTATGAATTATATATGATTTGATTCCTTATCAACACAAGCCGAATAAATATATTTTAGTAATACTACGAGTACTAAATTTATTCCCAAAATATTTCCCAAATATCACGTGTTATATTCCTGATTGACTCTAACTTCTAATTAATAATAATGAACTCACATGCATTTACATAAATCTCATCAATTAAATCATTGTATAACGACATATCATTAGTACTAAGTCATTTGGAACCCGAATTCGAGAAATAATTTTGTATCTCTAACATTACCCGGTATAGTTTGTGAGACAAATTTCATGCCATGACTCTATCCAGATTTCCAATACTTTTAGCTTTTGTCATGAAGTTTTCAGTGTTCAATTAATTTTCATGTGTCAAAATTACCATTGTTTTGCTGTAGTAAAATGAGAAATAATGCGTGTATTAATATCATTATAATTTGTCAATAACTAGATAGTTTTATGCTAGTTCAGTGTTTAATTTATATGTATTAAAATTGTAAGTACTATATTTTAATATTAATAAATTAAAATTTTTAATTGGATTGAATATTCGACTCAAATATCCGTGATCTGAATGGAGTGGATATGGATTAAATTTTAAAACATCTGACACTTGATTCAAACCGAATAAATAAACAATTTTTTATATAAATTTCGGATGATTTGGTTCAAATCCGGTGCATTGACGTACCTAAAATCGACCACATAAAATACATTAAAAAAACCATATTAAACTAATAATTAGTATAATTTTTATTTCCTTCTGATAAATGAGTTCATTTATAATAACCGGAATCAAATCCTAAGTTTTTTTTTAAAAAATCGGATTAAGTATCGAATCCATATCAGAAATAAGCATATTCAATAGAGTACGTTAGTAACTTGAGTAAACCACAGACTCACCCCATACTCAAAAAATTATGATTTATTGGTACGCTTGATATTCTTTAACTTTTATACTGAATTAAAATTTTCGCATTGAAGTGTTACTAATATGTGACAACTCATGTCAAATCTCAAAAAATTTTAAATATTGAGACAAGTCCTGAACCCGTATTATAAAAAATTTCAAATATTGAGACAAGTCATGAACCCGTATTATGATTTTTTGAAATACTAGATAATAATATTCTACCTTATTTATTGAGCTAAAATCTTCCCAGGTTTTAATATGAAATTGGATTGTTACGCCACTAGTAATTCCTTTATGTTTTTTTGAATAAAATTCATTTATGTTAATATAGATTTACGAAAATATAAATTTATGTTAATATAGATTTATATTTTCGTAGATGCAGGGATCTCAAATAAAATTAAAAGTGTAATATTTCAAAATCAAATGAAATTTAATCTAAGATTCGATTTGATATGACATAAAATGAAAAATAATTCAAATTAGCATAAAAGGTAAAAATGGAAATACAAATATACAATCAATCCTCATTCCTCAAACAGAACAAGCCCCCGTTTTCGGCAAATAATCTGGGCCTTAGTTAATCAAGCCCAAAAGGCAAACAAAACCCATTAAAACTTCAACTCAATCTCAACCGTTTAAAGAAACCCTAAAAGATGTTAGCATCGTTAGATCAACATATAAGCACACACTAGTCGTCTCCTACAAAACCCTAGCACAAAATAGAGTTATTTGCAGCAACCGAAGCGCCAAGCTAAACGCAGAAACGTCTCGGTTCCGATCTATCTTACCAACTCGGTCTCGAAAATGGCGACTCAATTGAGCAAGAAGAGAAAGGTATACATACATGTATTTGTTAATTATTCACACACACACATACACACATTGTATGAATATTTCTGAGGTTGTATGTAATTGCAGTTCGTAGCTGACGGAGTATTTTTCGCTGAATTGAACGAAGTGTTGACAAGAGAGCTAGCTGAAGATGGATACTCTGGTGTGGAGGTTAGGGTTACTCCTATGCGCACTGAGATTATCATCCGTGCCACGCGCACTCAAAATGTTCTCGGTATGTATGTGTATTGTCAATTGATTTTGTGTGTTTGATTTTTTTTTTTTATTGATTTTGTGTTTATTGTTAGTAGATCTGTGATTGATTTGGTATTCTAGGTGAGAAAGGTAGGAGGATTAGGGAGCTGACTTCTGTTGTGCAGAAGAGATTTAAGTTTCCGGAGAATAGCGTTGAGCTTTACGCAGAGAAGGTCAATAACAGGGGTCTCTGCGCTATTGCTCAGGCTGAGTCTCTCCGATACAAGCTTCTCGGAGGACTTGCTGTCCGCAGGTATCTTGTTGTAATGTTGAGATTTGAAATGTTATTTTTTGATGATCATTTGGAAATGTGATAATTCAGAAATTCAGAATTATAGAAAAATGTTAAACTTGAGAAGGATTTTGACTTTTAACTTGTTATGTACATGATATTGTCACCTACAAAGCAAATTGGAACTATTATTTACCAATTTTGTGTCGGAAGGTGACAACATTGATCATATTCCTCCTTGCTATAATCTTGTTGAAATACAAAAATTGCATATTGTAATTGTAGAGAGGCTTATGGCAGGGGATTTACACACTTACATGCATCTTGCTTTTTTCTTTGTTGGAATATCTTCAATCAGTATGCTGTGCTTATATTTCAATTACCTATTAACTCGATTTATCCATTTAACTTGATTTACCTTATATTCAAAATGTGCTATTAGAATATTTACGTTTATTAAGTTGAGAAATTGTCAGAACAACTTTTTTTATGGCCCTTGTTAGATATTTCTTATTACCAAACACTGCAAGCTTAAAACATAATGGATCATTTGGTGTGACCAAAGGAAAATTAAAGAAACTTATCACATCTATATCAGTATTCACTATCATGTGCTAGGCTTTGTCACCTACAAAGCAAATTGGAATAGTTTGGTACCAACTTTGTGTCGGAAGGTGACAACAAAAACATTCTTCCTTCCACGAGCCTCTTAAAAATACATTGCTTCCTTGTGTAGTGACTGTAGAGATGGCTATGGCTGGTGGATTTACATTTTTTTACCCATTCCTGTTGTCTGTTTGATTGTTAAGCTGTTCCATGACACCTCATCCTTGTCCCTTTTACCATGTCATCTATAAAGCAGATTGGTTATTTCTTTGCCAAAATATGTGTCGGAAGATGACTATAGAGAATGCCTGCCCATGAATTTTTTGATGGTCTGCACCTTTGCTTACTAATTGTTCTTGGGATTGTCACATTTTAAGACTTTCTGGTGTGAAAGTAAGCTTTATAATATGATTTTTATATGTATATTCTTATTCCTGACATGAACGTCTTGAAATACATTTCTCCCATGGCAGGAAGTGTAAATAGGGTTATGGCAGGTGGGGGGGGTCAACATAAAAAATACATTTTGCTGTAATTGTCTGTTTGAATTTTTATGTCCTAGAGTCCTTCATCATTGCCCCTTTTGCCATGTCATCTATCACTTATAACTTTGACCTGAACTTGTGTCGGAAGATGCCTATATATGAAGCTTGCAAAGTCATAGTTTTGTTGACTGCCATTTTGCCAGTATTAAATTGTTGTAAGGTTGCTTTTTATTTGGTATGTAACTAAATAGTAATGAACTTATTTCAGGGCCTGCTATGGTGTTTTGAGATTCATAATGGAAAGTGGAGCAAAGGGTTGTGAGGTTTGTTTCTGTAAATGCCATGTTCTTGATTCTCCAATCTCCACCATGTATTATTCGTTTTTTTGCTGTGCATTTATATGATTTCTATTCCTTTTACCAGGTCATTGTTAGCGGAAAGCTGAGGGCTCAGCGTGCCAAGTCCATGAAGTTTAAGGATGGGTACATGATCTCTTCTGGTCAGCCAGTAAAAGAGTACATTGACTCAGCTGTTAGACATGTACTTTTAAGACAGGTTTGTCGCATCAAGCTTATATTTCTTTGTTTGCAAAAATCTACTGATGTTGCATACAATATCAAGTGCCCAAATTTTGAGAACTTCACTATTACATGTATAATAGTTAGCCTCGTTTGGTGATTTCTATGGATGTTAATGCAGGGAGTCCTTGGTATCAAGGTCAAGATAATGCTTGCATGGGATCCCAAAGGAAAGCAGGGTCCAATGACTCCTCTTCCTGATCTTGTGACTATTCATCCACCAAAAGAGGATGAAGAGTATCGTCAACCTATTGCTACTGCTGTACTGCCCACCGCTGATATTGATCTCGGACCTTCCCCCATTCCAGGGCAGATCCCAGTTTAAATTTTTGATCATCAGCTTGTGAGCCTTGATATAATGTTATTTACTTGAAGCAGATTCTTGTGTTCTTTGAGCTGTCAGTTTTATTAGTCTGAGAATGTTTCTTGATCTCATACTGTTATTTTATACACAACTTTTATTTCTGAGGCCCCCTTTTGTTTTATAAATAGTTCTATTTCATTTAGTTAGACATTTATTAAGACCCTGGTATACTGTGGAAAAATCTGTTCTTACAGTACGCATAGCAAGATACATACCTCGCAAAGTTGCGATGAATAGTAAATATTAGAGTAGTTAAATTAATTAAATGTTGCATGTAAATAAAAAATTAATTTATTATAGTTTTAAAAAATTGAAAAATACATTTTAATATAGATTATATATATATTAATGGTATGATTTTTTTTAAAATTTAATTATATATCATGTGTAATATTCGATTAAATTTTGGTCAATTTGACTAGTAAAAGCAAAAAAAACACTCCCTCCATCTTAAAATAAGTGTCGTTTTGATTTTGTGTATGTAATTTGAGGTTTAAACAAAGTCTACTTGTACATATTATTTTTTCAATTTTCTTTTTTCGAATAAAAACATAATACCTAAATTATTATTAGAAATAAAAAAAAATTAAAAATAATATATGTAAGTGTCTCTTTTTTATGCCTTTAACTATGTAAAAAGAGTCCACTTATTTTAGGACGAAGGGAGTAGCAATTATCTTGAAATGGACAATTATCTTGAAACGGTGGTAGTAATAATTTCTTGGGATAAACGTGTTAACACTTAACATACACTTTGAAAAGCCTCTTGAATATCATACTGCGTATTTAATGGTTAAAACTTAAAACGCAATTTTAATCATTTTGAAGCAAAAAAAATGTAAACCAAACTTATGTGATAACCTCCACGGAATAATATTTTTACCGAGTCCCAAAGACACCACCTTAATAAAAATACTCTTGAAGGATTTTTTTTTATATAAAAAATATCACTTCAAAAGAGTTCTAGACAATTTTTACTGTTCTCTTGCATAGTACAAAAATTGGTTATAGATCAAGAAAAATTAATTTACATGCAACTGATAATTACACGTATTATTATATAAACTAGAAAAACTGTATATACAATTTTATACAACTAACAGAAAATATGACGACCCCTTGTTACTAACATGCAATCGCAATGCAGAAGTGACTCCTCCAACGCAGAATTATGGGAGGCATCCCAAACAGCGGATACATACCAAGTTAGCTGGTGAATTTTTACGATACAACTGTTAAGAGATTAAATTCACGGTCCAAATTCCACGAACATTCGCCGTGTTGGTTGATATTTGAGATGTACTCCTGAAAGTATCCGTTGTACGTGATCAAAGATATGGTGGCTCTGAGAGATTAGAAAAACACAATAAAAAATATATATATTAATTACATATAGTTCATTCAAGTAACTAACCACTTTTCGACCTTTTATAAAAAAAATGAACGCCCAAAGGACATTGGTAAGAAGCTATAAAAGTAACCATACGAGTTGGGATAAATCAAATTGCAATCAGCAAAATGTCAATATAATGGGATGAATATGGAGTAGTTGCAAAGTGCCAAAATGGAACATAAAGCGAAATATATTTTAGTCACAGGCCTCTTAAAGATAATCAAATTGCAACCAGAAAAAATGTCAAAATGGAGTAGTTGCGAAATACCAAAATGGAACATCATGCGAAAAAAACACCAAGACCTGAGCCGACTGTCAACAGAACTTACCTACAAACTAAGGCTCTGGATGGACTTATGTCTGCAACTTTCTCAACCTTCCGAATCATTGCATAACTGTAACACAGATACATGGAGTCCTCAATAGGTATGTAATAAAAAAAGATACAAGCAAGTTATCAATATTATTCTACATATGTAATCTGCACGACAAGAATAGTAATTTTATTATTATTAACATTATAAATTTATTGCAGTGAAGAATAGCAATTATATAAACTCATCCACCACACAATCATAGGGTAATTTGGTACTTTTTAAAAATCACTTCACCTTCTAATTCCAGCTGGAACAGCATTGTGAAGAATATGATGATGAGCTGGATCCAGTGAATCACTGACAGAATTAGGTAGTAACGACCCGAGAAAGCTATTTGATCTTCTGCTTCTGGTAAAGATAAAATTGAACTATATCAGGGAAAAATGAAAAGTTGTACCTTGGAAGATGAGCTACAGATGCAAGTTAAAGGTGATTATAAATATGCATCCAAGTAGTAATTCCAGGTTTAAAGTGGAGTAGATCTTCACCACAAGCAATTAACCACAATCTAGAACCAGGTGATTACACTGTTATACAATGTTTGAAGGAGAACCTATGTAAGAGAGATTATGAAAAGTGCAAGACGGATCACATACTGATTAAATTATCAATTATACTTGCTATGATGCAGACATGATTGCCTATAATAGTTAGAGAGATTACAACCACCGTAGGACTGTTAGGAGTTTAGAACACTATTATCATATAAAACAACTTGCTACAAGAATGAAAATTGGACTATAGAGGTATCACCTTTGATTTATCGCAAACCCAAGTGAGAAAACATGTAGGGAACCTGAGGAACTTGTGGCTGCAAGTATGTCTGGAAGTTCCGTGGCTGGACCAAATGATAAGGAAAATATAGTTGATGGATATGTACCCCTTCGGAAGCTATAAGACTGCTTAATACAAAGTATTTGGGAATTACACAACTAAGGAAAGGAAGAATCTATATCTTCGACATTTAAAAAATTTATGAGGTAAACAATCAAATACGCACACACAAAAACACATATATTATGACGTAGTATATAGTTTTTTATTTAATGCAAGGGAACACTAATTAGGGTGGGAATTCAGGAGGGAGAATGCCGGGGAATGAATGCAGTCTACCATTTGTTTCTGACACTTTAAAATAAAACTAACACAATATCTTTATGTGGTTTACCAAGTAAATTTCCCTTGGGCTTGCAAGTTCGGCAGTATGTAAAAACATGCATACTCGGGTAGCCATAAATTCTATAGCTGTAGGTTCATGTCTTAAAGAAACAAGTTGGTTGTGTCACCTTAGTAGCCTCTGCAACAAGATGAACTCTGATTATGGTCCCCTGTTCAGATGCAGTTGCTATGTACATTCCATTTGAAGAGAGAACTAATGCAGACAATGGCGAGTTGTGAGCATCTATCTGTATGTTAATTAGGTAAGGGAAAGTGAGCATTGGTTTGAGGAGACATTTTAACTGTAACAGTGTAAAGATACACAAACTCATCCACATTTATCTAGCAACACACAATTATGAAGCATAACCTCACAGTGGGACTGGAGGTCCATGACATTGTAGACTAACACTGATCCTTTTGTTGCATTTGCAGGAAGAGCCAAAAAGCAACCATCCAAACTAGGCGAAAATGCAGAAAGTCCTGTCAACAAACAATTTGTTATAGCAACAGACTTTAGGTTTACAACTTAGGAACCAGTAAACTCTACCACAACTTTGTGTAATTGATTGGCAACAATATTGCATATTGTGTTATTTTGACTAAATAAGTAATTCTTACGCTATTGTATCATTTATTAACATATATGCTTACATAAATAACAGTATAAGGTAACACATGTATATAGTTTAATTTAAAAGGGAAAATTGGATACTGGCTAACTGCTAAAATTTTTGCTTCAGAAAAAACTTGCTTAAACATACAACTATACATGCCTATTCCAGTTGTAATCATGCTGATAGAAATAAAGGATATCAGCAGAGTACCTGGCCTGGAAATGCCATCATCATTGAGGTAGATTAGGATAGAACAATAAGAATATTATTTTTATTACTTTCATGAGATTTTGCAAATTTGTTTGTTCAATTAAAGACTCTCTTAACACGGTAACATGCTTTTTATCTTATATTGTTACTGCATATTTTATAAAGTCCAATTGTTCTTTTGAGCTATGTACTGAGACTTAATTCATGATTTCATGCTCACTGATCAGTGGGCGTATGTTAGCTAATCTCTGAGTCACTGATCAGATTTCAATATTTACAAGTTTGACTAGAATCCCGCGTCCTTTTCTTTCTCTATTGCCTCAGGTCACAGCCAGTGTGAGTAAGCATAAATTTCGAAGCAGAAAAATAGTTCTAGCAAAGGGATCACACATAAATACACAATATATCAAGTTTTAAGGGGCATTGTGCCTGAATCCTTAAAAAAATTGTCAGGACATGACCAATTGGCTTTCCCTTCTTACTGTGATCAACAAAGAAACTACACGCTAAACAGTCTCAATAAAACAACACAAAAAGAAAGAGAAAAATATAATAGATAATTCCAGTAAAGGGTGCCTTAACTACACAATAAAGCATAAACATATCATCAATTAAGCAAACTGTAAACAATAGAGTTGCAAATTTACCTTTTAAATTTGGTACTGTGTCAATTGTGTCCAATATAGCTAGACTGTTTATGTCATATATGTACGTGTTCTCTTGAAGAACTACAATTAGCCTGCATGTATCAAAATATACTAACGTCAATAAGCTGCTTCAGATCCGTACTCTTCCTTTTACTTTGATACTATTGCCAACAAACTGCATTATGGGAAAGTTTTTTTTTTTTTGAAGTTTTAGGTAGAGCATCGAACCAAGAATCATACAAGGAAAGGATTAGTGAAAAGTCACATAACACATATTTAGTAGCATGGTAAGCTTTACTAAATGACAAGGCACATTACCACTACTAAATCAGAAGCATGGTAAGATTTACCCACGATTAACTTGAGCTCACATGTGGAGAAAATCAAAAGCAGCAATGCATAAACCAAACTGTGTTAAGCTAGAACCATAGTACGGAACTTCAAATGATGAAAACACTCAAACTCCTATATATACTAGCTACAAAGTTGATATTTCTGATAGTTCTGTATCTCACATATGCATCTACGCGATAACGGATAAAATTACTTTAAGTTCATCATAATTAGTAAACCAAACAATTACTTGTATTAAAGTAAATGGTGTTAACAAATAAAATCTTACCTTTTCCTATTTACATGAACAGAAACAATTGAAGTTAAGAAATTTAGTTCTCTGAGTGCCATTCCAGTAGTAGTATTAAACAAACATAAACGACGTGGGGATAAAGAGGGCTGCAAGTTTCAAATAACAAAGAATGAGTAACGAATGCAAAGACTTCATTTAAAGCACAAAGTTGGAGTAATATAATCTCAGAGTAAAAATTAGCATACTTGTTCACCAGCTCCAACAATAGCAAGAAGATCTGAGCTGAAAAGCATCTCAACGATTCTAAAGGCTCCAACAGCTGAAAAACACACACACAAAATAAATGCACCACTTTTATTCAACTCATGTAGTTACTCAAATTCTTATAAATTCAATAAGTTACATAGTAATCTGCCTGCCAGTTAGAAAACATCTCTTTGTGAAACTCATAAGCTTAACAAAATATCTATAAAGTATAAACACTTTGCAAATTTTGGATAATCAAGTTAGCTTGATTTGTAATTGCTGGCTCGACAATGATAATTTTTCACAGTAAACAAAAATCATAAATTTATCGGATTTGTTAATAGCCTAGTAACTACTAGCCAGCCCCTTCATCCTCCCCTTACACGTAAAGGTCATGGGTTCGAATCCTCTCTCGATCACTCCCACTCCCCAAATATTAATCCAATGCACCCAGAATACTTCAAAAAATCCAATGCAACAACTCAACAAGTATGTGACATACCTACATATATAACTGATCAATCAAATAAATAAAGAGAATTTGTCAACCTCTTTCATAAAGAAGGCGCCCTGTATTTGCATCAAATAATCTGAAACCATCCCTTGTTCCAATTGCAAAGCAGCTGTATAAAAATCAAAACTTTATTAAAACAAAACTATTCTATACACAATTTTATTAAATAATAAACACCCAACTCAACTTAAATAGAAATCTTAAAAAAAAAAATTAAATATCGTAAAAAAGAGAATAGTACCTGTTATCTTGATTAAAGGAAGCACATAAAATTGGGTTGGAAGTTGAAGAACTGGCCATGTTAGAATTGCAAGCAACCCCACTTCAATTAAACTGTAAATATATAGATACAAACATAAATACAAATATAAATATACTTGTACAAGCAGTAATAGCTTGTGGGAATTCAAGTCCTGCAGTTTTACTTGTGTTATAATGATCCAACAGTGTAATAAAGACATAAAAATATATACTAGTATATTTAAGAATGGGCCAAATGGGTTGCTTTTGTTGCTGATAAGGGGCTGTGTAAATCGTTTCTGTCCTGGTAATATATTGGGCCACCAAGCCCACTACTCCCAATCAAGCCCATTACTCCCACTTTGGAACATAATAAATTATTATTCCCTATGTTCTAAATTAACTTGTTTGATATGGATGCCCTGATCCAATGGCTTCATGTCCAAGGGAGCGCACTCTTTATGATTTCACTAGCCGTCACAGGGGGTCAATTTGACTCGATTTTAATTGAAAATTAAAAGTTATTGTTTTAAAATTTCGAAAAATTAAAAAATATATTTTAAAATATATTAAATATACTTTTTGATAATATTTATAATTTTTTTCAATTATATATTATATGTAATTTTCAGTTAAATTTTGATCAGTCCGATCATAAAAAGGTCAACGGATACTTGGGTATCCAAATTTTCATCTTAATTAAGCTTCAATATAAATAAATATTTAAATTTATATATTATCTTAAGAGAAATTTTACTTTATCTCCTTATTATTATTTTTATCTTTCTATATGGTCAAATATATGAATTGTTTTTTGACAACATCGAATATATGAATTGTAAAAGAAAAAAAAAGTTATATTTAAAATATTTCCATCCTAACAAATTATGTTATTTTAACTTTTTACCCATACTTTTTTTTTCAAAGAAAAAAAAGTTATTTAAAACGTAGTAATAATATCAATTACTCCGTATTATAAATATACGGGAAGACGGCGTCGGACCTGTCGGTTGTGATAGGTGTTGCTAATGCAGTGAAAAATTGCTCCATGCAGTAATCAGTAATTACTATTAAGTCCTTATACGCATTAAAGTTCTATTGAATGTTTAAAAACTTATTAAATGAACTTTGACTAGTTAACTTTGACTAAAGTAATTGTATTATGCATCAGATGAATGCACGCAGGATCCCAAAAATAACACATAAAACAAAAAATTTAAAAACTTATATTTGATGTTTCTCAAATAGAATTATAATAACCTTATATTTATATTTTTTAAGAATTAACAGATATTTATTCTATTATTTTATATTCAATAAAACTAATTTATTTACTATATTTTATTCTAATATTTATAATAAATAAATATTTTGTATAAAATAAAATATTATTTTATATTATTGAAAAAGGAATGTTATGCACTAATTTATATACGGTGACTTTTAATATCTATTATTTTACTTTTTTATATTTTTTATTATAAGTGTTTTACTTATAATGTATTTAAATTAACATATATTTTAATAAGTTATAAATGTTAAAACATATTTTTAATAATTAATCTTTTTAAATAAGTAGGGTTTTAGAGATATGTACAAATTAAAATAGCTATATATATTTTAATAAGAAGACCCGCTAAAGTAAATTATTATTATATATTTTAATCTAAATATTGAAACGAATGAATACCAAACTATAATATTTTGCTTTTAAGAATATAAAATAGATATAGCAAAACAATTTAATTATATTTTAATAATTATTTTATTTAATAAAATCAAGTACAATATACTATTTAATTTTTATTTACAAATGTATAATTTTAGAAACAATATAAACTTAAAAAGTTTAGAAATATTAAAACTAATATTATTTTATGCTTTACATATAAATTAAAAATAAAAAATCATGATAAAAGAATATTATACGAGATCAAACAAATATCAAGTTTTATAGTAAGATTTTTTTTTTTTTTGACTAATTTGGCTTATAGCCTTACAAATGAGTATAACCCAAGACCTGGGACTAAACCCTTAACCACTTGGGTTATCCAAGTTTTATAGTAAGATAATGTTAGAATGTAAGCTCTTATGACTAGGTCAAAAACAGTATTTCCGTGATCTGCTCTAATACCAATTAGGATCTAAGACGTATCACTCCCCCAAAAGATGCTGACACTCTAACAGATAATATATTTAATAAATATATATTATATATTATGAACCAGATATTAATATGAATATAGACATACAACAAATTAATAAAATATGTATTTGTTAGTGAAAATGTAAGTATATGGTAAAAATAAAACTTCAACGATTAAAACAAGTAATTTTTTTTAGAAAAACAAAACATAAAATTTTAATTAACTTACTTAATATATTTATATAATAGTTATTTATAAATTTTAGTTAAAAGGCCAGGGATGAAAAATATTTGTGACTTTTATTGAAAAAATTAATAGTACCATGATTTTTTAAAATAATTTGTAGCAAAAAGCATAAAATATAATAATTTATACAAAAATAACGTATTTATAATCTATATCTATATCTATATAAAAGCAGGGAATTGGAGACTTACGTGTCATCTTCAGAAATTTTCAAGCTATATTTCCACTCCTTTGAGAAATTTGCGCCTTTTTTAAATGCAACCTCTATTTATTGAAACAATGCTTAATTGCATTCATTTAAACTCTTTTTTAATAATATACAACTAATAATTTTTTAAAACAATTTAATTACTGAAAATGTTATTCTCCCATTTGTCTCCTCATATCATTTTATTTTTATTTACTCAATTTTATGTCCAACAAAAAAGTTGTTGAGAAGTCTCATGTTAAAAGTCATATTATAAAATCATTTAATTTATCTAAATTTAAACATTTTAATTAACACGTACAATAAATCAATATTTTGTTTGAAAAAAGTGACTAAGAGGTCTCATGTTTTAGCTGCTTTAAAGATTTATATTATTAACTATTTGATTTGTAATCTTAATTATTTTAAAAAAAATATTATTTAAATAAGTAAAATAAATCAATTTTTTTTATTTTTATAGTTAATTTTATCCTACAATTTTTAGATATTACGTGGACACATCAAGAAAGTAACTTGCGTAATTAAAGACTGTTTTATCATTGTAATTAAAGACGAGCTAATCTTGAGGCTCAAGAAAAGGAAACTGAAATTTAATTGATAATTTATTACAATTACTCATCATTGTCCTGTAGAAATCTATTGGTTACTCTTTTATTTTCAAAGCTTGCCTTCTTTTCGACCTCATACTTAGTATTTTTTCTATGAGAATAGTCTTTTCCCCCCTAAATATCAATCGAGTATTCTTATTCTTATATATATTAACGAACATGTATGCCTCGAGATAATATAATCCATATTATCTTGGCAAATTTGGTAAGTCTTTGTTCTTCTTGATTATAATTATTCTCTATTTAAAATTTTCATTATAGTATTTTTGATTTTTTGGCATTTGAGCAGGCGCAAAGTAAGAGAGAGGTGTTGGCCAATAGAAATGTAATTTTTTTATTAATCAAATATTTATATGTTTTATGTGTGGTCTATCTCTGAAATTAATAGTAATATATCTGTAGAAATGATTGGGTGAGTGGTGAATTTTTACAGAATTGATATCGGCAACAATGATAGTAGTGCTTAGACACCACTGCTCGAAAATATATTAAAACAAGACTGATATAGCAGAGTATTAAGAATTTTGAAATATCAAAACCTTAAATTGATATGATATCGCAAGCTCAGAGTCCTCGAGTACGCCATGGTAAACTACCAATTAAAGTAAGGCTTCAACAATTTGATATCGTCAGATTCACTCATCACTTATTTCCTCTGAACAATTATTAAAATACACATTATTACAATTATTAATTTTAATTTTTTATTTTTAAATATCAAAAATCTTTGTTTGTATTTTGTTATTATTAATTAGTGGAACAATTAATAATTATGAAATTATATGATCAAATTAATTTGGTTACTATACACTGATTCATAAATATTCGATGGTATAATATATTGCATTAAGATAAATTAATATTTTGTTGGGATAAAATTTTAAATCATTATCAAACCATGTATGATGTGAGAGGGAGTCGGCTTTTAAAAGAGTTATTTATTTATATTTAATATTTTTAATTTATAATACTAAAAAAGTTCAATTCTCATTGTAAGTTTTCTTTTCACATTTTAATTTTTATATTATGATAGTTTTTTCTCCAAATAATAATTTATATAATTATTTTTTAAAATCTTAATTATTATTTCTAAATTATTTTGTAAACCATGTATGATGTGTTATTGTGTTGTGATAGTATGTGATACGGAGTATAGTAATGTAGAATGTTATGAGCATATTAATTTTGTTCATATTCTCTTCTATATTTATATTAAATTATAAAATTAGAAAAGTAAAATAATAACAATATTAATCATATTAAAATGTATTAACTAGACTTTTCTTCGTAAAAACTTTCAAAACGAGGAAGAGACCGGAATATCAATCAATCATATCAATCAGCGTGGGGAATTCAATGAACTATGAAAACAAAGGAACATAGTTTCTAAATGCAGGTCAATTTTACCAAATGCAGTTCATAGAGATTACACATATAACCCTCTTATTTTTCTGTGCAAAACACAAAACACCTAAATATTTTCTAGTTTTCTGTGACCTGGAATAAATATATTGTGTAATGTCTTAGTTTTCTGTGCACACCAGCTACATGCATTGTATAATGTATGTTATTTTTAACATTATACATTTAACTTATATTTTATACAAAATACATTTAACTTAATTTTTGAAAAGTACAACATTAAATAATTTAATTATTCATATTGTATTCCACATGCATGTATATATATATATAATATTTTTAATACATTCATATTCTCCTTTTTTTATTCATAATACATTTAACTCAATATAATCATTCATATTCTATCTCACCTATATATATAACCTATTCTTACTTGAATTTATTCACAAACATGAAAATAATTAATTGAAGTTAAGGGGGGTAAGAATTAAAAATCTATTATTAATTAAAATATATGACTCATTTTATTTTAAATTTTAAGAAACAATACGAAAATTGATTGCAAATACAGTATTTGATACTCATATTTAAAATCTAAGTGTGGAGGATGAATAAGTTAAAATTAAAATATAAGGTACCAACCAAGTACATATTCTACACTAAACTAGCTTAAACTGAGCATTAGTGAGTTTAGTGAGTATTGTCACAGACGTTAAACCTAAGTGTTTTCCCATTATAATTTTAAGAATTAAGAATAACCGGTGACGGTGATAGCACACAAGTCACAAGATCCTACTCTAGTACTCTGGTCTCTATACAATCAGGTATAAAAATTTTAACTATTAATAAAATATAATGTCACATGTTTAAGACTTTAATATACACAAGACAATCAATAACATATAAGTGCGTGCTGTGTATTTATTAGGATTTCACATTTAATAGATATAAGGGTTTTTAAGTAATATAAACAAACTGCATTTGATAAAAATGACCTGCATTTAGCATCACCCCAAAGGAAGGGTATTCACGTAACTTCACATAACTGCACAAAGTAAATTTCACTGCATTTAGCAACCATGGATTATTTTACAGTAAAGTCATATACTATCATCTCCCACAATCAAGGATACACACAGTTGAGATCCATCACAAAATGGGAGGCCCTGGTACATTAACTTATTTACATTTACACTTTGTATCTAATTTTTTCGATCATTTATTTTGTTTAATTCTTTAAAACCCTAACTTATCTCTCTTTCTACAGATTCAACTACACTAGTAGACAAATCCGGCAAGATCTTCGTCGCCGGTCACCGAGGCCTTGTCGGATCCGCCGTGGTCCGCAAGCTCCAACATCTCGGTTTCACTAATCTCATCCTCAAAACTCACTCTGATCTCGATCTCACTCGTCAAAACGACGTCGAATCGTTCTTTTCCGACACGAAACCGCAATATGTAATCTTAGCAGCTGCCAAAGTAGGTGGCATTCATGCTAACAATACTTATCCTGCTGATTTTATTGCAATTAATCTTCAAATTCAAACTAATGTTATTGATTCCGCTTATAAGAATGGCGTTGAGAAGTTGATTTTCTTAGGTTCCTCGTGTATTTATCCCAAATTTGCTCCCCAACCTATTGTGGAAAATGCTTTGTTGACTGCTCCGTTGGAGCCTACGAATGAGTGGTATGCCATTGCTAAGATTGCAGGAATTAAAATGTGTCAAGCGTATAGGATTCAGTTTAATTTTGATGCCATTTCTGCAATGCCGACTAATTTGTATGGTCCCAATGATAATTTTCATCCGGAGAATTCTCATGTTTTGCCTGCGTTGATGAGGCGGTTTCACGAGGCTAAGGTCAGGGGGGATAAGGAGGTGGTGGTGTGGGGAAGTGGTTCTCCGTTACGGGAGTTTTTGCACGTTGATGATTTGGCGGATGCCGTTGTGTTTTTGTTGGATAAGTATAGTGGATTGGAGCATGTGAATGTGGGAAGTGGAAAGGAGGTGACGATTAAGGAGCTTGCTGAGTTGGTGAAGGAGGTTGTTGGATTTAAGGGAGATCTTGTGTGGGATAGTTCGAAGCCGGATGGTACTCCAAGGAAGCTTATGGATAGCTCGAAGCTCGCTCAATTGGGTTGGGCCCCCAAGGTTTCACTTCATGATGGCCTTGTTGATACTTATAAATGGTACTTGGAAAACGTCAAGCAATGATGCTGGATGGAGGGCTTATAATGTTACGTTTGGGTTGGTATGGTAATATGGTTACTTTTGTTTATTGTTTAATTTTATAAACTGAAATTTACAATTTTTATACTGTATCGATCGTGTTAATGCATAATTTTGACTTTGTCATATTATTTGAATCATAATCTCGAGTTATGTCAGGGGTAACTATTGCATATGATTGTGTGTTGTCTGATATTGGTGCTTCGTAGTAGTTTGTCTAACATGCTCTTAGGAATTAAAAAGCAACCATCCATGCTAGGCAAAAATGCTGAAAGTCCTGTCAACACACAAATTGTTATAGCAGAAGACTCTGATACAACTTGGGAACCAGCAAGCTGTAGTACAACTTTGTGTAATGCATTGGCAACAGTATTGTATACTGTATTGTTTCTATGCTATACTCGTTTAATGATTGCAATATTGCATTAGCAATCCTTGTGCTATCATATCATTTATTAACATATATGCATAAGTAAATTGCAAAACTAAGGCGCAAGGCTACCGGATATTGGGTGTGAATTAAGGGGAATCGGGTGGACAGTTGGAATAACTGGCTAACTGCAATGCATTTATATTTCAATTAATAACTTGGGTTAAACATCCAACTATACAGGACCTAGTCCAGTTGTAGTCATGCTGATCGAAATAAAGGATTGCAAGACAGTACCATGTCTTGTGATTATTAATGATTGAAGTATATTCGGATAAAAAGAATGAAACTAATGATTTTGTTACTTCCATTATATTTTACAAAATTCACTTGTTTGCCCAATTAAAGATTATCGTAACATGCATTTTGTCTAATATTCAAATCTATGGTCCAATTATTCTTTCCAGCTATGAACATGATCATCAGTGAACTTATTTTTGTTAATCATATCTCACTATATATATATATATATGCTTGTTATTTGTCTCTCTTCCTTTTGTTCTATTGCCTTACCGCTAGTGTGACTGACATTAGATTACAAAGTTCCGGTTGAGGGACTACACATAAATAAACACTGCATCAAGTTTTAAATTTTCATTTTTACTTCTAAAATAATGGAATCCTCTTTGTACATCCAAACTTTTCCTCCCTCTCACACACACACACAATAAAAAACTGAAAATAAGGGTAGGTTTGTGTTTGAATCTGTTAGAAAGTTGTCAAGATATAATTAGTTTAGCAGCAAAATGGTGCCCTTCACTTGATTCATTCTATGATAAGTATACATTCATTTGTGGAAGCATTGCAAAGAAAGTATTTCCGCGTGAATCTTACCCTGAATATGAAGGAATTGAGGATGCACATTATGAGTACAGAGTTAGAGACAGGTTGAGGAAACAAGTACTTGTTCCACTGCATGAGGTGCTGCAGTTGCCCGAGGTTTATATGAGTGCACAAAAATGGAACTCACTTGCATACAAAAGAGTTCCATCTGTTGCAATGAAGAATTACACAGATGTATTCATGTGGCATGACAAAGAAAGGTTTATCAAGTATCTTGAGGATGTGAAAGGAAGCAAGGCAAAGATTGCAGCAGGAACATTGCTTCCCCATGATATAATTAAAACTTGTCTGCAAGGTGAGAGTGAGGGAAAAGAGACTGTTGCAGAGCTGCAATGGAAAAGGATGGTACATGATATGTTACAAAAAGGTAAACTATCTAATAGTATTGCAGTTTGTGATGTTTCCGCATATATGTCTCAAGTTCCAAAGAATGTTTCACTTGGGCTTAGTATATTACTTTCTGAGTTAAGTGAAGGGCCTTGGAAGGGTCAGGTAATGACATTTAGTCAAAAACCACAGCTTCACTTTATTGAAGGAAAAAGTCTCTTAGAGAAGTGTAAATTTTTCGAAAGCATGGAGTACGGACATAACACAAATTTTCGAAGGGTTTTTGATCAGATATTGAAGGTGGCTCTTGTTGCAAAGCTAGGCAAATAGCAAATGATAAAGAGGGTCTTTGCTTTCAGTCATATGGAGTTAAATCAAGCATAACAAAATAAGTGGGATACTGATTACTAGGCAATTCGGAAGAAATTTTAAAAAAATGGGTATGAAGTTCCTGAAATTGTGTTTTGGAATCTCAGCGGCTCGTGTGCCACACCGGTGACAGCCTAACAAACTGGAGTAGCTATGCTTAGTGGATTTACAAATTCAAAGAATTTGTTCAAAATGTTCTTGGATCATGATGGGGCAATTAATCCTGTGATTGCAATGGAAGCTGCTCTTTCCCATAAAGAGTATGAAAAACTAGTTTGTTATGATGATTGATTGAGAATAGGTAAGTTGACGAGTTAAATCTTTTTGATTTACATCAAAGTCATTAGAGTTCTACTCAATTAGGCTGATTACTGCATCGAATTTTCTGGACATTACCAGGATGCATATGTAAACATCCAAGCATGCATGTGTTTTATCTCCAAATGCTAGACAGTGAAGGTTGATAAACACAAAGAAATTTACAGTAAACTGTACCTTGAGTCTTGACTACACAACAAACATATCCTCAATTAAAGCAAATTGAAAACAAAAGAATTGCAAACTTGCCTTTTAAATTTGGTATTGTTTTGAATTTCAATTGTGTCCAAGATAGCTAGACTATTCATGTCATATATGTACGTGGTTTCATTCAGAACTACAATTAGCCTGCATGTATTATACTAGAGCCTTTTCAGACAAGTCCTACTGACGTTCAAAATGGAGGAGGAATCGTATGGCAATGAACAGAAGGTGAAAGTAGCAGTTGTTAAATCAGAGAAGGTTGATTATGCTGCTGAAGCTAGACATCTTCCTGATTTAACTCTAAAGTATCATTAAAACTGGATAGTCTTGTAGCATTAATTGAGTAACAGACAGAGGATTGATGGTAAGGTTTCATCACAACATCTTGATCTGCATGCACCATCTTTTGAGTTGTATATGGGCATTATTTGAATAATCTGTCCGCTTCAATCATCTATGCTTAATGTATAATACTGATATAACATGATTGCAACCAGTAGCTTTGTCATAATTCTCATGGCCTCTTTTATTTCTTAGGACTTCAGTTAAGTTCATGCATGTCATTGTGCTCTACTTTTACTTGAATTCATACAAGTAACAAATCCTATCCACTGTTTAGAGGTTATAGCTACTACTTTATATCCTGTGAGTATATATTTGTCTTGTAAAAACAGAGTCGTAACTTCACACGTTTCAGCAGAATAACAGGCAACACATTTTCTCAATTACACATATATAACATATAACATTACTTCAACACCAAGAAATACAGGAATTAGAAAAGAATGCATAAGACTGAGCTGCAGTTCAGCCCCGCTTGACAGGATCGAAATTGGAAACACCAATGACAGCACCAACAATCGCAACCAGAACAACTCCACCAGCAGAAATGCTGAGCAGGAAGTTCTTGAGTGAAGGCGAAACACCTGAGGCAGCTTCAGCTACATCCGGAACCACCATAGAGGCAGTAAGTGCAGCAGCTGTCAATCCTGTGATTGCCTTCTCCTTAAAGGAAGCATTAACTTTCAAACTTACGGCAGCTTTTGATGCAACTAATGCCTTTGAAGACCTTACTGGCAATGGCTTGAAGAAGGCTTCAGAGCTTGGCACCTTTTTCTGGCTTGCAGAAGTAATTGGCATAGCCATGGAAACTGCAGAAGTGGAGGCCATTGCTTTTTCGCCCTCTTGTTTTCTCTAGTTTTCTTTTCTTTCTAAAATTTTGTTGAATGGTTGTTCAAGGCCAGGGTGTCTTTAGAAAGGTGGAAATAGATATTGGAGGGAGCAATTGTGATGAGAGGTGGAAATTTGGGGGAGGATTTTGCAAGTGCATCTTTGTCCTAGGTGGCAACTTCTGCACTTTGTTAAAATAGATAAGGTTATCCATGGTCATTGCCACAAACAATCAACTTTACATATTATAATGAAAAGAAATAAATAAAATGTAGACCACGGCATCGTTTCATATGTCGCTTGGCGAGAAAGATGTTATAGTATATTGTTATATACTGTAATTGTATAGTTTACTCGTTTTTGCCATTTCTTTCCCTAAAACCTTTCTTAGAGCATCTTTTAAACAGTCCAACAGACTCTCAGTCCAAAATGTAACTAATTCTTTCATAAATCAATCAATGCAAGTGCAAGACAAAAAGATTAAAGTAAAACATGGGAGGTGTTTGGCTTAGTTTTATATAGTTCGTGAAAGTCATATTAAATTTACCTTCCAAGTATAAAATGGAAATTTTACTTGAGAGAATTTTTAGTACAACTACATTTGAACACGTTTTCACATCGAGAATGTGTGGAACAAGAGATGTCTGATTTTTTTTATCAACAGATTTATGTATCGTATTCCATCTCGTAAAAGTATAAGAAAAAATGCATCTAGATGAAGAGACCTGTGATAATAACTATAGTCTTGGTCGATGCACTCAGATAAATATATTCTTGTTTTTTCCTGCTACTCAACAGCATCGAACTCTCAGGCTAAAGGCCCATATAATTGGATGATACAAAGTGACAAACATACATCTTCTCAACATCCCCATATAGTACACCATACAAAACCGGCTACATATTCTCTGGTTGCAATGTCTTTTTCGTGCGGTCCAAGTTTTACCATGTACAAAAATAACACTTTGATTTTCATTTATTTTTAATATAGTTACAGATGGTACTATCAATATTTTGAGGAGAAATTGATGTTTCGGCCATGTAATATAATATTCATTTGAGTCTGTAGATTTATTGCTTAATAGGTGATTAGAGAGGCCAAAAAATTGTTCATCTACATGACGGGCAACAGCTTTGCAATGAGCCTTGATGTTATATACAGTATATTTTATGATACCATCATAATACATCAGCACTAGGCAGTCACTTGTCCATGGGATGGGAAAACTGAAGAAGAAAAGTTAAATGCCTAAAACATCACTGAAATTAATTTGCAGTTGAGAACCATGATTTTGAGTGATTCGAGGCTGAGTGTTGAAATCTAACCGGCAGGGAAAAAGATAATTATACTGTAATATCCTTTTTTTTATATAGAAATAATGAATTAAAATTAGATTAAAATAATTGCTTTCGAATATAGGTCAGATAGGTCTTGGTGTAGGGTTTTGAAACTCACTGAGATCTCCTCATTCTTTCATATTCTTTTCGAGTCACAAAGATTAAACAGTTATAAATTTTTCTCAATACACATCTTTATTTACAAGATTTTTTATATACAACTCAGCCATCTTATAAAATTCATAATAAATTTATCGTAAGTCGGAATTCGTTGATTCTAGACTTTTCGGAAAGATCTTTTTATTCTATATGACTTTTGTGGATTAATATTTTCGAGAGGGTCAAAAATGTGAAATAGAGATCTGGGCAAAATTGGAATTATGAAGAAACTCGACGTTTGAGATGTGATATTTTCAACTGGGTGTTAAAGATTGAATATATATTCTAGAATGGTGTGAATTCTTAATTTATGGAATGAGGTAAGTTTTCAATCGATTTTTCTGGTGTTTTCAAAATTATGTGTATATTTGATTATATAAATTTGAGTTAAGTGATTATATTTTGAAGTGATATGCATATCGTATATAGTATATTGACATGTGATTAATAAGAAAAGAGTTTTCAGAAATTCCCAGTTTTAGTTGTGTATCAAATCATAGTATCCGGTCACTGGATAGTGTGACGCATAAAACTAGTTCCGGAGCACATAAATACCTTGTCAAGTTTCGGTTTTAATTGATAAGGGACGTAAACTGGCCCCATCGAATCATCAAATCATAGAAGCATGTCAGTGCTATAATGTGACTGTGACTTAGAAGTGTGGGAATAAGAATATGGATACTTTGTTAAGATTTAGTTATTGAATAATTTTTTATATATGTGACTTATAGAATGCATTATTGTGATTTAATTGATTATGTGAGAACATTTAAGATAATTGTATCGAGTATATTATGTGCAACTATGTGATAAACATTATGTGGTACGTGTTTAATTAAATGATGTTTTTAAAAAGATAATATATTATCTTGTACCGTTGGACGGAAGTTGCTTGCTGGATTTTGCAACTCATTTTTTTAATATTTCAGGTTTGTGTAGGAGGAAGACGGAGTGCATTGGATTTCGAGAATCTTAGATTTGGAATAGATTGATTGTTGACTTGTCATTCTTAGGTGCACTTTTGTAATAGTTATCTTTGTAATAGAGCTTTGTATTAATAAATTGTGTTGTATTTTAGTTTTACTCGAATTAATAGTCCGAAAAAGGGCGGGTTGTTGCATATACTCCCTCCATCTCAGAATAATTGTCATGTTTTGACTTTTGTTAGTCAAATTGAATAATTTTTAAATGAATATTACACATAATATATAACTAAGAAAAAATTAAAAATTATATTATTAGAAAATATATCTAATAAACTTTAAAATGTATTTTTCAGTTTTTGAAAAATGTAAAAAAATAATTTTTAATTTACGGTCAAAGTTAGTTAATTTGACTACACAAAAATTAAAAAAAACACTTAGTGTGAAATGGCGGGACTAGTATTTTTAAAGATTTGTGGGGGACTAATGATCTCTTGATCTAATGCTAAATCGCTCACTGCTTTTACTAGGGGATGTCGAGAATTCAAAGAACAAGATGTGTGCGTGCTCACATGTTAAAAAAAACAATAATGTTCATCGAGATCGAAATAAATTACATTCCATTTTTTTTTCAAAAGGGTCAAATAAAAGGAGACATATGGGTTATTTAACTTTTAAATATTAGTCCAACTAGAATGTGGAAACCGGATTCTTTCCCGCTATTATATTAGAGGTATCGTTAGCTTATGTAGGTCCCGTTTGATAATGTTGTTGTAGACAGCTACAACAATGAAAAACTGTCAGAAAGATGTTTGACAAATTCTAAAAACTCATGTCTAGAAAAACACTTTTGGTCTAAAAGCTGCTGTTGTAAAAAACATGTTCCCCGTACTTTTGGAAAAAGCGGCTTTCAACTTTTGCAGGAAGCAAGTATCATTTCATCATCAAACATTCCCAAAAATATTATTTTTATATATTATATTTGAAAATATGCATAAATAAAAAAAATTACCAAACAATCATCTAATTTTCCCGACAACACTTTTTCCACCAACATTTTTTCTCATAGCACAGCAGTTTTTAGCAGCACTACCAAATGGAGCCTTACTTGATAGGAGACCGATGATTCAGGATTTGTCTAAAACGCAGCGAACATATTGGTGAGTTCGATTAGTAGAAAAAACATTAATATTATGTTTGGTTGAGATAAATAAATTTAGAAGGAATGAGATGAGATTTAAATTATATTATGAATGAATTTTAAAATTTTCATTCCTTTCGCCATTCCATTCCTAACGAATTAAACTAGAATTCAAATTCCTCAATTTGAGATATAATACTACATTCTTTGTCATATAGATTTTATTTGCAATTCTTATCAAAGAAATTTGCACTTATCTTTTATTTTTTCAAATCTTCCATTATCCTCCTTATATAAATTTCCTTTATTTTTACTCATTAGATTACGTTCTTCCCAACCAACACCATCACTCAACCGGCCCGCTTGGGGGTATAGTTTTAATACGATTATACCTAATATCTCATCGTATTCAACCTATATATTCTTTATATGTGTTTTTGCAAGAAATGCACTCAGACTCTACCAAGTACGAGTAGCTATTATGGCCGATTCACCATCACCCCCACCAAAAACCACTATGCCAGTGTTATATTACGGTGTCATAGTGGTCGGAACCATGGCTGTTGTCCTAGCTATATATAACCTTATCATCATAAAATGGTGTACTAATCATCGAAGACGTTTACGAGACATAAATCAGCACCTTGACTCGAGAAGAAGAATGTCATCATCTAGTACGAGGAATTTAAATAGCTTCAATTTGGGAGAAAGCTTCAAGTACAAGAAAGGAGATGATGATTCAATACAATTAGGGTATGGTAATAGTGAGTGTCCGGTTTGCTTATGTGTTTTCGAAGAAGATGAACAAGTAAGAGAGTTGCCAAGATGCAAGCATTCTTTTCATGCACCATGCATAGAGATGTGGTTATACTCTCACTTAGATTGTCCTCTTTGTCGGGCTCTCGTGGAATTCCTGATGTCTCCTCAGAACTCGATCACAGCTCCGACGCTGGAGCATTCAAGGGAAGTGATGATAGAATCAAGACTAGTATGAAATGCTATAGTTTTAATCAGTGGCTTTTTCATCTACTGATTGTGTTACAATCTTCTTTTAAACTCTTAGTCCGAAGATTTTGAACAAGAAAAATTAATCTGTGTAGAGAGTAGAATTGTGGATGATGGATTAGACTCCGTGAAGTACAGACAATTTTTTATCCTTTTTTATGTATAATTATACAACAATACAATCGTTATGGTCTATGAATGTGCTGACTGCGAACCTACAATGTGAAACCGATTGTTTAGAACCTTAATTTGGCCGGTGATGGGGATCAGGGTTGTTTTTAGCTGATCCATGTTTACAAACCAGATTAAGAAATATAATCAAGAGGTAACATATTATATTCAACCTCACTTGTTTTTTATTTCTTCATATTTTGGTGAACTCGGTTCTTGATCAAAGCATGTTTCGCAATGCAACTGCTAAAGGTCAAAAATTCAGTTGGAATAGTTAGTGATACAACTTTACAAGCCAACAGAACTATAGTCGCTGAAATGAAGTTTTTAGGATTTTTCTGGCAAGAGAGTCGACCAATGAAATAAAAACATATGAACAGATATTTTAAAATTACAAACTTCAACTTCCATTTCTTGTACAACAAAACAAAAATAAACTGAAAGTGTGATGTCCATGTGCCTCCGGAGTGCGAGATAAAATTTTCTTATATTTCACAATCATCCTATTAGAGAATTAAAATCACATTTTCCTCAAGTTGTCTAACCTAGCCTGTAAATCACTGTCTATTACTCCATCATCTGCTCCTGCCCCTTCAGCTTGTGCAGCAACCTTGTTCTGTGCAGCTGGAGCAGCTACGGATCCCGATGGTGCATTCATGAGCTGTTGCAGTAGAATAGGAAAGCATATATAAATCAGCACAGACACTCATTCAGGATTTTACTTTACAATTGAAAGCGTTAGTAAGTACCTCGTTGTTGATATCAATACCAATCTCATCGAGGACCTGGTTCACTAGCTCTTCTGACTCTTCCTCTTCCTCGTCACCTTCCAAAGCATCATCAATGGCATCTCCCATAATCTCACTCGTCATTTCCATTTTCTCATTCTGCCTCTCAAACTCTTGCATTATCTTCTGCAGGGATGGCAAGTTCATCTGCCTATTCATCTGGCCCATAGCTTTCGTGACACCTTTCATTGCCTCTCCCATTGCTTGTGTTGATTTCAATGTCTAAAATGTAGTTCAAAATATCAGCACCTAAAACATTTACAAAAGGAAAACTACAAAACATTGTTTAAGAGTTACAAAACTTGTTAAAAGACCCTTCAATAGAAATTTCACTTAAATGATTTCAGTCTGTGTTGTCTTAGAATCAGTTGACTAAAATAGTCATTTTGGCATATAGTTAGTTCTTACTACAATATACATGTAATTATTATTGCCATAGTTTTTACTGCGATGTATAGTGGACCATCCTCATGGTTCGTAAACTGTCTAAACCACTAATAACCAGATACCTAGCAGGCCAGGTGCAAACAATGTGATGTACATATCAAATATTGCATATACAAATCTGATATCACACATTTATACCTATGGACAAAATACTAAAAGAGCATATACAATTTTCTAGTCCAACCCAACTGAGGGAAAGGATATATATTATTAGAACAACATGCTACTACATTAGTATGACAACTTGAGAAGTTTATCGTATTAAACATATTACCTCTATCGCACAATATTAGTCTTGTTTTTAACTTTCTGCACACACTTCTATAAGGTGCATAGAAAAGATACTGCAATCATTTTTTATTACCTTTTTTTTTTCAAAGAGAAAATTAAGAAAAAAAAAGTGGAAATATCTTCTTTTTTTTAAATTAAGGAAATATCTTTTTAGTGCACCATAAAGAATTACACGCAACAACTCAAAAGGACTATTATTTTAGGATGGAGGTAGTTCCAGAAAAGCAAAGCCAATTTCACAAGCATGTGTAAGATACTATGATCTAGGTGTGTTTATGGATACAGAACCACTGTTTCTGCCCAGTTTTAGAACTAAAACCATAAGGAACCATGTTTCGTCGAGGAACCAGTGGTTCTCCAAAAAATAAGAACAAGTGTTCTGGTTCAATCCATTTCTGACTCTGACCGCTATAATTTTATTTCAAGGAGCGTTACTTATGATACATATATTTTAAAAGGATTTCCTTTCAAAAAAAGAAAAGCTACTTTGATATATGCGTTTGATTCTATACACGAGGTATATTCCACAGAACTACAGAAGTATATACATATTGATAGGGATTAGTCCATGGTTGTTACGTCGACGACTAGTCGACGACTAGTCGATAAGTCGTTATTTTTGAATTAGTCGAGGCTCGACTAGTGAGTTTGTCGTCCATGGGTTTTACCCGGATCCGACCCGGAACCCGGCCCAAACCCCGATCTAGAGACCGACCCCCGACCCAGATTAGGAAATATAGGATTTTTTAGGTAACACTTACCCATTTGTTGAATCAAACATAAAGAAAGGCCGAAGAAGCCGATAAAGCGGCAATATCTTCCATCTCCGATCATCTCCGGCGATGGAGGTTCATCTCCGATAAGTCTTTCTTCCCTTTCTTCTGTCTTTCTTCTCTTCTTCTTCTCATCTTCTTTTGTCTTGATTTCTCCAATCTTTTGTTTTGATTTCTCTGATCTTCTACCTTTCTTTGGTTTTTCTTCCCCGTCACTCAAGTTGTACCGTGTATGTATATATATGATATATACACAATTTTTTATATTTTATTTTAAAAAACTTATATTAATTTTGTTTCTTTTATTTATATACTTACATATACAAAAAACGGTTTTTCAATCATTTTTTTATTTTTAAATTATTCTTTTGCACATAAAACATTTTTTACCCATTTTTTTCATTTATTTTTATTTTTAAAATTTTCTGTTGCACATAAAACGTTTTTTCACTGATTTTGCAAAATTTATATTTTTATTTTGTTTTACAAATTTGTAATCAACTTCACAATTTTTCCATTCATCTTGAAATTATTGATTTCATTATTCTGTAATCAAATTAAACAATTTTTACAAATTACAGAACTCATTTCACAATGAACTCAGTTTTACAAATTATCACACTTTCAATACAAGTCTTCAGTTTCACTCTTTACTGCAAGTCTAATACTGCTGCTTGCTTCACCTGCAACACTACTCCACCTCCAACACTACTCCACCTGTCCAGTGTACACTACCACCCGAGAAGAATACTCAGGGAGGACTGAGGAGGATACGGAGGAGGAGATGATTTCGAGATGGATGACTTTTGATGCATGATTGTGTTTGTTTAGTTGATTCCACTCTTTAATTATGTTTTTATTTGCTTAGACCTTAGAGATGCTTAATTTAGAGTACTACTTATTATCTATTAATATTCATTTGAACTATGAAATTGACGTGTGTTAAGTGTTAACCTATATTATATATTATAATTACTGATAATGTATGTATATCGACTACTTGTCGACTTTTACGACTAATCGGGCGACTTGTCGACTAATCAATTCCAAGGTACTCGGGCGCCGAGTCTCGACTTGTCGACTTAACAACCATGGATTAGTCTTTATTTACTATTTTAGCTTTATGTCGGGCCTTCTTTTAATTTCTCTATTAGAACCCTACCTTATTAGGGTTGTTTGTCCCCTATATATACTTTATGGTGGATATTGTTTAGGGTAGCTTGATATATTGATATTATGAGATACATTTATATCTATGTATTTTGATACTGAGCTCTCCTTGGGATAGTGGTTGAGTTGCGATTCAACCACCCAATTCATTGTTTTTGTTATTTCATTCATTTCATCTCTTGTTATTATTGTTATTGGCCCATTTTGTTATTATCCTACATCACATATGTAACTATGAAAAAATTAAATATAGGTGAGGATCTGAACCAGAAGTTTGCCAAAATACTGTTTTGGCTACAACATTGAGGTCACCAATTAACATCTACAGTGGCAAATTTGAGTTTTTTTAAAATTTTTTGGGATATTCTCATGTTGTGTATTTTGATACTGAGCTCTCCTTGGGATAGTGGTTGAGTTGCGATTCAACCACCCAATTCATTGTTTTTGTTATTTCATTCATTTCATCTCTTGTTATTATTGTTATTGGCCCATTTTGTTATTATCCTACATCACATATGTAACTATGAAAAAATTAAATATAGGTGAGGATCTGAACCAGAAGTTTGCCAAAATACTGTTTTGGCTACAACATTGAGGTCACCAATTAACATCTACAGTGGCAAATTTGAGTTTTTTTTAAATTTTTTGGGATATTCTCATGTTTAATATAGCCAAAGGTGCTTCTTCTTTTTTAGTTCGATCAGAGGGCTCTTAATACAGGGGTTTGTACTTGGTGGATGGCCCATATCTGAACTGAAATGGTGACGCAGTTAACCGTGACTGAATATTTTGTGCCACAAAGAGGCACATCAAAAGATATAGGTCGGAACAGACAAGTTTTGCACAAGTAATACTTTAATATTTCATCATCAATAGACAAAATTGAGTATACTCTCTTTCTGATAAGCCAAACAACTGACGAGTCTATAGAAGTTGAGTTGAATATCAGTTAGATTGTTTCCGACCGTGTAGTGGGGAAAAGTTACTTTCGAATACCCTCACAAGTATTGGCAGTCCACATACAAACATCTACTTATTGAATTGTAATAAGCAATGTTCTTTAACTAGAACAATTTATACTTTATTTAAATACTATTCCAGACTTTCCGGTCAGCACTGAAATCATCCTTTAAAGATTATACAGCAACCACACTCAGTGTCACGACTTACGACACTCATAATACAAACACATTGGACAAGTTTTGATGGCAGTCATTGAAAAATATGTACTATTAATGTAAACTCATAATCAACAACGAAAATAATGCAAAGCGTACCTGAATCCTGAGTGCTACACCCTGAAGTTGAGATTTCAATTTATAGAACTTTTCAATCTGGTGTCTTGTTCTAATAAGGTCTTTCGCCATCACCTTTACTGCTCCCTGCAGAAAAATAACTTCAATAAAACATGCTTATAAATTTAACATAACATGTTTCCGAACTCCCAAGTGTGCAAATGAGTTCAGTTTAATTATGACAGAGATTCAATAAATCTCAGACATTTTACACCAAATATTCTCAACATACACATAAGGACAGAAAACGTAAGTAATAGCACTGGGATATTACAAGCTTACTACAGCAGGAAAATAAAGCTATAATCTGACTTGAAAACATGATTACAGTCTGCTAGGCTGTCCAAAGATCTCACGCCTCACCAAATTATGAATAGTTGATACATATTTTTAGTTTATCCTCTAGGCAGAATTTAATTTTGTCTAGGTTTTCTACGAGTGTTGCCACTTTTAAAAGTAATAATTAGAGAATTCATTCAACTGAAAATATTTAAAATACTTAAAAGACAATATCATATCGACATATCCTGTATCAACACACAACAGAGTGCACAACGAGGAAGGTTTCAAATATGGAATAGTAAGTCACAATTGAACGAGAATAGAGAGTACCATCTGCCCTTGCTTTGCACTTTTCTTAATCTCGACAATAAGTTTCTTTTCCTGATTCTGTAAACCTTGTCTCTCCCTTTCAATCTCCCTAATAGACTTGTCCATCATTCTCTTATTCTCCCGCAAAAGTTCTAGCAACAAGAACCACAACGAACATAATCAACATAAATGAAATAAGAATATCTGCAGTTCTCAACAGTTTCGTGAAATCAATAAACATCTTAATCATATTGAATCGAATCAATCCACACATAACTACATTCCACAAGACAAAATTCAAAGCAATGAAGTCCAAACTAATTTGAATAATATAACAATGTAATGTACATACTGAGCTGTAAAAGAAAATAACAAATTACGAAATAAGAGATATCAAGGCAAGTGAAGATTTAAACCAGAAAAAACTTATAAAATAACATACTATAATTCTGTTACCATTAGCGCCTGACGAGGTCAACTTAGAGTCAACAAGCAAACAATTACAATGGATCAATATGCATAAGAATCAAAGTAGACAACATATTGAATTGGATCATTAATGAACAAAGATATAAAACATAAAAAATCGATCTATATACATAAAAATAAATAAAAAAATCCGAAGCTAATGATCTAGCAAGGCACCTGCAGGAGTCTTTCTCTTCCCGAATAGAAAACTCATGGCGATGTATGGATCAGATAGAGATACAATCTCTCTTCTTCTTCTTCTTCTAATTTACTAGAATCGTTATATGAAAGTGTATGTATATGTATCAACACACCTATCTCCAAAAGTATGTACTAGTTCAAACTACTTCTGGGTTGCGAATTGGGATATTATTACGCGTACAGGTTACGAACAAACCTGTTTTTCTTTATTTATTACTAGTATATCTTTATTTTTTTATTGAATAAACTTTAATTAATAATTATTATTTTTTAAATTAAAAAAATAAATTATATATAATTTTTATAATTATTTTACAATATTCGATTAAAATTGGGTTAAATTGACCGCAAAAAGAAGAACTAATAATAATTCTATTTATGGATATTTCTCCTGAAGAAATTATGGAAGAAACTGATACTTATGAGTTGAAATAAGACCCTAGCATTTAAATTTAAGGGATAAAATGATAAAAATATCATTTTTTTAGAATAAGTGACAATAATATAAATATTTAAAATTTTGATCAAAAATATTAGCGGAATAAGCATTTATCATTTGGATATCTCAATTTTTTATGTTTTTAAAAAGGAATTTTTGAATTGTTAAAAAAAAAATTTAAAATCAGGTATAATTAGCATCTTTGAATTATATATCAGTTTTTGACTAGGGTGATACGCATTCGTATCCCACTATTTTTCTTCTTTTTTTATTTTTATTTTTTATGTGATGCCCATTTATAAAATACTTATTAAAGATATCCATTTGTCAAATATCAGTCTTAGTAGTAATTTTGACCAAAATTTTTAAAATAGATATTTTTATTAATATTCTTTAAAAAATTCACAGTGAAATCAGCTATGCAGATTATAAGAGGGAATGTGAAACAATATCACAAGCGATGTGACCTCATTTGAAAGGTTAAAGTTCAACGACGAGTTCGTATATTATTATTTTTTTGACTAATTTGACTTATAACCTTACAAATGAGTATCTGTTCTAAAGAAATTCTCGGGGTGAGCCATGATCGAACCTAGAACCTGGGACGACAGAGGATAAGCCCTCAACCACTTGGACTATCCAACCGTGCTCTCGTATATTTTTTAGTTATGCATGCATGACAGAATAATAGTAATATATGCGAACAAAGTTCGACGTCAATTAACGAATAATCCTAAATATTTGAACTGTAGTGCTGATGAAGAAACAACTCTACATATTTTAAGGGATTGTAAAACAGTTAAAGAAGTATGGAGAAGTGTTGGTGGCCCAGCAACAAATCCGAGTTTTAGAGGTGGAAATTTACAAGAATGGATTAGTGTAAATTTAAAATATTCACCTGATGAGACACAAACAAGCTAGGTATACATAGCCAACTTATTTTGCAGTTACTGTTTAGTGGATTTGGAAGTGGAGAAACTATATGGTGTTTGTACATGGAACTTGTAAAAATATTGAGAAAAGGTAATAATTACTACAAAAATTGTGTGTACACAGTTTATGAATTTCTCATATTAATTAATTAATCTGGTCTGCCGCTTCGAGTATTATGGGTTTGTCTCCTGGGCACTATTGAGCTTCTGGATGATAACTTGGAGGACAGCACAGAGAGAAGCATGCAAGTCTCCTTGCATGTCCCTAACAACTGATGACCAAGTTGGGAGCTCTTTGTTTTCCTATGATTGGAGAAGTTTCTGCAAGATTTGCACATCTAATCACCTCATTTAAAAGGGCTCATATGCAGCAGTCCTAAGGTTAGAATCTTGACTATCTGTTCTCTCAGCAGTTTCTACTAGGCAACTTACGATGTCCACCAGAAACGGTGAAGCATAGACGAACTTGTACTAGCATCCCCGTATCCTCGAGCAAGGTAGTAGATAGCCCCACATACCTTTTCAGAAATATGTGGGGCGTCTTTTAAGCTCTTTAACAGAACCTTGAGAATTTGCTTGAGATTTTCTGGAAAAAAAATAGAAAAACCTGACGAGGGAGTGTGCAATAGCTCAAATATACGACTAAGGGTCCAAGCAGTTGTGTCCCTCACATGGCCGCGGTTTTCATCCTCCATTACGCAGATAAGAAAAAATAATCCTTGATGTACAAGTCGTGAGAGCTTCTCCTTGCTTGGGCCTTTTAGGATTGACCCAAAAGCATGAGCAGCTGCTTCACGAGATCTCCAGTTGGGTTTCGATATGTTATCTTCCACAAAGGACATTACTAGAGGAAATACAGCATCCTTAACTGTTCTTGCCACAAGATTGAGACACGTTCCACCAGCCATAGCAAGATTCCAAACCCCATCATCCTGACCCTCATCCTGTTTAAGTAATGTTTCCAGCAACATAGGAACAAGATGTGCCAAAGCCTTCTCGATAAAATGAAAATGAGGGGTAACAGAATCACCACTATCACCAGGAACCTTAAATTCTTGAAGCTCTATCTCTTTATCACATATAGAGCTCCAAATCTCAACTGCTTTAAGTGCAACACCCTCCTTGTCTTCTTTGACTGCTCTTGTTGTGAGTTTCACATGTTCAGCATGTAAGGTTCAAGAAAATCATAGTATGTTGATACTATAGACACAAGACCTTCATAAGTAGCCTCTCTAATTTGTGCCTCATTGGCCACGGCTGTCTCAAAAACTACCTTCATAATGAAATTCCGCTGTATCTCATCCTTAAAGTTGGCCTCAGCAAAATCAAGTGCATTGTACAAAGTCTTGGTGGCCGCAAGACGGACCTCTGGGCTCTGCTCAGTAGCGTCCATTCCTTGGAGCACTGCAGTAAGGATAGAGTTTACTTCGTGTCGCTCAAGATCTTTGTGAGAAATCCCCTCACACACGTACCCAATTGTTTCGAAGGTTGCCTCTTTGAAAAATAAAGGCTTGTCTGGCTGGTTAATGTTGACAAGCAATATCCCAATGAGATCAGGCCAAGTCTTTTGAGGAATTTCGATTGAATTTTTTTTGGATATAACTTGGGAAGCAGTATGCCTTGGATCATGCACGTAAGATGCAAGGGTATTCAAGAGCAAACCTTTGATCTGGGATTTGAAAGAAACATCAATTCCAGTCCACATTTTGATTAGATGCTCCTTAATTTCTAGCAGGGTCTTTATCATCCAATGATATCTTAAGTAAAAGACCAGCCAGTATACGACTTTCAGTCAGTTTGCCATCATTAGAAAGTTCAACTGCCAGAGATAGAAGAAAACCAGGTAGGTTTTTCTCTTGAAATTGCACAAGTATACCCTCTGCTGCAGTTCTCTCATTCATGTCGAGTGATTGAGCCGACAAAAAAGTTGTGTGATATCCATATCCACAAAAAAGTTGTGTGATATCCATATCCATTAATATGCTACACCAGAAACGAGAAACGAACATAAGTAGGAAGCGAAAAAGGGGCAAAGGCACCAATAAGTGTTTAGGCATTAGACATAAGTTGCATACTTGCATTGAAACGTCTTTAACAAAAATAAAACATACAAAAATAACAATATAATATCCATTTTACTGAACACATGCAAAATTGGTCAAATCAAACATCACAGTTTGCGGTTCTTCTAGCCTATGTTTTGTCAGGTACACGTACATAAAACACATAGAGCCATAGGACAAGATTATGGTGCAAGACCATATCAGAAGGGACACACACACACACACAATTAAACAATCTATATGCTTAACAAACAAAAGCCACATAATAGGTATATAACGAATTACAAACCAAAACCCTAATATAATTTCCGACAACCTTCGACGAACAACATGAAACACTAATAAATCTATACAAGTAAAAATCAGAACACTAGAATGAGATTGAGAAGGAATTTGTACCTGAAACCAAAAGTGTACCCCGCCGGAGCAAGTTTCAATTTATTTGAAGCAAAACCAACAAATTAATCGAATCTTTCACTCTCTACTTGACGAAGACAAAAGTGGGATATACCGTTTATAATTTTAAGGCTAAATTGCAGTTTGAAGCGGAACGTATTTTTGTAAATATTTTCTAAAATTTGAGTTGTAATTGTAAAGTTGCAGAATATATTTTTTATAAATAATTTTAAAAATGATAGTATTTTTGTAAAAAAAAATTTGGTATTTATGAAAAACCCCTAAATATAAATTTGGCATTAACCCGAAACTGAAAATACTTAAATTGAAAATTATTTGATAAAATAATATTATAAAATTACACATAATTGGTAAATAAAATTTATTTTAATTATAGAGGAATTTATATTTTGGAACTTATGAAATAAATAATAAAAAAATTATAAATCCAAAAAAAGGCACTTATTCTCCCAAAAAAACCTGAATACAATAATATTTAACAAAATACGTCTTTTGAATATTTGAAATATTTTGAAAGCATAAATTATATTTTAAAAAATTTATTCCTTTTTAACTTGTAAATTCATCCCATCATTTTATTTAAATTACAAATCAAATAATAAAATTTATTTGTAAAATTATTTATATTATAATATATATTATATTATATTTATATTTTAATTTGCCCTTTGATTATTATTTTATAATTGATTACTTATATTATAATTATTTTCTATACACATAATATCATTTTTTTTCTAGAAAATGATTGATTGAATTTTGTAAGCTTTCAAATAAATTTTATTTATATCATTATAATTAAAAATAATTTTTTTCCCACATCCGAAAAATCCAGACTTTTTGGTCTGGAATGGGTGTTTGCCGGATGAGTTTCATCCGGAAAAAAATAGAATTCTGATCCGAATCTGGAGTCGAGTTTTTCCTAACCTAATTTTTTTTCAAATTATTTATAAATTAAACCGGATCAAATTTCTGAGCTAAAATCTTTTATGCGTCTCTGGTCAGACTGAAATTGGCTAAATATTGAGTTGCAAATGCGATATGTGGATATCAACATTATTGCATCAAAATCAAAAGACCTGCGAAATCAGTGATATATTAATATCACTAAAGGCTTTAGTAATGCATGAAGTTAGTGTATATGATACCCACATTACCACATACCAAATTAGTGATTGTTAATGTTACCAATCGATCAACACGCCACTAAAGCTAACATATATTACTTGCTTCAAAATTGCGATATATATATATATATATATATATATATATATATATATATATATATATATATATATATATATATATATATATATATATATATATTGCTCCGGAGAAGTAGATTTTGAAAAAGTTAGTTTGCATGTGCGTTATCATTCCTCATCTTTTTTTATTTGACTTGTGAGATTCCTTTTCGAGTCGGTGTTCCTTTTTTGGTGTCCCCTTGTTTGTGTTTCCACTAGGACCCAAATTCCAACTCTACTGCTGTCGATATGCTCTACTATGTTGCACCCTCCTAACTACTACTAGTTCACTACCTCTCTACACTACTTGAGTGTCGGCACTTGGAACCCTACTCCTACACAAGTCCAAATTTAAATCATGAGATTTTAACCTGTTAATGACAATGAAATTTTAATCTATTTATGTATACAAATTTCATTCAAATTCTTATTAATCGGATTAATTATGATAGTAATGATATGAACTTTCTTGAATTTTCGGCATGGTAGCTTAGTTTTAGTTTTAGTTTAATATATAGATATAACTCATAATTAAGCATGTTGATACACATTCAAGAAAAACCAACATGATTTCCTTATTCACAACCCCAAATACCTAAAACAATTGTTATAACACCTGCTAGTAACGAAAGAGTGCCTCAAATTAATCATGTCCAAGAGAAGATTAAGCTAATGTTTAAAAGCCTAACATAACTAGAAAACATAACCATTTGCAATGGCCTTGTTAGTTTTGAGATTAGTAGTTCCATAAACTGGCAGCTCCTCTGCATAAACTCCGATCCCGATTGCCCCGATGTTATCAAGCTCGAACAGATCAGAGCTCGAACAACTCGCTAGATCATCCTCATAATCTTTATGATCATTCTTATGTAAGATTTCTCTGTAGTTAGTGACATCTCCAGTTACTGCACTGTAATTTTTCTTGTCCAGATTCTTAACAAACGGAAATGAGACAATGGTCGCATCATCGTTGTACACGTTCTTGCGATCATAATCTTCATCAACAATATTCACACTAACAGGGCTAAATCTCACACCCCTTTTCATACCATTGCTATTCATTTTGCGTCTGGAAGATGGTGTTTTTCTCAAGCAAGTTCTTGAAAATGAAGATGCCGATGAATCTGTAGTTTCACCAAGTGATCTTGATTTTGTTACCGAGCCTAAATCTTCTTTAAACTTCGATTTCTTCATGGTTTTTGAGCTGAAAATAGAGTTCAAAAGGCTAGAAATTCGACCACCAGGTGAAATTGGTTGTTTCACCTTCTTCAGTTCACTATAAAGTTGCAATGCTCTAGATTTTGTTGTCGTAATGAACTTCATTTCGCGCTTTGGCGTCTGTATTGTTTGAAAAAATGATGATTTCTGCCTTGATCTTGTCGCTGACTCATTATCAGATGACGAAAATATGGTGCCACGGCAGCTGGAATCTGAAGAATTTGAATTCTTGAATGTGTGTTTATTAGTAATTTTATTCTTACTCCCACCATCTTCCATCCATTTCTCAATCATGATTGCTCGTCGAAGACTTGGAACCACCTCCTCTTCATGATCCACCTCTCGTTTCATTCTATACAATTCTTCATTGCACTCAGGCTCGTCTATTGATCTGTAGATCGAGTCGAGAAGAGACGATGAAAATGAAGGCGTTTTTCGTCGTGGTGGATATCCCACCATTTTCTCCCTTGTACTCATTCTGTCTAGAGGCAGAAATTTCAGCAGAAATTATTAGGAATAAATATGTTCTTGGTGTTTTGTTGGGAGAGAACTGTGGCTGATGGGAAAAATAAGCAACATGGTAAAGTATATATGTTGGACTAAAATAAAATTTAGCAGGGGTGGGGTTGGGGTGGGGGGAGACCCAGGCGTGCGTGCGATTCTGCCATGTGCATTGAGGAGGAGTTAGTGCAACTGATGATATTTATTCTCTTTATTATTGTTGTTGTTATGTATGTGTTCACCAGTCAACTTCTACAGACAGATTTCAGGTTGAGGATTATGAAGTCACTGTACAAATTTGTAATTTAAAGTAAAAGCTGATATCTGAAAAAAGATAATATTTGCCACCCCGTTAAAAGAAGATGTAATTCTCTTTATCACAAAACAGAATTGATCGCAATAAAGATTTTGGGTCTGGTGAAGGTCCCAAGTTTAAGGCAGAAAAATAAAGATAATGAAACAAGAATATCGTAAATTGGCCTAAAATTTCTACTTTAAACAATACACACACAGACTGTACTCGCACCATTTGCTGCCTATGCGGTATTATGGTTGGGTAGAGCATGTCTCCACTACAAAAGATAACTCGTAAGATGAAAATTTCGCTCACACTTATATCTCAATATCAAGTCGTTTTCACAGATAATATAAAACTAGCACTAAAACCCGTGCAAATATGTCTCTAGTATAAATTGAGTATTTCTTATCATATTATTTAATTTAATATAATATTATTTAATTTTGATAATATTTTATATATACATTTGAAAATTTATTTTTTTGATTTGACTTTATATTTTAATAGACTTTTAATATTTTAAAAATATTTGTTTACTAATACCACATCAACACACATAATATATTTATATATTATATATGATCCTATATTTAAAATTTAATCTTATATATAACTCGAGTCTATATTTTATTTTAATCTTGTTTTATATTTTATATTATTTAATAAAAAATTCAAAATAAAATTATAAAAGTAAGATACGGTAACAACCTTTATTTATGTTTCATTTAATTCTTCGTAATACATCTGACATCATCTTATAGCATCAACTCTTTCGTTTTTGAATCATATTATTTTTATATTAATTCTATATTTTGATCCAATTATTTTATATAATATATTTGATCTTATACTTGTTTTATATTTTATATTATTTTAATAAAAAATCTAAAATAAAATTATAAAGGTAAGATACGGTAATAACCTTTATTTAATTTTCATCTAATTGGTCATATAATACATCTGACATCATCTTATAGTATCAACTATTTCATTTTCGAATCATATCATTGTTATATTAATTCTATATTTTGACTCAATTATTTTATATAATATATTTGATCTTATATTTAATATCACATTTTAATTGAATTATAATTAATTTAAAAGTTAAAATAAAACTAAATGTGTGATAAAATGAAATTTGATGGTTGTCTGACTTATATAATACATATTATATAATAATTGTCTTAGTTAAAATTATTATTTTAAAATTTTTCTTTTTTTGAATAAAAGTTTAAGTTTAATATTTTTGTTCATAAAAAAAATTAAAATAATAATTTTAACTATGTAGTCAAATCTACCGAAAAGTCAAGTCTCAATTATTTCCAAACAAAAAGAGTAGTTAAGTTTAGCATAAGCCGAAGGATTTTTAGATCATTATGAAAGGTTATTTTTTATCATATCATATATTCGAGGTAATTAAGGTGATCCGCTAGATCCTATATACCATGGATTTAAAGCAAAACAGTAGTAGATTGTGTTGCCACCTAAACATCTTGCTTAAACCTCGACGGGACATATATTATGGTGACAATTACATACGAAAGCAGCCATTTCACTGGAGTTGTTTCGAAAAAACTTCGACTCCATTAAGTAATCATTCGTTAGTGTGGCAATCTTGACATTAACCTACCTTTTGATTAATTGGATTGTGCTCAGATTTTTAAAGAGTTATAAGATGAGCAGAGGTAGAGAACTATAATTATTTGTTCATTTCAACTTAAAAATATTCAATAAAAGTGGTGTCAATAGGGAGTAAAGTGAATGAAAGTCTAACTTTTTTATTTTTTTCTAATTTGCTTAAAAAATATTTCTTTAGTTTCAAATGTAAACATGTATTCTCCTTAGCTAATTTTTTTCTATCCATAAGCCTTGTTAAAACTGTTGTTAATGGCAGCGGTTTAAATCTAAGATTTGTGGTTGCAACTTCTATATCCCGTTCGCTTCAAATGAAAACCACTGTTGTTCATTGATGAAAATATATATTCAAGGTGAATATATATTGACAAAAAGAAGGGAAAGAAAGGAAACCTTTCTGCTGCAAATAATTTGAAGAAGTCACAAAGCTTGAACCTTTTCTCATGTAAAGATCCAACATACTTAAATATGGTATACCTCAACCCCATATATATTTATAGACTGTAGACGGAAATTATCTTTACAACTTTCTGAATAAGAAATTGAAGTTGTGTAGCCCAGAAAGAACAGCTTTACCAAGGCACCAAGCCACTAAGCTTCATTTGCTCAAACCAGTATCAACTGGACTTGCTAGCAGGCTCTAAGGTGATCATAAATACTGCTTGTGTACCCTGGATCGGTTTTCCTCCCACCAAAGTCTAGCATGCATCTCACCAAACTTTTCTCGACTGATAAGACATTGGAAAACAATTCAAGTTCCTTTATTTCAAGTCTATAACAACTAGACCATACAATAAAAGTTATATTCTTTGGGCCAACTACGTTTGTTTCTAAAATCATATTTATACAGTTCAGATCCAAAATGAATGATCACTGTTGATAAATTGACCGACTACAACAAAATGATTTCAACCAGGCATGATTTAAATATAAGTATTTAACAATGGACCAAGTCCTGGACTGGAGTAATGCTACACCTCATCACAAAGATAATACCCGTGGGACTAGTATAATGATAAAACTTAAAATAAACCTTCCACCCTGCATGATTGCAGTTCCACGGCAGTAATGTAAGTTCAGAGCCTTATATCATGGTGGAAAGAAAGCTGTCAAAAATCTAGCATTTCTGTCATTTCAGTGCTTCATTTTGGGGGGGAAAGAAAAGCTTGCATGATATAACATCAGTGTTCCACTTATACAAGAAACATGGTACATCAACGGCAAAACCAACTTCACAGATTTCAGCTATAACAAAGGTTATCACTATCTTTTAGCTATCTACTTGTTGAAGCACATAAACAGATCTATCATAGAGTATGTTGCAATCAAGTTGTTAAGTAAGAGTGCTAACCTGAATCTGACACGTCTGAGCTCCCTTGCACCACCTGCTAAGGCTCTGATTGTAATATAAACACCCGGCTCATCCTGCTCAACCCATTCAGTCTCAAGATCACTGGCGTTGCTGATAGATAAATCTCCTGAGCAATCTGCATCTCTTGATGAACTAGTCCTTATAGAGGCATCTATTGATGATGTTTCTGTTTTTGTGCCACTAATGCTAGAAAGTTTTGGAGTAGAAGTAAGCCCACATGAGTCATTGTTATGGCGTGAGTGCATAGGATGGTGTTCAAAGGAATCCGAGGATGAGTACCCCATTCCCATTGGACGATACAAGGTATGAGGTAACCGTTCTTTATTCAATGGTGGTGTAACGGGGCTGCCTTGAACAGAGTCAATTTTCAAACTCTGTTATAACAAAGAGCATTAGTGAAAAGAAACTGTAATATTAAATTTGTGTTTGTACTTGTTGCACCTACACAGGATCTAAAAGTATAATAATTCAGGAGAATTTTGCAAACAAACATTACAGCCAGAAAGCAGAACAAGATTGAAACACATCATGCAATCAATCTTTTGTATTAGATAAATTTGGACCTCACCTGATCATCTTCAGATCTTGGAGGGGTTGGAAGGGGGAATGCTTGCTTGTTTAGCCTTTGGACATTGTAAAGCTCCATTACTTTATCATAATTCTCTGCCCACCACTTTTGAGCTTGCCATTTGTTAAAAATTTCTCGACTGGTAAAAACAAATAATTACTAATTATAAATTTTGACTGAGACCATAAATTTTTTATAGGGAAAATGTTGCTACTTTCCTTGTATAGATGGAGAATAGAGAGTTACAAGACTAAAAAAAAATAGAACATAGCATAATATAATGCAAAACCGCTATTGATAAAAGGAAGAACCGTTTAGAAGTGGCATTGTCAGGAGTCTGGACTAGTTTAAAATGTCTGGAATAACATATACTACATATTCTTATGGGAACAGGGTCTGTTAAAGAAACTATACCGTCTTAATCAGAATCTGACACTCGTTAACTCTACTATGCACTGTCGAATTCCACCATTTAAGATTAATATAATAAAACCTTAGAACATTCGAAGAAGAGTTTGTCATACAAATATATAACCAAGTAAATGACCAAAGGGACAGTCCTCATTGTTAGAGTTCGACAAAGCCAAAAATGCCCTCAGGACATACAAAAAATGTAGCGTAGAAGGTATCCTATTCTTTTGTTTAATTATGTGGGGAAGGGAGGTTGGTGAAAACATCATATTCAGGCCTCTGATAAAATTATTAAAATCATTTTATGGAAGAGAGATTCAAGCCAGGTCACTGTCCATCCATAAATTATAGGAAGAAATATTTACTGAATTAAGATTAGTTCCTTGGTGAGTAATATAAGTTAAAGTATCAATCATCAGTTAATGCAATAATTAAATAAGCACCATCTTAAGAATCTCTCAAAACTAAACCCTTAACCAAAGAACAAAATACTTAAAAGTCTCTGTTTTGTCCTAGTAAGCAAGAAAGTGAAGCATCGGTAGTTCTTGTTACTAGTTAGATGACAAAAATTGATGTTCACACTTTGTCATCACTCGGCTAGTTTATGTCCACTGTTTAGCCATAAATATTGTTCATTTCACATATCTACTTAGTTATCTGCGATATGAAATGACTGAGAATAGTCACAGATGACAAACCTAAGACAAAGCGTGGAATAGATTGAAAGAGAAAGCAAGAGGCAGCCCGACAAGACAACAACACTCTGGAAAAGCCAACCCCAACACAATCAAACCAGGCCCACTACAACTTTTTATAGTTTTGACATTAGCAGTATATATATACACACACAATTATAAATCATTGTTATCATTGGTGGTCAGTCCATGATAGCCTGTATAATTACTGTCAGGCCTGTAATATATTTCAAATCAATTAGAGGACTATCTGGATCTAATTACACTTTTGCTTGCTTTATGTAATAATTGTAATAGACTTTTTGCATGGGCTACTCAATATTTTAGAATGATTTCCTGTTTAAGGTCAAAATTTACCACAAAGATGTGATAGTCTTCAGTCTTATGTTAAGCACTAAAGAAACCAATGATGTACAATTATGTTGCACAATCAAGTACTCTACCATCTAATAACAATGCCTTTACCGTGTATATTACTACTAGTCATTTAGAGATACTTGTACACAATTGTTAAAAGTGCAGTGTTCACTACTACATCCTCCATGATAACAATAATTTGTACGCAACAATGTTGGAAACTAGCATGTCTCAATCTAAAAAACTGAATCTTAAGGTGAGTATTTCATCCAGTTGAAAATTATCATCTAACACCTTGCCTTTTCCACAACCGACGTGAACAGCAAACAGTCTTTTCATTCTTGGCATTGATTACAGCCAACCGAGCTCTCCATAGGCTTGTCCAGGATCCCATCCTGATATCGTTTTAACCTTTGATAACAATGTTAGGTGATACTGGACATATGCCAATCTACTAACTAGTATCAAAATCTCATATTTAACTTACTTCATTTGTTTGTTACTAATGAGCAAAGTAATCATTTGTATTTAGAATTATTTTACAAGAGAAAATCCAATGGTAAAATATTATGAAACCATTTCTTGGTACGTATCTCGTATCGTGAGGGCGGGTAACAAGAACATTACAAAGGCCAAACAAATTTTTGATAAGAACCGATAAAGGAATCCAAGAAAGTGCAAGTACCAACTAAAAGAACCAGAGATTCAAATTCCTTGGTCTCAATCCTAGGCAAACCAACTATTATATTAAGATTAAAAAATGAAACAATCTCTGTTTTTCATATCCAAGTGTTAACAGTAGACAAAAATTGTATCTATTAGCATCATACAATGACAAGTCCCCTACCCATTTCAACTACTTAGATTTTTATATGCATAGAATAAGCATTTCCTATGCATATTTCTTCGTTCATATGAACACCCGTTACACAACTCAGTGCCTACTGTATTATTCGACAATTCAAACTTATTCTTCGACTAATCAAAGCTTCCCCAACTACGGCTGCCTGTTTTGTTATTTAATGGAACTTGAGATGTTACACTAAAAAGTCAAATAAAATTATGCGAAATAAGTAGGTTATAAGTTGAAAATTATACGAATCTATCCACGTATGTTGATAAAAAAATTTGAAGTGTTAGCAAAAAAAAGTACTTATACCTGAAGCGAATGCGTTTAAGGTCATTACCGCCAGGTGGCAGGGAGACAAAAGTAATGAGAACACCCGGTTCCACTTGAGCAACCCACTCTTTAGGCTCATTTTCCTCTACCAACACCACCGGTTCAACTCGGCGTCCACTCGCCGAGAACAGAGTTGACGCGGGAGTTGCCTCCCCAATAGAAATTCCCTTCAATCTCGCCTCCATTTCCTTCCCCCAAACCTTCCCGTGCCCCGCACTCGAATTCGAACTCGCTGTACGACGATACGACCACCGGAACTTCTCCGATGCCGAGTCTGACTCACTAAAACTCTTCTGCCGTTGAGGCTGAGTCACTGGACCAGTACATGGAGTGCAGTTTCGATACGCACCTGATGCTTTCAACGCCATATCCTTAATCTAACAAAATTCAAATATAAAACACCAGAATTACATAAATACACACAACCTCAATTTCAAAAATATTCGAACTAACAAAAATTTCACCGTCGTTGAAAAAATTAAAATATATTTATACATTGATAAAAATTTTAATCTCCCGTGCTTCTTCTCTCCTTCATCTCACATAACCTCGCAAATAATATAACCTCTTGTTAATTTTATTATGGCATCAGGTTAGGGGAGATGAAGGAGAGAACAAGTGAGGGAGATTGAGAATTTTATCGTATATATCAGATTTTTAAGACTGTCGAATTCGAGTCCAGTTAGCCACCCCTGGTTCCGCCACCGACACACGTATACATTCACGCACCTGAGAAGTGATGGTTCTGCTAGACTGTTGTAGTTTAGTATTAGGATGCAGAGGTGGAACTCTATCAGAGAATTTAATCTGGTGATCATCAGGGGACTGATCACCATCACCATCAGCATCCGTAGTAGTACTGGGTTGCTTTGAACGAGGCATGCACGTCAACATTTTCTCTGATCACTACAATTCACCTCAACTTGACAAGATCTCCTATGTATATTCTACAATGTGTGTGAGTATAGTTGTTAACATAAACACGCACTAGTGTGTGAAATTTGAACAAGGGAGGAGGTGAAGAAAACGAGGAGGGGAGGATGTTCCTTTAATGGCTTAGCAGAATTTACGCCACACTGAGGAGATTCTTTTCTTTGCTTTCTCATTAAATTACTAAAAGCCAAATTGTCTCAATATTATTACTACTACCTAGCTGCTACATTACTACTGTAGTAGTATTATTATTATTATTTTGTAATTTATGATTTCAAATTGAGGACACAAAGCAAAAGGTACTGTATAACTTTTTCTACTTTGCAATAAAATATTTCCCATAAAGACAGAGTTCCATACTCATTTTTTCGAACCCCTTTATTCCAGAGTGTACTATTGTACTATTACTATCAACCATGAATGAAATTGTAATAGAAGGGTAAATTTGTGTGTATTAATAAAATTTACCTTTTATTTGAGCTTCATTTCAAATTAAAAATACTGAGGTATTTTATATATTTTATTTATTAAAAGAAAAAAAAAGGTTAAACTACCAAAACTCCAAGAGTCTTGTCGAACCCTATAACACCCTGTCTATTAATAAATTACTTAGGCTCCGTTCACTCGACATGAATGGAATGAATTTTGACAGGAATGGAATGACCATTCCGGTTAGAATGAATATCTATGTTGTTCACTTGGACTAAAGAATGAAATAAATCATTCCGGTCTGATTTCATTCCATCATTGGTCAATTTCATTCCATTAGAAACATTTGGGATAGACCTGTTCTTTTCAAACACATAACATTATATATTTCTTACAAATTTTTTCCGGGGAACTTTTTGTGCAATTTTTCAAACATTTTTTCGAGAAATTTTTCCAGGTTAGTTTTTTTTAGAACAAATTTTTGAGATATTTTTCGGGTATTTTTTTTGAATTTTTTTCAGGACCTTTTTTCGAGATTTTTCTCGGATTCTTTTTTCCAGAATTTTTTTTCAGGGAATTTTTTTTTCGAGATATTTTTCCCGAGACTTTTTTTCGAGATATTTTTCCCTGACTGTTTTTTCGAGATAATTTTTCTGGGTAGTTTTTTCAAAAAAAAGTCGAGAAGTTTTTTTCAGGACCTTTTTTGAGATATTTTTCCAAAACAGTTTTTTCGAGAAAATTTTTCTGAAGAGATTTTTTTTCGAGAAATTTTTTCTGGGTAGTTTTTTGAGAATTTTTTCGGGAATTATTTTGGAAAAATTATTTTCTAGAACTTTTCCGCAATAAAATTTTGCCTAGAATTAATATTCATTTTCAATGAAGGTTAATATAGATAATCAAATAAGGTAATAATTCATTTCATTCCGTTCTAAACAAAATTGATAAGTGAACAAAATAATGTAATAATTATTCCTTTCCATCGTTATTCCATTCTTTTCCTCATTCCACTCTTGCGTACATTTCATTCCGTCGCCATTTCTTTCATGCGAAGTGAACGCAACCTTAGAGTTAACAAGAAAATCATAAACTTAATTATGTTAGTCAATCATAATGTTTTCGCTCCTCCGTGGCCGTGAAAGTCTCCAGCCATGGTGTCTTGATCGAGAAAGTGTGGTGTACTGTCAGTGTGGATCCGGTAAAACAATGCATGATTGGGAGTGTGAGGTCGTCAAGCACCTCCAACATAAGAATTAGTACGATTTCTTGGGAGGAGATAGCCGAAGTATATATCGAAATTAATGCCTTATGACTGAGTTTAATGCTTGGTATTTAATGTTTAAGAGTTTTCTGAGAGTGAGACTGTGTCTGAGTGTTAATGTCATACATGTTCGTCTTTATGACAATCATATATGTATTACCTGATCTTATCGTTGTGTCACGATGCCTTGTCTTTTACTCTTTTCCATTATACCGTCATTTGTCCTTTTGGTGGTTATTGTATAGTCCTTTGTCTTTTATTTTTTTCTTCACCATGGTGTCCTTTGTCCTTTTGGTGGCTAGTGTATTATGTATAGTCCTTGCGAGTGTGATGTGAAAGTCCATTATATTTATCTCCATCGTTATTCCATTCCTTTCCTCATTCCAGTCTTGCGTACATTCCATTCCGTCACCATTTCTTTCATGCGAAGTGAACGCAACCTTAGAGTTAACAAGGAAATCATAAACTTAACTATGTTAGTCAATCATAATGTTTTCGCTCCTCCGTGGCCGTGAAAGTCTGCAGCCATGGTGTCTTGATCGGGAAAGTGTGGTGTACTGTCGGTGTGGATCCGGTAAAACAATGCATGATTGGGAGTGTGAGGTCGTCAAGTACCTCCATCATAAGAATTAGTACGATTTCTTGGGATGAGATAGCCGAAGTATATATCGAAATTAATGCCTTATGACTGAATTTAATGCTTGGTATTTAATGTTTAAGAGTTTTCTGAGAGTGAGACTGTGTCTGAGTGTTAATGTCATACATGTTCGTCTTTATGACAACCATCTATGTATTACCCGATCTTATCGTTGTGTCACGCTGCCTTATCTTTTACTCATTTCCATTATACTGTCCTTTGTCCTTTTGGTGGTTACTGTATAGTTCTTTGTCTTTTATTTCTTTCTTCACCATGGTGTCCTTTGTCCTTTTGGTGGCTAGTGTATTATGTATAGTCCTTGCGAGTGTGATGTGAAAGTCCATTATATTTATCTTCATACCTCAGGGTTATTTTATTATACTTTTTTCGGTTATCGTCCTTTTATCCTTTGAGTGACGCTTTTTTCTCTTGTCTGTTGTATAAAGATTATATTCCAAGTGTTTTACTCCCAAACCAGCGAGTAGTATAAGTCAATAATAATATAAAGTGGCCGTTTGGGGTTTCTTAAACTTAAAATAAGTAGTATAAGTCAATAATAATATAAAGTGGTCGTTTGGGGTTCCTTAAACTTAAAATAAGTAATTTATTTTATTTTCATTTTTTACATTTTTTTATATATTTTTTTAAAGATAGATATTTATTTTAGAATTTTAAAATCAAATATTATTTTTAAAATTAAAAATAAGTTACTTATTTTCAGAAAAAGTACATACATCCCTACTTTTTTCCGAAAATAAGGGCTTATTTCCGGAAAAAAGTTACGGCGAAACAGCCCCCAAAGGCTCATTTTATTAAGTATTTTGAGATTGTGATTAAACAAAAAATTTCACTATAGTTCCTATCCACGCAGGAGTGAAAAAAAAAAAAGATGTATAATAAAGTGAGGTTGGGATCGGGTGCCCTTTTAAGGGACGATCAGCTTTGGTTTCTTTTTCTTTTTGTTTTCATCTTTATTTCTTTTTCACTTCGTAGTTCGCAGAGCGGAGGCCATTGTGCTGAACTAGCTCTTTCTTGCTCAGGACCGGCTCAAGAAATTATGAGGTGTTAGGTAAAGGTTAAAAAAAGGACTAAATTTTTAAAATTTATATTATTAAAAAAGGCTTTATGTTATATATACATAGCATATATTATATCATTAAACAAAATTTAAACAATATTCAAATATTATAAAATAAAACTATTTAAAAAAATTCACTTTTACATAAACAAATTAAAACTAAACAATTACATAGACTAAATTATAACAAGACAAGTCTTTTTTTCAAATGTCATTTCTTCAAGATATCCCCACTTTAGATTCTTTTTTTAGAAAAATAATAATCATTTTCAAGAAAAAAATGATTAATTGGAAATTAATTATTAGATTACAAATCCAAGTAACAAATTATGAGGTGTGCACACAAAATAGAATGCAATTAATATCAATCTTTAATTTTTTTATATATTTAAAAAACACAAATGACGTATAAATATTATCTATACATTTAACTTTTTATAAAAATCAAATATTATCATAAAATCTCTTAAAGAAAGTTTAATATTTTTAAATTAAAAATAATATAAGACATGTATACTACATATATACAACACATATTATATATTTTGGGGGTTTAAAATGTTGTGTGACTTGCGCGATTGCCTAACTAGTCTAATAAGGGAATCCGCCTGTATGTGCCTGGATGAAGGACCTTTTTTTATGTTTTAAGAAAAGTTAGTACAAGGCTTCGACTTTCTTTTCTTAACAATAAAATATTTATAAATATGTTGTGTATATGTAAGCTTTGTTACGTAATTTAATTTTCTAAAATGATAATGTCAACTAAAATGCAAGAGCGATATTAAAATTAATGTATATGCATACCTTTTTTTAACTTTTAAAATGAGATGTTATTCTACACGTAATAAAAATGAGATGAATGAAAGCAGAATTTTGATATACAATATTTGTAATTTGTAATTTATTCTCTATAAGGTGTTATCTTTTTTGATATGAAGGTATTATTGTCTAAATTTTCGGAGAAATCTCATTATTATGGTAGTCTTATGGTAGTCGTATTTTAGGTTACGACGCATAAGATTGATTAAGTATAAATTTTGGTTAGTTGATAAGTTTTCATGAATGAAAGAAACTCTCACAATCCCTAAAAATTTTGGCATATGTACTTCGAATTGTCTATGAATGAAACGTTTATCGTTCTCATAAAAAAATGACATGTTATTCAGTAATATTTAAGTTCTTTTTAATATAAATTAGTTTAATTTAGAGCTCACCAATAGTTCGAACTAGAACTCATTTAATAACGTTCAATTTGATTTGAGTTATATATGATCCAAATTTCAATATAAATTCAAGTTCGTTTAATTAAACAAGTTAAGCCGAATATGTATCGAATCTGATTAAAGTTTGATTTGAATTTAAAATTTTAAATCGACTCGAACTCGTTTGACATTTTACTATCACAAAAATTACAAAATTTTACTTTAAAATTTTCATCTTGTTTAATTTAAACAAGCTGATAATTCATTTAAAAATATTTAAATTTAAACTCATTCATCAGTTTCCATAATTGACTCGCCTCAAATTATAATATTAATTAAATTTAACAATATGATTTATCAATAAATAAAATTAAATTTGACTATAAACCATTTAAAGTGAACAGTGTGCTAAAAACGGTGATTAATCAATATATGGACGGGTCCCACTTCAATTAAGTAAAAATCGGATCAAAGGATATTTTTTTGAAAAATCAGCTAAGAATTGATTAAAAAAATCAGTCAAAATTAATAATTAAGAATTTTAAAAAATTAATAATCAATATATATTTTGAAATATATAATATTTTTTTTATAAATATTGACACCTAAATATTACTATGGAGTAATAATATGTAATGTATTTTTTTTATAAATTTTATAATAATTTAATGATATTCAATTATAATTATAAATTAAAATTTATTAAATTAAATTGATTCCAATTATTTGCCTCCCTTTTATTTTTGTTTCGTTGGATCCGGTTCCCGACAAGCAATTATCACAATCATCTATTCACAAGTAGCCTTAAATGAAAAATCTTTGTGAATCAAGCAGTCATATCATTTATCCGCGATTCTTACAATATTTTTAAATTCTTTTCTTATTCACGGAAAAAATGTAGATAGTTGTGATTTGTGAATTATTCTGTACCTATTTAAAACACTAAAACTATATTTGGGAATATAAATTTCATTTTAAATGATTGGATTTGAATTTTTATTTCAAATTCTCAAGTTTGTACTAACATTTAAAAATCTTGAAATTCAAATTAAATTTAAATCTAAATTCAAATTATTTGATTATCTAAATATATTATTATTATTTTAAAACTAAACCAAATATATTATTTGATCAAATTTAAAATTTTAAATTAAATTCATATTCGATGCACAACTTCCGACTTCCGAGTTTCAACTTTAACCGCATCCATTTTACCGGGAATTTAAATTTACTACAAACGCTGCACTCCCAAACGACACCGTTTCCCCTCCGAGACTATCCAGTCAAAATCCTCCACCGTTTCCTCTCCTTGACACAGTTTCACTCCCCTCAACACAAACACAAACACATATACATACACATATCTGTATGTATACATCTCTCTAGATTCCAGAGGGAGAAGAGATGGAAAATTACTGGAGCCTAATACTGTATGGAATCGGAGGAATAATAGCGACAAGTGTGGGTTTATTAGTAGCATTCCAGGAGAAATTGATATACGTGCCAGTGGTTCCAGGTCTAACAAAGTCTTATCCTATTACTCCCGCTCGTCTTCGTCTTCTTTACGAAGATGTTTGGCTCAGATCTTCTGACGGTGTTCGCCTTCACTCCTGGTTCATTAAGCTCGCTCCTGATTGCCGTGGTTTGCAAATCTCACCTCACTACTCTCTTTTTCTATCCTTTATTTATGTGTGTGTGTGTGTGTGTTTGTATTAGGATCTGGTTCACTGTAATTTGTGTTTGAAATGGATTATTAGATTAATTTATTGGTGAATTAGGGATTATCATTTTTTTTTGTAGTGATTTTAATTTATTGTTCGATTTAGGGTTTAACATTTGATTGTGTTTTTCGTTGGAGAATGAGATGGAAGTGTACGAGGAGCTCGAATTGTTCATTTGTTATTTTGGTTGAATTTTAATATTTCTGGTTGGATTGGATGAGTGTTTTATTTTTTTGGTCATTTTAGGGAAATATTGAATGAGGATATGTTGAGGCTATTATCGGGGGAATTGGAATGGTTAATTGATTATTTGAGTACGTTTGAATGTGTTTGGTATGTCTATAATAAATTAGTTACCGTATTTGTCTAGAGACCGTGCGAGTGTTGATAAATAAATCTAGTGATGATTAGTTGGATTCAATATGACATTCATCTTTCTATTTACCTAACATGACAGACTACTCAGAGCCCTACAGATTTTATTGCCTCTATCTGACTGCAAAATTATGGAATCACCCCTTGAAATATTGGTTGTGAGAAGGGATATTCTAATTTACAGTTTTGTTGTAGTTACGAAATGCCATAAACAAAAGTGTCATATTAACTTGCTAAGTCATAGTAAGGCCTCTCTATTTCTTCCCATAAAAATGTTGCGACTTCATAATGCAAGAGAGGATATCATTTCAAGGAAATGATATGAATAGTTGTTGTGTTATAATTGTCTTGGATTCCTTAATTTGCTTATATTTTATATGTGGAGTTCGAATTGATTTCTCAAAGCTAAAATTGTTGTGCTCTTGATTTTTCAGGGCCAACTCTTGTGTTCTTCCAAGAAAATGCTGGAAGTATCCTTGCATGTACTTGTTATTTGGAGGAATCACCTTGCTCTTTCTTCTGTCAACTAGTATATTTGATTGCCTGTTCCATTTAAAAGATGTTTACAAAGTCAAGTATCAACATTATAACAGAGAATACCTGCAGTCACCTGCACTTAATATGAAAAGATCAAAGTATTTGTTTTCAGTTTTCTTAGAAACATGAATAAGATATTACTATATTGACATCACACATATTCCAGTACAACGCTATAAATACACCATTACCAAGTGAGGTTAAAATTTATAGTCCAGATTTTATTTGTAATTCTTGAAAATCAATGTTGTTATTCGTTTTTCTTTTCTCAATATATTTCATGTTCTACCCAAATTTTTTGGCATGAAGTAGCATTTCATTAAAGTTCTTGACATTCCCTGTCATGGATGGAAGAGTATTACTCTTATTATTCTGTTTTATTTCATGCACAATGTTCAATTTTTGTTGGAGTCCTTCACTAAATAACTACAGATATTGCCCACCGTCTTGAAATGGTTCGCATAATGTTACAGAGACTACAATGCAATGTTTTCATGCTTTCTTATAGAGGGTATGTGTATCTTGTATTTACATAATGGTAATGCTGTGCAATATGATTTACTTTGAAAGTATTGGTTCTTGATAACGGACAGGTATGGTGCTAGTGATGGCTTCCCATCTCAGCAAGGCATTATTAATGATTCCCAGGTTAGTATGTAACTATGTAACTACTTTGAATTTTTACTTCTAAATCATGTAGCATAGATGCTATTGAATCTTGTTTTTACTGTTGGTTAGGCTGCATTGGATCATCTACTTCAGAGGACAGACATTGACACATCTAGATTAGTAGTATTTGGACGGTCACTTGGAGGTGCGGTCGGAACTGTACTTTGTAAAAACAATCCTGACAAGGTAGAACTCTGTGATAATTCCTTTTCATGTATGTTTGGAAAAAAAATCCTGTAATATCTTTTTTCGATATTGGGATAGTTGCTTAAGATGTGACGCTTTAGCATAGAACATGATCCATAACTAGTAATCTAACATTCATTCTCAGCAAATACCGAGTAAGTTGTAATTATAGTACTTTATAATGCTTGAAAGGGTGTGAATTAATAGAGTTCTATTTGATTACTAGTGTAAGTCAGAGCTTAGTGCTTGAGTTTTGATATTTAATCAATTACATACTGCCCAGTCCTATTTGTCGACGTTATTACAAACAAATTTTGAGTTTTTAATACTTGGAATTTTAGTTATACACAAGCTATCATATAAAATTTGTGCATTTTTACTTGTTAAGAAACCAACTGTGCTTTGTGATTTTCTTATGTATAATCTTATTATATTTGACCGAGTGATTTAATTGAAGCACGTTGTTACTAAACTAACAATTTTCTTCAGGGTCTGTTTTTTTTGCTTTGAAGTCATTTTTATTTCACTCAGTTTCCAATAGAGACGTTAAGTTCCAAGTTCCAACTCGCACTTTAAATTAGATACTCATGTTTGTGTAGTGTGTAGTGCTGTTTAGCTTTTGGCCTTCTCCTTGCATTCCTTATCCCAAGGAATAGTAACTTCTTTTAGTTTGGAGAGTTTCATGATACTGTGAATGATATAGTTACAGCTCTTATTTGCATAAAGTTGCTTATATATTGATTTTCTCTATCAGTATCCTTCCATACTTGCAAACTCCAGATGTTACTGCCTCCAAGCAAATACTCTTATCTTTTTCTTTGCAACTCTATTTTTTCTGGCCGGACTCTGTCCAACTAAATTTGTCAACTGGACTCTGCTAACCTATCCATTGTAGATTATATTATGGCTACAAGAAATAAAAATGAAGAAAGAGACTGCACACAATATTTACACACACAAAGGACATGCCCATTGCACAAAGCTCCCATCGGCAGGGTCTTTGAAATACTTTCTGTGTACCATTTTATAAATGTAAACATGTTCTCAAGTGATTCTATCTTGACGTCATGCTATTTGATGATTAAAAGTTTCTTTTCTTTACTTGTCAAATGATTTGAATTTTCTGGTTCTTTAGTCTCTTTTTTTGATAGTTGGTTCTTTACTTTTTGAATTCTTAGTAACAAAGTTTAAACGTTGGTTTTGTATCTTTTATCTTTGGTGTTGCCACATATCTCGAATGATGCCCTGTAACTCTTATCAGATGGCATATTTACACATTTTCTCAAGTTAGTATTATTTGACAGATTGGTGCACTGATTCTGGAGAACACTTTCACTTCCATCCTAGACATGGCTGGAGTTTTGTTACCGTTTCTGAGGTATTTTATTGGAGGAAGTAATTCGAAGGGTCCTAAAGTTCTGAATCGTTTTGTTCGTTCTCCATGGAATACCATTGATGTTGTTGGGCAGGTGCGTTATGCTGGGAAGATACTTTTGCAAGCATGTGCTTTTGACTTTCGAGGAATTCTAATACATCTATATAAATAAAAATATATTTTAGCCACTACTTTTCTGTAAATTATGGAACCTACTATAAAGTATGATCGGATCTCTTGTAATTTGCAATTCATGATTGAATTGTTACAAAATTTAAATGCTTCTCTTGTATTGAACAAAAAAAAAGGTTTCTTTAGCATGCATTGTGCTACCTATCACCCTTGTACCCATCTACATCATAAGCAGGGTCCTCAATAATGAAGAATATTTCATTTAGATTTATATTATTATTGTCATTCATGTGCTTGTCAATTCAGTGCATCATTTTTGATCTTTTGATACAGGTCAAGCAGCCGATTCTTTTGCTTTCTGGGTTAAGGGATGAAATGGTTCCTCCAACACACATGCAGATGTTATATGCTAAAGCAGCTGCACATAATAGACGCTGCCAATTTGTGGAATTCCCTAGTGGCATGCATATGGACACATGGATGTCTGGAGGCGATCGCTATTGGAGAACAATTCAATTGTTTTTGGAAGAAAATGTGCCAGAGAAAAAGGAATGATGAGATGCCTGCAAGGGCAACAGTAAGTAGTCTCTAATTAGAGGTTTCACAGTTGCAAGCTTGCATATTATATCTATTTCTCAAGTATGAAGTTTATACGGCACTTGCACCAAATAATTGCTAGTAATAAAAACTTATTCATCCTGCACAATCAATTTAAAACTTTGCACACACTTCCCTAAACAGTCTTGAACAAAGTTTCTCCCAATCATAACCTTCCTGCAGTAGATATGGGCACTTTGTGGAAGTGAAGAGTTTCATAAGTTTTATTATTCACCAGGCTGTAGTTTGTGTAATCATATCATTGTTTAGTTAGTATTCTTTATGTATTTCAATGTTGTTCAAAATCATGTGTTTACCAACATTTGCCTTTTTGTGGATTCAAAGATTTAAAACCTATATGCAGCTCCTTGTGCCTGCTCAACCTTTCACTTACCTAAAATTATGCTCTACTGCTCTAGTGTCTTATTTGCTTCACTTCTTCCTTGTCTTGCTTCACATGCAGAGTTGTTCTTAGTGATCTTGACAAGTAGAGAACTTGATAAAATTCGGAGTTGTTCTTAGTGATCTTGACAAGTAGAGAACTTGATAAAATTCAAGCACCTGTGAGCCTAAGATTTACAACTTCTTTGTTAATAATTTGAATTATAGCTATTTGTATCTCTTTTTTGGTTATGCAGTGTCCAGGAGCTCTCTCGTATTGCAGGCCATTGCCGCTGCTGTCTTCATCCATGTCAACCAGGCAGGAAACGAATTTTTCTCTTCGGAAATCCGAAATATTTGAGTGCTCTTTGCAACATATAATTTGTATGAAATCACATAAGAATTCGTTCTCCTTTTGGGACAATGTCTTGGATTGGTATCGTATTTATCTTTAGCTAGCTAACCAATGATACTACAACTACTCTAATGTCAAAATATATAATAGTTGGGATGTTCCGATTAGAGGGTATAAGTTATATTATTACCCAATCTCTGGCTTTGCGTTGTTTACTGAATACATTTTTTTTTTTTGACAAAAAGACTCTTCCATTTTGTAAAAGTTACTATTTTTGTGTGAAAGCTATCCACAAAATCATATGCTTCTAACTTTTCCAAAAAAGTTTTGAGATGAGAATGTATGGATATAATGGGAATACTGGAAATTAATAAATAACAATAAAAATATGATAATATAGAATTTTCGTCCTTCATTGAAATGAAATTTGGACTTGCAATTTGTGGCTACCGAGTACTGAAACATGACTACGGACTTGACTCATAATTTATTTGACATGGACCATTTCAAATCCGAAAAAGCTACTGTATCTGTTTCTGGCATTCTGCTGCATAACCTAGACGGTCACCCAATCACTTGACACCACAACACCAGATATGTGCAATAATTATTGAAAGCAAAGCATTAAAATCGTGACCCCGCTCAGTAGTGTGGACCCTTTTTCTAAAAACAATTTTTAAATAAAATACTCTTCTACAAACAAACTATTTTTAAATTTTATGAAACAATTTCTTTTACCTATTTTTCAGAATAAATTGTTATTATTACCGGTATCAATAATACTAAAGACATCCTTAACCTTTAAAATTTGATCAATAACTAGTTTACCAGGCCTTCGTGACGGTCATTGCGCCGTCTCTACTAAAACATGTTTCTTTTTATTAATCAGTCTCTCGGAATCCTTAAATTTTACAAATAACACATTTGTTAAAATGAATTCACTAAAGAAATAATACGCGCTTCGCGACGGTCATTATTTCTTTCAATTGAGTCGTCTCTCGTTGTTCTCAAATTTTACAAATAATACGTTTCTCACAACTAATCCACTAAACAAATTACATGCGCTTCGCGGCGGCCATTGATTTGTCTCTCGTTAAACTTATTTCTTTTCATTGAATTGTCTCTTGTTGTTCTCAAATTTTACAAATAACACATTTCTCATCTCCTAAACAAATTACATGCGCTTCGTGGCTGCGATTGAGTCGTCTCTCGTTGAACTTGTTTCTCTATATTGAATTGTCTCTTGTTGTTCTCAAAATTTAGAAATAACGCATTTCTCAAAATGAATCTACTAAACAAATTTTATAAATAACACGCTTCACATAACTAATCCACTAAACAAATTACACGCGTTTCATGGCGAGGATTGAGCAGTCTTTCGTTGAACTTATTTCTCTCAATTTAACTATATCTCGTTCTCAAATTTTACAAAAAACATACTTTTTAGAAAGAATCTACTAAATAAATTATACGCATTTCGCGGCAGTTCTTTGAGTTGATTCTCGTTAAACTTGTTTCTCTGCATTGAGTTGTCTGTTGTTATTCTCGAATTTTACAAATAATAGGCTTCTCAGAATGAACGTACTAGATATAAAAAAATTACATTATCTATAAAATTTAAAATTAATTTAATTTATACTATCTTGTTAGTATTTTTATTTTATAAATTATGTTTTAAGAGAATAATAGTACGATGATTTGATTAAAAAATAAGATGTTAATTTAAATTAATGAGAATTTTAAGAGGATATTGAAATGGAAAGTGTATGAGAATATTAAAATGGTAATTTTTATTTGAAAAAAAAGTTTAGGAGAATATTAAAATAGTGATTTAGTTTGAAGGGAAATTTTAAGAAAATATTAAGATGGTAACTTGACTTGAGGAGAAAGTTTAGGAGAATATAAAGAAACTTAGATTTTTTTATTTATAATTTGGAGAAAGTTTAGGAGAATATAAAATAACTTATATTTTTTTATATTTATTAATTCAAAAATTTGAGAAAAGTAAAAAAATAAATTGAGACGATTTGGGAACGCCACCTAACCGTCTCCGTCTTCTCCTTTTATATATATATATATATATATATATATATATATATATATATATATATATTAATAATCAAACGAGAAATAACTTAAAATGAGAAATAAGATCAATTTTAACCTAGTCGTCCCTAAGTGCACCCACACACAAATTAAATGTACCCTCACACACAACTAACTTAATCTCATCCGTTTTAAATTTATTTTTTCCCGCTAATTGGTGAACTTTTTTAAAAATCTAATTTCACCAAAAATTTTTCCATCTCCCGAGGATCAGTTTCCATACAATATGTGTTATATTATGATGATTTTTATTTTTTCGATGATCTCCATTATTTTTGTGAACTCAACGTATAAAATTTAGTTATTTCTGTAATATTAAATACTGATTTCTATGATATAATTTAGTAATTTCTATTACATTAAATACTGATTTTTATAATAATAAATATTGATTTATGTAATATGAATTACTGATTTTTATTCTATAATTTATTTTAATAAAAAATATCTATTACATTTAGTATTTAAAATTTAAAACATAAATTATCAAGTGTAATGATATTAAATACTGATTTTTATAATATTAAATACTGATTTTTATAATATTAAATACTGATTTATATAATATGAATTAATAATTTTTATTATATAATTTTTTTAATAATTTTTTTTATTTATATTTATTTTGTAAAATTAAAAATATAAATTAGTAAGTGTAAATGTATAATCAAAATACATATAAGTGGTTTATAACTATATATATATATATATATATATTAGGTACCGTTAAGCATTTATTATTTATAAGTGGGTTTATAACTATATATATATATATATATATATATATATATATATATATATATATATATATGTTTGAGCTATGTTTTATTTTATGTGTGCCGACCTAATTATTTCTTATTTCTCATTCGACCTATTTCTCATTTGATTATATATATATATATATATATATATACATATATTTGATTATGCACAACAAAAATATTTTGATTAAATATAAATTATTATAAAATTTATAACATGATAAATATATATTGCTTAACAAATAATTAATAAAAATATTTATGGTGACATATTCAGTTAGTCATCCGTTTTTATACTTAGATGTCCGGATCAATTTATGCCTATTTCAATTAATTTTGATAAATACGAGTTTAACATTCCACCGTCAAGTCTATCCATTTAATTTAAATTAATATCCTATAAAATTAAATTTAAAATTACATGTTTAATTACATAATTTCAAACAAAACCTTATAATTTGAGGTATCCGGTGATCGGTGAATTGATGATTAAAAAACAATTACTCCGTAACAATTTTTACAGCCGGATGCAGAAAAAAATGAGAAACAGATTTGTTTCATTAAAAAGAACGAAACGGAGAGAAAAAAATTATCCCCCCCCCCCCCCCCCCCCCGAATAAAACATTCCCTACATTTCAGGTCTTCATTGTCAATATTATTACTAAATTATAACAATAAAAATAGTAGAGTGGGTTTTTGAAAGAAGCTAGTAGCTACAGAGCACCAATGGAAGGAGGCTACGCTCCTCGAACTGTAGATGAGGTTTTCACAGACTTCAAAGCTCGCCGCAACGCCTTAATCAAAGCCCTCACCTCCGGTACACACACACACACACTTACATATCTCTGTTTGTGAATTGTGTTGCTATTTGTTGCTTTCTCGAACAATTTATATGCGATCTCTGCTCTGTATATCATATCATTCGAACATCCTAGGGTTTGGTTGGGAGTTATATTTGTAGCGCTTGTATTTTGTTTTTAATTTCGTGCTTGTTTATTGTTATATAATAAGTAATTAATTACTGTTTGTTGTTCAATTGCAGATGTTGCTGAGTTCTACCAGCTTTGCGATCCCGGTTAGTCTCGATTCATTCGTATCTTCCTGTATCAATTTGTGCTTTTGTAAATATATGTTGAATTATGTGTGCTTATGTTTCATACAGAAGTTTGATTTAAATATTCTTTTTCTTTGTAATTCTTTGGTCTCTGTGTAGTTTTTGTGTTTGTTTACGCTATTTTTTTAGTGTTTGATTTCTATTTTAATATGTTGGTGATGTAATTGGAAACCTAGAGTTTTAGTCCTTCTTTAGGGCTAATAATATATAAATATGCACTTAGCTGTTGACCAAGTATTGGTTAAGTTCACTCTTAAGTTTATTGTGAAGTACAATTTTACTTCTAATTGTGTAATTGTAATATTGGTTTCTTTGGTATTCCATAGACATTTTGAAAACTTTTACTAAACATAGAAGCTTTGAATATGAAAAGTAGTGTATTATGTACGAACTACAAAATCATAGAGTCGGTAGAGTTCTTGTTCAGTTCGATTTAGTATTATCTGTTTTTCACAATGTTTCTTATAATCTGTCTGCATAGTTTTTTCTTTTGATTTATTTGACTAATTCTAGATTATTCATTTATCATGTATTATGTAATATTCTGAATCGGGAAGTGTTCAAAGGCTATCTTTGTTGATCGGATATCTGGTTCCTAGGTTAATTGCATGTTTAATTTAAGGCAATGCGTTTTTTCTGGCAACCTGTTCTTTAAATTCTCTTGGATTGCTTAGTTGAAGCAATACACAAATGCATTCTGTTAGACTGCTACCTCTGTAAGATAAAAGGGTTACTAATTTACTATTGAGATGTCAAAATAGTTGCATAGAAGTAAAACATTTGATTTGTCAAATTAATTACATAAGCTTTACTAAATTATTAACTTATAACTGTCTCAATTGCAAATATTCTAAGCACTTCAGGATAGATAGAATTCAGAATCTTGTACTGAATGATACAGATTGTTTCTTTGTATGTCTGTATGTTAATATATACTTAAATATTATTAGATTTATATTTCTAACAGAAGGATGATATTTTTGCACTTTTTATGGCTTCAAAAATTAAAATTATGTATATCATATGGGTGCCCTTGTTTGAACTTGCAGAGAAGGAAAATCTTTGTCTGTATGGATATCCTAATGAACAATGGGAAGTTAATTTGCCTGCTGATGAGGTGCCACCAGAGCTGCCAGAGCCTGCTTTAGGTATTAACTTTGCCAGAGATGGGATGATAGAAAAGGACTGGTTGTCACTTGTTGCGGTCCACTGTGATTCATGGCTAATCTCTGTGGCCTTCTATTTTGGAAGCAGATTTGGTTTTGACAAAACTGACAGGTTTACTCCCTTCCTCAAATACACATTTTGGGCACCTGAAATTGCAAGATTATTCTTTTTTTCTTGTTTTTTTTGTGCAGTCAGCACATGTGATCATAGTGTCATAAGCACCCTTTCGCTATTCGGAATCTCATATAGTAATAGAACCCAAGTAATGTACTCCCTCTATCCCAAAATAATAGTCAGTTTGACTTTTTGCACGGAATTTGAGGTGTAAAAACCTAAAAAACAATACTTGCATATATAATTTTTTTAATTTTCTTTTTTTGAATAAAAATATAATACTTAAATTATTATTCAAAAAAAGAAAATCGTAAAAATAATACATATAAGTAGCTTTTTTTAGACCTTAAATCACGTGCAAAAAGTCAAAGCGACTATTATTTTGGGACAGAAGGAGTATTATTTTAGAATCATGCCGATGATGTATGAGTTTAATTCATCCTTTTCATTGAATCTAAGTAATTTATGAAATTATAATCATGCCCATTCCGTGCGAGCTTAATTCATCAATCTAGAAATGATGAATTCAATTTAAAGTGAAGTTCCCATGTCAAAGGCACGAAATCCAATGCATTGACAAAGTATTTGGAATGTCAAAAACACGAAATCCAATGCATTGACAAAGTACTTGGAGACAAATATGTTTTAAGTTTGTTGGCTAAAAACAGCAAAGTTTTTTTAGGTCTTATTGAATCCTAACATTTTGTACATTGCCTCGAGGATCGCATGGAAATAATATCAAGCACCTTGTACTAGGCATAGCATAGTAATCACATAATTTACTAACAGCAAGGCTACTTGGAAATGTATATATAAACCTGTTCTGTTATATATTAGTTTCACTAATACAGCAGCTAGTTCACTAGTCTACAAGTAAAAAAAAACTATATTATAAAATCACACATTAATTTTGATTATACCTGAAATGCAGGAAACGTCTTTTCAGTATGATCAATGACATGCCAACAGTTTATGAAGTAGTTGCTGGAAAAGCCACGAAAAATCTGAAGGAAAGGTCAGCAGTTTCGAATCAGAGTAGCACCAAGGCCAAGTCAAACACAAGAGGGGTATACCTATTACCTTGTTTATTCCGTCAACTTAGTTCTACCCATTTGCGAGGGTTTAGCCTATCATTTGGGCATGTTTACCTGGTTTTCTAATATCTTCTTATAAATTATAATAACTTTTGATTGCAACTACAAGGACCAGAACTGAGAGCTTTGAGGTTATTCCTCAAAGTTTTGAAGTTGCTAGGGTTTTTGATTACTAGTTCCTACTAATTCTTTCAGTTTTTATTTTTTAATTAGATGGGATAAATTTTGAAATAAACCCGACTCCCCATTGAAGTGTTCTGACTGGATTAAATGCAGCGAGGTTCTGAACCACAAGGCAAATATTCAAAGATGCAAGGGAAGGACTCTGATGAAGAGGGATTGGAAGAAGAAGAAGAGGAGCATGGAGACACTTTGTGTGGAGCATGTGGGGCGGACTATGCCGCAGATGAGTTTTGGATTTGCTGCGACGTTTGTGAGAAGTGGTTCCATGGGAAGTGTGTGAAGATCACCCCAGCCAGGGCCGAGCATATCAAGCAATACAAGTGTCCGTCTTGTAGTAGTAGCAAGAAGCATAGGGTTTGATATCTCAATGAGGTGGATGGAATCTGTTGGGTCTGCTAACTGCCTGGTTGATCACGATTCACGAGTGCCTTATCTGTTCATTGATGAGTGCATGGCACTGTTAAGCCTGTTTTACTGAATTTGTTAGTAGCTCACAACTTCTGAACTTGTCCTGAGAATCATAAGGTTTCTTTTGCCTAAGAATTCCTGTTTTCCAATATCTTGATATTGCTGATTGTTGTTTTTGTCTAATAAACAAGTCGAGTTTAATCTCCGAGCCGAGTTTAAACGAGATGATCCTAAACTCGGCTCCGGTTTATCGATAATTAATAGTTTTAAATATACAAGAATATTAATAAAAATAATTTTTTAAATTATAAACGAGTTTGAGTCTGAGTCGAATTAAAATTTTCAAAGTTCGAGTCAGATTTTCAGATTTTAATTGAGCTTAACAATTACTCAACTTGACTAGTATGTCTACTCGAGCCTTGTTAAATTAGTTTGAACTGCTCTTGACCCTAAAACCCACCAATCACCTCTTTGAAATAATTTTAATACGGAAGTTCAATTATTGTATTCATAAATCATCTATTTTATTGTGAATACTTCTTCAAATACTCGATTTCAGATATTCTTCCGGTCCGGTTTTATCGATCTTTACACTTGTATACACGCGAGTCACGTGAGTCGTGTATCATGATATAGTACATGATTCCCGTGTATAGATAGATAGGGAAATAATTAATTAAGGAAACATCCACTTAACTTCGTGAAAATTACAATTGCATTACGATATGATCTAGAAACGCATTAATTAAATTCATTTATTTATTTAATTGCTTTTACACTCTCTTCGGAAATACTCCGTACATCCTTATTCATGCTGTCAATCTGTCATAGTGTCATGCATGATGCAACCGGGAGAGATCAAAGGAATGTAACTCTTTAGGGGTCGTTTGGTTCTAGGCGGAAGGTATAAGTTCTGTACATTTCAAATTCAGTGTTTGCTTGAAAAATTTTTAAAACTCATACATCAAACTCATAAGTTACGAGTTTTTAGTTTCTAATACCTTAGGATGAGTTGAGTATGAGAAATCAAATTAAAAAATTATTATTTTTATATTTGTTTATAAAATTATATATTAATTTTTAAAATAATTTTTTTAATGATGTTGTTTAATATTTAATAAATAATAGTGATTTGTTTTTTATATAACTGTATATATTTTTTTTATTAAAAAATATATTAAATTAACAAATTCATTCCATCATTCAACCAAACACATGATATCAAAAATGATAATACTTCATTCTCATACCACCTTAAACCCGATATCTTATTCCAACCTGATAGCACTCCATGAATCAAACGAACTCCCTCGTTTTTAAAAATTGTTTGTTTTGATTTTTCATACACATATTAAAATATAAAAAAAAATCATAATTTTTATTTCAATTTTCATTTTTAAATAAAAATTTAAATGATATATTTTTATTCAGAAAAAGAAAATTAAAAAATAATCATGTAAATAATTTTTTTATATTTTAAAATACGTACAAAAAATTAAAAGGACACTTATTTTAAATAGAAAAGTACCATTATAACATTATTGTAGTAATGTTTTAATACTTTTGTGTAGATAGTCCTCAATAATACTTGATAATAATGATAATATTACATTTTTTTGGCTTATGAACTTATACTTGTTCTGTTACTGAGTATAATAACGATAATACTACATTCTTTTTTATTTATGGACTTATATTTGCTTGTTCCGTTACTGAGTAATTGAAATATAATTTCAGTATAAGAATTTTTCTTCTTTTATTATAAGTAGACTTGTAATCTTACAAATGAGCATTTATTTTAATAACTTTTGGAATGAGCCAGAGTTAGATCTAAAATCCGGAACGATAATGGTCAAAATAAATTAGAAGTTTAGCGGTTTCTGCCATGCTCAAGTAGAATATTTAGCGGTTTTTGCCATGCTCAAGTGTTTAGGACTCTGGGTCGGTCAAATAAAACTACATGGAAAATGAAAATCTTGGAAAGAAAAAATTCCACCAGAATGGTACAATTTCTAGGCATTGTTTCCCAAAGAAACTCTTCCAAACTTTCGATACAAGTTCATATGAATGTTCCACTACGCAAAGAAACAAAGACCAAAGACCAAGGCAGGGTGAGTGGGTGTCGTGAAACCACTGAATTCTCGAAAGTAAAATATATATTAAACATAGATAGAAACTCGGTAGAATATTAGCCGAGAACCCATACATTTTATCAACCCACTTATATCCGAAACAAGAAAAGCTTAAGAATTAAACAAAAAAATAAAAATAAAGTGTGGCCAGTACAAATAAAGAGCCCAAAAATTTTAATACTTTCAATCAAAAAATATATAAAATCTTGATTATTTGATCCAATACCAATTCACCCCTTTCAACTTTTAAGTATTTAATCCCCATCTCTCTGTTTTTGTTTCTTTAAATGAAACCATAAAACATTTAAAAGATGAAAATGTGTAGGAATCAATTTTAGAATATAAAAATATTATTTAATTGTATGAATTTTATATTTTTTTTTAATTTTTTTTTTAAATATTCATCCATTCTAAAATAATAACTATATTCATTTTTGCCAAATATACTAAGATGGTAAAAAACATAAGACATGCTAAAAATTAAAATGATGGAAATAATTTTTATACGAGAAACTCAATGAAAAATACTTTCAGGTCCACTACCGGGCAGCCCTCTAAGCGCACTAACAACATTCAACAAGTTGACAACAAATCATTCTCACACACTATAAAGAGACAGCCACACTACACTGTCTCTCACAAGTATTTTCTTTGAGCAACAAGCAGTAAAACTAATTTTTTCATTCCCCTTTTGCACTTGTTTTTCATACTAAACTTGTATACTATACAGTTCGTTTATTTCCAGCAATGGCAAGCCATAGGATTGAAAATTTTGCTCCTTCATTTTCCACCAAAAATTCCACTTGCTTAACCGAAAGTTCATCATTTTTAGCCCCAACTCACTGGATTAAGGCTGCGGAGGCCCTCAAAAGCAGCCATTTTAATGATGTTCAATCTATGGTTTCCCAGTTTGCGAAATCTCAGACAGTGGACATCCAAGGCACAAGCCTAACTGTTGCTCAAGTAACTGCTGTGGCTCGTCGAAAAGATGTGAAAGTCAACCTAGATGAACACGTGGCACGCGAACGTGTGGCTAAAAGTGCTAAATGGGTAGCTGATAACATCTTGCGTGGGACGGATACCTATGGTGTCACCACAGGTTTTGGTGCTACTTGTCACAGGAGAACTACCAAGACAGCTGACCTACAAACTGAACTTATTCGATTTCTTAATGCCGGAGTGATTGGAAAAGAACACCTTCCGTCAAGTTACTCCAAAGCTGCAATGCTTGTACGAACAAACACCTTGATGCAAGGTTATTCAGGCATTAGGTGGGAGTTACTCGAAGCGATGACAAAGCTTGTGAATGAGAATTTGATTCCCAAACTACCGTTGAGAGGGACTATCACTGCCTCGGGTGATCTTATTCCGTTATCATACATTGCGGGAGTTTTAACAGCACGGCATAACTCAAAGGTTGCTACGCTTGAAGGTGAAGAGATCTCGGCCTTGGAAGCTCTGGAAAGAGCTGGGATATCAGCTCCATTTGACCTCCAAGCAAAGGAGGGTCTGGCTCTAGTAAATGGAACAGCGGTTGGCTCAGCTGTGGCTGCCACTGTTTGTTTCGATGCCAACGTATTCTCTCTATTAGCTGAAGTTCTCTCTGCCTTTTTCTGTGAAGCTATGCACGGAAAACCAGAGTTCACGGACCCCTTAACACATGAGCTTAAGCACCACCCCGGCCAGATTGAATCAGCTTCCATCATGAAACATCTTCTTGATGGAAGTGATTACATGAAAGAGGCCAAGATTCGTAATGAAAAAGACCCCTTAACAAAGCCTAAGCAAGATAGATATGCCTTGAGAACTTCACCACAATGGTTGGGGCCACAGATCGAAGTCATTCGAAATGCAACACATTCTGTTGAGAGAGAAATCAATTCAGTGAATGACAATCCGCTGATTGATGTCGCTCGTGACATTGCCCTTCATGGAGGAAATTTTCAAGGTACACCAATAGGTGTATCTATGGACAATCTTCGAATAGCAATTGCAGCTATAGGAAAGCTCATGTTTGCTCAATTCTCTGAGCTTGTTTGCGACTATTACAATAATGGGTTGCCTTCAAACTTGAGTGGGGGTCCAAACCCAAGCTTGGATTATGGATTTAAAGGAGCTGAGATTGCCATGGCTGCATATTGCTCAGAGCTTCAATACCTAGCAAATCCAGTGACTACACATGTTCAAAGTGCTGAACAACACAACCAGGATGTGAATTCTTTGGGTTTGATCTCTGCAAGAAAAAGTGCAGAAGCTATTGACATTTTAAAGCTCATGTCTGCAACCTTTATGGTGGCACTTTGCCAGGCAATTGATCTGCGACACCTTGAAGAAAACATGAGAGAAACTGTAAAACATTCTGTCCTCAGAGCAGTAAGGAAAACTCTCTATATGGATCAAGATGGAACTATGCTTGAACTGCGGTTTTGTGAGAAGGAACTCTTGCAAGTTGTTGAACATCATCCAGTATTTACTTATATAGACGATCCTACTAATCCTTCTTATACATTCTTGGCTCAACTGCAAGAAGTGCTTGTTGAACAGGCACTAAAAGAATCAAAAGCTGAGGGTGTGGATGAAAAAGGTTACTCAATCTTCAAACAAATACCGGTTTTCATGGAAGAATTGAAGGCAAGACTAGGTGAAGATGTGGTGAAATCTAGAGAAAGCTTTGAGAATGGTGATTTCACCATAGAGAATAGAGTCAAGAAATGCAGGACTTATCCTATATACAAGTTTGTAAGGAGTGAGGTTGGGACTAAGGTTCTTAGTGGAGCAAGAAAGATTAGTCCAGGGGAAGATATTGAAAAAGTATTCGAGGCCATCAATGAAGGAAAACTGGGCGGTGTTTTAATGAATTGTTTGTCACTTTAAGGGTTTTCTGGTCGGTGTTGATACTGTAATAAAAACAAAGCCTCTGCAACTAAGCACGATCTATGTAACACAAGGTAGTGTGGTACGTACAATGTACTGCACAAGCATATGTAACCTGACCTTGTTTTTTACAAATGATATTGAAAGAAGAAGACCGTAATTACTTGAATCTTGAGCATATGTGCCTTCCAATTTAAATATAATTGAAAAGGCCCAAAGGTTAGTTTACTAATTTAGCCTACATGAACTTACCCCAAGCTATAAATTCCCATTGCTCCTTTTCCAGCTGAGTATGTTATATGCAATCTTGCGTTTTCCTGTCAGCTGAATATGTTCTATGCAATCTAGCGGTGATTCAAAATAACTTGCAACTAATTCTCAGAACCAGTTCACAATATCTAACAATGTTTCACAACAGCCAGTTAACCATAAAAAGTAAAAACAAAACTTTCGACATGGATACACGGGTAGTTTGACATTCAAGATTCTCTTACAGGGAACCTACAGTAGCCTTCCAAGAATTCAACCCTGACTTTACTTTTTCCTCAGGCAACCATTCTGTCGCAAGCTCCTCCAAAGATTTGTTTCCCTTTAAGTGCGTACTTCATGCTGGTGTTAACACTGTCTTCATCGGAATCATCTATATATGTGAGATTTTGATTTAATATACTCAAGCTCAGGTTTATCAGCTGAATTTTACTTCACTCTAGTGTAGTAGTGTATTTTCATCAACCCTGTTTTATTTCAAACTTAATTCCATCAGGAGATCGCTGTTTGTAGCAGTCCGCAGGCCTAACACTATAACTTGTAGTTACTATTCCACGTGTCCTAAATTACTTGTACACTTGGATTTTTATACCTGCCCCACAAATTATTTTAACTTTACATATTGTATTTTTGTAAAATATAAAACTAAGAAAACATACTTTTACAAAAAAAATACGAAGTTTGATATTTTTCAAAAAAAAAATCCTACATTAAATGTTCTAATTAATTTATTATCACCCAGTTTTTTAATAAATTTACATAAAATAAAAAAATATATTATATGTATTAACATAAGTTCTCAATTTTAGAAAAAATTAATAGTAAATATTAATAAAAATATCATATAAAAATATATTTATTTAAATATTAATCCATCTATGTCATCACATAAATTATATTTAATTATATCGAATAATAAATATATCAAATTCGATTCATTTAATAATAGAATCCCTCTAATTTAATTGAATTTCGATACAGATTTTATTTAGGAAGGAAGGGATCGAGTTGGGTCGAATATATTAGGTTACTAATAGCAGGTACATTGGTTTGACCAACCCGACCAATCTAATTCAAACCAGTCATTTTTTTCTAAACTGTCTTTTTCCAACCCGATATAATCGGATTGAAAAAACGTCAACCCAATTTTAATGGGTTGGATATGAATTTCGATTTTTAAACTTCGATACAATCCAACTCAGTCCGATTAAAAATAAGATAATTAATAAATTATCAAAATATCCAAGAACATCAACATCATTGAAATTTAATGATTGGTTCATTTATGTATGATATAGTTCAAATTTAAAGACTGTCTAGTGTTTATTTTTTGATGTGTTAAAATTCAGATATTTAAGACATATGTTATATAAATGATTGTAATATCTTGTTAATTATTTTCACTTTATTTTGAACTTTCATTTTCAAATTTATTTTCTTCTGATAAAAAATTCAATTCAAAATTCAAATGGATTGGTTTACAAATTTTATTTTATAGATGTGGTTGGAAATTTATAAACCGGATTAAATTGGATTGGTTTATTCAAATCCATCCCGCCCAACTGGATTAGTGTACACCCCTAACTAATACTATAGCAGAAAAGTTCAGACTACGGGAGTTGTGTGAGTTAGCTAAGTTGCCCGTTATTACAAAAGTAGAGGAAAATTTATATAATTGTATTCAGTTGTCTTAGAAAGGATTTTATGAGTTTATTGTTGTTGTTGTTGTTGTTGTTGTTGTATGTGTATGCATGTAATAAGCTCTTAACTGAACTGAAATCATTCGATCGTTTGAATCTTGTATGAATTTTATTACTCTTTGTTGTTGGGCTCGATCTCTTACATGTTAATTGTATGCATAAACAGCCCTTGTTTGAGCTCTAATCATTCAGTTAATTGCCTTTAGCTTTAATAACATGTTGATGTATAGAGTTTGAAAAGAAAAGTTATACTCCTTTAATTGGTAATATCAACTCTCACAATAATATGATTCAATTGACACAACTCACGACGAGGCTTTAATTTGTATGTTACGGCACCAACTATATACTATGAACCTCCTTTAATCTGGTTGTGTCTAGCCATATCTTAAATCAAGTGTACATGCATCTATGGTAATGAAGCTAATTATCTTGTAGTATTGTCTTTATAATTAGTTCGAGATTCTGAATTCACAACTAATCTTGTTTACTTTTACAAGGTTATATACAATGTCTAGCTCTTCTCAACCTCTTGCGTGTCATGATGGAATGGTCGGAAAGGATAGTAAGGGATAATCAATTAAATATTTGCACCCGATCTGTTGAATAATTTTCTCAACAAATTGTTATAATTTTGATAAACAACAATATACTTGATAACATTAAGTAACCAAATATTCAGACACAGATTCGGTTACAATATATACCTATCTTCTTTAATCTCCTTATTTACAATAATGATTATTCTTTGTTTTCTTCTTTTCGATAATTAAATTAGAAAATTCCTATGTCATTGCAGGGAATGGTCTTGTTGCACAGCGTCGATGGGTTTACAATGATGGTGGAAGAGGCGGTGGCTTGCCAGTTGCATGTACACAAGGACGAAATTCAAGACAACTCTGGGGAGTGGTATCACATGCGGCACTTTAAGGTCTCTTATTTATTATTTGCGGATCGTCAAGCCATCTAAATCCAAGACCTCCGCAGCTGAATTTACCCAAAACGTTGATCCCAAGGATCTCTTTAAATCCAGGTGTTCGATTTTCTAACTACCTAAACTTTTCCATCATTGTTTTGAACTGTTATTTGTTTGTATGTGCTTGTATTTCAATGTTCATATCCCTCCCCCCAAATCTGAATCTTTTGTATATGATTCTTAATTATTCATCTAATGATTATTTCTGCTGTTTTTAGGATATTTATAATTAGAAAAATATAGTAATCGATTATCGTTATATGATATCTCTTTCTCACATGCAGGCAGAGGCATAACATACTATAAGAGAAAGTTCAACTTAGTTCTGTACTAACTAAGAGACAGTTATTTCTGGAGAGGCTGGGTTACTTTAAAGAAACATTTATCTAGTTTTGATCTCTCTCTATATTGTGCGACACACAATACACTACTAGTTTTTCTTCCTTTTATCTCAATGTTCCATGTTATTTTTTGTCTCGACTTTAATTTTTTATTTATAAGTGATATCCACCAAACTACCAAATGATTGACGCTATTCGTGACTTGCTTTGAAATATTGGCATTCATAGGGTGTATTAATGCTTTATCTTTTGTAATTACAGGCAGCACACCACTTCAAGATCAGTTGTCTAATGGATTTGACATGTCAAACATTGGTCAACAAGGTGAAGGACAAAACATTTTTAGAAATCTTGATTGGGTTTAACATTGAAAAAGACTTTGTCCGGATGTTTGAAGCGAAGCGTTTGAAGAGGTATATCATAATAATTTAATATTATACATGTAGGGTTATTAATTATTTAATCTGAGAATTTTGTTGTAATTTCACAAATTTGATTCGAGTGCAAAAATTGTGATGAATTTTTTGTAATAGTTAATGTAACTTATAATTGAAAAGTAGTTTGACTATTTAACTAAAATTTTAAGTATCTCCATATTGATATGAAAATATCTGAGTATTGTTTGCTAAATTCCTTAATTATTATGGTTTGAAGAGGCATTTGCAGCAATCACTTCCTTAATTTTATTTCTCTACATTATGTCAAATCATATTTACTTTTTTTTTTCTCACAGGTGAACACAATCACACTATTATTTTAAATGATAAAATTAAAAGTATATCATTCTCGTAAAAAAACATGCACTAGTTAATGTTGTCTAAGTAACATGTTATTATTCATACCGATAGATATAAATAGACTTTGTTTTTTATTTTTCTTTAGGCGTTACCCTGTGGGAAATATTCTTCATTTCGCTCAGAGAGCTCTGGGTTCCACAAAGAACCTGAATGTTGAATGCGTATTGAGACAGCGGGGGAAAGAAACACTCATTGACAAATCACAATATGAGAATTTGAAGTGCTCTCGTTTGGTTACGTGTCGGCTGGGCGTAGTCCATAGAAGGGCCTGTACATATAAACACATATATACTTGCATAAGTTTATAATTGTGTAAAGGGTTAATTTTGGCATTTAAGGAAGTTTTTGACATCTGCATTACGTTTGTTGTACGATGCAATTATAGTCCTTTTTCTGATTTGGATGTCTATTAGTTTTGATATGATGGGACTATTGATTCTTATCCTTTGATCTTATTTAGTTATCAGTATTCACAACTTGAATCAGATACTTTTCATGTATTGATGCATTACTTCTGACAGTTTCCTCCAGTGAAATTTCCTTTATTTCTATAGTTGTTTATTGAGTGAAAAAAATATTGTTTTGGTCCTCTTACATCTCTGTTGCTAATATCAGAAACTTGTTGTTCAACGGTGAGTTGGAAAGTTACCGGCGTCTGAAAACTACGAGGAACTGTCAGAGGGCGTCGATTTGTTAGCCACCATGATCAAAGCAGGTACATGAATCTTCTACCATTGATATTTTTATCAGCTAACTAGAACAATGGATATATGGTTTTACTAAAGAAATTTTGACATACAGACCTTGAATTAGCTGATTGTCTAATCTCTGCTGTTGCTCGGCGCCTTCTTGCGATTGTGAAAAGTCACATGGCTGGCATTGGGCTAAAGGTTTTCTGTGTTATTCATTGTTCACATTTCGGTTTCATTTCTATTTAAAGGTTCTTTTGTCTCTGGGAAAAAAAATTGTTCTTCTTTCACAATGTGAGGCGGTTTATGCCCTCTCGGGTGCAACGTTTAAAGAATGTGGCGAAGTAATAAAAGATGAAGCAATTCCGGTCTTTGTCAACCTTCTGACCAACCATGAACCTCAACAATGTCATAAGGTAATGGTCATAATTAGTCAGGGACTGTTTGTTTTTAGCTTATCCTCTTACAAGAGGAGGATAAGTACCTCTACAGATACTTTTCTTCACTTGTAATAGGTGGAAAAGCTAAACCAAACACTCCCTTGTCAGTTTACTGATATTGGTTGATTTAAATGCATGTGTAACTTGAGATACCATTTTACTGTGTAGGTTGTGGACGCATTGATACATTTAGCTGAGGCTTCCTCCTTATATATACCAGTTATCGTTTGTAACGGTGCTTTGGAATATGCCCTAGCAATTCTTAATAAGTCTCGTGTTGAGCGTGTGAGGAGTGTTGACCATGTGAGGATATCTCATGTAGCTAAGTTTTTGGCTGTTGTTTGTCGTGGATATGATCTTACTTCTGAGAAGGTTATTTACTTATCCATCTTTGCACATTTGTTTTCTCCATAGAGCAATTTATGACAATCCCATCCATTATTATCAAACAACTGTAAATTGTGGGCAGGTAAATGTAGCTCTTGCCATAGTAGATATCCTCTTTCAAAATGATTTTGACAATAAGTACCATATAGTACAAGCATGCTACGCACTCCAATATCTTTCTTATGAAAGAACGGTGGAATTTGGAAATATATTGTTCAAGCTTGTTCACTTATTAAGCACGTGGTAAGTGGATTTGGTCTAATTTTTCTGGCGGCCAAATGTTGTCGCAATTTTATAGCTAATACCCTTTAAGTTTACCTTTTTTTCAGTTGTAACTGTACTGCAGTTCTCAGCTCTACACTTGGAGTAGTTGGAAATATCGTGAGATGGGGAAAAGTTTGTGATATTCAGGTAATGATGATTAAGCAACGGACATTTTTATGTAATATATTATTATCCAAGCCCACAAACTTTAATTGGTTAAACAGAGATGGATGATGGATCTGGTTTTAACTACTGTAGTGTACAAATTCTTATCATATACATGTAATATATATATAGGGTTGGGGTTATACGTGGGTAACATAAACATAATATATATGACTCTGGTTTTAACTGCTGTAGTGTACAAATGTATACATGAAATCTATATAGAGGGTTGGGTTATGTGCATTGATCTCTGATGGTGGTCCTTGTGTTGCAATATTTGTTCACAAGTATCCAGATTGTGTCTAATAAACTCCTCACTCATACAGATTTTGACTTATAAATGCAATCTGCTGGAATGCCTGGCGACGGTCTTGTCCACTTGTGAACAAAAGAAGTTTAGGAAGGAAGCTTGCCAAATAATTTCAAACATTGCGGCTCGAACAGACATATCTATGGAAGTTGGTTTAGTATATTATGAATTTACTGGAATAAGTTGCAATTTATTCTTTCTGCTGCATGACTTATGTATAAATGTACATTTCATCTGTATTTGATCATTTGCTGCTATCTAATCTTCTAACTGGAATTGACAGGATATGTGTGGAGGCGGATTGATAGTTCATCTTTGCAGCATCCTTGAGAAGGATGAGTCTGATGTAAAGATGGAGGCAGCATGGGCAATATTTAATGGCATCAATGGTGATAATAGACAGATTGGCAAGTACCCCGAGTGGGAATGACAACTGCTCTGCGACCATATGAAAGCTTCTATGTAACATTATCGATTCACAATACATATTTGTTGGGAATGGTAATGTTAAAACTGAATTGCTTTTGTTTTGTTTTTGGACAAGCCCTGATGGTTGCTGATGTGTTTCATTAAAAAAACATTTTGTTTATTTTAAAGCTGGAGACGTCTAAAAGTAGTTCATCTTATGTTAGTCATTAGTCGTGTAGATTTTTGCCCAGTCAATGTAAATTGTACTTGAATTATGTTTTATATTATTTTTCATTTTGCTAATTTTTTAATTATAGATATAAGATATGGACATTTAAAAGTATGCTTCTAAAAGTAAAGGTAATATTCAGAAATAATATACATTATGCTTAAGATAACACAACATTCAGAAAAAGTTACTCTTACCTATCTGCCAAGTTTGAAAACTCGAGGCTAATTTACTTCAAGTATTTGGATTTGTACGAGAGGGAAAAAGTCGTACCTCCTTACCCGGCCGAACATTTGGTTTGGCTTGGTGATTTTAAAATTTAAACAGAACCGAAATGAAAAAAATCAAAAATTGGAATGATGATTTTGTCAATCGAACTGCATCTCCATCCCATCTCCATCCTTACAATATCATCAATAACTATAAGTGGAGGGTAAGAGTTAAACAATTATTGTATTGTACTCCTTATTATCCTCTCACTTGTTGTAATAAACTGGATGAAACTATTGCTACTATCCGAATATAGGGAATCTATGCAAGTCGTAATCAAGATTTAGAGCCTTCTACTAGATAATTTTCTCAAATGAATGTGTTGCAAATAACCATGTCAGAGACTGGAAGCTAATATACGCCGTACATGTGATATTCAGAAATGTCTAGAAGAAAAAACACCCCTTGAGATTTACCATAAAATGCCAATGACTGTTTTATCAGCACGAAAGCACCATCACTGAACCTGGTAAATATCCCAACGGCTGGGTAAGGTGGTTCACGGTAGCCTCACCCTACATTCACCATGTCTTGACGGACTTGGTCATGATTTGAAATTATCCAATCTTCGTCAAAGATTTTTGGATCGGCTAACTTTAGAGAAGAACCTGTTCCGCAAGCAGTAAAAGTTATCGTGTCTTTGTAATCAGTGGCGTTAATATTCAGGGAAATATTATCAGAATCCAACAATTGTACAGCGGGGAAAGTCCAATATGCTGTTGGTGGCACAAATAACTCCATGAACATATGTGGAAGCAGCCACAGAGTCACCTAAGCATTACTAAATTTCCCAATCCGAACAAGGAATCAGCTGACTTCAAACTAAGTTCATCAAAACATGCGTACCCCTTCAGAGTATTTGAGTGATGAAATACTCTCATTTATCTTGTCTACATTGTATACATACATAACACCATCATTACAAGATATTCACAACCTTGTTCATTTTCTGGTCACCAATCACGTGAAGTGACATTTAATTAAAATTTAATATTTCAAAATAAATCATAAACGAAATGTTGCCTCCAACAACAAAATATTCAGTCTAAAAAGAATTAACTCTTAACTCTCAAATTTGAACTTTCAAATTTTGTTAAGAAACATGTCGATAAAGACTTGGCTACTTACTTGGAGCCTGTTTAGCTCCACTTATCAATTGGTTTTTAAGTTTGACCAGTAAGCTCTTTGTTTACCCTTCAAATTTTTAACTTAAAATTATTTTTAGTTTACACAATTTAAATACCTTTTCAGTATTATTTTTTTCAACTTGCTTCATTTTCACGTCAAATTTTAATATAAACACATATATTTGAGATATCCTTAAACTTATTTATAATTTATTATTTCATTTTATATTTAAATAATATAAAATTTATATAAGAAAATGACGTCATATAAAATTAGCCAAACATATACATCTAACTTAAAAGTAAAAAATATCACTTTTAACTTAAAATAAATAAATTATACTTTAAATTATAAATAACTTTTTTTTTAAAGTTAACCCAAACATCTGCATCTATTAGACTAGTAGATAAACTAAAGCATGTTTATATAAAGCGAAAGTTATAAAATTACGACACTGTGATATGTACAAGGTATTGCACAAACATATGCAAACCTGGCCTTGTTTTTAATAAATGATATGCAAGCAGAGGGCAGTAATTACTTGAATCTTGACTCTTGAGCAATTCTATGTGCCTTCCATATTAGATATATGGCAAAAAGGTCTATCTAGCCTTACATGAACTTTGCCCCAACCTACAGATCCCCATTGCTCCTTTGCCAGTTGAGTGTGTTTTATGCAATCTTGTTGTGTTTCAAAATAACTTGCAACTAACTAATTCTTGGAACCAGTTCCACAATATCTCACAAATTTTCACTTCAGCCATTGACCAAATAAGAGATAAGACATGGACTTACTAATAGGCCAGCTCCACTCAGCGTAACTTGGGAGTTTCATTGGGGATGATAACATTTGGATTACGAATATGGGAGGAAGCTAAATCCTTTAATTTAGCCCCTACCCGAGACGAGATGCTCCATAAGCTCTCCCCAGGTTGTACTTTGGTTGTTTCTGGAGAAGAAGTTTTAGCAGGTGCCTTTGCCTTGATTATTGGAAATTTATTGCTCTTTCCCATTCCATTAGCAATCAACCAACGAGACCCAGACTGTTGTTGAGTTTTAGAACCCCAAAGCTTCTTCTTACCAGGCTCATTTGTCAACCCAGCCACATGAACTTCTTTAATTTTGAACATCGGAATTGCTTCCTCCTCTTGCATCTTCTCTTCTATTACTTCCTTTGTCTCCTTTTTTGCAGGCTCAGGCTCATCTTCCTCGTCAATGTAAGGCCTAATATCTGAAACAGTGCAGTATATCTTTGGCTTAGGTGGGACAAACAATCTTTCAACTTGAATGAGTGCAAGCATTGGGGTACCAACAGGTTCATAGTTCCGTAACGGATCACGTAACTGCACCATTAGTGCCACTGTGAAGTTATTCCCTAACAAACCACACTTTCTGGAGCTTTTGCCTCGTTTTCTTTCCCCGTTCGATTTTCCATGAAACCAGTCACCAGGAGTAGCATGATGAGCTGCAAGAATCTTTGAGGTTCTCTCACTGATTTGATCTTCATCATCAATAACACCAGAATCTAATCTCATCCATTCATCAAGCGTTAGAGATAAACCCATTAAACCCCCATCATCATCGCTGCTGTCTTTGATGTCCATCAGTTGCAGCCCACCAGCACCCTCCAAACCTAATGACCCACCAATATTGACCATCTTTCCCTTGAGAGCAGAGGATTGACCAGTAAAATGTGAGGTTACACTTGAAGGTGCATCATCGTTTGACAAGCCAGATTGTATTCTCAGTCCTTCCACTGAGAGGGCTTCAATCTTGTCCATAGCCAAAGGAGCAAGATCTTCCAGGGATACACATTCGGAGTCCACGTGACTACCAATCGGTTTGGATGAACGCTTACTTGACCTGTGACGAGATGGGTTTGTTTTCATTTTTTCTTCTCCAGAATATATGTTCTGGTCAACCTCAGAATCCTGCTGCAGCGAAACTTTTCTGAAAATAAAAAGGATGAGTATAAAACACCATATTCAAATGACTAAAAGTAACTATATATATATATCAGAAGTCAACTCCAGAAAATACTATTTTGAAAAAAAAAACACAAACCTTTCGGGGGCCTCTAAACTGGGGTTAGCCTCCCATGTTATGTGTTGCATCGTCTTACCGCTTATATCTTCCAAAGGCATCAATTTAGTAGCCTGCATTGAGAGCTTTTCAATTCCAACTGAAGCCAGACCCTGCAGTATCTCTGTTATTCCAGAACCCATTTCTGCAGGTACCACAACAGGACTAGAAACCTGCATGACCAAACTTCCCCCAACTTTTGCATTCCTAAAAAGCTCAGGGCTCATTGAGCGTAAAAAGCCTCCATCCTTAGTCTGAACAAATGGTCCTAAGCCTTCTCCTAGTGGAGGCAGCGGAATTGGCTGTTCCAGAGGGCGATCAATAGGGCTTCCAAATCCACCAGAGTTATCAGGAGGAGGAAACTGAAAAGCCTTCTCATTCAATCCCCACTCCCGCATTAATGCTTCAGTCTCCATGTCTTCCAACACAGAGGCCCTTGTTTTGCTCCCCAATGCTTGAGTATCTATTTTAGCATTCTCGTGAAATTCTGCTGTTGATGAATGATGGAAGTCTTCAGAGATGGACCCCAAACCAGATCCAGGGAAAATATCACCACCAAATTCTGTCAGATCCACTTCATCATCAAAGTTAAATAATGAACATCCATTGGCCAGAGAATCCTTTTCAAATTGTCTCAGCAGACGTTCTCTAGGGGACTCGGGCTCACTCTCAGAACTCAAGCCAAAAGGACTATGCTCTATTCCCAGCATGTCTAAGAATTCACAAGCAACAGAATCAGTGACATCATCCACGCTGATAGACTTCTCCTCGCCACTCACTTTGTCATCTGCTTCAACCTCTAAAAGTTTCTCTTCACTTGAAATTTGACATTCATCTTCTTGAGAATCAGAACCTTGTTTCAGTAGATTTGATATGCTGCTCAAAGCCGATTCAAGTTCTTTCATGAGAGAATCTGTGTTGCAAAAGTCATTTTCCTTGCCGTTAGAGTCAGTCTCCACAAAGTCGTCTATGTGACCGTGAATTTCTTGTATCTTGTCCTCCTCAGAAGCTACCCCATCAGAGCTGCCAACTTTTAAAAGATCAATATTCTCTTCCAGGGAATCAACAGTAGACTTTACAGTATGCAACTCCAGCTTTACTTTTTCCTTGGTCAACAATTCTGTGCCACGCTCCTCCAAAGATATTTCACTTTGGATGCTTACTTCACACTGGGTTTTAACACTGTTTTCATCGGCGTCATTTGTGTTTGATTTTGGTTTCATACACTCAAGCTCAGGTGTTTCACTTTGATCGCTTACTTCACACTGGGTTTTAACATTGTCTTCTTCCGCGCCATCTTTGTATAATTTTGGTTTCATTTCCTCGAGCTCAGGTTTATCAACTGAAATACTTAGTTTCTCTTCATCAAATTTCTGATACAATATATTAACCGAATCAGAGAGCGTTGACTTTACTGTTGGCAAAACTTCATGCAGATCCTTTATTTCTCTTACTGAACGAGATGACGCGTTAGACCTACCAGGAAGGGTTTTGCCTCGCCTTAAAGTATTTTCATCATCCCCATTCTCCCTCAAACTCAATCCCCTTGGGAGATCACTGTGGGTAGCAGGCCTAACAGCATTATTTTCAACAACCAAATACCCAAAACTGACATTCAAAGTTGCACCTTTAGCAATACCCGACAATCTAAAACTGGTCGTCCACTTTCCTGAGCTATTCTCCTCTTCCAATTCTTCCAGAGTTAAAGGAAGCAGCCTAGTAATATCAAGCCGATGCTTTCCCAAATCAAGTTCAGGACGACCAATCACAGATACATATAACAAGAAATGCCTGGCCTCATACTTTGCCGAACTGCGAGACCCGTTTCTACTACCATAAACTGAACACATATGCGTCAATTGTTCTTCAAACTCAGCTATTCCTTCCATAACCCTGGCTGGACGAGTTGTCAATTCACTATCACGTCTTTTCCAATGAACACCAAGACTAAGACCATCACACTCAACTGGCAACCCTTCAATCAAATGAACTTGAACAGAGAAAGAACAATTAAACCGTTTGTTCTGAGCACCGGTCAAAGCCTTAAATCCCTTCCAGCTCCACATCGACTTCTTGTCCTTGGAAGAAGCCTCCTCATTACTACTATCCTTCAATTTAGATTTAGACTGGAACACCGGGACCTTCCCGGATGACTTAAAAGAACCCTTTGGTTGCGGTTTCTCGATGTTTAAAGCTTTACTTAGAGTTTCAATATCATTTAACAATCTCCCCTTCCCAGCATCCTCCCCCATTCTCTTCCTACCCTCTATTCTTGACATCAAATTCCTCAAAATAAATCCCAAAAATCACTAGAAAAAAAACACAAGAAACTCCCAATTACTAGATAAATCTATTCAACACATACATATAAAGCCAAACCAATTAAGAGTCAACAAACATTTGGGTATCTAACAATTTGAAATTTATAAAGTAAAACAATAAGATAAGAACAAAAACAATAAGAAAGAGATAATTAAGAAAACACGCAAAATTGAAGATGATAAGCCAATAACACAACAACAAGAAACACACACGCGCGCGCGCGCGCGCACACACACACAAGATTGAAGGAATACATACCTGAATTGGGTTTTGTACAAGATTGAAGAAAGAAGAGGAAAGATTAAATCTTGAGGATGATAAACAAGTGAATCTCTGTGTCACGTTAGCAACAACAAGACAGACAATAGTAATATTAATGGGGACGGAATTATCAGAGTTCAGAGGCACTTGTACTTCTTCTATATTGTACTCCCTCCGTCCCACCCAATTGTTATCACTTTTTTTTCACTTTCTGGCACGCATTTTAAGGCGGATTTTAAGGATAGTTCCATAACTTATTTTTAAAATTTTCTTTTTTCGTATAAAAATAGGATTGTTCTATTTTTATACAAAAAATGGAAATTTCAAAAATAAATTATGAAACTATCCTCAAAATTCACCTTAAAATGCGTGCCAGACACCCCATTTTGAAATGATAATAACTCAACGGGACGGAGGGAGTAATAAACATCCCTTTTACTTCTACTGTTCTACATGCTCATTTTATACGAACACACCTAATTTTGACATTTCAGCTCAAAATACAAACACGGTCATTTAAATTAAAACACACACACACACTAATTTTTTACGTTTGCTGCATTTTTTAAATTTTTTAATGAATACTGTACGTTTTATTTTGCAAATCAAATTTACATTTACATGGATGCATGTATTCAATTTATTGTCTTTGTAACTTTGTATTATATTCTTTCTTCAAAAAAAAAAACTTTATATTATATTCTATGTTGTATATAACATGAGAAATCTAATGAAATTGTGCTGTCTTTATTTATCAAAGACATAAATGTACAATTAAATTTTTATAAATTTATAAATTTTGTTAATCTACTGAAATTAAAAGAATTTATTATTTTATTGAGATAACAAATATTTAAATATAGATTTATCATAACCTACTACATTATTGATTATTTTTATTAGGTAGTACAAATTACATGCGTACAACTTTAACAGAATATTACGAGAATGTAACAGGTAAGTATATTTATTCGATCAAAAGTCACACGCCATCCGCGTATACATAGGGTCATTGTTTTACCAAATATTGTAATATCTTGTAATTATTATAGCATAAATTATAAGTAATATTTTAAAATTTTGTTAGGAAAATCACCAAATATTTATAGATTAATTAAAAATATATTAACACTTTCCCATTTAAATTATCTAGTTTGGTATAGATAGGTTATTTGATGATTATTTGCAATTAAAAGATTTATTAATTGTATCAAGTGCATTAGGTAATAGGTAATGTAGATCATACAAAAATTAAATTATGATAAGACAAAAAGAAGACTAGAATCAACACTTGTTAAGATTTAAAATTTGAAAATTGCATTATTATCCACGTTGCTATCTTAGCATATCTAGGTTGTCTCGTGTCTGGGCTACGCTCCGCCTGGCCCACTCCAAAATTTCAATTGTAACGCCCAACCGACCCAACTTTTAAATTATGAATTGGAAAATCTTATCATGTCCCCGCGATGGATTTTATTCAAAGTATTGTATGATTGATAATAATAAATAATATATTTAAATTTATTATTTATAAATAAATATATTTTTATATTATATTTTTATTAATATTTGATATTAAAATTTATATTAAACTTTTGTAGTGTTCGGCCTATGTTAATGTTCAAGATACATTTTGTTTATTATGTGAATCTTTTAAAGAAGTTGGTGATAATTAATTTCTTCTTAAGTGAGAGTAATTAAAGTTAAAAAATTATTTTAATAATAATTAAAAGTTAAATGTAATAAATAAAATTTATTTCAATTAATTTTAACACGAATTCGAAAATAAAGACTAATATTTGTATATTTATGTTTAATTAGTAAGTGTAGGTTCATATTTAAATAATAAGCATGATAAAATGCATAAATAAATAAATATTATTTGGAGGTCAATCAAAATTTAAAATATTTTAATCATAATAATATAATAATATTTAATATAGATTGATATATATAATTCGCACCTATAACTCAAATACCGACCAATTAAACAAAACATTTAACATCTTAATTTTAATAATACAGTAATAATATAGATAAATCTAAAATTAATTATATAAATTTAAAATTTTGATCTAATTATTAATACATTTAAATTTAACATTCAAATTTTATCAAAATATATTAAAATAAAATATTTATATTATATTTCCCGCAAAATCTGCCCCAGAATATCCGACTCCCCCCCCCCCAAAAATCTTTCAGTTTAAGACCCGGCCTTTTGATACTGGGCCTTAAATCTCAACTTGTAGGCTCTTCCTAATCCTAATTTCAGATAATAAAAGAAGTTCATTTCTTGCCAGCAGTTTTGGGCCGGTTTGACTTATTCTATAAATAATTTTTTTTCATTTATAAAATGTATATATTTTTTCATTTATATAAGTTAATTATGATGAACCCCAAACGGGGTTAACTATTATTTCATGTCATTTTCTAGTGAAGAGAGAAAAATTTCAGAATCGACTTTTCTTAATTGACATGCCCACTAAATTTATATAAAATAAAAATTAAGTACTCTTTCCGTCCCCTTTTACTCGAACCTTTTAAAAAAATTGTATCTAAATAGTTGTACATATTTTATTTTAATTTATCTTTTTACATATTTTTTTCAAGATTACTCCTTACTCCTATTTCTCAACTTTAACCCTTAGTATATGTGTTTTTTTTAATAAAGATCAAGTAAAAATGGTCGGAGAGAATATTAAGCTCCCGCTTAACCTATTTTTTGGAATGTGAGGAAGAGGTGTATTTTTGTGCCACCGGGAACTCATATAGATTGGAGTAGCTGAAAACGAGGTGTACTCTGTTAAGGGGACTACTTGAGCAGCTTTAGCTACTGGAACACAAGCTACTATCTCATTAGCTCCCTTTGCTGAAATTTTTCATACCAAAATATTTCTAAGACTCACTAGTCAAAAAAACGAGAACTAGAAATTCTCCCCACCCGCGATAAAAAAAAGAAAAAAGCAAAAGGATCAGGGATCCGATACACAGTTTTTACTGTACTGCTTAAAAATATTTTAAATGAAAATGTAATTTATAAAAATATCAATTTTAAAGAGAAAATAACTAAAATATCTTTTTTTTCTTATCCTATGATCCTATATATCCAAAAGCGGTTTTATGGCCTTATACACATGTAACAGCCCGCCCTTTTTCGTATTATTAATTTTACAAAATCTAAAACTAATAACACAATTTAATAATACGAAACTCTATTGCAAAGATGACTATTACAAAAGCGCAGCTAACAATGACAGATCAATAACAAATCTACTTTGAATCTAAGATCCTCGAAATTCAATGCACTTTATCTTCCTCTTACACAAAACTTGAAATATTAAAAGAATGAGCTGCGAAACCCAGTAAGTAACTTTCATCCAACGGCTCAAAATAATATTTTATCTTTTCAAAAACACCACTTAAACACGTACCACATAAGGTTTATCACATAGTTGCACATAATATACTCAATACAACTATCTTAAAGATTCTAACATAATCAATTAAATCACAACAATGCATTCTATAAGTCATATAAAAAAATTTCTTGCTCAATAATTAAATCTTAACAAAATATCCATATTTTATTCCCAAAATCTTAAATCACGGTCACACTATGCAGTGACCGGCATCTTATTCTTATTCTTATGTCATACTTTGTTAGTGACCGACATCTTATACTTTATGTTACACTTTTTCAGTGGCCGGGATCTTATACTTTATATCACATTTTCCCAGTGATCGGAATCTTATTCTTATCATTATGTCACACTTTCCCATTGACCGGGATCTTATACTTTACGCGACTAAGACTGGGAATTTCTGAAAAATTCTTTTCTTATTAATCACATGTCAGTATACTATATACGATATTCGAAACAAATAATTGATGTCAAATAATTTAATAACACAAAACATGTTTCATAATATTACAGAGCAACAACAGAAAATTACTTACACAAATATATGAGAACATGTAATCAATTAATATAAAACATGTTTCACAAATACAGAGCAACAGAAATTACTTATACAAATATATGAGAACATGTAATCAATTAATAGAAAGCATGTTTCACAAATACAGAGCAACTGAATATTACTTGCCTCAATCATGAAAATAGAGAATTCACATCATATTAGCATATATTCAATCCATAGTACTCAATCGAAAATATCATAACTCAAACGTCGAACTATTCCATGATTTCAATCTGTCCAGACCTGTTTTTTACCTTTTTGACCCTCTAAATGATATTTTCTCGAAACACTTAAAACACGAAAGTCGTAGAGAACGAATTCTGACTTACGATGAATTTACTATAAATATTATAAGATGACTGATTTGTTCATGAGAAATCCTATGAATTTCAATAACAAACATGAATAAAAAGAAACAAGATTTGTATCGAGAGAGATTTACAACTGTTTAGTCTTCGTGACTCGAAAATAATACAAAAAAATGAAAAGATCTTAATATATATATATATATAATGTTTTAATATCCTACTGCAAAACCTATTATGATTCAAATCTGACCCATATTCGAAACTCATTATTCTAATCCAATTTTAATATATAATCTCTATCCAATTTTAATATTTATTATTATTATTAATCTATTTTATTATTCCAAAAAAATACAGGATATTACATACTATCCTCCTTAAAAAGAATTTGGTCCCTAAATTCTCAAAAATCATATAGCCAAAAAGATCTCATACGTCTATTCGAAAAGTCACTAATCACCCAAGCTATCCACATGTCAAGCCTAAGGATAGTCTACAGGTTTCGAACCTAGAGCTCTGGATACCAACTGTAACAGTCCGTCCTTTTCGGGCTATTAAACTTCCAAAATCTAAAATACACTCCAACTTCATCTTACAACGAACCTGATAATTGTAAGTAATGAGCTACACAGCCCAGTAAGTAACCAATCGATCTAACTAATCGGGCCAAATAACAAGTATATATATAGCAAAATACTTTTCGATACGATAATTATACACATAACTTTTCGATACACTTTCTTATTCTTATTCGATACGATACCACACAATGACTGCACATAAAAAAATAACTTGTTACCCATAATTCATACCACGACCACTACAACCCGGTGATAACAGTCTTAAATTTTTAGAAAACTATCACTACCACCCGGTGACCTTGGTCCTAAATTTTCACAAACCATGGCATAAATCAGAGTTCTAAAATTACTGTTGACACACAACACATATAGAGTAATACACGTCACTTCAAAATATAATCACTTAGCCCAAATTTTTTTAATCAAATATACACATAATTTTAAAAATACTAGAAAGATTGATCGAAAACTTACCTCAACCCCCCAAAACAAGAATTCACATCATCCTATAACATATATTCAATTCTTAGTACCCACTCGCAAATATCACATCTCAAATTTCGAATAACTCCATGATTCTGAATTTGCCCAAATCTGTATTTCACATTTTTTACCCTCAAAACTATATTTTCTCGAAAACCTTAAAATACGAAAGTCATAGAGAACGAAAATATCTTTCCGAAAAGTTCAGAATCATCAAATTCTGACTTACGATTAATTTATTACAAATTTTACAAGATAGCTGAATTGTGTTTAGAAAATTCTACAAATTTTTGTTGGACCAAATCAAGCCAACCATTATTGTATTTACTTGTCATATTGTAATATTCCAATGCTTTTTATATTAAATAGTGACTTGGTTTATTTTAATTATGAATTTGCAGTTAGAAGCTTGTTTCTAATGCATCTTCAAATGTAAATAAGTAATATCAAGAATAATTGTTCAGGTAATAATTGTTCTGGTAGAAGATTCTGTGAATCATGCATCAGGAAAATAAAGAATTACATCAAATAAAGAGTTGCGGAAAAAGATTGTTCCTAAGGCATTTTACTGACAGAGAAGTCACCTTGATAGAGAAGTCATGAATGCAAGCTGATAGAGAAGTCGCAAATAACTCAATAGAGAAGTCTCAAATGACTCAATCGAGAAGTCTACTCAATCGAGAAGTCATGAACATAGAGTCATTCGAGAAGTGCAGAGAAATGTTCATTCGAGAAGTCTAGTTAAACAAATCGAGAAGGTAGCTAAGGAAGCAATCAAGAAGTATGTGAAGCAAATCAGTCGAGAAGTGTGTGAAATCAAGCTTGATCGAGAAATCTAACTCAATCGAGAAGTATAGCCTGATCGAGAAGTCATCAACAGATATACTCAATCGAGAAGTCTATACAATCGAGAAGTCTCAAGTTAAAGACCAATCGAGAAGACTCACAAGTACTCGGTTAAACAGTTCACAGTCTGACTTCTCGAAGCACAAAAAAATTGAGTATTCGGTTGATTCAAACAACTATTTTCAAGGAAATTTACAGAAGCATAAGACAAGTAATCTGAAGCACTGTCATAATCAGGGCAGTCAATCATGTGAAGATAATGACAAGTGTACAATGAAGCTTGAAAGGAAGAGAAGACAAAGACAGAAGGAAGAAAGCAGAATGAAAAGACTGTCATAGATTTGTGTTAGCTAGAAATAGATGGTAGTCAAATGTAAAGTATATTTTGTCTGTTTCTAGTTTTAGCATATCTGTCAAGTGAGAGCATGTGTAAACAAGACTTGTTGTCTATATAGTATAGAAGATAGCTTCACTAGACAATGTGGAGAAAAATTGTATTTCATCTATTTTCATTGTCTTTCTTTCAAGAGCAAGAAGCTGAGAATTCCAAAAAGATTATCAGATTGTAGCAAATCATTCTAATAAAAGATTAAATTGATATTTACATGTGATGTGTTAATTTGAATTTTGCATCTTATATAAACACCGATAAGGTTAAACAAGACTACAATACTAGTTAGTTCTAAGATCAGAGGCATTCGAAAAAGAGATATCAACCTATATATTCACCCCCCCCCCTCTGTATAGTTTTGAACAAACTCATTTCTAACAATTTTAATAACAAAGATAAAGAAAAAGAATCAACATTTGTGTATCGAGAGAGATTTACAAAATCTTGATGGCTCGAAGAAAATGATACGAAATAATGAAGAGATCTCAATTTATATACAAAAAAAGGATACGAAATAATGAAGAAATCAATATTAATTATAATTATATAATTTTTACTCATAAATATACCTGTCAATAATAAAAAAACAGTCGATAGGAGAAAGTACTTCATATTATATATGGGTTATATACTTATATCCTTCTTTTTAAATAATTATTTTTTTAATTCTTTAATCCATATTCTAAGGTAGATAGAAAAAATAGCTTCATATATTCTTTTTATATTTATTTAAATAAAAAATATTATTTGGAAATGGAAATTTGGTAAAATAATTTATACAATATTTTTTTTGAAAATATGTGTAAAAATTGAAAATGATAAATATTTTTAATAAAATAAATGATATAGTCTTTTACATCATTTATTAAAAAAATAGGAAAACAGTTATTCGAAATAGGCAATAGGAGCATTAAATCCTCATTGGGCTTCCCAATTTTTTTCATCTCTTTCGAGAATACTAAATGCTACACTTATCTTAAAACGAAACTGCGATAGAATCTACGGTAAGCTTTGTGCTATAGAATCTACAGTAAACTTATCTTAAAATTCTTGTCGCAAAATTTGTGGCTTTGTGCTATAGAATCTTTAAAAAACCACGAATATCATGTGTTACCTAACACCAAAAATAAGATCACTGTCCCCATGATCCACTTGAAAGTACAACAAAGAATTATATGCATACTTAACAAAGATATTTTTTTCCAAAAAAGAAACAAACCTTCTCTCTAATAATTTCGTTAGAAAAAATATTCACAATTCATTACATGTAAAAAAATGTATTTTTTAATAAAAAATAAATAACAATATTATAACCGCTGATTTAATATATATTTCGATGAACAACACAATTTTTTCGCTTAAAAACTTAATTTGATTTCTTAAGGGGAAAAAAAACAAAAAACAAAATGTTGGCGTGGTGTTTTTGTTTCTATACATATATAGTGTGTATAAATATGTTTGATGATGAAAATCTAACCAACAAGCAAGACTTCATTTAATCATCAATGAAATCCAAGGAGGGGCAGTAACTTTCGGGAACCCATTCCATTAAAACACAAAAAAACCCACCTCTCAATTTCATCTTGACTCTCCGTCACCTTGTTCCTTATTCAGACACACACACAAATTTATAAACAATGTCAAGCAACGAAGATAATGGAATGGAAGACAATAATGGGGATTCTTTCGGAAAGGTCAAGCAAAGGTTCAAGGATCGAACCAAGGTTGAATCTTTTTATTGATTTCTTGATCCTTGTTGATATAATATCAATACCCTTTATTGATTATGTTTATTTTTGAGTTGTTATGGTGTTTTAATGATTTTCTTGATTTGGGTATTGTAGAGAGTTGTTGAAACCAAGGAGATGTTATCCAAACAAGCTGTTAAAAGTAGAGAGTTGTTGTCAAAACAAGCTGTTAAAAGCAAAGAGATGTTGTCTAAACAAGCTCATAAGATTGCCAAACAGGCTGAAGAACATGAACGTTTTATCAATAAGGTGGTATATTTTTGCATTTGCATTTGCATTTAAGTAGTAACTTTTTGTTTGCAATACTTGTTTGTGCTTTAGCTTTTAGCATATTTGGTTTGATAAGTTTTTAGGTATGTATATATCTTTGATGATTGTGGTATCCAAGCCAAATCAGATGTACGTAGCGTATTTTGTTTGTATAGCTGGGTTGATGAGGGTAAGTTGTACAGAAAGGTTATAGAGGTTGTTTCCGTAAAGATCCCGGCTTTTACAGTGGAATTGTGATTGCATGATTCTGATAGGGTCTCTATTTATTTTATATGATGTCAGTGCTGGAATTTTTAAGAATTTGTTTTTGTTTGTAGGTGACTCATTTCCTGGGTGTTATTTCTTTTGGAACCTTTTGCTTTCTTCTGGGTGCAAGTAGGTGCAAAGTCATTTTTTCTAGATGGTTGAACAGTAGATGGAAGTTAGTTATATAATCTTTGTTGTTTGGTTGGTTGTACTGTGTATTAGGACCTCAAGACATCCGCTACGTATACTGCTTGTTCTACTTCATCTTTGTTCCCCTCCGATGGATCTATTACCGATACAAAAAATGGCATTATTATCTTTTGGTAAGTTGTTTTCAAATTTAGGCTGTTTGCAGTGGTTTGATTGATCCATTCATGTATTCAATATTATTAATAATCAATGGGTGAATTTTGCTTTATTAAGGCATACCTAAATGAACTGTCGATATTTGAATATATACACTGCTACTCGATATGATATTCCATAATTCTTGTGTGAACTTGCACTCATGACGCAGATCTATTGTCGATTAAAGTACTTTAAATTCGTATTGTGAAGAATTTAATATTTGCCAACTTGATTTCAATGAGACTGTTCTGGTTCGTAGCTTTTCTGTTTCACATTTTTAGCCAAGCCCCCCTCCTTTCAGGTGGTTTGAACATGTATACTGTATTCAACTAAGCAATGCCTTCTTAATATCTTTTGTCAACCCCCTCCTCCCTCTCTCCGTCGCACCGCTCTTCGTTTTGGTTATCTTTTTGACTGTTTGTAGCAATAAGAATATTACCCACTACTAATGTTTCACTTGATATAGTTTATGTTTTTTTCTAACTAAGAATGGCTTCTTTTTTATGATGATGCAGGATTTTTGCTACTATGCCAATACAATTTTCTTGGTCATGCTTCTGTTTTATCCTGAAAATGAAAAGCTTTTCATGGTGACCTTTTCATTTGCAGAGGTAAACAAATGAGCTGAAGTCAGACACACGAAATTAAATAAGCTTCATTTTTTCCCTAAATGCTATTCCCATAAATGCAGGGACCGCTTGCATGGGCATTGATTGTTTGGCGTTGTAGCTTAGTGTTTAGTTCTGTCGACAAACTAGTAAGCGTCCTCATACATCTTTTACCTGGTGAGTTGCGCCTCTTTTTGTAAATTGTTTGTTATGTTGATGACAGTTATCAAATAAGGTTATTACCTAGTTGTATTTTGTAAGTTAAGCTTTCAACAATTTCATCTTCAAACGATTCACCTATTAGATACATCCTTTGTGAACCTACAATAGTGCAAATTTTTTAATTAGTTTTATTTATCTGTTAGCTCTATAAAGGTTTTAGAACACAATTTCTTTTTATTTTCTCTTTTAACCTCATATCGTGTTGTGTTGCCATTCACGCTGTTCTTGTTTGGTTCTTTTTTATTAAAAAAATTGAAGGTTAACCACTTTAAGCTTGTAGTTCTATCGCCAAACTTCTACCTTCAAGAGGTTTTTAATATGTTTTTGTGAAATACCCTTTCATGCAATGTGGTCAAATTATGGCCACTTTGGTTATACCACGATATTGAATCTGAGCACTTTAACTCTGCAAGACGAAGTACTTTCACAATGTTCTCTTGCTGACTCTACTTTCAAAGTTAATGATGGAAGTACACAATAGATATTATTATGCAATAGGTTACTCAAACCTTTGGATGGTTCAATCCTTTGTTGTATCCCTGTTTCTACCAACATGTCAGCAGTCTTGTCATGCCAGTTTATTGAATGAGCCTGCAGATTATACGTGGATCTTAACAATAACCAATATATTAGTTGTAAATAGGTGTCACAACTCACACATCTCTATGCTCAGTTTAGCTTCTAGGTAAATTTTTGATGAGTATTTAGTTTAAATATACTATATGAAGTTAATTTTTCGGTCATTATTGATAGTGTTCTGCCTAAAACTTTACTGACCTTTTATTTTTGATTTTAGGATTGGTATTTTTCACAATTCGGTGGTGGGATCCAGCGTTCTTCGAGGCCATGCATCCTGAAGGCACAGTTCGAAGAGCTTCATGGCCCTATGTAGAAGACAGATCTTATCTGTGGACCTGGCTCTTTGTTGTTCCATTGGCTGCTTACAGCATATGGCAGGTTCTCTACTTTCTGATTGTGAATGTCCTTCGACATCAGAGGCTGTTAAAAGATCCCGAGGTCATGACTTCTTACAGGTTTGAGCAGGCTCTTTTGAAGCTATTTCATAATATGTTTTATCTTCTCTATAATGGATAAAGTTAGGTTGCTTTTTGCATAAGGTTTTGTTTTTTTGCACTTAATGCACTTGCCTCGTACTAGTGATTCTTTTTGCCATCATTCTTGGCTTTATTTGGAGTAAGGACATACTTTCATATCAAAAATTTGAGAATATATTTAAAATTATGGCAGGTTGTTCATGCATGCACAGCACTGTGACCCTCTCAATTTTTTTTAAAGTTTACTATATTTAGCCAAGTTACCCTCTCAATTTTGTAGACAAGCCTTTTATGACTTTTTGAAAAAACAGACTTCTTGTTATCAAATTTAATTTCTTAGCTTTATTACTTCCTCTGTCCCATTCTAGTAGTCACTTTGACATTCTGCACATATTTTAAGGTGCATAAAAAAGATGGTTTAGCAAAAGAAAATTTTAATAATAATATATGGAACTACCTTTTTTATGCACCTTAAAATACGTGCAAAAAGTTAAAATGACTTCTAAAATGGGACAGAGGGAGTATTGTTTTTACCAAGTTACAAGTGAATTGTTATTGTTTGATAGGGAGCTCTCTAAGAAGGCACGAAAAGCAAACAACCTATGGTGGCGATTAAGTGGTTTACTTGGTGATCAGAATCGGATGTTCATGTATATTCTCCTCCAAGCAGTGTTCACTGTAGCGACCATGGCACTGACAGTCCCTATATTCTTGTCATATGAACTACATGTTATATTCCAAATACTCAAAGTTTCTGCCTCCGTATGGAATGGAGGAAGTTTTCTGTTGGAAGTAATGCCAAGACAGGTGGTTATGAAGGAGAAGAAAAAATCAGGGATGCAGCCAATACAGACTGAAGAAGTCAAATCTTTGGTTGCACCAGAAACTCCTACTGAAGCTCCTCCAACAACAGTGGATGCTGGTATTATGGGCGGAACCCCGTCTCAGTAGTTGAACAATGCTTGTAAAACTGTTTGTATGCCATGTGAAGAAAGCTGCATGTAGTTGAGCTTAAAATGTAGGTCTCGGGTTTGTAATTGAACTGTAGTGGTTGAAGTTTTTGTTTTTAATTTACAGAATTAGGGTCAGATGTTTAGGTAAAGTAAGTTTTGCCAGTCTGTCAGTTTTTTATATTAACCCTAGAAGATAATGTCATGCAAGATGTGTTTTAGCTTATTCTGTCCACTCTGAGAGTAAAATGCAAAATGTGTACCTAAGTCATGTTCAATGTCCAAGCTGTGTACCTAAACTTCAATAACTAGCAAAATGAATGTTTTAAAATCTGAAAGCCTGCAATTTCTGTACCTCTGTCATTCTTAAACAGAATTAGGCAAAGTAATATTTTGTTGGCTAGGGATTTTGGGCTTCCGAGGGAATTGAGCTGAGGAAAGAGTTTATTATGGTGGAAGAGGTGGAGCGTGTGGTTGGGATTGATGTGTTTGATGAGTATAATTTGGTTAATGAACAGTCACCTGAGTTTTGCTAGGGTTAAGGTTAAAGCGTTTGAAAAAAGACAAGGGCTGCAAGGGAGGATTATTGCAAGGAACTAGCTAAAAAGAGGAGGAAGAAAGAAAAAGATATGAATGATGGCATAACTGAGGAGGAACAGTGGCAGAGGGATTATGATGATATGTATTCTGAAAAATACAAGAAAAAGAGAAGAAGCAGGGTTAGCCGGGACAGTATCGAATATTGGGGGTGTTTGACTTAGCTTATAAGTAATAAGTTACTTTTTTTTTAAGTATTTTCATTTTTTTTAAAAAAATTAATATTTTTTTTAGAAATTTAAGACCAAATCTTATTTCCAAATTTGAAAATAAGTTACTTATTTTTAGAAAAAATACATATATACCAACTTTTTCAGCTTATAAGCTGTTTATAAGCTTACACAAACGGGACCATTATTTGGTGGCTAGATGGCGAGCTTGTCGCAACAGTCACGACTCTAGTAAGCGGAAATAATCCTATGATTGGCGGTGACATTGGTAGCTCGTCTTACATTGCTCCCGACTGGAGCAGTTGCATTGATCTCTCTGAAAAGAGCAATGTTTATAGCAAGAGGTTAGTGTTTTTAGTAATCATTTCAGGATGGAGACCACTTCAAATTACAGGGTTGCCATTGTCGGAAGCTTCTTGATCTTTTGGGAATTTTTAGTTTGATGCACTAAAGATCCTTTAAAGTGAGGAATATAATTTACTTGTTTTTGTTATATAAGGTGTTGGATCTTGTTTTATCAATCTGTTCTTTTTTGTTTATTGTGTTTGATATAGAAAAATACTACTAATCTTTCAACATGGAAACACTTGGGAATATGAAAAAGTTTCAGTCTTTAATTAATGCAAGTAATGAACTTGGTGATTTGGATACGGAGAATTTCACTTTGAGAGTTGTTCTGCTTTTGGTCTATACAGCTTTACATATCCTAATATTCGAAACATTATTTTGCAGTGTCTAATGCCCAAGCATCCTTATATTTGGACTGCCCAAGCATCCTTATATTTGGACTTCCGAAGTTCTAACAAAAGAAACATTATATGTATCCCATTAAATATTTGACAGCATCTTGCAGCGACTACTTGCCAAGCATCCTTGCATATTCAGACTTGTCGAAGTTCTAACCAGAGAAAAATTGTCGCAAAATTAAGACCGTCTTGTCTCCAAGACGTAATCTCTTGAATTGACATATTCGAAGTTAAAACGAACAAGGCCTCATTATCAATATTTGGGGTATGCGTTTCCTTCAGTATTTCAGGTCAAAGCTTATAAAGTACGATAGCCATTACACAATGTACTGTTAAGTGTTATCTTCATTCGAATTGAATCCCAAAATATAAAATACTGAACTTTAGATATATTTGGCGTTCAATTTACAAGCCCCAATCACAAATTACACATATGCAAAGGAAAAATAATAGGGCTCCATAGCCCATAATGAAAATAAAACCCCATGCAAATGTTCACAGAACTTCCTGAAAACCAATGCATGTTCCTATACTAGCAAATCATCACGCTGATAGCCACATGGCCTTCTAATAATACCACCCTCGTGTACCCACATGAAGGGGTGCAAAAAATGAATAGAATCCCCAGAACTGGACAAAAGGCATATACCTGGGGAAGAACAAAAGATGTACAATACAAATGAAAAGAGGGACTATAAAATCTATATGCACAAGTTTTTGCACATAGATATGTGCAGATTTTTTCACAGCTGAGTCTGTGAAGCTGTGAGGAGATTCAGAGCATGGGATGTTTTGGCCATCATTCTGAGCGTTGATGCAAGAAAACAAATCCAGAATTTTCACGGATTAATGGCGGAGGTTCGATATCTGCTAGATCTACTTGTTGCATTGACTTGGATATGTCATCCACGGAGAAAGGTATGCTGCAGTATTATAGAACATCAAAATTTGGAGTACTAGAAAAACAAAAGTTCCCATCCAACTGAAACAGTCCTAAGCTGTAGTAACAAAATATTGAAATATTACCTGGAGTCATCATCTAACAAAAACGAACTACTGACCGCATTGTTCGAGTCTTCTGTCATCAGAACTCTCATGTTTGAAATAACCTACATTTATTTACTAGAGTTAGATATGGGGAAAGAATTTACATCTAACAGGAAAAAACACATATGGATAGAGGTAAACAAAGTTGATCATATTAAAATGAGCTAAAGCCCCACATAGTCCCAGAAGTCAATGCTATTATAAGTCAACTTACATCTGAAGACACACTATGGGTGCCATATTTGTCGTCCCAATACATCGTACTTATTCGGTACAACTGTTGTATGCTTAGTACCTGAAGCAGTAACGTGTAAACAGAGGAAGTATTCAGATAGTAGTTACAAAAATGAGAAAACAGATAGAAGCTCCAATAATAAATCAAATTGTGTAGTCAAATTACTTACAGGACACAGTTCATTTGTTATCTCGTTTAAGGTCTTCTTAGGCTTTTGATGTATGACCTACATGATGGGGAAAATGAGATATGGATAACATAGAATCACGTCAGTTAAAGAAGAAAGATATACGGTCTTACAAGGAAACCAACTGCTTGTCTTATATGTTTCAATTCATCCCAAGCTGTGCCTGCATACTGAAAATCAAGAGATGTTAAGAGACGTAAAATGTGACTGCAGGCAATATTCTAGTTGGAGATGATGCTTACATCCTCATTTGCATGGCAACACCATTGTTCTAACTCTGCCAGGCCTGATTTGACATATTCCCCGTTACTGAATGAGCAACATTCACGTCGCAAAAGGAGACTGCCAAAAAAGGTTTGGTATTCAGATATAACAGAAACAGCAATTGATAGGTTATTAGAACAGATGAACTGCAACAGCCCTAATTTAATAAACTAAAGCACGAGCTTTTAATTATTACCTGTTGAATAGCTGAACATTGATAAATGAAAATATTTGGGTGAAAACTTTACGAACCAAGAATGGGGGAACCTGCAAGGATTCAAAATGATGAGAAGACATGACATTTATCATGAACAGGTAGAGGAGTAATAACTATATGAAGAACATACATAGTTTGTTTTCATAGTCTGCAAATAATTATTTAGACTTTTCACAATGCTCTGCCAATGAGCAATAAGAGCTTGTTGAGCAACCGCATTAGCTGAGGCACGACCTTTCACCAAGCTTCCACGGGAGGTCCTAGGTGCCTGAAATAAAAGGACAAAGAACTAGAATATAAACAAATAATTCACTGGGGCCTGGGGTGAGGGTTTGAGTTATGCTTCCTTGTTCACCCTTCACGTGATGAAGCAGATGTGGTGTTCTCTCTTTATATTTTATTGTAAAAAAATCCTCATACAAACTACAGACAATTTTATGATCTATCTTTAGAAAACCATAATTACAGAATTTGTATAGCCTGCACAAATATAGAATGGTTTAGTTGATTGAGGACTTATACCAAAAAAACTAAGAAATGCAAACCATTGATGGAACCAAAGGAATGGAATAAAGTTTGAGCTTCTACTTCTATAGGAACAAGTAAAGCTTAATTTTCTTACAGGAGAATGAAACTGAAGCATGAATATATTTGCTCATCTGCATGTGATAAACTGATAAAAAATGCAGTCAGAATGGAAATTTCAAACTTAATTATTGTAAAACCATAATAATAAAGGGAACATCGAAAGAGTTGCTCTCAATCACCTCAATTACTTTAAGAAAAATGATTGCATTGCCTTATAATGCTTCTACATTACTTCTTTTGGAGAAATACTATTAAGAGGGGCGCTATGAAGAATAAATTAATATACCTGTATACATAATCCAAGCAGAGGAGAGATCTCTTTCTTTAGATTGTCTCTTATCATTCCATATATTTTCTCGAGGAAGGCAGTAAGCTGTTGTTTAAACAATAAAGCTGGATATTTCGCCTCTACTTGACGTAAATCGTCCAGTCTACCAAGCACTCGGCTGTTGAGAAATGGGAGTCCAGCACTCTGAGGTGACCCTCGCAGCCCCTAAGTTACAAATATGTTTTGGATGCAAAAAAAGGTGAAAAAGCATAGAGGTAACTTTAAAAAAAAAAGCTTACAAAACAATTCTTTTTTTTTTCTTTTTGGTAACTGAAACATTACTGTCTCATACTTGGGACATTCTTCCGAAAAGGGAAGCTGAGGAAGATCTCCGCCGTTGTGGAGTCAAGCTGGCTGCTCCACTTGCTTTGAGTGTGTGTTGTAGCAGTGTCAACAACGTCGACGTATTACATAACCAGTATGCCAGCACATCATTATTGTCCGGAACCTTCAAAAACCAGTTCTCGCAGTTATGTGTGTGTAAAATTGATAAAAACGACTCATCTGACTTGGGTGTTTAGGCTTATATGGGGCAAAACACTGATAAGTCCCAAATCACATTTTTGGGTGTTTGGTTTGGCTTCCTTGGCAAATAAAGGGATTATTCATTACTTATTGGCTTATAAATTATTAGGGATATGTGTACTTCCTTAAACTTGGTAGTTTGACTAAGATAAACTTAAAATTATCCCCACCTAATGAAAATTATAGTACCTGTTTGACATTTAGTTATATTTGATAATCAGTGAGCTATAAGTTACCAGTTAAATTATCCAAGAAATGATAACAAGTTACAAGTAACTTATTTTAAGATAAGCCAAATGGGAACATATTTGAGATATGATTTACTACCTCTATGGATGAGGCTATTGTTTGAATGATGCGATCAAATACACTGGTTCTTTCAACCTCAAATGACCTCCAGTGAAGAAGGCATTTGTATATAACACACGCAGCAATTGGTTTGCCTCCAGAAAATCCTATATCTTGAGAAATGCACTTGATCAGCATATCCTGTTTCTCCTGTACAAAATTAGGAGATAGCAGAAAACAATGTTAAATAGTAAACAAAAGCTTGCATTTAAAACAGTAAAAAAGTTAACATAGTAGCAATTGTATAATATGATATATGGATGCCAATTATTTAACAGTTACCTGCTGCTTTTCATTGAGAGATTTCTGTGGTGTTTCCTCCAATTCAGGTTCACGAGAAGATTTAGCAGGAGTTATCTCATGTGGATTCTAAACAGATTATAAGAATACAAAATTCATTAAACTGTAATGTATTTTCCACGAGGCAGTGTAATAACGAATTCTTACTAGTGAAAGCTTTGTTTCTCCATTAGAAACACTCCCATTCTGGTGATTTCTCTGCAATGCAATCAGTAAACGCTTAGAAGCAATTTTATTGGTCGAGAAGGCTGTATCTTTACTTAACAGTCTTTGTTACCTGAATAATTGTTGTTCTTGGCCTTGAAGAAATTGATTTTCCAGTAGGTGACATCGCCAGTGCTTGTTGACGGAGTACCTGATTCTCTGACTCGGAATTCGAAAGTTTCTCTTCAAGCCTGAGAGAGAGTTTGAGATTTTAACAAGTTCCCACAGTAGAAAAAAAGATCTCTTAATGAGGAACATGGTGGAACTACTATTTTTATTACTTCATTTGATATTTACGAAAATCTAAAAGTTCAGGTGTAGCCTAGTGGTAGAGGCATGCCCTTAGTGCAGAAAAGTTAAGAGTTGAATCCTCGTCATAAAAAATGTGGATCTGTTGGCATTGTGCGCGCACGTGTGTGGGAGAGTGAGAGAGGGAAAGAGAGATGCTACGAAATGTGAGTGGCGACCACCAGCCCTTATTGAAGAAGGGTGGAGAAAGATGTTTATGTATATATTTTTTGTTGGGGTATCCCACATCGTTTGTGGGAGAGGCAGATTGTAGATTAATAAGCGTCCAGTTAACTTTATTAATATGAGGATTTTTGGGAGATACCCGAAAACATATCCGTGGCCACTGGTTTTTCAATATTTTGGGAAAGTACTACGTGCTAGTAGTGATAGTAATCAGAAGAATCAGTATTAATATAGAACTGCATCCAGACGAACCTCTGTACAGAATTTTGAAGCTGGTCTATTTTTCGATCCGCGTCTTCAAGTTTTTGAACCAGCTCAGCATTCTGAACTTCAGCGTTTGTTCTAGCCTTCCTAATCTCTTCTGCAGATACTCGTTCTGAAAGTAGTAAAACCTGTACAAAATTTGTATTTAGCTAATGGACCCAGAAGTCTGTTTTCGTCTTATTTAGTAATTTCATTTTTAAGTTTTAACTGGCAAGTACTTTGCAACAATTACTGATTGTTAAGCAAAACAATTACATACAGTAGCCAAAGTAATTCAAACACCAAATGAACCTATACTAAGCCAACGAGTAGAAGCTAGGCGTACATTCTAGCTCAATCCATAATTATTAACAGATAACAAGTGTAATTGTGTAAAGATGATAGACGAATGTGCAGTGATAAAGTCTTATGCTGGGTTATAGGAAACCAAGTACCATTTGTGGTTTCGAGTTTTCACAGATCCGACATGTGCAAATCCTGTCGTTTTGGTCCACCATTTTGTAGACTTGGAATATCATTAAGTATGGGGTGCATGTTCAAGTTATCAAACACAAATAATTTCTTCTCATTCATCGCAAGATTCAGGAATATATTACTGCAAAAACATGGCCTAAAAGCATAAAGGTTGGGAAAATTTGTGAATGTTTTGCTTCTAGAGTCATCTTCAGCAGATCTGAACCTATGACTAGCTTAAATGCTAGATCTCTACCACAAAGGGCACCTATAATCCCCAGTGAATCAGCAAAAATTCCTAGACTATCAATTCCTGGGCAGGAGATTGCAAAGCGGTCTCATAAGAGGAAGGAAAACACAAAACACATTCACTATATAGCTACCACATCCATCAAATAGCAAAAAAAATACCAAAAAGTTCTTGGATTACTCCAGAGTATCTCTTTTTATAAATAATATAATGCAGGATTAATCAGCAACGTATATTATAAATTTTTATGAACTAGGCAATCCAAGTACTAAGTTGGAGTACTTACCTTTAAACTCTCCACCTCAATGGTTAGTGCATCAACTTTTTCTGTGTCCTGAACAATAACAGGCGTCTCCTTAATGACCGGAAGAGCTTCTTCAATAGCTTTCCGCGCTGCCTCCTGGTCTTGAATTGCTTTAGACTTTGCTTCTTCCATCTGTATTTGTGCTGCACGTAAAGCTTCCTGTAACTTCGTAATTTCTTGTGCTTTTGTCTCTTCCATCTCAGTCTGCACACAACAATTGGATATATGGTGCTCAAGTACATCACACCCACACTTAAAAAGTGCAAAACACATTTAACTGTGAAAAATGAATTACCCTTAAACGTTTCTCCAGCTGCAATCGCCATGTAAGTTCCTCCACACGCTTTTCTAGCTTATCTTTTGCTTCTTTAAGTGCTCCTGTTTCTCTTGCAGCCTAAATAATTATACATGTGTACTAACTCATAAATTATTCCTGTAAGTAGTGTCTATATTCATAAATTTTGACTTTTGATTAAAAGAAAAGGATATGCAGAAACAAGACGCAACCATTTTGAGTGATCGCAGTTCTTTCCTAGCAACCCTTTGCCTCCAGCCACACTGAGTGACAATGGCAGCCTTCTGAAGACTTTTGTAGTAAGAGTATGCTCTGTGATAACGATAATAAGACTGCATGCAACCAGAAAGTTGTTAATGGATCTATCATTTCCTTTTGGCACTACGTAAAGCAAGAAGCTACTGGATACAACACGGCTTTAGAACCTGTATAGCAATCGCAGCTTTGGTTTGCTTTCTGTATCTGAATTCATCACGAGCTTTCATTGCTCTTAAGCCTGCCTGCAACGCAATTGCAGCCTTCTGAACTGCTACGTAGGATGTCCTGGATACATGACTTCGGAAATTCTTCTGGATTTTTAGAGCTGCTGCTTCTCGTCGCAATTGCTCATATAGTTTGCAAGCCGATAAACCTAACAAGAGAGGCATAGGAAAACATAGAGGATATCTGAGATTTCTAGATTTAGCATCAAGCAAGAATAAATATTATTACCCGTTGGCAACATAACTAATTTCAATTGGTTTTGTTCTCAGTTTATTTCTGTGACCATCCTAACATATCTGATGGTTTGTGGGTTATTTATATGTTCATTTTAGTTTATATATATGCATGTGGCCATCATTACAGAAATGACATTTGGGCACTGTAGGCTTGATATGCATTCTTAAGGCCTCTTACTCAATGTCTCTAAATATTATAATTTGATATTCCCTAAAATATTTTATGAGAAAGGAACTCTCTTTACATGCAGTTTGATATAAAAGGAACTACATCTGATACCTCGCCAACACGACTGCAACTGAACAGCAGCTTTGCGTAATGATATGAATTCCTTCCAGGCAATGTAAGTCCGAATTTGCCTTTGAATGATTTTAGCTGCATTTCCGAGAACCTCTGTTCTTCTAGCATCCAGCTCAGCCATCTGACCAGCTCGAAGGAACACTTTTGTCTTACCTATCTGTCAAGTAGAATATCCAGAACAATTTATTATTCCAAATTTCTTTGAAGCGCCATAAAATTCTCCAAAAAACATAATTCAATAGTAAAGCAGGAAGAATTAAGCATCTGTGCTGCTGTGCATGCAGTAGAAGGTTGACATAAAGAAGCACTAATACAAGCACTTGCAACAATTTCACTAAACTATGAAAACTGCTGTAAATTTTAAGAAATATACAGCTCGTAATTATTATTGCACAATCATTAATGATATATGGTAACCAAACGTCCAAACCTGATAGCCTTTCAACCCCATTTTGTCCAAAATCATCTTGCATGCAACTTTATCATCGTAGCTACACAAGAAGTTTCCATTAGATATGATCTTGAAGGAGAAGACAATTGAACAAAAGGGCCATTATAAGATGTATAAACGACAAAATGCATATATAATAACTCATATGCATTTGTAATCATCTCTTTTCTAATAAACTAAAGTGAAAAAGGACTGACTTTCCCTCCAGAACTTCTGGAGCAAGAAGACCAAAGCGAAGAAGAAATTCGTAAAAAGTTCTTCTAGTAGGATAACCAGCACAACTAATTCTAATGGCCTCCAGCACTCCCTGCAAAGAAGTATAAATTTCATGTTTACCAGTTTGCATGTCCATAGTTGTCCAAGTACTGAAACACATGTAAAGATAAGGTTTTCCAGGTTATACTTACACCACAACGCAATTGTTGGATAACATTGATGTTCTCAAAGATAGCAGGCTTGAGTACATTGTTAGGCTTCACACATCTGATGTAATGAGGCTCTGTTGTACTCAAGGTTTCCATCAAAGACTGCAACTGAAGCTGCATTCAGGAAAACATTCATCTTGGTAGTCAGAATAGTCAATAGTCCCAGTATCCAAAGCTATGAGTTAATGATGGCAGACAGAAATTTAACTAAATGACAACGATAACTCGATAAGACTAGGGATTGAATATACTCCTACCTATGCTAGTGTTCAAATACAATCCTCCCCCAACCATATAAAAAGAAAACAGTTCTTAGTGGAATCAAAATGCAGGACACTAAAATGTCCCAGACTAGGAGCTACAATCCAGTTCCACCTCAATACTAGGGATGGAAACAGGTATGTTAGGTCAAGCTTAACACAATCTATATAACATCCAGAACTTTAGAATCTCAATCATGCACATCACACTACTGTGAAAACTTGGTAGTAGTACAATCTTTTACAAGACTACAATTAGCTGAGTAGCCTCTCCTACTTTTAATATGAAATAGGTACCCCAAGATACATCTCAACCAAATTGCTTATAGTCAATCTTTCTTGGTGTACAGACTTATTTGTTAGTAGCAGCTAGAATTGGATTTGTAGCTGACCCGCCATGAAGTTGGAAGTTCAAATTAGAATAATTTAATCTAGTTGGCATCAGATACTTTGAAAGCTTACAATCCTGAACCAACTATATCTTCTTGAAAGCTTACAATCCTGAACCAACTATATCTTCTGTGTAACAGGCCTATTATTTATAATTCTTCACTTCTCACTGATTTTGCATATATCAGTTTCATCTTGCTTACTGTACTTTGCGCTAGATACAAACTTAAAGTAGAATGAATGTGAATGAAAGCACATATATCTGTGATTATCTAAAAGAGGAGTAAATCCAAAACTGTATAGTCAGAATGAACAATTAAAAAAATTGTCCATAGTTTACTTTATGAGTTGATGTGAGTGATGTTCTTGCAAATACAAGGGTAGAAAAAGGGCAACTTGACCGTGACTGATGTTTTTGAAAATATAAATGCATGCTAAGAGAGAGGAGGCGCAGGGAATTATGAGATGAGAGATAAAACCTAATTGATGAGGATAAGAGTTTTCGAGGCCCACAATGAACTCATACTCAAAAAGTTAATCTATTTTTTTTGATACACCGGTAACCAGTTTCCAACAAATATGTGTCCGTCCATCAATACGAGAGTAGAATGTAGGCCAATATTACCTTGAAACGAGACCCAATTGAAGAGAATTTGGAAGACTTTGACGATTCTACTGGAAGTGGTGGAAATAAACCAGCAACAAACAAGCATTTAGAGGCAGTTAAAAGATCTTGATGTTCTGCAACCACATAATCTTTATTTTTGTCTAGAAATAGATCAGCTAAATAATTCACCTGGAGAAAGCAGGCATATTTGAGCAGAACATCAGTAAAACATTAAAAGTAATGCACATAATCATATAGATCTGAAGTGTTTACCTCCCCAGCATAGTGGCATATGGTAAAACTAGTACGGGACAGCTTAGGTTTGATGAAGCGCTTATTTTTTGGAAATGTCTGGTACAATTTCTGAGAAAAGGTTTCATGAGTAGACTTGGGAAACATGCTGCATCATATAAAAAACATATACAGCCTGATCAATTTAGAAGAAAAACCAATATTCACACACAAAAAATCCATAATTCTGTATGTGGATATTCATGACACAGTGACGACTGACAAGTTCAGCAAAAGAAAATAATGCTTACCAGGCTTCATCTAGAAGTGCAATTATTCCTCCAGGTTTCTGCAGGTAATCCAAACTTTTCAGTTCAAACCGATTAATTCTATGAGTATATGAAATTTCAGCTTCTTCCGTTTCACTTAAAAGTATACTAATGCAGTAATTAAAAAGTACATCAAATCATCAGGATATAGCACCAGACATTTCAGCATCACAAGTCAAACTTTGAATACAATTTACAGCATACAATTGGAATGACCAGATTATACAAATTACAAAAGTTATAATATAACTGCTGTATACCTTCTCAATTAGATCCAAGACATCTTGGTTATCAACAAATTCAATGTAGCTCCAATCTATTTCTTCCTTTGTGTACTCTTCTTGTTCCATCTTAAATACATGCTGCAGGTATAAGATCCAACAAAACAAAAATTGGGAATCAATGGCAGTCACAAACAAATGACCAAGTACCCTTAAGCAAAAGTTAAGCAAAAGAAAACTAACCTGATTAAAATGTTGCTGCAGCTTTTCATTAGTAAAGTTGATACAAAACTGCTCAAAACTATATAATCCAAGGTTGAAGGACTTGTTAATAGACTAAATCAATGTGCAAGTCGTTTTTATGAAAATGAAGCTGCCAAATTGTTACCTGTTCTGCTTAAAACTTTCAAAGCCATAAATATCAAGAACTCCAATCAACGACTTTGAGTTTGGGTCCTGCCCAATGGAACGGTTTATTTTTTCTACAATCCTGGAAGCAGTAGAAGATGCAAGTTTTATCACTAAACTAACAGTATTCATGTAACTATACATCCAGAGTGTTTGGATCCATAATACACAATGCCGAATATCGTACCAATCGAACAGGCGAGAATACACAGTTTTAGCCAAAGCATCCCTGCTACCCAATGCAGATTCAGGATCGAGAGTCCTTGTAATAATTTCCTCAGGTGTTACCATTACACGCTGAATCAATGCATCTTCCAAGCTCTTGGCATCACACCTATTGTGTATCATTAAAATTTTGAAAATTAAGTAGCCAGGTAGACATAACAGATACAAGATACACTATAGAAAAGCTTCCGAAGATCAGAGACTCGAGCAGATGGCCTTACATAAGCAGTTCTGCTGTCACATTAAGATGAAACCTTGACTTCTCGTCCTTGAGAACTGAGGAGTCAATTTCCTCTCCCTTAGCAAATTCAACATTACCAAGATGAAGAACTGCAGCAACAACCCTAAATATGGCCTCCTGTAGAGATTCAATTGATGTTATAGATCCTACGGGAAACATAGCACCTACAATAAAAACTTTAAGGGCGAACCTGTTCTTCCTCACTGATTCCAACTATATCCATAGCCCTTCTCGTTGCAAGATATTCATGAGCATCATTTACTCCATCAAGATCATAATAATCCGACTGATTCAAGTAGTGGTATGACCGAGGGTTTTCCAATTTATACTTCTCTCTGTCCTGCAAATTCAAGGGAAACTCGTCAAATAGTTGCCAAATACGTCATTCAATAAAATGCCTAAAGAAAAGGCTTCATAACAAACACACAAATTGGGAAAAATAGAAAAACATACCTCAGGGGGCGCAGCACAAAGAAGGTAGAAGCAGTGATAATTTCTTTCGGGATTTGAAATCTGGCAAACCCGAGACCGTTCAAGCAAGTAAGTCCGTATAGCTGCCCCAGATATCCTCCCACTCTTATCAAATTGTATCTCGACAAACTTACCAAAACGACTATTTGAAGTTTAAAAGGTACAAACAAAAAAGTCAGAATTTAAAATAATATTTGAAATTTATCAAGAACCACTGCAATATGACCAGACAAGTATAATGAAAACAATTACTGAAGTGATGTGTTAGTATTATTAGTACATATTCTAGAGTATTAAACCATAATCTTAAAAATGTCATGACTAAGAATTTTTTTTATCTAGGGGACTACTAGAAATTAAATGGAGTACCATGATTAACGGACGAGTGATGTACTTTTCAAATGTTTAGAACCTTTAAACCTACATAAAAACTTTCCTTTGCAAATTCTGAATAACATTTTAGGAAAAAATATCTGATCGTAATTATTTCATGGAAGAGAATTCTTCATTTTTATTAAAAAATGGTACCCTTATCTATCAAGAGAGATTACTATCAATATAAACATCATGTCTTTTTAGGCAAATTGACAAGTACTTCAATCTGAGAGGAAGTTGCAGCTGTTATGTTCAATTCGATTTTTTTGCTCTAAGATTAAATTTTATAAACAGCTGCAATTCATTAATTAACAGTTCAGCTTGGGATGGAGTTGTAATAGATTTTTTAGAGTATTCACGCTACTATTCTAATATTGTGGTTATTGCATGATTGGCACTATGAAAATAAAATGTCGCCATTCAAGGAATTAATTTGCTTCTTAATAACAGCAATTTAGGTTTGTATAACGAATCTCATGCATATATTGTGAGTCACATGATAAAGGCACTTCATTCTCGTTTTTTTATCCCCGATATATAATACTTGGACAATGCACACCTGGAGTTGTTATTTCTGACGGTTTTTGCATTGCCAAATGCTTCAAGTACTGGGTTTGACTGGATTTAATAAAAAATACCATGTTAGACTTCAACTCCTTCGGTTTGTGAGAAAATAACAAATTACATTCAGATATGTAGATGCAACATTATTCTTACTTCAAGAACTTGTTGTTCAACTGTTCGTCCTTCCACCCCAGACCGGCCACCTAGATGTGCAAGATATCTCATGAGCATCTTCGTTGTTTCAGTCTTACCTGCACCACTTTCTCCACTAACTAGAATCGAGTTGCTCTTTCCCTCATTGATCATTGCTCTATTACAAACAGAAAGTATATAATTGAAAAGTACAGACAGAATAGCACATATAATTGACAAATTAAGTGAGCGTGTCCATTTATGTTACCTATATGCAACATCTGCAACTGCAAAAACATGTGGACTTAACTCTCCGAATGCAGCTCCCTTGTATTGGTCCATCATGTGAGTATCATATAGATGAGGCAATCTTTGAAATGGGTTTATTGCGATCAAGATATTTCCTGTATATGTCTGTGAGAATTCAATAAAAAATCAAGTCATGAGCTTTTTCAACCTATGTCAGTTTTATACATCAGGAGAAATCATCTAGTCTCACATAAATTTCATTAAGTTCGTATCTGGCAGCCAAATTCTGCAGAACGCCTGGTTCATGCAAATACGAAAGCTTTGTCATGTCATCTACACCTCCAGGAGGTGCTTCAGTGTCTTTAGGAAAGACTTTTGAAAACTTCGTGACAACCTGCAATCAGCTTCTAGTCTTTAGTTTTTAATATAACAATCATTAACTGAACAACGTCGTACAAAATGTATATGATGAGGTGAATCAATAGCAAATTATCTTTTCAGCCTTGACATACTTTTACACTTTTCATTCATATGACCAATATGGTTATCACGGCGCCAAATCGAGTCTTGACGCCCGAGTACCTTCGAGAAGACTAGTCGTAAAAAATAGTCAAGTAGTTCATATACATATATTTACTAGATTTAATATATAATATAGCTAAACACATCAATTTCACAGTTTAAATCAAAAGTAATTGAATACTAAGTTCAAATTAAGCTTAATTACTGCATAATAACATATAAAATGAAATATCACACATGTCTAAGCAAAAAAAACCTAAGTGATGATGTAAATCAAGCAAAATAATCCATCTCAATATTATGTTCATCTCTACCCCTTTCTTGTGTATTTTCATTGGTCGAATCGGTCAATTGTACGCCATATTCATGGTTATCACGACAACAAATCGGGTGTCAAAAAGATTCGACGTCCGAGTACACTAGTCATTGACTAATCGTCTTCGTGATAACAATGATCCGTATGCTACTTTCATCCTCGAAAGGGTATCTTACCTTTAATAAACCTTGTCCAATAAAAGACTCATAAAAAAGTTCACACAAGTAAATGTAAACGCCTAAGTTGAAAAGATAAAATATCATAAGTTGGTTTCCTCACTTTGTGTGCAAAAAAGCCTCCTAAAAAATAGGAGGGCATACATTTTTTAGAGTGAATATAAAATGGCATAGATGTTTTCATGTTCGTATGTACTACTACGTAGGAGAAGATAAAGTATTTTCAGATAAAAAGTTAGCTGATAAATGTTATAGTGTTTCATGTACTAAATAGTTCTGTGACAGTTTCATTACGAATAATCTTTTTAAATCAGATTCTCGACCAAGTATATCTTCAAAAGAATTATGATTTACTTCTCAAGTTGAATTTTACACAATTCTGAGAATGGATCGATGGATTGTAATAAAGGTTTAATGAATAAGAAAGTAAAGCATTTTCACATTTTTCCCCTTACTTTATGATGATTTTTTATTACATGGACTAAGATTTTAAGTGTATTTTAAGTGTCTGTGTGATATGGGCTAGTAAAGTTTGTAGTACTCACTGTTTTCCCATGTGAAGTACGCACATGAACCTCTTGGCCATTTATTTTAATTACTTCTCCATCTAACCATGCTAACTTTGGATCATCAACCCACACGTGGGAACCAACAATAATGTTAACTGGTGCAGCCTGCAAATTATTATAGCGTTAGACATGGAAAAAGATAGAATTGAAGTGAAAACACTTAATCAGTATATACTCTATATAAAGAAATAAACCAACACTGGTAATTTCAACGAGCTCTTCATGTTCTACATTAAACACATTAAATCCACTTGAACTCTAAAATGAAATAGCTGCTAGTAGAAAATTAACAGACTGCACTTGATTAATTTAAACATCTACATTGTTTCTAAATTTCAGAGAGATGAACTGATAGTTATATATAAGCAAAAAATTGTAGCATTACAAAAGTCATGTGAAATGTAATTAACCATGATTTGAAGTTTCTGTAACAGAAGAGATATTGAATGGCCATGTCCTGATGTTGCATTGGGTACTGGAATCAGCAATATGCATCATCACTTTAAAAAAATTTCGAGAGATGTTCAGGAACTGAATATATTATATAATAGGTTTTAGTATATAATAAGTCATGTGATACGCATTTTTACACCTCCAATATTTTTTTGATGTCACATGATATATTTTACTCTGGAATTCATTTTTTATTAATAAAAAGTCCTACCTAGTGCACAAGGCTTCCCCATAAGCGGGTCTAATAAAGGCCCGGATGTACCCTTTCCTTTCAAAGAGGCTGTCTATGACTATTGACTAGACACATGACAATCATGCAAAGCACGGCCATCTATATATATATTTCATATACAAATTCTATATAATATAGACAAATTCGTTATGTGTTATGCCATTATTTTATTATAACACTATCAATTATCTGGATGAATTCCTGTAAATGGAGAAATGAGTCCAACTTGAATACTTTGAGGCTATATTTGTCGTTGCAACAATATATGATAAAATAAGGCACTATAAAAGTAATATAAACTATCACAACACCAGTAAACTAATAGAACTTACTTGTGTAAATATAGGTACAATGAACTACTAATTTCATAAATCATTATACAAAGAATGGCCATCTTTTATCAGAAGGGAGTGCAATCATTAACATATATTCATACAAAACTAGTAGCATTTATGAATATAGATTATTCCTTTGCATCTTGCATTAATGGTTTTTGAAATACCTGCCATCTTAAAGTTATATCTTACCTTTAAGGTTATGTATATAGAACAAATTCGGATATTCTGTTTCACGCACATGTGAATATCGCACAACCTACTAGTTTTGTTTTGTTTTAATCAAATGTAGTTACTCTACAAAACAGTTGGGAAGAAGTTACAAGCTAAGAATCTCACTGAAAAGTAAGTATGACGCATTCTGTTAACAGAGACACAGCGACATTGTACTGGGTTCTTTGTCTTGAGTTTCTATATTTTCTTTATATTATGCCTTGATAAATCACCTAATCCGAATTTATATCTCGTAAATAGGTTGAAATACTGACAAACTAGTACCTTAAATGAAATACAAAAAACCCTCAGTCATGCTTGATATGATAGACACATATTAACATAACAGCAATCTTAGACTCATAGTAGTTTTTTTTGTCATTTTAAATTAAAGGTTTACGCCAAGATTTCTCATTCAACTCCATTTTGTAATTTTTTATAAAAGAACAAACACATTGGATTATCATTCAACATACATATATGTACAACTACAATGAATACTTCTCTGTCTTGTTCTTTTTCTCCAAGTCGTGATAATGTAAGATTATCTTCTTTAAAAATAGGTGAAAGTAAACAATAACATAATATTCCATAACAAGCACAGCTGATATACTTTTAACCTATAAGCTCTTTTTAAATTCAATAACACGCTTTCAGACATTGGTACATGTAAATATCATACAGAACGTACCATTCATTTCAGGAATAAAAATAGACAAATTAGAATGGAAGCAAAAACATAAAGAAATTGTTAGGCCAACAAACTGGAATACAATTTCATGTAAACAGTCTCGCTATTACACTTCTTATCTATTACACAAACCTAATCATCAGTAATCAGCTAGAAGCACTCCGTTTGTACGTATATACGAGACAGATAAGTCGTATCTTATCAGTCATCACTTAAACTAAATAGCAAGTCAACATTTCTTGACAATCAAAGTCTTCTTCAGTCAACATCATAGTATATTGATCACGGTCCAAAGATATGTATTTTAACAGGTAACCATACTCCCTATAAAATCTCTACATTGCTTTATAGTTTATACGCACTGGTCAGCTAAAAGTCACATAATCCAATTCCTCAATCCATAACTAAACCATTTCTCTTTCGTAACACGAATTCATAATAATCAGTTATCGACTTCTCTGTATCTAAAATTGCTTCTAATTCAAAAATTCTTCCTCTATTAAAGTCACAACAAGTCAAAAAATCAACCTACATATAAAAAGCTTAAATCACGCAATAAAATCTCATACTACAACAAACAAAAACGAAACTGAATATCAAAAAATCAAAAATCAAAAGTATCTAACAAAAAGACAGTAAAATTAATCAACGTCGCCAATAATTACAATACTTACCATTTGATGAGTTGAAATATCGATTTCCTCCTCTTCTTCAACTCATCAAACAAGGAGAGCGAGTTACAATAGATTATCTGAACTCAGTAAGTCAGATCGGACACAGAAACTTGACTCGGTGATGACGATGAATATATGCTGTTTCTGGTAAGGCCTTGTTGTTTCTCTCTCTAGAAAACAGTATGAGTTGTGAACTTGTACATAATAAACGTATGTATATATTTATCTATCTGTATGTATATACGGTGGTCAGCTGAGAATTTGTGGGGGAGCTGTAATAATCGGCTCTTTACACTAAACCCGACAATTAGTTTAAGACTAAATTGTCATTTGGACTCGAGGTAAATGTTTTTTTACCGCTGTAATAATAAAAGAACGGTAAATAGTTTTGAAATTCAAATAACTTTTCAGGAGTTACATACGGTATTAATTTCATCAGTTTCGAGAAGAGATTATTATATGATGCTTTTATATCAAGTTTGTACAATTACAATACTATACGGCAGTTTTAGACTTTGCTTGACGTATTGAAGTAGACTTGCTGTATTTTGTACAAAGGAATGGTTAAATTTTTAATTCTTTAGAGTTGGGATAAATAAATACTCAACATTATCCAACATGGATAAAGTTATTTATTTAGAGCATGTATATCTTATCGGATAAATTAGTAAAATGTGAATGTGATTCTATAATTTTTTTAAAAAAAATATTGAAAACAATTTTTTTTATGATATTTTATAATTTAAAATGTATTTGTAAGTAGAATTTTAGGAGATATATAGTAGAATATATGTTATGTAAATTCAGATATTATTAATTTTAAGTTACAATTTTTTATGATCAATTAAATTATTTCAGTAACAATAAAGTATAAATAAGGAAATCAATTAGTACATCTTTAAATTATATGATTTTTTGAGTTTAAATCCTTAAACTATTTTTTCGTAATTAAGTTCTTAAACTATATAAGTTTCAGGTTTTAAGTCTTTAAATGATTTGTTTTCCTAATTATATCCTTAAACTATATATATTTTTAGGTTTAGGTCCTTAAAAAAAATTCTTAATTCCATCCTTAAATTAATTTTTGTTTTAAAATTACATCTTTCTACCAATTTTTTAAAACAAATGTCAATAAAGGATGTAATTACAATTAGAAAAATAAATTATTTAAGGACTTAAACCCAAAATATTATATAGTTTAAGGACTTAATTACGAAAAAAAATAATTTAAAAAATCATATATTTTAAGGATGTCCTAATTGATCTTCCAAATTTTAATTGAATTTTACAAAATTATAATCAACATTTTTTTTTACAAATTCGGACTAAACTAATTTGTAACCATGCTGGTCCGTGATGATTGTGTAATGACAGTATCGAATTTAGATTCAAATAGATATTACAAAACCCACATACAATCGTACCTTGTTATTAAACTTGTATATTTATATTAGCAAAAAAATTGTGTAAACTATAATTATATTAACCAAATTTATTCATTAATTCCTCAGTATAACTGCATCTCTAATATATTCACATGCCTCTCCCATAAACCATTTTAACTAACCAAAATACATCCATCGTTTTCAACTGATTTTATCAACGGTTAACGTGGCCATTAAAAATTTGTTTAGTAGAGTCTGATATTTTGTTTTAGTCTCTTGAAAAATTGGGTTGTAGGAAATGGTTTGGGCTACAGAATGATTGTAAGGTTTTGAAAGCCCAATATCATTTGTATTGGCTTGCAAGCCAAATCTTTTGATAATTTATTCTTACTTCTTAAACATTTCGAAAACATTAGAAGCGTGCAAAATGATTTGGTAAAACATGGCCGCTTGGCTAGTAAATCAACATCCCATGATAAAAACTTCCAATTTTGTGTGGCCTTAAAAAATAGAATCTGATATGCACAAAGAATCACTTTACACAAAATTTACAAACTATGCACATTCATAATGTTTCGAATCACAATGCAAATAAATGTGAACATAGTCGTTTGATTTTATTTTCAAGTCACTGTCATATGACAGACTGTTGTGTGTACTAGTCATTCTTCAACATTATCTATAGTTTAATGTAGGCAGCCACCCCAGCATTATATATACGGTACAAGTCTATTTTTATATCTAGTCACCGGAAATTCTCTACTAACTCCGCCCGCCGGAAAATGATTTCCTCGCCGTTATTCCACCGCTATCCTTCCTCTCTCGTCTCCAAACAACCCCATCCCACACTTAGAATCCTCAACAATCACTCACCGCCGGCGGCGACTCCAACTCCGATGCACCGCCGGCGATCAAAAGACGATAACATTCGCGACGACGCTCGACTCATCTCGAAAACCCATAACTTTTCTGCCAAATACGTTCCATTTAACGCCGACCCATCTGACAAAGAATCGTATTCTCTGGATGAAATAATTTACCGGAGTAGCTCCGGAGGGCTTCTCGACGTTGAACATGACATGACCATGTTGAAACAATATAGCGGGGAGTATTGGAAGGCGTTGTTTGACTCGAGAGTTGGGAAAACTAGGTGGCCTTATGGGTCTGGTGTGTGGTCTAAGAAAGAATGGGTGTTGCCGGAGATTAATGATGATGATATTGTGAGTGCTTTTGAGGGGAATTCTAATTTGTTTTGGGCTGAGAGGTTTGGGAAGGAGTTTTTGGGGATGAATGATTTGTGGGTGAAGCATTGTGGAATTAGTCATACTGGGAGTTTTAAAGATTTGGGGATGACTGTTTTGGTTAGTCAGGTTAATCGGTTGCGTAAATTGAATAGGCCGGTTGTTGGTGTTGGTTGTGCTTCTACTGGGGATACTTCTGCTGCATTGTCAGCGTATTGTGCAGCTGCGGGGATTCCTGCTATTGTTTTCTTGCCTGCTGATAAGATTTCAATGGCACAGTTGGTTCAGCCTATTGCCAATGGGGCGTTTGTGCTTAGTCTTGATACGGATTTTGATGGCTTTATGAAGTTGATTAGGGAAGTTACAGCTGAGTTGCCAATTTATTTGGCGAATTCGTTGAATAGTTTGAGGCTTGAGGGGCAGAAGACGGCTGCGATAGAGATTTTGCAGCAGTTTGATTGGGAAGTTCCGGATTGGGTTATTGTTCCTGGTGGGAATTTAGGGAATATTTATGCGTTTTACAAGGGGTTTAAAATGTGTCAAGAGTTGGGGCTTGTTGGTAGTATTCCGAGGTTGGTATGTGCTCAAGCTGCGAATGCAAATCCGTTGTACTTGCATTATAAGTCAGGGTGGGATGAGTTTAAGGCCGTCAAGGCAAATCCAACTTTTGCTTCTGCGATACAGATTGGTGATCCTGTGTCGATTGACAGAGCTGTGTATGCTCTCAAGAATTGTAATGGGATTGTTGAGGAAGCAAGTGAGGAGGAGCTGATGGATTCAATGGCACAAGCTGATTCAACTGGAATGTTTATATGTCCTCATACAGGGGTTGCGATTACAGCTTTGAAGAAGCTGAGAGCTAAAGGGGTTATTCAGCCTACGGATAGAACTGTTGTGGTCAGTACAGCTCATGGGTTGAAATTTACTCGAGCAAAGATCGATTATCATTCAAATGACATCAAAGATATGGCATGCCGGTTTGCGAATCCTCCAGTGACGGTGAAAGCAGAGTTTGGGGCTGTGATGGATCTTTTGATGAAGCATCTGAATAAGGTTCCTAATTAGGAATAGGTGGTCTGCAGAGCTTGTCATGACTTGTTTACCGTTTACTTGAGTATAATTTCATTTTGCAGTTTTGATACATGTACATGAATAATAAGCATCCACTTTTGTAGTTTTGATATATGTATATGAATAACAAGCATCCACTTTTATGTTCATAGATGAACAAACTCTACAAGTGTTTTTGGCTTGGTCCGATGTTCATAAGCTGAAAAGTCGTACTGGTAAACTGAAAAATACACAAAAGGAAAAAGTAATTGCTGCCGCTGAATTCTTTAAACTGAAATGGAGTCACCTCTACACAAATGGTTCGAACATAATGTACTTATTATGCCGTTGGTTTGGAGGGAGCTAATGGGATTTTTTGGGTCACTCAAAAGATAGTAATTGAGCAATGAAGATATCGAATTAGTTGAACAGGGATATTTTAAACAATGTAAATGCAAGATTATGATGGGACAAAATCCATCCCCTTAAAAAGCAATTTTCAACATCAAATTTTACAACTGACATCAGGATATGCAGTAAACTCGTTTCCAGTTATGATCTATATTTTCTCAACTAGCAAACCTGCCTAACTTCATGAGTATTCATAAAGTGAGATGCTCTTGTCATCTGATACACTTGCAAGCTGAACAGTCCTAACACCAGTTCCTCCTGGTGGTCGAAACATCACTCCCCAAACTTGGTCTGTGTGGTTTGTCATAGACTGCACAGCTGCCCTCATCTTGGGATCCCATAGCTTCACAGTCTTGTCGCTCGAGCCTGTAGCAATTGCCGCTCCATCAGGACTAATATCCACACTCAACACCCAACTCGAGTGACCCGACATGGACACAAACAGGGTCTTTCCCTCCACATCGTACATGTTCACATGGCCATCGTCTGAGGCTGACACGAGCACTCTTGAATCAAGAGGAGAATACACAAGGGACCGGACAGGCATGCAATGGCCTTCAAGGTGGTGAAGAAATTTCGTGCGAGCAACATCGAAAACAGAAATGGTCCCATCCATTGACCCACAAGCCAACTGTCTTCCGTCAGGGCTCCATGCAACTGACAGAACAAACTTCTTGGTGCCGCTTCTTTCAGAATGTTTCACACCTTCAGGGCGGGGTATTGATAGTGTACCAACCAGTTTCCATTCAGCAGTGTCCCATAACTTGACTGATGCACTACCTCCTCCAGCAACTGCTAAAACAGTACCCTGTAACAGTGAAAGCAATTGTTTTGGTTGTATGAGGTTCAAGGTTTTTGAAGCACTATCTATCATGTCCAAGAATGTAAATGAACACCGTGTCGAAAATACTGTGTCAGTGCACACGATAACATTTTATGTCAATTTAGTCAAAATAGGAGATATGTCTGGGTAAAAGTTCTCTGTAACTCCCTTTGACCCACACTTCAACATCCAGAATAATATTTTTTAAAGAAAACAAGCCCAATAAACTATCAAGCCATCACACACAAGGAATAAGATCGTGCATCATAAATCATAAATAGCTTTGAAGCTAAACTACAGGCATAATTGTCGTGGAACAATTGTTTACAGCTATATGTTTATCATTTCTTGTACAAAATGTTGTGCACAGTGAAATCAAAGTATATAATGAAGTATTTCTTGTGTTCAACATTAGTTTATCCACACATTTGTATGCACTTGAGGAACGAGTTTACGATGGAAATTTATTGCACTAAGACATCAATTCAATTTATCAAATCGGATCAACAAAAAGAATGCAGTTTTGAGCAGTGTTATTTAAGGCGAGATGAGTTGATAAGGGGTGTTTACTAATTAATCGCAAGGCCAGAGCGAGGCGGTCACTTTATTAAAGGATAGTAATCAGAAATGAAAAATAATATATATATATATATATATATACACATGACAAAGAGAGAAGCTTAGCTGTCAGTCTGACTCGAGGAAGCATATATAGATTGTAGGGTTTACTTACCTCTACTTTTATCTTTCTACTTTATTTTTAGGGATAATCCATAAGTAATAATTAATGGTTGAGTTTTAAATTTAAAATTATGGGTCAAAGTTTGGCTGGATATATCATATGAATTCAAAATTTATTGAAATCAATAAATTATTTAGATTTTTTATCATTTTAAGGAATCACTCAATCCCGAGTCAGAGAGCAAATTGTCATTTAGTAAGTAGCGTAGGTTAAGAACTCAGAACTAGTAGTGATGCAAACAAGCACAAGAACGTGCTGATCCTGATATATAGTTTGGAAGAGTGACACGAACAGCTGATAGCCATTATACATGCATAAGCTTACTGTAAGTAGCAATAATCAACTAGTCCATAAAATTTCCAGAAATTAGGAGCCGGCATAAATGGACACCAAGAAATAAGACCCAATATAGTATTATTCATCGAGCATTGTTGACAGCAAAACAGAAGATCAATCAGTGTTATATTGATCCAGATGGGAGAACCTATTTTTTTACGGTGACCAAGTTATACCTTAATCAGCACGACCTTGTAGCACTTAAACAAGATGATTAAGGTAATATTTTCATAATTATGATCCATATAATACTCCGTAACATATATTGTTATAAAAAAATGTTTGGACATAAGAAAGGTACTAGGATCGCTAGCTAGCAAAGTATGTTTGGACATGTAACAAATGTTAATATGTTATAATAGGCACTAGCATCGCTAATATCATGATTCTTACATCAGAAAGAGAAGAAAGATTAGGTTGGGAAAAAATATCATGGAAATTTCTAAATACAAACGGTTAAAGATTTCAACTAATAATTGGCTAATTACTAGCTCATTAAGAAACGCAAAAGAGAAAGTTTATTTAGGTCCATTTTCCTCTCATCCCCTATACCTCTTTCATCCCCTTTTTCTCCCCTAAAAAACTCAGGAACACTACAAGTGTTAGTAAATTCTGCATACGAAATATTTTAAATCTTATTAAAAGCGAGAAGATCACACATATGTTCAACTTTCAATACACTCCACGCAAATCCACATAACTTGGGTGCAAAGCATATGCAGCAATAACTCATTATTAAACAATACAAAAGCAGGTGACTTCCTTTGATTTAAATTTGTCTACATTGATCCATTAGCGACACGAAGAAAGATCCCTTTTTCAGAATATTACCAGAGAACATACTAAAATAACAGAAATACACACACATACGTTCTTTACAAAAAAAAAAAGACACTAGATTATATTTGAATTAAATATATTTCATGTTTTGTATCATAAATATATATGTTATATGTTAATATACAATAAATGTTCATAATTAGATATATCATCACTATACATTAGTAATGGTCCCTCAATGTTGACAGTTCACCTCTATAACTTGGGGCCCAATAAGTAAATAATAATATAACTAAGACCCAACAGAAAACAATTGGGACCTGTACACACATATATCATAAACATAAGTTGAAAACCCCTTTTATACACTTGCCACCGACAAAAAGGTTATGTATCATTCTCTGTTCTCCCCCTTCTACTATCCAACAACGCTAGCGTCCTTCCCAAGTTTGTTGCAGTTTCTTCATCATACGTTATGAAATTAGCAAGTCGAGGTTATTTTTAACCTATTTTCTCTCAGATCGTGTCAGGGTTTTTTGGCGTCGTGGATCTGTACAAGTCAGGGACGACTTGTTTCAGCCCGACAAGTCAATGAGAACTAGTGTGCTGTGGTATTCAGCTCGTTCTGCTAAACTTACGGCAATAACTAGGGTTTCTCACGGTACAGTAAGTTAAGCAAGTATACACCTTTGCTTTACAGTCAAGAGAATGAACCCTTAAAGGAAAAGATCCACAGGAAAACAGAAAAATATTTATTTACCAAATAGCTAAAATATTAATATAGGAAAAGGAATATGTTTAACAGTGTGCCCAATTCCCAATTTCAAATTTCAAGAGAGAAAAAGGAAAGACATTTTTTAAAAATCATCTCTATGTCTTTGGTTTATACACATGTTTGTATTAAATATTTTTGAACAGCTTAACAGAAGTAAGAAAATCTCACCCATATTCAACTCTTCAAAGAACACGTAGCCTGAGTATACATTCCACCCAAGTTCAAATAATTTAGGCATATAGTATATGCAACAAGACCTACCAAGTAAACAATGCACAAACACGTAACTCTCTATATTTTAAGTTGAGCTACATTTAGTCCATTAACGACACCCAGAAGTGTGCAGCATATTCACATTCTCAGTCAGTAAGAACTCCTTGTTGACGATATCACCAAAGAATACAACAAAGACACATTCTTTATATAAATATGTGCATTCTACAGCAATAATATCAATGTGAATTAGTGATTCTTCACACATACATACATTTCAATTACAAAATTAATATAAAGGAACAAATAGAGCCAGAGTTTTAAAGCAAGAATAAAAACAATAAACAGAAACATAAGTATTAATGTATAGTGAATTAGTGTGGAAACCTGAGGATTGAACTGCAATTGCCAAACTTCAGAAGGGGAAGCTTCAAGAGTAGCAATAGTATTATTGGATTCGACATCGAAAACACGAACAAAGCTATCAATCGAAGCAGACGCCGCTATCTTTCCAGAGGGATGTGCAGCCACCGAAACGACGCCTAGACAGTGACCGGTATTAGTACGAATGAGTGAGAGATCCTCCGGGTTCCACAGCTTCACTGTCTCGTCAAGCGACCCGGTGAGGATAAGAGCTGGGCTGTCATCCGTGGCGGGAACCCACGTAGTAGCCCACACCGAGTCGTCGTGGGCACCGTCTTGGGATCTGAGCCACGCGACCTTCATTGTTTTTTAGCTGAGGTGTTGGGGAAGTACGGTTCAAACCCTAGGTAAGGTAAGAGAGAGATGGTACTAGGAGCTAGGAAGCACTCAGCTTTTAAATACTGATATATACTATCCAACACCAAAATTTAAAATAATGCTGTCTCGTCAAATCTATTTGTTTACTGTGCATTATAGCTTCATAATATATTTAAAAAAAAAATTCCCTGATATTAAATTTTTATTTAGAGAAAAAAGAATTTGAAAATAAATCATGAAACTATAATTTATATGAATTTTAAAACGCGTGTCAGACCTCTTTTTCAAATGTAAACAAACCCTTTCTTTCAAATGTAAACAAATGGATAAGACTCAGGGAACAGTAATTTCTTTTTCTCCAAAAACCTGTATTTGATGTCTTGTCGATACATTTTTTATATCCGTAATTTTTTTAGTAAATAGCTAAAATTTTAAATTATTTTTTCAAAATGCGAAGTAATTCTATATTCATAAAAAATTATTTGAAAACTTTTTGTTATAAAAAATACAGAAGTGACTTTATTTTACGGGAAATTCTAATTAAATATTACTCGTTATAAAAAATTTGCATATTGTAGTAATTCCATATATAATATTAAAATTGATTGTTTTTTACTTTTTATGACTCGAATTTTTATGATTTTACCTCACCTTTCTCAATCAAATTATTTTTATAATACAGAGTTAAAAATTCGAAGGCAATAAAAATTTTATAGATATATTAGACATGACATATTTATAAAAGGAACTTATTCTAAATATTGTTAAAATATAATATAAGATCTATTCGGGGTTACCCTCTATCATTTTAAATTTTTTTGGTCATATAACACCTTAAGTTTTTATGTAAAAGTATAATATAACATGCATTTGAGGGCTTTATCTAACACCTTGAGATTTTAGATGAGCTGGTTACGTATCAGAGTGAGGTTGTCGAGGGTCTGACTCTCTGTCACCCCCAATATTCTCTCAATTAATAATGAACACAAAGACAAAACTATACCCCAAAGATGGGTGCCCGTTATCTATTGTTCAACACAAAAATGAGATTTCCTTTGGAGTCTTACTCAACAAGAATATTATATAGGATCGGTCGGTTCAGTTTAAATAAAAATTGAAAAATGAAATTTCAATAAACCGAACCGAAATACTTCGGCTGGTTTGGTTCGATTTTTAAAAATCTAAATTTTAAAAAATATTTTTTTTTCATTTCAATATTAATTTTTATTATTGAATTTATTAAAATAGGTAACAATTAAAATAAAATAAAAATCATCAATCTGAATATTTAAATTTAATTTGAATGAATTATGTCATAGATATATATAAAATATTAATAAATATATAAAATATTAATAAATAATATATCTATTTCGATCAGTTCGGTTTGAACCAATTTTTTTGGTTGAAAACCGAACTAAACAAAAAATTATTTCGGTTTAAATTGAACAAATCGAATCGATCGAATTTCTAAAAAAATGAAATCGAATCGAAATTCAACTCGATTTCGATTCGATTTTACTCACCCCTAATCTTATATTATATTTTAGCAAATATATATAAGATAAACATTTTTAATATATGACTAGCTTATATCCAATGCGATGCAAAAATGATTTTTTTTAGTTTTTTAATACATTTATTTTAATAGTTTTTAGTGATTTGAATTTTTTTTTGTATAATAACAATTTAAATTTTATTTAATATTATATGTATATAATTTTATATAGTTTATTTGTATTTATATTTTAATAGGATAATTTTTGTTTGTTTTGTATAGAGATGTATTTTAGTTAGGAGATTAATATGAGATATTTTAGTTAAAAGATTAATATGAGATGGTATTTTAGTTAGGAAATTGATATTTTAAAATTAGGCCCAATAATTAATCAACTATCCGGCTCAAATATCGACCGACTATCAAATTTTCAATGCTATCATAAACTTTAATGATATATTAAATAAAAATTATAGGATAAACTTTAATGATATATTAAATAAAAATTATAAGATAAGTAGGATTCGTAAAATAAAAAATATATAATATAATTTAAATATAACATAATATCATCCTATCCGTGATGAGTTATACAAAAAGAGAACTATCGGGTTGGAGTTTTTTGTATGATTATATATTTTTTTAAAATTAGATTTTATTAAAATTTAATGGTTAAGATTATTTTTATGGTTCACCTAAAATTGAACGGTCAAAATCTTTTTGTTAATTACCGAACCGACCAAAAATTTTAATCTTTCGCTTATAATAATATAGTAAGTATAGATTTGTAAATCATTAGATCGGCTCATGGACGGACTAGACATCTGAGATTAAAAGAAATAAAAACGATTCTCGGAAATTTATCGCCACTCAACTCATATACGGAACAGCGACTTGTATACAAGTCTTGGTAATTTAGGCTGCATGCTCGATTTTACAAACATGAAAAGTTTTGTTCTTTCGGGCAACAAAGCTAGGTTTTGTGATAAATCCTTGAAATCTTGGAACCCCGTTAACAGAGATAAAGAAAGCTCACTAAAATTTTTAGGTTTAAAATTGTTGATGGGAGTGATTCTACCTCTAAGATCACGTGGTGATGAAATAAAAGACCTGATTTCGGGATTGATAAGTATGGGAAGAAGTAGTCTTACTTGAAGAATAAATAATTTAATTTTGAATATCTTCTTGAACATCCGAGATTTAATTTTCAAGGGAAGTATGGGACGAGTCATGCCAAATTACCGAGATCTGTCCATAATAAATTATTAAATATGTCCCATCTATAGAAGTTTCTTTTTTAATTTCAGCCGTTCACGAACTCATCGAACGATCTATAAACTATATGCCGGAAAATGAGCAGCTCACATCTCTCTCTCTCTATATACCGAGTACAGAATACCAACTAGGCATGTGTCTCACATATATTAGGATATTGCTGATATTAAAATATTTTATAAGGATATGATATGTTTTTATTATTAAGATATCTTATAATTGTTGACCAAGTTTTGTAATATATATATATATTGAGTTATTATTAATGAGAAAGATGGGATATTGAAAATTTTATCATGGTATCAGAGCCTAGGTTAAGTGTGAAAAAAATATATTTTATAAAAGTTTGTGGGTGTGAGATTTACGAGAGTTCGTGGGTGCGAGAAACAAAAATCCTTCAAGAGTTTGGAGGATGTGAAAAAAAAGAGATATTTTCAAGAGTTCGTGAATATGAGAAGGGTCTACAAGAGTTAGTTTGTGGGTTTATTAAAAAAAAGAATCTGCGAGAGGTTGTGGATGTGGGGAAAAAAATCTTGTGAGAGTTCGTAGTTATGTCGATAAATAAGGAGATAATATGAATGATTTAATTGCAGACGAAAATAGTGAAGAAGACAACAAAGAAGATAATGAAGATGATGAAATTCTAAGAATTAAATTTTTTTCATGCAAGTTGAGCATTCAAAATATTCATACTCCAACTTGAGGTAGGGTGTTAAGATATATATTAGGATAGATGGATGATGTTAAAAGATATATTAGGATATTGCTGAAATTAAAATATTTTATAAGAATATGATATATTACATTATTAAAAGATATTATACTTGTTGACTAAATTTTGTAATTTATATATATTAAATTATTATGAATGAGAAAGATGGGGAATTGAGAATTTTATCAGCTATGTGAGGAAAAATTTACAGAAAGAAAATCAGGAATTAAATTTATCCGATTTCCACTCCCCTCTGAGTCTAGCAATAAACTTGTCCGCCTTGATATTCACATCCGGACTCGACAACAAAACCGAGCCGCTCAACTGATTTCCCTCCCATTCATCCTGAGAAACAAAAGAAAGTATGAAAGATAGGACAAGTAATATAAGTAGTGGTATTAGTATGACCAAAGCAATCGAATTAATGAAGATCGGAGAAGCCTGTGGACTTTGACGGAGCTTGGTGGCAGAGACGGGCAGCTGAAGCCATAAGGGTGGTGAGTCTCTTCTATCTTGCACCTCCATTATATCACTTGATGCTTAATTAATAGAGAGGAACACTAAAGAGTGTGAGTGTTTGCATACTTGCAACTCCCAAGTTTGGCCTATATATTCAAGACATTTGCATGATAAGTGAACTGAAACGCTGAAACATCAATAATACATAATTACACACTCCCTTCTTCCCAAACTTAATATTAAAATTATTCCAACATAATGATTAAATTTGTTGCAAATTGAAATAAAGTCCTATATAACTTGGGGTAGGAAGAAATTGGTTAACAGTTGAAGATCTATAACTTTTATAATGGGAGTCTAGTGTGCATGTACGTGCAAAATTCTAGTATTTTATATAAGACTCTACTACACTTGTGAAAATATTTTAAAACTCTTATGTCCCTGCTTAAAACTCAAACAAAGAATTCCTTATCATCGAATCGAATAAAGGACTAGTGAACATGAAGTTAGTTCTTTGTATGATTGGGGCTTGGGTAATAATTGAAGAGTTGAATTCTATTTTATCAAAATACGAAAACACTTGCCTTTAAACAATGGCACCACCTTTGACTAAAGAGAAAAGAGAAAGACTTTCTTTTACTTTCTTTTGTTGCTCTTATATATATTTCCTAAATTTTGACTGTCTGGGAAGAACGGTCAGATGTTGCCTCGACCAAATATAACTTTTGCATTTCCGAATTTTTAGATCATTTTTTTATATTCAAACTTTCGATATCTTTTTATGCCCAACTTGTAGATATTTAATTTCACTTACATTCCGATCATTTTTTTATATTCAAACTTTCTTTATCTTTTTATGATTCTTTTTCGCTAAGTGGTAAAGAGTTTATTTTTTGTCATTCTCAGGTCCTGATTCGACTCTGACTCATTTCGAAAATAAACATTTAGATAATTTTTAATTGTTTTTTTTCTTTTAAGTAATAATCATAATATAACTGTTGTTGTTACGGCATGTGTATTTAACATTTGCAACGATTTGTTTTAATACGTTGTTTGTTGCTAAGTATCATGACAAATGAAAAAAGCTGTAAATATTCTTAGCCGCTAAGATAGTGGTGTAATTTTTCTAAAAAAAGAAAAGATAACAAGGTAACTGTGTAAGGGCATCTTCAGAAAACACATCATTTGTACTCACTTCTATCATTATGAGTTTATTTATGAACTCGCAGCAGAAAAATATATCTAATTTAATAAATATATTTTTATATAAACATAAATATATTTATTTATTTAATCTACATATTTACAAATTTTTATACAATATTATGTATATTTCATGAAAATGTAATATATTAATATAATAATATATCAATATATAATTATATTATATTATACTGATATTTTTATTTATTATACAAAGAAAACAAAAAACAAAAAACAAAAAATATATAATATAGTTTTCTCTTTTATAACAAAAGAAAATTTCAATTCAAACGAAAGCATAGTCACACATTACTAACATCACAAATATATATATATATATATATATATATATATATATATATATATATATATATATATATATATATATATATATATATATTGACAAATACTAACATCCATATTATAATGCACCCAAACAGGATTATACAATTATATACTATTATTTTTTTGTGAAAGTGTAGTGCATTGTAAATTAATTTCATCGTGAACATCCACTCATCAAAACCAAGTGCTCCATCAACTTTATCTATCTATTCAACACCAAACTTCATTCTATTTATTAATTAGATTTTAATATTAGCCAACCACTTATAAATAACTATTGCTTTCCTTGAGCACTTATATAAATAAACTTCATTGTGATATTAATAGCTAGATGCTAGAATGCTTTTTTTTATAAAAAGAATCTATACTATTCTATTATAACCGAAATATTAAAAGTTTTAGTGATCGGTATTCTACCGGTTAACCGTCAATAAATCATAAAAACAATCTTAACTATCCAATTTTAATAAAATTTAATTTTTAAAAGGATATATATCATACATACAACTCTATCTCGATAGTCCTCATTTTATACAACTCCTCACGGATAATATTATATTATATTTAAATTATATTCTATATTTTCTATTTTAAGAATCCTACTTATCTTATAATTTTTATTTAATATATCATTAAATTTTATGAATATTAATATATAAATATCATTCCTAGGTGAACATAGAAAAAATCCTAACCGTCCAATTTTAGGTGATTCACAGAAAAAGATCATAACTATCCAATTTTAAAAAAATCTTATTTTAAAAAAGATATATTATACATACAACTTTATCACCTTTTTTATACAACTGCTCACGAATAATATTATATCTAAATTATATTTTACATTTTCTATTTTAAGAATTCTATTCATTCTATAATTTTTATTTAATACTATATTATTATAAACAAATAAGAGAACTTTTTTTCAACTCAATTTAATCACCATTCAGTCTCTTTTATTTATTTAATTATGACCTATCATTAAATTTTATGAATATTAATATATAAATAATAGTATAGAAAAATATAAAAAGAAATTAGTAACAAAATAAATTATCATATTAAATTAAATATTTTAATTATATAAAATAATTAATATATAATTTATTAATATCATACGTCCTTTGCACGGGTTATAAGCTAGTATAATTTATTTATCATCAATAATAAAAAACACCATAAACTGATAGAAAAGGCTAGTCTGTATAATATGGTTTGGTTAGATATAAATGGGCCTTAAGTTAGTACTAGGCCCGTCCCGCATGTAATAGTTAAAACCGGCCCATTACAACAACCGTTAAACCCCAAAGCTGTGCCCTAATTTGTTGCAGCGGAGCAGAGGGCTTTTGAATTAGTGAAAAAGATGGTGTGGTTTCAGTGCGAGGATTGCGGTGATAATCTGAAGAAGCCCAAGCTTCTTGGCCACTTCAGAATGTGCTCCGCCAACAAGGTTCCCTTCATTTTTATCATAATATATATTTAATTTCCGATTGTTCATTTTTCTAATATATGTATATGTATATAATCTGTTTGTGTAATGGATAGCTATCTTGCATTGACTGCGGACAAGTGTTCGGGCAGCAAAGTGTTCAAGGACACACACAATGCATCACTGAAATGGTTTCTTTCTTTTTACTCCAGCTTTCATTTCCTCCTCGTTATTTGCTTTTTTGTTTTAATATTAACGAGTTTTTGATTTTTTTAATTTTTTCGTAAGCTCACTAATTGAAATGCTTGATTATGTACGAGTTAATTTGAGGATCATGAATCATGATCACACACTATGAGCATTGTTATATCCTCTTTTTTATCATTATTTTTATGATAGTTTGTTCTGAATGCAACAGAACATTCTTGTGATAGTCGCAAGGTCAAAAGAATCAATTAGATACCCGCGTACAAAGTCTGAGACCCAGAGTGTTTTGCTCATCTACTTTGAGTGCCCAGATTAAATAGCCTTGAGATTAATTAGCGCTGTTGGATATTCTCATCAGGGTTTAGGATATTTTTAAAAGAACCCCCATATTGGTGATTTGCCGTTTATGTTTATTACTTTTAATTGCTCTGATTAACGATTTTCTCCATTTATAAAAATCATCACTCATTTGGTCAATTTCCTCCATGGATTATCGCCCATGAGAGCCTGTTTGTTGAAGCACCAAGTAACTATGTCTACGGTAGATAGTTATAAAATTTTGTTTCATTAATACTTACTCAGTCAAACTAAGTGTAATTTAATTTCCCATAGGAACTTGTACAATAATTTTGCTCGGTACACCCAAATTCGGACAATGCCTGGATTGAATGTTACATATTGTAAATTATATATGTGCCCTGCAATTTAACATATGAGACGAACTAGTGAGCATTATTATGATATTGTCTATTTCATACAATTATTACCGGAGGATGAAAGAGAAATCTAACAGCAGGTTTTAAGTGCAATGCAAAAGTCAGATTTGTACTATAGTCATAATAATTCTTTACCGGGCTATTGAAAGAATAGGATTATTTATATGCTTAAGGAGAAAATAGCTCAATTGCTGATCAAGCTCACAAATCACAATGGTTGCCTCTAGTCTACTCTAATATGGAGTATATGACCATGTAAAACATTATCATAATCAAATACCAATATTATATTATTTGTATGATTAGTTGCAATAAAGACTTTCATTAGAAGCACTATTTGATTTGTGAATGAACTGATTTGGGTATGCCAATTACAGGAAAAATATGGTCCCAAGGGTCAAGTTAAAGCTTCAACAAATACAACTCTGAATCCCAAAAGTGACTCAAAAATGAAACCGGAGGTAGATATAAATGTTGGTTTGTCAGAACGTCCTCCATGGTTTTGTAGGTGAGGACAAACAAACATCTCGGATAAGTTAAACTTTTTCCTTTGTTTGTAAGATCCTTTTAATTGTTAGCTAAAAAAATAAAGGCCAGATAGATACAGGTAGTGGACAGTGTCCTGGTATATCATCTATGATGTATGCTTTACTTTCTGGATATTGTTTCGGGGGTTATCTGGCTGTATATGTGCATAAGCTGTTTGTCAGAGTAAAGTTTTTACAAACCGGAGGACCATCAAATACAAGTTCTTAAGGTGACCATTAAAACTTGTGTTAATTTGTTGAACACAATTTACTTCTGTCGAACTTTTACAATCGTTTAGGATAAAGTGGCAAGCGATATTTTTCCTCATAATTCTTATGTGGTTGTGGGTGATTAATGTAGTATGGCCAAATTACATCACTTTGCTGCTGAATCAGTAGAGAGATTTTTTGCTTTGGCCTTTCCAATTAGCTTTGTTGCCCCGACTCTTCATTTTCCCTCGAGTACTTGTGTCGGACATTCCACAATCGGACAGTCGACATTCGGGCACTTATTTTAGATAAAAAACATGTAAATTTTTCAAAATTTTTCTGAGCCCGACACTTGGACATATCCATGTTGGACACTTACGGCCGAGTCCGAGAAACAAAGATGACAAGTAGTTATCATCCTTACCATAATAAGTTAGTGTCCTGTTTTTCTTGGCTAAAATATTGCAGGTGCTAGTTATTGCCCTTAAGGATACATGTATCTTCAAATTTCTATTTTAAGTTAGATTAGTCTTCTTAAATTTAAAATAGAGAATAAATTTAAAATAGAGAAATGTTACACCAATGAATGAGGACTGTCTCTAATTTGATAAGAACTAAAAAGCATTGCTTTTTCCATTGATGTGGGAATAGACAATTTTTTTCTTTTCCATCATAGGTGTCCTAAGTTGGTACGTATGTGATTCTGCAGTCTCTGCAATACCAGTGCTACAAGCAGGCAAACTCTTCTTCTCCATGCTGAAGGTAAGAAGCACAGAGCGAAGGCTAGAGCATTCCATGCGTCAAAGCAACCACCCAAACAAACAGAAGAATTAACTCCAAGCGACAAAGTTTCTTCTGAAAGCAACTTGAAGGACCAATTAGTTGGAAATCAAGGTGTAGTAGGACCAAAGAAATCAGGTCTTCCAGAAGTTGCCCCTGTGCATAATGGCTCCGATATGGGAACTGAAAGCGCAATTTCACTAGCAAGTAAGAAAAGAAAACATCAAAGTGATAGACATAATGTTGAGGTAGGAAATTATGAAGATGAGAGAGAATGCAAGGAAAAGAAATCTAAACAGAGTGCGGGTAAAGTTGATAAACTGATGGACACCAAATATTCTACAAAAGAAGTGAAGAAGAATGTAAAGTGGAAGAAGCTGATTACTTCAGCCCTGGAATTGGTAAGAAACCTTGGTTATATCACTTTTGTACTCTAGGCATACCCACAGAATTGGTTTAAGTGTTCTGATAAGTGATAATACAGTATATGCTATTTGGTTTCTTACATTTTGACATCAACTTCACATAAAAATCATAGCTTTTTCTATAACACTAATTTGTGCATGTACGTTAAAGTGCATCTAAGACTTTGGAGTGTTTGCAGATATGAACACACCTAGACCTTACTGTTTCACAGAACTCTTTTTTAATTGCGTTGTGTGTGTCTAAAATTGGGTATTGGCCGGTGTTAAATGGTCCAAAATATCATAATTCACAAAAATGGCCCTTTATATCACGCAAAAACACAACTTAAAGTTGTGTTTTTTAAAAACGGAAATTTTAGTTGCGTTTTCATTAATTGTTTTTAATTTTTTTTAAAAAACCTGAAAACGCATTATAAACTTGCGTTGTGGGTAAGCACGCATCTGCAAAATGCGTTTTTCACTGATTCATTTGCTGTTCACTCTCTTCATACTGTCTTCATTTGAAAAAGTATAAAAAAATGAGGTCAATTGAATTTTCGCGTGATACCTAGTACACAACAGTTCACTCACAAGTATATATTTAACTGTCTAGGGCCTAGGGGCCCATGTCTCCACTGCTTTGCTTGTCTTATCAATCATATTGTGTCACAAAGTTCAAAATTCTCCGAACTGTTAATTTGTTAATAACGCAAGTTTTAAGCTCGTTTCTGTGTGATTCAAAGGGCCATTATTTTGAATTGTGATTTTTGGGGCCATTTCAACTGAAAGTGTGATATAAAGGACCTTTTCTCTCTAAAATTGATCTATAATTTGGGAGAGATCAACCATCTCTTAGTAGAAGCAAGATACTAGTTGCTCTCTCTCTCTCTCTCTCAATTACTTTGCCTCTAATCCCTTGCAAGTCCAATAAGATTCATTTCCGCAATTACTTTATAAAAAATAACATTCCTTTCCATCGATGCATGTGAGGCAGAATCCTGATGGGGTCTTAAAATTGAGGAAACTACAAAAGTTTGTTCAGAAGGCTCTTGTGGATTCAGAGATTATGCTAGATGAGAGCCAAGTCAGAGAAACACTTGAGCAAAAGGTGAGCCAAAGTTTGTGCCGGAGATTTCCCATTCATTAGGTACTGAATTACTGATGATTTCCTTTGCTTGTGCAGATTAACTCAAGTTCCAGATACACAGTTGATGGCAAATATGTTCGTCTAGTGGCGAAAAAATGAGAGGCAGTTCATTAATATACAACTGAATGTATTGGAGAGATTTTGGTTAAAATATCTATTCTTTTTTCCTTTTCAGACCATTTGATGGATTTCCTATACCAGTTCAGATCATTATTAAATTCATCAATCTCTTTTGGTCGATCGAGTGGAGTACAGGCTATTTATGTTCCTTATTCTGTATATCCATGTTGACCGATCAAAGCTTTGGAAGCACTGTCATTCATGTTTTGAGTGCTACTTTGTCAATTATCTTTTTAGAAAGAAAAAAAACTGTTGTCAATCAAGGTTTAATGGTTGTCGGTTTTAATTATGCAGATACATATTGGTAAATTTACAAGACCATGTTATGGTCATTTTTCTTGGCTCGGCTTTCCTTGCAGTTCTTATCTTTTAAATAAGCATATTTTGTTGTAAAGTTTGGCTGTACTTGTTTTATCGATATGGTACAAGAGATAAATGATAATCTCTTTGTTTCAGTTTTCTTGTTCAATCCACCTTAATTTTGACTTTCAATGTTTTGTGAGTGAGTTATCATTTTCGTTTTCACCCCTTGTCCGTTGCAGACTTGCAGGCAATTGAATTAGGCTCTTGAGTTTATTGATACTGACAACGTATAAGTATACTCGTCTTTAACAAGTCAAAATATAATGCCACCAGTTCGGTAGTCCTGTATATAGGGATGCATACTACCCACTAACTGCATAAACCATGATAGTTACATTGTAGTGTAATGTTCACAGTATTGTTTTTGTACAAAAAAAAAGCCTATAGAACTGCCCAATGAAATGGAAACTATGACTTCAATGTCACTCCCGTAGTTGTAACTTGTCTAAAAATACCTCTGGTTTACGAAAATACTGTGCGTGCACCTGGATTTCTTACTTACAATGTCAATCCCAGAGTCTAGTTCCATATATTAAGCATGCAAATAAAATGTCCAACAATTGCACATGGCTGTGATGTTCCCGTCAGCGGAATAGCATAACGACTGTTATGATCAACACCACAAGTGTACATGCCATTGCCTGTGTAAGAATTAATTGCTTTAATCACAGGTATACACGAATTTTGTTATTGAAACCCCTAAGGTCGTGTTCACTTGGTGAGAATGGAATGGGGAAGGAATGAAATGAAAAATTATAAACAAATTGTATGAAGAAAGAATAATGTATGAGTGAAATTTTAAATGAACATAAGGGAGTCTAAATTTTCTATTATGATGAGAATTATAGGGAAAATAGTGAAGAAATGGAATGGAGAATTCCTTCCAAAACATGTGGGTTAAAATTTTGGTATAAATAATTTGGAATGGAATGAAAGTAAAAATTAAAATTATAAACATTTTTCCTAATCTCACCCAAATAAGAGTATAAATTTCATTCCATTCAAGTGAAGTGAACACAGCCTAAGGGAATAAGAACATTATACCCCCCTAAAAAAACAGTGAGATCTGACGACCAAAAGCTAAAAGGTAAAAACGACATAAGGCTGCACGAGCCAACAGCTTTGATATAGCTATCGTGTCCAGCGGAAGAGAGCAAGTGGGATCACTTACAGCAACTGCAGAAGCAGCAAGGCCAGCTCGTTCTCGAGGGTCTTTTCGATAGTAGTTTCCGAGATAAAGAATTGTAGCATAATACCACATCAATGGGAATGTAAAGCCCAGGAGAAAACTGAACAGTAAAGTGTATAATCAATCAAGACTATGATATATTAAAAAGAGGAATAAAGCAGTTAAATAATACTTACGAGAACCACCCTATTCCACAGCCAAAGCATGGAAGCGGTTTGTCATAGATTCCTTGTTGGAACTCATCTACATCTCTTATAAGGGTATACCTGCCCTTTTCCCGATCTGGAGCATCTATTGTTTGTCCTGTCATTGTCATAAGTTGTCTCAGAATTCTAGGCACATACTTGATGCCTTGAAATTGTAGCAAAATATGTAATGGAGTTGATTTATCTTGTGTAGATAAATTAGGGTGAAAAATGATCCGGATAAACCGAACACCCATGTGTTCAGGTTCGAGATTATTTTATTTTTATCGGATCCCGATTTGAGTACAGTATCGTTTTATTCGGTTAGGTTAGGGGTTTTGAATTTCGGGTCTGATTCAGGTTAAATAAAATTCAACCCAAAAAATAGGTCTCTCTCTCTCTCTCTCATATAAATATTCCTTGTTCGATCAAATAAATATGAGAACCACAAGATAAGGATCGCTTTCAGATGGACAATGAAAATGTCTGCTTAAGTAGAACGTAGAGAGATCCAGTAGGAAAGAGAGTAAAACAAAATTGATACACTAAAGTGAATGGAAGCTGTGAATCCAACAAGGCGTTTAATGCCGAGATCCTCACATGATAACGATTTGCTCCACAGGCAGCCAATGCTTCTTAAACATGTGAAAATTCATTTCTTTGACAGAATATAAACAGGGCAAATTCACGTTTTTAACAGAATATAAAAAGAACAAAGATATATAGTTGATTTTGCATGATAGCCGTAAGTTGACACAAGGCACATCTCCATAGTATATATAATAAGTATTACTCCCTCTGTTTGGTTTTATTTGACGTTTGACTTTTTGACACACATCTTTAGGAGCTTTGACTACATAGTTAAATTTATTTTATTTTTTTTTGAATAAAAATATTAAACTAAAACTTTTATTCACAAAAAGAAAATTTAAAAAATAATATTTCTAACTATGTAGTCAAAGCTCTTAAAATAGTGTGCCAAAAAGTCAAACGACAAATATTACTAAACAGAGGGAGTATAAAATTACACAGTGAATTATCTATCAAGTAGAAGTATTGGACCACCAAAGTAGAACACTAAAACCACTACCTTTAGTCATTGAGAAATAACGAGCTGATGGCCTCAGATGGTCTAGATGCTTATCTGAGGTTGATTTCACCAATTCAAGTCCTTTTTTCGAATGATCTCCCTCCTTGAGAGTAGCATCTGTGATAAAACAGAAAGTTACACTTCAAAGTCAATAGGAGGCTATTTCTATTCTTTTGTTAAATGTTGATTAATAATAATAATAATAAATCCTTAATAGTCTATGCATAAACTCTACTTTCAACTAATAAATCTGGTTCAATGTTTTGGCGTGCTTAAGTGACATATCTGTAATTACAAACATGAAACAGAAAATCAATAATCGCTATTCTGAAATTTACAGGTAAAATAATTGGTATTGAATAAATTATATTCTCATGAACTACTTACAATCACTCACATATCTCAGCTGCAATCAAACAATAAAGATGACAAAAAGAAAAAAGAATCAATTTCTTTGTCTCTGGTACACATTTTTCCTGAACAAAATATAAGTTGTTGGTTTGGGAGAAATTAATATATAGATATATTTATACATATGTGTAATTGCTCTATCTTCACATGTTAAAAGAGGAAGGCCCCAAATGGATGTTATACTATATTTTAACATCAAAAATATGGTTGTCTCCGTTTCGTGGGCCACCAACAAGATGGATATATTTCTAGCAATCTGAAGAATGTGATTTAGACGTGTGAATCTTTTCTCAATAATTCTTTTTCTCCCGTTCTCCATGCTTAGTATACTTGCATCGGAGAAGGTAAACTAGCAAAAAGATTGGACACAGAAAAACAGTGACATAGCTTTGGTCAGGAGCAAATAAAAAAATCAAATTAATTACTCTGATCCATGTGTACAAGTCTAGAGCTGATAAATCCAGTAGATTGAGGTCCTCGGTTACGCTGTCTCCTTCCAACTACCTGCTTCACAATTTTTAAGGAAAATTTTAAAATTTAAGATTATCCTAGCAATCTTTAGGTTAGTAAATCGGGTGCTGACATAAAGGCAAGATTATTCTAAAGATTATTACTGGAATGGAAGTTGAGCACCAATATATTCTCTAATTACCGTGTGACCATCAGCCATTAGGGAATAACATTTGGTCGAAAATTGGGACTAATTCATCGATAAAATTCCGTACCACTTGATGAATATTCAGCAGTATGTGTTTAAAGATAACTATAATTCTTGTATTTTGCAACTACTAATTTTAATGTGTTGTGGCTGACCTCGGGGGCAAGTTTCATAATTATAAACTAGTTCAATTATACAACAACAACCTAACACATAGGCAAATATATATAGATAGATACAGTGAAATATGTACAAGAAATAAGGAAAATGGTAAGTATGAAACTTGCCTGCCGATGATCAGCCACCCAAGGTCAAGTCAATCGTCCGTTTCTTCAGATCACAATTTTACAGAGAGATTGAGAGAGAGAGAGAGAGAGAGAGAGAGAGAGGGTCTGGTGTCTGGTCTACCAGAACGTAGTCTATGAGTTAAATGCCGTCTGCGAAACTAGTGTCATCATGTATGTATAATGTATGTATATATAGACGGAGTGGGGGTAGTAACGTATTTAGTATTCTCGGACCAAGTTATATGTTGACAAATCATTATTCTTACTTTCCTTCTCCTATTAAAACATCTACTACTATTAGACAAGGCCACTTTCATTGATTTTCTTTTCTTTTCTTTTGTTTGTTCTTTGTTTTGGTGTCAAATGGATGATTATTTATTCTCTATTTTAGCTTTGTGCTAAATTGAATGATTATTATTAATTTATATTTTTAACAAACGACCATCTTTTTTTGACCTTTATTTTTAATGTTTGGTGTTAATTCATTTGTTTTTTATTAATATTTTTCTCAAAAATATATGCCGGACACATTTTTAAAAGTATGCCTGCTAAAAATGTAAGTAGGGGTTAAATCTATGTATTGTATATCATAACATTTAATAATTGACATTTGACAGATTAGTCCGGTAATTATTGTTATGATATTTCAGGACGCGCATATTCCTTAGACGCATGTGAATGACAGACTATATGTTTTGGTTCGAGCCATTTCTGGCTAAAAACTTGTAGTAACTGATTCACTAATTCTAAAAGCATTATCTGATAGAATATGCTTGCCAGCAGTCTAACAGCCGGATTTAACAGTTGGGATAAAATCAAAAAGATCCTGGAGTAGTGACTGTGTTGATGCTGGTTTGCAGGTTAAAAATGGGGAAGATGATTGGGTTGAAGTGGAACCTGTTCCTGATGCACTCGTGATATTCTTCAGGTATTCACGTACTGTAATACTGGTTAAAACTTCTCTACAACCACCAAGACATTATGTTGAAATCGATCAGCCAGGCGACTTGCTTCAAGTAAATACTTAGCTACCTTCCCTCAGGATGTTGCTAGCTAATTGCTCTCGAAGATTTTGTTACATGTCATGAATGGCATTTCAAACCTCGCTCATATTTGAGTATTGTGTGCTGATACGACAGTTTTCAGAGCATTTAAGTATATAGAGATTCACATGTTTTGAAAAATTAGTTAAGCATATCTTGATGAGCAAAGGGAAAAGTGAAGTTATGATCTCATTTTGAGGATAGCCTGCCCTGACTTGGGCTTAATACACAAGCTTCTTCTTTACCAAAACCCACCTGGTCCTGACCCCCGTTCCTTGCAAGTTGCAACGGCAATTCACACCCATCCTTTTAAATGTTGATATGTCTCAACCATCTGTTGAATCTCCTAAACGAAATCAACCAGAAAGTGAAAAGCACATCTGCAACTTACCAGGGAAATCAAAGTAATAAAAATTTACAGGTGTAGAAGAAACCTTTATATGTCGCTCCCCTCCCCTCTCTCGGGCATAATAAACTAATTTAAAATACCAAGACAGCCAAAAGTTTGGTATTTTTCCCTGCAAACCTCTCAATAATGTCCACCAAAAACAACAAAAAAGCATGACAATTTAACGAAAGAAACTACCTCTAAGACAAGAACAATAATATCTGAGAAAACAAAGTGGTCTCTGCTGATTTGGAACATGCAAGAGAATGACTTGTATAATGCACTCCAGTAGGCTAATATGCTAGTGTCATTGCCAGAAAGTTCCTCAAGTAAAAGAACAAACCTGAAAGCTGAAAGATATTGCGTCTTTCAAGGACGAGAGAAAAGTTCAATGCCAAGTCAATGACACTATTGCATAGCTCTCTGCAAATACTAAAGGACTTGACCAGTGTCTTTTCCCACAATTTCATTGCATAACCAGAGATGGACAAAATAGTTCCTGCTCAGTTGATCATCCACTATTTCTCTATTTAGGTGTCTAATTTGAGGCTCAGCATGTTGATGAAGGCAACTCAAACTCTTCCAACAAGCTTTAATTTGTATATATGATAATAAAAACATATATACATAAAAATATGTTCGTAAAGCGGTAAGCAGTAAATGAACATTGATTAAATGAGCTGATTTTATTGAAAAAAAGAAAATATATTTACAAAAGGCATTTGCCCTACTTTGTAATGCTACATCCAGAATACATTGACTGCTAAGATATAATGATATTGACTAGGACATACTAAATTGGATGCATGCAAAGATTCTTACAGTTGAAGTCATTATCACAGGTGTGATCAAAATCCGAAAGGTTCGTTCGGAACTTAACTTATGCAGGGGTTTCCAAAAGAATTTGTAGTTCTGTACCCTAATATCAAATGGGCAGTAACATGACCATCCACGTAACTTGTCACTTCTTACAATGGTGATTCTGTTTCCTCTGTAAAACTGTTTATAAACAGGTCTATACAACACAAGCAACTTCAGACCATCATATTCAATTCTGACAGGTCATCCATTGGAATTTCAAGGCCCATAAAGTCATCATCTAGTAACCCATCATCCTCAATATTTAACCACGAACCAATGTCTTGCCCTTGATCACCAAGATCATCTGGAACATCTAGATCCCCATCCATGTGCAAGGAAGAAAAGTCAATGGCCTCGGAATTGTCCACTATATTCAACTTCAAGTTATCCTTTTCCCTTCTGCTACCATTCACGGTCGTATTGCCTGATTTCGGCATAGAAGATGGTGATGTTCTTGGTTGTTCGGACATCTTTCCAACAATGCCATTTACAGCAGATAATTGAGTTGTTTTCTGCTTTGGCTTTAACTTGGATTTTGTCTCTCCCTTAATATTTCCAGATGTTGTCCTACCAATTTTAGCTGTCCCATTTTTAGATAACACCTCCCTGCTGTTTCCTTTACCTTCTCTCTCCCTATCACTCCTCTTTCCTTTTGCACTACTTAAGATTGAAGTGCCAATGCCTGAAGAGACACCTGGTGAAGTTCCTACGACACCTCCAATAACGTCATCAAGCAACAGCTCCCTCTTTTTCACTCTGGTTGACCATGTATCTTCTTTGCCAACAGTTTTATCGGAGAGATGGTTCCCGGATAAGGAAGCACTAGATCTATACATGTCATAGTTGCGGACAACATTGGTTTGTTGTGTACCTACAACACCAGCAGAAGACTTTATTTCAAGACATTAAGAAGAAATATGAAATATGCCAGCACAATTATTAATAGTCCAGAACCGATTAATGCACAATAACATTCAACTTTTGACATGACATGGTAAAAACAGAAATGCCTAAAACTAGAATGCAAAAAGAAATATATTCAAAATTTCGTGTAGAAACATGTATAGTACCTGAAACTCTACCTTCCACGGAACATCTTGATGAGTTACCATAATGCTTTCCAGATTCTCCATCTCTAGTAGCATCTATTTGTTGAGCAGCACTCAACTGGGCAGACCTAGAGAGAAACATTTCCAGAAATAAAGGATCACTAAAGCAGCTCTTTCCTGTAACTTCATATTCCTGACATCGTTCCAATGTCCGTTTGACAAAAGCTAGAGCAGCTTGCTTTGCCATTTTGCTACTAGCACTCTTCCCTCCGGGGGCATTTGGACCCCAACAACTCTGTCAAATGAAAAATATTATAAAAAAGTTACCATTCTTTTCGATGAAATCAGAGAATATTTTGGCGAAGTTTATACATGAGTGCCTTCATATATCAGCATTCAATATTTCTTAAGCAATACAATCGCCAACATTCATAAGCACAAAACAACTTTTGGTTGTAAAGTCAATGCCTGACAGAACACAACACTGTAAGATTTCTTCTTTCAACTTGATTTTGGCAGTTTAATTGCTTCCAAGCTACAGTAAAAAGCAAATAACCACAGTCCTTTACAAACTATTGGTTATGGGTCACAAAGAGCATATGTGTGTAAAGCACAGGAATTCTTGTATTGCAATTCAAAGAGAGCATAAGAATTGATACAACTAATACTACATTAACACAAGAAAAAAGAATCTTCCGCTTTCAATATTTCTCTCTAGTTTGCTTAGGACGCTTTTTTTCTCAATTCAGAGCGAAGCAAATAGAACAGGTGTGCAAATAAAGGGTAAAGGCATTGTTAGCTCCATGTGTTTTATTTTATCACATGTGATGTCAAGGTAGGGGCACGTATTAGAACAGACAGCACTAGGAGTTCAGGCAACCTCAAGTACTTACAATTACCACATTTTAGCTTAAAATATGTTGCTCTGAAAAAAGAGAACTATTAATTTTCAACTCCTTAATTATTTCAGGGCTGATTGAGATTCTCATTGTAACCTAGATTTTAGGTTGCTAACCTTTGTAAGATACAATTCAATGATAGTGTCCACTGGTTTTATTATACAATGAAACCAGAGCATATTATTGGCAGGAAGAAAAGCATATATAATTCTTTTGGCCAAAGAGACCAACTACAATATATAGAGACCTCAAAGGGAAATAACAGTTTCCTCCAGGTTTGCTCATTAACACATTAAGGTACAACTGTTTGCTACTGGCCACATTGGTAAAGAGGATATGCCATGGTAGATATAAGAAAATAACGACGATAATTGTTTTACAATGTCAAATATCAAGACATAAGCTGCAAAAAGAATCAATTCCAAAAACAGATTTACCATGTATTTCTGATATGCCATGGCGACGAGTTTCTCAAGGGCACTCCCTTCAAAGTCCCTATACAACAACATGCCTATCTTAGCACCCTGATGTGCAGAGTCAACATAATTATCAAATGCAACTGATTATCAAAACAGAATGGAGACCGTCCTTACTTTTTTTGCAGTTCTCTCTCTTCCCTAGAAGATTTCAACAGTCTGTCAAGGAAGCTTTTCTTCCTACAAGCCTATTACATAAAGCAAACAATGAGACGTGGAACCTGAAGAAATAATATTATTCTTACCTAACTACTGCCTTAAGGAAATCAAAAGAGCAACATAAAAAGAGGCAGAAAGACTTCAGAGACTGGAGAAGGCATCAACCACCCTACAGACTTCGTATGATCATCTGGGTAGTTATATTCTTAAGTTACGAATTGACCCCTTGGACTTGAACTATGACTTGACAATAGAAGCAATTTCGAAATTCATAGAACATATATGCAAAAACAAATTTGTTAGATGATAAATGAAGAGAGAAACTTATGAAAGAAGCACTCAGGCAAGGATCTGAGTCATTGCTAACCTGGCCCGACCACCCAGGCAGCCAACATAAGTTATGTAACTACTATGTTACTTTAACAAGTTTGTGAATCAAACTTTTACCTGCTCATGATTCTTGTCTTCAAGTTTACTGATCTCTCGACTGATTTCGTCATCCCCTGTTTGAGCTAAATAAGGCTGAACCAAAATGGAGGCAAAAAAAAAGACCAGGAACTTCAAGACCATTGGATGACAACAAAGATATGAAAAAAGATAATTTTTACGCAGAAACATGATATATTAACCCACAAACCAAAAAACAATAACAAAGAATGGGTAGGAGAATATACCACTGGTTCTGAGAGAAGTCTAATACTCTGAAGCTCCAACAATGCTCTTTCATTTATGGACATTTTGTTATATTGAAAATCAGAGCATGATAAGACCGGTTTAACTGCTTGATCCAGAAGAAATTCATTTGGGGAATTATCAGCACCAGAAGAAATCCACATCCCAGGCCTAGAAAAACTGTCCTTATCCATCAGATCATGCTCTAGCACATTATCGGATCTCCCACCGGCAGCTATGCTGTATCCACCAAAACCAGCAAGTCCGGCATGCTCAAAGCTGTGTAGTGACTGCTGGCTGAAAGAATCATGTTCTATGTCTCCTTCCAACTCATCGGATGCATAAGTAAAACTGTCGAATTCTGACCCTTCGTTTTCACTGCTGCTAGGTTCGTCAATTTCATCTTCTGAAATCAGAGCAGAAAGAAGTACCTGACAAAGGGGAATATCACTGGAAACTCTTGTTCCTGGGCTAAGCTCGGGATACTTTGTTTCAGCCAAATTCCTCGTATGTTCAGACACAGTACCGTAACGCAACATGTTGTTTGAAGGTGCCAGGTTTGGTTTTAATTCACAAATATCAACATTTCCCTGTAAGAAAGAGGGGAAGGGGGTTTCTAGAATAATTAATATTCTCCGAATATAATTCCTAAAATTAATATATAAAACCAAAGCAACTTGCACTCTAATACATAAATTTGATACTTGGGTACATAGAAAGTATGAAAGTAAAGAACATAATCATTATATAAACAGGAGAATTGATATATCATCCCCATATGTAAGAAAGCTTTTCCATGTCCTTTTCAGCATAATAGACTATAGAGAGACACACAAGGTATTATTTCTAATACTGCTAAAATGAGATAGAATTAATAGAAACTTCCAGAAAAGAACCTAAATATCATATATAATAAGATACAGTGAGGACTTGCATCAGGGAGGAAATAAAAAGCCAGTACAGTACAGGCATTACTCTAGCTGTCCTATCATTGTAAGAGCATTATATGCACAAGTCTTTGAACTTATAAATACTTCTTAAGTTGAAATGCTTTAGGTTTGTTCATCAATATAATTTTTACATGCCACTAAGTACGAGAGGAGGTATATATGAGTTGTCAGTTGTAGCATGATGTGGTGCAATTAACAAAGTACAAGAATTCCAATGATTTTTAACAGTTACACTTTTGGAAGAGTATAAACTTCTTAGCATATTGAATGCCATGTACATATTACGGGAACTGAATTTAAGTAACATTTAGGATACCGGATAGCAGAACATATTATGAGAGCCTTCAGATAATGTACCACGGTGGAGCAATTTAATACACAATTCCTCTCTATTAATTATTGTCATATGGATAAATAGTTACATATATTTTAACAATTTTTATCTCTACATAACTGCGAAAATTTGTTTAAAATACGTTTCTAAATGTGTGTCACTAATTTATTCTTTACACAACTAAAGTAAATGCCAAACAATACCTGCTGCTTTAAATAGTCAATGTTAACATCAGAAACAACATGAAAGAAATGCTCCATCTGCCTCCAAAATGAACTTGAAAAGGTATAAGCTACAATGATAGCGACGTGTATCAGAATGGCAAACATATATTAATATTATAAAGTGTAGGAATACAGTATCAGAAAGAATGGTACCAGAATCGGCAACCACATTTGCAGCAGCCAATAACTCTTCATGCCCATCACCAGAGCCAACTAAGAAAATTTACAGCAGAGGTGATCAAGAATAAAAAAATCTAGTTGATCAAAAACATAAGTTAGGAGTTTGAGGGGGGAGTACCAAGAAAATCTGCAGCAGCATTTACTGCAGTATGCTTCTGACGGGTATAACCCTTGCGATCTGAGAGTTTCCTAGTTGGTGGTCGACCAGCTTTGCTGTAAAAATTTCATAAATATATAGCATGTTAACTAAGTGTAACCCATCATTAATAGTGCACAGAAAAGACCCAAAATATGTAAAAGAAGCTGTTTTAACCTCTCTGTCTTGTCGATACCAAGTTTAGCACTTCTGAGCTGTTTTGCATTTCCCATACTACCATGCTTTTCCATGGTTACTGGCATAAGAGACCTTGTGGAAGTGAAACCTCGCCCTGTCCTCCCTTGCTTTCGAATGCCATTTCCAATGTCATCTCCACTAGTTACCTTATTCTTCCTTGACGGCACAACAAGATTTGCAATTTTTTGAACATTCTTCCCCGATTTATTATCTACCTCGTCAGGGTTCTTTTCTTTGTCTTTAGATTTAACTTCAGGAGCTCCAGACTCCTCACTTTCTGATAATGCAGTTGATGGGTACTGGTCCCCTTTCAATCTTACCTGCTGAGGGGAATTTCCAGAAAGGTGCCTTGGAAAGACTAATCCATTTTCATTACCAGCAGCATCAGATATAGTATCTAAGGAAGGTGTCTCATCATTACTTGTAACATTAGGGACAAAATTTGTTCTTCTTGCTGTACGGGACATCTTCTGGGGCCTCTGGCTAGCCCATTGAGTAACAGGTGGTGATGAGGATCTTGTTGAAGAAGTGCGTTTGCGATTGTGAGCTCCAATAGCAGAAGAGTTCTTGCTTATACAATGAGAAATTTCCCAATCAGTTGTAGCAGTTTCCCTTTCAACAACCGGAGACAGCTTAGGAACAATGCCTGAACTTGATCGTGGAGCCCGAGAAGCTGAATTTAGTTTTGAAGTTGAAGTAGGACTGGCAGAATTTAGTTCTTCCCTAGGATTTGTTCTGTTGACATGGGAAAAACAAGAAGAATATACTTATGTATTGAATATATGGAATGAATAAGAGATGGGAAACAAAAGATAATCTAATTTAGTACACGTTGCATACTTGCTAATAGATCTGGAATTAACTCTCTCCTTGTCTGAACTTGTAGTTCGCTCTCTTCTCTCATGGATAGCAGCAGCACTGTCCTGATCAGACTTGGGGATGGAAGAACGCATACCCACGCTAGCCGACTGTGGTGTGCCATCAGCTTTTACAACTCCAACGATTCCATTAACAGCTCCTGGCCTAAGTAATTATGCATATTAGAGTAACTGAAAACGAATGGACTAACATCATAACTGAGAGAAATGTATACAAAATACAAAAGCATTGAAGAAACCTAATTTTTCTTCAAAATATATTTTCACTTTTACAAGGTCAGATTCTGTTCAGTGACCATGAACTGTAACATATAATTTAAACAGACGAGTAGACAGGAGTTTCAAATCCTTCTATACATTTACCAGAGAATGGTTTGCATGAAGTAGCTGCATTGTAAGTGAAACTTCTTGAGTTATACTATTGTCGGTACTTGGACCGCATCACCAATAACTTAACATTTGACGTCCATTATAAATTTATTTATGCAAGTATCTACTGGTGTTTATATATATATATATAACATGGAATACCATTAATACCATTGTTTTGTCAAAAAAAACATTGAATACCACTGAAATTGATAGTGCCTATGCAATGACCTGTACAGTAGAACTACGATGGCACAAGCATGCCCAAGTGATGCTGAGAGAGAAACTGAATTATTAATCTGTACGTTTGTGATATTATTATTGGGAATAAAGTTCATTGTTGTTTATTCTAAAGTATTAACTATGTCATATAAGTGGATAATTAGAGATAATCTACTTATGGTAACATGTAATAAAAGGACTTGTTTCCTTTATTAAATTATGGTAGTGGATTACTATTAGGAAACATATATTGATAAGGATAGTTTTCTTGACAATATCGAGGTACTCCTATATAAGGAGATGTAATACATTATAATCATTATAAGTGAGATTCTTTTGTTATGGGTTGTGATCCAAACACATTTCTCTCTTCTTCGTCGAGTCAGCCAAACCCATGTTCTTTTTTTTATTCGGAAATCTTTCTTCCTATTTCTGCTCACGCATCACAATGGCTAATGGCATATTAGGCTTAGTGCATCTGAAACTTGTTTACACTCCGGCCTAGAACATATAAGAACTGAATCATAATCTCAGACAATGCAAAACTAAGTGCCAAGAGCTACATTCCTCAATGTTAAGGTAGGAGCCGAACGACCATGGGTTGAGAATAAAAGCTGGAGGGGCCCATCTTTCGAAGGTTACGAATTTGATACCCAAATAGTAAAGTTGTGTATGGGTTTTCTGTTACAAACAGCACAACACTTTCTCACCCATAAACATTTCTAAAGGGGTCTAATTAAAACCAATTCAACATTTTTAAGCATGGGTTTGTCTTTTCTTTCCTATTTTGCGTTCTTTGGGTGAAAGTCAGTCCTTCACGCTTTTAGGGAAAAATACTTAAATATAGTCAATGACAGCAATAAAACTAACTATTATTTAAAAATGATCACTATATTATCTCTGACAATAGTTGCTTTAAAAGATGATAAATATGACAATATCAAATGATGATTAGAAAAATATGATCATATCTATTTTCTTAGAAATTTACCTAACGTACACATTGATTGATGTTTTCTTTATTTGCTTCTTTTAACAAGTTCTTTATAATAAAGAAGTGTCAAATTGTGATTTAATAGATAAAAATTGATTTACGCTTTTCTGTAATGAACATCAATATATCAGGTCATCCTTTCACATATAAATTACAGTAATTTTTATTATTAGAGACGCGTTTCAGTTTTTCGGTCTGTAACTACTTATCACATTAACATTATACTTTTATTTTGTTAAAAACATAGTATAATAAAAAATTTCTAGTACTCAAGTTATGAAATTGCAACTAGTTTGATTATGTAAATTATTTAAGTTGGCTTTTATTGATTATTACTTTATACTTTGATGTTAAAATGGAATTTAATTTTCATAAGTTAATAATATATTTAATATCAATTATTTTACTTAAGTATTTATAATTTTATAGCAAACGCCGGTAACTTATAAGTATGTATTATTCTTTTTATCAACGAGGTCATTGAATATCATTACACTTTTGTAAAATGATTTACCAGACGCTCATCTGTCTATTACCAAACAACATATATTTTATTAATTTTACCAGACAGTCGTTAGCTTTTTCATAGAACACTATTCCCACAACATCACAGCTCCAACATTTTAATAAGCAATACCAAACACAGCCCAAGTCAGAATTAAGTTGGGATATCATCAATTCATATCCTACATCAGGTGGGTCAGATATGTTCGTAGACTCAACTTACCTTTGCCAGAAATGGTCCAGCGGTACCTATATTATTACTTTGGGCAAATCAGTAATGGATCAAGATAACCCCATGGACTATCAGGCCTTAGTGGACATGGTTTTGGTTATGGGTCCTCATTTCACAATACATCATACACTCGTGTATATTTGTTTGACGGCAAGTCGTAATAAACAATCACAAAAACAAGTATAACTGACTCGCACACTTACGAATTGCTACAGGTATGGAATGTGCCATACATGTATTCTAATTTGAGATATAGGCCACTCTCATATGATATAAGGGTAACGTCTATATTGAAATTTTGAAGAAACATTTAAGTGTCATAAAATGAAATTAACTTAAATCATACATCTGCAAGGAAAAATAATCTTCCTTCAAATGTGCATGAACTATTAACATCCACTAATACTTCCTAAGCACAGATAATAATTACAAAAGGTATACACTAATAAAATCAATATTTCAAGTTGGAAATATGACAACAGCTCTAGGAGTCAAATTAGATAGAGATAGGATATGCTTGGCACTAGTAGAAATTTACCTGAAACCATAGGGATCACTTGACCTAGAACGAGAATCAGAAAGATGTCTTGGCTGAGATCTTAGTTTTGGATCCCGATACACATCAACAGGCTTTGTTGCACTGGAACTCGGAGCAGCATCTGCCTTTATCACAGAACGTTTTTTCTTCAATTTTGACTTTTCCCAACCATCAACACCCACAGGCAATGTTCGGTCCTCTGCCTGTGTTGCACCATTATTTAGAAGTCTAGACCCCTCTTTATCCCTATCCGCATTCCCAGTTATTCTCGCAGGAGTATTTGGTCGTAGATCACTCTGAATTGAATATAATTCATACATCAGCCTTCTAAATAAAACAATGGCTTTCATCGCCGGCAAAATAAACAGAAAGATATGATCCAATCATGTGGAAGATAACGTTCATAACAAAAGATGATGGTCAGCACAACAGCAAATCAAGCACATTATAATGAGGTGCATAATCATGGTTGACGAATAAAATGACAACCACCAAATACAATCAGAAGAAGGAAGAACAAACATTAGTTTGTCCAGCTGCATAGCAGACATACATAACATATTAAGCAATTGACGAACAATATAAGAAATGTGATACTGTTTCCACAGAAGAAGAAAAAAGGCAACATCTCAAACTACTTGTGATTCCCCTGACACATCCTAGAAGTATGTTAGTAGTAGCAAGGAGTTATTTACCAATACATTTGACTTTGATAAAAATTTATACCAGAAAAGAAAACTGAAACTATAGATTTTGCTGGCAAATGATTTTAATCATCCTCACAATGAAAAATCTAAGATGTCGTGGTAAATTAACTAGCATGCAACCACAGAAGCACAAAAATGAAAAATAAAATACAAAAACAATATACAAACCCTAGGATCCGCCATAGATGTACGGGTGCGTTTGTTTGGAATTGCAGTCTTGGTTCTCTCCTCGGGCTTCTGTTGGTCTAATTCAAAACCACTAGCAATAGTATGGTTCAGGGCACCCATTTTACCTACAGTTGGGCCCATAGCAGAACAGTCATTTAATAATATGCCATTGGATCGTTCCCCAGACAAAACATCTGATCGGGATCGTTTTCTTGATGGTATGCCAGGAAAACACTTGTTGAACACTGATAACTCTTCGTTGAAAGTCTTCACACGCTCCCTGATAGTAATGCAGTCCAGCTATATAAATAAAATTTGGAAGTCAAATAAAGGGAAAAAAGTTTCACAAACTACCTCGCCTTAATACTGATTTCTCGCAAACCAAGCTTGAATCGTTTGAGTTCCTCGGGTGATGAAGCCAGTTTTCCCTTTGAAGAATTAGATGGGGAGTCATCTGGTTGGACACCAAGAGCAAGACATGCTAGCCGCTTACAATCCATTGGTCGGTTGACCATAGCTTTTGGATCAAACCGTAAGCACTGTAAGAAGCTAGTTACATCTCCTTGTGTGACAGCTGAAGTACTTCTTGACATGCTTGGAATAGTCGATAAAATAGGATTTTCCATGTTCTCACGAAAGCTACTTGATCTATCCAATGAAGCACCCGAGTAGGATCCACGCTGCCCATATAAGGGCCTATCTGGGCTTCCAGAAGACAGATTGAATTTACTTAATGCCATTGCATCAGCTTATGAAATTCCCTGCTGTATTAAATTAAGCAAAAGCAATCATGCATGACAATATGATAGCACGCCTGGACATTAGAGCTGTGCACAAGCCCTTGGCAATATTCAAACAAGAGTCTTACAACGAATACCAACTTCAAGGGGAGACTTAAGTTGCCCTACAAAATAAAGTCAAAATCATCAGAGTAAGAAGCTAATAAAACTAATTTAACATTTATGTTGCAGTCTGGAGCACAAAGTTGAAGTTGAAATACAAACCAGAACAATTTAAAGTTATTCACTGCCAAGCCCGCCTACTGGAATTAGCACGGTGCAACTTAAGTAGGATTTAAAAATCTTCAACACCCTGCGGCAAATTTATTATATTGAAGAGACAAAAAATGTTAAGGCCAGGGCAAATAATACACCATACCATTATGTATGTGTGTGTGTGTGTATAAATTGCTTTTGCATAACTAAGATGGATGAGATACTCCATCATCATTATGTAAACGCCAGAATTTTATCAGTAAATTTTAAATGCAAGCATTACTCTCAACAATTTGTCATACAGACTAAATTATAAGATCTACCGCACACTTGAACAATAATTCCTTTCTCACATTCGCATAATCGCATTAAATTTTTTTACTGCATATTCAAAGCATTCTTGCTTAACACAATTTCAAATCTTATCGGGGAGCTCTCCTGTAAGACAATGGTAAGTGTCGGTAATTGTCTCTTATTAACATTATCACATGCCTTATTTCACTTATCATTATAAAATGTATTAAGTGTTGTTAAAATCGCGCCTAAGTTGCCTCGAGAAGCACATCCCCTTCAATCAGGCACACGATTCATCTACCGAGGCGAGAGGCGCATCTCAGCAAATCGAGGCGAGGCAAGAGGCACAAGCACAATGAATTTTTCTTTTACTAATTTATTCATATGTTTTATATATTTTATTTATGTAGGTCTCGTTTGGTTGGCTATAACTCAACTAAGTAACTCCAAGTTCCTGGGAAGTTGCATAAGTTACATTGTTTGGTTATATAATTTTTAAAATAGACAAGATAACTCATACTTCTCAGGTATTTAGGGTTACACCAAAACAATGCAACATAGTTACATAGCTAGACCGTGGTCACTTTAAGTTACATCGTTGTTATGTAATATTATTCTCATATTTTGTTTTTTATAACAACTTATAATAATTTTATTTATCTTTATAATATTTTATAATTAACATATATTTTCTAAACAGTATCATTATTTTTTTTTAACATCTTTAAAAATTGTTTTTAAGATTTTGATATTTAAAATAGATACATCTCAATTATATAATAGTTTTGTATTTTTATAATGAATTAGATTTATTTTTCTATTTATTATTATAATAGTTTATAAAATATATATTTTCTTAACAATAACCTTACATATTTGTGTTTTTGAGTTAATTTATGATTCATATTGATTCATATTATAAAAAATTAATTTTTTTAATGTAAATTTTTATCCTTACTTTATAAATATAAAGTCATCTAATTATAATTAAATTTTATTTTTGTTATCATTATTTTTAGAAGAATATTAATTAATAATTAAATTCGTTTTCTATGAGTAAATTGATCATGTCATTCCCAATTATATTTTTTACATAAAATATTTATAAGTTTACAATTAATATCTTTTTCACTTATATTTGTATATTATTATTATTATTATCACTATTAGAAATAAAATTTAAAAGAATATAATAATAAAAATTGAAGTTATACAGTTATAAACCAAACGTGTGTTTTTACTCATCCAAGGAACTTTACCATGTAACCTACTTCCAAGGAACTCTAAGTTAATTCCGTAACTACAAAATTTGACAACCAAACGAGGCCGTAATGATTATTTATATTACCAAATGAATAAATAAATATATAGATTATTTAATTAAATAAATTTGATCATATAAATAGATGAATATTCTGTTTATTAAATAATTAAAAAACATCAAATAAATAATTTATTATTTAATTTATACTTCTTATGTTTCAAAAAAATAAAAGTACTCCATACATATTAGTTAATTCTCACTTCTTTCTTCTATTTACATGTACAAATTCTATAGTATTTTCTTTGTTACTCATATTGCTTTCAATTAGTGACTAACTTATTGTTTTACTATAATTGTGTACTTTAAAATTGAAATTGTTCTTATTTAATAGGTTATGAGTCTTTATTTATAACATATGTGTTTTTTGCTTGCTATTACACTTTGATGAGGTGTGCGCCTCGCCTTGTCGCCTAGGCTACACGGCATCCTTGCACCTTGGTGCGCCTCTCGCCTTAGATAACATAATGTGTGTGTATATATATATATGTATGTATATATAACCATATTATTGCCAAGCTCTTCTGTTTTTTAATAAAAGGCAAGCATTCTCCCATATCTGAGAGATAATATCATTCTGATTTGACGGTGCTGGGTACAAAATGAAAATTTGGTTTCCAAATGAATTTCATTTTAAATGCTACTAACCAATCATCACTAACAAGATATTTACCATTACAACTGTAACAAGGTTTGTTAGAAGCAGAGGTGCAGGTGGATGCAACTACAACTTATTCCAGATCCATAACAAATAAAGGAACGGAAAATTAAAATGGCTTTCTCTTATAGAAACATATTAAAATGGCTTTCTCTTCCCCAATTTAAACTCAAGATCAGCGTAAAAATTTATAGGAGAATACCAACACACTAATAACAATAATTTCCCATGAATTCTTAATTGAAAAAAAAGAAGCTTTTTGTCAATTATAAACATACTGAATCTCAGTTGTTGACTACCAACATAAGGAAATATGTATTGATAACGAAAGAAAAATATTGCCCGCATGCACAAAATAGGCAATTACACTCCTATTGAAAATTAAAGTTGAAAGTTATAAAATATGCAGGGCATACTCTAGTACTATACCCTCTACAATTTAAACCCATGCTTACAAGGAAAAACATTAGGCCATATTTATCTGAGAAGATAGGTGATACAAGATCTAATACCTAAGTTAAACACTCGTTTGTGCAAATTTATATACATTAAAGTGCATCTAACATGAAAACTGTTCAGGCATTTCCTGCACAATTAAGCTTTTAATTTTAAAATCCTTTACACACATATGGCATAACTTTGAGTTGCTCGAATCACACAATATAATATCTTATCTAACTTGAAGCCTCATAATCTAATCAAACAACCACGCTATAAAGAGACTAAATATAAAACATCTCTAAACTTACTCCGTAAAAAATTCAAGGAACTTCGATTTTATTTTGGTCACCTTTCAGCACTTCGAATCCTATTTTCCTGTGTCTATATATTTAAGTTCATTAATCTATATACCTTATAGCTAAAATACACCAAATCACCTACAAATTGATCAAATTTGACTAATCGAGAATTACACTAAGCTACTACTGTACCAAATTTCAGGTACCACAGCTAAGTTTCGTCTCGATTTCAATTCAACATAGAGAAGTTCAATAGAAGCTATCAATTACATACACAAACATTAAAATCGCATTTATATGCATTACATAAACCCTAGAAACAAAATCAATATCGAAAACAATAAATATTGAACACAATTCACCTTGAGTTATAAAATATATAATACTACAAAGAACTAAAACCCTAGAACTAAAAAATTGGCACTACAAATCAAAAATTAATAAAAATAACAGCAATTAAACGCAATTACACATACCTGTATGTATGTGTGTGAGAGAGAAGAATATTCCGGCGAATTTAATAATTGAAAATGAGAAAATTTAAATATATGAAAATTTGGAGAATTTGTGAGATGTAATTTTGGAGCTCGAAAATCGAGAGAGGGTCCCCGTTAATGGAAGACGAGGCTCCGATCGGGGATGTGTTTGGCTTTAAGCTGAAATTATTATTTTGCCCTTGGTTTCAGCTCTTGAGATAGATGATGAGTATGCTGGAACATGGGGGGTATTGTTGGAAGTTGAAAGGTTGGAGTCGGCTTTAATGACCCGGTTTATCGGTTTTTTTGGTTTTGCTCTTGTTTTTAGTTCGGTCAGGAATGTGATTAGCCGGTTTGGTTTGTGAAGATTATTTTTTATTCGAAAATATCTTGTAATTGGATAAAAAAAATATTTTATATTATAGTGACTATTATTCTTTGTGCAATTAAAATTATTAGTTTGTAAGGTATGATAAATATTAAAAGTGAGATTAAAATAATGACATTTATCAGATAAAATTATATGAATAAATATTAAGTTTTTAGTTTTTTCTAATCTTCTCACATGAGTTTACTTACGTTGATATTATAAATTATACTAACTTATAAGTCGTGCAAATCACGAATGCTATTAATAAATTATATATTGATTATTTTATATAATTTAAATATTTCATTTAATATGATAATTTGTTTTATTATTAAAATCTTTTTACATTTTCTATATAATGATGTTAATTTATATATTAATATTCATAAAATTCAATGATAAATCATAATTTAAAATTAATATAAGAGTTTGAATGATTTTGAAATTGAGTGAACTATATTAAATAAAAATTATAGGATAAATAGGATTCTTAAAATAGAAAATATATAATATAATTTAAATATAATATAATTATAATTTATCTGTGAGTAGTGGTATAAAATGAAGACTATCGGGGATAGAGTTGTATGTACAATATATATCATTTCTAAAATTATATTTTATTAAAATTGTATGGGTAGGATCGTTTTTATGATTTACCTAAAATTGAACGGTTATGATATTTTCTATGGTTCACCTTAGGGTTTCAAAAAAAGTTCTCTAGTTTAGCTATTATAATATAGTATATATATAATTTCATTTTGTTTATATTTTATAATAAAATTTATTTTATGATTGTTGAACAATTAATTATAAATAAAAAGTTATTTTATGTGGTAAATAAGATCCAACTAACATAGTTCGACATTTAAAATGTTCAAAGTAAGTTGAGTTTATTTTTAAGATCAACTTTGATGGGTTTTTTTTTGGCTAAATAATTTTAATAATTAATTTATAACCAATTAATCTATTTAATTTAATTTTCAAATTGAAAAATGTCTCATAATATGTTTATGTAAAGTATCGTTAATAAGGTTGTTCAGTGGACAGTCCACACTGCATAAACCGCCCACACTGCATCACAAAATGCAGTTTTCAATTTTCGTGGTGTGATTGCAATTTGAATTTTTTATATATTGCGCGGTACGGTGTAGATTGCGGTACGGTACGGTGCAATTTGAATTTTTTATATATTATATTATTTTATGTATTAATTTTTTATACATGTATATTTACTATTATAAATAAAAACATATATGTTTCTGGTTGTTTGTTAAATTTATATTCCGCTTTCTAGTTTTTCACGTTTATAATTTAACTTCTAAAAATTCTCTGACTTTTATTTTTCACTTTAAATTTGTAATTGTTATATTAACTTTCAATTTTGTAATTTATTATAATTTTTATATCGACATTGTTAGACCGCACAAATCGCATAAATCGCACTACACTACACTACACCGCATTTATGTGGTGTGTGGTTTACGCGGTTTTTGAATTATGTCGTGCAACTGTGGTTTGAAAATTACACGGATTAGTCCGTAATTTCATAGAAAAAATGCATTGCCCATACCGCGAATACCCGGACAACAAACTTATATAAATTTTTAATAGAATTTTATATTAAATTGGCCACTTATTACATTAGAATATTTCAAATGACTCAATTCTTAAAATGAACTCATTCAAACCATTCAAAACAAGAGAAAAGGTCGTTTTAATCATAATTTAATAATGAAATGTTCAAAATATCACTAATCTAATAAAAAAGTAGGTCTCTCTGGCATAATATAGTGGTCGTTTGGATTTCTTAAACTTAAAATAAGTTATTTATTTCATATTTGTTTTTACATATTTTCATATTTTTTAAAGATAAATATTTATTTTAGAATTTTAAAACTAAATATTATTTTTAAAATAAAAAATAAGTGACTTATTTTAAGTTAAAGTACATATATATCTACATTTTCTAAAAATAATCTCTTAAGAAAATACGGGGAAACAAACGGACCATAATGTGACTTAAAATCACGTTAATAAATTTTAATATATCAACGTATACTGCTAATGAACCAAGTATCGTGGGCTTAGAAGGCGAACCGGGCTTTTTAATTTTTTTTAATAATAACGCATCTTAAAGATGTGTATTTAAAATAAATAAAATTTAGTAGCGCAACTTAATCTTGTGTTTTCATTTTTATTTAGTTTTTTAATAAAAATATATTTTAAAATTACATTTTTAAAAACTCAAATTTAAGTTGCATTTTTTAGTAATTAAAAGGCCATTTTTTGAATTGTGATATTTAAAACCATTTTTCTCTAAAATTGTTAATTGTGATACAAAAAGTCACTATCTTCAAAACAATATATATATTCCATTAATTATAGGGAAGAAAAGTTAATAAAAAATTAATAAAATCTGGCTTATTTCGAAAACTGAAAGGTATAGGTGTACTAACTTGTAACACTTAATTATTATGTAACTCAACTAGAGAAAAGATAAAACAATAGCAAAACAAGAGAAACTGAAGAAGCACATGGAATCAATCAACTGAAGAAATGGTAATGATACTTGGTAACTACAAGTAACTAATTTGGTTAATCAAGGATGCATAAGTGAGAAGAAGTTCAATCTGAGTATTGCTCATGCCCTAACTTATCTAATGGAGAATCAAATTAATGTCAAAGAAGTATCAAGAAGACCAAAGTGATTTCATGTAATGTATATCAACATCTGGATAATGTAAAGGTTAATCAATAAATGAGAACTGACATTCAGAAGCAAGAACCCCTACAAGACTAGTCACTTATGAACCAGACCATTGCATCAAGTGTCAGGACATTGGAGGCAAGTTCATGTCAGTAATAGAAGATCTCATTTGAATTGAGTGAGGAAAAGAAATTGAAGAAGCTAGGGAAACTTGCTCATAAAGGTTAATCCTCAATTAGTCACTAAAGAAGGTCAACATTGGATGTGTGCATATTTGCTAAGGCAAATGTCGATCCACAGCAGATCGAGATGCGGATCGAGATTTACAATTGAAGTAAAACATTGCAAAGGCAAATCTCGATCCACGGTAGATCGAGATCGAGATCGAGATCGAGATCTTCATAGATCGAGATCGAGATTCTCCCAGATCGAGATCAAGATTTTCACAGATCGAGATCGAGATTTTCACAGATCGAGATCGAGATGGGTCTAGGCGAAGATCGAGATGCGGGTAGATATGTAACATTTAATGTTCAAGGGACAAGTGGCTTATTGTGAACGGTTGATCCAGAGTTGTTGGGAAAGTACTTTTTGTTGTCAAAATCCTGATTGGGCCACGTACACAAAAAGGACAAGATCAAGACTACATGACATTATAAAAGCAGCACTTTGTTGTTATTAGTTAAAGTACTTGTATCTCTATTTTTCAACCACAATTTTTAAAGAGAGAGCATTTACTGTAAAACAAAAAGTGAGAGAGAGAATCAGTTGAATCTAGCTTTAATTGCTGTATTTATTGTTCAACTGATCATGATGCTTTTATGAATGTTGTAGCAAATCCATCAATGAATATAATGATATATTCTTGAAATTCTGTGTCATCATTTATTACCTGCATATTGTTTATTCTCTCATTATTTTTAAACAGTTGTATTCACCCCCCCTCTACAACACTTTGGACCTAACAATTGGTATCAGAGCCCCTGTTAAACACATCACAGAGATCCTACTGTGTTGTTTGAGTTGGTTCTTGAAAATCCCAGATCTAATTTTTCTTGAAGTTTGTGCCGAAAGTTTTTATTTGTTTCTTCCTGGAAAAGTCATAGATCTAAAAAGTTCTAAGTAATGGTGTAAGGAATATTTGTACAAAATTCCAAAATATTGTACTTTAGAGCTTTGTGGATTTTCTTGTGGTCAAAACTGGAATCAACTGATTGACTAAACAAAAAGGATATTTTCGAACTTCTGTCAACTAGGAAGTGGACATCTTTTTGTTTGGACTTGAGAAAGTGGTGGACCCTGCTACTGTTCCTGTGATTAAAACTAACTTGCTTGAATCTTAAGTGCAAAATCCGTTGGATATTAAGTGTTGAATATTTAAAGTGAGATAATTAATTTTTCAAGTAAGTACAATTTATTGTAATTTGAAAAGTGTATTATCTTAATTTTAAATTTTATTAAAATGGCCGCCGCACACAGATTTAAGATACCTCCGTTTGATGCACAACATTTTGACGAATGGACCGGAAGGATGAGAGCTTACCTTGAATCAATAAACAAGGTATACTTGAGAATATTGGAAAACGGTCCATACATACCCATGAGAATTGAGCCAGAGCGAATGGAAGGAGGGATACTAATACCATCCCGGTCTGTTCCTAAAGAGGAAATGGAGTTTTCAGACGCAGATAAAGAATTGGTTGGTATGGATGCGTCGTTACGCAACGTCATAATTGAATCCCTAAACTCAGAGTACTATGTTCAGATAAAGGGATTAAAAACAGCTAAAGCCATGTGGGATAAACTGGCTGTGGTGATGGAGGGGACCGAGGAAGTTAGAGATAATCACAAACGCATTCTGATATCTGAATATGAATTGTTCAGATGCGAACGAGGAGAAAGCGTAGCGGATGTTTACAAACGTTACAGTAAATTGCTTATCGAGCTGAGTATAAGAGATAAAGTCTATCCACTAGCAGATTCAAATATCAAGTTTCTATTGAATTTGCCTAAACATCTGGAACACAGGATCACTGCCATTCGAGAGTCAAGAGACTTGAAAAATACTTCTCTCGAAAAGCTGTATGGTGTTTTGAAGACCTACGAGCTGGAGCAGGAACAAAATGACAGAAGAAGATCCTACAATAGTGGAGAAAACAAAGCGGTAAGTGAGTCTGGACTTGTAGCTGAAGAGTCTGCTGTAAAGGCACTTGCAGCTGTCTCATTGAAAACTGCTAATCCTGAAAGGGTGGTATTAGACATTGAAGATCCATCCGAAGAAAGTGAGGATGAATACTATACCCTTGAAGAGCTGGACAAATTAGAAGACAAGTCATACGCTTGTATTGCTCAAGAATTTGCTCATATCAGCTTCAGGAAGCAAAGAAGTGGTAAAGGACGATTTGGTAGTTCTTTCAGCCGAAGAGGCAGCAGTAGCAGCAGAAGCAGTAGTGTAAGTGGTCGTGGAAGTTACAGTGGCCGAGGTAGCTCATCTGGTAGTAGCTACAGACCTAACCTGGTAGACAAGAACAAGTTCAGATGCTACAACTGCAATGAATTGGGGCACTTCGCAACAGAGTGCAAGAAGCCCAAGTACGTTCATCTCAAGGAATCCTATGCTGATCTGAAAAAGAAATATGATGCCTTGGTTAGCAAGCAACAGAAGGGAAGCCGGGCGTATGTTGTGACTGAAGGGAAGGGTTGGGACGAGTCTGATGAAGATGAAGATCAGGAGCTATGCAATTTCGCTTTAATGGCAAAATCTTCAGAACAATCAGAGGTACCAATTCTAACCGTAAATGAAATGTCTATTTCTGAGTACCAAAATGAATTAGCTGCCATGACTAAAGACATGTACAATCTCCAACTAAATCTAATTGCTGTTAATGAGGAAAATGCTAAACTCTCCCTTAAGAATAGACTTCTCGAGGCCAGGGTAGAGGAATTAGAATCAGGAGAAAGTAAAGAAAGGCAGTTAATGAATCAGGTAGACGTTTTAGAACACAAGCTTAAGATTAGGGAAGACCTTAATGAAGAACTTAAAAATGAATTAGTTGAGCTTAAAATAACATGTCAATCTTTTGAAGAAGCCGCTAATAAAGTTTTCGTAGAAAGGGACATGTACATGAAGCTGGCAGGCAAGAGTAAAAATGAAAAAGTAAACATAGGACTTGACTACACACAGAAAAAGAAAAATAGGGCTGCTGAGTTGTTAGAGCCAGTGTTAGTCAAAGAAAATGTACCTGAGGTTTTAATGGATGTTAGAAAACATATCTTTAAGCAGTTTGAGCCCAGGACCATAGATCCTGTTGCTACTAAAATTGAACATGAGATTAAAATTGAAAGAGATTCAGAAGAAAAAGTGGTAGAACCTACAACTTCTAAGAGAGCTAGTAAGATTGCTTATGCTAAGAGAGGTGTAGGAACCAAGGAGGCTAAGACGGTGTCATATAAACAATGGGTAGCAGGGTCAGACCAAATGAAAGCACCTGTAAAGGCAGTTAAAACTGAACCTGCATCTGTATCTACATCTACACGAGCTAGAAAGGCATGCTATATCTGTAATCAAACTGATCATTTGTCTTACTATTGCCCGTTCTATGTAGAGGAAGAAAAATCTGTGGGTTGTAATACCCTGCCTGCAACTACTGCTTTGCCTAACATGTATACAAATCATGCCAAATGCAATAATCCAAATTGTATGCCATGTGCTGTAAACATCATGCATGCTTATTTTAATTTAATGAATACTGCTAGCGTATCTGTTGAATATACATCTAGTAGTAGTAAGAAAAAGCATGCGGGGTCAAAGGCTAAGACTTCAAGTCCTCCTAAAGTTAGGAGTGACCAGTCTGCTCCCAAACCTGACAAATCAGTCAAGGTTGACAAGGGAAAAGACAAAGTCAAGATGGATGCCCCTGATGGCAACAAGGCAAAACCTTCTGTATCTGAAAAGAAAAAGGAAATTATTGATGCCGGGCCCAAACATCATTGGGTTCCGAAGAACACCTAATCTTTCTGGATTTGCAGGGCAGTGAACAGGAAAAGAGTAAAGTCATATGGGTGCTGGACAGTGGAGCATCGAGGCATATGACCGGCAATAAGTCCCTGCTAACAGATTTGGTGTTGAGAGCCAGCTCCGTGGTTACTTTTGGAGATAACAGCAAAGGTTACACCAGGGGATATGGCAAGATCGTTTGTGAAAATGTTATCATTGAGGACGTGTCTTTTGTGGAAGGATTGTGACATAATCTTCTCAGTGTTAGTCAGTTCACCGACAGGGGTTTTGACGTCAACTTTGGGAAGCATGATTGTTCGATTCGAAGCAAAAAGGATGGAAGCCTTGCTCTCAAAGGAGTAAGGAAGTCAAACTTGTTCATAGCTGACATGAATTCTGCTGATCAGTCTGAAGTCACGTGTTTCTACAGCAAGGCTTCTGCTAATGAAAGTTGGCTATGGCATAAAAGATTATCTCACCTGAACTTTAAAGCAATGAACAATCTCGTAAGGAGAGAATTGGTGAGAGGGCTGCCGCAGATGGAGTTTACTCCAGATGGACTCTACGAAGCATGTGAGATGGGAAAATCAAAAAGAGCCTCGCATAAGGATAAACAAGTGAATAGCATTACCGAGCCCCTACAACTTCTTCACATGGATTTGTTTGGACCCGTTAATGTTATGTCAATGTCAAGGAAAAGATATGCGCTGGTAATTGTCGATGACTTTTCCAAATACACATGGGTGAAGTTTGTGACATCGAAAGATGAAGTGCCACATGAGATCATTAGACATGTACTGGAAATTGAAAATGTAGCAAGTCTGACTGTGAAGACTATCCGATCTGACAACGGGACAGAATTCAAGAACTCAGTGTTAATGGATTTCTGCATATCTAAAGGGATCAGACGACAGTATTCAGCACCGAGAACACCACAGCAGAATGAGGTGGTAGAAAGGAAGAACATGACACTGGTTGAAGCAGCTAGGACAATGCTGTATGAGTCAAAACTTCCTTTATATTTTTGGGCTGAAGCAGTTAGCACGGCTTGTTATACACAGAACAGAACCCTGATTATAAAGGACCATAATGAGACGCCGTATTACATGATGAATAAACGAAAACCATCTATCAAGTACTTTCACGTATTTGGTGCCAAATGCTTTGTGTTAAGAGACAATGCACAACTTGGAAAGTTTGATGCCAAAGCAGATGAAGGGGTTTTCATTGGATATTCTCTTGAAGTAGTAGCAGCGTACAGGGTGTTTGTGCTTAATGATCGCAAGGTGGTTGAAAGCCTTAATGTTACATTCGACGACTCAAAGCTCCCTTCTATACAAAAAGAAGATAGTGAGCCCACTTCCCTAAGATTTGAAAATATGGATATTGATGAAGTGGATACAGTTCCTGAGTCAGTAGTGCAGGGTAGTGATCCAACTATAAATAATGAAATTAATCAAGAGTCTAGTGTTTCGCAAATTCAAAACACTAGGGCTGAGGGATCACCTTCCGTCAGACCTGGTACTAACTCAGGGGGAGCAGCTCACTCAGGGGAAGCCAGTACTAGCTCAAGGGAAGCTAGTGAAAGTGCTTCTAGACTAAGTCACCTTCACTTACAAGATCAAGCTGAATCATCAAGAACATTTGCTAGGGATCGCACTTGGAACAAGGACCATCCGTTCGAGCTAATTATTGGTGATCCAGAAGCCGGAGTGACTACTAGAGGAAAAGCTAGAGTTGAAATTGCCACTGAGAATGAATGTCTATACTCAGTGTTCCTTTCCCAGATGGAACCTAAAGTGGTGGAAGAAGCTCTAGATGACGTTGATTGGGTGATTGCTATGCAAGAGGAACTCAATCAGTTTGAAAGGCAGAAGGTGTGGAAGCTGGTACCCAGACCAAAGAATAGATCTGTTGTTGGGACAAAATGGGTATTCAGAAACAAGCTGGATGAAGACGGACTTGTAAGACGAAATAAAGCTCGCCTGATTGCTAAGGGTTATACTCAAAGAGAAGGAATTGATTATGATGAAACCTATGCACCAGTAGCAAGGCTAGAAGCAGTAAGGATGTTCTTGGCTTTCGCAGCACAACATGGTTTTAAAGTCTATCAAATGGATGTCAAGAGTGCATTCTTAAACGGTGAACTGGATGAAGAGGTGTATGTCGAGCAACCTCCCGGGTTTATCGACAACAAATATTGTGATTATGTTTATCGACTCTTCAAATCAGTATATGGCCTTAAGCAGTCTCCGCGGAAGTGGTATGAAACTCTGTCAGACTTTTTACAAGAAAGTGGTTTCACCAGAGGAGTAATCGACAAGACGCTTTTCTACAAGAAATGCAAAGATGATCTAATAATGGTGCAGGTATATGTGGATGACATTATCTTTGGGTCTGCAAATGAGAAGCTGTGTGCTAAATTCGCTAAGTTAATGCAATCAAGGTATGAAATGAGCATGATGGGAGAGCTGACGTTCTTTCTGGGCATTCAAGTTAGTCAGAAGAAGGACGGGATATTTATCTGCCAGACCAAGTACATTCATGATCTATTGAAGAAGTATGGTCTCCAAGATGTATCACAAGCAAAGACTCCTATGGCAACAGCCACGAAGCTTGACGAGGACAAAGCGGGTAAACCTGTAGACATCTCAAGCTATCGAGGTATGATCGGCTCACTTTTGTATTTAACTGCTAGCAGACCTGATATTATGTTCTCTACGTGCCTATGTGCAAGGTTCCAAGCGGATCCTAGAGAGTCACATCTCATAGCCGTAAAGCGTATTTTTAGGTATCTCAAGGGAACATCAAATCTCGGGATTTGGTACCCAAGAGATACAGGGTTTAATCTTGTTGGCTATCCGGATTCAGATTACGCAGGTTGTAGAATAGATAGGAAGAGCACTTCAGGAAGCTGTCAGTTCCTTGGAAGAAGGTTGGTGTCTTGGCAAAGCAAGAAACAACACACAGTATCTACCTCGACAGCTGAAGCAGAATATATTGCTGCTGGAAGCTGTGTGGCCCAGATACTGTGGATGAAGAACCAACTCAAGGACTACGGTGTGGAAGTATCTAAGATTCCTATCATGTGTGACAACACAAGTGCTATTGCAATGACCAACAATCCTGTGGATCATTCAAGGACCAAGCACATTGACATCAGGTATCATTTTATTAGAGAGCATGTAGAAAATGGAACTGTAGAGTTGCATTTTGTGTCTACTGAACGTCAAATAGCAGATATATTCACTAAACCTCTAGACGAATCAACATTTTCTAGATTGGTTGGTGAATTAGGGATGCTTAACACCAGTTAGTTTTGCTACCTATCTGTTAAAATTCAGTTTGTGTACATATTATTGTTATTCATGAATATTCATAATTAATAATGTGTACTTAACTTCATAAATGTATGTATTGCATCCCATAAAGGGAAGTTAGAAAGTTTCATGAAATTAATTTTGTGCTGATCTGTGTATCTAAATGATTAATGTCTAATAATGTGATAGGATTTAATGCTATACTTAATTTTGTAATGCATGATTTATTTGCTAAATTCCCTGTCGTTTCAAAATTGTAAGTTTCTAAATTGATGTGAAAATTTGTGGTGAAATCTTGTGAATTTTACATATAAATGTTTAATTCACATAATTTCATTAAAAATTTTCTAAGGCAAATCTCGATCTGGTTCTGGATCGAGATCGAGATCGAGAACGACTTGTGAAAACTGCTTAAAACTGTCAAGGTACATCTCGATCTATCCACATCGAGATCGACATCGAGATGTAGATCGAGATGCGGATCGAGATCGACATCTAGATGAGGATCGAGATGCGGATCTCGAGATCGAGATGTGACTTGTCTTTTCAGTTACTTCTTTTTAGGCGTGCAAGTATATATTATAGCATTCAAAAGGCTGTTCATTATTTACATTAACTTTCTTTCTCTCTTTCAAAAGCTTAATCTCTTCATATACACACGTGTATACATACATTACCAGAGTTCTTTTCCCTGCCATTACATCAAGTTTTCTTGTGATTTTCTTAAACAAAAATCACTAACTGTTACTTAAAAGCATCAATAACTAAAACGAAACTCTGCTAAAATTTTGTTTAAAACTGTTGAACTTCTTGTGTTGTTTTTTTAACGTCATTACTGTTCTTGCAAATAGTTCGTTAGTTTTCTTTTCATTCGAGTGAGTTTGGTTTTTGTTTCGTGCTTTCTTATTCTTAAGTTCTTTTGTGTTCTTGAGCGAAATAGTTGTGAGTACTACTGTTTAATCCTTAAAGTGCAACTTTACCGCCGTGTTTGTGGTTTTCTGGAAAAATAATTTATTTTGTAACGGCTGTTCACTTTAATTTTCGAAAACTCAACCGTCAATCTTTAGTGGGGAGTTAAGTGGTCATTAGTGGGGAAGTTAATTTGTTTTAATTTGTGTCACTAATTACGTGGGGTAATTAGTGGGGTTCGTGTACGTTTTATTTTGTTTAAATTTAGAACTTGTTCTCTAAAAATTCCATTGCAAAACCATTTCAGAACATTTCTTTTCTCAAACACAAATTTAAAATGGCAAACCCAAATTTCACAATTCCCAAGACCAACTTTGTTAATCTCTCTGCTGATAGAGCAACTGGTAGATTTATTCACTATCAGTTCTGGATTGAATCCCTCAACAACACATCAATCATAAGTCATGCCTTAACCGCCTCTCCCATCCTGAATGTCGAAGCCCTTCAAGCTGCTTACTCAACACTAGAGATTCAGGGTGGAAAAGCAAATCCAACAGGCCTATCCTTTACTATTGGTGGTGCCAAATATGAAGTCAGTCTGCAGAAGTTCAATGAGATTCTTGGGCTTCCTACAGAAGATTATGCTCCGGAACCCACTATGGCGAATATGTTGCAATTATTCACGGAGATAGGTTGTCGCCCTCCAACGGGTCCTATCAAGGTAACAAAGGTTAACACCGGTATGCTACCAGCTGAGTGAGATTATGTAGTTCAGGCCATTTAGCGCTGCATGTTCCCAAAGGACAAAGACTACAGGCCAATGAACAACAGTTGCCGAGTAATACTATATGGAGTGGCAAACAACAGGAGAGTGAATGTGGGCAAACATCTGTTGATTCAGTTGCTTGAGAGGTGGGCATTGGAGAAAAATGCATCTAGGAATCCGGAAGATGGTCCAGTCAAATGCTGGATGCCAAGATTTCTTCAGATGGTTCTGGATGACGTCCTTTCAGAGGAACACAGAAGAGTATTTCAAGGCTCTGAAAGGATGGCATGTTTTGATATGACTCTAAAGAGTATCTCCACCATGGAAACCTAGCAAAAGTCAAGACTTTTTGAGTTGCGCCTGACTCCGTACTTCCAGGATCTGCAAGATGAGTATGCTAGGAAGCATGCTTCTCAGTTTACTGCAGTAGAAGCTGAGAGTAGCGGTAACGAAGCTGAAGGTGGAGATCAAGTGCCTAGAAATTTGGAAGAAGCAGGTATGGATGTTGACATGGCCGAGGCAAATGTTGCAGAAGCTGGAGCTGACAAGGATGACGATCTTCTGAGTCAGGTACCTATTCTTGCTGATCTTGATCAATCATCAATTCAACCTGTTTTCTACAGCCGTGGGCCTGAAAACCCCCAGGCTCTATCCCAGGCTGCAAGCCCTTCTGTTCATAAACGTTCAGCCAGCCCTAAAACTGGTGATAAAAGGAAGGCAAGCTTATCTGAGTCGAGTGATTCGAGTGGAGGGAGTGTAGGAGTTGAGAGAGTAGTCACTTCAGCAGCTCTGCCACCTCCAAAGAAGCAAAAGGTGGATTCAAACTCAGTGGCAACTGCACAACCTGTTAAGGCTAGTTCACCTCTCACAGCCACCACACCTCACGCTGGTGGCTCTCCTCTACAAAACATTTCAACTCATTCGCACTCGCCTAGGCATGTTGGTGAGAGTCAAGGAGGGGGTCCAGCTCAACAGCCAATAGGATCTGGCCCTACCTCCCCTGAGTTGTCCGCTCAGGGCTCTTTGAGCAATTTCTCGGAAGGGGAATGGCAAACTGAGACTAGCACTTCTGATACTAGTATCTCAGGAAGTTTTAATGAGGAAGAGTCTGTCGAATCCAGTACGGATGACGCTTCCTCATCTAAATCAGAAAACAAGTTGCTCGCAGAGCAACGACATCTGGTGACTGGTGGGTCTACGCCTCCAGAACAGCCCAGCGAACCAGAAAAGGTTCTAAGTGAACAAGGGGATGACATGGTCATAACGCCATCTCCTATCGTAGACACAACGCTTAAAGGCTCAGTCTCACTGACCGATATCGCCGACCAACTCACCGCTAGTCCCCAGCGATTAGTGGATGAGGCTCTAGTACTGTTAGGCTCTAAACACGAGGGAGAGACAGGGAGAGTAGATCCCTTCTTTTTAGGGATCTTGAGTGAAACAGAACCCGGCGAGAGTAAACAGTTTAACCCAAGCCAAACACCGTCCCCCAAATTGCAGGATCTAGTGAAGAAAGTGGAGGCTTTGGAGGCTGGAGTTGCTGGTGTTACTGCTGCTGTCTCTTCTCACTCTGGAAGATTGGAGGTTGGAGCTCAGTTCATGGAGAACCTCATTGCCGTCCAAAATCAAATGATTGACAAGATAAACAATCTCGGATTGGCACAGGTGGAGGTTGGGAGGTCAGTAAATGATGTCACTTATGGCATGTCTCAGGTTTGGACGAAGCTGAATGAACTACTTGATGCTGTCTTTGGACGTAACAAGGATGGACCTGGTCCTTCAACCGGTGGTGGTGGTGACGATAATAATGATGATGATGCTCCTGATGAGGATAACACACCTAAGGGGGAGAAGGAGGATCAGGGTCTGAAAAAGCTGACTAGTAAGGGTTCGGTGATCGAGTCCTCAAACAAATCTGGTGAAAAGGTGGATGAGACTCAACCGGCTCTTAAGGACAAAGGCAAGCAGAAGATGGTAGTTGAAGAAGAAGCTGAGAAAGAAACACCTCTCGTCGATGCATTTATGGGAGACTTTATTGAAGATTCTGATGAGGATGAGATGGATGTAGAAGCCTTAGTGGCAAGGAGGTCGAGACTCGAGCAACGGGCAAGAGAGTGGGAACAAGAAAGAGGTCTAAATCCTGGCGGATCTGGCGCAGGAGTTGTAGGTGATGCAGGAGACCACTCGGTTGCTGACGAGCATGTCCCAGAAGAAGAAGTTGATGAAGCGGAGATGCAAGGAGAGATTTTCAGGGAAGCCAGAGAAAGAGTAAATGAAGAAGTACTACAAGGGATAGTTGAAAAAGAACTAATGGCAAAGGAGAAGAGAGCGGCTCAGAAAACTCAGCATGAGTATGAAATGAAAAAGATCAAAGATCCTAAGGTCCAGGCTGACATAAGGAGGGAAGGTCCCGAGTGGGACAAGGCTAGAGAAGCCTTAGCTGGACCAAGAGCCTATGCTCATGACTCAGAAAGATTGAGCTTTCTTCTTCATAAGCTAGAAAATCTAAACCCTGGGCTGCTGAATTATCTAAATTGCATAAGACAGGGATGCACCTCCGTACAAGTCATATTCAAGGAGAAGGCATGGAATCTGATGATCACTTGGACACCCATAACAAAAATCGGGCCGTGTATGGTCGATGAAGCTCTCTTCCAAGAAAGGGGTGCAAGTGAACTGATAGAATTCGCTCACAAGGTAGACACCTCTGTCAAGACTGGAGTGCTGTTTAAGGAGAAATTGTTGAAGATGGCTGAAGACAAAGGGGTTGACATTATTCTAAATCCCTACCAGATCAGATATGTCCATGACAAGGTCTTGAGGATCGTAAATCTGCATGACTCGAAACTAACTCCGAGCGGAAATGTGCTGAAGGCAGTTGCAAAGCTAGTCCTCTCTAAGGGTTTTCTAACAAAGGAAAAGAAGCTGGTGGCTAAGGACTTGGAGAAGCTGATAAGAAGGCAAGATGCTAGATACAAGTTGCCTGAAGCTACACTACCAGTGGTTAAGAAAGAACCTGAAGACTATGCATTCGAGCAGCAAGACGAGGCAATAAGGGAGCATGTGCAGAGATACGGAGATTCAAGAATAGACATTCCAGAAGAAGGGGAAATAAGGGAGGAAGCTGGTGCAGTGGCTGGTGCAAATGTCAAGTTTGTCAAAAGCAAAGCTGAGAATGAGAATGATCTACTGATCTATACAGACAAGCATCAGGTGGAAACCATCATTGAAATCAAGTACGACATCTTTGCAGAACACAGTCATGAAACACTGTGTATTATAAGGGAATTGATTGATGAGATGGATGATGTTGACGAGTTTGATCAGGATTATCTAAGGGACACGTTTGATAACTTCTGTAAGAGAAGACAACAGCTTGATATTCAGAGGCTACAGCAATGCACCACCGCTATTGTCATTGGATACCCTAAGCAGCTGGTTATAAGGAAGAAAGGGGAAAAGGGGTACCCTGACAAAGTCACGAAGCTGAGGTTTGAAGACATTCCCACGAAGCTTACCACTCGCAGCATGGTTGAAAGGTGGTTGAGGTTGTTTTGAAATTACAAGATCAGAAATCATGTGGAAGCAGAAGGACTTAATCTTCTCAAGAAAAGAATGGATGAAGTCTGCAACCCTGAGTTCATGAAGAAAGAAAAAGCAGCCAAGAAGAAAGCTCGTGAGGAAGAGGAGCGCAAGAAATAAAAGTTTTAATGTATTATGCTTGTAATGTTTCTTTGCGTTGTAATTTGTTTTCTTGTTTTCCTGCATTGTAAAAATATTATCTGTTTTCTTGTGTAGTGTAAGGTAGAAGTTAGTTAGCTAAGTGTCTTGAAACTGGTTTATATTAGGCGTCAATTATTTCGCAAAGTTCGGCGGTGGTAATACTGCTACAAGGATTTCAGAAGGATAATTGAAGATTGAGTGGACCGTGCTCTTAAAGTACTTAGAGAAAATCTCTAGAAGAGCATGAAGCCATTTAATCGAGCCAACAGGTGTCCAATTTTGGCACTTGAAGTATCAGTAATAGACATGAAGTTAATTAATCAAGCCAAGCATTATGTAAGTTGACATGATCTTTTATGAATGTTATTTTATCTTTTTCAGTCCCTGTTTAGTTGAGTTATCCTCATTGTGAATTTGGTTGTCATTGTTAGACAATCAAATAGGGGGAGATTGAAAGGCATAGGTGTACTAACTTGTAACACTTAATTATTATGTAACTCAACTAGAGAAAAGATAAAACAACAGCAAAACAAGAGAAACTGAAGAAGCACATGGAATCAATCAACTGAAGAAATGGTAATGATACTTGGTAACTACAATAACTAATTTGGTTAATCAAGGATGCATAAGTGAGAAGAAGTTCAATCTGAGTATTGCTCATGCCCTAACTTATCTAATGGAGAATCAAATTAATGTCAAAGAAGTATCAAGAAGACCAAAGTGATTTCATGTAATGTATATCAACATCTGGATAATGTAAAGGTTAATCAACAAATGAGAACTGACATTCAGAAGCAAGAACCCCTACAAGACTAGTCACTTATGAACCAGACCATTGCATCAAGTGTCAGGACATTGGAGGCAAGTTCATGTCAGTAATAGAAGATCTCATTTGAATTGAGTGAGGAAAAGAAATTGAAGAAGCTAGGGAAACTTGCTCATAAAGGTTAATCCTCAATTAGTCACTAAAGAAGGTCAACATTGGATGTGTGCATATTTGCTAAGGCAAATGTCGATCCACAGCAGATCGAGATGCGGATCGAGATTTACAATTGAAGTAAAACATTGCAAAGGCAAATCTCGATCCACGGTAGATCGAGATCGAGATCGAGATCGAGATCTTCATAGATCGAGATCGAGATTCTCCCAGATCGAGATCGAGATTTTCACAGATCGAGATCGAGATTTTCACAGATCGAGATCGAGATGGGTCTAGGCGAAGATCGAGATGCGGGTAGATATGTAACATTTAATGTTCAAGGGACAAGTGGCTTATTGTGAACGGTTGATCCAGAGTTGTTGGGAAAGTACTTTTTGTTGTCAAAATCCTGATTGGGCCACGTACACAAAAAGGACAAGATCAAGACTACATGACATTATAAAAGCAGCACTTTGTTGTTATTAGTTAAAGTACTTGTATCTCTATTTTTCAACCACAATTTTTAAAGAGAGAGCATTTACTGTAAAACAAAAAGTGAGAGAGTATCAGTTGAATCTAGCTTTAATTGCTGTATTTATTGTTCAACTGATCATGATGCTTTTATGAATGTTGTAGCAAATCCATCAATGAATATAATGATATATTCTTGAAATTCGGTGTCATCATTTATTACCTGCATATTGTTTATTCTCTCATTATTTTTAAACAGTTGTATTCACCCCCCTCTACAACACTTTGGACCTAACAAAATCCCTGCTGGATTATGGTCTGTTTTGATATATTCATGTAACAAATAAATCATCATATAGTAATCTTTTTTATATATAAATTTATCATAATAATATATACTCCCTCCGTCCCGTTGAGTTGTTATCATTTCAAAATGGGGTGTCTGGCACGCATTTTAAGGTGAATTTTAAGGATAGTTCCATAATTTATTTTTGAAATTTTCCTTTTTTGTATAAAAATAGAACAATCCTATTTTTATACAAAAAAAGAAAATTTTAAAAATAAGTTATGGAACTATCCTTAAAATTCACCTTAAAATGCGTGCTAGAAAGTGAAAAAAAAGTGATAACAATTGGGTGGGACGGAGGGAGTACTATTTTGTGTGATTTAAACAAATTCATTTTAAGAATGGCGAGTATTTTAATAGAATGAATTTTGACATAAAACCCATTTTTATATGAATTTTTACTTTTTTCACTTCAGTTAACAACTGTCTTTCGATCCTCTCCTTCGATTACTGCTAAATATTCTATTACATAAAGCTTCCCAAATTGGAGGCTTTACCTAAAACTTCCCGAATGAATATTGTAATATTATTGATATTAGTAAAATTAGGTAATAAATTCTTATTATTTGAGTAACCGAGAAACCAATTTCTATTTAAAAAAAATTTGATTAATAAATAACTATATATTATATAACATACAAAAAATCATAGAATACCAAAAATAATTGCATAACAAACAAACAAACAAATTACTACTATACAAAAAAATATAGAACACAAATTCTAAATACTATTTATTTGTTATGTAATTATATTTGTTGGTTTCAAATAAGGGATTCATTGAACCTAAGCCTACACATATAATATAATTATTAATCCCTCTGTTTCATTCAATTCTTTACATTTTTCTTTTTTGGATGCACACCCAATTCTTTACATTTCAAAATTTTCTAAAAATAATAAATTTTTATATTATAAAATTTACTCTCACCCACTACTTTTCTCTACCTTTACGAATACAATCAATTAAATATCAATTGATCCCACCACTTTACCCACTTTTCCTTCTCTTTCATAATATTTTATATAATTTAACCTCCGTGCCCAACCCAAATGTAAACAATCGGGTGAGACGAAGAGAATATTATTCTCTACACCTTGTACTACTATGGAGAACCTAAGCCTACACATATAACATAATTATTATTATTCTATACACCTCGTACTACTATGAACCTAAGCCTACACATATAACATTATTATTATTATTCTCTACACCTCGTGCTACTATGACTCATGTGCATACAATGTAATCATTTACACATGTTCTTGAGCAACATATTTTTTTTTGCAGAAGTTTGAATCTGAATGACTATAGAAAGCCATAAATTTAAATTAATACAGCATCTGTTGGATTAAAAAGCCCAACGGGCTGCAAACAAACCACTGCACATTGTTTCATATTGCAATACCTTGTGCAGTTGGTTGTGTAGAAAAAACAAGTGCTATTAAAAAAGAAACAAAAGTGAAACAGCCGCAGGGAAGGCACCGCTAATATCGCCAACCTGGGAATTGAGATAAGTTTCTTCCTACAAAACCTACTACAAACAGCTACACACTGACACATGTCCACGTGATTTTGACATTTCTCTCCAAATTTCTTTGCAATTAGATGTACAGTAAATTATTACCCAGTCAGACTTCATCGGGTAGAAGATTAGAGCAAAATCTGACCAAAAATAACCGGGGATGTCGACAAACTTGTAAGAGGTTGCATGAGCATCAGTATCACATCACCTCTATTTGGCAGCATAGTCCACTAAGAATCACCTATATATGGAATATAACACTCAAGAATATAAGAATCACAGTCCAAACTGAAATGGCGCCAAAAGAAAAAACTATGTCATGTGGGAGATTTGTTTACTTAAAGTAGAATCAGTAGACAGACGATCCGGTGATGTGCTCCTTCCTGATATATACAAAATATGTTAAAATAAATGAGCAGGCAGCAAGGCATATCAAAGTTATTAAATACATATTTAGAGAGAGAGAGAGAAAGGAGGGAGAGAGGGAGAGGGAGGGAGAATTGTACTCTTTCACTGTAAAACTTGCATTAGTATATAAATCCAGAATATAGAAATTATGTAGGTATTCAGTATCCTTAATATACAACAGCTGCATCTAAAAAACAATAATATAGAAAAAATGGATTGTTAAACTATCACAATTCTTTCTCAATTTTTTTTTTTTTGACAAAGTTCTTTCTCAAATCTATTTCTAGGTCACACTGCTTTACTTATGACTAAAAAGGGTTGTATGAAAATCTGATATTTAGGCTTTCCGCATGAGGTCAGTATTGTTGTATTTCAGAAAATAGGTATAAAAAAAACTTGCAAAGCTGCAATATTTCAAGCTTTATTAAATATGGACATATATAAGAACAGCAGGAAGATGATAAAACAAAGGCAGTAGGATCAATTGTAATACTTGGAGCTCAAAGTATATACCAGAACGACGCAACCCTTTGACAGCCTCAAAATTCTTGTATGTATAGCCAACAAAATTTAGATCTTTTGGAGTTAACATCATCTGCGAACAAATTTTCAGAGAAGAACAGGTACTTTAGATTCATAAGGACTCCTAGAAATATGTTGAGGTATACAAAAAATATACTCAAGAACTAAGATAGATGAATGAAAATGGAAAGAGTGTTGCAAAAATTCATACGAACTACAATTCATCCTACTTGCATACTTTATTGTTACGAAACCAAAATTTTACACCTCTCATCAAAGTAATAAATAAAGATAGAAACACGGTGTTGTTCACAAATTACCCTTTTTCATGCATCGTTGTCTTTGTAGGCGCACCATGTTTTTATTGACTCAATCTGTATCAATCACTGAATACCACTTGTATAGATCTAGAATTGTGTTGCATTCAGTCCATATAATATTAATAAACTTTTTAATCACATATTATCTACATATATAAAAAGATGGTTTTGGACCTTTTTACCATAATTTGAAGGTAAATTGACTACAATGGCACGTCTGGAAAAGGTCAACCCATTTAAGCACCCAAATAAAGCGATTTAAGAATGTGATACAACGAAATATAACAAAAGTGTAATGCATCTTTCAAATGTGTTACACACCTTCAGTTGCATTACACCTGTTCCTTTACTTCACATGTGTTACACCGTAAAATATCTAGAGAATGTTTCACAAGCGAGTCACATTTTTTTGTGTTTCACACTTTTTTATCGTTTAGCGCTATTTATACTAGCGTTTAGCAAAGAAGTATGTTTTATATGCATCATGTGGATGCTAAAATGGGCCAACTTGTTCATTCGTGCCATTTTGGGCCCTCACCCTTTTTCTATGATATTTTCATCAATTCCCAATAGAAAAATGCTGGAGAAAGCATTTACTTTTCCTATAGAATAGTAAAACACACCTTCCTCAAGGGTCCAGAACCGGTCCTTGATGGTGTTGTGGCCGCATCCTGCATAATTTAAGCATGTATCAGAATCAGCAGAATACTAATAATCTTTTGTAAAGATTATGATTTTAGAGATCAAGTAGTGCTGACATGAAAATAGGAGCAGGAGGAGAATTCAAGCAGTCCGGCAGGCCCAAAACATAGAGTAATTATTATGAACATTACTGAGGAAATCCTCGGACGACATTTATGGTAAAACTATGCAAGAACAGGCCTAAAAGATAATGGATGATTTATATTAAGTTTACTCCAAACTTTTGCCTCATTATCATCATTTATATTCTGCATTAGTATAGTTAGTGAGGTACATTCCAAGTTACAAATTTTCTTAGCTGAAACTGTCTCTGCCCATCATGCCTCATTGTTCATCATTCCACCACCCATTACACATAAGTTTACACTGATATAAGTATATAACACAACAGCTGCTCTTGCATCCACTTGTGTACATCCTGTTTTGTGGGAGCTAGGAATAATGGAAGCTTTAAAATTGGATCATGGGAAAGAGCTATAGATCGCGGGGCCAGAGATTTATCATGAGAAGGTATTTTCTTTGGATATGGTCAATTCAAGAAATTTAATTATTCATACACACCTGACTCCACCAAGGCTTGAACCCTCAACCTCTTATTACCAAGAGGAGGGGTGTATCTGCTAGGCCAAGCCTTGCAAATAAGGAGACAGCTGTTGGGTTGCTGTTATTTGAAGTTTCTTAAAGTTGTTGCAGAGTTCACCCATAAGATTGGAAATATGAACTTCAAAGGAAAACAAAAGTACACACTCATAAAGTATCAGGAGAAGTTGTAAATAGATGCCAATTTTATATTAACTTTCTTTTTGTTATAAATGGCTCAAGTGCTATATACTTCGGCATATCGATAATTATGTTCTTTATCTCAGTTCCCTTATCTAAGAGAATTATATTCACATGCAACAAAAAGAGCATCAAAACTTATTATCTAAAATACTTACCTCATCATATTTCATAAAGTTCTGGGTATCAAGTTCGTCATTCACCTCTGGTTTAAAAGCTGCCTCCATTTCATAGAGTTTGTCCCATGCAGTATCTTTAAACCAGGGATGAGCCTGATTCAATTCAAATAATAGCCAAGAAAGATAAATGAGTCCCTGCTGTAGTATGTCAATAATATTGTGCCCAACCACAAAGGAATCTATTTTTAAAATTTAAAAAGTCAAGTCAAAGATATACAAGGCTTTAGTATATTACTTTTTCTCTAACAAGGGGCCTTGGAAGAGAAATATATAGGAATTTTAAATATTTGGAGTGGTGTTAATGATATAAAGTTCTTTCACGTTGGGTCTACAAGCTTTACATATTTGACATGTAAGAGACGGGACATGCAATGATTGATAAAAGTTAAACTGTACTGAAGTAATTGTTGGAGAATAGATTGGATAATATAAAGTAATACTTTGATTTGATCTGCCCCCAGCCGGTGTTCAACATTGCAAAGCAACTTGCAGATTAGGTCCTTTGCTTCAGGAGTCAACCTTGCATGCTCTGGAAATTTCAATGTACTTCTCCAATTGACGATCTAAAAAATATATATGACCATGTCAAGAACAATGTTAAAAGTAAATACATAAAGGGAAACTTAGTCTCTACCACAAATTCGAGTAGACATTCATCAATAGTTCACAATGGAATATTTAGCGAGTAGTGATGAACACATATGTAAGCATAATACTAGACAGCCAGAAAATGTAGAAACAATAAGGTCGCTTTGGTTGGAATTAATGCACCCTTACCCTTAAATGACTCTGAAAGAGGGAAAGACGCATTGTTAAAAACAACTTCACTTCCCACATGTTCGGTTAGCTGCGCAAGCTAACCCTAATGGGATGGCCAGGACCCAGGAGGTCAGGCTGTGCGCCAGCGGACACAGCATATTTAAGAACACTGAATCTCTGATGATTAATGATCTGACCCATATACATGTACATTACTCGTCCAACAAAGGACTAAAACCTGTCTGATTTAGAATCTTTCATATTATATTAATGCTTTAGCTGATGGTTGAGTTGAACACTTGCACATATTAACTTCTATCTGTTATACGAAATATGCGTGCCTTTAAAAGAATCTAAGTACATCAAGTGTACATCAAATGTATCTCCTGTAATTGTAAGCTAATTGTTAAGCAATATGAAATGAGATCTTCAGAAAGATGAAAATAATATCATTAGGCATATTGACCTTTTTGCATGTTGTTATTGGATCATCTGCATAGAATGGGGGATAACCAACCAGCATCTCAAACATTATAGCCCCAAGCGACCACCTGTCAATATGCAAGCAACAAATGTGCATGAATGGGAGATCCAACAATATTTTACATATATAAATGTGCAACTTGTAAAATTTTCCAAATTATCAGTGTATCCCAAAAAAGTATTTAATTATAACATTAAAAAGTTTGGCAGGGAATACACAATCATAAATATGCCTATAGTAAACAGACAAAGTAACATCTAGCATGGATGCGTTAATAGACCTGGAATGTCACACATATGCTATATGATAATCAGCAGGGACGGAGGGAGAGGGGCGTGCGGGAGGACGGCCGCCCACCCAAAGTCCGGAATAGTTGTGTTATTAGTACTAAAATAGTTATATATTTTATTTAAATTCTTGTATTCTATAAGTAAAAAATATTAATTTTTAATTTTCGTCCCCCAAAAAATATATTTATATATGTACATCCTTAATTTTTGATAAAATTGATGGTTTTTTGGAAAAAATTATGAATTAAAATATATTTATATTTTTTATTAATAAATATATATTAAAATATTTATATATTATTAATATATATGAAGTAAATTGTTGAATTTTTTTTTCTCCCCGGCAACTATGATTTTCTAGCTGATAACCAGGTTTTACAAAAATAAAATAAGTATGTGGACAGCTGGTGTATAGTGCCCAGGCATATTCCTAAGGAGTCTTATTCATTTGTTTTTCTAAATTTATTTGAATAGCTAAACAGTTTCCTCTGAAAAAAAGAATATCAGAAATAGCGCCAAATTCATTGCAAGCATAACAGAGCTTCAAAAAATCTTCATGAAATTCATGCAGTTTATGACTAATTCTACCAGTCTATGATCAAGCAGCCCTGCCCAACAAAGGACTACCTGGGACAAGTGTTGATATTGGAACGAGTGAATACATAGCGTGACAGATCAAGGTAATGCTGAATGTAAGAGTAAATATGGAGAAAAAGCTGCTTCATTTGAAGGGAAAACAATAGTCTACAACAAAGAACAGAGCAACATACGGTATAGCCAATGTCTAAAAAGCGGATAGAGTGAGCTTCTAGCACTTAATTCTACTGACAGGACGCTTAGGCAGATGCCAGAAATTTAAAGAATTAACTGCCTCAAATATCGAGTCGGTAGAGGACTTAAAATGCTTAAGCAAAGGATTTATCAGTTTAAACGGGGTTATGTGAAAAATTGAGGGCTCAGGCAGAAAAACTTACAGCATTTTCCTCGCAACAAACAGAGTCCAGAAATGGAGATATTGACAAGGATGAAGAAATTTTAATCTGAGTAGAGGTTATCAGGCGGCATTTAGAGAATCACTTCTAAAATACGTGCCCCGTATCTTTCATACAGTATTTGTCTTCATTTATCAACTAGACCTACTTAAAGAGGAAGTATAACATCAATTGTACTAACCAGACAACCCAAGACTTCTGTAAAAATATTAAATATAATTGACGACAGTAGTTTAATATTATATTCAAAGAATATCTGTGGATATGATATCATAAATTCTAGTAAAAATAATAGAAAAGGATATAGATTGAAAGTATAGATTCAGGCCAGAAAAAGATAAAAAGAGGGAAAATGTGAACATAAGAATGATTTTCATGGATCTTTTCATTATTATTTGAAGGCATTTTTTCTTTACTGAGAATTACCAAGAAAAAGGTTAATAGTGATTCTTCTTTGTATTAAGATTCTGTATACATTCTTCCACCATCAAAATATTTATGTAGAAATGTATTAATATTGAAAAACATCCTCCCATCCGACATTACACCCAACTCAGGCTATGATATTTTTCGGGAGCCACACAATTATTTTAGTAAACATGCATACAGAAGAATGTGCTCGCCCAAAAGTTTCGATATTCATGTACTCAGACTGGTAAACTAATCATAAAGAAGCCCATGTGGATTCCTATATCAACTGACAAACATAATAGATTATCATAAATCAGCCTACGCAACACATTTAATGATGATAACAACAAAACAGTCATTTTTTATCAGTAGCTATGACATAATCTAACCAAATTACAAATTCAACTTTCTGTGGTGAAATGACAAAGATAACAGTTCTAGGGACTAGGGTACGTATTTGTACAGCCAACTATCAGAGCCTCATTCATTTAAGGGAAACTGACCAGTCGTATTCCAGACTGTAGCCTTTCTTTAAAAGAACTTCAGGAGCTATATAATCTGGTGTTCCAACAGTTGAAAATGCCTGCCATGATAAATGGATGAAAATAAGGGATATAGTTTGAAGCAAACAAACCTAAATTGGCAAAAGGCAACATCCTAAGAACATTGACCAAGGTAATAAGATAATCTTGCACATGCAATTGGAGCATCACTTAAAGGCCATCAAGCAAGTTTATTAACATGCTTGCGATATGAGAACTCATCAATAGTAGAAAATATCTAGGACGTTATATAAAAGAAGGAAAAATAGAACAAATACCATAAAAAATTCAATAAATTAAAATGAAACATACTTATATAGGTGTATTACTACTTGGAAGATAAGCAAAACCATAATAGAACTCGAACTATATATGTATTTACTTTGCTACAATATTTTATCTACGTAATTCTATACAGTAATTAATTCAATCTTGAACTGTCACATTTTTTTCATATATGAATCAATTATTAGATGAAAACATTTTCATCAAAGCACTCTCATGCATGCATGTATTATTAACAAATGTAGAGCGTCATGAGATAGCCTAGTAGTTAGGGCTTATCTCTTGTCATCCCATGTCTTGGTCCGACTCTAGCTCACCCCGAGAATTATTAGAGAATGGATACTACTCCAAATATAAGCTTATAAGTTTAATGGATACTGCTCTATAAGCTTATAAGTTTACTAAAAAAAAACACAATCAGATATCTGTCTCTTAATGATCTAACAACTAATATGGTCTTTTTTTTATAAGGAAAGGAAGGTACCATGTCTGACCATCGCTAAAAGAAATATAATCAAGAAGTAAATTAGGAGTAGTTCTATCCTTGGCATATGAAAGCCAAACAAGATTGTTAAGGTTGCGTTATGAGCTTTCACCGTGTTTAGGCAGTGGCCCCTATGCTTTATTTTTTCAAATCCTCTATTAAATTTTAATACTGAAAACCATATTAAGGACTTTTGAAGGGATTCATATTAATAGTTATGTGGATCCTACTGTATAAAGTGGGAATAGATTATACAAGCTTACCAGTGTCCTTCTATTCAATTTCCAGTGCTGAAGTTGTTCCAAGGAATTATTCCAAGAGATTCCTTTTCCATTATCTGAAATGCTTTCACTGGCAAGCAATTCATTCTCATTGATAGGAGTTAAATTTTTACAGTCAAGAGGCTTGCATAGACCAAAATCAGAGAGCTTCATGTGACCATCTTTATCCAATAAAAGGTTATCAGGTTTGATGTCTCTGCAGGAAAAATGATTTTAGAAGTATATTAACATATACATACATAATGCATTCTACCAGAGACAATTTCTCACTAAGAGTTTAAAATATAGCACCAACAAAACAGAAAAAAATTTCACCTGTGTATATAGTTATGCTTATGAATAGACTCTATGGCCAAAACACTTTGTGCAATGTAAAATCTGGCCACAGTTTCAGTTAAAGTCTCTTCTCTCATCAGCAAAGTCATCATGTCGCCACCAGGAAGGTACTCCATAATTAAATACAAGTACTCGGCATCTTGAAATGAGTAATATAGTTTCACAATGAAATGGCTAGCAACTTCAGCAAGCAAATTCCTTTCAGCTCTGACATGTTCAACCTATAATGCACAGAGAATGAGTGATCACAATGGCATTTCTAGAACCATTTCAGAGCATGCTATGAGGTACAATCTATTCTATTGATGGAGATTATATCTGCAAAAGGAGATAAAGAAAAATATAACCTACTGCTGCTTAACAGTGGAGTTTAAAATAGTATGCTGCTAGTTTCATGCACTGGTAACTATATTTACCAGTCCTGTATCTATTGTATGATAAAATCCTGCAAAAGTTTCATATGTACTAGCATGGCAAATAATATGAAAAGTAATGCAGGTGGAAATAAAATAACTAGCGTCGGTTAAGCTTAATGCAGTTATCAAAAAACCTTTCAATTTACTATGTACTGGTTGTAAGGTAATCATAATAAGCTGCAAATTCAAAAACTGCTAGAAATGATTGATTTCACCTGTCCCCTGCTTAACATTTCGGATTTCCTAAGCTTCTTCATCGCATATATATTGCCAGATTTCTTCTCTCGACAAAGTCTCACCTATTAAATTAATGCACTGTGATAAGTTCATTATCAGCAATACAACCATGGTATCATAACCTAAAGAGGATAATTTAATTAGATAATTAATATAGGCTAAAAAGAATCAACTCTTCCACAATAAATATACCAAGAAATTTTCTTTGACTTTATCATTTTTTTTTGGGTGTAAGCTAGGATTACAACTCAATAAATGTGAGTACATTTACATTACATAATAAATAAATTTACACATTGCTCAATGTAGGAACAGAAATTAGGAGCAAATAAGTGTTTGTGTAACATCCAAACATTCATGAGTTATTTTTCACGTACAGAAATGGATATATACATGTAGATTTGATAGAGATTAAAGATGTATTATCAGTAATAAAGGCTGACAAATGTTCCATGAAAGTTCACTAAATAAAGTAAGGAACATCTAGCAGGAAGATTAAAACATAAAATCGAAGAAACAATAAAAGTCCGAAAATATAATGTTTACGTATTGTGGGACACAACAAGCTTGTATTCTAGCATAGTTTGCGTATTTTCACTTCCCATGCTTATCCAGACAGACCAGACATTTCATTCTGTGATTATACTTCCTTTAGAGAAAATATCAGTTCACGCATTATTGTATGCTGATTGCCATTTAGTTTATATGGCAAAAGGAAAAGAACTAGAACCATACACCGGTTGCAAAAGTTTGATGTGTTGCAATATCCGAATTTTAATTCCTAAAATTTATTTCATCATAAAATCTGTAAGTTAACCCATCTTTTACACCTTCAAAATTTACAGATGAAATACACAGGATGACAGTAGCAGCAGAACTGCAGAAGGCAGGCAGATAAATATGTATGTATGTGTGCGAGTAATCTCTTTAAAGTAAAACAAGAAAAGCATAATGCACATCAAATATATATACATATATATGACCTCTCCAAAAGCCCCTCTCCCGATGATTGTTAAAAGATCAAAATCATCAACACAGAACTTTTGCCTTTTAAGTCGAATGTACTCTGTCTCTGTACGCTCCAACTCCTTCAAGAGATTCATTCGCTCCTCCTCTGAGACATCTGAGCTGTTTAACTTTCTTTCAAGCATTGCACGCCTGCAATTGAATTTAATTAGACGATATATGAGGTAGTTTTGCTAAATTAAAGTGTGGCAATTCTACCACCAGACCAACTTTCAGGTAAATGAATTCTTTAAAGACACGAGAGAGCATAAACCCAAATTTGCATCAACATAGGATTCAATCTATCATCCGTGAACATCAACTTGGATGATCATGGTCAGCCACATAGCTATGCAAAAACGGTACGTTGCATATCTGCATGTTATAAACTAAAGAAGGTTCATGCATACAGAAATAAATTAAATTATTCTGTATCCTAATATGAGCATAGGGATATAACATACCTACCTACCTGCCTAAAGAAGGACCTGCTATTCAAATCCCAGTAGTCATATCATATCACACAAATCCAACCTCCATTTCTAAGTAATAAATAGTTTCAGGTGACTAATAAAAAATGGGTCCGGGACACGGGCTGTGTCGATCTAATTGCGCTTAAAACAAGCCAGCCTTTCAGGTTTGAAAACTGACAAAATAAATGATAAGGGGTACATGAATATATTTATATATAGAAAGGAAAGATAGATACCTTTCCTTGCGTTCTCGAATGTGTTTCATATGAGATTTATAATGACCCTCGATGAATTTCTTAGCAGCAGCCACCCTTTCCAGTGTCAAATTAGAGCCCAGTTTTTCCTCAAGATTCACCATCTCTTCCGATTCTTTTTCTTTATTATTATTATCAATATCGTCCCCTGTTACTCGACTCCCCATATGTTGAATTGCTGTCAATATTTAAAGATATACACACATACACACATACATATATATTTAAAGATCGACAAATGAGAATAAGTATATGACAAGAGGAGGAGAGGATCAACGTCTAGGACCTCCAGGCTCCACAAACAAACAAACAGCTGTCCTTTATTCTTTTACGGAGTATTATAATTAATGCTGCGGACACGTGGTGCTCTTATATACTCCCTTCCCATTTGTGGACCCCAGTCAGGTTGCCGTGTCCCATCGATCAAATTCGAGAAACGGCCTGTATGTTACAAATTGCAGATAAAGCGTCAAAAATGGCACAATTTGTAAAAATAATTCCATGTGTCACTTTAAAACTCAACATAGTGTAGCGTTTTTATTCTTTTAATTTGATTTTGAATATAAAACGTCACTTAGTGTCACGTTTTCCACAAATATTAAAATAAATTTGTGTAAAACTCAATTTAAAGTAGAGTTTTTTCGTCCTGCGTTTTGTCCTAAAACTCTATTTTATCTTGCGTTTTGAACTTTAAAAATTTAATAAAAAAAAATGTTCAAGACGCGACACGATACAATGTTTTTATGAAATCTCAAATTCATTTAACGTTTTGGGATGATATTTTGAGTCATTATACTCGATTGTAACATTTTAGATATTTATTGATATAATAATGACACATAGGATTATTGCCTATCAAATTCAAGGCGTGATATAAAATACTGGTACATGATAAATAGCTCATTTCATTTTTCTTTCTATCTTATAATAATCATAATCATAATAATAATAATTATTATTATTAATTCAATATATATGTGTATGTGTGTGTGAAAAGGGTCATCTTGAAAATAACAATAAGATAATAATTTTAAAAAATTGTTGATAAATATATATATTAAATAAAAAATTGACAATTAATATGAAATAATTTTTTAAAATAAACAACTAAAATTTAAATAAAATTTATTCCTATAAGTTCAACAAATTCTTCCGGTTCGGAATACCGGATAAAGAGCTTATAAATTAAAAATTACATACAATTTTTAACTTATAAATTACTCATAATAAGATAAGCAAAACATGTCCTTAATAAATTTTAGAAGTGATAGATCACTTAATTTTACTTGCACAGCTACACGAGCGACAAATTTATACCCGAGTTGAAATTTTATGCAATTCTCCCAAAATAAGGTGATAAGAGGCGCACACATGGACGAAGCCAGCTAAAAAATACTTGGGTCAAAAATATTAAAAGAATTTAAGTATAGAATTGTAGAGGGACCAAAACTATGTATGGTGCAAGAGATTATGAGCAATCTGATCTCTAGCTTGCATTGAACTCACTGACCTCACACTATTCTCAGCCACCATTTCATCATCAAAAATATCAAACCTCAACTCAGGTTCCAAACTCTCATTGTTCATCTCACAAATATTATGCAAAACGCAACAAGCTCCAAGCACTACTGGCAAATCTTGAAGCTTTACTTCTGTTCTTTTTTGCAGACAAGTCCACCTAGCTTTTAGCCTCATAAATGCCTCTTTAGCCACCCTCTGATTCTCTTCAATCTTCTCATTAAATGAATGTTGAGCCCAAGTCATATTCTGATGACTGTAAGGAACCAAAACCCAATCCAATAGAGGGTAACCTTTATTCCCCACAACCCAAACATCCTTCAAAATCCCTTTGTTTGCTCTTTGAAAAAGAGCTGATTTTTCCAAAACTTTGTCATCAGACATTGAACCAGGCCAACCTATACAAACATCATTAAAAATCCCATTAGGATCAACAACCCCTTGAACCGTAATCGAGTAAGAAGTCTTCTGATTCCTCTCTGTATGCCTCTTGTTAAAATAAGACGCAACACTGATTTTTGGCGCGATAATAGGAATATGAGTAGTGTACATTGATCCACCGACATTTGGTATCCCTGACATTGCTTTAAACTCATTCTTAATCTCCTTCAACTTATTCTCATTAGGCCATTGCAGATATTTAGGCATCAAAACATTCCTTATCGCCGCACAAACTTCAAGAACTAATTTATGACAAGTCGAAATCCCTAATCCAAATCTCTTGGAAACAAGCTTCAAAGGCTCACCAGTAGCTAATCTCCATACACAAACAGCAATCCGTTGTCGAACCGGGATCGCCAACCGCAACATTGTATCTTTCTTTGTTACAACAGAATCAAGTTCTTCACAAATCTGATCAAATGTAGCTTTACTCATTCTAAAAGCCTTTTTAAATTCCTCATCAGGAAAATCTTGACTGTTACATAAATCCCACCAAGCCTTTGACCTGTCTTTCACCCACAACCTCCTCTGCTGCCCACAACCGCCGTGCACGGCAGCGCTACTGTCAACTCCGGCAGCTTTATTTCGAACACGCTTAGCACGTAACTGATCAAATTCACTCACATCACTGTACTGATCACCGAAAAGGGTGTCATGATCATTCAAAATCTTGGAGTTTGCACCATCCCATGACTGATAATTCGAGGTGTTGAGCTGCTGACCCGACCCGAATGGCAAATTTTCTTGACCCGACCCGTTTTGTTGAACCAAACTAGTAACTAAATCTTGACCTGGGTAGCTGACAAATCCTTGAAACTCATCACTACTCAGCCTCTTTCTAGTGTCCATGTGAGAAGTGTCGACTTCTTGTAAAAGGCCAAAGAAATTAGAAAAGTCTTCTTCTTGGTTAAGAAATGGCACAGGACTAGGTTCCATAAAAAGATAGTAGATATATAAGATGTATGTGTTTGGTGTTTAAGTGAAAGTGGAACTGAGATGATCGAGTAATCCATGTATATATATATGTGTGTGTATGTAAGTGTTGAAGAGGATTGAGAAGAAAGGAAGCGCGTAGAGAGGAGTAGGATGGAAAGGGGAAGGTTCAGAAATATAGATGGTAAAGATAATACTACTCGGGTTGTTTGTTATAGCTACGCGCTTGGGAATACTAAATCGGAGAGTAGGACTGGTAATATTCTTTCGTTTCATTTTATTTGTCATTATTTTAAAAATATATATTTATATATTAAAAACACTTTTAGTACAAAAAATTGACCCTTTTCATTTATATTCATATCAATTAATATAATTTTACTACATAGTTTGAATAATAATTATTTTACATTAATTATTAGTATTATTATCAATATTTTATTTATAAATTTATGTTGAAAATTAATACGAGTAATTATAAAAGAGTGGGGCATGACATAACAAGCAGGACTGGAATTTATTTACATATATATAGTCACGTTGTCGTTTGTAAATGGAACACCGCTCGTGTTCAGAAGCTTCTTTAGTCACAAGCTGCGGAGGACCGGAACAAAGTTGTGTGGTTCCTAGCTTATATAAATATTTAAATAAATTTTTAATAATATTTTAAAATGTAAAATTTATATAAATAGAAAATATTTTTTACATTTTATAGTTATTTTCCATGAAGTACAGATTTTTTAATATATATTTAAATTTATATTTGTATAAAAATTTATGTACTAATTTTTGTGTAATTATTTATATTAAAATTTTTAATTTTCTTAATATTTTTGAATTTTTATCTATTAAATTTCTAAGATTAATGATTCTTTGTATTATATTTTAATATAAATTTTATTAAAAATTACTTATAATATCATCTTTGTAGAAAGTTGAGTAAAGCGAGTAGACTAGACTCGGGTAGTGAATACTGGATAATGAATAACAAAGACCAAGTGAAAAATCCATATGGAAACTTGAAAAGCTTTACTATACACGACTCTCTCTAGTCTTTACTGTAAATTTGTACTACACAAAACTTGTTTGAACTTTTTTTACACAAAACTTGTTTGAACTTTTTTTTATCATATATGTAATTTAAATATTTAATTAATATTTTTGAGTCATACTTATTTCACATAATTTTTTTAAAATTAGAAAAAATTTCATATAAATATACGAGCGTGTTATTATAATTATAAGAGATTATATGTAATTATAAAAATATTATTATTATTTTATATTAAAAACACTTGCATCTCATGTAATTTTCTTGGGACAATCTCGTGAGCTTTATTCTCTTTAATTAATATAATCATTTGTATCTTCTAAAAAAAACTTTATTCATTATTTTTAGTAACTTTAAGCATGTTTTTATTCAGAAAAAAGTGTTTTATAAAATATTTGCGGTATAGGTTGTTTTTTCAGTATTCTTTCCTTTTAAAAGAATATTTAATTATTTAATTATATCTATGCATGAAATATAAATGAGATTGAAGGTATGAAGCTCATTTTTGGGCAGGGTATTATAATTCATGGCAAAACTGCAAAGATATATCTTGCATGCATAACATATACTTTTAACGGTTGAGGTAAAAAATTTGACCTCATTGTGGATTCTCTTAGTACCCAAAATCCTGTTAAAAATTTCAAACCCTAAATATTTGAAAATAAGATTGTCTGCTATTCTGTTTTTCATTATAGATATACATTTACATGCATGTCTTACAAATGCTGGTGAAAAATACTGAACATCGCACACAAAAAGCAGCCTTTTAGGGTTCTATGAGAGTCGATCCCCGTTTTCAGATCTAGGGTTCTAGCCGCCTCTTTCATTCTCCTACAACTTCCCCTTCTTTGATTTTCCTTAAATAAAACCCAATTTTTTGGGTGTTTGTGTGTCTCTCCTTTTGGAATGTTTGTTTGTCTCTCCTTTTGGGGTGTTCTGTTATGTTTTTGTTTAGAGTGTTTATTCAGTGGTGGATATGTTGAGAATGATTTTGTTGATATTTTTGGGGATCTGGAAAGCCCGCATCGAAGCCGAGGCGGTGGTGATTATTGCAAGAGCTCACCTTTCACAACCAAAGATGGTTCATCCTTTGAGGGTTTCCACTGTCGGCATGTCTATAGCTGGTATCCGGCATGTAGATAGCTGGGGTGCCGCTCCTCCCACTTATGCAATTGGGGTTTCTGAACACTGGTCTAACAATAGTTTTTATGTGATAAGGTCAATTGTGATGTTGCTGCTTTCAAGGATGTTGGTGCAATTTGGATCGTTTGAGATGTCTTCGATTTTATTCTTAGTTTCAAGAATTTAAATTCTACGTGTTAAACGATCAGGAAACAAATCAGCTAATTGTTTTTAGTTTGTTATTTGTTTTCCAACCTGGTTGTATCGGTAGTTGGGGGTTTGTCCCGACTGTGTTCTGTTCAATTTAATGAAAATTGCTATTTGTTCGTCAAAAAAAAAAAAAAAAAAATACTGAACATCCATATATAACTTGGACATCACGAGGAATGCCTTGTTAAGTTTTAACACAAGCAAGCAAATTTGCGGATGCTACACACAGGGAAGGCACGGGAAAAATCGAAGCAAGAGAATGCCATGCTCACGGAAAGAAGAACACACAGAGTGAACCCTTGATTATGTTTGAATATTGCATGTTTGCAGACATAATGCAGAGTTGCAAAAATCTTCTCAAGTTCTTGAGGATGTTACATGTGACCTCCATGCTTGTATAGCAGAATGTAAAGTGGGGTTTGGAGTAAGCATCTTATGCTGCAACCGCTGGTTTGTTACTGGTGATACATTGTGTCTATCAACCCACATTTGTATTGCTTTATGCTCATATGTACAACCATCAGAAGCAATATGCGGATCACTCATTACTTCCTACAGAATCATTGCAGAATAATAAGCATTGCAAATTTGCAATATAAGAGAACAAAATCATATATGTTACTGTAGTTCAAACTTCTACCTGAAGGATTGGGCAGTAGAAGTGCCCAGGTGCATCAATAGTTTCAGTAACCTTTTTGCATGCATCTGCAAATTCAGAAAGCTTCTTCAGTACTGGAAGCACTTCAGTGTCGAGATCTGGCCTATCTCTGCATCTGAGAGTAGAGCACTTCAGGCCCACCTGGGCTAGTTTCTTTGTTTCTGTCAAAGGCCAATTTGTAATTGATTTATCCAGTACGTCTGAGAAAGAATTACTTTCAAGAGCATTTTCAACTATTGGTATAAGCCCGTTCGGATGCTGAGCAGTCAAAAGTTGAAGAATTATGATGCCAAAACCATATAGGTCAGATTTCGGTCGAACTGTGCCTGTTCTCTGATACTCTGGATCCATGTAATAGAGTGTACCTGCGAGAATAGAGTTGCCATATTCTGTGACATTGTCAGGTACAACATCTGCAATGAGTTTTGCCAAACCTACACCTCCAATCTTGCTCACAAAGTTCCTGTCTAGCAAAATGTTCCCTGGCTTCAAGTCTCGATGGATAATCGGCTCTGGCTTTGAGTTATGCAAGAATGAAAGTCCGCAGGCTACTTCAAAAACCAATCTGAATCGAATAACCCACGGAAGCGACTGGTTACTGTTCCTGCAAACTATATGATCGTCCAGGTTTCCGTTTTCCATATACTCGTAAACAAGGCAACCAATCTCTGGACAGGCTCCAAGCAGTAAAACTATGTGCGGGTGGCGTAGTTGGCTGAGAACTTCTACCTGAAAATACTCTACAGATGTCATTAAAAATCAATAATATTGAAACAGAGTTGAATTTTGAATGGACACGTAAACTATAAAGGTTCTGATATATTATTGCTACTATGAGAACCCACACTCAAGAAATATATCAGTGCTAAATCCTAAGCAAATATGTTATAGCAGGCCGATACATTTTATTTGGGTATGGACATGTATAAATTGAAATTACTATATACAGAACTAAAGTATATTTGTTATGGGACTAAATGAAATAAACATGTTTCAGAATTTCTTCCTCACAGAAACTGAGGCAAGTAGAAAAAACTAACCTCTCTCAAAAACTCATCTTTTCTGTCAGATGCATCGAGACTAAGAACTTTGATGGCTACAGGGGTGTGATCAAGTTTGCATTTGTAAACTTTCCCGTATGATCCCACACCAACCACCTTAGTTTCGGAAAAGAAATCAGTTGCTACCTCTATTTGATCTCTACTGTACCTTTTGTACCTTCTATCACCCAAGAAGAGTGCATCAATAATCCTTTGCTTCTCCATAAACTCCTGCATGCCTTTTACTTCTGCTATTTGTCTTTCATAAATCTCTTTAGATAACAAATTTCTTGCCATCTCAATTTCTTTCACAGATTCGTCATGCCTTTCTTTTTCTTCTAAAGCCATTATTCTTAATTTTTCTTCACTTTTTATGGCTTCAGCCACCCTTTTTGACTCTTCAAGGCAGTCAGAAGAAAGTACATGGACCTGAAGAGTGGAGCATCAAAAATTTTAATCGTAAAAGCTGTTACTAATATGAATAAATTATAAATTGATCAATTTCTCACAGAGTGATAGGTGTTATGAATCTTGACATTATTAGAATAAATTCGATGGTATTATTAAATTTAAAGATTTAACAACATAATGACACAATTAAGCAATCAAGCTCTGACCTTGGCTTGGGCATGGACAAGGTCTTCACAAGCTCGGTCATACAACTTGAATACTTTTCTCAATTCTAGACGAACTTGTTCTGCTTCAGCATGAACATCTGACTGAATAAAACATAGACATCCTTGTAGTTAGAATCGACTTACATGTTTCAAACATCTTGGTGCAGCAAGTTAATAATCAACTAAAGAAAGGCTAAAGAGAATGTTAGGAATATATTCATTTGATGATGTACAAAATACTAGAACAGAGTCTAACATAGATATATCTGTAAAAGAACAAGTCTTTTTAATCTCTGATACAAATAAATATAAATCAGAGCCTAGTTAGTCCATGTATTGATATCAAGAGTATATGTACTTAGAAGATTTTCTTAAGAAATAAAACCAAAGTCTGGATGCAAATCAGAGTCTGGAGTTCAATCAGAGTCTATAGACTATCAGAGTCTATAGTCTGTCGGGGGACCGAAGATCATCAGAGTCTGAAGATTTTCAGAGTCTATAAAGCTGAAGCTGAATTTGGAAGATGATCACAGTAATGAAAAATCTTCAATAATAAAGGCTAATATATTGCAGATATGTTATGGGAAGGAAGGAGAATTACATAAGGAAGTTGTTAATTAATAATTAGGAATTCTATTCCTATTGTAATTTGTTTTTCGAAGGAAGGAGAATTACGTAAGGAAGTTGTTAACTAATAATTAGGAATTCTATTCCTATTGTAATTTGTTTTTCTCTTATTAGTTAATAGACATCTCTCTATATAAACAATCTATGTAACCTATTGTAATTGTCGAACTTTTGAGAGAGCATAGAGATAGAGAGAGTTGCAGTGAGAAACACAGAGAAGCTGCTAGGGTTTGTGTACACCTTAGGAGAGTTTGTATTCATACATCAATAATACAAACGGTATTCATTCATATATTTGTGTTTGTTCTTTGTTCTTAATTCAAAGCTTTAATTTACATTAAGTTGATTTTAATCAGGCAAAAAAAAGTACACAGTCATTCACCCCCCTTCTACTTGTGTAACTGAGAAAACAGAGAATGTCTGAGATAATGCATATAGTGTAGGGAAATGTTGAGAGATTAAAACCTACTTGCTTTGAATATGCAAAAGACTGCGATGTTGAACTTTGAATTGGATAAATTTCTGAAATAGTATCAAACGATTTTCTTTGGTTACTGTTGTGGCTCTTATGTCGGAACAGCAGAGAACTTGGATACTTCACCGGAGAGTTTGCAAAAAATTTCGGAACCCCACTCTCCACAGAGGAAGAACTGAGACTGGGTAAAAGTTCATTCTTCATCCAAGCATCTTGTCCCCTTTCAGTCAACAAACAATAATCTTTGCCTGAAATGGAAAAGGCTAGGTATAATATCTAGTAACTTTAGAAGAGTTATAACAAAATACTGGACTAAGCTAAAAGAATTTTCTATATTTACCACTAGTGGACAATGAAATTGCTGATTTGAAACTGATCCGGTTCTTAGACACCACATAAACATTACAACTGCCAGGAGCATCTTCCACAACAGTTGAAGGAACCTCAGGGCCCCTTAGCTTTCTACAATGATGGGATTGCAAAAAATTCTAGGTTATACTACTAAATGTGTGAATCTCAAACAAGTCCAAAAAAAATCATGTTTAAACAAATGAAACTTAAAAGCTCACAACTTGGTCAAATTGTAGTCCTATCACAGATATGCAACTTTTCTAGCAAATTTACGGAAACAATCTTAAGAACATACATACACCCTTTTTTCAAATTCAAATGACATTAGTTATCACACACAAGCACGCATATGTTTGTATATTCACTTAACAAAGTAGAAATTCTGATATCAAAACCTCTGTGAAATTTGAAATAGGGCGCCATAGAACTTGTTATATCGAAATTCACAACATTGTACCTTGTTATGCAGCTGAAAGAACAAGAACCAAGCACCAAGCTTGTTATTCCCGAGTCTGATATAAACCTAACAAGTGATTTTGCAGGATTGTCCCCTTCCAACAGCACAGTGGCTATCTACAATTAAATATATTTAAGCATTCACACTAATCAAATTCACAAGTTTAGACCTCGGCTAACAAGTAGAGATCATGCAAACTCACATTCTTGCCCTTGCATAATTTCTTGAATGGTAAAAACATTTCTTCAAGCCTTGATTTCATATCTTCTACATACATAGCCACCACATTAGAATCCATTTGCTTTATAGGAATTTGTTTTCCTGCTGTTATACACAAAAAAAATACAAGTGGCTCCAAAATTAGCTTAAATTAAATCTACTTAAATCAAGATTACTAATTATTCTCATACTATTTACTTCTTATTATAAGAAATCAATTTAATTCAGCTTCAGTAAACAAAAAATTTCTAATGTCAAGTTTTTTCAAAAATAAATATCTTTCCATGAAAACATTGTTAAGAAAAATGTAGGGAAATATTATATTCAAAGCTATTGTTGCATATTCATTTACAAATTGTAACATATTCTAATACAAAATGCAATAAATAGTACTGAAAATAAAAAAAAAATACTCCGAAAATAACATTTCTCAAAATTTATACAAAAGTGCAAAACAATTAGTTTTCCCGTGTTGTCAAAGTAAAAAGTAAAACAGCTGTACGCATACACATGCATACATACACATGTAGCTAGAAAGAGACTAACATGGAGTAGGAATACAAGTGAGAGTGGGGAAGACATGGATCAAGATAAGATGATCAGCTTTGGACAACATTAGATTCTCCGCTGCCCACCTGACGGCGCGTCTGCTACCACTGCCTCCCTTGCTGCCACCTTTCACTGCAACCGCCACAGAGACCATGGTCTCCGGTGTATTATCACCGATGGATGTCAACACGACTTAACAATGTGGAAATGTACATGCATAATATATTATGCATCTTGTATTGTTAGTAGACTTTAGCGGGTCAACTAAGTAATTTTATATTATTATTTATTCTATTTAATTGTATATGCCGTGTTTGGAAAGCTCCTCTGGCCGTTGGTCTAACGCTGGAGTCACCAAACTTTGTTATAAATTATATGCTATGTATTTAATTTTTATTATAAGATGCGGGGAATATCCGAACGAACCTAAGAAAGTGTGTGTATGTATTTCCCAAGTCGCTTTCAAATTCTGCCTATGAATATAAAATACTAGTACGAGTAGTAATTAAATTTTTAGATGAGTGAGTAATACGTACGTTTTTAACATTTAACATGGTGTTTGTATACTTTGTACTTTGGGATTTATTTTTCTTGATGGTTTAATATATTTTTACTTTTTTGTATATGTGTTTCATTTATAAATGCATTAACTTTTTCCCTGTGATGGAAATGAAAAAAAATACAATATATATATATATATATATATATATATATATATATATATATATATATATATATATATCATGTGGTTATACACTCATTATGAATGCATTGTAATAATGATAAACTTTATTTACATTTAGTTTCCCTTCAAAAAACAAAAAACAAATTACATTTTTTTTCCTATAACCCCCGGTTTAGAGATGTTCACCCCTTTCTTTAAATTGAGACCAAGTACGATGAAACTCGATTTTAAATTTCGGATCGGATTGAATTGAATTTTTAATCAGATTTTTTCTTAAATCTAGATATCAATATTGTAAAAAGCGAAAATCGGAATTAGACGTTGAAGGTACGGAGCAAGAATTAATCGAATAAATCGGGTATTAAACGGAATGATTAATCACCGATTTTTAGAAGAATGCTACATATACATATTTGATTCTAGGCCTGAATTTTTGTACATATCTGGGTCTAGGAATCTAGCATGCTCCAGAATCCAGATGTTGTTGGGTCTGGTTTTGTGCTACATGAAATGAAAATTAATTAGATTTAGGCCTAAGCATGTAGTATCAAATTGCATATAGCAACATTGTTTGTACCTTCACTATATTCTATATTTCTATGATGTACAGTGGCTCAGAATGTAAGAAAAAACATTATCGTTTTATAGATCTCCTATATCTTGACTGTAGGCTGTAGCGTCATTTAGATCAAGCATCTAACATAAATCTATACACAAGTAATGTAGTTTTGGAGAACAGAGAAGAAAGTGAAACTCGCATTAGAAGTGTATGGTAAGTGCTGATGAAGTGATCATGACTTGATGCGATATATCACGTGTAAAGTACAGGAGAAGATAAATAGACACACACACACACACTTGTACATTTGTGTAGAAAGTTAGAGAGGAGAAAACAAGGGCAAGAGATCAGGTGACAGAGAGAGAGAAAGCACACATAGCTCCAGCATGAGCCATCCAGACTAGAATCATTTGTGCTCACTCTCTTCTGTTGCCTTTGCCCACTTCTTGTTTACATTACACACACACACTTACGCTTATTTGTACGAACATCAGGTAACCGCTGTGAGGCCCCAGATCACTAACTTTCTTCGAATGCAGCTACACAACCTTCTTCTTTGCATCCCAATCTTGTACATATACGCATGATTTTGTGTATGTGCTTAGCATGTTTTTGGCTGTGTAGAGGTGATGATGGTATATCTTGAAATTTATGAGGAGGAAGAGACTCTTGACACTTGGCTGTAAACAATTATGCATATAGAGTACTAGTATTCTTCACCAATTTTATTGGTCCCCGGCTCTCCATAGATAAACAGCACCAAGACAAAAAGTTTGACAAAACATGGCAGCTTGCTTCCCAACAATCAGGGTTCCAATTGGTTTGGTGATTAACTATTCAACCAATCCTTACTTGTCACTTGTAACTAGCAATGCTTTTTAAAATAATTAATTACAGAATTTTAAATAGTACTCGGTGTTTTTTGCGACCTTACACTTTTAATTTCCAGAAAAACGTATCCGAATAAAGAGCATGGACAATTATCATTTCTATATGCATTGTTCTTGTGACAGGTCCAAGGTACTAATATTGTTTATCCTGATGCATGGGGTCTAAATTAAGCTCTCTAGTACAAGAAAAGATAGAATTGTTAAAAAGCAACAATCTTTTTTGTTTGTTTTCATGAATCTAGCCAATGTCTGCTCGATAGAGGCTCTAGTATATCATGGAATGGTGCGCTTTCTCTAAAGATACTCAGTATTTGTTTAAGCTGCATGTGCAGAAACAAGGGTCCTGAGAACCAAAAAACAAAGAGCAAAACGTCAGCTTATGCTTTTTGTTTGTTTCTAGACATGAATCTCCTATAATGCTAATAATTTATATGAGAAGGGAAAGAAACAAGATGATTCATACATTTGGACTAGTTATATTCTAGGGTTCTAAAATTCTCGATTTCTAGTAATAAAATTAAGAACTACCAGACTACCAGGTGTTATGGAGTCTATTTCAACCACAAGAGTTTCAAGGCATGATTCCCTCTATGACTATGAGTATCTGAAGTCCCCCATATATGGCTAAAACCTGAACTTTAATAAGACTATCAATCTGTAATCTGTTAGTTGATATTATGCATACCTTTGATTCTAAAATACTAGTATATCTTATTGGTCAGAACCTCTCTCTCACACTTATTAATCAGCATCTATCCTTCCCAAAATAAATAAATGCTTATTTCCGAAAAAAGTATACATTTGCGTATGAAAAAATAAGGGCAAGTCAGACTCTACATAAGTAACATAACTCCACAAAATTGCTTAATCTGTGTTTTTGTCTTTCGACTCTTTTCCCAGCCCTCCTAAAAAAACTATGAATGTTCCCAATTTCCACATTATATGCTCTGTACTTTCTGGCACATTACGTTAATATGGATGAAGTTCAATCATTTAATTAGGGTCCAGGTAAATGTTCATATATAGTGGATTAACTAGATAATTTCATTATCCTCTCTTGCACAAAGATACAGAAACAATATTTATTTATTTTTTAGAAGAAACAAAATGTTCCCAATGGGGTTGGTAGCACATCCTCCTAATTTTGGTAACATGCCCGTGTTTCTGGTACCAATATATGAGTTGACCTGGAATAAGTTTAAGCAATGATTTTACTTTTGTCTAAGCATAATAAATTTATATACTAATACACCTACAAGCATTAATATATAGTCTTGGTGACAGTCTACATTACCACAAGTCCATGAGCAAAAATTCGCATAGTATACATGAATCAAAGCAAGTGCAAAAGTGTGATAATAATGAATTTGTTCTGTGAAGCATATAGTTATATCCTTGATATTAACAGAGGCCAAGAATTTGTATAATGGACAAATCTCGACAACACACCATTATTTGCAGGAACATGTATGTTCCAGTAGTGGCTTAACCAGATAATACTGTGTAGGGATGATATAATAGATAAAGAATTTATATACGAATACTCCAATGTAATTATTGTTGTCCTCGTGGGGGATATAGATCGCACTAGCCCCTATCTCTCTCCGCCACTGTGTTCCATCAAGTTGCCTGACCAGTTGGTATAAAGTGTGGAAGGAAAGCAGACTCGACACCGGCTTCATCCCACTCCAATTCATCCCACCACTCCTTTTCACCATACACTGTAAATGTATGTGGTGCTGAAACCCCAGGAGACTTAAGTGGCAGCTTTTTTAGTTTCGGACAGTCAATTACAGCGATTTGCTGTAATGAAGGAAAATCTATCTTCCATCTTGAGATACTAGTTAAAAGTGGTAGATCTCTTATTGATAGTGTTCGGAGAGATGGAAATGTGTTTGCAACTCCCCCTACCACATCATCTACATCTATAACTTCTTCCATTCCTTTGCAGTAAAACAAGTACAACTTTTCAAGCTTTGGAAGATTTATAACCCAGGAAACGTTCTTCAACTTGTCGCAATACCAGATGGTTATGGAATGGAGATTTTGAAGTGCTCCGTGTGTCATTGGATTTTCCCACACTGTGATTAAGCTGGGAAGACCATTTAATGCAAGAACCTCTAATCTTGGTAGCCAGTTGTTTTTAGCCTCGATGTCAATTGCCAAGCACCTCAAATCACAGCAATCGGTGATGCTAAGCCTTCGTAACCTCTTTCCATCACCCGGATTTGATGAGAGTTGCAACTTATATAACCTCTCACATGATGTTATGTACAAAAACTGTATACAATTTTTGAAAACAAAGAGTTCCTCCAGGGTAGTTAATTCAGTTACAGTTATCCCTAGAGTGGTAAGATGCCTCAGCTTTACCAAGTCCACAAATCTTATTTCATTTTCAGTCTCAAAATGTTGCACATCCCAGCCTCCATAACTAAAGTAGAGATTCAAGACTCGTAACTGAGAAAGTCCTGATATTGCCTCACGTGGAATTGTCCTAATATAATGAGTGCGCTTCAAATCCAGATACCTCAGTTTTGCCAAACTTCCCATCTCTTTCGGTAATGTGCTCAATTTAGTCCCGGATAGATCAAGATAACGCAGCTCAACCAAATGAGAGATGCTTTCTGGAATCTCTCTGATGCTGGTATACGATAAATCAAGGACCTTAAGAGCAGGCATGAACCGGAAAAATCCCCTTGAGATTTTGTTCAGACTGTTGTTCCACTGGAGCAGCAAGGTTGATAAGTGGGGGCAATTAGGTACTTCAGATAGGTCGGTGATGTCATTATCAATCAATGAAATTCTATATGCTCTTTCCCATTTTTTAACAGAAGGCGCTTCAGTAAGTCCTGCACTGGGATGAACTAAGAACTTTGTATCATCAGCTCCACAATCGGATGCTATCCATAAAGCAAAGTTTCGGACAACATCATGCAATTTTACTTGGGTTCCCTGGTTACCAGTTTCCAAGAAACAGGCGACTTTGAGAGATCCGATGAGGGCATGCCCCATATAACGGACGCTACCCTCATGGGAGCTCAGTAATAATCCTTCCCCTATCATATATTCTACGAGCAGTTCTTTCTCAATAGAACAGTCCTCAGGAAACAGAGAACAGTATAACAACAACGACTTTAATGTGTCATTAGCCAATCCTTCATAGCTGAATTTTAAAATTGTGAAAATATCTTTCATACCTCGAAATTCTGATGGAGAATTGTTAAGCACATCTGTTGCATTAATCCATTCTTCCTCCGTCTCTTTATTGGCCATGGCTTTTCCAATTGTAATCAGAGCAAGCGGATGGCCTCTACATTTCTTGACAATGGCCTCAGCATGTGACTTTATGGGTTGAGAATTTAGAATATCATATCGACGAACCTTTTCTGCAAAAAGTTGCCACGATTCCTTCTCTCTCAAGAATTCTACTTTAAGCTTGTAGTGAGCATCCATGTCACTGCACACGTCCATAGAACGAGAAGCCAATATCACTTTACAACTGTTTTCCTTGTTGGGAAGAGGTATTCCGATCTTCTCAAGATCGACTCCTTCCCATATATCATCCAGCAACAATAAAAATTTCTTCATCTTTAAAACCTTGTAAATCTTCGAAGCTCTCTGTTCTTGATCCTCAGCCTCGTCCCACGACAGGCCCAGCCTCAACATTATAGCTTGCTGAATCTTTTCTGCAAAAAAATCTCTAGATACAGTAACCCAAATCACTATATTAAATTCATGATTTAGTGTCAAAAAATTATTGTTTATACATTTCAAAAGGGTTGTCTTTCCAACTCCACCCATCCCATAAACTCCCACGATTCCAAACTCTTCCTTGGCAAGCAATTCATAAACTTTCTCCAACATTACATCCATGCCAATAACTGGCACACTGGGGATCTCCATAACAGGTACAATCACATTTCCATCCGCCCAATTCATGTCCAATGATTTACTCTTTTCCATAAGCTCCTTCGTAATGCTAATCTTTTTCGAAACTTTCTTGCTCAACTTGTATCTGGAAGAACAATTTGCACACCAGCACAAAAGAGTGCTTTGTTCTTGCTGATCAACATTTTCAATCATCAATCCGACCTCAAATTCGAGTTCTTCTGCTCTTTTGAGCCATCCTTTGACTTGATTTGTGCAAGTTAATCCTAAAGACTCTGCTTGATTAACATCACTCTCCAAGTCTTTTCTTGCTTCTGTTAGCTCCTCAAGTGCAGTCTTCAGAGAAGTCCCCCTATGATCCAGGTCCCCTGCAATGTCTATATGTTTCAAAACCAAATCGATCAATTCACTAATTATGGTTACAATGGGAGTAATAATATCCATTTCCTGTGATGATAATATGTTTCTTCATCACAGGCTGTGAAGAATCATAGGTTTGTAAGTACAATCTAACAATGTTAAGAGCCGCCTATGCTGAAACTTCAAAGTTTGACTCCACAAATTCTTCCTCCTTTGAGTAAATATGTTAATAATACTACTTGCTATACAAAGTCAATGGATATTATTAGCTTGTGGTCTCTTAAGCCTGTGTAAAACTTTTCTTGTCATTTGGTGTCTTGGTTTATATTGTTGGTTGAAAATGAATAAAAATAATTTCAGATATTTTATCGGTTTGGTTGAATCGAATAAAATGAAATGAAATGAAATGAGACGAGACGAAATTAAATGAGAGGGCAATCACATTCACACCAGCTCGAAATTTGTTTTGCTGTATAGAAAGAATCTTGTTCATGTAAATCCGTGGGAAATTTAATAGGCAGTGTGTGATGCTTACAGTTGAGCTAATAACCTCAGGAAACTAAAATATAGTAGTAGGACATGATACCTTAAGGCTCGAGGCGATGATATTCTCACACAAATTAAAATTAAAACCCCTTCGTCGCTAGCAACAACATATTTTCCACACAAATATCCATTCTTATGTGTCTTGTGAATATTTCACCACACTTTGGCTTCCTTATATGCTCAAATTGTGTTCTGTTCATGCAATTCTAATGTAACCCCAATAACATTTTTTTACTCAAAAATAGGTTAAAAAATAATAATTAACTCATGTGTATATTTCAAAAAATTTAACGTTAAGAGATTAAAATTAATTAGAGTTAAAAAAATTAATAATCAAACAAATTATAAATTTTAAAAAATGTAGACTTATAAATTATTAAAAAATTTAAAATTAAAATATATAAAAATAAAAAAACAAATTTATTTTTATTAACAAACATAAGAATTCGTGAGAATCTTAAAAAGATACTAATTTAATTGTATTATACTATTTGTTAGAATAATTGTTTGGGTTGGAAAAACAATCAACAAACACAGACGTGTAGTGTAGGAGTGTAAATTATACATATATGTACCCGTTTGAGTTTCTTAAATTTAAAATAAATTATTTATTTTCATATTTTTTTTAAAAATAAATATTTTTTTAAAAATTTTAAAACAAAATATTATATTAAAATTAAAAAATAAATTATTTATTTTCGGAAACGTGCTTACCTATTTTCGAAAATACGCTTATTTCCAAAAAAAAACTAGTCCAAACACCCCTGTGCAGAGAGAGAGGGGGGGGTTTAAGGGCTGACGAGGAAGATGGGAGTTCCAAAATCAAAATGGACATGTGCTGAAGAAGAAGCCTTACGCGCCGGAATTGCAAAGTACGGCACCGGAAAATGGAGAAACATCAAAGCCGACCCTCAATTCACTCAATTTCTCATCTCTCGTTCCAACATTGACCTCAAGGTTTAATCTTTATACATACCCATTTTATGTATATTCATGTTTGTGCGTTTATTGATGTGGGTCAGTGTGTGTTTTTGTTAGGATCATTTTTCATGTTTTTGTGGGCTTTCTTTATTTGATCAAGATTTGGGTGATTTTTATCTTTTTTCAGGGTGTTATTTGATTTGTGTTTTGGGTTATACATTAGATGTTGTGTTATTTGACTGGACATGTTAAATTGGCAATTCAATTGTTTACTTGTTTTAAAATCTGCTATTTGGATTTGTAGTAATTTAATTTCGTTTATTGGTAATCGTTGAAAGATTCTGTTGCACATGCTCTGCTGCACGTACTTAAAAAATTAAGAGGGGCTATAAGGTATCGGAAAAGTTTAAGACTTTAGTGGCATTTCATGGAAGACTGTATAATTGTAAGTCTGATTGCTTCTTTTGAAGGCCTCGGAGATAGAACAGAAGATAAGGAAAGTAATTTGGGAACATTGGCTTGTAGGTTGGGGTGAAAGATCCGAAATTTAAGTTACTTGTGTAATTAATGAACCTGAAAAGTTAAAATTTTGAAATTAGATAGCTGAATTTAGGAATATTGGGATTAGGTGGATTACTTTCTTAAATGATCGAGGTTGTGGAAATTGGAGATCATATTTAATTGATGACCATGCTCGTAAATGATTGGGTACAATTTTGTTGCATTCACTTTTGAATTTTCACCATTGATTTCCATCTGTTATGCCACATGAGTAGGATTTAGGCATTCACACTGAGGATCTAAATCATCCGGCCATACATGCACTTACAGTAGGGTTGAAATGGTTATGAAAACCATATATAGAAGTTGGAAGTCTGTTATATGTTTTTGGAGAAATCTAATATGGGATGCGATGACAGTTTTAAGGGATGTATGTTCTTTTCAAGTGTTCTGACTGTTTTGTTTGTGCAGGACAAATGGCGGAATTTGTCTGAGTCACGAATGCTAAAAACTAAGCCCAATGAAGACACTCCAGTGCTTCATACTTCTGCTTCCTTTAAGCCAGCAGCACATGATGCACCAGTGAAAGCCGTTGAGGATGGTTCTTCAAAATGCTCACCAAATGATAAGACTGCTTCAAAGTTGGTGTCCTTTTTTCCTTGTTACAGATACTTTTGATATGACAAATATGCTTATTCAAAATCAAATTCTTTAAACGTTAGTCTTTCTATATATTGTTCCTTCTGTTTATTTTTTTAAGTTTAATTTTGTAATAGGTACCTATTTCCTCTTATAAGAGGAAGATAAACTTAACTAAACACCTTAACACCCCCATAGCTCTGAAGGGAAGTCAACACAGCTTTTCTCATGCACAATAAATTTCTTACAATGTAAGAAGAAAAAACAGTAAAACGAAGAGAAGACAGTAAAACACTAGTAAAATAATTTTTTAATTACATTCTATTGTTTATGACGACTTACTCTTAAATGCTGAGCAGGATGTGTCTAGAGCAGTGTTGTGAAAAGCGTGCCTAGGCACACGGCGCACAAAAGCGCATCCCTAGCGCCTTGACATAGGTGATGTGAAGTGGCTTCAAACAGGCGCATGCTTTTTTGTGCGCCTTGCACCTAGGCTCCAGGAGGTTTTGCGCCTTATGTCTTCGACAACACTGGTCTAGAGAAAGTGGGCAAGATTTCGTTAAGGGTAATGGGAAGTGTCATATTTCTTTTAGAATGCCCAATTTTCTTTTCCAATGATCTTTATGACTTTTTTATTATAGATAAATATGATAATATATACAAGAGTAATTAAAAAGTTATATGTAAATGAAAGAGATATTAAGAAATCTAAGGTTGAACTCTAAATATGCAAGTATAAATACAAGTATGATATATAAAGAGAAGTAACTCATATATAAAGAGTTAATCGTCAAGTTTTAAAAAAAAAAATTAACGGAGTGATATATTTTAACACTTTAGTGGCTTAAATGAGTCGTCGTGGAGATTGGGTAGCTATTTGATATTTTTTTTGTGAAATGGGTGGGCAATTTGATATAAAACCCCTAACGGATATCCCTTTTACATGGAAAGTAGAAACTATTCATATGCTACAAACTTATTTCTTTTGTTTTCAAATTTATGGGTCATAGGATATCTTTCTATTTCTGTCTATCTTGTTACGTATGCTTCGATTGTTAATTTTCTGACATTTATAATGTAATTTTCAGATATGATACTATGATTTACAAAGCACTTTCAGCCTTGAAAGATCCGAATGGATCAGATGCTAGTGCTATCGTTTCCTTTATCGAGGTACGAATCCGGTGTTCTTATTTGTTTTTATTGTTACAATATCTAGTATTTTTGTGTTCTTTATGTGAGTAATTTCACTAATTTCCATTCTCTCTCTCTCTCTCTCTCTATATATATATATATATATTATGTATCTCATTTTTCATGTGTTTATCTTACATCTTTTCGGCACAAGATAAAATGAGTATTTTACTTGGGATGATGTAGGCAATATATAAGCATATGTCACCGCAACATTAGATGGCAATGGCATTAACAATATTTTTCTTATATTTCATCTTAATACCGAGAGGTCATACCTAGTTCTTGAATTAGCAAAGTCTCTGCAAGGCCCCGTATGTTTGAAGTCGGGTTTTATATTAAACTGCCCACTCATCTCATAAAAAAATATCAAATAGCTATCCCATCTCCATGAGCCACTAAATTGTTAAAAATATATCACTCCATTAAAATTTTTTTTTAAAAATTGACAATTAACGTTAGAAATGGGATAACGTGCCAAGTATCTACTCAGGTGGCACACAACTAGTTTTATATAACTCATTAATTACTCTCGTATATATCGTCTATCATAAAAAATTCCTAAATCTGCTATGTCGGAGATTTCATCGATTAAATGGGAGCGTACTAGTGTAGTTTGCAATTGTGGTGTGCATGTTCATTTGCGACATCATGAACGTCGAAAATGAGTCGGAGATTGGTTAACTACTTGATATTTTTTTGTGAGATGGTGGACAGTTTGATATAAAACCTGTTTGAAGTCATACTTTATTGGTTCATAATAGATTGCCTCCAGGGGTTCACACCTTTGTCCAAGATGATTAGAAGTTTTAAGAGAGAGTAAATAACTACCTTAGACAAAGAGGGATTATAGACAATTTATAGAAAATCGGAGGGAAATAATGCTAAAGTGTTTGCGAGAGAAAGTGGATAAAGCACTTGGAAAGGCAAAGGCTTTAATAGACTTCTTTTCTTGTGGGAGTTTGTGTGTACATAATTGTGTATAATAAGGATGAGAACTCTCAAGTATTTTAGAGATAAAGCAGATTTGCTTCCTGTCAACTTGTAAAAAGAAAATAAAACAAGAGAAATTATTAAAAACATAAATCATGTTTTATTTTTAAGACCAGAAATCAGAAAGGTTGCGAAGTTTATGATTTTACCAATCAGTATTTTCTAAATATGTTCCAAAAATATTCAAAAACAATAGCAGAAGCCCCCAACAAAATATTACTAAACCACAGCAGGTACCCAAGTTGACAGGCCGAAAAAGGTTTCATCATGAGCTAGAGCTTCAGAGGAACTGAAGAATCTGAACAGTGAATGGAAGGGGTTTCTTATGTTGATTTATTCAGCTGATATGTTCCTTTTTGCCGTAATAGGAGAAACGGGGGGCTGGGGGGGGCATAGTATTGAATACGCCTCTACTTCTCTTCCCACTCTTTCTGGTTACGCTAAATTTTCAGTTCTCTAATGAATTTATTAGCTCATCAGGTTCCTGATATTAACATTAAAATGCACAGCAAAAGCACGAGTTGGCTCATGCTTTCCGGAAATCACTGAGTTCTAGGTTAAGAAGACTTGTTGAACAAGGCAAACTTGAAAAGGTAATCTTTTTTGTCTTTGTTTCATGAGGTCACTGTCGATATCATTATAACAGTTAAGTGCCATCTCTTCCAAACTGTTTTATTACCTAAACTTACTTGACATAATTTTGCATGGCTGTGTACAAGTAGTAGTTCTTACCTCGCACTTTAATTGGTGTCTGCCTCTTCATGTATTAAAAACAAAGCTTGCAACATAAACCAGTAATCTCCTGACTTGATAGCATCCTAAGTTGTCTTACAAGGCGATGTAATTATTATGTGTTAAAGAGTATTAAATTGACATTTGAAGCTGATCATCTTATAGATACTCAGCATTGTTCAATATTTCATGTGTCATATTACATGTTAAGAAGATAAGGGCATGCTCCAAGCCTCAAAAAATGGAACCTTTCTTTATGGTACAGATCTCTTTCTTCTGCAGCTCTGCCGTCATCCCCCCCCCCCCCCCTTGTGGTTTTCTTTTTATTCTTCCTACACATGCAGATTATAATCAAAAAAATCATCTTTGATATGAAATAAATGATGAATTACTTCAATGGCTAGTATTAGGTTTCATGTTGAAAGGTTGGACAGATTTAGGAATTAGGATAATTATTAAAACTTGCGTAGAAAATTTGACTAGATTTTCAATCAAGTAAACTCCTGAGGTGCATGTCCATTATAACTCGAGGTGTGTGGGTCATTGGGAATCCATGCATAATCAAGCAGGACTGGATACTTCTATACCAGGTTATCACCATTGTTGTACTTTAGTGTGCGATTTTTTTTCTAACCATTTCTATTTTTATATGTAAGGCATTATTTTCTTTTTTTCTTATTTATTTCTAACTGGAATTGCATCATGAATTAGAAGGCTTAAGATAGCAAAGATAGATGATACAGTTGTGCTCTCCAAATGCAGGTACAGAACTGCTACAGAACAAAAAAAGACATCACAAGTGGAGTTGAGGCGTCTACCTCAAAACTGAGAGAGTTGCAGCCGGTAACATTTACTTCTCCAGTGCAAGAAACAGCTGAATACGCTGCACGTACGATTGTTGATGCAGAAAGGAAGTTATTAACAGCCGTGGATGCAAAAGAGAAGGAAGTTTGGTTTTCACAAATGCTTGATGATGCAAAGGTGGTGCTACAGATTGCACAGGGTATATATGATAAATGTAAAGTCCTGAACTTTTACAAGCTCAACGACCCATTCTCTATTACTTCTTCTCACTTCTTTACTTCCCCTTTCTTGTATGTATCTTGGTTCAAGCTTAACATCTGACATATTATTTATTGATGATATTCTTGCTAGGTTGTCGTGAAGAAATGTTTCAGTGGGGGGCGTAGGATATGAATTGCATCTTCCTGGAGACAGTAGCGAGGATTCCAGTATTGATCTTCCTGACCTCCTGGTTATGGTAGCCATTCCAAATTAGAGATGCATTTATTTTGTCACAAAGTTAGATTACAGACTTATGGTGCCAAATAGATTACATATCACGACATTCCCATCAAAATTGTTATGTTCAATGTGTTGAATATATTAGGATTTTGGAGGGAATATATATAAAAAGGTATTTTGTTGGATGTTCTTGAACATACTGGTGTTTTTATTTTTAGTGTATCGGAAATAAGCTTGAAACTGATTTAAAGTCGGAAATAAGCCCGAAACTGACTTAAAGTCAGAAATAAGTGGGGGTGTTTGGAGGAACTTTTTTCCAGAATAAGTCAACTTATTTTAAGACTTGAAAAAAGTTAACTTTTTTTAGCAAATTATAGAATCTCAAATATACATTAAATACTTGTATAAAAAACATTTATCAAAATATGAAATTTTTACCCGAAAATAAGTCCAAAATGACTTATTTTAAGGCAAGCCAAACAGGCCAAGTATCAGGTCCTTTTTTCAGTAACTTATTGTTATTTTTTTCTATTTTGATAAAAGTTATACACATGTTATAAATTATTTATAAGTCATTTTTATTTTTATTATTATATGTTTAAAAACTCACAAGTCACTCATAATATAAAATTACCCAAACTCTCGAATTATCACGTTAAGTCACTTTAAATCATAATAAGTCATACTTTTAACTTTAGCCAAACAGACTCACACCGAGTGAGTTGCAATTTTATGATTTAGTGACTCATACGACGGTCACTTCCACTGCCATCTGCCCTGTTCACAAGATATTATGATTCGTGAGAATAATATATATATATATAATTATTATTGTTTTAAATCAATATTAATTTAATTATAGTTTGGGATTACAATTTGTTATAGGGAGAAACTGGTATAACAGTAATTTGGAGGTTTGCTGGAATCACGGAGCAAAATATGATGATTTTGCTATGAACTTGATGAAGAACGCGAAGAACACGGGAGTAAAGTGATGGATTTTGGTAGCTGATCTTGTTGTTGATTCGTTAGAAGGCTAGAGAAAATATGTGTTCTCTTGTTGCCAACTGTTGTCTCAACTGAAACAAGAGGCCTACGTACCCTTTATATAGGGGTTCAAGCCACACGTAGTTCTTGGAGGACAAGTTACCTATATGGGCTAGGTATTGGTCCGGTCCATCAGGCCCAAATCCTTAAACGTGCTGGGCTTTGGCCCAAGTTTGTGTGGATGTGGAGGGCAAACTTCTCATATGTCTGTAACTGCCATGGCCCAAGCCCGTTAGGCTCTGGGGGCTGTCATGGAGTTGTAGAGCAAGGGGTTCCCGTAGGGAGTTATGCGCGATATGGCCTCGCGGGAGCGGTTGTGCGTGATGTGGCCTCACGGGAGCTGTATGTAGAGGTGATCATGTGCGGATCCCTTGATGAGATGAGAGCCCGTGGGGCTAGCTGTCTTCAAATAGATAAGTATGTTGAGATATTACCCCGGAGGGCCTTCTGTAGTCTTCAGATTAGCAAATAATACCAAGTGAGGTGAGCCCATGAGGCTAGGAGCCTTTCAGCTAGTTATGAGAAATCCGTGCTAAGTACTCCGGGCTAGCGAAGCGAGCTGGAGGCAGTGAGCCTGGCCAAGTGAGCCGGGCTGAGGGCCTCTCTGTCAAGTCCATGCGACCTGGGTGGTGATGAGAAGCGAACCGGGCTGGGGGCCGGTTCTCCTCTCTCTTCCTTATCGAAGCCGAATGAGTTTAAGGCTGGTGAGCTAGCGATGCGATCCCACGCTAGGCCGAGGGCCTTAGAATATTTTATCATCTTTAGCACGATGCGAGCTGGATATGATCTTTGAAGCCATGTGAGCCCAGATGCGAGGTGGGCTGACCAATTTATGTCATTGGGTCTGCCTAGGACCCGTGTCCAAATATTGGGCATAACAACTACCCCCCGATTCCTCCTCGCCATTAGCGATGCGAGGTGGAATCAGATAATAATTGAAGCCAGAAATCTTCCATGTGAAGCGACCAGAAGAAGGCTTCTATTGAACTGGCGAAGCGAACTGGCAAAGGAAACAGTTGTGGCCGTTGTCCCTCCTCATGCAGCTGCTAATGCTTTCGCGAAGCTGGGCCACTCTCATGTGTCCGAAAGTGACCTCAACTTATGGGCCCAGTCTTCCATCGAGGAGAATAATGCTGCTATGACTCGAGCCGCGGCTGAGCTCTTTTATAGGCAGGCGAGCCGACACAAGGAAATGCGAGCTCAAGCTCAGCAAAATGCCATCCTTCACTTCAAGGTCGAATCACTGGGGGCCGAGAAGAAGAAGCTGCTCGAGGAGCAGAAGAAACTGAAGGATGAGCTCAGTCCGCTAAGGAGGGATCTCCGGTCCGCGAAGGACAAAGCCAAAGAGCTGGAGAAGGAGCGAGCTGCCGATACAAAGGCTTTTGATGAGAAGCTGACCGAGCTCCAGACTCAGATCGTCACTCAAGAGACTGCGATCTCTAATTTTGCTAGTGAAAAGAAGGAGGCGGTTGCTGAGGCCTCGGCTCTTGGGCAGGTCAAGTTCATGAAATCTTTTATGAAGAAGGTTCCTGACTTCGACTGGGGTTTGCTCGGCGAGGCGACCCGGATCTATGCGGAACAGCTTCGCAAGGAGGTAAAGGAGGAAGCCTCTCAGCGAGCCGCAGAGCTCGAGGCGAAGCGGACCCAAAAGCAGCAGCAAGAGGAGGCTTCGTAATTTTTATCTCTTTATTTATAATCTATTTCCGAACAAGTACCTTGTGCTTGTTTGCGAGGCAAATTTATTGGGTTGCGGGCACTGAATATGCCTCGCATTTGTAATAACTTTAACTTTATTTTAATGCCTTAATTTCTTCATCTCCTTTCTGTTCGCATCGTATTGTTTATATGTGTTTTTCTTATCCTGCTTGCATCGCATATAACGTCTTTATGTTGCATATTTTCTTAGAATTTGTACAACTGTTCCGAGGTCGCATCGATGAACCGATCAATTTGACCTCGCATCGCTTTATTAGTATCTGATTTATCTGTAGGATCTGCTTTTTCCTTTCATTCTACAAATGTTTCAAGTATGTCCAGGTCGCTTCTACGATCTCATCATTATTGGCCTCGCATGGGGGCCTGGTTCAAATGCCTTAGAACCGAATGGCCTCACATCGATGCTGGTCTGGGCTCGTTCCAAAAGGGCCCGTGGTTATGGCCTCGCATCGCACACTTATGTGACGATGGGGCCCCACGCCGCGTTGCTTGGCTGGCCGTGAGGCCTCGCCTAGCTTAACAATTTTTGGCCACACAGTGTTGAGCTCGTGCAGAGGGGGCCTAGTTCGGGCAACTTCGAACAGGAATGGCTGGCCTCGCCTTCGTGCTAGCCTTTGCTTCATTTTCTTTATTATTTTTCTTCATAACTGATAACTATTTTCAGGTCATTTCAACGATCCCAGTCTTGCCTGACCGTTCTACTGTGGCCTCGCATGGGGGCCCTGACTCGTTCATTTTTGAACCAGATGGCCTCGCACCTATGCTGACCTGAGCTCATCCCAACGGGGCCCGTGGCTATGGCCTCGCATCGCACGTTTATGTGACGACGGGGCCCCACGTCGCATCGCTCGGCTGGCCGTTAGGCCTTGCCTAGCTTTGCAATTTCTGGCCGCACATTGACGCAGCCCAATATGAATTGCACGAACTTTCATGGATATTGATATACATCACACAAAATTTGAAAGAAAACCATGCATATTTCTTGAATAATTGAAGAACATAGGGCCAATAGAGTCATTACATCAGCTCAAAGAGGTGTTTATATAACATACTACCCCCCGAGACTTGGGATGATTTATTCATACGAAGTCTAAAAATAAATAGTGCTGCCAGTTACATGGGCAGTTAAGGGAGATACTTCTTGAGATGTTCCGCATTCCATACTCGCGGAATAAGCTTGTCTTTGAGATCAGTGAGGTGATATGTTCCCTCCCAGAGAACAGTCTTGACCTTGTAGGGGCCTTCCCAGTTGGCGCCGAAGACTCCATGTGCTTGAATCTTGGTGTTTGGCATGACCCGACGTAGGACTAGATCTCCAACTCGGATGGGACGGGCTTTCACTTTTCCATTATAGTGTCTGGCTGTCCTCTGATGGTATGACGCTAGGCGGGCCTGAGAGTCTGCCCGGGTCTCTTCAATCATGTCGAGGTAGAGTCGGTGGTTGACCTCATTATTATTGGGGTCAAAATGATCTCGACGGAATGATCCGGAGCCAACTTCCACAGGTACCATAGCTTCACATCCATATGATAAGGAGAATGGGGTCTCACCAGTAGTGCTCCTCGGGGTAGTGTTGTAGGACCAGAGGACCCTAGGGAGCTCCTCGGGCCAGTTGCCCTTGTTTTCATCCAGCTTAGCTTTCAAAGTGTGCTTGATTATCTTGTTTATTGCTTCTGTCTGGCCATTTGATTGAGGGTGGCAGACAGCTGAGAAATCCTTTCTGATGCCCAAGTTGTCACAAAATTCTCGCATTTCCTTGGAATCAAACTGCTTTCCATTATCAGAAATGAGCTTGTAGGGGATCCCAAACCTGCACACAATAGCCCTGTACACAAAATCCTTAAGCTTCTTGGCGGTGATAGTGGCTAGGGGTTCGGCCTCGGCCCACTTAGTGAAATAATCAACTGCCACCATAGCATACTTGACCCCTCCCTTAGCTTTCGGCAGCTCTCCTATCAAATCAATCCCCCACATGGCAAAGGGCCACGGGCTCATCAGAGAGGTGAGTGGAGCAGCGGGGATGTTGCTGAAGTTAGCATATCTTTGACACTTGTCGCAAGACCTGGCGAATTCAATGGCGTCGTGCTTGAGAGTAGGCCAGTAGTAGCCTTGTCGGAGGATCTTGTGGGCTAGAGAACCACCCCCGTGTGATTGCCACAAATACCTTCATGTACTTCTCGAAGTATATAATTGCATTCGGCCCCATCAACACACCTGAGAAGTGGGATATTGAAGCCCCTCCTGTAAATGACCTCATCATAAATAACATACCGTGCGGCGTTGTACTTGATTCTTCTAGCTTCATTCTTATTTCCAGGTAATGAACCCATTTTGATATAATCCCATATTGGAGTCATCCAAGTTGGGGCCGGATTTTCAATCTCAATCTCCATTAGCTCAAGTGATGAAGTTTTCTTCTCATTCGGTTCCTCAAGAACACTGGGCCTCCTCTGGATTTCAAGGGGAATGACCCCTAACAGAGTGGCCTCGCGCTGAGAGCCGAGTTTGGCCAGCGCGTCTGCATGGGCATTTTGACCCCGTGGGAGTTGTTCGATTTTGACTTCTCTAAAGAGGTTAAGGAGCCGTCGGGAGTAATTAAGATATAGCTCAGTACGAGGACCCCTAGCTTGGAACCCCCCTTTTATTTGGTAGACGATCAGCATAGAGTCACTGAATATGTTAAGGTTTTCCGCCTTCATTTCTAAGGCTAGTTTGAGGCCAGATATGAGGGCCTCATATTCAGCATCATTGTTTGTGGCCTGAAAGGTGAAGTGGATAGCTGTATTGAGTTTGTGTCCCTCCGGAGTCACAAGCTCTATCCCTGCACCTGCTCCTTCATTATTCACTGCTCCATCAACATATAAGGTCCACCAAGGAGCGCTGTTTTCGTTGATTTCTCCTTGTGTGGTGCTCGAGACATTAGTGGGGACTTGTGTGCTCTCGTCACTGTGAGGTGGAAATTCCAGAATGAAGTCTGCGAGAGCCTGCCCCTTTATGGCACTGCGGGGCTTGTATGAAACATCGAATTGGCCTAGCTCAATCGCCCACTTCAATATCCTGCCAGATGTTTCTGGTTTGTGCATTACTTGCCTTAGTGGATAGACGGTTCTTACTTCAATTTTGTGAGCCTGAAAGTAAGGTCGGAGCTTCCTTGATGCCAGAATGAGAGCATAAACTAACTTTTCCATGTTAGTATATCGGGTCTCTGCATCAAGCATCCTCTTGCTCACGTAGTACACAGGAAAATGAGTGTCCGCTTCTTCTCTAACCAGAACAGCACTAACCGAGTAGTCTGAAACAGCAAGGTAGAGAATTAAGGTCTCCCCTGCTAGGGGCTTGGATAGGAGAGGTGGGCTGCCTAGATGCTCTTTGATCTGTTGAAAGGTCTCTTCACATTCAAGGGTCCACTCGAACTTCTTCCCTATGCTCCTGATTGCTTTGAAGAACTCTAGGCATTTGTCAGATGATTTGGAGACAAAGCGATTTAAAGCTGTTATCCGCCCGGTTAAGCTCTACACCTCTTTGACATTCCTGGGTGACCTCATTTCTATTAGAGCTTTGATCTTGGCCGGGTTGGCTTCGATCCCTCGGTGATTAACAATGAAGCCTAGGAATTTCCCGGATTCGACCCCGAAGACACATTTCTGGGGGTTGAGCTTCATCCGGTATTTCCTCAAGATGTCAAACATCTCGGCTAAGTGGCCGACGTGATCCGCGGCCTCCTTAGACTTAACCAGCATATCATCTACATATATTTCCATGGTTTTACCAATTTGCTTCTCGAACATCATATTGACCAGCCTCTGGTAGGTGGATCCGACATTGAGTAAGCCGAAGGGCATCCCAACATAACAATAGAGACCCCTATCTGTGATGAATGTTGTGTGTTCCTGATCGGGCTCATACATGGGAATTTGATTGTATCCTGAATAAGCATCCATGAAGCTGAGTAGTGCGTGACCAGCAGTTGCATCCACTAGTTGATCAATTCTTGGTAGAGGGAAGCTATCTTTGGGGCAATGCTTGTTTAGATCAGTGAAGTCTATGCAAGTCCTCCACTTCCCATTTGGCTTTTTTACGAGAACCGGATTGGCCAACCATGTGGGATAGAAAGCTTCCTTGATGAGCCCAACCTTGAGGAGCCGATCCACTTCTTCCTTGAGAGCTTCAGCCCTCTCTCCACTGACAGGGCGCCTTTTCTGCCTCACCCCCTTTTTATTTGGATCAATGTTGAGGTGATGACACATAACTTTAGGGTCAATCCCTACCATATCAGCATGAGACCAGGCAAACACATCCAGGTTGCTTTTGAGGAAGGAGACCAGAGAGTCTCTCAAATTTGGTTCGAGATTAGAGCCAATCTTCAGCCACTTAGAAGGATCATGTGCGTCTACCAGAATCGTGATAGTATCTTCGGCTGCCCCAGCTCTTTCTACATGAGCGGGCATACGTGGATCAATATCCATCTCAAAATCCTGAGTCATACCTGCTTCTCCCTCTTCTTCAACAGAGAGCACTTCCTTGTTTTGATCCTCCAATGTGTACCCCCGGGTCCACTCGGACTGACTAATCATTCGGTGATGCCTGTGATTTCACGAGAGAATCCGTTGGGGAGATCTATCACTGCTGAGGTCTCCTCTGGAACCCATTTTCCTTTACTGAGTCTTTTTGCTAACTGCTCTGGGGTCTCCTCATCATCACTAGCCTCTTCCACAATTCCTTCTACCAAATTTTGAACTGGCTGGGAGGGCTCCATCATGAGTGCCCCCGGTACCGGCTCTACTTGAAATCCCATGCTTTCAAAATAATCTTGCGGGAGCTCTTCGACGGTGATGGTGTTGCACATAGCGTCCTCTATTTTCGGTGTGATCATGGTATCACCTGAACTTGGCTTGTAATCGTCTACATTGATGGCTTTTACCTCTCTACTTGTCTTCTCGGCTGACTTGAGGGCCTTGTTATAACATTCTCGAGAATCATACTGGCAGCCCTTGACACATCCTACCCCCTTTGGAGTGGGAAACTTCATTGAAAGGTGGTAAATAGAGGTCACCACCCTCATTTCCTTCAGTATGGGCCTGCCAATTATGGCATTGTAGGCAGAGTCCTGGTCTACCACCATGAAATCAGCAACCTGGGTGGTCATGCAGGGCTCCTCCCCTAGAGTGACGGGGAGTTTAATGAGGCCCTTGACGCTAACCGAGGCCCCGGTGAATCCGTAGAGCTGGCCGATAGTAGGTGTGAGATCCTTGTCAAGGAGACCCATCTTCTGGTAGACATCATAAGTGAGAACATTAACAGCGCTTCCATTATCGACAAGTACTCTGTGCACATTCGAGGATCCGATCTTTATTTTAACTACCAGGGCATCATTATGGGGGTGATGGACCCATTTGGCATCCTCTTCGGTAAACATAATATCAGTTTCCTCTCCCTTAAACAGCTTGGGAGGTCTCTGCGAGAGGTGGTGGATATTAGTGAGGGGACGCTCCTTGGCCTCTCTGGCATATCTTTCCATGGCTCGTTTGCTATCTCCACCAATATGAGGACCCCCGATGATAATATGGATACTGCCCTCTCTAGTACTGCCAAGCCCAGGTCTCTCTTTATCCTGCGGAGCCTTATCTTTCGAAGGAGGAGGCGGGACGCTATGATAATCACTCCTCTGATGTCTCTTCACTTCTCTTACCACCCATTCAGTGAGGTGACCGCTTCTGATGAGGTCTTCAATCTGGTCTTTCAAATGTCTGCAATCGGCGGTGTCATGGCCCAACTGCTCATGATAGGCGCAGAACTTCCGAGAGTCCTTTCTACCGTAATTCGTCATTGGTGGAGGCTTCTTGAAGATTCCTTTAGAGGCATTAATTGCGTAGATGTGCTCAATTGGGGCCATTAGTGGGGTGTGGCGACTGTATTTCGGATAGGGCCTCCTGTCCTCTGATCTATCGCTCTCAAGGGACCTCTCTCTTTCCCTTTTGCCATACCTCTTCGGGCTGGGGCTTCTGTCTCTACGGCCCCTATTTCTATTATCCGGACTCCGGGATCCCTTGCGTTTGTTATTCTTTCCCCGGCCTCCATTGTTGTTACTCTTCTTTAAGTCAAGCATAGATTTCTCCACCCATTTAAAGGGCTCAGCCTGCTGGTAAAACTCAGACAATGTTTCAGGTGTCTTAGCTTGTAGGCTTTTCCAGAAGTCAGTTCCCTCTTTAAGACCCGCTATCAGGAAGTTCTTTACAGCCTCTTCAGTTGCTCCTCTAACTCGGGGTACTTCGGCATTAAACCTCTTGAAGTAATCTTACAGGGTCTCTCCTTCCCTTTGCTTAATATTAGCAAGGGTCGCCACAGGTGGGGCATAGAGCATGGAAGACTGAAATTGTTTGATGAATATATCTGCCAGTAGTTCCCATGAGTCGATCATAATGGGCCCGAGCTTGGAGAACCACTGTTGGGCACTACCCCTGAGAGAGGCGGCGAATAGCCGGCACCGGGCTAGAGTGGAAACCTGGTAAACTTCCATCTCAATATTGAAGCGGATTAGGTATTCGGCTGGATCAGTATCACCATTAAAAGTGAGATTCGGATTGTTTCTGAAGATGGCGGGCAGAGGTGCGACCCGGATCTCATTGGTGAAAGGCGACTGGGTGGAGATAGGATTTGGAGCAGTCTTCTCCTTCTCCATGCGCTCTAGAAGCTGCCTAAGATCGTTCATGCGGAGGTTTCCCAGCCTCTCCTCGTTATTATTCTCATTGTTGGCTCTATGTGATGGGGGCGGTGCCTGTTCACGCCTTCGGCCTCCACCTTCTCCACTTATCGCGGACTGAGCTTCCTGATTTCTTCCCCTGGGAGGGGGCCTCTCCGGTACATGAGCACGATATGGGGACCTGACGCGCTCGCGATGGCGAGGGGGTCCATCTGTTTCACGTGCTAGACTCGGGGGCCTTACCTCAGTGTTTTTAGTTCGGGCTCTCTCCAGCTTTATCCTTAGATCATGCTCTGTTAGTCTTCTCCCGACCCTGTCAAAAACACTGGTTGCCTTCGCCTCAGAGGGGGCTGGGCCATGAAACGACCTGTGAGGGGTCTCATGGGCCTGCCGCGCCTGACTGGGGGGAACCTCATCCCACTCTAATGATTCATCCTTCCCTACATCTCCGGCTTCATCATTAAAATCATTCATGAGGTCACGAGGCTTCACGGTCGACCAGGGCCGCTTAGAGTTGTTGGCCCTCCTTATTCGTCGCCGGGCGCTCGCGCTAGCCTTCTTTGAGGCGCCTCTCCTCTCCATCCGCCTCATTCTTTTGTTGAACTCGAGCATCTGCTGGCCCATCTCATCCAGGAATTCCAAGAGTTTGGGGTCGGTCTGAGGCGGGTTCTCGTTGGCATGTCTCGGGGTCTCGTCACCCTCAGCTCTATCATTTTCTGATGAGTTTCCGGTTCTCCTAGAGTTAGACATCCTTCTCCCTCAGATGTCAAGTGCCCTCCTTCTAGCGCCAATTGTTATAGGGAGGAACTGGTATAACAGTAATTTGGAGGTTTGCTGGAATCACGGAGCAAAATATGATGATTTTGCTATGAACTTGATGAAGAACGCGAAGAACACGGGAGGAAAGTGATGGATTTTGGTAGCTGATCTTGTTGTTGATTCGTTAGAAGGCCAGAGAAAATATGTGTTCTCTTGCTGCCAACTGTTGTCTCAACTGAAACAAGAGGCCTACGTACCCTTTATATAGGGGTTCAAGCCACACGTAGTTCTTGGAGGACAAGTTACCTATATGGGCTAGGTATTGGTCCGGTCCATCAGGCCCAAATCCTTAAACGTGCTGGGCTTTGGCCCAAGTCTGTGCGGATGTGGAGGGCAAACTTCCCATATGTCTGTAACTGCCATGGCCCAAGCCCGTTAGGCTCTGGGGGCTGTCATGGAGTTGTAGAGCAAGGGGTTCCCGTAGGGAGTTATGCGCGATATGGCCTCGCGGGAGCGGTTGTGCGTGATGTGGCCTCACGGAAGCAGTATGTAGAGGTGATCATGTGCGGATCCCTTGATAAGATGAGTGCCCGTGGGGCTAGCTGTCTTCAAATAGATAAGTATGTTGAGATATTACCCCGGAGGGCCTTCTGTAGTCTTCAGATTAGCAAATAATACCAAGTGAGGTGAGCCCATGAGGCTAGGAGCCTTTCAGCTAGTTATGAGAAATCCGTGCTAAGTACTCCGGGCTAGCGAAGCGAGCTGGAGGCAGTGAGCCTGGCCAAGTGAGCCGGGCTGAGGGCCTCTCTGTCAAGTCCATGCGACCTGGGTGGTGATGAGAAGCGAACCGGGCTGGGGGCCGGTTCTCCTCTCTCTTCCTTATCGAAGCCGAATGAGTTTAAGGCTGGTGAGCTAGCGATGCGACCCCACGCTAGGCCGAGGGCCTTAGAATATTTTATCATCTTTAGCACGATGCGAGCTGGATATGATCTTTGAAACCATGTGAGCCCAGATGCGAGGTGGGCTGGCCAATTTATGTCATTGGGCCTGCTTAGGACCCGTGTCCAAATATTGGGCATAACACAATTTTATGATTTAGTGACTCGTATGATGGTCACTTTTGTGTGATGAGTACTTTATAATGGAGTACCAACGTGGAAAGAACTTTCACTGCCCTCTGCCCAGTTAACAAGATGTTGTGATTCGTGAGAATAAGAGTAAGTGCAGCGCGCGGCCTGACTGATCAGCTGGAAGAGAGAGACACTGACCGGGAAAAAAAATAATTACTTTGTCACTTTTCATAACTTTTCATTTTTATTTTCAATCTAATTAATATTTAAAATTTAAAGTTTTCATTTTTTCATTTTTTTAATCTTTTCATTACTTTGGAAATCTTTTTAAAATCATTTCATTATTAATATATATATATATATATATATCTTAATTATATTACAAATTAAAAATTATATAAAATTGATTAAATAATAATTAAGTAGGACCTACTAAAAGTTGGACTTGGGCTTTGCAGTGGAACTAGTTGGCCACTTAATTTACCAAGCCCGTGTTTTGCTTACTTGGCTTCAAAAAGAAGGAAATGGCAGTGGACTTGGGCTCGTCCACTGCACTTGCTCTAATGAATATATATAATTAATTAATTATAATTATTATTGTTTTAAATCAATATTAATTTAGTTATAGTTTGGAATTACATATTACTCCCTCTTTTGGTTTTATTTGACGTTTGACTTTTTGGCACCCATATTTAGGAGTTTTGATTACACAGTTAAATTTATTATTTTTAAAATTTTCTTTTTTCGAACAAAAATATTAAATTAAAATTTTTATTAACAAAATGAAAATTCAAAAAAATAATAATTCTAATTATGTAATTAAATTTTTTAAAAAAATGTGTCAAATATTATCAAAAAGAGAAAATATTCTCTACCACGCACGCCTACGCTAAACGGGTAGTCAAGTACGAAGTGATAACTGAATGTAATTTTAGTACTCAGCTCAGGAAGAGGATATTAACGAGTGTTTAACTAGAGAGAGGATTGATTCTAGCTAATTATTTATTCGTGATTTTTATAATATATAAATAAAATTTCTAAAATATTTGTTTTAAATACGAATAGAGTGATATAAATTTTTATACTTATATGAAAGTTTTGATATTAATCGTATTCATTGTAAAAATTAGTGACGTCAGGTATTTCAATTTTTTAACTAAAATTTTATCAGGTGAAAGATACGCCGGAAAATAGAAAATAGAGAGAGAAACAACGAGGAATAATAAGTTAATTAAATTAACTTATATTGAAAGTTTAATGGAGTATGTTAAATTAATTTTAAACATTTAAATTATTATTATTATTCTTTGAAAAAAAGTTATTATTATTTTTAAAATATTAATACTTCATTGTGGTATTTCTGATTCACAATATTATTTTTGAGTCGTGCCATGATTTAACAAAAACCCACTCTAAAATAATATTAACGTTTTTAACAAATTTAAATATTTTAAAAATATTAAGAATATTAAAGATACTCTCATCTATATTAGGCCCCGTTGGGGTTCAAAACTGTTGTACTATACTGTAGGCTCCGTTTGAGGTTACTGTTTAAAACTGTTGTACTATGGAAAAAAAGTGCTCTAGGAAAAAATGTTATCACAAAATTTTGATGATTATTTGATAATTTTTTGATTTAGGTATATTTTGTGATATAATATAAAAATTAATGTTTTGGGGAAGATTTGATGTTAAAACTTGTAATTATTTTCTATTTTCTATGAGAATATGTTTTATCTAACATTAATTTTTAAACCAAAAACACTTTTTCACACAAGAGTTTTTGAATTTTAACAAACACGGGTAAGAAACTGACGTTGCTTCAACACCAACACCCCAATACCAAAAGGACATAGACCCTGTCTCATATTATTATAGTCAAATTTGAGTTTATTTTTTTATAATTGATCGGTAATCGGATTAGTTAACCCTTTTAATGGTTAAAAGAACACTAACCATTACATCTAAACCACATATATAAGAATCGTTAAATTTGATATTAAAAAATATTTTATATTTTATCTTAACTTAATTATTTTGATCAAAGAACATTTCATTAATATTATACTATATTATTATAACCGAATTTGAGATCATTTTTAGTTGATTTGTAGCTGGTTAATCCCTTTTAATCATAAAAATGAATAATAACTGTTATATTTAAACTAAATATATAAGAGTCATTAGATCTAATATTAAAAATAATTCTATATTTTATCCTAATTCAGTTATTTTAACTAATTAATATTATATTATATTTAAAATTTTTATTCTAAAAATCCTATTACAATATAATTTTTATATAATGTCATAATCATGGTGTCCTAACAAAAATATAATAATAATTAAGGAGTTTTATGTCCATTTCAATTATAAATAAATGAAATATACAATATAACATTTTTTTTTTTTGAAAACAACTCCAATATAACAATTTATTAAATTGTCAGAAGGGAAAATTCTATAGGTTAAAATATATAGGAGGTTGCAAAGGCGGCGTTTGCGAATCCGACACGTAATAGAATTCGCTAGGGGGGCAAATTGCACAATAGAAAAGGCAATATATATACACAAGAACTAGACACACACACATCTCTTTATACACACAAATACACCTTTTCTTTCAGCCTATTCCTCAACTCCACGGCGTAGATCCGAGGAGTTTGGGATATACAAACCCTAGCTTTTTATTTTCTTTTACTCTCTTTCTACAACACCTCCTTTCTTCGATCTTCAGGTACTCTCTCTCTCTCTCTATCTATCTATCTATCTATCTTGTATTCAATTCTTGTTTTTTATACTGTTGTTGTTGTAAACATTGCATCTTTTTCATGTATGTGTCATAAAGTTGCATTCTTTTGATTTGGGTATTCTTAATTAGCTGTGTGTTTTGTGTATTTGGGTTTGTATTGTATCTTGATGATTTTGTGTTATGTATCTATGTAGAGATATGTATACATCTGGTAGTGTGAAAAAGTGAGTTTTTTTTTAATTGTACATGCCCATGTGGGTTTTTTTTTGGGGCGGGGGGTTGTTGATTGATGTTTTTTCGGTACCCCTTTTGTTTTTTTAGTGGAAGGACAAAGGGGGATGCTATAGTTTGTGTTTGTAGACTTTTAGATCTTCTTTTCTTGTGGATTATGATTTGTGAGTGTTTATGTGTATTATTTGATTGGTCTAGCTTTTAGTTTACCTCGATTTAGCAGCGAATATGTTCTTTTGTATTGGTCTGGGTGACGGGACTGAGAATTTGTAGGAAACTCGGCTATGTTGCAATTTTATTGGATCTTGCTAGCCAGCCAGCCAGCCATGTGTTTTGTTTGTATTCAAATCTCACTCCGTCTGTCATAACATAGTCAAGTGAAATTGTGAGAGAATCATTTTAGCATTTGTTCGATGCAAGTTGTGTGTATTTGTTGATGTTTTGTTTTTTTCTTTCAGTCATGGCGGCACCAGAAGGATCTCAATTTGATACTCGTCAGTATGACTCAAAGATGAGCGATCTGTATGTACACTTATGTTCGTCATATTTTACTATATATTATAGACATATCTATTGTTGCCTTTGTGGGAGGCTTTGTTGAATTTTATCTAGATTTGTTTACTGATTCTGTCGTCAGCTTAAAATATAAATTGTGCACAATTTTTTTTGAATTGTGAGTTCAATGTATATCTTTGTCTGTGTACAGGCTTTCATCTGACGGACAAGATTTCTTTACCTCCTATGACGAGGTTTACGATACTTTTGATGGAATGGGCTTGCAAGAAAACCTCTTGAGGGGCATTTATGCATACGGTAAATCTGATTAGGCTGTATCTTTTTACTTTGTTTTGGCTAATATGTTGCAGCTTTACTTGAACTATTCTTTGTGGACAATATCCTTTTCTATACAATCTGTTATGGCAAAACTGTTGCAGCTTTACCTGAATTATCATTCTCTTCCTTTTTAAACGCTTCCTCCCCACATATTAACTTTGTACATGTAATCATGCTACCTGAAATGGACTGATATCTCGTTGCTTAGCTTCATTATATGTCATATTGATTAGTTACAATTACATGTAGGTTTTGAGAAACCATCAGCTATTCAACAAAGGGGAATTGTCCCCTTCTGCAAAGGGCTTGATGTTATTCAACAGGCTCAGTCTGGAACTGGGAAGACTGCAACCTTTTGCTCTGGTATACTACAACAGCTTGACTATAGTCAAGTGGATTGCCAGGCCTTGGTACTGGCACCAACTCGTGAGCTTGCACAACAAATTGAGAAGGTTATGCGTGCTCTTGGTGACTACCTTGGGGTGAAGGTGCATGCTTGTGTCGGTGGAACAAGTGTTCGAGAAGACCAGCGCATTCTTTCAGCTGGAGTTCATGTTGTTGTTGGCACTCCTGGGCGTGTATTTGACATGCTCCGAAGACAATCGCTTCGTCCTGACTACATTAAGATGTTCGTATTGGACGAGGCTGATGAAATGCTTTCTCGAGGATTCAAGGATCAGGTTTGTCACTGACCCTACACCAGCCTCTATACATGTCTAGAATTTGTACTTCTATTGGAAGTTATACAGGTTTTAGTTATAACATGCAAAGGAAAACAATCAAATCTTGTGATATTGAGATTCATAGAAATTACGTAAAACTTAGTAATGGCTGAAAATATAAGTTTTTAGAACTTTTATTTGACTCTGTTAATTTTGGATCATGGGTTTACTTCAGTAGGATGAAAAGCTAGAGACTGCTGTATCTATGCCCTTCCTTTCTGTAAAAGATTCTAATGATCTTTTATTTGCTGCCAGATCTATGATATATTCCAGCTTCTCCCTGCCAAGGTCCAGGTAGGGGTGTTCTCTGCTACAATGCCTCCTGAAGCCCTCGAGATCACAAGGAAGTTCATGAATAAGCCTGTTAGGATTCTTGTGAAGCGTGATGAGCTCACCCTTGAAGGTATTAAGCAATTCTATGTCAATGTTGACAAGGAAGAATGGAAGCTTGAGACACTATGTGATCTTTATGAAACATTAGCAATCACTCAGAGTGTCATCTTTGTGAACACCAGACGCAAGGTTGACTGGTTAACTGACAAGATGCGAAGTCGTGATCACACAGTCTCAGCCACACATGGAGACATGGATCAGAACACAAGAGACATTATCATGCGAGAGTTTCGTTCTGGGTCTTCTCGTGTTCTCATCACCACTGATCTTTTGGCTCGTGGTATTGATGTCCAGCAAGTATCCCTTGTTATAAATTACGATCTTCCAACTCAACCTGAGAACTATCTCCATCGTATTGGACGTAGTGGTCGATTTGGAAGGAAGGGTGTTGCCATTAACTTTGTGACCAAGGATGACGAGAGGATGCTGTTTGATATCCAGAAATTCTACAATGTGCAAGTCGAGGAGCTACCATCAAATGTTGCTGACCTCCTGTAACTGAGTTTTTCTTCCTGTTACTGAGAAAGGTATCTGATTTCTCCTTCCCGAGGGTTATTTATTAAGTAGGTTCAGTGTCTGCTTTTGGATATGTATGATTTTTACTTTGTTATAGTTAGATGCAGAGTGACTTGGGTAGTTTCTATATTCTGTCTACGGCCAGGAGTATCTGGTTCAAATTTTCTTGCGATTAACGTTTGTAACTTAATCGTCTTTCTATTGACATCTTATTTTTGGATTTGTTTATTCGTTTATAGTTTATTTTTCTTTTGTGGAATGTGTTTTTATAATTATGGGGAAAGGCATCCTCCATTAAGCAGTAAGCACTTGCATGCTGCTCTCAGAAAGAGAGTGATGTATCCAAATTATTTGCTGTCATCTATGGTTTTGTGTTTACAAGAAGGTGAATCTTCATGCAAAATAACAAGCGTTTTGCCTGAAGCAATTAGAGAGCCATGAAAACCTGAAAGTGCTCGTATAAATCACACAAAGCCTGTTAGAATGGGTCTTCGATTTTAAAATAAAGTCCATCCGAACTCGCTTAGCAAACGTCTTCATCTTTTAAGGTGAGATATGGGGAGTCTAAGAAAGTTTAGTCGTCCCTAGTAGTAGGCGGGAATAGGGCAGAAAATTGAAATATAAATTGAAATTCAAAAATTAAAAATCAAAGATCGGTTCCGGTTTCGGTTATACTTAAAAGAATTGTATTGATTATTAAAATAATTAGTCTTAATTCGAATTGTTTTTGGAGATGTTCTTAGAGTTTTTGTCCAGCTAGATTCTGGCCACACTGGAAACAATTATCCAAGTTGATAAATTCCAGCTAAAGTTGGAGAGTACCATCAGACTATCAACAAATGATATATACAAACATGATGATATATACTAGAGTTATACACCACTCTAGTTTTTTTTTTTGAACTTATACACCACTCTAGTTGTCATCCCTTGTGGCATATGCTAAAAAAATTCAATTGAAACTCAGTAACCTCTATTTAGTATTTATCCGAATGAACAAGCAAGTAGTTATCAACTACTACTGCTATACTAGCTTAAATTATTTTCTGCAAAGATCAGTAGAATAGTTAGAATGTTCAATATTCTAACAACTTAATCTCCCACCAAACCTATATTTTTAAAACTGAAATTGAAATTAATAGTTTGGTTATAATTTTCAATTTTTAAAATCAAAGACTTGCAATTTTGTCCGAAAATCAGGCTACACATTTCCTTGACTTGGGTAAAGAAAGTGTTATGATTAGTGAAACTGAGTTCTTTTGAACACTGGAAAAACAACTCTACCAATATATTGTTCACTGATCCTTAATTAAGGCTACATAATTCAAAATCACATCCACTGCTTCATTCCAGTTTCAAAGTATTAATAATCAGTTATGCTCTGAATGTAATGATAAATCTATGTACTGAAATTCAGCGACTGCTAGTTTCGTGATTACTTTTCCATATCAGCAGCAGTAATAGTCCGGTAAACCAAAAACGATACAGTGGCAAAATAAGTAGAAGCTAGTGTCTTTCCAACTGAGGAGGGCTGTGAGAATGCCAAATGAGATTTTTCTAGGATCAAACCCGTGCAAAAGCTTTCCCTGCATTGGGATTTGAGATAGTTACAGCATTGGAACTGGCAAAACACAAAGGTACTGGCAATAAGAGGAAGAACAAGTTTTAGTCCCACAATGTGATCCACAATGTGATCACTTAGGAAAGCAACTCAAGCTGCTTGATTGGTTCAACTTAACTACTATAGTCGGAGTCTGTAATACCTCCATTGTTGGCCTTTCGTCAGCTAGGTTCTAGAATTAATGGAAACCTATGATGTTTTAATACATAATAATGTAAAGCACAGGAAGAGCTATTCTTTCTTAAATTTTGATCAACTAAGATCTCCTGATTAAAGAATGTCGTAACTGCTTGTGCATTTTACATCAATTTTATTTCTCCAGTGGTATTACCGGGCAAAGCTATTAGTGTGCCGAACATATATATCTTGTCTTCACTATTTTGGAAACCAAATAAGGAATGTGGTTGTAATAGGATTGCAATTCTCTGCGATAAAATTAGATCTATGCAAGGCAGAGTCGTCCATTTTGCACATGGGATGCTTTCGATGAACTCATGAGTAGTATAGTAAGTTTTTGAGTGGGAAATAATTCTGAAACAGTCACGAATTAGTATCATCAGCATCAAGCTTTATGGTTGAAATACGTGTTATCCCAAACTTTCTTCACCAGTGGACGATGGCCTCTGGTGTCTTGCTCAAAACCTACCAAATACACGACCATGGTGTTCCGCCGAACTGAGCAACTGTTATGATGGGGAACTCTGTGAACAAATGGGACAAAGATGAGTACAGGTGAGATCCCGATTAAATACAACAGGTCTCGCTGTTGACTTTTGCGGAGCTCAAGTCATAGAACTAATCTCAAAGACTCTTATAAAGTGATGTGTCCTTGGATGTATAAATGCTTGCAGAAAAAGAAGATGGATAAAGTTTGCATGATAAACATTTAGAGTCTCACAACATATCTTGTGCTTTTGAGTCTATCAAAATGCATTAATTATGCATCTAAAATGAAGGGCATTTGACTTGAGGCAATTTGAGGTTGTATTCCGAAGGACTTTTTCTGCTAGACTGCAACAGCATGAAGGATATTGGTGGGGGAGGGGGGAGCTGAGGGGTACTAAACTTTATAGTTTACACACTAACAAGCATGAGCCTAACTGACCAGTATCCCTTTGTAATTCCTTTGGGGCTTATGAGTATTTTCTTGCGTAAAAATAAATGTTAAATTTATATACAAGCAAGGGGAGAGTTAATCCAAAAGAGAAGCCTTGTTCTATACTTTTAATGGTAGTATGTATCGATGTTGGTCGAATAAACCAACAAAAATCCATTACTACAGTGCAAATCCTAACAGTCATTCTATATTTCAACCTTGTCCTTGGAATCTTTATACTCTAGTGCTTGTTTACTTTTATTGATGGTTATAATATTCCTGCAAGAAATCTGAACACTTGCTTCGATGACCAATATGAAATTCTAAATACAGAGTTCCTAAAAAGCATGTGTAGAAACCTAATAGAATGATTTCGCAAATTTCTCTGGTTTCCTGAACAAAATTAGCACCTCTACCTTCTTTACATATTGGTAGTCATTGTCCTATTAGCTGAGCAGAATCGGAGATACAAAAAACACATACCCCTGGTCTGGTTTCATTTTGTCTGTGATAGTAAAGCTCCCCATGACCGTCAAGAATGAAAGCACGCCTCTTCCAGTCCTCTCAAACTTGAAGATCTTTTCAAGAGATATCCCTGTTTGATTTTTTGAACCTGTAAAACATTTAAATCTTGAACTTTCGAATTGCAATAACTAAACCAAACAAAGGCTCGAAGTTTTAGCAAACTTATGTAAAATATGAAAATTACAAACAGAAAATGTGTTTACTAGTAATTAGTAAAGGCCCATTATCTCAATGAATGAAATATCACACTGTCTTGTAAAATTTATTACAAGGAGTTGTTTGTTCATTTTTTTTTAAAGAAACTACAGATTTTCATTTTGATTTAATGCTATGGAGACCTTTTTCAGGAAAGAGTAGAGGTTGAATGGTTTCACTTCTGTAAAACAATAAATAGTTCCCCTTCTCATCTCCACCCTCAAATTATTTTTCATTATATTACCATCGCGTACATCATAGTAATTACCAGCAAGCAAAAGAGGTGCATCCCACCACTCAACTTGAGGAATTGGCTCCTTTGGTTTCTCTTTCACGATCACTCTCTTTGTTACCTCAATCAGGCTTGGATTTATATCCGACTCTGCTTTCACCTTTGCAAGATGTGTTTGCTTGGCCTTGAACTCTTTCGCTTGTGCTTTGTCCAAATTGACTCTTTAACTTGGTAATCTCTGCATCTCTCGACCATTTACCCTCCTCTACAAATTGAAAATTCATTCTCTTAGGCCTCAGAAGCTTAATCTTATCAATACCCATGTCCGGATCAAAATGAGGATTTTTTTTCTGGATCCACTTGCAATTCGGGCTTTAAAATTTGAAATGAATCTTTGTTCTGCTTGTTAATGTTAACCTTGAGGGTGTTGAGATTGTTTAACTTTGGAACAGAAGCCTTTGCCGGGTTTGACAGGACAGGAACTTGAGGGGGCAACTGTCCAGGAAACATGTTTATTAGAGGAGCATATTGTGGGAATCCCATTTTAGCAGCAAGCTCCTGTACACGTTTTACAGCTTCAACCTTTGGTGGTGTAAGGTTGTCTAGATGAGGCACACCACTCAAAAGTGGTTTCACTGAAGCAGAAGCAGGAGTTGAAGAGCTTATTGTTGGAGCAGGAGTAGGAAGTATGCCTGATGCTTTAGATCCCTCCTTGGACCTAACAACACTCTTGTTCAATAATGGCATTTTCTTCAACTTGTCAGAGATTTCCTTGTGCTTGTGCAACGTAATCCTCGCTTTTGTCAAAGCATCAATAGAATGGAGGCCTCCACTTTTCCCAGCAGCTGAAGTTGCCACATCTGAAGTACTAGATTTCCCTGGAACCTCATAATTAGATATGTTGACAATAACTTGCTTATTTTCATTTGTGGAATAAATTGAAGATACCACCTTAGGATTGTCGGCCTCAGGCGGCAGAGTTCCTCCTGATGCCATGTTGAGTGGTTTCGAACCAGCACCATTGGCAGCACAAGCACCGATACCACCATTAACCACCGAACCACGTTGCTTACTGAAGACTTTTATAGTTTGTCTATATAATAGCATATAGAGATTGTAAGATAGCAATAGAGGTAAAGAAAGAAAGACTACATTGAAATGATCTTTTCTAATTAATGACTACATCCTTCACATATAGAAGGTTAGTAAAAGTTTATACTACCCTTACATACTTATTGTTATACTACCCTTACATACTTATTCCTTGATACTCCAACTCAAGCCAATGAGTGAGAACAAAGTGAAACTCTTGGCTTGAAGATAGAAACTGATGCTAGTGAGAATCAATGTCCAGACAGTTTGAAGTGTGCCACTGCCATTTTTATATGGCAATGACTTCCATCTTTTAAAAAATTCATCGATCTCTTCACTCCTTTAACCATAAACATCTGCAACTCAAGGCACTTTTATGATAACATACCCTATAGATTTGGTAGAGTTTTAAACGGAGAATCGAAGCACAATTAAATCCTGACAGTTTGGAGTGTGCCACTGCCGTTAGAGGACTAAGGACTAATGCTTACAGAGCCCAACATCATGTCAAATACTTTCATGTTTTAAACGCTCCATCGATCTCTCCACTGAGTATCGAAGCACAATTTCCGGGAGTAATCAAGGCTTCATGCCCAATCTCCACGAGTAAACAAGACTTCACTCAAGCCTTACATACTACCCTTACATACTTATTCTTATACTACCCTTATATTTTATATTTTAAGAATTCTACTCATTCTATAATATTTATTTAATACTGTATTATTATAACCAAACCATATAACTTTTTTTCAACTCAATTTCATCACCATTCAGACTCTTTTATTTATTTAAAATTATGACTTATAATTAAATTTTATGAATATTAATATAAAAATAATATTGTATAGAAAAATATAAAAATAAATTAGTAATAAAATAAATTACCATATTAAATTAAATATTTTAATTATATAAAATAATTAATATATAATTTATTAATATCATCTGTGGTTTGCACAAGTTATAGGCTAGTATGATTTATAATTAAAAGTTTAAATTTTGTTATCCTTGAAATAATTATATCCTATTGTTTTATTATCAATGCCACTGAGCAAATTGTATCATCTATTATTCTTTTCGATAAAAAGTTACTGACATAAATTTAAATATTCACACGCACAAGTGCACAACTATCTCGTCATCTTCAATAAGGATTGTCAGGGAGGTTGACAAATTTATGTGTCATGACACCCTTGATTGCCTACCTATTGGAATCGGAGGTTACCAAGTGATTGTTTATCAAGCTTGCCAAAAGTTGGCAACCCCTTGGTAACTTTCTAAACTAGCAAAAAAACATACAAAACATCTATAAAGTGTATATTACTCTACCCACTTATATATTGAACTAAATATAAAATTATTATAGAGGGACCACATAGGCAACATTTAAAGTTGTTAAACTATTGGAGTAAAATTATAATAAATGTTATTAAGAGTGACTTGGATGTGAGAAAAATTAAAAAATAATATGTATGATGATTTGTCATAGTTTGACAACTTTCTAAGTAATCTCTGAAGATACTCTTACCAATTACCAAGAGATATCCACCTGACTACAATGTCAGAGACACATACACAATTGATTATACAAATATAAGTTCAATATCTAGATGCAATAATATAAATTGATTCCGAAACACTACATGAACTAAAAGTCTAAAACCTTAAGATGCTAATATATACCTGCCTGGAACTGGAGCTCTGCGTTTGTATTTGACAAAAATTTCAGGTTGTTTGATTTGTGCGACATTGTCGAGAAGTGGATCTTGATCTAGAATTTTGGGTGTAGAAGAAGGTTTAAATAATGAAATTATCCTTGATTTCAACATTATATATTAATATTCTACTAATCGCAGCGCAAAACAGACTGAGCCTGAGGGGGTTAAAGTGAAGCTACCAGTAAGATTTCACCGAAAACAAATTAAATTAAACTTAATTTAATTTAAACAGGGTTTCCCGCGCTTGTTTTTAATAAAAATTATATTTTCCTGCCGGGTTTTTGTTTGGTTTATTACTTTGGCCCATTCCAACAAGGTCCATCTACCGTTATGATTGTATATAAACGTCAAAAATCACATCACAAAAGTTTAAAATATTAATTTTTTTTTTAGCTGAGTATATAGTATTTGAGGTTAAAAATGTGTTAAAGGACTTGTTATATTTTAGCAGTCAAAAGTATTTAGGTGAAGACTTTTGATCATCTGTTTCAAATCTACTGGTATTGTGGTATACAGAAGACCCCTATTGTCCTAAGTTGAATAAGCATCATAGTTACAGATGTCATTACATTATTCCTTCACAACCTTGTTGGGAATCTGATCCGATCCCGGCATATGCGGAAGCGTATTTATATACTTAACCGTGTACTTGGACTTACAAATATATATGATAATAATGGAAATAACAAACCAACAATATATAATAAAAAAAACTAGAGATTTTACGTGGTTCGGCAAGCCTACATTCACAAGAATAATAACTTCACTAGAATAAAGAGATTACAATATCCGAGTATGCGACTCTGAATTTTATACACAAATTCAGTCTAACATACCTATTATGTATATCCCTTACTCACTAAAATGTTTCCTTCTAAACCTCCCCTAATACTATTTCCCGACAACCTTTCTTTCTCTCCCTCTTCCAATTTTGACAGTGTCACACAACCCGATAGAACAATCCCCTGACTGCAGCGGGACCACTTCCGATGACTGCAGTCAAACCCGAACATTTCTAAGGATAGTTTAAGCACGACGTCCTTCTATTCCGACACTTCCTGAAAGCGGGTTAAACCGATTTTCCTACTAGATGGACTATCTAACAACTATAAAGAAAAGAGACAAAAAAAATGTGTAACTAGTAAATAGGGGAAATGAGTTTATTTATAGGGGAAGGGAAGTGTGTTTGTGGTTGTAGGTTCAATGTGAGACAGAGAATAAAAATGGGGAAATAGTGTTTTAGACTTAAAACACGACAAACCTGATAATTGAAGGGAGAAGCAAAACATAGGAAGGAGGCCCAGGCATGTAAGGGAAGATAAATTTGCATTGGCAGGAGAAGAATGCATGTGAAAGAAAAATAAATATAGATAGTACGATGCATGTAAGCAGATTCATTCTGGTACTTACACCTGTTCTATGTCGGGCCTATATTGCGGGAATCTGATTGACTTCCCCCGTTCTCTGCAACACCCCAGCCCCACTCTACATTTCCTTCTGTTCACAAGATAACATTAGATTCTCTTCCCAGTTCTTACCCTCATGCCTTTGCAATTCTTGCCGAATGGAACATATCTCATCTCTAGTCTTGCACATGGATCGTACTTTCGGGTTTCAAAGTGTGTTCTTGTTTATAAACACTTAGATTTCTTGTCATTTTAAATTTTAGAACTTGCTGATATTCATTAAATATGAATATGCAAGCTTAGATGAATGATACCAGGCCAGGTTAATCGAGTCTTGTGTCATTTTCAGATTTTAACAATGTGGTCGTGTCGATAAACAAGTTGAGTTCTGGGTCGTGTGACGTCGTGTCCGACATTCCCTCCTACATTACAGCCTCCTGGTTTCAATCCAATTAATTTCACTATCCCACCGTTTCAGGATGCATTCCTCTGTTAAAAATTGAAATAAGAGTTGCAAGTACTCAAGTGGCCAATTACTTGGTCTAAAATCAAAATATATCGATATAAGTAATTATGCAAGTCCTGATTACCAACATAATGTGAGCCAAAACGTTCCATATAAATCCTTGAATCATATTCTTCAAATATCTACATCTTTACAACTTAAACTCGTGGAGACCCTAACAGGCCTAACCAAGACATCAAAATTCAAAACCATGTGGTTCTCAAACTTCCATTACTGGAACAAACAGCGACTACACAGACTAATAGTGCTTTTAAAGCAGATTGCAATCTACATCTTTCAATTAAACTTGCGAGGAAAATTTGAACAGAAATATCGCACCTAACTTATCGGCCATCAGTTGATGTAAACGAATCAGCAAATCCAGCAGGTCTTGATGGGATACTGCCTTTACTGTCCTCAAGGTCCACATAACTGAAGTCTTTTCCTTCAGCTTCTTGCCATTTCTTCACCATTTGGTTAAGTGGAAGGCTATAATCAATACCAGAGTAATCCTCGATTTCATCCTTTAGTGGTTTCCATTTCTCCACTAGTGGACCCAGGACGTTCACTGCATGACCCATGTCAGGTCTTTGGTTGGGCTCTCTAGCTGTGCAGTGACCAGCCAATTCAGCAAGAGTGCAAATGCTTTCAAATATTTCTTCTTTCATGTCGAGGGCTGGGTCAATTGCAGCCTTTAGCTTCTCTTTGTCGGATTTGATATTCCAGAACCATGCTGCTAAGTACTGGCTTTCCTCAGGTCTGTCCTCATCAAGTGCCATTAACCCAGTTAACAGCTCCATTAGCACAACACCGAAGCTGAAGACATCAGCTTTCGTTGTAATTTTACCTGTAACTGAATCACAATAATTACAAGTTATAATGATTTCTTAACATCTTGGAAGACAATATAAAAAAATCATAACCGGGTGACGAGTACATGATTGGTTGATATATGTAGTTACAATTTAAGAAATCTAAAAGCAAGAAAGGACACAAATAAATTAGTAGTAAGAAAAAAGATTTTTACCTGCATATTCCGGTGCTAGGTACCCAAATGTTCCAGCTAACCTTGTAACCACAGATTTCTCGCCATCAGGAGCAAGTTTTACTAATCCAAAATCTGAAATTTTTGCTTTAAAATCATCACCCAGTAAAATGTTCGAAGATTTAAGATCTCGGTGTATGAAGCTCTGGTGAGCAAAAGTATGAAGATATTCCAATCCTCTAGCCACATCTAGAGCAATATTTAGCCTCTTCTTCCATGAAAGGGGCTCTAGTTTTAAGTTCTTCCAATTGAAGAGATGCCTGCTAAGCGCCCCTTGAGGCATATACTCATAAACAAGTATTCTCTCGAAGCCTTCTATAGAATAGCCTAAAAGTGATACCAGATGTCTATGACGAACCTTTGAAAGAACGGCAATTTCAGCGTCAAATTCATCCAAAGCTTTGCCACTAGTCACTCCTGCCTCCATCCTCTTCACTGCTAATTTTGTTCCATCATCAAATTCACCCTTATAAACTACCCCAAAACCTCCACGGCCTAGCTCATTCTCTGGGGCAAAGTTGTTGGTCACTTTTCGAAGAACTTGAACAGACACGATCATATTTCCAGTGTCAGTGATATGAGAGTTCACTCCGCTATTGTATCTGCTAGCAAAACTGCTTCCTGTCAGCATAGAAGTGCTTCCATTTTCGTTGCCATCAACTACTACCTGGACCATATTGTCAGAATCAGACAGGTCTTTTGGATGAACCAGCAGGGAAGTGGGATTTTCGACAGAGTTTCTCCTCTTTTTACATAAATATATAGATAGTGGAACAGCCATAAAAATCAGAATTCCGAAAGTCACGATTGGAACCACAAACACGACTAGTTTAGACCTTTTCTTTTTGGTTGGCTCTGGATGATTCTTCAAACCTGCAGATTGAGAAGTTGGATTGTTGGGAAGGGACAACGATTCCTCAGGGGACGGTCCATTGTCTGGAGAAGTAGTAGTACTGGACTTGTTGGAATTTAACAAAGGGTTTCCATTTAAGTACAGCTTAACACTACTAGCAAACTTTGGTACAGGAAGGGAAAGGTTATTGCCACTTACATCCAACACCTTCAAAGATTTCAAGTTAACCCAGCCTGCTGGAATTGGACCTGTTAAATTGTTAGAACCAAGTATTATATCACTAACCGAATGCAGGTTTGCAATTGATGAACTCAAGGTACCAGAAAGATTGAACTTGCGAAGATTTATTATAGTAACTTCTCGATTGGAATTGCATATTAAACCCAACCATGGTCCATCACACGGATTATTTCCTGACCATGAAGAAACAAGCCTTGGTGGGTAATTTACCCCGTCAAGAAATTGTAACAATGCCATAACCTCTGGGGCACAAGGCAATCCTGGATCAGTTTGACAAAATGAATTCGTCCTGTAACTAGCATTAACACCTTTGAACTTAGGAATAGGACCCATGAAGTGATTATTGTTCAGATCTAAACTTTTAAAATGTATAGTAGCAAGGCTATCAGGAATCAGGCCAACAAGATCATTACTATTGAGATTCAGTTCCTGTAGTGAAGTTAAATCACCAATGTTCTTGGGAATTTTACCTGAAAAATGGTTCCCATGAAGCCATAAACTAGTAAGCGAACTCATTGATGCAACTACATCAATCGTGCCTGACATTCCATGGCTTGCACCACCAGATTGCTCATTTAACCAAAGAATCCTCACAACCGACCCTCCAAATGTAGCTGGTATACCACCAGAAAGCCTATTAAAAGACAATTTTAAAACCTCCAGCGACGACATTTGTCCCAAAAAATCCGCCAAAACTCCAGCCAAATTACAGTTCGACAAAGAAAGATTCACCAACTGAGCTGAATTTTGCAAATCATTAGGCAATGACCAACCATCAGTCTTATTAAGAAGAGGGTTATTATCCAATGCCAAAACCTCTAAACCATCAAGTCCTCGGAAAAAATCCGAGGGAATAGTATCGAAACTATTAAAATCCAAATAAGCATATCTCAAATTTGATAATCCACTAAAAGATGGTAAAATTCCAGTAAACTGATTTTTCTGAAGGCCTACATTTGTAAGCATAGACAATTGGTTAAAATTCTTGGGCAAAGGACCCTTCAAGTTTAAACCTTGAAGTTGAATTTGTGAAACCCTGTTTCCAGTACAAAATATATGTGGCCAACTAGGAGGACCACATGGGTCATCATTATTAGGCCACTTCAAGACCTCAGCATTTGACAATCCTTTACTAAATTGTTTAAGAATTGCAAGATCAGTAGGGTCTGTAGTACTAATAACAAAAGAAACAAGATACATACAAAGAGTTACAGTAAGTTTTATCTGATCAGCTTCCATTGAAAACCATAAAAATTAAGACCTGAGGTGTCGGTGGAGAAGCTGAAGCTCCATGTAAGCTCTAATGGCTTTTTCTTAAAACACCCTTTACAAAATCTTGGAGAACAGAGTGAAAAAGGAGAGATTTTTAGTACAAAATGGTATAATTGTTTACAGTGTGTGTGTGTGTGTACACAAAAACAACACACATGTATGATATATAAAGAACTTAGAGTGATGGAAGGAAGTGAAGAGATAAATGTAAGGAAACACATATAGATAGAAACATGTATATGCAGACGTGTATGTATGTGCGCATAAACAGCTGATCTTATGAGAAAAATTCAAAACACAGGGAGAAATAAAAAATAAAAAGGAAAATAACACTTTTACATTATTACTGGTGCAGCTAAATAAAACACACATTCATTAGAACCTTCCTTTTCATTATATTATTATTATTATTGTGATTTTTGTCACATGTAGTGTGGAGTACGCGTGGGAGTTTGCCATTCCCATTTAAAAAAAAACAATTCAATAATGAAAAATCATACAACATTTATAAATACAATCAAAATTGAGTAAATATTTTGTTGAATCCTTCTTTCTTTTTTAAGAGGCAACCAAATAATTTTTTGAAAATATTATGAATATATATATTTGTTGTCATCCAACCATTTTGAATAATCGACCGTAAATGGGATCTCATGAAAAACTTTATCACAGAATCAAACCCATATGAAAATCCTGCAAATCTATAATCTCGAACATGAAAAACACTAAAATAGAATCAAACTCTCACGGAGATACTAAACAAAACCCAAAAAAATAAGAATTTATTGAAGGAAAACAAAAGCTTGATTAAGAAAAACGAAAAGATGAAAAAAAATTGGGACTTCAAAAACCGATGAAAACCCGTCGGAACAGAAAATATTAGGGACGCAGAGAGAGGGGTGAGATACAATGTACACCATTCCGATTTTAATTTATAAAAAATTATTACTTGTTTTTTTATGTGTCGGCTTTCGCGGCTTGGCCCGATTTGCATTTTGATAACTCAACTTGATTTCAAAATATTTAATTTAACTTATAAATAATTAATTCATGCTTTAATTTTATATATTGTATTTTAATTTAAATTTATTTGAGTTATGTTTTATGTATTCGATATTATAAAAAATGTGAATCAGAATTAATCAATCAATCAAGTAACTGAATAGGAATTAATTGTATAATCGAGGGATTATCCGGAATGATTAATCGAATCTTTAATAGAGATTAATTTAATATTAATTTATATATATAATATTTTTACAAACAATATAAATTAAGTAATTATTTCATAAAATTTATAAAATTTTATATTAAGAGATGACAAACTTACAAGTTAAATAATTTTATTTATTATGAAATAATTTAAATTTAAATCGATTAATTACGATTTTTGACCAATTTATCTAATTTTTACAAAAACGTTTTATGACCCGAATAATATAAAATTATTTTGAAAAATCACCAAATAATGATTAATCGGTGATTAATTCCGATTAGTTGCCGCTTTTTATAATAGAGGATGTATTCATTAAGAAAAACTTTAATATTATATAATATTATTCATTTTGAAAATCAAAATAAAATTAATATGTATATAATTTACTATATTATACATATAATTTACAATTAAAATACTAATCTATCATTTTATTAAGATCAAAATTTTAATAAAGCATATTATGCAATAAAAAACACACACACATATATATAATTGTTGCTTGGATATCTTGTGTTTTTATAAAAAAAAATAAGAGGTCTATTTAATATTTTGCCTTTAGAAAAGGACTCGTGTTAAACCGAAAAATGAAATATACGTGAGGAGTTGATATAAAATTTTAAATTAGTAAATTGAGTTTAATCATCGGATGGCGTCTTGTGCCATCTCATGGACGGCCCGTGACCTAGCTCATCATCATTTGATTTATTTCATGTGGACATTAAAGTTCTGAGTTTCATCCAAGATTGAAATGTGTATCTCTTTTTTTCTCATTAATTATACATATAAATAATCTGATTCATATTTTAATGGGAGCTTTAAAAAATATTAGAACATGATCATGAAGGGATTATGGATGTTAAAATATTGGCGTAGCGTTAACGTTCACGTAGCTGCCACTGCATAGCTCATATAATTAATTAATCAAGTTATTACGATCATGTCCGGTTGATCAGGATTAAGCAAATAAACCTAATTGTATGTATCGTCCACAAATAGATAAGAATCTCCGCATGTGGTTTGGGACACTTAATTTGTAATAGCTTATAACTCGTGCAACGCACGGGATGAGATTAATAAATTATATATTAATTGTTTTATATGATTTAAATATATAATAATTATTTTTTATTATATCGGTTATAATAATATAATACATAATAAAAATTATTTATAGATAAAATAATAATATTATTTTAATATTCATGGGATTTAATTAATAAGTTTTATTATTCATGATATTTAATTAATAAGTTTTAATTTCAAGTAGAAGTGAATTGAGATATGTTATTAGATTGTTGTACAAAAAATGATAATTATATCATAATTGCATTAAAAAATCATATTAAAAAAACTTACGATAATAAAAAGAGTTGTATAAAAAGAGGACTTACCGGACGGACGACCAATTGACTAAACTTTTTATTTTTCTTTAAATTTAATTAGGAAATTTTTATTAATAAAAAGAGTTACAAATATATTAGAAATATTTTAATTAAAATTTAAATAAAGAGCATATTTTAATGTAGGTAAAATATAATATAATTTTAATATTCAAAAATTTTAATTATAAAATTTTAATTTTAAATAAATTAATGTTTTTGAGCGATGAGGAAAATTGAAACATGTTAGTAGATTGTGAGTACAACTATATATTCTAATTAAAAGAGAAGTTTGTTTAAAATAATATAATATAAAAATATAGATATAACATAGTGATAAAATTTAATTAATGTTAATAAAATAATAATATTATTATAATATTTATAAAATTTAATATTCATATAATATAATATAAATATAATATAATATTATTCTATCCGTGATGAGTTGTATAAAAGGAGGACTAACGTGGGTTAGAGTTGTATATAGAGTGTTGATGTCGATTTTCTAATTTGAACATACGTATTGATAGGAACGGGTTGTTCTAGTTTGAACAAAAATTTTCTAATTTGAGTAGAGCTTGTGTTTTGATAAATAATTTGTGTTATGCGAATAAAATAGAGAAATAAATGAAAACTAAAAAAATGCATATTGTTTATTATAAAATTTAATGATATATTAAATAAAAATTAAAGGATAAAATTTAATGATATATTAAATAAAAATTATAGAATAACTATGATTCATAAAAAAAGTTTATAGAATATAATTTAAATACAATATAATATTATCTTATCTTATTATCTTGTATAAAATGAGGATTACTTAACAATCACAATGCCAGATATATCTTTTGCTATGCAATTACTGTCTCAATTTATGCAGCAACCAACAACTGTGCATTACCAGGTTGCCAAATGCATTCTCAGGTACTTAGCTGGTACTTGACTAAAGAGAAGATGAATCAATGTGTACAAAACAACATTAAGATTAAGTTCTTGCATGCCAGTGTAACAAGTGCAGGTGTGATCTAATGAGAGAGTATGACCATCCACTACAAAAGTCACGTATTATTTATGGGTTTGTTTAATCATCTAGCTCCGCAATGAAGAAATTTATAAATTTAAAGTAAATATCAAAAATATAAATGAATATAATTTTAATTATTCCTAATATTATGTAAATGGTTGTAGATTTAGCTTTAGATATCAAATTGAACGAACTAAACAATACTTCGAATTTATAGCACAAAAATTTGGAATATCTTATAATCAATTTAATTCTATCACTATATTTTAATATTTGTCAGCGACCATAATATAAACCATATCTCTGTATAATTTTTGTTTATTATATTGATTATTTACATTTTCTTTTATATTAAATAAAAAAATTCATATTCTTAATAATTGTTTTGGTGAGTTAAAATTGCATTCTTTGATGATAATGAATACTAGCTTGTATCCCGTGCGATGCACGGATGAATTTTTTTAGTTTTTTAATATTTTTATTTTAATATTTTTTAATGATTTGAATTTATTTGTATTTGTATAATAATAATTTAAATTTTATTTAATATTATATGCATATGTTTTTATATAATTTATTTGTATTTATATTTTAATAGGATAATTTTTGTTTGTTTTGTATAGAGATCTATTTTACTTAGGAGATTAATATGAGACATTTTAGTTAGAAGATTAATATGAGATTGTATTTTAGTTAGATTTAGTAATTTGTTTATTATTTTAATCTTTCGTCTTTAATAATATAGTATAGATGAATGGGTAAGAATCTCAACAAATTATAACTAATATTTATCTGTACTAAAACAAATGACAAATATAACACATGTTACGATATTATTAAATATAATACTTGTCAATTTATCCTTTCAAGTCGGTGCTTATGTGTCTTACTCTAATTTATTTTTTTAAATCCCGAATCATTCATTTAAATAAAATTCAATAAAATATTATAAATTTTCAATATCCAATAACTTACAATTCGATAAATTAAATATAAAACTAAATATTCAAATTATGGTTTAACTCCTCAAAAACTGCGACTCGCACTCTTCCCAAAAGGTAGCCCGCTTAATTATGATTATCTGCCGGAGAAATAAAGAAACATAGACTGATAGTGAGTGAAAAACTCATATACGGATATAAAATAATACAAAGAGTAGAAGAATTAAACATGCCGATAATATGAATATAAGCTAAATTGTGAAAATAATGAGTGATGGCAACAATGAAAGAAGATAAAATATTAAGGATGCTTAAAATCACAATAGGAACATATATACTTGTACTGATAAAAATAAATTTACTCTTATGCGATATATTTTTACCACTTACAAATTATACTCAAAATCATTTAGCTAAAAAGTCAATATACTTACTGATATGAGAAACAATCATACACTTACAAAATGTCATACATTTCGGTTTTCCAGAATATGTAGTCATCGGCTTTCATAAAACAAATTAAATGCTACCCAAAATTTTACAGGGGCTTGCACGACACAAAATACAATACTACCCAAATGACTAAACATACATACACAATAGTCCTGACTCTACGTATCTCATAACTCCAGCGACATGCCCATACAATTTAAATACACCGTATAGGTGGTGTCAAAACATGAGATTATACACATTCATGACGGAGGTCTTACGAAATCTCCCAAATCATACATATATAACAAATAAATTGAAAATATCTTACTCAAAATATCATACACATCAAATATAATATAGTGTAAGTAATGTGTCAAAATAAAAGCCACAGCAGATAGTTTTAAAATTGCCCTACTTTTATTTGAATCATTTTTTTAATTTTATTATTTGCTCTATTATATAGTGTAAGTAATGTATTAAAAAAATCAAGTCATCTTAAAATAATTAAAGTTTTATTTGTGTTAGTTTTTTTTGATACATTATTTATACTATATTTGTTTGCCCAGAAATATAATCTATTACATAAGGGGGTTGAATGTAATAGTACCAATTAATCGATCAAGAACAGAAGTATGTAAAAGATGAACACTGTTTTATATTAAAGATAATGAATAGAATACAAAACTCTCTCAGGAAATTCTTTGTTCTCAAGAACTACTAGGTTATGAAAGATATGACTTGTAAAGATACAATTAAGTTGACCTATGTTTGTGTTTATATAGACACATTTACAATTCAATTACAAAACAGATTATGAAAAGAACAACTTTAATAAGGAAATAGACTTGCATTCAGATTCATTCTTCACTATCTTAATCATACTCTGATTTGATTGTTTCCTTCACAAACTCTGATTTGTAAATTCTGTCGGTTGAATATTTTCTGATTGGAGTATTTTTTGTTAGAGTAAACTTTGATTGAGTATTATCTGATAGAGTAAATTCTGACTCTGATGACATCAGCATAAACTCTGATTGATATTCTCTGACAATCATCAGTGTTTGCATTCCTAACAATATTATATAATATAAGTAAAAGTATTTCCAAAATAATTTGGTAAATGATTAGTTAAAATAATGATTAGATAAAATAATTATATATTTAATAATATCGACCTATTTTTATCTTATTTTATTGAATTAATTAAAATTTTATTTAAGGCATATTTTAACTATAAAACCTAACTCATTCAATTGAATATTTTGAATATATAAAATATTTTCAACAATAATTTATAATTAAGTAAAATAATATTTTTGAAAATATTATATAATATTATTTTTTAACAATAGTAGATCTGCACGGGACTATACTAGTAATTACATAAACCACAGAAACCGATTGGGCGGGATGCGGAAACGATTATAAAATATATACGAGTAATACATATGTTCAGTTCGATCGGTTAAATTCTTAATTTTTACGGATAAATCTTATTACAAAAATATTCTTTATTTATTTTTTAGCTAAATATATATAAGAAGAATATATACTTGCATATTACTACTACAGTACTATCAACTTGTCGGTGTTAATTGAGGTTTGAAAAGTCTTACCTGTCATTTGATCCAATAAATTATTATCTATATTTTCTTGAAAGGTACAGTAGTAATTATTCTAATGAATTAGTATAATTTCAAATACTTGACATTTAATCTTTTTATATGGACTTTAAAAAAGTTTAATGGTATAATTATAAAATTGAAAATTTTCAAAAATTGCATACTAGAATGATTGTTGATCAAAGTCTACAAGTGCAAAAAATATATATTTATATTACAAATTCTTGTGATTAAATTTAGTACTTTTTGCTATAATTTTTTTAATATATATATATATTATCTAAAAATTCACTTTTTTTAAATAGATGTTTATTAGATATGACACACCATGTGCATTGATTCCTATTCAAAGAACAACAACAAACAATTATGACATAATCAGATCAATCCAACCATTCATATGTTTATTACCTGATATTTTCACTCAAATTTTGATTATAGGAAATTTAACGAACTAAGCACCAATGAACATTATTTTTAATAATACAAAATCCCTTTTAAAATAAAGATACGGATATCATTTATCTTATCCGTAAATTTGTTTTGTATTTTTTGTTGCAGAAACCAATTATTATTTACTTGGAGAGTGTTTGGTTTAATTTATAAACTCTCTCAATTTTATTTTATTGATTTTTTTACTCATTTTAAAGAATTTTATTAATACAGTCAAAATGATTTTTTCTAAAATTTTATATTTTAAAATAAAAGTATTTAATTACAATAAATATAAATAATTATCAGAGGAATAGAAACTCCATGTAAAGAAACATGGTACCGTTTGACTGAACTTATTTTTGAAAAATAAGTGCTTATTTCTGGAAAAAATTACACATTTATCGATTTTTTTAATGAAAATAAGTAACTTATTTCTGAAAAACAAACTAAAAATTGAATTTATTTTTAAAAAATAAAATTTTACTTATAAAAAAAATACACTTTACTTTAATTTTTATTTTAAAAATAAGGGCTTATTTTCCTAATTTAAGGGGCTAAACACGGCCATTATAGCTATTCCATATTTGACTCCTTTACGTGTTAGCAGAAACAAAACAGAGGGAATAATTATTTTCAGTCGAAACACGAATCATATATATATATTTGACAAAAATATTATACATTTAAATGAAAAAAATTGGACATAATCGGGATAAATCCCAACCTAATTGAGAAACAAATATTTTATTTTTATGTAATCTGTTGTCTGCTTGGATTTGGTTGTCGCAGTCGCGGATCAAATAATCAAATATACGATATATTATTATATAGATCATGATCCACCAAGCCTGAGTGCCTAGTGAAACAATTAATGACGGAAGAACAACACTTGAAACGCCACTTTATTCGTTTAAAAGTCTACATCACTGATATAAACAAGCATACCAATTTACAAGTTGATGGTTACAAATTCAAGGGAGTTTGCGTGTACATGTATAATTACACAATTCTGATCTGAATAATTTTTAACGGAATAATAATAAAATATGATAATATAAAAAATAAAGAAATTTTCGATTAAATTGATTAATCATTTACAAGCTAGGTTTCTTACCGATTTGATCTTTAAAATTCAATTACTCACTATAAATTTTATTGATCGATATATTATTAGATCTAAGATCATACTTTGATTGATATGATAAATATATATTAAATAATTAATAATTAATAATATAAGACTAATAAATTAAATATTATTATATGATACATCAAATTATTGTTATAATTAAAATTTTCAATTAATTCTAAATTGATAATTTTATCGATTAGTTCTCATTCACAATATTTATAGGGAAGGTTTGTAAATATAATTATTGTATTAAGCATACATTTAGATTTATGCCTATAAAAAACACATTTTTGGTTGGTTACAGGCTACAGCCGGTGAAAATGTAATTTCAAAATAGGCCGATTATAAAAAAAATATTTTTTCTAATTTTTTATATTAATCACCGAATTTTTTGCACGCAATTTGAAATATTTTGATTATAATTTTAAAGTTAGAAATCATTTTTATAAAAATTCGAATTTATAAAATATTGTTTCATTAATTTTGAAAGGCGACCGGAATTTTGTCTTAGTCCTTTGACATTGATTAATGCATGTCGGTTTGTCTTCTAAAATCTAAACCACCAATCCATTTGAAATTAAAGTGCTTGATTAGCTTAATCAACAATCATACTGATTTAATAATATGACCATGACTCTGATAAAACAAACCACACATTTTTTGTCAAAAAAAAACCCAACACATTTAATTACGATTATTGTTAACATATCAGGTTTAGAGAGTAGCGTTTGCAGGTAGACTGAAAGTTCGTAACCGCATAATACGATACTCTGTTTTATTCCGAACAAAATGTTGAAGATACAGTAGTTCATAGTAGGATAAAACAACCGTTACATTCCCGACAGAAAAAAGAGTATACAGTAACAAACTAACAATGGCCGGTTCTGAGAGTATATAATATTAATAAAAGAGTAATATTAGGGGTACAAAATGACGTACAAAAATATTTCTCAAATGTCACGTGATAGATTGTGATTGAATGCAATTTTATTTAATGTAATGGACTCCAATATATTCACACAAATTTTATCAATTAAAATTTTTTAAATTGACACATCACCTATAACACATCATTTGAGACAAATTTTTTATATTCAATTTTGTAGGCCTAACCGTACTCTTAATAAAAGTTACAGTATTTTATAAAAATAGCACAGTACTTGTCATCATCTAATAGCAAGTCCAAAGTCATGGCGAGGCGCACCGCCCTATAGTCCGGCCATCAAATTAGAGAACATAAATCATGACGCCTGACAATATTGAGAACTTGTCGAAACTAAATTCTACTACTTGTCAATGAAAATAGCTTCATTTGGTAAAGACTTAATAGCCCATCTAATGGGCTCGACCCATGGTCTGATTATAAAGTCAAAAATTAATTATTATATTTTTTAAAAATAAATAATTAGACATTAAATTTTTATTTAAAAATTAAAATTTTAAAAATAATTTATAAATTTATTTTCAATATAACTTATAATAGGTGAAAAAAATCAAAATAAATTCTTAACACTTAAACTATCCAATTCATGCTCGGTGCGGAGAACAACGAACATATTTTAAGTAGACCAAATTAATCCCCCGTTTTATCCGCTACTTAACGATTGCGACATTTGTACAATGAGCAGACGGTGCAACGGTTGGTAAGATAAGATACATGACCCTGATTGGGCCGCGATTGAGAGACCATACATTAAGTAGATTCTGTAAGCTTTTTGTTCGAATCGAGAGGCCCAACTTTTGGGACCACCTGCAGTCAAAAGGTTTACTCATTCTGTACCGATTATAAAGCTCATTATTGTCTATAGATAAGATTTTGTCCGGAAGATTTTATTAGGAATAATATTATCGTGTTCGGTTAAAGTGAATTAAATTGGAAGGAGCAGGAGTGGAATAAATATTTAAATTTCTTATTTTACTTTTAACAGTTGAAATTAAAATTATATAAATTTGAAAAGGAATGTTTTATCATGCTTAATGTTTATAAACTCTTAAATTTTATTAATATGTTAAATAATATCCCTATTGCCTTTATTATATATAAAATATGATAACTTTTAGTAGTAATTTTGATAATATCCACGTGTAAGATATAATCATGATATTTTAATGTAGCCAGATCAGATTAGAATTAGTGATATACACCTGACAAAATAAAATAAAATTAAGAGTTAGTGATATATATGTAATATCTTAAAACACAGCGATTAATCACTGATCAGTGACTTTTCAAACTGATTTTACATTAATTGGATTAAAAAATGTTTTTTATAAAAATCGGATAAATTGATCAAAAATTAGAATTAATCGGTCAAAAATTAGAATTAATCGGTCAAAATTTTGAAAAAATATATATTTAAATTAGTTTATAATAAATTCAATTATTTAACTTATAAGTTTGTTCTCTTTTATTTTATAAATTTTATTATATAATTACTTAAATCTATATTAAGTATAAAAATAATTATATATAAAATAATAATATTAAATTGATTCCGATTAATCCCCAATTATCCAATTAATCTCGGTGTCTTCGATTAATTCAGATTCCCGCATTTTACAACACTGTATAGCACACGACTACACGAGCAACGCCACCCATCACTTTAAATTTCTTTCCAAAAACAACACATGGAGCATTAAACTGGATTAAGCCGCAAAATAATTACTCCACGTCTCCACTGCCTTCTTCAACCCGTAACCTCGACTAAGTATTTTTTTTGGATCAAGAACCTTGGCTCGTTTTGAGTTGTGAACCTCATAGATTGAATAATTTGATTTTTAAATTCATCTTGCTAAATACACAAACAGTTTACTCGAAACTAAATTACTTAAAATCAATTTCAAATAAGTATTTTACTAATACACAAATGGCTTGATTCATTTCAACATTACAGTACCCGTCTCCGCATGTCCAAGCCAAAAGCAAAGTAAGCTGCATATAGCCACTCAGGACTTGGTAGAAAAAGCTACCCCAAATTTTGGAGTCGGGTTCTCTACTTCCGTGTTAACTTCACCTGATATAGTAACAAAATACTTTTGGTTCCACTTGCTCCTGATAACGATAACAACACTTGCATTGCCAACATTATTGATGCGTGTTTTCAGCGTGGTTGCACGAGTCAATGCAACCTGAGTGCCTATGGTGATGATATTCTCATCAGTTGAGAATTTATGAGTTGCTTTAGCAGCAATTGCTGTTATCGACACGTTGAATAATGTTCATATTCTTCCAGAGTTTGTTATCCAATTTATGGTAGTAAGATGCCTTCAAAGCATTCCCTTTCTTACTACTACTGTTTAAACATGGTCTTAGGCCATGTTTGTTTGATGGGATTAGGTTAAGGGATTGGATTATAATCCTTTAAAAAAATTTATACCATGTTTATTATGAAAATGAGGAGATGGGATTATAATCCCGGGAGAACGTTACAGGACAAATAACATTACCCGATAGGATAATATAATACCTAACTGACCTGGTATTTGATGAGGACTAAAATTTTAAATAGACAAAAATACCCCTACTAAATACTCAAATTATATTTATAAATAAATCGGAGATATTTTAGGTTAACTTAGGTCATTTATCTTTCAGCTATCAAATAATGGAATTCCATGTCTGCTAGTCCGCTACCAATGGACAACCAAACTCTTGTCTCCTTTTCATTAATTTCCTTTTTATTTTGTAAGAAAACTTTCAATTTATTTCATTTTATTTTGCTTTGCTTCTGGATTTTAGATGAGTGTGTTTGTGATATTTCAAGTTCTTCGGATGCTGAAATATATTTTTAAAATTTGAAACAAATTTAAATTTGAGGATATATATATATATTATGTAATATATATATAATGTAAATTCTATGTGTATTTTATGATTTGATTTTGTATTTTTGGTGTAGAGAATCTGTTTGTTTATAAACACTTTTCAGTACTGATAGCGGTACTGAGTACACTTTTCAGGCTAGCTAGCTATAAAAGAAAAAAAACCACCTGCTTGGCTACTTGTTGTGTAAAGAATATCCACTCAACGTATATTAATATAGTGATTGACAAGTTTTCATCTCCTATATTATACTACTGTTAATAATATTGTATGGATCCATTTGATATTGTTAATTTGACTTTATTATTACAGGTTAAACGAACCAATATCCTGTTCATATATGTTGCATGGTGCATGCTTCTGTCCATGACACTATTATTTAGACAAGACGGAATTTTTACGAGACACGTACATTTTTATAAATTGATATTGAACAACTTAAACGTTATGTAAAGAGAATTAAACTAAAAAAGATGGAGTAAACTAATAATAAGTTAGCAGCTCTTACATCCCTCAAATGACAAGTTCTTGTGATCTTTTACGTACACCAATGGTTGAATTGATCTCAGTCACAGAAACTAAAAAAATATATATAGAGAGAGATGTCAAATAACATAAATAATTTATATAGAACATTGTCAAGGGGTGAAGAAGCTAGAGCCACACTTGCATTTCCATCCTTCAGGTTCATAATTAGCAAACTGGAGGTGTAAATGTTGAGTGTTGGTTGGGACTTGAATGGCAATGCATGGCCTGCAGTGCCCACATCTGTGAGCACAGTTTGGTGGTCTTGAACCAAGTCTGCTCATCCCTAGTTTGTATTTCCTCTCTTCTTCGTCTTTCTCCACTTTCATTACTCCCTTCCTCTCATTTCCCTGCACCTATACAAAAAAAATACTCCTATACAAGTAAGATAATTGTAGTCCACAGAATGCAGAAGCACTGATATTTTCATATATGTGCAAGTCCATGCAGTTTAAATCAAGGAGAGACAGAGAAATGTACTTGTTTTGAGTCAAAGGCAACTTGTGGAGAATGCAAGGTTTGGCTTGTGTCTGATCACAAAAGTTGACATACATAAAGAAAACAAGTGTTAGTTCAAGATAAGTATGCTTAAAATTAAATCAAACTATAAACTAAGCTAGTCAAAAAGGCAGATCAAATAAATGTAACAAAAGAGTTTTAACAAGGATACTGTCATGAATGCAGCTAATTACCTTGTTGAAGAGCAGCACTATGATGCAATGGTGAAAAGGGCTGAGCTGCTGCAAAAATCCAACTTATTATATGCAAAGTAGCTATTAAAAAGTTGTACATTCTTCTCTTCATCATGAATGTGTGCTCCAAGTTGTGTTACTTGAATGGACTGAACCACAGAGATTTCAACTGGTAAAGTATGACTGTTTGATAAAAGTAAAGAGTAATGAAAGATTGAAAGGGATTGTTGATAAATAGAACAAACTCTTAACAGCCAGCCATGCATGTATGTTTATAAATGATGCAACTTTCTTTTGTGTGAAATGTGTTATTTGGCATCATGTCATCTGTTGGTGAGATTTTTCTTGACAATAAGTGATTCTGCTTTCATGTCAAACAGTCTTAAGACTCGCACTAGTATACTACTCCCTCCGTCTCATCCATTTTTTATATTTGAGTTGGGCACGGAGATTAAGAAAATTATATAAAATAGCATGAAAGAGAAAGAAAAGTGGATGAAAGAAAAAGAAAAGTGGTTAAAATGGTGTGATCAATTGATATTTAATTGATAGATTTGAAAAGGGAGATGAAAGTAGTGGGTGAGAGTAAATTTTATAATATAAAAATTTATTATTTTTAAAAAATTTTGAAACATAAAAAATTGGGTGAAAAATCAAAAAAATAAAAATAAAGAATTGGACGGGAAATCCAATTGAATTCCCATTTTTCACCTCCACAGCTTCACAATAATGAATGAACTGTTTATTATATTTCTTAGGTCTTCTACATCCCATTTTAAGATGTTGAAGTATTTACTAGAAAGAACACATTCACCTTGGCATTAGTACTAGTACTATTCTGGAGAAAGCCTTAAGAATGTCTGACTACCTAGTACTGCCTATCTATAATAGCCTTTTTTTTATGATGCTACAAATAAGTATGCATAGTTCATTTTCATACACAAATATGCTAGATAGTAGATACAGATGTGGCACTTTTAATTGGGGTTAAAGAAAATGAATTATTCAATACATTACAGTAAGTTCTTGGGATTTACAACTGTTCATTGACAGGTTAGATAAGCAGCTCTGTATGAGTCAAAAAGAGTTGTGATTTATCAATTATGACAATCAATAGTTTACATCTCTGCTCAGAGTGCAAAGATTAACAAGGCAAGACAGCTTCTCCTGCTTCCAAACTTCTTATAACAACTTGGAAAACATGCTAGAACTTTGACAAGGTCTAGAAACCTTATTCTTGGACATTATTCATGCATCTATTTGCTAAGAATTGCTAAAATAAAGTAGCAACAAATGAGATTAATTTACTAAAATATTGGTGCAGTACAATAGTATCAAATACATAAAACATTATTTCTTGGACACAATATATGGGGAAGATATTGGTAATGTCAGCATTGTCATAAAGCAAAAAGGGGTTTAACAAAGAAGAAACTGTCATTTTGCTGCAAGTAGGCAGACCAGCAGGTCAAGAAAACATGAATCCAAGAGACCCCTATAAGTAATAGACTGCAAATGAGAAGAGTGGGGAATGGAACTGAGAGAGAGATGGGTAGGATGTGATGACTGGTGAGTAGAGATAAGAACTTTCTCATCAAATGAAAACTGTGCATTGATGTAGTTTTTTAATGGTGCATTGGTACATAGCTGATAGCCCTCTTACAGCCACTGTTCATTTCACTCTAGCTGAGGAGCAAGAGAGGTCTATGTAGCTGCAGAGTTACTGTAGTCACTTTTGACTAGGTGAGAAAACTTCACTGTGGACTAGTTTCACCTAAATTAGATACAGACAAAATGGCCAAATTTGTTAACAGAATGATTTTTAAATTTATGACTATATGTTTGTTATTGATAATGGTAGAAGTTCAATTATGCTCATTGTTCCATCATCCATGTACAAAATAAGATGATTCAAAATAGGAGAGGGGGAAGCTGGAAGCACATCTTATTACTATGTTCAGTTTACAACTAGTTAATTCCGAAGAGCAAAAGGGTCGAGGGAGAATTAAGGAGTGCCGGAATGGTGGCAAATATCGTCTTAGTGCTAGAAGAGGTTACAATTTGATTATCAAGAATGGTGTACTTGTTAAATTTCAGTTATTATCAACTGAATGAGCCAAATTGTATATTGAAGAACAAGAACTACTAATTTTTCATTGAATTCAAATAAAAAACTTTAGACTGGACAATTATCAAATTTGTGAGATTTTCTAATGTGTATGATTTGTTGTATTAAATTAACGTAAATTGTCGAAAATGAGCCAACATGTCTCCAAGAAAACAAAAGCTATTTATTTATTTTGCATTGAATTTGAATATCATCAAGACAACTATGTCTACAAGAAATTAAAGAATGAAAGAACCTGTAATGAGTTGTTACAGAAAAAGGAAATACTAAAGATCAAATGAAGGGAAAAAAGATTTTGAAGAGTCCTAAAACTTAAAAAACTGAGAAATTCTAGTTCCACCATGTTATGCCTCACTGCCATTTTTAAAAAGAACAGTGTAGAGCTGCACCAACTGCAAGACTTTGTGTCCCGGTTTAGGATAGTACTAGCCCAAGTTAAAATCTCAGTTGGAAGCAATGTGAGTTCTAGGACTGGGGAGCCCCATGTAGGAAAGCCCCGGAGATAGCCTGACCTTTGAGCTTGGCCGTGGTGAGGGAATGGGACCATAGTTTCCATAAGCAGGTCCGGAAGCCACACGAGGAGACAAATTAACTTGTTCGAGAGCTCGGCACTGCAATTCTGCAGGATAGTCACGCACACAACCAATACGTGGTCCAGTTCCTGAAGTCCACTTGCAGGATAAGCGTCTGGCCATGCTGAACATTGGTTCCTCTAAGTCGGAAGCATCTATTTTCTTGTTTGGAACATTTACATTAACATCAGATGCATCTATTTCTTCTGGTTCAGTGGTTGTAGTTGATGACATTGACAATGATACCTCAGCCTCAGCCTCTATATTAGATGAGAAGGAGTCATCATCTATTGCACACCTCTGTTCCACAGGAAATAAATACCCATTAGTTATTCGTTAGGAATCCTATCATCAAAGCTCGAACTAATAAAATGACAATCTTATCAAAAAGCTGTACATGTACATTGTACAATATAGTTTATATAGACCTATAGATATTTTACCTTGACATTTGTAAGATCAACATGATGATCCTCAAGGAAGCTAATGAATTCCATGAAGTTCTCTTCTGTTGGGTGGTAGTGACCGCTGTAAGGCCATATAGCCTGTCAATGAATACCAGCATCAATGATCAAAATCACATAACTTGTTGTACCCTGCATTTGTACTGCATGCATATTTAGATACACAAATACTCACACACATTCACACGTACCTCAAGAACACCATCATGTGCAACTAATCTTCCAGCTGCCATAGTTGCACCACCAGAAAGGAAACTAGAATGCTGGAACACACCTTTCTTCTTCTTAGCGACATACAATTTCCTGAATGTGCTAAGAACAAATATCCACTTAGAGCCCTCAACCGTATCGACAAATAAACCACTTTGTCTGTACAAAAGCTTCCCGTCTTCTACAATCACTTCATATGTTTCCCTTTCAACCTAAAATTAGCAATTGCAAAGTTAGCAACATTTCACTTTTAGTATAGTTTGTCCCTGCAAAGGAATAAGGTATTTTCAGACAATGGTTCCAAACTTACAGGTCCTAGGTACTGGATGCATTGACGTTGTAAGCAGCTCCTTGAGCATTTCTCAACATTTACATCTTTTCCATCTCCAACATCCAACCTTCACAATATTTGAAGAAAATATCATAAACAGGGCGTTAAATTGAGGTCGACTAGAAAGTGTGTATTTTTTTTGAAGTCAATTAGCTATAGACATAAATCAATATATTTATTGACTGCAAAATCAGACCATTGACTAAAGAGAGTGATAACAATTCAAATAGTTTAAAGGAGTGCTCACCAGTAGAAGAAAGGTTGAGAGCTTTCACTTTCAAACCAGATATCGTAGTACATATGCAAATTGTGTCCATATCTATGGCGCGGATCAATCTGAAACAAGATAAAGAGAGGATCATGAAAGGAGCAACAAATATTATCCTTCTTATTTATAGCGAAATTGATTATGTACTACTAAAAGATTTAAGGGATGAGGCTTATTATGATCCTTTAACTCATAAACTTAAAAGTTCTTTGAAAAAGCTAAAAAACATTCAATTGAAAAGAATATTAGGATTGACCAATCTCCAGATAGAGACTTACAGCTTCAAGCCAGTGCTGTAAAGCTAGCTTTTGAGCCTTTTCGCACTTGGACAAACCCTTTCCAACCTGAAATTAAACAATCAAGATTAATATATAAACCTTTAAACTAAAGAAACAAACGCATGCTTTTCAAAATTTTCTGAGTTGAAAAAAGTACCTTGGCAGCTCTAGTCCTTGCCCTAGCCCACCGTGAAACAGCTGTTTCCGGCTTCTCAACACTGAAGTAAGACACCGAGCTTCGTTTAAGAGCTGCAAAGTCTAATGCCTTCCACCTATAAGAAAGAAGATGAATTTCAATTCCATTAATATAATGAACAACACAAGAATAATTGAGCTAATAAACAGTCCAATAAAGAAGAATGTGTTGAGGGACAAACCAGAGTTCCTCAGCCACAACTGCGCAATCGGCAAGATTTCTTCGTGTACGATAACTTTTGTAGACTTTCTGAAGCTTAACTGCAGCAGCATCAAGCTCACTAATTGGTAGTGGCGAAAATAGTATCGCAGGCTCAGGAAGTGAGACACGGGGCATTGATTTGTGAGGAAATTTTGAGCCATATCCATTGGATTTGACTCCCGAATAACCAGAATCTGAATTCTTTATGTCTTGAACTAAATTCTTGAATGAAGAGGTTGTTTCAAGCATCACTCTTACTGGCTCACAATTCTTTAAGTTGATTGAATTCTTTCTACCATTATTCCTAGGAGAATGAGACCCAATTGAGTTTGTCATAATATCTGAATCTATTTTCTTGAAACTACTAGTTCTCAATGTCATTTCTCCGATTCCTAAAAGAACTAACAACTATGTTGTTACAACCTGCAGAAAATGAACAGAAACTCAAGTAAATTCAACATGTTTAAAATCCATCATTAACAATAATATAAAATACATTATATAACACAACAATTTAAAAATCAAAGTACTCTGTAAACCAAGATTAGATAAGAAAGCATGATTGATTAATGATATCAAAGTGCTAATTTTAATGTTCTTTCCCCCTTTTTAATCACCTTCAAACATTAACCATATAGATATAAAATATAAATCATAAATTACAATAAACAAAACACACTCACCACCAATAGAAACCAAAGCTTTCAACTTATTTCTTTCTGTGTATCTTTAACTTATAAGTAAAATAAGATGCTAATGAATATGACTACAAGTCTACAAGCATGAAATATATATATATATATATATATATATATATATATATATATATATATATATATATATATATATATATATATATATGCACCACCAGCTGAGAAGTTTCAAAGAAATAAAATAATAAAAAGTTATTGGACCTTAAGATACGTAATAGAGGAGGACTGGAAAATGGAAAGTATGCAGCAGTCTTTGAATCCAGCTAGGAGTAATTTGTAATGTAATGTATCTCTCGAAAAGTTTTGATTTTGATTCAAACCCACAAAGTGGTTTGATTATTTCAAGGCTTGGAAATTAGTACACTGGTTTTTGGATATTCAAAATGCAATCTTTATTTGGTTTTGTCTACCCTACACCCCCTTTTTTGCAGACAAGCATGCAAATACAAATATATACTACTGTGTGTGTATGTGTTTTGAAGATGGGGAGAAAGATGGTCAAAGAAAGGAAACTTGAGAATCAAGAGGAGGGTTCCATGAAAATACTAGACTAGTGCAGAGGAAAAAAGAAGAAAGAATTCAATGTTTATTTTGATGCATGAAAGGTCAACTACAACTACACAGTTGGTGTAAAAGTCTCAAGTCATGAAGCGTGTGATGACTGATATGGTACTGCTCAAGTGTAGTTTATGGATTGCCTTCTTTCCACAATTTTTTCTGTAGAAAATCACTAAGCTCGACTCATTTGAAATTGTTCGTTCTAGATTTGTTTTAAATTATTAAAAGGTGAAAAATGCAATCTATTCAAAAATTGTCAATTGTCATGTGTAATTGATAATTTTATTATAATAATATAATACTTCAAGTGCATACATATGCTACGTCATTTGAGATACGCAGCATTGCACTTAAAAGATTCTACACTAAATCAGAAAATAATTATATATAAGATATAGCTTGCATGAAAATATTTATTAATTAATTTACGAGACATGTTCGTTGCAGTAAAAACTTATCATTTTCATTGATGAACACACATATATATGAATTATTTCAAATCAAACAAAAAATTATATTTGAATTGGATTCTCACTCAACTTAAAAATGATCAGAATGAGTACATATAAGTTTATTCTCCCAAAGACTTGTATGAATTTCTAACTTCATATAACTTCATTGTATTATACATACAACTCTAATCTAATTTCTGTTTTTAATGTATACCATTATGAGATTTTAATTTCGTCCCTTTCTTTTTCTTATTTACTCTGATTAATGAAGAAAGCATAAAAAAATCAAGCACAGTAGAGTAGACCTAGTCAAGATAAGAATTACTATAATCCAGGACAAGGGAAGTGTACGTAAAAAGTACACGAGCACATGTGAAGGTGATACTAGTGGTAATAAATATAGCGCGGGGACTGGGGGGAGCAATAAATAAAGTTTGTTTAAAATGTTTATCACACACTTAGCTGGCGATACATGGGCGTCGTACTATTTTATTTATTACATACACGTACACACACTGTTAAATACAACAACCCATTCTGCAACTTGTTTTTGTTGCCGACCCAAAAATAAAATAAATTAAAATATTTAAAGATGTACAGTACTCCTTCTGGTTCATAATTATTATCTCATTTTAATTTTTTAAAGTTAAATTAATAAATTTTGATCAATAAATTAAATATATTATATAATAATAAATATTTTTTGAAAAATATTATAATAAAATTTAACTTTTCTGTTTTATGAATCAATTTTTAAAGTCGTAAAATTATAAATAAATATTTTTAAATTATTAGTCAAAACTAAATAAATTTAATTTTAAAAACTTAAAATGAAACAAAAAATATAGGGCGTAGAGAGTAGATTGCAAGTTGGCAAGCCTCCCCGAAAGTCAGATCAAATTAGAGAAGCTCATCGTCGACGAGTCCCGGTAACCTTGTAAATAATTGTGCAATACAATGTCATATTTAAATAAAAATATGTATAATTGATTTTGTATTTATAGTTGAAAATAAATAAGTATTTCAATATATGTTAAATGAAGCAAAATAATACAGTAAAAAGAAATGAATAATAAATAACATTTTATGATTAGTATTAAAATTTAAATTGGGATATTCAAACGAGGAAAAGAAATTTGAAATCTAGGTTGATCAAACCGATTATAAATCTAAAATTCGATTATAATAATATAATATAAATTATACACATAATTTTCTGATTATGCCCTCTGTTTGTGTATTCTTTATATATTAAAATCTTTTAGTGAAATAAAGTTTCATGAATTACAGGAGCGGAATATGCTTTATGTTTTTTTTTTTTAAAATCCAATATATATTTACTACTAAATCCGAAAATTCAACATTTCAAGCGGTACATGACTACATGTCTTTAGTTCGTCTATCATCCTTAAGGGGCCAGTATATTTTTTCTAACAGGGTTGCAATTAGTTGGGCCCAATTCAAATATTTAAAATCTCTGCATAACCCGACCCAATAGAGTATAATCATCTGAAACCTAGGGTTTTATGCAATTCAAAGTTCAAACCCTGCTAAAACCCCATTATCTTGATTGCTAATTTGCGGCGGGAGGACACAACGAAGATGGATTCGAAAAAGAAAAAGAACGAAAAGAAGGGAAATGGAAGCTTCCAGAAGGTGATAAGCGACCCCAGGTTTGCTTCCGTACACTCTGATCCTAGGTTTCAGAATCCACCTAAGCATAAATCTAAGGTGACGATTGATTCTCGTTTTAATCGGATGTTCACTGATAAGAATTTTACATCGTCGTCGACACGGATTGATAAGAGAGGGAAGGTTAAGAAGGAGAAGGATTCTGTTGCCAAGAATCCTCTTAAGCATTTCTATCGTCTCGGCGAAGACGGGGAGGAGGAGGAGAAGAAAGGCAAAGGTGAGGATGGAGATAGTGAGGAAAGTGAGAGTGAAATTGGTGATTCGGACAAGGAAGAAGAGGAAAGTGATGGTGAAATTGCCGAGTTGAAGAAACGGAAAGGGAATGTGGGATGTGATGACGAGGAGAGCGGTGAGAGTGAGAGTGAAATTGTGAAATTGAAGAATGCAAAATCGAAGAAAGTGGAAATGGAATCGACTGATTCGGAGATGGAGAGCTATGAGAGTGAGAGTGAAATTGTGAAATTGAAAAATGCAAAATCGACCGATTCGGAGATGGAGAGTGATGAGGAAGATGAGGAGGACAGTTCTTCGACTGGTTCGGAGGCAGAATATTACTCTGAGGAAGAAAATAATCTTGCATTGGTATGGTTTTGAGGTTTTTATATTGACTTTTGAAGGTTGAAAACTTGAAATTGTAGATTGCTTAAAGAGTTTAACTTTTTGTGAAACAGGAGGAGAATGTACCGGAAATTGAGAATGAAACTCGTAGGCTTGCAGTGGTTAACATGGATTGGAATCAAGTGAAGGTTAGTTTATTTGAAACTTATCTGCATTTTCTTTCTAGTAAGTAATATAAATCTTTTCTGCTTTTAGCAATATTACCCCATGTTAAGAGTCATCTTTTTTTTATGTAGGCAGTTGACTTGTATGTTTTGTTAAGCTCTTTCCTACCCAAAGGAGGACAAATTATCTCAGTATCTGTCTACCCATCCGAGTTTGGACTTAAAAGAATGGAAGAAGAGGCAGTGCATGGTCCAGTTGGATTGTTTGATGATGATAAGGACAAGAATGCAAGTGATGATGAAGGTGATGATGGCAACGACGAGATTGACATTGAGAAGTTGAGGGCTTATGAATTAAGTAGGCTAAGGCAAGTCTGAATTTACTTTTGCATTTGTTGAGTCTATTCAGGAGAAAGTACACATTTTACTAATATTAGGAAAGGTAACAATCTCGATATGAAAGTGTACCTTGCTTTCAAGATGTAAGATGATAATTAGAAGCATGAGTGGTAGCTTGTCATGTTGATTTGAAGTGGCCTCTCCGTCCTTTAATCTCGCCCCTAGTATTCTATCAAATTGAATTGATTACTAGTACAATATAGGAATATGTAAATTGTATCAATGGTTTTAATATCTTTTAATATAATGTTAAAAAAAGTTCTCTCACCATTCTAATTTTCTGGGTGTGCTTGCATTTCGGCAGATACTATTATGCTGTGGTTGAGTGTGATTCAATAGCTACAGCAGATTACATTTACAAAAGCTGTGATGGAGTTGAGGTTGAAAGATCATCAAATAAGCTGGACTTGAGGTTTATTCCAGATTCTATGGAATTCAAGCACGCTGCTCGTGATGTTGCTACTGAGGTATTGATATGCGAAAAATAAATATTATATGGTTGTAATTATAGACTCATAGTTGTTACTCTGTCAAGGCGAAGCCTAGACAGTAAGGCGGTCGCATTGCCTGGATGCCTAGGCAACACTTGGTGACAGCTAGAGGATGTTTGATAACTAGGCTTACAGTAGGGTGCTTATTGGTTTCCATCAAGTGTGTGATATGGAACAAGTATTCAAAAATATAAAAGCACATTAAAATATGAAATGCAAAAAATTAGGTATAACTCAATAAGAGTAGCACTGTTGATCGGAATCCCAACTGATGCCCTCTTACCAATAGATTCAAAAGATGTATAACATTTACTTGTCTATAACCAATGAGGGAGGCAAGAGTTCGGGTTTGATTAGGTAATTATTTTCCTTGTTTTTGCTGGTTTGGGTCGGGTCTGACTAGGTTGGGATTTGAAGTTTTTTTTTCGTTGTTGTACACTTTTACAATCTATACAGATTGGTAAACTGCTAATTTAAGAATTCTGTTACTAGGTTAAATGCCATATAGAGCAGCATTGGTAATACACACAACTTATTTAACTCTTCATTTCTTCACACTCCCATTCAGGCACCAGGAAGCTACGAAGGTAACAATTTTGAAACAAGAGCTTTGCAGCAGACTAAAGTTCGTCTTACATGGGATGAAGACGAACCACAGCGTTCTAAGACCTTAAAAAGAAAATATAATGCTGAACAGGTTTGTAACTTTCATTGTGCAGTCTCACAAGCTTAATATATATGTAGGACTGGGGTATAATATTTGCAAAAGCTGCCTATGACTCTATGAGTAACTGGGGGAAAATGGAATTGTTTCTCCTTTTGGAACTTCACGATATTTCTTAATGGATATGATTTTTGATCAATTTTCTTCTAGAAATATATGTATGATGCTATGTTGCGAAAAACCTTATCCTATAAGTTCCTTGGGCGGTGTAAAATACTCCTGATCAGTCTAGTGATAAGATAATATATATTTTTTTGCATTTAGTAACTGCTCAATTTCTTGTGATCGTAATTATGTGCTGTTTGTGTTATCCTACAGCTAGCTGAATTGGAGTTGAAGGAGTTTTTGGCTTCTGATGGAAGTGAATCTGATGAAGACGAAAATGTTGATGATGTGGAGGACGGGGCTAACAAAAAGAATAAGAAACAGCATATGTATCGTGCTCTAATCGAATCTGGTGATGCTTCTGATGAAGATGATGAGCAGGGTGGACAAGAAATGGAGGTCACGTTTAATACTGGCCTGGAGGATATAAGCAAGCAAATTTTGGAAAAGAAAGATAGACAATCTGAAACAGTTTGGGAAGCTTATCTTAGAAAAAGAAAAGAGAAAAAGAAGGCAAGTAAAAATAGGTCCAAGAATTCTTCTGAGGATGAGGATGACAGTAATGACTCAGATAGAGAACCAGTAGAAGAACCCGATGACTTCTTTGTTGAAGAACCTCATGCTAAACGAAGTAAGGAGGCCCAAGGCAAAAGCAGAAAGAATGGAAAGCAGTCTCAAGAAACAACAAAAGAAGCGGAAGCAAGCAGAGCAGAGCTTGAATTATTGCTTGCTGATGAAACTGGAGATACAAACTTGAAGGGATACAACTTAAAGCCTAAAAAATCCAAGGGTAAGAAGGGCAAAGAAATTCTTGATGAAGAAAAACTACCAACGATTGACGACGATGATCGGAAACGATTTTCAACTCTTCTTAATACTCCCCTATTTGCTTTGGATCCAACAGATCCTCAATATAAAAGGTATCTAATCTGATTTTGTTGTCATATAACGATTGTTGAATTTTTGTTGTAGTGTGATGGATCTCTCGACTAAAATATTGTATGTAGTTTGATCTTTATCTGTTGTTTTTCATTTGCTAAAAGTTTCACTTTGGTTTTACAGGAGTGCAGCTTTTGTTCGGCAAGTCGCACAGAAGCACAAGAAGGGTAACCACGAGGAAACAGGAAGAAATGAACCAACAAGATTACATGAACCAGCTCATTTATCTGATGACCTAAAGACAGGCAGGGATGAGCATGTACTTCCTGATACACACACAAGGAACGATAAGCATGAAATATCTTCACTAGTGAAGTCAATTAAGATGAAGTCTAAACAACTACCAGTTCCCTCTAGTGACAAGATATCAAGGAAGAAAGGAACTCCCGCAAATAAATGGGCAAAGAAGGCTAGAGTTCTGTGAAAGCAATCACCATAAACTTAAAGAGAGAGTTCATTTTCTTTTCTCGTAGTGCCCAGGAATTACTTGGCGGACAAATGCTAAAATAACAAGCCATTGTTGAAGAATAGTGTCTTCTGTCGAGTTCAAATCACACTTGAGTCTGAGAAGTTCCATGCCATTTTTAAGCATATATGTGGTGTCCTATATGATTTTAGAAATTTTGCAATTCTGTCCAAGTTATCTTTTTGTATTAAGGATTTTTCCCCCTTCACTTTATTATGATATTGTTACTTTCAACTTTTACGGAAACATCATAAGGTACAGTATTAGATCTTGTAAGCTATTCTTTAGCTTTATCAGGAACCGTTTATACAGATTTTTGAACTGTGCTACTTATATTTCAGGGATTTTTTTTTATTTTTTTTTGAACTGTTGACTTCTCACCTGAAGGAGATGCAAGATGTACGTGTTAAAAGTTTCTTGTTTACTATTTTCAATTTTAGAAAAAAGATCATCTTTCAAAGGGATCCTGCACGTGGTAATTTCATCAGATGGAACAGGGGAAGTTGTTGGGGGGATCACGATTTGGGTTAAACACTAGAATCTGCTGAAACCGACCCATATTTAAACCAAACCAAAGTCGAAGTGTAGTTTGCAAGTATGGTTTAAAATTTTCAAACTGAAAATAAGCACTCAAATCTGACCTTGTAATTCGACTTTGATAGTTTGATGTGAACAAAGTACACCTTGATAGCAAACTAAACCAAACCAACTTAAAACCGAAATACTTTTACTTGACCTTAATTTCTACTGTTTTAGCTCAATTGCTCAAACTTGTTCACAATCGAAAATATGCACTCGAATTTGACCTTGTGTTTATCAAATCTCGATAGCAAAATAACCAACATTGATCATTACATGAAAAAAATAAAACCAGAAAAACCATTTTCTACGGACATACAAGTACAACCATTTGTTTTATTAGAATCCTGGTTACATGAAATCAAATTTGTTTTAGATATTCTTCCAACTAATCAGACCACGATAATCAAATCAGTCTATTCCCCTTAAATCCACGGGCTCAAGATCAGAACGAAAGGGGAAAATTTCAGGGGGACATGTAACAAGGCGATCCAGCTTGGCCACATTAACACTAGAATGGTTTTCAATGTTATAGAACATGTAATGACGACCCTTTATAAGTGCAATATTACCAGTAAATAGATCAAGTGCATGTATAACACAAGACCTGTGTTTGTTTTTAAGGCTTTCTGTAGATACCTTCTTAATCTTCTTCCAAACTCGATTCCTGTGATCCTCCATCACCCATATCTCAAAGCTTTCCAAGTCTTCGCAGATTAATCCAAGTTTGCCTTTGTATTTCACTAGTTGTATATGTATTGCCCCGGAATAGTTTTCTTCTTCTAGTATGGGCAAAGTAAAGAATGTGTATGTTTCTGTTACAAGATCCAAAACCAGGCCTTGATCGTTGGAAAGGAGCCAGTGAAGTCTACCGCTAGCATAGACAGAGTTGTCCGGCTTGGAAGGTGGACTTGGCAATTGTATGACAATTAGCTTCCAGGACCATATCTTCGAATCAAATATCTCGCATGCATACCTGTAGATTAAATTTATAAAGTTAGTGTCATAGGATAAAGCGTAACTAACATACAAAATATAAAACTAGGGTGGAATCAGGGGTGCTACCCCGGCTGAATTGGAAAGAAAAACAGTAAAAATAATATGCAACAATTTGCCTAGTAAAAATAATAAAAGTTACCTGTTGTTGTAGTCCCTACATAATCCAACAATTTTATAACGCAAAGGATTTGATTGCAGCACCACCAAATCCATCTTCAACAGGCAACTCAAATAATTAGGATTTGGTAGCTTCTCAGTTTGCCTAGTTGCTGGTTTACAGACATAAAATTCATGAGGTCTAGCATAGAATACATTACACGCGGTCGGGGGCTGGGAAGTAGCATAACACAAGAGCCCCTGATCTGAAGACGCATAAATCTTCGAATTGGGTGGTAACAAGTCAAAAGATAATGCGCTTCTGATGCTAATAACATCATCATCATCACATGAAACAAAGTCGTAACAGTGATTATCATGAAAAACGCTTCCAAAGATATAGCCATAAATAGTGCCTGTTCTCTTGTTGTGACATTGCATAAAAGCATGCTCATACGTGATTTCGTTAAAGAATTTGCTAATTACCTTTGATTTGTCAATTACTTTCAAGGAGCACCGGCTTAAAATTTCGAAAAGAAGATCGTAAGAACACTTAGATAAAAGAGACGACTCCATAGGTTTAACTGTTCCTGTACGTGCATATTCAAGAATTTATAAGATATACAATTTAATTTCGTTTTCCTCAACGGAATAGGAAATAGATTAGGTCTAAAATATGTAATCAACTGACAAACCAATCAGTTTAATTTAATGACTAGGATTCCATATATCTTTGGGTTACGAGTTTCAATGAATTTTTTCCATTAATTATTAAAATTATGAAGCAATTCTCAAAATATTTTGAGCATTATTAGATATAAATAAATATAAATTCTTATCAGAGTACTTGTAACTATAGAAAACAAGTTCACTATATGTCGCTAGTGAATACAATTCTAACATGGACTCCAGCCACTCCAGTATTAGATGAAAAGGCATAGAAAAACAAAAAAAAACTCACATTATTATGGTTTATTACTGAAAACTGACCTACAATCTGACAAGTCAACCCAGTATGATCTTCTGGGAAAACATACACGATCAGATACCTACAACAGATAATCTACGATATAGCATTGTTCCAGAAGGGTTCATTGTGTTCTTGCTTTACTACTTTTTTAATATTAGCACCGAATAATAAATCCAATACTGTGGAAGCCTTTGCTAACAGGTTCTGTGAACTGTGCTGGCTTCCTTGTGAAAGTCGGTACTAGCAGCAGGGGTAACATATGAGCGATCCTTTTTATTTTTTGACTCAAATTTTGCTGCCAAAGTTAGTGTCGAGCGAACAGCCTTTTGCAGTGAACTTGGAGTGTTTGATAAAAATGATCTTTGAGATGCGTTCAATGAGATTTTACACTGAGCATCCATCAACTTGCTTAAAGAAAATTCACGAGGGAGTCAACTTTGACACCATCATCTGTGTTTAATGATGCACCAGCATGTTCTCTTTTGTCAGGATCACTTGGAGGTGATTTCCCAGTTTCCAGATTGCTAATTGATGAAAAGCTAGATCTCTTACTACTAGAACTTTCAAAAGGAGCTTTACCAAATGACAAAAAGTTTACTCTTCGCGGTGGCACAACAGGAGTTCTTTGTGTATTCCTATCCAAGCTTACAACCAAATCTGATGCACCACTGATCCTCTGTTGGTCAACTTTGGCACCCTTATCTGACTTCGGAGACGAGGCACTTTTTATATTCTCACTCATACTGCCTAATAGCACTTTTCCATGCGAAAGAAAGCTTATTACATTGGGCACCTGTTCAGCATGTCCATTGTGTATTTCATTCTCGGACAAGGAGATCTGACTAGAACATGATTTGGCATTGACGTTTTGCCTACTGGTGGGCTTCTTAAGATTTGAAGTTTCTCTCACAGATATAGAATGTTGTTCAAATGCAGAAGAAGAACCTTCCTTGACCGGTACCTGGTAATGGTGTTACTAAATCAAGTCACAGAAATAAACCCTAGAAAGAGCCACCAATGTAATTGTTACAGAAATGAAACTCATAAAAATAATACCAGAGAAAGCAAAGTTGAGAGAAAACGAACCACGTCATGTGAAAACAAACAGTTGGATCCCCTGCTGCAAGAACCTGTTGACAAGTAATTGCTGCAGGGATACTTGGAGAGTTGATGGTCATACGAGCAGTCATCTCCTTTCATGCATGACTGACGTGCAAAATGAGAGCATGCCTGAAAATTTGTATAGCACCATTTATACTTATGTATTGCCATGTGCAAAAAAGCACAAAAAAAAGTGAGTCATGTCGTTTTATGATCATTGTTGTTTGTTGTTACGACGGCATGAATCATATAATTATTACATGCACCATCACAACTGTAACATGAACATCTTTGCGTCATGAATTCATAATATCAATATTTGTCATATAAATAAACACGAGTAATGAACCTTATAATCCTATACAGAAAAATTGTTGAGGGGTGAGTCCAATTACACTTGTAAATTTTGATATGCTTGAGGGGTTAATAGGTTATGTATTTAGGAGTTTAAATTGTACTTGCATATTAAACGACAAAAAAATAAATTTTGTAATTTGCAAACTAAAATATGATACTTTTTGAAACAAAGTTGAGGGTGCATGCCTGTAACTCTCGGCACTTACTTTTTCCGCCCTTGCACACAGTATTGACATATTATGCCATAGGATACGCCGCTACGATAATGTTAAAAAAGAGCTGTGCACAGGTCCACGTGTAAGACAGTATTTCCATACAACAGAGCCTCAGAGAGTAAACACTCCTTATATTAGTATAAACATCAATGAACCTCACTTAAGGACCCACCAACCCATAATCCAACATTGAATAATAATTTCAATATAATAACAATAGCAGCACTTTCAAAAAGGAGATAAACATATAGTAACAAAATCTTACCTTAGACTTTGTCAATGGTACTGTATCATGAGAAAATTTGCACCTCACCCTGTGGAAACATAAAGGAAGTAATCAAAATTTCTGAATATATGCATGAGAGATTAGACAGATTAGTGAACCAATTATATTTCTTAATTAAATATTATCTTCAAAAGAATTTAATTACTGAAGAATATACCTCATGGCATCTTCCTTTGGCAAAGTGATGACAATATTTTATTGTTTTCGGATTTGTTACTGGTGGCAGCTTCAGCCTTTTAACACCAAGTTTTCTGTCTTTTTCAGCATGCTGCATTCTTTTCTTTTTCTGCATGATGAATAACGGTGAACAAATTAGTCAATGTACGAGTATGAACAAGAATTTAAGAAAAGAAGTGCAAACCGTAAATCTTTTTAACTCTTCGTAATATGTACTTAAATTCGGGTCATATGAAATACCAACCTAAACATTTTTTTATTCACATTCCATAGATGTAAAAATAAGATTATCAAGAGATATTTTCAACTAACAAATATCATCGTGAACTAGTATAATACCTTTTTCCTAGCTTTTCTATCCTCGCAACTGGGATCCCATTTTCTTTTCTTATTGTTCAGATTAGTAACCTGCCAAAAATCACAGCGCTAGAGTTAGAACATATCGATCAAGTAGAAAACTTAAACAAAGAAAACCACTAATATACCATCTGGAAACTGACTGTAATTTAGGCAATTCATATTCTCTTCCTCGAGCAGTTGTGTAACATAAGCATTTCGGGATGCAACATGTCAATAACTTTAGGAAGCATCTCTTTCTACAAACAAATTCTGCCCCGGCCTTGAAATTAGACATATTTGACAGAAGGTTGTGGTTGGTGAAAGGTGATAATGTTGTGTTTCGTTGAGAAGAATGAAATTGGAAGAAATGGGTAAATGTTCAATATTTTCATTCTTCATACATTTCATTCCTAACAACCTAAACTAAAGCTCAACCCCCCCCCCCCCCCCACCCCACCCCAAAAAAAAATTGAGAAGGAATGTTCCATTCACCACCATACCCCTTTTCTTCACAATTCTCATCATAGAAAATTGCATTTACTCTTTTTTTTTCAAATCTTCCTTCCAACCTTCATTGTTTCCCTTAAATTTCATTCCATTCTATTCTCCCCAAGTAGCTTCATGATCAGGTAAATGCATCCATTTCTCCAAATATTGAATCTGAACAGCATTTTGAACTTTAACAATACGTTTCTGCAATAAAGCTTGAGGAACTAAAACTAAAGTATCAGACTTGCTCATCCATTCAGGCAAAGAAACCAACAGAGGTGGAGAACCATATAATGGTTTTAGCAGAGAAACATGGAATACCCTGTGAACTTGAGCATCTGTAGGCAATTTGAGTTTATACGCCGTTTTACCAATAACACTCTCAACTTGAAAAGGACCATAATACTTCTTTGCCAGCTTCTGATTTGCTCTTTTCTGAATGGAAATCTGTCTATAAGGCTGTAATTTTAGCCATACCCAGTCATTCACCTTAAAGCTTCTATCACTCCTGTGTTTATCAGCCTGAGATTTCATCCTATCTTGAGCTCGAATCAAGTGAAATTTCAGTACTGAGATCATCTCTTCCCTTTTTTACAAACTTCTATCTACCACAACATTATCAGATTCTCCAGACAGATATGGTAGATGCAAAAGGGGTTGTTGGTTATAGACAACCTCACAAGGAGTTAAACCAATAGCAGTGTGAAAATTAGTATTATACCACCATTCTGCTACCACCATTCTACTAATGGTAACCAATTACTCCAATCTTTACCATGATCACTGCACATACACCTTAGATATGTCTCAAGGCATCGATTAACAACTTCTGTCTGTCCATCAGTAGCTGGATGATAGGCATATGACATTAAAAATTCAGTACCATGAACTGTAAATAGGTGCCTCCAGAATTCACTCAAGAATACTGCATCCCTATCACTCACTATGCTCTTAGGCCAACCATGTAATTTGAAAATATTATCTAAATACACCTGAGCCACCTGAAGAGCTGTGAAAGGATGAGATAATGCCAAAAAATGGCCATACTTACTCAATCTGTCTACAACAACCAGAATGACATCTCTACCATTAGATTTAGGCAACCCGGTAATGAAGCCCATTGAGATATCTAACCATACTTCCTCTGGTACAGGTAAAGGTTGTAGCAACCCTGGAAATGCAGCAGTATCATACTTAGCAGCTTGACAAATTTGGCAATTTTTTACAAACAACTTGACATCTTTAGATAAGCCCTTCCAAGTGAAAATAGACATGATTCTCTTTATAGTGGCATCTCTTCCAGAATGACCACCCCCAGGAGCACTGTGATGCCAATTGAGTATTTTATCTCTTAACTGAAGATCAGGACCAATGAGAATCTTGTTTTTCTTTTTAATCAACTTGCCAATTAAACAATAATCCTCCCAATGACCTTGATTATGCTGTAACTTGTCAAGGAGGGATGATAATTGAACATCAAGAGTATAGCTATCATCAATGAGTGTTTCAATGTCAGATAACACTACAAAAATGGCCAAGCATAAAACTTCAGCATTAGAAACCCTTGATAAAGCATCTGCAACCAAATTCTCCTTCCCTTCTTTATATTGAATTTCATAATCAAAACCTAATAGTTTTGGCAACCAGAATTGCTGAAAAGGAGTAGAGATCTTTTGTTGTAGTAACCATTTGAGACTCTTTTGATCAGTCTTAATAATGAAATGACTTCCAGTAAGATACTGCTCCCATTTTTGTATAGCAAAAACAATTGCTAACAATTCCTTCTCATAAACTGACAGTTTTTGCCATTTAGGCCCTAATGCTCTGCTAATAAAAGCCAAAGGGTGAGATTCCTGCATCAACACTGCCCCTATACCATTTTTAGAAGCATCAGTTTCTACTACAAATTCTTTATTGAAATCTGGTATTCCCAACACAGGTGCTGTTGTCAGAGCATATTTCATCTTTTCAAAAGATTCTTGTGCTGCTTCACTCCATTGAAAATTTCCCTTTTTCAGTAAGTCAGTCAAATTCCTGCTAATAACAGCATAACCCTTAACAAATTTCCTATAATACCCTGTGAGGCCTAAAAAACTTCTTAACTCCTTCACATTCCTTGGTACAGGCCAACTCTCAACAGCAGAAATCTTACTTGGGTTAGTTTCAACACCTTTTCCAAAAATAAAATGACCAAGGTATTCAACCTTATTAATAGCAAAAGTGCATTTACTCTCTTTAGCATACATCTGATTATCCTTCATTAATGTAAACACAGTAGCCAAATGTATCCAATGTTCATTCAAGTTCTTGCTATAAACTAAAATGTCATCAAAGAACACTAAAACACATTTTCTAAGCAAGGGTTTGAATACTGAATTCATCCATCCTTGGAAAGATGCAGGTGCATTTGTTAAACCAAAAGGCATGACAAGGAATTCATAATGACCAGTATGTGTTTTGAAGGCAGTTTTAAATACCTCATTTGGATGTAGCCTGAGTTGGTGATAGCCAGCCCTCAAATCCAACTTGGAAAAACATTGTGCTCCAGCTAGTTCATCAATGAGCTCATCTATAACAGGAATCGGAAATTTATCTTTGACAGTTTTTCTATTTAACTCCCTATAGTCAATACACAGCCTCCATGTACCATCTTTCTTACCCACCAAAACAACCGGAGAAGCAAATGGGCTTGAACTATTTTGGATGATCCCTCTGTCAAGCATTTCTTGTACCAACTGTTCTATAATATCCCTTTGCTTTAATGGATACCTGTATGGCCTTATATTCACAGGTCTGGCATTGGGCTCCAAAGGGATTTTATAATCATGTACCCCTCTGTGTGGAGGTAATGTAGTGGGTTCTTCAAAGACGACCGCAAATTTTTCTTTCAAATTTTCTAATTCTGGCCATTGAGAGTCCAAACTTGCCTATTTTGATTTTAAAGATGACACTTCTGAGGGTGAAGATGACAATTCCTTGACCTGAAGAAAACATAATTGAGCTGCATTTTGTAACAATTTAGCAGAAGGAGGCTTCTCTATAACCTTCAACTTATGACATGGAACCCCCGTAACCTAATTGCAGCTCCCTGATATACAAAATCCATTTGTAGCTTCTTAAAATCCCATTTAACTGGTCCTAAAGTGCTCAACCATTGAACACCAAGAACCATATCACAACCACCTAATGGAATAAACATAGCTTCTGCAATAAATTCCTTATCATTCATTTTCTAATTAAATTTTCTACAGACCTTATTACAGGGAATATGGTTGCCATCAGCTACTGTGACAACTTGAGGGGCAATTTTTTCCAAATCACATTTCAAGGCATCAACTAAATTGATATCAACAAAATTATGAGTACTTCCAGAATCTACCAAGATAGAGATTACCTTATTCTGAACAAATCCCTTAATTCTCATTGTTTGAAATTTTTGGCCACCAGCTAATGCATTTATAGAAATGCATGGTTCATTAATCTCCAATTCAGATTGAATTTCTTCTTCATCCATAACCTGCTCCAGATCCCCTGGTACTTCAACAGTAAACAATTGTGATTCTCTAAACTTACACTTATGGCCTCTTTCATATGGCTGATCACAAAAGTAACATAACCCTTTTGCAATTTTCTCAGCTCTCACATCAGCTGACACAAATCTATTGTTTGTTGATTGTTGTCTTGGGTTAAATTTTGTTAAAGCTAGCTGATCAGGTTTACCTTGAGGTGTTGTATAAGGGAGGTTTGGTATTGGCTAGCATAAGGGTAGATTGCAAAGGTTTTGGTGCACTACTCAAACTAAACTTGGTAGTTTTCTGAATCACAACTATTGATTCCTCTTGTAACCTTGCATATTCAATAGCTTGAGAAATGGTCTCAGGTTTAAAAGCTCTTACAAATGGCTTAACAGAAGCCTTGAGACCCCCAATGAAACTATCAAGAATGTAACTATCAGGTAATATGTGATTAATTTGGATCATAAGCTCTTAGATCCTCAAAATCATCAATGTACTTTTCAAGATTATCATTCTGCACCAACTTGTTAAATTGTTCAACTATGTTACTGCCATTTTCTTCCCTAAACCTTGCTGTTAAATCTGCAGTAAACACTCCCCATTCCACATTTTTTCTCACAGCTAAATAACTTGAGACCCAATTTTCTTCTTTATCTATCATGTGCAAAGAAGCTAAATCTACTCTATGATCATCTTGAATCTTACACAACTCAAAATACTTGCTGGCTTTCTTGATCCAGACTCTAGAACTTGACCCATCAAACTTAGGAAATTCAAGTTTTGGCAAGAAACTTAGATGTCGATTAACAGAATTTGTACCTTGATCTGTGATAATTGGCGTTTCTTGATGAGCACCTGAGGTATTTTCTGCATTCTTGATTTGATCTTTCATGTCAGTAATCACTTGCATCATTTTTAACATATTTTCTTCGAGCCTCTTGATTTGGGCTTCTTGTTTCTTGGTACTATTTTCAAGCATGATCTTGAATTGTTCTTCCATGGTTGAAGCTTTACGAGTTCCTGGCGCCAAATTGAAAAGCACAACTAGCACACCATGTGTTTGATTAATTGTCTGAAAGAGAATTTGCAGGAAAGAAAGCGCTCTGATACCAATGTTAAGGGTGCATTAATCACCCTTAAGTTTTACTCTAAATTTCAGGTTAAACAAAGAGAAAAGATGGGAGAGATATTTCAGAGATATATAGATGAGAGAGAGATTTGAGTGATGAGAGAAAGAATTCAGTTTATTATTCATTTCTTAATCTTCCAACCAGCCTTCACTCTATATTTGTACAACTAGTGCAATAGAATTTCCCGCCTAAAGACTAGTTTGACTTTGACAACTAAACATACACCATACAACTATTGTCGTGTTTAAAACTAAAAATGAAATAAAACTATTTATTCCCATAACAAAAGCTGCTGTAGCTGTCCGCAACAATAATACCAAACGGGCCATAGAGTTTACCCTATTATTTTCCAAATTCTGGTACCCCAATCAGAATATAATACTGAGAAATGTTCTACCAACAAATTTAGGATCAGTAACATTCCTCTTTCTTGAAAATATAACCGTAAATGATAAGAAGCCCATAAAGAATAGAATTCAATATTCCACCCATTTTCATTTCGTAACTTGTAATGCAAAACAATAATATTGGTATTATTTTTAGATTTGATCAGATAAAAAACAAGACTGAGAGTTTTGTTATGTGGAAAACCTTAAATAGAGTACTAATGGAAAAATATATGTCTTGCTGTAATATATTATATGCATAATATAATACATATGATATATATGTTCTCCAATTAGTACTCTATTTAAGGTCTCCGATTAGTATTCATTTAAGGTTTGATAGAACTTTTTCCTACTAAGATAATATATATAGAATATAAAAAAGGGATGAGATCAAACTATATTTGCTTGAGAGCAAAAGTCATAGCTGTATTTGTTTGACACGCTAGTTGCGTTTATTTATTATGATATGCAAAATACGCATATCATAATAAATACATTAGCACACATTCTCACACACTTCTGTGTCCACAAGAAGTTACATTAGCACACAGGCCACAAAAAGATTAACACAAAACAAAATGAAGGGTAAACATTTCTTGCTTCTTTCTCTAACAGCTCAGAGCCACATCAATCCTACTCTACAGCTCGCCAAGATCCTCACGCGCCATGGTGCACAAGTCACTTTTGCCACCACTACCTCCGGTCTCAGTCGTCTCAAAGACCTTCCTACCATTCCTGGCTTATTCTACGCCACTTTCTCTGACGGTACTGAGCAAGACAGTAATGAACCAGAAGATGACAATAAAAAGGTTGTTTTAAAGGACTACCTGCCTCCCTTAAGGCGCGAGGGACCTCCAAGCCTCACAAAACTTCTCCAACAGCTATCCAATGATGGTTCTCCGGTGACTTTTATAGTGTACACAGTGGTGTTACCATGGGTGGCAGAGGTGGCACGTGAAATGCACATCCCATCCGCTTTTCTGTTCATTCAGTGTGCTATTGCATTCACAATCTTCCATCGCTTCTTCAATAGCCATGATGGTCTTCATGCATATAATGATGATTTTAGACCTGATGCTTCCATAAAATTACCAAAATTGTCATTGTTCACCAGCCATGACATTCTTTCTTTCCTTTTACCTGGTAATGACTATCATTCCTCCATGATCTCTATTTTCAGGGAGCACATACAGACCTTAGAAAAAGATCCCAATCCATGTGTTCTCATAAACACTTTCGATGCACTAGAAAGGGATTTTATACATTCATTTCCTAGTATCAATTTTTTCCCAATAGGAGCATTACTTCCATCTGCAATTTCAGATAAACATGACTTGCATGACAAGTCATTTGGTCGCCACATATTTCAGTCCCCTACAGATAATTATCTAAGCTGGCTCGACTCTAAACCAGACAGGTCGGTGATTTATATGTCATTTGGAAGCATAATGGTGTTAAAAGAAACCCAAAAAGAGGAAATTTTGCAATGTTTAAGGGGAGTGGAAGGCCCTTTTTGTGGGTCATACGTGAGATCAAGGATGAAGAAGTAAGTTCTATGAGAGAGAAGAATTGTATTAGTGAAGAAAAAGGATTGATAGTACCATGGTGTTCACAAGTGGAGGTTCTTAGCCACCGTGCCACGGGGTGTTTCGTGACACACTGTGGGTGGAACTCGACGTTGGAGAGCATCACCAGTGGCGTGCCTGTAGTGGGGTGTCCAAGCTTCTCAGAGTAGATGACTAATATGAAGATTATAGAGGAGTTATGGTGTAATGGAATAATGGAATAAGGGTAAAAGAGAATGAAGGAGTGTTTGCGAGTGAAGAGATTAGAAGGTGTCTGGATATTGTTATGGGAGAAGAAGAACAAGGAATTGAAATAAAAGGCAATGCTATGAAATGGAAAAGTTTGGCTATTGAAGCTGTAAAGGAGGGTGGTTCTTCACATAATAATCTTCTAAGTTTTCTAGAAAAGTAAGCATGAATGGTGATGATTTTACAAGTGGGATGATGATATATTGATGTCTAGCATGTGGGACCTGTATGAAAACAATAATGTTGAATGTTTGCACACCCTCTCTAATATAGTATTAATACAATCTTGTAAGCTACTAAAAAGATGTGGTTTTTTAATTACTAGTCCAGCTGGTGAAAACCTTGGAATGCGGTAGACGGTAGTGCTATTACTTTAGTTCTATAAAATGTGTGGTTCATGTCATTTAGTCCGATTGTACCACTGAAAATTCTAATTTTATTTCCAACCCCTGATCATTAAACAATTTATATCCTAAAATTGAGGTAAAAGCATAATAATATTAATACTACATCAAAGTAGCATGAGTGACATGATGAGATGGGAATACTCACGAGCAATTTTCGACATTCCAGTATCAACATTGTATGAAAAAGGGGCTTGAAAGAGATCTAAAATTCCAGAATGTTCTCGGGTCAAACACTAGAGATCATAAATATATGCGGTTGCGGGGTCTTAACCACCATCTTTAGATTGATAACTGTTAGTTGGCTTCTTGGATGTCACATATTGTCCAGTCATGGGATCGATTGACCGAGTGTCTCTGGTTCCACCTTTGCGACCCATTGCCAGCATTGGTGGCGGAGGTAACACATCTGCTCTAAAAAGAAGGCGTTGAACAGGATCTGAAGGCTGAGCTCCAACCGATAGCCAACATCTGCAGAATGAGAGAAAGTGGAGTAATGAGAAAAAATTGCACAGGTAAGTAAAAGTGAAAACAGGACGATGACAAAGTAATGCAAGTAAAATTGAGACAGGACGATGATAAAGTGACTATAACAGGAATTTTATCTCTTTCTTAAACAAATTCTAATAAGAAGCCTTCAGTAAAACACTAAAACATAAGTAGAGGCATGCCTGTCTATTAATAAATGAATTAACTAATCGTGATTACTTCTCTTTCCGTGTTTCTTTTCTTCTGTTTATCAAGCCCGGGACAATATCATCACTTTCTATTAAAAAAAATGCACTTAACATAGACTTCCAATTAAAAAAAAAAACTGTTTCCGACAAAAGTATTTGCCTTAAGCTACAGATATGTAAAAAAGTAGCTTCTGATACACTCCAATGATGAAACAATTGCATAGTTGCCATACAAGAATAGAGTTGCAATAATATCTTAAGAAAAAACTTTTCCTGAAATTGTGTTTGACGAAGAACCTACATAATATTAGAAGTAAAGTCAAAATAATAATCAACTACAAAAACTACTCACTTCACTCTGTCGAAATTCAGACCCATTCGTTTACCACCATCTTGACCTGTTAGAGTTGAAGCCAACAAATAAATTTTAGGTGATGCTTCAAACTAAATCCAATAAAGAACTAAGAAAACAAAGATTCATATAGCAACGACAGTTCACTTAAAAGTCCTGAGAAGATAAAATGAGCAACAACAAAATTTTATTACGCTAAAAAGAGCAACCCAGATTAGAAAACTCAAAATTGAAAGTGAACAATAACTAACAAGATCATATTTCTCAGTTTCATCTAATCAACTTCGTAGATATTTCATATACCAAGCCAGGTAACTATTATCGTAAGTAATAAATCCACGGTACATGGATCTTATATGACCAAGGTTCCACAAATGACAAAAAGAGTGAGAATCCTGCAAGGAGCCGAGGATCCTAGAGCATTGAGGAGGAGTGAAGAACTTTATTGCAGAAACAATGAAGTATCTAGCTGCAAACTTTATGTTAACAGACTTCACGCTATATATTGACATTGTATTTTGACATGAACGATGTAGGTGCTTCTGAATTGTAAACAAGTTGGTTTTTAATACTAGTACCATGGCTTAAACAATTCCCTTGACTTATTATCACATATTAATTCGTTCTTAAAATTGAAGACAATTGAGGTAAAGGGTAAATGATAAAAAAAATTTAACTACTTTTAAGTATCCCCCGAATAACTTCAGAAGTTCAGCTACAAAAAAGAATACAACTTGGACATCCACTTCTGATCATGTCATTCTTCTGTGCATTTTATCTTCAACTGCAATCCTGCTAACACTACTTGCACATCTTTGAAGCAGGAAAACTAATAAGTAAATTACTTGTTGATCATTAATACCAAAGGCAAAAGATCAGAAAGTAGTAGCAGAAGATTTTAGAGACATATCGCACATTTCCACGACAAATATCCGCGATTTAAGAAGCATAAACAGCAAAGTTTCCTCCTTTCATAAAGATTTCTTTATCAAATCAGCACAAAGGCATTCACAAAGGAGCTCTAAATTAAACATCAAAGTTCCTTCCTTCCATTTTCTAACACCAAATAGCACGTAAATCTCCGTACTAGTCCACACTCCCATCTATCCATATAATTAAGAATAGAAATAAATGTGAATCATATAAGTAATCCACTTGGCTAAAAAAAAAGCATACAAGTAATACAAACTTCAAATTGTGTCACACAAATCATCAGAACATAATACCCCATTAGGGTTGTCAGAAAAACCCTTAAAAAGCAAGATTTCCATAATGTTCACAAACCCAAGAATCACACACACACACACACACACACAGAGAGAGAGAGAGACATATATATATATAGAGAGAGAGAGAGAGAAGGGAACCTGGTAATGGATTATAGTAACCAAGAACTTCCAAATGTTTGCCATCACGGGGAGATCTACTATCAGCTGCCATCACTCTATAAAAAGGCTTGTTCTTGCATCCAAATCTTGACAATCTCAATTTCACCACCATTTTCTTGTTTTTCTTTCGTCTGTTCTTTTATAAACTCCAATTAAATTCTCAACCCAGAAAGAAACACAAAAAGAGGACGAGAGGGTGGAACAAAAATAGAAGCACAGTCACAGAAGTCTCAAAAAAGGACTCTTCCTATAATTCGACCTTATTAAACGACACATGTTAAAACATACTTGTGTTTTAAAAAGAGCTACTCACTGTATATATTAGGACGACACTCTCACAAAATACGGTAAAAATACTCATTTTTTAATTTAAAGTGACAAAAATAACAATTTTCAAATTTATAGATGATTTTAACTCATGGGATGCCCAACTGATAGACAGTTGTTATTACATTTTGTATAAGATACTCTACTGATAAATAAGTATTCAAAAAAATAAAAATATTAAAATATTCAATTGATAAATATATATTTTATATTAAATGAGATACTCAATTACCAATTAAATATTCAGCTGTTATAATTTACTGTTCACGTTCAAAATTATTATTTTCACTATAAAATTTAAAAAAATGACCAAACCCACGCTCTTAAACCCTCAAAAGGGGGAAACAAAACCTTAAACCCTAAATTAAACAAAAACCCCAGAAAGAAAGATTCAAATGTGGGTTCTGTACATCTACTATTACTGCTAATTTTTGCAAAAGGGGTTGGATTTTTTTTACTTGAATTTCTTTTGCAAATATATTAACATGGCCAGGCTTATTCGAAACGTTTCGTTTCTCAAGAACTCGCTTCTTTCTCCTCAGGTAATAATGCGCGCGCGCGCACACACACTTAAGTGTTTATCTCCCATGTTTATAGCTTTTCTTTTTTATGGGTCTTTTATTAATTTAGAGCTCCCCATCAGGCTTAATCAACACAAACATGATACAGATATATGTTGCTTCTCTTATAAGTTTGTACTATGTTGGAATGCAGGGTGTAAGAGAAGGGTTACTTGGAACCTCCTCCCAGATTCGCAATTTCTCTTCCAAAGTTGCTCAAAGTAAATTTTATATAATTTTGAATTTCGTACATATTATTATGTGGTGTACCTACCAAATATGTTGCATTTAAACAAGTAAAAGTGAGGTCTTGTTTAGAGGTTTCCGTTAGAGTTCTTCATTAAGTATTTATCATATTTTTTTAGAAAAAAATTCTATCTTTTAAGTATCTTGCCAATTTTACTAGCAGATTACACTCTCGGGATAATATACAATGATTTTTAGGTAGTCAGCGTGAGTTAAGTTTTTAATAAAGTTGTCTGTGGAAATGTTTGACAAGGTATTCATGATTCTTAAGATGTTGGCCTTCCCTGAACTGTGAGTCTATGATGTCATGATGGTTTCAAAGCTTACATGGCACCCAAGTAAGGTTTCGTGACACCTGCCTGTAAAAGTGGTTCTCTAAGTTATGGAAGTTCGATATTTACTTTTGAATCTTCCTATGTATTTGGTTTCTTTTTCTACAAAGAATAGTGATTCATTGATCAACTCTTACTGAAGATAGCTTTAAGATGTTGACTGATATGACTTATTGTGATCGTTATAGCTGAGTTAAGAACCATGAATACTGTAAATCTCTTTGCATTGCTGACTGAGCTAATGACCATCAGTTTCTAACTCTTTATGAAGGTAAAAGGAAATCTAAGTCGGAACAAAGTGATTCAGGAGATGAGAATTTATCTAAGAAAGATTTGGCATTGAAGCAAGCACTGGATCAGATTACAACTGCATTTGGAAAGGGCTCTATTATGTGGCTTGGTCGCTCTGCCTGTCCTAAAGAAGTTCCAGTGGTTTCTACAGGATCATTTTCTTTAGATATAGCTCTGGGAATTGGTGGATTTCCTAAGGTATTCCTTGTATTTTTATATATGAACCAGATGAGTAGTTTATATGTTGCTTATAAGAACATGTGTGGCAATGTTTTCAACTATTGAGTACTATTGCAACTTATAAGTGAAAAGGAAATTTCTAAAACACGAGTGTTTGCTTTCCTCTTTGCTATTTTTCTTGCATGCATTAATTATACTGTTAAAAAAAAAGCTATCAAGTATTAGGAGTCTGCGATACAACCCTGTATTTTTTTTCACTGTTTAATCTTAATCTCATAGCACCGAAACCTGTGCTTCGAAACAAGTTATAGCTTGATCTGTACAACTGCGAGTCTACGACAGTTGGGAGACTTTAGTTGAAGGAATTACATTTTTTTTGGCAAGGCATCAAAAGAAAATCAGAAGTTCCTTGTGCTTTTAAATTTTAATATTATGATCGTGAGGTGTTTGTAAGGGATGCAGATACTTCTGGATTCTGATCCCGAATGTTCTCCAATTTTATATTTAATAAGTTCTAAAGTCATTGTACCTAGTGCAAAAGGCTCCCACATCACCTGGCTGGCTCTGGTGAAGGTCTTGGCGTACGCAGCCTGACCCTTATTTTTCAAATGATTCTAAATCCCTGACTAGCGGAAGATAAAGCAAACTTCTTGGAACTTAAAGAAGCATGTTCAAACAAAAATTCAAGTAGCATGCAATAAAGAAAAAGATATTCAATTAGAGATTTAGGAAAATACTGGAAACGAATAGTGTGCAACTTTTTATAGATACATGGTACTGGCTTACAGCCTGTGCGATGCACGGATGTTCTATAAATTTTTATATGTTGCATTTTTTTACTTAAGAAAACTCACACATGTGCATATATACCTTCTTTCATTTTTGCTCATTTCAATTTCTTCCTCTACTTGTCATCCCTTGTAATCCAGAAATGCACTATCAAAAAATTTATAGAGAACTCAAAGAAGTAGAGAATTATCTTATATTAAGAACTATAAGTTGTGTAGTTTATGTTATTTTTTCCTAATGATCATTTAAAAATTTATAAGTACACAATAGTAATGGATGACAACGAAACACTAAAAAATAATTGGTATATTATTTTCTATATATGCCAAGAACAGAAATTTTGACATTTGGTAGGACTTTAGATAATATACTTGTTACCATTATTATGTATAGGATACAATTTGTTTATATTTGTGGAGGGAGTTGATGCAGTGAGGGGAGTTGATGCAGTGAGGGGTTTTCCACCCACTAATTTGTGTCTGCATCTTACGTCTTTTGAATTTCTGCAGGGACGAGTTGTTGAGATTTATGGTCCGGAGGCTTCTGGCAAAACAACTTTAGCACTGCATGTGATAGCCGAAGCACAGAAGCAAGGAGGTTCCACTATTTCTCCTTGCAGTCACTGACTAACATTTTTCTGCATCCTGACTATCATAATTCTTACCATTTTCCTTTTCCCATTGTAGGTTACTGTGTCTTCATTGATGCTGAGCATGCTCTTGATCCAGTTCTAGCCAAATCCATTGGTGTAAATACTGAAAATTTGCTACTCTCACAACCAGACTGTGGTGAGCAAGCTCTTAGTCTTGTGGATACTATTATCCGGAGTGGTTCAGTGGATGTTGTTGTTGTAGACAGTGTAAGTATGGTCTTTTGTTGACCAATATATTGATTAGCCTTGCTAAAATCAGATCTTACATTCAAATCAAAGGCCATCTAATTTTTTCTGAGTTTATAGATACAATTTTTTTCCTACTTATATTATTTTGTTTTGTTACCTGTAGGTTGCTGCTCTTGTACCTAAAGGTGAACTTGATGGGGAGATGGGAGATGCACACATGGCTATGCAAGCTAGACTTATGAGCCAGGCACTCCGCAAATTAAGCCATTCCTTGTCCCTGTCACAGACTATATTGATATTTATAAATCAGGTATCTACATATTCCTAGGATCACACCCGAGTCGTACTATGAATGGATATACCAGTTTGCTATATATTCTTTTCCATCAACCTTTGAAAGACATATGACTAGGCCTATTTGTAATAATTAGATAACAACTCAACTCAGATTAGAAAGGAAAATAAATAATAATTATGGTAATAGGAATCATGACGAAGAAAGTCAATTAGACACGAAAAATTAGATTATCAGAAGTATTTTGATGAGGTTGCTGCTCTACACTAGAAGAAGTTTATTAAAATATTCAAGCGTCAGTGAAAAATAAAATAGTAGTATCTCAGAAGATTCAGAAGATTTTAAGTGTCTAATACACGAAGATTCTAGAAGAAAAAAATAAAAGAGGAGAGACAGTGAAGTAGAAGAAGGACAGAAGACCACAACTTTTAAAGTTAAAAGGTGGAGAATATTTATTTTAGTATAACACAAATGAACCAGACAGTACATTTGTGTGTCAACTAAATTAATAAATATTTATCATCTAGCTTAAGTGGTTTTATGACAGACGATAGAGCAAAGACGGAAGGATTTCAGTGCTAACAACAAGGTTGTACAAGTCAAGAAAGTATTTTAATTCTACTATCAAAAGTAAATTAATTATTTAATGAAATTAATTCAAGTTGAAAATAATTTAATTTATAAATTATTTAATTAGATTAAGTAAAATTAATTTACTAGAAAAGAAATGATTTTGTACGACTTTTAAATAGTCTTTTTAGACTTTTATTAAAAGTCATACCGAATGCTTTAAAGAAAGTCATGCAAAGCCATTCTGAAAAGTCATACTGAATTTTTTAAGGCAAAAGGTTATGCTGGAGCTATTTAAAGAAGTCATACCGAGCTATGTGTAGAAAATCATACCGAGCAAGAAATCAGAAAGTCATACCGAGCTATTCAGAAAGTCATACCGAGTTCTGAAAAGTCATACCGAACATAGAAAATCATACCCATGATTTTTTCAAAGGTCTGAAGGCTTAATTAGTGTCTGGAAAATGTCCTGATCAAAAGTCATAGAAGTTTTGCTAGCTCTATAAATATGAGGTTTTAGACCTCATATTTAAGTTGTTGAAAACATTCAAATTCAATAATTTGTCTGATTGTAATATTCACAGACTTTCTGTGCTGGTTTGAATTATAATTGTTAAATTAGAACAATTCATGTCAAAATCGTTCTAGAATCTTAAACAGTTATTTATATTTTCATCATATTAATTTTGTAATACTTTTCAAGTTAAAAATTATATCTTTTATTTGAACAGTATTTCATTAAAATTAATATTTCGAGATAATTTAAAATAATATTTTAAATCTGAAATTCCGCGATTAAATATTGATATTGTATTCAACCCCCTTTCTACAATATCAGGGACCAACAACCTTATCTTCTCCACTCTGAAACTGAGGGATTAGCTGCTTCCAAATTTTGAAGTAGGCATCAACTGAGGGATTAGCTGCTTCCAAATTTTGAAGTGGCATCAGCTCAGTTGATTACACATTAGTTTATGGTAGATATGTCTTGAACAAGTGTCATTTCAGATTTTTTTCATGTCAATCACTTCGCAAATGCGTAGTACTTGACTACTATGTTGAGGTGTTTCTTTGAATGTTCTGTAGACAACCCTTCCTCCCAAAAAAAAAAAATCAACCAAACACACACACAAGTACTTGTCCTTTTCAGAAAACCTGAACTACAACACCTATCATTCTATGTGGTGACAAAAGTAGCTTGTGATTCCTTGTTTTCATTGTAACACGGTGACATTTATCGATATTGAACTTTCCTTCTCTGTACCTTCTACTCAGGTGAGGGCAAAACTATCTATTACAGGTTTTGGGGGCCCCACCGAAGTTACATGTGGTGGCAATGCCTTGAAGTTCTATGCTTCAATGCGCTTAAATGTTCGGAGAATCGGATTCGTCAAAAAAGGAGAAGAGGTACTTTTATTCATAATTTGAGGGGATTTTTAGGATTATATGTTGCCTTCTGATGGCACAGTCCCAATGAATTTAAGAGCATATATGTTTTTATGGGTAAAGGTTAGTTACATAAATTTAAATACTCACACGTCCATGTCTCGATTGTGGCTTGAGACCTCATCCTCTTATTGCCAAGATGAGAGGGGCACCTCTATGCTAAGCCTTTTAGATCATATAGGTCTTCTTGTTACCATATCATATGTTCATAGTTAGTTATGTCTGTCCCTTTTATCTTGCGTGACTAGAAAGACACGAATCGGTATATCTGTGCTTGATAAATATTCTGCGATACAGAAATATAGCTTCATTTTCTTATCACACGTAATTAAACCAATGTCTGCCTAGGCACTATAACTGGATATAATATCAATTTAGACAATTTAAGCGTAAAAATGATGAAATTTTGGTCAGGCCAGCGACATAAGCCACACTAAATTCCAGAACAAAGCTAATATTAAATCTACATATGAATTTTTCCAAATATTTATTACACAATAATTTCTAGCTTCTGCCCTTGTTTCCCAACCATACAAATAATTGAATAGTTTAATTTGATTGTAACAGATTCCTATCATCTGGTATTAACTTATACCTAATGTTAAAGGTTACCCAGTCTCATATTGTGACCCTGCTTCAAGAGGCAGTTTCTATTTATTTATTTTTGTAATGACAAGGACTGAGAGGAGTACGGATTTCCTGATTATGATCTTGATGTCGATGTTATATTTTAACTTTCTCCATTTACATATTTACACAGACAATTGGAAGTCAAGTTCTTGTGAAGATTGTAAAAAATAAGCATGCCCCTCCATTTAGAACTGCACAATTTGAGCTTGAGTTTGGAAAGGGCATATGTCAAGAAGCCGAAGTCATAGAGTTGGGTTGCAAACATAAATTTATTACAAAATCGGGTAGCTTTTATAATTTGAATGGTAAGAATTACCATGGTAAGGATGCTCTTAAGCGATACCTAACTGAGAATGAAAGTGTGAAAGATGAACTTATGGTAAAGCTCAGAGAGAAGCTCATTGATAATGAGCCACAGAAGGATGCAGAGATTGATATTGAAGCTGTAGAAGGAGGTATCACTGAGGAAGTTGCTTCAGTCGGGACATCTGACGAAGAATTAGTGACTGCAGTTGAGGCATAGCCATGTGAATGATTATATTTATTTGTTTCTTTTACTAGTATCTATCCTTTTCTTGGATTGTACAGGGCTGCATTCACAAAATTTTTGCTGCCTGTTGTACAATTAGGTCCAAACCCCAATGATTATGTTTCCGTAGTATGCCACTCTGCCTTGCTGACGTAGTTTTGGTCACATTTGCAACATGTTCAAAATATTTGCATCTATCAGTTCATGTCTTGTTGCAACAGTATGATAGAGAGACTCATAGTTTGGTAACATGGACCAACAGCCCCCAAGGCCAAGCAGCTTCAGATCTCATGTATTTCCTTAATTTTGTGCTGCTTAGCATATACTAGATGTTGGGTACTTACTAGTTCAAACAGAAGTTTGTAACCTGAGCTTCATAGAATATTAATCATTAAAAATGCTAGTATTTCAATGTTTTAAATATGATGACTGCAAGTATGGTTTTTGATCATCCCCCATGATCGCTTAAAACCTTGTAGAAAGAACAACTTTATGGTAAATGTTATAGCCCTCAGTTTCTCCTCTGCAATATTAGCTATACCTGCTTCTTGCATAATCTGTTGTATTTGATGATGTTTCAAATACATAGATGAATATTTTTGTGGAAGAAACTTAAATGAATAACAAAACAATAATTAGCAAATACTGATACCAATTTCTTTAGCAAAGAATGAACAAATATAAACGAATAGAAAAACAATTGAGGGAACACTTAATCGCATCTTAAACAGGTTGCAATAACAGCACGTTTGAGAAAGTTCTTGCGTATTCGTCAGATCTCATATTCTTTCATAAGTTTTGATGATTGGCATCTTGAACTTCCTGGACATATGCGTATTCATAATCACTTGAGTGAACATAATCACTCGAGTAAACGGAGGATTTTCCTCGGGATCTCCTAACAGTAACAACGCAATCGGATCATCTCCCCTTCGAAGAGCCTCGATCCTTCGCAGGGGAGTGTCCTCTAAATTTATAATTGATGTTCGTTGTGATCCATATCGCCACGTTTGCTCTCGTGCTAAATCTTGCCTTAATTCGTGGGATGCGATCATATCTTGGATTCCTTGACCAGATTGTCCAACCATTTATCGAGGCTCGGATTGCCGAATCTCGTGAGTAGAATCCTTCTCCTACAGGGGTTAACATTCTCATTATAAGAATCATCTTCTTTAGTCGTGTATGGTCTTGAGTAGTCACAATATGACCCTTCTTCGGATATAAGGCCCAAACCTTGAATGTAAGGAGTTCGCTGCCCTCTTTCAACTGTCCCACAACGAGGATACCGTAGGGGCAGTGATAGATCATCCCTTCGTGGCGGAGGAAACTGGTAGTGCTTGTTAAGGGATTCGCGAGAGCCAAATTATCCACCGAATTCTCTACTTGCAGTTGGAATTCGTCCCTCGAGATTGCGTCCCTTAAAATTTCATTGACAAAATTCGAGTTTTCTCCTTGGTTCATGAGGGCTTGAAGCGGCTATTCTTCTCGAGTGATTGAAGTTGTTATTACGATGGAATGATGGATGCAAATTGTTGTTCATTAGATTAGTTTTTCCGTATTCTCATCATGGTTGACGTGGGGGCCCACAGTGGGCGCCAAATGTTGCTGTAAAAAATACGAGTCATTAAATAATTAAGAGTTTTTCTAGTGTCTACTCATGCGCCCACACTAACTATTTTTTGATGAATTATTAAATTTTGATTAGTGAGAATTTTTGTTATTATTGAGAAGGAAACCAGTAAAAAATTGACAACTAATCATGGACACATATTAGAAAAACCGAATAATTAATGTTTGAGGATTCTTTCGAATCTTATAACTGCTCTTGCGTTACGAGATCAAGTAGGTACTTACATAAATAATCAAAAAATCGTAGTCTTCCAATGAGAGGTTAGGCCATTTATATAAACATTAGAATTAGATTAGGTTTATGAATTTTGGTGGACAAACTAGCACTTTGATGAGTTTTGTAAAACTTTCCTCGTGGAATACTAATTTCCTATTGGACTTGGAGGTTAGTTTTTATAGTAGTTACCCTCTATTTGAATATATTTGTTAGACCGATTATTAGGCCCTTTCATTAATTATAGAATTAATAAATAATTAGGATTAAGCTCTTTATTGGATCAAGTTAGGTTTAATTATATCTTTGAGATATTTTTTAGCTCATACCAATATCTATACTATATTATGAAAACCGAAATATTACAAGTTTTAATCGGTCAGTTGGTACTGGGTCATTAACCTAAATAATATACATGTTTATATTAAATATATATTATATCTATGATTTAATTATTTTTATAAACTTATTGTTTTATCTTCACCCATACTTAAAACTTAAACTTAATAATATTAATAAATAAATTAAAGGAAAATTTCTAATAGTACTATTATAGAATTGATTTTTCTAAATATTATCATATTTTGGACTTTCAAGTAGTACCACTATACTTTTGACTTCTTCCATATCATACCACTCTGTTAGCTAAGCGTTAATAAAACGTTAATTTCTAATGATACCATTTAGAAAAAGTCAATTATACAATGGTACCACTAGGAATTTCCCAATTTCTGATTGTATCATTTAGATTAATATAAAAATAATTATACAAAACCAATATCTATTATATATGGTAAAAGATTTAAGGAAAATTGACTTTGCCAAATGGTACCATTATGAATCACCATTTTAATTAATACTTAACGGTTTTATTAACATTTAGTTAATAGAATGTTATGATGTAAATGAATTCAAAAGTACAATGAGGTGATTTTCAAAACCAATTGTTATGATGGTATTATTAGAAATTTCGCTATATTAACTTAAAATGACAATGCAAACATACCAAAATTTTAAAACATGCAAATATTCCTAAAAATAACAATAAATATATTTTATATTAAAAAAAGCAATAACTAATTTTTGAATTTTTTTTTGAATAATGTATTTATCACATTTTCTTTTTCAAGTCAAAGTAAGACATCTCGAAAAATATAAATAGCGAACCCGGGCCCAAAATTAACCGCTCCTTTTTCGAAATAACGATCAGAGCAGAAGAATCGAGCATTTTCTGGAAGGTACTCTCAAACCCTACCCTTTATTCCTCTAATCTATACATACACCTATACACACACGATTATATCTATAATTATCATCATATACTACGAGAGGGTTTCTATTTGTTATACATGGCTTGTGATTTCAAAGAAGTTGAATTGAAGAAGTTAGAGTACTTATCACTTGTTTCCAAGGTTTGTACGGAGCTTGAATCTCACCTAGGGTTTGGTGATAAGGTTTTGGCGGAGTTTATAATTGAATTGGGGAAGAATTGTTTGACTGTTGATGAATTTTTTTTGAAATTGAAGGAGAATGGCGCGGAAATGCCTGATTATTTTGTTCGTACTTTGTTGACTATAATTCATGCTATTTTGCCACCTAGATTGGGTAAGGAGGTTGTGAACGATGGGGAAGGGAGTAGTGGTAAGTCGAGTTTTCCGGGTTTGAATATATCGGATAGTAAGGAGAGGGTGAGGGAGTTGGAAAGGGAGATTGCGTTGGAGGTGAAGGAGAGGAGGCGTGGGAAAGAAGAGGAGGAATGTACATATAGAGATGACGGTATAGGTAGGGGTAGAGATAGAGACGGAGATGGGTTTAGGGGGAGAAGAGAGGAGAGGCGTAGAGATGAAAGATGTGGCGGAAGGGAGAGGCGTGGAAAATATAGAGATAGGGATGTTGGAGATGAAAGGGAAGGTGATGGAGAGAGGAGGTGTGGTGGTGAATCTAAGTCTGTTGAGCCGGAATTGTATAAGATTTATAAAGGGAGAGTGTCGAGGGTGATGGACTCGGGGTGTTTTGTTAGGTTTGATGATTTTAGGGATAAAGAGGGGTTGGTTCATGTTTCACAGATAGCAACTAGGAGGATTCCGAATGCTAAGGATGTTGTAAAACGTGATCAAGAGGTTTATGTGAAAGTGATATCTATTTCTGGTCAAAAGTTGAGTCTGTCAATGAGGGATGTTGATCAGAATACGGGTGATGATTTGTTGCCTCTTAAGAAAAGTTCTGTGGAGGAGGATGTTTTGAGGGGAAATCCTTCAGGTTCGAACAAGGGAAGTACAAGCAGGACTAGTCTTTCAGGGATCAAAATTACGGAGGAGGATGATGCTGGAGCATCACGCCGACCTTTGAAGAGAATGAGTTCACCTGAAAGATGGGAAGCAAAGCAGCTGATTGCATCTGGTGTTTTAAGTGTGAATGAGTATCCTATGTTTGATGACGAAACAGATGGTCTCCTTTATCAAAAGGAAGGTACTGAGGAAGAATTGGAAATTGAACTGAATGAGGATGAACCAGCCTTTTTGAATGGTCAAACTCGATTTTCAATGGATTCGTCACCAGTCAAAATATTCAAGAATCCTGAAGGGTCTTTGAGTCGTGCAGCAGCCCTTCAGTCAGCTCTTATAAAGGAGAGGAGAGAAGTGAGGGAACAGCAGCAGAGAGCAATGCTTGATTCCATTCCGAAAGATCTCAACAGACCATGGGAAGACCCTATGCCTGAGACAGGTGAAAGGCATCTGGCACAGGAGCTGAGGGGCGTTGGTTTATCTGCATATTCCGTGCCTGAATGGAAGAAAGATGCAGACGGTAAAATCCTCACATTTGGGCAGAGATCAAAGTTGTCCATCCAAGAACAGAGGCAGAGCTTACCCATTTACAAATTAAAAAAGGAACTCATACAGGCTGTGCATGATAATCAGGTTCTAGTTGTCATAGGTGAGACAGGTTCGGGAAAGACCACACAAGTGACACAGTATCTCGCTGAAGCAGGTTATACTACCAATGGCAAGATTGGATGTACCCAGCCCCGTAGGGTGGCTGCAATGTCAGTGGCTAAGAGAGTTGCTGAAGAGTTTGGCTGTCGTCTAGGTGAGGAAGTTGGGTATGCTATCCGGTTTGAGGATTGTACAGGTCCAGACACTGTGATAAAGTACATGACTGACGGTATGCTCATGAGAGAGATTCTTATTGATGAGAATTTATCCCAGTACTCTGTCATAATGCTTGATGAAGCTCATGAGAGGACAATCCACACAGATGTCCTTTTTGGACTACTAAAGCAGCTGGTTCAAAGGAGGCGTGACCTACGTTTGATTGTAACTTCTGCCACTTTAGATGCTGAGAAGTTCTCAGGCTATTTCTTCAACTGCAACATATTCACCATCCCTGGAAGGACTTTTCCTGTAGAGATTCTTTACACCAAACAGCCAGAGAGTGATTACCTAGATGCAGCTCTCATCACCGTTATGCAGATTCACTTGACAGAACCTGCCGGTGACATCCTTCTCTTCTTGACTGGACAGGAAGAGATTGATCATGCTTGTCAATGCCTTTATGAGAGGATGAAAGGATTAGGTAAGAATGTACCTGAATTAATCCCTTTACCAGTCTACAGTGCCCTTCCGAGTGAAATGCAATCCCGTATATTTGAACCGGCCCCTCCAGGAAAGCGAAAAGTGGTAGTTGCAACGAATATTGCCGAAGCTTCATTAACAATCGATGGGATATACTATGTCATTGATCCTGGGTTCGCAAAGCAAAATGTCTACAATCCAAAGCAAGGGCTCGATTCACTGGTGATAACTCCCATCTCACAAGCATCAGCCAAGCAGCGAGCTGGGCGTGCAGGCCGTACAGGGCCAGGGAAGTGTTACCGCCTTTATACGGAGAGTGCCTTCCACAATGAGATGTCTCCTACAACAATACCAGAAATCCAGAGAATAAATCTTGGTTTTACCACTCTCAGTATGAAAGCAATGGGGATAAATGATCTCCTCTCTTTCGATTTTATGGACCCTCCTTCTCCTCAAGCTTTAATTTCGGCCATGGAACAACTGTACAGTCTAGGTGCTCTGGATGAGGAGGGGCTTCTTACAAAGTTGGGTAGGAAAATGGCAGAATTTCCGCTGGATCCTCCATTGTCTAAGATGCTACTTGCTAGTGTGGACCTTGGTTGTAGCGATGAGATTTTGACTATCATCGCCATGATTACAACTGGCAACATATTCTTTAGGCCCAGGGAGAAACAAGCTCAAGCTGATCAGAAGAGAGCAAAATTTTTTCAGCCCGAAGGAGATCATCTGACTTTGCTTGCGGTATATGAGGCTTGGAAGGCAAAGAATTTTTCTGGGCCATGGTGTTATGAGAATTTTGTCCAGTCTCGATCTCTAAGGAGGGCACAAGATGTTCGGAAGCAACTTGTGGCCATCATGGATAAGTATGTCTTTCTATCTTGCTTTTCTATTTGCAGTTAATAGTTTATACAGCGATATTTTGTTAAACATATGTGGTTTGTCAATTTTGTTCATTCATATTTGCTATTGCTCTTTGCCACACCTATCTTATGGAATTGCAATTATTTGCTTCTCCTCATGCTTTACAATTTTTTTTAGTACTAGTGCTGAAGTAAATTTAAGCAAATTTAATTGAATTATATGGTACTCTACCTTGCAAAGATAAATTGGCAGTCTTTTACTAGGTTTTTCAAGTAACAAAAAAGTTTCCACCGTATTGTTGCCTTCAATTATTATGTCTTTTGATTTCATTTTTATACAGAGCATACTTACAATTATCCAGGGTCATTTTTCTCCGCAGAAAACCAATGTCAATACAGTATACTCCTGCTGTCCTGTTTAAGCCACACATCTTTAGTTTTAGTCTTTTAAAATTAATGTAAACAATGTGTTGATGTTTCACATTTGGGTGAGACTGTTGAGCATAAGTTGCATATCTCCCCACTTTCTTTATAACTTGGTGGGTGTAACTATAATTTTTTTAAATAAGGAATCTGCTTTTCTTTTGCTCCCTTGATTCGGGCATTGCTATTATTGTCTATTGATGTTCATTAATCATACTTTCCGGTGGTCCTTTACCTTCATATGTTCTGCATTGCCTGCGGATAGTCTTTAGGTACATATGCTGTTTGTTTAGTGCAATAATGTATTTACACTAGTCACCTTTTACCTTTGTATGATGTAGATAGTTTTACCCAGTCTTATTTCTCCCTCTGAAGGACTTCTAGACGGGTGACAATGCACATAGTTTAAGAAAAATGGCGACTTTAGTGTTATTGTAGTAGTTGCTCTTCAAAATGAGTGGGCTTCTCATAAGAACGTTGCGCAAGTGGTATACCAAGTGTGTGAACACTTTTGTTTGTGGTTTTATGGTTTCATCTCATACATGATGTAATAATATTTGCTAAACGATACTTGATTAAATAAATAGAGACATCTTGCTTTTCTGCAATTATTTTCTGGTATGATAAGCCAATTTAGTACACTTGCTGATGCTGTATTTTGTTCAGGTACAAATTGGATGTTGTGAGTGCTGGAAACAATTTTACCAAGATAAGAAAGGCCATAACGGCGGGATTTTTCTTCCACGCAGCTAGAAAGGATCCACAAGAGGGTTACCGGACACTTGTGGAAAACCAACCTGTGTATATTCATCCTAGCAGTGCACTTTTCCAGAGACAGCCCGACTGGGTTATCTACCATGAGCTGGTAATGACAACAAAGGAGTATATGCGTGAGGTAACTGTTGTTGATCCCAAATGGCTTGTAGAACTGGCACCGAGGTTCTTTAAAGTAGCAGATCCAACCAAAATGAGTAAGCGCAAACGTCAAGAACGTATTGAACCTCTTTATGACAGATATCATGAGCCTAACTCTTGGCGCCTAAGTAAACGGCGTGCTTAGTCTGTGCTCGTCACTATGATTGTAGGCTAGTTATAGCACTTCATGAGTATGATTCATGTTGTAAATTGACCTTTTAATTGAAGAGTTAAATTTGTAGACTAATCTTTGAATTAAGTAATGGGGGTTGGTGTTACCTTCTGTTCTCCAACAAATATCACATTATCTGGTAGGTATTCAAGTAGATATCATTAAACTTACCAGAAAATGTGCATACGGGGGATTTTTTTAATTTTGCTTAAAGGCCTAATCCTAAATAAATTTTTACAGAAAAAATATGGGATTAAAAAATTTAAAGGATTATAGACGTATTCCGTAATCCCATGAAACAAGGCTAAGTGCACTAACTGAAACTACCAGGCAAATTATGTCATCCAATTGTTTTAATTTGGCACTTAACGAAAAACAAGGCAAATTGGCTAGAAATATCTCTAATTTATTGTTCCTGTAAAGATCAAACAATTAAAGGATGCAATATACGTGCTAACTTATATTAAAGATGAAACATCACTACTGCTATTTTGCTTTACAAGCTTGGAACTTGACATACAGAGATTTATTTCCAGTAAAGTTAGTCGGCCGTAGATCAGTACAGCAAAACAAAAAATTATTACAACAATATGAATGACAAATGACTAACCACAACATGGATGCCAGTGCTCTCATCAATGTTCAAAGGCCTTCCAGGCTAGTATTACCATCCTCATCCCCACTATCATATACTTCAAGATACGCTTCATCTTCGTCCTGCGCAATACACAAAAACCATCATCATGTAAGTCGGTTGATCTAATAATTTATTTTTGCCCTAAAAATCTAAAGAATCGGCAGTAATGATCTTCTCTATTCTAAAATGATGTTTACACTAGTGTAGGAAATAAGTAGAGCTTTAAAGACCATGAAAATTTGAAAGACGGAGACATCAGGGACAGAGCACCAACTTCAGAACTTGGGAGGCTATAAACAAGAGGCTGCTCTAGAGCCCCCCACATGGTTTGATTTTTTAAAGGATCAACATATACTAAGGTTTATAAAATTACCTCCATGCTGTCGTCGTCATCTTCATCACTGTCAGAAGAATCATCTACCCTTGAGTAAAAGGCATCCTCATCAATTCTGTTTATCATTGCCATATCTTTCTGCAAATTTTAAAGCAGAAGTCTATATATTATGCTCAAATAAATTTAGAATTTCAACTAACTTGTCTGTCTTAGCATGTTAATTGTTGGGGGGAGAATAAAAAAAGGAAAACAAACCAGCTCAAACTTCAGCTTCTTAATCTTTTGTTGTAACTCTGAAATATGATGCTTTAGTGCCTGGAAATGTTTAAAAATAGATCAGAAATGGGCCAACAGTTCAAAAAACAATCACTCAAAATACAATTTAGAACACATGTAAAGTGTACACTCTGATACTCGGTCCGATCAGAAATTTTTCTGAGAGGACGAATCTCTTATGGGACATAGGATTCTGAGACACAAAACATTACCTCGCGTCTCTGAAGTTCAATTGATCGAGCTAAAGCCTGCCTTCTGGTCAGGAGATTCTTGGGTCTCACGGCACTAGGTCGCTTATAGTTTTTTCCACGATAGACTATGATAGCGTAGCCTTTAGTAGTTTTGTCTACAGATACTAAAACTCCACCACTTTCTGCCTCGAGAGCAATAGCAATATGCTTGACTTGAGCAAATCTTTTCCCGTCAACTATTATCTTTACCAGCTCACGATACTTCCAGTGCAAGTGCATATTTTCAATGGTTCCATCAAAAATTCCTCTCAACCCTGAAACAACCAAATAATATTAATCTCAGCTCTTGTTAAAAATCAGAGGGATACTACAGAAGTGGCAGTGTTTACCTAGAAGCAAAAAGGGCTTCATACTCAAGCCAATTTTACGAAATAAAAATCTCTCCTCGTCACTCAAGGTTTCCAGATCATTTGGGAGTGAAGCTGGTTCCAGATAATTCTGCACCTTTCGTAAAGCCTTCTCAGCCTTTTTTACTTTTCCATTTGCCTGAAAGTTTACAGCATCTTAAGAAACACTAGATATAGAGTGATGTTTCAAAGCGATTTACAGGTCAGAAAAGGAACACTAGTACTAGGGTACCTAATACTTACAAGAAAAAGCTTCTTCTCAAGAAACCTGACTAGAGAAGCATGTCTAGCTAATGCCGAGTCTTTCAGCATCTCTTCTCTTTCCTGGACGGTTGGCTGGTTCCCCCAGCGTGAGGTTGCTGCCATGGTCTCAGCAAGGGTTCCTGCAACATGTGGGTGGTCTTTAGAAGCTTTGGTGTTTGATTCCATCAAAGCAAATGCTTTTTGACGGGCTTGATCTTCCTCATCCTGTTGGATAGCTGCTAGGTTTTGCGCTTTTACCAGCGTCTGTGTTACATCAGGCGGCAAGAAGTCATTACCCCTGTAAAAGACAATATAATCCTTGTTTCTAGATACCAGCGTTCCCCCGGTTAATATCTGCACAAATGATATAAAACTGCTTGGTCATATGAAAACATTTAGTCAAACTGTAAGTATCAGCAGCGAAAATGTAGAGCCAAATACACTATATTAAAACATTAGGCTGATCTGGATCATATCTCTGTATTGCAGGTGCAAGCATGAGGATCCTAAATGTATGTACTGCAAGTTTATATTTATGAGAAAGTAAGTGTTATTCTGTACTTGAACATTATATATATCCTTTCAAAGATAAATATATATGAAATTAGTAGTTCCATAGACGCATAGAACAATACCCTTCCGAGTATATCTTTACAAATACATAAGTTACAAAAGTCATTTTTTCTGTAGTACAATATTTATCATATCAATCCACAATTCCACCTTATCTTGACCTTAATTTTGTATGTTGTGATATAGCTTGCGAATTAAGTGTTTCTACCGTAGAAATTAGGATATCGAATCTTGAAAGATACAATACATTCACAAGAAAACAACAAATGTGCATGCATGATAAACGGAACAAAGAAAGACAAGCATATGCAGAACAAAATAGTATCTTCACCTTGAGTTCTTCAGCCATCCTTTCATTGCGTGTATTATGCACACCATGCTTGATAGCTATCTTAGCGATGGCACTTTTTTCCCACAGCTTCACCATAGCCTTAGCCAGACCTTGCAGCTCTCTATTTCGTCCTATAGAATGCAAGCAATGAAAACATTACAAGTGACTCTACATTTTTAAGTTTAAGAGAACAACAATTATTTTCCACATACCAAGGGCAAAATGTGGAGGCATTGTCCTCGCAGCCCTACGAATAAAGGTCATCTCCCTGTCTCTCAAAGCGGGTCGTATCCCATATGGAAGAAGTCTGAATGGACGCTTATAACCAGGAACTATATTTGGAAGCAAGTCAGCATCAACAGGCAGCGGATCACGGCCTGCCCAATCCACATACCTTGGACCAATCTCGTCTAACAGAAAGTTTAGCTCACTTACATCCATGTTTTCACCTTCAGAAAGACTCTTTATGTAACTTGCTGAATTGGGTGTTGATGACTCTGAAGAACTACCTGGGCCGCTTTGAGTAACATTTGGAGCATCATCCTCAAAATACTTTGGAGGTTCTGATACTTTAACATTAGGCTGATTATGCTTGGTGAATGATTTAACACACTGAAGCTTGTAGGCCATTCCTCTAAACAAAACTATAGAACTACCCGATCTCCATATCACCAAACCTCCGGTTCTTCGCTGATATTAAGAAGCCAGCAAGTTTAAAATTTAAACATTTGCAAAGTCAGAAACTTAAAATTTAAACATTCTCAATGCGAGCAAGTTATAAATTTAGACAATCACCTAATTGAGATACCTCAAAAATCACAAACAAGTGAAATTATGACACTGGAAAAAGACAACATTAAAAACTCTTACTTGCCAGCTATATTTAACAGATCATCCAATATACCAATCATATATCCTAATCATTAGATAGTGCAATTTAGTTCCTTCATAAAAAATACCAACACGAGTGATATAAATATCAACAACATGTTATCAAAAGTTAATGTTGAGTAGCCATAAAACTTAAAAGTGTGAAGTTTAGGGGCATTATAAAACCAACCTCCAATATATCATGGCTCCTCTTCATGTTTGCAACAGTAGGCCCTTCAAATTTCAATTTAACAACCTCGTCAACTTTCCACTTCTCGTGTATAGAGTCAACTAGGGCCTGCGTGATGCCAGCTGCTCCAACTTTGAACCTCTCCACCATCCTCAATGCCACATTTCTTAGCCTCTTCAATTCAGGTTCCGGAATCAGTTTTTCAGCAAACATTGTATTCCACTTCATAGACTCCTCTCCGGTAGATTTCATCCTCTCCCAAGGCATCATCTTCCTCAGTTTATCTTCCTCTACCAATTTATCATCCAATGGCCCCACTAAATCACATCCATCTCTAGAATCCCCAACACTTCCTACTTCTTGTTGACTAATACCCGATAATCTCCCTTCAAAAGATAACTTTTCATCAATCTTAACAAAACGCCTTTCTTTTTTCTCCAATAATAACCCACTGGGATTTGCATCAACTCTATCATCATCATCAGTTTCTTCAAAGTTCTCATCTTTCTTGCCTAAATTTTTGGATTGTAGATTATAACCCTGCGGGAACTCGTCAACCCTTTTCTCTCTAATATTACTAGTTTCTACAATTCCAGCTTCAAAATCAATTTGTGAATCACTAGAATTGCTTCTTTGATCCCAAGGAGCAAACTTTACCTGGTTACTCACATTCACCGGATCGTTCACCAAAGAGGCCTTATCAATTTTTGACTCAAACCGAGAAAATTCATCAACCCTTTTACCTCTAACACCACTACTTTCTACACTTCCACCTTCTAAATCAATGTGGGGATTTCTAGGTTTGCTTCTTTGATCCCAAGGAGATATCTTTACCTGTCTATTCACATAATCAACACTCACTGAGTCACTAACTAAAGAGTTCTTATCAATTCTTGGCTCACTCCCAGCAAATTCATCAACATAATTACCTCTAACACTACTAGTTTCTACACTTCTGCCTTCAATATCAATTTGGGGGCTCTGGGTTTTGCTTCTTTGATCCCAAGGAGCTAACTTTACTCTATTCTTCACTAAACCAACACTCACTGAGTCATTCACAACCGAGTTACCATCAATTCTTGACTCAGTTCCATCAAAATCATCAGCTTCAATTGTTTCTTTCTTATGATTTTCTTCTTCCCATGGGAATTTTTGTCTCAAAGAAGTGGTTTTTACAGACCATTTATCTTCAATTTGTTCCAAGAAACTGGGTCTGGGCTTTCTTTTTTTCTTTGTGGGGTTAACTTTTTGGGTGTCAAATTCAACTGTTTGATGAGAACAAAAAAGTTTAAACCTTGAAATTTTCAAACTTTTTAAAGAAGTATTTTGAGGATAATGATAATGAATGCAGAGAGATGGGTTAGAAGTGGAACAAAATGGAGGGCATGAAAATGGTGAAAGTGAAGAAGAAGACATGGACAGTAGTAATATAAGATTAGATACACGAGGGGTATTATAAAACGGTGGTATTTCAATACAGGCGGTGTTTGAGCGATTTTTTTCTAGAATAAGTTAATTTATTTTAAGACAAAGTTAGAGATTTTTAATTTTTTTCTGAAAAAAATTAACTTTTTTTTGCAACTTATAAAATCTCAAATATACATTAAATACTTGTATAAAAAACATTTATCAAAATATGAAATTTTTACCCGAAAATAAGTCCAAAATGACTTATTTTAAGACAGGCCAATAATTTACTCGATTTCAAAAGAAAATGGGTAAAATGACTATTTCGTCATCAAAGTAAAGGTCAACTTGCAATTTCATGATCAAACTAAAAAAACTTGCAAGAATAAGTCAATTTATTTTAAGACAAAGTTAGAGATTTTTAATTTTTTTCTGAAAAAAATTAACTTTTTTTTACAATTTATAAAATCTCAAATATACATTAAATACTTGTATAAAAAACATTTATCAAAATATGAAATTTTTACCCGAAAATAAGTCCAAAATGACTTATTTTAAGACAGGCCAATAATTTACTCGATTTCAGAAGAAAATGGGTAAAATGACTATTTGGTCATCAAAGTAAAGGTCAACTTGCAATTTCATGATCAAACTAAAAAAACTTGCAGTCAACTTATTAAACATTCTTGACGCTTGCTGAAAGGTGATTGAACGTAAAGAAAGTTTTCACGGCCGTTAAATATCGTTGACTTTAACGGAACTCCGTTAAGTCATACTAAATCATCAGCTATATCAACTTTTTAACCTGAAATAGAACCGACCCAGTCCAATAATAACGGATATAACCATATAATCAAAATGTAACCCACTTATATCAATCCTAAACTGAAAACCTAATTCACAAATCAAGAAAAATCAATAAAGATGACGAAGAAAGAAGTGCAACGATCAGGAGGGAGGTTTATTACGAAAATTGAACATGTAAACATCATTCTCTTCATCAATACATACTACCATTATGTTCTGCAACTACATGTTCCCAAACTTCTAAGGCTGAATTCTAATAACACGGCTACATCCAAGTTTCCCAACAACATGCTTGAATTCCACATCTACAATACACACCTCGTTCAATCGATTAGGAATTCGAAATACGTTTCTGGAGTTTAAACTTGAAGAATTCATGATTGCAACCTTAGATGTGATATATAAGAGTATATGAAAGGAGAGAGATATAAAACATATGTATGTAACTTATTAGGAGGTGAGTAATTAATAGATGAGTATCAAATTCGGGTATTAATTGATATTATAGATCGACGAGTCAGCAAGCCACGTAGCAAATATTGTACACGTAAGCTGTACAATCAGTTTTCCATCCCTCTTTTAACATTTTAAACGTCCAAAACCTAATTGAAAGCCTAACAATAGTTTGATGAGTTGACTGTAAGTTTTTTCAGTTTGATGATGAAATTGCAAGTTGGCCTTCACTTTGATGACCAAATAGTCATTTTACCCGAAGAAAAATATATAGTATCAAAAAGTTATAATATTAATTAAGGCTCCGTTTGTGACTTCTGTCGAAAACTGTCGTACTATGAGAAAAAGTGTGGGTGAAAAATGTGTTGTTAGGAAAATCAGATAACTGTTTGATAGTTTTTTTATTTATGCATATTTTATATATAATATATATAAATAATGTTTTTGGGAAGGTTTGATGATGAAACTGATAGTCACTTCCTGTAAAAGCTGAAAATAACTTTTTTCAAAAACACGGGGTACATGATTTTGCTAATAATAGTTTTTAGACCAAAAGTATTTTTTCAGACGACAGCTTTTAAAATTTACCAAATATTTTTTTGACAATTTTTTAATAAAAAACTGTTATAACTGTCTCTAAGGGCAAATACCAAACGGACTCTAAAGATCCTGACCCGAACCAAGATTGGATAGAGTTCATGACTGAGCCAACAAATCTAAACCGACGAGTAAAGGTATTTACGGGCAAGAATTTAGGCTGCCGCAATAATTTATTGCGTGAAGTGCATTCAACGTTGTTTTTCTTTAACAATCTTTAATGCCTAAAATATCTTTTCTCCTAATATTTCTTTACAAAATCAATTTTATTATTCAAATAATATTTTATTTCGATTTTAAGATATAAAATAGTATAATATAATATTATAATATTGCATTATGAATTTTCTCATAATATTAAATTATAAAATTAATTTTAATAATATTTTATTATTTTAGTTCATTATTAAGGGGAAATAACAATATAGTTAAATATTTTATTATAAAATAGATAATATTTCATTATAAAATATATTATATTATTAAAATAATATTTTATTGCAATTTGAAGAAGGGATTTAATTTATTTCATTATTTTATTAATAAAAATATGTTTTTCATAATATTACACTACAAAATATATTTTATTATAAAATTATTATTTTATTTCAATTTTATGGAGGAAAATAATATATTATAATATTATAATATAAATAATAGATTTTATTACATTATTAGTAATTTATTTTATTTTGGTAATCTCACACTATAATAAAATTTAATTAGGCATATTGTACGAGAATCACCACCAGGCATTAGCCAGCACATACGATTCTGTTTGGTATTGCTGTTAAAAATTGTTGTAGCCGTGAGAAAAAATGTTGTTAAAAAAAGTATTGTTTATAAAATCTGAGACTGTTTGGTAAAATTGATTATAAATTTGTTGTTGAACTGTGTTAGGCCCGAAATGGGGGTATAAGCTAGAAGGGCGGGTTGAATATTGAGTTTGGCGTTTTAATTTTTTTTTTTCTCTTTGTAAAATATTACTAGTCAACTAGAAATATAAGTGAGGAAAATAAAAGCAGAGAAAAGAAATAGAGTACACAATGGAATTTTTATCCTAGTTTGCGATGACGCAATCCCCTAACAGATCCGCTCACCCCTAGCCCAGTCCCCGAGTCCCTCCCTGAACTCGAGATTTTGCACTATAAAAAGATGTACTTCTTATAGTGGCGGAGAAGCCTTTTACAACATTTAGTATTTATCTGACCTTAACTACCCGTTAACTCCTCAAAATACAAAGCAAAACCTACTTGATTTATCTTGGAGCGTAACTTCCTATTACCTCATCACAATCAAAGTAGAACCCCTACAAGCTGGTCTTAAAGCGTAACTCCCTGTTACCTCTTCACATGCAAGTAGTACCCCTACGAGCTGGTCTTAAAGTATAACTCTCTATTACCTCTTCACAGGCAAGTAGTACCCCTACGAGCTGATCTTAAAGCGTAACTCCCCATTACCTCTTGTTAATCGCCCTTAAGTACACTAAGTTTGGAGAAGGGGGGTTGAATACAAACTTAAGAATTAAGTGAAAATTCTTGCGGATTTAAGTTTGTTCAAAGAGAGTGTTTATTTAAGACTGATGTAACTAAGAACTAGATAATTAAAGTATTGAAGACAAAACTCAGCAAGGTTAAAAATTATTAGTGGATTGATTTTCCACTAGTGTGTTTTTGCTTTCAATAGATCTTAGTAAGAATACCGAGCTGCTTACAAAGTTGAATTTTGGAACTCAGAAAAACATTACAAGTTCTGCCTATATTTCTACTTTGCTTTTCTTGAGTTCTTGAAAACTATTGCCTTCACTTTGCTACTGTATTTTTCTAACTTCTATATAGAAAAACTACATCTCTAGTTTTCTATCGACAAATAACAATATAATATTACAATTTATACTGTTTACATGAAAATAGAAACTAGCTACTTTTCACAGCCTTCCTTTTTGAACTAACTAGTCCTGGAGATATCTTTGTCTTGATATATTCCTTGGATGCTGTGTTGCCTTGAAAGTCTTCACAATCCTGACAGGACTGTCTTCCAATGATTCAGTTTCTGCACAGTTCCCGTAATTATTGGCTTTAGCTAAATAGGGAAACTTTAATCAACTGATAAATGCTGTTAAGCTTATCAGTTGATCATCCTTTGCTTATCCATCGATGGATAGGATATCTGTTGATCAGTTGATGTGTCGATGGATAATTGAGTTATCCATCGACTCTTTATCCATTGATGGTTCTTTATCAATTGATGATTGGTATCCGTTGATAGCTTTCATCCGTTGAGTAGTGTCTTCATCCATCGACTTCAATATCAGTTGATCACTTCACTTGTGAGAATTCTGACTTGGGATATTAACAGTTGATCAGCCATTCTTCACATCTGTTGAGAAGCTAAAGATTGAAGTCAATAATATCAGTCGACTACTTCATAGCATCCATCGAGGCAATACAATCAATTGATAATGAAACTTGAATCAAATGTTACAATCCAGTTTATCAGTTGATAAACAAGCTTCAACTGATAACTGATTTTCTAGTCAATGGATATTTATAAGTCATATCCATCGACTAGTTACAAAGTAATTTTAAGTCCCTATTATAATTCTAAGAAATTTGTTATCATCAAAACTTATAATTCCTAACAATCTCCCCCTATTTATGACTGTGTAAAACATTCATAAATCTTCTGTTGATGATAACAAAACTTCTAAACAATTTTTATTCTTAGAATGAATTACAATATTGACAAGTATAGTTTAAGACAGAGTAATCAGATACCAGACAAAGATGAATTCTGATAATTTTGATGATTGAGGTTGAATATTTTATCTTATCCTTCTTCCCCTTGACTCATTCATCTTGTCTTCATTTTCCTTCAACTTCCTGTAAAGGGTTCCCTTCAATATCTTCTCATCTTCAATCCTGTAGTCTAATTGACTTGCCAGATGATTTAATTCCAGATTAGGCAGTTTGTCTATTTCTTGACAAATATCAATGCATTTTTCTCTGCCTTCCCTGTCCTTATATATCATTAAGTAGAATGGCTTATGAAGCATCTTTCTTCCTTCAGGGTTCCAAATCTTTATTCTGTCATCCCTTTCTTCTTGAACAGGTGCCTCCCTCATCTTCTTCATTCTTTCAAGGATGGCCTTTCCTAGCTCTTCAGTTAGATAATACTTCATGTTGAGCATAGTGTAGATTTTCCTTAAGATGCCATATCTTTGATCTAAGACTTGGTTGAATGTAAAAGTTGAGTGTGATCCATCTTCATACTCAATGTGGAGAAGATCAACATCTTTCTTCATTTGTCCTTTTGCTGCAATCATTCCCTCATCTTTGATTGGCACAAAGTCTTCAGATTTGTGTTTGAACACCTCTATTTCTTTGGCTTGATTACTCCCAGAAGCTTGACCTTCAGCCTTGACTTGTTTTGGCTTCCTCTCCTTGTCTCCTTTGTCTTCAACAACCAATTGTCTTTTAACTCCAGAGGATTTTGGTGCATCTTTAGGCTTGTTTGCTCTTTGCTTCACTCTTGGCCTCCTTTCACCTTCTTTTCTTCTGGCTTCTCTTATTAGTCTATCCTCCTCATCATATTCCCTTTGCAATTGAATGGCTAATTCTTCTTGGGATTTTTCTTATTGCTCACTTTCTCTTATGCTAACTACTATGGCTTTGCTCAACAATTTTTCACTTTCCCCTCCACCTGTGACAGCTTTCTTTTTACCATCTTCAATTAGCTTTCCCTTTCCTTTCCTGTCACCAGGTTGTGAGCTACTGGAACTTGTCTCCTTGAATTTGCTAGCAATCAAATCAAATTTCCTTACTATATCCTGAGCCAACTCCTTCTTTGGATCTGTAGCCTTTGTCACTACAGCTTCACTTGCTTTCTCCAATTCAGCTTCACTTGCTTGCTTCTCCCCCTTTTTGTTATCAGCAACTTGCACTTGTGCTAATGATTGTGAGATAATAGGGGTCTCTAACAGTTTGCTCAGAAGATTGAACTGAGTGACTTGGTTTTTCAAGATTTGCTGCATATTGAGCTCCATGGCAGCTACTCTTTTCTCCAATTCAATTACCTTATCCTTGGCTGTAAACTCAGTGTCTAACCTTTGCTTGATTCTAGTTAGCATTGTGAGACTAAGCCTAGAATCAATGGTGGTGTCAAAGTGCATCCTTGAGCTTTCAATGTCCTCTCTTATCTTCTTCAACTCAAATCTGGAGCTTGTGACATGCATTTTCTGGATCTTCAAATTGTCTATGTAAAAGTCCAGAATCCTTCTGTGCAAGGGATCCACCACATCTACTTCAGCCATTGACCTTTTGTAGAGAGAAATGATGGCCCTTTCTGTTTCAGCCAAATTTGTTTCATCACTAGCCACCTGAGGATCTAGAAGTCCATCATCATCAGAGTTGTCTTCAAAATCTTCAGGATTCATGTGAGATACATCATCAGGTTGATTGGCCAGGAACTCCTTCCCACTCCTGAATTGTTCTTCTGTTTGCAGCAAACCCAGCATCTGCTCAGCTTCTTGATTAGATGCTGCTGCTAGTTCTTGATAATGAGGATCTGCATGTAGAAAGGTTGAAGCATCAAGATTGACATCAATCTCATCCTCCATTGTCAAGTTGACATCTGCAACTCCTGCAGGAACTTCATGTTTTCCATCTCCCCCTGACTCTAGCCCCAACTCCTGGGTGAGTTCAGCTGCTACATGCTCAGTTTTAGAAGTTGATGCTTCATTAGATTGAAAAGCAAATTTCTCTCTATTCTTTTCTCTCTCACTCTCATCTCTCTGTTCTTGCATCAGGATCTCATCCTGGATTCTCACCTCTCCCTTACTTAGCTCTCCTTTTTCATCACTTTCTAAGGTAGAACTCTCTTTTGTCACACCCTCTCCTTTTGCCACCTCAGAAGAAGTTGAGGGCCCCTCATTCACACACTCTCCTTTTGCCAAGGTATGCAACCCTTGCCTCTCACTCATCTCACCCACTCCACTCAAACCTAAGAGTGTGTTTGCCACAAGTGTTTCAGTGGAAGCTTCAGAAATTGGAATAAATTTCTCAATCGATGAATAAGGAATATCCATCGATAGATGAATATCCGTTGATGGGAGCTCGTCGATGGATGTAAGAATATCCATCGATGGAAGTGAACTAGTCAATGGATGTGGGATATCAGTTGATTGAATATTATCAATTGATTGAATATTATCAGTTGATTGAATATTAACCATTGACTTGAGAGATTTTTCAGCATTTGCCTGATCAACCAAGGTGTTATCCTTATTTGGTGATATAGGTGAGAGTGTTGGCTCCACCCTGAGTTGTAAAGAGGGTGAATTTGAAACAATGAAGTTGTCAATCAACACTGTTTCTGAAGAAAAAGATTTTGAAGGAGATTGAGGAGAAGAAACAGATAAAGAATGGGGCTGTGCCTCAGGAAGATTATGAGACACATCAAAAGAGGAAGGTGAAGGCTCCACCAAATTTGCATTTGGCTTTGCAAGTTGTGTGTGTGTACCCTGTGCAATATGTGTAACCTTCTTTCTCTTTTTGTATGGCTGTATTGTTTTGTGACCCTTATCCCCATCTGATGGTCCTGGTTCAGACCTCTTTTCAATAGTTACACCTTTTTGAGAAGATGCACCTAGGGATGTGTTTAAGTCCTTTACTACAGCCTCAATCTGTTGGGAGATTGGGCTGGAGGCTGTCTGGTTTCTCTCAATCTCACTCTCATTATTCTTCTGGCTTTCTTGATGTTGGCCAGTTCCCTCACCCTCAACCACCACCTTCACACTCCCCTCAGTGGTTTTCCTTTTCTTAGATTTTACAACAGTAGTCTTTTGAGAAACTACTGAGGTGGTTTGTTTAGATTTGGGTTTTGAAGGTTGTGCAACTTGGGTAGGAGGGATGGGGGCATTTCCATCTCCCTCCATTGTTGCAGAAGGCAAAGAAATTTGAGATTTTGAAGAAGAATGTAAAAGATTGAGATTTTGAAGATATACCTGCACAAGAGGAGGATAAATGAGGCACAACTTAGGGTGTAAGTTGATTCTCACAAGATCCTTGAAGACCCTCTTGTTTTGCATCCATGGCTCCAAGGACTCCATATCTGCACTTATCTCATATTCTCCAATAGAGGCATTAATAATCATCATGAAAAATCTAGCAAAATAAATATTATTTTTCCTAGATGACTTGGTTCCTAACTTGGCAGTTAATTCATTTAGGAGTAATGTGCCAAAATCAAAATATTTATCAAATAAGACAGAATAAGCAATTTCTTGCATACTAGTTGTAATTGCATCAAAATTACTTATTTTTCCAGAAAATACTTTAATTATGGCATCAAAGAAATAACTCCATTCTTTTCTAAGATTTTTCCTAACAATTTCTCATAATCCAGTTTCAGCATTTGCATAATTAACGGATTCTAACATATCCCTAATTTCATTTTCAGTGGGTGGTTTGTCACAGTTATTTGCAGGTAATCCTAAACATTCAGATAACGAAGTACTAGTAATTGTATAGGTATTACCTCTGCAAGAGTAAGAAATTACCTTCCCATCTGGTGATATTTCTGCAGAGTTCCACAGTTCCTCAACAAATGAACACACGATTGTTGGTGCTTCGCTGAGAGCTTTGGACACTTTGCAGTCTCCTAGGAATCGCATCAATGGATGAAAGTCCACAGGAGCATCATTCACCATTAGACATGCTGTGAAGTTGTTCTGCTCGTAGATGAACCCAGTGGAAGAGACAATCTTCTTTTGTGGTGCCATTTTTCAGTTGATATTCAAGAAATTAAAGAGAACTTGGAAAAAATTAAGAGAATTCGTGAGAATTAGAGAGAATTAGCTTTAGAGAGAGAGAAACAGAGATGAATAGATTAGAGTTAGAAAGTAAAATAGCAGGTAAGAATGATTTTTTAATTGCAACTGCTATTTATATTTTCTGGTATTAAAAAGACTTGAAAAGACCTTTTTAATTAGGGAGATAACCGTTGATGTATAAAAGACTGTAGTTGATTACCCTTGATAGTAATTATCCAACGGCTATAATCTGATCAACGGATAAATAAAACTGTATAAATTCTATTACTATCGACTGATATAATAAATAGTTAATCATTTATCGATCGATCACTAATTACTGGAGTAATTATCTGTCGATAGATAAATATCCATCGATAGGAATAAAATTTATCAGTTGATCAATAAGTAAAGAATTTATCCATCGATTAAACAATTACTGAAGTAATTATCTGTCGATAGACAAATATCCATTGATAGAAATAAATATCCATTGATAATTAACACATTTATCAATTGATTACTTGGTTTCAACAGATAATTGTGAACAATGGCTACAATTTAAAGAAAACTTGACAGACATTTCAAGATTGAACAAAATTAAGCATACCTAACTCACAGACTAATCTGTTAAAGGTAGATTCATCTAGAGGTTTGGTAAAAATGTCTGCAAGTTGTTGTTCACTAGGGACAAAATGTAACTCAACTGTACCATTCATTACATGTTCCCTAATGAAATGATACCTTATGTCAATATGTTTGGTTCTGGAATGTTGCACATGATTTTCTGTTATTGCAATGGCACTTGTATTGTCACAGAAAATGGGAATCTTGTTCAAGTTGAACCCATAGTCAAATAGTTGATTCCTCATCCATAGTATTTGTGCACAGCAGCTTCCAGCAGCAATGTACTCAGCTTCTGCAGTTGAAGTTGATACTGAGTGTTGCTTTTTACTAAACCACGACACAAGTTTGTTTCCTAGAAATTGACAGGTGTCTGTAGTACTTTTCCTGTCTATTTTGCAACCTGCATAATATGCATCTGAGTAGCCTATTAGATTAAAACCAGAATCTCTAGGATACCAAATACCTAAATTTGATGTACCCTTAAGATATCTAAAAATTCTTTTAATAGCTACTAAATGAGATTCTCTAGGATCAGCCTGAAATCTAGCACATAAGCATGTAGAGAACATTATATCTGGTCTGCTAGCAGTTAAATATAAAAGTGAGTCTACCATGCCTCTATAACTTGAAATATCCACCATAGCTTCTTTGGTGTTTAATTCAAGTTTAGTGGTAGTGGCCATGGGAGTTTTTGCAGAAGAACATTCACTTAACTCAAATTTCTTTAACAAATCATGAATGTACTTTGTTTGATTTATAAAAATACCATCTTTAACCTGTTTGACTTGCAACCCAAGAAAGTAGGTAAGCTCTCCCATCATGCTCATTTCATATTTACTCTACATTAAATTGGCAAACTTCTTGCAAAGTTCCTCATTAGTTGATCCAAAAATAATGTCATCCACATAAATTTGTACAAGAATGATAGAGCCATTAACATTCCTACTGAATAGAGTTTTATCAACAGTACCTCTTGTGAAGTGATTCTCAATGAGGAACTGAGATAGAGTATCATACCAGGCCCTTGGTGCTTGCTTCAAGCCATAAAGTGCTTTGAGTAAATAGTAGACAAAGTTAGGGAATTTTGGATCTTCAAAACCAGGAGGTTGTTCCACATAGACTTCTTCTTCTAGTACTCCATTCAAAAATGCACTCTTCACATCCATCTGGTAGACTTTGAAATTAGCATGTGCAGCATAAGCCAGAAAGATTCTGATTGCTTCTAACCTTGCAACTGGTGCAAATGTTTCATCAAAATCAATTCCTTCTTCTTGTGAATAACCCTTTGCTACAAGCCTTGCTTTGTTCCTAGTCACAATACCAGTTTCATCCATTTTGTTTCTGAATACCCATTTTGTACCAATTACTGCTCTATCTTTTGGTCTGGGCACCAGCTTCCATACTTTATTTCTTTCAAATTGATTCAGTTCTTCCTGCATAGCTAGAACCCAATCAGGATCCATAATAGCATTTTCAATTCTTTTGGGTTCTTCTTGAGATAGAAAACTGTTATACAGACACTCATTTTGAGTAGCACTTCTTGTCTTGACACCTTCTTCTGCATTTCCAATGATCAGTTCAAATGGATGGCTTCTTGTCCATTTTCTTTGAGGAGGCGAATTTTGCCTTGATGATGAAGCTTCATGATCATTTGTATTGAATTCAAATTGATTTGAATTTGTCGATTGATTTTGAAACCCTCCCCCTGAGTTGGATACCCTTGTTGTAGAGTGTTGATTATCCATTGAAGAGTTACCAGTTGATGCATTATCAGTTGATGGAACTCTTTCAACTGATAAATTATCCATTGATGCAGTAACATCAACTGATATTGGGTTTCTGAAAACTTGAGGTTTTATAATTTCTACCTCTTCATCATCATTTACATCATTTGATTCATTCTCAAAGTGCAGTATGTCATGATTTCCTTTATCAAACAAGCCTTGAATCTTTTTATCATCAAATACTACATGTACAGATTCCATAACAATGTGTAGTCTGAGATTGTAGACTCTATAGGCTATGCCTGATAGTGCATACCCAACAAATATAGCTTCATCAGCCTTGGCTTCAAACTTTCCTAGGTTTTCACCTTGATTTCTTAGCACATAGCACTTGCAGCCAAAAACATGAAGAAACCCCACTTTTGGCTTTTTGTCTTTCTTGATCAATTGATAAAGTGTCTTCCCTTGAGCTTTATTTACTAGGGAGATGTTTTGAATGAAACATGTTGTATTTATGGCCTCAGCCCAGAAATATGTTGGAAGTTTGGCATCCTCCAACATGGTTCTAGCTGCTTCAATCAATGTCCTATTTTTCCTTTCAACTACCCCATTTTGTTGAGGTGTTCTAGGTGCAGAGAATGTGTGTATGATTCCTTTTGATTCACAGAACTCTTTCATTGTGGAATTTTTGAATTCTGTCCCATTGTCACTCCTTATCTTCTTTACATCCAATTCAAGGTTTTTCTCAATTTCTCTTATGTGCTTGATGATGAGATGACTAGCTTCATCCTTTGAATGTAGAAAATAAGTCCATGAGAATCTTGAAAAATCATCCACAATAACTAGAGCATACTTCTTCTTTGCAATAGACATGATATTTACAGGACCAAACAAATTCATATGTAGTAACTCAAGTGGCTTTTCAATTGATGATTCCAATTTTAACTTAAATGATGCCTTCCTTTGTTTTCCTTTCTGACAGGCATCACAAAGTCCATCCTTGACAAATTCCATTTGTGGTAGGCCTCTCACTTGATTTTTCTTGACCAGTAAATTTATGGCTTTGAAATTCAAGTGAGCTAATTTCTTATGCCATAGCCAACTTTCATTTGTACTTGCCTTAGAGAGAAGACAAGTCATTGAATCTGCACTTGTTGAATTGAAGTAAGCTATGTATACATTTCCTTTTCTGTTCCCAGTCATAACTCGGCTTCCATCTTCCTTGTTGGAAATTATGCATGCTTCTGTTGTGAAACAAACTTTATTTCCATTGTCACATAGTTGACTTATAATTAGCAAGTTATGTCTCAAGCCATCAACTAATGCAACTGGTTCAATGATGACATTCTCTTTTGAAATCAAGCCATATCCCATGGTGTACCATTTGCTGTCATCTCCAAAAGTTACTCCAGGGCCAGCTTTCTCCTCAAACTTTGTGAGCAGGGATTTATCTCCAGTCATGTGTCTTGAACACCCACTGTCCAAGTACCAAAGATTTCTTCTTTTTCCCTGCACACAGTCAAAACAGATCAAGTTGATTTTGGTACTCAAGTTGCCTTGGGTCCTTTCTTATTAGTTGCTATCTTTGGCTTGGTTTCCAATTTTTGTACCTTTGGTTTAGGTGGTTTTACTTCCACTTCAACCTTAGGTTTTGGTTTCCTTACCTCAGACTTCTCAGTGCCAATATTTGGAATGCCTATGCTTGCAGAATTGGAAAGATTTGATGTATGAAGATTATTAAGCATATTCCATTGCATGGCAGGCATATTCATGTTGGCAAATGCAAGATATGGATTAAACATATAAGGCATTGAAGCATACTGAGCATGAATAGCATGAGAATCAACTAAATGAGGAAGAACAGAATTGGCATACATGTTAGGTACAGCAGGTACATTTGTTGCTGTAGGCATGGTGAGTTTACATTGCACAGATAAATGATTTTTACTACCACACTTAGCACATACTTTCCTAGGAGCATATTTGTCAGGTGTGTAGTTGTTGTGCTTGTTTATGCCTACTTTACCATTTCTATTTTTCTTCTTCTTTTCATTTAGCTGAATGTTAGGTTCTATCTTTTCCAATTTTTCTTTCAACTGATTTTTAGATAAGAATCCTATATTAGCCTGTTCAACTTTCATTTGAGATCCAGAGGAGCTACTTTCTTTGACAAATTTAACAGGTCTGTTAAGCTTGGTTTTGATAACACATTTCTTAGCAGTTGATGATTCCTCAATCGATGGATAATTATCCGTTGGAATAGCATTATCAATCAATGGATAATTCTTATCAGTTGATTCAGAATTAGTAATCGATTGCTTCTTTTCCAAGGATTGATCTTCATCAATGGCTATTTTCTCAAGAGTTTCAGACAACATGGTGAAAGAGTTTGTTCCATGAATGTCATTCATCTTCTTACTGGCTTTACTTGACCTGTTCCACTTATCAATGGTTCTTAGTTCATCTTCTAATTTTTCTTTTAACTTCTCTATTTCCTTTTTACTCTCAACTAGCTCATTTCTATCATCTTTGTTTTCCATCTTGAGTCTGTCCAATTGCACTAGCTCACTCTCTAGGAAATTGTTTCTTTCAGTGAGAGTTTCTAATGTTAATTTGAGCCTAGTGTTCTCTTTGTTCAAAGACTTAAGAGTGACATGCAAATTATACAATTCATTAGACATTTCATTAATAGTAATATTGCATTCATCCTTGGACAACTCAGATAGATTTGTAGAAATTACCTGATTGCTAGATGAACTAGCTTCCTGGTCATCTTGATTGGCCATTAGTGCAAGGTTGATGTGTTCTTCTTCTTCTTCAGAATCCTCCTCAACAACCCAGTCCTTTACTTCTGTCACTGAAAAGTGACCAACCGATCCACAGTTGAAGATTCTGAATTGAGTCCTGTCAACAAGATTTTTGCTTTGTTGAGTGTCTCTCCTGAACTGTGATCCAGGCCTTTGCATTGGATTCCTTTTGAACTTGAGTTTAGAAAATTTTCTTGATAGAAAAGCTAAATGCTCATCTATTTCATCTTTGATGAGTGACTCATCATTGTCATAAAGTTCTTTTCCTTTACCAGTAAAAGATTCATCATATCTAACATGATTTGCGCCATTGCCATGACCTTCTTTCTTCCCTTCTTTGAAATCAGCATCTTCATCTGTTTCTGCAACTTGCTTATCCTTGACCACCCAAGCAATGGACTTTTCTCTCTTCTGACTTTTCTCAATTTCCTCATCTTGTTGTAGCTCCAACTCATAGGTTTTCAAGATGCCATACAGCTTATCCAAAGTATAATCTTTAAAGTCAGGAGATTGTCTTATAGAAACAGTCATTGGTTTCCATTCTTTGGGTAAGGACCTCAAGAATTTGAGGTTGGTGTCCTCAACAGCATAAACTCTTCCATATAGTTTAAGCTCATTTAACTGCTTTTAAAATCTACTATATGTATCATTTATTGTTTCACCACTCTTGAAGTGAAAGGCCTCATACTTTTGAATCAAGAGTTGCATCTTGTTCTTTCTTACTTGCTCAGTGCCTTCACAGAGGGTTTGAAGAGTGTCCCAGACTTCTTTGGAGGTTGTACAACTGATGACATTGTCAAACATGTCCTTGTCAAGACCATTAAATAAGATGTTCATAGCCTTTTTGTCCTTGTGCACTTTCTTCTCATCATCATCTGTATACTCACTCACAGATTTAGGAATGAGTTTGTCTGGTGCTTGAGTATCATCTGCATTTATACTTGTAACTATTTTCATAGGCACATGTGGACCTTTCTCTATGCAATGAACATAGGAATGATCAATAAATAGCAGATGCAAGTGTATTTTTACTTTCCAGGGAAAATACTCATCTTTCTCTAGAACTGGAATCTTAACTCATGTGTCTCTTTGACCCATTCTTGATGTACTTTTAGATCTTGACTTTCTGTTTGTTGAAAGTTTACTCTTATACCAATTGTTAATCGCCCTTAAGTACACTAAGTTTGGAGAAGGGGGGTTGAATACAAACTTAAGAATTAAGTGAAAATTCTTGCGGATTTAAGTTTGTTCAAAGAGAGTGTTTATTTAAGACTGATGTAACTAAAAACTAGATAATTAAAGTATTGAAGACAAAACTTAGCAAGGTTAAAAATTACTAGTGGATTGATTTTCCACTAATGTGTTTTTGCTTTCAATAGATCTTAGTAAGAATACCAAGCTGCTTACAAAGTTGAATTTTGGAACTCAGAAAAGCATTACAAGTTCTGCCTATATTTCTACTTTGCTTTTTCTTGAGTTCTTGAAAACTATTGCCTTCACTTTGCTACTGTGTTTTTCTAACTTCTATATAGAAAAACTACATCTCTAGTTTTCTATCGACAAATAACAATATAATATTACAATTTATACTGTTTACATGAAAATAGAAACTAGCTACTTTTCACAGCCTTCCTTTTTGAACTAACTAGTCCTGGAGATATCTTTGTCTTGATATATTCCTTGGATGCTGTGTTGCCTTGAAAGTCTTCACAATCCTGACAGGACTGTCTTCCAATGATTCAGTTTCTGCACAGTTCCCGTAATTATTGGCTTTAGCTAAATAGGGAAACTTTAATCAACTGATAAATGCTGTTAAGCTTATCAGTTGAACCTCCTTTATTTATCCATCGATGGATAGGATATCTGTTGATCAGTTGATGTGTCGATGGATAATTGAGTTATCCATCGACTCCTTATCCATTGATGGTTCTTTATCAATTGATGATTGATATCCGTTGATAGCTTTCATCCGTTGAGTAGTGTCTTCATCCATCGACTTCAATATCAGTTGATCACTTCACTTGTGAGAATTCTGACTTGGGATATTAACAGTTGATCAGCCATTCTTCACATCTGTTGAGAAGCTAAAGATTGAAGTCAATAATATCAGTCGACTACTTCATAGCATCCATCGAGGCAATACAATCAATTGATAATGAAACTTGAATCAAATGTTACAATCCAGTTTATCAGTTGATAAACAAGCTTCAACTGATAACTGGTTTTCTAGTCAATGAATATTTATAAGTCATATCCATCGACTAGTTACAAAGTAATTTTAAGTCCCTATTGTAATTCTAAGAAATTTGTTATCATCAAAACTTATAATTCCTAACACCTCTTCACAGGCACGTAGTATCACTTACGACCTTATCATGGAGCGTAACTTCCCTTTTACCTCCTCAAAGATACGTAAAAATATCTGTGTAGACTATGTTCCTCTACAACAATGTAGGTCTTGGGTCTTTCCTTTTTCTCACTGTGTAAAGACACCCAACTTCCCGTCGGCGTGTCTAGGACTTGGGCTTAGAACAAGGATCACATCACTTCACTTTCACCTCACTAACAAAGTCTAGACAACAAGTACTACGATTTTAATATCCCTGTTTCAGAAAGAAAGGTGGTGGACTAGTATGTTACAGTACTAGACCAATGTGACAAACAAATATATATATAATAGCCGAAGCAATAATATATATAAATGTGAGTCGGGGTAAGTCACTTAGAGACAAGGACGAACCACTCGAAAGGGTAAGTCATTTAGTCAAAAGGACGAACCACACATTGTGTGCTAACGTATATACAAGAAATTAAGTGCGTATGCTAAAGTAAGGTGCAGAAATTAAAGCGTATAAATGCACAAAATTAAAAACGTATGCTAAAGTAAAGTGCGATATGTAAAGCGTATGATGCAATGCAAGTACGAAATGTATATATATATATATATATATATATATATATATGAAATATAAGGTCAAGATATAGAACAAATATTTTTGACTTGAATGAGATCAAGTACGTTTGCTAACTACTTTGTTTATAAGGCCTTAACGCTAACTAAACTATGGCCTTAAAACAATCAAGAATAAACCCACAAATATTCTACGAGTTTACTTCCATTATATCTCTAAATAATATAGGAGATTTCAACTCAGAATTGAAGTGAGTGTTAGTATTGGTGTCCTAGAGACAATACTTTTAATGTTTTATTGAAAACAATTAAGGATTATGTTTTATGTGATTATTTAATTAATATTTATTATGTCTTTATTTACTGCGTCATAAATTGAAAGAATAATAAATGTCCTTGGAATATTAATACGTAATATATATCTTTAAGTATGTGACTTAAAAATGAGATTATATGAATAGTATTTGATTCCTAAAAGTCCCTAATCGAGTATTATTATTTAAGGACAATAATAATGCAATAAGACTAGCATGTTTGTTGACTGATGACCACATCTCATTGGTCATAGGTATGGTGATACTAAAGTCAAGAACATAAGTGCATGTCTCAATGCATGGCACTGGACAGACCCGCTGTGAGAATCTACATGTTATAAGTGTCATAAGACATTCTCACTGTGATAATGCTGTAATGATCCTCTGACTTGAAATCATTATATTTCTATACGATATTTAATATACTTTGATTACACTCAAAGTTATCTTTAACCGGGTAATGATAAAGGTGGACATTGGGTATGTTATGAATCGTATGAGAAATATGAATGATAGATATAGAATTTAACCCTCCTATTTTAGGAGTGATATTATTGGCCTCTTGATTGAGTGATACTATAAAATGCATGGCCATGCTCAAATATTGATTTGATTAATAGTCTACTCATTGATCAAGGAAACCCGGATTAAACGTTGAAGAGGATGACACAATACATGCCTCGAGTTTGGCCTATAATATAAGGTTAAAGGGATTATATTACATTGTACATTATTCACGAAAAGTTTAATTGAATCACCAATTATTATTATTACTTGGGTAGCAATGATGTATTACTAGATGCCGCTCATTGTTTATAATTTTATTATTAGAAAATAAAATTATTGTCAACGTAATAATAACCTAAAGGGTCACACACAAAGAACGTTTAAACGGAGTGTTATTTAAATTATGAATTTAAATACTGTTATTATTAATTCGAATTTATTTATTTAATTAAGTGAGACTTGATTAATTATATACATATTAGAATTCGAATTTAATAATAATATAAATCCGAAATCTGAATGGGTTTTAAGAAGTCCAATCAGAATAGGGTTTTGGCCCAAGTCTCTCTCTCCCCTATATATACATAAAGATGTATAGTTTAGAGTTAATAGTTTTATATAATTTCATTTTGATAAAACCCTAGTAGCTCTACATTATTTGAGAGGCTAGAGAAAGAGAGAGACAAAGAGGCAGAAACAGGCTAGTACCTAACTCCGGTGATCGTTAGACGATACGACGTTCGTGTGGATACCGATAGAGAGCTTTGCGAAGGGCTGCTGTGATTCATCGCTTTTGGACCTCTATAATCATCATAAGGAAAGCTTTAATAAGGTACACATACGATTCTCCATAATCATCCGCTTATTATACACGGATCCTGCGTTTGGGATTCATTTTTTTGTATTTATTTTTCGCGTTTTTCCGCTGCGTATGTGCCCGAATCCCAACAGTGAGCTACCTAGCAAATATTCGAGGAGCCTTTAGTTTCTATCTCTATATGAGATTTATACTATTCGGCTCAAACCCGGAACAAGAGCTTGGTTTAGATACTAAAACTCAACAAGGAAGCCTTTTGCTTATGTCGTATATATATCAACTTATACAACTAGCCTCGATTCGGAGTTAAAGTAAATGGTTGTTGTATCTAACCCTTAAATTATAAGTTTAAGGATATTAACAACTATTTAGTTCACTCTTTATATATATGAGAATAGAATAGAAGATTAAAGCTCGTGTATATATAAAAATGAGGAACAAGGCCAAATATATATACTTGCAACAAATCAAATAAAGCAAGCTCTTGTATACATTATTAGGGCCGAATATTATATATATAATATAGACAAGAAATAACTAACTTATGACCCTTGTGCTCTATAGTGAGAGACAACAATATTTCTTACAAAATCAAGGGATACGAGTTAGGATCTTGTACAAGAGTTCGTATATACACTTAAAAATCAAGAAAGCAAGGTGTATACACTACTAAACATGTACCAACTGATATTATATATATAATATAACTAACCAACTTATAACCCTTGAGATCTAGGAAGAAATTAAGAGAAAAAGCTAGTTTGAAGCCTAAAACACACAAAAATGGGTCGCCGAAAAATGGTCGGAATATCAACTTTTGGTACAACTTTAGGGGCAAAAAGACAAGTCTAGGGGCTGCAAAGATGAGGTATTTGGGTAGCCAAAAGATACTTGTGTGGTGTGTGTGTGTTATGTGAGCATGTAAACGTGTTTATAAGCTTGGTAGATGTTATATCTATGGAAGAACTAAACTTATAACTCAAGAACTCTAAGAGATGAAATATTTATGGACTAGAGAGTGTTCTTGGAGAGAAAAATGCAGCATTTACTTGGCTCAAATGGCTTAAAGAAATGAATGGGGGTTGGGGGTATTTAAAGAAGAAATTAGGGTTTTGGGTGTGGGATGAGTAGACAAAGCTTCCTTAAAATAAGGGAAGGGTACACAATTTGAATTTTGTGTTCCCTCATCAGTACTAGCCCACTTACAAGAATGGAAAAACGTGAAAACACTATTCAGTTAAATAATAAAGCTAATAAATGCGAAACTGAACGATACAATGACTAATATGACATTTTTCAAAACATGCTCCAAAAATTATGAAAATTTGGGAACGATCTTTAAATATTCCAAGTAGGTCATGGTCAAAATCCTACTCAATTTGGAGTTGATCTTCATTGACTTTTAATTAACCGAACAATCAATTATGTATCGAAAGTACAGACCAAAAATAAAAGTCACCCAAAACTTATGAAAAAAATCCTAAAATTCTTTTTAAATATTCTAGTAACATTACCCAAGTTTCAAGTCAATTGGACATGTGTAACTATTATTTCGAGTAAAAGAACATTTCATTGTTCCTACAGCTCGAAATAATATTCGATAGCCATTTGTCGGAACTTGTCGACGTTTGGACTAAAGCTTTGACTTGAAATATATTCAAACATAATATTCCTAAAATAATAATGACTATGAAGTCCAAGAAATATTTATACTTGAATTAAAATGCATTTTATCCGAATGAATAAGACAGTTAGGGACTACCGGGATAAAATATGCATTTTACACCTAGGCAGGACTATGTTGAAGATAAATTTAATAAATAAATTTAGAAAATATATTCAAAATATGTTCCCTTGAAGATCTTTAAAACAGACACTCTTTTAATTTAATAAAACATTTTCAGTCTCGTAAAAATATTGTCAAAAATATAGTATTTGTTCATCTTCAATCCTTGCCTCAAAATATCATATATGTAAATTAGATTGATTTTATCATTTGATAAATCTTATCTAATTATATGTTGAGAGAAAATCATTTTGTTTTATTTATAAAACAGTTTGACCAAATTTGACTTTCCACTCGTTGACTGTCACTTCGAATAATTTAAGGGAGGATTACTATATTAATTAGTAACTTCCTAATCCTAATTTTATTTATACTTAGCATTAAGATAAAATTAATCAAAACCTATAAAAAAATGTTGTATCTCACAATATTCCCATTTTTTAATATTTTGTCGAAACATTCAAGTATAAAATTAAATTTGTGTGTGACAGCCTAGAACTTCCCCTACGTGTATGCAACTATCTAATTTATGCATTTTTATATTTATTAAAATATAATTAACACTTCCCCTACAATGTTGAAAATCTTTTCCAGTTTTAAATGTATAACAGATAAGCATATAAATATTATGCAGCAAGTAGGATGCACATAAAAAAATTGAGTATATACCCCTTAATAAGTGAACAGTTATCTTTTTTTCCAATTCCAGCTTGGTATACTCCATTTTCATATTTTCCAAGTGCATTCCAAGTTTTGATAAGAATAAGAAATTCTATATCAAGTTTCCATTGTTTCCATATAGGCTGCAAGATATTTAAGTAAGATTTCTAAAAATAAAAAAATTTAACTCTTTTTACAAAAATCTCTTCCCTGTTTACACACTCTATCTCTTTTTAGAAATTAATTTTACTACTCTCACTCTCTCTACCACTCTTCCCCTTTTTGACAAACTATCAAAAAGATTTGAAATAGTAATTGATTTTTGAACATTTATTTGCTGATGGAGCAACAATTAAGATTAAAATGAGTAGAGTGAGAGATCTTCCCTTTTTAATTCCAAATATAAAATTTGAAATTATTTAAAAGTGGAACTTTCTCGATGCAGCTTGATTTCTCATTCCTCATGTCATGAGTTGAATTGGTACCTGGTTTAGACTTTAAGAGTTCTGAAATTTGAGTACTTAAAACATTGTACAACTATTAAGCCAAGTAGTAGATGTGAGAATCCAGGATGAGATACTGATGAAAGAAAAGAGAGAAAAGAATAGGGAGAAACCAATTTCACCATCTCATGAAGCATCAACTTCTAAAACTAAGCAATTTGCAGCAGAACTCACCCATGAGTTGGGGTTGGAGTTAGGGGGAGATGGAGAGAATGGACTTCCTGCAGGAGTTGCAGATGCCCATGATGGAGGAGGATCAAATTGATGTTAATTTGGATGCTGATACATTTCAACATGAAGATCCTCATTATCAGAAATTGGCAGCAGCCACTAACCAAGAGGCTGAGAAGATTTTGGGATTGGTGCAGATAGAAGAAGAGTTCAAGAATGGGAATGAGAATCTATCAAGGATGACTGATGATGTTTCTCATATAAATCCTAAAGATTTTGAGTCTGATGAGGATGATGACACATTGGAGCCAATCATGAGAAATGATGATGTTGCCATGACTAATGCTGAGAAGGAGATTGTGTCACAATATAAAAGGTCAATGGCTAAAGTGGATGTTCATGACCCAGTGCAAAGAAGAATTCTAAATTTTTACAGAGACAATCTTGAAATCCAGAAAATACAGGTGTCTAGTACAAGGTTGGATTTGAAGCACATTAGGGAAGATATGGATACACACAAAGATCATTATGATTCTCACATTGATTCAAGACTCAATCTCATTACAATGCACAGAATCAAACAAAGACTTGACACTGAATCTACAGCCAAGGACAAAGTCATAGACTTAGAGAAAAGGATCACTGCTATGGAAGTAAGCATGCAACAAATTCTAGCAAACCAAGTCATATAAGACAGGCTTCTTAGCAGACTCTTAGAAACTCCCTCATCTTCTCAACCCTTAACTATTGTTGCTGATAACAAAAAGGGGGAGAAAGAAAATGATGATGATGAATTAAGGAGGAGATAAGAACTGTGATCAAGGCATCTGAGGATGTAATATCCAAGAAGGATCCATTGGCTCATAAAAGGGAGATAACTCAGAAAATTGTTCAACAATTTGATGCCATTGAAAGAAAGAACAAAGTTATAGATGTTGAGAAGCCAATTACTCTTATGCCTGAAATTCTAGAAGCTGTCAAATCAGGAGAAACAAGGATGGATGAAGGAAGTTCACAACCTGGTGATAGAAAAGAAAAATGAATCTAATTGAAGATGGCAAGAAGAAAAAGTCTATCACAGGGGGAGGTGAAAAACTATTACATAAAGCAATAGTTGTTGGTGTTAAAAATAGGGAACAACAAGAGAAGGCATGAGAAGAGTTAGTTATTCAACTACAAAAGCAGTTTGATGAAGAGAATGAAAAGATTTTGGAAGCAAGGATGAAAGAGGCTAAAAAGAAGCCAAGAACAAAGCAAAGGGCAAACAAGAATGCAAAACCCTCAAGTGTCAAAAGAAAGTGTCAAAAGAAAGTTGAACAAAGCACATGGAGATGATTAGGGCATCATAACTTTCTGTTGGTCCCAGATATTGTAGAAGGGGGGTTGAATACAATATCTATAAATTATCGCGAAATATTGGATTTAAAAATATTATTTTAAATTCACACGAAATATTAATTGTGATGAAATATTGTTCAAGTAGAAGATATAATTTTAACTTGAAAAGTATTACAAAATTAATAAGTAAAAAGTTTATATAACTGTTTAAAAGCTTAGAACGATTTAGACATGAATTGTTTGAGTTTAACAATTATATTTCAAACTTGCACAAAAATCTGTGAATATTACAATGCAGACAAATTTCTGAATTTGAACTGTTTTTCTAACTCTGAATAATGAAGCCAAAGCCTCATATTTATAGAGGTTGTAAAGCTGGTATGACTCTTCCACAATGACTTTTGAAAGATTAGAAATAACCCTTGTATGACTCTTGAAAAGGCTGGGTATGACTTTCTAAAACACGGTATGACTCTTGAAAATTCGGTATGACTCTTCTTTAAATAAAATCGGTATGACTCTTCTTTAAAGAATTCGGTATGACTCTTTGAAAAGGCATTTAGTATGACTTTTTAGTATATAATTCGGTATGACTCTTTAATTAGTCAATTGAATTATATTTAAAAGTCATATTAAATCATATCTTTTATAATAAATTAATTTTATTAAATGTAATTAAATAATTCATAAATTAAATTAATTTCAACTTGAATTAATTTAATTAAATAAATTAAATAATTAATTTACTTAATAGAATTAAAAATATTATTTGATTTAAGTAATTTATCAGCTCTGAGGTCTTTCCGTCTTTTCTTTGTCTTCTGTCATAAAACCACTTGAGCTAACTGAAGAATAAATATTATTATAGATGACACACAAATGTATTATCTGGTTCATTTGTGCCATTCTAATAAATATTCTTCAATTAATAACTTTTAAGCCGTGACCTTCTATCATCATTTGGCTTTACTGTCTTTCCTCATCTTCTGGAATCCTTCTGTAGTAACCACTTGAAATCTTTTATATCTTTCTGTATTCTTTAGAAGTACTACCACTTTATTTTTCACTGACGCTTGCACATATTTATGAACTTTTTCCAGTGTTGAGTAGTAATCCCATAAAATACTTCTGATACTTAGATCCTTTGTGATTAGTTGACTGTCTTCAACTTGATTCCTATTTTGTGTTTATTATTTACTTCTCTTTATAGCTAGAGTTGAGTTGTCATCTACTTATTACAAATAGGCCTAGACATATGTCTTTCACTTTTCGGTCTTTGACCTGTAAACCGGACGGACAGGGTCTTTCAGTCCAAGGACTGGTCCGGTCTCGGTCCACAAAATAAAAAAAAATCTGGTTCTCGGTCCGTTCCGGTCCAAACACTGAGAAAACCCAGACCAGACCGGATTATATATATAAGTATATTTATTTTATTTTATACATTAAATCATCTAATTTAAAGAAAAATGTTAGAATTTATAATAATTTAATCATTCGAAATATTATAGAATAAAGTATATATAATAATAGTAATCACTAATCAATATAACAATTTAAATAATGAATTTATTTAATCTATATATTTAAAAATGAGAGTTATATATATGTTGGTGAGATTGCGAAGCTGTATGAATATTAATCGTGATAACTCAACCCTAGAACATGACATGTAAATAATACTACGTCTACACGGAAATCAGGAATAAATGAAAATAAAGCAAATACAGTGAATCAAGACATTAGAAAAAGTTTTAAAGTCTGTTACATGTCACTGAAAGAAGTTCATTAATATGTACATGCCTTAGTGAAGAATAATGATTAAAGACTTTCAGGGTTTTAGAAGTGTTAAAGATTCATCATAGAAGTGCCACTAGAAGATTTCAATGTAAAGGCATTGATTGAAGATAAACAGTGTTCGAAGCATAGGAATATAGAAGAATTGAAGACAGGGTAAAGACAAGGGTTAAAGAAGATAGTTGCAGTCTTGAAGTTATAAGTTCATTTATATGTTCAAGCGTCAGTGAAGAACAGATAATGAAGCATTCAAGATTGTAGTAGTAATGAAGACGTTGTCTAAGTACCAGAAAAGATTCTAGTGAAAGTACAGTGTTTATTTATAATCAGTGTTCGAAGTAATAAAGAACTGATGCATTCCTGTCATTTGATTTAATTGAGAATATGAAGATCAATACAATGTTAGTCACTTCTGAACCAGACCAGTGCACTAAGTGTCAACACAAAGGATTTGGTTAACATGTTCATTGTACAAGAAGAATTGATAGGAAGCCAAATGAATCCAAGTATGCATAGATTTAATAGATGTTGAAATTACTCCCAAGTCATTATACAAGGTGGAGAAAATTGACACATAGTATTACTAGGTGAAGAAATTTGACACATGCTATACAAGGGATGTAAATTCGACACATAACTTTCCATATGCCAAAAAGAAGCTAAGTCATGTATACAAGGAGAAAAACTCGACACATGGCTATACATGGAAGACAAAGTCGACATTTAGACTTCTTGAATCAATGAAATTATTTTAAGGCATGTACATGAAAGGAAATTCGACACATGAGCTATACATGGAGAATAAATTCGACACATAGCCTTTAGTATGCCAAAAAAATTCTAAGTCAATTCTACATGAAATGATAAATCAACACATGCATCTACATGGAGATAGAATTCGACACTTAGGGTCTTGGAATGATGTAAATTATTCTAAGCCACATACATGGGGAGTAAAATCGACACATGAGCTATACATGGAGAAAGAAATCGACACATGTGATCAAGTCAACTCAAGTCAACATACAAGGCAATATTATTCGACACATTGACCCTCTATGAAACATGGATTATTTTCTAAGTACTAATACATGGAAACAATATTCGACACTTAGAAAATATCCATGAGATTCTCAAAGTCAACTCAAGTCAACATACATGAAAGAAGTTGTCGACACTTAGAAAGCTGTTCAATTATTGTAAAGCCTACACTATATAAACAAATGAATCTAATTCATTTGAGAATACATACAGACACAAAGAGATACAGAGAGAAACAGAAGCTGGAGAAGAAGAGATACAAAACCATACACATACCTTCTTCACCGAAGTTTTATAATCTAGCCGGTTCATTATGTTGTAAATATATAGGGCTATTATAAAACATTCTCTGTTAGATTTTTCCTTTTGTACATTCACAGATCTATATTTTGTAATAGGAATCAGTCAGATCTCTTTGTTATAGCGAAGAACTAATTTATTCTTCGGAAACCAATTCATTAACACCGGGTATAGCAGCCCTCTGAATTTATATACGAAAAATATATTTTCCGAAACTTGTCTCATTTATTTACTTGCTAATTTTCTAGATCTTAACTGTTTATTTATAAAAAGAGAAAATTAGTAAGTCACCCTCCTAAACTCTACAAAGCCTCTTACCCTCGACAAAAGCTATGTTTAGTGACAAGGACCTAGCTATATCGAGGCCCTTAAATATAGCAGCGACAATTAGTGCATAGTTATTACACAATGCATACATGATACATACATGATTTACATGTATACGTGTACCCCACCAAACATGTTACTGTATCTTAAATCTTCGAGTGAAAAGCTCTCTATCAACTGGTTTTGTATATATATGTTGTTTATACACTACTTTATATTTTCTTTCTCAAGCTCAGCTACACAGGTTTTAATTAATTAGTCTTTAATTGCTCACATGCCCGGTTGAAACAGTTGTATGTAACGTGCCACCCTTCTCAATCCTCCATTTCCCAAACATTTCTGCAAAATTTCAGAGCTTTTTTATGTAAATTTATACACCAAACTTAGTGTTTTTCTTCCTTTCACCAAACCCATTTTAATTTATTCTTTTTGGGGTGTTTCAAGAAACTGTACATGCCCCTTCTCACTTGCTTGCTTCTCAATTTATGTTGTGGGTCTCTCTTTTCTAATCTAGTTTAATCACTCTCACTTCCCTTTTGTTATTGCTTCAAGTTATCAATCATTTGTACTTTTGAACTCTTGGTTTTTATATTATTTACATTCATTTTTTGTGGGTTATTAGTATTATTTATGCTCAATTCTATATCATCATTTAGTGGTGGTGTTGTAGTTGGTTTTTAGATTCATTGTTATTGTATGGGATGGGTTTGGTGCTACAAGCTACTTCCCTTGTGTTGAAAATCAGCTGGGCATTTGCTGCTTTTTTGGTACTTCTAGGATCTGCAGGTAATATCTTTGTTTGAGTCATTCTTTTTGGTTATTGTTTTGAGCTTGTATAGTGTTTTGTTGTGTACTGTTTGTACTCTAGAGATCTGAGGGTGATCAATTTTCGATTGCTTTTCATGTGCTTGAGTGTTGGGATCAGTATTCTTATATTAGGAGTGAAAATTTTGTGTGGTCGATATGAATCAATAAGGTAATCTTTGATGACTATGCTAATTTTCCGCTTTTTAATGCAACTATGCTTTTATGGGTTAGCTCTTTAATTAGTTTTGTGAAGCCGAACTCAGTTGCAGTTGTTTCTTGATTTGCTTTGAGGTATAATTTTGATACCTGCTTTTGGAATATTCCTTAAAATACATGGAATGGCATTATGGCAACATGAATCCTATAATTGGCTATGGTACAAATACTCAAATAGAGAATGTAACTACTGATAGTAATGTAAATGAATAAGAAAGACCTGCAAGCCTAAACAAATCTCCATTTACATAATTTCGAAGCAGGAAATCTATGCTAATTTGGCTATTATATATCAATTTACACTGTTCTTACCTGGCATGGTTCATATCCATCCAAAAGCGTGTGTTAAAATGATGATGATGATGCAAAGTACTTAGTTATATTCCAAGGTCAATTTTTTCTTTGTGCAATTTAGAAAGGTAGAAATGGAAGAATATTGTTCCTTTCATATTTTTCCTTCTTCATGGGTAAATGTCCTCTTCATATTTGAATATACCTTTGCACCAAGTAGAATTTAAATTTTGTATCTAGAAGGCAGAAGCTTCTGTTTCCGTTACTTGTTGACCCAAATAGATTTCTTTTTTGCAATATTAAGTGAGGTAGCCTAACTTTAATGCAAGACCTCTTGGTCAAATACTTAAATGACATTGAAAGAATTAGCGATTCTGATTCTCAATAAATTATCTGCAAAAGCCGTCATTTTTTGTTTGCACATTGCCTTCTTCTTACCACAGTATGTTGACATGCCTGAGCCTAAGTCTAAACTAGAATAAACAAAAAATGTTGGAAAAATCTCTTAGTGGTCACATGCTTCCTTTGTCTTCCAAGGGGATTTTTGCATATTGGAAGATCATCTTCTTACTGGCCCACATGAATTTATATGTCCTTGTCATAAATTTCTGCAGTTGACATTCTTCTCTGCAAGTTTTTATCTGTTCTATCTGAAGTTCATAGAAGTGAAATTATTTGGTAGCCTCTGGGTCCTGTAAGTTGGCAGTACAAAGAAGCAAGTTCTGTTTACTTTCAATTTTGTATTCTATTTTGCTGTAGTAGGCTTGTCTATTTTCCTAGATTGTTTTTTCCCTAGATATTGATAAATTTTCCAGGCTTTGCAAATATTTTGGTCCGTATATAAACTAAAGCCATGATCAGCTTGTTCAAATTTTCAAGTTTTTTAGGTTATTTCAACTGATTTTTGTAACATGTAATTTAAACAATGTCACAGTATCATCATATTTATCACAGTTTCTTGAGGTCCTTGATGTCATCAGCTTTATGTCTTTCAGATGATGCAGATCCACCATCTCCAGTAACTTTTAATGCAATTTCTCCTGTTGGAGAAGGCACCACTGGGCATGTTCCTCAATGGAAGCAATTGGAAAAAAATGCACCAAGTCCATCTCAGTCAAATGGTAAAATTTTTACCATCCACAATGCTGATTTTTTTATAGCCTTGACATCATTCACATTAGCTTATGGTTTGATAATTAACAGTCTTTATCTTCACCCTTCAGTTGTATCTCCACCTCTTGGTTCTTCTCCAGCACCAGAAACAACAAAAAATCAGGCACCCGTTTTGTCCCCCAGTACTCCTACATTATTGCCACCAAATAATTTGTCTGCTCCTCCTACAACTTCTCAGGGACAGCCACCGCCCGCTGCAGACCCTATATTGGTTCCTGAAGCTCCAGGTAAACAGTTGAATAATATTTAATCTCCATAAATAAACTAATGGTTGTAATTATTTGGTTTCGTTCTCTATTTGCATTTTGCAGTACCCCTCGTATCACCTTCAGTTAAATCACCAGAAAAGTCACCAAGCATCCACCCTGTCACGCCAGGCTCTGCGCCACCAAGTTCTCAACAGAGGCAGACACCAGACGGTAAGGCTCCTCTAGCCGCGCCAATAGCGCCGGGTACTATATTACTTGTGCTTTTCGTCTGCATTTATAATTTCTGTTCCATATTAATTATTAAACACCAATTTTCTTTTTTAAAGATACAGTACAAAGTGCACCGCCACCAAGAGAGATGCTTCAAATGCCACCAACAAGCCAACCTATTCTGCCTGAAGTACCGTATAAGAAGGCTCCTTTATTCGCGCCAATAGCTCCAGGTACTATCTGTTTTGTTATCTTCATCTGCTTTTGTAATTTTTATCTAAAATTGATATTGAATTAGTATTCCAATGAGTTTGTTTCACAATACAGTACAAATTGCCCCACCACCAAGGAACATGCTACAAACACCACCAACAAGCCAACCGACTGTCCCTCAAATACCGATAACACCTCCACCAACAAGCCGGCCTATTATGCCTAAGGTACCGGATTATAAGGCTCCTCTACCTGTGCCAGTAGCCCCAGGTACTATCTGTGTTGTTATCTTTATTTACTTTCGTATTTGTTTTTTGAGATTGATATTGATATACCAATGTATTTGTTTTACAATACAGTACAAATTGCACCACCACCAAGGGATATGCTACAAACGCCACCGACAAGCCAACCTACTGTGCCTGAAGTACAAAGCGCACCGCCACCAAGGAGGATGAGACAAGCGCCACCAACAAGCCAACCTATTCTGCCTGAAGTACCAGATAATAAGGCTCCTTTATCTGTGCCAGTTGCAGTTGCTCCAGGTACTATCTGTATTGTTATCTTCATCTACTTTTGAAATTTCTGTTTGTATTTATATCAATATACCAGTGATCTTTCCAAAATAAAGTACATATTGCACTGCTACCAAGAGGCATGCAACATAGGTCACCCACAAGCCAACTTATTGTCCTGAAATACCATCTGATCAGCCTAATCTGATTATTACATATATTATTACTTAAACGGAAACTAGCTTTAAAATTCTCTGTCAAATTTACTAATGTAGTTTTATCTTTAATGTAGTGCCAGCTACTTTACCTCCACATAACTTACCAAGATATTCACCGCCCTTCCACCCAGAGGGGTCCAAAGTACCTCCATCTATATCACCAGGTTAAACAATTTATTTCTATTGAACATTTATACTTACGTATAATATTTTATTAAAACTTATATGGTAATACTTACATTACCACTTCTCATTCTAAATTTTGATAAAATGAATTGTTTGCATAGTTGTTATTCCTATAGCACTAGACCCGTTTAGTTGGACTTTACTTCACTCCTGCCATTTAATATCTCTCATGCAATTTCTGCTGTCACTCCAAGTAACTTGACAAAATGCATACAAGATTACAGATATTATGTAAAATATAAGTTCAAATTGCCAAAATATAGCAAATATTAAAAAGTAGCTTTTCATCGAAAAAACCCAACTTCACATATTCTTTAGCACCTGACTATCAACCCAGACTACCCTCAATTACAACGAATCAATGCAGAATTGTGCACCTTTATAAGTTTATCAGAAATGATATTAATCTAGTCGTTGATTGAATTTAATTTCAAGAAAGGACCTTCTGCCATCTAAAACTTAAATTATTAAGCTTGTAATTTGGGTCATGTATTTTTTTAATCTTTAAATGATAAAAGTCAAAACCAATCAACCATGTATATTCTGTTGCGGAGCCTATATCAGGATTAAAAAAGATATTCATATTGTCTTCCTAACACCTAGCATAACAGCCTATATGTTAAGACATATTATGCCTATCTCATAGTAGTTCATCATGATGATATATTGATTTTTTTCAGAATCTGATATCTCTCCCGTATCCACTACTCCCCCAAGATTTAATTCGAAAAGAAGAGGAATACCTGTTGCTGCCCCGTCACTTGAGACACCAAAGCAATTTTCACCCACCAACCTTTCTCCTGCGGAAAGTAAGGCAGGAGTTGTTATGTTCTTTAAGTGTAGTATGTTTTAGCTATCACCAACTTTATTTGAATGGATGCCACTTACATGCTATTTTCCTGTTGCAGCTCCAAAGATCAACTTCCCAAGGGATGCCCAAATTGCTCCTCCACCTCTTATTGTAACCAAGTCCCATCCACATGTACACTCCCCCACACCTTTACCTGCAACCTCGTCTAATAGACATCGTGCAAGGATGAATATTACTAACCCTGGTCCATCTTCTTATATGGTTCCTCCTCCTGCTTCAGCTGATAGAGGTAGTGTATATATTAGAACTCAGTCAGATATAAATCTATGCCACACCATTTAAAGCTTCTTCTTTTTTGTAATTTTTTATATATACTAAATTCTCACTTTTTCTTTTTACTGTATGGGTCCATCTATCGCCTAACCTCCTCTATTTTTTAAATGGGGTCCAAAAAGTAAGGAAAAGGAGCAATTTTCTCTTGCCTATAATTCACAATTTAATTTCCAAAAGGCTTAAGTTTTGGTATTCAACCTTTAACATAGCTTTAGTTTCGCTTATTTTTGCCTATACCGATCTAATTCCACTTTTCATCATCAGGGAAGCCTGTTTCACCACCTCGAGCATCGCCGTCTAGTCAAACTAGAAGTAAGAAAGTTCTCTTTTCTTACCTCTCTTTTGGGAAAGGGATTACAATTTCCTTGATGCTTATTATCATTGTTTTTAATTTGCAAGTGCCCTTTCTTTCCCCTGAAATTTCTCCTTCTCGGTCTTTACCAAGGATTCCGCACCTGAAACCTATTCAAGCTTTTCCACCTCCACCTCCTAATGCAGGTACTCATCTTAGCCACATTCTCTTACTTCACTAATTACATTTGTTGGTGAGTCGGTGACGTGCTTCTAGATGAATATAATCCTTTACTTGTTATTTGCAGAGTGCAAACCATTATCCTGTGATGAGCCACTTACCAATACTCTTCCTGGATTTCCCTGTGGCTGCATCTTGCCAATGCAAGTTGGGATGCGCCTTGGCGTACCACTGTATACATTTTTCCCTTTGGTTTCAGAGTTTGCTACTGAAATTGCTACTGGAGTATTTTTGAAACAAAGTCAAGTTCGAATAATGGGGGCAAACGCAGCCACTGAGGATCCAGAAAAGACTATTGTTTTGATGGACTTGGTACCTTTTGGAGAGGATTTTGATAACAATACAGCTTATTTGACTTATCAAAGATTCTGGCGCAAACAAGTGCCTATAAGCACTTCATATTTTGGTGATTATGAAGTTTTATATGTGCATTATACAGGTAACAACATGATATTCAGAAACTAAGTTTGTTTTTACACTTATTTTTTTTCTTTTTGTAGCTAAAGGTCTGACATTTATAGGTCTTCCTGATTCTCCACCTTCTGCACCTTCAAGTGATACTGAGCCTCATGACAAAAAAGGGAGGACCGTAAAACCTGTGGGGGTAGATATCAGGAAAGGGCAGCATAAGGAAGGGCTTAAAGGCATTGTTGTTGCAGTTATTGTTTTATCAGCCTTGGTAGCTATGATTCTATTCTGTGCAATTGCTTGGATGATGTTCTTCAGGCATAGAGATCGTGATTTTCAAGTGCAGCATAATCCACCGACTAAGCTACCTTCACTTGCAAAATCCTCAGGTAACACCCATATTTGTTGTTAACAGGTTAAGTGTGTTCTTTCTTATTCCATTAAAAAAAATGCATTGAAATGCCTTTTTTGCAGAACAGTGATTTGATTGGACTGAAATGTTACTAGATTGAACTGTCCAAAAGGCTCCTTTTATAATATATTGCAGAGATCTTACCTCGTTGAAATATAATTTTGTTAGTCATATATATAACTAGATATGGACAATAATAATTATTATTATTATTTTCTGCTTACCCAAGATTATTAAACTGTACAGTTTTCATTTCTGAGAATATATAATTTGCAGGGATTGCTACTTCTATGACCGGTAGTGGGCCCAGTTCCATTTCTCCATCATATAATTCTACAATCGCACCGTATACTGGAACTGCAAAGACTTTTACCTTGAGTGACATGGAACGAGCAACTGATAACTTTGCTACTTTAAGAATACTCGGTGAAGGTGGCTTTGGTCTTGTTTATGGCGGTGTCCTTGAAGATGGGACACAAGTGGCCGTCAAGGTGCTTAAAAGAGATGATCAACAGGGAGATCGTGAATTCTTGGCCGAAGTTGAAATGCTTAGTCGCCTTCATCACAGAAACTTGGTCACGTTGATTGGGATATGTACAGAAGAACATGCTCGCTGCTTAATCTATGAACTAATTCCAAATGGAAGCGTGGAATCTCATTTACATGGTATAGTTCGTAGTTGTAGATTTTAGGTATATAACATTTAATTAAGGCTTATTCTATTTTCAAATAACATCCATATATAATTTTTGAATGGAATTAGGAGTTGACAAGGAAGATGCTCCACTTGACTGGGGTGCCCGTTTGAAGATAGCGCTTGGTGCAGCTCGAGGTCTAGCTTATCTGCATGAAGATTCGAGCCCACGCGTCATACACAGGGACTTCAAGTCCAGCAACATATTGCTAGAACATGATTATACACCAAAAGTGTCTGATTTTGGTTTGGCGCGCTCTGCGTTGGATGAGGAGAACAGACACATCTCAACTCGTGTCATGGGGACTTTTGGGTATGTATTCTTTCTCGTATATATCTCATCATCCTATATTAAAAGACAACCTCAGAAATCCCCCTTGAACCCTCTAACTGCCCAGTCTGACAAACTTCTTATAAAAACATTCATATCTATCAAGCATGGACAAAGATACATATTTTTATTCAAGGTTCTGAACGTTTATTGATAAAGGGTCTGTATATAATTGTCAAATCTATATTGCTTATGAATGAAGAGTACTAGATACTCTTAGAAAGCTTATGCTTATAGTTTTCTTGTTTATCAACATAATATTGTAGAATGTTTTGTGTCAAGAGACACAATAATTAACGTGGTTCAGTCAATGTGACCTATATCCACAAGGCAAGACAAATAATATTATTTCAGTATATCAAATTCCAGTACAATGGAACACCTCACAAATTCTTTAACTCATCTTAAGCCGGCCATGAAAGAGAATACACACACACACTCACACACACTTAGAACATAATAAGGCCCAGACTAGAAAACAAGTCATAATAACAAATGAGGATGGCTACACTTCATTTTTGTGAGGGCCGGTAAAAGCAAATTTGTAAACCACTTACCAAATTTTCTAAGTTGGCTCAAGTATATTAGATAACTTCAAGTTCATATTATTATGATGCTCACTTGTATTATTTTTAGTATATTACTTCAATAGTGACAATGATATTTTTCTAATTTTCTTTGTTGGGTAGTCATATTCTTCTCTGACACTGTAATGTGTTTCAAACCAGCTATGTGGCTCCAGAATATGCAATGACAGGACATCTTCTTGTGAAGAGTGATGTCTACAGTTATGGAGTAGTCTTACTTGAGCTTCTAACAGGAAGAAAACCGGTGGACATGTCTCAGCCTCCTGGTCAAGAGAACCTAGTTACTTGGTCTCGTCCACTCCTCACAAGTGAGGAAGGTTTAGAATTAATAGTAGACAAATCTTTGGGGCCAAATTTTCCTTTCGACAGTATCTCTAAAGTAGCAGCTATTGCATCAATGTGTGTTCAACCAGAGGTTTCACACCGTCCATTTATGGGTGAGGTAGTTCAGGCCTTGAAACTAGTTTCCAGTGAATGTGACTCAACAAAAGACTTAGGATCTAGAAGCTGTAGCCAAGAGGATCTCTCAGTTGATTTTGATGCAAGGTCCAGTACACATTCAGATCATTTGCCTGATCTCTTGCGAATGCAGTCCCCACTTTCTGATTACGAATCTGCAATCACTGTTGAGAGAGGGTTACCCTTGTCGGAAATATTTAGTGCATCAGCAAGAGTGGGGAAAACGGATTCTGAGTCATTTAGGAGGCACTCGAGTTCAGGTCCATTGAGAAGCGAAAGTGTCTTGCCACTCTGGCAGAGGATGAGAAGATTGTCAGGAGGTAGTGTAAGTGAACACGGGACAATGTTCAAACTATGGCGTGGATATCATTAACTGTTTGCGATACACAGATTTTCTTCATTGTCCAGTTTTTTGAAACGTTTGGACTGAACTGGGAAATAAGCATAGATATGGTATAGTTCGTTTACTGAATAAAATTTCTGTATACAATTACAAGGTTCATTCCAGTCCAAACAAAATAAATATGGATGGGTATTGAAGGCTGGGTTAGCTCAGCGTTTATACTACGAGCTAAATTTGATGGAATTCAACTGGTTTTTGCATGATCTGTAAATGTGCTTTCATTCAGATTGAAGCATAAGGGGTTACTTTGTGCTGGTGAAGATGAACTTGATCAAGTGAAAGATGAAAGAATGAAAATAAGCAAAGGCCTCATTACTGAAATGTACATAACACTGAATATTGGGACAGAAGAAGCATCTCTTTCTTTTTATTGGCAGAAGCTGTTATAGGAGTAACGAGTTAATCTAAAATTTTGGTCACTTTGTACTAGTATTCTGCAAGGGTTTTGCAGCACAGTTCAGCAAACACCACTTCAAATATAATTTGGTAATTTTTACATGGGTAGAAACCCATGAGTTACTCATTACTTAAAAGTTAAATTATGTAATTTTAAATTAAAGTAATTTTTTTGCTTAAATATTATTATGAGTTCTTTATTTCTAACTTATGTTTTACTTAAATCCCAAATGTATTACCTAAATTAAGATCAAATGGGCTTCTATATCTATTTATAACCAGCTCAAGGAATATAATCTTTTGGATTATTTTAAATTTGAAGGACATATAATTCTATAAAACTAGATTCCAATCGTGTGTTTTGTTCATCTATGTGAAATTATAGAACTTTCTCTATCTTAGATATTATAATAATAAACCAGAAAAATCATTTAAATACGACAAATAAGTCTACAAAGAAACATAGCTGTAGTATTAAACGAAATTAAATTCTTTTGTAAAATAAAAACAAAGTTAAATTCAGGATTTGTAGGTATGATATTAAAAGTTCTGATATAAATTGTATAAACATTTCTTAATACAAATATTGATTCCATTGAAAGTAATTATTGCGAGGACATAATAAAATTTAAATATGATTCCATTTATTTTTTTCATATGAATTTTTTCCACACGTTTTAAAATGCATTGACCAAATAATTAAAATTATAATAGTTTGTGAATAATAATACTAATTATATATTTTTATTCACAAAAAAAATAAATATTTTAATTAAACGATCAAAATCCTTAAAAACAAATGTTAAAATCCGTCAAAAATTACTAGAAGAAAACAGAGAGAGGGAGCAGGAAGTTATAATGCACCGACGGACCACAAAATAATTCCCATCACCAAGTACAAACAGTCTGAAATGGCAACTCCAGTTGCAAAACCCTAATTCACATCCTGTCTGAAATGGTGAGTAAAAACAAATTTCTAGGGTTTATTTCAATTGATCTGTAATTACTCTCTTATTTTGTTTAATTTTGATCTGATCTGTATGTTATAATTACACAGGCCCAGTCAATGAAACCAATCTCAAGCCCAGTCCCGGTGGGTTGGTACCCGACTCTGGCTGTGTTCATGCTCGCCGTTGGTCTTATTGTCACTGCTTCTTTCTTCATGTAACTACTTTTCCATCCCGATAATTATACTACATTTTTATTATTAATTTCATTTATTATGCTGTGTTTGTGATCTGCATTATTAGAATTTGTATTCACCTGGCTTATCTGTTTAAAGATATAATTGATTATGTTTAAAAATGGTACTGCTTAGGAGTTTGTTTATTATTGCTTTGTCGATTTAAAGAGGTTGTGTTTGTTTGTTCAAAAATAAATAAATATTAATTGTAGGTTTGATTGCGGCTAGTTTTCGTCTTAATGTTGTAGTTATAAAGTGGCCCGAGTCGTATTATATTTTTTGGTAAGTAATTTAGGATGCTAGTGTTAAAGTGGAAGTATAGCAGCTATGAACCATATTTATATCATATACTATCGAGTTTCAGTTTTTCTGATGTTTTGTTATCATCATTCAATATATATGTTGTAGCTACGAAGCATCCTCTTCCAAGAGAAACCGCAGTCTAGCCAAGGAGCTCACTACAGGGGCAGTGGCATCAGTTTTCCTGGTAAGCTCTTTACTTGATTTACAGAAGTTCTACCATTCTTATGTTGAATATTGACTCGGGACTCGTGGTATATTAAAGTGGTGTTTGGTACTATTGTTTTTTGTTTTCAGATTGTGTTTTTCTAAACAAAAACAAATAATTATTTTTTGTATTTTTAAAAATAGGTGTTGTTTGGCCACTGTTTCCCAAGAACAATTTTTAGAAAATAAAAAATACTATTATTTTACTTGATACAACGCAATATATTATGATGCAAAGTAGTTGAATAATCATAATAGTGAATGGGAAGATCAAAGAGTTATACAGAAGATTTTCAGATTTAGAAAGCAAAACATTTTCATAATTCCAGGAACATTTTCATATTTTCTGTTTTTATAAACAACTTTGGGTTTGTTTTCTGAAAAGTGTTTTTACATACACAAGTACAGAACCAAACACCACATCTGTTTTCTAATTTTTAAAAAAGGAAAAATATTTTTTTAGTTGTGAAGCCAAACAGGCACTAAGTTTCAATAACAAGTTTATTGCGATTTGTGCAGGGTTTTGGATCATTATTCTTGCTTCTTGCGTCTGGTGTTTATGTTTAATTTATGCACTTGACAGTGCAGATTTTTATAAAACATGAAGATGACATTTATGAGACGAATAGTTTCGCTTAATCATTATAGCTTCTTTATCTTTCAAGTTTGCAACATTGTTACGATAGCTTCGAGCTCAGGAACTAGTTTCTTTGATTGGGTACAGTTATCGACAAAAATGAAAAATATTATTGAACATTAGTTATTACATCATACATGTATGTGCACTAGGCACCGTGGTGTTCTTATCTGTATCACTATAGAACGAGTTTAATTACATGAGTTAGAGTGTTAAGTATTTACACATTTAACCAAAATAAATGTGTTTACCGTGGATTAAATTTTCATATTGATCAATTCCATTTTTAGCCCTACTTGATATGCTAAGCTCATCAAATTCTTCAAATACGGCTAATCTTTTTTCATAAAATCTTGATCAGAATTGACAAGATGGACAAGTAAAGCATATGATACATCTCCATATGCTTTAATAAACTGTACAACTCTCTTTTGTATCAATAAAACTATACCCTTTACTTTCATGTAATATAATGAATCATGTTCACCCACAGACTTTCAATTCTTGAACACTACAAATCTCTAATCAGCGGTCTTGATAACCTTTATATAGTTTATACTTGAGCACTACAAATCTCTAATACACGGTCTTAATAACCTTTATATAGTTTATCGTTGAGTAACTAAACAACAGAATGTTTGCTCTGTATAATGATAATTGCATGTTCAATGCAAAAATATACGTCACAAATTGAGAAAATAAATGTCCAAATTAGATTTCCAAGCAAGGAACTAAGTTTCAAAATTTGGAAATGTATAAATTGATTCCAACATTCCTAATTTTCATTCAGTCACTTGTGGAAAAAACTTTTGATATGTATTTGTTTGGTTGATAATAAAAAATCATTTCCTATGAAAGTTATATTTGGTTGATAAAAATATCATTTTCTATGAAAATTATATTTACTATAAAAGTTGAAATTAATAAAAGTTGAAAAATATGTTTAGTTGATAGCATGTGAGAATTAACTTCTTAAAGGAAGTTGAAAGTTATTAACGGAGAGTTATATAAGCAACTTCCTATGTATTGAAACTTCCCTAGAATTTGTATTTCCTTTTGTTAACCAAACAAGCTTTTTAAAATTTAATTTCTAGGTATTTGAAGGTAATCAAACAACCTCTTGAGTTGAATTTTTATGTAAACGAACAAAACAAGAACTGTTACGTTGATTCTACGGTTTTTAGTTTCTTTTATCTACTTGCCCTTTATTCCTTCCTAGAATTCAATTTTCGCTTCTTCATCGCCATTTTCAAATATAAATTTCGATCATTTTCATAGGTTGTCTTATCGCATTTCTAAATGTAGTTAAAATAGTATAAAATAACGACTAGCTAAAATTTGCTGAACTTATAAGTAATTGTACTTTAATGAAATTAATTATAATGATTAGTTATATTTAAAAAAAATCTTAATTTATGATAAAATTAAATGAGATAAAGATGAAAACATACTTTTTCTAAAAAAAAATTTGAAGAGATTTTACCGAGAAATGATTCAAATGTATTTAGAGAATGAGTAAAATTCAACAAATATAGAAGACAAATGTCAGATATTCGATAACTTACACTGCTTTATGTCATCTAGACTGATATGGTTAACAAAAATTTGATTTCACCTTTTTTTTATAAATTTTAATACTACACTAAATCACACATTTTTTATTTGAGAATACTAGATTTCTCAAAACTTTCTCTAAAACATTTCTCAAAAAATAAGTTGTCACATTATTGTTTATTCACTAATATATGAAATGGACCCCTCCTCTCATGCATATAAACACAGCTAATAACTCACTAAAAGCCATCAGTACTTATAAAGATGTTATAATTTAGTCATGGATAATCCAACAAACCACAAGTATGAATATACCTTAATAAACAACAAAGATATTCATTGCAGGAAAAATAGGCACATAGGCACTAGCAGTAAATGCAAAAAATAGTTTACAAGTAGCTTGTAAACATGAAACAAAAAATAGACAAAACAGCAGCAACGTACAAGGCTCCAATCTCACTTTCTTCATAGCAATTGGTCATTCATGCTATCCTGCAAAAGAAAAGATGGATTTCATGTAAAAGCTTCCATATTACTGAAACAAGAGATGCGTGAGTAGAACACCAATATGATCGAGTAAGTGGTTACAAAACTTATCTACAATAATATCACTTTTTTCAGGCATTACAAAAGTAAATTATGCCTACGAGGGGATGAGTTGTACAGTTGGAAGTTGGAATCGAAATGGGAGGTGTCACATCCTTAAACTCCACTGGAATATTGGATGGTTCAGTCTACTTGTGATGGTGCAAAAGCATCTAAAACGAATATGAATGGGGTAATCGATCACTTCAAAATTAAAGAGACCGGCTTATTATCATCTATCTATCTAATTAACCATGTACGCTTATATTGCCAAAGGTATCAATATAGAATAATACAACATGTGTGCAATAGAACCATTATTCCACCTTAAACTGTTCTATTCTTGCAATTACTTGCTGGTTTTTTCTAATAAGCCGTATATAATGTGGTAATGCTCGCTCTCTTTCTTCGATCCACCTCTTTCGAGTTGAAGTTCTCTTCAAAATCTTTGAACGATCGCCTATTTTAAACTCTTTGGGAAGGGGTTTTCAGATACCAATTCGAAACAATCCATAAAACAAACCCTAAAACTCATATATATAGCTCAGGGATCGGCAAGAACCAGGCAAGAGAGCAGGAGACCTGTAATCTAGGCTCATCATATTTCACTCATTAATTATTTTTAATTATATTCTTTTCATATTTAGAATGGATGAACAGTTCAAGAATATAAAATCCATTCGTTCACACGTATTAACAAAGTATTTAATTACGGGTTGTTTCTATATATATTACCTCTAATAAATGTATTGAATAATGAAATAAATTTGAAAATGAATTGTAGAGTCAAATATGGTAAATAGGAACAGGGGTAATCTTGAAAAAATATGTAAAAAATATATATTAAAATAAGATATGTACAAATATTTAGGAATAACTTTTTTTTAATAATAAGTAAAGGGGAAGAGGGAGTATATGTATTAGTGATATTTATATATACACGAAGATTTTGAATATTGTATATCATTTTAAAATGTTTCTAAAAATAAATTTCAATTATATTTAACTAAATCTTTCCTAATTTTTTATATTTTTGGTAAGTGAATAAAATCTGCATAATTATAATTTATTTTGCAGAACACTTAAAGTTCATCAATTATAATATAAACATATTGAATATTTTTGTACCAATCTTTATAATTAAAATACTAAACTTATATATTATAATAAACATTTCCATGTTAATATATTGAATAATATATTATAATAATAAATGAATATGAGACTCTCAGTATTGTTATATTTTTTTATATTATAATATTGATGAACAACTTAACAAATCTCAAATAAAAAAATATTAAATGAACAATTAGTAATATTATCAAATATTAAATTATAATATTAAACGATCATGTAAAATGTATATAATTAGAATAATGGAGATAATATGAGAGTAAATTCTTAAATATTATTAATTATTTAATCAATGCATTTAGGTTAGATTCTTCATGATCATCATGATATGTACCTACGTTTAGGGATGGTAATCGGATCGGATTTGGAAAAATCCAAATCTAAATTCGAAAATTTTATCCAGACCTGAACCCGAAAAAAACCCAAACCCGATTCCACGGATTTCGAATCAGATTCGGATTTACCCGAAATCCGAACTTCAAACCTGAAAATCCAAAAATTCAAACCCGAAATTCAAACCTGGAAATTCGAAAACCCGAACCCGAAATTGAAATCCGAAAATTAAGTAAAAAATATTTTTTTACTAAATAATGTATAATATATATATATATATATAATATTACATAAATTTATATTATATATATATATTATTCGGGTTTTTTCGGATTTTGGGTTCAGATCGGATTTGGATCGAATTTAGGATCGGTATACATCAAATCCAAATTCAAAAATTTTAGGGTTTAAAAATTAAATCCAAATCCAAAATTTTGGATTACGGATCGGGTAATTTCGGATTACGGATCGGGTATCCGTTAGATCGGATTTTTTTATCATTCCTACCCAAGTTTGCACTTCTAAATTATATAATCAGCAACCCTGTAACAAACAGCACAACACTTTTATATTAGAATTAAATTTTGATAAATAAATACGTTCGGAATCGAAAAATTATATCCAATATTCTACGGTAGATACATGTACACATACATACTATAAAGCTTCAAAGTAAAATATGTACTACCCGTTTCTGAGTAGGGTCGGAGACAAGTAGGGCGATAAACATATCAAATGATTATTCAATTCCCAGTTGTATATCGATATCAACTATGTTAATGAAGAGTTGCCGGTGATTTCGATGTCGACCCATAAATATGTTCCCTCCTCTACGGCCCGAGCGCTACAAATACCAGGCTAACGAACCACGGCTCTTTGAAGAAACTTCCCTACGGCACAGCCCTTTTTCAGCATTTATAAAGATGATATAATCTTCAATTCATCATTACATTTAAAATCTATCAATTAAATAAAAACAATTATTATTTAAAAATTAAAAACAATTTTTGGATCCTTTTATTTTCATGTTTTCTTCAATTAATTAATAGCTCACTTAAACGTGCCACTTATTCAGGATTAAATTAGAAACCGATGAGGAGATTGGAGATTTTGGTCATGGGTAATCAAACAAACCACAACCATGGATGATGGATGTCTGTTATTAAACAACAAATATATCCATAGCAGGAAATAGAGTATTAGAAAACTTTAGAAACAGGCACATTGGCACTAGCAGTAAATGACACAATCAGGTTCCTCCTGTCGTCCTCTTAAAACACGAAATATTATAAGATAATAGTACAAAACAGCAGCAACAAGGCTCCTAATCTCACTTCCTTCACTTGCCATGTCTTCCTTAGCTTTTAGTCATGCATGCTGTCCTGCAAAAGAATAGGGGGGTTTCATTTAAAAGCTTCCATATCATTTAAACTAGAACACCAATTAAATGGTTACAAAACTTGTCTAAAATAATATAACTTTTTCGGGCATTACAAAAGTAAATTGCTTACCAATTACGATGCTAGGAAGAAATGTAAAATACAAAACATGAAGGATTCTTCGGATTTTTCTTTCTCTATTAATAATGGTGAATAGAGCAGATAAAAGATGGTGCAGACCTTGATTTCATTCTGATAGGAATACTAAGCAGACCATATTTTAATAAAACAAATTAAATACAAAAACAAGAGAATATGTAATAAAGAACAATCAGCCTTTTAACGTTCTCGTCATGCGCCAACTTCAACATATAATAATGAAGAACAACGCTAAGCTGCTAATATTTTTTTTTCAATCCAAACACCAACTCTATTTCATTTATCTAGATTGTTATTTTGAGGTACAATACAGCATTTCATACCACCTCAAGGTAAACTTTCTCTGAACCATAAGAGCTGATTAGCACTGATGGGCTCACTGCCTCATAACCTCATAGGCATGACATATGACAACAAAATGAAACATCATGATAAAATTCACATCAATATCAATAAAAGAGAATAAATGGCAATTTAAGAGCTGTGAAATTGTCAGTGACAAAGCCTCATTTTTGGGGTTCCTACAGAAGTTAGAATCTAAAGTCAGTCAAAAAAAATTTGGACTGAAAAGTTGAAAATGTGGCAATATGCAGGGGCGGAGCCACCATTGGGCGAGGGTACGCTGCCGCCCACCCTGACTTTTACAGAGTGTTTATATTAATATGCATCTCTAACTTTACTTGCTTGCTTTATCTGCTTGTGGTACATTTTTGATATTCTATGAATATGTGCATCTTTCTCATCACATTGTAGTAGTAAAATAAAATAATAATTAATTAATTTTTACTATTTATATTTTTTTTTATCATATTGCTATCATATCATAACATTAAAAAAAAAATGATTAGTTATTTATAATTTTTTTAGATTTTCAAATTGTACTTGTTTTATAATTTCTTGACAAATAATATTAACCACACAAATTATACATTATCATTATTAAACCTTGAATAAAATGATACCAACCGCTGATTCAATTTCATAAATTTAATATATATAAATATATTTTTGAAACTAATTAATATATAACATAATATTAGACTTATTTGTTATAATTAAAAATTAAAATCAACCTACATATAGTGGTCGTTTGGGGTTTTTTAAACTTAAAATAAGTTACATATTTCATATTTTTTTACATATTTTCATATAATTTTTAAGATAAATATTTATTTTAAAATTTTAAAACCAAATATTATTTTTAAAATAAAAAATAAGTTATTTATTTTCAGAAAAAATACATACATACCAAAATTTTCTGAAAATAAACACTTATTTTCAGGAAATAAGTGGAAACAAATGGGGTCATAATTTTGTATCACCAAAAAAATTAATATTTAACAGTGTTATTTGGCCCTCCCTCACTTCATGTGCTAGCTCCGCCACTGGCAATATGTATCCGAGTATCTAACTGGGAAAGTGATGTGCCTTCAATATGCATTATATACACATTTTATGTATGGCATTTTACCTTCCTTCCTCCATTGACCCCGTCTGAAGAAATGAACTTGACAGGAAAGAAATGAGACTCCCCTAGCGGGGCGAGAAAAACACATGAATGGATGATTGTCGGGATTCTAAAAATCATTTACCAATTAACCCAATGTAACTGTACTCTATTAAATTATCTGTAAGAATTCTCTATTTCCATAAACGACTTAGCCTAAACTAATCAACTCCCTTAATATAAATATCATACTCAACACTCAATATCTCCGAATCACTCTCCTTCAAAACATCAACCAACTAATTATCTTCAAATACATCCCACCCATCACAACCCACTTCATCTAAACACCCAAACCCACACTAAAAAGGTAATCATAGTATCCTGATCACAACCAAAGTATAATTTGATGTTTTATGTCAAAACTGTGAACAACCCACTACTTGAGAATCCCATTTTATGTAGGCACAAAACAATCATTAATTGTGTTAGGACTAGATATGTGTACTACTAATTTAATTAGCTCCGCAGATGGGATAAGTCGGATAGTGATTAACACGCAGAGTAAAGAGAAAGAACTTAAAACAAAGACCTATCATCCTATCTAATTAAGCAAGTTTTCAAGGCATACAATGTGTGAAGAGAAATAAATATAGGATTACCAAAATAGAATAATGGAACAAAAAAATAAAAATATAACTAGTAGAATTTGCAAGGTATAAAAAAATGGATATAAATTCAGCTGTGCATTCTTGTCTGTTCTTTCAAACCCTTCAAGTGAAACAAGTGTCTCATTGAATTTGAGGGTTGCATGAACTTTGTTGAATTCTTCGAGTCCAATATATTTGGTCTCTCTCTTCTTGTAGTCATACAAGATGTTACACGAAAAAAAGATATCTTTATCATAAAGCCACTTCTGTCCATAGAACTTCCCCGCACCCAAATAAGACGTAAGATATAACTTCGTCTCTGAATTATCATCCTCAATACTGAACTTCTTAGTCCAAGATACCTGTTCTCCGCTGGAAATATTATCTAGCGTACAAAGATGAATTCCTCCTGATTCCAATTCAAAGACCACAGCAACAGAACCTTCAAAATCTAACACCTCGGACCACCTTCCTTTAATACTGCTCGGGAATTTAACTATTTCAATAACCTCATTATGCAAATCAAACGAGAGAAGCTCTTCTAAATAATCGAAATAAAGAACACCGTTCACAACAATATTAGTTTCCGTGAACGTCAAGTATCTATTCTTTTCACGCATAACAGAAGGCTGTGTGAAACAATCTGCCAAAAACACAATTATATATACGGAGTGATTGTGTGTGCAAACAACAGATTAGTGTATGACAATAAACGAAACTGTTAAGAGAAGAGAAGAGAACGGTGGATGTCTCGAGTCCAGTGCGGAACTGTCTCCTTAAAGCTATTTTGCCTCTCACCGTATGTTTGAGTCGATAGCCTCCCAGGATAAAACGAGAACACGATGATGTCACGAAGAACATCACCTTCAGCGAGCTTGAACAGAGCAAGAAAACTATCACCAGGAAGAGGACGACGTATGTTTAGGGTTTAGGTCAGAGGACTGGCTTATTACGATGATAACCTAAGACCGAATAAGATGAATATATAGACTGAGGAAAAACTTGTGCGCTACACAATTTCCTTAATTACCACGCGTTTACCTAATTAATCACGCGTTAAATAATAAAGGCAATCGGTTGTCAAAATTAAATTCGTAATCAATTTCGAACTGTCATATTGAGCAGTGGAAACTCGAGAGTTTACTGTCAAGCCGCAACTAGTCCGGATTTATTCTCCTCAAATTTTGCTGCATTCGTGGCCGCAGGTCGCCCACGCGGAAAGCCCGAAGGCTTGCGAAGCCACGAATTTGCCCTCGAAATCCCATGATTTGCACCCCCCTGCGCGCACGTGGATGGTGAAGCAATACCATACTAACACTTCTTAAACACTACATAAGTGTTCTACTATATAAAGTCATGGAAAACACTTTTCCAATTCAATGTGGGATTCAAGTTCTCATTTCTAGATTTTCACTTTCAAGGTACCAACTTTGGATAATCATATCTCATCCATTCCTTGGTCATTTTGAATACTTAAATATGCGTTGGAAAGCTCACTCGAAGACGAACGTATTCCAATCATAACTTGTTGCGCGCACGCACCCAAGAAGCATTCAAACTTATGCTCAAAATGACTTGACAATGTGGGGCTTCAACCCACATTTTCCAAAAGGCTGAAACTCTGTCCAAGAATCAGATTTAGTAGAATACACCAGGACTAATGGTACAAGCTTCATAACGACCTTATAGTCATCAGAGACGGAATCATAATAGAACACTGGAAACCTTTGAAGAAATCTAGGCATAAACTTAGGGGGAGCAGGAAGTTTCTTAAACATCCTAATAGACGGATTCCACAGGTACAAAACATCAGATAGCGCAACAAATAAACAGATAATGCCATTACAACAATTAACAACTTTAGCAGGCCACAAAAGAGTTGGCAAATCAACACGACAAAAATGTACCGGAGATTTGGACAAATCCCAGGCGTTGGTATCGTCAAGCGCCTTGTTAAAAAGTTGTTGGTATGTGAAGATAGCTTGCTTATAATCATCCTGACGACACTTTGAAGTGAACATAGTAAGAGGTTGTAGCTGGAGAGAGGGTGGTTTAAGAATAGTGAGGAGTGTGGGAGTGGGGGAAGACACGATTGCACGATGGAGATGAGATTTGATGAAGCTAGGGCTTGAGATGATAGAGAGCCATAGCTTGCACACTGTCTTGTATTGAACCAGCTCTTTCACTGAAACAACACAGACTAGTATTTTCATAATCAGCTCTTCAGCAAAATAACATGCCATTGCTGATTTTTTCGCCGCCATGACTCGATTTTAGCGCTCTTTGATCTTACAAGTTTGGTTGATTGGTTGGTTGGCTCCGGTGAAATGTTGGGTTATTGCTGCCGCTGTTTTCACTCTCACCACCTCAATTCTCAAATATTACTCTTATACGAACCACTAAACACTCTAGTTGAACCATCAATAACAATTAAACTACTAACCATGATTAAATTTGTGTTATTGTATTCAAATTTGGATGTTGTCAGATTATGTTGAGATTTAAAAAAATTAAGAATAGTTCGGGATAGTATATTCACAATATAGTCAAATACTATAAAAAATCTATCTATTATATAATATCACACACTTTTGTGCGATCATTTTATTCAAACCGAATATATAATCATATTTTTATATTAAATCTCTAATTTACAATTTTAACCTCTAAGCATTACATGTATAATATCATATTTTTTTAGTCTTATTTAATGATATTCAAATATACATACACCTCTCCACCGGTCTAACCTTTATCATTCTCTAATTAATTTAATTCTATACAAGTCTCTACTCATTCACCTTTTCTCATTCTCTAATTAATTCTCTTTATTAAATAATCTAATGATAGAATTAACAAAAAAATTATATAATTCCTTTACAAAGAACCTGAGACAACTACTTTAAGAAAAATGTTAGAGACTCCAAAAATTATCCTAAAATTTGTGAGTTGTCATCTGTGTAATTAGTAACGTTCCTATAATAATATGAAACTCCGTTATACATACGCGTCTACGAATTAAAACAAATCATATGTCATCGCACATGAGAAAAAAATTGGATAATTTTTGGATACATAACCCCTACTTTAATTTGAAGAGTACATCCACAAATTATCTTAAAAGATTAGGGGGGGGGTTGGCTTAGCTTATAAGTCATAAGTAACTTTTTTTTAAAAAGTATTTTCATATTTTTTTAAAAAAATTAATATTCATTTTAGAAATTTAAGACAAAATATTATTTCCAAATTTGAAAATAAGTTACTTATTTTCAGAAAAAATACATATATATCAACTTTTTCAGCTTATAAGCAGCTTATAATGTAAGCCAAACGGGGCCTAGGTATCTCAGAGGATAAGTTAACAAAACTAGATATAATTCTTTTACAATAAACTTGACACATGTATTTTAACTCGAGGAGTCCACACAGGCAAAAAAGATAAAAGTTTACTAATAGCATAGATTTTTTTAAAATTACTATGACAACTGAATATATATTTTTAAATCATAAACTATACTTTATAAATCCTAAAAAACGATACAGTTAAATAAAATATAAAATACTACTCAATTTTCAAAAATTGTATGCGCTTTGCACACGTATAAAAACTAGTTGTTTTCTAAATCCAAAACTAATATAACTCTTCAAAATACAATTTTTTTGTATTATAATATTTTACATCATCTCGAACAAAACTATATTTCGTATTTTTTAGAAAACAGTTGGCAAACAACTTTATTTCTAAAAACTAAAAGAAAATTTTTTGTTTCTGAAAATATAAAAAAATTGATGTTAATTATTACAAAAATGTCATTAAATATTTATATTAGAAATTTTTATAACCTCATGTAATTCTTGAGTCAACCTTATGTCTTTTTCTCATTATTAATGGATGACACAAGTATATATATAAATATATTATTTTTTTCTTTTGTATTTAATAAAATATTATAGAACAATATATGATTTTCCTTTTGTATTTAATAGAAAATTATAAAACAATACATGTCTAGAGCACGGGGCTCAGTAAGATTTAGATTTGGATTTGATATTATTTTATTTGATATAAACCAATCATGAATATTAAAATATGAAGTTAGATTAAGAAATTGTATTTAATCTAAATTCTGTGAGATTTTGTTTTGGATTTTAGAAATGTAGGTGTATTTAGTTTAGATTTTCAAAAAAATCATCAAAATTCTGGTGATATTATTTCAGCATATTCATTAAAATCATGTTGTATTCGATTCAAATATTAAAATCATGTTGTAGTGCTAGGTATTAAAAATCATGTTGTATTCAATTCAAATTAAGATATTATTTTAAAATATTCATTAAAATTTGATAGTATTCAAAATTCAGATAGATTTTTTTAGGTTCTATAAAATGGTGGATTTTATAGCATTTTTTATTGGGAAATGCTAGGAATCCAAGATTTTTATCAAAATTTGTCCTTGATGTGTCACATGTGTAATTGATAATTTTTTAATAAAAATATAAGATATCGCGTGCACGAATCAGAATATGTCACATCAATTGATAAAAAAATTGGAGTAGTAATATTTTTGACATACCTGGCACTACTTTTTTTATCATTCTTGAAATTCATCTAAACTCCATACTATTTTGAAAGATTCTATGTAAATCTATGAGACGTTATGTCGACTACGTGAGAATTTATCTATAACTAAAAGTCGTTACAGTATTTTCAAATCTATAAATTATTATTAATACATTATATTAAAATCTAAATTGAAAATACCTATATATTTAAAACAGTGTCGTATTTTTTTGTTCTTTTTTTTTACAAAAATGATGAACATTTCATTAATACATAATTCACAATACATATCCCAAATAATTAGGATTTGTGAGTAGTGGTGAGCCAATGTATCGTCACCGCCGACAACTTACGCCATTGAAATTTAAAATAAAATAAAATTTAGTATATTAAATTTTTTAAAATATATCTTTCTAGTAGTAAATTTTATTTTTATCACACTTAAAAAATAAATTTGTAGTATTATATTTTAATTTTGACCATATTAATTTGTTTTTGTGGTAATTTTTGACATTAAAATTTTTTGACCCGAGTGACTTGAATTCCTAGCTACGCGTGAGGGATTCTTTTATCCATAAAAATTTATCATTTAACCGAAAAATATGCTTAGCTAATATCGTGAACCGTGATACAAATTACAACTATCATAATAAAGACATTTCTCCAAATTTTTAGACAATAATACCATCATATCAAAAAATACGACACTTTTAAAAATATGTTGCTTAAACGCAATAATTGTATACTAAAATTATGCTTCCATTCGTCTTACATTTACAAGTAACTTTCTGTCCAGATAAAATTGAAGGATAATTAAAAAAATCGGTAAATACAAATAATTCGATGAAAGTAATAGAAATATAAACTATATATAGTATAGAATCATAGCACAAAACTCTCAATTTATAATAAAAATTTTAGGTATAATTATACTATACAATAACAATAGAACAATTATATGAACAATTAACAATGACAGATAGATTAAACAAATTAATAAAATAAAGCACGAAGGTCGAAACAAAGTATATAATCAGAGACTATAATTAAACGAGAAAAGAAGAAGTAATTAAATATCACTATCGCTTTGACAAATAACAGAATATTGAACACGGCTGAATCACCAGACTCTTCGAGAAGACTTGACTGTTTTTGAAGAGATTATTGACTCACTTACGTTGTGATATGTTGCAATATCACTTCTAGGATAAAACAACACAGATCAATCCGTTCACAGAAACGGCAAGGATCAACAGCGGCTAATATCTCAGTTCGCCCAAAAAATCTATGCAATTTATTATGTGCGAGGTAGGAGAATGAGGCACACCTCAATTTGTTCGACAACCTATGCAAATTTTATGTATGCAAGGTACAAGTAAGATGCACATCTCAACTAGATGTCTTGAGTTCCTCTTCTCATATTCTACTAGATGTGGGATATTGAGTTTTACAAAGAAATGAATTTTATTTGTTACTTATATTATTCAGATTAAGTAATATTAATATTGTAATATATATTTAGAGTCTAATTATTGAAATAATCATTGCTCAATATATTTAATGTTAATATTAAATAATAAATAAATCAAATAAACCTGTACTTAAATAGCTCATTGTCACATAAGCATTCCATTTATAATATTAGTTGTAAACAACACTAACTCAAGATGATATATAAACTCATTATCTTTACTTTATAATATCAACGTGAGACAAATCCCACATGACACATTTCAAACTAGTAACTTCAACTCAATTTATTTATGGATTCTATTAAAAAAAATGTCTTGAATCCAAATATAAAAGTTTATATACTCATAGTAAGGAATAACCTCCATCAGTTAATTTCCGAAAATTATATCAAGAACATATATAAAATATGTTTTAAATATTTTATTTTTTAACAAAAAAACCATATAATATAACACAAAATCGTCATAAATATAATAAAAAATGGTAATATCTCATATAGATATAGAAAAGTGATCTCTTATAACAATAAAATTATTCAAAATTTCATATATGGAGGATATGAAAACAGATTTAAAGGATATAAAATAGAGGTGAAAGATATCAAAACAAATGGAAGATTTAAAGGGGTAAATTCTTTTAGAAAATATAAATAAGAACGGTTTTGATCAAATAATATACTTCTCGCACAGTTAATTACGATTTAAACTAAAATAAAGAAAGTGTGTAATATTATTAATTGATTTAAAACCAATTAATAATATTTTGAAATGTATAGACATTAAAATCTGTCGGGAACTCGATTTCTCCAGGAAGCTGGATGGCGAATAATTCAGCAGGAAGCGCACATGATTTCCCTGAAGAAATAGTTACTGAAATACTTATAGGAGTTGCTGCTAAAGATTTGGTCCGATTCAAAACAGTGTGCAAGCCATGGCTCTATATTATCTCAAGCCCTAGTTTCACCATTTCTTATCTCCACCGTTCCATCACCTCTCCTCACTGTTCTCAATCCACCTCCACTCCAACATGAGCTCGCTTTCGCTGCCACTATTACTCATTTGCTTTCCATTTTGGCTACTGCAACTCCCCCTACTCAACTTAGACGCCAACTGTTTGTTAATAAGGCGCTTAACGATGCCAACGGCCAGGATTTGTCTCAATCTCTGCTAGGTTTTCATCGTGTTGTTGTGCCTTGTCGACTTGTTGGTACGTGTAATGGGATTGTTTGTTTATCTGATTTGAATTCTGATGCTGTTTATTTGTGGAATCCCTCGATTAGGGAGTTTAAGAAACTTCCTGATTCTTCGTTGTTTATAGTTTATTGGTTTCCGAGGAATTTTGTGTTTGGTTATGATGTTATTTCTGGTGATTACAAGGTCACTATGTCGTATACTGATTTACCGATTGTGCAGTTGTATTCAACTAATGCTGATTCTTGGTCAGAAATTTGTTATGATGTTGATATAAATTGGGGGAAATACGCGGGAACTAATGTTGTTGTGGACGGTGTTCTTTATTTCGATACTTGGAATGAGCTTGTATCGTTTGATTTGCATAATGAGGTTTTTGGACTAGTTCCGTTTCCTAGTGCTGCTCAAGGGAAGGGGTCTGGGGTCTGATGTATTGGATTTTGAAGGTTCTGTTGCTGTGGTGTTTCAATCAGATTCAGGAATTGATCTATGGACATTGGATGATGTTTGCAGTGGTGAAGTTTCTTGGACTAAAAAGTTTAGGACTCAGCTGAATGAAGAGGGGGGATATGGCTAAAGTCGTATTTGGGTGCAGGACAGTTCTATGGAGATAAGTCAGTCCATGGTGAAGAAATCTTCTATTGTGGACTAGGAGAAGAGCACAAAGTTCTTGCAGCTCTCAAATACAGTGAGACATTTGTTTCACTAGATGACTTTGAAAGAACACCCAGCTAAATTAGTATAACGAAAGAATCCGTCTAGAGGGTAACTTACTATAAGTCTATAATGTTTATTTCCATTGTTGTATGTATACCTTATGAATTCTACTAGTTAACATATTATTATTAATATGTTATCATATTATTACTGCACAACACACATGTTCCATTTGTCTATATCGCTACCTGTATCAGTCGTATATTTATTTCTTTTTACTGATTATATGACTTGTATACTTGTTTCATTTGATGTGTCATGATAGTAGGTCTCTGTTTGAAGTGGTTTTTCTTTACGATCATGTGCTTACGTTTATCACTCTTGCAGTCTTGTTGCATTTTGTGTGATCCTTTTAGGCACAATGCATTGAGTCACATTTCATTCAACTTTATTAAGTTACTTATACGATTTTGGCAAGAGATGTTGAGAGGCAGGTCATCAGAGTTGCCAACTCCCCTTACAACCCCAGACACTCAGGGATTATTAGCTCTTTACAATTATTAATTATAAAACACTATGTAGCTATAAATCTCAATATAGTTTATTATCATATTCTTTTGATCATCAAATGAATCATACAGAATTATAGATCCATCTTGGGAACAAATAAGATGGCCATTGACACCCACATGAAAGTGCTTGACTGCGAGGCATTCTTCCATTCAGTTGTCAAACTCATTATAGACACTAATGTCTATCTCATTAATGAGATAGATAGGGATAACAAGCCAGAATGATTCTTTACCTAATCCTCCACATGAAAGTGCTTGACTGCGAGGCGTTCTTCCATTCAGTTGTCAAATTCATTATAGACACTAATGTCTATCTTATTAATGAGGTAGATAGGATAGCTAACAATCCAAAATGCTTCTTTGCCTAATCCTTCTTTCTTCCAAGTACTCTGACTTACCCTCCTGGAGGAAGAGAGTAATCTTAGTCCCGCTGCCGCTCGAGCACAACTCAAATATACTGGTAAGCTCATCAGGAATAGATAATTTACCAACCTGTTTCTCCTGGAAGAACTCGAATATCCTTCACTGGTACATGTCTCCACCAGAGTGTATGTGTTGTCTTTCTTCTTCGTGGAGGTTCATATCCAACATGTATAGCGGACCTTCTTTACCACAGTTGAGAATTTTGATATTCTGACCAAGTGTTCATTTCTTGAGAACTAAAGCTTTTCTCTGCCATTGCCTTTCGCTTCGTCCACAATCAATTCGTTCTTGTGATTGCATGGATCACTTTTTGGAGATAAGATTTGTCAAACACAACAAACAGCTTATAAGTTGATTAAAGTAATCGAGTTAGATACTTTTGCACCATTATTAGTAGAATGAACCATCCAGTGGAGCTGAGGGTTGTGACAACTATCATGTCGACTGCAACAGTTCCAGCTATAAAACTGATCCCCTGTTTAGTAGCCTCCAGAAGAGACTTCCCACTAGGCCTAACTTCTCTCTCCTCTATAACCTCAGGTCTCCTTCAAATTAAATATTTTTCAATCGCATCTGCCGAACATAAATTATTAGTACCATAATCTGGTCCTAACACATTTAAGGATTTGTTTGATTCCTAGACAAAGTGAGATTCTCAAGTGGATTGTGTATCATTCAGACATAAAACATTGAAGTATATAATAGTTGTGCGTCAACATCAAACTATGATCTACTTGAGATCATTTTACCACTTCAGTGTCAGCTTTGATAATTAACCCCAAATCAAAAGTAAACTAAAAAAAGTGTAAGATTCAGCGAGTCCTTAATTCTAACTTAGTGAAGACACTTTACGTACTTGTTAAACCCAGAAAAAGAGGCTTTCTCACTGATATATTTCAGAGCTCTTAGACTGCAATATACTCTCTTGTATAGATATGAATGTGAACTTTATCTTGATGTTTTATTTTGTTGCAGTAATGTCATATATTATGCCTATAAGCCTATCATTCTCTCAGCTCCAATGAATCAGACCATATAACCATGAGTGATCTGAATTGCTGTTTTGTACACCTATAAGCCTATCAGAACGAATTCGAGGTTGGCACAATTTTTATTCTGCTTTATCTAGCATTGTCAATAGAGAAAGGAAAATCAGGAGAATCATTCATGCGTATTATGTTTCGTTTTTAAATATTAATGACTTTTGGAAGTTCTGCAGGCAGGTACATTTCATATTGGTCCAAATGTTATATGATTTTTCAATGTATAACTATTGAGTCGATGATTTACTTTGACTGTTTGCAATTGAATAAAAGGATTTAAGTTGGGGTTTAAAGGGTAAACAATAATTTAATGTTTGAATTCAGTTGCTATATTATTATGGGTAAGACTTGAAGCCGCTTGGCACAAATTAGTGTTCTAGTAATATATTTTTAGCTTCAATGAAGGAAGCTTTTACCTGATATCCATATAATTTTTTGCAGGATACCATGCATGACCAAAGGCTAAGGAATACATGATAAGTCAAGTGTGATTCGGCGCAGAGTTACTGCAGTCTTTGATAATCTTTTGCTTTATTTTTGTGATGAAGAACCTGATTCTGACATTTACTACAAGTGCCTATATGGCTGGATGTATGTTTTAAGTATTGATATTTGACAGTTTACTACTACCATCTCCCGCAATGGATGGAATATTCGCTTATTAACATTTATTAATGATTGTGGTTTGTTTAATTATCCATGAGTAACGCTCCTTCTGAATTGTATGATGAATTGGATGTTTTATTAACAAGTTGACTGCTGCATGGTTGTATCCCAAAAACTACTGTTGCAATTCCTAAGCAAACTCAATGTTGCCATTTTGGTATGAAGTTTTTGTTTTGGAATAAGTTACTTGTACTCTCTGTGTATACGGTTTGAGGCTCAGGTGTCGTTTGTATGCACAAATTATATTTGAATAGGTAAATGTAAGAGGGATTATTAGTAATAACAGTTGGGCTTTGCTTTACCAATCATCTTTTAAACTTGGCAAGTTAAGTTTGAGTAAAGAGTGACTAAAGACGTGAGACTTTGGTATGGAATTCAGGATGGACCATTGTGGTCTATACCTTCTAACTTATGTGCATACAGTATTAAGTCCCCGTTTGGATAACTTAAATTTAAAATAAATAATTTATTTTAATTTTTTTTAGATAAATATTTATTTTAAAATTTTAAAATCAAATACGATTTTCAAAATTGAAAATAAGTTACTTATTTTTAGAAAAAGTACATACATACTAACTTTTTCTGGAAATAAGCACTTATTTCCTGGAAATAAGTTCAGCCAAACGAGGCCTAAATCTTAACTATATGTTTGACTTGTGTTTAAAAAATTATTTATAGTTGAACTGCAAAACATTTAAATTTTATTTTAAAATTTTTTTTTAAAAAATAATTGATGGAGATACCTTTTATATATACCTAAATATGTATAACATAATCTTTTATTATTTGTTTGGATGATATTTTTCTCGTTATCTTTTATTACCTTGTTTATATGATTTTTTTTCTCATATATAAAATTTCATTTATGAAACCAAAATATTTAAAAATGTTACAAATTATATGTAGCAATGATTATATCACTTTCCAAAAAATATAATTCGGCTAATTAAATAATAATATGAAAAAAGTAGTTGCTTTTAAATTTTTTTGTTTAAATTTTATTTAACCCGGCTATATACAAATCATTTTTGAAATTCAAACAGATCATTTGTATTAAATTTAAAGTTTATTTTATTCAACAGAAAGTAAAACTCAAAAATCAATTTGTTTATACTGTTATTATTATTCTAAAGTAATATAAAAATATATTAGAATAAAAATTCTCAACGCTCTATATATTTATTTTTATAAAATAAAAAGTTAATCGTAAGGTGCAAGTTGAGTGTGAAAGAGAAAGCAAGCGGGGGGCGAGGGGGTTTAATTTGAAAACACACACACACACACACGCACACACAATCAACATCGCCATGGAAGCTTCAACACCAACACAGCAGGCGAAGAAGAGAGGTCGACCCAAGGGCTCGAAAACCAAGGAGGATAGAGATACATCCGCCGCTAAAAGCAGCAGTGGCGGGGTTAAATTGAGAGGCGGTGAAAAAAAAGTAGCTGCGGTGGATGACAAGTACACTCAGTGGAAGAGCTTGGTTCCTGTTCTCTATGATTGGTTTGCTAATCACAACCTCTTGTGGCCTTCTCTCTCTTGCAGGTTTTTATCTCATCTCTCTCTCTCTCTATGTATAATATATATGTATGTTTGTGTATCTAGGGCTTGTTTTTGTGTTTGTTTGCTTATACTTTTATCGGAGTCGGTGTTGTAGCTAAAATGTACAACTAGGTTTACGAAATGATTAATTCAATGCCTGGTTATGAACTTATGATTAAATTGCAAAATAGCACAATTGGGTGCTTGGTTGTTAATGTGATACTGTACCTTTTAGTGTGGGAATGTATGAATTGTGTAGTCACTTTTGAAAATTTTCCGGATATAACAAAATGTCAGTTAGATAAATTATTTCTATGCGTACCTTAATTATTATACTAAAAATGTGAATTTAACTAAGTTTCAAAAGAGTCGAATCTTGGAAATAGTAAATATATGGGTACTTTTGGAAAATCATTTAATAAAAATGTTTTAGAATAAGCAAAGGACGCGTATTATGCCACAAATTCTATTTTCAAATGTGACTAGTATTTGGGACGGAGGGAGTATTTTCCAAGTTTGTTTTTAACCAACAAGGGTATGGTAAATTCAGTTGTTGATTTCTATGTTTAAAACAAATTTTACTTAAAGTATGAATGTGTTTAGAGCAGAGTAATAATATAAATTTGACGTTAAAAATTTGTTTGCTTATTATTCATTTTTTTCGGGGAAATTGTGCTGAAACGATAACATATAGAGTCATATTAATATAACACCTACATGAGCATGTTTTATGCTAGATTGTGGGAATTCAGGCCTTCGGCATAGGGGTTGCTAGATATATCATTTAGTAAAAGATAGATATGGAGCTGTGTGTGTATATCTTAAACTTATAAAAGCTTCTTACAATATCTGGTTTGAATAATATTACTGAAGACTTAAAGAGTGTTTTCATAAGATTTACTAGAGGTAGTTGAAGACTTATATAGTTATATTAGAACTAAAGCTTTTCATTCATGTATTGTACTTATATGGTCTACTTATGCGTAGGTGGGGTCCTGTGCTTGAAGAAGCAAATCAAAAGAATCGCCAACGTATATACCTCTCTGAACAGGTATGCAATTCATGTCTTTATGGTACTTGTATAAGTGAATATTATAATGTTTGTGTATCTGATCACATGTACATTGTAGGTGGGACAAGTTAGTATGTACTTTTGTAGTTAAATAATAATGATATAAGAAGGCCACCCTTAAATGCAAAATGGAAGAGTAGAGCTTCTGTTGCTCTAAAATTAGTTATAATAGCTGAGTCTCCGAGCTATTACACACAGTGTATTCCGAGATAATCTCTCTTGCTTTTGATTTAATTTATAATAGTTTAAATTCCAAAGCACATTCTGTTTATTAAATTACTAAGTGGAAAGCTTGCAGCAGCAAGTCCATAACTCCATTTTGTAACATGTTCCCATCTCGATTAATATCTCTTTCTGTTTTGTTGTAGACTGATGGCAGCGTCCCAAATACTCTGGTTATTGCGAATTGTGAGGTAGTTAAAAAAAGGGTTGCAGCAGCAGACCACATTGCGAATGTAATGTTTTTCTAACTTATCTTGTTCTCCTCCCCCCCCTCCTCCTTCATCTATCTTATATGCAAACATCTTATGTCTTCTAAATAATCACTTGAAAATTTTCAGTTCAACGAGGAATCACGCTCACCGTTTGTGAAGAAGTACAAAACTATAATACATCCCGGAGAGGTGTGCATTTACAAATTTTATTAAGTAAATGATAGTTTTGTTTTATATGGGTGTGTAAGTGTGTTATTAGTGGACTTGTGCCCCCAAACCTGGCTTTTTGCAGTCTAGAGCACTTTGAAGCGGTTCATAAGTTGTTACCTCTTGTTTTATTTTATCTTTTTCTTCTGCATTCCTTTAGATTTCTTTAATAGATTTGTTTGTAAATTTAATAACTTCACATGGATACATGATAGTTTCAATATATCATTCATAAATTCATTGCTACCCAGATATATTACTGCTTCGATGCAAGGACACTCGACCTCAGATATAAGATGTTTTTTTGCCGTAATTACTATTATTTTGTGGCAGGTGAACAGGATAAGGGAGTTTCCCCAGTATAATAGCATTATAGCAACACATACGGACTGTCCTGAGGTAATTACTGAGTTTTTATCAAGAAGGTCAATTTTACGAGGCATCAAATCGTAATTCAGGTTTTACTTTATTATAGCCATATGTTTCTCACTATATATTGGGTAATGAAGGTGGTATTTATCAACACCGGAAGGCTTTACGTTATATATATTATTCTTTTATGTGATCTCTTATTCTTTTCATGATGGGTACTTGGTCTTATTCATGTTAAAAAGGTATGATTATCTTTAGAACATTTTCATAATAAGAACTTTCTTTTGATGTTAATTGAATCAGGTTCTTATATGGGATATTGAGGCTCAACCGAACCGCCATGCGGTTTTTGGAGCTGCCGAGTCTCGCCCAGATTTGGTCTGTCCCCTTCTGCCAAATTTAATATACATTTTTCATTGTTGTCTTATTGTTCCATACTTATCATGTGTCTTTGGCATGTAATAGATATTCCACCATGCTAATTTTTTAGTTATATCCCGTTAGTAGCTGTATGAAAATCGAGGTTATCTCCCATATCTCAAGGTTATAGAATAGAGAGAATGTACTTACTTATACACTAGTACACTACACTACTACATCATAGGCACTTTTCTCTGTGCTCACTGTTAACCCTGTTTTGATGAACTGTAGTAGGTATACTAGATACTGAATATAAAATTATTGCAAAGTGAATATTTCCTGGGTGCTCAGATGGTAAAGCTATTGCTTGCTGTGTGTAGGTACTGACTGGCCACGAGGATAATGCAGAGTATGCCCTTGCGATGTCCCCAACTGAGCCATATGTGCTCTCTGGAGGTTGAAAGTTCTTTATTGTTTTTTCATTTGAAATTATTAAATCCTACAGTTTATTAAGTAGAAAAATATAATTCTCAAACTGAAATGATTGTCATTATCTTGTCATGTTTTAACAAGCTTATTGATGTGAGAGCTTCTTTTATTTCTCTATACTGACGTCATTGAGACAAGTTTCCTCTATTTGAAAACTATATGATCATATTTACTAATGAGATTTGGTTGCATAATATATTTCTAACTAATTACATGACTTTCATGGCAGGGAAAGACAAAAATGTAGTTTTGTGGAGTTTGCAGGATCATATATCTGCAGCTTCTGGTGGGTCGATCATTAAAGCCGCTGAAAACCCTTCTATTGCACCTCGTGGGATATTCAAAGGCCACGAGGATACTGTTGAAGACGTGCAATTTTGCCCATCAAGGTAACTTTCTTATACTTGACTATGATTTCAGGGAACCCGTATCTTTTTTTCTTCCAAATGAGTATTAATTAGAAGTTCATGTATGTCTTGTGTGAGAGTGCTAGTAATCCCTTACTCCCTTAGCACATGGTTTCTGGTCCTTCGTTGAATATGGTAACTATGAAATCCATTTTATTAGAAACAGGAGACATGGGTCTCTAAATCCTCTAAAGGTTTCTCTTCATATTTATTGGTTTGCTGCAATCATATATTATTTCTTAGTGCTTTCTTATTATATTCTGACATTTTCTTAACAATGATGAAGTGCACAGGAATTTTGCAGTGTCGGAGATGATTCTTGCTTAATACTGTGGGATGAACGAACTGGTTCCAACCCTGTCATCAAGGTCAGATATGCTGATTGTGTTCAGAAAATCTAAATATGCTTCTTTTGTAAAAATCATAACAGATATACGATACATTGTTCTTGTAGCTTTATAACAATTTTGAGATGCCCTTTGATTACAGTTTTAAAACAAGTATGTTCTTTCAGTTTTTACATAAGTTATGTATGCTTGAGCCTTGAAACTTGGAAGTATAAGCACGAATCGCCTTTAGATGTATTGAAATATCAACAGTATCCTAAACTGAATCTTTATATTGCCGGAACTTATTTTGTTATGTTGCTAATATTACTTGTATGCAACTAAAGAAGATATTGGTGTTCATCTTTCTTCTTCATATTAATCAAAAATCATAAGTTATAGCATAAGTTACCATTTGTCCAACAGTGCCATACCACATGGCAGTTGGCACTGCTTGTTGGAGATGCTCTTACAATTTTCATTAGATGCATATGGAGAACAAAGAAAATCAAAATAAATTGAGAAAAGTACCAAGTTTGTCCTACTCATAAACTTTTATGATGTGGACCCACTTAATTGTACACATTCGAACTTTTTATTAATCTCTCTTAACTTTAGTTGTCCTGCTTTTTGCTTTGGTGTAGGTTGAGAAGGCCCACAGTGCTGATGTTCACTGTGTTGATTGGAATCCTCTTGACATAAACCTTATTCTAACTGGGTATGTAGTCTCGTCTTTCCTTGTTATTCTGTTCTCTCATTGTTTATTTATAAAATTATTGTATTCTTCTGATGCCAGTGATCTTCTTGTCTCTGTCCCTTTCACTTTGTGCAAAACTTAGGTTCTATTGATGTTCTGTATTTGTTTCAGGTCTGCTGATCATTCTGTCTGCATGTTTGATCGCCGAAATCTCGGGTCTCCTGTTCATAAATTTGAAGATCACAAAGCAGCTGTTCTTTGTGTTCAGGTGGAAAACTTATATTCTAACCCTCACTTCTATATCTGCATGAATCTTTTATGCTTTAAAACTTATTGATTCTAACCCTCACTTCTATATCTGCATGAATCTTTTATGCTTTAAATTCTAAAATTTAATGTTTAACTAATGCAATAGTAAGTTGACTGAAAACTTTTGATTAATATATCCAGTGGTGCCCAGACAAGTCATCTGTCTTTGGAAGTTCTGCAGAGGATGGTTTTCTAAACATCTGGGATTATGAAAGGGTAAGAAATCTTCTATAATCATTAGAGTCTTGGCAGACATGAAAGTATGACGTGGCTGACTGCCTGTCAACAATATGATGTGGACTGTGGTAGATGGCCTCCTCACCTAGCTATATGGTGGTAGACATCTGTTCATTTAACAAATAATCAATTTGAAACGACACAAGAGATATCATATGCAACATTTTGTAAAACTCTTGTTAATTTATATTTTGTGTCGTTTGTTACAACAAGCAGTAAAACAAATGACCTATGAAATTTTAATTGTATGTACTATAACTGTAACGAGAGAGCACAGACATCTGTTTAATATTAATATACCAAACCATGAACCTGTAGTTATTACCAAAATAGATGTTTTGGAGGCCACAAGAATTTGAAATTATAATATGATATCTGAAGAGGAACAATACTTGTTCTAAGCTTGCTCAGTCTACCGATATCTACTCATAGTTTACATGTAATCATCCGAGATAGAAATGGATCATGATATGTGTAAAACCCGGATACTATATCCATAACAACCCGTCTTTTTTTCTACTAAATACCCATCTCCATTCTGCAAGCCATATATAGAATGTAAACTTCACCAAATTGTTGTATCGCAGTTTAAATATGAGAAGAGTTGGTTGCATGATTGTTACATCGGAAACTTCTCTTGTATTTAACTAAATGTTTCACCATTCACCATTAAGCTTTCCAGAGTATATTGAATATTGATATACATTTTACATTGAATAATTTATCTTCTGCCATTAGATTGGGAAGAAGGAACTTGGGAGCAGATCACCTAATTGTCCTCCAGGGTTATTTTTCAAACATGCTGGACACAGGTTTGACATCTCTCATTTGTCTTTTCAGTGTTTCCCCAGTTTCTGATAGTTGGCAGTTGCATAATTGTTTCTTTTCCATTACAATATACAGTAGAACCTCGATAAATGAATACGCTTGGGACCTAAAATATATATTCATTTAACAAGATTATTTATTTATCGATAAATGAATATAATATTTATTTATCGATAAATGAATATTAATTCATTTAAATAATATTTTTAGACTTTTTTCTTAATTATATTATTATATATATATATTATGTTCAAATGTACCTAGAATTGGTTATAACTTTTATGTAAATTTTAATTACATTCATTTTTATAAAATTCTAAATTAGTTGTACTGTACATGCATGCATGGAATAGATAAAGTGCACAATACCATGTATTAGATAAAATTAAGGATAAAATGCATTTTGGTGAAGAGAAGAAACAATCAATTTTAGAGGCATTTTTCGAAAAGATATAACTTAATAATATGTTATAAAATTATTATTGGATGAAATGTGTTCATATATTATATAAATAAAAATATATTATTTGAAATATAGTGATTATTCATTTATATTTACCTAAGGCATATAAAGACTACATTTTTATTTATTTGTTTATGCATTTAGCGAGATTATTTATTAAGCCCATTTGCCCAAATTGGGACCGAAGAAATTTATTTATTTGTGGAGGTTATTCATTTATCGAACATTCAATTATCTAGGTTCTACTGTAAGATGTTATCTTCTGTGTTCTTTGTACTTATTCATTCTTTTATATTTTAGTATGGGATGTCATATTCTTATTTTATTTTATTTTTTATCTGTAAAACTATATGAAAATTTAGTTCTTAGTTTTGTACTTGGAATAAGGGGCACTGATTTAATGTATACACTTTTTAGCTATCCTAGCAGGGACTACGTATATTATATTTCCCTGATGGTATGACTTTGTAACAAGTTAACATATGCACACAATTCTCTGTCTTAAAGTTATGCTTATAACGTTTTAAGGTTTCAGATAGATTATAATGTAAAACTGGCATCTGCTACAATAAAAATCGGTCTAAATTAGGTATCTGGAATTGAGATTAATAACATAGTTGTTTAGATATGAGTTGTTCACATGTGTGTACATAGTTTGGTCGTGTGCAGGGATAGATATGTTTCCTTTTGAATATATAATGTGTTTATCTTTTTAAAATAATTATATTGAGTTATTTTTAGCAGTTTACTGTGGCTGTACTCTTTCATCTTTGACATAATATTTGCCACATACTTTTGGCATGGCTAGTAATTATGCTTGTAAGAATCATTTGTTGAACTAAGTTATGAGGATTGCCAAGCTTTGTCTGATCTCCTTGGGGATGTAGATATGTTTGTTGAGCTCATGTATCCCTTGTTTTATCTAGAGATAAAGTTGTTGACTTCCATTGGAACTCATCAGACCCATGGACAATTGTCAGTGTATCTGACGATGTTGAGACCTCAAACGGAGGCGGTACACTGCAGGTATAACTTGTACACTACAGAGGTATATAGATATTGTTATCTTGTGCAGTAATTTGTAATATGACCTGGTGAGTTTGTGGGTAATATTTGCAGATATGGCGCATGAGTGATCTGATATACAGACCGGAGGAGGAGGTTCTGACGGAGCTTGAGCAGTTTAAAGCTCATGTGGTGGAATGTACTAAGTAATATCATTTTAGAATGTTGTTGCATCAGTTGTAGAGATGTTGGAATGAAGTAATTGGTATTCATTTGTAGTTGTACTGCTGTTTAATTTGGACCTCCTCTTGTGACATTTTGGATGGCCTCTTGATAGTAGTTGAATTGTACCTAATTATTTAGGTTTTGTATTGTCGGATTACAAAGCAAGTTCTCATCAGAATGATGTTAATTAACGATTAGTACCTTCACCCTTGTGGGGATGGTGGTTTTTTTATTGTTCTGAAATAAAGAAAGGAAAAAATGAATTTGATAGTACTGTAATGATTAATGAAAGATCAGTTGGCTTAAAACATAAAAGGTCGAGTAGTTTTTTATACTTTTCAAATTTGGGAAGATTAGGTATTATATATTTTTCGAATGATGTTATTTTAATCCATATCGCAATTATGGATTTATGGTACACCATTTGTTTGATTGAAGGCCGTGCTTTTTATTATTTTTTACCAAACAAAAGCTACTTATTTTGGTCATGCACATCCTTCAACCATTCTCCATTTCTCTTTCTCTTCCGCCTCAATTATCAACGTTTCAGCGGTTCTTTATTTATCCTACAAGTTTCATATTTTATCCCCTTACATGAAAAATCAGGAAATTTCATTTTGGCTACCATTTTATATATAATATAATATAATATAATATACTGGTGAAATATTTCCATTTTCAACATTCTCCAAATTGATCGACCCTCATTTGCTTATAGATTTTATACTCAAAACAAATAATTTAGTGAAAAGATAAATATTTTTCCTACACTGCTTAGCAAAAAGAATTGTGTTAGTCACTTTCAATCTTATTCAGTCAAATTGTATCAGTATTGTGTGTATAATAAACTTTTTAATTGTCTATTTAAACTATAAAATTATCATTTTAACATTTTTTGAGTTACTTGTATTTTCTTGTACAAAAACAAGGTAAGAAGTAGAAACAATGCACAAAACATGGGGTGGGTTAGACCTGGCAATTACATGAAAAAAGACACGAAAAATTATTGTTTGTTTTTCAATTTTGAGTACACGACACGAAAATACACGATCGAGATTTAATGTCGATTTTGTATTTAGTCATCAGTTACACGGCACAACACGAGGTACATGGAATAAATAAATAAATATTATATATATTCCGTATTCAATTTTTATGTAGTTTGGCTTATATTTAAACCAGAATTTGGACAATGAATGTAAACTTTGATATTTTATCTACCAATTCGTGTACCCGTTCATATTTATTTCGTGTATATTTCATGTTTTTTCGTTTTCGTGTACTAGTTCTGTACATTTCATGTTTTTTTGTTTTCGTGTACCAGGTTATTTCATTTTATTTTAATTAAAAAAATTCGTATACTTCCTGTCGTGTAATTTTTAAACCATGTCTTATTCGTGTTAGCAAATCTGGTACACGACTTTTATTAGTATCGTTTTCACTTATACTCATTAAGTACACAACAGTACACAATACGATTATGACCCCGTTTGACTACCATTATAAGTAACTTATAAGCTGAAAAGTTGGTATATATGTACGTTTTTTGAAAATAAGTAACTTATTTTCAAATTTGAAAATAATATTTGGTCTTAAATTTTTAAAATAAATATTAATTTTTAAAAAAAAATATGAAAATACTTTTAAAAAAATAATTTATTACTTATAAGCTAAGCCAAACATCCCATGTATACAGACACAAACGATTAGTCACGTACAGTGGGGGTGAGGGTAATGTGCAGGATACCACCAATCAACTTCTAAAAACCAGTGTCGTAAAAGGCAAGATTTTAAAGTATATATTTAAAGCAAATTTAAAATATAATAAAAAAATCACTATTCTCTGTATTTTTTATACACATACTCGCCAAATATACTTGTATTCATTTCCTTCAAGTATATAGACAGAAACGTACAGTGATAGGTGATAGTACACATAACAAAACACACAGCTGCACTTTAGTCCTTTCCTGCCTGTACCCCTCACCCCCACTAGTCCGTACTCTGTACCCCTGTATATAATAATACTAGAGTTTTCGTGTATATACCAACACTACATCTGATCCTTTTTGAGAGCTCTATCTACTTCACTCTCTTTTCCCAACATATGTGTGTCTTCAAAGTTCAAAATGATGCATCAAGAAGCAGCTAAAAAACGTGGGTTTCGTCATGCAACCGGAGAAGAAGGAGAGTTGGTCGGAAAAAGACCTAAAACTCCGGCGAGAGAAGAAGATGATGGGGACTTGTTTGCTTGGTTAACTATGGATGATGAAACGGTGACGGAGCTTTCCAAGCTTTTGGACTCTGAGGATGTTTCTTCAGCGGCGTTTAGAGTCAAGTTTGCATGCGATCCCTTCATTTCGCCCGAGATTTTTCAATCGTCGGCGTCGTATATTACTATAAATGGCAACAATGATGAGTCGTGCGGGTCCTCTTTTTCTGAGTCTGACTCGTCCGTCATGGCGAGTGTTGACTTGTGTTGTTGCCGTTTTGGGTTAGGAGGGAGAGGAATGCCTGGTGGGGAAGCGACCGTGGACGGAGGCGCGTGGTGGAATGTAAAGGCGGCGCGTGAGAGTGTGGAGGAGAGCGGGGAGGGTTGTATGGGGAATTGGGGTTTTGAGAGGATGGACGGCTGTGATTGGAGTGGTGATGCCGGTTTTGAGATAATGGACGGCTGTGATTGTATGTTTGATATTGATGATGAAGAAGATGCGCTGGGCAGGCTTGGGGGTGTAGATTTTGTGGGGCCACATTTAGGGTTTTAGTGTGAGTTCTTGATGATAGGCTACGCATATGGTATGGGGTTACAGTGTTTGGTTGTATTATTTTTAAAATAAATGAAAGAACTTAGAGTTCCAGAGTACTTGGGATTTTATCATAAAATGTTGTAACTCAGTTAACCCAATCCAAGCGAGTGTGGCATCTGAAGGTAGAGCTGGCCACATGGGCGAGCCGGGTCGGTTCGTCCGCGAGCCGGTTTGGCCAGCTCCTGGCTCGTAAACGGCACGCGAAAATTTTTGGGCCGTGCCGAGTCGTGCCGGTTCGCGGGAAGGCCGACTCGTGTACGGCTCGCGGGTTAGACGGGTTTATTATTTTATTATTTTTTTAATTTTAATTTTATTTTTTAAATATTTATTTTATACGAATATTTTTTATTTCATTAAAAAAAATATTTATTTCATCTGAATATTTTTGGAATAAAAAAGAATGGTACCTTTATAAATTTTATTAATTAAAAAATATTTTACAAATAATTTGAGAGGACTCCTCTATAAAAAAAAGGAACAAACCGCTTGTACATAATAAACATATTTAAAATATACGAAGCAAATCAAATTTAAAAATACAAAATAAAAATATTTTATCCACTATTTAATTTTAACTTAAATTTATTTTTTTCCCTTTATACTAATATTAGTTATGATTATTAAATGATTTATATAATTATTTTTAATACATAACTTGACTAATATTTATGAGTATTCGGTGGTAGGTGGAAAAATATCTTAAAAATATTTTTAAAAGTAAGACCATGAGAGAAAATGTAAGACCAGGAGAGAAAATGTGTCATGCGATTAAAAAAGAGAATGGTTCATTTATAAATTTTATTAATTAAAAAATATTTTATAAATAATTTGAGAGGACTCATCTCTAAAAAAACGGAACAAACCGCTTGTACATAATAACATATTAAAAATATACGAAGCAAATCAAATTTAAAAATACAAAATAAAAATATAATATTGATAGTTTTCAGGATCTAAAAAAAAATTAAATATTTAAATCTTATTAATAATATAATAAAATATTATATTTATATAATTAAAATTAAAAATATCAATAAAAGTTAACGAGTTGCACGTGCCGGGCCGTGCCGGTTTGCTCATCGCGGTTCGCGCGGGTTAGACGTGCCGTGCCGGTTCCGGTTTACTAAAAATCAACTCGTGCCCGGCTCATTTTTTTAACGGTCCGAACCGGCCCGGTTTGGACGAGCCGGTCACGGGTTCAAAGGCGAGCCGGGGCGAGTCGGGGCGAGCCGACCCGCCCGTTTGGCCGGCTCTATCTGAAGGTACATAGTTATAAATATTTCTAATTTATAATTAACTTTTTTATTTGTTTATATAATAATTTATAATGAATTTAAATATTTAAATAAAAACTATGAATATATTAATTTTTAAGTTCTTATTTAATATATCTATAAAAATTTATAATTAATTTCATCTCCTTTATAATGATAAAATTAATATTATTATCAAAAATGAATTTTTTATAAGTGTTTAAATAAATTAAATAAAAATAACTATGTAACTTGAGGTTACAACCAAACACATGATTTTATAAAATCTAGGAAATTTTGAAATAGTAACATATTTACTATAAGATGATAACGAAATAGTAACACATGATAACGAAATAGAGGCTGTTATAAGATATCGTGGAAATGATGAAAAATGAAGAATGTGTGATTACTAAATGTATTGACAAAAAATATTACAACAGACTCATGTTGGTAATTTTAATAGTAGCATTCCATCTTAAATATAAGTCTTAATCTATTTATTATATATATATAATTGAGCAACATGAACCATTTTTATTCCACATCAGCAGCCACGTATGATCCACTCAGCAGCCACGTAGGTCTGCCCTTGAATGTATATACTGTGCATAAATTCTACAATTTCATATCTCCTCGGCTAAAGACATCTCCACTTCCTCCGCCTTTGCAAATCCTCTCCGTATATCAATCTGTATGCATCCATTTCATATTACATCTGACTTTGGAGTGCTAAACGGAGGGTAAGAAAACCTGTGTGATTTAACTGTATACAAGTCTACATGAATCATTTATATGCGTATTTCTACAGTTTAACATTACATATAATGATGCTGAGGTGTGCGCAAATGAGGACAATAAAAGAAGATTCAAAAGCAAAGAATTCTTATATATTATATGGTTAGTTGAATAATTGTATTCTACTTGTGCGATGGCTGTTTAGTTGTGTACTCTTTACAAATTTGAATTCTTGCAGGCATGCCCCCCGTATGTTTGATGAATGTTTGCTTCACAAATAATTGTTCAGTTTGTTGTTGTTCTTTACTCCTCTACTAATTTGTTTTTGGATGTAATTAGCTGTGATCATAATTTATGTAATTAGTTGGGATCGTAATTTTAATGATTTATGTAAAATTCATAGTTTTACAAGCATATTTGATTTATATAGGTATATATGTATAACACATTCTTTATTTTTAGGAGTGCATTGAGAAGATTATTGTGTATTTATTCCACGTCATTACTCCATTATAGCATCGCCATCGACTCAGCTACCATGAATCATTGCTGCAACCCCTTCACCCGCTCGTGCTATCCTGAATCCTAATATTTCAGTATTCACTCCACCAACTTGTGAGGTTAAATTTATGCCCTATTTTTTCCCAACTTTGAAGTTTAGGTTGCGAATCTACTTTATTTCTATTACCTTTTATATTAATTCGTGGTGTGTGCCTATATTTAAATTATATTTTATTGTTGAATTGAGATGGATTAACTGATACTTTGATATTGTTTATGGTGATTCGTAAGATATTGTTTATGGTGATTCTATGAACTATAACAGTTGTCTGATGTTGTTTTCGTCCACAGACTTGCAAATAGGGTTAACTTTCCAGAGCCGAAAGGTGGACAAATAGTGGAAAACACATTCAACTAATGATAGGGTTTGGAGTTCCTAATGCCGGGATCAAGACCATGCATAGGGAAAACCCATCTGCGGGAAAGGAAACTCCATATTTCAGGGTACGTGAGTAAAATATAGGTACATAGTTTGGATTAGCAAGTCTTTGATTTCTTATTTACGTTGTAATTTTATATAGATATATTATTCTTTCCATTGCAGCGATCCTGATGCTAATTTGGCAATGCTTTTGGGGGTTTATCTATTAGAGAGTTACAAACACCAACAATGGCTACATTGGACATCTTCACAAAAAATATGCAATTTGGTTCTAAGAAAGTGCAAGAAAATTTGACAGTATAAGCCTTGTTAGACCTTTCTGATATGCAGTCATACATGCTTTCTATACTGTGTTTTGCCATTAATTAAACTAAAATTTTGATGTTTTGCTACTTGTGTTTGCTTAAACTTGACTAATTTAGGCACTTCCTTAGCTTGATCAATTTTTAATTTCTGTAATGTGTGAATGAGGATGACGTTGGAAAAAAAAATCCGCAAAGCATATGCACCGGTTTAATTATTCTTTGTATTTCTCAATTCTGAATTTATTGGTACCATGAAATGCAGAGTCCACAAGAAACTGTAACACCTTTCCAGATCTTGGGTGGAGAAGCTCAAATAGTTTAGGTATGTACAGACAAATATATAACTATGTTGGCATTAGTTTTACTGCAACCCTTTATTGAATACGTGTTCTCTTTGATGTATCTTATGGTCCGGGGTTCTGTACTGTCAGATCATGTTAAAGCCACAAGAGAAGATTATAGCAAAGCTAGGTAATTTGTGAATAATAAGTGGTGCAATTTGAGAGTGTCACAGTGCTGCTGATAGGTGTGAGTATGCTGTTGTTGCCATAACAATGTAAATTGGCGTGTCAGTGTAAAAAAGGGGAAATAGTGCCATAAGTAAATTAGTATTTATGCTATGTAAGATTAGCATCACTCTATCTTCTACTCCAATAAGATTTTTAATAGCGCTGTTTAGATATAGGAGTTGACCATTGGCGTAGACATTTATCTTGTTAACGGAGTTCATGTCTCTTGTAGGCTTGTAGCGGCAAAATGTATAGATATTTTACGTTTAGAAGCATGTTTCTAAAGCATACAATCATCTGTTGCGAGCTTGACCTTACATCCTTTTGTTTATTTGGAAATTATTATTCACGGTACTATTTTATTGTATTACAGGTTGCATGTGTTTCATGTTGAGGCAGATCCTAATGGAGAATGTTTTTGTCCCTGAAAATGAAGCTGGTGTGTGGCAGTGACTTTTTGGCAAGAGATTTGAGTAAAATAGTTTTCGTCAATTCCGGTACAAGTGATGAGTTTGTTGGTATTGCTGCACCTTCACTTGCCACGATTCTCCTGGTATATTTTATGATTGTTTTGTTTATCCTTTGCCAATAAAAGGCATTATCAAAGTTTAAGACATAAACAGTTGATCATTTTTTATTTCATTTATTGTGCAGGTTGATTTAACATTGTTTGGCGGTGAGCTGTTATGCCAGGTAAATTTGATTTTATTATATATCTTTCCATTTTTTTACTGAGATTGTCAACTACTCTTATATCACTGTAAATCGTTACTTGAGTTCTACTACAATTGCTGTATTTTGATTATGTTTGAAAGAAAGTATATAATATATAACTTGGCGTGTGGGTGATTTGGTAACATGTTTTGTAGCCAGGTGCATACCTGTTCTATTAATGATGTAAAAGTCAACAATGCAGTTGATCCTAGGGCACACAATGTTGTACCTAGTGTAGAAGTAAGATGGTTATTCTCGTCATAAATATCCTTGCAATTGCTTGCAAACTCTGGATCGAGTAGATTTTGTCTGATAAGTGCATAGATTTCTGAGAAAAAAACTCTCTGTCCAAGGGCTTGCTTTCATAGTTGGTGGTGGAACTGGCATGTTATTGAATTTACCAATAAATCTGTTTTAGTCCATGAATATTTTTTGAGGCCTCTGAGAAAAAAATAAAGATTTGGTTTGGTCTTTTGTATAAATCAGAACCTAGAGGTTTCCTGTTTACTTTACCCAAAGTAACTATTGTACATTAATTTTCCTCATTTCGTTCGCTTGTACTTAGAAACATCAGGACATGGAGACCTTAGTGAACTTGGCATTTTGACAGGTTTTGTTAAGGAATCTTTGTAATGATAAACACAATGACATACCACAAACTCCAAATTTCCCATTAGCCCTATGGCTCCCCTGTACCTTTCTGTTGTGTGTATAAAAAGAAAATGTGTTCTGATTGCTCTATATGGAATACTGAATGTAATTTGAATGAAGTTTCATTTTCCTGTTTGTCTATTGTTAGTTGTGCAAAAAAGTCTTAAGGTGGGTGAAGTCCTTTCTGTTGCTGTCTACAACATCATTGCACTGTGGAACAATGAATGTACACTTCAAATATAATGGTCCCATGAGAAGGGTGGTGTTTGGGGTAATTTTTTACGTATCTTGTTTACTATAATTGTTAGAGCTATTTGCACTTTGCATCCCTACACTTTGGCTGGTATTCACTTTAATATACAATAATTTAAAATTTTCAATTTGTATATCGAACTTTAGAACAAGTTTCAGCTTGTACTTATTCATTAAAAAAATACTAATAATATTATAATCGGAGGGCATTTATGTAAAAATTATAATAAATAAAAATAAATATTACATGAATGCTTTTCGTCTGCATAGTATCTTAGTTGGGAAAGGTTTACGTTAATTGGTGACTACATTTGATACATTTATTTATAACATCTTCATAGCCCTGTGTTGCCAAACTCTCTTTTACTGAGAATATTATTCTCGCTTCAATCATTTCAAAACTATGCTTAGATGTCCCAAATATTGTAAGAAGGTGTCTGTAGACTAGTGGAGACGGGGTGTGTGGATAAAAAAAAATATTTAAAATTGACGACTGCAAGTCTACGCAAGTCTACAATAACGCCCTGTTTTGATATAGATTTTAAAATTGACAGCTGGCCTTCAACCAAACCATCTATTACCATGCCGGGCCTTAATACAGCATTTTAGAAATCCTTTCTTGTTGAACTTGCTCAACTGCAATGGAGGAGTTGAAAACGACTCAGATTGATAATCCACTCTGGTTCAGAAGTTTGGATGGAAGTGGAGAAGCATTGAATTTTGAGGAATACATAAAGACAATTACCCCTTGCATTAACAAGACACCTGGTCTGATGACTGAGGGTACCAGAGTAACTGGTCTGTCACTATCCATAGCATGGCTTTTGTTGGATGATGCAAGTGATATATCTCATTTATTTGTGCTTTTACTAAAGATTCTAAATTGTCGGTTGAATTTTGAAATATCTTTTTTATGTCGCTTTGCAAAGTTTTTTGCAGTACTCAGTCTGTACGTAATGTTTTTCTCTTATTAACATGGATTGTGGGAACATTACTTTATGAAATGGCAGAGAGAAGGGAGCACAGCCTAGACCTCAGGTACCTCTTCTTTACATTTCTCTATTTTACTATTCAAATTAAGTGATAACCCTCTCTTGCATAATCAACAATTCTTTCAGTAACTATATAATTAATACTCTATTACTATTATCATTTTTTTTTGGTAAATGCCATTCATTCGTATAGATAATAGTGGTTACTTTCTGTAGACAACATTATATTTGATTTAATGTCTGTTTGAGGATTTGAAGTAAATTAAATACACATGGAACACATATTCGAGCACACTAATAGAAACACTATTTATCTACTACAATGACTCACATACTACAAATTCTAGCCTATGCTTCGCATACTCTGTTGTTTTTAGATAATCATACTTTACTTTTGTAAGTTGTTTTAAAAAAAAATTATTATTAGTGCCCTAGGAGCACCATGTCTCTCAATTGGAATATATTATTGACAAAAAGGTTTATAACTAAATATGCATCCCCTCCCCTACGGTGCTCTCAAATAACAAGTGCATTTTACTTCCTTTTTTGAATAGATAAATGATAAAATCTTATCACCGTTGCAGAGAGCTTTTGTTTCGTCTATTTAGAGGCCAAAGGCAGTTGCAGCGAGAGCTACAATTTTGTTTGTTTGTAGGCAGGATTAATTGTATAGACCGACAAATGTAGAAGTGCTCAAGTAGTGTAGAAAAATAATAAATTTCCAAATTATTGTGTTATGAGGCTGTATCATTTGAATTTTATTATGAATTCTGTCGCCTTAAAAGCAAACATGCATGTTTCTGATTTTGCACATCTATATTGGATTAGAGGTAGAGCCTTTTTGGATACTACCTGCATTTTAGGTGGAGTAATATTCTTAAAAGGTCATGGTATGCTAACTCTTAGTTTACTTGGTATTTTTATGTTTCTGCTGAATTTGCTATTCTAAGGTAGCTATAATGGATTGCAGGACTCTAGAATCAAATTTCAATAGGTGGTTGGGAGGCTTGGAAATATATCTAAATTAATGATACAGTCAGAACTTCTACAGTGATGTATTCAGATATTGTGTGGAAAATCTTGCTAATGCCTGTTAGTGAAATTCTCTGAGTCTCTCGAGCATTTTTATGGTGGAACAAGAACGGGATATCTATACTATCATGTTTTTTATGGATGATTATGATTAATAAACTAACTCTTTGTGATAATGAGTGTCACAGATAATATTAACATTGTACTCCTAAACCACGGAATAAATAGCTAAATGCATGTTTGGTTTCAGAGTGGTGTTTGAATGGGGATGGTCCCGTTATCGTTTTTATCACGAGCTTCGAAGGTCTAACGCCGCAGATACTTAGACTGCTCACGATTTTTGGGCTACCTTAGAATATATCACCAAACTTAAAGAATCCTCACAAAAATAACAGACTTCACTATTATAAAATATACCCGTAATCACTATTACAAGCATAGTAATCACTATTGTATTTCTAGAATATACCTGTGCTTCGCACGGGTTTTAGAGCTAGTTGCATTTTGATGTTTGAACTATAATATTTTTGTAAAAAAATGACTCAATTATAAAATTTGATCAAATTATTTATTTTTTAACACTTAATTGCATTTCATCAATTTTTTTAACGGGTGTTAATGAAATAATACTTAGAGTATCTCAAATGGGACATTAAAATACTATAATAGTGTTATTTTGACACTATTTTAGTGTAAAATAAACTCCAATGAGATAATAGTGTCAAGATGATACTAAATAATTGGAATAACACCATATTTGGTGTCAAACATACATATGGTGTCAAGATGACACCAAATTTGACACTTTTCAAAATTTCAACTATACCCTCATATTTGTTAACAAAAATAAATTTATCCATTTTAAGTCCTAAAAGTCAATTCTTTATTATTTTAATAAGTAAAAGATTCTTTATAGTATAGGATATAGTGTAGGATATAGTGTAACTACTATTGGAGTTGGTTTTGTAAATTATGTAATTTTGATACTAAAATAGTGTCAAAATTCTTAATTGCACTTTGATGGTCTGAATTATAATTTTTTTGCAGAAAAACAGTTCAATTATAAAAATTACCAATTTATTGGCCAAACTATTTAATTTTTAATAGTTAACTGCATCCAGTATTGTTCATTACCTTTATCTTGACATTATTAACACTAGAACTATTAGAATAATTTTACATTTATTTAAAAAATGAATTCAATGAGTATGAGTAGTGTTTAATCAATACTTGAGACTAGGAAATTTTTTTAACACAACTTATAAATAAAAAAAACGTAACTATAAATACATGATTATATTTTATTTTATAAAATATCACTCTTTTTAGAAATAGATTTTATTTTCCAATTTTAGATAACTTACCAAACCAATCTCATAAATATTTTTATTTTATAAATTTATATTAGTATGATTAAAATTTTTAACAAAGGTAGTGGACAATATTGGATGCAATCAATTATTAAAAAATAAATAATTTGACTAACAAATTGGTAATTTTTATAATTAAATCATTTTTCTGTAAATAAAATTATAATTCAGACCATCAAAATGCAATTAAGTATTATTTCATTAAAGTCCATTAAATTTTTAACGGAATGCAATCAAATATTAAAAAATAAATAGTTTGGCCATCAAATTACAAGTTTTATAATTGAGCCATTTTTCTGTAAAAACATTATAGTTCAGACTATTAAAATACAACTAAGTCTAAATATAACAGCATGTTTTTATTTATCTCACAAATAATTTGTATAAAAATATATATAATTTTTTAAGAAACCATTGCAACATTGATCAAATATCAATTTATATAAATTTCCTAAATTTGAGCTTATATACGTTGAACTTGTTCTAATTCTCAAAGGCTCAAAGCAGTAGTTTAAAGAAAAAGAGAGCGAGGAAAAATAAAAAGGGAGGTGATGTATGCCTTTTTGGTGTGATTCTCATCAAAGGAAAAAAACACTATGAAAATGCTTTTTCTTTAACAATATCTCATATTTGAGATAAAATTTGCATTGTGTTAAAATATATTATCTAATAGTTATGATTGTCAAAAGAGTTTGACAAATGTGTTGTATTGAGCTGTAATTTCCAAACCCAATACGCAGCCGCAATACACAGCTCAGGACACGATTAGATTAAGAGGGTGTTCTGGGGAAACTTTTTTCCGGAATAAGTCAATTTATTTTAAGATAAAATTAGAGATTCTTAATTTTTTTCTGAAAAAAATTAGCTTTTTTTGCAACTTATAGAATCTCAAATATACATTAAATACTTGTATAAAAAACATTTATCAAAATATGAAATTTTTACCATAAAATAAGTCCAAAAAAACTTATTTTAAGACAGACCAAACATGTCATAAATGTTTTTACATTTACATGGCGGCATACATTACCGTATAAATAAGGCATAGTGTGACTCCATTATGTATGCAGAAGAATGGCAATAGGAGAGATTACTCCTTTTCTCTCTCTAATATATTTGATTCGTCTTATTTTTGTCATTACAAATATACTTTGTTTAGTTTTATTACTTCAATTTATAACACATTGTTCATATTAAAGTGATCTTTGTATTTGACAGATTAATTATTCGAATTAGTTTCGATGTTAAGTGAATGTCATTTATATTTATTTGTTAATGATATAGTTAAATTTTATATAACTCTGGACTTGGTCAATCTTTGACTATTGCTTCCAAATCAATTTTATTCACATTTAAAATACAACTCAAACTATTGATCAAAATTCAGACTTAAAAAATGTTGTATTCGAAAGCAGATTATTTTTATGAGCTGGGTTGGAAATCAATTCAACGAATAATAAAAAACAATCCGATCACATAAATCAATTCACTTGGATATGCTTTGGTTATGTGCCTGCTGCCTCTGGCAATGTGTCTGCTTTTGATTTTGTTTTATTGCATGGGACTCGATTGTCTTGTGACCTTTGTGAGTTTTCCAATTTCCAACAATGGAAAATCAAACAAACCCAACCAACCACATGCTTTCATCTTCTTTTTCAAGCTTTTCTGTTTTTGTGTGCTGTGCTGTGCTGTGCTTGTTCCCTTTTTTTTTTTTTTTTTATCTCATTTCTCTCATGCTCTGCTCCTATAGTCCTATGCCTTATTGCCTTACCTTTTGGTCAAAACTGGATACCCTTCATTTCAATTTTCAACTTGGTATTTTTGTAGTATCAGAGCAAGGTTATGGATCTTAGAAGAAAATTTTAAATTGTTTCTAAAATTTCACGTTTTTTTAATAAATCAAATGTGTCACAAGGAATGATTACTCATAAAAATGATGAGAATTTAAACACATGACTTCTATCTTACATATAATCTCGATTTTCAACACTCGACCACATCGCCTCCCCTTCATGTAATTGTGGTTCATATACACAGTAAAATTTTGATTAATTAATAATCAATAAATTAATAACTCACAATAAATTAATATTTTTAATATAAATTTTTGATTCCGACATAATAGCAACAATACATTTTTGTCTCAATTAATTAATAATCTTGATAAATTAATAAAATTTTCCGGTCCCGACATTATTAATTTATAAAAGTTTTACGGCAATTGGCACATTTCTTTGGCATAATTGTGTCAAAATAAATAACTTTTTTTGAGGTTGTACCTGAATATAGGCTGTTCTTCAAATTTTATGTAATTTGAAAATTTATATTTGGTCAGATATATTAATATGTATTAAGCGAATCAGGCAACATCTGCGCAGGATCATGTGTGAAGGATCATGAAGTTAATATCAGACTCTTTTTCTGAGATTACAACAAATACATGTAAATAAATTTTTTTATACATTTATTAATAAATATTTATTTTCCATTTATTTTACAATTGGTCAAATATATGAGAAATAGTATTTGTACAGTACACTAATATTTACCCGTTACTGTAGCTAAATGGATACACGTATCCTGGACTATTCCTTGATCAAAATCCAATAACTTACTTGAAAGATATTGGGCTTACATTTATGTAATTGATGATACTAATGTACCCCAAATAGGCCCAAAAGGTGAAAACGAGCATAGCCCACTGTAGCACAGAGACAGAGAGAGAGAGAGAGACGGAGAGAGATCGCGATCGGAAATAAAATGGTGAAATCGCAGGGGGCGAAGGAGACGGTAGGGGTACGCTATAAATTGGTATGGCGTCTTCTTATCATCACTAATCTCGCTCTTGGAGGTCTCTCCCTTGCTCTCCTCTTTCTTTCTTTTTATATTTTTATGTAATATTTTTAATCTTTCACTTGTCTTCAAACCCTAGATTTCATTTACTCCCTATTAAGTTTTGGTTTCATGTTTTGATATTAATTCCTGTTGCGTGCTACAATATTATGTTGCGTGCTTGCGTAATGTTTGAAATGTGTTAATAATTAATTCAGATTATGAGCTCAAAGGAAAAGTAATCTACATCTACTAGGAGAAACAGTTAATAACAACCCGTCCCTAAAACTTTGAAACTACTTAAAGAGGATGACTATAGGCTACTGGTGTGAAATTGTCAATCGTAGCACTTGGTTACGTTATGTTATATGCTCCTTTTGAGCCAGGCTTGAATGAGGTCTATTTATCCAACTGTCGTTTTAGGCTCAAATTCCAACTTAATATGTTTAGGCTGACTCTTTTAAACTTTGTTTGGGCAACTTCAATCCACATAAAACTCAAACTCCACAACTCGTTAAATGACTTGAGCTCGAGTTTCAACATGAATTGTTTGGTGGATGTATAGGCTCAGCACAAACTCAAAGTGATTTAATGATAACTTAACAGTCATACTGAGTGCAGAGTGTTAAACATCGTGGGTGGTAATATCTGGTTTGGGAAGCACATTCTATGCCAGTTATAGGTTTCTTTATAAATAAGTTATATAATGTCCATCACATACAGGGTTATATACAAGTTGACCTTTAAAGTTCAAATGCTCACATAAACCCTTGAACTAAATTTTGAAATGAATTTTCATATTTGCCAACCCTTCAAGTTCATCAGTTGTAAATTAAGAGTAACATGTCATCATCCCCTAATGTACACATAAATGTTTATATAATGTAAGCTGCTCTACCTAACCTTTATATAATGTATTGCAGCATATATGTTTGCCACACCAAGGAGAAAAAGCATGGGCAATGAGGATGCTGCATTGAAAGCTGAATCAAAAGCTCGGTCAACTCTAACTGGAAACTTAAATCCTGCACTCATGACTGTGGAGCCTGTGGATGTGGACCTACCTATTGCACAAAATCAACAGCAAGAACTTTTAAAGTGATATACTGGAGTGATTCTGTGATAGAAAGTAATCCCAAGGAGTAAGGATCGTAGACAGAAGCAGCAGACTGATATATATTAGAAGGCAAATTTTATGCCATTAAAATTCTTTTATATGCCCATCACCGGATGATCATAGTATGTGCTGACAAATCTTGTTATCTAGGATAAGTAGCTTGATAATTGAGTTGTTTTTAACAGTTGTCTCTCAGCTTATGTACATATATATTAAGTTGTGGCAACATCCTATGCCACTTTTAAGTTTGATTACAGACCAGATTTTGATATAATCATAGTATGTGAATACAGACTATATCAATTTCTATCTGAATTTCATATATGAGAACTGAGTTTGGAAAGAAAATGCTGTAAGTTATGAGTTGTATATGTTTCAAATCAGTAAAAAACTGTTACTGCTGAAATTCATTAAGCTTTTCATCACTCTGAAATATTAAATACGGACGCTGGATCACCCAAGCTGCCATGGCTATGTCGTTTTCCTGGGTGTATTGGCTTAGCCTTCCAGGCAGTTAAAGCCAATGTCCTATTGATTGATAAGATGTCAATTCCTCATCATTCAATGGGAACTGACACAGACTGCATACTTAATTATCTAGGTGTTAGATGGTTGTGTTTATGGGGAAGTGGTTGAGAAATAATCGCGTGTTCAGTAAAATTGTTTGTGAAGTTAGCCCGAGTGCCAATGCATATGTTTTGATTATTAATTGTAGTCTCTAATTAGAAAACTAATCCAAGGACGAGATGGTCTTGAATCTTGATGGACAAGAAGCACATTTGAGATTGATTAATCTTCTTAATAGTAAATAATTTTAATTCAGATGTGAGACAAAAGGAGAGATTTGTTTTTTTATGAATAGATTTGAGGTGGTTAACCAAATATTTGCAGCTAAATGGACCCCCACTTGGATGACTTGTGTATTCTTTCCTTCATGTCCAACCACATAAACATCCTGCCATCCAATCCTAACTTACCAGTTGCAAGTTATGCTATACACAGACTATATACTGAAACTATCTCAAACCATCCCAACTAAAATAAACCCTGAAACTTAATTATATATCTTAAACCATTTTACTTGCCTGTGCTACTTACTAGAGCAAGCTCTACCACCAATGCCAGGAACTATTCGGGTTTCAGGTACAGCAAGCTTCCTTATATTCTTTAACTTTTTATTTTCTGTATTTGTACACATTCAGACTCAATTACATCAGTACAGTCTTGGAGTTCAAGGGGATAGCATCTTCATCACCCCCTTCATCAGTATATATAAAGGGTAAGCATTTGATTTCTCTCTTACAAAAAATGGAGCAGATAACTATATATGTTTGTGTAATGTCATTATGTTAACCCAAATCTTTTATCAACTTATGCAGTGTCATTGGGTAAAGCAGAGTATCAAGCATGGGACAAAGGAGATTTCTCTTTGTAAGTTTTTGCTTATGACCATCAGTTTCAATTACAGTAGTGCTTTGCTGTCGATGCTTGTTATATGAGTGTCTATGTTAACCAGCTAAAATGTTGCTTCACAGTCCATTAACCACATTGCGGGACTCTTTGACTGTTATGATTCAAGTTCCCGGGGGGAATATAATATCAAAAATAGGTGATCACTTGACTGTGTTCACTTTCCTTTACCATCTTTCTCTTCTAGATCTTATTCTATAGATTTGTATATGTGTTTCCTTCGGAGAATGCAGAGATATGCTGATACAAGCGATAAATGTTTTGAATCAGGTGTCCATTCCATGGAAATTGTTGAAAAAGGCATCTGGGATGCCTTATTTCCCCTTGAAGGAGGTGGACATGTGCATATGAAGCTGCAATTTAGTCTCAGTGAAGAGGAGCGCAACCGAATACGTGGCATGGTACTAAAAGTTCTCTCTGTTTCCCATCTTTATGTTCATGTCATGCCCAGAATCCATAGAATTTTGATGTGGATGGTTTTGTTTTGATGGCTACTGAGTATCCATAGGTGCTATTATTCAAGTTTTGCCTACTTTTTTCCTTAGAGGGAATCAGCATTGAGAAAGAAGCAACAGGAAGAGCTCAGCAAAGATGTACGATATTCCAAAATGGCAAGTGATGCTGGTAATTCGGTTGGATCATCTTCTCCTATCAACCATGAGGTCTCAGGTTTGCTCTTATTTGACGTGTTAGACATAAGAAATAATGATAATGATAATAAGAGAGAAGATGAAAAGTATACCTAATATTCTGAAAGACCTGTTGATGTTTAAGAGTTGTGTGCTGAAGGTGCAGGCAAGGAAGCTGGTTTGCCATTTCCTGATCCGATTTCGAGGGATTTACAGTCTAACAATGGGAAGGAAGAAGCAACTCTACAGAAGCATATAGCTCCAGTAAGTATCAATCATATTGCCACATGATATGTTTGTTGTTTATCTAATTGCAAATCTAGTATAAGCCGTAAATTATTTTGACTTTAATTTCATTGTTCTATAGAATGCTACAGATAATAGTGAAGAATCTTCATCTTCTAAAATGTTACCGAGGACTGAAGTTCGTCGTATGCCAGTTAAAAAGAATGACACTGAGTTGCCGCATTTTGTTGTTTCAGAGGCACCCAATCTTTCAAAAGACAATTCATTTATTTCCAGAGATACTGAATCAGCTGTTGCTAAGATAAAACCAGTTCTCTCGAGGCTGGAGGATGCTCCAGTTAGTAAACTCGAGAAGCAGTTTCCTCTGAGGAAACCAGCAAGCAGCATAATGAAAATGATAAGTGCCTTCGAAACTACCGTAGTGCAGGTAACTGCATTGAAAGTTTCTTTTAGCTACATTATTTTGTTCTTTAATTATTATAAGAGATTTAATATCGGATTTAAATCAGGAAAAGAAGACTCCTAATATACAAGTTGCAACCAAATCCCAATCAAATAGAGCTAGGAAGGAAGGTCCATTAAAAGATCAGGTCTTATCCCATGTTACCAAAGCACCAGAATCAAATTCTGGAAGGCCAGAATATCCGACAGATTTGAGTTCAGAGAGGTTAGGAAATGAAAAAGTGTCAAGTTCAGAAAGGCTCTCAAGTCCACTCCAAATTAGCTCAGAAAGGCTCGGAAATCCTTCTACTTCGGGGAAGCTGCAACAAGTACCTCCAGATAGCATGAGTAAAGGAAAGCATATTGGTTTTCATGATGATATTGGTGAAATTGAATCATCTGCAGCCACTAGGAAGTTATTAATATCGAGTACATCAAACGTCCAACAAGCAAAAGCTCATGAAACTGTGACGAGTGAATTAAATTCAGATCACAAAGAAATAAAGAATCAAAGAGTCGAATCACCTGAAGTATCGAGGGAAACATATCTGGGACCAAGAAAGGATAAAGTTCTACCTGAAATTAGGAATAGAGGAGAGCATGTTGATTTTGCCAAAGATTTAGATGATGATAAACTCTCTCAGGACGCTGGGCAGGTAACAGAATCAAGTGCAATAAAGGTCGAATCAGCAGAAGCGGATGCAAGCATGAAGAGTAAATCAGAATCAAACAAAGACCAGGATTTTACTTCTATAGATGAGGGATCAACCGCTTCAGAAGCATCAACTGTTCTAAAACAAATGAAGGAGAAGGGTTCAGTTACACTCCAACCTTCTATTGTCTCTGATTGGCAGAAAAGCTCTGACAAAACTTCATTTGTTGAAGGATTAAAGGAAGTCAAAACCAAATATTCAAATGAATTTCTTGGGACTTTAAACGAAAAACAGAATACAGTAGTATCTTATCAAGATGAGCGACATCAGCATGAAAGTTCCACTGCATGGATATTCCCAAATGATGCACGACACATGTGTGTAACAACTGGGGTTACTGCAGTAATTGACGTGTATGATGGCTGTCAAGCTGAAGGAAAGGTAACATACTATAGTTTTCTGATTATTTGTTTTTACTTATTTGAGATATTTTCCCCTGCATTCCTATATAAGTGGGGAAGGGGGAGCTGAGAATCAACCTTTAGATCTCTTCTATAACTAATAGCACATTTTCCTTTTAGTATAAGAGGAGAAGGTGATTTCTTCTCTGTCTTTTTTTAAAATTATTATTGTTCTTGTAATTACAATAAGTTTTAAACTGTTGGCCGAGCATACAAAAATGTTATAATGATTTCTCAGCATGAGCTCAGATGTTATATTTTTTAGTAAAGTAAACCTTTGAAATATAGAATAACTGCTGAATAGGCGGATCCTGTGGATGTATTTTTTTATCATATTTAAATATATAGATATTATTAATTAATATCATCCTTTTTTTGGTTTTAGCAGGCTGTAGGATCAGAAGAGATGAAAGCAAGTGAATCTGCCTCGCTAAATACGAGAAATACAGAGCCAGAAAGCTGGATAGATAATGCCTTTACTGGATCAGTGAAGCAGGCAAGATTATATTCTTTTTACTCCTACATATCTAGTTTCCATAAATATAATCTACCAGAACAGTTCTTAGTCATGACATTCTAACATTTGTAGCTAGCCATGACTGGTCTGTTGGTGCCGAAGCCTATTTAAATGAAAACAATTTCAAAACTGATTGTCTGTTGCATTTTCTTCCACAGGCAATAAAAATTGCAATTGTTGTTGGGTTCGGAGCGCTTGTTCTTTTCACCAGACAAAGAGAACCCAGGTACAGGTATACTCATTCATTTCAGGGGTACACATATATCTTTTAATTGCAATAGACAGTAACATTACCTGAGGCAAAGAATAAATTCATGATCATTAACATATTATCAGTCAGCATGGTTGCTATTATAGTGCAATTACATTGTACACTTCTGTTTCCTCCGACAGAAAAAGCAGCAGGAAAGGAAATGATCCTTTCTTCAGCACTTTACCTTACAAAGACATTCAAACAACAATCGAGAAATGAAACTGCCGAGGAACATAATTTTGTACATTGATTTTTTCGACAACTTGTTAATCTAATTTTGTAGTATATGTAAATGTAACTGAAGTGGTAAATTCTTTTGAAATTTTTGAAGTTCACTTCTATCACAAAAAATTTGGCAAACAAATATGAAACCACCTTTGTGGCTCACTCAAATCTTCCAGAGGGCTTGTTTTATCCAGGGGCGGACCCGGACCTTTTAAGTTACCCGGGCTGAAAATTTTCTAATATATAATATATATTACTCTGTCATATAAAAAATATCACATATTAAAAAAGATAATAAAATCTCTAAGATTATCTCAGGAAAATTACCTAAGTACAAATGTTTTTTAGTGGAGGTTTTATGATTTTATATAATTCTCTCTAATTACAATAACATATTTATACGAGTCAGGAAAATTATATGAGGTAAACATTAATCTCATTAAAATTTTAAGTTTATTATAGAACCTAAAAAATAATAACTCTATTATTAGTTTCAAAATTTTAAGTCGGACATATAAAAAATGTAAATAATTAGGGGGAAAATAGAAATTAAGTTAAGCATAAATTCGATTTTCACTTATTCAATATATAATTACACACAATATTTGAGCCATGTATTTACATTGCATCGTAACATGTCTTGACCTTGAGTAATTATTTAAGGCGATCTTAAAACCATTAGATTAATACAACGGCACGAGAGTTTCAAACTTGGAATTAATCATTAATAAAATGTGTGTATAAATATATATATATTAGTGATGCAGGCAGTGTGGTTTGTGTAGAGCAATGAAAATGGTTGTTTAACATGAAAGCAAATAAGGTAGCAATCGTCTTGACTTTCTTTCCTGTAGTTTATCTACACACAAGGCCCACTGATTCATCACCACTATATATATATATATATATATATATATATATATATTAATATATATATCGAAATATTTCAAGTTTGATGTAACACGACAAAGGCTTGTAACTGGTAGGGGCGTTGAAATCTGTCATATTGGATTTCACAAGATTAAGAGCTTGGAAGGCCAGTGATTGTAAAGTCTGGAAGCCATTGCCTTGATTATGCTTTGTAGGTTTCCAGTTTGGTTGGTTCCAACTTATCATTTTTGTGATGAGCTGCATACAAATATATGAACAATTTTAAAATCTGATCATTTTATATGATAATGTATGGGTTGTTCGATTAGGAGATCACTCAATTTCACCCTTTCATTGTGAGGCAGTTTGGAGTTGCAACTTGTCTCAGTCAGTCAGTTTTCCTCAAAGTTGTATGAAATATTACTGCAATATCTATGGTAGTATTCACTTGCGCTTAGGCCAGCCCTTCAAAAAATTCGAATTACTTGAAGGGTATGGTTGGGAACATAAATTTCATTTGAAATTCTGGAGATTTATCAAATGGAATTGTTTGTGTTGATGGAATGAATGTTCACCTTTGGAATCCTGCAACCAAACAATATAGAGTCATTGATTCTGATCGTAGAGCGGCTATAGGCTTTGGTTTTGATCCCATAGATAATGATTTGAAGGTTGTTGCTAAGATTGTGTTGCCCTATCCAGCTATGGAAGTCTATTCTAGTCTATTCTGCTAATAGGAATGTCTGGTGAAACGTTCAGCCTAATCCTACTGATCTTCCATTTCAGCATAATTTTCATGTCCGTGTTAACAGCTTTTTGTTCTCTGTTGGATTATATGGTATGATTGCTTTTGATTTGCATAATGAGGTGCCTAAATGTGGTATTAAGTTCCCTGTTGTAACTTTTCATTTTACGTTTGCTGAATTCGAAATTCTTGATGCTTATCACTGAGTTCAATTCCTCTATTGCTGCCATTATCTCTAAAAGGCATGATTCGAGTCTTCAGATTAATTTGTGGGCATTGGATGACGAGGCATACTTTCGTAGTGATGAAATTGAAGCATCGTGGACCCTTATGTGAAATATTGATGTGAGTCAGCCTGTACAGTTTGTTGAGACCTACTTCAATACTGGTGATATACTCCTATTAGTTGATGATGCCTGGTGTTTGTATGAACACAGAAGAGTTCAAAACTTTTCCAGATTTCGTTCGGATCAAATTTTCACATGCAAGGAGAGCCTTGTTACCATTGCTGGATCCAAACAAGTGAATTTAATTTTGATTGATTTTCTGGGTTACGTAATCTGATTGATTTTCCAATACACGATAATTTTGATGTTTGTATCAATGGATTTTTGTATACCGCGGCTGGAAGGCATCACGTTTGATTTAAATACGGAGGTGTTTAACTATGATATCAAATTCCCTACAATTTTTAATGAGAGAATCACTGAATTCAATGTTTTCGATCCCCAGGCTCGTATCACTGAATACCATTTATTCTATTGTTGTTATTATGTGTAAGAGGAGTGATTATGACCGCAAAATTGACTTGTGGTCATTGGATGACGAGGCATGCCTTCGTGGTGGTGGAGTTCGGGCATCATGGACTCGAAGGCTCAATATTATTGTAAAGCATCCTGTGCAATTTGTTCAAGGATACTTCAACGATGGTAACTTTCTACTATTTAAATGATGGTGTCTGATATTTGTTAACCCTGATAATGAAGAGACCGATTTGTGTGTTCCTGAAAATGAGACGGTCAGAAATTTCATGAATGCATTTTATCGTGGTCAAATTTTCAGGTATACGAAGAGCCTTTTCAAAATCGCTAAATTCACTCAAGTCAATTAAATGCTCAAGAAGATGATATTGAATATGATGATTAGGAATAGGGTACTATGAGCTGACTTAGTTAACTATATGATATTAGTCAGGTCTATCCTTGCCTACATTTTATCCATTGTTAGCTCCAAGTATATCTTCACAAGAAACAGACCTTACAGCCCTTCACAATAGAGAAATTATAGGTAAAATGCACGCAAGTATAGACATGACTAATATCATATACTTAACTACTCATAGTACCCTGTTCCTAGTTATCATCTTCAATACCATCTTCACTATCATCTTCTTGAGTGTTCCGGTTGACCTCCAGCGATTTTGAAAAGGCTATTCATATACCTGAAAAATTCACCTCGAAAAAATGCATGCACGAAATTTCTAGCCTTCTCATTTTCGGGAATACACAAATCTATCTTCATTGTCGGAGACAACATCGTTTAATAGTAGAAAGTCACCGCCGTCAAAGTATCCATGAACAAACTTCGCTGCTCTACAATAATAATGCTGAGCCTTCGAGTCCACGATGCCCGGACTCCACCACCGAAGGCATGCCTCATCATCCAACGACCACAAGTCAGTCTTGCAATTATCAATAATAATAGCAATAGAATCATTCTATTGTATTCCGTGATGCGAGCTTGAGGATCGGAAGCATCAAATTCAGTGATACTCTAATCAAAAGTTGGAGCAGGAAACTTGATATCACAGTTAAGCACCTCCGTATTTAAATCAAAAGCAATCATACCATAATTTCCAGCAGTGTGCATAATAATCCGTTGACGAAAACCATCACCTATTGCAAAATCGGTCGAATTACGTTCAACGTTATGCCAAGCATTTCTATTAGGAGAATAAACTTCGGCAGAAAAAGACAGAGAAACAACCCTAACAACTTTAAAATCATTACTTATCGAATCATAACTAAAAGCATTGCAGATTCACCTTCATCATCGAGTACATTACGCGAGGGAATAAGTTTTGACATTTTAGTGGCAGGATTCCAAAGGTATATATCCCAAAGGTATACATGAAAAATGCAACAATTCCACAAGCGAAACCAACAAGTATACAATCACGCATATACCCTGAACTCATCTGGAGAGAATGGAAAGTCCAGATCAGCAACCTGACGAGAAGCAACGTCGACGAGTAGTATTGAGCCGTCGGATTATGGTCTACGTCTTTAAAATAAGTAATAAATAACTTATTTTTATAAAAAAAATCCCATTTATATATTTTTTAAAAAAAATAAATATATTATAAAATTTTAAAATTAGATTTTATTTAAAAACTAAAAAATAAGTACTTATTTTTTTAAAAAAGTAAACATTTACGTATTTATTTCCAGAAATAATAAGGAATGCCAAACCAACACTATATATATACTAGTTTAGGCAAAATTTATACTCCGTCCCACAAATGGGCTTATTTGACTTTTTGCGGTCAATTTGATTAAATTTTAGTCAAAGATTATAAATTATTCTTTTATAATTTTAAAAAATTAAAAGTTAGATTTTGAAGTAGATTAATATAATTTTTAATGATATACTTTTTTTAAATTTTTTATAATTATATAATTATTGGTTAAAGTTTATTCAATTTAACCTCAAAAAATCAAACAAGACACTTGAATTGGGTTGGATACCATATATGTCCTGTATCATTTATAATATATTATAAAACTATTGCATAATATAAGGTAGGACATATAGGTTTTCAATTTGTACTCCATTTTAATAGTACTCCATTGAACAAAATTTTACTAGCTTATAACCCGTGCGATATCATGATTTCTTCACATTTTTTAATATATTTTAAATGAATTAAATAGTTTGAGCGGTGATTAAATTAAGATATTAAAATTGTTTTTGGTATAAAATTTAATATAGATAGAAGAATAATAATATTATATTATTCCTAAGATGTAACTAATTAGTTGTTATTTTAAAATTTAAATTAGATAAAGTAATAATAATATTATAATATTTGTGAGATTCGATTATGAGTGATATTTTTAAATAAATTGGATTTAATCACCCTCGATCTATCCAACTAATTTAAAATTATCACTCATATTCGAATATCACAAATATTATAATGTTATTATTACTTTATTTGTTTTAAATTTTAAAATAACAACTAATTAATTACATCGATATAATAATATTATTATTCTATCTATATTAAATTTTATACCAAAAACAATCTAAATATCTTAATTTAATCACCGTTAAACTATTTAATTCATTTAAAACACAGAGTAGCCTGTGAAGTTTGTTCATGGATACTTCGACGGCGGTGACTTTCTACTGTTAAATGATGATGTCTGCTATTTGTATAACTCCGAAAATGAAGAGACCTATTTGTGTATTCCAGAAAATGAGAAGACCAGAAATTTCGTGAATGCATTTTGTCTGGGCGAAATTTTCAGGTATACGAAGATCCTTTTCAAAATCGCTGGATTTTCACAAGTCAACTGGAACACTCAAGAAGATGATAGTGAAGATGGTATTGAAGATGATAACTAGGAACAGGGTACTATGAGCAGACATAGTTAACTATATGATATTAATCATGTCTGTACTTGTCTGCATTTTATCTATAATTTCTCCATTGGTAAGTGTTAACTATATGATATTAGTCATGTCTATTTTATATGATATTAGTCATAGTTATCTCTAATCTCTATATGATATTAGTCATAGTCATAGTTATCTCTAATGTCTATATGGACTATATGATGTCCATTGTTATCTCTAATTTCTCCATTGTTAACTATATGATATTAGTCATAGTTAACTATATGATATTAGTCATGTCTATACTTGCATTTTATCTCTAATTTCTCCATTGTGAAGGACTCTAATACATACAACTAGATGAGCATTTATTGATATTTTCTGGCTAGTTCTATACCACCGGTATCTAGTGTCTACTATCTGAGTTCAGTCAAGTATATTGATTAAAATGTTCCTGTGAGCTGATACATTTGCCTAGTGATGAAATATGATGCACTTCTATATATTTTGGCTAAAATTGTTTTCACTGCCCTCTGTTTCTTTGAAAAAATTTAATAAACTTTATTATGTTAGGCATATCTCTAAAACATTTCCGATTAAATGTCAATTGGTTATACTTGGTGTTAGCTCCTCTACCAATTATGGTGCTACTATGTACTCCCAACATGTAAAATCTAGGTAACTTCATCATTACAAGCACATCAGGAGCAGTGCTGTCTGCAAACTGCCTCCACCAAAGACAATGCAAAAACTAGAATAATGTTTGAAAAATAAAAGTTCATGTATAGTTACAAATGAGTCGCATTGAACCTGGAAAATCACATCCAAATCAGTCCCAATCCTGATAAATAAGTCTTAGAACTGTCTAGTATTTTTTTAGCAAGTCACTACACACTTTGAACCCCAGTAGCTGATTACTCCAGTTGAGACAGATCCAGAGCTAGGACCTGCTGCATATTTGTTATTATTGGTCTGTTATCTTGTTGGAATTTGCAAACTTATGGAGTAGTATGATATGCTGGATTAGGTAAATTTGATTGGTACATAGTATGACTTTTGAATAATATCTATAAAAGCACATAATTTCCCTTGCTTATCCCCAAAACATGAGTTACGAAGCTAAAGTGAAAAACATATAAAGCTAGGGGGTAAACATTATTTTTTTGAACTTTAAGAAATCTTAAATATAAAAATACGAAGTTAAACAAAAAGGATCACCTATGTATTGACTCGTAATATGAAAATGGAGTTTAGTTAGGAATCAATTCCGCTGAACTTGATAGGTTTGTGATCGCAATCCACCACTATCTCTTTAATTACTATGGCTGTTATTTTGTGCCTCCCATCTTGCAGTCCGTTTGGCTGGACTTACATTTGGTGTTAGAGGAAGGGCCATGTAGCTCGTCATTCTGGCAGATTAAATAATCAAATCTTCATCACCACCCTTTAAAAAAAATTGACTTGCAGGGGTATGAAAATTATTTTAGTACTTGTTAGTCATGGGATTTTCCATTACCATATTATTTATTGCAGGTGACAATTTAGTGATTTCTAGATGACAATGCAACCAGAAGAGCTATTATATCTTCATCCATACTTATTATTATGTAAATTAGTTATACCCTGAGTTTATTAGTCATTAAAGGTTAATTTTACTTAAATAAGTTCTGAAACAAGAGATTCCATAAGAAACAATGTTAAACATCTTTAGCTTGCTCATATGAAATTCTCTTTTCAGTTGTTGCGTGGTTGAGGGTTTCAAATTCTCTTTTTATTATTTTTGAATCCTCAAGGTGGTTCCCTAAGATTTCAAAAGGATGGCGAGTGTTATAGAACTAAAATTATGTTGTAATTAATATGTATTTAATATTAGGGTTTGTGAGTTTCGAGCTTTAATGGTTGCACTTGTGTTTCGCAACTAAATCTATCATCGCAGGATGGCTACGTATCTCAATCGTGTTTTGAGAATCAAGCCAAAATGTAGTTGAATCAAGCTAAAATGTAGTTTTAAGAATGAGGGGTTAGGTCCTTTATATATATTAGGGTTTGGAGACTTGGCACACAAGTCACCACCTTGCTGATTTGGTGGATGTTTCCTTATAGGATTCAGTTTCCTTGTCGAACGAGGTGTCTTGGGGGCTACTCTTTGAGTTGCCTTCTAAAACGGTAATCCTAGATCGTGAGTCATGTTTATGGGTTGGCTAATTGGGTCACTCGATCGATACAGGTGTGTTCTAGACTCAAAACATCAACCTCGTTTTAGTCTTGGGCCTTAGGCCTAGGTTTTCGGACCAGATCGGTTCTAGGTTTTTTAACCATACTAGGTCTAATAAATGCAACATTAATTATGTCTTTAGGATTCACTTGTAGCTGAAGTAGAAGATAACTTGTAGATAAGCATTAATTTTTTTTTCTGATTTAAATTTTTATTCAGGAAAAAAAAAGTTATGGAACTATACTTTATATGCACCTTAAAATGCGTGTCGGACCTTCTCTCCGAAACGTTAACAATTGGGTGGAACAGAGGTAGTATGTTTTTAATAACAACCTATTGCGCATCTGCTGTTATATCGAGTCTCCTGTCTTACAGCCCATTTGGGTGGACGCTGGAGGAAGGACCATGTACCTCGTCACTATGGTGAATTAGTCATCAGATCTTAATCACCTTCCTGTAAACAGAAATTCAGTTGCAAGGGTATGAAATTATTTTAACATGTCGCCATGGTATTTTTCAATACCATATCATCTGAGTGTTGCAGTATCTGGATCAATATGTAACTAGAAGTATTGTAATCTATGTCAGAATAGACATTTTCTTTTTGAACGAATGTGATCATAGTTATTATACCCCTGATTGACCAACATGGCTTGTTCTTTTGTCATGTCTTGCAATCGAAGTTGTCTCCGTTGACATTTGAGACGGAGCATTGAAATTCAAGATTCAATTCCTCATAAATACGTAAAATAATTTAATATATTTTTTTAATTAAGAAAAGTGTAAATTAAAACTTAATATTGAAATTGATTATATATAAATAAATACAATTTACATAATTCGAATAATTTTTTATTTTTTTAAAGGTGAATATAATGAAAAAATCCAAAAGTAAATACTACTCCGTACTTTAATTCTGTGTGTTTGAGTCTGTCTCTCGCTTTACCCTCGGGCGGATCATCTTGGTCTATAATCAGGGTACTAGAGCTTTTATTTATTAATCATTCATTTACACTTTGATTATACCCATTACCTCCACTTTAATCTGTGTTTTCTAATATTTTCTTGCAGCTCTATTCAGTTATTAACTCAAAATGCAACTCACTCTTGAATTTGGGTATGTTTTCCCCCTTTATTACATAGCTTCATACTTCTTGAATATGTGTCTGCATTGCATGTGTCTGTGTACGTACGTGTTTCCATCTCTATAATACATTTTTATGTTCCGAGTACTTTATGATTGTTTAATATCCTCTTTCTTTGTATCTACTTAAAGTCCATAGCTTTTTTTAAGAATTAATGCTTACTTGCCTTGAATATATGATATGAAGTTGTTGTCTAGTGGAATTGTTATGTCTTTGGACTAAATCTGTAAAACGATAATCATGACGCCTAGGATATATTGAACAAGTGAGATTTACTTGTAAAAGTTATAGACGATTAAGGATTACAAAGAAAGTTGCTAATGCATTAGTTTATTAATTATTACTTGACATGTAGTGGAGGATTGGAACTTCTGTGTGACTCGGTAAAGATCCACAATGTCAATGTTGACCAACAAGGAGAAGAGAAGGTGTGGAAGTATTTCTTATGAGGTTTCGATTTTATGTGCATTTCTTACTCACAAGTTGAATTTACATCAACTATTTGGGATGGGGACAGTTAATAATGAAAGAGCTGCTTGCCTGGGTGCGTACCAATTTGATTAAGGAGCGGCCTGAAATGTTTATGAAAGTTGATACAGTGGAAGTCTTAATATATCTTTTCTGTCCTTGTACTTGGAATGAGGTGTCCAGATTTGTTGTGTAAATACTCAAACATGGCAGTGGTACCTAAAAATGAGATGCACCACAACTAATTTTGTAATTATGTGTAGTTTAGGTTTAAGTGTATCATGCTTACCGATGTTAATTATCTCTATTCACGCAAGCATGCAACAAAATGTTATTCAACAGTGCTTTTGTATTGTTTAAATATAGAAACGCAACTCATTATATCTATCACAGTATGTTTATTTATGACCCCATGGTTCTGGATGGGAGTGTAAAACATATGCTTATGCATCTCGGTTTCTTATATTACCTTTTGTCCGGATTTAGTTTAGCATGGGCAGAGAATTTCATGCTTGGAATCCCCTCCCTCTAGACAAGTTCAAAACCAGTTTCAAAGAACTGAATAGAGAAGCCTTTTTCTGGATGCTAATGTTTCTCGTTTTTCCTTGTGCGGGAGACCTGGTGTTCTTGTTCTTGTGAATGATTGTTACTGGGAGTTAAGTGGTCAGCTTGATACAACAATAGAAGATAAAAATGTGATAGTGTCCATTTCAACCTTGCACGGAGGATAAACATCAAAATGAATACCTTTTCTGTAAGGTTGTAGCACTTTAAGCATACATGTCACAACCTGACTGCTTTCATCTGTTTCACATGTACTTGAATTTGGTCAAAACCATATACTACATGAATACTACTAATGTTTATTGTTTGTGAATTTACCACCAATTCATATCTACGCACCAATATGGTTGTTTTCATGCAACATTAGTATGTAATGTTCTGCCAATCAACACGTTTGTGGGTATGAATATTGATGATAGTTCGATACAATATGTGCAAAATAGGCAGCTACCTAATTAGATAAAGAATGTAGACCAATGTTATTCTAAAAGCAAATTAGAAGTAAATATGTTATTACATTACCACATCTCACTAGATATATACAAGTAACTGGTCCTCATTCCGAGTAGAACAGAGGAAGTAGCAGGAAACATCATCTCCGTTTGACACTGTACACGTATAGCTCCAAGTCTTTATATACGTTTCATGGCGCCAAAGTGTTTGGAGTAAACTTCAGGTTTCGAGATTATCTTGTCTTAATAGAGATGACATCTTTTCTTGGCTCTACCGTTTTGGAGTTAACTTTGACACTTGTGGGTTTTGCATTAGTACTGTGAAACAATGCTCATTTATTTCTTGAATCTCGTTTTCTCAACTCGTATTTACACGGATTTCTTGTGGAAGTTGCCTGGATCCCTCTCGGATTTGGTCTCCACTCATTTCTCTTTTTGCCATGTTTTATTTATAAAACTCTGATATTTCCAGTTGTATTCACTTGCATAGATGTACACAAGTTGATCATTGATATGCTACGTTAGCATAGATGTACACAACTGACTGCTTTCTCTTGCCAGTTCATAAACATTGATGTGTGTTTTGTTGGGCCTAGAGTAGTAAAGCCCGCTAAATAGGTAAACATAATCATGTAAAGCCCAGTAGGCCCAAAAGGCCTACTTGGAGAATAAATTAGTTATTTTAGGGTACCCACTATATTAAGAGAAATCTCTCCCCTTGGGTGGCAAAATTAGCAAAACATAGAATTTATTACTTCCATTGAGTACAAGAAGTTTGTAGAAAAGGGGTTAAATACAAAGTTAAGAATTATTTCAAATTCTTGCGGATTTAAGTTTATTCAATAATAATATTTAGAAACATTAAACAAAGAGAAGGAACTATAAGAGTTAAAAGAAACTTGAAAACAAATCTGTTAAAATTACTAGTGGTTTGGTTTTTCCACTAAAAAATGTTTTTACTTTCAATTAACCTTAGTCTTAGAACCAAGTTCCTTACATCATATGAATAGAACTAAGAAAAGCACTACAAATAATTCTATATATCTCTATTGTGTTATTCTTATTCCACTTTCTTATTTTTGCTACAATGAACTGTTAAATTATATATAGCAGTTCATTTCTACTTCTATTTTCTATCGACTAATAAAATGCATAAAATACATTTTACAATGTTTATATTAAAATAGAATATAGCTACTTTCACAGTCTTCATAGGCCTTTGCCTTATTCTGGACAAGTCTTTGTCGTGTTCTTCTCATTGAAAACTGTGTTTCCTTAAAAGTCTTCACAGTCCTGACATAACTGTCTTCCATTAATTTAGACTCCTGCAAAGATTCCTTTCATTTGCCTTTAATTGTTTTGGGAAATTTTAATCAACTGATAAATGCCGTGAAACTTATCAATTAAGCTTTTTTTGCTTATCTATCGATGGATAAGTATCTATTGATCAATTGATGTATCAATGGATATTTGAGCATCCATCGATTCCATTATTCATTGATTCATTATCCATTGATTGACTTTTATCCGTGGATTGCCTTGATACTTTTATCTGTTGATGGAGATCCATTAATTTGATTTTTGTTGACCTTTTATCCATCGATTAATCATCCATATTCATTAACTTCTTTATCCGTTGATCACTTCATTTGAGATAATTCTAACTTAGAATATTTACACTTTGTCAGCCATTCTTCACATCCGTTGATGAGCTATCAATCGAAATAAAAAAATATCAGTTGATTAAATGATCACATCCATCGACATATTACAATCAATTGATAACATAAAGAAATTCTAAATCACTGTTACAATCCATTTTATCAGTTGATTAACAACAAATTCAACTGATAAAAGGTTCCCTAGTCAATGGATATTTATAGATCACATATCTATTGATCAGTTACAAAATTAAGATCAAAATTACAATTCTAGGTAATTTGTTATCATCATACAACATGATTCCTAACAGAGTTGCAATCTCTTTGTACTTAATTATCCTTTATTATAATAGTTCAGTCTACCACACCATGTGATTAACCAATCAATAATTTTTAAGAGGTTTTAGTCAATCAGGTGCTAGTATTTCAATATTCAACCAATCAGAATGAGTCTTTTACCTTTCTTTTTTACACTTTTTAACTGAGATGACTAACTGTAGTATATGATAATTAACCATCGGTTTAATTTTAAAATGACAATCTTTAAATGTCTTTTATATTCTAATATTCGTTTTCTTTTAAAACATAAAGATTATTAATTATTTTCAAATTAGCAATGTTTAATTATCATTTTAATTTTAGACTCTTTTTCATTAAACTAATATTTAATCCTTATAATAATAAAATATTTTTATTTACTCCTTAAATTTATTATTTTATTTTTAGTTAATATTTTTATCAAAAATAATTTATAATGTATCTAATAAATAATTAAAAAATAGCTCAGTCTACCATGTTTTTTGGTTAACCAACCATTGATTTTTTAAGGGTTTTCAACCAATAAGGTGCGAGTATTTCAATATTCAACCAACTATATTGAGTTTTTTACCTTTCTTTTTTACACTTCTTAACTGATATGACTAACTGTATTATAAGACAATTAACCATCAGTTTAATTTTAAAATGACAATCTTTAAATTTCTTTTATATTCTAATATTCATTTCCTTTTAAAATATAAATAATATTAATTATTTTCAAAATAACAATGTTTAATTGTCATTTGAATTTATACTCTTTTTCATTAAACTAATAAATAATTTTTATAATTATAATATTCTATAATAATAATAAATAACTTTTAAATACTACTTAAAATCATTTTTTTATTTTTAGTTAAAATTTTTATAAAAAATTATTTATAATGTATTTAATAAATTAATTAAAAAATGATAAACATAACTAACTTTTATTATACCATTAAATAAAATAACATTTAAAAAAATAATCAATTTATATTAAAATGAGACAAATTAAAAGTAAATAAAGTAATAAAAAACATTAAATAAAGATATAAGTTTGAATTCAAAAACAATTTATCACCCACACATATAAATCATATTTCATATTATTAAAATAAAACAAAATACTTAACGTGACAATTTAATAAATTTAAAAGTTAAATGGCGTGATCAACTAATTTTAGCTACCGCATCATTTATTTTTAAAATAAATTTAATATTAATATTTTAATGATAACAAAACTTTACACGTGTATTAAATAATTTATAATTTTAAATGCAAATTTTGTAGGGTGTAAGTGTAATTAAATAAAGATAATATAATACATGATCCGTAATTTGTTTAAATTAGAAGTATTTTAAATACGTAATCTTATATAGTTTTATTGTTTTTCAAATGTGAAATTTCTTAAATATTTTAAGAAATTAATTATCTCACGAGCTCACTCATGTTCTGCCATTATATATAAGAGATATTTCTTATGTTTGTATGATATAAATTTTAGTGAATTTTATCAGGGTCCGGATAGAACAACGTCACACAAAACTATATAATGTCTACATAATCTTAATATCATTACATGTGTCATGTGTGCAAACTATTTTTTTCACGGTACTAAGTTATGCTCTATGTCTAAATTTATTATAAAACTATGTAATTTTTTTTTCTCAGACTGTTCTTTTTACTTTGAAAATTGATATATTTATGTGAATTTATTATTTGTATTATGGGCTCTCATTTTTTTAGAGATTGATTGAACTTGATAATTCAAAGACGTAGAGAATCAAAGTACATGTAACAAAAATATGGAGAAGAGTTGACAATGAAACAAAAAATTTAAAAGGCCAAAATCTAATATTATTTGATGGTTATGTAAGTTTTATGATTCACACGAATTGACTATTATTTTTATTATATTACTATGTGTGTGCATATGTATACTATTGCTAATAAATTATAATCATCATTGAATCGTTTGATGGGAAAATTAAAGAAAGCAACATTTATGATATTTCAAATTTTCTGGTAAAATATATTTTTGATTCAATACAACCTATTGTATCACTGTTTTCCATTGTCTTTCACAAAACAAACTAAAGTGGAAGGTGTTGATCATATTTAATACGAAAGTTTTGGTATAATCATACCAGATTTTGAAATTATCAATTTTGGAGATTCTGACTTAATTGTCGAGCACTCAAGTGACGAGTTTATACAAAAAAATTTAAAATTTTGACAAATGTAAGTACAATTAGTATATTATATTTTGTTAAAAGAAATATCATGAATAAACTTTTATTGTGTTTTACATTAATTTTGTAGGTTATTTGCTGAGTAAGATAAGATTATAGCTGATAAATCACACTTTATTATTATTATAATATTCAATTAATGTAGTTTATCAAAAAAAAATATTATGTATCGAGTTATTTATAATAATTTATGATTTTTTATGAAGAGAAAAGTAATATTATAATCATTTCGTTTCTCATATTTGGTATTTAAGATTTTTTAATAATTTATATTTATATACGATAATTTTTAAATAAAAATTATAAATATTTAAAATAAAAAAAAATTAACTTGGTGCGAAGCACGGATAAAACGCTAGTTATCAATAAAATACTAAATCTCTCCCTACTCGGGAGAGGGTTCACAAAATTAGCAAAACATAGAGTTATAATCTCTCCTGTACTTAATTCTTTGATATTAGTTGGTATATGGTTTCAAAAAAATTATGATATTAATTGATACATCATATTTCAAAAAAAATATATGAAAATAATAGGAAAGCTACACATTTAGAAGAAAAAGTATAGATGTTGACAGTGGGATTTGAACCCACGCCCTTTCGGACCAGAACCTTAATCTGGCGCCTTAGACCAACTCGGCCATATCAACGTTAGATGCTGTATATTTTCTACACCTTAGTTGTGCTCTGAGATTTGCTTCTTATTGAACATCATTTGTTTTTAATATAATTCTTTATGCGTATTACAGAACTAAATACTCGATAAATGAATAATTTTAATAAATTTATATTTTTTATCACAACATTATTTAAATCATGTATTTTTAAAGACAAACCTTTGAATAAATTTTCAAATCTCGAAAATATTAATTTATCAAAATTTAACTATAAATAATTCATATTATTTGAGTCATTGTACCGGCCATGTAATTTTTCACGCAATTGTGTTTCCTTACCTATGCTTAGAGAGGTTTATCAAGCATTTTCCATGTCATATTTGGTTGCACACGCATGAAATGCACCTTATCTCGTATTATTTTCAGTATTAAGACTATTAGTTCACCCCTAATATGTGATCATCACTTGTTCAAAACATATGTTACTTTGTTGTACTATTTTTTTTAAACTTCTATGATTAGGAAAAGAAAAAATGCACTTAAACTTTTTTTTCCGGCACTTTTCTCGAGTGTAATATGATTATATTAGATGATCTACTTAACACTTTACTTGGTTTTGCTTTAAAAGAAAGTCCTCTTTTCTTCTCTTATTATTAAAACCATAACTAAGTTATTCAATGAACTTCAGACACCTTACTTCTTTATTGTGGTTTCCATCTGTACCTTTCACTTCCACTTAATTACAACTCTTAAACACCCTTTTAAAGTCAATGAGTACATAAACAAATGCATTATTAACAATATTTGTAGAAAGCTTTCTGTAATCATATCACTTTAAGTGGTGGATTTACATTTAGTTTTAGTAGTAAATTATCAGTCATTTTCATTTTATTATGTCCAATATTTGGGGTCCTAAGTAGGCCTAATGACATAAATGGGTCGACCCACCTTGCATTTGGGCTCATATGACATTATGACCCATGTTCAGTTCGCATCATGCTAAGAATGATAAAATATTCTAAGGCCTTTGGTCTAGTGGGGTCGCGTCGCTAGCTCACAACCTTAAACTCATTCAACCTCAAAAAAGAAGAGATGAGAACTGACCTCAGCCCAGTTCGCTTCTCATCATCACCTCTTAGATCACATGAACTTGACAAAAAAGGAACATCAGCTCGGGTCGTTCATTCGGACTGCTCTGTCCAGGTCGCTTCGCTAGCTCTGAGTACTTAGCACGGATTTCTCATAATTAGCTGAAAAACTCCTCGCCTCACGGACTCACCTCACTTGATATTATTTGCTAATCTGAAGATTATAGAAGGCCCTTCGGGATAATATCTCAGAATACTTATCTATTTAAAGACAGCTAGCCCCGCGGGCTCTCATCTCATCAAGGGATCACCTCTTAGGGGACCCCTTACTCTACAATTCCATGACAACCCCCTATAGCTGAATGGACTTGGGTCATGGCAGTTACAGATATATGGGAAGCTTGCCCTCTACATTCGCACAGACTTGGTGCAAAGCCCTTCACGTCTGAGGATTTGAGTCTGATGGACCGGACCAATACATAGCTCATATGGGTAACTTGTCCTCTAAATATTACGTGTAGCTTGAACCCTTATAAATAGGGTACGTATGCCTCTTGTTTTAGTTGAATCGACAGTTGACAGTAAGAGAACAAATATTTTCTCCGGTCTTCTAACGAATCAACAGCAAGATCAACTACCAAAATCTATCACTTTCCTCCCATGTTCTTCATCAAGTTCACAGGCAAAATCGTCATATTTTATCCTGTGATTCCAACAAACCTCCAAATTATTTACTGTTATACCAGTTTCTTCTGATAACACATTTAGATCGGGAGTTTCATCTTAAACAACTCAATTGTCAACCAATCATATACATTACAGTATTACTATCCAATCATACATAGTATGTATGCTGCAATCAACGTGTTTAATTACAACAAATTTAAACTATGGACATAACCAGAGTGCCACTATAATACAGTGTCATGTTTTATTTGACTAACTAAATCAGAATTTAATCAAAACTACGTCTAATGAAAATAATTTTAGTAGGTGATAACTGAGGGATTAAAATTTGAGAATGAATAAAGTTACGTGAGGTGATGAACATTAATCTCTTAAAATTAAAATTATTAGCTGTTAGACAGCTTAAGGCACAAAACATTGACATACGAATCAGAGTATCAGACTCTCGGAAATCAAGTAGAAAGAATAATCAGCTTTATATGCTCTCTCAGACAGACAGCTACTGACCTACTAGATGGGGTACACCTTTTGTGAGTCTCTTATAAATAGTATACTAATTTGATTGGCTTGGTATGCTTAATGATCCATTCGATCATTTTTCCAACAGTCTGACTCGACAAAGAATCCGAATCATATTTAATTTCAGCTTAATGAAGGAAAAATAAAACATTTAAAACCTCGAACCGACCAGAAATCCGAAATTACAATCCCTACTAATCATATAGTACTAGAATCATACACAGACAAAAGAAGGGATAATAATTCATTCATTCATTGAATCAATCATACATATTTCAATTCATATCAACATCTTTCCAACAATTCTGAACAACATTTCAACAGTAGATGTATTACAATGACATTATGACATATACCCCAATCAAGTTTACCCCTTTATGCACATCCATTCAGTGATGAACAACAATGAAAAACCCAAAAACCACAATTTGGTGAAACCATCTTTAACAACAACCTAGCAGTATCTTCTTGTCTAACCACAGCATTTTCCTTCTCCACCACCACAGCACCAACAATCTCATCATATCCACCACCACCACTAGCCACAAAAGCCACCAATGCCGCTTGCACCGGCCCAAAACTAGGATTATAAGCAGCTGATTCCATATAACTACCTTTGTAAAAATTGCCATTGACATCCATCAATGCCACACCAGATGGACAATGACTATAAGGAGCATGCGAGTCATTAGCAGCTTCCAAAGCTAAAGATTTCAACTTTTCACAATCTTGACCAACCCCATTTGATAAAAACTTGTTTTGTATCAAGCACAGACCATTCTTGTGATTTTCAAGAATCAAAGGTGTTTCTTGATCTAAAAGATCACATGGGCCAAATGGGTTGGGCAGTAATGACAAAAGGGGCTTATAAATCACATCTTTTTGGGTGGTTTCCGATGTGATCAAGATTTGTATATCTCCGGCTTGCCGGAGTTCTTGAAGAAACTGGCGACAATGGCCACAAGGGGCTGAAGAGACAGCGATATATACAAGACGTGGAGAGTTATGAAAGGCGTGATTGATGACAAGGAACTGTTCAGCATGGACAGAGTGGTGGAGAGGGACGCCGGGAAATTCAAGATTGACGCCGATGAAGATCCGGCCGTCGGAGGATAAGCCGACGGCGGCGACGGGGTAGTTGGAAGTGGGGGGACGGGCGAGATTTTGAGAAGATTTGACGAGGGTAGGGAGGAGTTGAGGGACAGAGAGGCCGGAGAGTTTGGCCATTGATTCAGCTTCAGCAGCTTCAATTACAAATCTGGGATGATCCATAGATGATTATGAGTGTTTGAGGTGAGGCCTCGGGTAAGGGTGAAATGGATGTGAGTGAATATATATACTAGTTTTTTCACTACACGTTTTGTTTATTTAATTATTGAGTGAATTAATAAAATATTGTGCTAATGATTTTTGAGGTTATTGGATATCTAATCTCGATCAGACCTGCATAATAAATTCCAATTCCAACTTAATGAAATAAATATTTTATACAGATTAATCAGCGGACTATTAATTAAAAACTATTTAGTAATTAAAATAATCATACTTTCGTTAAAATAATTTTTCAAAGGTACGTTACTAACTTACTAAACCTTTAGAAAAAATAAAATAATCATACTTCCATTAAAATAATTTTTCAAGGGTACGTTAGTGACTTACTAAATGGTCGTTTGGTCTGTGAATTTTAGGTATCAGTTTTGTCTATTTTAAACTCATACATGGTGTTTGGTTCAATTTTTTTGATTTTAAAATCCGTATCTCAAACTCATAGGATATGGATTTCTGATACCTTAGGGAAGGTGGATATGAGATGAAGTTATGAGAAATTAAATCAAAAAATTATTATTTTTATTTATAAAATTATATATTAATTTTTAATATAAATTTATAATAATGTTGTTTAATATTTAATAAATAACAGTAATTTGTTTTTCATATTATCTACATATATTTTTTATTTATATTAAATTAACAAATTCATTCCATCATTCAACCAAACACATGATATCAGAAATGATAATTCATCCCAATATCACCTTAACCCGATTCCTTATTCCAATCCAATATTATTTCACGAACCAAAAGACTCCTTGCTGTTTCTAGCAAAACTAATAGGACAAATTATGAACTTTTAAACTTGGCATTTCAAAGACAAACCCGGTAGTTTAAGTAAAGTTACAACATCTCCAATAATATTAGTTAAAATTGGTAGTTAAAAAAATTTCGAACTTGTAAGAGACTTTACTCCGGTGTCATTAGCTATAATATTTAACTATATTTAAAAATAACATTTTATTATTATTTTGAATAATTAATTGACCAATATAATATAATATAATGGTTAGTTATAATTTGAAAATAATTATATTTTGAATAATAATTTGTCAATAAAAATTAAATTTTATTAGTATTAACATTGATTGATCGTAAATATGTAATCATGTATTTAGAATATTAAATTAAAATTTTATATTTAATTATATTAAATAGTTATATTTTTAAAGATAATATTTTAAAATTATTTTAATTAATAAATATATATAATACAAATGATATTGATTATGTGTCATGATATGAGTGAATATGATAAATTTTAGATATTATATATAATTTATAGAGAAGTGGGTAGATAAAATTTCAGTTAATAAGAGTCAAGGTTGCAGTTGAAAAATTATTGATATTTTATAAAAAAAATAGGGTCACTTATTATTTTAGTTAAGAGTAGTATCGGTCTTCTCGGATAATGGAGATGCTCTTACGGGGAATAAGTATTCACATTAAAAAATATTTGTTACATGGTGCAAGTGTCCAATCAACCTCCCATAGACCATAGTCTCATTCTCATGTATCATGTATGTATGTATCCCCTGTTTGGCTAATATTGTAAGCGGTTTATAAATTATAATTTTTATACATTTTTCACTTTATAAATTATTTATAAGATAAATGATGGGTTGAATGCAGCCAAAGTTGAGGTATCAGATTCATACGTACAAGTTACAATTACTGATTCCGGTTAACTCATTCTGAAATTATGTATATGTTGTCCACTTTAAACTCATACATGATGTTTGGTTGAGAAAAAAGATAATTTAAATATAAATATTTAATATGAAATAAATCAATGATAAAAAATATATTAAAATATATTGATTCCAACACTCAATCAAACAAATGATATCAGAAATGATGTCTCAAATTCATACCTTCTTAATCCGATTTCTGACCCAATACCACTCCGCGCACCAACCGACTCCTGAGAGTACTAATCTATCGATTAGTTAAAGTACCGGTTTACTCCCTCCGTCAATTCAAGTGATTTGTTTGACTTTTGGTGGTCAATTTGACCAAATTTTGATCGAAGATTAAAGATTATTTTTTTATAATTTTTAAAAATTAAAAGTTATATTTTAAAGTAGATATGATATATTTTCTAATGATATCACTTTTTTAATTTTTTATAATTATATTATATATAATTTTCGGTCAAAACATAGTCAAATTGACTTCTAAAAGTCAAACAAGACACTTGAATTGGAACGGAGGGAGTAGTTTAATTAATGTGATCAGTTTATTTGATTTTCATTACTAATTAACAAATATATTTACACTTGTCTTTTCTGACTTTTGTCACTGTTATGAAGCAGGGCGGAGGAACGGGGGAGAGGGTGGCTGATACTCTTTTTTTCGATAATTTGTTTATACTCTCATTTGAATTTTTTTATATTTGAAATTTGAGTTCGTATAATATTCAAATTTAATTTAAAAATCAATCTAATATTTTTAACATTTTTTGAGTTAATCACACAAAAAACTAATCAATTTTGTCATTAGTAAAAAAAAATCATTCAATATTATTTTTGGTCCGGGACAGAGCTAGATAATTTTGAATGATTTTTTTATTAAAAATATTAAAATTGATTGATTTTTTGTGTGATTAGTTTTTTTTTTAATGTAATGTAAATAGAAGTTACCTTAAACTTTCTATCATAAATTTGGCGTTTTAAAGAGAACCTCGTTCATTCTTGGGAAAAAATTAATAGACTTATATTTAACATATAAATCACAAAACAGGGTGTCTAGTGTTTAAAATTGACTCCTTACGTAAATTAGATGTATAAAATTTAAAAAATCGCAATATTTATAATATGAAAGAAATACTTAACGTATATTATCATCAATCATGCATGAATAAGAACCGATCAAATAACAATAAATAATTAAATTATTATTTCAGAAAAAGAAAAATAATAACAATTTCACAACAGAGAAGTAAATTATCTTCTCCAACATATCTTATTAAGGTGGATAGAGAAAAAGCCACGTAAAATGTGTACACATCACTAGCCATGTGTATCGTTTAATCGTCCAGAGTTTATATTTTTTACAGAAATTTTTCAAAATTATTTTTCGAGAAACTTTAGAATATGGTTAACTTTTAAGCATATTTTTACTAAAATCACAATAAATACATATAAACCAATACATCTAGTTATTTATTGTTAAATATTTAATTATCATTTATTTTATATTATTAATAAATTAGAAAAATAAGTAATTAGTTTATTAATATAATAAACTCAAATCAATCATCATCTTTACAAATTTTCCTAAAATGTACCTTACACCCTTGTTCTCGATAGTATAAATATTGGATTGCTGTAATTGTTTATCTCAAAAAATTTAAAATGAGAAATTAATAATATTTTTTTTACTGTGAAATCTATTTTTGATGAAAAAGAGTAGCAAAGTTACCCTGCAAATATGCAATGCATCATCGGGCATTGATGCTTTTGCTTGTTGAAATCGGCATAAACAATGAAATAATAAATGTGGTATACTTATCATTTGAATATTTGAATAAAAAAATGGCCAATCGTTTTGCAACTATTTTAGCTGCTAATTATCTTTCTTTATCTTCTGGGGCTACTTCATCTAGCTTTCAAATTGTTAATTCTTTACCTCAATTCTCCAACAAATTAAGCAAAAGGGTTGGTCGATTTAATCATAATAAGAGACCTCGTCGTGTAGTTTTGGGACTCGGGGTTGCTTTTTGGGCACAGTTTCTTAATATGGCGGGTAATTTTGGCGGCAAATCCTTCGTGGCTTCTGCTAGACAAAAGAGTGAGGTCGATATGGTAATTTTTGACTTAATTTTGGTGTTTTAGGCGTTTCTTGGTGCTTTGGTTTATGGATTGTGTTAAAGTTTTAATCTTGATGATGGGTTGGTGTTAATTTGGAGAAACAAGGTGTAGATGATTGGAAATGTTTGTTAGGGTTTGGTGAATATGATTAAAATGTGAATTTGTGTTTGTGTACTGGGTGGTTTTCATGTGAGGATACTGGCCACACAGCACACACACACACACTCAAAATTCAGTTTTTAGGAGTAGCTTTGACATTTGAAGGGGAATGAAAAATGCTTTCTTTGATATTGTTATTGAATTTTATAATGTTTGTCAAAGTCAGAAGTCCTTTTCCATACTATCTGTTGACATTGAGTTTCTCTAGTTAATTTCAAGGTTATTGAGTCATTAGACTCGCTACAGAACCTTCAAATATTAAAATGCCTCCATTACTATATTTCTGTTAGTGCTGAGAGTTATGGTTTTCCTTTATTGTTTCTCTTTCTCCGTATGTTTTTACAAAATGACAGATACTAGAAAATGTGGAGTGGCCTGAGCAGTTTCCATTCAAGGAAGAGGACTTCCAACGTTTTGATGAGTAAGAACTCTTAATGAATGTTTAGGTGAATTACAATTTTTCATGTATTAGCCGGAGTATATATGTGCAGCAAGTTACCATATCTCTTAAAACCTAAGTAGTAGAAAAATGGGTTGGTATGTATATTATGATTATGCATTAATACGCCCCTCACTCGAAAGTCGTTTAAATAGGAAAGTGAAGCACCCGATTTTCCTGACGTCCATAAGTTGGAATACTAATTTGTTCTTCAGTATCCATAATTTTGAGAGTTGTTGGGGTTGCCAGGATTCGAATTTAAGAGCGTTAGGTAAAAAGAGCTCAAACTTAAGAGTTAAGACCATTAGGTAAAACGAGTTACTGTACGATATTAAGTTATAACTATCCTTAAACCTTAAATTATCAACAAAATTTCGAATATCTACTGTATTAGGAAAAAGGCTCCATATGTACTGCATAACGTGGCCCTGTTAATAATCACCAGTTATAATGTATTAAAATATACTCTGTAAGTTGTATCTATCAAGCAGATGATTGAGATATACAGTGTTAAATGTTACTCAATTAATCAATTATACAAATTCATGTGTCATTGCATCTTTTTGTGTATTGTATACTATCTCAAATAATTTACTTTTCAGGTCACCGGATACAGTTTTCTATGATGCTCCGCGATTTGTGACACATATAGATGATCCAGCCATTGCTGCACTCACCAAGTATTACTCACAGGTTTTTCCTCCCAGTAACACCCCAGGAATAGCTATCCTTGACATGTGCAGTAGTTGGGTGAGTCATTGTTAATATACACTCCTTACCTGTTGTTTGTTCAGTGGTGTGGGATAATCATAATTTTGTTCTTATATTATATCTAGGTTAGCCATTTTCCTGCAGGATACAAGCAAGAAAGGATAGCAGGAATGGGTCTGAATGATGAAGAGCTGAAACGGAATCCGGTATATTATTTTATGCCATAATTTATTTCTTTTTTCCACTTTTTCAGTCCAAGAATTTCAGAATGATTGTCAATACTTATTGCAATGTGATTTGTTGTAGTAATATGCAATATATAAATTGTGTATTAGTTTAGAATATCAGCTTTGTCACAATTCAACCTCAGCTACGTAAATTTTTGTCTATGCTGAGTCTGACTCCTGAAAATAAAGCTTGCATAAGTAGTGGATGGACATGTTCATATAATTAATATTGATTCTATATTCTTACTTTTTGATAAGATAAAATTCAAAGAAATTGTTATAGTAGTGTAGTCGTACTGAACAAATTGATTTAAAGTTTCTCAAGAGGTGTTGCACTATCATATCAATAGTCTGGGAAAATGTGATGAGTTGATTTTTTTTTTTTTATAATTTACATCAGTTTCCATAATGTAGGTTCTTCCCTTTTATGAGATGAAGATATATCAGTTCATTCAATTTGTTTCATCTGTATACTTAGGTTCTGACGGAGTATGTTGTGCAAGACTTGAACACTAACCCTAAACTTCCATTTGAAGATAATTCCTTCGACGTTATAACAAATGTGGTAGGTGGATCTTTCTCATCAACTGAATATTTTCTTTTGAAGCAACTAATGCCTATTATGCTGATTGGCCAAGGTTTGGCATCATATACATACTGAGAAATACTATTTAGGCACTTGATATCTGCAGTTGCTCATTCTTTTATACATCCTAGGAGTTAAATGCTTGAACAGTTAATGGTGTGCACATGGATGGTCAATTTAAGCAATACTTAGCAATTACATTTTAAATCCAGAGAGTCGGAAAGTTTGACTCTCAGTTATGTGTTCATGATGGTTATACAGTATCATTGAACAGGTCAATAAATCTGTATATGCTGCAAATATAAGTTGCGGCTTAACTAGGGATGTTGATATCTTTTTGAAAGGACAAAACAGTCGTAGGAATTCCCAAATTTCTTCATCTAACAAATTGAAACTTTAAATGTTAACCAACTCAGAGCGGGGCAAACAAATAATCATCAGAACTAAGATACAGGTTTTCATTTCCTTCTCTTTTCTCTTCACTTCTTCTTTCTATAGCCTAATGATTGTTATGTCAGACTATGCCTAATTGCCTACTTCACTCTAGAATTCCATGTAATAATCCATCCCATTGGCCTGGTAATTTAGTATACAAATCCGCCGAAATATATTTGATTTATATATATATATGCAGTTGTTTCACTCTTGTGTAAAACATATCTACCTTTGCAGGTCAGTGTTGACTATCTGACAAAGCCTTTGGCTATTTTCAAGGAGATGAACCGGGTCCTAAAGCCAGATGGTCTGGCCATAATGAGGTAATATAAATGGACAGTAAAATTTATATAATAGATCAATTCAAAGTTACCTTCACTTTGTTAGACCACTGTTAAAATTTTAGCATATATTCATATTGATGCTATTAAGTTAAACAAACCAAACATACTCGGTGCATCCCACTCGTAGAGCAGGTCTGGGGTGGGTAATAAGTTGTCCCAGAAATTTATATCATTAGATTACATTATTTTATTTCTTCAACTTTGAACCCTTCTTATGATGGTGTGATGGAGTAGTGGACACATTGGTAGATTGTCATTTTCCATACCTTGCTTCTCATATGTACATGTATATCAATGCATACATATGGTAAACTAATTATAATTCTGTGAATCACTTGTAATTTGTGAACCAGCTTTTCCAACCGTTGCTTTTGGACGAAGGCAATCTCGATATGGACGTCAACTAGTGATGCTGATCACGTTATGATAGTCGGATCATATTTCCATTATGCTGGAGGATTTGAATCTCCCAAGGTAATTAAGAACCAATTTCCACGCAACTGCCCCCTCTTACACCCTTTCATTTAGCAGTAAAATTGTGTGCTGCCGTTCTAAAGTTCCCGTGACGTGTTGCTTTATATTGGATATTGACAATCATTCAATATCGTTGCATACTTGTACATCCCTCTAATGTTAACTTTCCCTTTTATAGGCTGTGGATATATCACCAAATCCAGGTCGTTCAGATCCAATGTATATTGTGTACTCCAAAAAGTTATCTACAGCTTGAAAGCGGAATTGACTAAAAAACGTGGAAGCTGTCAAATTGGAAAGATCTGCATTTTGGGATGTGGTTTTTACTGAATCCAAATGTAGACTTATGATGAAGGTGCATATAAAACTGCACTTTGCTTCTTTATCTCGAGCATTTTAACGATGTCACTTCTTCATGTGTATATTGGTGAGGTTGGTATGTGAAACCCCCCCCCTCCCAAAAAAAAACAAAAAAAAACGAAGGTTCTTCAATTACAGATAGTATGAACTTACCTACTATTAGAGCCAACACCATTCAACTAGCTCTTAGTTTCTGCTGTTTAATTATTAAAAATAACTGGTCGTCCAAACGACGGATGCTATTAATAAATTATATATTAATTATTTTATAGAATTTAAATATTTCATTGAATATGATATTTTGTTTTATTATTAATTTCTTTTTATATTTTTCTATATAATGATGTTTATATATTAATATTCATAAAATTTAATGATATGTCATAATTTTAAATAAACAAAAGAGTTTGAATGGTAATGAAACTGAGTTGAATGTGATTAAACTATATTAAATAAAAATTATAGGATAAGTATGATTATTAAAATAAAAAATATAAAATATAATTTAAATATAATATAATATTATTCATGAGCTATTGTATAAAAGGATAACCGGAGGATAGAGTTGTATGTGGTATATCTTTTTTTAAAATTAGATTTTATTAAAATTGGGTGGTTAGGATCGTTTCCATGGTTCACCTAAAATTTGGACGGTTATGATTTTTTTTTATGGGTTCACCTAAGTAAGATGAAAAAAAATTCTATTTGTTTGGTTATAACTAGCATTAGAGCCCGTGCAAGGCACATGATTCGTGTGAATTCTCGTATTTGAACGTACTTTAGCAAATGCCATAAATTGTAGAAACAAATATATGAATAATGGTGGTTGTTTGCTGCATTATTTTATAAATAGTATGTGTTATATTTTTGATTTTCTAAAACTTACCTCAAAGAATATTAATATGTGCTTAGATGTAATAAATTAAGCACTTTATTCATAGCAATGTGTCTTAAGTAGTAAACTGGTTAAACGTTTTATTCATAAATTATAGATAGTTTCATTTTATTTATATAGAGAGTAATTCATAGGGATAGTTTTTGCAACTTAAGTAGCCTCCTGTCTCTTTGCCATCATGGTTACTGGATTTCATACTTGTTACTGGAGTCTGCATGAAATCCAAAGAGTAATGATCGTGCTATAACTTTATTTCATTTTAACATTTCATCAAACATCAAACAGGTAGCGTGCGAGCTTTCATAACAATTCAATTTGCGAGATGAATTCACCCTATTAGAGGCCTATAACTTGCGCATCAAATGACTAAACACCTATAATAGATATAATAGAAGTAGATGCAATTAGGCTCGGGACGTAGAAGGGTAAAATGGGTTTTTCATGTAGATTTAATTTGCTCAGGAGCTGGGTTTGGAGTCAGGTTTATAATAGAAGTAGATGCAATTAGGCTCGGTACGTAGAAGAGTAAAATGAGTTTTTCATGTAGATTTAATTTGCTCAGGAGCTAGGTTTGGAGTCAGATTTATAATAGAAGTAGATGCAATTAGGCTCGGGACGTAGAAGGGTAAAATGGGTTTTTCATGTAGATTTAATTTACTCAGGAGCTAGGTTTGGAGTCAGGTTTAAACGTGATGTTCTCCTATAAGATATATAGTAGATAATGTTAACTAATAACCTGTGCAAAACATGGATTATATTAATAAATTATATATTAATTACTATATGTGATTATTAAATATAATAATTTATTTCATTATTAATTTTTTATACGTTATTTATATATTATTATGATATATTGATTTTTCTAATTTTAATATTCATGATATATGATTAATATGTTGTAATTTTATATAAATTAAAAGTGGTGATGAAATTGAGTTAAATATTAATACAACTATATTAGATAAAAACTATATTATAATATTATTCCTAAAATAAAATTATATTCTATAATTTAAATATAAAATAATGTTACCCTTGAACAATTGTATAAAAGAAGATTACACAGTTGATATAATTGTATGTGTAATATATATATATATATATATATATATATATATATATATATATATATATATATATATATATATATAGTATACATAAATTATTTTATATAATTTAAATATTTAAGTTAATGTGGTATTTTATTTATTTTATTATAAAGAAAGAGGATTGTAACATTATTATTAATAAAGAAAATATATGTTATAATTTAAATATAATATAATATTACATGTGAGCAGTTGTATAAAAAGAGTACTACAATAGAATTGTATGTATAATATATATAGTATAAAATAATTATAATTATATGATTTAAATATTTAATTTAATATGATAATTTATTTCATTTTATTATTAAGAAAGAGAACTCCACTATTGATAAAGTTATATGTATAATATATTTGTCTTAAATAGAGTTATATGCATGATATATCTCTGTTTAATAAAGTATATTCTAATTAAAATTTAATTAAAAAAGTGTGTTTGATTTGAGTAGGAGAATTATAGTATAAATATTATTTTAATTATAAAATTTTAATTTTAAATAAATTAAATTATTTGAATAATGATGAAATTGAAACATGTTAATTAATAGATTATGAGTATAACTCTATATTTAATTAAAATTTAATTAAAAAAGTGTATTTAATATCGCATAATAATAAAATTTAATTAATTTAAATAAAATAATATTTTTATTTTAATATTCATAAAATTTAATTAATAAGTTATGATTTTAAATAAATTAAAGAGGTTGAACATTAAATTGAAATATGTTAACTCGATTTGTAAGTACACATGTATATTTTAATTAAAATGTATATTTTAATTAGAAGAGTGTGTTTGAAATTGAGTTAGACACTGTATTTGAAGTTGAGTGAAAGACAAAATGACCGGACAACCAAACATTTGGTCATGCGGTTTTAATAATATAAATACAGTATAAATAGTATGGATATATAGATTATCTACACTACTAGTGATAAAAATAAGTTGCACCGAAGGAACAAAGATTAGTTATGCCAAGTATCCAGACTAAAATCATCTGCTTGACAAATGGTGCTGCTGCGTCGGGGAATTTGGTCAAAGCCAAACTATTCGTTCTGTTGAAAAAGATTCATTATTTGTGTATGCGCTGCACGCCACTTGGCATTCTGAAACCTGTCAAGTTGATCAACTATTCTTTTAGATAAGAAAATTTTATAGGGATGTGGTTGCGCTTGGTTCTTATCCCCCGAGAAAAATATAGTATCAAACAACACGGCAACGTTTGATATAATTAAAAAAAAAACAATATTCACATAAATTCCAAGCGATTAGTTGAAGGACAAATTCTCAAGGCCACAAACGCTAGCAACAGGCGGCCTCATCTAATGAACCTAGCATTCCTCACTATAATAATAATGTTCCTCGTGGAGTTGGAGTATCCAGTTCTGGGACAACGCATTATGCTCGGGGTCAGCAATCTCCACAGAACTAGCAATCCTTTATGCTAGGGCCTCAGCCTCAGCCCCAGCCCCATCCAGGCCACCGGAACCAGCAACAGCCATTTATGCCTTCCGGGGCCCTGAAGGGTGCGAGGCCCTAGGCAACAGACGCATATGTCTTGGCCTCAGCTGCAGTTGGACCAGCAGAACCAGGAAAAACGCCTATGTCTTGGCCTCAGTCTCAGCTGCAGCCAGATCAGCGGAACCCGGAGCAGCCGTCTCTGTCTTCCCCTCAGGCTCAGCGGACCAGCAGTCGATGCCTTCTCCTCAGACTAAACAGTACCCGGACCAACCAAACTACCAATAAAATTTGCCATTGAGGTTTAAGCAATGATGAAGGCAACTAGGCAAGGATGAGGAAAAATATTAGGATTGAAAAAGGCCATGCAGAGGAAGAAGAAAGACGAGAAGTCCCTGTTTATTCCAATAAGTGCCTACAAAGTCAGCTAAGGTGATGAAGTGGATTCTGATGAAAGTGACTGGAAAAGGAGCCAATGGATGCACTGATTGTCTTTCTTGGAGAAAAGCAATACTTCAGTGGTGATTATTGATATGGATCACATACATGCTTGAATTTTACTGCCGATGTTGTGTTGCTCACCGCCATGCTCAATGAGTGAGTGAGAGAGCTAGAATGTAGGTGGTCAAATCAGAAACTTCCTGCATGTAGATATGCACACAGTATATCTGTAGCTAGTAACTGGAATACTATAATGTCAACAATAAAAATTATAAAAATGAATAATTAATAATTAATTGTTTTGTCTTTTCCAAATAAAATTGCCAAGGTGTTTACTCTTAGTGTACCATAGGCACTTAACTGAAATGTTAAATCCTTAATCCCTTGACTGAAATATCAAATATCTGCACTGTACCAAAATAAGGCAAAACATGAGAACCAAACAGGCCAAACATATTCATAAAAGCAGCCAAATAGGCCTTAACTAACCCTCTAATCTCCTATGTAATAAAGAGACGAGGTTTTCAATAATTGATAAATTGTAAACTTCGAAGGAGAACAAAGTGAAAAAACACACTGGACGTTCTCCTTCACCAGAAAAAAGAAGTGTTCTTCAATATACTATACAAGAACGATATACCACTACACGCTGATTCACTTTCAAAGGGAAGGATGAATAACATAAAATGTTGTCCTATGTCAAGATGGCTCGTACAGATGCTTCATACAAAAATTCTCTTTGCATCTTCCCTTGTTTTAAAGTGCCATTTGTGTCCCTCAAAACCATGGTCTTCTGGCGGATCACTACTCTAGAGCTTTATACTGTGATTGACGTCGCAGCAGTTCAACAACAGAGCCTTTTATGCAACGCGTTGCTGTTGCTTTGTATGACCAGGTTGCGGAACGATTCTTCTTTTGGACTATCTAAAGAAACTACAACTACCATGCTATATATCCTAATTCATAGAACTATCACCTCCTAGCATCCCAAGCACCTGCGTGCAAAGTTCATGCACAAGAAAAAGAAAACAATCACATGACACTTTCACAGTATGTGCAAAGTTCATGCACAAGAATAGGAAAACAATCACATGACACTTCCACAGTTTAAGACTGAAGTTCAGGGTCCATCATTGTTCTGAGAAAGGAAAAAGTTCTATATTCTATATATCAAGTAGCTTTAAACACAGCACCTAAGGTACCTAAAGTAGAAGTTGCAATAATATTAAATTATGCACACTGCATACTTAAAGGGGAATTTATATAATTATTCCCTGTGTTTACCTGAATGTTGCAGTTACCCTTGTTTCCATGCCCATGGCTCCTTCTGTCTGCCACCTTGCTTGTCCAAAATCGCCAACCTGTTGAATGAAAATTGAGGTCAAAGGTGATAATAAAAAGATAGGAAGAATCATACAATGACTTTATCAAATTAATATAAGTAAAAAAAACATTGCATACCGCTGAAAAAAATATTCAGCTCATGTATTAGGAGAATATATGGCGTAGCGATAGTTCAAATCCATGAAGAATGTAGGATTGGTTGTATCGTCCATCGCGTGATATGCGGATTAACAATATACTTCCTTTTGATTTCTTGAAACTGATTGTTCTCAAGTTTTAAACGATCGTTTTAAAGAGTGAGACTAGAAATTTCCCAAAGACAGCCCAATGAGCATCACAGAGTCACAATATTAAGCACGACTTAGAACCTCTAATTCTGAACAATATTCATGATCATCCTCAGAACTAGCTGGCTTATATTGTTTTACAGCAATGACGTGGCCATCAGGCAAAACCCCTCTGTAAATGACCAAATCCACCTGTAGCCAAGATATTAGTTTCATAGAAGCCATCTGTAGCATTTTTTTGTTACCCCTTCATATGTAAATTAATGCAGAGGTTTCCAAATACAGGTTCTTTATGCTGACATACTAAATACAGTGGAGGACGTTCAGCAGGTGGATTTGTGGTGTATGCTACTATGATATAGTTGCTCTTAGATTCTTACTTGAGACTTGATTGAGCCTGTCAGCCAGTACCTTAGATACATGGTCTCGATCAAGTTCATAAAATCACCCCATTTATGCTTCAAACACAGGTATTCAGATATCCACTACTAAATAAGTGTGATTTTCCCACCAAAACTTTGATAATTCACCAGATGAACTAATAGCATCTTGCATCCACGTTAGTAACTTGAACTTGTTAAAGGAGAACTGAAGTCTTCGCTATCTGTATCCAAATCAGATTCATCCTGGCTATGATTTCTATCGGTACATAAAAATCACTCTATCTTTAGATCCCAATTGATACCATATGACAGAAATGGTGAAGTGTTTAAATTAAAGCTTGACATAGACAATGTTACCAATAATCTCGGCATGAACAACTTCCGTCCTTGAAATGATGGAATCTCTTTATGTCTCTCAACAAAATTTCCCTCTGACACATTTTACTGACATATTTCATCATAGAATGGCAATCTCCGCACACTCTCAAATTCTTCACAATTCTAATGGTGGCCCCAGGAGCTGTACTAATGAGAGCAAAGGCAAGTGCCAATTTTTCACTGTGACGACCTAGTGACTCTTCCTTGTCTTCTTCTTCAATGTTATGAAGTATCCACTCGGTTTCTGGCATATAGCCCTGTTCTCTTGCACTAGATGTTATGTCCTCCAGTTTCATGTATAGCTCTTCTGTGAGTGCATGGGTACGATCACCTGCTACAAAACTATGAACTTGACCCCCCAACTCAATATAGCTCCACCCAGGTTCCTTGTCTGCACCTGTAACCTTCATTTCACTTCTTACCCTCTCAACATCTTCCCATCTCCCTACTCCAGCGTAAAAATTTGACAGAAACACAAAGCTCCCAGGATGCTTATCCTCAAGCTGTAAAATCCGTTGACTTATATTCAGCCATTTCAATATTCTTGTGAGCTCTGCAAGCGGAAAAAAGAGCTCCCCATATCACAAGATCAGGTTCTAGCGGCATATTCTCTATGAAACTAAGAGCTTCATCCAATCGGCCCGCCCTGCCAAACAAATCCACTACTACAGCATAGTGTTTTATCGTGGGTATAATAGGATAGTCAAACACCAAGGAGTCAAAGTGATGTAGTCCCCACTCAACTTGTCCAGCATGTGAACATGCAGTTAGGACCGCAAGGAATACAACTTCATCTGACTTCAGTCCTGTAAAACACAACATTGTTAAAGAACCTTTTATAAACAAACATAAAACACCAAATTGTCGAGAAAACACATAATCTCACACCTGACAACTTCATCTCATCAAAATACTGAAGAGTTTGCTCAACACAGCCGTGTATTGCCCAACCCCATATCACGGCAGTCCAAGTCCGGAGATTCTTAGTCTTAGTCATGTAAAAGACTTGCTTTGCAGACTCTATCAGTCCACATTTTGCATACATGTCAATCAGAGCAGTTCCAACATCTATTTCCATCTGAAAACCACTAGTCCATGCATATATTGTGAATTCTAACACCACTATCAAGAGCTCCCGCTTTCGAACAGGCTGAAAGTGCAAGAATAATAGTAAGCTCATTAGGCATCACACCCTCGACTAACATTCTAGAAAACATCGCCAAGGCCTTCTTAAACAGCCCCTTGCGTAAAAAACCCGAAACCATTGTAGTCCAAGACACCACATTTCTTTCCGGCATACTACTAAAATATTCTTCAGCCACATCAACCTCGCCTATTAGCATAAACCCATTAATCAAACAATTCCAAGACCCAACTTTCCTCTCAGGCATTGCCTGAAATAACTCCACAGCCTTCCCCAAATCCCTCACTTTACAACACCCATTAATCAAAACATTCCAAACCAACACATTATCTCTCTCAGACAATTCATCAAACGAGTGCATAACCCAGACACTCAACTTTAACATACATATCAATCAAAGAAACTCTAACAAACCCCTCAATTTCAACACCCCTTTTCACACCATCACAATGCACCATATTACCAACACCCATATCACCAAAAGCCCCAATCGACTTCAAAACAAACGGATAAGTAAGAGTATTAGGCCTCACATTTCGCCTCAACATATCAACAAAACAAGAAACACAAGCCTCAAACTTACAATTCTGTTCAAGTGCCCTGATAATACTATTAAAAACAAACAAATTGGGGTTAAAAAAATGATTAAATATAGAAAGAGCATAATGAATAGAGTTGCGTAAAGAACAGAAAGAGATGAGTTGAGTGACCACCCAACTGTTTGATGAAAGGTGGTAACGAATAATGTGTGCGTGAAGGGGTTTGAGGTGGTGGGTGTTTTTGCAGGCGTGGATTAGAGATACAAAATGGGCCTCCAGGGGCGTGATATGTGCATTCGTAGAATCGTTCAGGGAGGATGGTGTTTTGGCGGGAAAATGTTGTTTGTGTTTTGGAACATACTTGGCAGCAACTTTCATTGTATGTGTTTTGTAACTAGTCGTTTGTATGTTATTTTTGGCTTTTATATGTAAGAAGCAGATTTGAATAGTTTAAATTTGAAATATCTTGGATAAAATCATTATGTAAGATAATTAAGATATAATTATTTTTATTTTATAATGTTTTAGTTTACAGTATATCTAAAATAAATTTGTAATGTCATCTAAAATAATTAACTTTCTAATCTTTTTCAAAAAATCATACAATCGAAGAAACAGGCTGCAGTGCGTGACTTTTTACTTGCAAGAACAGTGTAAGTATATACAAGTAAACAACAATTTACTATAAAATGGAGTACTAAAAACAAATGAAATGATGTCTCATGCCAAGAGTGCTTAATATAGTTGCCCCGTATAGGAGAGCCTTCTTACCCTTGAATTATATACGATTTGTGTCTAAAAAAATCCATGGTTTCCCGGTAGAACCCTATTCTACGAATTTGTAATGTTCTCGACATTGTGGCAGTTCAACGACGGTGCATTTCATGAACAACATTGCCGCTGCTTTGCCATGACCATGTCAATCAATGGTTGTTCTTTTGGACTATTCAAAGGGACTGCTACTTACTATAACTTAACGCATGGAATTGTCACCTTCCAGCATCCAGAGCACCTGCATGCAAAATTCATGCACAAAAGTAAGAAAAAAGATCACATGATACTTCACCAGTCTAAGATTAATTAATGCAAAGAGGTCCATCGTTGTGTAAAGAAAGGGAAAAGGTTGTACACGTTATAAATTAATTAAATAGCTCTAGATGATCCTTATCTTCACCTCATTGTGCTTCACGTGTATGTTTCATGGAAGAATGAAACTAAGATGTTGCTAATCAAATAAAGTCATGTTGCAATTGGAATTAACATTAAAATATATCTGATAACTGATGTAAAACTTGTAACAGTACGAGATATAGATGACAGACAAAGCCTCTTAGTAATTCCAAGTATCAGGTATTTGGGAGATCTTTAACAAGATTATTTCTTACAGATACAGGTAGGCCTCGTCAAAATAATGTAAGGTTGTAACGACAAAAAGATGTATGTTGCATATTCTAGAAAGAGGCAGGTCAAGAATATCAACTAGGATACAACAAATTCTCATAATCATTGAGGAATACATGTGAATTGTTCATATATACCGTTAGTTTTGACAGATGAGTTCAATGAATATGGACCAACCTGAGACATGCGAGGCCTGAAATGAGGATCTCGTCGAATGCACAAAGAAGCGCAATGTACCATGCAATACATTTCTTTGTCTGGAAAGCAGTTTTTCATGCGTGGATCAGCCAGTTCTTTAATGGCATTCGTCTCCAATAAAGGCCGTGCCTGCTCCATATCAAATGACTATTTTAAGCTTATCTTCTTCTCTTTTTTATCATTAATAAAACTAAATTATTTTTTTTAAAAGGTAATCGGTACTACCCTGATGTTTATATTGGTATATTCATCTATCTAACTATACATATCGGATAGAACAATGTCAAACTGAAAATTAATTACGTCCATGCATGTTAAGTTAGATGTACTCATTAAACCTTAGTATGCAGGTACGTACGTTTCAAAATTAACCTTTCACTGGGTCCAGTACAAGTTTATCTTATATAAAACACACCGCTATTGCAGCATAAGAACCTGAAAATCAACAAAATCGTAGTAAACCTATTAGTGCATCTAGCGTTTAACATTTTATTGATAAACTCTTGTTTTATTCAGAAATCTAACAAATTTTTAGAAAAAAACTACCCAGGACTAATAGCAGTATGACTCCATAAAATAAGAAGTGATATATAAAATATTTAAATGTTAAAAGTTATAAAGTTTATGACCAAATTAAAAATTATCAGGTTTTCTCTTAAATGGAACTGATTATTATGCAAGCTTCATAAAGTACTTGGTCGATTTTTTCTACACATAAATATAATTATGAAAACCACATTAAATTTGAAGTTCTATGAGTATATACCCATTCCGTAAGGCACTGGTGGCCCTTTGGCCGGTTTAGATCAATAGCTTTCCGTCCAGTGATTAGTTCCGTCAGTATGACCCCAAAGGAATACACATCAGCCTTTTCAGTAATTTCACCGGTTTGAGTATATTCTGGGGCCAAGTACCTAATTGAGAAGTTGCAATAGATATATCTGTTAGCAGACTACATGCTTGAAGTAAAATTTACATCATTATTCCTTGCGTTTACCCAAATGTTCCAATTACTCGTGTTTCTACACCCATGTCTCCTTCTGGTTGCCACCTTGCTAGTCCAAAATCGCCAACCTATTACACGTAAATTGAGGTAAATGGTGAAGATAAAAATTTTAAAAGAATCATCTTATGACCTTTTCAAATTAATACAAGAAAGACACTGCAACCCTTAAAAAGATATCTAGTGCACATCTTAGGAAAAATAGATAGCATACCAATGGTTCAAAATCATGAGTGAGCAGGATATTGTTTGGCCGCATATCACGATGGACGATACAACCCACTCGACATTCTTCATGAAGGTATCGCAGTCCACGAGCAGCACCAACTGCAATCTTTCGTCGTGCAGACCATTCTAGTGCATCCTCAGATACTGCAGTTCCAGATATTAACAAACAATTGATTAGCTATAGAAATTGAAGTCTCAGATACTTAATGCCAATAACAATCAAGGAACTGCAGAATATGGATATTGACTGCAACACAAAATAACACACTCAAAAAGTAATTCTTTTCTAGATTAATATATTTCTTATATCAATGTGAAACCATAAACAACAAATTTAATCCTGGAAACTTGATTAATTAAGTATTTCAAGGAAATTTTTGTAACAACATTCAATGGACTTGCTTTCAAGGGCACATAGTTATAGAGATGAGAGTCAAAAGCAGTAAATTATGTGTGTGGTGTTCATATACATATCAGGGCCGGTAACATTGGAGGTATGGCTAGTCTTATATTCTGTAGATGCAGTTATACGCTGTGCCATGCAATGAAGGGACTAAAATAAGATCGAAGTCATGTATTGAACCGAGCCAGAAAAGCAAGCTAATTCAATACACTTCCTACTTGCTACATATATGAAAGGACAGAATTGCAAGTACCATATAGGTGATGATCCAACGACCTGTTGCAAATATATTCATATACTAGTAACCTTCTTCTGTCGTCCACACACAATCCAATGAGCATCACAACGTTACGATGTTGAGCACAGCTTAGGACCTCGACTTCTGAGCAAAATTCATGATCACCCTGAGAACTAGCTGGCTTATGTTGTTTAACAGCAATGACTTGGCCATCTGGTAAATTCCCTTTGTGCACAGAACCGAATCCACCTTCAGCCAAAAAATTAGCTACAGAAAAACCATCTGTAGCATTTTCTAGCTCTGCATAAGTAAACCATTGAGGAGGTTTCCCAAATACAGGTGCTTTATGCAGACATACTGAACATAGTGGAGGAGGTTCAGCAAGCACATTTCTGGAGTTCGATATAGTTGCTCTTAGATTCTTAGTTGAGTCTTGATTGTGCCTGTCAGCCAATATTTTAATTTTATGGTCTCGATCAAGTTCACAGAATTTCCCCCTCAATGCTTCAGACACAGGATTCATAGATCTTCCATTATGTAAGTGTGATTTTCCTACCAAATACTTTGATAATTCGTCTGACGAACTAATAGCATCTCTCATCCATGGCTGAGAACTTGAACTTGTTGAAGGAGAACTAAAGTTTTCACTGTCGGTATCCGAGTCAGATTCATCCTGACTATGATATCCATCAGTACATAGAAATCTCTCTGTTTTTAAATCCCAGTTGAAATCAGATATCACAAATGGTGAAGTGAGCAAATTTAAGTTTGATGCTGACACTGTTCCAGCATCAGCACTTTTAACAGACGCATGTTCTGGACTACTGGTTGGAGTAACATTTGGCACTCGAGTGGCTTTCCACGAATTTTGGTAATTTTCCACACATTCTGCAGAAGAAATCTCATTCATCATCTTAGGTGATCCAACCAGATTTAAGCGAAGTACCTTGGCCTCAGACTTTTTCATTAAGACAAGATTGCATTCTAGCTCTTCCATGCACAGTTTTGCCTCCTTTTTAAGTTGTCTGTTTTGCAATTTTTAAGGGAATTATAGATGTATGATATAAAACAAATTCTAAGCAGATCTTTACTTTTAGCAAATTTTACATGCTGGTATAAAATAACTAACAATTTATACGAAGACAACTTTAATGTACAAAAGTAATCTACGAGTGTCCGGTTAGATATTACTTATCCAATATAACCCAGTGTGTTTGAGCTTTTTTGGCTTCAGCAGCCACTACACCTGGCGAACCACAGAGGACTTTTACCTTGAGCTTTGTCTGTTGGGAAGAATTAGCGCTGTAGATTTTAGTACTAGAAGCCTAGCTGTGAGAACATACGGTAAACATGGTAGTTCATACAAGCCTACCTTGTCAATATCATAAACGTCACCAAGATGAAGCATCATCTCGGAGCATGAGTCTGCAATATCATCTTGATATGGCACTGTTCCAGAGAGAGATCCCCAGTGACTAGACGTACAGTCACTACCAAATCTACGGAATCCCCGTAACTTGGTACCTAGAAAAGTTTAAATACTAGATAATTTTTAAACATGATTAAGTAATACCATAATGCTAACGAAGGAAGGAATAGAAACCCTCACATGTCCTAGATAATTAAAACTATTGATCACACAGGAGCTGGTCAATCTCTTTTAAGGCTGATAACGAGGACCTAGACTAGTGACATATAATGAAGTAACCACTTGCTCTGTGCATGACAAATTGGAGTTCTTCTTTAACTAAATCATGCCATTAAAAAAGGACTATAAATGCACAACATATATGTGTTAAGTCACTAAACTGCCAATAAAGCATAAAGGTATGCCCAATATCATATACAGTATCATGCAACAAGAAAATGCAACAAGAATGTGCATTTATGTGTGTGTGTGTGTCCACATTTTGTTGTGATTCAGGAATTTACTTTTTTGAACCAACACTTCATACTAACCTGGTAGGATGGCACCTAGACAAGCTCAAAACATCAAGACCCGAAAACCCAGATTCCCTTCCCAAGTAAATTACACCAATAAAGCATAATTATAAGTACAGTATAGCTAAATCATACAATTATGCAATACAAGCAAAGATGTTTACTGGAAGTTGATACAGGAATAAGCACAAGCAGCTTAACACAATCCCCAGGTTGAACAACATGAGTTAAAGCCCACACCAAAGCACTTCTTGAAATTCCCCTAGATGCTTTAACAGCTACAATAAGTTGCCTCTCCTCCACATTCAAGCCCCTCCCTTTACCACTCCTCTGCCTTAAACTCATCCCTAAACTCACCAAACACACAACTACTTGGTGACCAATTTACAAAACCACCACTTACCCACTCCAAGAAACTTGAACATGAACAAAACCCAAATGAGGTTTTAATAAAAATCAAATCTCTTTATAAAATGAAGTGACCCAAAAGCTGCAAACGGTCAAATAACTCAAAGTAGACATCATTTGTAAATGATGATCCAAAAAGAGAGAATAAAACTGGGGCCCACATGAAAAAAAGACTGGAACTAACCAAAATCAGCACAGTATTGTTAATTTGTTAAGAAAAATGTTGTTCTTTGATTTGATTGGATTGCATGGAAACTGACTTGCTGGAAAATGAGGCCACGACAGATGGTGGGCTGTATGTATATATTACCAGTGCATGTATTATTTAGAGCATCATCGTGTATGTATATAATCACAAACAAATTTTGCCGAAAGATAGAAGATATATGTCCCTAAAGATAGAAGATATATGTCCCTAGCCTTTATTTTCTTTGTTGGCTAGTGCTTTATTATTGCTATCTTCGATCATTGATTTATTATATACATTGTGATCCGTCACAATATAAATAGGCCGGTGTCCTATGAGTTAATTGCGGTTGTTTATCATTTTTCAAGTCAAAGAAATATATAATATATGTATGCAGAATATAAAATTACGTACAGTAGTGTATCATGTGGTCAACATAAGCCTACTAATTACTGTACAGCATAATTAACAAATGACAAGTCCACATCTATAGAGTATAGCGTAGAAATTATGAAATGGGATCTGAAAAAAGCAACATGCTGTACAGGCTTGAGCATTGGAGTGTAGTATACAAGTAGAATGAATAGTCGATACCCCCATTGTTTAGTCATTACAACATTCGTATCAAAAAATCAGTGTTTTGTTTAATTTTTTTAGTTAATTTTATTAATTTTTTTATAAATTTTAGAAATTGAAAAATATATTTTAAAATAAATTAAATATATATTTTAATAATTTTAAAATATATATACTTTAAAATAAATTAAATATAATTTTTAAAATATTATATATATATATATAATATTCGATTAAAATTGATTAATAAAATTTGAAACAGGACAATCATTTCAAAATACATGTCAGAATTTTGTACTGAGTACTGACTTGTTGCACTAGTATTAGAAATACACAATCCTCGCTGTCTCAAGCACAACTGCCCTTGATTGGTGAGGATTTTAGTATTTTACTTGCACACGCACTTCTATGTAAGTGTATTTATCAGTAACAAATTGAATCTGCATGGACGAGTTGCACAACACAAATTCGCAACAGCTTGTTACACGAAAATACATTGCTGGCTTAGTCCCGTACTTGTCAATGTAATTGGACTTGGAAGATCGGATGTTTCCGCGAAACTTCTTACTCCGTATAATGGATGCATTTATTTCAAATTTTATTCATTTATTTACATATACATCCAGTGATGCACAAAAAGCCTCATGAGCCGGGCTTTATCCGGGCTATAAAAAGCCCGGGCTTTTTTCTAGAAAAACCGGGCCGGGTTTTTTTGAAAACCGAGCCTGGCCGGGCCGGGTCGGGCCGGTCATGAAAATATGAGGTCTGTTTGCGGCCCGCGGACCGGGCTTTATCCAGGCCTGGATTTGAAAAAAAAACTGTGGATCAGGGGCTTCATCTAGTGCATTTGTTGTTGGTGGGTGCAGAGGCAGTAGGCTATAGAGACACTAAACATGCACACGCATTACTAAGCCAAATCTGGACTTTTATAAGCCCTTGGGGTGATTCATTGCAAAGAGTCTCTTATTGTTTTGTGATGGGACTAAAATCCGGATTGTCACTTCTTAATTATGTTAAGACAAATGGTATATTGACAAATGGTTTAGGGGATCAAGAAACTAGAACCAAGCAATCAAGAAACTAGAACCAACACTTCTTACAGTTGTGGAATAAGATGCAAACCTTAATGGACCTTGCTAAGTTGCTAACACCTTTTGCTTTTTGCTAATTAAGAGTTAAAAATCATTTTATGAGAGAAAATATCAAGTCATGCAACTCGGGCTATATAAAAATCGGGTTTTATTCAGCCCAATCCGGGCTTTTATCCGGGCTTTTATCCAGATTTTTAAAAATCCGGGCTTAAAATCGGATTTTTCGGGTTTCGGATCGGGCCGGTTTTTTAGAAAAAAAGGAGACCTATTTAGGGCCCGTGGGCCAAACCGGATCGGACCGGACTTTTTTTGGGGCCGGATTTTTCGAGCTTTTTTCCGGATCGGAGCGGTTCGGATTTCGGGTTTCGGATTTTTTGAACATCCCTATGTACAGTGCTCTCTCCGTCCCACAATATTACTGTTTTTTGAAGAAAAAAATTATTTCATAATAGTTATTCATTTCTATTTTTAATATAAAAAATTTAAATTTATCTTCTTTTTTGTTATTTTTAAAATAAAAGTTAATTTATTTAGTATAAAATAGTTATAATAAACATGATACACACGAAAAATTATTATATAACTATTTTTTTTTAATATGCATTATTTTTCTAAAAGAAGCTATTAATATGAAACCGAGATAGTATCAATTTGGCGAGTTATAATCATACATACTGTATACAGTTGATCCACTCTAACACAGTAGTGCATGTTATTTACCATATGCATGCGACAACAACACATGTTTTTGCGTAAAATCCAAACAATTAAAATGCAGTGTTGACCCTCTTTACATTCGCTCCAGCCTTTTCATACCCCCCCTGTTTTTGTTTTCTTGCAATTCTTTTGTTTCTCTTCTGACCTTTGGTAATCAATAAATTACACTAATAATTCACTGTATACTATATATATTGTTTTTGCAACACTATTTGTACAAGGGGGTTCGAAGTCTATTCAGTCAAATATTACTCCTCCTGTTCAGATTTATTTTTTGACACATATTTTTAAATTTTTTGATTATATGATAAAATTATTATTTTTATTTTTTTTAATAAAAAATTTAATTTAATTTTTTTATTCACAAAAAAATAATTAAAATAATAATATAAACTATGTAGTCAAATTAAATTTCCTAAAAATGTGTACTAAAAATATAAGTGTCAATTATTTTCAAATAAAGGGAGTACTTGTAATTTTAATTTTGTTTGGGGAAAATTAAATTATTATTTGTTTGGTATAATATATTGTAATTGTTCACAATTTTTGAATTATTAAAAATAAATAATTTACAAATAATTATTTGAATGATCATACTTTTATAAAAAAATTGACAAATTAAAAAAATTCTGAAGAAAGACCATTTTTAATGATATTTTGTTAAGTTCAAGTAACTTTCTTACTCATTACAAAAATTTTAAGTTAGGAATTTAAAACAGTTTGCAATAAATGCAACGTTAAATTAAAAATGTATGTATATATAATAAGTTAGAAAGTGACTCAAAATTTGAATAAAATAAATTAAAATAAGACGTTAATATGATATGTTTTATAGAATATTTTATTTTACTTTTTTAATTTTATTTAATAAGAATTAATATCATCATTCACATACTGAATCTATCAATTGTAATTTTATATTTTTAATAACTAACAAATCACACCTGACAATAAAATTAATTTAAACAAAATAAATGTATCAATGGGCCTAGGAAAAGAAATCGAATTGAGATTGGGTTGTTATAGTTCGGGTCGAACTGATCAAGTCTTAAGCGTCAGGCCCATAAAACAGAATCTTTCAAATTCAAAGTTCTTTCTGGTAATGAAACGGTAAATGTGCCATTTTAGGAATAAAGGGCTGATGTTTTAAGTTTTAACCAGCCGTTAAATTCAGCAGTTTAGTTTTGTTGTTATTATTTGGGCGATTCAAAATTTTATACAAATAATTGAAGTTGAAAATTAAATTGATTGATGTGTTGAATGAAATGGGAGTCTCCCCCAGATTGAAGAGAGAGGATCATACCCTCACCAAACATGATTCTGCTTTCTCTGATTGGAAGGTCTCTCTCTCTCTCTCTCTCTCTCTCTCTCTCTCTCTCTCTCTCTCCCCCTCCCTCCCCCCCTCCCTCCCTCCCTCCCCGTATATATGTTTGTGTATGTCCCATGTGAGTTAATCTGAGTGTGTCATTTGAAGCAGCAATTTTGATAAATTTTGTATCCAATTACGGGTAGACGATGATGTTTTGAACCGCATAGACTTTGATTTTGAGGAAGGAAATAAATTTGTTTGTTTTGTATCTTTACATTTTAGTTGATTTTAAGTATATGATTCAATCTGTAATGTGTATTTAGGTTAAAAGTGTTGATATCCCCCATTGCTACAACTTGTGGTGTCTTGTATCGTATATGTTGCTTCTAAAATTTAGCATTTGGATTTTGAAAGCATACAATTTCCATTTCCATTAGTATCTAGATATTCTGTTATAATATTGGTATAATGTAACCTTTTCAGATTAATTTTTAGCTTAGAATAGGTCCAAGAACTATACAATTTCAGATATTGTTTAAATGTGGTGGATTTAAACTGCATTTTGAATTTGAATATTATGAAAAAAAGTCCCAAAAAGTATTACACATTGCATTCCTTCCAGCATAACAGAGATGGATAGGTAACTTGTATATAACTATAGAAAAAAGAAACTGTTATATAATAGAGATAAATGTTAGTGAGGCTGGTTATGTTATTACAGGTTATGTTATTCACCGTTTCAAACAACACATGCTATAGGAGACGTGCATGTGGTTTATAGTTTTAGGAAACAGAACAAAATTAAGGAGGTTATTTTTTCCTGTCCTAGATTAGTCATCATATCAAAATAAGATAATTGAATTGTCTTTGCAAATAGGATATTTAGTTATTCCAGCTTATTTATTCTCCAATCGCATATGTTAATTTAATCTCATAAACAGCTCAATGGATAAGTTTCTATAGTAGCTGCAATTAAGTATCGTCGGTCAATGTAAAACAATTTCTCAACCTTGTCAACAGCATGAAACTGTTTTAGCATCTGTGTGGAATCCAAGTAGTTGGATGCTTCGGGAAAAAGTCTTTTGAGGTAGCCTAATTTATAAAGGGCCTCCTGCATGTGTTGTTGCTTCATGTATAATTTTTTGTTATAATTTCATTACAGCTTTGGTACATTTTGTTTATTTTTCAGATTCTAATTGGGCCATCTGATTGGGAAAATCATTTACTGAATAAAGATGGAGCAGAAAGATATAGGACTCATAATCTCCCAAATTGCTCTTCTTGTCCAGGACTTTATGAGCTTGGGATAGCTGTATCACGCCCACAAACTGGGCGGGAGTTTGGCAAGCTAAAGAGCAACTATATAATTCCTGTTTATGTGGGACAAGCGAACAATGTTAGAACTAGACTACAGAGATATGGCCGCGAAGGTGCTCATTTGGAGAAGGGATTCCCATATATTGAGCTGAATGACAGCGAAGGGCTTCAACTATTTACCAAAATATTTTCGAGGGGATATCCTATAGTCTATAGATGGGCACCTGTAAGTACTTGTTTTCTTTACTTGTCCTGAACATTTAGCAAAATCTATATTCATGTGAGTCGTATATCAATAAAGCTAGCATCAATTTCATTTATAAAAAAAATTGTGTTGTTATTATGTACTTGAATGATTTCTTGATGGCTTGCGAGGGAATGATTAATATATACCCAATAGAAGAAGTCAGTTTCATGACTACAATGATTGTTTAATGCATGTACAGATGTCAAACTGAAACCAATTTTAGATATACATGTCTCATATAAACAGGGTTAATATAAATATGGAGATTTTTAATGATAACTCAACTCTATCTTTGGATCAAGGAAACACATAACTCGATGTGAGCGGCCCATTGATGAGCTATCATAATGGGATACAGTTCCTTCTGCTAAAAGCTGGTTTAGCAAGCTGTGTGGACCTGGTTCAGTGTCTCGTGCAGCTGTAGTTAGAAACTTAGCATCTTATAAACACATACTGGCTGTCGAACTACTGGCTAAATCTTATCTTGTCATCATGTGTCCTTGTGAATTTTGTACTGTGTAATTGACCGTATAATTTTATAATTTATAAATGAATTGTAGCTTCTAAAAAAGAATATAAAATTATTATCATGAGGTAATTAGACATTTTGGTATTCGTTCTACCTGGGCAGATGAAAAGTAAGAAGGATGCTGAGGAAACAGAAGCCCAGCTTCTTGACACATTTGATTATGCATGGAACCGAGGTAGTAATGGTGCTCGTCGTCCAAATGATATATACCATAAACTTGATCGCAGTACATCAAGTACTGTTTGGTCTCATCCTATTATTAGGAGGCTACAAAGTTTCCGGCAGAAGGAAGTGGGTCTCAGAATCATTACTCATGAGGAAGAATCATATACCTACAATGAGCAAGCCAATAAAAATATTATATCTAGAATTTTCAAATTTGGCAGATCACGACCTATATTAGTTTCAGATAGGTTTAATGTGGAAAAGGATGGTAGTAATATGTGTGGTGTGGCATTAGGTAAGGGATACATATGTACAAGGCCTCCAGTTGATGGTAGAAAGAGATGTAGTGAACACAAAGGAATGAAAGTCAACAGCTCCAACCGCATGTCCAAGATGAACCCACAATCGAATGGTGCAGCAAAAGATCCTCTTTACGTTACTGACTCAGGTACTCTAAAGCTTCAACAGGGAAATTGTGCAGCTAATGAGAAGATATCTTTAACCTGTGGACTAGTGATGCCTGATGGCTCTCTTTGTGCAAGGGAACCTGTCTGCGGAAGAAAAAGGTGCGAGGAACATAAAGGAAAGAGGACTGGAAAAACCTTTTTGAAACTAGTTAGAGAAGAGAAAACACATAATGTAGAAACTCCAAGTTTGTAGCTGGGAACTCGTAGTGATGAGGGTGAGACAGGACTGTTAAACTTCAGTCCTCGAGAAGCTCAGAGTGGCCTACTGTCGGCATTCATGAAGCATCTGCTCAAGAAGAATCGTCTATCTGTGGGGCAAAGACACGTAATGGTTCCAATTGCAAAAGGAAACCGGGAAAAAATAGTAAAACGTGTTGGCAACATCATGGCAAGAGTGTTGATAATAGCTGAGAACTTGGTGACTGCAAATCATCATCATACAGTGCTAACTCCTCTTATCAATTTTAGTGTAATGGTTGTTGGTGTCTTGTAGCTTAGAGCAGGGTTGCTTCTTCATGAGGTTGGCAAATATTTTTTATTAGTTGTATTTCAGTTATATTCTTTTGAATATACTGTATTGTTTGTATACAATACGATTTTCTCCCCATTTGTTGTAACCTTAATTGTGCAAATAATTTGTTTATATCGTAATGCCCGTTCATATAATTTGTTTATATCTAACATGATTATGTTCCTAGAGCTTTCTTGTTTACATGTAACAAGTTTTGCTCTTCTATGCCTTTGTCGACGCTGCTCTATTACCTCTTTTCCGACACTTTCTTCAGTGCTGCTGCTGTTTGGTGTAGCTGATTTAAGTGCAACCAAGTTCCGGGTCTTGCTCGCGTCTCTTCTGTTTACCACCTACTTAAATACTAAGGCTTCCTTGCTTGTTAGGTCAGAAATCAAAGCTAGAATAGTTGATTTATTCATATATATTTTAATGTTTGTATATCGGAACATGACCAGTATCTTGTCTCTGTGAAGCAATGTATTACCTAGACTCAAACAAAACATATTAGCCTGATTCTGGAATAGCTTCAGCTTCCCATTCTTTTCCACAGAGTTACAGAAAAGAAATGAAAGTGAGATAAAGTGAACATATAAAACATTAAACAAAAACCACATTTCCTGGTAATGACAAGACTAACAATATGAATTCCAATATCTGATGGTGTCGTCGATAGCTGCTCCAGGCACTTCAATCTCTGATAGTCTGATGTTCGACTAAAATTTTCACATTAAAAAAATGTTTTTAAAGTTCAAGTACCTAATCCTTACTACATTTGCTCCAAATTATCAACCAGTTTATGAATTTTTTTTCTTTTATGTATAAATTAGAATCACCTAGAATTCAAAACAACATTTAAAATTCTAAATATGTGTTTTTTTCTTGTGTTTATTGTTGTGCCCCAATTTTAGTATGGGTATGATTTGGACCCATAAAAATTAATCTAGAACCTTAACATAAGGAGACTCATTAAATGACAGTTTTGGAAGTTCTGTAAATGTCAGAAGCATGAGATCTGGTTATGGATGAGGTTCACTCGAGGTTCAACAGTGCTGAGGTACAGAATATTGAGGTTCATGTGTGTCTGAGTTCCGAGTTTTGAGAGTCTAAAGTTCGAGATTCAGATATCGAATAAGAGGCAATTTAAACGGATAAAAATCACTTCCTAAACTTTAGGAGCACGAAATTAAGGATAAATATGGAATCTATCAGGATAAATACGACCTAATATCAATCATATATCATATATACAATTTACACGAATTCTACACATATTCTGTAGCCAGAATAGAGGTTCAGTGGCAATGGGGACTCTGTGGAACCTTTATGGCAAACTTCTAATCAGCTTCAACAGCTACGGATCAGCATTTTTAGATAACAACAAACAACTAAAAACGTAGTTGATCACTACAAATCATAAGCCCACAGCCCTTAAAAGTATATTAAGACTTGATTCCCTATAAATAATAAATACAGGATATCTAGACAATTTGTCAAATGATTATTTGAGCAAGAACGACGGTTCCCTAAATTCTTGAGTGATACACTTTCCCGGTCCCGGTAATCTAGGTCGTATATTTATTAATATACGACCGACCGATCAAATATTTGTCACTATAACTTTAATTATATAATATAGATTGTGGAATTTTTATTAATAAAAAGAGTTTCAAATATATTAGAAATATTTAATTTAAAATTTAAATAAAAGAGTATGTTTTAATATAGATAAAATATTAATATGATTTTAATATTCAAAAATTTTAATTATAAAATTGTAATTTTAAATAAATTAAAGTATTTGAATGATGAGGAAATTGAAACATGTTAGTAGATTATGAGTACAACTCTATATTCTAATTAAAGATACGTTCGTTTAGAATAATATAATATAAGAGTATAGATAATATAGACATAGCGTAATAATAAAATTTAATTAATATAAATAAAATAATAATACTATTTCAACATTCATAAATTTTATTAATAAACTATGATTTTAAATAAATTAAAGACGTTGAGCAATGAGAAAATTGAAACATGTTAATAGATTGTAAGTACAACTGTATATTTTAATATTATTATTTTAATATTCATAAATTTTAATTAATAAGCTATGATTTTAGATAAATTAAAGAGGTTGAGCACCGAGAAAATTGAAATATGTTAGTAGATTGTAAGTATAACTATATATTTTAATTAAAATAGTGCGTTTGAAATTGAGTAGAAGACAGTCATGTATATTTAAAGTTGAATAGAAGATAAAATAATCAGACCAGATGACCGACCAAACATCTGCACCACCCCTAATTAATCGGAGATCCGACAAATTTAATCCAAACAAAATTCAAAATCACTTTTCCCCGTACTATGGAAACTAAGCTCGAAACCTGTTTTCTTAGTTGTGATCAATGTTATTATCGAAATATTTTCTAGGATTATTGGTCAAATTTCTTCACAACATTTATATTAAAAATAATAATATGGTCGTTATCCATAGATACTAGCTTTTAAAAAAAAATTGGCGATTGTTTAAGAGGTTTTCTCATTAATAAATTATATGTAAGTAGTATTTTCAGTTTTCTTTTTAATACAGGGTCATGACAAACAATTATCTGTAACCATCTATGAGCGGTATCCTGAATTTATAACAAAAATCTAATTTTAATATTATACACAATAAAAAAATCAGGAATAGATAAATCATAAATGTATCAAACAATCGTTAGAATCTGGACCCTTACATATATTACCCAAGAAGTAAAAATAGCCACACATGGTGTGTGTGTGTGTGTGTATATGATAGTACAGTAGTATGCCCTATGCAGTAGTGAATAATCTTGGAAGTAGCTTGGTTTCTATGGAATCTGTAGTATCTAAAACCTCAATTCCTTCGTCTCTCAGTTTTAACATTCGAATCCCAAGACTCTCCTCACATTTGTCTTCCTATTGTCCACACAAAACCAACCCTCTTACTTTCAAACATTTCTCCATTTGCTCAGCTCTTCCTAACAAAACTAACCCCATTACACCTCACCGCAACAATAGTCTTTCCAAACCCCATTTCAAGAAATCTCTTAAACCCCCAAATGAAGTTAACCCATCTCGCTTAAACCCCCAGACCCCTCCGATAAATGTCGATTTGATTGGCTTGTGCAGGGAAGGGAAGATTGAAGAAGCCCTTGACTTCATGGCTCAGGGTGTTCGTGTCGAACGTGTTGTTTTCGAGTTTCTTTTGGATTCTTGCAAGAATTCCAGGGCTCTTGAACTGGGCAAGAAGGCTCATAAGTTCTTGATTCGATCGCCTTTTAATGGCGATGTTGAATTGAACTATAAGTTGATTGAAATGTATGTGAAATGTGGGAGTATGAGAGATGCTCGGAGGATATTTGATAGGATGCGGGAGAGGAATATGTGGTCTTGGCATTTGATGATATATGGGTATGCAAGTAATGGGAAGGGTGATGATGGGTTGCTGTTGTTTGAGAAAATGAAGGAGGTGGGGTTGCGACCGAATGAGGATACTTTCGTTGTTGTTCTTTTGGCTTGTGCTAGTTCCGAAGCTGTTGAAGAGTGTTTAGTATATTTTAAGTCGATGAAGAAGGATTACGGGATTGTTCCAGGATATGAGCATTATTTAGGTGTGGTTGATGTTCTTGGGAAATCTGGTCATTTGAATGAAGCTGTGGAGTTTGTAGAGAATATGCCAGTTGAGCCCACAGCTGAAATTTGGGAAGCGTTGGCAAATCTTGCACGAATACATGGGGATATTGAGCTTGAAGATCGCGCTGAGGAAATGTTGGCATCTTTTTATCCCTCTAGAGAAAGAGTTGATAAACTGCCCGCGCCTCTGCCAAAGAAGCATTCAGCACTTAATATGCTTGAAGGGAAGAATAGAGTTAGTGAATATCGGAGTCCGAATCCATACAAGGGAGATGGTAATGAGAAATTTAAAGGCCTGAATGGCCAGATGAGAGAAGCTGGGTATGTGCCAGACACAAGGTATGTGCTTCATGACATTGATCAGGAGGCTAAAGAACAAGCCTTGATGTATCACAGTGAGCGTCTGGCTATTGCGTATGGCTTGATTAGTACTCCGGCAAGGACCACTCTTAGGATCATCAAGAACTTGAGAATATGTGGCGACTGTCACAATGCGATAAAAATAATGTCCAAGATTGTCGGTAGGGAATTGATTGTGCGTGATAATAAAAGATTCCATCACTTCAGAGATGGTATATGCTCATGTGGAGATTACTGGTAAAAGAAAAAGAAAACTTCGTACGATGAACTGTAACTATACTACTCTATTAAGGGAGATTTTTTTTGTAAATTATGTATTTTAAAACATATTGGTGTCTATATATGTTAAGCATCTTGACAATTCAAGGGCAATGGCCCTGTTAGTGTCACAAGAAGTTATATGACATTACATTTATCAAGACTGTACGGTCCCATTAGAATCATGATTAGCAACCATATTATATCATCACAAGATTCTGTTCCACCGGCACAAGAATAAAAGGAAAGGGAGAATCGAGTTGAGATGTATTAAATTCAGAAAGGCTTTTATTCTACAAGAGTCTTCTGCCAAATTTATAATTCATATACAGTCTGACCTAATTCTTTGACACTAGTATCCACCTTCCTATTAAAAAAATTGTCTCCGCCTTTGATCTACATTACATTTTATGTACTTTGGGAGTGGGTCTCCTAGAGTTGAAAGGAGCCCCACCAGACAGTACATCTATACAACGACCTTTATTGTTGCAATGAATTTAAGAATATTAATCTCTATCTTAAGAATAGCAACCTGCCTAATGATTGTGTTAAATCGCAAAGTGATGGAATGTACAAAATGACCTCAAGGACCCTCTGACATTTGATTAAAGGATGTTCCAGAGTTGGCTGCTAGGACTGCATGGATGCTTGTTGCTTGCTTGTTTGATTTGTCACTACTTCTATGCCAGCTTCATCTCGAGATGGAACTCTGAGGAATGCTTTCATGGTATCATAAACAGTAAAGCCAATTGCAACTGATGGTACAACCTGCAACATGTTTAAACATCAAATTTTAAATTATCAGCAAGAGCCAAAAAAACAAGCAGCATTCATTATACAGGCTTCCTCTCACCTTCAGGTAATTGATACTGAGCCCAGAAAATAATTGCTTGTATCCTTGCTTTCGAACTATCATAACAAGACTTTCCATTGTGCCTTTCATTTCAGCACTATTAGAAGCCGAGAGTTGCTGGACCTGTATAAAACTTAACATTACAGTACTAATATTGCTGCACAATGAAATGTAGATGTACATTTTTCGAAATTCCATTTTAAGTGTCCTCATCTTTCAAGGAGCAATGTATAATTCCAGTAGTTATCCTAACTTGTTACCAAGTTTTCATTCACAATACAATTTATAGGAGTGAAGATAGGATAGGCTTAAAAGGATTCTAAACCTTAAAGTTTGATCCAATCTTGTTGTAGAACCTTCAACTTTATAATTCAGAAATAAAACCTTCAAGTTTTGTAAAAATTGAAAAAACAACCTTCCAACATTTAAATCTCAATATTCAGGCAAAACACAGTGAACATAAAAAAATATATTAATTATAATATTATGAATTATATACAAATCTAAATTTAGATATGTGGTATTAGAATTTACTTGTTGACGCTCTACATGAAAGTGAATACATTTTCTATATAATTTTAATTAATATTATTTTTAATCATAAATTTAAAGAAAAAATAAAATGCATACATATACATAATACATATACATACATACATGCATGCATATATATATATATATATATATATATATATATATATATATATATGATTTTTCATAATTTAATTGCATCGAGTAGAATGGATATTGAAACGGTAGGGTCTTAATAAATAACTTAGCCAATGTATTAAGGGGCCGTTTGGTTAGGGGTAATCAGTAAAAGGAAAGGAAAACAACTGGATTCATTCCCTTTGATGATGTTTGTTTTATAAAAACAATGATTCTCTTTGACCATTTTAAGTTTTGGGTTTACCCACCCTTCCCCCACTCCCATTCCCCACCCTTCCTCCACTCCCATTCCCCACCCTTCCTAAGGTATTTGTTTTCCCTTTCTCTTATCTATTTCTCTCTCATATACCAACTCACTTTCCACCTCCATGTAATTATATCTTATATCAATACTAAAAATAATAATTTTCTCAAAATAATTTATTAAAAAATAATTATTTATTTTATTTCCGGATTAAAACCAAACAAGAAAAACAATTCAAAGCTATTCTTTTCCTTTCCCTTTCTAAGCCCCTTTCCCTTTCCCCCCATGTAAACCAAACGCCCCCTAAGGTTATAGTTTTTATTTTTTAATTAAAATATTAAAAAAACTTAATGTGTAATTTATATGAAATAAAATAAATAGATTGCATAAGTATTTGTTGTTATATGGTCAATAAGATTAATTAATGATGAAAAAGTTTGGTTTTCAACTATAGAACTATAGAACTCTTGAAGTTTTTTTTCAATTGTAAACTTTAAGGTCCCAAAACCAAATATGATCAAATTTAAAGTTTTAAAACCCTTTTACGCCGTAAAGATAAAACAAAAAACTTTTTCAATTATAAATTCAATGCAAATAACTACATTCCTTTGTATGTGCAAGAAACCCTTAAACAACACTTAACACGGAAAGTATGAAATATATATCCACATGCTCTAAACACTTGAATATGTAACAGACACAAATAAATATCTGGAAATGTGAATACAGTTGATTATACGACCCAATATCCTACTAAATTTATGAAAATTCAGTGCACGAAAATTTATCGTTAGTATACCAAAAATCTACTTATAAATTAAGTTGTATATATATTTGTATTCTTCTTCTATTAGGACTTGGGAGAAACATAAGCTTTGAGATGAAGTTCGTATTCTAACACAAGTCCGGAATGAATATTTTTTTAAAAGTGACAAATGACAACAGTGTATAATATATTAAGTTATAAAAGAATACAATATTACCTGCATTTGCCGCCTAACAACGTCAAGAGGATAAGTGAAAGTTTGACCCAGTAAACCTGCAATAGATCCGCATACAAGTTTCACCATTATACCCTTCTTGTGTTCCTCTGGTACACGACTTTTCATTTCCTCATAGAAGTAAAATTTCAACCCTGCGTATGGAAATATACCATACAGTGACGGAGCTGACACAAGTGCACAGAAGTATTAGATGAGGAGTTGAGAAAAAGGAAGGGGGATTTGAGCTGCAAAGAAAACACTAGTAGTACAACATACCAACACCACGATATAAGCCTCTAAGTCCAGCCCCTCTATAAGTCTTGGAAAAGCAATCCAATATTCCTTTATAAGCTTCTTCAGAAGGAATAATCCCTTTAACATTCAATTTAGGGGTTCCCACAACCTGTACAAGCCGAAAAATATTAAATTTTCTCCTCTGCGTAAAAAGAATTGAAGCTTCACTTAAACATATTCATCAGAAAATTGGAGTTTATGTGTTTGTATCTATAGGTGTCAGCATCTAAGCTTGTACATACGTGTAGTGTCTCCCGAGAGGGGTGGTGTCAGATGTGTGTACCTGTGTACAGAGTATACGGATCTTAGTTACTGACTTCATACTAATTACCTGATAAGCCAATTTGGTCCTAACCAAATCAAGAGGGTAGGTAAAGAGAACAGCTGTGCCTCCAGAAAATGATCCTGCCACAAGATCAAGAATGGGACCTCCTCCAATTTCAGGAAAGCTGTATGCAATCCACCGCCTGTATTGCTCATAAGCCATATAGTGCAGTGCTGCATATGGAACGATTCGGGCAACACTTGCTCCATTCCCCCTGAAGATAACTACTGTCACAAACGTTTTACGACAAAATATGGGTTGTAACACATGTCTAATCTGTTTAAACAATATAAGCATCTCTTGAAATGAACTAAAAATGAAATTGAACAACTTACTTGTAAAAGCCAAGCGGTCCTTCTGTTTTAGCAATTTTATTAAAGGAGCCCAAAAGCCCAACACTATGATATTCCACTCTTCTTGTCTGGGCAAGGAAGCAAAAATTAAGGAATGAGTATCTTTAAAATCTAATTCTTTGTTGGATTTTTTACAATTGCAAAAACAAAGAGCAGACTAGTACCAAGTTTATATATATTCCAAGGAGAAAAAAATATAAAGTCTTGTGGTTTCCTGTGTGCCAATTTTGATATCTTTACATATAAAATCTAAGGTTAGATTTTCAGAAGGTTTAGGTCTCATAACGCAAGGTAATGTGTGTTATCGAATGGCGTTATGCATCTATTGGATAATTAACGGCATTCATATTACCGAGGTAACAACCTGGGGGATCTGTGATAAACTGTGACTCTATATCACAGGAAGCTCTCTTCCTACCACTATTAAGATTATACATGCTGCATAGCTTATACTATATACGTCTAGCATACTCATCTACACAAGGTAAATTCGGATTAAGTCAGTACTTCTTAATCATCATAGAATCTAGTAAAGTTGGATGGTGAAAATATTACATAGCTCAAGTACTATAAAAACAACTTCGGTAGTGGACAATACACTTCCTGCGTAAAGTAATTGCCTAAATGCCTAACCCCTAACACAGAGGTGGGCCACGTGGCTCGTTCAATATTTATCATCTTTATGTACTCAATTATCTTCTACAATACTAAGCAGGGAAAAATTTTCTCCTTGGTTACTGTAGCACGCCAACAGACAACTTTCCTGGTGCTGGTTAAAGAACCATAAAGCCTACATGAAACTGGTAAGGTATAAAAATTGATCCCAATTCACACAAAAGCCTTTGTACATAATTTTCACTAAGAACGACCAAATTACACCAATATTGTTGAACTTCTGTTCAGGCAGGAGAATTTACTAATCCATAATCAGTTCCACTTTCTTTCAATTAATAACACTTATGCCGAATTCCCTGGCCATTCAATTGCAGATATTAAAAGGTTATGCTTTTCCACTTCCACATGCTGGCAAAAGACAGTTTTGATATTGGCTGGACATTATTGAAACAGTGTGATACGCCTATAACCATCTACCAGTCTCAGCATTAAATTTGATGAAAGTTGACCCAACCATCTTAAAACTTAAAAGTCAAAACAAATGCAATATCACCAACTCAAGTTCCACTAAATTGTGAAAATTTTCAATAAAATCACAACCTAAATATTTTAACTAGGCATGACTAGGGGTGTGCTGCAGAGCAGGGGATAAAATATAATTAAAATTTATTTTATGGTACTTATTATTTAGGATTTTTATTTGTAATGTATTATAAAGTTTATATATACAATAAATAGATTATTAGGAACATTCTAAATAGTCTCATTGGGCTTTTTGACCCTGCTGTCCTGCATCAATCAGGTTGCAAACTGTCAAGTGATTCTTGAGCTACTTGAATGTACTATACTTCCGATTTGAACAAAATTCATACAATTCAAGTTTTTGTCATGGCAAATACAATATTAGTACATTTAATTCAAGTTTTCCGGCCAAACATGAGTATATCGAATTTTAGTCAAGCCGGGCTTGGAATCGAGCTCTAGCAATATTCAGCTGTCCAAAAAACTCATAGATTCAATAAAGCAACACCAATGCTACACAATCACCTTACTCCATGCAACAAAAAACAGATACAAAAACCAACCCATAAAAAAATACAAAAATCAAGATACACAACACTAATCATACTAATCAAACCCCTCAATTAACACACACACACACACACACAAAGAAAAAAAAGATACCTGAAACAAAATCTTGACACGCTCAAGAGGGGCCACAACAGTTTTAGCAACCCCACCAGCCACACCACCAGCAATCAATTCTTTAGCAAACAAAGGCATGCCCTCTATAACCCCATCCCAAAACAAACCCCTCTCCTCCTCCTCCTCCTCCTCTCTCATCTTTCTTGCCATAGCTCTAGCTCTAGCTCTAGCTCTAGCTCTAGAGAGAGAAAGAGAAAGAAAGGAAGGATCTTTACTTTATATATGAATTATTCTTCTTCAAAAAAGTAGACAATTTTTTATATATATCTACTCTATAAAAGAAAGACAAGCATGTTTTTCTTTTTCTTGATCCCGATAAAGAAAGAGAATTTACTAATCTTGGGTGTTTTATTTTTCTTTCTTCTCCTTTTTTGTCTTTTTACAGCAGATGTGGGTTTTTGTTTGGTGACGTGTGTGTGTATTTATATGTGTTGGAGAAGCCATACGAGATTAGAGACACACGGCTCCTGCAAACTATCATCAAGTGTGGGAAATACGTAATGGGGTTCGTTGGTGTTATGTAAAAAAATTACTGTAATACTCTATTAATTAGGTGGTAATTATTTAAAATTTTTAATTAGTTACGGATTTAATTTAATGATCCGAACTACTGTATTATTATTGTTTCTCCCAGGTTCAAAGTTGGTCAGTTTTTGTTTTCGTAAAGCAGCCGTTGGCCGAATTTGTTTATTTTAGTTAAATTATTGTTAAAATAGGTTAAATCATGTGCGTACGGAACACTTTTTAAATATTTAAAATATATTTATTATAATTAATATATTTTATTTTATATATTATAAATTTTTTAATATATTTACATTTTATAATATTAAATATAAAAATATTATTTTATTCTTAACTACATTTATTAATTACTTGTATGGTTGTTTTTATATATATTGCATATCTATAAAAATATTAATATAGTAATATTTTTTTATTTTTTTATATATTATATAAAAATAATTTTTATATAATAATTGTTTGCTTATAATTTACTTTAGAATATGTATATATTTATAAAAATATTATAATATTATTAATATTTTCATTTGTATTGAATATATGAAATTAAATGAATTATAATTTAAATTATAAAATTTATAATGATTTTATAGCTATAGGGGTTATTTGATATATGGTTTTAATTTGATGTATTTTAGTTTCACGTAACTGCATCATAGTTACATCATTCATAAGACGATCACACCACCGCATTAACCATTTTACTTCAATTATATATAGGTATATAATAAGTTACATATGCACTTCGTGGAAACTTTAAAGAGGCGTATTAAATATAAAATAATTTACATTTTGTATCCTTTATTTTTTTAGGTTTTTTTTTTTAATTTGGTCTTAAATACAACATTATTTAGTAATACTTTGCATTTAAGTGATTTTTATTTTTTTTATTTGATTTCAAACATTATTTGGTGACATTTTATATCCCAATGAATTTTTAACTGATTCAATTTACACCCTTTCGACCATTTTTCATCCATTTCCATCATCATTTTCGTCTCTTCATCCAAAAAATGGATATCTCGAATGGATTTACTTATATCTGAATTCGAAAATTTGAATTCGGATATTATCCGGGAAAAAATATATTCGACTTTGAACCATCCAGTCAGAGCTGTCAAAATATACAAAACATTTGATATTCATTCAAAATATCTGTATTCGTATTTGATACGAATATTATCCGCATTCAAAATAAATTAAATTTTATCTTAATCCGATAATTTCGGATAAAAATATAAATATGGACATATCTGAATCTTATAATATCTGAATTCGAATTTAACTATATGATATAGAAATATTATATAGATAGATAGTTCTCATAATTTTGTTAATTCGATTTGAATCAATTTTTTTATATAAAACTAAATTAAATTGAACTAAATTTAATTTTAAATTAAATAAATCAAATTGGTTGAATTTTCAAAAAACTAAATTATAATTATTTAATTTAGTTTTAAAATTTCAGTTCAATTTTGCTGCACCTGGCTGACCCACATATATTAAAAAAATGTTATAAGGCGTGTTTGGATTTTTATTGCCAACAACAACAATATATTACTTTTGAAAAACAAGGTAAAAAGTATTTGATAAATTTTCAAAACAGATTTTTATAAAAGTATTTTTAATTTGAATAATTCAAGTGATAAAAACTTATCTATTTTGACAAGATTTTGATTCTTTAAAACACTAATAATCATTTATTATTTGACAGTTAGGTCCGAGTATTCGATCACAGTTCAGTCCAGAGTCGGACCGAACCAAAAAGACTCAAAACTGAAATTTTATTTTTTTTACGAGCTGAACCGGACCAAAATTTTGTTAGGAGCCGAACCGGGACCGAACCAAAATTGAATATTTCGGTTCGGTTCTTTCCTAAAAAACCTGAAGATCAGTTGATCACCAGTATGTTAGAACGTTTAAACACAGTATTAAACAAGTCTGCAGGCTGCAATATATAATAGCCACCGTAACTTTACAAAAACAGATACGTACCTGTACATACACGACACACACATACACTCATAGCTTAAAGAGTCGAGTGTAAGAAATTGAAAAAAGTTCGAAATGGGTGATGGACACAACAATAGAGGATCTGGAGGTGCAAGTAGTAAGCCAGAATGGTTACAACACTACGATCTGATTGGTAAAATTGGTGAAGGAACATATGAGTGAAGTAATACTATATACTGTATACAGATAGAGTGTGTATATATAAATATAATATATTAATTATAATAAGTAATTCGGTCTGTTCGGTTCGGACCGAATTTTTTTTCAAAAAAATCGGACTTAATCAGATTTTATTTCGGTCTGTTCGATTTAAAAAGTTTGAAATTTGGATCGAACTGAATTGACACATTTCGGTTCGATTTTTCGGTTCTAGTTCAAATTTAGTCTGCAACTAACAATAACAACCTCTGTAAAGAAAAAATATTAATAAGATTCAAGTGTGGAGTGTAGCAGAATTAGCAAGTGTGAATAAATAGGTGTTGATCCTCGAGAAAATGAAGTCATCCAGTTCGGAATTGGAGTTTGATCGGCCTAACATTGAAGATTATCTTCCATCTGATTCCATCATCTCCCTACCCTCTTCCAACACTCACCTTCTTCACCTGTATGTAATTATCCCCCTATCCTCCTATACATACATACATACATACATACATACATACATACATACATACATACATACATACATACATACATACATATGCATATCAAATCCGTGTAATTCCTTATTATCGATTATGTTGGCGTGTATATGTGATCAACAGGCGCAATTTGCTTGATATTTCACCCACCCTAACTGAAGCTGCTGGAGCTATTATTGATGTATTTTTTTACCTTTATCCCTTTTTTCCCATTTCTCTATCATTATAAATTAAATTGCTATAATATCTAGTTCATAACTCTACATTCTTGCTTCTCTATACCATGTCGTATATTAATGAGTTTTACTATATTTTTTTAAATAATAATTTAACATTCCACCTTACTCAGATTGTTAGTGAAAGCATAGGGATCAAATGTAACAACAGATCGAACCTCCAACTAATACCCATAGTATAACATTCTTTAATAAGTTATAGCTCAATGGCTTGCACTTTTTCAAGGTTTCTCGATTAATTAAACCTGGTGAAATATTGTACAACTTTAAGAACTTTTTGTTCTATGTATATATATAACAAGCATTGGAGGTTTAGATGCTGGAAAGCTTTAATAAAAACTATTTCAAGTAATTATACATGATTAAATACATTGATCAGAGCAAATTGAATCAGAAACGGTTTTTCAATGTCTTAAATTATCATCTCAATCAAAGAAAGTGAGAAGTGTACATTCAATCATCTTCCTTCGTGCACTTATTCTGCATGGATATCTCCAACTTGTTTGTCCAAGTCATCAGGCAACTTAAATACTCCCCCCACCTTTCGCTCGATGTATGTATATATTCTTCAGTATATTAAATGTGTGTAGCTTATGTTGTTTAAGTTTACTCTTCATCCGTTTTTACCCTAGTCCTGTCCTTTGGAAATTGAAATTGTGAACTGACCATTGTTGTTTATAAGGAAATTTCTGATTTCTCTGCAGGATTCTTTTACAAGATGTTTCAAGTCTAATCTTCCAGAGCCTTGGAACTGGAATATATATTTATTCCCAATGTGGTGTTTCGGGGTGGTAATTAGATATGGGATTCTTTTCCCAATTCGGTTAGTGTTTCTGGTGCCTAGATGATAATAAGCTTATATTTGCACTTGAATGTGATTTTCACTGAGCTTTTCATTTTAGCAAAATAGTATGTTTTTCTTTCTTTTTTTTGAGTAATAGCAAAATAGTACTACCTCCGTCCCACCCAATTGTTATCCTTTCGGAGAGAAGGTCCGACACACATTCAAAGGTGCATATAAAGTATAGTTCCGTAACTTATTTTTAATTTTTTTTTCTGAATAAAAATTTAAACATTAAATTTTTATTCAGAAAAAAAAAGTTTAACATTAAATTTTTATTCAGAAAAAAAATTAAAATACGTTACGGAACTATACTTTATATGCACCTTAAAATGCGTGTCGGACCTTCTCTCCGAAAGGATAACAATTGGGTGGGACGGAGGGAGTAGTAAGTATAGTGAATTACTGATTTTGCTGAGAATTTTAATATGAGTGTGGAATTTGTTAATCAAAATAGCAAGATGAAAAAAGTGTAATTATGTGTTGTGAGCATCCTAATATTAAGTTAGTTTGTACTTGGTGGCGGATGCAGAAAGTATTTACACATGCTGAAACTAATAGTCTGATACAAGTATACAACTCATGCACACCTATGATTTTTGTTGGTCCTTTTTTTTTTGCCATGCACTGTAAATCGAGAGTTTAAATGAAGGAATTTGATAATCAATTTGTTAGAATGCACATTGTTTCCATAGCAGTCGACTGGTTGACTAGTCATGCTTTATTGATCGACTTGCCTGCCTGACTTGGTAAATGAGACAAAGGCACTCGTCTTGGAGGACTGGAGGAGTGAGTCGACTAGTCGAAGTGGATCTGCCGACTGGTTAAAAAATTGGGTCAAAATTCGGCCGAATATTGAATATAGGACATACAAATAAGAAAGGAAACCTAACTGAAATGCATCTTTTGTAAGATATAAAAACGGAGAACAGAAAGATACCTTTCTGCTTCTTACCTACTGCATGGATTATTCAGTTTATGTTCAAGGTAAAAATTGCAGATTCAATTATTCATATCATAAGAGGACAGAGGAAACATCTCTTGCACTGTTACATTTTTGTAAAAAAAAAAATCATTATCTCTTGCTTTATGTTTTTATATTCAATTGTTCATGTCCCCTGATCACTTGAACTGGAATTCAACAATGTGGTACATGTTAGAATGATATATAGTATAATAATATATTATTCTTAATTTGTCGACTAGTGACGACTTAGCTGGCATCTAGTCAGCTAGCCCAGACCTCTGGTCGACTCCACTCGACTTTACCGCCGTGACAAGCATGGCAATGCACATACATTACTTTATTGTGGGGGAACAGCCTTATATATATTTTCAAAAAGCAATAAATTAATTTATTAAACCATATTTATTATTTTCAACGCCCTAGACCCCTTAGTGGTTCCCCTCCAATATATGAAGTGCTTAACTTTTGTCATATTTGTTGCGTTATAGCCATTTAATGTAGCTTGTTATAACTGCAGGGTTCTAGTATTGACCATAGGATGGATAATATTTCTGTCATCTTACTTTTCTGTTCATTTCCTATTAAAAGGGCAGGATAAGTTGAGAAAAAACTTGGAGGTATGTAGTTTTGGTATTAATAGTTAAATTTCTCAACCTTTAATAGTTTATAGTCTTCTTGATTATTTTCACAAAATTAAGTTCTGGGATTTCTTAGCTGCCTCAAATGTTATATATCCCTCCGTCCCATTTGATTCTTAACATTTTTGAGAGAGTGTCTGACACATTTTAAGGTGCATATAAAGTATAGTTTCATAACTTATTTTTAAATTATTATTTTTTCTGAATACAAATTTAAACATTCAATTTTTATTCAAAAACAGAAAATTATAAAAATAAGTTATGTAAATATACTTTATATGCACCTTAAAATGCGTGCCGGACACTCTCTCAGAAATGTTAAGAATCAATTGGGACGGAGGGAATATGTTTCATCATGTCTATGCCTTTTTTTAGAAGAAACTGATTATATATTTTAATGGCATTATTGACTAGTTTTTGTTTATTAAATATTATTCAGAGAAGTCTGGTAGAGTTAATTTGCAGTTTCTTTGTTGCATCTTGGACTGGTGTTGTCAAGTACCATGGTCCACGACCTAGCACACGACCAAAGCAGGTCAGCCTTGGTAACAAATATCATTCAATTTAGTTTTTATGTAATGTATTCCACTTGTTAAGACTCTTGTCTAACTTAGGTGTTCAGGTTTAAAGTAATAACTGACTCTAGCTTCGTTGTTGTGAACAGATTTTCGTGGCCAATCACACGTCAATGATTGATTTCGTCATTTTGGAACAGATGACTTCTTTTGCTGTTATTATGCAAAAGCATCCTGGTTGGGTTGGTAAGTCATGTATGTATATTAAGTTGAAATGTACCGTTTCTAAGGTAGCAAGACTTCAATGAAATAATACTCTTGACCTTTGTCCAGAAGTTGCTTTCTAATGTTTTTTCTTGAATTAGTTTAACTTTATCAAGTGACGGAAAAGAAAATCTAAACATAGTAAAGCTCAAGCAATTTATCTTCGGCGTAAAATATATCATCTGTTAAATGTACAAATTTTCAACTTATATTCATATGACATAAACATCAAGTATATGTCTAGATATTTTAGAATCTGATCCAACTGTTTGGCTGGTCAAGGTAGAAAATGAAAGAAATTGTGAAATAGGCAAGTGTAATAAGATAACTTGATATGTAGAACTGTGGTAGGTTAGTATCTGGTTGTATTTGAATGTGATTCCATGATTAGAGTTGTGTATTGAACTGATTATGTGCAGGGCTATTGCAGAGCACCATTTTGGAAAGTCTAGGTTGTATCTGGTTTAACCGAACAGAGAAAGCAAATCGCGAAATAGTAGTACGAAAGTACGTTTTGAATAATTTATCAAACATTTTATCACTTAGCATGTTTCATAATATCTGCATCTATACTTTTCAGAATAAGAGAGCATGTGGAAGGGGCAGACAATAATCCACTTCTTATATTTCCTGAAGGGACTTGTGTAAATAATGACTACAGTGTTATGTTTAAAAAAGTAAGTTTTTTTTATATTTAATTTGCAGTCTTTACTGCTTTCCACCCTCTCCCACGACAATAACACAGAAACCCTATAGTTAAAAAAATTGCAGCTAGTGGCAGGCGTAGTTCCTTAGTCCTTAGGCTCCTCTAGTAGATGCAGTCCGTATTGTTTTGTTCAATCACAGGAATTTAAATATTTGGGCACACATGCCTGCTCCAAGACTTGAACCCTTGAAGATTGCAACCCTTATAGTTATATAACACATATTGCTAACCACAAAGCTAGGGATTTGGTTATACAAAAGTTAATAAAATATGCGGGTCAATAGAGATACCAGCTTATGTATCTAAGTTAGCAAACCAATCTTACTGTGGTTCTTTTGTTCAAATTTCTTGAAGAAGGATTTTAAATGCAAATTGATTGATATATTTATGATTTTCAATTCTCGTCAATTATTGTCTTTTTAAGTTTTTAATCTATGTTTGTTTCACATGCGACTTGTATATTTTTCCTATGCTTAGGGTGCATTTGAAATTGGCAGCACTGTTTGCCCGATAGCAATTAAGTACAACAAACTCTTTGCTGATGCTTTTTGGAATAGCAGAAAGTAAAATCCTATTAATATCCAATTCTTATCGTGGACTAGAATTTCACGTTTCTGAGGATGTGTATTTGTGATTTTATTAATTTTTAACAGTACTAAATGGCTCATGCATGCTACTATCATTGTTTTGCTTTTTAACGTCTGCTGCTTTTTAGTATAAGATTTACGTCCCTTTTATCTGTATCCCATATGAGCCAATTTTTCTAATGTACTTGTGTTAGTTGTTGTCTCCCTATTGTTCCAAATAGACTGAATCTTTATAGCTCTACTCCTCTTTACTTCTGTTCGTTATTTGTTTAATGATATTTTTCTTATGCATTTGAAGTTAGATTACCTGTTAATTTTGGTTGAAGAGTCTTAAATATCATGCCTAATACTTTGTGGATCTTGGTCATATGAATATTACCCTATGTTACTCAGACTCGGGTTCGAAGTGTCCGACACGACACATATCCGAGTGTTGGATTCAGCACTCGTTGAAAATTCGGGTCACCATCCTAATTTTGGACACGGACCGGGGACACGGAAAATTTTAAAAGAAATTATATAGTTTATATAATAAGGCTAAATAATAAATATATTTTTAGTCATATTTTATTATTTATTATTATTATTTTGAGAAAAAAAATCATAAATCTAATTGATTTCTAAGATTAACAAATGAAACAATTTTTTTAAAATGTATTGTATATCCTTGTTTCAAGTATTCATGATATACATAATAAAAAATATGTACAATAATATGAAAGGGGCATGTGGGTTAGAAACAACCGGCTACAATTATTGAATTAGAAAATGAACGTGGACAGAAAAAAGTCTAAATACATTTGTGATACATTATACGCAATGGATATGGTGTCGTTTTTTTCCTTTTCCCATCGTCTTCTTCATTTTCCCTTCTCCTTTTCATCACTTTCGGTTCCCTTCTTCCCCTTCTTGTTCCTCATCTTTTATGACATCTTTTCTTCTGTATTCTCTTTGTCCGGCGACCTTCAATTTCAATTTTTACGGCAACAAAGAAAAAGGGTCAGATTTTCAAAGGACGAATCTGACACGTATCCCGCATCGTGTCGTGTCGACATGGGTAGAACCGTTAGTCGGATTAACAGTGTCGACATGGGTAGAACCGTTAGTCGGATTAACAGTGATGGCACCACCTTACACCACACCATCTAGTCATTATTGTATTTGATGTACCATAATTATAATGCTGAAATGATACAATATTTTTTAATCTCGCCCAATAATAAGCATCAAGTTCCTAATTCATCCCACAAAGATATTTTATATTTTTAAATCTAAATTATTTTAAATATATTATTAATACATTATCTAGAATAATATTTTTGTAATCCAATTATATATTTAAAACCAATTATTTTGTAAACACTATCTAGGCCCATATATTCAAAATATATTTTGTACAAACCCGCTATAAAATTGTATATTTAGGATTTTATTCTAGAAGGCCATCTTCTTTTTAACCCACTATATATCTTTGTCCAATATTTTTTAATGTACGATCTAGAAGTGAATTTTAAAGGACTATATATTTTAACCCACATCATTCTTTACGCATCCCTATTTTTAAAACCCTATCCTTTTTTTATCTCAATTTGTACATTATTTGGATCCTTTTTTTAAAAGCTCTATCATTTGTGCCCTAATTATATATTTTAACCCAATTATTTTAAGTGGCCGATATGACGAAAGTACCAACTGTGTATCGATCAAAAGGCAGGGCACAGAAGGATGATGAAAGATCTTTAGTTTGACTTTGATAATATAGTTTACGGTTAAACCTCTTTAAAGTAATAGTCTTGGGACCGTAAAAAAATATTAGTTATTGAGTTCATTACTTAATTGATAATAAATATTTATTATTTTATTATTTTGCGAGCAAGGAGCGATTATGTCAGATTTCGCACTAATTGGGAATAATATTGTGATCTGTTTGCTAGCTTCTTTGATACCACTCGGTTTCTTCTCTATTTTCTTCCAATAGTTCTACTAAAAAAGCTTTTCCAATAAGTGGTTCTGCCATGAGTGACTTTTCGAACAGTCGCTTCAGGTAAGCTCCCCTCTGTCCTAGTCATTCCTCCACCCGACGTGCGACAAAACTGAACTACAGCCTTCAGTGGTTCATTTATATCTAGGAAAGAATACTTGGTTGTCAAACCAAGTAAGACCAGATAAACTACTCTAGTGAGAAAATAGGAAGAGATTGGAGTTCCCCTTCAGTAGGTGGACCATGAATTTGTTGGTTAATTCAGTGATTTTTTGCTGCATAACATTTTGAGAAAATGCTGAATCATTATGTAGAATCCAGTAAGTAACTTTGTTGCTGTGTATTATAACTGCAGGCAGTCTTTTACGAAGCACCTCTTGCAGCTTATGACATCATGGGCTGTTGTATGTGATGTGTGGTACCTGGAACCCCAAAATTTGAAGTCTGGAGAGACACCCATTGAGTTTGCGGAGAGGTGAATATATATTTTATGTTCCAAAGCTTGGTATCACTTACCATGCAAATGTCTTTAGGAAATATCATATAAGATATACTTTTAACTTGTATTCTTAATTGTTGCATCTTTATATGATGATCCTTCCAGAGTCAGGAATATCATTTCCATGCGCGCAGGCCTTAAGATGGTTCCTTGGGATGGATATTTAAAATATTCTCGACCTAGCCCCAGACATAGAGAGCAAAAGTAAGTTGCATCGGGTAGTTTGGCTCATGCTGTTTGCATTACTCTTTCACTTATTGAGTTTTTATAATCATTTTACGTTGCATGGAAGAATGTGATTCACATATTAATATGAAACCTTCCTTCAGCTGTAATGATTAATTTTTTATGAAGATTCCATGCTGGAATAACACTGCTCATCTTAAGGGGAATTTGTCTTGTTAATGCTTCCCGTCAATGTAGCTCTTAAAATAGGTCTATTTCAAAGCTTGAACTTAATAGTGGGGTTCTTTTAAACCACAAGGGGGCTAAATGGAAAAAGGTGCAAAGTTGCATTTAGGTAAAAAAAACATACGCTCTTAAGAAGATTTGATGATATAAGTTGTGGCATAGCTTATAATTATTATATGCTTCAGATAGCGTCCAGATAGAGATATGAGAGTGTTATGTTTATACACAAATTATACGAATTGAATACCCATGTAGGGAAAAACATTTGATCAAACACAGGTTTAGGTCTAGTATGTCTCAACAGCATAGAATATTTCACAAAATTTGTGCCAGCTTCAACATCTATAGTTGCTTTATCTTACCAATGTTGTACTTAACAAACATTCTATCATTATCAAGTAGCAATTATTGTAACAATCAAAGTATGGATTTTCTAGTTGTCTGTGGATCTCGTAATATTCTTTAGATATTTCTAATACATTATTTGACTGGGTAGCATGATCAGTAAAGATTGCACATTCTTGCATTCAGTTGTACTTCTAGATTTTTCTTGTGTAATGATTATGAGAGATATAACTGTCTTATGTTTCATTACCGTCTTATACTTGCAGGCAGAAAAGCTTTGCAGAATCAGTGCTTCGCCGCCTGGAAGAAAAATAGAGCATTCGGATAGCTAGAAGTATTGATGGTTTTACTTGACTGAATACAAGATGTTGCTCTAGGAGGAATATTTTTAAGAGGTGCACTTGTGACACTAACCTGAAATTCTGGAAAAAAAATGATATTTAGTCCCTTACTGGTAGAACCTGATTGATGAAAAGAACTTATTTTCAACTTTTTTAAGATCTGAACTATTTAATCCATATCAAATTCAATTTGCACCAGCCTTTTGTATGTTATGCTAATTGTGCATCGCGTAGTCTTGCTTTATAGCTAGAGAAAGAGTGCACTCATTGAGACTGATATATCGATACTAATTGTTAAGTTTAAGCATCGTTTAAGTTTAAAAGGCGTGGTCATGGAACTATTTTTTTTTTCCGGATTAGGTATTATAAGGATTTTATAAATACTTGTTACCTTTGTACCGTAATTGCGGTCAACAAAGTGACGCTCGGCCTTGTTTGCTCTACTCTAAAAAAAAGTCATCTATCATTCAAAGTTATATTAATAATTACTTTGTATGTAGAAATAATTTTCTTACTGATAAGATATTATCAGTGGATAATTTAATTAACAATATATAAATTGTAACATGAAAAAATAAAAATAAACTTAGAAGTTACAGTCAAACAGGATAATATATTTTTGTCTAGTTAAATGGCAAATTTTTAATTAATTAAGATAATAACTACTAGGGTTTCGCCACTTGGAATTCAAATCATATGTTATTTTTACATGTTTACAAAAACAGATTACAAATCTTCTTTCTCACTCTAAAATTTAATTACTGTAATGCATTACTGTAAAATAAACCAGCCTCATTTCTGCACTGAACCATATGGTGCCCCTGAGAATAAGACTAAGCAAAAGTATAGCAATCTGTAGGGGCACTACACAAATTAGTGTTCCCCATGTCACTGTAAGAACCTAATCTTTACTATCAGATGAGCTTAGAATGACTGCTACCTAAAGTTGTACTGCTGGTTTTAGCTTCAATTAGCCGGAGTAGGATTGCTTCAAGTTTCTCTCCATCATCCCATTCATGAACTTCCGCTTTGACAAGGGTAGGATTGTTGCAAATGAGTTTCCACAATGGAAAATTCTTCCTCGGCATCACATGGTCTCCTTCTCCAAGCTTCAAAGTTGGGCAGTAATCGCCGTTCCCATCTCCAAGGTAGATATGCATATATTTTCCCTTGCTGGAACAAGTAGCTTGGATCTGCTCCATTACAAGTCCCTATAGTAAAGCAACTATTTTGTTATTATTATACACAATAAGGAAAGGATTCAAAGAGACATGAAATCTATATAACACTATAACAGTTACAATTTAAAATGCATGTCAACGAGCTTAGGTTGCTCTAGATTTTCTTCAATAGTAATACGAATGGTTAACACTATAATAATTATGTTATTCGAAATAAGCATCAAGGCAGCAAGATGGTCGTAATTTCAATTGAAACATTTCATCAAATCTTATGTAATATAGATGCAACCAACATATACTCTGGTGGAAACTTTCTTCACTATTGATTCATTCGTTTTTCTAAAGATAATTTATCACAATCAGGTTAACTAAATTGTTACAGGAAGTACAACATTTGCAGATGCATAAGAAAAGAAAATTTAAGATTTGACTTCTAAATATCCACCAAACTGAAAGTAAAATTTCAAGTTACAACCACCGACTGAACCTATATTATCAATCAAGATTTCTAATTAGAAGCATGAACCAATTCAATACTGGAATCTAACCTCCACAACTTACGACATGCAATATACTTAAGAGCAGGCATCAAAATAGGAACTATTTACTTAGCTTTTTGTTTCCTTTTCTTTTTTGGTATCAATCAATTACAGAATTATAAATTGCTCACACACCCTGCCTCCATCGAAGTTCGAGAGAATAGGGGTATCCACCAGGCTTCAATTTACAATTTAGCGATAATCTAAAATCTGTTTTTTTTTTCTTTTAGGAGATCATAACTAAGATGTTGGTGAAGACAATTGTTCTACAAGGATATCAGATTAAGTTATTTAAAAAAGAAAACAAATTAAATCATACAAGTCAGCGTTAAGAAACAATAATATTAATCATATAAACAGTGTCCAAAAAAAGTTCAACACGCATCACACAAAAGGAAGGTCCCACCGAGATTCAAACTCGGGTTACCGTATTCAGATTCCTGGCCACTAGACCATGGTTTTATCCCACTAGACCTCATCATCCTTGCATAAATCTATTACTACCATGGGTTTCATCCCACAAAACTTCATCATTCTTGTATAACTCTATTACTAATACGAAAATCATGATGCCTTACATGAGTGCACATAAACACATTACTCTATTTCACATATATCAGTATTTATATCGGTATAAAAACAATGACAATAATACTTTATATGGGAAATAAACCCCGTCACCTGCTGATTGCTAAAAATGATACTATATATTGTTTACTATTTAAATATTATGTTTTCTCAAAGAAGAAAACATAATCTAGAAGAAAAAAATATAAGGCTAAATCAAGATAATATTAAATTAGGAGCTACTACTTGCTAGATCAAAGTACCTATCCTATGTGAAACCTTCAATTTTCCCAATAGCAACCATGAACCCACCTGATATTGTTGAACTTATTTAGTACAAAACATTGGCATGGTTTAAGAGAAACAAGGTTAGACTCTTAGATGGAGCCGTGTTCGACTGACCGTTCTTTAAATCTACATAGTTAGAACGAAGGATCATTCATTAATTCAGGGTAAAATGTACGTTTGTCATTAAAATGTCCACCAACTAAAACTGTCACCGCTGTACACTTATACTAAGATTTCATCTAATCAGGTAACTTATCATACAGTCAACTCCAGAAAGTTAGGATATTTGAAGCTGCTATTATAGCAACATGTTCAGTTTGGGTCCAAGTTCTCTAGTAGGAACCTTGCTAGTTGGGCAAATTGCACTTTTTCATTTTTTTTTTTTTTGGGAGGGGGGGTGAATACACCGACCTGACCCCAGAACAGATCAATATATCTTTCTTCCTGCTATATGAACTAGGGATTTAATGGAGTCAGAAAGAACTCAAGAAGCACTTGAGGAATTATAGAAGAACTTCCAGAAGATATTATTAGTTTCAACTTTCACAAGCAAATTTTGACAAGTACTTATCTCATAGTAGTATTAGTACTTTCAAGTTTCAACAAAGTAAGATGTTAAGAATTACTCCTTTCCTGTGGATGTAGAAGAGTTATAGTAAACCTATCCCTCCTTCAAATAAGATTTCAATGATATTAGCCATCGTAATACTCCTCGTACACTTCACCGTCTCTCCTTTCTCATCCTTCTCCAGTCTCTTCTGACTTCTTTCAGTTTCGCACTATCTGCATCTTGATTTTTCTTAAATTTATGGTATTTCAGCTGGAAAATACATGATGCTCCAAGATTTAGTACCCTAAACTGATCTCTTCTCTGTGTAATTAGTGTCAGATTGCAGCTTAAAGTTCTTCGAGTTTGGAAGTTACTTTGTGGTTTCACTAAATAAGCGTTAACAGTTTGATGTTAGAAGTCAAATTTGTGGTTTCACTAAATAGGCGTTAGCAGTGTGATATTATTAATATATGTTTCAAATTTAATTCAATGAGAGCATAGTACTTGCACATGTTACAGCTTAAGGGTTAACAGTGTCATATTATTGATATATGTTTCAAATTTAATTCAATGAGAACATAGTACTTGCACATGTTACAGGCTTATAGCTTATCAGCTTTTTCCTCAGAATCCAAATGAAACAGGTGTCCTCTTCTTGCCCATACAGCTCTATCTAATGGTGCCATGTGATGGCACACGTGATTCTGTCAAAGGTCAAATGAAGTCAACGGACATATGCAAAAGTGTGATCCCGTCTATGTTAGTCTGATACAATAGTGTGTTGACTGTAGGTTAAATGACTTAGCTGACTGAATTTATGTTGCAGTGATGACAATGTTATTTGTGGTCAATGGTGAAACATACATTCTAGTATGTTACATTTTACATTTTTACCCCATCAATTCACAAAGTAGTTGTCATCTTTTTCCTCCTTTTTTTGGTAGTACATGTATTTTTACGTTTTAGGGGAGAGGAGAATCGGACTGTAGAACTTAGCACTAGGTCCTTTGCCACGGTAGGGTACTCTCTGATTTTGTACATACGTTCTATCTTATTCCTTTTTTGATAATATGCTACACCTTTGTGCCGATAAATGACAACAAACAGTAAAGACAAATTAAATAGCATAGAACTTTACGAGTGACGCTACTAAAACTAAACCTTACCAGTAATCAACAAAATCCAGTTTTTAATCGATCTATTAATCATCTTCAATATTTGTGACATTACTGGAACTGTATAAATCACAAGATAATAAATGAAAGGTAAATAATATTGCACCAAACACACCTTGCACAAGTTGGGAGGACAAAGATTGCAACTGTGAGGATTTGAGGAATCATTGTACGGAGTTATCCTAAGCCGCCCTTCCTCATCAACAAAGGTTGGGTTTGTGATGATCTCCGAAAAAAGGCCAAGTACTCCATGATGCTTCAAAATTGTCTCAATGTAAAACTGGTTTGCATCACTCAGCACCCTCAAATCACATCTGGAAATCCCGACATTTGGCACAATTAACTTCTCAACCAACCAAAGAAAGGAATAACTAAGTTGCATTATTAAAACTTTAGATAACAAGACATGAACCACGAAGACAATGGAAAATACCCAAGATCATGGGCAGATTTAATGGCTGCAACAATCCTTGGATGAAGCGGAACTTGTTTCAAACAATGCACTATATCTTCAACAGTTTTGCCATTCGCGTGCAGCTCTTCCAACATTCTGTTCTAAAATAATATACAAAACATATGGGAATTCACTAAATGCATGTAACATTTGACAATGACATAAAAAATACAGCTCTAGTCTTATGATAAAGCCACAACACAACACAATTAACCCATCAAACTACTAATAATACAATTAAAAATAGCAGCTTTGGCATAAAAAATCAATTTGTTTGATACACAATTGCACAACTCAACTAATGCAAAAAAGGGTAAAGATTTAATGACATTATAAAGTTACAAAATCAAAGCATAAATGAAAAAGATTGAATCTTGAACAAGTATAGAGAAGAAAGATGGATAGAGACCATGAGATTGTTCCAAGGGAGTGTGAGTCGGAGCTGATCAAAGAGATGGGTAAGACCCATTTGAACAATGACCCATCTGTCGCTATCGTCGTCAATTATAGTCCGATCAAAGTCAAATATTATTACTTTCCCCTCCATCTCACCGGAAAACCAGCTTTCTTTCCGGCGCCCACACTCTTCAAAGATGAAAGAATAAATAGAGTGAAAATTTATAATTACCATATAATATAAATAAATTTAATTATAAAATTGATTAATTTAATCAAATTTGATCAAAACCGTAAAATGAATGGAGGCCGAAGGAGTAATAAAATTATGTTAAGTGGTCGGTAGACATCTAAATTTCGTATTTGTCACATCAATATTTCTATAATTAATTATTATTTTAAAATTAATTTTTTATATTTGTGATATTTTGTGAAATATAAAATTGAAATTTGATTAAAATTATATATATATTTTAATGGGCTTTAAATTCCTGAGGATGACCTGAGGTAATATACCCGAGGTTAAACTAAAACTAAATAATAAAAGAGGGGTATTTATGTGAATGCATGGGGTGGGGAAGATATTTACAAATTTGACACTCAGCTTTACATACAAAATCATTATAACCTTAGGAACTTACCTAAGGTCATCCTTAGGAGAAGTTTTCTCTATTTTAATTAATTTCAGTATATTTTATAAAATAAAGAGATGACCGCGAATCCAAAAATAGTACTAAATCATATGAGATAATGGACTAGTCCACAGAACGCTCAGCACCAAGTTAATCAACATTCACAGTTTAGGAAATCCAAAACAAATAAATAAATCATCATATTAAGCAAAACAACAAACGAATTAACGAGTTTAAATAGCTTCCATCGAAGGACAGTACCTCCAATTCCAACATCTTCTCCGTTAGCAGCACCGGCAGTCACGTCATTCATGTCAGTAACAGTATTGGTGTCAATAACACCTTCAGCATATATTCGGATAATGCTCAATTTCAACGTCATCCTACCTAACAGAGGCATTAGTAGTCATAGCATGATTGATGGATCCATCGTCCGATTCACTCGAAGGTTCATCGTAATATCCGTTAAGTATTAATTTTTTTAAAAAATAAAACTATAAAATGTAAAAACATGTAAAATTATTTCAATGTACCAAAAATAACATGCTCTTTTTTCATGAAAAACGTGCTCTTTTTTCTAGTCTACAAGCGGTTACATACTCATTCACATCAACAATAACGACACTGTATATTATTCTTTCTTTCTTTTCTTTAAAAAATAGAGTAAATTGCAGGTTGGCGGTGGACCTAAAATGCCATGTAGCGTCTCTCTTCTTATTGGCTACTCAAGTGGGTCCAGTTACACGTAATCTATACCCAGCCAATCAAAAGCAGAACAACACGTACAAACCAGTCAACACATTTACGACGTCGTCCTCCATTAATCATAGTAACAAACTAACCCAACATACAAAACTCATACAGAGTGAGAGTTCTAACAAAACCCATCTCAATTCCCACAAAACCCTATTGAAAATCCATCGATTTAGATTCAATAATGGGAAGAATTAATGTATCAATGGTGTTAATTGTATGTATAATGTTTGTATATTCATGTGTACCATGTTATTGTTCCAAGAAACCAGCTGGTGTTGCAAGAAAAGAAGACATTCCCTATATAAAATGCGGGGTTTGTCAAAAACTTGCAAATCAATTGTATCAGCAAGTTCAGACTAAACAACAACAGATCTCTCCTAAAAAGGTGGGCTTTTTATAACTGGGCTCATTAAAGTTTGTAACTTTGTTGATTTCAAGAACTGGGTCAGCTGTTTTGATGTGCTGTAGAGTTTTTTTAGTGTGTTTGAATGTAATGTGATTGAATTCGAGTTTATATGTTTGTATGTGTTTGATATGTTTATTGGTTTTTGTGCATTTTTGTGGTGTTTGATGGTTTTGTTATATATTAGCAAGTGGGGTTTTTGAGTATTGGCTAATTTTGGGGTTTTGAATGTTTGATCAGATTTCGGAGTATGAAATTATCGAAATATCAGAAAATGTTTGTAATTTGAAGAAGCAAGAAGCTGATTGGATTCTAAAAATTGATATTGTTGAAGAAGGTGATAGATTGGAGGTAAGAATGGTGTATTATATATGTAGACAAGACATTATTGCAATCATTGGTTAGATATCATGATGTTTAATAGAAAACTAGCGATCATATATGACACAGTGTAAATGAAAGCTATAATGGTATGGATATATAAGAACTATTCTGTTTCTAGCATAGACAAACCATTGCTGCCCTTATTGTGCTCAATTGTTCACTTCGGTAACTGTTCTTGAATAACCCAAAAATTCTTGTTTCAGCTTGTTGAATATGACTCTGAAGGACAGTGCAATTCAGAATGCAAAACAATTGAGCGGGCTTGTCAAGAGGTGGCGTTCCTAATGACATTGATATATATTATTGCTGCAATTTTACTCTCTGTAGTTTAGTGCTTGAAATGTACTGGAATTCTTTTTACTAGTTACTAAAGATACCTACATGCTTTTCCTGGCTAATTGCAGGTCATGGGGTATTATGATACAGATGTTGCAGAATTCTTGTTCAAGAAAAAACCTCAGACCAGTCAATTGGTTGATTATCTCTGTAAAGATCTCAGTGAAGCATGCAGTACCAAGCCGCCTCCAGTTCCTAAGGTAACGGTGCTGTTTCATTTGCATCTAGATTGCTATCCACGTTTCAAGCATAAGCATCAGTATTATCATTGGAGCCATCCTTTTTTCAGTCTCTGTCTGTATTTACAGCCCATCTTTTCTTATTGTCATTGTGTCTAGGTATAGTATTTGTGTTGAGAAGAAAGATGTGTGGATATTAAGAAAAACCCAAATTGACATACATACTTGCCCATTATAGAGGGACAAATACAGGCTTGCTACTAGGCCACAGGGGAAACTAGGAAAAAACACTCATATTTTAGGGATACCCATTGCATTTGGGAGATGCAGATCTCCCCAAAAATTTCATAAAATACACATGATAACATGCTAAACCTCTTACAATTCCCACAGGAGGATCCAATGTGGTATTTTGGGCCAATATTTCAAATCATGATCGATATATATATTCTTGCTAGTATAATCATGGTATTTTTCATGAAATTTTCTTAAATTATGATAATTTTCTCCAAGACCCCAGACTGGCCAAGTTTATCCAGTTCCCACTGTTCCTTATATCATGTCCAAAAATCATTCCCGTGTAATGTACATATTATGACAGTGCATGCTTTAATGCTGCCTTTTTTCCAGAAAGTATTGCTAGGAATGTAAAATATTGTTAAATAAAAGAAAAATGTATTGGGTGGGAGTAAGATCCTGCCTAGTTTTGTAATCCTGCACTGCATATCACTGGTTTTCTAATTTCTACTACATATCCAAATGATACATCAATGTTGCATGGTTCGTGGGTCAGCCTATGGAACCGCGATCCAGTTCCCTCGTTCTGGAACACAATTCCTTTTCGACCCAGATCACTCGGGGTCACGCTCTAGTTCGCCACCCCGACGATCCCCCTTATAACTCCGACAATCATTATATAAAAAGGAGAAAGAATAAAAAATAGGAAGATAACTTGATACCATCTAGATTGATATTAATTTTGAAACGTAAATTTGAAAAGAAATAAAAAAATGGAAGAAAAGACACACAAGACATGCCTCAATTACTTGAACATATTTGAATCCCTTTAATATTATGTGTAGAAACTTTAAAATTCTACATTTCCCGATTAATTTACTTATATATTTTAGTTATAAAATAGTAACTGAAACATAGATACAATAGTAAATATGCATAATGTTTTCTATAGAAATAACTATATAAGGGATCCTCATATCAACCCGCGTATCCGATTCACAGGTCACCGTACCCAATTTATAAAAACTCCCGTACCACGTACCCGAATGACCCGTGAACCGTGCAACACTGTGATACATTACATGCAATTCCTATCAATTTTTTTACTTGTTAACTTGCTGAAGTAGCAATTAAAATGCTCCAAAGCAAAGAGTGTGCTGGTTGAGTTTATATTCCATCATTTCATATTAATCATCTATGGCTTTCCATCTCTGAGCTGCTTGGCATATGCAACTAAATATAGTTGTCCATTCTATTTACACATACCATATATTACGTTCTTATTGGTATTCTAAAGACACTAGTATCATAATATATTTTTCTATCAGGGAAGGACTCCTGGTGAAACATTTGTCCCGAAGTCGGTGAAAGAGGCAGAAATGGAGAGACTGATGAAGTCCATGGAGGTATGCATACCTATCCAATATCTGAAAAGGCTGAAGTATTTGTTTCCTTTTAACTTCTCAAAGATTCTGACTTTGGTGGTCTCATGTGTCGCTATGATCTAGGGTATGCCTGGCGCACCTGGCATGAAAATGTACTCTAGGGAAGATCTGATGAACAACATGCAAAATCTCGGAAACGAAGATGCAGATGAGGAAGAAGACGATGATGAGTCAGACTTTCCCTCAAACTTGGTAAAAAAAATAACCATCTTTGAAGATCAGTGTTCTTGGGGGATGGGGTCATGGGAAACAACTAACAAGGCAAGGGAAAAGCACGCTTATTACTGTGAAATAGTGCTGATGTTTAATATTTTTGCAGGGGAAAGTTTTAAGGGAAAAAGAAGCTAAAAAGGATGATTGGAAGCAAAAGATTACAAAAGGAATCCAGGACACAAGTGAAGTATTACGGAACCATGCAAACAAAGTCTCTCACCGAGTACGACAGTGGTGGAGAGGAAAGAAAGTAAGTTCTAGCAAAGCTGAACTTTAGTACCATGACACAACATTGCCAGAACATACAAGCCCTTGGGAAATTAGTTTCACACATGTAAAATTTTGTTTTTGATTAGAGGAAACAAACATTTACATAGCCATTTTCAGAAATAGATTTCCATTTAATATGTTTCAGATCAGGGCCTCAGTATTAAAGTAAAGAAGAGTTTGGTTGACTGTATCCCGTTATGAGATCCAAGGCACTCCGTGTTTTGCTGAGTTTGTTCAGGTTGGCAATATAGTAACGTGAACGCTATATTACATGTAAAAAATAATATATAGCAATTTACTTGCAATAAGCGTAATATTAAGGGTATCTGAACTGAACTTGGGAATTGATCATGAAATAAAATGAACTGCATTCATGAACAAATAGATGCATTACAACTCTTGGATTAATAGAAAATAACCCATTGGTTAATGTTACACAACGTTAAATGAAAGCAAAACAGAAGCAACCGCAGATAGTGCCAGGGAATAATAAGGATGTTGCCGATCTGATGCTATAATAGCAAAAAATAGGCTCCTCTTGTAAGATTGAGTTGAGATTAGGCTACCGGAACGGCAATATATTAGCGCATCTTGTATGATTGAGTCCTTGAGATCAGGCTGCGTCTTCCGTTTAATGAATACTTAATGGTGATATCAATATCACGAGGATTTTTCTTGTTCTGAGACACGGTCATGCTCCCAACTATTGTCTCTCCTTGGCATATTGTGAGCACATTATCGAGGTATAGAACTGTTTGCTTCCAATGTGTAGCCCTCGACCTTGGCCCTGTCCAATGAAATATAACTGCTTAAGATAAAAATGCATTACATCGCACCAACTATATCACGAATATTTTACCCTGGAACTGCTGGCGGGTGTGCATACAAAAATCAAGCCCCCCCCCCCTTTGGGTCAAACAACCTCATGCTAAAAAAAAGCAGTAGTCTCTAAATACAAGACATAAAAGGTATACCAGTTGAAAAGCCTGTTAGCTTATGACACTGGGTAAAAGAGACATCAAAGTATGCTACAAGAGCATGGATGTAATCGTCACGATCTGCCACTAGCTTGAAAGGAGCAGTGAAGGAAGCATCCCCTGTTGTCATCTTTGAAATATCCATGGTCTGTAAAAGTATAGATCAAGTCAATTTCTGAATGTAAGGAAATATACATATAGCCACACTTCAGCCCTCATCTAAAAGAGAAGCCCGATATAAGAACCTCATCCAAAAGAGAAGCCCAAGACAATAAGAACCACAAACAGAAGTAGCACTATAGTTCCAGACCAAAAGCCAGAATATATTCAAATTATTGCGCCATAAATTTAAATACCTATACAATTTCACGTAATCCTAACCTTGAGTAGGTAGCAGTCTGTAACAATCTGATTCTGGTTAACTATGTCAACAAGAGGTTCTGTCATAGATTGTTTTCTGATGCAGCTCATGTCAAAGCCATACACATTGTTCCAAACTGCACTTACCCAAGCAGTGCCAATAACACAGATTATTAAGTAAAGCAGTAAGAATCACCAATAACAATATTAAATATGTTTAAGAGTAGTAAACTCACACTCAATTTTTTCTTCTTTATACTCCGCGTCCTCTATAGCTGTTAAATAGAGCGAAGCGCTATCAGGCAGCACAATTCCGTCATTAATCTACACAAACACAAGGAAGTTGGGATATTAAAAAAAAAGACATGAATATGAAATTACGGCAGAGAATAATAATAATTTGCCATTATATATCAGAATTTTTAAGAACCACAGGTTAGAAAGGCAGAGAGCCACGTGTCCGACTTTTATAAATGTTACAAAAGAAAGTCAAGATATACAAACATTAAAAATATCATAGAAGTGAAAGGACAGATATTAGGTAGATATTATGACAAAAAGCCACAGACAATTTTACTTCCCATACGCACCAGACTCAAATTCATAAAAACCAAAGTTGCATCTGTATGGGCATCTTCTTCAAAAAAAAGTCGAAGTAAATAATGTAACCACTATTTTTCTCAGATCAACTATTGAAGCTGAATCTCAGAGCTCTTCCAGATGAAGCCTTTACCGTTTAATAAAGAATGAGAAAAGACATAAAAAAAACAGCACAGTGACCACTAACACAATGACATGGAGCCCTGTTCAGTACTAAGCAGACGCTGAAATTCTCATTTTGGTAACAATACACAGCCTCGGTTAAATCATTCTGGGTAGAAGTACAGAATAAACACAACTAGATTATGGTTTGTTCTTACTTACAAGGAAGAGATCGGATTATTGAGTGCAGTTTAAAACCTAAGGCCATATATAATTTGTATGTTGAAGCTGTGATATTTTATTTAGAGAATTATGGGAGTTCTATAAACAGACCGGCAACTTTATGGCCAGAGTCTTACTGATCTTGAAAAGAAAAATACAAATTCCGCAAATTATAATGTAATAGAGATTATTGAGAAAGGACATAATTGTTTGAAGTTACATACTGCAACCATTGCAAAGCTCTTAAATCTTAACAACACAAAAACTAGAATCACGAGTACTACAAGAATAGAATTGCGACTTACTAGCCACTTATCCCGGGCAAACAAGACAGTGTTTAACATGTTCTCATACAGCAAAAAGTACCCCATCCATTCAGAAATAATTATATCCACTTGAGCAACTGGAAGATCAATTTCTTCAATCTTGCCCTTCAAAACTGTTATAACTTTATAACATGGAGAAAAATAACGAATTAGTAGATAATAAAAGCCAGTTCTCATAACAGTTGTTAAGCAGTTACAACATTAATACCATTTGAATAACCATTTGCTTTAACAATCTCTTGTGCCTTGTCAGCCATCTGGGAGCACTCAACCTATAATTAGTGGAACTTATGCTGTCAGTTATTTCCTTGGTTTGAAAAGCTACGTACATGCGTAGTAGCTACATGACAGTATTAGTTAGCTAATATGAAAATAATAATGCTGTAAAGTATTAGAATGTAACTGAAATCCAACAAATAATTTCTTTAAAATGTATGAATTGATTTTTTTTATTTAAAAACAAGAAACCCAATAACAATTACAAAATGTATAACTCTGTAATTCATACCGCATAAACATGTTTTGCCCCTGCTTTAGCACAAAAGAGGGATAAAATTCCAGTCCCAGCACCTACATCAAGAACAATCTTGTCCTTGAATAGAAACTTATTCCTATAAATCACATTTTGGTAAGTTTTTGTTCTCACGACATCCTTTAACATCTCCTGCAAGTCAAAAGCGTATACATATAAAGTACTATGAAATAAATCTCTAACCAGGTGATGAACGAAACATATTTTTGAGACACCACAACTCAACATGACATCATTTTAAATTTCTAATGTAACATTAAATTTTAAAAAGATGAGAACTTGTTATTGGTAAACAGGGGTTTAATTCGAATTCAACACTAATTTACAATAGCAAACAATTTTGTGCAGGCGGTCGGCAGGGCTTTCTTATAGTTGTAAAATCCTAAGGATTGAGACTGATTATATTAGTGCAATTTTGTTCGATATCCTTTAATTTGTTGTTCTTGCTCGATAATGTGTTGAGCGTTATAATACACAACAACAATAATCATAGGTATACCGTATACCTAACAGTACTTTATAAAAGAAAGAAAGAAAAATAGATAGTAGCAACATAATACACAAAAGAGTAGAGAGAGGTTCAAGTTATCGAGCATTAGTCATGCAGATGCAAAGTCACTTACTTCATGTATACCTGGAAAAAAAAAGGAAAAAAGAAGAGAGGGTTAAATTGAGCACAAGAAGTGGTAACATAAGGCATATACTAGTAGAGGAGTATACAAGGGGGATATACCAAAATGAGAGTAGGAGTCGAAGTAATAGTCGGCGCTGGTTTTGTCAGCGCCCACCTCGATATTTGAGCTCCCACCAGCTGCTGCTGATGCTTGTATGTCCATGTTTTGATGTGAGTTTGTGTTGTTTTGCATTTCCATTTCTAGGGTTTAAGTGGCTTTATCACATTCATGTCTTTCTTTGTATACATATATATTTCAGTAGTAACTATATGATGGGTCCTCAACCTGGTGCACTCTTTTATAGAGGATAAATAGTTGCTGCTAAATTGCTTGCATAGACATCATTTCATTTTTTAGTGCGACTCGAGATTTATGTAGTACAGTCAGTAAAATTTACCCAACCATATAACTAAATTAATTTGTGAGTTTAGATACAAATCTATAAACCATTCACAAGTTTTATGTTGATATTATTTTACCCCCACCTAAAAAATGATTTTGTACATATGAGAACTGTGATATAATTTAGCTAATAAGTAAATTAAGCAATGTTATTTAATTGGTTTGAAAAAAAAACGAAAGAAGGTAGTATATAGAGTTCCCATTCAAAAAAGTAGTACAAAAAGCGTAATGTAGAGTTCCCATTTATGTTGTACAGCAATTTCTAGTTTCTACAACACAATGTTGTAGCATGTAGTACCTCTGTCCCATCGCACAGCACAGATAAAGTCATCTCACCAGAGAAACTTGGATATTTTTATTATTGCCAATAAACTCTATCTCTATCAGTCTATCACTACACTAGCGACAGCAACAATATTTAAAAGTTAACAAACTCCATTTTCGAAATAAATAGACTTCTTAATTGGCCACGGCCCCCCTGCCATTACAGCTTCTATTTCACTTGTCTCCCTGGGACACTTGGTCATGTTCACACATCCATGGCCATTAACATGCTGCAGAAATATGAACAAAGCTTCACTGAGATGGAAGATAATTCATTATAGGCTAAGCATATGGAACGATAGTATTTTAAAGTTTTATTTGCTAAAAATGTAGTTAGAGAAAAGATTACCACGTCACTTTCAATTCGAACTCCACCAAAACCTCTAAACCTGTTGATCTCCGAACTGAAAAATTTAGAAGTGTTTGGGCTTTCCATGGCAGGAACCAATAAAGCATCAATGAAGTAGCAACCAGGCTCCACTGTTACCACCTGGAGAAAAGTACGTGTCAGCATTTTTACTGCACTGCCTTAAGAGTCAAGTATGAACAACCCCGAATTCTAAAACATGCATAAACAGATGTAGGCTATATATAGCATACAGAAATGTAAAGCAAGTTTGCAGTAACATACAAATTACACTGCTAAATCAGTTGCTCTATTGATCAAACAAAAATGTTAGTGACAGAACAAGCAATAAGAATACATTACATTATGTTGGGCGCCTCAGTTTAAACTTGCATAGACATAAGACGCTCATTCAACATGTTATGAATTCCAAACTTAGCTGCAGTTAACTCATTGCCGATTTTGTGATTAAGTTGTCAAAAACAAATAACTGAAATAACTAGGCTACTGATGTGATCTTGCCTCTAAATAGTACAAAAATGGAGGCTATATAAAATATCAGTACAGCCTCTGCAATATATTAATGTATAACAGGTTCATTTAAAGGAATGCACATGGCATGTAATCAGTATAACTTAATTAACCCTGACAAACCAGCAAGTCCAATTTTAGAAGATAAAATTGCCTGGTCATGATGATTTGATGAAGGGTCAAAAAGTTACAAACCATTCCCTCCAAAAGTTCTCTACTGGTGCGCAAAAACTTTAAACCAGGTTCTTTGGGCCTCTCTGCTCCCTGGACAAGGGAAATTTTAGTGAGCAGTGTACTAGTGTGGATTGATTATATTTGATATTATATATACAATAATACAAAACAACATTATAAAATATAAACTAACAGTAAAAAAAGAGACAAATAATTAATTACAACAACTTTTAAGTAGCCTCCAGGGTCATGAGTATCAATTCCTAAGAGGTGGCCCAGGCCGTGAGGCATAAAAACAGCACCCACTCTTTCCGCCATCATATCATGAACATCACTGGAAATGGAAACCTCATGTTGGTAAAATACAAGAAAAGATAATATATCTACTGCAACATGTAATCAAAACTGCACGTCTGGAACAGAAAATACCCAACAAGGAGACCTCCTTTCTTCAGTGATTCTAGTATGATTTTCTCTGCCAATCTGTAATTGTGAAGGAATCACTTAACAAAGCAGTAGAAATAAAATGCAGACCTACAAAGTCTAGAATTTATGGAATTTATACATATGTTCTATTGGCCTTACTTGTGCATATCTACCCAGTTCACTCCAGGTTTCATACATGATATAACTGCATTGTGAGCATCCAGGACCGCCTGAACAAAAAGCAAAATTCCAGATAAAAGATCAATGAGATATTTGGCCCAAATCCCATCCCCAAAAATGCACATGCACCAATAAAAGGGTCCATAGTTAAAATCAGCACATAGATTCAAACAGATATAATTATAATCAATAGCCTCTAATGTAGGAAGACAAAACTTACATTATAGATTAGGCGTTGATCATTTGTAAATTTCCCATTTACCTGCATATATGATAAAAAAAAACAGAGAAGGAAACCTGTCAGACTCTAACGTAGCAGTTATATATAGTACCTATTAACATCCATTTATATTGAATGCGTCAGAATTTAGATCAACTCAAATCTGGCAAGTAACTAATTAAACAATATCAAAAGTGATAAAGGAATTTATGCTCAAGAAAGTTTCTGAACCCCATAAGAAACAGACATAAGCATTTATACCAAAATTCATACTAAAAGCATTGAGAATTATACATTTCCCATAAGAATACCCTGAAAACGTTTACTAAAAGAAAATTCTATGAACTGGTGACTATCACTATATGCAGCTAAGAGCCTAAAAGCTGGAAGTCTCTTAAGTCGGGACTTGAGAGGGATCTGTTAGGTACATAGAAGCATATTTTAGTGTCAGCCCACACATGCCACCAAAAAGAAAATTCTTAAAGGCTGGTAAACTTGGCATAAAAATTTAAAAGGGAAAGACTAAACTGCAATAAGCATATCTATGAATGTATTGCTTAAAATATATATTATTCACAATACGGTACAATCGTATACTCACTGGGAAAGAACAAGTAATGTCAGAGCCATAAAACTTGAATTCAGCTCCCATGTCTAACAATGCCATGTCTCCATCCTCGAAAGTCTGTACAGACAATATTTTTGGAAAAATTATACATGTATAAATATTATTTCAGCCCAATGCATTAAAACACTTGAAATAAAAAATAAAATAAAATCAGTCAATTACAAAGAGCCACGCCGTAATTATCCCCACATTTTTATTCAAAACACCAAGTTTGTAATGCTACAAGTACAGTATAGAAGATATCAAACTAAAAAAATAATTAGACTCTATACATCTGAGAAATATAAGGCCTCCAATTCCTTAGTTCCAAGAGGCAAAAAAAAAATTAAAAAATATATATATATGCAGACTGCAATATTGTTGCACAGACCCATGACAATATGACATATTTATCATATAATTGCCAATTCATTTGTGATACATAAAACAAGAGTAATAGGCAACAAGTAAGAGATAAGATTCATCACTAGTAATAGTCACCAAATCACTAAACAAATCCTGTAGTGAGGCTTATATAATTTTTATCTGCTAGAAGTTATTGTACAACTATTGAAATTTTTAATTTAGAAAATAAGATAATAAGACTTGAGACCTATGAATACTTTGCTTGACGTGAAAACATTTTTCCTTTATAGATGGTGTTCCATGTTAGCCATCAAAGGCTAATGCTTTGAATGCAGTGAAGTCTTCCTACTAAAAATTTATTAATAATAAAAAAGCTCGATGAGTAGTTTGAAGCCCCTGTACATTTGTTTAATTCATGTAGAATGGACCCAATTTAGCTGAAGATTTGCCACCCTTTAAACATAATTCCATGACAAACAATGTCCATATTTAGAGTCCAATCAAGATATATTAACAGAGTCTCTGGATGCATATATTGAAATAAAACTGCAAAAAAAATGTAACAAGATAACGCGTTCGCACTGACGTACCCTGTCATTAGGAGCTGCTGCATGACCATAGTGAAGTACAGAACTGGTTAAAAAATCATTAAAACAATCAGCTTATCATTCTTGCAGATGGAACTAAATAAACATTTCTGAACTTACACACCGTATCAAAACTCAATATTTCAGCAACACTATATCAGTATATCTGCAGAGTGCGGACTTCTTTACTTGTATGCGTGTTCCAGATTTTAGTCAAGCAACTATTTTTAATAGTAATTCATAGCACTCTGCCCAACTCGCAAACAAGAAAAAATACAACGGTTTGGGGCTATGTTGAGATAATTCATGAGTTATGTCTAAAGGTAATATGTGATCCCCAAGCATAAATCAGGTAACACTTCAACTCCTAAATGCAACTTGTGCTCAAATCCATTGTATATCTAAAACAATCAACACTTAAGCCTCTACTCGGCAATCCACAAGGAACCCAAGAGGTCAACCAAGTCATACTTACATATGCTTCTATAGTCCTCATACAAATTTAAAGGAAACTTTTTGGCAGAGATTTTATATCATGCAGCAAATTCATGCTTGCATATATAAATTTAAATATTCTCAATATATTATAATATTATGACACTAGAAAATGTTGAAATCACGAAACTAAGACTGACTTGTTTACCTGTTTCCACCAGTAGCACAAATGCATGTGTATGAACAATGCCTACAGCCTCCATACATGTAGGTGTGGTGAAGAAATATGCTTTCCAGCTGATACTCCTTCATACCGGGTTTTACATTTTTCATCACCTACAAATATATATTGTAGTTATAGTAAACATAATAACTATTACCCAAAATGAAACGCGTAGTCATCCTCAAAATTAGAAAGAAGGCGTCAAATTATTCTCAATATTTCTATTAAGCAGCAAATGCATACTTCTACTAACAGTAACCAACTTGCATTTGTGAGGAGGTGAACAAGGATAAACTTGACAACTACAAAGAATACAAACTTAGTTGAACTAATTGATGGCTATTGATCATTACTATATAAATTAGATTACCTCAACATGAGCTTCAGAGCTTATATCATTAGCATATTGGATGACAGCAAGCTCCAGGTTTGTTTTCAATACACGGCATTCGGTCAAAATAGGATGTAGGGTGCTAAGATCTTTTTCAAACTTCTCAATTCCCTACATAGATGCAAGACAAATTATCACATGACAGCAATGGAAAAGTGGAAACCTATCAATCAGTTTCACAGTACCTCGAATTCTGCTGGTTTCGAATAATTGTTACTATCAGTATTAAGTCCATGTAAAAGAAACAATAAGGGTTTTGCAACACCCTCGCACTGCTTGTGCAGGATTGTTACAATCTCCTCAGTATAAAACACCGAATCAACCATGTACCTTTCCTGCCAAATAAGTGTGTAAATATCAACAATTCAAATGTAAAGCCTGTTGCATTTTTAAAAATAAAATTTAAAACCAAGCCCACCTTGTAATAGGATAATGGCTTTATTTCTCCCAGCCAAACAGCATATTCAGTAGGTAGCCTAGGAGCGAAAAGAAATGATTTCCCTGTTGCTATATCCTTTACAATCATTAAAAAAAATGAAAATGAAAAAAATGTAAGGTAGTTCCCATTATCAAACATTTCATTTTTATCATCTAAAACAAAATTCGAAAAGATGATCACTAATCTCAAGAGGATCAACATTCTTGGTGAACTTTTTCCCGAAAAAGGTTCACAAAAATTCTTCAGAATTCAGATAGCAATAATTCATGGAAGTATAACATTATTAGATTATTTAGCATTAAAATCATATATATTTTTAATTGGATCAGCATTCACTAGATATTACCAATTAAGCCCCAACACGAGGAAAAAGATAATAAAAAGAGTTACAAAATAGCTTACAATGGCTCCATAGAACCCAGGCTCCTGCACTCCAAACAAATATGCAAAATAACTCTCCTGTCTATAAAAATCAGACAACCACAAGTAAGTATATCATAAAATATTCAAAACATTTATAGTAACGACAAGCAAGTGGAATAATGAACTACATCACTAAATACACTTCAATCTAGTATACACAAAAAGCTCTTTCGTATAGAATAATAATGTTCGAGTGAGTTTAGCACACTGACTGTGCCTTTCGAATATTGAGATGAGCATTTATCTTCAAACATATAAATTGAAACAAATTTATACATTCTACCAATAAACAAATGAAATGGATATAAATAGTACCTAAAAAGTTCAGCATGATCAGTGCAGTAGCGAGTCTGTTCCTCACCGCCCTAATTCAATAATAAATTCGATAATTAAGCAAACAAAACAGTAAAGTGAATAAAATGAAATTAAACAAAAACGATGGGATTAAAATATAAATAGAGAATTGCTTATTATTATTATTATTATTATTGAAGTAACCTGGAGAAGAACGAAACAGTGATGAGGACGAGAGGAACTAGAGAGATGTTCTCGCAGAGAATTGATGAGTTTATTCCGGTTGAGCACGTGGAGTTTCATGGGCACCTCCGGCGGTGGTGTTAATGACGATGAAGCCATTGGGAGTTGCGTCAAATCATCAGATAGCGTTTCGTATAAGCCATCTACAACACTATATGAATTTTTGGCCCATTATATATCAGGCCCAAATGATCCGGAACACCTGTATCCTCTGCTTTCCCATTATTTGATTTTTTTTATTTGGATTCAGATATACTGTCATTTTATTCGGATATAAATTAATTCTTTATTATAATAGTTTAGTCTACTGATTAACCAATCAATGATTTTTTAAGAGTTTTCAGCCAATCAGGTGCCAGTATTTCAATATTCAACCAATCAGAATGAGTCTTTTACCTTCTTTTTTTACATTTTTTAATTGAGATGACTAACTGTAATATATGACAATTAATCATCGGTTTAATTTTAAAATGACAATATTTAAATGTCTTTTATATTCTAATATTCGTTTTCTTTTAAAACATAAAGAGTATTAATTATATTCAAATCAACAATGTTTAATTATCATTTTAATTTTAGACTTTTTTTCATTAAACTAATATTTAATCCTTATAATAATAATAATAAAATATTTTTATTTACTCCTTAAATTTATTATTTTATTTTTAGTTAACATTTTTATCAAAAATCATTTATAATGTATCTAATAAATAATTTAAAAATAGTCTAGTCTACCACGTTATGTGGTTAACCAACTATTAATTTTTTAAGGGTTTTCAACCAATCAGGTGCGAGTATTTCAATATTCAACCAATTATATTGAGTTTTTTACCTTCCTCTTTTACACTTTTTAACTGAGATAGCTAACTGGGACAATTAACCATCAGTTTAATTTTAAAATGGTAATATTTAAATTTCCTTTATATTCTAATATTCGTTTCCTTTTAAAACATAAAGAGTATTAATTGTTTTCAAAATAGCAATGTTTAATTTTCATTTGAATTTATACTCTTTTTCATTAAACTAATAAATAATTTTTATAATTATAATATTCTATAATAATAATAAATAACTTTTAAATACTACTTAAAATCATTTTTTTTATTTTTAGTTAACATTTTTATAAAAAATAATTTATAATATATTTAATAAATTAATTGAAAAATGATAACTAATGTCTTTACCAATCTGAAGACTATGGAAGGCCCTCACGGGGTAATATCTCAACATACTTATCTATTTGAAGACAACTAGCCCCACGAGCTCTCATCTCATCAAGGGATCCGTTCAGGGTCACCTCTACGTACTGCTCCCGCGAGGCCACATCGCGCAGAACTCCCTACGGGGATCTCTTCCTCTACAACTCCATGACAACCCCCAGAGCCGAATGAGCTTGGGCCATGACAGTTACAGACATCTGGGAAGGCTGTCATCTACATCCGCACAAACTTGGGCCAAATCCCTTTACGTCTGAGGATTTGGGCCTCGTGGATAGGACCAATACCTAACCTATATAGGTAACTTGTTCTCAAAGTACTACGTGTAGCTTGAACCCCTATAAATATTCCCTCAAAGAAGCTGTCAAGAGAATCAGAGTCTGAGCTCTTATCATCATGTTCATCAGAATCAGGTTTATCCTCACTATCATCTTTATCACTTTACAACCCAAGATGTTGCTTGATCCTTCCCACTCATTCAGCATTTGCATCCACACTGTCTTCAAAATCCAAGTCATCACCCTCACACATTGAATACTCACTATTAGACAACTGGTAGTCTGAATCCAACTCTTCAAGGTCCAGAAATTCATTTCTTTATCCAGAAGCATACTCCTCAGGATGCACATTTTCATAATCTTCAGTGGTTAGAGTGTGTTTACTGTATTGCTCTACAAATATATCAATCTTGAAATTGTTTTCTATCCCATAACTAACCATAGAAACACAGTCACCTTGATTTTGTAACAACTTCATACCTAAATCCATTGACAAAGTAGGTACCCTATAGCACAAACTTTTCAACCCACCGTAAAGACATCAACTTGAGCACGTATTTCATCATAACTTATCGAGCTAACATTCCATATATCATACACACTAAGTTGGTCACCTACATACTCAGTGTTTGACATCCACTGTAGGATTCTACCATAATACAATCTTACATTTATCATATTATTATCATCACATATACAACAAAGATAAACAAACGAGCTATTATTAGTTGCAAAACTACTTTTGCAGCAAACAAAACGAATCAATATCTACAAAATGACAACACAAATTACTGTTGTCATTAGCGCTGAGCAAAACCGAACCGGAACCAAAAAATCGAACCGAACCGTGCAATTTCGGTTCAGTCCTAATTTTCTAAAAATTCGGTCTATTCGGTCCATAAAAAATTAAAATTTCGATTCTCGGTCTATTCGGTTCGACCCGGTTCTGGACAAACCGAATTGACCGAATGGTCTGCCCTAAGTGTCATAATAGATAACAACTTAGCAACATATAATGTTGTAAGCTACTTACAATAAGGTGGAGATTCATCATCTCTAGTAGCTCGAACCATGATTGAAAGATTGATTATCATCTACTATAGCAAGGAAACGAAATCGCCCTCCCAAAATGTTGCTCCAATGGTCTTATTGCTTTGTATATTGTTCACATCAACAACAAAAAGTTATAAGCTGAATGAAAAACTTGATTTTTTAAAAGTAAATCTTCAAACACTTTAGTCACTCACTTTTGTATTCTATCTTTGCAACTCATTTAGCTCAGCAAGACCAGTCTCAGTTACCTGCAAGTGTAGCACACTCTCCCCGATTCTGGTGACTCATGGTCGAGATGAACATTTTTTATTCTTCAGTGGTTGAACCGTTCAAAATTTTTCTTCAGTGACTAATGTGTATATCAGCCCAAACTTTGGTGGCTAAAGTGAGTTTAACCCTTTTATGCCAGTATAGTTAGGAGTATAATTTAATATTTACTCGTGGTAATTAAATAAAGCATCATAACAGTGAAACACAGTAATAAAAAATTATTTAATAAACTGAACAGCAGCTGCAAAATTGATTTTAGTCTCTCCGTCCATTTTTTTTTACAATTACAAAAAGCTGTTTTGGACTTTTGCAGAAAGTGAGAAGTCTTGTTATTAAATTTTTTCCGAAACATTAACTTTTTATATTTTATTTTAAAATAGACATAAATTAAAAGTATTATTAAATAATTATCAAATTTTTCTGATAACATTTTCTACATCAACAATTTTTCTCATATTATAACAATTTTGAATAATAATTTCAAACCAATCCTAATACGTTTTAAACTAAATGAAGATCATGGACAAAGTATAAATAAATTACTTTACTTTCCTTCTACGAAAGAATAGCGAAAAATTGAAATAAATTAAAATCGAATGGAGACCGGTGAAAACGGATAAAAATTGATTTATATAAAATTGAAAACTAAAAATTAAAAATTGAACTATTTGATTGGTTCTGATTCCGGTTATGTGTTGGGAATATCCAGCATCTTGCATATTCGAAACGTTGGCGCTGACTGTTCCCTTAAGGGAATAAAGTAGCACCTCACTATCACTCCGGAGTTTTGGTGCAATGGTAAGCGCTGAGGTCCTAAAAAGTGGTATCAGAGCAGGTCACGTGTTCGAGTCTCAACGTAAGGCATTTGCTTGAATATTGGCAATATGCTGGGGGGGATTGTTGGGAATATCCAGCATCTTGCCTATTCGAAACGTTGGCGCTGACTGTTTCCTTAAGAGAATAAAGTAGCACCTCACTATCACTCCGGAGTTTTGGTGCAATGGTAAGCGCTGAGGTCCTAAAATTATGGTTATAAGTTCAAACCGAACCAATTGTTAAAATAAATAAAATTATTATATATAATTTATATAAAAATTTAAAATTAATTAATTAAATATAAAAAATTTAAATCTTAATATTGGCCAGTGTCCAGTATACAAGTTTTTAGTGTAAATGAACACGTCTTGTTTTAAGTATTAAGATGTGAGTGTGATATACTTTAATCTTGTTGTTAAATATTTTTATGAGAAGTTAATTTTGATGCTGCACATTCAATGACCATCTTTCCTGATGCTGAAATGGTAAGCATACCGGTACAGGGGTGTTTGACTTAACTTATAAGTAATAAGTTACTTTTTTTTAAAAGTATTTTCATATTTTTTTTTGAAAATTAAAATTTATTTTAGAAATTTAACACCAAATCTTATTTCCAAATTTGAAAATAAATTACTTATTTTCAGAAAAAGTACATATATACCAACTTTTTCAACTTATAAGCTGCTTATAAGATAAGACAAAGGGGACCATAATGTTATAGACCACTTCTCCCGTTGCCACTTACCAGTGTTATTACTACATAGTACATTAATGCGGAGAATCTACTAGTGCACCTTCTTTCGGGGCTGTCTTCATATATTTTTTCACAAGTGTATGAATTAGAATATCATGGCCTGTTTTTATATTAATGTTTAACCCCTAATTCTCTTTTGAGATACACCTTTCTGTTTATTAATTTCGTGGCCTGATTTTATAAATCATGGATATGCAAATGTTGTTCGACAGGCTTTGAGATTAAAAGGGGAAAAATGTTATTATTTAAGTTTTAATACTGATAAAATCCGAACTGAAATTTTAAAAATCAATAATTTAGTTACGGTTTCAAAAATTTTAAATTGAGAATATGACATTACTATTATAGTTTTATCTAAAAATCACACCAAAGCTATTCGTACTCTACCCTAATATTTATAAGATTAGACTCTACTGTTATGTACTTTATGGATCACATACACGTAACAAATTTTGATTGCTCACTACAGGAATTTCCTCGTTATCCTAAATAAATAGCTGATGATTTATTAATTTAGTACTAATTGATTAATTAATTACGTACTACTACTATGACAAATGAGAACCGGAACTTTATAAATATCAATGGGGTACAGAAAACGTGTAGGTGCAAATACTCCCAACAATCTTATATATCACAAGTATATATATGCAAATGCAAGAATTTTACAAATACTTGAAGTTCATATATAGACCAAAATTTGTATCATTACAATATTCATCACTCGAAGATCTTAAATTTACGTTTCTCGTGGTAAAAAAAGACCTCACACACAAAATATTTTAGTAAGTTAAACAATTGAAAATGATTAGTGCTAATTTGTCTTTACACTAAATAATTATCATAGGAAGATTCATTATTTTAATTCACCCTAAAACCTTAAGTTTAAATAATGCAGCCATGTAAACATAGCTTAATTAACTTAATATAGATATTTTAAGTCCGTTGATAACATTAATTATGTATTTAAAATTTCGACCAAAACGAAAGTGTACGTATATACAGTAGCTACGAGATAAAACATCTATCTATATATAGCAGGGGTTGAGACAGGTGAGGTGGCAGCTTGATAGATCTTTTCTTCCATTTCCTTGTATTCTCATGATATCAGTTCCTGTTATTATGCCGCCTGCACACTGTTACTTATTTTTGAGTATGACACAAACCAATATAACTTCAACATCGATTCCTCTCACACAGCATTTAGCCCATAATTTTTTTTAACATGTCATGTCATTAAGTTGGATATATCTTTCCAAATTATAATATAAAATTACTAAATACAATGAATAAAACATTTTTCTATCATATTCATTTATCCAAATTTATTGTTTCCCTTTTAGATAAATGAATGATAAAAATAATAAAACTAATAAAAACTTATTTTTCTAAATGATTTAATATAATTTTTTGTACTTTTTAAATATATTTTTTTAAATGTTTAAAGTTTTATGTTTAAAATATTTAAAAAGACCATGAGTTTTAATAACTCATAAAATTAATTTATTAATTATTATTATATAATCAATAATTTTCATTTTCATTTATTAAGATGTCACAAATTTTATAAAGAAAATTATTTTTTCATTTTTGTTATTTCTTTTAAATATTTATATAAACTAATGTTTATACAATAAAAATCTGATTTTTAAGTATATTAAATTTTGGTATATATATATAATATTAGTTTATGTATAATTATCAATACACAATTAAAATTACTTTGAGATTTAATTTTTTTACTCAGTAGTCAAAATTAAAAAATTATTATCTCTATTATATTAATATATTAGAAAAAATCTTAAATATAATTACGATAAGTGAAATTTCATCATTTGAATCATTTGAATTATTGCTTGAAAAAATAAAAATAAAACTAAAAAAAATTAAATTAAACAATTATAAAAATATTTATTAAATTCTTTTTAATAATTAAATATTCGTAAGAGGGGTGTCGGCTAATTAAAGCGGTAATCACAATATAATTGACAATTATCCATTTATTCTTAAATAAAATACTTATATTATTATAAAAATCTTTAATATATATTTCTTCATGATATTATACTTAAAAATAATTTGAGAGAATATTATTACGAACCACTATTTTAATAAAAAAATTAAACACCTAATTTATTATTTTCCTTTATTATATATTTTTCCACATTTCTAAATAATATCCATTTATGAAATACATATTATATTATATAGTTTTTAATATAAAATATAAAATTTATAAATAATTAAAAATAACTAACAAATATAAAATTCTAATAAAAATGACATGCTTTTTTTTAACTGTGGGAACCGCATCCACTGCCCTTTGAGTGCGCACTGGGTAAACCCACGGGCTCACGCAAAGTGAGCCAGGTAAACCGCACAAGTGTGACCCAGATAAATCGCATAAGTGCGACAGGCTCTGACTCAGATGACATCATCACAAATTCTCCTCCCGTGAGATTCGAATATGTGACTAAAAGAATTTAACCAATTAAGTCACGGGGAAAAATGGCATGCTTCCTTAGCATAGAATATGGGAATCTTAATTATACAAGCTCTAGGACTGTGGCCGGTTATATACATATACTCCTTTTCCTATACATATATTCTGCAATCTTTCTAGCTAGCTTCCCCGTTCAGATTTTATTGCAAGTTAATTATCATGGTGAATAGAATAAAATAAAATTGACGTCAGCTATTTGTAGGTACTCTATAATACAGTCTATTTAAGAAGATACATGATATCCATTAAGGGTACAAAACATAATAGCAAATCTCGCTGCTACTACGTCACTTCATACTTTTATACTAGAATGCGTTTCTTAAATTTTATACTCGTAAAAAATCACGAGAACGAAAATTATTCATCAAATTACGGTACTAAAGTAGTAAATTTTAGAATAATATTATGGCGGGTACATTTGGGAATATAAATTTCATTTGAAAGTCTGGATTTGATCAAATAATATGTCTGACATGAGTAAATTATAAGAATTTGGATTTCATTTGAATTCTAAATAATTCAAATATTAGTACAAATATGAGAATTTAAAATGAAAACTCAAATTCTGTCATTCGAAATGAAATCAAAGTTTACAAACACAATGTTATATATTTTTCTAAAGTATATATTGTTATTATTCTGAAAAAATTATTATTCAAGTCATTGCCGAATAAATGAAGATATATTTGTTATATATATTTTTAAATTTAACTTATAATTTATAAGTCGTAATTAATTATGATTTTAAAAAAATACAATATTTTTTTTGAAATTACTTTAAATTACTTATATTAAGCATAAACACTCTACCTAATTTTAAAAACATATGCTAATTAAATCACAAACCGAGAAATTTTTTATGGAGAAAAAAAATTTACGTTGACAATTAAGAATCAATTTCTATAACAATCTAAGAATTTATCGATTCTAAAAATTTCTTGAGATGAGTCAGAGTCGAACTTAGAACTGATGACAGATAAACCTTTTATCACTTGGAATATCCAATTGCCTGAGAATGACCTCAGGTAGCACTCTGAGATTATAATATTTTCTAATACAACTATAAGAGTATTTATGTAAATACAGAGATGTGAATTTTATATTTACAAAACTGCCGCTCAGAATTTGTAGAGAAGCTAATATAACCTCACGTTACAACCCTGATGATAACCTAAGGGCCAGTTTTCTCTTAGTTATAATAGTTATGTAAAATTTTAGTTAAGAGTAATAATATATAGTTCAATAAGATTATTTATAATTATAATTATATAAAATTATACATAAAGTATTTATAGGTTTAACAAATATAGCCAATCAACTATGGATATATCGTTATCTATATTTTGAGCAATGTTAGAGACCCCAAAAATAATTTCAATTTTTTTTACCAAATGACATGGCATGCCATATGTCTGAATTTAATTCGTGGACGCATATGTAGTCACATATTATTATATAAAAATTACCAATTACACATGTGACAACTCATCATTTGAGACAATTTTTGAGATTCATAACATTTTTTCCTATATATTTTTAAAGTGGAAAGATGGTGTTGGAGCCTTCAATTTTTGGATATTCACATCTAAATGTTACATGGATAATTTAGTTAAGAAATTTCTACAAGATACTCTTACCCGATCTGTAAATAACTCATCTATTGGAGTAGTGGGATTACATCAAAATAAACGTCCGTTCTTTTTCTGTATATCAATTATCACTGTTTCTTTCTGTGAAATTACTTCTATATATACCCCTTTTTTTTTGAAAAACTTCTATATATACATTTAGAACACTTACATATACGACATACCGCTCCCAAACTATTCTGTTTCCATCAATAAGTCTTGCATCTGTGTATGCATAAATTGACATGACTTGGAATAAACACACACTAGATGCCATCATCAATATATTATGGTATTGTTTAGTTTATGTTGCACATGGATCTTTTTCATGATCCCGAGCCCTGTCCATATAATATACAGAATCACATTATTCTTATCATCTTCTATTTTCAACTGTTGTTTATTCTCTGGGCTGGGGGCAGTTGGTTCAAATCCTCATTATAAAGAATACAATCTCAAATTGTATCTCCATCATTTCTTTACTCCTATTTCTATGGCTCATCACTTGCCAAGGCTCTATACGATATTGTATTTATTTAATAAAAATAATGTAGAGCAAGACCTTCACTTGCATGCATGTTACTATATAAGCATGTATGTGTATTTTATAATAGTCCATGGATTGCATGCGCATGATTATTGGTAGAGCACTGAGAAAACTTATTGCATAGTTTATATCATTAGTTTTAATACACACAAATATATATACACGCGCGCGCGCGCGCACATATATATATATATATATATGGGAATGCTCAAAAGAAAACCAATATTTTAGAGAAAATTGAGGTACTTTTATCAACCTTTTCTAATTGATCTGATGGTTCATATTAAATTAGACTATTAGTTTGCTTTTCAGTTGTTTGACATTTATTTACATATATTTGGAAGCTATTACAATTTTGTTAATTATATAATGAACTAGATGATGGTCTCTAAGTTTCCTATCTAAAAAGTTTTCTCTAGATCTCTACTCACACACACACATATATATATATATACACACACTAGAAGGATTATAATTAAGAATGATTATTGCATGTAATAGAAAGAAAAATTGTTATTAGGCAATGATTAGATATAGAAATTAGAATGCGATTAGTCCCGATCCTTAAATCTTCAAGTCATAAGTAATATATGTTGCTTAATGGTCAGATTATATATATACATAGTGTACTAATCAAATCTTCATGTATGGCAGCTTATTAGTTTTCGGGATTGTAGTCGCAAATCATAGTATTAATCTTGAGCAGTTTGATAATATCTTTTTTTAAATTAAAAAAATTGAATTCGGGTGATTTCAATATTTAATGTGAAGATTTAATCTCTCTTGATCTAGCTATAGTTACTCTATTGTATAGTTGATCCGGTTCCAAAACATGAAATGATTTTGGATTTCGTTAATCATGGATTACTTGGCAGCTGCTATGCAATTCATACATAACTCATTAGGATTCACAGGCTAGACCCAGTTAATAGGATACTCAAGTCATTCCCTATTTCATTTTCATGAATAAAAAATTCATTTTTCTCTTTTTTTCCCCATCTTTTCTCTTTATTATTTTCTCTTCCTTCATTTTTAAGAGTAGTTAGATTCAAATTTATTATAATAAGTAATGAATATAGAGAAGATTGTTGAAATTGACATACAAAATAAATAACCTAAATTATTATGACTCATTATTTTATACTCAATATTTTATAAATAACCAACTAGAACGCTATTAAACTTGCTATTAGTATGAGAAACGGATCAAAATTTAAATTTTCACTATTTTGTTCAATAAATCAACAATAATTTATGTTTATAAGTAGAGTTAGTCACATAAATAACCAATCAACTTTGATATTATTAGCAAAAAAAACCCTCCAAGATTATTTTTGATGGATTAACACAACCAACTTGCATAAATTGTGAAAAAAATAAATTTTTTAACCATAATTAAGTTAAATAATCATATTTGTCAATTAACTTTCAAATTATTAGTAAAAATATTATTCGAGATTATTTTTAATATTTTAACACAACCAACTTATATAAATTATTAAAAAAATAAAAATTTAACTATAATTAAGTTAGAATATCATATTTATCTTTAAACATGAAATATGTATTTTATGTTATATATTTAAAAATTATAAAACTCAACTTAAATAAATATGCATGTGCTAAATTTTTTGAAAACTTAAAAATTTAAACAATTACGTGTAATATTAACCTAAAATTTAACAAAACATAATTTTATTAAATTTAAGTTATAATATGTAATTTAAGATTTTATGAAAATAATTTAAATTAATTTTATACCTTTTTGGCCTTTATAATTTAAAATACCAATTTTCTATACCAACTAGATAAACGTGTTAAATTTTTTTCTTAAAATATAGTATTCATACACAAATATATAATAGATATATTAATTCTAATTATCTATTATAAGAATATATATATATATATTATTTAACATATGTAAATAATATAATTAATTAGTCATAAACACATATACTTTTAGTTATAATCAAGATTTTAATAAAAACGATATAAAGAATATGCCATAATAATTAATATGAATATTTTTATTTTATTAATGCGTTCAAGTTTAATTAATTTAAATTTATATATCACAATTTATAAACAAAACATGTTAAAAAATACAAATATTATACATATTTATATAAATTAAATATTATATTTTTAAAATATATAATATAAAATATAGATGACATGTATATAATACTTCATCTGTCACAAATTAACTAAAGTTTGACTGCGATTTATAGATTATTCTTTTATAATTTCAAAAAATTGAAAATTATATTTTTTAAATATATTATATGTACTTTTGATTGATATAATTTTTTTCAATTATATAATATGTGTAATTGTTAGTCAAAATTTGGTCAATTTGACTATAAAAAGTCAAATAATACATATAAATAGGGAGTATATATATATATACATTTATAGATTTTATAATATAATTAAATTTTTAACTTTTCCTAATTTATAAAATGTAGTTGTATTAATCCATCAAAGATAAGTTTGAATTTTTTTTGCTAATAATATGAAAGTTGAATGACAAATATAAAATTTTAACTTAATCATGGTTATAATTTTTACTCTTTTTTTTTCACAAATTCTGAAATTTAGTTGTGCTAATCCACCAAAAATAATATTGGATGGTTTTTTTGTTAATAATATCAAAGTTGGTTGAATTTTTGTGTGATTAATTCTTTATAAGTATGAGAAGTTCAGCAGGGATTGAAAACAAAAGAAAAAGTTCGAAGTATGCCCACTCAACCACCATTCATAAATAATGTGGATCCTACGAAGATTTAGTCGTAGAAAGAAACTTAATTTTCTTTTAATATGACAGGAACACAAAAGTTGTCACCGGTATTAGCACCTACTAGTTGCATATTAATATTAATTTGCGAAAGGTGATTTTCATCAATCATTGCTTCCTTGCATGGGGGTCCTCTCATTCATTACTTGACCTTTTTCTGGACTATATATACTTGTCATTGACAAAAGGTTTGAGCAAACTTTGTTCATTCAATATCACTCAAACAAATTAATCAAATGGCTATAGAGATTGAGCAACCTTCTAATTGTGTGGAGCTATCAAAGATTGCGAACTCAGAAACTCATGGAGAAAACTCACCATACTTTGCTGGATGGAAAGCTTATGATGAAAATCCTTACGATGAGTTCCGAAATCCCACTGGTGTCATTCAAATGGGCTTGGCTGAAAATCAAGTAAGTATTCCACGCACAACCACACATTCATATAAATAGTTGAAGAGTGTTATAAGTAACTAACCTTTTTGTTTCTTCATCAACAGGTCTCTTTTGATCTGCTAGAAGAGTACTTAGAAAAGCATTCAGAAGCAGCTAGCTGGGGCAAAAAAACTTCTACTTTCAGAGACAGTGCTTTGTTTCAAGATTACCATGGACTACAATCTTTCAGAAAAGCAATGGCAAGTTTCATGGGAAAAATAAGAGGCGGAAGAGCAAAATTTAACCCCGATAGAGTCGTTCTAACAGCAGGTGCAACGGCTGCTAACGAACTCTTAACTTTCATTTTGGCTGATCCTGGTGATGCACTGCTAGTCCCAACTCCATACTATCCAGGGTATGACCTCTTAAAAATCTTCACTTAAAGTTATATATCTAAATACATAGTACGTTTTAATGTTAATATTGATTTTTAATTTTTAAACTAATATTCATGTAATTCTTTGTTACAGATTCGACAGAGATATAAGATGGAGAACCGGTGTACAAATTGTACCAATCCATTGTGACAGTTCAAACAATTTTCAAATCACACCACAAGCATTAGAAGCAGCATACAGAGATGCTACATCGAAAAAGATGAAAGTTCGAGGTATACTCATAACAAATCCATCAAACCCTTTAGGCGCCACAATCCAAAGAAAAGTGTTGGAACAAGTTCTTGACTTTGCAACAAACAAAAACATCCATCTAGTATCCGATGAAATCTACTCCGGTTCAGCATTTTATTCATCTGAATTTGTCAGTATTGCAGAAGTACTAGCGGACAGAAACTACAAAGACTCTGAAAGAGTACACATTGTTTATAGTCTGTCAAAGGACCTTGGCCTCCCCGGATTTCGAATAGGTACAATATATTCCTACAATGATAAAGTTGTGACAACCGCACGAAGAATGTCAAGTTTTACCTTAATATCATCACAAACTCAGCATCTTTTAGCGGCTATGTTATCCGATGAAAGTTTCACAGAAAATTACATAAAAACAAATAGAGAAAGGCTGAGGATTCGATACCAGATGATCATTAACAGGCTGAGAAATGCGGGCATAGAGTGCTTAGAAGGGAATGCAGGACTTTTTTGTTGGATGAACCTAAGTCCTTTATTGGAGCAAAATACAATAGAGTGTGAATTGGAGCTTTGGACTTCAATTCTCAAGGAAGTGAAGTTGAATATTTCTCCCGGATCTTCTTGTCATTGTTCTGAAGCCGGATGGTTTAGAGTTTGCTTTGCAAACATGAGCGAGCAGACATTAGATATTGCACTCAGCAGAATACAAGTTTTCATGGAGAAAAGGAACAAGACCATCCATGAAGATCAGTGAAAACAATAATTCTTGTTTTTTATTTTTTAATTATTTATAATTTTTTGGAGTAAAATCCATATATTCCTGATTATTATGGCAATTCCTTGTCAAAGTTTTGGATTGCCAAAATACTGTAAATCAAATTACATTAAAATAGTACTATTCTCTTAACATTAATCTCTTCAGCAAGTTCTCTTGTAGCCAATATTTGATTAAGCTCTACCCTTTAAGCAACCAGACTCCCCAGAATAGCATGTTCTTTATTAATTTAATCATCTACCGGAAAAAATAGTTAATTTTTTTTATAAGTTTACCACTTACTAAAGAAGTATGATATTTGGAAATTAAATTTATACCATATTATTAAAGCCATATTGATCGGTATTTGGTGTCTAATGTGCTTACAAAATTAATCTAATTCTACTCGATATATGTCAGGCGAACTTAAAATAATTTTTCGGCCATTAACCTGATGGGCATAAGCATTTAAACAATTTAATTCCGTCATGTTTATTTATTTTGCTAAGTTGGTTTCTATTTATTTAATTGAAAACTACTTACAGATGCAGTTTGAGTGTTTGGCATTCATATCATGCGGTGTTTGCACAATTTTTCTGCAAAAAATGACACCTTGTGCTTGCTTTGGATTCGAGTGTTACGCATGGTGTTGTGCTGGTGAGATTGTTGAATCATAAATGTTTGTTTTGTCTTTGTGAACCTGTACTTCATCTCAAATAGAATGTATACTGTAGTGTGAATATGGACTAAACATGTTCATATGAAGATAAAAATGTGTAGTTTGCAACTGGATTATCTGTGTTGTGACTGCTGTCAAATAGACATAAAATGCCAAAAGACAAAAAAAAAGTAAGTTTTGCAAAAGGGGCGTTCCGAGAATCGAACTCGGGACCTCTTGCACCCAAAGCAAGAATCATACCACTAGACCAAACGCCCTCATGCATACTACGATTGGAGTCTTCAAATATATAGAAAGGATTAAACACAAACAATAAATGATATTTTGATCTACCAAAAGATGAAAAGAGATAACGAAGAGCAAGTGTTTAGCCAACTCTACAAGCATTCTGGTATTATCCTTCTCTCCCCCCCCTCTGTATGTATGTATGTATGTATGTATGTAATACTAATTTTTGTATGTTTTTAAAAAAAAACCTTAATTGTGATTATGTATGTGTATTGATTTGATTCCAATGTATTATGAATCTTTGATCAAGTTATCTCCTCAGAGAATCATGAAATACGTACAAGACTGAGTTTGTATGTATGTGTTAATATAATTGGATTCCACTGGAATTGTATCTACATGAATAAATTTGTAACATTTCGAGACATCCAGAACTCGCGTAGGTATATGATAACATAGAGATAGAGTAAGTGGGAGGTTGATGAGGTAGGCTTTGCCCGTAGGTTTTTGGTGATAAGATGAAAGCAGAATGAGTGACCAATTAGAATTTCGATTTGGGGCTGATGGTTTGAAATGGTCTCTTCTCTTATCGTCTTTGCACCTCGTCAAGTAGAGGATGATGGAAAGGATGGATTGTTTTCTTCCTTTCATCTCTCGTTAAAGCTTGTGAGTTGCGAGGGAGAAAATGAGGCATTTTCTTCTCTCAAGATTTGACCAAACACACATTTCTGAACTTGATGTGGCTTAGATTAAGTTAGTATTGATTTTGTCCCCTAGTGAGATTCTACTTTTAGAATTCAAACTTTGAAGACTTTCTGATGAAGTTTGTTAATTAATTTAAAAGTGGACTCTCATTTTGGGATGAAGGAGTACTACCTTTTCAGGAAGATATATTTGGGGCAAATGTAAGATGGGGGTAACAACACGAGAGTGCTCTCACAATGTGTTGATGCCTTATTGTAGTTCGACCGATCAGGTCTAGTCCGGCTCCGGTAAGATGTAGGTCGGGAGCCTGCAAAGATGTTTGACCCTTGAAATCACCCAGTAATTATTATGAAATATAGGGTAAACATCTAGAAAGATGTATATTAGGCACAAGCTGCATCTCTATTATGTTCAAATGTCTCATTTAGAATCCGTTTTTATTTAATATATGCTGGATTGGGTGAGGCACGAGTGAGGTGGCCTGTTCGGGGTGGGCCTCCTGACATTGCCTGGGAGGCTGGGATAGGAGCCCATTTGTATCGAATTATCTACTATTGAAGTGTGCTGTTAGCCTGTGACTATGAAAGAAAGTCTAACACGGGTGTTATCAAATAGACCCCATTGGAGTCTTTTTTTTGTTTCTGTTTCTTCGGTTCCATATCACAATGTCAAATCACACAACCTAAGTAATAGAAAATTGAAGTTTAGAATGTCAGTTGCTTATATCAAATCATGTATGAACTTTCTACAGCCAGACTAGTTTCTTATAGTGTCCCTTGCTCGCTTAGAGGGTGCACCAGTCCTCCACCAGGTTTCTATAAGCTTATTAATAATGAAAGTTAAGCACCTATATTTTAAACGAACAGATTTTAATAGAAGTTACTTGCATATTCAAGGAATTGAACATCCAACATGACCCACATGCCATGGTCGTATTCTGGGAACAGATTTATGTCTCAAGATTTAGGGGCCTGTTTGTTAAATTTTAAGCTGACTTCAACTTATTTGTCCTTCTTTTCAAATTAGAAGTTATTTCTTAAAACTGATTTTATATGTTATATTTTATAAAGTATAAATGAGGTAATTATTTCATTGACTTATTTTAAATTTGTAACTTAACTTGACAAAATGAATATTACCCTCAGGCCTCACCACATCACCATTAATTGCGCATTTTTTTACTAAAAAAAAACTGATCGCAAATTTAACAAGAAACTTTCAAGCATAATAGGGCATATCTAACATAATTGAGATATTAATAATGAACCATCAATCAATAATGTTCTAACAATTCAAAAGCTTTGGAGTCATTTAGCTCAATCTCCGGCCCTTCATTTTCTCGTTCTTGGTCTATATCATCTTCATCTATTAAAGGTGAAGAAGAAGCTCCATGAGTTGCATGTGAAGATAGGGTTTCTTTTCTTTTTTCCGTTCTTTTTTAGTAGATTTTTTTTGTCTTTTGCTAACTATTTCCCTTAAGCGCACTTCACCAGCACTTTTTTGTCAATTTTAAAATCGCACACCTTGCGCATAAGTGTGAGGCACTATTAATCGCGCAATTAACAAAACTTGGTTGATCTTTCTGTACCTTCAGATGAAGCTATTTAATCTATACTTGAAATTGAATAAAGGGCCTTTGAAAATGGACAACAGGTAGCTTCCATAGTTCAGTGCCTATTTTATGATTAACTTACTTAGGAGAAGAGCCAAACTTTAGATTACAACTATTATAATAACTTGTAAATGAGCTCCACACTACACAATTTGGATGTTAAGGCCTGTTAATCTTAGACATGCATAGCAAAGGACTTGCTCATATTCCTCAATCAAGAGGCCCTTCCCGTACTCAAGTTTTTTGGAGAAAACATAATAGGGAACTACTATTATGGATTCACTAAACAGATATTCAATTGCATAGTATTATATTTCCAGATTTTTATGCACTTTCAATAAAACTACTACTGGCCAGATAAAATATTACCCAGCTACCACTCAAGAATATTTTCCGGTCATGTTGGCTCTGCTTATAAGGTTGGTGGTCTGAGTATACCCCTATTGCAGCATGCATCAAGTTGTTTATTTTCCATATTTGAGTTTATTAATACTTTAATGTTGCTTATACATTTCTTGTAATTGTGTCACAGTGCAGATAATTAATTATAAGCTGACAATATAAATCTAGTTTTTGGTGCTTTAATTATTGAACTAGTTGAATGCAATACATTTAACTATCTTATTGCTGACCTTTCACGCATAGTCACTATATTATATATATCAAATGCTTTATTTTAGAATACAATCTAATTTATTAAATTTGATCTCTTTCGCAATTTAAATTTTGATAAATCTTCATATGCATGATTTTACTTGTACATTGGAAATACCGTAAACTATGTACACATAAGTAGTAACTACTAACTGCGTAATGTACTACAGTACTGTAATATTTTAAGTGTATCACATCAACTTTGATTTAAGAATTAGATGAATGGACTTTCAGGGTGAAAGTAAGCTATTTTTTAAGAGATTGATTGTATAAAATATCTTGGTTATATGCAAATACTGTCTACATGCCACATCAATACCATTATCCAAGATGTATAAGTTTGTCATGATATATATAACGGAGTGCGAAATGACCTTTCTTTAGCTTGTTATTTACAAGTGAAAGTGCATTATATTTTTCACCATTTCCTTGTACTTCTATATTGGAAAAATTTCCATTAATTTGTTCTTAAGCAATCTGAAACTTACAGGTTGAATTGAACAAAAGTTACTATTGTATGGTGTGCAACTAAAGCACGTATTGGTTGTGTTAAGAAGCTGCCGTTTATGTTATCACCTAGTTGACTGAATTTTTTTGAGCTCTTTGATTTTTGGCTATAGCAAACGAATTCAGCTTCCATGTTATCAAATATCTACGTAAATTGGTTTTGTGGTACAGGTTCTAGATAAGTGTCATTGCATGGTTTGGGAAAAATTGACCCCATCAACACTTCAACAGTGCATGTAGCATTAAAAAGGATGCTACCCTTTTCTGATTCCCTGATCTCTCAATTCTGAATACTGTAGTCGCTCAACCCCCCCCCCCCCCCCCCCCCTCCCCCCGGGAAAAAAATGTAGAGTGCAGTATGTTAAAGATGCAAAGGTCAATATTGCTATTTGCTAATGTTGTGATTATTTCTGATATCTGGCTATTTGGTTGGATCGCATTGTAATTGGTTATTTAGTATGTTGTTTGTTGTTACGGTCAAAAGCCAAAACATTAAGGAGTCGTTTGGTTTATGATAAGTATTAGATATGGACAGAAGACACGTTTGGTTCATGATAAATATTATATATGAGTTTTGTCCATTTAAAACAAACTCATGCATGATGTTTAGTTAAAAAATATTAATTTTAAAATGATGTTTCAATCTCATACCATCTTAACTTGATTTCTGAATCCACATATAGTGATCTGATTCTTAAAAATTCAAGTAAATTTTTGAGAGAAAAAAAAACATTTTTTGAGATTTTATTTATTTGTTATTTAGTTAGGTATCTAAGAGAAACTCGTTTAGTTAGTTTTTTATTTTGAGCCGCAAGTACATTTACTTGTTTTTAAATATTTGAAGTTTTTAACAAAACTGAGTGTGCTGGTTATTAATTTTGTAATTTAACTGGGAAAGATTAGTGTTATCTCAAGGCAACCCAAACATCCCTCTTTTATGTGTGTTGAGTCGAGAATACAAAACAATGAAATATAGCAACATTTGTATATTGGAGAATGCAGACTTGCAGAGCCTTGGAGTTGGTGAGTCTAAAGGGCAAAAGGTAGGGGTGAGCAAAAAACCGAATTGAAACCGAAATCGGTGAAAATCGAACCGAAAAAATTGAAACCGAAATCGAACCGGCGGTTGCGGTTTTTGATTTTTAAAAACCGAGACTTTCGGTTCCGGTTATAGGTCAAAACCGAACCGAAAAAACCCGAACCGAACCGATCATTAAAATAAATAAATTTATAATATATATATATATATATAATTTAAGTATTAAATTTCCCTAAAACATAGTTTTTTCAATTATATTTCATATTACAACATCAACTATACTAATATTGAATGTGGGAATATGACAACTCATTTACAACATTTTATTCCTATATTTTCCATTTAAAAAACATATAATCAGGAGTAAACATCATTAGACATGGTTATGTACTTTTTAGATTGCATACTACGATAAAGAACATTCACATTTTGTTGATTCAACCTTAAAATTTGATTGTTAAAGTTTCTTACATTTCTTTTGTAGTGTTATTATGCAGAATGTGATCAAATATTTGATTGTATAAAATTTGAATGTAAAAATATAATGATTTAAATTATATATTTTTTCATTTTTATTTATCCAGTTTTTTAACCGAAACCGAACCGATAAAAACCGAACCGGTCTTTTTAAAACCGAAACCGAAACCGATGGCTCGGTTGCGGTTGCGGTTTTCAATTTTTAAAACCGAAAATATGCGATTCCGGTTCCGGTTCCGATTTCGGTCAAAAACCGAACCGAACCGCGTTCCCCCTAGCAAAAGGATACATGCTATTAATTGTTTTTTGCTGGTCGGTAGAGATGTCACTTGCCAGTGCATTAAACTAACTCAAAACACATGCTTTTAATCTATTCTTGATCATACATTATCAGTTAGTACATGATACACGTCCTCCTTGGTCCTTTTCTATGGACGACATATATTTAATTAAAGATACTAAAGAAAAAAAGTCACCCGACATTGCCATAACTACAAGCAAGGACAACTGGACCCGCTTGACATCTGACATGTTTGGCGTGCCTTAAAATAAGTCATTTTGGACTTATTTTCGGGTAAAAATTTTATATTTTGATAAATGTTTTTTATACAAGTATTTAATGTATATTTGAGATTCTATAAGTTGCAAAAAAAAAGTTCACTTTTTTCAGAAAAAAATTAGGAATCTCTAACTTTGTCTTAAAATAAGTTGACTCATTCTGAAAAAAAGTTCCCCCAAACATCCCGATCATATCTGCTACGAGTAAATTCTAGTTGAAATATATTTTGCAAGAGATGGGAACTCTAATTCAACTTGTTTCAAGGTGAGCAAAGTTCTCATTTCTCTCTTTGATTGAAATCAGATTATATTTTTTGATAAAATAATGCCGAATCCAGAAGACTGTTCTCGGGTTACCTTCACCGCTGACAGTCTTCCGGAGGATCTGCTCATTGACATTTTATCAAGGCTTCCGGTGAAATGTTTACTCCGGATCAGGGCCGTGTCCAAGACCTGGCTTTCTGTAGTTTCAAGTCCTAGATTGATCTATTTACACCATCATCGAGCGATCACAAGTCCAGAAAACAGCGACTCCTTCATTGTTCACTGCCTTGATGGAAATGATGACATGATTTCTCTCCTACACTTAAATTCTCGTCGAATTGGCATTGATCTCCAGCGTCCTTACTCTGAAGTTCACTTCACCTTTGTTCCCAAGTTGGTCCTTGTTGGTTCTCATAATGGCATTGTTTGTGTTGTTGTGTCCAATCATCCTGCAACATATAAGTTCGACAGGGGGTCTTATATGTACCAAAACCATGAGACCTATCTTTGGAACCCTGCAACTAAACAGTCCAAGCTCCTTCCCGTATATACAATACGAGAATGCAACTATATTTATTCATTCTCCTTCGGGTTTGGTTTTGATCCAATTTCAAATGATTTTAAGGTTGTTAGAGTTGTAGCATTTCACCAAGGGTTCATTCGTGCGGAGGTGTATTCTACAAACAGGAATGCTTGGCAAGAGCTTGAGACTAATGCCATGAAAATCCCAATGTACATTAGTTTTGATGTCTGCTTGAATGGATATCTATATTGCACATGGTCGCGTGGCTTGATGACAAGGTCATGTGGCTTGATGACATTCGATTTGAATAAGGAGGTGTTTGATTGTGACATTGACTACCCTGCTAATGTGCAAAAGACCACTGATACAGAAATAAACTATTTTGAGTCGCGCATCACAGAGTTCAAGGATTCGATTGCTGTCATTACCTTTTATTCAGACAACACATACAATACTACAATTCACTTGTGGAGTCTGGATGATGCACGCCTTCCTGCTGGAATAAAGGGCTCTTGGACTCTAATGTCAAGTTTTGTGTTACACGGAATAAATACAGTTTATGGCTCCTTAAACGGTGGTGATCACATTCTAGTGAAAAACTACAGTCATAACTTGTACTTGTATAACTTAGCCTGGAAAGAGACCGAGAAAGTCCCACTCAAAATCTATTCGCATGAAATTCTCAAGTACAAGGAGAGCCTTTTTTCAATCAGAGGATCCAAACAGGTCAACTAAAATGCTGATGATAAATAGCTAGGGAACAGAAAGTTAATCTTGTATCACTCTTTTCTGACCATGGAGTTGCCTTTTGTTGATCCCTTTTCCACATCTAATATCATCTACTACTTTTTTTATGATTTAACTTTGTGTAATGTTTTACTACATGATAAGTTTGACACATTTTGCTGCATAATTTAGATCATGACAATTCTTGCTTGGATTATTATTCCTGTGGTTCTTCCCATTAGGAAGGTTAAGGGAGTACGAGTCAAACTATGTATAGTAGTAAATTAGTAATAATCGAACCGAACTCCAGTATTTGTTTGGATGATTACTGATTGGGATTCGTTTGGATACTGCAGTTGTTGGCTTTGGAAAGAAGAGGGGTCCTATCTCATCCGAGAAGTAAAAGCTCAATTATGACTAGTTTTGATCTTCCCAGTTGAAGTTTGGTACTGTTTTGAGTTAATGTGCTTCCAGACTACTATAGTTTATACTCAATCCATCCTGATTTAATTAGATTTATGTATGCATTGAAGATTTTCGTTTGAATGCGATGGAATCCAATTTTACAGTAATTTATTATTCTTGATGTGTGGTTGCCTCATTGGCATATGATAGATAAGTTTATTGCAACAAGTTTGATATATATGAATTCATCAACTTGAATTGAATATAACTTTCCCATGCTCTGCTTGAAGAATCTGTTTTGGTTATTTTAGTGGAGGATGTTTAAAACAAACTTTATAAGCTTATATCAAAAGACACACACACGCATACACGTATGTACTGAGATGTGTGTGTTAAATATAGCTACATTTTTAATTACACGGTGATTATGTTCTTGATTAGTACTTGGCATTGTGAAGAAGAGGTGATATTTGTTCTTGATTTTCATTGAGTAAAGGTTGTGTCGAACACTTGTAGTTCTTCTCCGATGAACTAGAGTTGTATGGCCGTATGTATCACATGTATTATGCTAGGGTTGCACGGCAGTATGTATCATATGTATTATGTTAATCGATTTTGGTATTGTGTTTTTTTTAGACCAAGCCGTTATTAACATCGGCGGCTCATCCTTATTTTTTTTAATCCAAGCTGTCCATTCATCCATCCAATGACATACAAGTGATATGTTGCAAAAAACTTACAGAGCATACGTATGCTCTTATATATATAATTATTTTTTATTGATGTTGTGTTTAAAGTTTATTCACCATTCTCAATACGAGACAAATTCCATATGTATTTTATTAATGGAATTTGCCTAATTGCAAACTTTTGGCTATAGGCAAGAGGGGGAAGTTGTGACTGCGGATTTTTTAGAAGTTGCTAGGATATGATTAAAACCTGAAAGAGAAGAATTGTCATGTTTAAGTAGTGGTAGGGATGAAGGTTGTTAGTGTAGATGATAGAATAGGATGGAATGAGTCAATGAATAAGTGACATACTAGAGATATTTTCTTAAAAGTTAGTCGGAATTTCATTATTGGCCTGTTTGGCTGGGCTTAAAAATAAGTCCTTTTGGACTTATTTTCGGGTAAAAATTTCATATTTTGATAAATGTTTTTTATACAAGTATTTAATGTATATTTGAGATTCTATAAGTTGCAAAAAAAAGTTAACTTATTTCAGAAAAAAGTTAGGAATCCTAACTTTGTCTTAAAATAAGTTGACTTATTCTGGAAAAAAAGTTCCCCCAAACACCCCCTATATGTTCGCTTCTACTCATTATTTTTAGATCGCTCCAGCTCAGTCAGATTACTGGAAATTGTTAGAAACCTATAACAAAATACATTATTAGAACATCATAATAGCAATTGTTTGTTTGGTTGGGACTTAATTGGGAGTAGACATGTAGAATATGGACTAATGGATAGAGCAAAGGCCACGGCTCGTTCTTGGCTTGTTTACTTGTGTTCTCTTCGCATGAACTTTTGAACTCCAAGGGCAAATTCTTGTAACATCCATATCGACTAGATGAAGTGTGTTTGAGCAATTTATAAGGACAAGTCAACAACTAATGTATACCAATTTATTAGTTCTTTTGGGTTGACGAGCTTGGGTTGTTATAAATGATATCATAGTCAATGTCCGACAGTAAGTACTAAGGCACTGCTCAAGTTCTATGAGTTTGTCGTCGACGGGTGTTTGTAACATCTCACATCAAAATTTGTCCGTGTTCTCGATGGGGATGTTGACGGGTGTTTGTAACATCTCACATCAAAGTTTGTCCTGTCTCGACGAGGATGTCGACGAGTGTTTGTAACATCTGGATGTGTCGACGGGTGTTTGTAACATCTCATAACAAAGTTTGTCCGTGTCCTCGACGAGGATGTCAACGGGTGCTTGTAACATCTGGATGTCGACGTGTGTTTGTAACATCTCACATCAAAGTTAAGTTTGTCTGTATCCTCGACGAGGATGTCGACGGGTGTTTGTAATATCTCACATCAAATAAATAAAATCTAAAATGTGTTTGAGCCTTTACAGGACAAGTCAATAATTAATGTATACCAATTTATTAATTGTTTTAAGGTGTTCTGTGATGGGTTGTTAGGTTGTGTATGCGTTTTAGTCGTGGGTTTGAGTTTGTTATAATTCTGCTCAATTTTAATTGATACGGGTTTAACTGCCCGAATTACATTATGTAGCTTTAGTTTATAGTTTGTTGTGGGATGGTTGGTTTTGGGTGCCATGTGCACATGATTTTCTAGGAGAGATGATGTTCGCTGACTATTGGCATATGACTTATGGTTTAGTTTGGTCAGGTCTCTGCAGATTCCTTTTTGACTCTGTAGCAATCTATAATCTATATTAGCAATCTAGCCAAAAACAAAAGTTTTAACTTATCCTTGCATGTTGCATTACGATACCAAGGAGCCGTTTGACTTCATAAGTAATTTATAAATTAAAAAATATATGTAATTTTCAAATTATAAGCCCACTTATATGAAACACCAAACATCACCTAAGACACGAATCCGGTGAAACTACAAGCTTCAACGTTCAACTTTTCAGATATGACCTTCACATTGATGCATACGAGTACACATGGGCAAGCTTTTAGCTTCACTAGTTGTAATTCCTTAACTGCTGCTTCGATATACCTAAGATAAAATAAAAAGATTCAGTTTATCAACTCTTTTGAAGTTGAACAACAATTGACGCAAAGTTATGGGCTCACTAGACACCAGTTAAATTTCTTCTTACTGTAATGGGGTAGATTTTTTTTTTTGAACAGTAGATTCATATCTAGGATCCTTATTTTTTTAATTGACAAATTAACGTTCTCATCCTAATTTGAATGTTCGAATTTTCATCTCGACACAAAATTTTGCAAAATCACAATTACATCAATAGAATTATCAATCCCTAAATTTGACCATTTATTGAATTACATCAATGGGATATTTATCTACTTCTATTGAACTTGAAACTAATATTAAAGAAATAAAAATTCTTCATTTTTGTTCGAGGTATAAAAACTCTTCATTATTCCTATGTTTTAACAAAATTATTATTATTTATTATTATTGAATGAACAAAATTATTATTATCTAACTTTTTTTTTTTGCTAAGTTATTATCTAACTATTTAGTTACTTTATATAAGAAACGCTCAACTTGATTTCAGAAAAAAATAGGAAAGAAACGCTCAACTCGTCTAATTGCAGATTTGCAGCCCCATGTTATAAATTTCCTATATAATTAAATTTTTGACAAAAATATATAATTAAATTTTAATTTAGTTTTACTTAGTATTAAATTAATAAAAGTGAATCGATAATAAAAAAAATATAATAAAATTACTGATACCGATACACACAGGAGTTCAACACGGCTAAGTAAACTAATTGACCGTAATTATCACTTCATTTCTGTTTGTATAACTCACAGTTGTCCACTTTCATTTTAAAATCTCTCTCTCTCTCTCTCTCTCTCTCTCTCTCATATATCTATATTACTATATATATTTCTGAATAATCAAGAAAAACCGCGAATACATAATACTTGTATATTTTATTATATTATTTTATGAACTCCCCACAAAATTGTCATTCAATCGATCAAACGTCACAAGACAAATTGAGGGTATCAAGGTATATCAAGAATTACCTTTTTTTTATATGAAAGATTCAATCTTTAATTGTTAATGCAGATATTATATTAGGGTCCTTGAAATCTTTGTTATAGTACGTATACCATCTTTTCTTATTATTTTGTTTGTGATTCAGGAGATTTGGGTTTTTGTATTTGTTAAAGATTTAATCATGTTGAGAAGGCTTTTGGGTAAGCCCAAGCCAGAGGCTGATCCTCTTGAAACTTTAGAGAAGCTTACTGAGGTAAATCTCTCTCTCTCTCTCTCTGTGTGTGTGTGTGTGTGTGTGTGTTGAATTGTTAATCATATTCATGTTCTTGAATACTGTCAAGTTGATATGTGATGTTCATGTTTGTGCACTCTCGAATGTGATAATCGTAAATCGGATTAACATGTTAATCATATCAATTTATTACTAAGCTAGTTGGATAAGAGTAGATTATACTTGTAAGATGAATGGTAGTTTAGTTTATATTTTTTATTTGACTCTGTACATATCTATATACAGGATTCATATATTTGCACTCCTAAATAGTGGAAGAAAAATACAAACATTAATTCAATGTATGGAAGTAAAATTTGTAATTTTTTTATTGATAAGTGTCTTGCTATGATATTGCATTTGTGTTCCTTTTGTAGTTAACGAGTGTTTTCACATTGTCTTGAGCTTTGTGTTTTATAATCATTCTGCCAACGTGTTGTAGAATTGGAATTTTTGTTATCCATGGCTTCTTGTGCCGGTGTTGGCCCTTTTTGGTACATTTTAGAATAAAAATGCCGTAAACAGCACATTTCAGAAAAAGGCCCTTTATAGCACAGAAAAATGTAACTTCATCCTCCGTTTCTTTAAAACAGAAAAAAAATATGTGTTACTACTATTAAACATCTCATTCTGTTTTTTGATTAACAAGGAAAAAAAGACAAAAAACACATTTATAGTATGTGTTATTAACAAACGCTGTTGAAACTTGCGTTTTTAATCCTCGAAAGACGGTTCCCTGCACTACTGCATGTGACTTGTTGTGTCCAATTTACAAGAAGTTAGCTGAATCTCACATATTCATAAATCATAATGGCCCAATTACCAGGCCCACTAAGAGAACCAGCGACCTCAATGTATAAAAAAGAAAAAAAAATGCAATACCGAAAACAAAGAAGGATATAAACGAATGTTTATGTCTCGTTTCATTGTGCCCCAAAGGGCCTTAATATGGGATTGTGTCTTTTAGGGCCATTCACTTTAATTTTGTGCTATTCAAGTCCTTTTCTCTTCTTGTGCCTGGAATGTGAATAGATATGACCTGATGTTCTTAAATAGCCATAAAGACAAAATAATGGAGCATAGTACGAGGACTCTCTCTAGTACAGTGTTTCGGCAAGCCAATAACTATTGAATATAATATATATTTATGACTTGTTCTGTGGTTTTACAGTTTTACTTTTATGCATGATGATCGTGCAGCGTGTACCTTCATTATTAAAGATTTTCTTTGTACCCATTCTCATAATCTATAGCCTTTTCCTTTACATAGACACTTGAAATGCTCGAGAAAAAGGAATCTGTACTTGCAAAAAAAGCTGAGGTTGAAATCGAGAAGGCTCTGGAATTTTCCAAAGCAAAGAACAAAAGGGGTATGTATTGTCTGTATTGATTTACTTTTCCCAGTTGTGTTGACGCCTTAGATTTGTGGCTATTGCTTCAAATTAACGCATTGTTTTACGTGGAGAGTTGCCTTATTCTTGTCTGCATCACTTTTATCTCTACAACTTTAATTTACCTTGTGGCTTCCCAACGTGCTGGTAAAAAATAATAATCTTGAGAGTGTTTGCCAAATTGTGTCGAGCTAACTTAGGTGTTACCTGACCACAAACCTGTTCCATTATATATCTGTCATTTGGAATGGTTTGATGCTCTGGTAGTTCAACCTACCGATATTCATCTATAGATTCATGTAAACCATTTTAAGGAAATCGTAGATGTGACCAATGCTAATTAGGAGACTTGTTATATACCAGCAATTCTATGTATCACTGCCTTGCTTAACTGATTTTCCACTCTTCTTGCCATTTTTCTTCTGTGTATTCTTTTATGGAAAGCCAACCAAATTTGTTCCACTTTAGGTAATGATGAAACATAATTTTTATTTGTCCTAGTACCTAAAATGATTTTACATACTACCAATGTTCTTTTTTCATTTATATGGACCGAACTCACTATGTATGAAACTTTGCTATGCAAATTAGGTGGCTCTGATGGACATTTTGTGATAGTATACCTTCTTAAATGTTGATTCGGCATTACTGAATCATCATGGATCTATTTTCGTTGATAAATTGCCTTTAAATATATATCATCATCTATATTGTTTACGACAATTAGTTTTTCAGTACTTAGTGATGAATTATCAAGTGACTGCACTTGCTTCAAATTAGTAAACTAACCAACATTTGAATATGTTTAGAGTGTGATTGCCTTTTAAGAACTCATATCATTATCTTTTGTTGTCATAGTCCCAGCTACTGCCCTTTTAAGGTTGTATTGTAGGTTAAGGTTATCTATCTCCAAATGCAATATTGCCTCTAACTGATGTCTTTGATTGTTTCATCTTTTTTATTGTCTTTTAATGTCTCTGCTATTTTGTTGTAATTTGGTTTTCACTTTTCAAGTTTCTGTTAACTGTTAAGTAGAGGGGAGCTTTGATCTGATATTCTAGTATAGTGTACTACTTGATAATATACTTTAGTCGAGATGTTGAAGTTTGAAATTATTGAACTCCTGGACTCGTGCAATCTGATATTCTAGTATAGTGCACTTCTGGATAATAATAAGGTTGCCATGAGTTAGCTCATCATTTGCCGTGGACAATTAGTAGGAAAATATGGTTCACACTTTCCATCTTGTATTATTCCTCTTTTAGATTTGGAATTTCCTCTGAATAAAAGTTAGTAGCCCATTTAGGGCCTTTTCCCTAAAAAAAAAATTATTGAACTCCTGGACTCCTGCAAGGCTGGACAGTTTAGACTTTCTGTAAAAGATATTCGACTTTGAGCCAAATGCATTATGCCCCTGCATTCTGTTGTAAAATTGGAGGGTTTTTTTAATAATATATATTCTTTGAGTTAGTCACCATTATTGTGGAGGAGGGATATGTTCGTTTAGCTTTATTTCAAAGTTATCTTGTAATCTTCGTAACTCAGCAAGTCTTAAGGATTTTGTCCTCTGTCAATTGTTACAATGTAGCGGCAATTCAATGTTTGAAGAGGAAAAAAATGCTCGAACAGCAAATTGAGCAGCTTGGTAATTACCAATTGCGCATCCATGATCAGGTTAGCGTTATATGTACAGAAAGCTCTATTAATTTTCTGGGGATGTGTATTATTATGTATTTCACTTCATATGACAATATATATTACTGCTATAGATGATAATGATAGAAGGTGCAAAAGCCACTACAGAAACTGTTGGCGCATTAAGAACCGGAGCATCTTTAATGAAAGCAATGCAGAAAGCAACGTAAGTAACAGTGAAAATTTTAAAGTCACACCTCGTACTTATATTTTGGCTGATGAACATTTAGTAATTGCGAAGAAGCTTCAACAGATGCTTGAGCATTATTTTGTCTGTTTCTCCTAAAGCCCTTCATTGCAAATTAAAGGATACTTCACATAAAAAAATTCTACTATAACATTATATGTAGCTGTCAAGATTACTCTGGTTACAGAATCATCATAATTTTAACTGAATCGCTAATACAGTTTTGTTATGTCATCTTTGCAGGAATATAGATGATGTAGACAAGACTATGGATGAAATAAACGAACAAACAGAAAACATGAAGCAGATACAAGAAGCACTGGCTACTCCCATTGGTGCAGCCGCTGATTTTGATGAGGTCTGTTGTCTATCTAGATCATTTATTTTCCTTTTATTCCGAAGTCTCATTTAGATGCATGTTAGCATACATTATTTATGTAGTTCACCAATGTTCTTTAGGTTCAAAAAGTATTATGTTGTCTCAATATCTTCTTCATGTTATAGGATGAACTAGAAGCAGAACTTGAAGAATTAGAAAGTGCTGAGTTGGAGGAAGAACTTCTTCAGCCTGTAAATAAAACCCCTGCTGCTCCAGTTGCTGTCCCAACCGTCAGTCAACCAACTCGCCCTCCCCCTCACAAGCACACAGCTGAGGATGATGAGCTAGCTGCATTACAGGCAGAAATGGCTCTTTGAGGAATTTCTTATCGCAGTCCAATTTGTGGTTAATATAATATTCTTTTCAGACACAGGGGTACTTGGCTATGTATGTTAGTTTAAGTACTACACACATGAGGCTGCGAAGCACGATGCTATGTACATATAGTGTGTGGCAGGGACTGCAGAATGGTTCGTTCTGCTGCCTTGTGGCAATTTAAATGAGTTTAGCATTAGTCTGTCTTTAGTGAATTTGAGTCCAGTTGCTCACAAGAACAAGGACAACTCTGAAGTTGTGGACTTTGTTCGGCTTGTGCCCAATAACAATCCTAGTTAAAATACATCTGTTCATTGGTCATTTTGGACACAGTTCATGGTAGTTAAATCAGAAATTTCAAGGTATAACTGTAATTTCCCGAAAGATATTTCCAGCTGAAGACTATTTTACATGGCATATATGCCCGACAATGTTATATTCCCACGCTGGTTGAAACTCCATAGTTATTTCCAAGGAGTTACACAACGAAGACAGACTTTTCATGGTGATATTCCTATCAAATTGACATTATATATTGCCATTTCTGCTCCTTTACTGAATAGCATAGAAAATGTGGGTGCGTAATTAAGACTGTTCTCATGAGAATTCACCCCGAGATTTAAAATGGGTGTGGAATGCAGAGACAGTTTCCGTAGATTTTTTAGATTTAAAATGGTTATTGAAAACCAATTTTCCGTTCGGATAGGCCACCAACAGATAAAAATAATGGTCTCAAAATAGACTGATAAATCAAAACCAATCAAGATTACAAAAATAAATGAATAAATAAAACTTATATAAAAAAGAATCGCTACAGAACCAGACAATACCAAAACAAGCATAGAAGCATAAGCAATTCATTTGAAATCATCACATCCCTAATTGGATTTGAAAGAATAATAAGTATCAGTGAATGATATAGGTCAGTGCCAAAGCCAGCAGCATCAATACACAAGCAATGCCTTGGTCTATTGCTGCTCCTGCATTAACAAAAACACCCCAATAAAAAAGCAAGTTACGTGTAAATGTTGAAGCCAATTTTCGTCACGATTGACAAACAAACCAATACCCGTTAAGGGATGGAAATTATATTCGGTATATAAACAATATAATTGTAATAAATAAACACAAGAAAAGGAGAGAATGTACCATCACTGGAAGGGGCAGGGGCAGGAGCAGGGGCCTGGGCATTGATGGAAGGAAGTAGAATAGTTATAAAAAGTGACAAAATAGTCATCACAAATGCCACTCTCAACATCTCCATTTTTACAAACACCCTAGCAAAACCCTTTTTTTCCCTTTGAATAATTCTACCGTACTGGCTAGGATGCCTCTTGAATGCTAGAGCATGTTTGTATTTATAACAGTTACATAGGGTTTCAGGTAATCATAACCGTTGATTGTGGACACGTGTATGAATCATAATGGTGCTGTGTTTATGTCACAGGTATTGTCGAGCTGGGGTGGGGCTAGCAAACCTTTGTACTTGTACCTACTTTCCACATGTTTCAAATGATTGCTGGGAATATTTCTTTATTTTATTCCCTTTTAAAATGAGTGTGATTTAATTTTGCCGTTGTAAAGTTTCATATACTCCGTATTATAACGGATCCATTATCTGTCCGTTGATAAATTTATTAACCACTTTTATAAGCAAAATCAACATGTATTCCTCACTTTGTGCTCATTTACAACTCAGAAATGCTCAAGGAATCTCAATTTAATATTACTGGTTACAACTTTGTTTTTCTTTTCTTTTAAATCTTGGTGGGCCCTTAAATATTACTCTTCTACCCCAAAAATAATTGTTTTTTCCCTACATGTTTTAAAGTGTATAAAGAAGATAATTTCACATATATTCGAGAAAAAATAATTTCACATATTATTTTTTTACAAATAAATTTTAATTTTAATTTTAATAAAGAAATTTATTCCCCTTTGTAAGCCAAAAGGTACTGCAGAGCGTACTTTTAGTCGCTTTTGTTTTAGCTATTTTCTGTGACTAATACAAGTTTGATCTTATTCCAGCTTCTGCTCCTATCTTTTGCGTTATTTTATTAGTAAGATGTTTGTATTATTATAAGTGATTCCTCAAACACAATCTTACAATTCAAAGATTTTTCAAAGTCACTATAATCCGTAAAATGTTAGTACTAATGGACCCTAAATTAATTTGTGTCCAGCAACACCTTATGTTTCAGAGCTGGAAGTATACCGAATCAACAGAAGGGATTAGTAATGGCTAGAGAGTTAAATAAAGATGCTATTTGTGAACACGAAACATGAGAGCAGTTTAACTCACACAATTGCTATTCAGATACACTTACTGGAAATCATATAAGCTTCGGATATTGGTTTTCTACTAGTCAAAATGTAAAATGAAAAATATTAAACGAATAATAATCTAGTGCCTACTACCACAATGTATATCAGGAATTTGGGGAAAGTTCGAAAACATATCACATTCGGTATGAAAACTAAGAAAATTATGAATGAAATAGACTTTGAAGAAAATTTCAAGATAATAGAACCCCACATTGTCACGTTGTAATATACTAACTGTAACCGCCCATCCACCTACAAGCATAATCCAATTCATACCATTCCGGTGATTTTAGATTCCAAATGTGAAGATCTGGATCAAATAGAGATTAAGAGAAACAAATTAACTCAGTTCAGGTGAGGGCAGAAAGGCTGTGTCACTGTCACGAACACCTTTCTACATAGAAGAACAAGTTTCATATGATATATACTTCAAATTCTATGTCACAACTGCCATCTTAAAGAGAATCCATAGAAATGAATCTTTTGACCATTTTGATGGTACATCTGTTGTTAGATATTACAGAAAACTCTCCACATGAAATGGTCTGAGCTATGGGTTCTCTTCTTCCAGTTCACGAACCTCACTGACAGGGATTGCTGGCAATTCCAGGTAGTCGAAATCCTCGTTGATTCCTACCTGCATTTAGTTTCAAAAGTGCACTGATTGGAACAACAGAAACAACACGAAATCTTACAGATAGACGCCTTATAATATGTAATTGAAAAAAAATCAGCTTCTTAATTTACTTTTTTTTTGCCGCTAATTATCTTAATTAGCATTTGATAGTATTATACCAATATGCATTACAAAGTTGGAATATTTCCACATTACTTGTGAGTATGAATGTATGATCAGTGTGTACTGTGTAATGCAGAATTATGTAATGATGGAAAACTAAAAGTACCTCCTCATACAAGTGCTCCAGCTGCTCTTTAGCCTGAGGAAAGTTATTTGAACACCATTGTTGCAGAGTGAATATGTTATCTGTTAAATATTTGCAAATGAGATAGCAAGGATGATATAGTACAACAAGATTCACATTTATTCACTCAGGAAGTGGCAAGAGAACTCAATTTAAGTGATTGCAGTCGAGAAACTTAAACCTGTCCATCTGTTGGCTGCTGCATGGGCAACTTCTATAGCACTTTCTGCCACAGTATATGAAATGTTTAGTGTATATATGTGTCCATAAATTTCACTAAATACATAAATATGACAGGTAGATTATGAACAAATCAATGCACAGGAGGTTTAGTGAATGATATGGATATAGTTTAGCATATATACTCATTGCTTCAAAGGCAGCTGGATCATTGTCTGCAAATTGGGCCATTTCATCCTGAAAGATATAAACTAGAATAAATTACATATCCACAATGAGTGTTTAATACTAATCTCAAAGTGGTACATAAGCCGCATGATAAACCTTTAGTTCCTTGTGTTTCTGTTCAGCAGCTCTCAGCTCGTTCAAAGCTTCCTCTCTTTCATCCTAGAGAAACAAAATGATAATGTTACATATAATGAAGCAGACAGGTTAGTTTTGGTAGATACATGAAACATATTGGTGCAAGGTATGGATACAAGTAATACATGGTTAAATAATACAGGAATGACATGTAGATGTATATACACATAAATTTAGATCATAATGTAGGACACGCGTATAGATTGTTAAATTTAGTTTTTAACGTTACAAGAGCATCAACACACATGGTAGGATAAATTTAGTATGTATATAACTTGCATAGGTTGCAATACTGATATTGATGGCAAGTTTTACGGGGAAGCCAAAGCTAGAGCATGAGCTTTGAAAAAAGTTATAATTCAGCAACTAAATGCAAGGATCTAATGGGCCTAGGTCGTCCAGATGTCAATTTAACTGACTCTTGGATAAGCACTAGCTGAAGTATAACTTGTACGAATTAATATACTTACAGAATCTTCACGGCCCTTCTTTAAAGCATTACATTGTTCAACAAGTTCTGCCATCCGCTTCTTACTGCCTTGTAGATCAGTATCAAGTTTTCGGTACACATTCCTTAGCTGTTAAACAAGTAATATCGAGATGTGGTGCAAGAAAGGATTAATATTTTTACAGAAAAAACAGTGCTGGAAATTTAGTGGGGAACTGAAACATAAAGCTTACCTGATTTCCAGCGCAACTAGGGAGGCTCCAGAAGTATACCTGCAATTTAACAGAATAGTAAGTATTTATATACAACCACCTTGATAGCCAACATTCAGAACATTAAGTGTTAAATTAATGGTTTTCGGGGCGAATAAACTCACAGAAGTTCCTATCTTGTCTTTGAAGACAAGGTCATCATCTACTAGACTTTGTATAACATCTTTAACAGACTGGGAGATAACACCCTTCTTTGGGCCTAATTTCTCAAGTTCCTTGAGCTGAATTCCATGTACGATACAAAAAAGTAAATACAATCCGATCATGATTTGTTAAAATCAAACTATAAATTTAAAAGATAAGTTTGCATTGCTAGAATAGTAGTCAATAAAGAAACCTCTAGTTTTGACTAGCGGAAGAAAAACAATAAGAAACGCCTTAAAAGAAATAATACAAAGGCTAATAAATTATAGTACTTACAAGGTAGAAGTCTTGCGAGTCATAGAAGATCTGAAGCATCTTCTCTCGCTTCTCATCCAACGAAAGTCCTCTCTTCTTCGACTATTCAATCACAATATATCAGTACTTTGTTAGCACTAATCACGTAATCATCAAAGTCGTATAAAAATTGTCAAAAACATACTTAGCTGCTTCGCAATTAATACAATCATATATCTCGAGTATGACCATGTCAATTTTCATTATTTTTCGCCATCACTTATTTTTTTAGTCCTTAATATTGTGTTATAACGAGAATCGAGAATGTCGTTAACAAATTAGCTACAGCTTTGACATAAAACCAGAAACATCCTTTTCTTGCCTATCTAAAACTCAACATACAGCAAATCAATATCTAAATTTCATCAATAAATTCATCTCGAAACCAAAGCACAATAAAAATATGCAATCGGATTATCAAATTCTGCTGATCATTAATCGTATCGCAACATAAATATACATGTTACGATTGAATTAATCTGAATATTAAAACATATATACATGTGTACATACCATTGAAGGTTTGGCAGGGAGAGGTTTGTTGCAGAGCAAAAGTGGCCAAGAAAGAAATGAATGAATGAAATTGTTGAGGTGGTGGTGTAGAGTGTGTGATAATTTGGCGGGAATAAATTAGGGGAAACGAGAGAACGGGTTGGGTCGAGTCAACCCGTTTATATAGTATCTCAACTATCTCGATCCGGAGTAGCCTGTTAATACATTAATGGCCTTCTCAATTAACCAGGCCCAACTTCTCGCCAAATGTTTTTTCATACAATTTGGGCCGGTTTAGTATTGTTTTGGCAGACAAGAACAGTTTTTTTTATTGAAAATTAGTTTAAAAAATTATTTGGTAAAATTTCAAAATTGGTTGTCTGGAAAAATGTTTTTATTTAAAAATTAATTAATTATAGATTTCATTATCACACCTCTTTAAAAAAAAAATTTAGTATAATATCTTAAAATATACAAATCACAAAAAAAAAAAATTTGATTTTTTTAACAACATTTTCTTCAAAAATATTTTTTTCACGGTACAACAATACTAAATCGAAGACCCTTATCTAAAATTTCATTTCGGTATTATAAGAATTCTACTTGATTCAAATTTAATAACATACTTTTATTTAATATGATAAAGTGACCATAGCCTTGTTTAAATTAGATGGAGATTGTTTTTCTTTCTGACTGAGGTGGATGGGACTTTTTATCGAGTTTATAATTTTTTTTGAAATTTTGAGTGATTCTCGTAAATAAGTTTGAACTTGATTTATTTTGAATCAAGTTTAAACTCAAATTCTAAGCTCAATAAATTTTACTTGATAAAAAGAAAAAATTGAACTTAAAATTGATACCCAGGAACTCGATAAATTTTAAAATCTTAAAGTGAAGTAATATAGCTGATAGGCTAGGCCCAGCCCCCCAAACAAAAGGCCAGCTCAACCGCATCAACCACTAGCTGTCCCATCAGGACCACTCTACCAGGCACATGTGCAAAATATGTGTTCCATCCTCTATAAATACGTCACAATTTCCAACAAACAAAGGGTGTAAAAAATCACACACTTGAACACGCTCTCTTTTCTTTCTAGAATTTTCTCTCTAATTTTAGTCAAAAACTCACTCTCACGCCGGATGTGTCCACAGAGATCTAATCTCCACTAAGCATTCTGTTTCAGGTACCCCGAGTCAGGCTCAAGCACCCTTCGGTCTCAGCCCATTCCGACTCCGGCCTAGTACAGAGAAAAAGGTCCACCCCCGGGAAATGAGACTTATCAATAGCGAACACAAATTTAAAAATAATTTTGATTTAAAAATTGTTTTTAAGCAAGTTCTATGTACATTGGAATAAGGGTGATAATTTCGGGTTCTGGGTCGGGTTCATGTCGAGTCAGGTTGTACCTGATTGTTTCGAGTTGATTTTTTTCTAACCATAACCCGTACCTACCGGGTTCGTTTCGGGTCATTTCGGTTTTCATCGTCTCTACTGTTTTTTAGAGTGATTGAAAATACACTTTTATATTATAACTATCTCTCTCCCGATTTATATGGATTGATTGCTTTTGTACAAATTTTTTTAAAAAAAGTTCATTTCTCTTTAATTGCACGTGAAAGTTACATTTTAAATGTATACCCACTTTGTCAGATGTAAAAAAAGGCAACACATGTATAAAATATTGTTATTACAATTCAATAATTATGAACCAACTAGAGAGTATCTATAATTGCACGTGAAAGTTATTTTATTGTAATTAAATTTACTTATTTTAAACATAAAATATTTCAAAAGTAAGGTCATAAATATAGATTCATTAACTTTCGGGTCATTTTCGGGTTTCAGGTTCGTGTCCAATTGTACTTGATTGTTTTGGATTGAATATTTACTGACCCTAATTCATATTTTTTCGGGTCGGGTTCGTGTCGATTTCGGATCGGGTCAAAAATTGTCATCCCTATATTTTGAATTTTTATTGCAAAGAAACCATAATTTGTTCTCTCTCCCTCTGAAACTAAGAACAGTCGAGTGAAAAGCTGAAATCCTTTTAAGTCGGAAACGGCGTTGAGTTGTCTTAAGCATACTCCTATGGGCGATAAGTGGTAGCGTTTCAAGTTCATAGTAGCAGCCTATTGGTTCACGCTAAACTAAGTTCTAGTTTAGTTAACATTATTTTTTAGAAATAGGTATTTATTTTTTAAAAAAAGTATGTAAAAATATATTTTTTATAAATAAATACTTATTTTTCAAAAATAAACTTAGACCTTAATTTATTTTTAGAAATAAGTACTTATTTTTTAAAAAAAAAGTATATAATTTTTTTCAAAAATAAGTTTGGTCAGATACCCTTTAAATAATCAATTCTTCACTCCTTACTACAGTAATTTAGAAAAGTATACATGCTTGCAGGTATATAATTATTTTAACATCTGATCATGGAATTTGCGACCATGTAAGTTGACAATGCGGCAATGTGTTGGTGGAATGAGCATGTAAGAGCAAGTCCTGTGTATTATCTAAATCAACTTCTAAGCTCTTAAATCGGGAATATGACAGAAAATGTCACTCCAATAATATCTTAGTGATTATCTAAATTACCGAGATATTTCAAAATTTCACCAACCATCACCTATTAATAAGAATTCACTAGCCATAACATATTTTATATTTGTGAATAAAATATTCACTTTTCTCCATTTTCTCTCATTTTCTCCCTCCTTTTGTCTCATTTATTATTATAATAATAAGGAATGAAAATTTATACTGTTATTAGAGTTGACACTATAATTGATACCCTTAAATTATTAAGAACCATAATTTTATAATATTAATAGGGAATAAGTTAACACAATGTTATACCTGATATAAGCAACTAGTATAGCGTTTTTATCTCTGCGTTCGTAGAATTTTTTAGTATATAAATTAATTACTTGTACGCTGAGTCTGATTGACAAGGCAAGGCTTCTTGTCCTGTTATTAGAAACACTACATTACTTCTGATCAGGCTAATATTTAGTTAATAAAATATCATTTAAACAGTTAGAAAACGGATTTATCAAGATGATAAGATATAGTCTTTCAATAAAAATTACGAATATATTTAAATTTATGAATTTAAATTTTTAAAATTTGTTTAATTGGTGTAAGTGGTTAGAGATAAATAAGAGGAAAGTTAGTGAAATAATGATGGGCCTGAGACAGGTGGACCTTCAAAAATGGGCCTAAGGGAAGCCAGAGAGCTAGATGGACTTTCAGTATAGGTCAAGGGAGAGACTGATCACACTAAATGAGGCAGATTCGACAGGTGTCGAGCCCAATGTGTGAAGAAGGAGATTGTTGGGAGTTATCCCACATCGTTTGTGGGAGAAACAGTTTACTAGTTAATAAGTAGTCAAGTTAACTATATTAGTATGGGACCTTTTGGGGTGTGTCCAAATACAAATCCGTGCGGACTTGGCCCAAAGCGGACAATATCATAGTATTGTGGAGTTAAGGCTTGCTTGCAGCCTAACAAGTGGTATCAGAGCCATGTTATAACGGTTCATAACAATCTCATATGGGCTTCTAGAACGGGCTTAGAAAGAAGCAGATGGATCCCTTTTGGGATATGCTCAAATACAAATCCGTTCAGTCTCGGTCCAAAGCGGACTATATCATACTATTGTGGAGTTAAGACTTACTTGCGGCCCAACAAATGGTACAAATGATAGGCTTGAGGGGGAGGCAGGTGGGCCTTCAACAATGGGCCTATGGGGAGTCAGAGAGCCGGATGAACTTTCAGTATGGGTCAAGGGAGAGTCTGGTCATACTGAAGGAGGCATATTTGACAAATGTCGAGCTAGATGAGTGAAGGGGAAGATTGTTGGGAGTTATCCCACATCGTTTGTGGGAGGGATAGTTTGCTAGTTAATAAGTATCCAAATTAACTTTATTAGCTAGTATGAGACCTTTTGGGGTGTGCCCAAATACAAATCCGTGCGGGCTTGACCCAAAGCGGATAATATCATAGTATTGTGGAGTTAAGGCTTGCTTGCAACCCAACAAGTGGTATCAGAACCAGGTTATAACAGTTCATTATCTCATATGGGCTTTCAGAACGGGCCTAGAAAGTGCAGATAGACCTGTCCCATGATGGGCTTAAGGGGGAGGCATGCGGGCCTTCAAGAATGGGCCTAGGAGGAGCTAGATTAACTTTCAATATGGGTCAAGGGGGAACCTGGTCACACTGAAGGATGCAGATTCGACATGTGTCGAGCCCGATGTGTGAAGGGGAAGATTGTTGGGAGTTGTCCACATCATTTGTGGGAGGGGCAATTTGCTAGTATATAAGCAGCTAGTTAACTCCATTAATATAAGACCTTTTGAGATATACCCAAATACAAGTGTTACCGCACGACCCTGTAACAATTGGTATCAGAGCCAAACCGAAAAAAGCAAATGAATGTTGATCCAAGGCTATATTCGGGAGCGGTCAAGACACACCTCCACATCGGTTGATGTATGCCACGAGTTTCTGCAAGAACTTGAGGAAACAAGTAGGCAGAGAACCTCACCTGGGGGAAGTGGGGGATTGTGTTACTTACTCTGGTGTAATCACGGTGTTATTCCAGATGTGCATGAGGGCATGCACCAGTTTAATGGGGTAGGGTTTGTAACGAGGTCCCTTTTGTTAAAGGGGACATTGGCTGATTGATGCTTAATGTTGAAAGAAAGGCATGATTTTACTTAAGGGCGAGTGCCTGCGCGTACTGTCATAAGCAGTCGGTGAACATGGCCGATCAAGATCTAGTGCCACTTCCCTGATGAGCCCAAGGCAGGGCGAAACCAGTCATTGTTGTCTCGAGGCGTAAGGCTAACCCTCTAAGGCGTGCTTGAGGAGCATGGAGAGTGCCACACGGGGCGGGGTGCGAGTGTTACTGCACGACCCTGCAACAAGTGGTATTAGAGCCAAAAGTTCAGAGATGGATCTTGGGGGTAATGGGATGCGGTTGTACGGTGTGAGAAACCCTCGATTTGAACGCGTTGAATATCCGTTGAGCACTACACCAAGATTTGTGGTTCTTGGTTTGAGGGGAGAATTGTTGGATGGTGTCAACCCAAGTACCACATCGAGGAAGTAAGATATAATTCTCTTGTATATAAGTAGCCAGTTAACTCCATTAGTATGAAGTTTTTTGGGGGTGCCTAAATACAAATCTGTGCAGACTCGACACAAAACAAATAATATCATACTATAAAGGAGTTAAGGCTTGTTTGCGTTCAATGAAAGGTAGCGGTATAAAAGAGGTTATAGACTCGAGGGAGAGTGATGAGATGTGAAAAGAGTGAAATTTAACGTTAAGTGAGTTATATTATTTATTATCAAAACTTAAATTTAAATTTAGTTGCATAATTGATAATTTATTTGAAATTTTGATGAGTTGGGTTTTAGTTTTTGTTATTAGAATGAATTTTTCACCAAGTATTATAATTATATTTCGTTCATTTATTTATATTATATTATTATAACCGAAAGATTAAAAGTTTTGGTAGAAGGTGAACCATAGAAAAGATCATAGTGAACCATACTGACAACCAAAACTTTTAAATTTAGATTTTATTAAAATTCAATGGTTAAGATTGTTTCTATGATTCACTTAAAATTGGACAGCTAAGATCTTTTCTATGGTTCACCCAGTACCATAGTGAACCATACTGACAACCAAAATTTTTAATATTTCGGTTATAATAATATAGTATAGATAGATAGATTATACTTAAATTATATTCTATATTTTCTATTTTAAGAATCATACATCTCCTATAATTTTTATTTAATATATCATTAAAGTTTATGAATATTAATATATAAATATCATTGTATAATAACATACAACTCTAACCCCCAATAGTCCTCATTTTATACAACTTCTCACAGATAATATTATATTATATTAACATAAATTCTCAATGTTATAAAATTTTATATATAAATATCTATAAAATATAATATAAAAAATAAATTTACCTAAATATTAGTGATTCATCCCGTGTTTCGCACGGGTCATAAGCTTGTATATTAGTAAAAGTATATAGCCAATTTTCTGACATTACCAATTAAAAAATTATATATAAAAAGTTCATTTATTTTGGCCTACCTGCATGGCTGCATATACACAATAACTTGATCGGGCGATTTTTAAAGTGAAATTCAACAAGAAATCAATTAAAACAAATAAAAAAAACCCTCATCTTAGAAATTTAAAATTAAATAATATTCCAGCCGTTGATTAATTCATAAAAAAAACAAATAAGGAAAGTCAAAAGCTATTTGTCTGGGCATGACTCGGTTCCACGTCAGTTGGGATAAAATTCGGATATGAGATATACGGTTAGCTGAATCATTATATAGTCAGCAAAATTATTAAACCATTCACCGTCTTTGTCGTGCGTGTATGTATGGTGTATTGTAACTTGTAAGGAGTGCATTCTGGACTATGATGATACCAGTTGGCACAACTTATACTTTACAGTCGAGGACTATAAAACATCGAAATTGCATGCAAGGACCTATTCTCTCTTCTGCTGCTATAAATACCAAACTTTCTCAAATCATTTTCTGCACCATTCAGTTCTATCATATAATTAATTTTTCGTTTCTTTGCTTTCTTTACTTGCTTTTAGATTTTTCGATTTGAAGATGACTATCATCATAGACCAGCCTTCACTAGGTATTTTTTCTACATATTAAAATGATTCTATTCGTTCTACACAATATATTTACGATAAAATGTCACCTTATTTTTTAGTATGATTTAAATTACATAATTTGTCATCTAATGAGAATCTCTTTTGGACTTGAAGGGGAGGAGAAAAAAATCACTTGTAATACAAATGACTTGACACTGGATGAATGTATTCTCGTTCATGAAAATGAATCTAATGGTGGATTTGATGCTCCGGAGATAAATGCATTTGGAAATTCATTCAGGTTTTTGTCAAATCTCGAAAATTATTATATCCACCTAATATTGTAGTCCCACCTTTGAATTACGTGTTAATTTATCCATGTTGGTGTAGGGACTATAATGCGGAGAATGAAAGGCAAAAGTCAGTGGAGGAATTTTATAGGCTTAATCACATCAACCAATCATATGACTTTGTGAGTACAATTAACCTTGTAGTGCTAGTTAATTGTTTGATATACCAATAAGAATAAAGTTATTGATATGTGAGGAAAATTATTAGTGTGAGTATTTTTGTAATCGTATATAATTCTATGTAATTATAATAACACTCGTGTATTTATATGAATTTTTTTTAATCTCATGAAATTTACGGAAGGTAACCTCATGAACACTAATACATAAGATTATATTTTATACTCCCTATGTCCCATTTCAAGTGGCTGATTTGACTTTTCAACGGTCAAATTTTTTAAAGTTTGATCAAATATTATATATATTATATAATTAAAAAAATTATAAAATATATATCATTGAAAAATTTATATAATTTTCTTTAAAATGTACTTTTCAGATTTTGAAAATTATAAAATATATATTTTTTAATTTTCGGTCCAAGATAATTAAATTTGACCGTTGAAAAGTCAAATGAGACACTTGAAGTGAGACGTAGGGAGTATTATTTTATTTATTTAATTATGCATGCATTATTATTAAATTATAAATTTTGGTGTAATTGTAGGTGAAGAGAATGAGAGAGGAGTATGGAAAATTAGATAAGGTGGAAATGAGCATATGGGAATGCTGTGAGCTTCTGAATGATGTAGTTGATGATAGTGATCCTGATTTAGATGAACCCCAGATTGAGCATTTGCTTCAAACTGCTGAGGCTATTAGAAAGGACTATCCTGATGAAGATTGGTTGCATTTGACTGCTCTTATTCATGGTAATGTCTTGAAAATATTGTCACTTTTAATCACATTGTTACAAATTTATACTACTTGTTATGTATATTACTCTATAAGGTTTGTCCCTTGAATAAAGGCAGCTGTATATTTCAACACTTGCATTGTTCAATCAAAGTGTTTACAACAGTAGTTTGTTCTGTTAATTGGTTGCAGACCTTGGAAAAGTTCTTCTTCTCCCTGTCTTTGGAGCGCTTCCTCAGTGGGCAGTTGTTGGTTAGTATTTAGCCTTAAATAATTTATGAACACAATGATTCTATATCTATATATATAAAAAATTACTCATTGTTTGTTGTTATTTTCACTGTAGGTGACACATTTCCTCTTGGTTGTCGTTTTGATGAGTCCATTGTTCACTACAAGGTAAATTATTCGTTACATCCTTATATGCTCAGAATCGTTGGTTAATCCCCTGTGTCCTTCCTTGTATCTGTCCTTGTGCACAATTTGTGTTTGAAGCATGGTATTTTAATCAATGTAGTTCATAACTATATTAGCTATACACCAAATAATTAAGGTTCATCTGGAGACTAATATACTTTGTTATTGCAGTATATGAAGGACAACCCAGATTACAATAATCCTCTTTACAAAACTAAGAATGGAGTTTACTCAGAAGGATGTGGCCTAGAAAATGTTATGGTTTCATGGGGTCATGATGATTATATGTACATGGTATGTAAAATCTTGCTTATTAGAATATAATGGTTCATATACTAAATTTAAATGTATTCCAACATGTCACATCTATAAAATTTTAATCTGACCAATCGCCCAGACGATTACCAAGCTAGACACTGTGTGTTCCAATTTCTAATCCATACAGGACAATTTTTTTCTTTTGCATGTTTGCAGGTGGCCAAAGAAAATGGGACTACTCTGCCATCGGCTGGACTATTTGTCATCCGTTTTCATTCATTCTATCGTAAGCATTTCAAGAAATATATAATTTGATTAACTACTTCTTGTCTGCATTTCAAATCGGTATTTGTATTAAAGGTTCTCTGTTTTCAGCTCTGCACAGATCCGGAGCTTATAAACATCTAATGAATGAGGAGGATGCTGAGAATCTGAAATGGCTACAAATATTCAAGTACATTTGACATCTTTATGCATTTTTGTTTTTAAGAACAGTCAATTGCAAAAATTTAAATACTCACGTAGTCATGCACTCATGCCTCTCTTAATACGGGAAGGCGGGAACTTTTAACTGACTTTTATAGAAGCAAGATATGTATATTTTGATTACATAGTTAGATTCCAGTAATCTGTCCAACTAATTATTCAATTAAAATGTGCAGTAAATATGACCTTTATAGCAAGAGCAAAGTCCGAGTTGACGTTGAGAAGGTGAAGCCATATTATATGTCTTTGATCGAGAAGGTTAGTAGGTCAATTACTTAGTATGTCATGTTTTTGCAGTATGATTTCCCTTGTCTTACTTTTTTTTCCCCTTCTATGCAGTATTTCCCAGCAAAGCTCAGATGGTAAATACTGAATGCTGCCACCCTTGAAGAAAAGGAGGGTTTGTTTGGTGCGTTTTTCTTGCTCAGTGCTCCTTGCTAGCGGAGTGGTTTGATGCAATTAGAAAGAGATAAGAGAGAGATGTGTGCTACTGTGCTAGGCAAGGACATGAGAAATCCTTCCAATATATGGTGATAAGGAATGACAATGTAATTTCTTATATATGCAAACCACACTCTTTATAAAGCTGATGCAAATTTTTTTCCTCCAAGTGAACCTTAAATTTTTTCTAATTAAATATAACTTTAGCGACTAAACAAGAGAGTGAGACCTCTTGCAGTGATTTTGATAATGTTATCAGCGTTATCAGGAATCTCTTAAACACGGTGGGGGTGTAGTAAGAGTTTAAAGTTTGTGATAAGAGAAGCTAACTCAGTAGCTTATGTGTTAGCTTGCTCGGCTTTGTCATCCAAAAATTGTGTTAGCTGAATAAGGAATGTTCCCTGTATACCTCAGTCTGCCTCTGGCAGAACTATCTTGTGTACTTCTTGGTTGGTTAAGTTTTGAATTTCAGAAGGGAAAAAATATCAAACTAATAGTCGAATACCAATAATCTTAAATTTTACAACTACAATCGAATATTTATAGAGAATAGAACCTGACTATAAATTAAGTTGAAGAATTGGGCCTAAATCACAAATGTCTTTCGGGGCCACTGCCTCTAAAAAAAACCCTGCAAGGGGCAGTTACTGGACTCTTGCTTGCCGGGAAATCCTGCTTTCAGCCTGTCAGACTTTTGACATCACTTGATGGCTTATGAGCCCAATAAGCTGGTCATCACAGTTGGTTGCCGACAAGTGAGAATCACTTATCAAATGACTTGGGATAATTGCGTGAGCTATTCATTGATACTGAGAAATATAAATAGGCTTACAAGCGGATCAATTTGTTACAACAATAAGAGAATCAATTTGTTAAAATGGAATGATGTGAATTTGTTACAACACAACGGAATAAGAGAATCAATTTGTACACTGATTCATAACCTCCTTGACCTAGCTTATTTGATAAACTTGGTGATTTTCTTGATATCAACATACGAGTATCTTGGCGAATTCATGGCTTTGGAATCCGTCACAAACATTTCAATTTTCAGCTCAGCATACTTCTTTTTGTCTATATGATCTGATGATAAAAGACAAAGAATTCCAATTAGGAGTCGCTGATTGCAGACAAAGATTCTTGTTCAAATATGGAATGAATATGTATATTAGACTATACAAATAACCGAATCAGTGTGTTACCGAGCACGACAAGTGAAAAAAGTTTGTTGCTAACTCATCTCTAAATTTTCTATGCTCTTTTTATCAAAACATCAGGTAAGTTGCAGGAATGTTATTTGCTGCAAGATTTTATGCTGGTTTATCATTGTAAGGCATTTATCAATGTATGATAACGTACCATTGAGGATTTAAATATTTTTGATAGATCATATTTAATGACCTCTAGATGAATATAACAGTGCATAAATGTAACAAGACAACTTGGAGAAGGCAAACAACGATAATATTTTTCATACTCATAGTTGAATCCTGCATTCCTTAATATAGGATGCTACCGAAGATGCTAACAGAATGTTATAATACAAAGACAAAACTATCCTTAATCATAAGAATAGCTAATAATAAGACAAAGACAAAATTGTAAATGATAGCTAAATGATAGAGAGGTGGTTCTGCAGAGACACCAAGAAAGACAAAAGAGGATGTGGCATCTAGGTAGACAAGGAGTGAGCCTTATTACTCCTCCACAAGCTGAGCAGGTGTTTGAGCAACAACTCCAAGGTTGATCAAAAGAGTATAATGTTGTTTAATGGATAGATGTTTGGTTAATATATCATCAACTTACTCAGTAGCTGGAACATATTCAGTGGAGATGTAGCCTTCAGAAATTTTATCTCTTATGTAGTGACAGTCAACCTTTATATGTTTAGTTCGTTCATGTAGCACTGAGTTTGCAGCAATAGATAGAGCAACCACATTATCACATTTAAAACAGCTGATGACAATGTGTGGAGTCCCATGTCTTTGAGAAGATCTTGAAGCCATATTATTTCACAAGCTGTCAACGTCATTGCCCTGTATTCAGCTTCAGCGGTGGACCTTGCAACTACTTTTTGTTTTATAGTTTTCCAACTGAGAGGGGAATCACCAAGAAGGCAGAAACATGATATAGATCTCCTAGTGACTGGGCAATTTGCCCAACCACTATCACATTAAACTTGAATTGTTGCTGCAGAAGTAGTTGCCAATAGAATTCCCTGACCAGGGTTGCTTAGAAGATATCTCAATAATTTCTTAGCGGCTTGCATATGCACACTAGTTGGTTGGTGCATGTATTGACTGAGAATATGAACTGTGAAATTAATATCTAGCCTTGTCACTGTGAGGTAGATTAGTTTACCAAGTAATCTCTTATAGGGATGATGATCAGTCAAAGGAGTGGCCTTGAAGGGTGTAAGCTTGAGGTGAGTGTCCATTGAAATCTTTAGAGGTGTAGCATCAAGTATACCATACTCTTGCAGCAAGTCCAAAGTATATTTTTTTTAGAAATGAAAAAATCAGAAGGAGATCTGGTAACTTCAAGACCAAGAAAATAGTTAACAGCCCCAAGATCTTTCATGTGGAACTGTTGTGAGAGCATGAGTTTGAGGTTTTGAATATCAACAGGTGAGGTGCCAGAGATCAAAAGATCATCAACATAGACTAGTAAAAGGATGATGGTGTCCCCTGCAGTTCTAGAGAATAAGCTGTAATCAGTTTTGGATTGCACAAATCCTTGGTCAAGTAAGGTTTTTAAAAGTTTACTAAACCACTGTCTAGGTGCCTGTTTTAGGCCATACAGGGCTTTTATTAGTTTGCATACAAGATCAGTCACACATGTTGTAGATGTAGCTGAAATTTTGCTACAAATTCCGATGTATCCCTGTGGGAATTTCATGTACACTTGCTCCTTCAAATCTCCATTCATGAAAGCATTAGAGACATCCATTTGCATAGTCTCCCAGTTCTGGATTGCAGATGCAACTAGCAGAGCTCTCACTGTAGTTAACTTAGCTACATGGGCAAAAGTTTCTGAGTAATCAATTCCATAGGTCTGTTTACAACCAAAAATGACCAGTCTTGATTTGAACCTTTCAACAGAGCCATCAGGCATGTATTTGGTCTTATACAACCATTTGTAGCCTATGGCCTTTTTGCCAGGTAGGAGAGAAGTAATGAGTCAAATGTTGTTCTTTTCCAAGGCATCAAGCTCATCATTCATGGCTTGTCTCCAATGTGAGCTTTGCACTGCTTGATGAAAAGAGAGGAGGTCTGCAGAAGTGGTAAGTGTTGATAGAAAACAATGAAAGGTATGTGTTATAGAGCAGTCTGTTACTTGAGCTATGTTGGCAACAGAATTATTTGGGATATAGTGGTTCATCCAGGTTAGCTGTTTAGTCTGTCTTGTAGATTTTCTAAGAGGTGGTGGAAGTGTTGGTGTGGCAGTAGGGGATTGTGCAAGGGTAGGTATTGGTGTTTCAAACTCAGTGAAGTCAACTAAGCCATCATAAGCATGATCATATGAAGTTGTATAAGGCATTGATATAGGAGTATGTGACATATAGGACTTGAAACTGGAATCAAACATTGGAAATATAGATTCATGAAAAATCATATCTCTTGACACAAAGGTCTGCATGTTTGTCAGATTTAGGATGTTATAGCCTTTTTTACTAAAAGGGTATCCAATAAAGACACATGGCACTCCTCTAGGGATGAATTTATCAGAGTTGCATTAAGGATTTGCAGAAAATGTCAAACAACCAAAATTTTATATAACAGTATAGTCAACAGGCTTGTCAAACAGAGTTTCATAGGGAATTTTGTTACCTAGGACAACGGTAGGAAACCCTTTGATCAACTAGACTGCTGTCATGACACAGTCTCCCCAAAATGACAGAGGTAAACCCGCTTGAAACCTTAAATATCTAGCAACCTCAAGCATTGTTCCGTGTCTTCGTTTAACTCTTGCATTCTGCTGAGGTCTGTTCACACATGATGTTTGATGTGGAATGCCTTGAGAATTATAGAATTGCCTGCAACCGAGGTCTGCAAATTCTGGAGCATTGTCTGATCTCAAGTATAAAATCTTCTTATGGAAGTGGGTATCAACATATTGATGAAATATTTTTAAATTAGCCAAGTAATCTGACTTATGCTGCATCAAGTAGAGCCAGGTGACTCTAGAGTGGTCATCAACAATGATGAGAAAATATTAATGCATATCCCTGGTTTGAACTTTGTAATGTCCCCAACTGTTTATGTGAATCAACTCAAAAGGTGTAGAAACATGGCTAGAGCTCAGTGTATATGGCAATTTTGAAAATTTTGACATGGGGCAAGTGACACAAACAAGTGTGGAAGGTGAATAAATATTTTTCAAGAAAGGTAGAAGCTGCAATCTAGCCAAATGTGTATGTCCTAGTCTATTGTGCCAGGTAACAAATTGATTATGAGGTGCCTTACTATTGACAACAGATTGATTTGACAAGGATAAGACATTTTTAGCATTGCTTGAATAATATATACCATTGTGCTCATGACCAACAACTCTCACTATATTTGTTTTGGAAACTATAATTTGACAGGTTTGGGGTTCAAATTTAACATCACAACAATTATCTCTAGCCAGCTTATGAATAGACAACAAATTATGTTTAAATTCAGGGACATAGAGTACCTTTTGAAGCACCAAACCATTGTGTAATTTGATATCCCCAATATGAGTAATCTTAGAAGTCCCATCAATTGGAAGTTTAATCATCAAAGCATCAGAAGTTACTGTGACATTGAACATATTGTCAAGTTTGTAGGTCATGTGAACATTGGCTCCAGAGTCAATGATCCATGCTTCATCTATAATTTTTGACATATGACAAGTAACCATCCCTGAGAAGCAGTTCGTTAGCTCCTCCTCTGTGTCTGAGCCTTTCAACTTCAAAGAGCTGCTTGAAATCATCTTTAGTAGTTGTTGTAACTATTATGGAGTGAATGATACTTCAGTAGAATCAGGCACCTGAATGACTGCATTAGCCATTTTTGGCGAATCAGTCATGTTGTTTTTCCATCTATATGCAGGATTGAGGCTTTTTGTGGTTGCCTTTTTGTATTTGTGATGCCAACGAGAATAGCCAACCACTGAGCAACACTTCTCACTATTGTGAACCTTCCCCCCACAGGATTGGAGTAGTTTTGCCAAACACAACATTCAACTCAACTGTAGATATATTAAGAACATCTTTCTGGGTTTCTTCTTGCTGTATAGCAGCATATGCTATCTCAATAGCAGAGAAAGGGTTTTGCATTAATAATTGGCTTCTAATGGCAATATAACACTCATCAAGGCCATTTAGGAACTTGAACAATTTTGATTCAGCTTTTTGGGTTTCAATAGCATTCATAAGCACAATTATATCTTCAGCAATAGTGGTGACAACAGGTAAAGCATTCATAAACTCAAGTTAGGAACTGGAACAATTTTGATTCAGCTTTTTGGGTTTCAATAGCATTCATAAGCACAGTTATATCTTCAGCAATAATGGTGACAACTGGTAAAGCATTCATAAACTCAAGTTCTTCCCACAAAGCACTTAAGGTGGTGAAATAGTCATTAATACTTAGTTTGTTCTGTTTTAAGCCAAACAAATCACAACTCAACTTATATTTTTTTGAACCATTACTCAAAGAAAACCTTTTCTCAAGTTGATGCCATATCTCAGAAGCAGTATTGATAAACAAGATTGACTGTTTTATATTGTTAGAAACATTGCTATGAAGCCAAGATTTTACCAGGTCATTGCAGGTATCCCATTGGGTGGCCTGGGCTTCATCAGTTGTGCTTCTTTTCACAATGCTAGTGTTTCTAAGGAGTGTTTCTAAGAATGGTAATCACTGGCTCCTTGTAGTTTAGAGACACTTATAGATAGAGGACCATCTGAGGGATGAAGAAATAGGGGATTTTGCATATCAACAAATGTAAATCGACCTCCTGCAGCCATTTCAAAGAGAGAACAAGAGCAATAACAAAGAACTCTACACTCTTAGGCTGTGGTAAAATGAAATTTTCAATGAATGATAAAAGAAGAACAACCAAATCTCACAAGATAGAAATAATTTAAACAATTTCTGCAAGTATTGGCTTTGATACCTTAATGACCTCTAGATGAATATAACAGTGCAAAAATATAACAAGACAACTTGGAGAAGGAAAACAACGATAATATCATTTATACTCATAGTGGAGTCCTGTATTCCTTAATATAAGATGCTAATAGAATGTCATAATACAAAGACAAAAGTATCCTCAATCATAAGAATAGCTAATAATAAGACAAAGACAGAAATGTAAATGATAACTAGATGATAGAGAGGTGATCCTGATCATAAGAATAGCTAATAATATGACAAAGACAGAAATGTAAATGATAGCTAAATGATAGAGAGGTGGTCCTGTAGAGACACCAAGAAAGACAAAAAAGGATGTGACATTCAGGTGGATAAGGAGTAGACCTTATTATTGTTAATAGTTTGAGATTTTAGAAAAACCGATAACTTAACTTGTGGTATCCGGTAATTCACATGCAAGTGTTAACAGTGTTTCTAGTTGTGAGAGATGTCTTATCATGTAATAGTGCATATACGTGACAATGCTTAGTTCTTACTAAAAACTATCTCAGTTTTTTAAATTCTTTTCTTGCCTTAAAACAGTATAAGATAACATGATTCATCCATCGAGTCAAACTTGTGAATACATTTTGGTTTTTTTAAATAAGTGAAGAGCTAATGCAACCAAAGTAGATGTCGTGATAATGATAAACAGTTAAGTTAAACACATATGTTGTTGTCAAATGTGCCAAATAGTTTCTTTAATTTGTTATTATTCTCTGTACTACATGTTTTAGCCAAAAATTGATGGGTTAATAACTAAGTTCTTTTATTGTAAAATTGTATATAAAGCATGTTTAGCAGCTTGGACGAGTAGAGATAAGAATAAAAAGCTATTCGACGACTAGAAAATAAAATAGAGGCAAGACAATTTTGGTGACGCGGAAAACCCTAGGAAAGGGATAAAAACCGCGGGTGGGGGTGTACCCAACCAAGAATATCCACTAGAATGCTGCTTAAGATCGATTACAAGTGTTTTGAATGAACAAAAATACATAAAAGTACTACTCGTCGACTATGCAGCTGCTGCCCGTCGGGTGGGTGTATTGTGTGTATAGTATTGTGATAGATTTCAATCTCTTTCTTTTTGCTTATCTCTTCAAGGATGTATTTATAATCTGATTCGGATGCTTTCCACGATCCTATTTTCATGCTAGAAGCTGCTGATCACGCTCCTTGATTGTAGGGATTGATCCCATGTATTTGAGTTATAGTTGAAGTAGGAATCTTATCCTTTCCTTGATTTTCTGCCCGTCGGGTGTTTCAGCCTTACCCGTCGAGACTTGGTCCACTCGTCGGCTGTTACTTTCCCTATTTTTTAGGACTTACAATGAATTACTAATTTAATGTAAAATAATATTTGCAATATTATTTTAAACAACTGATATTGCACTAATTAATAAATATTTATCAAATATGGCAATCAATTTACTCGTCGGACTGCAAACAGCCTTTACCCGTCGTGTTCTTCATATGCTCGTCCATAGGACATTCACTCGTCAATACTAACCTGGATATGTGAAAATTTGGTTATAACAATAGTCCCCAATCTCATTGGGGTAAGAGTCCCAATTACCCAATGAGATTGCTCTTGGGAATTGCATTTGTCTTCCACTACTTCCCTTGCATGCAAAACAATTATACATACACATCATATATGTATTTCATATATATCCAAACACTCCCTTCCTCTTCTACTTAAACTCCCCACCGATTAGGGCTTCAATCGCACTATACCAATACAAACGGCCTTCGATTTTCCTTTGCTACCAAATACTTCATCATACAATGGCGAAAAAAGGCAGCAAGAGTAGTAACAAGTTTGTACAAGCTGCTGCGATAGTGAAACCTAGGTGGACGGCGACTGGCATTCTTGATTCCAAGAGTACCAATTCCAGTTCCATGACATCTGATAGTATCGTCGATACTACCCTGTTGTTCAAATTGGACTCTCACGTAGTGCTTATCGTTCCCGACGAAGGGATATTCTCCGATTTCCATGCCCCCGGGTGGATTTGTTTCTACAATTACCCATTTGAAATTGGTATGACTTTCCCATTCACAAAGCTTGTTACTGATTTTATAAGAACTCTGGACGTTTCCCCATCTCAAGTGATGCCCTCGGCGTGGAGAATTCTGGCTTCCTTGGATGTAATCGAAGACAAACATCGACTTGGAATTGATCTCTCAGTTGTCACATACGCATACCAGGCGAAAAAGTTTAATGGAGGCCTTTACGGGCTAGTTGGTCGTAAGAAGAGAAACCCCCTGATCTTGAATTTGGACTACGTACACGATCGCGGCTGGAAGAACAATTTCTTTTATGTCGAGAAAGCGTTACTTGGGAATCAGGCTGTCTTCCTTCGTGAAGAATGGAACAGAAATGGTAATTATTACTATCTTGTCGGTTTATGTCGTGTTTTTATTTTTAATTCAGCCCTGATTTTTGTTGTGATGCCACGTGTTTGATATATTTCCCCTTACAGCCGTACTCATGCATTGTCGTTCATTCCTTGTCGTATTACTGAATCAAGGTCACAACGTTCTTTGCATTGCACAATTTTATATATGCCTCCTGTTGTCTACTTCATTATTATGGTTTGAAGGGGCTTGCGTCCTTTGAACTTGACATCACTTGTTGACTGTTTTTCTCCATGTTGAAACATTTATTGTTTTGGTTGCTCCTACTTTCAGATTGTAGTGCTGAATCGGCTATCGATGATGTTAAGGCTGCCAAGATAGTTGGTGAAATCTTGGCATTGCCTTTGGACCACAGAGTTTGGCCTAATTGTATGGATCGTCCAATTCGACATTCCGCCCCTGTCGATGCTGCAGCATTTGCCAGCAAATTGCTCCTTAAATCTGCTGCTGGAAAGGAATTTGGAGGGTCTGAGTCCCAATCCAGGGCTACCAGGAGCACTGCTGTTACGAAAGACAAAGGCAAGGGAATTGTTATCACACCTCTTGACACTCAAATTGACACTATATCGTCTGATTCAACTGGCACTCCTGAAGCTGAGAGGATGGTCAATTCTGGCCGTCAATTCATCAAAGGTACATTTCAGTTGTGACTAGTATTGCTCCTTATTTTCATCATGTGGACTCTTTTTCCAATTCATGATGCAGAGTACAAGCCTCCTGTTATCCGTGCTCTTGAGATGTCAGGGAAGGAGTTGTTTCTGAAGCGCGCACGTGAGTCGGGGAGTGAGACTCCCAAGAGTTCTCGCAAGATGTCCAGTGCCTCGAGTCCCCAGTCGAAGAAAGCTAAGGTGGTAGTTCCACCACCTCCTCCTGCTGTGATGGACGCCACACCAGAGATTGTCCTCGACGACTGGCAATGGCCTGATCTCCACAGGTACAGTGTCAATGCTGAACCCAGATCCTTAGTCAATATACTGGCTCCCCTTCTGTTGCCTGAGACGGTTAGTGGTCATGGTTCTAGAACCGTCGACCAAGTAATGGTCGAAGCTGTTGGGCATTCTTTCCATGTAAGTTTTTATTCAATCCTTGTACTTTGTGCTTGTTTCTCTTTGGCTCCATTACTGATGAACGTATTGTGATCTTCCTTTTTGGTCTTATTGCAGGCATTTCAAGCCATGCTGCTGTCACATGCTTCTTATCACAAGTTTTCTAATGAATTGGCTGAGTTGAAATTGGAACATTCCAGTTGTGAGGAGAAAATCCGTGTGCTGCAGGAGCAAGTGTTCTTGGCTCACAAAGAGACGAACGAGATGCGCAATGAGCTCACCATTTTCGCTGCTAAAGTTGAAGAAACCGAAGGTGCCTTTCTGCAGGAGACCAAGGACACGCTTACTCAAGGTATCATGAAGTCTCGTGTTGAAACTATGCTAGAGTTCCGTCGTGGAGAGTGGGATGACAAAGATACTGACGAGGCTGTCAGGATTTATAATGAAGCGTATCCGGACGACCCTGTCAATCCTGGTGACGACGGAAGTAATGCAGCAGTTGGTGGTTCTTCCGTGATTGCAAGGAATGCTCAAGAAGACAATGAGAGTGAAAAGGAGTAATTGATTATTTACTCTCGTCGTTTTTCTTTCGTCTAGTAGTTTTAATTCTGAATTCTGTCAAGTTTTTCCCTTTTGACGTTGATTTCGTGTTGCTGGTTTTGGATATTAGTCCCTGTTTCGTCTTTCATGGCGGGGGATTGTTGGACTTTTTATTCGTAATTCTACGTAATTCTAGAGATTTCTTAGTAGACATTTCGCATGCCATGATGTTTTTATGAATCCATCTGTTATATGTCTCTTAGTGTTTTGTTGTATTGTACACATTTATGAATGTTGCATTCGTTAAGTAGAACAGACATACAAAATCTGTTGACGGGTGCGTAATAGCAATGTGTTTATCGTGTCCGTCGGCCTGATTGTTTAGTTTGTGGATGAGTCCTTGTAAAACTCACAAATGTATAATAGGGAATGACCCAAGTAATTAGAATATCACGTATATGCATTTGGTGAAGTGTTCACAATTTTAGACATGTGATTATAAAATCTTATATTCGTCAAGCTGTTTACTTGTCGATTTGTTGACTCGTCGATTTGTTACGTTGGTCGTCGATATTATTTTTCTTACGTAAGTGCATGCACGATGTTAAGTAGCTAAGAGGCCTTCCCCTCTTGAAACTGACTTATTTATTCGTAGTGTTTGGTTTTGATGTGGAGAATACAGAAAACTATTACTTAAAAGTAATTGATTTTGTTTCTCTATTTGTTGATTTCGTACTTAAAGGGCAGGGCCTTTGGAATTTACTTGTCATGGGTGATCAACCCAATTTTGATAATGTTGGGATACTATGCCCCTAGTTATCATGTATATTTTTGTAACGTGTGCACATCATGAGGGCAACTTTTGTATTGACGAGTAATCATATATCTATACTATATTCTAAAGCATGGATTAAATATCAAAATACATAAATTAAGCATCCTTGCATGTGGGATTAACATTCATTCACGAATAAATATCAAACATGCCACAGAATCAAACATATTATAGAAAGTATGGCAAATCATGCATTTCATACAAGCAAAGACGAAATCAAAGGAACAATTCAAAATAGGAATCAAGTACCAAGGCAATCTAGTTGTCAAGCATTCTACGTGTCCTAGCGACTTATTTTATGAAAAAGCAAACTAAGATATAAGGACCTGAGATGAAATTATAAATGATATGTCTTCAGATGACGAGCATTCCAGCTTCTTGGAATTTGTACTCCCTCCAACGTCGACAGCCTATACGCTCCTCGTCCGACGACTGCATCTATCAGGTACGGTCCTTCCCATGCGTCAGCAAATTTGCCTGCGTCCGTGTTCATTGTGTTTTGGAAGACCTTTCTAAGAACAAGATCCCCTTCTTGAAACTTCCTTATGTGGACGTTTTTATTGTAGGCATTTGCCACCCTTTACTGATAGGAAGCCATGCGTATTTTAGCCATATCTCGGAGTTCGTCGACCGTATCCAAGTCGTGGACGAGTTCATTTTTGTTGCTCTCAACTGTTGCTAGTCCGTAACGAGCCGTCGGACTCATAACTTCTGTTGGCAATACTGATTCAGTTCCATACACCAATGCAAACGGAGTTTGACCCGTCGAAATCTTTGGAGTTGTTCTGTCAGCCCATAGAGTCCATGGTAACTCTTCTGCCCATCGTCCTTTGTGAGTAGTAAGTCTTCTTTTTAGGTTGTTAATAATGATTTTGTTGCTCGACTCAGCTTGACCATTGGCCTGTGGATACCTTGGTGTCGACTTTGTCAATGTTATGTTCCATTGACGACAGAAGGATTCCGTCTTTTCACTTATAAATTGTGAGCCATTATCGCAAACAATTTCAGATGGTACGCCAAACTTGCACAAAATATTACGTTTGATAAAAGATATTACCTCCTTTGACTTAACTTGTCGGAATGCTTCTGCCTCTATCCACTTAGAGAAATAATCTGTCATGACCAACATGAATACTTTCTGACCTGGTGCTGGTGGCATCTTTCCCACGATGTCCATCCCCCATTTCATAAATGGCCACGATGGGACCGACGGGTGCAAGTGCTCTGACGGTTGGTGCAGGACGGGAGCATGCCTTTGACAGGCGTCACACCTTTTGACATAATCAATAGCATCTTGTCTGACAGTTGGCCAATAATAACCCATACGTAGTACTTTGTATGATAATCCTCTGCCTCCGGAATGATTTCCGCAATCTCCTTCGTGTATATCTTTCAACACCCGTCGGGCTTCGTCGTATTCCAAACATCGTTGTAGTAGACCCGTAGCAGAAGTTTTGAATAGAACCCCATCTATTAGCAGAAACCTTGACGCTTTCATCTTGAGTTGTTTTGCTTCCTTGTCATTGCTTGGTCGAATATCATTCGACAAGTATTCTTTTATTTCAGTAGTCCAACTTGTCAGTCGGACAAGCTGATCGTCAGTCAAGTCTGCTAGAGTCATTACATCTTTCAACTCTTCATGTCTTTCCGTGGCTGGCTTCAGGACGTGTAAAATGGGTATGGTCGTCAAATTCCCCCGTCGAAATACGGCACCTAGTCCTGCCAGGGCGTCAGCCTGCGTGTTTGTTTCCCTTGGGACTTGACAAATGCTAAACTTCGCAAAACCTGTTTGTAACTCCTTGACGATTCCTAGATACGCTGACATCTTCGGGTCCCTAGCCTCATAAGACCCATTTACGTGATTAACAACTAAGAGGGAATCGCAACATACCTCAATATGACTTATCTTCAATTCTTTTGCCGTCGCCAAACCAATAATCAATGCCTCATATTCCGCCTCGTTATTAGTGGCTTTGAAGTCACAACATATTGAATGCGCTATGATATCCCCCTGTGGTGATTTTAGCACTAGTCCCAGACCTGTGCCGTTGACATTTGATGCCCCGTCGGTATACACTGTCCATGGCTCAGTCCTTATTTCTGACACCATTAATTGTAACTCGTCATTGGCCTTCATCAATTGACTTGGGCTAAAATCTGCCACAAAATCGGCTAGTGCTTGCGATTTAATAGCCGTGCGAGGTTCATAGACTATGTCATACATGCTTAGTCTGACGGACCATTTAGCCATTCTACCCGTCAGTTCTGGCCTTCTCAATACTGTTTTCAACGGATAATTTGTCCTGACGCATATTTTGTGGGCTTCAAAATAATGTCGTAGTTTAATTGATGTGACTGCTAGAGCTAACACCAATTTCTCTAGTGACGAGTACCTTGTCTCAGCATCGACCAAACTTTTGCTTACGTAGTATATTGGAGACTGCATATTGTTCTCTTCTCTTACTAAAACTCCGCTGACCGTTTGCTCCGTGACTGACAGGTATACAAACAACATCTCTCCAGGTACTGGTTTTGACAACAGCGGGGCTGTCGTCAAGTATCGTTTTAATTCCTTGAATGCTTCTTCATGTTTGTCCGTCCAGCAGAATCCTTTGTTTTTCCTCAGGACGTCATAAAATAATCTGCACCTGTCGGACGACCTTGAGATAAATCTGTTTAATGCGGCCACCCGTCCTGTCAGTTTTTGCACTTCCTTAATAGATGTTGGTGATGTCAATTCGAATATTGCTTTTATTTGCTCCGGGCTGGCTTCTATCCCTCGTCTTGTCACCATATGCCCTAAAAACTTTCCTGACGTTACCGCAAAGTTGCACTTTGACGGATTGAGCTTCATGTTATAAGCTCGCAGAATGTCGAAGGTTATCGTTAAGTCTCTTACATGATCCGACGCATACTTCGACTTCACCACCATATCATCAATGTATACTTCCATCGTCTTGCCTATTTGTTCCTGGAACATTTTGTTTACTAGGCGTTGGAAGGTTGCACCGGCATTCCTTAGGCCAAAAGGCATTGCCAAATAGCAGTATATCCCCCTGTCAGTCACAAAGGCTGTCTTCTCAGCATCCGACGGGTGCATTTTAATCTGATTAAACCCACTCGATGCATCCAAGAATGTTAACAATTCGTGCCCAGCTGTTGCGTCGACCATTGCATCTATGTGTGGCAACGGATATGGGTCCTTTGGACATGCCTTATTTAAATCAGTGTAGTCGACACATACTCTCCACTTCCCGTTCTTTTTTTGAACAATTACTACATTAGCCAACCATTCTGGGTAGTCAACTTCTCGAATCATGCCAGCCTTCAAGAGTCTGCTGACCTCGTCATTGATAATTTGATTCCTGTCGGGTGCAAATTTTCTTCTCTTTTGTTGGACGGGCACGTAATTTGGGTCGACGTTGAGTTTGTGGGTGATGACTTCTTCACTAATGCCCGTTATGTCGTCATGTTCCCACGCAAAAGCATCTAAGCATTCTGTCAAGAATTCAACCAAATTGGCTTCTACTTCCGAAGACACGTCCTGTCCGACTAGCACTTTCTTTTCTCCCGTCGACAGGTTCACTTCCGTCAGTTTTTCTGTGTCCATACTCGTAACTTGAGGAATGTCTTTTCCCTGATTTTGAATAGTTGGTTTCAAGCATGTCTTGTAACATTGTTTTGCTTGAACTTGATCTCCTCGAATCTGTTGGACTCCCCAAGGTGTAGGGAATTTTATTACTTGGTGATATGTTGACGGGATAGCTTTCAAGTCGTGTATCCATGGCCTTCCAAGGATTACGTTATAAGTCGATTGGCAATCGATAATGAGAAATTTCTGCAATAAATTCACTCCTTGAGCATACGTGGGCAATGAAATTTCGCCAACCGTCCTCTTAGTCTCACCACTGAACCCGACGAGTACAGTACATTTCTTCGTCATGTCATGTTCTTGCAAGCCCATTTCTCGTAATGCATCTAACATCATAATATTCACTGCACTTCCATTGTCTACCAAGATTCTCTTGACGAGACAATTTCCGACGGGCAGTGAGATGACTAAACTGTCGTGTTGTGGCTCCGTCACGTGCTCTCTGTCTGACTCGTCGAAGTGAATTGTGGGTAATTTTCTTTCCACAATGTCTGCCCGCATGACTCTTATCCCAGGCTCTCTAGCAGCTCTTTTTGCCTGTGAATATGTAGCTCCACATACTTCCGATCCTCCAGCTATGTAGTTGACAACTTTGTGATGTGGTGGTGGCGGAGGTTGTCTTGGCGGCGATGATTCTCTCACCCTACCTTTTCCCGTCATGTATTCTGTCAAGTAACCTTTCTTGACGAGTACTTGAATTTCTCTTCTTAGTGCCACACAATCATACGCTCTATGACCATAGTCACCATGGAAGTCGCACCACAGCTTCGACTCAGGGTTCGCTTTAGGCTTGTTTGACTTCGACGGCCAATTGACCGCATTTCCCAATTTGTTGAATTCTCTCACCAAAGCTGACGGGCTGATACTGAATCCATAACTGTCAAATGTTGGCGGAAGGTTTGGGTCTTTTCTCCAATCCATTCGTCCTTGCACAGCACTGACGCGTGCATCTTCACGATTAATTCTTGAATAAGGCCTGTGATCCCGTGCCTTCGTCGTGATAATTTTTCTATTAGGTCGATAATAGTTGTCCTCGTCATCTTTCCTATCTTCTTCCAACCTAACTTGGGCCATAGCTTTGGCCTGTACGTCGTCCATGGTCCTGCACGGGTATTTTGTCAACTCGTCGTACAATGGTGTGTCCCTTACTAGTCCTCGACGGAAAGCCTCAATAGCCGTCGGTATATCACAATTCGTTATTGTCACCTTCTCCTTGTTGAATCTGGATAGGTATTCTCTCAAGGGCTCTCTATATCTCTGAACAATTCTGTATAAGTCACTTGTTGTCTTCTCAAATCGCCTGCTACTAGCAAACTGTAGGTTGAATGCGTCGACGAGGTCTGCAAATGAGGATATGGTTCCGTTTGGTAGTCCGACGAACCACTGAAGGGCAGGTCCTGTGAGTGTCGAACCAAATCCCTTACACATACAAGGTTCCCTCAATTCTTTGGTAATTGGCACTGTAAACATTCGTTGTTTATACTGCGCAATGTGTTCTTGTGGGTCAGCCTCACCATCATACAGCTTCATATGTGGTATGTTAAATCGTTTCGGAATCTCCACCAAGGCAATATCATCAGAAAAAGGTGAATCCGCATAGCTCGTTGGCGTGGCTTTTTCCAACGGTTTTGGTACACCTGGTATTCGTTGTATCATTTCTCTCATCTCTTTCAATTCCAGCTTCATAGCATCTGTTGTGTAACTTTCTGATCGTGAACTTCTGTGTCTCGATCTTCTATTCGATCTTTCTTCCTCGATGTCATGCCTGACCGTTGCTTCCTTCTGCCGCTGAGATGTTGTGTCAGCGTTATTATCCATAGCTCCATTCCCAGTCCTGTTAGTGCACAACACGAGCACTTCATCATCCTCCTTTCGACCTTCATCATGATCCTCATCGTCGTATCGCAATCTCCTTACCACACTTGCCACCGTTTGCTTTGAAGCTGCCGTTGCACTTGATTTTACCGTACTCAGTACAGCCTTGAGGTTCTCATTTTCACTACGCAGTGTCTCCACATCAGTTTGTAGCTTCTTCATGATTACAAGCACGTCATCATTCGTAGGCCGTTCCTCATTTTCGTTTCGCTCAGGATCCGTAGCCATAGTCGTAGAAATTGTATAGAACTCTTAGCTAATTTCCCACAGACGGCGCCAAACTGTTTTAGCCAAAAATTGATGGGTTAATAACTAAGTTCTTTTATTGTAAAATTGTATATAAAGCATGTTTAGCAGCTTGGACGAGTAGAGATAAGAATAAAAAGCTATTCGACGACTAGAAAATAAAATAGAGGCAAGACAATTTTGGTGACGCGGAAAACCCTAGGAAAGGGATAAAAACCGCGGGTGGGGGTGTACCCAACCAAGAATATCCACTAGAATGCTGCTTAAGATCGATTACAAGTGTTTTGAATGAACAAAAATACATAAAAGTACTACTCGTCGACTATGCAGCTGCTGCCCGTCGGGTGGGTGTATTGTGTGTATAGTATTGTGATAGATTTCAATCTCTTTCTTTTTGCTTATCTCTTCAAGGATGTATTTATAATCTGATTCGGATGCTTTCCACGATCCTATTTTCATGCTAGAAGCTGCTGATCACGCTCCTTGATTGTAGGGATTGATCCCATGTATTTGAGTTATAGTTGAAGTAGGAATCTTATCCTTTCCTTGATTTTCTGCCCGTCGGGTGTTTCAGCCTTACCCGTCGAGACTTGGTCCACTCGTCGGCTGTTACTTTCCCCTATTTTTTAGGACTTACAATGAATTACTAATTTAATGTAAAATAATATTTGCAATATTATTTTAAACAACTGATATTGCACTAATTAATAAATATTTATCAAATATGGCAATCAATTTACTCGTCGGACTGCAAACAGCCTTTACCCGTCGTGTTCTTCATATGCTCGTCCACAGGACATTCACTCGTCAATACTAACCTGGATATGTGAAAATTTGGTTATAACACTACATATGCATGGTCGTCAAGAAATGTAATAAAATATTATATAGACTAAAATATTATTAAGGATAAATTATTCAATTCCAAATAAAGGTTTAAGAATAGTATACACGTCAAGCTTTTTCTCGTGGGAGGTTTACGTTTACAAGTAGATAAATTTATGTGATTTAAAAAAGTTTAAATAAATCCTTAAAATTTAAATTATTGGTTCAATATAGTCCTCTAGTTAGTTTTTTCTTAACAATGGTTAGAAATATTATTAAAAGTAACAATCAGGTGAAAAATTTTTATCGTGAGAACTGTGAAAACTTTCATTAAATTTTACAGTACCATAATAAAAAATGCAAAATAAATGTTTAGATTAACTTTTTATTATAGTTTTGTAAATAAAATTATGATTTTGCACTATTTTTTTATTTTTTATTATGATTCTGCAAAATTTAGTAAAAGTTTTCACGATTCTTATATTAAAAAAATTGTAGCAGAGAGTTACCCCTATTATTAAATATCTAATTACATAAATATAAATATATATACCTATAAATCATATATTATTAATTTTTAATTTTTTAGTAATGACATTATTATTTATAAATTAATATATTTTATATATAATTGAATTTTATTAAATAATTCTATAAAATAATAGATAAGTTGTTAAATTGTCATACCAATATTAAAATACACACACATATATATAACATATATTTTTTTTTTGTTTACCTATTAATTTATAATTTTTAAACATTTACACATTAGTTTGTATTTTCCTCGACGACCATTTATATTTTTTTAATAACTAACTAAATATGAGTCACATTTTAATATTAAATCATAATACATACATATAAACAGACACACACACACACACATACATACATACATGATGTATAAATTTGTTTTTGATGTTTTATTGTTTTTATTTTAATATTGTATTTATATGATTTGAATTTATTTTTATTTTTACATCAATAATTTTAATTTATTTATAATCTTGTGTATAAATAACTTTATATAATTTTTTACATATTTTATTTGTATTCATATTTAAAGGAGATAAAATTTATGTATTTTATTTAAAGATAAACTTTAATTAGAATATCAACAATTGTTTTGACATATTTTTTCGTGTAACAATATTGTTTTGATATACATGAATATTAATGTGTCACAATATTAAAATTAGAATATTTTGATATATTTTTACAATACTAATGTCACAATATACATGAATATTAATAATTGTATACAAATAATATTTTTAGTATTTTATAATATATTAACATAAATAATAATTTTTTAAATGTTTTAAAACTATACACTAACTATGATTTAAAAAAATTAATTAGAGGGACTATATTGAACCAATAATTTAAACATTAGGGATTTATTTAAACTTTTTTAAATTACATGTGCTTATTCGCTCCTACACCCAAACCACATGATTTTTTTGGCTCCTTAACCCTCTTTTTTATTGATACATGAATCATAAAAGTTAAAAAAAGTACAAATAATTATAAATAAATTTTTTATTCTAGATATAATATATGGATATATATAGGTGTAAGATGTTTGAAAGAGTAGTTACACGTTATATACATATATATATATATATATATATATATATATATATATATATCAGCATGAAATCATTTTTTAGAAATATATATTTTTTAATAAACTTATAAGAACAATATTAATTCTTTAATAATTTTCAGGTAAATAAAAGTAGAATTTAAGACATATGAGATAAACTTTTATTATTAGACTATCTCATTGCTCGATATAGTTTATTTTATAAAGGCTAATATATTAACGCAAAGGCGATTTTCTTTTAAGGTAGGTGAGATGTATCATATATAGGGGGTGTTTGGGGTAACTTTTTTCCAGAATAAGTCAACTTATTTTAAGACAAAGTTAGAGATTCCTAATTTTTTCTGAAAAAAGTTAACTTATTTTTGCAACTTATAGAATCTCAAATATATATACATTAAATACTTGTATAAAAAATATTTATCTAAATATGAAATTTTTACCCGAAAATAAGTCCAAAAGGACTTATTTTAAGGCATGCCAAACAGGCCCATACTCTCACTCATTTTTCTGACTTTTTACGTGTATTTTAATGTATATAAAAAATATAATTTATTTTTAAATATTTGTTCAGGGAAAAAATCGAAAAACAAGTTATTGAACTAATTTTTTCTATACATTAAAATATGCGTAAAAAGTTAAATGATTATTAAAAAAGGACGGAGGGAGTATTGGTTTAAAGAGGATTTAAAAATCGAGTACGTGAAAGGTGACACGAATGTTGAAAATTATAAAGTAGAGATGACCATATTGATATGAGATAAGTTGTTATTACTATATAGAAAAATATATTATCACTATTTTTGTTGATTAAAAAGGATAATTAAAAATTAAATGATTAGAAACGAAGTTAATCTTTTTTTTATTTGACAAAGACCGAGTCGGGATTTGAGAATTCCAACTCTGAAAGATTTAAGTACCAAGATCATTTCTCATAATAGAAGATAATTAAATAGGGGAATTAAATACCCAATTAAGCGACACAAATTTAAAAAAAGTTTATTTAACAATTCAGTGAATAACAATATTATAATAACAAGACATAAAAAATAATTTATATTAAAATCAAACATTATTAATTTTTATTTTTCATAAAAATTACAGAATCTCATAACGATATGACCCACTTGAAATTATTGCTAAAATGTTAAAAATAAAGAGAACAGAAGACAAGAGCCGGGGCAGTTCGGTAATCATGTTTTTAAAAGACACGTAAAAGCAAGCAGGAGGTACTAATATAAAATTAAGTTTTAATGGAGTTTGATAACAGTAGTCACAACTCACAATAGTGTTACATAGAAATTGTTATAACACTAATTTTGAGGTTTGCAGAAATTACAAAGTAAAATATGATGATTTTACTGATGAACTTGATGAAGAACGCATGAGAAAAGTGATAAATTTTGGTAGCTGATCTTGCTATTAATTTTTAGAAGACTAAAAAAAATGTTTGATCTCTTACTGTCAACTGTCGATTCAACTGAAATAAGAGGGTTTCTATTTATAGGGGTTCAAGGTATATGTAGTTCTTGAAGGACAAATTACCTGTATGAACTAGGTATTGGTCCGGTCCATCAAGCCCAAATCATCAGACGTGAAGGGTTTTGGCTCAAGTCTGTGCGAATGTAGAGGGCAGACTTCCCAGATGTCTGTAACTGCCATAACTCAAGCCCATTCGGCTCTGGGGGTTGTCATGGAGTTATAGAGTAGGAGTTCTCGTAGGGAGTTGTGCGCGATTTGGCGTCACGGGAGCATCATGTAAAGGTGACTCTGAGTGGATCACTTGATGAGATGAGAGCCCGTGGGGCTAGCTATCTTCAAATAGATAAATATGTTGAGATATTACCCTGATGGACCTTCTATCGTCTTCAGATTAGCAAATAATATCAAGTGAGGTGAGCCCATGAGGCTAGGAACTTTTCAGCTAGTTATGAGAAATCCGTGCTAAGTACTCCGAGCTAGCGAAGCGATCTGGACAGAGTGTTTCGGATGAACGACCCGGGTTGAGGTCCCTTTTCTGTCAGATTAATGTGACATGAAAGAGAGGTGATTAGAAACGAACCGGGTTAGGGACCGATTCTCCTCTCTCTGCAATCTTGAGATCGAATGAGTTTAAGACTGACGGGATAGCGTTGAGACCTTGCGTTGGACCAATGACCTCATAATATTTTATCATCTTTGACACGTTGCAATCCGGACGTGGATTTTGAGATCATGTGAGTCCAGATGTGAAATTAACCGATTAATTTATGTTATTGGGCGTGCTTTCATCCCATACCCTGGGCATAACAAACAAAGTTTACTTGAACATGTTGAGAATTCAAGTGGCATAAACTTGGTGGTAAAACTATTATTTACGGCCAAGCAAATGTTATTTTCAATGAATTAAAATATTGGAAAGTACGGACAGGTGAAAAACCAAATATTTGTTCACATTCTTCCTGAATTGAGTATAAATTTGGAATTCGAAATTACGCAGGGTAGATATAAAATAATTATTTAAAAACAAAATGTTATTATAAACAAATTATTAATTTTATTGAACAAGTATTTTATAAATACATAATATATAACACTGTATATCTGATATATTTAATAGAGTAAAAATAATAATTTCCCTAATTAAAAATTTAAACGAAAATAGCAATAATGAACTGTATCGAACATGTAATTTTTAAATATTTTAGCCTAAAATCCTACTCCAAAAAAAAGAAAGAAACAATATCCAGAATTAAAGCATAGGGCCCAGAAAGAACAGTGTGACAATGACAGTTGTAATTTTAACTCCGGTGTCACTCTGTAAGTATTACCACTATACATACATAATATAACTTATATAGCAACCGATCCCACCGTCTTTTTTTATTCATCTCTCTCCCTCCTTTCTCTCTCTCTCTCTCTCTCGCTGTCTCTTTACAATCTCCCATCATTTCAATCTTATAAATTATACTTGCAACCCAAAATCTCAATTGAACTGATGATTATTTACTTTCTTCAATGGCTACTTCATATTCACTCCTAATATATATACTAATTCATCTACTATACATACACATCCCCCAATTTTGTATATATACATCCGCCGTTGATGATTTTCCGGCTGATATAAGTTTATTTCACGGCGATTACTCGCCGCCGGCTCCGCCGCCGTCTTTACCGCCGTTACCGCCGCCGTTATCGTGTCAAGACGGATTAAACGGAACAGGCTCGTTAAATACCTCTTGTGAGCTTAATCATGATCTTAATTTCGCTAGTAATATATATATTTATGGTGAGGGGAACTTAATTATACATTCTGGAGTTAAATTGAGTTGCCCTAGGTTGGGATGTGAAGTTACTGTGAATCTTAGCGGTGAATTTAAGTTAGGGTTAGGTTCTGTTATGATTGCGGGGAGTGTTCATGTCGTTGCGGAGAATTTTAGTTTGTTGAATGGTTCGGTGGTTAATGCAACTGCTTTGGCTGGTTCGCCGCCTGATCATACTAGTGGGAGACCTGATAGTGCTCAGGGTGCAGGGGGAGGGTACGGTGGGAGGGGAGCTAGTTGTGTTATGGATAATGACAAGTTGCCGTCGGATGTTTGGGGTGGGGATCCGTATGGGTGGGAATCGTTGGCTAAACCGGGGTGTTATGGGAGTAAAGGTGGAACGACAGTTAAAGATGAGGATTATGGAGGGGAAGGAGGAGGGAGGATTCGGGTTGAAGTGAGGAGTGTGTTTGATTTTCAAGGGAGTTTGTTAGCTGATGGAGGTGATGGTGGTGTTAAGGGTGGAGGAGGGTCTGGTGGTAGCATTTACATCGTGGCACATAATATGTAAATTTTTTTTGCTTATGATTGACTTATTGTGATGCTCTTTAGTTTTTTACTCATTAGTTTATTACTACTGTTGATAATTTAGAAGCAGTTGGTCATGGCTTGTTGGATGAAAATTCATGTTTTTGATAGGGTTTAATAATTCTGCAGATGTCTTTGAGAAAAATATGTGTTTGTATCTCCCAGGTGTTTTCACATTCAAATTGTATTTACCCCTCAGAATTGCTACATTTTTGCTAGAAGTTGTCAGGGTAATTGTTGAAAATGATTTCTCATGGGATTTTATAGGACTTGGTAATACTGTCCATTATTTGAAGTTCTGAACACTGTATTCAAAGAGTTAAGTCGACTTAGTTTGATGTTGGAGTTTAACTATTCTTCTTGGACCAATAAAGTTTGTAGTGGAAACATTTTTAGGTGTTTAAGAAAATGAAATATGGACTGGGGGATGCTCTTCTATACTAAGCTTGGACATCTGAGATTGTCAAATTATAAATTCGCCTTTAGTTCAGATAATCAGATATACAACTTAAGTGTACATATCCCAAATATGAAAGATGGATGATTGGCTAATAGAAAGCAGCATAATGTATGGTCAATATATGCAGATTAAAGCCGCAATTGGTTGTCTGACGGGTTTGTTTGCGGATTTGAAATGAAAACTAGGACAAGGGAGGTATACAATAAATTGAAGTCCAAATTATTAATTACAATTTTCATCTTCTTACGTTCTGTTTGGAATATCAATGAAGATGTTTAGGTCATAGAGTTTTAAGTTGGAGGAGATGCTAGTTAGTAAAGTTTTATGATTTTATCCTTTTAGCCATCATGTGTCTATGATAAATGTTGTACGTGAAAGTTCTACTTATAGTGACATAATCACATATACCTATCCTAAAAACAAGCAATTATTATGCTGGTTTGTAAGTGAGCAGGTATAGGACATTTAGAATTCAAAACAATATTTATTTAGCAGCTATATTAGGAGGATTTGGTTGATAAGTAGTTTCAAAGACAAAAAGGAACCTTAAGTTTTTAGGGGTAGTCAACACTGCCTTCACTCTATGGTTAGGTTCAGTTAGATGACTACGTTAGGTTTGGACTTTTTTTCACTTTTCCAACTAAATTAGTAAATTATAAAAGCAGATTTATAGTTATATAGAGACTTAAAGTTGTGAGCGTCTACACATAACCAGCTTCATCACTTTCAGAATCTATGCAACTGATCAATAATTGAGATCTAATGCATATTGACTAGTGGTTCCTTGTTTGTCTAGCAGTAGCTACTAAATCTGTGTACATTTGAATTCATAGATGTGTTTAATATATCTTTTGGTAATTTCATAAGGTATTGCTTTGGTTTTTTCTCCAGATTTTGAACAGTTTTTTTTTGGTTAAGAGCAGGATCGGTAATGGCAAAGTGAGTGCATCTGGGGGTAATGGATTTGCGGGAGGAAGTGGTGGAAGAGTTTCTGTTGATATTTTCAGTGTTCGTGATAATCCCATATTTCTGTTTCATGGTAAGTCTTAAATCTTAATGTTACTCAAAGTTCATTTTGTGTTGTTAGTACGCATCCCTGATAGTAGTTAGTGTCACAAGTGATGTACTGATGTCAATTTAGTATTTAATAATTAACATTCTGTTGTTCAGGTCCTAAACTTATATGTAAGGTGTATTTCTTTGAAAGGAATTGCTCTTTTCTGCATGAAGCGTTGTGTGTGATTTTCATTCAATTTTAGAATTCCATATGGTTTAAGGCTATGTCTATAATAATTTTTTGCATAACGCATATGGAGGCTTACTGAAGGTGTATAGTAGAAAATATCACTTGCTATTTACATTTAGTCATTTACTTTGTGGTATATGTTGATAGACATTGTAAGGCCCTCTGATGCAGTGACATTATAATTGCTAGTGAACTGGGCACACCCAATACTATACTGCATAAACAATATTATGTTCTTAACCTTGAGAGTGAGTAATAAGATTTACAATATGTCAATATGTCCAATGGACCGCTCCTACCTGCAATTCAAGTAAGATTTTGATTTTCTTTTGGACCTCATTTGTTAAACTAATGAGTTCTGACCCACAAGATAGAGGTTAAACATATAATGACGTACCAATTGCCCAACACTCCTGATGCAGGACAAGAATAAGAAAAAGAAAAAATAGGATATATAACTGTGGATTAACCGCAGAAAACCTACAAATCCTATGGTGATCCAACCACAGAAGAACCACTACCTTAGGATTTCGCAACTGCAGAAGGGATACAAATGATGGATCGCAAGCCAAATACGAGACTCAAATCAATATTGATATCTCAATCACAAAATATTACTTAAGTCTTGTTTGGTATGCGGGGAATACATGACTTATATAGGGACTAGAAAACCTAATAAAATAACCTAATGGACCCAAGGCCTGTAAAAAATTGAGCTTATTATAAGTAACCTACGTAATTAATACTCTACTAGCCCCACATATAAAACATATAAACAAACAATTTTAGTTCTCTCTAAACTAAATACATATAAACTAATTAATAATATATAAAAACTTTCTACTTCCGTTCCTCATGAACTCCTTCAGACAGAAGGTACAAGTTGATATACATATATGTAAGTAAGAATTCTTATGTAGGCTGACGTTCATCTCCAAAGTTGAACCTTTAAAAGATCAGACATATGCAGCATTGCAGCGTTTCTGCATAGGCTGTTTCTAGGACATTTAATTGTTTTAGAGCATTTACACAGTGAGTCGATTATAAATGTTTTTGTAATAGTTTTCCCTGTCATAATCAAACAACTGTTTTGAATTGACAACCATGTCGAGTTGTCAACCCTTTTTGCATGCCGAGTGTCTCTTTTTCCATTCAAGAGCCAGCATGATGTGGATAGTGAAACTAATAATTTGTTGTTTTACATATTTGTAGATATTGATGCATTAATGCATTATAATGTTTCCTCTTACCTTTTAAATTTGATTGCGACAAACATGTCTTATCTTTTTCTAGCATTACCTTGGTATGCGTAGGTCATAAGCTTATTATCAACTATGTTCAGCTGCATCCATAAAGTGTTAATTGTATATTTCTGTGCTATTACTTGGGCATGGAGAAACTTAAGTTTGTGAGTTTTATTTGTGTGTTCTTTTCATTATAAAGCTCTCTACATGTGTTTGTAGGAGGGCATAGTTATGGTTGTTCTGGGAACTCAGGTGCTGCAGGGACATTTTATGATACTCGTCCCCGGAAGCTTACAATCAGCAATCACAATCTGTCAACTGAAACTGATACACTACTTATGGAGTTCCCATATCAGCCACTTCTGACTAATGTTTATATAGAAAATTGTGCCAGAGCTGCAGCACCTCTGCTTTGGAGTCGAATGCAGGTAACTAGAATACTAGATGAATGACACCAGTTTTTTTAGACTCTAATCTGCAAATGATACTGTAGTTGGTGCAGAAAGGCTCTTGTTGGAGATATCGCCATCAACATGTCCTGCATATTATTGATGAGTTGTTACACTCTTTGTTTACCCATATATATAAATATTGATGTTCTTTTTATTTGAAATGGTTTAGGAAGAGTAGTTATCCAAGTAGAGGTTTAGTCATTGCCATGCTATCAACACTCTCAAGTTGGTTTACGTTACTTTGCCTCAGAGTTCAAACGAGGTCCTACATAGTGTGGCACAGAAGTATTTTTGGTCATTCTGTTTATTCACCTCCTTTGATCTTTTTCCCTTCTTAGTTTTCCTGTATCTTTTTTGGCCTTTTTCAATTTCTGGTTTTATCAGGGGACATATTAGCAGATGCTTCATTTGTTACCCGGACTCGGCTGGAAGAGTTCAACATGGATGTATGTCCAAGTGTTGGACTCGGCAGTATTTAGAATATTTTACATTATTTTGGCCTAAAATAAGTGTTCATACCCCTGTAGGAGTGTTCATACCCATGTACGAGTGTCACACAGGTACTCGAGATTAAATAAAGAGTTGGGGGTTACGTAGCTTGCTTAATCTAGTTATATTTAGTGGTTGTTTATATGTCACCTTGGCCAAGTTATTAATGTACTTCTAAATATTTGGCATTATCTAATTTATTGCTGGTGCTCATTTATAGTGTTCTTGTAGTTGTACTGTTTACATTCTAATATAATATATTGTATAGGTTCGAGGACAACTTAGTGTGTCCTGTGGTGCAGTTTTAAGCTTTGGACTTCCACACTATGCACTATCGGAATATGAGTTGATTGCAGAAGAGGTTTTAGTAAGCGATTCAATGATAAAGGCAAGCAAGAGACACTATACCTTGTGTGTAAACATTTTTTAGTGCTTATTTATTTATGTTTTGGATTTGGCATAATAAGATTACTGCTAGTTCATGGTAAACAATACACCATCTATTTTTCACCAATGCGTGCTCATTTAAATATCCGGCCTTCTTTCAGGGGTTTTTGTAACAGATTGCGGACAACGTCCATTGATATACTTGTCCGTTATATTGTATAATGGTACAAAAATTACAAGCAAAATATGGTCGCTTGCGCCACCACCTTGAAAATATAGGGACAGAAACTCTAAATAATATCCCTATTGTAGAAAAAAATCTTAAAACAGGATAATAAATGTAGATTTTTCCTTAAATGTTTGGAAGCATAATATTCTATTTAGTGAACCTTCATCTTATTCCTATGAGCATCTGTCCATTTAGTGACAGTGTTTCTTCATTTCTTTTTGTTTTAGTTTGTAGCTAGACAACTTTGAGTGTTCAATTGCCCTTAAAAGAGTTGTATGACATGCCTACTTTAGACCAAGTGAATTGCAGTTAGTTAGTTGTTTCAAGGGGGTACCTCTCCAGTTAGAATACTCGTTGTCCACATGAGTTAGTTTCCTTATACTAGTATCTAAGGAATTCCTGCTGTGTATTGATAGCCTCATCTTGTCAGAGAAAAATAATGAATTAAGGTGGTCACTCAGTACAAAAGGACCTTTGCTGACCAATTATATTTATTACCTGCACCTAATGAGCTGTAAATATCATTTTTTGTTTGTACATGTTTGTATTCAGCGTTATGGTGTCGGTCTTTGAAATATCAGGATTACGTTTCTGTTGATTAATTATAGGTATATGGGGCCTTGCGAATGTCTGTCAAAGTCTACTTAATGTGGAATTCCCAAATGCTTATAGATGGCGATGGCGATGCTATAGCTGCCACATCCATGCTTGAAGCCAGCAATTTAGTGGTTTTACGGGTAACCTGATCTCTGTTATTAGAGTATCATCCTCATTTTTAATTTCTTGTGGAATATCTAACTGGTGTCTGTGCTTGTTAGGGATCATCTTTGATCCAGTCCAACGCCAATTTAGGACTTCATGGGCAAGGCTCATTAAACTTGTCTGGACCTGGCGACGTTGTTGAAGCTCAACGTTTGGTTTTATCACTATTTTACAATATTAATGTAAGTATCAGTCTTTATTTAAGGTTGCTAGTAAATACATCCATTTGTTTATAACAACGTTCACGTTATTTCCTTGATAATTCCCTTATCTACTATTGACATCCAAGCCTCTTATTCGAATCCTGTGTAATTTTGAAAATGAAATGTGCTATTTCCCAAAATTTCATAAGAGGCCTTTCCTTTTGATAAACATAATAAAGAAGTCCCATACTGATAGAGTGTATAGTTTTTTTTTTGGACCACAGCTTATCAGTTAAAGTTGGCTTTCATCTTATCTATTTTATCCCTCAAGTAGTCTTATTAAACCTCTTAAGCAACTAGTAGATTTTAGTCATATATCTTGTAATATACATGTTTTGTCTTGAAGGTTGGTCCTGGATCTACTTTGAGAGGTCCCTTGAAGAATGGAAGTAATAATAGGTAAGTTTTAAATATATATTATCCAAGACACACCATGTATATGATGACTTTGGCAGTGAGTTGATAACAGTCTTTAAACAGCAGCACGTCTATGCTATATTGTGAGCGCGAGGATTGCCCTATAGAATTGATTCATCCACCCGAAGATTGCAACGTGAACTCTTCACTGCCATTCACTGTTCAGGTGTCATATTTATATAATGATCCCGAAGAATTTACTTCTTGTTTCTTATTTTAGTTTAATCTAGTCAGAGATGTGCAAATTTGAGTGCAAAGGTGTGCTTTCTTACTTTCTTTCTATCATAATTGGATATGCTATTTTTAATTAAATTAATGCAGATATGTAGAGTTGAAGATGTGAACGTTGAAGGATTAATCGAAGGATCTGTTGTTCATTTTCACTGGGTGAGAACCATAAATGTTGAATCGTCTGGAGCAATAAGTGCAACTGGGCTTGGTATCCTCTATCTCCTCTTCTAATATATGATTGTTCAGTAGGAGATTTTGGGAATTTAAAAAGGAGAAATCCTATGTAATTTGTTGGTATTGGGGGCTCCATAGTTTCATACCCTAAACAAATATTATGTTTTCTTCACAATATAATTTTGTAATTCAGGTTGTATAGCTGGTGTGGGTAGTGGAAGATTGTTGAGTAATGGTTTTGGTGGTGGTGGAGGACATGGTGGAAAGGGCGGGGATGGATACTACAACGGAAGTGTTATCCAGGGGGGTATTACTTATGGGAATGCTGATTTTCCCTGTGAACTTGGTAGTGGAAGTGGAAATAACAGTCTTCCTGGTTCAACGGCAGGTGGTGGTATAATTGGTAAGTTTTTTAATTTGATGCTTTCATCTGCCTCACTTTCTGAGTTTTGACCGGGTTCTGGAAAATTAGAAGTATCTGAGTGATGTAGTAATAAAAAATTAATATATTAATATTATGATCTATAGAATGCCAGTCAGGATTACTTATATGAGATCAATGTCTTCAAAATGGTAGAGAGTTTCTCTAGATATGGTCTTTTTTCCTTTCCACTATGGATTTCCTCGACATGGATAAAATGATAATGATGCCTTGTAGACATGCTATGGGGGGGGGGGGGGGGGTTAGTGTTGGACAGTCGTTGCTTTGTCATAATGGACTTTCTTCAGGACTTCTTGTATGAATTTTAATAAAACAATCTATTGCATATTTAAATCTAGCATCTCAGCGCATCATATCTGATGTATTTCAGCCATCTCTGCTGGGTCATGTACTAGAATATTTGATTAGTATATTCCCATTACTTTTGCAGTCACCAAAACTGCTTTGTTGTTTGTGATGTCAGATGTAGAGTTTATCTAGTCTGTAAAGCTAACGAGTATTACCTGGTCTAAATGTTTGGGAATGGTTTATATATCTATAGCCCTATAGGGTGCCATAGCGCTCAAGTGTCCTTAAAAATGAAAAAGCCTCTTGTAACAGGAGGCTAAGAGTTGATCTGTAAAACGAAGAGAGTAGGAGATGCTAAGATTTGAGTCTGAACATGAGATTTCTATATTTCTTTGCATGCACTAAATAATAACACTCTTTTAAAAAATTGATATAGTCATAGTATGCACATCAAATATTAGCTGTGGAATTTTGCTACAAATCTTCATGAATTCGTGCTGATAATTTTTCCTGCTATAGTTCAGCTTCTATGTTTGTTATTTTGACTGAATAAAAAAAATTCTGTCTGTCATAGTGATGGGTTCATTGGAGCACTCACTGTCAAGTTTGTATATTGACGGTTCCCTTAGAGCTGACGGAGAAAGCTATGGAGAACAACTTGTAAACCAACCTGGTATGCAAACTCCTGTCTTGGGAAATGGAGGTGGTGGATCAGGGGGAACTATCCTTTTGTTTCTGAATTCCATAGTCCTGGGTGACTCTTCCACTATTTCAACAAATGGTGGACATGGCAGTGTTGATGGTGGTGGTGGAGGTGGTGGTCGGGTTCACTTTCATTGGGCTGACATCACTGTAGGCGATGAATACCTGCCTGTAGCAAGTGGAGAAGGAACCATAAACGTCAGGTTTGCATCTAGTGAAATATTCAGTGTTTTATTGATATGATCTAGTTTTTTGACACTATAGTGTGGATGGATAACTCACAATCTTTAGTAGAGTTCTCTTAGCCTGTTATTCTGGGTGATGGTTCAGTCAATAAAAGATATATATCTTAGTTGGTTGTCTATTTAGGATTGGAGTCTAACCTTGGATATAATGTTGTAACCTCCACAAGCTTTGATAGGGGGGGTTGAGGGTGATGAGCTGTAGGGAATTAAGAACATCTTGATATTTTGCTTCACTAGTACTCATTTTGTAGATCATATAGAAAGTGTTACTCCCTGTCACTTACAAAGTAACCATAATGACTATTTGATAATCTAATTGACCAATTTCATTTCCTTTTCTATTTTCAAAGAAAAGGTATCTGGCAAGGCTTTCCTTGAGTTGTAGTATTAAAATTTACAATATTGTTTGGATGTTTTAAAAAGTTGTAGATTATAGTGATTTTACCACATAAAATCTGGTATTCTGGTGTCTTGTGGCTTTGTTTTTGAAACTTATGTCTACACAAATTTTAATAGAACTCAAAGTTGTAAATAGAGTCAATATGACTAAAGAAATCTGCACAACAACTTTTAATGGAGCTTGTATATATTTAGCTGTTGCGAGAAGTTACAAGTTCAACGAGGAGGAGTCCATCCAAAACAGAACAAGTGAAAACCAAAAAAACAACCAAACATATATACTACAACATGCGTCTCTAAGTGAAGTATAACAACTGGAGTGCCAAAAAGAGATATAGCACTTAAAATAAGTGCTGTATCTATTATAGAACAAATACTCACCAATAACAAGACATTTTCCAGAGGTGTAAGTTGACTGGAAATGCTGCTCGCCTCTTTTACTTTGCAGTAGTTAATAATACTATAGCCTTTATGCATCTAATCAGTTAATTCATAATGCATTTAAATTTTTAATAGTTGTCATGCCTGATGCATCAGGCGATCCGGCACCTGCTCTTCAGAGTAATCAATCTTAATATAATGTTAAATCAATAGAATTCAAAAGGACATTTCTAGCGTCTAAATTTCTTTCAGCTTAGGATTTGATGGAGTTCTATCTTAGATACAAATCATGTTTCTGCTCGTCTTTTATAAAATATTACATATGGCAGAGGAGGATCGGGTAAAGGTCTAGGATATGGTGGTGAAGATGGGAGTCTCAGTGGGAAATCTTGTCCTAAAGGTCTTTATGGCATTTTCTGTCAGGTAGTTTTGCTTCCTCTCTTATTTCCTGCTAATTTTAATTCAGATGATTTCTATATGTGCATGTTTGCGGCCTTAAAGACTTGAGAGTCAGCTATGTAATGCTTACGCTAATGAATGGAGAAGGTACTATACGTGATGGTCAAGTGTTTACTTGATATTAATGTAGGAGCCTTAAGCATCAGGTGCAAAATGAAAGTAGTGAATAAACTGGGTAGGTGTTGAATATGAGAACTTGAATTATATCTCTGCTCATTATTCAAAATTATAAATCAATGTCTATGCTTTTTTTTTTTGTACTAAGAGCTTTTATTAAACAAGTACAGTATTTTTCAATGTGTAGCTTTTAGTTATCCATACAACACTATTTTCCAAAAACACCATAGCAATTACAGGTTCCCATAAGAGAGAGGGAATGGGACTTGGGAGGCCAGGTTCAAAAGCCTTATCCGTTGGGTATAATTGTTGTAAAAGGAGCCGTACAGTATACAGTGTGGAGGAACGGGGATTGTTAGACGGTGAACACGTTAGTGAAAGGAAAATATAGTTTATGTGAGTTGACTCTCATCTGTGGGTGGTGTACAAATTTTGACGGAACGGATGTTAGTCAGCCATCGAGTTCATAGTGGTTCATATATGGTGCAGGAAAGATATAAAGCAGATTAGACATCTGAATGCTAGAGTGGACAGAGAAAGAAACATGTTAGGCAATTCAACAAATTAGACAGCATGGAGGGAGGAAATTAATGATAAAAGAGAAATAAGGCAGACAGTAGAATGGCAAGTAATGCGGTTATAGCTGAATGATTAGACTATTAAAGTTCATTTGTTTTGGAACCATTATGAACTGAATGCGCATAATTTTCTAGATGAGTCGGGAGAATTCTATGAAGTGTAGGCGTAAATGGTCCTGAATGTATCAGGAGAAAGTATGTGGGAAACAGCAAATACTAAAAAAGTTGTCATCCACTTGGCTTACTGTAGAAGTAACTATTTTCATTCAGCATCATCAAATAGCACCTGTACCTAATTTAGCAACAACAAAAAAACTAGCACCTTACCTATTGCAACTTATGTGTATGTGTGTAACATATTTAATTAAATAAGAATTGTCTTTAGATCGTGAAACGAGTTAAGTACCAGCTTCTCAACTAGCCCATACATATTTGAGGTATTTACTATAATTTTGTCATTTACGTGTTTCTGTAGTGAATTGATTGACAATATATTCTAAATGATAACAAAAATGCAAATCGTATTGATACATAAAAGCACTATCGTACCTTCTCCGGAGTTGGTGATTTGGTCAGTAAGAAATTCAAGCAGTTATGCCGTCTTTTGTTGTACTACCTTCTGTAATACTTAATTTCACTTGTTTAATAGCACATGACAAGGTATTCAGGCTTTTCAAATATTCTCTCTGTAATGCCAAGTTTACGTACAAATAGTCTTGCTTAATTTTAGAGCATCTTTGCAGGAATGTCCAAGAGGCACGTTTAAGAATGTCACTGGATCTGACAAGTCCCATTGTCTTGAGTGCCCATCTAATGAGCTCCCTCACCGTGCTAAATATATTGCTGTTCGAGGTATATTGATTCATATGCTAGTTTCCCATCGTCTGACGTATTTCTTTGGCCTTGCAGAAAATTAGTTGAATATTACACTGATAATAAATAAATAAGTATGGTTACTTCACAATTTGACTATTTTGAGATAATTGTGAACTTTTTCAAAATTTTGATGTTAGATACGAAGAAATTACTATTACTTTGACACTTCAGTTTTGTCTTTGTTCATTACAGGCGGTGTTGCAGATACTCCGTGCCCTTACAAGTGTATTTCTGAGAGATATCGCATGCCTCACTGTTATACAGCTCTTGAAGAGTTGATGTATACTTTCGGTGGACCATGGTTGTTTGGCTTCATTCTTTTAAGCCTCCTCATCCTCTTAGGGATTGTGCTTAGCGTTGCTCGAATGAAATTTGTTAGCGGGGATGAACTGCCGGGCTTAGTGCATGCTAGACGTGGTTTGCAGATAGATCATTCATTCCCTTTCTTGGAATCATTAAATGAGGTCTTCACTTGGATTTCCTATGTTCTTTATCTCTCTATCTCTCCATCTCTCCATCCCTTGATCAATTTATATTTTTATTTAAAGAATACTAAAAAATGTATCATTCTAGTCATTATTATAGTTTTTAACTCGTAGGTTCTAGAAAAAAATAGAGCCGAGGAGTCCCGAAGTCATGTTCATAGAATGTTTTTCATGGGATCTAACAGTTTCAGTGAACCTTGGCATCTCCCATATTCTCCTCCAGAGCAAGTAGCACAAATTGTGTAAGCCATCTCTCTCCCTCTGTTTCATGCTATAGTTTAATAGAAGTAAAATAAAGTCACTATAGCTTACCTTACGTTGAATTTTTTGTTTACTTGGCAGTTATGAAGATGCATTCAACAGATTTGTGGATGAGATAAATAGCTTAGCTGCTTATCAGTGGTGGGAAGGATCGTTATACAGCATCATCTCAATTTTTGCATATCCACTTGCCTGGTCATGGCTTCAGTGGCGCCGGAAAAAGAAAATTCATACACTACGAGAATATGTTCGATCAGAATATGACCATTCGTGTTTGCGCTCATGCAGGTCTCGTGCTCTCTACGAAGGGCTCAAGGTTATTTTCTCTATTAAATACCTTTCAAATAAATGTCTTTGAAGAGCTCTCATAAATGACATTTTTAGCGGAATAGTCATGTATTGTTGTGGTCCTTGTGGAACTATACATTTTCTAGTACTTGTTTTTTTATGCTGCATATGGTGTACATGCTACCTGATGTAATTTATACATAATTCAGCTGGGTTACTATTAATTTGATGAAGTTCTGAATCCTAATAAGGTTGAAAGTAACCAATAATGCAGCCATGGTTGGAATCGAGTCAATCTAAGAATCAAAGTTTCGAAGAAAACATAAGAATAACATTATGAAGAATAATCTTCTTTAGTTGAGCCACATTTTGAGAAGGGGAGTAGAAGGCTGCAGTATGGACTTGTCGCCAAAAAAAAAAAAATTCGTCAATGCTCACATTTCACCTTGTTTAATTTCAGGGTACTTTCTTTGACTGAAATCATAGCTTTTAATGAATTAAAACCCCATTACTCAATTTCGGATGTCCTTTATGTTGTAGTAGGAAAAACTCTGAGCTTCAGGTACTAATCTCACTAAGACATAGCCTATATTTCTGTCCCTGGTGATTGTGTGATAATATGCGTATCTCCATGTAATTCTGCAGCACTCCCGCAGTTTAGCAATTTTGATGTCTCTTTTTGCTGGTCTGGATTAGGGTTGGTTGTCTCCACACAATGTTTATGTTGTCATTTTCCTGAGATTTGTGGTTACAAGTGACAGGATCTTGTGGCATTTCTAGTCCTCTGAAATTCCACAGGCTGTGTAGACGTAGTAAAATGGCAGAGACTTTTAGCGGCTATATTATGTCCAATTGTCTACGTACTCTAATGAGTTTCTGGTTATTTAATGTTTTGGGACTTCAAAAAATTACCTTTCCATTACATTGCCTTTTTAATATATATTTATACCCAGATTTGTGCAGCTAGAGACTATGCGTTATTCTAGTTTTTTTTTATAAATTTTGTTCTGATTAATTTATTTGTCTTTTAATACATCTTTGCATCAAATTTCTGACATTCTCTGTATAAAGTTTTTTTATTTACCTATACATTGATTTATTCTTTCACTGTTGATGATGTTTTCAGTTTTATTGCAGGTTGCAACAACTAGTGATCTAATGCTTGCATATGTAGATTTTTTCCTTGGTGGAGATGAGAAGAGAGATGATCTTCCTCCTCGCCTTCATCAAAGATTTCCCTTGTCTTTAGTTTTTGGAGGAGATGGAAGTTACATGACTCCTTTTACTCTTCACAGCGACAATATTTTGACAAGCCTCATTAGTCAGGTCTGTTGTCTTTTTTGTAGATTTAAATATTGGCCACTGAACAATTTACCACCGCAGTTCCTGTGTTTTTCAGTGATAAGGTTTCATATGAAATTATTTCTTATTGTTCCTAATATGACCATATTGCAGTCGATACCATCCACCATTTGGTATAGATTAGTGGCTGGACTTAATGCACAATTACGTTTAGTTCGACTTGGACATTTGAACAAAACTTTTCGGCCAGTCATCAGCTGGCTTGAGACATATGCGAATCCAACTTTGAGTCCTCATGGTGTAAGAGTTGATCTGTCTTGCTTTCAGCCAACAACTTCTGGGTATTGCCAATTTGGACTAGTCATGAGTGCTTCTGAAAATGAAACTGCACCTTCTGTTGGAAGACATGATGCATCTTTTTCTCCTGAGAGGCAGTCGCGGTAATATTTTTATTATCTGTGATTTTTGTCTATATGTGAATATAAGCTTTAACGCTTCTCACTCGTTTTTCCTTGTATGTTCTTTTTAAGCAGTTTCCTCAATTCTCATCCTGAGAATTCAACAAATCAATTAAGAGTCAGCAAACCTCTTTTGGTGCATAAAAAGATGACTGGAGGCACTATACAGGCAAAGAACTTAGAAATGGTCAAGGAGAAGAAAACAACGGGTTACCCTTTCTCGTTTGTACTTTATAATACTAAACCAGTTGCTCATCAGGTATTTTTAATTTTCATATTAATTAAATTTTGGTGTAATTAATTCATAACATATATTTGAAACTTACATGGCTCATTTCTATAAACTTCATCTGGATTTGGTGCAGGATCTCGTCGGTTTGGTCATCTCTGTGATGCTTTTAGCAGATTTTAGCCTAGTCTTGCTACTGTTGTTGCAGCTCTATTCGAGTTCCCTGTTGCATTTCTTTTTGGTTTTGTCTATTCTTCCGCTTGGCATAATACTTCCCTTCCCAGCTGGCCTAAATGCTTTATTTAGTTATGGACCTAAGCGTTCTTCAGGTCCCGCGCGTGTATATGCTCTGTGGAATATCACGTCTTTGATAAATGTGGTAAGTTGCAAAGGCGATTACCACCTCACATGTTGGAATAGGAACTTGGTATTTCCTTACAGTCTAGTCAAGTAAATGTGACCAGTAATACAAACTTGAATTTCCACTATAAATTTTGACTTCCAAGCATTATATATTCACAGCTAAAACTTAATAATGCAAATCTAATGTCGTTCAGTCTCTTTCACTCGTTAATTGCTTAGAACCATGTTTATGTCAAATAATACCTGATACTCTTATTTTTTATAATTATCATGTTGATTACATCCTTAAATGGTATTCTCGTCTGCTTGTAACAGGTTGTTGCCTTCATATGTGGGATCTTCCATTGCAATACACAGTTCTTACCCACTAACATACTTTCAAGCATTCAGTCCTTTAGTTTGAGCATGTAAGAGTACTTCTCTGACCTGCAACGGATATAGCCATCAAATCTGATTTAAATGAGATTGTTGCTCAATTGTTACCATGATAGTCCATTAGTACTCTAACTAAATAATGATCACATGCTAAGTTGTTAAATTATTGGTGACTGCAGGGACGATAACAGTTGGTGGTGGCTTCCTTGTGTATTGGTACTCTGTAAATTTATTCAAGCAAGGGTCATCGATTATCATGTGGCTAATCTTGAAATTCAAGATCGGACATTGTACAGTACCAATCCCCATGATTTCTGGCAGACCTGAAAGGATAATCTTTTTGAGTTTTTTTTTTTTGCATGCCTCTTTTGGCTTTTTTGTAGAAAATCAGGTATTCTAGAGTTCAGTGAGTGGTGAATATAAGGAGAGAAATTAGGTATACTGTAGTTAAATTGTGAACTAAGTTTTCCAACAAAAGTTATAGTCACAGTCCAATCTTTGTACATCGTTTAATGTTTTCTCTGTACATATGAGTTGTCTTAAACTCCACCTCCACTGTCAGATACAGGGAGTAGAGGCACTATTGATCTCTTGCACTAATCTTACATGTACAAATTAAACTTGGGTAGAAGATGGAGTAAAGAAGAGGCTGTCCAATTTTATGAAGTGGCTTTCTTGTTTGTGTAATCCAGAACTGTTTTTCTGGTTTGCTTTTGTAATAAACGTTGTATTTAGTTGCAATGTGCAGTGTACAGAGCCAAGCTTTAACAATGTAATGGTATTTTATTTCAGAGTAGAACAATGAAACCTGAGAAGAAGCTAATTTGATTTTCAATTTTCAATTATATAATTTGATTGATTTTTCTAATTTGACTCGGATAAAAATTATTACCAACCTTTTTACTTCCTGTGTTGTGATTTTTGACACACATTTTTATGTGTTTTGACCGTATTAATAAAATTATTTTACCAAAATAATAGTAATAATTAAATGAAAATACTTTAAAGTTAAATTGTTTTTATAAAAATATTCCAGAAATTAGAAATCATCTATGTAGTCCACAAAATATTGTACAGGAAAAGATGCTGACACGATTGTAGATACACAGAAGCAAGAATGTTTTGACTAGTTAAAGAGGCTAAGCAAACCGAAATTTAACCAATCAGGTTTCCTACTTGTGAATTGTGATGCATGTTTGGCTGGACATGGTCGTTAATATAATTCTTGTTCAACTGGACCCTTTGTTTGGCTGCCTCTGTTCTAGTGATGCATCATTCACAAGCATAACAACAACTTGTGACATTGTTGGCCTCACAGAAATTGGTGACTGAGTGCACTTCAAACCTATCTCTATCATCTTCTTTGCATTTTCCACATTATACTCACTTTCATCTAATGTTTCATCAATCAGCTTCGCGTGTGTGCCGTTACCATAACACTTCCATGCCTGTTTTTCATTACGATAACAGATATAAAAGTTAGTTTAGTTTTGATAATTAATGTAAAATCTCATGGTATAGTTAAAGGAAACACTTACATATTCAAGAAGAGATTCATTTAGAAGCTCATTCTTCATGTGAGTGCAGCTTTGGCCACTTAGAATTTCAAGGACCACAATTCCAAAACCGTAGGTATCCACTTTCTCAGACAAGTGCCCATGGATTGCATACTCTGGTGCTGTGTAACCCCTTCAGTATTTGACAAGGAAAAAAACCTTTAGTTCTATTTTTTCTTGGTTAATGTATAATTATTGGTGACACGTTACAAAGTAGAGAAGAGATGATTTTTTATAAACACAATGACTTACAAAGTCCCTGCAAATCTAGTGGTAAGATGAGTTTGATTTGTAGGTAAAAGTCTTGCCAGCCCAAAATCAGCAATCTTGGGTTGAAAATCATCATCGAGTAAAACATTGCTAGATTTCACATCTCGATGTATGATACATACATGAAATTGTTCATGTAGATAGGCAAGACCCCTAGCTATACCAAGGATTATGTCCATACGTTGTTTCCAGCTGAGAGTGCCGCGTCTAGTACCTGCCAATTAATATGAATGTTAAATTAAACATGAAGCTTTAGAGTTGGAAGTTTAAGGCTAACTCACCATATATATATGTATCAAGGCTTCCGTGTTCCATGTATTCATAGACGAGAAGTTGAACTGGTCCTTTGCCACTGCATCCTAGCAGGCGGATGATATTTCGGTGATGAACATTACTTATAAGCCTGACTTCACTCTCAAAATCTGTCTTTTCTTTGCTTGTCGTTACAGCAAGTTTCTTTACTGCAACTATGTTTCCATTCTCTATAATGCCCTGTTTATGACAGTATTAATTTAGTCCATGAACGTAAACTATCTGTATTCCAGTGAATAAGGAGAGAACTGTAAAAATGAGATCACCTTGTATATATCTCCGAAGCCACCTTCTCCTACTTTGTATTCTTCACTAAAATTCTTGGTAGCTGACTTCAAATCATTGTAACTGTACATAGATGGTCCCTGCAACTTGGTCACCCCTAGTATATCACCTAGAACCCAAAAGACAACCATAAAAAAAATAGTACATAAAAGATGAACACATGTATGTTATGAAAGGGAACTCAGCATATTTGAATGCAAGCATCCATGCTAGTTGAGGTTTAATTACCTCTTTTAGCTGCCTTGTGCTTTTGTGACAATCGATACCATAGAAGTAAGGCAAGTATGAGCAAGAAAAGGCTTATAATCCCAACTCCACCTGCAACGATGGCTGTCTTCTTGCTTGAGCTACCTGAAAACTTGGAAATTTACTCTTTGGTCTTTCAATATATAAATATGACCTGGGCTGGTCAAGTAAAAATACAAAAATGGTGATGCAAAGAATGGACGCCACAACTTGTCTGAAGGAATGCACACTACATTCATATTTAATAATCCAGGATTAATATATATGTAATGTAAGTTGTAGGAGGTCTGACCTTCTTGTACGTACGGCATGATATTTGTTATATCATTATCAGCAAAGAACGAGGTCACGGAGTATCTCAGGAAACAACCGGCAGCTACAGAACTTCCTGCTGGTTGAGGAAGGCAATTTTGTATATTATTATATGCACTCTTCAAGCAACTACTGCAATTAGCCTGGCTTACAGTGGCAATACATTGTGCCAAAGCGTACACTGTTACTGATGCTTTTTCTGACGGACCACCATCAAACACTTGCCTTTTTGCCACTGCAAAGTAGCTCTTTATCTTTGGCGTGGCAGCTGCAAGATCCTTGAACAATTGCACCCCAACTAAATTAAAAGCAGATGCTGCGGATACACTCTGGTTTACGCTACATACCTCAGACGATGATCCTAACTCTATCTCTGTATAGAAATTCCGCAACTCGTACCTTGATTAAACATTAAAAACATGCACTTGAGTAGAAATTCATTGACGAAAATAGTCAAATGTAAGAGTTGAACTCATTGTTCTATTGACCTGTAAAACAATAACATTAACTTGCGAGTCTATTTATGTTGAACTAAGCCAACAAATTACTTGACATTATTAAGTAGCTAGCTAAATTATTAGTATACCTGAGGAAGCAACCATCATATATGACACGAGCGCCATTGGCCAAATTGCAGAACTTGCGAATGTCAAGTGCAGCTATATCAAAGCAAGCGACGCAGTCTGCAGTGGAAAGATAGTTTCTGCACTGAGTCATACTGTAGACAGGATTTGTGGTCCTGGCCTGCTGTGCAGTGGCGAAGTATTTTTTATCTACAGATAACTGTCGTCTGAGGTCGGCCAGAGTAGCATTCACATTGCCAAAGAATTCCAATGGGTTCCAAGTATCATACTGGCTGCACTGCTGGGTTACTAGATTAGCTTGAGCCTCTGATCTAACCGATTCTATCACCAATGCCACTGCCAGTACCACCACCTTGATCGTTTTCCACCAGTACTGCTTCATCACACTAAATTTTAAACATAATTAAATCACCGCCAGTATACATATCAAACTCTAGATAGCTACATATTTTTTTAGCTTACAAACTCTACCAATCATTATTAGTAACCATAGTTAGTAGTACAAATTATATTGGAGGCTAAATTAGTATGCATTTGACCGTACAAACTACTCGTGAGGATTGATAGAACTTAATTATCTGTTTAAGAAGCTAGCTAGTAATTAATATAGTCACATACATATAATTACATTATGTTTGTTTATTAGTATAGCAACTATTAATTACATACCTGTTTGAGGATATAATGGACTTGGTTGCAATATATATCGAGTAGGAACCATCATTGATATATATAGACATATTGCAGAGATTTAAAATATGATTAAATGTGGTTACTATTAAATGCAAATATAAAATGACCATTTGCGTCTTTGAATGACCAAAGACTCGTTTGTCTCATTGCAACAAGTCAATAAGTCAACTCTTTCGTTTCGTATGAAACTGTCGAAAAATTTAAAAAATACTCGTTCGTATGAATGCAAAAATTAAAGTTAGTTTGTTAGAATACTCTTTCGTTCGTATGAATACTCGCTCGTTCGTTTGACTCATCTCATTGGTTTAATACTCCCTCCGTCTCATTCATTTGTTTATATTTTGGAGAGAGTGTTCGGTACGCATTTTAAGGTGCATATAAAATATAGTTCCATAATATATTTAAAAAAAATCCTGAATAAAAATTTTAAACATTAAGTTTTTATTCAGAAAAAAATTAAAAAATAAGTTATGAAATTATATTTTATATGCACTTTAAAATATGTGTCAGACACCCTCTGTCAAATATAAACAAATAGGTGGAACTGAGGGAATAGTATTTAGTCTGAGCTCGTTTCGCAAGATAATGCTTTTAAAATCTGTCAAGAAATAATTTTTAGTAGCGTCACACTTAATTTTTTCAATTCTTTAAAATATTCAAAGTTTGTACTCCCTCCGTTCCTAAAAACAATTCCTAATTTGACTTTTGACACTGTTCATCGTAATTGATTGCCTACTAATTCTTTAAAATATTCAAAGTTTGTATCTTTTACTATGACCAGACTTCCTTTGCTGCTGCGACAAAATAATGGGTAAGGGGACTCCAACCCTAAGTCTTAAACTTTGGACTGCATAAAAAAAAAGACTTTAACTTAGGAGACCATATATATTGGTCGAATTCATATATATTATAATAATTTAATTAAGTTGATGATCGGTACATGAATTAATTAGGGGTGTGTATTCGGTTCGGTTAAATGAAAATCGAACCGATTAACTGAAATAATTTCGGTTCAGTTAATCATATTTTAAATTTTGGTTCATTTTTCGATAAGTTTTTTTTTAAAATTCGGTTATTCGGTAATTCGGTTTTTAACCGCGGTTAACCGAATAACCGAAATAAATAACCGATTTTAAAAAAATATAAAAATAATAATAATTAATAATAGGTTATTACTTTACTACATGCACTTCATCTGTATAACTATATATGATATTTAGTCCGAGATCAGTCATCATTCACCATAACAGATGTGAAGTATAAATTATAATTTCTCATAAATTTCACAGCAAAGCATGCTAGTTGAGATGAAGTCGAGCTGGTTTTTGAAACATTTGAAAAACTTGAGTCTAGGCTGGGATTTCCAAATGCTTGAATATTTTATTTATATTTATGTACTTTATAAACTAAAAACTGGTAATATCAAATTATCAGTGGTTCTTTGTTTTCCTGGATTTTTACATTTGCTAGAGTAGTTTTATTTTGAAGTATGGATATAGGATGTGTAATTTTAATATTTTAAATAATTTTTATTAAATTTTGGTTTTTAATTTCAATTTTCGATAATAATTGAAATTATAAATTCGGTTCAGTTTTAAAACTGAATTAATTTCGGTTCGATTTTCGATAGTGATTTTTTACATATTTCAATTTCGGTTAACTTAAAAAAATTCGGTTTCGATTTTGGTTAACGGAATGCATGCCCTAGAATTAATTAATCCAACCTAGCAATTTTCCAAAAGTCAATTCAGAGTGACCAACAAGTCTAATAACATCTCCGATGGGTATTTGGTAAAACAGTGCTATAACGAATCTGCAAGGACTTGTAAGGTAAAGATTTATGCTCTAGTGGTATTAGTTATACTCATTAACTATATTCAAAAATATTATTTTATAATTATTTTGAAATATATATATATATATATATATATAAATTTTATAAATTAAAATAAGTATAACTAATTTTTATCCAATACAAATAAAAATAATATATATTTAATAAAAAGATTTTTAATAAAATGATTATAATATTTCTATATGTATATAAATATTTTAAAGTAGATATGTTAAAATAAAAATAAATAATTATTACAATTTAAAATATAATAACATATTTAAAAATGACAAAAATAATAACAAACTTTACTTTTAACATAATTTATTATATTAGAATATAAAATCAAAAATATTAAAATATAAAAAAGAATTATAATATATACATACATATATGTGTGTGTGTATATATATATAACATATATACATATATACACATATATATTATAAGTAAAAAGTTGAAACAAATATATAAAAAAAAGTAAACAAAGCTAGGTGGGGTAAATAGTGAGCGAGAGGAGGGAGATTACGTCTGATGTGATTTCAATGTACGTCCCCAAAATCAAAATCAAGCATCTTACATTAAAGCTAATAAGCAATTCTCTTGGAGTGCTCTATTTTCTTAATTGAATAATATATTATAACGTAGATATTTTTAATATATTATCTATATTTCTTATAAAGGTTATTTTTTGTTTAGTAAAAATTAAAGATTGTTCTTTCTAATTTACAAATTCGATTCTTAAAAAAATTGTGCTTCTTGTATGAAAATATTTTACCAATATTCAAAGTAATTTGATAGTCAAATATAACTAGATTTGTATCATTTGCGTAAAAATGCCAAATCAACCTTCATGCATTGGTTGCAGCGTTGAGTACTGTTGGTACTTCATAGCATTGTCATATAATTACACATGATTCATGTGTAGGCGGACTACTCTTTAATTTGTACGTATATGAAAGTATAATACGTAGAAAAGAGGCTCCTTAATTAATTTAATATGAGAACCATTGATGGCCATTTTTTGTTAAGGTTTGTAATACAAGTATGATAGTTGGCCATCGAATTTAGAGGTCAAGTGGTGCGCAGTGAAGCCATAGCAACGATTCTGGTGAGCAGCAATGCAAATCTCAGTTGCCCTTTTTAACATTTCGTCTTCTCGATAATATGGTTGTTCCATCAGTTCCTCTACTTTCATCCACTAATTAAAAGCCAGATAGCAGAAGTTAGTACGTACATTGCTTGATATAAAGGCATGACATTGGCAGATTGTATGTTACATCTGTTTTAGTTTACTTTGCAGTTTCTGGTTAATTTAACATGAAATGAAGAATTAATCACCTTAGCATCTTCAATCTCTTTTTCATCAATTGTGATCTTGGTGGACAATGGCTTAAGCATACATACAAACATCAAATCTGATTTCTCAAAAGCTACTAGTTGAGCATGCCTGCTCATTGCAAACATTAAGTTAGAATGTGTGAAAAAACATTATATTCTTTTAACCTCAATCAGGAAGGAGAAAGCATAAAAGTTTGACCTGAAGGCAACCATTTCCAAGAATATTGTGTCAATCTGCAGATGGAAAAAAGCGGTGATCAGCTTAAAGGTACGTATCAAGGCAAAAGTGATAAAGGAAACTGCAAGTATGATTACACCGGTTTCTTCTTTCACTTCTCTTATGGCTCCATCGAATATTTCTTCAGACTGCATGGTCAATAAGAGAAGGCAGTGCAGTGCTGTTCAATATTTCAGTTCTACAATTTGAACATATAAATGATAATTAATCTTGAATTATTAACAAAAGAACATTTAAAGCTGAGAACAAACACCTTGTTGATATAACCAGTGGGTAATTTCCATACTCCAGAACAAGTACAAGGACATTTCTCTTTCACTACAAGTATCTACATGCATAAAAAATTGTGATGAGAGAATCTAGTTTTTTAGTCACAAGTTAATAACTGTGAAATGCAGAAAACAGATATCTTGCTTGTATTTTATCCTTGAACTATATATAATATCATGCGTACCTCTTGTTTCTCGTTGATTACAAATCCTGCAATGCCTATTTGATGCCAAGGGCTAGCAGGAAGCGGGCATGGCCCCGTAGGAATCCAGTATGTTAGCATAACATAACCAGGCTCAGCATGATGGTAGTGGAATCCTTTCTACAAATTCAACAGTAGGCTGATTCGTGCCTTAGTTTCTCTATTCTTCTTTTTTAATGTTCTTTTAGTTTTATGACGTGCAATCATTTGAGACTGTGACAAAGTGAAAGAAGCTGTTATAACTTATATATGTCCTTAAGTTAGAGATCTCTGTGTCAAAAACTTATCCAGTAAATGCATTTACATGATGATGAGAGATATTATTTTATACCTGAATAGCTATAGGTACAAGATCAACTTGTTCATGTAATATTTTCATCCATACGCCCTTCTTACCCTGTATTAGACAGCAGTAAATAGAATTAACAAATTTACCAGCTTACGGAAAAATTATCAAACATTTAAAAATTCAAGATGTTGTTTCCTAATTATAATGTTTTCGGCCTCGCCTACACATGAATTGGAAGCATTTTCAAGTATCATGTGCTGCACATATATATCAGACCTTTAGCTTCCAGTTAGAAAGAGAAGCCTTTAGTGCGGATGCAAAAGCGTTTGCACTGGATGGTAAGCTCGCTGGATCGATTATGATCCCATTGTATTCATCATCCCATCCATCGAGATGTTCAACAGCGAAGCTTGGTGAGTTGATATTTGGAGATAAAACTTGAACACCTTTTTTATGACCTTGAGATGGACTTGGAAAGTTGCTGAGCTTAGGATTCGGTAACTTGGAGGGAAATGGCTGCACTGAAATCTCTGGAACAAATGACAATACATCAATTCTTCTACTTGTTCATTTTTTTTATTTAACAAATAGGGATTTTAATAAGTTTAACTTGTTGGCATAATTAGTCAGTTAAAAATTAAACACAAAGTAATCGTGCAACATGTTGTGGTGTACAGTAGTTTTTTTCTCTATTTTCTTCTTTCCGAGCCAGAAATGTAAGAAGGGTGAAGGAACAGTTAACATGATGATTTTAAGTGGGAAAAGTAACTACTGACTGCTTGATAAGCCGCGGTAACTGCCCTCCATAGACCATGAAATGTAAGGACTTTGAACAAAATGCTGATAGTAATTGCTTGAACAGTGCGAGACATCCATCTTTGCAGCCATGATCACTGTTTCCTTAACCAACTATGAGAAAGCAAATTACATTTAAAATAAATATTATGAGAAAGAAAAGGTCTGATAACTCGGTTTATATAGCAAGGGAAGGATTGAAATTTGAACATTATCGTCATAAGTCAGAAGAAGAATAAGGGAATATTGATGGAATAAGGTTCTGCAAGACAAGTTGAAGTTGTTCTCTATATCTCAAGTAACATTACAGAAACATACAGATCTTCTCGGATAATTAGACTGCTGCGACAAAGTAGGGGGGAATTTAACCTTTGATTAAAACCTCCGTCAGAAGCTATGGTGTTATGTACTGAAATGATTTGGGAAGAAGAGTAGAACAAATAGATTACAGTTTTACTCAAACATCCAAATTTTTTATATTAAATTTTAGGAGCACCCTATGATATCAGTAAGTACAAGGATCTCCTCAGTTGTGCTCCTATTCCATATTCCAACAGGAGGAATGTGCATTCCATTTGTTTCAGGACAATTTGTCGCAAGTGCTTAATATTCTCTACTAGAATCTGAAAATTAATACATTTTGTGATCAACATTTATACTTATAGCATGAATGAAATGTTCACTAGGCAAACAACCATGCATTAGAGTAACAAAAGGTTCATGCACGTTTTATTCTCTTTGTATTAATTTGAATCATTTTCATTCTATCCTGCAACAATTCTCCCCTTTCCTTCAACTTGTCCAATTACTATTCCTAGGGCTGAAAACGAATTCAAGTAATCCGAATTCTGGATTCGACTCGTTAAAAATATTTTTTATTCAACTCGATTTCACCCCTTACAGGTGGATTTGGATTAAGCCATGCACGATTTTTGTTGATGGGGGGACTTACAGAGAAAAGGCCCTGTATGTCACAATTTGGGGAGAAAATGCCCTAAATGGCACAACCCGTAATAATGGCCCTAAATAGCACTCCAAAACGCTACATAGTGTGGAGTGCTGAAAAAAGGGTGAAAACGCTATTTCGTGTAGCATTTTGCACTTTATTTTATTATTTTTTTAATTTTTTCAGGGAAAAACGCTATTTTATCTTGGGTTCTGGGCTCAAAACGCAATTTAAAGTAGCGTTTTGGGCAGAATTTTTTTCTCTTCAAAACGCTACACGATGTAGCGTTTTGGAGTGCTATTTAGGGCCATTTTTTCAGGATATGCCATTTAGGACATTTTCTACCCAAATTATGACATATAGGGCCAACACCCGGACTTATAAGACAAAGTTAATTACAAGCATGTCATTTGATATAAGTTTCAAAGCTATAATTCCTTTGGAGAAATTTCTTACCTGTAGATTAAAATTTTGTTCTGAATAGAATGTATATATTTACAAAATTATGATATAATTGAAAATCAAAAAGTTCAAAGTTTTACTATTAAAAAAAATAATCCACAAAAAACAAGTAAAAATTTCCTTTTTAAAAAATGAGAAGAAATTACATTTTTATTTCTGTTTTCTTCATAAAACTCGAGTTTAAGAAGAAAAACAAGTTAACTGTGGCCATTATATGAGGAGCCCATATAATTTTTGAGTTGTGCTAGGCCCAATTGTTGTGCAGTCCAGCATGACAATTGATATTATTATGTACTCTAAATATTATTAGTATATATTGCGAACGACAGATCGAATTGTTTTAATATTTTTTATATATAATTTAAATATATTTTTATTTTTATAATAATAATAATAATTTAAATTTTATTTAATATTACACGTATATATTTTATATAATTTTTCATATACTTTTTTTTGTCGGTACAAATTTTCACGTTAAATGAGTTGTATCAGAATATAATCCCGTAAAAAATGGAGTTCTTTCAAGAAAATTTATTATCTAATCAAAAAACATGCAGAGATGTCTGCGGAAATTTAGACAATACATCTCTGGAAATTTAGATAATAAAATTCTAAGATCCGAAAAAAGAACAACCGTTACAAAAAAAGAATAAAGATAATTAGAACCCATCTAAATAGAAAAAGAAATATATTATTTTAGAAAAAATATAGTGTAATTATTATTACAAATAAAATAAAATAAAATCTACCCAAAGGGAATCCCTTTGGTTAGATACTTCATATAAAATAATAAAAACATGACTAAAGTTAATTAGAAAGAGCAGTTTTTGCTAACTTGAAATAAAACTAATAAATAGATTAAAAATCAAAACTTCATCTATGAAAATTACTGGCCAATAAATGGCACACAATACTTCTAAAAGCACAAAAAATACCCATCAATTATGCCTCCAATGAATCATAATAATAATTTATGGCAATTCTACTCAAGAAAATTGAATATTTTTCTAATACTCAACTAAAGAAGTCATTAATATTAAAAAAATATATTTTGTCAAAAAAAAAAATATATATTAACAGCGTTGAAAATTCAAACAAACAAAACTCTAAAAATGGTATATACCAACCATCAAGCAAGTCAAAAAAATCTAATATAGTAAAACACAAGCCATAACTCAAGCCCCATGCATTAGTCTTTTAATGCATTGCTATAATCAATCTATTAATAATTATTAAAAATAACTAAAAACGTTACAAACTATTCTATTCCTGATATGAAATCTTTCATTAATAAATGTTCACACAAATAAAAGGAAAGTGATTAAAACATGCAACAGGTTACCAATTAATTTTTTTTCATATATTGTAAATCTTAATTACATGCTAAAATTTTAAATTAAAACATTAAACATTCAAGTTGGCCTTTAACAACTATTCATATGTGGTGCGAATTAATATTAGGAATGAACTAATATGATAAGTTAGTGTACGTACGCAAATAAACCTGAGCTACTGGAAACTAGAAACAAATAAGAACCATCTTGCAAAACCATCTTACCATTATGACGAAACATTTTTGCATAATATTCAAGGCCAACCTCATAAGGCAACATATAAACTCAGAAAACAACATGATCAAGTCATTCAAAGATTCAGCGACAATCAATAGATACAATATAAATCAAAATACAATATATGAATATGTACGAGGCAGAAACGTACCTTTGTAGTCGACAACAGTAAGAAAGAGAAGATAACTTTCATATTTATTTTTATAATAATAATTAATTTAATATGCCGGAGACCATTACCACCCATATGAAATCAGAAAATATACCGAATTGAGTCCAAAGTAGTTTTCTTGCTGCAGTACTGTTGGGTTCCGAGGCATAAAACGCAGCGGAGTAAACGTAAATATAACGAAAATTTTGGAACCCTAAACGCAGGATCATGTATAAGCGGACTGATTATTGTGAAACGGAATCATACCTTTACTTGGTCTTGACTTTCACGAACTCAACGGAGATCCTAGCTTTCACGACTTGTGTCTTCCTCTCGAAAACACCTCTATGGTATCCACACGAGCACCTTCAAGAACGTCTCACGATCTTGATTACGGAATGGATGTACTAGCCTCCTTTGATGATTTCGAATTCTGCCTTTTCTCTCTGCCTTTGCTGCTGCTAGGGTTTTGTTTTTTTTTTTCTCTCAAAAACGTGATCCTTATTAACCCTACATTATCTATTTATAATGGTTGGTTAATAGGCCCATAATAGCAACCCATAACAGCAAAGCCTAACCCATGTAGGTTTAGGATTAAATAATAAAACCGAATATTATTATTTAATTAATAACTAAGTCACACTTAATTATTAATGGCAGAATTCAAATTCGAATTTATATTATTTCAATTAATTAAGTCTCACTTAATTAATATAATAAAATTCAAATAATCATCAATTAATTTAAATCTATAATTTAAATTAATTATTCCTTTAAGTACTCTATGTGTGTGACCCTATAGGCTATTATTTAATTAGCAATAATTTTATTCTCCAATAAAATTATAAACAATGAGCGGTATCTAGTAATACATCATTGCTACCCAATTAAATAATAATTAAATCGTGATTCGATAAAACCTTTCGTGATTAATGTTTCAGTGTAATATAATCCCTTTAACCATATATATTATAGATTAAACTCGAGGCATGTATTTAGTCATCCTCTTCAACATTTAATCCGGGTTTACTTGATCCATGAGTAGACTATGAAAACAAATCATTATTTGAGCACGGCCATGCATTTTATAGTCTCACTCAATCAAGAGGCCAATAATATCTCTCCTAATTATAGGAGGGTTAAATCCTTTATCTATCATTCATATTTCTCATACGACTCATGATATACCCGATGTCCACTTTTATCATCACCCGGTCAAAGGTAACTTTTAATGTAGTCAAAGTATATTAATCCTCGTATAGAAATATAATGATCTCAAGTCAAAGGATCATTACACCATTATCACTGTGAGTCTTTCTTATGACTTTATTAAACATGAAGAATCTCACTGTGGGTCTGTCCAGTATCATGTACTCCTACATGTACCTATGTATTGACTTTAGTATCCCCATACTTATAACCAATGAGATGTGGTTATCAGTCAAACAACATACTAGTCTATTTATGTATTATTATTGTCCTATAATAATAATACTCGACTAGGGACATTTAAGAATATGATATATTATATAATCTCAAGTTCAAGTCATGTACTAAACTATACAATGTGTATCATGATTCTAAGGACATTTATTATGCTAACAAATATATCGCAGTAATTAAAGTCATAATAAATACGTTTATTGAATAATCAATTGATATAAAGGTTTATCAAAATAAACATTGTATTGCCTCTAGGGCACCTACACCAACAATCTCCCACTTGCACTAGAGCCAATCACCCATGTATCTAATACCCATGGAACTAGTGTGACCGTCGTGCTTCTTCTGCGACAAGCCTTTGGTCAGTGGGTCTGCAATGTTATCATTTGTGTGCACTTTACATATGTGTATGTCACCCCTTTCATTAATCTCTCGAATGAGGTGATATCTCCTGAGTATGTGTTTGGTTCGGGAGTGAGCTCTAGGTTCTTTAGCCTGTGCAATGGCTCCATTATTATCGCAGTATAGATCAATGGGATCTGCGATCGATGGAACCACTCCCAAATCAGTAATGAATTTTCGAATCCAAACAGCTTCCTTAGCCGCTTCACAAGCTGCAATGTACTCGGCCTCCATTGTAGAATCAGCTACTGTTTCTTGCTTTGAACTCTTCCAACTTACAGCACCTCCGTTTAGACAAAACACAAAACTAGACTGTGATACAGTATCATCCCTGTCTGTTTGGAAACTTGCATCGGTGTAACCCTTTACAACCAGTTTCTCCTCTCCTCCATACACCAAGAATGAATCTTTAGTCCTTTTCAAGTACTTTAGAATATTCTTGACAGCCGTCCAGTGACCTTCACCTGGATTAGATTGGTATCTGCTCGTCATGCTTAAAGCATACGAAACATCTGGGCGAGTACATACCATCGCATACATGATGGATCCAATTGCTGAGGCATATGGAACCTTACTCATGCGGTCCTTGTCATCCAATGATTTCGGACACTAATCTTTAGAGATCGTTATCCCTTGAGACACGGGGACATATCCCCTTTTTGCATTTTGCATACCAAAACGATGCAAAACCTTATCGATGTATGTACTCTGACTTAGACCGATCATCCTTCTAGATCTATCCCTATAGATCCTCATTCCTAGAATGTAGGATGCTTCACCTAAGTCTTTCATAGAGAAGTTGCTCCCTAACCAAATCTTAACAGCCTTGAGAGAAGGTATGTCATTCCCCATTAGTAGTATGTCGTCAACATACAGTACTATGAATGCCACATGGCTCCCACTAACCTTCTTGTAAACACAAGGTTCATCTTCGTTTTGAACAAAGCCATACTCTTTGACTGTTTCATCAAAACGGATATTCCATCTCCTAGAGGCTTGCTTCAATCCATAAATGGATCGACGTAATTTACATACCTTGCTAACATTCCTTGGATCGACAAAACCTTCAGGTTGTGTCATGTACACATCCACATCCTCTTCAAGGATTCCGTTAAGGAAGGCTGTTTTAACATCCATTTGCCAGATTTCATAATCATGGAATGCTGCAATAGCAAGCAAAATCCTTATGGACTTGACCATAGCCACTGGTGAGAAAGTCTCATCATAGTCAATACCATGAATTTGTCTGAAACCTTTTGCAACCAGCCTTGCTTTATAGGTCTGAACATTTCCATCCATGTCAGTTTTCTTCTTGAAAATCCATTTGCACCCTATGGGTTTTACCCCTTCAGGTGGATCAACCAAAGTCCATACTCGGTTTTCGTACATGGAATCCATCTCGGATTTCATGGCTTCTAGCCATCTCTTAGAGTCTGGACTGTTCATAGCATCTTGGTATGTGAGAGGCTCATCTTCATCTATGAGCATCAAATCACCACATTGAGTCAAGAGAAATCCATATCTCTCTGGCTCATGGCGAATTCTACCAGTTCTACGAACAACCTGTGTTTGTTGAGCATTATCATTATCCTGCTCTTGTTCCACTTCAGGTTCAATGCTATTTTGTGGTTCTCGATCTTCATCGAGGTCTATAGTTCTCCCACTGTTTCTTTTGGAAATAAAATCTCTTTCCATGAAAACAGCGTCTCGAGCAATAAACACCTTCTGCTCAGAAGGACTATAAAAATAATACGCCTTTGTTTCCCTAGGGTATCCCACAAAATTGCACTCTTCAGATTTAGGTCCAAGCTTGTCAGATACTTGACGTTTCACAAACGCCTTGCATCCCCAAACTTTCATAAAGTTCATGCCTGACCGTTTCTTCTCCCATATCTCATATGGAGTCTTTTGAACCTTCTTAGTAGGAACACGGTTAAGTGTGAAAGCCGCTGTTTCTAGAGCGTAACCCCAGAAACTAATTGGAAGATCTGCATGACTCATCATCGATCGCACCATGTCCAACAAGGTGCGATTTCTCCTCTCTGAAACTCCATTCCATTGAGGTGTACCTGGCGGAGTGAGTTGTGATACAATACCACACTCCTTTAAATAATCTTTAAATTCTGTGCTCAAGTATTCTCCTCCACGATCAGATCGTAAGATTTTAATACTTGTGCCTCCGCCAATTTGCTTCTCTACTTCAGCCTTGTATTCTTTGAACTTTTCAAAAGAATCGGATTTATTCTTCATAAGATATACATATCCATATCTACTGAAATCATCAGTAAATGTTATGAAGTAGTAGTAGCCTCCTCTAGCCATCACACGCATTGGGCCGCATACATCACTATGTATTAGCTCCAGACGTTCAGTGGCCCTTTGACCCTTACCAGTGAAAGGGGCTTTAGTCATTTTACCAAGCAAACAAGATTCGCATTCTTGGTATGATTCAAAATCAAACTTATCCAAATATCCATCCTTATGTAATTTGGATATGCGTTTCTCATTTATATGGCCTAGACGACAATGCCAGAGGTATGTTTGATTTGAGTCATTAACTTTAAGTCGTTTGTTTTCTATATTACAGACAGGATTATCTAAGTCAAGAACATATAAACCATTAAACAAACGCGCAACACCATAGGTTAAATCATTCAAAGCAAAAGAGCAACTGTTGTTCTTTATTGTAAACGAAAAACCTTTCTTGTCCAAACAAGAAACAGAAATAATGTTTCTGCGAATCGCAGGCACGTAATAACAATTTTCCAGTTCTAAAACTAGCCCAGAGGGCAAAGATAAATAATATGTTCCTACAGCTAAAGCAACAACTCTTGCTCCATTGGCAACTCGTAGGTCCATTTCTCCTTTAGCCAATGTCCTACTTCTCTGCATTTCCTGCACATTTATACAAATGTGAGAAGCACATCCAGTATCCAATACCCAAGATGTAGAAATAGACAGATTGACTTCTATAACATATATACCTGAAGTAGAAGCTTGCTCAGCCCTCTTCTTCTTCAGATCCTCCAAGTAAACTGAACAGTTTCTCTTCCAGTGACCAGTTTTCTTACAGTAGTGACATTCACCCTTAGCGACCCCACCTTTAGGCTTTAAAGCCTGTTTGGGACCTGACTTTGGCTTGGGTGTAGAATCAGAACCTGTCTTCTTCTTACCCTTCCACTTGCCTTTCCCTTTGGCCTTACCTTTATTGCCCACCATCAGTATGGGAGCAGGTTCAGCCGTCTTCATGTTGGTCTCATATGTTCTCAACATAGCCAACAATTTAGTAGGTGTTTTGTCAAATTCATTCATGTTGTAGTTTATGATAAACTGGGTGAATTTGTTGTTCAAAGAATTCATGATTAGGTCAATACCAATTTCCTGAATAATCGGGAAACCCAAAGTATCAAGATACTCAATGTAACCAATCATCTTCAGAACATGTGGGCCAACTGGTTCACTTGCCCCTTGTTTGCAATTAAAAAGTGACTTGCTCGTGTTGAACCTTTCTTGACGAGTTTGGCTTGCAAACATGCTTTGCAAGTGCTCATAGATAGTATATGCATCCATATGCACATGCTGTCTTTGAAGCTCAGCACTCATAGTTGCCAACATAAGACATGCAACATCAGTTGCATCATTCTCATCCTTTGTGTGGGCCGCTCGTTCCTCAACAGTAGCACCCTTAGGAAGGGGGCCTGCCGGAGGAATATCAATGACATGAAGCTTGCGCTCCTGCCTGAGGACAATCCTCAAATTCCTCTGCCAGTCTAGGAAGTTGTTTCCTCCTGTCAGCTTATCCTTCTCAAGGACAGATCGTACGGATAGTGTGTTTGTGTTGTTTGTCATTATTTGGTATCTACAATGATAAAAGCGCAAAATAAACATTAGATTGTCTGAGTTATTTATTATGTTCAAATGATTATGATACATTCATAATATATCTCCCACTATTTTTATCAAATCAATAGCCCTTACTATTAATTTGGAAAGTATATCCCATAATTCTTTCTAGTGAGCCAAGATCCATATTTCGTCATGTCTCAAGTCAACCACTGGAAGTCCTTAAGAATGATTATTTAGGTAGACAACATTTGTCAATTATATCATATATAATTCTTGGATAGTTTGGTGAGCAACGATTGATCTTATCTATCTAATAGATTTGTAACCAAACTCTATGCTTCTAAGTTCATAATGGTTGAATATAACCGTTTACTTTCACCTTATTATGACGACTCAGTTAAGTTTGACCCAATGATACAACGGCCGAATATAACCGTTTATATTCGTCGCATCTCACCACGATAGATAGGAGTCCCCTGCCACTGACAGTCTTTCCCCTAATCGATCTAGGATTCGATGAGTGTTCATTCATTGGAAAGCATCCGATTAAAACTTAATATTTTGTTAAGGGGTTTTGAAAATTTACGACGATCATGATCACATCATGAAGAGATCCTCAATTTTTCCTTGAACTAAATATTTCAAATTGACATCTTAAATTGTTCATTTCCCAGGTAGATGGAGGATACCAGTGGTCACACTTAAAACCCATCAGCCTTACGAATACGCATATCCGTTTTTGTCAGAAAATCCCAATTATAGACATCAAAATCCATATTCAATTCCGTGTTTTAAAAATCCATATTTCATAAACACAAGAATCTCATGATCGTTTGTTAATTTTAAAATCTTAAATCGTTACAGATTTTATCTTGTTTAACATGGCAAGCATGGCATGGGTGACGTATCTAATACATGCATACATCATTAATCTAATTAAAACATGCATCTTCTACTCTACACATACATTCATACATCAATATGTAAAGTGCAGTATGTAAACGTGCTTGGTTATGGCCCCTTTCCTATGTGATCCTTTCGAGCTAATGAAAGGATCAAAGTCAATCTATGGTGGTGAAATATAAATACAATTACATGTCTTCATTCTTCTTGTATCCATGGGTGCTTGCTCCTCTTCTTGGATCATCCTTCAATCTTCAAGTACATTACATGGAATAATTGAATACAACCTATACTAATGTACTTACATAAGAAAACTCGAGTTACATTCGAGGTTAAATAATTACAAGAATGAAGAAAACGACATGCAAGTCGTATTTATAAAACCAAAACCAAAACCATTAATCTAGGGGTCTAAGGGCCATAACCAGCACCATGCTCAAGTACACAAAATAAAATATTGCGGGGGTCCGGGGGCGGCAGCCCCTGTGCGGGGGTTCGGGGGCGGCAGCCCCCGGGCGGGGTCTGGGGGCGGCAGCCCCCAGCTGGGGTCGAGCTGCCAGGTCAGCTTGGAAATTTTTTATTTTCGAAGACCAGTCCTATTCAGAAATCATCAATTTCTGAACTACAGATCATATCTGTTGGCCTTTTTCCCCACTGCAATTTATACAGTTTCAGAAGCATGTATCATATACATACTTATCATATCCCAGTCAACAAATCATGTCCAACACAATCTGTCCACCAGTTTGTATCATATACAAACTGACCCTCATGCATAATATACAAATCGCAATAAGGCATATAAATCAGTCATGACAAATCATTAACATGCTAGTATCAGAATATATATACTCATCATATGAATAACAATTCGAATATACATGGCAGTAGCATGGCAGAAGCATTGCAGTATCATGGCAGTCATCAAACAGGCATGGCAGTTTCATAACAGGCATGGCAGTAGCATAAGTAGTGGCATGGCAGTTATGACAAAGCAGTAGCATGGCATGGCAGTCACCAAAACAGGCATGTATGCATCAAATACATAAAACACGTAACCAAATCAGTCCCTTATACACGTAGCTCTGATGCCATTGTTGGGTTCCGAGGCATAAAACGCAGCGGAGTAAACGTAAATATAACGAAAATTTTGGAACCCTAAACGCAGGATCATGTATAAGCGGACTGATTATTGTGAAACGGAATCATACCTTTACTTGGTCTTGACTTTCACGAACTCAACGGAGATCCTAGCTTTCACGACTTGTGTCTTCCTCTCGAAAACACCTCTATGGTATCCACACGAGCACCTTCAAGAACGTCTCACGATCTTGATTACGGAATGGATGTACTAGCCTCCTTTGATGATTTCGAATTCTGCCTTTTCTCTCTGCCTTTGCTGCTGCTAGGGTTTTGTTTTTTTTTTTCTCTAAAAAACGTGATCCTTATTAACCCTACATTATCTATTTATAATGGTTGGTTAATAGGCCCATAATAGCAACCCATAACAGCAAAGCCTAACCCATGTAGGTTTAGGATTAAATAATAAAACCGAATATTATTATTTAATTAATAACTAAGTCACACTTAATTATTAATGGCAGAATTCAAATTCGAATTTATATTATTTCAATTAATTAAGTCTCACTTAATTAATATAATAAAATTCAAATAATCATCAATTAATTTAAATCTATAATTTAAATTAATTATTCCTTTAAGTACTCTATGTGTGTGACCCTATAGGCTATTATTTAATTAGCAATAATTTTATTCTCCAATAAAATTATAAACAATGAGCGGTATCTAGTAATACATCATTGCTACCCAATTAAATAATAATTAAATCGTGATTCGATAAAACCTTTCGTGATTAATGTTTCAGTGTAATATAATCCCTTTAACCATATATATTATAGATTAAACTCGAGGCATGTATTTAGTCATCCTCTTCAACATTTAATCCGGGTTTACTTGATCCATGAGTAGACTATGAAAACAAATCATTATTTGAGCACGGCCATGCATTTTATAGTCTCACTCAATCAAGAGGCCAATAATATCTCTCCTAATTATAGGAGGGTTAAATCCTTTATCTATCATTCATATTTCTCATACGACTCATGATATACCCGATGTCCACTTTTATCATCACCCGGTCAAAGGTAACTTTTAATGTAGTCAAAGTATATTAATCCTCGTATAGAAATATAATGATCTCAAGTCAAAGGATCATTACACCATTATCACTGTGAGTCTTTCTTATGACTTTATTAAACATGAAGAATCTCACTGTGGGTCTGTCCAGTATCATGTACTCCTACATGTACCTATGTATTGACTTTAGTATCCCCATACTTATAACCAATGAGATGTGGTTATCAGTCAAACAACATACTAGTCTATTTATGTATTATTATTGTCCTATAATAATAATACTCGACTAGGGACATTTAAGAATATGATATATTATATAATCTCAAGTTCAAGTCATGTACTAAACTATACAATGTGTATCATGATTCTAAGGACATTTATTATGCTAACAAATATATCGCAGTAATTAAAGTCATAATAAATACGTTTATTGAATAATCAATTGACATAAAGGTTTATCAAAATAAACATTGTATTGCCTCTAAGGCACCTACACCAACAAGTACTGCCTTGACTTGGTACACATTCTTGGTAGTTTCCTTGATTTAGCTATCTCCATCCATGTCTCTTATGTTTATAGGCCAGGTCAACATTGGACCAAAGATCCTCAGTGTACTCGTGAAGTGGGGTTGAGGCTGCATAATCATCGTGCCTATAGTTGAGGTATAAACGAGCCTCTTCACAGTTTTGGCCTTGGAGCATGATCTCATAATGCTCAATATTCCATTCAATGTTGTGCTTTCTATCTCATCTTTCTTAAGATTTTGGAAGAGGTAACACATGTTAAGTAACTTGCCGTAGGTAAATCAACCGATTCAATTTTGATTCAAGTTTTTCTAGGTAACGTGCATATAAAATATTAGAGATTAGTCAAAATGAAGAATATTGGTGGGTTTTAAATAAACAGAGTTAGAGCTAAGTTTTGTCTGGTTAGAGTTGATTTTGATATTTATTTTAAAAAAACGAACGGGGTCGAGTTTTTTAATTCAACTGAAGTGATATTCAAGATTGCTTAGTAAGCCGAACACGAGTTTTTCATAACAAATCGAGTAGAATTAAATTTGAACAAATTCGATCTGAATCAAGTTGTTCGCTAACAAAATATATATATATATATATATATATATATATATATATATATATATATATTATTTTTAATAAACTAAATCCAATTTATAAAATATAAATCATAAAACATATAGTCTCACAATTAAATTGTATTGAAAAAAGTTACAAATGATTCAACTTCTTTAATTAGCGCTATAAGTATAATTTTATTTTTTAATTCATTATTAATTGTTAAATTCTAAAGATATCATGTGTAGTTTGATAAAAAAAAATCCACCATTTTATAAAATTTATTAATTCATATATACTCATTTAATGATTTTTTAGTATATAATATTAAATTCAATCTTTAATTAAGTTTAAAAATTTAAAATCATATTAGTAGTGACATGAAAATTAAAATTATATATAAATTTAAAAATTATACTAATAGTAATAATGAATTAAATTTAAATTTTATTTTAAGATATTTGAATTATAAATTACAAAAATTAAAATATACATATATTATGTGAGTTCAGTCGAATTAAACGAGTTTTCGAGTCAATATATCCTGAACTCAATGACCCGAACTTGAGTCGATGAGACATAAAACTTAGTTCGACTCATTTATCTAAACATATTTTTATATTTAATATTTTATTTTTAATATTTTATTCGTTCAAAAAAACAAATTGAATTAATCCGATAATATCTTAACCTCATTTTTAATTCCAACCCACAGCACTCTAACATCGCTGGAGTTAAAATAAACAAAACAATTACATATCTGCAAATTGCGTAAACAATTATGTACACACCGTATAGCTTTTGTATCGAAGTATGTTTGGTGGTGGGCCATTAAATATAAATATATTACTGCTCAATTGCCTTGCATATCAAGCAAAAATCTGGTCTTTTTTGTGGAACGATATTGTGAATCATTATATGGACAGCACTCCAGCTCAAACAAACATGTGATCAACTTCTCCTCTCACGCTTTTTTTCTTCTTCTCCCCTGTTCCATGGTACTAAACTTGATATGAGTAATACTTCTAAAATATATATCAAAATCTGAATAGTTACCGGAACTGACTCGATATATAACCTACATTCCTACTTAATTAAATTGTCAAACAGTATACATGTCCAATTGATCATGTTGGTCCATCAAATACAAGTGCCATTTTTATATACAAATAAATCTGTGTAATTTTTTTTATAGAAATACAAAATTGATTAGCTAGCTGATAGGGCAACAATGCACAAAAAAAGGTTGTTGGAATCAGTAAATAAACATATGTGTCTATTTTAAAATTTAAAAAGTAAACTCTTGACAAAAAATTAAAAAATAAACTAGATAATTGTATTTTGTATTCTAAACAAATTTTATTTCTGTTGTTGGTTAATTAAGCCAATAGTACGTATAACAATGTAGTATAAGTACTTCTAGTTTATATTTTATTGTATTATTATTATTTATATTTATATTATTATTATTATTATTATATATACATATAAATACATTTTATAAATATATAGTTTTATAATGTGACATGTTTTGCATTAAAATTTGACACTTCCTTTAGAGGTTATAGAAAACAGTGAAGACTCTCATGCTTTTGTTGTACTAGGGAGTCAAGAGACACATAAATAAATCTAAGCATGAGTTTTAGAAATAATAATATTTAAAAACCAAAACTATACACACATTATATAATAGTAGTAATAATTTTTTTTTTGAAGGATTATATAATAGCAATAATAAACCTGAGGAAAGCATTTGTACTATAAATTCTTTTTAATATCATTTTACGTTTTCTTTCTCTTTAAAATCTCTTGAGTAAATAATGTTCTATTTAAATTAGTAAAGATATAAAGGTGAAGTATATCACCTACCTAGCTAGATTTTCTTTATCTATTCGGAGGTTTCATTTCAGTTAAAGTTGACAGGAATTTCGGGTGTTTTTCTCAAGTTAAAGCAGTTTTTATAGCACATTATACTCCTCTCCTCACTCTTTCTTTCTTTTTTTCCTTTCTGGTTTCTTCTTCTTCCATCTCTACTCTTCTATTACTATTTTTGGTTTCAAATTACATATATATTAAATCATTGATAATTTTATTTTTTGATTTATACCTAGTTTGAGTCTTATTTGGTACAACTCATGAAATTATTGATATATCAATATATATATATATGTATGTATGTATATTTGATCACTATATTTCTCTCTTGTATAAAGTTAACACATAAAAAAATTCAAAAGATTTGATCAAAACTGCATATTTATAATGTTTCATATATATATGTGTTGATATTAACTAGTTAGAGCTCCCCCAACTATATATATATATATATAGATAGATTAATTTAAGGCGGTGATCTTCAAATAAATAAGTTCATAAAGTTGGTTAAGGCATGAACAAGAGTAATAGTAGCATCAGCAGCTCCGATCTCATTGATGCAAAGCTTGAGGAACATCAGCTATGTGGATCCAGGCATTGCCCCAACTGTGGGCACAAGTTTGAAGGGAAACAGGTACGACCAATATATATGACTTGTGTGTTGGTTTATTAGTAGTGGTAGAAATATTCTTTGATTCAAGGGTAAAATTAATTTTTGACATAAAGATTTACATATTATTTTCATCAATTCAACTATTAGCAGCTAATACTCCATTTTGTTTCGAACTGGAGGTTTCTTGTCTTTTAACCTTTAATTTCAATTTAGATCATTTCTAAATAATTGTTTCCCCATAAAATTTTGAAACAAAATTTATACTATTATATATAATCAGATTTTCCAATTTATTATATATATTCATTTGCAGGACTGGGTGGGTTTACCTGCAGGAGTGAAATTTGATCCAACCGATCAAGAATTGATAGAGCACCTTGAAGCAAAAGTTGAAGATAAAGAATTCAAATCTCACCCTTTGATTGATGAATTTATTCTTACTATTGAAGGTGAAGATGGAATTTGTTATACCCATCCTGAAAAACTTCCAGGTAATTTATTCCTAGTTTTGATTGAAGTTTATCCTAATCTTCAATATTTTAAAATTTGTAACTTCTATAATTAATTAATAATATATCAACTGCATTAGTTACAATTGCTAATCAGTTCCTCTAAGATGAATTTGATTGGTTATGACTAACTTATGTCATCACTAAAATTTGTTACACCTAAGTTAACCTAACTTTGAAATTTATAAACTGCCATCTTTTTCAGGAGTTACAAGAGATGGACTAAATAGACATTTTTTTCATAGACCTTCTAAAGCTTATACAACTGGTACAAGAAAAAGAAGGAAAATTCAAACGGAATGTGACCTTCAAGGCGGCGAAACCAGATGGCACAAGACTGGAAAAACAAGGCCAGTGATGGTGAATGGCAGGCAAAAAGGGTGCAAGAAGATTCTAGTTTTGTACACAAATTTTGGAAAAAATAGAAAACCCGAAAAGACTAATTGGGTAATGCATCAATACCATTTAGGACAACACGAAGAAGAAAGAGAAGGAGAGCTCGTGGTTTCCAAAATATTCTACCAAACTCAGCCAAGACAATGCAATTGGTCTGACAGGATTAATACTGGATTAGTTGCTACTGGGGATGATAATGTTCAGCAAAATCCAGCAAGTTATTCTTCTAAAGATGTGATTACAAAGAGAGATGAATTGTCTGTGGTTGGAGCTGGTGCATCAGTTTCTAGCTATAATAATTCTATGGACATTCATCAACTCGGGTCGGATGACCATTACAGTTACAATTCTGTACCATTTAGGAAAAACTTTGACGAGGTATGTTGGTTTATTTATATATATATATATATTTGTCTTTACTTAATTTTTCTAATCGCATGTACAGTGTCTTTGTTGTTCATTTAGCTAGGGGAGTCGCATTATATAACGTAATTAATTAAGATTCATAAAAACTGAAAAGTTCATGATCTACTTATAATCTAGCTAGCTAGCTGACTAGTACTTAAGCTTTATTTGTCTCATTTTTTTCTCGATCTCTAAGAAACTAATGCTAATCAATTAACTGATTTAAGTAATTTATTACTTTGAATTAATGTTTTTCTTTAAAGTTTGCTTCTTCTGAATATATATACGGTATATTTTGTTCAAAACAAAAACATATTGAAGTTGATGAACTTGCATGTGGCCTAGGAATAGATAAAAGAAAATAAAGGAAAAAAGTTGATGAGTTCCCTTGTCTTTTATCATGCATATGATTGCTTGTGATAAAAGCATGAAAACTCTATTAGACTTGCCTTGATAATTACAGTCCTCTTATTATAAATTAAGCAAAATATAATCATGCTTATAAAAAGAATGGAGAAGAAAAACACAAAAGAAAAGAATTATGTGTTTAAGAAATGATGGGAGAATGGACTCCCTGCATTATAATCCACAGGCCATTAAATATATGAATTTAATTATATATAAGATATTGATAAAGAAGATAAATATTATTGTTGCAGGTGAGAGGTGCTGAGGCTTCAATTGCAATGGGGACGATGACGACAGGAGGCCCGTACGGAGAGCATGATCTCCCGTTACCACGTCATCAACCACAAGAAACAATAGCATTCCACATCAGCAAGCCTTCCTACTCCATCTCGACCATTATATCTCCTCCTCCTCCAGCTCTCAATGATGACTCCTTCCATGTTTCCACAATGGTGCTCCAAAACCAAAGACTGCAGGTACAACTACCATTCATCGAATACATAGTACTATTTCATTTTGTAATGGTCCATTACAAAATACAACTGAATGCAACATTTTTTTAAAAAAATGAAGTTACTCGTGATTGCATTAATTTGAGGTTAATTTTAATTGCATTTAGTTGTAAAGTCATATTTTTGCCAAAAAATTTGTAAAGTAGAGGAAATGGAAATATAAAGTATTAATATATATTTATTAATTTTAAATATTAATAATTAATTAATTAATTTACATATATTAATCGATATTATATTAAATATTTTTATAAAATTATAATATTAATATTAAATTAAACCTGAATTATTTATTATAATATATTAATATATAATTTATATATATTATTATTTAATTAATTAATTATGCCATGTACTTTTATATTCGTGTATTCAATATATAAATATAAACATTTGTATCATTTATTATCTAAATTTACCTCTTCATTTATTTTTATTACTTATCCGACAAATGTAATGGAAGTAGCTAGCGGATAAATGTATACAACCAAAGCCGGAGATAATTATATATATGATAATTAATTTTTTCTTTTTTTATGACCTTTGAACAAATTAACTCGTATATGGGTATTTGTCAGCTATGTAGCTGACAAATTATTTATAGTTTCTCACTCCTGTAATTCTTGTCCGCAAACATAACATGATTATGTTACAAAGTTTTATGAGTAAATAATTATATAAGGGTCCACAAACTGCAGCAGCAGCAACAATATCAACAGCAGCAGCAACATGATAGACTGGGAGGAAGGTCTGTATCTGGATTAGAGGAACTCATTATGGGATGCACTTCGTCTCATGATAATAGACAAGTGAGTGTCCACCAACTTTTTGACCCTCAATTCTATTATGATCCTTTATTTTACTCTACCAGCTAGTTGATAAATATGCATGGGAGTACTATATCTATAGTTGTTACATACTTTGCTTTAAGTTGAATGTTACTGTCTAAATTAAGAGGTATTTATACATACTTTTCTTTTTATGATTTGTTTATATGTTTCTTCTTTCCCCGGCCAACTAAAATTCTCTTAGTGTACGTCTTTATTGAAAATGGACATTGGGTTGGGTATTGAATCAAAACACTGTGCACAAGACAATACAGTAGTTGCTTTAGCATGTTGCAGCTTTGTGACATATATATACCTTTTCAAATATGTAAGAGGTAGTTTCCATTCTATCACTATTGTCTGGTCCATGTGTTTCTTTCTACCATTTGCATGCATTTTTACAAGCAATGCATTATTTTAATCATCTCTTTCTCTGTCTCTCTCTCTCATTGGAACGTGGTCATCAGCTGGGGTTTCGACTTTTGACTGGGTTGGAAACTTTTTCTACTTATCTTATGTATCTTCTGATTAAATCAAAAGGAAAAGGAGAAAGACTAATCACCTTACTTTGCGGCAAATTTATTTTTGTTGATCTTTTTCCCCCTCAATTAATTTTAGGGACTAAATTAAACAACATGGAAATGACCAAAATAAAGTAATTAAAGAGCAACTGAAACTAATTCATGTGCTATATATATCCCAAACTCCCAATACATGCATAATGTTTACAGCATTGATCGAATAAAGAACTCACTTCATGACAAGTTATTTTTTGATATTCAGGGTCTGGGTTCCACATTTCTTGATGTTTCGCTTGTAAAAAGAATAAGATTACGATGTACAAACCATAAACCTAACAACAAAATTGTGTGTTGTTTTGCAGGAGTCACCGGTCACAAATCCACACGAAGCAGCATGGTTGAAGTATTCTACATTCTGGTCCGACCCGCATGATCCTCGATCATGACAACCCGGATCATCATGGGTAGAAGCAAAAGAATAAAGGAGAAAATTAAAATGCAAATAATCAAAAAAGACTAAAGCGAGATGAAACTCAAAACTATACACTAAAACCCATGCACATTACTTACATATATAGAAACATTACTAAATACTCCATCATCGTTAGTGTTATATATATTACTAAATATCAAAATTTACGTATATGTATGTATGTGTAATGCGCGTTGTAATGTATATATATGTATTTTTCTCTTTACATGGATTATATAATAGTAGCACTAGTGGTACGTAGTATTCCTAGCTCTTTTTTTTATAATTTACCAGTTTACCTTATCTTATCTTATAAGTAATTTATAAATTAAAAAATGTATATAATTTTTAACTTTAGAGCAAAACAAGGCATATGTTTGGGAAAGGAAAAAATATCATTAGAGCGAGCGAAAGAGTGGATGTAAAAAGCTATGGAAGTGTAAAAGCAGAGCAGAAAATCCAACAGTTTGTTCTTTACTGACAAATAGAAGGGAGACTAAACAAAATACTTAGTAAGACCCAAAGGAGAAAGCAAATCCAATACTCTCTGCATCAAAATTAGCACCATTAAAAATTATCACTGTTATATATACTCCTTATTATATTTGTGCCTATGCCTATAGATTTGTCTATAGGATTATGATTTTATTTATCAATTAAAAACTTTAATTCGTACATAAGGTAAATTAAAGTATTAGCAAGTACACCAATACATTTACCAGTTTCTAAGACATGTGTTGAATTTGTGAATTATTTCAGTTATTATATTTAGGTAGTGTATTTTGAACTTATTTGATTGTCATAAAATATGTATTAAAATATATTTATGTTAAGATAATTATATATGTTTGAATGGGAATACACTTTCAGAATAGTTAGAATTATTAAAATAAATTTTGAAAAAAATAGCTTGTAACCCGACCAAAAGAATGAGCAATTATAAAATTTTAATATGTCAGCTCGATATGTTTTAAAATAAGTAGGTCATTGAAAGTTGTTTATATTAAATTATTTATATTTTTAAAATAATTAAATTTATTTAAATACGTCTTCAATAGTTAGATCCATTAAATTTAATTTTCAAAATAAACAGTGTTTAGATTAGAGTAGTTAGTTGTTTTTTAATTAATTTTTTTAAAAATAATTTGACTGATTAATAAGTTTTGAAAATATATAGATTGTAGGCATATACACCGACTTCCGAACAACTATAGACTATAAAAAAATTAATATTTCAATTTTAGTAATATAATATAAATGTGTGCTCAGTATATTAAATACAAATTTAAAATATAAATCATTTTATGTGAAAAAAATTATTTAATAAGTTCAAAATATAAAAAAATTTATAAATTTAATATATAAATTAAAAAATATTTTTATACTAAAATACATATTATATAGATAAAACATAAGTATATAATTAAAAATTTAAATATAATAATTGATGGATAAAACTTGCCCATATATATAATACATATCGATAATTTCTAGTATAGTAAAATGTGAGAGGGATAACGTGTTTTAAGTATAAAATATATTATAAATATTACTCGCATAAAACTTGAATCGAATTCGACCCGGTATCTTACAATATTCTCCTGAAACTGTATTCGAGGGAGTTGAATCTCTCTGTTTAAAAGTTGTCACGGGGTCTTTTTTTTTTACCTAACTGACACCTACACCCTATGCACCAAGAACAACATCCCAATATCTTGCGTCACCAACACTTGATTTATGCTAATATAATTGTAACAATAGTAAATATAAGCGCACAACAGAATTTACACGCGGCACCCAACCTTCTCATTACCATTAACAACCCAAAAGGAATATTACAAGAGATATAAGCCAAGACTTGCAACAGTTTGTTTATCAGTCTCTATACAATTTTTCTATGTGCAGAATAATGAACATAAGATATAAATTACATACAATTATGCCTATCTATATCTAATCCCGTTTTCAGCCAAGTCACATTCTAGCAATTACTAGCAGTTACCAGGACACATGTCAGCCTTCCAGCCTTTGTACAAACTGTTGGCGGTTATTAGACACCCACACACACACACACATATATATATATATATTAACATATATCTATCCCAACACATATGAACGTTTTTACTAAGTCCCAGCAACCCACCTATAAAGCCCACAAATATTCCCCACAAGTAAGCCCAATATTTGCTCCAAGTCCACGGGTCTCATGCATATTTTCCTTGGAGTGCACAGCTACTCAACCCAACGCCAATATTAGTGTTAAGCCATCCCAACTCTAGCAACCAAGTACATTAGCTCATCATCTAAGTCAATAGCTAAGCCAACAAGTAAACCAGTTTTAACGCTCGCCGACGCCCGCGCCATGCGCCGACGCCCGCGCCATGCGCCAACGCCCGCGCCATGCGCCAACGCCCGCGCCCTTGGTCTTGGCAGCGCTTGGGAACAGTCACCGCCAAGTCAAGTCCATAAAACCTTAAGTACTTACAAACAGGCAATATGTAGCATCACATGAAGACCAAGAAGTTTGAAAAAGGAATCGAGAATCAATGATTCCCAGAAGCCTGTCAACATAAAAAGGGACTTCTTTCCTCAAGCACATGCACTAATAATTTATCATCTTACAAGATAGTGTATAACCTTGTTTCCTGCCATTATACAGTAGCAGAGTACAGCAGACACCGGATTTAACTGAACCAACTACCCAGCCAAATAAGTGACCTGAAAAGCTTAAACAATCTGCATTCTATATGATAGAGTCCATCATTCTGTATACTAGAGAACATTACAGCTAAAATATAAAAAAATAGCTTTTAAATCCTGTACTCGTGAACAAGAACTGGGCAGTTTGGTCTCAATCTTCTGTGTAATGCACACTGTGTTATAAAAAGATTTCATCATTAGTTTTTATTAAAGCATCATCCATATAAGTAATTATCCATTCCAATCTGAAAACAAAATCACATTTAAACTTTAGAGGCCAAGTTCAATCTCTCATTCGATGCATATGTCTTCTGCAGTCCAAAAATTCAGCCACTCTGACTACATTGCAAGTTTGCAACAGATGCAAAATAATATATGCACACAGGGTAGTGCCTCTAGTGTGGTAATCAGCACAGAACATAAAATACTAGGACAGTAAGACTTCAATGTGTATAGCAACATTAAGGACTACTAGAGAGTCATAGTACTTCGTACATACATAGATAAGAGGCGAGCAATATTTGTTTTTCAAAATTTTAATGAAAAAGAATCATCGGATCCTTTTACAGGCAATTTTATATCTCAAAACAAATTTCACTTACCTAAGTAAAGGCAATCTCCAGATATCTCAAGTAAACTAGGCACTTAGCATGCTTTGAAAATCCCACACATATGAACATGAACGTGAATGTGAACATGAACAAGAACATGGCTTGTATCACTATTTTATCTGCATCATGTAACACGCACAAATATATGCACACAAAGTATTGCCTCTGGGCCCGACTCAAGTGCTACTCAGCGCAAAAGATAAAATACTAAGAGCCACCAAGTACATACTAGAGTGTCACAGGTACTGACATACTTATAAGGATAGAGAGGTTGATTTGGATATTCGTTTTTCCAACTTTTATTAAATGGATTCTAATTAAGGTCGATTCATATCCAAAACAAAATTCTTTCATCCTGTGCACTGTGAGATTCATTTGGTTTTGCTCAATAATAGCACGCTTCAGTTACGCAGTTGGTGACGCTAAATTGAATTAACATCAATTTCCAATTGTGTCTACAAGATTAAAAAACTCAACAAACATTGATACCCCTCGACATTTTGTTACCAAGTAAAGAAAAGCATCCACTAAGCTACAATGTCAGGGCTAGTGGCACTAAGCTGGAACAGTTTCGGAGAACATTTTGTGGTAATAATTTAGAAAGTGCAGGCATTTACAAGAAATCAAGAGTACAGGTTGGCAAGGGAATGGGGCAAAAAGATTCGAGAATAAGATTAAAAGCCAATAATTGAAATAGAATAACAGCAAACTTTTAAGTAAACTAATTGAGGAAAACTATTCAAAGAAAAGAGAGATACTTTAGCATCACTAGAGCTCCTGTTTATTCCTAGACTCCTGGTTATTCATGCTATTGTGTACCACTTAAATTGTTTGGACCCCCATGGAAACTAGGTCCTTCTTATGTTAGAAAATCCCACAACAGGAAATGGAACATTTTTGGACAACCTCCTTTTTGTTAGAAAATCCCACAAATGAACAGGAAATAGAACATTTTTGGACTCAACCTTCTTTGTGTTACAGGACAACTGAACTTCATCAGTAGTCATAAATATATCCCATATTTCAGTAATCATGAAAAATTCCACTGCCGGAGAAAACTCACAAGTAAACTTACAGTTCAAGATCCATGTCTCATGCAAAAGGTATGTGTCTTCTGCTGCCCACATATCTAGTCAAAATGACTGTATCATAACAGACGCAAAAATACATACACATACATAATACCTCTTTGCCAACCTCAAGTGCGGTAATAGCAAAAAATTTAAAATACTACGAGTCATAGGACATACTTATAGAGATAGAGGTGGATTTGGATATTTATATATTTATTATTCAAATTTTTTAGGAATGGATCGTAATTATTATTATTTTTCACATCCAAAACCAATTTATTTCCCCTTGCACTTGCCTTTGTGCAGGTAATCTCCAGATTTCAATTATTGTTGTACAACAATTATCCAAATAGATGTAGCCATCTATCAAAAGAAGGTAAAATGCTAGCAAAGTGTGATTCAATATTAGTATTACCAGAATAGTTGTTGCTTCCTAATTATCATCAACATCAAAAGCATTCTACGTGACTTGTTTTGATCCTCCAATTGAAACCAGGCTCTCATTATACTTAATAACTTGATTCATGTAGATTGAGTCCGGAACAGCTCTGACCTCTTTCTTCTCAGTGTTATAGGATAACCAGATGTCCTCGCCAATCAACCACTAGCAGAAGATCACCGCTATTGAAGTAACCACGAACAAAGTGCGCTGGGATGTCTACACGAATACTTAGCACCAGTGTCCATGATGCCTTGGCTTCACCACCACGAAGGCAGGCAGGCATCATCATCCAGCACCCACAATTTAATTTTAGCACTCAACTCCTTGTCCCTAGAAAAAAAGCCACAGCAATAGACTCATTGACAACAGTAAGATGGGCATTGTAACGTTTAATGTCACCACATCTAACAGGGATCTCAACGCCACTTTTAAACACCTCCTTATCCAAGTCAAACGCCATCAAAACATACATTCCCGTGCAGCACAACAATCCATTCACACAAACATCAAAGGCATCATGATACGGAACATCATACGGCTTAGGCTGCACCCTCCGCCAAGCATTCCTTTTCTCCGAAAAAAGGGTTCCGAAACCAACACACAATCCCAACAACCTTAAATTCATTCCCAACAGAATCGAAACCAAACCCTAAATTCACCCACATAATATTCTCTCGCATACTATGCGGCGGAAGGACTTTCGACAGTCTAGTAGCCGGATTCCAAATGTACACATCAGCATTATTCAATTTATAAAAATTGGAGAAACCGAAACACAAACGACGAGAACCAACGAGTTTCGTGAAAGAGTACTCACCTCTGGAGTAACGAATCTTGCCTTTTACAGCGCGGTGTGTTTCTGTTTTCTAAATATGTACGGGCGGGTTTTGATATTATTATACTTATCTTATTGTTATTTAAAATAAGTATAATTATTTATTTTTAAGTATATTATAGAAATTAAATATGTGAAAAAATATTCTCAACAATTTTGAAATACATGGTTCTCAAGTTTCTATCATTTTTTGAGATATTATTTTATTTATTTGCACAAAATTTTTGCCTTGTTTACTTCTTATTATATTATTATATGGTGAATCTCCAATGATATTCTTGTAAACAGAAAATCTTTTCCTTAATTCATCATTAAAAGCATTAAATTCCATCTGAAGGATTATTTTCGGAAAATGCTATAAAAATAAATATTATTATATATTTCACAGTAAATATTTAATAAAATTTTATAATTTATACTATATATATTTAAAAATATCACTAAATATATATGTATACATCTTATTATAATCTCAATATACAACCTACATTTTTAAGTTTAATTCTATACATAATTCAATAAATCTATGTTTACATTTTAATATACTAAGAAAATATCACTACAAAGTTGTTAGAAAAACATGTCAAATGATAATATATACAATTTATTTAGAAATATTATATTCACTTTATTTAATTATTTTCTAGTAAAAAAAACTAGATTACAAAATTTTGTCAAAATATGTAAGAATGTCTGACTTTCATAAAAATACGTATTATTAATATAATTATTGTGATTTTTTTTTTAATTTTTAATAGAAATCAAGGCCGGTTCAAAAACTAGTTTCCCTTGGGATGACAAGTTACTATGATCCCGTTTGGCTGAACTTATTTCTAAGAAATAAGTGTTTATTTCCGGAAAAAGTTAGTATGTATGTACTTTTTTTGAAAATAAATAACTTATTTTCAATTTTGAAAATCATATTTGATTTTAGAATTCTAAAATAAATATTTATCTAATTTTTTTTGAAAATATGTAAAAAAAATTAAAATAAGTTACTTATTTTAAATTTAAGTTAAGCCAAATGGGACCTATATTTGACTCCGATATCCATCCCTATAAATGAGAACCAATATTTCAAATAAGAATTAATCATTAATCATTTTAGATGTTATATCTTTGTTACGATTTAGAACAAATTATCTGCTGAGATCTCATCATGACTATTATAAAAATATTGTATCTGGATTATTTTTAACTAGATTTCAACTATTTTTTTAAATATATTTATTAATTTAATATAAATATTTATTTATTAAATTTATGTTTTTAAATTATTTATATTAAAGTTATGTATCTTTTTTAATATTTTAAAATCGTTAATATAAATATTAAAATTTTGAGTATATTATTAATACGAGTAAAACGCTTAACTTTTGTTAAATTATATAAGTAAACATATAAATATTTATGTGTTACTAAACCTTATTGTGAGTAATAGTATAATAATAAGTTAATAACACTTGATTACATATTTATTAATTTAATTTATAAACCTTAATTTTTGATAATATTTAAATAATATCTCTTTCTAAAATATAATAATTGTGGCTAGAGTGGCATCCTTAGGGTCTGTTCGATTGGAGGGATAAGAATGAAGGCTTGTGAGATAGGAATGAACAATCCTTGGGATTAAAAAAAAAGTTGTTCGGTTGAATAATTGGGAATGGAATGATATATCCTAAAGTTATTCCTAGGTCATTCATATCCTTGCTGCTAATTTAATTTTATATCCCACATCACATACGAGATAAAATATCACGCGGCACAGCTCCATCACTCAGCTCCATCTTCATCTGCGAGGTTCGATCTTCATCTCCGATCTCAGGTTTGATCTTCATCTATTCTCTCTCTATATATCTCTCTCTCCCTCTCTCAGTCTCGCTCACCTCCCTCTCAATCTCCCCCCCTCTCTCTTTCTCTCTATCCATCTCCCTCTCTCTATCTCTCTCACCCCTTTCTCTCTCAATCTCCCCCCTCTTTCTCTTCCTCTCTATCCATCTCCCTCTCTCACCTCTCTCACCTCTCGCTCTCTCTCACACACACACAAAAACGCCCACACACATATATATACAGATATTTACGAACACACACACACACACACACACACATATATATATATATATATATATATATATATATATATCTCAATTTTTGATTCATCTCCTTCTCATGTGTACTTGTCATGTAATTTTCTTTGTAATTACTAGAAATTTGTATTGATTTGGTTAAAAACTAGGTCAGTAGGTAGATGATTTTTTGTATAATTATTTGCTTATTTAAAATGCAGTAATGGCTCGACTCCGATTAAATATGAGGAAAAACATACAAAAAAAGAAGGCGGGTTATGCAATTTTTGTGGTTACAGATGATTACTTTAGTCAATTGGTTTTTTCTAATAGTGGGATTGGTTAGTCGTCGTAGAGCTCTAAGGCATCGATATTCAATCTACAAGATAGAATGAATTCGATACATAGATAGATTTGTGAATAGTGGTGATGGCAGGTGCATTAAGAATATTAGAATGAACACGTGTACATTTTATAAATTATGTTTAATACTTGAGACGGAAGATTATATACATTCAACTAAACATATGAGTGTAGTTGAGCAAGTTGCTATATTCTTGTATATATTGGGACACCATAAAAAAATGTCGATTGTAAACTTGGATTTTCAAAGATCGAATGATTCTATAAGTCGACACTTTCATATGGTGCTTAATGCGGTTTTGAGATTGTACGGAGAATATGTTAAGACTCCTGAACCAATTTCAAATAACTCAACCGACGAAAGGTGGAAACATTTTAAGGTATAAATGAAATCAATAATATTTTATTTGCTTATTAGATACAATATATCATATATTTAATTATCATTTAATTTAGTATTTGGCGCATAGAATTGTCTAGGAGCTTTAGATGGGACTCACATTAGAGTGCATCTGCCTATGACGGACAGAGCTAGATACCAGAATAGAAAAGTTGAGATCACAACAAATGTTCTTGCAGCATGTTCACCGACGATGCAGTTTACGTATGTTTTAGCTGGTTGTGAGGGGTCAGCGGCTGTTGGAAGAGTACTGAAGGATGCTTTGCTTAGAAAAAATGGTTTATATGTTCCAAAGGGTAATATTAATTAATTATTAAAACATGTATATATATACATTTATTTATGTATGCGAGGTATATATGTAACTATTTTCTCAATTTTAAAGGTATATATTATCTAGTGGATGCGGGCTACACAAACGGTGAGGGATTTTTGGCACCTTTTAAAGGGCAAAGGTACCATTTAAATGATTGGAGAAATGGAAATCAGCCCACTTGTGCCGAAGAATATTATAACATGAAACACTTGAAGGCGAGAAATGTGATTGAGAGATGTTTTGGTGTTCTGAAACAAAGATGGGCCATCCTGAGAAGCCCATCGTTTTATCCTATCGAAATACAAAATAAGATAATAATAGCTTGTTGCATCCTCCATAACTACATAAGAATGGAAATGAGTGAATATCCAATTGAGCTAGACTATTTAAGAAAAGGTACGCGTATTGAAGATGAAGCAGTTGAAGACCACATTACAAATATTGGGACTTCAAATGAGTGGACAACTTTTAGGGACAATCTTGCTGAAAAAATGTTTAATGGGTGGAGGGGTTCAAATACCAGAGGAGTTTAATGTATTATTGTTTTAGATCTCCTGTTGATTTTTGTGTTAACTAATATTATTAGAACCTGTGTCTGAGTTCTTGTTTGAATGCTTTCTACCTGTAACAAATAAATCATTTACTTAATCCTGTACATATATAAGTTGAATTCAATTGCTGTTACTGAACTTGTCTTGTTCAATTTCTCATCCTTCACTTTCTATGATATTATTTACTCTCAGCTAGCTCTGTGCCTCAACTACATACCTGCATAGTATTATTATATAATACTTGAATCATATAATACACTGCAAGTCTTTTACTGTGTTAGCACTTAACAGGACCATACCATACAATTTTTACTACTTCTAATGCTTGCTATCAAATTTATAAATTTGCGTAAAAGTTCCATCCATTCTTTTCAACACAAACCTCTCAACCAGAACATAGTATTATTAGGAATGTGTATTAGTGTCATATTTTTATCATTCTAATATTCTCCCTACAATTAATATCAGGAAATGGAAACACTTGGCGAAAGAGATGCTGGAAAAAATAAAAGAAAGTGGTCTGAACTTGAAGATGAAAAATTAATAGCAACTTTACTTGAACTCGTGAATGATGGAACTTTCAAAGCGGATAACGACTTTAAGTCTGGATACTTATCATGGTTGGAGACTATATTACAAGAGAAACTTTCTGAATCCGGGCTTAAGGCAAAGCCTCATATAGAGTCTCGAATTAAGACTCTAAAAATGGACTTCACTACTGTTTATGATCTTCGATATGGATCTAATAGTTCAGGATTTGGCTGGGATCCAGAAAGACATCTTGTGACTACACCAAAAGATGTATGGACTGCATATCTTAAGGTAATATATAAAATTCCGTGTAATAATATCTTCCTATCATTTTTGGATTAAAAATGAATTAGAATCTGTTTTATCTTGTCGAGTGTTACATATTGATGTAGTCAGTGGCATTTTTGGACATACCAAGTCTAGCTCATCTATTTTGCAAGTGGTTCATCAGTTGTTTAAGATTAAAAATGAAACTAAAATATCGTGTTTGATTCAGGTACTCAGGTCATGGTTATGCACATGGCACGGATGTGAATATAATAGATTATGTGAACATAACGTGAATACTTGTCCAGTTTTGATTTCTTTAACTTGGATGGCAGTTATTTTGCTTGAAATAGAGAGCATGATTGATCATAAAAATGATGCATTTCTAGCCTGTAGCTTGTGGTCTATTTTAGAAATCAGAAAATGTCTATCCTATTGATTTCTTGGGATATTACACTTGTGATTTTTTATTGAAGTGTTTGCTCTGCTCTTTTTCTGAGTTCCCATTCCACTCTCACTTCAATTCTTTTTACAAGTGCCCATTCGGCCTGGTAAGGTCAAATGTTTAGCTAGATAAGTTTGCATAATCTCTTCATTTTCTTAATAATAAATAATAAATACTTGGAAAATTTCCAGACCCTTGTACAAATCTATAGGTTGTCTTCTCTTTTAACAAGTGATTTTTGTTGGTCATTCATTTTCAGGTTTCTAATACAAAGGACTTATATGTGATACTTCTCTGGTGTTTGTGCTATTTATGATTTTTTTTTTAATCTCAAGTTCATACTGGAGCTGCAAAATAGAAAAATACACATTTGTCATGGTTTGACGACCTATCTACTATATTTGGAAAAGACAGAACTACTGGACATGTTGCAGTAAGCGGAATCGATGTACTTGAAAATCTCAATGCTGCCTAGGAAACTGAAAATTGTTTACTGCCAATCAATTATGATGATCCTAACATGCAACAGAGCACCTATTCTGACGAATCAGTTAGTAAAAACATTTCCAAGAAGAAACAGAAAAAGAATGATCTGATGGTGGATGCTCTATATGATGCTTCAAAGATCATTGCCGCACAATTTGAAACTGCAACAAAGATGTTTATAGTTTCTGAAAAACAAAATGCAGAGGAAATGAAGAAAGAAAGTGTGAAAAAAATGAAACAAATCAATGAAGAGCTCGATAAAATTGGCGGAATCACTTTAGTTCAGAAATTTCAAGCTGCAAAAAAGTTAGGAAATAATAATATGTTATTGGCACAGCTACTTGCTATCGTGGATGAGGAAAATAGTGCGTTTGTGGATGCTATGCTTGGTGAGATTATATGACATTTAAAATAATTTTAGTTTTTGTTATTTGAAAAATCTGATATCTCATAGTGCTTAACTTGAATTGTGTTATTAGAGCAAAGCTGATGTACTTGACTTGTCTATTTTTGTTCTTGAATACAACAAGTTTGTAATTTAAGTTTGTAATGAAAAAAAACTTGTTTAGCTATTTTAATTACTAGCATTTTTGGATTTAAAAAATATATATTATCTTATTTCATGTATATATTATTTTTCCCTCATTTATATTTTCTATATTTTTATTCAATAACTTGATTATTAAATAGAATATTTTAAAAAAAAATTCATTTCATTCCTAATAAAATTAATAATTAAACGAACAAAGGAATAAGAATGATCATTCCATTCCTAATAAAATTAATATAATAAAACGAACAAAGGAATTGAATGAGCATTCTTATCGTATATAATTCTCATCTCAATAGCATTCTTATCCCTACATCATTCTTATCTCACCCCAATCCTATCCTTCCAACCGAACACACTCTTAGTACATTCAGATTAGTCTCATTAATAATTTGATAAATTGTATTTGGAAGATAGAACATAAGATAACAGAACAATTATATAGAACTTACTGAATTCTTAAAAGCAAAAGTACATGTTCGAGTTGGACACGTCGTACTTTTCAACAAATTTGTTATATTTATTAGTATATTTTCATTTGTAATTTATAATTTAGTATATAATATTATATAATTATTAAAAATTAATTTTTAAATTATAATATTAATTATAACTTGAAAATAATTATATAATATTATATAATTATTAGGAATGTATTTTTTTAGTATTTATTGTCCTCACATTATAGTTCAGCTCTTCAACGAACTTTTTATATTTTTGGTTTAAGTACTAATCTGAATCATTATGCCGGTTGAGCTTATTATTCCGCTCCTGTTTCGGAAACAGAGCTTAATCATTATATAACTAAATTTATATAACTATTTAAATAAGCTATTTAGTTATACTAAATTTATATAGCTATTTTTATAGTTATAAATTTTGAAATTTAAATATGTTATCAATGAGTATCAAACTCTTGACATTTGGATAAAATCTCTCTTACTTTTCTTATTATATATAGTAGGATATAATTTCAAATTATTTCTTCTAGAATCAGAATTTTAAAAATCAACCAATTTGTAAACGTTCAAATGTCTAAAATTGGTTTTATATTCGATCTATACACATTTTTCTCCTTAAAAGTTAAAATTAGTTTTATCAATTTTTAAATATTATATTTGTTCGCTTTGAACTATGCACATTTTTCTCCTCTGTTCTCCTATACCAATTGGACGACAATTATTTTCGAATCCTTAGCAGCCATCCACTAATTATAGTAAGAGAAAGTAGCCCAATATGCAAACGTAGTTCCATTATTTCTTCCACCGAATCTTTAGTAAAATAAATTTCAAGAACCATCAATTAGTACTTGGAAAAAACCTACATCCACAAGGGAAAATGCAATAATAAAAATTAAATGGTGAGAAAAATTTAAGATCCTTGAAAAAAGGCGGAGATGAATGGCAGTCATTGAATTAAATGTTTGATCCTTAACCGGAGGTAGACCGAAGAAAAAGAAGAATGAATCCTTCCTCCTCCATTCTCTCTATATATCTCTATATTTGAGCATTGTTTTTTGTTTTTCACTTCATAACCAAAACAATATATACATACTCTACAATACAAAAACCACATACATAAGTACATAATAAAGATTTATACATACTTTAGTTGTTGCAGCATATAGGAATTACAAAGCAGAAGTTGTTGAAAATTATTTAGTATTATCTATTTAGAGAGACGGGAAAATGTCGTGGCAGACTTATGTAGATGAGCATTTGATGTGTGATATCGATGGCACTGGCCACCATCTCACCGCTGCTGCCATTGTTGGCCATGATGGTAGTGTCTGGGCTCAGAGTTCTTCCTTTCCCCAGGTCTCTCTTTTGCACAGGCTACAGGCATATACACATTTTCGAATGCATGTTGGCATATAGTGTGTATGAGTCTAGTTATCATTTATACTATGGTGTGAATTTGTACTTTCTGATTGTTCTGTAAAGCATTTTTTACATTTCTACGGTTTGAGCTGCTGGCCTTTTGATGTTGATTAAATTTGGCTTTGTGAGAACATATGCAGGTTACGCCAGATGAGATGAAAGGGATCATGACTGATTTTGATGAACCCGGTCACCTTGCTCCTACAGGGTTACTTCTTGGAGGCACCAAGTACATGGTCATTCAAGGTGAACCTAACGCTGTCATCCGTGGAAAGAAGGTGATCTATCATTCTTCACAAACTCACTCCCCCCCCCCCCCCCCACACACAATTACAGACCTCAACCTTAACACTAATGTTTGCAGGGATCTGGGGGAGTAACCATCAAGAAGACAGCTCAAGCTCTACTCTTTGGTGTCTACGAAGAACCAGTGACTCCAGGGCAGTGCAACCTAGTTGTCGAGAGGTTGGGAGATTATCTATCTGAGCAGGGTCTCTAAGCATTCGAGACCTCTTAATCCTGGCCTTCTATCTGGATTCTGGAATGCCCTTATTTCTTTCTCTTTTCTCTTTCCCTTTTGTTTACTAAACTTGCATCTTCTTTTTTCAAAATCTATGAATTTTGAAAGCAAAGTGGCTGCAGTATTGCGGAGGACAAACTTATGAGATCATAAATCGATTGTTTGGATTTTAAACTTTTAGGTCCATTATGTTGCTGCATTTTTCTTGGTATTGTATGTATTCCTTGGTGCATTTTTCCAGCCTTATAGAGTTGCTTGAGTTTAACAAGGACTCATCTGTCTTTATATGGCTCCCTACAATGTAGAACTTACGTAGCCAATACATGTATTTTAAATGATTTTTTCAATAAACAAGCTCTAATAACTTGTAATAAACAATACATTTGCCAAAAGCTATAATCCAACAAATATGTCAAACATTTGTTCAATATACACAAGTTTGGCACAGTTTATTTTAATTTTTGAATGTGCGATGTTACTCTCACACTAGTCACCAAAATACTGACGACAGATATCTCTATGTTCAGATAGAGATATCTGAACCTCAAGCATATACATATTTAGATAAACAATGACGAAATGAAATGGCTAGACTCATAAAACAAATATAGCTTCCATATATGCAAATACGGACGACTAGATATATCCATGATCCTCCTTTAAGGATTGGGATCTTGGTACCTCTATTATCAAAGAGCCTATTCCTACCACAGAGCTAGCATTCTTATCTAAAGATACATTGCACTTCGACTGATATTTTCTTAGACTTCTTGTCTAACATGAACTACTCCCAAAATTGAGTCTGAAGTTTTACCTTAACAATATTCAGAAGAATGAGATGGAAATCATCAACAGCCAACTAAAAACCCACATTGAAACTTCATTGTGTGTGGAATATGAAGTTGATGGTTTTGCGGGGACATTATTTGCAGCAGTTCTATTGCTCCTGTGGATTTTACCAGAAACGTATAAATTGGTTATTACAGGAAAAATCAAATTGAAGCACTTAACATGGAATAAAAAATGTACAAACTTCTAATTAACCAATGCTGTAGAAGGTGTTAACATACCCAGCAATCATATACAAGCATTTATCATAGCCTGCAAGTGACAAAAAAAAATATCATGTGATTATAAAGCTGTAATGACGAAACAAGTAGAAAGATAGTTTAGAGTTCCATTAATTATGATTACAGCTATCTTTTGATCAATCAGTCATATCACAATATTAATTTAGAGATAATTATTACTCAGTAAGCACATTTACACAGCCATACAGGTATGCTTGAGCATTTATTGAAAGAACCAAAATATAAAAGGCTTCTGTTGCCAGAAGAAAAAACACATCTAATATACGTACTTGGATTCTTATTCGTTTTAACTCCTGATCCTCCGAATCCGCAAGCAATATCAGTAGCTCCATTTTGCTGGTAGTAGCTGTTGAATGCGAAAGATGCATGTGACACTAGACTATCAGGCTCATAACAAGGTTGACTAGGCTGAATCGCCGAACAATCAACATTTCCGGAACTACATGCCCAATCCAAAGCATTTTTCAGGTCGTCTTCAGAAACCGTTGAGGAGGCAATGCACCATGTTCCATTCGAGCTAGTGACATTTGTCTCTGGTGTCACGTCCACGGAACCTTTGCCATCAAAATCAATATTATAGACACTTGTCTGGTCTGGATAAAATAACCCCCAGTTCCTCTCAGATTCTAAACCGGGCTTCCTGTTCTCATTGAACAAAGAAAAAATGTACACATCCAGTTCTGCTCCAGGTTTCGCTGGCGTACCAGTATTGTTGATTACATGTCGAATCAAATTGGTGTTATAGGTCTGTGCATTATCAGGAGTTGCTGCTGTCTCCTTGGGTGATCCTTTTGAAGGCCAGCCTGTCTCCGTGACCATCACTTTGATTGTTCTGAAGTTTAGAGCCATCAGAGAGAAGTAAATAGCATCAATCTGAGAATCAAACATATTTGTGTACAGCAAACCGGTGTTTGGATCAATCACTTCAGAAGAAGACTCGAAAAGTGCATAGTCCAGGGATACTTTGTTTTGGGAATCCCTATAAGCATAGTAAGGATACAAATTAATCATGAAAGGTGACTGGTTTTCAGCGAGAAATTCCAGAAGAGGTTTAAGAAAGGATGCATGACTACTGTTAAAAGCCCCTGCAGAAGGTGGGTAGGATCGGGATAGAACACCCAGAGAATGGGTACTGGATACTTTAATCCTCCTCTGGAGACCTGCTTTTCTCAGAGCTGTGAAAACATTTTTCATGGCAGGTACAACCATGGCAGATATGTTATTAGGAGCTTCTGTAACTTCAGCACCAACACTTATGTATGTGATCTTTGTGGCCGGATAGTATGGAAGAATGCTATTTTTTAGCCAGGTGTCAGCATTAGATTGGAACTGGGAAATCGGCAACAAATCAGAATTTGGAATTCCGATCATGAGTTCAATGCCAGTATTTGCAAAAGCTTTCAGGACCTGGATGTTGGAGTCATATATCCTTACATACTTAATCTTGTGAAGTTGAGCAAGTTGTGATGCTTTATCTGGGGTAGGTAGGTCATCTGCATTTCTTCCATAGCAAATCCCAATTGAGCTTCCAATGCAGGAACCTGTCACAGATAGCGGCAATAGATTCAGACTACAAAGAGTCAAAGACCCAAGAACAGCAGTTGTTAAAGTCATTATACTTTGAAACAGGAAAGCAAGCAACGGGCTCTTGCTCTAGCGATATTAATCTCACCCCCGTCTACTGGAGGAAATTAAAGGGGTCGTATGCAAAAGAATACTGGGGTGGAATTAATTGACCCTCTGCTACTTACAAGGGCCATATTACATTTAAGTGAAATTTTTGTGTTGATACTGGTGTATTAACTCATAAAGTGACCACATCCTACACTACAAATTAGGAGTTAAATACATGGATCTTAGGTTATTCAGCAGATTGCAAAAACTTTGTGCTAGCCTAGGCTATAGTTCACATCTAAAGTAATAATGCTGAGGCCTTCTTCCAATTATCCAATATTACATATTTAAGCTCTGTGGTAGCTTAGAAGGTCGATAACTTCTCCAAATTTTTAGAAATAATTGTTGGATAGGTAAATCTATTATGAATAATCTATTACACATTATAGCACTTTGGTATGAGAGAACCGACTGGAAGAAGAGGGGAGTTAATGTGTTACTCACAGGACAAAGTTCATCCTCTTAAAGTGACTAACAGATAACATTAAAGATTGGATCCATGAGAATCAGTACAATGCAAGTGCTTGCTGTTTACAAATGACTTGATGATCTAGTGGTCGCTCTGATCTATTCATTTGACAACCTGAGACCTCTGTTTTACTTTACACGACTTATATGACATCAACTTGAATATTATGTGATGTAAATGCCAAAATCTTTAGGACAAAAAGATTACAAATAGCTACCACAAACAGACAAACTATGTGTGTGTAATAATTAAAGACGAATGCCTCTTGGAGAAACTTTTCTCTCTGTTTCCTTTGGTATCACATGCCAAGATGCCAAAATCCGCATTCTAGATTCACAATTTCTATCTTAAGAGACCATTCATATATGCCTTTAAATCCTTACTATACGCGAAACAGAGATACCCAAGCATAGTAACCGCAATATTGATGTAGAGGTTCAAGTAGCTGAATGAGCTGCATGTCAAATGTTAGCTTATAAGCACTACAATCTATCGAAGTAATTGAATAGTTCACATTCTAAAAGTTTTTGTTCCTATATATAATATTCACATCATCCCCCAACATTGACTCAAATCATCGCCAAAAATAAAACAACGCCTAGTTAAGAAAAATAATATGGATTAGTTAGTATAATTATTAGGAACCTGTACTTTCAACTTCTCATACAATTTACATTAACCACAAAAACAAACCTGAGCGATTTGAAAAGTGTGTAATCTGGTGAAAACAACTCAATGAGCTTATATGATCAACAAACTACCTCAAATTATAAAAAAGATCAAATCTTTACATATACATACAGAATGTGTGCAACATATAAACACAAACTCACAAAAGGAACCCAAAATCTTGGAATTTGAGACATACCCATAAGCATTAACAGCAGAGAAGTTGCAAAAATGAGCCTGAATCCTCTGCCCATTTGTTCTTGAAACCTCAAAGTTACAATGGAGTACTAGTAGTAGTTGTTTCACTACATACACTGTATGTATGTATAATCTTTGGGGCTTTTTGGAAGTCGAGATGTCTGAAGAGTGATGTGTTTGGGGCAGTGTGGAGTGTCAGCAGAGCAACGTTGGAAGCGGATTTCAAAAGAATATTAAAATGGGGTTAAGTGTGTGTGTCTGGAATCCATAACTTTTGTTCGGACAAGGCATAATGTCTGTTCTGTTCTCCATTATTAATGAATAGGTAAATGAGCTAACAGTTCACTGTTCCCTCCGTTTCATGACAGGAGTCTCCTTAAAAAAAATGCATATTAAAAAATTTATTATTGAGGGATGTATTTAATTGAGATTGTGAAATATTTTTTCGGATTTTAAAAATTCTGGGATATACAACTGGGAATAAGAAATATTTATTAGGGGTATTCAATTAGGATTTTAAATACTGTTTTAAAATCTGGGGTATTCAATCTGAATTTTAAATAATGACTTAAAATTTAGGGGTATTCAATTTAGATTATTATTAATCAATTAAAATTCAGGTGTATTCAAAAACTTTGGATTTTAAAAATCCATAAATTATGTTAGATTTTCCTATATATTTTGAATGTTTTAAAATTTTACCTTAATATAAGATATTCTACTGAATTAATGATTAAATCTGCGCACTCTATGAATTATGTATATAATATGTGAAATCTTTAAATCAAATATAATCAATAAAAATTAATGAATTATTATTATCTATAAATCTGGATCGAATACACCACATTATTGTATTGAATGAATATAATATATGTCATGAAATTGATATTGAAAATATAAATTAGAGATATGTTGAATAAAGTTAATCTATATTAAATTTTATATTGAAAGTTGAAATTCACAATTATTTTGAAATAATTTTTTTTTAAAATAAACTTGGAATATGAACCGGTATATGCCATGTCACTTCTGTCTTTTACTCTTTGTACCATATAGGACCAATTCTAACGGGCAAAAGTGCCTATTAAAAAACGAGGATTTATTTTTTAAAATAACCAGGATTTATTTTTTGACAGTCTGAAGACTAGTCAGAGAGTGTGAAGTATCTTTTTTTTTGTTAAATCATATTCTAATATAAACATATATATTTGAGACATTTTTTTAACTCATATTTCATTTATTATATATATTTATATTTTATACTTTTACTTTATGTTCAAATAATATAAATTTTATATTTTTAATCAAAATTTACCATATAAATTCACATTAAAAATATTACCCAAACACATATATTCAACTTAAAACTAAAAATTATACTTTTAACTTAAAACAAATATAAAATAATTTAAGTTCTAACCAACTTAAATTAATTCAAACGGACTCCGCATGTCATGAATTGGCTACACTTTTATTGGGCATGTTTGGCTACCACTTAAATTCTGGAAATAAGTCCTTATTTTCAGAAAAAGTAGGGATGTATGTACTTTTTCTGAAAATAAGTAACTTATTTTTTATTTTGAAGATAATATTTGATTTTAAAATTCTAAAACAAATATTTATCTTTAAAAAAATATAAAAATATGTAAAAAATAAAAATAAAATAAATTACTTATTTTAAGTTTAAGAAATCTCAAACGGTCACATTATGTTTACACGAAGGAAGAACATTCTTTTTTAACGATAACTACATAAATATTAAAATGAGCAAATCCCATAACCATAACATAAAGAGCAAAAGAAGCAACCACATAGTCTGCGCCGAAGAGGCAATACATTTTCGTCACACGAGTTCTTCATTCTAAGAAGATGAGTGAAAGATTGTTGTATTTTGTTGGAGAGATTGAAATGAAAAGGAATGAAATAAGATTTAAATTAATATTAGGTGAATTTTCAAAAATTTCATTTTTTCTCTCATTTGATTCCTATTAAACTAGATTAAAATTTAAAACCCTCCGTTTTGAGATCGAATGTTATTCTTCTTACTACTTATTTTCTTGTCAATTCTCATCATAAAAATTTTGTATTCACCAATCTTTTTTTGAATCTCTCATTTTACCTCAATTATTTTTTCTCTTTTTACTCATTACATTTCATTTCATTTCAATCTCTCCAACCAAATACAACATATGAGTCTATGACCATTTGAATCCATGTACAGAGAAAGTTCAATGCAATGCTAAAGTAAGTGTTATTTTTATAATATAGTATCAATTATAGAACATAATACTCCAATGTAATGCTAAAAAAGGTGTTAAAATAGAAAAATGTTATAATTGGTTCTAAATATAGAACCTAGATGTGAATATAATTGACACATGGGCATGCAAGTGGAAAATTGAAGGTAAATTAATATAAAATAAATTTCATATTAAAAAATACTATACTTAATTCTATATTTAGTTAATTTTATATCTATTTGGTTCTATTTCAAAATCATGTATTAAAGTATGAAATCTATTTTAACATCAAATTTTATTTTTTAATTTCATATAATAATAATAATTATATCTATTTTAACAATAACACTGGACTTGCTTTTCGGTCCTTCCACCCCGTCTTCCACAGTAGCAATATAAAAGGGAAAACCAATATCATCCCTTGCTAATCCAGGATCCTCTGTTGCCCAGACAACCGTGCCATCAGGATCAAAAGCAAGAAGAAGAGCAGATCCAGAAGCAAAAACATCACGGAGGCACTTTTCTGCCTTTGAGTCCTTGTCAAAAGGAAGATGCGTCAACCATGGCAGATCAGCAACAGTTGAAGGTCTTATCATTTCGTAGAAAATGTGGATCACTTTGAACTCCTCAGTTGTGCCCCTTTCTCAGAGGAACCTTCATACTAGCTTCGTTGTAAACCAGGCATGACTACTGACCCCACCTTAGAAACGATCATAAAAATAGACTATAATTCTTTTCCCTTTAAGTTTGGAGAGCCGAACCTCATTGGACCCATCAAATTTTGCAAAGATGGTTTCTGGACACTAGAACATATCAAGCTTCATTTTCTTTGCTTTTTCAAACCGACACTCGACAGCTTTTTCACGAGTAAACGGATATGCCAGACTACCAAAATCCTTCACAATATCAGAACCAACTGGTTCAAAGAAAATGAATTCCATGAGTCACAATGTCACAATGTCAGAACCAATGTCAGAACGATTCTGCATCTGTACGGAAAATAGAATTCCATGGGTCATAGATGTAAATGAGCACCACCCCAAAATCAGTTCATGCATTCTTGAGTGCTGTTGTGAGGTTATCACGGCGACCCTCTTCATAAAGATACAAGGAAACCGCCTTATTTTCGAGATAAGCTATAGATATCTTATCCTCTTTGTTGTTGATGACATAATCACGATCATGAGCGGCCAAGAGTGCTGTCACACAGGATGCTCTTCGGCTTCAACATCTTTAGAATATAGGGATCTTAACCTCTCGTCACTAAAAGGAAAACTCGCAGCTCCATACCAAGAAAATAAAATGCTGGCATTATGTTGAAAAACCTCTCCTGCGGGACTAACAAAAACCGAGGCAGGGACCAGGGGGATGATAAAAATTTCCACAAATGGAGGTACCATAAATTTTTCCCAGACGTTGATAACATTCAGAATCAGAGACAGGGATGGCAGGCCATGGCATAGAAGAAAACAATTCTTTGTAACGTTTGTGTGATGCATCTGGGTCGGGGCAAGCAATAGCATCCCAAGCTGGAACAAAAACGACCTCAAAACGAACACTTTTACATTGCAGAACAGGTCAGTGTATTACATGTGAGATGTGTCAACATTAATTTTTGTGACCTAGTTTATGTCCTAATTTGCGAAAATTAAGGCGAGTCATTGGATTACACAGTTTTTTGAAAACTTAGGATCTTTGTCACCAGGTTGCAGTTTTATTCTGTATGAGGTCGTCGTGGGTATCATATGAAATAAAAATTATTGAAAGTTATGTATATAGTTATTGTATCAAAAATTATGTTTTTGTTATATGTATTAAATATTGATTGGATGGATTATTTATTTGTTGGGCTCTATACCTCATTACTTATAATTTTTAGATTTGGTATAACATGAAGGTGGTTCATTGAATCATTGGATTTTGAATATCTTGTGAATGGACTAAATTGACATTTGGCATTCGAAATATTTGTATTATAATTTAGTCTATTGCAGATTTATAGAATTGTAAGGATACATTGATCTGGGAGTTTGTTTATGAAAAAGAAAACATGGAAGCCATGTTAAAAAGGGACATCCATACAAATTGAGCAAGATGTTTTAGTTTGATGATTCATTTTATTTATTCGTTAAATCTCGCAGGGAAGTCTCATGTGAAGAAAACCATGGGATCATGTATTTTCCTCAATTTCATAAGTTATGTAAATAATTTAATATCTCTTTTAAAATTATTCTTAATACCTTCTATTATATGTAAATCTTATATGACTATACATATATATATATATATATATATATATACACACTCGTTATTTTATTATGCATTAAGGTGGGGTATTCACGGAAACAGTCTCTCTATTTTCTTGAAATAGGAGCATGGTCTGTGTATATATTACCCTTCCCAGACTCCGTTCTGAGATAAATATACTGAGTATGTTTAGTTTGGTTTGGTTGGATAGATTTATAGAATTGCATTCAAGTTTTTGGATCAAGATATATAGAATATTTGTCGCGCTTCCAATTGTGTTTATCTGAAAAGAGCATGTTGTACATGAATACATGTAGAGAACGAAAAGATATTTTGCACAAGTACTCATGAATAATATATATTATATCTAAAAAATTTAATATAAGAATCCTATTTACGATTCAACTTTTATTTAATATAATTTTACTCACAATATACTAAGTATCTCAATTTTATTACTGCTCAAATTCTTTAATTTATTTAAAATTATAACTTATTAATTAAATATCATGAATATTAAAATAATATTATCATTTTATCTATATTAATTAAATTTTATTACTATACTATATTATTATAATCTAAATATTAAAATTTTAGTAATTAGTTGATGATTAGTCTATTTTTATTTTACTAAACATAAAACACTATTCTAATCGAGATGACTTTTTTATTTGAAACACATATTCATCTTCGATATAAAATATTATACTAATGAGATGTGTTAGTACATGATTTTCTATAGAGGAAGCATGCGCGTCTTGATCCATACAAAGAGGGTGCGCCCTCATTTAGGTCGAGGTTAGATAGTCACCAGCCTTGTTACGTTCATGTCTTCCCCATCTACGTCTTTTAATGTCTATCCATGCCTGTTGAAAATCATAATTCCGTATTTCACGGATTGCCCTCATTCAGAAGTTATGAAATGATATAGACCTTATATCGGAAAATTATTTCGGGTTTTGACCTATTCAAACAAACCCTAATGTATAGTCCTCTTTCAAAAAAGTTTTTTTTGTCATTCCACTGTCTATTTTGATTCGAAGAAGGAAATCTTTTCCTAACGGACCTTTGCTTCGCCAAAAATTACGTGGACTTGATCATCTATTTTCCCTATAAATAGAGATACGCATGCACATTGTTAGGTATTAGAATCATTAGAGTATCCAGCCGTTGTAGAGAAAACCTATTTTCTATAACAAACAAAGCTCTAGTCATTCTAAAACCTAGCAATCTTAGTCATCAATTTCATACAAATCACCGCGCTACGGCGATATTCAGCCTCATTATATTTTTTTCTGGCAAAAAACCTTAATCTTTGTTTGATTACCAGATTTCCCGATCAACAAGATGGTCTAAACTCTAATAAATATTTTATAAAATAAAATTAAACATAATTTATAATAAATTTATTTTTTATAAACAATATTGTATAAGAAATAAAAACAAATTAATAATAAAAGAAAATAAAATAAATATTCTCAGTTGTGCTTTTGCACGATATAAATTAGTATAACGTTTTTGTTTGGAAAAAAATTAGTATAACTTATTTTGACTATAAAAAAATAATATATATAATTGAGTTGGGGAATAACAGAGTCAAAGTCGCAGCCCGCCCCCGGGTGATTTTATAAATGGCACGTCATCAAAGTGGTATGGGCTTGGCCAATGGGATAAGAATTAAGATGAGAATAAAAAGGGATACATGTACACATGTTACTATGTTACATGTCCAAACAAGAGGAAAATAAAATGTGGTGAGAAATGGATTAGCTTATGCGAGTCAATCTCCTTATCCTCCCCCCTCGCCTCCTTTTATGGCCTCAATTCATTCATAAATTTTTATTTACTTTATTTATTATTATTATTATTATTATTAAATTTACACTTTTTGAAAAATTTCATTATTTTTAAAAGAAAAAATATACAGGGATTTCTTGTTCTAAAAGGGTAAAGCTAATTTGCCTTGTATCTTGTTTTCTGAAAGATGCTGCCTATCATTGTCTAGGTCTATCACAAATTAACTTATATTCCTTGTTTTCTTTGCTTTTACAAATTTCGTTTGTTAATCATTCTCGTAATATTCAAGTAGAACATCATAAATAAAAGTTTAATAAAGAAGATACAACTATTTGTTATTTATAAAGACGAGCTTTGTTATTTTTTTTTTTATTAATAACCGTTTGGTCCTTGGATGTTACAATTGGTTGGCAATAGTTTAGTTCAACTTGATATTGACCTAAATGTAAACTATAATGTCTTTGCCTTGGGTAAATGGGTAAAAGTATAAACAAGAACAAGTGAAGTTGAATCCCAGTGACTTGTGTTAACTTGCACTCGAGAGATGGACAAAACTTGAGTATTGATATAATAAATAGACAAAATATAATTAGCAGAAAAATAGAAATAAAACCACTTATCTAAAATATAAAAACAAAAATGAACAAACTCCTCAATACAAGGACGGGTGGAATTCACACAAATCCACTACATAATAAAGTGTTCTGTTACATATATGAATCCTTCATTGCCATATGTGAATGAATTCATGACTATATATGCCTTGATATATGAAAACAAGTCGAGTAATAATGGATTATTTTAAGTTTGTCCCTGCTTTGAGGGGCCAAAAAGTGCCATGTCTGCAAGTTTAGTGTGGCCAATAATCATAAAAAAGTGAGTGATGACTCAGATTTGGATGCCTTCAAAACTTGGACCTTATCTTTTTTTCAGGTACATGCAAAAACCCCTTAGCTGGCACCTAGCCAAATTATAACCATAAAGATGAGGACAAATCCAAGGATAAAATCTATCCTAACATTAATTTGGTCATACTATTTATATACTTCATTCTCATCCTTGTATGCCATATTATCATTAGACAATACTACATTTTTGACAACCATATGTGTTATATATAGCTCTTGTCTTCTCACTAAAAGTAGCATATTGCTTTCTTTTTATTGTGCTTGCTAAAGATTTGATCATTGTTCATTACATATCAAGAAAATGGATGGAGAAAAGCTAAGTTTTAATGATGGTGGAGGTGTCTCCAACAGGCATGTTCAATGGGTTTTCATGGATACTAGAAATGGTGTTTCTGATACAGAATCTAATGGATCAACTACTTGTGATGAGGATTCTATATTATCATCTTCATCATCAGATATTGAAGAGGGTGATGATGCAACTTCTTCTTCAACTTCATCATCTAACTCTGGTCCTTTATATGAATTATCTCAACTCATGGACAATCTCCCTATCAAGTATGTTGTAATATGTTTTCTTGTTTTTTTATAGTTTATGGTGCTAGATGTATGATTTTATGTCCTGTGTGTGTTGCTGTGTGCTCATGATATATGTATTTAAATGTGCAGGAGGGGTCTGTCAAACTTTTTTCATGGAAAGTCTCAGTCTTTTACATCATTGGCAAGTGTGATGAGTCTTGAAGATCTAGCAAAGAAAGAGAATCCTTACAGAAAGGGAGTGAAGGCATGTAACAAATTTAGACCAAAGGGTAACATAACAAAGAAGTCTTGTTCAAGATCATCAAAGGGATCAAATTTTGTATCTTTAGTAGGGAAGAGAGGTACTAATAGTTGTAGGCTTGCTGTTTCAGTTGTACAGAAGCACTTATAATGAGTAAATACAATCACAAGTTGGATTGTCTTTTTGAGGTTTGCATAATATACATGGTCTCTCTGTGTGTCTTAAATTTTTGCATACTGATCTCAATGCCTTCTCAGATATCTATTTCCTCTCTTATCTGTTAGCCAGTTGTAATTAAACTTAATGGATAAATTTCGGATTAATTAGGATATTTTTACTATATGGGCACGGGGACTGGGTACCCTTGCGATTTTTAAAAATCGAAGCATTTTTTCATGACAATCACTGTTGCTTCACGGACCAAAAGTCTGCTCATTTCGTCTCCTTGATCTACAGTCTGTTGGCTGTTGCAGACTCGCAACCAAGAACAATGTTGATTATAAGGAAGGTAGCAGCTAAACGCGAGCTAGCTATCCAAGTGTAAAAATTACGGTAAAATGCTCTCTGATAGTTTAAATAAATATTGGCCCCACTTAGTTGGCAAGAACTTGGTGCAAGCTTCTTAAACGATCTCAACCTGAAGGGCAACTGAGCTACAAGCATGTCATGTAAACTTTCTCCCAGCATACATATTCCAAAAAAATGTGATTTTTGTTTCAAGTGCGATAAAATTTCTGTGCACAGCGGAGTAAATGAAGTCCCAACACAGGTCCAACATCCTGCAAATTGTAGAACTCTCTCTGGAAATGACTGATTCTCATTAAATATATCTTCATCTTCTTTGCTAAGTTTCCATGACTGTTCTATGCTGTTGAGGCTACTACTAAAGTCCGAAATTGTCACATACTATTTATTAAGTTCATATTTCATCCACCTTTCGATAGCGGATGCTGATGCACAAATTTGAATCTAGGGCATGAAGCAGGACTCACAAAAACTGAATTACCAACCCCATTCCCTTCCCTACCTGAACAGAGGAGTACAAAATAAACCTCAATTGAATATACTTTTGTCTTCATGGCATTGCACAGTAGTTGATCATCCAAGGATACTAAACCAGCATACACTTACACGGACGTACAGTTTTAAGTAAAGCACAATCAAGCTCACATTAAAGGAAGAAAAAAATTAAGTGTTTGTAAAAAGAGTATGTTTGGGCCTTCTATATTGAAAAGTCAATAATTAATGTATATAAAAAATTGCTAGTTTTTATGGGCCAACATACGATGATTTGTTGGGTTGTAACATCCCACATCGAATAGAAAGACTAATGAAATTAGTAAGGGAAACTGCTCAAATATGATTCCAAGACGACAAGTTCAAGTGCCGGCTTATTTTTCCTGCTTTAAGCCTTTAACTATTGATGTCTTGACCATATCCTGCTTTAAGCCTTTAACTATTGATGTCTTGACCATATTTCATGATAATTGCACAGGTACCAGCATGTACATAAAGTAAATATACAGCAGTATCTCCCATTCTCCCTGCTCAGTGCTCAGAGAACAAGTGCAGGTGAGAAGATACCAGTGAAAGGTAAACTGTGGCTGCTATTCATAATCTGTTGTAACAACGGGAAAAAAATGGCAGAAAGACAATTGGAACTAGTAAGTCACATGAAACATCTTCGTGCCCTATGACACTTGTAGAAGAACTAGTATCTAAAAGTCGCCTTTTTATACAAGAATCTATTGCTTAGAAAATGTGTGCTGGTAAAATCCGGTAAACGATTCCCAACACAGGATCCACCGTCATCATCTTGCAAACCAGGGAACTCATATCTCTCTGTACATCTATGACTGATTGATTCTTATCAACTTTATCTGAGTTTATTTGCTGATTTCCGTATCTGTTCTATGTTGTTGAGGCCACTACTGAAAGTCTGACACTGTCACATACTATGCTTTTAGGGGATGTTCATATATCCTCCACAGCGGATGCTGATATGAATATATGAGTTCTTATGCTTGAATATAAGACATGCAGCTTGACCCAGACAAAATTGAACCAGTGCCCCTACCAGAATGGTGTATTTTAGAGCCCACAAAAGAATGCTAATAAGCCACAAACGCAAAAACTTTTTCAATCATGGAATTGCGCAACAGCTGGTCATCCAAGGATATTGAATGAGATATTGATTAGCTTACACAGACATTCTGTTTCAAATTTAGCATAATCTAGCTTTTGTCTTGCCTGTTTCAACTTTTTACCAGATTTCCGGAGTCCTAGTTGCCAGATTCAAGCATGTTCGTATATACAACAGCATTTTTTTGTTCACAGAGAAAGTGCTGTTAAGAAAATATTAGTGCAAGTTAAACTGTCCCTGATATCCGTAGTCTATTGTAACAAATAGAAACAGCAGCAAGACAACTGGACATAGCAAGTCAAATAAAATATATTCTTCAATCTTACCTTGTGACTGTATGTTATTGTAGAAGAAGTTTAACTTAACGCTCACCTTTTTCTGTGAAGATTATGATTATGCTATCCTTATGCATTTGATCAAATTTAAATTTGAATTTGTAACTAGTGTTCTTTAGATCAAGCAGTAATATCAAAGTATGAATTTGTAACTAGTGTTTGCTGTGAATTGATTGTTGATATCGAATTGGTCTGAGTTCATATACATCATGGAGGAGGAAAGAGAGAAATCTTATAATGAGCTGATGCAAGATTTGCAACATCAGATTATGATACATAAAGAAAACACTCGCAGGAAATTTCAGAAAATAGAGGAGATGATAGAAGAGGCTGAACAAAAGATGAAGCTCATTCAAAGGATTAGAAAACGAAAAATTGAAGAGGAATTCCTAAGTCCTTTTGGATGGGAGGTGCAAAAGAAACAAGACAGTAAAGTGTTGAGTCGGGAAACGTCACATAAATCTCCTCGATACAAGTTAAATATTCCAAAGTTTGATAAATTGCCAGGTGAAGATGAAGAGGATTGACATTATGAGGAAATCATTTGTATGGCTTTGGGACTGGAGGACTTCTTTCGGAAATCATTATGAGGATTGCATTTCTGATTTTAGGAAACCCTCTCATTTGTTTCTTCTGATGCAGTTGCATATGTGCCTAGAAAAGTACAGGATGGGGTTAGCTGTGTTGGAAATCTATCAACAGAACAAGTTCAACTTTTTAGTGTAAACTACTGGTTAATTGTTTAGTGGAGATCAAGTTGTTTGACAAAAGCACAAAAAGAAATATAGTCTTGGCTACTGAAAATGAGATTGGAGATGAATTGAATAATTCTATTGATCTTATGAAGGGGGAAAGTGTAGAAGAGAGTGACATGAAGTTGTGGTCTTTAATAGCTGCAATTTCCTGTGGGGTAGGTATCCAACGATTTTGGGAAGAAGAACATGTTTATATTTGATCCCGGTGGTCTTGTGGAAAAAGAACAATCAAAAAGTGTTAATATGAGAGTCCTAGAAATGATAAGAAACAAAGTAAAAATAGATGAATTTGCAATAGTAATCTCAGGTTCTGGCCAAGTTGGACAGTGACAGGAAATGATTAGTTTAAAGTTCTTGACAAAGAATGTGATTGTGGTTCAAATTAACATGGTTAAGTCAGCCGGTATACAAGGCCAAGATATTCAAAACATCAATGGGTAAAAAACCTATCATATCACGCTAAATATCAAAGATAAGTATGTTGCATCCTACATTTGCGAGAACCCCAACCCGATTAAAATATGCTTGATAGTATTCATCCAACTGACTCTGGGATGCTTGTAAAAGATACACGATGTTAATGTATAAAACATGTGTAATTCTATGATCAAGTCCTTGGGGGCTTTTCGGTGCAACAGGTATCTGAAATAGCTGACTTGCCTAGAAAAGATAGTGGCATATGAATACATGCATTATGCTTCTTCACTATCAACTACGATCTAAAAAAATACAACAAAATCCTTCTAAAAAAAGGCTGAACATACCAGAAAAAATCAAAATATCAAATTTTGTATACAGGTGTAATTCCTAGCAAATGAAAGCACTTTCTCATGACAACTGCCGTGGCTTCACAAAGCAAGAGCCTGCTAGTTTCCTCAGCTGATCCAACCACCTGGCATAATTCAGGAGTTAGATAACAGAAGAGGAAAATATTGGTAGCACCAAAGAAACATTATCCCAAGTTCAAACAACCAATTAGAGGGGTGACATAAGTTGTCTGAAAAAACTAAACTAAAACTCTGGCAAATCTTGTAGTATGTAGGTGATTGAAAAAGCTTAATCGAATACCTGACAAGTGGAATAAAATCCAGTAAAATCCTCAGATAAGCCGTATAAGTATTCGCACAACATATTTGGCAAGAGAACGGTGCAAGCCTCTTCAACAATCTGAAAGACGGGAAAAAAGTAATTAACAGAATAGCTACGAAGCATTGCAAAATCTATTAGTTGAGCCTACAAATTCCAAAAAGATTTGTATTTCAGTTTCGAGTGCAGCCTCACCTCAGCAAACTGGAGTAAATGAAGTCCCAGCATACGCTCAGCATCTTGAGTCAACTCAATTTTTCCAACCTGCCACAAACATACATATTCTTCACTGTCCAAGCGATAAAATTATTATATAGGAAATAAAAATTAAATATTATTATTTTTAGAAGGGTCACTGGATACAAAGTTCATAGTTCATTAATATATAAGATAATAATGCAAACTAGGTCATAATGGAAATACACAATTAATTGAGGAATTAATAACTTACTTTCTTCATTACATTTCAAGATTATCAATGTATAGAAAACATACAAATCTTACTATCTACGCCTCACTCTGAAAAGGGGAAAATAATTTCTACTTCTACTCCCAAGCCTATTAAGTATTACCCATTAGGTTCACAAAAAGCTAAAATTTACTTGTTAAGCTCCATCTAGCTATTATATACTCAAAAGCCTGACAATTTATGAATATTTAGAAAAGAACTCATTATAAAGGAATCTCATATTTCCCTTCGGCTCGTGTCAGCATCAGAAGTGTCCGTGTGCACATTATTCAACAAGTTTTATCTTCTATAGATATGTAGCCCCATAGATTAATGCAGTATTTCTCTACAGTATCGATTTTGTTAGCCTTGAAACCAATAGCTCCAAGTCTCTCATCAAATCTCTTCATTAGGTTGTCATAACATTCTGTGTTCTCTAGGCCAAATTAAAGTCTGACACTGCCACATCCTAGGTCAAAATTAAAGGGGAACACAGATCTTGTCCAGATTTTATAACGACCAGGACCCCCTACTTTTTTCATCCAAGTATACCAAACAATCATAAGAGATGACAAAACTCCTCCATGTTACATTAAAAGTTGCAAGTTCCAAATGATCTTACCATCTTTAACTCCTCGATGTCTCTACCAGATTTCCTGATGATTGAACAGATCCGAGCGTGTGCATAAAGCAAATATACCGCAGTATTTCCCTGCTCACAGAGATAAATTGCAGTAGAAAGTGAATCGGTTATAAGATTAATAGTTTGGCCTCTACATATAGGTTATACAAACAAATCATGACAGCAAGACAACTGAAATGGGAAACCAAATGCATCTTTGCCACAGGTGGAACACTCCCTGATTGTCGATGTATTAACACGCTGAGGAAGTAGAAATATATAATATCCAGAAAAATTATTATCCTATAATACACATTGTAGAAGCAGGTATTCAACAACACACCTTATCATTAAGCATCTGATCAAAATTGAATGTGTAGTCGGTCAATCTGTTGTTCTTCAGATCAGCATACCTGTTATAAATAGCAGTTCAGAAATATAAAACATAAAAATCACTGGCTACCTACTTGAGTGACTTGTCAAGGGAAAATTCGATCTGCCAAAAATCCAGACAACGGCTTACACATTTTTTTACTGAAAATTATAATATTCCTAACATGTAAATCTACAAGCTGCCTTCAATATGAAAAAAAATTTAGATCCTGCCAGCAACAGCATTCCTAGTGTGTTGGCAATATGACACCAGAATCTTACTTTCAAATAGGCATAATTAACAGTTAACACACACAAAACAAAACTCAAATCCTAAGTAGTATAATCCGTTTAATTTTCCTACAATTGATATATAGTTGGTAAGAGACGGGTATGGAGTACGAAAAAATAATTAGGCAGGTAAAACAGGTGTTACAAAATTGTGTTCAAATCAAGTGGAAGCTAACAGATCAAGGCCACTTAACGGTGGTTAAATTCCTCTTCCCTCTCCTACCTTGGTCATCTTTAACTAAAATTTGAAAGCAAAAAAAAAAGAGAAAAAGCAGCTTACTTAACGGCACCATATCCAACAGCTTCAGCAGTTTGCTCAAGTTCCTCCTCGGTCCACTCCTTATCTTTACCTGTTTAAAATATATAATTTAAAACAGAAACAAGATGGATAGAATTTGACTTTGGTAAATACTAAAATGTAGTTATCCACATAGCTGTTTAACACGCAACGGCCACTGAAGTACAAAGGCATTCGGGAGCATAAGCACAATGCATACACTTTATCGAGCGAAGCACACAATACATTATAACTTAATATAAATATATATTTAAACACATATGAAGATGCTAAAACATGATAAAATTTATAGACATTGATAAGAATTAAGTTTAAAAAAAAGTAATTTAAAGTTGATGTAATCAACATTCAACAATAATGGAGAATTGGAGATACATCATGTGTTCATAACAAAAGAGATGGAAGAACTAACTTCAGTTCAGTTGGGATTAGAGCATGTTAATACTTTAAAATAACTTAATTATCTTGTTGATCATCCTAATCTACCTGCATAATTACACTCCATATTCCACAGTATTCCAATTAGGGAATTACTATTAAATATAATTACTATAATGTCTAAAATTAACAATTGAAAAACAAAGAAATGACAATTTCCTAATTGTTAGACATTTAACCAACATTCAACGAAGAACACAATTTCTAATGTAAAACAAAAATAAATAAATTAAAGATTAAGGAAGAGAGAAAAACATAGAAATACTGTTATGTGTAACTAACATTATCATACCTCGTTCAATTAGAGCATCCCTACAACGACTCTTGGCTTCATCAAGTAAATCAACTAATCGAACCACTTCAGTACTTCGAGTTCGAAATCGCTTTCCATCTTCTCCACGAACAATACCAAAGCCTACATGATTTGTTCTAGGGTATTTATTATCTTCAGCTGGAAGCCAACCTGCACGCTTAGCTGCCTGCAATAAAAATAGTGTTGAGATTATGTGATTGCCAACTGCAATACAATATTTTAATTAAAATAAAGTTCTACTTTTATATTATGATCAGTATATGTGATTTTTGATACTTACTGTGAATACCATATCGAAGTGCTCATGCTGGCCACTGTCTGTAACATATATGATCCACTCCGCTTTTTCTTCATTAAGACGGTACCTTCAGGTATTAAGTTGCATTAGGTTAAAATTGCTTATTAACACTGCTGCAATTGGGCCAACTTTCCGACTGCCCACTTAGTTCAGAAAAGCTAACCTGAACATAATACTGTACATGCTAGAATGTGCAAAATCTTTTATAAAATGTGAACTTGTATCAATAACTATCCCAGCCATAGTGCATAGTTGAAATTTTTACCACATTTCGCTATCAAAATGTGCATATTCTACTTACATACAGATATCTATTCATACTAGAAAGCTAGAAACTTAATATACTAACCATAAAGCCGTCAGATCAGTTGATGCATAATTGAATCCACCGTCTCTCTTAATAACAATAAGAGGTATCTTTTTCCCTTCAATGAAGATAACACGAGCCCCTTCACTTTCTTCAACAAGTCCCTTCTCATTTAGCAACCCCAAAACCATAGGAATAAAAGGATTATAAAAACTTTCTCCCTGTAATAAAAGGAAACACAGGTAATTGTTCAATAGAGACCAAACTGTTTGACAAAAGTACCAAAAGAAAAACAGTCTTAGCTGCTGAAAGTGAGATTGAAGATGAATTGAACAATTCTATTAATCTTACAAAGGGGGAAAGTGAAGAAGAGAGTGACATGAAGTTATGGTCCTCTGGACTTGTACCTGGACATGGTAATATGCCCTATATTGTTGGTAGTTACAAATTTGAAGAGGAAAAGGGTGTCAATGAAGTAATAACTTTAATGATTTTTACCAACATTAGAGAGATTGTTAAGGCTTTCCACAACAAAATGAATTTCAAAGATTTTCCAACAGATGACAATTAGAAGTCTAGCTATATTGGTGAGAATAATGTGCTAATCTTTGATCCTGGTGGATGTGTGCCAAATGACCAGTCAAAATGTGTTACTAAGAAGGTAAACGAAATGATCAGCAGTAAAGTGAAACTAGGTGAGGCTGTTTTGATAATCTCACTTGATGGTGAACTCAGGCATTTTAAGGATGTTCATTTGATGTTTCTGGACATAGCCAAGGAGTGTTCTCAGTTAACAAGGAAGATGTTTATCGTCCAGATTGTAAATTCAGCTAGAATACGAGGCCTCGATCTTGATAAAGTTAGTGAAGAGGTCATTGAGATTGATCCAAGAGGATATACATTTTGTTTCTATAAGATTCAAATGGTTGATGATTCTGCTGGAATCATAAATGTTCAGTAATTATTAAAAGAAGCTCTGAATGGAAACGAGTTTTACATGAAAGAAGAAGAAAACATGGCATTTGAGGCATTATCAGGGATGTACCTGATTCAGGTGGAAGGAAGTTGTGAAGTTCAAGATCCACCATGAGGACATGTTGGTTTTTAAGGGGGGAGGATTTTCAGGATCAGTAGTAAACATTAGTATAGTAAGGGTATATAGGTCATTAATGAGTGAGTTAGTCTAAGTAGCCTATATATAGCAAGACTTGTTTGTATTTTCAGTTTATTCAATGAATATACGAAATGGAACTTGTTCCACCAAACCCCTCCCCCTCTCCCCCCTCTCTCCTAACTGATCCTGTTACTTTCTCTCTAGGGTTTCTACATCTAATCTCTCTAATTTTGTCTCTCTCTGCTAAATCTCTCTCACAATTTAACATATTCTCATATTCCTTATAGTTATAACTAATCATTAATTGCATGCTTAAAATCATGCTATTATTTCACAATTATCAGTCACAGGTATCACACATCACAAAAGGATCTATAAAGCTATTTCTTTAATATATTATTTTTCTTCTTTATTGAGGATAAGAAAAGTAACGTCTAAATTAAGGTTTTAAAAAAAGTATTATTTTGACTAGACAAATAATTGATTTATGAACTGAACATGCTAAAAGAGCAGATCAAAGCAAAAAGATACGGTCAATGATACATACCTTCTCCTCTAAATGAACTCCAAGTCTTTTATAAACTTTCTCGTAACCCTTCCGGCTAATCTCGCAAATCTGCTCCCATGCCTTCCTGTACTTCTTTTCACCACCCTTTATTTAGGAATCAGACAAGATGAAGACAATAATTGAACTTAATTTTCAGTCATCCAAATGGCATATAATAGGGTAAGGTATTTAATAAATGAGAGTATACATCATAATACCAAGTGAACAGATGCATATAGCTTCACATACCTGGAGACTGACTACTGCCTTCTGTGCCCTCTCCTTAAAATCAGAATCACTATCAAATCTCTGTTTTGAAGCTTTGTAGAATGCCTTAAGAAATAATATTCAAGTTGGGACATTAATACAAACTTCTAACGACATTTTCAAATGACAAAAGTTCAGTGATGGCTGTAATACAAAATACAGTATCTTGCATTAGTAAGTACATTATTTGGAAAAAAATAATAATAATCAAACAAAGGTTTGAAGTCAAACATTATGCAATGAATTAGTAACCCCATTCTCTTAGCAAAACCATCATATTATGCTTGTGTAACAGTAACATATTAAATAAGTAATGGTAAACTTAAAAATTACAATTGGCCTCGATAAAGTTAGCTGACATCATTACACTTGCATGACTACAGAATACTATGTAATTTTAATACTGACATATGTAGTTTAAACCTCCTCAACCCTATACAATGTCCTCAAACACCATGGCCCCTTCAAGATCTTTTTCTGCTTCCATTTAATATTTTTCTTCTTTGTTTTATGTATGATACTGAAGAATGCACACTAATATTAACTTTAATGAGATCCAATATTCCTCTTACTGACCCCTGTTAACAAATATTATTCTTTAAACTGTGTCCCTTTAATACATCACAATCACATTCTTACCCTATCATACAATCACTAGTATTAAAAGTGAAATAGATAAATACAGCTAAATGACTTGATACAGTATGTAGAAAAGAAAGCCAATTGAAAGTAAATTAGTTGTGACGCATTCAACAGGGACTAAAATAAATAAACATAGGTATAATTGGAATACAAGAACCATGAAACAAACTCCTAAAAAAACTCACCTCAAGATCACCAATGGCTTGATCATTAGCATTTTCCCAGTCTGGAAACTTTTCGAATAGAAATTCAATTAACATACCAAACTGCAAATCATAACAGAACATAACAGGGTTTTATAAGATAACAGAGAAGGAGCCAACAAAAGGTAATATTACAGAATATGCCATGTCAATATTTAAGAGAACTGTACATAACCTACGCTTTTAACTTTAAGTTTGTATTAAATTTATACCAATAAGATTGCAAAGATGAAGGTGTTGCGGATACCTGATGCATTTTGAGTTTCTAAATAACTATTAATCATTGAAAGGTAAAAAGATGAGGAAGTTAGATGCTGATAAATGATAAAGTTGTTTCTAAAAATCAGTATGCAATAGATTGTAAAGAAGAAAAGGGAAAAATTGTAGTCATTGTTGGTCATACAGCACAAATCTATCTAAAAGGTTATACTCCTATAATTTACAATAATAATTAAATAAAGGCTAGAGAACCTCGCATGTCACAATATTAAAACAATTTATATGTGATAATTGACTGTCTATAGAAGATGTACCTGTGTACCCCAGTCTCCAACATGATTTCTTCGTAGGACTTCAACGTTTGAAAATTCGAGCATGCGTGCTAGAGTATCTCCAATTATGGTAGATCTTAGGTGACCAACATGCATTTCTTTTGCTATGTTGGGCGAAGAGAAGTCAACCACAGCCCTTTTGATTGAAAGCTTAGGAGCCCAAGTTTCAACGCCATCGGTAAGCATCTTGTGGATGCTCTGCCACAACAATTATTAAACATTGTATTGGTAAAAATTCAACTTGATCAATGTAAATCACATTGACATCACAATATTGCAAAAAAAAAAAATCACATCAATTACAATTCTTACCTTGGCTATCCACTGTTTCGACAATACAACATTCACAAAGCCAGGTCCTGCTATGCTTAATGACTCAACCATTTCTGATGTTGGAAGATTGTTTTTTAGAGCCTAAAATTGAGGTGGCCAATATTAATTAAAATGATTGGGATATAAGACGGATACATCAAGAAATTCTTAGCTTAGGCCAGACGTTTAGAGATTGTAGGAAAAAAGAGATCAGACCTGCCCAACAGGCTGAGGGCCTTTAAATTCAGTACCCTTCTCCTTTATTCTTGACCATAAGCTCATGGCATTGTTGCTGCATCAAAGAATGGGTTCATTAGAAAAATAGATAATATTAAAATTAATAGAAGCACCAGGCCTCATGTGATATAATAATAAATATATAGATATAGATATATATCATAATGAAGTGAGCATATAACATTAACCGAATATATCCATACAAGAGTGTATCACCTCTAAAAAGGCCAAGTAGAGAAGACATGTCTTACCATTGGTAATCACCAAATCTCGGATGACAAGCAGCAACCATCGGTTCTACATCGGGAACCTCAGGGACTGTCACTCTAAGTGATACTTCAAACAATTTAGCTAGTTGTTGCTTAACACTACCCGCATATTCTTCCTCCTGGGCCATTAAAAACATTAAGTTACCATGAAAACTCAAAGTCTATACAAGAAACAACATATAATGAGAATTCAATGTATAGTTGAGTTAAATAAAACTTACTGTTGCCATGCTCGAAATTGTCTTGGCTCTGATTACAGGAAGAAACCTTGGGCTAGTAACTCGAAAAATATCTGTCTAGTTTCACAGTTGCTAAAATTAATCACAACAACCAATCCAACCATCAATTATAAAAATCAGATATTTAATCATGAAACAACTACTTTATAATCACTAACCTAATCTAGCCTACATAATCATACAATTATCACACAAAATAGGTATATCAAGAAGTGCAAAAGAAATATAAGTACAGAAATTGCATATAAAACAAACAGAATGTAAGCAATTACATATGCTTGAGATGTAAGCAGAAAACAAGAATCAGATTCTGAGCTAATTAAAGACAGATACATACAAATTATAGAGTTATATAAAGAAACAGAGAGAGAGAGAGAGAGAGAGAGAGAGAGAGAGAGAGAGAGAGAGAGGCTTACAGGTTTTAGAAAGAGGAGAATGAAGGGAAGAGAGGGGAGAAATATAACGAGACACAAAGGGATGTGATATCGGCGGCATATAAACACAGCCCAATGTGGTGCTGCTCATTATATTATATTTATACAAATACAATATCTATGTGTATGTGTGCCTTTTGGTTGGCACTTGGGCTTGAATACAGTTGTGCTGTTGTATGAGTCGCGCTAGGGTTTTGGACTGGATAGGAGTGGGTCTTTCATCTACCAATTGTATCTTGACATCTCATAGCTGTCGGTTTAAATTTACTCGTTTTGCATTAACTTTTACTTTGCGTCCAAGTTTTTAATTGACTTTTATTTTTTTATTTATTTTAAGATCTTACATTAAATCAAATACGTATTGGAATCTAATTTTAAAAATATACTGTATTATATTATGTTTTTCTGTTATTATGTATTTAAAATTTTATTTTATTTAAATAACATAAATTATTTACTAAAATATTCATAATTATTTAAAATAATAAAAATAAATAACGTATATAAATATTATTTTAAAAATAATATCAACTAAAAATGATGATGTAAAATGTATGAAAGGAATATAAATTTTTTTACTTTTTATTGAAGGTAAAAATATATTATTAAGAGAATTTCAACCATATAATTTTGTTACTTATATCATCAGTCTAGTTTAGCATAATAATAGAGTATAAATTATAAATATTCATTAAAATATTTATTGAATTAATTTTTTATATTTAACTAATATCTATCCATTCTCTAAATACATTCATATCATTTTTCATTTAAATTTACCTCACTCAGTTATTACAATAAATTAAAATTATTATAAATATAACTAATTATTATAATTACTTACAAATTTGATAAATTTTAAATAATCATCATTTTATATTATTTTTACTAACCATATATTATCTATTTTAGCTAAATAAATGCTGTAATATTTTAATGATGCATTAACACCTGTTAATGACCACACCGGACCCACAGTCCAATGGGCCCCACCCGGATACAATGACATGGCACGATCGAAGTATCCAACCACACCACGAAAATCAAATTCCTCTCTTACTCAACCCCTCAATTCATCGGCGGACACATACACATCACCGGAAGTGTAATTCCGGCATCAAATTACATCACCGGAGACTCTAATTGAACACACATGTGACCCTATTTGTCCATTACTGACAAACACAAACAAGTGATGGGGAACAAAATCGCACGAACAACACAAGCTTCGGCGACAGAGTATTATCTCCACGACTTGCCTTCTTCGTATAATTTGGTACTCAAAGAGGTACTTAGCCGTGGAAGATTCTTGAAATCGATTCAGTGTAAGCACGATGAAGGTCTCGTGTTGGTTAAGGTGTATTTTAAGCGCGGTGATTCTATTGATCTTCGCGAATACGAGCGTTGTCTCTCTCGTATTCGCGATGTTTTTAATGGCTTAGAGCAACCTCATGTCTGGCCTTTTCAGGTACATCACTTGCTTTTTTAATTGTTGGAGATGCATAAATTAGGTTTTCAAGTAGATTTTTAGAATTGTTTTAGGCGATATTGTCGTATGTTTACATAGAGTGAATCCTACCTCGATAAAATTTATGGTCAGTTGGTAAATAATCTTGATCAAATTATACAGTATGTTGGATCCATTTATAAGAGATACAATGTTTTTTTTATATGTTTCCACACTGCAAATGCAAAGTAATAATATTTTTCACCTTGTCGGATAGGCCAGGCATTTCGGAAGTAATGTTTTAAAAAAAGTATTTTTCGTATTAGATGAAATTAGGATCGTCTGTAGTGAGCATAGTTTTTATTGAAGGATAATGTAACTGCAGCTTTAATTTGGTTGTCCATGTAAAGAATATGGAGGGTGTTTTTGATTGCTTAAACAGTTGGGTTAAAGACATAGATTATTTGCATTTATGCATATGGATGTGAAATTTGATAAATTGAGACCACTCTTTTTGGTTCCGCGTTTACATTCTGAAAATGGACGGCAATGGATATGACTTGGATGGAGTTGGAGAAAAATAAATGTTGAATCTTTATTATAGTTGGCTATTAAATTTAATATAGATGCATATAGCGCTGTAGTTCTAAGCGAGTAGATAGAGGTTGGGTGCTGGATAGAACATATTGATCTGTATGAATGACATGTGTTGCAGTTTTGGCTTGAAACGGATAAGGCTGCTTATTTGTTGAGACAATACTTCTTCAATAACCTTCATGATCGTCTGAGCACACGACCTTTTCTGAGTCTGGTGGAGAAAAAGTGGTTGGCTTATCAGGTAATAGTAATACCCCTTCTGCTCTAGATACGTAATCTACAAACTTTTTATAATTCATATTGATTCATTTGGACTTATAAACCTATGTTGTTTATCTAGTTGCTTTATGCAGTGAAACAGAGCCATGAGAATGGAGTTTGTCATGGTGAGTTACTGAGCTCGGGCTTTGAGGGTCTTGATTTGGTTCAACTGTGATTTGTTGTATAAAATTGTGTACAATTTTGCAGGGGATATCAAGTGTGAGAATGTGTTGGTCACTTCATGGAATTGGCTTTACCTTGCCGACTTTGCATCATTCAAACCTACGTATATTCCACATGACGATCCTTCAGATTTCTCTTTTTTCTTCGACACTGGGGGAAGAAGGCGGTGTTATCTAGCGCCAGAGGTTGGTCCCCATTTCTTCTCTCAAATGTAGGGATAACTGTACTGTCAGCATATCTCTGTACCAGATAAATTGTTAACACTTGGCTCAACTTGACAAAAGGGAGCGCACATACGAGGAAGCTATGCTTTCATTGATTTTTGCAAATTTTTCTCTTTGGTTGTAGTCTTCATGTTGAAAATTCACTGTGCTATTTGACTTTAAGATTTGCACCTAGTTAATCGTAGGTGTATTTTTTTTCTGGCTTTGGAGTCTCCTGGACTATGGTCAATTCTGACTAGGTCACCGTCACTATGGGCATCGGGCTATCTTTATCTTTAACCTCTTTCTTACCTGATAACACTTTGTTATTCACTTTATTCTTTTTAGTAAATAAACAGTAGGAAATTAATTGTATTACCATTTCTCTATGGTTTATATGATTGAAAATATTGTTAGTATATGTTGGTTTAATCTTGTTCAAAACTAATGCCATTTCAGTAAATTAATGTCATCTGCCTCAGTATGGAATTTGTACGGGTTCCTCCGTTATTCTTATTTGTACCTTGTGTTCTATATATTTTGGTTGTCACTGATAATTTGTTACCAAAGCGAATAGCTAAATAGTAATGTATAAATTTCACTTTACTTCCAGAGATTTTACGAGCATGGAGGTGAGAAACAAGTTGCACAAGACGCACCTTTGAGGCCGGCCATGGACATTTTTGCTGCAGGGTGAGAATTTCTGGCATAAGAGCCACTTTATTGAATAAAAGATATTGAATCAGCTGCTGAGTATACACAGTCTAGTACAATTGAATTTGAGATATATCGACATGTTTTCGTAGACGGGAATGTACCTATGCCTAAAATTATTCATTAACAATTGATCTGTATCATATGCCTATGACTTATCCACAATTAAGTAAAACCATATAATTGTTCTATTAAATTATATTACCACTCTCTGAGAAGGGCGTGCTATGGCGCAATGGTCAAGTGTATACACCATGGTGTGAAACCTGGATAAAAATTAAGGGTATGACTTTCTATATTATGGGAAGTACAAAACTACTGTAGACTAATCACTTTAGTTAACTTACATAACTATGCAAGTTAAAAGGAAATTAATTTTGATTGCCTTCGAGGCTTTGACAGTTGCTCATGGTTTACTATCAAAGTATTATTCTCTGATGGTCTTGGGGAATTTCCATTACCGCGCCAGAATGTTAATGGCTATTTGTGATTTTAACTTGCTGTTTTGCTGGTGTCAAGTATCGTGCTTGGCGTGGAACTATTACTACGTATCTATAAAATTTAGCCAGAATATATATATATATATATATATATATATATATATATATATATATATATATATATATATATATATATATATATATATATATATATATATATATATATATATATATAGTATACGAAGACTAACTGGGAATTAACTTTACAATTAAGTGTTTGTTTTCTAAATATATTTTGTGTGTGTGTGTGTGTGTATAACTATAAAATAAAATGTTTGTTTTCTAATTATGTTGTACATGTATGTGTGTGTGTGTGTGTATTTACCTATTCTTCAGAAAATTGTGATCTTGTCACTTCTGAGTTGTGCTAAAGTATCGAGTATCCATTCCGAGAACACAGATCCTTGCCTCATGGCAAAAAGTTATATTTTACATGTATCAGTTGAGACTTGGTATCAACTCTCAACGGTTGTTAAACACCAAGTTCTTACTTGTTACTTTAGAACTATTTTGTCTTTCTTTAATTTCCAAGCTTTGCCTAAATATATTCAGGGTGTAAGATCCTATTGCCTATACTTATACATACCTTTTTGTTTTATGATATCTGGCATCTAAATTCCTCAATTTTTTACACATAATCAACTCCGTGTTTGCTATTTTAGGTGTGTTATTGCCGAACTATTCCTTGAGGGACAGCCACTATTTGAACTGTCCCAACTACTTGCTTATCGCAGAGGGCAGTATGATCCAAGTCAACACTTGGAAAAGGTAGTCTCAACTTTACATCTATCTACTCATCCGACCATTCATACTTAAATATGCGCATGCGCAAGCGTGTGGTTATCCGGTGGCTACATCAAAGCTTTTCATTTTGTTGCTACAGATGCTACAAATGTTATTCAGGACCACCTAAACTTAAATATTTTAGATTTGCATATATGTGTGTGTGTTTTTTATTAAATGAAGCACTTTCTACTAGTTATATTATACATCGAATAAATTGAATGAAGCAGATCCTAGATTCAGGCTTGCGTAAGATGATTCTTCATATGATTCAACTGGATCCCGAATCTCGATGTTCTGCTGAAAGCTACTTGCAGAGTTATGCCGGTGTTGTTTTCCCATGCTACTTCTCACCATTTTTACACAAGTTCTATTCAGTGCTGAATCCATATAATTCAGATTCAAGGGTAAGGAGTGGTTGTGTATCAACTAATAGAATAAGAAAGTTTCTGCTTGTGGGTTAATGCTTATGGACCACTCTATGGTGCAGGTTCTAATATGTCAGATCTCCTTTCATGAGATACTTAAGCAAATGATGAGCAGTGAAGCAGGTGAAGAGACTGCTACAAATCTGACATTAGCGTCAAACTCCTCTGAATCTGTAGAGGCAAAGCAAAATGTAGATTCAGGAAATTCCAGAAAAACAGAACTAAAGGGCTCTATTCATGGCCAATTTGAACTTCCTGGTGACATCAGTACACTTCTGAAAGATGCAAAACAAAATAACCATTATTCTGGTGCAAAGTCAGTGCAGGAGGATGTTATTAGGTCAACAAGTTTCCAGAAGCAAGAAAATTGGAGTATGCCAGCTCCCGACAATTTACTCCAAAATATATCAAATGTATTCAAGAGGAATCACCACCCCTTCCTTAAAAAGATCACGATGAATGATATGAAGTCTCTTTTGTCTGACTACGATAATCAGTCAGATACCTTTGGAATGCCTTTCTTACCAATACCTCAAGATAGTATGAGTTGTGAAGGTATGGTTCTGATTGCTTCATTGCTCTGTTCCTGTATTCGCAACGTCAAGTTGCCTCATATGAGGAGGGGTGCTATACTTCTACTCAAGTCATGCTCTTTATATATTGATGATGAAGATAGGTTACAGCGCGTGCTTCCGTACGTAATTGCAATGCTTTCTGATCCAGCTGCAATCGTACGTTCTGCTGCCTTAGAAACTTTGTGCGACATTCTGCCTTTAATCCGAGATTTTCCTCCTAGTGATGCTAAAATTTTTCCGGAGTATATTCTGCCAATGCTTTCCATGCTTCCCGATGATCCAGAGGAAAGTGTACGGATATGTTACTCGAGTAATATATCTAAGCTGGCACTAACAGCTTATGGGTTTTTGATTCATTCAATAAGCCTGAGTGAGGCAGGGGTCCTTAATGAGTCAACTATAGGCCCCAAGTCTTTAACCCGGTCTGCTGAGACCTCTGGACGATTACATAGTAAAAACAGAGATACACAACTTGCACGTTTGAGAAAATCCATAGCTGAGGTTATTCAAGAACTGGTAATGGGTCCAAAGCAAACACCTAATATCAGGAGAGCACTCTTGCAGGATATTGGCAACCTGTGCTGGTTCTTTGGACAGAGACAGAGTAACGATGTATTGTTACCAATCCTTCCTGCTTTCTTAAATGATCGAGATGAGCTGCTTAGGTCAGTATTCTATGGACAGATAATTTATGTCTGCTTCTTTGTGGGTCAAAGAAGTGTTGAGGAATACCTTTTGCCATACATTGAACAGGCCTTAGGTGATGCAACTGAGGCCGTTATCGTCAATGCTTTAGATTGTTTGACTGAGCTGTGTAAAAGTGGATTTCTGCGGAAAAGGATACTTTTGGAGATGATAGAGCATGCTTTTCCATTGTTGTGTTATCCAAGTCAATGGGTGACGAGGTCAGCAGTTGCTTTCATTGCTGCTAGTAGTGATAGCTTAGGAGCTGTTGATTCCTATGTTTTCCTGGTCCCAGTTATACGCCCCTTTCTTAGAAGACAACCAGCATCTTTAGCCTCAGAAAAAGCTCTTCTTTCATGTCTAAACCCTCCAGTCTCAAGACAAATATTTTACCAAGCCTTAGAAAATTCCAGGAGTTCTGACATGTTAGAGAGACAGAGAAAGATATGGTACAGTTCCTCGGCACAGACTAAACAATTGGAAACTCTTGATTTGTTTCATAGAGGAACAGAAGAATTAGATTCAATGAAGTTCTGGTCTGACAGGCAACATGATCTTCAGGGTACTAAATCAGTTGGAAATGCGGTGCAGAACCTCGATCTTAGTGAAGACAGTAGTGAGGCTAGGTTGAGACCTATCGGAAGCTTTATGCATAACATGTCTGGAACAATTGATACGCGTGATCCCCTATGTTCAGAGAAATTACAGTTTTCTGGTGTCACATCTCCACAAATGAATGGGATTAGCAGCCTCAGTTTTGATAAACCATCAGAAGGCATACCGTTATACTATTTTAAATATGACAGTAAACGAGCAGCTGGAAGTTCTCCAGCTCCTGATTCTTCATTGCCATTGAGTTCTTTAGGTTTTGGCTCGTCATCAATACCTTGGATGGACACGGGAAATATGTCTTTCAGTTTGGGTAGCTCAGTTCCACCTCCAAAGCTTGTTTCAGGTTCAATTAGCATTGGTAATAGTTCTCCACAACTTCACAGAGTGGTGCATGAGGTGGAAGACATGGAAACAGATCAAGCAGCGTATGTTAACAAGTTTCAAGATTTGGGAGTGTCTGGGCCTATGAAAGGGAGTTCTCCTGCAGCCAAGGATCTCTCTGCTGCAGCTGAGGTGGGAGGACTTTCTTCCTTTGCAAGAGTACCAACAAATCAAGATGCAGGGTGGAGGCCTCGTGGTGTATTGGTTGCCCACCTCCAAGAACACCGCTCTGCTGTCAATGATATTGCCATCTCAACAGACCAAAGCTTTTTTGTGAGTGCATCAGATGATTATACTGTAAAGGTGTGGGATTCCAGAAAGTTGGAGAAAGACATCTCATTTAGGTCTAGGCTTACTTATTCTCTAGACGGAAGTCGGGCTCTGTGCGCTGCAATGCTCCACGGTTCAGCTCAAGTCATTGTCGGAGCTTCTGATGGCACTATACACATGTTTTCTGTTGATCACATTTCCAGAGGGCTTGGAAATGTTGTTGAGAAGTATTCAGGCATAGCTGATGTTAAAAAGAATTGTGTTGGAGAAGGTGCAATAACTAGCTTAGTTAACTACTCTGCAGATGATAGTGCCTCTAAAATGATTCTTTATAGCACCCAAAATTGTGGGATTCATCTCTGGGATACAAAATCAAATAAAGATACATGGACTTATAAAGTTATACCTGAAGAAGGCTATGTCTCATCTTTAATAACATCCCCTTGTGGTAATTGGTTTGTTTCTGGGACTTCAAGGGGTGTACTTACTCTTTGGGATCTCCGGTTCTGTATACCTGTCAACTCATGGCAGTTTTCTCCAGCATGTCCTGTAGAGAGGTTGTGTCTTTTTGTACCTCCTGTAAATTCTTCTGTATCCACTATAGCCAGGCCTCTTGTATATGTTGCAGCAGGTCATAATGAAGTCTCTCTTTGGAATGCAGAAAATGGGAGCTGTTACCAGGTACATGGTTCAAGTCGATGTTAGGGTGAAGTAAAATTGTGTTTTTTTCATAAATCAGCTAATGGATTGTGTAAACAGTAAACATCAGTATATTTTCTTTTGTTTTGTTTGTAGTTAGTCTGGGTATTTTAAGTCTTTCATTATGAAGTATAAAGTGGATAATATCTAGATTGAGGTGTCATCCTATAGTATTATTCAACATTATATCCATCAGTTGACATGTGTACTCCTGTCATTCTTATGCTCTTCAGATTTTGAGGCTGGCAAATTACGACAATGAGAGTGAAACTTCTGATTTACCTCGGGCCTTGGCTAGACCTTCCAATAAATCAAACCCTAAAGCAGACCTGAGAAGGAATATCAGTCCCAAGTATAAAATAGATGAGCTGAATGAGCCTCCTCCCCGTTTTCCTGGCATCCGAGCGTTACTCCCATTACCAGGAGGAGATTTGTTAACAGGGGGAACAGATCTGAAGATACGGCGATGGGAACATTACAGGTTTCTGTGTTTTTTGTATTTCATTAGATGTTTCCCCCATTTTCTTGTATCTAATTGGACTCAATCTTCCTTACTGCAGCCCGGATCGCAGCTATTGCATCTGTGGACCAACTATAAAGGGAGTAACTAATGATGATTTTTACGAAACAAAATCTAGTTTTGGGGTGCAAGTTGTGCAGGTATGTCAAAGAGAGAATGATCGGTTCTTTTTTTCCTGCTTTAGGTGGAGTTCCCATCAGTAAATTGTGTTATAGAATTTCAGCTGCATAGTGAAGTGTGTTATAGACTTTCAGCTGCATAGTGAAGAGCTTAAACTTTTACAAGAAGTTGGGCCTGTTTGTTTTTACCTCAAGTAACTTGTTACTTGACAAAAAAAATTATTACTTAAAATGAATTGAAAAGTAACTTTTTGGTCCGTTTGTGTAAAAAGTGAAGTAACCCTTAAGTGGCTTGTGAGTTAAATTCAGAGAAGTAGGAAATAGGTACTTATCTCAGTTACTTGTTAGATATTTGTATGACTTGATAAAAATTAATATTTATTTTTGTCAAGTACAAAAATCAATATAAACCTTTTTGAATGTAACTTCTAGTATTGTTTTTCTCCACATCTTATAAGTTGTACATTAGTAATAAATTTATCCAGATTGATAATAGCTGTAGGTAAGAAGATTACTTCTGCTTTATTGTTCTGAAAATAAGTTTCCAACTTTTCTTTAGGTAAGTAACTTATTGTGTCATTAAATAATATGTTTGTGGATTTAGATTGTGTCCATGAGAGGAAAGAGGTTCAAGGTTTATATATTGCAGAAAGAAAAACCTATTGTTCATACTTCATATTCCTACTAGTGAATCTGATGTTCCATGAAGTTTTAACTTGAGTAAATCGTCAAGTAAGCTTATTTTCTTTTTGCTCTGTTTCAATATTTGGTAATTTTTTGGCGAACAGGAGGCAAAGAGACGGCCTTTAGCAACTAGGTTGACTGGAAAGGCGGTTCTTGCAGCTGCTGCCACTGATTCTGCAGGTTGTCACCGTGACTCTATCCTTTCTTTGTCTTCAGTTAAATTGAACCAGAGACTTCTGATATCAACCAGTAGAGATGGAGCCATCAAGGTTTGGAAGTAAATGATGTAAGCATTCCATTGAGATGTACATAGCACAGTTAGAAATAGTTAAGCTGTACATTATATGTATGTAAATGAAAAGATAAGGTTCATCTTATATCAAGAATCACGCCAGCTGTTTCCATAATTTAATGCATTCCCTTGTCATTTTGATAACATGTAAGCATTTTGCAGACAAAATAGATTGGGAAGGGTAATATTGATTCAGTTGTAACAAAAGTCTTGTGAATGAAAAGGTTACTACCATGTCTTCAGTAGTAGCTGTTTCAGTAGCTAATACTGATGGTTTCTTCATGAGAAACAATAGCTGCTTGTTAATTATAACACAGGTCTAACATCATGTTGTTCGTCTCACTTCGCTTCCCTCTTTTAATTATCTTCGTCAAGTTAAATTCCATGAATATGGTTTTCCTTGTTTTTATCATCAAGCAGATTTCCAGGTCTTTCTTTAAAATTTGAGTGGGATCCCCTTGATGACTTTATGGAACTTCATTTCGATATTTCATGTTGCATCATTCCTTTTATTTTCAAAATTGAATTCCTCTTGAGCCATAGTTCACGTGCATAACTGGTCTAGCCACAGTACCTAAGTTTATATGTGTAGACTGTAGATTGCATTTTGTTCTGTTTGGAGGTGGACATTCTAGTATGTACCGTCAGTCAGCATAAGATATAATTTGTTGAGATTTTGAAAGGAAGTGAGTGGAGAAAACACTCGAGCTCTTCCTGAAGTGGCAAGAAGCTTTAGAGTTATGCGCTGATTTTATTTTTGTGAGGGATGTGCTGATGATTCTGCACAACCAGTAGTACTATTATTTGATTGTTTTTCTTTTGTTTGTTCCAACTTGTGAATGAAAGCACTATATATCACCATATGGTCTTCATCCTAGTGGGTCTAACACTAGGAGATCATATCTTTGTTTTTTTAAAGTCGGGCTTTTAGGGCGTGATGTAACATGATATATGTATACGAAATCTAAAGACCCCACCCCCATGGTAAGACGATGAATAGACATATTAATAGTAGTTCCTTTCATATAATTGCACTAATGGAGTCCTCGTACCATGTCATCAGCTGAGAAGCTTTCTATTCTGGTGACTTGCTGACTTGTCACGACGCCTTAACTTTCACTGGGCTCCTCATTTGTTTAAAAATCGGCAGTGGCACTACACTTATTTGCTGCCCTTTTGATTTTAAATTCGCGAAGTACCCTTTTATTTTGAATTTGCGTAAATACTTTAGGTGTTGTGTGATTCGTTTTGGCTAGGATTTGTAATTTACAAATCGAAGTGCGTTAAGCCGATAACATAAGGGAAACCAAATAATTATTGTACTTTAGTATTGTAAATAAACGGGTTAAGATATATTGCAATAGTGCGCCCATTATAATTAGTATAATTAGATTTTACATATATGGTATGTTTCCCAGAGTTGTCACGCGTGTCTATTACATGTTTTCTGATTCTACTTTCTTGTGTTCCTACCCGCTCGTGAAGCTCTGCAGTCAGGTGCTTCTTAAGAAAGTTACCTTTTCTAAGCTTATACATGTATTAGATTATTCATATTATTTCACTCAAGCACAAACAACCTTAACATGTTGAATTATATATTTGAAACAAATTCTTTCTTAGTCTTGATATTTGAATTGTATTAGGCCTTGTGCTTTATCCTTAATCGTGTTAACTGTCCATATAACATATCGGTGCCGAAAATTCGAGTTGTAAAAGAGTATTTAAATTTATGCGATCGACATTTGCAAAAAATTAGAAAATCTTATTCGCGACGAGTTTCGTCAATAAAATATGAATGCAATCATTCTATATTCAAGATGGCTATGGATCAGGGCTGCTTATATAGCAAGAATGATATCATGACTGTAGTATGTAAACGAATATATTCACGCACGGTTCTACACACAACCACCAAAGAAAGGGACAATCACGGGCACCACCAGCAGCTACAAATGCAAAATTATATTAGGAGATGAAAAATGAGGCTTTTTAATATGCAAAAAGTTGTCTCATTGGAAGGCTGTATATATGCTTTGTGATTATATGGCCTACACTCTTCCAATTCTCTTTCTCTTCATTCATGTCAGTTTTAATAAGCAGCAGCACCCGTGACCTCTTCCTCCATGTCATTATTCTCTAATTCACCACCACTTTTCACCTAATACATGTTACATCTATACATGTACAATCTATTGTGTGCATTCCATTATACCAAACCCATGCATACACAAATAATGTGTATATATAGGACACAACTAGCTTCATTCCACTTGACTTCAAAACAAACCAAAAACCTCCCTTAATCCTTTTTTTTTCTCTTTTCCTTTCTTCAACATTTATATTTTCATGTCTAATTTTCGACATATTTTTTGGATCATCGTTATCGTTCTTCATAATGCAAGATATATAGAATGCCACACCAAGGGACTGAGAGCCAAGAGAAGGTCAGGTGGTGGAAAGCAATTAACAGCAAATATGACACAAACCCAATACTCAGAACAACAATTTATGAAGTGGGTCAAGTTTGTTGGCACCCTTAACCACTCTGTTTTTAACACAGCACAGAACAAGCTCTTCCCTTCTTTCACTCTTACTGTTGATAAAAACCCCGCCACCGGAGATTTTACGTCCATTCAAGAAGCTATTGATTCTCTTCCTTTTATTAACCTTGTGAGAGTCTTGATTAAAGTCCATGCAGGAGTTTACATGTAAGTTCTGTTAGTTTTTTTTAATTAATTATTTTACTAGTATAATGAATATTATAGTGTTCTTGAATTCATTAAGCCAACCAAGTAAACAAAAGGTTAGGTGGACCTAGAAGTACGTTTAATGCTTGAGTGATTGATTGGACTAAGTGGTTTTGAAATTTTAAGCCATTGAGTTGGTCAATTCACAATCTATGCTGAATACAGTATAATTTTATTTTTAATGCATGTCACATAGGAAACTTGTTTTTATTTGACAATTTGATTCTGGTATATGATGGTATACATGCATAGAGACAAACACTTGGGAAGTACTATTCACGTTTAGCTGGTTAGTAATGCATGTGAACTGGGGTGGATTCAGAATTGTGATATTATTGTCTAACCTTTTGTTATATATGTTCTAAATTTATTAAATTCAGGGAGAAGGTTAATATTCCTCCGTTAAAATCATTCATAACAATTGAAGGAGCAGGAGCAGATAAAACAATTGTCGAATGGGGAGATACAGCTCAAACACTTGGGCCAAAAGGGCTGCCTCTTGGCACATATGGCTCTGCTACATTTGCTGTCAATTCCTTATATTTCATTGCTAAGAACATTACATTCAAGGTACTATATTATTTTCGAAGATTAGTTATGTAAAAATGCTCTAGCTTCTTAAAGATTCCGATACAGGCGATTTTAAATACACAACCACTAAGGTATCGATCATGAAATAAAGCAGTTTCGTTTGTTTTGCAGAATACTACACCCGTGCCACCACCCGGGGCTATCGGAAAACAAGCAGTGGCATTTAGAATATCAGCAGATACAGCAGCATTTGTGGGTTGTAGATTCTTGGGGGCGCAGGACACTCTCTATGATCATTTGGGTAGACATTACTATAAGGACTGCTATGTTGAAGGCTCTGTGGATTTCATCTTTGGCAATGGCCTCTCTCTTTTCGAGGTTCAGTTTTGATCCTCTGCTAGTATTACACTTTTTCCCCGCACACTTTGTCACACACCACATTTCTAAGTCCACTAGTTTAAAATAATATTGACAATATATAAGCTGACATATACCGTAGAATGGACCTACTGTATTTCCACTACACTTTATAACAGAAAATCAATATAAATTACAGTTTGGAATAGGATAGTAAAATAATGCCAACATATGATGTTATACGCACACATGTACATTACAGGGATGTCACGTGCATGCAATAGCGCCATTTACAGGGGCACTAACGGCTCAAGGAAGAAACAGCCTATTAGAAGACACAGGCTTCTCATTTTTGAGGTGCAAGGTGACAGGGGCCGGAGCTCTGTACCTTGGAAGAGCTTGGGGTCCCTTCTCCAGAGTGATTTTTGCCTACACTTACATGGAAAACATTATTGTCCTGAAAGGATGGTATAACTGGGGTGATCCCAGTAGAGAAATGTAAGCCTCGTTTTCCCCTCTCAATTGCGTCAAAAATATATGCGAGGTGATACACATGTCCTTCATGCATATCAACAGATTTAAATTACATGTGCATCATCTTCCACACGGGGATTGGATTGGAAGTCATATGTCATATTTTGGGCTTTGTGTTTTTGGTCTGCGCATCTACATCTTCCCATTGTAATACTTTCTTGCACTTTTTAGGTCATATCATCTGTGATATCTTGGTCTGTACTTTTTCATATAAAAAATTCTTATATTAATCTAATATTATATTATATGATATCGAGCAATGGGTGGTGGTTCCAGATCTCTTAATACTCTAGTATATCTTGTTGATTTAGTACTCTAACACCCAAATTTTACTTAAAAGTTTCAGACTCTGTGCGTTAGGTAGAAAGCTTTAACATTGTCTGAAGTGGGTTGGAACGGTGCCACTCACTTCAAGGTCCCTATTTATCCATTAGCGATGAGCCTATTCATATAAACAATTATAGCTCAGCTTGAATTGCATACTTTATTCATCTACGTTACGTTAGAAGCATAAATTGCAGGTCTGGTATGCTTTACTTCATTTTGTGTATATTTGCTTGATTCCATAATGCATTAAAAGTTCGTCCCATATCTTAGTACGATAAATTTCCCTCTTTTGTTAGTAAAGAGAGGTTGATGATTTGAATGTCAGTCTGAGACACGTGCAATTTTCGAGCATTTACTTGATCATCCTATTATTTTATACCAAACCTTGAGTTTGTCTTTTGAAATAAAAAGATGACAAAACTATTTACTTTTGATTGTACCCTCCCACTAACATGTTTCACTCTAGATTTTCCTTAAGTTTTAAGTGTTGTACCATGGTTGAATATATGTTATGAATGTTGCAGGACTGTGTTTTATGGGCAGTACAAGTGCAGTGGAGCAGGTGCTAATTTTGCAGGAAGAGTATCATGGTCTAGAGAACTTACGGATCAAGAAGCCAAGCCTTTTATATCACTTAGCTTCATTGACGGCTCAGAGTGGATCAAATTGTAATTTTGTAGGCCATGTACAGTAATTTAGATTTTTCTTTTTATACCCAATGGTCAAATTACTACAAGTTTACGTTGACTTCAATTTGATAATCAACAGTAATAACGGGTATTAAGTTATTGATTTGAGTGACCAGTTTGAAGCTAATTTGAAGCTAGTCTTGTGGACGGATACAGGCTTGGGGCCAAATGCTTATAAAATTGATTTATTTGATACTCATTTGAATAAGTTATTTTAAATTTAATTCAAAAAAAATAATGCCTTGTTTGTTATATTATTTTGTAATATAAAATATAAGAAATCATTTTCAAAAATTATAATGTGAAATTATACAGATGTAAAACTTTAAATCTTAAACAAATTATAAAATCTCAACATACGGAAAGGATATTAAATCTATAATATTATAATATATATGTAATTAATATTTTAGTTATTTATTAAAAATAATTAAATCTATAACCTTATAAATAAATATATATTTTAATAAATTTTCAAGTTAAGTTAAATTCAAAGTTAACCAAAGTGAAAATATAATATAATCGCTATTAGCTAAGATGTTAAAACTTAATTCGTGTCCGAGGAAAGTGTCTCTAGAAATGAGAAATCTTTTTCAGGCCCGTTCTATGGAAATAGTCTATATCATTATCAGCCAAGGAACAAGACTGACATTTGTGGGCTGATTTGATTACTTTACTTTGTACTATATTATAAAATCCACGAATTTATATTAGCTTTTTGTTCCAATAGAATTTGTATGAATTATACTACGTTTAATTTTATTTTTTTATTAATTTAATTTTAACTTATATTTTTATATATACAAATGTCTCATTATTAACAAAATTGACGATATTATATTTAATGAAAGTGAAATAATTGAAATAGTATAATTATTTTCATAATACAAAATTATAGATATTTAAGAAGCTCCAATTTGTGAATTTTATTAATATTATAATATTTATACTAATAATAAATAATATTGGGTTAGATTAAATAATAAATGTTTGAATTAGTAATTTTTTAAAAGTATTATACTTTGCTCCATGCAAATTACGTATGCCAAAGTTTTACCACACACTAATTTTAAATTTAGTTTTTATATATTTTGAAAAGGAGCCACATTTTTTTTTGAAAAAAGGAACCACATAAATGTTACTATAAAATTATCAAATTATATATATATATATATATATATATATATATATATATATATATATATATATATATATATATATATATATATATATATATATATATATATATATATATATATATATATATATATATATATATATATATATATATATATGCAAATGCGATTAGTAACATAATTTGGTGGGGGCGTGTTGAGTGCATCGATCCAACAAATTACTAATAGGAAAGTTAATTATGAAATATGCCCAAAGCCCCCCAAATGACCCCATTTTTTGGAGAAGGTATAGTCACGTTATATGTCCTTATGTATGGACCACTTTAACTAGGCCCAAAGGCTATCTCCATATATTGGACATACATAGACTTTACAGAAAGAATAGGCTACCTACCTATAATATTGGGCTCACTTTACTTTAATGGCCACATTTATTCTACAAACTAATTATCCCGGTTTATCATGTAATTATTAGTTAGTGGGGTTGCTTTGCATTACAGGAAGATTTATTATTAAAGTAACACATGCTTATCTTCTTAATACAAGGACCTCATTTGTTTGGAAGTCTCTCGATAATTATTCACCAATAAAACTTGTATTAAAAGGAAAAATTATTTGTATCATTACAATATTAATTATTTTAGTAGTTAGGATATTTTTAACTAAAAGAAAAAGACAGTTGGAATTCATATATATAAACTCTTTTTTTTAAAACCATTATTAGCATTTTTAGTTTCGAGCACTTGATTTTCCACAATATTATTTAATTCACATTATACAACTTATAGCCCGTTTGAAAAATACTTAGTTTATACCTAAAGAGCTTGACCAAAAAAAATTATAGCCAAGGACCAAATGTCCTGTAGCTATATATTTGTTTGATTTCGTTTTCAATTAAAGGTATATATTTTGACAACTATAATGATATATTTTTGAATAAAAAAATGATTAAAAGCCCGAACCCAATTTATTAATTAAAAGTAATACTAATATTTTGTTTATACAAGCCCCGCTTCCATCCAATCAATTATTAAGGATTTATATCGTAGAAAATAGTGAATAGTGATAGTCGCTATGTAATCATTAATTTAATCAACAACTGATGTTGATAGATTCAAATAGAGCAAAGGGAGACAATTTGGGCCCATACTACATGGCACCAATGGTAGTCGCTTTGGCCAGGTTTGTGAACCAACAAACACACTTATTAGTGTAGATCTACAATTATACAAATGCTAAAATGTAACCAAGCCAATAGGTATACATATATATGTTTGCATGCATGATGCATGTGTGTGTGTATATATTTGTCAATTTGAAAGTTCCACATGAGTGGTTTCATGAGGAACATCACCAGTGGGTCATGCAGTGTCCAACCTAGACGGAGTTAAGATGATGGGATAGCTAGTAAATAAAGCCTAACATGGTAGCGAAATGTAGATGCCACACACATAGTTATGTGTGCAGGATATACATCTCCTCTTTGGGGAACATGTCATACTTATATGGAGAAATATATACTGGTAACACTTGAAACAGTTGAAACACACTGCTGCATGTGTATAATATAGTATTTACTATACACATGAGCTGTGTGTGTACATATGTATATGATGGTATCTGAGCTATATATAAAATGTACAGAACAGTATGCAAGTTGAGAGAATTATGAAACTGATCAGAAAGAAAGCCAATGTACGTAGTGGCCACTTGTATGTTGAGAGAAGTAATTAGAAGACGAAGAAGACATTGAAACTAGTGCATAGAGTTGTTTGTGTTGTTGGTTGTCAGGTAGACAAAAGCTAAGTCTATGCATGCCTTAGGTCTCATCTACCTTAGTTTTCGTTTTCTAGTTTGGCTACGTACTTAGATAAGAAGTAAGTACAATGTCCATATGTACAAAGTATTATTATATTCTAAAGGTCACTTCCATTTCTGTATGTGTATGTGTATGAGAGAGGGTGGAGGGACAAGAAAGATGGAGTGGTTTGGAGGTGATGATGGTGTTGTTGGAAGGCTACATCGAAGCTGGATGGCATGAAATTCTCGAAAAATATGGGAATTATACTAAGGGGACACCATTTAGTATTCGAGTATGTTTGGTGATTAATTAAGAGATAATTAATAATGTGTGCAAGTATATGAATATATATGTTGGTCTTTATTTTTTTAATTATGTTCTTTTTTCCCTAGTTGATCAACATGTCTAAAACTCGAGTTTTGTTGTTACTATTTCACTACACACACTGTTTTCACTACAATGTGTATGTTTTCACTAGCTACTCCCGTCCCCGTGACCGGCCGTTATTCTAATTAGTATATTGTTTCTGCAATTTTACAGTGACTAGCTGGTAGTTTATTATAGAGGGGGAATAAGTATTTGCTTATCATTTTATCTTCATTATATTTTTTTCTTACCAACTTTGTGATAACATCTATTATATAGTCGATAAATGTATTTTAATTATTTGAATAAAAGTCGAAATACTTTTTTTTAGAGACCATATGGGGGGTTTCAGCTTCTGTAGTTCTGTGGGAAAAGTTCGTGGGAAAATGTAAGAGCTCTTTGGGTAAATTATTTATAACTTGAAGTCATTAAAAGTGAAAAATAGAAAATAAAAACTTTTTAAGTGATATCCATTTATGTAATTTTATTATAGGTTATACGTAATTTATGAGTTATTAAAATTATAAAAATAGAATTTATAAATTATACATATAAATAACAATGTTAATTTTTATTAAATAAAATTATAAATTCTGAGTTTAAACAATTTTTTAATTTAAATTCATTATTTTAAGGGTAAACAAATAAACTCTTAAGTTAGTTAATCGCGCTCATATGCACACAATTTCAGTCATAGTGAGAAAAAGCTGGTATTTCATTATTTACCATAAAGTAATAAAGTATTTACGCATTGTTACTTTTAGCAAGGGGATAGTGTTAAATATATGTTTTACAATATTTATGTTAGATATGATATATTTTTGACCTTCTAATACAATTTCTAGAAAGTCGTTCTCATGTGACATATTATTATCTCTATCAAACAATCTTTTATGCTCACTTACAATGCAAAGAGGGTCTTAGAGCCTTTTTTAAAACAAAGATAGCAATTTATAACTTTTAGTTTATAGTAATTTTTTGATAAAAATGATTGATAATACATAGGTTATAAGAAATTTAAATACAAAATATTAAAATTATTATATCAATGTTATATTGATAAACTTTAAATACTCTACCGTAAAACTTTCTTTTAGTATGCTGAAAAAGAGAAAATAGGAGATACCATCATTTGATTTGACTGAAATGGGATCCAATTTAAGTCCAAAGTTTTCTGTTCTTCTAAATTAAGGGTCTGACATAAATAGTAGGCGATCAGTTGGGGCAAATTTTGAGAGTACATCATTTTTTCGCTCATCAGGTTACAGGTTAATGTATCTGAGAGAGAACAACAACAGAGTGGACAATCAATAATTGTGATTGATGAGTGACATGATTAAAAATATATACGCAACTCGTACATCATCTGCAGTTAATGTACCCTTATTCTCAGTCACTACAAATAAATATACTATATGTTCATGTATGTTAGACCTTGCTAGTACATATGTGAAAATTATTACATCTATCTGATGATAGCCACTGTTCGATCCATATCACAAGGAGTGTGATCAAACAACAGGCAGTCCTGTACTTTTTTGTCTAGACTTACTTGATCACCCCACCCATGTTACGTTTGAATATTAGACTAATTAATGGCTAACCACAAGTCCGTAATATATTGAATCATCACCTCCTCATGTATATTTTCAGCAAATTGTGACAGCAAGGCTTCCTTGTAAAAGTACATGTAATGTATGAATTATGGCACCTATGTTCCCCCTGTACAAGTCATTTATAAATTAAAAAATATATACATTTTTCAATTTATAAATAACTTATAAGAAATCTCAAACAAGACTATATTATGTTCATTTTTCTTTATTGCAAGGTTTGTCCAGCCCTAATGTGTAATCTCTGCATATCTATACTACGACATCTTGCCTTGCATTTACAAGTATGATTGATCAGTAGTATAAAAATGTATGTTATTCTTTTAGTTTGGGAATCCCCGCCAATTAATGTGCAACTCTAGTCAAAAGAACTGTAAAACTAGATTGTATTTTTTTTAGCCAAGTAAAACTAGATTGTATTGTATGTATTATATTGTATCGCCATAGTTATCTCCCTTTGATCAAGTTTCTGTGAATGTTGTACAAAATCTGTTATTGCCCGTGTAGGTTTACCACAGAACTTGCATATATTAAGTTGCTTAGGAGAACTACCAATGCTTATAAAATCTGTTATTACCTCAATTTGTAAACCCTGCTCTTTTTCAAATTTTGGTTGGCCGTAACATTGCCATAGACACACACAAGAACGCTTAATTGGAACTTGAAATTTTGCCTTAAATTTATGATTAAGAAGAAAAAGAATACTTATACCTGCCTATTGAAAATTAGCAGTGTAGTAGAATGTATATGATCAAAGTTGAACAAGTCAAAAAATTTAATTTCTAGAAAAAAAGCTTATTTATTTTACATGATGAACTTAAATTAAAAAAACTATAAATAAACGACTTGAAAAATTACAACTGGGGTCCTACTCTGATCTACTACTATTTCCTGATGTTGCTCATGTCACCGTTATGCATATCAATGGCTCCTTGTCACTTCCAGTAGGCATCCTTGTCTCTTCACTCTCCGAACATGTTAGAGCCTGTGCTTTCCTTGCCTGGTCATCCCATTTTGTGGACCCAACAGCACAAAGCATAAGCCCCGCACAGCAAAACTGGGCTGCAAGCATACCAAGCCAGAGCCCGGAAAATCCTAACTCGAACCAAAATCCGAGACCAATTGCCACGGGCATGCCCACGAGATAAAACGCTCCGAGGTTCACGTTGGCTGCGGTGGATGGGCGGGCAGTGCCCCGGACCACTCCACAACCAATGGTTTGTGGGCAGTTCCCAAGTTCACATAATCCTAGTATTGGTAAAACAGTGGATGTCAAGCGTAAGATATTAGCATCACTTGTAAACATATGAGCCCATACATCTTTTACTGCTATAGCAAAAGACATAGCACAAAAGCCCATCAACCCAGCCAAAAAAATTGAAACTAAAGCCGAAACCCGAGCGCTATCCGGATGGTTGGCTCCGAGTTCATTTCCAACCCGAGTAGAGACAGCAAAGCTAAGTGAAGAAGGAAACACATATATCAACGATGTAGTTTGAATTAAAACACCCATAGAAGCCACGGTGGCTTTGGGGTCCACAAGGAGCCCACACAAAACTATCATGATTTCATACCACCACCACTCAAGACAAACCGAAACACAACTCGGTGCTGCAAGTCGGATCAACGGCATCCACCCACTGAAACACTCACGGGTGGGGGCCGCCCAAGTTGCTACGTGTATACCCGTGGCCCACACGTAACAAACCACTGTCACAAGAACAAGCAAGTTGGAAGCAGCCGATGCAGCCGCAACCCCAGCCACGCCGAGCCTCAAATGTGACACTAACAAAAAATTGATCGGTAAATGTAAAATAGTTCCGGCTAGCGATGCTAACGTGAGTGGGTGTGTGATGCCTTGAGCTCGAAGGTAAATTCGTATAGGATGAATAAACGAGTTGGTTATTAAATCTGGAATAGCGAAAATAAGATAGGTCCTTGCTAAGGCTGTAATATCCGGTTCTTGATGTAACAAAATTAAAACGTGTGAAATATTAAGCCACAACAATGTTATAGGTATCGAAAAAACTAAAAGAAACAATATAGTTCTCTGTAAAGTGAGAGACAGTAACTTGGGACGTTGAGCTCCAAAAGCTTGAGTACAGAGTGGTTCCATGCCAAGAGCTAGGCCGGAAAGAACAGAATAGCCCGTGATATTCGCAAACGCCATGGCTAAAGAGCCAGCAGCGAGCTCAGTGTCACCGAGATGGCCAAGAAAAAGCATGGATATAATGGAACGGGCATAGAGGATCAAAGCTGTGAGAGCTATAGGTAAGGATAGTTTAAACAGAGATTTGGTTTCCGAAAGTATATGTGATGGTAAAAAATGGTTGTCTTGGTCTTTATCTAGTACTGTTGTTGTTTCACATGATTTTGTTGAAAGAGGAAGAGATAAGAGATTATTGAAATAATAATATTGATTAGTTGTTGTGTGACTTTTGTTTTGATTACACATGGTTTTTGTGTGTGTGTGTGTGTGAAATAAGGGAAGCCAAGAAGATGGGATGAAGATGATTTTGTGTTGCAAATTAAGATATTTTTGTTGAGTGATATGTGTGTGTGTGGAGTAATGAAGAGAACTAGCTCTGTGGTAATGAAAGATGCATAGATGTATATATACATAGGCATTAGGAGGAGGTGATGAGGGAGCTGGGGTGTCTATATATTTTTCTAATATCTATTCATTTTGATTCCCTTAGGATCAAAGTGCGAGTCAAAAATATGTGCATCTCACACTCTGTTTATTATTTAGATGGGTAACTATTACTGTGAGCATGTTATATGTACTTGCATTTACTATTTTGCTTTTTAGCCAACGAACCATAATATATCCCATTTACCCATAGGAAGAGAGAATTGTAATACATATTATCGGTACTTCTAATATATTATAAGGATATTATTTTAAACTATTTTTTATATTGCATATTGTATTGGTTTTCCTAATCTTTTACTTCAAATGATACATATAATATTTAAGAATTTTATTTTAAGAATAATTAAAAATTCAAAGTTTTGATCAATTCAAAATCTAGCAAACTTAGTACTCTTTCTATTCTCTTTTACATGTGCCTTTTAAAAATATAATTTATCTCTTAATACATGTTTAGTGCTTCTTTCAATATAAATTTAAATATAATTTTCAAAACTATCTATGTAGTTTACAAGTTTTGACTATTTCGAAACTAATTCTTTTTTATAATAATTAAGTGTATATATCGAAATAATTTATCTAAGTAATTTTTTTATTAATATGCATACTTTTATTTAAAAAAATGGGCATTATAACAATCCAAAAATACATCTTGATACATACGGCACCCATACATCGAAATAATGTCTCCATGTAAAATGAAATTGAGAGGAGAGCATTATACTTATGTTTGTTGGTTTTTAGTAAAAACATTTTTGTGACTTTTGTGCGGTTAAAAGTCTAGAGACATCAAAATTTTTTCTAGACAGAGATAAGAAATATGCTTTCCAACAATTCTTTTTAACACATTTTTAAGTTTTTTCATTATATAACTAAATTTAATATTTTTCAAATTTTCTTTTATAGAATAAAAATAAAAATATTAAATTTTTATTCAAAAAAGGAAAAAAAATTAGAAAATCTTAATTTTAATTATAGAATCAAAGTATTTAGAAACAAGTAAAAAAATAATTAAATAACTTACATAATGATCATAAATTACGTAATGGGTCAGGAAGAGTATAATAGCAGACCATTTAGTGTTGGTATTTACAAGAGCCTCAACTTTTTGCATTGACCCCGGCACACACCTCCTTTGATCTACTTATTAAACACACATGTACAATTAATATTAATGTGTATATACCCATATAATTTCCTTGCACGTAAAAATCTTGTAGTACTAGTAACTTGGTACTAACTTTTTGGCTTTCATCCCTTCTGCTGGCTAAAGGGACGCTTTCATTTAGTTAATGACAAAAATGGCCATGAAGCCCTCTGTAAATATACTCTTCGACTGTAAAGGGGTACTGTGGTATTGTTGGGTACAAGCTATGTACTCCTATTTCTCTTTGCTTCCTTGTTTCTGTGGAACTAACTAAAATAAATTAAAAGAACTGAGAGTTAAATAAATTACTAATTTTGACTATAATTATATATATATATATATATTATATTTGTCACTTTAATTATTTTTGATGAAAAATAACCATCTACCAGGCTCGTGTGAAATTTTTGTATTTAACTTTTAAATATAAATTAATTTTTACTTGGCCAGTATTTTGCAATATTGTTATTCACTCATTTGTCTTTTTTTTCCTCTATACTTTTTGTTTTTCGTAAAGAATAAAAGAAAGTAATATTAAATAAAAATAATTTTTTGGAGCATATTCCTAGGTTTTACCTAAATGTGAGATATAGTACTAGAAAATAAAATATATGTGAAATAATAAAGAAAACAAAAGCTTACATTTGAGTAGAAAAACATATTTTATTGAATCTTTATATTAGTTTCATCATGTGTATTTTAACTTATAAAATGATAATTTTAGAGCAATAACTAATACAGTATTATTTTCACTTTCTTTCAATATATAACAACACTTGTTAAAAGATAAATATTATAATTTATCCAATATTTCTATTTTCAAAAATTTAGGAAAAGATAATCCCTTAAAATCAAAACACTTCTATTCATATACATACATATATGTAAATGGCTCGTGGTTCAGACATATGAACATATCTATATATAAAAATGGTCAGTGGCTCAGAAGAAAGTGGCTTACAATAGTATGCATTGTATCTACTTGCAGCCCTAGACATGTGATTTTGCAATACTATTTCAAACCTTGAAAATCACCCTGTCGGTCTAACATCAGAGTCGGACAGAGCCGCTTTAGGTTGCTATATATAGCATAAGTTTACGTCTCTAATATTCATATGATATATATGACTAACTAATAACTTCGGACACATGAGCACAACAACAATAATCGAAGAAAGAGTTTTCAAAAATCTAAATCCAAAAATCACGTGATTCACTCAACTTTATAAAATATATTTAATGTGATTTTTTATTAAAAAAAGGTCATGAAATAACTATGTATCAAATTTAATTAAGGATACAAGGGTTACTACTTGCTTATATTACATTATAAACATGAAAAGAACTACTCCCTCTTTCCCATTCAATTGTATACACTTTCCTTTTTTGGATGTCCCTCTCATTTGTATACATTCCAAAAATAGTAAAGTTTTAATAATAAAAAACATTATTACACCCATTAACTTTCCTCCACTATCTCAAATTCATAATATAAAAATACTATTACACCCACTACTTTTCTCCACTATCTCAAATTTATTATTAAATATTAATAGGTCCCACCAGTTTACCCATTTTTCATCTAACCTTACTCATTTTTTAATTGATGCATCGGTCTCCGTGCCCATGAGAAGTGTATACTTGTCGATGGGACGGAGGGAGTATACATTATGACTTTTATTAGTATTAAATATGTTGACACCTACATAATCAAGTGCCTTAACAAATAAAAAAAATACTCTGACTCGTTACTCCTTCCGTTCACTTTTGATTAAAAAAAATGTTCCATAATACATGTCTATTATCCTACTTCCAATGTAATTTTGTAGATAAATTTCTAAAATAACTTTGACTAGAGTATTGGTAATTGTACTAATAATTAATGAAATGAAATTATCATTCAAATTATGCATTGAAACTATATCAACCAATATAATTAATATGAATACAAATGAAAAATAACTTTTATCTTAGAAGTTTTTAATATACGTAATTTTTTCAAAAGTCATATGTAAAATTGGACGGAGAGAGTATAATTTTAGATAACAAATATATAAAATAAATTTTTAAGAGATAGTTAAATATACTTTAACATTTAAGAGAAAGCATCATATTCCCAATAAAAAAATGCACATTTTCTTTAAATGTACATATTAAAAATATTAATCGAGTACCATTCGATGAAGTGAAATATATTCATTAATTTATTGAAGTATTAAATTATAGCTCTCGGTTTTTTATATGTATTCATTCACTTAATATCAATTTATATATTAATTTTTTAATGTTTATTTTATTTATTTAAATTGACATCCTTTATTACTATAAGTATTTTTAAAACTAATAATATGAATATTAGATTTTAATATATTATTGATATTAATTAAATTTTAAATCTTTTTTAATAATTTTAGAGCTAATAATATAAATAATAAATTTTAATATATTGTTAATAAGATTCGAAGCTTTAAACATATTAATTTTTAGATTTAAAAATATTAGCATTTAAATTGCTTTGGTATTAAAAATTATATGCATAGATAAAATAAATTTTATATAAATTGGATAATAACATAATAATCTACTAATTTTTATAAAAACGAATTATTATCGCACATTTAGTTGTTGATAATTTTTTAATAAAAATATTTTAATGTTACCTTAAAATTTTTAGGTTATTTATCAAAAATACAACTTTTTAAACCTTTTTTTGCAATTTTAGTATCTTTTAATTTTTGTTGTAAAAATACGTAAATAAAAACAACCAAATGCAACTTTTTTATCTACAATTTATAACCAAATGCAACTCAACGCAACTTTTTTTTGAAAAAATTTGAAGTTGCTCGTGGTTGAGTTTGATTTTAGTTGTATCATGTTACATTCGTTGAAAACCGTTTTTTTTTGCAAAAATGATAATTAAATATCGTGTTTTTACAAAATAAAAAATAAAAAAAAATGTTTTTACAAAAAATAAAGGGTTAAAAAGCGAAAACACCCGTGTACTTTAGATGGAAGAATATATAAACTCCTTGTATTTTAATATAGTCTAAATAAATCCTTCATTTTTAAAATGTAGTTTCAAAATAGCCTTATGCCTAGATTTCATTCACTATGGTTAAATATATGTTTGAAATTTCAAAACAAATGATATTTATTTATAAATTTTATTTTAAAATATTATAAGATCAAATAGGTTATATTATAAAATGAGTTTGAGGGTAAAAATAATGGTCAAATATTGATTTGAAAATTGACGAAAATGATATTTAACTATTTATTTGATTTAAAAAATAATTAAATTAATTCAATTTTATCATAGAATTATTTCAAAATTCAAATATGTGTTAACATTATTTTTTATTAATTATTTGGAATAAAATTAAATAGAGAAATCAATTACAAATTTGTTAGGTCCAAATGTGTTGTAGAGAGGGGGGGGGGGGGGTGAATACAACTTTTTTTTACGATTTAAGGAATATGAGAAGCAATAAATATTATGTAATAAATCAACACAGAATTTCAAGAATATATCGTTATATTCATTGAAGGATTTGCTACAACATTCATTACAATAGTACAACAGAAGTAAAGAGAGAGGAGTAAATGATACTAAGCTCTGTGAATATACTCCCTCTCTATTACAAGTGTTTTTCTCAATATTGCTTTACATTGCGTTCTATGCTCTCTATTGAAATGTTACACAAGTACTTCTATTTATACTACTTTGTAATCTATGACTTGTAGACTTGATCTTGTCCTTTTTGTGTACGTGGCCCAATCAAGACTCGTTAACAAAAAGTACTTTCCCAACCACTCTGGATCAACCGTTCACAATAAGCCACTTGTCCCTTGAACATTAAATGCTACATATCGACCTGCATCTCGATCTCGGCCTGGACCCATCTCGATCTCGATCTGTGTAAATCTCGATCTCAATCTATGAAAATCTCGATCTCGATCTATGAGAATCTCGATCTCGATCTGTGAGAATCTCGATCTCGATCTGTGAGAATCTCGATCTCGATCTGCCGTGGACAGAGATTTGCCTTGCCATGTTTTATCTTTAATGATCAATCTCGATCCGCATCTCGATCTGCCGTGGATCGACATTTGCCTTGCAATGTTTTACCTTTAATAATCAATCTCGATCCGCATCTCGATCCGCATCTCGATCTGCTGTGGATCGACATTTGCCTTGGCAAATATGCACTCATCGAATGTTGACTTTCTTTAGTGACTAATTGTGGATTAACCTTTATGAGCAAGTTTCCTTAGCTTCTTCAATATTCTTCAACAAGCTCTTGAACAAGGATCTCTACTACTGACATAAACTTGCTATCAATGTCCTGACACTTGATGCAACGGTCTGGTTCATAAGTGACTAGTCTTGATAGGGTTCTTGCTTCTGAATAGATTACCATGTTCAATTGGTAATGTGGCTTCCCAATAAGTGGTTCGAACATTAACTGTTAATAAACAATGTAACTTCACTAGAATCTTTTCTGGTACTTCGACAACGTCTTCATTACTAATACAATCTTGAATACTTCATTCTCTGTTCTTCACTGATTGTCAGTGAGTATAACTTCAAGACTGTAGTTGTCTTCTTTAACCTTTGTTTTTACCATGTCTTCAATTCTTCTAGATTCCTATGCTTCAAACACTGTCTATCTTCAATCAATGCTGTTACACTGAAATCTTTTAGTGGCACTGCTATACTGAATCTTCAACACTTCTGAAACCCTGAAAGTCTTTAAACATTATTCTTCACTGAGGCATGAACATATAAATGAACTTCTTTCAGTGACCTGTAGTAGACTTCAAAACTTCTTCTAATGTCTTGATTCACTGTATTTGCCTTGTCTTCATGTCTTGCTGATTTCTGTGTAATCGTAGTATTATTTACTTGTCATGTTCTAGTGTTGAGTTATCACGATTACTATTTATACAGCTTCGTCATTTCCAACAATCTCCCTCTATTTGATTGTTAAACTTTTAGCAAACAAATAACCTAGGGAGGATAACTCAACTAACAACTAGAAAAAGAATGTCCGAGGCTTATAAATAATGCTACTGGTTTTTCTGGATCAAATATTGCATTTCCAGAATTCTTGTGTGACTGAAACGAAAGATGCTTGTTCCTCTGACGCTGAACTGATAATCAAATTGTATCGTTTTCATTTCTGTCTGTTTGAGCTTTCTCCGTTTCAAAATCCTTCAGTTTGAACTTAAAGAACTTATCATGAACAGAGCATCATAAGAATCAATTCCTGGGTATGTCTTCAACAAATACTGAACATAGCTCAAATAATGTTCTCCCCCTACGAATGTGATTCTCCTTCTTATTTTTCTTCTCCCTTTAGAAAATCAATGGAATAGTCATTTCTTTTCTGTTCTTCCCACTTGCATTAGGAATCTTCTTCTGACAACTCCTTTCAAGTCTAGGATACAGTTTCTTGATTCTCCCATCTTCTGTTGTTTCCCCTCAGGATCCGAAGATAAGATTTTCTTTTTCCAGTCTAAAATCTCCCCCTAAGGATACGAACCCCCTTTCTTCAAGGATCTTCCCTTAGAATCCTCCAATGGCCTCTTCCCTTAGAATCATGCGACTCCTTTAGGATATTAGCTTTTCCGAAGGTTATGAAGATAAGACTTTATTAACTTCTCCTTTTTCTTGTTATAACTATAACACTATAACTTCTCCCTGTTTATAAACTTGTTATAACTATAACTTTTTCTTACTATAACTTCTCCCCCTTAGTTGAGGAATCCTCCAAAGGCCCACTTTTGTAGATACCAATTGTTAATACCAATTGTTAGGTCCAAATTTTAGATGGTTTGTCTCCCAAAGAAGGTTCTCGTCTGTTGTTGATCGGGAAAAAATAGTAACTTTTCTGCCAGAAGTAGCAAGTAGCAAGGGTAAGTGTTTGGCTTATGGTTTCCTCACTTCTACTACGTTCTGTCGGTGTTTACACTTTAGCATATAGCATTTTAAGTGTTTCTCTCTTTCTCTCCCTATCTCTCACTCAAGTGTATCTCTCCCTCACTTTCACTTAAGTGTTTCTCTCTCTCACTTTCACTCTGCATTCCAAATATAGCCTTCTGTACCTGCAAGTGAAATCCGTCAATTCATATATTCCCAACACCTGATTTATCAGAATGAACTGAATCACTATCAAGTGGAGAATTGCCTCATTGAGGTGTTCTTGATCTATCATGCATAAGCACTGTCTCAGCACCAGACTCAATAGCAATTGCTAAATCACTGTCTAGTGGAGCCTCACCTCTTTGAGATGGGTCATCCCAAGATTTTAAAATCTTTTTGGGAATCCTGCCTTGTTCTATCAAGGAGTTGCCTCACATCTTCTCCGTAAACGGGAGGTGGACATTCCTTTTCAGGATCTGGAAATGTTCCTTCCAGGAGGGTCGACGTAGTAGACAATGTAATGAATGGCAAATTAGAGTCTACGTTTCCCTCGTAACCCAATGACGGGTGTTTTGTTAACATGCCTATACCTCACACTGTGCACGTCTTGCAATGTGTCCCTAAGATATATCTGTTTAGGCTTACCATCAGCGTGAGTGCCGTTGGTGTGCTTGACTCACTACAAGATGCTCTGGCTGACGAGCGAATTTCAATGGACTCACCCTGTTGAGAGAATGATTCCAGAGACAGTTTTATTGCCTTTTCAGCTCTGCATCTTTTTGAGAAAATACAGTTGAGCTTACTGAAAGGCAGAGTGTTTAAACTTGTAACACTATATCTTATGTAACTCAACTAAAGAAAAGATACTTAACCCGAAGTCAATCAAGAACGAGAAGTCACAATGAAATCAATATAAGTGAAGACAAAGTAATTGATACAATTCAACATGTTAAATATGATCAAACAAAGAAGAAATCATTGGAAGAAGTTCAAGTCAAAGTTGTTCATGCCCCAGTGATTTGTAATTCAATGAATCAAGATCATAACTATTAGTATCAATAAGACTAATTGATTTCAAGTGAAGAAGAAGGAAAGCAATTGTTGGAAAGCCACATTTCTAATTGAACATGGCAATCTATTCAGAAGCAAGAACTCTATCAAGACTAGTCACTTATGAACCAGACCATTGCATCAAGTGTCAGGACATTGATAGCAAGTTTATGTCAGCAGCAGAGATCCATGTTCAAGAGCTTGTTGAAGAATATTGAAGACACGAAGAAATCACAAGTTCAAGATGTTGCATTGAAGTTTCAAGTTGAAGCCCAGAATTTCTCTAAGTACTTACAAGGGAACCTATGTAGAAATTCCTATCTAGAAATTCTGGATAAACTTCTACTTAGAGCCAAGTAGAAATTCTGGAGGAGAAAATATTTTCTAAGTACTCAACTCAGGAAGCTATCTCGAATTTCCTATGTAGAAATTCCCAAGTCGAATTTCCTATGTAGAAAATTCTGGAGATGAAAATATTTTCTAAGTACTCAGGAAGTTTGCTATCTCGAATTTCCTATGTAGAAATTCTACTTAAAAGTTCGAGATAGCCAAGTAGAAATTCCTATGTAGAAATTCTACTTAGAGTTCTAGATAGAGCTAAGTAGAATTTCCCATGTAGAAATTCTACATAGGAAACAGTTTCAACATGACACATGGCATCATCCTGGTGGCAGATTTCCAAGCTTTCAAGACATGATAAGATTAACGTGGACAATATTAGGCCACTCACATCTTATCGTTTGAAGACTACAAGTCATAGATTACAAAGTAGTATAAATAGAAGTACTTGTGTAACATTACAAAGAGAGCAATATTCGAGAGAAACACTTGTAATAGAGAGAGAGTATATTCACAGAGCTTAGTATCATTTACTACCCTCTTTACTTCTGTTGTACTTTTGTAATGAATGTTGTAGCAACCCCTTCAAGTGATATATAAGACATATATTCCTTGAATCTTTGTGTTCATTTATTACATAATATTTATTGCTCCATAAATATTAAAAGTTGTATTCACCCCCCCTCTACAACACATTTGGACCTAACAATTGGTATCAAAGCTTAATGTTTGACAAACAAAACATAGATCCTTGTGTTTGGTAGAAGATTAATGAGTTTTCTCTTCCAGATCTAATTTTCGAGTTTTTCTTGAAAAGTGTGCCTTAATTTTTTTTTCGGTGAAAACTCATCCCAAAAATTATTTAAATACTCCAGGTGTGATTATTTAGCTTGGGTGGATTTTAGATAATTTTTGTGAATTAATCTGGGTACTTTGGTTTGTAGTGTTCTTCATTGTTCTTGACAAAGAAGACAAACCCAGTAACTTTTGATCTTCTTTTCAAAAAGACAAAAAGTGTAAAAGGTGTTATTGGCTTTTGATTGGAAAATATACTCACAGAAAAAGGGAACTGTCAGAAGACTCTGTACCTTTCACGTGGGTGTTAGGTGAAGTTAGGTGAGATTAGTCATAAAAGTCAAAAAGTGTGAAAGTGACCTGCAGCAAATTTTCTCCAAGGCAAAAGTTCTACATAGAATATCTACTTGACAATTTCTACTTAGAAATTTCGACTTGAACAATTTCTACTTGGTGAAATTTCGACTTGGCAAAAAGTTCTACATAGAAATTTCGACTTAGCCTAGTCTTGTGTACTTAGAATTTTTTTTGTGACCAGTTTTTGAACTTTGATTTATTTTGAGATAATTCAATTTTCTTTTAATTACTACTCAAGTAATAAGAAAAGTTTATTATCTCTACTTTAAATCTATATTAAGATGGCACCTAAAAATCAATTCAAAATTCCAATGTTCGACCGAGATCACTATGAAGAGTGGGTGTTGAGAATGAAATTATACCTTGAGTCAGTTAACCCTGAATACTTGGAAGTCCTTGACAAAGGTAAATTTGTTCCAATGGTGGTTGTTCCTGAGCACATGGAAGGAGATGTGGTTGTACCACAGCGGTCTGAGCCTAAAAAGGCAGCGGACTTTTCAGATGCTGATAAGGAGCAGATAACCTTTGATACATCCGTTCGACAAACCTTGGTGGAATCCCTCGATCACGAAATGTTTAATGTAGTTAAAGGACTAACTACAGCCAAGAAGATCTGGGATAAGATAGAGGTCGTCATGGAAGGTACAGCTGAGGTTAGAAGCAATAAGACACTCATACTCAAGATGGAGTATGACACTTTCAGGATAAGAAAAGGAGAAAGCATTACAGATGTCTATCTGAGATTCAGTCAGTTGGTTTTGGATTTGAATATGAGAGGTATAACTCTCCCCATTGTTGAAGTCAATACGAGATATCTAAGGAACCAGCCAAAGAGCATTGAACATAGAGTCTACGCTGTAAGAGAAACCAGAGATTTGCATACAACTTCTCTGGAAGAGTATTATGGAATACTAAAGACCTATGAGCTAGAGACCTTACAAGATCAAGCATGGGACAATGATTCAAGAGGAAAAGAAGTGGCATCAGCATTAGTTGCTAATGAGGAAGAGTCTAAAAAGGCAGTGGTTGCAGAAAAACCAAGATCATCACCGGCACCACATCAAGTTGAGAATGATGATGAGTGCACCTCCAATAGTGATGATGACTACTTCACCCAAGAAGAGCTGGACAACATGGATGATAGTGTCGTGGCATACATGGCAAGGAAGTTCAGCAATATAAGGTTCAGGAAGAGTAACCGACCGCAGAAAAAATCTTCATCCTCATATCGGGTTACTAGGGGTGGTAGTAGTTCTTCAGGTTACAAAGGGAAAGGTAAGAGTACCAGCTACAAATCTCCTTTGGATTTCAAAATGAAGTTCAAATGCTTTAACTGTGGTGAAGCTGGACACTTTGCTACCGACTGCAAGAAGCCAAAACAGACTTATCCAAAAGAAACTTATGAAGCCCTCAAAAGCAAATATGAAGCCCTGGTGAAGGAAAGACATGGAAAGAGAGCTTTAGTTGTTACAGAAGGAAGAGCTTGGGATGATTCAGATGAAGAAGAAGTTATTCATGCAAACTTTGCCCTCATGGCTGAGACATCAGAAGAACCAGAGGTACCAGTTCTAACCCTTAAGGAAGAAATGTCTATTGATGATTATAGGGTGCAGAACGGGGCTCTTAGCGAAGAGATCTATATGTTGTGCAAAAGCCTAAACACTTCTCAAAAGGAACAGAAAACACTTGTTGCCAAATGCAGAATGCTTGAGGCAAAAGTGGAAGAGTTAGAGGCTGTTTGCACTGTAGATACTTCCCTAAGAGACTCTATTAAATCTTTGGAACACAAGCTTAGCCTTAAAGATGAAATAGAAGCATGTCTTAGGAATAAACTAGCTGAGTTAGAAACAAAATGCGAAGCTTATAAACTAGCTGCTAGTAAGGTGAATGTTGACAGTGATACATTTAAGAAGATAACTGGAGTTGGTGTAGGTCTTGACTATTCTAACTTATCTAAGAAAGAAGGGAAAAAACCTGTAGACACTAGTTCCAGTAAGACCAAGACTGAAATACCTACTTTTCTTAAATCAGCTGTCAAACCCATCTTTAAACACTTCGTTCCTCAAGTAGAAGAAGAGACTGAATTATTAGTTAGATATAAGATAGAGATGGAAGATCGAAAGAAAGAACAACCTGTAACTCCTATTAAATCAGTTAAAATCAAAACCACTAGAGAAGAATCTAGACAAGGATTAGGAGCTAAGGCTGTTAAACAACAGAAAAAAGAAAAAGGCATAAAAGAGGTTAAGGCAGAACGTGTTAAGAAAGAGTGCTATCATTGTAAATCTACTGAACATCTTTCTTACGCATGCAAATCTAACATGAATATTCCTGTTACTCATGCCATGCCTGTACCACACACAATGAATAACATGCATATGAACCATGCACAATGTGGTCAACCTAATTGTATGCCATGCACTTTTAACGTCATGCAAACATTTGTAAACTTGATGAATGCAACTAGCCAATCATGTCAAAATTCTACTGCTAGTTCTAACGTCAAAAAGAAGCATGTTAGAGCTAAGACTGCCAGTCCTCCTAAAGTTAGGAGTGACAAACCTTCTCCTAAGACTAACAAAATTGTCAAGTCTGAAAGAGGAAAAGACGAAGTCGAAAGCTCGAGTAATGTTAAAGTAGGTTCATCTACTGTTGTTAAATCTGATAATTTTCGATCTTATAGAAAAGCCGGGCCCAATCAAACATGGGTTCCGAAGAACGCCTAACCAATCTGTCATTGCAGGGCATTAAGCGAAAAAGGAATAAAGTTATATGGGTGCTAGACAGTGGAGCATCGAGGCATATGACAGGAAACAAGTCCCTGCTTACAGAATTGGTTATGAAGGCTGGCCCTTATGTTACCTTTGGAGATGACAGCATTGGTGTGACAAAGGGATATGGCAAACTGAAATCTGGTAATGTCATCATTGAAGATGTTTCCTATGTTGAGGGACTGAAACACAATTTGTTGAGTATTAGTCAATTTTGTGACAAAGGATATGAAATTGTCTTCAACAAGAAAGGTGTATCAATCACTCACATTAAGGAAGGTTCGTTGGCTTTGAGAGGAGTTCGAAAGGCAGATCTTTTTGTTGCTGATATGGATTCGGCAAACCAGAATGAAGTGACCTGTTTCTATAGCAAAGCGTCAGATGATGAAAGCTGGCTATGGCATAAGAAGCTGTCTCACTTGAACTTCAAAACGATGAATGCTCTCGCAAGGCGAGAACTGGTGAAAGATCTACCTCAAATGGAGTTTGCTCCTAAAGGACTCTGTGAAGCCTGTGAAATGGGAAAGTCAAAGCGAGCATCGCATAAGAGTAAAGAAATTTCTAGTGTCACTGAGCCTCTGCAACTCCTTCATATGGATTTATTTGGCCCAGTGAATGTCCTATCATTGTCTAGGAAAAGATATGCTTTGGTAATCGTGGATGACTTCTCCAAGTATACATGGGTATTGTTCATAATGACAAAAGACGAAGTGCCTTTTCAAATCATTGATCACATCACTGAGATTGAGAATGTATCAACACTCACTGTGAAGACGATAAGATCAGACAACAGCACAGAATTTAAAAATGCAATATTGAATGACTTCTGTGTTTCTAAAGGAATACGTCATCAGTACTCAGCCCCGAGAACTCCACAACAGAATGGAGTAGTTGAAAGGAAGAACAGAACATTGGTTGAAGCAGCAAGAACTTTGTTGTATGAATCGAAACTTCCTCTATACTTTTGGGCCGAGGCAGTGAGTACAGTGTGTTACACTCAGAATAGAACCTTGATCATAAAAGATAAAGAAAAGACACCATGTGAACTAATGAATAACAGAAGACCAACAATCAAATACTTTCATGTCTTTGGAGCTAAATGCTATGTACTTATAGATGATGAAAATCTAGGCAAGTTTGAAGCAAAGGCACGTGAAGGAATATTTATTGGTTATTCTACAAATACGGTGGCAGCTTATCGGGTATTCTTAGTGAATGAACAGAAAGTGATTGAAAGCTACAATGTCAGATTCGACGATACCAAACTCCCATCAATTTCTAAAGATAATAGTGAACCTGAGTCCCTAAAATTTCAAAATCTGGACTTGGATGAAATTGAGGATGAACCTGAGTTAGTTGTTACATCAAATATACCAAGTGTTCGTGAAGAAATACCTGAATCTAGTAGACAATCGAATTCTACAAGATCAGAAGATACTTCTTCCGCACATTCCGGCAATAACTCAGGGGAGTAAATAACAGCTCAAGGACAAGTGTTCAAGAGTCGAGGAGTAATGACACTAGTTCTGTAGGAGCTGGCACTAACTCAGGGGGAGTTAGTGGAAATAACATAAGTAGTCAGCACAACAATTCAGGAAATCAAGCTGAATCATCAAGTCAATTACCAAGAGAACGGGTATGGAGTAGAGATCATCCGTTTGAATTAATTATTGGTGATCCAGATGCTGGTGTGACTACTAGAAGATCTACAAGAGCTGACATGGCTAATATCTGCTTGTACTCTGGGTTCTTGTCCAAACAGGAACCTAAAGAAATAGAAGAAGCTCTTGGTGATGCTGATTGGGTGATTGCAATGCAAGATGAGCTCAATCAGTTTGAAAGGCAGAAAGTCTGGATGCTGGTACCCCGACCAAAGAACAGATCAGTAATTGGAACTAAGTGGGTATACAGAAATAAACTGGACGAAAACGGACTTGTAACACGAAACAAGGCTCGTTTGGTAGCAAAAGGTTACTCTCAACGAGAGGGAATTGATTATGATGAAACCTACGCTCCAGTTGCAAGACTTGAGGCAGTCAGGATGTTCTTGGCCTTTTCAGCACACAAGAACTTCAAGGTTTTTCAGATGGATGTGAAAAGTGCCTTCCTGAATGGAGAGCTAGAAGAAGAAGTGTATCTGGAACAGCCACCTGGCTTTATTGATCCAGAACTTGAAGATTTTGTGTTTCTTCTCTTCAAAGCTGTCTATGGCCTCAAGCAATCCCCAAGACGATGGTATGAAACCCTATCCTTGTTCTTAATTGAAAATGGTTTTATTAGGGGAGTAATTGATAAAACATTGTTCTACAAAAATGTAAAGGGTGATTTGATACTTGTTCAAGTGTATGTGGACGATATTATTTTTGGGTCATCTAATGAGCGCTTGTGCGAGAAATTTGCCAAGTTAATGCAGGATAAGTATGAGATGAGCATGATGGGGGAGCTGTCTTTCTTCCTTGGATTACAGATCAGTCAAAGAAAAGAAGGAATCTTTATCTGTCAATCCAAGTACGTCAAAGATTTACTCAAGAAGTACAATCTTGAAGATGCATCAGCAGCTAAAACTCCCATGCCAACAGCCACGAAGCTTGATGAAGACAAATCAGGTAAACCAGTTGACATCACAAGCTATCGAGGTATGATTGGCTCACTTCTCTATTTAACTGCAAGTAGACCCGATATCATGTTCGCAACGTGTTTGTGTGCAAGGTTCCAAGTGGATCCTAAAGAGTCACATCTCATAGCCGTCAAACGAATCTTTAAGTATCTCAAGGGAACACCAAATCTAGGGATTTGGTACCCAAGAGATACAGGTCTTAATCTAATAGGCTATTCGGATTCAGACTATGCAGGTTGCAGGATCGATAGGAAAAGCACATCTGGTGCTTGTCAATTCCTAGGCAGAAGATTGGTGTCCTGGCAAAGTAAAAAGCAACATACAGTATCTACTTCTACTGCTGAAGCTGAGTACATTGCTGCTGGAAGCTGTGTAGCTCAAATACTGTGGATGAGGAACCAATTGAAAGATTATGGCATGGAACATACAAAGATTCCAATCATGTGTGACAATACTAGTGCCATTGCCATGACCAACAATCCTGTAGATCACTCAAGAACCAAGCACATAGATATCCGGTATCACTTCATCAGAGAACATGTCGAGGAGGGGACTGTGGAGTTACATTTTGTACCCACAATACAACAAATTGCAGATATATTCACCAAACCTCTTGATGAAGTTACATTCAATAGGTTGGTTGGTGAATTGGGGATGCTTAACACAAGTTAGTAAATCCTTATATCTGTAAAATCCAAGTTTTTGATCATTTACATATGTTTGTTTTCCTTGTTATTTGCCTAGTTGAAAACATATGTAAATCATTTGTAAAATTGCTCAAAATATCACTTCTACATGCTACTTAATCATTATGAACTTAGACTTTAAAATGCCTTATTAATGATTATTATATGTTGTATGATGTGGTATTTTCCATAAATTCACTGTGCTTTGATTGTAATTTTTGATAAAAACTTTGAATTTATGCTCATTTAATTGCATGAACATAGGGGGAGTTAAATTCATGAATCTCTAAATTTGCCTTAATTTTAGATGAATTTTTCTATGTTTATCATGTATTTTTAATGTCATGAGAAGATTTAGAATTGTCAAGGAATGGTTCTCTTAATGGTTTTGAATAAAAATCCTTGAATTGGTATTTATTTTAATCTGGCAAAATTTAATTTTTGTATTCCTTGAAAAATTGCCAAATTTTACCAAGTACCTTCAAAATTTCGAGATAGGGTCTATCTCGAAACTCATCTCGAAATTCGGCTTGAATTTCGACTTTGAGCTTCCAGGAGTGCAGTTTTGAAAATTCTAAGTCTGGTAAATTTTTCGACTTAGTGTCTATCTCGAACCTTATCTCGAAATTCGACTTACAGTTCGAGATAGAGTTCCAGGTGTGAGAGATTTGAATATTCCCAGTCTGGGAAAATTTTCGAGTTAGCATCTATCTCGAAATTTATCTCGAAATTCGACTTGAAGTTCGACTTAGGGTCTATCTCGAAATTCATCTCGAAATTCGACTTGAAGTTCGACTTAGGGTCTATCTCGAAATTCATCTCGAAATTCGACTTGAAGTTCGACTTAGGGTCTATCTCGAAACTTATCTCGAATTTCGACTTGAAGTTCGAGATGGGTTTTCCCTCAGAGGTTTCATGCTGTTTAAATTTGTTCAACTGAATTTAATTCGAATTAGCCTTTATGTCGAAACTTATCTCGAATTTCGACTTGATGTTCGAGATAGAGTTCGACATAGAAGTTCGACTTAGAAGTTCGACTTAGATTTCCCAGTGTGTGTACTTAAGTTTTTTTTATTTTCACAGGGATGTTTTTGTCATTTCACTCTATTGTCTATATATACAACACTAACCCGATTTTACTTTCACTTTTACCCAATTCTTTTAAAACCTAGTTTTTACAGCAGCCCTCCCTCCAAACCCACGACTGTTCATCTTTGCAGTTGAATCTCTTTCATATAACGAATTACTGTCCATTTTTTTTGATTTCTCCGTCTGCATCATATACATACGATTATATTATGCGTAGTTTTGTGTTTAAGTTGTGACTGTTCATCTTCACATATCTATACATACTCACACTTATACACACACTTCTCACATACATATTATTACTGCAGATTTTGTTTTCACAGTAGTTTGTTAGTGATTATTGTTTAACTCCGTAGTTTAATTATCGATACAACATCACAGTTGTTTTCTAAATTAAAAGGGATTAAAAACAAATTTTTTTTCTAAACAAAAAAAAAATAAATGACTCACCAATTTTCTCTTGCAAAACATAATTTTTATAATATTCCGACTGAAATTGGTGATCAACTCCCGCGTTTCAAGTTTTGGGTACGATATCTTAATTTGTACTCCAAAGCTAGTACTGCTTTTACTGCAAAACCTACACTGGTCCATGATGCTTTGCAGCAGTTATGGACTAGTGCAGTACCTTTTGGGAGTAAATCGACCCCCTACGGTTTTACTTTTACCTTGGAGGGTCAAAATTTTGAGGTTACAGAGGCTATTTTTAATACAGTTCTTGGTTTTCCAGTCAAGGATTCTTATGACCCTGAACCTACAGCGGCTGAGCGCCAGAATTTTTTTGAAGCAATTGGATGTTATCCTCCCCCTGGACGACTATCCACTTCAAATATTCAAAAACAATTTTTTCATGTGGAATGGAATTACTTTTTCGAGGCCATTACTAGATGCTTTCGGGCACGAGAAAGAGATTTTCATCAAATTTCCATTCCCATGCAAATTTTTGGTGTTTCCCTAGCCCAGGAACTAAACATTAATTATGGCAGGCTTGTTCTTTCAGAATTAGTGGCTACAATGGGATCACCTGAAACCAGAGACATTTCACGCAATGATATTGTCTGCTGGTATCCTCGTTTCTTGCAAATGCTAATCAATCATCTCGTGCCTTCTAATGCTTTATCACTTAGGCAGGCATTTGTTCGAAGTCCCACCTCTGCACCTCTAGGCATGGGCACTAAGTCACTAACAACTATTGCTAACCAGGATAAACATCAGGGTAAACCTATGTCTATTCCTGAGAACATTCAAGTGTGGCTCTCTTATGATGCAGGTGTAACTACTCTCGCGGGGACTTCACAAATCTCATCACATGCTCAGAATCCATCTGCCCACAATGAAGCATTTCAAGGGATTCCTGATGAGCATATTGATGACGAACAAGATGAGGGCCAATCTCTCAGTCACTTCACAGCCAGGCAAAGGGAACAACAACCGTCTCCTAGGACATCACATGCTGATTCTGATTCCTCTGTTGGCCAAGGTAATGAAGGAGGTACATTCTTCGAACCTAACACTCCTTCCTCCTCTGATTCTGATTCCGTGGCCCAAGATTCTGCTACCCCGCAGGATCTATCCCAGGGTGATAGCCATATTTCTACGTCTGATTCCCTAACTTCTTCCCTATCACCCCTGTTAACGGGAGTTAAAAGGCCGGCATCCGTAGAATTAGGTGTGAGTGCTGATGAGAGTAACCCTGAAGTGCAGCCAGTTTTACGGAAGAAAGCCAAAATTTCACAAGCTGCTACTTCAACCGCCCAGTCCATCCCTAGCGTGTCTATCACAACCACTCCACTTCACGAGAGTGGTTCTCCCCTTGCACAGTCAACACCTAGGATGGTTGCTGAGGATTCGGTGTCTTCTGAAGAGCCTGTTCCTTCAGTTAGGCCGGAAGTTTTAAGTGCTTCGAAAGTACCTTCATCGGTACGTTCTGATGCTGCAGAGAGGATCGGTTCTACTGTTGTACTTGAACACTCTGCAGCCTCTCAGCCTGAGATTCCACCTCAGGACACAACAGGATACATAGATCCCATAACTGTTCCTAATTTTTCTTATCCAGTTTATGCAGGTACTGCTTTGACTCTGGGTTACTTTATTGAAGACATACACGAGCGTGAGACAGGGAGTGAGTGCGAGCGTTTAGGGAGTGAGGGACCTTCATTTTTAAGGCCCGAAACTGAGCGTAAAACACAAACAGAACGATTTTTAGAGCGAGAAAACCTAAGCCAAACACCGTCCCTTATTCTTGAAAATCTGGATACACGTATGTCAGAAATGGAAACTCAGATGAAGCAGTTTGGGCAGTCAATGGGGTAGTTAGGGATTAATGTTGGAGATCACAAGAGAGCTCTTGATGACTACGCAGCACGAATGGCAGGTCAAGCTGAAGCTTTACAAGATATGACAAACAAAGTCAATGACCTGGGCCATGCTGGTGGTCTCTTGGGCAGCACTCTGTACGACAGAATGGGGAGTGTAGAAAGCGTTCTGCATACAATGGCCACGGCAGTCAGTCGGATGATGTATGTAGTTCGGCATTTGGTTCCCCCGGAGTGCTTCGACGAACACTTCAATCAACCTCCCCCGGATGATGGTGGTGCAGGTGGTGCTGATGCACCTTCTACTGGACCTTCTGGTTTTGGTTCAGCTGCTGGAGGATCTGGTGCACCCGGTGATGCTCAGGATAACTCACCTAAGGGGGAGAAAGGAGAAAATGAGACGAAACAACAGTCACCCCGAGCTGAAGAAACGACTGATCAAATGGTGACTGATGAGGAAGCTCAGAGAAAGCGGAAGGGTAAAGCAGTGATGGTTGAACAAGAAGAGCCATTCGCTGACTTTGGTGATCGACAGGAACAGGTGCAAATTGATTCAGATTCTGATATGGAGGACGTACCCCTAGCACACGCAATTAAGAGATCCCTGGAGGAACAAGGTGGAGGTGCTGGGGCGTCTGCCGATGAGATTCCTGTCGATAAGGAAACCCTGAAAGCTCAGCAGTTAGCTCTGGAACAAGCTCAATTTTTTAAAATGAAGATGATGCAGGATAAAGCTGTTTTTCTTGAGAAGCAAGTGGAGCTCAAGGAAAAGCAGTATGATCATGAGCTTGCCAGACTAGCTGATCCTCAAGTTGATCTGGACAAAAGGAGGATTGGACAGAAATGGGACGATGCACGAAAGATACTGATGGGGTCGTGTGCACATGGAGTTCATAATAAGGAGGCAGATGACTTGTTCTTCAACTTGAACATGAAGAATCCGATGACGATGGACTATATAAATGCTTTGAAGAGAATGATTTCTAAAGTCCGTGTTGGATACAAATCGGTGGATAATGAATGGCAAGTCATCTTGTCTTTAATTGATGGAGCCCCGATGTCTTTTATGTATGTCGATGATCAGTTTATGTCGAGAAGATCTGCGTCAGAGTTGTTCTTGCTAGCAACTAAAATTCAATATTCTCAAGCTGAGGAGCTAAGCATTCTGTATAGAGATCAGTTAATGCAGTTAGCAGAGGATAAGGGACCAGAATTCTCAGCCAATCCAGACGTTGTCAGAATGGTTGTTGATGGAAAGATGAAGAGGGTTAGCTTGGAAGAAAATGACTTGATGGCTCTATCGGTGGAATCCCTTAAAGCTGTTTGCAGACAAATGATGGGTAAGGGATTCACCTCGGATATTAAAGAAAAATCAGTGGAGTTCATTGAGAAGATAATCTTCCAGAAGAGCAGTGAAATATGGAAGTGCGATGTCGTTGCTCCAAATCCTCTGGATAACGTGAAGATTGAGCCAGAGCTAATGCAAAGAAAATGGGATATTCTACAAGCTGTGAAAAGCGTAGATGAAGCTTTGACTCTTCCTTCAGGACCCCTGGAACAAGGAGAGATAAGGGAGGCAGTTGGTGTTCCAGGAAGAGAAAGTGTATACTGGATTCATTCTTACACAGATGATACAGCTGATGCCTTGGTGTTCATTGATGCAGACCAGAATCAAACCTTCTTGCATATGAGTAGGAAATGGCTGCTGCAGACTCAAGATGCTGCATTTCTAGACAAAGTCAGAGATGAATTCAAATTGGGAGATGTGGAGGATAGGTTTGCAGATGAAAAGCAGAGACTATTAAAGTACTTATCTGAAGTAGTAAAAGAGAAAAGGAGAATGGAGTCAGATGCGGCTAGTAGGTTCAATACCAACCGTGTCAAGGGCTACCCTAAAATGATCTACTGTCAGTTCAAAGCTGATAAAGCTCATTGGAAGCCTCAGCTCATCATGAAAAACTTTGAGGACATTCCAAAGATCAGAACTACCCAGGAAGTTGATAAACTAAGAAGGCTTTTCAGACATCCATATCCAGAACCCAAGAATCCTCTGGAAATGGAAGCAGTAAGTTTGCTGAATGCGAGATGGGCACAACTACACGATCCAGTATACAAAAGAGAACAGCAAAGGAAAGAAAGGCGCAGAAAACAAGGAGAAGATAAGCGCAGTGCTGTTAAGGAAGTTAGGAAGGGGAAACGGAATTAGAGTTAAAGTTCAAAGGGATGTGAACTTGAAGTTGGAAAAACTTCATATCTTTTGGTTGCTCTAACTCACTTGAGGAAAATTCACCTGACCACGGTATGCGAGATAGGCTAATTCACCATACTGTAACCGTGAATCAGAGTGGATCCAATAAGGTGATATGAGTTGGACTGAAAGGTATGAAATAATCCAGGTGATAGAGATCATTTCAATGGTCTTTAATTCGAGGTTCGAATTTTCTTTCTAGCTTATGTTTATTTTAAAAAAAGGTTCTTTGTATTGTTTTCAAGTTTTCATTCAATTGAAAAATGTACAAGACATTAATGTTACTTATCTTTTCTCGTCTCATTATTTAGTTGAGTTATCCTTCTTTAATTTGAATGTCATTGTTAGACAATCAAATAGGGGGAGATTGAAAGGCAGAGTGTTTAAACTTGTAACACTATATCTTATGTAACTCAACTAAAGAAAAGATACTTAACCCGAAGTCAATCAAGAACGAGAAGTCACAATGAAATCAATATAAGTGAAGACAAAGTAATTGATACAATTCAACATGTTAAATATGATCAAACAAAGAAGAAATCATTGGAAGAAGTTCAAGTCAAAGTTGTTCATGCCCCAGTGATTTGTAATTCAATGAATCAAGATCATAACTATTAGTATCAATAAGACTAATTGATTTCAAGTGAAGAAGAAGGAAAGCAATTGTTGGAAAGCCACATTTCTAATTGAACATGGCAATCTATTCAGAAGCAAGAACTCTATCAAGACTAGTCACTTATGAACCAGACCATTGCATCAAGTGTCAGGACATTGATAGCAAGTTTATGTCAGCAGCAGAGATCCATGTTCAAGAGCTTGTTGAAGAATATTGAAGACACGAAGAAATCACAAGTTCAAGATGTTGCATTGAAGTTTCAAGTTGAAGCCCAGAATTTCTCTAAGTACTTACAAGGGAACCTATGTAGAAATTCCTATCTAGAAATTCTGGATAAACTTCTACTTAGAGCCAAGTAGAAATTCTGGAGGAGAAAATATTTTCTAAGTACTCAACTCAGGAAGCTATCTCGAATTTCCTATGTAGAAATTCCCAAGTCGAATTTCCTATGTAGAAAATTCTGGAGATGAAAATATTTTCTAAGTACTCAGGAAGTTTGCTATCTCGAATTTCCTATGTAGAAATTCTACTTAAAAGTTCGAGATAGCCAAGTAGAAATTCCTATGTAGAAATTCTACTTAGAGTTCTAGATAGAGCTAAGTAGAATTTCCCATGTAGAAATTCTACATAGGAAACAGTTTCAACATGACACATGGCATCATCCTGGTGGCAGATTTCCAAGCTTTCAAGACATGATAAGATTAACGTGGACAACATTAGGCCACTCACATCTTATCGTTTGAAGACTACAAGTCATAGATTACAAAGTAGTATAAATAGAAGTACTTGTGTAACATTACAAAGAGAGCAATATTCGAGAGAAACACTTGTAATAGAGAGAGAGTATATTCACAGAGCTTAGTATCATTTACTACCCTCTTTACTTCTGTTGTACTTTTGTAATGAATGTTGTAGCAACCCCTTCAAGTGATATATAAGACATATATTCCTTGAATCTTTGTGTTCATTTATTACATAATATTTATTGCTCCATAAATATTAAAAGTTGTATTCACCCCCCCCCCTCTACAACACATTTGGACCTAACACTTACAGATACCTCAGTTTATATACTTCTTTACTTCGCTGGAGGTAGAGCTGTGGGTGCACTTCCGACTTCATCCTTATTTGCTGCATCAAGTGCAGTTTCTCCCTTATCAACCTCTAACTAACATGAGTTCCTTATATCTCCAAGGGTTAATATATGGAAGTGGATGAATCAGTGTTTGGTATTATGGCCTGGGTCAGAGATTGATGGGTTTTCAACCTCCTGGCCAGCTTCTGTAGCCACTGGGGGCTAAACGGATAGAATCAATAAATGAGATAAAGAAATAATCACCTTAACATTCCAAAACATATTTTTCAACTCAAAGAGAAGGAAAAATATAATAAGGAATGGTAATGGATTGCATTAAAGCACTTTAATAAAAGAGTTTTGTCAGATCAAAAAAAATTTATCATTTAAGAGCATGACACCAATAGAAATTTCTTTCAGATGCTTATCCCATAATAAAACGCGGGAGTATCAGAGAAAAAGTTTCTATCTCTTATGAATTTCTTATAAGGCAAACTTCCCATAATAAAACGCGGGAATTTACACCAAAGAAGAAATTCAACTCTTCTACCAAATTATATCTCAATAAAATGATTCTTTTCCATTAAACCTAAGCACTGCATGTTTTGAAAACATTTTTGCAAATCATTCATATCAGATAGAAGACAATGATTTTCCGACTCATAATTCAATTATGATTTACATCATTTTCTTCTGCCTGATAATATCCCCGACTTAAAATAAAAACATGATAATTGGGGTTGGATGGATTCTTAACTATACAGTACTAGGCCTTCAAAGCAACAATCACTGTTTAGTTACTCAGAATCAATGTGAAACATACATTGACACAAGTATTTAAAAACAAATCATTTTACAAGTGATTGGTACCTCGAAGTTAAAACACATTGTCAAAAGAGAGAAAAAGCTTTTAAAGATAAAACATTTAAAACAAGCTTTTGGGAGGGAATAAAGTTTCGAGATAAAAGAAAGATTATCCTTAAGAAAAGTTTTTTAAAAGAGAAGTTTTGAAAAAGAATTATTAAGTTTTCTTAACTTAAACTGATAGACGAATGAATGTATCTTTGCATAAAATATTTTGAAAAAGAAATAGACAAAAATTTCTTTTAAATACATTCAGGATTGTAAACCAGTCAAAGAAAGAAAACTAAATATATTGATACCAATTGTTTCTAAAAATAAAAACTAAGTAAATCCATTAGTATCAATATATCACAATTATTTTGTAATAAAATATTATTCTATTATCACAAAGTAATAAAAGAAAATATTTATACTACTAATAATTATGCTTTGAATTTATTTTAATTTACTTAAATCATGGAACAGATATTTCATTGAATTGTTTTATATCATCATGATTTAAATAAACTAAAATAAATTAAATACTTATGCTGTACTAAGCAATTGCCAATCACATGCATTTATAAAAACTATACATGGCAATTATTCAGTAGAACAATAAACATATCACAATTAATTGCACGCTGATACCAATTATTCGATATTTATCAATAATTTCAAGATGCAAGAAACTGTGCTTTTGTTATTTTATCAAATTAAAATTATGAAACTAATAACCATTGAATTGCTTCAATCCATAATTTCAATAAGATAAAATAAATTCGCTAAATACTAAAATATTCATTAGATTGAATATTAGCATTTAACTTCCTACGCCATATCTAATAATTGTCACTTTGCACATTGTAAGCGTACTCATAACAATTACTAATTGATATACGTAAGCTCGAGGTTATAGTTGAAAAGAAATTCACAAGTCCTTTAAATAGGGAAAAAGTAATACTTGTGATTCTTTTTACAACCCCTCGCAATAAAATCAATTTTAGAAATATTTTCTAAGTATGTAAAACATTGAGAATTTTATACACATAACTTGGAAAATACTTCATTTTCCAATATTAGTGAATTTTGAAATATGCATTAATTATTTAGAACAGAAATTCTAAATACCATCACTAATATCAAAAGCATCACAATTACTTGTAATAAAATATTTTAAGACTCTTAGAGCAAAATATCAAAGCAATTAAGCAAGATATCATTGACTAATTCTTATCTAATATTTAATATACAAATAATTATGCTTCTAATTTATTTAAATTTTCTTAAATCATGGAACAGATATTTCACTGAATTGTTTTATATCATCATGATTTAAACAAATCAAAATAAATTAAATACTTATGCTAAATAATTTAACTATCACTTATGCATAATACATTGCAAGCAAGATAATTAAACTAATAGCAAAAAGTATGAGGTACTGGATTTCAAATAAATTCACAAGTCTTTGAATATTGAAAATTTAATACTTGTGAATTCATTTAAGAATTCCTTGCAGATGGGATTTTCAACAACTATGCATATTAATAATATCCCAAATTTACTAACCAACTTAGATAAAATAAATTCATCAAGTTATTTAGCAAACATCTGCAAGTTATTCGACTAAGAACAACTCTCAAAAGAAATGATACCTGATGTCCATTAGCTTGTTCCTTCAGTGGTGTGAAGAGTTCAACAGAGTTGCTGGAAATTGACAGCTTCTAGGAATGACTTCCCTGTCTTTCGTACAACCTGCATTATCTATATCTATATAGCCAATTAGGTTAAACCTATTATCTTAAGGGTCCCAAATTCCAAGAATTGGTGATCCCCTAAGATGTCTAACAATTCATAACTTAGCTATAAGATAAGATTCTCTAATTTCCACTTGGAAACTTGCACATAGGCATATCGAGAATAAAATATATGGTCTTTGTGCACTTGAATAAGTAATGAGCTTATCATACCTCTATAGCTTGTCACTTCAGTCATATACCTGATTTGCCCTGATCAAGCTTAGTGGTCTGTTGGAAAGTAGTCTTGGCAGGTCTAGAATCTTCCAAATTGCGCATCTTCAAAAGATCCTTGTCTTCCTTTAATTGCCATCATTCTTTCGAATTAATTATAATCCAGAAAGAATTACAACTCTTCCAACATGCTCATTTTGTACCTACTCTGCATTAACTTAGCAAAAATATATCTTGCCAAATTTTCGTTAGTAGACCCACATATAATATACTCATGGTATACTTAGCACATATATAACATTGTGTGTGCCTTGCATTCTGGAGAGATATATGTGTATAACTTACTCTACTGTAAAATCATATTAAAGTAATTAACAGTCAGAGTGTCATACTATGCTTGAATCCCTATCTCCGTCATAGAAGAGCTTGCGAAGAGAATGATATACAAATTCCAATGGATCTGCAACTTCAAAGTCCAGGAAATGATGTACATCAACTTCAACTTCTAGCTCACCATTTAGGAGTGCACTTGTTCACATTCATCTGATAGATCTTCATGCTTGAATGCTCCACATGTGCTAGGTCCTAATCGTTGAGTCCCTGAAAATTGTTAGGTCCCCATTGATGAGTCCCAAAGGATCAAGTCTCGTCACTGGTGCTTACTGCTTGATCTTGAAAGTCCCGAAGATTCTGTTTCCATCATCGTCGATACCTTCTACTTTAAAGTCCTGTAGCAACCAGTTTGTCTTTGCCCCTCATAACAATGCCAATAGTCATCCAGACGGAAACTGCATTACCTTCAACACCCAAATATTTTCTTGTAGATATTGGTCTTGGCAGCAGCTTCATTAAACTCAGCACTCTAGAAATCAGTAGTCTTGACACTAGCAGAGTAGAACCTTCAAAAACTCCGAACTACCATTCAGCTTCTGTATCAATACCAAGTCTTCATGTGGATTGATTCCTTGTGCTAAGTGTATCTGCCTCTGGTTCAATTGAGTTAGTTCCTTGATTCGAACCCTACTCAATCTTGATTAGTTAGTGCATCTTCAATCTTCATTGAATTCACTCAGAAAAACCAATGAAATATTCTTATACATGCACGGCACTACCAATCACTACTCTACTACCCAGATTCATCAAGAACTGACTCTAGGAAATGTTGTTACACAAAACCCTTTGTCATGACAGATGTGTCCTTAATGTTTCCTTAGATATTCAGTGGGTAGAATAGTCTTCTTCAAATATGATTGAGATCATCTTGCATTATCTTTAAATTGACAATTTCCTTTCTAATATGCAATCACTCAATCTGGATCACTCAGTGTTCCTAAGAATCTCAACTCTTACTCAATGAGCACTGCTAGCCTTTGAACATCAAACACGACTAGTTGATCCAACTTACTGATGCTCCCCCTGTGATGCTGCTTGCAGCTTTTCTTCATCTAGTGTCATCTGATCTTGAGCCCTAAACAGGATGTCAACCTTTAGAAATTCAGAGCTAAAATCAAACGAATGCTAGGGAGCTTGATGATGTTGTTCACTGTATCTAGATCATCTTAAATCAATCACAGACTCTGTGTAAGCTCTTAACTCCAAATAAGATAGCCTTCCATCACACCATGTGACTTCAGGCATGATTAATCTTACTTGATGTCTTCTCTTTACATTTGCTGATTAGACTTGCTGTGTCAACTGATTCAGCCGTAGTGAATAGGAAACCTTAACTCTATCCATTATCCTTGTAATTTCACTCAAGGTTTGGATTTCCCTATTAACTCCTCCATTTGGTCATGAAGTCCGGAAACTGAACTTTACTCTAGAATACTCCTTTCAGTGCAGACATAACATAGAACTTCGTTCGTCAACAAATTCCATTACCTGCCCTCAAAGTGTTCTTACAACAATCTGCCTAATCTTTTGAATGTGATTAATCACTGAGATGCTTCATCTATCGAATGCATGAATAAACACCAAAACTAAACAGGGTAGCCTCTGACTTGACTTCCCTTCAACTGACATACTTCACTAATGTCCTTCTTAAAAGAATTTCATTAGAAGTAGTCCTTTCTCACTAACTTCATATTTACCGTCGAATCCGTTATCTTGATAAACCAAGTATTAGTTGATAAACCAAGTGTGAGAGCATCCTTTGCCATAGCTAACTCTTCATTGATAAAGCTTTACTGAAAAGTTCACTTCATCTTTACATCCAAATTCCATGTCAGCTACGAACAAACTTCCTCAACCGCAGCTGAGTGAGCATCCAACCTTCCTGTTTGAGATCAACCACTTTTCCTTTTCAATGCTTTTCCAGAAAACCCTTGACAAAGAATTCCCTAGTGCCCTTTAGAAAGTGCTTAAGTCCTTCCACAAGAAAGATGCTTCCACTGATGACAGTTCTTAACTCATGATAGCCATATCCCTTGTACATCCTTTGCTGTCATCTCTAAAGGTTACCGTCGGGGAGGCCTTCTCAACCAGTTGTGATAGAAGAGCTTTAATCTTAATCATATGCCTCGAACATGAAAATGTCAGAGATATATAACTTGTACATGTTGAAAGATACTCTGCATTCACAAATGATTAAGACACGTGGTCCTCAATTTTGATTGAGTCCAAGGGTTAGAGATATTTCTAAACATAGTTAACAACAAAGCATTCAAGTTCAACATGCTCATTCTTATCTGACTGATCACTCCTCATCTATATCAGCCTCAACAAGTAGTCTTGGCTATGAGCTCAGTGATCCCAACCTAACTTAAGGTGGACTAGCAGTCTATAAGAATCATGTCGTACATATATGTAGTCATAGAAGAATCAATCACTCAGATTCCTAATTCTTCTAATTCACCTTTGTTGTTCACTTTAACATTATATTATCTCTAATTACCTAAGTCAGTTTTAGATTAAGCTTCGAATCTACATGACTTACTGACTACTTAGATAATTCTACCATCTTTTATCCATTTATCCCTAACAAGCAATACATGAACTGATATAGCATTTAAGTACAATTATGTGAGTAAAAGTAAATCATATGAAAATAAGCACATAAACAATTAACAAGTCATTTACCATTAAGAACAAATAAAATCTGATATATGACCTGTTTGTCTATTAGCAATTTCACAACATTAGCAGAGGTATTAAATCACATCAGATTTAACTCAAGTTTCAGCAAATATTTAGGGATACACCTAACCGTCTAGACCACCCTATCTAATTCTAGATATTCATTTTACTGCATATAAAATCAAGTAAGAAATGTACTGATTAAACTCATGAATCCTAGCATGCAATCTTATTCTTAGCAATCAATTAAGCATTTAAGTCCTAAGATGCTAACATGCTATCATGAATATAATACATTTCAAAACTTAATAAACATGCAGTTCTGAATTAGATAAACGTATACTAGTTAGAATGTATACCTGTGAAGTGCTTATTGATTCATCTTCAGTGTTGGTCATTGATGCCAGATATCCATTTGGTGCATCACTGTTAGAATCATTCTTGCATTTAACTTCACCAACAAATGCTCTCCCTTGCTGCATCCTCACTAATGTTTGAGATTCATACTTCAACCCAACATAGTGTCTTCATCTTTTGCTTGCTCCTTTTCTGATCTTGTAGGTGCTATACTTCATCTTGAGTAAAAGTGTTTTGTTCTGACCTCAGCTGTACCTTCCATGACGACCTCTATTTCTAGGTTTATCGAACGGACGTATCGAAAGCTATTTGCTCCTTATCAGCATCTGAAAAGTCCACTCCCTCTTTGGGCTCAGACCGATGTGGTACAATCACATCTCCTTCCATATGCTCAGGAACAACAACCATCGTAACAAATTCATTATCAAAACCCATTCTTCATTGATCTCGGTCGAACACTGGAATCTTGAATTGATTTTAAGGTGCCATCTTAATATAGATTTAGAATAGAGATAATAAACTTTTCTTATTACTTGAGTAGTAATTAAAAGAAAATTGAATTATCTCCAAATAAATCAAAGCTCCAAAACTGGTCACCAAAAATAATTCTAAGTACCCGACACTAGGCTCTGTAGATAATCTATGTCGATCTCGATCTATATCTCGATCTACATCTCGATGTCGATCTCGATGTCGACAGGTCGAGATTTACCTTAGCATATTTTAAGCCATTTTCGCAAGTCGATCTCGATCTCGATCTACAAAACTTTTGCCTATGTCGAAATTTCACCAAGTCGAAATTCTGAAGTAGATATTCTTAAGTCGAACTTTTGTCCTTGGTCGAAATTTGCTGCCTGTCACTTTCACACTTTTTGACTTTTGTGTCTTTTCTCACCTAACTCACTTAACAACCACGTGCTAGGTACAGAGTCTTCTGATAATTACTTTTTTTGTGCAGTGAGTTTGTCCAATCAAAAGCCAATAACACCCTTTTCACTTTATGTCTTTAGAAAAGGTAATCAAAAAGTTGCTGGGTTTATCTTCTTTACAAGAACAGCGATGAACACGTGAAGAACACCACAAACCAAAGTACCCAGTTTAATTCACAACAATTATCTAAAATACACCCAAGCTAAATAATTACACCTGGAGTATTTAAATAATTTTAGGACGAGTTTTCACTGTTTAATTAATTTAAGTACACTTTTCAAGAAAATCTTAAAAAGTAGATCTGGACTTGAAAACTCCCTAATCTTCTACCAAACACAAGGATCTATGTTTTGTATGTCAAACATTAAGCTCTGATACCAATTGTTAGGTCCAAATGTGTTGTAGAGGGGGGGTGAATACAACTTTTTTTTACGATTTAAGGAATATGAGAAGCAATGAGAAGCAATAAATATTATGTAATAAATTAACACAGAATTTCAAGAATATATCGTTATATTCATTGAAGGATTTGCTACAACATTCATTACAATAGTACAACAGAAGTAAAGAGAGAGGAGTAAATGATACTAAGCTCTGTGAATATACTCCCTCTCTATTACAAGTGTTTTTCTCAATATTGCTTTACATTGCGTTCTATGCTCTCTATTGAAATGTTACACAAGTACTTCTATTTATACTACTTTGTAATCTATGACTTGTAGACTTGATCTTGTCCTTTTTGTGTACGTGGCCCAATCAAGACTCGTTAACAAAAAGTACTTTCCCAACCACTCTGGATGAACCGTTCACAATAAGCCACTTGTCCCTTGAACATTAAATGCTACATATCGACTTGCATCTCGATCTCGGCCTGGACCCATCTCGATCTCGATCTGTGTAAATCTCGATCTCGATCTATGAAAATCTCGATCTCGATCTATGAGAATCTCGATCTCGATCTGTGAGAATCTCGATCTCGATCTGTGAGAATCTCGATCTCGATCTGCCGTGGACAGAGATTTGCCTTGCCATGTTTTATATTTAATGATCAATCTCGATCCGCATCTCGATCTGCCGTGGATCGACATTTGCCTTGAAATGTTTTACCTTTAATAATCAATCTCGATCCGCATTTCGATCCGCATCTCGATCTGCTGTGGATCGACATTTACCTTGGCAAATATGCACTCATCGAATGTTGACTTTCTTTAGTGACTAATTGTGGATTAACCTTTATGAGCAAGTTTCCTTAGCTTCTTCAATATTCTTCAACAAGCTCTTGAACAAGGATCTCTACTACTGACATAAACTTGCTATCAATGTCCTGACACTTGATGCAACGGTCTGGTTCATAAGTGACTAGTCTTGATAGGGTTCTTGCTTCTGAATAGATTACCATGTTCAATTGGTAATGTGGCTTCCCAATAAGTGGTTCGAACATTAACTGTTAATAAACAATGTAACTTCACTAGAATCTTTTCTGGTACTTCGACAACGTCTTCATTACTACTACAATCTTGAATACTTCATTCTCTGTTCTTCACTGATTGTCAGTGAGTATAACTTCAAGACTGTAGTTGTCTTCTTTAACCTTTGTCTTTACCATGTCTTCAATTCTTCTAGATTCCTATGCTTCAAACACTGTCTATCTTCAATCAATACTGTTACACTGAAATCTTTTAGTGGCACTGCTATACTGAATCTTCAACACTTCTGAAACCCTGAAAGTCTTTAAACATTATTCTTCACTGAGGCATGAACATATAAATGAACTTCTTTCAGTGACCTGTAGTAGACTTCAAAACTTCTTCTAATGTCTTGATTCACTGTATTTGCCTTGTCTTCATCTCTTGCTGATTTCTGTGTAATCGTAGTATTATTTACTTGTCCTGTTCTAGTGTTGAGTTATCACGATTACTATTTATACAGCTTCGTCATTTCCAACAAAATTGAAATCGCATAAAATTAATTATAATAATATTTTATCAAATAATATATTAGCATCAAAATATGTTTGACCAAATTTTTACTAAAGATAAAATTCGATTACATAAAACATATATTAATATTGAATTTGTGTAATTATTATAATACTATTTATTAAAACATATAAAAAATTAATTTGCAACATTATTATATGCACAAATATTTCTTTTTTTTTTTACTTACTATAATTTTTTTAACAATATCTTGATGTTTTTAAAAAAATTATTAAAAAAATTTATTGTTATTATTAATTTTTTAATAATTTAAACTTATATCTTGATCATGTTTAGCACAATTTAGCAATATTTTCTAATTTTAACTATCACCTTAAAAATTAAATATTTATGTTAGTATATAAAATTATAAAAACTTATTTGATGTTTCACTCAAATTATAGAGTTTTTTTTGTCCCACGCCAATGATATAATATAATTTATTTTGATTTTATAATATTTTAAAATAACTTTTATAATAAAATATCATATTTTTTTCATATTTCAAAAATATATTTAATCATAGTTAATCAAATTTAATTTGAACCTAAATTTTATAAATAAAGGCTTATTTTGCTCCTCCATAAAAAACACAGGGTGTTTTCTCCTTAACCCCAAAATAAAAATATTTGGTATTTTTCAAAAAAGCCCAAATTTGTATCATAGCAATTTTTTTTACCGTAGTAAATACCTTATAAGTTTTTTAATAAATCATAATAATTTTTTTGACAATATTAATTAACAAAAATATAATCAAATTATACATAAAATTGAATTTTAGTTTTGAATAACTTAATTAATATTAACTATAAAAAATTAATATAGACTCTCGGTAAATTGGAGAATACATAAGCCGTCACTAACCTACTATCTTCCTTATATTATATATAACTAAAATTTTAAAATTGGTTAAAATACACATAAGTGATGAACATATATGTAAATATACATATATATATAATTTTACTAATTAAATTAATTATATTTATAATATGTTTACATTATATTTAAATTCAAATATATATTTTTTATATATTAATAAATAAATTTTAATATAAGATATGTAACACGGGCCTTGTAATATAATGATTCAATTAAATTAAGTAAAAAAATATGTCTAATTCACATACATATATATGATTTTAAAATTTTCAATTATAATCAAATCAAAAAGCAATTTTTTATTTGATTTTTGTAAATTTTAGTTTGGTTTTGTTTTAGAATCCATGTATACCCAGAAAACGACCCTTCTGTGTCGCAAAATGTGGATTTGCTAATTGACACTCCGCGAGTTCGCGGTATAGTCTGTTGTAAGTTCAAGGACCAAACACTAAATATTTTGTTCATGCAATCAATCAAAATATAACTTTCCATATAAAATCTGCACCTAATGCACAAACCTTTCGTATTTGGATTCTTCATTCCTAATGAATAATTCATATGCAATTTTTCTGTTACTTTTTGTTTTCAGTGGTTCTAACCAGTAACATAATATAGAGACATATCAATAAAGACACTAATATTTATCAAATTTATTACAAATAGTATCAGCATTCTGCATAAATTCATTATTTTTATATGATCCGTCAATTTTAGGATCGTCAATAGAGTTTGACAGTTAACTATCTGTTATGCATCATTTTCCTCAGCTATCCAGGCACGCCCTGACTCGTCACACGTGGTGGGCGCGCCCACTTCCGTCGCGAACCCGGTCGGGTTTGTCGTTGTCCCGTTCCCTGTTTTGATGACTACTTCACTATATTTGTCCGTGTTTATTGAAGATCATAGTTTCATATTCCTCGGGTTAGGAGTTATGAATTATTATTTGGTTTTATCTTGGAAGATCTTTTCCATGTACTCAGACGGATTGCCCTCGTCTGGGGGTTTAGGACGTGACTTACGATTTGTGGTGGATCTAGTGCTGGCCTCCAGTCAATGTATCCTTGGAAATAGCTGTAGTGGATCGACTAGAGCCCATGATTTCTGGGTCAATGTCGAATCCATGAAGTCTTTGGACCTTATACTAGGTTTTGACCTATCCAAACAAACCCAAAAGTAGAGTCCTCTTCCAGGATGGTTCCACTTTCATTTTCTGCATTCGATTCGAATAAGGAAACTCAGGTTTTCTAACGGGTCTCTACTTTGCCAAAAACTATGTGGCCTTGATCCTCTATTTTCCCTATAAATAGAGGTACGTAGACACATCGTTGGGGGTCAGAATTATTAGAGCTCATAGTCACCAGAGAACACAAAACTCTAGTTATTTTGAAACCTAACAATCTCAGCCCTCAATCTATACAAACCACCACGCTCCACCGCATCTCAGTCGCGTCAGATCTTTTTCCGGCAAAGAACCTCAATCTTTATTGATTACCAGATTTCTCCATCAACAAATTGGCGCTAGAAGGAGGAGGACTCGACATCTACGGAGAAAAGATGTCACAACCACAAGATTAGCGGACGAACAGTGGGAGGGAGGAAGGAGCATGGTTATATGGTCGGAGTCATGGTCAAAACAACCATAACCATGAAGAATAAGTTCTTGAGTACATAGACAATCCCCTCAATGTTGATCGAATCGTTGGAGGACCTCTCCCCATCCTGATGACTAACTCGGAGATGATGGAGCATCCATTCTTAATAGGAGACACGGTCAGGAGTCTCCATGAAAACTTCAGTGGATTTGATGAGCGTCTGTGCACTCTTGAACGTCATCCTGGAAAGAGACGATGATAGAAGGAAGGAGGCATACCCCCCTTTGATGGAGGAGGAAGAAGGCTAGAGGATACTCGTGATTGAAGGTTCCATGGAGTCACCCCAGAAGGCTAGAATTTGGGAGCGGTGCTACCAATCAGAATCATCAGGAGAATAATAAAAGAGGAATAGTCCTAGCAAGAGAAGTTCAACATCCCTCACACTCACATCGCTCTGGCCGTACTTTTGATAGGAGGCATAGTGCCCAGGTAATCCCCGAACACCGTAAACCTTGCATTCGTGATAAGAATGATAGATTGGTTTTACAGGGAGAAGAAGAGGGCCAACCACGTAGGAGAGAGGAGAGGGCAGAGGAAAAGTCTGTCATCAATCCTCTAAATCTAAGGTCGATCCACCCGGATGAGGGATTCACATGGAACATAAACCTACACACCCGTGAGGCTTTGTCAAATCGAAGAGGAATGAGAGAGAATGATTACATAAGTCAGAGTCCTCTTCCTCACTGGAGGCGCCACAACGCCGAGCCACCCCTATTTATTGTGAGAGCTCATTTGAAGGCAGGCGTCACACTCCTTGGAGGCAAAACACCCAGGGTCCTCCTCCCTCATAGACTAATAAGGGTGTTCCACAGCTTACTCGAGTCATTCAGAATATGGATCCACCTCCAACTGATCAAGTCGCTCAGGGCGCGCCTCAACCTCCTCAGACAACCCAGGTCATGCCCTCAATACCAGTCATCTAAGTCACGCCACCTCTCTACACTCACCAAGGCACGCCTCAGCCTCCGGTCATCGGAGGCACGCCTCAGCCTCCTATCGTCAATCAGGGCGCGCCCCCCACCATTGTCTCCCAAGTAAGCTCCTTATCTCAACTCTCAGGAATGCAAAATATTCCTGGTGTAGGAAATATAAATGTTGATGAAATGAAGAAGCTTCTCACACTCTTTGACGGGGGAAGGTCGACTACTCTAGTGCAAGCTCCATCTCCCTTCTCTCAAGCAGTAAAGGACGCCCCACTCTCACAAGGGTATCGAAGTACCACTAACCTCCGCTATCAAGGAAATTCAGACTCAGTTGAATATATGGGAAAATTCAATACATACATGGATGTTTATCAAGTGCAGGCTCTAGCTAGGTGTAAGCTCTTGGCTGCTACATTGAGGGATATCGCTCAGATATGGTTTCAGAAGTTGGGAGCAGGTATAGTCATATCATGGAATCAGATGCAACTTCTCTTCCTAACACAATTCCAAGCCGCGGTAAAATATGCTCATCCGGTTACAACTCTAGCTAATGTCAAACAAAGGGACAATGAATCCCTCCAGGCGTACTTCAAAAGATTTAATTCTAAAGCTACAAGAGTTAGGGGAGCTACAGATGATACCCTGAAGAGTTTCCTCATCGCAGGTTTGAAGGTCAGTACGGATTTTTGGAAGCATTTGCAGGGAAAATAACCATCAACATTGGTCTCCCTATATGCTGAGGCAGAGCCCTTCAAAAAAATCGAGCAGTTCTTGGACCCCACTCTAAATCCTGCTGCATGTAGCAAGTATCTTATCTTTTTTTATTTTTACAGTGCCAAGATTTCTCAGTATATAAGAGCATACTATGTAGGAGGATGAGCAGCAATTAATATATATGTGCACATACTTGTGTGTGGATGTGCTTAAGAGGATCTGTTTTTTCAGTTGATAGATATCACATGATCAATCAATCTCTAAGGCATATATTTGTGGTTGCATGAGTTGGTGAAATTAGAGTTGTCTGTCGGTATGTGTCTGTCTCTCTTGATCCACACACTTATCTAGAATTTTCATTTGTCCCCTCTTTTCACTATCTCATGTTTTTGCAATGGTTTTAAGCGATATCACTTTCGTATTCATTACAAGTGGCATATATAATTAACAAAACAAAAGAAAATATTAATCCAAGTTTTTTTTTGTAAATATATATAAAAGAATACTGTAATAATTCCATGATCGATCAAAGTAGGTTCATACCATTTTAACATATTGTCAACCCCTTTGAGTATCAATTCATTTGATTGATCCCAAGTATTTTAATTAAATTAATCATGATCAAATATTATACTATATGACAAAATTTATATGGAAATGAAGTATTACTGTAATATCCTCATTTTTTTATATTAATTTATTTATTGAATATATATATATATATATACATATATATTTAATTATATATATGTGTGTGTAACTTTGTATATTATATATAGTCAAAGATATGATTATAAAAAATATTAGAATAATTATTTTTGTTTTAATTAAAATAGATATGGCTATCTTTTATTTTGGAAAGTTTTTGAAATTTGAATTGGTTATTAGAATATTATACTGATATTATGAGTATTAATTTTGACATCAATTAGGGATTGTGTTAAGGGTCAGGAATGTTATTGTTAGGTCCAAATGTGTTGTAGAGGGGGGGTGAATACAACTTTTTGAATCAATGAAGCAATAAATACTATGTAATAAATGAACACAATGATTCAAGGAATATATGTCTTATATATAACTTGAAAGGGTTGCTACAACATTCATTACAATAGTACAACAGAAGTAAAGAGGGTAGTAAATGATACTAAGCTCTGTGAATATACTCTCTCTTTATTACAAGTGTTTCTCTCGAATATTGCTCTCACTTTGTTACAAGTTACACAAGTACTTCTATTTATACTACTTTGTAATCTATGACTTGTAGTCTTCAAAAGATAAGATATGAGTGGCCCAATGTTGTCCACGTGAATCTTATCTTGTCTTGAAAGCTTGGAAATCTGCCACCAGGATGATGCCATGTGTCATGTTGAAACTGTCCTCTATGTAGAATTTCTACATAGGAAATTCTACTTGGCTCTATCTCGAATTCTAAGTAGAATTTCTACATAGGAATTTCTACTTAGGAATTTCTACATAGAAAATTCGAGATAGCCTTCTTCCTGAGTACTTAGAAAATATTTTCACCTCCAGAATTTCTACATAGGAAATTCGACTTAGGAATTTCTACATAGGAAATTCGAGATAGCTTCCTGAGTTGAGTACTTAGAAAATATTTTCCAACTCCAGAATTTCTACTGGCTCTAAGTAGAAACTTATCCAGAATTTCTAGATAGGAATTTCTACATAGGTTCCCTTGTAAGTACTTAGAGAAATTCTGGGCTTCAACTTGAAACTTCAATGCAACATCTTGAACTTGTGATTTCTTCACGTCTTCTATTTTCTTCAACAAGCTCTTGAACTTGGAACTCTACTACTGACATGAACTTGCTACCAATGTCCTGACACTTGATGCACTGGTCTGGTTCATAAGTGACTAGTCTTGATAGGTTTCTTGCTTCTGAATAGATTACCATGTTCAATTAGAAATGTGGCTTTCCAACAATTGCTTTCCTTCTTTTTCACTTGAAATCAATTAGTCTTATTGATACTGACATTTATGATCTTGATTCTTTGAGTTACAAATCACTGGGGCATGAACAACTTTAACTTGAACTTCTTCCAATGATTTCTTCTTTGTTTGATCATATTTACCATGTTGAACTGTATCAATTACTTTGTCTTCATTTGTTATTGATTTCTTTGTGACTTCTCGTTCTTGATTGTCTTCGGGTTAAGTATCTTTTCTTTAGTTGAGTTACATAAATTATAGTGTTACAAGTTTAAACACTCTGCCTTTCAATCTCCCCCTATTTGATTGTCTAACAATGACATTCAAATTAAAGAAGGATAACTCAACTAAATAATGAGACGAGAAAAGATAAGTAACATTAATGTCTTGCACATTTTACACTTGAATAAAAACTTGAAAACAATACAAAGAACTTTAGAAAATAAATATAAGCTAGAAAGAAAATTCGAACCTCGAATTAAAGACCATTGAGATGATCTCTATCACCTGGATTATTTCATACCTTTCAGTCCAACTCATATCACCTTATTGGATCCACTCTGATTCACGGTTACAGTATGGTGAATTAGCCTATCTCGCATACCGTGGTCAGGTGAATTTTCCTCAAGTGAGTTAGAGCAACCAAAAGATATGAAGTTTTTCCAACTTCAAGTTCACATCCCTTTGAACTTTAACTCTAATTCCGTTTCCCCTTCCTAACTTCCTTAACGGCACTGCGCTTATCTTCTCCTTGTTTTCTGCGCCTTTCTTTCCTTTGCTGTTCTCTTTTGTATACTGGATCATGTAGTTGTGCCCATCTCGCATTCAGCAAACTTACTGCTTCCATTTCCAGAGAATTCTTGGGTTCTGGATATGGATGTCTGAAAAGCCTTCTTAGTTTATCAACTTCCTGGGTAGTTCTGATCTTCGGAATGTCCTCAAAGTTTTTCATGATGAGCTGAGGCTTCCAATGAGCTTTATCAGCTTTGAACTGACAGTATATCATTTTAGGGTAGCCCTTGACACGGTTGGTATTGAGCCTACTAGCCGCATCTGACTCCATTCTCCTTTTCTCCTTTACTACCTCAGACAAGTACTTTAACAGTCTCTGCTTTTCATCTGCAAACCTATCCTCTACATCTCCAAATTTGAATTCATCTCTGACTTTATCTAGAAATGCAGCATCTTGAGTCTGTAGCAGCCATTTCCTACTCATATGCAAGAAGGTTTGATTCTGGTCTGCATCAATGAACACCAAGGCATCAGCTGTATCATCTGTGTACGAATGAATCCAGTATACACTTTCTCTTCCTGGAACACCAACTGCCTCCCTTATCTCTCCTTGTTCCAGGGGTCCTGAAGGAAGAGTCAGAGCTTCATCTACGCTTTTCACAGCTTGTAGAATATCCCATTTTCTTTGCATTAGCTCTGGCTCAATCTTCACATTATCCAGAGGATTTGGAGCAATGACATCGCACTTCCATATTTCACTGCTCTTCTGGAAGATTATCTTCTCAATGAACTCCACTGATTTTTCTTTAATATCCGAGGTGAATCCCTTACCCATCATTTGTCTGCAAACAGCTTTAAGGGATTCCACCGATAGAGCCATCAAGTCATTTTCTTCCATGCTAACCCTCTTCATCTTTCCATCAACAACCATTCTGACAACGTCTGGATTGGCTGAGAATTCTGGTCCCTTGTCCTCTGCTAACTGCATTAACTGATCTCTATACAGAATGCTTAGCTCCTCAGCTTGAGAATATTGAATTTTAGTTGCTAGCAAGAACAACTCCGACGCAGATCTTCTCGACATAAACTGATCATCAACATACATAAAAGACATCGGGGCTCCATCAATTAAAGACAAAATAACTTGCCATTCATTATCCACCGATTTGTATCCAACCCGGACTTTAGAAATCATTCTCTTCAAAGCATTTATATAGTCCATCGTCATCGGATTCTTCATGTTTAAGTTGAAGAACAAGTCATCTGCCTCCTTATTATGAACTCCATGTGCACACGACCCCATCAGTATCTTTCGTGCATCGTCCCATTTCTGTCCAATCCTCCTTTTGTCCAGATCAACTTGAGGGTCAGCTAGTCTGGCAAGCTCATGATCATACTGCTTTTCCTTGAGCTCCACTTGCTTCTCAAGAAAAACAGCTTTATCTTGCATCATCTTCATTTTGAAAAATTGAGCTTGTTCCAGAGCTAACTGCTGAGCTTTCAGGGTCTCCTCATCAACAGGAATCTCTTCAGCAGACGCCCCAGCACCTCCACCTTGTTCCTCCAAAGATCTCTTAATTGCATGTGCTAGAGGTACGTCTTCCATATCAGAATCTGAATCAACTTGCACGTGTTCCTGTCGATCACCAAAGTCAGTGAATGGCTCTTCTTGATCAACCATCACTGCTTTACCCTTTCGCTTCCTCTGAGCCTCCTCATCAGTCACCATTGGATCAATCTCTTCTTCAGCACGGGGTGACTGTTGTGTCGTCTCATTACCTCCTTTCTCCCCCTTAGGTGAGTTATCCGGAACATGACCGTGTGCACCCGATCCACCAGCACTTGAACCAAAACCAGAAGGTCCAGAAGTCGGTCCAGCAGCACCACCTGCACCATCAGCATCCGGGGGAGGTTGATTGAAATGGTCATCGAAGCACTCCGGGGGAACTAAGTGCCGAACTGCATACATCATACGACTGACTTCTGTTGCCAGTGTATGCAGAACGCTCTCCACACTCCCCATTCTTTCATACAGAGTGCTGCCCAAGACACCACCAGCATGGCCCAGGTCATTGACTTTGTCCGTCATATCTTTTAAAGCTTCAGCTTGACCTGCCATTCGTGCTGCGTAGTCATCAAGAGCCCGCTTGTGATCTCCAACATTAAGCCCTAACTGCCCCATAGACTGCCCAAACTGCTGTATATGATTTTCCACCGTTGACATACGTGTTTCAAGATTTTGAAGAACCAGGGACGGTGTTTGGCTTAGGTTTTCTCGCTCTAAGAATCGTTCTGTTTGTGTTTGACGCTCAGTTTCGGGCCTTAAAAATGAAGGTCCCTCACTCCCTAAACGCTCACACTCACTCCCTGTCTCACGCTCGTGTATGTCTTCAATAATAGCACTCAGATTGAAAGCAGTACCTGCAGAAACTGGATAAGAAAAATGAGGAACAGTTATGGGATCAATGTTGCCTGTTTTGTCCTGAGGTGGAATCTCAGGCTGAGAGGCTGTAGAGTGTTCAAGTACAACAGTAGAACCGATCCTCTCTGCAGCATCAGGACGTACCGGTGAAGGTACTTTCGAAGCTCGTAAAACTTCCGGCCTAACTGAAGGAACAGGCTCTTCAGAAGACACTGAATCCTCAGCAACCATCCTAGGTGTTGACTGTGCAAGGGGAGAACCACTCTCGTGAGGTGGAGTGGTTGTGATAGACACGCTAGGGATGGACTGGGCTTTTGAAGTAGCAGCTTGTGAAAATTTGGCTCGCTTCCTTAAAACTGGCTGCACTTCAGGGTCACTCTCATCAGTACGCTTACCTAATTCTAAAGGTGCCGGCCTTTTAACTCCCGTTAACAGGGGTGATAGAGAAGAAGTTAAAGAAGCAGACGCAGAAATATGGCTATCACCCTGGGATAGATCCTGCGGGTTAGCAGAATCTTGGGCCACGGAATCAGAATCAGAGGAGGAAGGAGTGTTAGGTTCTAAGAATGTACCTCCTTCATTACCTTGGCCAACAGAGGAAGCAGAAGCAGCATGTGTTGTCTTAGGAGACGGTTGCTGTTCCCTTTGCCTGGCTGTGAAGTGACTGAGAGATTGGCCCTCATCTTGTTCGTCATCAATATGCTCATCAGGAATCCCTTGAAATGCTTCATTGTGGGCAGATGGATTCTGAGCATGTGATGAGATTTGTGAAGTTCCCGCGAGAGTAGTTACACCTGCATCATAAGAGAGCCACACTTGAATGTTCTCAGGAATAGACATAGGTTTACCCTGATGTTTATCCTGGTTAGCAATAGTTGTTAGTGACTTAGTGCCCATGCCTAAAGGTGCAGAGGTGGGACTTCGAACAAATGCCTGCCTAAGTGATAAAGCATTTGAAGGCACGAGATGATTGATTAGCATTTGCAAGAAACGAGGATACCAGCAGACAATATCATTGTGTGAAATGTCTCTGGTTTCAGGTGATCCCATTGTAGCCACTAATTCTGAAAGAACAAGCCTGCCATAATTAATATTTAGTTCCTGGGCTAGGGAAACACCAAAAATTTGCATGGGAATGGAAATTTGATGAAAATCTCTTTCTCGTGCCCGAAAGCATCTAGTAATGGCCTCGAAAAAGTAATTCCATTCCACATGAAAAAATTGTTTTTGAATATTTGAAGTGGATAGACGTCCAGGGGGAGGATAACATCCAATTGCTTCAAAAAAATTCTGGCGCTCAGCCGCTGTAGGTTCAGGGTCATAAGAATCCTTGACTGGAAAACCAAGAACTGCATTAAAAATAGCCTCTGTAACCTCAAAATTTTGACCCTCCAAGGTAAAAGGAAAACCGTAGGGGGTCGATTTACTCCCAAAAGGTACTGCACTAGTCCATAACTGCTGCAAAGCATCATGGACCAGTGTAGGTTTTGCAGTAAAAGCAGTGCTAGCTTTGGAGTACAAATTAAGATATCGTACCCAAAACTTGAAACGCGGGAGTTGATCACCAATTTCAGTCGGAATATTATAATAATTATGTTTTGCAAGAGAAAATTGGTGAGTCATTTGTTTGTGTTTAAAAAAACGTTTTAATCCCTTTTAATTGAGAACACAACTGTGATGTTGGAGTGAAAATTAAACTACGGAATTAAACAAGAATCAGTAACAAACCACTGTAAAAACAAAATCCGCAGTAATAATATTTATGTGAGAAGTGTGTGTAAATCGTGTGTATGTATGTATCTGGGAAGATGAACAGTTACGATATTAAACACAAAATTACGCACAATCTAATCGGTTAAACGCGATGCAGATAGTAAAATCAAGAAACAAAATGGACAGTAGTTCGTTATATGTAAGAGATTCAACCACAACTATGAACAGTCGTGGGTGGGAGGGAGGGCTGTTGTAAAAATTAGGTTTTAAAACAATAGGGTAAAAGTGAAAGTAAAATCGGGTTAATTTTGTATATATAGGCAATAGAGTGAAATGACAAAAATATCCCTGTGAAAATGAAAAAAAACTTAAGTACTCACAGGGTAATCTAAGTCGAACTCTATGTCGAACTTCTAAGTCGAACTTCTATGTCGAACTCTATCTCGAACATCAAGTCGAAATTCGAGATAAGTTTCGACATAGAGGCTAACTCGAATTAAATTCACTTGAACAATTTTAAACAGCATTAAACCTCTCAGGAAAGACCCATCTCGAACTTCAAGTCGAAATCCGAGATAAGTTTCGAGATAGACTCCAAGTCGAACTTCAAGTCGAATTTCGAGATGAATTTCGAGATAGACTCCAAGTCGAACTTCAAGTCGAATTTCGAGATGAATTTCGAGATAGACTCCAAGTCGAACTTCAAGTCGAATTTCGAGATGAATTTCGAGATAGACTCCAAGTCGAACTTCAAGTCGAATTTCGAGATGAATTTCGAGATAGATGCTAACTCGAATATTTTCCCAGACTTAGAAAATTCAAATCTCTTACACCTGGAACTCTATCTCGAACTATAAGTCGAATTTCGAGATACAGTTCGAGATAGACACTAAGTCGAAAAATTTACCAGACTTAGAATTTTCAAAACTTCACTCCTGGAAGCTCAAAGTCGAAATTCAAGCCGAATTTCGAGATGAGTTTCGAGATAGACTCTATCTCGAAATTTTGAAGGTACTTAGTAAAATTTAGCAATTTTTCTGGAAAATCAATAATTAAATTTTGCCAAATTAAAATAAATACCAATTCAAGGATTTTTAATAAAAACCATTAAAAGAGACATTCCTTGACAATTCTAAGGCTTTAAATTATATAAAAATTACATGAAAATCATAGAAAAATTCATTTAAAATCATGATAAATTTAGAGATCCATGAATTTAACTCCCCCTATGTTCATGCAATTTATGAACATAAATTCAAAGTTTTGATCAATAATTTCAATTAATGCACAGTGAATTTATGAAAAATAACACAAGATACACCATATAATAATCATTAATTAAACATCTTAAAGTCTAAGTTCAAAATGATTAAATGGCATGCAGAAGTGATATTTTGTGCAATTTTAAAGATTATTTACATATGTTTTCCACTAGGCATTTAATAAGAAAAACAAACATATGTAAATGATCAAAACTTGGATGTTACAGATAGGAGGATTTACTAACTTGTGTTAAGCATCCCCAATTCACCAACCAACCTATTGAATGTTACTTCATCAAGAGGCTTGGTGAATATATCTGCAATTTGTTGCATTGTGGGTACAAAATGTAACTCCACAGTCCCCTCCTCGACATGTTCTCTGATGAAATGATACCTGATGTCTATGTGCTTGGTTCTGGAGTGATCTACAGGATTGTTGGTCATGGCAATGGCACTAGTGTTGTCACACATGATTGGAATCTTTGTATGTTCCATGCCATAATCTTTCAATTGGTTCCTCATCCACAGTATTTGAGCTACACAGCTTCCAGCAGCAATGTACTCAGCTTCAGCAGTAGAAGTAGATACTGTATGTTGCTTTTTACTTTGCCAGGACACCAATCTTCTGCCTAGGAATTGACAAGCACCAGATGTGCTTTTCCTATCGATCCTGCAACCTGCATAGTCTGAATCCGAATAGCCTATTAGATTAAAACCTGTATCTCTTGGGTACCAAATCCCTAGATTTGGTGTTCCCTTGAGATACTTAAAGATTCGTTTGACAGCTATGAGATGTGACTCTCTAGGATCCACTTGGAACCTTGCACACAAACACGTTGCGAACATGATATCGGGTCTACTTGCAGTTAAATAGAGAAGTGAGCCAATCATACCTCGATAGCTTGTGATGTCAACTGGTTTACCTGATTTGTCTTCATCAAGCTTCGTGGCTGTTGGCATGGGAGTTTTAGCTGCTGATGCATCTTCAAGATTGTACTTCTTGAGTAAATCTTTGATGTACTTGGATTGACAGATAAAGATTCCTTCTTTTCTTTGACTGATCTGTAATCCAAGGAAGAAAGACAGCTCCCCCATCATGCTCATCTCATATTTATCCTGCATTAACTTGGCAAATTTCTCGCACAAGCGCTCATTAGATGACCCAAAAATAATATCGTCCACATACACTTGAACAAGTATCAAATCATCCTTTACATTTTTGTAGAACAATGTTTTATCAATTACTCCCCTAATAAAACCATTTTCAATTAAGAACAAGGATAGGGTTTCATACCATCGTCTTGGGGATTGCTTGAGGCCATAGACAGCTTTGAAGAGAAGAAACACAAAATCTTCAAGTTCTGGATCAATGAAGCCAGGTGGCTGTTCCAGATACACTTCTTCTTCTAGCTCTCCATTCAGGAAGGCACTTTTCACATCCATCTGAAAAACCTTGAAATTCTTGTGTGCTGAAAAGGCTAAGAACATCCTGACTGCCTCAAGTCTTGCAACTGGAGCGTAGGTTTCATCATAATCAATTCCCTCTCGTTGAGAGTAACCTTTTGCTACCAAACGAGCCTTGTTTCGTGTTACAAGTCCGTTTTCGTCCAGTTTATTTCTGTATACCCACTTAGTTCCAATTACTGATCTGTTCTTTGGTCGGGGTACCAGCTTCCAAACTTTCTGCCTTTCAAACTGATTGAGCTCCTCTTGCATTGCAATCACCCAATCAGCATCACCAAGAGCTTCTTCTATTTCTTTAGGTTCTAGTTTGGACAAGAACCCAGAGTACAAACAGATATTTGCCATGTCAGCTCTTGTAGATCTTCTAGTAGTCACACCAGCATCTGGATCACCAATAATTAATTCAAACGGATGGTCTCTACTCCATACCCGTTCTCTTGGTAATTGTCTTGAGGATTCAGCTTGACTTTCTGAATTTTTGTGCTGACTACTTGTGTTGTTTCTACTAACTCCCCCTGAGTTAGTACCAGCTCCTACAGAACTAGTGTCATTTCTCCTCGAGTCTTGATCACCTGTTCTTGAGCTGCTATTTACTCCCCCTGAGTTGTTGCCAGAACGTGCGGAAGAAGTTTCTTCTGATCTCGTAGAATTCGATTGTCCACTAGACTCAGGTATAGCTTCACGATCACTTGGTATATTTGAAGTAACAATCAACTCAGGTTCATCCTCAATTTCATCCAAGTCCAGATTATGAAATTTTAGGGACTCAGGTTCACTATTATCTTTAGAAATTGATGGGAGTTTGGTATCGTCGAATCTGACATTGTAGCTTTCAATCACTTTCCGTTCATTCACCAAGAATACCCGATAAGCTGCTACCGTATTTGTAGAATAACCAACAAATATCCCTTCACGCGCTTTTGCTTCAAATTTGCCTAGATTTTCATCATCTATAAGTACATAGCATTTAGCTCCAAAGACATGAAAGTATTTGATTGTTGGTCTTCTGTTATTCATTAGTTCACATGGTGTCTTTTCTTTATCTTTTATGATCAAGGTTCTATTCTGAGTGTAACACACTGTACTCACTGCCTCGGCCCAAAAGTATAGAGGAAGTTTCGATTCATACAACAAAGTTCTTGCTGCTTCGACCAATGTTCTGTTCTTCCTTTCAACTACTCCATTCTGTTGTGGAGTTCTCGGGGCTGAGTACTGATGACGTATTCCTTTAGAAACACAGAAGTCATTCAATATTGCATTTTTAAATTCTGTGCCGTTGTCTGATCTTATCGTCTTCACAGTGAGTGTTGATACATTCTCAATCTCAGTGATGTGATCAATGATTTGGAAAGGTACTTCGTCTTTTGTCATTACAAACAATACCCATGTATATTTTGAGAAGTCTTCCACGATTACCAAAGCATATCTTTTCCTAGACAATGATAGGACATTCACTGGACCAAATAGATCCATATGAAGGAGTTGCAGAGGCTCAGTGACACTAGAAATTTCTTTACTCTTGTGCGATACTCGCTTTGACTTTCCCATTTCACAGGCTTCACAGAGTCCTTTAGGAGCAAACTCCATTTGAGGTAGATCTTTCACCAGTTCTCGCCTTGCGAGAGCATTCATCGTTTTGAAGTTCAAGTGAGACAGCTTCTTATGCCATAGCCAGCTTTCATCATCTGACGCTTTGCTATAGAAACAGGTCACTTCATTCTGGTTTGCCGAATCCATATCAGCAACAAAAAGATCTGCCTTTCGAACTCCTCTCAAAGCCAACGAACCTTCCTTAATGTGAGTGATTGATACACCTCTCTTGTTGAATATAACTTCATATCCTTTGTCACAAAATTGACTGATACTCAACAGATTGTGTTTTAGTCCCTCAACATAGGAAACATCTTCAATGACGACATTACCAGATTTCAGTTTGCCATATCCCTTTGTCACACCAATGCTGTCATCTCCAAAGGTAACATAAGGGCCAGCCTTCATAACCAACTCTGTAAGCAGGGACTTGTTTCCTGTCATATGCCTCGATGCTCCACTGTCTAGTACCCATATAACTTTATTCCTTTTTCGCTTAATGCCCTGCAATGACAGATTGATTAGGCGTTCTTCGGAACCCATGTTTGATTGGGCCCGGCTTTTCTATAAGATCGAGAATTATCAGTTTTAACAACAGTAGATGCACCTACTTTAACATTACTCGAGCTTTCGACTTCGTCTTTTCCTCTTTCAGACTTGACAATTTTGTTAGTCTTAGGAGAAGGTTTGTCACTCCTAACTTTAGGAGGACTGGCAGTCTTAGCTCTAACATGCTTCTTTTTGACATTAGAACTAGCAGTAGAATTTTGACATGATTGGCTAGTTGCATTCATCAAGTTTACAAATGTTTGCATGACGTTAAAAGTGCATGGCATACAATTAGGTTGACCACATTGTGCATGGTTCATATGCATGTTACTCATTGTGTGTGGTACAGGCATGGCATGAGTAATAGGAATATTCATGTTAGATTTGCATGCGTAAGAAAGATGTTCAGTAGATTTACAATGATAGCACTCTTTCTTAACACGTTCTGCCTTAACCTCTTTTATGCCTTTTTCCTTTTTCTGTTGTTTAACAGCCTTAGCTCCTAATCCTTGTCTAGATTCTTCTCTAGTGGATTTGATTTTAACTGATTTAATAGGAGTTACAGGTTGTTCTTTCTTTCGATCTTCCATCTCTATCTCATATCTAACTAATAATTCAGTCTCTTCTTCTACTTGAGGAACGAAGTGTTTAAAGATGGGTTTGACAGCTGATTTAAGAAAAGTAGGTATTTCAGTCGTGGTCTTACTGGAACTAATGTCTACAGGTCTTTTCCCTTCTTTCTTAGATAAGTTAGAATAATCAAGACCTACACCAACTCCAGTTATCTTCTTAAATGTGTCACTGTCAACATTCACCTTACTAGCAGCTAGTTTATAAGCTTCGCATTTTGTTTCTAACTCAGCTAGTTTATTCCTAAGACATGCTTCTATTTCATCTTTAAGGCTAAGCTTGTGTTCCAAAGATTTAATAGAGTCTCTTAGGGAAGTATCTACAGTGCAAACAGCCTCTAACTCTTCCACTTTTGCCTCAAGCATTCTGCATTTGGCAACAAGTGTTTTCTGTTCCTTTTGAGAAGTGTTTAGGCTTTTGCACAACATATAGATCTCTTCGCTAAGAGCCCCGTTCTGCACCTTATAATCATCAATAGACATTTCTTCCTTAAGGGTTAGAACTGGTACCTCTGGTTCCTCTGATGTCTCAGCCATGAGGGCAAAGTTTGCATGAATAACTTCTTCCTCGTCTGAATCATCCCAAGCTCTACCTTCTGTTACAACTAAAGCTCTTTTTCCATGTCTTTCCTTCACCAGGGCTTCATACTTGCTTTTGAGGGCTTCATAACTTTCTTTTGGATAAGTCTGTTTCGGCTTCTTGCAGTCCGTAGCAAAATGTCCAGCTTCACCACAGTTATAGCATTTGAACTTCATTTTGAAATCCAAAGGAGATTTGTAGCTAGAACTCTTGCCTTTTCCTTTGTAACCTGAAGAACTGCCACCACCCCTTGTAACCCGATAGAAAGATGAAGATTTTCTCTGTGGTCGGTTACTCTTTTTGAATCTGATATTGCTGAACTTCCTCGCCATGTATGCCACGACACTATCATCCATGTTGTCCAGCTCTTCTTGGGTGAAGTAGTCATCATCACTATTTGAGGTGCATTCATCATCATTATCAACTTGATGAGATGCAGGTGATGATCTAGGTTTTTCTGCAACCATTTCCTTCTTAGACTCTCCCTCATCAGCAACCAATCCTGATGCCACTTCTTTTCCTCTTGAATCATTGTCCCATGCTTGATCTTGAAGGGTCTCCAGCTCATAGGTCTTTAGAATTCCATAATACTCTTCCAGAGAAGTTATATGCAAATCTCTGGTTTCTCTTACAGCGTAGACTCTATGTTCAATGCTTTTTGGCTGGTTCCTTAGATATCTCGTGTTGACTTCAATCATGGGGAGAGTTATACCTCTCAGATTCAAATCCAACACCAACTGACTGAATCTTAGATAAACATCAGTTATGCTTTCTCCTTTTCTTATCCTGAAAGTGTCATACTCCATCTTGAGTATGAGTGTCTTGTTACTTCTAACCTCAGCTGTACCTTCCATGACGACCTCTATCTTATCCCAGATCTTCTTGGCTGTAGTTAGTCCTTTAACTACATTAAACATTTCGTGATCGAGGGATTCCACCAATGTTTGTCGAACGGATGTATCAAAGGCTATCTGCTCCTTATCGGCATCTGAAAAGTCCGCTGCCTTTTTAGGCTCAGACCGCTGTGGTACAACCACATCTCCTTCCATATGCTCAGGAACAACCACCATTGGAACAAATTTACCTTTGTCAAGGACTTCCAAGTATTCAGGGTTAATGGACTCAAGGTATAATTTCATTCTCAACACCCATTCTTCATAGTGATCTCGGTCGAACATTGGAATTTTGAATTGATTTTTAGGTGCCATCTTAATATAGATTTAAAGTAGAGATAATAAACTTTTCTTATTACTTGAGTAGTAATTAAAAGAAAATTGAATTATCTCAAAATAAATCAAAGTTCAAAAACTGGTCACAAAAAAAACTTAAGTACACAAGACTAGGCTAAGTCGAAATTTCTATGTGGAACTTTTGCCAAGTTGAAATTTCACCAAGTCGAAATTCTGTCAAGTCGAAATTTCTAAGTAGAAATTGTCAAGTCGAAATTTCTAAGTAGAACTTTTGCCTTGGAGAAAAAAATTGCTGCAGGTCACTTTCACACTTTTTGACTTTTATGACTTAACTCACCTAACTTCACCTAACACCCACGTGAAAGGTACAGAGTCTTCTGACAATTCTTTTTATGCTGTGAGTATTTTGTCCAATCAAAAGCCAATAACACCTTTTTCACTTTTTGTCTTTTTGAAAAGGAGATCTAAAGTTGCTGGTTTTGTCTTCTTTACCAAGAACAGTGATGAACATGTGAAGAACACCACAAACCAAAGTACCCAGATTAAATCACAAAAATTATCTAAAATCCACCCAAGCTAAATAATCACACCTGGAGTATTTAAATAATTTTTGGGATGAGTTTTCACCGAAAAAAAATTAAGGCACACTTTTCAAGACAAACTCGAAAATTAGATCTGGAAGAGAAAACTCATTAATCTTCTACCAAACACAAGGATCTATGTTTTGTTTGTCAAACATTAAGCTCTGATACCAATTGTTAGGTCCAAATATGTTGTAGAGGGGGGGGTGAATACAACTTTTTGAATCAATGAAGCAATAAATACTATGTAATAAATGAACACAATGATTCAAGGAATATATGTCTTATATATAACTTGAAAGGGTTGCTACAACATTCATTACAATAGTACAACAGAAGTAAAGAGGGTAGTAAATGATACTAAGCTCTGTGAATATACTCTCTCTTTATTACAAGTGTTTCTCTCGAATATTGCTCTCACTTTGTTACAAGTTACACAAGTACTTCTATTTATACTACTTTGTAATCTATGACTTGTAGTCTTCAAAAGATAAGATATGAGTGGCCCAATGTTGTCCACGTGAATCTTATCTTGTCTTGAAAGCTTGGAAATCTGCCACCAGGATGATGCCATGTGTCATGTTGAAACTGTCCTCTATGTAGAATTTCTACATAGGAAATTCTACTTGGCTCTATCTCGAATTCTAAGTAGAATTTCTACATAGGAATTTCTACTTAGGAATTTCTACATAGAAAATTCGAGATAGCCTTCTTCCTGAGTACTTAGAAAATATTTTCACCTCCAGAATTTCTACATAGGAAATTCGACTTAGGAATTTCTACATAGGAAATTCGAGATAGCTTCCTGAGTTGAGTACTTAGAAAATATTTTCCAACTCCAGAATTTCTACTTGGCTCTAAGTAGAAACTTATCCAGAATTTCTAGATAGGAATTTCTACATAGGTTCCCTTGTAAGTACTTAGAGAAATTCTGGGCTTCAACTTGAAACTTCAATGCAACATCTTGAACTTGTGATTTCTTCACGTCTTCTATTTTCTTCAACAAGCTCTTGAACTTGGAACTCTACTACTGACATGAACTTGCTACCAATGTCCTGACACTTGATGCACTGGTCTGGTTCATAAGTGACTAGTCTTGATAGGTTTCTTGCTTCTGAATAGATTACCATGTTCAATTAGAAATGTGGCTTTCCAACAATTGCTTTCCTTCTTTTTCACTTGAAATCAATTAGTCTTATTGATACTGACAGTTATGATCTTGATTCTTTGAGTTACAAATCACTGGGGCATGAACAACTTTAACTTGAACTTCTTCCAATGATTTCTTCTTTGTTTGATCATATTTACCATGTTGAACTGTATCAATTACTTTGTCTTCATTTGTTATTGATTTCTTTGTGACTTCTCGTTCTTGATTGTCTTCGGGTTAAGTATCTTTTCTTTAGTTGAGTTACATAAATTATAGTGTTACAAGTTTAAACACTCTGCCTTTCAATCTCCCCCTATTTGATTGTCTAACAATGACATTCAAATTAAAGAAGGATAACTCAACTAAATAATGAGACGAGAAAAGATAAGTAACATTAATGTCTTGCACATTTTACACTTGAATAAAAACTTGAAAACAATACAAAGAACTTTAGAAAATAAATATAAGCTAGAAAGAAAATTCGAACCTCGAATTAAAGACCATTGAGATGATCTCTATCACCTGGATTATTTCATACCTTTCAGTCCAACTCATATCACCTTATTGGATCCACTCTGATTCACGGTTACAGTATGGTGAATTAGCCTATCTCGCATACCGTGGTCAGGTGAATTTTCCTCAAGTGAGTTAGAGCAACCAAAAGATATGAAGTTTTTCCAACTTCAAGTTCACATCCCTTTGAACTTTAACTCTAATTCCGTTTCCCCTTCCTAACTTCCTTAACGGCACTGCGCTTATCTTCTCCTTGTTTTCTGCGCCTTTCTTTCCTTTGCTGTTCTCTTTTGTATACTGGATCATGTAGTTGTGCCCATCTCGCATTCAGCAAACTTACTGCTTCCATTTCCAGAGAATTCTTGGGTTCTGGATATGGATGTCTGAAAAGCCTTCTTAGTTTATCAACTTCCTGGGTAGTTCTGATCTTCGGAATGTCCTCAAAGTTTTTCATGATGAGCTGAGGCTTCCAATGAGCTTTATCAGCTTTGAACTGACAGTATATCATTTTAGGGTAGCCCTTGACACGGTTGGTATTGAGCCTACTAGCCGCATCTGACTCCATTCTCCTTTTCTCCTTTACTACCTCAGACAAGTACTTTAACAGTTATAAATAGAGGCTTTGGGTTAAAGAAAAATGCACACACAAAGTTAGTCAGAGATTTTTCACCCTAGGTAATGTCTTGTTTCTCTAGCAATATTTCTATGTCCATAACAATTTCTTAATGTGATATATAATTCATATATATTACATAGAGTTTTTGTAAACAAATATGAGTTATAGCATTTCTTTTTACGTCCTCAGCAATTTCTTGATGTGATATATAATTCATATATATTACATTGAGTTTTTGTAAACACATCTGAGTTATAACCTGAAAAGATCTAAAAATGAGTGCACAGAAAGTAAGCAACATAAAAATACCCACCTTTGACAAAGAACACTACAACCTTTGGAAAAGAAAGATGATGTTGTTCATAAAAATGGCCAACCCACTCTACCCTAAAATCCTTGAGAATGGTCCATTTGTCCCTCAAACATATGTCCCTGAAACCACAGTAGATGGTGAAACTATACCAGCCTACTGAGTTCCTAAAAAGGTTTCAGAGTACACTAACACTGAAAAGGAAAAAGTATCTCTAGATGATTGCTTACAATTTATTATCATTGAGGCACTTGACAATGTCATGTACAACAACATTGTCAATTGCACTAGTGCAAAGCAAATATGGGAAACCATTGAGATACTTCCTGCAACTGCATGGAAAGTTTTATGACAAAAATGAGGTAAACATGAAATTCATGTTGACACTTCCTAACCACCTGAAGTACAAGGTTTCTGCCATAAGAGAAGGAAAGGATTTATCAAAAGTTTCTCTTGAAACTTTGTATGGCATCCTTAAAACTTATGAGCTAGAGTTGCGGTAAAAGATAGCTATCCAAGCTGGTCAAAGAGGAAAGATGACCAACACTTCTAATGCTCTAGTGGCTCAGGATCCACAGCTGATGCAACTCAAAGAATCACATCATCAACAACAAATCAAGATTGAAGAAATTACAGATGAAGATGAAGGTGTGACTCTGGAACTCAATGATGGTGAAGAAGATGAGTTCTATATTTTGGAAGAACTGGACAACATGGAAAATAAAACAATGGCCTACATGGCAAGAAAGTTCTCCAACTTGAGATTCAAGAAGAACAAAGCCTTCAAACCAAGAGGACAAGGCTCCAGGTTCAACAAGCCAAATATCTCAAAACCTGGAGGAAGTGGCAAAGGTGGATACAAGACAGGTATGGTGGACAGATCCAAAATAGGGTGTTACAACTGCAGTGAAATGGGGCATTTTGTAACAGAGTGCAAGAAGCCAAAACAAGTGAGAAGAAATGGCAGTGACTGTGAGGAACTCAAAGCAAAGTATGAAGCCTTGCTGAAAAAGCAACAGGGAAGAGCCTTTGTGACTGAAGAAAAATGCTGGGAAGATTCTGATGAAGAGGAAGAAGAAGAATATGGAAATCTTGCTCTCATGGCAAGCTCTAGAGAAGGTTCATCCACTTCATCAAGTCAGGTACCTTTTCTTACTACTGTTGATATGACTACATCTCAGTATAAGAAAACTGTTGAAAGTCTGAGTTCAGAGATCTTTAATATTCATACAAGCATGTTAGCTGCAAATGAGGAGATAGTTAGATTATCTAGTGCTAATGAGTCATTAAAAATTAAGAATCATGAACTTGAACTAAAACAGAATGCTTTTGAGTCTATACAATAAGAAAATGAAATTCTTAAGAATAAGATTGTTTGTGCTTCTCAGATTGAGGAATTCCTTAGAAAACAGATCTTTGAGAATGAATTAAAAATCAAGGTCTGCAAGAATTCCTCTTCCTTGTTAAAATCTTACCATGATGATAATATTGAAAATCAAAAGGTAGGTATAGGTTTTAACTATTTGAAGAAAAATGGAAAGAAACATGATGTAGAAGAAGAAAGCAAACATACTGTTAAACCTTCTATTTTAAAGAAAGTTAAGAATCCCTTGTTCAAAAAGGCTGAATTCGAATTTGATGAGGTAGCATTAGTAATTAAACAAGAGATAGATGATGAGGACAAAGAAGCTGTCAATAAATCCCTTAAGGTAAAAGACACTGTCAAAATTCCCAAGACAGTTAGTTTTGATCCTGATAGTAACTTTTGTTTGAAAGATACTATCAACACTGGCTCGACAGTAAGTTCAAAAGATACTGTCAAAACTGTAAGATCCAAACTTATTGTCAAGACAACTCCACCTAAACCTACTGTCAACACCAGCATGACAGTAACTTCTAAACATACTGTCATAAAGACCAAGAAGAACAGAAATGGAAATTTAGGAATAAACAAAAAGAACAATTATGATTATATTCTTAATGCTCCTAGAAAGTTGTGTAACAATTGTGGGTCTTCTAGTCATCTAACTCATGTTTGCAACAAGGACAAGTCTAATGTTAAGGATGCTACCTCCAGCAATGGAAACTTACACATCATGCCTTTAAAGAACAGACAAGTAACTCACTGTGGTGATTTTGATTGTATTTCTTATAAAATGAGCTTGATGGGTATTTGCTTTAACATGTCTTTTGCTAATAATTAAGAATGTCTGCATAAGAATGCTAAAACTGAAAAGGCAAAGACTCCAAGTCCACCTAAAGTTAGGCTGGACAAGCAACCCAAGAGAAAAGCTACCAAACCAGTAATCAAATCAGAATGGGTAGCTACAGGAGTCTTGCTAAAAGCAAGAGAATATAATTTAAAAAATCCAACTTCATACTGTGATCAAGCTAAACCAGATGGACCCAATGTGAATTGGGTACCAAAAGCAACTTGAAATATTTTGCTTTGCAGGGCAACAGGAAAAATAAAAGAATCATGTGGATCATTGACAGTGGATGCTCAGGACACATGACAGGTGATAAAGCCCTGCTATCACAGTTCAAAGAAATGGTTGGCCCTTATGTAACCTTTGGTGACAACAACATTAGTTTCACAATGGGATATGGCATACTGGAGGTTGGAAATCTGAAGATTGAGAAAATTGCTCTAGTGAATGGATTGAAGCACAATTTATTGAGTGTTACTCAATTTTGTGAAAGAGGTTTCAAGGTTGGTTTTGATCAAGACAGATGCTCCATTGTCAACAAGAAGACATGAGAAGAATCTCTTCAAGGAGTAAGGAAAGGAAGCCTCTACATAGCTGACTTGGACTCTGTAAGGAAAAATAAAGTCTATTGTTTCTACAGTAAGGATTCTCCATCTGAAAGTTGGTTGTGGCATAAGAAGCTCTCTCATTTAAATTTCAAAGTAATGAATCATCTCATGAAGAGAGAATTGGTGAAAGGGCTGCCTCAACTTGAATTATGTCAAGAAGGATTGTGTGAGGATTGTCAGAAAGGGAAGCTAAGGAGAGCTGTCCATAAAAGCACTCCTAATGGTTCAATAAATGAGGCATTTCAACTAATTCATATGGACTTATTTGGTCCTGTGAATATGCAATCACTGGCTAGAAAAAGATATGTTTTAGTAATGGTTGATGATTTTTCAAGATATACATGAGTGAGATTTCTAGTATCTAAAGATGAAGCTGCACAAGAAATTATTTACTTGGTTAGGGTTCTTGACAAGAATCCAAAGTTCAAAGTGCAAATTTTAAGAAGTGATAATGGTACCGAGTTCAAAAACAGTGTAATGAATGATTTCTGCAAAGACAATGGGATCACTCAACAATTCTCTACACCAAGGACGCCTAAAAAAAATGGTGTTGTTGAAAGGAAAAACAGAACTCTTATTGAGGCTGCAAGAACAATATTGAGTGAAGCAAAACTTCATACCTATTTCTGGGGTGAAACAATCAATACAGCCTGTTACACTTAAAACAGGACTGTAGTCAACAAGGCCTATGGAATGACACCCTATGAATTGCTCACAGGAAGGAAACCAACTGTCAATTATTTCCATGTCTTTGGAAGCAAGTGCTACTTCATGAAAGATTCAACTGAGATTAAAGGAAAGTTTGATACTAAAGCACTTGAAGGAATTTTCATGAGATATGGAATTGACAGGACTGCATACAGAGTCTATATCATGGATCACAAGACTGTGGATGAGAGTGTAAATGTCACCTTTGATGAAACTAAATTTCCTGGAATTGAAGGAAGTTAAGAGACAGAATCTTTAGCCTTTGAAAATCAAGGCTATCTAGAAGAGATTGAAGAGGATTCACCAAGAATTGATCACACAATTTCGGGTCCAACAATGGTTCCTAACCAGTCTGGAAAAAATGAAGAAACTGCCCAAACAACTGATTTTTTCTGGGAATGTTCCAATGAACAGTGGACTTGAGGAAATTGATGTTGTCAACAGTGCAAGAGCAAAAGATGCTGTCAATCAGCAAAATGTTGAAGACTCTAGTGATTCTCAAAGAGGAACTAAATGGAACAGAGATCACACTAATGATTTAATCATTGGTGATCCAGGAACTGGAGTCAAAACAAGAAGAAATGTGGCCAATGAATGCATGTACTCTTTTTTCCTCTCTCAAACAGAACCTAAAACTCTTAAAGAAGCCTTGGCTGATCTAGATTGGATTAATGCCATGCAAGAAGAGCTTAATCAATTTGAAAGAAGCTGTGTTTGGGAATTGGTGCCTAGACCAAAGAACAAATCCATTATAGGCACTAAATGGGTTTATAAAAACAAGATGGATGATTGTGGTACTGTCACAAGAAACAAAGCAAGGCTGGTGGTAAAAGGTTACTGTCAACAGGAAGAGATTGATTATGAAGAAACATTTGCTCTTGTTGCCAGACTAGAGGCAATTAGAATATTTTTGGCTTTTTCTGCATACAGCAACTTCAAGGTATTTCAAATGGTTGTTTAGAGTGCTTTCCTTAATGGAGAGTTAGAAGAAGAAGTGTCTGTTGAACAGCCCCCAGACTTTGAAGATCCAAGAATAGGAAACTTTGTGTACAGACTTCTCAAAGTATTGTATGGACTAAAACAAGCACCAAGAGCTTGGTATGATACTCTTTCCAAGTTTTTCTTGATAACAACTTTACAAGAGGGATTGTGGATAAAACTCTTTTCTACAAAAAGCATGGAAATGATATCATTCTAGTTCAAGTGTATGTTGATGACATTATCTTTGGATCAACAAATGAAGACTTATGCAAGAAATTCTCTGAGTTGATGCAGAACAAATATGAGATGAGCATGATGGGTGAATTAGTATTCTTTCTTGGACTTCAAGTCTATCAAAAAGAATTTTCCAGACTAAGTATGTTAAAGATCTTTTGAAAAGATTTGATATGGAAGACTCATCTCCTGTAAAGACTCCAATCTCAACAGTAACTCAACTTGACAAGGATCCAAGAGGAAAGAAGGTGGACAACAAAATGTATAGAGGCATGATTGGCTCTCTTCCCTATCTAACAGCTAGCAGGCCTGACATTATGTTTGCTACAGATTTGTGTGCAAGGTTTCAGTCTGATCCCAATGAGTCACATTTAATGGCAGTAAAAAGAATTCTTAGATATGTGAAAGACACTCAAAATCTTGGCCTTTGGTATCCTAAAGAATCTGGTTTTGACTTAGTTGGATACTCACACTCAGACTATGCAGGATGCAGAATAGACATAAAAAGTACAACAGGAAGCTGTCAATTTTTGGGAGAAAGATTGGTATCATGGCTTAGGAAGAAGCAGCATTCAGTGTCAAATTCAACTGCAGAGGCTGAATACAATGCAGCTGGTAGTTGCTGTGCTCGGTTACTTTGGATGAGGAACCAACTATTGGACTATGGGTTGACTCTGCAAGGAATTCCTATCTTCTGTGGCAACACTAGTGCCATAGCAATTTCTGAAAATCCTGTTCAACATTCCAAAACTAAGCACACTGACATCAGGCATCATTTCATTAGAGAGCATATGGAGGAAGGCACAATCAAGTTAATCTATGTGCCCACATAGAAGGAACTTGCAGATATTTTCACCAAACCATTGGATGAAAAGACTTTCAACAGGCTAGTGAGTGAATTGGGTATGTTAAATTTAACTTGTTAATGTAATTTTGTTTAGTTGATAAAATTTTAGTTAACTAAATTTTACTGTGAATTAATGGCCTATAAAGGTGCTTTGATTTCTTTCACAGTGGAAAGACATGATGATATTTAACTGAGAGGTTAACTAACTGATTTTTAAGTAACTTAATTCCTATGCGACTAATAAAAGATACTGTCAAGTTACTTGACAGTATGTTTTATTCATACTGTCACATAATGATAAGTTACTGTCAAAATCTGTGAAAACCTACCGTCACATGGTTAAGAAGTCTTTACAGTAAAGTTCACGGGATTAAAACTTACTGTCGAAACCTGTAGAATTTACTATTAAATGGCTGAGAAGACTTGACAGTATTTTCACGAGATTGAAACTTACCGTCAAATCATGTGAAACCTACTGTCAAAGGAGTGAGAAATAATGACAGCATAGTATGCGGGATTGAAATGTACTGTCAAATTCTGAAACTTACTGTCAGTATTCTTTGATAACATAGTTTTCTAAAAACCCCGCATAACATATTGTCAACAATCAACATTAGGTTTATTCATTTATTATTTTTTGCTAATGTTACTGTCAAGAGTGTTTGTCATTTTAGCGTAGAAGTTACTGTCGAGGAATGGAACTTGAAGACAACTATCACTTAAAATCGTTTAAAATTCTTTCTTGATAGTACCTTTTTCACATCATATATAAACACAGCTAAAATTTCTTTCATTCTTTACTTTACTTTATTTCTCTCATAACTTCTCTACTCTCCTACACCCTTAAAACTCTCCATTTTCTCTGCAACTTCTTTCTCTAAACCGTTCTTTAAATTCTTAAACCTCTCTTTCTTTCTTAACCTTAACATCAGTTAACCATGTTTGGACCTCAAATTCTTTGTACCCTAGCTCAAACCAACTTCACCACCATGGCTTCAGTGGATAAAGCTGGTGAGGCCTTCAAACCCACCCTTTGTTGGCTTCATGAACAACACCTATCTTACCTATGCCCTAACCGTAAGTCCACACCTCGAAATCCCAAGACTTTCTCATTTCTGGACCTCTGCAGTATATGAGGGGGAGCAAGATGCAAGCTCTATCACCTTTCAAATCGATGGTACCTCTTACACCATTAATTCATCTCACATCAATGGAGCTCTTCATGTGGAGGAGACAGAAGGATCGCTTTTTGAGGAGCCTGCTAGTGACGAACAACTTACCAAGTTCTTCAAGATAATTGGGTATACTGGACCCAAGTTGAATGCGAACAATGATGAATGGTATCCTTTGGGAAGCATGGACAGAAAGTACCTTAATAAAGAATGGAACATGATGCTAGATGCAATGTCCAGGTCCATGTCAAGCAAGACCAGTGGCTGGAATGAAGTGTCAGCCTACATCAGGAGAATTTTACATTCCATGGTGCACAACTATAGAATTGATGTTGGGAAGCTCCTGATGCCCCTGTTCAAGCAGGTACATCAGGAGAATCATGCATTCTTTGTTAACCAGTAAACCACTTAACACTGAATTGAGTTTGTTTATTACTGATTTCATGCTTGCAACAATAAAAAGATTAAATTTAAAAATTGTTGGGGACTACCATGTATTTTCTTTGAGTGATGAGAATGGTGTTGACATCTCCATTTCTAACCCACACTCTAAACCCTTTGAAGGAGTCCGGCTCTAGAGTCACCAAATCTGTTAACCAAGGGTCTGGTTCCTCTCAAAAGGACCAGACTTCTAAAAGGATGAGAACCACTCAACCTAGGATAGAAACCTTTCCACAGGTAGGTGGTGAAACTGCACTAGATGCAACAAATAAGGGTGGTAGTCAGTCCACAGAACCTACAGAGGGCCCTAGTGAGCCTAGGAGAAAGAAAGAAAGGGTATCAACCTCTGTCAGCCAGGGTGTGTCCTCTCAAAAGGGCACATCTCTTACAAGGGACAAAAACACACCTCTAGATGTCTCCTCTCAACAGGAGGCATCTATTGAACTTGGCCAGTTTCCCATGGCACCCTGTAAAGAGTCTGCATAACAGGTTGAACTCACTCAACCTGAGCCCACACTTGAAGATATTCACATAATAGGGCTAGAAAATGTAGAACACAGTTCATTCAATTATAGTGCATCACACTTTGCCACCGTTGAAGATCAAAATATTGATGTACTATTTCAACAATTGAATGAAACTGATCATAACAATCCACAAGAACCTTCTACTCAAAGGGTAGAAGAGATTGTTGCCACAACCTCTGTAGCTGTTAATGACAAAGTTGCTGTCAATCCTCATGACAGTAACTTCTCAACAGAAGCTGCCACAGATGCTGTCAACATTCACAATCCAAACAGCAGCTCTCCAATGGCCATCACTTCTCTACATAATGAAGATGATGATTCTACTCTAATTTCAACCCTACTAAAGGTAAAATAAAATCTATAACTCTTGTGCAAGATGTACCTGCTCAGTCTCTTGCACCTAGGATGAGTGAGGGTGTGAAAAGAAAAAGAGAGATAAAATAAAAGAGAAGTGAGCATAAAAATGAGGGATTGGGAAAATTCCAGGCAAAAGGAGAGGGCCCTGAGCAAGGCCAAATAAAAAAACAGAATGTGGGAGCCCCAAAATCAAAGGCAATAGGCCTGGAGAGTGAGTTGGTGAGGAGTGATGAGATCACTCATAAAAAATAAGAGAGTGTAAGAACCACCACAACCTCCAAATCCTCCAAACAAGCTGATGAAAGGATGAAATCTCTTTCACACAAAGTCACAAAGCTGTCAAAGAATCTGGACACAGTAGGCAGGAATTAAGTGAAGTTGGTTAACAGGATGGCCAGTCTGGATAATACAATGAATGAGGGGTTCAAGGCCATTTTTGATAAGCTTCAGGAGTTTAATGCAAAGTTTTCAAACCCTGCAGTTGCTACCTCAACTAAGGGGGAGAAAAGTGATAAGGCTGAAGTGTCTGCAAAAATGAGTGATAAGGAGACAACTCAAACTGCATCTCAGGGGGAGAGTCAACTAGTGTTGTTGTCTAGTGTGAGACCAAAGGAAAAAGGTGTTGTGATTAAGGAGGGTGCTGCTGTGAAGAAGGATTCAGTGGTTCATGTGGCAGGAAAAGGAAAATAGAAGCTCTTTCAAGATGGTAGTGATGATTTGATAATTGAAGAGAGAGAAGATTTTGATGATGAGCAGGCTGCAATCCTGATGGTGGATGACAATGAGAACAATAGAGTTTTTGAGGATGCAAACTTCAACAAGAGAATTAATGATCTAAGAGCCTCATAGAACAGAGACCCTAAGAAATTTTCTGATTCAATGAGACAGTTGACAGTGGGAGCAGCTGTGATGGTGTCTAGGAGCAACAAATGGGTAATCTCTGTCAGAACTGAAGGAGGTTTCGGTTGGTGTGTGAGCATGGCTTATCTGAACAGGCAAGAGATTGCAGTTATTGAAGCTATTAAACTCAAAATCAAAACAGATAAGTCATGGTTAAATGAGAATTTGAAGAGCACATTGTAGAAGCTGATAGTGGAGAAGTTGTCAGAAGTAACTCAGGATCCCTTGGGCATCAAATTCAGCAGCTCCATAGATGGAAAATACAGATCTATGAACCTGGAAAGGGTAAGCATGTGTAGGCCAAGGTCAGTTAAAGAAGCCTTTGACTACTTCAAACAGATTCCTAGGAATGAAAAAAGAAATGAAGTATTGAGGGTGTTGGAAGGAGAATTAAGGAGGCTTGAAGAATTGAGATTGAAGAAGAATGAGAAGAAGACCCATGAGAGAAAAGATGGAGATGACAGTGAAAAGCCTGATGGAGGTGCAGGTAGTTCCAGCCAACACAATATTGGTAAATGATCATCTGGAGCTAGAAATAAGGTGGAAGAAAATAAGGAGAAGGATGAGAAAGAGTATAAAGATGGTGTTGAAGGGAAGGTTATGAAGACAGTAGTACTTGGCTTTGAAAATGATGAAAAAGATGATGTCATGAGTAATAAGGTGAAACATACTGTCACAGAACCTGCTGTCGAACCTGATTTGACAGTAACCTCTCAAAAGTTACTATCAAAGAAAATCTCTTTTTCAAAGAAGTACATGAAGGCAAGGGCAGAAAGGCCTAAGCCACATTCAAGTAGGAGGCCTAGCAGGAAAGGGTGGAAACTTGTGTCTGAGGTGCTTCATGAGGATTGTCTGGATGTTAGAAAACCAACAATTAACAATATAGCAGAATCAAAGGCAGAATCCCTGGTTAAGGTAAAGGTTAAGTGGTCTGAAGTGAATACTCTCAACAAGATAATTCTCTTATATTCAAATGTAGCAGTTGAAGAGTTGAGTTATGAGATAAAAGAGGTGAATTACTTTCTGGTCAGAAAAATGCTGCTCTTAACTCAAGGAACAGACATGAGGACACAGTTAGTGAGAAGTATGTTGATAAAGAAGCTCATGGAAATAATGGATTCTTTCAAGCCTCATCCCTTGGATTTTACTAATGTTGAAGAGTGTTAGGAATATATCCATTTGATGATGTACAAAATGCTAGAACAGGGTCTAGATTAGTTTATCTGTAATAAGTCTTTCTAGTCTCTAAAATATATAATCAGAGTCTAGATAGTCAACATTCATGTTATTTGTACTTAGAGGAATTTCTGTAGAAAATGAAACCAGAGTCTACATGAAGATCAGAGTCTGGAAAGTCTTCGAAGATCAAGATAATTTAAATTACAGATATGCTATGGGAAAGAAAGAGAATTCTACAAGGAAACTGTCAACTAATAATTAGGAATTATATTCCTATTGTAATTTATCTTTCTGTTATTAGTTGATAGGAAGCTCTCTATATAAACTCTATGTAACCTAATTGTAAAAGTGTGGGAAAATAATTGTCTTAGTAATATTTTTGTGAGAGCATAGAGATAGAGAGAGTTGCTGTGATAAACACAGAGAAGCTGCTAGGGTTTGTGTACATCCTAGGAGAGTTTTGTATTGACAAAACAATAATACAAAACAGTTCTTATTCATATCTTCGTGTTTGAGTTTGTTATTAATTTGATTTTAAATCGGGCAGAAAAGACACACAAGTATTCAACCCCCCCTTCTACTTGTGCAACTGGGAAAACAATTGGTATCAGAGCCTAACGTATAAAATCGATCAAAGATGTCTGGAAACAAAGATGGCAATTCTAAGATTCCTATGCTTAAAAGAAACGAGTTCACCCACTGGAAGGTTAAGATGCTGCACCATCTGGAAGCAACAGACCCTGACTACCTTGAAAGAATTCATGAAGGACCCTATGTGCCCTTAAAGCTTGTGCCTCAAATCAATGAAGAAGGTAAAGTAACTGAAGAACACTTCATTGGAAAACCCAAGGCTGAATGGACAAGAGAGGACAAGGAGAATGTCCTTAAGGAGGCAAAAGTCAAAAACATTCTCTTCAACAGTTTGGATTCTGTTCTTACAAACTGTGTTATATCATGCACCACTGCTAAGGAGATGTGGGCAAAACTTGAAGTGCACTGTCAAGGGACTAAAGACGTCAAGAAGAATGCAAGGTCTTTGCTAATTCAGGAATATGAATATTTTGAAGCTAAATCTGGAGAATCTATCACTGAGATGTATGACAGGTTTACAAAAGTTCTGAATAAGATGGCTATGCTTGGTAAGGTTTATGATTCTGAAGATACAAACACCAAGTTTCTAAGAGCACTTCCTGAAGAGTGGGACAATAAAACAACAGCCATAAGGGAAGCTAGAGATTTGGATGAACTAACTCTAGAAGAATTGTATGGCAGACTCAAGACATATGATTTGGAGATGCAACAGAGGAAGAATAAGAAGTCTGTGAAGACAAAATCTGTGGCACTCTTACTGGAGTCTGAGAAAGAACAACAGGAACAACCCACAGAAGCTAGAATCAAGGATTCAAGGAAGAAGGGTAAAGCTGTTGTGGAGTCAGAGTCTACTGACACAGACTCTGATTCTGATGAAGAGATTGACCTAAGTCAAATGATGGCTATGTTTGCAAAAAATTTCAAAAGAATGAAATTTAACAAAAGAACTGGAAAATTTAGCAAGAGGCCATCATTCAAGAAGGAAGATGAGAAGGTTGAGAAGAGCAAGAGTACAATAATCAAACTCGACAAAGCAAAGGTCAAATGTTTCAACTGTGGAATATTGGGCCACTTTGCTAGTGAATGCAGAAAGTCAAAAAGTCAAGGAAAAGGAAAAGCACTTCTATCAACTGGAAAGGATTGGGCAGATTCAAGCTCAGAGGATGAAATTGATTATGAAAATCTAGCACTGATGGCATCCTCCTCAAGAAAATCACAATCTCCCAAAGAACCCTCATCTCCTAAAACTCAGGTATCAATCTTTACTCATGAATCCTTAATTAATTTAGACTCTGATGGTATAGAAATTGTGCAAAGTGAGGTCAATAAAATAATGACAACATGTAGGTCTCTCACTAGTGAAAGTGAAAGGTTGAGAGAGGAAAATTTGACCTTGACTAAAAGGAATGATCATTTAGAGTCTGAGTTAATATTAATGGAACAATACAAAAAGGATTCTGAGAAACATAGTCATAACTACACTGAAATCTTGAAGGCCTATGACTATGTTAAGAAAGAACTAGAAGAAGAGAGACTCAAGTTTAGAGTCTGGACAGACTCTGGTAGAAAAGTTCAAGAAATTCTCAATAATCAAAATGTGTGTCAAACTGCTGGTCTAGGCTATGAAAAGAGTCAAGACAAAAGACCTATTGTTGAGAATGATAACAGTGAAGAAGCTAGCCAAGTTAATAAGACTAAAGACAAAAGTACATTTGTTCCTGTTAAGTTTGTGACACCTAAAGAAAAATTTGAAACCACAAACTCATCTGTCATTAGTCCCCCTGTTGTTAACAAAAAGACAGATGAAACAGGAGCAAATAACTCTAAGAAAAATATTAATATAGGGTACTTGTCTAAGTCAAAATTAAAAGAAAGGCTAGAGAACTTATCAGAGTCTACCAAAACTAGGAGAAATAGGAATGGTAATGAAGGAATTAATAAGGCAAACAATTACCAAAAGGATCCTAATGCTCCTAGAAAGAAGTGTTATAGATGTGGCAACCACAATCATTTGGCTATAGATTGTAAAGCAAAGATTGAGAAGAAATCAGAGTCTAATCCTTCACAGACTCTGAAAAGTCACTACATACCACAGAAACCATGTTATCACTGTGGTAGCATATTTCATTCTATCTATATGTGTAAGGACTATCATGACTTGTATTACAATTTTTATGAGCTAAAATCTTCTATTGATAAAAGTTGGTATGACACTGTCAAGACTCCACCAGAGTCTAAGGCAACAAAAGAGACAGGTAAATCAAAGGTGAAAATTGTAAAGCCTGCTTCTCCTAAAGTTAGTAGAAAAGGATCCAAAACTGTTTGGGTCCTCAAAACATCTAACTAGTTGCTTTATGTATGCAGGGAACCAGGGTAAAGAATGTAACCCTAATCCTGGACAGTGGATGCTCAGGACACATGACTGGAAAGAAATCCCTGCTTACAGACTTTGTGGAAATGGCTGGCCCAGAAGTATCCTTTGGAGATGGCAACAAAGGACAAACACTGGGATATGGCAAGATTGTACTTGGGAATGTCATCATTGAACAAGTAGCTCTAGTTGATGGCTTAAGGCATAATTTAATAAGCATAAGTCAACTTGGAGATAAAGGTTACCATACTGGCTTTGACAACAAAGAGTGTCTTGTGACTCACAAAGAAACAGGCATTGTGGTTTTCAAAGGACTTAGGCATGGTAACATTTATGAAGCCAGCTTGGAGGATTGCATACACAGTGAAATCACATGTCTATATAGCAAGGCCTCAACAGAAGAAAGCTGGAAATGGCACAAGAAACTGTCACACATCAACTTCAAAACACTCAATAAGTTGGTTAAACAGAATCTTGTAAGAGGATTACCACAGGTTGATTTTGTGCAAGATGGACTTTGTGAAGCATGTCAACTTGGGAAGCAAAGAAAATCATCCTTCAAGAGCAAGACAATTAACACCATTTCTGAACCCTTTTATTTATTGCATCTTGATTTATTTGGTCCAGTAAATGTTATGTCAATTAACAAAAGGAAATACACTCTTGTTATTGTAGATGATTTTACAAGATTCACATGGGTTTTCTTTCTACATTCAAAGGATGAAGCTCCACAACACATAAAAGACCATATCACCTTTCTGGAAAGGAAATCAACAAAAACAGTTAAAATTCTAAGGAGTGACAATGGTACTGAATTCAAGAATTCAATCATGGAGGACTACTGTGCATCAAAGGGAATTACTCAACAATTTTCTGCACCAGGAACTCCTCAACAAAATGGAGTTGTGGAGAGAAAGAATATAACACTCATAGAAGCTGCCAGAACAATGCTGGCAGAATCTAAGCTACCAGTCTATTTTTGGGCAGAGGCAGTCAATACAGCATGTTTCACTCAAAACTGCACCTTAATAAACATGCATGGAAAGACTCCCTATGAAATGATAAAGAACAAGAAGCCAAGTGTGAAACACTTTCACATATTTGGATGCAAGTGTTATGTACTGAAAGTACATCCTGAAAATCTAAGCAAATTTGAAGCCAAGGCAGATGAGTCAATTTTTCTTGGATATGCATCAAACACAAAAGCATTCAGAGTGTTTAGTCTCAGAACCAAAATTGTTATGGAATCTATTCATGTTGCATTTGATGATAAAAAGTTTACAGGATTGCAGGATGAGTCAGAGTCTACTACACTGGAATTTAAAAATCTAAAAAATTCTGAGATAAATGAAGAAGAAGAGGATGAAGACCCTCAAACAACTCCTGAACCAACACAGGAATCTGCACACTCTGAGGGGGAGTCAGAAAATTCAACTCCAAATAATTCAGAGTCTAACAGGTCAGGGTCTACCCAGACAGAGTCTACCCAGACAGAGTCTAGACAGACAGAGTCTAGACAGATAGAGTCTAGACAGACAGAGTCTAACTCATCAGGGTCTAGATCAAGCAACTCTGAAACCTTGTCAGAGTCAAGCAATTTAGGGGGAGCCTCTTCATTTGAATTTCACTCAAATACAGAAGATGCAAATGACTTAGGGGGAGCTTCAAGTTCAGGAACCAATCTTCCACCAGCTAGAAAATGGACAAGGGATCACACTCCTGACTTAATAATTGGTGACCCTGAGAGTGGTGTACAAACAAGAACAACCACTCAAAATGAATGTCTTTATAACTGTTTTCTCTCAAAGAATGAACCCAAGAAAATTGAGGAAGCCTTGCAAGACCCTGATTGGATTATTGCAATGCAAGAAGAATTGAATGAATTTGAGAGAAATAAAGTGTGGAAACTAGTACCAAGACCTAGAAATAGATCTGTTGTTGGTGCAAAATGGGTTTACAGAAACAAACTTGATGAGAATGGAACTGTAGTAAGAAACAAAGCAAGGCTAGTTGCAAAAGGATACTCACAGGAAGAAGGAATTGACTATGATGAAACTTTTGCACCAGTAGCAAGATTGGAAGCTATCAGAATGTTTCTTGCCTTTGCAGCTCATTCAAAATTCAAGGTGTATCAGATGGATGTGAAAAGTGCCTTCTTAAATGGAGAATTGGAAGAAGAAGTATATGTGGAGCAACCACCAGGATTTGTTGATCCAAAGTTTCCTGATCATGTTTACAGGTTAGACAAGGCACTATATGGATTGAAGCAAGCACCTAGAGCATGGTATGAAACTCTTTCAAAATTTCTTCTGGAAAATGATTTCACAAGAGGTACCATTGACAAAACTCTCTTTATTAGAAAATGTAAAGGTGATATTTTGCTTGTCCAAATTTATGTTGATGATATTATATTTGGATCTACTAATGATAAACTCTGTGAAAAGTTTAGTCAACTAATGCAGTCAAATTATGAAATGAGCATGATGAGAGAATTAAACTTCTTTTTGGGGCTTCAAGTCAAACAGAATGATGATGGAATTTTCATCAATCAAACAAAGTATGTAAGAGAACTGTTGAAGAAGTTTGATATGCAAGACTCTGCAACTGCTAAAACTCCTATGTCAACTGCCACAAAGCTAGACTCTGACCCAAAGGGTAAGAAAGTTAACAACACTAGCTACAGAGGTATGATTGGCTCATTGTTATATTTAACTGCTAGTAGACCAGACATAATGTTTGCAACTTGTCTATGTGCTAGATTTCAAGCTGACCCTAGAGAATCACATTTAATAGCTGTGAAAAGAATTTTTAGATATCTCAAGGGGGCACAAACTCTTGGACTTTGGTATCCTAGAGAGTCAGATTTTTCACTAATTGGTTATTCAGATTCTGACTATGCAGGATGTAAAGTAGACAGGAAAAGCACAACAGGACAATGTCAGTTTCTTGGCAACAGATTAATTTCTTGGTTTAGCAAGAAACAACAAACAGTATCCACCTCAACAGCTGAGGCTGAATACATTGCAGCTGGAAGTTGCTGTGCTCAAATTCTGTGGATGAGAAATCAATTACTTGATTATGGACTAACATTATCAAATATTCCTATGTATTGTGATAATACTAGTGCTATTAAAATTGCATAGAATCCAGTCCAACACTCCAGAACAAAGCACATTGATGTCAGGTATCACTTCATTAGAGAACATGTTGAAAATGGCACTGTGACACTTCACTATGTTCCAACTGACAGACAGATTGCAGACATTTTGACAAAACCACTTGATGAATCTACCTTTCTCAGACTGGTAGGTGAATTAGGTATGTTAAATATGTAAGTGATCAAAATTACAAGAAGCAAGGTATGTACTTTAATTATAGTCTCTGGCTTAACACACTATGATTAATTAAAAGTGCAAAATTTTGTTTGGTACTTTACCTTGACAGAGTCCAGTTCTTAGACTCTGACGAGTCTGTAGACTCTGAGAGCCTGTTGACTCGGAGAGTCTGTAGACTCTGAGAAAAATATCGCCTAGACTCTGAATCGGTCAATATTCGCGCCTGCAGACTCTGATTGCTTTTAAACGGTTCAATTGACTTGAAATAGGCGGTAACAGTTATCTTTTGACTGGAAATAGACTGTAGACTCGTGTGTATTGTATGCAATTCAAACAAAATAGAAAATTTTTCATACAATTTACTCACTTGTTTATTGCAATTATTTTCTAAGGCAAAAATATTCACAGAGCTTTTTGCGAACCCTAGTTAATTTCTTCAAGTTTTTCCATCAATTTCAACATCAACAACTTCAATGGCTGCCATTTCTACTGTTCTGAGGGGACCCAAGGCGATTGCTTTTACTTTTGGGGACTTTGATTTCATGACTACAAATTATGTTGCTGCTCTTGGAGATAAGAAAGGAGTAGATGCTGACTACTTCCCAATGATGGATTTCATGGAGCACTCTGAGCTCAGTTACATTCTCAAGGCATCACCAGTGATTCACATGGATGCTGTGTCAAAGGCTTGGAGTTCTGCACAGGTTGTTGATCCTTCTCAGGATCAACCAGGCATACAAACAGCAAAGGAGGATATTCTCTGACATCAAGAGAATTGATGACAAGAAGAAAAGTCTACCTGCCATGCACTATCCACAGGTAATACAGGTAAAACTCTCAACCTACAAACCTTCTATCTACAATGCCTCATTTTTTGGTGGTGAAATGGTGCAGGAACAAGTAATGGAGAGTCCCCCTGCACCTACCCAAGTCACCCAATCCCCTTCAATTCCCCAATCTTCCAAACCAAAATCCAAAAAGAAACCAACCTCTGGTGTCTCTCAACAGGCACCAGTTGTAAAGAGGAGAAAATTGATTCAAACTAGGCTGATAGATGAGCACAGTGATGAAGAGCTCAACCCTCTAGAGAAACAAGTTGTTGAAGGTCTTTCTTTGTTAAAAGAAGGTCATGATACACTTGATTCTAACCTTCAAGCCAAGTCTGTAGTCTCTGAAAAGGCTACAGACTCTGAAAAGCCTAGGAATGCACCTCAGGATTCTCTAATTGAGTCTCCTGACAAATCCTTTGATCAGAAGTACAGAAGATTGAGGAAGGCTTATTCTACACACACACACAAATCTCTTATTATTACTAACCCTATTTTGCAGGAAACAGATGCTCCCAAGGCTCCTGCAGAGCCAGACTCTGAAAATAAGAAAACTCCTGAACTAGAGTCTAATGTTGAGTCAGAGTCTAGGCTGCCTTTAGACTCTGATCATGAAACATTTTGGGAAGGAATGTCATTGGATGCAGCCTCAAGTCTCATTGATGAGATCATTATTCCAAGTGATGAGGTACTGCTATTCCTATATCCTTTGGTGGAATCAGTTGAAGATCCAGGGCAATATCAGACTAAATCTCAAGTCTTGGATTTTCTTACAACCTATGAAGCCCTAAGGAAGAGAATGGAACAGGAGCTACAAATGTCTGCACAGGATGTGGTCAAAAATCTATACAGCTACCTATTCAACTCTTCATTACAAGTACAAGCAGCTGGGCTCATAGAAGGCAAGATAAATGAAGTTCTCAAAGCACTAGGTGTGCCAGACTCTGAACAGCAAATTACAAAGAAGCCTAAAAAGCTTAAGGTCCACAAAAGGAGAGCATCAGAGTTTGTTGCTGAGTTGGAAACTGAGATTGAGCAACCAGTTTTTAACTATGAAGCAATTTGGGATAATGGAGTTACCTACAGGACAGCCATTCAATGGATCTCTCAAATTCAACCTCTGTCAAGACAGGTGGCTAACTATCTTGTCCATAATATAGGTACAATTGCCAACAAATACATCTATCCAACCTACCAAAGTAGACTGGATCAATTCAAGGGCACTTATTTTCAAAAAGTAAGAAGGGAACTGCAGGACCTCTTCAATCTTACAGATGCCCAGGCAATCAATGCAATCCATCTCAGGGCCTTTCATCACAAGTTGGATGCATTTATTATTGAAGAACAACAGGAGGTAGCAGGTAGTGCAAGGCAGTTGGAGGATGGGACTAGTGCACCAGTGGTGACTAGTGATAAAGATGCTCAGTCTGCCTCACCCACACAAGAACCACCTAGTCAGAGGTTGGGTGATAGTGGGGCAGGGGAGTATGCTGTTAGGCCCTTCTTGACAACTCACCAAACAGCTGATGAGAACCCCAGTGATATGGGAGGACAGACTCTGATGGATGCTCATGAAGAAATTTCCCAATCTATTCTGTCAGAGTCTATCCACCTTGAGGGGGAGTCTCATGCACAAACAGTCCAAGATGGCAACACTCAGACTCTGGCTTCTAATGAAGTCATACTGAAGCTGTCAGAGTCTAGAGTAGACCCTGAGACTGGAATACTGGAGCCAACAGACTCTGAAAAGAGAGAAGATGCTTGTAAGGGTTCAGGATCTGTTGATGCTCACCCCTTGGTGGAAACCCCTAGCCTTCAGACATTTGAAGGGGTTCCCCTCCATCAAGGTGGTTCAGGTATTGAAGCACAACTCTTATCTCTCAACCCCTCTTCTGTAGGATTATTGAGTGCACCCTCCACATTGAGTGAAAAAATATCTGAGAGGCTTCCAGCTTTTCAAAAAAAATCTTTTCAACAGGAACATGGTTACTATCCTGGTGAAGAAGATCAAGTCTTAGATGGAGCTGCTAAAGCTAAGCTGCCTGATGTTGCTGCTCAATTATCCAGTGTGGTCCAGGATATTTCTCATATTAAAACGAAGCTCACTGGTGTTGATAATACCACTTCTCTTCTCAATACAAGATTTGACAGAATTCACTCCCTTCAATTATCCAAAGAGGTCGCTTTTAAAGATGCTCTGGCTGCTATCACTACCACTCAAGCCTCTCTTCAAACTACAGTTTCTGCTTTGACCACTAAGGTTGATTCAGTTATTGCAGCCCAGTCAAATATCTCCACAGTTCTTGAGCAGATCCTTTTGGCTGTCACCAGTCATGATGATGTCAAAAAGGGGGAGAAGGAGACGCAAGGTGAATCCTCCAGGAGACATAAGGATGAGGGATGCAAGGATCAATCAAGGGGAGTTAAAAGGAGGAGAGATGGTGATGATGGAGATAGTTCTCATGGTCCTAAGGGTCCTGATGGTGTGCAACAAAAACAATCTGGAGTAGCAAGAACTCAAACACACCAGTCAGGGACTGGACATGGAAAATCAGGGTCTAAATCAGACTCTGATAGGCAAAGGAAGAAATCAGACTCTGATGACACTCAAGAACCTTCTTACTGGAAATGCAGTCAATCAAATCTGCAACTTAGAGCTAAAAACAAGACAGGACTTGGAGGATTTGAAGAATCAGATATTGACAGAACATCTACCTTAACCAGGGATCCTCAATCCTTGACAGATAGGCAGTTTGAGAAGATCACCCAGAAGCATTTAAACAAAGTGGTGTCTGCTCAAATTGTTTATAATATTTTTGAAAGAAAGGTACAAGGAGGTCAGGGAGAAACAGAAAAGGTGAAAAATGAGATGCTAGTTTACTTCCTAGAAGGTGGAAGTGTAAGGTGGATTAGTCAGTCAAATTTTATCTTTTTCAAACAAGCTGAGGAGCTACAGTATATTAGATTCCTACTGCAAATTGCTTATGAAGTGAACAAAAGCAAAGAGGCTATCACTCACAAATGGTTTCAAGAAATTGACAGGAAGCTGACTCTGCACAGACAGGCAAATCGACAAATGAGCAAATTCTCTTTGAAATATGTTGATGCTGAGGGAAATGATCAAGTCATGCCATTAGAAGAAAAACAAATCAAGTTTCAAGAAGGTGTTGGTCATTACTTTGGGTTTCAGCCTATGAATGGGAAAGTCAGTGTTCTAATGTTGAAGGACTTAAAAACTCAAGAAAGCAATGCAAATGACCTAAGAGCAGCTTACTGTCAAATAAAATGTTCAAATGAAGAAATGAAGAAACTGAAGAAATTTGTTGGTGAAGCTTTGGCAATTGTGGAGGAAAATATGTTAAAGTCTTTTTTGAAGAATAATCCAGCTTTTGAGAAGATTAAATAAGAAGTAATTTTTTTTCCCTTATAATTCTTTTATACTGTTCTAGATTAATAGTTTTATTCTTTAGTTTTGACATCATCAAACCTTGATTTATGCTTACATTTTATAAAGCATAAATAGGGGGAGATTGTTAGGAATATATCCATTTGATGATGTACAAAATGCTAGAACAGGGTCTAGATTAGTTTATCTGTAATAAGTCTTTCTAGTCTCTAAAATATATAATCAGAGTCTAGATAGTCAACATTCATGTTATTTGTACTTAGAGGAATTTCTGTAGAAAGTGAAACCAGAGTCTACATGAAGATCAGAGTCTGGAAGGTGGTCAGAGTCTATAGATCATCAGAGTCTGTGAACTATCAGAGTCTACATCTAATCAGAGTCTGGAGATCATCAGAGTCTGAAGATTTCAGAGTCTATACAGAAGATCAGAGGAATGGAAAGTCTTCGAAGATCAAGATAATTTAAATTACAGATATGCTATGGGAAAGAAAGAGAATTCTACAAGGAAACTGTCAACTAATAATTAGGAATTATATTCATATTGTAATTTATCTTTCTGTTATTAGTTGATAGGAAGCTCTCTATATAAACTCTATGTAACCTAATTGTAAAAGTGTGGGAAAATAATTGTCTTAGTAATATTTTTGTGAGAGCATAGAGATAGAGAGAGTTGCTGTGATAAACACAGAGAAGCTGCTAGGGTTTGTGTACATCCTAGGAGAGTTTTGTATTCACAAATCAATAATACAAAATAGTTCTTATTCATATCTTCGTGTTTGAGTTTGTTATTAATTTGATTTTAAATCGGGCAGAAAAGACACACAAGTATTCAACCCCCCCTTCTACTTGTGCAACTGGGAAAACAAAGAGCCTGAGACAATTGTCTACTCGGATGGGGTGATGTTTGAAGGAGAAGATGGAATCAAGGAGTTTTGGAGTACATAGTCTCTTCAGGATAAAAATCTGAATCTACTTGAAAAGCTGGTGAAGCAGTTGGAGGGATATCCTTATCCTGAGGAGTGCAAATATATGTCAAATGTTATGAGAATTATTTAAGCCAAGAAGAAGAGGGAGATTGAGAAGAAGTTTGAGTATGAGAGGACACATAAATGTCTTCTCAGAAATCCTGACAGAATTATCTTCTACAATACTGGTGGTTCTGCTAAAGAAATCACTTTTGAGGAGTTAAAGAATTTGGCTGTGAATGACCCTCACATCACTGAGCTTATCAAGAAGCAACTGCTCAACATCACTAATTATTAGGTTTTTGATCTAAAGAATAGAGCACTAGAGATATGTGACTTTAAGAGGAAGGATGAGAATGAGAAAAGGAAAAAATTTGAAGAAGAGGTTGAAACTGTAAAGAAGAAAGTGGAGCAAATTTATAAAAGAATCAAGGAGGTTGAGATTGACATGAAGCATGTAATGCTGAATGATCAATTCTCTAAAAAGCCCAACTATGTTTCTCCAGTCCTGTTTGGGCCCCTGAGAATCATTGCTGATAGCATTGAAGTGGAGGCTGTCAACTTCAGGGTACTCAACAATGAAAACCTAAGGAAGATTTTCAGAATGATTACAGGCTCATTCCTGGAGTTTGAAAGGGACTTGAGCAAACTTGTCTGGGAAATTATAGAGTCTAGAGAAGAAGAGGATGAATCAATTGACAAACTCAGGGTGAAGTAGGTCTACTCTTTTACAAAGGAAAGATTTGTCAAAGACATGTTTGGAATGAAGTATCTATGCATATCCAAATGACCAACTGAGAACTACTACACTTACAGGGAGTTGAGGAATCTTTCTTCCAAAATGGTGAAACTGGTCTTAGATTGTGTTGCTGATCATGCTAAGACAAAAGAAGAGAAGAAGGAACTGAAAGCTCTTGAGGGACTGTATGGAATGATGACAGCAGAAAAGAAGTAGAGATGCAGCTCAAGTCAAAGTTGAAGATTTGCTCAGTCTAGAGGAGCTAAACTTGAGATAGGAGTGTACTTGTAATTTCTTTCATTTTCTGTACAAACACTTCTATTTTTATTAGTTGAGATAACATCTGCAGTTTTCTTTAAATTTGTCTTTATTCATCATAAATACAAATTGGGGGAGATTGTTAGGGATTGTGGTACTATCAATGTAATCAACTAATATTTACTTAGATTAATTAATAATTAACTAAGTAAAACATACTGTCATAAATAGTTTGAAAGTATGTTTACAATGTCACTTGTAAGAAGATGTACAAATAGTCAAGTAGGTGACAGTAAGTATCAATATTTACTGTCTTGTATAAATGTAATAAATGATTCATAAAGTAGAAGTTCATAAAGTGTTCATGCACAGCATAGATCAATTCATTGACAGTAACATTCTACAAACTGGAGCCTATGACAGCACATTCAAGTGACAACAACTTTTGGAACAGACGACATCAACTATTCCTTGACAGTAAACTTAGCAGAGAATGAAGACCCTATGACAGCAAGTTTCACTGACAGCAACTATCCCTTGACAGTAAACTTGGCGGAGATTGAAGAATCAAGACAACAAGTTTTCTGACAGTAGCTTTGGCGGGGAGAGTTGACAGCATGTTTGGCGGAATTATCGACAGCATATTTGGTGGAATAGTTGACAGTACATTTAGACAACAACATGTTTTAAAAGACTGATGAGCCTGACAATAAAGTATGTGGTAACAAAGATGTTGTCACCAAAGTGAAGCTAAAGGTTGACAGTAACTTTCAGTGAAGCTGACAGTCTGTTTCAAGTAGCAGACTAGGTAAAGTCGATTCACAGATTGATCTTGACATCTCTACCTAGTCTGTCAAGTCTACAACTGCAACTTGAGAAAAAGCAAGCATAAAGATGAAGCGTGCTCATGGAGTCAAGAATGTCAAATCCTCACAGAATATCTTTATCTATATTTGGAATGAAGACAAGACTTGAGAAGAAAAAGTGAGATTTCTATTTCGAGTAGTGTCCAGGAAACAAGGAAAAGTGTACTTGTAAGTGAGATATGTGTTTTAGTTTAAATACACACATCTCACAAACACTTTCTCTTATGCAATTGAGCTTAACTTTTCTCAAGCATAGAAACACTAGCAGTCTCTTGTTATTGTGTCTATTGAAGCTGGAAATATTTTTCAGTCAATTGTAGTAATAAAAATTAATAAAATTAATTTTTAAAGTAAAACACCGTGTTTCTTCAGTTTGCTTGTTGTTTGCATCATAACTTAATATCATTGCTTTTGTTTGTTGTTAGCAAATGGTTGATAAATTATTAAGTTGCATTCAACCCCCCCCCCTTCTGCAACACTCATTCTGTTTAACATATTATTTCAAATTTTGTATCAAATACCTCTTTTATATATTGTTATATTCATTGATTTTATCATTTAGTTGTAGTTTTGTAGCACATATATTTGTCAATGGATTTGGTCAACAATACTGATATGTTATTTTTCATTGTTATTTGTATTGAATATGTGATTAATTTAGGATCTGTTCGTGAATATCTTGATTGTTGATTGAGGTAAGTTTCTTTTCAGACCTTTAGTTGATTTTCGAAATGTATATCTATATATTTCAACTCTGAAAATATTATTTTATGCCATGTTTTACTTTATTAAAATATGGTCAAGTGGTATTATTTTAATTTCGTTATCATTAAAATGTAAGATTTTAGTATCTTAGTTTAGTCTTTGTATTGGACCCGTTAGTACTTGCGTTATAGTTCCGGAACTAGCCTTCGATACCTTACTAGGGCGCACCACTTATGGGCTCTTCGGGGATGTGCACTTTTATCGATACCTTAGTAAGGGGCGCAGTATTAGCAATTTTGTGTTAAGGACCGTGTCACCGGATAAATGGCCTGAGTATTAAACTGTGGGGATAAAAATGTTTTCAGATTTTGTATCGAATATTGTTATCGTATTGCACATCGAAAATTGTTTCTAATGGGTATATTCAATACTTGTTTTTACTGTACTTACTTGACCAGACTAGTGGCGAGGTTAGTTATTTGATAAGTTTTGTTGTTTACTCCTTTCTAATATTCCGGGTTATATTTGGGATGAATAAAGATGCCTCAAGTATGCTATGGGACATTTTAATTTTATTTCTAAGTTTCAGTATTGTTTATTATGAGAGTTGCGCCTCTTTATTGTGAACTTCAATTTGTATTTGACCTTCAGTTGTACATTGACTAGACTTTTGCCATTAATAAATATGTATTTTTTTCGTTTTAGTGGGTTTTCGATATAAGTTTAATATCCCAAAAAATCGAGATGTTACAATTATCTCCGTCCCTAATTAATTAGTTGTCCTTTTGACTTTTTCACATACTTTAACGTGTATAAAAACATAGTTGGATAAATTATTTTTAAAATTTTCTTTTTCTAAATAAATATTTAAATATTAAGTTTTTATTTAGAATTTTTTTAAATAATGTGTAGAACTATGTTTTTATGCGCATTAAAATACGTGCAAAAAATCAAAAGGACAGCGGAGAGAGTATTAATTAAAAACATATATGTTCGTACTCATAATATATTATAAAAGTAAGACTTATTGTTGAACTTCTTATTTGAGTAACTGGGGAACTGAGAAACGGATTCCTATTTTTTAAGAATTTGATTAACAAATAACTATAAAATACTACAGAATATACAAAAAATCATAGAACACCAAAAATAATTGTAAAATAAACAAAAAAAATTATATAACGTACAAAAAATATAGAACACAAAATTACAGAACACTATTCAGCATTAGTGTTATGTAATTTGTGTTCTATATTTTTTTGTACATTATGTAATTTTTTTTGTTTATTTTGTGATTGATTGTTGTGTTCGGTAGATTTTGCTATGTTCCGGGAAAAAAAATCATGTATTCTGTTATTATATTTGTTGTTGGTTCCTTAATTACTTAGTTTCTCGTTGAACCTAAACCTATAAAATTATTACAAAACATAATACATGACATATAATTCTCCATTTCACCCGTTAGTATTCAATTCGGATTACTGAAAACCGCTATATGCCTGCGTTGTCATGTCTAGCTGCAGTTTGCAACTGATCAAGAAATTCTGTATGGAAAAAAGAAAGAATGAAACCTTTACTAGCTAATTCGAAAGAAAATAATATTTTCAAAACTTTTGAATAAAAGGTAAAGTGTTTGAATAAAAAAAATTGTGAGAACCAAATGACAGAGATTCTAATCTCAAAACGAGTACACGCAATTACGCAAAAGAATCTAACACAATTACTCTCTAAGTCCCATTTTACATGTCACTTTTATAAAAATTACATATTTTAAGAAAAAATTAGGTAGATAATTTGTTTTTTTCTACCCCTAATAATTACATTAAATGTAGATGAGTTGTTTGTATATTTAAATTAATCAAACATTGGAAATAATAATATAAGGGTAATTTGTGGAAAAGTCTTTAAAAAAAATTATTTTGAAAAAAGAGATTGATTAAGTATTTTAGAACAATTTTTTTTATATAAAAATGACATGTATTATAGGACGAAGGGATTGACTTTCTCATGAGGCTCAGAATTTTAGTAACTGATCCGGATTCTGTTCAACAATGCATCAGCTTGGGTCATACAATCAATACATTCATTACTCCCTCCGTCTCTTATTACTTTTCCTGTTAATCATGTGCACGCTTGCCAACACACACTTTTTGATCGTTAATATCTTTAATTTCGTATTAGTATTAAATATAAAAAATTTACTGTATTAAAATACTCACAAATACGAATCAAACAAAATCACTCATGACTATATTTTGTCTTATAAATTATGTGTAAATTAGTAGTCAATCGCTTACAATGAACAGTACAAAAAGTCAAAACAGGAAAAGTATAACGAGACGGAGGGAGTATCTATTAGTATTAATATTAAAGTTTAAACCTTTAGAATTTATATTCAACAGTACCCATTTATTAGTTTGAAAGTGTAGGTGAATTCGATGGTTTGTGGAACATCTGGTTTCACAATATAATTATTTTGTAGTAAAAAGTGCTTGGTTTTGAAATAAATAAATTAAAACTAAAACTAAAAGTCTGAAAATATCTCAAAGTAATTTTAATCTTTTGACCAACGGATGTCAAAAAAGAAAAAGTACTTAGCTAATAAATAGGCACGGCACAAAAAATCAATTATATTGCTTTCAAAACGGGATGATAAAATGGTCACGGCATAAAAAAAAATCATTTTCAACAAGTGCATGCAATATCAAGAAATAATTGATCCGAACTACTTGATGTTATATATAATGGCATTTGATTAATTGACTTCATTTTTAATTTCCTCATATGTACCATCTGCATTATCTGAGTCTATTAACAGACACACAAAGACATGAAGGATGGAACTCAATTAAAACTTAATTCGATCCTCCAACTGTTTTGCATTTTTATAATTAAGGACTCCATGCATCATGCATAATAAATATACATGTTAATTTCTACGATAACATAAACAATTAGTTTTTGTTATTTTCTTAATTGGACTTTAATTCATCTATAAAACTATACCAATAAACAAGTGACGATTTGAAATGTGGTAGGCTCTTTACGTGAACTGCGAGTCTGTGGCATTAATACGTCTGCCAACAATCAGCATCGGGCTTAGTTTATATATTATATGAGATATTTGAAACTCCAAGTGGGGAAAAAAATTGTATTCCTGCCTTTTTTTATATTTTTTTAAAAAATTAGTCATTTGTTAACTGATTTTTCTTTTTTAGCTCCGGATTGATGTTTTTTATCCTCAATCAATGATTAAAAACTGTATCTTTAAATTGGATTTGCTCAGAATGATTTTGGTTATGCCAAACAGAGAGACGTATAATAGTTTACCAAATTACACAAATATTCATATTTTTTTAGGGTTTTTTAATTAATTTTAAATTTTTACGTGTTTATCTATATTTATATTTATATGCTTTTTTCTAATAAAAAAAGAATGTACTCCTAATTTTTTTTAATTTTTATATTACTTGCATCTTAAATTATTTATTTTAGTGCTTTTTTAAAATCAATATATGTCTCTAAAAAAAAATTTGTGACAATAATTTTTTATATATTTTTTCTCCTTATATGTACATAAAAAATGTGCCCCTACATATTTTTTTTTTAATATCCCTGTTCAATAGGATTTGGGTTGAGGGCCGGCTCTGACTATATACTCTATTTGCTATTCTCGCATATGAGCACTTTGTTGCTTCGCCGGAACAAGCAAAATAAACAGTTACCGCAACAAACACGGGAATGTAGACGTAGATGTATACCTATGGGTAAAATTGTATGCCGATGATGTTTCAAGCCAGCGAGAGGTTATAGTTCGATTTTTCTTTATTTTTTTAATTTGTAATTAATCCTCGAGAAGGTCCTTTGAAAATTAAGGATGAAAAACATTAGGGTAATAAGTCAGTGTGTACATATAGGATTTAGTTCATCGAGTACTTTAAAATAATTTTTTATGAGCTACAATATATTCTATAATATTATGTAGAAAAAATATATTGTGGAACATTAAATCATATATATTGATTTAATTTGAATATAGCTATTACTGCTATAGATTTTGAATACAATAATTAATCTATAAATTAATACATTTTATTTGTATTTTAACGCATATCTCTGCATATGTTGAGTGTACGTGTTTAATAATTGTGTTTAGCTTGTTTGCTCTCTTGCCAAGTATGATTCTCAATGATTTACAGTAACTTTTTGAAAGAAGGGAGGCTGACAGAATAAAAATTAATAAAACAATACAAGTGCTTAGAAGTTAGAAGCACATATCATTATGCGAAAAGCTGATTGGTATTTGTATCATTGTGTGCGTAGACATGCAGCTAATTAAAGAATCCCGTCAACCAAACCTTATACATTCCTTTTTTTTGGTATTGTCGCTAATACAAATTGATGCCCGTATATATGTATGTTTAAAGAATTAATATTTATATATAAAACGTACTGGCTGTCTGCCCATGCATATATAGCACTCAGTGTCTACTAGCTATCTTTAATCGAAAATAGAAAGTCTTCGATGATCAAATTATACAAATGTAATAGTATAACTGTATAAGCAAATTATACAAATGTAATACTAGTATAACTGTATAAGCATGCACGTGAAATATGAGATGCTGCTGCCTGCGCTGCTGTAGATTCCAGCTACTCACCCTCCCACGCACAGTTCATCTCCACTCTCCCAACTCCACAAACTCTAGTTATAATTAATGTACACAACACAGACAAACATTTAAAACCCCCCAACCTCAACTTGTTAATATACCTTACCAATCTACCATAGTACTCCCTCCGTCTTACCATTGTAATCTCTCCGTTTTATTTCATGTGAGTCACTTCTTTTATATGTATTTTTTGTAAGTATTTCAATATTAGAAAATGGAAAGTTTAAGACATATTTTATATATGTTCTTGATATAATTTCCGGAAACTAATTATTGAAAGTTGTTCTTTGCTATGAGGACTTAAACTTTCATATTTGGATCTAAGACATTTTCTTAGTGTAATTCATAAATAAATTGAGTAGAAGTTGCTAGTTTGAAATGGGTTAAATGTGTTTGTCCCACATAGGATATGTAATATGGGTGTTGGTGCTTTATATGCATATATGTGCAAGAGTAGTGTCAACTACTAAGGCATGTGAGTATGCATGGTGTATTAGTGTGCCCTCGCGCGCACACACACGCGCGTCACCGCCTCGCCTCGGGTCGAAGGGCTATTTGGGCGAATGTCTCGGCGTCTCGCGTACGCGAGGCTACCTGGGCGAGGAATTTTTTTACATGATTAATTAAATTAATTATGACTTGAATATTATTTTAATATGAATATTGAGTCAGCAGTAAGTGACTGACTGATCTTAGTTTATAAAGAGGAGTTGGGTCAGAGTTTATTAATAAACTCTGATGGACTAGCTCAATCAGAGTTTAACATGGCATGGTCATATCAGAGTTTACCAGATAAACTCTGATGGAACTGATATGGTCAGAGTTTATAAACTCTGATGGTCAGGTCAGAGTTTATACTGATTAAACTCTGATGGAACTGTTGCAGATAAACTCTGATGGGTCAGGTCAGAGTTTAGCAGATAAACTCGGATGGTTTTGCTGGTCAGAGTTTGTAAACTCTGATGGGCCTGATCAGACTTTAGCTAAACTCTGAGGGATGTTACAAATTTTACCGATTCTGAAATATATTCTATTAAAGTCAGAATAATTATTTTAATTAATATTTTATCTACTGTTACATTTTATTGTATTATATATACATAAAAACGTTGGAGATAAAATGTAAGGACGAAAGTTTTGATACAAGTTTGAGAAAACCCTAACAACCATACTCGGTATCTTCCACATTCATATTATACAGATTTTGCATAGGTTTTCTGGGCGAACTGAGGTTTAGGTCGCTGTTGAGTGCTAAGTATCTGTGGACGAAGTACTCTGTGCTGTTTTATCCTAGAAGTGATATTGTTGCAACCCAACACAGCGTAGTGGGACAATAATCTCTTCAAGAACAGTCAAGACTTCTTGCAAGGCTTGGTGACTCAGCTGTTCAATTGGTTCTATCAGTGTATGCGAAAAAGTTTCTGTTCAATTGGTTATATATTGTTAATTAACAAGATGGTTAACGAAACTGAAACTCATGTTGTTGATACTACTAGTTCTGGGTGTGGAGTTATTGCATCCACCATTGATTGGACCACGTACCGTTTCCCACAGTCCATTGATTTGTCGGGCATGCCTGATAAATTCGGTGGGGATGTTGGTTTTTTTCGTTGGCAGAAAAAGATGAAATTGTGGCTAACGGTAAAGGGTCTATGGCCGGTGGTACAGTATGCTTCACCAGTCATTGATCAAGAGAAGGCTAACTCTGTTAAGGCCTATGCTATGTGGGAAGAAAAGGATGGGGTGGCTAGGGCTGCAATATTGACATTTTTAGCGAACAGTCTGTTCGATGTTTATTCATCGGATTCCTACACTACTAAGCTTTTATGGGAGAAGCTGGACCAGACACATAATACTGAATCACAAGGTCTGGAAAAGTATTCTATGACTCGGTTCCTTGATTTCAAACTGGTGGATACTAAATCCATGACGGATCAAGTGCATGAGTTTGAGATGTTGGTACATGCTTTGAAGGAGTCTGGAATGGACCTTCCTGAGAAGTTTCAGGTTATGTCGGTGATTGAAAAGCTCCCGAAGTCTTAGGAAGAGTTTGCACTCTCTCTAAAAAGACAGAAAGGAGAAATCACCTGGACTAACTTGATGTTGGACATCTCTGTGCAGGAACAACACAAATCTAAACAGAGACATGTGATGTCTGCTGAACATGGGAGTTTGAAGGTGAACGTAGTGACTATCGGACAGAAAATAAAGTTTGTCACTAAGAAGGAAAACACTTGTTATTCCCTAGAACAATGTCAATATTTATAGAATGGGGGGTTGAATACAAATATTAACACTTTTTGCTTGTTCTAATATTTGTTCTTGATGTTTGAGAATTAGAGAGAATATGTTCAAACAAATTAAGACTGAAAAATAAACTGAACAAAGAGATTTAAAATTACTGATGAATTAGTTTTTCCATCAGTGTATATTTTTGCTCAATATTCCTAGGTTAAAAGAAACCTAGCTGCGTTTTTACAAGATTAGAAAACAAATCAACTGTTCTTACAAATATGCTCTCAAGCTAGAACAGTTGATTAAGAAATATTGTCTAACTTGTCTGTTTTCTAATAATGCTGCTACACTTGTTTATATACCACAAGTGTGCTTTTACAATTCCTATTCTAGGATTGTTTCTACCTACCTTCCTTTTACCTTTTTCTATTTTAGAATAAAGGTTTGAAAGACAGCTTCTGATTGAGTCTTCACAGCCACCCTAGACTGTCTTCCATAGGTGTTCTTTTGTCTTTCTAGATCTCTGACAGATTGCCTTTTTGTCACAGTCAATTGATAATTTGTTGTTAAGCATATCAATTGACTCTTCCTTTATTCATCAACTGATAATGTTCTTCGATTGATCTTGATGTCCATCAATTGATAAGTATAGTTGCTTTATCGATTGATAAATGATATCAATCGATATATCAATCGATGGGTCTTCACATCAGTTGATGGTCTTCAACTCTTGACTTGGTTTCTTCAATTGATCTTCTATCCGTTGATGCTTCAATATCAACTGATCATCCTTCATTTGTATAATTTTCCTGTCTTCAAATAATCATAATTTAACAGTCTAAGTTACACATCAGTTGATGACCTATATCAATTGACTCTAATATCAATTGATGAAAATATCAATTGATTTACACCTTATCAATTGAAAATAGACTAAGTACACCTATGCTACAATTCATATTATCAGTTGATTCAGATAAACATTTCAACTGATAAATGATTCATTGATCAATTGATATTTATAAATTTCATATCAGTTGATCAGTTACAATTACTGAAAATTTATATAATTCTAAGTTTTAGTATTATCATCAAGTTACATGTAGATTCCCAACAATCTCCCCCTATTTGTGTCTGCGACATGAACATGCATAAATCTACTTGATGATAACAAAAACCCTTAACTATAATCATTCAAATAGAATCAAGAAATTTTCATAGCACTTTTAGAAAATACTAGTTGATGATTATTCTTTGCAGACTGTTCTAGTGAAAGGCTGTATGTATAGACCTATATGTAACATAGGGTTATAACTCAACACAAGAACAGGACGTGTAAATAATATGAAGTTATCACCGGAATCAGGAAGACATGAAGACTTGGTAAAGACAAAGGATAAAGAAGAAATCTACAGACTTGAAGCATTAGCTCACTGGAAGAAGTTCATTAATATGTTCATGCCTCAGTGAAGAATAAAGATTGAAGTATTCAAGGATGTGGAAGCAATGAAGCAGTTGTCAATGTACCAGAAAGATTCTAGTGATCCAAATCTGCAATTTAGTCAAGCAATGAATTGCAGAGCTCACGTACATGAATCGATAAGATAGAATATAGGGCAAATACAAAGAATCAAAATATTAGATGGAATCTTGGAGTCTATTATAGATTGCTGGAGGAAGTTCATTCATATGTTCAGACTTCAGTGAAGAATAAAGTTCGAAGATGTTCAGGGTTTCAGATATGTTTATGGTTCAGCATAAGTGCCAGAGGATTCCAATGTACTTACAATAGAAGCACTTCTTAACATGATGGAACAGGTCAATTGTATAGCAAAGAAGATGTGAAGATCAAGTTCTTGCTAGTCGGTTGTGAACCAGACCAGTTGCACCAATCGACAGCACAAAAGAGTTTGAGAACTGCATCACTAATTCAGAAGAATTGACCAGATACTGAGATGAGTAACCTAAGTGGTATGTGAATAAGCCCAGAATAAATCAAGTTCGAATAATCAAGGAAATATTTATTAGACTTGGTTGCAGTGGAAGAAAAAATATTAAGGGCTTATCAGGCTTGAAATTGGCTAAGGAAAGAAGACTACAGAAGCTGTATCCAGAAGTCAACTAGTCAAGCTATTTCGTCTTATTCATCTATGGTTAATAAAGCAATTTTGTCTTATTCACCTATGGTTACTAACCATCGGGTGAGATAAAGAAATGAGCAAAGTAAAGACAAAAGACAAAGGGCTTATTTTGTCTTATTCATCTATGGTTATTAACCATCGGGTGATTTAATCAACTTAACTAAAAATGGATGAACAAAGAAACAAGCCACTTCCCGATAGTTATTAACTATCGGGTAAAGGAAAAACTAGAAGGAACTTTCAATGATTTACTAACCATCGGATAAAACAAATAAAAAGAAAATCTATTTATTCCGATAGTTAATAAATCAAGCAATAATTCCGATAGTTAATTTATTGGAGAATATTTCCGATAGTTAACATATCTCCGATAGTTGCTCAGCTTGAAGTAGTTAATTCTATTTCATGAATTGTTTTAAGTGTCCGATAGTTAATTTACAGACTCATCGATAGTTAACAATTATTCAGAAAATGTTCCCGATACTTAAGGTTAAACAGAAGCGAAGAAGCAACTGATTTACTTGGCACAAAATGGGCCACGTATCAAGAGTTGAAAAAGACTACACAAAAAGCAGCAAAGGCATCGTCTTTGTCATTGATTCAATTCATTCAGCTACACAGACAGTAAGATACACAGAGCAATAACAGAGAGAAAACCCATAGAGCATTCAAGAGTAAACACTGAAGCCATTAACTTTGTACCCAGCTGTTGTTACCTTGTTGTTTTCATTAAAGCTTGTAACTTAACTGACTGTACTAGTGAATCATTGTAACTAATCGAAAGATTAGATTTGTGGAGCACCTCAGGGTTTATATTAATAAAACGATATATTCCCCGAACGAACTGTTGTTGTGATTGCTTACCTTGTGTTTGATTTAATATCTGTTCGAACTGTATTAAGTCCTAAAAGAACCATTCCGCGAATATTTAAAAATTGGAAAATATCGTATTCAACCCCCCTTCTACGATATTTGGGACTAACAATTGGTATCAGAGCTTACTGATTGAGTTTACAAATCAGGATCTATTGTTCGGACTTCAGTATTAAGCTTCTGGAATTTTTCGCGAATTTTTTAATTTTCAAAATATTTCACTCAGAAATTTTTTTTTGAATCTTAAATAGTTTTGAAAAATTCAATATCATGAGTTCTCAGAAAGTAGGAAGTATCAAGGTTCCTCAGTTTGATAGAGTGAATTATAATCTTTGGAAAAAGAAGATGACCCTGTTTATTAAGGCTGCAAATCCGTTGTACATGGGTATCTTAGAGAACGGACCGTTTGTACCAATGAAGATGATTTCTGAATCTACAGTGGACGGAGTAAGAGTTCCTCAAAGGTCTACTCCAAAGGATCCTACAGAGTTCACTGATACAGAGAAAGAAATTGTTGCATTGGACATAGGCCTTCAGTTGATTATTGTTGACTCAATGGATGAAGACATGTGCCATCAAATTCTAAATTGTATATCTGGAAAGCACATGTGGGAAACCATCGAACTGATTATGGAAGGAACAGAAGAAGTAAAAGAGAACCGGTTGGATATACTGACATCAAGATATGAAGCGTTCAAATCTACTCCTGGAGAATCAATTACTCAAGTTTTTGAGCGGTACAATAAATTGTTAAATGAGTTGAGTATCCAGGGGAAGAACTATCCATTAAGGGAAACGAACAGGAAGTTTATGTTGACTCTTCCACATCATGTTGAGCATAAAGTCTCTTCAATTAGAGAAAGGGACAACTTCAATGTCATGCCCCTTGAAAAGCTATATGGAAAATTGAAGACTTATGAAATGGAACAAGAACAGAGGTTGATTATCTATGGTTCCGGCTCAGTGGACAGTAAGAGTGCAGCATTAATGAAGACCACAGCTCTTGTGGCAGATGAAGTGAAGACTTCTGAAGCAAAGGTTGTTGAAACCAAGATTGGTAAAGAATTGATCATTGAAGCTGAAATGGCTACAGAATCACAAGCTGAAGAGGAAGATGATTTTTATACATTGGAAGAGCTTGATGAGATGGAAGACAAATCTATGGCGTACTTGGCAGGGCGTTTCAAGCATATAAGATTCAGAAGGAATCCCAAGTACAAGAAAAGTTTTGGTAGCAGATTTCAGAAGACAGGATCATTTTCGGGATCCAACTCAAGAGGTGGTTATAAGTCAAACATGGTAGACCGTAGTAAGTTCCGTTGCTACAACTGCAATGAACTAGGGCATTTCGCCACTGAATGTAAGAAACCGAAACAAGCAAAAGACAATAAGGTTTATGAAAAGAAGAGTTCATACGAGAAGAAAAGCTATGATGAGTTGAAAAGGGAGAATGAGAAGTTGAAACAGAGATTGGATGCTTTGGTTGCAAAACAACAAGGCAAGGCTTACATTGCTGAAGGTAGAAGCTGGGATGACACAGATTCTGAAGAAGAAGAATATGGAAATCTTGCATTAATGGCAGACACTTCAGAAGAATCTCCATCATCAGCACAGGTACCTATTCTCACCACTGTAGATATGTCTCTATCTGAATATAAAAATACTGTTAATGACTTGAGTATAGAGATGTTTAAAATTCATACAAGCATGCTAGCTTCTGAAGCAGAAAATGCTAGACTAGTTGCGAAGATTAAAAAGCTAGAATCTGGAAAGGAACAACTAGAGCTTGTAGGAATCACAGTTAATAACCTTATGGAAAGAAATGAATATTTAGAGAATAAGGTTATCTGTAATGCAGAGGTTGAGACAGCACTTAGGGCTAAGATTTCTGAGCTAGAGTTAAAATTGGAAGCTTTTAAGAACTCAGCTAATATTGCTAAAGACATAATGGATAAGCAGAGCTTAGATAATAAGACATGTATAGGCTTTAACTACGATGAACATAAAAGGAAAAACAAGAAGGATAAAAGGAATGTAATTTTCAATGCTTCTAGTACTGTTTTATTAGAAAATGAAAATGTTCCATTTGTCATTAAGAAGAGTAGTAATCCTGTCTTTAAGCTCCCACTCTCAGAACCCTTAGATAAAGATACTATCGTATGGAAACAAGAAATGCTTGTTGAGGATAAGTTAAAAGAGAAAGAAGTTGAGGAAAATAATGTAGAAGAAGTTACACCTAATAAGTCAGTTAAAACCGAATCTGCTAAAACTGAATTAGGTGGTAACAAGAACAAGTCAAAGAGTAATAGGAATGGGAAAGTAGGTGTTAAAATTGCTAATTCTGCTACACCTGTACCCACTGCACCTAGGAAATTGTGTACTAATTGCAATTCTGCTGGACACCTTAGTCATGCATGTAATAAGGTTAAAGTAGAATCTAATATTCATGTTGTGCAGAACATGTTTAACATGAATAGTTCTCATTTGCCTTGTGGTATTACTGGATGTATGCCATGTGCTTTTAACATTATGCATGCTTATTTTAATTTGATGAATGCATCTACTTCTAGTAATTGCATAGGCATAGAAAGAAGCATGAATAAGAAAAAGGTAAGGGCAAAGACTGCTAGTCCTCCTAAGGTTAGGAAGGAGACTCAATCTCCTAAGCCAAAAGACAAATCTGTCAAGGCAAAGGAACATGATTCGAGTTCAGTCAAAGTAGAACTTAAAGATGTGAAAACTGAACCTGTTACACCATCTGCAAGAACTTCTAAATTTCTTGGACCCAAACAAGTTTGGGTGCCAAAGAAACATTAATCACTTTGTGGTTGCAGGGCATAGGTACTAATGGAAAAGTCATGTGGATTCTGGATAGTGGATGTTCAAGGCATATGACAGGAGACAAGTCCCTGCTGACCAATGTGGTTGAGAAGACCGGCCCAGTTGTAACCTTTGGAGATGACAGCAAAGGCTTTACTAAGGGATATGGTAGTCTGGAAGTTGGAAATGTCATCATTGAAAATATCTCTCTTGTTGACGGTCTGAAGCACAACTTGCTGAGTGTCAGTCAATTTACAGATAAAGGATATAATGTGGACTTCAGGAAGGAAAAATGTCTGATCACCAACAGGAAAGATGAAAAGCTTGCTCTTAAAGGAGTAAGAAAAGGAAATCTGTTCGTAGCTGACTTAAACACTGCAAGCAGAGGAGAAGCAAGTTGTTTCTACAGTAAAGCATCCTCTGAGTTGAGTTGGTTATGGCACAGAAAACTATCTCACCTGAACTTTAAGGCGATGAATTCTTTAGTTAGAAGAGAATTGGTGAGAGGGTTACCACAGATGGAATTCTACCAAGAAGGACTCTGTGAAGCATGTGAAAAGGGTAAGTCAAAGAAGGCGTCACATAGAAGTAAGGACATGTCAAGCATCAGCGAACCTCTCCAGTTGATTCATATGGATCTGTTTGGACCGGTTAATGTCATGTCAGTTTCAAAGAAGAAATATGGATTAGTGATTGTCGACGACTACTCCAAGTACACGTGGGTGTTGTTTTTGCATTCTAAGGATGAAACACCTCAAATGGTAATCGATCACATTAAAAAGATTGAGGTGGAAGCTGGATTGCCTGTGCGGACGATCAGATCAGATAATGGAACTGAATTCAGAAATGCAGTTCTAAATGAATTCTGCACGGAGCAAGGAATCTCAAGACAATACTCAGCCCCAAGAACTCCACAGCAGAATGGAGTGGTAGAAAGGAAAAATAGGACTTTGATTGAAGCCGCAAGGACAATGCTAAGCCAGTCAAAGCTACCTACATATTTTTGGGCAGAAGCAGTCAACACAGCTTGTTACACTCAAAATAGGACCCTGATTAATAAAGATCTAGAAAAGACATCCTATGAGATTATGACGAACAGAAAGCCATCACTGAAGTACTTTCATGTGTTTGGTGGAAAATGCTATGTATTGAAAGATGAACATCTGGGCAAGTTTGATGCTAAAGCAGATGAAGGGATTTTCCTTGGTTACTCACTGGAGTCTAAGTCATTCAGGGTATATGTGATTGAATCTCATAAGGTCATTGAAAGCCTTAATGTAACGTTTGACGACACCAAACTCCCAAGTCTTCAAAAAGATAAAGATTCTGAATCTTTGAAAATTGAAAATCTATCAGAATACTACTTAGGAGATGAAGACGTACCTGGTGTTGTATCTGGTATCCATGAATACACGAATATTGATAATCCAGAGCAAAGCAGTGGAAGTGTTGGTAATACCACACAGTCACAGTCACAGTCTGTATTTCAAAATCAGTCTGTTAATGAACCTGCTAGCTCAACTGGTGGATCATCAAATAATGAAGGCAACAACACAGGGGGAGGTGAAGAAGGATCAGCTAGTCACTCTCTACACAACCACGAAGAAGGACAATCATCAAGGGCTAATCTGCCTAGACAAAGGGTATGGAACAGAGATCATCCCTTTGAATTAATCATTGGTGACCCAGAGAGTGGTGTGAGGACTAGAAGAGCAACAAAGAATGAATGTATGTACTCTGGTTTTCTATCAGAGGAAGAACCTAAAAAGGTTGAAGATGCTCTAGAAGATCCAGATTGGGTGATTGCGATGCAAGATGAACTCAATCAGTTTGATAGGCAGAAAGTGTGGAAACTGGTACCCAGACCTAAAGACAAATCTGTGATTGGCACTAAATGGGTATTCAGGAATAAGTTGGATGAAGATGGCATTGTTACGAGGAACAAGGCCAGACTGGTTGTTAAAGGGTATTCTCAAGAAGAAGGAATAGATTATGACGAGACCTATGCACCAGTAGCAAGACTTGAAGCCATCAGGATGCTTTTGGCATACGCAGCACATTCAGACTTTAAAGTTTATCAAATGGATGTGAAAAGTGCATTCCTGAACGGGGAGCTGGAAGAAGAAGTATATGTAGAGCAACCTCCGGGTTTCGAGAACAAAGACTATATGGACTTTGTGTACTTCCTTTTTAAAGCTCTTTATGGACTCAAGCAGGCACCTCGGACATGTTAATGCAGAGTAGGTACGAGATGAGTATGATGGGCGAGCTGACATTCTTTCTTGGACTTCAAGTAAGTCAGAAGAAAGATGGGATCTTCATTTGTCAAACAAAGTACATCAGAGATCTTCTGAAGAAATATGGACTTGAAGATTCAGCTCCAGCCAAAACTCCAATGCCAACTGCCACAAAGCTTGATGAGGACAAATCAGGTAAATCTGTCGACATCACAAGCTATAGAGGTATGATTGGATCTCTACTCTACTTAACTGCAAGTAGGCCAGATATTATGTTTTCCACTTGCTTATGTGCACGGTTCCAAGCTAACCCAAAAGAGTCTCACCTTATAGCTGTCAAAAGAATTTTTAGATACCTGAAGGGTACTCCAAATTTGGGAATTTGGTATCCTAAAGGTACCGGTTTTGACCTAATCGGCTATACAGACTCGGATTATGCAGGTTGTAAGATTGACAGAAAGAGCACTTCTGGAAGCTGTCAATTCTTGGGAAGAAGATTGGTCTCATGGTATAGCAAGAAGCAGCACTCCGTGTCTACCTCAACAGCAGAGGCAGAATACATCGCAGCTGGTAGCTGTTGTGCTCAGATTCTATGGATGAGAAACCAGCTTCAAGACTATGGCTTTATGTTGAACAAGATTCCAATATTCTGCGACAACACAAGCGCCATAGCTATAACCAACAATCCGGTTCAGCACTCACGGACAAAGCATATTGATATCAGGTATCACTTTATACGAGAGCATGTCATGAATGGAATTGTGGAGTTGTATTTTGTACCCACAGAACAACAACTTGCAGACATCTTCACGAAACCACTAGACGAATCCACTTTCTCTAGGTTGGTTAGTGAATTAGGGATGTTAAATTTAAATTAATTTTTGTTTGCGAGAAGTTGTGTGGACTCACAAGTTATTGAATCTTTATATCCAAAGGACTTGTGAAATCCAGTCTAACTTATAATCTCGGGCTTATGAATATCAATATTAATTATCATAAGTATACCAGTTATGCTTTGTGGTAATTATTCGATATAGCATAAGTAGTTAACTGCTACATCATTGTCTGTAGTTAACAAGAAGCATAACAGTCTGTGGTTTAGAATTAACTGGTGGATTTCAAAGTCATGAAATCTTGCTGAGAAATTCTATATCAGACAGTTGTGATCTTTAGTGAGAAACTGTGTACTGACTTGCTTATTTAGTTTACTGGCTCTTACTGAAAGTATATGTAGCAATTACATTTCATGATCTTATTTTGCTAAACTGACTGTATGTTTATTCATTTCATAGTCTGTCTGCTTATATGATTAATTGAATTGTGATTGGGTTGGTTTTAAATTTTTTGGAAATTACAACTGCAACAGAGTATGGAACAAATTTTTTTTGGTTTTCAAAAATCTCCAATCAACCACCTATATATATTATATATTTATATGTATGTCTGTGTAATTCAAATTGAATTATATTTAATGTTTAACTATTTCTGAATTAAAATTTCAATAATTCTATTTTAGGAATATTAAATTTTTAATTCAAGAAATCTCTATTTAATTAAATTTATGACAATTTGAATTTATATATTTATATGTTTCAAATTATTTGATAAATGCAAGTTTTATTTTAATTTTTAAATCATCAGTATTTCAGTTATTAATGATTTTCTAATTAAAATTAACTTACATATATCGATAGTTGTTAACTATCGGAAATATTTTTATTAATTAAATTGCATGTTCCGATAGTTAAGAATGTTTTATTTTATTACTTTAGTTTGCATGCATCGATAGTTAGTAAGTATCGGATCTAATTTTATATTATTTATATAAATATACATGCATCGATAGTTGTTAACTATCGGAAAGAGTATTTCATTTTAATTAATTAAATGTCTGACCCGATAGTTACACATATATTTTATATATTCTTTTCTTTGCATGATCCGATAGTTAGATATAAAAAAAAAATGAAAAATGAAAAACAAAAAATGAAAAACAAAAACAAAAAAACAAAAACAAAAACAAAAAAAACAAAAACAAAAACAAAAAAAAAAATAATAATAATAAATTTGCCGATAGGTGCTAACTATCGGATTGTAGTGGTTTTAGTATATATGTTTTTGTTTCTTCCGATACTTAACAGCAACACCGATTGTTAGTTAATATCGGAGCCAAATTGATTTTTTCTCTTCAAATATCTGCAGTTCTAGAGGTCCAAAAATCATAATAAAAATACTGGTATGTTTCAAATCTCTCCTAGTTTATCATATATTATTTTTAGAATTTTTGGAGACGTTTGAATTTTTGGGTATTTACGAGTCTTTTGAATTTTGGGAATTTTTCTTGGGTTAACTAGAAGTCAAAAAATCGTAATAAAAATACCGGTGTATTTCAAATCTCTCCTAGTTTATCATATATTATTTTTAGAATTTTTGGAGACGTTTGAATTTTTGGGTATTTACGAGTCTTTTGAATTTTGGGAATTTTTCTTGGGTTAACTAGAAGTCAAAAAATCGTAATAAAAATACCGGTGTATTTCAAATCTCTCCTAGTTTATCATATATTATTTTTAGAATTTTTGGAGAAGTTTGAATTTTGGGTGTTTTTGGTTCGTATTCGAATAAACTAAGTTCGTTTTTGTCTTGGAAAAGTTAAAAATTTTGGTCATTTTTACTTGTTAAAAATGGCTGGTATTTTTAGTATCATTCGTACGAATTTAGTTGACCGAAGAGGTACAAGTTACATCTGGAGGAGATTCATTTGGGAATGCTAATACTCAAGATTCATATCATCCCATCTCTCTAACAGGTAGTAAGTCAGGTAGTTTTACTGAATCTATATCTTCACTATTTACTAATTTGCACAATTTGTATGAAGATAATGAAATGGAACTTGCTGCTGAGCCCTCTGTGGCATTAGGAACAGGCAATGAATCTGCAAACCAACAGATTCTAACCCCTGCCTCAGAACCAAACACTATTCAATCCTTACCGTTATCTTCTCTCCAACCCCTAAAAAGAAAAATTGTGAGTGAGGGAGATAGTGCCTTAGAAGCACCACATAAGGAAGGCGAGGGAACCCAAACAGCTCTACCTCTGACTAGAAGGAGATTAGAAGAACCTGAGGTATCTGTTAGCCCATCTATGCCCTCTCAAAAGGATATAGAGCTGAAAAAGGCAAATACACAGTCTCTGGGGACATCCTCTCAACAGGGTGAACCTATTGAAATTCGTCCGTCAGCCAGGGCATCTGAAAGAGTGTCAATAATTGAGCCTCCAACCATGTTATATGTTGCACTGAAAGGAGCACACACACAGGAGGAATTGACGGATGTTGCTACTACTGTAGCAGAACCTATGCAGGTAGATCCTGTACAGGTCATGCCTTCACAGGCTATTGCGGGAGTCACGGGTCCTTCATTGCTAAACATTACAGGATCCAATGTGATAAGCCCCCCAGGAGGAACATTCCTGGCTCCTAATAAGGAGGTCTCCACCACTATAAGTGGAACGGAGAAGCAACTACTTGGCAATAGTTCTTCGGATGAGCCATTTAGGATTTTCACTGCAGGTACAGAAGACTTGCTGGAGTCAAGGAGAGTGAGTGAAACACCAACAGAACGATTGAGTGATCATAATTCACCCACACCCCTAAGACCGAGCGAGAGAATTGAGAGACAAACACCTACAGAACCTGTCAGTGAGACACCTACCAGCCAAATAAATACCCTCACAATGCACACACAATCTCTAAGTCAAAGGGTTTATAACCTGGAGACTACTGTCACTGAAATGAAATCTGAATTTCACAGCAATGTTATGGAAATAAAATCTGTTCAATACAACATGTTGCAGGATTTACAGAATTTCAAGACTGATATGAAGAAGTTTGTTACAGATTTGTTTGAAAAGCATCAATCTCAATCTACTCAAATCCCTGCTTCGGAGGATAACACAACTAAGGGGGAGATGATAGTGCGAGAGCAAGAAAAAGAATCTGGTGCTATTATGGGGAGTAAAGACAAAGGGAAAGGCAAGTTGGTAGGGGAAGAAGAAGAAGAATCACATTCTCAGGGGGAGAACATTATTTGAGCAATGTTCTATGGTTTATTAAAGATGATCCCAAGAATTTTGATTCTTATGAAGCTCAGTTTATGATAAGTTCTTTGTACGTCTAGTTATAAAGGATTTTGAAGCAGAGAAAAGCTCAAACTCAGAGGAATGAAGATGATATCTATTGAAGATGCGTTCAGTGCTAAAGGAACACTCATCTTCTATTTCTCTTTACTTTATAGAAATCTGGAAATGTATTATATGATCCAGAACCCAAGTAGTATTATTTACAAGTCTAGAGCATTAATATTTTCTTGTAGTTAGTTGAGTTATCCTCTAGAGATTTGTTTGTTAATCTCTACCAAACAAATAGGGGGAGATTGAAAGGCTGTATGTATAGACCTATAAGTAACATAGGGTTATAACTCAACACAAGAACAGGACGTGTAAATAATATGAAGTTATCACCGGAATCAGGAAGACATGAAGACTTGGTAAAGACAAAGGATAAAGAAGAAATCTACAGACTTGAAGCATTAGCTCACTGGAAGAAGTTCATTAATATGTTCATGCCTCAGTGAAGAATAAAGATTGAAGTATTCAAGGATGTGGAAGCAATGAAGCAGTTGTCAATGTACCAGAAAGATTCTAGTGATCCAAATCTGCAATTTAGTCAAGCAATGAATTGCAGAGCTCACGTACAGGAATCGATAAGATAGAATATAGGGCAAATACAAAGAATCAAAATATTAGATGGAATCTTGGAGTCTATTATAGATTGCTGGAGGAAGTTCATTCATATGTTCAGACTTCAGTGAAGAATAAAGTTCGAAGATGTTCAGGGTTTCAGATATGTTTATGGTTCAGCATAAGTGCCAGAGGATTCCAATGTACTTACAATAGAAGCACTTCTTAACATGATGGAACAGGTCAATTGTATAGCAAAGAAGATGTGAAGATCAAGTTCTTGCTAGTCGGTTGTGAACCAGACCAGTTGCACCAATCGACAGCACAAAAGAGTTTGAGAACTGCATCACTAATTCAGAAGAATTGACCAGATACTGAGATGAGTAACCTAAGTGGTATGTGAATAAGCCCAGAATAAATCAAGTTCGAATAATCAAGGAAATATTTATTAGACTTGGTTGCAGTGGAAGAAAAAATATTAAGGGCTTATCAGGCTTGAAATTGGCTAAGGAAAGAAGACTACAGAAGCTGTATCCAGAAGTCAACTAGTCAAGCTATTTCGTCTTATTCATCTATGGTTAATAAAGCAATTTTGTCTTATTCACCTATGGTTACTAACCATCGGGTGAGATAAAGAAATGAGCAAAGTAAAGACAAAAGACAAAGGGCTTATTTTGTCTTATTCATCTATGGTTATTAACCATCGGGTGATTTAATCAACTTAACTAAAAATGGATGAACAAAGAAACAAGCCACTTCCCGATAGTTATTAACTATCGGGTAAAGGAAAAACTAGAAGGAACTTTCAATGATTTACTAACCATCGGATAAAACAAATAAAAAGAAAATCTATTTATTCCGATAGTTAATAAATCAAGCAATAATTCCGATAGTTAATTTATTGGAGAATATTTCCGATAGTTAACATATCTCCGATAGTTGCTCAGCTTGAAGTAGTTAATTCTATTTCATGAATTGTTTTAAGTGTCCGATAGTTAATTTACAGACTCATCGATAGTTAACAATTATTCAGAAAATGTTCCCGATACTTAAGGTTAAACAGAAGCGAAGAAGCAACTGATTTACTTGGCACAAAATGGGCCACGTATCAAGAGTTGAAAAAGACTACACAAAAAGCAGCAAAGGCATCGTCTTTGTCATTGATTCAATTCATTCAGCTACACAGACAGTAAGATACACAGAGCAATAACAGAGAGAAAACCCATAGAGCATTCAAGAGTAAACACTGAAGCCATTAACTTTGTACCCAGCTGTTGTTACCTTGTTGTTTTCATTAAAGCTTGTAACTTAACTGACTGTACTAGTGAATCATTGTAACTAATCGAAAGATTAGATTTGTGGAGCACCTCAGGGTTTATATTAATAAAACGATATATTCCCCGAACGAACTGTTGTTGTGATTGCTTACCTTGTGTTTGATTTAATATCTGTTCGAACTGTATTAAGTCCTAAAAGAACCATTCCGCGAATATTTAAAAATTGGAAAATATCGTATTCAACCCCCCTTCTACGATATTTGGGACTAACATCTAGTGTCTTCAATTCTTCATGGTCTTCAATCTTCAATTACTTCTTATTCTTCTTCTTTTCAGCATTTTCTTTTAATTGCCTCATAAAGGTGCTCCTTAATATTGCTTCATCTCTGTCAGTTTCCCCAAGTTGCCTCATAAGATAGTGGATTTCTTCATCTGTGATTTTGTCCAGATATTTGCAGATATCAAAGAAATTTGTATTGCCTTCCACATCTGTAAAAATCATGGCATACTTTGGTTCCAACACCACCTTCTTGACTTGAGATTTCCATAGCTTCAAAGGAGAATCAGGTTCAGCTTCAGCTTTTGCTCTCCTCAGCTTTGAGATTTGTTGTTGGATTTCCTGAGAAATAGTCACATTGAGTTTGTACCTTTTATTTAGAAGAGGTAGAATTGTCTTCAACACATTGTAGCCCTGCTTCATAATCACTTTCATTGAGTAAGTGAGTTTAGAACCATTTTCATAATCCAACCTCATGGATTCCTCTTGATTTGAAGTTGCAGGATGGGTTCTAACTCCAATTAATCCTTTCTCACTTACAACTGGAGTTCCTTTTAATTGGTATCCTTCAAATGTCACTTCCTCCTTGGTTTCTCCTTGAGTGACTTGAGGATTCTCCTGAACCACCATCTTCTGAGATGAGATGAATCTGCCCTTTTCTGGGCCATTACTATTTTTCTCCTTTTTCTCAATGGTTGCTCTGCCTGTAGCTATTCCAAATGCCATTGCATTTCCATCTGTCTAGCAATCTCTTCATTCTCCTTTTCTATCCTTGAGGCATATGAGATTCCTGTAGTGATGGCTCCTTGAAGTAGCTTTTGGCCTACTGGTACAGTTTTCTTCTTCTTCTCTTCTTCAATCACTATTGTTTTCCCTTTCTTCTTTTCTTTAAGTGCTTCAACATCCAATTGAAGAAAAGCTTCTATATTTGAGTTGCTTTCCTGTGACCCCCTTTGCACTTTCATTTACTGCTCTGGTATGAGCAATAAATTCATCTAATTTTCCTGACTCTGCAGCCTTTGCAACCAACTCAGTGTTCCTTTTTAGGGTTTCAAAACTTTGTCTTTCCCTCTCAATCATTAGTTGAGTTTCCTTTTCTCTAGAATTTCTTCTAGCTTCCACATCATCTTCAAATTTCTTAGCATCTCTCCTTTTCTGTTCCATGTCATCTTTGAAATATTTTGAAGATTGACCCTTATAGCTTCCACTACCACTTGCACCACTTCTTGAGGTCCTGCTGTGACCACCCAAATTGACTCTAGGATTATCACTCTCAGCTCCTCCAACACCACCATCACCATTTTTATCATTATTCTTCTTTGTATTCTCCCCTTTTTTGTTATCATCACAATTAGGAGGTGGTGGCATTTTGTCAAGAAACTTCTGAAGAATTTCAGCATGTAGAGCCTGTCCTCTAATTATAGCTTCCATCTTAGTTTCTATGGACTCTACTCTCCTTTCCAAGGCTGTGAAATTCTTTGACTCCTTAAATAATTTATCCTTAATTTGCACTAGAGTGTTCATTGGCAGTTTCTCATCCAATCTTCTTTCCAATACATCCTTGTTTGTTGAGATTGAATCTTTGATGTTGTCCAATTCCCTTCTTATGCCAGTGACTGTCATTTTCTGCAATTTTAATTGATCCTTCATGCAGGTGGCAATTCTCCTGTGAGTTAAGTCTTCAATGTTCACCTCCATCATTGCCATTCTGTATTGTGATAGGATCTCTATTTCTGCATCTTCAAGAGAACCATCAATGGTACTCATCCATGGCTCCTCATTGTTGGTGTAGGTGCCCTAGAGGCAATACAATGTTTATTTTGATAAACCTTTATGTCATTTGATTATTCAATAAACGTATTTATTATGACTTTAATTACTGCGATATATTTGTTAGCATAATAAATGTCCTTAGAATCATGATACTCGTTATATAGTTTAAGTACATGACTTGAACTTGAGATTATATAATATATCATATTCTTAAAGGTTCCCTAGTCGAGTATTATTATGATAGGACAATAATAATACATAAATAGACTAGTATGTTGTTTGACAGATAACCACATCTCATTGGTTATAAGTATGGGGATACTAAAGTCAATACATAGGTACATGTAGGGGTACATGGTACTGGACAGACCCACAGTGAGATTCTTCATGTTTAATTAAGTCATAAGAAAGACTCACAGTGATAATGGTGTAATGATCCTCTGACTTGAGATCATTATATTTCTATACGAGGATTGATATACTTTGACTACATTAAAAGTTACCTTTGACCGGGTGATGATAAAAGTGGACATCGGGTATATCATGAGTCGTATGAGAAATATGAATGATAGATAAAGGATTTAACCCTCCTATAATTAGGAGAGATATTATTGGCCTCTTGATTGAGTGAGACTATAAAATGCATGGCCGTGCTCAAATAATGATTTGTTTTTCATAGTCTACTCATGGATCAAGTAAACCCGGATTAAATGTTGAAGAGGATGACTAAATACATGCCTCGAGTTTAATCTATAATATATATGGTTAAAGGGATTATATTACACGGAAACATTAATCACGAAAGGTTTTATCGAATCACGATTTAATTATTGTTTAATTAGGTAGCAATGATGTATTACTAGATACCGCTCATTGTTTATAATTTTATTGGAGAATAAAATTATTGCTAATTAAATAATAGCCTATAGGGTCACACACATAGAGCACCTAGAGGAATAGTTAATTTAAATTATAGATTTAAATTAATTGATGATTAATTCGAATTTATTATATTAATTAAGTGAGACTTAATTAATTGAAATAAATTCGAATTTGAAGAATTATATTTCTGCCAATAATAATTAAGTGTGACTTAATTATTAATTAAATAATAGAAGCATGTTTTATTATTTAATCCTATGCCTACATGGGTTAGGTTTTTGCTAAAAAGGCCCATTAACCAATCATTATAAATAGATAATGATAGGTTAAATGGCTTACACGTTTTGGTAAAAAACCCTAGCAGAAGAGGCAGCATAGGAAGAGGCAGAGAGAATTCGAAACCTATCAAAGGAGGCTAGTACTTCCGTTCCGTGTTCAAGATCGTGAGACGTTCTTGAAGGTGCTCGTGTGGATACCATAGAGGTGCTTTCGAGAGGAAGACACAAATCGTGATAGCAAGGATCTCCGTTGAGTTCGTGGCATTCAAAATCTTAATAGGTATGATTCGATTATCACCATAATCCGTCAATTCTTATACATGATCCTGCGTTTGGGTTCCGAAAATTTTCGTTATATTTACGTTTATCCGCTGCGTTTTATGCCTCGGAACCCAACAATGGCATCAGAGCTACGTGTATAAGGGACTGATTTGGTTACGTGTTAACTGTATTTGATGCAAATATGCCTGTTTTGGTGACTGCCATGCCACTGCCATGCTACTGCTTTGTTACTGCCATGCTTCTGCCATGCTATGTTCTTCATGTATATTCGAATTGTAATATGTGGTGATGATACTAGCATGTTAATGATTTGTCATGACTGATTTATATGCCATATTGCGATTTGTATATTATGCATGAGGGTCAGTTTGTATAGTGATATAAACTGGTGGACAGATTATGTTGGACATGATCTGTTAACTGGGATATGATAAGTATGTATATGATACATGCTTCTGAAACTGTATAAGATGCAGTGGGAAAAAGGGCCAACAGATATGATCTGTAGTTCAGAAATTGATGATTTCTGAATAGGACTGGTCTTCGAAAATAAAAAAAAAAAATTCTGATTTCGAGCTGACCTGGCAGCTCGACCCCAGCCGGGGGCTGCCGCCCCCAGACCCCGCCTGGGGCTGCCGCCCCAGACCCCGCCCAGGGGCTGCCGCCCCCGGACCCCCGCAATATTTTATTTTGTGTACTTGAGCATGGTGCTGGTTATGGCCCTTAGACCCCTAGATTAATGGTTTTTGGTTTTGGTTTTATAAATACGACTTGCATGTCGTTTTCTTCATTCTTGTAATTGTTTAACCTCGAATGTAACTCGAGTTTTCTTATGTAAGTACATTAGCTTAGGTTGTATTCAATTATTCCATGTAATGTACTTGAAGACTGAAAGATGATCCAAGAAGAGGAGCAGGCACTAGTGGATACAAGAAGAATGAAGACATGTAATTGTATTTATATTTTACCACCATAGATTGACTTTGATCCTTTCATTAGCTCGAAAGGATCACATAGGAAAGGGGCCATAACCAAGCACGTTTACATACTGCACTTTACATATTGATGTATGAATGATGCATGCTTTAATTAGATTAATCATGTATGTATGTATGTATGTATTAGATACGACACCCATGCCATGCTTGTTTAAACAAGATAAAATCTGTAACGACTCAAGATAAAATCTGTAACGATTCAAGATTTTAAAATCAACAAACGATCATGAGATTCTTGTGTTTATGAAATATGGATTTTTAAAACACGGAATTGAATATGGATTTTGATATCTATAATTGGGATTTTCTGACAAAAACGGATATGCGTATTCGTAAGGCTGATGGGTTTTAAGTGTGACCACTGGTATCCTCCATCTACCTGGGAAATGAACAATTTAAGATGTCAATTTGAAATATTTAGTTCAAGGAAAAATTGAGGATCTCTTCATGATGTGATCATGATCGTCGTAAAATTTTCTAAACCCCTTAACAAAATATTAAGTTTTAATCAGATGCTTTCCAATGAATGAACACTCATCGAATCCTAGATCGATTAGGGGAAAGACTGTCAGTGGCAGGGGACTCCTGTCTATCGTGGTGAGATGCGATGAATATAAACGGTTATATTCGGCCGTTGTATCATTGGGTCAAACTTAACTGAGTCGTCATAATAAGGTGAAAGTAAACGGTTATATTCAACCATTATGAACTTAGAAGCATAGAGTTTGGTTAAAATCTATTAGATAGATAAGATCAATCGTTGCTCACCAAACTATCCAAGAATTATATATGATATAATTGACAAATGTTGTCTACCTAAATAATCATTCTTAAGGACTTCCAGTGGTTGACTTGAGACATGACGAAATATGGATCTTGGCTCACTAGAAAGGATTATGGGATATACTTTCCAAATTAATAGTAAGGGCTATTGATTTGATAAAAATAGTGGGAGATATATTATGAATGTATCATAATCATTTGAACATAATAAATAACTCAGACAATCTAATGTTTAATTTTGTGCTTTTATCATTGTAGATACCAAGTAATGACAAACAACACAAACACACTATCCGTACGATCTGTCCTTGAGAAGGATAAGCTGACAGGAGGAAACAACTTCCTAGACTGGCAGAGGAATTTGAGGATTGTCCTCAGGCAGGAGCGCAAGCTTCATGTCATTGATATTCCTCCGGCAGGTCCCCTTCCTGAGGGCGCTACTGTTGAGGAACGAGCGGCCCACACAAAGGATGAGAATGATGCAACTGATGTTGCGTGTCTTATGTTAGCAACTATGAGTGCTGAGCTTCAAAGACAGCATGTGCATATGGATGCATATACTATCAATGAGCACTTGCAAAGCATGTTTGCAAGCCAAACTCGTCAAGAAAGGTTCAACACGAGCAAGTCACTCTTTAACTGCAAACAAGGGGCAAATGAACCAGTTGGCCCACATGTTCTGAAGATGATTGGTTACATTGAGTATCTTGATACTTTGGGTTTCCCGATTGGTCCGGAAACTGGTATTGACCTAATCTTGAATTCTTTGAACAACAAATTCACTCAGTTTGTTATGAACTACAATATGAATGAGTTTGACAAAACACCTACTGAATTGTTGGCTATGTTGAGAACATATGAGACCAACATGAAGACGGCTGAACCTGCTCCCATACTGATGGTGTGCAATAAAGGTAAGGCCAAAGGGAAAGGCAAGTGGAAGGGTAAGAAGAAGACAGGTTCTGATTCTACACCCAAGCCAAAGTCAGGTCCTAAACAGGCTTTAAAGCCTAAAGGTGGGGTCGCTAAGGGTGAATGTCACTACTGTAAGAAAACTGGTCACTGGAAGAGAAACTGTTCAGTTTACTTGGAGGATCTGAAGAAGAAGAGGACTGAGCAAGCTTCTAATTCAGGTATATATGTTATAGAAGTCAATCTGTCTATTTCTACATCTTGGGTATTGGATACCGGATGTGCTTCTCACATTTGTATAAATGTGCAGGAAATGCAGAGAAGTAGGACATTGGCTAAAGGAGAAATGGACCTACGAGTTGGCAACGGAGCAAGAGTTGCTGCTTTAGCTGTAGGAACCTATTATTTATCTTTGCCCTCTGGGCTAGTTTTAGAACTGGAGAATTGTTATTACGTGCCTGCAATTCGCAGAAACATTATTTCTGTTTCTTGTTTGGACAAGAAAGGTTTTTCGTTTACAATAAAGGACAACAGTTGCTCTTTTGCTTTGAATGATTTAACCTATGGTGTTGCGCGTTTGTTTAATGGTTTATATGTTCTTGACTTAGATAATCCTGTCTGTAATATAGAAAACAAACGACTTAAAGTTAATGACTCAAATCAAACATACCTCTGGCATTGTCGTCTAGGCCATATAAATGAGAAACGCATATCCAAATTACATAAGGATGGATATTTGGATAAGTTTGATTTTGAATCATACCAAGAATGCGAATCTTGTTTGCTTGGTAAAATGACTAAAGCCCCTTTCACTGGTAAGGGTAAAAGGGCCACTGAACGACTTGAGCTAATACATAGTGATGTATGTGGCCCATTGCGTGTGATGGCGAGAGGAGGCTACTACTACTTCATAACATTTACTGATGATTTCAGTAGATATGGATATGTATATCTTATGAAGAATAAATCTGATTCTTTTGAAAAGTTCAAAGAATACAAGGCTGAAGTAGAGAAGCAAATTGGCGGAGGCGCAAGTATTAAAGTCTTACGATCTGATCGTGGAGGAGAATACTTGAGCACAGAATTTAAAGATTATTTAAAGGAGTGTGGTATTGTATCACAGCTCACTCCACCAGGTACACCTCAATGGAATGGAGTTTCAGAGAGGAGAAATCGCACCTTGTTGGACATGGTGCGATCGATGATGAGTCATGCAGATCTTCCAATTAGTTTCTGGGGTTACGCTCTAGAAACAGCAGCTTTCACACTTAACCGTGTTCCTACTAAGAAGGTTCAAAAGACTCCATATGAGATATGGGAGGAGAAACGGTCAGGCATGAGCTTTATGAAAGTTTGGGGATGCAAGGCGTTTGTGAAACGTCAAGTATCTGACAAGCTTGGACCTAAATCTGAAGAGTGCAATTTTGTGGGATACCCTAAGGAAACAAAGGCGTACTATTTCTATAGTCCTACTGAGCAGAAAGTGTTCATTGCTCGAGATGCTGTTTTCATGGAAAGAGATTTTGTTTCCAAAAGAAACAGTGGGAGAACTATAGACCTCGATGAAGATCGAGAACCACAAAATAGCATTGAACCTGAAGTGGAACAAGAGCAGGATAATGATAATGCTCAACAAACACAGGTTGTTCGTAGAACTGGTAGAATTCGCCATGAGCCAGAGAGATATGGATTTCTCTTGACTCAATGTGGTGATTTGATGCTCATAGACGAAGATGAGCCTCTCACATACCAAGATGCTACGAACAGTCCAGACTCTAAGAGATGGCTAGAAGCCATGAAATCCGAGATGGATTCCATGTATGAAAACCGAGTATGGACCTTGGTTGATCCACCTGAAGGGGTAAAACCCATAGGGTGCAAATGGGTTTTCAAGAAGAAAACTGACATGGATGGAAATGTTCAGACCTATAAAGCAAGGCTGGTTGCAAAAGGTTTCAGACAAATTCATGGTATTGACTATGATGAAACTTTCTCACCAGTGGCTATGGTCAAGTCCATAAGGATTTTGCTTGCTATTGCAGCATTCCATGATTATGAAATCTGGCAAATGGATGTCAAAACAGCCTTCCTTAACGGAATCCTTGAAGAGGATGTGGATGTGTACATGACACAACCTGAAGGTTTTGTCGATCCAAGGAATGTTAGCAAGGTATGTAAATTACGTCGATCCATTTATGGATTGAAGCAAGCCTCAAGGAGATGGAATATCCGTTTTGATGAAACAGTCAAGGAGTATGGCTTTATTCAAAACGAAGATGAACCTTGTGTTTACAAAAAGGTTAGTGGGAGCCATGTGGCATTCATAGTACTATATGTTGATGATATACTACTAATGGGGAATGACATACCTTCTCTCAAGGCTGTTAAGATTTGGTTAGGGAGCAACTTCTCTATGAAAGACTTAGGTGAAGCATCCTACATTCTAGGAATGAGGATCTATAGGGATAGATCTAGAAGGATGATCGGTCTAAGTCAGAGTACATACATCGATAAGGTTTTGCATCGTTTTGGTATGCAAAATGCAAAAAGGGGATATGTCCCCGTGTCTCAAGGGATAACGATCTCTAAAGATCAGTGTCCGAAATCATTGGATGACAAGGACCGCATGAGTAAGGTTCCATATGCCTCAGCAATTGGATCCATCATGTATGCAATGGTATGTACTCGCCCAGATGTTTCGTATGCTTTAAGCATGACGAGCAGATACCAATCTAATCCAGGTGAAGGTCACTGGACGGCTGTCAAGAATATTCTAAAGTACTTGAAAAGGACTAAAGATTCATTCTTGGTGTATGGAGGAGAGGAAAAACTGGTTGTAAAAGGTTACACCGATGCAAGTTTCCAAACAGACAGGGATGATACTGTATCACAGTCTGGTTTTGTGTTTTGTCTAAACGGAGGTGCTGTAAGTTGGAAGAGTTCAAAGCAAGAAACAGTAGCTGATTCTACAATGGAGGCTGAGTACATTGCAGCTTGTGAAGCGGCTAAGGAAGCTGTTTGGATTCGAAAATTCATTACTGATTTGGGAGTGGTTCCATCGATCGCAGATCCCATTGATCTATACTGCGATAATAATGGAGCCATTACACAGGCTAAAGAACCTAGAGCTCACTCCCGAACCAAACACATACTCAGGAGATATCACCTCATTCGAGAGATTAATGAAAGGGGTGACATACACATATGTAAAGTGCACACAAATGATAACATTGCAGACCCACTGACCAAAGGCTTGTCGCAGAAGAAGCACGACGGTCACACTAGTTCCATGGGTATTAGATACATGGGTGATTGGCTCTAGTGCAAGTGGGAGATTGTTGGTGTAGGTGCCCTAGAGGCAATACAATGTTTATTTTGATAAACCTTTATGTCATTTGATTATTCAATAAACGTATTTATTATGACTTTAATTACTGCGATATATTTGTTAGCATAATAAATGTCCTTAGAATCATGATACTCGTTATATAGTTTAAGTACATGACTTGAACTTGAGATTATATAATATATCATATTCTTAAAGGTTCCCTAGTCGAGTATTATTATGATAGGACAATAATAATACATAAATAGACTAGTATGTTGTTTGACAGATAACCACATCTCATTGGTTATAAGTATGGGGATACTAAAGTCAATACATAGGTACATGTAGGGGTACATGGTACTGGACAGACCCACAGTGAGATTCTTCATGTTTAATTAAGTCATAAGAAAGACTCACAGTGATAATGGTGTAATGATCCTCTGACTTGAGATCATTATATTTCTATACGAGGATTGATATACTTTGACTACATTAAAAGTTACCTTTGACCGGGTGATGATAAAAGTGGACATCGGGTATATCATGAGTCGTATGAGAAATATGAATGATAGATAAAGGATTTAACCCTCCTATAATTAGGAGAGATATTATTGGCCTCTTGATTGAGTGAGACTATAAAATGCATGGCCGTGCTCAAATAATGATTTGTTTTTCATAGTCTACTCATGGATCAAGTAAACCCGGATTAAATGTTGAAGAGGATGACTAAATACATGCCTCGAGTTTAATCTATAATATATATGGTTAAAGGGATTATATTACACGGAAACATTAATCACGAAAGGTTTTATCGAATCACGATTTAATTATTGTTTAATTAGGTAGCAATGATGTATTACTAGATACCGCTCATTGTTTATAATTTTATTGGAGAATAAAATTATTGCTAATTAAATAATAGCCTATAGGGTCACACACATAGAGCACCTAGAGGAATAGTTAATTTAAATTATAGATTTAAATTAATTGATGATTAATTCGAATTTATTATATTAATTAAGTGAGACTTAATTAATTGAAATAAATTCGAATTTGAAGAATTATATTTCTGCCAATAATAATTAAGTGTGACTTAATTATTAATTAAATAATAGAAGCATGTTTTATTATTTAATCCTATGCCTACATGGGTTAGGTTTTTGCTAAAAAGGCCCATTAACCAATCATTATAAATAGATAATGATAGGTTAAATGGCTTACACGTTTTGGTAAAAAACCCTAGCAGAAGAGGCAGCATAGGAAGAGGCAGAGAGAATTCGAAACCTATCAAAGGAGGCTAGTACTTCCGTTCCGTGTTCAAGATCGTGAGACGTTCTTGAAGGTGCTCGTGTGGATACCATAGAGGTGCTTTCGAGAGGAAGACACAAATCGTGATAGCAAGGATCTCCGTTGAGTTCGTGGCATTCAAAATCTTAATAGGTATGATTCGATTATCACCATAATCCGTCAATTCTTATACATGATCCTGCGTTTGGGTTCCGAAAATTTTCGTTATATTTACGTTTATCCGCTGCGTTTTATGCCTCGGAACCCAACACTCATCTGAATCACTTTCTAGATCACCAGGAGTCATATGACAGACATCTGTGACATTGACCAAACTTTCCTTCAAGTTTCTAGTTCTCTATTCAGTATGATCAATGCCTAAGAGTTGTCCAGCATCCCTGTTGCTTGATGTGGCTAGTCCCTGGTACCTTGGATTAGGATGGACAAAGTTGCTTGGATCCAAGTCACCTGCATCAACTTCCATATCTTCAACAGCTACTTCCTCCAATAATTCAGCTTTTTTCTCTACACCACTTCCTCCTGCTTCATTTGCATTAGGGACTCCCCATAACTCCTTTACTCCCTCCTCCTCAGACATCAATTCATTCTCCAACTCCTGAGCATATTCAAGAATTTTTATGTCACTCTCACTCATCTCTCTATTTTTAATCAGGATCTCATCCTGGAACCTCACATCTCCCTCACTCATTATCTATGCACCTTCTAAGGTGGGGCCCTCAAGTGTTTCACTCTAATTCCTGGAAGAAATAGGAATGAACTCACTCACTCCATCTCCTTTTGCCAGGCTGCATTCTTGCCTCTCACTCAACTCACTCAATCCTATAAGTGTTTGTGCAACATCAATTGATTGGGTATCAATTGATGTTAAGAAAATATCAGTTGATGATGTGTTTATGATATCCATCGATTGATGCATACTCATCGATTGATCTTGAGTATCGATCGATGGCTTATCAGTCGATGGCTGAATATCAATTGATGTTGAGACATCAATTGATGGAGTAGAAACATTTGATGTAATTATTTGAGAAGTTAGATTTGAGATGATTTGAGAAATGGAATCCTGAACTTCCTGGGAAGAAAATTCAGAATGGAGTGTTGGCTTCTCCTTGAGTAACAAAGAAGGAGAATCTGAAAATGCTTGATTGTCTATCAAAACATTTTCTGAAGAAATTTGATGTGGAGGAGAGAAAGGAACGGAAATTGATAAAGAATGGGACTACAACTCCACATTTATTAGAAATGCATCAAACTGAATTTGAGAAGGCTCCACCACGGTTTCCTGTGATTTTGCAGTGTGTGAATCCCCTTGTGCAAAGGTTACTTTCTTCTTTCTCCTTTAATAGGATTTGGGGATTTTAGCTTGAGTGTCCCCATCTTTGTTCAGTGCCCCTGGCTGTGGGCTCTTTTCAATATTGACATCGTTTTGGGAAGATGCCAACAAAGATGTGGTATTATCCTTGTTAACATCTACAGTCTTTTAGGAGACTGTGGAGTAGGTAGGTTTGGGTTGCACACCCTCTCTCTCCTTATCCATCTGGGTTCTTTGACTTTCCCCAGTTCCCTCACCAGAACCTTCTCCATCTAATCTATCACCACCTGGAGTTTTTCTTTTCTTTGGTTTTACAACAACAGATTTTTGGGAACCTGTTGAGGTTGGTTTCTTAGATTTGATTGAGGAAATAGGTAGTGTGGCTTGGGTAGGAGGGTTGGGGTTACTGCTAGCACCCTACATTGCCACAAAAGGCAAAGAAACTTGAGTTTTAGAAGAAGTAAGGGAAGAAATAAATACCTGAACAAAAGGTGGATAGATCAATTCCACATTGCTGTGAAGAGTGATCCTGACCAAGTCTTTGAAGACCCTTTTGTTTTGGACACAGCAGTCCAAAGTCTCCATCTCTCTGGTTATTTCAATGTCCTTCACAAAATGGTTAATAAACAGCATAATAAATCTAGCATAATATATATGATTTGATCTATTAGCCTTATTACCCAATTTTGCTGCAATTTCATTTAGTATGATGGAAGATAGATTGAAAAATTTATCAAACAAAATACTATATGCTACCTCCTGCATACTAGTTGTTATTGCATCAAAATTGCTAATTTTACCACTAAAGAATTTAATTATGACATCAAAGAAATAAGACCATTCTTTCCTAAGATGTTTTCTAACCACATGACCTAGTCATATTTCTGGTTCAGCATAATTAACAGATTTTAGCATTAACCTAATTTCTTTATCTGTTGGGCTTTTATCAGTATTATTAGAAGGTAATTCTAAGCATTCATTAATAACAACATTAGTAACAGTGTACTTATCTCCTTTACAAGTGAATGTAATTGCAGAGTTGTCACTTGTGATTTCAGCACTTGCCCAAAATTCTTCCACCAAGTTGCAGACGATCTTTGGAGCATCTTTGAGTGCCTTCTTTACCTTGCAACTTTCCAGAAATTTCATCAAGGGATGGAACTCCTGGGGTGCATCTTCCACTATTATACATGCTACGAAATTTGTAAGTTCGTAGATGTAACCACTCTGTGAAACTTTCTTTGATGAAGAGGCCATTGCTTTGACTTTTGGCTAGAAATCACTTACTTGACAAGGATTAAGTATTTGAGAGAGATTGAAAATTGAGAGATTAGTGACTAAGTTCGCAGATTGAGAGAGAGAAAGAGAGAGACAGAGATAAATTAGTAAACAAAATGCAGGTAAGAGTAAAGAAAAATTTTAATCTCACTATTTATATTTACTAATTTCTCAATCGATTTCTTTCTCAAAATAGAACTTAATTGACCGTTGAAAAAAAAAGTGAATTATTTATTTTGGCAATCGACTGTTATACATACATGACTGTATGTATTTATCAATTGATAAGACAAATAATCAACGGCTAGATTTTGTACAGGTCGATTGATGACATGGACCCTAAAACTTCCATGCCATCGATTGATAACTAATTTATCCATCGACCGTTAGTACTATCCATCGATAGACAAATACATCATCGATTGATGTAGTTATCAGTCAACAGATCAATATATCCATTGATATGTAAAATGCTTATCAATTGATTAATGAAAAATCAACAGATTAGCATTATCAACGGCTACCTACTAGAACTAAAACAACTAACTAACTTATCAGACATTTCAAATGTTAATTAAAATTAAGCATACCTAAATCACAGACCAATCTATTAAAGGTAGATTCATCTAATGGTTTAGTAAAAATGTCTCCAAGTTGTCTTTCACTAGGGATAAAAGGTAATTCAACAGTACCATTCATTACATGTTCCCTAATGAAGTGATACCTTATGTCAATGTGCTTGGTTCTGGAATGTTGCACAGGATTTTCTGTTATTGCAATGGCACTTGTATTATCACAGAAAATAGGAATCTTGTTCAAGTTGAACCCATAGTCAAGTAGTTGATTCCTCATCCATAATATTTGTGCACAGCAACTTTCAGCTGCAATGTATTCAGCCTCTGCAGTAGATGTAGATACTGAATTCTGATTCTTGCTAAACCATGAAACAAGCTTATTTCCTAGAAATTGACAGGAGCCTGTTGTACTTTTTCTGTCAATTCTGCAACCTGCATAGTCTGCATCTGAATAACCAATTAGATCAAATCCAGAATCTCTAGGATACCAAATTCCAAGATTTGGAGTTCCTTTGAGATATCTGAATATTCTTTTTATTGCAATCAAATGAGATTCTCTAGGATCAGCCTAAAACCTAGCACAAAGACATGTAGCAAACATTATGTCTGGCCTACTTGCAGTTAAATAAAGTAATGAGCCAACCATGCCTCTATAACTTGAAATGTCCATTATAGCTTCCTTAGTGTTCAATTCAAGTTTAGTTGCAATGGCCATGGGAGTTTTTGCAGAAGAACATTCATTTAAATCAAATCTCTTTAATAAATCAGAAATATATTTGGTTTGATTTATGAAAATATCATTTTTGACTTGTTTGACTTGCAAACCAAGAAAATAGGAAAGTTCTCCCATCAAGCTCATTTCATATTTACTCTGCATCAACTTAGCAAACTTTTGACAAATTTTTTCATTAGTTGAGCCAAAAATAATGTCATCTACATAGATTTGAACAAGAATCATAAGAGCCATTTACATTTCTATGAAAGAGAGTTTTATCAACAGTACCTCTTGTGAAGTGATTCTCAATCAAGAATTTAGACAAAGTGTCATACCAAGCTTTAGGTGCTTGTTTCAATCCATAAAGTGCCTTGAGAAGATAGTATACAAATCCAGGATGAACAGGATCAATAAAACCAGGAGGTTGTTCTACATATACTTCTTCTTCTAGTTCTCCATTGAGAAAAGCACTTTTCACATCCATCTGATACACCTTGAAATTAGCATGAGCAACATATGCTAGAAAGATTCTGATTGCTTCCAATCTTGCAACTGGTGCAAATGTTTCATCAAAATCTATGCCTTCTTCTTGTGAATAGCCCTTTGCCACTAATCTTGCTTTATTTCTTGTCACTGTACCAGATTCATCCATTTTGTTTCTGAACACCCATTTTGTTCTAATGATAGACTTGTTCTTTGGTTTGGGCACCATCTTCCATACCTTGTTTCTTTCAAACTGATTCAACTCTTCTTGCATAGCAATTATCCAATCAGGATCATTCAAGACTTCTTCAATCCTTTTTGGTTCTTCTTGAGACAGGAAGCTACTATAAAAGCATTCATTTTGAGTTGCACTTCTAGTTTTGACACCATCATTTGCATCTCCAATAATTAATTCAAAGGGATGGCTTTTTGTCTATTTCCTTTGAGATGGTAAATTTGACCTTGAAGATGATGCTTCATGATCATTGAAAGTGTTATGATCATTGTGATGTGATTGACTATTTGAGAACCCTCCCCCTGAGATGGACACTCTACTTGAAGATTGTTGAGCAGAGTTAATATCCATCGAATGATTATCAATTGATGTATTATCAGTCGATTGATGATTGTCAACTGATAAGTTATCTGTTGCTGCATTGACATCAATTGATGGGAGGATTCTAGGTACTTGAATTCTTGAGATTTCCACATCATCATCACTATCTTCAATATTGCTTGTTGATTCATTTTCAAAATGCAACAGATCATGGAATCCTTCATCAACCAACCCTTGAATTTTCTTATCATCAAAGACTACATGCATAGATTCCATAACAATGTGTAATCTAAGATTGTAGACTCTGTATGCTTTGGTTGTTATTCCATATCCAACAAATATAGATTCGTCAGCCTTGGCTTCAAATTTTCCTAGATTTTCACCTTGATTTCTCAGTACAAAGCATTTACATCCAAAGACATGAAGAAAATTTACTGTTCGCTTCTTGTCCTTCTTCATCAATAGATATGGAGTTTTACCTTGAATTTGATTGACCATGGAGATATTCTGAATGTAGCAAGCAGTATTAATTGCTTCTGCCCAGAAGTATGTAGGAAGTTTTGCTTCTTCTAACATAGTTCTAGCAGCTCCAATCAAGGTCCTATTTTTTCCTTTCAACTACTCCATTTTGCTGTGGAGTCCTTGGTGCAGAAAAATGATGAGTGATACCTTTTTCTTCATAGAATTCTTTCATGGTTGAATTCTTGAATTCAGTACCATTATCACTTCTAAGTTTCTTGACCTTCCATTCAGTGCCATTGTCAACATTCTTCACATGATTGATAATTAATTTGCTTTCCTCATCCTTAGAGTGTAAGAAATATACCCATGAAAATCTTGTGAAGTCATCCACAATTACTAAGGCATATTTCTTTTTGGAAATTGACATGATGTTGACTGGACCAAATAAATCCATGTGCAATAATTCCAGAGGCTTATCAATTGATGATTCTGGCTTTGACTTGAATGATGTTTTTCTTTATTTTCCCTTTTGACAGGCATCACATAGTCCATCCTTGGTGAATTCCATCTGTGGAATGCCTCTAACCATATTCTTTCTAACCAATTGATTCATGGCCTTGAAATTCAAATGGGCTGGTTTCTTATGCCAAATCCAACTTTCATCTGTATTGGCTATACTAAGTAGGCATGTCATAGAATTTGCATTTACAGAGTGAAAATCAGCCACATAGACATTTCCTTTTCTTTCTCTAGTTAAGAGAATTTCACCAGTTTCTTTGTTGGCTATAATGCATGATCCAGTTGTAAACCATACACCATTTCCATTATCACACAGTTGACTAATACTTAGCAGATTGTGCTTTAGTCCATCAACTAGTGCTACAGGTTCAATGATAACATTTTCTTTTATAATTGAGCCATATCCCAGAATAAAACCTTTGTTGTTATCTCCAAAAGTAACTCCTGGGCCAGCCTTTTCCACAAACTTTGTGAGCAGGGACAAATCTCCAGTCATGTGCCTTGAACATCCACTATCCAAATACCATAAATTTTTCTTCCTGTTTCCCTGCACACACATAAAACATTCAAGTTGTTTTTGGTACCCAAGTTGCCTTGGGTCCTATTTTATTAGTTGCAGCCTGAGCCCCTGTTGTCAACTTAGGTTCCTTCTGTTTTGATGGGTTTAAATCCACTTTAACTTTGAGAGTTGACTTTTGGGGCTTTGACACCTTGGAACTCATGACAGAATTTCCATAAATTTCATCATCTACATTAGGCATGTTCCATGGCATACCAGTCATGTTCATATTAGGATATGCAAAGAAAGGATTATACATGTATAAAACTTGTGCATAAGGCATAGGAACATTAGGTGCAACAAATTAGAAGACATGGCATTCATGAGCATAGGATTGGTAAACATGGCATTTGCAGTCATGGCATGCATATTTAAATCATTTGAAGATATAAACTTCTTTTCATTCTTGCATTGCATGGACAAATGATTTACACTACCACATTTAGCACATACTTTTCTAGGGGCATACATATCAGGAGTGTAGTTGTTGTGCTTATTTATGCCTACTTTTCCATTCATATTATTCTTTTTTTTCTCATACTTAGGTTGAATAACTTCTACAGGTGCTATCTCTTCTAATTTTACTTTTAATTAATTTTTGGATAAGCTACCTATGTTGATCTTCTCAACCTTAGTCTCAACTTGATTTTTGGTTTCCTTAACAAACTTGATAGGAGTGCTAAATTTGTTCTTTTTATTAGCCATCGATGATTTACTTGTCGATGGATGCTTATCGATTGATTCAGCATCAATCGATTGATAATCCTTATCGATCGATGAAGGATTAGCAGTCGATTGATCTTTATCCCTTGAAGCATCATCCAATGGCTTGCCAGTTTAATTGAGGGATTCTCCTAGAGTATCTACACCCTGAACATCAATGATTTGTTTGGCAGTTTTAGCAGACCTATTCCATCTGTTAATGGTTTCTATTTCTTCAGATAATTGTTCTTTCAACAACTCTTCTCTTTTCAAACTGTTTACTAGTTCATTCCTAGCATCCTTACTTTCCTGCTTGAATCTTTCTAAACAAACAAGTTCATTTTCAAGAAAAATATTCCTCTTAGTTAAGACATCAATGGTGTTCATTAACTTGAGGTTTTCTTTGTTTAGAGTCTTAAGAGTGACATGCAAATTGTACAATTCATTGGACATTTCATTAATAGTACTATTGCATTCATCAGTAGTAAGTTCAGAAAAGTTGGTAGCTAGTACCTGATTAGATGCTGAACTAGCTTCTTCATCTTCATGGTTGGCCATTAGAGCTAGATTGATATATTCTTCAGAATCACTATCCTCAGCAGCCCAGTCCTTCTCCTCAGTAACAAAAGCCTTTTCTTTCTGTTTTAAAAGGTCAAAGTATTTCTTTTTATAATCAATACTCTCATATGACTTTGCCTTTTCTTGTTTTGGCTTTCTGCACTCATTAGAGAAATGATCAGCCAATCCACAGTTAAAGCATTTGAATTTAGATCTATCAACCAAATTTCTGATTTGATTATTGCTTCTAAACTGGGATCCAGGCCTTTGAGCATTTGGATTCCTCTTGAATTTTAGTTTTGAAAACTTCCTTGACAAAAATGCAAGGTGCTCATCAATCTCATCCAAATCATCTTGTGAGCATGTTTCATTTTCTTCACACTTGCCCTTTCCTTTTCTCTTGGATGATTCTTCAACAGCATCACCAGCCATCATGATGAATTCTTCTACACAGCCAGTTTCATTCTTCTCTTTCTTGACTTCATTCCCTTTGACCATCAAAGCCACAGTTTTTTCCTTTCTTTGATTCTTCTCAATCTCCTCATCTTGTTGGATTTCCAACTCATATGTCTTGAGAATACCATAAAGTTTCTCTATAGTATAATCCTTGAAGTCCTGAGATTGTCTAATGGAAACAGTCATTGGTTTCCATTCTTTTGAAGGAGATCTAAGAAATTTTAGATTTGTATACTCAGTTGCATAAACCCTACCATATAGCTTCAGTCCATTTAACAACTTCTGAAATCTGCTATAGGTGTCATTGATAGATTTTCCACTCTTGAAATGAAATGATTCATATTTTTGAATCAAGAGTTGCATCTTATTTTTCCTTACTTGCTCAGTTCCTTCACACAGAGTTTGAAGAGTGTCCCATACTTCTTTTGATGAAGTACAATTTATCACATTATCACACATATCTTTATCTAGACCATTAAATAAAATTTTCATGGCCTTCTTGTCTTTAAGTACTTCTTTTTCATCCTCTTCTATGAACTCAGAGATGAGTTTTAGAACATGTCTATCAACTGTAGGAGTTCCATCAGGGTTTACACCTGTAACTAGCTTCATGGGAATATGAGGACCTTTCTCTATTCAGTGAACATAGGAAGGGTCAAGAGAAAGAAGATGCAAATGCATTTTTACCTTCCATGGAAAATATTCATCTTTCTCTAAAACTGGAATCTTCACACCTGAATCTTTCTGGCCCATATTGACTGTTCTTGATCTTTAAACTTTCTGTATGTTGAAAGCCTGCTCTGATACCAATTGTTATTCCCTATAACAATGTCAATATTTGTAGAAGGGGGGGTTGAATACAAATATAAACACTTTTTGCTTGTTCTAATATTTGTTCTTGATGTTTGAGAATTAGAGAGAATATGTTCAAACAAATTAAGACTGAAAAATAAACTGAACAAAGAGATTTAAAATTACTGATGGATTGGTTTTTCCATCAGTGTATATTTTTGCTCAATGTTCCTAGGTTAAAAGAAACCTAGCTGCGTTTTTACAAGATTAGAAAATAAATCAATTGTTCTTACAAATATGCTCTCAAGCTAGAACAATTGATTAAGAAATATTGTCTAACTTGTCTGTTTTCTAATAATGCTGCTACACTTGTTTATATACCACAAGTGTGCTTTTACAATTCCTATTCTATGATTGTTTCTACCTACCTTCCTTTTACCTTTTTCTATTTTAGAATAAAGGTTTGAAAGACAACTTCTGATTGAGTCTTCACAGCCACCCTAGACTGTCTTCCATAGGTGTTCTTTTGTCTTTCTGGATCTCTGACAGATTGCCTTTTTGTCATAGTCAATTGATAATTTGCTGTTAAGCATATCAATTGACTCTTCTTTTATTCATCAACTGATAATGTTCTTCGATTGATCTTGATGTCCATCGATTGATAAGTATAGTTGCTTTATCGATTGATAAATGATAAATGGTCTTCACATCAGTTGATGGTCTTCAACTCTTGACTTGGTTTCTTCAATTGATATTCTATCCGTTGATGCTTCAATATCAACTGATCATCCTTCACTTGTATAATTTTCCTCTCTTCAAATAATCACAATTTAACAGTCTAAGTTACACATCAGTTGATGACCTATATCAATTGACTCTAGTATCAATTGATGAAAATATCAATTGATTTACACCTTATCAATTGAAAATAGACTAAGTACACCAATGCTACAATCAATATTATCAGTTCATTCATATAAACATTCCAACTGATAAATGGTTCCCTGATCAATTGATATTTATAAATTTCATATCAGTTGATCAGTTACAATTACTGAAAATTTCTATAATTCTAAGTTTTAGTATTATCATCAAGTTACATGTAGATTCCCAACAACACTAAGCCTAAAACTGACAAGAACAAGGCTAAGAAACCCAAGATAAACAAACCATATTGGTCTTGTGGACAGGTTGGTCATTGGAGCAAGGACTGTCCTACTAAGAAAGCGAAGAAACCTAATGTGGTAGCACAAACTAATATTGTGCTTGCAACCACTGATGGGCATGTGGTTAACATGGTTGTTGGTGAGGCTATTGCTTCTGAAACCAATGACGGGTATGTTACCTACAACCCTACACTACTTTCCACTTATCTGTCAAATGAATGGTTGATTGATACTGGAGCTAATGTACATATTTATACTGATATTACTTTATTTGTATCTTATCAACAGATTCAAGGAATGATAGTGACGATGGGGAATGCTAGTGATACTCAAGTACTTGGAGTAGGAAACGTGGACCTGAAGTTTACTTCTGGGCGTGTTCTATCCCTTACTAGAGTATATCATGTTCCTGATATTTGTAGAAATATAATAAGTGGAAGCTGTTTAGTTAGAAATGGTTTTGAACTTTCTTTGAAGTGTAATAAAGTAGTTATTACACATACTAGTGTATTTTTTTGGTAAAGGTTACTTGTCTGATGGTTTATTTTTAATAAATGTGGAGCCTGTTTTGGGCAGTTTTATTAATGATAATGTTGTTCCTTTTGTGAATTGTGTTGAATCATCTGAATTATGGCACTCACGTCTTGGTCATCTAAATTTTGGTACTCTAAAGAATATGATGAATTTAGAGTTGATTCCAAAGCATGCCATTGAAAAGAAATCTAAATGTCAAGTATGTGTGACTGCTAAACTAACTAGGAAACCCTTTCATAATATTGTTAGGGATTCAAAAGTATTAGAATTAGTACACACAGACATGTATGAATTCAGTGGTGTTTTGACTAAAGATAATAAAAGATATTTCATTACCTTTATAGACGATTGTAGTAGATACTTCTATGTTTATTTACTTAAACATAAAGATGAAGCACTAGATAAATTCATTATGTATAAAAATGAATTTGAAACACAAATTGACAAAGTACTTAAACATTTGAGGTCTGATAGAGGTGGAGAGTATACGGGTACCTCTTTTAACGAATTTTACAAAAGCAATGGCATAGTTCATGATGTGACTCCACCATACACTCCCGAGTCTAATGGGATGGCAGAATGAAAGAACAGAACATTTAAAGATATGATTAACAGTATGCTAATTAATTCTGGGTTTCCTAAGTACATGTGGGGAGAGGCTCTGAATACGGCTTATCATATTCTGAACAGAGTCCCTCTAAAACATATGGACAAGACACCTTATGAATTATGAAAATGCGGAAAGGCTAGTGTAAAGTATCTTCGTGTGTGGGGCTGCCTTACAAAGGTACTTGTCCCTGAACACAAGAGAAAGAAACTGGGACCAAAAACTGTTGATTGCATCTTTCTGGGCTATATTGAAACCACTACCGCTATGAGATTTTTAGTGTTAAAATCTGACATAGAAGGGATAGTGGCAAACATTATAGTTGAGTTTCGTGATGCAACATTCTTTGAGAATGTGTTCCCTATGAAGACTGGTATACCTCTGGGTATTTCTTATGATAATCTCACTCGCACATCGAGTTCCATTCCTGATCATGTGGAAATGATGACAAATGTGGGGACGGATCCTGCTAGTAGCTCTACTCCTAACGAAGTAGAGAAACCTAGAAGGAGTAAGCGTGCAAAGGTGTTTAAGGACTTTGGAAGTGATTTTATCACTTACAATGTCGAGAACGAACCTTTAACTTTTCGTCAGGCCATGGATTCTGCGGAGTCAAGGCACTGGAAAGGTGCTGTAAAGAGTGAGATCGACTCTATTGTTTCTAACGGAACATGGAAGTTGGTTGATCTCCCTTCTGGGTGTACTACTATAGGATGTAAATGGATCTTCAAAAGAAAAATGAACCCGGATGGCTCAATAGATAAGTATAAGACTAGGCTGGTAGCTAAGAGTTTTAGGCAAATGGAAGGAATTGACTATTTTGATACATACTCTCCTATTGCAAGAATGACAATAATTCGAATACTTATAGCATTGGCTTCCGTACATGGTCTTATTATTCATCAAATGGATGTAAAGACAGTTTTTCTTCATGGTGATCTTGAAAAAGAGATTTATATGGATCAGCCTGAGGGATTTGTTATTTCTGGCAATGAGAGGAAAGTTTGTAAGTTAGTCAAGTCTATCTATGGCTTGAAACAAGCTCCTAGAGACTAGCACAAAAAGTTTGATGAAACTGTTTTGACTTCGGAATTTTTGGTTAATGAAAGTGACAAGTGTGTCTACTATAAGGTTAAAGGAAATGATAAAGTGATTTTGTGCCTGTATGTGGATGTCATACTGTTATTTGGAACCAATATTGAGATTATTAACGAAACAAAAAGTTTCTTGAAAAGGCACTTTAAAATGAAGGATATGGGTGCTGCTAATGTAATTCTTGGAATCAAGCTGACTCAGTTAGCTGATGGAATAACCTTGTCACAATCTCATTATATAGAGAAATCTATACTTGAGAAGTATGGTTATTCAAATTGTAGAATCGCAAGCACGTCATATGATTCAAAAGTTGTTCTTGTCAAGAATAAGTCAAGAGTTCCAGTGTCTCAGTTAAGATATTCTCATATTATTGGGAGTTTGCAATATATTGCTAATGGTATTAGACCAGATATTTCATATTCTGTGTCTAAGTTAGCTAGATATACAAGATGTCCAAACAAGACTCATTGGGATGTTCTTGATAGAGTGCTTAGATATCTAAAAGGCACCATCTACCTTGGTTTGCACTACAGGAGGTTTCCTAGAGTGCTAGAGGGATATAGTGATGCAAGTTGGATAGCTAAGAAATCTGGTTCCAATGGAGTGACTGGATACGTATTTACCCTTGCGGGTGGAGCTATATCCTGGAAGTCTGCTAGACAGACTATTGTAACTCGGTCTACCTTTGAGGCTGAGTTGTGTGCATTGGATGCCACGGGGACGGAGGCTGAATGGTTGCATGGACTTATATCTGTGATTCCTGTAGTAAGCCAACCGCTTCCTGCTCTTGTTGTTCATTGTGATAGTCGTACAACTATCGACAAGATAAACAGTAAGAAGTATAATGTGAAAATAAAGAGACATGTTCAAGTTAGACTAAAGTTTATAAGGGGTTTGGTGTCTGACAGGATCATTGCTATTGGGTTTATTGGAACTCAAGACAACCAAGTTGATCCTTTGACTAAGGGATTTGAGCATGTTGTTGTCCTTAAGTTGAGGTTGGGGATGGGACTGACAACCCAGTTTGAGTCATCAACAGCAGGAACCCAATACACCTGAGAGAAGATCCCTCGAAGTGTATTCAATGTGGTAATAACAAGTTGTGAGGGTGATTCAGTAGTACCTCTACTATAAATATCTAGATACTCGCGTATCTAAGTCTTTCCCCTGTAAACGTCATGAGGTACTATAACTGCTAGATAGCAAGAGTTTTAAGAACTCTGAATGGGGTCAATCGTGAGACGAGATGTTGGTAGTACATCTTTGGAGATGTCCAGCTAAGCGAATGTTATTGTGTGGTCGCAATTAGAGGATAGGGTTATTCCTCGAAACATTCGACGAATAGGATCGAGACATGACCATTAACGTCTCAAAGCCGTAGATCGGCACCATGGCCTTTGACTTGTCGTCGTCTATGGAGTGTGGTTACACACCAACGGATAAAGATTCAAGGTGAAACATTTCATCTATATCCGGTAGCCATCGAAGTAGAGGACTTATGAGGGTTCAAACCTTGACCGGTACTAACTCTGAAAAGCAAGTCATGAGTAGAACCCGATATGCATTTCTGTATGGATTTGTGGGGAATTGTTAGAAAATGGAAAGTTTAAGACATATTTTATATATGTTCTTGATGTAATTTCCGGAAACTAACTATTAGAAGTTGTTCATTGCTATGAGGACTTAAACTTTCATGTTTGGATCTAAGACATTTTCTTAGCGTAATCCATAAATAAATTGAGTAGAAGTTGCTAGTTTGAAATGGGTTAAATGTGTTTATCCCACATAGGATATGTAATATGGGTGTGAGTGCTTTATATGCATATATGTGCAAGAGTAGTGTCAACTACTAAGGCATGTGAGTGTGCATGGTGTACTAGTGTGCCCTCGTGCACACACACGCGCGCCGCCTCCTCGCATCGCCACGCCTCACCTCGCCTCGGGTCGGGTCGGGTCGAAGGGCGATTTGGGCGAATATCTCGACGTCTCGCGTACGCGAGACGTCCTGGGCGAGGAATTTTATTACATAATTAATTAAATTAATTATGACTTGAATATTATTTTAATATGAATATTGAGTCAGCAATAAGTGACTGACTGATCAGAGTTTACAAAGAGATGCTGGGTCAGAGTTTATTAATAAACTCTGATGGACTAGCTCAATCAGAGTTTAACATGACATGGTCAGATCAGAGTTTAGCAGATAAACTCTGATGAGTCAGGTCAGAGTTTAACAGATAAACTCTGATGAAGGTGGTCAGAGTTTATGAACTCTGATGGGCCTGATCAGACTTTAGCTAAACTTTGAGGGCTGTTACAAATTTTACTGATTCTGAAATATATTCTATTAAAGTCAGAATAATTATTTTAATTAATGTTTTATCTACTGTTATATTTTATTATATTATATATACATAAAAACGTTGGAGATAAAAAATAAGGATGAAAGTTTTGACACAAGTTTGAGAAAACCCTAGCAGCCATACTCTATATCTTCCACATTCATATTATGCAGATTTCGCATAGGTTTTCTGGGCGAACCGAGGTGCAGGTCGCTGTTGAGTACTACGTATCTGTGGACGAAGTACTCTGTGTTGTTTTATCCTGGAAGTGATATTGCTGCAATCCAACACAGCGTAGTGGGGCAATAATCTCTTCAAGAACAGTCAAAACTTCTTGCAAGGCTTGACGACTCAGCTGTTAAATTGGTTCTATCAGTGTATGCGAAAAAGTTTCTGTTAGAGTTAAGATTTCTATCTTTTCTCTTGTCTTTACATTTACTGATTTATTTATCTTGATCTACATTCGTGCTTTGTTTTGTTAATTGGTTTAATCTGTTTGTTCTTGTTAAATTATCTATATAACTGCTTTATTATTGTGTTTAGTTTTGAATTATTCCCAACATTCAATATGCTCGGTAGAGGTATTTATATATATAATATTTTTCATTTTTTATTTTGTATATATAAAAATTTTAACTTTATATTTTTATACAAAACAAAAATATTTAAAACATATTATTTATAAATAGTTCTACCGAACACATTGAATTACATGAAAAAATCAGAAGACGGAGGGAATAATATATTACATATATCCTATTCTCCGTGGAGTCCGCTTTAAGCGTGATAACTAAATAGAATTTTCATTAAATCTCTTCATTTTTTTGTCTAAGAGCCCGCTTTAAGCGTGATAACGGAATATATCATTTTTCGTTATTTGTGTCTGTGGATCAGAAGTCATGACAATTAACTCCTCAACTGTGCGTAACAGAGCGTAAGTGGTTGATAAAAGATCGAAACCTAGTTAGAAGATGGCACGATATAATAATGACGCACACAAAAAATATACAGTATGTTATGTACACTAATTTACCTCAGCCACGACGTAATTATCAATAACTATATATGTCCAAGAGCTGTTATACTTATCGAACTTGTTAGCAAACCTTTTTATGAATTATTAAGTTAAGTTATTCTAATCAAATTCAGCTCATTTATAAATGAATCTCGATATCGTTTTTAAATTTAATTCATTTATAATTTATGAGAGTAGATGGAGTTGATCGAGGTTTTCTCCTGTCTAACGTTATACCAGTTGTCAACGTCTCGGCTCATTCGTAAATGACCCGAACTACCCCCCCACAAGAAGCCATTGGTGTGACGGTCTCTCTCAAACTTTCTCTCCTTGATATTAATGGAGTTTACCCATCATAGAATATAAAAAGAACAAATTAAGAACGTACAGCATTGTCTGGCTTATAAAGGACCGACTAGCTTGACGTTTGAAATTGTGATGCCTTAGTTTACATATTCTTTACAAATATGTGATCGAGCTAGCTAGGTCATAAATAAACAAGGCACTAACCCCTTACTTTTGAACTAAAATTAAACTAGCTAGTGCATGTGTGTATTATATACGTACAATATAGAAGCATTGCACCATTACTATGTGTTCTTTGTGTATGGGACAGATCTTGCCACCACCCATTGCTTTACTTGAATATATACCCCCAACTTTTATGAGCTTTGTAACTTGTCTGAATCTTGACAAACTTAATCAATTTCTTACCATAAATACAAAAGAAAGTGAAAAAAAGTGGCAAAAAAAGCTATGTAACCAACTTGGCTTAGACCCACACGCATACATTTCCACAACCCACGTTAGGGAGGCATTTAAACCACATGCTTTTGATTCTAACCATTACCATTTTTAGGCATGGTCAACAACTCTCCACCCTAGCTTACTATTATGCTCATTCACAAATCACAAGTGTTTTGCTGACTAGATTTGACATGGCCAACTTGGGCCCACCCCGGCTTCTTTATTGACACGTATACGATTCATAGTTCTTTTTTACATGTGATAAAATAACGATTTTTCTAGCGTGTGCCCATGATCACACAGTAACAACTACATTTTGATAAGTTTTCAAATTTTTATTAGTTACATTTTCACTAATAATAATGTCCCACATGTATGTACAAAAATTTTCACCAATAAAAAATTATCAACTCATCAAAAGTTAGTTGTTAGTATGTACCCATGAGCACAAACTAAAAAGACCCATAAAATAATTATAGAAACTAGTCAACTTGAAATTTTGTTCAAGAAAATGTAATAGTTACCAAGAGGTTTATACTACTGTTTGGGCTTGATCCAGTACTGTTTGTCCGGTCAGATTGAATGAATGAGTGTTTTTTCAGTCAACTGTGTTCCGGGTCCAATTCAGTTTTTCTTTCTTTTTCAAATGATAGATCATTTTAAATTTAAAGAGATACCATTCTAATGGGATAAAAGGTTCCTAAAGTTAATTTTAGATAAATTACCTAAAATCACCAGCATTTTGGGTGTAAAAAATGGATGTCATTTTTGTAATAATAAAATTTGTCTACTTATATTTATACAAATAACATTGATATTGTATTATAATAAATGTTAACTTTAGAGAGTTATCTAAAGATAACTCTAGGATCATTAAACCCATTTTAATAACTTAATTACTTCGTTCATATTAACATTAATTGAATTATATTTGTTTTCTTCAATCTTATTTTGTCGATTAAGGTTTTGTTTGATATTACTCTTGCAGATAAATTAAATAAAAAATTGTTTAATAAAATTTAAAAATAGCTTTCCGCAAAAAAATATGCTTAATTTTTCGATAATTAACCCACAGCAAAAAATATCCAAAAGATGAAAAATAGCATCTTATACTTTACTAGCTTATAACCCGTGTAAAGTAAGGATGATAATAATAAATTTTATATAATTTAAATATTTTATTTAATATGATAATTTGTTTTATTATTAATTTCTTTTTATATTTTTCTATACAATAATGTTTATATATTATTATTCATAAAATTTAATGATAAGTCATAATTTTAGTTAAATAAAAGAGTTTGAATGATGATGAAATTGAGTTGAATGTGAGTAAACTATATTAAATAAAAATTATAGGATAATTAAGATTTTTAAAATAAAAAAAATATAAAATATAATTTAAATATAATATAATATTATTAGTGAGCAGTTGTATAAAAGGAGGATTATCGGGGATAGAGTTGTATGCATGATATATATTTTCTACAATTAGATTTTATTAAAATTGGATGATTAGAATCGTTTCTATGGTTTATTTAAAATTAGACGGTTATGATCTTTTTATGGCTCACCTAGGTAAGATGAAAAAAAAGTTCTATTGTTTGGTTATAATAATATAGTATGGATAGATTATATAGATTTATATATTAATATTTATAAAATTTAGTGATATATTAAATAAAAATTATATGGTAAGTAGGATTTTTAAAATAGAAAATATAGAATATAATTTAAATATAATATAATATTATTCATGAGGAGTTGTAAAAAATGAGAATTATCGGGAATAGAGATGTATGATATATCCTTCCTAATATTAGATTTTATTAATTGATGTATTCCTTTGTAGTTTTGTACTATTATATTGCACTCAAGCTCTATATGAATATTAATAAATATGGAGGTATGATGCCAAAAAAGAAGGCTCTAATTTCCAAGGGAAGTGATGTTCCCTTTATTCCTTTATACATGTACTTTTTTTTGTTTGTTTGTTTTTTGAAGGACCTTTTATACATGTCTTAACCCGTCTAAAAAATTAAACATACAATTAAATAAATTATGTATCTTGTGCATTAGGCATTGATAATGTGTGCGTACAGGATCATGAGCGGGCCTTTTTCTGATTCAGCAGACTGGGCTCTATTCAAGTTATTATATACATGGCCCATTAACGAAAATGATATATTAGACAAATAAAATATTTTACCATTTTAATAAAATATAATATAAAAAATATAATATAATATTATTCATGGACAGTTGTATAAAAGGATGACCATCAGGGGATAAAGTTTTATGTATGATATATGTCCTTTTTAAAATTAGATTTTATTAAAATTAAATGGTTATATGATCGTTTCTATGGTACACTTAAAATTGGACGGTCAAGATCTTTTTTATGGTTCATCCCGTGTTTTAAAAAAAAAAATCTCTAATTTGATTATAATAATAAAGTACAGAAGTATACGTAGATTTTTCGATTATCCTGGAGACGAAAATTGATATCTTATACTTTGTTCCCCGATTGGGTCCAAGTTGAGACGGCAAAGAAACGTCTTTGTTTTCACATCACACTTGAGGCTAGGAGAGACGGGTACTTCAAATTCATACTCTGCTATCACGAAACGGAATACTGCTAGTCTACTACATTACTATTAAGTACGAGTATTAATAAATACAGATTGAAGTTTAGCGTCATGAATCTCGTGACTTTTGACAGTGAGATATGCTCTTGCAACAAGGTTAACTTTTTGAATTATTTGAGAAAGAAGATGCATCAGTTGGATGTGCATCTTATAATTATTTTTTAAAAATAATTAACAAAACACAGCTTCAAAACTCCCCGATCAGTATGCGAACGATTTTGATGTAATAAATTTATTTTTGTTTTTCCAGAAGAAGGTTACTGTTCTCAAGAAACTCGTGATAATCCTGTTCTATTTCTTCAGTGAGCCAATCTCCTTGACGTTTAATCAAATATTGCTAATAAATCAGTGAAAAAAATAAGTTGCAGGTTAAAAACTATACTCATCTTTCGGAAACACTTAAAAATACATAATAGTTGGTAAAAAACCCTCACAAAACTGCAAATCTACAAGAAATCAAAATTTCAATCACCTGGCAACATGGACATCACATTGACTGGCTGAGAATATCTTCTTTTACTTCTCTAGTATTGATCGCTAAAATACGTAGAGAGGATAAGATTCATAGTACGTAGCTTCCCCTGAACGATAACCGAAGACCACTGCTTAATTAGAATCGGAGAAAAGCATATAAAAGGAGGCCTTCTAAATGAAATATGAATGAACTTCAGTATTTTAAAAATTGTTATGGTCACAGCCAAAATCTCCCAAAGCTTAAAAGCAGTTTCATACGAACATGAGAATAGTTTTTTGTCTCCAAGTTAAAAAAGCAATTTCCCACACATGAGAAATTAACAAAGCTACTTGTATTAACACCATCTCTTGGGTTCTTCGGCAAAAATAATACAAACTGGTTAGGAATGCATTTCTAAGCAATGATGTTCTTATAATTTATCTGGTAACAAATTGGCTTCGAAAAAATAGTCATTCTAAGTTACAGTGTGTCTGTTACTTCTACGACAAGCTGTACTGACAGGACCTGTGTTTACAAAGTTCACATGTTACGTGTCAGCAGAAAGCCAGAAACATATATATCCCATCGCAACATCCACTAATACAGCAGAGACAATATTGGTCACTAAGTTTGCTAGATAATTTTGACCTAAAAAGCATTATATCGACGGTCAAGGGAACCATTCTGAGTTAATATTTATGATATACAGATATCAGTTGATTGGGTCCTATTACTAGAGCACGCACAGGCACAGCATCTTCTTAAATTCAAAATACTACTAGTCTACTAGTAATAAAAGATCATAACAGAATTATATTCAAAACCATGATCAGAGACATCATCTATCAAAATAACATGGTCACTTGTAGTTTGCCTGTACGCATTATGTCTATAACACCAATCTTTGCATGGTTAACGTATGATAAATAAGCTCAAAATAAACAATAGCCCAATCTTTAGGTAGTACCGTACTAGGTTGTACCTGAAACTAGAGCGCCATAGATAAACACATTCCCATATATATAAAAATAATGATTAGAAGCATCATCTATCACAACACCATGGTCTATTGTAATTCATCTATAAAAATTATTTCTACAACACCAATCTTAATATAAATTAAGATTGGTAATAAACTCTAGAAACCAACAACATTCTCAAATAACCATCATAGAGACGTAAAAACATATTAACTTTCTCAAATAAAAACAGAAAACCTTAATTTACTTGAACTCAAAAGTAGGCGGAACCGGGGGATCAAAGCTCTCCAAAATCTCAGTCTTAGCACTAGTATCTCTCCTCTCCTCTTTCGTATCACCGCCAAACCACCCCTTAAACCGAGACATCATGGTTTCAGGCTCGGACTCAGGAATCTTAATTCCCGGCAAGTCAGGCAATCCAATAACACCACCCGGAAAATCTCCATCCATAATTATAACATTCTGTTGTTGTTGTTGAGCCACAAACTTATTCAACATAATCCCCGCACCTTCAATCAACGCAAGAAACACACCACCAGCCAACGCAGACCTGGAAGAAGCCCGAAGGCCCTGACGCATCTGAAGCAATCCACCAGTAGCAGCACCGGAGAGAATGGAGTTCCAGGGATCTTCTTTTTGTCGTAAATAAACAAGAGAACAATCAAAAGTGGAGAAAAGGCCGCCCCAAACAGCAAAACTGCCACCGACACGTGGAGCGTTCATACGAAGAGCTTGAGTGCCGCCGAGAAAGCGTTCGCCTCTGGGAGAATTGTAGACGCCTTTGAGGAAGTGGAAAGCGGACCCACCGATTGCGCCCATGCCGAATGCGCCGCCGATGTCGTCGAGGATGCGATCGGGGCACGGTTCTCGAGATGTTTCTGGAGTACCCATTAGATATTAGTTTTGGTAGAGGAGATGACAAGGGTTTTAACAGGGTTTGGGAAAGAAAGGCTTTGTTTGGGTTTGGGTTTGGATCTTGGCGGCTTGTGTAACAAGGCAGACTAGCTGTTTTACATTACTGCCCCTTGACTCAATTTTTGTTGCTACAATTAATATATTATTAGTAACATTTAATTTCAGGAATTTTGATCTAAATTTTCGTGGGTTGGTGTTAATAGTATAAAGTTTATTTTTATTTTCGATCTCTTATTTTTTTAAATAGCGATATTTTTTAATATTTGTGTGTAAAATATAAATTTTTACACATGTATATAACATTCGGATAGAATACTTTATAAAATTCACGTACACAAAATGTATAATTAAAATTTAGATCATAAACTGATTACTTTTATAGAATTTAGGTATACAAAATGCACAATTAATAATTTAAGTACATAAATTATAAAAAGAACATACTTCATGTACACAAAATACATTTAAAGGCAGAATATATGAAATTGCTAAGTTAACCCTAGTATAATAAAAAAAAACTTGAAAGTGCGACTTCTAAACCATGTAAAGTTCATTACCCACATTCCCTAAAATAACTTACACTTTTTGTATGAATTACAATTTCCTACATACCATCAACCAAACAATATTTTCTACTTCCTGGAATTTCGTAAAGAAATTAAATACCTCAAAAATACAACTTCCTATCAAGGGACTTCATGTAGTTAACCAAACAAGCAATAAACGGACATTTGTAGATCCAATCAAACATGATGAATAAGCATCTGATTTGCCAGCATTTTTTAAGGACAACACTACTAAGCACTAAGCTCTAACAAAGTTGTGCTATGCAATTGTGCATAAAGTTACAGAGAAAAAGTGGCCATTAATTGTAATGTTGTCAAGAATGATAAAATTAGTATCACAAGTGCAGAATGATTACACAACTAATATTGGTCAAGTGATCACTTCTCAAGATGAACCAGATCCCCAATACAAAAGTCCTCAATCATGTCAAACACTCGTGTGGCATGCTGCGGCCTGACACATGAAATATACAATAGTAAGAATTACATGCTTTGAAAGTGAAGGCAATAAAACTAGTGAAATGAATTTTACAATAGTGATTATGGCTAAGAACTTTGAATTAACTGTCATTTTATGATCAGTTGAGCTAATTGCAATATATTTTATTGGTCTCTCAAAATTTAATACGGAAATACAAGGGCACCCATTAAACAGACTTACCCATAAAATCCTTCAGTGGAATCATCACCAGCATGTGCTAATATGGCATCTCCACCAGGGTGTTCTTCTACGTATGAGGTGACATCATAAACCTATGTTTTGGGGGGGGGGGGGGGGTGAAGGCAAAGGTAAAAATAATAAAGAATTAGATTTTTTTTCCCAGGCAAGAACAGATAATGGGAAATTCAGTAAACACTGAATTGAGGAATCTAACCTTTTCTTTGATGATTATCCAACAATCAGTCCTCTGGTTATGCAATGAAACTTCAGCTTTAGTGTATGCTTTCAATGCCTAAAGAGCATAAGGACCAATAAGGAAAATATAAGGCATTTTATTCTGGTCAACATTGGATATATACTAAATAAAATTTGTGCATTAACATGTGAAAGACACCAGAACAACAAAAGAAGCATATAATGTATATTCATTTATGATTACATAAGACTACGAGGCTCATAAGATTGATATACTTATATTATCCTCCATGACTACAATATATTCTTATCATTTATCTAACTATCAACCATTACCATGTGAAGTGCCTGGCTATAAAACTATATGCATTTAAATAAAATGTTGAAGACCCTTATTCTAGTGGCATAAAATAGGTTTATCTCTTGTTATATATTATATTCTTCAATATGATTCGTTGTATTATTGTAACTGAAGTAATAAACTAACGCAGGTCACTAATTAAGTGAATTACATACACACACAATATTGTGTAATCACTACATTCAGTGGCAGACCCAGAGGTCCAGGGGGTCACCGGCCCCCACCAGCGTCGGATTCCCCCTTTTGTATAGGTTGTGGAACCGTGCAAGAGAATGAATCCTCAGGGCAAAGAATGGAAAAGCATAGAGGAGGAAGAAAGAATTTGAGGGATGCATATAGACGAAGAGGAGGGGAAATAGATTTTATTTCTAAACCAAGAACAAGTATAATAACAATTGCTCTTCACAACTTCACAGTGTTTGCAGCGTATTGAATTCATTCGCCGTTGCTTGTAAAAAATGTTAATGTTCAGTACATCTTTTTTTTTTGACAAAATGTTCAGTACATCTTAGAATCTAATATTATTTTGTTTAATAACTATTATGTACAGACGGACGGCCTATAAATTCTTTACATGTACGCGATTAAATCAACAAAAGTTGCTATCCGTCTATGACCCATCTACCCAAGCACTAAATAAAAACCTAGGTAAAAGCTAAAACAAAGTTACACAACTATATATACTGTCCATAAAAAAAAATGAGTCCCATTTGATCTTGTTATCCATTTTAAATCTGAAAATTCTAACTCGATATGGACATAGATTTGGTTCTAATCAATCTAAAGTACCTAGTTAAAAGCTATAACTACTTCAAATGTACTGTAATCAGTTCAGAATTAAGATACAATTGCGGCGAATACCCCAGCTTTAAAGGATTTTAATATACATTAGTCAAAAAAACTCCCAACTTGAAATCGCAAACCCGCAATCAAGTAGAATTAGGGGCCAAGCAAAGTAAAACAAAAAAAGGGATTTCAAGAAACAAGTACCTCTTTGCTGATAGTTTTTGAGTGATCTGTTTTACTAGAATCTGCATTATACATATATCATAACTTAATCTACCAAAAACATGATCAATCAAAACACAGACACACACACACACACAACAATATACTTGTACTAAATTTGCATCATAATAGATTAGAAAAAAAGAAGATTTATAAAAAAAGATACCAGATTTGAGCAGCCTGGGGAAAAAAATGATGAAACTTAGTAGGAGACCAAACATCAGTGTTAGTAATATAATCTCCATTACTTGTTATTTTAGCTCACTCACAAATCACACTGTATATATATAGATAAGACAATAACTAACTAATTTAGATTTATGAAGAAGACTATAATTACGAACCAAATATTTTGACAAGTAGGATTAGCTTGTACTTTGCGGCGAATAATTCCGGTGAATAGCCGGAAAATTTGTTATTCTTGAACCGGATTTTAAATGAGGAGACGGCAGGCGGCTAGTATGACTACAAGGTTGTTGGGTCAGTTTATATTCTAATTAAATTTATTTAAATTTAAAAATGTGAAGTTAATTTCAAATTTAAAATATTAATTTTTTCAAAACAAATTGAATATTTGGAACTTTTATCCACTATCCACATTTTGTTTATTGAATTCTAAAATCTTATAAATTATATTTGTCTGAAAGAACTGTAGTTCAAAGATTGTATCTTCATAAATCTTTAAGTGAATATCTATATTTTTACCTGATATTTAATTTAATATTTTAAAATAATAGATAAAATTAGAATATAATCAATAAAAAATTATTTTTATTTATAAAACTTAAATATTAATAATTAAATGCTAAAAAAGTAAATTCAGGTCAGACCCAACTCAATCTAACCCAATCCACAAGCCTAAAATGAGCTTAACATTTTTCGAAAAATCTTTACTCGATCCGACCCGATTTTTATAGAAATCCAATCCTATTAAAAAAATCGAATCCGACCAATTTTTTTCTCTAATCCACTTCTCCTAGCTGGTTAAGTTTTTTTTTGAGTACTTGGCCACAAAATTTAACGGATTCCTAAATTTGCGATTATTTTTTGTCATATAGTATGTATGTGCATTTTTCTGGGGGCAGTTTGCAATTATCCGGGGCTCCCAACCATTCCCAAAAACACACACAAAAGTTGTCATGCATAGATTCTTCAAAGTACAAATACATATAGGAAACATAGTTTCCTTTATTTATTGAAGAGAAACAAGACTCTTAAGACACATTAACAGATCCCTTCCAGTTCACTCTACATCTGCCTTCAACTGCAGGACTACTCCTCATCAGTACTTTCTTCATCCTCAAACCCAGGATCGTCGTCAATTTCAGAAGGTGGTTCACACGACATCATCTGAAATTCATGTGATAAACTGATAATCTCGAACTTGCTATCGAAGAATATAGGCACAGAGAGAAAAAGGGTGGGAAGGGGGATAAAGGATTAATTACCTCAAAATACAGCTCCATTCTGTTCCTAAATTGTTCATTAACAAGCTTCAACTCTTGCAAAGCATCCTGACAGCTGCTTACATTCATGAATGAGTTAGTTAGCTGAGGGGTCATTAAAATGTAAGAGTCATATCATGAAAACCTTGAAAAGCTAAGAATTTATCACAATGTATGTAAGCTGCCACAGGGAAATTAGATAAAGTGGTCAAACACCATTATTTACGAGAAGAGGCGGACCTAAAAATTTCGATAAGGAGCCAAAATTTGTTTTATTTTAAATCAATTTTCAATACCATCACGTGGCTATAATTTTTACTGAATAAACAATGGCAAAATCTAAAAGTTATGCTTCAGAGTACAGAAAAGGATGATAACAACATCACCTCTGGAAACCATAGAAGTCACTTGTAAAATCTTAATATTGCAACTGCTCAGACAAATGAATATAAGAATATTAATACCAAAGACGGTCTGTGATTGATTTACCTTTGGGTATTTCTACTATCCATGCACCGTCCCAATTGATTCACCTTTATGAGTACTTTATTAGCTCCAACACTACAAATAAGTGCAATTACAGTTGATGATTAGTGCAAAAACAGCAATGATAGAAGCACTAGATACTGTTAAACTTAGACATATGACAATTGTCTATTATGGCCTATAAAACTCTGAATTTTGTTACTACAGGCATTTTAATTTAAGACACTGTTCCAAAGAACTAATTTGCAACTCATAAATGGTATTCAAGTATTCCATGAACACTTCTTTTATTATTTTCCTTGGCAATCCCTCAATTTTCATACCTGATGGAGTACTCTCTGACCCGAAAAAGTAAATTATGCAGCATAACAATGTCAAGAGGATCTTTCTCTCTATAAAATATCAAAATATGTTATAATCAACTCCCAGAAATTCATAAAGTTTTAAAGGTTTAAAAAAATTGAGATTGCTTCATTTATAGAAAGAACTCACAATTCTTGTTCCAGTTTTGTGAGCATCTCGGCAGACCTCTCAAAATAAGAGGTTAGTGCTCCCTGAACGAAGAACTCTGTGCCATGTTTCTTTTCAAAGTTTTCCAGTATAGCAAAATTATTATTTAGGTAACCCTGCAAAACCAGGGTAACTGATTTATTCAATAAAGATTCTTCCAAGGAATTAAGAAACATGTAATTTACTCTTTATGTACCTTATGATACAGATATAAATTGCACATATGTCAACTTAAAGTAAAAGAAACAAGAATCGACTTCATATACTATATGATTTTAGCACAATTGAATTGAAGAAAAAAGCGGCAGCAGACTACACAGTGCTACTATAGAAAAGAAAAAAACTAGAGAAAAACCTCCAAAAACAGGCGTTCCTTGGTCTCGGCAATTTGTTCAAGCATGCGATTGCAGTCCATCCTCTTGAGTAAAGTTCTCCAATGCAGACTGCAGGTTAGCTGTGAGGTCTAAATTTCTGTTGCAAAACTGATGAGGAACACAAGAAGAATTTATATAGCTACAATCTATTTGAGCCTGCATTTAATGTATCTACCCGAATGCTACTCCTGAATTTAATATTTTTCGCAACATGTTATATAGTCAACATTTCTGATCTAATTAAGCAAATCATTAATGCTAGTTAAGATACAACCAAGTCACACAGTTGTATTTTGTAAAAGAATTATACTCCCTCTGGTCCTATTTATAGGTCGTTTGACTTTTTGCACGTAACTTTATGTGCTTTGACCACATAGCTAGAATTAATATTTTTTAAATTTTCTTTTTGTGAATTAAAATTTAAATATTATATTTTTATTCAGAAAAAGAAAATTTAAAAAAAATCAATTCTAAGTATATAGTCAAAGCACCTAAAGTTACGTGCAAAAAGTCCAGTGACCTATATAAAGGACCAGAGGAAGTACTTGCTAAATCACAATCTTAATTTAATTCCAACGAATATCTAAACATATAGACTTATCTATGGCGACTTTGACAAACTGAGATGAAAATTTGTCTTTTGTGAATTACTTCAACATCTACCACCTAGCCATAAACGCTATATACAAAAGAGATGAAATAATATACTCCCTCCGTCCCAACCAATTCTTATCACTTTTTTTTCATTTTCTGACACGCATTTTAAGGTGGATTTTAAGAATAGTTCCATAACTTATTTTTAAAAATTTCTTTTTTTGTATAAAAATAGGATTGTTCTATATTTATACAAAAAAGGAAAATTTCAAAAATAAATTATGAAACTATCCTTAAAATCCACCTTAAAATACGTGCCAGACACCCCATTTTGAAATGATAACAATTCAAAAGGACGGAGGGAGTATTAAATTTCGATAATAGATATCCTTTCCTTACTGCTTAAGTTGCATACAAACTGAGTGTCCAATCCAACACGTGTACTTATCAATATTTTGAAATTTTAACTCTAAAATAGAGTGTTCATCATCCATACACTTGTCAGAGGGTTTGGACATAGGTGCCTTAAAGGTTAAATTAAGGAGAGCATGCAAGTCATTTTTCATTAAAATATCATGCTTGCTATTGTAACTCGTACAACGATTAAATCAGAAATCACTGTTTAAATATCTATATATACTTCAGTGGGAAATGTTATTTCAAGAGCATTTTTTTTATTCGAATTGTGAATTTCTTTCATGCCAAGAGAGAAAATATAACTATGCATGCTTTGGAAATTAAAAAAAATGGCTCTGGTAATAACATTTCCCTACTTGAGTTGGTGTATTTAATCCGGTCCTTTTTGAATTTTTGAAATCCACGTGTATTCAATTTGGATTTTAAGAAATCCATTAAAATCCGTTGTATTCAATAATGACTACAAAATATCCATTAAAATTTTGATGTATTCAATTTGAATTTTAAAAAATACATTAAAATGTGATGGTATTCAATTTGGATTTTAAATATTCATTAAAATCTGATGGTATTCGAAACATGATGGATTTTTTTTCTATAAAATGATGGATTTTATAGTGTGTTTTAAATTCTTGAAATCTATCTAAAATCTGAAGGATTCTATCTAAATCTATAAAACTCTAAATCGACTCCGTGAGAATCCGCCTATAATTAAAATCAACTACAATATTTTAAAATCTATAGATTATTACTAATCCATTATTTTTTTAATATTTTAAACATTTTAATGATAAGTAACAATCTATAAATTTTAAAAGATGGTAGGTTATTTTAATTCTATGCAGATTCTCACGAAATCGTGTAAAGTCTGTGGATTTAGATGTAATGTTTCAAAATATCATGGATTTTAGATGAATTTAAAAATGATAAAAAAACACTATAGAATCCACAAAAAAATCATTTTATAAAATTTTTTTTAAAAATCCATCAAGTATTTGAATACCAATAGATTTTAATAGATATTTTAAAATTTTAATTGAATACCATCATATTTTAATACATATTTAAAATCCTAATCGATATCATCATATTTTAATAGATATTTAAAATCCTAATTGAATACATCAAAATTTTAATAGATAGTTTAAAATCATTATGGAATACCAATTCCACATAATCTAGATTGAATTATTATACACCCCCTAGAATTGAATACACCCTCCTCAGTTGATAATGTTTATTCCGTACAAACATTGAGCTTACAAGTTTTCACTTGTAATCTATCAATTTCCATTATTTTAATTGTAATCTGTGATTGCCTATTTGGGTATAGTCATATACATAACATAAGTTAAATAATCTACAAGTAAAATGACATTCGTCATGAAAACAATCATTAAACTTTTATGTACTAAAATGGTAGTAATACATTTAAGGAAAAAATGAGAATAAAAAAAAATCTAAATAAAAAGATTTTGAAAGAATAAGCTTCCCACCTCACCTACCGTTGTTTGCTATTACAGTATGTATACATACACTATGTACCGACGCATTCACAAATATCAGTAAATATCAAATATGTACCACTAAAAAATATATTACATTTATAAAGAAAATTTACCAGGCTGGGAATGATTATAAATAATCCGATTAACTTTTGGAACTCTATCCATATCTTCCGGTGAATCATTCTGGCAGGTGAACTTACACTGCCGTGCTTGGTGCTTCCTCAGGTGGCTCACTACGGAGGCCTTCATTTGAAAAACAACGATTCATAAATTAATCGTTTGTGTTTCTTTGTCTTTGAATGCTACATCTTTCCCAAAGAGATGAATCTTTTTTTATTATTATTTAAAACGACCGGTGCTAAATTTAAAATATTCTTTGCAGTTTTAAAAAACCTTCATTAATTATAAAGTTTTTGTAGTTTTAGAAAATATTTATTAATTATAAAGTTTCATATAAATTTGTTTGATGAAACTAATTTCTGTCAAACAAATTTGTATATACTTCCTCCGTTATATAATATAAATATTTGACCCTTTTTTTTACGTATTTTTAAGTACTTTGATTCGATAGTTAAAATTAATATTTTTAAATTTTTATTTTTATTTAAAAAGGAAAAATTAAAAAAATATTAATTTTAACTTTTGAATCAAAGTATTTAAAAATAACTGCACGGAGTACGATAAAATTCTTTAGTGGAAGTCCATCTTGTCATTCGGGAAGTCCCTCTGAGAACAACTCTCATACAACTCTTGCAAGAGCTGGAGAAGCGTCCAGAAATGTCTATTCACTAGAACAAGTCTGTTGCATTTGACTCGTGCTCCAGGATTGTGTCCGTGTGTACCAACAAGAACATCGAAAAAACACTTATCGCGGTAGAAATCGTATTGAAGAAGTTGAATTTCATCGAAAGCTTTTTCAAACAATAAACATCTTAATGATTTATACATCAATTGGAGTTTTATTCAATTTTTCTGTCGAAAGTCATTTTTTGTTTGAAAACTTGTCCGACCTTCCTTATTCAGGGGATCAAGTGACCACGTGAGAATACCGCCAAGCGCCACTCATTATGACACACGAGATCCGGAATGAAGGGAAGCTCGAAGAGCTTACGTTTACTCTCAGGTAATCTTTACAGTTTCCATAATCTTTACAGTTTCCATTTTTGTCTGTGCATCTGGCAAGAAAATGACGAAATAACTCATTCTCGCCGTGACAAGTTAATCAAAAGCAGGAAGCTTGTTCCGCATTTCGAGTAGCAGTTTCGAAGACAAAGTAAAACTTCCCTTGCTGGTTTTCAATCCTTCTATATCTAGTTTTATGGCTAGTTTTCTATCCTTCTTTATCTAGTTTTATGGCTGGTCTTATTTGGGTATAGACGGTATCCTTTTATTCTTCATCATATTGACCACATTTTTTATCCCTATTTACATTGAGTTCAAAATGCCTTGTAAGCACTCTACTTCTAACTAAAGGCGAAGAACCAGCATTGCAAGCACTCTATGTTAAAACATTGCTGTTGTTAATGCTATTCTGATCTAAGAAGTGGTCCATTATATTGAGTTGTGATATTAAGGACATTTAATGTACAAATTGTGATAAAAAGGACCAAAACCCGACTATTAATACATTTTTGCCAAAACTCCAATGTTCAGGAGAAACATCATCCATGATTTGTGCAATTTTTTTGGATGGAAGATCTAAAAGAGTATTCTTATACATATTAAACTAATGCAATAATTATATGTGAAATTAAAACAAATTATGAAAGCAAGACAGATTATCCGATGTATCGTCCTCAAAGTTTTACCCAAATGACAATAATCCGAGATAACTCAAAACATGATGAAATTTGCAACCATGACATAAAAAACATCCAACTAGAACTTAACAGTTTTCAGCCATTCTGCAAAATGAACTAGAAAAAACACTCTCAACAGACCAAACTAATCCTCTTCAGCCTTTGGTCAATATCATCTTCACATGGTGTCACTAGCCACAATATTAATGCCGCCTGCATTGCTTCAAGAGCATAGGAAAGAAAAGGAAGTTATTTGGGTCGAAATTCTAAAATACTTAACAGATTAATTATGTTTACAACAGATAATACTACATTATTAATATTAAAAAATAAAAAATTAACTAACTATAAATTTAAAATTATACTTGCAACTGCAGACAAAAAAACAAAAAAAAATATACGTACACGTATTGCAATTTATCTCGGTATTTTCTAATTCAAAATATGTTGATAAATATTTTATTGAAATACTGCCGATTACAGTATTTTAATATTTGTAATAACACTGATTCAGTGGTTGATCTCTAAAATATAATTGATCAGTATATTCAGGTCAAAATTTTAATTTATATATATGCAATATAAATAAATCCATATTCATATAAATACTTACAAGAGTAATGGGGTCAAGAACCCCCCAACCTATCAGCATATCCACGTCATATTTAAGAAATGCACACAGCCACAACAACTAAAATACATCAAAGAATTCTGAATTAGTATATTATTACCAGCAAACTAAAATAGTTAATACATGGGTACATAGCAAAAGATCGGTAATGTGACTGAAGGATAACCAAAAAGTAATGACTCAGTTCCATCTCAAAGCGTTCACTTTCGCACTTCAATTCTTGCAATGCATTTTTGCAGCTGCTTATATTCATACACAATCAAGAATCAATTGGAGGTCATTAAGAAATATTAGTCATAAATATGTAAACCCTGAAATTTAGATATTATTGAAATAAATGTAACCCATGCTGAAATTTTTAAGTGGTCGAACAGAGCATCTGAGTTCTAGCTTGGACAGTTGTAGATTAAACAATTTGCTGAACATCAAGTCATGTTATGGGATGGTGGGAACTACTATTCTAGAGATACAGGAGCTGACTATAAAATTCATACAAGAGTTACATCTCATACAGGAGGTTCATACCCAGTGCTTGTGATGTGAGTACTAATAACTATAATTTCTCTACTGGCAAGTGGTTGGTTTTACCTCAGGATATCACTTCTGTCCTCCACAAGCTGTCTCAGATGATTCACCTTAGTCAGCATATGGCCAGCTCCAATGCTACAAAAAATAGCAGTTAATCAGTTACTAAAGATAACAATGATGTATAAACCAAATATGGTTTTGACCTACGCAACTTAATTTTTCCTAGACAAAAGCAGCTTTTTTAAAATAAAACTCTTTGTTCCTAGGCAATATTACTCAAACCCTACCTGATGATGTATGACCTGAGCCGAATAACTGTTTCTTCCAGCATTCCATAATCAACAGCAGTGTTTTCCCTGTAAAATATCAAAGTATATTATCATTAATACAGAAATTCAGATGTGAACCAAAGCAAACATACAAAATTCAAGAACTCTAGAACTCTTCTCTTATAAAGGACTCACAGTTGTTCCTCTAATCCTCTGATGACCCCTTCTGCCTGATCACAAAATTTGTATACACAGTTCTCCACAAGATATTCTTCATTACACTCCTTTTCAACAGTTTCCAGATGAACAAACCTATCATTCACATATCCCTGGAACACCAGTATAATTGACTTGTAAGCACTATGATAGTTTCACCAAACATTCTTCCAGCATTCCCACAAACAAAAGTAACAACTGGAAGTGAACTCTAGAATTTCAAAAATCTTTTTATCAAGCAAAAGACAAAATGATAAGAGCTGAACATCTAATTCTCAGCAAAGGGAGCCATAGACTGGGATAAAATATACATATATTCAGTCCTTTGTCAACCTCTACAGCTAATGTTGAAAATGTTACAAAAGAAGTAAATAGAGATTATTTGATTCGACATAAACAACAATAATCGAAAAAGATAGTGGATGCTAAATTAAGTACCAGTTTTTATACGGGCAGAACCTTCAAAAAAATATTTTTTATTTAAACTGTACAAAAATTCTTAAAAGCCTGGTAATGCAATAATAAAGTTGAGTATCACAGGAATTGGCGCCAATAGAAAGTTAGGCCTTCGATATACAAAACTAGAGCAACTTCACTATCTTGGGGTCTGCCCCATCACCCATGGTAATAACCAACGAATGACAATCAAAATTGAGGTGCGGATATATCAAAGTTTGACAGTTAGCTTATAGAATTGCATTGTCCATGCTCAAGAAAGCAGACAAGTGCAGACTCTTTCATTGATTTTGGCAAAATCTTCATGTGAGTACAGTCAAATATGCTTTTCAACAGGGATGGACATTCTCCCCGCACCGCCCGGTCCCCGTCCCCGCATCGAATGGGGCGGGGATTTGGGGATTTTTTCGGGTACAGGTTAGGGAATGGGGGAGATATCATAAAAATTTCGGGCATCGGGGCGGGGACGGGTATTGGTCTCTCCCCGGGCCGATCCCCGTTTCCCGATTTTTATATTTAATAAAATTAATATATATATATATATATAATAAATAATAATAATAATATTTACAATTTGCATGTATTATTATACTTTTAAATTTCTAAATCATTTTATTAATCTAAATTTTTTAAATTATAATATCATTATATTATATTAATTTTATTTTTGTCCTTTATTTATATCATACATTAATATTAATTAAAATTATTATTTAAAATATGATATAAAATTAAACAAAATATATTATATATGATAAATTTTAAACTATTTTAATTCAAAAATGTAAGTTGAAATATAAATATATATATTTTTTTTTAAAAATCCATGATTCCCCGCGGGGATCCCCGTTCCCGTGGTAACAAATTAATCTCGGTTCGGGGATCGGGGATTGGATTAGTGTTCGGGGATCGGGGGCGGGGATAGCTCTCCCCGGCCCCGAACCGGACCGATGGTCATCCCTACTTCTCAACCAACAAAGATTAGTACAACGAATTAAGAAAGTTAAATTTTTGGCTTAATGAAATCATGATAATAAACTGCTATTATTTTAACTAAAATCTTATTAAGTAAGAACTAACTTCATATAATATATATGATGACAGTTCACTTAATAAAAAAAGAAAAAACAGAAGAATACACATTGATATTAAAAGATCTAGAGACAACCTCGGTAAACAGAAGTTGCCTAGCCCTGGCAAGATATTCTGGTAGGCGGCTATAGTCCATCTTTAGAAAGTTCCCAAAATGTAGACTAGGGGTTGGCTGTGAGGCTTGAAATCTGTTGCATAACAAACAAAGGATCCAAAAAAATATTTATAGCTGCAATGGTGTGACCCAGGAGTCACTATACCTCGACCATATTTATTTCATACGTTACTCGTAGATTTTAACTTTTGCAACATAGTCAAGATTTCTTATCTATACGTGAGATATTTCATATTGCAAGATACGGATACAATTAAAACACGCAACCGTTTAACGGAAGTTTTTATATTTTGAATTCAAATTATTTTGAATAGATACTATTAATTATGTATATATTATGTACCTCTTTAATGGTTCTAAGTGTCATATATGATGACTATTATGTACCTCTACCAGGTTGTGCCATTTATAAAGGCGTTTTGATCAGATATGGTGGTTGTTATGTGTCGACAATTTTGTGTCATTATGTGGCTTTATTTATCATAAATTGAGATTTTTAATATATATATATAGTAGCCTTTTTATTTACTTAATTTATTTTTAAATATTAAAAAATCTCTATAAATTATATTATTACATGCGTAATACTATTTTGTAACACCCAGTCCCACATTCCTCGAGACTTTAGTTCAGTATATAAGTTAAAGTACTACTAACAAATGCACCAACAAATCACGACTTGTTCTTTTAAAATGTATTTTATTATTTGGGTGTTCTCTTTTCAGATATTAAGATTTTATTGAAATTTTCACGGACATCTTTGCATGTTAGATAATAAAATTTTTGAATAAAAAAATCCTTTCTCCGGATTTTGTATTTCAACTCTAGTATTGTATTTCGACTATTCATTTTATGAGAGTATCTTTTGTCAAAAAAAAATGCAACTGTTTTGTGAAAGTGGCGTATTTATTGGAATTCCATTATTTTCAACTTGCTTCTTAAATATATTCCAACAAATACCTACATAGACCAATTCGTATCCTGAAGTAGTTTCATATGAATTTTACTTCAACACCTGCCAACTCCTTGAGCGCCAATAAAAGATAGTAATAAACATATATAGAAATTTAATAATGGATATATATACTTCCCGTGCTGCTTAAATTCAGATGGTGTGTACTATTTATTCTTTCTTTTTTCCTTGAGCAGTAAAAGAACCAAGTTGTTCATGAAAAAGCTTGAGTAGGCTCGTCTTAATGGGCTTGAGGCTCGTTAAATTTCGAGCTTAAGCCAAGCATTACACTTGTTCGGCTTGAGCTCCACAAATTTATACATTTATGTTCATAATTATAAAACTACCTTGAGAATATATATATATATATATATATATAGGCTAGTGATCTCCACTCCTTATTTTACTATACCCACCCCTAGTTTATTATTTCCACTCCTATATGACATCATCCACCCCTGTACCCATCTCTCCTTATTTTACTATACCCACCCCTAGTTTATTATTTCCACTCCTATATGACATCATCCACCCCCTATTTTATTTTACTGTACCCATCTCCCGCCATTGATTCTGGCCACTATTTTTTATCTTCATCGATTTTTACTATTATTTTTTGGTTAAATTCAATTTTCACTGACTATCACCTACAGTTTAATCATCATCACTCATAAAAATTATCAGATCTGAAATTTAAATATGATATATGTAATATATAAATATCTGTTACACAATCACTAATTTATATCAGATAAATCACAAAGTTGTTTAATAAAAATCACTAATTTGTATTATAAAAATTATCAGATCTGAAATTTAAATATGATATATGTGATATATAAACATCTATTACCAGATCGACATGCAATTACTAATTTATATAAGATAAATCATAAATTTGTACTATAAAAATCACCAATTTGTATTATAAAAATCACCAAATTCACCAATTTTGTTTTCTACGAATTTAATAAATCTGTTTGTTCCACATGCATAACATGCATAACAGTGGTGACCGATGATTGAGATTATTATTGGAAATGAGTGAATGATTAAAAGTGATAATGAATGATGGTGATATTGATAGTAATATGATATATAGAGTAATACATACACTTTAACAGGTGAGAAGAGAGGTGGATGGGATGGAGGAGATAATTTCCGGTGATTTGGAGTCGGGAGAATGAAGGTTGAGGTCAATATATATATATATATATATACTATGATAATTGTGTGTTGAGTTCAATAATGCAAGCAATCTAAGTTACTCTAATTTTGTTTTCTTATTATTGTGATTTCATCGGTCATTTTGCTTCCAATATTTTATTTATACAAATTATATTTTGTCTGTTGACATAGAACTTCAGCCTAATATTAAAATCCCTTCTTTTTCTCTATTCTCTTCAATTTACCTTTTATACTAAGCTTCTCTGAGAGTGGCATAAATCACCCATAACCATAGCACGTCTCAAGAACTAATTGGGTTGTACCATATATGCTCTCCTCAATTCTAAATATTTAAAAGATGAGCAGCTTTGCTTAAAATCCGTCTATACTGTAGCCTCAGTTCCGTTTCTTATAAGAATTATTAACAAGTGGAATGAATGTTTCTCCCGTCAGCTATTTCAAGAGGTAATCGCCATGGCCATACCGCTGGAACCTCAATGTCAATGATAGATCTACGGCTGCATTGAAGGGACATCTATGAGAACCCTCCTCCAGGTTATTCTAGAGCTAACCCTAGTCAAGTGTGGAAATTAAGGAGATCTGTTTATGGCTCACACAAGCATCTGGACAGTGGAATATTGACTTAAAAAAAATATCTCATTAGCCTTGTTTAATCCACATTCCACACAAGATTATCCTTTGTTCACTAAGAAGTCTGGTGATTCTTATACAACAGTAGTTTCTTATGTAGACAACTTGCTAATCACTGATAATAACAGGACTGAAATCAATTTAGTCAAAGCCTCCTTGCAGAAAGCTTTCAGTACTAAGGACATTGGTTGTTCAAAATATCCAGTTGAATAAAAGTAATGAAAAATCTCGAGGGTATCCTTCTCAATCAAAATGAGCATATTCTTGATTTACTAAAAGATACTAATATGACTGATTGTAATCCTGTTCCTCTTCCTCTTTCAAAAGGTCTTAAACAAAGCACTACAGATCAGCCAATATCACCTGATCTTGAAACTTACACAAGAATTATTAGGAAACTACTTTATCACGCATTAACAAGAGCATACATCACATACCGTGCAACAACTTTCTCAATTTCTTAGTTATCCTCTTGAGTCACACTGCAGTAATGCTTTACATTTGTAGAGCTAATACTCCATAATTCCTACACGGATACTGCAACACCCACTGGGACATCTGTCCCTTTTCAGCCAAATTGTTCTACTCTATACCTTGGCTCTCTTTTATTTCTTGGTGAACAAAAAAACAATTTCAAAGACTACTACAGAGGGATAATATAGAAGCCTCGGTTATACTACAAGTGCAATCATTCGATCTACAAGGACTATAACAAGGTTTGCACATATCTGTCTCAGCTCATATAAACCTCTGTCCTAATAGTTTGGCAGCAATGTACATTCCTTAGGATCCTAATTTTGAAGAACGTGCTAAGAGCAAGTCCAACAGTGCCCTAGTTCGTTCCCTATAACTATTATAAAATAACGAGTCCTAGTGATTTAATTAGGTAATTTATTTTGTATCTCAACTCCAACAATTTTGCCTATATTCATTACCTATTATAATAATAATAATAATAATAATAATAATAATAATAATAAATTTGAATCTAATTACTTTTGAAAAGGAGGGGAGCGGCAAAAAAAAAGATGTGGGAAGGAAAGTAGGGAAATGAATTTTTTATTCATAAAAATGGAATAGGGGATGACTAGTGGATCCCTAAAAATAGGGAATAACTTGTAAATTTTAGAATGTACTAGTGATTTAGGAAAACACCATTTTATGTCACATTCCCGGTATTTGAACTTAGAAGCTCATTTAGAGAAGTTGTTGTACTTGCTGTAAGAACCTCAAAATTAACTGCCACTTTAGGGATTATGTGACCTCGGGATTTGCATAACAGGGCATACGTGCAGACTTGTTGGATTGCTTACGAAACTACTCACTGCTAATCTTACTAAATCTATCAGTCTTAATCTTGGACTCGTGTTTGAATCCTCTGAGTTAAGCTTGAAAGGGGGCATAAATATATATATAGATACATACATACATATATTCACTTCGAAATATAAAATTTTAGTTAGGGATTAGTTGCATACTTGCATGCAGCCATAGGTTAGTGATGACAGTAGCCATTTATTTCCAAGAATTTTTTTTAAAAAAAATTCACTTTTCTAAACAAACAAACACGAATAATACAACTACTAAGAAGATAGTTTTCCCTAACATTTATCTAGAATATTGAAGTATTAGAGTAATACCTGAGAAGCAGCTTGAGCATTTCTAGAAAAGAGATGCCACCGACAATGGAATTTTAGTAGCGGCTTGCAAGTCCAGACTCACTGAGTCCACTCGCTCCGGCTTCTCCATCCGCGTGAGCTTTTAGTAATCAGTGTCCAAGTTGGGGTTTCTTCGAGTCATCTTCAACTTACGGATTATTTAAAGCAGAAGTGTACCCAAAAAACTGGAAGTATTAGGCTATATTTGATATTATTTTTTATTTTTGCGTTTAAGAAACCAAATGATAAAAAAAACTAGTATTTTCTATCATTGCGAGTTTTGAATTCAGTTCCGACTCCAAAAACATTTTTTTACGGTAGATACTCATTTATAAAATTTTAAACTTTTTTTTAATGAGAATTAATTCATTAATAAAAAATCATACATCATCTATGAAAATAATCGAGTCGAACAAACATTAAACAGAAACAATTGATGATTAATCCATTAATTATACTTTGAGATAATATAATCAAGCAATTTGTTGAACTTGATACATGTACAAGTACCCATTTCACCGGTTTCACCACATTCTGTTTGAGCTATCGACCATAAATGTAAATCCATACAAACCTTAATCGCCGAATCAAAACCTTGAAAATACTACAGATCTAACATCTCGGACATTAAATCACACCAAAACAAACAGCAAGCTCTCACCGGGAGACTATAAACAAAACCCAAATAAATTGAGAACACAAATCTTGCCAAGAAGGAAGATTTTTTTAGGAGAAAACAAAGTTTAGATCAGAAAATCGAACCCATAAATAAGAGATAACCGGACTTCGAAAAATCCACTTAAAACAGAGAAAAAGAAACCACAAGGCTTATAAGAAGAAAAGATAAACCAAAGTATTAAACAAGAAAAATGAAAGGAAACTAAGAGATTGGACTTTTCACCGGAAAAAACCGATGGAAGTCCCGCTGACTATACTGAGAAAAGAAGAAGAGGGAGGCGTCGACTTTAAGAGAGAGAGATGAATAACACCCTTTTAAAATTCTAACAATATTAGCAACTTATTTAAAGAAAATCCATTGATCATTTTTTTTTCCTTTTTTCAAAATAGAAACGGGTTCTAATTTGTAAAAAGTCATTAGCACGTCACATTGTTCTCCGGTACTAACTTGCTGATAGTAACATATTGATCAGTAATGTTATCACATCATCGAATTCTATTGTCACTACTATGGTCTATGGCTGTTCTACCTTACATTTAATATAGCTCATAGTCGCGGCCCGCGGGTATTAGATGCTGAAAATCTGTACATAAGCTAGTTTTAGTTTATTTCAACCAAAAAACTACAGTAATAATTAACCAACTTCTCCAATACAGTATTTTCAGTTCAATAACCAAAACATAGGAAAACATTCAGTACTCAGTACGTCCACTTATTCACATGTGCATGCATCTGTGACGTGCACAACCAACTCATGAAATTTCTGCCTATGCAGCATACATTTTCTACTTATTACATGCACATTACAGACTTAAAATATCAAATTATTACATATCAGGCCATAAATTATCATCATCACAAACTGAAATTCAAAATATACAGGTTCAGCGATAATTGCGATAGTTAGGATTGTACATGCAGCTCTCCGCAAACTTCACCAAATTTTCAGGTCGAGGGAGTCGTGTTGCTACACCTGACAAATATTTATTCATCTACTTTTAGATAAGCCATCATAATACCGAATGCAAATAAAACCAAAATATGACGATTTGTTCACACATGTGAGAGAACACCACCAAGTACTAAAGGCCAAACAATTTTTCCATCGTCACATCCAAGAATATTGTGTTATTTTTGTAGTTATGAGCACATACACGAGTGAAAGTACACCTGTATTGCAAATACTCATATTATACAACTGACTAGCACCTGGTACCATTTTCTTAAAACTCCATGCTTCAGAACTCAAGGCACACATTGAGCATCCACATTGTCCCTAATCTACATGATTGCCTGGATATTTTGGACAATTTTTGCCCCGCAATTTGCATTTTTTAGATAGTCCTTCTCAATATTTGATATTCTGGACATCTGTCGCATTATTTTTATTTTTTGGTATCTGTTCCGAATTGTAATATTTTGGACAATTTCAGAAAATTGTGGTAGTTGGGATATTTAACCCACTTCCAACAGCCAATTAGTTTTAACCTTAAGAAAGACACTAACCAGTTTCATAGGCCTTGGTTGCAACATTGGCTGCAATTTGTGCAGATATCTTCCGTATATTAGGAATTGGTGGGTAAATCATTCCCTTCTGACAGTTCTCCTGGGTTACTTCACCAGCCAATGCTTCAGCTATTTCAAGCCGAAGAACAGATCAGAAACTTTTATATATATATATATATATATATATATATATATATATATATATATATATTTACTATTTTATTTTTAATAAAAATTTATAAGCACAGTCAGCAGACAGTATTGTGTACTTACAAGCTGCAAGAAGCATTTCCTTGTGCACACGAATTGCACCAGACATAACCAACCCAAGACCAAATCCAGGGAAAATATAAGCATTGTTCGCCTGAGAATGAAAAGTAATCCGAATTTCTCAATGTTTCATCTCCAAGTGCTACATTATTATTTATATTATGATATGACGTGAGAGATAAACTTTGCGGGACCTGTCCAGGAAAGAAAACTTTGCCATTGTACTCTACTGGGTTAAATGGGCTTCCACTAGCAAAGATTGCTCGACCCTGAGACGTAAAAAATAACGAGTTCTATAGAGATCTTCTTTGAAGTCTTTTCACCAGATAGTTAATAATGATGAGAATATGAGATTGACAGATAAAATGAGAAATGAAAATATTTCCCTCACCTCTGTCCAGTAATAAGCTTCTTCAGCAGTGCACTCAGATTGAGTGGTTGGATTGGAGAGTGCCATTATTATAGGTTTCTGCATGTTATTGGTTCGTAAAGTAGAAATATCAGATTCAAAATAGTCACATGCCAACATGTGGACTTACTTATATATAGAGAGAGGGGTAGTATGGAAGAAGGAAACCTTATTTAAGGAGGCCATAGTTTCAATAACCTCCTTTGTAAACGTCTTTCCCTGCCCAGATGTCCCGATTAAGGCCGTGGGCTTGATAGCCTGAAGTGTTTTGAAAGCTCAAGAATCAAACAGAATCACTTACATATGCTCTAAATTTAGACCATAAAGCATAAGGCCAGCAAATGAGACCTTGACAATATCTATGAGTTTTGTAACAGGTTCGTGGTCATGAGCCCAAGGCTTTTTGAAGGGCTGAAGTGATTCCATACGAGAACTAACTATCAACCCCTGTAAGCAAAGTCACCAGATTATATTAACTAGTAGAAAATGTGAAAATAATCTAAACTGGCAACATGAAATGTTCTCTTGTTTTAATCATTTCCAACCTTTGAGTCTACAAACCAGATCTTCTTACGCAACTCATCCAACGGCAGTTTTGCCTATATGAAGAAATTAAGAGTGAATGGCGCAAATGCATCAGATACATTTATTTAAACTAGGAAGCGTATACTCAATGTTATTCTCCTAAATCGAATAACCAACAGTCAATAGCATTAAGTAGAGACCTGGCGCCCCATCTCAAGCGCTAGTAGTTCAGCTATACCTGTACCTGCCTGAAAAAAATAAGAGAAGTAAAGTACGAGACATGTGGAATCACTGAATGAGTCATGTCATATTCTTTGAAAAATTCATATGAATTTACTAATAGAATAGTAATGAATTCTCACTTCCCCGGCGCCAAAGAACAAAAATGTGTGATCAGCCAATGTTCCTCCAAGTGATTTCAGTGCAGTAACTAGTCCTGATAAAACCACAACTGCTGTACCCTGCAAGGAGAACAGAAATTCAGACACCTCTAATTCCTTCATCAGACAATACAGCTGATAGCCACCAGAAAGCTTGCCTGAATATCATCATTGAAGACCAGATGGGTAGGGCCATATTTTTCCAATAGCTTAAAAGCATTATGGTTCGCAAAATCTTCAAACTGCATATTTAGATCAGAAGATCCATTTTTTCCAGCAAAAAATATTTCTTGACAAAATGAGGAGTATTGATAAAGATTGGTCTAACCTGTATAAAAACCTTCTCACCATAGTTCTGCTTTATGGCAGTCATGAATTCATGCAAAAAATCACTATACTCCTGGAGAATGTGTCCAACTTTTTTCAACATTTAAGGAAGTAGATGTTTCATTTCTATAAGATCAGTGGCGATGTACCACTTATATAACTATTCAGATGTACCTTCCCAATTTCCCTCCTTTGCCTGATCCCAATGTAGAATTCATCGTTCAGCAACTTCTCATTATTTGTACCAACATCAATAGTTATAGGCAAACACTGCATAATAAAGTGGAAAGAAATCATGAAGAACGTTGTTTTTAAAGATAGTGAGGGATATAGACAGGAGAGATCAACTCAAGTATTGCAAAATTCTCACTTGGTATAACACAACCAGCAAAAAAAAATATTAAAAAACTTTATCAAAGTAAAGTATAGTTATCAAAAGAACGAGTGTGCTGTACAAATAGTCTAACTTATCATATAATAACAAACAGGCTCACCGCTGAAGGTCTAACTCCCCCTAGTGCTGTGTACAGAGCAAGTTTACCCACAGGTATGCCCATTCCCTGCCACAAAATTCTACAACAATTAAGCTATAATAACCACAAGTAGACAATAACAAACAATTGCGAGAAAAAAATATAAAATTAATAACCAACAAAATTCACCTGGCAACCAAGGTCCCCAAGTCCCAAAATTCTCTCACCATCAGTCACAACAATAACTTGAATAATCTTCTCTGGCCAGTTCTTCAATACCTCAAGAATCTTTCCCCTGCCAAAATCAGCTATCCAAATTCAATCCTCATTCTGAAAGTGACTTTTTTACATTTTAAAGCTCAAACTGAATTACCATACTTCTCATTCAAGCTGATATAAAGTCCGCGCGGACGCCTAAATATGGTACCATATTTTTGGCAAGCTTCACCAACAGTTGGAGTGTAAACAATAGGCAGAAGTTCCTCCATGTTATCAACCAGAAGCTTAAAGAACAGCTTCTCATCTCTTTCCTATAAAAACCAAAGGTTATTATATGAATATCGAATTTTAAAGTCTTAACCCCATGCTTATTTTTAAAATCTAAGCTTCATTATAGGAATATCTTATATACACTTTGTGTTCAAGCTAGAGTAGTACCAGTAATTCCATCATACTAATGTACTTGTGTAATGGAGCATCGAAACTCCTAAGATTCTGCATTAATCTCTTCTCCTGAGAAACACAATCTCAAAAAAGCTCATACCCAAAACCAAACACCATGACAGGAATTACAAATTTTCATGTTCAAAAACTTATGCGAGAAATTATATATATTTGAACCTGAAGTTGCTGGTTTATTACTGCTGGAGGAAGAAGGCCACGCAAGTAATGAGCATCTCTCTCTTTCTCAGTAAAAGCCAAGCCCTTGTTGTGCCGTGGATCTCTCAGTAAATTATACCCACTGCATAAAATATTATTTGCAACATGAAATCACAAAATGCATTCCACATCTCCACCAACAATACAAATACAATCGCTAAGTTACCGGTCTTCTAAAACCTCAATGTGTTAGGAAGCTGACTTACAGGATCTTATATTATTCTAACATTCCCCTCACTCAAAAGCGAGAGGCGAGAGGGTGGATTATGGGCGCCCATCTTTGGGGCAATAACAAGTCTTTCGTGTTCATAATAAATAGCTCTAAACCCGTGCAAGGCACGGGATCGTTCTATACTACAATTTTTAAGGAAAAAATTGTCATTAAAAATATTTATTTTTTATATTTCACACTAATTTATGCTTGTTAAAGTTATAGTATATATAAAATATTTTAAAAGAGTATTATATTTACTCTAACATCAAATATACTTGTTAACATAACTTTACTCATTTATATGTATGTTTGCTAATTAAATTGTGGTCATTTAGGAGTTAATATATAATTTCGATACACTATTTAAATAAAGGAGGGATAATATAATACTTCATCCGTTACATTTTACATGTCATTTTGAAAAAGTCGTGTATCTTAAGAAAAAAACAGGTAAATACTTTGTTTGTTTGACTACCCTAATAATTACATTAAATGTAGTATATTTTTTTGTCAAAAGAAAATAATTCCATAAATAAAGTGTATCAAAATATAATTTTGATTGAAAAAATCTTTTATTCAATAAAGTTTATCATCTATCTAACTGAAAGACATATATAAGACGTTCTTGAACCCTTAAAAATAAAAACTTACAGTTTAAGTGAAAACTAACATAAATATCAAACTATAGTTACAAGTAGAATAGTCGAAATGTCTACAATTTACTTAATACGTTTAATTGTGTCTAACACCCACTTTAGTTTAAAGAAATTAAATATCGTTTTATTGTAAATATTTTGTATTAACGACTCCTTGTTGTGCTCGTATACATTTATCGTGTTCTAACTTAGTAAAAAATACATATATTTTTATTTTTATGAATCGATTATTAACAGATTATAAAAGTTATAATACAATAAAATATATATGATTTACACATAATTATAAATAATTAAATATGTAATAATTTATAGATATTAATGATAGAAATAAAATAATAAATATTACTCCCTCTGTCCCTAAATAATTGTTCATTTTGACTTTTTTCTGGTCAAATTGACCACTTTTTGGTTGAAAATTATTCTTTTATTATTTTAAAAAACTAAAAAATACATTTTAAAGTAGATTATATATACCTTTTAACAATATAAAATTTTAATTTTTTTCAATTATATATTATATTTAAATTACAATGAAAGATGAGTAAATTTTACTACAATGAAAATAAAGTGGACAACTAAAAGGGGACGAAGAGAGTAATAAAGATATTAATAAAGGAAGACAGTATTTAATAGATAAGTATATTTATGATTAAATTTACTCATGTTGTCATATTAGATATATACTCCCTCCGTTCCATAATTCTTGTCTCATTTTGACTTTTTAAAGTCAATTTTTTTTAACTTTGACTAACAATTTAAAAATATTTATTTATAATTTTAAGACTTTAAAAATTGATTCATGAAATTAAATAGTTAAATTTTATTATAATATTTTAAATATATATATATATATATATTATAATATGTTTAATTTATTGGTCAAAATTGATTAATTTGACTTTGAAAAGTCAAAATGAGACAAGAAATATGGCACAGAGGGAGTAATAGATTATGAGAATATTGGGGTGGCAGGAGTCGAACCTGAGACCCACTAGGCTCCTGCACAGTGGAATTCTGATACTATTAAATTATCATTTCTCCTGAAATCTAATGCATTAGGATAATGATTTACCAGAATCTTATATTATTCTAATTAATTGGCTTACAATTTGCAATATATACAGAATGGTAATATAGAAGTACCTGGCAACAGAGAGGGTCCAGGGGGTGATAAGCTGATCCTCAGTGGCACAATCCTCACCATAGACATCTTGTACACCACCACCAACAGTGGGTTTAGCACCATAAACACTAGTAACATCCATACTTATAAACCAACAACACAAGACTCTTCTTCTTCTGCTTCTTATTATTTGCTCACTCAATTTTACCACCACACTAATCTTTTTCACTCCTTACTGCATATAAATTGTACATACATATATTGTATATAGATAAATATAAGAGGGGAAACGGTGGGCTTCACTTGCTACTACTCATGCAATGAGGTGGCAGCATGCAGTTTAGTTTTAGATTTGGTAGCGACACGTGTTAACTGCCCGCTTATTTTCAACACAAGCTGACCCCTCTATTTTATTCTCACACTAACTACTCCCTCCCTATCCTCCCCGTCTATTTTGACTTTTTATAATTAAATTGACTAGTTTTTACTAAAAATTAAAAATTATTTTTTTATAATTTTATTAAACTAAAATATACATTTTAAAGTAGATTATATATATTTTTTAATAATATAAAATTTTAATTTTTTTAATTATATATTATTTTTAAATTATAATAAAAAATTAATTAATTTGACTGCACAAAAAATAAAGTGGACAACTAATTGGAAACGGATGAAGTATTTTTTAATGAATTGTCAATTTTATATAGATACATATGGGCATAATTATTAGTGAAAAGAGAATCAATGAAAATTTGACAACTCTATCAAAATTTAGTTGTTAGTGTATGCGCACTAGAAAAACTCATAATATAAGTTGTACTTAAATAAGAATTAATATAAGTATTTTATACATCAAATATTGGATTAATTACCAGATTAAGACCAAAAATCATTAACTGATTACAAATTTTATATCTTTAAGATTATTATTATATGTAAAATCCAAAATAAATGTACTAATTTTTGAATTGTATTACTCATAATGTAAGTGTCTGACAAGAAATATAGCTTCATAAGTTCATGGACGAAAGTTCACGTTTAAAAGTTTTATGTTAGGCATTATTTTAATATTATAATACTATTTAAATTAGAAACGTATCTGGTAAACAGAAAACAAAAGGGCCAGAAGGCAGTCCAAAATTCAGTGACGTGGATCGTGGACTAGCTGTCTACCTTAATACAACGTTGCTATATCTGGGCCCGTATAATCAGCCCGTATATATACAGATGCTTATCTGAATTACAGGCTGGGCCTATTTATTAATTGTTAGAGTTGTAGAGTTCTAAATGATGGTTCAAGAGGAATATTTCAAATTCTATTTCCATGTCGTACAAAAAAATTGTCTCGTATATTTTACATTTCCCTCCCTGAATTTATATCCCAGCCTATTTAATAAATATATTTTTTAAACAAATTAATACATTCACAAAAACTTTAATCTATTATAGTATATATATTTTTTATTTAAAATTTATATTATAAAAAGTATTTATCAAAATACAATATTGGTTTATCAAACACAACCGCAGCAAACACAATTACACCAATGGTACGATTCAAGATTCAATTTTAATATTTTCACGCTTCCAAAGTTTTGAGAGTCGACTCCCGTATCTATCTATTTAGGGTTCTAGCCGTGATTCTCCACTTTCTAGAATTTCATTTCCCTTCTCTGATCAAGTATTTTTCGCTCTCTCGTCTTTATTCCATTTACCAGTTTTTTTTAATAAAATCGAGATCTAATTCTTTTTGGATGAGATCTTATTGGGCACCTTGTTATCAAGATTGTTAGTCGTGTAGTTTTTCTGAGAAGGATTTATATATTATTCTGGGAGATCTGTAAGACTCGCATCGAATCTGGGACGATGGTGGATATCGCAAGAGCTCACCTTTCGCAACAAAAAATTGTTCATATTTTGAGGATATCTGTTCCTTCAATATCAGTTGATGTAACTGATAATTCTGAATATTAGGTTACAGATGATACTTATGTGAATGTCAATTATGATGCTACTAGTTTCACAGCTATTGTATGTTAGATTGCTCGAAATATCATTGTAATACTTTTAAGATTAAAGAATTGGGATATTCTACATGTTAAGAGATCTAAAATCAAAACGGCTATTTGTATAGCACGTTTTTTGTTTTACAGTCAGGTTGTAGTTGACAGTTCGGTGTTTGTACCGGCTGTATTCGAGTGTTTTAAGGAATGCATTAAATTTTGTTTGTCAAAAAAAATTCAATTTTAATAATTTCGTTTCAATTATGATCGATGTGTTTAACATTATATTTTTATACACAAGTTATTAAAAGAATGGTAGACGATTAAATTTAAAAATGATGCAAAAGAGTATTTAGATGTATTGCATAATCCGAGTTGCATTGAAATTGGGGAGGAAAGGAAATAGATTCTCTTATAAGTTATATATATGTATATGGATTAAATATAATTATAACCCTTTATTTTCAACAATATATAATTAAAACATTCTTTTAATATATTTAGTAAATTTAACCCTACCTTTTTTAACTATATACAATTGAAACCTTTTTTAAAAATAATTAGTAAATTTAACCCTATGTTTTTAATTATTTACAATAAAAACCTTTTTTAAAAACATTTAGTAAAATTTAACTTTGACTTTTTAGTTTTGAAATAAAATAAACATTACCCAAATATGGTTCAATTTATGGCAATTATAGAAGAGTATTTTTGAAAATAAATTAAATTTGTTGATGAACATTCATGAATATATTGAGCGTGAAGTGTGATGACAAGAGGGAATAATATAAACACATATTAAAATTTTATTGAACATATATAATATATTATACATATAGACATATTAATATAGAAAGTAAAAGAACATCTAAATATCTATTTTATAATGAAACCCCTAATAATTGCATATATCTATTATGCTTAGATAATATCTATACAAAAAATTGACAATAGTGCATTTGACGAATATTTATTCAAAATTTGGTCGTAAGGTTTAATTTATTCTGAAATTAAAAAGTCAAGGTTAAATTTACTAAATATTTTAAAAAAAAATTTAATTGTAAATAGTTAAAAACATAGGGTTAAATTTACTAATTATTTTAAAAAAATGTTTCAATTGTTTGTAGTTCAAAAACGTAGAGTTAAATTTACTAAATATATTAAAAGATGGCTTTAATTGTATATTGTTGAAAACGCATGGTTATAATTATGAGTAATGCTAAGGAACCAAACAAATTTTCCAAAAATATTTTCCAAAATAATGTGGCATGATTCATATGATAAGATGTGTAGTTTTAATTATATTTAAGCCTGCTTATATCTAACAAACACTGTTACAACATAGTGACTGTTGCTAGGCTGCAACAAGAATAGGTTTAGAGAACTGCAAATTTATGCTACTTTTGTTTTAGTACACTTATTCCGATAATTGTTATTTAACGAATTAACTAAATACACATAATGTATTTAATTTGATTCAGTAATTTCTAAATTTTCTTCCTGACTGTTGCTGTAATGCTTGGATATGGTTGGATCATTATCAAACATTCAAACTACTTGTAAGATTAATTCAACTACTTCGATGAGCATTCTCCTTGGTATGTTCAGTGGGCTAGCTTGTACATTTATGAAGAACAGCTACTTCCAACAAGCTTGGGAATTAAGCCAAGTGTTAAAATAATTTAACCATTGAATGTGAATATGAATATTGTTTGTATTAATTAATCCAAACAAAAAATAATGAAACTTCGAAGGCGGACCTAAGGATTCCAAATTAAGTTATACTATACCAACTAATTGGACGTACCAGCAACGTACACATTAAAAATGGTGGGTAAATCATAAGGACCCTCTTCAACTTCATTTTGGTGATCATTATATAAAGACTTTATAACAATACAAAATGCACAAACAAGAACTTTATTGTGATAAAATTAAGTGAAAAAAGGGCTGGCAATAATAACATCAAAGTATAGTAGAATTCATTTATGCATATTAAATATGTAACCCTACTTCAAATATATATATATATATAACATGACCCCGGAAAATTCAACATCATCGGAGCAGATAAAGGAGATTGAGAATTTATCATCCTCCGCTGGTTCATTATTTTCCCCATGCATTAATGTACGGAGACGGTGACTTTGTCCTTTTTTGTTGCTTCATCAACTCCCTTTTGAACTTGATAATAAAATCTTCAGCCGCCTTGTCAACTTGAGTATTATTTTCCTCCATATCTCTTATTGAAAACGGCGAATCCGTTATCCTAAGTTGCCTCACCATTGGACTCCGGCCAAACCCTGGTAAATTAATCATTGGTGATGCCTCCACACTTTCATAATTGCTCAGAATATCAAACACTCTCTGAGGGACACTGAAGTCCTCAACTTGGTGGCGATGATGGTGGTGATGATGACTATGCTTTTTCCTCGAGATATACGAGGGATAAACCGGGCTGTTACTACAGCTGAATTCGTATTCACGAGGATAAACTAATGACATGGCAACATCTGTGGAACTGCAGCTTATGGTGGAAGAGTAGTGGTGGTGGAGCATGAGATTACCTATGTTTTTGCTCGCAAGTTTGCCTCTTTTTAGCATCAAATGAAGATCCAACATCAGTTTGCTCTTCGATAAACCTTTCCTTAACTTGTAGAACACTATTCTTACAATGTTCCACATTTTTTTGGCTATCAATGTTGGACTTGGTTCGATTTCCATGTCAATATGTGTGCTTGTACGTATATAATTATATATACTTGAGGGAGAGATGATCAATAGAGAGATGGGATGATTTAGAAGTAAGATATGGGAGAGCTATATATTAAAGGGGTCACTAACATACCCTAATAATTCTCTGACGCATAATCATCCTTGAGCCCACATCGGCTTCAAAGTCCCTCTTATGGTTTTGTTTAATTTTTTATGGTCATTTATTTAAATTTTGATTATAATTTATATGTTATTTTTTATAATTTTAAAAGTCTGAAAAATATATATTTAAGTAGATTAGATATATGTTTTAATAATATAATTTTTATAATTTTCTTCAATTATATAAAATATAATTTTTAGTTAAAATTTAATTAATTTGACTATAAAAACCAAACACGGACAAATTTTTTAGGACCGCTGGTCTAGTATATATAAATTTCATATAATATATGTTCTTTTTTATTCTATATTAAGAAATATTTTTTAAAATCACCCTTATATATTTATATTTTTAATGTTAACTATATTGAAAAAGAATCAATCTTATAATTAATAATAGGTAAAAATAAAAATATAATATTCTATTTTAAAAAAGTTATATGTGCGGAATTTTTTTAAAAAAGCTAAAATTTTGAAATAAAGGGAATATTATTAGGAATTTTTGAGATTACTAGAAAGTCCTCGAAAAGAATAGGAATTACTCAAGTTTATCCATCTCAATGATTGAAGATATTTGGGAAAGTATTAAATGAGGAAACTAGCACACCACTCGTAGATTGAGGTCCATTCAGAGGACGCAGTTAGCTCTAAAGTCTGGTTGGTCCCAAGTCCCAGTACTTAAATTCTGAACTCTGAAGTGCTTCCTAGCTTTTTCCAACTGAAAGACTGAATGTTTGTTGAAATTTACTTGATTGGGAAATCATTTTTAACATTTTTTACTTTTATGAATGATGTAATAATGAGATATCCTACCATGTACATATATAATATGTGAGCGCGCAGATCTTGGGTAGCTCTTATTGTCGGAAAGAAAAAGCCGATTGCCAGCAACAAAAGGCTGGCATAATTGAAATGCATCACCTACTTCTCCCCCACCTTTTATGTATTTTTATTTTTATATAATAAAATGATTCGAACAATCATTTATTATAATATCGGATTATCGGGCATAATGGCCCTGTTTGACATATCATATAAGTGATTTATAAATCAGAATTTACATACAATTTTTAATTTATAAGATAAACGAAACAGACCCAATATTCCAACTCCATCTCTATTATTTTGAAGATGCAAGATCCTGGATTTTGTTTTAAAGATAGCAGGGTTTTTGCGAGCGAGGTGAAGATATTTGTGGATATTTTTGTTAATTTAGTCCTCAATAATACAAATGTTACAATCTGAGCCGGATCTCCTGAGACTCCGGAGTTGTCTAATAATTTTTCTTGTACGATCATTTTCTATTTTATGATTTTTTGTCTTTGACAATTATTTGTAATTTTATGGAGAATATATTTTTAATAAACTATTAGAATGTAGCCATGTAGGTAATGTTTTTAGATAAAATTGATGTTAACTTTTGAGAAATTCTTTTTTATTTTTTAAATAAAATTTAAAAGTAATTAAAAATCATTTGAGGGAGAATATGTGGTCTTATTAACTTGATATCCCATTACTTCTTTAAAAATCTCATCACCCTCTAAAAAAAACTTCATATTAAAGTAACTATAAATAAATTTTGTAATCTATATATGTAATATCCCATTTTTTTTAGAATAATAAAATAGATTAATAATAATAACAATGATTAAAATTGGATAAAAATTATAAATTAAAATTAGATTAAATAATGAGCTTTTAGAATATGGATCGGATTTGATTAACGAATCATAATAAATTTTGGTGTAGGATTTTAAAACACTATATATTGATTAAGATCTCCTCATTATTTTATATTATTTTTGAGCCACCGTGACTACACCGTTGTAAATCTCTTTCAATACAAATTTTTATCCTTTTTCTTCATCTTTTTTTATTAAAATCGTAGGGTTTTGATCCATACACAAATTAGCTATCTTGTTAAATTCGTAATACATCCATCGTAAGTCGAAATTCGTTCATTATGGACTTTTCAAAAAGATATTTTCGTTCTCTGTGACTTTCGTTCTTTAAGATTTTCGAGAAAATATCGTTTAGAGGGTTAAAATTGTCAAATACAGATCTGGGCAGATTCAGAATAACTGAGAAGTTCGATATTTGAGATGTCTGAGATTTTATTTTATTTTTGGTTGGGTGTCAAGCATTGAATATATGTTTTAGGATATTGTGAATTCTTGGTTTGTAAGGTTGAATTAAATTTTCGATCGATATTTCTAGTTTTTTCAAAATTATGTGTTATACGTTTATATTTGATTATAAAATTTTGAATTAAGTGATTATATTTTGAAGTAACGTGTAATATCCTATATGTGTTGTATGTCAACAGTAATTTTAGAAATATGATTTATGTCATGGTTCGTGAAAATTTAAGATCAAGGTCACTGGATTGTAGTGACAGTTTTCTGAAATTTAGAACCATTGTCACCGTATTGTAGTGATCGTGGTATAAATTACGGGTAAAAAGTTATTATTTTATGTGCTATCATCTTATCATGTCGAATAAAAATCTGAAAGTGTATCGAAAAGTTATGCATATAATTATCGTATCAAAAATTACTTAGCTCTATATATCGATCAGTTATTTGTTGGGTTGTGTAACTAATTATTTACAATTTTAAAGTTTGATATAAAATGAAGTTGATCAGTATTGAATTTCAAGAATCTTAGATTTGGAATATATTGGTTATTGATTTGTCTGCGCCTTTATAATAGTTATCTTTGTATTAGAGTTTTGTAACAATAAATTATATTATATTTTAATTTTGTTCGAATTAATAATCCAAAGAACAGGCTGTAACAAATATTTTACCAATCACTTTTTGCGTAACATTTTACCCAAGCTCAAACCACGTTTTTTTTGACAGAATATCAAGCTCAAACCACGTTGATAGGGTAATAGACTAATAATAATACTAATTAATCAATTTTAAGTGAAAGTCCATCATACCACACTTTGAGTAAAATATAACTAAAATATCAATTTTTATAAAATGTGAATACCAAAAAAATGTACACATGTATAAAAATAATTTTCTTATTATAATATATAATCAAATTACAAATCTGTTATAAATTATATTGGCAAAAACCTGTTAGTAATAATTTAATTCAAATTCGAGTCAAAACAAATAAATTGAATATAAACACGCACTTAAATAAATTCGATCTCTTATATGTGTTTTTGATATTTTAGGGGATGTGAGTATGAGCCATGGGTATGGAGAATCAAATTAAAATTATTACTTTTATCTTTATTTATAAAATTACATGTTAATTTTTGAAATAAAAAATTTATAATGATATTGTTTAATGTTTGAGAAATAATAATGATTTATTTTTCATAATAATTGCTTATATTTTTACTCATTAAAAAATATATTAAATTAATAAATTCATTCCATCATTTAACCAAACACATGATATGAGGAATGATATTCATACCCATAACACCTTAACCCGATTTCCGATTCCAACTTCATACCACCCCATGAACTAAACGAGCTCTTAAAGAGTTTGGGCGATGAAATTAAAACATGTTATTAGATTATGATTACAATTGTATATTTTAATTAAAATTTAATTAAAAAGGTGTGTTTGAAGTTGGGTAGGAGACAAACATGACCATACTATACCATACAGACGGATGACTAACAGACCAAATATTTGTCACTTCGACTTTAATAATATAGTATAGATTTGTATGAAGCTGGAAAAGACCAATATTAGATATAATACATAATTCTTATTTGTTTTGTACTGTTTTTATTTCTATTAATAATTAATTATGACATTATAAACTAAACTAGCTTAATAGATAAAATATTTAAACACTATAAAATAAATAAATAATTAGTAACTTTCACTTTTAATACAATCAAGAGACATCCTTAGTTTCCTCATCACATACAATGACCCAATTGCTTTGATGATACAATTATATTTGTTGACTCTTAAAGCTTTTGTAAATTATTGGTGGTCACCAAGCACACAATTTGAAGCGTTATCATCTCTGTTTTTGCTCCTAGTTTCCTTCTCATCTAGAGTTTCAATTCGCTCCCGTTTGTTACAATAATTTTAAGTTTTTTCTCAAATGGCACTATCAGTTTCATTTATAGGCGACTTGGAGGCACTTTCTAATAGCATGGGTCTTACATTTCTTTCCATTTGTATGCATTTAACATGACTGCGATATGTTTAAACATGATTACATAGTTATTGTACCACAACTCAATTTTAAATCTGTGAACAATAATACAATTTTTCAACACAATTTTTTATTAGCAATTTTGGATACTTTATCAATTAGAGATGCTTTTTAAATTAAGTATAGTGGTTCGAAGATTACTTCACTCATACTTTATTATATCATTTTTCTGAATTTTTTTAATAGTATGTGAATTAATTTTCATATATCTAGATATTTAATCAATTAAATTTTAGCAATTCTCATTTTATGTTTATATGTAATATAATAAGAAACCAGTGTTCCTTTTCTCTGTGTATACTTGTAAAGTTTATATGTAATGATGAACTTGGACTATATAAAACAATGTATTATTATTAACACTTCACAAATTATTTTAATCAACTTTGTATAAAGTCATTCATTACTTGATTTAGTTATAATTGATCAAATTAAACATGGGGTTTGCTTTTAGTAAAGCTATGAAGGAATGAATACTTGAGCCTAGACAATAAGACTTGAACCAAAGGGGAACAACTTAATACTTAAACTAATAAAAGCATAGTTGTTTAAAAGAAAGCAGGAGAAATATGCTTGCTTACCCCCCCACCATATCAGTTTAGTTGGGACTTGGGTCAGGATGCTTCATAAGTAAGTGGTAGAATTTCTTATCCTACTTTTAGTAATTTTTAGGCTGAAATGATCTTGATTGCAACAAATATTGGTATAAGAACCTGCTACAGGGATCCAAAATTCCCAGTATACATGTTTCAAAAAAATAAGAAATTCCCAGTATACAATATGTGAATGTGAGATTGAACTCAAGTTGCAACATGATAACTTTTCGCCAAAAATGAAAAATGTTAGGGGTTACCAAAAATAGTTACTCTATTATCTACATGGCATGTTTTAAATTGATCGGAACACTAATTTTTTTTTAAAAAAAAAAAATGGCTCCATGCGTTCTTCAATATAAAACTAATCAAATTTTGGTCATGTGGCATTTGGGAATAAATTTGAAATTTATTTTGGGAATCCTGCATTGCTCAACAAAATATCTGTACAGAGTTTCAAAATCAAAAAGCTTGATGGCATGATATTTTCTCAGCCAGTATCGGCTAGGATGTACAGAAATATACAGATGTATCGGCTAAATATACAAGAACACATTCTCCTATGCCATAGTCACATAGGCAACTACTCTAGCATAGGAGCCTCTACCGGGAATACCATAATCAGAAAGCTTCAAATTAAAACATGCTGATGTACGAAAATACAGGAGATCAATTGACCAGACTTTAACAACTCGCATAACACAACACTTGTGTGTACGTAAATTAAGAGTATTAAGATGTAACTATGCTCAATTCTTTGCATGGAAGTCAATCATATAGTGTTTTCTGTATATTTGACTACGTCAATAAGAGTTGCATTAAAGTTTACAAGGCAATTAAATTTTTAACAATCACAAGGGAGTTGATGCATTAGTAGTACTCTACAAGTCCTTAAAGTATTTTATCAAAGGGTTTTGCACTTTTGGCTCCGATAATTCAGAAATATGGAACCTTTTAGAAAATTTTAATGTCATGCAGGTATTAGACTTAAAACTCTGTACGAAAGAGAAAAATTGGTTATACATTGCAAATTCTGAAACCATGTCGTTTTGGAATCCCAAAGTAATTGAAAAGTGACACGGGGTACCTTTAAGTTCTCTGGCATGGGGAAAATTCTGCTTCTCAGCTAGGCAGTTTCACCATTTTGTTCTGTCAGATTTTTACTATTGTAAGAATATCAGACATCGATAAGTTTAAAGCAATAATATTGGCACCGACTACTGTTAGTGCCAAGTTCTCCTGTAATATGACAGAAATGCTGCATGGAGTTGATACTGGAGAAGCCAACACTCTTTCTTGATGAAATAATATATACCATCACACCATGGTACCATCTAATATTCCTGAAATATACTGGGGTTAAATATCTGCAGATAAAGATGATCTTCACATAAAATGGGTTCTTGCTTCCTGTAGGTGTTTCCTGACTTGAGACTTTTGAATACGAGCTCAACTTTGTTCAAGGATCAAGAATTGTACCTACTTTATTTGTCACATATTCCCTCAAATTTGTAAATGCTCATCCTGTGGGCACTCAATTCATATGCACCACGATCAGTGATACCAGTAAGATTTGATTTGGTCGTCCCAACGGTCTGCAAAATAGGGTGCCATCTCATTCATCACATTTTCGGGGAAATATAACTGGTTAACAATCCCCAAGCGGGTTAGAAACATATAAACATTCTCCATAAAGTAGTGTACTTTTGCATTGTTGACGATCTCCTAAGAAACACAAACATGTATAAATGATCTGTGATCATGAGAATATATTTATACACACAACTTACTTGTCAAGCTCCACACAGATTATTTATGCTGATAATATATGTCATACTATTGCTTTTTTTAGCTTCTTTTGTTTCTCATAGTGTTTTTAAGCTACATCAGCAATTGCTAGCATTTACTCTTGGAACTGGACAAAATTTATTGCAGTTGCCAACATCTTACTACATACCACGACCCCTGTTACACGTTATTATCTTCTTACACTTCTCTTGAATTCGTTTTTGTGTCTGCTACAAACCTACTTGGTCTATAACCCCAAGTTGCAATCTTCGGTAGTAAAATCACTAAAAAAACAGTCCCACTCTTATGGAAGAACAATGAGAAGATAAATTAGATGCTATGAGCTGGGAAATAAATTTGTTATGACATGAAAGAATGATCACTTTATATTGCCTTTTTTCCTTCCGAAATTGTTTAGCATATAATTCTCACATGCCACGCACATAGATTCAAAGCTAAGAAGAACAATATAACTTCTTTTTTTAAGTATAGAATATGTCATTCAATTTTCTAGTCATAACTTAATAATTGCATATATTCGATAGTACACAGAGTACTCGTGTTCATGCGCAGAGAGGTCAAGAGATCAGATTCCATTAATACATGAAAACAGATTACGGACTAAGGCTCATAAATAATTGGGTTTTATTAATTATAAGTAAACTACTTATTTAATAAACTTGTAGCCCCACATATAAAACATATAGATAAATATATTATTTATCTCTGTACTAACAAATATATAAACTAATTAATAATATATATATAAATTCTTTATTTTCATTCCCCATCACTAATAAAGGACTAATATATCACAAAATAAGGACAATTAAGGTAGAATATGATGTAAAATATGTATATATTTAGCAACCGAAAAAAGTTGGGTCACACAAATAGTATAGTAAAGTAGGGTGTCTTATCCATAAGGAAGGACTAAAATCAATATTAATTCAAGTATATTATTACCTCGTTCATTTAAGTTTGACCAATTTGAGCCACAGCACATAGGAGCTTGCTTCCATGGTATTACCATAAGTTTACAAAAGATACATGGTTCAGTTTGAAGTGGCATATACCTGCAGGAGTTACAATGACGATACCTAACTTGTGAAACACCAGTGCATTGTTTACTTCTGCTATAAGGGAATTCTTCTGCTTGCTAGGTCAACAATGTCAGAGTTCTATTTCAAGGTTGAGAAGAAACCTGCAAACAATTGAACTGAAAATGTTGAACCTGCTAAAGATTATTAACTTTTATATGTTATATGTATACATAAGTGAGTGTAGATGTTCAGTGTGAACCTTTAAATTCTACAATAACTTCGTTGGAGCTCAAAAGTAAATCATTGCTTAACCAAACACCAAGTAATCACAATTACACAATGCCAAATATCCTATGCCAGAGTAGCTATAATTATCATCCTCACTTGCAGATATAAGTGAATTACTCGAGTATTATTTCACACAGAATACATGGTTAAAGGTAAGATGGAGGTATATAAGAAGCTAAAATACCTTCCCCAATTCTAATCTGTAATCCAAATCAGGAGTAACTATGTTACAAGACTGTTAAACCGGAGAAACACCCAAACTTCACACCTTCATCACTGCAATGGAAAGAAAAAAATCCAAACAGAATAACCTATTTCCCAAATAGAAGTACTTAGTTACTGCCCTACTAACAGCAATGGACATTTTGTGCAGCAATTTATAGGGTAGAGTTTCAAGTTGCAAGTGAAGTACTCGGGCACAACTGGTGCATGTGATGCTTTTGTCGGTGGGAGTGGGATCCTAATTAGTTTAGCTCCTGACATACATATATATCAGTTAAGTTGAAAATTATAAGTGAATGACAGTTTTTGTAGTGTCTTTTACAAAACACAACCTTCATTCAGTATAGCAGTAATTTACACCTAATCTATAATGATAATAGCCTGTTGCTATTTTCTCGCTTGATAGCGGATATTTACTCATAATGTCTAATGATAATAACCTGTATTAAATTCAGGACCTGGTCTATACATAATTATTGTATATTTAGTTGTAAAAATGTAATAGTCCAACAAGGTTACTACAGAGATATCATACCAAATAAGAAAAGTTAATGGAGGTGGGATTTTGTTAGCAAGCTGACCTGCTCATATCATTGTGCAATGTCAGAGACCTCGTCTCAAAATGATAAGGGAAAACGATTATAATTTAGGCAAAACAATAATAAGAATTAATATTAAATTATAGGAGTAAAAACGCGCAAACTGATAATCTATTTATATGAATTACTTTAACGGAGCCAAAAATGATCCACAATGAGTAATTATGATCAGATACACAATACAACAACGAAAAGAATAGGTGAGACGAGCAGACCACGGGAAAGGTCCCTTCTATTTTTCTTGGTTCGATATGTAACAAAAAAACTTCCTTATAATTAAGAAAATTATTTTAACAATAAATTACATATGCCAGGCTTCTTACCTGAGTAACGAATTAAAAAATAATTCACAAGGAGTAAGTACTGATGGCTAAAAAATACTCAAGAAATCTATCGGCAACTAAATGGAAATAATTTTTAGCACAAATGGTGCAAAAAGTGCCCAAAGTAGTAGTTGACCAGTTAAGCTAAACATAACTAAACTCAAGTAAGATCACACATATATTTCATATCTTTTTCTTTTTTTTATCATATTTTTGCTATTGAATGAACGATATTCTATTATAAAACTTTGCACCACTAACTTGCAATAAAAAAAAAAAAGCGAAAGACTCAAGTAACTGATAAAATTAAAAACTTGGCCAGAATCAAATTAACACGCGACTTAAAAATCACCTTCAATATTTTCTATGGCGTGGCCACTTGTTTGGGGATGCGTCTGGATGAGATAGGAACAGATGCAAGGCAAAATTAACTTCTGGCTGTCACTTGTCCGGTTGCACAGAGCAGAAAAAGAAAGCATGAAGACAAATGAATCGATGAGGGCAAACGTCTAAACATGCTCAATATCAACAAGTTTGATTATTAACTTCAGCAGTTCAACTTTAAAAAAATAAACGTTACTGTAGATATAACTAAATGAAACAAAAATAGGACGAAAGACAAAATGCACAAGTACAATACCTTCATACAAAGACAACTGTTTGAACAATCGCCATCCCTAACTAGAACAGTACCCAAGACACCACGGACGTACCAATGGTAACAGATTAATAATAGATACATGTACACAAGAGACAAGGGAGAACTTAGCAAAAAAAAAGGGAGACGAGAGACAGTGACCTTTATACTAATTACGAGAAAAAGAAAATCTAATTACGAGAGTAAATATAGGGGAAATCTCCATTTTAGTTTATATGTCAGTTCCTTGTCCATATTAATTTGATTAACCCTGCAGAGTAGTGACGGAGGCAGAAAAATTTTTCAGAAGGATTAAAAAAATCATATATTACGCATTTTAATTAATTTATTTATTCAATAATGATATTTATAAATTAATTTTTAATTATTAAATTTTAATTTTAACAATATAAACTGTTATTAATTAAATAATATTAATACATAAAAACTTGTTACTACATTTTTTTTACTAATTTGGCTTATAGCCTTAAAAATGAGTATCTGTCCCGGACCTCGGACGAAAGCCCTCGACCACTTGGGCTATTATTTGAGAGCTTTAGTAAGATAAATATTGTAGTTGCCCGATTATTTTAAGAGAACTATATTTTTAGATCAGCCTCTGCTGCAGAGGGAGTCAGAGACGTGCATATATGTGATGAGGGTGCAGGGCAAATAGACAAGTTTAGACATCCACTGCAATTATTCTGTAAACCTTGAGCAAATCAATGAGTTTAAATCTCTTTCCAAATTCACAACTTAAAATGACTAAAGGCCCACTCTTACCAAATGCTACATAGCACCTAAAGATAAAGCAAAGAAAAAAGATGCAATTTATTTTCATATAGAATATAATGGAAATGATAAGCTGACTAATTTTAGAGAAAAAAACCCTACTAAGATATCTTCAAGTAAGAAAATTCAGAATTACACATTGTAAATCTAGAATTGAAGAAAGGCCAGAGCATCAACTAATGTCACTGATATTTTGAAGGCATGCAGATGGACTTCACAACTTGCAAACTCACCAAATTTAGTATTAAAATAGCATAATATTAGTTGGGAAGCAATGATCATGTTATATGGCAGATGAAAGATATCTATCGCTTCTTTTCCTTCTCTTCCTTCTTTTCCTTTTCAAAGTGAATTCTATTGCGACCAGAACCACCTTCATTGTCATCTTGCATCGATGAACCAGCACTGGCATGCATAGTACCACTGCCCCCAATATTGTCCATTACCTTTTTTCCCTTCTTGATCGCATTTAAAAACTGATTTAAACCAAATGGGTCTTCTTCTGATTCCTGCTCAAATTTCACTGGTCTATCCCTCGGACCAGTTTTCTTAGATATGCCAGTGAATGACTTATCAGGTTTGAATCTATCGGTTTTCATTATCTTGTCTAGCTGCTCGTCTGCACCGCCATATGTATCAGAATCCACGTCTTTCTTTGCTCTGTAAAGAGTTTGAAGTGAATTTTGTGCAGTGAACAACCCCTTGTCATACACGGTGTATTGATCTTCAGTTGCAAAGCCCGAGTCCATGCCCTTATCCTGGTTAAACAAGCGTGTGTCATACATGACTTCTTCCCCTCGTCCTCCACCAGCAGACGCCATTCCGAGTGCAACTGTCTCACTAATATCACGGTCTTTGTCTCTAGTTATCTTACTTTTCTTTCCCATCGCTGCATCCTTTGCTTCCAATCTTCTTTCTCTCTTCCTCTCACGACCTCTCTTTCCAGTCTACCTTCTCTTTCCTCCTTCGTCTCCCTCAGTGCACCCCTCTCTTTTCCGCGTTCACTGTGTCCTCTCACGCCATCAACATCCAGCATATTCTTGTCGGAAGGCCTCGAGGCAGCAACTGGTTGAGCAGCACAAGTTCTTTCTGATCTAGCTTTCTGAGCTAATGCCTTCAACTGCAGTTCCTTTTTCTCCTCCTCTCTCAACAACATTTCCCTCTGAACCTTTGATCGCATGGCAACAGCCTCTCTTGCCTTCTGTTCTGAAATATACAAAGTTTCCGATAGCTTGGCAAAGTTGTCATTAATCTGAACCTCCTGAAGACCTCTACCATCAGCATCCAAACGCTTCTCAAGTGGGATTACGTAACCTTTTGGATTCTTCCAGTTGGAAACACAAGGCGAAATTTTCCAATCCTGCTGGTCCCTAACAGTCACAGGACGAGGTGGGGAATGCATAACAGGCACAGGAGGTGAACCATTACCCTTAGCTACCCTCTTATGCTTAAATTTTGGTGGTTCCATCGGATCCACTTGCATCTCAACCATCATAACACGCCTCTCCTTTGCCCCAGAATTAAAAGGCAACGACTGCTGCGAAGGTTTGTAAATAATATATTTCGTGCCCGAAGATGCATTAGTAGCATTATTCGGCTGTGCAGCACTCAACCTAACATTCACAATCTTCTCCAAAGCTATCTTCGTTTCCAACGTAATCTTCTCTTCAATCTCTTTCTTCTCATGAATATCAATCCCTTCCCCCACTCGCTCCTCATCTTTCAAAATCTTCGGCACAAGGTCCCAAAACTGTGAATACACAATCCTCAACGCATTCTCATTCTCGTATTGTCTAACAACAGAATCAAACGTAACCCTGCCATGCTCATCAACCGTAACAGGCAACGTCGTGGTGTGTCCAAAAACCACGTCACTCCTTGTACGCATATCGAGAGGGTACTGGACATAATGTATTTCCGGAAACGCACCCCCATCGCCATAATTCTCAGTCTTCGAAGGCCTAAAACCATCCCTCTTCAAATACAATGGAACACAACTAGCCTTAACCTTAACGATCCTATCCATTGTACGTGAAACCCTAACCCTAAAAACTAAAACAGACTTTAAATCAGTGCGTATATATGTGCAATATCTGTGGGTGCACAAAGTAAAACCTAATTATTATTAAAATATGATACAGTTTCTAACGAAAACCTAATATAATATGGAGGTTAATAGTTACCTGTACCCTGTACGCGATGACGAGCACTCATCTTATTCAAAGTGTACCAATTGAAAAGGTTTTATACTTCAGCGGTTAATTACCTGACTGGATTAATGGCCTTGGTTCCTTTTAATTTTGTCCAAAGCCCTTTTGTTTTATGAAAGAATAAACAAATTAGAAAATATAAATCCAAAATTATGTAATGTATTCTCTTTCTTTTCCTAAACAGATGTAATTTATTTTCTCAAGCTGACCTAACAAAATCACTAATCCATATATTACGTAACATCTATCCTATCCTATACTATATACTATACTATATTATTATAATTGAAAAATTAAAAGTCTTGGTCGTCGGTATGGTACTGTACAACTCTAATAATCTCAGTAGTCCTCCTTTTATATGATAATAAAATATGATAATATTATATTATATTTAAATTATATTCTATATTTTTTTACGAATCCTACTTATCCTATAATTTTTATTTAATATATAATTAAAGTTTATCTTATAATTTTTATTTAATATGTCATTAAAGTTTATGATAAACAATATGCATTTTTTTAATTTCTATCTATTTCTCTGTTTTAATCGCATAAATAAAAAGTTTGGTCAGTTGGTCATCCGTCCGGTAAATTTTCTTTTTATACATCTCTTTTTATCATTAATAAGTTTTCTTTTTATACGACTTTTTTATGCAACTATAATATTGTCATATCCGTAATTATTTAATAATAATAATAAAATATTAATTAATTAGAATTAGAAATATGATAATATTTAGAATAATAATTGGGATTAAAATAATATTTAGTTATAAGATTTTGATTAGAAATAGAATTTATTATTAGATTAATAATTAGTTTAGGAAAAAGATATTATTACTATTATTTTTAAACCTATATATATATATTATTGATGTATCTCTTAAACACACGCACATTATAATATTATTAAAACCCTAAAATCAAATACACATAGCGGAGCAAGTAACGAGAGACAAGGAAGCGAAAGTTCTGGTACGACGAGTTTGAAAAGGAGCAAGGTATCATAAAATTCTTTCATGGTATTCAAGTATTCAATTGTTATATTCGTATGTTCTAAATTATTAATTATAGATACTCGTTAATTATGTATATATATAAATAGTTAATGTTATAATGAGTTGACAGTTGGTTTAGATCATATGATATTAAAAAATTGTATATATGAATGTGTGTTGGGTATATAATAATCATGTAAATCTCTTGCGGCCTACACAAACAAGTCATGTTTTAGTGCGTTTTAATACATTCATTGTAATATCCGTATAATTTATATATTTGTAATTAGATCGGGAGCCGGATGTTTAGCTGATCGTTTACAGATTTTGTTAGTATTTGAGATTGCTATATTTAAGGTACGGATTTCGTCCTCTTTCTATTCAGTGCTACTCTTTTTAGGATTATTTATATTTGGTTCGTTCTGTTAATAAATCTGATCCTTTCGTTATTACTCAATTTAACTGTTTTGATTCTCCAAAAATTATTTTAAAATTTGTTTCGAAATATTTAAACATCTGTTTCTGCGATTTTCGAAAATTATATATGTTAAATATCTGCAAAGAATATTTGAAATATCTGTTTAGGTGATTTTAAAATTGTGAAAATTATTTTATTTGAACCCTTAGAGTGATATAGGGTATACCGATTTAACCAGCTGTAGGGGTACTACAGCCATGTCATTGCGGCACCAGTGGCATGACACTTCCGTGGCAGTGTGATTAGTCACGGCGTATCCTTCTGATAGCTCAGGTGGCGAGCTTTGCGCATTTTGATATTTGTTTGAGGATACGTGGGTGCACCCAGATTTGATTTGATTTGTGATTTGATATTTGACGGTGACGTTGTATATGCCGTACACGTTGTCCGGTTTGTTGCACGCATTAGGTACCCTATGATGTGTGTATCTGTTATCTGTTCTGTATCGGTATGAAATATCCTAACCCCTTTTTGCTTCAGCCTTGTTTTAAAAATTAATGTTTATTTATAACTGTCAAAATATATATCTTCTTCCTGTTTTATAAAACTGTATTCCAATCCGTACTGGGCATTTGGCTCATGCCGTATTCTTTCTTCTGGCAGGTACTTAGGGGAATCTTGGGCTGTGTGATGGAGAGCTACCCTTACTTCATTTATTAGGACATTGAACTTCTCAGATTATTTTAGTCATTTTCATTATTAGAGATTTTGGATTTATTCGCATTTATCATTTTGAATTATTTTGAAGATTTTAATATTAATTTGAGAGACATTGTTGGACCTATTTATTTATTACAAGGTGGATTCTAGTGCTTTGTATACAGGTTTGTGGTTTGGAAGTAACCCCTCATCTCATTTTAGGAAGGGGGTGTTACAAATATAATTATAATTTAATTTTAAAACATATATATTTTACATATAACTTTTGTACAACAATCTAATAACATATCTCACTTTACTTCTACTTGAAATTATAACTTATTAATTAAATCTCGTGAATATTAAAATAATATTATTATTTTATCTATAAATAATTTTTATTATATATTATATTATCATAGACGATATAATAAAAAAATTTAAATTATATATTTAAATCATATAAAATAATTAATATATAATTTATTAATCCCACCCGTGCTTTGCACTGATTATAAGCTAGTAAAATTATAATTTTATTAACATAAAATTTTTAAATTTACGTGAGATTTAAATTATCTGTTTTCTTTTATATTTTTTACTTATTATTTATATAAGAATGCTATTTTGTTTTGAGTGCCTAAAAAAATACTAATGTCGGTAATATTGATCCAGTATATTCCAATATCATGGGCCGGTATCTTTTGGGCTGGATGAAAATTTTATGATCATCTTTTTTTACTTTTCCTAATTCTCCAGACGGGCCCCAGACCAAGAGCTACGTGTAACAGCCAATCAGCTCATGACACAACACTGCATTTTATTTGGTTATATTTGTACTCACTAACTGACACAGGAAAAAAAATCAGAATTGTTCTGTGTTTTATTTTTTCTCATATACAATTTGTTCCCTGAATTATTTGTTGATAATTTGTAAATCTCAAATTATTTAAAATATATATCATTCGAATTTATGGCACATATTATAAAATATTTTAATTAAATAATTAAAATAACTTTTATTTATTTAATTAAAATATTTTAAAATACATATCAAATATCAAATAACTTATATTCAAAGATTAAAATGTAAAATTGATAATTATATTGCAGGGGCAAAATACTACTCCCTTACTTATAAAATTTTTCGTTTCTTTTACTATTTTGTATATATTTTAATATGTATAAAAAGATAATTTTATATATTTCTTAAATAAATATTTAGTGCTGAATTTTATTTAAAATTATTTTGTTAAATAAATTATAGTATTTTTAATGCATCCTAATTAATTCCTAAGATACCATTAAAAAATTAAAGGTAGAAAATATTTTGAAGGCCTCCCAAGTAGTCTCCCCTCGTCTTCCCTACTACTCAACACACACTCTGCAGCCTTTGGATTGGGCGTTAATGGAGGCCCCCAAAGACTCCACTCTACGTTACGCATTTGGCAACGTCTTGTGTTTCTTTATCCTCCTTCTCATCGGCGTTCTCGGTTTCTCGATCCGTCTTTTCTCTGTACGTTATTAATATTATATATTCGTTAGTTTTGAATTTTAGATCCGATCCGTTTGATTTTTTGTTTTTGAGTGGTTATTAATGTGATGATGTGTTTTTGTTTGCAGGTTATTAAATATGAGAGTGTTATTCATGAGTTTGATCCTTATTTCAATTACAGAGTCACTCAGGTCTTCTACCCCCTTCTTTTATTTTTACTATACGGGGTATGAATTAAGCTTTGGTTATCCATACTTACCAAAGTAATTATAGAGATACAATAAAATAAATACTTTGCAAAGAAAAATTTCAAGCTTCTCTATAACTTTTTAAAAAAGAATCTGCAGTAACATGCTATATATATATATATATATATATATATATATATATATATATATATTTAGAGTCTCTAAAATTGAATTTCCATTAAACTATATTATCACAACAAGTTAAAAGGGGAATGTACACACATATATTTTACTTTTGTATCGGAATTTGACCTTGCACAATGAATAATTAAAACAAACTAATACTAGTAACATATTATCATTTTTTACCAAGTCATCATTATATAACTAACATTTTTTATGAGATCAATATGAATATATGAGTAAAAATAAAGAGAGAACCGATGTTCCCGTTTCATGTCCTTGTTAATAGCATTTAGCTAAGTAAATAGTTGCCTTCAATTAACAAGTTAGAAAAGTTTATAGCTAGTAGCTACTAATAAGAACATGAAACAGTAACATCTCGAAAACTCGAAAACTGTGTTATCACTCGATTTTTATCTCATAAAAAATATTGCTTATAAAATGCGAATAATCACTTGCTAAATAATGATTCTAATTTACTAGTTTTACTTATTTTGTGTGGTCAAGCTCCCATACAAAAGTAAAGATATGTTCTCATTATATTGTATATGTACATATTTAAATTCTAAATGATTGTATCATCTTGCCGTGAAATTTTAATCTTAAAGAACTCTAAATATATATAGCATGTTGTTAAAGATTCTTTTAAGACTCTATACGGGGAACTTATCGACCCAGAATTCTCTTTCTACAAAGTGTTTATTCAATTATTGCTCTTATAATTACTTTGGTCAGCAATCACTAACGTAAGCTTACTTCACATACATGGTAATGTTCTCGTTCAATTCTCTATTCATTTCTTTATAGATAATAACACTGTGTCCCCGAGTTTTATTTTAAAGTTAAAAGGGAAGAATAGTACAAATTTTATTTCTTTCATGTGTTCCCAGAAGAAAGGAAAAAATATATGGAGCAAGAACCTGAGAGAAAATTCCATACAAATTCTTTTCTTTTCCTTTCTTTAAACTTCAATTCCTTTCTTTTCTTCATGGGAACAAAATGCAAATGTGTATGCATACATTGGTATGTGCATGTTTTTTTTGTCAAACTATTAATCTAAGAAGAAAGATATATGTTATATTTGATTTATAATTATTAATAGTTAATTTACTAAATTTCGTAGCAACGACTTCAAGAATGTTGATTTTTTAGATTGTAGTGTGGCAACAATTAAGCGAGTGCATAGCTATATTGTTAGGGTTGGTTCAAGAGTGTCTATTAAATTGAAATTGTTTTTCATGAATACTTGCTATAATATTTCTTTGCGTACGTGATTGGTCGGGTTTTAGATCATTAGATGTATATGAACACTCTTTAGATAGGCTAGAAGATCCCACGGTTAGAAGTGAAATTTGAAGATATATTTCCTCGCTTTGTGTTACCAGTTATCTATTAGTTGCCAATCACTAATCGAAAGAACAAAAAACCAGATTTCCATGATCATCAGTTTTGTCTCTACTAAGGTGCTGAGTTGATTGAGATAATATTTGAACAACCCTAATACTAGCCTTCAGGCTTCAGTTACACTTATTGCAACATTTTTTAAACTAAAGGAGAAGTTGATTTAGTTCAGAATATGAGAACTGTGAAAAAAAAGCTGAGAATTGAACGATCCTATTGTTTGATTTTTCTCTTTGAAGTGATGAATATATTTATATTTTACATGCATTTTTGTAATGCTTACAAGAATGTTTGCTGATTTCAGTTTCTTACAAAGAACGGAATATATGACTTTTGGAACTGGTTTGATGATCGGACCTGGTAACTGTTATTATCATTTTTTGAAGAAATTTCATATATTGGATTATTCTCTCTAGGTTCTGTTATCATTGAGTGATAACGTACTGGTTTTTTGTCTGAAAGGTATCCTCTTGGTCGTGTAATTGGTGGAACTGTTTACCCTGGATTAACATTAACAGCAGGAACTTTATGGCGGTGTGTGTTTTTGATCAATTTATGTTTTGCTAATATCCATGTGCTTTATATGAGTCAAAAATAGTCGGTGTCCTCTAACTGCTCTGAAGCTAATGATTTTAAGTCTATGGTTTCCAGGATATTAAATTCTTTAAATATTCCATTATCTGTGGAGACTGTTTGTGTCTTCACTGCTCCCATATTCTCTGCTTTTGCTGCCTGGGCAACCTACTTTTTGACAAAGGTTTGTTTTCTGACTAGATATGTTTGTTTCTAAACTGTACCTATGTCCATTTGGCTAGATTATTAACTTATTTAACTGGGATCCCCACTTTATGTCATGACCTTTATCCAGGAGGTCAAGGGTACAGGCGCAGGACTTGCCGCGGCAGCTTTATTGGCCATGGTAAATCTCCCACTAAAAGAAGGATGTTTTTCAATTTCATTTTTCTGTTTTCAAACAATTTTTTTTAAAACTTTTAGTTGAGGAAAATTATGTTGATGCCATGCCACATATATGCATAATGCATTCTGCTTTTTTGTCAAAAGTTTCTTAAGTGATTAAGAAAAAAGGGTAAATGATAATTGACATTGGTCTTGTACTGGTGACTATGAACAACTTTCATAGGCAAAACTTATACAGTGTTACCCCTACAATTGTAAACGGATAAAGTGGAAAGTGGGTAGCAATTCAGGATGGCATCTAGGAATTTCTCAATCAAAACTATCGTTCCTGCCTACTGCTATCCTACAATATCTAATATTTTATGTGTATATATTAATTGTACTTATATCTATTTTCCCTGGGTTTGGTTTTCCTTTGTGAATTGCTATCTACTCGTATGGAATCAGGGACGCCCTTTAAAAGATGATAGTTTTGCTATCCATTTACTTGAAGAAATATGTGTTCTAAAATGTTTTTACATTATCAAAACTCTATGGTAATAGTAATATCGAATATTATCATATATACATATTTATCTGCATAATGTTATTGTATGCAGGTTCCATCCTATATATCTCGATCCGTTGCTGGCAGCTATGACAATGAAGCTGTAGCTATATTTGCACTTATCTTTACTTTCTATCTTTATGTAAAGGTTAGATTCGTGTAAAGCTGTGTTTATTATTTTCTCTAGTAAAATTTCTGATGGCTGATGGTTTAGTCGTTCCTATATTTTCTCTGTCAAAGGTTATTTAGGTTTTGGACCTTAGGTATCATTTATATTATGACTCTGTTATGATAACTTTACCTTCATTTTTTGCAGACCTTGAATACAGGATCACTTTTCTATGCAACATTAAATGCAATAGCTTATTTCTACATGGTGAGCTTTGTCTTCTAATATTCTAGGTGCTGCTTAAATCTGCGCTCGTACTTGTGTTTTGATTCGTACCATATCTTTAGTCTTGTAACTTACATCAATTTTCACTACATACTTCCAGGTCTGTTCTTGGGGAGGATACACCTTTATTATTAACCTGATTCCAATGCATGCGCTTCTTTGCATCGTGACTGGTCGCTATTCTTCTCGGCTATACATAGCATATTGTCCACTTGTAAGTAGTGCTTCTGTGAGGATTGAACCACATCTAAGATGTATTTGTACATCAAATTTTGCTCGTAGTGTGGATTAATGGATCAGCAACCTGGCCTGGGTTTAGTAATTCTTATAACTTTCCTCCAAATTAAGAATTATTAGATTATGTGTAATTAGCTAAGGAAACTTTAGGATGATTGAACACGAGATTTAATGTGCTTGCATAAAAATTAAGGCAAGATAAAAGAGGAGATGAGAGGACAATATGAATGTGCAAATATGTACTATTTGCAAGATTATGCGCTTGTTAAGATTGAGCGACTAAGCTTTTTCTTTCTGTTTGACAATATGAATGTGTATATCTGTACGGAGAGCTAGCCCATGATCTGCAGGAGGTACCATCCAATGTCCTACTGTGTACAGATGGCTTTTATGGTTCTGTCCCCATCACTTGTTGTGGTCTTTTCTAAATTTTAATTTTTTTGTTTATGCTTGATTTTGATAACCTCTGTGTTGCATACACTTGCAGCTTTTACTTTGTGGTCTTTAATGATTCTATTTCCATCACCTGTGGTCTTTTTATGTACACGTACCCTTTTCCTTCTTTCAAAGAGTAAAATTATTGAGGACGGCCAAAACTTTCTATTAGACGCTCTTAAGTTCTGATTTATACTTAGTTCCTACTCAATTCTAGCTCATTCAACCTTATATTATTCTCTTATGTCCAGGTTGTTTTGGGAACATTGCTAGCTGCTTTAGTTCCCGTTGTTGGTTTCAATGCTGTCCTGACATCAGAGCATTTTGCATCATTTTTGGTAAGAGACATTGCTCAGTTATGTACACTAATTATCATAATTAACCATTTTACTTTTAATTACAGTGTACAATTTTTTTCTGTAGAAGTAGACCAGCTACGTATATGTGTGTGTGTGTGTGTGTGGGTCAGGTTCCACCTAGAGGCTAGAACCATATTATACTTATAACCTTGGAACTAATTTATGTTCTCCTGCATAACATAATATTGTATTTTATTATTAAATATTTTTTGGCCTAATTAATTTTTTTAAACCTTTTTACAAGAATAAGAAAGAGACCTTGTTATGCAGGAAAAAATTTAAAAAATTATGTAATCTACAAAAAAATATTGTGTTCTGTAGAAGAACACCGTTTTCTATAATTTACAGAAAGAACATTGTATCCTGTTACCTGTAGCAAAACAAAACACATTATGTACTGCAGCAGAACGAATGAATATGAGCTATTGATTAAACACACATCTAAGGCTAATATGGTTCTAAGTTGTAATTTGATGCTCACCCGATATATTTATTTAAATATGTATACATTAGTACAAAGTTCAAGAAAACCAGCCAAGTGTATTTCAAAATGATAGACTTCGTCAAGGAGAGATTTGATGTTTATAAAATATAAAATAGGGTACTATAACAGAATCTAAGATAATGTATCTGATTTGCATGTTGTCAATTAGCAGATGCATTGTGGATTTTTTTGCCTTTTTTATTACCTTCTAGGTCTCATCTAAAATCTTCGGTTAATGAATGCAACGTTAACCAACAAATTGCTATATTTGATATATTGTGTAAAATTATTTAATTTAATTTCTAAGGCTCAAGAACATTTGCTAATCATTGTACTTCTTTTGATTATAAATATACCTTCTATTCTACAATGATTTTATTTGTTTGGCTGGTCAGTGTTGTCACTTTGTGACATTAGTGTCAATTTTACAGGTTGGTTTATTATTTCTTTAATGTAACCAATAACCACGTATCTTTCTGGAAAATTTCCTATGCAGGTTTTCATTATTATCCATGTGGTGGCACTAGCATATTATATCAAAGGAATTCTCTCTCCAAAGATGTTCAAAGTTGCAGTTACTCTTGTTGTATCGGTTGGGCTGTAAGTTTCTTTTGGCTTCAAGTTGTAATATTTCGACTTTGTGGCAAATAGTAAAATATAATAAATTACAGATGATTGGAAAGTAAAGATGGGTTAATTACTAATTGTTCCGGACATTGTTTAATCGATTCACTAGTGTAATATAAAGTTATTAACTAAATTTAAATGTAGCCCTACTTTCAGTAGGGTGCAAGATGTGGATGGTTCCTTTTTTCTGCTTTTATAGACATATATGACACAATGCAATAAACCTTTTAACTCACTATATCTATCCTTGATAATTTTCCAGGGTTGTATGTTGTGCTGTAGTAGCTGTACTTGTTGCCCTGGTAGCTTCCAGTCCTACGAAAGGATGGAGTGGACGGAGTTTAAGCTTGCTTGATCCGTAAGCTTAATATTCTTAATTCATTTTAGTAAATTTTCTATAGATGATGTATGAAACTCATTTAGTATCTTTCCCCAAAACCTGAAGGTTTAAGGAGGGTTGTTCATATAACATTGTATTAGAGCTCAGGTATACCGAGTGGTTTGAAGTCCTGTTACCCCCAATATCCTCAAAGTTCTAGATCTAATTTGAGTGATCTGCTACCTGAAAGTGCCCCGTCAGAATTGAGTTAGTTGTCCATGGATTACATTTGGTTGACTCTTTTTTTTTGGTTAAAAAAATCATCTTATCATAAAATCTAGCAAGATGATATTGTAGCCAGTTGTAAAGTTTTTTCCGGTAACTTTATGGAGTGCCTGTACAGACACTGATATGATATATCATGATCTGGTCAAGGTCACATATTTTTTTAAAAATTGTTGGAGATGGGAATGCTGGACAAGATTTTCCTGACTTTTTATTGTTTACTTATGGTCACATAAGCAAAGTGCCTCATGAAAGTCTCATTGCCTATAATATAGGATTTCACACTCCTATCTGTAATCTGTGTATGAGAATTTGTTAAGTACTTGGCTGCTTATAATTTTACATGTTTTTCTTAATTTGAGCTCTTCAACAAGCATAACCCCCATTAAGTAAGAAGCCAAGATAAGGCACACAGTAGATAAATGAAGAACTTTTCCCGTCAGATGATCGGATTTGTCTGTGACCTCCCACAGGCCGGACAATGAACATAGGATATTTAATACCTAATTTGAGGACAAGCTTTTATCTTAGGATTTGGCTTTCAGTGCTCTAAAATAGTTTTTACTTGATTGTATGTAATTTTAGATATTTAATACCCGTTTTTGATTTAGTTCCAGGCTTCTTTTAGTTTTATACTTGTATATGTTGGACAACCTTTAATATTTCTGCGTTCAATTTTTCAAAACTATTTATGCTGACATTCCTCCCCTCAATTTTTAATCTTTTGAGTTGTGTAGAACTTATGCTAGCAAGTACATACCAATCATTGCCAGTGTTAGTGAACATCAGCCACCCACTTGGCCTTCTTACTTTATGGACATTAATGTTTTAGCATTCTTGGTTCCAGCTGGCATTGTTGTAAGTTCTCAATAATTGGTTAATATTAATTGAGGATGTCAATGTACTATATTCAATTAGGAAATTTTGTTATATGCTTCTCATTTTATTTCATACTGGTTTCAATACTTTCCAGGCATGCTTTTTGCCACTATCTGATGCAAGCTCCTTTGTGATCCTCTACATTGTGACATCAGTGTATTTCTCTGGCGTTATGGTAAGTACAGAATAGTGATAGCCACATGTATATTCTTTTCAGCTTGTAACTGAATTCAACTCTTTGTTTGTCACTGATAGGTGAGATTAATGCTTGTACTTGCTCCAGCGGCATGTATAATGTCTGGCATTGCTCTTTCTGAAGCTTTCAGTGTTTTTACGCGATCGATCAAATTTCAGTTGCCGGGTGTATTACAGAGTTCCCAGATTAATGTAAGTTAGGTTAAGTAATATACTTGATATTTGATTTTAATGATTCAATATGAGCAAATTGCCCAATCAGCTGGTTGAATAACATTTCTTATATGCCATGGACAAGTAAGGCAGGAGATACTGGTTCTGAACCATCTGGTGATGTTATACAAAATGTTGCAAAAACTGATAAAAATGATGAGCCAGTAAAGGAGTGGCCTTCAAGGAGGAACAAAAAGAAGGAGAAGGAGAATATGGAAAAAGCTTCTAAGCTTTCGATCAAGTCAAAGATTGAGAAGAGGCTTATGGTTTTACCTCTGGAGACATCTATAATTGCTCTCTTTTTATTGGTGTTGCTGGGTGCTTTCTATGTTGTATGTTTTCTGCTTCCTCAAATATCTGGAATATTTACTATTTCTTGGCATCACTCACTCAAATATATAATATCTATGCAAATTATTTGTTGCATTTGTTGTTTTATGATACATCAAGCATTTACCAAGAAACTAGTAATTTTCGTTAAATACTTGATAAGTTTTGTAATATTAGATACCTGAAATTTTTTAGCTACTTGATATGAATTTCCCCACATTCAAAGATAAAATGGAAGAGTTTGTGATACCAACACAAGATAATTAGTTCACAGGTATTTCAGTTCTATAAAATACTCTGAGCAAAATGTTCAACTAACAGGCTAAAATTGGTCAATAAATAGGAGAACAATTTCTAGGTGAGAAACATATTTTTTTTGGTAGTTTACATGGCTTTCCAAGTATAAGATGAGGGGGAGTGAGGATTGGAACACATAACCTCCGTAAACTTAATTAGTGCTTTGGTGAAAATTATCTTTGCTGTTTGTAAACTCATACTCAAATATTTCAGGGGTCACATAATCTCCCATTTCATTTCCGCAGTTGTTGCTATGCTATGACTTTGTATGGAGTCAAACTGTTTGGCTACACCTGCCAGTGTGAAGCACTTGTGTCTCAGTTCTCGTTTTGATTATAAGTGCTTATTTGGAAATCAATCCAATGCAATAATTTATTTTCATGGCATATGTTGACCTCGTTCATTTAGATGTATAAGTCCTGGTTTCAGTTATATCCACTAACCTTTTGCCCCCTCTCCTTGACTCTTACGATCATTCTTAAGATTTAGATTTACTTGTTCTCACATATCCTTACTATGGCTGCTGGTCATACTTCATGTGTTTAATCTTCTTTGATCTTTTAATATCTAATTTATGCCTCTACTTCAGATTCACTGTGTCTGGGCAGCAGCAGAAGCATATTCAGCTCCTTCTATTGTGCTAACGTCACATACACCTGATGGTCTTCACGTGTTTGATGATTTTAGGGAGGCTTATGCATGGCTAAGCCACAATACGGATGTGGATGATAAAGTGAGCTGCAGTACATATTTTCCATATATTCTATCTTATGGACATTTCTGCTTTATGTTTTCTTATTGTTACTAAACAGATTATTGTAAAAAAAACGTTAAATATGGTATTTCATATGTATATTACAGTTCTTAATCTTCAAACTTAATTCACTTACGTACCTATTACTTTCAAAATAGAACTAGTTGGGTATCTTAACAAACAGAGAACCACCTGGCTTCTTTCAGGTTGCATCTTGGTGGGATTATGGTTATCAAACTACTGCTATGGCTAATCGAACTGTTATTGTTGATAATAACACCTGGAACAACACACATATTGCGACTGTTGGGACTGCCATGTCATCTCCTGAAAAGGCGGCATGGGAAATTTTTAACTCTTTGGATGTAAAATATGTTCTTGTCGTCTTTGGAGGTTGGTTCCCAAGCTTTTGTTCATTGATATTTAAGGAAATCAAAGAAGATAAGAAATAAATACGAATACAGCTACAATTAGATATGCTCTCACATTGCAGCTACAATTACATATGCTCTCACATTGCAGGTCTTGTTGGCTATCCTAGTGACGACATAAATAAATTCTTGTGGATGGTTCGTATAGGAGGGGGTGTTTTTCCTCACATCAAGGAACCTGACTATTTGGTAAGTAAAGATTGTTCTGCATATACTTGTTTATATTTGTGTTATATCATATATGGTTACTTCATTTTAAACTTACAACCTGCGGCAGAACCACAAGAGGGACCGGGGGGTGCACCTAACTTAAATGGTGAACCCCCTTCTTGACAACTACAAAAAATAATGTGATTTATTTCATAGCACTACCCAAGGTTAAGTTTAGATTCTTGAGAGCTATGAAAACTAACACAATATAGATGTATATATATTAGTATTTTGTTATCACCATTTAGTATTATATGTACGTGTGAAAACTATATATAATGGTAAAAAACATTTTGAACTATAAGACTTATTGTTTGTAGATTATTAATAGTTTTCAACTATTTTAATTATTAATAGTACGTTTCTAGATTATGAGGCCAAAATGGAATCAGAAAAAGTTGAGTTGAGCAAAAAAAAGGGTAGTATATATAAATGTGTATTTTTTCTTGAGCTAAAAATCTGCAAGGAATAAAACTTAAAATATCATTTTTATAATTAAAAGTCATGCATCGCATGAGTATAAGCTAGTATTGTAAAACATTACTCTCCTTTTGATCAGCTTATTCACTTCCACTAGTTGTGTTTTTCATAATATGTACTTGGCTTGAGTATCAGCTAGATCTGTGTCTGCTACTGTGGTACAAGTCTGCTTTTATACAAAGAGTCAAAACAAGGTGTCTTGAATCTTCTTGAAAGTTCATATTCTGTAATGTATGATTGAAAATACATATAAGTATATAACATATTGTTCTCCCCTGACCCACTGATTCTTTCATAGTTTATTGGTCCTATATGATACATATCTCTCAAAATCTATAGATATAATATAATGTCAATTGTTTATACTTTAATAAAGAGGGGGTCATTTTCACATTAAAAATTGTAAAGGTTTTCGTGTGCTATACTAACTTCTTTAATTGTTATATAAAATCTGAACTTGGAGAAACATTAGAAATAATGGCACTAACAAATTATTTAGGGCAAATGTCGCCCCTTCTCTGGGTAGTTTCTGGTTCCGCCACTGCTTACAACCATTTGTTTTCTTATCTTGTGTTGACTTGATTTTGAGGATATTTGTCTTGGTGAAATACTGTGTATTGTGTAGTATATATTTGAGGTTCTATTATTTTTGGCAACTGGAAAAATAGAAGAAAAATAAATTTGTCAATCCATAATTTTTATAGCACAATATCTTATAGCTTCATATTATAATTTGGAAAATATCTCATAACTAACCTTACATTTTTGTTGTTTCTTTAAGAGAGACGGCCAGTACCGAATCGATTCCGAGGCGACTCCCACCATGTTAAATTGTCTCATGTACAAACTATCATATTATAGGTATTCAGCTACTACTGTGGTGAAGGAAATTGTTTTTAATTTGAGGTTTTGCTTCTTTTGGTTATTCACTATTTCACATTCCCGATTAAGTACTTTTTCTCCCCTCATCTTCCCTCAGGTTTGTTGAGACAGATGGTGGTAAAGGGTTTGACAGAGTAAGGCGGACTGAAATTGGAAAGAAGTTTTTCAAGCTAACCCATTTTGAGGAGGTAAGACAGACTTTATTAAGTTTATCAGTTTATGATAATTATATAGTTTCCAAATTGCTTGGAGCAGTTTCGTGGCGTACAGTGTTATGCTTTAGTTTGTAGCTTGTCTAAGTTCATACTAGTAGATATGTTACTGACTTTCTTTGAAATGGAACAAAGCAAGTATAAGGGTGTTCATGCCAGGTTTTAAACAGGAGTTCTTACTAGGCTTACTAGTTACTGCATAGTAAATGAACTCAGCTGAGATCCAAGTGAGCTGATGACAAGCACTTCATGAACAACTCGGTTCACTAGCATACTAAGTAGATATGTTACTGACTTTCTTTGAAACGGAACAAAGCAAGTATAAGGGTGTTCATGCCAGGTCTTAAACAGGAGTTCTTACTAGGCTTACTAGTTACTGCATAGTAAATGAACTAAGCTGAGATTCAAGTGAGCTGATAACAAGCACTTCATAAACAGCTCGGTTCACTAGCTAACCTTGATTTTCTAATCGTATTCACCTGGACGTAAGTGTCCCTTTATTGTTCCTATAGAATTTGTATGTCTAATTGCAATTGTTCTGTATCTTTGTGGCTTGCAATTAATATAGGTATTCACAACTCATCACTGGATGGTCCGGATATACAAACTAAAACCCCTGAGAAACAGGATTCGGTCCAAGACAAAGAAATCTAAATCGGTACAGTTTGCACGAGTCAAATGTTTCTTTTCTTATTGCAAGTTTTTTTGCCTAAAATTTATTCCTCAAACATATTTTTTCTGCTGTTTTTGACTGGCAGAAATCTAGCACATCAGCAAACTTGAAAAGAAGTGGTGGAACAAGGAAGAAAAATCCTTGGCATTAAATACAAACTTCATATTATTTATCTGGGGTAGTTTACATGTATTAGATATAGATTTGTATGCACGAGGCAGAGGGATAGTTCATCAGTTTTCTTGCTATAGCAAAATTATTAATCCAAATTTTTGCATTCTACTCTGATGCTGATTTTCACTTGAGTTGTAACTGCTGATACATATTCTTAATGAGCAAAATCAAACAATTTTGACCCAGTCCTCTTGTGAAGATTTTTTTTTTCTGAAATAAGGTACACAGTTGGTCTTTATGATCAATTTACATTCATCAGCATATTCAATCCCTGACCCATGCAATGTGAAGTTTGTTTTAGCTTAATTTCTATACATTTTGGGCATTGAAATGACTACAGTACTTTACTTCCATCAAAATAAACGTGAACTGGTGATTCTTATCTTTATTGGTTCAACTAGAGTAACAAATGATGATGTAAACAAGTTGAAGAGATTGAACATATGTTATCATTGATAGAAACAAGGGTAGAAGCTGGGGTGTAGACCAGTTTTAGTAGTTGATGGTTGTTTTTCCAAGACAGTTGGTGGGGGAAAGGGCACCTTTTGAATGCAGTGGGGATAGATGGAAACAATCAAATGTTTCATGTGGCATTTGAAGTTGCTGAAGTTGAATGTGAGAGTACAGATAATTGGAGATGGTTCATTAAGTTGGAGAAATTGAAAAATTGTCATTTGAAGATGGTCATGAAGACATGAATATAAACCATTAGTAATCAGCAAAATGTAACTTAACTATTATGAATATTATCTCACATTATGGAATGGTAACAGGGGTTTGAGAATTTCGTTAAATACAGGCTATGCAAGAGACATCTTTAAACCAACCTAAGGAAGTACATATTTTTATCTTGTATTATTTTGTCATCTTTGTCAGCATTGCATAATTATGACAAACTGCTTGAGTTTCCCTGAATATATATAGAGACATGCTTCAGGACATGTATGTTAGAAAGGCCTTTTGGTTAGTTGCATTGCAGTCATTGCAAGTTGCCAAGGTACAAGAGACCTGCCTGTTCTGCAAGAATTGCAACAAGTAAAGGTGCAAATGAAGGTGGAAAGGCTATTTGTGCCGCATGCTGATTCACTCAATTTTTCGATCTCACATAAATCTGACCCTCCAAAATTAGTAAAACAGAAAGGAAAAGCTGTTTGAAGCAGAAACTCAAATGCCACACATGCATATAAGCACACACATAGGGTACGTGTCTATGGTCTGGTTGGATAGGAAATGTTACAACAACAGATGTACACAAGCTACTTACAATTGAACAATTTAATATATCAGCTAGAGGTTCACTTTAGCATTCGATTTCCGAGTGTCTGTCTCTCCACTCAAGATGAGGGGGACAGGTTTTCGTATTTCATGAAGGGGCCATAACAGAAGAAATGTTGCCCCCCATGATAAGCATTTCAATAGCATGACAATATCTTGGTACATAACCAACCCTTGTGGGCTCTTCAACTTGTCATTGTTTTATTTTTTACTAGAAGCTCAAAGAAATATCTCAGGTTATCATCTCTGTTTAAACTGAAACACTCTGTTGTGCCAGATGGAATGAAGAGTCATGTGGAAGAGATCATATTTTGTCGGTTTAGCATGCCAAAGAAAATGCCTTTGCACCTTCTGAACTGCAAACTGCATCTCCAGGTACTTCTCTTGAGAGATGGATAAAAGTATATTTTTCAAGTTTGGAATGTCTTTCTCTGGTAGAATTATCGCAAATGCATCCCAATTTAAAACCTCAAAAAATGGCGGCACAAAATTGTCGGATATTATGACAGGTACACACTCGTAAAAGAATGCTTCAACAACCCTAGGGCTGTTGACCTCATACCCTTTAGGGCATAGGCAGTACTTGCTACTCTTCATATGCTGGATGTAATTCATTTTACTTGCAACCCCAGGAGGCATTGGACCAAATATCTTCATGTCAGGATCTTTGTCCTTCCAATGTTTGAGCAATACTGGACGCAAATACCCATGCATGTTACCAGCATAAAAGGCAAGGATATTTCTTTGAGAAGGTGGCTTTCCTCCAAGGTCTCTTTGAGGATTTCTCGCAGATCGCACATAGGTTTCTGGCAGGGAAACATCTCTTCCAATTTTGAAGCCTTCGGTTACATCAGTATTGCAGAGGGCTTTAATGCAGTGTTCCATATGATGCCTTGTCTCGTAAGGAGCCTGTAAGAATACAAGGCATATTAATATATATGATAGCAGAGTTTCCAATCTATCGTTTGGAACTGTCAAGCTAATAGATGGGCAGAGAAGGCATAAATGTATTACAATTTCATTAAATAAAATAAGAAAATTATTATTTTATCACTCTACAATTAAACCTTTCATTATTTCTTGGTTGTTTTGGACAAAAAATTGGCCCAAGGCAAGTGGCTGATAGAAGAGAATCATCAATCAGCAGGATTCACTTTCAATATAAAAGAATTAGGGAGGTAATATAACTGGATTTTTATTGGAAGCCTCATGTATCAGCCGTGGATGGGTTATGTCACTGGTGACAAGATGCAGAGACTAATTAAAGTTTCAAAGCCAGCAAATATAAGGGGATTGAAACTTCATGTGACTAAGCAAATATAAAGAGATTAAGAAGTTACAACTTGACTGACTATGCAACTGTAATAAACATGAACCATTTAGCTTCTTAATGCTTCTGCCTCTTATATCTGGAGCCCTTATCACTTATGGTTGTAATTTATATCTCTGAATTTGCACAAAAGTCCCATAAATGTTCCTAATCGCAGCATCTAACAAGTCAGATGTAGTTTCATTACAAACTCATCTGTATGTCTGGACTCTGGATACCTCATCTAGTAATATAGCACAATTAAGGAACTTGGGAAGATTCGTGAAATCAACAGAGAGGAATAATACCCAATCATGGCAAGCAGCAAGGAAGTGATCCGCACCCCCAGTCCTGTTCCAAAAGGGATATTTTGCCGCAAGCTTCTCAGAGTAATTCTTCAAATACCCACGTAGACCTGTTCGATTGTGAGAGTTTGGTACATATAGTGTGCTCCCTAAAATCCGAGAACTGAAGGGCATGTAAAACAAGTGTGCTTGACGGGGATCCTTCACAGAAAATTGTCTATTTCCCTCCATCAGTTTCATAAACCATCCCTCAGAAGCGTACAAGCCCTTGAGAACGGGTTGATGGAAAATAGGCTTTTCCCCATCCTTGTATACATAAACTTTTAGTACGCGTTCCATGATTTCATAGCTCCTGCCAACAAAATAATATTTCAAGTCGAAAAACTTTTCATGAGAGTGCAGTCGTAAGTGAGACGTGCACTTGATTTATAATATTCAAACATAAATATCCAGTAACTTTTGTTCAAATGCAGAGCTACAGATAAAAAATTCATAAAAACATATTCCCAAATGAATGTAATTGTCCATTTGTACAAGGAATCTTCAAGTGAAAATGGCATTGTTATCCTCCAATTTGAAAGAGTACATAATAACCATCACATCCATCTATTGACATGATTATTTATGTCGGGGAAAACATTTAGCCCAACATTAAATTAAAAACAGTACATGTTTGCAAGCTCCTATACATACAAAATTGAGTATTATTTTATAAACTTAATTCTCCTGCACAACAGAAATGCTAACCTTTTAAATGTGGAAACATTACGAAAGAGAGGAGAAAACAGTTCTGCACTGTTTCTCAAAATTGGAGCATTTTCAATTTGTGACTTTGCAGCTAAAATTTCCTTGTCACGTGCTGAGGACCACCTTGGCCTCTACAAACAAATCCAAAGAAGTAAATTAAATCTTGTATCTGTATTCAGAAACAGAATGATTACAATTTTCAAATAAATTTTTTATACCATTGCACGCGAAGAACGGCGATGCCTGAGTAATAAACGATTCATCTCATATACTGACGTTATTGACTTTGGTGGCGTCAAACACTTCATTTTCTTCTTAACAGGATTACTCATATTTGCAGAAACATTGCCCAAGTTATCACTTGGAAGAAGTATAAGGCCTCCATCATTTCGAAGTTCTTCCAGTTGTCCCTCAAACAAGGAAATATTTGGATGGTCAAAGATGCTTACACTTGTTGTAGAGTTACTTGGAAATGTGACGTTGATCAAGGATTTTGCTTGCGTTAATTGAGCAAGAGGAGATGGAAGAGCACTACCAGTTGTCATGACCATATCTGACACAAGAGTTCTATTTATATTTTGAACACCCTTTTCAGGTATTGAAGTAATTGGTTCTGCAATCTGTTTCAGTGAAAGGCTGGCCCCACTTTTGGTCGTTGTTTCCAATGTGAAGACATCATCTTCAAAGTTAACATTCTCCACTTCAATTCCTTCCATATCCATATCTGTCTCCAAGGGAAAATTGTCGTCAACAATAGTATCATCAATATCACCGGTATCATTAACTAATCCTTTGATATCTGAATTAACATTGCCTTCCCCAATGTTTTCCTTCTCTCTTGGTTCATTATCACCATCTCCATCTAGCCTTAAAACAGTACCTGCAAAATCTAAGTCATTCACGATGGAAGAACCATTAATCATCTTCAGTCCTAGATGAGCTTGTGTTGACGAAAGCATGTCTTTCCCCTGCACTGGGACCATACCATCTTGCAACAAAGAGAGCAAAGCATTTCCATATGGAAGCATCAGGGACTGACAAAATAAGTGAGTCACAGCTACTAAAATCACCACAAAAATCCATTTCCTTCTCCCAATAAGAATTAGTGCTTGAATTTGAGACAAGAACTCCATATTAAGAATATACTCAGTTCACCGACGCTACGACTAACAAGAACATCACTTTCATTATCCTGCAAAGCTAACAAGAAAAAGTTAAAACCCATTAACGACGGGCACAACCCAAAAAGATAGTCTCACGAGAGGGTATGAAGCATGATCAATTAACAATAGATGATCATTAGGCAATATCAACAACTTGATTCTAAACATCGAAATGCATACCGTCTTTAGAATTCAATAAAGTTCACATTATTAATGAACTATATGTAAAAAAGCAGCAAGAGATTTGATTCATACTTAGAATGGCAAAAGGACTATAATCTAAAGCTAACATTTCAAAATTCCTGAAACAAATTCACTTATCAAAATAAGCTTCTGGCTAAGTGGGGTATTTTTTATAGACTGTAAACTTGAGCAAAAAAGGATCAAGAATGCAAAAGTTTCAATCTTGAGCTAAATTAAACATTCTAAAATACATATAATTCATATATTTACACCAACTTCACATAAACCAAGCTAGACAAGTATACATATTTGTTGAAGAGCAAAACATACCACAGTGAAAGTAGAAGCAAGTTGAATGAGTGTAGCAAACCCTAAGAACAGGTCTGCAGATTTGAGGGTTTTGCTTTGTATATACTGATTACTGACAATCAAGTCAGTAAATAGTAAATGATGCAAAAAAATAATACTACACATGTGACATGACTCGTAAATGCACATGAGATTAGACAGTTTGAAGTAGACTAAATGCTTTGTTTTGTCTTAAATCTTACAGTAACAAGTAAAACTCATATTATTTTAAAGATTTTTTTAATATAATACATTATGATTGCATGATATAATTTATGAATTATTTGTGTTTGTTGATTCGTAAATTACTATTATTTATTCAAAAAACAAAACAATATATTTTAACATAATAGTCTTATATTATTCTGAGGCTTGGCCCAACATAAGTAACAATAATAATTAAATAATTCAAGTGACTGGACCTTTTGTTGCATTGCCATTATTGGTTTGGTATTGAAATATTAAAGGGTGAGGTTGGTACTGTTAGGTGGCTTTTCCTTTATATATGCACCTCTAGGGACCAAACAAGTTTAACTTTTCCAGTGTCTGTTTATAGAAACTGTTACGATTATCAACATATATACTTATCTTTTTGTTGTTTATATTTAAGAACAGTGAAATCATCACTTTATTTTTTACAGGAAAGAACAGTGATATCTTACAACACAAACTTTCTTTTTACACTAATAATGGACTTGAAAAAAGATAGCAACATTTTTTAGATCATCTTGTTGCTGACCAAGCTGCATACAGTCGGTGACTGGAACCTGCTACATCGACAAGCTGTATATAAGTTGCACGATTCCTTAGCTCTGCATCTTTTGTAATATATGGATCATAATCAGACGACGTCCCGACATTCCTGCAGGCTCATGTAGGTTTGAGTTGAAATATTCTGTTGTACCAAATTGAGTGAAGGATCATATGAAACAAGTCATACTTCAATGGTGGTTTGTGCCACAGGAAATGTTGTTGTACCATCTTTACTCTGTGCTGCATTGCCAGATACTTTTCCTCAGAAATTGAGAGAAGTATGTTCCTCAAATTTGGAATATCTTTCTCCAAAACAAACACGGAGAAAGTTTCCCAGTTCAAAACTTCCAAGAATGGGGGAACATAATTATCTGCTATGATAACTGGTACACACTCATAGAATATGGATTCAATTAGACGTGGAGTGTGAACTTCGTATCCCCTCGCGCATATGCAGTATTTGCTGTTCTTCATGAGTTCTCTGTATTTAGCTTTACCTTCAATACTATGATTCATAGGTCCCGAAATTATCATGTCTGGTTCTCGATTGTTCCAATACTGTAGAAGGACTGGACGGAGGTAACCATGCATGCCACCAGCAAAGAAGGCTAAAATAGGTCTTTCTAAAGGAGGATTACCTCCAATATCTTTTTGAGGATCTTGTGCTGTACGAATATAAGTGACTGGTAAAGAGACATCCTTCCCGATTTTGAAGCCACTGCCTAAATTAGAATTGCAAAGAGCTTTAATACAATTTCCCATATGATCTCTTGTCAACTTGGGAGCCTGCGAATTTCATTAATTCATAAGAATTTTGAAGAAGAATAAAGAACATTACAATGCTCACTAAATCAGCAAGTCTCATCTCTAATGACGTTTCTAAAACAATGTCATATCTCAGACTCAACATCATTATTACAATCAAGGTCATTATTGCCTCGTGAACCCTTTTTTGTTCCTTTCAGAAATGAACAAAAGCAGTGGGTCTAGGATATTCGGAATCAGGAAACAGTATTGTATCAAGAGATTCTATGCCTATAAATATGAGTTTTTTTTAGAAGAGGTTTTTATTGGCCAAACAAGTCATAAAAATAACATATAAATACAAGGACTTCAGCAGAGTCAATAAGATGTTAGAGATTAATGCATCTTAGCAATATTTTCTGCAATAAATCACAAAGAAGAACATAGAGAATCTACAACATTCACAAAGTTTAAGATTCCATTCATTGATGTCTATCAAAGGCATGAGAAACATACCCAATCATGACAGGCGACTAAAAAATGATCTGCTCCACTTGTTCTGTTCCAGAAACGATACTTTTTTGCAATTAAGTTGATATAGTTCTTCAAAATTATATTTCCCGTTTGAGTGCTATAATTCTGCTCAAGAAGAGACATCCTAAGCATTTTTGCACTGAAAGGTAGATAAAACAGGTGAGCTTTTCTGGGATCTCTCGCAAGAAATTGTTTGTTTTTCTTCATCAGACTCATGAACCATCCTTCAGAAGCATATATTCCCCTCATCTTTGGATTATGAAATATTGGTTTCTCTCCTTCATTATATACATAAACCTTTAGTGTTCGTTCCATCAAGTCATAGCTCCTGCAATCATAATCACATTGAAGATTTAGTCATAATTCACAGGCCATAGCTCCAACAAAGTACAGTTGGCCTCGTTGTGAAAAACACTGATGTGATATAATATATGCTCTGTATTTTTCCACCACAACCTGCTTTTATAGAGATATCTGTCATTACAATGTGTGATGACATGGAGTGCAAGTTGAACAAATGCACATTAAACCAGTGTCTGTATACTAAACTTTGAATAGATATATTATAAGCCCGCTTAAGCTTTAAAATAAATCAAATATGTGTTTTTAGTGTGGCTATTCAGTTTGACTTGAAAAGACAAAAAGAACAAAGCGTCCTTCAAAGTAAAAAAGATGCCGGTAACTAAGCAGATGCTCCACTCTCTAACGCATACCATCTTCTGACTGACATCTTTAATTTCTATACATATAAATTGTTTGTGAATGTTCAACTGTAGAATATCCACGAGATTTTAAACAATACTTTTACTCTTCCTCTGCATAAGTCTTCCTAAGGGTACTCTTATGGTTCAAACTTGAAAATTTTTTTAGTGCTCCTACAGAAAGTTGAGAGAAATACCAGCGCACTACATTATAACACCAATCACAATAGAAGGTAAAAAAGTTCTACCTTTTGAACATGGAAACATTCTGGAAGACTGAAGCATGAAGGTCCAGAAGGTCTCTCTTCTCTGGAGCATTTTTAATCTGTAACCTTGCATTTTGAAGTTCTCGATCCCGTGAAGATGACCAATGCCCCCTCTATGTGCAAAGTGGAAAAATAATTTCACTAATCATTCAGTGTGTCATTTTTAAACTAAAATAAAAAATTGATTGAAATCCTTACCTTCGAACTATTAGTAGCACTAGAAATCTGGAGCCAAGATGCAGTCATATTTGTTATTGATATTGCCTTGTTCCAATACTTCCTCGCTGAAGTATTACCAGCCACCATCGCTTTATCTCTGAAAGAAACTGACATAGTATGCTTCAAGCTCTTATGTTGAATCTCAAGACTATTATGATTTCTGAGTTCCCATTCTGCGGAAAGTGGGCTCGGTTTGCGGTCATCATCTTGCGGGAAAGTGAAATCTGATTTCATAATCTTCCCTGTAACAACAGGATTCAATTTTATCTCCTTTTCCATAGTAGAACTCTTGTCTGCACTTCTGACATGCCTCATTGTTGAGCTCTTGTCACGGATCAGACCACTCTCAGGTGTCAACTTATTTGGTTGTATAGATTTTCCTGCTTGAGATGAGTGATGCATTGTTTCATCATCATCTGTGTCGAAGTCATAATCTTTGTCATCACTTATTGCTTCACTCTTATACATGGTGCCCTCTTCCAAATTAGAGACAATCCTAGTACTTAACACCTCTTTAAAGGTGGGTGAGCTACTTAATTCTAAACTATGTGAAAATTTACTTTCTTTTGACACAACTAAAATGTTCTTCTCATAAGGAAAATTAATAAACTGGAATACAACTACTACAGCTACTATGATGCCCACAACCAGAATCAGTTTCTGAATCTGGACTTGACATAGCCTTTGAACTTGAACTTTAATTGTCATATTCTATTTTGACAAGTTAGGGAATATTTGAGGTACCAAAAGATGATCCAAATTTCTAAAAATATAATAGACTCTGAAGTTCTGTGCAGGGTCCTGAAAAAGAAAGCACAAACAAGACCTTGTTACCATGCATATAGATACTTTTCATGAATTCTGAGGTACTTGAGTAGAAAAACTACATATTATATTATTGCAGGTGCAAATGAGCGAGAAATATAGGTGGCTGGAAATATTCCAGATTTATTTAAACACAAAGAGACGCTTCTCTCATGCCTTAATAAAGCTAAGCACAATCCTTCTGGAAAACTCTTGCTCCCACTCATTAGCTTCAATAGGTTTTCAAATGATCTCCCAATAAATATAGCTATCAGCACACAGATGTACAGCAGTTGCTCGTTTATACAACAATACTTAATATTAAAACACCAATTTGGACTCTTCTAGTCTATTCAACCACTCTATCGAAGAATTCGTAAGATGGTTGCATACTAATAGAAACAATCTGAGAATACTCTAGACTGGCCTGAGTAAGAAAGAAACCAATCATTCATAAAAAGCAACTTTAGTTCAAATTGTTGATGTAAAATTAAAAAGAAATCTTGGGTATTCAAATCAAGACCTAAACAAACTGAGCTGCTGCAATATCACTATCAAAGATAGAACTAACTAATAACTATACACATGAGCTCCATTACTCGACAAACACAACTTCTGGGAAACCCTATATATAACAATAACACAACTAGCTTCAGATCATAGCTTTCAGTAAATCTTGAGAAAAAACAAGAAAATTGAAGACCTGGATAATTATAATAATAAAAGAAAAAGGTAGAATCAACTATGCTTAACTGAAGAAAGAACACTAATAAAAATGATTTGAGCTAAATGTACCTGAAAAGCAGTATAAAAATGATTTGAGCCAAGTAGATTGAGAGCCTTAGCTTCAATAAAATGAACCCAGTTGTCTAAGTTTTCAGTGAGAGCATCCTAAAAATCCTGTTTTTTTAACAGTGATCAGGTGTAAGCAGTGTGTGTATATTTAACACATTGACTTTTCTTCTCTTTTTTTATATCCTATTTTTTAATTTAATTTTTAAAAATAAAACTGTAATAAAGCTTCTGTACAAGCCAACCCCTAGATCAACCCAAATTAACACTAGTTCCATAAAATGGCCCTGAAAACACCAACCCCTTTCCCATTTTTAACGCCGCCGTGTCACCGCCGCCACCACCGTCCGGCCACCGAAATCCGATTCGCACGGTGGAACAACGCCAACGCGGAGAAATTCAACCTCCCTAAACGCACTCAAAAACAAATCGAAGACGACCTCCGTTTCACCCGCCGCTTCGATTCCGTCCAAAACATCATCGCCGACACTCAAAACGACGACACCGTTTCAAATACAAACGAAAACTTCAAGTCCACCGGCACACCTTCCGTACCTTCCCGCCCTTCAATTCCCGGCAAAAAATCAAAATACTCGAAAACCCCTAAAAAACCCCACCCTGCTTTCAAAACATTTCTCAGAAATCGAAAGATTCCCCAGACTCAAGTATCAGAAGGCGGTGTAAAGATAGGAGAGAATGGAGTTTCGTATTTGGTTCCGGAAGCTCCTTTCGAGTTTCAGTATAGTTATACTGAAACTCCTAAGGATGTTAAGCCTTTGAGGTTGCGAGAACCGGCTATTGCGCCTTTTGGACCAGCTACATTGCCTAGGCCATGGACAGGGCGAAAGCCGTTTCCACCTAGTAAGAAGAAGTTGGAGTTTGATTCGTTTAAGTTGCCTGCACCGCATAAGAAGGGTGTGAAGCCTGTGCAATCGCCTGGTCCGTTTTTGGCTGGCTCTGGTCCTAAATATGTTACTTCGAGAGAGGAGATTTTAGGGGAGCCGTTGAGTGATAAGGAAGTTAGTGAGCTTGTTAATAGTTGTGTCAAGTCGCAGCGCCAGCTTAATTTGGGTATTTGTTTTGATTTTGTTTGTTTTTCGAGTTTTGTTGATGTGTTTTGTGTTGTGATGTTTTTGGATTTTGTTTATTTGTGTTTAGGAAGAGACGGTTTTACCCATAATATGTTGGAAAACATTCATGCTCATTGGAAGCGGCGAAGGGTGTGCAAGATAAAGTGCAAAGGTGTGTGTACTGTTGACATGGATAATGTCCGTAAACAATTGGAGGTTAGTATGTTCAAATTTGATATATTTGGAATTACATTGTGTCCATTGAAGTTGTGTAATTTTTGTTTATTTTTTGTTCAAGTTTCATGTGCTCTGTAAGTAAGAGTAATTGGACAAGCATAGGGTAGTTGTTTTTCTTAAAGAACTTGCCAGAGTAGTATGTGTCAAAAGAATGTAAAGATGATGTAGAGACGTAGTCTGTGGCCATGTAGAAATGACGAGGCAATGCAGATTTATTTTTACAACCTGTATTATACCAATACTAAACATATGTACGGAGGCAGAGCTCCATGTACAAGATTTAGTTAATAAAAGACTAGGTAAATGACATATACAGTATGAAATGCTAAGTTATACTACATCCGTCCCACCCAATTGTTTATGTTTCAGAGAGAAGGTCCGACACGCATTTTAAGGTGCATATAAAGTATAGTTTCATAACTTATTTTTAATTTTTTTTTCTGAATAAAAATTTAAACATTAAATTTTTATTCAGAAAAAAAATTAAAAATAAGTTATGAAACTATATTTTATATGCACCTTAAAATGCGTGTCGGACCTTCTCTCCGAAACGTAAACAATTGGGTGGGACGGAGGGAGTATCATTTAATATTGATATTTCGATTTTGGAATGTAAAACCTGATAACTTGCTGAGGAATCATTGAACAGCTTCAGGATTGCATGGAAGATTGGAAGGATAATCCAAATTTTATAGTATCCATAATTCAAACATTCTTCCATTATATATATTGCAATTTTCTTGCGTGACCTTGGTATTACTAAAAGCTTCCATGATTTGTTAGGAGAAAACAGGAGGAAAGATTATATATGGTAAAGGAGGAGTTTTATACCTTTTCCGAGGTAGAAATTACAATTACAAAACTCGTCCTAGATATCCTCTTATGTTGTGGAAACCAATAACCCCTGTTTACCCGAGATTGGTCAAGCAAGCTCCAGAGGGTCTAACACTAGAGGAAGCAAGCGAAATGCGCAAAAAGGGACGTGAACTAATACCCATACGTAAACTTGGTATTATTACTTCCATTCTCAGAAGAAGGTCATGATTATTAAGTTAACATTGCAAGTTTCTTAAACTATGTATATCTTAGGAAAAAATGGTCTCTACTGTGACCTTGCGAATAATGTCAGGGAAGCATTTGAAGCATGTGAATTGGTGCGAATTGATTGTCAAGGGTTGAATCCCAGTGACTATCGGAAGATAGGGGCCAAACTCAAGGTATGATTGTTTGTTATATATCTGTACCTTACATCATATCGCAGATTCTCAATCTTGTTATTATGAATTGCTCAATCATTGTAGGATCTTGTTCCATGTGTATTAATTTCATTTGAACGTGAACACATACTAATGTGGAGAGGAAGGGATTGGAAGTCTCAGTTTCCCGAAGAGAAAGTTGGGAAGTCTGATAGTACGTCCATTACATCCAATTTGGAAGGTCAAGTAATTACGAATTTACATGATTCATCTGAGATTGTGGGCCACAACAATGTCAACACTAGTCCGTCTCCCTCTGTTGGTGAAGGTGTTAACATTGACGAAAGCAAAAAATTAAGAGCCAATGTGGATGAGGATCTTATATCTGGATTCAGTGATAAATATACTTTAGCTCCTCCACTTGAAATTGTGATGCATGTTAGTGAAAATATGAGTAATCCATCATGTTTGGGCTCCACTGCTCATGGTACAGAAACTTTGACAAAAAGCTCTGCAACACCATTAATTGTTACAGATATGAGTACTGATGATGATGGTGATGGCGCAATAGCTATTTCTGGAGGGTCAGAAGAAATATCGTCAGATACTAACAATATGGCTCCCCAAACTTGTAACGAGGTGCAAGATGTATATGAAAATTTGGGTGGTCTTTGCGAGACAGATAATATGAAGATGCGTTTGATGGAAGGAGTAATTATGCTTCGAAATAAGGCTATTGAGGGTGGTAGTGCAGTTGTTTTAGAGAAATCTTGTCTGGATGCTGATATTGTCTACGAGAGCGCAGTTACTCTTGCCAAATCTGCTCCCAAGGGGCCTACTTTTGAAAAGCGACCCAGGAAGGTGGCGGTCAAAAAATATGAGAGCAAAGCTGGAGAAGGAGAAGGAGAAGTAGAAGTAGAAGCTTATGCAAGAAAAGCTGGATCAGTAGAAGCAGTAGAGACCAAAGAAGTTATGGTTCTTTCGGCGAGAGGTAGAAGTGTGAACAAAAGTTCTACAAATCAACAAAAGAGGAGTTTAAGAGGAGATTTTTCAAGTATTGTTCCAAATGGAAGCCTGAGAGTCGATGAACTTGCTAAGTTGCTAGCTTAGCTGTATTGTATAAGGAAATAATCTGTGAATGTGATTCCCATAATATATATTTTTGTTCTTAATTTGATTCTTCATTCTCAACCTTTTTGTTATATGATGATTCATGTTTAGTATACATATAGGGTCTACCTATTTTCCTGTACCAAATTGTTCTTATTTTCTATATTTCTATGCATGAGATCTGGATGCGTGTTGATGCAATTATATGTACAAGAATTATGGTGAAAAATAAATGGACCGAGTATAGAAAGATATGTTCTCTACAGTCTTCTTTTAGAGGACAGTATCTTTTCCAAAATCTTTTGGAAGAAATATATAAGCAAGCTTATGAATTACGATGATATTTGTTTCAAGTCTTGTAACAAATTTGAGTTTAAATCATATTTAATGTTTACGATTTAATTATATTATAATATTACATATATATTCAATTAAATTTAAATTTTATAACATTATATTAAAATATATATTAAATAAAAATTATATAAAATAATCATAAATCGCATGAGTTAAAAATAAAAATTCTACGAAATTTGCAAATTATCAAAATACGATAAAATTTAAATTAAATACTCGTAGACTAAATACATGCACAGTAAATAAACCTATTCAGGCCCACCATGCACATGATTATATAATGCCCCTTTATAGTTGAAAAATGCAGACACCCGCTCTCCCGTCTCCTCCTTTTCTTCGAACCCTCATTTTAATTAGCTCCTTTTTCTATACCAGAATTTTGGTTTAAATCACAATTTATCATATAAATAATATATTCTTTTATCAAATTTGAAATTCGTAACTTTTCTAAATTTTCATGGTCATATTAGATAATTTTTATTATGAATTGAGAGTTTTATGCTATAATTTTATACTATATATTTTATTACATGTTTATCGACTTATTTGTCTTTGTTGATTTATTTTTTATTTTTTAAATTTAATTGGATGTATTATTGCGTGTAGATGGAAGATGAATAGAAGCAGAATTTTGAATTTTGATACTCGCTTAGATGGGAAGAAGAGTAAAGAGAAGGTGAATGAAGACAATAATTTGGATTTAATGGCGGAAGTAGCAAGATAAGACTATTTTTTTAGCATTGGGACTCACAAACCTTCACAAATACTGAAAAAATCTTTAGTATTTAGTATTTATGTTAAGAGTCAATATGTATATTATTTTTTATGATCATTTTATGACAGTCTTTTTCCCATTTAAGATTTCTTTTCATAGAATTTTAATCTTATGGGGTTTTTGTTAAATATAAAGGTTTTTTATTATTTAAAATTTCATGAAAATCTCTTTCTTATTAATCGTTCGACACATAAATTAAGTATTTAAGCTTTTATTATTTTTCTTATATATTATCGAATATTATTTATCAATAAAGCGATTTTCGTTTTAAAAGAAAACACATCCACGGTAAACAAAGATGGCAAAGAAAGAAATGAGCATAAGAAGCACGTGGGTACAAAGTGAAAGGGTAAAGTAAGGTTAGGTTTGAATAGGAGGAGCTAATGATTTTCACATTGACTCCTCTTTCTTGTTTTTTCCCCCAAAAATCTCATCTTTTTTATCATTATTTTCTCATTTCTCTCTTCTCATCACTCAGGTACTTCAAATCTCCTTTTTATTAACCTTTCTTGTTTCTTAATTACTTGGGTTTTCTTGATTTTTGTTTTATATTTTTACACTGTTCTTTTTGTTTCTGTAATTTGTTTTTAGTGGATTGTTGGCTTTGTTTGATTTTGTATTTAATCATATCTGAATCTAACATGGATTTGAAGTTTCTATAATATTGATGAGACTCAGTTATTATTGTCTTGAATGATGGTTTGTGCAATCTTAATAATTATTAGTATTGTATTTCCTTAAAAGGAAGTACTTTTCAATCAGTTCATTCTAAGTTGAATAAAGACTGTGCTTAGATATGTATATGTGTGTCAGTGCGTGTGTTGGTTGTTGACCCAGTTCGTTTCTGCAAGCCTGATTTAAGAAGGGAGTATTTTGCACTGTATTGCATAGGGCAAATTACATCTAGACAGCTGGGATTTGTTTTTATTTCGATGATTATATTTGTCTATGCTGTATAAAATGAAAAGGTCGGTGTTTTGTAGCCTATTTTTGCTGTAGTGATATCAGCGTCTGGCAATTTGAGGCTCTGGAGCCAAGTTTGGATTAGATCATTTTTCACACTCGCACCTGTGCTTGTCGTTTTAGGGAAGCTTAACTGTAGGTGATCGTAAGCATTTAATCCAGGGAATCTTGACTGTAGGTGATCGTAAGCATTTACTTTCGGGAGATATATGGCTTGAGCATTTATTGAACTTGGTGTACCTTCAATGTGCTCATAAGTCTATTTAGATAGTTTCAGTTCGATCAGTATTAAGAAAAATTGAATGCCCGTTGCCAAGTTTCTCTGTTTTTGCCCCAACTTATATTTTTTTTTCTTTCTGTTTTTGTCCCAATTTGTATTTATTTTTTGTTAGTTTAAACTGTTTTTGGTGGTGTTGTGGGAGTTAAGCATGGGACACGTTAGTGCTTCTAAATTTTTAGGTTATTGGAGGGAGTTTTGAGAGATTTGTAATAGCAAGAAAATAAATTAGGTGCATTTTATATTAAAAGTTGTGTTCTTTACATGAATGGAAGAGATGATGCTGTCTATTTTTTTGTCTCGAGGTTCTCATTAATTATACCAAACGGACTACACTTTCTATGAATAAGTGTATAACTTAAATTATAATCAGTTGAAAAGATAGGAAAGTGAACAAATATGTAAGCACGTATGCACAAAAAAATAGAGGCGTAACTACTGTAACTATCACTGGGCCAGTTGAATAACAATTAGTTCGTGATGGTTAAATCTTGTATCTGTTTGATAATCAAATGTTATTATGCGAAAGACTGAAGTTTGTCTCTAATAAAACCTTTACTCTTGCTGCAGTTCAGTTTTGATGCTCTGGAGACTTGAGAAGTGTTGACATCCTTGGTCATCAAGGAAATGCCACACTTGAAGCTGCAATTTTGAAACTTGAATATACTCTGTGAATCTTATTGAACACTTCGTATCACTTTCAAATGGAGGATGACAATGGCCTTGAGCTTCGGTTGGGTCTATCTTGTGGTAAATCATCTACCAACCCAAGGGCTAGAAATGACAGCTCTTCAGAGACTAGGATAGAAGAAGTTGATAGAGGCAGCAAAATAATCGATGATTTTAGAAACTTTCTGCATGCTGGAACACAGATAAGTGATTCCGTGAAACCTGAAGAGAACTTCTTTGATAATCTTTCGAGTCCAGCCATCAATGTGGATACCTCTACAAACTTGAATGGTGGAGAATTCTGGATTGCTAATAATAACAAGCCTTCTGAAGCTGATGAAGAAAAGAGGTTAGAGGCGTCAAGCATATCTAGGAATGTATTTCAAAATAAGCGCAAAAGAGATTCTGAAACCACAAGAGCTTCTCACATTTCAATAAACACTGATGAAGGCTCCACTGCTGAAAATGAAGATATAGCAGATTCTGAAGCTGAGGGATCAACTTCAAGACTCACAACTCACCATAATGATAATTTCAAGAGGGATGTGACAGGTGGTGGATTATCTGAGGTTCCTAAGGAGCTTCGTGGCATTTCTAGTTCAAGTGGTCTCGAAAAAGGACAAAATCGATTCACTATTTCATCAGAAAGTGAGCCTAAGGTTAGAAATATTTCCTATGGCATGCCATTCCCGAATAAGTCAGCAAACATCATGAACATGCCTTATAATTTAGCAGTAAAGGAGTCTAACCCAATTGTTGTACCTGGAACTCCAAAGCATGCACTACCTGGTATCATGCATATGATGGCTACTTCAAATAGTGAAAGATCAACAAATCAACATATGATGCCTGCAAATAGTCATTTGACATTTGGATACTCTCCTGGCCAGCTTCCAGTGTTAAACAAAGAGCATTCTGAGGGTCTTGTTTCCCATTCGCAGCAGCTTAACTCGTCCTATTTCATTAGGGGTCTGCCAGATTCAGAGAAGCAGAACGCCAGACTTAAGTTATCAGAAGGTTCAACTCTTCCGCGTCTATTTCTAAATTTTCTTATAATACATAAATAGTAATTGTTAAATGGGGGAACGGTCATTTTTTTTCATGTGTTGTACGCTTAGGCACTCGAACATAACAATTTTTCCATGTTAGATCCTCTGAGTGTGGACACTTTGACTTACTAAAAGACCACAACTTTGATGAACTTAACATGCCAAAACAAAAAGAAAGACAGAGAGAAAGGATAATATAGAAGACGCTAAATTTGAAAAATCCTTTACAGAATCATATTTAATTTGAGTTTTTATTGTTAATTCTTTCCTCGAAATTTATCTAGTATACTTTATCATAAATATATTATATTGCGACTCCATACCCAAATTGGACAGAGTCTCTGTGTTTACTATTTTCAGAGACTCCAAGTCCGACATTAGTAAGTGTCTTGTCCGACTCTGTACCCAGGTCCAAGTAACATAGCGATTATTTAGTATACATCAGGTGTATATTCCGGTTCCTTTCTTATCTCATTCCCTTTAGTGTCTGTTTTAATTTATTTGTTGTGGCATTATTGGCATAATATTTTTCTCTGACCATTTCATTAAAGTGTGATTTTTACCTTTTGCTTTTACCACTTTCCTTATATGTATTAGTAACAATAGATGATCTGGTCATTGATACTGTTATGCATCTTTGCTGTAGTAATCAATATACTTTGATACATTAGTAAATACTTCTGTTTAAAGCATCTTGTGGTGCTAGTGAGGTCTGTACCTTATTCTGATGATCTTATTACAACTAATGTGTCAGTAATGCACAAGTCTGGGGCTTCGCAATATGATGGGAAGGTATTAGAATCAGCCAAAGCAGATGGAAACCATCATGCTGGAGAAGAAGGTTCCTCTTCTCAGACAGGAAATAATGTGAAGCAAAATAGTATCATGGTTGGGCAAAACACATCTGACCTACCAAGAGTTGATGGGTGTGCTTCCGAGTTTCAAGCTATACAACCGGGTATTGCTGGCGATTTGAAATTTTCCGGGACCGGTTCAGTTCCAGATTTACCATGGGTTTCTACAACAGGTTCTGGTCCAAAGGGCAGGACAATATCTGGTGTAACCTATAGAGTTGGTACAACTCAAGTTCGAATTGTTTGTGCATGTCATGGATTGCACATGTCCCCCGAAGAGTTTGTTGTGCATGCTAATGAAGATCAGCAAACCAATCAAGGAAATGCACCTGGTGTAGTATTTCCTAGTAGCAACTCTGCAGCTTCAGCTCAAAGCTAGCTGATTGCTTTTATAAAAATCTTCATTATTGGACATTTTATTGTTTTATACCGGTTAATAATTCTTGTAATCTGTTGCAACAAGTTACTTGGCTTTGAATTTGTATAATGGCATAAGAGTTTTTCCCATTACTTCACAGTTGCAACTTGCAAGTCTTAATTTCATTTCCATCGGTGTACCTACCGTGCTTGATCTGTCCACCTGTACGTGCATCCAATTTATTTACAACAGCATTCCCTTTATTTTTTGCATGTACTTTAACAAAAAAATAGTTTGACAAATTATTTTTTAAATTTCATTTTCTAAATAAAATTTTAAATAACGTGTATAAAAACTATAATTCAAAAAATTATTTTTTAAATTTTCTTTTTCTAAATAAAAATTTAATATTTAAATTTTTATTTAAAAATGAAATTTTGAAAAATAATTTATCAAATTATGTTTTTTATACGCGTTAAAATATATGTAAAAAATCAGTTAGGACGAAGGCAGGGGTAAGATGTAAACAGATGTCATCTTAAAATCTCACTCACTCTAGATAAGGGTGAAATCGAGTCGAATAAGTGCGAATAGCAGTATGATTATATTCGATTCGAATTTATAATTACTCGTTCAGATTCGGTTTGGATTCGAATAAATTTTTTAACATTTTACTCGAGTTCGAATATCAAAATTCATATTTAATTCGGCTCGACTCAAATGGATACCGAACTACTCGTTTTAGCATATTCGAATTCGTATGTAATAATTTTATAAAATTAAGAATACAAGAATAATTGTTCACTAAAAAGTAAAATGTGATCATTTTGTAGAGTATTATTTTAATATAAATATTATAGATTGTATATTATAATATATATAATTTACAAATTCGAGTCGAGTACGTATAATAAATATGTATTCGAGTACTCTAAAATTACTCGAATTGATCAAAATAAATATGATCGAATATCATAGTGGTAAGATCCGACTCGGTATTTGTTCAAATTATAAAATAAGATTCGAATTCGCTCATTTTTTTATACGAATACGAATTATATTCATTTTTAATGAGTCGAATCCGAGTTCAAATCCGGATTACTCGAATTCATTTTCAGCCCTAACTCTAGAGCCTATAAATTAATATTATTAATCAAGTTTGTTATGTGAAACCTCCTATCAATTAATAATATTAGTCAAGCTTGTTATGTGAAACCTTGTATACATGATATATGATAATCAACATTTTTCTTTCTTTTTTTTATTAGAGGAGGCCTTTGGTCAATCAAAGAGTAGAATATCCACAATTATTTTAAATTAGTAAATACTGAGTATTTGATTATGACTATCAATGTGACAGGTTTTACAAAACCCCTTGACAAATACTCCTACATAAATTGCATTAAATTGGTGTGGTTAACTACTGCACTATAATCAAGCCTTCCTACTATAAAGAATAACAATATAAGTTACATTATAGAACTGTAAACAAATGTATATAGACAACACAATCTGTCACACACAACTTGTCATATCTGCAGTTTTCACGTAATAGTCCTTATCATTTACTTGCAAAATATATTGCATTGGGAAATCGGCTATGTAAAGAGTCAACTAATGTGGTCAAATTTGTACAGCCATATATAAGCCTGTTCAGAACTAGTATTGAACCTGATATTCTTATTTTTTTTGTCCAGACATCAATAAATAAATATGATTCTCCTCATCACCTTCTCAGAAGAAACAAGAAATGATGTAATAAATATTTTTAGTGAAGAAACTAACAGCTGCATTTGGTTCGAATATAAGTTAAATAAATTTGGTGCGCACCACAACTTGTAATTTTATAGATTATATCTAAATTTATATTGTCATTTTTTATTTTTATAAATTCTGATGGATTATCTAACTTTTAATGTTTTCAATATAATAAAGATATATTAATAGAGTTTACTACTGTACAACTTACGAGCTTGACCCTAACTTGTAAAATGTAAACTACTCAAGACAGGACTCTATTATTAGAACAGGCTTCAAAGACAAGTAGGCATGTATAATCTTCCCGTGATCTTTTGCATTGAAAGGTTACCAGAAATGAATACATCTGGTTGTATTAAAATGCATAAGTTAACACTTTTTCTCATGTTCTTGATTGTGAAAACACAATCTCAACCCAGCCAGACACAATTAGCACCAGGGGATCCACCAAAAAATTTTCATCCAAGTCTTGCAGCTATAATTGGTGTACTTTGTTGTATGGTTATTTTCACATTCATCCTTCTTGCTTATGCCAAGTACTGCCACCGAAGTGCGCCTATGACAGGTCCTCCAATTCAAGGGCTGCTTACAAGATCAAGATCTCGATATTCTGGCATCGATAAAACTGTGATTGAATCACTACCTTTTTTTAGATTTTCTTCGCTTAGAGGAACAAGAGGTGGCCTTGAGTGTTCTGTTTGTTTATCAAAATTTGAAGATATCGAAATTCTCAGGTTGCTACCAACGTGCAAACATGCGTTTCATATAAATTGTGTGGATAAGTGGCTTGAAAAGCACTCAACATGTCCACTCTGCAGGCATAAGGTTAGCACAGAAGATCTTGCAGTGCTTACATATTCGCATAGTCTGAGATTTCTAACAGGTCATTCAGACTTGAGACAGGATTCAAATTTAGAGATTTTTGTTCAAAGGGAAGAAGATTATAATCACGGGTCATCGAGATTTAGTGTTGGAGGTAGCTTTAGAAGTAAGAATGAAGAAATAGAAGAATTGCCAATTCAAGAATCTTGTGATCAAAATGATGAGGAAAGTCTACATAAATTTAATCACAGGATCATAGTTTCTGATGCTGTGTTAAAGAACAGATGGAGCAATGTGAGCTCTTCGGATCTTATGTTTTTGAATTCGGAGATGATTCATGTTTTGTCCAGCCAAAGATTTTCATCCAAGGAATCTGATACTGAGGAACTTAAGAAAATTAAGGAAATGGATAGAAGAGAATTGTTTAAGATCAAGAACATCGAAACTGCTCAAACTGACAAAATCCCAGTTCAAAAAAATGGTAGCACATCAAAGATTATGGACATAAATGAAAAGAGATCAATGTCTGAAATTGTAGTTCATCCAAGATTTCCAGAAATCAGCTTAAAAAATGATCCAGAAAATTCTTCTTCGATGAATTGCGATAATTTTAAAAATGTGGAGGAGGAAAGGATAAGGAGGATGTGGTTGCCAATTGCAAGAAAAACAGTTCAATGGTTTGCCAATAGAGACACAAGTACTCCACAGTTTCAGAACACAAAACAAACATTTGATGTATAGATGAATATGTACTTAGCTTAAAAATTCATTTTTTGCACATAATTATTGCAAGTTCTGAGGTTCTTGAATTCTTGTTTAGTTAGACACAATATTCATGTAGGATTTCGTGTGGAATAGTCTCTCTATGACTTTAGGATGAGATCAAAAGTGTATGGCAGATGTCATTTTTCTTATTATCTTTGAAAGATATTATTCATGTAGTTTGTAAATTTTATGTAGAGTTGTTTTCTCTTTGTTATTTGATTTTGTTGTCAGATAGGAAGGAAAAAGATATGTATATAAAGTTGCTAAATGGATTGTTATTTGTCTGTAAATGTTTGGATTTTTTCTTATACATGAAATAAAAATATAATTTGTGGTGCACAAAAATGCACGAACAATATTAAGAAAAAATTTGAAGCTTTATTTTGGTCTCCTCTTGTTCTGGCACTTACCTTTTTGCTCTATGCTTTTGAGGGAATGCGTGTTTTGGTATTTAGACCCCATTTATTTTCGGTTAATTTTTTAAGTTAAAAAAATATAATTTTTTTAATTTATAAATTATATCATATATATAATAGGAGTAAGATGATTTTATCCGAATACTAGCAAAGGTCATGAGTTCGATACTCAATAACAACATATTTAAATTTAATTATATCCTATATGTATTAAGAGTAAAAGTAATTTTATCCAAATACAAACAAATGTCTAAGGATACATTCAATATTATATAAATTATAATTAATAAATAGATTTATGAATAGACTCCTAATAATTATATAATTTTTCATCCTTTTAATTTTAAAGAATACGCAATGATAGATCGATATATCTTCATCATGATCATATCTTTCGATCACAATGTCAGCTATATATATCATCAAAGCTGGAGACATAACAATGTAATCCTTCTGACATAGAAAAGACCAAAAGCAGAATGATCGCAAAAAAAAAACCATATTGAGAAGCAGCAATTTGCTCTAAAATTTTAAATCAAACAATTAACGTATAAAATAAAAATATTTATTGCCTGCAATCTGCATTACTCTAAAAATAATATCCAAAGGCAAATGTGCAAGTACCACCCTATCCGTGACAGTAGAATAGAATAGATTCAATGGGAACACCACCAGACTTAGACCACCAACTTTTATCAAAGTCTATTTTCTTGACATTTTGATATGAACTCATACCAGTTCCGATCCAATTTACTCATTTTGTAAACGTGCCTAGAAAAACAATTTATTTCAATATCCAAGCAATATATTATAGAGGAACACCAACTATACATTACATATGCTATACAACTAACAGCGAAAACTTACTAATCAAGCACTTGAATAACATGAATGACAAACATTACACATAGATTCACGGCAGAACCAATTATGGAGGAGAGGCACACACATTTAAATTTAATTTAGCTTTTAGTTCCTTTTCATAAATTTAAATTTGTAGCATGGTCCTTCTGCACATAAATTCATATATTTTTTATTCACCGAAGTTTAGTTAGTCAAAAGAGTAAAACAAATCAGTATAGTCAATTTAATCGTATATTATTATTATTATTATATCTTATATATAATAAATGTAAAAAAAGTTTATTCAAGTACTATTAAAAATTTAAAAATCGATTCTTAACCGATACATAATATTATATAATACTCCATCCGTCTCATTTAATTCTTAACATTTTTGAGAGAGTGTACAACACACATTTTAAAGTGCATATAAAGTATAGTTTCATAACTTATTTTTAATTTTTTTTTCTGAATACAAATTTAAACATTCAATTTTTATTCAAAAACAAAAATTTGTAAAAATAAGTTATGTAACTATATTTTATATGCAGAATGGACACTCTCTTAGAAATGTTAAGAATCAAATGAGATAAAGGGAGTAATAATTTTTATTATTAATATATAATTAATCATAAGTTATAATTAATATCTAGGGTTAGATACTATATCTATCAATTACCTAATATTATATAATTATAATTAATATTATATGCATAAGTATCTAATAACAATTTTAATAAATATCACAATTTTTTACATACTTATATTTCTTTTAATTACTGTAAGCAACATGTCTTAGTATATATTGAGTCGAATAGTCTCAAAAAATATATGATTAGTACATGTACTTGAAGAGAAATCAAATAAATTTATAATATCATAATATTTTTAAGTATTAATAATATAAATTTATAATTTGTGTGATGTATTGGTTCATTTTAAATATTTAATAATTTTTTATTTATATTTAATATTAGTTATATTTTTTTAATAAATATTTAATTATCTATTGAATATTTTATAATTTGTATATTTATATTTATTTAAATTAATGTATGACTATAAATTAAATAAATTAACATAATATTATTTAAAATATTTTAAAAATACAAAAAATTTAAAAATTTAAAATAAAGAATAAAATTAGTAAGAAAAATATTCGTGTATCGCACGGGATTAAATCTAGTAACTTGTAAAACTTCATATGGGACTTTGATCTTTAAATAACACATCATATAATATTTTATATTTTAATTTTATATTCGAAAAGTCCAAATAAAAACCATAAAATTGTGAAAATCATATAAATTTTCTAAAGATCTCATTTGTAATATAATATAAAAAACAAACTAAAACATGAAGATTCAACTAAAACGTTTATAATTTATACAATTCAAAGTTCAAACTAGGCCCTAACATAAAAATAAACACAGCGGAGTAGCCCCACGGCCCCCACTAATCCATGACCATGCATTACCGTTCTTGATTTGTAAAATACCTAGATCAACTACATTACGAGTAGTTTTTGTCATCGGTGGACACGCCTCAAATTTAATAAAAATACAGGGTTGAAGCTACACGTTCTCATTGGCATTTGTATATCTTTAATTTATTTATTTGTTTAATATATTATCGACATTTGAGTAGTATAATGAATGAATATGAATATGTGAAGGCGGCATTGAAATCCGTAACTAACAAAACTATACGCAACTTTCATGTACGTATTATTTAGCTGATATTTAATTTATCAGTCGTCATATCAGAACTTTGAATCAGCGTTGCTATCCAAAATATTATATATCATTTGAATTTCGTATATGTCCTGTCTATGAAATCGAGCTTCTATTTATTAGATGGTTAAATATACTTTTTTTTAATATATCTAATAATTAATACTCTATCTATTCCACCAACTCAATTATCTATATACGAGTTGGACGTGCAGTTAATAAAAATAAAGAAAATGTAATAAATTTGTGGGTTCGATTGAAATTAATAAAAAAATTGGAGTGATTATCAACTGAATCATTTATTTTATCTTAATGAATCAAGTGAATCATCAAAAAAGTTTTAAGTTTTATTTACATCATTAATTTTAAACAAAATTATATTTCATTAAATTTTAAAATTTCAATGAATGGAAAAAAGTGACAAAACTAATTTTCTTCTTCGACCATGACAAAATCAATTAGCAAAAAAAAAAGTATGACAAAATCTCAACCTATATATATGTGTGTATTCCATTGGATTTTCAGTCCAACATCCCCATTTTTCTGGATCGAATTTAACATTTATTTTTATAAAATTTTCTAATTTAACTTTTTATTTTTTATCATTTCATTATCACATTCCCATGTGAACAAGTTCACTTCTAGTCAAGTCCACGCCATAAAAATTATTTATTTTAATACTAGTTTCTCAAAAATAAAATGGAGTGTAACTTATTCTGTGTCGAGTAATTTAAATGAGATTAAAAAAATTTCAATAATCCAATTAATATATTAAAAAAAGTGAATGGATTGATAATTAACCCAAAAAGATTATGGATATTTATAGAAATATAAAAAAAATTGAAAGAGACATCTAAAAATGGATAAAACTGAAAACAACATTTAAAAAATTTATACAAATCTGAAAATATACGCGCATCTTCAACACTTGTAATAACACAAAAAGTCATATCAATTTGTAATTTACGATGGTTATTATTGGTCTGCATTTTTTCAAATAATATTTGAGAAAAGTATCAAATGTAAATTACAGTCGTGTGAGTTGAGTTCTAGTTTCCTCCGTTTCCTAAACTTTTTATTTTATTTAAACTTTTCGAATATGTGTGTAAAGAAAAAATAGAGACATGTTTCAAGTGTTGCGACGAGCTTATATAAGCATATAATACATACTATCAAAAACAAAACGCTTCAATGAAAAATAAAAATTACCAGTTCGAGGATTCAAGTATGTATCTTCAACTATACCAAGTCCCCTGAGCATAATGATTGGTAGCACTTTTCTAATCAAAGTTTGTGGTATTAGAAATGAATCTAAATATTTCAAAAATTTTGAGTTTGAGATTCTAGACATAAACTGGACATTGCATACAGTAAATCAACAAGAATTATAATAATCTGAAATTTGTTTTGAGGATATTTTTTTGGAAAAGTATATGAAACAAAAGCTCTCTTTTACACATACAACTTCTATACAGAAACTTGGAAATTATACCGATTCGCCTCTGCATCAATCTGGCATAGTAAGCGCAAGCAGTACAAAAAAATATTGTGCTTCTATGTATAAATCATGTATTGAAGATCATCATTTATAATCTGCAATCTTCTCTCTACTTTACATGGAATCGAGGGGTTCATAGTTCTTCTGATAAATGGTTGAACTGAGTCTTTCTTGCTGAGAAATAAAGAAGAGGTACGAGTTATACTAAAAGTCCTCGAGCCATTCTGGAGTGTTGAATTCTTCCAAGTCTCAGACTGGGGAAAGTGCAGAAGAAGTAAAGAAGATGTGCGTATGAGTTCTACTACCAGTCCTCAAGCCATTCTGGAGTGTTGAGTTCTTCCAAGTCTTGGACTGGGGAAAATGCAGAAGAAGATACATCTTCATTGTGACTTTCTAAATGTTGATTTATGCGGCAAATGATCTCATCAGGAACGGGAATAGTACGATCTTCTACTTCTTTCCAATCAACAGTACTAAACCACGGATGCCTTTTAACAGAGTCAGCACCTTGGCTTCCGAGTCTGGTGTTTTCGTCAACGTCTAGTAACTGAATAATTTAATTAATTAAGACAGGGATTCTTTTTCTTTTGTGTGTGAAAGAACTGTATACAAGTTGACTCTCTAATTATGTGGTAATACCTTAGTGATGAGATCAACAGCTTCAGGGCTAAAATTTTGTGGAAGTGTGAACTGTCCTTTTGCAATCTTTGCAAATGTATCAATCTCACTTTCTCGCCATGAACCAAATGGCATTTCACCTTTTAGCATGAAATAGACCAACACGCCCAAGGCCCACCTGCAATTTTCCCTAAAAGATGTGAGAACCACAGTGAAAACTTCAGGATACTAAAAAAATAGAGTTTCATGAGGAATTCCTCATTGACTGCAATGACATATATAATATATTGCATTGTTATGTCTCGTAAGTCGTAAATCCGTGTCATCAAGGCATATATTTTTGTGCAGAAGAAAGGAAAATCGTGCAAGGAATATCCTTATGCTCTTGATGAAGATAATACAAATGATCATACAAGAAACAAGTGCTGGTGCCCAATGCCCATTCAATGATAGCCAAGGGCATCAATTGTCAAATAGCCAGTTAAGCAAAAGTATATGCTGCACAGGCTTGGTTGGAGTTTCAAGTACATGTTTTTAGGCAGGAGGAACTCAACTGGTAACAAAAACCAGAGCTCACTGGTACGAAGCAAAGGCAAGTTCTCTCTCTTTTTTTGTTCTCGTTTGTTTGTTTACTATCAAATCATAATTACTACCAACTACAAATAATACATGCGGTTGCTTCACATTGTCAGCTGTAGTAGCATTAGAAAAACGATGACAAACTAATTAAATTAACCAAGTAAAATACAAGTTGTTCTTTTACCAGTCAGCAGGAAGACCGTGTCCTTTTCCTTGGACTATTTCTGGAGCTAAAGAATCGGCCATTCCACATATTGTAAATGTTCTTTCACCGGCTATTTTTTTTCCAAACCTGAAGTCCACAAGCTACAGTGCAAACAATAAAATGAACGTTAGCATTCATAGTTTAATTATTGATGTACCGTCTTTTATTTGATGTTATTATATGTGTATTTTTATATAAAAACTGTGTTCTGCTGCAGAAGCTGGGGATATATTCAGAAACAGCCTCTCGAACCGTATCAGTACAGGTAAGGTCTGCGTACATCTTAACTTCCTTGGACAGTTTTCTACAAGTTGGATATACAAGGTACATTTTGGTTTGGTTTTAATTTGTTTGTTGGTGCAGTAACTACTCATGCAACACAAATGTAAATATGTAGGTCATGCAAATCAATGTGTGTGGATAAAGAAAGTACTAAACAAAAAGCAGCCACATCTTAACAAAGTATAGTAAGACCAACCTGCAAATATCCTGTTTGATCAAGCATTAGAACATCTGGAGACACGCCTCTGTAAAGAACACCATTCTGAAATTAACAGACGGAAAAGATTAAACAAGTTGAAACCACCATATGTAAATAAGTTTGCAATCCAAGTTTGATCCAGCAACCTTGTGTAAATCTTCTAGGGCAGTGACAACAGAGGCAGCACAGAACCTTGCAGAAGGCTCGTCAAGTGGGTTCTGAAGAATGGAAGTGATAGGGCAAGCAATGCATGTATTTAGAAGCATGCCCGCATGTGTCTGATCAGCACATGTGCATAGAAGTTGTGGCACAGCAGACGAACGACTTAAACTTTTCAGGAGATCTTTTTCCTTCAAAACCTGAGCTTCTTTTGCCAGATTTCTTATTTTCTGCTTTGAAAACCTCTTTAAAGTAAGCAAGTTTTCTGCTTCAGAGCGAAATGTATATTAGAACAAATAATTTAATATATTTCTGAAAATCACTATAACAAAAGACCTTTTCTCTACACCAGGCAAGCAACTACACTACAACATCAATTGCAAACATCTGATCTATAGGGTGGCATTAAAGATACATATTCCAGTGTATAGAAGAGGAGGTTTACAGGAAAAATCCACCTGAATTCCTCAACTGAACAAGGCCAATTTCACTGCAGTCAGTAGAATATTTGCATGTCCTCCACTCCTATATAATTTCCCCAACAAAACCATTTATATAACATTTCCCTTTTCAGATATGTGAAAACAAACACAATCAAGATAAAGTAAAACTTACCAGATCTGAAAGTTGAACCATTGCAAGGGTTGAAGGATCAATACTTCCAACAGAATCTTTAGGAAACCGTGCAGAACTTTCCCTTGACCTAATTCAATTAGAACCATCAGATGAGAATTCTTAGATTTTATTACAAAAACATGTACAATTCAGCATTTCAGCTTCTGCTTTTGAACAAGAAAAATATAATATACAATAGACAACAGCATACTTGTAATAGCCATCCTGCGGAAGTTTTACTAGAGGGCCAACAATTGACTCAAATTTTTCCTTTGTTAATACAGCACAAGTCACATTGCCCGCTGCAGCAGCGCTCAAGGACTCTACGGTTTCACCAACGAGTGTCCACTCCCCGAAATAGCTTCCCTCAGTCTTCTCCACTGTGAATACTTTACTGCTAACTGCAGTATTTTCTTGATTTAGGCTATCAGACAGAAGGCTCGTGACATTTCGATCTCTTACTGCTTCCAATTCAAAGTTAATTATCACTTGTCCCTTCTGGACAATATATAGTCCCTGAAGATCCTCATTCTGAAGTACAAATTGGAAAAATTGTAAGAAAAGAAAAAACAAACAAGAGGTATATTTCATTCTGAGTAAGGGAGACTCACCTTATCAATTATTATTTGGCCATCGGAGAAGAAAACTTCTGAAAGAGAATCTGCAATATGACTCAGTTGCAGTATAGTCAGTTTTGAGAGAAGATCCACTGACCGCAGCAACTTCAGTGAAGACAGATTAGAAAATTCTGACATAAGAATCCCTCTAAAATCTTCTCTTTTCAGAGCCCAAAGGGTTCCATGTGTCACAGCCCGGACAGAAGCTTGTAGGGGTTTATTATACCTACATTTCAACATATACTATCTGGGGTAAGAGCTGTGAAATAATGATTGACCATAAGCAATAAGAATCTGAAAATTTTGGTTTATATCAGAAAGTGTCATATGAGACACCATATTGGCTTGATATATCCCAAGCAAGACTCTAGCTTTCAGTGCATCCAATTATAAATTAATAAGATTAAATAATAATGATTACAATGTTTAAAGCAAAGATGATCTATTATTATCTGTTCTACAGATATATTTTACATAAATTATGTTCTCGTTTCTATCTTCCTTTCGGTAGTCCTCACACAAAAAACATGAATTTGACTTTTAACAACTTGACAGAAACCATATTAAACCGTTGAGTAAACCTCAAAGAAGTTTCATATTACATACAATTATGTTTGTCCTTTGTGTGTGTATGTGTGCTCTTTTGTAACTGAAAATATATGTTCTCCTTCGATAAATGGAATTTATTTCATTTGGAATGGAAATAGCAGAAGTGATTTTACATGAGTGCAAGCTCTCCAAATGACGACAATTTTTCAGCAGTATATTGTTGTAGGACCTTGGGCACCTCTTCGGTTGTCTCGTCCTGTCATATAATCTAGTCAAATACAGTAGAGTTCAAATCATCTTACAGTTTTTACTTTTTATCATGCTGGGATTACAAGGTACTTCATAAGCAAGTAAATGACTACTAGGACCTCAATGATGAAGACTACTACGACCTGTGATATTGCATAGACAATTTTAAAGTAACTAAATTGAAGATTAACATTAAGTAATTGGATTGGGAAACATTAATGAGAACCTGCTTTGCCAAGACCTCAAATACTCCACTGCCTACAACATAAAAGCAGTCCCCTTCTCCCCCCTGCATATATATTATTATTAAGCACACTAAATGTTATACAAATTGGGGTGAAAAGAAAATACCCACACAATATGACAAGATGCTTGCGTCTTTGGTGCATGGGGTAATTAAGATCTCAACAGGATTAAATATGTTACATGCAGATCGTATAAATAGATAATCAAATATGCAAGTTGACTTCAAGAGCACTATTTGATGAGACAAATTTCTGTAAGTAATTCTACAACTGACCTATGGATATAAGAACACACTAAAAAAACATGCTCACCTCGACATAATACGAGGAAAGATGTTTGTCTAGACTTGTTAGGCTTTAGACAATAATCTAGTCAATGATGTCTACGGCCTACAGGAGTATACAAACACGAAGTTCTGGGTGTCTGCCTAATCCGTTTTCTGCCCAACTACAAGGAAAGTGCATCCCTGATCCGTCCTTCCTTCCAATATGCATCAGGTGGAGCATCAATGTTAGAATATAATATAAGATCCTGGCAAGTCGGTCTCCTAATACCTTGAGGTTTTAAGAAAATCGGTAACTTAACATGGTATCAGAGCTCTAATTGGCAGGGGTATAAGTTTCGATTCCCTGCCACCCCCAATATTCTCATAATTAATTATGGACATGAGAAAGCAAGTTATTGCCCCAAAGATGGGCGCCCGTGATCCACCCTTCGACCCGAAAATGGGCTTTCGAGCGAGGGAGAATGTTAGAATATAATATAAGATCCTGGTAAGTCGGTCTCATAACACCTTGAGGTTTTAGGAGAACTACCAGGATCTTATATTATATTCTAACAAGGTGGAGTGTCATGGGGAACTTCCTTTGGTATATTGTAGGAATCTGGAGTTTCTCCATGAATTCGAGATTTACTCTTCCGCTTTCTAGCAAAGTAATTTCCAGGGCCTAGAGACCCTTCTTAGTTTTTAAATTAATATTAGTCTCTTAAATAAATCACGGTTATCTTCCTGCCTCTGATTTTAGCTTAGGTTGCTCTTAAAGAGATAGTGGAATGATTTACTTAAGTTACAAATAATCAAATTCTCGTTCAAGAACTCATTGAATAATCAAAATAAGGAATATAAGTCTTTCGTACTTACCAGTTTCACCACAATGTCTCCTGGTTGAAACTCCACCCGTTGCATGCAATCTAACAGTACGTGACACTGAGAATCAGTAAGCTTTCTGAATAGAAAATGATCGTGCAAGGCCCGCTCAATATGTGCCTGTAGCAAATACTAAAATTATGATATTGCTCTAGTATTGACACAAAGTTGTGCTGAATCCAAGGAAAGAGGTAATTAAAGTTGTTACTTCTTCTTCCCAAGTTTTTCTGTGGGCTGGAGATGGAGGTACCCATGCTTGTCCATTCTCTAACGAACTTTCAATTGCACGAAGACGTGTTCTTGATATATCTTGCCTCACGCGCTGATGCCGAATGTTCCAGCCCATCACTGAAGGAGACTCTGATCCTGAAAGCTCTACAAACTGGGGCAGTGGAGGTTTTAGAACAGCACTAGGGCTTGCTGATTGACCTCCAGAACTCTGATATAAAATTTATAAATATAATTCACAACAACTAAAACAAAAACCAAATGCACAACTGAATAAATAGGAAAAATCGATCAAGTAAATGTGATTTCTTACATTTGTTAACCCGTTAATATGCACAACAATTACAGTTATATCATCTGTACGAGTTTCATACTGTAGCCATAGTCGATAAGATTCAGCAACAATGGCAGCACAAGCATCACGAGGATCCTTGTATTTTGCTACCTAGCAGTTCAGTAACAAAGAGCAATTTAAAGAATATATTGGATGACAAAGGAGATATAAAGGAAATAGGGAAAATGAGAGCAACCACATGCAGCAAAACATAAAGTCTTAGTTGAGAGAAGAAAAGATCTGCACTTCTGAGACATAGCCAATTTTCTCTTTACTATCCGATGCTATTCAGATTCAATTAAAATGATCTGACTACCTAAATTTTATAGTTCGCTTAATGTTCCAATATTGAAAAGTGGAAGCAACTTCAAATGTAATAGAAAGTGATAAAAACACTGAAGTTGCAAGGCACCGACAAAGTAAAATAAACAAATACAATGGGAAAAACAGTTGACCAGTTAGCTCACCTCTTTTAAACAAATAGAGAAAAGGAAAATATAACTGTGACATTCTGAGATAGGGAGGGAAAAACAGAAACTATGACCGGAAGTTAAAAGGTGAAGACTGAAGACGACAAAAAGCTTTAGCCACAAGCTGGCCTGAGTATTATACTGAGAATATGACTCTTGATAAAGATGAAATCGACAATTCACCTACCAACCCAATTCCCCTAATTAATTTGAATTCAGGCTGATAAAGTTCAGTCAGGTAAGATAGCATAGGGAATGAAGATCATTTACAAATGCCTCCCTTTCTTCTGCTCTTGTTATCTCATCCACTTTCTTGCATGAAGTACCTTTGTCAGTTGTTAAGACTGAAATTCACTAGGGCACCAATTACTTAACATGAGTCCAAATCAAAGAAGCTATATAATTTGAAACTTCCCTCATTATCCTAGATCCTTTAACCTCCAAATATGGCAAAGAGTTGGAGGCTGCAAGCTAATATTCAGATCTTCGGATTATATATCAACATTTTTGAAGTGGTTATCTCTACTTTTATTCAGATATTTATCTCCTTTTAAGTTTCATTAACTTCACTGTAAGACTCAGTGAGTCACACTGAATTTAAATGGCCTATCTATTGGTTTGGTTAGACCTCTAGATCGAATGCAGAATAAATTAATACTTTGACTGATATTGTAGTTAATTTTGAATCTCTCAGTCCATATCCTCTATGTTTGCAGTTTTTACATTTCATTAAGAAAAACTAATCTATTATTTGGTTCAAGAAATTCTATCATCTTCAGAGCACCATCATCTAAAGAAACCCTTCACTGTTATGTGCTCTCTTTTGTTGGTGTCATATTGATAATTAGACATATTAATACAAAGCACCTTAAATATATGATATGATTCAATCAATAAGATGCTATCTTAGAGTACAAGATGTTCCCAAGGGAAATTGATTATATTTTATACCCAATGTCCCAAAAGAAGTGATATTTGACTTTTTTAGCACGTAATGGTAGATAACAACTAAAAACATACTTAAATATGAAGAAAAAATATAGTTCTACATTTAAAACGAGCATCAGATTCCTGTTTTACCGATCATGCAAAATATTTTCCTACTGCCATCAACTTTAAGTATCAAAACTTGAGTAAAACAAAAAGTACCTTACCATGTCAACCACTGCTTGGCTAGAAAGAAACTCAAACACCCCGTCACTGGCAAGAACAAAGAAAGGATGATCAGCTGTAAGTTCGAAGGCCACGATTTCAGGGTTTCCAACAACCCCAATTGACTCCGCAATAGAATCACCAATGCTTCTTGTGAATGCTGTGCCAGGATACATCCCATTTGGAACCCATAATCTAGGAGGATCGCCATCATCTCCCTCTTCGGTATCCCAACACTGTACATCTGGGTTTTTTAGCCCTTCGATCTGATCCAATGTAAGGACCCTAGCTCCACATAGTTTCACCCGTTCAAGTTCATCATCCCTAAAAGGAGTTTGATCTATTGACAGGTCGACAGCTACAACATCTGTTCCTCTCCTTTCAGCAATAACAGCCCTGGAATCTCCAGAATTGGCAACATAAATAGTCCTATCCCGAACTAATATGGTAATTGCCGTCGTCCCACTCATACTATCATCTATATTATCATCATGTAGCTCTGAATTTGTCTTTAAGAAAGCAGCATGACATGCCTCTATAGCATCCATATGAAACCGACTATTCCTAAGTAAATTTTCACATAACTTCTGCTTTACAAATTGTGAGCATTGAGCTCCATATTCTCCATGGCCATCAAAAACCCCAAAGAAATGGTCATTAGGATTTGTCCCAAAAGGAGTGTGAATGCAAAAACTATCTTGGTTAGCTTTATCAAGCGCATCAGGATAAAATCCCCGCTGAGACAAAAATGAATACCGCATTTCATAATTTCCCGTTGGAACTTTAACAGTCCTAGACCCATTCGGAGGTAGAAATTGTGCTGAAACCCTGGACAACCTGCTTATACCTGCCTCATGGTCCCTAAGGTAACTCGATTGGTCTCTAGCTTCTTCGTCATCCCCATCCGAGGTAGCAGGCGAAAAAACACCAATTTCAGCTGCTCTAGCATTACCACTTTGTTTAACCTTAGAATCTTTAGGTGTGCATATATCACCAATACAATCTTTCGAATAAACACAACCCATTATCACAAACAACACCCCGAAACAAACCAATACTCTTGAATAGCCAAAACACTCATGAGACTACTTTCCTTCTTGGTGAAAAATCTTACCACAGATACAACACTCTATTACTATAACAATATATATGAACCTAAACAAATTCAGCCAAAATAGCTCTGGATAAGCCTGTAAAAACTGAAAATTGGGGAAAAACAAATGCCCAAATCTGTAAAAATACAAGATAAATTATTAGAACCAATTCAAACCTTATCTGTTCACAAAAAAATTCAATTTTTAAAGAACCAAACAAGACCCACAACTTGAATTCAATAAGTGTAAAAGAACACATTTTTACAAATACAATAAATAATCCAAACATAAATAGAGCAGTCAAATGAAAAGAAATTTACTGAGTTGAAGAAAAATTGTATACAAGAAAGTTGGAAAGGTATACTTACTTGGAATGTGTTGTAAGACTAAGACAGTGGCCTGACCTGCAGTGTGTGTGTATATACTACATATGTACAGAGAGAGAGAGGGGGGGGGGAGGGAGAGAGAGAGAGGCCTATATATGTATGGCTTCTGTGGAATGAAATTGAAGAGGGAGGTGTGTGTGAGAGAGAGAAAGAGAGTGCATGTGTGAAGATTAATGGCTTGCTTTTTTGTTGGTGGGGGTGACTAGACCAGTTGAGACCTTCTCCTTCCGTACGCGCTTTCACAACCACGCGCCACCGTTTGTACTTGTGTCGAGCACTAAATAATAATAGTAGCTTTTCTTTTGTATCATCAATTAAAGATTCTGATCCACCGGAATAATGCAGTTGCTATTTATCAAAATATAATTTCATTACAACATAGTACTATTTTAGTTATGATTTATTAACAGCAAAGTATAATATTAATGTAAAATGATTATATTATTATAGCTTCAAATGGTAAGGATTTATATTTAGATGGTATTTCACTCAAAATTTATTAGAACAAATATTTATTTTTATTAAATTATAAGTTAAAAAAATATCATTATTATAATTTCTTCTATATTATTGATTAATTAAAGCAGGTTGAGGATCAAGTCAGGACGTAGTTCTAATAATGATGAGTTAGACCATTTACATAGACGTTGGGAGTCTTAGAATCATACCAGGGTTATGAACCTTAAAGGATGATGCTCTCGAAACTTGATGGTGATGCCCTCGAGGCTTAACAGTACCCATGGGGCATGATGATGATAGGCTTAGTAATGTCCACTAGGCTTAGTGATGATACCCTCGGGATTTAGTAATGCTCATAAGATTTGGTGATGATGCCCTCGGGGCTAGTAGTGCACATGATGCATGGTGATGATGCCCTCGGGGCTTGGTAACGCCCACAGAGCTTGGTGATGATGCCCTCGGGGCTTATTAGTGTCGGCTGAGTTTGGTGGTAATGCCATAGGGGCTTAGTATTATCCACGGAGCTTGGTGATGATGGTCTCAGGGCTAAATAATGCCTATGGTGCATGGTGATGGTGCCCTCGGTGTCGGCCGAGTTTGGTGGTATTGCAATAGAGGCTTAGTATTGCCCACGGAGCTTGGTGACGATGCCCTCGAGGTTTAGTAGTAATGATGCCATCAGGGCTTAGTAGTGCCCATAGAGCATGGTGATTATGCCCTCGTGACTTACATCCTCGGGGTTTAGGAGTGCCCATGGGGCATAGTGATGGTGCCCTTGGGGCTTAGTAATGCCCTCAAGGCATGGTGATGATGCACTCGGGGCTTAGTAGTGCCCTCAAGGCATGGTGATGATGCACTCGGGGTTAAGTAATGTCCATGAGGCATGTTGAATGCCCTCGGGACTTAATAGTAACCTCAAGACATGTTGATGATTCTCATGGGGCATGGTGATGGTGCCCTCAGGGCTTAGTAGTGCCCTCAAGGCATAATGATGATGCCCATGGGGCATGGTGATGGTGCCTTCGGGGCTTATTAGTTCCCTCAGGATTCTATGACATATGGAGTTGTATCCATAAATTTGTCCCCTTAGTTATTCAAACATAGGCAAACATATATAGTAGTTCAATAGACTTGTTACTCAAACCCCATCAATGTGGGATAAATTCAAGTCTTTTCTCTCTCATAAATTAATTATGAGTCTTTTTATATAGGAAAAAAAATATAGCTTGTTTCACATCTCCTCGATGTGGGAAAAGTAAACGCCTTTTATATAGGAGTTTTCAAACTCATATTCTTTGTAGGAATATAATTCTTGGGGAGGAAGTAACCTCCTTAGATGGGCTCCTAGGTCCTTCCTTATGGAAACCAACTCCTTATGGTAATATTTGATTTGTGGACTACTCTTTTCCGAAGTAGGAAGAAATTAGGTTTTATTAATAGGCTTAATTAATTTGTCCATTAATTAATTACATATTTATGTAATAATAAGATTTTCGGGCCTTATTAATTGAGACTTGCTTGCGGACCAATTCAGGTCTAATTAATGCGACATTGATTGCACCTCTAGGGCTATTTTGAGCCCATATCAATAACAATCTCTCTGTTATAATGTTTTCACGGTGTCTCCCTATTTCATTTTTTTGTTGGAGAGGGAGACTATTACTTTTTTTTTCTGAAGAAAAATGTTCCATTTCTTAAAAACTCACATCATACATCACCGAATCCAATACATAACGTGGAGGAATCTTAAAATTCATAAAGTAATTTAGTTCACAAAGGATTCGAGCCATTGAATGGGATACCCTATTAGCTAATATTCTACTCCCTTCGTTCCTTTATATTAGACGTTTAAGGTTAATACACACATACCAATATATCTATTTAATGACCTAAATTATCATTATACATAAAATTATTTTACTACACTACCCATGCATCTGAAACAGTTTACACACATTTCAATAATTAAACAGTTTACACACATTTCAATAATTAAACTCTGTGTATATATTACTATTAGCCTCATTTTTACACGAATCCTACAACACTAAATCCAATTAAACTATTGGTTCATTTAAATTTTACATCTATTTGAACCAATTATTTCCCTTGAAAAAATTCCCTCCACATTTTCATTTGGATTTTAAATTTTGCCACAATTTTTTATTTTCCCTCTTATTTTATTCTATATATACAATGAACTCACAACCACAAAAATATAAAATATATGACGTTCAAAGTCATGTCAACAATACACAACTTCAATTTAAATGTTGAATATATTGATTTAAATTCCTCTCCTCAAGAAGACACAAGTATTTATATACCAGCAAACAAAGATTTTGATTTAAATATTTCTCTAGAAGAAACAGATTTGTTTTAGATCTCTTGTTCCATATTTTAGATATACATATGTTGTTTACCATTATTTAGTTTATTAAACTTTTTCTCTTAATTAGTTATTCATATTTTTTTATATTTGTTGAAGAGGATAACAATATCAATACAACAACATATCAAGATGCAACTCAAAATTTTACCAACATGGGTATATTATTTACACTCTGTTTTTTATTTTTAATCTATTATATTAAATTTTGTTTTGTTTTTGTATTCATTTTTGTGCTTTATTAGTTTAATTGATAAATCTTGCATTAATTTTTGTTTTGTTTTGTTTAGTTTAATTTAATTAGTCTTATTTTTATATTCATTTTTATACTTTGTGGTTTGTTTAGTTTAATTTTGTTTTAATGTTATATTCATTTGTATGCTTTATTTGTTTAAGTGATACAAATCTTACACTAATTTAGTTTAATTAGTCTTCTTTTTATATTCATTTTTGAGTATTTTGTTTAAGTGGTACAAATCTTACACAAATTTAGTTTAATTAGTCTTCTTTTTATATTCATTTATATTCTTTATTGTTTGGTTAGTTTTGTTTTGTTTTACTTTTATATTTATTTTTGTGCTTTAAGTGATAAAATTTTATATTAATTTTATTTTGTTTATTTTAGTCTTGTTATTGTATTTATTTTTATATTTTATTAGTTTAATTGTTAAAATAATACAAATGAATAAATTAGTGATTATTTTGCCATATTAAATTAATTTGACCTTTTTTTGAATTAAATTTTATGGGTGGGGAAGAACCTTTTGTAGAAGAAAGGCAAGCAAAAAAAATTAAAATATTATCAAATGATCGGAGACGTGAAATATATTTAGCCTTGTTAAAAAAAGTGTTGATGGAAAAATTAAGAAAGGCACGTCAATGAGTGTTGCTTCGTTATTTTTTATTTCAATACGTACTGTTCAACATATTTGGAAACAATAAAAAAATAGCATTGGAGGAGTGGTTGATATATCTCATAGAAAATTGAACAGAGTACTTCCCGTTTAAGAAAATTGAAGAAGTTTAAGCATATACAATAAAATGAAGTTTAAGTTGTTTAAAGAGTGTATATATAAAAATGAAAGAAAATATACATTTAATATTCTTTATATAGATATGAAGGAGAAACTGAACAGAGTACTTCCCATTGGGGTAGGTGATAGTAAATAAAAAAAGTGTGAAAAACAAGATATAATAAATACATTAAGGGTAATTAGGTGAATGAAATAGGTGCATATCTTGAAAATACAAAAGCTACTATTAAAAAGGAATTCAAAGTTAGTCAAAGAACGTCTAACATAAAGGAACGGGGGGAGTAATATGTCTTACTCTAATATCGTTCTTATGAGCTAGTTTTAATCTGTAAGCTTCAATAATGTGACCAACTTCCAGCTGATAATTAGCATTACCATTGATTGCTTGCACTGCTAGGAGCGAATCAGGCTCGACACACACATATCTTTCTCATCTCAACATGATCCACGACAAAGCTTCTTCAATGTCTATTGCTTCTGCTTCCATCACAGATACTGTCATGCTAAACTTCAATGTTTTACCTCCAAGAAACACTCCTGCATGATTTTTGAGTACCATACCTACAACAAAACAGGACGAGCCTTGAATGATAGCTGCATCGACATTAACTTTCATTTTCCCATGCTCTGGCATGACCCATCTCGTGTTGTTGCTTCGATCACGAACTACAGTTGCTTGTTGTATACCCGTAAGCTTAGAATTTGTAAACTTCCAATCATGTAATTGTTTTAAGCTCCATTCCACAACAAACTGAGGTGTAGCCTGTTAGGAATCTATGTAGTTTTGATGATAACATTAAATCTTAGAATCATATAATTATATTTTATTATAACTGATCAATTGATATGAAAATTATAAATATCGATTGATCAGAAAACCATATCAGTTGACATGTTTATGTTAATCAACTGTTAACATGAATAGTAATATATGTGTATTTAGTCTATTTTAATTGATATGACCTTAGTCGATTGATAATTTTCTCATCAATTGATACTAGAGTCGATTGATATTGGTCATCAATTGATGTATAACGTAGACTGTCAAATTGTAATTATTTGAACAAAGAAAAATTGTACAAGTGAGGGATGATCAATTGATATGGAGGCATCAACGGATAGAAGATCAATTGATACAAAGTCAAGTCAAAGATTGAATACCATCAACTGATATGAAGAACCATCGATTGATAACATCTATCAATCGATAAATCAACAACTATTATCAATCGATGGATATCAAGATCAATCAAAGAAGAATATCAGTTGATGGATACAATGAATAATCAATTGATATACCTAACAGCAAATTATCAATTGATAAGAACTGCACGACAAGACATAAAGCATACATATGGAAAACAGTCTAGATTAACTGTGAAAACTCAGATTAAAGTTGTCCTTTCTGAAAAGAAGATATTTCTCAAAATAAAAATAGACAAATAGGAAAGATAGTTTAATAACATTCCTAGAATAGTTAGTTTTGTTTTACTATTCTCGAGATTATAAACACACTTGTGTAATATAAACGAGTGTGGTAGTATTGTTAGAAAGTAAGAGTTAGATTTATTTTAATAATCAACTCTTCAACCTTAGAGCACTTGTAAGAATAGTTGATTTTCTTTTCTAACCTTGTAAACGCAGCTGAATTTTAATAATCTAGATCATTTGAGCAAAAATATACAATGATGGATAAACCAATCCATCAATAATTTTTAAACATCTTGTGTTTATTCAAATACTTATCTTAGTTTTAATTGTTCATACTTTAAACTCTCTCAAATATTATCAAGGAACCATGAGTCTGCTGGCTTCCTATTTCATAGTTGGCTTCCATATATGTCTGCTAGCTTACTATTCATTAATCGTTTTCTCATAAAGAAACCTCCCCACCAGACAGAGATCATACTTTTTGATCTCTTCCACATCTGCATCAAACATCAACTCTTCATTTTCCTCATCCTCGATATCAAGATTTGCCAAATGACTGTCAATATCATCTGTAGTCACCATAATCCGAGACTTCTCCCACAAATTTTCAAATCTAAACGATAAGAAAAAGGAGAGAAAAATTTAAAAACTCTCACATGGAGAGAAAAAAAATCGAGACTATTACTTATGAGTTATGATTGTATAATGTTTTAATGAAATTTTATTTTCGTTCGAAAAAAAATCTATCTGACATTAATAATATATTTGGTAACATACTAAAAATAAATAAAACAAGTGGTATGATACTAAAATAATCAGTAATGTGATTGTTCGGTTTTGGTCCCTTTTGCACAAATAGTATATATATTTATTTCTTGACCAAACGCTTAAAACAAATACTTGTGATGTACTTGATAAATATTTTCAAGAGGCAGCCACAGAACGAAAGAGACCACCTGGTACTAAATAATCAGTAAATTAGCATGACAAAGTAGTTGGCTGCTTTTTAATTGTTTATTCATCTAACTAACTTTATTGAATACTGTAAATTTTGTAAGTATTAAAGGAGTATATATTAGGTAAACGAATATACCTAAAAAATGATAACACATCGTGTGCAAATTATAAAGAACTCTCCCACGTTTGTTTTTACCGGAATCTACTTTCTTCTCAACTCTAAAGGATAGCAGCATTCTTACAAGCTGAACCTAATTACAACCTTCTAACGTGGCAGAAATGCAGAATGTTCTTTCGTTAATGCACGCACATATAATTAACCGACACATTCCCGCGGATAAGTGAAAATTTTAACATCAGCTGCGAATAGAAATAATATAACATAGCATCTATATTTACATAAAATTTTAAAATTAGTTTTATTATTATAAAAAATCACCGATAGGTATTTCTGATAATTGATTGTTAACAAAATTTTATTATTTATGAATCAAAAAAATATGTGAAAATGATAATATTGTATTTAAAAAAGAGTTATATAATTTAAATATTTTTGACTTTTTATAGAATTTTGAGTCTTCAAAATTCTATAATATTATCAAATGAAAAATACTTACTAAAATTATAAAGTAAAAATGAAGATTATTTTGTAAATCAAAAAGTTCGGAATAAACACGTGGAACGTAATTATTAAGTTAAAAATTATATATGTATTTTATCATTATAAATGACTTATAAGGAGTGCCAAAGGGGAACCTAGTAGATTTATCACATATTCATATATGAAAAATGATTTATTTAAATTCAAGTATTCTATTTTGTAAAGTTAGATATTTATGGAAGTGGTGGATGTTGAATTAATTGTAACCAACCCGGAAAATAGCAGCAGGAGACATGTATATACACGCATGTCCCACTCAACAATGTCACAATATACCCAGGCCCCAGCTCCTGCTGGTCCCTTTGGCCATGTCTACATCTATTGGACTCGATACGGATATACACAAGCAAGCACTAAAGCATTGCATCATAATCCAACTTTGTATGGTAATAATCGAGCGTCCGAGTCGTCACACGTCGCCGCCGGGATGCTACACACTTTAATTTTGGTCGTAATGATTATTTAACCTAATAATCACTGATCAGTAATCACACCTTCTTAATTTCTATTGGATTTTATTCCCTCCCACGTTAGAGATCAATTACAAGCTATTAGTTAGCTAGCTAGCTAGAGCATATAGATCATAAAAGTAATCGGTTGCGTACAACATCATCGTTATAAATATGTGTGATAATATTTTTCTCGTTTAAAAAATTTATTTATTTATTTAATAAATAATTTATAAATTAATATATATATATATATATATATATTATACTCCCTCCATACCATTTTAAATGTCTTTTTAAAAAATTTTATCTCAAATTAGTCATTTTTTTCAATGTGTATTTATCAATAATTTTTAAAAATTATCCCTTTTTATTTAACATTTTTTAATGTATTATTATTCTAATATTATAGTAAGGTAATATAATAAATGTGGATAGATATAGAAGAAAATTATGGTTGTTTAAATTTTTTTAATATGTGTGAAATTCATAAAAAAATAATTTAAAAGTAAGATAGAGGGAATAGGAAAGTGATAAGAAATCTCGCAAAAATGCAATTTGTTATTGGCCGCATCGAATTAATTAGCTTGGTTTTTTGGGAAAGGGCAGGAGAATGATGTATTAAAATTGCGGGTGATTCGTAGTTACATTTCATGTAAGATTTCCGGACAATTAAGTTGTTGATAAGATAACTACAATGGGTTAGAATCGAAGACTTGGAAACAAAGGAGTTGTTGGGTAGTAAAAGTAAGAGAGGAGAGGAATGTGAGGAGATCGAAACACATGAAAACATACCATTGAATGTAGACTTTGCTTTTCAATTCTAATAACATACATATGTGATATGTCAGTACTCTTGTTTTAGGCCGGTCTAGTTCTGTTGTTTTTATTTTATACAATTATATGTTCAGGTTCTGTGTACTGTTTTTTTGTGATGATCAATGTTTGTACCAGATTTTTACACGTCCAGGTTTGTATTGACGGGTGAAAAACTCTATTGACGACTGCATGGACGAGCTGACGAGTAGCAACATAGTCGACGAGCTGACGAGTAAACTGACGAGTATACATTGTTTGGACGACCCACGAATTATTTGGTTATATTTATCAGCATTATTCATTAATAATTCAATATCAGTTGAATTACTCAATTATAGATGGATAATTATTAATTATATTGATAATTATTAAAGGTCCTTTAAAATAGGAACTAGACAGGCTGACGGGTAGACCAGGTCTCGACGGGTAAGACTGAGTATACTCGATGGACGAATTTTCAGGAAAGGATAAGAATCCTAATTCAACTACAATTCAATCACATGAGAAGATAAGGAAACGATCCCATAATTCAAGGAACGTGATCAGGAGTTGTGGCATGAAAACAGGATCACGAAGGAGGAGAAAAACGCATTATAAATATGATTAAAGAGATGGATAAAGGGGGGGAAGAAGACCAGAATGATATACACACAATACATACAGCCGACGGGTAACAGCTGCATAGTCGACGAGTAGCTGCTGCATAGTCGACGAGTAGGCAGTTCATGTATTTTTCTTCATTCAAATCACTTGTACTTCGTCTCAATTACAATTATAGTGGATAATCTTGGCTGGGTCATTCCCACCCGCGGTTTTTAACCTTGTTCAAGGGGTTTTCCGCGTCACCAAAACTTTGTGTTCTTGTTCTTTGGTTTACTTTTTTGCACTTGTCTTACTACTTTATTACTTGTCCTCCAAACACAAAATCAAATAGACTTAGCTATTAACCCTACAAAATCTGGCTAAAACAGTTGGCGCCGTCTGTGGGAAATTAGCTAAGAGTCTATACGAATTCAAGAATGATGGAGGACAATCAACAAACTACGAATGAAGGCAACAACATGACGACGGACGATGACATAATTTTGGCCATGAAAAAATTACAACATGACGTGGTTTTGTTACGATCAGAGAATGAGACACTCAAAGCGGAGTTCTATACAAGTAAATCTAACAACAAAATGACGTCATGACGGATAACTGCAAGAATGTAGTATGACGTCTGAACATGGACAACATACATGACGACAAATAACAGGAAAATGACATGATACATGTGGTAGACGCTAACATGGATGAAAATGGCACATTGGATGCACTAACACAGGACACCCACGACAACGTGACACGACGAAAGGACATGACGCTAACTACAACATGTCCAACAGAAGGCCTAAACATAGAAGTTACAAATCACATGGATATGTGTCAAGACATGAAAAAATGAAGATGTGACAAAAAGAACACGACATGAAGAAGTTGACGTCGAGTGGATTGGACACGACGGGAGCGGAAGATGTGGACGGGAAGAAACAAGTGCCCCTGGCCGTACTTAATTGACATCATCACCAGACGGGGGCATCCATGCTGTCAACACTCGACAACAACACTCGACAGTGACACTCGACAGGAAAACTTGACATACGACAGGCCCCAATGGACTTAAATATACGTACCATCGATTCGACACCTTGGCCGGGCTAGGGGCAGTCTTCTATCAATTCTATATGTCCAATATGTCATTTATACACGTCATGAAGTCTACAATCGAAGAAGAATATGTCCCATAAAATGTGTTGATAGTAGACAACCCACATGTACTGACATGCAATAAACGAAGAGTTGGACAGCTGCAAGTGTGGTATGACACCTGAATATGGACAGTATACTTGATGACGACAATAAGATATTGATGACATGTGGTAGATGCTGATTGGGATGAATACAATATGTTGAAGAAGGACACTCACACAAATACCCGCGACAATGTGACATGACACAAAGATACGACGCTGAGCTCGACTGGTTCTAAAAGACTTGAATACACAAGTCGTCGATTCGACGCATTGGCATGACAAGGGGCAGTCTTTCGTCAAGTCGAGATGTCCAAATATCGAGCATACATGTCTTTAAGCCTATCATAGAATAGAAAGATGTCTTGAAAGAAGTAATGGCTCTCAATGATGCAAACAAGTATGAAGAGTTGAACGATGTTATGGTTCTAGTCGACGGACGGAAAGCTGACGACGAGCAGCTGACTAGTCGGACGCTGAAAATCAAGGAGTACCTGTCGAGTGGTGTCCAACCCACCAACAATGACGAGACCAGAGTGTTCAGAATGAGGATGTCAAGGCAAGATGTTGTTGACTATGTCAAAAGGTGTGATGCTTGTCAAAAACATGCACTTGTCAAACATCAACTGTCAGAATATTTCAACCTGTCCGACGACATTCAAACCTATCCGACGACATCTATCCTGTCCGATAACATTCAAACCTATCCGACGACATCTATCCTGTCCGACAACATTCAACCCATCCGACGACATCTAACCTGTCCGACGACATCTAACCTATCCGACGACATCTAACCCATCCGACGACATCTATCCCATCCGACGACATCTAACCTGTCCGACGACATCTAACATGTCGATAAACATGACATCTACATTTATTTTTCTGATCCTCATACATGGACACAACGACAAGGGGCAGTACCTCATGACATTTACGACAAGGGGCAACAGTGACATTATGCGACAATTACAACATTAACAATCAACGAGGACGACGCCCAAAACAACGACATGACAGACACTAGCTTCTCTAGTGTGTGGGACATATGCAGTCCTACTAACAGAAGTAATGACACCAACAACTCATTATGGCCTCTTGACGAGTAATGTCAACAACGACAAACTTGTTCATGACCAGGACACTGTTGACGAGCTACACGACATGACCTGGACACTGTCGACGAGCTGCACGACGAGCTGCACGACATGACCAAAATTACAATGACGTTGTATCAACAAAAAGTGATCGACGGTTATGACAACAACGTGTACATCAAGAAATTTCATGTGGGAGACCTCGTCTTGAGGAAGGTCTTTCCAAACACTGTTGACGTCAATGCAGGAAAGTTTGCTGACATGTAAAGACCTTACTTAACTGACATCATCGCTGGACGAGGGGCATACATGCCATCAACACTTGACGGACGCCAATTCTAATGAGTTAGAATGCAATTCATTTGACAGCATACCGCAAGTAATCTCTCATCCGCCTTTTAAATGTTTTACTTCGCAATACATTGTCATGTTAGTAGTCCGCTATGTGTAATGTGTTGATACTTCTTGCATGTGTGATGCCTTATATGAATTTATATGCCCAACTTGCTTATAAGCTACGTGATTTATCTATGCAATATAGTAAAACATGCATGCCGTTTGTTTCTTGTTAATCTACTAAACATATCTTCGATGTTTAAGTTTTTCTTTACGTAGCGTACTTGCATGACTATTAATACATTACGATTCTACGATGCATGGCCATTACAATTACGTGATAATTAGGGGCATTGTATCCCGATATTATCTATTATTGGGCTGATCACCCACGACGAATAAAAACTAAAGGCCCCGTCCTTTAACTACGAAACCAACAAAATGAGAAACAAAATTAATTACTTTTAAGTAATAATTTTCTGCATTCTCCACATTAAAACCAAAAACTACGAATAAATAAGTGTCGTTTCAAGAGGGGAAGGCCTTTTAACCACTTATACGTTGTGCATGCACCTACGAATATATTACAATCGACGAATGACAATTTACGACAAGTGACGATATACAATCGACGAATGACAATTTATGACAAGTGACGATATACAATCGACGAATGACAATTTACGACAAGTGACGATATACAATCGACGAATGACAATTTACGACAAGTGACGATATACAATCGACGAATGACAATTTACGACAAGTGACGATATACAATCGACGTATATAACACATATTACATGTGACGAATACATATTATGATTACATTCGACATACGATGTGATACAATTTACATGTCACATTGACATACGACATATTACAAATAGTTTTCACATTGACATACAACATATTACGATTACATGTCATATTGACATACGGCGTGAAAATCTTATGTATCACATTGACACGACGTTTTATGAATTACATGTCTCATTGGCATTTTACGAATTGCAAGTCATTTTGACATATTACAATTACAAGTTATACATCTCGTCGACATGTTACATGTTACAAGTCTACGACATTTCATATATTATGACTACAAGTTACATCGACATGGTATATGTCACATTCACGAATCTCGAATATGTATTGCACATTATGGTTACATTTCATGATTACAAGCTACGTATATGCATCTACGTATTTCAACTGCAAGTTGAAATAATTACGACTACGAGCTACGCTTATGAAACAAGTATTATGGTCGTGGCTCATGTCTCACATGAGATTGGCCTTCCAAACATCTTTGACATTACGACATCAAGGCTCAATAATCCCTATTATGCACTACAATTACAAACCTCGACTACATGTCACGTGTTACATCGACAAGTTATGAATTACGTGTGACGAGTTACAAGTCACACTCGACAAGTTACATTGGACGAAATACATATTACAAGTTGTCAACTACACACAACAAATCACATATTACAAGTGGCATATTACTACGACGAGCTAAGGAATCACATGAACCTGTCAACAAGCCATTTTGATTAAATGGACGACTACAAATATGCAACCAACAACAACGAGATAATATTCGAGATGAAGAAGAATTTTATTGGTTGTATGTCTTCACCCAATAAAATTAGGGGCAATTGTTTGTACCAGATTTTTACACGTCCAGGTTTGTATTGACGGGTGAAAAACTCTATTGACGACTGCATGGACGAGCTGACGAGTAGCAACATAGTCGACGAGCTGACGAGTAAACTGACGAGTATACATTGTTTGGACGACCCACGAATTATTTGGTTATATTTATCAGCATTATTCATTAATAATTCAATATCAGTTGAATTACTCAATTATAGATGGATAATTATTAATTATATTGATAATTATTAAGGGTCCTTTAAAATAGGAACTAGACAGGCTGACGGGTAGACCAGGTCTCGACGGGTAAGACTGAGTATACTCGACGGGCGAATTTTCAGGAAAGGATAAGAATCCTAATTCAACTACAATTCAATCACATGAGAAGATAAGGAAACGATCCCATAATTCAAGGAACGTGATCAGGAGTTGTGGCATGAAAACAGGATCACGAAGGAGGAGAAAAACGCATTATAAATATGATTAAAGAGATGGATAAAGGGGGGGAAGAAGACTAGAATGATATACACACAATACATACAGCCGACGGGTAACAGCTGCATAGTCGACGAGTAGCTGCTGCATAGTCGACGAGTAGGCAGTTCATGTATTTTTCTTCATTCAAATCACTTGTACTTCGTCTCAATTACAATTATAGTGGATAATCTTGGCTGGGTCATTCCCACCCGCGGTTTTTAACCTTGTTCAAGGGGTTTTCCGCGTCACCAAAACTTTGTGTTCTTGTTCTTTGGTTTACTTTTTTGCACTTGTCTTACTACTTTATTACTTGTCCTCCAAACACAAAATCAAATAGACTTAGCTATTAACCCTACAAAATCTGGCTAAAACAATCAACTCTATGATATATGGGATTATGGGTCTATGACTATGCCCCAGTTGCCTTCCCCTCCTTTATTCCGACTGACTAAAGGTATACTCATGGAGTCATGTACAAACTCTAACACACGTTTGGCATGTTTGGCCTGTCTTAAAATAAGTCTTTTTGGATTTATTTTCGGATAAAAATTTTATATTTTGATAAATGTTTTTTATACAAGTATTTAATGTATATTTGAGATTCTATAAGTTGCAAAAAAAAAGTTAACTTTTTTCAGAAAAATATTAGGAATATCTAACTTTGTCTTAAAATAAGTTGACTTATTCTGAAAAAAAGTTCTCCCAAACACCTCATTATCATAGGGCCTATGCCTCTGTGGCAACATTGGGAGCTTTTCGTATTTTGGATCATTTCTTTTTCTTTGAGGGAAAATGCAATACAAGTTTACAACATATAAAATGAAGTATATCGAAATTACCAAGAGCCTATTTGGGGTTTATGGGTTAAAATGCTTATATTTTTAAAATTTTAATTATTTATTAAATAAATTAAATAGGTCACAAGTTCTGTAAAAGTCATGTATAGATTATATTATTTGATGTAAATATTATATATATATATTTAAAATTTAGGTTTAATTATCGATTGATTAATCTTTATTACCTAACCCCGACCATCATGTTGAATTCATGTTGGGTTTTCGGATCAGGTGATATTGCCACCCTAATTTAATAGTGCAGTTCTTTTTTTCCCCCTGAATATCAAAAGTTTGAGATATTTAATTAATTTTAAAATAATTAATTAAAATTTGAGTTTATTTAATGAATATTCAAAAATATCTTTTAAAATCTATTAATATTCAATCCATATTTTAAAAAGTTTGAAAATAATCAAGCTATATTTTAAATAACTTTTTAAAATTTAGAGGTATTTGATATGAATTGTATATAATTTATTAAAATATAATAATATTAAAAAATTATTGATTTTGATGATTCTTTAAAATTTATAGTATTAAAAATTAGGGATTTTTTGAAAAATACAATTATTTTATTTTTTTTGCAAAAGTAAGTTTTTTATTTTATATTTTGTTAAAATAAAAATTTTAAAATATTTTTTACGAAAATACAGTTTTGCAAATAATACAAATAAAATCAACCTCAAATATAAACACGAGCAGCTTCAAATTTTTTCCAAAAAGAATTTCATTTGGTTGCATTTGGTTACATATATAAAAAAGTTGCAAACGTCTTTTTACAAAAAATAAAATAAAATATAGTAAAATCGTAAAAAAAATTAAAAAATAGTATTTTTGATAATTGCTCTTAAAATTATTAATTATAAATTAGAATAATAGGTTTTTAAATCAAATATGGATCGAATGTGAATAATGAATTCTATTAGATTTATAATTAGGATTTTATTACTCTATATATAGTGAGATCTCTTCATTTTTTCATATTTTTTTCTAGTCATGAAAATAAAATAATTATAAATCTTTCTCTCTCTATAGATACTGAATTTTTTATCAAACTTTGTTATTGAAATTCATAAATTTTCCATACAACTATCTTTTAAAATTCGTATAAATTCATCATAAATTAGAATTCGTTGATTTTGAACTTTTTAGAAATATTTTTTCATTCTCTACGACTTTTGTGTTTAATTTTTTCCAGGGTTAAAACAATCAAATACATATCTGACCAGAATTGGAATCAAGTAGAAACTTGATGTTTGAGACATCGAAAATATGATATTTACGATTATCTTTGAGACGTCGAAAATATGATATTTACGATTAGGCACTAAGGATTGCATATATGTTCTAATGTAATGTGATTTATTTATTTGCATAATCGAGGTTAATATTTTTTCGTTATTCTAAATAATGAAACATGCTTTGTATTGTTAGATTATTTGTCGTCAGGTATTTGTTTCAAATATTGTATATAGTATTTGACATGTGATTAATAAGAAAATAATTTTAAAATATAATGCAACACATATATTTTCTCAAATTAGTACTCTATTCAAAATTCTCTATAATTTTTTTTGCCTATATATGCTAAATGTATATATAGTATCGAATTATAAAATCCGGCTACTAGATAGTGTGACACATAAAACTAAAACTAATTTATACACGTTTCGGAATATATAGTTACCTCAACAAGTGAGACTTTACGTATTTATCTTAATGAGGGAAGTATCACGACATTTATTCCATTGTTGTGAATTAATTTGTTATTTGAGAATATTTATAATAGTTGTATTTAGTATATTGTTTGTAAATATGTGATAAATATACGCGTTATATATTTAACTTAATTTAAAAAAAAAAATTATTTTTGATAATATTTTCATAACTCATACTTTTAATATTTCAAGTTAGGTGTAAAAGCGAGTTGAGATGAATTCGATGATCTTATTGAAATAAATTGAATCTTGAATTATCATTGATAACTGCGCTTTTATAATAATTATTTTTGTAACATAATTTTGAATTAATAAATTATATTATATTTTTAATTTAGTCAAATTAATAATTTAAAAAATAATTGACGGGTTACAATTATAATCTACTAAAATCTATAAATTTTTAATAATTTATTGAAATTTAACTGAATACGCACTTAAGTTCAATTGTTTTAATAAAATGACTTGAGCCTATTATATATATTTTTAATGACATAAATGATGATTTATTTACATAAAAATTTGAATTCTAAAATTCTCGGAAGGGTTTTAACATTTTAACTACTAGGGTAGTATGAGGTGTGAAAAAATAAAATGGTTAAATATCAAATTAGTCACGAACATAAAAACTTAATATCATTTTTGTTATCCATCAGCGTATTATTTGTATCATTTAAGTTGGTATAAATATTGAAATATTGGTAATGACATTTTTCAAGGTTTACACATTTGTTTTACATGCTTTTACAACAAAATGAAAATTTATAAATTTTAGTATTTTGAATTATGTTTTCAAAATTTATGATTTTTTTTACTATTTGTTTGTTGATTTTATAAAAAATTTCTTTGATTATTATTAAAAAAAGATTGAACATAGTAAAATTTATTTATTTTTATAAAATAAAGCTCATAAATGCATAATTATACCTAGTATGATCTTTAATGTTCAATTCAAATTTTAATAATTTTGAATATATATATATATATAATATTAAAAATTACTAATGTGATATTTATACTAAATTATATAATATAATCATACATAGTCAAAATGGATGACAAAAATAACACGATCCTTCTATTTTAATGACTAATCTGATATTTAGCCTAAAACAAAACCTATAAAAGCGGGGTGATATACACAATAAACCTCTCCTCGACGACTTACTGGTTACTCTCTACTCTGACTTTATTCGCGTTTCGATACGATACGGTTATAAGCTTCTATATCTTGGATTTCTCATTCGTTTTTGTTACGGTATTTGATTGCTGGTAGCATTTATCATATACTTTTGTCAATTAATTGATAGATTACTTGGGGTCCTTACTCCCCTTCTCTCCCTTAGTAACAAGAGTTTGTGGGTTCTGATGAGTAAAACTCTCCCAAAACCTTAAGGTTGTGTTTGGATCGGGGATTTAGTAGGAAGGGTTCAACTTTTCTCTTATTTGGATGAAAGGATTTCGTGAATTAGGGTTCAACCCTTCCTAGTCATGTTTGAGGTTAAGACAATTTAGAGCAACTTCAACCGATTATTTATAGCTCCTTACCTAAAATTATAAGGAATTTATCAAAAATAATGCTCCATTTCTTATCTTGTTTTTATTAATTAAATATTTATTTCCCTCCTTTTATACACTACTTTAATATGGATGAGGTTTAAATTTAATATAATAATAAGAATAAGAATAAGAATAATAATAAGAAACCAATATAAGGATTGTTGTTGGATTTGTTTTACATTATACTGTCTTAAATCACTATGATCTTCTTTATTTATATTATTTTTAAAAAATCCACTAGCATGTTGGAATTGCTCTTACAATATTAAAGTGAAAGGGTAGATTCATGAATTTGATTCCCCTCTCTTTGTTTCTCGTGCTTGATGCTCCGCTGCTCTCTCGTTTCAGGTCATTTTTACCCATAAACGATATTGATTCATATAAAGATTCATTGCAGTTAAATGAGAATGGAACAATTAGCTGGAAATAGTAGAAAAAAATTGCTGATGTTCTTTATGCCGCAGCCCTTTTACCCGAAGAAATTGTTGTTGAGATCTTGAGCTGGTGTGGAGTAAAGTCTTTGTTGAAATTCAAATGTGTGTGCAAAAGGTGGTATGCAATAATTCAGCACAGAAAATTTGCAGAGACGCGCATGAAAACTAGAGGTACATTTCGTTACATTGTCGGGATAAAACTCGTAATCACGACGGCATCAAAGAAAGATATAAATGTCGTAGTTCTTGTGATGGGTTTTTACTAGAAAGGCGATCTTCTTATGCATCTGCCAAGCCTTCTATCAAGTTTCGAGTTTGTAATCCTTCAACCAAACAAATATTTGACCTTCCGGATCCACAGAACAAAGTTTTTGCTATGTATATCTATTTAAAATCATCTAAGAATGTGGTTTATAATGTGGTTTCCGTCTGCGGAGAAGAGGAATTTGAAGTTTGAAGTTATGGAGCTTGGTAATGGTCCTAGTCTTGCATGGAGAACCCTCAATATTCGGAAATTTAACCCCCATATAAAGAAGGGAATGTATCATAATTACAAAATGTCAACTGATCATGGTATTATGTATCTTTGCACCATAGTTCCGGCTGGATTGAGCAATGCAGAAATCATTTGTGTAGAACTAGATATTATAAGGAAGCCCGTACAACTTGTGTTGTGCCACAAAGATTACATTCTAACTGGAAGGAGGTTACCTTTGTGATGTGGAATGACAAGCCGTCAATACTTGCTGTTGTGAAGGAGACAATAAATATCCGGGTGTTGGAAGATTATAAGAAACAAAAATGGGCTGGTGCTAACATTATAATTTCATTGCCATGTTTCAAAAGATGTCCAGATATGAAGACATTCAAAGTTCGAGTTCATAATATTGGGGGGAAAGATGTCTTGGTATATACTGATAACACCATATGGTTTGAATACAAGGTTATTTCTAATACATGGTGCGAGAAAACATTTTCTGAAGTATCAACATTTCGGTTACGAGAAACTTTCGTCATACTTAAATGATCGCTTTCAATTCTCATATAAGAAATAAAGCAGAAATGAACTCCAGACAGCTGCTTAATTTTATTTGTGCCATTAAATTTTCTTTAGAATTCTTAAATTACATTTTGTAGCTTTATCGTAGAAGGGGTTTGAACTAATAGAATATGATTGAATACTGTGCTGCTTTTAATTTTATTTTGCTCTTGCAAGTTGTTATAGAACTCGAAATTCTTTCTTTTGCTTATACTTAGTCCATGTTTTATTTGTTTCTTTGCTATCACTGCCTTAATAAAATGCTTTGGTATAAACTATCACATGACTTTATGTTCATGAAATTCTGAGCTGCTCTGTTATTGTCCTGTAATTAAGGAGATTTCAGTTGTCCTATCATTCGGTCTAGTAGTCATTAGTTTTCGTGATTTTGCAGTTGTGCTTGAGCAGTGCAAGTTCTTGATGCATGTAATGTTTCTTCGAGACATTGCCTAGATCCTAGTAAGACTAAGTATGAGATGGCTTAATATATGTATAGATTGCCTTAGAATTTAGAAAGACTGTCAAAGATAGAATGTTCCATATTAATGCCCTAGATAAGTACCTCTGCACCAAGTTGTATTATGATCATCATATGGTGTATGAGTCTTTATATTTTTTAATTGTTTAAATGTTCATTTATATTGTTGATTGCTATTGTAGTATCTACGGCGTGTTCTCTTTGAAGGAAAACTTGGGAAAGAGTTCCCTTTCTTCTCAATCTCTCCAAATGTGAGAGAAAGGTTTGGAGACAAATATGTGCGGTGCTAGACTTCTCTTTAATTCTCTTCTTTTTTCATCATTCCTCCAAAAAACTTGTCCTAAATCATGTTTCTGAACAAGGAAATGGTTCTATAGAAAGGTGGTTACTTCACTACAAGACACCAAACCTTTATTGAATTTTTTCAATACATCCAACACTATACCCCCCCCCCCCCCCCCAACCCCCAACAGAACCATATAGTTTCACTTTACTCGCACATTCGTGATTTTTAAAAAGAGATGTTCATTTTATGATTTAGAAACTTTCTACTTCCATTAGTGTTCTAGTGAACAGCCCACTCCTGCATTAGAAGACAATTCTAGCACACAATCACATAGAATGTGTAGTTCACTAGTTGAAGAAGAAGTTTCAGACAAACTAGATCAGATCTACATTTTAAAGCACATGTATATGCAAAGAAAATCTTTCAAGACACTTATAAAGTTTACTATTCTTGCCAGCAGCGTAGCCAGAAATATAATCTAGGGACCGTTAAAATGCATACGTAGTAAAATTTTCTTTTTAACTGATGAGTTAGAAGTTACAGTAAAAAAGAAATGTCTAGAAAAAAAACTATAAGCAAATCCAAAATATATACATAAATCTATAAAAAAAACTAATTAAAACATCTTATATAAGTACTACAATTCACATATTATAATATACTTTACATTGCTACTAATATAACTTAAAATATAAAAAGCAAAAAAGTTCAGCATATTCAGATTTTAGGGTGGGCATCTGCCCCTGATTCTTGCGAAACCTGTAGTAAACCTATCCAAATATAAGTTCGAAACAACGAACTGTCAGGGCTCGACATGCTGTGAATCCCCTATAAGCTGCATCAAGATGGCGCTTTAAAGGTCCCTCATGGTCACTTAATCCCACTTGCCAATCCACCCCAACCTCATTACATCTGTTGGCGAACTTATATAATAGAACATGAAACTTAGAACTTATCTCCGCACTTTCTGAATAGCGTTCGCCTTCCAATGCCACTTCGATGTAAGCCCTGTAGGCGTCATTAACCCTCTTCCTCATCTTGTCCAGTATTTCCATTTCTCTGACATGTTTAGCCTGTGAAACCAGAACCTTGACAGATTGGAGGAAGGATACATCTTCTATGGTATCCCCATGGAAGAACTTAGTATAACACTTGAGGAATGCAGCCATTTCAATGATTTCATGATGGCTGCATTTAAGTAAGAACAATCTTACAAGTTGGTAGTGAACCAATCTTGTCTGTGAAGATTCACTAGTAGATGCTTGTTTAGGCACAAAGTAATTTATAAAAGAAACAACTCTACTGTTCTGTGCGGGAAGTCTCGTCGCAACAATCTGGTTAAGCATGGCAAGATCAGATGGCCTGGCATTAAGATTCGCTTTCCTCCATTCACTAAGGAACAACTGAGAAGTGCTCGTTAGTATTACCTGTGTAGGAGTAACTTAAGTCATTCAGGCTAGTGCAGATTTATGTTTTGTGTGTGTGTGAAAGAATATCTATTACAAGGTGGTTTAGCAATCAGATATTCACTGTTAATGAATTACTCCACCTAGATAAGAAGAACAAGAGTAACTGATGTTAGTTACCTTCCCAAGCAAGACACTAGCAGCCATGTTTCCTGCTTCTGAGCATCTCACCGCTAAACCATTAATATTTTGAAAACTAAATAACTTGTTCCTTCCCACCACAATGTCAAAATTAACATTTCTCAGAATGCGTACATCTCTAGCATGCACAAGGAATGATCTGCAACTGCGACAAAAGATATACAGACAATTTAGAGACTTGTTATGTTAATACGTAGAAGATGGATATCAAGGGATAGAATCCTCATCCCCCTCTTCCTTAGAATTGTAAACAAAAGATCAAAAACTTTATACTAAAGGCAAAGTGAAGAAAAACAATTAGAAAGATCAAAAGCTTCACATTACAGGCACAACTAGGTCCGTCAAATTACCACATGACACGAAAATTTAGTATTTGTATTTACATTTTGAGTACACGACACACGAACATGAATGTAGATGGCCGAGATTTAATGTTGATTTTTTGTTTACTCTTTGGGTATACGAAACAACACGAAATACACAAAATAATATATATATATATATATTTAATATTTTATAACATTATTTAAATTTTTATATACAATTTTATACATTTTATTTATAATATATTTTTAATTTAAAAAAGAATAAGAATGGATAATTTGAAGATGTAATTTAAATTTTAAAAATTTCGTGTACAACTCGTGTATCATTTCATGTTATTCTCGTTTTGTTGCAGTTTTGTTTCATTTCTTTTCGTGTACACGACTTAATTTCGTGTTGTTTCTTGTCGTGTCGTTACCCTGACATGTTCGTGTCCGTGTCCAGATTTGGAATACACGACTTGATTTCGTGTCAGCCCTCCAAGTACACGTAACACGAAAGTACACGACACGAACAATTTGACAGGTCTAGGCACAACCAAGCACTGAAGACGTTTCACCAAAAGGGCAGGATTTGCCACCAGTATGTCTGGCTACTTGTTGCTTAAAATAACTTGAAAGATATGTGGATCCAATCAAAATCTTCAGTAGGAACTGCTTCAATGATTCACCAAGAGGGCAGGAGATGCCACAAATGTGGATGATTGATCCATAGAAACATGACACATATCTATAATGTACCACCTAACTGAGCAGAGAGTCCCTACTAGAAAATTTTGAGATCGCAGGAAAGCATGGTACTACTTGTAGGTCCTCTAATACGGAAGTAACAGAAAACTCCATAGAACAGGTATTAATTGAGTTCCTCTTTTGGTGGAACTCATTTAGTAGCTACAGATACATGGCTAGCTGAGAGGAACTTGCACCCAGGCACGGTAAAAGTTGTGGCACTAAATAACCAAATGAGCACCACTGACAGGGTTCATGAAAACAATAATGAATATTATTAGTTTTCACATTTAACCTGGATCATCTTCGAAGATATCAGTGAGAACAGCTTTTCCTCACAATAATCTAGACACAGAAGTGGCATACATGACTGCTCTAGCAATTTCCTATAGATGTCTGGTTTTACACTGGGGGATCTCACTTTGTTGAGGTGTGCAGGTACAAGAACTAGTATAATGAATACAAGACAATAATAGCATAATACTTATCTAAGATATACAGAATTGAAATATTCAGTTCCATCATCAGTACGAAAAAATTTCAGATTAGAATTGAATTATTTTATAAGATTGGAATGAAGAATTCTAAATGTCATGGCAGCATCAGATTCATATTTGAGAAAATATATACTCATCACCAAACTCGTGTGTGATCATCAATAAACGTGATAATTATAGTATTTTGCAATATCTTAGGGCATAGATGATTCCCATATATAAATCATCATGAATAAACGAGAAACGCTGAGATGCTTTGCATGAAATAGAACGAAAAATTATGAAGGTTACGAAGGTAACAAATATCTTAAATTAGAAAAACTAGGGTGCCTTAGCCCATAATACCATCGCATAATATATATAATTATTAGAAGAAACAATACTAAGTTTTACTCGCTTTAGCAAAATTGATAAAAAAAAAAAACAGTTGAAGAGATCGTTGTGATACAACTCATGACATGCCTTCACGCTCCCAAACGTCTTCTTTGAAGACATGGCTTAAAATAGCAAAATGCACAACGGTTTGGGTAGAAATTGGCGACAAATTATGATCTATTGTGAGTATACTAGAAGAGTAGATTGCAAAAGAACTTTAGAACATGGAGATTTTTATAAGAACAAATATTGCAGGAGACAGCTAGATAGCCCAATTTCCATAGGAAGGTTGATTAGACGGGCAAGGTTTCCATTTAGTGTGCTTACCATGGTAAACCCAACAAGTTTCTTTACAATAATCGGCTGAAATACTTAATTTATAAGATCATGGAATCTGAGGTATTTTCTTCAGGGACAGAGATAACTGAAAAAAGTGATTAATTTTTGAAATTCTTAGGCATTGCTCTGATACCATGTGAAAAATAATGTGGTTAGGTAAGCATTTTACATATATACCAAGTTTGGTGTTTTATACAAAACATAAAAAAGTGGTTCCGAATGTACTATGGTAAATCAACCAGCATATATATTGACAGAATAATTTAATAATAGCAGTAATAAAGATGTTGCAGAGGAACGTAGCAGGTTGTTTGATTTTAGAATTCACAAAAATGAATATAGCGAGAACTGTTTGAGTGGTGAGAGAATGATCAAGGACTTCAATTTTTGTTGTGAAATATATCAAGGGTGACATCCAAGGTACCACAATACCAGAAAAAAGTGCCGCTTTTCAGGTATGATTTCAAGCAACCAATCATCAGAACAAAAAATCCATAATATAAGTGACATGAGAAGTAAAATGAGAAATAATTACTTAGCAAAAAAAAAAAAAAAAAAAAAAAAAAAAAAAAAAAAAGAGAAATAATTAGTTAAGTATGGTTGAACCATATAACCAATTCACTTAATATAAACTACTTGAGACTTGAAGGACTTAAAATGTAATGACTTACATAGATGCGATCCTTGCTAGATCAGCTGCGCCATCAGAAGACTGCACCAACAAAAAGATGATATAGAACAACAGCTCTGTAGGTAGGTCTGCAATTGTCGCCATTGCCAACACGTACAGTTCAAGCTGCAAGGACAACTGGCTCATTAAACTACACATCACATTTTGCTTCAGGGCACTATCAGTAATTAGAAACTGCCACGGCACTTTTTTGAATTCATCACACTGACATAAAAAGAAATTTTGAATCGAAAGCATAATATATGAATGGTTATGTATAAAAGTGTTTGATTCTTATATATATGAACTTTTTACCACACCAGTTCTAATATATACTTATACAAGGAAAGTGTAGTATACCATAAAGCAAACGATGAAGCACTAAATACTATTGCATTACAAGTACAGGAGTATGAACAAGAAAGAATATACGTGGTGGTGTCTTCTATAACAACAGAATAAGTATTAGGATTAGGCGTGCATCACGATTTAGAAGCCATGGACGTTCCAAAATAAGCTGACAGTTTAATAGGCATGATATCACTCATAACCTTATCAGCAAACTTTCTAACTGAAAATTTCACCCCCACATTGTTATTGAATTCGCAACTTCGTATCATCTATATATCCATGCCTTTCTTCTACTTTCTTATTACAAAAATCCCTTGACAACCATAAACTTGTGAATTAATCTTTATCAGATTGAAAGTGGTTGAATTTGTTGTACATTTCCACGTAGATAGCTAACACTCAAATAAATAATTTATAAATAATTAACAATCTATCTTCAATTACACTAACTAATCATATATATAATAGAAGTAAAGCCGTCTTTTAATTAAAATATAGAGAAAATCACATTTTGCACCCCTTATCTTATTGGATTTTGTCGAATCAGTCCATTTTTGTGTTTTATAACACTTTACAAACTCCATCTTCAAGTATCGATTCATTTTACAACCCTATGTATAACTTCTGCCTCGAATTTTTTTCATGCCTAGACTTTTTTTTCCATGTTATAATTCCTGACACACACCAGCTTCTCAACTAGTCCAACTTCTCGAAATCTCATGGGCTCACAATCCACTCACTACTCAAACTCATACGTAATATTTGAGGTGTTAGAGGTACTAGAAAGACCGATAAAGAAGGCCTACACTATTACACTTTGACTTTTCAAGAACCATCATACAACCCTGCATGCAATGTTCTTGTTTACGCGTCGTTTGGCTACTTTAAAGATTTGTTGGAGATCATATTTCGTTTACTTCAAGGCCTCGATTGAAGTACAATGCGAGGGGAGTGTTAATCTGTGAATAATTCCTTGAACAGTACTTTATGAAGAGGAAGCTTCATGTTACGACTGCTGAGAAAAAGTGAATACTCAGAGTCAGGCTAAGAAGATGAAGAGACACGGAGCAAATGTGTCGACAGAAGAGAGGATTGAAACGAATAAGGCTAAAGTGTTGGAAGAGAAATAAAGGGCTAGGGATTTGAAAAGAGAGAAACAGTTTGAGAGATTCAAAAGAGTTATGAATATGTATAACACTGATATTGCTTTATCTTTACATCACACTTTAACCGTATTAGTAGATTGAAGTTCACATGATTGTAAAACAAAGCGAGATTTAAAGATAAGGATTGCAAAGTGCTACGAAACACAAAAGTGGATGGATTTGACAAAATCCCATGAGATAAGGATTGCAAAGGGTGATTTTCTCTAAAATATAACTCTAGAAAGAAAAGTGTGCTAATGAAGATAATTATTTAAACTACTCACAGAATGTTCTAATTATTTGACTTTCAAAACCTATATTATTATTGAATGTCCTAAGTTTCTTTGGGCTTTCTTTTAGACCGTCTTGAATTGATTAATAATTAGATCAGTTGCAACTCACTGATGCCATCTTCATTATATGATTGTATTGGCCTTCAAAGATTTAAGTAGACTAAATTAGTTGAATTGTAAAAGTTTATTTAAAAAAATTCAAAGTATTTGTATTTGGCAACCACTAAATTTCTTGGAGGTCTAAATGTTGGCTAACAACGCTTTATAAATTCTAAGAAATTAATTTGCTTCTTAAATCAATACAAAATAATTAGGAAACTAATATGCCAAATTCTAATAAATTAACTGTCGGTTGATCATATTATGTGAATCACAAATCAAATTATTTCAATTTATATAATTAAAAATTAGATCATTGTTGCATAATAATCATAAACTCGACGATAAACAAATGAAGCACGATCACCATTTCAAGAAACAAGTTACCAACAATCTAATGCCACAATTCACAAATATTACTTCAACAACATAAAATCATGAAAAGTCATTTATAAGGTGCATCGATAGATCGATCGTGATAATAAATTATAGCTTGATCGAGTAAATAGTTCATACATATAGATACTTAAATGTAAACAGAGGGGACAGAGAGGAGACGAACCTTACAGAGAGGAGTAAAGTTTCTCAAGAGCCGCACCGACTTGTATGATATTATTGTTAATTATTTTGCAAGATGTTATAAAATGAAAGTATATGTTATGAATTATGTTTCAATCACAAGATATAAATTATTAATATTTTACGCCTTTTATATTTTCTCCAAAATAATAAGTCCCTATTTTATTTATAAAAAAAACAATCTAAACACCTTACTCATTGGCAACACGAAAAATATTTGACAAATTCTAAATTGTCAAAGGATTTACTTCACAAAAATAATCATTTTAAGACCTATTTTGAATATGGGCATAAATAAGTTAAGTTATTCTAGATACTCGATATCAAATCATAATTGAATTTGCATCCATTTTAATCAAGCCGAGTTTGAGCTCAAGTAATTTATTAAACATAACTCGAGCCTCATTTTAATTATCTCGTTAGGCTTGTGAGCTTAAATGAGTTTTGGTTACACACATACACATATTTTTAAATACATATATAAATGATACAAATTTTATATGTTTTATACAGTTAAGGTTGAATCAAGTTTACAAAATTTAAGCTTGAATTAAATTAGATAAAAACATTTCCTAAATCATAGATGCCAATATGCCATTTATATATTTTTGCATAAATATAAACTTAAATATCTACAATAAAAAGATTAAAGAGAGAAGAAGATCAGCATGACAAAGCAATGAAGTAGAATCAGAAGATTGTCTTGTTCTAAGTATTAGCTAAAAATAGGAAGTGTCAAAATGAAAAATTTGTTTGTCTTATTTCCTAATTTAGTACTTAATGTAGTGAAGTATGTGCTTGCAAGACATATTGTCTATTTAGCTTGCACTTAACTTCATGTAATATGACTTGAAAAATTGTATTTTCCTTATTTTTCTCTCTATAAGAACAGGAAGTTGAAATTCATACTTGATATTCAGGTTTGCAGCATTTCATTCTAATAAAAAATTAGATTGAAAGTTAAAAGTTTATGATTTAGATTTACATTCCACATTTCATATACACAATTTGTTAACCAAACACAAATAGCTTTGCATAATCAATTTCATTATTGTTTAGTTTATCAAAGCAAAGAAAATTTCAAACAAAAAGGGGGAGGGGGGGGGAATGTGACTTATACATTCATTCCCCCTCTGCATAAGTCTTGTGCAACTTATTCCTAACATAAACTCTAACAAGCTCTCTTAATAATTCTCTCTTACAATAGTCTTCACTTTGTCTTGATCCATTACTTTCGATGCATATATTTTTTTTTATAACTTTCTTGATCCTATTAGTTAGTACATTTTAGAGTTTGTAAAGATGGTACTCAAACTTTGATTTTTTAAAACTCATTTTACAAAAATTAACATATCTCATCTTATCGTATTTTAATTTTTCAGTTTAATATTTGAATATAGTACAATAGTGATTTATTGTGACAACCTGGGTCAATTTCCGAGCATTTTTTGAAAACCGGGTCAAGTCTCGAAACCGTATCACAAACAAGCACATAGTACATTGGCCCAAAAGCAACAACTTAAGTAATCCACAAGCCCACCATAGGCCCCCAAAAGATCATGATTTATTGCTGCACTTAGTAGTAATACTCTTACTTATGTATGTGGGACTGGACTGTTACACTAGTTATGTTACTCACAAGCCCACAATAGACCCCCAAAAGATCATAATTTATTGGTGCACTTAGTCGTAATACTCTTGCTTATGTATAGAAGAGACTATCTCAATCTACTCGATGTGGGACTGGAGTGTTACAATAGTTATGTTACTTTTTCATTTCTTTCTCCATTAATATTTTCTAGCGACTACATCATCCGAGAACCATCATCACTACAAATCGATTTTCTCACTCCATCTTTTTCTTTCACCTTCTCGATCTGTACTTTTGTCATCATCGATTACCTACATATCCTTGTATATAAATACAAACTTATATGTATATCTCATCCCTACATGTAATGATAACCATGAATCTTATTATTCGTTATCATAAATTCTGGTATTGAATGCCATTAATCCCGATGTCATTTTATTTTTTTCAATGGTGGTTTTGTGAGTTAGTGGTGTTGGATGAATTTTTTTGGTTTTGATATTTTGAATTTTAATTATAAGAAAATAATAATTGGAGATAGTATTTTTTTTATCGAAGACGATGGTTGTTGTGGGTGCTGCGATGATGGTGTTTAGAGTAGACTGGAGGTTTATATTGTTTATACACTATATACTACAATGAGTTTGTGGAAGGAGAGTTGAATACAAACTCTAATTTTTTCAAGTTTTAAGGAGAACATATAACTATATATGTATTTGAAATGCTTGAACAATTTGAAAATAAATACTGTGAAATAAATAAGAACGATATTTAAAATTAATGGTGGCCTTGGTTAGATTCACCAGAGGTATTTTATTGCTATTAAAAAATAATCTGTATCCTAGATACAACTGCTAACTTTGACAGTGTTATTCAACTTATTTTTACAATATTTTCTTTCTAAGAATAAACAAGTAGAACATTTATTGATACATACATTTTACACTCCTACTATACTTGTTTACATAACACAAGTATTACAAGTTCTTAGCCTATCAACATATAAAACAAATATAACAAATTAAAACATCTAACATAAGTAACACAATTCACATATTATAATATACTTTACATTGCTATTAAATATAACTTAAAATACAAAAAAAAAGGTTCATCATATTCAGATTTTAGGGTGAGCATCGGCCCCTGATTCTTGCGAAACATGTAGTAAACCTATCCAAATATAAGTTCGAAACAACGAACTGTCTGGGCTTGACATGCTGTGAATCCACTATAAGCTGCACCAAGATGGTGCTTTAAAGGCCCCACTTGGTCACTTAATCCCACTTGCCAAATCACCCCAACCTCATTACATCTGTTGGCGAACTTATATAATAGAAGACGAAATTTAGAACCCATCTCCACACTTTCTGAATAGCGTTCGTCATCCAATGCCACTTCGATGAAAGCCCAGTAGGCGTCATTAACCCTCTTCCTCAACTTGTCCAGTATTTCCATTTCTCTGACATGTTTAGCATGTGAAACCAGAACCTTGGCAGATTTGAGGAAGGTTACATCTGCTTTGGTAGCCCCATGGAAGAACTTCGTATAACAATTGAGGAATGCAGCCATTTCAATGATTTCATGATGGCTGCATTTAAGTAAGAACAATCTTACAAGTTGGTAGTGAACCAATCTTGTCTGTGAAGATTCACTGGTAGATGCTTGTTTAGGCACAAAGTAATTTATAAAAGAAACAACTGATCTACTGTTCTGAGCGGGAAGTCTCATCGCAGCAATCTGGTTAAGCATGGCAAGATCAGATGGCCTGGCATCAAGATTCTCTTTCCTCCATTCACTAAGGAACAACTGAGAAGTGCTCGTTAGTATTACCTGTGTAGGAGTAACGAAAGTCATTCAGGCTAGAGCAGATTTTTGTTTTTTTTGTGTGTGTGTGAAAGAATATCTATTACAAGGTGGTTTAGCAATCAGATAATCACTGTTAATGAATTACTCCCACCTAGATAAGAAGAACAAGGGTAACTGATGTTAGTTACCTTCCCAAGGAAGACACTAGCAGCCATGTTTCCTGCTTCTGAGCATCTCACTGCTAAACCATTAATATTTTGAAAACTAAATAACTTGTTCCTTCCCACCGCAATGTCAAAATTAGCATTTCCCAGAATGCATACATCTCTAGCATGCACAAGGAATGATCTGCAACTGCGACAAATGATATACAGATATTTTAGAGACTTGTGTATGTTAATATGTAGAAGATGGATATCAAGGGATAGAATCCTCATCCCCTCTCCCCTAGAATTGTAAACAAAAGATCAAAAACTTTATATTAAAGGTCAACTGAAGAAAAGCAATTAGAAAGATCAAAAGCTCCGCATTACAGGCACAACCGAGCACTGAAGACGTTTCACCAACAGGGCAGGGTTTGCCACAAGTGTGTCTGGTTACTTGTTGCTTAAAATAACTTGAAAGATATCTGGATCCAACCAAAATCTTCAGTAGGAACTGCTTCAGTGATTCACCAAGAGGGCAGGAGATGCCACAAATGTGGATGATTGATCCATAGAAACATGACACATATCTATAATGTACCACCTAACTGAGCAGAGAGTCCCTACTAAAAAATTTTGAGATCGCAGGAAAGCATGGTACTACTTGTAGGTCCTCTATTACGGAACTAACAGAAAATCCATATATAGAACAGGTATTAATTGAGTACCTCTTTTGGTGGAACTCATTTAGTAGCTACGGATACATGGCTAGGTGAGAGGAACTTGCTCCCTGGCACGGTAAAAGTTGTGGCACTAAATAACCAAATGAGCACCACTGACAGGGTCCATTGCATAATGTAAAGGGAATAATTTCATGATGCCAAGAGGTCTTTAGAATAATTAGATATCATTGAAGAACCTTGAAGAATACAGTAATATCTCATGTATTATAACTAGACATAGATGATTCCCATGTATTAATCATCATGAATAAACGTGAAAGTTGAAACGCTGACATGCTATGCATGAAATAGAACGAAAAATTACAAAGGTAACAAATATCTCAAATCAGAAAAACTAGGGTGCCCTAGCCCATAATGCTATTGCATAATATAATATAATTATTAGTAGAAACAATACTAAATTTTACTCGCTCTAGCAAAATAGATAAAAAAAACAGTTGAAGAGATCGTTGTGCTACAACATTTGACATGCCTCCACACTCCCAAACGTCTTCTTTGAAGACATGACTTAAAATAGCAAAATGCACAACAGTTTGGGTAGAAAGTGGCGACAAAATTATGATCTATTGTGAGTATACTGGAAGAGTAGATTGCAAAAGAACTTTAGAACATGGAGATTCATATAAGAACAGATATTGAAGGAGACAGCCAGATAGAGTCATAGACCATCTAACAAGTCCCAAATAGAGAGCCATCGGTCATTATAATTTTTGGTGGCTTGTAGGACGTAAACTGGTGCGAGTGACCAGTCGTGCAACTGAAGCACCTGATACAATCCAAGTATAGTCCTGAATATTGAGGTTAGCGGAAAGTACCTTGTCCTTTGAAGGATAAAGTGAAGTTGGAGGAGAAATATTGAGCAGCCAATAAAGTTGAATTATTCGAGCTTAAGTGAAGAAAAAAGACTCGATTGTGACACTCGGAGCCCAATTTCTGTAGGAAGGTTGATTAGATGGGCAAGGTTTCCAGTTAGTGCGCTTACCATGGTTAACTTAACAAGTTTCTTTACAAAGATCGGCTGAAATACTTAATTTCTAAGATCATGGGGTCTGAGGTATTTTCTTCAGGGACAGAAATGACAGAAAAAAGTGATTAAAGGCCAAAATTGAACAATATTTTTGAAATTCTTAGGCATTGCTCTGATACCATGTGAAAAACAAGACTCCAATGACATTACTTATGAAAAATAATGTGGTTAGATAAGCATTTTGCATATATACCAAGTTTGGTATTTTATACAAAACATAAAAAAGTGGTTACGAATGTACTATGGTAAATCAACCAGCATATATAGTGACATAATAATTTAATAATAGCAGTAACAAAGATATTGCAGAGGAACGCAGCAGGTTGTTTGATTTTAGAATTCACAAAATGAATATAGAGAGAACTGTTTGAGTGGTGAGAGAATGATCAAGGACTTCAATTTTTGTTGTGAAATTTATCAAGATGACATCCAAGGTACCACAATACCAGAAAAAAGTGCCACTGTTAAGATATGATTTCAACTTCAAGCAACCAATCAGAAGTCTAAAAAATCCATAATATAAAGTGACATGAGAAGTGTAATGAGAAAGAATTAGTTACGTATGGTGGAACGATATAACAAATTCACGTAATATAAACTACTTGAGCCTTAAAAGACCTAAAATGTAATGTCTTACACAGATGTGATCCTGGCTAGATCAGCTGCGCCATCAGAAGACTGCACCAACAAAAAGATGATATAGAACAACAGCTCTGTGGGTAGGTCTGCAATTGTCGCCATTGCCAACACATACAGGTCAAGCTGCAAGTACAACTGGCTCATTAAACTACACATCACATTTTGCTGCAGGGCACTAGCAGTAATTAGAAACTGCCATGGCACTTTTTTGAATTCATCACACCAACATAAAAGGAAATTTAGAATCGAAAGCATAATATATTAATGGTTATGTATAAAGTTGTTTGATGCTAAATTATGTAAACTATTTACCACACCACTTCTAATATATACTTAAACAAGGAAAGTGTAGTATACCATAAAGCAAACATGAAGTACTAATGGGTCGTTTGGTTCGGGTTGGTTCGGGTTTCTGTAATGAGGTATAGGTTTAGAAGGGATAAAACTCATACATATGTTTATTTCATTTTTTTTTAAATTTTAACCCCATACCTCAAACCCACAAGGTATGGGTTTTTTTTATTCCAAAGGGGAGGTGGGTACGATGGAATGGTATGTGTATCAATTTTAATATTATTATTTTATTATTGATAATTAACATTATTAATAATCAAAAAATAATAATATATACAATCAAGCATTACCAATAATAAAATAATTTATTTATATTTTTTGTATAATAAAATAAATTTATTTAACTATTAATTCAATATTAATTTATATTAAATAATTTCATAATAAAATTTTATCTCATACCACCCTAACCCGATTACTGATACCAAACTCGACCCTTAAATACTATTGCATTATAAGCACAGAAGTACGAACAAGAAAGAGTATACGTGGTGGTGTCTTCTATCTATAACAACAGAATAAGTATTTGGATGAGACGTGCGTCACGATCTAGAAGCCATGGACGTTCCAAAATAAGGGGTGACAGTTTAGTAGGCACGATATCATTCATAACCTCATCAGCAAACTTCGTAATTGAAAATTCCACCCCACATTGTTATTGAATTCGCAACTTCGTGTCATCTATCCATGCCTTTCTTCTACTTTCTTATTACAAAAATCGCTTGACAATTATAAACTTGTGCATTATTCTTTATCAGATTGAAAGTGGTTGAATTTGTTGTACATTTTGCTTAGGAGGAGAAACTCGGTTTCATGGATTACTAGTAGGAAGTGCTAGAAATCTTACAAGTAGACACCTAATTATCCCAAATTACTAAAGAACTGTACTTTAATTCGTTTAGAAGCTTGTAATTATCGTCCACGAATAAAACAACATGTAATTACTTCAATATATATGGCACCAACAAAACACCAACAAAACATAATTCTAATTATTGTCACATTCTAACTAATTTTTACGACCCATACTGTATATATATTTATATTAAATAAAATTCTACTTATTAATTTATATATTTGTATTTAATAGCTAACTAAAAATTAGCGTGCAAGCATGGTTGAATCTCCCAAGTGTTAAGACTTATTTTCTACATCCTCAACCCAAGAATTTATTGAAACATATACTCCCTTTATAAGACTATAAACCTAATTATTATTATTTTTTTAAAAAGTTAGTGTGTATAACAATGATAGTTCATTGACTATTTTTTATAAAAATAATAATTTTATATATTTTGATTTGGTAATTTGGTTTCCAATTTTGGATAAAATTACTTTAATGGAGACTAAGGTGATTTATGCTAAGTGTTCGATGCAAGTTCCAAGATAAAATAAATCGGTAATGATTTAATGGGTGGGATAGCCGGTGGTAATAAATCAGTTAATTCAGTTAGGTTTAGGTGGTTTTTATACCAAGAAAAACACATTTTATACCTCTTATTTTATAGGATTTTGTCGAATCAGTTCACTTTTGTGTTTCATAACACTTTATAATCCCCATCTTCAAATCTTGTTTCATTTTACAATCCTGTATATAATTCTTGCCTGGACTTTTTTTCCCACGTAGACTTTTTTTTCCATGTTGTTCTTAATACACTAGCTTCTTAACAAGTCCAATTTCTCGAATTCTCATGGACTCACAGTCCACTCACTACTCAAACACATCTATAATATTTGAGACTTTAGAGGCATTAGAAAGACTAATAAAGAATGCATACACTATTGCACTTTGGTTTTTCAAGAACCATCATAAAACCCTTACTTGCAGTGTTCTTGTTTACGCGTCGTTTGGTTATTTTAAAGATTTGTTGGAGATCATGTTTCAGATACTTCATGGCCTCGATGCACGAAGTACAATGCGAGGGGAATGGGAATTTGTGAAGAATTTTTTGAATAACACTTTACTAAGAGGAAGATTCATATTACGACTACCGGGAAAAAGCACATTGATACTCGTGTCACGCTAAGAAGAAGATGAGACAGAGAGTAGATGTATCGACAGAAGAGAGGAATGAAGTGAATAAGCCTAAAGTGTTGGAAGAGAAATAAAGGGCTAGGGATTTGAAAAGAAAGAAACAGTTTGAAAGATTGAATAGAGTTATGAATATGTATAACACTGATATTGATACTTGTTCTTCATCTTCAAATCACACTTTAACGATATTGATATACTAGAGGTGTGCACAGGGTTATAAAATGAAGCGAAATTCGAAGATAGGGATTGTAAAGTGCTACAAAACTTAAAAATGGACAGATTCGAAAAACCCGATGAGATAAGGGGTGCAAAGTGAGATTTTCTCTGAAATATAACTCTAGAAAGATAAGTGTGTTAATAAAGACAACTATTTAAACTATTAGTAGAATGTTCTAATTATTCAATTTTCAAAACCTATATCATTGTTCAATGTCCTAAGTTTCTTTGGGTCTTCTTATAGTTCGTCTTGAATCAATTAATAAATAGATCAATTACAATTCACTGATACCATATTCATTATATAATTGTATTGACCTCCAAAAATTTATGTAGACTAAATTAGTTGAATTATAAAAGTTTATTAAAAAAATTCAAGGCATTTGTATTTGGCAAACACTAAATTCTTATTAAATTGGTGGAGGTCTAAATGTTAGCTTACAATGCTTTATAAATTCTAAAAAAAAATAATTGGCTTCTTAAATCAATACAAAACATTCAAGAATCTAATCTACCAAATTCTAATAAATTAATAGTCGGTTGATCATATTATGTGAATCACAAATCAAATTATTTCAATTTATATAATTAAAAATTGGATCATATAGTTGAAAAATAATCACTAACTCGACGATAAACAAATGAACCACAATCGTAATTCCAAGAAACAAGTTGCCAACAATTTAATGCTACAACTCATAAATATTACTTAAACAACATAAAATCATGAAAAGTTCTTTATAAGGTGAATCGATAGATCGATCGCGATAATAAATTATAGATTAATCGAGTAAATAGTTCATACATATAGATACTTATATGTAAACATGGAGGGGGCGGGGACGAGAGAGACGGAGAAAAGACAAACCTTAAAAAGAGGAGTAGAGTTTCACAAGAGGCGCACCGACTTGTATGATATTAGTGTCAACTATTTTGCAAGATGTTATAAAACGAAGGTAGATGTTATGAATTATGTTTCAATCACAAGATATAAATTATTAATATTTTAAGCCTTTTATATTTTCTGTAAAATAATAAATCCCTATTTTATTTTAAAAAAATCAATCCAAACACTTTCTCATTGGCGTACAAAAAATATTCGAAAAATTCTAAATTGTCAAAGGATTTATTTCACGAAAATAATCATTTTAATACCTACTTTTGAATATGGTGATAAATACGTTAAGTTATTTTAGATACTCAATAACAAATCATAATTGAATTTGCATCCATTTTAATCAAGCCGAATTTGAGCTCAAGTAATTTACTAAACATAATTCGAGCCTCATATTAATTATCTCGTTAGGCTTGGGATCGAGCCTAAACGAGTTTTAGTTATATATACACACACACACATTTATATATATATATATATATATATATATATATATATATATATATATATATATATATATATATATATATATATATAACTTTTATATGTTAATAGAGTTAAGGTTGAATCAAGTTAACCCTAGACAACCAAAAAATATTTTCTTCTCTTTTTTGCTTTGATTTTGTTTTTCATTCAACAATACTCATCTTTGGGTGAGGTGTGTTTTTGTACTCAACTTTTTGGGTTATTTGTTGTATCTCTTTGTGAGAGTTTAATATATATGTCTTGGTATGTTTTGAGTTTTATTCGTTGAAAATGATTTATATGGTATATTGAGGGATCTGGAATGCGCGCATCGAAGTGGTGTGGAATGGGACGGTGGTGAAAATCGTAAGAGTTCACCTTTCACAACACAAATTTGTTCATACTATGTGGACATATGTACCTCAGATCTCAATTAGTACAACTGAGATATCTGAACACTGGATTACATCTAGATATAATTGTGTGAAGGTTAATTGTGATGCTACTGTTTCCAGGAAGACATCGAAAGTTTATGTAGGCTGGATTATAACCATTAAATTTATTTTTAGTTTCAAGAATATTTGTATTCATTATGTTAAGCGATCCAGAAACAAAGCGGCTCATTGTTTATCTTGTTTATTTATTTTTCAACCTGGTTGCATAGTCAGTTGAGGATTTGTCCCGGCTGAGTTTCGTTCAAATTAATGAATTTTACTTTCAATTTTATGAAAATTGAGTAATAATTAAAGTACTACTTGGAATATCCCGTTTTTTTAGAATAATAAAATAGATTAATAATAAAAGGATAAATTTTAGAAATTAAAATTGAATTAGAATAACGAGCTTTTGAATATGGGTCGGATTTGAATCATAATAAGTTTTGTTGTAGGATTTTAAAACTCTATATATAGATTAAAATCTCTTCATTCTTCCATATTCTTTTCGAGCCACCAAGACTAGTAATTGTAAACCTCTCTCGTACAAATCTTGATTCTTTTTCTTCATCTTTGTTATTAAAATTCGTATGATTTTTCATATACAATTCAGGCATCTTGTAAAATTCATAATAAATTCATCGTAAGTCAGAATTCGTTGATTCTAGACTTATCGGAAAGATCTTTTAATTATCTACGACTTGGTTTAAATTTTTTGAGAAAATATCATTTTGAGAAAAGATCTCTCCGAAAAGTTCAGTATCAACGAATTCTGACTTACGATGAATTTAATATGAATTTTACAAGATGCTTGAATTGTGTATGAAAAATCATACGAATTTTAATAACAAAGATGAAGAAAAAGAATTAAGATTTGTACGAGAGAGGTTTACAATTACTAGTCTTGGTGGCTCGAAAAGAATATGGAAGAATGATGAGATTTCAATCTATATATAGAGTTTTAAAACCCTACAGCAAAATCTATTATGATTCAAATCTGACTCATATTCAAAAGTTCGTTATTCTAATTCAATTTTAATTCCTAATATCTATCCAATTTTAATCTTTTTATTATTAATTTATTTTATTATTCTAAAAAAATATGGGATATTACACTACATGTACATCAATATGTTTTGCATATAGTATATTGTTGAATATATTGTAGAACATATATTACTCGGATTAATATTTCATTTAACAATACTCCGTGGAACAAAAATCATATACGCAAATGATAAAACGGAAGCCAGATTTAAAATAAAAACTAGAAACTGGAAACTAATTCTAACCACAAATTTTTATATCTTATCAAATCTCAACCACATATTTAATTTTTTATTTATTTTATTAACATATATATGTCCCGCCATATTTCACATATCACAGTAGTTGTGTGTTACATGTTTGATTATCTTGGTGACCTTCAAATTTTCTGGTAAAGTATCATTCATTATTATCTCCACATCTCCATCTCCCTCTATTTTACTTTTGACTTCTTTCACATCTATCATTTTCACTTTCGATTCATTGTCCATGTTCATCTCATCGCGATCTTTTTCTCTGATAAAGTTGTATGTTACTGGTCATCGTTTTATCATCGAACAAATAATATACATTATTAGAAGAGAGATAATACAAATATAGATAATATATATAAAGTGTTGGTAAAAAAGTGTTGATGAATCATCAAATTCCGGTGGAAAAATATTTAAAAATAGTAGGAAATTATTAAATTTGTAGAAAGAGAGAGAAAGATGAGAGGGGGAGGAAATGAACGAGGGAGAAAAGGCGATGAGAGTTAAAGGTAGGGGCACCGGGATCGGGTTGAGTGGATTATAAACAATTAAGTAACCCGATCTATTTAATTCGAATTTATAAAATTTTAACTAATTATGAAAAAAATATTATGTAACCCAACTTTACTAAGTATAATTTGGGTTGAGTTGGGTCGGTTCAGATCGAATATAAAAACTAATACGCATTATTATGAATTCAATTAGTATCTGTATACTTAACTTTGCTCATACGTATTTGATGACATTTTTCTTCATAGTCACTTTAGGTGTAAAATATATGTTGCTTACTTGCTTCTTGTTTTTTTTTAAACAAAGAACTACTTTTATTAAATTTCATTAGCTATTACATCGATAAGAAAAGATGGTACCGAAAATCATTCTTTACCATCAAACATATAAGTAGCTTCTCTAGCTATCAAATGAGCCGCCACATTCGTTGATCGCCTTAACGAAATAAACCATAAAGGATCTTAAATCCTTCATAATAGAAGAGCAATCATGGATGATTGAACCAAAATAAGATAAATCCTCTTTTGTTGATCTTACTGCTTGAACAACACAAAGAGAGTCTAGCTCAATAAAAACACATTAGTCACTCCCAACTTCTTTAATCAAGATAGGGCTTCTCTGAAAGTTATTGCCTCATCGATTTTAGGATCATTGAAATCCATCAACTGATCACCATAACCCGCTAAGAAAGAACCATTCTCATCCCTTATCAAACAACCAAAAGCACTACTGCTTCTGGTGCTAATAAACCAGGAGTCCAAGTCAAGTAGACCAAAATTTGTACTGCACACCCATGTACATATTCAAAAAATTGAATTAGTTGGACTATTCATAATAAAAATGAGGATGATATGTTTTTTGACTAAATTTTGAGGTTTAAAATGATAATTAAGTTTTTGCAAATCCTTTATCGGACGATTTCACGTCGATCAAGAAAATATTATAATGGAAAACATTGTAAACAAATTGTTTATTCACGTACAAACAATCATTTAAATAATTAGATCTGGGGTTTATATCCATGAAACCCAACACTAGCTATACTACCTAATAAGTTTAAGTACAATCTTTTTTACATATCAAGTCAATTCCATCTATCTTAAGGGTACATAAAATTGCTTGAAGAGGCAAGGTAAAAACACTACATGAAAGAAAAAAAGTTGAATCAATCAACAGACGATCAAAATGTACAGTTCTGAAGTTAACTGATTCCACTCACTATACGGTGACAAGTCTCACCCAAATTCCTGCACTAGGCACTCCACGATAAACTAAAAACAAAATATAATACCCTGGTGGAGCAATTCTAGCGTTTGGTGGCGCCACAGCTTGAACAGTGTCCGGACCCCTCATCCTTACATCCAACACAAGCATTCGTTGTTGTTGCGAATACCCATGAGTAGTAAAGGGCGGGGATAACATATGCATCTTCAAATCCGAGCTCTCCAAGGGCTCTGGTGGTGGACTAGTAATTGCATATTTAAAAGAAAATGGCCCTCCGTGTTTCACCTTCTTTGGTTTACTAAGTATCTTTGGTCTGTATTTATCAAGAGACTTATCGAGATAAGGTGGCGAAAACTTTTCCACTCGGAGCTCAGTTGGGAAGGGCACTCCTTCATATACATACCTATCGTTTTCATTACTTCCCGCAACTAAAACTTCTCCATTAGATAACACTGCTGAGGTAGAGTGGTACATTCTTGGAATGGTAGTTGGTTTTAGCTGCTTAAACCTGCTTCCAAGCTTTTGTTTGGGCATGTAAAGCTCTGGTGTCAAGTTCGGGTCATCGCCATTCCACCACCCGGCAGCACCTTTCTTTGCACCATTCAATATCAAAAGGTCTCCTGTGGGAAGAATTAACATATCTCCCATAACTCGGGGAGACAACAACATGTCTTTTTCCCAATGCGGTTTCGGGTCCGAGAGCTTAATCTTGTTACAATCTTGAAGAGCTGGCCAATATACATTTTTAGGTTTTGGCCGCGCTTGAACACTATCCACTGGCCAGAAGGCATATGGTGAAGCTCCACCACAAACCAAAATATCAAAACATACCGTTTCAGGGTTTTTAGGGTTGATTTTGATAGGAAGAACGGCAGACATGCCGGAGGCAGGGTAGTTCCGAGAGCCCCCAGGAAGCGGTGGTAGTTCACGAATGATTTTAGCGGTTTTAGGGTCAAAGATTATAGAGCGGTTGTTGGCAAAGAGGAAAAGATTTCCATCTGGAATTAGATACAAGAAAGGGTATAGGTTATTTTCAACAGGATCAGTGGTTTGTTGGAGGAAGGGAAAGTCAAATTTTTTTACAGGAATATTCATTGTATCCGGTGGAATAATTTCGTATGTGAAAGATTTTCGACCACCAACGATCACAAGATTGCCATCTTCCAAGATGTGCTGTGAAGCATACCTGTTACATCAAATGTACACAAACATGATTCCTCAAAAAAAATAAAACAGAGCATCATATATAGAGGTTAGGTACAAATGCTTGCGAGCAATTAATATATATTACCATCTATCAGAACCTAAAACAAAAGATTTCTCTGTGAAATCACAGTTGGGGCATGACTTGAGAATTCGAATGGCATTTCTTCCTTTGTAATACCCTCCTGAACCTATTAGGGTACCAGTAGCCGATAAACTTCCGGTTGAGCACCATGGATCAGATTTTAACTAAATACATATAAAACAATAATTAGATGCTGAACATTTAGAATTAAACACAAACAAAAAGTAACTTACGGCTTTACACGTTAAATTATTATATCCATGTACATACAGTTAGCGGTCTGGTAGTATCATGTAGTCCATCATACTCTATAGCATGAACATAGCAATCCGGAACATTTGTCTCGAAATTGATAGGACAATTCCCCTTGGGTTGCAATTGAAGTGCTGAAGGACCGAGAAATGTTGTATCAAACCAAACCACCTTATCATCCGGCATTGTTTGTAATTGCATGGCCGAAACACCAGCATTTTGCATAGCTATTCTCCATGTACCAAGAGACTTGGACTCGAATTTTGGCTTGTCAGGTGAAGTAATAGGATTACCATCAGGTCCGACAAGAGGAGCCCCGTCACTCGGATGAGAAACATCTGATGATGAGGATGAAGAGTCCCCTTTGGCTTTCATCATCTTCCTTGAGCTTTCCACGGTGCCGCTGCTGCTGTCATCATGATAAGTACCACTATCTGACATCGAAGGATCATTTCCATTTTCTACGACAGGGAATTGACCTGGACCGGGGAAGAGACCAAGACCGAAAGGGCCTCTGCCGAAAAGATGACCGAACTTGGAGCCTTTAGTGATTGACTTTTGAAGACGACCAGGTTTAGTGCTTTCGGCAAAAACCGAAAGCGATAAGAGAATGAGGAGGATAAAAGCTTTCAAACTCGGAACCATGGCTGTTGTTAATCTTTGCCGTATGTAAATAATATCTCTCTCCATTGCCATTTTACTAATAAGACCTACGAAATGAATCTTGGATCATTTCCTATAGTTTTTGGCATAGATTTCTTTGTCTCCGATTATATATAGCTCTCTAGATTCTAAGAAAAAAAGTTGACCAAGAAAATTTATTGTGGCTGTACAGTTTTGTAGTAATTTTTACAATAGGAAACCTGCAGCAATTTGTTGACCACAGCTTGAAAATCTCTACGGTCTTGGTAGAATTAGAAAAGTAAAGCCGTAATTTACATATTAAGCATCACTATAGAAATATGTAGAGTTTTCAAGGTACGTACTTTTCTTGATTTCTTACCAATCTCTTGTTTTTTTTTTAAATCACATTTTCAAATGAATTACATTTTTTTTACATTAACATGTTATAATGTATAATGCATATGTAACATATTAATTACACCTATATATGTCTGACAAGTTTTTTATTTCGAGTCATATTTGTGATCACTTTTTACATAAATAGAAGTATAGAACTGATGAAGTCGGAGAATGAAATCACACAAGTTATCATCCAAATGAAATATCTATTTCTTTTTAGTTAGTAAAAAGAATTATTTATTTAGTTTGTTCTATAATGTTTTATTAATTCAAGAATCATAAATTTACGAGCACTAATTAAAAGCATACAAATAACATCTTAACTTGTCGATGGATCGAATTGGATTGGACATGAAAAATGCCCATCTCTAAGTTCTATCAAATATAGAGAATGATTAAATTATTCGTGATATTTTTTATAAAAAAAAAAAATCAAAGGGCTAGAGGAAATACATAAAGTATTGATAAATGCATATCCAAAAATACAATTTATAGTCATATAAAATCTAAGAGGACAAATTCTGCTACAAATTAATCCAAATATCAACTAACTTATAAGATGATACGTATATACAAATACGCAATACAAGATGCACGATTCAAAAAACAAACAGAAGACATAGGTGTTTCAAGCCATTTTTCCAAAAATCAGTATTTTGGGGCCCTAAGTTTGTAAAGCATCTTGTTCATATACTATATGAAACACGTGGAAACCAACCAACGCAATGCACAGTACTGTATTATATATATACTATATGAAACACACGGAAACCCTAGAGTATAGATTGATAATTAATATCTCCTATATATTATTGTAATTAGCTTTTCATATATACAGCTTAGGCATAAAATTGGTTGTTGTTTGCCCGCAGCTCCCACAAACTCTTTAGTATTGTGCTTGAGAATTTTGATTTCATTTCAAATGATGGATTTCAAATGATAAGATTTGAATTGTCATTTCAAATTCTCATATTTGTACTAATATTTGAATTCTTTAGAATTCAAATGAAATCCAAATCCAAATTCTTATGATTATACTCAAACATGTCATTTGATCAAATTCAGAATTTCAAATGAAATTCATGTTCCCAAACGGGCCACAGGGAAATTCAAATTATCAATTTGAAACATTGGCAACTTAAAACCATTGCTTCATGCAGAAAGTTAATTCGCTAGCTACCGTACGTCTATATTTTTTGTTGTGCAATTTTGTCCGATGCAACCAATAATATATGTATCATAATATATAACATATGAAGTAGAGATCATAGTGAAAGTCTAAGCTCCAAATCTAGTTCTTGGCTGTTGCTTGATCCTGACACTGCACTACCTGAACCTGCGGAATCACCCCGAGCTTTCTTGTTCTTTCCTGTTGCTTCCTGTATAATGAAATTGCAGAAACTAAATATATGGAAACAAGTATTTATAACGCTAGTTCAAGATATCATATATGTAGTTGCCTATACACAAATTAGCGGCTACACCCTTCATACACAAGCACGCACGCACAAACCTCAGCTTCTAGGTCTAGAAGTTGTCTAGTGATTAACTGTGGTTGTTGAGAATGTTGGACGCCTGGGACAGTTTTGCCTGCATTCCACCTGATGTACATGGAATTAATTGAGGTTTAAACATACATGTTCTACAAATTAAGGTGCAACTACGGAATAATTCATAATTTGATGAACTTGCTAATAATTTCATCATGCATGTGATAATTACTCAAAGCTCAAAGAGAATCAATAAAGCAATGCATCAATCGTGCAACAGACTGAATTAACTACTAAGTATATACACACTCCACCTTGCAAATGTACCTTAGTCAAATTTTAGCCTTGGAAATTAAATGAAAAATAAATAAAGCAACATCATTATCAGCGCGCTGGAGCTAGATTCTAAGTATTTAGGTGAAAGTTAGCTATTTTATCACAGACATAATAGTTGCTACAAATTGGTTAGAACTCCGTAAGTGAAATGTGTACTTTTAATCGTTCTAGTTAAATAATATGAACTAGATACAAGGAGAAAGTTACAAAATGTACGTTGTCAAAACGTATGTGCAAGCAGTTGATACAATATATGATCAGTTCTTAAGTAATAAGCACGCACCTTGGATGAAGGCTAGGATGGGAGTCGCCATAGCCAATATATGTTCTTTCAGTTTTACCCTTACCCATCATCTGTACCACATTATAAAGTTAATTTATATATATGCTCATTAAGGGTACATATAGATAAATATTGCAGAATAAAATTACTAAACACGTACACATAATTAAGGAACTAATAGATATGTATGTGTACTGGTAATTGGTAAAAAAATGATAAAATAATTTTTATGTGATCAAATTAAATATATATATATACACATGCAGGGGACGCGTCGCGATCAGTTATTATAAAATCTTGGAAGATAAATAACAAGACTCGACGACAACGTAAAAAACTTGAACTCGCAAGCATATATGTCGTTCTACCCTTTATTAAGTTTCTTGGTCGATCAATCAATTATTGTCTGAAAAAGGAATTAGATATACTCATTTACTTTATAATATAGAGTACTTTATATATAGGTTTCAATTCATCAGCATGATCCAGATTGTGAAACATGTTGCCGTAACACATATGTGCTCGAGTTTCTAATGAAAATCTCTGGCAAGGAATTTATGAAAGCGAATATACATATGGATTAATTAAGTAGAGAAACCTGTATGCTTTGACGACCATCGAATCCATAAGAATTTAAAGATGAAGATGGGGATGACGATGACGATGACGATGACGAATAATAAGGCCTTTCCACTCTTATATCCTCCTGCAAAAACAACAAAAGCATATCGAAACGATGCACACACACAGATATCATCATAGGAAATCAAAATAAGGTTGTAATTAAACCTGCGGATCAGGAAAATTAATGGGAAAACTAGGATTAAGGGAATGATCAGGACAAATATTATAGCCAGCAGCAACTGCCATTTGACTGTGAAGTCTAATCTTCTCCAATTGAGCAACACCTAATCCTCTTTGTGGTTGTTTAGGCTTGTCCGAATTGTTCCCACTCTTCTTCCCTTTTCTTGATGATGATGAACTACTACTTCCTCCAAAATAATTGCTACCCATCACCTCTTTTCTTGATATAATATTTTATGTGACTCGAAATTATAATATATTTATACACACAACCTTTCTTCAGCTACTCTGATATGATTTGATATGCTCTGAGATCTCGAATATATATATCATATATGTACATGTACCCTCCTTTTAATTTCAGCTGTCATGGGACTTTGCATCGCTGGAATATCAGATTTTATACAGATTCATATGATCATTCACATACATTTCTCTTTATGCTCTTCTCTTTTTTAGCTCTGTCCACAAGATTTCCTTCCTTTTCTAAAAACGTTGAGGATATATGGAAGTGATTGTGTATGATTGTGTGTGATTGTATAACTGATAAAATACTGCAATAATTTTGCAAAGATTTATTGCTATATATATAGAGCGCGTTCAACCAATTTACTCAAGAATATTATATATAGCTAAGAGGTTTACACGTAATCTTAATATTTTCTCTCATTTTATTTTTCTAAGATTGTAATCATTCTAATATCTAGATTTATAGTTAGAGTAATGTCAAGCACCTCAAAAATAATCTCAATTTTTTTTGTCAAATAACATGATATGATATGTGATTTATTTTGATACGTGTACACATATGCATGCGGGGACAATTTTTTGGGTACTAGCATTTCTCAGTTAGTTATCTATGATTCATAGAGAAGTAATTATATGGTAAAAAGTGGAAACTGCTTTTATATTACTCCATCCCTCCCAAATTAATTATTTTATTAGGTTTTTTAAAGTCAAATTAACGTTATAAATTATATTTTATAATCTTAAAATATTAAAAATTATATTTTAAAATATATTATATATATTTTTTATAATATTTTTAATTATATAATATATGTAATTATTTATTATTGTTTTTAATTATAAAATATATACATTAAAAAAGTTAGTATCTTACCATGGATATATATACACTAAAACAATAATAAATAGAGAAGATTCACACCCTTAACTTCTCATAAATACAAAAAATTAACTCAAAGTTTATTTATTGTTAAAAATAAATAAATCGGTATTTTATAAAAAAAAGTATAATAAAAATAAAATACAAACTATTAATATATTAAAAAATATATTTGCATTATTAGGTCCTTATATTATAGATTTAGTTTTAAATTTTTTGACACTTTGTATTATATTTTCAGTTAATGATTCATTTAAAATATTAAAATACTTTAACCATTTTAATATTTTTTTTAAGTTTAAACTTGATCTAGTTTTTTATTTTTTTTGCTAAATTTATATTTAATTTCTTTTTTTGGAAGCCAAATCTATACATAACTTAGTTTGGTTTACATAAAATGTAAACTTAATTCTTAATTAGTTATCTACACATATAAATGTTACATTATAAATTTTTTTTAATTTAAGTTCTAAAATTTTTAATCCTGGACACTTTAAAGTTCTGGTTACGCCCCAGTGTGTGTATATGTTTCATGTTTGATAAGAGGAAGCTCAAATAGAGATCACGAACTATGTACTCAACGTGAATTATATATACATACAATTATTCATTGGAAGCCTGCAGTCTCCCGTTTAGATATTAGACAGGCATCCATGCATATAATACTGTACATATTTTAGTCTCAGGCGTGCAGTGCAATTGAAGCAGCGATCACGACTAATAAACTATTTCTTAATTTGTTTTTTATTAATTACTTGACTCTGTGCCCTATCAAAATTAGTCGCATCGCTGAAACCATTTTTATTATTTTTTTCGAGTATCTAAAATCTACAATCTACGTAATTAAATAAACATTGGAACAAAATTTATGTATCACCTCATGTTCAACTAGTAACCTGCATCATCTTATAACACTGTCCTTCTAATTCTATACAATCGCATCGCTTCTTTCGTCAGTACCGAGAGCATCTAAAATGATAATAAGTAAAATGATTAGCTAAAATAATAAATTATGGATTATATAAATTTTAGTTAAGGGAAAATATAAGTACTCTAATGAGATTATTTATAATTATAATACATAAGGAATTCATGTATTTAACAAATATAATCAATCAAATATGATGGTCTATATTTTTTGTTAAAGGAAAGTAAAGTTGTAGAGTTAAATTTCGATAAATGAATATGCTCGGGGCCAAAAAATTATATTCATTAATCGAGATTATTCATTTATTGAGATCAAAAATACATTATCTCATATTGGGACCGGAAAAAATTATTCATTTGATGATATTATTTATTTATCGATTATTTATTTATCAGGGTTCTTCTGTATTATCTCAATTTTTAAATATTCTCTAAAAGTATCACATAGATTGACACATAAATAATTTAGGAACAAAGAAACTGCTACAAATTTACCGCGTGTAGAAATAATTTACCAGACAGGTTTCAGATAATTCATTCCCTTTTCATATGTGCTTCTCTTGTCTTGTTTGCGTGACTGGGCTGGAGCAGGCCAGGCCCAAACAAATATATTACATGGAAAATGTCATTTTGCCACTCGAATCCTCATATAAAGTTATTAGCAAAAAAAAGTGAATGAAGCATCAGGAATAAATATGATTTGTATCTATATTCAATAAATATGATTTGTATCTATATTCATTAACATATGCGTTATCTCAATTAGAGTATTTTTATAAAATGACTTGAGCCATGTCGAAAGGGAATTTTCAATAAATTTCTCAAATGTTTCCTTTAATTTCTTATAAGATACATTAGTTATTAAGTACTCCGTATCAAGTATGTATCAGTCCTTTCATTTAAGATAAACATGTCCCCATAACAACCATCACATACACAAGAACATATATTTTACTATGTATCGAGTGGCTAATATGTAGCACAAGACTGTGTGCGTGTGCGTGTGAATTGGAATACAAATAATGGTGTTGGGGGGTGGGGACAGTGGAATGGCATATGTGCCTCAGTGCTTTATGTCTATTTCTTGCTGGTCAACTATCCTATCAATTCATATCCGAATATCCGATCCAAACCACCTACACAGCTACACTACATACATTCTGCAGTAAAAGTACTATAATGGGAGTTCACCCCATTGAAAGATCAATTAGATTATGATGAGGAATTTTTCTATAATATTATTAGTAACAAATCCAAAACGAATATATTTTTTAATTAGATCGATCAGATTAATTTGAGGTATATATAATCATGTAATATCATTAGTTTAATAATCAATTTATAAAATAAGTCAAACGGTACTTTAATTTTTTGTTTAAAAGAAAAGTTCGAGAGAGAATTCGAGTCTCATTTAAATGTAACATTTAAAAAGAAGAAGAGAATAGTAAGCCCATGGGCAGCCAAAGATGTGAATACAGAGAACAACAAAATTATCCTACTCGCTTGGAGATAAAAACATGCATATAGGAAGTTTGTTGGAATGGAGACGATTGAACAAAATCATATACATATCGTAGTATTCAAATACCAAGTACTCAAAGTACATTATTGGGGGGGGGGGGGGGGGGGGGGGGGGGGGGGGGGGGGGGGGATAGACAAACACATCATAATATGATATTAAGACATCTATAGTACGTGGATGGGTTATACCATCCTTAATAACTAGGTAAAGATTGAAATACTTTTTCATATTCAAAACGGTTGCTAGTACAGCAGGTTGCATATCAAGTGCATGGATCCAGTGATAACCAATATTCAGGTTTCCTACATTGCTGTAAACTTCCAGATTATTTCGAGCATGAACTGCATTAGTTACGTGTTCTGCACTTTTCCATGGCTTTCGGAGCTACAAAAGAACCATTATTCATAAAAACTACGAGACGGTTTCAAATATGAATTGAAGATGTAAACAATTTGAAGACTAATAAGCAATCCAAAACCTAAAGTTAATCCTTAAGCTTTATATACCAGCATGCAGAAAAACTACATGCATCTGTTTTGAGCAATCATGATTTTATTTATTTATTTATATAAACTAGGTATTTGCTGAAAATCTGCCATAAGAAATGATTGTCATGATCAGGGAACAACCTGGTTTTGTAGCATGCAGTAGGAAATCATTGCAAATGTGATAATTGTGAAAGGAGGAAATACTTGGCAAGTTCTGTACACAACATACCTAGTCCAACCGCATCTGAACTTTTCATAATCCTCATCCTCTTGCAAGTCTCCGTGAACATACTACATCACCAAAGTCAACACATTGGAATAAATCGCTGCTTCCAAGTTTTTTTTATATATCCAAGAGATACGTATATATGATGCAACATATCAATTTTGGATATCTTAAAATCTAGTATTGCATGTCGCGTGTCAGAAGAATTCTACCTGGTTCTTGTAATATGACTAGTTGTTTGTCAAGGCTTCAACTTATCATGCAATGCAATTAGGCAAAGTTTGCTAAAATTTTCTTTTTTTTAGTTTTAGTATCAAGGGTCTTAATGCTTTTTCCAAAGAAAGGCACTTCATTTCCTCTGGAGACATTTAGGACTGATCAGATAGATAACTGTGGCATTTTGGATTGAATCAACAAAAACAAATCTTCAGGATTATCATTCGAAACTTCTATAAACTAAAAGTTACAGTAATACTTACTCCCAGGGAACATCACCAACAAGCATCCAATCACCATCCTTGTCTTCATAGGTAAGTACATATTCAGAACCATGAAGAAGATCCATTAACCGACTCTCACTTAGCCCATCTAGGGCAGGAACCCCATGAGGACCGCATTGGCCTGAACAAGTCATAGCAAGCAATTAGCTGACTCAATAAGCTAAATTCATGACACGAGAGAGGATTAACGTGTTACTGATGTGTATACGAGCTTTATATGCACATGCTGGTCAATTCAAAGTTTGATGATGATATTTCAGGGAAACAGATCATGGTAGTTCACAAAACGTACATGGTTGCTGATATTGGATGCCAAAGAATCAGTACCAGTCATTCTAAATTCCAAACGGAAAGCACAACATTTACTAGTACACATACAATCCATTAATATAACAAAGGTTTAAATTTTGCAAATAATTCATGTTGGCAAAAGAACTATGTTATGACAGTGCATATAAGATACCACAGGATACATAATTAATACAATTATTACTTTCTCATATGATTATGGAAACATAAACAGAAAGAGAAAAATTGAGGACCACCACAAGTTTCTCCTTCATCTTGGGATTTTGAACGGCTGGATGAAACTGTATAGATCTGAAAGCACAAAAATCAAACAAGCTTACCAATGGTGAAACAACTGAACATCTTTTCCAGACCCGAAGATAGTTCCAAATAGCTGGAGTATATCTTGAGATCAACTTTTCTCAGGTAAGGAGCACCATCCATACTGACTTTTACATAGATACAAGATGATCCCAGCTTTGCATCTGTCTTGCTATCATTTTTAGGAGGATTAATAGCCATAGAATTCTTCCGGAAAGATCGAATTGGAGGCCATCCTACAACTTGCGCCCTGTTCAAATAAAATTTAAAGATAATTTTATTTTTCTGTCTTTACAAGGGTAAGAACTTTAATTTACTAACTTCCATCTTCAGTTAACTTGATCTTTTTGTTTTAGTGATTATGCAAGCTGCTGAATATGCAAGAAGCATCATCTAAGCAAAATTACACGTGCTACATCCACACCAAGTCACCAATAATACTTTCAAACAGGCCTTTTTCACAAGAAGTCCTATAGAAACAGAAAGAACAAGAAAACCCGTGAATCTAAAGTTTTCTTCTCATCACTCCTAACTTCATTTTCCCAATTTAAAATCTGCAGCACATTAAGCCCCTAAACATCAACAAAATTAAAACACCATCAATTTACTATAAAGAACTAAATTACCACGATATTTGCAAACTAGAACTATATGTATGATAAAAACAAACTCCTGCTCTACTCATATAGCCCTCACTTAGGGTTCAAGTGTTGTCAAAAGCAAAGCAGGTGTGTGTTAAATTAGCAAAACATGCATACAAACAGATACATATACATCAAAGTTCAAGAAAATCACTTTGCAGAAGGAGCTCCAGGACCATTTACACCAGTAACCTGAGGCTTCTTCTCCACAACCACCATTTTCTCAGCCAAAACACCAGACTGAGCACTGGCCTCACCAACCCCAAGAATCTTTCCTACACCACCATTCACACTTGTTGGAGAAAACAAGACCCCATTTTTAACCAAACCCACCTCAGATCCACAACCCCACTTCCCAGAACCACCATTAATAGTATCAGAAAAACCCCTTTTGGCACCAGATGAAACCAAACCCTTTAAACCATACACATTTACATTTTCCATACAAACTCCATTTTCTCTATCTGGTGACTCAGAACCAGGTAATCCAAGTCTCAACTCAGTGGCCTTCAAGTTAAGGCCTTTGTTTATGTTCCTTCCATTATTTTCAGAGTTCTGGTTTGAAGAAACATCTGATAAGCCTATGTAATCATGTTCTTGTAAGGGTGTAGACATTAAAATTGGGTAAGTAAAAAGAGTTAAAAGATATATGAAATTATGGAGTGTTATTACAACTGTGAACACACTTGTTGAGCTGGGTTTTTTGCTGCAGGGGCAAAGAGAAAGCTTGCTTGGCTTTTGTGCGTGCGCTTTGGTCTCTGTTTATAACTTTAATAACTTAATTTAATTTAATTACTTTGCGAACTTATAATTAACATATTTAACTTAATAAAACATTACAACCCGATAAAAACAAGTATTATTTATTTTTATTTCAAATTCTATTTATATTTCGATAAAGGTAGTTGGAGACTTGGAGTTGGGAACTAGGACGTGGGGTGTATTGGAGCAATTTTACGATCCAACTAACTAATTCGGGTTAAAAGAAATTAGAAATAAACTTAATTACACACGTATTATTTAAAAAATTAGATTTAAAATTTTATATTTATATGTGAATATACATGTTACGAGACTAATATTGTATTTGAATGTGATTAATGAAATTGGAATAAATAAAATGAAATTGGAATTATAATATAAATAAATATTTAAAATTTCATTTAATTTTAATCACTTAAATTAGAGTTCAAAATCCTCTAATTTAAAAAAGAATAGTATATTTCTCACCAAAAATCAAAAAAAAAATTATGATATCGAATTTTTTACGAGCTCGGTTTGCTATATTTATTAACTGAACTCAAATTTGAAATTAAAAAATTTCTCTGAGAGCAGACAAGTTGAATCTGAATTTTATTTAAATTTGACTCGAACCCGTAGTATTTCAACTTATTTATGTATTTAAATCTATTATTTGAATTTATTTTTGTATAAATATTCATTAAAAAATGAATTTAGCCCCGTGTATGACACATACAATCCGTCTAAAGGTACCTAGACGGCTATCCGAATTTCTTATAAAAGATATTTTTCATAACAAAAATTATTGCTTAACAAACAAAATCAAAGCCAAGGAAAAAAAAAAGAGTTCGCAACTTTGAACAGAGTTAAACGGGCATTTGCGGCAGAGAGGGTACTAGTCATACACTGTTGTTTTCTTTTACATTTGGATGGTTGTTAAAACCAGAAGGGTGTGGGGGATGTATATATTGCTTTTACGAGATTTGATATCTACAGACTATTGAAGTGCAAAGCACAGCATGCTACTGAGTACTGCATATTATAATAATCCAAAATTTAAACTGCAAATCAAGAAAAAAGAGAAAGATAGATATCTAAAGAGACGATTCTTTTCAGTCTTATCGCTTGCGCTTGCATCTGCATGCATGCCGTACACAAAGGCTTCAAAAATTCTGATTGCAACTTAATCTTCAACATTCTTCTAAACACTACTACTAACAGTTAATCTAATCGGTTCACTGTGACACAATTGCAATAATTCAGTCAAACCAATATGTAACATACACCTCAATCCAAACTAAACTGTCTATATATAACATTAGTTTATATTTTATGAGAGGGAAAGAAATCAGGTTGGTTCCATGGTTAGGTGTCCAACTGATGATCAAATAATCATATATGATTCGACTCTCTTATATGATATGTTGAGGTTTATTTTCTGAAAACATTGCCATGTAATTAAAGTAGGGTTACCTAAGAGAATCAAACGGTCACAGACTAGTGTTGCTTTCATATGAAAAAAAACATCTCCCTTTCTAAATTGTAATAATAATATTACAAGAAAAGGAATGCAGCTTTTATTTGAAGAACCAGAAGAGGGCAGAGGGACAGTGTTTTCGAGACGAGGGCCAAAGTAAAAAAAGGGACAGAGTGTGTGTATTGTATGTAAACAAGAGAGAGCACGGACTCGAAGAAAGGGATTGGACGATTGTTGTCTCTGCTCAGCAGCTTCATCAGTCATCACACCAGCAACGACAACCACACCAAGAGAGAGCACGGACTCGAAGAAGGGATTGGACGATTGCATATTTTCGGCTGTTTTATTGGGCGTTTCTGCCTCTCTCTTTTATTTTACAAATACTTTAACTATTAATAATTTTCTATATACATGAATCACCCCTTCATATCTGGTTGCTATTTGCGATCGGTGCTAATTTGTAACATCATTTTTATTCTTTTATGGGTTCCGTCCTCACAACGATACCTATCTATTCGTTATAAATTTTTATAAATAAATTTAATATTGAAAAATTTATGAATGAAAGTGATCATATTTTTAATCCATTTTTTAATTTTTTAATCATCTATAAAAAGTTATAACAGACAAATAATTAATAACAATCATTTGTCATCCACCGACTTCCTTTTTTAATATTCTAACATTTTATTAATCAGTTTTCCTAGCGTGGGTACATACTAACAACTAATTTTAATGACTTGTCAAATTTTCATTATTCCCTTCTTACTAATAATAATGCTCCGTATAGACAAAAAATGATTTTAAAAAAATTGGCGCCTCATCAAATACCACTTATTAGTGTGTTCATAAGCAAATTTATAAATACATATTTTGGTCAAAATAAAATATTCAAAACATCTATGTGATGGCACAAGGTACCAAGAGCATTGATTATATTATTCGAATGAAGTGCGTATGGCCAACCGCAACTATTATCCAATATTTTTGCTTGAATTGCCATTTTATTAGGGTCCCTCCTGCCCTTCCAACCTTTTCTGGTCTAATCACTTTTAAGTTGTGCAGATGAAATGTATTAGCCTTTTGAAGAAATGGTTTTTTTTAATTATGAATTTTTTTGATTTTAAGAAGTAATTATTTAAAAATAAACACAATTTGTTAGACCCGGAAATTTGTATCGTGTTGTGTACTTTCGTATTTCATATACTTAAATCCACTACACGAATATGACATGAAATGAATTTGTGTACCTGAAATCTAAACACGTACACGACAAGGAAAAAATGATATAATACGAAACGACACGAAGTACACGAACTTTCCGTATGATTTTCGTGTACACGACACAAAAGTACACGAAATGTACATGAAAATGAAAAAAAAATAAAAATCAATATATATTTTATTAATTTTAAATAATGATAATTAATTAATTTACATGTATTAATTGATATTATATTAATTTTATTTATAAAATTCTAATGTTAATGTTAAATTGCACATAAATGATTTATTATAATATATTAATATATATATTTTTAAATTATTTTTATTTAATTAATTATGTTGCGTACTTTCGTCTCGTGTCGTGTACCCAAAAAGTAAACTCAAACACGATACTAAATTTGACCGTGTACTTTCGTGTTTGCGTATCGAAAATGTAAATACAAAAATTAAAATTTTATATCGCACGTGTCATATACAAAATTACCTTGAAACGATACAATTTGTGCAAAGCAAGTGAAGATTAAGAAGATAGATTAGTACTCTTATACAGCGGACATCCTACTCTTATATCCTAAGCTAGTACACAGTTATTAATAAATAGTATTGTATAACTGAATATTAAGAAAAATAATTAATTTTCATTAAGATATAAGAATTTTTATTACTAATCTACCAACGAATTAATCCATATAGATTTATATTATAATTGAATATGTTATATAAAAAATTGCTAAATTATATGTTAGATAAATTTAAAATTTTAGTATTATATAGATAATTAATAATAATATTAAATATTTATTTAGTTATGAAAATATAAAATAATTTAATAAATATTTGTGTAAATAATATTAAATATAGATTAGAAAATGAAAAGAGAAATAATTAGTAAAAATAGAAAAGAGTATGGGGAAAAAATTAAATACAAGGATGAGAGAATTTTCCTATGGATGTCCGGTTACATTATATGTATTTTAATTATATATATATATATATTAATAATTTGTGTGTTATATATTAAATAGAGATAGAAAAATAGAAAGTGGTTAATTTTTTTAATTATCAGTATTAAAAATAAATGTGATGATTAAGTTAAAAATCATATGGTTTAAAAAAGTAGAAAATTTTAAAACTATATTATTACCATATGACTATTATATTTAAAGAATATGCATAGTCTTTAAAAGTTTTCAACAAAAAAAATTGGAATATATATAGTGTTTAAATGTTTTCAAAAAAAAAATCTTATTTTACAAAATTATCATTAATAATTTGAAAGCTTATTATTTAATAATGTTAGAACAATTATATATTTATATAAGGATCTTATTTAATCATATTATTTTATAGTTTATTTAAATTAACAAATTTTTATATTGAATCAAGTTTAGATAGTAGAAAGTCATTATTTTAAAAATATTATTAATTTATCAAATATTAATTAATAGAATTTATAGGGTAATTTGATTGATATGATAAATAAATAATTATTTTGAAAAAAAAAGAATAATATGTTTAAATTGTATTAATTGGAACAAAAAAGTGACGTGTGTTCAAAATGTATTATGTTTTAGTTATAAGTATATAATTTATTCATATATTTTAATTAAGATTTTTCACTATCATATAATTATAATATTTAAAATAAAAAAATATTATAGAAATTTAAAAAAATATTTATGATTATAAAAATATTAAATATATTGATAATTATTTTTACAAATATAATAATATTATGTAGAAATATAAGAAAGTTTTTAACGAATAGAAGAGAAAATTAGTGGAAAGGTAAAATAGATAATAAAGAAGGAGAGATATTTAATAAAGTGATAGAAATATGAGAGAATAAATAAGGAGGTGACACAGTTTAAAAAAGAAGGTGACACATAGCATCCATTTAAAAAGACAAAATGAATGGGTCCAATTTAATAAGATAATGGCATGTGTTGGTATGTGTAGAGAAATATTTAAAATAATGATATGTGTCCAATTCAATAATATAATGACACATATAATATTTGTACTTTGTTTTAGTAGAGAGAAAGACATGTATGTTACATCGTCTAACTTTTTTTATATGGAGTACTATGGATGAAATCAATCTTGTAAGCAGCTAGCTATCTGGTACACTTAATCGACCTAGATAAAGGATTGAAAGTGGAGCCTTTAAAAAAGAAAATTTATTTTTTATCAAAAAAAATTTGATGTTATATGAATATCTAAACACAATCTCGGTGGTAAAATTCTACACAAAACGACAATATGCATCACAAGGGCCATATATTTATTGTTTACCAACGCGGAATACACATAAGACTTTGAGAGATTTCTAATTCTCGTGTATATGCAATTACAATAAAATATTTTTTTCCCTTGATATCAAAATATAAAAATATAATTGTAATTGTAATAAATAAATAAAATTTTCTGATTTTGAGAATATTTATTTTGTTGAAATTCAACTGTACGCATCTATGCAACAAACTATAATAACACTCCCCCGCACTTCAACAAAGACTTGAACAGTGTAAACGATACTAGTTCATACATGTATTAAGGGGCCGCTTGATTGGGTTTATTATTAATTTAATGAAATTTCAAAAAGTAGATAAAATGAGACGAAAATAATACCACAAAAGCTTAAGATTTCAAAAAAAATTGGCCTTTCAATTGAATTGAAGTGAGAAGCCTAAAAATTTTCAAAAAAAAGAGTGAGAAGTCTGAAAAATACAATCGACCAAACTGACCATTGATTTTTAGAGCTAGATCACGAAATATCAATTATTATTCCTTCAAGTTAAGTTACCCAGAAAAGAAAAGGCCTTGGATAATATCAAACACAATTATGTGAACAAATATATTAAGTTCGAAGGTGTTTTATATGATAAATCTGGAAAAGACTGTTATGAACATGAAGGGGAACAAGATGAATCTTATAAAACAGCATTATATGGCCCATTGCAAGATTTGATTGAACCCAAGGAATCACATATACTTTTGCTAGGCTCTCCGTATATTATCAGTTTATTGCAGGCGCACCACCATCTATTCAAACACCATCAGACCACCATACATGGACTGATGGACCCGGTCCTTGCGCTCACAAGCAAAACATACCTAATAAATTGCATAGTTTTTCATTATATTAGAGACACTGTTAGAAGATGCTTGCAGTCCATGTCATGTCCCCGCACAATTACCCGAATCATCTGTCGAATTATTTCATATCCCTCGTGGTAGTGGCAGGATACCGATTAGTAAGTGTGAGAAAAGTTCTAATGCGACGAAGAGAGAGTTTTTAAGATGGGCGACCATGATCCATTCATCAACCCAAAAACGGGTTTTCTAGAAGAACAGGTAACTTAACACATATATAACTAGTCTTTCTCTTTCTCATCACTGGATATATCGGTTTAAACTTCCAAATCAATCAAGATTGTTTAAATGATATATCAGTGCTTCATGAATAATCTTTCTAGATCTTCATAATACATATGAAATAGACTTTTTAAAACTTGAAATAACGACTGAGTCTTGCTGTCGGCAATGTAATAAACCAGAACTTGTAAGATCTGATTCTTAAAGTTAAAAATACTACATTATGTCACTATAAAGCAAGAATATTTATTATCTTATATTAATCTTACGTTCAATCAATAATTCAATGTGTGTGGTAAAATCCAAGAAATAATCCTTGATAATACTACCTGCAATTTGCAAAGATGATGACTGAGAACTAACCTATTCGAGAGCACAACTCATAGAAGCTGCCAAACCTGACAGTCACACAACTGGAAAACGATGGAACATTATCTTGGGGTGTTTGGCTTAGCTTATAAGTAATAAGTTACTTTTTTTTTAAAGTATTTTCATATTTTTTTTTGAAAATTAATATTTGTTTTAGAAATTTAAGACCAAATCTTATTTCCAAATTTGAAAATAAGTTACTTATTTTCAAAAAAAATACATATATACCAATTTTTTCAGCTTATAAGCTGAGGCAAACGGGGCCCTTGTCTTCGGAATTCATGATCTTTCGAGATATCAACATCTTTTGTTAGCTGAACACATTTGACAATGTGAGATAAATTACCTGTTCTTGTATTCAACAAATCATGTAACCATAAAAAAAACAGGTTCATCAACAGATAAAAATCAACAAAGACAATAATCTCATGCTGCGGCATTTTCACAGCCTCTAGGCAGCAGTAAATCTGCAATCACATCAGTGTGTCTATTACTTTAATAAATTTCTAATACAATACATAACTTTTTAAATTTATCATATCAATATTTATTGATATCCATACAATCGTTTCATATAGCTGCTCACTTTTTGCTTCAACTAGCAACATTAGTGGGGAAGTGGATATGAAACTTTAAATATGCAAATTATTATGACCCCCCTCGCCCACCCCAATTTTTTTTGCTAATTATTATGACCCCTTTTATTGCTACAGGAATATATGAAACTATGGCGATATTATAAAAATTTTCAAACAGATATAAAGTGAAGCCATAAGTAGCATCCATCAACAGTCCAATTCCCCCATTCTATATAGCCGATAATATAATCATCCATGAGAATTCCTTCTCTAATTACTATAGAGAAACGCAGACAGAAAAAGACATTAGTTGTATCAGACGGTAATGCTAAATTTTATTGGTGTGCGCAAAATAATTGAATTACTGGATGTCACTGAGTGGTCAGTGGGGAGCATCATATATCAGTACTATATATTCCCCACCTTCATAAACTCTGCAGCAACATGGTCACGGAAGAATCTAGCCAATTTTACAACGGGGTTAATAATTATATCCAACAGAGTAACAGGAAATGAAGGTAATATGCAAATAATGGAGACAATAATATTAGGAGATGCAAACTAATGCTAATGCTAGTGCATTTTCTAACAAGACTTCAGTGTATTAGCAACTGTGATGACACAAATATTGTTACCAATCTTTCATTTCAAACAATCCTTTAGCAGCTAGAACCATAGTCCACTAATCATTCATTTCAAACAATCATTTACCAACTAGAACTATCCCCATCAATCAATCATTAAACAACTAGAAAGGCCGCGGACAGGGCATTATGGAATGGTTTATTAAACTTATATTAATTTTAGCTCATACTGAATATGGCAGACAGATATACTAATTTTATATTCCAGTGAGAAATTTAAAGGATTTTCTCCTCTACGAAGGAAAAAGTAGTTAGTTACAACATAAAGTTAACTAACAATGGTTTAGACAAAAGATACATTGATAATAGCAGAAATAATAGATGCATGACAAAGGCAGTTGCACTACCAGTAAACTGCTAGAAAGAGAAACAGGAGATTAAATATAACAATGGGTGTAAAATCCGAACCAGAAATAAAATTGGATAATGCTACTGACCAGCTTGTGAAGGCCAATAACACGACAAACATGATAGTCACATAGTGTCACATGCACATGATCAACCTCAGTTCAATTGTTGCACTGTTCAAGAACCAAGTTTTAGAGTGTTCCCTTTTACAATCATAGCATATTTAGTGCAGAATACCAGGTGAATGAAAGGATAATGGTTATCCTTAGAAGCTTATCGGCTGAAACTGTGGGATACATGGTGTTGACACAAGTCCTAAATTTCTAAATTTTCAACTTCATATGATTGTATCCACTATACACAAACTTTCATTTGTGTATCGGATATGAACTTTTACACCTAATTCCTTTGTGGGGTACGTCAAGATAATTCCTTCCTCAAGCTCATTAATCATTATAATATAGAAGATCCAAATTAATAGCATGGCAAGGAAATGGACCTTTAGTAACTTAAAACACAAGTAACTGAGCAATCTACATATGCATTAAGGAGCACTAAGTTCATCTCTGAAACATGTGCTATATGATTACTAGCATAGACGAGCACAATACTGGCAAAAACATGTGTTATTATATGACTTTAAAAATTATAATAAATGTGATGATCAAGAAGACCAATATTGCCTCCAAGTAGGCTACATGTCCTCTTTTTATGCAGCCAATTTCAAACAGAAGTGGTATCTAAAGGGAACGTTATAGATTCCCGTGTAATATTGCCAGTAAACTCACGTCATCTATATTAAAAATAATACACAACTGCAGTTGGCTGAAAAATAATATACTGTGTACAGATGTGAGGTTCTTAACTCATAGCAACTCGTAGCAGCTCATTCCACGACTGTAGTTTTTCTCTAGGCTTGCCTACTAAGCTTCCCAGCCTCTTCTCTTCATTATCAATCTTTTCCCAGCTGCTGAATGGAACCACTTTAACATTTCTATCATCTAATATATGAATGAGTCCATCCTTGCCAGGCTTTGCCAAAGTATTCGTAGAGATAATATCCCCTTTCCTAATGTCTTCAGTGATGCTTGCTACCTGTCATATATACAGCTAATCAGTACATCTAGTCAGCAGAGAAAATATACCTAGTACTCCGCAAGTTAAAGAGAGTAGATGTTTACTAACAGCTTTTCACTACTGCTCATAACAATATAATTTATCTATAAATTACTTGCTCTTTCTATAATGATATGGCCGGTACACTCAACATCAACATTGGTTTTCAAATCAAAGAATGACGAGGTTACAAATCGCTAGTAGTAAGTGATCCGCCAAAAACAACAAATATATTATATGGTAATAATTGTCGGGATGCCCCAAAACATTAGGATCGCTCCTAAAGGTTGAATCAGATGGAGATTCCATATTCCTCAATGGTAGTATACCAGCCACCTGTTTTGGAACTTCCAGTTCCAATCAAAAACAATTAATATGTCAATATTCTAGATGCATACAGCCCTTACCGTTTCTTCAGCACAATAGAGGTTGGTGGCAACAATCCCAGTAGGTCCTCTCTTCAACCACCCAGAGACATATAAACCCCTCTCAAATTGTGTAGTATCTTCAGCATTATCACGAAGAACTCTTCCCATTACATTTGGAACTACGCCTGATAAAAAAAGAAGTTATAATATAGATTAATATAAGAAAGGCAATTTTATACATTAATCACATCCACAAAACAAAAACAAAAGATTAAAAACTGAAAATATTGTAACAAAAGCCAATCATATTCCTCTTGTTCTCATGCATTCTTCAGCAATTCAACTAATCGTGAGTGACTGCTAGTCTTCTCAGTTACTCAATTACGCAACTCAAAACCCTTCTTGTTACTAAATTCTCACAACCGAATTTATTATTCCACAAACATTCTTATACGATTCTTACTAAATATATTTAAAGACTTTCAAACGTTAATGTTATAATATAATATAAGATTCATTTGGGGCTTCCTCTAACACTTTAAGGTTCTAGATGAACTGGTTACTCAACATGGTATCAGAGCCAGGTTGGCAAGGGGGTCTCAAGTTTGACTCTCTGTCACCCCCAAAATTATACCCCAAAAATGGGCGCAGTTTCATGTCTGAACTCGATATCCAGATTTCTATGATTGGGATTTTGCTACGAAGGTTTCACTGTGCAACTAATTCTTATATGTTGCAGCATTATCATCATTTTGCTATAGTAAAATGGGAAATGATGTGTTTATTAATATCAATATAATTGACAAATAATTATATAGTATAATTGTTAGGGAGCAAAACCCAAGATAACCAACCAATGCAAAATACATACAACAAAATTATATGATGTGGTAAACCCGCGTCCCAACTTGTATTATTAATCAAAACAGTTATCAATAATACAATCAATCAATCACTAATACTTAAACCTAACAATACATGAGCATTACTCACACCTCACGGTGTTTCCAAACCCATGCACGCGTACCAAACGATACATAAACCTCCATGTTTAAGCATACCCATCAAACATAATATGACTATGTATATATAGCCATCACAAACTTAGTCACCAAGACTTATCATACTTGTTACATAAGTCTAATCATACTTGGTTTCTAATTATCTATCCAAGTCTAATCATACTTGGTTTCTAATTACTTGCCTTTGTGACCAAGACATACCATCTATAATAATTGCTCAATTATAATTATTATCACCCATAATAATTATCCAAATACAATTATTATACTACCTATATTTGTCTTGGATCACCAAAACTCGTACTATCATATTGGGTTTAACCCAACAATAATGTTAGTTCATTGTTTAACATATAGGTACCGAAAGTGTTAGTCCCATGTTTTAACATTAATTAATAAAATTAATAAAAAAATTAATTGATTGGATATCCGATTGATTACCCATAATCCGATTGATTACCCATAATCCGAATGGAGTGGATATGGATTGACCTTTAAAATATCCGACACTTGATCCAAGCCGAAAAAATATGTGGATTCAGATATGGATTTACGGTGATCCGGTCCAAATCCGATCCGTTTGACAGACCTATAATGCTCATGCATCAAATATTTAATCAAGCACAACACGAGGATCACACTCACGATGATGAGTAAGTGGCACAACAAGTTCTTTCGCAGACTTATCATAGAATTTTATACCTTTGTGATGATCAAATGGCAAGCCATCTACTGGAACTGATTTATAACCAATGCTCTTCAACACCAAACTGACAAAATAACAAACAGAAGATTGTTAACTGAACAACCCACTAGATCTGGATCAACAATTATAGAAGACTATCACCAAAAGACTGAAATATAAACAACTAGCATGCTAGAGTGATGCATATAATAAATCTATGTAGGTTATTCTTTTTCCTTCAAAAGATGAGGTGTCCTTGTTCCTTATGTTTATTCTTGACTATTTGTTGCTCTGTGCATCTATGTAATGTACTTAAGTTACCTTACTGTTTGTTTCTAATTGCATGCAAGTGGCAATCCAACCTGTACCTTCTCTGACACTAAGCTTCCCTACTGGCCATTCCTAATCAGGATGTTGACCTGATTAATTAAGCTGATTTGGACCACAAAGACATAATAAAAAGAATTAGAGGCATTAAGAGTATGCCATGGCGGGTTTGAATAATATAGGCAAATAATCAGATGATGCACTTGCGCAAGACGCCTCCTCTACAGTGTTGGTGCTTGATGATAAGAAGAAACTGCTAAGCTTCTGGTATGATCTGGCCAGGACTAACTGTTCATGCCGCACAAGCAACTATATTACTTATTTTAAGTTGGAGGTAATCCTGTTTACAGGCTTCAAAAAACGGGAGAAATGTTTGAATATGGGGTTGAGGAACAACACTCAAGTACAATTCCTAAAGACCTAAACCTATCCAGAGAGGTAGCTCTTATAACCCTGTATGTGTCTTTATTTTACTTTATTCTCACATCAAAGAAATATAATCACTGAATATTCTTCTGACATGTATTATTTGTCAAGAATAACAAGGTCTTTTTCTTAATAACATAATATAATTGTTATTTGTCATTTCCTCATCAGGGACGGGATGTTATACATGGGGGAGTACAACCCCACAATAATTCTGCACCCATTGTTGGGTTACTATACTCCTCTATGAATAAAAAAATTGCACATTAAAATACAGATGAGTACAAAAATTTGCTTCCTATTTCCTATAAATCATATTGCGGTTCTCTTTTTTCAAGTTTCTCTCCTTTTGCAACTGCTAGAATTGAAAGGGTATAATACTATAAAGATTATTCAAATTATAGACGATAAGTTTATTTAATATAGAGATGTAAAGTTCATAAAAGAACAAAGAGACATAACTGGAAACCAATTTGGATTTATGCCTGGGTGTTAATACAGTTAAAATGTATGTAAGGGTACAGACGTGCACTGGTTTGCATGAATATAGTTTTGTTTATAATTCAGATTATTAATCTATCACCTTTTAATAGTTCCAAAGCACACTCAGATAAGAAATGCAAATGAAAATTAATGAAAGAACAAACAAGAAAAATAAATAGTTTGGGCTTTACCCGCAACTAAGCTCTTCAAATTGTCCAGTACCTACTGCGGTTTGTATCCCGGTGCCTTCATATTCTACAAAAATCAGACCAATAATACCAACATAGAAAAATAGACACTCCTAAAAGACCCAAGTAGGTATTCTGTCAATGAAGCATATAGCAGACAAAATTCAAAATCTATATTCCCAAAGTACCTAGCAAAAGTAATAGATGACAGAAAGTGCTGCTTACGAACATATAGTTTGGGCAGAAATTACCTCTAAGAACTGTCTTCTCAAGCTGTACACCAGCTACATGGCCATTTTTCTCATCCGATTCTACAAATTTATATGGTTTCCGAAAAAAAACAAAGTGGAGTTCACGTTGACCTGGACTAGGCCCAGAAGTTTCTGAGGAGGCAGCTTTGGAGAGCAATTCATAAACTCTCCTTCGAATTCGATTACTCTTCATCTCTTCCTTTGCCAAGTAACACACAATTTAAAATTTAAATGATGACAAATACAAAAATATCACATCAGCATTCCACAACAGTAGCAACAGAAAAGTAAAAAAACCAAGAAGAAACAGAATTAAATGAAGGAAAAAATAGTGGCAGATAATTGATCAACCAGAGAAACAGCACAAAAAAATTATGCCACAGCCCACAGGGCTAGATTGAAGCAAATATCCTTCATCCAATCTAAAAGAGTTTATAATTTTCTTTCTAGATGAAATGGAGCCAAGGGGATCTGTTAGTAAATATACCTCATCTGCAGGAGTTGGTAGAAGGTCCGCATTCTGAATGTGAATATATAAATCCTTAATACCTACAAGGAGACACAAAAACTTTGCAGATACCACATGAACGTGAAGACATGATATAAACAACCAAATGCTGGTTTCAAATTTACCAAGAATTTCACGAAGCTCTTTTGCTGTACAGGCTGCCTGCACTGGCCCACGTCTTCCGACCAAATAAACTTTCCTGCAGTTCTCTAATCATTAATCAGAATAGCTGACCATATTATTTTTCTTAGTTATCAAAATTCTGATCATGAGAAACCTGATTGAGCTCTCATCTAGGGCAGCCAAGGCACTGCTAGCAATGTCAGTTGTTGCCAATTCACTGGTCGGTCTTAGAAGTAATCTTGCAACATCAAGTGCCACATTTCCCTGGGAGAAAAGGAAAAACAAAAAGATTTGAACATTAGGTCAGCGCTTGTGTTGCCACCTATAAATTCGAAGTAGAATATTTAGAACTACAAGTAAAAGAAAGATGGCATACTTAAGCTTTCGAGCAATAAATATATTTATTATAAAATAATGGTACTTGAGTTCATGCTATTGGGTAATTAGTACAGGTCACAACACAACATAGCAGGGAAAAAAAATTAGAGATGCATACTTATCTAGAAATAACATACTTCAGAAAATAGAAAATCATTCTCGTTTCTGGTCTAGCGTGCACCTGGTAAATGTTTGTGCAGGTCGTAGGTGTCAGGTTGTTGGTTGTTTAAATAAATACTAACCTACAAAATTATTGGTTCATGTAGGCAGTATAATCGGTGATTTTCTCATATCTATAGATAGATACCTGACCAAGAACAACAGCTGTATCAGTGCTCTTTAAATCTGGAGCCAGATTGCTGCAATCAGGATGCCCATTGTACCACCATACAAATTCTCGGGCAGAGTGTATCCCTGATAACTCCTAGATGAAAAGGAACACGAAATGTCAAAAAACCACTCCAATAACTAATATACAACGCTGATTCAGATTTTCTCTACAACAGAAACTTAGGAAGATTTAGGTTTAATATTTACATACTTCTCCGGGAATGCCAAAAGCTCTATCACTTTCTGCACCATAAGCCAAGACAACCTGTTTATCCAATCTTCATTTTTTGTTAACTTAAACATATACTCCCTCCGTCCCACAATACTAGTCTCTTTTGAAGAAAAAAAATCCCATAATAGTTGTCCATTTCTACTTTCAATGTAAAAATATTCAAACTCACCCTCTTTTTTTGTCATTTCCAATATAAAACTTACTTTATTTAGTATAAAATAGCCATAATAAATATGATACGCAAGGAAAATTATTGTACAACTAACTTTTCTCAATATGCGTTATTTTTCCAAAAGAGACTACTAATATGGGACGGAGGGAGTATTATAAAGCAATATGCTACCTTCAACAAATGTGTTCATATAATGTGTATCTTACCACATGATACAAGTCCCGGAGCTCAGACAAAGATATGGAAGATTCAAGAGTAACATTCCCAATATATGAAAACCGATCATGGTGCGCAACCCGGGAAAACTGGTTGGTAACAATCTGTTGCAAGTTCTCTGTTATAATACCCTCCCATACACCACACACACACACACAAAGTTTCCTGATCATGAATATATGCTGCTTATGCAAGCACCTACAGTAGTATGACATATATATAATCATAAGAGCAACAAAAGTATTCTAGATAACCATCTAACACATTAAATTGTAACATGCTTATTTTCATTAGTGAATAACTTCAAATTGGAAGGACAGTTGGATAGCTCAACTAAAAGTTAATGTATTTTATATTAATGCTGTTGTATTTCTATCTAAAATGATTTAAAATTTGTTACAACCCCTCGACATCACAAATTACAAACCAAAACCAATGCATTAAACTGAAAACAACAAACTCAAGTTCAAAATGAGCAAGTAGCATTACACATGATACTGCATTTATTTTATTTTATTTATATATAAAAAATATATAAAACCTAAAAAGCACCGGCCAAAACTTACAAACTTCAAACCTTTGTTTCAGGATGATCAGGTGCTACACCAGACCTGACTAATCCAAATGGAGTTGGTAACCGATCAACTATATCAACCTCTGCATTTTGATGAGCTTTCAACATCTATTGAATGTTAAGAAACAGGACCAAAAACAAAAAGAAATCAATAAGCAATCATACTCCGTGTTCATATCGACAAAATCTCAAGTCCAAAACAGCACACACAGACATTTGACACATCACATACAAACATGTGAATATATGTATTCGAGCATATATATATCACTTATTAACAGAACTATAAACTTTATCGAAATGGAATCAAGTGCACAACTTAATCATTTAAAACACAAGAAATTGACCTAAAATTTCAATTTATTTGCTTATTTACATGAATAATTTGCTCTTTGTGAAAGTAATTAGCACTGATTTCAAGTAAGAATCGTGAAACGAAACAAGTAGCTATGGAATAGAGGGAGAGTGGTACCTTATCGGCGGTGTAAAAACCAGCAGGACCGCTTCCGACGACACAAACGCGCAAAGGATGAGAAGAGAGTGATGAATAGCTTCGGCTCACAAACATTTTTGCTGTGCAGATTCTCATGCCTGGTATGATGAACAAAACTCAAACGGGTCCATTTTTATATACACTGACTCATCACTTTCGATTGTCCACCAATCGTATCATACATAGCCCATTTAACAAATAACAATGGCTTATAGAGCCCATATTTTGTTGGACGGTTCCACACTTTTGCTATTTTTACTCTGACTGCCGTCATTGCCCCAATTGGGAAGTTCTTACTAATGGTAATTATTACGGGGTACGTGATTGTTCGTAATTTTTTACACACATTTTAAATAATTTAATCATATAAATAGAATTATAATTTTTTTAATAAAAATATTCAAAATATGTTGACTTTGTAAGGAGCTCGGGTATTATATTCTATATATAATTAAAATAAGAAAGTTAACATGATGTGTTGTTTAGTTAGCAAAAAAAAACATGATATTTAGCGCAAAAAATATATATGATGTGTTATTCGAGGGTAAAAGTGTAAATTTTCAAATATTGTTAATTAATTAATTAATTGATTAAGGTTTAATTTCATATGAATATAAAAATTAACTTACTATTATTTATAAATAGAGTGACCAAAATTTCATTATTAACAAATAATAATGACTAATTTAGTATTAGTTTTAGGGAAAAATATATTAAATCTTAATATTAACATTGAATAAATATAAATTTATAAAAAATTAATAAATTTAACTATAAAATTATTATAAATTATAAATAGATTAAAAAAAACATGCATTATAAGCTAGTTATCAAAATTGAAGCACTGGTCAACAAATGGATTATCCAACTTATTCAGAAAAAATATTTATTTTGTTTGTTGTGTGCATATGTTCGGATCCTAATTTTAATGTTTGTTAAATAATATAAGTCATTTTGAACTCGAAAGAACTAATGTATTCATTTCAACCGGTCCATATCAGATTTTTTTTTAATTAACTTATTAGTGTCTATTTAATATATATTGATATAGGAGAGAATTGAACAGACAACAATTGAGCTACTCTCCACCCCAATATCAATACTAGCTTGTTTCCGGTGCATTTTACTTTTAATATATTATTATTTGTATATATATTTTTATAATATTTAATATGTTATATTATCATTTTTTTTAACTCTCCCCCTCTCCCCATTGGAACCATCATCTCTCCTCGTTCTTTTCTTTAAACCTTAATTTCAAATACATTCTTTTTTTCTAATGTTTTGATTTAAATCACATTTCTTTATATAAATAACACATCCTCTTTTCAATTTGAAATTTTTAACATTTCTAAATCTTTAGATTTGTTACTGTATTTTTCAGATTTTACCCATATCATTTATTTATGTTTTCACATCTGAAATTTTTGAACGAGTTTAGTGTCATTTGTGATGACTTTTATACCTATATAGGACATGACCATTTAGGTTGAAAGCCATAGTGCTGATACCTAAAGCAGTAAACCAGATACCTACTACAGGCCAAGCAGCCGCATTACATTGGAATTCACAATCAAATGTGTCTTTACTCCAACCACCGCATAAGTTTCATACAGAGAATAGGCTGGTTCGCTCAAAGAAAATCTTTTCTATGATCAAATCCGAATCATGTCGTACATGAACTGGCTTTGTAGGCTTACCGGCAAAAACGAATCAATTTAGATAGTCCTTTGTGGCTCCGATGACGGCTAGATCAACGCGTTATTGCTTCAAGAGAAGTTCATCTCAAAGTTCACTATGAAGCTTTGGGTACCTATTATGATATTTATGGGCAATATCTAATAGTAAGAAGTTTTATAGCGTTTTGACCATATATGTGGTGGTTATGTGTCGTTTATAACAATACTGTGTCATTTTAGATGACTTTAATTATGAATTTAAAGTTTTATACTATAATTTTATACTATATGTTTTTGTTACACTTTTATCGACTTATTTGTCTTTATTTGGTTTGCTTTTTATTTTTAGGTTTAATTGAATAGGTTATTGCGTGTATATGAAAGATGAATTGGAAGTAGGATTTTGATATTCATTTAGATGGAACATGAATTGCCACATTTTTTTTAAAATTTAAAATTTAATATTTTATACTTGATGGTTCTTAAAAATTATTTTAAATATATATTTTAAATGAGTCGTGCTATCTATAAACATGCAAAAATTTCCACCACGGCACCAGAAATATACTTTTTTATACCAAATCTATAATTTTTAAAGTAGTTATGCAAATTAGTCAAATACATTATTTCTATCAGACCCGAATAAGTACATAAGTACAAAATTTTCAAATTTGACAATTTATCTTAATATGACGTAATTAATTTGCATTATTTAAAAATATTTAATAACCAATGTAATAGTTTAATTCAAAATTAATAATTAAGATTTTGAAAATTAATTATTATATGAATTATTAGTTGGAAAAAACACTATCATAATATATATATATATATATATAATTTGTAATAATGTAAAATATAAAAACATGAAAATACAAACTACAATAACATTATGAATTAAAAATATTAAATATAATAAATTAATTTTCTTAAAAGCTGACACCCCCTCAAAATCATATAGCTTTAAAAAGCCGACGCCCCTCTTAAATATATCAGATTTGGTAATAATGTACGAATTTATCTCAATATAGTATAATATAATATTAAATATTCATGAATTATAGTGTATATTGTAAAAATTATATAATTTCATGATTATTAATTTTTACATTTATGTTAACAAAAAATTAGTCAATTATAATATTTATGCTTCACTATAGAGTTAAATAAATGCAGATGGTTTAAGAAAAAATTATAAATGGTTTTATATGTAATCTAATGCCTAATTTAGATATATAATATAGTTTTAAATTTCAATTCATGCAACTTCGAAATATCATTTATAGATTTGTTTTAACTTAATTTTTTATTCGCTACAATCCATGAGCCATTAAAATACTATTAAATGTAAGAAAAATAAGAAATAAAAAAGTAAAAAAAATTATCAAAATATATCTTTGAAATTTTAATTAAAATTGAAATAAGTAATTGGATTATGTTAATATTTTCATATTTTATTCAAGTAATAATAATGCTAATTTTAATATAAATATAATTTTCAAAAATGTAAAAAATATAAATTTTTTAAACTTATCTTAGAACTAAAACTCTTTTTAAAATATTTAGTAAATTTAATTCTACATTTTTAATAATATACAACTAATTTTTTTTAAAAAAAAATTAATTTTAACTATATACAAAATAAACTCTGTTCTATAATATTTATTAAATTTAATCTTGATTTTTTAATGTAAATAAAATAAATTTTACGGTTAAATTTCATAAAATTTATTTTATTCCTAAATTAAAAAATTTAAATTTAAATTAATAATTATTAAACTTTAGTTTACATATCATATTCAATATTCAATTTAATAATTACATATATATATTGATAGATAGATTATGGATATAATAATATTTTGAGTAATTTTTTGTTACTCATTAAATATATACCACCCTAGGCCCGAGGGTGAGCACATACTGATGTTGTACTGGCATCACAATGACGTGGTATTACACCAAAACACAAATAAAAAAGGAAGAAATAATAATAATAATAATAATAATAATAATAGTGATAAAAGAAATGAAGTATTGTGAACATAAATGGAAAAAGCTAAAGGTATGATTACAGTAGTGGGGCAGTGGGTTGATGAAAGGAGAGAACATTAACAAACAAAATAAACAAGTTGAGAGTGTCAGTACGCTTCTATTGGTGGAGTGGCTAAGATGGGCCCATTAACGGTCCAAAACTGCATGTCGTTTTCAGTAGTATGGAGGAGAAGGAAGACTTGTATTTGTATGTATGGGTCTATGATTACACTATGGACTGTCGTCTCAACCACGCCTTGACCCACAAACCAACCGCCCTCCTTTGTAACGTTTTAAACAGGGAATCTCTAGTGTCCTACCTTTTTCAAGTGGAAATTTTACTACTACTTACTAGTAGTACTGTATTTTAATAATTCATTTAGAGAAAAATATGGCAAACATAAAATATAATCATAACCAATAGTTGTGTAATCTACGATTTTTTATAATTTTAATAAAATTATATATATATATATATTATTTATACGGTTAATGTAGTTATTGTTGGGAATAATTAAAAACTACACACAACAATGGGGCAGTTATATAAATAATTTAACAAGAACAGACAGATTAAACCAATTAACAAAACAAAGCACGAAGGTAAAACAAGACATATAAATTAGTAACTGTAAGGACAAGAGAAAAAATAGAATGCTTAGCTCTAACAGAAGCTTTATCGCATACACTGAAAGAACTAATAGAACAGCTGAGTCGCCAAGCCTTGCTAGAAGTCTTGACTGTTCTTGAAGAGATTATTGCCCCACTACGCTGTGTTGGGTTGCAGCAATATCACTTCCAGGATAAAACAGCACAGAGCACTTCGTCCACAGATACGTAGTACTCAACAGCGACTAGCACCTCAGTTCGCCCAAAAAACCTATGCACATTATATATGCGAGGTAGGAGAAAGAGGCACAACTCAATTTGCCCGACAACCTATGCAATTTATTTTTTAACTATGCAAGGTACAAGCAAGAGGCACACAAGCTAGATGCACACCTCAATTTGCCCGACAACCTATGCAATTTATTTTTAACTATGCAAGGTACAAGCAAGAGGCACACAAGCTAGATGCTCACCTCAATTTGCCCAACAACCTATGCAATTTATTTTTAACTATGCAAGGTACAAGCAAGAGGCACACAAGCTAGATGCTATACAATTAGATGTGCACGCCTCAATATATAGGCATCTTGAGTTGCTCTTCTCTTATTCTACTCGATGTGGGATATAGAGTTTTTCAAAGAAAATAGAGTTTTGCAAGATGGGTTTTATTTGTTACTTATATTATTCAGATTAAGTAATATTAATATTACAATATATATATAGAGTCTGGTTATTTAAATAATCCTTACTCAATATATTTAATATTAATATTAAATAATCAATATAAATAAATTAAATAAATTTGTAATTAAAAGATATAAAGTACTCAATAGCATCATGTGACATAAGCATTCTACTTACACTAGTAGTTGTAAACAACACTAACACAAGATGCTATATAAACTTATTATCCTTCCTTTACAAATTCAATGTGGGACAAACCCCACATAACCCATTTCAAACAAGCAACTTCAACTCAATTTCTTTATGGATTACACTAAGAAAATGTCTTAGATCCAAACATGAAAGTTTAAGTCCTCATAGCAAGGAACAACTTCCATCAGTTAGTTTCCGGAAATTACATCAAGAACATATAAAAAATATGTCTTAAACTTTCCATTTTCTAACAATCCCCCACAAATCCATACAGAAATGCATATCAGGTTCTACTCATGACTTGTTTTTCAGAGTTGGTACGGGTCAAGGTTTGAACCCTCCAAAGTCCTCTACTTCGATGGCTACCGGATATAGATGGAATGTTTCACCTTGAATCTTTATCCGTTTGGTGTAACCACACTCCATAGACGACGACAAGTCAAAGGCTATGGTGCTAATCTACGGCTTTGAGACGTTAATGGTCATGTCTCGATCCTGTTCGTCGAATGCTTCGAGGAATAACCCTATCCTCTAATTGCGACCACACAATAACATTCGCTTAGCTGGGCATCTCCAAAGATGTACTGCCAACATCTCGTCTCACGACTTGACCCCATTCAGAGTTCTTAAAATTCTTGCTAACTAGCAGTTACAGTACCTCTTGAGGTTTACAGGGGAAAGACTCAGATACGTGAGTATCTGTATATATGTAGTAGAGGTACTACCGAATCACCCTCACAACTTGTTATTACCACATTGAATACACTTCGAGGGATCTCCTCTCAGGTGTATTGGGTTCCCGCTGTTGATGACTCAAAATGGGTTGTCAGTCCCATCCCCAACCTCGACTTAAGAACAACAGCATGCTCAAGTCCCTTAGTCAAAGGATCAGCCAGGTTATCTTGAGTTCCAATAAACTCAATAGCAATGATCCTGTCAGACACCAAACCCCTTATAGACTTGAGTCTAACTTGGACGTGTCTCTTGGTTTTCACATTATACTTCTTACTGTTTATCTTGTCGATAGTTGTACGGCTATCACAATGAACAACAAGAGCCGGAAGCGGTTGGCTTACTACAGGTATCATAGACATAAGTCCATGCAACCATTCAGCCTCCGTCCCCGTGGCATCTAATGCACACAACTCAGCCTCAAATGTAGACCGAGTTACAATAGTCTGTCGAGCAGACTTCCAGGATATAGCTCCACCCGCAAGGGTAAATACGTATCCAGTCACTCCATTGGAACCAGATTTCTTAGCTATCCAACTTGCATCACTATATCCCTCTAGCACTCCAGGAAACCTCCTGTAATGCAAACCAAGGTAGATGGTGCCTTTCAGATATCTAAGCACTCTATCAAGAGCATCCCAATGAGTCTTGTTTGGACAGCTTGTATATCTAGCTAACTTAAACACAGAAAATGAAATATCTGGTCTAGTACCATTAGTAAGATATTGCAAACTCCCAATAATCTGAGAATATCTTAACTGAGACACAGGACCTCCTGACTTATTCTTGACAAGCGCAACTTTTGAATCATATGGTGTGCTCGCGATTCTACAATTTGAATAACCATACTTCTCAAGTATAGATTTCTCTATATAATGAGATTGTGCAAGGTTATTCCATCAGCTGACTGAGTCAGCTTGATACCAAGAATCACGTTAGCTTCACCCATATCTTTCATTTCAAAATGCCTTTTCAAGAAACTTTTTGTCTCGTTAATAATCTCAATATTGGTTCCAAACAACAATATGTCATCCACATACAGGCACAAGATTACTTTATCATTTCCTTTAACCTTATAGTAGACACACTTGTCACTTTCATTAACTAAAAAATCCGAAGTCAAAACAGTTTCATCAAACTTTTTGTGCCAGTCTCTAGGAGCTTGTTTCAAGCCATAGATAGACTTGACTAATTTACAAACTTTCATCTCGTTGCCAGAAGCAACAAATCCCTCAGGCTGATCCATATAAATCTCTTCTTCAAGATCACCATGAAGAAAAGCTGTCTTTACATCCATTTGATGGATGATAAGACCATGTACGGAAGCCAATGCTATAAGCATTCGAATTGTTGTCATTCTTGCAACAGGAGAGTATGTGTCAAAGTAGTCAATGCCTTCCATCTGCCTAAAACACTTAGCTACCAGCCTAGCCTTATACTTATCTATTGAGCCATCTGGGTTCATCTTTCTTTTGAAAATCCACTTACAACCTATAGTAGTACACCCAGGAGGGAGATCAACCAACTCCCATGTTCCGTTAGAAACAATAGAGTCAATCTCACTCTTCACAGCGCCTTTCCAGTGCCTTGACTCCGAAGAGTCCATGGCCTGCCGGAAAGTCAAAGGTTCGCCCTCGACATTGTAAGTGATAAAATCACTTCCAAAATCCTTGACTACCTTTGCACGCTTACTCCTTCTAGGTTCCTCTACTTTGTTAGGAGTAGAGCTACTAGCAGGATCTACCCCCACATTTGTCATCCTTTCCACATGATCAGGAATGGAACTCGATGTGCGAGTGAGATCATCATCAGAAATACCCTGAGGTATACCAGTCTTCATAGGGAATACATTCTCAAAGAATGTCGCATCACGAAACTCAACTATAGTGTTTGCCACTATCCCATCTATGTCAGATTTTAACACTAAAAATTTCATAGCGGTAGTGGTTTCAATATAGCCCAGAAAGATGCAATCAACAGTTTTCGGCCCCAGTTTCTTTCTCTTGTGTTCAGGGACAAGTACTTTTGCAAGGCAGTCCCACACACGAAGATACTTTAAACTAGCTTTTCTGCCTTTTCATAATTCATAAGGTGTCTTGTCCATATGTTTCAGAGGGACTCTGTTCAGAATATGGCAAGCCGTATTCAGAGCCTCTCCCCACATGTACTTAGGCAACCCAGAATTAATTAGCATACTGTTAATCATATCTTTAAAGGTTCTGTTCTTTCGTTCTGCCACCCCATTAGACTCAGGAGTGTATGGTGGAGTTACCTCATGAACTATACCATTGTTTTTGCAAAATTCATTAAATGAGGTACCCGTATACTCTCCACCTCTATCAGATCTCAATCGTTTAAGTACTTTACCAGTTTGTGTTTCAGCTTCATTTTTATACATAATGAATTTATCAAGTGCTTCATCTTTATGTTTAATCAAATAAACATGACAATATCTACTACAATCATCTATAAAGGTAATGAAATATCTTTTATTATCCTTAGTCAAAATACCACTAAATTCACATATGTCTGTGTGAACTAATTCTAACACTTCTGAATCCCTAACAACATTATGAAAGGGTTTCCTAGTCAGTTTAGCAGTCACACATACTTGACATTTAGATTTCTTTTCAATGGCATACTTTGGAATCAACTCTAAATTCATTATATTCTTTAGAGCACCAAAATTTAGATGACCAAGACGTGAGTGCCATAAATCGGAAGATTCAACATAATTCACAGAAGGAATAACATTTTCATTAATAAAACTGCCCAAAACAGGCTCCACATTTATTAAAAATAATCAATCAGACAAGTAACCTTTGCCAAAAAATAAACCAGTACGCGTAATAACTACTTTATTACACTTCAAAGAAATTTCGAAACCATTTTTAACTAAACAGCTCCCACTTATAATGTTTCTACGAATGTCAGGAACATGATGCACTCTAGTAAGGGATAGAACACGCCCAGAAGCAAACTTCGGGTCCACGTTTCCTATTCCAAGTACTTGAGCAGCACTAGCATTCCCCATCGTCACTGTCATGCCTTGAACCTGTTGATAAGATACAAACAGAGTAATATCAGTACAAATATGTACATTAGCTCCAGTATCAATCAACCATTCATTTGACAGATAAGTGGAAAGTAGTATAGGGTTGTATGTAACATACCCGTCATTGGTTTCAGAAGCTATAGTCTCACCAACAACCATGTTAACTACTGGCACACCAGTGGTTTCAAGCACAGTATTAGCTTGTGCTACCACATTAGGTTTCTTCGCTTTCTTTGTTGGACAGTCCTTGCTCCAGTGACCAACCTGTCCACAAGACCAACATGGTTTGTTTGCCTTTGGTTTCTTAGCCTTGTTCTTGTCCTTTTTAGGCTTGTTATTCTCCTTTTTAGTGACAGACTTTCTTTTCTGTCCAACAGTCACTACGTTCACCTTCGAACTCCCATGTTCAGCAGGCATCACATGTCCCTGTTTGGACTTGTGTTGCTCCTGCACAGAAATGTCTAACATCAAGTTAGTCCAGGTGATCTCTCCTTTCTATCTTTTCAGGGAGAGAGCAAACTCTTCCCAAGACTTCGGGAGTTTTTCAATCACTGACATAACCTGAAACTTCTCAGGAAAGTCCATTCCAGACTCCTTCAAAGCATGTACCAACATCTCAAATTCATGCACCTGCTCAGTCATGGATTTATTATCCACCAGCTTGAAATCAAGGAACCTTGCCACACTATACTTTTCCAGACCCTGAGAGTCAGTATTGTGGGTTTGGTCTAGCTTCTCCCATAAGAGTTTAGCAGTGAAGGTATCCGATGAATAAACATCGAATAGAGTGTTCGCTAAGGCTACCAAAATAGCAGCCCTTGCCACTCCATCCTTTTCAACCCACAAAGCATAGACTTTAACAGAGTCAGCCTGCTCTTGATTCACAACAGGAGGATCATACTGCACCACCGGCCATAGACCCTTAACCGTTAACCACAACTTCATCTTTTTCTGCCAACGAGAAAAGCCAGCACCACCGCTGAACTTATCAGGCATACCAGACAGATCAATCGGTTGTGGGAAACGGTACGTAGCCCAATCAATGGCAGCAGTAGTAACCCTAGACTCAGAACCAGTAGCAACAACAACAGGAGTTTCTGTTTCGTTAACCATCTTGTTAATTAACAATATATAACACTATTAATCTCTTCAAGATTGTTGGGAATAATTAAAAACTACACACAACAATGGGGCAGTTATATAAATAATTTAACAAGAACAGGCAGATTAAACCAATTAACAAAACAAAGCACGAAGGTAAAACAAGACATATAAATTAGTAACTGTAAGGACAAGAGAAAAGATAGAATGCTTAGCTCTAACAGAAGCTTTATCGCATACACTGAAAGAACTAATAGAACAGCTGAGTCGCCAAGCCTTGTTAGAAGTCTTGACTGTTCTTGAAGAGATTATTGCCCCACTACGCTGTGTTGGGTTGCAGCAATATCACTTCCAGGATAAAACAGCACAGAGCACTTCGTCCACAGATACGTAGTACTCAACAGCGACTAGCACCTCAGTTCGCCCAAAAAACCTATGCACATTATATATGCGAGGTAGGAGAAAGAGGCACAACTCAATTTGCCCGACAACCTATGCAATTTATTTTTTAACTATGCAAGGTACAAGCAAGAGGCACACAAGCTAGATGCACACCTCAATTTGCCCGACAACCTATGCAATTTATTTTTAACTATGCAAGGTACAAGCAAGAGGCACACAAGCTAGATGCTCACCTCAATTTGCCCAACAACCTATGCAATTTATTTTTAACTATGCAAGGTACAAGCAAGAGGCACACAAGTTAGATGCTATACAATTAGATGTGCACGCCTCAATATATAGGCATCTTGAGTTGCTCTTCTCTTATTCTACTCGATGTGAGATATAGAGTTTTTCAAAGAAAAAAGAGTTTTGCAAGATGGGTTTTATTTGTTACTTATATTATTCAGATTAAGTAATATTAATATTACAATATATATATAGAGTCTGATTATTTAAATAATCCTTACTCAATATATTTAATTTTAATATTAAATAATCAATATAAATAAATCAAATAAATTTGTAATTAAAAGATATAAAGTACTCAATAGCATCATGTAACATAAGCATTCTACTTACACTAGTAGTTGTAAACAACACTAACACAAGATGCTATATAAACTTATTATCCTTCCTTTACAAATTCAATGTGGGACAAACCCCACATAACCCATTTCAAACAAGCAACTTCAACTCAATTTCTTTATGGATTACACTAAGAAAATGTCTTAGATCCAAACATGAAAGTTTAAGTCCTCATAGCAAAGAACAACTTCCATCAGTTAGTTTCCGGAAATTACATCAAGAACATATAAAAAATATGTCTTAAACTTTCCATTTTCTAACAGTTATATACTGAATGCTCACATGTCAACTGAATCTCTAGTTACCATGCGTTTTGCTTTTTGCAATCTTGATATTCTATCCAACATATAAGCCCAAATTCACCTGTAAATTATAATGTCATATTCTTTTCTTAATTAAATTAATTTTGGAATTATAATTCAATAAAATACATTAAAAATATATGACAATGACGTGGTAAAAATATTACCCCAATTAATACAAAACATCTCTAAAAATATATTTCATAGACATATTATAATATGTAAGAATTAATTGAGTTTAGATTAAAAGAAAAGTAAAGTGGACTTTTTACCATCATTCAACTCTTTTTCAGTAGTCGATTTTGGTCATCGGCTAAGCATTTCTCAAAAGTAAATTTCGACACATCAGTCAAGTATTTTATAAAACAATTACTTTTTTTAAATAATAAAACAATACTTAATACGACCGATCAATTTGTTTTAAAATTGAATAATAATATGTATTAGAAGAAAAGAAATTACATCTACTATTCAAGTCCTCCAAAAATTATGGGATCTTTTTTCATAAGAAGTACGTAATAATTTGATTTTCAAAATTATTTTAAAATACGTAGACAATTTACAAGAATATGACAAGGATAACTCCGTCATCATTATTAATTCCGTAAACTCGATTCTTGTAAAAAATAAAATAAAAAAAATCCGTAAACTCGATTCAAATTTTGAGAAACCCTCCCTCCATTAGCAAAATGTTGGTCGGTGACTAACAGCCGCTAACACGTTTTCAATCAAAATAACTGTCATTCAAGCCTTTGTAGTTTGTACAACACTGGAATATTAAACTGAAGTATGGTGCTCTTTGATTTTTTTAAAAATAAATTAAAAATCAAATTAAGCAGGGTACTAAACTAAGGTCGTGTTTCTTGTAAAAAAAAAAAACTAAGATCGTGTTTTGTTTAAAAGCAGTGATATTTCGCTATTTGAGCATCTCTAATAAGTTTTATAAACAAATTCTTAAATCAAAAAATAGAAAGGATAACAAAAAATAGTATTTCAAGAAAATCCTAGTGACTCCTAAAAATTCTAGGAGTCTCTTCTGTTAGAAAATGGAAAATTTGAGACATATTTTATATATGTTCTTGATGTAATTTCCAGAAACTAACGATTGGAAGTTGTTCCTTGCTATGAGGACTTAAACTTTCATTTTTGGATCTAAGACATTTTCTTATTGTAATCCATAAATAAATTGAGTAGAAGTTGCTAGTTTAAAATGAATTTATAGTGTTGTCCCACATAGAATATGTAATATGGGTGTGAGTGCTTTATATGCATGAATGTGCAAGAGTAGTGTCAACTACTAAGGCATGTAGTGTGCATATGTTTATATGCATTAGAGTTTAGCAGATAAACTCTGATGGAACTGATATGGTCAGAGTTTATAAATTCTGATGGGTCCCCCAGGAAACTCTAATGCATCTACTGGTCAGAGTTTAGCAAATAAACTCTGATGGGTCTGAGCCTAATAATAAGACTTTAGCTAAACTCTGGTAACTGTTACTGATTCTGATAAATATTATATTAAATGTCTTTTAAGTCAGAATAATTGTTTAAAATTAATGTTTTATCTGTTGTTACGTTTTATTGTATTATAAATACATAAAAACGTTGTAGATAGAAGGGGACGGATGACTGAAGTCTTAACACAATTTTGAGAAAACTCTAGCAGTCATACTCTGTGTCTACCACATACTTACAGATTTGAATAAGGTTTTCTGGGCGAACTGAGGTGCAGGTCGCTGTTGAGTACTAGGCATCTGTGGACGAAGTGCTCTGTGCTGTTTTATCTTAGAAGTGATATTGCTGCAACCCAACACAGCGTAGTTGGGCAATAATCTCTTCAAGAATAGTCAAGACTTCTAGCAATGTTTGGCGACTCAGCAGTTGTTTTGGTTCTATCAGTGTATGCTTAAAACTTCTGTTAGAACTAAGTATTCTATCTTTTCTCTTGTCCTTACAGTTACTAATTTACATATCTTGTTTCTGCCTTCGTGATTTATTTTATTAATTGGTTTAATCTGTCTGTTCTTGTTAAACTATTTATATAACTGTCCCATTGTTGTGTGTAGTTTTTAATTACGATCCAACATCTTTTATCTTCTCTAATTTAAGAGTCACTACATAACTCCTAATTTTTTTATATCAATAAAATATTAATTCTATTCAAAACATTATTTTATATTTTATTATAATAATATTTATTAATATATAAATTATAAATTACCCGTATACGTATCACGAACAAATAATCTAGGGGTAATAATATATCATGATTCTGTACATCAACATTTTCCATACATAAATTTTAACATATTGTCAGTTTTCCATAAAATCTAATATAATCCATGAGGAAACAGTCTTATAGTGAAATAATTGAGTAATATAATTTCTTTAAACAAACATAGCCTAGGTATCATGGTCTTTGAGATTTAAAAATTAATTAAAACCAAACAAATCAGAATATTAAATTGAAGTATCATGCCTTAATCGACAAATTGGTGAGCGTGGAATCTAATTAGTAATGAAGTTGATGAGGAAATCAAATTAGTGTTGTTAGGCATGCTTTGGAGAAGAGGCCATGTGAGACACTGACGCTAACTGTAAATGTGGTTCGTCCCGTAGCGACGTGGATTCGACATTTCGACCACAGTCATAAAGGTGTGTGAGCCACGTGACTGTGTACGGGACCTTGTTTGTTAGACTGTTACGCTTAATCAAAAATTACAATCGGCATTAAGCAGTGATATTGTTAAAACAGAGGGTACACATGATTCTTTTTGTCCGGGCCGGGTCAAGGGCTAACCAAACCAAGTTTATCCAATCATTTGCCACCATATCTTCACAGCTTCCACCACTTCATTATTGTCAATCGTGCCGTGACAGTCGTCATTATAACCAAATATTGATAAGAGGAACTCAGGAAGGATATATATATATATACACACTTAATTTTTATACGTAAATATAGAGGTGTTTGGAATTTCTTATAAATTAAATCAAATAAATCTATATTAATTATGATTCGCTAATTAACAATGATATATCTCTAACAAAAATTTAGAGATACTATGAATACATGGGAGAATAAATAAATTAAAAAATATATTAAACTGCAGGATAATCTCTATATAAATTTTCATACTGGTCACATTGCTTGAATAAAAGGTGCGGACTTCGAGCAAGAGTCTGATATTCAAGCATAAAGGTATGCACATGTGTATACATCTATTCTAGCCCATCATTTCTCTGAAAATAATTGAGATTTGACTTTTTGACACATATTTTTAGATGTTTTGATTATATAATTAAAATTATTATTTTTAAAATTTTCTTTTTACGAATAAAAATATTTATTTAAATATTTTTATTCATAAAAAGAAAATTTTAAAAATAATAATTTTAACTATATAGTCAAAACTCCTAAAGATATGTGTCAAAAAATCAAGCGTCAATTATTTTCAAACAGAGGGAGTAATATATAAAAGGCAACGATAATTTATAATTTATAATTTGAAGTCAATAATATAAAGAAATGGTTCACGCAAGTTTTTCCCGGTGCCAATTAGAGAAAGCTTTATGCCATCAAAATCACACACACACACACACACACACACACACACACACACATATATATATATATATATATATATATATATATATATATATATATATATATATATTGTCGGATCTTGATGTATATCGCTAATAATTTAGAATCATTACTTACATACTCACAGGAGTTTATTAGTGAAAATGAAATTAAAGAGTTTATAAGTGAAAACCGAAGATCAAGCATGCACTATATATAACAACAGAAATAGCACACTTTTTGATCACAAATAAATTTCTACTAAGGGGACATCAGAGATACCAATTATCAATGTGGCCTACTGTACTGAATAATAGTATATATGTTAATTGTAATATATTGTATCTATCTTGATTACAGGAGTAAAGCTGAAGATAATGATAGTCAAACTAACATCAATTATTTTACACAAATTTTCTTCCACTTGTCAATGTCTACGTCAAGGAATGTATTTCTTTCATGTTAATAATTATAATCATCAAAGTCTAGCCCTAAACATAAACTGTATTTATATACGTAACACCGCCAAGTATTGGATACGGTCTCTTGAGCATCTTGGCAATAAAAACTGGTTAAATTCATTAGCCTGGTCATGGTGCAACAGTATCAATAATAAAAAAAATTCTAGATTATTTTGATTTATACTTTTTATACATATTTTAAGTTACATACAAAAATAGATCTATAAATTATTTTTTAATTTTGTTTCTAAATAAATATTTATTTATTAAAGTTTTATTTAAAATTATTAAAAAATTTGTAAAACTATCTTTTAAGTTTACAAAGGTAGAAAATTTATTTTCCGCCCGCCTGACCTTAATTCGAGTTGTAGTGATTATTTTTTATGTTCCGTATAAATTAAAATTCTGATTCCGAGCTGTTGTAATATATGTATGTGGTGCATATGTAGCGGGCGTGTGTGGATCGGAATTGAAGGAATATACACAAGGAGAAAAAAGACAAAGAGGAGGGTTTATATATGTTGGTATGAGATAGGAGGTAGAGACAAGAAAATGGTTGTAAAACAATGGAATAGTGAAGGGAATAAAGAGAGGAAAAGACAGAGAGGCTCCGACAAAGATTTTGGCAGTACGGATCAGACATGCATCCCATTCCTAGCTAGCTTAGCCACCCTTGAATAAATCCTCACTCGCCCCCAAATATTATTTCCATTTTTCCTTGTCACTCTTCCTCTAGATTTAAGGGTTTGTTTGTCTCTTTGCTCATTTTATAATGAATGTATTGTTCCGGTAATATTCCTCAGTTTATGTGAAGAATAACTTGTTAAATCATGTAGTGTCCCGTATGTGTTTCGGTGTTTATATACTTAAAAAGACGACAACACCCTTGAATTATTGGAACAAGTGGGAGATTGAAGTGGGACATAATTGGCTTTACATACTCTTATAAGACTTTGCGGTATTTACATACAGATTAAGAATTTTCTAACTTCTATAATATTTATTATTAAAATCATTATTAAAAAGTGCAATCTAGTTAAAAGACGGCTCGTAGTAAATAGTCCATTCACATATCACACCTATTATACATATATACTCGTATTATACATTATAATACTATTTCATATTTTATTCTTTTCTCATTTTCTAAAATAATAATAATTTATATATTTAAGATACTTTTATCATTTCATTATTTTATTATACTTTACTAATTAAAAAATATAATTTTCATTTATAATTCTTTTCATAAAATTACCTAGATATGTTATTAAATATGAAAATAAATAGTAATTAATTTAATATGATGTATACAGTGATTTCAAAAACAAAACAAAATATACATTATTTGTGTATATTCAAGCATTTAATTCTAAACTTGCTAAAAAGATATTAATTTAAATACAATTTTTATATTTAAATACTAACAGTTATAATTTAAATTAGTGTATAAATGACACATTTAAAATCATAGATGTTTAAATAAATGTTCAATCTAAACATTTAATTAAAACAAATTATAAAATTAATGTTAAATTAAAGTAAACCTTTTTTTAAATATTTATTATCAATAATATTTTATCAAGTAAAATATATTGTGCCAATTAAATATTTTATATTAAAATTTGAAATACTATAATATCATATGTATAATAAAATATACTATTTCTATTTTAAATTAACTGATGTTAAAAACGAATAAAAAAAGAAGATAGAAAGATAATAATTACTAGAATATGAGCTTATAATGCATACATTTAATGATAGTTTTGAAAATAACACATATCATCCTTATGAATAGAAACACATTTAATATTACTTCTTGTTTTATGTGAATGACCTATATTATGGAGCAAAACAATTTTCTCTAAAATAGAAACACATTTAATATTACTTCTTGTCATCAAACAATGTTACTGTTATGAAATCTAATGTAGGCTTAAAAGTTTTAAAATAACCTAAAGCGTAGCTTAGAAAGGGGTAAATTATAAGTTGTCGGAAATTTCCTTGCAGTGAGGTTCCTTATAGTGTAGAATGATTCTTGAGTCCTTATAGAGTAGCTAGAATGATAATAATATTATATACTCGAGTATATAACTAAAAGTTTATTATGACAAAGAAAAAGATTAATTAAAATTAAAATGGCTTGATGGCAATTGTAATTAACTACTAGATCTTAGTAAAGTTAACGGTTTACATTAATCATGATAAAAGTATGTATCAAAACATTACATAATCGTGATGAACTCCAGTTTTATGTTCTTCCTCATCATGATGATCAGCCTTACATGACAAATTATGTCAAGTTCAAGTTTTGAAGATAAAATGACGACTTAACATAATGCATGTAATGAGATTCAAAAAAATCAAAATCAAGAAAGTTATTACATTTATAAAATTAAGTGCTTACAATTGTCTCCACCTAGAAACAAACCTTCGATCTCGGTTAACAAAAACAAGAGACGCACTAGGTTACATGCTAGAAATAGAGAACTATCTGTTAGAATTATGAAAAATGTGAAGCCAGACTATATATCAAATAAGTAAATTGCTTCGTGATGTGGAAGAAGAAATTCACTAGCTTGTTTCTTTCTCTCTAGGTGTGGCCTTATTGTCTAGCAATTTCAAATTAAATACAGTATACAATTTATTGACATCATGAACTTGTGATGTATTGCATTTTCGTTCCAAAGTTCCGTGGAGTGTTACTTTTCTTGTTTGCAATTTTTTAATTTTAATAATTAATTAACTCGAGTATCTTTTGTAAGTTGTAACTTGTAAGTTCAATGCAAGTTACGATACAATTTTTTTTTCCAGCAAATCTTTATGATTATAATATTATATTTAGGTTTTCATGGTAAGAAAAATTAATACAAACATAATAGTATAATATTAATACAGTATAACATAATATGTCATAAATTAAATCTATTACTCCCTCCCTCCCAAATCTGATATCCCTTAATTTTTTTACATGTATGTTAAGATGCATTGATCCTATAGCTCTTTAAATTATTTTTTAAATTTTCTTTTTGTAAATTAAAATTTGATAATTAAATTTTTATTTATGAAAAAAATTAAAAAAAATAATTTAGTAAACTATCTGGTGCCAAAAATTAAAAATACATCTAACTTGAGACGGGATAGTACTTAATTACGGTCGGAGCGATGAGAGATTTATCATAATATATACATTGATCTTAATACACATGGAAATTTTAAAGCGTCTTTCTGATGTCCCGTACTTATTCCACTTAACAAATATGCATGTTTAATAATTTAAGAATATAGTAATTTTTCATATATTTTTTTGATAATTTTATTTAAATTATGATGATTTACACGTAGACTTGATGATTTTAAATTTAAATTGATGAATTATCTTTGAATTTACTGATTTTATGGAGTAAAAGTAGTACACTGTTAACATAATTACATAGTCATGTCGTCGGTGGACATGCAATTGTTGGTACTTGGTAGTGATGTCATAGTTGACACCTAATTTTTCTAATAAAATAATTAGATCTTGATGGAGGTGCAATTGACGATGGTGGTGCACGGTTGAAGAGGTGCAGCCGTGCAGGTGGAAGTGGTGTTGACGTTAATTATTAAAAATAGTGTTAGACTGTTAGAGTAAAATTTTTGTTAGTGTTTTTTATTTCTGAATTCGATCTCATCAAATTACCTTACCAGAAAGACATACTATTCGATTTCCCATTTACTAGTCCGCGTTCCGCTGGCTAAAATAATTTGTGTGCAGCATAAAATATATTTAATTTAAAGTTTACCACCCTTTGGCCTTTGTATACTTAATTAAAGAAATAACATTCAGTTGGTTGACACTCAGAGCAAGTCCAATACTAAAATTAAAATGGCTATAGGCATAGCTATAATTTGAGACTAAAAATTAGAATTTGGTTTCGTCAAAAAAAAAGAGAGTAGAATTTGGTCTTAAAATACAACTATTACTCTGATGCATAGTTTTAAAATAAAACCAACTATATTCAAACTAGCATTTAAAGTGTATTTTAACATTTTTTTTGATAATGAATAGAATTATATGGTTGATTGGAAATAATATAACAAGGATGAGTATAGCCGTTTTTAGTTTTAAATATAAGATCAACTATCCATTTATGCTATTATAGCACTAAGTATAGATATACATTGGAATGATGATTTTACAAATTTAATTCTAAATATAACTATGCAATTTGAATAAAATATATTTAATTTGAAAGACGGACTATTCGATCTCCTATTTACTAGTCCAGTACTAGTCCGCATTCCGCTGGCTAGAATAATTTGTGTGCGGCATAAAATATATTTAATTTAAAGTTTACCACCCTTTGGCCTTTGTATACTTCATTAAATAAATAACATTCAGTTAGCTGACACTTGGAGCAAGTCCAATACTAAAATTAAAATGGTTATAACTATTGTTATAATTTGAGATTAAAAAGTAGAATTTAATCTTAAAATACAACTAGTACTATAATGTATAATTTTAAAATAAGATTAACTGCATTCAAACTAGCTAGCATTTAAAGTGTATTTTAACATTTTTTAAAGATGAATAGAATTATGTGATTGGTTGGAGATGATGTGGCAGGGATGGTTATAGCCATTTTTAGTCCTAAATATAAGACAATCTATCAATTTATACTATTATAAGACTAAATATAAATATGTATCGGAGTGGTGATTTTACAAACTTAGTTCTATATTATAGTTATAGGACTAGGTATAACTATGCACGGAACTTGCTCTTACAAGTTACATCTCATGAAACAAACCCAGAACCCATTACTTTGATTATATTTATCTCCGGAAAAACAAATTTAACCATAAAATTAATTTACATGTTAAGTTTTTTCTTCTGTTATTTTACTTAAAGAGATTGCTACCACCTTTTCTACCCCTACTTTATTGATAAAGCAAAAGCAAGAGAAAAGTAGAGCAAAGAGAGAAATTATATGAAATTTAAAGAATGAGAGAGGAAGGGAAAGGAAAAAACAAAAGCTTAATAAACAAAGGAGAGAAAGAGAAAGCTAATTAGAAAGGCATAGCTAGCAGAGAGGACACAAAGACAAAGGTATGCCCAAAACCCCATGATTTCAATATCCTTTTATCTCTTTCCTCACAAAATTAAGGAGAGCTTTTATCTCTATTTAATTACAGAGTGTAGTAGCTGATCATCTCAAAGTTCCTAACAGTCCAAATTAAATTTGTGCTTAGCCAAGGAAAAAGTATAAATAAAGATAAAACTTCTCTTCGATCTTCTTGTATTTATTTATCTTGATTCTTGATGTTATGTACATGTGTATATATTATTTCAAGGGAAAAATATTATGAATAGAGGTGTGCTGCAAGTGCAAAGCTCACCTGTTCAACAACTGATGCCTAACCAGTGGAACAACAACAACATGAGGCCAATTATTCAACCTTCACAAGGACTATCTCCTCCCTTTTTGCCACCTCCTTCAAGTCACTTCCCTCAATATGCACCGTCGCACCCTCCCAATTCATCCTCTTGGCATGATAACCACCAACAAGTACTCCCAGAGTCATGGAGTACTCAACTACTCATGTAACCTCTCTCTCTCTCTCTCTCTCAGGTAAATTTTACTTCATGAGGTTTGATGTTGTTTAGTCTCTTTATACATATATAGGGGTGGACTGGTAGTTGAAGAAGATAAGTCAGGTTTTAACCATATCCAGCAGCAAGCTAAGAAGTTGGACAACTGGGAAGAACTATTAATGTTGCATCATCATCAGCAGCAGCAGCAGCTACAACAGACTGGTTCGATTGATCCTTTACAACATGATGTAAAACAAGAGAACATATCAAAAAGCTATCACGTTGGATGTGATACACAAGTTGAGGCAGGAGCTAAACCTACTTGGCCTCATATGATCCCGGTTTCGTCTCCAAATTCTCGTGTTACTAGCTTAAGCACTAACATTCTTGATTTCTCTAATACTAAGACTAACGGAACACATCCTTTACTCGATCGGTCCTCGGAGGTACTTAATTAATTATTAGCTAGGGTTATAACTATAAATATCAACAAATAATAAATCAGAGCTATCTATCTTTTTAGTTACTTGTTAATTATGCTGATTGCAACTATAATGTAGATAATCATACGAACAGTAAGAAAGTAGCGCGTGTGTAAGAGAGAGAAGATATATATATAGGTATGTATGCATTTACCAAAAGTATGTTAAAAGGTGACCACTAACCTAAATTAATTGTTTCTTGATCTACTGTGAAGTGCATCAGCAAATCTTCCGGAGGAACAGCAAAGAAAGCTAGAGTTCATTCTTCATCAACTCAGACTACCTTCAAAGTAATCCACTAAACTCAATGCCTCATCTCTCTCTACTCACAGTCACTATTTGGCCGGTATATTTTTTGGAAGTAACTCCATGTCTTTCTTGATTGTCCATTTCAAACTAGAAGATACTTAATTGATCGATATAGCTATTTATTTATTTCTTAGTACTACAACCACATAAAAAATTGAAATCTAGCTAGTAGAAAGCAGTACAGTACTGGTAAATATTTCAAAGCAAGTGTTCATTTGAATTTTCTCCTAATCGCTGCATTAATTAATATTGTAATGTGTAATCAAACAGGTAAGAAAAGAGAAGTTAGGAGACAGAGTTACCGCTCTTCACCAAATGGTTTCCCCATTTGGAAAGGTAATCATCCTAATTAATCACTAATCACTAATACTATTAATAATCATATGGAGTATAACATAAATAATTATGGAAAGCTATACATTTTGGTTTCTTATTAAGTAGTGCGCATATTCTTAATTCTCTAGGGTTTGATATTGATTACTTGTTTATAACCCATTAATTCTTCCTACTTAATTAATTATAAATATTGTTTTCCGATCCAGACTGACACAGCTTCAGTGTTGTTAGAAGCAATTGGGTACATAAGATTCCTGCAGAGTCAAATTGAGGTGATGCTTCTTTCTATTTGTTTTGTCACAAACTACCATGAACCAGATGGCAAATTTCCTACACACATAGTTAAAACTTAAAAAGTTTCAGTTGTTTAAGTGTTGCTTTCAGGTACTGAAATTGTGAAACATATTCCTTCACTTGAATAATTTTCCCCCTTGAATTGTGCAGGCCCTTAGCTTGCCTTACTTGGGCAGTGGATCAGGAAATAAGCAGCAGTCTGTAAGCTCCCAATATATACTAGTGTACTGATGTAGGAGTAATACTTTTCATGTCACTTTTCCCAATGCACTATCAGCGTGCTTCATGTCCATTACCTTTTCTCCTTGTCTCCGTGCTTTAAAAAAGTTGTTCACCTATACCCAAAAAAAGGGTTCCAAGTATATATACGCACGTAACATAATTATCAAAGAGTGTCCATTTTGGTTTAATTATGTTACTATGTGGGATAGTCTGAGGAATGATTATGTTAAGTTAAATGTAATTAATTGCAGGTTCAAGGGGAGAGGACTTGTTTATTTCCTGAAGACCCTGGTCAGGTGTATGTGTGTGTGTGTTTATATATGCTTTATTGGATCCATTACCGTTCAAAAGACATGTATATATATATATATATATATACCTTTGTACATGTATATTCATGGAGCTTTTAAAGAAATTTTGTACCACCTTTATACACAGCAGACTTCGATAATTCTTAAAACAACCTAAAAGTTGATCTCGAACTAAGAAGGGTTTATTTTTTAAAACAAATTAATGATTTATTTGCTAATTCTTTTTTTGTTGTTGCTGCTAATTCATGGTTTTAATGTTTAATCTCATACAGCTTTTGAATGATAACTGCCTGAAGAGAAAAGCGGCTCCAGATCAGGTACTTCATGAATTCTTGATAAAAAGGTTTAACAAAAACAATATTATATCTAGTTAATATTTTTCTTCGCATGACTTTAATTATTCAAAACCAAAATAAAAAATTAAATGATTTATAATATTTAGCTGGATGGGCCAAAAGAAACCTAGTTAATTAGGTTGTATACATGTAAATTCTGTTTTATACTTCACATGGGTAGTACTGTACTGCTAAGCTACGGCCTGTGCTAGAATTTAAAATGATTAATATTGTCCAAAATTAAATATTCTCGGGATGAACTCAAATTACCAATTCTCTCGTAAAATATTAACTCTTTGGAAGGGTTATATTATCTTTGACAGGTGGTCCACGTACTGGGGTCTGTGCTAGATGACTAGAGCTAGCTAGCTAGTACTCAGAAAAACAACCCAAGATTGCGTGGATATAATTCAAAATCTATTAATTTTAACGTACTATATATATACTTGGCAGGAGTCGAATGAAAAGGCAATGAAAGATTTGAAGTGCAGAGGGTTGTGTCTTGTCCCGATATCATGCACAGTTCAAGTTGGGAGTGACAATGGAGCTGATTATTGGGGTCCGGCGTCTCTCGATGGTGGTTTTCATTAATCAGTCAGGAGCGTCAAGGGCAGCACTACTAGAGATCCAAAGTATTCAATTCACAAGCTGATCGAAATATAGCTGGAGAGATTGATATAACATCATGAGCAGTCACTCTGCTCATATTTTTAAGGCTGATTGCTCATGATGATATGCCTGCAATCTTTCGTGAATATCTCATTGTTTTTTTAAGTGTGTGCTACCTAGCTGCTATCTTTAATTATTAATTTTCAGCCTTGTTTAAGCTATCTAATTCATTTTAGATTATCTGGTTTAGATCAGCTACTTGCCTATCTTTTTACTAATACACAGACGAGTATCACCAGCTTTAATGATTATTAGTTAATGATTTAAGGCATTCAACACGGTGCATATATGCTAGAATATATTAGTAACATAGTTGCATGGATCACGGGTCGATTGGGTACATGGTACGAGTACGGGTACGTGGGACGTTAGTTTGCATGAATTGGGTACGACGAGTCATGAATCGAGTTCACGGGTCGATACAAGGATCCCTCTCTATAGTTATTTTTTAAATAAATATTATGTATTTATTTGTTATTACATTTGTGATTTAGTTATTGTTTTATAATTAAAATATTTATTTTAACCAAAAATATAAAAGTTAATCAAAAAAAGTAAAATTTTAAAATTACTAATAAAGTGGTGAGGACTTTCAAACATTATTTTTAAGGAGATTACAATATGTTTTTGTAATATTGGCATGTGTTATGTGTCTTGGCGTGTCTTGTCTTCCATCTACATTATATTCCCCACTTCATCCTTTTATTATTCCTTTTAGAGATTTACCTCTCAAAAATAATTTTAATCTAAATAATGTCAAGGTATATTCTTTTTTATTATTATTATTTCTACTCTTTTACATAATGATCGCTAGAGTTAAAGGTGGATCGCTGGAGTTGGCGAATTGGAGCGTGAACCCCAGCGATCCGGGTCAAAGATCCATAGGCTGACCCACGACACGAATCATGCAACTATGATTAGTACCATACATACGATGGCATCCAGTAATATCACTCTTAATCGTTGATTATCGATCCGGTTAAGATCAGAATATTGTGATACCAAAGCTTTACACGTATATATAGATCTTATACTAAGTTGGAGTACTAAGATTATACATTCAACCAAAACAATCAAGTGATGAGATAGTATTGATGAATTTTTTTTACCATTACTAGATCCGCGCTGGATATGCCCAGTTACATGTTTAAATAGTTTTTTTTTCCTTGTAATGTTTCTAGCTAGCTAGCTAGGTTACTAAACAAGGTTTATGACCTTAGAAACGGAAAATCTAATGGCCCAACTATAGGACCAAACAAAATATGCACACTTCAATTAACAAGTAGAAGAACTCAAAGTAAGTAGTACTTCTCAATTGTTCCACAGGCTTCATTATAGCGGTGACAATGAGCAAAAAACTCATTTCCAGCAGAACTCTTGTAGAGGACTTCAAGTTTGATCATATAGTATGATAAAACTCATGACACCCCTAGAAAGGATCATGTGAAGGCCAGACTAGCCGGGGCTGCCCTTACCCGGCCTCCGGCCAGCAACGTATGAGAACTGGGCATTTTCCCTCCATTGTTGCCATTGATGAATGAATTAAGGACTAGAAAACATCCCTAGCTAGTGGAATATTAGTGATCATGTCACAAAAATAGATGGTCCCACTATATGTGACATATAAATTATTAATTCAATATATAGTCATGTCAGGGGTGTATTCAATTCAGATTTTAAACTATTATTAATTTATAATTTATTGGTTTTTATTAATTATATTTTATTTAATATTCCCCGTAAAGTTGATAGATTATATACATAATTCATAAATTACGCGTGGATTAACCATGAATCCAGTAGAATCTCTCATAACTGGGTAAGATTTTGAAACATAAAAAGTATATAGGAAAATCCAACATAATTCATAAATTTTTAAAATCTATTAGTGTTAATAAGTTTTTGAATACCCCTAAATTTTAATTGATTGATAATAATTCATATTGAATACCTTAGGATTTTAAATTATTAATTAAAATCCTCATTGAATACCTCGAATTTTAAAGTATGATTTAAAATCCTAATTAAATATCTCAGATTTTAAAGTATTATTTAAAATTCTAATTAAATATCCTTAAAATTTTAAAATATAAAAAATACCGCGAGATCCGAATTGAATATACTTTAGTTTCGAAAAAAAATCAGTACCGGCGTGGCTCTTTTTGCGTAATTAGGATTTGCTTTTGGAACTTGTTGGGCAGTTGATTTTGTAATTGTACGTTTTGATTCTTACTGGCATAACATGTCACCTGTAACTTGTTAAGACTATACACGACACGACCCGATAACATAACATGTCCAACACGAACACGACACGATAACTTATCGTGTCATTATTTCTAAACACGAACCCGAACCTGTTTATTAACAGGTCACACGATAATAACCTGTTAAAGAACCTGTTAAGAACCCATAAAACTTGATTCTGATTTGAACCCAAAAACTCATATTTTCAACAGGTATTTACTATCTATATAAAAACACAAATAAATATGCAAAGGTCTGGATAAATTAAAAGTACAAAGTATTAAACATCAGTTACAAAGTCTTAAACATCAATTATTGACTGAGTTCGAGTTTGAAGCATCCGATTCAGAACTGATACCAAGCAACATTATATCTTCAGTAAGCTCATTAATAGCAATTTCATTGGAACCTACAAAGTACACAACAAATAAAATTAGTAAAAGAAAAATAAAGTAAACAACAAATACAATGAGAGGAAATGAACAGATCATAATGATCATTACGATATTCCGCATATAACCAATCTTTTGTGCAAATAAGGGCCTCAATGGTATCTTTACTAATGCAACTTCGATGTTGATGCAAATAAGGGCCTCAATAGTAAAATTATTATTATTATTATTATTATTATATATTTAATTATTTAAAAAATATAAACAGATCATAACAGGTCATAACAGGTTAACAGGTGTTTTAACCTGTTAAGACACAAATTTTATCGTGTCTAAACAGGTTAACCTATTTAAGACACGAAACCTGTTAAGATAAAACCCAAACTTGTTAAAACTCGTGTCGTGTCGTGTCGTGTTAACAGGTCCGTGTTAAAAATTGCCAGCCTTAGTTTTGATTAAGTTGCGAAATTCATGTTGGGCTGCAAATCACTTGAATAAGAATCACTAGGATTATTATTACTTCCTCCGTCACTTTCGGGAAAAAAATTGTGTCATATATTCATTATCCTATTTCCAATGTAATTTTAAAGATAAATTTTTAAAATAATTTTTGACTAAAGTATTGGTACTTGTACTAATAATTAATAAAATGAAATTATCATTCAAATATGCATTGAAACTATCTCAATTAATGCAATTAATATGGATATAAATGAAAAATAATTTTTATATTAAAATTTCTTAAAATGAATAATTTTTTTAAAAATAACATGTATAATGGAACGGAGTGAATATTATAATATTTATTGGGTTCTTACGACAGTGCGTGCAGCAAATTCGTTGTGCAGTTGGGCTTATGGGCCAAGTATTTAACAAAAGGTTTGGAATCACTGTGAAGAGGAAATTAAAGCACGGAAGTTTTAAGATTCATAAATCCTCTATGATGCTGCTTTGCAATATGTAAGATTGTAAGCATCCTTCTGAAAATTCCGATTCAGCCCATTAATCCCTTAAAAGATGGCCTACTGATTTAATTTTTAAAATCCGATTAACTTTTATAAGTTTTATTAACCGATATATTTTAAAGAGTTTTTTGAAAAATGTGAATATTTTTATTTTTTCGCAACAATACATTTTTTTATTTTATATTTTTAAAAAAATACAATTTTTAATTTATTTTATAAAATACGACTTTACAACTAATGCAACCGGATATAATTAAAATTAGAGTAAAAACAAATCTTCCAAAATAATTTCTCAAAATGATGTGGCATGATGCATATGTAAGATGATGAGTTTTAATTGATGAGATTGATTTGAATGTAGATAGATCTATTTCATTATTTACTTTCACAATCAATCAGAACGATATATGTGGTATTTGATAATTTTTTTGGGTTCCCTAGCATTACTCTTTAAATTAATATCAAATCTAACTACGAGCAATTTTTAAAATGTTGTATTTAGTTACAAATTGCTTATAAAAAAGTTGCATTTAATTAGTTTTAATAGCAAACTGTGTTTTTGTAAATTACCCTTTTTCAATTATATAATAAATATAATTTTCCAATTAAAATTAATTAATTTAAATGAGAAAAATGAAATAAAACAGATAAATTGTAATGGAGTGAATATATACATTCTTGAGTGAGCAGTAGGGACAATAGTCTAGGGAAATGAAAATGCTGCACCAGGTGGATGTTTTAAAATGAAGATATGATAGTGCAGTCAAAACTTAATGCATGCCTATATGTAATAAATTATCCACTGTCCAAAGCAATTGCAGTTATTGTTGGAGTTCCTAAGCAGAAAGACTTGGTGAATTAAGATACAGGTGAATCAATGCATGTATATACTCTATTGATGAACTCAACTTCTACTCATTATACAGTACTCCAATAAAGTATTTTCTGAAAGAAAATAAAAGAGGAACGTATATAGGTAAAAACTGATTAAAAATATGCAGGATATAAGAGTAACTAGTCATAAATTTATTCGTTGAGACAGCACATTGAGCTCCAGACAAAGGAAGCAAACACGTTAATCTCTCCAAATTTAGTGGATCAAGAAGGTGGTTTAAGTAGAAACTGTATTTAAAACTACAAAATTATGCTCTAATTAACTCTACTTGCTAGAAGCAAATGAAATGGAACCCAGCTATAAAAGTGGCTTCTTTGGCGCCGTTTGAGGAGAATTGGGCCCCACGATTTGTTTGTCCATCCTGCGATTCAAAAAATGTCTGTGTATCTGTTGCTTGTTAGGTTTCAAAATTTAATGAGGGGGATAAAAAGTCCTGTTACCTTTCTTTGACTCACTTATCTCCCTCTCTCTAAAACCAACTTTTTCTTCGCACTGTTTTTCGCTATCGGACCCCGTCTCTTTTTACATATTTGTTTTAATTATTATATTAAAACATGTAAATATAAATAAATTTTAATATACTAATATTGATAATAATGTAATTAGCTTTCAAAAATTACATTAAATTTAATTTTAAAAAATATAAACATATATTAAGTTTACATTAAATTTTATTATATTAAAACATGTAAATATAAATTTTAATTTATTATATTATGAATTTTATAGTATTTTAAATTTAATTATTATTATATTTAAATAATATAAATCTTTTTGCACCTCTCTCACTCTTATAAATAAATTAATAAGGGTTTTCGCTTCTTAAATTTCATCTTTTCCTATTAAATAAAGCGCCCTTCGTTTTAGCTTTAACTCTCTCGAAAGATTAGCTCAAGTTGAAGATGATGAGTGCTTCAAAGTTCATTAAATGTGTTACTGTTGGAGATGGAGCTGTTGGGAAGACTTGCATGCTCATTTGCTATACCAGTAATAAGTTTCCCACTGTAAGTTCCACTACACTAATCTCACCACCTAGGAATAACATTCTTGCTTTTCTCTTATTAGTCAATGTAAATGTAAATTTTCTTGCATTAAACTTCTTTATGTGTTTTTTTTTAATTTCATGATTTGCCATAATTTTACTGTCTTAGATTTCATTCTGATGTGTATGACTATTTGCTTTGGTATGTTAATGCATTAGATTTTTTTTTAAGTATACGGGGAGGGAGAATGAGGATTCGTACGAGGTCGCTAGGCAATCAATGAATCCTTGGAACTAATTGTTGTTACTAGTCTAGTGCTAAAGTCTTGGGTTTTTTTGTTGCAGGATTATATACCAACAGTGTTTGATAATTTTAGTGCTAATGTGGCGGTTGATGGAAGCATTGTCAACTTGGGGCTATGGGATACTGCAGGTGCCTTTCATTATTTTTCAAAGTTTCTTCTGTTCTAGCCTTCTAGGATTTGAATTAGGTTCGACCGGCTTTCCTTTAATTCCGTTTATTTGGTTTATTTCCTTGTTTTATAGGCCAGGAAGATTATAGCAGGTTAAGGCCTTTGAGTTATAGAGGCGCTGATATATTTGTGCTAGCTTTCTCATTAATCAGTAGGGCGAGCTATGAAAATGTGCTAAAAAAGGTACTCAAGTTGAGGCTAATGCTTTTTCCTCAATTTGTTGCCTTTCTGTTTTCAGTTTTACTTTGCCAATGTAATGCTTAGGCTTATAAGTGGTCTTTACCTAAGAATTTCCGTTTGTTTGCTATTGCATCATCTTGTCATCTAATCTTAGGGTTATTAATTTATGATATGTACATATAAGTATATAACTAAGTTGTCACTTCTATATATCTTTCTTCAGTGGATGCCAGAGCTCCGTCGCTTTGCACCCAATGTACCTATTGTTCTTGTGGGAACAAAGCTAGGTATTCTAATAACTTTACTTGATTTTCCTTAAATCAGCGAGCCCAAATGTGGTTCAATATATTTATATATGTCAATGGATTTATTCAGAATTTTGTTTTATCATAGATCTTCGTGAAGATAGAGGATATCTAGCAGATCACATGGGATATGATGCCATAACAACTTCTCAAGTTGGTTCAATTTCTAATGTTAATTTACCTCAGAAACTTATGGTTCATATTGCAAAAGATGTTTTAACTAAATTATAATTATAGGGGGAAGAACTTAGGAAACAAATTGGTGCAGCAGCTTATATAGAGTGCAGCTCTAAGACTCAGCAGGTAATAAAAGAATCGCATTTACTACTTGATGGCTATTTTGGTTTTTGCTTAAACCTTCGGTGTTTTGAAATTATTAGCTCACAATAGTTTATTTAAAACCAAACCACAATATATGTGATATTTCCCTTCTATGCCAGAATGTCAAAGCTGTTTTTGATACTGCTATCAAGGCTGTACTTCAACCTCCAAGGAGGAAGGAAATTGCAAGGAAGAAAAGACGTAGAAGCTCTGGTTGCTCGATTGTGTAAGTATCTCAGATTTGCTCCCAAGAATTTGGCATTTAGAGAAGCAATTTTGCAACATGTAGATTTCATTTGAAATTCTAAAATTTATCAAATGACATGTTTGGATAGTCAAAATAATTTGGATTTGAATTTTATTTGAATATAAATATAAATTTGAAAGTTTGAAATGACAATCATTTAAAATAAATTACGTGTTCTCAAACACAATTTAAAGTAATTTGCTTTCTTGTTTAATTAATTTTTTTTTGAATTTTCATAATATTCAACATTTCGCAGTTCCTTATATTTAGTAACTCCTGATATTATTGTTATTATCCACTAAGAGTTGCATGCTCTATTTTTTTCAACAGCCGGGGTATTGTATGCGGAGGTTGTGTTGCTTAACAGATGCTGTTTCCATATGGACTAAAACAACAGACTTTTGGCATAGATTAAGCTTCTGCAAATGCTTAAGTTTTTCAACAGATCCAACTCACCTCTTTCTAAGTGTGTATCAGTGAATCATTGTATGCATATATTGTAGCTGAAGTGAATTTGTCAATTTTGTGGAACTTTAGCTTACTCTGTTAGCGGCTGAAAAAGATAGCCATAGGGAATTATTCATTCTCTCTGGCACTATGAAATATGTCAGTGATATGTGGATATTGGTAACTCGGTCACACTGTATGCTACTAAATATGTAATGTCTTTGGCTATTCATGTCTAGGCTCCTAGCTTTCTCTAGTAAGATTCATATTTTTTGCTACTATTGTTTAATTTGTAGTAACCTAATTTGATACAGTATTTCTTTGAAGTTTCTTTTATATTATCCTCTGTGAGTAACCTGCAGTCTAGCGTAAGACATTATGTTGAGAGTTCCAATTTCGTGGGAAGACTGACATGAAATTATGAAAATTTGAATTCCAGCCATGGACGATTCCAAAAAAACAGATGTTTCACTTAAATAGCTAAAAGTTTATTATAATGAAGACATGGATGACACTTCACTGCTCTCACCTACATTGCAACAATGTAGAGGAAGCAAAGTTTTCAGACGGACAAGATTTATACAATCTAGAATCCTATTTGTTATATTTTCATAGTGATATCATTGTTGCCAGAGATCAATCTTTAATTTCTCTGTTGTATTGGTTTTGTGTCACTCTGGTTTATGGGATTTTACCAGTTCCTTAATTTGTTTTGGCAGAGTTTTTCTTTCCTTCGAGGAATACCCCGAGTGCATGTACTCTGTTTCAATATAAAATTTAACTTAGCCTAAAAAAGGTGATTCTGGTATGAGTAAGAATTCATTTCATATATAATTTTGGTACGAGTAATTTAATGATGACAAGAACAATCACAGCTTAAATTAGCTAGGTGTATAATAACTAATAAGTGACCCTTTTAATTACTTAGAATTTTAGACACTACTTGTCACAAAAAGCTACTTACGAACACACAGGTTTCCTGGTGTCCAACCCACCCCGTCCACAAATATCTTCCAGATCCTAACATCATGAGGTTAGCTTCACGTATACCTGAATCAGGCAACACTATATTAGTAAATCCCATCTTTTTGCAGAGACTACATATTATCCTGCATTAGTTAAACCTGCTAGCTTTGCTCTGTAGTCTGTAGAGGAGGCTCATGCCTTGCTTCTTTTTTTCTTTCACTACTCATGCAAGTCAAGAAACTTGCTAATTGCTATTAGGTCAAGAATGACAATCCAATGTCACCACTCACCACTCACCAAGCTTATCTTAGAGTACTGCACGGAACCTTCTAATATTTTGCTGATGCCTTGAACTGGCAAAACCCTGCAACTTGATGCATAGAACCATACATTTCTAACAAAATAAGTATGTCTTCCGTGCTGTAAAATGATCCATTAGAAAGTCTTTGTATGCCCCCAACAAATATTTCAATAACCAGACTTTATACTTTACTATTCTAAACCACAGGACAGGTGCTTCCTATTTCATGCACTAATAAAATGTTGGTGTATAATTACCCATCAACGATATAGACCTTACTGTATGCTCTAAAAAACTGATAGTCTCATACACTTGTAAAGCAATAAGAGATTTACAGACCCAAAACTATCAATTCGGCAAAGTAAGGCCGCCAGGACTCGCTTGAGATATAAATGTATCGTGCCTGCTTAAATGCTGATTTTCAGGATATAAAACTTTACTCACCCCTCTCCACCCCCCACAATCACCTTAACCAAGAACGTGATGTATATATCTATATACACATTCATTTATCTGCACTATACCCAATAAACAGCACTAAGGTATTCAAATATCAATTTGTGACAGTGTAGCTCTAATAACAAACAAAGAAGCAAAATCAGATGCATAACAAACTAAAACAACAAACCGATTTCAGCAAAGGTTATATTGATCATTTGAGAATTCAAATGAGATATCTGTAGTAAATAGAATATAATTTTTTTGCCTCTAAATCTTGCACCGGCCATTGTAGAAAGTTAGTTGCTACTTCTCATTACGAGAAATGAACTTGCTTGCTGACAACATTTTTCATATTTACAACAATACTGAAATAACAGATACATTTAAAAACGATTAAATAATAATTTTATTATAGCTACATGGAGCTTATAAGTCTAGTTATATATTTGTAGGTTTCGTTACCTGCACGCCGGACTCCACTAGAAATGTCCAACATGGACACGTCTCCAAGTGTCATACTAGACTTGTTTTGGACTAAAATGTCCAAGTGTCGAATGTCCGCCACGGGTACTCGAGGCAAAATGAAGAGTCCAAGTAAGCACATCATTTTGTACAACATTGTGACTACACTTCATAAATCGGCAAATCACATTAGATCAGTTGCATGAGCTGTTTGGGCATAAAGTCACGCCAAACACGCCATGATGTACCTCAAGCTAGGGTGGGGTAACAAGTTTAAAGAAACATCGCTAATCAAGTCCGAAGTTAATTAATAGATTGGTTTTCCGCTCCTCATTTTAACCATAAAAGAAAAATGTCAGCTTAGATAGAGATAAAGGCATACATAAGCTACTTCTATAAAAAATTCTTCCAACACCAACTGATGCAACTCAAAATAAAAATCACCAAGAAATAATCCTAAACACCAGACCATGTAAACTAATTTATACCTAAGTCTGATAACTGTACTAGGCAGGAAAAAAATCTTGTAATTGTGTTGCAATTAAAACTTGATGCATCAAGAGTGTGAGCCTAAAATGGACCAATTATACGTATAGAAACATTTTGAGCTTCTATAACCCCTATTTGTATCCTATTTTGGTCATTTTCCCATAAAAAAAACCTCTCAGCTGCTGCCCTCTCTAAATCCTCTCTGCATTTTTTCACCCTCAGTCTAGTTTCTAATCACTCCCTTTCCCTAATTTCTATTAACACTAATAATTCAAATCGCAAACCGTTAAACATAAGCCACAGATACATCGAAAACACACCACAACGGAACTCATTAAAAAAATCAACCAAAACCTAATCTCAAAACACATCAAATTCTTTAAAAATTTCAAAAAAACATTATTATATTCTCAAAGCACAATAATCATTTCGTCTATTGTTACAAACACCTGAAAATTAGTATCCAAACAAGGCACTAAAAATACAAAACAAAAGCTTAATTCAAAGAGAACAACTAAACTTGAAGCTCCATAATACTTTTAACCTCGGGCGCGTAGAGCGAGTAAACAAGAACCTGTCTTTTAGCAACATCGAGCTGAGACTTACCGTCGGCGAAGGCGGCGGAGACGGCAGATGAGTCGGTGAGTTGTTTGTTGGTGCGAAAAGCGTCGATAGTGCGACGCTTGCTGTACTCTCTGATGTTGTAGTCGGAGAATTGACGGGATGTTCGGAGAAGTGAACGGAATAAAGATATGATTTGTGTGCGTGAAGGAGACGCTGCACCCATCTTCTTCTGCTGCCAAAATCTATTAGGTTTCGATACTTATTTTTTATTTAATAGAACTATGTTTTATGTGAAAAAATGGTCTCACCATTCTCTAACAATATAAGTTATTTTAATATAAAATTGAGCGATAATTTTGTAATAATAATGAAGAACCGATCCTCAATTTACAAGTACAATCACATAATTATCGTCAATTTATTTAACGAAATTAACGAAAAATTGATATGTAATGATGATGTGTTTAACCCGATCAGATCGATCCATGTAAACTAAAAATATCAACTCAATTACATTTTTTTTACATTTTTATAAATCAACAATTCATAAAAATAAAACAACAAATTCATTATTTTTAAATCGACTCTAATTCAATTGGTTGAGTTTAAATATAATATCTTAGTCTATGTTAATGTATAAGATGAGTTGAAGCTAATGCATGAGCTGAGTTGTGAAAAATTAATGATGTTCTGTTAACCGGACGTATAATTTATTACGAGTTTAGTTATCTGATTGCAAGTTATAATTAATTTGCTTAGCCGATTGCAAGTTTTTTGAATTTAGTCACTCAGTTATAAGTTTATGATCAGTTCAGTTATGATTAAATTATTTAACCCAATAATAATGTACAACCCATGTATTTATAAAGATAATCTTAATATTACATTATCTTTTATTATAATTTTAGATAATTACTTAAAAGACATATTTAGGGCCATCAAACTCATTTTTCTATTACTTGAGAAAACACTTTAGTAAATAAATCGGTCCCAGGAGGCCATGACCATATCATGAATAGGGATACATTTAGATAAAAATATAAAATATATTATAAATTAATTTAAAATTTAAAATTTCGTGTTCAAATTTCTTCAAATGTATTATTATTATTATTATTTTAAATTTTATTTAAAATAAAAATAAAAATTATTACTATTATTAATCATATAATTAAATAAAAAAAACTATAAAATTTCGTGAATAGAAAATTTTTAAAAAACCAAAATCGATATAGCTTCTGAATTCATAAAAATAAAATTACTCCGTATAAAGCAGTGATGATTTCAACTAGAACTACCCGTAAAGAAGCCATCTTTGCAGGAGAGTGATATAAAACCCTAGTAACTAACTATAAACAATCTCCCGATGGACCCACCAGCACCACCCTCAAAAAGCTGGAGCATTCACACCCGCCCCGAAATCATTTCCAAATACGAGATCCAACACCGGGTCGGATCTGGAGCCTACTCCGACGTCTACAAAGCCCGTCGTCTCTCCGACAATCTTATCGTCGCTCTCAAAGAAATCCACGACTACCAATCGGGTCTCCGAGAAATCGAAGCCTTGAAAACCCTCCAGCACTGCCCAAACGTCGTCGTCTTGCACGAGTATTTCTGGAGTGATGATGAGGATGCTGTGCTCGTGCTTGAGTTCTTGCAGACTGATTTGGCTTCGGTCATTAAAGCGGCTATGAAAGAGTGGGAGGATGGTGTGATTAGAGTAGGAGAGATTAAGAGATGGATGGTTCAGATTTTGTGTGGGGTTGATGCTTGTCATCGGAGTTCGATTGTGCATCGTGATTTGAAACCGTCTAATTTGTTGATTGGCGGTGATGGTGTGCTCAAATTGGCTGATTTTGGCCAGGTGTGTTGTGTTTTAAATTAAGATAAAATACGAATTAGTCTACATTTATGTGTATGTGCATTTGCTATAATGGTGTGCTATATCTTGTTCTATATCTATATTATAGAACAAAAATTAAAATTCTCCACTTAGTATGCTAAACATTGTGCTAAAATAGCACAATGCTATCATTTGTTCTATATACAGAACAGAAAATAAATGGAGTTATAATTGACACATCATCAAAAAGTGAAAAAAGGGAGGGAAATGAATAAAAGAGGGATATCAATTTTCTATCTAATATATTCAATACCACTTTTATCAATTTTATATTCAATTTTATCAATTTGGAACAAGATTTAAAACAATGCATTGGAGATTGTGCTATTTTAGCCAAAAAAACCACTTTTTGGTGTTAAATTATAGCAATAGCTCCATCAATTTTAGCACAACCATTGGACATGCTCTATTGTGTCTTATGATAAAGATATGAATTTGTCTACTTTTATGTGCATGTGCATTTGATATAATGTGTGTTATGATTAGGGCCGGCGGTTTCTGTTAGTTTGTTTGTAAACGTGTCAATTTTTGTCGTTATTAAATTTATTGAAGTCCGATACTAAAATAAATATATAAGCTTAAATTAATATAATTCTAACATATCATTTCAGAGTATATTTGAGTCGATGACATTTTTGGGATCCTGTTATTAATTGGGTTGGGATTAAGTCGTGCTGTGTCAGTCTGCCCTTATTTATTATTTTTGCTTTTGGAAACACTTAGAGCATCTCCAATTTTAAAAATTGTCAACTCATTATAAATAGTAATATTTTATTTTCTCTTCCCTCCATGTCAAATATGACAACCTTTTAGTCCAATAGTTGGCACCCCATATAAGGTTCCCAAATGATCTCCACATCAACTATTAACCCAACTAATAAATAAAATATAATAGAAGATATAATGCATGTGCATACATTTTATGTCAAGTTTATTTTTTATCCATTTTTGAGGAGGTGCCTAGGAGTGCCAAAATTTGACAACCTCTCTTGGCACCCTCCTAGCATCCTTGGAGCTCCAATAGGGTGGCAACCCCAAGAGTGCAATGACAAATAGACTTGGCACCCCTATTGGAGATGCTCTTATATCTAGAAATTGAAATCTTATTATTAATTTAGCAAATATAGACTTGTAAAGTCTTACAAAAAACTTAATCTATTTTCAGTTTTTAAGTGGAAGTACTACTTTCTTAATCTGAACCAAAACGTGATATAGATTTACAACAGGGACTACTAACTAATAGGGAATCATTAACCTCACTAACTAATATGGAATCATTAACCTTGAGCGTGGTAGGATAGCCAAGTTTCTGTTGATTGATCCCATTTTCTGGGTTTGATTCTCCCTCATCCAAGCGAGATTTATATAAGAATGGATAGTACTTATTTATAAGCTTATAAGTTTTATTAAAAAAAAAGACCTAACCTTGACATAGTCAAACTCTTAATCAAGATAAAATTTGTAAATAAAGCTAGTTTCTGTTGATTGATCCCATGTTCTGGGTTCGATTTTCCCTCATCCAAGCGAGATTTATCTAAGAATGGATAGTACTTATTTATAAGCTTATAAGCTTTATTAAAAAAAGGACCTAACCTTGACATAGTCAAACTTTTAATCGACATAAAATTTGTAAATAAACCTAACAATTATGTTATAATATGAAAAATTAGATACTAAGGTTTTGGCCTCGTAGATAGCAATAGTTAATGATGTTGGTACTACATTCTTTGTCTATTAGGTTACCGCACTTTATAACATCAGTGATTCTATATTGTGTACAAATTTAGTAAATGAAACTTTATTGTGAAATGGATGGGGTGTTATAGGTTATGCAAAAGAGTTGGATCATTCTATAATTACACTTAGTCTATTTTCAGTTTTTAAGTGGAAGTACTACTTTCTTCTATTACTGTTTTTGAACTCCTTGCTAACCGACATCTCTTAATGTAGAAGGTGTGCATGCTTGACTGCTTGCTAATGTTGTGTTCAAGCCATTATGTTTGCTGATATTAGTGTCTGGTGCATGTATGCTTCCTAGCAGTACTAGACGAAAGTGGTATTGTTACTGAGTTTGATTTCTTCTTTATATAGATAGATAGATAGATTAGGATCTCTGCATTGAGTAAAGGGGGGGTTTGCTACAGTGATTCGGGCGGTTATTGATATTAGTTCAGTTCATCTGTTTTTACTTTCATTTGAAGTCCATCCTGTTTGCCGGTTCCGTCTGGCCACATGAATAATGAAAGAAGCAAATTACATATGTAGTGGCTTCCTCTTTGTGTATATAAAGGATCTCTTTGTGTGTGTGTTTGCTACTTCACTCCATCCGTCTTCATTTTCCATGTTCATTTACTTCACTGATCACTCCGTGTCTGTTAAGGGCATTGATTTGTAATTCTGGGTTGACTATGTTTTGACAGCAATTATTGCTTTAATGTAAGATTCGAATTTCACTTTAGAAGCATGAAGCTTAACTTTGCCGTAGAATTTCTTTTACCTTCATTGAATAAATGCTGTTTTTCTTTAATTCACTGTCCATTCACTTACAGGCAAGGATACTTTTAGAGCCTGGTTTTGTAGCAAATAATGACAATCCACTTCCCGATGCATTTGAACCGCCTGTTATTTCTTCAGCAGAACAAACTTCTAAAAATGATGACAGAAGTCTGAATGAAGAAGCTCCAAGTAAAGAAAAATATATTGATCAGTTGGATGAGATCAGGGGTAAAGCCTTTTTGGATGAATTTGACAAAGAAAGTAATTTGCAAGATGGAAATGCATCTTGTCTTGCTACCTACACTGCAAGTGATACAGAAGGGGAATTTCCAAAGAGTTCGTATTCTTACCAGGGAGACGAGGAAGGAGATATTCCTCTCACATCCTGTGTTGGAACTCGTTGGTTCAGGGCACCTGAACTTCTTTACGGGTCCACGAGTTATGGACCTGAGATTGATTTGTGGTCTCTTGGTTGTATTTTCGCAGAGCTCTTTAGTCTAAAACCACTTTTTCCTGGAACTTCAGATATTGATCAACTGAGTAGAATTTTTAGTGTTTTGGGCAACTTATCGGAGGAAGTTTGGCCCGAATGTTCGAAGCTACCTGATTACCAGACAATTTCGTTCTGTAAAATAGATAATCCTATTGGTTTGGAAGAGTGCCTGCCAAATAGGTCTGCTGATGAACTCCTTATAGTTAAGAAACTACTATCCTTTGACCCAGCGAATAGAGCTACAGCAATGGAACTGCTCCATGATAAGTATTTGAATGAAGACCCTCTACCACTTTCCACATCTGAACTTAGAGTCCCTTCTACAAATAGTTCTCAGGATGACGAGTCTCGTGGTGATTGGTGTGATTACGGGGACATGGAATCTGATTCTGATTTTGATGAATTTGGCACTATGGATGTTACCAACACAAATACTGGTTTTTCAATCAAGTTTTCTTGAGACCAGAAAATGTATTGGCATTTGAATTTGTTAAGAGGCAATGCCCTTCACTCTTAGGATCTTTACTTACCTTCGCACTTTGTATAGATGTGATATTCTTGAATTCTACATTAGGCTTTATACTTTTTAAGAACCTCCAAGTTTGTACAAGCTAGGGGTTTTTGTTATGATTTTGTTTGATTTGGGGTGTATACAACAATTACTTGAATCTGATACTAAACTGAAGAGGATGCAAAATAATAGTCTTGCATTTTTTAAATGTCTTTATCAATCTACTTTGTTTTTGAAATGTCTGTATTGATTCCAGAGGTACATGATATTTGGGCATTCTGCATTATGTTCTCTCCGATTTGGCACCACTGTCAACTACAGGAAAATTCCAATTTTAAGGTAGTTCTGCGAAAATTTCCATCAGTAAACCGATTAAACTTTCCTGCACTTCTTGGTCATAACTCATTGCACATGTCATCCCCTTTAAACGCTTATGCTTCAAGCAGTCATTGCAGTACGATAGTTATTTATAATGTAAATAAATTGTTTACGGCATTAAAATCTAATTCATGCAAAATGAAATAAGGTTTACAAATCATAAAGATATAAGCCACATAATACATTGCGAATATTAGAACGAAGTGGTATATATTGACAGGTTTTTATAAACCAGGAGTCAAGTAGCGTTATTATACTGGATCCAGGCATGCATTACAATGTTTAACAAATTAGTTACTTCAAAGAAAACTAGATTCAAAACTGGTACTTTAAATGAGTCTGCACACAGGAGTAGATGGAGTTTAGATTTCAGAAGTCCTAAACCGTGCAATGAAGTTTAGCGTGCACACATTACAATACATCCTATTTTTATGGTAAGAGAGGCATGGGAATACCATATTGATTAAAACTCGGGCCTAGTCAACTCAAAACCTACCATGGGTATGTAAATGTTAAAAGCATTGCAAGAAACCCCTCAGTCTCCACCTCGGGGTGACCAAAACCTTTTCTCTAGAGAAGGTGCATGTCTGCCAAAAACAGAACAATAGATGCAAATCTCATGCCGACCATTTACAATATTTGATCCTGGGGAAGAAGAGCTATCTCAATTTCTTGAAGCGATTTTCCTTTGGTTTCCATCACATTTCTCTTTACAAAAACTACCCCCACCAAGCAGAAGATGCCAAACATAGTGTACAGGAGCTGCGCCCCCATCTTCTCAAGAAGTCGCAAGAACATCAAGCCAACCAAGAAGTTGAAAACCTAAATAAGAATCAAACCGAATACTAGGTGAGAGAGCAAGGTAACACCACAAATTTTGTACTTGGACAAAAAACATAGGTCAAACAAGATTTATATAACATGAACAAAGTTTCTATATAGTACAAAGAATTGGTAATGATGTATTACCCAATGCACCGACATGCAAAATGCCACAGCTTTAGCCCTGATTCTATTTGGGAAAATTTCTGGCAAGAGAAGACCAGGAACAGGGCCTACACCCACAGCAAATGAGAAGACAAACCTGCACAGTAAAGTCTAACTTCTAACTTCAATTTATACTAACCAGGTCAGCAAAACTAGCATACAAGCTTGTGCTATATTGTAAATTCACAAAAGTATATACAGGCGCACGGGAGGAAGGGCTTGACTGCCTTTCTGCCAATACATGTCAGATAGCATAACAAAAAATATATACTATGACGATATTCCTCAGTCTCCCAAGGCCTCAAAGGCTCCAAGATAATGATCATTAAAAGGAGCAAGTGGAAGACTATCCTATATATTTACAGATAAGCATGTATAAAAATAAATAAAAAAAACTTTAACACTCACATCAGCATGCCAATGACAGATAGGTACTGCCCTCCTGAACTTGATGCAAACAATCCTCCTGCAGCAACTTGAAGACCTGTTGATAGCACCTGAGCAGATCAAAAAGTAAAATTTTATCACATGCTCACGAGGCAAAAACTAGAAACAATTATCCAGTAAATAGAAATGCAGAATGATGCAACAAGACATATTTTGCCAGCTTGCTAATAGATGGAGGATGTCCTCCTTGGACGCCACGAAAAATAATTGGATTCTGTGTTCTACCAGTATAAAGTAAGAAACCGGTTTATATAGAGTTGTAAATTTAAAATATCCAAAATGTTAACACTTTCCCAAAATTCGTTAATATTATTACGTACATGCTTAATGTCATTTATGCACTATAATTTTGTATCCTGTTCCTTGATAGGCAATAAAGAAATCATAGTTGCATAGTCATTTTTCATATGAAACATAACTAGAAGCTTGTAGAGCACAAACAGACTTTCTAAGGCGTATATGAGATTATTTACCATGCCAGAAAAGCTCCACAACATGAGAATCTTCCTTCCTAATTTATCCATTAAAATCAAAGCAATGAGAGATCCTGTAGACAAAGATATTGTGCAGTCAGTTGCAAGCATTACAAGCCAGATGAAAGCTGGTATACACTAATATACCCAATAGTAATAAAAGCATTATTATAAGATAGGTCATAAAGCAATTAGGAAAAAGAAGCATGTACCTACTAGATTTGAAACTCCTATCAAGGCATTTGCAAGGTTCGAAGGTACTCCCGCACTTCTAAACACAGTTGAAGAGAAATAAAATACAGCGTTTATTCCAGATAGTTGTTGTAAAGCAAATAGGGTTGACCCTATAAAAACAACTGCAATAGGAAAAAGTGAAAAACAAAGCACGTCAGATAGAGTACACTAAAAAAATTTAGTAGAAGAAGTTGCCGCTGCAGCAATAACAGCATAGCACTACATCCATAAAGAACTTCAAGAGAAAATATACATGTGTACCTCTGAAATGAGGTCCATGAATCAATTCTGAAAAGCTAACAGTATCTGTCTCATCCCCTCTATCTGACTTAGAAAATTCTGCCATTGCAGATTTCCCATGCATTCCTCCTAAGAGTCTCTCAAACTGAGACTCAGCTTCAGCAATTCTTCCTTGCTATAATCATATCAGATATAAAGCAATTTTATTATTTGCCTAAGGCAGAAGGGTTAAAGATATAATTGATTTCTTTCTCTATTTAGATGTACTTGTAAATAATTCAAAGTCCTCGGGACACGGCAAACACATACATTTTCCAAGTTTAGTAACACATACTTGTCACAAATCACATGTAACATGCTATAACAAGAAGCAGCACATAATTAAGAAGGGGCATCACCCCTGATCTGCATGTTACAAACTTCTTTAATATTATGGAAATACAATAGACGTATACATATACTTGTAGTCCCTCCTTGTTCATTATTTTTAAACATTGTAGTTCTCCTCCATATTAAAAAAATGAAAAATAGAAATGTTAGCACTGTCATACCTCTATCAGATGGCTTATAAAGACTCAAATGAGAAACATATTGGCCATGTTTGTTTCATAAAATAAAGTTCCCGCACTATTTACAATATGCACTCACTTCATCAACTTAAAAGTCACATGAACAAATAATAACTCTCCATGGAAATGAACTAAATTGAAATTTAGTCCACGGGATAACTTAAGTATTCATTATATTGTGATATTCAAACAAATCAACCAATAATGCTCATATAATCCCATGAGAAAAACATAGCTATAGAATTTTAGACAGGTCAGACAAAGTGAAAAAATGGAAGAACCCATTCACATTCTGAATGACAAGAAAGAAAGATACGAGGCCAATGGTATATGCATTGACCCTTTTAACAAGAGACAAAAGTCAATGAAACAGTGATCTCCATAAGGTAACATATTCAAAAGAGCAGAACCAATGCTTGAGTTAACACGAACAACACTAATTTAAGATGACGCAACCAACCTTGTATAGCCAATGCGGACTTTCTGCAGAGAATTCCATGCCGACAACAAGCATTACTGCTGGAACTGTAGACACCCAAAAACATATACGCCACCTGTGCACATAAGTTGAACATATTAATTAACGTAGTACTGTGTGTGTACTAGACAGGAAAGTTTAGGAAAAATATAATAACTGGTAGGTGAAATGGAGGGGGCATGACAATGACTTTGCTTACTAGCATGCGACTTGAGGAAACAAAATAGATAGAATGAACTATAATATTAGTGCTTGTTCATTTCAAGTTACAAAATAATAATTAAATAATTTGACTTGTCAAACATTCTGCACCTAGAATACACATTTTCTCCACTTCCTCTATATATATAAAGCTCATAAATACTACAGTTGGAAGGCAATTTTTCAATAAATACCCAACCAAAGTCTTCCCTATGAGTGTGAAAAGAGGGAACATCCATCCATCAATATGCTTACCAGCCAGGTATATCCTTTACAGGAATTCCGATCAACAAAGCCCCCATAAGTCCGAAACAAGTCGCAATTTGAATAAAGCTTCCATATGTACCTCTGATAAAGGAAGGAGAAACCTGTTTGCACAAACAGGAAAGAATCAGATAAAAGTGGACAGAAATACATAAGATGTGTAATTGAGATAATTTACAAAACATAATAGTTGGGGACCTCTGTGATATAGAGAGCTGCTACAGCAGGACCTAGACCCAATCCAATCCCAACTGTAAGCCTTCCAAGAAGCATACCCATAACTGTGTTGGCTGATGCACTGAAAAAGCATGCTTTAGTATCCACACAAGTGCAAGCACAGATAAGAAAAGATTTGAACTAGGAGATGCATTAATATATTCTTCGTCTTTATAAATTATGCTGGTGACGTGGAGAAATGATATACGTGACCAGGGACAACCTTGAGCTTAGAAAGAAGAGATTAAAAGTTACAATTTATAAGTTTGGGGAGTAAAGGAGGTCATTGTATTAGAATTCCTGGTTCTGTATGTACATTTTACATTTTCTTGCTTCTACGTGTACATTTCACCTTCTTTTCAACGATAAAAGAGCAGTTGGGATGTCAAAATAAGAATGTAAATCGCATGCATTTTCTGTGTGGACTAAAAGTGTGAACTATTTGCTCAGAATACAAGTTGACAGTGAACGACGATCTAAGACTAGGACTCAGCTATGCATATTGCCCAAATTTAATACAAGTGAAAAGAAATAAGCTGACTGGTGTATCATGAATTGACATTAAATTCGTATTACCTGATAGAAGCACCAATTATCATAGGCAAAGCAGATAACTGAAAAGCCCTACGACGTCCGACCCCATCAGCAATCCAACCACTGAGTAGACACCCAACCAATGCCCCACCAAGACACATACTGACCACCAGACCTTCATTTGACATGCAAACAGCTAAGAAACTTGATTGTAGTAGGCATAAAAGGTTATTTACACAATTAAATAGAATATTGAAACTTAGAACTCGCATAACCATATTTATATTGGAACTTGAAAAAAAATGTTCTGACAGCATACCTTCCACCAGATTGTCCCCATTGAAACCAAGATCAGTAGAAATGCTTTCAAGCGGTTCATTTACTACTCTGTGTAAATGAAGTGTCACAAATCACAAATTCTAGCCTCTTACAGCATAACCAATAACAATTCAGTGACTATCAGATATTATTTCTAACGTAACATTTCAAATATCTCATACATACATATACATGTATGAGGATTCAGAACTAACCCAAGATGGTAGCCACATAAGAATGAAGCTAATGTTGCCACAAGTACATGGGGAAAGGAGCGCTTCAAGGTGGGATTCCTACTCTCTTGTTCCATACCATTCTGTAACAGAGCTAAAGGGGTACAAGAAGTTAGTATATGTATTGTGCCATTGATCATTAATTCATTATTATCCAAACCCAGCCAAAACCAGTTAATTAATTATTTTTTGTACCAATAGCAAATACTAGTGACCATCTATAAAAGAAAAGTCTTTTGCAAAACATTGAACACACTCACACATGGTGATTTACCAAGTCTTCAGCTGCATAGTAACCCATTAAAAGTTTGGTGTACAGAACATCAAGCTGATTATTTTGCTTGAGCAACGATGGTTTTACCTGAATTTTCCTCTATGTCCGGTGTAGTGGAATTATCCCTCAACAACATCCGCTTGTGTGTGGAAGCAGAACCGCGTAGGTGAGCCCACATACTGCAAATCTGTCACTCTTCCCTCCAAATCGGGTATCTTGGAGAGGCTTAAATAACATTGCAGCATGTTACATCATAATCATTAAAAATAGCAGTGCTTATAACTTACCAATTTGTGACTATTTACCAACTCCTTCCTCACTCCAATAAAAGATCATGGCCATTAGGGTGAAAGACTTTATTGCAGCTTTAATAATATCATAATACAAAAGAATGGACTTTTTTTGTCTTTTTTTTAACTGGGGTGTAAAAATGATTGTTAATTATGCATGTTCGGCTCATCTCAACAAACAAGTACAATTAAATCTTCAAGTTCAGTCTCCTTAGATAGCACCCAATCCTATACTTGAATCAAATCTGGATTACTGACTATTAACTAATTCAAACTAAATTGCAAAGTGAGCCAACCTTCATAAACTACTCAAACCCAACAAAACCCCGTCCCTTCGAATCAAAGAAAACAAACACAACTAGCCTCTGTATTCTAGCAGATGAAAACAACCAAATGCCAACTCCATTAGTTTTTTATCATATTTTTTGAGCTCTCTCGACATCTCCTAACTACTAAACACAGACATACATGTAATTATAATTAATTAATCACTGAATGTATATCATTCACCATCTAAACATACGTAGCTCTACATTAGATCTTATAATTCAAAAGTTCCATCCTCTGTGTATGTCAGTGTACATACAAACACACACAAGAAATACATGAAAATCTAAATTAAACAATGCAAAACAACAGTAACAAGCATTTAAAAAATAAATGTAACAAGACTTGAAAAATTATTAAGAAAAATAGTACCTGGAGCATTCAAGAACCGAAGAAGATCCAAAACTATAAAAGAAAACAAATATAAATCAAACTATATATTGCATAGCTTGTGTAATATACATACAAATAACAAACGCGTGTGTGTAAGTATATGAAATCTGAAATATGGGAACAACATAGATCATGTTGAGCGCGACAGTCGGTTAGAAACATTAATTAATAAATCTTTATTATCGTACTAGTTATAATATCTAAACTTGCTTTTTAGCTACTCAAAATAATAAATTTAATACAGTATAACTTAATACGGAGTAATATAAAGTAAATTTATTTTGTCAGGTTCAATGAATTTTGAATATAATAATTCAGGAGATTTCTAGCATAAGGACAGGTGTCGTAGATATTAGTGATATAGTAATGGATGCACATGGAATCTGTCCCACCGCATTTTTTACCTTTATTTTGATATTTTACTGTATATCAAATGTTTTTCTTTACACGTGTAACGTGTTTGAGGATTAGTTTAACCGATTGAATTGATTAATTTATTTGATTTATGATTTAAATTACTTTGTACAATTTAAATGATTTATATTATTTACTTATTGATAAATAAATATTTTCATTAAATGAATATATAATTCTGTTCCAGACATATTCATTTATTAAATAATATTTTAATTATTGAATGTTAGTGATTGTGGTGTTAACAGTGTAATCAATTAGAGTTACTTAGTTTTAATTTAGTAATAAGCTAAGAAAAATATACTGTCATATGTATATTGACAGTATCTTTTACGGTCACTTGAAACAGTATGTTTAATCATAGCACAAATAGTTGACATTAAGTTTAATAGTTACGTACAAAAGTAATAACTTGATCCATGGAGTAGAAGTTCACAAAGTGTTCATGCACAACATGGTTCAAATCTATGACAGTAACATTCAACACTCAAGCCTATGACAGCATATTCAAGTAACAACACAATGGAACAGGCGACAACAACTATCTCCTTGACAGTAAACTTTGCGGACACTGAAGAACTGAAGACAACACGTTTTACTGACAACAATTTTGGTGGAGATAGTTGACAATAGCATTAGAGACAGTATGTTTAGATGAACTCCAAGGTTTGACTGTACAGTATGCGGAGCCATGGATACTGCCACATGTGTGAAGCTAAAAGTTGATATTACACTTTTAATGAAACTGTCAATCTGTTTCAGGTAGCAGACTAGATAGTGAAAACACAAGAAATGATTTGGACATGTCTATGTAGTCTGTTAAGTCTACTATTGCAATTCGGGAGAAGAAAAACAAAAGATAAAGCGTGCTCAAGGAGTCAAAGATTTATGCATATCTCAGAGCCGCTTTATCTACAAATGGAGTGAAGACAATGTTGAATAAGAAAAACATAGATTCTATTTCAAGCTTTTATTTTGGGATCAAGGAAAAATGCACATATAAGTGAGATATGTGTTTCAGTATAAATACACATATTTTACAAGCACTTTTCCTTATGCAATTGAGCTAGCTTTTATCTCAGGTTTAGAAACATTAACAAATTCATTGTTATTGTTTCTTTGTAACTGGAATTCATTTTCAGTCATTTATAGCAAATCAAAAATAATAAAATTATTTTTAAAAGTTTAAAAATACTGTCTTCTTTATCTGATTTGATTGTTTACATCTTAAATTTGTTAATTATAAATTTTGTTTGTTGTCAGTATGAAATAATTATAATTAATCAAGTTGCATTCAACCCCTTTCTGCAATACTTATCTTATTTAACATTGAATTTATTAAATAGTGTTTGATTATCTTCGATAGGAATGTCTACAAACAACGTTTTTTTTTTTTTTAAGGTTTCTATCTCTACAATTTCTAATTTCCTATATTTATTTACCAACCCCCTTAGCCCTTTGCTTGGTGCCCAAGCCCTTCTATTTAAACGGATCTATTTGGGCTTCCCGATCGTGGGCTTTTACGAACTGGCATTATCTTTTATCCACCTAGTAGAGATGTGGGTTTGGATTGGCCCAACAATGTGTTTGAATTAATACGTAGTACGTATTTTTTAACTTCATTTTATTTTTCTCCAGCGAGCTTGTACACCAATCTATATATGTATACGCATTTTTTAAAGCGTGTATATAAATATTAAATACAGTGTTGCCGTAAACAAAAAATCTGAAATAAAAAGTTCCATAAAAAAATTCCATATCTTTTAATTAAATAAATATGAATAACTTGACAATTTAAAATCGAATCAATTAATTTAATATATTTTTTACGTTAATAGGAGTGAATCTATGTTTCCGGTCTACTATTATAATAATTGTTTTAGGCATTTCGAGTAATATCAATTCTTATTCAATAATTTTAAATCATATATATTATATTATTTATTGTAATTGTGTAGCTTTTTCAACTAAATATTTATTTCTTATTTCCTAAAATTGAAAGTCGAGTCTAAGCTTTATTTTTAGAAAAGCATGCCAAAGAAAACAAATTTTTTTTGTCTTATAATCCAACTTATATATAAATTTTAAATTCAAAAAAAATAATATCAACAAAATTTAAAACACTCTATTATTAATTTATTCGAAGCTATCAATAATTTATTATTCAAAATTCAAAACAAACATTGATTTTCCTTACAAGTGGTCTAGATCTCCACCATCTTTCCTTACAAGAGTTTCTAACTAATCCAACGGTGTCACATCCCCCAAAATCCCTAACACCGAATCACAACCGTTAGATCAATAACAGACACACTATAATATAATGGACACGAGCACACTGAATACAGCGTGAAATATTTGTGAAATTGAAATTTCAAAAGCTAGAGGGAGGAACATACATGATACATACACACACATCAACAACGCAAACTCTATTTGTTCCTCTTTCTCCTCCTCCTGCTCTCTCAACTCCTTTTGTATCTATACATACATAATTTTGTGTCTCTAACTTATTCATTTTTATACGCATAATTGAACGGGCGTGTATATAATTTGATCGATTCCGTTCAATCTCCGGCCAACATTGATTGGATCTCAGCTATTTATTGGGCGATTAATCGATTCGAGATGTTCAATTGGTTACCGATTTGTGCAAATTTTGAGATGTTTAAGTGAATTTGTAGTGTTTGTGATCAGGAAATATCGATCTTGTTGAAATTGAGGTGTTTTTTGATTGGAGAGTTGGATTGAATTGTGAATTGATGGAGCAAAGTGAAGGCGGTGCGAAGAAAGCTCAATCGGAGCCTACGTCGAAGCGACAGCTGGACTTTGGTGGTTCATCAGAGCCTGTGGTGGTTTCGGAACATTCGAAAACATTAACCGTAGGTTCTCAGCTGAAGCCACTGATTCAGCCGGGACCGGTGATGCAGCAGAAGGCGGTGTTGGTGCAAACGCCGTTGCAGGCGTCTCATCCGCCTGTCCGGCCTTTGTGAGTTTCGAATTTTGTTTATATTTGAGGAATGTTTGAGGATTGTTGGTTTGATTAATTTGGATTGTTTATGCTATGCATTTTCTCGTGTTTTGTGCATTGGTGTGAATATGATCTAGTTAGCAATCTGTTTTTGGTGGTGATGCTGCAGAAGTAAAGGAATTACAACTAATGGTGTGAGAGGGTTTTAGTTTTAGTTATGTAATGATTTAATTACTTTGTGATTTAATGACTGTATTTGTGTTTTTTGCTGTAATTAATACCTTACTCTATTTCGATATGTTTGACTTATTTAATTCCTGAAATTTGTCAATACTTTTGTACTGGTATCCTTATATCCAAGTTAATAAATAATCTTGCTTTGTTGTCGTTTTTCAGAGTTTTGGTTTAAATGCGCATTTGGCGCTTCTATAACACCAGCTTCTGGTGGGAAAAATTTCTGCTTGCCCTAATTATTCAAATAATGAATTAAAAGCACCCCTGAAGTTGTTAGCGGTTGTGCTAGCATCTTCGATCACACAACTAGATTCAGCAATAGTGCATAATGTAGTCTTTTCAAATCATACACATAGGGTGCACATCTATGTGCGTGTGTGAATCTTTTGTGATGCGTTTTTCTTGTGTAGTTACATTGTCATATGAACATATATGATATATTTTATGTTGGTGTACTTCTGTGGAGAAGGCAAGGCTTTATATTTGATTATTAATTCTAAAATACTACCCGTGCTTTGTTCAGGAAACCAGAATCACCAAGAGCACGCCCAAGGCAAACTTCTGATGCGAAAGACGGTACCCCCAAAAAGCAAAAACAGTGCAACTGCAAACATTCGCGTTGCTTAAAATTGTAAGTTATCATCTATGAACCTGTTCTTTTGCTTAAAATTGTAAGTTATCATCTATGAACCTGTTCTTTTGCTATGTAGGAACTGTGTATTAAAGAGCTTACAAATGTGTGATTACTAAACACGGTTGTTAAGGAAGCCACATCTTGTTTGAAACTGAGTAGTATATAGGAGAGAAAATATAATTTATTTATTCTTCTTTACAAAAAAAAAGAATTGAGGAAATCTATTAATTAAACAATACCATTGTGCTATTTGTGTAGTAAGTATTTCTTTGTAGGAATATGAAAGAGGTAAATCTGAGTATATATATTAATATGTTTCTAGCAAGCAGTAATACAAGGACAGTAATAAAACATTGACACTCTATGTAATGATTTATTTTGGAACGGATCTTTTTTTTTGTGTGAAATTTTGATTGATAAGGAGTGCAATCAAAGGTTTTGGGCTCGAGGTCAATTACTTTGTCATTAGTGCTAAAATAGTTAGTTATACCCCTTCTACAATCTACACCGACAAAAATGGTTTTCAATTATAGCAAATGTGCTATTCTTGATTTAAGTGTTATTGTGATATTTCTTTGTAACTGAAACCTGTCAAAAGAAATTTTGTGTAGTTCGTTACTTGTTTACTTTAGAGATGACTGTTCTTTGTGAGTGAAACCTGTCAAAAGAAATCATACATTAGGTTTTTGATCTAAATGAATATACACCACCTTTAAGTAGAAGCAGTATGATGTTTCAGGTGACCATTTACTATCTAGACATTCCAAGTCCTAAGAATGACTTTGTATATGATATCATATCTTGTTGGTTTGGTAATTTACTTCACAGAAGCTGACCTTGCACAATCTATAATCAAATAAATATAAATTAGAATTACATTATTATAAATCATTTTATGGAATATGCAATTATGACTGATGAGATACACTACGGCTAAAGACTGTATCTGGCTAAAACGAGACCAAAAAACTTTCAGTGAGTGACTTGATTAATATATTAAACTTACAGATTCATTTGCAATCTCCATTCGCTCTCTTTCAGGTACATAGTTGTTAAATTTATTAATTGAGTTGATTTGAAGCTCATTTTGTTAATGTGATCATCAGATATTGTGAATGCTTTGCATCCGGAATATATTGCGATGGTTGCAACTGTGTAAATTGTCATAATAACGTTGAAAATGAGGATGCCAGACGAGAAGCTATTGAAGCTACTTTGGAACGCAATCCAAATGCATTTCGGCCAAAAATAGCTAGCAGTCCACATGGAACTCGAGATAATAGGGTATGTGGGTTGAGAAGATCATTAAATATAATTTTCTTTTTAGCAAACGATGTGAAATTTCTTTTGCCTCTTTATAGGATAACTTAACTATCAAACTTTAAAGTTGCTAATTATTTAAGGCTCCAAGCCTCCAACCAGTTCCATGTCCAATACCATTAGCTACAACAATAAATTTTCTACATGTTGCAGGATGTGCTACACCTTTACTTACGTCATACTTTTTTTTCTTTGACAAGGAGGATGTGCTTTCAGTTTATTCTGCAACTTCTTTGCTACATGTTGTTCCATCCCATTTTGTTGTTTGCTAATGCATTATGATGGGTCTACATGTGATCAAGTTTTACATTACCTACTAACACTATCAGTTTAGTTTTGCTTCGTCTTTTTAAAAATCAGGATTTTTGAACATTGTTTCCAAACTTGTTCAAAGGATCTGCTAGTGTACAATTTCTTAACAGCCTTTTGTTTTGAGTAATAACACGAAGGATTATCTCGAGCTCAAGTATTGTTACATGTCTGGCCTTGCTTACGTATTAAGGAAATCAATGTTTACCTTTTTTATTTTTATTTTTATCATTGCACTTATTTGGTGACTGAAGTTCCTGATCATGGAAACCTGGTTAATCTAAAAAGTTAACTCAATAGTACTGTACTCTGAAGACTTATTGACACTTTCTTAATGTTATGGAATTGTACATTCAGTTTACTGCATTGAAACTTAAAACATAGGAAACCTGTTCTTAGAACTGCAGTTCTCTAAACCGCTATCAGGTCAAGTAATTTATATAAATTTAAATGTCACCTGTGGATTCTTTTTAAAAAACTTGTCTCATGTTTATATTATATGTAGGAGGAAGCTGGTGAAGTTTTAATATTGGGAAAGCATAATAAAGGATGTCATTGCAAAAAATCAGGATGCCTGAAAAAGTACTGCGAGTGCTTTCAAGCCAATATACTTTGCTCTGAAAACTGTAGATGCATGGATTGCAAGAACTTCGAAGGAAGTGAAGAGAGACAGGCTCTTTTTCACGGAGATCATGCCAACATCACATACCTTCAGCAGGCAGCAAATGCGGCCATTACAGGAGCTATTGGATCTTCTGGTTACGGAGTTCCTCCATTGTTGAAGAAGAGGAAAGGGCAGGAGCTTTTCTTTGGTTCAACAGTGAAAGATCTATCCATTCACAGGCACTCGCAGTTCCAGCAGGTAATTTTTTGAATCTTGTTAAGAACTACAAATCATAAGAATTAGACTCTTTTTTTTGGTTATATATCTAACTAAAACAGTTGTTGTAATGTGGTACTCTTGGGCGGTCTTCGTTAATGTTCAAATAACTGTGTAAATATAAGAATTGCCATGTAACTAGGAGAATCTCATATATCAGTCAAAAAAGAGTATGAATCTTATTAACAAATACTTGACAGAAAGGTATAACTCTTAATTGAATAAGAGGTCTGAGAGCCCATACTAAATTCTATGTTTTGACATCACAAGTCATGATATTTGATGATATATATATATACATTTTTTTTATATTTCTCAGACAAACAGTATTAGAGGACCCGCACCCTCGTCTTTATCTTCGAATCCTGCTTCACGCTTCGGCAATTCTGCAGCCTCGGGACCTTCAAAATCATATAGGTTTGAATACTCGTCCTTGTCAAAGTTTATTTAGATTATCTTACAGAGGATTGAAATTTTTTATTAGAATTGTTGACAAATTAGCTGTTCGGTGTTTTAGGTCTCTTCTAGAAGGGATTATCCAACCAGAGGATTTAAAGCAACTTTGCTCTGTTCTAGTGGTATATACAGGAGAGACTGGCAAGATAATTGAAGGTATATATATGTACTTGACTACTTGCACCAATGTCCTCTGACTTCACAAGTATACTGAATAATGTTTTCTTGGTTGAATAATTCCATTTCCAAAACTACAAATAATAAATATTAAATATTAAATATATGGTAAACTACACGTGTAGTAATTATCCCTTAATATTAAATATATGGTAAAATACACATCTAGTAATTATCCCTCCACTATTATGGCCTTGTGGAAAAAACATTGTTGTACCAAATACAAGTGTAGTCAGGGTCTTCTGTGAATTTGTACTTAAATAGATAGAAATGCTGCAGAAAAGCAGGCAGATGATCATAAAGAAAGTTCTCTCACTTTAGCGAATCAAGACCAGTGTCGAAGCCAGAAGGAAACTGATGCTGAAAGATCTGTGATTGATGATTATTCCAGTGCTAACCAGCCTGAAAAAGTCATGCCCGATGAGTCCAGTTCTGATGGAAGGCCAATGTCCCCTGGAACACTAGCATTGATGTGTGATGAACAAGATACAATGTTTACCACTTCCCGAAGTGGGGCAATGGACCATGGTGTTAATTCATCCTCTCAGTTCCAACAAGGCCAATGCATGACAGAAACATATGCTGAACAAGAAAGAATTATTTTAACCAAGTTTCGAGATTGTCTGAACAAGCTCATCACCTTAGGTCAGATAAAAGGTAATTTCTTTGTCCAATACTCCAATTTAATAAACAAAACAAACTAAAATAAGATGTCAGCGTATAGTACTAGTCCACCTATACATGAACCACAAATTATTCAGAAATATTTGATAAAAATAATGAAGGTGGATCCGTCTGCAACTTCTTCTGGATACTTGTTTGGCTTCATTTACTCTTGTAAAATAATGAACCGAAATGGTTTTATGCAGCCCCTAGTTATGCCATTATTGTAGACTCAGAGGTGATTAATAAGAATGTCCTCTTCGTAAACTTTTGTTGCTTATAACTGCGAAATTTATTTTGGAACATATGGATTGTTAATTGGTTATAAACTATAGTAGATTCAATTTTCACACATTAATATTGCAGTCCCATGCCATGTCATAGCTACAAGTCATATAGATTTATTTTAGTGGCTAAGGTGGTTAAACTTTTGATGCTTGCTTAATATCGGGTTGTAACGGTTGCAAGTAATAGAAGGGTTTCTCTGTATGTTTTGGACTGTTTCCTTGAGAATGGCCACTAGTGATGTCTGCACAGTGTTGCAGATTTTAAAACACTTTCAAGTAGCTAATACGAGCTCACTTCTGTTCCTTTCATAAACAAAAAGTATTTAGCTACTTGTAGTAATTTTCTGGGACTCACATCTATGGACAGAGAGATTAATTAAACATGTTGCCCGTGGAACCATATTCTTGAACTCTGATTATCTGTGTAATAATGGGTCTATCGTGCATGCCGCAGAAAGAAAATGTTCCGCCATGGCGCAAACTGAATCAGAAGATCAAATTGCTGCTCTCAGCAATAGCAATGCAAATGGTAGAATGGAAACCAGAAATCACCAGGAGCTGTTTAACAATGGTGCTCCACATTCTCCGCTTCCACCTGCATTGACGATGACTCAAATGGTTAACTCGGCAGTAGTACCCGTATCTGCTGCTTCTAATAATCATATGCAGTCGAGGATCCGGTTTGCTGCTGAAAATGGGAATTCGAAACCTAAGAATGATAAACAACTGTAAAATAGGATAGGACATGATAACGTCCCAAATTGCTCCTGCATCTTTGTAATTCCTGGCTTTTTATTTATTTTTCTCCCTGTTAACGCAGCCAGCTAAATTATAGTAGAGCTTCATTTTAGAATTGACCGGGGATCCAACCTTTGCCTTCAACTTTGGCAAATTTAAATCGTGTATCTGTTACATTGACAGACTAGAACCGGAAAGCTTCAGAATTTGATAGCCAACACTTCTGCCATACCTAAAATTTCAGTATACTATTAACTTTTGACATTTTAATTCTTGTCTAGTTTACACTTCACAGCGTGAAAAACAGTATTACATACCTAAACACCATGATTTCCACTATGTTACTTATTTAGATAGCTATTAGCCAAAAAATCCAACAAACTTCCTATTTTTTTGCAATTTAACCTATGAACTTATTTTTTCTTATATAAACCCAACAAACTTTGTAAAATTGTCAAAATAACATAATCATGATTAGATATTGTTTATCAATCTATTTTTGTGTACCCATATAAAAAATGTTATGTTGGATTAGATACATAATAAATTATTCATTAATTATTTATTAAACATAATATATATTCTTTTATAATTCATATTATTTTCTTTATTACTAAAATAGTAATAATTTTATTAATTATAAATTATATTCAAAAAATAAAATCTCATTTACAATTTTTTAAATTATTATTATTATTTATTATATAGATTAGATTAGTTTTTATATTTTGGTGGTGCACATTTGCTTAACAAAAAAAGGTTAAACACTTTATTATATATTAGGTTACTCTTTCCAATTAATAAATTAGAGCATAAGTACGTAAAATACTAATGAATATATGTTTAATAACTTATTTTAGATTTAAATTGAAAAAAATCATTAATTATAGTTAATTAGAATATTTTATAAAATAAATATTAAGTACTTTGAAATCAATTTTTTTTACGTTTTTCTGTGAAATTCTTAAATTTATAATGTAAATAATTTAATATGTAATTTTAATATATACATACATACATACATACATACATACATACATACATACATACATATATATATATATATATATATATATATATATATATATATATATATATATAATTGATAGTTTAAAACATAACATATAAATATATAGTTTATTAGTTAAACGATGAAAGAAAAAAATTTGTCAATTTTTATGTTAATAAATTAACTATGAGTTTTTGGTTTCAAAGAAAAAAACTATGACTTTTCTTATATTTTCAATATCCATCAGCAACTAATTCAAAAGAATTTATTATGTATTTAATCCAACATTACTTTTTTGATATGAGTTGATAAAAATAGATATTTATAAATAATAGTTAATCATGGTTATCTTATTTTCACAATTTTACTTTAATAGTTAACTATTATTTGATAAATAATAGATTTATGTATTAAATCCATATTTATTATATAAAATTAAAAACACTTCAAAAAAAGAAAAGAAGAAAGAGATTATTTCATTAACAAATTTCGGGTAGAACCGAATAGCCACATGCTCAAGTTTTGAATCATTTAAATTTTATTTTATATGATCAAGATTTGAGTCTAAAATCATTCATTTTATTCAGATATAAGTCCATGAATATAAATCACCACCATATTTTATTTGTCTTAATAGTTTGCGATCCATCCGGTATGATCCATTTTTGCATACGTTATTGCAAATTATATCAAGTTGGGATCAGATAACATAACTGTTAGCTTCCAGAAATACAGCCCGAGATGCTTCTCTTGTTTAGGCAAGACCGTCAAAAACTTGTATATATATGAGGACTCAAAATGCTGTTCTTACCCAAAGACTGGTGCAATCTGATTTAATTTCTTACAGACGAGACATTGATGTTGAAGAAGATTTAACTGGTGCGCTCTGCAGGGAGAAAAAGAAGCTTCAGGAGTCTGAATATATAATCAGAGGAATGAAGATAAAGAGCTTTACCGCCCAAGGGAATCAAGGACTTTCCCTAGCTAGCATGAGAAAACTAAAGTATACTAACTTGACCATTATTCACAAGTTGAAACCGCCATCTGAGAATAGTACTGAGCTAAACAAAAGCTTTATAAGTTTGTTTTTTTACTAAAGACGATGAGATAGTCTAATAGTATCAATACACGAAACAAAAACATTTTACATATATTTGGAGAGAAATTGATGAAGAATTATTTGCACCAAATTGTACTACAAAGTCTAAACAAAATGTTATTGCAAATACTAATAGAGAAAAAAAAAGAGTAGAATTGTTACCAATGGTATGCCTCTTGTTGCTCTCTCTTCCAAAAATCTTGAAGGTTTATAGAAACTACCATATACTTCTGCCCACTTCTTTAGACTTGTATATATGTGTTTAGGTCCAACTGTGTCAGCCCAAAACACAATCCCACCACTGCCACCCATATATTGATAATCAGATTTGTTACAAGCATATCATTAGCGAAAAGCATTAGGAAAGTAACAACTACATAACCAGTATATGATGGATAATTCACACTTTTTAGTTGCAATTTTTAAATCAACCTATAATACATGATTATTTGCAGGCTTGTGATTACTAAAGAGCTTTTACTACTACTTACATCACTAGTTTAAAAGTCTGAAAACTACAATGTGATAACTTATTGACAGTCATGTTAAAGTAAATCCACTCAGCTTGGAGCAAAGATGAAATTCCACTAACTCGTAATCTATAAGGCTTGTCAGACAGGTACAAGTGACATGTCCTATAAGACGCGCCTGCTTGGTTTTAATTGACAAGATACTTGGCAGTAATGGTTTGTTATATACACTGAAACTTCAAACCTATTATTCATCTACATGGGAAGTACACCACAAGTTTTCAAACGCACAAACAACTTATTTAACCTTTCTCCTATAAGACTAATATACATATTCTTCAAGCATAATAACTAATAGGATAATGGTTATTAACGTGTTTTTCCAGTGTTGAACTTCTAGTAAAAATATACTAGGTTAAATTCAAACTTATTTTTTTGCAAAATTTCCTAATAAGAAAAAGTTGCAGCTTTAATGCGAGACATGTAAAAATCCTATTAACTTCAAAAAAATGAAGAAGAAAGAAAAGTAATCAAGCGGTTAGACGCAATTTGGTTTGCAAGTATAGTTTATTTGCAACTCTACATCAAGCATTATTTTCCACTAAAACAATAGAATGAAAATTAATATTTGAATTCTTTCATTATTACATAAACCAGTTCTTTGTGCTTGTATTACATTTCATTTCTCTAGCTACTTTTGTAATTGAACAAGTGATCGTCAAGCAGAAAATTAACATTCTCAGATCAACACAGAAAGTACATTGAAACACAGATGGAGGGAAGAATATTGTAACATGAAGAACATGGCATAAGTCATAACATTAAGAACATCATATAAAAGCGAAAGAATATCAATTTCAGCAAATGAAGGTAAAATTCAAAAGTAGCATAAACAGTTATCGCTAAAGATTTGTAGCAAGTACAAATATGTTCCAGCACTCACCGATAAGAGGGGAAACTCATCCCAAGAACAGATGCAACGTCAAGGTCGGATGCACGAACAACAAATCCTTCTTCGAGAACACGACATGCCTCATTCACAACTGGAAAGAGAATCATCTCGACAACTTCTTTGTTAGTGAGTGATATAGGCTGCCACAAATTTTGATTATCCCCATCAGTAATTAATTATAATACAAGTACACATGCCACATTGCTTATACAAGTATATATAAATAGTCATAATACATTAACTATATGAAATAATCTCATACGGTCATACCCGAACATAAGAAAACATTTTCACACTGCAGAACATACCTTTCCTTCTGGCATAATATTGGTGTTCCTTCTAGCCTCCTCTATTATCGGTAGTACTGAAGGATCTGGTTTTGGCTTGCTTCCCTTGTGATAAATGTAGTATCCTTTTCCATTATTTTTACCTGTGACATGCACGTCAGAAACAAAGATGTGGCACACAGAAACATAAGATGTAATACACAAGAATCTGTGATTGTGATTACCATTGCGCATTTGCGCCCATCCTTTATTAAAAGGTCAACCAAAGGCGACCTGAATGTGCGATCAGGAAAGGCATCTGCAAATATTTTTGATACAGCAACAGCCACTCCATATCCAGCTAAATCCTGAAGCCTGCAAGTATTAATGAAAAAAAATTAGAAATCTTCGACCATTTTATTTATTTTTTTGGAATAAAACATGCATGAATATTGAATACACTAGGAACAATTGATATAATTTGCACTTGGAATAAAATATTTACTGCCATGAAATTCCAAACAAATACCCACTAGTGCCAGTACTTGCAAAAATTTGCATAAATTTCTCATAAACTTTCATGTGGGACTCCAAAGACCAAAAAACTCTTAGCATAATCTTGCGGTCATTTTTTTTCTTCATTTTACGGAGATGATCCCGACTACCCAGAGAAAGATACACATACACGAGAGTGCGGGCAGACACACATATTGTATCATCACACAAAAGAAAATAGAAGTGCATAAGGTGAAGTTGAAAGGGAAGAACATTACTGAAATGGACCCATGGGCAGCCCAAAACTGCTGATCAACCTGTCAATCCTGAAAACATCTACACCTAAGTTGACTAAGATATGTGCACTCTGGGAATATGGGAAGAAGGTCCGATTGACAGCAAAGCCAGCACAGTTTCCCACCACAACAGAAACTTTTTTAATGGCTCTGCCAACTGCCATAAGATCAAGAACTACTTGTGCAGAAGTTCTCTCCGTCCGTACTATCTCCAGAAGTGGCATCACATGAGCAGGACTGTTCAATGCAGAAATTTTTTAGTACCTAAGATGGTACATCAGTTTAAACTTAAACATACAGATAAAGAAAGAATCATGGAGTATCTAAAATATAACTATTCAACCCAGAAAGGAGACACCGAAGTATGAGTTCTTTTAGGTGAGAAGGGGCTCTTTTTGCATTGACTAATTATGGAACTTTATGAAGAAAAAAGAACACATTATAGTTGAACGTATTACTATTATCATCAATTGCTAACTTATGAAAATAATCAGATATAGCAACAAAATTATTGTCAGAAAACTTTGATAGAGATTCTGATTGGCAGCAGGTTCTCTGTAATCCAGGAAGGAAGGTATGTCTACATTATTTGCAGTATATCACTCATTCAGTCAGTTCCAAAGGTCAAAATACACAACAAAAGCTTGTAATATGCTTGGAAATAAGAAATTGACCTGAAAAAGTGGGCCCCAACTATTCTGTCTTGTGACTGCGTCTTTTCTCCAATTATGTTAAGGTCAATTGTAGATGTGTTGGATGCCAAAATGCAGTGAGAAGGGCAGACTTTCTCAATCTCACTAAAGATCTTTTGTTTAAGTGGAATACTTTCTATGACAGCCTGCAATCCAATGGAAGTAGTTCATGTTATTTAGTATAAAATACGGAATGTGAAAAAAAAAACAATATTTAGTGCAATTTCATGACTAGTCTTGTAATATTGAAACCCATTCAAGTTAACACAATTGTGGAAAGTAAAACAAGAATTAAGAATCGGATGTAGGCTTATTGCAAATTGCAATCCCACTATGATAAAACGAAGGATACCTCTATGACCATATCCACAACTTTGAATTCTGAATAGTCCAATACACCTTTGAGCAATGTCAAAGCCTTTTCTGCCTTGTCTTTAGTCAACTTTTTCCTTGCTACTAAACCTTGAACATTAACTGTTGCATGACACCAACATATAGTTATTACAGTATCCTTAATGACGGGATGGGCACAAACAGGAAAAAAATGTGAAATGGTATTGTTGGCATATTGTTGGCATGAGTATTTGCAAATTAATGGTAAATCAGCAAGAAATATAAAGCAATTAATTGATTTTAGTAATTACCTTCAATCATTTTTAGTCCTTTAAAAAGAAAATCAGAATTTACTTCCTTAAGAACAACATATATGTTGCTCAATATAAGAGCTGTAGCTATGCGCCTATGCCTGAGCCCATGAGACCACCACCAATAACAACAACTTTTTTTACAGGCCTTGGTTTGAGCCCAATGTCAGTAACATTAGGTACCTGGAAATGTAAGGAGCCCCAAGTCATCGCATAGAAACAGTTATAGAAAAACTTCAGAACTAGTAATATATATTGCTACATAGAAATACGGGAGCTAAAGTCCAAGTACTTAAACTACAGGATTGATCTTTGAACTTTAGATTCAATACAAAGGAAAAAATATTCAGATAAATATGGATCTAGGTTGATAAGAAGGTATGCGTTTCTTTAGTTGAGGAACTAAGAGCTAAGTAAGCTGTCAGCTCCCCAGTTTACACTCTTTATTAACTGTCACCGATTCATAAAAATCAAAATATTTCTATTTCATTACAGTAAACAGACCAAAGAGAGAAGAAATCACAATCCTCATGCTTTGTGAATCAAACAATATATTAATATTCTTTAAAACCATAATGTACCTTAGATGTTGCACGTTGAGCAAAAAAAACATGAACCAGACCTCTCGAAGTGTCTGTTAACACCAACTCCTTAAACACTTTATCTTCCTGCAGAAAGTATATTATTATTATTATTTTAATTGTATATGAACTAAAATTCTTCAAGTGGAAATGATTTTCCAGATAAAACCAAAAGTATCATTGCAGCACTCTAACAACTCAAGGACTAAACAAGCTAGTTCTGTGCTGAAAAAACCTTGTATCTTACCTGGTTTATAGCACTGCCAATTCCTGTACAACTTGAGCAGTATAATAAGAAAGGAAAACTATTAGCAGAAATGCATTAGTAAGGTTAATAATACCTTCAGAACTCCACTATATCCTCCATGAACTACACCTTCAAGGATTACATCAAGGCATGCCTGATGCTGAGGCATATTTGGAGCAGTTCGTTTGGCTTGTTCTCTCGCAACTTTTATTATTTCAATTGCTTCTGAAGGAGAACCAAGCTTGTCTGTCCTCTGAAGGGAACTGATCCAAGGTTTGCGCCTGTCTGCAATATCTAATGTCCACTGACGAGATACTTTAAGCAATTCCTCAGGGGACACAATGGCATCAATAAGCCCCAGCTTCTTTCCTTCTTCAGAAGTTATTGATTTCGAAAACTAATGTGGGAATGGAAGAGGCTATCAGTCAAAAAAATTACAAGACATTAAGAAGAAATAATATTTTCATACATGCATCATCACATTTTGCAATTCTGAGGATAAAATCTTGTCACTTTAAAGGTTTTTTAACAAAGTGCACTCCAGTGCCAAGTACATTCCCTTATAGATAAAATATTTTGACGAAATAATGGATGCCATGGTGACCTATCTTTAACTGGCAAGTTACTAGGAGGGGACTGTATCTGTAGTTCGCAATAGATGACATTGTCGCACATAAAAAAAAAAGAAAAAAGAAAAGACATCCAACAAAAAAAAGAAAAGGAAAGAAATGATAAAGATATCAGCATATCAAGAAGCGTGTAGAAGAGAAGGGAGGAAAGGGGAAAGAAAAGAATAAAAAGCATCAACTAGTAAAAAGCAATCTCGTACACTATTTTAAGCTATCAGTCCAGTCAAATAGTCTAGTATGAAGATCAACGTCCTAAAATTTTATCTACTCACACATAAGTTGCACATTATTTTTAAGTTCATGCAAGCACAAGACAGTGCCAAAGTCTAGAACCAATTTTTCCATTCTAATTACCAAAGTATCAAGTTTAGAAAAGAGACGACTACGACTCCTGATTTGCAATCAGTAACCAAACCAGCAAAACAGTACTTTTCTAAGGTATTCCTCATTTCATTGTCCCTTCACTGCTGGTTTACATTTGTATATGGATTTACTTTCCATACAGGACTGTCTTTAAGCTACTCAACTATTTTGTGATAAAAGAAATAGGTCAGCTATGTTTGATCATTCGGTAGATGTTTTCACATTAGATTTAGGTAAATGACAATCTAGACCTGCTAAGAAATAACAAATATTCTAGTTTACTTAATTGATGCACCACATTTGAGAAAACAGAATTTGACATCCTCCTTTACCAAAAAAATTATAAGTCAGCAGACAGTAGGTACACCTAAATATGGCCTTAGTTAAGATTTAATAAATAAAATAAATACTATAGAATTTAAAGTTCCATCCTCAATGTAATAGGGAAAGCTTACTAGCATCATCTCGATTGCCTTCGGGAGTCCAACAAGCCTAGGAAGCCGTTGCGTACCTGAGCAATGACAATGAACGACAGTTAGTTTTTGTAGAATACTTGAGTCCTTAAAAACAAGAGATGAAACATGCATATATCAATTAAAGAAGACATATAGATATATATATCTATATAGCTATTCAATGAATTACACCTCCAGATCCAGGGATAACTCCAAGTGACAATTCAGGCAAACCTAGTTGGGCTCTAGGTGTTGCAATACGTGCATGGCATCCCTACACAAATTAATTAGACTTTATGTTATATACAAATACATAATCACCGACATGTTTAAATTGCAGAATAAAATTTTGTCATCATATGCAAAAACTACAAACCAAGGCCAATTCCAAGCCACCTCCAAGTGCAAGTCCTTGTACAGCAGCAACAACAGGTTTCTTCGCATCAAAATCAACAAATTCACATCTATATTCAACTCCATACTCTACAAGCCTACATCTACCTCAATACATATTGAAAGCAGTATAAAACTACGTACAATTAAGAAATATATACCCTCAATAGTATTGACAACAAGATCAACCGATACATCAGGTAAATTAGAAAGATCCCCTGCCAATCCGATACCAGTGTGAATTTTTAAAAAATCATACTCGGAAACTCATATTAAATGATCGAACAATGTGACTAAAGTTTAATAATTACCAGTTGTATGAACAGTCTGGAAAACATTGATATCGAAACCTCCAGAAAACCTTCCGTCACCGCCTTGACAAAACAATATTCATAATCCAACAAATTCAATCACAATAATTACGAATATTACTACTATCAACGCTAAATCAACTAAAATTCAGTTAAAAATCCATAACATTACCAGTCAATACAATAGCTTTGACATCATCTCTTTTCATAGCTTCCGTAAATTTCTCCTTTAATCCAGCAAAAACTAATAAAAAAAAATCATCAACATTAGCAACTCAACAAGAAAACAACAGAGAAAGCTGAATCAATAGGACGTGAAATGATATTATATACAGAGAGATAGATAGGAAGTTGTGTATGTATAGGTTTACTTTGAAGAGCTAAAGCATTAACCGGAGGATTAGAAATGGTGATCACTGCAACGGCGTCGTCTCCGATCAGCATCGTCACCCGAGGCTCCGCCATATGGATTGAGATGAGTTGTAGAATACCAACAGCTAGGGTTTATCAAGTCAATTCAGAGTTGAAACACAACGTTCGGCACACAAATATATAAAACATGTGTGTATAATGTATGGATATATAATATTCATATACTGGTAATGGTACTGGTACAGTATATACGATTCTCTGTCTATGCGGTTAACAATAATAAACGGATGATGGTTTGATGACGTGTCAAATCCGATAAATCACTTTGAATTATTAAAAAAAAGCTTAACTCTAATAAAAGTTATATATATATTTTTGCTCTATTTAAAATTGTTGTTTACAAATTTTTATGCGATAAAAAAATGTTGTTGAAAGAAGTGTTTTTAGAAAAATTAGGTCACTTTTTTTGTGTGTGCATATTTTGAGATAATATAAAAAAATATTTTTGCTAAAATTTGATAGTGAAACTTATAATTATTTCTCGTAAAAGTTAAAAACAATTTATTTTGAATGAGTAATGCCAGAGGTATAAAATTATTTCTCAAATTCCGGTCTCTAATAGCATAGTATTGATGACGTGTCGTTATGAAATATTTTAATGGTTGAGATTTATGTGCATATAGGGAGTCCATTATTATTAATAAAGTTGGACCCAATCAAAATAGAACACATGTCATTTAAGAAATATTTTGGGAGGAAATTTAACACATGTAATACACACCATTATACTTTTTTAATAAATAAGTTCTTTCTCTCAAAAATTAATTTATAAGTATACTGAATAAAATAATTTTTCGTATTGTCATGAGAAAAATTATAAATAATTAGAAATAACATAATTAAATAAATGATAAAAAGGTTAACGGTTTTTTTGTGTTATTTTAATTGTATTATCACCTCATTTATTTTTACCTTCGTCGTTTCGTTATTAATTACAGTAGTTTATACTCCATTATTTTCATTAAATAATAATAGAGTTTTATTTAGTGGAATATTTTAAATGAAATACTAATTGAAGAAATATATGTATCCATTATATTATACAATAATTTTATAATATATTATAAATAAAAGAGATATTCTCTATGTTATCACTGTAAAATAGATTTTTTTATCAATGACATCATTATATTTTTTTCTTTTATATGTGGTATCCTTGTACATTTGTTTTTCACATATAATAGTAAAATATTATACAATTGATTTCAAATTATTAAACATATTGTATATTTGATTTTTTTGTGAAAAATATATGAAATAGAGTTTTAAATCATGTAAAACAGAAACAAAATGAGTGAGATATTAATGGTCAAAGTTTGGTTATGAAATTTAAATATATATCACTCATTTTAACTATGTTTAACATGATTCAAAAGTCTATTTCATGTATATTTTCACAAAAAAATTAAATATATAATTTTTTTACAATATGAAATCAATTATATTACATTTTAATTAACATAAGGGTATTTTATGTTGAAAAATCAAATACACATGGTTACTACAGATAGAAATAAAAAATATTATGATACGATTGGTAAAAAAGTCAATTGTACGTGGTATCATAAAAAATATACTTAAATAAAATATGATGCAAAACATATATGTTTTCAAGTAGTATTCATTATAGCTATTGTCATAGTAATAATATTATGTATTAACTATGAAATGAAATAAATATTTATAAAATAAAAAAAATTATAATTAATTAAATATATTTTAAACAAATTTTATATAACCGACATTCTTGACTCTGCTATAAGTATCAATTCATAATAAGATGATGAATTTTTTTTATAATTATTCAATTTTAGATATAAAATAATTATTTATATAATTATTAGAGGATAAAAGAGGGGTGAAATTAATATTTTATTGATATTGGTTCGAGTATTATCATGCAATAATAAATTAGAAGGTTAAATATATTAATTATGTAAGTGTTAATGCATGTAATAATTAAGAAATATAAGTAAATTAAATGTTGAGTAGATATTAATGAACATAATGATGAAATGAAATAAATATTTTGCAAATGTAATAATTAAGAAACATAAATAAATTAAATGTTTTGTAGATATTAATGAATGTAATGATGAAATGAAATAAATATTTTATAAATATTAATGCATGTATTAATGATTAAAATGACTCACAGTGTGTGTTGCAACATTAATAGATGATTAATAATTAATTAATTAAATATATATATATTTTAAATAAATAAGTTTATACCTTTAACTCCAAGAAATTTCAATATTAATCGGTGTCGAACCTGAACCCGACAACAAAAAATAATTTCTTTACCATTTGTTTATCAACACAATGACAGAACTGGTGTTTAGTTCTTCAGATGATCAAGTTTGTCATGATTAGTCATTTTGGGTTAAAGCTACCGCAGGCCTGCAGCCTTTTAATTTGTGATTTTAGTATGAAGATTATTTTATAGAAATAAATATTTGTTTTTAGAAAAATATATACAATTATATATTTTCAACCTGGGAATTCAGGAAATAAATAATTTCTACTTGATTATTCTGATGGTTTCTCTTTTCAGGAGTGTAATTATACGACTGTGCATTATTTAAAACAATGATCAAATTAAATTTATTACTAGGTTGATTCTCGTGAAACTTGCGTATTTAGAGTAGTTCTCCCTGAGTCAAGCTTTTGGAATATATTACTGAGTTGTTGATTATGCAACTTGGTGTGTGTTAGAAATTATAGTTCTACGACTGGATTTGATCATACAACTGGTGCTAGCTAGTTAGAAATCATACTTCCACAACAGAAAATACATTTGATCGAATAATAAAACATCAGGCATATTAAAGGTGCTGCATATCAGCATTAACAAAGCTAGAATGAAAATGCAATAATAATAATAATAATAACAATCCTAACACTGAATCACTCATGATTTTCTATTTACCATGTAGTGGAAGAACAGCCAAGGGAATGCAACCCAGTAGACGACTCCATGAAAGGGTCAAAGTATAGATACTAATTACACTTCATGCGTAGAACTCTCCACAAGTAGTTTTTTTTTTTTTACCAAATTAGTTTATACTATTCAGTTGCGCCCCTTGCATTATGTCATTTTCTTTAATGGCGAGCTGTTGGACTCCTTAAGCCACTCCATTCGAGTTTATCAAGGTATGAGAACTTCTTTTTGGTTGCAATGTCAGCAGGCTTGCTCATAACCTTTGCTTCATTTTCCTTGTCTAAATTACCAGTTGAGTTATTCTTTTTCATGTCTGCGTCTGCCCCCTCAAAATTCCAACCCATGAAATCAGATAGTGTCATTGAACTGGGTGTTCCAACAGGAGTTGGCTTCTCGAACTCGTCCTCAGCACTCGAGAGCCTTGGGCCTGGTGAGGATTCTTTTACTGGTTTCATTTTAGATATTGCAAGTGATGGATTTTGAGTCATAGAATCAGCATACAGGACATCTTCTATTCGAGACATGACAGTGTTTGCCAAGGTTTCTAAAACCCTCGAATAGCTTTCTAGAATAGCATGGCCCACGTCCTATACAAGAAGATAAGAGGATTAGGCTTTCTTTCTGTTTAGATGACACACACTTAAATTAAGTTTAAATAAGATAAGAATCTTATGAGACTCCATTCTTTACCTTATTGTATTGAATCTTACTAATCTCAAGTGAGGATTGAGGAAGCCCTGGGAACCTCTGTTTTAACAATAGTAAGATGGTTTCTGCTCTCTCTTCAAAGAGCTCCCTCTTTTCTAAGCTTACAGCTGAACCCCAGGCAGCCTTTCCATCCTTCTGTACCATTTTCCTCTTCCAAATCACTATAGATGCTTCAATTTTATTTTTGAGATCAAGAACTTTGTGTTCTGATGACAAGTCTGCTGTTATTAGGAATTGATCAGGATCAAAGTACTCTACTGTAATGCTTTTATACATCTGATCGCCAAGGGTCGATCTGCCATTCTATGAAAAAAAAATATGTAGGAGAAAAATGTACAAAAGTTTAGACGTCATATCTTGTGAAGAAACATATTGAAAATGTGTTTTCTCATACCTTTGGGAGTGAATCAATGTAACTCTCAGGAATGTCCATTTCAGATAAAACTTGTGCATTTATGGCCATAGATGCTTTAAGCACTTGGTTGACACAATCTTTCTGATATTGTAGGAATTTTCGCGATGTTTCTGATAGACCGTCAGAGGGTACCTTAATGGTAGGCAGCCACCATTTGTCATCTCTCTGCACTCCTTTTTCAGATTCGTCAGCATCTTTTGAAACATACCTGAATTCATTGGGGCCCTTAAAGTTGTCCAGACAATCCTATTCAAACAAATAATCAGTCCAATTATTATGCAATGAAATTCCATGTTGAATCATTTGTTCTGTGTAGTAAAATACTAAATTTAGCGACATCAGCTTCTTACAATAAGCATTGTGTCCAGCTTGCGCAGTGCTGGAATGTTCATAAGCAGATCTCTTCTCTGTTGTGTGATCATTATCTGGTAGAAAGAAAGACAGCGTGTTAAGGTCTAGAAGTGCAATAGTTAAGCCAGAAGTTACAGAAAGTGTGTTAGAAATAGATTTTACCTCCATAGTCGTTCCATCTTTTGATTTCTGCTGAGAAGGGACAAATTCAACAATGTAATCTGTTACAGATAAGAGCCAAACGACTTCTTTTTTCCACCTCACTTTCCTATCCGGATCCATAGGCTCCAATTTTCTCTGTTCTCCGAAAACAGACGCTGCATTACCAACAAAAAAAAAGTGTTAATGCACTTGTGAGATAGTAGCTTTGCAAGATTATATATCCGTAGACCCTCCATGTATTTAATGCTTACCAGCAAGATTTGTAATCGCATTAGACAAAGCCAAAGCCGAAGAGACACCCTTACCACCACCGGACATGTCCTCCCCCAGGAGTAGCTTGGAAAACCTCTCCTTCATCAAGTCAATATCTAATAGAGAAAGAACAACAAATGTTATATCATTGTCTTTCTTTATGTTGTACTAACAATAAGATCATTAAAAATTCTTGTTAGAATAGAAACCTGAAATTTGTCGCTCTGGTGGTGGGGTTTTAGTCCCATTCTTCCGTTTATCGTCTGACATAATTCCTAGATTGTTAATTATCAGCTGCAGGTACTGATTTCTTTACTTGCTTCTAATTTGCAGGTATTCTGGTTATATAATATCTATTATTTCCATCATTTACAAGTCCATCAATATGATTTTCCGGTTGTACACGTTAAGTCCCATAGAATCTTAACTATCAACCAGGAATCGATGCTGACGAGAATGGTTTATATGGAGGAAAACTGGAAAAGGGTTTTTTCTGATTTTCCTTGTTGAATAAAGGGAGAAGCAATCTGCACATTGCCTAGTTTGGAACTTTGGAATGTGGGGTTGATAAAATGAATGGTGAGATTTTTCAATGCTGGCTAAAAGCCCGGGAAAGACACAGAAAGGGTAACTACCTACCTCTCCTCTATTGCAAACTAACGGTCCTTTCACCTGTCTTTGTGGTTTTGCACTAAATTCTCACAAGAATCAATTATATTAGGGGTTGAGAATTTTCAGTTTGAGTTTGTGCGTTGTGATAGTTATATTCCTCAAATATAGCTATTCAATTTCCTGACCATCATATAGGCACACACACACTTTTATATGTTATGCAAAGATTATATGTAACTTGATCAAAATATAACAGAAAGTGTGATAAAATAAAAGTAACTTAAAAATAAAAAAATCCAGGGCGTTCATAATGCAACAGTTCTATTCATAGAATCATAAGCATACGCCTCTTCTCTTACAAACTCTAATATTTTTTTTATTGATTGTAGAAAACCACTAAAGTCTTTTTTTTATTTCTGTTAAAACAGAGAATAATAATCTTTTGCATGTAAAAATTGACATTTTTGGTCACCATGGCAGCAAGCAACTAAGATTTTTTTACTCTGTCCGTACCCCAATAACAAACATTCAAAGGAGCTGCTTACTTGCAAGTACCTCCTGCTAGTCTTAATTATTAGATCAGCTTTAACAATATTGGTTGTCATCTGAGTAGCATCTAACTGTTCCAGTTTAAGATGTAGTATTGACTTTCTTTTCTAAAATAAATATGGGTAAATTGTATATTGATTTTGTGGAGTTACAAATTTATAATATTTAATTATATGAGTTGGAGTTAGAAGATTAATATTTATTTTATGTATAAATATTGGGAGCTACATATCTTCTAATAATCATGGTTGATAGAATCAAGGGAAGGTTACAAACAAATTATGGGGGCCAAGATGAGTTTGAGAATGTCTATAAATATTGGGAGGAATACCCAATGAAAAGCACACAAAAATACCAGAAAATTGATTGTTCATCTAGCTCATCGGAACCCCTTTCCTAGTCTCAATTTTAATAGTAAGTATATTTTACTCACATATTTTTTTTTAATTACTACAGTGGTATCAGAGCTTATCTGATTCTCTCGTCATCTGCTCCAATCTGCTTGCATGGGATTGCATAAGAGTTTATCATCCGTTGCTAGCCTGCTACAATTTTTCTCGGCTCTTATCCTTTATTTTACCATTCTGATTTTATATTTTTGTTTATTTGTTTCTGCCTTGAGTTGTGTGTTATTCCTTGCATTTTTTATTGACCAGTTCTTATACATGTTACATCAGTGTGTTTGATTTCTGTGGTAGTTAGTTGTCTAGTTGTTTTGTTTTTTTCCCCTCCTCGGCAAATTTGTTTACTTTGTTTTTAGGTTTTATCTATTAACCTTTTTTGTTTTTGGTCTCGTGTATTGCATGTTTTGTTTGGCCTTATTTTTCTAATTGTCCCCGTCCTAAACACTACCTATATTACTACTCTGTTTCTGCTTTACATGTCATATCTTTTTATTTTATTTTTATTTCGTTCCTTTTGTAGCAGTAGGGCTGTAAATGAACAGAGCTGTTCGTGAACAAAACTCGAGCTCGGCTCGTTTAAGTGAGCTCGACTCTGTTCGTTTATTAAAAGAACCTGATCTTGAACATAAAAATCCGCTCGGTTAGTAAACGAACCCGAGCCGAGCTTTATGCCTGTTCGGCTCGAGCTCGGCTCGTTTAGCTCGGGATCGGCTCGAGTTCGGCTCGAGCTCGTCTAACTCGGCTCGGCTCGGATAAAATTTATATATATTATAAATAAAAAAATATTATGAATAATTTAAATATTTATATCATATTTAATATATTAATGTTTATATTAAATTATTCATATTATATATATATATATTGTTAAAAAAAGAATAAGTGTATACTATACATGTGGTTTTTGTTTGTTTTACAAATGCTAAGAATCAGATTCAGGCATTTGCCTCCCAATTTCCAAACCATTGCATCTCGATTCTCATCCTCATTACAGTCTGCATTCACTGTCGTCTGAGTGAGTAACACTGGAAGATTGAAAAAGATCAAACTGCAAAGTCTATTTGTGACAAAGCAATTCTTAAACCAGTATGACAATTCTAGAAACTTATTTAGTTATTTATACCACTATGACAATTATAAAGCAAATTTAGTAATGTACATGTCGGTATAGCTACATACGCAAAACAAAGTAACAGAACATTTCCATGATATGTATAAATATATACACACACGCATATATTATAATGTATTTACATTTGATTATTTGAATCATATTTAATATATTAATTTTTATGTGACTATATATATATATATATAACATACATAATTTTATAATCTTTTAATTTTCTTAAATTGATTACAATCTCATTTTAAAAAATGAATATCAATTTTATTTAATTTGTCAAAATTAAAAAATTGATTAAACCATGCCATTTTTCTCACAAGTCACAACACAAATATGAAATTTGGAATTCAACATCAAGAATTTAAAAAAACAACTTATGACCTATTCAACTTCGATCACATAGAGAAATTGATCATAATTAAATATGTTACATTTGTATTATTATACATAATATATATATATATATATATATATATATATATATATATATATATATATATTAATAAATATAATACATTAAATTTGGGAATATCATTAAATTAAATATATCTTGACATCTGTACGGTTGGATCGTCGAGAAATATTTTTAAAAAAATGGAAAGAACAATTCGTGACAAAACACTATTTACGAATTCTAGTCAATATAGTAGTGATATACTAAGATCTCCAACCAAATTAATTTTTTTTTTTAAAAAAATTTGGAAATATCATTATATTAGATATATCTTGACATCCGTACGGTTGGATTGTCGAGAAATATTTTAAAAGAATAGAAACAACAATTCGTGACAATGCACTAGTTACGAGTACTAGTCAATATAGTAGTGATATACTAAGATCTCCAACCAAATTAATTTTTTATTTTTTTAAAATTTGGGGATATCATTATATTATATATATCTTGACATTCATATGCTTGGATTGTCGAGAAATATTTTTAGAAAAATAGAAACAACAATTCGTGACAAAACACTAGTTACGAGTACTAGTCAAGTAGTCAATATATTAATGATATACTAGAATATTCAACCAAATTAATTTTTTATTTTTTTAAAATTTGGGAATATCATTATATTAAGTATATCTTGACATCCGTACGGTTGGATCGTCGAGAAATATTTCTTAAAAAATAGAAACAACAATCCGTTAAAGTTATTTTTATTAATTGGACTTAATTGAGTAAAAAATATTTGTTTTGTTAGCAAACAACTCGATTTGGGAATATCATTATATTAAGTACATCGTCGAGAAATATTTCTTAAAAAATAGAAACAACAATCCGTAAAAGTTATTTTTATTAGGAAACTCCGTAAATCCGTACGATTTGTTCGCGAACAACTCGTGTTCGGCTCGTTTATTAGGAAACTCGGCTCGACTCGGTTCGTTTTAAAAAAAAGTCAAACTCGGCTCGGTTCGGTTCGTTTAAAAAAAAAGTCAAACTCGGCTCGGCTCGGACAAAACTCGGCTCGACTCTGTTCGTTTACAGCCCTATGTAGCAGTAATTATATATATCCCGGTACCTGTTTTTTAATTTTTACTACTGCTGTTGTCTAATTCTTGCGTTTTTTTTTGCCCTAATTGTTTTAATATATTCTTGTGATCAGTTTTAAAATATTAGCCGGCTTGTACTGTTTTTGGTGCAATCATATTATTATGCAGTATTATATATATATATATATATATATATATATATATATATATATATATATATATATATATATATATATATATCGGTGTTTTTTTCTGATTTGGTTATTCCTGAATATATTTTATCTTATTTTATTCTCATATTTAATTATATTTTATATTAATTGGATATTTATTTAATAAATTTTAATGTTTTATTACAGAAAAGATGGAATTCCTATATTTGAAAGTATTTGAGTTTAAAGAGCTATTTTGGAGTCAAATTAGAAGAAAATTCATAATTATTGGGCCACTTGCACTATAAACATTGTTTGGGTCATATCTTGAATTTTAGAAATCAGAATTGGACGACACAAAGCTTATGAAAATTTCTTTAATTCAGAGGAGGTTTAGAAAGAAAAATCCAACTGGAACAACCCCTGACGAGCAAACAAACCTATGAATTTTAGTTAAAGAATTCTATTCAATTTAGGAAGCCTATTTATCTTGGTCTTAAATCATTAAAATATTATTATTATTATTAGAATATCAATTAGTTTTACAGGGAGATACAATAGATACATATGTATTTTTTACTTTTGGCTCATAACTAGGTTTTATTCTTCTCTTCCATAACGTACCCTTGTTCTTCATTAATATAAGTTTTAAGGTATTCCTTTTTCATCTCTTGTTTTATCTATACATGTTTTATATGGTTTTCTACATTGTTTTTATTGTATTTATTCCTAACATGAGTGAGTAGCTATATTCTAGGGTGAAAGTGAAAGCCAGGTTTACATCACGATAACGGCTTGATTTTCACAATAGTTTAACTGGTCATAAGTAATTTTAATTGATATGTTTTAATGTTTAATTTATGTAATTGACCAATATCATGGATTAATTGTTTGCAATAAGGGTAATAAATCGAGAGATAATGTACTCCTTAGAAGCATACATACAATTAGCAGAATGAATGTACATGCGGGAGTATCATTAAATTTCTGAGAATGTCAGTACTCGAGAGAGATTGTCATTTGTTCTAGTTACTTGACCAATTAAATTACTAAAAGTTATTAATTTGCAAGCATGTTCTAAGAGTGTTAATACTCGAGAGAGATTAACATACTCTTGTTATGTGACCACTTTAATGACTTTAGCTTAAAACTCACTTTGATGTAAGCATGATAAACCTGATTGTCTTAAACTTTTAGTTAATTGATTTCATACATATTATATTTATATTCTTTAGTTAGTAAAAATTCTCAAACTCGTTTTACCCAAGAAACAATTTGCAATAATTAGATTAAATTCCTTAGAAACAGTCTCCTTTTGGATTCAACCCGTACTTGCTAGTTTCTGCTACTAACAGACACCGTGCACTTGTGATATTACTTTTTAAAACACATCAATTCCACTTCTAAATATTATTGCATGTATTAAAATGGTAAATAAATTTTTGTATGCAAATTGAATATTTTTGTTGAAAGATAGTGATGCTAAAAAAAAAGGACAACACGAAAGATGTAAACAAGATTTTATGACTGTGGTCGAATGCATTTTTTTTTGGGCTTGTTTATAATAAATTATATGTTTATTTTTTTAATTTTTTGTTAATAGTTTTGAGATGATGAGCAAATTGATTGCTTCTGAATTAGCAAAGATTGAAAGGTTGAATGACACCAATTATGATATGTGGAGCCGTAAAATTAGATACAGATTGATTCATGATAATTTGGAAAATGTCATTGAAAAGGATGGTCCGACTTTGGGAAAAACTCCTACTGATGTTGAAAAAAGGGAGCATGAGCAATGGCTGATTTGCGACAAGAAGGCTAAAAGTCTTATGTTGATGTTCATGGAAGACAATTTAATCAAGGTCTTCGAGACTTAAGAGACTGAAAAGAAACTTTGGGATGCGTTCAAAGAAAAATATAATGCTATTTCTGAAGGGTTTCGTGACACAAACGCAGCGGAATAAACGCGAAAAAATAAATCAAAATAGCGAAACCCTCCGCAGGATCCATGCGAAAACAAAAGATTTAATTCGGAGATAAAGAATAAATACCTTTAGAAGCTTTAACAGTTCATTAATGGAAGATTAATGGAGGTCCAAAGCTTGTTTAATCACCACGTATTCCGCTCTCGTGATCTACGCTCTACGGTATCCACACGAACACTTTTCATGAAGGATTGATGTGTACTAGCACCCGAAAACTTCTTCTCTCTCTATCTTCCTCCTCTCTCAGAGCGGCTAGGGTTTTTGTAAAATCTTTTTTTTATTAAATCAGCCCATAAAGAGATTATATAGAGAGAGGAATAAGTTTTCTAATTATAATCCAATTATAATTAATACTAATCCAAAATTCTAAATTATTTAATTAAGTCTCACTTAATTAATTAATTATTAATTTTGGAATTAGTTTAAGTAATTCATTTATTCTATTTATATAATTAATTAAGTCATACTTAATTAATATCATAAATAAAATATATTACTTATTTAATTTAAATTCATAATTTAAATTATTTCTCCTTCAAGCGTTCTTTGTGTGTGACCCTGTAGGTTATTATTACGTTGGCAACAATTTTAATATCTAATTAAAATTGTAAACAATGAGCGGCATCTAGTAATACATCATTGCTACCCAAGTAATAATAATAAATCGGTGATTCGATTAAGCCTTTCGTGAATAATGTTTCATGTAATATAATCCCTTTAATCTTGATATTATAGATTAAACTCAAGGCATGTCTAGTGTCATCCTCTTCATAATTTAATCTTTATTTTCTTGATCGATGAGTAGACTATTAAAATCAAATCAACATTTGAGCACGGCCGTGCATTTCATAGTCTCACTCAAACAAGAGGCCAATAATATCACTCCTAAAATTAGGAGGATTAAATCCCATCTAGATCATTCATAACGATTCATAATATACCCAATGTCCACTTTTATCATCACCCGGTCAAAGGTAACTTTTAATGTAATCAAAGTATATTAATTCTCGTATAGAAATATAATGATTTCAGGTCTAAGGATCATTACACCATTATCACAGTGAGAATTACTTATGACACTTACTTAACATGTAGAATCTCACGGCGGGTCATTCCAGTGCCATGCATTGATACATGCACTTATGTTCTTGACTTTAGTATCCCCATACCTATGACCAATGAGATGTGGTCATCTGTCAAGAAATATACTAGTCTTTGTGCATTATTATTGTCCTTAAATAATAATACTCGACTAGGGAATTTTAGGAATAAGATAATATTCATATAATCTCATTTTTAAGTCACATACTTAAAGATATATAATACGTATCAAAATTCCAAGGACATTTATTATGCTTTCAATTTATTACGCAGTAAATAAAACATAATAAATAAATAATAATCAATAAAACATAATCCTTAATAATAAATATTTTCCTTAAAATATAAAAAGTATTGTCTCTAGAGCACAATTACTAACAATCTCCCACTTGCACTAGAGCCAATTACCCAAGTATCCAATACTCATGGAACTAGTGTGACTTTCGTGCTTCTGCTGTGACAAAGCCTTAGTCAGCGTGTCTGCAATATTATTATTAGTATACACTTTACATATATGTATATCTCCTTGATCATTAATCTCATTAATTAGGTGATATCTCCTAAGTACATGCCCAAACAGCCTCCTTGGCTGCTTCACAAGCATCAATATACTCAGGTTCTATTGTAAAATCAACAATTGTCTTTGCTGTGAACCATTCCAGCATACAACATCTCAATAAAACACAAAGCCAGACAGAAACATTAAATTATCGTTATCTGTCTAGAAACCAGTATCACTGAAACCTCTTACAACTAGCTTCACATCTCCTCCATATAACAAGAATGAATCTTTAGTCCTCTTTAAGTACTTAAGAATATTCTTGACTGTCGTCCAGTGACCTTCACCTGGATTAGATCGGTATCTACTCATCATGGTTAAAGCATACGAGACATCAGGACAAGTACATATCATTGCATACATTATAAAACCAATTGCTAACGCATATGGAATTTTACTCATGCAGTCCCTATCATCCAATGATTTAGGACAAATTTTATTTTGAGATCACTATCTCATGAGACATTGGGACATATCCATTTTAGTCTCTTTGCATTTGAAATCGATGCAAAACTTTGTCAATGTATGTACTCTAAATTAGGCCGATCAATCACCTTGATCTATCTCTATAGATCTCGATCCCTAATATATATGTCACATCGCCTAAGTCTTTCATTGAGAAATTATTTCTCAACCAAGTCTTCACAGTCTGTAGAGAAGGAATGTCATTCCCTATTAGTAATATATCATCAACATATAATACTAGGAATGCCACATGGCTCCCACTAAACTTCTTGTAAACACAAATTTCATCTTCATTCTGAATAAAGTCAAACTCTTTTTGACTGTTTCATGAAAACAAATGTTCCATCTCCTCGAGGCCTGCTTTAATCCATAAATGGATCGACGCAACTTACATACATTTCCAGCATCCTTTAGATCAACAAAACCCTTAGGGTGTGTCTGTACACATCCATATCTTCTTCAAGGCTCTCATTTAAGAAAGCGGTTTTGACATCCATTTACCAGATTTCATAGTCATAGTAAGCAGCTATAGCAAGCAAAATCCTGATGGACATGACCATAACAACTGGTGAAAAGGTCTCATCATAGTCAATACCATGAATTTTCTTGAAACCTTTTACCACCAATCGTGCCTTATAGGTCTGTACATTAGCATCCATGTCGGTCTTCTTCTTGAAAACCCACTTGCACCCTATAGGTTTTACCCCTTCAGGTGGATCAACAAAAGTCCATACTTGATTAGTATACATGGATTCCATCTCAGATTTAATGGCATCCAGCCATCTCTTAGAATCTGGAGTGTTTATAGTATCTAGGTAGGTGAGAGGCTCATCTTCATCCACAAGCATCACATCACCATCTTGAGTCAAGAGAAATCCATATTATCTCTCGGGCTCATGGCGAATCCTACTAAACCTACGAACACCTGTGTTTCTTGAGCAGTATTATTTTTCTTGTACATTCTACTCAGGTTCCTCCACTGGTTCAACGTTATCATGTGGGTCTCAAACTTCATTGAGATCTATTATCCTCCCACTGTCTCTTAGCAGTTTGAGCAACAAACACTTTGTTCTCGGAAGGATTATAGAAAGAATAACCCCTTGTTTCAGTTGGGTATTCCACAAAATTACATTTGTCTGATTTTGGTCCTAGCTTGTCAGAGATTAGACGTTTCACAAACGCTTCACATCCCCAAAATTTTATAAATGACATGCTGTGACGTTGCTCAGTCCATATCTCATAAGGAGTCTTTTGAACCAATTTAGTAGGAACACAATTAAGTGTATGTGGAGCCGTTTCCAGAGTGCAACCCCAGAAACTAATTGGAAAATTTGACTCAACATTGATCGCACCATGTCCAACAAGGTGTGATCCCTCCTATCAAAAACCTTTCTTTGATATTTTCTACTTCATCTTTATAGTCTTTGAACTTTTCAAATGATTCGGATTAGTTCTTCAAAAGATACATATATCCGTATCTACTAAAATAATTAGTAAATTTTATGAAGTTAATAAAATCTACCTTTTGTCATCGACCACATACATCACTATGTATAAGTCATACCCATTCAATGATCCCTTCACCATGTCCGGTAAAAGGAGCTTTAGTCATTTTGCCAAATAAGCTAAGATTCGCATCCTCTTGTATAATTCATAATCAAACTTTTCCATGAATGCATCCTTATGTATTCTGAAAATGCGTTTCTCATTAATATGGCCTCAACAACAGTGCCAAAGGTAATATTTTATTTGAGTCACTTTAGAACATATAAATTGTTAATTAGTTGTGCAACATTATAAGGCTCATCATCAAAATAGAATAAACAACTATTGTTATTTAATTAAAATGAAAAAGCCTTTCTTGTCCAAACAAGAAACTGAAATAATGTCCCTGCCAATTGCAAGCACGTTATAACAATTATCAAGTTCTAAATTTTCCTTATAGGCCAAAAATTAAGTAACGAGTTCCTCGAACCAGAGCAACTATCTTTACTCCAATTCCAACCCGATACCTTAAGCTTGACCCTTATTGATCATCATCTTCCGATCTTCCAATTAAGCATGACAGTTTAATTTCCAGTCTCCTAACTTTTCACAGAAGTGACAATCGTCTTCTTTATCAACACCTCATTCAGACTTTAGAGTCTGCTTTAGGGATTGGACTTTGGTTTGACAACGGAACTAGATCAAATCTTCTCCTTGCCTTTCCATTTTCCTTTCCCTTTTGCATTCCCTATGTTTACCATCAATATAGTAGTAGTTCATGCATTTATCATATTACTTTGAGCAGTTCTCAACATGCTTAGCAACTCAATGGGTGTTTTACCAATCTCATTCACTTTATTGTTCATAACAAAATAAGAATAATATTTGTCCAAAGATTGTAAGATCAAATCTAACTGTCTCCAGACCAATCTGGAAACCCAAAATATCAATGGTATTCATTATACCCTATAATCTTTAGAACATGTGGTGTAACCGGGTCTCACTCTCCCTACTTGTAAGTGTATAGTGCCCTTTCAAATATATCTTGTGCTCAATCGTTTCATAAGCATCTATATGCTTGTATTGCTTCTTAAGCTCAGCACATATATTTGCGAGCATGAGACATGAAACATCAGTCGTAACATCAATTTGCTTCCAATAAGCACTATGATTTGCACATGTTACATTCTCAACTTTAAGAGCAGGGGAAGTGATTTGACTAATATCGTGGTGCCCGAGGACGATCCTCAAGCTCCTATGTCAGTCAATGAAATATATTCTCGTCAACTTGTCCTTCTCAAGAACTGATCGCATAGAGAAGTTGTTTGTGTTTATCATTTGATATCTACAATATTAAAGTGCATAAAATAAACTAGGTTGCAAATTTAATATTAATTATGTTTAAGTGATTATGGTATATCATCATATACCTCCCACTATTTTTATCAAACTAATAGCCCTTACTATTAATTTGGAAAGTATATCCCATAATTCTTTCTAGTGAGCCAAGATCCATATTTCGTCATGTCCTAAGTCAACCACTGGAAGTCCTTAGAAAATGATTATTTAGGTAGACAACAGTTGTCAATTATATCATATATAATTCTTGGATAGTTTGGTGAACAACGATTGATCTTATCTATCTAATAGACTTTTAACCAAACTCTATGCTTCTAAGTTCATAATAGTTGAATATAACCGTTTATTTTCACTTATTATGACGACTCAGTTAAGTTAGACCCAATGATACAACGGCCGAATATAACCGTTTATATTCGTCGCATCTCACCACGATAGATAGGAGTCCCCTGCCACTGACAGTCCTTCCCCTTATCGATCTAGGATTCGATGAGTGTTCATTCATTGGAAAGCATCCGAGTAAAACTTAATATTTTGTTAAGGGGTTTTAGAAAATTTATAACGATCATGATCACATCATAAAGAGATCCTCAATTTTTCCTTGAACCAAATATTTCAAATCGACATCTTAAATTGTTCATTTCCCAGGTAGATGGAGGATACCAATGGTCACACTTAAAACCCATCAGCCTTACGAATACGCATATCCGCTTTTGTCAGAAAATCCCAATTATAGATATCAAAAATCCATATTTAATTCCGTGTTTTAAAAATCCATATTTCATAAACACAAGAATCTCATGATCGTTTCTTAATTTTAAAATCTTGAATCGTTACAGATTTTATCTTGTTTAAGCAAACATGGCATGGGTGTCGTATCTAATACATACATGATTAATCAATATTAAGCATGCATCTCAATTATATCTACGCGTACATACCAATACATGCAATCATATACATATATGTAATGTGCGTAAATTAAACGTGTTTGGTTATGGCCCCATCCTATATGATATTTCCAAGGTAATGGAAATATCAAGGTCAGTCTATGGTGGTTTTAAAAATACTATCTATTACATGTCTTCTTTCTTCATTGCTCCATCATCCCCTTTTGGATCGCCTCCTTACTTGCAAGTCTTCATTGATAATTACATTGAATAATAAAAAATAAAACTATTCTAATGAAATTACAAGAAGAACTCGAGTTACATTCGAGATAATTAAATTACAATGAATAAACGACATACAAGTCGTATTTAGAAACCAAAACCATAAATCAAAACCACTATCCTATGGGTCTTTAGGCCATAACCATCCACCATGCTATCATATAACACATATAATATATCTCATATTATATAATCATATCATATAATCATATATAACAAATTTCGAAATTTCAGAAAATTAAAAACAGATTTATGAAGATAATAAATCGCTATTTCGAGGCCCTTAACGACGTCAAACGCCTTACAGACCTGTCGGTGCTAGCTTAGCTATCAGTTTTGTTCATTGGCCCGATTCCAGTCAGAAAACACATATCGTTTACGAAAATCGGATACAGCAGTCAGATTTTTCCAAATCTGACGGTGTTTCAGAAATCGTATCATATACAATTCTCATAACAAAAACAAATATATATCATATATACATATACAGAGATACATACAATCATCATATGATTATACATTACATGAATATCATATATTCATAATATATACATACATATACTCAAAATTTTAGAAAATCAAATAATTTTCAGAAAATAATAAATCACCGTTTTGGAGGCTGTAACGACATCTAATGGCTTACAGACGCAGATCTGACTATGTCAGTATTGCTCAGTGACCCGATTACAGTCAGAAAACACATATCGTTTGCGAAAATCCGACAACGGACACAGATTTCAGAAAATCAACGGCAGCCGTTTCAGAATTCGTATCGAATACGATTCCCATAATAAGAATAAACATGTATCATATACATACATCAACACACATAATCATCACATGATTATATATCATAAAATATCATATATTCATAATATATATAAATATATACATATTATATCAATATAAAATCATGATAGATCGCATACATGCTTATATATCAAAAACTGTTAAGCACATAACCGAATTAAAACGTTTCGCAAGTAGCTCTGATGCCATTGAAGGGTTTCGTGACACAAACGCAGCGGAATAAACGCGAAAAAATAAATCAAAATAGCGAAACCCTCCGCAGGATCCATGCGAAAACAAAAGATTTAATTCGGAGATAAAGAATAAATACCTTTAGAAGCTTTAACAATTCATTAATGGAAGATTAATGTAGGTCCAAAGCTTATTTAATCACCACGTATCCCGTTCTCGCGATCTACGCTCTACGGTATCCACACGAACACTTTTCATGAAGGATTGATGTGTACTAGCACCCGAAAACTTCTTCTCTCTCTATCTTCCTCCTCTCTCAGAGCGGCTAGGGTTTTTATAAAATCTTTTTTTTATTATTAAATCAGCCCATAAAGAGATTATATAGAGAGAGGAATAAGTTTTCTAATTATAATCCAATTATAATTAATACTAATCCAAAATTCTAAATTATTTAATTAAGTCTCACTTAATTAATTAATTATTAATTTTGGAATTAGTTTAAGTAATTCATTTATTCTATTTATATAATTAATTAAGTCATACTTAATTAATATCATAAATAAAATATATTACTTATTTAATTTAAATTCATAATTTAAATTATTTCTCCTTCAAGCGTTCTTTGTGTGTGATCCTGTAGGTTATTATTACGTTGGCAACAATTTTAATATCTAATTAAAATTGTAAACAATGAGCGGCATCTAGTAATACATCATTGCTACCCAAGTAATAATAATAAATCGGTGATTCGATTAAGCCTTTCGTGAATAATGTTCCATGTAATATAATCCCTTTAATCTTGATATTATAGATTAAACTCAAGGCATGTCTAGTGTCATCATCTTCATAATTTAATCTTTATTTTCTTGATCGATGAGTAGACTATTAAAATCAAATCAACATTTGAGCACGGTCGTGCATTTCATAGTCTCACTCAAACAAGAGGCCAATAATATCACTCCTAAAATTAGGAGGATTAAATCCCATCTAGATCATTCATATTTCTCATACGATTCATAATATACCCAATGTCCACTTTTATCATCACCCGGTCAAAGGTAACTTTTAATGTAATCAAAGTATATTAATTCTCGTATAGAAATATAATGATTTCAGGTCTAAAGATCATTACACCATTATCACAGTGAGAATTACTTATGACACTTACTTAACATGTAGAATCTCACGGCGGGTCATTCCAGTGCCATGCATTGATACATGCACTTATGTTCTTGACTTTAGTATCCCCATACCTATGACCAATGAGATGTGGTCATCTGTCAAGAAACATACTAGTCTTTGTGCATTATTATTGTCCTTAAATAATAATACTCGACTAGGGAATTTTAGGAATAAGATACTATTCATATAATCTCAATTTTTAAGTCACATACTTAAAGATATATAATACGTATCAAAATTCCAAGGACATTTATTATGCTTTCAATTTATTACGCAGTAAATAAAACATAATAAATAAATAATAATCAATAAAACATAATCCTTAATAATAAATATTTTCCTTAAAATATAAAAAGTATTGTCTCTAGAGCACAATTACTAACAATTTCTGATGTCAATGTGCATCTTCTATTGCACAAGTACAACACTTGCATGATGCATGAAAGTGACAATGTGATTGATCATTGCAACAAGATGTTGGTTATGGCCAAAGATTTGGCAGCAGCGGGAAATGAGCTTTTTGAGAATATGCAAATTGCGGGGATATTGAACAGCCTACCAAGCTCGCTTAACATGACCGCGACAACTTTAAGGTTGAATATAACAATCAATAATGCATCTCAGCTTTCAGCGGCTTTGGCTATGGAACATGATTTAGTGAATAGCCATAAGCGTTTGGAGCTGAACTTGGCTCAAGAAAAAGAGCTAAACTTTACTCGAGCAAAGTTTAAAACCAGCTACCAAAACAAAAGGCAAGGAAGGCTAGGTCCTTCAAAAAGAAGAACATTTAAGCCCCATCAATAAAAGAAGAATTTTCCACTTGGAAGTTGTTACACTTGTGGAAAGTATGCGCATTTTAAGAATGATTGTCTTGAGAATCAAGAAGAAGATAAGGGCAAAGTTCAAGAACAAAGAGTTCCAAATAAATGTAAGTTTGTAGGAGTCATCGAGTGCAATGTTGGCCATGTTGCTACGAACATTGATGGATGTTGGATTGATTCAGCTGCAACCCGCCATATTGCAAGAACTAAGAATAATCTAATTGAGTATCAAGAGTTTAAGAAAGGAGAACAAAGAATCTTCATGGGAAATAATACGTACTTGGATGTGATAGGGATAGGTACATACAGGTTGTATCATGAGGACAGTGCGATGGTTATCAAGAATGTGATGTTTGCTCCAAGTACGAGGCACAATCTTGTTTCTGTTCCCGCATTGTTAAAGAATGGATTGGAAGTGCGATTTTATAATAATAGAGTTTCAATTGAAAAAGATAAGAAGGTGTATGCAATGGGAAGGTATGAGCCCGAACATGAGTTGTTTAAGCTTTAAAGTGAAATTTGTAGTGGGCAAGTAAAAGTTGGTTTTAATTTATATTTGAAGTTTTCAATAATGGGCAATAATGAGCCCAAATCATGAGATGTTTGAAATTTGAGTTGAGATCAATAACATTGTTTAATTATTGTTTGTGTTATGATACACATATGTGTGTGGCATTTTATATTGAATAAAGGATATAGCTAATGCTTTTAATAAGTTTACCAAAGTTCAAAGATTGAACCAAGAAGTTAATATTATTAAAAGTAAGAATGTTATTGTGTTGAAATGTTTTAAATGGAACTTGGAAATATTTAAAGAGAAGAGTGTAAACTCAAATAAATTTTGATGATTATGTATTGTGTGAGGAAATTGGGAGTCACACAAATATTTAGTTAGTAAAGAAATCAAGTGGAAGATGTTGTATTGACTTTCTTTTCTAAAATAAATATGAGTAAATTATATATTGATTTTGTGGAGTTACAAATTTATAATATTTAATTATATGAGTTGGAATTACCAGATCAATATTTATTTTATGTATAAATATTGGGAGTTACATATCTTCTAATAATTATGGTTGATAGAATCAAGAGGCGGTTACAAATTAAGGCGGTGAAGATGAGTTTGAGAATACCTATAAATACTGAGGAATATCCAATGAAAAGCACACAAAAATACCATAAAATTGCTTGTTCATCTAGCTCATCGGAACCCCTTTCCTAGTCTCAATTTTAATAGTAAGTATATTTTACTCACATTTTTTTTAATTACTACATTAGATCCGTTGTATAAAGATCATTCGTTACTTATGATGATCCTAAAACAATATCAGCATCCAGGACAGTCGAAAAGTCCAATACTTATTCTCAAAAAATGGAAGGGAAGTATTAAACAAAAGCGTGCAGAAGAATTTGCTCATCATTTAAGAGAGAAAAAGGATCTGAATCCTAATGACAGTATAAAAGACTTAAATTCAGGAAAAAAGATGTTTCTACGAGAGCTCCGTTGCTGAACTAAGTATTGCACTCATGTTTCAAGGGGTAGTAGAAAGATGTTGCAAAAGACTTGTTGAGTGGAGGCATGGAGCTCTTGATTTGGAGGAGTTTCTTAGCATGCTTAGCAAGATGAAAGAGGGTTCACGATATAATACATGATTGAAGAAAAAAGAGAGAAAAAACTGTGCGCAAGATTTGTTGGCAAATGATTACATAAATGTCTAAGACTTATTTTAACAGATAAGGAACAAAATTATCTACTGACTTGCCTCCTACTAGTTAGTTCATCCATTGGTACAAAGGCCATCGGAGAATACAAGCTTTTTCATCGAAATTGTGTTAGAAAATGAAAAGTTTGAGACATATTTTATATATGTTCTAGATGTAATTTCCAGAAACTAACGATTGGAAGTTGTTCCTTGCTATGAGGACTTAAACTTTCATGTTTGGATCTAAGACATTTTCTTAGCGTAATCCATAAATAAATTGAGTAGAAGTTGCTAGTTTAAAATGGGTTTATAGTGTTGTCCCACATTGAATATGTAATATGAGTGAGGGTGCTTTATATGCATGTATGTGCAAGAGTAGTGTCAACTACTAAGACATTTAGTGTGCATGGTATACTAGTGTGCCTCGCGCGCACACACATACGCGCGCCGCCGCCGCCTCGCCTCGTTTCGGTTCGGCTCGAAGGGCGATTTGGGCGAATGTCTCGGCGTCTCACGTACGCGAGGCGACCTGAGCGAGGAATTTTATTACATTGTTAATTAATTTAATTATGACTTTAAATATTAATTTAATATGAATATTAAGTCAGTATGCACAGAGTATATATATTTTCTGTGACTGGTCAGAGTTTGAGCTGGGTCAGAGTTTATAATAAACTCTGATGGACTAAAACAAACTCTAATGGTCAGTTCAGAGTTTATATATTCTGTAACAGATCAGAGTTTACAAAGAGGAGTTGGGTCAGAGTTTATGAATAAACTCTGATGGACTAGCTCGATGATAAACTCTGATGGAACTGATATGGTCAGAGTTTATAAACTCTGATGGGTCAGGTTAGAGTTTAGCAAATAAACTCTGATGCATCTGCTGGTCAGAGTTTAGCAGATAAACTCTGATGGGCCTGGGTCTAATCAGACTTTAGCTAAACTCTGGTAACTGTTACTAATTCTGATAAATATTCTATTAAATTCTTTTTAAGTCAGAATAATTATTTTAATTAATATTTTATCTGCTGTTACGTTTTATTGTATTATAAATACATAAAAACGTTGTAGATAGAAGGGGACAGAGGACTGAAGTCTTAACACAATTTTGAGAAAACCCTAGCAGCCATACTCTGTGTTTACCACATACTTACAGATTTGCATAAGGTTTTCTGGGCGAACTGAGGTGCAGGTCGCTGTTGAGTGCTACGTATCTGTGGACGAAGTACTATGTGCTGTTTTATCATGGAAGTGATATTGCTGCAATCCAACACAGCGTAGTGGGACAATAATCTTTTCAAGAACAGTCAAGACTTCTAGCAAGGCTTGGCGACTCAGTAGTTATTTTGGTTCTATCAGTGTATGCTTAAAGCTTCTGTTAGAGCTAAGTATTCTATTTTTTCTCTTGTCCTTACAGTTACTAATTTATATATCTTGTTATTACCTTCGTGCTTTGTTTTGTTAATTGGTTTGATCTGTCTGTTCTTGGTAAACTGTTATATATAACTGCCCCATTGTTGTGTGTAGTTTTAATTACAATCCAACAATCTTGAAGAGATTATTTGTGTTATATATTGTTAATTAACAAGATGGTTAACGAAACTGAAACTCCTATTATTGGTGCTACTAATTATGGGTCTGGGGTTACTGCTACTGCCATTGATTGGGTTACGTACCGTTTTCCATAACCTATTGATCTGTCTGGTATGCCTGATATGTTCAGCGGTGGGGCTGGCTTTTCTCGTTGGCAGAAAAAGATGAAGTTGTAGTTAATGGTTAAGGGTCTATGGCCGGTGGTGCAGTATGATCCTCCTGTTGTGAATCAAGAGCAGGCTGACTCTGTTAAGGTCTATGCTTTGTGGGCTGAAAAGGATGGAGTGACAATGGCTGCTATTTTGGCAGCTTTAGCGAACACTCTGTTCGATGTTTATTAATCGGATGCCTTCATTGCTAAGCTCTTATGGGAGAAGCTGGACCAAACCCACAATACTGACTCTCAGGGTCTGGAAAAGTATAGTGTGGCAAGGTTCCTTGATTTTAAACTGGTGGATACTAAATCCATGACGGAGCAAGTGCATGAGTTTGAGATGTTGGTACATGCTTTGAAAGAGTCTGGAATGGACCTTCCTGAGAAGTTTCAGGTTATGTCGGTGATTGAAAATCTCCCAAAGTCTTGGAAGAGTTTGCTCTATCCCTGAAAAGACAGAAAGGAGAGATCACCTGGACTAACTTGATGTTGGACATCTCGGTGCAGGAGCATCACAAGTCCAAACAAGGACATGTGATGCCTACTGAACATGGGAGTTCAAAGGTGAATGTAGTGACTGTTGGACAGAAAAGAAAGTCTGTCACTAAGAAGGAGAATAACAAGCCTAAAACTGACAAGAACAAGGCTAAGAAACCAAAGGCAAACAAACCATGTTGGTCTTGTGGACAGGTTGGTCACTGAAGCAAGGACTGTCCTACTAAGAAAGCAAAGAAACCTAATGTGGTAACACAAACTAATACTATGCTTGCAACCACTGGTGGGCCTGTGGTTAACATGGTTGTTGGTGAGGCTGTTGCTTCTGAAACCAATGACGGGTATGTTACCTACAACCCTACACTACTTTCCACTTATCTGTCAAATGAATGGTTGATTGATACTGGAGCTAATGTACATATTTATACTGATATTACTCTGTTTGTATCTTATCAACAGATTCAAGGAATGACAGTGACGATAGGGAATGCTAGTACTGCTCAAGTACTTGGAGTAGGAAACGTGGACCTGAAGTTTGCTTCTAGGCGTGTTCTATCCCTTACTAGAGTGCATCATGTTCCTGACATTCGTAGAAATATAATAAGCGGAAGCTGTTTAGTTAGAAATGGTTTCGAACTTTCTTTGAAATGTAATAAAGTAGTTATTACACATACTGGTTTATTTTTTGGCAAATGTTACTTGTCTGATGGTTTAATTTTAATAAATGTGGAGCCTGTTTTGGGCAGTTTTATTAATGATAATGTTGTTCCTTCTGTGAATTGTGTTGAATCATCTGATTTATGGCACTCACGTCTTGGTCATCTAAATCTTGGTGCTCTAAAGAAAATGATGAATTTAGAGTTGATTCCAAAGTATGCCATTGAAAAGAAATCTAAATGTCAAGTATGTGTGACTGCTAAATTAACTAGGAAACCCTTTCATAACGTTGTTAGGGATTCAGAAGTATTAGATTTAGTACACACAGACATATGTAAATTCAGTGGTGTTTTGACTAAAGATAATAAAAGATATTTCATTACCTTTATAGACGATTGTAGTAAATACTGTTATGTTTATTTACTTAAACATAAAGATGAAGCATTAGATAAATTCATTATGTATAAAAATGAAGTTGAAACACAAACTGACAAAGTACTTAAACGTTTGAGGTCGGATAGAGGTGGAGAGTATACGGGTACGTCATTTAATGAATTTTGCAGAAGCAATGGTATAGTTCATGAAGTGAATCCACCATAAACTCCTGAGTCTAATGGGGTGGCAGAACGAAAGAACAGGACATTTAAAGAAATGATTAACAGTATGCTAATTAATTCTGGGTTGCCTAAGTACATGTGGGGAGAGGCTCTGAATACGGCTTGCCATATTCTGAACAGACTCCCTCTGAAACATATGGACAAGTCACCTTATAAATTATGGAAAGGCAGAAAGGCTAGTTTAAAGTATCTTCATGTGTGGGGCTGCCTTGCAAAGGTGCTTGTCCCTGAACACAAGAGAAAGAAACTGGGGCAAAAAATTGTTGATTGCATCTTTCTGGGCCATATTAAAACCACAACCGCTATGAGATTTTTAGTGTTAAAATCTAACATAGATGGGATAGTGGCCAACACTATAGTTGAGTTTCGTGATGCAACATTCTTTGAGAATGTGTTCCCTATGAAGACTGGTATACCTCAGGGTATTTCTGATGATGATCCCACTCGCATATCGAGTTCCATTCCTGATCATGTGAAAAAGATGATAAATGTGGGGGCGGATCCTGCTAGTAACTCTACTCCTAACAAAGTAGATGAACCTAGAAGGAGTAAGCGTGCAAAGGTGGTCAAGGACTTTGGAAGTAATTTTATCACTTACAATGTCGAGGACGGACCTTTAACTTTTTGACAGGCCATGGATTCTGCGGAGTCAAGGCACTGGAAAGGCGCTGTAAAAAGTGAGATCGACTCTATTGTTTCTAACGGAACATGTGAGTTACTTGATCTCTGATGTGTTAAAAATACTGCAAGCGCACAGTGGTTAATTGTAGCAATCACAGATCGATCCTCAGAGACTATGAAATTTCTAAACCCTAATAAATAAATCAGGCAGACTAGACAAATAATGTTGAGATGAGAAAAGTTTTAACCTAATAAGCAAATATGATCAAATAAATATGGAAAACCTAGGATCTGAATCCATCAATTAATCACAATTAATATCCAACTTGCCCTAAAAATCAATTCTCTTTCTTCAACAAATAAATATCATTAACGAGACAAGCATATACTATGAAACTTATTATCTAACAATAACCCATCAAAACTTCATGGAGCAAGCATAGGCTATGAAAAATAAATTCGGTAACAATAATATATCAAAATCACTTTGTTAATCAAATAATTAAGCACCAAGAAAAGTTATGAGAATCAAATAATAGGAACAAACAAATACTAAAAATAATCAACTAACTTCACCTTCATCCTAGGGCAAGAGAATTAGCTAGACATGCTTGAAGAAGAAAACAAAACAACTAATATAAGACATGTAAATAATGAATAACATAAAAAGTGTTTGAGATAAAAACTTATTTGTATTGAAAGATCAAGAAAATAAAAGTACTATATTCCTACTCCTAATTATTGAAAACTAAAATTAAAGTTAAGGTGCAAGGTCCAGGTCTTGGTTTTGAAATACAAGAGAGGAGACCCATATATATAGGGGAAATAATATAGGTCTTCTATATCGATTACAAATTGAATTTTAAATATTTCCTTCTATTCCTTTTTCTTCTCCAACAAGCATTCGATTTTTTCTCTAATTGCTTTGCCTCCAAGTAATCTCCACCTCCTTCCTTGTATTCTCCTTTTTCTGCTACAATTCTGATTTTAATTAATTTCCTACAAAATAAAACAAAACAAAAAATAATTAATTAACTAATAAAATTACGAAAATAAACATAAAATAGGTATTAAAGATGTATTAATTATGGACCCATCAATCTCCCTCCTGGGTGTACTACTATAGGGTATAAATGGATTTTTGAAAGAAAGATGAACCCGGATGGCTCAATAGATAAGTATAAGGCTAGGCTGGTAGCTAAGGGTTTTAAACAAATGGAAGGCATTGTCTACTTTGACACATACTCTCCTGTTGCAAGAATGACAATAATTCGAATGCTTATAGCATTGGCTTCCGTACATGGTCTTATCATCCATCAAATGGATGTAAAGACAACTTTTCTTCATGACAATCTTGAAGAAGAGATTTATATGAATCAACCTGAGGGATTTGTTACTTCTGGCAACGAAAGGAAAGTTTGTAAGTTAGTCAAATCTATCTATGGCTTGAAACAAGCCCCTAGAGACTAGCAAAAGAAGTTTGATGAAACTGTTTTGATTTCGGAATTTTTGGTTAATAAAAGTGACAAGTGTGTCTACTATAAGGTTAAAGGAAATGAAAAAGTGATTTTGTGCCTGTATGTGGATGACATATTGTTGTTTGGAACCAATATTGAGATTATTAACGAGACAAAAAGTTTCTTGAAAAGGCACTTTGAAATGAAGGATATGAGTGTTGCTAATGTGATTCTTGGTATCAAGCTGACTCAGTCAGCTGATGGAATAACATTGTCACAATCTCATTATATAGAGAAATATATACTTGAGAAGTATGGTTATTCAAATTGTAGAATCGCAAGCACGCCATATGATTCAAAAGTTACTCTTGTTAAGAATAAGTCAGGAGTTCCTATGTCTCAGTTAAGATATTCTCAGATTATTGAGAGTTTGCAATATCTTGCTAATGGTACTAGACCAGATATTTCATATTCTATGTCTAAGTTAGCTAGATATACAAGCTGTCCAAACAAGACTCATTGGGATGCTCTTGATAGAGTGTTTAGATATCTAAAAGGCACCATCTACCTTGGTTTTCACTATAGGAGGTTTCTTGGAGTGCTAGAGGGATATAGTGATGCAAGTTGGATAGCTAAGAAATCTGGTTCCAATGGAGTGACTGGATACGTGTTTACCCTTGCGGGTGGAGCTATATCCTGGAAGTCTGCTAGACAAACTATTGTAACTCGGTCTACTTTTGAGGCTGAGTTGTATGCATTAGATGCCACGGGGACGGAGGCTGAATGGTTGCATGGACTTATGTCTGTGATTCCTGTAGTAAGCCAACCGCTTCCTGCTCTTGCTGTTCATTGTGATAGTCGTACAACTATCGATAAGATAAACAGTAAGAAGTATAATGTGAAAACAAAGAGACACGTCCAAGTTAGACTAAAGTCTATAAGGGGTTTGATGTCTGACATGATCATTGCTATTGAGTTTATTGGAACTCAAGACAACCTGGCTGATCCTTTGACTAAGGGACTTGAGCATGCTGTTGTCCTTAAGTCGAGGTTGAGGATGAGACTGACAACCCATTTTGAGTCATCAATAACGGGAACCCAATACACCTGAGAGGAGATCCCTCGAAGTGTATTCAATGTGGTAATAACAAGTTGTGAGGGTGATTCGGCAGTACCTCTACTACAATAATAAAGATACTCACGTATCTGAGTCTTTCCCCTGTAAACCTCAAGAGGTACTGTAACTGTTAGTTAGCAAGAGTTTTAAGAACTCTGAATGGGGTCAAGTCGTGAGACGAGATGTTGGGAGTACATCTTTGGAGATGCCTAGCTAAGCGAATGTTATTGTGTGGTCGCAATTAGAGGATATGGTTATTCCTCGAAGTATTCGACGAACAGGATCGAGACATGACCATTAACGTCTCAAAGCCGTAGATCGGCACCATAGCCTTTGACTTGTCGTCGTCTATGGAGTGTGGTTACACACCAACGGATAAAGATTCAAGGTGAAACATTCCATCTATATCCGGTAGCCATCGAAGTAGAGGACTTAGGAGGGTTCAAACCTTGACCGGTACCAACTCTGAAAAGCAAGTCATGAGTAGAATCTGATATGCATTTCTGTATGGATTTGTGGGGGATTGTTAGAAAATGGAAAGTTTGAGACATATTTTATATATGTTCTAGATGTAATTTCCAGAAACTAACGATTGGAAGTTGTTCCTTGCTATGAGGACTTAAACTTTCATGTTTGGAAATAAGACATTTTCTTATTGTAATCCATAAATAAATTGAGTAGAAGTTGCTATTTTAAAATGGGTTTATAGTGTTGTCCCATATTGAATATGTAATATGGGTGAGGGTGTTTTATATGCATGTATGTGCAAGAGTAGTGTCAACTACTAAGGCATGTAGTGTGCATGGTGTACTAGTGTGCCCTCGCGCGCACATACACACACGCGCGCCGCCGCCTCGCCTCGCCACGCCTCGCCTCAGGTCGGGTCGAAGGGCGATTTGGGCGAATGTCTCGGCGTCTCGTGTACGCCAGGCGACCTGGGCAAGGAATTTTATTACATTGTTAATTAATTTAATTATGACTTTAAATATTAATTTAATATGAATATTGAGTCAGTATGCACAAAGTATATATATTTTCTATGACTGGTCAGAGTTTAAGCTGGGTCAGAGTTTATGATAAACTCTGATGGACTAAAAAAAACTCTGATGGTCAGATCAGAGTTCAGACTTTATATATTCTGTAACAGATCAGAGTTTACAAAGAGGAGCTGAGTCAGAGTTTATAAATAAACTCAGATGGACTAGCTCGATGATAAACTCTGATGGAACTGATATGGTCAGAGTTTATAAACTCTGATGGGTCAGGTCAAAGTTTAGCAAATAAACTATGATGCATCTGCTGGTCAGAGTTTAGCAAATAAACTCTGATGGGCCTGGGCCTAATCAGACTTTAGCTAAACTCTGGTAACTGTTACTGATTCTGATAAATATTCTATTAAATGCTTTTTAAGTCAGAATAATTATTTTAATTAATGTTTTATCTGCTGTTACGTTTTATTGTATTATAAATACATAAAAACGTTATAGATAGAATGGGACAGAGGACTGAAGTCTTAACACAATTTTGAGAAAACCCTAGCAGCCATACTCTGTGTTTACCACATACTTACAGATTTGCATAAGGTTTTCTGGGCGAATTGAGGTGCAGGTCGCTGTTGAGTGCTACGTATCTGTGGACGAAGTACTATGTGCTGTTTTATCCTGGAAGTGATATTGCTGCAACCCAACACAGCGTAGTGGGGCAATAATCTTTTTAAGAACAGTCAAGACTTCTAGCAAGGTTTGGCGACTCAACAGTTGTTTTGGTTCTATCAGTGTATGCTTAAAGCTTCTGTTAGAGCTAAGTATTCTATCTTTTCTCTTGTCCTTACAGTTACTAATTTATATATCTTGTTATTACCTTCGTGCTTTGTTTTGTTAATTGGTTTGATCTATCTGTTCTTGTTAAACTGTTATATATATATAACTGCCCCATTATTGTGTGTAGTTTTAATTACAATCCAACAAATTGAACACTTAATGTAGGAGTTCACAATGGAATTGAGAGCGCAATAGGATACAGAAATGTTGCAGTGAAAAGCATACGCACATATATGCAGTATTAGCATTGCTTGAAAATGATCTTTGGTACAAGGGACCGAATGCTGGGGCATGGATGTGGGTTGGATGGATGGTTTACTAGAGATGAAGTTTAGAAAATTGCATGCAAGTATGCAACCGAATATATAAGCTAATTCTAGGTGAGTTAATTGATGAGGTTATTTCAGTTTTTATTCTTGAGCAATCTAAAGACCTCTTTCCTCTTGTATAAACTGCAATGCTTCAGTCAATACAAACCAAGATTTATCATCACAACTAGTTTCAGGAAAAAAAACTGTTCATCACAACTCTATTTGTTAATATTTATGCATAACTACAAGACATATGCATAACATAGAATAATACATTCATTGGAATCGGATGCGTTACATCTCTCGATCTCATTCCATACATGGGTATCTCTGCAACATATTAAGCGCGGTAAGATATAACACTTAAATTTTTTTATATGAATACAGCGGACCAGTTATACGTACCGCACTTAATATCTGCGATAAGTATGCTGCAATCTATGTGGACCAGCCGCCTCCATATATACATAAAATTAAGAAGATGGTCCTTTGAAGATAAGAAAATTGAGGGTCTCCAATGAAAAATAAATAAAAGTCCCTTGAGAATGAGAGAAAAAGCAACTAAAGTTTGAACCCACCACACATTGCCACCCGAATCCATATTTCCTGTCAAATTCCTGCAACATTAAATTAATTAGCAAAATAAATAAATTCAGTCATATTAAAAAAAGTGTGATGTGTGAAAAATGAACCTTCTTGATATGGGCAGCTACAGAAGTAGAGTCAGGTACATCATACAAGTCAAGAGCTTGAGAAGCAGAAGCCATAGCATGAATCTGCATCTTTAGTGGCATGTCTGTATCTTTTATCAAAGCTTTCCCTTCCAACATTCTTTCTTTTTATTTATATATCTCGATCCCAAGTGCTCTACTCTCTACAACTTATAAGAATTTTTGGCAAAGTGCATATATATATTCTATGAGTTTCTCCTTTGAAAAAAGGTTGGTAGAAGGGTTAAAAAAAGTATGATGGAGGCAGAATTTATGGCCAGAAACTTCATTATCGAAGAAGAAGTTGTAGCCGTATAGGACTGGTTTTAGTTTTTTGTTGTTTATAACTAATGGCCTGTTTGGCCTGCCTTAAAATAAGTCTTTTTGGACTTATTTTCGAGTAAAAATTTCATATTTTGATAAATGTTTTTTATACAAGTATTTAATGTATATTTGAGATTCTATAAGTTGCAAAAAAAAGTTAAATTTTTTCAGAAAAAAGTTAGGAATCTCTAACTTTGTCTTAAAATAAGTTGACTTATTCTGGAAAAAAGTTCCCCCAAACACCCCCTAAGTCATACATAATACGTCTACTAGTCGGTAAATGAGAACTTTTCATGAACCAAGTAAAAGATGAAATGCATATCATATTTTAATATGTCACGTAGCAATTTTGATAGACTTTGAATCATCTTAAATAATTTAATTATTTTGTTTTAATAATTAAACTTATATCCTCATAAATGATTATTTGTCGAATATAAGTCTTTTGCCACTTGGGTTATATAATCGTAAACAATTTTATTTAATTATTTGAAATATATAATTGATATATAAAATTTTAAGTTGCGATAATAACTATTTTGTTGTGTATATATCTTATAACCGTCTAGTCAATGCATTGCCACGGAGAGGTACAATTGCCTAGTCTAACTCTGAGCATTAAGCGCCGAACTACTGGGAGAGCAATAATAAAAGACAGAGTATTAATTAGATGAACCCTTTTGTATATTACTGTACAAATCATCCGTTTCTGTAACTTGATTTTTTAAAGCTGTTAATACTCTATATATTATTAGTCACTCATAATCACACACATTCATAAATCTTGAATTATTTGTTACATTTTCTATTTACATGAATGACAAACAAAACAGTAGATTATGATTGATTGATGTCATCAATAAAACACACAAGATTTATGTTACTGATTTAAAAAAATTATTTGAATCATCATTTGATTGATCAAGAAAAGGAGGTTCGAAAATGATGTTACATGCGAAAACAGATTCGGATGGATCAACAAGCTCTACTCCGAAATCAGCAACATCTCATCATCAACCTTTATACTATGTAATAAGCCCTCCTCGTGATTTTTCTCCCCCGCAAACTTCACCTGTTTTTAGTAGTCCAATAAATTCTCCGTTGCACCCTGCGCGCCCTTCGAATTCTTCTAATACCAGTAGCAGACTTCACTCGCATTCTTCTAATACCAGTAGCAGAGTTCACTCACATTCGTCTTACAGTAGCAGAGTTTCTGGATTCGGGAGAAGGTATTGGAGCCTGAAGAGAGGGAGGAATGAATGTAATGTGATTAAAGAAGAAGAAGATTGTGAGTTCATGTATTGTGATTATGAGCGTTGCAAGTGTTTGATTGCTGTCTTTGGTTTAGCTACGGTATTCTCGTTGTTTTGCTTGATCATCTGGGGGGCTAGTAGGCCTTATCATCCTCAAGTTTCTTTAAAGGTAATGCATTTTTTGTAATTCTCTGCATGGTGGTTTAGTTACAATCTGTGTATATGGTGATGACTGCTGAATTTTTCAAATGTTATTGTGACATTATTTGTTTGTTGTGCATTGTCTTTTGAGTCTTTTAAATTTTATTCAGACGTCTTCTGTTTTTTTAGCGATTTTGAAACTTCTCAAATCTTTTTAGAGATCTTCGTAATTTTTAAAATGCTTAAAACTTTTAACCTCTTTGAAAAAAAAATTGGCTTCAAATTTTGGCACTCCTAGGTAGTTTGCCTAAATGTGGGAATTGAGTGTACTGATGATGACAAGTCACCAGTCTAAATCCTCACAAGGAGCAGGGTCCTTCTCCAACAACTCCACTTGCCTTGGAAAAAAATAAAAGAAAAGAGATATATCTAAAAGAGATATATAAGTAATGAAATTTTATTATTATCACTTGTCATTATAATACCCTTTTACAAAAGTTATATTATGGTTTCTTGTAGAGCTTGACGGTATATAATTTCTACTCTGGGGAAGGATCAGATTTCTCCGGTGTGCCTACAAAGATGCTTAATGTAAACTGTTCAGTGGAGATGAGCATAAGTAACCCTGCAACATTCTTTGGTATTCATGTTCGTTCAACCACTGTTAATCTCATATTTTCTCAAATTACAGTTGCAACCGGTCAGGTGAGATTATTGATACCTTAGATAATGTCTCACTCCCTGTGTGTGTGTGTGAAATGACTTCACTGCAATTTGAAATGTATATACAAGGATATGAAAACCATAAATATAAGCTTTTCACCTGCTATACTGACATGTGCATCTATGGGCTGCAGTTGCAAAGAAAATACTTACCGAGAACAAGCCAGAGGATTGTGAATGTAAACATGAAGGGGCAAAGGGTTCCTCTCTATGGTGCTGGAGCAAGCTTACCTATAATGTCAGATAAACCAGACACGGTTCCAGTGAAACTAGACATGGAAATAATATCAAATGGTAATATGGTGGGAAAATTGGTGAAGACAAAGCATCTGCAGCATATTACTTGTTTTTTGGTCATCACAAACTCCAGAAACATTGAAGTTATTATGTTCAAAGAAAAATCATGTATACACGATTAGCTAGTCTGGTGTTCCATCTGCATTGAGTCTGTCTCTGATGTCAGTGAAGTTTAAAACTTTGATTGGTGACAAATTCATAATACAAGGCTTTTTTACCTTCTTTTTGCAATCTGCAACATAGCAATATTAGTTCTCAGTCAAAACTCTGTCTCAGTTAATTTGTTAGCTTACACAAACAAAACAAAAGAATTCAATGTGTATATTTACACTCGTTGAATTGGGATACTAAACTGCTGGCCTGTTTGTTAAGAACTCTGCTAGCAGGCAGCACTTTGCCATCAAACCTATCTGGGGGCAAATACCAAAATATAGACCTCTCAATGATATTCTTTGAAGGCAGCCAACCTTTGAGCAGGTTCAGAACTAAGGGAGGCACAATTTTGCATTTGGGTGTTAAATTTAGGAACTACACACTTAAAACCCATGTTACTCGGACTCTGCTGGAAATTTCCAACACGGATAATGATATCCAGACAAAAGTTGGAGAGCGGATACTATTGTGTCGATCACAGTTCATTGTCAACATAAGTGTTCACGCCTTGCTTCCAGTGGACTTATTTTTTACAGCAAAAGACATGGACTTGGATTCATGACAGTTACTTGTATGCCGACTTTTTTGATTGGAGAGAGGAAATAAACTCAAAATATGATTTACGGAGGAAAAGCCTATATAATTTTGGGCTTGTTTGGACTGAAGACATGACAGGTATGAAGTTAAGTATCATTTAACTAAAACAAAGTATAATAAACTTGTGCTAGGGCTCTTAAACACACATGTCAATCTTGCATCACATAGTATGCAACTATTAGACATCATTGCAAAGATATCATGTGAAATAGCAACACCATTTAAAATTTCAAACCCTGAAATTTCTTACATCGAGCAAGGATAATCAGCAGCTGCTTCTAGTCTAACTCCTCGGCTCCTACTGTATGATCTCGAATTATTTGCCTAGTTTGAACTATAATGTGAACAAACATTTATTCTAATGATAATCACCCAATTAAAGCGGTCCCAAACCAGTTTGATACCAAAGAACAAAATTGACTTTTCTTTTCTCAAGAAAATACAACTGAATTCAGGACATGTATCAACTGGAATTATATGACATGGAAGAATAAATAAGTAAATATAAAATAAAAAGGGAAGTGACATTATCAGCAACATGGTCTTCAACCTTGAATGTGGGATACATATATAGCAAGGCAATATATTCTTAAGCAGTTTTCTGTAGAATTTATTTTTTTCGTGTCATTTCATCTTGTCTTTCTCTGATCAAGGCTCCTGCTCATACTTTACGTCTCAGCCTCTCAGTACATACTTATGCAGTATTCTGTAGACTTCATTCTTTTATTGTACTCATCTTGGCTTTCCTAATCATGGCTCTTGCTCATATTTACATCTCAGTACATGCCTAGGAAGTATTTGATATAACTCATTCATTTTAGTGTTGCAGAACAGTTATGCTGATTCATCTTGTAATGCCTATACCCCTATTAAATCTAAACAAATTACAGCATGTGATGCAATAGGTTAAACAACAATCTATAGTCAATGATATGTTCTGGATATGATACTTCAGTTTTGATACATTTCTCCATAAGATATGAAATTCATTATTTTTATATATGTGCTCTAGAAAGTGGCTTCGATTGGTATTAGTATTTCAATACAATCTATAGAGAAAAGTCACTTCACAAACTATCTTAAACTCTTACCTCCTTACTTTTGTTTTTCAATTACTTTCTTACCACCAAAAAACTATATACTAATCACTCCTTACCACCAAAATCACAACAAGAAGATGAAGTCCAAATATAGTATTCAACGAAAAAGAAAGATGGCATGACTGACCCATATACATAAAACGTATACTCCATTATATATAAACCAGTATGGTTGATTCACACTAAGAATGCTGATAGAAAGTGTTACATTATTAATACAAGTATCAAATTGGCACATTATGTATTCCAATGTCTTTATGATGATCAAATTTAGGTGGTGCCTATGTGACTTCTTTTGCTGGATATTGGTAAGTATATTTGTCTTCGATTCTCTTGCTGCATGATTCTACCTGCATATATCTGAATCTGTTTACTTATGCACAACATATTAGCGACTGTCACAGTCATTATATTATCCGTTCAAAGCTCACTAGCAACAGGATGCCATACTAACCGCGACTACTAGCATCATGTGATGTGCTTCTCCTTTAAGCCCACGCGAACCCATGTTGATTGTTATAACTTGGCTATGATACCATTGCTGGGTGTCATTGGCCTATCTCAACTAAAAATTTCAACTTGAAGGATATGAACTATTCCCGCGCTTGTTAACTAGCCAAGATAGTACTTCTGTCTTGGTTTTTACTACTATCATTTTTTTGACAAATGTATACTTGCCTACTAGACTGCATATTGAAGAGATGCACCACTTGCTCTTCATTTAACCACAACCTTCTCTTTTCCTCACCTTCCTCAAAGACTTCCAAAAATATCCATAAACAAATTTTCTACATTTCAACAATTTTTCTCAAATTGAGGATAACAAATTAATAATTTCCACCACAGAAATATAAATAATATTAAACAAATAAAACTATTTTCTAAACATAATGGAAAAAGAAAAAGAAAATCAGGCTACTGACTAGGCGGTCATCAATAGGTAATGGGCCTCTGACCTCTCCATTTCTCCACACACAAACACATGTAATACATATTTTGTATGTAACACACCTTTCTTGCATTTCTTGAGAAGAAAAATCAAAACTTTTGTGATATTTGTTCTTGTTTTTGTTAATTATGTTGAAGCTTTGGAAATGGTACCAAAACACCTTGGCTATTCATCCAGTGAAGACACAAGTTATAAGCTCAGGAATCATATGGGGTGTTGGAGATATTGCTGCTCAGTCTATCACTCATTCCACTGCCAAAAATCTTTCTCACGCTCATGTGGGTACCCTCTAAATCATATTTAATTTTCTGGGTCTGTAACATTTCTGTGTATACTAATGCTTGTTTAATTCAACTCTTCAAGAATCAGGTGTAACAATCTTTTTTATCTAATTGTTTATATGCCAATGTTAAATGAAAGAATGCACAAGTCTATTAGGGTTTTGATTCTTGTTCTAAAAATGTCCCCTTTTTCCTTTTATGTTTAATGTATGTAGTTTTTGGAGGTCATTTTCGTCTTATAAGTTTCTCAGAGAATTAATTTGGATACCCGTGGCATTGTTGAAATGTTTGCTTATAATGAGATTATTGCAAGCACAGGACATGGCACGAGCACTAAAGTAATTGTTTTGACACTGCATTTGAAAACCTGTGTCCGTAGGTTGCATTCGATTATAATTCTGAAAATAATTGGCCAGTACCAATTGCAGACATCAACACTTCTTTAGTGCACAAGATTGGGGAGTTGCTCACTGCACTTGCAGATAAGCAGACAACTTCGGTCTAGAGATTTTCTGTCCATAATTAATGCATTTCATAGATTATTTCTTTAGTTTCAACTTCCAAGTATTACTGATCTCTATCTCACAGATTCAAGTAGTTTATATATATAAAGCTTTTGCTTTTCTGTCAATACAAAGTCCAGTATTGTTCTAACTTTATATTGTCATGATGTCATCAGCAAAACTGGTAAACTGTGTCAAGAACTAAAGATACACTAGCTCTTATTAATAAGTAAAACCAACCTTTCTTTGATATACTGCTGCTGACTATTTTTCTGTTTTTCACAACAGCATGAAGATGAAGAATTTAAAATTAGCTGGAAGAGGGTAGCAATCACGAGCATATTTGGGTTTGGCTTTGTTGGACCATTTGGTCACTTCTGGTTAGTTTCGGACCCCTGGATTTGCATCTTGTTCGAGTATTACTCTCTGCTAGTACATGCGTTATGCAGCCTTTTCTGGCATATAGATCATATGTTCTCAATAGATAATGCATTTTAAGGAATTAGTAGTAATTAGAACAAAGGCTTTGGTAGATTTTCCCAACCTGTATAATCTCTCGTAGTGTTGTTATTCTGCTATGGTATCATAACTCTGCTGAAGGACTTTCTTGGATATTTCCCTACTTTTAACTACAAACAAAATGAATTACTGTGAATTGGTTTTGCAAGGAAAGTTGTCTTTTATGTTGAGATCAATATATAGTGATGTATCTTATCGATCTTCCGAAGTACAAATGATTTTTACTTCTTTTGCTATTTGAAGTACAAATATTAGGTACCAGCATTTTGGATAATCAGAAAAGAACCGGAGAAGAATAACATAACAGCAATTCTGTTGTAGAATAATAATGAGAAACAAACAACAATTGATAATAATCCCCAGTACAAAAGAAAAATCATCTAAATCAATCAATGAACTTCTACTATCTTTTAATGTCATTTTTGTGAACATGGTACTGAACCAACACACTATAATTTGACTTCTTCACTGAAGATTATGTACTCAGCATTAATGGTCCCTCCTCGTATTTAATTTGCAAAGCCAAAATCGATATTATGGAGCATTAGAAATGCGAACATGTAAACTCAACTTTATAGTTGGATTCATTTCTTTTTCCTAGCTTGCTACCTACTGTACTGGACCCTAAGGGAACCTGAACTTGCAGGCTTCACAGATCAGCTTTTGAAACTAATACATCTTCGAAATTGAAAACTGAACTTGCAGGCTTCACAGATTAGCCAAGGAAATACACGTTGAATATCTCTTAATGATAATATCTAGTAGCTCTGTGCATTCTTGTAGCACTTCTTTGATTATCTTCGTCATTTTGTTCTTCCCAAGACTTTTGTTTAATTTGTAGTCCTTTACCATAATAGGTACGAAGGTATGGACCGATTTATTAGGACTGGTCTTAAACTACAGCCAAATACAGTACGATTTGTGGCAACAAAAGTGGCTATGGATGGCCTCATTTTCGGACCCCTGGATTTGCTGGTGTTTCTCAGTTACATGGGGTATTCTAGTGGTAAAAACACTCTTCAAGTAAAGGAAGATTTAAAAAGAGATTTCCTCCCTGCATTTATTCTTCAAGGCGCAGCTTGGCCAGTTCTTCAGATTGCAAACTTCCGGTATGTTCCGCTAAGATTTCAACTTCTATATGTGAACATGTTCTGCTTGGTGGATAGTGCTTTCTTGTCTTGGTTTGAACAACAGCATGATGCATCTTGGAAGCAATTTCTCACTTCATCTATAACCTTCAAAGGCCAGGACAGAAGATAACAACATCAGCATCATCTTCAAATTTTCCTGTGCTGCTCCCAGTTGATTGATTTACAGATAAACATTCATGTATAACTACAGAAAGTCAGTGCTAATATACTTTTTTTTTGGGTACTCCACAGTCCACATATTCCAATCAGTTTCCCAGCTTTGTATGTTATATTGTTACTGAATGGCATTAGCATCCTGAATTAAATAAACCACAACTATGAGTACCTTAAAATTGGAATATATATATATAACTGTCTTTAAGAATGCAGAAAATTCCACAATAAGGGCTCAAAATAGCATATGCCGTGTCTTCTGGTTAAAATTATCTACTGCACGTCATTTTTAGAGTAAAATGCATTTTGTGTACCTAAGTATACCAAATCTGCAATTTGTGTACCTGTACTACTGATTGGGCACATTGTGTATCTATAGAATACATTTTCGTTTATTTTGTGTACAACCGTGAGATAGAATAATTTCCGTTAGTCAACTATTTTATTTTATTTATACTTTTTTATATATATGAGTAGAGATTCGTGTTTTACCCATATACCTGATTCTCCACCTAAACCTCTCACCCAACTGTCTTGTTTTTTCAAAATGCCACCAACACTAGCTGCCATTTTTCCCTACTAAAGACACCTTTCACGTTGAGTTTATATGTCATGTTGTGTGTGTGTTTGTAACTGATGCAAAACTGTGCTTAAATAGTCATTAGGAGGAAGTGAAGTGGTGTTAATGTAGTCAATGGTTTGTATTTACAATGCAAAGTCCTTGACCTTTGAATATCATTAAACCAATGCATGCAGCTTTCATACATTGAAAATGGAACAACCAATCTAAGTGCTATTACAGTACCAAAAAATGTAATAAATTTACTCCAAAAATAAACCAATACATAGTTTGTAACATAATATTAAAAATAGTATCTTAGCATTCCTAGTACAAAAAAGAAATTGCATTTGACAATTCAATATAACCAAAAAAAATGGTGGTATTACACCATGATTTGCACCTAGGATCATAGCTTGATTACAATATTATAATAATCAAAAGTTGATACTAGAACATCTAGGTGCCTAACATAGTATACAATATCATGGACATAATATAATAACTAAAAGTAGATACTATAACATCCGACTGCATATTATAGTTTTCAAACTGGTCTTTTCTTCAATGCTAATATTTTTTCATTTATTGCCTTGTTCAATTGCTTGAAAGTACTGACTTGTTTGCCGGTTAGAGTATTTGTCTAACCTTGTATGCCAAGAGATGTATTAGAGGATGTTGAAGGCTGGCTTACTAAGTAAATATGACTCCTTGTGTATCACCTGTGTGCTCTTTAGGTTGTGTCAATACACAAGTTTTGGACTTTTTCTTCTTAGGCTTTGGTGCTGAACTTGCTTGACTTGGTATTGCACCTTTCTCCATAACTTCATTTGAGCTTCCTTGAGTCTTTTGTGGTGCTTCCTTGACTGTAGATGTGACATCTTCACCCTCTTTCACTTTCTTGGCATCTTGATCAGATTTCTATGACCAAAAATGAATTTGCAAGCCTTAATAAAATAAGTAGGTGAATTATAAAAAATAAGTGGATCAGTTGAAAAGAGGACAAAATTTACCTTTGCTGGACATGTTCTTGCATTATGACCCTTTTGTTTGCAATATCCACAATGTGCTTTGATGTCATCCTTCTTCAGCTTGGTAGCATCTTTGGTTTTATTAAAAGGAATATCATTTTTTTATTTCTCTTTTTGGCCTTTCTGGTTGCACCTTAATTATTGGTGGCAATGGTGTAAGATATGGTGTTTTCTCCCAACATTGTTCACTATTTATGGGTTCAACAGTATGTGCATAGGTTCTCAAAAACATGTCTTTATAGTAAGTTTTGTGAATATGTGTAGACATGTCCAATTTTCTCCATCTGATGCAAGGAAATGCATGATAACATGGGAGGCTAGTTAAATCATATTTTCTGGTCTTGGCCTCCAAGTCGACAACAATTTTATGGTCACCCTTAGTGATAGTAACTAAATATTTAATGTTACCAGACCATTGAACCATACATCCACCACTAAATATCAAATCCCTAAGAAAACAAATAATTAGCATACTAAATAATACCTATTAAATTAAATTAAATATGAACTTACTTGTTGACTTTTCTCATAGCATTTGGGCAAATTGGATTCATTTGATAACTGGAAATCATCTTATCCCTCCTATTTTGGATCCTTCTCATCACACCTTTGTGTATTCCTTGTAGCAAGCCAAGCACTAAAAGGTCCCTCATTTCTCCAATGCTATTGTTAAACACTTCACAGTGGTTATTGACAAACATGTCTGATTGACATGTAGTACTAAAAGCAGATGTGGTCCATTGTGATCTAGGCTTCTCCATGAGCCAGTCATGACATTTCTTGTTTAACTACATCATGCAAGTAGTAATGGTTTAAATAGGTAATAAAGTAATAATATTCATGCAACTTTATAAGTACCTTTTTTAGTGCTGTCATATGCTTATTGAACATGTATTCATTGCTAGACCTTCCTGTCATCCACAACAAATCTCTTAATCATATACCTCTGTATTCTTTGGCCATGTTATTATAAAGATGCATTACACAAATTCTGTGTTCTGCATTTGGAACAACATTTTGAAGAGCATTGATTAAGCCCTGCAACATCTAACATTTAAATAGCATACATTAGCTAATAACAAAAGTCACTGCAGCAAGAAAATAAACACATATTGTATGATTTACTTTACCTTTTGTCTATCAGAGATAAATGTCCGTGCACCACTATTGACAATACCAACATCATCTGCTATCAATTGCAAGAACCAATTCCAGGAGTATGTGTTTTCTGCTTCAACAATAACCCATGAGATTAGGTACATACCATCATTTGAATATGTCCTTACTGTAGACTATATGTCTTAATCTGGAATGTGGATGACTTTTACATTGGTGAGCCATATATCTTCCATTTGCATGACACATCACACATCTTCACAAATAAATTTAAATCTTCTGCCAAAATTCCTCAACTGCTTAATTGCCCTTCTCTTTATGATTGCATGATTTTTTTATAGCTTTCCTAAAAGAGTTTGCATTAGTAAAAGTCATACCTAGCTCGAATTATGGATTAGCCATATCAGTCTCCTCATTAAACCTAGGAAACCCCATTTCATTATCTTCTTCATCAGTACTATTGACAATCATTCTCTCCTCTTCACTATCAACACAATCACTAAAGTCAGATTCAACAATATCTGTATTCCAATTTTGATTATGAACTGGAATATCAACTAGGCCTGATAGTCTAGCATTATTCCTGACTTCTTGGTGATTCATAACATCCTCATCAGTACTATCAATGTTAGAGCTATCCTAATGAAAATTAACATCTTCATGATCACTAAGTTCAGTATCTTGTTCATTGTTTAGTGCTTTACTCAAGGCATCTAAGTCAAACATATCAGTGGATATTCCCTTAAGAAGTAAGAAGTCTTCTAAAACTTGTCTTTCGAATTCATTAGAGGTAGGGACATCATTAAATTCATAACACTGTGAAGGTGAGAATTCTTCTGTTTATGTCTGTGTTTCTTGGCTAGTTTCACATTAAAGATACATAAACCCAGCAGCATCAACACGAGTGCACATCTCAACAACTTCTTGATCCCAGTTTAAAGGAAACAAATCCATAATAGATTTTGGAAGTTTATAAAAAATTTCAGAAAAGCTAACATTAACTCCACAATCAGTTAACATGTTATATAGTTCCAGCAAACTTAGTTGATCAACATCACATTTATCGACATTTAATTTGACCCCTAACATATTTTTTAGGGTTTGAAGAAAAATGACCCTCAAAATGTAACTTTATTGTAAATAGATCAATGTTACCTGAAAATAAAGATCATATTTAAAAAAAATCACGTAAAAAATATGTGAACCAACTCAATCTTGAAACTATAATTAGAACTAGCAAAAAAGCCCCAATTTTTTCTCCAAATTTTTAAAAACAAACTTCAAACAGACGGCACACAACATGCAAAACCCATAAAGACATAAAAACAAATACATATCAGGTTAATGAAACTTAAAAAATTATAAAAGTTTGATATAAGTGTACCGAGTTACCTCCATAGTAAGGTGTTTCGATGCTAACACTACCACTACTATGATCGACATCCCTTATCAACCATGTCATCTCTTACACTCGATTTACCAACTAGTTGAGCCAATCATATCTAAAATTTTGAATAGAGTAATTACAGAGAGAGAGAGAGACAAAGTGAAATTCTTGGACACAATAATAACGGTGATGGTTGATATTACATATTCATGTCCCGTACATAACCATCTTACCACCTTTGTTTTCAATTTATTTACAAACGGAAGTTAGTCTATTTAACAGTTGTACACAAAATCAACGAAAATGTATTTTATAGGCACACGGTGTGTATGCAAATTGCAGATTTGATATACTTCAGGTTGAAATGCATTTTACTCTAAAATTTATTGTTCGAATGCACATAACTAGTAAATATTTATTTTAAATATAAATTATTAAATAAATTTTTTAATATGAAATTTGTTGAAAGGAATTTAAAAATGAATTCATGCAGGTTTATTGACTTAATTTAAAGGAATAATATCATACTAATAATAATAATGTGGAGTTGAATTATGGTGCACCTAAAATTTAGAGTGACATGGTATCACATAAAATGATTTACCATCTAAGTGCAAATTAATATATTAAAACGAGTTTCTTCTAAATTATGTTAAGATAATGGGGCTATTTGGCAACCCCTTATTTCCGGAAAATAATAGGGATGTATGTACTTTTTCTGAAAATAAGTAATTTATTTTTTATTTTGAAATTCATATTTGATTTTAAAATTCTAAAACAAATATTTATCTTTAAACAAATATGAAAATATGTAAAAAAATAAAAATAAAATAAACTACTTATTTTAAGTTTAAGGAGCCCAAACGACCCCAATATATTAAACACGAACACAATATCCAAAATATGTATATAAAATAAGTAAATATTTTTGAATTTAGAATTTTGATCGCACTATTTTTTTTTATAATAATAATAAAAAAACGCATCAATTTGGACTTGCTGTTGTTTTGTTTCTTCACCAGTTCATCTCCATTTTCTTCCCTGATCCGATTTTTAAAATTTTCATTTTCTTCCATTTCCGGAGTTTTCACACCTCCTTTTTTAATATACCTGCTCGTCTTTTTCTCTGCAAATATACATACACTCATACTCACAGGGGTCACAAAAAATGCTTCTCCGATCAAATTTACATCATCATAATCATCGCACTCGTCGATCAAACGGCGCCGTTTAGTAGCTCCCCATGGCTACTTTCTTGTCACTCTTCATTTTCACTCTCTCTCTCCTCGTTTTTCTCGTCTCTCTCCTTCTCTCTCCTCACAAACCTAACTCAATTCAAAATCAAACCCTAACTCTCACCAACTCAACAATCTCCGGCCGCAATTACATTGTTAGATTCGTCCAGTACAAGAATTGGCAAGATCACAGAGATTATTTAGCTGAAAATTTAGGTTTTCAGGATTGGAAATGGATTGAGAGGAGAAATCCGGCTGCCAAGTTTCCGACTGATTTCGGGTTGGTTTCGATTGTTGTTGATGATGATGATGATAGTGATAAGAGGAAGGTTTTGATTGAAGAATTGGAGAAATTGGAGTTAGTTAAGGATGTTTATGTTGATATGAGTTATGAGAGGAGTTTGCTTGGCAAGTTGAAGACTAGGGACCGAATGGGAGCATTTGTAGATGGGAGGAAGCGGCCTGGGAAGATCTTTACGTCAATGTCATTTGGTGATGGCGAGAGTTTTGTTGCTGCTGCTACCACTGCTAATTCCAGTATTAGTTGGAGTCGGAATCTGTTATCGGAGGTAGTTTGTTAGTTATTTGTATGATCTGAGTTTGTTAGTTGTTGTGAATGCGTAATTCGATTATGTAGTTTATTAGACAAGGATGTTATTGTTAGTGAGTGCAAATGGAAGGTTGAATTTTGTAGCATTCGCAGTGTTGGTTTCTCTTTCTCTAGAAGTATAGGAAGTAAAGCAATTGTCTTGTGGTTAAATTAGGAACGTTTTAGATGGCGAAATCAAGTAAATTGTCTTGTGGTTAAATTAGGAACGTTGCGGATGGCAAAACTAAGCAGCTGGAATGTGTTGGTTTTGTTTTGAGTTCTTGTTATTGCGTGATTTTTTTATATTGCTTTGGTTGTTTCGAAAAGTTAAGAATTTAATAACTTGTCGTGTGTTTAGAGTAAGGATGTTTGAGTTGGTGAAACTACCTAATTTGATAACTTTTGTAGTTTATATTAATTTTAATAAATTAGTACTTTTTCAAAGAAAACTGAATTTGGGAGGACAGTTATAATGGTAATTACTGTTTTGAGACAGCTTAGAATTGCTGCCAATATTCAATAAGCCCATAAAGGGTTCAGACAGAATTTCAGTAGAAACCATATAATTTGGAACTCAATTGATTAGAGTTTGGGCCTTTTGCCCCTAACTAAGTCATGTTGCTTTGCATTAAGTTCACTCTTATCAAGTTCCTACCTTTTTCATCACTTCTTAAGAATTTTGCACATGTAGAGGCACATAAGTGTAGATTGTGTACTCTTTTATGCAGCGTAGATATGAAGGCATTTGATCTTTACTATAATTTAGCAGTGCGATATATAGCTTTTGTGTTTTTATTATGGTAAATTTGATATTAGAATTAAAACATAATAAGTTTAGAAGTTGCATGGCTGCTCTATGGTTAAATGAGAAAGTGGTTTTATATGATTATATCTCATATGTGTTTTGATTTTGCTTGATATAATTTAGTCAGTCATCATCAACCATTTATGTAGTACAAATGCACTGGGTTTATCTTGTGCTCTGGAGTGGACACATTTTCACTTTTTAAGTGATCTAAAACTGAACTTTCCTAACAAAACATCAAATACTCGTGGAAAGCTAATACTATGTTTTAAGATCAAAAAGATAAAATAGTTCCTTTTTCAGCAGCGTTCATTATTTCATTAGAATTTCTATGTTGCAGAAATCTCAAGTTACATCCCAGTTTGGAGCAGAAACAATTTGGTCAAAAGGGTACACTGGAGCAAAAGTTAAGATGGCAATATTCGATACTGGTATTCGAGCAGATCACCCACATTTTCGGAATATCAAGGTACAATAAGGGCATCTAAATGATTATGTTTACGTTTTCTTTATTTTTATGGCATACTAGAACGTGAAATGATCCTATTTGATATCTGAAGACTACAAAAAAATTATTTGATTGGGTATTAAACAAGCTCTCTGTAAAGTAGCTCTGATGTACATCATAAATTATTTTCAGGAGCGCACAAACTGGACCAATGAAGATACACTGAATGACAATCTGGGGCATGGGACATTTGTTGCAGGAGTTATTGCCGGTGAAGATGCTGAGTGTCTGGGTTTTGCACCAGACGCAGAGATATATGCTTATCGCGTATTTACTGATGCGCAGGTAATGCTTGTCATGCATTCCAAAGTAATATTCATGTAAAATATGTATTTTTCTGTGTATATACCTCTAATGGTGGATTAAATGAACATGTTTTCCATATGTTGTTGCATGCTTAAGAGACCACATCATCAGTTATCAAATTATAGAAGTCGAATGTTAAATATGCTTTACTGTATCATAACCATTTCAGATATGTAGAAATATTTTGCCATTTTCGTGAAGCACAAATTTGTGGAATTAGAGCTGTGATATTGATATTATGCTTTTGAATATTGTAATAATAGCTTTTTCTGATGTCTGATCTGATTGCATATCGAGAGAAGTAGAAGCTTAAGAGTGGCTTGTTACATTATGGAAAATCTGTAATCTTCGTGGATAAGTATGATGCAGGGGAAAATATAGATGTCTGCACAATGAGTTTTTTTTTTTTAATTGCATACAAAATGGATTACCTTTTGTTTGATAATATAAAGCAATTTCAAACTTAATAGGTAGGTTATAGATGAGATGCATGAAGATGTAATTAGATGTTGCATTTGATCTGGGTAGTAAAACTCTAAATGATTTAAGATGATGCAGAACTGTTGTACTAGTCATTCTTTTCATTCCAGTTTTTCGATCTAGGCATTAAAGTTATTGCAACTTGCAAGACTATGAGAAGTTCGTAATCAGCTTACTGCAGGTGTCATATACATCATGGTTCCTTGATGCATTTAATTATGCAATTGCAACCAATATGGATGTGCTGAATTTGAGCATTGGCGGTCCTGATTACTTGGATATCCCATTCGTAGAAAAGGTGAGACTTTGTTGATCTTTCTAGTTCTTGTTCTACTTGTAACTTAATATTGTATCTTTTCATTGAAAAAAATATGCTTCCCCCCCTCTGGTTCTAACTAATTGTCCATTTTAGGTCAAATTGGCCTGTATTAAAAGTTAATACGTATGCTTTTTCCATACTGATGTCTTAGAAAGTTGTATACGTTTGCACAAAATAAAAGTACTTATGACTATAATTTCTCAACTAAAATAAAAAAAGAATTGCAACTGCATTTGCAAAAAGGTAACTTAGCCAAAGATAAGTCATAATTAACAAATACTTAAGAATGGAGGAATTACATACTTTATTTTTTTCCATTCTACTCCGTCTCTTTTCATACTATTGTCTTGGTCATTTACAAAAATAAATGAATATAGAAATGTATTAAATATAAGATAGAAAATCTGAATGTTGTGACTCATCCTCTTTTCAACATCTTTTCAAAGCGTTCTTACATGTACAAATGATGTTACCAAGATATGGTGTGCTTAATTAAACATGGCTGTTTCTAATTTATACTGTTGTACATAAATTACTGCTTTGATTTTTACCCATATAGTCATGTCATTAAGTTAGAGGACCAAAAATTGGACTCTGCAGAACATCTAATGCTCTAAATTCTTGCTACCAGTCAAAGACTCGATTACCTGCAGTTTTAGGAGATATATGGAGCTACTAGCTTCTTTGAATGAACTATAGTTGTCGAGGTTTGTCAAATATTGTATCTGACTTTGTATGTCATGCTGTCACGGGGTGGCCTTTAAGGGTGTTTAATACATATATAGTTGTAATAAACCATGTAGAAATTCAATCACGTGATGTGGGAAGAGATTGGCTTTCCTAGTTTGGCATCAATAGTTCAACCGGTATCTTTGTCTTGGGTGAGCCTCCACTAGAAATTCTGGATATGGTAGAATGAGATAGTAGTAGAGCCATTAGCTATGGATAATAGAACCCGTTGTAAGGCCTAGGTGAAGGGTTCCTATGCAAAGAATCAAACAACAAGAAAAGGAAATAGAATATCTAAATATACTACCCTAGGACCTATTTGTAATAATGATACCAGATGTACTAGAAATTAACATTTTTAATCGTACTAGTAGAAATAATATTTATCTGGCTCGTTTTTTCTTGGTAGGTATGGGAACTGACGGCTAATAACATTATCATGGTCTCAGCAATTGGAAATGATGGACCATTATATGGTACTTTAAATAATCCAGCAGATCAAAGTGATGTTATTGGTGTGGGCGGCATTGATTATAATGATCATATAGCCTCATTCTCTTCACGAGGCATGAGTACTTGGGAGATTCCTCATGGGTAGTGTATCTGCTCCATTTTTTCTTTTTATTTTCCCATCAATCTTCTTTCAAGTTGCAGTTTATCTTCTTTTCTCTCTGTATATCCTTTCTACTTCAGTTATGAAAGATGCTCACACAAAAAAATATGACCGCCTTATAATTGGCTGTTTATTAGTTGACATGTGTATTATATTTACCAAGTATGCTGCATTATGCGTTTCTTCCGGGAAAAAGAGAGACCGGTTTAGCAAAATCTTTATTGAATTTGCATGTTTTCCCTCTCCTAAAGTAAAAGTTCAATTTGACATGTTGAAGTTTATATGCACATAATCTAATAAAAGTATATATGATTTATTTAGGTTAAGTCAGTAGTGCATAGCTTAATGAATCATGTAAGTCATATAATAAGTTCCACTATTAAAATATTCTAGAGGAATGGACATCAATACTAAACATTAGATTTTTCTTTTTGGCTTAATGTCACATAATTTCTGTGTAAACATTAACCCTTGGGGAAAAACACTAAAGATTTTGTGTTGAGATTTGGGCTGGTGATAGTGATTTGCATTTTGAAATTCTTGACTGTAGTCTAAGAAATCCATGAATTTGAAAGGAAAAAGCAGGATTTATGTTTGTCATGTAATATCTATATATATATTATGTTTTTTTTCCAGTATGTTGCTTAAGCAACTGTTTTGTGCTGACATGTAAATCATATTATGACACTCTACTACTAATACTATAGATCTGCCTTGATCTTTATTATCAAGAGTTGCAACCATCAAATATGTTGCATGCAATTCTAGTATCTTTTCTCATGTATAGAGCTGTTACTTTATTTCTTCAAAGACCCTGATGTCTGGGATTTCTATATAATATTACATATTAAAACACTACTTTTGCAGCTATGGTCGTGTGAAACCAGATGTTGTTGCATATGGACGGGAAATTATGGGGTCCAAGATCAGCACAGGTTGCAAAAGTCTGTCAGGAACCAGTGTAGCAAGTCCTGTTGTTGCTGGTGTGGTTTGTCTCCTTGTTAGTGTCATCCCTGAAAACAGCCGAAAGAATATTTTAAATCCAGCAAGCATGAAACAAGCTCTGGTTGAGGGAGCTGCAAAGCTTTCTGGTCCAAATATGTATGAGCAGGGTGCGGGCAGAGTTGATTTGTGAGTTTTCGGAGAAACAAGTGCCACAATCTATTATTTTAAATTTTGTAGTCTGTCTCCCGGGCTTTAAAATTCACTTTTTATGTCAGGTTGGAATCTTTTGAAATTCTGAAGAACTATAAACCTAGATCAAGCATCTTCCCTGGTGTTCTTGATACTACAGATTGCCCTTATTCATGGCCATTTTGTCGTCAACCACTCTATGCAGGTGCAATGCCTGTTATCTTTAACACTACCATTTTAAATGGAATGGGGGTAGTTGGCTATGTTGAAACTCCACCAACATGGCATCCTTTAAAGGAGGAAGGCAATCTTGTCAGCATCCATTTTACTTATTCTAATGTTATTTGGCCCTGGACTGGATACTTGGCATTGCATATGCAAATCAAGGAGGAAGGTTCTCATTTTTCAGGGGTAATTGAAGGCAATGTAACTGTTAGAGTCTATAGCCCACCTGCCCCTGGAGAGAAGGTCCGTCGAAGTAGTACTTGTGTCCTGCAGTTAAAATTGCAAGTGGTTCCTACTCCTCCAAGATCTGCGAGAGTACTGTGGGATCAATATCACAGTATCAAATATCCCCCAGGTTACATTCCAAGAGACTCTCTCGATGTTCGAACTGACATCCTTGACTGGCATGGGGATCACCTCCACACAAATTTCCATATTATGTTCAACATGTTAAGAGATTCAGGGTATTATGTTGAAATACTTGGTTCACCTCTGACATGCTTTGATGCTAATAAATATGGGACACTTATGATGGTAGATCTAGAAGATGAGTACTTCCCAGAGGAGATAAATAAGTTGAGGGATGATGTCATCAATACAGGACTGGGTCTGGCTGTTTTTGCTGACTGGTATAACGTGGACACAATGGTTAAGATGAGGTTTTTTGATGATAATACACGTAGCTGGTGGACCCCTGTTACTGGTGGTGCAAATATTCCAGCATTGAATGATCTTTTGGCCCCACTTGGAATTGCATTTGGAGATAAGATTCTTAATGGCGATTTTTCTGTTACTGGTGAACAGAGTCGATATGCATCTGGAACCAATATAGTAAAATTTCCGAGGGGTGGTTATGTACACAGCTTCCCCTTCTCAGACGAGTCGGAGAGTGGAGCCACACAGAACACATTAGTCTCCAGCACAACCAAGGTTCGCAATCAAGGCTGCTTGATACTCATTTTTTGTGGTTAACAGTAACATGCATACAAAAATTAAGCAGCTTTGTGCTCTGAGCAAAGATATTATAGGCATTACTGTGAGTGAAGATTACTAGTCAAATTTACAAGTTATAGATACCTTTTGAACATTAGTTTTCATTAGTGAGGGAACATAGATTGGCAATCACATTATTAAGTGACTGCTCAACTTTAGGCCAGTCAAGGTATCATAGTTTATGAAAAAGTATTAGATATTTGAATATTTCTTTCTTCATATGGTAGTATGTGTTTTGATGAAATTTAGTGATGTTCAAGAAGCAGACTCTGAGTTTGTTAGCTTAATATTGTTGTTTTAAACTGATTTGTTTTCAACTGAAATCTAGGGTTCCATTTTTATTGCTATTACAAAAAAGCTGATAAGTTTAACATGCTGAATAATATGAGAGGTTATTATCATCTATATGCTACCTCAAACTATTACTAATTACTAACATAAAAAGTAGCTAGATAGAGGTCTATTATATATATATATATATATATATATATATATATAGCATGATTTAGTGAAGCTCTGTATCATTGTATGCTGTCTGCCCTTGCATTTTTAAAACTTTTCATGTTTTGCACTACAAATTTATGATGTTATTAATTGATTGCAGGCAGATACACCTATTCTGGGATTTTTGGAGGTAAGTACTGGTCGAGTAGCTGTGTATGGGGATTCCAATTGTTTGGACAGCAGTCATATGGTCACAAATTGTTATTGGCTTTTGAAGAAAATATTAGATTTTACTAGCAAGAACACTAAAGATCCAGTGCTTTTCTCGGAATCTAAGAAACAAGATAAACCTTTGCACCAAGAAGACAACCAGTTACCATCTCGTAGAACTGATGTGAATTTCTCTACCTATTCCGCTGTTGTTGGAAAGGAATTGATTTGCAGAACTGACTCCAGGTTTGAAGTTTGGGGAACAAAGGGTTATAGTTTACAGTTCAGCGGAAGAAATCGCAAATTGCCTGGCTATCCTGTTAATGATCCAAGTAGAAACTTAAGTTTTGATTTAGAGATATCTGGCACGAAGACTTTCGAAACAGCTAAAACCTATAAACTTGACTCGACGGACAAGTACTTGGGCTTATTCAATAGGGACGATGTGAGTTATACATTGCTTTTGCAATTGTGCTTCCTGTTTTATGACTTGAACATGTCTGCTTTAGTTTGAACTTTGTAGATTTTTACAAAATTGATGATATTTGGTTTTGTTCTTGCAGCTTGATGTGCCTGTGCAAGTTGCAAGCCGCTGGTTTGTTCCTGTTATTGTTGCTGTTTCTGGTTGGTTAATCTCAAATAAAGATGTATAGTCCTTTGATACCAGAAATTACTACCGCTGGTAATAACCATTTTTTCTCTTCCTTTTTTTTTTGGATTTAGGTCTTCTTCTCTTGAGCTTTTGGAGAATACAAAAGAAGCGAAGGCGCCGAAGGAAAGGATCAGGATCAGCCCGTTACAACAGTCCGTAGGTTTGAGATAACATTTTGACTGAAGATCACCTCACTACCCCTTGTGTCTATACCTCTGTCCGGTTAACACGGCCTAACAATTTTGAGCTTTGATGGGAATGAGTTTCTGATAGTATAAACTATAAAGTTGTAGTTGTAGTTCCAATTAGATTCAGCAGTTTCACACATGTTCTGAACGTGATGGGTCAACTAACCCTACATGCACAAAGACTTCATACAGCAATAGAAAAAGAAATCTTTTAGTAATTGTTTAAAATTGTCGCATCTTTTTTGCATATTCTGTCGCATATACAATCAATTAATTCAACAAATAGCATTATCTTCAAGACTTCAAGTGATGATTCACCTGGCACGAGACATCATGCAAAATCTGATTTCCGTCCATAACCAACAGGAAGGCACCCTGTGCAGCTCGGCTACGAAAGCTCTAGCCTCTAGGCTTGCATGCGTTATTATTGAATTACATTAGCTGTGTTGGAAGCAACTGGACTTGAATTAATCAAGCATCACGAGTAATAGAATTTTTTTTAGTACATTAATGATTCCTGCTACCTTCAATCTTAAGAGCCTTGGACACACATATAAAGTTAAATTCACATAAAATACAGTGCATTTTAACTCTAAATGAAGTTTATTGAACAATGGACGTGCCTTTAAAATTTTCGGCTTAAGCTAATTTGTGAATGACTATGTGATCATGACTTAGGTTTTGTCCTTTGTATATGGCGGACACATTGGTAAAAACAGCACTATGACCCATTGAGGGCATGATAAAATTTAAATTTCCACCATCCGTCCCAAAATAAGTGTTGTGAAAAAACAACTTTATTTTACCCCTTAAAACTACGTATAAAAAGTTAAAACAACACTTTATTTTATTTTATTTTTGTCAAGAAAAACGAAGAATCGTTTTATTGATATATAATATCCGATAATATATCACAAAGATAATAAAAATTTATCATCTAACTGAAATGTATGCCTAACCAATCCATGGATCAACGACCCATAAGAAAGAGATTCCCCGGAAATTTAGAAAATAAAAAATCTTTATATGCGACAAGGTCTCATTAAAACCTCATTTGAGTAAAATCCTATGGGAAAAATCTCAATTATTCTCAAAGGGAAAAAAGAGTGTCAAAAAACGATCATAAAATATCAATTTACATAGTGGCTCATAACACAAACACTGGAAATTGTTGAAACTTTGTGAGTCAACAGTGCTAAAAAAACTAGCCACGTCTTTTTACTTCCACCATTAAATCCAAATTCATGTCTTCATCCACTTTCTCTTTACTCTTTTTCTCCATCCAAGTAAGTTTGAAAAATCACCAAATCAACCGCAACAACTGAGTCAAGGTAACATTACCAAATTACTAATTAATATATATTATGTTCAATATACTTAATAAATAAAATTATATATATATATATAACTAAAGGGTTCCCTTTAGTTAGACACATAAAACTCTGAGTATCATAAACAAATAAAAATGTACTTCCCTCCTTTCAATCATCCTATATTTCTTCTTATTTTTATCAATTGCCGATTTCTCATAACTTCTAAAATGACACAGATTTGTCAACTGACGATAGATAATACACACCAATAAATGATCCCAAAAACCAACATTTATAACACACCCTTAATAGGCACAAAACTTTCATATAAAATGGCACAATCTACAATTTATGAAAACTTTAAAAATCTTAAAAACAATATAAAACATAACCACTCAATCTTTATGACATATTTAATTAAGGAAAAACTTTACAAATCAACACAATTATAGGAACCGACAAATCACATTCAATCAAAATATTTTATTTTCTCAAAAAGACACCAGATCTGCCACGATATCCGCTTTTTTCTCAATATCAATACATTTAAAACAAAATCCTAAAACCCTAGAAACGCCCGTTAACCAAAAACAAAGCAAATCAAACTCAAATTACTTCTTTCTATCACTTCAACACCAAACCCAAAAACTAAATCTAACACTAAAGTACAAAGATCAGAACTTTAACACTATACATAAACTAAAAAACAAATCTTTAAATCACTCATATACAAAATAGTAAGACTTTACTAACTTGCAGATGTCCAGCCAAGATTAACTATACATGCAAAATCCATGATAATTTAAAAATGTATTATCATAAACTTAGACCCTACAATCATCTTTATTCATATACACTGTATTATAAACCAAGAAAAAGATCCAAACATTAAAGAAAAACATAAACATATACACAAATACGAGTACATAACAGATTTTAGCAAATAAAAAAGAGATCTAAAAAAGAGAGATAATTAATTAGAATTGACTCATTCATGTTGGAACGATATGGAAGAAAAAATCAAGACAAGAGTTTCTCGTAGAGGAATAAGTTTGAGATGAGTTTTCGTTACGGGATTTCGGAGGGCTAAGCGGTTTTGTAATGGGAATTAAAGTTTGAATTTAAGAGATCAAGAAAAGAATTGCCTATTTTGGCTGATTCTGCACTGGCTAAAGATGATGAGGGTTTAGGGTTTTTGATCTCGGGAGGGCCTACTAAGCAAAGAAACGTCATTGCTAGTGTGTTTGTGGAGAGAGGGGGTGGGAGAGAGAGGGGGCCGAAGCTTTATAGTTTTTTTTGCTGATTCAGGACTTTTTAAAACAACACTTAATTTTATTAGTTGAATTCATATTTTATTCCAACCTTGAGCTACATCTTATAATTTAGCTAGTTGAATTCATATTTTGCTCCAACCATGAGCTAAAATCACTCTCCATTTCATTACCATATTATTTATTAGTAAAAGTAAATAAAATTAAAGAAAGAAAAACAAAGAATAAGAGAAAAGTAAAGAAGAAAGAGAATGAGGTAATAAATAATGCAAATTGGCTAACCATGCCACCTCCTTCGAGTCCATACTCTATTGAGCTAATTAAATTCCAGAATCATTCCCCTAGTGTAGAAGATCAGAAGAAACGAGAGGAAAATAAAAAGAATACGCCTTATTTGCATTTTTTTAATATAAACTCATGATTGATTTGAGTTTTACTGTTCATTTTTGCTACGATAATTATATATATGCTGTTTACAAAAAGGACTTTTCAAAACGAGCTTTTTTCATAATTTTCCAGATCGGACTGGGTTTCTGGATTTAAATTTTCTTTTTGCCCTCCAATTAATATTAAGCAGGGTTCAGCTATAGCATAAACGAAAGGTAGTTGGCAAAACAAAAAAACGTATGCCAAAGTGCAAGTGGTGTCAACTGTGAAACCCTACGTATAAAATGGAAATAAATTTCGATTTGGTGCCACACAGTCCTTGTATGCAGAATACTGTAAGAGTGAGTACAGAATGATGATAATAGTTGTAAGTTTGTCACTCAAAGAATAAAAAACAAGACCAAAAAAGTTTTAACTACAGGGAAAACATTGATATCCCAAGTATAAACATTCTTTTGCATTATCTTCTGCATGAGATATACATAAAAATTTGATCAACAATTTCCGCATTCCGCAAGTGTGAATACTTGAACCAGCCAGAAGTCTTTCTGCAATCAACATTCCAAATTAGAGACCATATGCAACTAGCATTCACAGCCAGATGCTCTTTGCTGCCGTCCACCACCCACGTCAATGGTATCAGGGAGGTATCTATTAATCACCATCAAAGTGAAAGGATTATTTCCCAAAAACATTACAGAGAAGCAAGACAGAAAGATATCAAAATGAGGTACAAAGATCTTGACTGTTCAAATGTTTATAAACTTGTAAACCTCGAGTTCCACAACCATTTATAAAGTTAGAAATCTTACGGAAACCTGGTTTTTTCAAAACTTTGATAAACAATATCTTACTGAAGTTACTATATTAAGTACATCAGTTCTCTATTTCGGAGAAGTGATTTCTGATTAAACTATCAACCAGATCCATGTAATATGCTTACCCACACCTCTACAAAGAAAAAAGACCAAATGCTATAAAAAGATACTCACACTTCTTCTGCCGGTTCATTTTTCAAAGCATTTTTAGCTATGCACTGAAAAGCAGCTTCTACATTGAAACCTTCTTTGGCAGAAGTCTCAAAGTAAGGAATATTTCCTTTAGAAGCACACCAAGCTTTTGCCTTCTTCTCAGAAACCTGAGATTTTGATACAAGAACTTATAAAGATAAACGTAATATATGCAGAGTTCTATATAACTAATTACTTCTGCACTCCTCTACTTAACTAATGAACTACCTACACAACTACATATAATTTTATTTGTATAAAATAAATTGAAGCAAAATAGTACAAATTAAAGAGGTTTTTTTAAAAAGTGAAAAAGAGTATTGGTTTTTTTTAAAGCACGCTTTTCAGAAAAAAAATCCAAAAATACGATTTGTTTTTTTTCTTTTTTTTGCAAAATACACTTTTTTGATTATTTTTATTTTGCAAAAATTCGACTTTGCAACCAAACTCAACAACAAATGCAACTGCTACACTTTTTTGAAAAAAAAATTAAAAATTAAAAAAGGCTGCATTTGGTTGCAAGCCCTATTAGTGAATATTTTGAGGGAGGTAGTAGAGTCGCCAATAAGTTTGCAAAAAGTAGTATTTTGGTCAATTTCTCTTAATTAAACAACTAAAAAGAAACAAGTCATCATACCACTCGGCTGTTGCCACCATCAACATCTATCTTGTTCCCCAACACAACGAATGGAAAATTTTCAGGGTCGTGAGGACTGGCCTAAACATCAGCAGAAAAGAGATCATTTCCAACTCAAAACATAATATAAATATATAATGCAGCTTTTATAATATTGTTGATGGCTATCTGGTGTTCACCTGAATCAGAAATTCCTCCCGCCAGTTGTTGAGGTTGTCGAATGATTTCATGACATTCACGTCATGTACAAGAACACAACAGTCTGCACCGCGGTAAAAAGCAACACCAAGGCTTTGAAATCGTTCCTGACCAGCTGTATCCCATATCTAGAAAAAATATTTCATGTTAATCATCAAATTATGCAACATACTTACCTTTAAATGGCTCTTGTGTCTTTGATGATTGACTTCATATGAGGGACATACATACATATTACAACTCTTCATTATAAAGTTAAGAGAAACAGATCACAGTAAATACATTTCTTTGCAGTAGAAACATGGCAAATACAAAATTTTACATAAGTTACAGAGTAAGTTTACCCCTTTTGGGATTTAAAAAATGCACCTTACTCCGCTTGCTTTACTTTGGGTAACCGTTACCTATTAAAGAATCTCTGTGCTACAAACTAGAACATCCTAAGAAGCTTGTACCACTAAGTGAGCAGTGAGCACTTACCTAAACCTCACATAATTTCAACTGGTAATTGAAGGTATCAACTTTTAATAGAGAACCATTGTTGCTACAGAACAGCAAATTGGTAAAATTGATGATGTGAAATTGGGTTAATCATCATTTAGGTCATTCGTTGCATCCTAGTGTATCAAATTGATCCTTTTAAGAATTACTCATGCCATTGGTATATTTCGAATTCAAATCTAATGGTCAATCTGGACATGGCAACCAACGGCTCTATTGTGCTGAGTTGTACGTGACGTGGAAAGTGGGTTGACTTGTACAAGTATACAACGTATACATTGTCTGTTAAAATTTAAGTTCTGCTTCTTCAGTTGAGATCCGATTTCTGAGTTTCACTACAATTCCTCGAGGGTTTAAAATATATCATGGCGAAACCCAAAAACCTCATGGTTACTATGGTGAGAATCCACTTTCCATCAATACACATACATAATACTGTTATTCAAGAAGGGAAGGGGGGGGGAGAGAGAGAGAGAGAGTAAAAAACCAGTAATGAGGGAGAGGAGATAAAAAACCAGTAATAATTGGATCGGGTGTAGTTATGTTCTTGAGGCCCAAAAGAGCACTGCCCAAAATAAACGCCCTCTTCTTACAGAGATTGTATTAGTTCAGTGGCAAACAAGGGCCACACAAAAGATGCAGCGCGCCAAGACCTTGGTTCGAATAAACGCGCATTTTTTGATTTTTGGAACTCAACAAAGCTGTTGTACAAATGGCAGGAGCTGGTGTGTAAGTGTGTTACATCCATGACACGTGATTAACATGTGTTATAACTTATAATAGACCGAACACGTGATTTACATGCATTTTTACATATAATTTTATTACATTTTTCTTTATTTTTATATTATATTATTGGAAATGCAAATCTACGTGTATTGAAAAAAATGCAATAAAATGCGTTTTTCAGATGTGCTGTTTTGGGCTTTTTTTCTTCTTACATTGGGTCAAAAAGGGCCAACACCCTTTAATCAGGTACCCCTTTTCTTCTTCATTCTCATATTTTCTTTGTCCGCTCCTATTAATTTCTTATTGTGGAATCAGATTCACCATTCTAAACAATCTTTGATTAATAGTGGAAAATGTTTGATTATTATTATAATTTACAAGTGTTAAAGGGTAAAAAAATTGTTATTTTTTTTATAGAAGGCAATTTGATCTAGTTAATATAGAAGCAATTGCTGATCACTACTGCCCTGAGAACGATATATGCTAATTACTCTTGTATATTGATTTAAATGTTTTGACTATTTACTTCTTCTAAGTGATTAACACGGCACCTCATTGATCTAATCAGTGCCCACTCATTGCTGATTTATCACCCGCATCTCAAACTAACGGACTCTTAACAGAAACCATTTTGTTTGACCAAAATCACAATTGACTCTAACGGAGTGAACTAGTCGAGAAAGGCAAAGAGAAAACACGCTTCTTAAACAGAACATGCTGTGGCTTACACTTGAGAGGTCTAGATACTTATAATATATTTTGAAACTATATATTAGTGATAAGTTTAGGCTCATACTCACATTCATATTTCAATTGCATACAAATTACTTGTTATTTGGTTAGTTACCCATTAGTCACTATGTAATTATTTATTTAATAAATGATCTAGTTAATTGAGTTTATTGATCTAAATGAAGACCAAATCACAGGAATATCTAAAAGACAGAAATTTATAATGTAAGAACTAAAATGTGGCAAAGAAAAGGATCAATGATATGGAACAAGGAATTATTATCTTGATGTGTATATATTTTATATTATTGTTTAGAAATATATTTGATTGTAATTTATAATGATGTTTGACTAGGTAATAAACAGAGTACTAGGTACATTCTAGGTTATAGTAGTGGAATTACAAATATGATTTGTTTCCTTAATTTACTAGTTTTCTTATTATTACGATTGTATGAATTAGTTAAGTTTTAGTGTATACTTTTCTGACTACTGTTCTACCAAAGATCATGTCATTATTTTTTGACAACCATCGGAAGTCTATCATACTAGGTGAAATTCTAGACCATTAGAAATTAGAACTGATGAATACATTATCAATGGGTTGCAGACATGACTTTGAGATAACTACACTTTTTATACATTCGCATTCAGATGACATTACCAGTGGCTTACAATTCTGTAAACATGCATTACATCTCCATGGACATGAAATTGCAGGAACACATAAATACAACACTATCTACTACATACAGAAAAATCCAAATAAAAATATTTGGGCCAATGGAGCAAATAAACACCTAAACGTTTCAAATGCATTATTTTATCTTTTTTGGCAATGATCAATTACAAATATTTTAATAATCACGCACTACCTCCGCCAAGGTTCAAACTCTCGACCTCTTGAAAAATACATTATTTGTAGACAATTTTGTGGGGTTGCCTAAAATTTTTTTAGGCAAGATCAGGAGCAGCCCTTAACAATTACGCACAGCAGATCAGTAAATCACAGCACAGAGAATATAGTATAATTAATATTGTCTAAGATAATAAGATGTCCTGACCTGCAAAGTGAAAAGTCTGTCTTCAAACTGGACTTCTTTGGTCAAGAAATCAGCCCCAATTGTGGCTTTGTACTGACTACTGAACTTTCGATTCACATATCTAAATTACTTTTATTAAGGAATATACACATATTACAATCTTTAACCCTGCATATGTATATAATCTAATTATCAAGAAGCAGAGGCAAATACAGACCCAAATGAAAAAGATCTGAAATTTATAAAAATGTAAAATAAAAAAAGTGAAAAAGATCTGAAATTGAAGGATACTGATTCATCAAAGATGTCTTTCCAACCCTGCAAATCAGAAAATACTTTTCAATGTGTGTGTATATACATACAAACAAGTAGAGAGAGAGAGAGAGAGAGAGAGAGAGAGACCCGCTGTCGCCGAGAATGATGACTTTGAGAAGCATACGTCGACGGGAAGCCATGGATACAGACAGGAAGGAGCTGTATCTAAGATTAGTTTAGGAACCACTATTCTGTTGTGTCCGTGTGTACATCTAAGCTGCTCTAACTAGTTTTTTTTAATTAAATGCTATTGATGATTTGAATTATTAAAATAACATTATTGTAGAGTAAAAAGTGTTTTTTGATGATCGATGAGAATGTGCATGCAATAATTTAAAATGTTTAGGTAAATTGCTTTTCGTGTTTGCACAAATTAGTTGGAAAATAAATAAATAAATATAAATTTTATATTATATTTTTATTAATATTTAATTTGATATGAATTTTTTTGTATTAAATTTTTCAGGGTTAGATAGTTTTTTTGTTAAAATATATCATATAATTTTTTTATATAAATTTATTAAAAATTTGCATAATACCCAAAAATTAACACTTGAGTTATATAATCTATACTATATTATTAAAACCGAAAAATTAAAAATTTGTTACTCGGTCGTCCTTGGTCAATATTTGGGCTGAATAATTATTATTGGGACTAATTTTTAAATATTAAACTCCTAATTAAAATATATCTCACATTAATCTTCTAAATAAAACACATCTCTAAACAAAACGCATAAATATTATCCTATTAAAATACAAATAAACTATATGAAAAATTATATAAATATATATATATAACATTAAATAAAAATTAAATTATTATTATTATTATAAAAATATATTCAAATTATATAAAAAATATTAAAACAATTCAATCCGTGCGTCGCAGGGGATATAAACTAATATTTTTTAATCCTAAGAAAATAAAATCATATACAACAAGTTTAACTAATGATATAAATATTAAATTTAGTAGGCCACCCCGACTTAGTACCATATATATTAGTTTAATTCATATTAAATTAATATGGGGTAAAATGGCTATTTGATCACCAAAATGAAGGCCAACTTGCAATTTCATCATCAGACTGAAAAAAATTTACGGTCTATTCATCTCACTATTATTACGATTTCAATTAGGTTTTGGACGTTTAAAATTTTAAAAGAAGGATGGAAAACTGACTGTACAACTTATGTGTACAATATTTGCTAGTGGCTTGCTGACTCGTCGATCCATAATGTAACAGTCCGCCCTTTTTCGGACTATTAATTCAAGCAAAACTAAAATATAAAATAATTTATTAATACAAAACTTCATTACAAAGATAATTATTACAAAAATTTCATTAAAAACAATTTAATAATTGATACTCATCTATCAATTACCCACCCCCTAATAAGTTACATACACGTGTTTAATATATTTCTCTCATATACTCTTATATATCTCATCTAAATTTGTAATTATGAGTTCTTCAAGTTTAAGTTTCAGAAACTTATTTCGAATTCCTAATCGATTTAATTCAAACATTGAACGATGTGTGTATTATACATGTGGAATTTAAGTTTGGGAAAGTTGGAAGTAGTCATGTTATTGGAATTCACCCTGGAAGTTTGGAAGCATGTAGTTGCAGAACATAATGGTACTATGTATTGATCAAGAGAATGAGGTTTACATGTTCGATTTTCATAACAAGCGTCTCTCTAGATCGCTGCACTTCTTTCTTCGTCATCTTTCTTAATTTGGGAATAAGCTTTTCAGTTTAGAATTGATATAAGTGAGTTACATTTTGATTATATGGTAATATTCGTTGTTATTGGACTGTGTCAAATATATTTCGGGTTAAAAAAACTGACATAGATGATAATTTAATATGACTTAACAGAGTTTTGTTAAAGTCAATGATATTGAATGGTCGTGAAAACTTTTTTTTACGTTCAATCACCTTTCAGAATGTTTAATAAGTTTACTGCAAGTTTTTTCAGTTTGATGATGAAATTGCAAGTTGGCCTTTACTTTGATGACCAAATAACCATTTTACCCGATTAATATATGTTAATATTGACGTGAACTCTCTGATATTTGTATTTTTTACGGGATGTTTGTATATTATTATATACAAACTTAAATCACGTGCGATGCACATATGAATTTTTTAATTTTTTTAAATATTTTTTTATATGATTTGAATTTATTTTTAATTTATATAATAATAATTTAAGCTTTATTTAATTTTACATATATATAATTTTTTGTATTTATAATATCAACTCAATCTTATCAATCACTAATTAAAATTTATTTTTTATAGTCATTGACTCTATATATATATATTAAAAATATTTTTAATTTAAATTAAGAAAGAAAATTAAAGTTTTTCATTTTTCATAAATAAATTAAGAGAGAAAATTAAGATTTTCACTTTTTAGCCATAAATGATGTTAACTTATGTCCCTTGTGATGTATAAATATTTTTTTAAATATTTTTTTTACTATTTTTTTATATGATTTGGATTTATTTTTATTGGTATAATGATAATTTAAACTTTATTTCATATTATATGTATATATTTTTATATAATTTATTTATATTTATATTTTAATAGAATAATATTTGTGTATTTTGTATATAGATATATTTTAGATAGGAGATAAATGTGATATATTTTATTAAAATAAAAAAAGAGGACTATCAGGGATAGAGTTGTATGTATGATTGATATATATATATATATATATATATATATATATATATATTCTAAAATTAGAATTTATTAAAATTATATAGTTATGATCGTTTTTATGATTCACCTAAAATTGAACGGTCAATTTTTTTTTTTATGATTCATCCAAGTGTTTTAAAAAAAATTCTCTACTGTGATTATAATAATATAGTATAGATATTCAAATTCCAAATTATTCTGGCTCTTTATCCCCTTCTAATATAGATAACCAATTTGTTGTTATGATTTTCCAAGTACGTTTACTTGCTAAAGAATATTTAATTGGACAAGAAATAGTCTTTGGGACAGAGGATTGTATAAACGACCAACTACCATATCTTGGTGACTTGGTCCTCCATTACAGTCTGAATACAGAGCAAGACAAGAAGAAATCCACAAACGTATACATACATAATGCACGCTGCTGATGTAACATAGAGTACCAATTGTTTGGCAGGCACCCGGACCATTTATATTTTGATACGTACAAAAGACAGATAGACAGCTCCAAGCACTTTGTCAACTACCCTCCATGGAATATTGGAATCCAATCCAATTGTCAAACTCCATACTCAAGTTTAAAGTTGATACACAAACTAAGAAAAAGGCTGGATTACAACTCACAAAATTAGCCAACTATAAATATACATTCATTACTCAAAAAAATGAATTGACATAAAATTTTATCATATTCGTCTACATGGACAACTTTCAACTATGGGGTGACTTAGTAATACATGTGCAACGAATATATAAACAAGTTGGAAATAAAAATAAAATAAATAGGGAGAATATCACTTGTGGTTGTAATTCAGAGCAAAACTTGCTATACTCACAATTGCTACAACATTTAGGTGATTTGAAAACTTAGCAGGTGGGAATTTACATACAAAGCACATCACACTCTCGGGCTTCCACTAAAACCTCGATTGTCTTTTTTCATCTTTTTCCACTTCCATTTCACGAGTTTGTTGGCCTTCACTGCTTGATCCAGACTGGAGTAAACCAAATTCATTGGTTGGTCGACTAATCTCACTACTACTGTAATCCTGACTTGCTAGTGCCATCTTTCTGAATTTCTTCATGTCCTCGTTATGTTGTGTAGTATCATAATCTGAACTTCCATGAGAACTATATGCAGTGCTGTGTCCAGGTTTAATTCCTTCATTAAGATCAGATAGAGACATATCTCCTTCAAGAGCACGAACCACCTGCTCAGTGTATCAGTATTAACTACTGTTTAAACTTACAAATCATGATTTCGTATCATCTGGTCAGCTAAAAGTTGATTATGATGTCATTAAATGCCAATTTTAATATCAGCTATAAAAAAAAAAAAGACAAGCTAGAATTTCAAATGGACAGAAACAACTATGAAAAAGGAGGTGGCAAACTGTTACTCGGGCATTTAACAAATAAAGGATTAGTGTCTAAACATCGGAACAATTATCTCATCAATATGTTTCTGGTGAGTAAAATGTATCAACAAAAAAAAAGGGTTCGCAATCTTAATGGAAACTTAACCCTACCTGACTCATCCGTGGTCGGTGCCTCGCGGAGTGACGCACACAGGCCGCGGCACAAGAAACCATGCGAGCAAGCTCATTCAGATTATAGTCCTTTTGCAACCGAGAATCAACAAGACTACTGAAGTCACCCTCTTCCAAAGCTCGGGTGATTAAGGGTCTAGCCTAAAATGCGAGCACACATGTTAGTTTCAACATAAACAGCTGCCCATCTCAGGGATGAAAGTAAATAAAAGAAATGCTTCCCGAGTCCTCGATGCAATTACTTTACTAACCCAGTCAACCAAACTATCATCTGTATAATTCTGAGCAGTGTCAACAGGTCGACGTCCAGTTAGCAATTCCAGAAGCAAAACCCCAAAGGAGAACACGTCAGACTTGTCAGTGAGTTTTCCTGATGAAGCATATTCAGGAGCTAGGTACCTGTAGATGGTATATGTGTGAGAAATGAATGAGATTTGATACATAGATGATGAAGGCAATAAAATATCGATCACATATACTAAAAGGTCAACATAACATAGTAATTTTTACTCAGAAATGTGACATGTTAATTATTATCAAGTACTAGGAATGCTGACTAAAGTGAGAGCTATAGCAATAAATTTGACAATATTAGAAACATAAACAACAGATTGCTGAGCTGATGTCAGACCATATAAAATAGGCTTTGTCGGCAATAATATACTAATATCCATCATTAAACAAATATATTAAATGCTATAAATTTAAATTATTTTTACCCGAAAGTTCCCATAACCCGGGTGGAGATGTGAGTGTTTAATTCAGAAGTGATCTTAGCAAGTCCAAAATCTGCAACCTACGAAACCAACCAAGCATAAATAAATAATAGCAAAAAGATGTAGGTATTTACCAAAACAAAGCATTAACAGTCGGCTTATTAGTAAGTACTTCTCCAACTAATGACCCATTCAGATTGATATGTTCTCAATGTCATATCCCTTGGGATCGCGTCATTAATTCTACCTCTTGCCAGCAATGAGTAATCCATTTTCGAAATTAGTTATTTTGAAAAATGAAGTGGAATTTTTTGAATATGATTGAACTGCTAGATTTGAAGAAGATAAACAACGATTACAAAGTTCGAAGAATCTTGTATTAAGAATGATACATGATGGATCTTACCTTTGCCTCAAAGTTAAAATCCAAAAGAATGTTGGCTGTCTTAATATCCCGGTGGATGATTTTTGGATGGCCTGCAAATGTATTGTTCTAATTTAAGATTCATGGTGCCTCACTTATTATTCTAGTGTTTTGCTTTGCTTTTCAAAATATTAGAATTATATAAACATGAGGACGTACAATCCTCGTGCAGATAAGCCAATCCTTTAGCAGTTCCAAGAGCAATACGCATTCTTGTAGGCCAGTCCATTGTTGGTCTCCCTTTCCCTGCAATTTATAGAATCTGTTAATCATGTTTAACCTGCATTGTAGATTTTCTACTTGAACCCATACTCTTAAACACCACATTAAGACTGAAGTCTAATCATGCATTTGACAGCAGTATAGTGGAATGTATGTCATGCAGTGATCAATTGAAATATCTCCATAAAAAACAAACAGATAATGTACGCAATATGAATCAAAACTACTAGTAAACGAACTTGTGGAATGTTGGTATGAAGCATTAGTGCTTACCGTGCAAGTGAAATTCCAAGGTGTTGTTTGGAACAAAATCATATACAAGCAATCTTTCTGCCCCGGTTGTGCAATATCCAACTAACGAAACAAGATGTCTATGATGCACTCGGCTAATGATTTCAACCTCGGCCTGGAATTCACGCTCCCCCTGCCCACTACCAGCTTTAAGCTGCTTAATTGCTACTTCTTTGCCATTTGGAAGAACACCTTTGTGCACATATCCAAAACCACCTTGTCCAAGGAGGTTTGCATCGGAAAAGCCATCTGTTGCCATGGCCAAATCTTGATAAGAAAATGTGCTATTTGACAACCCTAATGCCATGCCAGGGGAAGGTGTTTGGTGTGTGTTAGTAGACCCGGAATAACTAGACCCAGAACCTCCACTGTTGCCCATGAAAGGCGGGGAAGGTGGAGGTTTTTGCATCATTGAGACAACATGATCCCCGGATAACGGATCATTGTACCGCAACTGTTGAGGGGGACCACCATAAGGGCCATCTGGGCGATTACCAAAACCACCAAAATTAATACTAATAAAAACTTAGAAATCCAAATAAATCTTCTAAAGTTATGCATATATGTGCCTAATTGTAAGGGACTGAGTAGGCAGTGTCCTGTACACAACTCCATGGATCAATATATACCATACTTGCGTGACAGCCGAAAAGAGCAGATTCTAAACTAAAAAACAACTATCTGACAGTTGTAAACAGGAAAACAATAGTAACTTAAAAAATTAACGAGGTTCCCAACAAAATACTAAATTTCCATAAAAAAGAAGTTCAAATTTTCCATAAGAGAATAGACAGACAAGGAAATACTCTCAAATCAAGTCACGCAAAGTGTAAATAATGATCAGCATAAAATATGACCATAATTTAAAGTAAAACTATGTAGGCAGTCGATAAAATAACATGAAGCTTGTATTCAAAAGAAAACTAATTGAAATTACATTATCACTAGTCGCTCGATAAATTATTGTTTCAAATTTTTTTAATTCTAAATGAAAATTGTAATTAGGGAGAGGGGAGGATATTGTAAATAGGGAGGGGGGGTGAGTGAGTGAGACCTTTAAGGGCGGAGGGAGGTGGAGCAGAGTAATTAGGCGGGGCTTGCTCTCTTCTTTTCTTTCTTGTACAGCAAATAAATATTAAGCATAAAAGAGCTACTACTACAACACCCCCGATTGCAATTCCGGCCACTAGCCCACCCGATACCGACGACGACGACGACGAAGATTCTGATGATGGTGGCGGAGATGACGCAATTCTAGGCGGCGGAGGGGAACGAGGCACTGGTGTTGAAGCTGAGGGAGGCGTAGGAGATGTAGTAGTTGGCGGTGTTGGAGTCTCCGGTGGCGGAGGAGATTTTGTTGGAGCTGGAGTGTTTGGTGGCGGAGGAGAGGAAGCTGGTGGTGGAGATGTAGTAGTTGGAGTTGGTGGAGATTTTGGAGTCTCCGGTGGCGGAGGAGGAGATTTTGTTGGAGCTGGAGTGTCTGGTGGCGGAGGCGAGATGATTGGAGCTGGAGTGTCCGGCGGAGGAGGAGAAGCTGGTGGTGGAGATGTAGGCGGAGGCGTGGCGGCCGGTGAAGGCGGGGAGGTTGTGTTGGTAGATGGGGGGGTGGTGGGTCCCGGAGACGATACCGGCGGCGACGACGACGACATTTCAAAAAACCCCTTTTTATAAATCTATCTGAGGAGTGTTTCTTTTGGTCTTCTCTTGATCTCTAGAATTGTAGAGAGAGAGAACGTGTGTGTTTGTGTTTGTGTTTGTGTTTGTGTTTAGAGAATGAATCAAGTCGTTGGCCGCAACTTTGGTTGTAATGAGCAAACAATGGTGGTGTGTGTGTATGCTGTGGGGACACAGTTGGGATATAATGGGTCCCACGCCACTAATCCCCGCCAAAACGTGCTCCTACTCTTTCCCTCTGTTTGTTGACTCCTACTACTGTATCTAATTTAATCGGTCCTCCATTTTATACAGTGTTCCTCGAATATTTATTAAGAGCAATTTAAATTTCTATTATTAAACTGAACCTGAGATAGATTCATTTGATTTTATTTATGAGAAAAAGCTAATAATAAATTTACAACTTGGTATTATATATATTTCAAAATTTTATAATTATAGTGGCTTAAGACAAACTATCAATTTCCCATTTTGCTTGGTTGCTAACTTTAATATAAAGGGATGAGACAGAGAATATGTTGTACAAGAGTTTTAAATATTCTTTGAGACGTATACAAAGGCCCCAAAAGAATATTTGGAGTGTGTTATTTGGACTGATTACAGATTTACTGGTACACTGGTATATAGGAGCATTGGAGGGTATTTTCATTTTGTATGGTAAATTCTAATATTCTAAGTTGTCGCATAGGTATTGTATTGCATTTCATTTCATAACATGTTTTACGTGTGATTTTAAGTTTATAATGTGAGTAAAGTGTGGTTATTTATTTTTACCTCCAAGCGAAATTGATTTGAAAGATTTAAAAAAATGATAATTTATTTTTTTTAAAAAGTTGAGTTAAATTTTGAATATGTACTACAAATAAATTGTATACTCGTTGATAATAGTCCTCTCTTGAGCATCTCCAAGGACACTAGTTAAATTAGTAAGCTAATGTAATATAAAGTAATGGTTAGTTAAAATTTATTGAACTTGTAAGGAGTTGTATTACAATGGTGTTAGTTATAATGGTTTCAAAATTAGTATTTTATTATTATTTTCAAATTTCAACAGCTATATTCCAATGCTATATTCCAATGGACATATTCCAACGACTATATTCCAATGGACAAATTCCAACGGTCATATTTTTATAGTTATAAATAATGAAATTCATAACTGAACTAAACACAAATTGCAGACAAACTCAATTCGCACTTCTAAAATACTTATTTCTAATGAAAAACAACACACGAATGATTCTTGATATTGTTTGGCAGATTTATGGTAGTGACATGATTAAATATTTGTTGTTATGTGATTTCCTTTGATATTTGTCATTAATTTCCTTTCATTTGTTGTTGATTGTTATGTAATTTTTATTTGTATTCATTATGTAATTTAAAAATTAAAAATTATAAAAATGTTAGTTATTGTTTCTTAAATTCATTATTTATTTAATTGGATTTTAATGGGGCTAATTAAATATAATTGCCTAATTGGGGTTTAATTATATAAAAATAGTATTTTTAAAAGAATTTTCGAGTGAGTATAAAAGAATTTTTGTCTAATAATTTCATTTCTAACCTAACTTCTCTCTCTCCTCGCCCCTTAACTCTCTCTTGTTCTTCCTCAATTCGAAAATCAAACCCTAATTTCAACATAATACCGATCTCAAAATCCTATTATGTATATATTTAAAACACTACTCTTCTCAAGCGCTATCTAAATATATAACAATATTTCACCTTTAAAGTTTTTGATTTTTGGGTATGCTCTGATATAAGCTCGGTTTTTTGGTATTTCACACACTCTCTCTTTCTTCAATGTAAGTGGGTGTTAAGTTGTTAGGCTGCTGCAAGAGAGAAGATTTTAGCGGGAGATGATGTGGATCAGTTTTAGATGATGGGAATGGATTCAAAAAATATAGCGTCTCAATTTAGGATATGTATAATTATTGCTAATAAGAGATCTACCTTGGAATACCTTATTTTTTAGAAGATATGTAAATCGGGTACCTGCCAGCTAGTTAATATAGCTAACGAGTGTCTCTGGTTGGAGATTCTCTTATACATTAAACTAAAATCCCTATGGGTTGGTTATTAGATCATTTTGAAGTTGGTAAATGTTATTTTCGCTCCTGATTCATGAATTTCAATTCATTTCCGGAACTGTAAGAATTAATTTTCTTCCCAATCTTGCTCAAATCCATGATTATCGCGGGTAATTATGAAATTCTTCTTTTTTTCTTAAAAAATTTATATTCCATCCCACATTTCTAATAAAAACTACTTTAAGATTTCACAATATATAATTTTTTTAATTGTATATCATATTTTAAGTACTAAATTTAATTCATATTAATTTATAACATAAATAAAGGGATAAAAATAAAATTATCATGATAAAACAATAATATAATTTGAAAAGTTTAAATTAATAAATGGATTAAAAAAATTATAATATAATAAATACATATAAATTATATGTATCATTAATATTTTATTATATATGCACATAAATATATATTATTTTTAATAATTATAAAGATCAAAAAACAAGGAATTTTTATAAAGCATTCTCTGTTATCGGTCTATGTCCGGAAAAATCTTCAAATCCCTTCCCCGTTTGGTTTGGTGCGGGATCGAGAACGAATGAGAAAATGAGACGAGAAGAATACTAATCCCTATCTTGGACTTTTATGTTATCTACCACTTAAATTTATTAGATCTTCGCGAAGAACCTATAACTCATATGTTCTCTATATTTTTTTCCAATCCCAGCATGATGGAGATTGCATATTTTTACTCTTGATTAGTAATAAATTTGATAAAAAAAAAAAATTTCTCTTGATCCTGAAGTTATTACTTTAAAAAGGTTTAATTGTTTATATATATATATACACACATACACACACATATATAAATAATTCTATTGAAAAACTAATATGAAATTTATTATATATTTATGTACATTAAAAATCAATTAATTAATAATCGATAAATTAATAATCCGTGATAAATTAATATTTTCAATACAGATTTTTAATCCAAACATAATAGTAACAGTAGATCTTTTACATCGATTAACTAATAATTTCGTTAAATTAATAAAATATGTCAGTCCCGACATTATTAATTGACAGAGGTTTTTCTCTATATAAGAATAATGAAAAATGAATTAGAATTTTGATGAAACAAAATTAAACTAAAAAAATCGGTATTTGAATATTAAATTAGGTTAGTTTAGAAATAATTGAACGAAGTAGGTTAATTTCCAAAAGTAAGGAATGAATTCCCAACGAAGCGTGTTATTACGTCTGATGAAGGCTCCGTCCGTTTGAGAGTCCTGTTGAAAACTGCTGTACTATTGGAAAAAGTGTTTGTCACGAAAATCAGATGACTGTTTGATATTTTTTTTGATTTATGCATATTTTGAGATATAATATATAAAAATAATATTTTTGGGAAGGTTTGATGATGAAACTGATAACTACTTCATGCAAAAGCTGAAAGCAGTTTTTTTCAAAAGCATTGGGGACATGTTTTTGCTAACAGCAGCTTTTAGACTAAAAGTGTTTTTCAACACAACAGTTTTTATAATTTACCAAACACATTTCTGATAGTTTTTCAGCAAAAAACTATTGTAGCTGTCTGCAATAGCAATACCAAACGGGACCAAAGGTTTCTGCGGAAGGTTACCAAGTTCAACTCTGATGTTGGATTCACTTGGTGAGAATGAAATGGAGAACGAATGGAATGAAAAATTATAAGGAAATTTTATGATGATAAAAGAATGTATGAGTAAAATTATGAATAAACATGAAGGAGTTTAAATTTTCTATGATAAGAATTGCAAGGAAAATGGTAAACAAATGGAATGAAACATTCCTTTCAAAATATGTAGGTTAAAATTTTAGTTCAAATAGATTGGAATGGAACGAAAGAAGAAATGAAAATTATAAATATCTTTCCTAATTTCACCAAAATAAGAATACAAATTTCATTTCATTATCCTCTCGTTTCATTCTATTGAAGTGAACATAGTCCGAGGTCTTTAGTCTTGAAGGTCTGACGGGTAAAAATAACATAGTGGATATAAGTTGTATCAGCTGTGTAGGGCAAGAGTAAGCTCTAAAATAGTACTCCTTCCGTCCTACACAATTGTTATCCTTTTCGAGAGAAGGTCCGACACGCATTTTAAGATGCATATAAAGTATAGTTCCGTAACTTATTTTTAATTTTTTTCTGAATAAAAATTTAAACATTAAATTTTTATTCGGAAAAAAAAATAAGTTACAGAACTATATTTTATATGCACCTTAAAATACGTGTCGGACCTTCTCTTCGAAAAGATAACAATTGAGTAGGACGGAGGTAGTATAATATTATTGGTTTTGAGTCAAATTTACGTAAATTTATTTTTAAATACATTCTAAAAAAAATCATATTAATGAAATTTATTAATAGCTTATTTTTAAAAGGAAGCGAGATATGTTAAATAAATCGCTTATATAGAAAAAAAAATCTTTTTACCTCTTCGGACTTGGGTTAGACACACCCAGAGCCCATTGAATAAAACATAGATCAACTACCTAGATTGGGGTTGGGGGGCTAATTTGTGTATTAGTATTTCACTGATGCATTGTGCAAAATCTCATGAATTCATTCTTTCGACTTGGTGAATTCTAGCTGGTCCATAAGTCCGTCGTGCGTCCATCAATTTGCCTCAATATGTAGGGCTGCTTGTAGTTGTAGCGGAGGATCTATTAATGTAGTCAAATGCATTGATTTGGAAGGATGATAGAACTCAGTTTTAATACTATGTCAAGTCATGTTATTGAAAGGCCTTGTTTTTTCTCTGTAGGTTTGATTGATAGAGTTGTTCATGATCTTTGTGTTGATTACCCCATCTATGTTTACTAATTTATACTCCCTCCGTTCCAAATTAACCATCTTGTTTGATTTATTAGGAGTTAAATTAATTCAAATTTGACTGAAAATTATATATAATATATAAATGAAAAAAATTATAAAAATATATAATTGAAAAGTATTTTTAATTTATTTTAAAATGTATTTTTCAGTTTTTTTAAATTATAAAAAAAATAATTTTTAATTCTCAGTCAAAATTGAGTGAAATTAACCCCCCAAAAAATCAAATAAAACAGTTAATTTGGAACGGAGGGAGTACGAGTAAATGAGAACTACCGAAGTTTGCTGAAAAGTTCCGTTAATACTATCATCCAGCTGTTGCCGGTTGCGACACTTCAAAGTAAAATGGAAATATTTTGAGCTTCCATTTTACATGAATAATGATAGAAGTTCAAAACTTTCATTAATTATAGATTATAGATAGATAAACACCCAAAAATATGTTAGGGCAAAATTATCCATTATTTTGTTATTAATAAAAGTGGTTAAGGTTTGATTTTTTATAAATATAAAATTTAATTCAAAAATTTTATTAGAAGAGAATAAATTAAATTTTAATATTCAAATTGAGTAAATATAAGTTTATATTATTAAATTGAATAAATATAAACTTAGAAAATAAAATACATGACTAATATATATATTAATAATAAAATATTATTAGGAATTGTGATGTTAACAATGTAATCAATTAATAGTAATTAATCTAAATGTAAATTAGGCTAAGTAAAATATATACTGTCATATGTATATTGACAGTATGTTTAGAATAGCTCACTTTGATAGTACAAATATCAAAATTAAAGTAGGCGACAGTAAGTTTGATAGATACTGTCACATGTAAAAAGAATAAACTGATATATGAAGTAGAAGTTTACAAAGTGTTCATATACAACATGTTTCAAACTCTGATAGCATCTTCAAGACAATTACTCAAACCTATGATAGTACATTCAAAGTGACAGTACAAAAGAAACAACTGACATCAACTATTCCCTCGATAATAAACTTGGCGGTGAAATGAAGATCGAAGACATCAAGATTTACTGACATCACAATTGGCATAATAAGTTGACAGTAGCTTTAAAGGACAATATGTATAGAAGACTCATCAAGGTTGACAACATAGTTTGCGGAGCCATAGATACTGTCACAACAAGTGAAACTAAAAGTTGAGAGTATACTTTTAGTGAATCTGACAGTCTATTTCAAGTAGTAGGGTAGATAATGAAAATACAAGGAATGATTTTAACACTTCAATCTACTTTATCAAGCATACTACTGCAACTTGGAAGAAGAAAATCAAAAAGACAGAATGTGTTCAAGGAGTCAAGAAGTCTGCAAATCTCAAAATCACTTTATCTACAAAATGAATGAAGCCAAGGTTGAATAGAGAAGTAATATTTCTATTTTGAGATTTACCCTATGACCAAGGAAAAGTGTACCGGTAAGCGAGATATGTGTTTCAGTATAAATACAAACATATCACAAACAATTTTCCTCAAGAAGCTAGAAATATATTATCAATTTTCTCTTAAATTTTGTAACAACAGCAAACCTCATTGTTATTGTAACTTAGAAGTTGGAATCATTTCCAGTTGAGTTGTAGCAACAAAATTAATAATATATTAATTTTGAAGTAAAAACTCTGTCTTACTTATTGATATGGGTAAAAATAGCCCTAGGGAGATAATAAATATAACATTTATTATTCCATTAAATAGGCTTGGTATGATCCAAAGGCTTGAGCTCATGTAACGAACTAGGAAAATAAAGTCTAGGATCAACCGGGTCTGTAAGTATAGCCCACAAGCTCTGTTAAAGCTATAGGCCCAATAAGCCCTTATTATTAATTAATTTTGTAATTAGTTAAGGCTCAGTAAAGGTCCAATAAGCCTGTTGGAGGCCTTCATCCTAGAAGGATCTAGAAATTCGAACATAGGAAGAGTCCAATGAGGACTCTCATTCCTATAAGGTTTGGATAACCCTATCGCTAGGAGACTTGACCTCCAAGTCTCCTAGTTCTAATCTGACTCCAAGGCCTTCGTGCGCCTATATAAAGGGCCTAACCCCTCAACATTAGAACTACGTTGTTGGCTTGATTCTCATACGAACTGAGATACGTAGGCAGTTAACGAGGACCTGAGTTAGTCACGAAACGTTAGTGCAACCATTAAAGCTCGAAGCTCCCCCAAACCCAAGCATTAATTACGTATTAAATACACCTCGTTTTTAATTCGTAACATTTGGCGCCGTCTGTGGGAATCAAATAACAACCATGGCAAGAACACGAAGTACTGCAAGTACCCTTGAAGGAGAGATTCCTGACACTGCTGTCGACACCACAGTCCTCCCTATTACAACTCAGGAGCAACGAGCTGTTGTTCCAACCACTTCCGTTGAAGACCCTGAAGCAAGCACCCGGCGTGCCGGACCCCTTAGCATCGTCGTTCATCCTTCCAACCCCGATGTGTCAATTCATGCTTCAGCTCCTCCACTCCAGGTAATTCCACCCCTTCGTACAACTTTTGTTGCTCCTCCTACTATGCAGGTCTCGTCTGCTATAACACCCGACCCTCGCTATGGGCTCCCAAGGAACTACGAGCCCCCTTATGAGCAAGGGCTGTTGCCCCACTATATCTCACAACAAAGAAGTCGGGACTTCTCTGGACCTTACTCCACTGATGACGAAAAGTCGTCTAACGAGGATGTTAACCCACGAAGGAGGCGACCCGGTAAGGAGCCCCTTGGAGGGATGAGTACCCAACCCCGAGGGCCTCAAAGTAATGACTCCCTGAACCTTCAGGAAAGAATACGCGCTCATGAAGCCGAAGCTCAACGACTAAGGAAAGACCTGGAGAAGGCATTGACAAGGCGACAACGCCCCAGAGTTGAGGGTACTGGAGGGTTGATAAGAAACGCCTCTGTAATAGATTTGGATGAGCCCCCGAGGCAAACAAGGGCAAGCCATGTTAGGGCTGATCCCCAAGACTTATTGCCGCTTGGAGATCCTGACGATCCCACACCCCCATCACAGAGAATATTATGAATGATAAGATATCAAGGAAGTTTAAGATGCCAACAATCAGGGCCTATGATGGAACGGGAGATCCCTCAAATCATGTTCTCACGTTCTCTAATGCACTGTTGCTACAACCTGTAAACGACGCCATCAAGTGTAGGGCGTTCCCCCAAACCCTGAGTGGCATGGCTCAGCGGTGGTTCAGTCGTCTACCACCAAACTCTGTTGGGTCATTAAAGGATCTGAGCAGGGCCTTCATTGGTCAATTCATTAGCAGCAAGACTCATGAGAAGAGCTCAGCTTCGCTAATGAACATGCACCAAGGGAAGAACGAGTACTTGAGGGATTATATGAATAGGTTCATAAAAGAAGCCTTGAAGGTCCCTGATCTAGACCAGAAGGTAGCTATGATAGCTTTACAGCAAGGGACTTTTGACGAAAATTTTAGGAGATCACTCGCCAAGAGGGCTCCTGAGAGTATGAATGAGCTCCAGGAGAGAGCTGAGAAGTATATTAAGGCAGGGGAAAGTATGAGGAAAGCTCAAGGGTTTCAAGCCTCCAACACTTATTCTAAAAAGCGAGCCAGCGACACCGAATACACTGTTGACACCAAGTATGCGAAGAATAGTGATGCCAATGACTCCAACAAGAAGGGAGGATCTAGGTTCACAGAGTATGCAAGGCTGAATACTGCCCGTAGCCAAATACTGATGGACATTGAGAAGGGTAAAGACCTTCGATGGCCGAAACCACTAAGGACTGATCCTGAAAAGAGAAATAAGAATGCGTACTGCCGATTCCACAGAGACGTGGGACACGACACTGATGACTGTCGTCAATTGAAAGATGAGATTGAGTTTTTAATTAGAAGAGGGAAGTTGGAAAAATACACCAAGGATGGTGCTAGAGATGATAGAAGGAGCAACAAACGAAGGGAATCAGAACCCAAGGAAAGAAACAATCAGCCCAGAGGGCCTGTGATCAATGTAATCTCAGGAGGACCAACCGCAGCAGGCAACTCCCGGAACTCCAGGAAGGCGTATGCCCGGGAAGTAATGAGCATTGTAGGAGAGCCTCCTAAAAGGGCAAGGACTGAGGTCTCACTATCGTTTGACGACTCCGACCTGGAAGGGGTGAGGTTCCCCCACGATGATCCCTTAGTGATCACCCCCACCATAGGGAATTCTCTTGTGAAAAGAGTCTTGGTGGACAACGATTCATCTGTTGACATCCTGTTTTATGATGCTTATATGAAAATGGGATACAACGATTCGCAGCTGACCCCCTCCAACATGCCCATATACGGTTTTAATGGAGTGGAGTCTCGGATTGAGGGGAACATACAACTGCCAATGACTATAGGCGAAGAACCTCGACTGTCCACTCAAATGCTGAATTTCTTAGTTATTAAGGCAAGCACTACCTATAATGCAATCCTTGGGAGGACGGGGTTGCATGCCTTCAAAGCAATAGCTTCTACATACCACTTGAAACTCAAATTCCCGACTAAGAATGGAGTGGGGGAAGAAAGAGGAGATCAGAAGATGGCCAGAAGCTGTTATGTGGCTGCTTTGAAGCCTGATGGCACTGGGGGGCAGGTTCTCCCAATTGAAGATATGGATATCAGAGATCACGAAAAAAGGAGGGGGAAACCCGCGGAGGACTTGGAGTCCATTCCCCTGGATCCTTTATATCCTGAAAAAATGACATATGTTGGGGCTTCACTCCCCAAGGACCTGAAACAACAACTGGTCCAATTCTTGCAAAATAACAGAGATGTCTTTGCCTGGACAACAGCCGACATGCCAGGGATAGACCCCAAACTCATAACGCATCAGTTGAATGTGAATCCTGGAAGGACAGCAGTCAAGCAGAAGAAAAGAAACTTTGCCCCTGAAAGGCAGGAGGCCATTAGAGAAGAAGTAGAAAAGTTGTTAGAAGATGGATTTATTGAAGAAATTCAATTTCCTGAATGGCTGGCCAACCCTGTGATGGTCAAAAAGAGCAATGGGAGATGGAGAATGTGCGTAGACTTTACTGACTTGAATGATGCATGTCCTAAGGACTATTTCCCATTACCAAGGATAGACACGTTGATAGACGCCACGGCTGGGCACGAGATGCTTAGCTTCATGGATGGTTTCAGTGGCTACAACTAAATTAAAATGCACCCCGATGACATCCCTAAGGTATCATTCATCACTGACTTTGGTGTTTTTTGTTATCTAGTTATGGCTTTTGGACTTAAGAATGCAGGAGCCACGTATCAAAGGCTTGTAAATAAAATCTTTAAGCACCTCATTGGTAAGACCATGGAGGTCTATGTTGATGACATGTTAGTCAAAAGTTTCGACAAGGCCGATCATCTTAAGCACCTGAATGAGGCATTTGAAGTTTTAAGAACCCACAAGATGATGTTGAACCCGGCCAAGTGTGCCTTCGGTGTAGGTTCTGGAAATTTTTAGGCCTAATGGTTTCCAAAAGAGGCATTGAAGCCAATCCTGACAAGATTCAGGCAATCTTGAACATGGAGCCTCCCAAGACAGTAAAGGATGTCCAAAAGCTCACAGGGAGGGTAGCAGCCCTGGGACGTTTCATATCCAAATCTGGAGAAAAGTGTCTACCATTCTTCAAGGCCCTCAAGAAGGTCAAGAACTTTGAATGGAATGAAGAGAGTCAAGCAGCATTTGAAGAACTGAAGAAGTATATGGCTGAGCCACCCTTGCTTGCTAAGCCTAAACCTGAAGAAGTGCTATTCCTATACCTTGCTGTCTCAAGCTCAGTCTTGAGTGCAGTTCTTGTAAAAGAAGAAGCTAAAGTTCAGAAGCCCATCTATTATGTTAGCAAGATTCTGCATGGTGCAGAACTGAACTATTCAAAGGTTGAAAAGTTTGCATTAACATTAATAATGGCTTCGAGGAAGTTACGCCCGTACTTCCAGGCGCATGTTATTAAAGTCTTGACAGACCAACCCCTAAGAAACATACTGCATAGCCCTAAGGCCAGTGAGAGGTTAATTAAATGGGCTGTTGAACTTGGAGAGTTCGAAATCAAATACAAGCCGAGAACGACCATCAAAGCTCAGGCTCTAGCTGACTTCGTGGTTGATTGCACCATTCCAAACCAAGAAGTCGGGAGGCAAGAAGAGGATAAAGAGAGTGAAGAGAAGAAGGAAAAAGAGGAAGAACTCAAAGAATACTGGGTGCTATTTTTTGACGGAGCTTCAAAAATGAAAACTAGTGGAGCTAGCCTAGTGTTGCAAAGCCCGGATGGCTTCATTGTCGAGTATGCAATTAAGTTGGATTTCCCGACAACAAACAACGAGGCAGAATATGAAGCTCTGATAGCTGAGCTTGGTCTGGCTAGAACCCTGAGGGTAAAGAACGTGAAAGTATGTGGTGACTCAAGGTTAGTAATCTCTCAAGTAAATGGGGAGTTTGAAGCCCGAGAAGAGACTATGGCAAGATACTTGAGAATTGTTAAAGCTCAAGCCACACAGTTTGAAGAATGTCACTTTGAGTACATCCCAAGAGAGGAGAATATGAAGGCTGATGCCTTGTCTAAATTTGCATCATCAGGGAATGAGAATTACTCTAGCAGTGTTTACTTCCAAGTCTTGAAGACCCCGAGCATTAACGCTAGACTAGTAGCCCCGATTGGGCTGGGAGCATGTTGGATGGATCCCATCAAGCTCTATTTGGAAACAGGGAAAACACCAACCAACCCTATGGAGGCACGAAAGTTATCAGTAAGGGCCCTGAGGTATGCCCTCATAGAAGGAATACTCTACAAGAAATCATATGTGATACCCTACTTGAAGTGTTTGAGACCCCATGAAGCTGAAGCTGCCCTAAGGGAAGTTCACGAAGGAGTATGTGGTCAGCACCTAGGAAGTAGAGCTCTTGCTCACAAAGTCATGAGCCTCGGATTTTATTGGCCTGAAATACTTAAAGATGCCAAGGCATATGTTATGAAGTGCGATCGCTGCCAAAGGTTTTCACCCCTCGTTAGGCAGCCCCCTGAGATGCTGACATCCGTCAACTCTCCGCTCCCCTTTGCCATGTGGGGAATGGATATTCTAGGCCCGTTTCCTATGGCCAGTGCACAAAGGAAGTTCCTCATTGTTGCCATCGACTACTTCACTAAGTGGATAGAAGCCAAGCCCTTGGCCAAAATTGACACTAAGAACGTAACTCAGTTTTTCTGGGAGAACGTCATATGCAGGTATGGACTACCTCGAATCCTGGTGACGGACAACGGAACTCAATTCAACAGCAAGGACTTCATGGAATACTGTGGGAATTATAACATTGAACTACGCTTTACTTCAGTAGCTCATCCGCAGTCAAATGGGCAAGCTGAAGTTGCTAACAGAATTATCCTAGATGGGCTCAAGAAAAGGATTGAACGCTCCCAAGGGACTTGGGTTGATGAGTTACTCCCAATCTTATGGACATATAGAACTACTTGCAGAACATCAACATGAGCTACTCCATTTCAACTAGCCTACGGGGCTGAGGCAGTGGTGCCCGTCGAAGTTGCTCAGACGTCACCAAGGATACAAGAGTTTCAGGTTGGCACTAATGAGGAAGGCATGAAGCTGGCCCTTGACTTAATAGATGAGCTGCGTGATGAAGCCAATGCCAGGATCGTAGAAAACCAAAAGAAAGCTTCGTTCTACTACAACTTTAGAGTCAAAGAAAGGTTTTTCACGAAGGAGACTTAGTCCTGCGAAAGATCGAGGCGTCTGGAGTTGGTCCCAAGGGCAAACTAGCTCTGAATTGGGAAGGACCATACCAAGTGAAGGAAGTCACAGGGCAAGGCGCGTACAAGCTCCAAACTCTTGAAGGGGTCGAAGTCCCCAGAAGCTAGAATGCAACCAACTTAAGAAAATATTATGTTTAGATTTTAACTTTGATTTTCGAAACGTTTAAGTATCAGTTTATTAGCCTTGAAGGCATGACATTTATTAGCCTTGGAGGCATGATATGTTTTTAATACTAAGTTACATTTACATTTGAGAACTTATATAGTTTCTGAGGAATGTTATCTGTTTCCCTTATATAACACTTGTCATTTTCACTTGGTCTTTTTACAAGCCTCGAGAGTATTTGTTGTTTATGTTTAAATTAAACACGAAAAACAAAGCAAAACTAAGGCACAAAGTAAAAAGGCAGGAAATACATAAATAAAAGCCCGAAGGCTGAATGTTTTTACAAAGCCCCTGAGGGCAACATAAATACTAGAAAAAAGAAAAAGGGAATCCTATCTAAGCTTCCTCCTCCTCCCCCTCTTCTTCTCCCGAAGAATCTTCGCCACTAGAGGAAGACGAACCTTCTTCATCTTCATTAGATTCATCTTCTCCCGAGGAACTCTCATCTGTTGGCTTCTGGGGAGTCACCACAGGAGTAGTTTTCTCAGGCACAACTCTGCGAGGAGGAGTAAGACTAGGCTCACGAGCCCTTTCTTGCCTAACATCAGGACTACTGTCCCCCTCAGTGTCTTCTTCTTGAGCATCAATCAGCCGCCTCAAAGCTTCAGCTGACCGAGGACTTTTGAAGTTCACTTTAGGGTCAAATAGGCCCGAATGCCTCTCCAATATCGCCTTCAGAGCGTCATTCCACCCAATTGTATAGTTGGCTGGGAAGACCAGGTCATCGTGAGCCTCGATCAACTCCCGATACTCGTCCGAAGCCATATATTTATCAATAATGGCATTTTTGTCTGCCCGCAGCTCAACCACCTCCGCCTGGGCCTGCTTTAAAAGCCCCTCCTTCTCGGCCAACTTCTCCTCCAAATGCTTGATTTTTGCGTGGGCCGTGGTCAGCTCCTTTTTGTGCTTCCCCGCCAGGGTCTTCCACGCCTCTGCTTGGTGCAAAGAGGCCTGAAAATAGGCATTAGCCTGAAAAGCAACAAAAACAGTTAGAACATATATAAATCAAAAACATAAACGGAAGCACTGTGAAATGCGAATTAAGCAAATAAAGAAACTTACCGATGCCAAAGCTTGTGCACCCAAGGCTTTGATGCCCTCCTCATCGCTTCCCAAAACAATGTCCTTGTAATCACAAGGGGTAAGGGAATGAAGGGACCAATCTCTTGCATGATCTGTGCAGCCGACGACAGTGTCCGACTTCCTGAAGCCCCAACCCGGTTTGTACACTTGAGACTTGGGCGCTTTGGCAGGCTCGCTGCCCTCAGCCTCGCTTGGCCTGGAATGTGGCTGTAAGAAGGTCGGAAATTCCTTCCCCTACCTAGGGTCATTCATCAGCTTTAGCCGCTTCATCCGGCCTGTTTCTTCCGTGGGTGGAATAGTCCACTCGTTGATCAACGCCGCAGCTGAAAAGAAAACACAAGTACGTTAGAAAAACGCTAAATTGACAAGGTAAACAAGGCAAAGTAAGACATATACCTTTGTTCGAGGCCCTGGATAGGCCCACAGCTTTCAACCTATGCTCATCAAGAAGAGCCCAAGCAACTTGCTTGGTTTCCGCCTGAGTAAGCTCGACATAGGCAGCCTGCTCCTCATCTGAGAGCTTGATGGAGTCGACACTCCCATATGAAACCTTGCTAAATGTGGTTCTAAAGAGAGACCCCCAATCTCCCCCTTCCCATTTCACTTAAACAAAGTTCTCCTTCTAGTGAAGGTTGTTGTCAGGAATTGAAGAGGTATCGAAGATGTGGGGTTTGTTAGGTCTGTGCGCTATTTGAACCCAACCCAATGAAAGACTCGAAGAGTTTTTGAATTGAAAAATTTTGCGGAAGAGAGGGACGGTCATTTTTATTTTATTTTCTAAGCATAAAACCATGAAACAGTGGATGAGCCTCCATCCATTAGGAACAATTTGGCAGGGATTTATTTGGATATCGGCTAAGAGAATGGGGATAAATTCATGTAATGGAAACCTAAGCCCCGCTAATAGGGAATCTACGTACACAAATAGACGACTGGGATTCCAATGGCAGGTCCTGTCACCAGGCTCCACCAAAGAAATGGTAAATCTAGGGGGGAAATTAAAAAGCTTATTGTACTCCTCTACTACATCGTTATCAAAAAATTTGCTACTACGGCTATACGAATCTAAGTGGGATTGACTAGGATACTCATCCCCCCGTTGGTTGATCATATCTAATAAGGACATGTAAGTAGAAAAAATGGGGATTCGATTTAGGGGTTTACCTCTCTTGGCCGACCCCGCATTCATAGCCGCCAATCTTGAAGCTCTCTTATCTGCCATCTGACTTTCGACTTGATGTAAATCTTCGAGGGAACTAACGACTGAAAGTGTTTAAAAGCTTGAGAGCTCAAATGTAACAGAGAAGAAATTTGTGAAGTAAGAAATGAGAGGTGTGAGAAATGAGACCCCTCACACCACTCATATATACAACTCCCAACAGGTCACCCGACCGTTTAATTTCACCTTTTTACAGGTGTTTCTAGGTCACACGACCGTTGGAGGGAATGGCAACTGGTATGGCCGGTAAATGGGCTCAAAAATCCATGATTCAAGGCCCAAATGTCTTTCACCCATGATCTGAGAAGATTCTAGAACATGGGCCTGCAAGACCCATGATTCTCACAAGCCATGAAGGCCCGCTATACAATGTTGGAAGCCTCGAAGGCCTATGACATAAAGAGTCCAAGGCCCAATAAAGATGAGAGACCCATAAGATAATTAATTTGAAGCCCTAATCAAAAAAGCCATAAAGCCCCAGGAAATTTCGACTTCAAAGTGTTTTGGAGTCTAATTCGACTCCAATTCTAGTCGAAAATTACAAGCCATGAGGCCCTCAACAATTTCGACTTCAAAGTGTTTTGGAGTCTAATTCGACTCCAATTCTAGTCAAAAAATATGAAGCCGTGAGGCCCTCAACAATTTCGACTTCAAAGTGTTTTGGAGTCTAATTCGACTCCAATTCTAGTCGAAAATTACAAGCCATGAGGCTCTCAACAATTTCGACTTCAAAGTGTTTTGGAGTCTAATTCGACTCCAATTCTAGTCGAAAATTACAATCCATGAGGCCCTCAACAATTTCGACTTCAAAGTGTTTTGGAGTCTAATTCGACTCCAATTCTAGTCGAAAATTACAAGCCACGAGGCCCTCAACAATTTCGACTTCAAAGTGTTTTGGAGTCTAATTCGACTCCAATTCTAGTCGAAAATTACAAGCCATGAGGCCCTCAACAATTTCGACTTCAAAGTGTTTTGGAGTCTAATTCGACTCCAATTCTAGCCGAAAAATATGAAGCCGTGAGGCCCTCAACAATTTCGACTTCCAAGTGTTTTGGAGCGAAATTCGACTCCGTTCCTAGTCGAACATTACAAAGCCTAGAGGTCCTGAGAAATTTCGACTCCAAGGGTTTTTGAAGTTTAAATCGACTCCAATCGAAGTCGAAGTCGACCTCAGTACAGTATTTCGACTTCAAGGATATTTGAAGTCTAAATCGACTTCAATCCTAGTCGAAATCAACCTCAGTCAAGGATTTCGACTCCAAGGGTTTTTGAAGTCTAAATCGATTCCAGTCGAAGTCGACCTCAGTACAATATTTCGACTTCAAGGATATTTGAAGTCCAAATCGACTTCAATCCTAGTCGAAATCAACCTCAGTCAAGGATTTCGACTCCAAGGGTTTTTGAAGTCTAAATCGACTCCAATCGAAGTCGAAGTCGACTTCAATCTAAGTCTTTGACTTCAAGAGAATTTGAGCCTTATTTCGACTTCGAACGAAGTCGAAATCGACCTCAGGGCAACATTTCGACTTCAAGGATTTTGAAGTCCTAAATCGACTTCGATCGAAGTCGAAATCGACCTCAACCAAGAATTTCGACTTCAAAGCAGTTTGGAATCCTTTCGACCTCAATCCTAGTCGATTCGGGTCAGAAATGTGGAAATAATATTTGACCAATTAGCTACGAATAAAAGTTCTTTTGGGACCAATTTATTTAATGTAAATTCCTTAAAGAGATTAAAAATAAAAAGGCCTGAGCCCAAAAGATGAGATAAAATGGACTAATACAAAGTCAAAAGCCCGAGAAGGCACTGAAACCCTTTGTAAAACTTTTATGAAAATTCACGAAGTTTTTCCAAAAGTTGGGGGGCAAATGATATGGGTAAAAATAGCCTTGGGGAGATAATAAATATAGCATTTATTATTCCATTAAATAGGTCTGGTATGATCCAAAGGCTTGGGCCCATGTAACGAACTAGGAAAATAAAGTCTAGGATCAACTAGGTCTGTAAGTATAGCCCACAAGCTCTGTTAAAGCTATAGGCCCAATAAGCCCTTATTATTAATTAATTTTGTAATTAGTTAAGACTCAGTAAAGACCCAATAAGCCTGTTGGAGGCCTTCATCCTAGAAAGATCTAGAAATTCGAACATAGGAAGAGTCCAATAAGGACTCTCATTCCTATAAGGTTTGGATAACCCTATCGCTAGGAGACTTGACCTCCAAGTCTCCTAGTTCTAATCTGACTCCAAGGCCTTCGTGCGCCTATATAAAGGTCCTAACCCCTCAAAATTAGAACTACGTTGTTGGCTTGATTCTCATACGAACTGAGATACGTAGGCAGTTAACGAGGACCTGAGTTAGTCACGAAACGTTAGTGCAACAATTAAAGCTCGAAACTCCCCCAAACCCTAACATTAATTACGTATTAAATACACCTCGTTTTTAATCCGTAACACTTATCTACTTTAGTTGATTGCTTTTCATACGCAAATTTTTATTATTTTTCTTCATATTTGTTCATAAAATTCGTAGGATTTTCTCCACAAAATTCAGCTATTTTGTAAAATTCGTAATAAATTCATCGTAATTCGAAATTTGTTGATTCTTGAATTTTCGGAAAGATCTTTTCGTTCTCTACGACTTTCGTATTTTAAGTTTTTTCAAAAAATATCGTTTAGAAGGTCAAAAAGGTGAAATACAGATCTTGTCATAATTGGAATCATGGAGAAGTTCGATGTTTAACACGTTTGAAATGTGAAATATTTTGTGGTGCGTGTTGGACGATAGTTGCTTGCCGGGTTTCATAGCTCATTTTTTTAATTTTCAGGTTTGATATAAGATTAAGTTGAGGTGGATTGGATTTCGATAATCTTAGGTTTGAAGTGGATTGATTATTGACTTATAATTATTAGCTGCGTTTTTATAATAAGTTATCTTTGTAATAGAGTTTTGGATTAATAAATTATTTTAGATTTTAGATTTTATAAGATTAATAATTAAAAAGGGTGGGCTGTTACAATCATAGTATTTAATTTTAAATGATACCGATATTTCCTACTCCTTTCGATCTTCAGGGTATGTTATTATTGTCTTCGTTGTAAGGTACTTGTGCCATCCCGTTTTAGTAGTATCTTTAGGGCTGAAAACGAATTCGAGTAATCCGGGTTCGAATTCGGATTCGACTCATTAAAAACGAATATAATTCGTATTCGTATAAAAACGAGCGAATTCGAATCTTATTTTATAATTCGAACGAATACCGAGTCGGATCTTACCACTCTGATATTCGGTCATATTTATTTTGAGTAATTCGAATAATTTTAGAGTACTCGAATACATATTTATTATACGTATTCGACTCGAATTCGTAAGTTACATACATTATTATATACAATATATAATATTTATATTAAAATAATACTCTACTAAGTGATTACATTTTAATTTTTAGTGAATTTTATTCGAGTATTCTTAATTTTATAAAATTACTATATATGAATTCGAATTCGAATACACTAAAACTTTCGAATACACTAAAACGAGTAGTTCGGTATCTATTCGAGTCGAGCCGAATCAAATACGAATATTGATATTCGAACCCGAGTCGAATCTGAACAAAATATTAAAATTTTAATTCGAATCCGGACCGAATCTGAACGAATAATTATAAATTCGAGCCGAATCTGAGCATACTACTATTCGCATTTATTCGACTCGATTTCACCCCTAAGTATCTTTCAAAAAAATATTTAATATTAATAAAAATTAGTTGTACAATGAGGGTGTTTGGCCGCATTTATTTTCCGGAAATAAGCTATTATTTTCAGAAAAAAATAGATATGTATGCACTTTTTATGAAAATAAATAACTTATTTTTTATTTTTAAGATAATATTTGGTTTTAAAATTCTAAAATAAATATTTATCTTTAAATAAAATATGAAAATATGTAAAAAAAATATATGAAATAAGTAACTTATTTTAAGTTTAAGGAACCCCAAATAGCCACAATAATTTTCCGTACTTATCATATTTATTATAATAATTTTATATATGAATGAAGTAAATTTTACATTGAAAATGACAAAATAAGATGGTAAATTTGAAAATTTTCACATTAGAATTAGAATTGGACAACTATTTTGGGATAAACATTTTTTCCAAAAAAAAAAACTAGTATTTTGGAATGGAGGGAGTAATTTAATTTCAAAAAGAAAACTTCATGTAATATTAAGTTGTTATACCCGAAAATCGATCTTTTTTAAGAAGGACGCTTTGGCCGAGTGGTTAAGGCGTGTGCCTGCTAAGTACATGGGGTTTCCCCGCGAGAGTTCGAATCTCTCAGGCGTCGATATTTTTTTATTCCCTCTTCTCAAAGTGCAATTGGGCTGCTGCGCTATGCTTTTCCATTGGGGCTGGACTTCAAAGTAGAGGGCGATTGCATTTGCATAATTGCATATATACAATATCAGTTTAGATAGTTTGTTAGTGTATGTATGTATGAAATCATATTCAACAATATATTGCAGGTTAGTACAGCTGTTTCTTGATCCAGCACCAAAATAATATAATCCATCGAGTTGATAAATTTCCATAAAAACTAACGAGTCCCATGCTTGAACTTTTGAAATATGAATTGAAATGTTAATCAAAACATTCATCGCATCACATATAATAAGCCAAAAGTGGTTGATAGGTCGCACCAACTTGGTTCATTCTTTGTATTATACTTCTTGTTTCTGCCTTTCAAATTCATAATCACGGATTTTCTAGTTATATACTCATGCTTTTAAATTATAGAAAATTAAAATTCATATTCCGTATTCCAATTAGATGTATGTTAATTCATTCTTTATTTTATGTATATGGAATAATGGATGAAAAAAAAAATAAATCAATTTTTTTACCAAGTTAAATTATAGAAAATTAAAATTCGGATACAGGCATGAAGACTTGATTGAATTATAATATTAGCAAAAGAAGACAAATATCGATTAGGTTCCAATGTTAACATCGAGGTAAAATAAAACAATTCTGAGTCTTTTTTTTGAAATTGATAATCTGAATTAGGTGAAAAATCTGAAGCCGTTGTCTGCCTATAATTGATCGATTTCAAAATACCTCATATACTGTAGTTATTTAATTAGGGGTATTATATGTTTGGGAAAGTTATATCAGAGTTCAGGGCAAAGGACACGTACGTGCATTAAATTTATAGAAGGGGAGAATGGAACTGAATTTACAATAAATAGCTGTGTCTGATAAAGCTAAAGTTGAGTAATGAGATTTGAACTTTAAGAGGCCATTCATTCGGTTAATGAATATTCAAAATGTAAATCATGAGTCATGAGAGAAAGTAGAAGCTCCAGAAAATCTGAGAGTCATTGACTATTATTTTACTTCGGTGGTGAGTAAAGTAAATGTGTATATGATAGTAATGTTGGCTTGTTTGTGCTTGTCACCAAGCTAAGTTCAACCCTCAAACCTGAAAATCTCTATTTACCAAAACTGTGAGTACCACAGGCATTTAATTCTAAAGTTCTGATTTCTTCTCTATCTTATGTCTTGTTGTTGGTGGAACCTTCTATGACTTCAAGATTCTCTTTATTTTAGTTTGCACTTCTCTTCATGTTCACATTTCATAACCCATCATAACGCTAGAAACACTGTGTTGAGAAACACTAGCTCCGATTCGATCTTATTGAGATAAAATTTAAAACTGACACAAAGAATTTCATCAATTCGAAAAATTTTATTATCAAAATTTCATTCATTTACATGTGAATATTTGATTTCATAAAATCTTGACTTTAATTTAATCCGAAAATTGAGAATACAATCCGAAATCCAAAACCCGAAACTAATCACTATATACACTATCTTGTGTATGTGACCATGCGAGTACACCAATACGCCCCCGTTGTCACAATTAAATTTGAAGGAAGTGTGAGGAGTCCTGAAGAAGGTATGGGGGTGAAGCAAGACTTTGACATTAGTCATACAAATATTATAATTTATACAGCTCTTGCACGGGGAACAAAAAGGAGCATCAGATTGGTGGATACATAGGTACTGCATATATATTTTATGCATTCAGACATAAATTCCAATAACTAGAGTTTCTTGCTGAGCAAAATTTGCGGTAGCTCGATTGTCTTTTATGGTTAGAAATATATGAAGCAGACATGAGCGTATTGACAAAGATGCATTGTGATATGTGATTTGTTGTAATTACCGAAAACACATCATGCATATGATAGAAATAAGCAAACAAGAGCGCAATATTTTAGTAGAAATTCACTTGTAACAGACAGACATAGAATGGAAACATGGAAATAGTAGACAATATTGCTTGTGTCACTCTCTGCACTAACTTTTTTTTTGCTAAGTCGCTCTCTGCACTAACTTAATAAGCATAATTAACATACGTATTAAATATTAATGGGAGTGCTATATTGCTCTTCTCCTCCATTTTACAACCCTTCAAGAGTTTGAAAAGTAGAGCTTTTCTTGAAAGAAAACATTAATCATAATTCATAACCATTTAAATACATACACATTTTATTTTTTTTGGAATTCAAATCTCAACATATTACTAGCAAGTAAATGTTTCATTTGAGGATATTGAGTCATCAATATCGTATCAAACCATATAATTTATATAAATTAAACCGAATTTAATTTGAACCAAATTGAAATTGAAGGGTAATAGGTATGATTTGAAATTTTGAATTTTCTTTTAAAAAACTACGGATCATAATTCGACCCATATATATTTTATTTACTATAAAATGTATTATATGCGCATATTTTATATTTTATGCCAAACTTCGTATAAAAAAACAAATGCGTAAGATAAGAATGAAATTTATTATAATTTATACTTGTTATATATATGGACATATTTTATATATTATAAAACTAATCGTATCAACATAATGAATTTCATGTAAATTTTTTGTATAAATGTTAAAAATCAAATATTTTAAAATTTAGTGTGAAATCTAGCATAAAAGCTAATATATATTTGTATCATATTTATGAGAAGAGCAATGCTATGCAGCAAAAAAATATCCTTTTTTTTTCAAATGGCGTGACATAACATATTACTTGTTTTAATTCATGGACGCATATTTATGCACGCAGGTCTCACTTTATTATAGGAAATTTATCAATTACACTGAAAATTCAAAATTTTGGGAGAATTTTTGGGACAATTTTTGACTATCTACCATTTTTTTTATGAGAAACATGTACTAATTACGTTCAACCGTGTTTTCTTATTAACTTCATGCAAGATTTTGTTGTTGTGCATGCAAAAAATATACTTATTGCTAAATGTGATATTTAAATGAAATTTTATGTTGCTATTTTTATATAAGAGTATTTCTTTTATAGAACTAACTATATATACATATTTGACAAAAAAAAAACTATATATACACATATATCCAAAATCGAAAAGAATTACGCAAATCTTATGATGCAGACTGATCAATATATAAAAGTAAATTCACATGTGAGACTCTGAGAGATTAAAGGAAAGAAGTACATACGCATAATCTATCACTATATATCCAGCTAAGTCTGCTAATGTTTTACTAAGGGCATGTTTGGCTTGTCTTAAAATAAGTCATTTTGAACTTATTTTCGGGTAAAAATTTCATATTTTGATAAATATTTTTTATACAAGTATTTAATGTATATTTGAGATTCTATAAGTTACAAAAAAAAGTTAACTTTTTTTAGAAAAAAGTTAGGAATCTCTAACTTTGTCTTAAAATAAGTTGACTTATTCTGGAAAAAAGTTCTCCCAAACACCCCCTAAATTAGGTAGCGGAGGTTCTTCGTTCTAGCATTCTGACAAGTAATCACCCCTTAATTAATCATATTTCTTGGTACAAACTTTGTTTCCATTTGTATTGTTTTCTTTCCGAGAAAACATATATAAATTTAATATCTCGTAAACATGAGATTTCTTAACGTATTTAATTGGACTATACCTCCAATATACTCATCATATTTCTTTCTTCTCCGCCAAGTATTGTCTAGGTCTAGACGCTGCATTTCATAAATGATAAACATTACATAAAACAAAAATATATAATGATTATTTTTCATTTTCCTTCTGTAAAAATATGAAAGTCATGTGATAATATTTAGTATTAAAATAAAAAATATACTTGTAACGACAGAGATAAAGTATTATCATTAAATTATCCACTCTGTTGAAAAAAACAAAATTTAGTGTTTGCGGAGCAGGCAGCTTATAGAGGTGATTGCTTAAATGGTCCATTGTTTATAGTCCGGGACCTCGTTTGTTGTTGCTGACAATTACAATAATTTTTTGTTAAAAAGCTGTTAGAAAAGTGTTTGATAAATTTTAAAAATTATTATCTGCAAAAGCGTTTTTATCTAGAGCTATGGTTAGCAAAATGATGCCCCCATATTTTTACAAAAAACTAGTTAGTTTTATCATCAAATCTTCACAAAAACATTATTTTTTTATATTATATCTCAAAATATGCATAAAAAAAAAATTAGCAAACAATTTTACTGACAACACATTTTTTCACAACGCAACAATTTTTAACAGCAGTTCAAACGGAGCAGTTTATTTATTTTTATTTAAAATTAAAAAATATTTTAAAAATTCTTTGCCTTTTAAATTTAAATGCACCCTCGTAATACTAACCTGGTCCTGGAGATTACTCTGTTTACAAATAGGAATAGAATACAGCGTTTTAAATTATTTCTACTTTTACCTATTTATAGAATCTCAACTTTGACAAGTTCTTATCTATCAGACTAGCACCTATATTTGTTTTTTTCAATAAATATATTGACAGTAACATCATGCCTTTATTTGTATACAATTTTATCTTTCTAATATTAATTTTTTTATATAATATTAAATAAGCACGAGTGATCAAAATAAACATAGACAACATGTGATCTCACTTAAATGGATAAATTTTGTAATTAATTGAATATATGAAAAATTACAATAATAAATATTTAAATTTACTATTTTGAAAGTAAAAATAAATATAAAATTGAAGATAATGTGCATGCGTCATGAGTAGAATCTAGTGAGGTACTCTGAATCCATAAACAAAAGACAGTCCATAAATCTAAGTTTCTACTGTATCATATAAAAAGTGTTGCAACATCAAATTCAAACCTATTAATCTAATATATTATATACATACATACATTTATTCCATATATATAATTCGCCACCCTCCACTTTGAAAATCTATGCCCTTGTAAACTTGTTTCACTGCACTAGTCCCTCTCAAAAACTCTCTCTCTCTAGAACCATGACAAACAAAGTGAAGCTACGAATCACCAACATTTTCCGATCACCCCCTTGCTCTCGCCGGAGCAAACCCTTCTCCGACGTCACACAACATCCATTTTTCTACCCACAAAACAATCACCGCCACCATTTATTCGAACTATTCTCTCCCAAAAAACCACCTCCTTCTCAACCATTTCCCTCCATTTGCAGACCTAAAACGCCTCAAGCAGAACACACCCACTTCATCCCCTGGACCAAAATCGACGGAGACACCCCCGTCTTCTCTTCTCCGGCCACCACCCAAAAAAATAACAAGCCAAAGCAAAGAAAATCAAGAAAAAAGAGAAACAACTCCCAACTCAAAAACAAAAAGTTTGATGAGTTGTTGGATTCGGTTTCGGGGAATTACAGTAATTACTGGTTCACGAGTGATGAAGATGAAAATGAAGCTAAAGATAATGATGACCGGACCACTCTTTTCTCCTCTAAGTCTCTCTCAAGTACTTCAGACTCCTCCGAGTTTCTTAAAGCGAGTAATCGAGATGAGGTAGAGGAGTTTGAGAAGGGCTTCAAGGATAGTTTTGCAGTGGTGAAGAGGTCAAGTGATCCGTACAATGATTTTAGAACATCAATGGTGGAGATGATTGTTGAGAGACAGTTGTTTGGAGCTAAAGATCTTGAACACTTGTTGCACTGCTTTCTTGCACTTAACTCTACTTGTCATCATATGGTTATAGTTGAGGTTTTTACTGAGATTTGGGAAACATTGTTTAGTGATTGGCAATAATATGTAGCAAAATTTGGACTAGTAGCTAGTAGTTTCTTGTGCCAACTTGTGTTAAAATTATAATAATTAGGATGTAGATTTTGTTTTTCTTCATCCAGAAATTTAAATACTCGCATTATTACTTGGCACGTATTATTTTTGTTTGTTTGATCCTTGCCAATTTCAAATTTTATTACTTGTTCAATATGTAAATTGGGTGATGGAAAATTTTGAAAAGACGAGTCAGGTAAAGAGAAAGAAGTGTATTAGATTCCATACCTTGTAGATTTGACAAGTACGGATCTTTTTGAGAAAGATTTGAACTGTAGTGAAGGAAGGACAAAGTCACTGAACGGTGATGCTTAATTTTTTACTTTGGAGATGTGGTGTCTGTGTGACTGTATTTGTGTTCTCTGTTGAAACTATATCATATAGTATCATGGATCACGCTCTAAACTCTAATGATGATAACATTAGTATTATCTTAAGGTTGTTTCGCACTTTTGAAAACAATTATTTCCCACTTTTTTAAAAGTGTGTAATAACTAATAATTGCTCTCATATTTAAAATTGTTCTCAATTTAATCACTATATCTTTTAAATAATAACATTATAAGTGATGCAAGTGAGAACATTTTTTATAGTGTAAATCATTTTTCTGCACACTTAAAAAAAATGCAAAACAATACAGCATTAAAATTGTAAAAAATATGTAAAACAATGATCAGGAACTTTTTTTAATAATGAAGAACAGTTTTTCACACACTAAAACATGTTTTTATTCAACGTGGTGTATATATGAAATTAGATATCTTCCAAACACAGAATTATTTATGGCGGGAAGGTTTAAAGTTCATGCCAGTAATATACCTAGGGGTGTTGCAGAAAAGGTTATGAAAAGGATGGGTCGTTTACTAACCTGCAGCTTAAAGTGTTAGAAAAAATGTGTTTTTAAGGTAATAAACCAAATGTAATATTCTGTTAGTAATGGACCTGGGCTCGCAGTTTGCTGTATGAATCTCTGAGCCTTTGATAGCTATGTTACACTTAAATTTTATATTCTCGTTCACTTTTCCAAATTTACTGTTTTTATCATCATGATATAATGACATTTATGGGCAATTGGGCTGGCTCTTCTGCTGTACTCTTTCACTTGGGGGTTGTGAGTTGTGACCAACTTGAACCATGCCATGTTTTTACATCAGGAAATGACAGCAAGAAATTTTTTCTGTAATTCTATTCTTTGGGTGGACCACATTTTTGACTAATGTAACTAGATTCATCCCCTGAGAAACTACTCAGAATTCGAATTTTATGATCTACCATATAAACTTAAATATATCAGGACAAGTCCGCATTGAATTAAACAGGGTATTTGCTAGGATGACAATGATTCTAAATACAAACTTAAATCTTTTTCAAATTTAAAATGTTTTTGATTTTAACAATTTAATTTTGACAAGACGAATTGATAAACTGTCACATTTGCCATGATCCATTGATCCTTACAAAAGCTAGGACACGTCTCGATGCTAATAATCCATTGATCCCCCGCTGGTAAGTTTTATTTTTGACCATCCATCAAACATACCCGTCTGCTTGCTTTCATCTGTAAGTAATATTAAACAGCAGTGCACCCATTAAGTTGAAATTGTATCTTTTCTACATGTACAGAACTGATATATTATGTTTGCTGGATTATGGGTAATCTTTTCGAACATGAAAGAATGACAAAAGGAACTGCTTGCTGCCCTCTTACATTTATTCGGAAAGGCCACAAAAGTAAGAACTGCATATAGCCCAAATAATAAATTCACTATATTGAAAATTCTTCCAACTAGTATCTACAGATTCGTTGGTTGCCAATCTATAGCACGACTACATCGTCCTATCAAATCTTTGACCATCTCCCTACATTCCCGAGACACCGCACTAAACGCATAATAAACATAATAGATTCGAACTTTTCGAAGACTAAGCCCCTTGTATATCAATCACAATTTTAGACTCATAGTATTCTAGCTGAGGGGAAAAAAATTTAACAAACCAGATTATCTAACCTCGCCTTTGTGCTTTGCTGGCCAATATTAGTCACATGCGTGGAAAACATAGTCTCACTGTTAAACGACCATGCATGCCAACAACACCTGTAAGCATGTTTTATGAAACTTAATTGATCACAAAGGACCAGAGTTGGAAATTAAAATGCTTCTTCATCATAAAATAACCAATGTAGTGTATACCTGAAACAATCATAAATGTCGATTACGACAACAAAAAAATAAATTGCATGCAAAACTGAACAAACAATATACAGTTTGAATAAGCTAAAAATCCGGGGGGGGGGGGGGGGGGGGGGAGTTCTAAGCAGTTAAATGCCAGAAACCACCAATATTTGCTGAATTATACACAAGTTGCGTTGTAGAGTAAGATACAAAATCAAAGAAGTTAATTATATATATATGTTCGAAGCCAATGCATTGATCATGTCTTCGTCCATACCAACACCACAATGTCAATCAGGAGATGCAACTTTAAAACATTCACCCCCATATGTGACGGCAGTTCTCATGTATGCTGCAAGCCAAAGTGAGAAAATTGGTGGTGGAAAAGAATATGTTATTTCAATTAATTAACATATTCTAAGTATGATATATACATCTCAACAAGTCACGACGAATACATGAGAAATAAACACAATTAAGACTTATTCTACTGCTCAGCAGTAATTCTGTCACGAAGCTTGTGCGCATTTCTGAATCGGCCTAGTGTTGGTTTGTTACATACAAAGCATCCTTCATCCTTATCAAAGTGCTGTATGTTGATATAATGATATTTCAAAATAATGTAACCAATATTTTATATTGGTAGATATATATTATTCCCCACTTAAATGAATATTCTATATTATATATTTATTAGTTATATTATATTATATTATATATATGTACATATATATATACATTGGGAGTTACATGTTTATCAGATCTTTTATTTTTTGATTTTAATTCCTAAAATTGATGATTCATTATGGGTCATTATATGTGAGGAGTTACAAATCTGATCTTCTTCTTCCTGGGTATAGATATATATACAAATGGTTTTTCAGAGAGAGACGACACCATTGAAAAACATCAAAACTTTCTTTCTTTTTGGGCACAAGTTTGTATAGGCTCCAAACTATCACCCAAGAGTGCACTTGTGTGAGAGTGTTGAGTAAACCTTAGGGAACGGATCGACGATACGATTTAGCACCTCGGTCGCGCCGCATATCGTTTTCAAGGCAGTGGAATTTCTTGCCACGGCTGAGCGATTTCTTGTCTATTACTTTTGTTGATTTCAATATTTTGTAGCCTTCAAATTATCCTTTTATTCCTACAATTTGAAAACGATATGTCTACAATGGCTACAATTCTAAACAAGACTCTACCTGATCTTTCTAAATTGGAGCCTCTTGATGGTAACAACTATAAGAGGTGGTCTCAAAAGCTCTTGATATTCTTTGAACAACTTGAGGTTGATTATGTTCTGTACCAAGATATTCCCACCGGAGTTATGGAGAAAAGTACTGATGTTTCGTCTCAGACTCAAGGATCGACACAACCCACTCTCTCTGAAGCCGAAAGATTAGCTGCGGAAGAAATCAAGAAGAAGTACGAGAGGGACAATAAAATGGTTCGGGGACATCTCTTAAATCACATGTCTAACACGCTGTTTGATCTTTTTGTTGACAATAAATCAAGCAAATCGATTTGGGAAATATTGGAGAAAAAATATGGTTCTGATGATGCAGGGAAGAAAAAGTATGTGGTTGGCAGGTGGATAAATTTCAAGATAACAGATGATAAGCCTATCATGGACCAGGTCCATGAATATGAAAATATTGTAACTGAGATATTGAGTGATGGCATGAAGATGTGTGAGACCCTTCAAGCTAATGTTCTCTTGGAAAAGTTTCCTCCTTCTTGGAATGATTATCGCAATATTTTGAAACATAAGAAGAAGGACATGACAATTCAAGAACTCATAAGCCATATGAGGACTGAAGAGGCTAATCGTCTCAAGGATAAGTTTGAAAATCTCTCTCTTAATTCTGTTAAAGCTAATCTAGTTGAATCTATTGTTCCTATGACAAAAAACAGGTTTAATGGCAAGAAGAAGCAAGGCAAAGGGAATTTCTCCAAAAATAACAAGATTCAGAAATCCAAGGCGGCTTGTTATGTGTGTGGAAAGACCGGACACAAAGCCTTTCAATGTTATCATCGACAAGCCGGGAAGTATGGAGATTCGAAGATCAACAACAAGACAGCGCCACAAGCTAATATTGTTGAATCATCAGATGTCATTGCAGCAGTAGTTGTTGAAGCCAAATTGGTGGAAAACAAAACTGAATGGATCTTGGACACAGGAGCATCAAGACATTTCTGTTCTAATAAATCTATCATGAAGGACTTTGAGGATGCAAAAGACGGTGATCATGTCTACATGGGAAATAATACTACTGCTGGTGTTCTTGGTAAAGGGAAGGTTATTCTTAAACTTACATCTGGCAAAACCTTGTCCTTGAGTAATGTGTTGTATGTACCCTCCCTTAGGAAAAATCTTATTTCTGGTGCTCTTCTCAACAATGCCGGTTTAAAACTTGTCTTTGAGGCCGACAAGATTGTAATCTCTAAGAGTGGAGACTTTGTTGGGAAAGGTTACCTTAGTGATGGCTTGTTTGTGTTGAATGTTATGAATGAAAATGAAAGTACTTCTTTTGCTTATATTGTTGAATCATTGGATGTTTGGCACAATCGTTTGGGGCATTTAAATATTTCTTACATGAACAAATTAAAGGACATGAATTTGATTTCTTTTGCAAATTATAAAAAGGCCTCTAAATGTCCTATTTGTGTTGAGGCCAAACATACTAAGAAACCATATAAGCCTGTTGCCTTTAGAAGTACTAAAATACTTGAGTTAATTCACACTGACTTGGCAGATTTTAAAAGTTGCACTAGTAAATGGGGTAAAAACTATTATGTGAGTTTTGTTGATGATTACTCCCGTTATACGAAAATTTATCTCTTAAGATCAAAAGATGAGACTGAGAGTGCATTTTTAAAATATAAAGCTGAGGTGGAATTACAACTTGACCATAAAATTAAAAGGATTAGATCTGATAGGGGTGGAGAGTATGTTAATTCGTCTTTAAAAGATTTTTGTGAAAAAAATGGGATTGTACACGAATTGACAGCCCCTTACTCTCCTCAACAGAATGGTATAGCAGAACGTAAAAATAGGTCTTTGAAAGATACTATGAATGCCATGCTTTTAAGTTCAGGCTTGTTGAGTAACTTGTGGGGAGAAGCGGTTTTATCTGCATGTTATGTACTCAACAGAGTGCTTCATAAGAAACTTGACAAGACCCCATATGAGCTTTGGAAGGGATATAGTCCTGACATGAGTTATTTGAAAGTGTGGGGTTGTTTGGCAAAAGTTGCATTTCCAGATTCGAAAAGGACCACAATTGGATCTAAAACTTTTGATTGTGTTTTCATAGGGTATGCTCAAGATAGTGCAGCTTATAGATTTATGTCTTTAAGTGATTTTTCTATTTGTGAATCTAGAGATGCAATATTTTTTGAGCATATATTTCCTTTAAATAAAATGTCTTTGCCATCATCTGTTTATATGCCATCTGTTGAGCCCATAGTTGACCATAGTCTCCCATCCTCATCTTCAATTTTAGATGTGCATGAACCTAGGAGGAGTAAAAGGCGTAGAATTGAAACTTCTTTTGGGCCTGCTTTTTTAACTGCTTTTCTTGTAGAAGATTTTGATGTGAATCTGTTAAATGATAATATTGTTTCTCTTTTTCTTTTAGAGGAAGATCCATTAACATATGATGAAGCTATGAGGTCCATTGATGCTAGTTTTTGGCAAGATGCTATCAAAAGTGAACTAGATTCTATTTTATATAACCAAACTTGGGAGCTTTGTGACTTACCTAACGGTTCTAAACCCATTGGTAGTAAATGGATCTTTAAAAAGAAATTTAGACCAGATGGCTCCGTTGATAAATTCAAAGCCAGACTTGTAATAAAAGGCTTTACGCAAAAGAAAGGTGTTGATTTCTTTGACACTTTTTCACCTGTTACAAAAATTGGCACAATTAGAACTTTGGTGGCTCTAGCAACAATCCATGATTTGGTAGTTCATCAAATGGATGTTAAAACAGCATTTCTGAATGGTGATCTTGAAGAAGAAATTTACATGTCCCAACCCGAGGGATTTGTAATACAAGGTCAAGAACATAAAGTATGCAGACTTAAAAAATCCATCTATGGGCTTAGACAAGCTTCTAAAGATTGGTATAAAAAATTTGATGTCACTCTTAGAAGTAATGGATTTGTTGTGAATGCATCTGATTCATGCTTGTACCATAAAATGCTTGAGTCTTCTTGTGTCATTATTTGTCTCTATGTTGATGACATGCTTATAGTTGGGTCTAATATAGATGTTGTAAATGACACTAAGATATTTCTCTCTAATATGTTTGAGATGAAGGATTTGGGCGAAGCTGATGTGATACTTGGTATTCGTTTAAGTAAATTTAATGGTGGTTATTCTTTGAGTCAGTCTCATTATGTGGAAATTTTTTTAAAAAAGTTTGACTCTTTTGATGTTTTGCCTTGTAAGACACCTTATGATGCTGGTGTAGAACTCGTCAAAAATAATGGACCAAGTGTCTCCCAAGAGAAATATGCTAAAATTATTGGGAGTGTGATGTTTATAATGAATTGCACTCGTCCAGACATTGCATATGCGGTTAGTAGACTCAGCAGGTATAATAATAATCCTAGTAGTGCTCATTGGACTGCTCTTCATCGGTTACTCAGGTATCTAAGAGGTACCATGGATGTTTGTTTGCATTTTTCTCAATTTCCAAATGTTTTGGAAGGTTATTCTGATGCAAATTGGGTAAACGATAATGATGAAATAAACTCTACTAGTGGTTATGTTTTTGTTTTAGGTGGAGGTGCTATATCATGGAAGTCTTCAAAACAATCATGTATAGCTCGCTCCACTATGGAATCTGAATTTATTGCTCTTGAGTTGGCAGGACAAGAAGCGGAATGGCTGAGAAATCTCTTGGCAGAAATTCCATTGTGGGGGGGACGTACGTCTCCAGTATCTTTACATTGTGATTCTCAGGCAGCTCTTGGTCTTGCGACTAATAGCAATTTTAAGGGTAAAAAGAGGCATCTTCGCATAAGACATGGTGTGTTGAGACAATTACTCAGAAATGGAGTAATCTCTTTAGATTATGTGAGGTCCGAGAAGAATTTAGCAGATCCTCTGACGAAAGGTTTGCCAAGAAGGCAAGTTGTTGATATGTCGAGGGGGATGGGGCTCAAGCCCAAAGAGTAAATATTATGAGCATTATTTTTACCTCATCCCTATGGCAATTGTATTAATAATGCTCAAGTGAGGTTGAATTATTTCTTTAATTCTTAATGGATTTATACCCACGAGGTAGGTGCCACTAAAGGCATTTATGAAATCCACCGTTATAATTGCTTAGGTTGAGTTTTATACGACTCTTAATGAATCAATATTATTTTTGGTGCTATTGAGAAGCACATGAGTGATTCACCTACGTGGACGTGGAGACTAGCCATCTTCTATGGAAAATATTGGGCAATTTTCCTAGAGCGTCCATGAGTCCTAAGGTTGGCGCTTGGCTTTAAAATAGCGCATGATACTATTTGCGGAGCCTATATAGATTTTGGGGTTGTATGTGTTGTGGGGGTCTCAGTCTAAATCTTTGAGTTCAATACTAGTTTACTCTTTGATCAAAAGTCTTATGGGTTTCAAGACTAGTTCACCCTTAAGACTTGTAGATTGTTGCCTCATTTCACTAAACAAAAGATTTCAATTATATCATTTGTTAAGTACACATCTTCTCTTGTGCCTAAAAGTTTGTATTTTTTTTTATTTCTGTTTATTTTTCAAAATCATTAGTGGGGGATTGTTGATATAATGATATTTCAAAATAATGTAACCAATATTTTATATTGGTAGATATATATTATTCCCCACTTAAATGAATATTCTATATTATATATTTATTAGTTATATTATATTATATTATATATATGTACATATATATATACATTGGGAGTTACATGTTTATCAGATCTTTTATTTTTTGATTTTAATTCCTAAAATTGATGATTCATTATGGGTCATTATATGTGAGGAGTTACAAATCTGATCTTCTTCTTCCTGGGTATAGATATATATACAAATGGTTTTTCAGAGAGAGACGACACCATTGAAAAACATCAAAACTTTCTTTCTTTTTGGGCACAAGTTTGTATAGGCTCCAAACTATCACCCAAGAGTGCACTTGTGTGAGAGTGTTGAGTAAACCTTAGGGAACGGATCGGCGATACGATTTAGCACCTCGGTCGCGCCGCATATCGTTTTCAAGGCAGTGGATTTTCTTGCCACGGCTGAGCGATTTCTTGTCTATTACCTTTGTTGATTTCAATATTTTGTAGCCTTCAAATTATCCTTTTATTCCTATACTGTAAACAGTAAGGGGTATAATTCAATAAGGGCATACATATAAAAGCTAGCAAAAATAAAGAATACCAGGGTCGTACAAATACCAAGTGAATCAGTGGTAGGATGAAAATATTTTGGAATTATTCATATAATTAATTATATATATCTAAAAGAAAGTGGTTTATAATTTCTTATTAATAATAGTAATTATAATTATTTGAATATAATTATTTCTCTTATTTATTTATTTTATCTTACTAAAATATTACTTATTTTATGTTAATTAATATTTGTAAGAGAGCGTATATCACAAAAAGTAATTTAACATACATTTTAAGTATATCATAAAGTTTCAGTACAAAATAATAGTATACTTGTTTTCCCAGTAAAAGGGATTGAATAGTTGTGTCCTTTTTATGCCTGTTTAAAATTATTTAGAAAGATTCTAACTCGAACAATTAATAAAGAACAAAACACAAAAATATTGAATAAATATTGTTTGTATTATTTATGTGATAATACAAACTCTTCTGGATGTACACAAAATTTAGGAGTTTTTCTGTATTTATCACATCAACTTTCTCTATTTTTATGTTCTCTCGATACTTTTGACAACTTTTTTTGCTAAATAAATAAATTGTATTACTTTAAATAAAAATAACAACTCTAGGGAGGTGCATACACTGCAAAAAAAATTAAATCTTAGTCCTACAATCGAAGAATAAAGATAGACATGAACTAACTAAACAACTAAATCCTCACTTAGCTAGCAAAATCCCTCATCATTCGTTTGATAAACTGTTTTAGTTGAGTGGCGGAACACGCATGCCAAGGATTGTGTATCCAATCATTCATTTCCTTCCAAATAAAGAACACTGTTGTGGCCGAGTAGACATGGGATAGAAGTTGTTTCATTTGAGATCGTCGTCCCAAAGTAAATTGGCCATTGAGGTGACTAAGTTTTTATACATTCCTTTTTATTTTTGTCGAGGACGAGCAAAATATAGGTACGAGAAATATCGCTCACAAACTTGACCTTAATTTATAAACTCATTATCACGAAAAATTTATGAATATTTTAGAATATAAACATTTTTCAAACTAAAATATTACATATACTCGATTCAACTAATGTTAATAAAAATATATAATTTTAACAAAAATAAATAATGAATGAGTAAAAAAGTTAATAAATTAATTCGTAAATAAATATGTAAACAATTGTTTACAATTTATCATAAATGTTTATGAACATGTGTTTTATAAAATATGTTCACCAACTTATTTCGAACTTGTTTATGAACTAGACTCACGAATTATATTAACGAAAATATTCACGAATTTATAATAAAATATTTTTTACTTTTATTTTATATTATATAAAAATAATGTTTATATAATACTTTTTCTCATTTTAAATATATTATTGTTGGACTTAAATCAAGCCTAGCCTATTTAATTATCTGTCTTGCTGTAACTTAGTTTGTGCTTCTGTAATAGACTAGTGACTTAGTAATTCATGTGTAATTTGTAACTAGAAGTTTTCTCTGTTTATCTTCAAATTGTAAATTAAGTCAGAAATAAAGTCAGTTAGAAAATTCAAGTTGAATCATGCAACCAGACAAAGAAGACTGTGAAGAAAATAAAAAGAGAAGTTATCTGAGAATTCTACTAAGGCAAGTTACTTGGTCGAGAAGTCAGCCATTCGAGAAGTCAGAACTGTGGAAACATTTCGAGAAGTCTCAAAACTTCTATCTGCTTAGTACTCGATCGAGAAGTCAGTCATTCGACAAGTCAGGTATTGAATCCAGTCGAGAAGTATCAATTATGAGGCATTCGAGAAGTGAAAATAAACAATTCGAGAAGCTAGCAAATGGAGCATTCGAGAAGTGATAAGGCTGAGTCATTCGAGAAGTCAATATCAAGCATGTATTCGAGATGTCTAATCTGATCGAGAAGTCATCAAGCTGAGTATGCGATCGAGAAGTCTAGACATTCGAGAAATCAAGTATTCAGGATCAATCGAGAAGTCACAGCTGTTCGAGAAGTCAATCTCCTTGACTTATCGAACCAATTTCAAGAAGAGTACTCGACTGCAAAAGAAGCTAGTTTCAAGGAAGAATTGCAGAACAAGACAGATGATGTTGCAGCTCTGTTTATGCAGGATAAGTCAAACCTGCACAGACAGAGACAAGTCTACAATGTAGCTGGGAAGATAAGCCAAGAAAAGTGACAGAAGAGATAAGGCAGGATGGAGCAGACTGTCACTACAGTGTTAGCTAGAAATAGTCATTAGTCAAATGTAAAGCAATCTCTGTCTATTTCTAGTTTTAGCTAAACTGTCTCATGTGAGCATGTGCACAGGACATGTTGTCTATATACTTTATGCACAGCCACATTTGATAGGGTCTTGAGCATTTTTACAATAGTAAGAATCCCAGAACAAGAAGCTGAAATTCAAACTGAATTTCAGATTGTAGCAAAGATCATTCTAATACAAAATTAGATTGAAAGTTACATCTGTGTCTATATTATTTCCTGTTATATGTCTTGATAAACACCTTCGTAATTCCATCTGCTCTTCACGCTTCGAACAAGTTCTTTTCAAAAACAAGAAAATTTTTGAAGTATACATTCACCCCCCCCTCTGTAACTTCTGGGCCTCTAAATTCCTAACAAGTGGTATCAAAGCGAGGCTGTAAACAAACATACAGACTAAAGATCAAGATGAGTTCTCAGAAGTTAAGCAGCATAAAGATTCCTACCTTTGACAGAGAAAATTACAACCTATGGAAGAAGAAGATGCTGATGTTCATAAAGGCTGCAAACCCCATGTATCCAGAAATATTAAAGAATGGTCCTTTCATGCCAGTAACTCTAGTTCCTGAAACTACTAGTGGGTCTGAAGTTATTCCTGCAACATGGATACCTAAAGATCCATCTCAGTACACAGACTCAGAGAAGGAAAAGGTTTCTCTTGACAATAGCTTAATGTTAATATTAATTGAGTCACTGGATCTTGTGATGTACAACAATATTGTCAATTGTACATCTGCCAAACACATATGGGAGACAATAGAAATTCTGTGTGAAGGAACTGAGGAAGTAAGAGAGAATCAAAGGCAGCTCCTTGTTTCCCAATATGAAGCATTCATGTCAAAATCAAATGAGGGCATAACTGAAGTATTTGAAAGGTTCAATAAACTGATCAATGATCTTCAACTTCATGGGAAATATTATGAAACAAAGGAGAAAAACATGAAGTTTTTGTTAACTCTCCCAGAGCACCTGGAGCATAAAATCTCTGCAATAAGAGAAGGAAGAGATTTGACAAAACTTCCACTTGAGACACTCTATGGAATACTGAAAACATATGAGCTGGAATTTTATCAAAAGAAGGCCATTTTAGCAAATAGAGGAAAAATGGCAAATGTCTCAAATGCCCTGGTTGCTAAGGAACCATCAACAATTGAAAAGACTGGTACAAGCAGGAAGTTGAAATCTGAGATGATTGAAGATCAGGAACAGGAAGACAAGGACTCCATCAAGAGTGAGTCAGAAGAAGATGACTTCTACACCATTGAAGAACTTGAAGGCATGGACAACAAAACAATGGCCTTCATGGCAAAGAAGTTTGGAAATTTGAGATTCAAAAGAAACAAAAGTTTCAAACCAAAACCAACCTTCAAGTCTTCAAGCAAAGGAAGGAATCCACAGAGAAGCTCCAATAATGGAGGATACAAGACTGGAACAGTTGATAGATCCAAGATAAGATGCTATAACTGTAATGATCTTGGACACTTTGCAACAGAATGCAACAAACCTAAGTCAATCAAGAAAGATAAAGACTACTTGGAGTTGGAAGCCAAGTATGAAGCTCTTCTCAAAAAGCAGACAGGAAAAGCCTATATTGCTGAAGGAAAATGCTGGGATGATACGGATGAAGATGAGGAGGAAGAATATGGGAATCTGGCACTCATGGCCAACTCACATGCTGGAACTTCATCCTCGAACTCTCAGGTACCTTCTTTAATCTCTCTTGATATGTCAAATTCTCAATACAAGAAAACTGTGGAAGATTTAAGTATTGAGATGTTTAATATTCACACCAGTATGACTGCTGCTTATGAGGAGATTGCTAGGTTAGTGAAAGCTAATGAGGAACTAGTTGCAAGAAATGAGACTCTAGAATTGTCTGTTATAAACATGGAAAACTTTAAACAGGAAAATGAGTATCTCAAGAACAAAATTGTTTGTTCTGAACAAATTGAGAAGTTTCTTAAAGAACAAATTTCTGAAAATGAGTTGAAAATTAGATCTTATCAAAACTCAGCAACCATTGTTAAAGAGTTTCATGAGAAGAACAAGGAAAGCACTAGGATTGGAGTTGGTTTTGATTATGAGAATCTTAAAAAGAAAAAATCTGTTTTAACAAGAGGCAAAAAGATTGAAATCCAAGGTAATCCTCATATTTTGAAAAATGTCAAAGAACCAATTTTTAAGAAGGCTACTGTTGAAGTAGATGAAGCCAGTATGGTTATCAAACAACAATTAGATGATGAGGATAAGGAAGCAATTGAAAGAAATTTGGCCTCTGTTGAAAAAGAAGAACCCACAATCAGAACCAAGTCCACTCCTGTTCAAACTGAAACTAAACAGGATGCTCAGAAAAATGATGCTATGCATGCTAAAAAGAAAAAGGCTAATAGAAATGGAAAAATAGGCATTAACAAACACAACAACTATGCACCTGTTCATAATGCACCAAGAAAGATTTGTAAAAACTGTGGTTCAACAAATCATCTTACTCACTTGTGCAAGAAACCTGTTGTGGGAAATGATAAGTTTGCCTGTGGTTATGTTAAGCCTTTAATGCATGATAATCATAAATTTTGTGACAAATTTGATTGTATGCCATGTAACATGAATATCATGAATACCTGCTTTAGGCTCAGGAAACAGTTTGTTGATGGATGCATAAGTCAGAATTTGTATATCAACAGTCCTAGGCCTAAATCTGCTAGTCCTGTGAAACACAGAAAACACTCCATGTCACCTAAGCATGCATCTAGTTCTGAAAGCACTAATCAAGCAAAAAATCAAAACAAGAAAAATGAAAATGTGCATGTGCAAGTGACTGAGACTGTTAAGAACAGGAAGGATATTCATGTGACTAAGCATAAAGGACCCAACCTTGTTTGGGTACCAAAGAAAACTTGATTTGTGCTTGATTGCAGGGCACAAGTAAGAAGAAGGTCATGTGGATTTTGGACAGTGGCTGTTCAAGGCATATGACTGGTGACAAGGCCCTACTGTCACAGTTCAAGGATGAGGCTGGCCCAATGGTAACCTTTGGAGACAACAGCACTGGTTTTACCATGGGATATGGCAAATTGATTCATGGAAATGTTGTCATTGAAGATGTAGCCCTAGTCAGTGGTTTGAAGCATAATCTTCTCAGCATCACTCAATTCTGCAACAAAGATTTGAAGGTGGAGTTTGATAAGGAACTGTGTCTCATATCACACAGGAAGACAAAGGAATTTGCTCTGCAAGGAGTAAGAAAAGGAAGCCTGTTTGTAGCAGATTTGGACTCTGCAAACAAGGAGAAGATTTGCTGTTTCTACACAAAGGCCTCAGAAAATGAAAGTATGCTCTGGCATAAGAGATTATCTCACCTAAATCTCAAGAACATTAATTCTTTAGTCAAAAGAGAATTAGTGAAGGACCTGCCCACACTTGAATTCTGCATAGAAGGATTATGTGAGGCATGTCAAAAAGGGAAAATGAAGAGATCTAGTCACAAGAGTAAGGAATTCACTTCAATCACAAAACCACTACAATTAATTCATATGGATCTGTTTGGACCAGTAAATGTCATGTCCATGTCTAAGAAAAGATTTGCTCTAGTCATGGTTGATGACTTTTCAAAATACACTTGGGTGGAATTCTTGCACTCAAAAGATGAAGCTCCTGAGATCATCATTGAAAATTTGAAAAGATTGGATAAAGGCCCTACACCAGTAGTTGCCATAAGGAGTGATAATGGTACAGAATTCAAAAATGCTATACTCAATGAATTCTGCAAGGAAAAAGGAATCACTCACCAATTTTCAGCCCCAAGAACTCCACAACAAAATGGAGTGGTTGAGAGAAAGAACAGAACTCTCATTGAAGCTGCAAGAACCATGTTAGCAGAAGCCAGTCTACCAACTAGCTTTTGGGCTGAAGCTGTTAGAACTGCATGCTACACTCAAAACAGGACACTCATCACAAAACCAGTTGGAAAAACTCCTTATCACATCATGACAAATAGAAGACCATCTGTAAAATACATGCATGTGTTTGGAACCAAGTGCTTTGTTCTCAAAGATGATGTCAACAACCTTGGGAAGTTTGAAGCCAAGGCTTATGAAGGAATTTTTGTGGGATACTCTTTGGACAAAACTGTCTATAGAGTATATGTGATTGATCAACAGAAGATTATGGAAAGCACAAATGTGACATTTGATGATTTCAAGTTCCCTACTATGAATCTGGAAGGAGAAAACTGTGACACCTTGAGGTTTGAAAATGAAATAGAGACTGGAACATTTGCAACTGAAAATGTTACCAATATGCATGAAGAGTCACATGTAGATATCTCACATGGAACAAATGTGGAAAGAGAAAATGAAGACTACAGTCATATTCAACTTGAGAATTCTCCACACAATCCTAGCATTCACTCAGGGGGAGATTCTCAAGGATCTGCAACTATTGGCAATCACTTCAATCAGGAAGAAACAAGTTCAAATGATAGAGATGGAGCTCATCAAATTAAATGGAGTAGAGCTCACACAGCTGATCAAATCATTGGAAATCCTGATGAAGGTGTAAGGACAAGAAGAGCAACTATAAATGAATGCCTATTTGCTTGCTTTCTGTCTCAAAATGAACCAAAAAGGATTGAAGAAGCCATGTTGGATCCAGACTGGATAATTGCCATGCAAGAGGAATTGAATCAATTTGTGAGAAACAATGTTTGGGAATTAGTGCCACCTCCAAAGGACAGGTCGGTAATTGGCACTAAGTGGGTCTATAGGAACAAAATGGATGAACATGGAATAGTTATAAGAAACAAAGCAAGGCTGGTTGCAAAAGGCTATTCCCAGGAAGAAGGCATTGACTATGATGAGACTTTTGCTCCTGTTGCAAGATTGGAAGCAATTAGAATTTTTCTAGCCTTTGCAGCACACTCAAATTTTAAGGTATATCAAATGGATGTGAAAAGTGCATTTCTCAATGGTGAATTAGAAGAGGAAGTTTATGTGCAGCAACCTCCTGGCTTTGAAGATCCAAATTTTCCAGACTTTGTTTACAGACTCATTAAAGCATTGTATGGACTCAAACAAGCCCCTAGAGCATGGTATGACACCTTGTCAAAATTTCTTCTAGAAAATCATTTTACTAGAGGAACTATTGACAAAACTCTTTTCTACAAAAAGCATGGTGAGGATATCATACTTGTTCAAATCTATGTAGATGATATCATTTTTGGATCTACAAATGAAAAACTGTGTCAAAGGTTCTCTAAGCTAATGCAAGGTGAATATGAGATGAGCATGATGGGAGAGCTCAATTATTTTTTAGGCCTTCAAATAAGTCAAAGGGATGATGGCATTTTCATAAGTCAAACAAAGTACATCAATGACTTACTCAAAAGGTTTGACATGCAAGACTGTTCTACTGCCAAGACTCCAATGTCTACAGCTACAAAACTTGATGAAGATAAGAAAGGAAAAAGTGTAGACATGAAGACCTACAGAGGAATGATTGGATCTCTCCTTTATCTCACAGCTAGTAGACCTGACATAATGTTCTCTACATGCCTATGTGCAAGGTTCCAGGCAAACCCCAAAGAATCTCATCTCATTGCTGTCAAAAGAATTCTGAGGTATCTAAAAGGAACATCATTCATGGGGTTATGGTACCCTAAAGAAACAGGATTCAACTTAGTTGGATATTCAGATGCTGATTTTGCTGGGTGCAGAGTGGATAGAAAAAGTACCTCAGGAAGCTGTCAATTTCTTGGACAGAGATTGGTATCTTGGTTTAGCAAAAAGCAACAATCAGTTTCTACTTCCACAGCTGAGGCTGAATATATTGCTGCAGGAAGTTGTTGTGCTCAAGTGCTTTGGATCAGGAATCAACTAAGGGACTATGGACTAGTGTTAGAAGGAATTCCTATTATGTGTGACAACACTAGTGCCATCTCAATTGTAGCCAATCCAGTCAACCATTCCAAGACAAAGCATATTGATGTAAGGTACCATTTCATAAGGGAACATGCAGAAAATGGAGTAATTAAATTATTCTATGTTCCTACACAAAAACAGTTGGCTGATATATTTACTAAACCACTTGATGAAGCCACCTTCAACAGGTTGGTTAGTGAAATTGGAATGCTAAACTCTTCAAGTTAGGTGGCCAAATAAATATATCTTTTCAACTGTTACAACAATTGTTTCACAGACATGAACTCAAATGATTTATCTAAGTGAAACAAAACTGGTATATGTTTATAAATATGTCAGTTATATTGTTGTACATATTGTTAACAAATGTTTTTAAAACTATCTTGGAACTATTTTCTTGTTCTGAGAAAGCCTGAAAAGAATTATTATACTTGTGCATTATTAAATAACAAGTGTGATAATTAAAGATTCAGGAATATCAATCAGACACATTTCTTTTTTTTTAGATGAATAAATGGATTTTATTTATCTAAGAAATGAAGTCTGTAAATTATTATTCTATTTTCTAAGTGAAAATGGAATAATCTGTCAAAAACTAGAGTTTGTGATTAAGTTGCCATCATTTTCTGACTTCTCGACTAGTTACTTATTTCTTTTGAGTTCTCGACTCATGATTTTGTGAGTTCTCGAATAGCTCATTTTTAGAGTTCTCAATCGAGTACTGTCAAGAGTTCTCGAATCATCAGAGTTCTCGACTATCTCAGTTCTCGAATCATGTATATATATTCTTGAGAGTTCTCGATCAAATTCTGACAGTTCTCTACTGAAACTAACTTTACTCTTCTCTGAGTTCTCGAACATACAAAATCGATTACAATTCTAGTCGAGTTGTCTAAGTATTATACATAGCACAGTAGAAATAACATTTCATTTCTACACTTAATTTCAAACTCAAAGAAACCCTCTCATTCTACAGCTACACTTGAACCCTTGCTATTCTACTCTCTAAAACCTTCGATTTCTTCGTTTCTCTCTTTCTATACACAACTCTATGGCATCTTCAAGCTCGAAACCTGCAACTGAAGTGTACGTAATTCCTGAAACCAACTTTCTCGCCATTGCAAGAGACGCAGATGCTAAGGCGCAGTACAAATGCTTCACTAGGTTTCTCATCGATTCCTATCTGAATGAAGCTCTGTTGGCAAACCCCACACTGTATCTCGACATTCTTGAGCAATTTTGGAAGACTGCTGACTGGGAAAATATAGCTTTGGAGGATGGTAGGTCAAAAGTGGTTGTAACCTGCAAAATCCAAGGAAAAGACATCAGTTTTGATGAAAATGATGTGAATACAAGCTTGAATATACCAACCGAAGAGTTTAATGAAGAACCTACTGACGATGATCTTCTAGATTTTCTGGACTTCATTAGGTATGCTGATAATCTAAAGAGAGGAGTTGATGAGAAGTTCAAGCTGGGTAAATTAAACAAGAAGTACATGAGGAAGGAATGGTCATTCCTGTTTGATACCATCCTAAGAGTCTTCACCTGCAGAAAAACAGGGTTTGACCAGATAAGCCTCATTGCCTTGAAGCTGGCCTACTCATTAGCATACAACCAAAAGCTCAATGTTGGAAAGCTAGTTCTTGGGGAACTCATAACCAGGATTCCCAAGAGAGGTAATGAAATTTTCTTTCCTCGCTTTATTCAATTAATTCTCAATTATAAGAATGCTGGTTTAATTGAATTGCCTGGAATGAACAAACAAAGAATTGGCTACTCCAAATCCATGTCAAAAATCATTTTTGCCACATTGGATAGGAGAACCACTGTGAATGTCCCTCTCATAATCACCCCTCACATGAGGAGTGTGTTTGAGGGATATCCACTAGTGCAGCCTAAATATGGTTACCTTGATACAGTAGGAGGTCCTAAGGTTGCAGAAGTACCAAATGCACCTAACCCAAGGACTTCCAACCCAACTGCTAGCCCTTCTTTGAAATCCCTAGATGTTAGCAAACCATCCTCTACATCCTCTCAACAGGGTGTAGTTGCAAAGAAGAAGAAGGAGAAAGCTGTTAAGAAAAGAGTGTTAGAAACAGTTGTAGAAAATGAATCAGATGAGTCACCTGTGGAGCCTTTGACCAGGAGAAAGAAAAATAAAAAGGCCACAACAGACCACTCTACATCCTCTCAACAGGATGTAGAAGTTAACAAGGGATTAAACCTACTTCTAGGTGCACTTTCTCAACAAGGTGCATCTATTGAAATTGGGAGTCAGCCCACTCCACCCTGTACAGAGTCTGCACCATTGCAGGAATTCACTCCTGTCAATGAAGAAGCTGTAGTTGAAAAAGAGACACACTGTGCACCAGTAGGATCTTCTCTTGAAACTTCCCCATTTTCTCAGGGGGAGTTGCCAATACTCAGTTCTACTCACACTCTACCTGCTATCTCTCAAATTTCATCTCAACCAAATGTGTCCAGCCAAACACATGAAGTTGTTGATCATCAGGACTCTTGTTTCCCTGGTGAGCCCCATTCAAGTGACTTGGTGCATGACACCTTGTTCACCACTCAGGACACTCCTTTAGATGGTGAGGGAATGCATGCTGAGGCATATCCTGATGACACCATCAAAACCACAGAGGTTCCAGGAGTTTTTACTTCAGACTCTGTGGGGGCTCAGGCATTTCAAAGCCAAGTGTCTTCACAGACATTGGGTAATCTGGGGGACCTCCACACCATGCAAATGGCATCCCCTAGACACTCCCCAGTCATTCAAAGACTGTCTCCTCAGGAGAATTCACCTATCCATCCAGTGTCTAATGAATCATCTGAGAAATTGGATGAGGAAATAGATGCTGAGGGGACTACTGTCACAAGTGGCCCTAGCTCTCACTCTCTGTCACAATGGCTGGAACCTGTGCAACATGACAGGGATTCAGGACCATCATCTCTTGGTGGGTCACTTTCTGATGAGAAACTAAAGGAATTGTATGGAGATCAGTTGGAGGGCTTCTATCACATTGCTCAGCAGCTTGTGACTTCTCATTTGCCAAACAAAGACTATGCTGCAATCATGCTTGAATATGCAAAAGATCAGGAGGAGTTGAAAGAAAAGAATGCAAATTTGGATGAAAATGAAGGTGAAAATGTGGATGCCTGGCTGGATGGTAAATCTGCAGTTAGCATGCAAGAAGTTTTGGAGTGGACTAGACAGAAGTATCTCACTTCTCTTGGATCTTGTGAGAAGATTTTTACTCCAAGTGCCATGTATGATGCAATTCATGAAGCTGCTAAAGTCCAACTGCAATCAAATCACTATCTTGCCAAAGGTGTGCAATCTGAGATAGATGATCACAGAGCTAAAGTAGAGGGCACCTTGAGAGCAATGGAAGACAAACTGAAGCCTGGAGGTCTTCTTGCTCACACTTCAAGAGGAGATTCAGGAAAGTCCTCCATTCTTCACACCAAAATAGACTCTATGGAAAAGGTGTTTAAGGAAATGGTTCAAGGTCACACAACCATCATAGACAATCAAAGGAGAATAAACAGTATGGTTGAAGTTCTGTACAAAAACAGGCATGCAGATAGGCTGCCTGAGGATGTGCCTCTACACACCTTATCACCTTTCCAAGTGGACCTCTATTATCAGTCAAAGGCCAAGGATGAAGCTGCAAAGGCCTCCACCATTGATACCTTAAATGCCAGAGTGGATTCTCTCACATCCACAGTTTCACAAATTGTCTCAGATGTTCATAATCTAAAAAATGAGTTTGTCTCTACTTCTGCAAATCAAGGGACTTCTCTTGCCAGCATCTCAGCACAACTCACCTCTCTACAATCCCTCATCTCCAACCTAAGCACAACTAGTCAGGCTCCTCCAGCACCTTTGCCAACTCCAAGCTGGACTAAAATTAAGCCAAGTCATTCTTCCTTTCTCCAAAGTCAAGATATCAACCCTAAGGGGGAGAAGGAAAGGAGAGAAGAAATAGAGGCTGAAAGGCAAAAGGCAGTTATGAGAAAGCTCAGGAGTGAAATTTTAAAGCCCAACTCTGACAAGGAGTTTCTTGAACTTCTGCATCATATCAAAAAGCAAGTCCAGGGAAATCATTGGAAATATAAGAAGATGCTTGAAAATGCTATTGTTGCAGTAAGGGGAGTTAAGTTTGAACAGAATGGACAAATGTTCAAAGAGCCACTCATTCAAATGGAATCTGGCTACTTTAAAGTTTCAGTTACTCTATTCCAAAGGCTTTCATATACTGAACTGGAATGTCTGTACAAGGGAGTGGAGTTGGTAACCCAGGAAGATGAAGAATTGAAGAAGAAAATATTGGGGCCTCTCCTACCTCTTGCTCTACCTGAATCCTACTGTAGTCCAGATGGTGTGATGTATATGGCTAGAGAAGAAAAACTTGCTCATTTCAGGATCCCTCAACATCTCAATTCAGGCAACAGAAGTCAAATTATTAACCTAATTGAGTTGATTGAAAAGAAGAAGGTGAAGCAGATAGAGGACAATGAAATTGTAGTGAAAATGAAAAAGTTTATCTCTGGACAAATCTCTGAATTTGCAAAAGAAGAATTGAAGAACAAAAAGAAAGATGATGACAATGAGGATCAGGACAAGAAGGATAAAAGGTCTGAATCAAGGAGTGATAAGGAAGGAAAGGGAGAAGACAAGAAGAAGAAGGATGAAGACAAGAAGAAAAGAGACAACTCTGAGGACAACAAACAGTATCAAAGAAGAAATTCCTCTAAGCAGCAAGCTGCTGGCACTCATTCTAGTTCACCTACCAAATCTCAGGGTACTAGTGTGATGTCAACAGTTTCTGAAACTGCAACTGCCATCAAAACTAAATCTCCAAGAAGGATGTTCATGAAAGTTACTGCACATGGAGTGATAAGGAGGGAAATTAAAAAGGAACAGTCAAAGAAACTGAAGCCAAGCCAACATCTCAAAGTCAACACTGCCACATCAACCAAATTCAAGAACTCTACTAGCTCTTTGCTAGTAAGATGTCCTAAGTGGAGAAAACAACTCATTGTTCCTGATAAAGGTCTACCTATTAAACCTATTCAAGAAATTGCTGAAACTGACAAGGTGAGGATCAAACTGTGGAAGGCTGACAGAATTGTCAAGGTAGAAGTCAGAGACAAGAGGATGTTTGTTACTAATGTTGATGGAGAAGAAAGAGGATTTCATCATGACAACAGTGATGCTACCACTCATGACATTAGGAGAGTGATTAGCCTGTTTGACAAGAAATGCATGATTAACAAGCTGAGAATGATGGAAATGGCTCAGTACTTGGAAAGGAAGTATCAGAAAAAGACTGACAAGGTAAGATACATGGAGGAGATGATTGAGAAGAAAAGGAGGGAGGAGGAGAGAGTAGAGCAGTTGTCTGAAGAATTGAGAAGACAGGGTAAAAGTAGAGTGTTCAAAGATCCTGACAGAGTTGAATTCAAACTGAGAAGTGGAGTCACTGTCAAAGTTAGACTCAAGTTTGTCCAAGACTATCCAATGCTCACTCTACAGATTGCTGCAGACATGCTGAAAGATGCAATTTTGATTGAGGAAATCATGGCCAGACAAATGATACTGCAGGCAATTGAAGAAAACAGGGCCAGGCAAGAAAAGGAAAGAAAAGAAAAATATGATCAGGCAGCTCATCAACAACAACAATATAGGTAGGCTTGATATCTTGTATTAATTTGTAAAATTCATCATTTTCCAAATTGGGGGAGATTGTTGGACTTAAATCAAGCCTAGCCTATTTAATTATCTGTCTTGCTGTAACTTAGTTTGTGCTTCTGTAATAGACTAGTGACTTAGTAATTCATGTGTAATTTGTAACTAGAAGTTTTCTCTGTTTATCTTCAAATTGTAAATTAAGTCAGAAATAAAGTCAGTTAGAAGATTCAAGTTGAATCATGCAACCAGACAAAGAAGACTGTGAAGAAAATAAAAAGAGAAGTTATCTGAGAATTCTACTAAGGCAAGTTACTTGGTCGAGAAGTCAGCCATTCGAGAAGTCAGAACTGTGGAAACATTTCGAGAAGTCTCAAAACTTCTATCTGCTTAGTACTCGATCGAGAAGTCAGTCATTCGACAAGTCAGGTATTGAATCCAGTCGAGAAGTATCAATTATGAGGCATTCGAGAAGTGAAAATAAACAATTCGAGAAGCTAGCAAATGGAGCATTCGAGAAGTGATAAGGCTGAGTCATTCGAGAAGTCAATATCAAGCATGTATTCGAGAAGTCTAATCTGATCGAGAAGTCATCAAGCTGAGTATGCGATCGAGAAGTCTAGACATTCGAGAAATCAAGTATTCAGGATCAATCGAGAAGTCACAGCTGTTCGAGAAGTCAATCTCCTTGACTTATCGAACCAATTTCAAGAAGAGTACTCGACTGCAAAAGAAGCTAGTTTCAAGGAAGAATTGCAGAACAAGACAGATGATGTTGCAGCTCTGTTTATGCAGGATAAGTCAAACCTGCACAGACAGAGACAAGTCTACAATGTAGCTGGGAAGATAAGCCAAGAAAAGTGACAGAAGAGATAAGGCAGGATGGAGCAGACTGTCACTACAGTGTTAGCTAGAAATAGTCATTAGTCAAATGTAAAGCAATCTCTGTCTATTTCTAGTTTTAGCTAAACTGTCTCATGTGAGCATGTGCACAGGACATGTTGTCTATATACTTTATGCACAGCCACATTTGATAGGGTCTTGAGCATTTTTACAATAGTAAGAATCCCAGAACAAGAAGCTGAAATTCAAACTGAATTTCAGATTGTAGCAAAGATCATTCTAATACAAAATTAGATTGAAAGTTACATCTGTGTCTATATTATTTCCTGTTATATGTCTTGATAAACACCTTCGTAATTCCATCTGCTCTTCACGCTTCGAACAAGTTCTTTTCAAAAACAAGAAAATTTTTGAAGTATACATTCACCCCCCCCCCCTCTGTAACTTCTGGGCCTCTAAATTCCTAACAATTATTATTATTATTTGGTAAATAAAAATTTTATTAACCAAAACAATTACGAACAACAACTCAAAACAAAAGCCAAAAGGCTAACATCAAACTCAACACCTATCAACTAACAATAATATGAGCTAGTTTGTTCACTTTTAAACATCTAGAATATATGATAATTAGAATATTTCTAGCTAACACATTTTCACTTTGAGCCTTCTTGCATTCCTTTCTCTCCAAAGTAAATATAGAGTAATTGTGATTGTCATCCTATAGATCATATGAGATTTGTTGTTAGATTTAGCTTTATACAACATATTCACTTCTTCTCTCCATCCTTGTAGAGGTCTTGAAATGTCTTGCCATTTTAAAACATCCTTCTATACTCTACTTGTAACTCGGCACTGGAAGAATAAATGATCTATACTTTCTTCCTCATCATTACACAGGTTGCACATATCATCACATTCAATTTCTATCTTCTTAAGATTATCTGCAGTAGAAAACCTTCCCAACATTACTAACCACATTATAAAGATGCATTTGGGAGGTGCTGGATTGCTACATAGTATTTTACTCCACTAAACTTTTATAGTTAGTCTCATATTCCTATAAGCCCTGCTTATAGTGAATTCACCTCCTTACATATCCATCTCACTTACATTATCTCTGTTGCTCAAAATCTTCCTTATAATCCAAGATGCCTGATTGAGAATATCCATATTGGTAATATCTTTATTCTTTATATAATATATGTGTACCCACTTAATCCATAACACATTTTTTTAGTTACTGTATTATAATATAGTTTAATTATAACATCCTTGTTCCAAACACCTATATCCATCACATTTAAACCCCCTGCAGTCTTAGGTAAACATATTTTATCCCAAACAACTAATGTTTTTTTAGTCAAACCTGTTTTACCAGTCCATAAGAAGGATCTACAAGCTGCTTGGATCATTTTAATGACCTTTTTGGAATGATAACTATTTGACTCCAATAAGTTTGAACTCGAAAAAGTATCGATTTGATCAATTGGATTCTCCCTGCATAAGATAAAAGCTTGGCTGACCAACCATTAATTATATCTACAATTTTCCTAACCAAAGGTTGCCATTGCATCATATTCAGCTTTTTATAAGATAATGGCACACCTAAATACCTAAAAGGAAATTCTCCTTTCTCCACTGGTTAATTATTCAAAATATTAGACTGAATATCATCCCTTACACCAGCAAAATAGAACGAACTTTTTCCCAAGTTAGCTTGTAATCTAGATGCCCTTGAAAATTTATTGAAAGTCTCAAATAATAACTGAATAGATTTAAGATCCCCCTGAAAAATAAAAGCAGGTCATCTGCAAAGCACATGTGAGTAATATTCAACCTCTTACACCTAGGGTGATACTTGAAATCCTTATTACTCCTTAATTCGAGCATACACATGTTCAAATACTCCATACACAACACAAATAGATAAGGAGACATAAGGTCTCCTTGTCTCAACCCCCTCTTTCCCTTCATAGGCACCGTCATCTCTCCATTGACATTAAAAGTGTAAGAAACAGTGGTTACACATGCCATTATCCAACTAACAAATTTGCTAGGAAAGCACAATTCAATCATCAAATATTTTAAGAACAGCCACTCCACATAATCATAAGCTTTTTGTAGATCTTTCTTGAGCATACATCTATGATATATATTCCTCCTACCATAACCTTTGACTAGTTCATGACTTAAGATTATATTGTCAAAAATCACTCTACCTTTTATAAAAGCATATTGATATTCTCCTACAATCTTCGTCATTATAGGCTGAAGTCTGTTTGTTAAGATTTTAGAGACAATCTTATACAACATAGAATAACAAGCCATAGGTCTATAATCTTTTATAGTTGTGGCATTGTCAATTTTTGAAAGCAGTGTGACATAAGTATAATTTACATTCCTAAGCATGAATCCATTGTGAAAAAATCTTTGACAACATCAACAATACTAGTACCAATTATGTCACATGCCTTCTTAAAAAAGAACACATTAAACCCATCAATACCCGAATCTTTACCCGGGTCCATGTCATTCAAATCTTTTTCCATCTCATCAGTTGCTATGTATTTACAAAGCATCTTTTGTTGATCATGGTTAAGGGCATGGCCTATTTTAATAACGTATTTCTCCACCATTGGCAGATTCTCAGCAGCATGTCCCATTATTTTTTATAAAATTATAAAATTTCCTTCTTAACCTGATCTTGACTCTGACATTTACTTTCATCCCCTCTAATCAGATCTTTAATGGTTTTGTGAGCAATTATCTCTTTAATGTAAGCATGAAATCATCACAAAAAATCATGGGACTTTGCACATTGCCTATTATTTCTCCAATAAAATTTCATAAAAGCTTCTTCAATTCCACTGGATTATAACCATAAATAGCAGTGAAATGAGTATTCGTACCCTTCTCCACATTAGTCACCTTACAACATATACCTTGAGCATTATTTTTAACCAAAGTAACATCAAGTTTTCTAGGATTCCAACTAACCCATATTCTTTCGTTCTCTACTTCTGAGTAATTATGTATGACAGACCAATCTTTCAAAATTTTCTTGCTAGTAATTTTAAACTTTTGATTTTTTACTCTAGTTCTAATAAAGCACATATATCTATATTATTTATTAATAAAAATAGTTTTACCTCTTTCTTCTTGAAGGGCTTATTACAGCCCCTCACATTCCATGTTATCAGTCTCATGGGACACCGAAGGGGATAGGGTCCCTGCCCCTTGATGTTCCGCCCTCCATGTTCACAGCATCATCTATAGGTAGCACCACATAGACATTATTAGTACTTGTTACTTCCACAGTATTGATTTCTACCTCTTTTCAAGGTATAGTATTCTTAGCAGTTGTCCACTCCTTATCCTTACTAATATTCACTGAATCATCTTTAATCTCCTTTTCTTTTCCTTGAGTACCGAATACTTTATTCTTTTTAGTCTCTTCTCTACGCTGCTTAAATATCCATTGTTTCTTTGCTTCTTTACTCTTTTGAGCTCATTCTTTACTTTCACAGTTATGTCCAATTTGTTGACATTTGTTACAAAACATAGGCTCCCATTCATAGATCACTTTCTGTTTCATAACCTTTGGAAGCTGAATCCATGAGGGTGTTACCTTTAACACTTCATCCTTAAACGAAAATTCAGGTTTCCAGACCTTAATAATCACTGGTCGTTTTGCTCTTGTGTAAGGCCCAGAATACAACACCTCATTTTTCTCCTTACTACTAGCAAATTTAATCACAAAATATCCTTCATTATGATAAAATATTTCTGGCTCTTTTACAAAATTCCATTCTTTCTCTATGTATGTTCTCAAATATTTCATTGCAGGTGTTTCTCCCACCACATAAAGCATGACAGAATTTTCCCATTTTGCACATTCTAACTCAAAATTACTAAGTTGAATACAAGCAACAGGGTTACCATATTTCAACTTAGGCACCACTTAAGACATATTCATCCCTTTTGTAGACATGCCTTTGTCTTTATTCTTATTTCTTTCCTTCTCCACAGCTTCTGGTGTTCCTTGCAGTAAAATCCTACGATATGCTCCATCTTTATCACTTTCTTTCTTATTAGATTGATTTTCTTTTGTATTGATTTGACCTCCTTCATCGCTATTTTCACTTCCCACTTCATCACCATCTACTATATCTTTCTTTGTGGAACTTTTCAACCCAGATCCCGATAAACTAAAAAGAATATGGGCAGATCACTTACAGTTGGATACGAAGGTATTAAATTTTACAAGTGACATGACCTTAGATATGGCTAGTTGACAACGACGCATTCGGGTGGTTGAAATCGGGTATTAGTGGTCTATGTTTTTCTGAATATTGATATTAGTGTGTAGGTATCGTTTATTAGTTGTCTACATAGTATTATTACATTTATATTTAGCCCTCACTGTATTATTTTGCACTAAACCGGGAATTTTCACAGAAACAGCCTTCTTGCGCCTTTTTGGAATATGAGTATGGTCTGCATACATCTTATCATCTGAAGGGGATATACTAAGTATGTTTGGTTTGGTTAGAGTTTGAATAAATTAATAAAATATTAATTTTAAATTATAACTAATTATTATGAAAGAAAATATTACCCCTTACATTATCTTTTAGTTGTATTTTTGACTTTTTACATGTATTTTAACGTGCGTGAAGACATAATTCGATAAATTTTAGAATTTTCTTTTTATAAATAAAAGTTTAAATACATGAAATCTGGGTTTTGTTTAACTAATGACCACGTGACAATTAATACAAATATCGCGTGACAATGGGTAAAAAGTTGGGCGTTGATGAGCAGGAAGAAAGCGGTTAATTTCGCTGAGTCCAATCGGGGGATTAACAAGAACGACCATACACACAGAACACAAGTAATTAAGTAAAGAGACAGGGGGGTTCTACTAAATGACGTCGTTTTGTACAACCATCCTTCTTATCTCATCTACGCCGCCCTCTTGTTCTTTATTATCATCGTCATCTCCAGTTTTGCTATTCTCGACTCGCCGGAGGGCTATTTGTAATGGTGGCTCAATTGAGCGGCGGCCGGTGGCTGCGGCAGCTCGTATGGGTGAAGAAGAGAAGTTGACTCGTCGCAATCCTCTCGATTTCCCAATTGTATGCCCCCTTTTTCTACTCTCTCTTATTTTATCTCGCAAAGTTTCGATTTTTTTTATCTTTTAAGTTATTAAGTAAGAAAGTTTGATTATTGAAAGTGATGTTGAATTTTACTCCCCGATAGTTGGATTAGATTCTAGTTGTTGTTGATACTAGTTTGACAGATGTTACGAAATGAAATGTAATTCGAGATGAATGATTAAGTTAATTTTAATCATCGTCATTAGCAGTTTAGCATCCTTTCGATAGAAAGATTGGGGTAAGCTAGCACAAGCGATTTAGGCCAGAGGGACTTTACTGAGACAATGTTTAACAGCCCATCGACTTCCAAGATTAAACCTTGACCGTCAGTTTTATTTAACAAAACTTACAAGATGCAGCTGATTAATGAAGCATCAGCTGCCACAAAGATTTTATTAAAAAAACGGTGGTTAAAAAATATTACAATTTTATGTCCTTGGCAAATGGCAATAGAGTTACTTATATCATTATAAACATAGGTTATGTATTGTTGACAACATATCAGTATATTATTAGATTACTAGAAGTTTGTTTGTAATTGCTATTGCGGATAGCAACAACAACTTTTATACAAAAAACAGGCCAGGCCTTTGGTTAAAATCATAGGCTGCTTATAGAGAAAGTTGATCCTACCATGCTTTTGGAAAAAAGTTTTTCTGCTTTTGCACACAACATTTCTTTACACAAGAGTCTGGGGTATCAAACCCCAATGAATACATGAATTTGTATTTTGTACTTGTATTAATTTTTTTTACTGTTGTCTTCTATATTCTATATTCTATATCTAATTAAATTTGAATAAACTTCAATAAACAAGAGTATGAGACTCAAATTGTACGCAATATGTATGTACAAATGCAGTTTAATTTTTAATACAAACAAACTTCTTATTTTCAAATTAAATATTCTGAAAAAGAACATAATAAGGTATGGCGATATGTATTAATATATATTGATAACATGAGCTTGGTTTAATATTAATAAAAAATTAATTGGTATTACTGTTGCTATACTCAAAAATAGCGCTTTTGAATTATTATTTTTACCCAATACCTGTTTATCAACTTTTATTCCTTCAACAGATTTTTCCATAAATTTTACCATCAAGTCATCAGCCTTTTTAATAGTGTTTTTATAAAAACAACACGTTTTCTTAATGCTCCAGTAGTTACTAAGAGCAATAACAAACAGAGCCTTAGGCAGTGTATTCTTTGAATTGTGTAATACTTGATATCTATTGTTTGGTCATAGCATATGTATATATTGTTTTTTCTTATTTTATGTGTTTTATTTTATGGATCGCAAAGTGAACCTGCTTTGCTTTGCGATTGAGGTCTGGGAGGCCGCTTGCACTTCATTCGGTTTTTGCTTATAACAACTACGGGAGTGGGAGTACATCTCCTTCCCACTAGGCCGTATTCAAGATTGAACATCTCCACGCATCTCGCCCTCGTTGCATCCTACTTAGGAGTGAGATATATTAGGTCTGTTTGGCTTGCTTTGCTTTAACATGACCGCAAGTATATAAAAAAATGAATATGGTAAAGTGTAAGACAAGTAACTTCATAGATTTATAAAAATTTCCTAGAAACTCTTTCCTATAACTTCTCATACCAGATCAACCCACTGAAATGCAAATTGAATATTTCTGGTGCTATATATTTTACTAGCACTAGAATAGTAGCATGACTTTTAAAAGACATTATATTCTTTCCTGGCCATGTCACATGAGAGTTCCCTTTTGTTGGCCAGATACAACTTACAAGTGCTTGTTTCTATATATGCATGTCGCTAGTTTATGTACTCATCACTAAAACAAATAGTAAGTTGTATAGTATATGCCAGTGGTAGGTAGGAATTTGTTCTGTAAAATATCATATCATATACATACAACTCTCCTTTGAATTGTATTCAGTATCTTGATAGCGATTTCAAGACTTCAAGATATCCTCATGTGGTACTAAGGATGCTGACATGTAATTTATGCTACGAGTAATGAATTTTTTTTTAGTTTTTCATTGATTCATTGGTTTTGACTGCATTATTCTTTGGGTCAGGAATGGGAGAGACCTAAGCCTGGGCGTAGGCCTGATATATTCCCTCAGTTTAGCCCTATGAAAACACCCCTGCCGCCTCCAATGCCATACGACCCTCCTGAAGAAGACGAGGAAGAAGAAGAAAAGAAAGAAGAAGAAGAAGATCCAGAGAAAGAGGAGGGAGAAAATCCGGAAAGTCGGTGGTTTCCCCTCAGATGGTGAGATTTAAACACTCGTGCCCAGTTTTGTTCTCTCGAGTTATGACTGTACAAGGGATGTGAGCCACATGAGAAAATACCCTCAGTAAACCTTTTCTTGTCATTTAAAGCAGTCGTGTAATGTAGCAGACTTCCAAAATGATATTAACAATCTGTGGTAGCCATATTGATTAAGATTAAAAGGCCAGTCGGTGTCCTTTTTCTTATAGCTCTATCGAAAGTAACATATAGTATGATACATAAACTGTCTGGAGAGTGATATACTGACATGTATGTATGATCACTACTTGATTCAATTTGGATTTGATAAATGTGCATTTGTTACTTGTTAGCAGAGTAATTAAGAGTATACTCGATTGCTAAAGATCCCTTATTATAGTTGAGCATAAAAGTAAATAATAATGCATGCCTGATTTTATTAATTGAGTAATTCGAGTACATAAACATCAATACGTCATCATAGTTGTACAATATAATTTGGTAGAAAATCGATAGATTAGTCCTCCTATTACGTTTTACTACTAATAAAATTTAACTAAAGGAGGCATATCCACATTTAAAGGAGGGTAGGTTACTGAAACCATTTTTGTACACGATGAGTGGGTATGCATTTACGAATACTAGACAAAATGACACAATGTTGTGCATTTACAATTACTGTAATATATTTACAAAAAAAGAAACGACTCCAAATAATACAAGATATATTTAAGGAAAAAAACTTAAGAGCGATGCATGCATTTACTGCATTATGCATATTAGCGCACAACCAATATTTACACTCCACACTTATCATTTTTCCGAAAGTGAAACGTACTCGTTTATATTTTTAATTACATATGAAAAAAATCATATAATATTTATATAAATAGGCAATTTACCTGAATGCAACAAATGTGAAGAAGGCCAGCACTAATAGGGTTTATGTGAAAAATGGAAGCATCAGAAGAAGATGTAAGCATACAAATGATGGGAGAAAAAGAAGATAAAGAAATGGAGTTAAAACTAGAACTAAAAGTTGATCAAGTGATCGAAGAGTACGTGGGTTCATTGGGATTCTCCCAGATTCTACATGTTTTTCTTGTTTCAATCGCTTGGATTTTTGATGCCCAGAACACTCTTGTTACCATCTTTACCGACACTAAGCCCCCTGCATGGAGTAATGCTGGTGCCGGAGGAGAAGTTTCGTCGGTCTGTGGATTGCCGGCCGGAAGTTGGAGGTGGGTTGGTGGGAAAGAGAGCTCTATTATTGCTGAATGGGACCTTGTTTGTGACAGGAAATTTCTCGCGGCGGCTCCCGCGTCTCTCTTCTTCTTTGGCTCTGTTCTTGGTATGTTTATTTTGTTTCTAACCTTTTTATTATATATAGTTCTGTCATATAATGCATTTGTATGACTTGAGACATTTAGGTAACAAAGTCAGTAGATGATTTTCTAACATTTATGGTTAGGTTAGAGAGAGGAGATGTATACTTGAATCTTGATAATATAATTGCACTAATTATGTATACAGTTGATATGGTATATCTACTATGAATGGGACTATTAAAAGGTTTTGTTAAATCCGTGTTATAAATTCATCAATATATTTTAATTTCAGAGTTTATAGTACTGTATATGAAGTGGTTTCATGGATCAATTGCATTTATAATGTACTATGATAGTACAAGAAAACTATAGTAGGGAGTATATAGAGCATTGTTTATTGGAAAAAAAAGAAATAATTAATCCTTATATGTCTGAATAATATATATTGATCAATGATGTTGCAAATAATGTGGAGGAAATCAGGAAGAATATGGATACATGTTTTTGGGTACAGAAACTCATTTGGTGTACTTGAAAGTTATCAATTTCTTATCTGTTTAAATAATACTGATAAACCGATAATTGATGGTGCAAATAATGAGGAGGAAATGAGGATGTATGTGGATGCATATTTCTGTAAAAAAAAACTCATTTGTTATGTTTGATTGCGACAGGGGCTGCATTCTATGGCTGGATAGGAGATGCAGTGCTCGGAAGGAAGAAAACAGTGCTCCTCTCCTGTATACTAACTTCCATAACCACTTTCCTCACCTCCATCTCACCAAATATATGGGTATACGCTTTGCTTCGATTTGCAAGTGGGTTTGTAAGATGTGGGATTGGTATTTGCTGCCTTGTCCTAGCCACGGAAGCTGTTGGACACAAGTGGCGTGGCCAAGTAGGCCAGTATGGATTCTTCCTCTTTACCATTGGATTTCTTACTCTCCCCCTGATTGCGTATCCTTACAGAACCTGTTGGAGAAAGATATATCGTGTCATATCCATTCTTCCTTTGGTGTATTCAATACTTATTATCCCTTTTGTGTCAGAGTCACCACGTTGGCTAGCTGTCAAAGGAAGAAACAAAGAAGCTCTTGATGTACTTCGAAGATATGCAAGACTCAATGGTAAGAAGCTACCCCCAAATTTATATCTTTCGGAGCCATCCTTTGGGAGGACAGGTGGACAGGCTAAAACAAGCATATGGTCTACTAAATGGGCTACGGCAAGAATGATCTTGGTCATGATAGCTGGATTCTGTATTGGGTGTGTTTACTATGGAATCCAACTTAATGTGGAGAATTTAAACTTTAATCTTTACATATCAGTTATGATCAATGCATTGATGGAAATTTCGGCCATGGCTATTGGGACCATACTCTTGAGCTATACAAACCGTCGTCCACAGCTTTCTTGGTCAGCTTTCATTGCTGGAGTTTCGTCTATCATATGCGTTTCTCTTTCCCAAGAGCTGCGTAAAGATGGAAAGAAACTGAAAGGTAGCTGGACTCAATTGAGTATTGAAGTGGTTGGATTGATGGCTGCTTCTAGAGCTTTCGATATGTTATATATCGTTTGTTTGGAGCTATTCCCAACCCATGTAAGAAACTTTGCTGTTTCTCTGTTACGCCAATCCCTGATGTTAGGGGCTTCTGTTGCTCCTTTGCTTGTAGCACTTGGGAGGGTAAGCCCGTCTCTTTCCTTCCTCGGTCTTGGCATCCTTTCAATCTGTAGTGGGCTATTATGCTTGTATCTTCCTGAAACTAAGGATGCACCATTATATGAGACGTTAGAGCAACAAGAAAAAGAGGAGAAGCTAACCTCACGTGCTATGTATTCTTTAGACACAGAAAAAATATGAAGAAAGTAGAATCTTTTCATGGTAGCTAGCGATGTGGAAGAATTAATTAATCAAAGGATCACGGTAATAAGTTGATAGTTTGGGGACAAATTTAGCTTTGAGTTTTTGCTTTTTTACCGAGTACGATTACGTTTCTAGTTAAAAAGAATAATTTTTCAGAAACCAGAATTCTAGATATATCAGCACCAATGGAATGTCCGACAACTGGAACTTGGAGTAGCAAATAATAGAAGAAGCATCCAGTAAGTGGTAATTTTACCTGTTTTGCATTAAATATTCTATTTTCAAAGACAATCGTCTATTTATTCCTCATAATTATGTTTTCTGTCCTTGGAACTAGATGCAGAGTTTGTGTTGTTGTTGAGGCCCAAATCGTACTTGTTAAGAACATTTATCTCAATCCTACAAAGGTCACTGTTAATTAATTCATTCATACTTGGAAGTTTTTCAAGTTTGTTTATTGTATGTTTCATAATATGAATTGAACTCAAATATTAAGTAGGACTCTATATTCGGAATATCAAGTACTATGTAGATCTATGGTCTCTGGGATTACTCTAGTATAATTAGATATTTGCAATCTGAAAAAGAGTTTCAACCATAAAAGAAGAATCAGCAAGGAGAAAAGTAGTCCTACAACAAATAAACTAATAAGATATCAGTCAGGGACATAAGACTAATGAAGATTGAACGTGATATCATATTCGAGCAGTGTAGTCAATGAAGCTGCTATATGTTTGTATGTATTTACCAATGCTGTATCTATGTTTGCGCTGTTTAATCCGTGCACGTATTCTAAAGTAAGTTTTTTATAGCATTTAACAGCTTATTTGTAGTTGGGATAAGAATATTAGTCAAAAACTAGAAATACTGACCTTGTTTATGGATCTCCAGCAAAGCATCTTTTGTAGTCTTTCCGAAAGATTTTGCAGCCATTAGCCGATCATTAGCTTGGTGAGGCTAGGCATTGCCCCTGCATCCACTATTACCTCTTTCAACCACCACATTATTCTTGATTTCTTGTCATGAGCTCCAGTGAACATTATCCTTGTCCCCTTGTACAAGAGTTCCATTTGAGGATCTTTAGCTTTAAGAGCTTTTTCAGTCTCATTTAAATCATCCTGACTTTCATTGAAGGTTAGCTTTTTGAGGTTTGGAGGAAAGCTATGTGGATCAGAAAACTATCCCATACCTTCTTTCAAGTGTCGCTTGCTGAGACAAGGATAGTGAGACATATTAAATTTTAATGCCATGTTTTTGTAACAAAACCACCATGGCAACTCTATCCACAAGTTTTCTAGCTCGTGTAATATTCGTCTTGCAAATGATAACACCTCCATAATTTTTTCCGTAGAGTTGATAATCCCAATTTTCTTAAGTTTGAAAGTTGACCCAATCACTTCGATTTTAAACAATTGGCATCAACCATAGATAGTGTTTTGAATCTTTAGATATTAGAAAAAGAACTTTATTCGGAACATATTTTTGGATTTTAGACTGCAGGTATCCTCTGAATAAGAGTACTGAAGTAAATGGCCCAGTTGTTTAATCTCCTAATTTGAATTAGGTAAGTGGAGGACAGACCATCATCCAGATCCAAATTCGGTGAATTATGAGGTAGCTTATCATGGCTGGGACATGAAATAATTTAAAGTTGTTTTGAACTGCTTACTGGGGTTTAAGTTGGAAAATGCCACCTTCTTAGAAACTAAGAAAGCCCTAATCTTAGGAGTCTGATCACGCAACAAGTTGTAGTCGAGTCGCTGATGCTCTGATGGTGGGTGGTACTCTTATAGCCAAAATAGAGGTCAAACAATTAGAAGTCTTAGGAAGTTACCCTCCTCAGCTACTAAAATAGGAAGAATTGTAGAAAATTATTAATGTGGCAATTCTAAACCTTCTATGCGAATTTTCTTTTGACTACTTGTATTGTGTTCCTACCTACCAAAAGTTTTAGGCCTCTGAGACATCCTCAAGAACTTGATTTCTTCTGTATAATTTTTTCTGACACCAGAGGTTAATTAATTTGAATGTGGAAATCAGTCATGCAGGCCTCACCCGTGGAGGAAGTTGACTCTTACCTCTGTATATGGGTATATACAGTAGCTGTTCGTGTCAAAGCCGAAAGTGAATGGTGCATGTTGGTTCCTATGGGTATGTTCTCACCTGTGCTAGCTTGAAAACCTTCTTAGCTAGAGCTGCTTCCTTTCTGGCATACCACCAACTGTAATCATAATTAACTTAGTTCCCTTTTCAATGTGAGTTACACTCTGAACTGGTCTGCTTGCATTCTGCAGAATACTTGTATATAAATTTCTATATATGTCCTTTAATTTGTTGGCACTTGCAATAGACAACTGAGTATCTTGGAGTGCATTGTACCATTCTTATGGTAAGCCCACAGCTGAATACCCTCAATCGAAAGGTCAAGGAGATTATATAACCCCATAGTAAGTAGTCCCTGGCTGCCTGGAAGTCACTTAATTGGTGAGTGAGCACTTTGTTTTTCTTTAAAAGACTGCATTTTCCTTTCTGCAAAGCTGTCTGGTGGATATTAATTTAACTGATGTCCTTTGGTCAGTTCATAAACTATGTTAATTACCAAAGAGAAGTTTGAGGCACAGTAGAAATTAACCAATTTAGACCTAATATTTAGGAAAGCTAGTAGCCTAGTTAGTAGTACACTTGAATAGGAATTAGAGCCCAGAACCCCACACAAGCACACCCCACTGCCCACCTAAAAAGATTCTTTTGCCATATCCCAGTCCCAGTCACTCTTTCCCGCCAAAAAAAAGTACTCTCCATGCCATGTACTAGAATCTAGAGCTCATTTCTCCCTCTAAAATCACGCACACCCACTTCATACTTGCACTTGACAAGGGGGAGACAGAGAGAAAAATGAAGGGTGCAACCAAGGTTATGATGGTGGCTACACTAGTGATGGTAGTGTCCTTAGCCATTGTCCTTGGCCTGGTTCTGGTGCTATTAGCTGAGCTCTACTGTTCTCTCTTACTCCGTCGTCACAAAGAGCTCAGAACTACTACTACTGCCGCCGCAACAGTTATGACTGCTAATAGTCCCTCTCATCAAACTCGGAATCAGTCATCTGTCCTGTCTTTAAGTAGATTCTACGCACAAGGAGTTCTAAATGCTCCAAGAAGCCTCCTTTTTCCTGCAGTTTCTAGTAAAAACAATCTAGACATAGAAAATCGACATCCTCAAGCACCACCACAAACTTCAGAATCTCAAACCCAAAACCCCATTTCCACCTCTCATCAATTTAAAATTGTACATGCCAAACCCCTGTCTCCTTCAATCTCATTCCTGCCTGTTCAAAAAGTCTCAAGTCATAATGATGGTGCTAGTTCTTCTAAGAATGGAGGTTGTGATGATTGTGAAGAAAATCGAGTATACATATCAAATCCAATTTACGACAACCAAGTGAGCCAGCCAGTGATTGTGAATACACCATTTGGAACACCTGACTCATCACCATCTCGATTAGAGATGAGTGGTTCCTCTGGGGAGGAGGATGATGGTGGTACCACATTCCCTATTACACCTCCATTATCACCGATGAAGAAGCTTCCAGCTGAGGCATGTTCAGTTTGTCTTAGAGATGCTCGGTACCTTGGCACGACAGCTAGTTATTCCAATAGTAACAATGGTGATCTTTCTTCATCGTTATCAGGATCTCCTTCCACTTCTCCTTGGTGATGGGGATTGTATCCATGTTATAATTTAGACTAGTACTTGTTGCATGAGTTGGTGTTATTTTTTGGTATTATTGTCAACTATGTTAGGGTGTCACACTTCTGTGAATGTTGTAGTGTACTGTGAGGATGTTAAAGTTAGTTATGAAAGAGAATTTATAGTCATGTCTCTGTTGTAACTCCCCCCCCCCCCCCCCTTCATGAGTGCCCGTCTCTGTTCAACCTATGCTCTAGCCAAACTCTTTACGGGGTATTTATTTAATATTATGAACGATTCTTTTTCCTTGAAACAACATTTTTCGTTTTTAGTAACATGACAATTGAGTTTGTATAAACTTGTATTATGAGGCAAAAAAGTGTTTATAACGTATATCGGTATATAGTATATAGACAGTTTTCTCAAATTTTTCAATGCGAAAGTGTTGTGGACTGTATAATCCTTTATCGTATAAGGAAGTGTCGTGCATAGTATTTTCATTTCTTGTAGGTGTATATGTTTTGCACGTCCGGTTGATGCGGTGAGTCTTATGTGTACTGTACTATATTTGTATGCATTATTCTATAATTCACTTGACGCTGAAGAGTTAAATCTGTAGGTGAAGATGAAGAAACTTGTTTTTGTCTGTTTTAATGTTGGGATTGTAAAGACGCATGTGAAGCGTGGTGAGCCAAAACAGGTCTGCAAAAAATGCCAATGACTCTGTTTTTTATGTAGACCTCGTTTGGTGTTTACACTGAGTTTTGTTTCCTTCTGAGAAGGGTTATTCATCATTTTATTGGCATGAATATATATTTTTATGTTAAGTAACAGAAGGGATTAGTTTTCATTTTAGGTCAACAAGGGTAGGTAGAGTTAAGATACTAATTTATCAATTAATCTTTTTCTAAATAATAAATAAATAATCATACTATATGGTGATTAAGACCCTTGTCGGAGGGAAACACAGGTGGTAAATGGTTTATTCTTTGTTCGGGGCTTACGAGACTCATTTATAAAGTTATAATTTTATAATAAGAATCCTAATATTAGCCATGAGAGAATAGAAGGATTTCAAAAATATATATCTTTTATAATTTTGTTATTAAGAGTATTAGGAATCATTTAGCAAAAAAATAAAAAAAGAGAATACTAGGAATCTATTATAAATTTCAGTCAGACTCCACAGCCAAGAATTCAGAATTGTGCAAGGGTGTCAAATGACTTGAGCAGAAATTGTTGTACAAATTGTACAAATTTACATCTTCATGTCTCATCTCTTTGTTACTAAAATACAATGCCTACTTCTGCCTTCATCCAGTTCTTTTGTCCTTTTGATGATGCTGGTAGCATCTCCACTACAATATTAAAATCTTAAAATAGTGTACATTTATATTATTTTTATATAAAATCAACTTAATTAAATATAATATTGGTGTAAATTTTAAATAACATGAATAGTATTACATCAGTGAAAAAATTCTTTAGTATAAAATTGCACCAAACTTGACGTCTTTTAAATTTTCTATCACACTCCCATGTTTTATTAGTAAAATAAATTTATTTCTTATAAATTTATTTTATAATTTATTATATTCTAACAAAACAGTTATTTTTATAAAAAATTTCTAGTGTAAGATATAATTTAGAATATTGTTATAACCAAACTTTTATGTGGACTATTTTTATAGAACCAGAAGTCGATTGGGCTTAGAATTATGGACTTGAGCTTTTGAGTAAGCTGCCAAGGTACAGCAATGTGAGGACGCGCCCTTAGGAATGAGGAGCTCCACCCCGGTGTTTTTAAAGAGAAAAATGTTAGAATTCTTAAATGGTTGTTCAATATAGTTTTTAAATAATATTTATTTAATTTAAATTGATTATCAAAATAATAAATGAGATGAATTCTTCGTATATTCACATTAATCACAAGAATTAAAATTTTTTATTTTGCCATGTCAATATTGTAACATTATTTGAAACATTTTTAAAATTTATAACATTACTCACTTTTAAATGTTATTTATATGAAAGGATGCTTGTATCAAATATATTTATTATTGCAGCTGTCTGAAGATCAACACCCTTTGAAGACCATCTCGAAGGCCCTATTTTGTATTTTAGTAGAGGTGAATATTTTAAAAAAAGTTCGAGCTCAGGCATTTCAAAGCAAATCGAATCGTTTGATTATGTTTAACGAACTCAAACTTTAGATTGAACTTAAACTTGTTTGATAAAACATTTGTTTTCGAGGTAGTCAAGTCAAATTTAAACGATTTGAATCAAATTTATTTGTGAGTTCAATTATAATGGTCAAATTCAAATTTTAGATTGAACTTAAACTCGTTTGATGAAGGATTTGAATCAATTTATTCGAGAAATAATCGAGGTTAATTTAAATAAATTTATTTATGAGTTTTAACTATAATATCCTCAATCTCATATTGAGGCAGATAGAATTTTTAATTTAATTATTTAATAGAGTACGAAGACTAAATATACCAACCAATTATATGATCTTTTATAGTCGGTGTCACTCAATTTGACTGGTTTAAACAAATCGAACCGGTCTGGTCGACTCGCCAATACACCCGGTACCTTACGCTCTGCTAATCAATATCCTTCCAGAGTGTCGGAGTATTTTGAACGAGGTGCTAATTAAAGTTGACGGTGTTGATAAATTATCAAAAAAAATTGAGTAATATGTAAAATATTTTTTCTTTCTTCAATAATATTTCGGCACTTTTTCCTGAAAATTTTACTCTAATAATTAGGCACTCAAAGTTGTTAATCTTTAATACATGTATAATTAATATTAAATATAAATGTCTATGATTTTAATATGATATAACATGTTTTTATTAGAAACGTGTCAAAAGTTGACAATTTTCATTGGCACACTTCTCATTTCAATAGAGTGTTAATAAAAATATTATGTCATATTATGTTATGGACACTTTATCACTTATTTTGACACCCCAGTTAGAGATGAAGTTATTGTAGAGTTGTAGATTACGTATAACAAGGTAATCGGATAAATGGAGTTGGTTGCACACTACCCAAAGCAAATAACAAATCGATCCTCAAAGTCTGATTGTTGCTCACGTCACTCTCTTCTTTTTAGCTCACCAGATACAATATAATCTCGATAAATTAATGTTCGATAAACGAATAATCTCGATAAATGAATGCTCGATAAACGAATAATCTCGATAAATGAATGCTCGATAAACGAATAATTTTGACAAATGAATAAATTTCTTCGGTCCCAATTTGGATAAATGGACTTAATGAATAAACTTGCTAAATACATAAATGCATAAATAAAAATGTAGTCATTATAGACCATATGTAAATATAAATGAATAATCACTATATTTCAAATAATATTTTTTTATTTATATAATATATTAATACATTTCATCTAATAATAATTTTCAAATATATTAATAAGTCATATATTTTCAAAAAATGACTCTAAAATTGATTGTTTCTTACCTCAATCAAAATGCATAGTATCCTTAGTTTTAGTATCCTTAGTTTTGTTTTGTGTGATACAGGATAGCATACTGTGCACTTTATCTATTCAACATGCAAGTATGTATAGTACAATTGATCTAGAATTTTAAAAATAGGAATGTAATTAAAATTTATATAAAATTATAACCACGATGAGTTCTAGATACATTTGAACATAATATATACTCCCTCTATCTCACAATAAGTGTCTTCTTTGATTTTTGTGCGGCCAAATTGACCTAATTTTGACCGTAAATTAAAAATTATTCCTTTACATTTTTCAAAAACTGAAAAATACATTTTAAAGTTTATTAAATATATTTTCTAATGATATAATTTTTATTTTTTTTAGTTATATATTCTGTGTAATATACGATTAGGAATTGGTTAATTTGACTAAAAAAAATCAAAACAGGACAATTATTTTGAGATGTAGAGAATATAAAATAATATAATAAAGAAAAAAGTCTAAAATTATTATATAAATGAATTAATATTCATTTATCGATAAATAAATATTATATTCATTTATCGATAAATAAATAATCTCACTAAATGAATATATATTTTTGGTCTCAAGTGTATTCATTTAACCAGGTTCTAGTGTAACATGGGGTACGCATCCACTTAATATATTATCGGTCTCCTTAACTTATCTTATTTTTAAAAACAAATACAGTATTTATCTTTGAAATGTAAGAAAAAACAAATTCAATAATTTCAAAAAATCAAGTGCCTCCGTTATCTTAACTTGTCGTTAGTTCCCACTATATAAACACGTAAATAGCAATAATATTCCTCTACCCGTTATTATTTTTGTTCTGTCGGAAATATATAGACTACAACATAAATATGGCATCTCACGGGAAAATGAGTGTGACAGCCACAACATCATCAGCTGAAGCTGAGGGTTTTGATATGAAGAAAGCTGGAAGCGGGTCAGGATCGAGTTCAGTAACAAGAGGGGCGGGTCAGTGTTTGTGCTCACCAACAACACATCAAGGTTCTTTCCGGTGCAAGTATCACCGATCCAATAGTGGTGTTGGATGGTTCAAAAGATCCAACTCCATGCCACCCCCAACAAATTAAATACAACTTCCCTCTCTCCTAATGAGCCTACTCTTCAATCCTCTACTTAGTTAACTATCACTTGCAACATATATATACTATGTACGGTCATGGTATGTTGACTAATGTTCTTTCCCAGCTATATATACAACACATATATGTATATACTTGGACGAGGTGTTTTGTTTCACACACATATATATGTATGAATTACACTACATGTATTCATGTACACTTCTCTACGGCCAGGGTTCTAACAGACGATGATCTTATCAATTAATCGACCGATTAATCGCTAAGGCGGCCGTGTCCCTTCTCTACTTAATTACAGTCACTGTAATTTACAGTACTACTTATCATTAGATATTTAGATCTGTTGCTATATATAGGCGATGCAAGTCATATTGATTTCTGATACCGTCTATCTATCATGAATATTGAGTATTTTTTTGAGTTGTATAATGTACGTGCTCTTTAAACAAACAAAACTGAGAGGAAGAAAAAGACCAATTAATGTACCTGTCTAGCTACTATAATGGCTTAGGTTACGCAATGAAACAGTGGGCTACTCCTTTTGGCTCTCTTGTAAGTGTTTCCACGGATCTGGCCTAGTATTTATTTATTTACATTTATTTAGATGATAAAAAAATTAAATAAATCATTTACTACGCTAGAACGATCTTATATAATGTTGTGATGATTTCCCAGATTCTTTTTTTTCCTAACGTAGCAGCAAATTATACTGCTACACGAAATTTAACAACTTTTAACCAGAGTCCAATTATAAAGAGTCACCATTTCTAGGTAAAAATCAAAATCAGTTAATACTGGACTGGGTGTGAGTGTGATTCAAGTGAGTATAATATTAATTTGGAGTTTTATTGTTCCCGAGGGGTGAATAAATAAGGCTATTCATCTAAAATTGGGGCCGAATGTTATATTTATAAAAATATCAATAAAAACTTGTACTAGATATAATCTCATCAAACTTACTTTTAAATTTTCATGGCTAAAGAGGATTAATATGAACATGCACTAATAAGTCCTTTTATTTTATATTTTATATATCAATTAATTTTATAATATCAAAATTTATAGAGAAAAATGGGTTCCCGTATTTTTTTTCCATCTTACATTTCTGGTGTAGGATAAATAAGTTCATCGTGATGAGGTTTTAATGGTCCAAGATGATGAGAAGTTTTATATATTATCATCCCACAAAATATCAATATACTTGCAATTTTGTAAAGAAATGTACATGTTTAGACTTCTTTGAATAGTTCAAATTGGGCCCATTTATTTATATGACAAGTCATTGCACCAGATTATAAATTTCCCGCTGTGACAATTGACAAACTTTATTACGAGTACTTTTTCTTGGCACAATTTGTAGTGACACTTGTTATGTAAGAAAAATCAGTTTTTTTTCGTTAGGAAATTATTTTTTATTCACATTCATATTTTTTAAATTACATTTTACATATTGTTAAAAAAAGTATGTATATTGAATTTTATTACAGTTAATTTATTTTCAAATATTAAAATTTTATTGTCTAATTTTTCAGAAATAGCTTGCATATCAGTTAAATGATAAATTTTATTGAATAAAAAATTTCATTTTTACGGGGAGGGATTTTATTTCGATACAAATAATTCATGTAAAAATTTCGATATCAGAACGGAAGTACACGAAAGATAATTACGTCACAGAGACTCAAATTTGATAAAGAAAATACTATTCGATCAAGTTGAATAATTGCTTACGTTATCACGTTTAATACTGTATTTGAGCTGTCCAACCCTGTTAAAACCGAAAAGTCGTGTAATAGTGTTGACGACGCGTACCTTCCATCGCACTCTCAGTTTTTCCTCTCTTTCACAGAAGATTCAGCCTTCAATTCCACCTGTATATAAATCTTTACAACTATATATGTGCACATACACATAGCAAACAACTCATTCATTATTGTTTTAACATTTTTTTATATAAAAATCTTCTGCAACTAATTTGTGTCTAGGTAATATATAAAGAACAGAGTCAAGAAGATGATGAGGTCGATGACATCGTTGGCTCTTCCGATCATCATATTTATGTTCATGACGATTCTACAACAACACTTGAGCCATGCACAAGGGTTTGCTCCGGCGCCTGCACCAAATGGTCCGGTGAGCGATGGCTCAGCGATTGATCAAGGCGTTGCTTATCTTCTTCTCCTCCTAGCTCTGGCCATCACTTACCTTGTCCATTGATTTTATGTATTCATTGCAGTTAACTTTGCGTTAGACATTAATTTATCATTCTTTTATGTACTCCTCTCATTCATATGACAGAGGTTTCACTATTGTTATTGGTTAAATGTTATCCTGTCTATATATAAATGAGATTTCTGAATACTAGATTAAAGTTTCTTTTGCTTGGATTATGATGCAAGTAGCGCTATGTGCTCTTTGTTTTCTTTTGGAAACATTCATTTTATTGCAACCATTATATGGATTTTAAGCAGAATCAAACGTTACCTTAATGTTAAGATCGAACCGATACCATGTTGACTACTGTGACGGATCCAATAATTTATTTTAGTGGGTTCCTTATATAATAATAAAAAATACAATAATAATTAAAAAAGTACAATCTTAATATAAATAAGAAATGTTTTACATTCTAAATTTGTTCCTTACGAGTTTTCATCTTTTGAAAACGATTTACTACAGCTTCATTAGTAACATTGGCGAGCTCTTCTTTTTCTATAGCCAAAATAAGACAATCACTTAACATCACCAATTCGATTGCGCAAATCCGACTTCACTAACTTCATTGTAGAAAAACAACTCACCACTGTTGCAGTTGCAAGCGGCAAAACCAATGCAAGTTTAAGCAATCGATAGACTAAAGGATAAGAGATATGCGTTTTGGCTTGCACCATCACTCTAACAAGATCTCCAATGCCATTCAAATGTGCAAAACTTTCATCGTCTTTCACATTATCAATATAGATGATAAGTTCATGCTCAAGAGTCATCCTCTCCGTATAACCAAAATCATCGGGATATAATTCAGCTAGCCCCATCAATTGTAACGGGTCAAATGCACCAAATGAATCATGTGGATCCAAAGCAGCCATACAAATGAGCAATTCGGAGTTGACCTCATTAAAACGATCATTAAACTCTGCAATTTGCATATCCACAACAACATTAAAACATTCAAAAGAATAATAATGCTCATATGTGATTCCAGTTCTTTGTCGTTGATTTTTTGGATTAATATAAGGCTCCATCATGTCCAACTTTTCAATGCCATGTTTATCACAAAATGAAAAAATCTTCTTCAAAAGGGGATCCCATCTATCAAGCCTAAACTTCTGCAATTGTCGCTTAGTTAATTTCACCATTGACATGACATTCAAGATATCTTGATCTTTTTTTTGTAGAGCTTTTGTTAGAGATTCAGTGAGCCCAAATATGTGCAAAATCAAGTGCAAATAGAAAACAAAATTAAAAGATGTGAAATATATTTGAAGACCATTTGCTTGACGTTGTTGCAAATCCTTTTCACCCTCCCTTTCAACAAAGCTAAGAACATCCATAACAGTTGGATACAAATCAACTAAACACATAAGTGTTTTGTAATGGGAACTCCAACGTGTATCTCCGGCTCTAATTAGAGAAAACTCATGATTCAACCCGCTTCCAGTTTCAATTTCATCATGACCTATCTCTTATAATAACCTCTTTTTTTGTCTATCTCGAATCATATCTGTTCATTTGCAAGAACCACTAACCACATTTATCAAGACCGCTATCATGTTAAAGAAATCTCCAACAACAAAGTATTTTTTTGCAATTGCCATAATAACTAACTGAAGTTGGTGAGCAAAACAGTGTACATAATATGCTGAGATGTTTTCTCTCATGATTAGAGCTTTTAACCCATTAAATTCACCACGCATATTGCTTGCACCATCATAACCATGCCCTCTAATTTGTTTCAAACTCAAACCATATTCAGTAAATAAGCAATCAATAGCAGATTTCAGAGTTAAAGAAGATGTCTCCTTTACATGAACAAGATCAACAAACCTCTCCTTAACCATTCCATGTGCATCAACATATCTCAAAACAACAACCATTTGTTCCTTTTTAGATACATCACTAGACTCATCAATTAACAAAGCAAACATGGTGTTAGGGATTGTGATGTTAACATTGTAATCAACTATAAGATACTTAGATTAATTAGAAATTAACTAAGTAAAACATACTGTCATATGTATATTGACAGTATGTTTAGTTGTCACTTGAAACAGTATGTATAAAAAACCAAGTAAGTGACAGTAAGTATCAATAGTTACTGTCTTGTAAAAATGTAATAAATGATCTATGAAGTAGAAGTTCACAAAGTGTTCATGCATAACATGGAACAAATCATTGACAGTAACATTCTGCAAACTGAAGCCTACGACAACATATTCAAGTGTAAACACATTTGGAACAGACGACAACAAATATTCCCTTGACAGTAAACTTGGCAGAGATTTCAGAATCAAAGACAACAAGTATTACTGACAGTAACTATTCCCTTGACAGTAAACTTGGCGGAGATTAAAGAATCGAAGACAACAAGTTTTACTGACATCAACTTTGACGGGGATAGTTGACATCAACATTGGCGGGGATAGTTGACAGTAGCTTTGAACGATAACATGATTTAGAAGACTATCAAGCTTGACAGTAAAGTATGCGGAGTTAAAGATGTTGTCACCAAAGAGAAGCTAAAGGTTGATAGTAACCTTTTGGTGAAGCTGACAGTCTGTTTCAAGTAGCAGACTAGGTAGTGAAAATTCAAAGATTGATCTTGACAATTCTATTTAGTCTGTCAAGTCTACTACTGCAACTTGGGAAAATACAAACAAAAAGATAAAGCATGTTCAAGGAGTCAAGGATATTAGTACATCTCAGAGCAGCTTTATCTACAAATGCAATGAAGACAAATTTGATTAGAAAAAGTGAAGCTTATATTTCAAGTTTTGTCCTATGAACAGGGGAAGGTACACTTGTAAGTGAGATATGTGTTTCAGTATAAATACACATATCTCACAGACACTTTCTTTGTGGGTGTGTAGAAAGAGATAGACATCTGAGCTTAACTTTTCTCAAGCATAGAAACATTAACAAGTTCTTTGTTATTGTATCTATTGAAGCTGGAAACATCTTTCCAGTCAGTTGTAGCAAACAAAAATTAATAAAATTAATTTTTGAAGTTAAACACCTTTCTTCATTTACTTACTGTTGTTTGCATTTGGTACTTGATATTATTACTTCTTGTTTTGTTGTTAGCAAGATAAGTGATAAATTGTCGAGTTGCATTCAACCCTCATCTACAACACTCATATTGTTTAACACACGTCATCACCAATTTCAGCAAGAATAGATTTGAGTATTTCTTGTGCAAAGCAATGACAAATATCTTTCTGGATGCTAGGAGACACCATTTGAATATTACCTAGAGCATTTTGTAATGTAACCTTACTGACACTTTCATTTTGATTTTGAGTATATTTTATCATTTCCAAAAATTGTCCTCTATGAAGAAAGTTTTCTGACTCGTCATGACCACAGAATGGTAATGAACCATTCAACAAATATCTAGAAACATCGATTGAAGCATTCAATCGAATTCGATACTCATTCTTTGTAATATCACTTTGCTTTTGTATTGCAACTGCAATAGATTGGTCTTGCCTCATTAGATCATCACATTTTTTAACTGCGTTATTATGTGAACTACTAACATCACCGACATGAATTCTAAGTCTTTCCATTTTATTCCAACTACAAAAACCTTCCACCACAAATGCATATCCCCTTCCTTGTCTTCCAACGTGATCACTAATAAGTAACAACACAAACAAAAGACTTTATCGACTTTTACACTATACTCCAACCAACCACCATATTGATTAAACCATGTAGTGGTCAAGCGTCTTTGTTTACCCCTTATCATTGTATATAAAAATTCATGACCACGTGGTTGACAAGGTCCTCTCATCAAGTATGTCCGTCTTATTTCATCTCTTTGATTAGAATGATAATCTGAAAATTTTTTCCTTTCACATGAATTAGAAGGAAGTTCTTTCAAATCAATTAATTTAGGCATTGAAGGTGTAGAACTAGATTGAAAAACATTTATTCTCGATGGTTGTTCAACCGATGGTTCCGAGACCGAAGGTTCAGGTGGTTGAGAAACATTTATTCTTGAGAAATATCTTTTCATTTTGTATCTGTTAATTGCAAACAATAATAACAATAATTAAATAACCATTGACTAAGAAAATAAGTGAATAACTACCATTGTCCATTTACCGATTTACATAAACAATTTGTATAACCTAAATTCATATAAAATATCCTAAATTCATAAGCAATTTACTCCAAAGTAACAAATTAACCATTGACAAAATATACTAACACTACCAAATCCATGACCATGTAATCTACTAATAAAGTACACAATACCAAATTGAATAAAGCTAACCGGTAGTAGAAGCCCGAAGGCAAGTTGTAAGCAGTCAAACAGCTAACATGCAATAACGGAGTGCGATTGTGCGAGGGTAGGAGATTGAGAGAGCGAGATGCAACAGCACAATAGAGAGAGCGAGTAAAGACAACGAGTGTTTTTCAATTTGGGGCAAGAAATAATGGGTCGTGTTTTAATTTTATTTTGGGCTTGAACTTTAATTTTGCTATAGTTATAGTGTATTGTACTAGTGAGTTCCTAAAGTGAGTGTGTTCCCCCATATATTTGAGTGGGTTCCTTTTAATGTAAGTATAATATATGTTAACTTAAAGCCCAGCTTCAATGGGGTCCTCTCCACCCCTGAAGTTACTGTGTATCCGCCCCTTGTTAACCCGCTTATCTAAAATTTTAAGGTGTAAAAGAAAAGTCTTAATCGAATCTTATATTATATTTTAACAGTACTGACATACATTTCACTGGGAACCGATACTACACATTATCAAAACTTTTATTAGCTTGGCATGGGCATATACTCATTACACAAGCAGTATTTATCCCGTCCTGAGCACCACAATTACAAAGCTGTACTAATCATTCTGTTCTGAACATAGCCCTCTGTTCTTTGGATAGGGTGTGAAGAAAGTCAAATAAAGAACTGAATTCAAATCAGCACTAAAAATTTCTCTTAATAACTCCCAGATATGAACTACTACTATAATCTGAATCAAACTCAATGGCAAGAAGACAGCAGCGGTCTCATATTCCAACAAACGTGAGATTGAGATTTGTACTCCCTTGGGCCTTTAACCGGAATATAAAGAATACTTGCATGTATCTTCTCTTCAAACGAATTAACATCTCAAATAAGCCTAAATTCTAACACCTGTCTTGCATCAACCAAAATATATACCACTTACTGCATAGAACTCAGACGCATAATTCTGAGATACCTGAATCCTGATAGTGTTGACAAACTAGTACTTCATTTCTCACCATGTCAGCTTGAATTGTCGTACTCGTCAACATCTCCAAGACTAATTACTCTCGTAGACCTCTTTCGCCTCTTTTTCATTGCAAAAACCCGACAACAGAGTATATATAAATGAGCATGTGGAAGGCAAGGTTGATAGCTGGTATGGAAAGTTTAATTAGCCATATATAACATATATGTTTGTACTGATAAGAGAGATGGATATACATAAATGATTCGATACTTTCTCTTAATTTTCTTCTAGTTCCTCTCATGCTTCTTCACTACATTTTTTATGTTGATTGTTCTTAACTGAAGCAATAAGATGAAGATCAGCTTTCAGTTCCCAGAAACTTGTTCAACAATATGCTTTATACTGTAGAGCATGGTCTGACCGGTAGTATTTAGATTGTCATTCATCAATCATGAGTACAAGCAGTTAAGAGAACGTAAAGTTTTAAGAGTCACGTAAATTCTGTAGAACGGTTGTTTGACAAAGCCTGAAAGCCATATGTGTGTGTGTTTATAAGAAGTACATGAATCTCAACTAATTAATGTTGGTTTGCAGCATATTATTTTTACTAATCGAGATTTATTAGACTCGGAATTCTTGTACTATAATTAATTATAGATGGATGTAAAATTCGGATTGTGGCTGCTGTTCAACATTGACTAACCGGAAACCTGAAGTCCTGAACTCATATATATTATTGAACATCAGGTCTGTCAACATGTGCTTCGTTCCAATCACGTGCTTCGTTCCAATCACGTGCTTCAGGTCTGCATCACAGCTAAGTTGATTAAGGCTAATGGCTTCTCTAGCTAAAGTTTCAGCTTATCTAAAACATTTTGTAAAAGTTTGAATGTCAATAAATAATTAGGCGTTTTCAAACAATTTAAATCTTATCATTGAAATATTTAGTAGTTTCGACTTAAATAAAGTTTATTCAAAGAGTGGAAGTGTCGCCCATGTCTCGAAGCTACGTGACAAGTGATAGACAACTAACATCTTGATCGGGGCATAATGTCATTGCTTTAATCAATAAACCATCGGGCATCGGTGCACTTAATTTGACTTTACTTGTATGTTTCATAAATTTATACTACTAACAAGGTGTAAAAACGCACACACACTTGCACTCGCACTCGCACTTATCTTATCGATATAGCAATAATGTATCATTATATATGCATACACTAAAAACCTCCTAAATCTGTAAAAAGCAACTTTTATCTGCAGAAATGGAAGTGAGCAAGGTTAGAAGCTTGCGAAGTAGAAGCATCCATTTTGGTGGTGGTGGTAGAAACAAGTATGATTTTGTTGAGGCTTTAGCCGATTCTCTTGTAGAATTGGCTGCAGGGGATGATGATGGGGGTAGATCAAGGTCTAATAGCTTGCCCAAGTGGAAAGTTATGTGGAGGAAGCTGAAAAGAGAGAAAAAGAAGATGCTGGAGAGCACCACCTCAATATTATCACGTAATCATAACAATCACCGTCATTTGGCCTATGATGAATACAATTATTCTCAGAATTTCGATCAGGGCACATCCCGTTTTTGGGATGATGAACCCGACATTCTCGTTAGATCTTTCTCCGTTAGATTTTCTGACCCGTCAAGCGTTTTCAGGAGGAATGAATGATGTGTGTGTTACAACTGTCGGTATAAAATTTTGTGTTTTCAGAAAATACTAGATTTTCCATACTCTTTTAATTTTGTAATTAATCTAACTTATTTTAATCGGGACATTAATCAGTTGCATTTAAATATTATTTTTATTTTTTATAATTATATTAACTATAAAATGTAAGTTTTTAAAATTACTTATATATATATTAATCATAATAAATCATTGTTAATATTATAAATAATAATTTCAATATCAATAATTAAATATAATCTATATATACATATAAAAATTAAAAAAAATCAATTTTAACGGATTTATACAATATGTCACTAGTTTCCGTGATTGCTTCCGTAGGAATCTCTCCCGTAGGTTAATATAATTTCATTGCGAGTAATATTAAAAGTATAATATTAATTATAGGAATTATTTTTAAATAACTTAACATTTGTGATGGTGTCATAATTTAAAAGATTTTAATTCGAGATTAATGTCAAACCTTTCGTCCTTAAGGCGTGGAGAAGAAAATTTGCATTATTGTGAATTTGTGATAGGGGTTGGTTTTTGCACAAGCAACATTATGTTATTAATTAACGTCAATTGGATGGCCTGCGGCCTGTCTTTACCACCATTAGATAAGTCAGCGGTTTAAGTGCTCCTATAATTTGATTTCAAAGAAAAGAAAAAAAAGTGCCACTTCAATTTAGTTTGTACGAGCTTTAATTAAAATAAATCCTCAATCGTAGATAATGTACAAATTTATTATTTGAAAATTTTTAAAATAGAAGAAATAAATAAATAAATAAATAGTTCTAGTATCTAGTTTTGGTTTTCTACTAAAAAAGTAATGAGCTGAATTCAATCCATTTTATTCCATTCCAGAATATAATAATCCTTGAATGTAATTGAAAGAATAAATATAATATTTTTAAATTATGTTTAAGATAAAACATAGGAGACACATGCGAACAAATGAAGGCACATAAGCATCATACTTCCCCAGCGTGGAGCCTAACTTAAGCATCTTTATACGAAAAAGACAAAGAGGGCGGGCGGCTGTAGATGCTACACATATAAATAGGTGTAGACTTATCCATCTTTCTGACTTTCTTTAGAGTGAAAAGCAAAGAAATGGCAGTTGAGAGCAATGGAAAATCAGAAACCTCAATAAAACTCCCTGAAATTAAATACACAAAGCTTTTCATCAATGGATGTTTTGTTGACTCTGTTTCAGGTTTCTCGTTTTAGTTCTCTTTACTGTTCATTATTCATTTTGCATAGTGTAGATGTCATTTGTACATGTTCACGATTATATTGCCACGACCATATAATGCATGCACCATGTGTTTAGTATGTTAGAGTTATATGATGGTTTTGTAAAATCTACTTGATTCCTTTAGTTTTTTTAATCTGAAATTTGTTGAAAATTTAATTTATTAGGTAAGACATTTGAAACAATCGATCCAAGAACAGAACAAGCGATAACACAAGTTGCAGAAGGTGACAAAGAAGATATTGATTTAGCTGTCAAGGCTGCTCGTGAGGCCTTTGATCATGGCCCCTGGCCCCGCTTACCGGCTTGTGTAGGTTATATTGATAGTATTAATGCAATCTGATCAAAAACATGTGTTTGATCTAGTGTAGTTAAGATGTCTGAATTGCTATGCTATGATTGATCCCTTTGTACAGGAGAGGGGAAGGATAATGATGAAATTTGCGGACTTAATTGAAGAGAATTTAGAAGAATTAGCGGCATTGGATACGATCGATGCTGGCAAATTATTTGGTTTTGGGAAGGCATTGGAAATTCCTTCTGCTGTAAACACTTTGCGTTACTATGCTGGTGCAGCAGATAAAGTTCATGGAAACACTTTGAAAATGTCTAGGGAATTCCAAGCATATACGTTGCGTGAACCAATTGGAGTTGCTGGAATTATCATTCCATGGAATTTCCCAAGCATCATGTTTTTCTACAAAGTTAGCTCGGCTTTCTATGTTACTCTGACTCGGGTACGGAGTGTCGGACACGACACATATCCGAGTGTCCGACTCGAAAAATCTAAAAATTGGGGACACGGGGATACTGTCCAATTTTTGGACACGGGTGCGGGGACACGATACAATATATTAATAAATATGTATGGTAGGCTGACACCTTAACAAATAGAAACAATAAAACTCGTATTAAACACAATTTTGTAAAGGACTTTGCAAATTAGGCGTATTCTCTACTTTTATCTCATTTTTGTTCTTTTCTTTTTTCTCATATATTTATCTTGACTCATTAGATTGACTCATATGTGGTCTTTAAGTTAGTCAAAGTGTCCACATTTCAGTCAAAGGATCCGACACGAAATAAGTGTCGTGTCCGAGTGTCCAAGTATCCGACACGGGTACGGCGACTGAAACAGAAGAGTCGGAGTAACATAGCCGGCTTTAGCTGCTGGATGTACCATGATTGTCAAACCTGCTGAGCAGACGCCACTCTCTGCTCTATATTTTGCTCATTTAGCCAAGCTGGTATCTTTTAATGTTTATACGAATGTTTTCATTTTTGTTCATCTGCTGATGTTTGGATTTTGGAGTACTAATATGATGGTCATTTACGGATAGGCTGGTATTCCTGATGGAGTACTTAATGTTGTCACTGGTTTCGGACCAACAGCTGGTGCGGCCATTTGCTCTCATATGGACATTGACAAAGTAAAATATGAGATCACATTATTTCTTATTCCTGGAAAATTTATAGAATGTATATGTTACTAATCTGTTTGATCATTTTAGATTGATTTTACAGGTTCAACTGAAGTAGGGAGACTAGTAATGCAAGCTGCAGCCTTGAGCAACTTGAAATCTGTATCGCTGGAGTTAGGAGGAAAGTCCCCCCTCCTAATTTTTGATGATGCCGATGCAGATACAGCTGCAGATTTGGCTCTTTTTGGAGGTTTATATAATAAGGTATGAAGTACTGGAATTCTGGAAATAATGGAAATTGTAATGTGTTTTATCTTGTTATTTGCTAAGATTATTAGCGATTTCACTTTATAACAGATCCTTCTATCCTGACTATCCTTTTTCAGGGGGAAATCTGTGTGGCAAGCTCTCGCATATTTGTTCAGGAAGGAATTTATGATGTAATTGTCAAGAAACTGGCAGATAAAGCTAAAAATTGGGTCATTGGGGATCCTTTTGATCCTTCCACGCGTCATGGACCACAAGTAAGTTTAATTTTTTTGCATTCGAGACAAAACTATGAACTTAAAGTTCAAGAATCAAGGGGTGATAAACATTAAACAGTAATCCTGTCAAAAAAAAACATTAAACAGTATTAGACATTACTCTGCAATTTCAAGAATTAAAATTAAATTTATCTTTTATGAAGACCATCCATGTGATTCTGTTGGCCAGGTCGACAAGAACCAGTACAAGAAAATACTTTCGTACATCGAGCATGGCAAAAGAGAAGGGGCCACACTGTTAACTGGTGGCAAGACTTTTGGAGAGAAAGGATACTATATCGAGCCAACAATTTTCACAGATGTCAAGGTGAGATTCCTAGAAGTTAAAAACTTCAATCTTCACAGATCTTGAGCTAACAATGTGTTTAAATATAGAAGATTTACTTGCCTTGTGTTGTTTAGGACGACATGCTGATTGCAAAGGATGAGATTTTTGGTCCCGTCCTATCAGTCATGAAGTTCAAGTATGTAAATCTCTCCAAGTATTACCTAATTTTAGGCATATGCTACTGCAATTGAGTGGAGTTAGCTAGAACTATGTAAACTTTTTCAGGACAATCGAGGAGGCAATCAAGAGAGCTAACGCAACAAGATATGGACTAGCAGCTGGAATTGTGACCAAGGACTTGAATGTTGCCAACACTGTTTCGAGATCAATCAGAGCTGGTGTGATATGGATAAATTGTTACACAGCTTTTAGCCCTGATTGTCCTTACGGAGGATTTAAAATGAGTGGATTCGGAAGAGAGCTTGGGATGGAAGCTATGGACAAGTATCTTCAAGTAAAAGCTGTTGTAACTCCCCTCATTAATTCCCCATGGCTGTGATCCACAGCGTTTGTTACTGGATCCTGTACTCAAACTCCATTTCTGCTAATAATTACGGATTATCACAAATCTTCTTAAAGCAACACATGAATTATGTATTTGTAGCAGCTTCTAAATTTCTCCTAGTAGACGCTACAAAAATGCTGCTAATCAAATTTGGTCCGAATTTTGTCAGATGATTTTCTGTTTCTGGAAAAGAAATTATTTATGAATTGTCAAAAATAAATAACTAATAATTCTCCAAGAGAGTTATATACGATGATTAAGAGATATAAAATAACTTTCAACAGAAAGGCGTCTTAGTTATGGTACTGGTCGCATGAAATTTTTATTTTTACTTTAAAAATGGTAGGGGTTATTATTATTATTTTTTGCTATTATAATATAATTATTGTGTTATATCGATCCCAATATCAACTATCAATATTACTCCAATTATCCGTCCTTACAATCATTATCAGCAGACGTAGTGAAGGCAAATATATTAGATTTCCCTGGAAAAAAACTGATCAAAATGAATGAAGAACTAGACTACAGGAGGTCTGGGGCATGCCTGGCCTTGGTGATGTTATACTAGGAGAAGAGGGGTTGTTTTAGGCCTATAGCGCCAGAGGAGTTGAAAATTCAATGATACTTTCCTGTGGCTATCATGTATTTGAAGTGGTAAATATATTGTCTTTGAAGCATGCTGAATATTGCAGTGGAGACGTCTGGTTTATATCAGAATTCAGAGCTCATTGATTTGTTATATGTAAAATTATTGCACACGTCATTCATTACTCTGCATTTCAGCAATTTGCATTGTCAATGGAATTGGAATTGTATTTTAGATGAGATATATAAATCTTGTGTAATTGCATAAACGAATCAAATACATAAAATTAAAATTCATCATTATGATTGCTAATTATTTATGTACAATTCCTCCAACCATCGCACCGTACCACCCCAATCACCACACACACATATATAAAAAAAGGTAGTACATATCACTTGTGATTAGCCTTTCCTCTAAGTTTAACACCAAGCACTTTTTCCATTTTCCCCAACACCGCCTGATTTGGCACCGCCTTTCCATTCTCATACTCCTGAACAACCTGAGTCCTCTCATTTATCTGTTTCGCTAACTCGGCCTGACTCATCTTCTTCTCGATCCTCGCTTTCTGAATCGCCTGTCTCACCTCCGTCGCCACTCTCTCCAGCGCCACCGGTTCCGCCGCCGCGTCCAGCTTCCTCGCGTCCACAACCGCCGCCGCCGCCGTCTTCTTGTTCTGACCGGCGCTGTGTTTCTTTACCGTCTCCACCTGACCGCCGGTACGTAGCGCCTTGTTCACGGCTTTCGGGTCGCGGAGGTCTTGTGCCTTGGGTTTTGGTTTGTTGAGGACGATTGGGTCCCAGTCTTGTGTCGCCAGTCCAGCGAATCGGTTCGGCATTGTCGGGAATGTGAAATGATTTGATCGAAATTTTCGCCGATTGGAAAACTAATAGATTTTTTAAGTGACTAGAGAAGGTGGAGAGCGGGGTTTATATAGGGGACGAGGAGTCTGGAAAGTTCGACACATTTCTCGAGGGAGAATTTTTATTCTTTGGTACTTGTGGGAAGTTCTTTGGATTGTTGTCCAAGATTACTTGAAGCCCAAGAGAGAAATAGACCAGTATGAATACTAGATGCTCCAATTCGATTTAATCATGACATTTTTTATTTAATAAAGTAATGTAAAATTTGGTTACAAAATATTCACTTGATGCCGGTTATCTTGGAAGCTGGACCTATGTTAGGTCCAAATCTATTATTCATTTATACATTCTAACTTTACCTGGGGTTAATTATCAACCGGATCACTTGTATTGTTCAAATGTATCACAAATTTTTAGTTTCATTTACATTATTTTTTTTAAATTAAGTTGCATTCAGTTAAATTTAATAAAGTTGTATTCAGTTAAATTTTGAAATTTGATAAATGTAAAACGATGGCTAAATTAGTTTTTCTCTCACTAAACATGTCAACTTCTCAACCCGCTTATATACGTGGATGTATTGTATTGGGTTTTTAGAATTGTACGTGCTAAACTTCCTTTTCAATCAAATTTAACTTTTATTTCTACAAATTTCTCTAATTCACCTTTTTATTTCCTATTATTTCGTCATGTTATAATGTGAACAATCCATATCAAGTTTCAGTTAAATGGAGTGTAACTTATTTTGTTTTGAGTGATTCTAGTGAGACCCAAAAAATTTCGGTGATTCACTTGGTATATATTGGAATGAAACAAGTGAGTTATTTGATAATTAACCCAATAATATTCCAATTAACATACCACAGCATATAAAAATCTGTAAAGGGAAGCGAAGGAGATTAGAAACACTATGAAATGATGAGCGAAATAAGAAGCAAAGAACTTGGCCGTGCATGCATAGTTTTGTTCTGTATCACTAATCTTGACTGTTTTGACAGCTGTTGTTAGGCACCCTGCTTCTCTTTTATTAACTAATCATCCAGTTTGCACCATTGTAAAAATTGTGTTGTAATTAGGTTGTACAATAGTCGCGAAATCGAGGTGATTTGCTCCTGCACAGTGCAATCGGATTATATTTTGCAAGACTCCCTGTTATCAAGGGAAAAGATTGTTAGAGTTCCGAATCAAATACTGATGAAAATTGTAAGTTTGATACGGCATATGCACGGGATGACTCATTTTGCAGTTAATAGATCTTAGAAATGGTGCGGGTACAAGCTGGTGCTATTCATCAGCCTTTCAGGAAAAAAATGTACCGCTTTTGCCCTATTATAATGATGGCACACATTGCAGTTTTTCCTAGAGCAAAGAGGGGAATCTTTTTGAGAGGGCTGCACGAACATTGTTAATTGTCTATTAGAACTTAAAGGGCCTAAACTACTTCCCAAAATATTGTTGATCCTGATATGATGGTTCTCTTCAAGTCTATTGATTTCCTAGCAAATGAAGAGCCCTACTCGCTTCTTCAAGAATGCTAGGTAACAATAGTTTCTGGCTCAATAGGCATATCTTCACATTTCTTGATGATGGAATGTGTTGCAGAATCATAGAAAGTCATCGTATAGGGTTGAACTTGATGCATGTTAAGCGCCAGATCAAGCTATCTTACAAAGAAATGCAGGATCATTAGTAAACTGTTAACAGGTTTTCAAAATTTAGCATATAGTTACCATGATTATCCTCTCAGAGTTGCTCGTTTCATGTGTTTCACTAATCCGATTTGTAGAGATGGAATCATAAATTCACACCCCTTCTGAAGTTTAGAAACAGAATCATAGCAGCATACAGCAGAGAAACTTCCTAAGATCTCATGTATACATCAAACAACTTGAGTACTTGAGTCTTGACAGAGGAGCTGGGAAAATAAATCTTAAACTAGAATAAGACACGATAATTACTTCAGGAAAGTAACATGAACACTTCACTGTCCACCGACTATAACTCTAGAGCATTGGCTTCTTCAAACATTACGATGAAGTTGATTGAGGACTTGCATAACAAGATGCTGGAGTACTCAAGGAGGGGGGAAGAAAGCAGAGGGAACAAGAGGAATTAAGGTACATTGAAGCTTTTGATGGAGCTCTTAGAGATGTGTAGTTGTAGTTCTTGAAGCCAATGTCAGAGAGCCCAGGATTTAAAATATTCTGATTAATTAGGACTTTTGAGCACTGATCGAGCACTGCCCTTTACTTCCAACATTGAGGTTAGGGAGCAAAAAGTGAAACATTATCTGAAGCAGCAATTGGTTCTCCTGAATCTTGAATTGAATTCTAGATTTTTTTTAATTATAATTCAGAATAGGTCAAGGTGGTAAGAAATTTGTTTAAAATGTGAAGAAGATTTTCATTTACATTAGCAATGATCTCCTTGAAAGGTGTGTTGTTGCAATTGGTCACCACCAGCCTGAGGTACTTCCGATGGGTCTTGACATTTCTCTAGATTGTTTTCAGAAGTCGAAGAACTTCAAATTTTCCTTCGACTTTTTTAAAGTTTAATTAAACGATATAAATTTCGGAAAGAATGACCATGAGTCCATAACAGCTTATATTCACCAATTGTTGCCTAAAATGCCAACTAGTGCTCTGCTGCTCTTATAAAACCAAAAAAAAAAATGTATTTCCTCCTCGATTCGAGCCTGGTTTCATTCACGATAACAATCCTTTCACCAACTATGGTACAATGCCAATGACAGATTTGATTCGCATCATACATAAACGCATCAAGAGATAAAAATGCTTTCTACACATGCGTATATCAACCAGATATGTAAATCAAAGTCGTATTGAAATCATGCGTATCTGAAAGGAAATAAAAGTTTTATTTCTATAACAAATATGCATGGAAATTTACATTCTTATATTAAAAAAAAGCATGAAAATTTATATTGGTTAAACAACTGGAATAAAAATATCAGCACAGTAAGAGGACCATCATATAATTTCTATCAAACTTTCTTAACCCTAAATTTTAATAGAGGCTTATATTAATGTACTAACTCTATTGGTCATGATCAGTTGTAACGAGCAGATCCTGGCCGTTTTGTTGTAATATCATCAGGGTGAGCAATAAAACTAAAATGTCATTGAAATTAAATCGAAACTAAAATGTCATTGAGTTGAAAAGAAACATGGTTCCTCGGTTTCTCCAGGTAATGAGTAGAATACACATAATTTTGAGAGGATATTGTAAGCACAAATCACAACTTTAAAAATTTATTTACCAACACTTATCTAACTATATACTCCCTCCGTCCCACCCAATTGTTATCACTTTTTTTTCATTTTCTGGCACGCATTTTAAGGTGGATTTTAAGGATAGTTCCATAACTTATTTTTAAAAATTTCTTTTTTTGTATAAAAATAGATTGTTCTATTTTTATACAAAAAAGGAAAATTTCAAAAATAAATTATGGAACTATCCTCAAAATTCACCTTAAAATGCGTGCCAGACACCCCATTTTGAAACGATAACAACTCAACGGGACGGAGGGAGTATATGTTTTAGCAAAAGGAGCCCCAAATTACACAGGAAATCGAACTAGGATACATATACTACCAAGCCAGACACGAGATTCTCAAAGAAAAGTAGTCCTCGTAAAACAATGAAACCAATTCCTTAACTGTGAAGATTTATGGCAGCCATAAGATTCTTGCGCTCTGCATTCATTCTTTCCCATACAACTACCGGCCTCTAATATCCATGACTCTTTTAATACGATCTCTGCAGCCATGGTCGTTAATTAGGATGCAGGAAGGCTATTTAATCTTTTCTGAAAAATGGTCCAATATCTATCTATATATACATATATATATATTCAATTGAACTACCGTACTTAAAATTTTTTAAATAAAAATTAGATTTTGGGCTGATTCGGACCATATAACAATATATCATAGCATAATTATATGTCTTACATTAGAACACGCCTATAATAAAGATGTGAAAGATTGCTTTTGTGTTTATTAACTGGTGTTAGATGTATATACCTCAGTGGAGAACTATGAGAAACAAATGATCTGAACCCTTTTTGTTTAGCTACTAGGATATTCGATCACTCGGGGAGGATAAATTTATCAAGAAATGAATCATGCACGCCAAAATATTTAATACTAGGAGGAGTAGTTAAGTTGTTGTGATATTAAGTAGCTAGCTCGTCGTAGATAGAATACATATGGAAGATATTAATGTCAAAGTAGGAATCAGTTAGACAAGTGATCAACTTATGTGTCCTATAAATAAGGCCATCAAACAATTTAAATTTCACCTCTTCACTTCACACTATAATTTTCTTACTTGTATAAGGATAGAGAATTAGCAAATGGAGTTTCCTATGGGAATTGGTAAGTTTGTTTTGGTTGTTTTCTTGGTTTGGTCAGTGGTGGGTGAGTGTAGAAAACTAGAAGATCGGGACAATGGTGCAGGTGGGAAAGTGGTGAAGAAGCCGGAATGGTTTTTCGATGGCCAGCCGTGGTTTACCAATAATGGAAAAGGGTGGAGTTTCGGGCATTCCTTTAGTTTTGGTAATGGCCAAGGCGGTTTTATTATTGGTAAAAAAGGAAAGCTTAGCGCAAAGCCCGATTGTGTAGGAAAAGGTGGCGGAACAGGATTAGGAGGTACTGGTGGAGGCCTCGGTGGCGGAACTGGATTAGGAGGTGGTGGAGGCCTCGGTGGCGGAACTGGATTAGGAGGTGGTGGAGGCCTTGGTGGCGGAACAGGACTAGGAGGCGGTGGAGGCCTTGGTGGCGGCATTGGAAAAGGTGTTGGAAAGCATCACATAGGAAAAAATGAGCATCATCATCATCATGGACTAGGAAAGGGGATTGGAGGTGGCATTGGCAAGGGAATTGGTGGTGGTGGTGGAGTTGGTAAAGGAATTGGTGGTGGCGGAGGATTAGGCGGGGGTGGTGGAGCTGGTGGAGGGATAGGCGGTGGGGGTGGAGCTGGCGGTGGAATAGGCGGTGGGGGAGGAGCTGGTGGAGGAATTGGTGGTGGCGGTGGAATAGGCGGCGGGGGAGGAGCTGGCGGAGGAATAGGCGGTGGGGGAGGAGCTGGTGGAGGAATGGGTGGTGGCGGGGGAGCTGGGGGTGGAATAGGAGGAGGTATTGGTGGTGGTGGTGGTGCTGGAGGAGGTTTTGGAGGGGGCATTGGCAGTGGTGGAGGTGCTGGTGGTGGCTTTGGTGGAGGAGCCGGTGGCGGTGGAGGTTTTGGTGGCGGTGGAGGCTTTGGTGGTGGTAGTGGTGGAGGCTTTGGTGGTGGTAGTGGTGGAGGCTTTGGTGGAGGTGCTGGAGGTGGTATCGGTGGTGGCAGTGGAATTGGTGTCAAGGAGAAGCATCCATAATTCGGAGGAGGCTACTAATTTAGTGGTACGTCATTCTCATGCATGAAAATATTCTTCAAGTTTATCTCAATCTCTTTTATTAATGTGTTGTTGAAATAATTGCAAGAAAAAAAGCTACTGTAGATTGTTTTCTTAAACTGTATATTGAGCTCCTCCAATAATATCGTTATTTGTAATTCCTGTATTTCGTTTGCACATATATTTGTGCAGATCGACTTTGCTCAATTTCTCATATTTGTTGTAATTTTTTTTATTTTGGACCATGTTTAATTGCATTCAAACACTTGGTTCTTACTAGTATATTTACTGAAATCAGTTGGTTACATTGGTGTTTTGATTGCAATCGAATGTCAAAATAATGTTCTTTTGGTTTATCATTTGAAGTTGAGCGCATTGTTGTACTACATCGATTTGTATGCTTCTATCGTTGCACTGTTTTGTAGATTTGTGGAGTGTACGTAACTGTTGACAAGTGTCTCTTCAACCATTTGAGAGAAGAAGGGTTAATTTTGTACCTTGTAATAATTGGCAATTGATCAATTATACACTGTTATAAATTGAAAGTTAACAAATGGGAGTTCCATTAACATCTACCGAGATTAATTAAATATGACCAATTGAAAGCATATACTCTGTGAAATCATAAACACCACCACCACATGATTCGTTTTTCATCATTATGTGGAGATGCGTGTTCTTGAGCTTATTTCAACTTCCATATAAAATTAGTAATTAGACAGTAAATTTTTCCTGCACTTCATAAACAGCGCAATCAGAAGAATGTCACCAGTATTCTTGGCAATCCTTGCCCTCCTTTCACTTCACTCAAGAACCCATTTCAAAATTGTTGAATATAGATATAGGAATAATATGTTTAAGTACGTTTTATGCATCGATAATAATCTTCTTCGAAAAGTTGTACTTTTTAGATATTTAATTATTTCCACATCAAATTTTTAGCAAGTAGAAAAATAGAAACTAAAAAAAAATTGTTTGATTATTATGTCAAGGCCGAAGTAAAGTTAGCTTGTGAGAAATGTAAGTAATCAAAAGCAATTATATATTTAATATGAATTTACAGTTTTAAAGAAGTTAATTAATTTCAACTTCCCTAACCAAATAATTTACTAGACTGATGTTCTGGTGTTATCGATCGATCCTACACGGATTTAAATCGATAAATAACTTACGCATATTACCATTACTATTTCTCTATATATTTTCCCATGAGAGAATCAATTTGAGATGACACAACATTCCTTATCGATCCCTAGCTACATAATTAATCTTGACCCTTGTAATAGCCATGAGCCGATCATATATATTCAAGCGTCCCCTGGGCAACAATTAACCTACAAATTATAATACGCACATGACAAATTCGTTAGTGGAAATACTATTCAGTTATCGGCACTTGGCACAGCCCATAATCATCAGTTTCAACTCATTTTTCATTCTTTTACTCTTCCACGAGCTTCAAATTTAAGTGGTTTTACACTTTCACTTTAAGGAGGCTCTGGGGAGGAGGGCGTGTTTGCTGACTGAAAAAGGGCCTATATCTGTAGATTCTTCAAGCTTCTGCTTGGTGTGTGCCAAATTCCATGTGTATAATATGTATGGGATTGTTTTAAACATTAATGAAAATCATTTACAGTATAAATTTGTAAAATATATATTTAATATTTAATTACAAAAGTATTTATAATGTCAATTAAATTTTATAAATATAAAAAATAAGTTAGATTATATTTAATAATAATAATAATAAATAAATAAAATGGGTAATAAGGTATATGGAATATTAAAAGATACATATTAAATTAAATATTTGCTAAATTAGATCAAATTATAGAATTCAATTCTACAATTAATTAATGAAAATGAACTAAATAAATGTTTAAGCTATCCCAAACCTATATACCTAATACGGAGTATATGAAAATGAATTAAATAAATAATTTTATCCTTAATTAAATAAGTAATGATATTGAAATAACTCAGTGATAAAAACTGTTATATTATTTTAATTTATTAAAAACTTTGTAATTGGTGGAAATATATTTAATTTCTACTTCATAACATAAATGAAAATTTGGCTAAATTGTATTCAAATTTGTTATATTAAAAACACAATACATTTTTTTATAATACAATATTATACAAGTGCCTCTGATAAGTACAAGTGCCTCGAACAAGTTATATATAATCAAATAAAAAAATGAAAAAATAATAATAGTTAGCGCATTCCTATATTATTAACTTTTTTTAAATAAAAGCGTACTTACATTATTAATTATAATTTATCAGAATCGAGTACATGATGAATAAAATCAAGTGGAATAACAAGTCACTCCCCCAAAGAATGTGCAGCTCTAGCTAACAGATGTACCGCACCATTCGCAGATCTATAAACGAACTCAACTAGCACATGATCAAAGTGCTTAATTAACTCAAAACAATCCAAAACAATGGTGTCAAAATATGATGCCCCTTGTATCTTCTTAAAAGCTTTTACTAGCGTTTTGCAATCTGTCTAAAAAATACAATGATAAAGGTTTAGATATTTTTCCCATGACAGGGCCTCTTTAGACTAAGAGCTTCTGCCTCACCTGGTTTTCACATTACTTCGATCCATCCACATTTAACTCTTAAGAAGTTCCCGTTCGAATCACGCATTATGCAACTAGTACCTACAAAACCTTTGTTAAACGTAGCAGCATCAATATTGATTTTGATCCAACCATCAAGTGGTTTGTTCCACTTTCTTGGGTATGCTTGCAAATGTTCACTGTTCTTCATATCATTCACCCGAGCTTCTCTTCAGTCTATTAGTAGATGAATCGCAACTTCTTTAACTCCAAAAACTGATCTATTCGCCTTTTCCCAAAACCCACTTATTCATCCTATTCCACAGGCTCCAACATAGCATGTCAATTAACACACATTATTCCCTTGTAGCCGTAGCAAACACCGGTACCAACACATCGAGACTCGTATCATTTGGTTGCACTTGTATAAGATGATGGAGGTCTGTATTCCCCCATACAATTCTTGAAAAGTCATAGTCAAAAAGCACATGCACATCAGTCTCTATATCATTATGACACCACAGACAATTTCCATTTATTTCAATTTTATTTGTTAGTAAAGCTTGGGCTGTAGGCAAATAACCATGACAGACACGCCATAAAAAGTTAGTTACCTTACCTGATAGTTGTAACGACCATAATAGCTTTCAGAAAACCGCATATGTATCTCATGTTTTAACAAATCCACTCAGAATCATCATTGACAGAATTGAAGTCAAGGTCGAAGATTTTGGAGTAGTCAACACTACAAACCTCAGAAGAATTTTCAGATTAACCACAGGTTCTCTTCTAGAAGTTGAAAGAAATCTAAGTACAGAAGCTAGAAAGATTATTGATGCAAGGTCCAAGGAAGATGATGAAGTAGACAACCTAAAGGTGAAACAAGTGTACACATCTTCCAATGACAGGTTTCTTTCTGATGAATGTGGAGTCAAATTTTTTTGCATCTTCAAATGACATGTGAAAGCCTATTACTCTTATCAAGACTTGAAGAACCTTACTCATAAATTGGTGAAGCTGATTCTTGACTGTGTGTCTAATCATGCCAAGACAAAAAAGAGGGCCCTAAGAACTTTGTAGTTGATGTATGAAAGGAAGAAACCAAGTCAAGGAACCTCAAGCACTAATTGAAGATCTGCTCAGTCTAGAGGAGTCTAGTTTGAAAAAAAAAAACTTGTTGTATTGTACTGATAATTTTATATATACTTTCCTTGTACAAACACTTCAATTTATGTTAGTTGAGTTTACATCTGTAATTAACTTTTAATTTGTCTTTATTTTACATAAAAACAAATTGGGGGAGATTGTTAGGTATTGTGGTGTAATCAACTAATGTATTTAGCTTAAGTTTAATAATCTAAGTAAAACATATTGTCATATGTATATTGACAGTATAGTTAGTAGTCACTTGTATACAGTACACTTAACAACTATTAGTTAAGTGACAGTACATTTGAAAGTCATTATCTTGTACAAAAGAATAAATATGAGTCATGTAGTATAAGTTCACTAAGTGTTCATGCACGGCATGATTCAAAACTCAGACAACAACATTTCAAGTACTTAAGCCTGTGATAGTACATTACAAGTGACATCACAATTGAAACAGACGACACCAACTATTCCATTGACAGTAAACTTTGCGGAGAATGAAGATTTGAAGACAACAAGTATTACTGACAGTCTATTCCATTGACAGTACACTTGGCGGAGAACGAAGATTTGAAGACAAAAAGTCTTACTGACATCAACTTTGGCGGAGTAGTTGACAGCAACATTGGCGGGGATAGTTGACAGCAGCTTTGAAGACAAGTATGTTTCATGGTTTATCTAGTTTGACAACAAAATATGCAGAGCCAAAGATACTGTCACCGCAGAGGAGTTAAAAGTTGATAATATACTTTTAGTAAAGCTGACAGTCTGTTTCAGGTAGCAGACTAGATAATGAAAATACAATGAATGATTTTGACATTACTATCTAGTCTGTTAAGTCTACTACTGCAACTTCGGATAATACAAGTAAAAAGTAAAGTATGCTCAAAGAGTCAGATATTTCTGCATATCTCAGAGTTGTTTTATCTATAAATGGAATGAAGACAAATTTGAATAGAAAAAGTAAAGTTTCTATTTCAAGATTTGTTCTAGGAATAAGGTAAAGTACACTTGTAAGTGGGATATGTGTTTCAGTATAAATACACATATCTTACAAGTATTTTCTCCAATGCAACTGTGCTAGAATTTCTCAAGTATAGAAATATTAGCAAACTCATTGTTATTGTATCTATCGAAACTGAAATTATTTTCTAGACATTTGTAGCAAAACAAAAATTAATAAAATTAAGTTTTAAAGTTTAAATATTGTGTCATTTTATCTGCTTAGTTTGTTTGTTTACTTGTTAATTATCATTTTTGTTTGTTGTTAGTGAGAATCCTTCATAATTAATCAAGTTACATTCAACCTCTTCCCCTTCTGCAACACTTATCTTAACTAACAACAATCTTGTTTTTTCCCACTTGCATCGGCATTCCTAAGTATTTTCCCGGGGTATTTACTTCATTCACTTCCAGCTTTTCACACACCAATCTCCTATTTTCAACACTAGTGTTTGGACTAAAGAAAACATTCGACTTGTTATAATTTATGGCCTACCCCGACATCCGTTCATATCTATTCAATATACGCTTCATATTACCCGCCTCTGTTTCTGAAGCTCGAAAAAAGAAGTAGCAATCATTCGCAAATGATAGGTGAGAAATAATTGGCGGTCCTCTTGCAACCCTACAACCATGAATCAGCCCTGTTTCTTCATAGAGACAAATGCATGCACTTAATCCCTCAGCACATAAAATATACAAATATGGTGAGATGAGATGGCGTTGTCAAATTCCTCTTTGCGGTTTAACCTCGTCAAATACCACACCATTATGTAAGAAGCTGTATGATACACTCGTAACACAGGTCATCACTCTTTCTATATTTTCTCCTATAAGATGCTAATAGTAAATGTAAGTAATGATAAGTTACAATCTCTTAATTTGTTTTTTTATGTAGCTTATTAGCTATAACTTGATAATGCATGTCATGTGATGTCTGGATTGGCTAAAATACTTAAATTTAAATAAATATATTTTTATATTTTTTAAAAAATAAAAAATCAATATATTTTATTAGTATTTAATATAAAAATTATATTATTATTTTAATGTTTGAAAACTTATGATAATATATATAATGTATATTCATATTTTGTTTAAATTTGTTAGAAAATTTAAATGGTAATAAATTAATTAAAAGAGTTAATTTCATTTTAATTAAAATTTAGATATAATTAATTGTATTTTTTAATAAATATATGTGGACGTAAAATTTGAGCTTAAGTAGAAGTTTATTTCATATATATATATATATTTATATATATATATATATATATCACGTGTGAATAGTTTTATATAAATTTTCATTTAATTTATTTGTATTGAAAAAAAATTATGGGGTTTTCTATTAGATATGTTTAGTTATAAAGTAAGTAACTAAATATTTTATAGAATTTATTAATATAGGCTGGATTTTATCTAAATCTGACTAAATTTTTATAAAAATTATTAATAAAATATATACGTATACTACGTAATATATAATATATTAACATAAATATTGTTATTTAACTGTTTGGTGAATTTTTTTGAAAAATAATCGATTATTTATATACTTGATATATATTTTATTCATGTCTAATAAATATAAATCAATTATTTTTAGTACTGAATATGTAAATATATATATATATATATATAATTTTTAACAAGTGTGTATATATATATATATATTAATAACTAAACTTTATTCAATTTTTTAAAAAAAAATTATCTGGATCATACTGAGTTCGAATTTTTTGAAAATCCAGACTAAACCCGAATTTTTGCCTGACCAAATTTCATTGAAAAATATAAAATCTGTTGGAAATCCTAAACCCAATCCATTTAATAAGATTTTTCTAAATTAAAATTTTTCAAATTTCTTTAGGATCGAACCATATCAATCTGTGCTTTATATCTAAATCCAATGTAGCCTGACGACCTTCTAATTTTTACAAGGTCCGTGAGTTATGCAATTGAAAAGAATTAAAAACAAAATCTAAAATATTATTTCAAAAAATAAAAACATATTTGAATATTCTTAAATTCTTCATCCACTTCTATAATTGAATTAAAAGCAATAATTTCATTGTAAATATTAAAATTTCATTAAAAAATAAATTTAACGACATGTTTTTTAACCTTGAAAAATTTTAATACCTTATTGTGGAATATTGGTTAATATTTTTAGGTTATTTGTATTAATTTTATCTGAAATTAATTAATAATTGGACTTTTAATTTTTCTTTTAAAAAATGAATAGAAGATTTGATTATTCACTAGCATTGCGGCCAGAAAAGAAAAGAAGATTGGATTCTTAGATGCATGCAAAATTACATCTTATCCAGATTAGATTATTGAGTAGTCCCTTTTAACACATTTATTATTGTTAATTGTTAATTTTTTTTATCCTTGATCCGATTACCAAACCCCACTATACGAGATTACTAGCAATCTGTTATTTACTCGTCTTCGTCTCCTGATTACATCCAGTAAAATTCATGTTTTGATAATTTTGTAACAGCGCCAGTGGGGCGCAGCAACTTTTTACAGCATTTCGTGTCAGTAAACTTTAGCCCTTTTGTCAACAAATTCTTGACAATGACAAATTCACACATGGAAAAACCAGGTAACAAAAGTGATTTGTTAATTCTTTGTTCTAATTAGTATCCTGTACATTATTTTTTAGCATGGGTGTATATTATAATCTATACATACATGTTTATACAAATTTATATTCCGTTTCATTATAGATGGCCGCTTCGAGTTCGTATACATATTATTATTATGTATGTAGTAGAGATGAAAGTTTATTAAAGCTAAAAAATATAGGAACCAGAATTTTCAAATAGTCAGGGCTAAACTAATATAATAAATCATTGAGTTTTGAGGTTAACCTGCACTCGATACCAAATTTTTATAGAGTCTAGGCTGATCTCCTTGGTTCCGCCCTATATATAGTGAAACCGGATACCAAATAGAATTTTGCGAAGGCTAGGTCTGAATGTCATCATTATGTTATAGGCTAGCCTTGCCATTCCACAAGGCATTAGCTATGCCAAGCTTGCTAACATTCCCCCATCATTGGCTTATGTAAGAGCCTGTTTGGCTTAACTTTTTTTCTGAAAATAAGTGCTTATTTCCAGAAAAAATTAGTATGTATGTACTTTTCCTGAAAATAAGTAACTTATTTTCAGTTTTGGAAATCATATTTGGTTTTAAATTTGAAAATATGTATAAAAAAAATTAAAATAAATTACTTATTTTAAATTTAAGCTACCCTAAACGCCCCCTAAGTTGTTTGTGTATATAAGAGGTGCACATGTCCTTGTGTTATATGTATGTCGCACCGTATACTCGCATTGATGTTGAACAATAATATAACTGTGTGCGCGTTGTTTTTGTTGTAGATTCAAGCTTTGTCCCACCACTGATTTACGCAGTATTTGGTAGTTCAAAGTATGTTGCAATAGGAACTCTTGCAGCTTCATCTATGCTGATATCATCAACAATGGAAGAGAAGGTGTCACCCATAAATAATCCTGATTTGTATCTTGGTCTGGTATTTACTGCTACACTCATATCTGGCTTGCTTCAGTTAGCTTTGGGGCTGTTAAGGTAGATACGCTAATTACTTGGGACTTGTATCATATTTATCTTCAGTTCTTTATATAAAAATGTTCGATAGCGCTGAGTAATCGTACTTATTGTTATGTATACAGATTAGGAATTTTAGTAGATTTCCTATCACATGCTACAATCACTGGTTTTATGGGAGGGACTGCAACCTTAATCTGCCTACAACAACTGAAGAGTATTTTCGGATTGAAGCATTTCACAACCCATAGCAGTATAGTTGATGTTCTGCAAGCAGTTTTTAGCCATACAGATGAGGTTTGTGTGTGTGTGTATACACATGTATAACAGTACAAGTACATTTTTATCATCAAGTCCATGCATTATTAATTTGTTACTATTACTAAAAGAAATATCCCTGTTAAGGGATCATTCATGCGACATATTTTACATAAATGTTCATAGTCAATCTTTAAAAAGACATGAAAAGAAAGACAGTAGAAAGCGTGGTACTAGTGGTTACCCTTTTCCATCAATTATTTCTCCTTTGTCATATACCAAGGAAAATTCTCAATTTTTTTCTCTTTTTCCAAAGTTTAGGAAATGAGTATATAATTATTGACTAATTAATTCAATGCGGTTAATTATTTTTTCTTTAATCTAATCGCTACTTTTCTTATTTTACAGTGGAGATGGCAGAGTGCAGTTGTGGGAATAATCTTCCTTGCATTTCTTCTCTTCACTAGATATGTTGTAAGTTCTCTCTGAACTTGTTAAATTAAGTTCAAACAAGTGCCCAAACAGATAATGTACTATATATTTATATAGATGCAATGCATCCATTCATTTTACATTTTACTCTTTATTTCTGGAAAAATAATGAAATTTCAGAAAGAAAAAAGGCCAAAGTTGTTTTGGGTATCAGCAATTGCTCCAATGGTGTGTGTTATCATCGGTTGTCTTTTCGCTTATTTTGCTCATGCTGAGAAACATGGCATCCAAATTGTAAGTTTCTTTTTCCTGCCTCATATACTTTAGGTTAGTTCTTAAATTCGGACGATTCATACAAAATGACACCCCTGGCCCCTTCCCCTGGCTCGTTTACTGTTTTCAAAAGTAAACTGCTAGTTTTTAATATAACTCTGATATCCCATAATATTATCCCATATTTAACTCTGATGAAACTGCAGGTTGGTGAGTTAAAAAGAGGGCTCAATCCTCTATCCTTCAAAGATTTAAATTTCAATCCGAAATACATATCTGCACCTATAAGAGCCGGGGTTATCACAGCTTTTATTGCTCTAGCAGTAAGAAAACTTCTTAATTTTGACTTAAAAAGGCTTAATTTTTTCCAATGTTTTGATTTTTAGATCAGAAAGTTGTAGTTCCTGCTAATCAAATGTATATATTTATAGGAAGGAATAGCCATTGGACGGAGTTTTGCTATAATGAATAATGAACAAACTGATGGCACAAAGAGATGATTGCTTTTGGTCTCATGAACATAGTTGGATCTTTCACTTCTTGCTACTTGACTAGTGGTATGTATGTATGTATGGCCTATAACTAATTGATTATAGTTTTATACTTATACATTAGGAACTTTACCATTTTAAAATTTTATACTTTTTTGGGTAGGGCCCTTTTCGAAATCAGCAGTGAATTATAATGCTGGTGCTAAAGCAGCAATGACAAACGTTGTGATGGCATTTTGCATGTTGTTGGTTCTTCTCTTCTTGGCTCCTCTCTTCAAATACACTCCACTTGTTACTCTTTCCGCTATTATAATATCAGCCGTTGTTGGACTCATCGATTATCAAAAAGTTTACCACCTTTTCAAGACAGACAAGTTTGATTTTCTTATCTGCATGGCTGCATTTTTTGGAGTCATCTTCATTAGCATGGAGATGGGAATAATGTTATCGGTAAATTAATGATTTTTAGAACATTGCTTGATGCCTTGATCTGTTCATGCGTCAAATAAGATAGTGAATATAATGTAAATTTACTACTTTGTAGGTTGGAATTGCACTAGTAAGAGCACTTTTATACATAGCACGACCTGCTAGTTGCAAGCTGGGAAATATATCAGACTCAACGTTGTACCGTGACATTGAGCAATATCCTGGTGCAATTGGGATACCAGGAATGCTGCTTTTACAACTTGGATCTCCTATATATTTTGCTAATTGCAGTTATCTAAGGGACAGGTGTAATATCTATACTTCTCTATTTCTACACAGTTCATGTTACAGTACAAAAGAGCTACTGTCAAATACTTCTATGATGACAAATCTATATCTACATAAAATTCTGATTATTGATTATTTGCTCTTTCTTGTTTCTAATAGAATTTCAAGATATATTAGAGATGAGCAAGACAACTCAAACCCTGAAGAGGATGATATCGAATATGTTTTATTAGATCTTGGAGGTAAGAATAATACTATCTAATCCAGATTAATGTATTTATTTCTGTTATCTTGCTTACTATTTTATATTTCTAGTGTTCAAATATTAATTCTATCTATGATCTGTAGGAGTTACATCTATAGACACAACAGGCGTGGAAGTCCTGTCTGAAATTCAAAAGAACATGGATGCTAAAAAGATGAAGGTAAATTACCAGTTTAAATGATGAACTATAATTGCATAAATTTAAATTTTCATGCACCAGCCTCAACTTATAGTTCGCCCTCTTAGTATTATAGCCAGAATCAGAAATAATGATTGCATATTTGTACTGGGTTTTCATCCAAGTAAATTTTAAAGATTTGTAATCCTGCTTTTTGTTTGTTTGGTTTTCTGTCGAACCTGTAGATGATTTTGATAAATCCTAGGCTGGCGGTCATGGAAAAATTGATTATTGGAAAATTCATAGAAAAGATTGGGAAAGACTCAGTTTTCCTATCAATTGAAGATGCAATTGAAGCATGTCGCTCAATTAGTCTCAAGGAAATAAATGGAGAAAATGGTGTTAATACATAGATCGGGATTGTGTAGTTACAGTAGTATTAACCAACCTCACGTGTACACTAAGTTGTTTTTCATTTTAATTTCAGTATATTGCAGCTTCTCTCCTTCTAAGAGTAAACAACTCCTAGTATCTGAAAGGGTTACCAGTAGAAAATTCAAATAATCACATATTTGTATTTTATCGAAAGACAAATTCAAACTCTTGTTAACAAAAGAAAAGAGGAGTCGAAGTCGATCACTGTCGATGGATCAGTTAAGATGGTGAAGTTATCCACATTTCTTGAATTCGTAATTCACATCAAATACAAATGGCACCATTGTAGCAGACACTGATCACTTTCATGGTATGTAAAGAACAACTATATCAAATCAGTATCTAATAAAAACGGATGTCATAATCTATGGTGGCCTGCTGGGGTATACAGTATACTCCCCCTGGAAAGGTACTTGCCAGGCCAGGCCAGGCCAGGCCACGGAGCAATCAACATCGAAATTGGTAAGTTTCAAATGCGTCTCGCTGCAACTTAGAAACGTACTGACCAGGCCAGGCAACGGGTCTGACCAACTTTATTAGAAATCGGTCAGCTGCAAATGCAGCTCCGAGCAATAGCTAAAAAATAATTGTACTTGCCGCTTTCAATTTTATAGCTTCTTTAGTGGCCCAGTAATAAATAAATACCTCTAAGAATAGAGCTACAGATTTCAGATGCGATACTCTAAAGACTGCAGCAACAATTAAGATAATGAATCCAAACTAATTTGTTCCAGCACTTACATTCCTCGTACATTACGAATTTTAATCAAATACAACAAACTTTTATGCCTGGCCTTGAGTGATTGTCATTTGTGCCACCTCTCTCTGCAATGTTTCCGATGCTTTTTTTTAAGCCCGGTCGCAATATGAGACCAGACCATATATTCTCAAATCTCAACCCATACTTTTTCACCATGTGGATTAACGGTCTGCATGCTGTGCGAATACACTACACTTGGTTATAAATCTGCCGCCTAATTTTTTTGTTGTTGTTGTTTTCAGTTTAAAAGTACATCTCCAAACGTAACACTTTAACTTCTTTTTCATTTCAAGTTGAAATGGGCAACTTAAAAAGCCCAAACAGACTCTTGTGTGCCCTCTATGCCTGTTCTGAACTTCCATAACAATGGTATCATTTTGGTCAGGCCCAGTATTGAAAAACAAAAGAAATACTGTACTGACTATTATTTTCTATACTGATTGTAATCTCTAGCCTCCCTAACTGAGAAGAAAAGAAAAAGGGCATCGCACGCATGACACACGAAAATTTAATATTTTTGTTTATATTTTGAGTACACGATATAAAAGTATGTGAATGTACATGAGATTTAGTGTCGTTTTTGTGTTTAATCTTTGGATACACAACACGACACGAAATACACGAAATAAAATAAATAAATAAACAAACAAATAAATACTATTATATACTGCATATAATATTTTATAACATAACTTAAATTTTTATATGTAATTTTATATAGAGCTAATAAGAGCTTACTGCTCTTGAGGTCATCCTCATCCTAAGGTTAAAATAAAATACAATAATAATATACAATAGTAATATAGGGACATTTATGTGAATGCGGGGATGGAGTTATATTTACAAAATTGTCATCCTATTTTTTTATTGGATTTGAAAGGCCACTTTTCTCCTTTTATATATTTTATATATAATATACATTTTTAATTAAAAAAATAAAGACAAGAATAAAAATGATTAATATGTAGATGTAATTTAAATTTTAAAAAATTTTGCATGCAATTCGTGTACCATTTTGTGTTATTTTCATTTCATTTCAGTTTTGTTCCGTTTCCTTTTGCATACACGACTTACTTTCATGTTGTGTTATTTTTTCACAGTGTGTTAGTGTGTTATATTCGTGTTCAAATTTTAAATACACGACTTGATTTCGTATCGAATTTTAAATACATGACTTGATTTCATATCGTTTTAATGTCAGATCTCCGAATATACGACACGTGAAAGTAACGAGGCTAATGATTTGCAAGGTTTCATGTCAGATTTTCGAATACACAACACATAAAAGTAACAAGACGAATGATTTGCAAGGTTTAAGGATGATACTATAAGATCAAGTCCAATAATGTCCTAAAATGTTATTTTAGGCTAAAATTTAGGGCACTTTAATCAAATCGGTGCTCCAACAATGTTCTACTAGTAGTGCCTTAAAACACTAACACATCCTTTACATGCCTTGTTTAGAGTAAATCCAACAACTCTCTAGAGTTTTTTTTATAAAATATTATGTCATAATAGTTTAGGACATTAGTTTTGTACATGCACTCCAACAATATTTCTTATCTTCCTCCTTTATTATTAAAATATTAATATATTTGAATTGTAAAAGAGGAGGGAAAAGAAAAACAAGTATACGAAAGAGGGAAAGTAATTTTTTATTAATAAAAATTAAGTAAGGAATGATTAGGGAATCCTTAAAAATATGAGAGGAGAGAGATGTCTTGACATTTTAAGGATGGATTAGGGAGTTGTTCGGGGTAATATTTTTTGTTGTATTCCTTATATTATAACTTAGAATATCATATAATGAAGTTTTTGGACTTACTCTTACATGACACTACTACACATGTCCTAACACATGTTCTAATAATAAAATATTTATTTTCCTCTTTTTTATACTTTTTTCCCACTTTTTATATTTTTAAATATACTATTATTTTAATAATAGGATAGGAGAATAAGTCAAGTTAGAGTTGATGTATATATATAGTCTTCTAAATTAGTAGGACATTATATTCTAGTATTATATTTATAAGGTATTCGTAGGAAATTGTTGGAATTGCGAGACAATTGTCCTCGAAAACAAAGAGACAGACAGTAACCCCACCTCGTCTTCATAATAAATATAAATTGAATGCTCAGGGACAGTGTTAGTCGGTCCTCGTATTACTCACTAAAGTATTAAGTAAAGTGGGTTTGAGCGTTAACTTTTTCATTAATTTCTTCTGCATTTTAGGTATTTTTATATACAAATATATACTTAATTCATACTCCCTCGGTCCCATTGAGTAGTATATATTGGGGGATGGGGACGTGACACGCATTTTAAGGTATATTTTAAAGATAGATTCATAACTTATTTTTAAAATTTTCTTTTTTTGTATAAAAATAGGATTGTTAAATTTTTATACAAAAAAAGAAAATTTTAAAAATAAGTTATGGAACTATACTTTATAGTTACCTTAAAATGCGTGTCGGACAGTGAAAAAAAAACGTATACAATTTAATATGACAGAGGGAGTATGTATATAATTTACATCGTATCCGAATATTAACTAATCAAACTTTTTAATATTTTGAACTTAATAATGATTAATAAAATTTTAAAATATATAAAATATAGAATATTATAAAAAAAATAATTTGTGATTAATCAACTTAAATAAATTATTATTTTATTAAAAATCATATCAAATCCGCCCTCCCTCGTGTACGCAGATATGCATATATATATATATATATATATATATATATATATATATATATATATATATATATATATATATGTATGACATATTCATAATTACTAGCAAGTGTTTTTTAAATTAATTATAGAAATTTTCTAAAACATTAAAATTATTTAATTTTTAATTTAAATTTAGGTTAAACACTTTAGTCAGTTAAGGAAAAAAATGTTGTTTTATCAAATTAATCATCGATTGACAAGATTGACGAGTAATTATAATATTTTCTGCAAAAAATTAAAAAATTATTTCTTTTAATTAATTAAAATATTTAATCAAGATTTATATTGAAAATAGATGAATTTAATAAATTGACTTTAATAAATTATTCTACACTTAATTTTATGAACATTTTACCCTAATTACTATTATAAATTTATAATATTTTCATATTTTTAACATAATATTATAAATATCTATTTTAATAGATATTTCTTTCTATACATGAATATATAACTGAAAAATATGAATTAAATATTATATTTTATACGGTGCAAATCATTTTTGAATTTGTAATATTATACTGTTGAGTGTTGAATGTTGATTGCAAGTGTAACAAATAAAATAAATAAAATAATATGGGGCTCATGAAGAGAACTAATAGTAACCGGTCACCCTAGTTACGCCGGACACGTTGCCGGTAAAACAGTAAGACTACCATCACATGCTTGCTTAATAAGACACCATTATACATGTATTATTTCATTTTTATCGATAAAATATTCACTTTCTTCCTCTCTTTTTTATATTTCTTTTTCCTTCTTTTATATTTTCAGATATAAATTTAATTTAAATATATTATTATTTTAATAATAAAACATGAGAATAAAACAAATTATTAAATTTGATATATGTATATAATATTCTAAATTATTAAGACATTATATTTTATCATATTTATAACGCATCTTTACAACATTGTTGTACATGCTCTTGAAAACACATTAAAAATTTCAACTAAACTATGCGTCACAGTTCAATACTACTATTACTACCAATAACTTGGGGGTTGAATAGAATTGAATTCAACCATGACCAAAAGTCATCACACCTATACACACACATCTACATGCACGCTTTCCCTCTCTATATCTCGTGGGTTTTGAGCTGTAATATATAGCTGTCTTTAACATTCTTCCTCTTCACTCTCCTCACTACTATAACACAAAACCCCCATCTCCTCTCATCTAAAATCTCAAAACCCCTTTCAAGAACATTTCAAGAAAAACAACTCTATACCCTTGAAAATTAGTATGACTAGTACTAGGTGAAATGTATACAAAAATCAAACTCAACCCCATCTTTTTTCTCTTCATTTTCTTCACAGTCATATACATATCTCGAGCAACATATACATTCAATGGAAAGCTCACTGAGTCCGAGATTCATTTCATCAAACACCGGCAACTTTTATATTACAAAGATGAGTATAATGACCGGGGCGAAGCCATAACGATTGACCCGACTTTAAAGTTTGAAAACCCGAGATTGAAAAATGCTTATATTGCTTTACAAGCATGGAAACAAGCCATGTTTTCGGATCCTCTGAACCTTACTGTTAACTGGGTCGGATCTGAAATTTGTAATTATACTGGGGTGTTTTGTGCTCCGGCGCCGGATAGTATATCCGACCAGACAGTCGCCGGAATTGATCTTAATCATGGTGACATTGCTGGGTACTTGCCGGAGGAACTTGGGCTGTTGAAGGATCTTGCATTGTTTCATATTAATTCCAATCGATTTTGCGGGACGATTCCAAAGAAATTCAAGAAGTTGAAAATTTTGTATGAGCTTGATGTTAGCAACAACAGGTTTGCTGGTAAATTTCCTTATGTTGTACTTGAATTGCCAGAGTTAAAGTTTCTTGATCTTCGTTATAATGAATTTGAAGGGCAGGTTCCGAAATCGTTGTTTGATAAAGATTTGGATGCAATTTTTATTAATCACAATAGGTTTAAGTTTGGAATTCCGGATAATTTTGGTAATTCACCTGTTTCGGTTATTGTATTAGCTGGAAATGATTTTAAGGGATGTCTTCCTGGGAGTATTGGTAACATGTCGGATACACTTAATGAAGTAATTATGATGGATAATGGATTAAGGTCTTGTTTCCCTGCGAGTATTGGATTGTTAAAAGAGTTGACTGTATTGGATGTAAGTTATAATGAATTAATGGGGCCTTTACCGGAGAATGTAGGTGGAATGAAGAGCTTGGAACAGTTAAATGTAGCTCATAATATGTTGTCTGGGAAGATTCCAGAGAGTATATGTGAGTTGCCAAGATTGTTGAATTTTACTTATGAGTATAACTTTTTTACTGGAGAGCCACCAAAGTGTTTGAGAGTGCCTGCTTTTAGCGATAAGAGAAATTGTTTGGTTGGGAGACCCAAGCAAAGATCGGGTAATCAGTGTAAGGTGTTTTTAAGGAAAGAGGTTGATTGCTCTGCTTTTAAGTGTGAGCTGTTTGTTCCTAGTTTGCCTTCGCCGCCACCACCTTCTCCACCAATGCCTTCACCGCCTATTTATGTTCCACCACCGGTCTATACGCCTCCGCCAATGGTGGTGCCTTCGCCTCCAGTTTATGTGCCATCTCCTCCATCACCTGTTTATTCACCTCCACCAGCAATTTACTCGCCACCACCACCGCCAGTATATTCACCGCCTTCACCTCCACCACCAGTATACTCGCCACCTCCATCATCACCTCCTCCACCAGTTTACTCGCCACCCCCACCATCGCCCCCGCCTCCTCCGCCACCAATTTACTCCCCGCCCCCACCTCCATCACCACCACCACCACCACCATCGCCCCCGCCTCCTCCGCCACCAATTTACTCGCCACCCCCGCCTCCATCACCACCACCACCGTCTCCCCCACCTCCTCCTCCACCAGTTTACTCACCACCACCACCATCACCCCCACCTCCTCCGCCACCAGTTTACTGGCCGCCACCTCCGTCACCAGTTTATTCACCACCCCCACCTCTAGCATCACCTTATCCTCCTTGTATCCGTTCGCCGCCACCTCCGCCTCCATCACCACAACCTCCCCTAGTGTACTCACCCTCGATGCCGTACTATTATAATTCACCACCACCCCCTTCACCACATTCACCACCACCACCCCCTCATTCACCACCTCCACCACCGGCTTATATATATTCATCACCCCCACCCCCACAACATTCTCCACCACCACCATCACCACCCCCTTGTATAGAACCACCTCCTCTGCCTCCATGCGGTGAATACTCTTCCCCACCCCTGTCTTCTCCCCCACCACAAGTGCACCGCCACCATTCTCCCCCACCCCCGCCAATCATGAGTCCACCACCTCCGGTATTTGATGGGCCATTGCCTCCTATATTTGGGGTTTCCTATGCATCTCCACCACCCCCTCCTTTCTATTGATTCTTTTGGAGATCTTTAGCTGATGATTCCTCCCAACTATAAATCATGTATACAAAAAAGTCAATCAATTTAATTACTTAAATCTTCTCTCATTACTTCTATTCCATGTCTTTCACTTATCTATTATCTCCTCTCAGCAATTCTCATTATCTAGATGAGACTCGAAAATAGTAATGTAGACTCAGATGACTCATAATTGAATTCTTTAGAAGAAGAAACAGTGAAAGCTTGGGAGAAGAAGAGGGAAGCTCAAGAGTTTTATGATTGAAATATTTATTATAGATAAATTTGAGTGGTGAAATAAATTTGGCAGAAACGAAAACAGTGTAGGTTACAGAGAAGTGTATGTGTAGAGGCCATAAAATTAATCACAGATAGTATAGCTTGTAGCATTTGTTCTTGTTGGTGCTTCTGGTTTTTGGGTGGATTCATTGCTATTTATCTCTTTTTTCTTTCTTTATTATCAATACTTTTGTTTATTTTTTGATTGTGGCTTAAAAGTTTATAGTATGATCATGAAGATTTTACTTGTATTCAGTTATCGGTAGCTTACATCATTTCTTCTCTTTTCTAGAATGGTGGATAATGTTCAACAGATTATAGGCTTATTTTTCATTTCTGATTTGATTGTGTATGGCAAATTGGTGAACTCCATACTTTGTTTCCTAGAATTTAGGAAAATGCTAACTGATTCTGCAGGTGGTGCAATGTCCATTGCCTGAAATATCATGTCTAATAATGCTAATGAGCTGTTGCCTTGTTCAACAGCAAAATCACATCTGAAAGATTTTTACTGGTACAAAAAATAAATTGTGGTCTGGCGTTTGTGAAATGAGTTCAAACAAGAGTAATGCTAGGGACCCCGAAAATCCTCCCAAATTTTTTTATCAAATGACGTGGCATGATATGTGTCTTGTTTGAATTCGTGGGCGCAAATGTATGTGCGTGGGGTCTCATATTATTATTAGGAAAGTTACCAATTACATGACAACTCAGGGACAATTTTTGGCGTCTCTAGCATTTTTCTTCAAACAAACAAGCTCAAATGAGATTATAGAACCAACCATGTTTATGGTTTGTTAGAATTGTGTTTTAGCCTTTGTGTATATAGCCCATGGGGATGAAATCAAATGAGCTTGTCAAACAAACCATGCAGATTTTGTGTTTAAAGCCTTGTAACTGGTATCGTGCAGAAGCCTTGGCTGAAAGCGTCCTATACGAATACGTGTCTGAGCTTGAGGTTTGACAACATTTTGCAAAATTTACTTGTTTTTTTGCTTAAAATAAATGTCCATACTCCATACCATGTGAGTATCCATATTAGTGTCTCACACAAGTTCTCGAATTGAAAGAAAGAGTCGAGTAACCTAGTCTGGTGCAGGTGCGAATGCCTCAACATCGTTAAGAGAAAGCCCCGCTATGTACAAAGCTGCTGCATCTGTACTGGTGCACAAGAGCCAAGGTTTGTGCATCACCAAGGGTAAGGCTCCCGCTCTCCCATCATCAGGTATGTATGAAATCATGATTCATGAAGAAGCCTGTTGGACTTTGTGATATGAGATTGCACCCTTTATTTGAATCACTAGTCTTATTATAATAAACAAGTAACTGATTGGGATTGCTGCCATGTGCGACTCACATTCATTCCGGAATCTGCTCCAAGTTGCTTCATTTTTACACTTGTCTATGGGATTTTTTGAAATTATACTCTACTTTTATGCTGATTCCTTATTCCAAAATGATTCCACTAATATAATATTCTTAAAAATTCTTTTCCATGTACCTCTAAATCTCAATCATTCCCCAAATACACGGAGCATTTGATACTCTCTCACAAAAAAACTATGGCACTATACACTTATATATTATCCTGTAGCATGTTCTCTGCCACATAATATCACCAGGCAGTCTGTCCAGACTAACCAAGAGGAGAAATTAAAGCTTTTAGTTTACTGTTCATGCAAAATGCACAACCTCCTTTTCCATTGTCATTCAGACAAGGTCTCAGTTGTTACTCTATCTACAAAATACTTATGTTTTGATAACCGCATAATGTTTTTTTGCGAGAGTCTACTTTTTCAGAGTTCCATGTAACTTTTCTGAAAATTTCTTATTTTGTATAAAAATTTAAAAGCTTAACATTTTATAGAAAAAATTTAAAAATATTATAATATAAATATATTTGTTAAAATATTAATATATGTGTAACAAAAATTACGAACCGAGGAGTATGTTTTTAACTCCATCTCTCTCCGAATCCTGACTCACAGAGCATCGGTTTCTTCTTGATGCATATTACATTTAGACCAACTCCAAGGCACCATCTCCCTTACTTATGTCTGACCCAGCTTGACTAGTATTGGGGTTTTGCTTCAAAAATTCATCTCCAACCGTTCTCACCCTTCCCACTATATTATAGGTGAGAGAAAACCACCCCCTTCATGTGGGAAACCAAAATTCCTTCCTTTTTATCTCTTCTCTCCTGCCTAATTTTTATTTCTATGTCTTCTTTTTCATCTCACCTGTGCATCAATTATTTCAAGCATCAATTCATTCAATTTATCAGGTATTTCTTTGTCTCTGAACAAGTAAAACACTTTTATAATTTTATCAATTAATCGTGTTATTTGTATCTGTTATAGGGAGAAACTGGTATAACAGTAATTTGGAGGTTTGCTGGAATCACGGAGCAAAATATGATGATTTTGCTATGAACTTGATGAAGAACGCGAAGAACACGGGAGGAAAGTGATAGATTTTGGTAGCTGATCTTGTTGTTGATTCGTTAGAAGGCCAGAGAAAATATATGTTCTCTTGCTGCCAACTGTTGTCTCAACTGAAACAAGAGGCCTACGTACCCTTTATATAGGGGTTCAAGCCACACGTAGTTCTTGGAGGACAAGTTACCTATATGGGCTAGGTATTGGTCCGGTCCATCAGGCCCAAATCCTTAGACGTGCTGGGCTTTGGCCCAAGTCTGTGTGGATGTGGAGGGCAAACTTCCCAGATGTCTGTAACTGCCATGGCCCAAGCCCTGTCAGGCTCCGGGGGTTGTCATGGAGTTGTAGAGCAAGGGGTTCCCGTAGGGAGTTATGCGCGATATGGCCTCGCGGGAGCGGTTGTGCGTGATGTGGCCTCACGGGAGCAGTATGTAGAGGTGATCATGTGCGGATCCCTTGATGAGATGAGAGCCCGTGGGGCTAGCTGTCTTCAAATCAATAAGTATGTTGAGATATTACCCCGGGGGGCCTTCTGTAGTCTTCAGATTAGCAAATAATACCAAGTGAGGTGAGCCCATGAGGCTAGGAGCCTTTCAGCCAGTTATGAGAAATCCGTGCTAAGTACTCCGGGCTAGCGAAGCGAGCTGGAGGCAGTGAGCCGGGCCAAGCGAGCCGGGCTGAAGGCCTCTCTGGCAAATCCACGCGACCTGGGAGGTGATGAGAAGCGAACCGGGCTGAGGGCCGGTTCTCCTCTCTCTTCCTTCTTGATGCTGAATGAGTCTAAGGCTGGTGAGCTAGCGATGCGACCCAACGCTAGGCCAAGGGCCTTAGAATATCTTATCATCATTAGCACGATGCGAGCTGGATGTGGGCTTTGAAGCCAAGTGAGCCCAGATGCGAGGTGGGCCGGCCACCTTATGCCATTGGGCCTGCCTAGGACCCATGTCCAGATATTGGGCATAACAACTACCCCCCGATTCCTCCTTGCCATTAGCGATGCGAGGTGGAATCAGACGAGAACCGATATTACGGTCCTTCCATGCGAAGCGATCTGCCAGGCCTTCAGGATTTAGTAAAATATTTCCTGAGAAGTACCTCAGGCCCCGATCCGGGATCCATGCGAACCGAGTTGACAGATTTATGGACTTCCCTGATTCGTCACATTCTTCGACCCACGAGGCAACCGAAGAATTGACAATGCGAAGCGATCAAGATGTAGCCGTTGGAGGAGAGGTTGCACACGCTTACGGTGTGGTCGCACGCACCAGATCGAGCTGGGTGACCGAGATTGTGCCACGTGTCGCCTTGTTTCTCTCTCCTCATATGCCTATAAATATGTGGACTTTCCAATCATTTTCAATCATTCTCAAGAACATTTCCAAGAACTTTTGTCCGAGAGCTCAAGGATCAAACGAAGTTTTCTGCCGATTTTTTATGCCAAGAATCCAGGTGCGAACTAGGTTTGTTCATCCACCTTCATCCGAGTCTTCTAGCGAGGCCAGCCCCAGTCAGCACTCTTCAAGCGATTCGAGCCCTCCTTCCCATAACAAAGGTAAAGATCCGAACTCATGATTTGTGTCTTCGTTTTGTCTTGCGTTTATGTATAGAGCATTCATTTAATCATCCATGCATACGAACTTCACGCGATGCGAACCAACTCCCCGGATCGCATCACCTCACACACCCTCACTTTTCTTCGCGTCGCATTCTCGACCTTAGATTTAGGACCGGCTCGTGTGCGATGTGAGGACACTTAGATTACTTTCAAATTTTCCTTTCTTCAATATTAGGGCGCACACCTCAATTGATTCACCATCTATTTCAGATGTCGAGCGACTCGAACACGAGCACGTCCTCGCCTCTCAGCCATTATCCCAAGGAGCTGCGTGGTTCGGCTGAATTCCAACGCGAACTGAACCAGATCTCGGGAACGTATCGCCATCCGATTATCCCAGGGACAGAGATTAGTGAGGAAGCCGCCGCTAATATAGCTCGGGTCGAGCAAACGAGCTCGGACTCGTTTATCTTGAATATGGACCCGACCTGGTCGATTGAGGATTCGCCTCGCAATGGCGATCCCAATGCCTGGAAGCGGAAGAGGCCTGTGGTGCCGGGCCCAATTGATCTATCCTTCCTGAATTGCGGGCCGACCCCCTTATCAAAAGAGGCAGCCGAGGCCGAAATTGCCAGGCGGATCGCGGAGCGAGCTGTTCAGGATCAGGCTGGTGAAGAGCCCCTTCATCCTTGTCGAGCTATTCCAGTCCACAGCGACTCGAGTTGGAGTGAGCTCGGGAGTGCATATTATGAGCCCCGTGACCTGAAGGGCAAGAGGGTTCACACCGAGGTCGATCTAGACCTAGAGGATGAAGCGACCTCTCATTGGGTTGAATCCTCAGACAGCGAAGATGATGATGCTGTGACCAGGTCGATCGACCTGGAAAATTATGATTTTATGCCGGAGGAATCTGAGGGCGAGGCCTATGCTCCTCCTGATCAGCCCGAGCTGGAAGGGCCGATATATTTGGGCGCAAAGCCGTTGACTGACGAAGCGAGCAGCTCAACAACGAGGCCATCTTCTCCTCGTCACTTTGCTGCCAAAGACATCTCCACCAGCTTAACTTCGAAAACTCTGGCCGAGGTGGTGGATCAGTATAGGCTGGAGGGTCGCATCGTCCTACCCCGGCCTCATCAGAGATGTTACAGATTTAACCACCCAGAGAATGGCGGTCGTATTCCTCGGATGGTTTTGTCGGCCTCGCTTCTGAAAGTTGGGATCGCATCGCCCATGCACCCGTTTGTCCAGGATGTATGCAAGTATTTTCACATCGCTCCCTTACAAGTAAATCCAAACGGCTGGAGGTCGGCCATCGCCCTGTTTCTTCTTTACAAGAAATTAAACTATCCCGAACTCGATGCGAGGACCATGGGATACTTTTTAAATCTCAAATCTTCCGGCAAAAAGGATTTCGGGTACCTTTACTTGTCTGTCTGGCCGGAGTTCAACGGAAAAAATCTACTGCACGGCGCCCCGAACAACGTGGGACACTGGAAGGATCCCTTTTTCTATGTATTCGATGCGACCCGGGTTCAAACCCACTTCAATTACAAACCAAGTAAGAGTGACCAGCCACTTCGCTTCTCCCCAATTTCTTTTCACATTCTTGAGACTGACCTTAATTTATTCGTTCTTTTTCTAAGTTGCTCCTCCTCGTACTCCTCTTACTGGCGAAGCCAAAGAGCGAGCTGATAGCATTCTACAACTTGCGGTCGAGGAGAGGAATGTGAAGAAGTTGGTGACGACCTCGAACCTGGTTGCTCACGGATTTTTGAAAGAAGGGGCGAGGTTGACTCCAAAGAAGGGAAAAGCCATCGCGAGCTCAGCCCATAAATCTTCTGCGAAGCGGTCCCGGACTGAGTCTGGTATATTATCTACATTTTTAACTTCGCATCGCATGCATATATATCATGTTTGCATTTTTTTTTTTTTTTTTGCATTGTTGTCAACTGCTTTCTGACCGCTCCATATGTTGCATGCAGATATGTCTAAATCTAACATTGTTCCTCCTCCCTTCACCGAAGAGGATGATGAGGTCGCTGTGATTGCTCCTCCTCCAAGGCCAAAGGACATGAAGGCCTCGGGTAGCAAACCTCCTCGGGACGACTCAAGGAAAAGGCAGTCGGACGCTGAGGTTGTAAAGACGGATCAGAAGAAGCAGCGAAGCGAAGTTGTGGCCGATGTTCCTCCTCACCCTGCTGCGAATGCTTTTGCGAAGCTGGGCCACTCTCATGTGTCCGAGAGCGATCTAAACTTATGGGCCCAGTCTTCTATCGAGGAGAACAATGCTGCTATGACTCGGGCCGCAGCTGAGCTATTTTATAGGCAAGCGAGCCGTCATAAGGAGATGCGAGCTCAAGCTCAGCAAAATGCCATCCTTCACTTCAAGGTCGAATCGATGGGGGCCGAGAAGAAGAAGCTGCTCGAGGAGCATAAAAAACTGAAGGATGAGCTCAGCCCGCTGAAGAGAGAGCTCCGATCCGCGAGGGACAAGGCCAAAGAGTTGGAGAAGGAGCGAGCTGCTTTTGACGAGAAGTTGAACGAGCTCCAGACTCAGATCGCCACTCACGAAGCTGCGATCTCTGCTTTTGCTGGTGAGAAGAAGGAGGCAGTTTCTGAGGCTTCGGCTCTTGGGCAGGTCAAGTTCATGAAATCTTTTATGAAGAAGGTTCCTGACTTCGACTGGGGTTTGCTAGGCGAGGCAACCCGGGTCTATGCGGAGCAGCTTCGCAAAGAAGTAGAGGAAGAGACCTCTCAGCGAGCCGCAGAGCTCGAGGCGAAGCGGGCTGAAGAGCAGCAGCGAGAGGAGGCTTCGTAGTTTGTTTTTTCATTTGTAATTGTTTTCTTGTACTTTGTGCTCGCTTGCGAGCTGAATTCGATGGGTTGCGGGCACCGACTATGCCTCGCATTTGTACTAATTTCACAGTTGCCTTTTTATGATATTTATTACATCTTCTTTCTGTTCGCATCGTTGTACTTATATGTGCTTTTCTGTCATGCTCTCATCGCATATCATATTTTCATGCTGCATATTTTCTTAGAATTTGCATAACTGTTTTGAGATCGCTTTGACAAGCTGATTAGGACTTCACTTCGCGAGGCTAGTAGTTTTTTTATCACCTGCTTTAATATTTTTTTCTGTACATACCATCAAACGAGCTTAACTCATGTCAGTTCGTATGTTTTTTTTTTTTTGGCCTCGCATGGGGGGCCTGATTCGTACCTCTTAGAATCGAACGGCCTCGCACCGATGCTGGCCTGAGCTTGTCCCAACGGGGCCCGTGGTTATGGCCTCGCATCGTTTACTTATTTGACGACGGGGCCCGTGGTTATGGCCTCGCATCGTTCACTTATGTGACGACGGGGCCCCACGTCGCATCGCTTGGCTGGCCAACAGGCCTCGCCTAGCTAAGCAATTTCTGGCCGCACATTGTCGTTGTTTTTCATATTTTCAAAACTTTCCAACTGCTGCCAGGTCGCTACCCGTGAGCTTGCTTCTCATTTGCCCAATTTGATCTGGCCTCGCATGGGGGGGGGGGCCCGGTTCGTATGCCTCAGAACAGAGTGACCTCGCACTGATACTGGCCTGACCTCATCCCAACGGGGCCCGTGGTTATGGCCTCGCATCGTTCACTTATGTGACGACGGGGCCCCACGTCGCATCGCTTGGCTGGCCAACAGGCCTCGCCTAGCTAAGCAACTTCTGGCCGCACATTGTCGTTGCTCGACCCTAACTGCACGAACTTTCATGAATATTGATACACATTACATAAAATTTGAAAGAAAACCATGCATATTTCTTGAATAATTGAAGAACATAGGGCCAATAGAGTCATTACATCAGCTCGGAGGGGTGTTTATATAACAGTACTACCCCCCGAGACTTAGGATGATTTATTCATACGAAGTCTAAAAATAAATAGTACTGCCAGTTACATGGGCAGTTAAGGTAGATACTTCTTGAGATGTTCCGCATTCCATGCTCGCGGAATAAGTTTGTCTTTGAGATCAGAGAGGTGATATGTTCCCTCCCAGAGAACAGTCTTGACCTTGTAGGGGCCTTCCCAGTTGGCACCGAAGACTCCATGTGCCTGAATCTTGGTGTTTGGCATGACTCGACGTAGGACTAGATCTCCAACTCGGAGCGGACGAGCCCTCACTTTCCCATTGTAGTGCCTAGCTGTCCTTTGATGGTACGACGCTAGGCGGACCTGAGAGTCTGCCCGGGTCTCTTCAATCATGTCGAGGTAGAGTCGGTGATTGACCTCATTATTATTGGGGTCAAAATGATCTCGACGGAATGATCCGGAGCCAACTTCCACAGGTACCATAGCTTCACATCCATATGATAAGGAGAATGGGGTCTCACCAGTAGTGCTCCTCGGGGTAGTGTTGTAGGACCAGAGGACCCTAGGGAGCTCCTCGGGCCAGTTGCCCTTATTTTCATCCAGCTTAGCTTTCAGAGTGTGCTTGATTATCTTGTTTATTGCTTCTGTCTGGCCATTTGATTGAGGGTGGCAGACAGCTGAGAAATCCTTCCTGATGCCCAAGTTGTCACAAAATTCTCGCATTTCCTTGGAATCAAACTGCTTTCCATTATCAGAAATGAGCTTGTAGGGGATCCCAAACCTGCACACAATAGCCCTGTACACAAAATCCTTAAGCTTCTTGGCGGTGATAGTGGCTAGGGGCTCGGCCTCGGCCCACTTAGTGAAATAATCAACTGCCACCACAGCATACTTGACCCCTCCCTTAGCTTTCGGCAGCTCTCCTATCAAATCAATCCCCCACATGGCAAAGGGCCACGGGCTCATCAGAGAGGTGAGTGGAACAGCGGGGATGTTGCTGAAGTTAGCATATCTTTGACACTTGTCGCAAGACCTGGCGAATTCAATGGCGTCGTGCTTGAGAGTAGGCCAGTAGTAGCCTTGTCGGAGGATCTTGTGGGCTAGAGAACCACCCCCCGTGTGATTGCCACAAATACCTTCATGTACTTCTCGAAGTATATAATTGCATTCGGCCCCATCAACACACCTGAGAAGTGGGATATTGAAGCCCCTTCGGTAAAGGACCTCATCATAAATAACATACCGTGCGGCCTTGTACTTGATTCTTCTAGCTTCATTATTATTTTCAGGTAATGAACCCATTTTGATATACTCCCATATTGGAGTCATCCAAGTTGGGGCCGGATTTTCAATCTCAATTTCCATTAGCTCAAGTGATGAAGTTTTCTTCTCATTCAGTTCCTCAGGGACACTGGGCCTCCTCTGGATTTCAAGGGGAATGACCCCCAACAGAGTGGCCTCGCGCTGAGAGCCGAGTTTGGCCAGTGCGTCTGCATGGGCATTTTGACCCCGTGGGAGTTGTTCGATTTTGACTTCTCTAAAGAGGTTGAGGAGCCGTCGGGAGCAATTAAGATATAGCTCCGTACGAGGACCCCTAGCTTGGAACCCCCCTTTTATTTGGTAGACGACCAGCATAGAGTCACTGAATATGTTAAGGTTTTCCGCCTTCATTTCTAAGGCTAGTTTGAGGCCAGATATGAGGGCCTCATATTCAGCATCATTGTTTGTGGCCTGAAAGGTGAAGTGGATAGCTGTATTGAGTTTGTGTCCCTCCGGAGTCACAAGCTCTATCCCTGCACCTGCTCCTTCATTATTCACTGCTCCATCTACATATAAGGTCCACCAAGGAGCGCTGTTTTCGTTGATTTCTTCTTGTGTGGTGCTCGAGACCCTAGTGGGGACTTGGGTGCTCTCGTCACTGTGAGATGGAAATTCCAGAATGAAGTCTGCGAGAGCCTGCCCCTTTATGGCACTGCGGGGCTTGTATGAAACATCGAATTGGCCTAGCTCAATCGCCCACTTCAATAGCCTGCCAGATGTTTCTGGTTTGTGCATTACTTGCCTTAGTGGATAGGCGGTTCTTACTTCAATTTTGTGAGCCTGAAAGTAAGGTCGGAGCTTCCTTGATGCCAGAATGAGAGCATAAACTAACTTTTCCATGTTAGTATATCGGGTCTCAGCATCAAGCATCCTCTTGCTCACGTAGTACACAGGAAACTGAGTGTCCGCTTCTTCTCTAACCAGAACAGCACTAACCGAGTAGTCTGAAACAGCAAGATAGAGAATTAAAGTTTCCCCTGCCAGAGGCTTGGATAGGAGAGGTGGGCTGCCTAGATGCTCTTTGATCTGTTGAAAGGCCTCTTCACATTCAAGGGTCCACTCGAACTTCTTCCCTATGCTCCTGATTGCTTTGAAGAACTCTTGGCATTTGTCAGATGATTTGGAGACAAAGCGATTTAAAGCTGCTATCCGCCCGATTAAGCTCTGCACCTCCTTGACATTCCTGGGTGACCTCATTTCTATTAGAGCTTTGATCTTGGCCGGGTTGGCTTCGATCCCTCGGTGATTAACAATGAAGCCTAGGAATTTCCCGGATTCTACTCCGAAGACACATTTCTGGGGGTTGAGCTTCATCCGGTATTTCCTCAAGATGTCGAACATCTCGGCTAAGTGGCCGACGTGATCCGCGGCCTCCTTAGACTTAACCAGCATATCATCTACATATACTTCCATGGTTTTACCAATTTGCTTCTCGAACATCATATTGACCAGCCTCTGGTAGGTGGATCCGGCATTGAGTAAGCCGAAAGGCATCCCAACATAACAATAGAGACCCCTATCTGTGATGAATGCTGTGTGTTCCTGATCGGGCTCATACATGGGAATTTGATTGTATCCCGAATAAGCATCCATGAAGCTGAGTAGTGCGTGACCAGCAGTTGCATCCACTAGTTGATCAATTCTTGGTAGAGGGAAGCTATCTTTGGGGCAATGTTTGTTTAGATCAGTGAAGTCTATGCAAGTCCTCCACTTCCCATTTGGCTTTTTTACGAGAACCGGATTGGCCAACCATGTGGGATAGAAAGCTTCCTTGATGAGCCCGACCTTGAGGAGCCGGTCCACTTCTTCCTTGAGGGCTTCGGCCCTCTCTCCACTGACAGGGCGCCTTTTCTGCCTCACCCCCTTTTTATTTGGATCAATGTTGAGGTGATGACACATAACTTTAGGGTCAATCCCTACCATATCAGCATGAGACCAGGCAAACACATCCAGGTTACTTTTGAGGAAGGAGACCAGAGAGTCTCTCATGTTTGGGTCGAGATTAGAGCCAATCTTCAGCCACTTAGAAGGATCATTTGCGTCCACCGGAATCGTGATAGTATCTTCGGCTGCCCCAGCTCTTTCTACATGAGCGGGCATACGTGGATCAATATCCATCTCGAAATCCTGAGTCATACCTGCTTCTCCCACTTCTTCAATAGAGAGCACTTCCTTGTTTTGATCCTCCAATGTGTACCCCCCGGGTCCGCTCGGATTGACTAATCCTTCGGTGATGCCTGTGATTTCACGAGAGAATCCGTTGGGGAGATCTATCACTGCTGAGGTCTCCTCTGGAACCCATTTTCCTTTACTGAGTCTTTTTGCTAACTGCTCTGGGGTCTCCTCATCATCACTGGCCTCTTCCACAATTCCTTCTACCAAATTTTGAACTGGCTGGGAGGGCTCCATCATGAGTGCCCCCGGTACCGGCTCTACTTGAATTCCCATGCTTTCAAAATAATCTTGCGGGAGCTCTTCGACGGTGATGGTGTTGCACATAGCGTCCTCTATTTTTGGTGGGATCATGGTATCACATGAACTTGGCTTGTAATCGTCTACATTGATGGCTTTTACCTCTCTACTCGTCTTCTCGGCTGACTTGAGGGCCTTGTTATAACATTCTCGAGAATCATACTGGCAGCCCTTGACACATCCTACCCCCTTTGGAGTGGGAAACTTCATTGAAAGGTGGTAAATAGAGGTCACCACCCTCATTTCCTTCAGTATGGGCCTGCCAATTATGGCATTGTAGGCAGAGTGCTGGTCTACCACCATGAAATCAGCAACCTGGGTGGTCATGCAGGGCTCCTCCCCTAGAGTGATGGGGAGTTTAATGAGGCCCTTGACGCTAACCGAGGCCCCGGTGAATCCGTAGAGCTAGCCGATAGTAGGCGTGAGATCCTTATCAAGGAGACCCATCTTCTGGTAGACGTCATAAGTGAGAACATTAACAGCGCTTCCATTATCGACAAGTACTCTGTGCACATTCGAGGATCCGATCTTTATTTTAACTACTAGGGCATCATTATGGGGGTGATGGACCCATTTGGCATCCTCTTCGGTAAACATAATATCAGTTTCCTCTCCCTTAAACATCTTGGGAGGTCTCTGCGAGAGGTGGTGGATATTAGTGAGGGGACGCTCCTTGGCCTCTCTGGCATACCTTTCCATGGCTCGTTTGCTATCTCCACCAATATGAGGACCCCCGATGATAATATGGATACTGCCCTCTCTAGTATTGCCGAGCCCAGGTCTCTCTTTATCCTGCAGAGCCTTATCTTTCGAAGGAGGAGGCGGGACGCTATGATAATCACTCCTTTGATGTCTCTTCACTTCTCTTACCACCCATTCAGTGAGGTGACCACTTCTAATGAGGTCCTCAATCTGGTCTTTCAAATGTCTGCAATCGGCGGTGTCATGGCCCGACTGCTCATGATAGGCGCAGAACTTCCGAGAGTCCTTTCTACCATAATTCGTCATTGGTGGAGGCTTCTTGAAGATTCCTTTAGAGGCATTAATTGCGTAGATGTGCTCGATTGGGGCCACTAGTGGGGTGTGGCGATTGTATTTCGGATAGGGCCTCCTGTCCTCTGACTTATTGCTCTCAAGGGACCTCTCTCTTTCCCTTTTGTCATACCTCTTCGGGCTGGGGCTTCTTTCTCTACGGCCCTTGTATCTATTATCCGGACTCCGGGATCCCTTGCGTTTGTTATTCTTTCCCCGGCCTCCATTGTTGTTACTCTTCTTTAAGTCAAGCATAGATTTCTCTACCCATTTAAAGGGCTCAGCCTGCCGATAAAATTCAGACAACGTTTCAGGTGTCTTAGCTTGTAGGCTTTTCCAGAAGTCAGTTCCCTCCTTAAGACCTGCTATCAGGAAGTTCTTTACAGCCTCTTCAGTTGCTCCTCTAACTCGGGGTACTTCGGCATTAAACCTCTTGAAGTAATCTTGCAGAGTTTCTCTTTCCCTTTGCTTAATATTAGCAAGGGTCGCCACAGGTGGGGCATAGAGCATGGAAGACTGAAATTGTTTGATGAATATATCTGCCAGTAGTTCCCATGAGTCGATCATAATGGGCCCGAGTTTGGAGAACCACTGTTGGGCACTACCCCTGAGAGAGGCGGCGAATAGCCGACACCGGGCTAGAGTGGAAACCTGGTAAACTTCCATCTCAATATTGAAGCGGATTAGGTATTCGGCTGGGTCAGTATCACCATTAAAAGTGAGATTCGGGTTGTTTCTGAAGATGGCGGGCAGAGGTGCGACTCGGATCTCATTGGTGAAAGGTGACTGGGTGGAGATAGGATTTGGAGCAGTTTTCTCCTTCTCCATGCGCTCTAGGAGCTGCCTAAGATCGTTCATGCGGAGGTTTCCCAGCCTCTCCTCATTATTATTTTCATTACTGGCCCTATGCGATGGGGGCGGTGCCTGTTCACGCCTTCGGCCTCCACATTCTCCACTTATCACGGACTGAGCTTCCTGATTTCTTCCCCTGGGAGGGGGCCTCTCCGGTACATGAGCACGATATGGGGACCTGGCGCGCTCGCGATGGCGAGGGGGTCCCTCTGCTTCACGTGCTAGACTCGGGGGCCTTACCTCAGTGTTTTTAGTTCGGGCTCTCTCCAGCTTTATCCTTAGATCATGCTCTGTTAGTCTTCTCCCGACCCTGTCAAAAACACTAGTTGCCTTCGCCTCAGAGGGGGCTGGGCCATGAAACGACCTGTGAGGGGTCTCATGGGCCTGCCGCGCCTGACTGGGGGGCACTTCATCCCACTCTAATGATTCATCCTTCCCTACATCTCCGGCTTCATCATTAAAATCATTCATGAGGTCACGAGGTTTCACGGTCGACCAGGGCCGCTTAGATTTATTGGCCCTCCTCATTCGTCGCCGGGCGCTCGCGCTAGCCTTCTTAGAGGCGCCTCTCCTCTCCATCCGCCTCATTCTCTTGTTGAACTCGAGCATCTGCTGGCCCATTTCATCGAGGAATTCTAAGAGTTTGGGGTCGGTCTGAGGCGGGTTCTCGTTAGCATGTCTCGGGGTCTCGTCACCCTCAGCTCTATCACTTTCTGATGAGTTTCCGGTTCTCCTAGAGTTAGACATCCTTCTCCCTCAGATGTCAAGTGCCCTCCTTCTAGCGCCAATTGTTATAGGGAGAAACTGGTATAACAGTAATTTGGAGGTTTGCTGGAATCACGGAGCAAAATATGATGATTTTGCTATGAACTTGATGAAGAACGCGAAGAACACGGGAGGAAAGTGATGGATTTTGGTAGCTGATCTTGTTGTTGATTCGTTAGAAGGCCAGAGAAAATATATGTTCTCTTGCTGCCAACTGTTGTCTCAACTGAAACAAGAGGCCTACGTACCCTTTATATAGGGGTTCAAGCCACACGTAGTTTTTGGAGGACAAGTTACCTATATGGGCTAGGTATTGGTCCGGTCCATCAGGCCCAAATCCTTAGACGTGCTGGGCTTTGGCCCAAGTCTGTGTGGATGTGGAGGGCAAACTTCCCAGATGTCTGTAACTGCCATGGCCCAAGCCCTGTCAGGCTCCGGGGGCTGTCATGGAGTTGTAGAGCAAGGGGTTCCCGTAGGGAGTTATGCGCGATATGGCCTCGCGGGAGCGGTTGTGCGTGATGTGGCCTCACGGGAGCAGTATGTAGAGGTGATCATGTGCGGATCCCTTGATGAGATGAGAGCCCGTGGGGCTAGCTGTCTTCAAATCAATAAGTATGTTGAGATATTACCCCGGGGGGCCTTCTGTAGTCTTCAGATTAGCAAATAATACCAAGTGAGGTGAGCCCATGAGGCTAGGAGCCTTTCAGCCAGTTATGAGAAATCCGTGCTAAGTACTCCGGGCTAGCGAAGCGAGCTGGAGGCAGTGAGCCGGGCCAAGCGAGCCGGGCTGAAGGCCTCTCTGGCAAATCCACGCGACCTGGGAGGTGATGAGAAGCGAACCGGACTGAGGGCCGGTTCTCCTCTCTCTTCCTTCTTGATGCTGAATGAGTCTAAGGCTGGTGAGCTAGCGATGCGACCCAACGCTAGGCCAAGGGCCTTAGAATATCTTATCATCATTAGCACGATGCGAGCTGGATGTGGGCTTTGAAGCCAAGTGAGCCCAGATGCGAGGTGGGCCGGCCACCTTATGCCATTGGGCCTGCCTAGGACCCATGTCCAGATATTGGGCATAACAGTATCAATTGTCTCTGATTAATAGTTTTATTTGTTTTATTTTAAAGATTGTAATTCTATAATGAATAAAAAGGAAGGAATTTCATATTGTCTAAAGGAAGGATCTCTTCTCTCCTGATCAATTGTCTTTGTTTTATATTATGAATAACTCGTACCTTTCATATGCCTTGAACCAAAGCCCAATGTTGGAGATTCTCAGGCTGTCACAGTTGTGGACCTCTGCAACTTGTGAGGAGGAGTATGATTCAAGCTCTATCAAGTTTCAAATCAATGGCACATATTACACCATTAACTCTTCACACATCAACACTGCTCTCCAAATAGAAGCTGAGTAGGATGTCCATTTTCAAGAGACTGCAAGTGAAGAACAACTTGTTAAGTTCTTCAAGATGGTTGGGTATGTAAGACCCAAAACAAGCCCAGATGGTGATGACTGGTACCCAAAAGGTGGAATGGATAGAAAGTACCTGAACAAGGAGTGAAGCATGATAATGGATGCTATCACTTGTGCAATGTCAAGCAAAACTAGCAGCTGGAATGAGGTCTCAGCCTACATAAGAAAGATTATGCACTCCACGGTGCACAACTACAGGATTGACATGGGAAAAATCATGATGTCATTGTTTAAATTGGTGCTTGGCAAGAAGGATAGCAGGAAGTCGGTAATCTACTATCCTAGATTCTTTATACTTATTATTAACTCTGTAATAGGCATAACTAATCTTGATGATGTACAATGCATGGAGTCCCCCACATTAAAAAAAAACATCCATTCTATTTTAACTAGCAAACCTCTAAATTCTGAGTTGGGATTGTTTATCCGAGATTATATGCACTCCATAATAAAATTACTTAACTTGAATATTATTGGTAATTTCAATGTGTTTTCTTTGAGTGATGAGAATGGAGTTGACCTCTCTATTCCTAACCCTCACTCACAACCTTTTAAGTCTGTTAGAGCCTCTAGACTGTCTAAGGTTACTAGCCAAGAGCATGGTTCCTCACAAAAGGATCAGGTTTATACAAAGAAGAGATCCTCAACCTCTAGGCTAGAAACAGTTATTGATGTTGATGAGGGAGAAACTGCACTAGATGCAGCAAATAATGTTGGATCTGTCAATGAACCCACAGAGGGTCCTGTTGAGCCTAAGAAGAAGAAGGTAAGGACATCAACCTCTGTCTCCAAGTCTGTGTCCTCTCAAAAGGGCACAGAACCTTAAAGGGAAAATAACACATTTCTAGGTGTCTCCTCTCAACATGGATCATCTATTGAACTTGTTCAGTCACTCATGACACCTTGTAAAGAGTCAACACCACATGTTGAATTCATTCAACATGAACCCACACATGAAGCATTTTGATTTGGGGGAGCAGCCTACCATGGAGTCACTCTTTGGCAGTACATAAGAACCTTCTACTCAAAGGGTGGAAGAAATTATCCCTCTAATGGTCAAGGATGCTGTCACAGTCTCAGTTGCTGTCAACGACACAAGAAATGTTGTTGTCACCTCTGACAATAATATTCCTTTCAAAGAATCTGTCACAGCCTCTATTGCTGTTAATGACAAAGTTTTTGTCACCTCTCATGACAGTGACTTCCAAGCTCAGGATACTGTCAACACTACCAATCTGGACAGTACTTCTCACATACCTGCAACTCAACATTTGGAAGAGACACAAGGAAGTGATTCTATTCATCTATCCACAATTGAAAGTCATATGACTAGTCATATTTGTAATAAGTAGATGACAACTCAACTCAGATTTTGATAAGAAAGTGAAGTAAATAATAAATATTGAATATAGAGGAAGAATAAAAGAAGCCATGACAGGACAAGAGAAGACACAAAGACCACTACAGCAGAAATGAGAATCAACATTGCAGTTAGTCATCCGTGAACCAGACCAGTGCACAGGGTGTCAACAATGTCAGTGACGATTCGTCATCAAAAAGTTCAAGTGGTTAAAAAGAATGACAGAAGACAGAAGCTGGAAGCTCAAAGGGATACAGGTTTGTTTGTATTGCAGTGTACAAGAGTCAGAATACAAGGTTGAATATTTGACTGGGTACATGCAGTGGTGAAAAGAAGTATAGAGGAGTTCTTAGTTTGAGAAAAACTATACATATAATTTTCTTCACATTTCTCTATAACTTCAGTTATGTTAGTTGAGTTAGCATCTATAATTTACTTTGTATTTGTCTTTATTTTATATAAAAACAAATTAGGGGAGATTGTTAGGAATTGTGGTGTTAACAGTGTAATCAACTAAAAGTTACTTGGTTTTAATTTATAATAAGCTAAGTAAAATGTATTGTCATATGTATATTGACAGTATGTTTAGATAGTCACTTGAAATAATATGTTTAATAAATCCAAATATGTGATAGTAAGTTTAACAATTATTGTCTTATACAAATGTAATATCTTGATCCATGGAGTAAAAGTTCACAAAATGTTCATGCACAACATGGTTCAAATCCACGACAATAACATTCAACACTCAAGCCTATGATAGCATATTCAAGTGACAGCACAATGGAACAGGCGGCAACAACTATTCTCTCGACAGTAAACTTGGTGGAGAATGAAGAAGTGAAGACTGTAAGTTTTACTGACAACAACATTGGCGGAGATAGTTGACAGCAACTTTGGAGACAGTATGTTTTAGTAGACCATCAAAACTTGACATCAAAGTATGCAGAGCCGAAAATATTGTCACCATAGAGGAGCTAAAAGTTGACAGTAAACTTCTAGTGAAGCTGGCAGTCTGTTCCAGCAGGCTAAGATAGTGAAAATACAAGGAATGATTTGAACATGTCTATCTAGTCTGTCAAGTCTACTACTATAACTTGGGAGAAGACAAACAAAAGATAAAGTGTGCTCAAGGAATCAAAGATTTCTGCATATCTCAGAGCTTCTTTATCTACAAATGGAATGAAGACAAGGTTGAACGAGAAAAACACATTTTCTATTTCAAATTTTGTTCCAAGACCAAGAAAAAGTACACATGTAAATGAGATATGTGTTTCAGTATAAATACACATATCTCACAAGTACTTTTTTATGCAACTGAGCTAGATTTCCTCTCAAGTATAGAAACACTAGCAAATTCATTGTTATTGTTTTTATTGAAGTTGGAATCCATTTCTAGTCAGTTGTAGCAAACCAAAAATAATAAAATTATTTTTGAAAGTTTAAAAACACTTTCTTCTTTATCTACTTTGATTGTTTGCATATTAAATTTGTTAATTATTAATCTTGTTTGTTGTTAGCAAGAAACTGTTATAATTAATCAAGTTACATTTAACCCCACATCTGCAACACTTATCTTACTTAATAAAAAACTTTGAAGTATAATTTCAAATTTTAAAAGGTTTAAAATTTAACAACAATAAACATAAGAGAAAACTTTAAAATAATTTAAATACATATTATAGATCTAAATAATATTCAATAATAAAATATAAATTAATTTTTTTTATAAAATACATACACCTCTGTATAAATAATGACTGAATGACATGTTTTTTATTTTTGAAATGGAAGAGAAAAATTACCGGAAGTCCTCTGAATAATATAAAAAGCATGAATCATAAATTATATTTATGTCATAAATTCGCTTTTATAAAAATTAAAATAAGATATAAGAAATATAAAACAAATCGGATTAAATATCAAGTAAATGACTGATTGCGTTCAAATGTATCAAGTAGGTGATTTATTGTAAATTTGACTCATTTAATTCACTGACTTCGAAATTTTTATCAAATTCTTTTTCTGGTCATCTCAAACATTTTCCTGTGAAACAAAATATGTTCAGAAAAATCCTAAAATAAATATATGCAGTAAAACACCCCGAATTTGAACCTCATAAACTTAGAATTATCGAAATCAAACTCAAAACTCAAAATCGAAATTAAATAAAATCTCACCCAAAAATGAAAGTTTTCGAAACTGATTGATACGGGTGTATTTAAAATGATCTCGTCGAGCAGATGAATTTAAGTATATGGTTGATGGGGTTTGAGAATCAAAATCACAAGAAAAATCGGTTTGATTTATATATATATATATATATATATATATATATATATATATATATATATATATATATATATATATATATATATATATATATATATATATATATATATGAATATTTGCCCTCAAAATCTTTGAATGAAGTGGACGGAAAAGAAGTTTGATAAAAAATTTGAAATCAGTAAATTAAATGAGTCAAATTTACAATCAATCACCTACTTGATATATTTAGATGCAATCAGTCACATACTTGATATTTAACCCAAAACAAATCTATTAATATATTTTAAGTGTTGATTGTATTTTTTTATTAATGTTTTGCTTCATGATTGATTTAAAAGTTATAGGAAAATGGCACCTACCTACTGTATTGTTTGTGTATGACTCTAAATATAATAAAAATAAGGTATAATTACAACAAAAAAATGCTATTTTTATAGCATAATAATATTAAATAAATTTTCTCATCTTCTTCTTTTATAAAACAATTAATTTATATTTTATTATTTAATACTATTTATATCTATAATATGTATTTAAATTATTTTAAAGTTTTAGTTATGTATATATTATTATTGTTAATTTTTAAATTGTTTAAAATTTAAAATTTAATTCAAGTTTTTTACATTAACAGTAAACTTGGCTTAGTTAAAAGAAAAAGATAAACTTTTGTTCTGATTTAAGAAAAGTAGGTTGAAAATAATACAAATATGAGATAACTATTTTCCTAATATATCGGTAGTGACTTGGTATTGCATAAATATGTATGCCAAAGATTTATTGTTCTTACATGCACTTTAAAAAATTTAATGTATATTTATATCATTATTTTTAAAATTAATTTTTAATTTATAAAAAAAATATATAAATAATTTTTTTTTAAATACGTGTATAGGAATTAAAACATTATTTTTTTCTTAAACACTTAATTAGTAAGCAATGCTAAATCTCATTACTAATCATATTTCATCATTACAAATCATATGTCATCATTACAAATCATATGTCATTATTGAAATGGAAAAATATGGTAGCAAACATCTTCGACTACAATAATCATTTAATATATGTATAGAGTGATTATATTAAGGTTTAACAATTGAAATCTCCGGTTTAATAAGCAACGAATGAGGACGCCTAAAAGAATGAGGGTTGGACCGGTTGGTTAATACTTTGGAAAGCTCTTTCTTAATCGTTGTAGCAAAGAGGAACTAAGGTGAAACTTGCTGAAGATGAGTCAAGCTTCCTATTTGTGGCTAGAATCATATAATAGGCTTCTATAAATATTTGTATCGAATATTTAAGTTAAGCATTCTTCAAATTTAAGTAAATATTACCAACTTTCGAATATCTAACTCTTGTTTTTTCAAATTATGCACAATAAGTATGCCAACATTTGCTTATAAATTATTTGCTCAAATTTTCTATATACAATTATTTTTCTTGATAAAATTGTGAGGTGACCAAATTCCGAATAAGAAGAAAGAACAGCCGGTAAATATTTAATCTTTTAGTAATCCTAGGTTGAATAAAATTTTAAGTACAAACAAAATAATAACTTGCAAATGTTAGAAAAAAAATCTGATAGTCACTTACAAATTTTTAAAGAAAATAAACAGTTAGCCTACCGTGAGTACAGTTAATTTTCTTAACTAATATATACATATAACTATTTCGTGAGCAATTAAACAAAGTTGATATACAAAATATAATAATTATTTGTGTATAATCAATTCATTTTTTATAATAGAGTTAAATCAAACAACATTCAAGTTTTATAATGAGTCAAATTTAGGAAGACAATCCTGTCAACAAAAAAAAATTAGGAAGACAATTTAATTACATTTTTTTATCCGATTAAATCTTTTAATATGATTTGTGTTACTATTATAAGATCCATACCTCAATCAGGTAATTACCTGATTGGCCCAAAAATAATAGATAAATAAGATTCAATTGTGGAATAAATCCGTACAGTATTTTTGAAGTAAAATACAATCATACTGTAATATATTAAAAGGGATCCAACACCACCTGCAATATTTTTTGGTCACAACTACGAACACCAGAATTAATATTCTATATGGCACAATTTTATATTTATATATCAACTAATATTCGAGTATATAAAGATTTAAAATGTTTAAAGTGCTGCCATGGGCATCTTTCTAGTGGCGCATAGCAATTAGCAAGTCAAGATGATGATTACTGCATCGACTCATCGCATGCATATTCGAACGTGATATCTACCAAATTTAATAACAAACAATCAAAATATCTGAAAGTACCAAGCCAATTCAACATCTCTACGCATGAACTAACTCTCTTAACACCTCATTTACAAAATATCCTCTATTTAACCTACTTTTCATGTTGCCAGTACTTTTTCGTTATTCGACTTTGATAAAATAGATAAAATATATGTGTATATATCATCGTCACAAAAGGGTTTTATTTCTTTATCCTAAAACATGGTTGATGGTTATAGTTCCGTGTAATTTTTATGTTGATTTTTTATACAAATTTAATAAATATATAATTAAATTAAATCTTTTTCATAACACTTTAAATACGTTCAATTACAAATATTATAATTACAATAACAATAATGATATTTGAAATTATCGCTACCATTTTGTCTATTTTACAGAAAATCATATTTAAATAAATGTTTCTTGCTTTTTGTCATTTGTTTTCTTTTTAAAAAAAGTATTCTATAATTTTCTTGATTTTTCAATGTTTGTGTAGTATATTAAGGCCCAATTTGTTATCCTATAAGTAATTTATAAGTTTAAATATATATATATATTTCAACTTATAAATAACTTATAAAAAACCTCAAACGGAATCTAAAATAAATACTAAGACTTTATTTATAAATAAGAAGCGAATTATATATTTTATTTAAAGTATTTTTAGACGAAAAACGGCCGATGATTTTGAAATCATTAATTTGGTGGCAAGGAACGTATAAACATGTGTTTGATTGCCATTCAAAACTCGTTTATCATCCGAATCATCTTCTTCGTTCAAGCTGGGCGTCGGAGTTTCCAGTTGAATAAAAAAAGAGATGTTGAAAGTAGAAAAAAAACTTTGTTTAGAGTTAATTTATTGCATAAAAGGATAGAAAATATAAGATATGTTGAAAAAAAATCAAAAAAAGAATGTGTGAGAAGTTCTTTTCAAATCATCCTTTTTGAAAAAAAACTTAAAAATTCCTTTTTCTAAATTCACTTATCTCATAATAAAAAATCGGTAGCATCACTTGGGTCGGAATCGATTAATTTTTCATAAAAAATATTATTATATATTTAATAAGGATTTAATGATACTAAAGTCATGGTTAGGTAATTATCTAAAATTAAGACATGTTACAATATAATGTTAAGACCATTTTTATAAATATAAGAGAGTGAATTTTATTATTACAAAATGATATTCAACTTTTATATTTAAAATACTTGTATTTTTAGATAATTTATCTAAAGTTGTTTTTGAGAACATTTTTCTCGTTAAATAAATAAGTAAATATACATATATATATATATATATATATATCATTATTCTAAAGAGAACACTCTTATATATAGTACCAGATAATACTTTGGTTCTATTAGTTCGGTGATTTTTAAAAAAACTAATCAATTTGTAATATGTGAATATATATGTGTCTAATTTATTTTTAATTTGTAATAAATGTAAATACATATATACATGTAAATATATTTTAATAATTGAATTTCATTAGGACTTTTTCAAGCTTTTATCGGGTTTTATTCGAACCAGACCGAATTCAGGTTTTTTGTCAAATTGGACTGGACCCACACTTTCTGTCGGGCCAGGCCTGACCGGGTTTCACTTAAAAATATAGGGCCCATTTAAGGCCTTAAACCCAATCCGAATCGGGCTAAGTTTCGGGCCAGACTTTTTCAGATTTTTTTGAATAAGTCCGGGCGAGATTTTCGGACTCAAGCATTTTGTGCATCTATGACTTAACCAAATGCTTCGACGCATGCTTATACGGTAAAATACATCTTATCTTTTGTTAATACTACCAAACCGTTACGCAATTTTTTAATTTTTTAATATATTTTAATATTTAGAGTATAATTTAGTAATACTTGGTATATATTTATTTCTATAGTTTTAATGATTTTTTATATAGTAATAATGACTATGGAAATGGATAGATATCAACCGTAAATATATATCTAAATTAGTAATAATATATGATGATAAAATATATATATTTTTTGACAGAGATGATAAAATATATTTATTCATGCTATCTCCCGACTCCCAGCAGTCGCTGGGTGATGTAAAAATAGGGCTGCAAATGAACAGAGCTGTTCGTGAACAAAACTCGAGTTCGGCTCGTTTAAGTGAGCTCGACTCTGTTCGTTTATTAAAAGAACCTGATCTTGAACATAAAAATCCGCTCGGTTAGTAAACGAACCCGAGCCGAGCTTTATGCATGTTCGGCTCGAGCTCGGCTCGTTTAGCTCGGGATCGGCTCGAGCTCGTCTAGCTCGGCTCGGCTCGGATAAAATTTATATATATTATAAATAAAAAAATATTATGAATAATTTAAATATTTATATCATATTTAATATATTAATGTTTATATGAAATTATTCATATTATATATATATTGTTAAAAAAAGAATAAATGTATACTATACATATGGTTTTTGTTTGTTTTACAGATGCTAAGAATCAGATTCAGGCATTTGCTTCTCAATTCCCAAACCATTGCATCTCGATTCTCATCCTCATTACAGTCTGCATTCACTGTCGTCTAAGTAACACTGGAAGTTGTATTTGTGTAAATTGTGAATCTGTGATGTACTGATGTATCTTAATTCTTGAACATTTTATTTTTAAAATCTCTAAATATAATAATTAACACAAATTCAAATTTTATATTATATTTTTATTATGATATGTATAAATATATACACACACGCATATATTATAATGTATTTACATTTGATTATTTGAATCATATTTAATATATTAATTTTTATGTGACTATATATATATATAACATACATAATTTTATAATCTTTTAATTTTCTTTAATTGATTACAATCTCATTTTAGAAAATGAATATCAATTTTATTTAATTTGTCAAAATTAAAAAATTGATTAAACCATGCCATTTTTCTCACAAGTCACAACACAAATATGAAATTTGGAATTCAACATCAAGAATTAAAAAAAATAACTTATGACCTATTCAACTTCGATCATAGAGAAATTGACCATAATTAAATATGTTATATTTGTATTATTATACATTATATATATATATATATATATATTAATAAATATAATACATTAAATTTGGAAATATCATTAAATTAAATATATCTTGACATCTGTACGGTTGGATCGTCGAGAAATATTTTTAAAAAAATGGAAAGAACAATTCGTGACAAAATACTAATTACGAATTCTAGTCAATATAGTAGTGATATACTAAGATCTCCAACCAAATTAATTTTTTATTTTTTTAAAATTTGGAAATATCATTATATTAGATATATCTTGACATTCGTATGGTTGGATTGTCGAGAAATATTTTAAAAGAATAGAAACAACAATTCGTGGCAATGCACTAGTTACGAGTATTAGTCAATATAGTAGTGATATACTAAGATCTCCAACCAAATTAATTTTTTATTTTTTTAAAATTTGGAAATATCATTATATTAGATATATCTTGACATCCGTACGGTTGGATTGTCGAGAAATATTTTAAAAGAATAGAAACAACAATTCGTGACAATGCACTAGTTACGAGTACTAGTCAATATAGTAGTGATATACTAAGATCTCCAACCAAATTAATTTTTTATTTTTTTAAAATTTGGGGATATCATTATATTATATATATCTTGACATTCATATGGTTGGATTGTCGAGAAATATTTTTAGAAAAATAGAAACAACAATTCGTGACAAAACACTAGTTACGAGTACTAGTCAAGTAGTCAATATAGTAATGATATACTAGAATCTTCAACCAAATTAATTTTTTATTTTTTTAAAATTTGGGAATATCATTATATTAAGTATATCTTGGCATCCGTACGGTTGGATCGTCGAGAAATATTTTTTAAAAAATAGAAACAACAATCCGTAAAAGTTATTTTTATTAATTGGACTTAATTGAGTAAAAAATATTTGTTTTGTTAGTGAACAACTCGATTCGGCTCGGACTCGGTTCGAATTCGACTCGACTCGAACCCGACTCGATTTGTTCGCGAAAAACTCGTGTTCGGCTCGTTTATTAGGAAACTCGGCTCGACTCGGTTCGTTTTAAAAAAAAGTCAAACTCGGCTTGGTTCGGTTCGTTTAAAAAAAAAGTCAAGCTCGGCTCGGCTCGGGCAAAACTCGGCTCGACTCTGTTCGTTTGCAGCCCTATGTAAAAACATACAAATTATGTAACAAGTATAATCTCTATACTACTAAGCAAAATGCAATACATAAAAAACAACAAGACTGTTTAATATTAAATATATGTTGGCGTTGTTTATCGCATACGTGCCTCCAAGTGGACTGTCATTCAAACGTATGTAACAAAAATTTGATCCGTTTTTCTGCGATATAAAAAAAAATATAGCGTAGTGAAAGACAAAGTAAATATATAATGATTGAAGTAAGCAGGCAAGGCAGGCAGAATGCTTATATATTAATCCTTGCAAGCTACGACCACCTTTATAAAGAAGCAAGCAGAAAGTAGTACGATACAATACAATACCAATAAAAAATTATTAAAAAAATAAAGGTGGTTCCCATTACTCCGGCGGGTATATTATTACTTGCAACACTACATACAACAAAAGCTACTCTCCCTAATATTCAAGACCCCAATACCTTACATTCTCTCTGCATATATACATGTATGTATAATGTATCTATCATGTGAAAATATATACTAGGAGCAGTGTATGAAGAAGAAAGGTGCAAAAACATATAAAGAGGAGAGGATAAAAAGTGATTATGCCCTCTTTTGTTTGATATTTGTCTGTGTCTTATATGAGACCCACCACCCCTGTCAAAGATCTAAAGAACCTAAAGGAGGAGTTAAAGTAGACAAGGTTTTCTTTTTATTAATTATAGCCAAACTAATTCTTTGCTGGCTCTTCATCTTGTTCATTTCAGACCCATCCCGAAGCTTCTCCATCCATAAGGTAAGTGTATCTGTATCAACTCATCTCTTTTGTTCTCTTTATTTGTTTCTCCTGGTGCAAGACTGCTAGTATAGGAATTCATTTTATTATATTGTGCATTTTCTGATATGATCAGATAGCTTAGGATCGTTATAATAATGTTGATTATAGCTATATTAAACGCAGCAGCACACCACCCTCGTGCTGTAGTGCATTTTAATTTATGTACAACTAAAATCAAACCAAACCAAACTTAACAAGTATATTTTGAAATCAAGATAGACAATAGACAATAATCAAGATAGTGCTCTTAAGTCATTAGTGCATGTAAACCCTTTGAATCAGTTTTTTTCTGAAAAAATTAAAGTTAAAGATTGTGTACATTAAAACTTTCTCCTTGTGTCATTTTATAATCTCTATGTGCATTAGTGTGTGTAGACCATATATGATATATAGATGGATATATGAAAAGTTAAGAAAGAGGTTTCATTCTATTCTTCTTTTTTACCTACAAGGCTATAATGATTTTGAAATGGCTCATCACCATCCACCCAAAAGAACGAACACATGAAAAAAGTAGCATGTGTGAATAAAACTAGCTAGAATGGAGCTTGTTATTTAGTCAGTTGGTGAGTGCTCTATTTAATTATTTTATTCATCCATCTAAGCTACCTGAGTCGTCAACTTTCGTCGAAGGGTAAAGCAAAGATGCCTTGAAAAACTGTTTATTGTATTATTTATACTACCACCCGATTCTTGATGGGACCAAGTACTAGCCAACAGTTACATATAACTATATACGTGGGGCGTGAAGGTGTCGAGTCAAGCCCAACTCTTGTGCTTAAAATTCATTAAACTCGAGTTTGAGTTTTAGCCGACTCAAATTTACTTGAAAAAATATCGTTCATAATATTATTTGTTAACAGCTTGAATATGTTTCATGAATTTATGCTAACAAATGATGTATGAACATTATTCACAATTACCGTTAACTCTTTCAACAATTACCTATGTTGCGAACATTAAAAAACATTAACGAGTTTGCTAATCGAATTTATTCACGAATCTTTGAGCCAGTTCACCAATTGTCAAATTAAACTCTTTTGTTTATAAAACATATTTTAAACTCATATTCAATTTTGACTTGTTTATAAACTAAATTCCAACCAAATATTTTTTAAAAAATAAATACCAAATCATTCACTAACATTTCAACTAATTCACGGCCTTTCGGTGAATTATAAATTAGAGCTTTAGGGTGTTTTTCCAGGGTGGTTTGAAGAATACTGCATTTGTATAAAATACCCTTTTCTTGCAGTTTAAGTATATTCCTAAATGTGGATATACTTTTCTTGTTTAGAGTCTCAACAGAATCATATATAATACTTTATGCTTTAGGTAATCAAATTTGTATAATTATTTCTCACTAAAAAAGATTTTTCAGTTTGTCTCTCAGCCAGTAAAATATGATTCTCTAGATTTCTCCTCAATGAAATAAAAAGATTTTTCTGTTTGTCTTTCGATCCGGTTGTTTTCTCTTGTGTTCAGGGACAAGTATTTTTGTAAGGCAGCCCCGAAGATACTTTAAACTAGTCTTTTTGTCTTAATTCATAACATATTGTTAATCATATCTTTAAATGTTTTGTTCTTTCGTTCTGTCACCCCATTAGACTCAGGAGTGTATGCTGAAGTCACCTCATCATGAACTATACCATTGGTTTTGCAAAATTCATTAAACGAGATACCCGTATACTCTCCACCTCTATCAGATCTCAAACGTTTAAGTACTTTGTCAGATTGTGTTTCGGCTTCAATTTTGAATATAATGAATTTTTCTAGTGCTTCATCTTTATGTTTAACTAAATAAACATAGTAATATCTACTACAATCGTCTATAAAGGTAATGAAATGTCTTTTATTATCCTTAATCACGATGTCACTAAATTCACATATGTCTGTGTGTACTGATTCTAATACATCTGAATCCCTAACAACATTATGAAAGGGTTTTTTAGTCACACATACTTGACATTTAGATTTATTTTCAATGGCTTACTTTGGAATCAACTCTAAATTTATCATATTCTTTAGAGCACCAAAATTTAAATGACCAAGACGAGAGTGCCACAAATCAGATGATTCAACACAATTAACAAAAGGAGAAACAGTTTTATTAATTAAACCACCATTCAAAGGTTCAACATTAATTAAAAATAAACCATCAGACATGTAACATTTGCCAAAGAAAATCTCAGTATTTGTAACAACTACTTTATTACATTTTAAAGAAAGTTCAAGTCCATCTTTAACTAAACAAGAACCACTTATTATATTTCTACGAATTTCGGGAACATGATGCACTCTAGTCAAGGATGGAATACACCCAGAAGTAAACTTCAAGTCCACGTTTCATATTCCATGCACTTGTGCGGTACTACCATTCCCCATCGTCACTTTCTTTCCATGATTTTTTTGATAAAATACAAACAGAGTTTTATCAGCACAAATGCGCACATTAGCTCCAATATCAATCAATCATCCATGAGACAGATAAGTGGATAGTAGTACTGGCTTATAGGTAACATACCCTTCATTGGTTTCAGAAGCACCAGTTTCACCAACAATCATGTTAGTCATAGGCCCAACAGTGGTTCCAAGTCCAAGCACGGTATTTGCTTGAGCTACCATCTCAGATTTCATTACTTTCTTATACAGTTTCGTAGCCTTGTTTTTGTCTCTGTTAGGTTTAGTGTTACCCTTCTTAGCGACGGACTTTCTTTTTTGTCTAGCCGTCACTATATTCACCTTCAAACTCCCACCTTCAGCAGGCATTACATGTCCCTGTTTGGACTTGCGTTGTTCCTGCACAAAAATGTCCAACATCATGTTTGTCTAAGTGATCTCTCCCTTTTGTTGGGTATAATTATATTATACAGCAACAAGATATATATAAACAATTAATAAGAACAGACAGATTAAACCAATAAACAAAACAAAGCACGAAGGTCGAAACAAGATATATATATATATATATATATATATATATAATCAGAGACTGTAAATAAACGAGAAAAAAAGTACTTAGTTATCACTGTCACTTTAACAAATAACTGAATGCAGAACACAGGTGAGTCGCCAAGCCCTTCGAGAAAACTTGATTATTCTTGAAAAGATTATTGCTCCACTTACGTTGTGATGGGTTGCAGCAATATCGTTTTTAGAATAAAACAACACAGATCAATCCTCTCACAGAAACGACAGCGACCAATACGTTCACTTGCCCGACAACCTATGCAATTTTTTTCCCTCTCCTGACAACTATACGATGTGGTGGGTTTTATTTGTTATTTATATTATTCTAATTAAATAATATTAATATTGCGAAATATATTCAGAATCTGATTATGAAAATAATCTTTACTCAATATATTTAATATTAATAATTAAATAATCAATATAAATGACATAAGCATTTCATTTACACTAGTAGTTGTAAATAACATTAATACAAGATGCTATATAGACTCATTATCTTTTTTTTACAATTTCAATGTGGGACAAACCTCACATAACCCATTTCAAACAAGTAATTTCAACTCAATATTTGTATGGATTCCACTAAAAAAATGTCTTAGATTCAAAAATCCAAACATGAAAATTTAAGTCCTTATAACAAGGAACAACATCCATTAATTAGTTTCCGGAAATTATATCAAAAACATATATAAAACATACCTTAAACTTTCCATTTTCTAACAAAATTTACTTGCACATCCTAACAGTATCAAAATGGTCCTTTATAATTTGTATAAATTCTTTTTATTATCGTATTATAATGTGCAGCATTTGTTTTATTATTGTAAGTTTTGTTTAAAATAGGTACGTTTTTTTAATCTTTTTCCTATTTTCTAGTTGTCCGGTTCACATGTAGTGATGTACATGTTCAATGGAAACTCGTGATCAGTAACGTTGACTCGCCTTAGATTTATATTTAGGCGATCTGTTCAACCCTGATCTCCCTGTAGATTTATCATTTTTTTTAGAGAAGTCGTTAGCTGACAATTAAGTGACTTAAATGGTAATTAATGTACCATATTGCCAATAGTAATGAGTTTAACAGTTGTACTACTATAATGGTGTATAATACAGTAATAATAACTGATTTACTTTTTTATAGCTGTTTTAATATCTTTTTTAAACTTCTGACAACAGTGGATCCAACCTTTGAAAACTTCTCCTTTGCTTTACATGTTTGAATTTGTAGTAGTACATTTCACACCAAATGTTTGATGAACTAGTTGCACAATACATGCATTCATATTTGACTAGAAGTTAGTAACATCTTATTTGTTTCAGCTAGATGAGAAGGAGCTAGTGGGATAAAAGATCTTTATTCCACTAGCTCTATGCAGCTTAACATTTGATGCTATATTGTCTACATTAAAGAAGAAGATTTTGATGGAAGGCGATACGGGTAGTGTAAATGACCGTTATGCTAAGCTCATAGGAGATTCTTGGTGGGCTCAATTTTGTCGTGGTTCCAACCCTTGGATGGCTAGATATGTCTATGGCTTGATGTTTCTTATTGTGAATTTACTTGCTTGGGGGATACGCGATTATGGCAGAGGTGCTTTGTCAGAAATGAAGAGTAAGAATACTGCATTCATGAATTTGGAGGGTTTATGCTTTTCTATTGGAGCCAAATTTATTAATTTGTTGAAAAATGTGTGATCATAGGATTAAAAGAATGTGAAGGTGGGGAAGATTGCTTAGGTGCTGAGGGAGTTCTAAGAGTGAGTTTGGGATGTTTTGTATCCTTGCCATTTATATTTTATTATTTTTCACTTTTCGGATCTTTGTATCATTTCTTATAATGTTTTTATGCTACTTTAATTTCATGAGTTTGATTAGAATACATTTCATATATCAGAAACATAGATAGGTTCTGAGTTTTCCATTCTAACATTCCCATTTTATGATTTACAATGAGTTTGGCCTTGACAGTTCGTTAGATTTTCTATTTCGTAATGTTTCTTTGTACTGCTGGTACCTCAAAGTTAAATGAACGTCGAGATTTATGGCATTCTGGGAGGTGGCCTGCTAAGTTTGTCTTAATTATTTCCTTGATAGTGCTTCCGTTCTTCGTTCCTTCAGCAGTTATTGAGATTTATGGTTAGTTTCGTTTCCTTCAAATTTTTAAAAGCTTAGGTAGCGAGTTCTTTTCATATACAAGTTCAACTGATAAATTAATTCTGACAGGGGATATTGCACATTTTGGCGCTGGGTAAGTACAAATTATCTTCTATTTCTGTTTTCAGAAGCTGAAAATTTGCCAAAACCTTGCATTTATGAATGATGGTTTGCATTGTTATGCAGGGTGTTTCTAATGATTCAGCTTGTTAGTATTATCAGCTTCATTACATGGCTAAATGATCGCGTTCAGTCAGACAAATTTACTGAGAGATGGTGAGTATCTTGCCGTAAAACTAATGTAATTAGGCCTTCTTCTCAAGCAGATATCTGAAAAAGATTTATGCATAATTCTACTCAGAAAAAAGTATAAGAGCTTATTCAGTTAACAGCTTTTGAAGTCTAAATGCACTTAGAGAATATAGATTCCTTTTCTCCTGCACACACATCAGTCCAAAGCAGCTAATTTGAATCAAATGCAGTACACTGAATAAAAGTGAAGCTACATTTAGACCCCAGGCATTGTATACCTTTTTAGCTCCAATGCAGTTAACTGAACAAGCCTTATATCTTGGAAAGGTGCTTCTGTGCCAATTAATATTTGTAATAAAACATGTGATGTAAGTACTAATTTAAGGAAAGCTTTGAATTGCAGCCACATTCATGTGATGTTGCTCGCAACTAGTGCATATGTTATATGCATATGTGGGATTATACTGATGTTCATTTGGTATGCTCCTCAACCATCTTGTCTCCTCAACATTTTCTTCATCACCTGGACCCTAGTACTCCTCCAACTCATGACTAGTGTATCTCTCCATCCCAAAGTAAGTTCTAACTCTCACAATTTGTTTTCCCCATTTGGACCAACTTGTCCCAAGTTTAGATCACTGTTTTCTAATTGCGTAAAACAGGTGAATGCTGGTTACTTGACTCCTGGACTTATGGGTCTTTATGTGGTGTTCCTTTGCTGGTCTGCAGTTAGAAGGCATGTAACACACTATAGCTGTTTTTTCTGTTCTTTCATTGTAATTTTCAAATCTTTATTTTGTATGCTCAACTTGTTTAACTTTTGGACATGATGCTCACTGTATAACGTATAACTATTCTGCTTTCAGTGAGCCACCAGAGGGGAGATGTATGAAGGATACAAATGCTGGACCTAAAGGAGATTGGCTATCTATAATTGTGAGTATAAATTTCTTTAAATTTTTACAAATTTTATGACCTTGCGCTTTTTGAAATATCGACATGTTGCAAAAAAAAAATGATATATTTCTTGTGTTTCCAGAGCTTTGTTATTGCAGTAATTGCAATGGTTATAGCAACATTTTCAACCGGGATTGATTCAAAGTGCTTTCAGGTAAGATCACTCAACCATTTACATTAATTAAAAGGCTTGCGACATAAATATTCGCAAATTCAAAACACACACGCAAAGATAGAGAAGTGACAGTTGAACACGGTGCAGTTCAAGAAGGATGAACCAGAGGAAGAAGATGAAGTTCCATATGGCTATGGATTCTTCCATTTTGTCTTTGCAACTGGAGCTATGTACTTTGCGATGCTATTGATTAGTTGGAATACTAAACATGTCAGCCAAAAGTAAGTTCCAAAATACACAAGATTCTTCAACAAAATTTTTGTTACTCTATATACACAAGCGAATGTCTCTTTAGGATTATGTAAATGAAAATATAAGAAGTCACATTAGCATTTGTCATCTGACAGATGGACAATTGATGTTGGGTGGACAAGCACTTGGGTTAGAATTGTAAACGAATGGCTGGCAGCCTGCATTTACAGTAAGAAAATCTATCCTTTCATGCATAGTTCAAATTAAGAAGGCCGGGAAAAATAAGTGTGAAAACAAATATCCGATTTCATAACATCTGAATCAAGATTCTTAGTACGAATGATACGACTAACTACAAGTGCTTTAATTTTGCAGTCTGGATGGTAGTAGCTCCAGTTATATTGAAGCACACACGAGCAGCTGAACCATCAGGCACGGTTTAAGACTTCTTAAAGACTTGGCAAGACCAAGAGATACTAACTAGCAACGACTAGCCTGATTCGTTCACCATTCTAAGTGAAAGGTATAGGCGTATAGTCATCCATGCACGCTTGGAAAGTTTAGAAGCATACCTCAGCTTTATATAATTTAGAAACGTAGCTACTGCTGCTATCATGCAATGTAAATACAGGAACAATTACATAAGTTCATTACACATGTTAAAACCATTCATTCAATACATCTGAGTAGGGAGATTAGGGGACGTCTATGTTTACATGCTTTGAAAATTAGTTAAGAAGCATAGTTAAATACTTTCAGAGGTGAATATTGGTCTAATGCTCGGACTCCATCATACTAAAAACGCTGCTACCTTCTACGTATATGTCCAACGTACAGCTGACATACGTGTCAGTTTCATTTTTTTCACTTTATATTCTCTCCAGCTCATTTTTTATTCACTTTTTTTATCAAATATTTTTTAATTTATTTTAAATTTTCATATTTAATATATATGTGTAGTGAAAAAGATTTAAAAATGTGTAATACTACTGTTCTTAAAATATATTATTTTAAACATCTTATTCTACCTATTATAGATTTATGCTATTTAAAAATCTTATTTTAAATTATGTATTACATTAATGAAAATTTTTAAAATTAAATGTTGAAACAGAATAAATCTATCTTGAACCACAAAAATTATCACTCCATCCAGTCAAAATTAATTATTTTATTTGACTTTCTTATGATCAAACTAACCAAATTTTAATTAAAAATTAAAAGTTATTTTTTATAAATTTTAAAAACTGAAATTCACGCCTTATACTTAAAGTACATTAGATATAATTTTTCATGATATAATATTTAAATATTTTATAATTATATAATGTATTTCGGCAAAATTGATTAGACCACAACCTGACGGGGAGTACTAAAAGCTTCCAAGCATATCCAGAGGGAGAACACGACTATTTAGAATTTTATTCAAACAAAGCATAAAATATAAACAGTAGTAATGGTACATGTATGCTTTACAACTCTGTCCAATAATATTACCAAAATGCAACCACAATAAAGGAAAGGAAAAGTGCAAACTCATACAACTGGAGTTAAAGTTATCAAAGGCTAAATATTATACAGCTTGGGGGCAGCAGCATCACCACAAATCACCGACCAGGATAATATGTACACAACCCCATGGCTGCAAGGTCCCTGTGGAGGCTCTATGCACCCTACCAATCCTAACTGTTGTTGCTTTACATTTTCATTAGTACCACACAAGTTTTACACAGTCGAAAGAGAAAACTGACACCAAACCGAAGACAAATGCAACAGAACTGCTACATTAATTACTTTGTAACAAGAAAACAGCCAAAAATTTCCATCCAGTTGTCCAAGTCAACAAGATGGTGCTTTGTCCTAAGATTGGGTGAGAAAATGCAGCCTTCTTTTTATTTATCCGAATGGGTTTCCTCCGGAGGACGAGAAAGTATTCTGGGAAACAGGGCTTGCATATAATCCACCAGGCTGCTGATTTGGAGCTAAAGAGCTAAAAGCAGCTGGCCCAAAGCCAAAACCTGCTGCTCCTTGGGGCCTGCAAAAGCCAACATCCGTCAAGATAAAAGTAGCAAGAACAAAAAGAAAAAATACACTTTATACTAAGGGTCCTGGTCCCTGACATGCGATTGATGCAACCATCACTCCGTGCTTTTTTTCCGCGGATAGGATTAACACTAGGTTTTTTGTGTGAATGCAGGGGACTACGTCACCTTATCCGCGCTTCTCCGGGGCTAGCTAGGTTATCTCCTATCCGCGGAAAAAAAGCACAGAGCAATGGTTGTGAGCAATCGCTTGTTGTGGACCAAAACCCTTATACTAAATGTAATAGATAGTTAGATACAATGTGTTTTTGCCCTGGATGAGCTGATAAATTACAAGTTCAGCAGCCAGATAATACAGTTCACAGGGATTAAACATAGTGAATAGGAAAAGTAATTTAACAAATTATGGTACTCCCACAACAGAATAAAACTATGTCCATACAAATAAAAAGTTTTACAAATAAAATAGTAAACAAACAAAAAAAAGTTTTTCAACAATTAGCAGGCTGGTGATGAAACAGAACAGAATCAAAAATCAGGAAGAAGAGTTACCTGGGTGGAAAGTTTGAGGTTACAGGTCGCCCCGTGTATGGACCTGTGATTATTTTTGAAAAATGCAATTAATGATTGTGCATAATAATACTAAACCGAAAATTTAAAATTGAATATTACTTGGAGCGACTGCAGATGCATAGGTTGGTGCATGGGAAGTCATCTCCATTTGATGAGAGAATTGGTCAGGCATCCATGCTGGTGAAGTAGTACCCAAGTTGGAAGTATGTGGTAAACCTGTCGGAGCTGCGACACTTGGTAGAGCCCCTTGCAATGGTAACATCGACGGGAACTACATAATATCAAACAGCAGTCTTTAGTCGTCTAACAAAAAATTCTAGTTCAGAAGCAGCTTTCCATTAAAGTTGGCTAATGAAACCACAAAATGATATGCAGTGGAGCTAAATAGATATTAATTAAGTGAGAGCCAAAATTAAATACGAAAAAATAATAATATAAAAAGAAAAAAGCTTAAAACAAAATGATCAGAAAAATTATCTAAAAAATAATTTAGAACAAAAAAACTAATATATAATACTATGAACAAAATAATAAAATAAATTAATAAAGCTTATAGGAGAATAAACGATATATACACAAAGTAAATTTAGAACAAAAAACTAATATATAATACTATGAACAAAATAATAAAATAAATTAATAAATCTTATAGGAGAATAAATGATATATACACAAAGTAAATTTAGAACAAGAAAACAAAATAAAAATGGCAATAAATATAACATATAGATAAATCTAATTAACAAAAATACATGATAAACACTTTAACCAATACAACATAATTAGAAGGAAAAAAATATTTATTCAAATTACAATTTGAAGAGAATATTAGAAGTTAGCTTATTAAATTAATTTTTCAAATTATATAATGTTAGATCTTAAATTACTCAACAAACAGTAATGTCACACATGTCTCAAAACAAAACTGTGATAATTTATTTCAGGCTGGACGGCTACAGAGGATGGGTACAACGTGGCTCCACCACTGATAATGGATACTTTTACTAAAATTAATGCTGTGCTACTGGTAAAATAGTGTTACCGGAGATGCCCGAACTGGGGTAGGTTCATTGTTGAAATCAAATGGATTTGAAGACATCGATGGCTGCATATATGTTGGAACAGGCTGCAAAATAAACCAAATGTCAATAAAGTATGCTCTAATTATATATACACACACATTCACGTGTCTCAAGGTATTAGATACAATAGTATTTTAAACAACCCACCGCTGGAGCGTTATACTGCATGTTTGAACCAAAATACTGCATATTGGAACCAAACCCTTGAGAGGGAACTGTATGCCATCCAGGCACGGGAGCCGGAAAGGTCGAATAGTTCGCAGTAAATAAATCCTGTAGACAATATTCAATACAACAAAGAAATTATATCGATAGATCCAAATTTTTACAATATTTAAAATAAAATTGCAGAAAAGAGCAACCACCTCAGGAAGTTCTTTTTTCCCAGTGCTTCTGGTTTCCACAATGGAGGGTTGTGTCAGATTAACAGAAACGGCCTCCACAGAAGGTCCTGAATCAGCTCGAGATACCTGTAAGTTGAAACATCATTTGTGCTTTCAGAGTGATAAATCCGTCTAACAATAATTCCCACAAAACAATGAACCAAGTTAATTATATGATTCATTTACTGCAAAGGTAGGAATTAAAATCTACAAAGCGCACCTGCATGGCTGATGGTCCACCTGCTAGAAATGGTTGAGCAGGAGGCTGACTACCAGCAGTAGGATGCGAAAACTGCTGGTGATTCCATTGGCCGCCAACAGCACCACCAAGAAAGGAATTAGCAGATTTTCCAGATGCGGCTGAAGGAATTCCGCCAGGAGGGAATGTCATCGAGTTACTTGCCGGTGCCGCAGGTCCAACACTACCAATATGAGTTGCTGACACATAGCCCACAGGTTGCATTAGTGTGTTACTCGGTGACAACAATGTCATGTTCCCTAATGTCGTGTTCGCCGATGCAGTAGCACTAGTATGTCCAGGATATGGTGCTGGGACCATCAAGTCTGACAGAACAGATTCCAGCACATTGGCATTTGATGGGGCTTGGGATACTTTTACCTCCGCAAAGGAATCAAAATTAGCCCAATTGTCATTGGATGTTACTGTTGGCGCTACACTATTCGCAGGGGGCTCAGGAACTGCATCAAAATCAATTAACGAACTTTCCACTCTAACTTCAGCTTGATTTCCATTAGACGATGCCAAGCTACTAGACGAAGCAGTCCTCTGTAAACAGAGTAAGATTAGGTGTAAATTTATGTAATAAACATTTCCACTCAAATTTGGCACCACCAGCGGTCTTTGATGATATTTCAATTTACTAGTACAAAACTACAAATTGTGTTGCCAAAAGGAAAACTCATACCTGTGTGTGCAAGGAAGCATCGGCTGACTTTCCACCATTAGCTTTTGGGGGAGGTTCAATCACCCTAAGAGGAGAGACATTTTCTCCCAAAATATCTCTAACAGGTCGGACCATAGGGGGACTAGAGATATCCAGATCCCTTTGGGAATCAGGTGATGTAACCTCAACCTTAAGACCTCCATTGCCTACTCTGCCATCCTCAGACTTCTTTCCATTTCCAAATCTATCATCTCGCCGCCAGTCATTGACTATCTCTGTATGGACAGGACTTCTCCCATAATCACCATCAGATCCTGGACTTCGTCTTTCATCGTAACTACTTCTGTAATTCCTATCATCACTACGTCTACCAGGACTTGGCCTGTCAGTGTAACGGCGTTCATATGTGTCATTATATGGCGGGCTTCTAGACCCACCTTGATATGAATCCATTTTCTTGATTTCACTGAAGTCATCTGCATCCCCCTGTAATATGTTCAAATTTAAGGAACTGATCAATATTAAAGTAGCAACTTCACTTGTCTGAACACAAATCGAAACAAAAAGAAATATCAACTTCACACCAGAAGAGTTTATGGATTTTGATTGATATATACATAGTACTTGCAATGTTAGTTAATGAAGTTAACCGCAAGACAGAAACTTTAAAAAAAATGAAGAAGAAACGAGATCGTCATACCGACTTGACTCTTGGAGGCTTGTCCGAACTTCTCTCACCAGTAAATCTTCTATCCACATAAACATGTTTGATAAATGTCCGGAGTCTCTCAACGTTACTAACAGCAAAACATGAAACGTGAATCACAATATTCAAAGAAAAAGTTGTGCAAGAAGGGGAAAAGGGAGGGGGGGGGGGACATATCATATATACATTATAGTAACCTGCTATCAGGCAGAGAATTACGCTCTGGGTCCCATTCCTTCAGATATATTTCCTTGGCACTCTGTAAAATATTAAACAGAGAATATCGATATTATAAACTGCTTATTATTAAATAATGAAAGATACATAATGCAAATCCTAACAAAATAATCCATAGATACCGCATTGCCGCCTCCTTGAAGGGCACTAACTTCCTGTGAAGTGAACTTGGCCATTGACACTGATTTCACTCGATGTGTAAACTCCCGACTGTTGCATTTTAGTACGAAAATTAATGTCCAAAAGATTAAATAGGATTCCACTAAACATTAGGAAAATTACAAAACTTTTTTTAAATTAATACATGTATATTCTGCTTAAGTTTTTGCAAACAAATTAACACTCACTGTATTCCGCTACAAGTTGTACAAATGAATGTCCAAAAATTTGTGCACACATACTGTGGTCCCTGCTTGGCAAAAAGAGAAATGTCCATCACAATTCATTTAACATATTACAAAGTCTGGTAGCATAGAAAGTTTGCAATAAAAATCAATATTTTAGCTATTGTCTACCAAAAGATAAGAATGTAATTGTTTCACTAAACCATTACTACTTTCCTTGAAATTAAACCTATAAGCAATATCCATCACTTTATCTATGCACTCGTCTAAATTGGGTTTCTGAATATGCTGATGTAATCCTCTGAGAATGGAGCGATTTCTTTGATTTTTTATGAGGGGGAGAAGTAATCGACCAGCACAGACAATGCCCTTAAGTGTATAGAAGGGACTTCAATTACTCTTAAACTTGATACACATTACTTTTATTAAAAAAGCAAGACATATGGTCTACTCCAAACAACTAAATCTAACTAATATTAGACCCACCATAAAAAGCACTATTGATCACAAAATTGCCTCACAAAAAGATTACAAAGAAAATGCCATTACACATATCTTTTTCCGCCCTAACAACCGATCAACTACATTGCCACCGCAAACTCACTTAATAGCATACAAAACCTTAATCACCATCCCATCACATTTCAACATGTTATTTCCACGAAACCATAACGTAAACATACACAACTAAAACAGATTTAAAACCACAAACAACATACAAATCAAAACAAAAACAAAAAAGCATACATACCAAACTCTTGCAGTTAATACATCTTCGATTATCGGGCAACTTGAGAAGACTGCGAATAATTCTCTCGTTTTTCTCATCCTCCTTTCGATTCGACATTTCAAACTCAAAACCCCCAATCAAAACCCTAACTTTCACTACAAAAACCAACAAAACACCTTCAATCAGATCAAATACAATAAATAAAATCAAAAACCTAACAATTAACCAATAAAAATCAAAACTTGAACACAAATCAATCAGATCTATAGCATAATTGAAGTAAAAAAAGTAACTAAAAAGACAATACACACAAAAATAAACATAAAAATCGATAAATATAAAATAAAAAGTAACCTGATGAATTTGTTTGTGAGGGGATCTTTTGTGGAAACGTCGGCTATGTACAGCTAGATTCAGAAAGGAAAGGCGTCTATATAGTAGAATGATATTTGTGTGTATAGGTGTAAGTATAGATTTTATATATAAGGCTGGTCCGCAGACACAGGGAAAGTAAATTACTGTCCGCTGTGAATGAACTGGATTTTCATACCTTTGTTTCTGTTTCTTTTGCCCACTGTCGTAAATTTTGATTTAAATACGAAATTATATTTGTAATGCAACTTAAAATACTTATAAAAGTTATACTGAACAATTAGTTTAAAATCGAAAAAATATCATTTTCTAGGATTTAAAATTTCTAAATAAAACGAATGTTAATCAAATGATAGGATTAAATTGCTTATCCTATTTATATGGAATCGAACATTAATATTCATTTTGTATTTATTGAGAACCAAACTTTTTTTTTTTGAAAGTGCTCTAACGACCACCTACCATATTACACCACATTAAGTTTATGCTAATTATATTTAAAATATAATATAATATTATGTGAATGATACTGTAAATTATAATCAGCAAAGTCAAGTATGAGAGATCGAGAGTGTTGTTTGAAAATAGAGAGGGAGACCGAGTTGATACTGGGCCAAGACGGGTGGGAAACGTAACACAAAGTAGCTATTGGGCATAGTGCTAACGGAGAAACAAAGGTCCAAAACATGCCCAAATCCTTAGCCCAATGTACTAGTTTACTCAGTAGCCTAGAAAAGGTGGTTGGCGGCTAGCTGATCGCTGAATGGACTCCAACAACTAAAAAGGGTGAGAGAAGTCAAGCACCTTAGAGCATCTCCAATGTTAAAGGACACCTCACTTATATGTGGGGTTACTTTTTTGCCACATAAGCACCAAATGTCCTTCTAAAAAAAAGTGACCACTACACTCCAATGCACAAGCCCATTTCCACTTACAAATGGGTCTCATTTAACTTTATTTTACTCTTTCTTTCACAATACTTCTTATAAATTATAATATATATTTATAAATAACGTTTAAAATTAGTTTAATTTAATTCTATTAAAATTATAATAATCAAACTAAAATGATTAATGTTTTTAAAAAAAAATCGGCAAAGTAGACGTAATAAAAATGCACCATACTATTAATAAAAGAAATTACATGAGAAAATATTACATTAAAAACATCACAAGTAACACAAGCCTCCAACGGCTATACTACAAATAATTGAAAACAAACACTAGCCACCAACGGCTATATTACAGACAAATGAAAACAAACACTAGCCTCCAACGGCTATATTACAGATAAATAAAAACACACACTAACTAGCCTCCAACGGTTAGTTTCTAGACATAATTTTCTCAAGTAATTTTGAATGAGTCATCCGCTGAGCATCATTCATTTTAGTAGTATCCGTCAAAATGACTTGTAAATCCAATTCTTGCTGCTTTGCCTCAAGCTCTCTTTGTCGAGTCTCAACTTCTTTTTGACGAGTTTCATTTAATGCTTCCATTAGGTTCAGTTTCCTGCAGGCACTAGCTTGTAATTGTTCAAACTCATCAATTGCATCTACCGTTCTTGCCTTCCCTTTAGCTGCTTTCGTACCTTTAGGACGAACTAGAGATTCAACATCATTCTCATTTGTTGGTGTGTCATTATTTCCCGAGGATGAGTAAACTCTAGAGTTGCTTAATTTAGTTCTTTTTGAATTTCCAGTACTTGAAGGAGTTCTCCACTTAGGCTGTTTACGAAGCTCAAACCAATGTTTGTCAAAGTTGGACTTCTTTTTGTATTTAGCAAAATGAAGTGAATGAGCCCTCTCATTTATGTTGTCCAAGTTTGAACCGCTCCCGACTACCTTTTGCGCCTCTTCATAACAGGCTCCAAATTTCTGAGCACCTTCGTTTATTCGTTGCCACCTTTTTCTTATAGCTGCAACTCCTCTTTTGATAACACCGGGATTATCTTCTTCACAATATTGTAGAATTCGATCCCAAAATGCATCAACTTTTTGATCAGTACCGATTAGTGGATCAATTGACACATTCAACCGTGCACTTATTAGAAGTTTATCTTCAACCCATTTCTACTGTCCAATAATTTCTCGTACATCTTCACTTTCTTGGAAATCATCATTTATATCAACAACATTTGTGCTATTAAAGGCAGGCACTTGTGAATGTGGAGAATTTTCCATACTAGTAGGTGATTGTTGGGTTTCAAAATGTGGATTTGAAAATGGAGGAAATGAAAACTAATATGGAGAATTTTGAGGATACGGAAATGGAAATTGAGAAGTCTGAGAATGTAAAAATGGGTATTGAGAATTTGGGGATTGAGAATTAAAATTAGAATTTTGTGGGTTTGGGAAATAGAAATTTGGATATGGATATGAAAATTGAGGGTTTGGATTTGTAGAATTTGGAGTTGGGGGATTATTTGGATTCATCTTTTGAGAGAGAAAATTAAAATTTTTAAGAGGTAATAATATGAATAATAAGATGTGAATATTATGTATATATAGGTGTAAAATAGTTACCGTTAATATTATTAATGTTAATAATATATACGTTAATGTTACCGTTTTAAAACACAGCATACAGTTTGGCAATTGAATGACATAAAGTTATAATAAAAAATTAAAAAGTAATCTATACCGCCAGAAATGGGCTTGGACAAGTTGGTGTCCTTGGCCACTTTTTCTACTAACTCTCCAATGCAAATATTCTCTCATTTACTTGGCCATTTCCTTTTCACGTGCCTCAATGCACAAAATGTCCACGCATTGTGGATGGTCTTACATGTTGTCATCTTACATTGTTAAAAAGACAAGTCAAGCACCTTTTGTCGGCCATTGTAAATCGACGTTCATATGTTCTTATGTGGTGTACATGAGGAACTCCACTTGGCACTCCACTTGGCACGTGTATGTAAATCACAGTGGCGGAACCAAATTTCTAAAAAATTTAAAATCACGTTATATATAAATATAGTTCACGTTCACGAGGTTTGTTTTGGTTTTATAAACAAATCACTTTTATTCAAACAAGTATTACTCATGTCGATATAATTGATGGCATAAAGTATAATATGGTGATTAAAATTTTTCAAGTACAATTTTGACAGAAGAATCATAATGGCTCAGCTATTGCTTGAACCCACACAGACAGGTAGGATTCGTCTTGTGTTGCTGACTTGCTGTCATGTTTAGGGGTGAGCAACGGTCGGTTCGGTCGGTTTTTAACGGCCAAACCGGACCAGACCACTAATGACGGTTTTTTCATATCTCAAACCTGGACCAGACCGTTTGAATATTGGACCAGACCGAACCAGACCGCAATTAAACGGTCCGATTCGGTCGGTTACGGTTTTAAACCAAACTATTTAATATGATAATTTTAGGCATAAAAAAAACCCTTCTTGAATCATATCCAGTGGAACAATACTGTCAAAAAGTATGTCAATTTTAGTACATACATTACTAGTTTACTAGTTTATTACATTACGAAAATACTAATATGTGCCCAAATGGCCATATTAGTATTATGCAAAACAAAAAAAATACATTACAGGAGCAAACTAGCAATCTTAATTCTAAAAAAAATATTATGCAAAACAAAATTAAGACAATATATATATATATATATATATATATATATATATATATATATATATATATATATATATATATATATATATATATATATATATATATATATATATTATTCTTTTACCTGGCATTGAAAACGAAGGGGCTACCCCACTACATATATTCAAACATACTTTAAATGAGAAACTCATATCACAAGTTCGTATTAGTATGATTTATATATATATATATTTATTTATTTATTTAAGACAAATATAGGTAAATGCAAAATAAATTTATATTATATTATATATATATATATATATAAATATAATAATATATATTTGTAGCGGTCCGGTTCGGTCTTAATGGTCGGTTTAGAAATGAAAACCGGACCGGACCGGAAAATATCGGTCCGGTCTGGTCGGTTCGGTTATTTTTTGCTCAGCCCTAGTCATGTTAATGTTACTGTCACTACAACATTCATTTGTTTCTTTATTTTTTTTTGGAGTAATTTTGTATATTATAATTAAAACGAAACCATCAAGAGTGATCTCTAGTGAGACCATCTTACTCCAAAGGAGTTAAGATCAAGGGAGTAAATTCCCAAAACAAGTGGACTGTTGAACAATCATCAATCATCAACATCATCCAAACAAAATCAAGTACAATTACAAGGTGAAAATAACAAAAGATTTGGCAACAATGCCATCTTCAAGTGTCTTTGGTGACAAAACCTACAGGTTTATCTTTAGTCATGTTTAGGTCTTGAACTTCATTGGTGGCCTTCCATTCCTGCCAATCATGTGTCGTAATGAGTCGATAAGCATGATCATCTGGGCACCTGCCAATCTCTTGGTCCATCTTTTTCTTCAATGTTTGGCTTCCATTCCTCTCAGCTTTGTGTGGACTCAATTCCTGACAATGGAGGTCCTTTGAATCTTTCATCCACATCACACCTATCTTAAGATTTAGACCACAACAAGAGGCATCAAAAGTAGGGCATGGATAAAAAAACACTTTGACATTCTTCGCTCTGGTCAATTTGCATCTTGTTAGAGTCATTGGAGGTGGACATTGAAGGCTTATCTCTGTAATGGCTTGAGTCAGAAGAGTCATCGTTGGAATCAATAGGTGTAGACCAGGCAGGCCAAACACTAAGGCAATGACCAGCAACATGGGTCGGGGACAAATATTTTTGATATAGTTTAGTATACTGATACTGCACTCTAACCCAAACTATGGACTTCATAAGCTTGGCCCAAATATAAGAAGATCTAGGACTATCAGAAACAATGTCAATAAGTATGAGGGCTTGAGGTTTAAGATCCTGATGACTAGCGGCATGGAAAGTGTCTGCAGACAAAGCAACAGGGGAGCCTAGAGCTCTGCTAAGGTAACAAAGACCTTGAGTCGACTAGTACATAAAAGGAACATTATGAAGAGTGACCCATGGAGGAATCAAGAAAGGAGCGAGATTAACAGGCAAGTCTTCCGACCAAATCTTAAGATCAAACAAAAGGTCATTAATATCAAGAGGACTATACTTGATAGCCCTAGACACATCTTTTTCATTCTTGAACTTAAACACTAAATACCTCGCTTGATGCTGAAATACACTAGTAAGATTAAGAAACTCAAAGACTCGAAGAGCAGATCTCTTAATCTCATTAAAATCGAACTCTAAGTTGCGACCAAATCCACAACAACAATTGTTCAATTGTTCAAGAGCGAAGAAGCATGATTCAAAAATTCAAAGGGTGGAGAGATACATACCGACCCATCAGCTCTAGCTAATACAATAGGGTTCCGATTGGTAGTGACCAACTCTTGTGAACTAAACAGAAAGGAAGAGATCTTTCCCATAGAAGTTGAATCCATAGCATCTTCGCTAGGAGCGCCTTGGTTGGGAGCGTCATGGTTGAAGATTCACCTATCTTGAGAAGGGTGTTCAGTAGCCTTTCCAATAGAAATGGCGAGAGTCCTGTTATGTGAGATAGTCATGGAGATTTGAGATCTAGTCATAACGAGAAGATAAGATAGGTGGTCTGAAGTGAGAAGAGACTGTGTGGAAAGTTAGAGGAAGTAAGCCAAGTGAGGAATAGGAGTGAGAACAAGAGGGAAATTAAAGATGACGTCCGAGTCCGAAGACCAAGATCTAAGAAACAAAAGGCCCGGGCAGAAAGGAAAAGTCAAGAGAGACGAAACGGCGGTGGAAAGAGGGGAAAAGGGAAAATAAGGAAGAGAGGGGAGAATGGGAGAGGAGAGAGAAGAGAGAGAGCCGACTCTCATTGGATTGTCTACTATAAGTTAAATTATATTCCTTTGCTTCTTACTTTTACTAGTGTTTCAAAGCTCATGATTTATACTATTTATACCCTTTATATATTATCAGCTGGAGAACTAAATGCCAACACTTCTGAGTTCATATACACAGTTTATCTTATCATTTTTTGCTCCATTCAAGTTAAGACATTCACTTCAGGATGTCTTATCAAATCATTCATATTATACAACTTAGGAAAATATTTGTGAAGCTATCCATGAATGCACTACAATGTACAATCGTGGAATCGGGTAAGGACTAGGAGAGATTCGGGGGTAAAATATTGTTACGAAAAATGTTTGAATAAAAAGTGGTTCGACTAAGTAGATTTTCGAAACGAAACGGTTGTCTTCTTTCACTTTAGAAGCATCAGCACATGCATAGATGATGAAACAAGCTAGCTGTAGAGCAAATAGAACCACAACAGTGAAGTCATTTCCAAAGAGGAATTGAATTATCAAATAATTCAGTGACTCTCAGCTCATCTCATAGATCATGGACGGTGTTAGATTCAATAATTGAGCAACCCCTTTGTCTCATCTTCTCTATTACAGGAGTATTGTTAGTATTATTGAAGCCAAAAACAAAAGTCACAACTGCCTAGACCCTCTATGTCTATATATATTATTATCAATGTATAACATCCATCACTATCCTTGTAACCAAGCCCTGATAAATATAATTTTGTGACATGAACATGTATGCTAACTAATGAAGGTTGACAAAGACTTCACTCCATGGTTCGTCCAAAAACAAGCTATTCATATGATATGATTAACATATAAAAATCATCAAGTATGACATAATTGCATGATTAGGCGTGGATTTAGCCAACGGACAGAGTTCACGCTACTGCAACGTAAGAGTGGAATATTCGGGTTTATATATAATTTATCATCTATAGTCTATTAGGGGACTTGATCAGCCCCAAAAAAAGAAGTGAGTGTGCCACCTAAAAATTTGTAATCAAATTTACATATAGATTCTTGTTTAGGCAGAGGTATAAGCGATATAAAACTAGAAATGAGGGATACTCCAAGTTTAGGTGAAGATTAAGCATATTACCAATTCTTTCCCAATTTTAAGGTGTTAGGAAGAGAGCTTATTTATGTATGTCATGCCGACGTTAATAATAACAATGGCTATTCTTTCTCATATTCAAACTAGACAGCAGCACTAAGAGGTAAAGTTAATAAAGAAACAGACGAACAATGCAGGAGTATAATTCTATGTTACTCTGTCGAAAGCACTGATGTTCCAGAAAAAAAACTACTGCCTTTCACTGAGTTTTTGGATTATGTCAGAAACAATTTGTCATTTCCATTATCGACCAAAACACACACTTAATTTACTGCAATAGTTTTGTCTTAATGACTAAATGAACTTACAGTCATTATCTAGTTTATTATGATCACAATTGTAGATTAGATACTAAGAGGTAAAGTTAATAAAGAAACAGACGAACAATGCAGGAGTATAATTCTATGTTACTCTGTCGAAAGCACTGATGTTCCAGAAAAAAAACTACTGCCTTTCACTGAGTTTTTGGATTATGTCAGAAACAATTTGTCATTTCCATTATCGACCAAAACACACACTTAATTTACTGCAATAGTTTTGTCTTAATGACTAAATGAACTTACAGTCATTATCTAGTTTATTATGATCACAATTGTAGATTAGATACATCGTCAGAGTTTACATTATTACAAGTCTATCCGAGTGGGGTGGCCATTTGATACAATAGACAATTCCAGCTTAGCCAATAGCCACAGCCACATGATATTTGAACCAACTACTTATATATAAATAACTAAAAGCACATGAAGCTGGCTCTGCCCCTCCAACTTACTATATTCACAACATCCAAGTTATGAAATTGAAGTCTTAACCCACAATGTTTTCTTTTAAGAAACAGTAAATTGCATAAATTTAAATACTCACACACGCATGCACCTCGACGGAGGCTCAAACTTTGAACATCTTGGTAAGTTTTGATGATAAGAGAATTATCCACTGATTTGCGGTGCTAGCAACTTGAATAACTTATGCGACAATTTTGTTACTGCAACTTAGAGCAACAAGTTTTTGAAGATAGAAAGGGCAAAATCTGTCCCACTCCCTCCATTGCATATGGTATTATTTGTATTCTTAGTGTGTAAATACATTATATTATAAGTACATGCATGCTTCTTCAGTTCACTTCATTAAAAGCATAAGCTCACATGAAAACAGATGCTTCTATTATACTAAACAGCTAACTTCACATGGCTATGCAAGAATTTATCTTCACTACTCTTACTTACTCCCTCACATGACAAAATCTAGTTGGCCTGCAGGTCTCTAATTTTTACAAGCTAGAGCACAACAACTTTCTTTCTTTTAAACACACAATTGTTGCTCTTTCCCATCCCACACCACTAATTAATCTTCCTAGATTAAAGGGTCTTGACTCCTTTAATTGTCTTCGATTTCTGTGATTTCTTGAACTATTTTCCCAATACCTCAAAATTGACCTTTACCTTGTCATTTCATACTAGACCTCTTCTAGCTAGAATCAGTTTCCCATCTTAGACATCTTTAAAATAATCATTCATGGCTACATTATGCTTGTTTTCCTAGAATATACCATCAATTATTGTATGCTATGGTTGTATACATTTCAATATAAGTTGTTTCATGGTGAAAAAGCACTAGACCATACTCTGCTGTTTTGATTTTCTTGGAAGAGTGTTGTTACTAACACAAACCTTACACACCTATCATAAGGATTTGACACATAGCAACTGGACCTGCTACTCAAACATGCATATTATTATTGCTCAATGCATGCACGTGTAGGGAGGGAAATTAAGGATACATATACATATATAGTGCTTCATTATGACACTTGTTGCCTGAGAAGTAGAGTGGAAATGCATAAAAGTCTTCAAGTTTCTTGATTATTATAAATTTAGCATCTTGTTTTTGTGGGTGAGAATAATTTGAAGTAATGGGGAAGCTGCGATTTGGAAGAATGTTCGATAGGTTGTGTTTGTCATCTTCTTATGGTACAAGCTGCTGTATATGTATGAATGGTTATGGATCAAGTTTTGAGGATGTTGATGACTTGGAGAAAGAGCCATTGGTTGGAACTGAAGGAGGTGAATTGGTAAGGCTCAAGGATTTTGTTGAGGAACCAAAGTCTCTGGCTCTTCAGTTGAAACCAAAGGTAATACAGTACTAATATTACTACTCCTAACACTTTTCGTTTTGTGAACCTATTTACTTTGCTGACAAATGGACAACCTTAAAAAAAGTGTGCGTGCGAGCACGCTCACCATACTGTTGTCATCTCAGTGTGTGTCCTTCTGTCACCTGATGTTTTCTGAATTGAATTTCATGCTTTGAAACATGTGTAGGCTAGCCTGATTCCGCATTAGTATTTCTTAATTTTCTTCTGGTGGTCTAGACAGTTCACGTTCACGTTACATCGTACTATTGTTGAGCACTTAAAGTTTTTTTCTTTCATTTAAAATAAATAAAATCCGGGGTTAGTCTAATTTCACACCATTGCTTTGGTTTTTTATCTAAAGAACACCTCTGCACCCTCTTCTCTCTTGGTTCTGGTTTGTTTAATATGCTTTGTTATGCGCTTTCGTAACAATTACAGTATGATATATGATTCCTTTCTATTCACCATTGTTTTTAATCGAAGTTGTAACTTGTAAGTTTCAACTACTCTGTCTTTAGTATATAGTGTTGGATCGTAATTAAAAACTACACACAATAATGAGACAGTTATATAAATAATTAAACAAGAACATGCAGATTAAACCAATTAACAAAACAAATCACGAAGGTAGAAACAAGATATGTAAATTAGTAACTGTAAGGACAAGAGAAAAAATAGAGATCTTAGCTCTAACAGAAGCTTTATTCGCATACACTGAAAGAACTAATTGAACAGCTGAGTCGTCAAGCCTTCCTAGAAGTCTTGACTGTTCTTGAAGAGATTATTGCCCCACTATGTTGTGTTGGGTTGCAGCAATATCACTTCCAGGATAAAACAGCACAGAGCACTTCGTCCACAGATACGTAGTACTCAACAGTGACATGCACCTCAGTTCACCCAGAAAACCTTATGCAAATCTGTAAGTATGTGGTAGACATAGAGTATGGCTGCTAGGGTTTTCTCAAAATTGTGTTAAGACCTCCGTCCCTTCTATCTACAACGTTTTTATGTATTTATAATACAATAAAACGTAACAGCAGATAAAATATTAATTAAAAATAATTATTCTGACTTAAAAAGCATTTAATAGAATATTTATCAGAATCAGTAACAGTTACCAGAGTTTAGCTAAAATCTGATTAGGCCCAACAGAGTTTATCTGTTAAACTCTGACCACCTTCATCAGAGTTTATCTGCTAAACTCTGACCAGCAGATGCATCAGAGTTTATTTTCTAAACTCTGACTTGACCCATCTGAGTTTAACCAGTAAACTCTGATCTGACCATCAGAGTTTATAAACTCTGACCATATGGTGGTAAAATCTGATCTGTTATAGAATATATAAACTCTGATCTGACCATCAGAGTTTGTTTTAGTCCATCAGAGTTTATTATAAACTCTGACCCAGCTCAAATTCTGATCAGTCACAGAATATATATATATTATGTGCATACTGACTCAATATTCATATTAAATTAATATTTAAAGTCATAATTAATTTAATTAATAATGTAATAAAATTCATCGCCCAGGTCGCCTCGCGTACGCGAGACGCCGAGACATTCGCCCAAATTGCCCTTCGACACGACCCGATCCGAGGCGAGGCGAGGCGTGGCGTGGCGAGGCGGCGGAGGCGCGCGTGTGTGTGTACGCGAGGGCACACTAGTACACCATGCACACTACATGCCTTAGTAGTTGACATTACTCTTGCACATCCATGCATATAAAGCACTCACACCCATATTACATATTCTATGTGGGACAAACTCTTTAAACCCATTTCAAACTAGCAACTTCTATTCAATTTATTTATGGATTACACTAAGAAAATGTCTTAGATCCAAACATAAAAGTTTAAGTCCTCATAGCAAGGAACAACTTCCAATCATTAGTTTCTGGAAATTACATCAAGAACATATACAAAATATGTCTCAAACTTTCCATTTTCTAACAATTCCCCACAAATCCATACAGAAATGCATATCAGATTCTATTTATGACTTGCTTTTCAGAGTTGGTACCGGTCAAGGTTTGAACCCTCTTAAGTCCTCTACTTCGATGGCTACTGGATATAGATGGAATGTTTCACTTTGAATCTTTATTCGTTGGTGTGTAACCACACTCCATAGACGATGACAAGTCAAAGGCTATGGTGCTGTTCTACAACTTTGAGACGTTAATGGTCATGTCTCGATCCTGTTTGTCGAATGCTTCGAGGAATAACCTTATCCTCTAATTGCGACCACACAATAACATTCGCTTAGCTGGGTATCTCCAAAGATGTACTGCCAACATCTCGTCTCATGACTTGACCCCATTCAGAGTTCTTAAAACTCTTGCTAACTAGCAGTTACAGTACCTCTTGAGGTTTACAGGGGAAAGACTCAGATACATGAGTATTTATATAATTATAGTAGAGGTACTACTGAATCACCCTCACAACTTGTTATTACCACATTGAATACACTTCGAGGGATCTCCTCTCATGTGTATTGGGTTCCTGCTGTTGATGACTCAAAATGGGTTGTCAGTCCCATCCCCAACCTCGACTTAAGGACAACAGCATGCTCAAGTCCCTTAGTCAAAGGATCAGCCAGGTTGTCTTGAGTTCCAATAAACTCAATAGCAATGATCCTGCAGACACCAAACCCCTCATAGACTTTAGTCTAACTTGGACGTGTCTCTTGGTTTTCACATTATACTTCTTACTGTTTATCTTATCGATAGTTATACGACTATCATAATAAACAGCAAGAGCAGGAAGCGGTTGGCTTACTACAGGAATCACAGACATAAGTCCATGCAACCATTCAGCCTCCGTCCCCGTGGCATCTAATGCACACAACTCAGCCTCAAAAGTAGACCGAGTTACAATAGTCTGTCTAGTAGACTTCCAGGATATAGCTCCACCCGCAAGGATAAACACGTATCTAGTCTCTCCATTGGAACCAGATTTCTTAGCTGTCCAACTTGCATCACTATATCCCTCTAGCACTCCAGGAAACCTCCTATAGTGCAAACCAAGGTAGATGGTGCCTTTTAGATATCTAAGCACTCTATCAAGAGCATCCCAATGAGTCTTGTTTGGACAGCTTGTAAATCTAGCTAACTTAGACACAGAATATGAAATATCTGGTCTAGTACCATTAGCAAGATATTGCAAACTCCCAATAATCTAAGAATACCTTAACTGAGACACAGGAACTCCTGACTTATTCTTGACAAGAGCAACTTTTGAATCATATGGCGTGCTTGCGATTCTACAATTTGAATAACCATACTTTTCAAGTATAGATTTCTCTATATAATGAGATTGTAACAAGGTTATTCCATCAGCTGACTGAGTCAGCTTGATACCAAGAATCACATTAGCAGCACCCATATCCTTCATTTCAAAGTGCCTTTTCAAGAAACTTTTTGTCTCGTTAATAATCTCAATATTGGTTCCAAACAACAATATGTCATCCACATACAGGCACAAAATTACTTTTTCATTTCCTTTAACCTTATAGTAGACACACTTATCACTTTCATTAACCAAAAAATCTGAAGTCAAAACAGTTTCATCAAACTTCTTATGCCAGTCTCTAGGTGCTTATTTCAAGCCATAGATGGATTTGACTAACTTACAAACTTTCCTTTCGTTGCCAGAAGCAACAAATCCCTCAGACTGATCCATATAAATCTCTTCTTCAAGATCACCATGAAGAAAAGTTGTCTTTACATCCATTTGATGGATGATAAGACCATTTACGGAATCCAATGATATAAGCATTCGAATTGTTATCATTCTTGCAACAGGAGATTATGTGTCAAAGTAGTCAATGCCTTCCATTTACTTAAAACCCTTAGCTACCAGCCTAGCCTTATACTTATCTATTGAGCCATCCGGGTTTATCTTTCTTTTGAAAATCCATTTACATCCTATAGTAATACACCCAGGAGGGAGATCAACCAACTCCCATGTTCCGTTAGAAACAATAGAGTCGATCTCACTCTTTACAGCGCCTTTCCAGTGCCTTGGCTCCGCAGAATCCATGGCCTGTCGAAAAGTTAAAGGATCGTCCTCAACATTGTAAGTGATAAAATCACTTCCAAAGTCCTTGACCACCTTTGGACGCTTACTCCTTCTAGGTTCCTCTATTTCATTAGGAGTAGAGCTACTAGCAGGATCCGCCCCCACATTTGTCATCCTTTCCACATGATCAGGAATGGAACTCGATGTGCCAGTGGGATCATTATCAGAAATACCCTGAGGTATACCAGTCTTCATAGAGAACACATTCTCAAAGAATGTTGCATCACGAAACTCAACTATAGTGTTGGCCACTATCCTATCTATGTCAGATTTTAACACTAAAAATCTCATAGCGGTAGTGGTTTCAATATAGCCCAAAAAGATGCAATCAACAGTTTTTGGTCCCAGTTTCTTTCTCTTGTGTTCAGGGACAAGTACCTTTGTTAGGCCCCGGAAGTATCGTAGAAGGGGGGTTGAATACGATACTCACTAAATTAAAAAATTCTTTCGAATCTTTTACGGATAAATAATTTAGAGTTCGGTTAATGGGCTCGTCTTCTTGAGGTGAATAGTATTTACGGAGCTGCTTACTAATTTTCTGTGTTTAGGATTAATCATTTCGGTTCTAGAAAATCAGCAGGAAAATAAACAACACAAGATTCGGGGAATATATCATTGATAAATATAAACCCTGAGGTTGCTACACCCGGTCAACAAATCCGGTCCGAAGAACAAGTTCTTCGCTGCTTAACAAAAACATATAACTCTCAATTTCCTATACAAGTATTTCTAGATCAGTACAAAGGAAACTAAGACCGTAGAGAGTGATATATAGTAGTCCTGAACATTTTCCGTTAAGGGACCGGCCACTAATACATCTCCGGTGAGGAGGTATAGATTTTCTGGGTGTTCTCTCTTCTCCGGTTGCCTTCTCTCTCTCTGGTTATTTTTGTTGTGTTGCAGAAGACTGACTCAAATGAATGGCTCTGCTTCAATTTATGTGTAGACTTTTTCAGTACAGCTACGTGGCTTCATGTGGTCCAAGTAACTGACCTGCTTATTCACTTCTGTTTTTCCTTAAGTATCGGAACAATTTACTGAGTAAATGTTTAACCATCGATGAGTCTGTAGAATAAGTATCGGAGGATTAAAACAATTACTGAAATAAAATCAATTACTTCAAACTTAGTAACCATCGGCAAGTGGGTTGGTGGGTTCTTTGCTTTTGTTTCCTTTTCCGATAGTTAATAACTATCGGCATATAAGACAAAAAAAGCCCTTTTCATTTCACCAATTCTTTTCCATTTCACCCGATGGTTGTTAACCATCTGTGAATAAGACAAAATAGCTTGTTAACCATCGGTGAATGAGACGAAACAGCTTGACCAAGTTGACTTCTGGATACAGCTTCTGTAGTCTTCTTTACTTAGTCAATTTCGAACCTGTTAAGCTCTTAATATAATTTCTTCCACTGCAACCAAGTCAAATAAATATTTCCTTGTTAATTCGAACTTGATTTATTCTGAGCTTCATCATATACCACTTCACTTGTTACCCATTTCAGTAGATAGTCAATTCTTCTCATTCATAGATGCAATTCTCAATCTCTTTTGTGCTGACGTTTGGTGCAACTGGTCTGGTTCACAAACGACTAACACGATCTTGATCTTCACATCTTCTTTACAATACAATTGACTTTGTTCCTTGTTGATTAGAAGTGCTTCGATTGTAAGTACATTGGAATCCTCTGGCACTTATGCTGAACCATAAACATATATGAAACCCTGAACATCTTCGAACTTTATCCTTCACTGAAGTCTGAACATATGAATGAACTTCCTCCAGCAATCTATAATAGAATCCAAGATTCCATCTAATATTTTGATTCTTTGTATTTGCCGTATATTCTATCTTATCGATTCCTGTACTTGAGCTCTGCAAATCATTGCTTGACTGATTCGCAGATTTGGATCACTAGAATCTTTTTGGTACTTTGACAACTGCTTCACTGCTTCCACATCCTTGAATACTTCAACCTTTATTCTTCACTGAGGCATGAACATATTAATGAACTTCTTCCAGTGAGCTAATGCTTCAAGTCTGTAGATTTCTTCTTTATCCTTTGTCTTTACCAAGTCTTCATGTCTTCCTGATTCCGGTGATAACTTCATATTATTTACACGTCATGTTCTTGTGTTGAGTTATAACCCTATGTTACATATAGGTCTATACATACAGCCTTTCAATCTCCCCCTATTTGTTTGGTAGAGATTAACAAGCAAATCCCTAGAGGATAACTCAACTAACTACAAGAAAATATTAATGCTCTAGACTTGTAAATATAATACTACTTGGGTTCTGGATCATATAATACATTTCCAGATTTCTATAAAGAAAAGAGAAATAGAAAATGAGTGTTCCTTTAGCACTGAACGCATCTTCAATAGATATCATATTCATTCCTCTGTGTTTGAGCTTTTCTCTGCTTCAAAATCCTTCATAGCTTGACTCAAACAATGTTCTCCCCCTGAGAATGTGATTCTCCTTCTTATTCTTCTTCTCCCTTTAGAAAATCAATGGAATAGTCCTCTGTTTTTTCCACTTGGATTAGGAATCCTCTTCTGACAACTCCTTTCAAATAGAATACAGCTTCTTGATTCTCCTATATTTCTGTTGTTTCCCCTCAGGATCAGAAGATAAGATTTTCTTTTTCTCGTCTCAAATCTCCCCCTATGGATATTAACTTCTCCCAAGGATGTGAACCCCTTTTCCCCTTAAGGATCCAAGAACTTCCCTTAATGATCCACGATACGAATCCCTTTAGGATATTAACTTTTCCAAAGTACGAAGATAAGACTTGATTAACTTCTCCTTTTTCTTCCTATAAATTCTCCCCCTTAGTTGAGGAATCCTCCAATGACCCACTTTTGAATGGTTTGTCTTCCAAAGAAGGTTCTCGTCTGTCATTGATTGGGAAAAATATAGTAGCTTTTCTTTCAGAAGTAGCAAGTAGCAAGGGTAAGTGTTTGGTCTATGGTTTCCTCACTTCTACTACGTTCTGTTGGTGTTTACACTCAAGTGTCGAGCACTTAGAAGTGTTTCACTCTTTCTCTCCCTATCTCTCACTCAAGTGTATCTCTCCCTCACTTTCACTTAAGTGTTTCTCTCCCTTACTTTCACTCTACATTCCAAATATAGCCTTCTGTACCTGCAAGTGAAATCCGTCAATTCATTCATATTCTCATCACCTGATTCATCAAAATGAACTGAATCACTATCAAGTGGAGAATTGCCTCGTTGAGGTGTTCTTGATCTATCATGCATAAGCACTGTCTCAGCACCAGACTCAATAGCAATTGCTAAATCACTGTCTAGTGGAGCCTCACCTCTTTGAGATGGGTTATCCCAAGATTTTAAAATCTGTAAGGGAATCCTGCCTTGTTCTATCAAGGAGTTGCCTCACACCTTCTCCGTAAACGGGAGGTGGACATTCCTTTTCAGGATCTGGAAATGTTCCTTCCAGGAGGGGCGACGTAGTAGACAATGTAATGAATGGCAAATTAGAGTCTACGTTTCCCTCGTAACCCTGTGACGGGTAATTTGTTAACATGCCTATACCTCTCACTGTGCACGTCTTGCAATGTGTTCCTAGAATTTATCTGTTTAGGCTTACCATCAGCGTGATTGCTAGTGGTGTGTTTGACTCATTACAAGATGCTCTGGCTGACGAGCGAATTTCAATGGACTCACCCTGTTGAGAGAATGATTCCAAAGACGGTTTTATTGCCTTTTCAGCTCTGTATCCTTTTGAGAAGATACAGACGAGCTTACAGATACCTCAGTTATATACTTCTTTACTTCGCTGGAGGTAGAGCTGTGGGTGCACTTCCGACGTCATCCTTATTTGCTGCATCAAGTGCAGTTTCTCCCTTATCAACCTCTAACTAACATGTGTTCCTTATATCTCCAGGGGTTAATATATGGAAGTGGATGAATTAGTGTTTGGTATTATGGCTTGGGTAAGAGATTGATGGGTTTTCAACCTCTTGGCCAGCTTCTATAGCCACTGGGGGCTAAACGGATAAAATCAATTAAATAAGATAAAACGAAATAATCACTTTAACATTCCAAAACATATTTTTCATCTCAAGGAGAAGGAAAAATATAAGAAGGAATGGTAATGGATTGCATTAAAGCACTTTTAGTAAAAGAGTTTTGTCGGTTCTAAAGATTTATCATTTAAAAGCGTGAAACCAATAGAAATTTTCTTTAAGATACTTATCCCATAATAAAACGCGGGAATGTGTATCAGAGAAAAAGTCTATCCCTTATGAATTTCTTATAAGGCAAACTTCCCATAATAAAACGCGGGAATTTACACCAAAGAAGAAATCCAACTCTTCTACCAAATTAAATCTTAATAAAAATGACTCTTTTCCATTAAACCTAAGCACTGTATGTTTTGAAAATAGTTTTGCAAAACATCCTTATCAGATGGAGGCTATGATTTTCCGACTCATAATGCAATTATGATTTACATCATTTTTGTCCACTTGATAGTATCCCCGACTTAAAATAAAAACATGACAATTGGGGTGAATGAATGCTTAACAATACAGTACTAGGCCTTCAAAGCAACAACCACTGTTTAGTTACTCAGAATCAATGTGAAACATACATTGACATAAGTATTTAAAAACAAATCATTTTACAAGTGATTGGTACCTCGAAGTTAAAACAATTTCTCTAAATAAAATAGCAGTCACAAAGTTTCTGCCACTTTAAAAAGAAAAATTTAGAGAGAAAAAGCTTTTAAAGATAAAACATTTAAAACTAGCTTTTGGAGAGAGGATAAAATATTTTGAGATTTAAAGAAAGATTATCCTCAAGAAAAGTTTGATTCACACCCTAGGATTGGAAAAATAAAGTAGGGCTGTAAATCAAATGATTTTCAAAAGAGAAGTTTTGAAAAAGAATTTTGAAGTTTTCTTATCTAAGCTGATAAAAAGTGAATGTATCTTTGCATAAAACATTTTGAAAAAGAAATAGACAAAAATTTCTTTTAAATACATTCAGGAATCACTCTAAGAAAGAAAACTAAATATACTAATACTAACGGCTTTTTTTAAAAACCAATTTTTACTTAGAATAAAGACTAAGCAAATCCATTAGTATCAATATATCACAATTATTTTGCAATAAAATATTATTCAATTATCACTGAGTAATAAAAGATAATAATTATACTACAAATAATTATGCTTCTTATTTATTTTAATTTACTTAAATCATGGAACCAATATATCAATGAATTGTTTTATATCATCATGATTTAAATAAATCAAAATAAATCAAATACTTATGCTATACTAAGTAATTGCCAATCACATGCATATATATATTAACTAAACATGACAATCATTCAGTAGAACAATAAGCATTAATACATATTTTTATTATTAGTGATTTCAGATAAGCAACTTGTGTTATCACTAATATTAAAAATATCACAATTAATTGCACGCTGATAGCAATTATTCGATATTTATCAATAATTTCAAGATGCAAGAAATTGTGCTTCTTATATTTTATCAAATCAAAATTATGAAACTGATAATCATTGAATTGCTTCAATCCATAATTTTAATAAGATAAAATAATTTCGCTAAATACTAAAATATTCATAAGATTGAATATTAGCATCTAACTTCCTACACTATATCTAATAATTGTCACTCTAGCATATCACAATTATACTCATAACAATTATTATTGATATATGTAAGCTCGAGAAAATAGTTGAATAGAAATTCACAAGTCCTTTAAATATAGACATTTAACACTTGTGTTCCTAATTACAACTTTTCGCAACAAAAACAAATTTAGAAATATTTTCTTAGTATATAAAACATTGAGAATTTTATACACATAACTTAGAAAATACTTCATCTTCCAATATTAGTGAGTTTTAAAATATGCATTAATTATTTAGAACAGAAATTCTAAATACCGTCACTAATATCAAAAGTATCACAATTATTTGTAATAAAATATTTAAGAATATCAGAGAAAAATATCAGAGCAATTAAGCAAGACATCTTGACTAATACTCATCAAATATTTAACATGCAAATAATTATGCTTCTTACTTATGCTAAGTAATTTAACTACCACTTATGCATATTACATTGTAAGCATGATAATTAAACTAGTAGCAAAAAGTATGAGGTACTGGATTTAAAAATAAATTCACAAGTCCTTTAAATATGGAAAATTTAATACTTGTGAACTCATTTGAGAATTCTTTGCAGATGAGATTTCCAACAAATATGCAAATAAATAATATCCCAAGTTTACTAACCAACTTAGATAAAATGAATTCATCAAGTTGTTTAACAAATATCTGCAAGTTATTCTACTAAGGACAATTTCGAAAGAAATGATACCTGGTGTCCATGAGCTTGTTCCTTAAGTGGTGTGAAGAGATCAACAAAGTTGCTGGAAATTGACAGCTTCTAGGAATGACTTCCCTGTCTTTCTTACAATCTGCATTATCTATATCTATATAGCCAATTAGGTTAAACCTAGTATCTTTAGGGTCCTAGATTTCAAGAATCGGTGATCCCCTAAGATATCTAACAATTCATAACTTAGCTATAAGATAAGATTCTCTAGTATCCACTTGGAAACTTGCACATAGGCATATCGAGAATAAAATATATGGTCTTTATTCTTTTGAATAAGTAATGAGCTGATCATACCTCTATAGCTTGTCACTTCAGTTCATATACCTGATTTGCCCTGATCAAGCTTAGTGGTCTGTTGGCAAGAAGTCTTGGCAGGTCTAGAATCTTCTAAATTGCGCATTTTCAAAAGATCTGTGACTTACTTTAATTGCCATCATTCTTTTGAATTAATTGTAATCCAAAAAGAATTGCAACTCTTCCAACATGCTCATGTTGTACCTACTCTGCATTAACTTAGCAAATATATCTTGCCAAATTTTCGTTAGTAGACCCACATATAATATAATCATGGTATACTTGCACATATATTACATTGTTTGTGCTTTGTAATCTAGAGAGATATATGTGTATAACAACTCTATTAAAAATCATTTTCAAGTAATTAGTAGTTAGAGTGCCATACCATGTCCTTGACGATTTTCTTGAATCCCTAACTCTGTTAGGTCCTCATCTTGTTAGGCCCAAATGTTAGGTCCTAAGAGGATCAAGTCTCGTCTCTGTTGCTTGCTGTTAGATCTTGAAAGTTCCGAAGATTCTGTTTCCATCATCATCGATACCTTCTTCTTTGTATTAACCTGTAGCAACCAGTTTGGCTTTGTCCCTCATAATAATGCCAATTATTATCCAGTTTCTGTGAACCCTTACTGTACCAATTTCAGCTTCGTCTTGTGGTCTGGGTCCCAGCTTCAGTAGATTCTGCCTTCGAATTGATTGAGATCATCTTGCATTTGCAATCACCCAATCTGGATCAATCAGTGCATCTTCACTATTCTTTGGGATACCAAATGTTGATTGTTGGGTCCCGAAAAATATATATTCATTTTAATTAGCACTTCTAGCCTTTACTCAAAATCTGGTTTACTAAGAACTAGACTCCAGGAATGACTTTGACTTCAAACCCTTTGTCTCGGCAGATATGTTCTTAATGTATTCCTTTGATCTTCATTGTGTTGAGTACGACTAGTAGATCCTTCTTTTATTTTGCTCCCCCTGAGTTGCTGTTAGGATGTGTTGAAGATCCTTCACCTTTTACAGTGGATTCTGTTAAATTTCACGAGTTGTGTAGTTTCACTACCAATTCCACTAATAGGATCTGAATCAACATCATTATCATTGATTCCTTCTGCAACCTCAGCTTCAACATCAGTATCTAAATTTGAATCTGACGGGATGTCAAACTTCAAAGATTCAGAATAGTCTTTCATTTGAATGCTTGGGAGCTTGGTGTAGTAGGTCGACACATTCAGTCTTTCAATCACCTTCTGGTTTTTAATCACAAATTCCTTGATAGCTTTCGACTAAGTCTTTTCACGATCTTTGTTGAATACAGTGGCATGCTGTGTTAATTGCTTCAGCTTCATAATCCCCTTAAAGTGCAGACTTCACTTAGAACTTCATTCGCGAAACTCAGTTCCATTATCTGACTTCAAAGTTCTCACAGCTTACTTTACTTCCAACTTGATCTACTTGATGTGATCAATCACCATCTGTGACATTTTGTCTGTTGAATGCACGAACATCACCAACTTGTAACTAGGGTTGTCATTAACTACCACTAAGCATATTTCTTTCATGACATAATTTGCTTCAGTGTGATGTTTTTATTGACTTCCCTATATGACATACTTCAAAATGTCCTTCTTGATAGAATTCCATTAGAAGCAGTCCTCTCACCATTTTCATCTTTATTGGAGAATCCATTGTCTTGTTCAATAAGTGTGAGAGCTTCTTTTGCCATAGCTAACTCATTACTGATGAAGCTTTACTGAAAAGTTCACTTCACCTTTGCATACAAAATCCATGTCAACTACAAACAAACTTCCTCACTCTGAGTTGAGTGAGCTTCCAACCTTCTTGTTTGAGATCAAACACCTTTCCAGAAAACCCTTGAAAAAGAATTCCCTAGAGCCCTTTAAGTAGTGCTTAAGTCCTTCAACAAGAAAGATGCTTCCAGTGATGACAGTTCTTAAATCATGATGGCCATATCCCTTATACATCCTTTGCTGTCATCTCCAAAGGTTACCATTGGGGAGGCCTTCTCAACCAACTGTGATGTCAGAGCTTTAATCTATGTCTTTTGTTACATACTCTGCAATCACAAATGATTAAGCTTCTTGGTACTCAATTTTAATTGAGTCCAGATGGGTTAGAGATATTATCAAAGGTAACAACAGCTTCAATATGCATAAAGCACATGGATAGAAGAACTAACAAATTAATTACTAATTCTGTCTAGTCCATTTCTGTCGTTGTCTAACATTTTTAACTATATCTAATTACCTAAGTCAGTTTTAGATTAATCTTTGAATCTACAATTGTTACTGACAACTTAGATAATTCTACCATCTTATCCCTAACAAGCAATACATGATATGATATGACATTTACGTGTAACTATGTGAGTGCGAGCAAATCATGTGAAAATAATCACATAAACAATTTTAAGAATATGCAGAATATTTGAATAAGACATTATAAGCAATATCAAATTCCACATATACTTATCAAGTCATTTATCACAATAAGAACAAATATAAAATATCTGATCTATGACATGTTTGTCTATTTAGCAATTTTCACAACATTAGCAGAGGTATTAAATCACAGAAGATTTAAATCAAGTTTCAGCAAATGTTTAGGGATACACTTAACAGTCTAGCAACTATATAATTCTTGGTATTCATTTTACTGCATAGAAAATCAAGTATGAAATGTACTCACTAAACTCATATAACTAAGCATGAAATCTTATTCTTAGCAATCAATTAAGCATTTAAGTTCTAAGATGCTAACATGCTGACACGAGCCTAATACATTTCAAAACATAATAATCATACAATTATGAATTAGATAAAGATATACTAGTTAGTAAGTGTACCTGTGAAGTGCTTAGTGATTCATCTCTAGTGTTGGTCATTGATGCCAGATATTCATTTGGTTCATCACTGTCACTGATAGAATCATCCTTGCATTTAACTTCATCAACAAATGTTTTCCCTTGCTGCATCCTGCTACAACCCAACATAGTGTCTGTCATCTTTTGCTTGTACAGGCTTCTTCAAACTGTGTAGCAAACCCTTATCTTGTCTTCTATAATCAACCATCCCTGTCTTGCAACCGCCTCTTGAACTGATCTTGAAAATCTCCTTTATGGAATCTATAGGTAATGACCTTAAATTAAGAATTTGGATTCCGTCTGAATCTGATGTTACTGAACTTCCTGTTGCCCTGCAGGCTTGACTTGCAGTCCAGTTCTCAGGTTATTCCAAAGTGTCAAATTCACATGTAACACCTTGACCACTACCTCGAGCTACTACATCTTCAATTCAGCTTCTTGGATCATTTCGTTTCTGTTCAGAGGTTCTCAACCTTGACTTCAATCAAATTTGGTTCCTGGGTCACAAATACAGTGGATATGCTAACAACCTGCTTTACCAAATATTATCTTCTTCAGCTCTTGTTCTAGTTCATAGGCCTTCAGCACATACAGGTCTTTTACAGACAATGTGGTTGTGTACTTCGATCCCTGTTGGCTGTAACCCTACGTTCCAGATGATCTGCAGTGTTAGCACGAACTTCCTGTAATCTCCTTGTAGAATAATCTTTACGTCTTCTGTACTGAGATGTTAGGATGTCCGGTTTGTTCTCCTTCACACTACTTAAACCCCTAAGATTTTACATCTTCAAATACAACTCAAATTACCCAAAAACTGTACCCAAATTAATCTCTTCTTTTGCAGCTTCCAAAATATTAGTGGGATCCTATGGAGTAAACCTTTGAGGAAATTAGAACCACTATTTCTTCAGTCTGTTCTAGAATAATCTTCATTGGATAATCTTCAGTCAATTTTAGTTGTCTTCAATGCCCGGAAAAATCTTCAACTACAAACCCCTTGAGCACCCTTAATTTAATATTTAAGAAGCATTTACATTTCCAAAATTTTTAATTTTCTTAAAAAATAAATTAATCAAAAATAAATATTTACAGAAAAATTTAATTTTCAAGAATTTCAAATTTTCTTAAAAATTAAATAAATCGTAAATTAATATTTAAGAAAAATTTAAAGTTAAGAATTTTAAAATTTTTTAAAACATAATAAATCAAAAATAAAAAATATCAGAATGGGGTTCCGATAGTTAGTAACTATCGGGGAAGTGTCGATAGTTAAAAACTATCGGACAGTTGCCTTCACCATCGGGGACGCGCCTGTGCGTGATTCGTTGTTGCGCTGAATTTGTTGAAGGATGATGTTTACTCCCGCGCGTGCACTACTGGCCATGCAAGTCAGCTTCCACCTTTTTCAACAAACAACCGAGTTGCTTCATATAAAATGGACCAAAAATATGTTAACTAAATTTTAAAAATAAAACTTTATTAAATTTTATAAAATAAACTAATTAGAATTTATAATATAAACTAATAAAAGGTTATAAAACAAATTTTATAAAAGTTTATAAAATAAATTTAATATTAAATTTATAAAATAAACTAATTAAAATTTATAACATAAACTAATAAAAGTTTATAAAATAAATTTTATAAAAGTTTATATAATAAATTTAATTTAAAATTTATAAAATAAACTAATTAAAATTTATAACATAAACTCAAAAAAATTTATAAAATAAATTTTATAAAGTTTATAAAATAAACTTATTAAAAGTTTATAATTAAACTTGTTTAACAAGGCTTCTTTTTGAGTCCACACAGCTTCGGCACGGTGAGCTTCACTGAGTTGTGGATCTTGATTTGTATATCAATCAGTCTGCTCTGATACCAATTGTTAGGCCCCGGAAGTATCGTAGAAGGGGGGTTGAATACGATACTCACTAAATTAAAAAATTCTTTCGAATCTTTTACGGATAAATAATTTAGAGTTCGGTTAATGGGCTCGTCTTCTTGAGGTGAATAGTATTTACGGAGCTGCTTACTAATTTTCTGTGTTTAGGATTAATCATTTCGGTTCTAGAAAATCAGCAGGAAAATAAACAACACAAGATTCGGGGAATATATCATTGATAAATATAAACCCTGAGGTTGCTACACCCGGTCAACAAATCCGGTTCGAAGAACAAGTTCTTCGCTGCTTAACAAAAACATATAACTCTCAATTTCCTATACAAGTATTTCTAGATCAGTACAAAGGAAACTAAGACCGTAGAGAGTGATATATAGTAGTCCTGAACATTTTCCGTTAAGGGACCGGCCACTAATACATCTCCGGTGAGGAGGTATAGATTTTCTGGGTGTTCTCTCTTCTCCGGTTGCCTTCTCTCTCTCTGGTTATTTTTGTTGTGTTGCAGAAGACTGACTCAAATGAATGGCTCTGCTTCAATTTATGTGTAGACTTTTTCAGTACAGCTACGTGGCTTCATGTGGTCCAAGTAACTGACCTGCTTATTCACTTCTGTTTTTCCTTAAGTATCGGAACAATTTACTGAGTAAATGTTTAACCATCGATGAGTCTGTAGAATAAGTATCGGAGGATTAAAACAATTACTGAAATAAAATCAATTACTTCAAACTTAGTAACCATCGGCAAGTGGGTTGGTGGGTTCTTTGCTTTTGTTTCCTTTTCCGATAGTTAATAACTATCGGCATATAAGACAAAAAAAGCCCTTTTCATTTCACCAATTCTTTTCCATTTCACCCGATGGTTGTTAACCATCTGTGAATAAGACAAAATAGCTTGTTAACCATCGGTGAATGAGACGAAACAGCTTGACCAAGTTGACTTCTGGATACAGCTTCTGTAGTCTTCTTTACTTAGTCAATTTCGAACCTGTTAAGCTCTTAATATAATTTCTTCCACTGCAACCAAGTCAAATAAATATTTCCTTGTTAATTCGAACTTGATTTATTCTGAGCTTCATCATATACCACTTCACTTGTTACCCATTTCAGTAGATAGTCAATTCTTCTCATTCATAGATGCAATTCTCAATCTCTTTTGTGCTGACGTTTGGTGCAACTGGTCTGGTTCACAAACGACTAACACGATCTTGATCTTCACATCTTCTTTACAATACAATTGACTTTGTTCCTTGTTGATTAGAAGTGCTTCGATTGTAAGTACATTGGAATCCTCTGGCACTTATGCTGAACCATAAACATATATGAAACCCTGAACATCTTCGAACTTTATCCTTCACTGAAGTCTGAACATATGAATGAACTTCCTCCAGCAATCTATAATAGAATCCAAGATTCCATCTAATATTTTGATTCTTTGTATTTGCCGTATATTCTATCTTATCGATTCCTGTACTTGAGCTCTGCAAATCATTGCTTGACTGATTCGCAGATTTGGATCACTAGAATCTTTTTGGTACTTTGACAACTGCTTCACTGCTTCCACATCCTTGAATACTTCAACCTTTATTCTTCACTGAGGCATGAACATATTAATGAACTTCTTCCAGTGAGCTAATGCTTCAAGTCTGTAGATTTCTTCTTTATCCTTTGTCTTTACCAAGTCTTCATGTCTTCCTGATTCCGGTGATAACTTCATATTATTTACACGTCATGTTCTTGTGTTGAGTTATAACCCTATGTTACATATAGGTCTATACATACAGCCTTTCAACCTTTGCAAGGCAGCCCTACACACGAAGATACTTTAAACTAGCTTTTCTGCCTTTCCATAATTCATAAGGTGTCTTGTCCATATATTTCAGAGGGACTCTATTCAGAATATGGCAAGCCGTATTCAGAACCTCTCCCCACATGTACTTAGGCAACCCAGAATTAATTAGCATACTGTTAATCATATCTTTAAAAGTTCTGTTCTTTCGTTCTGCCACCCCATTAGACTCATGAGTGTATGGTGGAATCACTTCATGAACTATATCATTGCTTCTGCAAAATTCATTAAATGACATACCCGTATACTCTCATCCTCTATCCGACCTCAAACGTTTAAGTACTTTGCCAGTTTGTGTTTCAACTTCATTTTTATACATAATGAATTTATATAGTGCTTCATCTTTATATAAATAAACATAATAGTATCTACTACAATCGTCTATAAAGGTAATGAAATATCTTTTATTATCTTTAGTCAAAACACCACTGAATTCACATATGTCTGTGTGCACTAAATCTTATACTTCTGAATCTCTAACAACGTTATGAAAGAGTTTCTTAGTTAATTTAGCAGTCACACATACTTGACATTTAGATTTCTTTTCAATGACATATTTTGGAATCAACTCTAAATTCATCAGATTTTTTAGAGCACCAAAATTTAGATGACCAAGACGTGAGTGTCATAAATCAGATGATTCAACACAATTCACAGAAGGAACAACATTATCATTAATAAAACTGCCCAAAACAGGCTCTACATTTATTAAAAATAAACCATCAAACAAGTAACCTTTGCCAAAAAATACACCAGTATGTGTAATAACTACTTTATTACACTTCAAAGAAAGTTTGAAACCATTTCTAACTAAACAACTTCCACTTATTATATTTCTACGAATGTCAGGAACATGATGCACTCTAGTAAGGGATAGAACACGCCAATAAGCAAACTTCAGGTCCACGTTTCCTACTCCAAGTACTTGAGCAGCACTAGCATTCCCCATCGTCACTGTCTTTCCTTGAATCTATTAATAAGATACAAACAGAGTAATATCAGTATAAATATGTACATTAGCTCCAGTATCAATCAACCATTCATTTGACAGATAAGTGGAAAGTAGTGTAGGGTTGGAGGTAACATACCCGTCATTGGTTTCAGAAGCAACAGCCTCACCAACAACCATGTTAACCACAGGCCCACCAGTGGTTGCAAGCACAGTATTAGTTTGTGCTATCACATTAGGTTTCTTCGCTTTCTTAGTAGGACAGTCTTTGCTCCAGTGACCAACCTGTCCATAAGACCAACATGGTTTGTTTGCCTTTGGTTTCTTAGCCTTGTTCTTGTCAGTTTTAGGCTTGTTATTCTCCTTCTTAGTGACAGACTTTCTTTTCTGTCCAACAGTTACTACATTCACCTTCGAAATCCCATGTTCAGCAGGCATCACATGTCCCTGTTTGGACTTGTGTTGCTCTTGCTCCGAGATGTCCAACATCAAGTTAGTCCAGGTGATCTCTCATTTCTGTCTTTTCAGGGAGAGAGCAAACTCTCCCCAAGACTTTGAGAGCTTTTCAATCACCGACATAACCTGAAACTTCTCAGGAAGATCCATTCCAGACTCCTTCAAAGCATGTATCAACATCTCAAACTCATGCACTTGCTCCGTCATGGATTTAGTATCCACCCGTTTAAAATCAAGGAATCTTGCCACACTATACTTTTTCAGACCCTGAGAGTCAGTATTGTGGGTTTGGTCCAGCTTCTCCCATAAGAGTTTAGTAGTGAAGGCATCCGATGAGTAAACATCGAACAGAGTGTTCGCTAAAGCTGCCAAAATAGCAGCCCTTGCCACTCCATCCTTTTCAGCCCACATAGCATAGACCTTAACAGAGTCAACCTGCTCTTGATTCACAACATGAGGATCATACTGCACCACCGGCCATAGACCCTTAACCATTAACCATAACTTCATCTTTTTCTGCCAACGAGAAAAGTCAGCCCCACCGCTGAACATATCAGGCATACCACACAGATCAATAGGTTGTGGGAAACGGCACGTAGCTCAATCAATGGCAGTAGTAGTAACCCCAGACCTAGAACTAGTAACACCAACAACAGGAGTTTCAGTTTCGTTAACCATCTTGTTAATTAACAATATATAACACAGATAATCTCTTCAAGATTGTTGGATCGTAATTAAAAACTACACACAACAATGGGGCAGTTATATAAATAATTAAACAAGAACATGCAGATTAAACCAATTAACAAAACAAATCACGAAGGTAGAAACAAGATATGTAAATTAGTAACTGTAAGGACAAGAGAAAAGATAGAGATTTTAGCTCTAACGGAAGCTTTATTCGCATACGCTGAAAGAACTAATTGAACAGCTGAGTCACCAAGTCTTGCTAGAAGTCTTGACTGTTCTTGAAGAGATTATTGCCCCACTACGCTGTGTTGGGTTGCAGCAATATCACTTCAAGGATAAAACAACACAAAGCACTTCGTCCACAAATACGTAGTACTCAACAGCGGCCTGCACCTCAGTTCGTCCAGAAAACCTTATGCAAATCTGTAAGTATGTGGTAGACACAGAGTATGGCTGCTAGGGTTTTCTCAAAATTGTGTTAAGACCTCCGTCCCTTCTATCTACAACGTTTTTATGTATTTATAATACAATAAAACGTAGCAGCAGATAAAATATTAATTAAAAATAATTATTCTGACTTAAAAAGCATTTAATAGAATATTTATCAGAATCAGTAACAGTTACCAGAGTTTAGCTAAAATCTGATTATGCCCAACAGAGTTTATCTGTTAAACTATGACCACCTTCATCAGAGTTTATTTTCTAAACTCTGACCAGCAGATGCATCAGAGTTTATTTTCTAAACTCTGACCTGACCCATCAGAGTTTAACCAGTAAACTCTGATCTGACCATCAGAGTTTATAAACTCTGACCATATGGTGGTAAACTCTGATCTGTTACAAAATATATAAACTCTGATCTGACCATCAAAGTTTATTATAAACTCTGACCCAGCTCAAACTGGAATATATATACTCTGTACATACTGACTCAATATTCATATTAAATTAATATTTAAAGTCATAATTAATTTAATTAACAATGTAATAAAATTCATCGCCCAGGTCGCCTCGCGTACGCGAGACGCCGAGACATTCGCCCAAATCGCTCTTCGACCCGAGGTGAGGTGGCGGCGTCGCGCGCGTGCGCGCGCGAGGGCACACTAGTACACCATGCACACTACTGCCTTAGTAGTTGACACTACTCTTGCACATCCATGCATATAAAACACCTACACCCATATTACATATTCTATGTGGGTCAAACTCTTTAAACTCATTTCAAATTAGCAACTTCTACTCAATTTATTTATAGATTACATTAAGAAAATGTCTTAGATCCAAACATGAAAGTTTAAGTCCTCATAGCAAGGAACAACTTCCAATCGTTAGTTCCTGGAAATTACATCAAGAACATATACAAAATATGTCTCAAACTTTCCATTTTCTAACATACTGAGCATTCAGCAAAACACTTGATTATATTATGTCCGCGAATTGACTAATTCAAATATAATAGTTTAAAAATGTTAATCAGGGAGAGTATTTTCATCTTACAAATTATCAGTATTGTTTTCAAACATCGGTGCATCACCGAGGTTAATTGTGATTATGCCTTAGCCTCGTTATATATTAATGTGAAAAATTAGATAAAGAGTTCAAAGATTCAATTTGTGTCACTAGAAAATTCCTTAAGAACATGTTGAAAGTACATATATGATGTTAATTAACAGAGTATAAAATTTGACTGGTTTGTAGATAGTGGTGCTAAGAGTATCCATGCACTGCAATGGTTGTGCAAGAAAGGTTGAGAAACACATCTCCAAGATGGACGGTATGAAATGTTTATATAACTTCTCCGATCCTTATTATCACACACATCTGCGCATAATGGACATAATAATGTGATCATTCATATGCATGGTCTGTGTATATCAGGAGTGACATCTTACCAAATAGACCTGGAAACAAAAATGGTGGTGATCATGGGAGATATTGTACCTTTTGAAGTAGTGGAGAGTGTTGCTAAAGTTAAGAATGCAGAGTTTTGGAAATCTACTTCAGCTGATCACAAGACATGATCAACCTTATTTATCAGTGTTTAAACATTCTACTTTAAGCACCAGTTGGGGTTAATTACCTTTGTATTAATCTTGCTCAATAATTATTGCAAGAAAATAATATTTTACTCAAGGGTTCATCCGATCTGCCAAACCGCGATTTTGGACTGGACCGAAACAATCCGAACCACTTAAACCAAAAATCGTCATTAATGGTTCGGTTATCCGGACCGTATATACTTAAATGGTTTGATTATGGTTTGTAAAAATTATTTAGTGATTAATCCGAACCGGATCGTTTAAATATTATATATAATAAACAAATAATACATATTAATATAATTAACTAAAAATTAAATATTTTACATCTAAGAATAACTTTCTTTTATGATAAAAATTTAAACTTCCGCTTTATCAAAATTTTGTAAATTGTTCGGTGATCTTTAGGCACTCCTCATCGATATGAAATTAAATATATAAGAATTTCATATAAGTCATTTATTAAAATATATGAAAGTGAAAAATTAAAAATAAAGCCATTGAGTTTCTTTCCATCTAGAATAAAACATTCAAAATTATGAAAAAATTAAAAAAAATTGAAATTATGATTTCATATAACTTAAAAGTATTACTCATAATTTTTAAATACGATAATTAATTTATAAAATATTAATTAGAAGTCAAACTGTGGTTCGAAACCGGACCAAACCGTTCTTAAGTGGTTTGATTTGGGTTATTTTTTAAAATTTTATTAGTTCGGTTTAGTTATGAATTTTAAAAAATCACTATTATCGGTTTGGTTCAAAAAATTGATTAATTTAGACCAAACCAAACCATGAACACCCCTAATTTTACTCCTAGAAACAAATAGAATCGATATATCATATGCCCTGATATAAATCCACTTGTATTGTCTCCATTAGTATAATTTCTATCGTCTCCATAGCTATATCTATTATTATTATTATTATTATTATTATTACATATATATATATATAATATGATAATATGAGAAAATTTAATTGTATGAAATGACATTTTAACCCCTATCTAATAAGTATGTATTATAATTTAATTATATAAAATTACCATTTAATCTCTGCCCCATAATTACATATTAATAACACATATTATTAATGTATATTAATTATTTTGCAATTAATATTTATCTCCTTAATTATTACATATTATATATCATGCTCATTGATACAGATTAATTATTTTATATTTAACATTTATATGTGTATAATTTCTTTTTTTAATCTTATCTAATTAAAATTTTATTTTAATTTTTTTCATTATTGTCCAATTTATTATGACCATATACAAGATAAAAAGTCATAGTACTAAATTCTTCAAATATACATTATTTTAGTTTGATCATTGATTTTTACAAATTATTTTATAATTAACATTTATATGTGTATAATGTATCTTTTTAATCTCATCTAATTGAATTTTTTATTTAAATTATTTTCTTTTTTCAGCATTGTTCAATCTATTATGACCGTATACAAGAGAAAAAGTCATAGTACTAAATTTCTCAAACATACATTATTTTAGTTTGATCATTATTTTTGTAAAATTATGTCACAAACAATTAATTATCACCAAAAACACAATAAATCTAACAAGTTGACAGTACATAATCTAGTTACCGATAGAGTCATATGAATATAGATATAAAAATGATAAAAAAAAAAATATCACAACGCTACATGGATCAGGGATGTTAAGACTCATAATACCAACTCCAAATTGTATGAAAAATATTTTTTTTAAGTTTTATAAATAATATTTTTTAATAAAGATAAATATAGATAAATATATTAAAAAAATATTTTTAGTAATTTTTTAAAATATTGAAATTTAGAACAAATCCCAAGAATTATATTGACATGTATATTGGGCATATTGATATACATATAACATTTATTTTAAATTTTATGTATACTATAACTTAATAAAGATAAATATATATAAAAACATTTAAAAAAATATTTTTAGTAATTTTTAAAAAAAATTAAAATTTAGAACAAATCACAAGAGTTATATTAACAAGTATATTGGGTATGTTAATATACATATAACATTTATTTTAAATTTTAAATTTTATGTATACTATAAGTTTAACAATTATAAAAGTAATTTCAAAAATATTAAAATAAATAATTTCAACAATTTTTTTCTTAGAATTTAAAATCTAGAAATGTTACTTAAGCATTCAAATTAATTTGAAAGAAAACCACTTCAAATAAAATATATTACAATAAGTAAACACCAACTTTGGGAAAATCCTGCAGTAGTAGCTTTCAGCTTCTGAGGGCTAACAGGAGTGTATTTATATTGACGAAAATTATTTGCAGTGAAAGTTATAAATGAGTTTTCTGTATTGGGCAACTGTATAATACTAAAAAAAGTTAACCAAATAAGACAAGAATAACAATAATAACTAAAAAGCATTTAGTAGTTCAACTAAAATTTTCTCTTTTATCCAGGAAAAATTAAATTAAAGTAGCAAAAAAATAGTTATCAAATTCTCTTTTATAGTCAATATGTGTATTATTTAACTTCATTGTAATTATAGATAGTCTGAAAGAGGGAGGGAGAGATGGGGAGACTTAAAATAGTAAAAACAAGAAGAGAAATAGCATTTTAGGGTCAAAAATGACTTGGGGTAGAGAAACATAATATTTAAGTGGATTAATGGTGTCATGAGATATGAAGTTTGAATTTTTAGTATGACAAGGAAGAACACAATTGGTAGCTGAGAGAAGAAGAAAAAATATCAAAAGATGGCTAGAATAATTTAAACGGCAGCGAGTATCTGAGAATCTTCGATAATGTATATGCTGATTCCGATGATCATGTTTGTAATTGTTTATCAGAAGAAGAAGAAATCTTATTTTTGTTCTTGTCAACTAAACGGCTAACAACCTGTTTTAGCTGGATGGTTTATTCCAATTGATGTACATTTTGCATTACAATTAGTAATGGTGGATTGGTACATCAGAGAGTTTTAATGTATCTGTAACAACTTTTAAAGAGTTTAAATTTTGAGGTTGAAGATGTTCTAGAATCAAATGAATTACATCTCTATTGTCAGTAGCCACTATAATCTCTCCCTTTCACCAGTATAGTCCACCAAATTTATTTGAGAGAAAACAAAGAGTATGACGAGTTCTGGTGCCTTAATAAATAATCAGACACTTCATGTTTGATAAAATGTTAAGACAAATTAAATTTTTATCATAATGACTATTTTTAGGATTATGTACACCTGCGAGACATTTGAAACAAGATTAGACATACTTAAAATATTTTTTATTCACCAATTACAATATTGCGACAGTTCATACACATCTCAGTCATTTATCAATAAATTCATGGGATATTTATAAAAATAACATGTTAAGTAGAAACATATACGATACTTCAATTAAATTATACTCGTGCCTCACATGAGTTTAGAGTTAGTTTTCATTTATGATACGAATAAGATCGCGTTCAATATAATATTATAATTTAATCTAAACATCAAATTTTATTTTTAAAATTATATTGTCGTAATCATTAAACCATTTTCCATTTAATACCGAATCTGGTCTAATAAAATGAAATGAGAAATGAAATAAATGTAAAGAAAAGGAGTTGAATATATAGACTAGTTTATGAATTTATAAAAGTAGTTGATTCTGCTAAGCGTTTGTCAATAACAATCTATTTTGTTATAATTTTTCATGAATTAGAAAAAATCCAAGAAGTATGGATAGACAATGTGACCTGCTAAATTCATAAAATTTTCCCAGTCATAAACTTATTTACAAAAATATATAGGAGATAAATAGTTGCATTAATCAATTGTGGAGGGATATGGACACGTTGGGTAGCATAACTACGCAAGTCTTTACGTTACCAGCAGAGAAGTTTGGTTGTAGATGAAGAATTTTGGTGATATGGTCAAAGTGTTATACATGAGAAATTTCCTTTTATCCAAACTAATTTGTCATGCTATGATGCTGATGCCTACAAGAAAAGCTTTTTTTCTTTTTACTTAACTAATAAATTAATTATATACTTATATATAATAGGAGTAAAGGAGTTAATGTATTCGTGTGGTCGTGATGGTTGGTGTAATTACGTCAAACTAAAATATATCAAATTAAAATTCTATATCAAATAATCTCTATAGCTATAAAATCATTATAAATTTTATAATTTAAATTATAATTCATTTAATTTCATATATTCAATACAAATGAAAATAATAAAAATATTAATAATAATGTTATAATATTTTTATAAATATGTACATATTCTAAAATAAATTATAAACAAACAATTATTATATAAATATTATTTTTATATAATATATAATAAAATAAAATATATATATAACTAAAAATATTTTATTATATTAATATTTTAATATTTTTATAGATATGCAATATATATAAGAACAATCATACAAGTAATTAATAAATGTATTAAGAATAAAATAATACTTTATATTTAATGTTATAAAATGTAAATATATTAAAAGAATTATAATATATAAAATAATATATATTAATTATAATAAATATATTTTAAATATTTAAAAAGTATTTCGTGCATCGCACGAGATTTAAGCTAATTATCTATACTATACTATATTATTATAGCTCAAAGATTAAAAGTTTTGGTTCAAGGTGAACCATAGAAAATATCATTAACCGTCCAATTTTATATCAACCATAGAAATGATCTTAATTATTTAATTTTAATAAAATCTAATTTAAAAAAAAATATCATACATACAACTCTAACCCCCGGTAGTCCTCTTTTTATAAAACTCTTCACGAATAATATTATATTATATTAAAATTATATTCTATATTTTCTATTTTAAGAATCATACTTGTCGTATAATTTTTATTTAATATATCATTAAAGTTTATGAATATTAATATATAAATATCATTATATAATAACATACAACTATAATCCTCGATAGTCCTCATTTTATACAACTCATCACTGATAATATTATATTATATTAACATAAATTCTCAACGTTATAAAATTTTATAATAAATATCAATAAAATATAATATAAAAAATAAATTTACCTAAATATTAGTCAGTCATCTCGTGATTCGCACGAGTTATAAGCTTGTAATAATATATATGAGCACGATTGGATAACCCAAGTAGTAGACCTATCAAACCATTCAGTTCGTGTTGTGTAATGTTGTGTTTCATGTATTTTCTGGGTAAAAACAAAAACGACACGATTACAAACTGTGTACCTTGAACCGTAACACGAACACGATACGACTTGTACACGACCATACACGAAATGACCCGAAGTACAGAAATTTTTTCGTGTACCATTTATGTACACGAAACGAATGAAAACGAACTTGTTACACGAAATTGTTAAAGTATCACAAGCCTTCGACCACTTCCATTTAGTACCACCCTTTGGGGGCTTCTCGGGTTGGACATAACCTTCCGTGATTGGCATCATGTTTTCACTTTCCTTCAAATCTGCATCATCATAGCTTAGTGATTCATATAGCTGAAATCATAAAATATAAAAAGTAAGAAACAAAACCTAACAAAATTTACAAATACTCAACGAATCTAACACTCAATGAATCAATAGGCTAAAAGTCTAAAACCATAATCTAACACCAAAATTCGAAAAAATCAAATAAAACTCGATTCAGAGTAACAAAATCTAACACCAATCCATTACAAGAAGTAATATTTGAAATCTTACCCGAATATTAGAATCTGATCGCTCTTCATCCATCATGTCGCTCTCAATTTGTTTATGTCTTATACTTCATTTATACTTCGTATTGTGTCGTGTACTCGAAGGGTAAACACAAAACCGATGATAAATCTTGCTCGTGTACTTTCGTATTCGTGTACTTTCGTGTCGTGTACTAAAAATGCAAACACAAACACTAAATTTTCGTGTCATTTCGTGTCGTGTAAATCATGTCGTGTCCAAAATTGTGAGGTCTACCAAATGGTAAGGTCCTGGTTTTGACTCTAACTCAACCCGAGAATTTATTTGAACAAATAATAAGGCTGCCTATAAACCTAATTAGTCAAAAAAATTATACTAATAATATACTCCTTACATTTATTTTATTTGACGTTTGACTTTTTGGTACAGGAGTTTTGATTAAATAGTTAAAATTATTATTTTAATTTTTTTGAATAAAAATATTAAACTAAAATTTTTATTCATAAAAATAAAATTTTAAAAATAATAATTCTAATCCAGAAAGTTCAAGAGGCAAAGAAACAAAGGGAGTATAAAATGGGTCAAACGATAATATCCTAGTCCAACGGACACATCTCCCACATCTAACCGACAATTTCCATGGCGAATTCTCATCTCTTCCTGTGCATCATCTTCATTTTCATCTTCATCTCTCTCATCTCTGCAACCCCAACTCCCACAAATACAAACACAAACACCACTTCAAAACTGTCACTAGCACACACTGAACTGATCAAATATGGGTTCCCCATAGGATTGCTCCCCTCTAATGTCCACTCCTATACCATCAACACAACCACTGGTGATTTTTCTGTTCTTTTGAAACATAACTGTCGTGTAACTCTCCCTCCTGATAATTATCTGGCTACTTATTCTAAGAAGATTACTGGGAAGATTGTGGAGAATAAGATTGGTGAGCTTAATGGGATTAATGTCAAGGCCTTTTTTAGATGGTGGGGTATCACTGGAATCAAGAATAATGGTAAAGATTTGACCTTTGAGGTTGGTATGGTCTCTGCTAAGTATCCTGCTGATAAGTTTGGGGTCACTCCTGCTTGTGAGGGCAAACATTCCTCTTCTTGAAAGGTATATATGCGCGCGCACACACACACACACAGTGTTATGTAAGAGCTACAAGTGGTTTTGATCTTCATTTTTATTTATTTTTAGTTGAGCTTTCGTGTTGATAGAAAAGGGAAGGGAAAAAACTGAACTTTTATCTTTTGATTTTGATTTGAAATTTTAATTTGTTATTGCTAAATTTTTAATCTTGTTAATTGATTTTATGGAATAAGTGGAATGGATTTTGAAAGGAATTAAAGTATGTCGTCAGATAGTTTTTTGTGTTTCGCCTACATGATGGTTTGTCCTCCATTTTTATTTAGTTCTCAGTGACCTTTAAGTTGATAAAAAGTGAAATAAGTGAATCTCTGTGTTTTTTTTAGTTTTGAATGTATCTTTATTTTGTTCTTGCTTAATTTAACATCTTTCTATGTTAATTGACTTTATGCAAGAAGTGTAATAGCTTTTAAATGGAATTAAGTATATTTTGCAGATAATCATTTGTGTTTGTTTTACTACATGGTCCTAGCAAATTTGCTATCTGTTTAAGAGGATAAAAAGGATCATAGCGTACAAACTTCATCTGATATGTTACTTATGTTGAGGGATCTAATGGAAGATTGGTTACAGAGTTGTATATGTAGCACAGGGTATTGCTTATATTGTTTGAATCAGCACTTTTATGGGGTGATATTGCACCAATGTGTAGTATTTCTTCGTGATTATTCTGGGCAATTATATCACAGCCTTTGCCTGTATTGCTGTATCTACTCATCAGCTAAACCACAAGCGGGCAGGGGTCAACTGCATACTTAGATAACATCATTAAAATTGACACTAAACGGGGATTTAGCTTAGGTACCGTGTGGAAACCTTACGGCTACTGAGCTACATAACTTCTTGTTTGTTTTTTTGCTAATCTACATTTCGTATTTGATTGACTTCTTGCATTTTATTCCTCAAAGTTTACATAAATAAACACATAAAACCTCAAATTTCATATGAATATACACATGGTTCCTCAAAATTCATGTATTGAGAACTTGGATCTCAAAATGCACATATAATATCCTAAAATTTACTACATACTAGAATTTGGACCTTAATGTTACATAAATGTACACTTAAAATCTCAAAGTTAATTTAAAGAGAAAGTGAACTTTAAAGGTTACATAAATGTACATAGAAAACCTCAAGATAAAATATATATCTTTTATGGTTTCTTACATGTGTGTATCTATAAGGTATTTAGGTTTGTTGCCCTCGTCTAACAATTCTCATATGTCTACTTATCAAGGAAAATATTCAAATTGCCTATTTCCATAAATATGAGATATCATTTTTTTTCTCTAAAAGATTTATAAATATATTACTAAGCTTATAGAGGTTAAATTACTCGTCCAACACTTGTAAAATAACTAGTAAAAATATCACCCTTCAGCATTTATTCATTTCTTGATCTGTCTTGTACACCCGTTATTTAATAGGACTTATTCCCATTTCTTTTAGGCATTACTCTTGAATGTATTTATGTTTCCTATTCAAAGGCCTGAGTATAGAGTTTATCTGTCCTTGCTATCTTAGAATTGTAATTTACGGTTATACAATAAAAGCGGTCATAACTTATATGTTAAAGTGTTAACTTTCTTATTTGTTTACTTGAATAAAGTTTTTGGTGTATACTATTAGTGAAGATGGAGTGCCGACCATGGAGATTGGTTGAAACTGAACCCAAGTTGTGGAGGAGGGTAAAGGTTTAGGTGGCGTGCTACTTATCCCAATACAATAGGGAGTCGATTAAGCCTTTTCTCTGTGGACCAAGTGTTCTCTTTAATCAAGGTGACTCATGTTGAGATGTGATCATTTAGTGTTTCTAGAAGGCTTGTTCAAGTTCAGAATAAGTCACAAGGAAAATAAAATATTGTAAGTGTGAGCGATTTCTGCACTGATGCGATCTTATAGATTGTTTCCACTTGGATAGAATGGAATCGGGAAGGAATAGAATAAAAAATTAGGAACAAAATTTATGTAGAAAGAATGTATGGAGAAATAGTGAAACAAAATGAGGGAGTAAAAATTTTTTGTGATGAAGAAGAGGGAGAATGGAGCATTCCTTCCAAAATTGGTAGGTTAGATTTCCAGTTTAAACTTTAAGGAAAGGAATGAAGGAAGGAATACATATTATTAATATGTATCTCCCTAAATAAGAGTATAAATCTCAGTCCATTCTCTCCTCGTTTCACTCCATCCCAGTGAAAACAAGCATAGTGTTTTTGAAAGGATTGCACAAGTTCTGATAATTCAAGAGGAAAATGGGATAGGATTCTAGAATGGGAGGGTATGGAACTTTACAAGTGAATGAATTTCGGTGCAATTTGACATTACAAGTTTTTCCCCCTGATTTTTATTCACTATGACTGGTGTGACACCTATATGGTGGTACATTAGTACCTATAAGGTGGTAACTAAAGAAAGATGTAAAATTTTCAGAGTATTGTTTATAGAAGTTTACTATATATAATATGTCCAAGTAGTAGGCATATTAATAACATAATGCATGTTATTTTGGGTCTGTTCTGTAAATTCACCTAATAAAATGCTACATCTTTTGAAATGACCACCTGATTTGTTATGGACGGGGTCAAATAGTCAAATGGCCAAATGGGTCTGCTTTTGTTTAATGGATAAACTCCCAATACTTAGTGCACCTGCACAACCTTTGGTAGCTTTTGTTTAAAACTTTATATAAAGTTTAAGATCGAATCATGCATCTTTCACTTATACAAAAGTGCAAATTAGATTCTGATCACTTCCATATAATGCTGATTTGGATTCTATAATATGTTTGCTGATGAACGGAAAGAACTGCAAACTGAGAATTTGTTTTTGCTTGCAGGTTTTCTGTTGGCTGCTTGCATAACAAACATCTCTTATAGTTTGCGATAAGTTATGGCAAAATTTACCAATAAATCTTTAAGTTACTAGTTTAAATCAAGTACTTTTTAGTAAGTGGAAGATCCTAACAATTCTCACGTTGTTTATACTTCATACCTTAGATATTCCGAGATGTTTCATTCTGGGCTATTCTGCTTTTAGAATGAGCACACGGTGGTTCATCCTTGTCGCAATCTGTTTATAAAGATTCTTAAGATATTATCAGTACAGTGTGTTGATATAATATCTGTTGCACACACTTGTTAGTCCTATCAGTATGTTAGTTTTACAAGTCCCATATAGATTCGTTCTCAGCAATTTGTTTGCTCTGTCATGGAATTGTGAGAACCAACGAGGATATCAGGTCAGTTATATTCTCTATGCTTGATAGGAAGAAAGGCTAGATTGAATCCAACAGATTAAGACAACATATTAAAGTTGGCAAAATTGATTCTTTATTTTTACTGCTAAAGTTTTATTTAACATTTACTGAGAACCATATATTCGCAATGCAATTTTTGTGTGCATATAAAAGATAATTTCAAATTAAATTTTTCTGAGAAAAATTAAAATGCAGCCGATTAAAATTTTCAAAGTTCGTTCAACTGCCGTGAAAATTGTTTGTGTTACTATAAACGAATGGAAAGAAATTGAGACATGTATTCAAGATGTTGTGTGCACGTAAACTCAATACACGAGTGAAATAGAATATACTCCTTAGTAAAAGTGTGCACGTATAGTTTTATTCATTTATATTGTACGATCCTGGACGCAGGCAGGGGTAGTTGTCACTGGAGTAAGGAGGCATCATTCACTTAAAGCCGTCACGTACAATGTTTTTTGACCATATATAAATTACGTGAGTACCAACTAAACTACCAACCATTTATGCTTATACTACTGTACAAGTATACATAACTGTTCCGAGAACATGTTAGTACTATAGAGGAATGTATCCAGTTTCGCAATTTGACTAGTGCTAGTATTAATTTATGTATCCATTAGACTATTAGAGATTAGAATGGTCTAGCTGCTAGTAAAATATTAAGACGTCTATATATTTTTTAGCATTATAAAATATTAATTTCGATCATTATAAATTTGTAATTCGTGTGTTGATATTGATAAAGCTAAATTCGAGCATAAATAACTATTTCTTTTTAAAAAATTTACCTTCAAAGGAAATACAATCTAATTTATTTAAAGTGAAATTATAATTATACACTTATATTAAATATCGAATTTACTATTTTAACCATTTAAAATTCATTTATTACTATAATTACGATATTAACTCTAATATTATTACTATATATATCATGTATACACACACATATATTATTTCTTTAACTATATAAACTCTTTCTAACCTAAAACTAATTTCTGTCATATTTAATTTAAACACTATTTTCTAATCTGGTAAATTCTAAATCCTCGATTATATATGTAAAGCAGCTGTGAATACTACATACAAACTATAATATAATCCTACATCATCTTCCACTCTTCGTTTCAATTTGATAAGTCTATTACATCATTTTATAATCAATGACTAAAAAATTAGGGAAACATTAACGAGTAATTCAATATGTAAGTACTAAATAAAATAATATACATAAATGTGAATTATCAAACTATATTTTATAAAATCTAAAAAACAGTATATTAAAATAACATATAAATATAATATATATTTTAAAGATAGTCCGTGTCCCATGCACGGCCACACGGGCATAAGAGGTAGTTACTTTATAAATAATAAAAAGGAAATTATCGCGTTGGTATAGAGCTATTGACCAAACGAATAAAGACCATGATATAACGTGGACTAAATATTAAGAAAATGTCAATGGTTTGCATCGAAGAAAATTCTATCATATGTTTTTGAATTGATCAACATATTCGTCTTCGTAATTTGGTCCTACTCGCGTCGATTTTTCTATCGGGACCAAATTCTGCTGTGTTTTTTCGGTTGACGCAAGTGATAGTATAGAATGTATATAGAATCTATTTTGTCCCATTTTTAAATTTAAAATTAAAAGACTGAGTAATTGTAGTTGTTTAAAACAAATTTAAATTTTTTCTCAATTAATGAGTTGACAATTTTTTTTGTCATGATATATGAAACGTATATTAAATTGTATCTGAAATACAATTACTAGAGTAAGTAATTTCTTTCATTCAAGAAAATTTATCATCTAATCGACTGGTCATACAAGATGATCGCGAACATTTAAACAATAAAATTTTAGTGTCGGAATAGAAAACACCTGAATAGCCACCTTTCGTTCATCCTCCTTCTGCACGAGTATTCAATCAAATACACCTATAAATAAACAAATACAAGTTATTATCACATAATATACTAAAAATAATATTACTTAAATTATAATTAAATAACTAATCAAACGGGTTCCATTTGGTTAGACACTCAAAACTATAAAAACTACTGGACTGTTTTTTTTACGAACAAATAGCTATTTTCATTAAATAGAATAAAACACAGCCGGAACAAAACCCCAACTGCCGATACAACCAGGTTGAAAAACAAATAACATACTAAAAAAATTAGCTAATTTGTTTCCTGATCGTTTAACACACAAAATTTAAAAATTCTTGAAATTAAAAACGAAATCGAAGACATCCTAAGTGATCCAAACTGCACCAACATCCTTGAAAACAGTAAGATCACAATTGACCTTATCACATGAAAATCATTGTTAGCCCAGAAACCCGCATTGCATAGACTGATGTTGGAGGAGCGGCTCCCTATCTATTTATATGCTGGATACCAGCTATAGACATGCCGGATACCAGCTATAGACATGCCGAAAGTGAAAACCCTCAAATGATGAACAATCTTTGGTTGTGAAATGCTCTTGCAATAATCACCACCGCCCCAGCTTTGATGCGGGTTTTCCAGATCTCAGAACCATTAACAAAATCATTCTCAAAAAATCCATCACCGAATAAACCCAAATATAATTAAACAAAAACATAACAAAATATCCCAAAAGAATAGACAAATAAACACTCCAAAAGGAGAGACACACAAACACCCAAAAAAATTGGGTTTTATTGAAGGACAATCAATGAAAATGAAAAAAAACTAAGGGGTTAGGGCTTTCTGCCGGAGAAAACTCAATAAAAGCCCTTCGGCGCTTCAGAAAAAATAAAGGGGAAACGGCTCTTTGACTAAACTGTTATTTTAAATCTAATCAAAAGAGATTATTTTAGTTAGATAACTAAATAAGTCAACTAATTGGCATATATCGTATTTAACGACACATAACAATTGACATAAATAGCTAAAAACCATCAACCATGTCACCAACACAAAAGGACACTAATTCCATTAATTAATTTGTGGACATATCGTATTTTCTAGATCCATTGGTCAGAGAAAATCTTTTTTCTAGATTTAACCAAATGACTTTTGCAGATGTTAAGAACTTTAATATGATTATTATTATTCTCTTAAGGAATCAGAGGGAGTAATGTGTGTATATGGTTTTTACTCAAAATGAGTTGTCAAATTTTAATTGAATTAGGTATATGTATATAGGATTTTTACAAACTTTTTAAGGGATCCTTTGCTTCGGCACTTCTAAGTATCGGATATGTGTTTTGTTCATTCCAAACTCATATATGATGTTTGGTTGAAATTTTTTAATTTTAAAACTCATACTTCAAACCCATAAGTTATGGGTTTTTATGATATCTTGGGGGTATGAGATGGAGATATGAGTAATCAAATCAAAATTGTACAATTTTTATCTTTATTTATAAAATTACATGTTAATTTTTTTAAAAAAAAATTATAATGATGTTGTTTAATATTTAATAAATAATAGTGATAATTTTTCGTATTAATTGCACATATTTTTTTATTTATTAAAAAATATATTAAATTAATAAATTTATTCCAACATTCAACCAAACACGTGATATCAGAAATGATACTTCATCCTCATACCACTTTAACCTGATTCATGATTCTAACCCGACCAATACCACCCTATGAATTAAACAACCCCTAAGTTATAAACTTACGCATTTTTTTAATTTTGATAATTTTAATTTTTGTTTTTGTAAATAATTGAAAAACGATTTCCACTGTATTAAAAAGATATTTATGATATTTTTAATAATTTATTAATTATTTTATAACAAGTATTCAATATATATAACTTCAGTTCAATATCGTCTATTGAACAATAGTTAACTTGTATTGAACAAGTATACAAATTACTTTTACAATAATATTGATTAAGATAAATGTATTATAATAATTAATATTTCATATTTCCATATTTTAATTGGGTATTAGTAAACCATACAAGAATGTTCAAACATAAATATAATTTTTTTTTACATAATAATAACTACTACCTCTGTCCCACCCAATTATTTACGTTTCGAAGAAAAGATCTGACACGCATTTTAAGGTGCATATAAAATATAGTTTCATAACTTATTTTTTTTTTAAAATCTGAATAAAAATTTAAACATTAAATTTTTATTCAGAAAAAAAATTGAAAATAAGTTATGAAACTATACTTTATATGCATCTTAAAATGCGTGTCGGACCTTCTCTCCGAAAAGTAAATAATTAGGTGGGACGGGAGGAGTATTATTCAACACGTGATGCTAAATCTCAATTATAAGTGTGTTGAACGTACATTATATGGAAACTTTTTAAGGAAGCTTAAATTTGAAAATACAGATATATATCTAAAATTCAAAATTGAAAATCATTCATTTTTTTATTACATGCTCTCTTTTTATCATCTCTCATATATTTTTTCTTTTTTATCATTATTATCGATCATATTCTACATAATTTTGAATCTCAAAAAGGAATTCGTAATGTAGATATGCATTTTTATATTCAATCTTAGTCAATATTTTTATTTTTTGACATGTTTAAATTTAATTTGCAGGTTAAATGTTGGATATACTTGATGTGATATCGGGAAAACTCTTGAAATTAGGATTATATTTTAAAGAGATAAGGTAACAATTTGTATTTGGAATTGTTTGTTCTGAATTGTAATAATGTTTATTTGAATGATAACTTTACCTTGATGTTTAATTGCAGTTGGTTGCACTCCGGATGTTTGATCAAAGTTCTACAAGGATTATATAAGTTGATTATATAGAAGAGTACATATCGCTCAAAGATTATGTAATTATACTTTTATTTTTGTTCTTCTTATTGCAAATTGAACGTTGCACATAAATTATTTGATATACTGAGTATGAGAATAAGATTAATAAAAGCCTATAATTTCATAATTATTTATTTCATATTATTTTATATGTAATTGTTATTCCTGTACACATTTGTACATATTGATACCTTCTGGGTTAAAGATTTTGATGATTATCATTGTATTAAAGTGAAAATTAATTAATTAAATAAAATATATTAAATAATATATCAGATTGGTTTCGGATCAGATTCATTGTGATCAAATCAACTTTCGATTATTGATATATTTGAAGTACTGTTTGGATCAGATCGGATCTAATTTGGATTAAAATCGTTGAATTTCAGATTAAGATCTGATTAAGTTTGGTTTAAATTAAATTCGGTTCAGATTATTTCGAATAGGAAAGATACAGTTTGGATTAATCTTAAATTAATTTTTAATTATAGTAAAATTAAAATAAAAGTCATTAAATAAGTTTGTTAAAGTAACAACTTATTTATTATCTATCTATTTTTATTTTTTAATATGTGAAACTTTAAAGAATCAATTTATTATTAAATATATTAGTTATAATATAAAATAATATAAGTTTTAAAATTTTGATTGTGTAACCATTTTGATTTTTTCAAACAAAAAAATTTCAAATATAAATTTTGCTTCAGAATATATTAATTTAGTGAATAAAAAGTGTGTTAATATATAAACTATAGATTATGACCTATTAAAGTTAGTGAGTGTAATAATATTTTTTATTATTAAAATTTTACTATTGTTGGAATGTATACAAATGAGAGGGACATTCAAAAAAGAAAAGTGTATAGAATTGAATGGGACAGAAGGAGTAATTATTAGATTAAAATTAAATTCATATTTTGTCTAATTTGATATATTTTATATCCAATCCAAACTCATACTTCGGTTCATATAATTGTATATTCGATTTTAATTAATTTTATTTAATTAAATTCGAATCAAATTATTGGCATGTTTGGCCTGCCTTAAAATAAGTCCTTTTGGACTTATTTTCGGGTAAAAATTTTATATTTTGATAAATATTTTTTATACAAGTATTTAATGTATATTTGAGATTCTATAAGTTGAAAAAAAAAAAAGTTAACTTTTTTTCAGAAAAAAGTTAACTTTTTTTCAGAAAAAAGTTAGGAATCTCTAACTTTGTCTTAAAATAAGTTAACTTATTCTGGAAAAAAGTCCCCCAAACAGCCCCTGTATAATTCAAATAATAAAATTAGATTCAACGACATAAATTTTGATTGGATTATTCGAATCCACCATCTGTGTACTTGGACACATTGCTAATAGAGATCTCAAACAAACAGATGCCCGTGCACAATCATAAAAGAGTTACCTAGCAACTCCGGACACCTAATATTAACCATAACTTGTATTGGCCTGACTTGGGTCAAAATATTTTGAATCCCAACTGGGCTTCTTCTTTGTCTTGCCGGTCTTATAAACTTTGTCTACCTTTTCCGGCGATGATTCCGTTAGGTAATATCTATGTATTTCAATTATAGATATCAACATTAAATTAAATTAGGGGAAAGTAAATATCTTTTTCTGCTCTCTTGCTGTGTATTCCATTAAATCTTTTTATGCTTTTACGTATATTTATTTGGGTGCTGAGATCTATTGCTAGTCCGTTACCATTCAGTTGTTTGAAATCTGATCTGTTCAGTTACAAAATAGTTTCGTGTTTGAATGTGATACCTCCTGTTCTTTTGAGATCTCATTGAATTTGATGAATTTTAAAACAATATTCACAATTCTTTTGTAACTTGAACTGTTTAGATGCATTCCTTAATGCGTAAATTCGAAAAAGCCTGTTATTAATTTCCTAATTGGTGGTTATCTTAGTCATCGTTATATGATACTTTAATTCTTGTTTTTTTTACCAAATGTTACCGACAAACATTGATAGAAGTTCGCTGATTGTAGATTTGGTGATTTATGTGTTTACTAATGCACTTACACTACTTCCATTTAAAAAGATCAGATATTTAGAACCAGTGATATCAGTGGCAAGGAAAAGGTAAAAACACAAATTAGGAAAATTTGAGTTACTGCTTTAAACAAGACTACACTTAAACCTCTTTAAAGTAATAGTATTGGGACCAAGGAAAAAGATTACTTTATTGAGTTTATTACTTTATTCGAGAGTAAAAATACAGGGACCGGAATTTTTTTTATTGTAATGAGGTTATTATTTTATCGAGTATTACTTAATCGAGTTTCAACTGTACACAATTTGTTTGCCTGGGTTGATGTCCTTGAGCAACCCTTAACCCTTACATGTTATAGTATTATTGTTCAAGGCTTAAAAAGCAGTTTATCGTTGGCTGGTATTTGAAGTATCTTATATGCCTTTAGTTGATGATATAAACCAGTCAAGGCAATATGTGAGTATTTTCTACAAATCCTTACCTTTTGTTGCTGATTGTACTGGCTTGGTTGTCATCGGTGAGGGCTTTGATCCAACCTATTCAGACTACGTAGTTAGTTTTGAATTTTTTTAAAATATTAATTAGGTCTCTAGCTTTCATGTAAAGATAAAGATGCCAAGAATAATTTAAAAGTACTAGCCCTGTCAATCAGGCTTTAAAACGGAGCCCAGCCTTTTCCGAGTGATTTGAAGCTGTTCGTTATACTTTTGTGCAATTGTCTTGGTTGTATATTGATATTCACTAGTATAGACTACTTGTTTCAAATGTGTTCGTGTAATAAGCCAGAAACTGACTTAAAACCAAAAGTAAATATTAGGTACTTTTTTCAGTGACTTATTTATTTTTATTTTTCTATTTTGATAAAAGTTATCCATATACAGTGTTCTACGGTCGTCTTAGACGGCCGGGTCCCGTCTCGATTAATCGAAATCGGGTCAAAAGATGTTTTTTTTAAAATCGATCAAAAATTGGCCGAGACGGAAAAAATCGACCGAGACGATCAAAAATCGGTTGAAAGGGTCAAAATCGGTAAAAAATATTTTATTTTAAAAAAAGTTAAAATTTTAAAGAATTTAATAACTAATATATTTTTATTACAAATTTACAATAAATATGGTTTGTATGATCCTAAATACTTCATAAATTTTAAATACTCTCTCAAATTGCTAATAATTATATGATATATTATGTAATAACTATTAAGATTAATTATTAAATAATGATTATTAAGTATAAACCACTTAAAATGTTAATGATAAGTGGCTTTTCGTAAATGTTAACATCTAAATATATATGGATTAATGATATATGATATTTTTTCAATTATAATTTTATAATAATTAGAAAATGTTTAAATATAATTATATATTATTATTTATTAAATTAAATTATTTCCGATTAATCACCGATTACCCGATTAATCACTGGACGATACCTTCACCGTCTAACTCCGATTCCCGTTTTTTAGAACACTGTCCATATGTCATAAATTACTCATAAGTCACTTTTATTTTTATTATTATATTTTTAAAAACTCATAAGTCACTCATAATATAAAATTACCCAAACATGCATTTTAAGCTCCCGGCTAATCACGTTAAGCCACTTTAAGTCATAAGTCACAATTTTAAGTTTAGCCAAACAGGCTCATAGTAAGCTTTGCATTACCGATAAGAGCTACTATATCGTTTATGCCAACTCGTCAAACCAAATAAAAATCATTGTTGAACAGAGTATAAGTTTGTGAACTCTAGCTGGCCCCTAGTTTGAGATGGGGTTTAGATAAGCATATTTGCTTGTTACAGAGGTATATACTGAATAGTAAAAGATAATAATTAGCTTAAGCAGAAAAGATGTTTTTAAATAACAAAAAGAGAATAAGAGAGCTCATGCAGGTTACACCGCTGACGGGTAAATTCCTAGCTGAAAAGCAGAGGTAACACTGCATAATCAGGCTGATTGGAGAATATCCAGGCTGAAAACAGATGAAAGTTATTAGTGTTGAATATAAGTTAAGGTGTTTAAAAGGGTATACCTATGCACCAAAATAACAGGAAGAAGAGATGTAGTTCGTCTCACTTTCATAGTTGACAAGATTCAGCTTTCAAAATTTGGCTTGATCATTGATGTGATTTTTTCTTCCTTTATTGGCAGTATCATAAGTTCATACTTTACCTGGACCTGTTGAGTTTTCCAGCAATTTATTTCCAGTTTAGTTTACTTTCATTAATGCTTGAGTTGATACAGCCACTCACATTTATATACGTGTTTTATCTTTGTAGTTTCTGGTGTTCAGAGTCTCTCTTCCAGTGTGCAAAGCACTCCAGAGAAAAATGGGCAGTCAGATGATGCTTCTAGAAGTCCAGAGCTCCTCCAGGAGTTTCTGATTTCAGGTCCAAGGAAAGATCTTTCCCGAACTTGCTTGGATAAGGAAAAGAAGCATTCCGCTTCATCAAAATGCAAAATGCCCGACCATATTCCCAAGACTAGTAAGAAAACTCTAAAGAATCAGGAGCTAAGGAATGCATCAATCAATCCCAAGAATCAGCCTTCGAAGAAGCACAACAGGAAAGCAGAGAACCCCGCTAGAATTCCAGTAATATCAGAGCGATCTTCTGATTTCAGATCTTCAAATTTATTGATCTGTCAAAATTCTGCCTGTAGAGCCACTCTAAACACAGCTGACACCTTTTGCAAGAGGTGCTCTTGTTGCATTTGTCATTTGTTTGATGACAATAAGGATCCAAGTCTTTGGCTGCAATGTGCATCCGTATCCGGTGAAGATGAGTCCTGTGGCTTATCTTGCCACCTTGAGTGTGCTTTCCAACGTGGGAAAGTAGGTGTTGTTAATCTCGGACAATTGCTTCAGCTAGATGGAAGTTATTGCTGTGCTTCCTGTGGTAAAGTTTCAGGAATACTAGGGTAAGCTCCATCTTCTGAATACAGTTCTAATCGGTCGTTTGGTGGTTAACCCTCCTCCTGAACCCCTATCACCACTTACTAGACCCATAACTATGCAACAAAATTATGATACAGAATTGAAGATAATAGTTGCCAACTTAAAGCCGTCTCATACTCCTTATTCCTTCCACATAAAAGGTTCAGGAGAACCAAATTGTAAAATACGGAATCAGGAAGTTTAGATTTTAATCTTTAAGCCTTCGTTAATAGTTCAATATTGATCTTCACAGACCAGTTTTCCAATAAGTTCTTTTTACTTGGTAATGTATTAGCACCTCCTTAGTTCTTATCATCATTTTTAGAGAAGCAATTCGGTTGATAATGACTGATGTGTTATGAATGAACATCTTCTACTTTCAATTTTCTGCAAATCATATTTTTTTTATGCTTTACATTTTAGTTTTATAAACCAAAACAAAAGTGACAAGTATGTAGCAGTTATTTTGTGTTTTAAGATCTAAAATTTGAACTTGTCTTGATGCAAATTTCATATTTGGCAGTTGTTGGAAGAAGCAGCTTAGTATAGCCAAGGACGCTCGGCGTGTTGATATCCTCTGTTCTAGGGTAGACATAAGCTTTAGGCTCTTAGATGGAACTTCCAGGTTTAGAGATCTCCATGAGATTGTAAGCAAACTCAAGGCCAAACTAGATGATGAAGTGGGTCCAGTGACTGACGTTTCAGCTAAGATGATGGGACGCGGTATAGTTAGCAGGCTATCTATAGCAAGTGATGTGCAGACTCTTTGCTCACTTGCAATTGAGAAAGCAGATGAATGGTTCGCAGCAGTGTCCAGTGCAATCCCAAATTGCATTGGTGTGTTTAACTGCTCATATCTTCTATATTTACTTTGTTCTAATTGGCTATATTCAAATTAAACCACATTAAAACCTTTAATCCCTGCAATTTTTTCTGCTTATGTCTTTCCCCGCAGAGGGTTCGTTACCAGCAGCATGCAAATTTCTCTTCGAAGAAGTGACATCATCCTCAGTTGTGATTGTGTTGATAGACCTGCCCACTTCACCTCTAAAAGATATCTTGGGGTATAATCTATGGTATTGCAAGAGTAGAGAAGAATCATATACAAATGAGCCTGTTTGCGTCTTCCCAAGATCTCGGAGAAGACTATTAATATCCAACTTGCTACCTTGCACTGAGTACTCTTTTCGCATTGTATCTTATACAGAAACAGGTGACTTCGGACATTCTGAAGCAACTAGTTTCACTAAAAGTGTGGAAATTATTCAAAAGAGTCGCAACAAAGTTGCGAATCGTAAAAAAGAGAGTAGCCAAGTTGGTGGAAGTTCAAGTTTCAACATAGAGCACAAGACTTCACCAGATGTTGAATTTGATTCTGGTTTCAAGGTCCGTGATCTTGGGAAGATCATTCGTCTTGCTTGGGCTCAAGAACAAGGCTGCCTCGATGGGCTTTGTGATGCTAGTACTGAAAAATGCTGTGGAGCCGGGGAAGAGGTGAAGCCTGAATGCATAAGAGTAGATCGCCTGCCACCTGTCTCACGTGAGCTTGATTTAAATGTTGCTTCAGTTCCGGATTTAAATGAAGAGTTAACACCACCAGTTGAGTCCTCTAGGGATTTAGATAATGAATGCACTTTGGAAAGAGCTGTCGGGGCAGATGATGATGCGGTCTCGCATGATAATAAGGAGAATGGTTTAGTTAGGTCACATGGGAGTGGCGACTCCCAAAACTGGACCCAGAGACCAACTGGGGAAGTGTCAACTGTCAACTCACAGGGTGGGATGGTATCGCGGAAGAGAGCAGCCAATGCAAATGAGGAAACATATGATTGCGATAGCACTCTGATAAATGGATCTCCTTCTAAAGTTGGTAAGGTATCAGGCTCTCTGGATGAGAACTTTGAGTACTGTGTAAAGATAATCCGTTGGCTGGAATGTGAGGGTTACATTGACCAAGAATTCAGGTTAAAATTACTAACATGGTTTAGTTTAAGATCAACTGAGCAGGAACGCAGAGTGGTTAATACATTTATTCAAACTCTAATTGATGATCCCAGTAGCTTGGCAGGGCAATTGGTCGATTCCTTTTCAGATATGGTTTCCAATAAGAGGCTGCGAAATGGTTTTTGTAGTAAGCTGTGGCATTGAATTTACTCACTGCGGAAATGACCCACTGTGCTACTTAGTATTAGTATCCCATCCTCTGATCACCATGGCTGTTCATTGTACAGGCATTCCCTCTCCCCCAATATCACAGGGAAAGTGATTCCGTTTATCAGGGACATATCATGGCGCTGGTGGTAATTTTCTTGGGACGAGGATTGCTCGACTCGAGGAGATTCGCAGTATGAAAGCTGTTGGTTATTTTTATTTATTTAAAATTATAATTAAAGCAGTCACATTGATGTAGTACTGTAAAATGCTTGTACGGGTAGATAATGTTGGTTAATTTTATTGCCCTGTATTTCATATCTGCTTGTTTTTTCATGTCTCTTGTTAACTACGGTATGTTGTAATGCTTTAATGCTTTATTACCCCTCGGCAGTTTACATATTTTTCAATGCATTAGAATTTGAGTATAAGGTGAGGGAATGAGAATAGTAATGTACACACGACTTAATAGCACTCCAAGTAGTTGTCACTGGCGAGCCATTCATGTGGCCTCCAAGTAGTCATTTACTTTCCTGTTGCTGCTTTTGTATTGACCACACACACGTTTGCTTTTACAAATTTTAAACCCTCAACCTTGTGTAAAATGGATGAGGTTGCCAAAAAGAATATTATTGCACGTTGCGCCATTTATTTTCTTTTAGAAGGTATGGTAACTTTTTTTTTTTAAAAAAAAAATCTTGTAATGTTGTTACGAGCTGTGCTAGATTTGCATGATCATAATTATAAACTGTCGACCGTGTTGAGAACTCTGATCGATTCTTGTATACTCGTCAATAGTATTTAGAGTGATATTTGCATTCAAGACACTACCCATCCAGGTGAGGCTCAGACTGACACTATTTACCACTCTTAACATATACACAAATGATTTGATATATAAAAAATCTTTAATTTCAACAACCGAAAGTGTATATAACTTCTCTATTCAATATGTTAGAATCAAGACAGGATATCCATATACATGGCATTGAAGTTCATCAACTGACAAGTACTTTTTATGTATGTTGGGTAGATGAAGCCAACTGACACGAGTTAAACATCAGTTGGATGATCCACTTTGATTGTATATCTGGTATGTGAATACAGTGTATCTTTAACAAAATACAAAACGTGGAGGTTGGTCAACGTGATGTGGCTTCAACGTCTGGTGGAGCCTCCCAGGATTATATCCATACTTTATAGAACATTACATTATTGTATTAAACATTTCTTTTGGATTCATTCGTGTTTCTAGAAGTTGTAACTTATAAGAATGCATGTAAAGATGAAAGAGCATACAAGTTAAAAAAAAATGGGACCCAGGACCTTCCTATAAAACAACACACAACAAACCATCCAGTGTTTCATACTTATATTGTTCATCCATCCACTTTTCTCTCCCAACAACCATTCATTGAATCAATCGATCACACACATATACTGTTGTGCCAAGACTATGTCACTTTCTTTTCTCATCCCATCACTAGCTTCTTGCCGGAACAGGCACTGCAGAGCAACCAAAATCTCGAAAAGGTGTTTCAGAGTCGTAAAGCAGGGTAAAACCAGGATTTACATACTTAGACGCTGTGTTACCATGCTCCTGTGTTGGAATGATCGAGACTAATCCTCTTATCATCTGCCCCTTCGGATTTTTTTCTTATCTTGCATACTTTAAAACTTAAAGATCAAGATGAAGATGCTGATGGAGATATAGGGTCCAGGAAACCGATGATTGTGATCAATTTTCCATGACGCGAAACTATCTAAATTTCATTCTTGTATATGCGTACACTTGTATATGCGTACAAGGGGTCCTATAATATTTTCTCGCTTATATCCAGAATCCACGTTTTAATGATGTTCGAAAATAACAAGCGCAGAAAGGTGGCTGTAACAAGATGTCCCTATGTTTCGAAAGATGAAGATGACAACTTGGCAACAAATGTAAATTTTGTCCCAATATTAAAGGAGTAGAGATCCTCTACACCATTTCAGGTCTGCCTGGGCTAATCATCAAGTGAAATAATTTTCATCTGTTTGATTGTGCAGATGAAAAACAGAACTCAATGAGATAGACGCGTCATGACTCGTTACAAAAATGTCCTGTGCTTTGTACAGTGTATCTATAATTCCCGAATAGTATAAATGTTATCAAATTTCCAACTATCTGTAGTCTGTACTCTGTACTCTGTACATAATGTACTAAAAAGTTTAATTTCACTCGATATGAACTTTTACTATTTTGAAATAAAATTGTGAGTTCAAAGATTAGTGTGTAGTTGTGAGCTTAGTAAGAAAAGAAATACCTGTATATATGCTATTATGATCTCAACAAATTGTGACAATATGCTACGATACCCGGGATAAGTACAAATATACTGATAGTAGCTAGAATCTATAGTCGTAAATCGTAATGCAAAAGAAAAAAAATCAAAATCTGCTTCTGTTTTCTTTCTTATTTGTTCAAGTCTGCTTTTGTTTTCGATTGAATTGACATAAATGTTTAAAATGGAAGTTATAAATTTTAATATTCAAAATCCTACAAATAAAGACTCTCTGTTAGATATTCTTATTAACATAACTAAAACCATGAGCATTCCATTTCCATTAGCCTTTAAAATCTTTCAAATTTCGTGCAACCGAGCAGCTATGGCGTTCAGACGGTTCAGTGCATCTTCTACTATCTCCTTCACATCTTCTACTAACTCCTTCATTGGTTTTAGTTGCTTCAAAACTTCTGCTGTAATTACTTGTGTTGATACAACATCATGATCAGGTCCCTGTACTACATCTACAGCAGGCTCTGTAGCGGTAACAGCTTCTTGACGCACAACACCTTTTAATATATTCTTCTCAGTATCTTTAACCTCTTCAGATGTTGCCGCTTCTTGATTCTTGGCTGCAGTTTCCACCTCATCAAGCTCAACAACTTGGTACTTTTCTGCAGCATTTACCTCGATTGTCGTAGCATTTTCTTGGTTCTCCGCAACAACCAAGTTCTTAGGTGTAACCAAGTCTTTGTTTTTCTCTACGGCATAATCCTCCTTATGTGTAACAATTCTTTGGTCCTCAGTGACATCTACGTCAATTAAAACTGCATTGTCAGAATTTGAGCATTCAACAGTAACCGGATCAAGATCACTTGGGTCAGGTGTCACTGAAATTATTTCATTGTCCATCAAAACTGAAAATGCAGTGTCATCAGAAGGCAATATGTAACCGCACTCCATCATTTTCTTGTGAATCCAATTTAAGTATGTTAAGTGCAACAATATCAGTTCATCAGCCTCATTGGTTCCTGTGCAGAAATTTCATATCAAAAGACATATAATTACTAATTAAACCCCAGAAGACTGCTTCTACAATATTGCTCTCATTCTTTACCTTGGGATTCTGAAGCAGGAACACTTGAATAACTCTCAGTAGGCAATGGATTTTCCTTACTGATTTCAGAATCTTTATCCTCAATACCAAAAACATCAGGAGCTAATATATTCTCCAGCATAACTACCCTCTTTGGCGAGACAACAGTTGGCTCAGCAAACACAGCAGTAGCACCGTCAGTAGTCTCAGTTTGAATGGCAGGATTATTCTCTGCCTCCACAAATTAAACAGTAAACAATGATTACTTCTTTCCCCTCCTTGCATGCATGCACTTGTATAAAATAAAGAAAAAGAAAGAAAAGGTCATCTAAATATTTGCTGATATCTATCACTGAAGGAAGTATTAGAACTTTATTAGCGGTGACATGAAAATACAATTACATAATGAGGTTTGGGATGTCATCACTTCTCACTACATACAATAGAAACAGAGCTAAGTAATATATGAAATAACCTTTGGAGCTAGTTGTAGGCGGAGTTTCATTCTCTGTGTTTTCTCTTGCTGCTGCGGCAGCGGCAGCGGCAGCGGCAGCGGCAGCGGCAGCGGCAGCGGCAGCGGCTTCCTTCCTCTTCAGGGCTCTCCTTTTCTTTGCACTTGAAGACATGAGTGTTTCTATACTTAAGAATATGAGTACAGTTCACCTGATCTCATACTAACATATATATTTATACTAGTTTAGATTGGACTGTTGGATCCATGACATAAATGAATGCAGAGGAATAACAACTTTGTGTATCTGCTACATTCATTGACCTGTTGTAGAGTTCCCAAACCGAATGTCAAGAGTCAGAAGCCATAAAGTCATGCATACTTAAACCAGGCCGGGCCGTTTTAGTATTTCTCTTCTGATGACTTGTTATTAACTCCTAGAATTAAAATGACCTTAGAACAGTTTCGGGTGTTGCTAAATACAGGTCAAATTTACTTAATACACACTAGTTAATTACGTTTATATCCTTTATGTATTAAATTTCCTTAAATGCAGTTTTGCTTTGATTAACGTGACTTCTATTTTCTATACAACATTGATTATAATGCATTAATTAGTAAAATATCACGTCCCATTTTACGGTTTTATTGTTTGTATAATTTTTATATAATTAATATTTTTATCCAAAAATACGGTCTTTCTTTTTTTGTTATTTGTTTTTTATATATAATTTTTTATTTATAGTATAATTATGATTATTATAAATTAAATATAATACTTATCACAAAAATAGTTAACATTGGAGTAAATCATATAACTAGAGTTTCAAAAAGATATTTTTTTAAAATTTTATATATTCAAAATAATTGAATTAGAATTTTTATTAAATAAATATATATAAAATCATTTTAGTTTTTTTGTTTTCGACATAATCACCCTCTTTTATTGTTTTATTTGTTTTGATGTGCATAACTTTTTATTTATAGTATAACTAAAGTTAAAATTTGAATGTAATATATACCACAAAATAACCTACATACGAGTAGATTATAATTAGAGTTAAAATAAAATAAAAAGTTATTTTTAAAAAATTTTAATATTCAAAACAATTAAACTAAAAAAAACATATATAAACAAGTATATATATTTACTTATATATGAACGTGTTTACGCAACTAAAATTGTTTTAGTTCTTATTATATACTTTTTGTATGGTTTTTTTATTTGGTTTAGTGCGTATAATCTTTTATACAAAATAATTTATATAGGAGTAGATTATTTTTTATTAACATATTATTATTATTAAATTTTAACATTTAAATATTATATGTGTCATTATTTATATTAAATTTAATATGATGTAACACTTTTTATTATGAATAATGTAATATTTTTATATTTAAAAATAATCAAAAACATGATTTTTTATTAATTAATTAATTTCTATCTAAAAAAATTACTTTTTACTTGTTTTTAAAAAATAAAAATACTTTTTATAAAAATATAAACATATATTTGATAAAATAAAAACATGAAAATAAATTATATATATCACATTATTAACAATTTATTATCTTTGAATATTTAATATCATAAATTAATACAATTATTAGTTATTAAAAAAAATACTTTTATTAATATTTATTTTTATGTTTTTAGTTTATCTGATATATGATTTTATTTTTACAAATATTATTCAATGTTTTTTTAATAATTAATATATATATTACTTTTTGATATTAAATACTATATTTTATTAATATGTTATGTGTATTAGTATGTGTACTAGAAAACGTTTATTTATTTTTTTAATAAAATTAGACTATAATCTGCAAAGTTGTATAATAACGATTTACTTTTTTTTAGTAAAATTAGACAAAAAGAAAACGTCGAGAGAATTGAAAGCAAATCGCAGTAAGATGATACCCTAAAATTCAGTATCACTGTAATTACTACCTCTAACATGCACAAAAAATTAGGTTGCACACGAAAAATTAGGAAGGCTAATATTGTAATCTCCACGAACGGCACAGAGCAATTTTGTAGTGTATTTAGCAACTATGTTAAGACAAAGACGGTACCCGTAAGTAGAAGAGGTGGTCAAACGAGCGGGTCGGGCAAGCCGTGCCAGTTCGTTTGTGAGCCGGTTTGGCCACTCGTCACTCAGGCACAGTACGCAGCTGTGGGCGAACCGGACCGATTTGAGAAATGTTCAGCTCGTGTACAGCTCAACGGTTAAGCGGATTTGATTTTTTTTTAATTTTATTTCATTAATTACGTTGCATGCGAATTTGTTACGAACTTGCGGGCCGAGACGAGTTACTAACAGTGACGAGATGATTGAGTATAATATGACTATTCTGGTTTCTGATTGAGTATAATATATTAATATGACTAGAGTGATGGTCCATTCCAACTTGGAGACATGGACTCATTGATTGATTACATGACATTTTTATTCCAAGTTTATCGAAGCTGATTGGTGGGTTTTATTTCATTTAAAAAAAAATATTTGAATATTTTTGGAATAAAAGAGGATGATACCTCTACAAATTTTATTAATTAAAAAATATTTTACAATTAATTTGAGAGGACTCCTCTTTAAAAAGCGGAACAAACCGCTTATACATAATAAACAAATTAAAAAAACAAATAAAATTTAAAATTACAAAATAAAAATATTCTAGTCACTATTTAATTTATTGTTCGCTAGTTGACGTACTCGATTCTGATGAACTAACTATCCATTATCATGCACGGATCTTCTTCTCCGTTCGAGTCATTTTCTTTTCTTCCTTGTTGTCTTTTTGTGGCTTGATCCCCGTCCTTTTTGCAAACACATATCTTCACCGCGTCTGACGAAAGACTTGATCTCTTCTCGTTCAACACTCTTCTACATGCACTAAAAGCAAACTCAGACGCAATTGTAGAGGCATGAACTACTAATATATCCCTTGCAATTTTAGCTAAAACCGAAAATTGGTTCTCATGATTCTTCCACCACATTAGTATTGAAAAATTATCATCTAACTTATAATTATATAAAAAAAACTCCTTAATCATATTAGAGGAAGAAGTAGGTACAAAAGACGTAGTCGAAATTCTACATTTTTGTTTTTTGACTAGGATAAATGAAATAGTACTATTAAACCTACTAACAATATTAGTCTTAGGTGGTATAACATTTTGAGTTTTAGGAGTATATATATCTACAAGACGATATAATAATTCTAAACAATTTTGTACATAAAGAACATGATTATACGAAACTCCTAACACCTTATAATAATGTTTTAAAATATTTTCTAAACCTTCTTTTCTAACATCAGGATCAAGAAGACATGCACCATCATAAATATAGGGAAAATCTGTAAAGTATTCTATCTATTTAATTTTCATGTCATGAATAATTGCACTAAAATAATCATTTTCTTCAAATTCACGTAAAGTAGTAACAATATTAACACACTCAATGATAACATGATGTACATTTGATTCGTAAACATAAGAAAAAACCTTAGTAGTATGATGATAACATTCAAGTATATCACGTACAATAGTTGCCAAATTTCACTGAATATCGATAATTAGTCCACCGTCATATTAGTTTTTTGGGTCTGAATTATATAAATCGGTGATAACTACCTTATATTTAATTGTCTCATTTAATAATTTATAAGTTGAATTCCATCTCGTAAGACAATCGATGACCCATTTTTTCATCTTTAACCCATTATCTTTACGCAATTTTTTGTACTTAGACCGTAATGTGTGTGCTATACCTAAATACTTAACTATTTTTCTAATGGGTTCTAATAATATAGTTATTTGTGCAATTCTCTTTTGAGCCGATAAATTAATTATGTGAGCACAATATCTAACATGCAAGAAAGTACCATATAATATAGTGGGTATATCAACCTAATATAGTCCATGGCTTTATTATTTGCAGATGCATTATCTAAAGATATTGTAAACACCTTATGCAACAAATTAAATTTCTTTATTGTGTCTAATATTCTTTGTTTTATATTAAAACCGGTGTGTGACTCGTCCATAACATCAAATCCAATAATTCATTTTTGTAATAAGTAGTCAACATCAATCCAATGAGCTGTAACGTGTGATGAATGTTTAGTACTACTAGAAGAACCTGTAAAAATAAATTGTACCCGGATTAATTTGAATAACTTAAAATATAATTTTTTTTTAAATTCAAATATTTCAAATAATTTTATAAACATAACAAAACGAATATTTAAAAATCAAAAAAATTGAATTTTTTAAAAAATTCAAATATTTCAAATGAATATTTAAAAAATCAAAAAATTGAATTTTTTAAAGATTTGAATATTTCAAATAATTTTAAAAACATAAAAAAACGAATATTTAAAAAATAAAAAAAAATTCAATTTTTTTTTAAATTCAAATATTTCACATAATTTAAACATATAACAAATGAATATTTAAAAAAATAAAATAATTCGAAGGCCTACCGGATTCGACGGGCGGAGGTGGTGGCATTGAATTGGCTTGGCTCGAATCTTGTGAATTTCCCGGATCCATAAAGTAATTATTTGAAGCTCGCCGGAATTTATATGAAGCTCGTCAGAATAAGACAGTTGCAGGCTAACAGGCAGTAGCAGAGACCGGGAGAGATTGAGATTGAGACCGGGAGAGAGTGAGATTGAGATTGAGAGAGTACGGAAAAGATGATGGGACTGGGAGAGAATAGAGAGTGGTATTTATAGGAGAAGATGAAGCCTGGAGATAGCCGTTGGTGGACAATGGACATAGCCGTTAGTGGAGATAGTCGTTGCTGCAGCAAGAATGGCAGGTGGCAGACTGACAGGTAGCCGTTGGGACGTAGCATACTATTTTTTGGCTTCGTGCATGCTAATAACACATGCTATATACATAACATAACAATATAATTTTAAATATTACAATTTTTTTAGTTAACAAAATACTAATATACAAATAAAATGTGTTACAAAATAAATAATAAGTAAATAATAAAATACCAAAAAAATCAAAGAAATATTATTATAATTAATAGCATACCGAGATATATATATATATATATATATATATATATATATATATACATACATATATGTATTTAATTAATAATACATAATAATATTATTAATATTATTTATAAAATAAACCAAAAAGAAAAATATAAATTAAGTATACAAATATATTATATAAATAAATACATAAATAAATAAATTAAATTAAATATACAGAAAAATTATATTTAGAATAATAACAATAACATATTTATATATAAATATATAATAATAATATTATTATTATCATTATCATTAGTAATACTATTATAAAAAAAATTAACTATACAAAATAAGTAACATAAATAATAAGTTAATTAAATAGATATGCATAATAATTTATACATGAATATACAGTAGTATTGTAAGTGCTGCAGATGCGGGCCAAGACGAGTCAACGATTCATACGAGCCGATGCGGTTTGATGCGATTCACACCAGCCGTGCTGTGCCGGTTCAACTCGTCGCGGTTCATCTCTCTATAGACCAATCCATGCCCGACTCGTTCTTTTAATGGTTCGTGCCGGTTTTTGAACCGGCCCGATTTACAGACGGCTTTCACGAGTTCTCAGGCGAGTTGGGCAAGCCAACCTGCCCGTTTGGCCACCTCTACCCGTAAGGCTGTATCTTTTTCAACAGCAGGTGGAAAATATTTAAAATATCTTTTGCAGATTCATTCAGAGTTCAAAAAAATGTACTGGAAGGAACACTAACTTGAATTAGTTTCCATTCCTTTACGAAATCAACTTACACGAGAGAATTATACTAGTATCCGTAGAATTCTTTAGCATGGTCATTTCCATGAACTCTCATAGGGTGTGGGATTAATGATTTATGTGTTTAATTCACTTCACTGTTTTCTTAATCTTATATTTAGATGTGCACTTCCTGGATTGTTTGGAAGAAAGCAGGATCTGGCCTGAAGGCTATACAAAACCCAGTATTTCATTGGATTAGACGATTAAAGATGTTGCTCTGAACGAATATGAGAACTTTGATATAGTTACAAGGCAATACTTTTCTAGTTCGTGATTTAACCAACTTTTCTGTAATATTGCTGGCTATGCCTATATTATGTTTCTCTTTCAAGGCTTGAAGCTCCCCGAAGAAGCATGTATCAGGAAGTGAATAGGTATAATTGCTTCACATTCCGTCCCCTGAACATGACTAAGCTCATATGTAGCATCAAAATTACGATATATTCCCTCCGTCCCTATTTACATGTCCATTTTGACTTTTTTGGAGTACTAATTTTTTGACCGTAATTTAAAAATTATTCATTTATAATTTTAGAAAACTAAAAAATAAATTTTAAAGTAGATCATATATACTTTTTAACAATATAAAATTTTAAAAATTTTCAATTATATATTATTATTAAATTACGATGAGTCAGTTTGACTGCACAAAAAATAAAGTGAACACGGAGGGAGGGAGTATATTCATATTGTCTGTCTGGATGAACTATATGAAGGCTATTAAATTGTTCGTATGCTTCACTGACTTGTTTATAAATTATAATCTTTTGCCGTATAAAGTTGCTGTCTTTCAAAAGCATTGGTTTGTTAAAAACTTTAAAGGGACCAGTACCATCTTTGTTGAGAGAACTTTTTCTTTGTAACAAAAAAGTTGTTTGCATGAAAAAGATTGAAACCTCAGCTTTAAAGTAAAAGCCATAACATTTTTAAAAACAAATGAGGATTGTATGAGAAAAAAGCACGTAGATTCAGCGTGTAAAGTTTAGTAATTTGAGATGGACTCTTCTTCATTACCTCTACCAGTCAATTCTTCTTACATCACTAATTCACGACAAGGACTCCAATTTCTCGGGGTCCATTTCTTTGCCTTTCAGGCTTTCAGTTTCCACCAGTTCATGCTATTGACATGCAACTTGTTTGATTTAACTGACAGATTTATACAGATTATCCTTTAAGTTTAATGTCTAATGATATCTCCTCCGCGTAATACCTAAAGGTTCTCGTAAACACAATGCCCAACTGGCCAGGGTTCATGTGGAAACAATGCTGGAATCCAGAATACTACAGTCTAAAATATAGGATCAGAATTATGGAATCACACTTCATATTTTAAAATAGCATTAGTTAAAAGTAGTGTATACACATATTAAAGATGCGTATATACTGTTTCGCCTAGTTTTGTTCAGGTATTTAGAATAAAATTATAAAAACATGTGAATCCGAGATTTTAGAAAAAAAGGAAGTTTAGGGGGGTGTTTAGATAATTGTTGGGAATGAGAATAGGGAATGAGAACGGAAGGCAGCAGGAGGGTGAGGGTAAATAGGAATGGGAATTAAAGGGGTAAGGGAGAATATGATTTACCCCCACCTAGAAGAAATGAGATTCTCATTCCATATCATTAAATTACTAATCCAAACACTAGTATACGATAATGAAGTTTCAATTTCTGTTAACCGGCTCATTAACCACAATCCAAATGCCCCTTTAACTTTCTCGAGTTCACGTGATAAGAGGTTGAAAATTCAAATATGATAGAATGACTTGTGCTTAAATTTATACAATTCACTGTATCTAAAAATTAAGAAAAGATTTACAAATAGGTTACATAAGTTGTTTTCACAGCTTTTGCTTTCCTAATCAAAATAAAGTATTGCTCCCTTCATAGTGCTAATAATCATCTCTTAATTTTACTAGGTTTATTCCCACAAATGACCATTTTCTTTAAAAGTGCTCAACTTCATTGATCTCAAATATAATCAAAGCTAACAGAAAATATATATTAGGTTGTTTAAAATCATTACAGTATTATATATCACGGTCAAAGGGCAGTACTCTGAAAATTTTGAGGGCCAAAATTGCATGTTTTGGTACTTTAGTCATAATTGTATAACCGAATTAAGCAAGGAATCTTTCATTTAATCTTCCACTTCTTTTCTAGCCAACTTTTCTTGTAGATTTTTCACTTAAACTTTCTCAAAGGCCAAGAAGCACCGAACTCTCGTGTGTATAATATCTCTATATGTGTTTAAATACAATTCCAGAGTAAAACTATATTTCCCTTACTTTCTTGAATCAAGAAACATTCAAAAAAAAATATAACAAAGTTGAACATAAAAAAACATGATGGCAGAGACTAAATTTTCATGTCATCTTTTCTTGAAAACAGTGCTTGTGATTGGTATGATGGGAATGGTTTCAAATGGGGCAAGTGTGGGAGTGAACTGGGGTACAATGTCAAGCCATCAACTTCCACCACAACAGGTAGTTCAAATGTTGAAAGAGAATGGTATTGAAAAAGTTAAGCTTTTTGAGGCAGACCCAAAGATCATGGAAGCTTTAAAAGGCACAGACATTCAAGTCATGTTGGCTCTTCCAAATTTCATGTTAATGGAGTTGAGTCAGGACTCAAGTGTTGCAGTTTCTTGGGTTGAAGAGAATGTCACAAATTATTTCTATCCTGGTGGAGTAAATATCAAGTTCAGTACCGATTTTCCTTTCTTGATTTACTACGTTTGGTATTTTTCAATTCAAGAAAGTAAATTCTTAAAAAACAAGTGTCTACACATTAATATATGGTAGTTCTTTTCAAACTTGCTTTGTGATTTTAGATTCCATGCATGTTTCAAACCAGTTATTAGTTCTTTCTGAACATATTTTATGTTTCTTCTTCCTTGTATTCCATGTTTTGTTGCTCTGTAACATACGTAATCTAAGCAAGGTTGTTTAAAGTATAGTCATTAAACTCTTGTACAAAATCATGTCCAGATCATCACGATGTTCTTTTGGTGGTACTAAATACATTCATGGAGATGATTTTATTTGCTACATTTTAAGCTAAATTATGCATATGATGACATTTTTAATCACATGTTCATGGTGGTAATTTATAGATGTCATGTTATGCATCTTTATTGGTTTATCTTGCAGGTATGTTGCGGTTGGTAATGAACCTTTCCTTCAGACCTATAATGCAACATATCTGCCATACACGTTACCAGCCCTGAAGAATGTGCAGGAAGCCCTTAACCATGCTGGGTTTGGATCGCAGATAAAAGCAACAGTTCCCTTCAATGCTGACATCTATTACTCCCCAGAGTCAAATCCAGTCCCTTCTGCTGGTGATTTCAGGCCAGAAATCCGTGATCTCACTATTGAAATAATCCAGTACCTCTATGCAAATGATGGCCCTTTCACTGTTAATATATACCCATTTCTCAGTCTCTATGGCAACAATTATTTCCCTCTCGATTATGCCTTTTTTGATGGATTAAACAAGCCTGTCAGAGATGGGGGATATGTTTACAACAATGTGTTTGATGCAAATTTCGATACTCTTGTCTGGTCTTTAAAGAAAGCTGGATATCCCGAGTTGAAGATCATAGTTGGAGAAGTTGGATGGCCAACTGATGGAGATAAGCATGCTAATGCAGATAGTGCAAAAAGATTCAACCAAGGATTGATTCAACATGCCTTGAGTGGAAATGGAACCCCAGCTCGTCAAGGTGTTATACATGTCTATCTTTTTAGCCTTGTCGATGAGGACACTAAGAGCATTGCTCCAGGCTTCTTTGAAAGGCATTGGGGCATATTTGAGTTTGATGGGAAGCCAAAATACGAATTAGATTTATCAGGTGCTCAACAAAACAAAGGATTAATACCAGTTGAAGGTGTTCGCTATATGCCTAAAAAATGGTGTGTTTTAAACCCTCATGTTAAGGAACTGGATGACTTGGCCAGTAATGTTGATTATGCTTGTAGTCTCTCAGATTGCACTGCTTTAGGTTTTGGATCTTCCTGCAATCATTTAAGTCGAAAACAGAACGCGTCTTATGCATTTAACATGTACTACCAATTCAAGAATCAAAATGGCTGGGACTGTGATTTCTCAGGCTTGGCAACATTGACAGATGAAGATCCATCCGACGATAAGTGCAGGTTCCCCATAATGATTGCTTATGGTTCATCAATAATACTGTTACACAGAAAGATATTGTATATATTATTGGCAATTCTTGAGGGAATTATAGTTTTTCTGCTTATTGTATCCTAGCTTCCTACTTTAAGAGGCCTAGGAACCTTTTTCTGTCTGTAGTTTCTACAAGACTATCTGTAAATATGATTTACTAAATCGAAGTAAAACATAAATATACCTCATTTTATACCTTTCACTCTTTCAGTAATCTATCAAAATTATCTCAAGTAAGCCTTTAATATTTCTTCAGATATAGGCTGCAATTTGAGAAAAGACACTTTTATCACAATTCATTGATAAATTACTTAAACTATTATATTTCAATAAAATGACCTTCGGATAAAAAAAAAATTGAACTCCGTTGTTTATAAAAAAAAATTGAATTTTTTTGTATACGTGTAAGATACGTTTTAAATTTTTTTTAAAATTCATAAAAATGTAATATAAAGTTACGTTTTTAACAAAATCAAAGATAAAATAAAAAGAATTGTTTATATTATAATATTTAAATCATTTTTCTTCCCATAAGTAATAACCCATTATATTATCTAAATAAATTATTAAATTTTATTTTATATCTAAATAATTTTTAAAAAAAATCCCAAAACAAAATTATTTAAAATTCGTTTATTTAGTTAAGTTAACGCTTGGCGCCAGCTAATAACAATTTTCAGCGCCATCCACCTTATTTCCCTTCGTCGGTAAACTCCTCCTATACATACAAACATACACACACAATTTACATAATATTATAGATCTATATATTATAATCCCACACAATCATCATCAATTTCTATATTAGATCTAGGGTTTCATTCAATTAATCAAACCCGGGTTTAAAAAACAATATATATAATAATCTTGTTGTTATAAGATGGCACCTGTGAAATCAACGCAATGGTCGTATAGAGATCGGACACAAGAGTTTGAGAATATTTCTGAGAGGCTAAGGAAGTCCAATGCTACCGCTACGACGTCGTCTAGTAGAGTTCATTCCGACCCGACCCGATCGGTCGTGTCGAATCAGTCGGAGTTTAATAAGAGAGCTTCCAAAATTGGGTTTGGTATTCACCAGACGTCGCAGAAGCTGTCCAAGCTAGCTAAATGTCAGTTCATTTCACTTTTTATCATGTCTTCGTGATTTATTAGATGAAAAGATGCTTTTTTTAGGTGATTATTTGTTGAAATTGTGTTTTTGGGAGTTTTAGTTTGAATTGTAGTTGCGTAATGAGTATATGAGTGTAGTTTGAGAAAATGTTGTTTGTCGAGTTGATACTGTTGGACTGTGTTTTTTATTGATGTTTGGAAGTGGAATCTGTATGCGTAAATATTCCAATGCTCAAAGTTTCGTGTAGTGTGAGAATTCTTTTTCGATAAGCTGCAGGCAATTATGTGGACATAACACAATTTAAGTAACTTTTTGTTTTCAAATTTCTGGTATTTCCTAGTTGTTATGCCTGATTCAGCCTGAAGTTTGGGTGTCTTCATGCTAATACTTGTAACCTTTTTTTTTTTTCCTGGTAAGAGTTGATTACAGAAAATTTAAATACTCATGCAAACATGCCTCCACTGAGGCTTGAACCCTTGATCTCTTTTTACCTTGCAAATTTGTACTCTTGATCTTTGCAGTAATGAGAATTCGAGTTATTTAGGGTTGCCAGAGTTATAGTTTAAGAAAATAGATAGTTTTCAATAGCTATATATCAAATATATTAGTGATTGTAGAGGTAATAAATTCTTTAATAACATGACTTACCCCTCTGGATCCTTGGTTATAAGAATTTAACTACACTACATATGCTTGTTTGACTGTTTTTAATATACATTTTACAAAAGGTGAGTTCTCTCCGTGCAAGCATTGTCTCATGAAGTGTTGATCTGTTTGGTTTAAATTTTTGCTAATATATTGCATATCGTCTTGTATTTTTGTGTTTGGGTATGTGTAGTTTTGACAAATGGTACCAAGGTAGACAGAGGTTCAGCAAGTGGGAGTGTAAGGCTGAACACAAGCTGTGAAATCAGCCCACCCCTCAAAAAAATAAAAAATAAATAAATAAATTGGTATTACAAGGTTGTTTTGATAGTGGTTTTAGGTCATGATTAGGTCTGTGCAATTATTTTATGTACTTGTTTGTTACTATATACGTTGTTGCTTCCTTAGCATACCCATGTCACATCGATCCCTGTATGAGCACCTGTTTATGTGGGTGCACTGAGCTTTACTTGTTAGAATGTGTTTGTAATAAGCACACATTCATGATTATGATTCCTGTGTTTGTATTTATTCATTATTATGTCAAATACTTAAGTTTTTGTTACTGCTACTTCTGCCTCTGCACCACTTTACTACACGTAAATGCAGGAGCAATTTATATGTGTACCTTTTCTTTTTGACATGACAGTGGCAAAAAGAACGTCAGTTTTTGATGATCCAACTATGGAGATCCAAGAGTTGACAGCTCTCATCAAACAGGATATTACCGCATTGAATTCAGCTGTAGTGGACTTGCAGCTTGTATGCAACTCGCAAAATGAAAGCGGAAACATATCAAGTGTCACAACTACACATTCAACTACAGTTGTTGATAATCTTAAAAATCGTTTGATGAGTACTACGAAAGAGTTTAAAGAAGTCCTTACCATGAGAACAGAGGTTCGTTCCTTGTTACTGCACTCCGCAAAGATCTAGTTTTGTGTGTATTGTATTGTATAACTTAGGAAGCATTAAAGTATTACATGTAATTCTGATCCTGCAGAACTTGAAGGTTCATGAGAACAGAAGACAATTATTTTCTTCAACCAATACGAAAGAGGCTGCTAATCCTTTCGTTCGCCAGCGGCCTTTAGCTGCCAAATCAACTGCCAGTACATCAAATTCTCCTCCTCCATGGGCCAATGGATCTGCATCTTCATCTCAGTTATTTCCGAGGTAAACGCAATATGTTATTGTATTAATTTTTATAGTTGTTCAGTAAGGAAAACAAGTTACTAATTAGTAAATATGTGGTTAATAGTTATTTATAGGTGTACAGATTTGAGAGGTGTTTCGACTGCTGAGAATTAATTCTTGGGTTTTTTTGGTGATGATGACTAGTTTCTAATTTTATTTTTCCTTATGGTCTGACTCTTGGAAATTTATGATTAATGATGAAGCCGAAATCTTAATCAAGATTTTATCTAGATTAGATTATCTGAAAAGTAAATGGTTAGCACATTGTTGGTACCTTTTGACTGTGCTTGTTACCATCCTTGAATTTTCATTCAAGATCCTTGCTTTGCACTGATGCAATGGAAGGGTCTTGTCCAGCAGTTCAAAGAATAATACACTAGGAAGTTGTCGCTCCTGCATCTTTTTTGTTGTTGCTATTTCTTTATATGTTTGTTTTTATTCAATGAATGATGTTTGCACTCATGGCTTGATTAGAACAACTCTGACAAGGAGTTGCCACCTGTATTCACGGATTATATTCATATGTACATCCATCTAGAGTGAACAACATGCAGGAGATTATTCTTTTAATCAAATTGAAAATTTATAAATCTTGTACCTGATTAAATTACTTACATCCCCACAATTTCCTTCACAGGAAGCAGGCTGATGGGGAATCTCAGCCTTTGCTTCATCAGCAACAAGATCAACAGCAACAACAGTTGGTTCCTTTACAAGATACTTACATGAATAGCAGGGCTGAAGCTCTTCAAAATGTTGAGTCAACTATTCATGAGTTGAGCAATATCTTCACTCAATTGGCAACAATGGTTTCTCAGCAAGGAGAGCTTGCAATTAGGTATGTTTGCTAATGCAAAAAAAAAAAAAAAAACAGTAATTTTTCTTCTTGTGAAATGCATAGCAATATATGTGGAAATCATGGATATAGTTTATTACTTTTGTAGTTGGATTCATGCATCATGTGGAAGAACCACAGAAGATATCTAAGAAATCCTTTGGTAGTTAGCAGTATGTTTAGCTCCCAAACAGCGTATATGATTTGATGCAATTAATTGATCAATTTTTCTAATTTTACTGGGGAAGTCCTGGCTTTAGTAAAGTCAGTTCACTTTTGAGATTTTATGGCAAATTATAAAGTAAAAATGAATGTAGTTAGACCTATGATTACCTGAATGTCTTCATGATCAATGCGAATATAATTATTTATGTTCGCTGACAGGATTGACGAGAACATGGAGGATACTCTGGCAAATGTAGAGGGAGCACAGGGGCAACTGGTCAGGTACCTCAACAGTATATCATCCAACAGATGGCTGATGATCAAGATTTTCTTTGTACTGATTGTATTCCTCATGATTTTCCTATTCTTTGTAGCTTAATCGTGCCTTCAATTTTTGGAATATAAACGGAAGAGCATCATTTAACCCTTGTTCTTCGTCGTATAACTTTAAAGGCATCGATTGTCCTATATTTACATTTTGTACAAAACTGTGCTTATGGAACTAGCTTGATTTCTCATCAATCAATTATTAAATTTTTTATCAACCAAATGGTACGAGTAGTACTAAGGTTGTTATCCTTGTTCTCTCCTCATTAAGTTCAGAAGATGTGTCGCTGATGCTGAGATCATGTGTCCTGCAACTTCTTCACAATTATTCACTTCTCTTACCTCTTCGGTCTTTGCACTCACCTAGACCAGTTTTCTAATTTCTGCAAGTATTTTTCAGCCTCTCGATCTAGTTACTAGCTTTCCTGAATTTGCTGTGACATGGAGAAAATAGTAGTGGTGGTTTTTGTTATTCTGGTGGTGTTTGCAAAGCACGAGGATACACTGTGGAAATCTTGTAGAGGAGAAATTTCATGTCCGTTGTATATTAAGTAATAGTTGAGGATAAATACATCATACATCTGTATTCTCTTTATATTCTAAGTTGCAGGAATATTATTCTCTTGCATACTCTCATAATGGACATCATCACCCTTTATGGTTTTGTTCATTTGATCATGGAAGAGTTGGTAATGTCAAATTATTTGTTACGGTTTTATACTATGATCATGCTAGCATAAAACTTACTCATATTGAAAACTAAAATATTTCACAAATTTAGGTATGAAGGTTTAATGAGTATGATGCACAAGTGTCTATTCAACATCATGAGCTAGGATTCCTTACCAGTATTTGATGAATTTACGTCAATGCTGAACTGGTCGGTATTCACTAACCACTGATTGTGAGGGTGCGAGTAACCAGCCACCCAGCGATTGTTAGAGTTTACCTCGTAATCAACCAGCCGCTAATTTTGAGGATGTTTCCCTCAATATCAAACGACGTTGAATGATTAGACATTGTATTGTAAAAAAAAAAAAAGTATGACTTGCTGATACAGAAGATTGAGCAACTCAAAGGGAAAGATCTATGGTTTTGTAATTAAACGGTGTTGAAACACCACCTAATATGCAAGTTCGTGAACCCAAGATTTCAGAATATACCGTTCATATGCACCACAAAATTCAACAATCAAGTTGGTTTTAGGTGTCAGTTTTTTCCACATTGCATGTGTTCAGGTATCCCGCATCAAAAAAATAAGGTTTAAATGGTTTTTCTTAACATTAATGTTTTTATCGAATGTAATTTTTAAATGTTAATGTTTGGATTTCAGAAAATAAAACATTATTACAGTTGCAAAAAGGAAAGTTAAAAATTTCAGACTGACATGGGCCAGAAAAATAACAGACATCAAAACAAACATGCATGTAAAGAATGTACTTGCAAGAATGACAGGGCCTGTTATCATGGGCTTTCTACATTAGACCACTGCAGGCCTCACCCTTTCTATACATCTCTTCCTTAATGTACCTATGTTTCACCGTATAATCATCTCTCATTATACATACACACCTGCACACAATCTATACATACATATATAAACACACTCTATCTCTATATATCCATCCAAAAATCCCACCTTCATCCCCCCACAGCTCTTCCAACCCTAATTACTACACAACCGTAACCAACCTATATACACAATATATATTATATAGGTAATACACACACACATATACATACATATGTGTTTTCTTATATTGTTCAACCAAATTTCTACATTAATTATGACCCTTTAGACTTTTTCTTCGATCCTTCGACTTTTTTTTTATTTGCTAATAATTTTGATCATAATTTTCTTTAAAAATCTTTATTTTATTCTAAAAAAGATTGGATTTTGTTTGAAGATTATAGTGCTAAAGAAGGGGGATTAAAGCATAAGTGCAGGTACCAGTGTTATCAATCTCAAGGTGAGAGTTTTATGTGGGCTTACTTTGATTTTTATTATATTATGTGTGTATGTATCTGTTTTTGTTATTGCTAGACTTGTGTTTGAGCTTGGATCTTCTTGATTTTTGTTAAATTCGTTAAATTTGTACTAATATTGAGACCCCTTTTTGATTTTATGTATCTTGATTGAGTTTTTCTGTGTGGGTTTGATGCCAGTTGGATTGATTGTTTTTGGTTTGGTTATAGGAGTTAAAAATCGGAATTTTATTGAGTTGAAAAGGAGTGGAGAATGGCTGGAGGTGGAACTCGAAAGGATGATTCTGTTGTTTTGAACAGCACTAATGTGTTTGCAGCTCTTGGAACCCTAAGGAAGAAGAAGAAGTCTGATAAAGAGCAAGGGTCTTCAAAGACGGGCAAGAGCTCATCCAAGAAGAATCAGGATAAGAGTGAGCCTGAGCCTCAGGTTTTCTGGGCCCCTGCTCCTCTCACAACCAAATCCTGGGCTGATGTGGATGATGAGGATGATGATGATTACTATGCCACCACTGCTCCCCCGCAGGCTGTTTGGGCTGGCAGCGATCAGACTGAGAATGTTAAAGAGAGCTTGACCCCTGTCGAGGTTATTTTCATGAACTTTTATTTAAATTTCTGTTATTATCTTAGATATGTTTATAGTTACACTTGTTGTTGTATCTGTTCTGGATATATGATCTTTATTGCTCATAGGTACACTTGTTGTCTTGTCGTATTCATTCCGGATCTTGGTCTTAAATGTTTTTTCTTATGTTTGTCGTATTCATTAAATTCATGTCATGGTTTGTTTTGTTTTTGTTTTTAAATGTAATGCAATCAATTAAAGAAACAAAAAGAATCTTGAACTAACTATGTGCTTAAGATTGTGGGATATTCGTAAGAGGCGACAAAGGAATATTTGTGTGACATGTGCTTATTTATGTGCTTCTTTGGCGTCACATTGTATTAAGACAGATGTTTATCATTTCGGCTAGAGGCGCAGTAATTAAAATGCTGTCAAGTAAAAGTGAGTGCTAGTTGGCAGCTAGTATGAAAAAGCTTGTAGCAATACGGAGAGTTAATTAACCACAATATGTATTATGGCATCATTTTTTGAGATTTTCTTTTTTCCTATTTTTCTCTTTCCCCCAAGATAGGCATCATGCTACTTTCTCTCTATTAATTTTATAACTTGATTTTTACCTAGAACAAGGATATGATTAGTTAATTCCATAATATATCTCAAACACGTTGTATTAGGAACACATAACACACTTTATTGAGACCCAAAACTTTTTTTATTTTATGTGTTTTTCTACAATTCTGTGATCTGTATGTGGTAACTTTGCATCTTCTGTTTTTAAGACATGGGCATGACACCTAAATGAACATATCCTATTTGATTATTTCAACTTGGATTCCTAACTTAAGTTCATAACACTCTCTGGCTTCAGGAAAGTGAAAGCGAAGAAGAAGGGATTGATGAAGTTGACGATGACAATGAGGAAGAGCATGACCAGGAGGTTGAAGTGCCAGCAGAGAAGGAGCCAATAGTTGAGAAGCCTGTGGAAGCACCTAAAGACACTGACAGGCAACTATCAAAGAAAGAACTCAAGAAAAAGGAGCTTGCGGAACTTGATGCTGTTCTTGCAGAATTGGGCTACCCAACATCTGAAGTCAGTGGCCAGGAAGACCCCCATGGTAAGCATATAGAGTATTTACATCCCTTTAACTTACGTGAACTTGTGCATCTTGAAATATTCGGTAAATACATAGAAGCTTTATCTTTGTATTCTCATGTGGATACCTTTCTCAATGCAGTAATTTAGTGTGGTGAGAAGATCTTGGTGAATGCACTGTTACAACTTTCTCATTCACAATACCTGCTAGATGACACAATCTTTTAACTTTTCGTATTCAACTCTTGAGTTACTAATGTTGTATGGAAAGATAACATTATTAATTTATATATACTGTTCAAAAAGATAAATTAACAAAAAGCATCAGTAGTATATGAATTTATCTATAAATTTAACTCTAAATTGTTGTATTAAATGCTTGTTATTTACTTTGCATAGCCATTCTCTCTTTCATTCTTGTATATGCATATCTTGTTTTGCATGTTGATTAAAACAGGGCTTGAAGGGCCGAAAAACTTGCAGTTCTTCCTAAGAAATTCATATCTTTTGGCCATACACTGTATACAAGTTACTGAAGAGTAATAAAAAAAGTTGTCTTCCCATATATAACTGGTTTGTTTGTGCTCCATGATATCGTAATATTTACCATCTCATAGTGTGCTGTTTTCACAAATTTAATGAAGGTCACAAATTGCAGTTTTTGACCAGATATTTTCATTGTATCAGCGACAAGCACTATACATGAATGGAACAATAGGATCACAGATAATATTTGTTGGACCTTCCGGTCTTGAGTCTTACATATAACAACTCCTTTATTATCTCGCATATGAGTTTTAGCTTTATTTATGTACGTTCTTTTAACAAGATATTTATGTATTTCCTTACTTCCACTTGTCAGGGGTTGTTCAGGAGAAGGTAGAGAACCGCAGTGCAGACACTGAAAAGAAGGAAAACAATGCACCCGGTGAGAGCAAAAGTGCTAAAAAGAAAAAGAAGAAAGACAAAGCTTTGAAAGAGGGTAAAGAACAGAAAGATCAAACTAATGGTGCTGAATCTGGAATTGCCAAGGATGAAACTGCTGGAACTGAGAAGGCTGAGGAGCCATCCGCTGTTAATGTGAAAGAGAAAATTAAGAAAGTTGCATCTATGAAGAAGAAGAAATCAAGCAAAGAGATGGATGCAGCTGCAAAAGCTGCTGCAAGTGAGGCTGCTGCAAGAAATGCAAGGTTGGCTGCAGCAAAGAAGAAGGAGAAGAACCACTACAACCAACAGCCTGTGCGGTAAATCATTTTGTAGGTCAATGTGACGATGTATCCTCTTTGTTCATTTGTGAAATGGAACAATAAACATCAGTCTGGTTTTGCTGAGATGACTTTAGACATGGCAGCTTTTTATTTTATGTGAGGAATATATTATGGAACTTAAAGTTAGGATTAAGTAGATGCTTCAGTGTTTTTTTATATTATTTTTCATTTTGCCTTTATTTTCTTTTTTTCTTTAGTAGAAACTAAATGGATGTTGCTCAATCATACAGTTTTTGGCTCCACTTTTTGCCGGTGTTTTGGGAACTGAAATTTGTTTATTGCATTTGTTGTGATGCGCTGGTGGGATCTTGGAGTGATTGCTGCATTATTTTTTTACCTGTTAACCATTTCTTTCTTGTTTGCTTGCTAGTTCACTCTCAAGTACCTCCAGGGCCTTGACATGGACTTGTTCAGCAAACTGTTGGTACTTGTTACTAGGTTCTGTTATGCGGAGTTGCTGGTTGGTAGGGGCTGTATGCTGTTACTAGGTTCTGTTATGCATGGAATTACTAGTTGCTAGGGGTCGTATGCTGTATTCCTGAGCATAGATAAATGTCTTCTTGCAATTGTTTGGTACATTGGGGTCAGCACCCTCTTACTTGCATCTGGGGGGATCTTGGAGTGATTGCTGTGTTATTTTTTGACCTGGGAGCCATTTCTTTCATGTTTGCTTGCTAGTTCACTCTCAAGTGCCCCCTGGGCCATGACATGAACTTGTCATCATACTGTTAGTACATGTTACTAGGTTCTGTTATGCATGGAGTTGCTAGTTGGTAGGGGCTGTATGCTGATATTCCTGAGCATAGATAAATGTCTTGTTGCAATTGTTTGGTACATTAGAGTCAACACCCTCTTACTTGCATCTGTGGGGATCTTGGAGTGATTGCTGTGTTATTTTTTGACCTGGTAGGCATTTTTTGCTTGTTTGCTTGCAAGTTCGCTCTCAAGTACCTTCGGGTCCATTACATGGACTTGTTCATAAAACTGTTAGTTCTGACATGCATGGAGTCTCTGTGCTGATATTCCTGAGCATAGATGTCTTATTGCAATTGTTTGGTATAGATGTAATATTAAAAAACAAACACCAAGGAAAGAAGAAAGACAATATAGACATCTAATCTTTAACCAGCTATATGTGATTGTCCATTACAAAAAATAAAAATAAACAAACTTTATTTGCCAACCTCTAAATTCAGTTTATCCACTCGAGTGTTAGTTTGCAATTCATAGGAAAGTTATGTACACTGAGGATACTAGATAAGAATATAAGATGGCAAAACTTCCCACCACAAGTTTAAGAGGAATGTCTTGTTTTTAAAGTTCTACAAATTCGTAGAATTATCTATTTACGGTTTCTCAAAGCCTTTACTCTCAACTTTGAATGCCAGCTTGTTACAGTGTGCTGATATCACTCAACTAGTCATCTGTACAGTAACAGAGCCGAGGCACTTTTAAACCCCTTGTCGGAACTGTTAGGGCTGGTGCTCCACCTATTTTCTTCAATCCATTTAAAAAACCCATTAACACTCTTGCTAATTGGGATCAACCCCGGACATTGGATTCTCATTGCTACGAACAATCTCAAACTTGCAGAGTGGACATGATGCATTGATCTTCAGCCATTTGTCCACACAGTCTGTGTGAAAGAAGTGAGAGCACGGAAGCTCCCTTAACTCATCATTGTCAGTGTATCTTGCCAAGCAAATGCAACAAACCTGAGTCAATTGTAAAAGGAACAATGTTCATACAACAACAAGAGCAGAACTACAACAGATCATGACTCACTACTTCAAATTAAAATAACAATTATTATTATACAAATTACTCCCCTTTCTGAACCCAGTATGTGCTTATATAGATTAATCTTATTCAATTACAAGCGACTTATTTTTCAACTTCTACAATCTGAAGAATTGATTTTATATTTTACATTTTCCTTGATGCTATAATTTTGACATATACAATCAAGTGAATACTATTTATTGGTAGTAGACACTATCTTAAAGAAATGTACAATGAATATGATTATATCATATGTCAAATTTACAGGCCCAGTCCACATGCCCATGTCCATTTTCAGATCCATGTCCAAGAAATTTATATTTTTTAAAACTAAGATTCCAACAATTAAATTTGCACCCATACCCAATGTTCGGGTAACATAGTGTAGGCCATCTTCAATATCTTACATTTCCGATTGTTTTAATTAATTGTAGCATTTAGTAAGTGGTAAAGGACTAATTTGTCATGGCAGAATTCAGTTAAATTTCTATTTTTTGTTTCAAACATGCTTTCAAAGGAAAAAAAACATTCAAGGTAATAGTTGTAATTCTACAATAGCTGGAATAACTGAAAGGAGTTGGTATGATTGTACAACTTGTTAGCAGTTACTTTGAGTAAAGAACAAGAAAATTCTATAATACGAGGAAAAGCCGTTTCCCAGGAACACCATTATGTTATCAATATGTGAAAACATTATCATATTATGAGATTAGAACTTACTGCATCTTCCCCAGATATGGAATGCTCCTTTTCTGTTCCTGCTGCCACAATTCCACCTTCATCGACTCCTGCACTACTGTCTCTGTTCCTGCAACTTCCATTTATCTTCAGTTGAAATTTGTGTTTTGGCAGAGCATTAATGGAATCCTCACTGGCTCCTCTCATTTGATTCACATCCTCGCGGACTCCCAGAATTGATATAATAAAGGGGAAGCAGCAGCAGATGATCCCGCATAAAATGAAGGGCATAGCATACCCAATACAGCTAAATGTAAGAAAAACTATACATAACCTGCAAAGAAACCAGAAAGGTGAAGTCTCCCTAAAGTAAATGAAAAAATTAACTTTTTTGGGTGAACTGGAAAGTACCTATACAAGTTTGGAGCATCAGCCGCAGAAGCACTTCCTCCAAAAATCCATACATTTCCAACAACAAACCAAACCGCAAAGAAACAATCCAATGCCATCTTAAATTGGTCGACTAGTGCAACAAGCCTTTAAGGAGAAAATATCTTGTTCAACTAACCACCACAATTTGTACAAATTCATAAATAAAAACTTTACAATTATGAGAACTGTTAATTGCATGGTATGAGATGAGCATTTCAAGTACAAATGACTAAGGTTTGTGGAGCACATAAACAGGCATCACTTGTTCACTTCCCAAATTTTCACGTCAATGAGTAGATATGATTCAGCGATTCCTATAACATCCTACTATCCAATAGACATGCATAACAATAACCAAAAATCAAAGACAGCTCAGGCATTATGTAAATTGCAGATAGAAGTAACATATAAATATATAATTGCGATCTATGTCAACGTGTCTAACTACACTTTGTTTTTTATCTAATACTACTGTTTGGAAGCTTACACATATGAGACTTCATGGGAGATTCAGTTATGATATCTAGATCTAACTTCGTAATTAAAATTGCATAATTAAGACCAAAATTTTCTTTGAGTGCATATTTATGCATGTAATATCAGCATTGTGTGATAGGGAATTATTATTCAATCATGACAGGTGTATGGAAAACTTACCTAGGATTTATAACTCCAATACTTTGTGTATGCTGACTTTGCGAAAAACTACTTTGACCTTCTTCTTCATCTGAAGAACGAGTCAACGAGATAGTTATGAAGGAATTTGGTCCTGCCCTAGAGTTACTCAGAGACGGGTCCTGTCTCAACGGAGTTGACCCTTGTTCAGGGGCCTCATTGCGGTGGAGATAGCGCCAGTAAAGCAGAGGAAGACATGCAATGCATCCAGATGTATAACCAACAACCCAAGCAAATAAAGGAGTATGTGGGTTTTCATGCCTCGACAAAGCTAAAACAACAAGTGCTGCAATTATTTGCCCAACGACATATGCAAATTCAATGGAAATCCATAACATAGTGTTGAAAGGGCTCCAGTGACGACGGCCAGATCCTTCACCTCTCCCTTCACCTTCCCTCAAGAAAGAGGGACTGGACGGGATCATTGAATTTAATGTAGATAAAGGTGGCTGAGTGATGGTTGCCCGAGAGCTACTTGATGGCCTTTCTTCATTTTGATTGAAGCCAGTTGAATGATTATAAGATGAGACTGATGAGGATAAAGATGCATCACCATGTCTCTCTATGTCTATCACATGGTCATTACTTTCATGATTTTCTGCCTGCTCCATGAGCAAAGGATAACTGTCAATTTGATCTTCTCTAATATTTTCCGAAGATGAACCAGACATTGTAGTAATCCAGATTGATCAGGAAAAGATCGTAGAACTATATTTATATTTTGATCCTCTATGGAGTCCTTTCCAAGCAATACAGCAACAAAACACAAATCCTACGAATCGGATATATACTCGTAGTTGATAAATAACAAAAGGCTACGTTCAAAGTACTTCAAAATCTCTCTCTCCTGTCAATTACCAAAGAACTGCAAAGGAATCGTGTTAGAATCACATCATAAGTACAGTAAAAGAAAAACCAATTATCTCAGTGCACAGGTAGCGAATACTTGGCAGAACAAATATATCTAGACTAAATAAATCGACCACGCATTGTGTGTTTCTCCTCATTTCAAAAATTAAATGACTAGAAAATATTTAACATAATGAATAATATATTATTCTTTACATCCAGTTCAATTCGACAACGGAAAACAACATTACCCATTAAACCTAAACAACTTGCTAATACTATTGGCCTGACAAACATGATTAATAAGAAGCAACATAAAGACGCTACTCACGAAGCAATACCTTACTCAGCTGAACCCTCAAGTTCCAACACAAACACAACAAAGCAACCAAATTTAGTTGCAGATACATAGTATACATACAGAAAAAGAACATGTTTTTATTACATTCGAAACCTAACCAGAAGCTGAATAAACGTCCAAACCACAACTAAAAAAGCCTAATCTCAATAAACACAACAGCAGCGTCTTTAAATCAGATACATAGCTCAAAAGTCAAAATATAGTTGTCTTTAGCATAATTATTCAACAACTAATTAGAAATTACTCCGTAGATTAGTGGTGTGATAGGTAACAATAATTTGAAAAATAATTAAATGATAAAGATATGATTGTATAGGAGAATCTGTTTACCTTGAAATACGAGATAAATTGTCTGTGCGATACAATCAGAAAAATAAATAAGCTGCTAAGCTTTTGATAGAAGAACCACTTGTTTACCAACTCTCTCTTACACACGCTTCGATCGAAAACTACTCCCTCCCCTAGTTAGACTTTTTGCACATATAATTAAAAAAAAAGGTATTTATACCATTTGCAGTTAATTTCAGTGGCAAATATGGTTACAAAATTGTAAAATCGTATTTTTGGAAAAAAAAATTAAAAATCGTATTTTTGTAAAATATTTTTAAAAAAAATCAGTATTTTTGTAAAAAGAAAAATTATCCTTAATTATTTTTCAAAAAACCCCAAAAAAGAATAATTATCAATTTTATTCAATTATCTATTTACATTTGCATTTTTATAATTTTTTATTTTTTTATAAATATATGATATTTTTGGTTTCCTATTTTTATTTTTGCTCTTTCTGTTATTTCATCACCCTAATTCTTTATTTCATCTTTAAATTCTTTTTTTAATATTATTATCAATATTCTCATTATTTTAATCATCATCGGCTACACATTATTTTAGTTATTCGATTGGCTTGATATGATAAGTATCATTACGTTAAAAAATGATTTCGGCAAGAGTTGTCTGAAAAACTCTATGTCCGAAGAGACGCCATCCCCTTTGTTTTTACTCAAGTTAGCTGAGGCGCTTCCACTAAGTTTTTCCCGGTGAAAAACTCCAATTTCTTAATTTTTTTAGTTTTTGTTGATTTTCCTTCAATAAAACTCATTTTTTTGGGTATTTGTGCGTCTATCATTTTGAAGTTTTTGTTTATCTCTCTTTTTGGACTGTTTTGTTATGTTTTTATTTAGTTATATTTGGATTTATTCGGTGATGGATCTTTTGAGAATGATTTTGTTAATATCTTTGAGAATCTGAAAAGCACGCATTGAAACTGGGGCGGTGGTGATTATTGCAAAAGCTCATCTTTCACAATCAAAGATTGTTCATCCTTTGAGAATTTCCACTTTCAGCATGTTTATAGCTGTTATCCGGCATGTAAATAGCTGAGGTGCCGCTCCTCCATTATCAGTTTATGCAATTGGGGTTTTTAAAAACAGGGCTAGCAATGATTTTTATGTGATAAGTTCAATTGTGATGTTGCTACTTTGAGAGATGTTGGTGCACTTTGGATCGTTTAGGATGTTTTCGATTTCGTTTTTAACTTTAAGAATTTTTAAATTTCTTGTGTTAAACGAGCAGGAAATAAATCAGTTAATTGTCTTTAGTATGTTATTTGTTTTCCAACCTAGTTGTATCGGTAGTTGGGGGTTTATTTCGGTTGTGTTCTGTTCTATTTAATGAAAACTGATATTTGTTCGTCAAAAAAAATGATTTGGGTATAACTGGAATTTTTATACTCAAATTTAACATAGTTTTATTTATATTAGATTCGAATTTGGGTTTAGTATAAATCGATTCTAAATATTAAAGTTCGAGTTCAATCGAATATAAGACACGAACGAATAAAATTACAAGTAATTATTCCACTAAAATGGTTTTAAATATGTTAAATAAATCATGTATATAATTATCACAACTATACTGACAAAATTTTTTATCACAACTATAAATATGATTTATATGATAAGCTATTTGATGTCCTAATCTAAAATTTAGGTAATGTCATGAAAAATGACACTTCAACAATGTTCCATTAGTTACTTAAAACACTGGAAAATGCATCTCATTATCCATTTTTAGGTAATCATATACCACTATCCATTACCTATTTCATTTCTAAGAATAAAATAATCATTTCCCTCCTTTTTTGTTTATCTTTTCACTCCCTTTACTTCTCTTACATCCTTTTCAAGTGTAGTTACATTCAAATTTATTATTATTATAATAATAGGTAATGAATAATATGGATTGTTGTTGGAGTTCACCTATTTTATTCATTACTTAAATTACTAAAACTCATTATTTTATAATATATATAGGTAAGCAACTAGAATACTATTGAACTTGCTCTAAAATTGTGTTTGGAAACCTTGATTTCATTTCATTTCAAATAATGGATTTCAAATGACATGATTTGAGTTGTCATTTCAAATTCTCATATTTGTACTAATATTTGAATTAATTAGAATTCAAATAAAATCAAAATCAAAATCAAAATTCAAATTTTTATGACTAACCAAACATGTCATTTGATCAAATTCAAAATTTCAAATCAACTCTATGTTCACGCCATAAATGTATTTGGCAATGAAATTTTAATGAGAAAAATATTAATTGATGATACATTCATTAAATTTTAATTTTAATTATTTTTAAAAAATTATATTAATTTTAATTAATAAATTATTTTACATCTAAAAGTTCGTGTGACTGAAAAAGAAACACAAAATTAAAATAAATATATAAGGTGGCAATAATAAATGGCATAAATGTAATTCAAATTTGTACCCCAAAATAAATAAATAATTTAGCGTGGGGAGAAGACCAAAAATAGTGATGGTTGACAGGTTTGAGAGGACGAACAAACTCAAGTCAACTTGCCCTTCTCTTCCACCACCACCACAGCCACCACAGCCTCATTCTCCTAACTCTTCTTTTCAATCCAAACACTCCTTTTCCATTTCTTCACTTGAGTTTCAGCTGCTCCACCTTTTTCCAACCCCTTTTTATTAGAAGTTTAGAAAACTCAAGGGGCGTGTTTGGCGAGATAACTACTTCCCTTTTTTTTAAAAAAAGAAAGAATTTTCAATGGTTTCACATTAGATCCAGTTGTTTTCTTGTTTTTTTGAGTTAATAATTGCTGGGGTTTCTTAAAGTTAGGTTCTTTATTTGGAAACATATATGAAACATCAAGTTTGTGATTTTTGATTTCTTGGGGTTGAGTTTTCAAGGCTTTTGTTTATTCGTTTTGATGGGGGTTTGCTGGAGTACTCAAATTAAGATCGATAGTCAGTTTCATACAGGTAATATTTGTATAAACCATTATATTTATTTCAAGAATTGCTTATTTTAGTTATTTATAGTTTAATTGATGTATCTTTGATTTTATTGGTTGGTTGGTTGTTTGATTTTTGTGTAAGAAGTTATTTGTAAGTTATATTTATGATCATAGTAGAGTATCTTGTTGGTCTTGTTAGTTATGTAATTAAGTGTAGCTAAACAAAAAGGCTTGTTGCTGATTTTAGCTTGATCACTTATTTCGTAACTTTGTAACTTTGAACTATCGGAGGTAGAAGTCTATGCCATATTATGCTATGTGTGGCTCAACAAGTCTTATGTTTAAACGAATTCCACTGATTCCTTGGTACATCCAGGGGGGGCAGTGGGGTACAAATGCTTAAGTTACCTCAAAATTTAGATATGATTCATTTGATTTTTAATAACACTGTGGAGTGTAATTTTGTAATTCAAAAAGTAATAGAAAAATGAATAAGAGGGGAAAAATGACTGGCATAGAAGTTTTTTTTTTGGGGGGGTATAGAACCAGCTCGTCCTGGTATATCCTATCGGTACACTGGCGGTCAAATAAAAATTGTATCAATACATTTAGACAAATGAAGAAGAGGAAAAAATGACTGATATATACGTACAAAAACTAAAGGATAAATCAATTAAATAAGAAAATAATAAATAAAAATCAATCAAACTTGTCTCTTGCATTACTTGAACAATGTTCAAAGATATATTCTACAAAATTAAATTTGTTGAAACTCAAATACCATTGCAGCTGACTTGATATAACAATAGTCCAATGACACTAACTAGAATTCTAGTTGGGGGCCTAGGAGCTATGGCCCTAGCATGTCCTAGTATAGCCTATTGGTATGCTGGCGCCCGCCTGACGATCAAAGAAATATATGTACCAGTTAAATTATAGATGCATATTCACAAGTGATTCCATGTTCAACTAGATATTTTTAGCTCAGTGTTTCTGTATCTTTTCTTCTTTGAAATGGAACACACCTGATTATTTCCTCATTTGTTATGATGAAAGTAATATCACAGAAGAAGAATTAGTGCATAGTATATATTCAACCTGTTTCACTTTATGATCTCTAACACCATCTCCATCCCTTTATCATTTCTCATATCCCGCCATAGTTGTGAAAAGTGTGCTTAAGCTCTCACTCGATCCCAAGCCCAGTGAAGCTATGAGTTTCCATCTTGTTTTGAAAAAGCCTGGCAACTTCCGAAAAACGCAGCTTAAGCAGATATAGCTAAGCAGTTTTATGTCGCTTTTGAGAAGGCGGTTGAGCTTTGACCAGATCTGATTTACTTTCTAATTCGTAGCCATCAGTTTTAATTAACTAAAATTAGAACACAAGATTTCCTCTTGTCAGCGACTCCAACACCACTAGCAAGCCTCAAACTCCAACCTCTTCTTTACAATCCGAACCACCCCTTTACATTTCTTCACTTCAGCTGCTTAAGCTTTACCCAGCTTTTTTCCAACTCATTTTTGTTACCCAAGTTTGCAAACATAGAAAAAATAGAAGGGGGTGTGTTTTTTGAGCTAACAACTACCCTTTTTATAACAAAGAAAGAAATTAAGGGCTTCACTATAGGATCCAGTTGTTTTCTTGTTTATTAGGCTTAATAACTAGTGGAATTTCTTGAAGTTAGGTTCTTTCATAGGAGACATAGGAAGCATCAGGTTTTGTGATTTTTGATCTGTTGGGGTTGAGTTTTCAAGGTTCTTTTGATTTCATACAGGTAATATTTGTTTAAACCATTATATACATGTCAGGAACTGCTTGAGTAGTTAATTGTAGTTGAATTGATGTTTTATGGGTTTGTTCTATGATTTTTGTATGAAAAGTTATTCTGCAAGTCTATCTATTATCAATAGTAAATTATCGTGTCACTCTTTCTAGTTTAGTTTGTTGCAGTTTTGTAATGAAGTGTAGCTATACTGCTAAACGAAAAGGTTGCTTGCTACTTTAGCTGGAATACTTTTATTATATGTTTGTAATTATGTTATTTTTCATTTTGGTATTTGTTCATTACCAAACCAAAGCAAACATACCTGCAGGGTTTGGGTTTAGGGAGGGTAAGATGTAGGGGAATCTTACCCTTTGTCACAGGAGTAAAGAGGTTGTTTTTGTGAAGACCAGGATTGTAAATGTGCAATAACAGTGATAATATACGAACAACATATGAAAGGAAAGAGGCAGTAGATAATTATTTGTAAAAAAAACATGCACACAAATTTATGAGTCTAAGAAGTGTCACCGTTAATTTTCAGAATTAAACAAATTGACATATATCTAACATTTTGTACAGATATTGGAAGAGCCCATGCAAGGAAGTAAGCAACTACACTGATTTTCTAATAGCTTTCCTCCAAGTGAAACTAAATTAATCACTAAATTTAATAGCCCATAAAGGAACATGAATAGATATGGGTACTTACTATAGTGTCATATACTCATATGGTTTGCCAATTTCCTAAATATTTCCCTTGATGTCTTCCTCCCAGTCTTGAGGCAATTAACAACTTTTTGTCCTTGTTCATTAAGTCCTTTAATTACAATTACATAAGGGTAGGAGTCTATGTTATATACAGTAACTGCTGTAAAATAGCTCCTGAGCATGCGTAGTTGCACGTGTGTGCTAACTCCCTGAACGTACGGCTTAACTAGTCTCAGGCTTGAACCCTTTGTGCAATAAAGAATGAAGAAATATATGTATATATACATATTTACATGCATTTCGGTGTTGTAATTGCATGTTCAACTAGCTGTTAAAAATGTAGTTTAGCGATTCTGGTTTTTTTTCTGTCTGATGGAAAACGCATAAATATTTTAGCATGTATAGAGGTGAAAGTTATTTTAAAGAAGAAGAATCAGTGCACTATATTCTATATTTATGCACTGTGTTTTGTGCCTATAGTAGACTCGCAATGTTGCTTTGATAAAATGTTACCCAAATTACTGCTGTGTGTTTGTTCATGGTTATAAGTGGATATTCTGCAGGTGAGGATTCTAAATATGTGAGCAGAGATACACATGATATTAGTAACTCCTATAGCAAGGGTTCATCAACATCTATACCTGCCACTCCACGTAGTGAAGGTGAAATCTTACAGTCTTCCAATTTAAAGAGCTTCACCTTTAGTGAACTTAGGAATTCAACTAGAAACTTCCGCCCTGACAGTGTACTGGGAGAAGGTGGCTTTGGTTCTGTCTTCAAGGGGTGGATTGACGAACAGTCACTTGCTGCATCGAAGCCCGGTACTGGGATTGTAATAGCTGTCAAGAGGCTTAACCAAGAAGGGTTACAGGGGCACAAGGAATGGCTGGTAAGCTGAACCTGCAATACCTTTTCTCTGTTCTTCTAATGCTAAATACAAAATTTGCAATTTGGAGCATAGTAGTTAATTTTCTTTCATGCCCTTGGATGTACAGGCAGAAATCAACTATCTTGGGCAGCTTAGTCATCCTAATCTTGTAAAATTAATTGGTTACTGCTTGGAGGATGATCACAGACTCTTGGTATACGAATTCATGCCAAAGGGAAGCATGGAAAATCATCTCTTCAGGAGTGAGTTTTTCATATCCACTTACAAGAAGACACCTCTATTTTTTGTTCTTATTTTTGTTAGAATTTGTACTCTTCCAATTTATAAATAAAAATTAATATTACTCTTCATGCACATTAAATCGCTTGTCAAACAGGAGGGTCACACTTCCAGCCACTTTCTTGGGGTGTGCGAATGAAAGTTGCCCTTGGTGCTGCAAGGGGATTAGCCTTTCTTCATGGTGTTGAAAACCAAGTTATATATCGAGACTTCAAGACCTCTAACATTTTATTGGACTCGGTATATACCACCTCCTCCCCCCCCCCCCAAAAAAAAAAAACTTAGTATTGTATGTGAGCGAGCTATGGTATCATTCTGAATTGGTTGGTCTTCATTTCTCTTTTCTGTTGATCAATTTAACAGAAATTCAATGCAAAACTTTCTGATTTCGGGTTAGCAAGAGATGGACCAACTGGTGATAAGAGCCATGTTTCAACCAGGGTTATGGGGACGTATGGGTATGCTGCTCCAGAATATTTATCGACAGGTATAGTCAAATGGTTGTTTGTGTATAAATTTTTTATATTAAATATTTTTTTTACCACTTATTTTGTCACCTGAAAGTTGCATCCTTGCCTTTTGTATAGAAAATAGACACAAAACTCTAAATATTAGTAAGTATATTTATTTGACTTCTCATATGATGCTTCTCTTTAGACCTGAATGTTTGTCTGTTAAAGACTATTCCTATATGCATGACTATTAAGTTGATTTAGAGGCCGTTTGGGATTACTTAAAATAAGTTACTTTTGACTTAATGGAGGTGTTTTTAACTTAATGGAGAAAGTAAAGTTTTTTACTTTAAGTTGAATGAATGTGTTTGGGTAATGGAACTTAAAGTTAAATAGGGGGTTTAATAATTTTGACTTTAAGTGAAATTTGACTTAAAAAAATTTTAAATTCATATTATTTATACTTTATAAGAGTCATGGAAGCAAAAAAAAAAAAAAAAAAATCGAAAAGTCAAAAAGTCATAAGCAAAAGTACCTTTTAGGTACTTTTTACTTAATGGAACTTTTCTCCTAAAAGCTAGCTTAAAGCCGGAGTACACAAACACGTCAAAAGCTCCTAGAAGTCATTTTTTACTTAAAGCCATGTTACACAAACAGGCTCTTAACTTGATTCCATATCTCTGAGATTATAGCTTTTTAGGGTTATTTCATGTTTTAAGATATTTTTGATTTAGTACTGGCAAACTAAATAGGAACTACTTTATTAGGTTGATTCTTTCTTTAAATAAATTTGTGCATCTCTAAAGCCGTTTAACTTTTCATCTATTTTTTCAATTAGATTACCGTGTCCTAAAAGGTTTTATCTGATATATTTGCTTTTCATGGAAGGTCACTTGACCACCAAGAGTGATGTATACAGTTTCGGTGTGGTTCTTCTAGAAATATTATCTGGTAAAAAGGCCATAGACAAAAATCGGCCTAACGGGGAACACAATCTTGTGGATTGGGCAAAACCTTGCTTGAACAGCAAACGCAGAATTTTCCGTGTCCTTGACGCTCGACTTGAAGGCCAGTATTCATTAGGCCGGGCCATGCAAGCAGCAAATATCGCACTCGAGTGCCTAAACATGGATTCTAAGTTGAGACCGAGTATGGACGAGGTTGTTACAGCTCTTGAGAAAATTCAAAACCCGAAGGACAAGGCGAGAGGTGACCAGAAGGATGGCGAGTTAAAGCGACATGGCCTTTCTAGTGGCGAGCCAAAGTACCGATGATGCGGTGAAACAAAAGCTGGGTGACTGCTTATCCAAGACCGTAGATATGAAATTATGAAGCAACACTTTTTCATGCGATAAAACAAGTTTTCTTGTCTTATATAAAGTTTTTAATGTCAGAAACTTCATCCGCATGCTGTACTATTATTTTTTATATAGGGGGTGTACAGTTCTTATTTTAAGGTTATTAATTAATGTTCGTCTCAGTCTGCTATATACTACTGTACGTGTCATGTATTACAGGGCAGTGATACACTGATACTATTACGGTGGCTAATTTTGTTGGAAATATGAATCTTGGAATATAAAGAACTATGACCTCCATCGGAATTAAATGTCCCATAACATGCATGGTTGAATACATAATTTTTTAAATTTTTTTATAAATAAAACTTTGATACTTAAATTTTTATTTATAAAAGTAAAATTTTAAAAATTTATAGAATTATGTGATCAATATATCTTCATATATATACTAAATATATTTTAATATACATATTAAAAGTTAGAGAGACATTTAGTTTGAAATTATACTAGCACTATACACTTATGAGAGGTGTTGTTCGAGTTAGGTGGCGGTGATTAACTCGACCTCATTTCAGCGGGCTCGAAGAGCTCGTTTACGAGTCCAGTTTGAATAAGAATTTGAACTCATTTATTTAAAGGAGTTGAGCAGAGTAAATATGCATCGAATTTGATTAAAACTGAACTCGATGACTCGGCTCGAGCTTGGAATCAAACTCGAGAATAAATTATTAATAAAAAATTATTTAATTTTGATTATATTTTTAATAGGTAGATTCGCGAGTAGACTCGGTTTCGCGAAAACTCAACTCGACTTGTGTATTTAATGGCTCGAACTTGATCAAGAATTTGAGTTCATTTAAATTATTCGAGTGTCTTCGTTTAAAAAAATTCAAATTCAAATTTATTTATTAAAAAACCAACTCCGGCCAACTCAAATTATAGCCCTATTATTTATTAAATTCTTACAAATTAAAGTGGATACAGACTTGGGTGGTCAGATCATTATACATACAACAACTGCTAAATTTTGAATATTCTCCGGTCATTAAATTTTGAATATTATCCGGTCATTTGTCGAAGCGTCAGTCAAGGAAGGAATGTCCACACCTAGAAGAATTGCACATAATTAGCAAAAATAATAGAAAAAAGAATTACACATTCTACCAGGTCAAAGATATCACAATTTTTTTTTATTTTAAGATCACTGCAAACGTTTTGAAATTTAATACTGTATTATTTTTATAAGATATCGAATTAATTCTACGTGTTCTGCAACACCGGAGAAAAGTTTCAGTTTTTTGATCATCCTATCTCCTAAAATTGTATATTCTAAACAAGCATTTAAACAATGTGTATTTTGTCACACAATATCAATAATAATTTTCCTTTTATCATACACAAATTCTATTCTATGTTACAAACAAAAGCACACATGACAAAATTTAATTAAATGTAGATTTATGACACAATAAAGGGCCCTCGACTTAAAGTTATTTATAAATTACTATCAATTTTGATGACTTTATTATAATATCTAATTTATAGTAAATATAAAATAAATCAAAACAATAAGAAAGTAATTGAATTTATCATTCAAAAGAAATAATATTAATATTTATGAAAATGTATAACTTTTAAATTACTTCTATCTATTATACAAATAGGTATATACGGTAAGAAATTTTATAACTTAATTAAATTTATGTAAGAATTAACTAAACGGTACCCAAACTGGAATTTTTATAAAAATATACTTACCTCTAGAGACTAAATGCTTTATAATAAATGGATAAGATATACCCGTAAAAGTTTTATACTCCCTCCGTTTAGAGCCAAACACATTGAATAATTCAACTAAGACATGCTATTCATATCTCATCAGCTAACTGTCTTGTCTGTCAATAATATCCCTTTGATTATTTTTATACTTGGACAATAAGAAAACGTGAAGGTGTAAATTCACAAAATTAACAGTAACGTGTGCATATTTCCTTAACCTAATCCCCCACCGGGGGCGATTATAAATATAAAATAAGTAGACTAGAAGTCTTGCATTATCTATTTATCTTGTCGAGCATATATATATATTGTGTATATAAATTATTAATTTGTACTGGCTAGCAATAGATTGTTAAATACAGACAGTAATACGGTACGGAGTAGATTTTCTGATATATGAATTAATCAGTGAAAGACATATAGACGTTTTTGATTAATAGAATAATATATTTATGGTGGCTCCTCGGTAATACTTAAAATAATAAATGGAAAGTCTTTAGTACGTACGGAGTACATATTATTGATTAAAAAAAGAGAGAGAGAAAGGGCCTAGAAGCATCACAAATGGCTACTAGTTCCTCACTTGCTCCTATAAATACAAACACGCAAACACATTTGTGTTATAAGTTGTGTATTGGTAAACAAAACTAAATCAAAATTTATACAGAGAGAGATGGCAGTTGGTATTTTAGAGGTGTTGTTGGTAGATGCTAGAGAACTTAAAGATCGTGACTGCTGGTGTAAGCTAGCTAACTCTTCATTTTTTTCCTGCACTTAACTTAATTGTTTGTTATTCATACCTGGCTAGCTAGTACTCTTTTTATATTTATCTTTTTCCTTTCCTTTGGATTTTGATTTTGTTTGGTGATATATATATAATAAATACTTACAAGAGCTTCATATATTAAATTAAACCCAATCTGTAATTTTAATTTTCAGGTGGCGTTGATTGTTTGATTCCATGGTTGAACGAGTCTAAGGCACCTTACGCTCAAATTCAGTACGGAACCCAAAATCAAACTAGTTGCTTGGCTCAAGGTACGTTCCACATTTTATTTATTTCTACATATATATCATATATGCGTGTGTACTGTGTACTGTGTACAAATAATCGATATATATATATATATATATATGCAATTGATTAGAAAATGCATGTACATAATTATATATTTATGGGTGTGAAATTAACAAAAAAATTGGAATACGCAATGCAGGAGAAGGAAAAAAGGATGTATGGAATGAGAAATTTAGGTTCCAAGTGGAGTATCAAGACAAAGAAAAAGAAAAAGAACAACAAGATGTGAATGAAGATGACATGAACAATAACAAGCTCGTACTAAGTATAATGGACAGACACCCATTATTTTCAGATTTCCACATTGGCAAAACAACGTAAATTCAATACCTTTATTTATCACAAGTATATGCACATCAAGAATTAATTATTTAATTAATATACATATATACATGCATGATTATAAAGTTCTTTTTTCCTATTGGGTGTGTGTAGGATATATATAAAGGATTTAATATTATTTGGAATGGAGAAGGGAAAGCTTGTACATGGACCTCACAAGTACAGAGTTGTCCGACCAGATAAAAGCTACTCCGGTGAAATTTCCGTTGCCGTTACCTTCATTAAGGTACTTTTCTTCTTTTTCTCCATTAATTACTTTTTAATTTAATTAAAAGTCTTAAACTTTATCCCCCTCCTAAACAAGAGTCAACATCTTCCCTGCTTAAAAATATGATAAAATGTATATTTGCACGGCTTCACTTCGTGTATATATAATATTTTGTGCAAATGGTTAATTATATATATTGACTAATTTTTGCGTGGTGGTCAAATCTAATGCAGGCTACCGAAGGAGAAGGAGACTTCATAGGCCTGGAGGAGCAGCAGCCAATATTCTACGACGAACAAACATGTGATCGCTGAATTTTTAGATGAGAAATATCAAGTCTAATGTGTATACCCAAATTCTCATTTATTTTTTTACATAAGAAATTGAATTTATTTATTTACCTTACTAGTCTTATAAGCCGCGTTTCGCGGTATTATATTAGTGGAAAAAATTGCGATTCGCGACGGTATCATAATAAATTTTAAATTTATTAAATTTTTTCTCACAAAATTATATTACTAAAGACTGAACCGCATATGATAAAATTTGATATAACAAAATTATATTAAACCAAAATAGTAGTATTAAATTTATAAATATTATAAAATCAAATAATAATTTCAAAATATATATGTGCATTATAATTCACAACTTACTAATTTGTTATGATTCTAAGATCTCTTTTTTTCTCTTCGCCGCTAACAATATCAACATCATCAATGTAGGTCAAGCATCTCACGACATCTAGATAAGTATTAGTAACATTATGTAAATATTAAAGAATATAATTTAAAATTATATATGTGTGTAACTTATAATATCTTATTTTAATAAAATACCGGACAATATATTAATGTCATTAACATGTGCTTTAATTATATCGGAACATATGAACTCAAATTCATGTAGTGGTACGTTTATGATTCCTTCTTTCAACCTTTTCAGGTCGTTGTAGGTAGAAACATCACTTTAAACTCACATGATAGTGGTCTATATCGGCTCATACTTATAACTACTTTTAAGTTTTTAATGCTATATAAAAATCTTTCTTCCAAAATATGTTTGAATTGAAAAAATAGATGTTTTTGAATCGTTGCATGGATAAGATTTAATTTTTTTATATAATTTTTAATATTTACTAATTCAAAAATTCAAGGAAATTAGAAAAATACATTGTGATGATTTGAGATAACCGTCTTCGTCTTCTCATTTATATATAATATATTGATGATTCAATTTTTTTTTATTTGCGGCTTGATTTAAACTGTACTTATGCTTGTTTATAAGTTTGTCGAACATATTTTGCTCAGATATTCATGCCAGTAATTAACTGGCCAAAAATATCTTGAGTATTATAAATTATAATCCAAAAAAATAAAATAGAATTCTGCAATTTTAACAAACAAATGTTCAGTATATTTTACACATTGCGCATCCTAGGACTGTGCGACGCACAATAATTATTAAAAAAATAAATTGGTATTTGGGCACCTTTCTCTGTATACGTTCTTTAAATTAATTAAGAAAATGTATTCTGTAAATAAGTGGGGCCCACTAAAGCATGAGGTAAATAAGACAAGTGAAATGTTACGTACTAAAAAAATATTTTAAAATTCATCTCAAATATCGAGGATTAAAACACGACATATATCATATTAAGTCATTTGAAAAAAAATTGAAATTATTTTTAAGATATGTAACATTTCTCATAAAATTAACAATGTTACAAAAAATTAGAAAACAATATAATAGGATATTTAAATTTATTATGCTTCAAGTATGTCTAATTTCCACTGCATAGAGAAAATCAATGCTGTATATCTTTACAAAATAATATCACAACTAAACCAATAATGATCATTTCAAAAATCTTTTATCAAAATTAATGTATAATAATCCAATGACCAAAAGAATTATTATACTATATATTAAGAAGAACCGAAGAAGTATCAGATACAATCTACTACTCCCTCCGTCCCGTGTTTACATTTGGTCCGGGCACGGAGACCAAGGATAGTAGATTTAATATTATTAAATAAATGAAGTAGTTGGTGTAATAGTGATTTTATTGTTAAAATAAATGAAGTAATGGGTGTAATAGTATAAAGTGTTGAAAAAGTGGAGTGAAGTAGCGGATGTAATAATGTATTTTATTGTTAAAAATTATTATTTTTAGTAATGTAAAGAATTGGGTGGGACGTCCCAAAAAAGAAAGTGTAAAGAATTGGTTGAGACAGAGGGAGTACCATTTATCTGAGGCGACCAAATACATGTACTTAACGCAGCCGCGATTAATATTTAAAATAAAATAAATATATGAAAATATTTTATATAAATTAATGATAATATAAGTTGACATGAATATGTTTTATTTTATTTCTAAAATATAAGTATTTATTTATTAAAAAATATACATTTATATACTTTTTTCTGGAATCAAAACTCATGTTTAAGAAAAAAGTATTTATTTTTTAAAAAAAGTATATTTTTAAATTTTTGTAAAAATAAATACTTATTTTTAGAAAATAAATTTAACTAAACGGTCATAAACCCCATTTAGAGGTGGATAAAACCCATCGACCGTTCAGGACCTTTATAGTAGACCTGACTATTCGTTCGTGTGATAAATTGTAATAACCCGACTTTTCGGACCATTATTTAATAACGAAAAATTTAAAACAAATCTAGATATTAATAAACTGTAATAAGAAAATAACTGAAAATCTCGATAAACATAAATGTCTAAATTTCTGAAATAAAAATACTAATAAGTCTAAAATTAATTAGAACAAGTCCACATAATGATTTAAATAAACTAAAACTAAGGTCTGAGTAGCACTCATCACACTTCCCGCTTATCCCCTGAATACCTGCACGAGGAATATAATACGAGTGAGTCAAATGTCCAGTACGAATATAATTTTAAAAGGAAAAATATTTTTATGTGACTGAGTGAATTGTGTCTTACCAACACAAAGAGAGAAACACAATAATAAGTGCACTGAATCAATATAATGCGAACAGAACATAACGAAACATAAAATATGGCTAAATCACAATAAGGTAGGTATTCATAAGAGTCTCTTATACAATCATATACTCGCACAAAGCAAGATACAAAACAGAGAATTCTTTCCCGGTAATCCACGAGAAGAAAATACATGAAATGCACAAAACATTTCTAAAATACAGAGAATCATTCCTCAGTAATCTAGAAGAAGAAAACACACAAGAGCGATCATAATCTTTACACAATCTCATATCCCAGAGACGTGCCCGTATACTCACAACACCGATACGAGCAAGTGTCGAGTCCACCAGACCTCCAAACTCCATGAACTCGTCTATGATATAACCACACAGATAAGTTGAAGAGCCCAGTATATAGGTTACAAAAGTTGCCGACTCTTTAATTAGAATAGAAAAATGTCGCAATAAAAATGTGAAAGAAACAAATTCAGAAGAATTAAGGCAACAATAATTTCAAAAAAATAATGGATACGGAACGAAACTCATAATGCATACTAGCAAGTATACATAAAATATAAATGAGTCACGATTTTAGAAAAATTCTCGATAATAAATATAAATAGTAAACAATATTTAAAATTGAGAAAATAGGATCAGAAATTTGTACTATAATTATAATTTAAAATTTAGAAAAGAATTAAAATTTTCATACCAATAATTGTAATTTAAAACTGAGAGAAGAGAGTAAGAATTCGTACCTCAAGTAGATAACACTAATCCAGAAATACCAAGAAAATCCATTTATTCAAATCTAAATGTCAATATAATAATTATAAATTAGTACATATTTGATAATTATAAATTGATGCACAATTTCATATATTAAGCCAGTAACTATCTCCATGATCAACTAGAGCTTAGCAAATATGTCATTGATATTTATTAATGCCATTTTAATATAAATAAACTATGCTCCATGGTCCCTGCTAAAGTACTTAGACTAAAATCATGGCATGCAACTAGACTTATAGTATAACTTAATAAATTTATGTATTTGCATGTAACACATACACATATAAAATTATAAAATCTTTACTTATAGAAAATTTAATAAACTAATTTAAATTAAAATTTAACTTTTTAACAATTATATAAATGGGCGTGTATTTAATAATATGCACAAATAATTGGAACAAATAATCAAATGCTTTTTTTTTGTTTAATAAAAACATTATCATAGTATAATAAAATTAACTATAGCACTAACTTGACGTAACCTTAAAACATGCACATATAAAACATATACGTCAAGCTCTTAAAACAACGATATATAAATCGAGTGTGGATAACACTACTAATAACTTAAAATAGTATTGGCAATTAAAGTAGTGTAAAGTATTATGACGATAGAAGTGCACATAATAAATTAAATATATATTGTAATATGTTTTGGGATCGTGCTTTTATACTCTTTTAATTAATATATAATTACAACCAAATCATTAATACATATCCATTAATGTAGACAAAAGAATTATGCATATAAAACTCATACATGTCGGTATATCATCACGTTAACAAATCAATTAATATAGATATTAATACTAGTATAAAATAACATGACTCTTAATTTTCATGCTAACTAGCATACAAAATTATTAAATAGAGTACATGCAATGCACACATAACGTAAATAGCATGCAAGTAGTATCATCATTCACAATTACAAATATTAAATTCTCATGATAATAAATAAACATGATTACTCATGTGTATATATAATATATACATATCAAACAAGTTGTATTGATTTTTAGTGCTTATAAACGAATAGCAGACTATGTTTCTTGCCACAGACTAAAAACTTCCGATGCTTCCTCCTTTTTCTTGTTAATATAATTGTATATTAACAAGTTGTGTTTTTATAAATAACAGGGTTGACTGCTTCCTAATTTTTTGTTAATATAATTGTATATTAACAAGTTGTGTTTTTATAAATAACAGGGTTGACTGCTTCCTAATTTGTGGTACTCAAATAAAGGAAATAAGATATATCCTTATTGATAATACCTCTGCTAGTAGTTGATCATGTAGTAGATACGAATTAATATTGACTTATCTAGTTTTTTTTTCAAAAGAACGTATTTATAGAATCACTAAAAATTATATTTAAATTAAACACATAATTTATCCTAAACTAAAATAACTAGTAGATATTAATAAATAAATTATAAAAATAAATATTACTAAATAAATTATAAAAATAAATACGAGGGGTTTTACATAAACTGTCGGGTATACAAGTATGGTAAGGGCCTAAAGTGGTACTATTTTGAAAATTCTTGATCACCAGGTGGAATGGATTTTGCAAATGAATCAAAAACTCATTTAAGAGTGTCTAGTTTATGATTAATGAACTTTGTTTATGAAAATAAAATTTTTTATTAATTTTGGATTAGTAATTAAGTTTTAAAATAAAATCTTTCTAATTTTTTAAAATATTTAAATTTTAACCTACTTAATTCATGTAGCAAAACCTAATTCTATTTTTATCTAATTTCAAATAATCATATAAATACATATAAATAAATATAAAATATGAAAAATAAATAACTTAAATAGGTTTGAACAATATATATATTATTGTCGTGTTTGTGTTAAATGGATTTATCCGTATTTTTTATATGGATCAATTCATTAATCTAATCAATTATCTACACAATTTATTTAATACCAATCTTAATTTATAAAAAAAATTGGATTTATAGATGATGTCAAATTTTAACGGATGTAATTTATTGTTGAAATGTTAACACTGGATTTAGTTTTTTTTTTCTGGACATAGAAACAAAACATAGGGAAATGATAAACTCCAAACAATATGTAAATTATATTATTATTTATAGTATAAGTGATGAACTTGTATAAAAATGATGGTATATACTCTGGGTCCTAGAAATATTGACGGTTTATAATTTTTAAAAATCAAACAAATATAATTTTGACCGTAAATTAGATATTATTAATTTATAACTTTACATATTTAAAAATTAAGTCTAATAACATATTAAATATACTTTTGAATAATATTGTTTTCAAAATTTATACTCTTAACAACAATTATTAATCAGTAATTAAAGTTGTGCTATTTTAACTTTTAAATTTCATAAAACGCCAATTTTTGTAATTTGGAGGGAGTAATATATATGTAGAGAATTTTAAAAAGAAAACTTAGAATAAATAATAAAGTATAGCACTTATTTATCAATATTCTAAAAAAATACAATGAGCTAATTTAATATAACATTTATCCAAATAAAATAATATCAAACTTGAACAAAGTTGCTTCTGCAGGGTTTCATATAATAATTTTTTATATTGTTTGAAAGCCCACACGGCCACACTTGACTTGTCAAGTCAAGCGCTTGTGGCGCAAGGTATTTTGAAAGTGCCCGCTTCAGAAATAAAAATTCAACGCTGTTGTACCGATAACTTGTAAGCAATGAACTAATCAACCATCCGCTTAAACAGAGCATTCTAGTTTCCATCAGATGCTTCGCGAACAACCCAGAAGCTTCTCTTCGATCCTTCCAGAACCTTCATTTCTTCCATTCCCTCGTATAAATTTACACCTCTCTTCCCATTCAAAAATTCAATTCATATCAAAGTCATCTCTTGTAACTATACAACACCCTCCAAATTATTAAACTAAGCGCTTATTAGTTATTGCCCAATGGATTTCAGATTCCTTCCAATTCTCAACACCTTTAATCACATCCTCGAAGATGATAAAAGAATTAATCATGCAAGTAATTATATCCGTGACGCCAAGGCAATGGCATCGACTCCAGCGGACGTGAAAGAGTATTCGAATTCGTATGTAATTGTGATAGACATGCCGGGAGTGAAGTCAGGGGACATCAAGGTACAAGTGGAGGATGATAATGTACTAGTTGTGTGTGGTGAAAGAAAGAGAGAGGAGGAGAAAGAAGGCGTCAAGTATGTGAGAATGGAGAGGAGGATCGGGAAATTTATGAAGAAATTCGTGTTGCCTGAGAATGCTAATTTGGAGAATATTAATGCTGTTTGTCAGGATGGTGTGTTGACTGTTACAATCGACAAGTTGCCTCCTCCCGAGCCCAACAAGCCAAAGACGATTCAAGTGAAGATTGCTTGAGAGAAGCTGCGCTTCAGGATTGTTGTTCAAATATTATCTCTCTTCTCATGTTTGTCGTTTGAAATAAACAGAGTGTGATTTTGTGTTTATTATTGTGTAGTTTGACAATAATATTGTTAGGTTATTTCTAGTGTGTGTCCATATGTATTTGAGTTGCTATTTTAAAATAATAAAAAAACAGAATTTCAAATGTTAACTTGTGTGCTTGACGAAAATTTAACCTTCAATATCTTTTTTGTTTATCGATTTAAAACATGTGAATTAGCTCCTCTTTTGATTCGATCAAGCTAAGTAGATCCAACGCGGTTTATTTTTATAGAAATTTTGCTAGTTCTAGTACCTCTAGTTGTGATACTTGGAACGTATCGTAAACAAAAGTTTGCAGACCTTTTAAATTTTTGCTGTCACGGGATTAGACTCATGTACATACTCACTTAGTTCAGATGTTAATTAATTGCGAAACTTTGGATATGAGAGCTCCTCAATAAATTTCATATACATACCCATCTGAAACCCAGAGAACATAATGAAGATGAACGTGATATATATGAGTCATGTGACCATCAAAATTCAAATTGAGAATGTATATTTACACCACTACATTATGCAGTCTTCACAAACTTCTACAGACTCATAGGAATAGTAACATATTGGAAACTGCGGGCCTCATTTGCAATTGCAGCCGCTTCAGCCTATTACAATTTCTTCACCGCACCATGCACAATAATGAGAAAAACATATTACATGTAAGAAGTTACCGCACCCACTTTTGCGAGTAAAACAATCCATAACCCAATCAATGTCTTTTTTCTCTTTAGTCTTTTCCTTTGCTTAATAAAAAGGAAGAATATAGATTGGCGGGAAAAAATCTTTGACTACGGGCTTTTACAAACTTTAATACATTAATATAAATTGATTAAATATATACTATAATTAGACTCTGAAGTTCTTGCCGGAGAAGGTCTGCCCAAACTGCCAGTTAGATGGAGCGATGTTATTGGATGTTGATGTGCGGCGATCACTGCCGGTGACTCTAAAGGAAAGGGCTTGACCCACAAGAACAGAATTGGATTGCCAGTTTTGGCCCCAGTTACGACTCATAGGCATCCAATCAGTTTTGGTGCCTTTGATATAAACCTTTTGAATGTCACCCGCACCAGCTACATTTGTAACCAACACCAACTTGAAGTAATTGAATCCGTTTATTGTGAACCTTATTCCCCCACTCTTTCTGCAGGGTACTCTGCACAACAATATACATTTTATTAATATTATCGTCACGTTTCCACTCTGTCACTTTTCGATTAAATGATACATAAATCATAAATCGAAAAATCGAATCACAATTATTACTAGTCCTACATTTACAAATTCGGTTTCCAAAAGAAGTCAATATACTAATAAGAAACGAAGATACTGTGGACAGTATATGCTAAACTAATGTTCCGAATCATTGTACTGCTCAGGGTATGGGCTTATTCTTGATATACTGTATTTTGTTGTTTTTGTCATTTTTAGCATATACAGTAGGTGAAAAATATTGAGAAACTAAGGTTGACCAAGCATATGGATCACCGGGAAAACAGCCCATGACCTGAAACAGTGTTTAGTTACTAGGCTGACCCAACATGCACGGGCGTGGGTCCGAGCAGACCCTTTCCCCTCAGATCTGAATATCAAAAACAGGGATGGCCCTGATTTCATGGGTTTTGTCACAAAACTCTAGTAGACTAATTTATAAATTAGGAGTATAATTTACCCTCAAATTTTCTGATTTCAACTTTTATATTAGCAGTAACTTTACACGGCATCTCCGATGTGGTGCCGAGTTAAAGCGGTCAAAAGTGACAAATCATTAATAGTATTATTATTTTATTTTTTCTCTCTTCAATAATGCTTTTGGCCATCTTTTTTTAAAAAATTATTCCGATTATTGGTACTCAAAGTTGTTAGTTTTTAATATATGTATAAATAATAGAATGTATGAATGTTTTATGACTTTAATATATCGAACACGTTTTTATCCTTTCAGAAGGACGTAAAAGAATGTCAAAAATTATCAATTTTGATTGTCATCTCTGTATGAAATGTCAATATCAATATTATGACACATCATATCACGTGTCACTGTGATACTATTTTTGACCCTACCGGAGATCATGGGTTTATACCAATTTGGGTCATCAAAAAGTTAAGGGATTACTTTTGCCGAATTTATTCAAATCAGAAGAAAAGACAGAGAGACTCCTTTTACTATACCAACTTGAGTCATCAAAAAGTTACAGCGGGGGATTACTTTTGCCGAATTTATTCAAATCAGAAGAAAAGACAGACTTCTTTTACTAAAGTGAGCAAATTTAGTATAAAAGACTTAACTCATGCTCATGAAAATATTTTGTTAGTAAATCGAGATCTCAAAAACTTGTCGGTAGCAAGACTAAGAAGTAAATATATACTCCAAGGTTTGAAAATAATTGACGTTTGACTTTTTATACACATTTTAAAGAGTTTTGATTATATAATAAAAATTATTATTTTTATTTTTTTTTTAAATAAAAATTTTAATTTATATAGTCAAAACTCCCAAAAACGTTTACCAAAAAGTCAAATATCAATTATTTTCAAATAGAGGTAGTACACTAAAATTATTATTATGTTAAAAACAATAATTTTAGTGTTTTTAATAAAACACTTTTGAATTGAATTTGCTATGATATTGTACCAATTAAATTAGAAAATATACAAGTACTTATCTAAGAAGAGATTCATTTCTTCCGTACCTTAATGAGCAACAACTGAATTCTAGGGATGACAACCGGGTCAGGTTTGATAAAATTCAAATCCAACCCCCAAAATTTTATCCAAACCCGAATCTAACCCGAACCTGAAAAGATCTGAAATTAAAAATCCGATCCGACGGATTTCGGATCGGATTCGGATTTACCCGAAACACGAAATTCAAACCTAAAAATCTGAAAACCTGAATTCGAAATCGAAATTCGAAAATTAAGTAAAAATATTTTTTTACTAAATAATGTATAATATATATAATATTACATAAATTTATATTATATTATATATATACTTGTAAAATAATATATATTTATTTATAAACAATTCATGTATAATAATAATATATATTATTTATATTATAAAACAATATATATATGTTATTGGGGTTTTTTTCGGATTTCGGGTTCGGATCAGATTTGGATCGGATATCAGATCGGATATCAGATCGGTATACCTCAAATTTAAATTTAAATCCAAAAATTTTCGGGTCTAAAAATTAAATATAAATTCAAATCCAAAAAATTGGATTCGATAAATTCAAAATTCCAGATTTCGAATCGGACATGCGTCGGATCAAATTTTTTTCCCTTCTCTACTGAATTCTCACGTGACTTTAAATGTATCTTCATCTGTCCGTAATCATGTAGAATAACACGGGGTTGACCTTGACACCCTTTTAGAAATCATGTAAAAAACTCCGGGATGAAGTTTGTGTAATGTAAATCGGGTACGTCAGCTAACCAAATGCTGCTATCTACGTCGTGTTTGGTATGAAAATTAAAACCCATTTCATTTTTATTAATTTTAAAAAATGTTTCATTCTCTGCTATATTCTTTTTTATATTTTTTATCGTAATAAATTTGTACTTATCAATTTTTTTAAAAAAAATCCCACAACATCTATTATTTCCTTTTAATCTTATTCATTTCATTTTATTTTTTCCAATTAAGTGAAACATAAAGCATACCCAGCTTACCGTACCAAAGGAGATAAAAAAAAAATTGTCAAGTCCAAAGGAGATAATTTTGATGATTGTAACTCCGATGAAAAACAACCAGAGATGGCAAGCAAATATGGTAAACAAAACGGGACTAGAAAATAAAGTCTCACGACTCCCACCGCAAGAGCAGGTGCATGTGTATGGCATGAAAAATGAATAGGGGGCATGTGGGGTGAAGTGAAGAACAGTGGACACAAGACACTGCATCCAAAGTAAACACTACTAGAATCGAGACTTGTTAAGGGCCTTGAGGCCCATGCATAAATTTTTTTCGATTGTTTTAATAATTAAATTACAACTTTTTTTTTTGTCAGTGATTAAATTACTACTTCGTATAAGGTAGCCGAAGAAAACGGATGGCGTAACGGAGTCTCTAACTTGGCTTTTTTTTTTTTTAGTAATGTTAGAGAACCAATGATATGATAAAACGAGATTTGATAAAAATTTTGGGAAAATTTTTTGGTTCCACAATATTACTCATTTTTTTAGCTGTCACTACCATTTGGGATAATTTATTAGTTAATGAATTATCAGAAAGTAATAGGAAGTTCAACAATCAATAGTACTTTATTATTAATAAAACATTACATCTTTTATTTTTATACCCACAAATATATATATATATATATTAGGTATTTTTATCACTTAATGGCGTGTATACAGTATACACTGTGCGCGAGCTTTATATACTGCATAACTGACACTTGATTGGTAGTTTATACTATGAATTTTTTGATATTTGAATTCATCTTTTTTTTTTTTTAATGAAATGTGTTTCATAGATTAGTAAAAATACATTTTTAATTATTGTAGCAATGATCATAAAGAATTTTATATTATATTCGGCTGATGTATAATATAGACTATCTATAAGAGTAATAAAGAATCTTAAATAAGTTTTCATAAAATTAAAATTTTAAAAATAATAATATTATATACAAAGTTCATGTTTTCTAGAAATACGATGAAGTACCTATATTATATTTTAAATCTATAAATGTATAGCCGCTCATTTGTATGATATTAACTACATAATTTTAAAATTTTAGTATTTATTGACAAAAGTTTCTTATAAATTCAATTTTTTACTTAATTTAAAATTAAAAATCTTTTTTTTAATTGCATTTTTCTAAAATAAAATATACTAAAATTATTAGTGAGTACAAATGTACAATGGTATAATAACAAGTCCTATGAGAAGTTTTTTTATTTATTTTTAGGGTAAGTCCTATGAGAAGATAAATAAGATAACTAACTTTCCTAGTCAAGATAACTAATTAATACAGTTATTACTATCATTCCGTTTATCACTGTTAAATTTACGTTTATCGTTGTTCCACTTACGTTTATCATTAAATTTCATTCTTATCAACGCTATTTTCTTAGTACTATAAATAGTTACATGCACGTACAAGTCAAATGACATTCCACGGGCTATATACATTCTCTTCAACATATTCATAAAATAAATATGAAACTTTCAACAACTCTTCTTCTTCTTCTAGTATGTTTAACAGGGTTGGTTCATCATGGGGAATCGCAGTACGAAGATGATGAAAAAATGCCACTAAGGCCGTGGTTCTCTTTTCCAAGGCCGTACTATCAACTGCCGCAGCACCCCAAGGCAGCCAAGAAGCCACTTATCACCCCTGATTGTATTAAGGCTAAGTTGGCTTTATCTGATTGTGTTAAAGAAAAGTTGGTTTCTACCTGGTTTTCGAAGCCTCTTGTCAAAGATTGTTGCGATCCCATTGCCAAGCACAAGAAGAGCTGCCCTGGTTTTATTGTTAAGATTGATGAGCTTTTGATCCCACATTACATTAAGAATACTTGTCATGCTTCTGGTCCTTCCACTGGTCCTTCTTCAGGTCCTTCTTCTGGTCCTCCTTCTTCGGGTCCTTCCTCGGCTACTACTCCTAAATAATTTACAATTATTAGTAGCTAGAGTTGATTTTAGTAGCATTGGTAGTAGATTAGTAGTAGTGTTAGTAGGCTGGTAGTTTAGATTTTCATTTAAGATCTCAGATGGTTGAAGATGTAAAGTTATTTGAGTAGGAGTACAATATTGAACGGCATTTTAGCCGGTTTAGGCAATAAATAGTTAAATTTTTCTTTGTTCTAATTTAAATTTGTTTTAGGTTCATTTTAGTCATCTTTACTAGTACGATAATAAATAAACCATATACCAAACTCAAATTCAAAATCTCATGCTAGCCTGCAGCACTAGGATGGGCAGAACAAATATTCATTATATAAGCGGGAATCAAATGTTCCTCAATCTCGACCATAACGCGAGGGCAATTTTTCATATAATTAGCCAACGGAATGCCGAATACAGCAGTTGTGTAGCTTTGAATACCATGGAAATTAAATCCAACTTCCCTTTTACACACTTGGACATGATTTGAGTTGTGGTCTCTTTGGCCTAGTCCACCACATTGTTAGCTTTGCCTCGAGGAAATATTAACTCTTAAAATTTAATTCATAACAATAAGTGAAATATTGGAAAAATTATCAATCGGAATTAGCAAATTAGGTATAGACGAGTCTACACCCCACTTCAGTTGCTATTACTTTTTGGCTTATTGGTGGTGTTTTCATATACAACAATTTATTATAATCCAAGTGGAAAAAATGTCCTTTATAATGCTCATATGTTAACATTAACGATCATGATATTTTTTGAGTGATTATGTGCTTACATGTCTTATTTGATCGCACTTTTCATTTTATAGTGTTCTAGACATGCAAATTTGATTTTAAGACTTGATTTCATGTTGAAATGTTGTTTAACCTTGCTTTTAAAAAAAATGTTGTTTAACCTTTTATGAGGCATGCTTGTTCAGGATCCAAATTTCATTGTAGCCAATCAATTGCATTCAACCATTTGGATTGCATTTCTTCTGTTCCAAGCTTTGAATTGCTAACCATTTCATAGCTTGGTGATAATTTGACAAGAATTTTTGCTAGTAGGAACATAGGCATGTCATTTAGGCTCATGTTTCAGAGGCATACTTAAGGGCATGAAGAGCTTTAAAAACTCGATTTGAAATATGTGAATAGTATTATTTAGGATAAAAGAGGGGTTCAGCCAGGTGAAAGTCAGCCCAAATATCAGCTTGGCATAGGAGTTACCGAGTTAGTCCTAGAATTTTTCCACAACAAATCACCAACTTTGTCCGTCCATCTACACCACCTCCAAGCAATAAGGTAAATGCACCTTAAAATTAAATCGGGTGATAAAATGCAGATGTAGCTATCACTGTGTGTGTGAGTGTCTGTGTGTCACAGTGAGTAGTTTAGTTTGATTAAAGATAAGATGCTTAGTGAATCAAGAAAAGCGGATGATAAAAACAGAACTACTTCATAAACCTCACCTTATTGATATTCTGTGCAAACTAGTACAAGTGTTTCATGCTCTCAATTATACTTGGCCACTTGGGCATATTTGACTTTATAAGTGTCTAGTTGAGTAGTAGCTTTCATTTTCCTTGATATATAAATGTTTGATTTCAGAATTGACTAGTGACTTGGGAAAATAATGCTTTAAAATCCTCTGTCGGTGTTCCAGTTCCTTCAGGCTTAGAACCCAAATCAAAGGCCTTCGATTTAGCCTCCTCAAACTGTAAAGCCTGTTCCAGAATAAATATGTACATCAGTGGATGAAAGGATACCAGTCCAGGTCTCAACAGCTTATCTGACAAGCAGAAGAAAAAAAATTATATACAAAAGCATAACATTTGGTAGTTTGGTACTCCATACCTGGATGCAAACTTCTGCAACATCAGCTCTGGGAACAAGTTTGTTCTCTGTCTGAAGAAGTTCATCATCCTTTCCAACAAGCAATTCCCGCAAACCACCTTCTTTGTCTTGCAATCCTCCTGCTCTGAATCATTACAAAAGTTTTGAGTCAAATAACCTGTCTGATAAGATAATAATTATATAGGCAGACAAAAGCAGGAAGATTATAAAGATTACCAATATATTTAGTTCACCAAGAAACTCCAGACTAATAAGGCAAAACTTAACAAAACACAAACCAAAGATTGTCGCAAATTACCGAATTCTATATCACAGTGGCTTTTACTGCAGTCACACCTTGTTTTACCCTCAACTTTTCTATATATTTACTTGAAAACCATATCAAAAAAATGGAAGCGGTATAAACGAACTAAATTTTTTATTATTATATCCAAGCATCCATCTTATAGTAGACTGATGAGCGCACCTTATAATTGTGTGGGGAACCTCAGAGTCAGCCAAATATTGCTCAGCTTTTCTCTTCCATATCTGCAACAAAGCAAGCATAATGATCAATTTACCTTCTTTCCAGTGATTCGGTAATCAAAATATTATTATTATTAAATTAAAAGAAAAAGAAAATATAATCACAGGTAAGACTGTTATGTGAGCCTAAGCTAGATGGAAATCAGGAAATATGGTTACTCAATGAGCTGTTATTAAGATGTAATGACTAATGAGTAATGACTGTAGGTGGCATATAAACTGCATTTGACTTTCTATTTTCCCCTAAGTTCTAAGCTCAAATAAGCATTATACTTCAAGATTTCTCTTGGGAACCTATAACTATAAGGAAACACCAGTAATAGATAGTTGAAACAGTACAGACCAGTATATTCCCATTCCCTAAGCTGTTAAGTGGGTGGTTGGTATTTGTTCCTCCCATTGATCCAACCAGCACTATTTGCTTTACCCCGGAAGCTTTGGCTATAAAATGTATATCACAGAAGTATAAGTACAAAGAAAATAACAAATATTGATACAGAAGTTAAAGGCATAAATACTCACCAGCATCGATTTGATTTTTCTGCCCAATCCAGTCAACCTTATAAAATGTTTATTAGATTAGAGAATTAGAATGATTGAACAACGAATATATGAAAGCACTTAAGTGATATAATGTAGCGAAATCAGAATAGGATTAGGGAAAACAGTATCAAATATGTAAAGGGAAATTACCTGTTCAGGATACTGTCCATCTTCAAAATAGAATTCAGGCCTCCCACCTTTGCTTGGATCAAATCCAGGTTTAAGTTTTGGCACAGCACTGGTAACAATAATTAGAGAATCTATTCCTTGGATTGCAGGGACAATGGTGTCTGCATGCCTGACATCCCCTATAAAAACATCATCGGCTCCACCAATTTTCTGTTTGCTCTCCTCGGATCTGACCAAACCTCTCACAGTATAATGATCAGACTTTTCCTTCAACTTCTGATAAACAATTTTGCCTGAATGAGTAAGAATGCAAGTAGCACTTAACCATGTCAATGGAAGAACTTAAAGATATCATTATAATTATAAAAAAAACACATATTGCAATCTACGCAAAAATAAAATAAAAAATGAAGCACGATGCTCAAGAAGTAGACAAAAGTCTACTTTGTGTATAGATGCTTGTTGTCATAAAGGTTCGTGGGCGAGACTATTTCATACAAACAACCTAATGAATGCTGAATTTGGGCCATATGAATTTCACATGTCTATTTCCTGCCGAGTGTTGTCGTTTAGGTTCTTGTGCCCGAGTCATGTCATATTACCTACCTAATTCATACTAAACTGGGGGCAATTGACATGTCCACGAGGTATTCTTAAGTTTTTTGAGACCAGACGCCTCCCGCAAAAATAAAATCATATACTCCCTGCGTACCTCCCATTTCTTTACATTTGGGTTGAGCACGGAAGTTAAGAAATGAGAACAAGGTAAATGGGAAAAAGTGGATCCATTTGACTTTTTAAATTATTAAAATTGGAATGAACATCCCAAAATAGAAAATGTAAAGAATTGGAACAGACAGAAGGATTGTCTAATTCTGCAATAGAGAGTTAACAAAAATTCCCACAAGACGAGAGTTTAAAACTTAAAACAGAAGAATATGTAACCCTTTCATGTTATGCATTCAATTCAACTATTAGTAAATCCAAACAAGCTGCGATTAGTAAATTGTTTCTGTTGTCACATCATATAGCACTGATCCCAACCGATGATACACTGCTCGTTATTTTCATAAAATCCGCCGTGCCTATGTTAAAAATGCTAGCGGGGTTTAATTAGCAAGCATCACAATGTATTGCAACAAGTATTACTCATATAAATATCATAAGTTAATAACTAAATTCACACAAAGTGTCAAATGAAACACAGCCCATTTCATAAAAGCAACCTAACATACATCTTAATTATTACAAACCCTCTTTAATATATTATAAAATTAATCAACAATCCTGTAAAATTGAGAAAGGAAGGATGAATTAATTACCGGTTCTGCCCCCAGCTCCGGTAACTAGAACTGTGATGGGAGTGAGATTCGCCATTGTTTTGTCTTGACAACTTTTTTATTATAATATATAAATAAAATTCAAAAACTTTATTTGTAATATATTTTTCTCAATAAATTTTCAAGATCTGACCAATAAAAACTATTGAACGGTTGAAATGAAGCGGATAAGAAATCTTGGAAATTAAGATGTGTACAATTGCCCAGTCGACCTGACACGCTGACCAATTTTAAAAGATAATAGCCTCCTCAGATGATTTTATGTATATTAAATTTTTTAAATAATTATAATTATTTTATTATATTGAATTTTTTCACAAACTTATTTATAAAAGTTGTATAAAATTCTATTTTTTTATATAATCAAGATTTACATATTTATTCAATGAATTTTAAAATTTATTCAAACTCAATTTATTTATAATTTGATACCAACTCTAATCGAATTTTCTTGGAATCCAACAAAACATCCGTACTTGCTTATATTTAATAATGGATTATCGTTCTGACAAAAAATAATGCATTATCGTATTCAATTTAGATTGTGAATGGTTCATTGAGAATAGGGATGCCAAAAAAATTCGATCCGACGGATACCCGATCCGAAACCTAAAATTTTGGATTTATCGAACTCGATTTTTTGGATTTGGATTTAATTTTTAGACCCGAAAATTTTTGAATTTGAATTTTGATTTGAGGTATGCCGATAAGAAATATGATCCAAATCCGATTCAAACTCGAAACCCAGAAAAAACCCGAATATATATATATATATATATTTATAATATAAATAATATAATATATTATTATAATATATATAATATATGAATTGTTTATATATATATTATTTTATAAGTATATATATATATAATATAATATAAATTTATTTAATATTATATATATATATATTATACATTATTTATAAGATATTATAATATAATATTATCATATATTTTATATATAAAAAAATATTTTTTACATCATTTTCAGGTTCAGATTCGGGTTTTCAAATTTCGGATTTTATCTCTGAATTTCAGGTTTCGAGTAAATCAGAATCCGATCCAAAATCCGTCGGATCAGGTTCGGGTTTTAAATTTTGAATTTTTTTGGGGTTCGGGTCGGGTTTGGATAAAAAATTTTGGTTTGAATTTGGATTTTGTCAAACCCGATCCGACCCGGTTCCCATCTCTAATTGAAAATTTTGTTGTATTCAATTATAATTTAAAAAGAAAAATTTATTGAAATTATGTCATATTCATTTTGAATTGTCTTTAAAAATTTGGATGTATTAAATTAAAATTATATAAATTTGATTATATTCAATTATTGGTGAATTTTGTAATATGATGATTTTTTTTATAAAGTAATGTATTCCTTAATATATTATAATTTTGAAATCTCTTATAAATCCTAAATTCACAGTATCTTAGGATTGGTTTGGTTCAGGAGGTGGTACGAGTTTGGTACGAGAAATCGGGTTAGGTTGGTATGAGGATAAAATTTTATTATTGATATCATGTGATTGGTTTAGTTCTGTAATAAAATTAATTAATATATAGCATTATTGAATTAATAGTTAGATAAATTTACGTTATTATATAAATATTTTTTTATTATTAGTAATACTTGATTGTATATATTATTATTTTTTTGATTATTAATAATGTTAATTATCAATAACAAAATAATAATATTAAAATTGACACTCATACCATTCCTTTATACCCACCTTCACCCCTGGGTATCAAAAACTCATATTTTATGTGTTTGAGGTATGTGTTTAAAATTTTTAAAAAATTAAACAAACACCATGTATGAGTTTTATTTTCTAAACTCATATCTCATTCCAGAAATTCCCGAATCAAACGACCCCTTAATAGATTGGTAAAAATTCCTCACTTAAAAGATTTGTTAAAAATGCTGATATTTTCTGTAAGCTCTAAGTTGGTCGAATGGACATTTAATTGAAAGAAATGAAATCGGAGAAAGTTAAAAAATATTCGAATTAAATTATATAACCCAAGGGGTAAGTTCTGTCGTCCTCGGTTATAAGACTATATAACCTTATTTATTCAAAAATTATAAATAAATATTTAAAAATTTATTCTTTTCCCCTTCTTTTACTCTTGTTTTTCAATAATTTCCCCCGGGATTTTTTTTTAGATTGCTTATTTTGTTAATTAAATCTCTTCTTGGGGAGAGTTTACAATTTATTTGGATTTGTTTTGCTTCTCCTTGTGAGAATTTAGTGTTTTTGATGTGATTTAATATCCGGATGTTAGATTTGCGGAATTTTCAAGATTTTGATTTGGTGATAAAAAAATTTACGAAATTGCATTTATTGTCGATAGCTCAAACTGATTGTGACGAAACGGGTACATGTATATATATATATATATATCAATTTTAACAAATCGTTTGATTGTATCCCCAAAAACACTGTATTAATCAGCGATGATCTGTTTTTTTTTGTGTTTTTATATTTGTTCGACTCGATTGTTTTTTTAGATGTCGTACGAATTTTCATTATTGAATTAATTTCCCTTAAAAAAACAAGTTATCACACATTTAAGAAAAAATGGTTACTGGTGACAAAAAAGAAAAAGAAAAAATGCTTACTTAAATTTATTATAATCCAAATGATATGGATATAGATTAAATTTTAAAATACTCGATTTGATCTGATTCGATGCAATCCAAATTCGATTTAATAAATTATATATATATATATATATATATATATATATATATATATATATATATTAATTTCATTTACTCCATTCTATACCCCCAACCAAACGCTAAGAGATGTTGCATGCATGAAGATTGACTTCACTATCAATGTACTTGGATCAAAACAACTTTTTGTTTATCTGCATTCCGTTGATTCCAGTAATGAATTTTAATATTACAATCATCATGTAGTTTATTAAAGATAAAATGATAGAAACACAGGAGAGAAGATTAAGAAACAGAACATGTGTTTATTGTATCATCAACCAGCTGGCCGTGCGTCTAGGAAATCATTGGATTAATCAGACAAACAAACACCTTCAATTTTTTATGTGATCTGTATAAAACTACTTATACAGCTTGCGTGATCTCAACACAAGATGTAGTTTCAAAATATTCTCTCTCTCATAAAGATGTACATGGCAAGTCTTGCACGTACTATTAACCTTACACAAAATAGCTTCTTTAATTCTAACACACAAAATAATTCTTAGTGAGCTTCTTTAATCATTAGTCTACGAGAATTATATCTCCAAACCAAAGAGAAACAGGGTTCCAAGTAGTTGAGAGGTGAAAAGTACGCGGTTTAGCAGAGAAAAAACTGGAAAATAATGAAAATCTCGAAAGGCTTTCACAAGTTAGTAGAATTATTATACAAACATCCTCATGTAGTCATGTTAGTCATAATGAGATTCACTTGCACTATTAATATTATTAGTACATATATTGTAGCCTCAAAGCTTCATATCTTGGCTATATCATAAGATTTGAAAAGTAGTCCTCAAATTCTTTATCAATAGTCGGCTTCTCAGCAGCTGGTTGGTTCCCTGCTTTCAAAAATTGACATTAACTATATTATTAGATAGCGAATACACGGAATGAAACTACTTTCACACTAGTGAGTAGAAAATTGACATTAGGAAACAAAGGTAAGATGCTTCAACTTCAAAATATTGGTCCTATAAATTGGAAACATAAACACATAACTAGACTATATACCTTGGTTGTTGAGATCCCATCCTTCAGACGAAAGAATTAGATTTTCTAAGTTACCGCTGCTAGTGCAAAGCAATCTAAGTTTCTTATACTGCTGAAGGCTTTCATCTCCACAGTCTAAGAAACCATATTCTTCAGAGTCCTCATATTCAGAAAAGTGTTTATCATTCAATGATGTTAGCGAGCCGATATCTTGATGGGGATGATCATAGTCTGAGCATGGTGATTTGCCTTTATCAGCACATGGTGATTTAGTCACTCTGCTGTCCAAAGAGAACATAGCACCTCTATCAAACTTGCCGGTTTGATTGGCAGGAGTACTATATGTGCAATCAACTGATAACATCTTCGAATACACTGTATCGCTTTTTGTTCCATCAGATTCCGACATGATGGAATCATCATCTTCAACGAAGCTGTTGCTACCATTTCCAGAATCCAGCTCTGATTCACTATCTTTTTCCTCTTCATGTATTATCCCTGTGATTAGGACTGCACAGATGCCCTCTTTTGGGATTTCAGTAGACAGTGAACCAAGTTCGGAAGAAATGCCATTTTTGCAACAGTTGTGCTTTGGCAGAGGCAAGTCCAATTGCTCCACTTGTAGTTTTCTTTTTTTGTTCATGAAAATTATGCTCGCGTGTAACACATTGGCGACATCAACACTGAGAGTTGCAAGTTAAATAAAATGAGAGTCCACATTTAATAATAGCAAAATTATACACAGTACATTCGAAGTATGAATGTGTTGACATGCAATCCGCCAAAAAAACAATATACAACATTAGCTTGTCCCCATTCCCCAGTCCATGTTTTCAAAATAAGATTAATTACCAGCGGCATTTCGACAAGAAGTAATAGAAGAACAACAGTTAAATAAATTATCATTCAATGGAAATGAACTTACAACCTCTTTAATGTAAGGAGGAGATATGCTCAGACTAACCGAAAATTATAGTATTACACCTATTCATGACTATTAATAACAAGGTCAGCTGAAGAGGATCCCATCCGAGTCCCTAAAACCTATCGAAATATCTATAAAACATTTACATTCTACTCTCCAGACTTTCTTAAATATGTATAAATTTAAGAGAATCAGCAAGTAGACAAAACAAAACCTTCATAAATTATTATCAAGTTGTTGTATTTTAATTAAAAATTTCATATTGAGGAACTAGGGCAATTGACATACACAGCATTATTATAAACTTAAGCAGTACAAACAAATTGCAGATCAACACTTTACCAGTAAACATGTAACATCCCGTATTTTTTTATAATATATTTAGTTATGTTATTTTAATATTTAGTATAATATTAGTGAGTTATTATTGATTTATTAGTTGGATATATTTATATTTAGTTTATTATTAGGATATTTTAGAGAATATTATTAGTGGACAAAAGAAAAAAAAGAAAAAAGAATAAAAAGAAAAGGAAAGGCTTAGGGTTTTGGAAAAAAAGAGAAGTTACATTACTTCTGAGAGACAGAGAGAGAAGGAAAAAAAGAGAAAGAAGATGGAGAAAGAGAAGAAGAAAAAACTTGAGAAGATGAGTTATGGTATCAAATTAGGGTTCATGTGATGGGGACATCTATATTTTTGATAATCATTCACATCTTTGAGTTTTAAGGTACGTATATTTCTACACTCTCTCTCTTTGTTATCGTATTATTAATGTACGGATATTTCTACACACTCTCTCTCTTTGTTATCGTATTGTTAATGTACAAATATCTTTTCTTTGTTTTCGTATTCGTATCATTACTCAAATTAGTATTGTTACTTCAAATCGTATGTATATTGTGTAGCAATTGTATCCATTCCGAATTATTATAAAATTCGTATCTCATTCGTTCGTTATCGGATTGTTGTGATTTTATACCACCTGGAAAGGTATTTCAATTATATACAATTTTCATTCTTTACGTTTTCTGAAATTCAGTTCGTAAGTATGTTAAAATCTGCCGTTTGTATAATCTGGTTTATTATTGGAATTGTTCTGTTGTAACTCCAGAAATTCATAGTAAATTAAATATTTATTCAATATTCATGTGTAATATCATTCTGAAAAGGTCTTTTCGAGCTCTTCGTTCTTTGTTTATATTCCGCTGTCAAATTCTATGATCGTGACTTCTTAAATCTTAAATTACTATTGTGATCAAGTGCTGATTCTGTTCAACCAGCCCATAATTGTTTAATTTTTGAACTCGTTACTCCTCCGTTTTTGACGAACTTTATAATTTTGGAAAGATCTTTGAATCGTTTACAAGTTTTGTGTTTTGTTCTTTTTCATTTGAGTTCATCTTTATATAGTAAATTGTCAATTTTCCGGGCATGTCAGATCTGATTGTATTTGTAATAGTTTGTGATATTTAGTGTGTGATATTTTGAGTAAGATATTTTCAGGTTATTTATGATATTATTTTGATTTGAGAGATATTGTAAGAATCCGTCATGAGTGGATTAATTTCATGTTTTGGCACCACATATGCGCCAGATTTATGAGACACATAGAGTCATGACTATTGTATATGTTTATTTTGATCATTTGGGTAGCATTGTGTTTTGTACCGTGCAAGCCCCTATAAGATTTTGGGTAACATTTGATTTGTTCTATGCAAGAACCTGTAAGTTTTGATGACTACATATTCTGGAGAATCGAAATGTAGGACATCATGTAAGTGTATGATTGTCTCCCATATGAGTAAGTATATTGACTTTCAGCTAAATGATTTTGAGTATAATTTGTAAGTGGTAAGAATATATTATATAAGAGTAAGTTTATTTTTATCGGTACAAGTATATATGTTCATATTGTGATTTTAAGCATCCTTAATATTTTATCTTCTTCCATTTTTTGTCATCACTCATTATTTCACCATTCAGTTTATATTCATATTATCAACATGTTTAACCTCTGTACTCTTTACATTATTTTATATCCGCATATGAGTTTTTCGCTCACTGCTGATCCATGTTTCTTTGTTCCTCCCAGAAGGTTAGGTGAGCTACTTTATGGGAAGAGTGCGAGTTGCTGACTTTAAGGAGTTGTATTATTTTATTGGATTTTTCGTTAATTTTATTGAAGTGAATAAGTTTGGGATTTTTAAAAACATACATCAAATATTTTCCACAAAAGATACACTACTATTATCAGAGCAAAACTTCAAGTAATTCAAATAATAAAATTGATAAACACTTTTAAAAATATATCATGTATGCATATATATATTTTTTCAAGAAACACCCAGAAACACAAGTACATACAATCTTACATACACACAAGTCTAACTACATATAGAGCATAGCAAAAAGAAGCCAAACCTTGTAATTTGAGAAGCATCATAGCAATCTTGCTCCATTTTCTTCAGTTATATCGTATGTAATATGATTATATGAAGTATCAAATAGAAGAGAAACTAAAAAAAACTGGAAACATAAGAGAGCATGAAGAGATTAACAAGCTTTAAGAAGAAGTTGTTTATATGTACATAACCAAGTTGCAATTTCAAAATCAAAGGAAAGAAAGAAAGAGAGAGAACTCTAAGAGTGGAGTAACTATATTAAACGATCTGGCTAAGGTTTCAACTTTCAAGGCCCTTTATCCTCTGATTAAAAATGAAATTTCATCTCTCTCCCCCTCCATTATGTGTCAAATTTTATGACCATTCTCTTGACATGAGCGTTCTCTGCACGTACCACTACATGAATTTTCTTTTTGTTAATAGATCATTACCTAATATACAATAATTAAATTTTCTTTTTGTTAACAGATCGATCATTACCTAATGTACAATAATTTTCTGATTAATAGAAATAAATGGAGTAATAATCTTAATTGAAGGTCAAAATTTTCATTCGTTTGACTAAAACATTTATATTAAATATAATAATATTTAATTTCTACATATTATCTAAATTGAATTTAATTATAATTTTCATATTTCTTTTTAATATATTATGTACAACAAATGTACAAATTTTAAATATACAAGGTATGTTAGGAATGTGGTTTCGCGTAATGAATCCAATAATTTTTTAAAATTATATTATTAATTTTTATATTTTATTTAACAAATAAAATAAAAAATAAATATATGATAAGGTGAAAGTTACTAATAGCTTGACTTATATAATAAAATTAGGGGTGCTCATTAAAGAAAAATCCGTTTTGCACACCGCACAATATGATCTTAAAATAAATTTTTAAAGTGCAATTACGAATTAAATTTTTGACGGAATAATTTTTTAAAATTATATTACTAATTATTATATTTTATTTAACAAATAAAAGAAAAAATAAATATATGATAAGGTGAAAGTTACTAATAGCTTGACTTATAAAATAAAATTAGGGGTGCTCATTAAAGAAAAATCCGTTTTGCACACCGCACAATATGATCTTAAAATAAATTTTTAAGGTGTAATTATGAGTTGAATTTTTGACGTAAGATACAAATTACGGTTTAACATTTTAGTAATGTAGTTTAAACTGCACCATATTACAATTATATATGTATATGTGTATTATATATAAATTTTTTATTATACCTTTATAATCAGTTATGATAATCTACTTATAAATTAAGGATAGAATTAATATTATAAATTTATTAATAATGTTATATTGTTTTCCTGAAAACATATGTGATAATTATAAACCTTTTCAAAATTTTATATTATTTTACTACTTTCTAATATATAATTAAAAAAAATATATAAAATTAATGTATATTGAAAGTTGTAAATATTAATATATATAACTACATTTTATAATAAAATTTTTATATTTAAATTATTTAAATTTTTATTTATATCTTTATCTAAAATTATTTATTTTTAAAATTTATAAATCGCACTGCATTGCATTTTTGTGAAGTAATTTACGCGATTTTCGAATTAAGCGGTGCGGTTCGAAAATTTGATCAAATCATATGTGCGAGTTGGTTTGTAAATTTATGAAAAAAATTGTATGTTCCAGATCATGAACGCCCCTAAATAAAAATTTGACAATAAAATTAAGAACTCATTCCATTCATCGATTATAACATTAAATTTGTTATATGAGGTTAGAGGTTCAATTCTTCCAAATAGCATAAATTCATTCATTTTTCACATTAATTAAAAAAATGACGTTTTTATTATTTTATATTAATTGAAAATATATTTATAATTTTACAATTATTTTGCGGACTCGATTTACTTCAAACTATATTATATAGAGGAAGATAACATAAATTTAATTGGAATGCTTTAGTTTTTACATTGAAGAGCGCGTGGACATGAAAGATGTTGCCTTTAGGTGGTTATTGAGGTATGAGACAAGAGAGTACAAGACCCATCTGCTGACCATGCGGCCTGGTATCAATGTATGGGTGCCACTTCCTAATATGGGATATTTCTTCAGTACAATGGTTGGGAATTCAAATCAGATCTAACTCTAATATATTACAAAAATTTCTAATGCTACTCAATTGAAGTTGATATACAAGATTGTGTATTTTTTTTAAAGTAAAAAGGTTCAATTTTTTGACAAATAATTAATACTTTCTCGATCCCAATTCTAGTGATTTGTTTGATATTTTGATAGTTAAATTGACTCAAATTTTATCGAAAATTATGTATATTAGATAATTATAAAAATTAGAAAAAAATATATTTAATCTACTTTAAAATATAATTTTTAATTTTTTAAACTCATGAAAGAATAAGTACTAATATTCGGTTAAAATTTAGTCAATTTAACTAAAAAAATCAAACAAACTACTTGAAGTTGGACGAAGAAGTATAATATACTCCTTCCATCCATAATTAGTTGCCCCTTTGATTTTTTACACGTACTTTAATGTGCATGAAAAATATAGTTTGATAAATTATTTTTGAATTTTCTTTTTTTAAATAAATATTTAAATATTAAATTTTTATTAAAAAAAATTTTGAAAAAAATAAATATCAAACTATATTTCTTATGCGCGTTAAAATACATATAAAAAGTCAAAAAGACAATTAATTAAAAATGGAAGGAGTATTGTTTTGCATTTTTATTCACGAAAACCATAATTTTCATATCATGTGTGAATACAAAGGACTCGCTCCGTCTTTTTACGTTCACATAAAAATTAAACCGAAGAGAAACCTGCAAGCTCACAAAACACACCATATCACTACCCTATTGTTGTGAATTAGGCATTCACGGGTGCCTTTTCTTTCATAAAGAGGGTGTGCATACATTAATCATGTGGGATATTAACAATAAAGATTAAGGAAGATGGTAGATGTTTTTTTTTTGTCAGCATGGAAGATGGCAGATGTTGAGTATAGTTTTTTTGAGAAAGATGTATAAATTTATGCACATAAATATTTTCAGCAATCTAGATATATTTTTTTTAAAAAAAACAGAATAACAGAAGTTTACAAAAAGCTTAAAATTCTCGTATATATAGTCACCCACTAACGCTACGAACGAATTCTTTGACCGGCTATATCACACTGTACTGGAGCAATCCCGACCCTTGAATTTTCAAGGTCAAATTCAATCCACAGATTCTGCTGGTGATGGTGTCCAATTATATACGCTTCGATGCCTAATAAATCTGAATTTCCAAATGTAAAACACGAAACCGAACTATTGTCACGGACTTCCCCCGGGACAGTATACAACAACTTATCACCCGAAATATTCATTTCAGCACCATCAAACATTATGCTAACACTAGGCAATACGGGAAGATCTGTTTGATTCAATGGTAATAAGTAACACAAATCCATAGCTCCCTGAAAAGCATAATCTGGGTCATCCAAGACCCGTAAAGTTCCATTTGTTTGGTTCAAGAATTCATTCTTTAGTGCATTATAAGCAGGGCCGAGAAGGAAAGTGAATTGAGTTGCGGAATCTATCATGGTTTGACCCGCACCAGTGTGATCCGGTTCAAGTATGTATTTTGGTAATGGTAGTATTTTTTCCGACACTTTAATACCGTGAAGCTGGACAGTATATGCTGACCTATCAAAATATGGCAGTGGGGTTGAAATTTGTATAAGAGGAGTGTAATTTAGTGACTTTAGCCACGTGGAATTTCCATCGCCAAATACTAAAAGGCCTAAATGATCCGAACCGGGAATGCAATAAGAAAATTTCGAAAAATTCATTTGTGACACAAAAGATAGAGGTCCGCGGTTCATTCCCATCAACCCTGTTGTCTTATTATCCTCACCCGAATTACTACTTGAACCTGATTCCATGCACCCGAAAATTGTACCTGGCATACCGGATGCTCCAATGTTGAACGTATCCGACGCTAAATTTCCTTCTGATGATGTTGCGTCCGCGTAGGATAGCGTGGCATGGCAGTGTTTATTAGAGTCACAGGATGTGGGTATTGGGAAATCTCGGGTTCGGGCCGTGCATGTGGGTGATGAGCAGTTGATAGGCATGTACGTCGATGACCGGGTCGGGTCAAACATGGGTCGGGCCATCCCAGTTGTGTTACATTGAAGCCATGACAACTCACTGCCAGTGTCCAACACCATGGTGACATTCTGCTGAGGTGTTCCGACGGAGAGGGAGACGGTGAGTGTGACATTATGTTGAAACTTGAGCTTGTTTAGCTCTCTTGGCCATGACCCGAATCCAGTTTCTTGAATCATGAGTGGTAAAACTAGCATTTGTGTAGCGGTCACATTGGCAAAGCACAAGTAAATTTGAGTTTGGATGGCTATAATATAAAGAAAATAAAGCCAGACTTTCATTTCGTGACAAAAATAAAATATAAATGTTTGAGAAATTTATTTGAAAAGAATAAGTTACATTGGCGGCAGTTGCCTGGAAAAGAATGGAAAGAACAGTGAGGTAGTAAGATGTGATTGTTGTTGCAGTCGCTACTTGCTCATGAAACATGCAAGTTGCAAGTAGTGGTGGGAATAATAAATAGATCGTTGAGCTGCTAACGACATCGTTTAACACGTTTAAGAAGTAGTCTTCAAAGGAATAACATGTACCAGCACTGACCAACTTACATTATGAGCCCGTTTGTTCGGACTTTTGAAGAGTTTGGTAGATTTTTTTTAGGTACATTAACTCATAATGTGAAATTGTGATTAACCTATCTTATAATTAACTATATTATATAGCCTATATGCGATATTTAGCTTAAAAAAACATATATATGCGACATATTTTAAATTTAAATTATAAAATATTAAATTTATGTGAACTATTATGATATATATAATTATGCCGCATATATAAATATTAAAATAATTTAATTCAAAATAATAACTCATTTATACTATAAAATTTTATTTTTAAAGGGATTCATATATTTATTATTTAAACTCGACACGAAAACTTAAATAATCTGTCCCGAAATAGTGACAATATATATTATTAAATCTAGCATCTTATTTTAAACTCATATTATTATTATAATAAGTTGAATTAAAAAATTAAATAATATATATTATTATATTAAATAAACAGACTCAATTACATAACTCTTGTATTTATATTATTCTATCTTATTTAAAAATTATATATCTAATATTTTATTTTAAAAATTTTATATTAATAATTGAATTATATTAACCGATTAATCGACAATTTTTTTAATATTTCTGAAATAGTATAGAAGGATAGGTACGAACAAATCATTGCTGTATGGTGCACCCAATATTAGTTATTTACATGTCCAATTATTAGAGTGGTGGTACCCCCATTGCTGTGCATTTTAGTGTAAAAAATCTTTCAAAATTTGGGTCAGCAGTTTAAATTTAGAAAATAAATACAATCAATATTCACCGGTAGTATAAATTAGAACTTGTTTAATATCTATATAGGCGGGCTAAAATATGCTGTACACGAATAAGATAGGAGTAAATGATTACCATGAATCAGGACTGTTAAAATAATATCTCCTCTAAAACTAGCCAAGTCTTGTCTATTTTTTCCAACAACCATGTAAAATTATAAAATTAATCACTTGTAGATAAAACAAGGGTCCTAAACTGCTATAATGAAAGTTAGAAAAACTTTACAGAAAAAGATGAGTTGGTACGTACTTTTTAAATTACCTTTATGGTCAACACCAAGTGTGCCTACTAGATTTATGCTTATCAGGTGTTCTTGACACTAAATAATAATCGTCTAATACCACATCAGCAATTCAGCATTCAGATTAGATTTAGGTTGACAGTAATACTATGCACGTTTTTTAGAGTATTTTCCGAATTTCAGATACATTTATAATGTAAGTCGAATTTTTTACCTCATAATTAAGATGCGTAAATGCGTTAATGAGTAAAAATCATAGAATAGTTAAAATTGTATTAGAATGAAAATTAAAGAGGAGTAGTTTACAGATAAAATTTGCATGAAGTGCTCAGACGGTGGAGTTGGTGGATATAGCCTATAGGCTCTATAAGTTTCCCGAGATTTCAACATTTGATGGTTGATTGCAGATGTTTTGCCCCTTTAATTCCTTGCTTAACTTTCATTCATCACTGCTCTGTGCTCTGTGCTCTGTGTTCAATGATTGTACTTGCTCCAAATCTTTAGCAATAGAGTAAGAAAGGATTAAATTATTTACGAAGTAAGTGTTTTCTTGTGTAATTACTGGGACTATTTATCTCTGCAACATCTTCATTGACAGGTGAGTAATCACTTTAAGAGCCCGTTTGATTTATTTAATACGTAATTTATGAGTTAAAATTGTATTTATTTTTTAACTTATATAAATGAGCTGTTTAGCTTGGACCTAGTTTTTTTTATAAAAAAAATGATGAATCGTTTTATTGATCCGATAATAAATCACAAAAATAATAAAAGCAAAATCTAACCGAAAAGTATGTTTAACCAATTCATGAGCGAACGACCCATAAGAAAGAGATTCCCCAAAAATTTAGATAATAAAAAATTTTTATATTCGACAAGATCTCGTTAAAATCTCATTTTAGTAAAACTCTATGAGAAAAACCTCAAAAAAAAAAGTACTCTAAAACGATCATAAAATATCAATTTACATCATGGCTCCTAACACAAAAATCGGAAATTTGTAAAGTTTTGTAAGTCCCTGATACTAAAAAATTAGGCACATCTTGTTGCTTCCGCCATTAAATCCAAATTTCTGTCTCCATCCATCTTTTTTTACCATTCTTCACATACAAGTGAGTCAGAAAAGTCATCAAATCAACCATAAAAACTGAGTCAATGCAACATTACCAAAATATTAATTAATATCTATTGTGTTCAATATACTTAATAAATAGAATTTTATATATATCTAACCAAAGGGATCCCCTTTAGTTAGACACATAAAACTTCGAGTATCATAAACAAATAAAAATGTACTTCCCTTTTATTGCTCTTTCCAACCATCTTATATTTCTTATTATTTTTATCAATTGTCGATTTCTCATAACAGATAAACAAGTCATCTAAAATGACACAGATTCGTCAACTGATGACAGATAATACACGCCAATAAATGGTCCAAAAAACTAACATTTATAGCACACCCTTAATAGGCACAAAACTTCCATATAAAATGGTACAATCTAATATTTATGAAAATTTTAAGAATCTTAAAAATAATATAAAACATATCCACTCAATTTTTATGGCATATTTAATTAAGGAAAAATGTTACAAATCAACATAATTATAGGAACCGTTTTAAAAAAATCATTAAAAGACAAATCGCATTCAACTAAAATACTTTATTTTCTCAAAAAGACACTAAATCTGACACAATATCCGCATCCTTCACAACATCAATACATTTAAAACAAAACCCTAGAAACGCCCATTAACCAAAGAATAACAAAGCAAATCAAGCTCAAATTACTTCTTCCTATCACTTCAACACCAAACCCAAAAACTAAATCAACACTAAATCACAAAGATCATAACTTTAACACTATACAGCAACTAAAAAAACAAATCTTTAAATCATACATGTACAAAAATCAAGACTTTACTAACTTACAGATGCAAAGTAACAAATTTTCTTACCAAGATTAACTATACATATAAAACCCATGATAATTTAAACATGTATACTCATAAACTTAGATATACACTGTTTTATCAACCAAGAAAAAGATCCAAACATTAAAGATAAACATATACACAAACATGAGTACATAATAGATCTGAGCAAGTAAAAAAAAGATCTAAAAAGGAGAGATAATTAATTAGAATTGACTCATTCAGGTTGGTGGGAATAAGAAGAAATCTAAGGATTTTTCGTGAAGGAATAAGTTTGAGATGAGTTTTCGGTACGAGATTTCGGAGGGCTAAGCGGTTTTGTAATGGAATTAAAATTTGAATTTAAGAGATCAAGAAAAGGATTGTCTGTTTTTGTTGATTCTACACTGGCTAAAGATGATGAGAGTTTAGGGTTTTTGATCTCGGGATGGCCTACTAAGTAAAGAGACGCCATTGCTAGTGTGTTTGTGGAGAGAGAGAGAGGGAGAGGGGGGGGGGGAGCTTGGACCTAGTTGATATGCTATTGAGCTGTATGTACAGTGTTGTGTCATCAAATTGTACACTTCTTTATTGCTTTCGAATCAATGCTCATCTTTTTATTTGAAACAAGGTTTTAATTATTAGGTAGTTAACACTTAACATGATTAATCATGTCTCCTTTTTGCAAAGAGTATTGATTTGCTATTTTCCCGTTGCACTACTTCTGTAGTTCTGTATACTTTCAACTTTGCAGGTTTGTTTTTGCTAAAAAAAAGGAACTTTGCAGGTTTGTAACTAAATTCCACTGTATACTTTCTTACTGCCAGAGGAATTATTTTTTTTATTTTTTTTGTCAAGTATCAGAGGAATTTTTAATGAAGCAATTGAGCAATTCCAGAATATTCAAGACTTGACAGTTTCTTCTGTAGTTTTATGGCTATTTAAGGTATGGACTATGGAGTAACAATGTCTACTCTGTTGAAAATAAATCATATCAAGATTACGTTGGATTCTAGTTCTCTATTTTTGTTTAGTCTGAAATTTAGTGGCAGCTACGAAAGCACTTGTCACTTAGAGCGGATATAAAATGCAGATGGGTTTCTGAAACGAAACATTGTGAGGAAGTGAAAAGGATGAAGAAGTGGGCAGGCTTTATGGGAATATGAACGGCCACTCCTACTTCAGTTTTGTGCCGATCCCAAACATTAGAGAAAAAGAGATGTCCACTATGTTTCCATCAAGAGTTCCTCTCCTTCAAAGTTCCTCTCAGATATGTTTCAACCTTCACCGACTACAATTTGGCTCCTGCTGGTTCACAGCTTCTCCAAACTCACCAACCCCTCAATTTCAAACAGATGTTCAAGATTTAAAGATATGAGAATGAATGTCCATTCCTATTCCCTAATATAGGATTAAAATCACAACACAGGCAATTTATACCTTTGTTATGACATCATTTTGTTTGCAATTTCTCATTTTATTAGCTACATCAATCTTTTGATCCTTCCAATCAAACACAGCATAAGGTATATTGATAAACCCGTGGGATTTAACTTAAAGAAACTCATGGTACCAAGAAGAATATTTTTTTTGGCTAAAACCTTCAAATATAAATTATCATTAAATGAGTGGGTACAATGTCGTTTAGTTGAATGTAAACATGTTTACAAGGGAATACAACTAACATCAACAAAAACTGCATATACTTTTAAAAGCTGCAATTAATACCTGATTGCTTTAGCAACTTCAAAGAAATGAGCAACATTTTCTTCTGGCGTACCTACTTTAATACCATGGCCAAGATTCAAAATATGCCTATGTTTCCCAGCTTTCTTTACAGTACTGTGTATCCGACTTGTGATGAAATCTTTTGAACCAAATAGAATTCCGGGATCCACATTTCCCTGGACTGCCACATCGGCTCCCAGTCGCCTCCTACCATCAGCCATGTCAACTGTCCAATCCAAGCTGACCACGTCAACTCCAGTCAAAGGTAATCTTTCAAGCAGTCCTCCTGACCCACTAGCATAGAGAATCAGAGGAAGAGTTGGATGGGTTTGTTTCACAGCATCCACTATCTGCTTCAAGTAAGGCATACTAAACTCTTCAAAGTCCTCTGGACTAAGCTCTGTGGCCCATGAATCAAATATCTGAACAGCTTGAGCTCCACTATCAGCTTGGTATTGAATGTACTTGATCATTGAAGTTGCAAACTTCTGAAGTAATGCGTGAAGGACCTATGGAGTACAGATGACAAATTAAATTTAAAGTTAGAGTATGGGAAGAAACAGGATGTGAGGGGCCAGTGGGTCTACGAGCTTCTATCACTATCTTGCAGAGGTATTAGGAAAGTTTATATGCCAACATTTCCTGTAGTGGTCAACATTCAGGCAGAGGTATCAGAAAATATTATTTCCCAACATTTCCTGTAGTGGTTACATTTAGGCTCCAAGCCTGACTATCTGACAGTCTGAGTGCTACTTTCATCATGCAGCGTAAATCAATTTCTTCATACATGAATCAGTATACAAGCTTTAGAAAGATAATGAACTTAATGCTTTATATATAGGCCTTCACAAAATTGGGAACTTTCAGACACTGAAAGAGATTTTCTAAACCCATAGCAAGTATTTGATCCATTATGTGTAATTGAGAAATTCAATTAATAGGAACTCCAATTTTGTTCTCGTCTTAGTGTTGGTTTAGTTCATGTGTGCAGAAGGAGCATTGAATTTAGCTCTTTACAACCCAAACCAAGGTTGTTATGCTAGTAAGCCGAGGCAAGTCGACGGGGTCAGCCGGAGCGACTAGAGTCAAGTCAAAAATGGCATACAATATGTGCGTGATGATCTAAACTACAATATTTTGATCATTATATAAGTTATAAGCTACTGATTATTATCTGTACTTTTAGTTTAATTAAAATAAGATAACATAGCTACATAATTAATATTCTAAATATATATATATATATTGTATTTATAACTTATCTTAGATTTATATATATTTCCTATATCAGTTGACTCGTCAATTCATCACTTGGACGTACAACCTACTTACCTTTAAAATCCAAGTCTTTTGGTTGAACCAATGACATTTTCCCGACTTGCCGATTAGTCACCGACACGACTCAACAACAATGACCTTGATGGAAGGTGCTTTAGAAATCTACAACAAGCAATCTCTACAGCAGCTTAAAAAAAGGGTTTAATTTTAAAAGACTACCAGTCTATCATGGTGATATTTACTTATTACCAGAACGGGACTTTATATACACACGAACAAACACATATCACTATTATTTTTTAGATTCAAATAGAACCTACTATTTTGCATTTGGTAGAACTTTTATTATAGAACAATAACCCATATATTAATTGTACTAGTTCCCGAGTGAGCATAATATATCTATAGTTTAAACACTTAAGAAGAATGAAAATGCATTGCATGCATGCTTGAAATGTGGAGGCCCATAATATCATATTCGGTTGTAAGTAAATCTGAGTCGAAATCAATCTCTAGTTAAGTCGATATCAATATCTAGTTGGACCTTTCTTGTTTTGCAACCACTAATAATCCGACTTGTTGAAATTTGGTAACATATAAATTACTGGAGATTATTTGTCATATTACCTTTGGTTGTGAGAAAGCTAGTCTTTTTATTTTTGTGAAATTTTTTGATGAACCACCTTCAACCACATAAGACGCAAGGGTGAAAGGAGCTCCCACAAAACCCAGTACTGCTGCTTCATTGTTCACCTGACATGAATGATACCAATTTTAATGTGAAAAGGCCACAAGGAAATTTATATTTTATCAAGTCCTAATATTGTCACAGTAATGAACAATCAAACACCATAAGTAGTGGAATAATATACTTTGAGGTGACCCGACTCTCATAAATCACACATGCAAGTTGGAGGGGAGGGGGAGACTGGAGAGTACTAGGGATAAAAGCAAGTCATCCGAATTTTTTATTGTCTTCCCAATTTAGTCACATAGTGTATATCATTACAAGGGTTTTCATATGTCTCAGTTCTATTTTTCTATTTTCCTCTCCTAACTTACGACGTTCCTACTTCAATTGTGCTTGTTTTATCCCTGTATCTCAAAGTCAGAGTTAACTAAGGCTTAATAAGTATAAGTCCAGTCCCAGAAGAAGTTGAGAGCTGGATGTCTAGAACAACTAGGTTCCATTACAAGGATCCAATAGGGAAAGCTTTTGACAAGAACTGAACATAAAACATTTGAATCTGTGAGCTTCAAATGATGATCTTTAATTCCAAAGGAAATACTTGCACAGCATGTTTCCCAGCATTAGAGAAAGCATGCATGGGAAAATTTCTAAGTTTCAAGCTGAGGGATAGATAATCTTTCAGAAATGCATGGGAAAATACAATAAACCTTCAAGGTTCAGCCAGTCCAATCCACGAATGCTTGGATAATTAGAGAGAAAACAAATGCTATATTTAGTAGCTCATCTTGGAAGCTCATTATTTTATTGATTTTTAAGTGCTTATGCATGCCTGTTAGCCTGGGAGCTGCAGTGAGTCCCTTCTATTCTTCTGAAATTTCCAAGTGGAGGTTTTATACAGTATTATGGATCTGAATGTAAATTGCTAACATTTCCCTCCCTATTTTCCTGTCTAAAGATCTCCCGCGATATAATCTCTTTAGCTTCTGCCCTGGTTCTCTGATTATTTTCATTAGTCTTCTCCAATTTCACTCTCTAAACTGGTCCTAGTACCTCCACTTGTTCTGAATTTTGATCGTCCTCCTTTAAGTTCACTGTTGAACTCAGGTTCAAACTTAATCAGTTAATCCTACCAGATAATAACAATTCCAGTTAAAAAGTAGAATTTTCCTGGTAAAGTTCAATGATTCTATCATTTATCATACTCACTTGATGACATTAGACGCAGGAGGCAAAACAAGGAAAAGAAAATAGACCTCTTTTCGCAGAATCTTTAATGCTTCCCCTACATATGGAACTGACTCTTCTGGCACAAATTCTCTTACTTTCTCAACATCGACAGCTGTGCTTGGCGGATCAAATATGATTGGACCTTTTCCTTTTACAATGTCAAATGGTATGTTCATTCCAGATAAGGGAGTAAGAATGTCTGAGAATAGGATTACCTGTACATGACAATATTATATCAACGTTTACTATCGGGTGCAGCTATTATGAGTATATGGCCAAAATGCAAATATAAGATTAAACATTTTATTAATGCTGCACATTTTCATTTAGAAAAGGAAAAGGAAAACTTTTTAGCTTGGCCCAAACTCAAGGTAATTATGTTTCAATAATTACTATAAAAACCAAATAAATGAGATGAGCCACTTCAAAATAAATAATGCTTAACAAGTAATGTACATATAACAACCAGCAAAGCATCTTTACCCCATCAGGTCGAAACACCTTCCAAGGCTGTAAAGAAATTTCCACCACAAGATCTACATTCTCGGATCTATCACGAAAGGAAGGATACTTCTCACAGATGGTTTGATAGGTCTAACCAAAAAAAATTAACGAGACAGTATATGAGTTCCAATTCAAAATATAAATAAATACAGTGCATGTAAACATGAAATCATACAGAAGATCTTAATTTTTTCCAGCTATTTCTCTTCTTCCTCAGAATTTTCTGCAATTCTTGTCTATATCATATATTTCTCTTTCTTCAGTTAAATCACTTCTTTTTTAATTATTTTCACCAATTTTATTTTTTGGCAGAAACAAAGGTAAGAGTTTAATCGCATTTAGCAAGTTAGACATTCAAACTGACTCAAAAGCTTTTCATGAGTTTTCACATTCCACGACTATATTAATGTGCTTAAATACTTAATACAATAATTTTTCTAAAACAAAATTTTTGACCAATATATTAATCTTAAAAAATGAGGAATCTTATAAATTAAACTTTAAACAGCTCGAACAAATACATCTAAATCCATCATAATATCCTTAACAAACAAAGAATGTTGATCTATTTCAAATACACTTCAAAAGGTATACACTATAGATTGAAGGACCCCATAGTATTTGAATATAAGTGCATTTAGTATCCTATAAAAAGAAACACCAAGACCAACTATTTCAAATCCGACGCCTTCACTATATACGAACATTCAAATTTATTCAGAAGACCAAAGGATAAGTTGAGCTAAAAAGTTAAGCACGAAATCAATAGGAAAAAAGATAAATTCTATAGACCTGCCTTCATATACCTCCCTGCTTGTCTCATAAGCCAAACAGGGGGTCTTTCGACATTCTCTCCTCGAACAGCACTAAGCAACAGAGGTTCACTTGCACTAACTGCTTTCGGTTCTGCAACCGTCTCTGCACAGTATATACCCAAGAATCAGAATTTAACTTAAGGGTCATGTAAAAACACGACATTCTTGAATTCTTTTATAAGTAGAGTACAACAATCATAAGTATAAATAAAAGTGAAATTGGTTAATGATAAAAAGGGCATACCTGCAATGGCACAATTGATTCTGGGATTGAAGTGGGATGAGTTGAATGTTGATTTGGTTTTGAAAGGGATTGAGATTGGGGAGAAAGATGAGACAGAGCTCAAGTTGTAAATTGTAGACATATCTATAAACTATGCCTATGTCTGTAAGTCTGTAACAGACTAACTGTATGTCTGTATTGATGGGATGATCTTTGCCAAAATGAATTTACTTATATACAGATTTGGGGCAATGGATATATAGATAGAATGATAGATAGATAGCATAAAAGATAAGAAATCTGTTTCAAATGTTTTTTAATTTAAATTTATTAAATATAATAATGATAGATAGAGTGTTTGTACTTGCAAATACTTTTTTTCCTCCTCAACTAAGCCCCTTCAATATCAGAATTTTTTTAAAATTAAATGTCGTTGAAATCTAAAAATATTAGTATTATCAAGTGAACGGTTCGAAGTTGGAACATGGAAAACATTACAATTACAATAATAATATAAACAAGGATAACAATCTGCTACAAATTTTTTAGCGTAAGAATTGTGAATTTTTTTAATAATATGAAATTATTATAATAATAATATGGATTAATCTTTATGAATTATTTTTAAATAATATATTTTATAGTATATTAAATAAATATATTAAATTTTATTATAATAATATAATAAATCTGATTATTATCCCAATTAATCATCAGATCAATCCTAAGTTCCGATTTCCGAATTTACAACCATGATTTTGAAATATAATATCTTTTGAGAGGTTTCATATTGAAATTTGTAATTATTTATATAAAATTCTGAAAACAGTTTTTTTATAAGTTGAGAGGACTTATTTTTTTAAAAGAATAGTTTTTAAATCAAAAACACATTTTAATTTTTTTTTTTTTGAATTTTATGAAACTATTTTTACCGATCTTTGAGACAGCAAAAACTAAACTACCAATACAACTATAATACATCTGTGATCCATCCATTTGGATGAAAGCAAGCTGAGTTATTCAGGTGAACCGTGTATGTTCAAATTACCGGCTCTGATCATTACTATACTAGAGAAAAACAATTAATTGGAATGATTTGTATCATATTTAAAGGGTGTTCAACCCAAATTCAAACACTAAAAAGATTAACAAGAATTATCTGATTCCATTAATATAAGACTAATGTGCTCAACAAATAAAGGGGGTGATATATGCACACCTAAAATTTATTCTTGTACGCCCTCATTTATGTATTTTACCAAACTATCATTGATATAATTTATTATTTAGTTTACCTTTGTCTAAGCTACTCAAATTTTGTCATAAAAAAAGTAGTTACCCAAAGCAAATTATTACTTCTTCTTCTTTTTTTTGATAATAATACAATTTCCTTCTACTTAATTTAATATCTTTATATTATTATAGACATAATTTATTATTTTATTATTATTATAGCATAAAAACATGTTTTATATGAACAACATTAAAAATAGATAAAAATATCTTTTTCATGGTCCCAACCATAGTAATTCAATTACACACAAGTCTATAATATATTTCATATTTAAATTATTAATATTAAAATAAATATTTTAAAATTTAGTATGTTAGTAATAAAATCTATCTTGCATTTGTCTTTTAATTACATTTTAAATTGCATGGCCGTATGAAATTAAAAACATAACCCACTTAATAAAAGTTACTTGGATTTAGGGATGTTTTGACATTGCACCATCAGCTTCACATTGGTTATGTTTTTATTAAGCTTTCTGTTCCCTCGAATTAAAAAAAAAAACCAACAGGATTTATCAATCAAAACATCATTCAAGAGATCAAATCTATATCCTGAGAAATGATGTTAACTTGCAGTACTGATATCACATGTATGATGAGCATCTTTAGTTATGCACAAATATACTATGTGTGTACACCGGCTAGTATATGGGAGTTATAATTGCCATGTTTTTGTTTAAGCCTCGAGGGTTTGTTAACCGTAAGCTCTCAACAAACCTGCAGTTTATTTGTAAAAGAGTGTGCCAAACTTTCATGTGGGAAGAAATTGCATGGGGAAATTGGCATCTAAGTATCTAACAGTAGCTGATGCACTAAAATATATATGCGAACCTTCTTCTGATGTGCCAATTGTTGATTTTAGGCTTACCAGAGTATTGCAATTCTTCTACTTTCAGCTTTTGTTCAAGCAAATTGATGTTTTTAAGTAATTAGCAGCAGTTAATATCCATTGGGAATAATATACTTGAGACAGACAGAATGTGTAGTCTTGCAATATCCATTGGCGTATACTTGAGAATAACAATCATGAATCAGCTCCATCAATCTGCACTTATTTTCAGTGGAGTTATTGTACCTAAAATGAATTCTGTAGGCTGGACATTGAGTCTTCATGATATAATTACAAGTAATCAAGATGTGGCAACAACAAATTAACCTGATGGAAGGCTGGCGAGCAGCATACCCACGATGAATATGTACTTTTCTTAAGAGCTGTCTAGATAATTATATTTAGACATTAGTTGAATTCAGGAAATCATCGTATTCATTAGTTGACACTAGACATTATAGAAGGCAAAGATTTGCGTGTGATGTTTTTAGTGACTTTAGTGGCATACTCTGCTCTTTGTAAAGTGGTAATTTTCCATCCCCAATTGATTATATCCATTTGGTTCTTCCGTGTATGTTTTTCTTGCTAAATTTGTCTCGTATTTATCTGCTTGTAGTTTGTTTTCTTTACGGCTTGTGATATATCGACGGCTTATATTCTTTTTATTAGCTCTGATACAATATTAAAATAGTTATCATAAAATTTAAGATGCATTCCGTTATTGAAAATTATTAACTAAAGTGTAATGCATAATTTGCCGTAGAATCTATCAGATTTGTTGTGCAGACCGATCTTATTAAAGGGAACGGAGTTACAAAGGTATTGGCTTTAGAAAAAAGGGACTAATACATTATTTACGTACATAAAATCCCATAATAAGAAACCACACTAAAACGTTGCAGACAATAATATCAAACAATTACCTCACCACTCCAAATGTATTGCTATAAATCTTGTCCAAGTCTTGAGGATAATTCACACTACCTAGCTTCCTCTCCTTTATAGAGCAACGGGAGTGGTGAGGTAGATATAGAAGCAAAACTAAGATCAGCATCTTCAGTTCTTCCCAGTGAGTATTGGCTTCCATTCTCAAATGAGGATGATGGGTATAATCCTAACAAATTATTAAAACCCTCCATACCCCTTCTGTCCGGGTACCCACCAGGTCGTGCCACCACATCCGGTAACCCGATCTCGCCTTCCAAATACCTCACAATTTCTCGCATTTTGGGCCTGATCAAAGCCTCGTTATTTGAACACATTAAACCCAATTTTAATACCATCAAGACCTCATCGGCATCATACTCTCCCTTGAATTTAACATCTACAACATCCATAACTTTGCCTTGTATAAATTTATCCCAAACCCAATCTACCAATACAAATTCATTTGGTGCTGCCTTGTGCTCAATTGGCCTTCTTCCACACACAACTTCAAGTAGTAGAGCTCCAAACGCAAACACATCTGAACTTGTGGTTGCTCTTCCTGTCCGAGGCAGCTCTGGGGCAAGGTAGCCTAGGGTGCCAACCACCCTAGTGGTGCCCGGATTTTCGCCATGATCGTGTAATTTAGCCAAACCAAAATCACCAAGCCTGCCATTTAAATCACCGTCAAGTAACACATTACTAGCCTTGATGTCTCTATGTATTACAACTTGTTCAAAGCCTTCATGTAAATATAATAGCCCAGAAGCAACTCCCTTAATTATATTAATTCTTTGCTCCCAACTCAATATTGATTTAGGCTCATCAAACAGGCATACATCCAAACTTCCATTAGGCATATATTCATAAACAAGTAACAACTCACCGCCACGACGACACCATCCTTGTAACTGAACCAAATTTCTATGACGAAGCCTACCAATTGTTGAAATTTCTGACACAAATTCACGCAAACCTTGTTTTGATCCATTCGAAATTCGCTTTACGGCCACTACAGTTTTCAAATTTGGTAGTGTGCCTTTGTACACTTTGCCAAAACCACCAAATCCAAGTAGCTCACTATCTCTAAAACCTCTAGTGGCTTTTTTGAGCTCTTGATATGAATATCTATGTGGGCCAATATCAAGTTCCCACTCTTCAATCACATCTCTTTCTTTGATCTTCTTGATCACATAAATGGCCAAAAATATCGAACTAATCACAACAAAAATTGCAAGAATCAACACAAATACTATTAGAGTTGGATGGTTTTTCTTGGGTTTAGAAAATGATGGTAAAGAATCTAAATTCAGAACCTTTGCTATACCATTAACTTTAAAGCTCCAACCCATAACATAATGAGAGCTAGCAAGCAAACCTGTGGAAGCTGAAAATCCAACATACATCTTTTCTTCAAGTATTGGTGAAAGATCCAAATAGTAAGAAATAATTGGAATCTTTGGTTTCAAAGAAGAGGGTGATATAGTAACATTGAAAAGATTTTTACTTGAATCATAATCAATCCAGACCATTATTCTCTTCCCACTCTTGAGATTTATATCATGTCCAACCAAATCTTCAGTTAAATAAGCAGCTTTCGCAGATTTGTTCGATACTAAGCTGTTGATGTTGATTCCAACATGATTGTCATTTATATCTCCAAACTCAAAATCTTGAACGGTGTCGAATTCTACGGCTAAGAGGTGGTTGGAGAAATTTCCAAGATTAGTGGCATTGAGTAATCCTAAATACTGACTTGGAAGAGCAAAGTTGACGAAATCTCCAGACGGGGTGATTGTGAAAGCAAGGCCATGGCCTCCAAGTTTTGGATATTCAGGGACAATTGAGAAAGCGAAACAACTGGAGAATGAATAAACAGGGCTGTTAGATGAGTTCTTGAACTGAATTGGAGATGAAAACAAAGCATGGCCCATAAGTCTACTTGTCACATTGGTTAACTGAAGAATGCCATGTTTGTTAATCTTTGATACTCCTGATAAGCTGATGCTGGTCTTTGTAACTTGATTGAATCCATTGTAAATGAACTCATCATCAAGATATGATGAACCTGGGATCGTTGAAAAAATTAAAAGAACAATGATCAGTATAAACAAGTTTGGCATGGTTGAAAAGGTTGAAAAGATATAGATTGGTTTTTGACACAAGTTAGAAAGTGCAAGTCCATCAAGGTGACTTTAATATGCACAAACGCATAAACTTTTATTTGCATTCAATTATTATTTCTGAGTGCAAATTTATTTAACTTTTTTCATCTTTTTTGGCAATTTATAAAGTTTTCGGGCCATAGGAAACAGGAAGCATGTGATGCTAACTTGACTTAACCAAACCCAACCACAAACATCCACACATCCAAAAACAAAATTAAAAGAAGTATAAACAAAATTATCACTTCGAAGTGGAAAAATCATGTAGAAATATTCGATATTGATGTGAACATATTTACTAGTGATATGGTTGCCTGAACAAATCAGCTACTTTAATCAAGATTGATTACCCTACCAAAGTTTTTTTATAAATTCCCTTCCTTTTAAATTATTATTCACTTTTGAAAAAATTATTTATATTAAAAAAAACTTAAATATTGCATATATATATATATATTTCATTTTTACCCATAATTTTTTTGTAATGATTAACTGAAATGGATATTGTTTAAAATTTGCATTGTATAACGAGACGAACAATTATTACGAGGAAAAAAATTATTTACTAATTTGCGACAAGTTCTTGACTCACCAACAAGGCACTAGCTTTTTCTCATTTTTTCCATAATACCAAACTTATAGCTATGCTAATATCGAGATCAATGTTGCGCCTAACAACCATTTCATTTCTGGAAAATTATTTATGTTGTTGGAAAAATTTCGTAACAACATATTTCGGAGGTTTGTTGAAATAATTGAGCAAAAAATATAATAATATGAATGTTAATGGGGATTAGAATTTGTAAAAAAAATTGGGTTTAACTTATAAGGTGTCTCAATTTGTCTTGTGTATCGGATCTCTTTTGCCAAGATGTCTGCGTACGTATTTATATACGATCAAACTCACGCAGTTCTATTATAATTGGATATATCCTCAGAGACTTTAGGGATATATTTGTTAAATATGAGAATTAATTAATTTTATCTAATATAATTTTCGCGTTGTGATACCTTCCTGATTTGAAAGATATCGTTTGGAGATATTTTCTGTAATTAATGCATTGAAATTGATTTTTTCCTCGTTTGAGAGAGAGGATATCTTGGAGATTAAACAATTGATTATTAATGAAATTAATACTAAAAATAAAATGAAATAAAAGCACTATGCCAAAAATATGGCATAACAACTACTCCTTAGTTCTTCGGTGCAGCTTGCTTTAGTGGAGAACTAAACATTCTTCGATTGCTGAAATATTTGAAAATAAAGATTAGTGAAAAATATGGAGCATTACAGTGCCCGCAATTCTTATGCGGATGCAAGTAGACATCATGCGGTAACGAAAATAGGATATATGTTTTGCCAAGGTTTGTAAGTGCGCGAGCACAATAATTTTGTAGAAATTCACTGCGATCTTCATTGTCAAGTTAGGACCTTGGCGTTTGTATAATCCGAATTGGTGTACATGCTTTGCAAGTGTCTATGCAAACCACACAAGAAGTATGATATCTTCGATCACCCCTGAATTCCCTGAGTTAGAGAGTGAGACCTTCAATAAGTTTTACCAGTCGACTCTCTTTAGAGATGGCCTTCAATAATATAAATTTTACATGTCGACTCCATGTTGAGAAGGAAGGTATTACAGAGTTTTGCTCGTCGGCTCCCCGTAAGGGAGGAGAGCCTTCAAGGGGTTGATGATTCCTTACTTAAAGCGTGTAACATTGCGAGAATTATTATTTGTCATGACTATCCTACTTGACAATTTAAGCTTGCAAGTTTTTAAAAACAAATCTTGAAATATATATGTATTACCGCGACAATATTTTTAAAATAATTTGAACGCAATCCACACACATCCATAAATATGCCGATTTAAAAATCGTACGAATTTATATACAATCAAACGCATGCAGTCCTATTATAACGGGATATATCCCCATAGACTTTAGAGATATATTTGTAAATATGGGAATTAATTAATTTTATCTTATATAATTTTTGTATTATGATACTTTCATGATTTGAAAAATATTATTTGGAGATATTTTTCGTAATTAATGAATTGAAATTGATTTTTTCCTCGGAGAGAGGATATTTTAGAAATTAAGCAATTAATTATTAATGAAATTAATACTTAAAATAAAACGAAATAAAAGCATCATGTCAAAAATATGACATAACAATTTAATAAAAGCAAGCCTCTGTGTACTCAAGACTTGAGAGTTTTTTTTATTAGTGGGAGTACCAAATCTGCCGCAGGCTCATCTATTAAACTGCAGCTTTGATCTTGGATATGAATATGATGTTGTAACTAGTGTGTAAATGAGTTAAAAATGTGTTAAACGGTTCACGAAATCATTAAAAATGTGAATTCAGTTTGGTAATAAATAAGCCGAGCTGGGCAACTCGATTTACCCCTGCCTATAACCTGCAAGTAGGGGTGAGCAAAAAACCGAATTGAAACCGAAACCGACAAAAACCGAACCGAAAAAATCGAAACCGAAACCGAACCGGTGATTGCGGTTTTTTATTTTTAAAAACCGAGACTTCCGGTTCCGGTTTCGGTTATAGGTTAAAACCGAACCGGTTAAAACCGAACCGAACCGATTATTAAAATAAATAAATAAATATATATATATATATAATTTATATAAATTTTTTAATATAATATAATATAATATTTTTAAGTCACTCACAATCATCTATAATATAATATAGAATATAAACTACATTATAGTCAAGATTGGTAATGTTGGAGGTGTAACAAAGTAGTATATGTATTCATTTCCAGTCACTGACATTGTTAAATTGAGTTAGAAAAATTGAATTATATATATTTAACTATTGTAATATGTGTATGGTTTGTAACTATTAAAAACGGAGCTAAGCATGCCTCTTATAAATAATGCTCCGATTTGAATTAGACTATTACGAAACTAAATTGTATTTTTTTCTTATTTTTATTTTATCCGGTTTTATAACCGAAACCGAACCGATAAAAACCGAACCGGTCTTTTTAAAACCGAAACCGAAACCGATGGTTCGGTTGCGGTTACGGTTTTCAATTTTTAAAATCGAAGATATGCGATTCCGGTTCCGGTTTTAACTAAAAACCGAACCGAACCGAACCGACCCATGCTCTCCCCTGCGTGCAAGTGAGCAAGTCGGTAACAACCACAGGCTACAGGCTACAAGTTATTGCACTCATTAATGACGTCCTTTGCAATAAATTAGACCTTGAAAAAAAAGTTCTCCTTACAGGGTTACTGTGTTAGTAGGTCATAAACGTAATAATACTTCATTTTTATTTAAATAGATCAAGTTTCAATAAATTTTTACATATTATTGAAATATGATTTATTAGGATAATGTAAAAAAAACAATTACATATAATATAGTGATAAAATCACGTAGCTTTTGTAATACGGAACTACAAGTTGATAAAACCAATCAATTCAAATCACGTGGTTCAAATAATTAATTTTGAACACAACCAATTGTCAAAATAAATAGAAAAGCAAACGATACAATATAAAGAACTTTTGTTGATCGAATGAAAAAACTTTTTCTTAGATTCATAAAGATTGAACAACCGCAATCTCACATTTTCTAGAAGAAAGTTCTCGCCAACTACCACAAACATGTCGCATGTGGTTGGTGTTTTTTTTTAGTTAAGATATAGAGTAACTTTTATTTTTATATTTATCAGGAAATTAACATTTACTTTTATAGGTTTTGCATGTAACAATTTAAATGAATTTTTTTATAATATTATTTTAAATTTTTGTTAGGGAAAAGTAAACTCTAAACATTATGTTTCAGTAATTGGTTTGAATTTAGATTCGATATCAAAAATGCATAATTCTCTCATCACAGCCTACGTACTTGAGAGTAATTACCCCCATTCTTCTACCTGCCCCTGCATCAAATAGTTGATGATAATAAAATACAATTTTCCTTTGTCGATAACATCTGCTAGTGCTACCTTGCCTTGTCAGTTTCACTGATTCTCCTATTTTTCTGCTGATGCACCAAAATGGTAGCACTCAGCATGGAACTACATAGTTCTATACAGTGGACCAACACAGGCTAGTATAAGAAGAGATTCTAGAGAAATGTAAGAATTAGATGACTGGAGTCTGGAGAAATGCAAGAACCAAATGACTTCCCATCTTGGCAAACATTTGCTACTCTGCACCGCAATAACACACTAGCACTTTTTTTTATTAAAAGTTATCAAAAATGTATATAGAAATCTTCCAATAGTACCAAACATCAATTGTAGTGTTCGTAACAACGCCGAAGATCATGATCATGATCCTAATCCGAGTTCTTATAGTCATGTGTACTCTATATATATGATACCTCTGTTATTTCTAGAACAGAAGCCAAGTGATGGACAGGCACTAGAAATTTTATGGTCTACTAATAATTTATCATCCAACGTATATTACACATTATCAGGAATTGCTGCCAGCATCCTCTTTCAAAGATTAAAATATCCTCTCAACAGGTCTATGTTGTTGGCCTTATCCTGTTAGGCTGTTAATATCTCAAATAAAAGTTTACCATAACTGCACACATCACCTTTAGTGGAGAAGTAATTTTGAAAATAACAGGACTGATATGATTTAGAATTTTACCTCGGCCATTTGGCCAATAAATGCGAGGGTGCTACACTGCTGCTTATCCTATCCCACAATGATTGTCCCGTAAAGAATCTTTGCAAGTCCAAAATCAGCGTGTTGCCTGTTGCATTTATATGTAAAATATGAGTTAAAAATATATATATGAGATATGTTAAATGAGAAAATGAGTTAAGGCTTCTTTTCTTATCTGTAACGCATAAACTCTGGGCCAGTCTTTTTTTATCCTCTAAGGTGCTTGTGAGTTGTGACGCCCTGTGGAACCCATGAACAACTCCATCTTGCAAGAATCTCTGAGTAGAGCTGGACGCCTCATAGGTTTTGTACGCCACAAAGCCATGTCGTGAGCTTGCCGTTCTGTAATGGACGCCATAACCCATTCAATAGAGCATGCGGCCATAATGCACAAGGGCTTCTGTTTCTAACTCCAAATGCAGGACACTTTCAAGCAATTAAACAGCTGCCTTGAAATCTGACAATTACTACTGCTGCATCTTAATTATATGGTTAAATAATCCCATTTTTTTATTTTCTTAATATTTTTGAATTACCATTTTGAGGTTGATCACCAAATATCTTCTCAGCTTGAGGTTGCCCATTGACTTTGTAATAGTTTTAAAAGAAATTCCCCTACACAATCTAGAGTAGTAATGCACTTGCATTAGCTAAATATTATAATGCAGGATTGATCCGGCAAACAATGACATTCGGTGAAAAACAACAATATTGAGGAATGTATATAATTTAGAGATTATACAGTAGCTAACTCATTGGGATTTCTGGCATAGTGTTAAAGTTCATTAGCAAAAAGAACAAAGAAATGGTAACAAGAAAAGATCCTCGAGTCCGGCTAGGTATCTTGATTCCAAATACATTGGGAAAATGACAGTAACACTATAGCAGGAAGAAAAAGAAAATGATCTCCAATAAGAGACTCATTTACATAAAAGTATTGACACAAGGATTGAAGAGCCCTTCAGAAGAATTTGTTACTGGCATGCAGCATGCTGGTGAACATAGAATGATCAAACAGTAGTAAAATCAATACTTGAGGGTAACCAATAAATTGTTTTCAATAAGATAATGCCGCAATAACCAACAAATGAGCAATATATGTCTAATAAACTCTCAAAAAGTAGATAAATAAAACTATATTCATTAAAAGAAACAACATGATTTTGCTAAATCTGATAAACAGAACAAGAAAATATGTAAGTTTTGTGTAGCAATGGGGAAAATTACCTCAACTTAAACCTAACTAAATAATAGTCCTTGACTCCTTGTTAACTTGAGGTTACCTAGTAGGTTATTATCTTTATTTCCATCGTAGCTATAGACGGTTCTCGCACCAATATATACAGCTTAACCCTACCAACACTTCTGCTATGGCAGCTTCTGCCTTCTCCTTATCTGAAAAATGCAGAGTCTGCAATAACAAAACTGTTGGTTTGGACTCAAACTTCATCTTTTCAATGTTCCTTTCCATTTGCCACTTCAAAGTGTCATGAGCCATTGGTGCCAGCCATACCATCATCTCGTCCAATGCCTCCTTCCATCCTCCAGCCATCGACTCGTCTGTACCCGGACCTTTTCTAACATTCCTGCTCAGTTTTGATCTCATTGACTTTCTCAAACTCTCGGGTAACATCTCATACAAATCCTCCCTTGCATCACGGGCTATTTTCATATTCGAACCCAAATACCTCTCTGCCAACAAAATTACATTCGCATAGCGCACTGCCAACCCTGAACCTCCCACCGTATTAGGTCCTGCTGCATGAAACACTCTGTTATTATTACTACCCTCTTTATCACTATTATTAAGATCAAGAAAGAGTATCGACTTTTGACTGTGAAAACGGACCAAACAATGCTGAGACGCCCCCATAATTGGCCCTGATCGATAACACATGGCATTCTTAATAGGCTCAACAAGACCACAAGCAGGTAAATTCGGAATATAAGGTCCAAAAACCTTGCAAATCCGAGCATACACGATACAAGTAATCCTCGCCATTAATTCAACACTTGTATCAAATGTTTTATTCCATAACGAAACTTCTCTGAGACATCGAACTTGCTTCCTCTGGCTAGCAAGTTTCTGATCAAAATGATTGAAATTTACCTTCTGATTATTCGTCCCTAAACTGCTATACTTTTTCCATTGCTTCATTTTCCTCTCAGACAATTCCAACTCACTTAAACCTTCCAATGAAGCATGCAAATTTGCCGTAGCATACACCAACCTTTCAATCACCTTGATCTTCTTCTGGACTTTTGGCGACCCATATTCCGATTTTTCAAAATCTATTGTTCCCAGCTTATGATCAGCATAAAGAATATCAAACCTATTCAACCCCAAATCATTACATTTCTGACCCAATCGTGCAATAGCAGCAGCAGTACAATCAAGATCTTCGAGTCTTTCAGCACAAGCAAGCGAAAAAAGAAAACTTTCATCAGCAGAATTCAAATAAGTAACCCCTTTGGATTTAACAACATTGTCTTTGAAATTATTAATTTCTTGATCAGACAAAGATTTATATAAAGCGACCAAACGTGACATGGTTTTGGCTGTCTCGAACGAGAGAATCCCAAGATTTTTCGAGCATCGAACGTTGCTGGATTTGGTTCTTTTGCGGTTGCCTATTTCGGACAGCCACCCCATGGCGGTCGCAGTAACCATGGGGAGTCACTGATAAAAGGTTGTTATATAATATGTTCTGTTTATGGAATATTTCAGGTTCTGTTTAGAATATTATGGAGGGGTTTTATAATTATATGAGACAAGAATCGGGGTTTAAGGAGGAATAGAATGGGTCATTGGAATGATTTGATTGATTGTAGAAATGGGAATGGAGGAAGTTGTTAAACACGGGAAGAATTTTTATGTACGAGAAGAGAAAGAGGACGTTGACACATTGAGGGAATCGCGGTTAAGTCGGCGGTTTGAATATTATTTTGGATCTCATCTCATGTTGTTATTCATCTCATATTATTATTCATTGTCCGAGGCTCAATTCTTTGGACTTTAAATAAATGAAATAATAAATTTATTATTTCTTTAAGATTATTTTCTGCATAAACTTGTAACAAGAAATTAGCTGAAAAAATTGTTTTTTTTCTTCAAAAGAATGTAGGTAACAGTCTGCTTGGCATATTGACTCGGTGCATACCGACATAGAGTCGTTTCAGATATACAAGACTTACAGAACTATTATCGTGTATTAACTTCGTTATTTCCATCTCATATTTTTTGTACCTTTGCTATAAAACAAATATTGCAACCCTGCCACTTTGACAGTAGTTACTTTGTGATTCACCTCCACACACACTCTTTTGACTTCTTGCAATTAGTCATTTTCGGTGATGAGAATCAGGAAGCATGTAATGAAATTTCTATGAGGTCTCCCCAATTTGATCCATTCTTTCTTTTCGATGGACCAATTGACCGATTCTTCTTTTTCACTTTTAAAATTGAATTATTTTTCATGTTCATTCATAGGGGTTAAATTTTATTGAATGAAATCATATTATAACAATAAAAATATACAGACACGTAATAAAATACTTTTAGCATTAGAGTTTTGTCATAATAACTAATCAATATATGAAGAGCATCTCCAAGACTAGCCACCTATTAGGTATAAAATTTACATGTCATGTATTTTACATAATATCTAAAATATAGATCACTCCAAATCTATTAACAATAGTTTTAGATAACATAATAATAGGACGCTACATGTTGAATTTGTAGAGTCTATAGTCCATCTTCTAAAACATCCACATTAGTTTTCTACATTGTTTAAACTTAATCTAGCCCTATACATATTACATATATGTGTATATTATATTTAATATATATGTATTTTTTTTTGAAGGATAATGTATATATATATATATATATATATTAATTCTTGTTTTATATTTAATATTTTGAATTTTATATAATATTAAGTGTAAAATTATTGTTTTATTATTAATAAAACTTATTAATTACTTATATAATTATTTTAATATACAGTGCATATTATAAAAATACTAATAATCCAATATAATAAAATATATTTAAATATATAATTTATAATATATAAAAGTAATGTTTGTTAATTATTATTTTCTCATATTTAAATATATTATTATATTTTCAATTGTAATATATATTAAATTTATATTCAATTGTTGTTATTAAAATAAATATATTTTCATTAAATAAATATTTTATTTACTTGTATTGAATACAATATATATATATATATATATATATATATATATATATTTAAATATAGCTAATCATTATATCTAATACCACTTGAGTAGAATCTCTTACCGTTCAACAAATTTTTAGATAATCATATTTTAGCTAATTTTTAGATAATCATATTTTAGCTAATCGTTTTACTCATCACGCATCCGAATAAGTAGGTTTATTTGCTTACATCTTAATTAGTAATCGATTTATGATGTTAAAAATGAAATATAAAAGTTATTTTGAATATTTTCAATGGATGATATCCTAAATATAAAAGAATCCGAAAAATAGCACAATAATATATTCTAAAATATGAATGCTTAATTATTCGGCAAGGATTCAAGATTACTTGGAAAATTTAGTGATATTCTATTATTGTATTTGTATATAATAAATGTAAAAGATATGATATAATATGAAATTAGTAAAAATTACATGTTAATTTTTTGAAAAATAATATTAAATTCGCATTAACATGAATTCAAATCAATAAACTCCGAAATCTATATATTATAAATTGCTACGTAACTCATTCCTTAGGTTTGATATCCATATTTAGGCTTGGATGAAATTTATAACTTTTTTTTGACAGGGATGAAATTTATAATTTTATTCCATTGGATAATCAATTTTAGATTCGAACAAGATCCATATTAGTAATTAACTTATTTTAATAATTACCATTAATGTGATATATAATATTTATGATGTTAGGAATGCAAACACTGGTGATTGTTAGAGAATACTAAACAGAGTTTATGCTGACGTCATCAGAGTTTACAGAAGCTGTCGGTCAGAGTTTACTCTATCAGAGAGTTTACTCTAACAGAGAATGCTCAAATCAGAGAATGACAAACCGACAGAATTTAGCTTCAGAGTCTACCAGAAAAGGAAACAGACAAATCAGAGTCTGATTTGGATAGTAAGAAGGAATTCAAGTACAAGTCTAATTACCTTATTAAATCTATTCTTATCATAATCTGTTTTGTAATTGTATTTGTAGCTGTGTCTATATAAACACAGAGATATGTTATAATTTAATGTCGAATTCATAAAAAGCAGTATCTTGTAACCTAGCAGCTCTTAAGAACATTATATCTTGAGAGAGTTTTGTATTCAAGTTCATTATTAATACAAAACAGTATTCCATTCAACATACTTGTATTCATAATCGATTTACAGGCACTATTACATTCAACCCCCCTTCTGTAATAGATTGATTATTCTGGGAAACATATGATAATCTTAATTGATCAAAATTTGATATTATGGTAAATTTTTAATGTAAATTATATCATATAATATATATAAGTTTGATATCCATATATATGTTTGAATTCATAATCTTAATTTAGTATCCAATATCCATATCAAATATTGATATAACATAATACATGTTTTTTTTACATAAAAATTGATATACACATAATTAAATAATAAATTTTAAATATAATTGATATTTAAATGTAAATAAATAATATAATATGAGTAAATTATTAAAAAAAAGATATATACAATATTATAAGTAGTTTAAAAAAGTAATTTTGAATAAAATTTAAAATATACAGAATTTAAAATAGAAATTATTTATGAATTACTATACATAAAATATTGTTATAAAAGTAAATCCTGAATAAAAATTAACACATATAAATAATAATAAAGAAGAAATTAAAATAAATAAAAAATTTAAACTTATTACATTAAAGTTTTAAATTTAAAATAATTATTTATATATAATTATTATATTATATTATAATAATAATAATTATTAGTATATAAATTATAAATTACTCGTATGTGCTTAACACGAGCAAATAATCTAGTTAACCAAAAAGTAAGAAGAAATTCTATAAAAAAAATTATTTATATAAAACAGCTAGTAATGGGTTGCACAGAATTAGGCTGGGGCTGGGCCTCGTAAACTTTCAAGTAATGTGAGCACGATGTACAGAAACTTTTGTCAAATCATATATGGGCGGTCTAGATATCCAAATTGAAATCAAGCCGAATAATTTATTTTTACTGTTGTGAACCGAAAGCAGACCAGATCGAGAAAGACCAATTTTTTTATTTGACGATTTAATTTAACCGATTCAATCGATTTTCGGAAATTTATACTCAATTCTGCTCTATATTTAGAATTTATGGTACAAAAGTGGAGTGACATATGACGCAGTTCATTCTTTAATAACATAAAATAAATTAAAAAGGTTATATATATTACACCCATAACCCATGCAAACTGCAAAGTATAATTGTAAATCTGTACGTGACGGTGATAATTTTGTGCAACGTGCATAACGATACGCATAACAATTTGATCACATCCATACATGATACATGCATGGCCAAAATAATAAAATTACACGTGTACAACTTCTTCAACAGTCTATCAACAAGCTGCAAAAGCATATCTAAATAGATAGGCTAATCAGAACAAACGTGGTAGATGTACCCCTGAAACATGGAGAAAATATACAGTTTGATATCTCTCACGATCGATGTCGTATATTAATCAATATATATCCAGAATAATTTCCCTCCAATGTCGTACATGTACAGCTTACAATCAGTCAATCGATGAATATTAATCACGGCGGTGTCACAGATTCCCACTGCTGGCAGTCTCTCACCCTCACCTGTAAATCTTCGTCTTCCCCGTCTATAATCTCGCAACACTGTCGACGTGGTGCCTGTACATGCACATTTGTCATTCTATTATTGGCCTCAACGTGTTCATCACTAACTAATTATATATATACATTAATCATTTATCATTGCATGCATGCACGGAGATTAATATAGAATTCTTGATTTACTGGCACATTTTGTTACTTCGATTAATCAGATACTAAACAAAATTTATTACTCACTTTTTTCCAAGTGTCAGCTTCTAATTTGTCAGTAGAGACATTAACATATTGGATTGACATTGCAACCGTGTATTCTGTTCGCTCACATAGTTTCCCTTGTTTAGCAGCCTGGGCATACCCGGTTACGACTTGACCCGTTTCATTATTAACATCAACACGGTCCATGAAGTAAATCACAGGCACATCACACGGGTCGGAGCTCATGATCCGAGTATCGAACGTGAAGGGCTCCTGACTCCAACTCCTCCATGATACAAAGGTCCGAAATGCTGTTTCTAAGAGTTTAGACGTTACTAGTTTCGGGTACAATTGTACGGTGTAGCCCCACGAAACAGAGACCGACCAATTCCGCTGCAAGTCATAGCAGAAGCTATGTTGAAGGGTCCGACCCGGATCCATGTTGTATGCTTGAACAAGTTTCTTTACGGATCCTACCCGGGTCAAACCCGGAAATATTGGCTGCAAATAGTCGAGATGGTGCAGTGACACCAGAGGTGCTACAGGATGCGCCGCTAGATATCCATATGCATCACCTCTTAAGTCAACCTGAAAATACACATATATAAACAATCAAAAAATATATGTTACATTCCATCAGATACATATACCTACGAATTAGTAAAAGATACATAATTTTAAATTTTATCCATTTATTGTACCAAGATCTTGGTTTCAATTCTATCATATATCAATATATATTAAAAGATACTAATGAGTATCCGAAAGAATTAATAAAAAAAATTCTAGAAAATTTTAATATTTATATTTATAATAAATTGTTTATATTTGTATTTTAAACTACCTTTTATACTAATCCTATTGGTATATTTATGTTGTGCTAAAGGAACGTACATGCATGCAATTAACTAGTTATAGTAATAGTCCGTTGTCCTACATTTCTACGTGTAACTAGCGTAAAAGTCCGTCTAAGGGATATACCGTTAGATTAATTTTTTTTGTTATATTTTAATTATAATATTTTTTAAAATTTAATTATTTTTTAAAAATTTCACTTTTATTTAATTATATTTAATTTGATTCAGAGTTCAATTGAATAGTTAATGAAATATGATTATAATATCTTGTGAAAAATATGTGAATACTTTAATTTTTATATATATATATATATATATATATATATATATATATATATATATATATTAGAGTATTACTATTAAGTATATCAACACATCATATTTTTTTTGTCTCGGGGTGAACGTGTGGATTACCCAAAATTTTCTATTTGGTTGAGTGTACTTGAACTTATTTGTGATATGAATTATCCACATGTTTTGATGTTTTGAGGTGGGCTTGAGGTGTTACAAACTCCTCAACTTAAATTTTAGTCGTCCATGCCAAGCAGAATAAATAATATCGATTTTTTACGTGTATCCTTACACCCGAACCTCTGATTATTGTGTGATAATATCACTCCCTACTTCTGATAACTTAAAGTATTAAGTTTTCGAGAATCAATTCTGATACCATATGTGATAACTCGGGTCAAATCTCAATTTATTTTGAAATCAAGTCGAATTTTAAACCTGTATCACACATAAGGTGAGTTCATGACCCAAATATTATAACTTGTGTAATCCACAAATCAATCACAAGTATCAAGAAGATCTTGATAGTAGTAATTTATCTTTTATATTGAAATAAAATCTACACATCTTTCGATATGTGATTAAGATTGGGGTACGTGTTATAATCACTAATTCTAAATTTTTACATACATATATTTTAATATTTAAAATATAATTTTCTTGATATTATTTATATGATTTAATTATATATTATTATTTTTAGCTCAACTATAGTCTTTATATTAAATTAAATTTATTCATTTTGAAATTAGATCAAATTTTGAATTTGTATCACATATATAACATGAGTTCATGACCCAAATACAATAATTTGAGTAATCCACAAATCAATCACAGTACCCCAAAATATCAATATAGTAGTATTTTATCTTTTATACTGAAATAAAATCTACACATGTTTCGATGTGGGATTAAGATTGGGGTACGTGTTACAATCACTAATTCTAAATTTTTACATAAATATATTTTAATATTTAAAATATAATTTTTTTAATATTATTTATATGGCGTAATTATATATTATAATATATAGCTCAACTATAGTCTCTATATTAAATTAAATTTATAGTATTTTGCTTAAAAATTTTCATTTACGTACACAAAGTAAACTATTTTTTATTTAAAACACAAAATTTATAATTTAAATTTGTATTTTTTACATATAAAATAACCATTTATGATTTTAGTTTAAAATTTACTTATTTTTATTATGAATGTATTATACAAAATATGAATAATCATTTTATAAATTTGAATATTGAATATACGAAATATAAAATTTATTTTTGAATTTGAATTTGTATATTTATTGTATATAATAACTCTATTATATAAATTTATTTATTATAGAAAAAATTGTAAAATAAAATTTTATAACTTGTAGTATAAAGTTTTCATACTTATATTAATTTATAATAAAATCATTAAAATTAAAAGGATATATAGTCAATACACACAATTAATAAAATAATATATTTATTATTTTAAATATATTTTTATAGTACACACATAGCATATATATTATGCAAACTACTAAATTGAAAATTGAATATTATTTTAACCAGCCCGCAAGGGTTGACTCACTTGATTAAAGAGATGAATATCATACTCTTGGACACATGTTTGAATCCCACGGGAGGAGAATTTGTTAATATGTCATCATGGGCCATAGTTTGTCGCACTTGTGCGGTTTACGTGATTCACGTGGTTTGCAGGCTATTACGTGAGCTTTTGGGTTTACCCAGTGCGCACCCAAAAAGAGTAGCAGTTGAGAGGTCCCACAGTAAAAAAATATATTATTTTAACCCAATTTCAATCTCTAAATTTTAGTCACGATTCATATATATACACACGCATACACATAATATGAGTATGATATTGAGTATATGTGACAGGGTGATACGGCAGTAATTTTTTTTTAAGTTTGTAGTTGACCCCAAGTTTTACTCCTTTCAACAACAATTTTTTTAAATAACCAATAAAATGGTAGATTAGACATTTCAATTCATAAATAAAATGACTCACGATTAAAATGTATCACCAAATTCCCTTGTACCGCCATTATATATTTTTAAGTTTATAATCTCACATTCAAACTGAATTAAATTCGGTTACAAAATACAATTCAACGCCCATTGATCAGGAAGATTAAAATGTTTCAGTTACGTGTTCTTGCATGATCAATGATCGAGTAAACATTTAAGTGACCTGGTTTTAATAGCATTTTCACTCAAAATTTTATGAAGGTTGTAATCTTATTTGATATGCGTGTTGTAAAATGTATATAGGAGTAATTTATAAGATACGTAAACAAAACAAATAAAGGCGTGCGGTAATAATATTAATTCATATGATATTTTAAAGTCATAAAAAACGTATAAGATGAGAGAAAACCTGATGGAAGCCGAGTTCTTTGGTAACGGGCACTCCAATCTCGCTGATACAACCCTGGATTTTCTGATCAGATCCATACAATGATGCATACCGATCTATACACCCATCTAAAACCCTAACAAGTTCCGTGGCTAAAGGGTAACTAATTGCAAAACCGCCGCCGCCATAGGCCATATCATATGAATGTATCACATCTTGTTCTACACTTTCCGAGTTGCCACCAATGTAATACATCTGATTATGATCATATTTTCTCAGCACTGTCAACAGATTTTCCACGAAAAATACCGTATCGTCGTCACCTAAAACGAACCATCTAACGTTTTCCAACCCTAAATCATAACTTTCTTTTACAATTCTTGCTATGCGTATAGCCGATCGTGATCCGTACCAGCTTGTATACTTGAATCTTGACGTGTCCTCGGAAATCCGGTATGGCGGTGATGTATCCGGCCACTTCTTTGTGCCGGCAGGTGTATCATCCAGCCATACAAAGCCACGTGTAATATTAGGTTTCCACCAAACTTCACAATAATGTCGCCTTGTGTTCCATGTTTTTGCTGAGCCTCCGATGCCAAATAATATATGCGAAATGTTGGTTTCTTCATTAATAAAATCTGACTTCGGGCTTTGTGAAAAATCTACGGAGTGAATGAATTTTTGTTGTTCGCAATCAGGACAGATATGCCATTGAGAATGGTTAGAGAAAGCCGAATAAGAGACTAGAGAAATGGAAGCAACGATGCAAATGGCTACGAAACTTTTCATTAGAAATGAGAAAATGTCACTGATTTTTATAAGTGGCAAAGATGTGCATTTCTGAGGGTTAAGATCTGCATTGATGCTGTGTTTCATGATTTCTAGCTGATAGAAAGATAGATAACGAAAAATAACTCAGAAGAGTGTGTTTTGATAGGAATATGACTCTTTTAAGGAGTAGTTCGAGCGCTTGAAACTTGCTAAGTCAATGCCTCAATATAAATTTGTTTATTATATATCTCGCACAAAATGGATATATCTTATTGGTACAACTACTTGTAATTGGGTATGTTATATGTAACAGTACTGTATTATTGTGATCGTGCAAAACATTTAGATAAACGTACTAATAATTTAGAAATTTTGTAACGCTAAAAGCAATAATAATGATAAACAATGGAAATAACATAAAAATTATGCTTGCTCCAAGGGGTAATAACCTTCATTAATTATTGTATTGAGTTATTAAGTGAATGTAACATAAATTTGGCCTTTAATATATAGATGGGAAAATATTGTTGGAAATAACAGATGATGGATGTTTATTGACATTTTTAATAAATTTATTATTATATATTAAATGATGACAGAAGGGTAAATAATACTAAAAGTTGATTATGAAATACTCCTATTTGATAGGAAAAAAAATTAAAAACACTCTTATTGTGAATTAATTAAAAGTTGGTGTATATATTTTTTGTTAGAATTAAGAATCGTCACGCCCTCTCTTCATAAATATAATTCAAAATTTTAATCATTATTAAATTGTAAAGTCTTTCTACTAAAATTTAAACATTATTTTATATAAATTAACATTTCTCTCGTCCTATCCTGTTTTAAATTTAAATTTTAATATTTAAATATAATATATACAAAAATGCAAATCAGCATGACTGGTCCTCTGTGCTTGATATATATATAATGCAGCATTGACTGGCAACTTTGATCAGCTCCTCTTACTGTCACGAACTTAGAATCTCATTTCTCAAAAAACATAAAAATAAAAGAGAGTAGCGTAGTAGTGTTCTACCAACACTTGGGGTGTCCCCGGAAATTGGCAACTCTATTTCTTTAAGAGTAATTAAAGTGTCAGTCTTTACATGGAGCAGAGCCAGTTGTAGCTCTCCTCAAAGCCCATAGATTAATACCCAAATTTGAAGAATGAGGAATAGGTATATATAGAAATAAACTAGAAATTATAAAGGCAAAAAGGAAACGAATGAAAAGATCGAGCTAGCGTTGTGTTCTAGCTAATAACAATGATAAACAGGTATACGTTCTTGTTTTTTGTAATAAGACGGAATAATGTCGACCATATGCGAATGTCCAATTTTTGCTCGTGTCACCAGCATATGTACGTTAGGCAACATATTCTATATGCTAAAAAACAGATCAGCCGGCTTAACAACAAGGCAAGGGAGCACTGTTTGGAGCCTCGAGACAATGCACACATCGATACTATTTTCTCGTGGTTCGAAATTTCAATGGCTATGATGACCACAACAGGTATCGGTGGAGATAAAAGATGGTCTCTCGTCGGAAAACAGCCCTTATTACCGGAGGTACCCGGGGCATAGGGTTAGTCTACATTTACATTTTTCTTATTCCTAGATTCAATGGATTACATTTAGTGACACTATATGACCATAATTATTACTGTATTATGCTGCTGTGAAATTTTTGATTATGTAATAAATTTTTCAATTAGGCAAGGGATTGTGGAAGAGTTAGCAGGGTTCGGAGCATCGATTTATACATGTTCCCGTAGTCAAAAAGATCTTGATCAATGTTTAGAAGAATGGAAAACCAAAGGCTTCACTGTTACAGGACCTGCAATCACGATCCCAACGAGAGCAACTTATGAAATCCGTGGCATCTGAATATGGCGGGAAGCTCAATATTCTTGTAAGTTCTTGGCCTTGGCCATAAGTATATGTTGAATGTATTCTCTTCTTTTCTGTTCCTTCCTCGATCTCGATCTGTTTTATTTCTGTTTTTCTAATGATTAATTACTACTGCGAAAATTCTATTTAATTCAATTATATATGCGACAAATTACACTTATTCAGGTGAATAATGCTGGAGTGGTTGTGGCCAAAGAGACAACGGAATTCACTTGAGAAGATTTTTCCAGCGTAATGAGTACCAACTTTGAGGCCTCATATAATTTATGTCAACTTGCACATCCATTACTAAAAGCATCAGGGACTGGGAACATTGTGTTTATTTCTTCAGTAGCTGGTGTTGTAGCTAGCGTTTCCTACTGTTTCTATATATGCATCTTCCAAAGGTACATATTTACAAAAATATATCCTTATCTATATCTATCAAGTTAATTTAGTAGTTTGTATATCTAGTTAGTTAAGTATTTGATGAGCAATATACGTACAAAACAGGAGCAATCAATCAGCTGACAAAAAATTTGGCATGCGAATGGGCAAAGGATAATATTCGTGTCAATAGTGTTGCGCCCTGGCTCATCAAAACTCAACTCATTGAACAAATTCAAGTAATTTAGACTCTAACCCTTACATTTTTTGATAAATTTCTTTAAGGCCGCCTCACATGAGTTGTCAATTTTGTGATTTCTACATGAATCTTTGATAAGCATTCTACCAAGTGATTAAAATTACTTGTACAAGGAGGGAGATCCAGGAAGCCTGGAGCAATTGAATGATATGTTATCGCGAACTCCATTTCGCCGCCGGGGGGAGATAAATGAGGTTTCTTCACTAGTGGCATTTCTTTGTCTTCCTGCAGCTTCATATCTCACTGGCCAGATTATTTGCGTTGATGGAGGCCATACAGTCTCCGGTTATTAATGGTTTTAATTCTTGTTATGTATCTACTTCACATGATCAATCGCAACAAATTCTGGTCAAGAGCCTGACGCATTTTAAGAAGTTATGTCTAATTTAGTTTTCGAAACTAATGTTATTTTTTGTTAGTATGAATAAAAATATAATAAATACAGTAAATTTCGAATTATGAGTTGAGTAGATGTTAAATCCTTTTTATAACAAGAGCACAAGATGAAAATGTTGAGTCATTTAAATCCTAAAAACATGTGAGTCATTTTATTCACTTGAAATGACAATTTTGTCTCTCCTTTTTAAATTGACTGTTTTGTCCCTCTACATATTAATTTTTTAAAAGTTAACGAGATAAATCAAACTCATAACTTCTTTATCGTGAAAACACACTCATACCATTACCTTATCAAAGTATAAATTCAGTATTTTATTTCTCATATTATAAAAAAAATATATAAATGCATATAGAGTTTGATACATATTTATATTTAAATAATTTTTACTTTAGTTATTCAACAATTTATACATGTTCATAATATATTATCACGAGACAAAATTCAGTCTATTAATAAAATTATCATAGTATTTTAAATTATAATATATCGAAATAAGGACTTAATGACCCTAAAATCACCTTTAAATAACTATATAAATTTAAGACATATTATAATATAACGTCAAAACAATTTTTTTAAATCCTTACAAAAATTTCATCCAACTTTTATACTCAAAATACTTCTAACTTTAGGTGAGTTACCTAAAGTCGACTTTATGAATATTTTTCTCAATAAATAAATTTTAAATATTAATAATAAATAGCGTACATAAAATATAGTCAATACTTAATACAATTAAAAATATTATAAAAATATAAATTAACATATATATATATATATAATTTAGTACATATAAATAAAATTATTGTATTAGAAATAAGATTTTAATTTGAACTAAAGATCGAAAATACTAATATCATATATATGATTATTGAGTAAAAGATTAAAAAGAATGATCGAGTACAAATGAATTAAAGTTTGATTCTAATAATATAATATATTATTTATTTAATAAAAATGACATCAGATATTTATAGTTCGGCTAATAATACTTATAAATAATATTTATATTATAAAAAATTAAATATCTTATTTGTCAAATTTAAGATCATACACAATATATAACTATACTAGGTACATATTATTAAAAAAATGCACAGAACCTCTTTGATAAATATATTTAAAAATCGGGTTTTTGTTATGTTTTGTACAAATCCTGCTATATCTGCTTCAACCGGAGTTATCATAATTCTTAACAACACATCATGTAAAACAAATTCACAAAAGAATTTACCTCAATTTCGTCGCAGCCCTAGGCCCAATATTCAAAACAGGTTTTTATTATATCAACTTTAATTCAAATTAAAATTATTACTCTATTATAATTATACAATATATCAGCAACATATTGCATATAAAAGCTTTCGTAAAAATATTAGTTATATTCATCACAATATTCTTTGTATTAACCATTTTATAAATATTTAAAATCAAGCTTTTGTTATAATTACTTTAAATTCAAGTCAGAATTGCACTAGATATAATTCTATCATAAATATAAGGTTTTTTTTAATAAATACTCAAGTTTTAATTTTTTCTTGCAAAAATACGTTTTGTAACTTTACAAGCATGTTTGTAACTCAGAAAATATTTACGAAAATATGTCTTACAACTTTGTAACCATATTTACAACCTAAAATGTAACCTAAAATAAAATTTAAAATGCAATCTAAATTAGTTACACAGTTCATATTAAATGCAATTTTCGTATTTTTGTAAATATTTTTAGAATAAAATAGTATTTTTACAAATCTTTTAAGAAGTTGCTAAAATTGTAAATAATTTTAGAAAAGTAGTATTTTTGTTAAATTCCCTAAATATAATATTATTTTATTTTAATGACCCAAACACATGAGGTGGGCCCTCATTCGTAGTTCAAAGTTCACACAGTCAGCAAACCCAACAACCTGGGCCCACATTCGTAGTTCAAAGTTCATACAGTCAGCAAGCCCAACAACCTCTCACATATCGAATATAAAACTCTAACATTAGTAGTTAGATTAATACTAGTATATGCAAAAAAAAATGTCAACTTAGTAATTAGTTGACAAATAATGAAACAGTACTTGGAGTGCTGTTAAGTCTTGGTCTAACGCTTGACATACCTCTTCTTCCGACAGAAGGAGGGTTGTTGTAGTTGTAGTGATCATTCCCAATTCAGGTATGGCTGTTCAAACCACTTGCTCGTTCCTGCGACAATCGGGGATCCCTCTCCGAATTGACCACCAGTTTACAAGGCAGGCTCAACATATACAACATACGTCTCTAAGCTTCTCAACTAGTACTACAAGTACAGCAAGAAGAGATTGGATTCGCACTTTAGCTATGGAACGCGGCGACCCACCTGCTGCTGTCCCCAATTCTAATTACGTTGTTCCCATGGACTCCAACTCACCCTCTTGCATCACTCGCCCTCTCGCTGAAATTCTAAGAGACCTTAACAAGAGGATCCCTGATAATATCATCACCAAAACTGATAATCATCTCAAAGCTTCCACTCCTTTTATTCCCTGGTTGGTTCTTTTCTTATTTACTTGCTTTCGGATTGTGTTTGGTATGAATTGAGTTGTCATTTTGAATTCTTGACTTGACGGTTTTATATAAATGTCATATTTGAATCAAAACCAAATCTAGAATCCGTAAACATGTCTTTTTTACAAATTTCAAATGGATTCCAAGTTTTCGATCAAGCAAAGAGGGATTTGTGTAGGTGTGAGTCCGTCTGTGTGTCTTTCTCTGCTACAACATTATCTAATTGCAATATTATTACTCTCTGTGCAGGTACCATGCCAACCGTATGTTGAGTTTTTATGCTCCGGGTATCCTTTTATACACTAACTATTGAGGATTTATATGTCCAGTTTACTATTATATAACATCTGAATGAGTAGCCCAAATATGGTTGACATCAAAGGTTATATGTATACCAAAGGGGATTTGTTTCCTAATTGTTACAGTACATAACACCATGTCATTCCGTCAGCAACTGACAAATATCGGGTTTTGTAATTTTTATGTAGCAGTAAGCACTGCGCACCAATTAGGAATTTCTTATTTAACTCATCCTAGCAGAGAATGGACTCATAAGTGTCAAGTGTTAACACTTGAAGTTCAAGTCATGAACTCAATCGAAAACCCTTTTTTTGGGTTTGATTAGTGGATCCCTAAATACCCTCTTACCCTCTTTGGGAAATATTCAGATATTGCTTCAGATTGTTTTTTTAATGATATTAGGCTCCTAAACATAAGCTATAATGCCGTGTCAAGTTATTAACGCTCCTAAAATTTAAGGTGTCGGTAGAAGGCTTAATTGGATACATGTCTTTAAATTCAGTACTTGTTGCATTTCTGTTTGAAGATTTACTGACCAAAATATATTGAGAATGCAATTAACTATGTGAGTTTGCAAATTTATGAAATACAAACCATTTAGTGGGGGTTGTACTTGCATAGTTATTTCCTATCAACAAGTTGTCTAGGGCCACAGTACCAAAAAAAAAAAAGTAACAAAAAAATGAAACAGTGGCAACTTTTCTGGTAGCTCTCCTTACTAGTAGAATGTCATAGTCATCATGTTTATTAAAGTTTAAGTTTTACTTTGTTCCTAGACAAAGCAACCACAATCGGTTTTCCAGTTTTATACACAGTATAAAATGCTGGTAAGAACTAATGGAATAGTGCATATCCAATTTTTGAAAATTTATATTGTTAACTAGATTTCTCATTATAATTGTCATTGTTGAATTCTGGGCAGACGATTAACTTCTTAAAGCTTAGATAAAGTCACTCTTCGACTTTATTTAATTTAATCCAATTTCAGTCGCTGGTCTTAGTAATGCAGTTGGTCCACTTTACAAGTTCTATATGCTAAAAACATGTCTTACAGGTTGGTGTGGAGAAATACGCGATGTGATGTTTTCTGACAGTGGAAGCGTAACTGTTGTGTATCGTGTCACAGTACGTGGTGCTGATGGAGAGGTTTGGCTTACTCAAAACCTTACAGTATTTGTTACATTTACATATCACCTCTCTTTTCTGGTATTTGAGTAAATTGAAGTGCACTTGAAGATCCATATTTCTTAGAAGTAGAATACATTTTTTGTTTTAATTTTCTCAGTCATACAAATTTCGCTTATGATATAGATATAGAATGTTTTTTTTATCTTCTATAAGTTTATATAGAAATCTTATTACTCGAAAGCCAAGTGAATTCTCAATTAGAGAAGCCTGATCCTTATGTATATCTACTTTCTAATATTAATCTACTACCATAATTAAATAAAGGAAAAAAATCTAATTACTTAATGTAACTAAAATACCCAATCAATTATAATTTTCTTAATTCCTTTGTCCGCATTTTGCATTGAGTAATGCGAGAGAACCAAAAAACTTTTACAAAAAATTTCCCAAATGACACATGTCTCGTTCTGATTGATTGATTGTGAGAATAATTAATGAGATGAACCCTTCTATATTCAAATCAATCAAAGCAATTAAAACTCCTCATCTTGCCATATGTATCATGCCACATCATTTTGGGGAATTTTTTTGGGAGATTTGTTTGGCTCCCTAGCATTACTCTTTTGCATTACTGCTACCTTGGAACTAAGTCATTTAGTTTTATGATTAGAGATAGCTGCATCAATGGTTAATCTTGATTACAGTCCATTCTAATTTCCTTGTAGAGTAAAGGATGTATCCTATGAAAATTTTGGTGTAATTACTCAAGCATGTATAATGTTCATACTCAATAAGGATTATTTAATAATTGGTTCTTCCTGAAAGTGCCTAATATTCTATTAACCAGAATTAAATATTTGCATATGATTACACGCGTGAACACATACAAAGATAGAAAGATTATGTAATGTATCACATTAGCCCCTTAAATGAGTGGTTATATAGATATAAGTGTATATGCAATTAAATATTTATATTTTCAATGTAGGACTAAGTTGGAACTTAGATATATGTTAATAACTATGTAATAAAATATATGGTATTAATTATTCTTCATGATTCTAAAGGTATCCTTGAACAGTGATATTCATATGATTTTAAGTGTTTGGGCCTCAGGGATAGATAGGAGGAATTAACGTTCTAGCTCTTTTATCTCTTTTAGAACATGAAGAGTTACAATACGATAGCAACGAGATATCAATAATTTCAGTTTCTCCATGAAGATGTCAAAGAGACTTCCGTAACATTCCCCAATCCCCATTGACTTTGTTATTCCACAATGCTTTAATGAAGTCAATATTACAAGTGATATCTACCGTTGGTTTCTTGGTTTCATTCTATCAACTACAGAGGGTTGTGGTCTCATGCATGCCTTTTTGTATGGAGTCCTTCAAAACTGGAGGTCGTGTTTCTTATAGGATGGAATAATGACGTGGAGCTAAAAATAATCTAATTAGTGGTTGATCGTATTATATTATTATATAGATGCAAGTGTCTTTGTAGTTAAATATTTATATCATACAACAAGGAATATTCTAGAGTTTAGATATATGGTAATAATTATCTATCTAGATATATGGTAAGAGATATCCTTTTGGAATCTAGATAATATTTCTAAACAATTTCCTTCTACTTATCTTCCAAGTTTTTAGAAGCCTAGTAATCTATTATATTTGACAGAACTGGATATTATGAATTCATGATTATTTGATAATCCGAGGATTTATTTGTGTGTCTGTCCATTTTTTGAAATAGGTTTTATCACTTGTTTTGGACCCTTTTATAACTAGTGATTATAGCTTTGCCAAAGATTTCCTTAGACTCCTTTTTGATGCCAGAAAATGATTGATGATTGAAGGGAAAATTGAACTATGTTCAACAAGTGATATACACAAACTGATACAGTTTGATCAATGAAACTAGTTTCCATGAACAAGGATGAAGATGGTGTTACGGAGGTTGTTTCCAGGGATAGATGTGAGGATTTTTAGACTGGCCTTCTCTAAAAAGCTTGCAAAAACTGAAACTTTATGGAAAATTTATGGTTAAAATGTCTACCAAAATAGAACATTTTATGTTTGTTGGTTGCCAGAAGCATATATTTAGTGAAGAGAGAGGAAATTAGATAATTATGTACAATCTCTTTTAGAAGCATATATTTGTTAGATATGTGCTAACTTTCGTGTTTAAGTCTAAGAACCTTCTCGTTTGACCTTGAACCCAGAGGAAAAAGTGGAGTATTTGTTCGGGTGGTCCATTTCACACTTCAGTTGTAATGAAAAGAGTCTTTGTTAATTGTTAAAATATGTGATGTCATACTTAGCAGTTTAACTACCAGCCTGCAATCCAGGCCCGAAGTGTCAGCTGCTAAAAATTGACTTGGCTGGAGATGCTTTCCAAAACTACAGCAACATGTATTCTCTCTTTATAAATCATTGCGAGACGGTGGCTAGACTAGCTAAGTAGGTTGTGTCCATTTGGATGACTTTTTAGTTGAATATCCATTATTAAGGTCAATGGAATTTGTTTTTATTTGAAGAATAAAGGGCGCCTGGCGTGGCATTCTTGGGGTCGAGAGCCAAGTTGTCACTGATAAAAATTGAGTGTAGTAACAAAAGAATAGCTTGTATACTCATTTTGGTTGGCGTTGTCAAATTTAGGGTTGTCAGGGTCATTACATGGACCAAGGAAAAAAGTGTGGCAGTAATCCTGCCCAAGGGCAGGCGTTAAGCGTGGCATGGAACCTAATCCAAGTCGACTCGGGGTTCGTGCAAGCTTATTAGAGAAGCCTCTATAACTTTAAGTTCTATAATTGTTATGGCTTAATCTAGATAAACTGGTACACTATCAGCACTCAACAGCATTCTTACGTTCTTTTAATTGTTGGGTTTCTTGGGAAAACTACAATTATGATTGACAGTATCCCCTGTTTAAGCTTATCCGGTCTTAGATGATTCTTAGATACGGGGAAATATATCTTTGAGGCCTATGTTGAAGATGGCTGATTTGCTCCATTAGGACTGGTGGTTTTATACAATATTAGGCATGTTTAGTCCTTAATTATAAGAATGAATTACTACACATAGTTACTTTTTACAGTTTTAGCTAGTAAAGCTATCATTTGTAATGTAGCAACAAAAAGAAGTAACTATCATTTCTATCTAATGATGCAGGCTTATCGTGAATCAACCGGGACTATATCTCCTGGCAGTGACAATGTTGTAGACCCGGTGGCTGCTGCCGAGGAGTTGGCTTTTTGTAGGGCATGTGCTCGGTTTGGCCTTGGTTTGTATCTTTATCACGAAGATTAGGTGCCACCAAATTCATAAACTTTACTCAGTCGGTGTGCCAAACAGTAAAGCATGTATCTGTTCAAAATTTGGATGAGATCTCCGATATTACTTCATGTTTGTGTACTTTATAAAGTGTATATGTATTTGAAAAATAGAAGAGTGGCCTTTTTATATTTTTAATGGACGAGATATTGTATCTCTCTAGTCTCTAGTACTATGTTACATATGAAAAATAAGTGAAAGAGTGCATAAATTTTTATTACTCCATTCGATTATAATCTGAAATGGGAAATAGTAGCAGCATATCTAGCCTCGAGCTCAACCTCAGCAGCCCTACGAGATGTCTCTCATCTTCAAGAGATTCACATTCACATTTTATTTTCCATCTCGTTCTTCTCTGTCTACAGATTTGCCGACTCTTCTTCACATTGCCTTCCTTGTCTCCTTTTGGCGGGAAAATTGCCGGGTTGGAAAATGGAAATGACGGAGATGGGCCTAGCCCATTTGTAATATATAAACTCAAATTATTTGTATTTTGGGGCAACTCCAAATTTAAAGAAAATAAGGCGTGTAAATTAGCAAAAGAAAAGGGGAAAAAAAGTGGATAACGTATCATATCTAGAAGAAACAAGAAAGAAACAGTAGCTCCTACGGTCGTAGCGATGGGAAGAAAGGGTGTGGTAGCAGCTGTAGTATTGAATTTCATTTACTTGTTGTCTTTATTGTCGTCTACTAGTAGTACAACCACCGTAACAGCAGCAGCAGCAGCTCCTCCTGAGCCTCGGGAATGGCCACACCAATTCCACTCAATTCTAATGATGAATTACAGCGGGGAGCTTCAAATCATTAACCTCTGGTACGACTGGACTAACGGCCGTAACTTCAACATCATTCAAAAGCAGCTCGATGATAATATCCTCTATGACCTCGAGTGGAATAACGGCACTTCTTTCTTCTACACTCTCCCTACTCATTCCTCTCATTACTGTCGCTCGAATCAGATCGATGTTGGTATTCTCCGTCCTAATTGGCTTGACGGTGCTAATTATCTTGGTCAACAACATATTGATGGTTTCCTGTGCAATGTCTGGGAAAAGGTTGACTTTATTTGGTATTATGAGGATGTCCTCACTCAGCGTCCCGTTCATTGGATGTTTTACACCGGTATCTCTCTCACTCTCTACTACTCGTTATCTACTCCGTTTTCGATTCCATATACATTGAGCTTTTAGGAGACTCGGTTACTTGATAGCATTACCTTGTTTTAACCAATCATGCTATGCTGTGCCTGTAATACGGACCAAAAACAGTTATGCATTGCCACAATTTTATAGAGTTAATCCAAATGTGGAAGCTAATTATACTAGTACTAATTTAAACATCATATATCAATACTGTGTGCCCGTTACTTTAAGGCAAAATACCTTTTGCTATTCTAAGTTGTAAAAAGATCCATAAATTAAAATTGAATTCCTTGTCAAGGGGAAGTGAAATCCTTCATAATGTGGTTTAAATCTACAGAATAACGGCTCAAGTTTTGAAAACAAATATCAAATTGGCAGAGAGATCTTTAAGTTGGAAGTGTTTTAAATATATGAACATTTTGCCGGTCATGCTGCTAAAAAAATCAAAGATGTTGCAAGTTTGGAGAAGGCTGAATGCAGAAAGTGGCGGAAATCTGTTGTTTTTACTACGCAGCATAGAAAGCGTGTTAAATTCTTAAAGGATTAATTCCTTTAATCTACTAGGAAGAAATGAGCTCAAGAGGCTAGGTTTTAGATAGACATCTCAAAAATTTATTATTTGTCAAAAATCTCTATAAAATAAAAGATTACTTCAGTATAATTACTAACTAAAACTCAAAAACGAAGTATGATTTCCTAATCTGATACAGAAGCAAGATCTTGTAATAATCTATAATAACTATAATAACTAAATAAGCTAATTAAAAGGAACTAATAAATAAAACAAATTTTAATTTGCTTGGCCGGCCATGCCTGAAAATCTTCCTATGCTATAAGCGCCAGTTTGGCGTTGCTCTCCCCAACCTGGTATTTCTTTTAGAATTTAGATTGGAATTTGTGTTCTTTTAATTACATAAAATTCCCTGTGATTCCCTTTTCTGGACTTGAGATAAAAGGAGCCTTAGGTAACAGATAGTTAGAGACCTTCGCCTTTTGTTTGAAATAAGCACGAATTTGGTGTTTCTATACTCACTGTTTACTGATATTATCCATGCCACCCGGTAAAATTGAAAGTAATATATACATTACTTTCAGTTTTGAAAAGTAAGGGGAAGCTGTGTCTTCTAATATATATAATATGCGGAGTTACTCAATGCACCATATCAACGCTTATTACATTGTGGGGGAGACAGGACACTTTAGTTGTGTAAAAATTCAATATATATTTCAGAATGTTTCGAACTCTTTAAAGTACACTGGGATGCTTATATGGGTCCATATGATGTAGGTTCTGGATGCATTTAAGGGGTTTATTATAATATCCCGTATTTTTTTAGAATAATAAAATACATTAATAATAATAAAAATAATTAAAATTAGATAGAGATTAGGAATTAAAATTATATTAGAATAATGGGCTTTTAAAGATGGGTCGGATTTGAATCATAGCAAGTTTTGGTGTAGGGTTTTAAAATTCCATATATATATTGAGATATCCTTATTCTTTTGTATTGTTTTCGTCGAGCCACAAGACTAAATAGTTGTAAATACAATTTTTTTTCCCCCCTCATCTTTGTTCATAAAATTCGTAGAATTTTTTATACACAATTCAGTTATCTTGTAAAATTCATAGTAAATGCATCGTAAGTCGGAATTTGTTGATTCTTTACTTTTCGGAAAGGTCTTTTCGTTCTCTACGACTTTCTGGTTTAAGTTTTTCCTGAAAATATCGTTTAAAGGATCAAAAAGGTTAAATACAGATATGGGCAAATTCTGAATCATGGAGGTATTCGAGGTTTGAGATGTGATGTTTTCGATTGGGTATCAAGGATTGAATATATGTTCTAATATGGCGTGAATTCTTGGTTTCCAAGGTTGAAGCAAGTTTTTAATCGATCTTGCTAGTGCTTTTAAAATAATGTGTATATTTGATTATACAATTTTGGGCTAAGTGATTATATTTTGAAGTGAGGTGTATTATCCGTATGTGTTGTGTGTCAACAGTAATTTTGGAACTCTGATTTATGCCATGATTTGCGAAAATTTAGGACCGAGTCATCTGATTGTAGTGACAGTTTTCTGAAAATTTAGGACCGTTATCACCGGGTTGTAGTGATCGTGGTATAAATTATGGATAACATGTTATTGTTTTATGTGCAATGATTATGTCATATCGTATCGAATAAGAATAAGAAAGTGTATCGAAAAGTTATGTGCATAGTTATTGCGTCGAAAATTATGTTTTATTATATGTTATTTTACCCGATTAATTGGATCGATTGATTACTTGTTTGGCTGTATAGCTCAGTACTTACAATTTTCAGATTTGATGTAAGAGGAAGTTGGAGTGCATTGGATTTTGAGGATCATAGATTTAATGGCTCATTGATTATTAGTGTTAGCTGCCCTTTTATAATAATCATCTTTGTAATAGAATTTTGGATTAATAAATTGTTTTGTATTTTAGTTTTGCTCGAATTAATAGCACGAAAAGGGCGGGCTGTAACATTTATCCTTTGGCTTCAGACCATTTGTATTCATGTGTTTTGTGTTATCCAATCTGTGCAGGAAGGGCTGCCCATGTCATGACGTTTGAGGTAGGGGCTGTTCTTGAGGATGCAAAGTGGCAGGCCCCTGCATATTGCTTTAATACGACAGATTATAAATCAGACCTGCTGGCAAATAATACAACGAAAGCAAGTCTCTGAAGGACGTTTAATGGAAATTGTAAAGTCTTCTGAGAGGTTCATTGACGTTCTAAACATTGTTATGTTTCTGCCATAATTTAATCTTCTGTCTTAGAAATATGATCCATAATTGGGCTATATTGAGTTAACAAGCTTTTAAACGATCACAAAAAGAGATTTGTGAATCTTCAGCATACAATGGACACCTTAGATCTACTTGATGCTTTTCACAAAAGAATTGCACCTATATTCCATATGATAAAAGCAAGGATATGTTCTTCTAAAGAGCTTCTAGTCTTCATGCATGGTTTATGGTTTCTGTGAGCTTATAATGCTTTTATGTAACTGCCTACTCCGTCCCAAGGCTGCAGTGACTGAACTGCATTGAGGAAACAGGGTACCGGCATGTGATTGTTTGCATAGAATGAAATTCAATAAAAATATGGATATTTCATTTCAGACGATTGTTATATATTATTACAAAGAAACAACGATTCATTTAACATTTTAATATGACGACCAGAGTTCATTTACTAATTCAATCACCATATATTTGTCCTGGTCAAAGGTCCGTGTCAAGTGAACCAAATAGATGAGAACCACGAGATAGTATGTGCTGAAATGCATCAAATATAATTAAAATCACCACACAAATCTTATCATCCTATTACAAAATACAAGCAAACCATCTTCCCAGCAGGACAAAGGATCCCAAAGGATTTATTAAGTCACCATGAACCAAAAGAAACCCAAAATCTTAGAGGCTGACTAGTTTAAGAGAGTTCGCCTTCTCTTGCAAACTATCAAGCAGACTGTCAAAGCTCTTCTTGAAAGAGTCAACTCCTTCAAGTTCGAGCTGAGAACCAACAAAGTTCCAGTCAATCCCCAACTTTTCTAGGGCACTGTAGATACCTTCTGCCTCAGAGATATTAGAATCGATTGTCCTTGCAACAGCACCATGGTCAATAAACGCTTGCAGAGCTTGGTCCGGCATGGTTGAAACCTGTTAAAAAATTGTTAGGCTAAGAGGTGGTCGAGGCAAGGAACGTATATTTTAAATATAGTATCAAGGATGCCAAATCTTTAGTTGATAGTGACGAGAAAAGTATGCAAGTAAAGATAGCATACTGTATCGGGACCAATCAGAGGGGCAACGTATAGTGTGTCAGGGTAGGCTGGATTTTTGACACTGGTCGAGGCCCATAGTAGTCTCTGCTTTTTGGCACCTTTCTTAACCAGAGCTTCCCATCTTGGACCAGAGAATTTCTTTTGGTAGAGCTGGTATGCTAGAGCTGCTTGAGCATTTGCAGCCTGATACATTAAAATTGCCACACCACTCGGTCATTATTAAGTATTTGAATAATATTTTAACAATCCGTTACATCCTACTTACCTTTCCTCGAAGATCAAGAGCTTCTGGAGTCCCAATCTTCTCAAGCATCTTGTCGACAAGTGTGTCAACACGACTAACAAAGAAAGAAGCAACACTTGTAACTCTAGACAAGTCATCCAGCCCCGATGACTCAAGGCCATCCAGGTAAGCATCGATGACTGCTTCATATCTAGGAATAGAGAATATGAGCTGTTGATATTCATGGGGAAAAAATTGACAATTAGAATAGGTGGAGAAATGGTAAATGTAAACAACATGAAGCCACAAACTTTTGATACTAAACATACGGATACAGTGTTCTTCCGACGAATTCAAAACCATTTATTACCCAAATTTAGTTCAATAACTTTACTTGGGTACCTATAGTATATAATGGGCTATACATTATTGAACCTTGATTAGATGATACAAATTAGTCAGTGGGTCTAATCTGGTGAAATTAATTCTAGCTCAAATTGCTTGATTCCAAAGGACTCGCAATAGATCAACCAAAACACTGAACTTCGTTAAGCAGAACAAAAGACTTAACTGTGAAAGATGTCAATGGAAAATTTTTTGGTTTTGCCATCAATTAGTAGCCTCATCTTTCGAGAAATACTTAAATGCACAGTAAGGCTATTGCATGCTAGTTTTTACTCAACTGAGAACTAAATGTTTAGATGAATTATAGAATTTTATTTACAATCAGATAGTATATTGCAGTTGTGTTTACAAACCTAATAATTTTTATGCTTGGTTACTCTACACTTATCACATCTAATAATATCCTTGATTGCTTCCTCTAATCGCGCACAATAGTCTTAGCTCATTAGGAAAATCCCATAATGTTGGATGGTATAGTTACTATATATATATACTACACAGTGGCAGAGGGAGAAAATCCTTCCGAGGGCACTCCGGAATAAAATAATAGGATGCTAGCACGATTTGAAGTCATGCCCTTAAACAAATAAGTGCATACAACCAACTAGGCAACATCAACTTTGTAAATAGATGATGGCTATGAATAAATGACTAAAATATTAGGGTACATCATAACCAAAAAAAAGTGTTTTGAGCTGATTTGATACATATGTTCATATGTGTGTGCATGGTGTGTACTGTGTAGATGACTAGACGCAATAATATCTACTATTGTCTACTGATATAAAACTTGTTCATGTATAGGCGACCGAAGGTAATAAAAGCTTCATCTTTGGGAATAAGAAACAAATATAACAACATTAATATCTAAGTAATTAAAAATGATGATAATAACTTACAGTAACATTGACACTAATGCCGAGTGAAATCACTTTCTCAATTGAAGGTACACACTCTGCTGTGGCTGGGATTTTTATATAGACATTTGAACGATCTACGACTTTATGAAGCCATTTGGCAGCTTCTATAGTCCCTTCAGTATCATCAGCAAGTCTGGGGGAAACTTCAACAGAAACATAACCATCACCACCATCTGTCTGATCATAAATTGACTCAAAAAGTTTGCAAGCATCTTGAATATCCTTCACAACAAGTTCCCAGTATGCACTTTCAATATCTTTTCCTGCTTGTACAAGTTCCCTACAAGATGACAACAGTCGCAGTACAACACGATTGAGTACCACAATAATAAATAAAAACTATGAAGGGTTTGGACAACTAAATTCTGAATTTTTGACTTGCAAAATTAATAAAAGTAGCACACAGCCTCCAGGGAACAAAGCCATCAAAAAAAACAAAAAGTTCAACCACATTATAACCAATCAGATCTTAAAAGAAAAAATGGTAGTCATTCTAACTAATATGACAGGAATGGGAGCCACATGACAACTTAGATCCCAAGCATCGAAACAGACAAAAAATACTATACATCATCAACTGCTGTCAGACAAGAAAACTACTCGGAGTACCTGAATTGGTCATTGTAAGCATTTGAAGTTGATATAGCTTTCTGGAAAATCTGTAATGATAGAAAACAAAATATCAGCAAAAGTGACAGAGCTAGCTGTCCTCGGGTGGGGTTGTAGTAAACGAGAGTTTAATCATCACAAAAAGTGGTTCATACCGCAGGATTGCTGGTAACACCCCTTACGCCATTTGCAATGAGCGGAAGTAGATCAGTAACAGGACGGCAGAGGTTATCATACCACGGACTCTGTCCTTGTTTTTCATAAAGATCGTGAAGAACTGTTCTCTTAACGTGACTTTGATTTCCAGCAAGCTCAGAGCATCTGGATCCCGATATAGGCATAAACGTGAATAAGATGATAAGATTGTGATGCATAAATAACTATTGAAAGAGCATTTCAAGAAATACTTTGCTACACACACACATGTATAAAACATTTCATGAATCGAATAATGAATTATGTTATAAATTTTGGCAAGGCTTACTTTGTAGTGAAATTAAATAATTAATAGAAATTGGGAGTGAATTATAATAGAATTGATTGCATAGATGGAAGATGAGTAAAGATTAGTAAAAGGGGGTTTTAGTAGTAAGAGATTTGAAGTGAAACAAGGTACAAAATTTCTATTGGCTGAGGAGGAAGCACATGGATTGCTCTATAAAATTTATCTAGACCGTCCATTTTATTTCCAATCTGAAATTTACTATTTTCAACCAAATTTGGTCGAAAATAAAAGCACGGCTAAATTTGACCAAAAATGGTCGAATTTAACTAAATTCAACTGAATTTCGTCGAATTTACCATATTTGACCGAGTTTAGTTGAATTTAAGATTAAATTCGATAGATTAGTGTTTTTGGTCGAATTTATTGTAAAAAAATAAAGATTTGTTATAATTTTCATGAAGTAAATATTGAAATTATTTTTTATTTTGGGTCGTACAGAGTATTTATTTTAGGTTTTATATCTGTAAATGTCTGTTAAAAAAAATAATATTAACGGAAAATGCTCAGCATTCTTGAAAGGATTAAATCTATTCAAGGGAGAACATTAGTAACGCACGTTACGATCGCCTTAAATAAACGTAGCTTACTAATTAGGCCCAAATCAGTTCAAAGGAGAACAGTAGTTTCTATTCGTAGCACCAATTATTTGTACTTTTATATTTTACTATTAAAACCGAATTTGAATATATATGACATTTTTTTTATAATTTATCTATTACAAATAATTAATATTTATATTCAAAACATTATACAAATACGTGATAAAAGGACACGTCGTCAGCTACAAAATGACTTGGTTGAGCATATCTCGCATTTCCACAATAATCGTTGATTTTTTTTCATATTACAACGTTTAAATTTAATATTTTCTCGTGTGGTGTTTTTTTAATTTCATGTTTTTTAATAATATGATGCATTTTAATTACGAGGCATGTTTATTATTTTAATACTATTTTTAAATCTTTATTCATTTTAATTTTAATAACATAATATTATTAAATTAAATAATTAAATTCTAAAATAATTTATTAAATATATAATATAATAAGAATAAAATGGATCCTATAAAATGTGGCAAGTGGGCTTGTAGTGGGCTTGTATTGGATCAATTTGGCCAACTTTTCGGCCAACCCATTGCTCTAAGTGGTAATAACTGATAAGGAAGCTACAGTGCCGGAAAACAGTAAAAATATTGTATTTTATAGGGGGCTAGGCGGCGTTACCCAAATTTATCTGTGTTGAAGCATGTGTTGGAGCATATCTGTGGTAGGTTATCTTTATTTTCTCCGCCGCTCAAGCATGTCCACAGTGACTACAGCAGAAATTCTTACATTTATTAAAAAAATGCAAGAAGACCTCGAAGCAAAATTTGCTATGCAGGACAAAAAGATGCAGATTTTGGAAAAGGACATCGCTATGTTGAAATCGGTGGAACTTGCGAAAGACGCAATCAATCGGTACATCGATTCTGCTCAAAGTCAATTAACCGAAGTTTGCAAGTCTATAACAGATGCTAACAGGAAGCAGGTCAGATCTCTTATTTATCGATACTAAATATTGAAGTATTCGTAATTGGGTCATCTTGACCCATGGATAATTAGGGTTCGTCAATTAGGAATTTTTTTATTTTGAACTTGTTTGTTAGAATTGATGTTATGAAGGTGTAGAGAGTGTCAATATGAATTAAATTGTAGTGGTTGGATGTGTGAGAGATAGCCAGAAAAGGGAAAACCCACCATCGCAGTTGGTCGCCGGTGGTGGTGGTGTCGGGGACGATTGAGGGAGGTAGAAACGGGAGAGGGAGAGAGAGATGAGGGGAAGTACGGACGAGTGGTTTGGGTTGTGTGTGTTCTGCGGATGTGTGTGTGTGATCGCAGTCGGGGTGAAGCCACCACCGGGATGGTGGTGGCTGTGGTAGTCGTGGGGTGGAGAGAGTAAAGTGACAGGCGATGAGAGGTAGAGATGAGGGAATGAAGGGAGAATGAGGAACGAGGGAGAGAGGCAGCCGCCAGTGAGAGACGGTTATGATCACTAATAACTGGCTTTCCTTAAATTGGCAGTCCCGTGAGATACAGGACATCCTCCAATGTGATGCATAAAATTCTGTGTGCAGCCGCATGCAGCAGATCCCCAGTGTTTGAAACACCACCCTTGAAGACTATTGACCACAAGCTTGACCTCAAATTTCTTGGATACAAGTGGGGGCCATGGCCTCCACCTCATCATCTTCACCCCCATTACCTCTTTTTGCAAAAGGGTTTGTAAAGAGTGTAAAAGATGTTTAAACCGTGTAAAAGATGTTTAAACCAGTTTATCTTACTTTTTTAGTTATGAGGAAAACATACTATATGCTATATTTATTTAGTTGTATTTATTGTTAGCTTTCTAATTGTGTTTGACATATCCGCTTGATGATAACGTCCTCATCTATAAGAATTGCGTTCGATTGTCTACGACCTTTTTACAATACTCCCACTTTTAAAAAAAACAATAATAAAACACTCCCATTTTTTTAAACGGAACTTCCCTATAATTACCACATTTTATTATTTGGATGTCAACTAAAATTGGCCAGACACCAATTCTATAGATACTAGGTACCAGACAACAATTATATAGATACTAGCTTTGTACCTTTGTACCCCGTGCGCTGCACGGGATAATGTATTCATATTTTTATTTATTTTTATAAGTATGTATAATAAATGTGTGTGTGATCTATACTTTATGTCAAACAAGTTGTCTTCAAGTTTGTAAAACCTCAAACACGCATCGCACCACTGGAGGCCTCTCTTCCCTGCATCATTTCCATTTTTAATGTAACTAGCATTTGTGCGTTGCTCCCTGTCACAAGCATGTCATCAAACATAAAGTGACACTACCAGTTGCAACCCTTCATCATTTTGTTTCTTATACAAGTCTCTACATTATAACTTCTATGCTACTACTTTTTATTGGATAAAATTTATCGTAATTACAGAAACTAAGCAAAATTAAGCAGCCTTGTTTTAGGTGTTAAACTGCTGAATTTACAATTTGGTTTTAAGAAGTTACATTCTCTGCATTATATCTTCTATGCTATTACTTTTTCTTGATTTAAGTTACAATAGATAAAAATAAATAAAAATATGAATACATTATCCCGTGCAGCGCACGGGGTACAAAGGTACAAAGCTAGTATCTATAGAATTGTTGTCTGGTACCTAGTATCTATAGAATTGGTGTCTGACCAATTTTAGTTGACATCCAAACCACTCGTCCGTACTTCCCCTCATCTCTCTCTCCCTCTCCCGTTTCTACCTCCCTCAATCATCCCCGACACCACCACCACCGGCGACCAACTGCGATGGTGGGTTTTCCCCTTTCTGGCTATCTCTCACACATCCAACCACCACAATTTAATTCATATTGACACTCTCTACACCTTCATAACATCAATTCTAACAAACAAGTTCAAAATAAAAAAATTCCTAATTGACGAACCCTAATTATCCATGGGTCAAGATGACCCAATTACGAATACTTCAATATTTAGTATCGATAAATAAGAGATCTGACCTGCTTCCTGTTAGCATCTGTTATAGACTTGCAAACTTCGGTTAATTGACTTTGAGCAGAATCGATGTACCGATTGATTGCGTCTTTCGCAAGTTCCACCGATTTCAACATAGCGATGTTCTTTTCCAAAATCTGCATCTTTTTGTCCTGCATAGCAAATTTTGCTTCGAGGTCTTCTTGCATTTTTTTAATAAATGTAAGAATTTCTGCTGTAGTCATTGTGGACATGCTTGAGCGGCGGAGAAAATAAAGATAACCTACCACAGATATGCTCCAACACATGCTTCAACACAGATAAATTTGGGTAACGCCGCCTAGCCCCCTATAAAATACAATATTTTTACTGTTTTCCGGCACTGTAGCTTCCTTATCAGTTATTACCACTTAGAGCAATGGGTTGGCCGAAAAGTTGGCCAAATTGATCCAATACAAGCCCACTACAAGCCCACTTGCCACATTTTATAGGATCCATTTTATTCTTATTATATTATATATTTAATAAATTATTTTAGAATTTAATTATTTAATTTAATAATATTATGTTATTAAAATTAAAATGAATAAAGATTTAAAAATAGTATTAAAATAATAAACATGCCTCGTAATTAAAATGCATCATATTATTAAAAAACATGAAATTAAAAAAACACCACACGAGAAAATATTAAATTTAAACGTTGTAATATGAAAAAAAATCAACGATTATTGTGGAAATGCGAGATATGCTCAACCAAGTCATTTTGTAGCTGACGACGTGTCCTTTTATCACGTATTTGTATAATGTTTTGAATATAAATATTAATTATTTGTAATAGATAAATTATAAAAAAAATGTCATATATATTCAAATTCGGTTTTAATAGTAAAATATAAAAGTACAAATAATTGGTGCTACGAATAGAAACTACTGTTCTCCTTTGAACTGATTTGGGCCTAATTAGTAAGCTACGTTTATTTAAGGCGATCGTAACGTGCGTTACTAATGTTCTCCCTTGAATAGATTTAATCCTTTCAAGAATGCTGAGCATTTTCCGTTAATATTATTTTTTTTAACAGACATTTACAGATATAAAACCCAAAATAAATACTCTGTACGACCCAAAATAAAAAATAATTTCAATATTTACTTCATGAAAATTATAACAAATCTTTATTTTTTTACAATAAATTCGACCAAAAACACTAATCTATCGAATTTAATCTTAAATTCGACTAAACTCGGTCAAATATGGTAAATTCGACGAAATTCAGTTGAATTTAGTTAAATTCGACCATTTTTGGTCAAATTTAGCCGTGCTTTTATTTTCGACCAAATTTGGTTGAAAATAGTAAATTTCAGATGCATTAATTTTTCCATACCACGTGTCACATTTCTATTGGCTAAGGAGGAAGCACATGGATTGCTCTATAAAATTTATCTAGACCGTCCATTTTATTTCCAAAACAAAAATAAAAATTTTAATAAAAAATTATTTTAATAATATTAAAATGCAAAAATAGGAAATTAAAATTTGTAAGTCATATTCGTATGGTTTCCTAAATTTTTAATATTTGAATCCACATGAATTTGCATATGCCCAATCACTCATTACATAAAGGACTGGGCCGAGCAAATTAAATTGGGCAAAAAAAAAATGTCCAGTCCAAAAAAAAACAAAGATTTTTCGAGTAACCGTATTTAGATTGTTCTTCAATTAAAAAAACAGTTAAATTAAAAATAAAACTTTAAAAATATATGTTTTTTTAAATAAAAAATATATTTTACACATGAAAGGGTAAATTCACTCATCATATTTAATAATAAAATGAAGATATTTATATTTTTACTTATATAAAATATATTTTTAAATATTAAAATTAAATTATATAAAAAATAATATTTTAATACATCCGATTAATCGCCGCCTAGCCGATTAATCGCTAGAAGGTAGGCTCACCGCCTAGACACGCCTAACGATTTTTACAACATTGTTCATGAGAACCAAAAACTTTTAATGTTTCGATTTTAATAGTATAGTATAGATAATAATATATATTAATATATTTAAATATTTATTTATTTATTCCGTGTACTTTTGGTGTCCATACCCATTTAGCCTAAATGATTTAGGGTCCGTATACTTTCATGTCCGTATACTTTCGTGTATTTTTCACAACTCATTCAAAAGTCAAATAAACTCTTTACTTTGAACATCCTACTTTTCGCAACTCATTCAAACAGACTGTTCTAGTCAAAGAAACTCTTTACTTTCATCAACCATACGGCGTCGTCGTTGGGTCGGTCAAAAGAGGAAATAGGCAGCAGTCTAGGACACAGAGCAGAGTTGAAAGCTTTCAATTCACCCTATTTTCAATTCAATCAGCATACTATACACCCTATTCTATATGTATATCTGTAAATTTGTAGTCCTTTCAAACATACTATACAAATTATTCTTTTTTCAAGATTGACGTTTGGCAGAAGTGTTGGGAGACCCTCTTCTTCTTCTTCTTTAACATTGCCTTGTAATTTCCCCATCAACGCACTGATTTGCTGTTGTTTTCTCTTAGCAAACCCTTACATCTTTCAACAATTTTTGTCACAAAAATCAAAAAGAAAATGACCGTGTTTTAAGAATATAGAAACTCTATTTTACTTCCACTTCCACTTCTATTCCTCATCACATTCTTTTAAAACGTCACAAGCATGTCAGCCTCTTGAACTTCAAGGAGAAGATGAAACAGTGAGTTGCTATCTCGAAGACTCTCCCTAAACTCAACATCAAGCCTATCGTATAATTTCTTCATGACTAAGAGTTTACCAGCCCCTACTATTTCTATTTCTGTTTCTGACATCTTGAAAATAATAGTAAGTGGATTAGCTAGAGTTAAATGACGCAGTGCATGTTCATTTTCATAGCTTTCTTAGCCATTTTTGTAACTGATTTTACCATTTTATGCCTAAACATTTTCCAGCCGTGACAATAACAAAGATAGTGAAATCAAGACTCCAGCTGGGGGGAGAGAGGAAGAGAGAAAATCAGTGAATAATTCTCCAAAAACCAAAGTAACAAAAATGAAGAGATTGAGTCTATTGAAGACACCACTTGCTCCAATGAAATTGCTTTTGATGAAGCCACCTAAAATTAAGGCTAAGAAAATCAAGTCTCCTGATGAACTAATGGAAAAGTGTGAGGAAAATGAAGGATTTGATGATGTCACTCCTTTGTCACGGCTGAAAAATGTTTAGGGTGAGGGGAGAAAATGAAGTCGAGATGCCAATACCGGTGGTTGTGAGAAAAGAAAATTTACCCTTCTTATTATGGAGTGGCTTGTCTACTGTCGCCAAATTTCCATCCCTTGGCATCTCCAAAACAGCCTCTACAGTATCCATTTGTAATGCTTCAAATGTTATAACACAAGAGCGTGTAAGCTACTAGGAACTCATGTCAACACCGTATAAAACATGTTAATGAACAACCGATGAGCACTTCGAAACACAAATTTAGAAGTTGCAGCCTACCGTTGTTTTCTAGCACTGTGGACCCACAGTTACCCAGTTCCGTTATTTGGTTTTAAAATTCTCGGTGTATAATACTAAAAATTATTCTATAATAAGATCTATTGAGACAAAATTAATTTTAAAACGACCGGGGCGCATCGGCGATCCCATCCACTTCCCTCCCGACAATTTCAAGCACTCACCTTTCCGATGTTTGAACGAAATTTCATAATATTGCCATGTCATAGACTCGACATCATATGATTGAAATTTCTCAAACTGCTTGTGGCAAAGATGTGGCATGTGGTGCTCCATAAAATTGTAACAGAACACAGACACAATGTCTCTCACACGGTCGAGATCTAGTGGTCGGGGGCACCGCATCTGTGTATAGGGTGTCCATATGATATCATGTTCATCTATGTATAGGGTGTCATATATGAACAGGATATCATATGGACACCCTATACACAGATACGGTGCCCCCGATCGAGACACTACAACATACCAATCGTGCTTCGGCACACACATACCGACATTCTTCGCGTATGGTTGATGAAAGTAAAGAGTTTGTTTGACTAGAACAGTCTGTTTGAATGAGTTGCGAAAAGTAATAATTAGTAAAATAACAATGAGATCTAAGAGGAAAGGGTCATAGAAGAGAGGCTCGAGTGGGGATGTAACAAAACTCCCGAAATTTTCAACATACCAATCGTGCTTCGGCACACACATACCGACATTCTTCGCGTATGAGTACCAACTAGTATACTCGCGACTAAGCATGTAGTTGAGCTTAGCCACGAGCAAATCCGGAGAAGGTACTGTTGCGGACACCTCTCGTTGAAGCAAATGTATGTAGTCGGCTTGTATCATGCCGTTAAAGAAATCATACCATTGAAGAACTAAGTGCTTATCAAGTAACACTACCCCTACTGGCTAACACTACCCCTACTGGCACTAGGGGTGAAAAACCACTACCCCTACTGGCAGTAGGGGTGAACTAACTATACCCCTACTGACAGTAGGGGTGAAGTAACACTATCCCTACTGGCAGTAGGGGTGAAAAAACTATAAAACCGTTAAAGAAATCATATATATTTATTAATATTTATTAAATATTTTATTTTATTCATATTATCCTCATTAATACTTATTAATTACATCTTCCCTACAACAATAGAAAGAAAAATTATTCATGGTCATTGATCAATTTTGAGCATTATTTCCATATAATTTGTTCTTTAAATTATTAATAATGTGATCATTAATTCATCCTCGAAGAAAATATCATTTAATAATTTTATAAAATCATTAACATGTAATGTAATTTTCAACACACACACACACACACACATGTATAAAACATTTCATGAATCGAATAATGAATTATGTTATAAATTTTGGCAAGGCTTACTTTGTAGTGAAATTAAATAATTAATAGAAATTGGGAGTGAATTATAATAGAATTGATTGCATAGATGGAAGATGAGTAAAGATTAGTAAAAGGGGGTTTTAGTAGTAAGAGATTTGAAGTGAAACAAGGTACAAAATTAAGTTATAAATCTGGTCTTGAGGGAAAAACAAAAGAAATATACAAGTCAAAAGTGGCTGGGTTGAAGGCAATAAAAAATAATAGGATCACCAAGTAGTATATAGCAAGAGATAGATTAAATATAAGAAAAGGAAAGATAGAGAGATAACAAGGAGACATACATAGAAAAACGCTGGAAACGAGCGGTGTGAGAAACAGACAATCTGGAGGAGTTGTTGTTGTTGGGAGTTGAAGGGAAAGAGGCGATGAAACATTTCTGGAGTTGGCGGTGGGTGTTGTTGGTGTTGTTGTTGAGAGAGGAGTTGGTTGAGGTTGGACTAAAACAAAGCTTGGAGATGCAAGACATGATGATAGTTGCCTCTGCTGTGTGCTGTTGCTGTTGTGAGATCGATCGATACAAACGAGGACGAGGAGGAGGCGCTTTCTTATTTTATTTATACAACCCCCCCCCCCCCCCCTCCCTTTTTATCTCTCTCTGTTATTACTATTTCATTTCACAAATCAAAAGATGCACCCAGGAGCCACCGTGACGTCAGACGTGAGCGTTCTATACGTCGGAATTTTTTTTCAAACTCGATTCGATTCGATTATCCAATCAAAAATATTTCAAATAAGTGAGTATTTGATTCAAAATTTTAATATTTTAATTTGTTTATTTAACTATAAATTATATATGATAGTAATTATTTATATCGTTATCAAATAAATATAATAATTAAATTTCATAATTTTATCAAACACTTGTAAATTTATTTAGAATATGACCGGTATTACGTAAGGTTGAGTACTTGGTCAAATAACACCAAATTGAATTGAAATTCCGTCCTATATTTGTACAAGTTGACCTGTTTTAAACACTGATTGTCTAATTACAGAATAACTGTATTACTCAAAAAAAATTACTCTTCTGTCTCGTTCAATTCTATCCACTTTCTTTTTTTGAATGTTCCTCTCATTTGTATACATTCCAAAAATAGTAAAGTTTTAATAATAAAAAATACTATTACACTCACTAACTTTCCTCCACTATCTCAAATTCATAATATAAAAATACTATTACACACACTACTTTCCTCCACTATCTCAAATCTATTATTAAATATTAATAGGTCCCACCACTTTACCTACTTTTTACCTAATTTTACTATTACACTATCATTTTTTTTAATTTCTCCTTGTCCTCCGTGCCCATTTGATTTGTATACAAATCAATGGAACGGAGGGAGTACTGTATAAGAATAAATATAAGTATGATAATATATTATTATTATTATTATTATTATTATTATTATTATTATCATTATTATTGAAAAAGTACTAGTACTATTAGTATTATTGTTACCTCGATTCTTGGCTCTTCGGCCAGCTAAAAGTCAAATAGATGGGGGCAAGCTTTACGGCATGTGATCCATGCTCTTTTGACTTTCCCCGTTATATTTGTTTTTACTCACTTTCCACTATTTGGAAATAACTGACACTTAATTTTTTGACACATGAATTTTAATTATATAGTTAAAATTATTATTTTTAAATTTTTTTTAAATAAAAATATTAAATTAAAATTTTTATTCAAAAAAAAAATTTAAAAATATTAATTTTAACTATGTAGTCAAAACTTTTTAAAATGTGTGTAAAAAGTCAAACGTTAATTATTTTCAAACAGAAGTAGTAATAATTTATGTATTATTACTTAAATACGTTTTTTTTAATGATAACAATAATTTAATATATATAATATCATATATTTATATGTGTCGGACCTCAGAAGAAAAGGCCCACAAGCTTAGCCCAAGTGAGAAAAAGCCCATATCCAGATTTGTATAATAGTAAATGGACCTCACAGGGAACGGCTATAAATACTAGAATAAAGATCTTATATATCACAATTTGAATAACCAAGACCCTAAAAGTCACAATATGATACTCTATCACTCATCAACGAAATTTTAAACTCGTGTTATTAAACTGACATATTTTAATACTTTAATCATGATTCAAGTACTTTGTATATAATATTATATATTAATATAATATTTCATGTAAAAAAATTTAACTGAAGATAAAGATGTGGGAACTAAAAAAATTATGGACAGTGTGATTGAATTGTCTGCTTGCATTGTATCACGTAAACGTTAAGAGCTTTGGACGTGTGAGCGGAGAATACGCATTCTTTAAAGGTGTTGATGCCCATAACACATGTTCATTTTGCGTTTTCGTAAAATATTTTTTCCAAATATTTTAATAAAAAACGCATTTAAAATTTACGCTTTTTTAAAAACATAACTTTAAATTGCGTTTTTGTGTGATACAAAAGACCATATCTTTTAAATATGATATTTTAGACCATTTTACATGTGACAGTAAGGGCCATTACCTGAGTACTAAGTCTTTACCAATAACAAAAAAGGGGTAGCAAATTAGAGATGGTAGATTGAAGAAACTTTTCTAAGAACGTAGAAATTTAAGACTTTCGATATGTTTATACTCAATAATATGTATTTTTAATGAAATTAAAAATTCCTCTCTCTTAATATTACTATAGTAATAATAATGTTTTATGAAAGTAACTTAAAATATTATTGTTAAAAATAAAGAAGTATAATTTATATTATATATTCTATAGAACCAAGAACTAAATAAAAGATCTAACACATACTTAATCAATATTTCATAAAACATATATTTTTTTGTGGAAAAAACTTATTGTTATTATTAATGAGCTCTAAAATTTTATTGATATGTATTTGTTTATTTTATTTTCACAAATTCAATTTTCTCTCTAACATGAAATTTTTTTAGTGGAAGACATATCAAATGTAATAATATAAGATTGATATATCATTTATTATTATCATTGAAATTTTAAAATACATGTATGTGAGATAAACGAGGAACAAATTGCGTCGCAAGTACTTGTTAGAATTGCAAATTCTATCCGAAAAAATATATATTTAGTTGAATTAGCGGTCATAATTTTTTTTGTAAAGTGATATTCATTGTTAAAAATATATATCTTTCAAATTATTAAATTAATAAAACTGAACTCAGTACACAACCAAAATTAAAAGGTGTTTGGACGGTCGTAATTCTCCTATGCTCAATTTGTACAAACTTCTTCTTTTTTTTACGAAAATATTATAAATTTCCATGAAAAGACGGTATAAAACTGGGACAAACCCCCGACTGACAATACAACCTGGTTGATAAACAAATAAACGAGTTATATAAATAGCCACGTTGTTTCCAAATCGCTCAACATACAAAGTAGAAATATTTTTTAAATTAAATAAGATTATAATGACTTTCCAAGAAATCCGACCTAAATCATCTTTGAAACTAGTAACATCACAATTATGGGAGAGCGCAGTTCAGTTCGGTTCGGTTTTTGGCTAAAACCGGAACCAGAATCGCATGTCTTCGGTTTTAAAAATTAAAAACCGCAACCACAACCGAACCATCGGTTTCGGTTAAAAATCGGATAAAAAAATGAAAAAGTAAATTGTAATGACTGGAAAAATTACGTGTATTTTATAATATTTAAATATGTTTTTAATATAATTTTAGTGTGTCAGATTATTTTTAATGCATTTATTTGTGTTATGATTTTTAATAAATAGGAAAATTACATGTTATGTGTTATGTGACTTATGTGTAGTTTGAAATATTTTATTATATTTTACTGTAATTTTTGTTTCGTTAGAAAAATATTATTTTTAATTATGATTATCGGGCCCAGCCCTATAGCGGACTAGAGACCTTATTTTTTGTTCTTTGATTTTTATAAAATGATAAAATCCTCAAAATAAATTTATTTTATTATTTTTGGACCATTCATAATTTTTGGGGAATTTTGACATATATATTGTATTATTTTGAAAATATTTATTTTTATATTTTATCCTATAAAAATTATTTTTGGGCATTGTATTTTAATTATGGGATAATTTATCTTTTAATCAAATTAGAGCCCCAAAACATTTCAAAAATATAAATAATTTTTATTAATATTAATTTAATCAAAATCAGATTAACACTACTTGTTAATTGGGGGTGTAGTTCTTAGTTAGGGTTTGGGTTCTGCAGGTTAATCAATCGATTGAAGGTGATTCCTTAATCTATTTTTCGATTCTGAGTAACCTATGTGTAGCTCTTGTTATGTGTTTACTGCGTATACCATCAATTTCATGTGTAAACTCTTTGATTTTATATTCATTTTTAACTAATCTTGCTGCTAATGTGCAAGTTAACTTCCGTTAATTGATGGAATGATTTTAGACCATGGTTGAGTGGAGCATACGTTTGTGGGTATGTATGTATATGTTGTTTGATGTCTGGTACTGTTTGGGTCGTCGGAGAAGACGGCTCCGGTTGTTTCCTTCAAATTTTCCAGCCAATTTGCAGGTTGTGTATATGTATGGATTGTATGGCTAGACTCTGGACATGGTTGTACAAGTTGTTTAATTGCTTAGTCTGCTTAATCTGCCAATATGTGTGCTATGTACTTGCCTATAAGTGTACACGATTATCTGCAAACCTATCTGGCTATCGGTAATGTGTAAACTTGTGATATTTGTCAATACATGCCTACTATTTTCTACATGAAGTAATTTGTCAAACCAGATGCATATTTGTTAAAATAATTCTCTGAAATTAATTGGATTGCTATCATTGAGAAATTGCTAAAGTGTAGAAGGTAATCAAAGGATCACACTATTTGCATAATTGCCAATTCTGTGTGCAGTATGATCATAGAGATAAATAAAAATTTATGGATGCATGCACTTTGCTATGAGCTGTGTAAGCCTCATAGCTTGCTACTCTGAGCACGACACAATCCTGTCAAGCTATTGTTGATTATAAAAATCTGTAAGACTTGTTAAGTTGATTACTTGGTTATCTGCAAACTCTGTTTTACTTAATATATGTATTAAATATATAGTAACATAATTGCTTGGCCTTATTTGTTTTTACTGATTATATGTTTAAAAGATAAGATCGTGTATAGCTTCAGGCCATATATATGCTTTAGTATATGTTTCGATTAAGGGTTTGTTAGATAATTGTTGGTCACAATCAGACTTATGTTCTCAAATTGATATATTGATAATTTAGTGTCAACTACATGTTTGCCTAAACTTAGTTTGAGCCACTTAAGTTGACTACATAGATTATTCAAATTAGGGTTTCGAATTTTTTAAGTGGTGATGCTTAGATCTATGATATCTATATGACATATTTGTGGTATCTCGAGATATTTATGCTTAGTCGAGTCCTAATTGATCTGGTTCGAGTCAATTGTATGTTGTATCAATATGAGATTTCACTTGTTTTTGCTTAGGTTCATACATACTGCTTATCTTTTAACTGGGTCTCAAATATATCTGTTTTGATATCTTTTTGTGTCCAACACATGACTAATCTGTTTTATATTTGACTATTTGCTTATTAACTGATTGCAATTATATATGCTACTAGTTATCACTTGTGCATATTGTGTTTGTTCAATATCAAGTGTGCTTTTTCTGAGACCAAATTATTATCTTCTAAAAGGACATACACTGTTGCCACTAAATATTGCTGTCATAACAAGGTAAAACTCAAGACCTTTTCTCCTAGTATTGGTGGTGCTTGCATATTACTATGTTGCTTCTGAGCATCTGTAGTAAGATGTGTGAATTCCTGAAGGTGTTAAGGTCAATATAATATATCTGTCTCTACTTGACTAGTTGATCTGTAAAGTGTCATTAGTATCTATTCTATTGTATGGAATCATGCTCTATATTGTTCCTGCATAATGACTTGCAATACCCTGTTTTTATCCAAACTGCACTAAATATGCTAACATGTCTATCTGCCTTGTATGAACTTATTATAACCTGATTGCCTGCTACTTTGGACTGATATGTGCCTTTGTGTGTAAACATGACATGATTTTAGGTATAGATAGAACTTGATAACTGAAATGCTTAATATGCTTTACTTATTCCATGAGTCTGCAAATTTCACTCATCTTGTCACTTTCTGTTTGGATTACCATGTTAATACTCTGGGTTAACTTGTATGGAATATACATGTTTCTGATGATTTGAAAGCATGATATATACCCATGTCATTGTGTGACTTCTCTGAACTATATGTGCTATCTGTGTGAAACAGTTAGATATGCCATGTACTTATACTACCTGAGTTACATAATATGTTTATTACAGATGTTAGTTTTCTTGATTATATAGATAATGACATAACTGTTGGTCAGATAATCTTACACTTAACTGGCTAGGGATAGAAATAGTTTCAATTCCCTAATTTATTTATTAACCCGAATTATTATTTTATTAAATATTTTAGGGATCCAATAATTATCCGGAGGGGATAATAAAGATCCACCTGGACCCGAAAGATATTTTAAAAATCGTTTTAGTGCTTTAAAAATATTTTAGAATATTCTAATAATTATTTGACTGATCTTTGACTAGTGAGTCTTATCTGCTATATGACTTATGTGCCTATTTGCTTTCTAATCGATTATACTTGTTTATTAATTATTATTTGGTGTTCGTTATTGATCAAACGCATGGGTAGACACTAGAATCTAAATTAGAATATTTTATTTGTAGATATAAGCGAGGTAGTAGATAGATGAGCAGTGTAGTTGTCTCATTCCAGCTTTAGGACAGCTGCGATATCATACAAGTATTTTCTACTTGATCATTTTAAACACTTTACAAGCAAGTATTTCTTCTTTGATCATCTTAAACACTTTTGTTTTACTGTTTCGATTATTCATATCATGATAAATAGTTATTGTTCAGAGCTATTTATGATTCATATTTTATTCTGTGCATCAGAGCTACTTGTTATTCGTACTCTGAATATTGGAAGATGATTATAATAAACTCATCATATCCAGCGAATTATTGTATAAATAACGAGGATATGGTCTGTAGTTGAAACTAAGCATACCTTATTTACTTGGGTTTGCTCTATTGGATTGGAATTCTAGCGTAAGAGGCTCTGAAATAATAGTCCAGCATGGCGTAAGAGGCTAGTGGGACTAGTCCAGCATATTTAAGGGGATATGGTAACCATTTCATCCTCTTATAGGCTAACATTACTTGCCTATTTTGGTACCTATATTTTGAGAATCCTTGTTATAACTACGGGTATAGAAATGTACCGGTAGGGTATAAAGAGGTCCTATTGCTTTTAGACTGATCAGGGAGCAATAGTGTTTATTTGTGTTGTATCCAATTCATATTGCCTGTGTGGCTATTATATATTGATTTTGAGCAGTTGATTCATTTTGATGACATACCGCATTGTTTCGGTTGAAATAAACTGTGATTTATTTTAATGTTCAGTTTTCGATAATAAACTAGTTTATATTCCGTTCTCTATACAGATCTCATATCTTGATTTCATTTCAATTGTTCATATACTTGCTGAGCATTTCTTTGGCTCACTCTTGCTTTTTATTTAAATCCTGCCAGACTGTCAGTTTGAGCCATTCCAACAATTCTAGCAGGCATAGCAAGAGACAGGTGTTGGGACTGCTCGCTTCTCGGGCCTCCCAGGTATTGAGATATTTTAGTACGTTTGTAGATAGTGCTTGTAATAAAACTGAAGTTAGACTTAAAACTTAACTAAACTTATGGATTTGAGTTTTGGATTTAGTTCTGGTTTGTAATAAAATATTTAGTGTACTTTTAGCATCGGCTGCTTAATTTCATTCTATAACTTGTTTGCGATCTTTGGTTTGGCGGGGTCAACGCACCTCTGATTTATTTTATTTTATTCTTGATATTGGTCGGTGACCCCCAAATCTAGACCCCGGGTTTGGAGGGCGTCACATATATAATTTAAATTATTATATATTTACATTCAAATATTTGAATCACATTCCGCATAATAACACTACAAAAAAACTGTAACAAGTTAAATTTATTATAACATGTAAGAAACTTTAATGAATTTATATAAATTTTATATCATCAGAATCATGTATTCTCATACAAATATTCAAATATGCAACTCTATTAAACTATCGCATTTTTAATTGTGAAGTCAATCGGTATTGTATATACTAATCAGGGGATTTTCAACAGAAAAGTTTATTTTAAACAATGAATCATGAATATGTATTGAGATTTATATTGCTTCATTTATAAGAGAGACAACTCTTGTATTAAATTATAACTCAAAATTAATTTTAGATTTTTCTGATAGAGTCTAAATGATGTAGTTTTATATAATTAATTTTGGGAAATTTTTTAAAGATAATAGTAGATACCTTTTACCATATATATATATATACATATAAATTATATATAATAAATTTATTTATTTTAATTATTGGTTTGGTTTTTTTTTTTGGTTCGGTTTTAACCTATAACTGGAAGCGGAACCGGAACCGATCAATCAGTTCCCTTTTTTATTTTTCGATTTCGGATTAATTTTTTTCAGTTTCGATTTTCTTCAATTTAATTTTTATCGGTTTTGGTTTTTTCTCATCTCTAATTACAATTCACATGATTAATTCCGATTGTAGTCCAACTACAATATTTATCTATATAAAAATATTTAGTAACATGGTGCTAAAGTAGACTTGGCTATTTCAGCATAGATGGATAAACACCAGATGTATCAGATTATAAAAAATTCGTTTTTTTAATCGAATCGGGACGGCTTTAAAAAAAAGCCCGAATCGGCATGAAGATCATCGAAAAATATTAGATTCGTTTTATACTCGCAGATTGGACTGGATCGGGACAGGGCCTAACTCGAATTTATTTTTAAATATTTAAATAATTATAATTTAAATTTTAGAAATAAAAATAATTAATGGACAGGACTTTTTGGAATTCGGATGAAATTGAACGAGATTTTGAATTCAAATTTTTCGTGCACTTGTAATTCAGCGAGGCAGAAAGAATTAAGAAGTCATTCCAGCCACATTCTCAATTCGTATATGTATGCATCTACAGTTTATTTTTATTACGCAAGAAAAGAGTATTACATATATATATAATAAAACAATCTTATAATATAATATGAAATATTATAAATTAATTAGTATGATTTGGGTAATAAGACGGTACAAGAGTTAAAATTACAAGTGAAAATGCAAATTTTAATTTGATAAATTGTGAGTGAGTAGATAGATGGATAGAATGATGGAAGGTGAAATAGTAGAGGAGTAATGCAGTATAGTTAGTAGTGGTGGGCGTTATAAAAAAAGTAGTTGGTGGTGGTTGGGGGGTTGAGGTGAGTTTGTTGTGTGTGGTGTAAACACAAGGAAAGGAAAGGAAAGGGTATGGAGTCGTCGGAAGAGATAGAGCGGAGCAAGGTGGGAATCGTGAAAGCTCTTCTCCAACGTGACCATGCAGCTGCAGCTTCTTCCCACCACTCTATGGTATACGCCACTTCACTTTCTATTCAATTTATACATCTAGTTTCAGTTTGTTATATCTACTATAATATATTTCGATTGTTTTTAGTGTGTAAATAGCTGATTCATTCCCACAAGTTACAAGTCATCAACCAATAATTAACTCCTCTCGCCGTCCCAGTTTCCAAGTAATTTTCACTTGTAAACCCCATAGCCTGGCCTCTATTACATCCTGGAGATCTCGAATTTGTACTTCCAATTTTTACACTTCCAACCAATTGGAGATCGACCAGTAGCTAGTGATAGACCTTGAATCATGACAAGTAGCCCGGACAACAAATCGTATAAGCTTGTAAAGTTGGTGGCCCTGGGGCCTTCAACATAATGCCCACCGGGCACCAGAGTGATGAATATGCCTCAGTGAGTGCAGAAGGCATTCAACATAATACCCACGGGAGTGATGAATAACCAGTGTAATCAGCAGAGTGATAAATATACCTCAATGCGTGCATAAGGCCTTCAACTTAATACCCACGAGAGTGATGAATAACCAGTGTAATTAGTATATATAGCAGCATCTTGTAATATATATAATCTTTTATTACAAATGCGAATCGGGGAGCAGGGAGCAAGGGTGAGGAGAAACTAATCCCCATATTTGTAGACCAAATTTTTTGAAAAAGTTCATTGTTGGAGTTAAATGTTCATTGGAGTCAAATCGAGTTACTATTGTTAGAAAAATGACCACACTTTTTCTCTCTATCTTCTCACTTCTTTTAAATGTACTCCTATTCAAAAGTGAAGGGTTCTATTTAGCACAAAAAAAAAGTGAACGGTTCCGGGCCATGCGATATTGTTCAGGACATGTATGCAGGCTTTGACTGGAATGAGTGAAATCCCATCTTCCCAGGAAGGCATGGATTATTCATACATAGCTACCCCCAAATATGGAATTTTTAAAAAAATTAGGACCCTGGGTATTTGTAATGCACTGACACATTTACAACAGCCCGCCAGCTAGTTCAGTTCAAAGTACTTGTAGACAAAGATGCATATAATTTGATACGGATAAATGACATTATTGTAATAGTTTCTGTTTATGCTTGAAGCTCGCTGTGGTCTGAGTACCATAGAGTTATCAAAACTGACGACTGGATCTCATCTACTACTAGGAAATGGATGATCTGATGATCCGCAGATTTTTGCGAGCTCGTAATCAGGATATCGAGAAAGCCACAAATCTACTTATAAAGTATTTGAAATGGAGAAAAGAATTCGTCCCTGGTGGCTCCATATCTCTGTCGGACATCTCAAATCAACTTGCGGACAACAAGCTCTTTATGCAAGGCCTGGATAAGATGGGACGACCGGTAGTTGTTTGCTATGGTGGCAGGCATAAGCCCTCAAATCTAGACGAGTTCAAGCGTATGTATTCATATCAAAACTTTCTGTGTGTGTACATTGGCGATGGTTTAAATTCTAAATATCTTGTAATATTACTTTCTCATTACTAATTGCAATCCGGAATCTTTGCATTATGTTCAGAGCTGTTTCAACTGGATGATAATTGCATTTCTATCTTCTTCACAATATTTCAAGGACATGATCACCAAAAAACAGTGAAATATTACATATTTCATGCTTTGTAAACAATTTTATACATCATACACAGAAAAGATGAACTCCGAGAAAAACAATCAAGTTGACCAAGCAATCACATGGATGTAAAGTGATTGCTCAATCAGCCTTCTCTGAGTTTTTTTTGTTAAGAAATTTATTGGTGAGTCGGACAATGTAAAATATGCAACTGATGTTATACTTTAGTGGGGCAGGCCCTTGAGATCTAAGTAGCAAATAACACTGGACCACTTTCTGCTACATCTCCTGTCACACCACAGGCATTACATCTTGTATTATACATGTCTTTCAAAATGAATTGTCAAACTAAAATTGCTATTCCCTTGTTCCATTACAGGATTTGTGACTTACAGTCTTGATCAAATATGTTCAAGGTAATAATTTATAAGAGGTCCTTGCCTTGTCTCTCTTGTTTCCTGTTACTAGTTACCAAGAGGTATTTTGATGTATATGAACAAGTGTGGTGGGATACGATGATATATACAAGATTCCTCATGGGAAAACAAAAACTAGTTACTTTCTTTGATTTTCTTCGGATGTGTGTCCTACTGTTGTTTGATAATCTAATTTAATAGAAGATGGAATGGCATCTGTCACAGTTAATAGAAGGTCATAGTTTAATTTGTTTTTGCATCTTCTTTATAAATTTATTTGGATATAATTGGCCTATAAAACATGTCAGAATGCCAAGTGGACAGGAGAAGTTTGTTTGCATTGGAGACCTTGAAGGATGGGGATACTCTAGCAGTGACATTCGTGGATACCTAGCAGCTTTATCAATATTGCAGGTCATTCTTGTAATGCAGTAATTTGCCAAAGACTGGGAAAAGAAATAGTGTTTTAGAAAATATATATGGATAACTAATTGCAGAGAGGCGTGAGGTCAAAGTGTCAAACATACCAGGAGATCTCAATAATTTTTATTTCATTGACAGGATTGTTATCCAGAGAGGCTGGGCAAGTTAATCATAGTACATGTTCCCTACATATTTATGACTGTGTGGAAGGCGATTTACCCATTTATTGACAGCAAGACGAAAAAGAAGGTAACAATGTATTTTTAGAACTTCTTTAATTTACATTGGTCCTTCACAAAGCTGTTGTCACGGTTCAGTAATATTTTGCATAATAAATAAATAAAGAAAAAGGAGTTCATTCCATTATACCTGACATGTTTGATATGAACTCGTATTCCCCTAATTCGGATATCATATTTTTATAAGGCTGTTTACTTAATTAAAATAACAAACATGATTTAATAATTATGTTAAACATTGTCTTATTGACAAAGCCGAAATGCAGTGCGATAAAGAAAGCTCAGCTTCTGGGTAGTAGCCATGTTTGAAGCTACAGAGTATATTTGTCATCAATAGCTGATTCTTTTTACTTGTATTTATGGTGCTCAGATAATATTTGTTGATGACAAGAAGCTGAAGTCAACTCTTCTCGATGAAATTGATGAATGTCAACTTCCAGATGTCTATGGAGGCAAACTAAAATTGGTGCCCATCCAAGACTGTTGATTTTGGGATAATGGTTTTTAGTGTAAACTTCCTGTGTTGCTAGGATGCTCTATACCTAGGTATATGTTTCAATCATATATCTCCATCCCCGCAAATCGCAGTGTTCTATTAATTCTTGTTACACTGTTGGCTGGCATTTCCTGATATTTTCTATTAATTATGGTTAATGTGTTAGCTGGCATTTTCTAGCTTGGCTATTGGCTTATCATGCCATTATAACTGTATAAACTAAATGTTGCCTACCAAAGTACTCATTGGTTGTGTGCTGTAGAGCTCTGCTCAAAGGCCCCGTCTTTCCCAAAAACTTTGGTCCGGGCCTTCAGTATTATCTGGACAGGTCGGGCATTAGGTAGAAACTAAGGCCGGGTTATTTTAACATTTATAATTACCATCATTTTTAAATACTTGTATTTATTTTTATTTTGAAACTAAATACTTGTATTTATATAATCAACTTTTATATTTAATATTAGTCTATAATAATTTAATGATAGCATAATAATCATGCACGCTTAGAGCTTAGATTAATCATATAATCACAAAATTTGAGTACTCAATATGATAGTTTTATAGTATTTTTTTAGACTGTTAGTTCAGCAAATTATAATATATTGAAAAAACATTTTTCTTCTCCCCTTTTCACATAAAATGTGTTTTTCACTAGAAAACCATCCTTAAAGGGTTGTTTTCTGAAAAAAAATTCCTCTACAAACCAACTTTACCAGCTCAAATTTGTCAAATTTACAACATTCATATTTATATTTATGAAACATAGGACTCTGGCGTATAATATTGTGTTTTGGAAAAAGATTAGGTAAGAAAGTTAGATGTTTGTATTACATTTTACCAACTTTTTGAGATATTCATATTTTGCTCACTTTTCATTTGTCATTTATTTTACATGCACAATATAATTCGTCGAAATATTTTTCTACGCAAACAAACATTGAAAACTTTGAAAATTGTTTTTCAATAAAATATGCACGTCAAAAAAACTGGACTCTTAAAATCAACTATAAAATAAGTTCACTTTCCTGCCCTACCAACTAGGGTATGCCAGGATCGGGTTAGATGGATTTTAACAATCAAATTCAATTTAATTGGGTTTATAAATTTTTAACTGAATCCATAAAAATAAAATTTGTAAATCAACCCATTTAATGTATTTCGGTTTGAATCGGTTTGGATCAGATTGATCGGGTTAATAAATATATAAATAATTTTTTTATCAAAAGAAAATAAAACTGAAAATGAAAGTTCAAAATAAATTAGAGATAATTCAACAAAATATTACAATCATTCATGCAACACAAATAGCATAGATCTTAAATATCTGAATTTTAACACATAAAAAAATTGATTAAACACTAGATATAGTCTTTAAATTTGAACTTTATTATAACATAAATGAGTCAATCATTAAAATTTCAATAATGTTGATATTCTTGGACATTTGGGTTATTTATTAATTGTATTATTTTTAATCGGATTGGGTTGGATTTGATCAATTTTTAAAAATCGAAACCCATATCTAACCCATTGAAACCGGATTGATGTTTTTTCAATCCGAGTATATATTGGGTTGGAAAAATCGGTTTGGATCGGCCGAAAAATGACCGGTTTGGATTGGATTGACCGGACTAGCCAAACCGTGTACACCCCACCCCTACTACCAGCAACAGAATCAAAGCTAAGTTTTCAATTCTAATTCTGTTCTGATATTGAGCCGGTATCATTATCAATCCCGTGCAAGCAAGCTCAGATTTTCTATACAACTCTTTACCTTGAAATGAAGAAACTCGAGCAAAACCTTAATGCAATTTAATGCGAATCATTTTTGGGTAACATCATCAAAGGATGGGAAGTCATATATCAGATAACCTGTGTAATGAGAATATACAGCAGCATCTTGATAAAAGAACTTTCAAGTGTGTGTACAAGGTAAACCTATTTAGGCTATAAAAGTTTATATTAAGCTCACAAGTTATGCACATGGATCATGTAGAGCCTTAATATACTGGGGAAAAAAAGATAATGTGTATAACGTTACAGGCAAGCATTCTATGAACAGTACCTGACAAACCATTTTATGCTATACTTTCAGTCTCCTATTCCCTTTAATCAAGATTATCTGTATAGTTTCTCTGTTCAAGTTTCTCAACCACAAGCTTCTTCTCCTCTTCTGGCAGAGAGTTGAATATGAAGACGGACTTATCACCGATATCATCCTTTAATGGCAAACCAAATCTATAAGAAATGGCATAATTTTATTTTTTTTAAGAACATCTGGAGTGAATAAAGGACCTACCTTAATTGGCTGAGTGAACTTTCGTCCAGCAAAAACCACAAAGAGTGCCATCCACAGACCAAGTAAACTAGTCTTGAGTCCATCATCCATCAGACCTGTCTGTAATTCCAAATATACCTTAATTAATATAGGAAGCACAGATGGTGCAATAGTTTACTATTTTATATTCCAAAAATAGGTACATTTCCTGTTTAGTGTGTTCCACTGTTCCAGAACTAAATATATTCTTCATTCAGAATATACAATACATGGCGCTCATGTAACATCATGTAATCACTAGCACTCCAAGTTGATTAAGCATTATCCTAAACACCATATAGGTTAAAGGCAAAATTGTTGGGAAAAATACACATTGTAATTCTGCATATCAAAGTCAAGAACCTTTTCCAATGCACGGCGTATATAACAAAGAGCTGAAAAATGCTCTCAGTTCAATGAAAAACTTTGGCAATTTCGTTAGTTCAAATCAAACAACTGAAAATCTCAATGAATCAACATAAGAAGCTTGCTGTGATTTCGTTTTCTGTTACATGGGAGGTCTGAAATTGCTTTCCTTTAGCAGATTGGCCAAATTTTTGATCAAATTCCTATCAAAGTGTTAAAACTTATATTTTTTAAGTCAGCAAATACAAGAGACCTTCACAGTAATTCTCATAACTTCAACAAAATGTTCAGGAAATGGAAGGCTTGGGTATGGAAATTAGAATTACCAAGTGTCCTAGAAGAACTGTAGGAACTACAAATGTGAGAATGCCAGCTTCCAACTTCCCATAGCAAAGCCCTGGTTCATTAATGAAAGGAATCGGATTATTATTTGACATGATAAACTAACATCGGCCAGACCTAGATTAATATGGCCACCGCACATTATACTTTTTCCAAAGCTCTTACTTGATGATCATTATTTGAAACACTTAACCTACTATGGAGTTGAATAATTTTTTAGAAAGAAAAATTGTTAAAACCATGTTCATTTCCTCATTATAAGCTTTGTTGATGAATAACTGAACTCTATAAATAATTTATTGCAATAGTTGGGAAAATTTTAAATTTTTATTCAGAAAAAAATAAATTAAAAATAAGTTATAGAACTATATTTTATATGCACCTTAAAATGCGTGTCAGACCTTCTCTCCGAAACGTAAACAAATGGGTGGGACGGAAGGAGTATTACTTAATACTTATTTTTTATTTTATAGATCATGTAATGATATATATTTTTAAAAATTATTAATTTATATGTTGTGAAAATTATTGCCTTTATAAATTTTTTAATTAAATAATATATATATATATATACTAATTTTTTAAAAAAAAATATGCACCTAAAATTTTTGAGCCCGCCACCTTCCCCCTTCAAAGGCGGTCCTGATCGCCACCATCACTTAAAATGAGTTAAAAAACATAAGAAAAAATGTTTAAAAAAACAAGTTTTTAAGCAAAATTAACAAAAATAACAATTTTCGGATGTAATGACAATTTTTACCGGATGGGATATCTATGATACCCATTTGTGAGTTGAGGATCTCATTTATATAAGATACACAACTCACAGATGCGTATCTCAATAAAAAAAATTAAAAAAAAATATAGATACGCATTTGTGAGTTGGGTATCTTACATATAATACCCAATTGACAAATGCGTATCATATATAGATTCGCAATAACAAATGCGTATCATTTTATTCTGAATACCAATGTCACAATTCAATCCGTTATTTCTAACTATTTTTCCCCAAAATTATTATTTTCATCAATTTTATACCGAAATATGTTATTTATCTCCTTCACCCAAGACCTAACACAAAAATTTGTAGGCGTCTGAAAAGTAACAAGGTACAAGAATCGGATTTATCAATTCAAATTTCTTTTTATTTTATTTTATTCCAATGAAACGTGACTGATCTCTTAGCAAAAAGAAGATCAGAAAACAAACAAGAAAAAAAGAGAAGCATACATAAAAAGATGAAGAAATGCCGGGGAAGGAACAAGGGAGAGGAACAGAAGATGCCTTCTTTGTCACACCGTATATACTTTTGTACAACTTATCACTTCAAGATTGTCCTCACGTTGGTTCCATATTTCCTCCAAGAGTGTCCAAAATTTGGAGCCCCCGACCTCACCACTTCTTTGCACCATTGTATTTTCACTCCATATTACTGCCATTACAAGATTTCTCGAAAAGGCTTTCCAGAAGCATCAAAACTGGATTAAATAATCACTCCCCTAGTGTACATTAAATTTTTTTCGGGGAGATCTTTGTTTGTATCAGTTTGTCAAATTCTAAAAAGGTTAGTCCCCACATTAGAGTGGCTTGCTTAATCTGCTTGCTTAATCTGCATCTTTTGAGGAACGTGAAGACGAGTCCCCACTGGAATATTCATCTCCATTACTTATATATGCTGAGCTTTCTGAATGATTTTCATCATTCATGCCAGTTCGGTTTTTGGTGGATTTGGAACGAACACTTGCGCCCATTGGAAATGGCACCTGAAACAAAACAAGTGCAGGAGGACGGCCAAAATGGTTTTCAGCCTCTGGCAGATTTCATTTGCTGAATATATGAGTATATATCACTAATTTGGACACATGACAATTATGGAAGTATATAATCATTGAGTTCGGTGATTGTCATACCTGATCACCTGCATTAGGTCCTTCGGTATTGAATAGTATAGGCCGGCAACGCTTATCCTCATTCATCAAGCTTGAATTCTGAAAGTGGGCAATAAGGGAAGCTTTTCCCTGTATGCGTGCGTAAGCTAGTGATGCCACCTTTTCACTATTGAATTTTTCCCATTTCTTTCCACTGAATGCCTGTCAATATCATATTCTCTTTATAGAATTACCCTTTACATATTTCTATATGTGTATCACGAAAAAAAATTCCTACGCAATAGAATGAATTGTTCGAACCTGGGAGAATGGGATTATCAAGGAAGGATCAGTCATGTTTATAAATGCATAACCCACATTGCATTTATTCTGCAACAGAAGTGAAGCAAAAAAGTTAGGATATGTCATAGCGCCATCTTACCACTGACCTCTCTCAACAACTTAAAACTGAACTAGAAGTTACTGCACTGATAAGGAGAACACACTTGCCTTAAAATCAATGGGCAAGTAGATAAAATCATAACTCCCTCGATGATGCTCATCTATTGCAGCCAACAGCATTTTTGAAGTATATCTACAATAAACATCATCTTAAAACAGATGTCTAAAATAGTGCACAGCAGAGAATGAAAAGAGACAAAGCAGCTAAGAAGAAATAAAAAAAACAATATAAAGCTCTAAACTGAATCTATAACAATACCACATGCAGTTTAAAATAGGAAAGTTCCAACACATTAGTAGTGTGGTATATAACTACTTTGCTTGACATTTATTACCACTTGATTTGCAGTCAGTAAACTAATTCTATTTCACTTGGTCTAGACACCTTGATAGATACTCACCATTAGAATGTTAACATCTATCCAAATTCTACTCCAGGCTGCATTTAAAATGGCTTGTTCATACTATTTGTGATTTAAAAAATGGTTTGAAGAACTTAGATTGCAGTAATGTTAAAGTAGTTATAAATTTTTCTCAAAATTGCAGTGTCTGGTTTGCAACGTTTAGACTTTGTGGATAATTGTTTATGAAATGGAACATTTTCAAACTACATTTTAGATTATCTCTAAAAAGGAAACACAATAAGAAATTAACAATAAATAAATATCACTGATATATCTATCAAGCATAACTGTACATTGCATGGCTATGCGTCTATGCCTGCAAGGTTTTAGTAAACACTATAGACAATGCCGTGTTTAACCTAGAGGTAACAAAAACGGATATGGAAAGATTAAAGAAAAAGCCTAGACTTGGGTGGACATGCATTCATTTTGATCCTTGGACCATTACAAACCTGTTTTTGATCCCTGACGTAATTGATCTTGTCCACAAATAAAAATCACTACATTCGATGCTGGAAGGAACAATAGATATATGGTAATATATATATGTGTGTGTGTGTGTGTACATACTTGTTAGGAATATTCTTTATCATGAGTGTTGTTCGCTTGTCTTCTCCACGGATTATGCGGTCAATGTCAAGTTCGTACTGTTTCTTGTTCTCAGCCTGACTGGAAATTCCTTCATTTCGACGACCCTTAAATCTTTCATTAGGAGAATCAAATGGACTCATCCTAGGATACATTTGAGCGCTGCCGGGAAACATTATAGAGCTCTGCTGAGGTGATTGCAATACTTTCGAAGCAATTGGCAGGTCCACATAGTTCCCACTAAAACCAGGCAAGATGTTTGGAGGAACAAATTCTAAAGGATGCAGCGAGTTTCTGGTAATTCTCATATTTCCAAGGGATCCAGATTGAAAAGATGAAGCATCAGGGGATTCCCCTGCATAAGCATGCCTTCTGTCCCAATGGGAAGGATCAACAGATGGAGCCGATCCTGCCTGATGGCTATTTATGGGTAAATTTGTATTCAACATATGATACGCTGGTCTATGAATGGCGTGAGGTCTTTGCAAGTGCTGAGGTGAACAAATCTCATTAACAAATGATGGTGAATTCGGCCACATCATCCCGTGAGGCTTGGGTAAATTATTCCACATATAATGATGTGGTGGAGGAGGGGCATAGCTTTCATTTCCAGTGGAAAAGAAAACTGAGAATGAAAACACAAACAAGTGAGATCAGAATATCAATACAAAGTGTTCTTGTAGCAATAATTTCTACATAAGCTGTATAATTTTTTTTGCTATCAGTATATGGTTTAACCAGTCAATGGATAAGAACAAAACTTTACATGCATGGCACCTCTAAATATCTTTGCTAACAACTTTCATTCAGTTCAACACTACAACCTGTCCCTTTTTTCCACTTTACAGAACTGCAGGTATTCTTATTGTTTCTGATTATTTAGAACAATATTTAAAGCCATTAATCGTGGATAAATGTAGGGAGTGAAGTTACCAGAATCATCATGATAGTCTGGAAGTGATTGTGAATGGAAAATTGGTGCACTCGGAGCTTCCAAACTTTTCTTGTTCAACAAATTACCAGAGTCAGTAATGCTGGACTGGTGTCCAACTACTTCCGCTCTGTTGACAGAGGATAAGTTGCTTGGAACACTAGACGATATCCCGTTTTGAAAGGCAATATCCTGATATTGACTAACCGGGATTTCCGTTGAAAAATTAACCCCCGGCATATTGCTGTTCTCCATGCTAAAAGATGCTAGGTTCCCATGTGAAGCAGGTCCTGTAAGCAATCAGTAGATGATGTAAGACAATTTTTGAATTGGTTGAGGAGGAGAAGTATATATCATGGAAGTACTTGTACCACCAAATCCTGAAGTCATAAAATGGGAACTACTTTGTTGTAGATATGGACTGAATTCATCTTGCTTGAGCTCAGGAAATGACCGCATAAAACTGGGGGAAAAAACACACGGCCAAGGAAAAAAGGAAACCAAAATTAGCGAAATTAAAAAAAAAAAAATCAAACGACAGGAAAGAAAGAAGAACCGAAGAAAGTCCATATGGGTAAGAAAAGAAACTTGGATATATCTCCAAGGCTTAGCCTGGCGGATATCCCTCTCTTCTTGGTAGAGGGTTCAAGTCTTTGAAACCATATATTTTAAATTAGTCCAGACATATAGAACCCTGTCTTCCTTATAGGTGTTTTAGTCTGATTTCTTCCAAGTGTGGAACAGAGAAAAATTAAAGAAAACAATTTATACTTTACAATCTTACCGCGAATTGCCGTCAGGATGTCTTAGTTCAAGCTTCCCTGCCAATTCACTCCTGCTTAATGTACGAAAAGCAGCCTCGGCGGCTCTAACATCATAAAACTCTATTAATTTATGATGACGCCTATGCGGAACATCACGAATCTGCACTCCAGAAGCGATTAGACAATATCCTAACATGCTGAATACATTCTTCAAGTCTAATATAGAGCATGGAATATCTTACCTCCTTGATGTCTCCATACACACCAAATAGTTCTCGGAGTTCATCATTTGTCACAGCAAAATCAAGCTTAGAAACTGCAAGAGTACCTTGATTGCTATCTTTCTCCGAAGGGCGGTCCTATTAATGGAGAACCAATGAGACACAATTGTCAGAATTAGCCTCTTGTCTTCTATACAATTACAAGCCATACGAGCATTTATACTGTTAAAAGTGTTGCAAGGGAAATTTACAAGACACCTTTTGCTGCAAAGATATCTTGAACAAGAAATCAATTTTTATAGCCAGTAATGCTGGATGACAAATGGTTATTTTCCTAGAAAGGCAGACTAGCAAGTGTATGTCTGCTGAGCCAAGCAATTAAGGTGTTCTGGACTTAAACTTTAGAAAGAAATTACAGATGCAGAATTATATGTCTATTATGTAGACAAAAATCAAAATTGTCTGACAGTAATAAAGTGGCTTGGTTAACATGCACTACTAACTCAAGACAATAAGTTCAGCGGACAGTTTTAAGATAGCAAATGTTGCAACAGTCGGACAAAATGGTCATTTCAAGTAAATTGTTTCCCAAGCTGGTATGGAAATTTCTAGCTACTGGAAGCAGATGCTTGCAAATATTGTAGACCAAATCATATGGAGAAACTATCAAGATTCTTTCTGATTTTCTTATACCAAAATTTATTATGTTTGAAAAGACGGAAATTCTGCCAACCCTAGTATTAATAAGTTGTTGGTGGTGCTTCGGATCAGAAAGAAATGAGAAGGCACAGATCCTTTGTTTAAGTTTATCATACATTTCTGGATCACAGTAATTATAATGAAAGAATCCTTCTTTGAACATGAAACATGGCTTATATGAATGTCTGCAGCCTCCAATCTGTGCAGTTGTTCGTTTCCAAATTGAAATTTGATTGTACTAAATAAGACTTTGGAATGCTGCACGGGAGAAAAATATGGGACTTGGAAGTAGCACATACTAAAATTTAAAATTTACAAGTTTGCAGAGTGTGGGGGGGGGGGGATGTAAGTAGCAAAATATACCTTTGGAATCGAGAAATGTATGTCAAGCTTTCTATGCCTCAGTGGCTTGTTTTGAAGTGCTTTCATCGCATTTTGGGCTGCTCTTAGATCATAATATGATATCATAACAAAGCCTCGATGCTTGCAAGCCGTATAGAGAGAGCGGATGTCTCCATATTGCTGTAATTTGAGTTTAAACAAACAGGTCAGGTGAACCCTCATCAAGATCACAATTTACGATTAATTATTTAAAGCACTATAACAAATTAAATCATCAATAGAAACATACAGCAAAAATAGCTCGCAATTCAATATCTTCAACATTGCTATTAATATTTCTCACAAAAAGTGATCTAGATGGGTGTTCCCCAGCAATTGAACCACTTGATCCCCCCAACCTTCCAGTTGAATTGTCAAAACTTGACTGTTTTTCTTCCAAGTCCAACCCTCCAACACTACTGAAAAAGTCCAAATCTGCTATATCATATCCACCACTAGGTTGAGGGATACAGTCAAAACCATCAGTCACCCCCAAAAGCAATTCATCGTCACTAGGAAGAAGATTTCCAATAGTTTGGGCCTCAATTTCTTCTAGTGATTCAAATGGTTCCTCTTCTTCGCAGTTGGAAGTAGCAGGAACAAAATGGCCATTATTAGCATCACTGGGTGATAATGTCACTGCATCAATTACCAGACGTATAAAAATATGAGAAATAGTTATCGTGTGCAGTAGGAGAAGATGAACCACTTGTTAAGTATATGGCTGCATCTAATAACTAAAGATTAACAGCTATATATAATTGACCGAAGATCCATGATATTGACGGCATAAAGAATGCTCAACAGAGATGACATAAAAAAATCCACCAGTATTAAAACAAATGTAGTTGAGCATTGATCTAGTTACTGAGACTCACTCTTTTGACTCGATAACTCCGACCACGGGATTGAAAAGAGGCCATTTTCGTAACAAGGTCCCATCGTATTAGCCTTCTGCCCATCTGTTAAATACGAGACTGGATTGGTATTCAATTTAGATATTGATCTTGAATCATGGTCAAGAAGTCTGGCTACTCTCTCTGTTCCAAATAAATGCTCTTCAAACCCTAGGTTAATATTCTGGTTTTGAACTACGTGGATACTGGGAATATCAATGCATTTACCCAAGGAAGAATCCATAAACATCCGATTGTCCAGTGGCGATGAAACAAGTTTATTGCTACCCGATGTTTGTAGCATTCGTTCTCCTTTTAAGCCTGGTGAAACTAACATGTTAGTAGCGATCACAGCGGTCAATTATATCAAGAGAGAACAAAATATATCAGCTGCAGCCAAATTGATGCAATTTTTCATGCACAAAAAATTGATTATAAATTTTGCTCTATTTGGCAGTTTGACCGGAAAGGGAAAACACAAGTGCCCTTACGTAGTAGTATACTATTACAAGTTAAAAATTGTTCACTCAGCAAAAGCCAAAACTAAACAGTGTCCTTCATATTATTCCATGCCAAACCATCACAGCTGAAATTTAACCAAGATTCTGCAACATCAATTTCTGGATCTTTATTCTATAAAAACGTTCAAATATAACATTAGACTATTTGGATGCCCCACAAGTATTATGACTATAAAAATTAACCAAAATGGACAGTCATTACTTCAAAGAAAAACCTGCCTTGTAAGCATTCATTAATGTTAAGTGATGATACAATTGTGAACACTGTAGTCTTCACCACCCACACTTGTCTTCTGTCTTTGAGAAAACACCTTAATTCAACTCTACCTCTTATGAAATAAATATAGTAACAATTTCCAACATGTTTTGAAATTCTTGAAACCTTAAATTTGATCATATTAATTAATGCATAACTGGACTATGAACTACTTGCTGCTATCAATCAGATCCAACGTTTAAGAATGTTGTAGAATGGATTTTCATTGACACCAAGTTTATATAGAATATAGCCACATAGCTGATAAGAAAGGAGTTGTTATGGCTTAATGTATGATATCATAACACACCGTTGTTTTCAGGCATGTTTTCTGTCTTCCAGAACCCAACTTGTCGCTGCCAAGGGTAGAAAGAGAAGAGATGAGCTACCACAGGAATGAAGACATAATAGGGTGGGGGGGGGTGGATATATAGCAAAATAAAGTACGAACATCACTATCCTACCTAAATGTGATGAATATACAGATAACCAGTACATCATTAGGACAACACAATACCTCAGAAAAATACGATGACGGAGACAAGGCATGTAGGTCCATGAACTCAGATGGCATTTTGGATCCTAAATTCAATGACAGTGTTTAAACTTAAAAGCATTGTGTATTGCTCCTGGCAATAAATTATTGCATACGAAAGCCAACTTAACGGATTAAATTTTTGGCAAACAAAAAGCATTTGGATGCGAGTAAGATGTACACAGTGACTTGCTAAAAAAAGTAGGAAATCGGGAAATAAAAGCCAGGCTGCAAGATTTCAGGAAAAGGAAAATTTAAAATCGAACACAATATCTCATTGAATTTATGATAAACGAGAAAGAAGTTGGGAGTGAATAAGAGTTAAATTATGATATCCCTAAATTATAATTCACATATATTAAAGCATGATATAGCACTAATCTAGTAAAAGGCCACATTGAAGTAGTTAATCACAACTCAAACAATGATTGAATAAAAGTGGAAATAGTAGTCATGAATCACGTTCATGGGACAACAATAGTTGCAATTAATAATGAGGGGGAAAAGTCAAAACGGATGTGAAACACTTTTGTGGAGTGGATCCAGATCGGTTAGGAGTCAAGAAAAGACCAAAGGCAATAAAACAGTACACAGATGTTTAAAACTAAAAAAATATTTCTTCAATTCTACGTACAAAGAAGAAGAAATGATTCTTAATTAAATTTAGAGTGTGATGCAAGCAATCATACAAGACGAGACAGAAGGCGCGAAATATGTCATGAATTGAGCAAGGAAACGAAGCACATACCACGACGACAGCAACAAGAAGAAAAAGAGTTTGCAAACGAAATTGCTAGGCTGGTTGGGTGATAGGAAGAATGAGAGGAATGTATGTGTGTATAAATGGTAAGGAGATAGCTAGGGAAGTATTAAAGCAATTGAGAGGGGAAGAAAAGGAATGGATTACGGCATAAGCCTGCCTTTCTGTGCCGTGCAACAACCTCCATATACTAATTCCTTCCTTCCTTTCTGGATTAATTAATTTATTATTTATTATCTATTATTATTCGTAGCATTGCTATTATGATGTTGAAATGATGCATAAAATGATGATGAAATGATGATACCTTCTCTCTTCTTCTTCTTCTCTTTCTTGTTTCTTGTTACTCTCTCTTTTTTGCCCACATTGCACGTTAACCACCTTCTCTTCTTCTTCTTCCTCCTCCTCCTCCTCTTTGCATATTAATCAATTATTATTATATATTATGATAATAATATTATAATAATGGTGATGATCTTTCTCAATTATTACTAGCCTCTGTCTGTCTGTCTGTCTTCTCCCTCCTCTTCTTCCTTGGTCCAATCGGCGAACGAAGTCGGTTTCTCTGTCGTGGAGATTCCGATCCTTCGCCCGGTCCACCGAAGGTATAGAGAGAGAGAGAGACGAGAGAGAGAGAGAAATGAGAAACTGAGGAGACAACAAAGGAAGAAGAGACGGGGAGGGAATATTGCAAGAAAAACAAATTAAATTACTGTTATTATTACTTCTAAATTTAGAACAGACAGTATGTGTGTGTGGTTTCTAAATACATTACACATGATACCATCACATGTATGTATGTATGTATGTTCACATCAAATTATTAATACGACTATTCGTTTATTGTGCCCACCTCTTGTATTTTTTTTTTTAAGAATGAAAATAAATGAATGTAAAAAATGGTAAGTGAAACAGAGTGTAATGAAATTTTTATCCTTTACTCTCTAGTTTAAAATTTATAAAATGAAATTATTTTAATCATATGCTATTGAGTAGGAATGAAAATATATAATTGGTTTTTTCAAAAAGAAAATATATATAATTGGTAGTTAAATTATAAATTTATACATTAACTTAAAAGGTTATAATTTAAGTAGTAATATCAATATTTTTCATCCTCCATTTTCTTTACTCTCAGTCTTCAAGAAAGAATATTGTCGACAACTTGGGGGAAATAATGTCGCTGATAGCTTCCGGAAAATTGTGAAGGAAAGGATGTTCTTAAAATTTGAATAAAAATTGCGATATTTAAATGTGTGGTTAGATTGATTTTTGTCAATTATATTTTATACTCGTAATTTAACTATGTATTTCAAGTGTTACGAAAATATTCAATATTGCGTAATTTTTGGATTAGGTACGTAAATATATGGTGTATGATGGTGACCACATCTGCTGGCATGTGATGTTTGGACATTATGGTGTTAGATGTAGAAATATTCAAGTCAAAATAGTTCTTTTGTGAAAATATATTTTATTTAGGATTGGGTGACTAGAGAGTTCTTATTGTATTTTGGCGTTTTTTAATAAGGAATTTATACAGAAAATACATATATTTTCTAAATTATAAATTATTAAATTTATAAGATAAATTAAACAGCTTTTATGTTAGATTATTTCTGCAAAACCTTCATGCAGAAGTCTATAAAAATATTTTCTAAGAAGTTTTTCTTGAGAGATATTTGGAAGGCCTGTTACAAGACCCCTCATGGGAGAGAGATAGTTTGATCTCGAACATATTTATTGTTCATGGCCTAAATGAATGTAATCAACTGTTTGATAATAAGGATTTCATTTGAAATTTTCGATTTGATCAAATGACATGTTTGGGTAATTATAAGATTTTGGATTTGAATTTTCATTTGAATTCCAAGAAATTCAAATATTAATATAAATATGAGAATTTGAAATAACAATTCAAATCTTTAATCAAGGTTCACAAATACAAACTAAAAGTATTTAATCTAACATTAAATATATTGATAAAATATTATTTTACAAAAAATATTTGTACATGCATTTTTGTCGGGTAAGAGCAGTATTCTAAAAAATGGCATTTTTTTGATTAATTGGCAGACGGATGAGTCCCGTCTCTAATCGGAAATCGGGTCAAAGATTTTTTGTTTTTTTTAAATAGTAATGCTAGAGGTCCCGAATTAAATCCCAAAAGATTTTCCAAATTATACATGGCATTCTTTTATTGGTGAGCCACATATTAATGCACGCGGGCTCTATATTATTTTTAAGTAAATGACCAATAACATAGTGACAGTTCGTGATTTGAGAAATCTTTTGAGAACCAATTTGGGACCTCTAACATTATTCTTTTTTAAATTAGTCAAAAATCGGATGGGACGAAAAAAATTGTTTAAACTAGTCAAAATTGGTTGAAACGGTCAAAAATTGGTCAAAAATATTTTTTTTAAGTTAAATTTTTTAAAAAACTACTAATTAATATATTTATATTACAAATTTACAATAAATATGAATTATATAGTCATAAATTTAAATACTCTCTCAAATACCTAATAATTATATATTTTTTATGTAATAACTACTAAAATTAATTATTAAATAATAAATATTAGGTATAAACTACTTAAACATTAATCGTAAGTGATTTTTTTTAAAATTTTAACACCTAAATATGTATGGACTAATGATATATGATAATTTTTATCATAAATTTTATGATAACTTGAAGATGTTTAAATATAATTATATATTATTATTTATTAAATTAAATTACTTTCGATTAATCATTCCAAATAATCACCAATTATCTGATTAATCACTGTAATGTATTTCCACCATCTATTTTCGATTCCCGTATTTTAGAATAATAGGTAAGAGATAAATATTAATAGTTACTACTAGACTCATAACACGCATTTCCACCTTCTAAAGGCTATGCCATTATTTGAAAGAATTCTGACTCATATGACATCTCATTTTAAGCTGCAATCTTAAAATGTATGTTGATTATGTTAGAGACAAAAAATTTATGACTTTGTAAAGTCTAACCGTCAATCTACTCAAATGGTATGAAATGTTTATTAATTAGACATTTTGATTATTTTCTTATTAATCAACATTTTGTGTAGTTAATTTTAAAACTCAAATATTAAAAAATGGAGTTTGTGCATTGGTCTCTCTGCAATATAGTTTATAAGTGCATCTTGAAGATTTTGGCAGCAAGGCTCAGGTTTCTTTTGTCTAAGATCATTCATCCTTCCCGGCCGGTCTTTATCCCAGAAAGAAACATCTCTGACAATATTCTTCTAGCTCAGGAGCTGTTTAGAGGTTATGGGCGTAGAAGTGGAAGCTCGGGTTGCTCTCTTAAAATTGACTTACAGAAGCCGTTTGACTCTGTCAACTGAGAGTTCTTACTTGCGTGTTTGCATAAATTCAATTTTCCTCCTAAGTTTGTTGAATGGATTCAAACATGTATTTCAATGTGTATGTTATCAATTAAAATTAATGGTAGTCTTGAAGGCTATTTTCCAGGAAAAAGGGGCTTAAGGTAGGGTGATCTTTTGTCTCCTTATTTGTTCGCGATTGCCATGAATATTTTTTCCTATCTGCTCCAAGATTTAAAGCATCATTTTCAGTATCATGGAAAATGCAAAACTATGCAACTTACTCACTTGTTCTTCGCTGATGATGTTCTACTTTTCTGTAAGACAAATATTACCTATATAAAGATGGTAATTCATGCACTTGACAAGTTCTCTGCTTGGAGTGGTCTAAATCCTAATGCCCAGAAGAGTCATGTTTATTTCAGAAATGCTAAGGACTCTGTGGTGAATTGGTTTGATTTGAATGTCGGCTTCCCTCGAGGCTCTCTTCCAGTTCGTTTCTTGACGATCCCTCTAATCTCTTCCCGATTATCTATAAATGATTATGTTTCTTTGGTTGAAAGGCTCACGAAGAGAATTCTGAAATGGACAACAAATTTTCTGTCTTGTGCTAGAAGGATGAAGCTCATCTCGGTGGTGCTATTCTTTATCCAATCTTTTTGGACGCAACATTTTTTCTTGCCTGCTGAGGTCTTCAAGATAACAAAATTTATGTTTTCTCGGTTCCTTTGGCGAGGCAATATCAATGACAAAGGGGGACATAAAATTGCTTGAAAAACACTTTGTCTCCCCAGATCAGAAGGAGGATTGGGGTTCAAGGATTCTTAGGAATTGAATAAGGCCCAATTTTTATATTACATGTGTCAGGTACTTAACAAGAATTCGACATCTCTTTGGATCAAGTGAACTAAAACTGTGCGCCTAACGAACATATCTTTCTGGACTGTCCAGATCTCACAAGATTGCTCATGGATATGGAGGAAAATTCTTAATCTCAGTCCTCTTGCTCTTTGCCATATTTACTATTCAATAGGAAATGGGGACGATGTTTATCTTTGGCATGATCCATGGTTTGATAGGAGGAGTATCAGTCCTCAATCCAGGATTTTTTCAAAGGTCAGCTCCATTGTTTCTGAATCATCTTAGAACCTTCCTGCCACTCTGGAAAATCTTGACATTGGCTACGGTTCAATGTACTCTTAATTTTCATTTTGATAGACTTCCGGATTCCTCAAAATCTGATGTTGTGGAATCGGACAATACTCCACTGCACAAAATCAAATCGAGGATTATATGGCAGAGTGTGAGACACTTCAATGTTCCCTGAATTTGGGCTGATGTAATGTGACACAAGCTACATATACCTAGATATGCCTTTATTTAATGGATTTCTCGCCACAATAGATTGTCTACCTTGAATAGGATGAGAAGATTTGACTTGACTACCTTGATCCAATGCTATTTGTATATTTCTGGGGAGGAAAGTAGTGACCATCTTCTTGTTCACTGTCATTACTCTTCCTTTGTTCTTAATAAGCTTATTTTAGTCTTTGACCCCCATAGTAACTTCCTTTCCTTTTTGGCTGCCTCTTCTTCAATTTGCTGTGGGGATTAGACCCAAGACATGTTGGATGCTGGTTCTCTTGGTTCTTCAGATCTTTGTTTACCATGTGTAGAAGCAACGAATGACAGAGCTCATGACAAGCCTCTGCTTGATGTCCATACCTTACTCTTGACTATCTTGAGAGATATCTCCTGTCGAGCTGCCTCTTCTTCGTGGATGCAAAAGAGATTGTTCCCCCTTCCTCCTCATGTTCAGCTCTCAACTTGTTGTAATCTAGTAAGTATAGGGTTTATCATTAGACTTTGTTAATGTTAACCTTATTTTCTTGGTTGACATTTGTATGACCTTGATACTTGCATCCTTCGTATAAAAACCAATTTAGCAAAAAAAAAGGAAAGATACAAGACCATCTCTACGGGAGCATTTACAATTTTACATTACTTTTGCAATGAGGATATTATGGATAAGTAAAACTAAACCGTATCGATATTTTACTATTACTACTATCTATACTTAAATAGTATTATTGTAAATAAATTGGAGTTTCTTATTGGTTCGTTAGTTAATTAATAATAAAATTAAAACACTTTAAATTATTAAATAAATAAATATACGCATATTCTACACAGACTTATCTTAAAAACACATTATACTCAAATTATATTGAAACAACTATTTTCAGTTCACCGTCTCTGTAATTAAGATTTTAACGGCCATGAGAGTTAATATTTAATTATAATTTTATTTGAATTATATATTATATATTATGATAAAATTTTATTAGAATTATAAAATATTATTAAAATTATATTTTCAAAAATATATAATTATAATCAATATCAATATAATAATATTATTTATATAAATAAAATTAAAAAATTATTGAGAAGTAAGAATAAATATATAAAAAAATTATAAAACATAAATAAAATATTAAAGAAATCATGTATTTTTCCAGCTAGCATATTTTATATTGAAGTAGTTTGAAATAATATTTGTACATTGCACTGAAAAGTCTTAAGATTTCGAAGATATTTAAACTACACACTAAAAACATTGTTATATTTAATCAAGGATTATATAAGTTGTACATAATTCTTCTATTCTTTAATTTTGTAAATTCTACAAATAAAAATCGTAAAAATAAAGCAGTTTTATTAGAATGTAGAAAAAAAATTGTTCCGCCAATTTTTTTTAATTATATGTACATCAATTTTTTCAGCAACCCTGTATGTAAATTACCCACTTTTTTGTTTTTTTTTGACTGCCCCACTGTTTTGTTTTTATTTTCCCTTTAGTATAAGATTTTCACGTATGAGAAAAGAAACATAGCAACAAAGGAAATATTTCTGGAAAATCCTGCCTCTGAAAAAAATATACGGTATCCACCGAAGGAGTGTTTAATTGATAATTAGAGCAAGAAATTACTAGATCAAACAGTCAATCCATATCAAACAAATACTCGATTATGACAATTAGTCTCTCCCTGTCTGCCACTTAACTCACTCTCACAAAAATGGTGGTCCAAACATCAAGTGGCCGATAATTAAAGCTTGATCACTAGTCTATTGGTGCTAAGTATACGGTAGTCCACACAAACTAGTATTTAGGCAAAGTAAAGCTATTTGTAATTTATGCATGCTTAATTAGGCAAAGATGTCTTTGCATTAGATGCGGTATTAAGTCGATATAATAAAATTTGAAAAAATATACTTTTATTATTATAACTTTATGCTTTTATTCAAAATTTTATTCTTTCAATACATATAATTAATTATAAAAATTATTTTATCATTTCGTGATAAAGTAAAATTGTCCACCTAAAATTCTTAATGATTTATGACTAATAATATGACTATTAACATAATACAATAACACCAGACACGTAAATTATAATATAAATTATATTTATAATAATATAAATATATAATTATATGAAAGTCTTCAATATTATTTTAAATTAAATTATGATAATTATACGTCTAATATTTATTGACAATTATTTGGTTTATAATTAATAATATAATATATGAGAATAAAATTCATGAGTTAATGAAAATTATCTAAGGTACTATTATTTTTTAGTGTGAGTATTTTTATAATTGTATATGATTATCTGTAATTATAATAATACTATATTATATTTATATGAGATTTTTTTTAATCTGTGAGATAATCTCATAAACATTAATCTCATAATTATATACCTATATATAATGAGACTAAAGCACTTAATTGTATATGATATAGTTGTTGTAGTAGACGTTAGGTGAATCTAAAACACATAAAATTAAAATCCTACATTAAATAGCTATAAATTTTATAATTTTAATTTTAATTTATTTAATTTTATTTATTCAAGACAAATGAAAATAATAAAAATATTTAATGATAATATTATAATATTTTTATAAATATGTACATATTCTAAAGTCAATTATAAGTAAAAAATTATTATGATTAAAAATATATAACATATTTAAGCATGATCAAAAATATTATATAAACATTAATTTTATATAATATAAAAAATATATATATAAATAAAAATAGTTTATTATATTAGCCTTTTAATATTTTTATAGATATGCACTATGTATTAGAACAACAGTTAATAATAAATAATATTTTTATATTTAATATTATAAAAAGTAAATATATTAAAATAAATTATTACATTAATTATAGTAAATATATTTTAAATATTTAAAAAAAGTTTCGTGCATCGTAGTGGGATTTAAGCTAGTATAAATATAAATTATATATAAGTAAAACCAACCCACAAAACCAATAGTTTTTTAAGGATCTGTTTGGTATTCCTTTTACAGACATGGGGAAAAAAAGTTTTTTGCTAAAAAACGGGTAGAAATGTGTTTTGGTAAAATCTAAAATTTGTTGTCTAGAAAAGTGATTTTTGTCTAAAAATGGTGGTTAGAGAAAACGTGTTTCCAGACTTTTGGAAAAAAATGTTTTTTAACTTTTGCAGAAAATAACTATAAGTTTCAACATGCCTAAAAACATTAATTTTTTATATTATATCTCAAAATATTCATAAATAAAAAATACCAAACACTCGTCAAATTTTTCCGACAAACATTTTTTGATCGACATTTTTTCTCACAATACAACAGTCGAGAATTCCAAACGTAGCCTACATTAGTCGAACCACAATCATGAACTTCAATTCGGTTTCGATTCGAATAGATTAAAATAGGATTAGTTTTAATGGATCGTGCAGTTTAACCCGCATGATGATCACCTTAATAACAATAATAACCCATAAAATTCGTATGGAGTTCGTTAGTCATATTCATTTTTAATAGTTCTAAAATTTCATGATAAGGAATAAATTAGAGATAAATCTAAATTTTATATATATGTGGTATTTTATCTTTTAAGTGATTATATATTTGCAATATATTCAATTATTTATTTTAATATAGTTTATTTTATAAAACAATTTAAAATAATATCTTAGTTATTGAAAATAATTGTATGATTTTCAACCTCGAGATTTACGGAGTAGTAAAAAACACATCCAATTTTTTGGAAAGTCAATCAAATCGAAAAATATTTAATTTATAAAAATGGTGTGTAATAATACCAAATCACTATACAATTCAAACAAATTTAAAATATTACAATTAAAATTCAAAAAAATTTGCATTAAAAGACAAAAAATATAAATATAGTGCCCGCTTGAGTTTGCTTATTTTCAAAAATAACTAACTTATTTTTGAAAATAAGTACATAAACGTGTATTTTTTAAAAATAAATATTTATTTAAAAAAATTAATTTTAAAATTCTACCATAAATATTTATATTCATAAAAAAGTATATACATATACTTTTTTTAAAAATAAAGTATTTATTATTTATTTTAAAGAACCGTTTGGGGCCATATAGTTATATATGTATTATTATTGTATTTATAGAATAGGTTTGTTAGGCTAGGTTTCTCTCATTAAGAAACAAAGTGCATGAAAACAATAACGTACATGAATATAACAGATTTGAGAGAGCAAATAGCATCCAAAACGGATCTCTTTCATCCGTCTAGAGTCTTAACGGGGAAGTTAGGGAGATTGCAATTTCCATTTCTATATATATTTGTGACATACTTTACTTTTAATTATTGTTTATTTTTTTAAAAATATGCGTGGGATGGATATTAAAATAAAATATATTCATTTGTCCTTTTTAGTTATCCATTTTCAGTACGGTCAAATTGACAAATGTTTGACTGCAATTTAAATATAATATATAATTGAAAAAAATAAAATTTTATATTACTAAAAAATATATATACAATCTACTTTAAAATATATATTTTAGTTTTTTAAAATTATATGTGTATAATTTTTAATAAAAAATTAGTCAATTTAACCAAAAAGATTAAAATGTACAACTATTTAGGGACGGAGGGAGTAATAACTAATCCCCTACAAATAGGATCAAGTTTTATAATTTATGCAATATGAATAAATTTTGTAAAAATATTAATTATAGTGTGAGTTATGTCTATATTAACAAGAGTATTTAAATCCGAGGCTATCATCTATAATGAAAACAAAACAGAGGGTATTGTGTCAATTTAGCAAATACTTGTACTATGGGAGGGAAATTATGTTGATTTAACAAATACTTGTATTACGAGCAAACAAACCTGAAATAGTAGTGTTTCACTATGTTGCCACAAACAAAAGCCTAAACTAGTAGCATTTCTGGTTGATACCAATAAGCCTTAACTAGTAGTATTATTTGAACAATGCGTTTATGTTTATTTGTTAGAAAATATTTTTTTGAAGCCTAAAATATCATATTTATATAAAATATTTGCATAATTGTTTATTTACTTGGTAACCTGATTAAGAAAAAACAATATGCAACTCAATTTTTAATTTTTTTTTGAGAAATATGATTACGTCCCAAAAATTTTAAATTTTGTTTTATAAAAATCTTGTTTTTTACCCACGCATGTATTGTTTAAATTTGAATTTTTCTGCAGTAAATAAAATTGTATTTGTCTTGTATTGTTTATTTAACAAATAATATACTTCAGAATTCTTTTCTTGAAAATAGTTATAAAAGTTGAATAGGAATGATTAAATTCATTATAAAAAACAAGCAAACTATTAAATTAAATCTTTTTAATAGAAAAAGCCATACTAGTAAAAAACATAATAAACTCCTTAACACGGATTTGATAAAGAAAACACAAGAGCTTTTAGTCGAGCATCATTATTAGTAGTGAATAACAGCCATACTAATGAACACTTGTTCAATATAAAATTATGTAATACTATATAAAATAATAATTAAAATAATAATAATAATTATTATTATTAGTGTGTGTGTGAGAGAAAGAGAGGGTGTTTGAAAGAGAGAGGAGGGGAGGAGCGGTTGAACGGCGTTACTTTAATCACAGCCCTCCTCCTGGTGGTGTTATTTATTTGGTGTGGTACTGGTGGTGTGTATAATATAACAAGAGTAGAGTCGAACCGGGCGGTCGGGTATGGAAGCAGAGGGCGAAGCACCGTCGGCCGGCTATGAGGCGAACCGGGTGGCTCGGTTGCCACGTTGGACTAGACAAGAAATATTGGTACTGATCCAAGGTAAGCGTGTAGCTGAGAACCGTGTACGGAGGGGACGCATGACTGGTCCAGCTTTCGGGTCGGGGCAAGCAGTGGAACCCAAGTGGGCCTCTGTTTCTTCCTACTGTAAGCGTCACGGTGTAAACAGGGGACCTGTTCAGTGCCGTAAGAGATGGAGTAATCTCGCTGGTGACTTTAAGAAGATTAAAGAATGGGAGTCTGGGAGAGAGTCTGAGAGCACCGAGTCTTTTTGGGTTATGAGAAATGATTTGAGGAGAGAGAAGAAGCTTCCTGGTTTCTTTGACAGGGAAGTGTATGATATTCTTGACTCTTCTTCATCTTCTGATCAGGACAACAACAACAACAATAACAATCCTCTTACTCTTAGTCTTACTGTTCCTCCACCTCCTCCTGCTGTTTTCGATAGCGGTAGATGTGCTGCGCCTGATGATGGCTTATTCTCCGATTCTGAACAACAACAACAACAACATAATATTGTCAACCCTCCTGCTTCAGGTTTCAACTACTGTTTTGTTTTAACAATCTAGTACTATTATTTATCATTCCATTATTCTCTGTTTATTCACTTCTACAGAGTTTCGTGATCCAATAGACAAGCAACATCAACATCTCCCTCAACACCAAGCTTCAGCTCAAGGTCATTTTTGTTACCTCTTTTTCCCACGAATGTTAGCCTAAATAATAGTATTTTACTGCAACAACAGGAGACTATACTATAATATACTGCCGTACTATACTACAACTAAGGAGCCCAAAATCTATCTTTTTGCTAGGTTTATCGTTGAGGCACTTGATATTTATGTTATATTTTTTACTTTACATGACAATAACTCCAACACGGGTTCATTTAGGAAGAACAACACATACTTCATTTCTGTATTATTCTTCAGACTGTCGAAATAGTTTCTGATTTTCAGGATTTTGTTTTTTTGTCACAAGGAGACTTCCTGCTTCCATACATTCTGTTGCCACATAAACATAATCTTCATTATAAATATATTCCAGTGTCACTCATTCCATTATTGTACTTTATATCTTTAGAACACTTAATCATATACTTCATATCTCCTGACTTTAATGTATGTTATTGTGGCTCTTCGGGAACCACTGCTGTATCTCTGTCTGACTGTTCAACATGACACAAATTCAGTGTCAGATCCTTCGTCTGAAATGTGCACTTTGACCATTTGAAAGACCACATATGAAATGAACTTGGGATGCTAAAAAAATGAGCAGAAAGAAATAACGACCAATGAGAAAAAAGAAGATGCCTGATTTGCAGTTTTTTCTATAAAATCTTGTTTAATTGAGTTTCATTGTTAATCTTTGCTACGAAATTTTATTCAATATACTTAATTATGACATGTCCCCATGACTAAAAATAGGACAGTCCTGTGTCACAATATTGTTTTTGAAAATTTCAGCCTGACACTTGGATATGCGTCAAGTTCGACGTTTCTTACCTGATTTCGAGTAACTTAGACTTAAAGTAATAATACACAACATGATCAAATTCTCCAACCTGGTCTGAGATCCAACTGATCAGTAAAAATCTTTGTAATCCTTTTCAAATTATAATTAATTGGAATCATCAGATATCTGCATATGTTTAGAACATTGTACAGGAAAAGTTATGTAGTTGTTCACCTATTCCCTATGTTAAACACACGTTTTGCATCAGTCTGAGACTCTCAATAGACAGTGCTATATATTCCTAGATAGAAATATTATTATTTATCTAATAGTGGGAGAAAGGTTTCTTTTTTCTCAGATGGAAAGCTTTGTAACTATAAGATCTTCAGATACTGAACCAAATGTCATATGCAGTATTTACAAGATATGTGGATTAAACAAATCATTTTGTGGTATTCAATATCCAAATAACGACAGACTTTTATTAGTTTACCTTTATAGGAGTAACCTACATGGCACTAGAAACTCATGGACAGCAGCTTAAATGATTATTACATCTCGAAAATATCAGGCGCAGCATTGACTGCAAGTAGATATTTTTAAGTGCTATATATTGATTAGAAGTCCAAATTTCCAAACATTATTTTAAAAGAATACCAGAAGTTTTTATTTTAAAGGTTATATTTTTCTGCTCAAAGTTAGTTAACTGACTTGTATATCCACATGACTACTCACCATAATTTCTTTCCTGCTTTTGATATACTACTACGTGTAAGCAGAGACATCCGGTGATTAGATGAGTATCTGTTAGGTTAAGTTGCAAACATGCACCTATTTTTTCCTCTGACTAAGGACAAGAAATCAATACGAGGTAGATTCATAGCTTGGAAGCTAGGGTTCATGCGGTTGACATGAATGTCAATTAATGATGTGCTGTGCTACGGAAGCTAGATTAACAACCCCTGGTTTATAAAAAAGAAACTGACAGTTTGTCCATGATAGACAATAAGTGTATTAAACCTCCAAATCCAAATTATGGTGATTCTTATGACTCCACATGTAATAAAAATTTACTTTTTGTCCTAATACAGGTCCCGATGCAGCTGCAAGCCATGAGAAGCAACCCCCCTTACATCCTGATGTAGGAACCACACAGGAAGGACGGAAACGTAAGAGACCTGCATCAGAAGGAGATGAGGAAATGTATCTTCAACATCAGTTGATTGAAACGTTGGAGAGGAATGGCACAATATTGAGCTCCCAACTTGAAGTTCAGAACAACAATTTTCAGTCAGATATGGAGCTGAGGAAAGACCATGGAAGTAGCCTTATTGCTGTGCTTAATAAGCTTGCAGATGCTTTGGGTAGAATTGCAGATAAGTTATAGTTTCAAGGTCCTAGTTTTATTGTACATAACTTTCCTACCTCGATTGAAGTTGATAAGAAGTCCAAAAGATGAGTGCAGCATAGATATTATATACATATATTTTTATCAGGAACAATCCAGTATAGTTTCACAATTTTTTTCACTGATCTTAAGCTTATATTACCCTTGTAATTAATTCACATTTTCATATACAGAATAAGTATGTAATCCGAGAGTGCGAGTTTTCATCGCTTATACATTTTGGATACATCTTTAAGATGTTAAAAGAGTTTCCTGTGCAGAAAGTCGTACTGCCCCGTACATATTTTATGTCGCTTTTCTTCTGTTTTTTATACGCATGACATGCTTTCCCTCGGAATAAGAATACTCCGCTTATTAACAATTTGAACTAATAAATGAGGGAAGAAAACACAACTAATGGTTTGTAAACCGTTGGATGAATAAATAAACACTTAGGAATACACTTTTTTTTAATATGGGCCTCATACACGAGTCGCGCTTAGCTTAATAACAGCAGCTAATCCATCATGTAAACTTAGAGCTCATGTGTAAACCTAAAACTTATATGTAAACTTAAAATAGTATATATTTTAAAATTATAAACTACAATATAAATAATTTATATCATGTTATAATTTTCGTCATTTCACATCACTATTTTATTATATTAAACCTAAATATATACAAGTTTATAACCGTGTGAAGCAAGGGATAAATGACTAATATTTAGGTAAATTTATTTTTTATATTATATTTTATTGATATTTAATATAAAATTTTATAACATTGAGAATTTATGTTAATATACGTGTTATATTGTCATATTTTATATAAATTAGTTAACGATGTGAGTGATAATAAATTAATTAAAAGAGTTATTATGATAATAGTTAAAAATTATATATAATAAATTAAAATTTAATAAATATGTATATTATTTGGATTTATAAAAGTTAAATATGATACATAGTATTCTAATATAATTTGGACATGTCTACACATAGTATTTAGAATACTATGTATCATAATATTCTATTATTAGAATACTATGTATCATATTTAGAATACTATGTATCATAATATTCTATTATTAGAATTAAATTTCTTATAATATTAAATTTATAATATTATTATATTAAATTCATTAAAGAAAATATTATAATATTATAAATTTAATATAATAAAATAATAATGTGAAATGACAAAAATTATAATATAATATAAATTATTTATATTTTAATTTATAATTTTAAAAATATATACTATTTTAAGTTTACACGTTCTAGGTTTACACACGAGCTCTAAGTTTATACATAAGCCGCGGTTAATAAGAGCGGCTCACACACGAGCCGCGCTTAATAACAGCGGCACATATTAAAAAAAGTTTAATCTTGAGCATTGATTTATTCATCCAACGGTTTACAAACCATTTGTTGTGTAAGTCTCTCCTGACAAATGATTGCCAGGATCTGCCCCAGAAGAAAATATAGACAAAATATGTGTATTTAATACACCACATTATCTATGAGTTGTACACTTGTACTTGTACTCTCTACTTTCTCTTCAATTATTTGTATATGAATTGAGCATTGCATTTATTGGTTACTGTCTGAATTAAATACAACGGGATGGGCCTTTAAAGTAATTTTTCACAAACATATAGTAATTTGAAACTTTTGTGTATATATATCACAAGGTTAATAACATTTTGCTCATAAAAATTTCTTCGACATTACATAGGAACCCCCATAATAAAGTTAACGTCTAGTTTAGTCACATATATTTACATTATATAGTATGTACGGTCCGACTCAATTACTTTGTAATGGACGAAAAAAAGTAAAAATGTAATGTATTAAAGGGACATTATCCAAAACAGATTTTGTTACGCGTGTGTTGAGCATTTATAATAAAGCATTTTGTCAAGTACTCGAATACACTTCAAGGTGATTTATGCTTTGATGTTAGTCATTTTATTTGTATTTGCCCTCGTCTGCTATACATGTTTCCTTTTAAAGTTTCTCATATGCTTTCGGGTTTTATCTTCCAAGATTTAGGCTCTAATACCTCTGTCATCAGTAGTCATCCTGATGAACCGGTGAATTCTGATGATGAAGTGCTTGGTAACAAGTGTGATGCTAATGCGCAGCTCTTTAAGCAAAATGTTGAAGCTAAATCCGATTTGGGTGAAGGACATTTGAAAGATAACTTTGCATGGATTTCCTACAACTATCGTGATGTTGATGAATGTGAGGTTCGTGGTCTTGATGGTACTGGAGGAGCACATTGTTAGGTTTCATGGGTTGTTTTTCAAGTTTACTTGTTTTGACTAGGTAGGTTCCTTTCTTTGTTTTGGCTTTGGTTTGTAATCTTCAACTCATGTGTATTCCTCGTACCGTGGCGTGGGTTTAGTGCACACATAACTCTGTGATCGTGCTCCCTGGAGTGATTCTATTACCTTATATATATATATAATTAAAATTAGTTTAAAAAAGTTAAAGTATTCACATAATGTTTGAAAGTTATTTCTCACTCCTCTTGCGATAACATGCACTTCCTAACTTCTTGTGTTTTAACTAAACAATATTTTTTGAGCAATAGTTCAAGGGGTATCGTTCTAAGTCAATTCTTGGTTTCAACTCTGACAACCAAATAAACCTTTATATTTACAATACATAAATATATATTCACATATATAAATATGGTCGTTCCTGATTTATTGGAGACCCCGGGGTGAAAAATTTTAACGGGCCTTTAATTTTTTCCCCTAACATAACTATAAAAAAATCATATGATATAACATATCGAAATTTACGGTAAATTCTTCTAAATTTTAACTTATTTCTACTAAATTTTTATCAAATTTGCTTGAAAAGTCTATTTTTTCGATAACAAAATTACCCATAACTCCTCTTTGCGACTCTTCTAATTTATTAACTCATTTTTTTTCTCTTTTCACATCTAAATAGTTGATTTTTAGGTAACATCATATAAATCAAAAATCAAATAATTGACTTATAAAGAAGTAATAACACCTGAAATAGATAGTTCGAGTCCAAAATTCTCACTGAAAGTTTTGAAAAAGAATGAATGCTTACATCAATATAAAGACAAAATATATATGCCTATTTAGGTATTGAGCCATAAAGTATAAGTTTAAAGACAAAATTTTACCTGATTAGGGTTTTTCAATCATTGCACAATTTTCTCACTAACCCTGAAATAGTAGATTACTATTGTTTTGATAATATATATATATATATATATATATATATATATATATATATATATATATATATATATATATATATATATATATATATATAACTGAATACTAGTTGAACCCTATTTTTTATAGTAATGAATTATCTAGTTTTTTAGAATACACACACACACACACACACACATATATATATATATATATGCATATGTAATTAGTACTTATTTTTAGTTTTATAGGTCCTATAATAATATATATTATTTTAAAATTATTAATTTATATGTTGTGAAAATTATTGGTTTTATAAATTTTTTAACTAAATACTCCCTCCGTCCCATATTTCTTGGCTAAATTACCTTTTATAGTTGACCCAAAATATTGGCGGATTTCTATTTTTATTTTTGACTAATGACGATTAATAACCTAGTATTTTCATAACTATTAATTAGAACATCCACTAACAAATACTATATAAATACATATTTGATGTTTTCAATACTATCAATGGTTAATTGCTTAAAAAAGTGTTTACTTACATGTATTTATATAGAATGTTGTATAAAAATATCAACCCATCAATAACTATTTATTGGAATGAGTGGTAAATTAAGAAAAAGAGGACATTTATTAGTTAAGATAAGAAGATATTATTGACTTTCTTGTTAGGAATTTAGAGGCCCAGAAGTTACAGAGGGGGGGGGGTGAATGTATACTTCAAAAATTTTCTTGTTTTTGAAAAGAACTTGTTCAAAGCATGAAGAACAGATGGAATTACGAAGGTGTTTATCAAGACATATAACAGGAAATAATATAGACACAGATGTAACTTTCAATCTAATTTTGTATTAGAATGATCTTTGCTACAATCTGAAATTCAGTTTGAATTTCAGCTTCTTGTTCTGGGATTCTTACTATTGTAAAAATGCTCAAGACACTATCAAATGTGGCTGTGCATAAAGTATATAGACAACATGTCCTGTGCACATGCTCACATGAGACAGTTTAGCTAAAACTAGAAATAGACAGAGATTGCTTTACATTTGACTAATGACTATTTCTAGCTAACACTGTAGTGACAGTCTGCTCCATCCTGCCTTATCTCTTCTGTCACTTTTCTTGGCTTATCTTCCCAGCTACATTGTAGACTTGTCTCTGTCTGTGCAGGTTTGACTTATCCTGCATACACAGAGCTGCAACATCATCTGTCTTGTTCTGCAATTCTTCCTTGAAACTAGCTTCTTTTGCAGTCGAGTACTCTTCTTGAAATTGGTTCGATAAGTCAAGGAGATTGACTTCTCGAACAGCTGTGACTTCTCGATTGATCCTGAATACTTGATTTCTCGAATGTCTAGACTTCTCGATCGCATACTCAGCTTGATGACTTCTCGATCAGATTAGACTTCTCGAATACATGCTTGATATTGACTTCTCGAATGACTCAGCCTTATCACTTCTCGAATGCTCCATTTGCTAGCTTCTCGAATTGTTTATTTTCACTTCTCGAATGCCTCATAATTGACACTTCTCGACTGGATTCAATACCTGACTTGTTGAATGACTGACTCCTCGATCGAGTACTAAGCAGATAGAAGTTTTGAGACTTCTCGAAATGTTTCCACAGTTCTGACTTCTCGAATGGCTGACTTCTCGACCAAGTAACTTGCCTTAGTAGAATTCTCAGATAACTTCTCTTTTTATTTTCTTCACAGTCTTCTTTGTCTGGTTGCATGATTCAATTTGAATCTTCTAACTGACTTTATTTCTGACTTAATTTACAATTTGAAGATAAACAGAGAAAACTTCTAGTTACAAATTACACATGAATTACTAAGTCACTAGTCTATTACAGAAGCACAAACTAAGTTACAGCAAGACAGATAATTAAATAGGCTAGGCTTGATTTAAGTCCAACAATCTCCCCCAATTTGGAAAATGATGAATTTTACAAATTAATACAAGATATCAAGCCTACCTATATTGTTGTTGTTGATGAGCTGCCTGATCATATTTTTCTTTTCTTTCCTTTTCTTGCCTGGCCCTGTTTTCTTCAATTGCCTGCAGTATCATTTGTCTGGCCATGATTTCCTCAATCAAAATTGCATCTTTCAGCATGTCTGCAGCAATCTGTAGAGTGAGCATTGGATAGTCTTGGACAAACTTGAGTCTAACTTTGACAGTGACTCCACTTCTCAGTTTGAATTCAACTCTGTCAGGATCTTTGAACACTCTACTTTTACCCTGTCTTCTCAATTCTTCAGACAACTGCTCTACTCTCTCCTCCTCCCTCCTTTTCTTCTCAATCATCTCCTCCATGTATCTTACCTTGTCAGTCTTTTTCTGATACTTCCTTTCCAAGTACTGAGCCATTTCCATCATTCTCAGCTTGTTAATCATGCATTTCTTGTCAAACAGGCTAATCACTCTCCTAATGTCATGAGTGGTAGCATCACTGTTGTCATGATGAAATCCTCTTTCTTCTCCATCAACATTAGTAACAAACATCCTCTTGTCTCTGACTTCTACCTTGACAATTCTGTCAGCCTTCCACATTTTGATCCTCACCTTGTCAGTTTCAGCAATTTCTTGAATAGGTTTAATAGGTAGACCTTTATCAGGAACAATGAGTTGTTTTCTCCACTTAGGACATCTTACTAGCAAAGAGCTAGTAGAGTTCTTGAATTTGGTTGATGTGGCAGTGTTGACTTTGAGATGTTGGCTTGGCTTCAGTTTCTTTGACTGTTCCTTTTTAATTTCCCTCCTTATCACTCCATGTGCAGTAACTTTCATGAACATCCTTCTTGGAGATTTAGTTTTGATGGCAGTTGCAGTTTCAGAAACTGTTGACATCACCCTAGTACCCTGAGATTTGGTAGGTGAACTAGAATGAGTGCCAGCAGCTTGCTGCTTAGAGGAATTTCTTCTTTGATACTGTTTGTTGTCCTCAGAGTTGTCTCTTTTCTTCTTGTCTTCATCCTTCTTCTTCTTGTCTTCTCCCTTTCCTTCCTTATAACTCCTTGATTCAGACCTTTTATCCTTCTTGTCCTGATCCTCATTGTCATCATCTTTCTTTTTGTTCTTCAATTCTTCTTTTGCAAATTCAGAGATTTGTCCAGAGATAAACTTTTTCATTTTCACTACAATTTCATTGTCCTCTATCTGCTTCACCTTCTTCTTTTCAATCAACTCAATTAGGTTAATAATTTGACTTCTGTTGCCTGAATTGAGATGTTGAGGGATCCTGAAATGAGCAAGTTTTTCTTCTCTAGCCATATACATCACACCATCTGGACTACAGTAGGATTCAGGTAGAGCAAGAGGTAGGAGAGGCCCCAATATTTTCTTCTTCAATTCTTCATCTTCCTGGGTTACCAACTCCACTCCCTTGTACAGACATTCCAGTTCAGTATATGAAAGCCTTTGGAATAGAGTAACTGAAACTTTAAAGTAGCCAGATTCCATTTGAATGAGTGGCTCTTTGAACATTTGTCCATTCTGTTCAACCTTAACTCCCCTTACTGCAACAATAGCATTTTCAAGCATCTTCTTATATTTCCAATGATTTCCCTGGACTTGCTTTTTGATATGATGCAGAAGTTCAAGAAACTCCTTGTCAGAGTTGGGCTTTAAAATTTCACTCCTGAGCTTTCTCATAACTGCCTTTTGCCTTTCAGCCTCTATTTCTTCTCTCCTTTCCTTCTCCCCCTTAGGGTTGATATCTTGACTTTGGAGAAAGGAAGAATGACTTGGCTTAATTTGAGTCCAGCTTGGAGTTGGCAAAGGTGCTGGAGGAGCCTGACTTGATGTGCTTAGGTTGGAGATGAGGGATTGTAGAGAGGTGAGTTGTGCTGAGATGCTGGCAAGAGAAGTCCCTTGATTTGCAGAAGTAGAGACAAACTCATTTTTTAGATTATGAACATCTGAGACAATTTGTGAAACTGTGGATGTGAGAGAATCCACTCTGGCATTTAAGGTATCAATGGTGGAGGCCTTTGCAGCTTCATCCTTGGCCTTTGACTGATAGTAGAGGTCCACTTGGAAAGGTGATAAGGTGTGTAGAGGCACATCCTCAGGCAGCCTATCTGCATGCCTGTTTTTGTACAGAACTTCAACCATACTATTTATTCTCCTTTGATTGTCTATGATGGTTGTGTGACCTTGAACCATTTCCTTAAACACCTTTTCCATAGAGTCTATTTTGGTGTGAAGAAGGGAGGACTTTCCTGAATCTCCTCTTGAAGTGTGAGCAAGGAGACCTCCAGGCTTCAGTTTGTCTTCCATTGCTCTCAAGGTGCCCTCTACTTTAGCTCTGTGATCATCTATCTCAGATTGTACACCTTTGGCAAGATAGTGATTTGATTGCAGTTGGACTTTAGCAGCTTCATGAATTGCATCATACATGGCACTTGGAGTAAAAATCTTCTCACAAGATCCAAGAGAAGTGAGATACTTCTGTCTAGTCCACTCCAAAACTTCTTGCATGCTAACTGCAGATTTACCATCCAGCCAGGCATCCACATTTTCACCTTCATTTTCATCCAAATTTGCATTCTTTTCTTTCAACTCCTCCTGATCTTTTGCATATTCAAGCATGATTGCAGCATAGTCTTTGTTTGGCAAATGAGAAGTCACAAGCTGCTGAGCAATGTGATAGAAGCCCTCCAACTGATCTCCATACAATTCCTTTAGTTTCTCATCAGAAAGTGACCCACCAAGAGATGATGGTCCTGAATCCCTGTCATGTTGCACAGGTTCCAGCCATTGTGACAGAGAGTGAGAGCTAGGGCCACTTGTGACAGTAGTCCCCTCAGCATCTATTTCCTCATCCAATTTCTCAGATGATTCATTAGACACTGGATGGATAGGTGAATTCTCCTGAGGAGACAGTCTTTGAATGACTGGGGAGTGTCTAGGGGATGCCATTTGCATGGTGTGGAGGTCCCCCAGATTACCCAATGTCTGTGAAGACACTTGGCTTTGAAATGCCTGAGCCCCCACAGAGTCTGAAGTAAAAACTCCTGGAACCTCTGTGGTTTTGATGGTGTCATCAGGATATGCCTCAGCATGCATTCCCTCACCATCTAAAGGAGTGTCCTGAGTGGTGAACAAGGTGTCATGCACCAAGTCACTTGAATGGGGCTCACCAGGGAAACAAGAGTCCTGATGATCAACAACTTCATGTGTTTGGCTGGACACATTTGGTTGAGATGAAATTTGAGAGATAGCAGGTAGAGTGTGAGTAGAACTGAGTATTGGCAACTCCCCCTGAGAAAATGGGGAAGTTTCAAGAGAAGATCCTACTGGTGCACAGTGTGTCTCCTTTTCAACTACAGCTTCTTCATTGACAGGAGTGAATTCCTGCAATGGTGCAGACTCTGTACAGGGTGGAGTGGGCTGACTCCCAATTTCAATAGATGCACCTTGTTGAGAAAGTGCACCTAGAAGTAGGTTTAATCCCTTGTTAACTTCTACATCCTGTTGAGAGGATGTAGAGTGGTCTGTTGTGGCCTTTTTATTTTTCTTTCTCCTGGTCAAAGGCTCCACAGGTGACTCATCTGATTCATTTTCTACAACTTTTTCTAACACTCTTTTCTTAACAGCTTTCTCCTTCTTCTTCTTTGCAACTACACCCTGTTGAGAGGATGTAGAGGATGGTTTGCTAACATCTAGGGATTTCAAAGAAGGGCTAGCAGTTGGGTTGGAAGTCCTTGGGTTAGGTGCATTTGGTACTTCTGCAACCTTAGGACCTCCTACTGTATCAAGGTAACCATATTTAGGCTGCACTAGTGGATATCCCTCAAATACACTCCTCATGTGAGGGGTGATTATGAGAGGGACATTCACAGTGGTTCTCCTATCCAATGTGGCAAAAATGATTTTTGACATGGATTTGGAGTAGCCAATTCTTTGTTTGTTCATTCCAGGCAATTCAATTAAACCAGCATTCTTATAATTGAGAATTAATTGAATAAAGCGAGGAAAGAAAATTTCATTACCTCTCTTGGGAATCCTGGTTATGAGTTCCCCAAGAACTAGCTTTCCAACATTGAGCTTTTGGTTGTATGCTAATGAGTAGGCCAGCTTCAAGGCAATGAGGCTTATCTGGTCAAACCCTGTTTTTCTGCAGGTGAAGACTCTTAGGATGGTATCAAACAGGAATGACCATTCCTTTCTCATGTACTTCTTGTTTAATTTACCCAGCTTGAACTTCTCATCAACTCCTCTCTTTAGATTATCAGCATACCTAATGAAGTCCAGAAAATCTAGAAGATCATCTTCAGTAGGTTCTTCATTAAATTCTTCGGTTGGTATATTCAAGCTTGTATTCACATCATTTTCATCAAAACTGATGTCTTTTCCTTGGATTTTGCAGGTTACAACCACTTTTGACCTACCATCCTCCAAAGCTATATTTTCCCAGTCAGCAGTCTTCCAAAATTGCTCAAGAATGTCGAGATACAGTGTGGGGTTTGCCAACAGAGCTTCATTCAGATAGGAATCGATGAGAAACCTAGTGAAGCATTTGTACTGCGCCTTAGCATCTGCGTCTCTTGCAATGGCGAGAAAGTTGGTTTCAGGAATTACGTACACTTCAGTTGCAGGTTTCGAGCTTGAAGATGCCATAGAGTTGTGTATAGAAAGAGAGAAACGAAGAAATCGAAGGTTTTAGAGAGAAGAATAGCAAGGGTTCAAGTGTAGCTGTAGAATGAGAGGGTTTCTTTGAGTTTGAAATTAAGTGTAGAAATGAAATGTTATTTCTACTGTGCTATGTATAATACTTAGACAACTCGACTAGAATTGTAATCGATTTTGTATGTTCGAGAACTCAGAGAAGAGTAAAGTTAGTTTCAGTAGAGAACTGTCAGAATTTGATCGAGAACTCTCAAGAATATATATACATGATTCGAGAACTGAGATAGTCGAGAACTCTGATGATTCGAGAACTCTTGACAGTACTCGATTGAGAACTCTAAAAATGAGCTATTCGAGAACTCACAAAATCATGAGTCGAGAACTCAAAAGAAATAAGTAACTAGTCGAGAAGTCAGAAAATGATGGCACCTTAAACACAAACTCTAGTTTTTGACAGATTATTCCATTTTCACTTAGAAAATAGAATAATAATTTACAGACTTTATTTCTTAGATAAATAAAATCCATTTATTCATCAAAAAAAAAAGAAATGTGTCTGATTGATATTCCTGAATCTTTAATTATTACACTTGTTATTTAATAATGCACAAGTATAATAATTCTTTTCAGGCTTTCTCAGAACAAGAAAATAGTTCCAAGATAGTTTTAAAAACATTTGTTAACAATATGTACAACAATATAACTGACATATTTATAAACATATACCAGTTTTGTTTCACTTAGATAAATCATTTGAGTTCATGTCTGTGAAACAATTGTTGTAACAGTTGAAAAGATATATTTATTTGGCCACCTAACTTGAAGAGTTTAGCATTCCAATTTCACTAACCAACCTGTTGAAGGTGGCTTCATCAAGTGGTTTAGTAAATATATCAGCCAACTGTTTTTGTGTAGGAACATAGAATAATTTAATTACTCCATTTTCTGCATGTTCCCTTATGAAATGGTACCTTACATCAATATGCTTTGTCTTGGAATGGTTGACTGGATTGGCTACAATTGAGATGGCACTAGTGTTGTCACACATAATAGGAATTCCTTCTAACACTAGTCCATAGTCCCTTAGTTGATTCCTGATCCAAAGCACTTGAGCACAACAACTTCCTGCAGCAATATATTCAGCCTCAGCTGTGGAAGTAGAAACTGATTGTTGCTTTTTGCTAAACCAAGATACCAATCTCTGTCCAAGAAATTGACAGCTTCCTGAGGTACTTTTTCTATCCACTCTGCACCCAGCAAAATCAGCATCTGAATATCCAACTAAGTTGAATCCTGTTTCTTTAGGGTACCATAACCCCATGAATGATGTTCCTTTTAGATACCTCAGAATTCTTTTGACAGCAATGAGATGAGATTCTTTGGGGTTTGCCTGGAACCTTGCACATAGGCATGTAGAGAACATTATGTCAGGTCTACTAGCTGTGAGATAAAGGAGAGATCCAATCATTCCTCTGTAGGTCTTCATATCTACACTTTTTCCTTTCTTATCTTCATCAAGTTTTGTAGCTGTAGACATTGGAGTCTTGGCAGTAGAACAGTCTTGCATGTCAAACCTTTTGAGTAAGTCATTGATGTACTTTGTTTGACTTATGAAAATGCCATCATCCCTTTGACTTATTTGAAGGCCTAAAAAATAATTGAGCTCTCCCATCATGCTCATCTCATATTCACCTTGCATTAGCTTAGAGAACCTTTGACATAGTTTTTCATTTGTAGATCCAAAAATGATATCATCTACATAGATTTGAACAAGTATGATATCCTCACCATGCTTTTTGTAGAAAAGAGTTTTGTCAATAGTTCCTCTAGTAAAATGATTTTCTAGAAGAAATTTTGACAAGGTGTCATACCATGCTCTAGGGGCTTGTTTGAGTCCATACAATGCTTTAATGAGTCTGTAAACAAAGTCTGGAAAATTTGGATCTTCAAAGCCAGGAGGTTGCTGCACATAAACTTCCTCTTCTAATTCACCATTGAGAAATGCACTTTTCACATCCATTTGATATACCTTAAAATTTGAGTGTGCTGCAAAGGCTAGAAAAATTCTAATTGCTTCCAATCTTGCAACAGGAGCAAAAGTCTCATCATAGTCAATGCCTTCTTCCTGGGAATAGCCTTTTGCAACCAGCCTTGCTTTGTTTCTTATAACTATTCCATGTTCATCCATTTTGTTCCTATAGACCCACTTAGTGCCAATTACCGACCTGTCCTTTGGAGGTGGCACTAATTCCCAAACATTGTTTCTCACAAATTGATTCAATTCCTCTTGCATGGCAATTATCCAGTCTGGATCCAACATGGCTTCTTCAATCCTTTTTGGTTCATTTTGAGACAGAAAGCAAGCAAATAGGCATTCATTTATAGTTGCTCTTCTTGTCCTTACACCTTCATCAGGATTTCCAATGATTTGATCAGCTGTGTGAGCTCTACTCCATTTAATTTGATGAGCTCCATCTCTATCATTTGAACTTGTTTCTTCCTGATTGAAGTGATTGCCAATAGTTGCAGATCCTTGAGAATCTCCCCCTGAGTGAATGCTAGGATTGTGTGGAGAATTCTCAAGTTGAATATGACTGTAGTCTTCATTTTCTCTTTCCACATTTGTTCCATGTGAGATATCTACATGTGACTCTTCATGCATATTGGTAACATTTTCAGTTGCAAATGTTCCAGTCTCTATTTCATTTTCAAACCTCAAGGTGTCACAGTTTTCTCCTTCCAGATTCATAGTAGGGAACTTGAAATCATCAAATGTCACATTTGTGCTTTCCATAATCTTCTGTTGATCAATCACATATACTCTATAGACAGTTTTGTCCAAGGAGTATCCCACAAAAATTCCTTCATAAGCCTTGGCTTCAAACTTCCCAAGGTTGTTGACATCATCTTTGAGAACAAAGCACTTGGTTCCAAACACATGCATGTATTTTACAGATGGTCTTCTATTTGTCATGATGTGATAAGGAGTTTTTCCAACTGGTTTTGTGATGAGTGTCCTGTTTTGAGTGTAGCATGCAGTTCTAACAGCTTCAGCCCAAAAGCTAGTTGGTAGACTGGCTTCTGCTAACATGGTTCTTGCAGCTTCAATGAGAGTTCTGTTCTTTCTCTCAACCACTCCATTTTGTTGTGGAGTTCTTGGGGCTGAAAATTGGTGAGTGATTCCTTTTTCCTTGCAGAATTCATTGAGTATAGCATTTTTGAATTCTGTACCATTATCACTCCTTATGGCAACTACTGGTGTAGGGCCTTTATCCAATCTTTTCAAATTTTCAATGATGATCTCAGGAGCTTCATCTTTTGAGTGCAAGAATTCCACCCAAGTGTATTTTGAAAAGTCATCAACCATGACTAGAGCAAATCTTTTCTTAGACATGGACATGACATTTACTGGTCCAAACAGATCCATATGAATTAATTGTAGTGGTTTTGTGATTGAAGTGAATTCCTTACTCTTGTGACTAGATCTCTTCATTTTCCCTTTTTGACATGCCTCACATAATCCTTCTATGCAGAATTCAAGTGTGGGCAGGTCCTTCACTAATTCTCTTTTGACTAAAGAATTAATGTTCTTGAGATTTAGGTGAGATAATCTCTTATGCCAGAGCATACTTTCATTTTCTGAGGCCTTTGTGTAGAAACAGCAAATCTTCTCCTTGTTTGCAGAGTCCAAATCTGCTACAAACAGGCTTCCTTTTCTTACTCCTTGCAGAGCAAATTCCTTTGTCTTCCTGTGTGATATGAGACACAGTTCCTTATCAAACTCCACCTTCAAATCTTTGTTGCAGAATTGAGTGATGCTGAGAAGATTATGCTTCAAACCACTGACTAGGGCTACATCTTCAATGACAACATTTCCATGAATCAATTTGCCATATCCCATGGTAAAACCAGTGCTGTTGTCTCCAAAGGTTACCATTGGGCCAGCCTCATCCTTGAACTGTGACAGCAGGGCCTTGTCACCAGTCATATGCCTTGAACAGCCACTGTCCAAAATCCACATGACCTTCTTCTTACTTGTGCCCTGCAATCAAGCACAAATCAAGTTTTCTTTGGTACCCAAACAAGGTTGGGTCCTTTATGCTTAGTCACATGAATATCCTTCCTGTTCTTAACAGTCTCAGTCACTTGCACATGCACATTTTCATTTTTCTTGTTTTGATTTTTTGCTTGATTAGTGCTTTCAGAACTAGATGCATGCTTAGGTGACATGGAGTGTTTTCTGTGTTTCACAGGACTAGCAGATTTAGGCCTAGGACTGTTGATATACAAATTCTGACTTATGCATCCATCAACAAACTGTTTCCTGAGCCTAAAGCAGGTATTCATGATATTCATGTTACATGGCATACAATCAAATTTGTCACAAAATTTATGATTATCATGCATTAAAGGCTTAACATAACCACAGGCAAACTTATCATTTCCCACAACAGGTTTCTTGCACAAGTGAGTAAGATGATTTGTTGAACCACAGTTTTTACAAATCTTTCTTGGTGCATTATGAACAGGTGCATAGTTGTTGTGTTTGTTAATGCCTATTTTTCCATTTCTATTAGCCTTTTTCTTTTTAGCATGCATAGCATCATTTTTCTGAGCATCCTGTTTAGTTTCAGTTTGAACAGGAGTGGACTTGGTTCTGATTGTGGGTTCTTCTTTTTCAACAGAGGCCAAATTTCTTTCAATTGCTTCCTTATCCTCATCATCTAATTGTTGTTTGATAACCATACTGGCTTCATCTACTTCAACAGTAGCCTTCTTAAAAATTGGTTCTTTGACATTTTTCAAAATATGAGGATTACCTTGAATTTCAATCTTTTTGCCTCTTGTTAAAACAGATTTTTTCTTTTTAAGATTCTCATAATCAAAACCAACTCCAATCCTAGTGCTTTCCTTGTTCTTCTCATGAAACTCTTTAACAATGGTTGCTGAGTTTTGATAAGATCTAATTTTCAACTCATTTTCAGAAATTTGTTCTTTAAGAAACTTCTCAATTTGTTCAGAACAAACAATTTTGTTCTTGAGATACTCATTTTCCTGTTTAAAGTTTTCCATGTTTATAACAGACAATTCTAGAGTCTCATTCCTTGCAACTAGTTCCTCATTAGCTTTCACTAACCTAGCAATCTCCTCATAAGCAGCAGTCATACTGGTGTGAATATTAAACATCTCAATACTTAAATCTTCCACAGTTTTCTTGTATTGAGAATTTGACATATCAAGAGAGATTAAAGAAGGTACCTGAGAGTTCGAGGATGAAGTTCCAGCATGTGAGTTGGCCATGAGTGCCAGATTCCCATATTCTTCCTCCTCATCTTCATCCGTATCATCCCAGCATTTTCCTTCAGCAATATAGGCTTTTCCTGTCTGCTTTTTGAGAAGAGCTTCATACTTGGCTTCCAACTCCAAGTAGTCTTTATCTTTCTTGATTGACTTAGGTTTGTTACATTCTGTTGCAAAGTGTCCAAGATCATTACAGTTATAGCATCTTATCTTGGATCTATCAACTGTTCCAGTCTTGTATCCTCCATTATTGGAGCTTCTCTGTGGATTCCTTCCTTTGCTTGAAGACTTGAAGGTTGGTTTTGGTTTGAAACTTTTGTTTCTTTTGAATCTCAAATTTCCAAACTTCTTTGCCATGAAGGCCATTGTTTTGTTGTCCATGCCTTCAAGTTCTTCAATGGTGTAGAAGTCATCTTCTTCTGACTCACTCTTGATGGAGTCCTTGTCTTCCTGTTCCTGATCTTCAATCATCTCAGATTTCAACTTCCTGCTTGTACCAGTCTTTTCAATTGTTGATGGTTCCTTAGCAACCAGGGCATTTGAGACATTTGCCATTTTTCCTCTATTTGCTAAAATGGCCTTCTTTTGATAAAATTCCAGCTCATATGTTTTCAGTATTCCATAGAGTGTCTCAAGTGGAAGTTTTGTCAAATCTCTTCCTTCTCTTATTGCAGAGATTTTATGCTCCAGGTGCTCTGGGAGAGTTAACAAAAACTTCATGTTTTTCTCCTTTGTTTCATAATATTTCCCATGAAGTTGAAGAGCATTGATCAGTTTATTGAACCTTTCAAATACTTCAGTTATGCCCTCATTTGATTTTGACATGAATGCTTCATATTGGGAAACAAGGAGCTGCCTTTGATTCTCTCTTACTTCCTCAGTTCCTTCACACAGAATTTCTATTGTCTCCCATATGTGTTTGGCAGATGTACAATTGACAATATTGTTGTACATCACAAGATCCAGTGACTCAATTAATATTAACATTAAGCTATTGTCAAGAGAAACCTTTTCCTTCTCTGAGTCTGTGTACTGAGATGGATCTTTAGGTATCCATGTTGCAGGAATAACTTCAGACCCACTAGTAGTTTCAGGAACTAGAGTTACTGGCATGAAAGGACCATTCTTTAATATTTCTGGATACATGGGGTTTGCAGCCTTTATGAACATCAGCATCTTCTTCTTCCATAGGTTGTAATTTTCTCTGTCAAAGGTAGGAATCTTTATGCTGCTTAACTTCTGAGAACTCATCTTGATCTTTAGTCTGTATGTTTGTTTACAGCCTGGCTTTGATACCACTTGTTAGGAATTTAGAGGCCCAGAAGTTACAGAGGGGGGGGGTGAATGTATACTTCAAAAATTTTCTTGTTTTTGAAAAGAACTTGTTCAAAGCATGAAGAACAGATGGAATTACGAAGGTGTTTATCAAGACATATAACAGGAAATAATATAGACACAGATGTAACTTTCAATCTAATTTTGTATTAGAATGATCTTTGCTACAATCTGAAATTCAGTTTGAATTTCAGCTTCTTGTTCTGGGATTCTTACTATTGTAAAAATGCTCAAGACACTATCAAATGTGGCTGTGCATAAAGTATATAGACAACATGTCCTGTGCACATGCTCACATGAGACAGTTTAGCTAAAACTAGAAATAGACAGAGATTGCTTTACATTTGACTAATGACTATTTCTAGCTAACACTGTAGTGACAGTCTGCTCCATCCTGCCTTATCTCTTCTGTCACTTTTCTTGGCTTATCTTCCCAGCTACATTGTAGACTTGTCTCTGTCTGTGCAGGTTTGACTTATCCTGCATACACAGAGCTGCAACATCATCTGTCTTGTTCTGCAATTCTTCCTTGAAACTAGCTTCTTTTGCAGTCGAGTACTCTTCTTGAAATTGGTTCGATAAGTCAAGGAGATTGACTTCTCGAACAGCTGTGACTTCTCGATTGATCCTGAATACTTGATTTCTCGAATGTCTAGACTTCTCGATCGCATACTCAGCTTGATGACTTCTCGATCAGATTAGACTTCTCGAATACATGCTTGATATTGACTTCTCGAATGACTCAGCCTTATCACTTCTCGAATGCTCCATTTGCTAGCTTCTCGAATTGTTTATTTTCACTTCTCGAATGCCTCATAATTGACACTTCTCGACTGGATTCAATACCTGACTTGTTGAATGACTGACTCCTCGATCGAGTACTAAGCAGATAGAAGTTTTGAGACTTCTCGAAATGTTTCCACAGTTCTGACTTCTCGAATGGCTGACTTCTCGACCAAGTAACTTGCCTTAGTAGAATTCTCAGATAACTTCTCTTTTTATTTTCTTCACAGTCTTCTTTGTCTGGTTGCATGATTCAATTTGAATCTTCTAACTGACTTTATTTCTGACTTAATTTACAATTTGAAGATAAACAGAGAAAACTTCTAGTTACAAATTACACATGAATTACTAAGTCACTAGTCTATTACAGAAGCACAAACTAAGTTACAGCAAGACAGATAATTAAATAGGCTAGGCTTGATTTAAGTCCAACATTTCTTAATACATGTGCAAAAATCAAATTAGTCAGGAAATATGCGACGTAGAAAGTAATATATACTAATTTCTTTTTAAAAAACGTGGCTCTTAAATTTTTGAACCGCGATCAGTCTAGGCGCGGGGCACTGTATATAAGATGTGTGTATGTATATATAACGATTTTATATACATTGTGGGTATATATAATGAGATATGATGGGTTAACCTGTCAATGCTAGAATGAGGAAAAACGAAAGAGGAGAAAAATGAGAATGAGTTTTGTTTAAAAAAAACATGCAGATAGATATATTTTGCATAAATTAAGATATACATTATTTGTATGCGAATCTAATGATTATAAGTACATGGTTTCGGAAAATGATAATTTAGATAAATATATTTATAATTTCACATATGAGTACAAACGTAACTCTAATTTTGAATCTATTATTATATATAAAATATAAAAAAATTTAAAAAATATTTGGGAATAAAAACTTAAAATTTTGAAGTAAAGTAAGCATTTTAGTGTGGCTATTACAATGACCAAATGGACCAACCTCCCACGTCCTGCATAATGATAAGCGGCACATGAAATTTCTAGAGAGAGGAGGGGGTGGAAAAAAGAAATAAAAATAATAAAAAAAAAAACAGAAAAGAGAAAGGGCGAGGGCAAAAGAACATAATTCACTTTTATCAAAGATTGGTCGGTCCGTCCATCTGTCTGTCTCTTTATTACACTACTTGTAATGTTTTTTGTATTAAGCCAAAAGAAACTGGTCTCAAAGTAAGTAAACCTCAAACTTGACTCGCCCAGAGTTTGACAGTTACTACTATTATTACAGTGTACTAGACAGTGTATTTCTATTTAGTTTGTGTTCACTAGTAGTGTATTCATTAGTAATTCTTTTCACTAAAACTATAATTTCCTTTTCTAATTTACGAGTACTTTTTGCTTTCTGGGGGCTAATCAATCAATTAATCAGTTGTTCTAGGGTTTAGCACCGGCATCAATACCTCAACTTCATATCATCAATCAAGCTCTCACACTTACATATCTATCTATCTAGTACTTTGCTTTTCCTACGTTGTTGTTGCGGTTACTTTTGTAGTTGTTTCTTTGTGTGTGTGTATGTAGGTATATGTGAATATATAGGATCATGAGATAATTGCTTGCTTTTTAGTGTTGATCTAAGATCGAAAAATTCACTTTGTTGTTTTGATTTTGCAGAGTGAGAGGTTGTATATACTAGATCCACCATTTATTATTGTAATGTTACAAATTACTCTTTACAAACCAAAAGGCATTGCGTTTCTCGGTTAACAATATCATCACTATGCATTTCACAAAGCTCGATGATTCTCCTATGTTTAGAAAACAGGTTCATCTCTCTCTCTCTCTCTCTCTATATATATGTACTCACTGTATGTACTTATAGGAGTATATGTGTGTGTGTGCGCGCTTTAATTGTAGTCCTCAATTTTAAATATAACTCTTCAACAGCAATGATTTCATTTTATAATTTTCCTCATTTATGTCTAACATATTGCTTTGAATCCCCTTTGATCGTATTATTTTAATTATTATTAGCATTTCATCTGCTTATCTTCAATGTTTATACCTAATAAGACTTGGTGTTTGCTTTGTTGTTACTCCTGCGCATTTAATGTTTTGCTATTTTCTAGTTATTTATTTAAATATATTTAGTCACGCACATTCACTGATTTTATACTTTCTTTTGCTAAATGTGTGGTCTTCTGATCCTTGCTAACGAAATTGATACTTAATAGACTGTGTAACAAGTTGAATAAACTAGAATTGCGTTGAGTGCAATTTTACTACCTTTTTGTTAGTTAATGTAATGCCGTTTATATATCTTACAACCTGAATCCTTCTCCTTTATTATAACAACGATGATCGAATTATATTAAACAGATACAATGCTTCGAGGAAGGTGCTGAGTCCCTGCGGGATCGAAGTTTAAGGTTTTACAAAGGATGCCGAAAGTACACGTGAGTTAAATTATGCTGCATCTTTTCTTGCATTACGTTTATAAAACATATCATTGGTGATTTTGGCTTTTGTTAATTGTTCAGATTATATTTTTGGTACAATTTTGTGTTGTAAGCCCAATCAGTTCATTACAGATGTCTCTTAAATATCATCCATTACAATCTGTTTCATCTGATTTATTGGTTTACATAGGTAATTCCTTCTCATTTCTAGTTACGTATCATCACACTCCTCATATGCACTGAATAGATTCTTCACTACAATTGCTGATACTGACTATGGCTTGTTCTGACTCTCCTTGCAAGTGTACACTTTTTCATCTTTTAGATTGTGACAAACATTTCCAGGTTATGTACCTTTTGAACCAATTGATTTGCACATAATACTCAAACTGTAAATAAAACAAACTTCAACTGCTCCTTCCTGAGTTAGAGTGTCTTGTAAAGTTAATAATTGTATATGTTTGTGATAATCATAGCATATTCATTTTATCAAGGAGTAATATTTGCTGCTGGGGAATTTTAAGAAAGGATAAATTGCAAAGACTTAGTGACCATTAGTCTTTTGTATGAACACCTTTAGAATCGTAGTGGAAGTTCTGCATCTCAATGGACCTTTTCTTTGTATATATTTTTAACATGCAGGGAAGGGCTTGGGGAAGGATATGATGGGGACATTGCTTTTGCCAGTGCCCTTGAAACTTTTGGTGGAGGGCATAATGATCCTATCAGTGTTGCTTTTGGAGGTGTGTCACAGCTTTGTTATTCTATATCACAATTACTTGAATAATATTTAGGCATCTAGATCTGATACAGTGCTAGCAGAACAATGACTGAAAGATTTATGTATGTGTAACTTAAACTTTAGACAGTGATATTAGAATTTGTATCTTTTAAATTGAAAGAGAACAAATAAATTGAAAGAACTGGAAAAGTAAATGAACGATGTGTGTTTACCGAAGGTTTGCTACTAAATTCAGGCCCTGTTATGACAAAATTTACTATTGCACTGAGGGAAATTGGAACATACAAGGAAGTTCTTCGGTCACAGGTCAGTTTTTGTTTGTATTTTATTTCAAGGCTATTGTATGGTTCCGTTATTTTTAGTGGTTCTCTTTTCATTGCAATTCATTTCAAACAGCTACCTAATACTTTGTTGCAAGTATCTATATAGACATAACTGATATGTTTAAATTTTATATATTGGATTACCGATTACCTTCTCATCGTTCTAAGAACGTGGTAAGATCTCTGCATTTAGAGCTACAACAAGTCAGCTGTACTCCATTACATTTGTATATGTTATAAATTAGTATCTTCTTTGGAATATGTAAACTTATCATCACAAATCTGTTTGAAGAATGTTGCAGTTATTTTAGCATTTATTGTCTGTTCCATAAGTATTTATTCAGCCTTTGTTCTATTTAACTTGCTAGCTGGTTTCTTATGTGATCTTTTTCATCAGGTTGAGAACTTGCTTAATGACCGGCTGCTGCAATTTGTTAATATAGACTTGCATGATGTTAAGGTATCTCATATCCTTTTTATATGATTCGTAGTATAGAATAAATCTCTATTACCTAGATTAGCTACATAGCAGTGAAAATTGCACACAGAAACATTCTATTTTCCTGCACTTAATTTTTTTCTTTTGCCTATCCATTACATATTGTTGTAGATAATGCTAGAATGTGAGATACCTTACGATTTTGTGCACCACAAGAAAAATCGTGCATGAATTCTGATCCTTATTTTCAGTGTTTTGGGTGCCATAATTGAATTTTTTATCACAATAACATGAAAGTACACATAATTAAAAATATAATTATTTTTTATAAATATGTAACATATAATATATTTTCTTATACATACATATATAATAGTTTATATACTAATATATTAATTTACTAGTGTTATGCTATAATTCAACATTCAAAGTTAATATATATATATATATATCATTAATATTAATTATTTATGTATATATTTATGGGTCATTTTGTTTTGTTAAATCATTTGTGTATATAATAATAGAGATTAGGTTCCATGTATATTTTGTGAATACACGAAAATAATCGTTTCAAAGTACACAAAATGGTTTTAGATTTTGGGTTGTGTTTGAGTTGATGAAATAATACATAAAAACTTGAAAGTAAACGATACAATTTCAAGGTCTTGACTCTTGGGAGATGGGTTTGTCATCTTTAATATATAAAAGTAAAGTAATATTCTAGTGAAAACCTACAAACTTTTTTAGATATTAAAATCATTTGACGTTTTACAAAATAAATTAATCTTTAATTAAACTTTTTATTATGGTTCTGCAAATAAAATTATGGTTTTGCATCATTTATTTCCATTTTTTTATCATGGTTTTACGGAATTTAGTGAAGGTTTTCAATGTTTTCGTGATAACAAGTTTTCACCTGAAGGCTTGTATATATAATTAAATATATATCACTTAATTATAATGATGAAAATTGTTATTTATACTATATACTATATTTTTAATTCTTTTAATATGATATTTTTTGGTGAAATTAAAATCTAACAAATACTAGTCTTACAATTTAATAGGGTTTAATATTTTGTTGTACAAAATGTGATAATAACAACAATTTTTTGTGTAAAATTTTATAGTATGAATAGCAACTTTTTCCAATTTAATCCATCATCCTCGTTGCAAAGTCATTGTCTTGATCATATTTTCCATCAAGACAATTAATGCTCTATTGATTTGATGAAAACTAGATCATTCCAACGTCTTTGAACTAGAAGATTCCTCCTTTTCGAACTAAGCTATTTACATATTGCTATCTTGGAAGCGTAGAGACTATTTTTATATGTTAATAGTAGAGCTATTAAAAAAATCACTGTTACCCATCCGTACAGTTGAAGACACGTTAGTCATGATTGTCGGAGTTCAATATTTTACCAAGATTCATTTATGGAGAATGTTGCCTTTTAAGACTTTTAAGACAATTGACGGACTTTAAATTTGCACTACCTTTTAGGCTATCCAGTTCCTTGATAAGAGTTAGAAGCCCGTGCTTCATTTATTTACGGTTTCCTTGTTTTTGATGACATTCCCATCATAATCTCGCTTAAGCACTAATATCATTTTTGTGTTAGAGTCTCGTAGATCTATTACATGAGAAGTTGTATGTGAACTTGAAGAAGTGTTCATTTGTGTGCTCGAAGTCGGTTGTGTGGTGAGATTAAGGATTTTGACACATGCACTAGAAGTCGGTTGTGTGGTGAGATTAAGGATTTTGATACATGCACTGGTAAAGTATTTGTTGTGGCATGTGATGTTTTGGGCATAGGTGCAAGTGGAGTGTCCATTGAGGAGGGCCATCCTATAGTTTGTGAGCTATTTTTGGAAAACTCCTTGGAAGTTAGGACAAGTTATCAAATTCGAGATCTCTTTAAATATAAATATATATTTTTGTAGTAATATACATAATAATTAAATAATTATTTAGTTATTTATAATTGTCAGAATTGGAATTTATGATCTCTTTCGATATGTAATAACTAATTTTTATTTAATTTTTTGTTGTTGGTATTCAAATTGAATACCCAAGATTTTGGATTTTAAAATAGAGTAATATATGGATTTTAAACATGTAATTGTCATGAGTTGAACCAAACCCGAACCTGAGATTTGTTCAAATATAAGGGGGAAACTAAGTATGGGTAGTATAGTGAAGTACCATTGAAGGGGTATTTTGGCTTCAAACAAAGAGTAATAGATTAGGTAAGTATAATTTTAGGAATATGCAACATACAAGTATAATAATTAAAGGATTTTTTTCCTTTTACATAGTATTATACGTATTTTTTAAGTTCTATGATATTTATCTAAACAACTGTAATTATTCTTAATGATCTAAGTTGAATATTTTGAATTAATTATTCATGGATAAATTTGATATTTTCTTTGTCTACTGATTTGTGTTGGTTTCTTTGTTTATTATTAGGATTAGTTCCAGGGTTCTAGTCCTATATAACAAGTTATAAACTTTAATTATTTAAAAACTTTGATCGTTTATTTAAATTTAAATTAATATAAACTTTCTTGTTATGGGTTGCGATCCAAACCACTTCTGTACCTTGTAAAATTGGTAAATCCTTAGGGTGATGTTTCATATGCGGTTGAATCACCCATGCCTATCTTTATATTAATTGATTCCTCGAATCCTTATTTTTTATCCTGTATCAAATTTGATATTATATCCCAACATTCAACCATTCTTCCATTAAAAAAAACCTAGTTTTTTCGAATCATGAACTACCAAGGAAAAGTCAGTGTTCCAAATCATGATATTGATCATCCATGGCTCAATTACTCGAAACTATTGTCTCTAAAATTGAGCTGCAACCTTCGCTAGAAATAACATTGGTACTAAACTTCATAGTTTGATTGTTAAAGTGTTAGACTTAGACGTACTCCCTCTGTTTCAAAATACATGTCATGTTTGACTTTTTTGTGGTCAATTTGACTCATCTTTGACTGGAAATTAGAAAATTCTTTTACAATTTTAAGAAATTGAAAAATACATTTTAAAATAAATTAGATATACTTTTGAATGATATATTTTTTATTATTTTTTTCAAATATATAATATATGTAATTTTCAGTCAAAGTTAGATTAAATTGACCACAAAAAAGTCAAGCAGGACATGTATTTTGAAACGGAGGGAGTATTTGACAACATGAGGACATTAAGTCACAAGTTGAGCGTGTTTAGATTGTTGAGCCTCCTAAAGTTCAATGTATCAACACTGGAATGGAAGAAAAGGGGTTAAAGGGTCTCTCAAATCGAAGTTGATGTGAAAAAGGATATTTACATCAACATAGTAGCACATATCGACTTTCTTGTCAAGAGATATTACGAAATGCTGCGATTATTAAATTATCTTGTTGAGTCACTACTACAGATACTTCTCATGCGGTTGAAATATAATCTTTACAAGTTCTGCCACTAATCAAACATTGCAAGTGTTTTTAAAGGAGTGATGCGGAGCTAGGAAATAAAAAATTGATTTGTATCTATTTTATATTTTAGTATAGATGATTGTATTTATCAATGATCATATAGTTCCAAGTATTTTAGATAAATAGATTAAAAAAAATTCTTGGTCGTGGTAGTAGAGTAATAAAGATCTGTTTTCTTTAATTATGGTAGTTGATTAATAATATACCTATATTGAGTAGAAGTAGTTTCCTTGTTATTAGAATTAGTTTTCTATATTCTTGATGTGAAAGTGCCGAACTGGGCAGGCTTGGACTAGCTCAGAATAAAGTGAAGTCCGGTGTCCAACAATAATGACATTTGTCAATATGCCACCGGCTCTTCTTTATTTGGGTGTATGCCTTTTGATGTTCACCTCCTTACTTCAACAGGGCACAAATTTCTAAATTGGATTTTAGATACTTTTTCAAGCCTATTGCCGATGGAGGATGTATTCTTTTATTATTCGGAGACTCTGATTGATTATTTAAATCAAGAATATTTTCTTGTTTGGGTTGCGATCTAAGCACTTTAATCCCTTCTGCATTGAAAAATCATTGTGGTAGTAGTTCTTATACCGCTGAATCGCTAAGACTATCCTTTTGTTGTTTTATTCTATAAATTCTTGTTGAAGTCCAGTGCTGCATCATTTATTTCAAATGTAGAAGCACACATTATATTGCTACTTGAATAATTTTCCCTGCTTTAAATAAATGCGGGTTTAGCTTTCACGCGATGAAATTGGTAGTTAGGATGTCCACATGCTTTGATTATCTCAGATAATTTGCCGAGCCTGAAATTGTTAAGTTGACGTAGTGATAATCTATGTTTTACTTTGCCTATGCATCTCATGTTTAATTATCTACATTTTGGGCCAAATCATGAAACTATTATATGATAATCAGTTCTGGTGTTTCCTTGTGTGGCTTCTTAACGGTCTCGTGTTAATGTAGGAAGCTCGGAAGCGTTTTGACAAGGCTAGCCTTCTTTATGACCAGGTGAGTGTCGCATTTAAGTAATTATGTCTTAGCTCCTTTCTTGATCAAGCACTGCTGTTTTTATGTGTTAAAGACTTAAAAGTATATTCTTAGTAGTTTTTTTTATGTAATGGAACAACATAAAATTTGGTAATTGGTGACTTCAACTTGGCTCTAATGCTGTAGCTTAATTAAATTATTGGTTGAAAAACCTGTTTTTCTGTGTGTTAGCAGTTGGTATTTCTTTCTAATGAAGCTTCTGGTTTTTGAAAAAAAATAGATTTTCTTATAGTCAAGCGAAATTGTGAAGCTAATAACCTCTGTTTTAGGATAAAATAGGAGGGATGTGTACTTGGATTTCTCCTGCAAGGATATTATAATCTTAGGGTACAGAAGCTAAATTTTTTTACCAGTCTTGGCTGCTATGACATATGTGTAACATAATGAGGTTGACTTTTTGATTATAGATTTCAGAGTTGTCATCTGGTTTGTTAGCTCAACTAAATATCATACTTATTTTTCTGATATCACTAATGTCTCTGAGTCTTTTATTCAGTATACATAAACTAAATTACACTTTAAGGGTTTACTCTGTTATAAGTGGAACAAAATTTCTGCCATTTACAATTGTAAAATGCAAACATATCTAAAATTTGGTAGAGACTATAGTGTATCACAATTATTACTAATTGTGCTTTTTATGCACTGTACAAATGCCTAAAAAAAAGCATCAAAACCACTATTAATCGTCGCCATTGACCTCTGTTTGAAGATCCACTATTGTGTTGCAGTGGCTGTATATATGATGTGAATAATATGATAATCTGGTATGTTGCTGTTTGTATTTCATTTTTGTCATCTAGGCTCGCGAAAAGTTTTTGTCACTGAGGAAAGGCACAAAGGGCGATATAGCTACTATGTTAGAAGAGGTATCTACCAGTATCAAGCCTGAGGGGTTCATCTGACTTGCATTATTTTATGATGAAACTTTATGTACTTTAAGTGTACACGTCACATTCTCTCATTTCTAATATTATATGTGTAAATATCAGGATCTTCATAGAGCAAGATCTACTTTTGAGCAAGCTCGCTTTAGTCTGGTGTGTAAATTTTCTTCAACTTCTACAGTTACCATTTTAACAGTGGTAATATAGTAGCTTCCTGCAATAGTGAACCTCTCATCTTCCTTGCCCAGGTAACTGCTGTTTCTAATGTTGAAGCAAAAAAGAGGTTTGAATTTTTGGAAGCAGTTAGTGGTACTATGGATGCCCATCTACGCTACTTTAAACAGGTAAATTTTATGTAAAAATCTTATAAATATCTGTTCTATGCTCATTGAGCTTACCCAACTTTTGGCACATCTAGGGGTATGAGCTGCTGCATCAGATGGAGCCTTATATTAATCAGGTTTGTTATGGTAGATGCCTTTTGTTAACATCGTATCTGGTTTCTGTTGTGTTCTTGTATAGTTTAGTTTTTATAAATTGGATCAATTCCAGTTAGGAGTCATGACCATCATATAGGAAGTAGGTTGGCTTGGCTGTTAGTTACATCTGAGTATCCGGGGCAATTGGAAGTAGTTCTAAGCACTCAAATTTTCTTCATATGCCACTTGATTGAGAATGATGACTACAAGTCCTTAATTAAAGTATATTACACTGCTTGCTACTTAATTACATCCATTGCTATGCCGTGTGTGATCAGTAATCTAATGACCAGTTACGCCTCAAATTAAGACTTCTTTTGTGACCCTAAGTATTCGAAAGTATAGATTTTGTACATCAATTGATGATGTTTTTTTATGGAAGTATTTTATTGCATCCTAGTGTTGTATATAGCTCATTGATCTGAAATATTGTATAAATGTAGTTTCATTCTTTGGTTGATTATTATGGTGGCAAGAAAGAAATTAATTGTTAGATGCAGCAACATAGTCAGGATGAGTTGCACTGAAGGTAATACGGTCTTTTATAAATCGAAGCATATATAAAGTTGCTGTTGGCAATGTTGTTTATCAGGTCCTGACTTATGCGCAACAGTCTAGAGAAAGATCAAACTACGAGCAAGCAGCTCTTAATGAACGGATGCAAGAGTACAAGAGGCAGATAGATAGAGAGAGCAGATGCTCCTCAAATGGTTCTAATAGATCTCCTAACGGAGATGGCATACAAGCCATAGGTAGAAGTTCTCATAAAATGATAGAGGCAGTGATGCAATCTGCTGCAAAGGGAAAGGTGAAAAATGAATTTTGTAATTTTGTTTTCGATTGTACAATTATGTTATCTTTTCATCTGTTGGCTTTTATTTTCATTCCTAATATTCTTATAAAGTTGTTATATAACAGGTTCAAACTATTCGGCAAGGTTATCTATCGAAACGTTCCTCAAATTTAAGAGGCGATTGGAAACGAAGGTTTTTTGTTCTTGATAGCCGAGGGATGTTATATTATTATCGTAAACAGAGCAGCAAACCATCTGTAAGCATTCTTCTTAAGTTTATGTTCAGATTATAGGGCTACATTCAAATGTCTATCCTGCCTGCTCTTATCGTTATTGAGTATATATTTTAGGGGTCTGGCAGTCAACTTGCTGGTCAAAGAAATAGTTCAGAACTTGGATCTGGATTGCTAAGTCGGTGGCTTTCTTCTCATTATCACGGTGGTGCGCATGATGAGAAATCTGTTGCTCATCATACTGTCAATCTGCTGACGTCAACAATTAAAGTTGATGCTGACCAATCAGATTTGCGATTTTGCTTCCGGATTATTTCACCAACAAAAAACTATACTTTGCAGGTAGAGTCACTCCCACATGCAAGTTGAATTTAAAATATTGATTGATTACAAATCTCAGTATTTTGGCTCGTTATTATTTGCAAGCTTATTACCCGTGCGAATGCGCAGTATTTTTAAGTTACTTTTTTTAAAAAGAAAAGTAATATAAATATTATTCTGTTTTAATTGTATTGCTGTTTTTTCTTTATTGAAACTCATGTATTTGTAAAATATGTGTTCTTTGTATACTATAAAATAATAACTATGTTATTTTCTTGCTGTTGCCAAATACCGAAACACTATACTTATCCTATGTGTTTCTTAGTAACTATAGATAAATATTTTGTTATTTTTTGTATTTGTAAAGGATCGAACTCTAGATTTTTTTTAGAAAAAATGTGAGCCATCTATTAGTAGTATATCTAACGGTCGTTAGTCTTTTAGTGGTACAATGGTCACCAAAGATCCTTTGTATATAGAATTTAATATAATTAGGCTTTTGACTGTATTGCAGGCTGAAAGTGCGCTGGATCAAATGGATTGGATTGAAAAGATAACAGGAGTTATTGCTTCCTTATTGAGTTCCCAATCTCCTGAGAGGGTAAATTCGTAGTGCATCTATTTATGAATACATAGCCCTTTATTCCTAATCATCTGTGACATCTGTAGTCATTTTATATCAGTGTATGCCTGCTAGTCCCATGGGAAGTGGTCATCATCAATCTAACAGTGACAGCAGTTCATTTGAAAGCTCAGATTTCGATCATGCTGCCGTTGAGGAATACACAACGGAGAGGCTTACCTCTGCTCATCATGAACGCCCATCAAGAATTTCACATCATCAACGACCTGGTTCGAAAAATGAAAAGCCAATTGACATACTGCGAAGAGTAAATGGAAATGATAAATGTGCTGATTGTGGGTCCCCGGAACCTGATTGGGCATCCTTAAATCTTGGTGTTCTTGTATGTATTGAATGTTCTGGTGTTCACCGGAACCTTGGTGTGCACATATCGAAGGTAAATTTTGTTATTGACAACTTTTTCTTAAAAACTTACTGTTTGGATAGTTTTCCTGCTTTCTAGTTTTCGACGCCGTAATATTGTTTCAGCAATTTAATAAAATCTTGTTCAATAAAAAAATTGGTTCAAGTATAACCTGTCATAATTCTGTTTGCAAATGAACCAAAATTTCTGAGTTCCCCAGCAAGCTAATTTTAGAATTGCTACCTAATTTATAAAGTTATATAACTCTGCATACATACATAAAAGGTTTAATTTTATAATGGGTTACCGGTTTCCCTAAAACCTCAAGGTGTTAGTAGAAGGGCTTACAAGATCTTATTTTATATTCTAACACTCTCCCTCACTCGAAAGCCTATTTTTGAGTCGAAGAGTGGATCACGGGCACCCATCTTTGGGCCAATAATATTTCTTCCCTGTCCATAATAAATTATGAGAATATTGGGGGTGACAGGGAATCTAACTGGAGACCTAGCCAATACTGAGCTCTAATACCATGTTAAGTTATCAATTGTCCTAAAATCGTAAGGTGTTAATAGAAGGGCTTACATTATCTTATATTATATTCTAACAGTGATCCTCTTATGCTTATGCTTACTGCAAGATCTGTAGATATAGATAATGCACTCAAGTGGTACGTTACCACTTTGTCAAACCTTTGTCTCGGTCTACACGTTATAGGAAAGCCTGTTGACAGGGGAAAACTTGGTTGATGTTGTCATAGCTACTCTGATTTTGAGTGTAGATAGGCTACTCCATTGCAATCTCATTCACGTCTGGGTTTTTATGTGAAATTTCTTTTTACTGTTATGGTTAGGTTGTGTTCACTTGGTGAGAATGGAATGGGGAAGGAATGGAATGAAAAATTGTAAACAAATTTTATAAAGAAAAAAGAATGTATGAGTGAAATTGTGAATAAATATGAGGGAGTCTAAATTTGCTATGATGAGGATTGTAGGGAAAATGGTGAAGAAATGGAATGGAGCATTCCTTCCAAAACATGTGGGTTAGAATTCTAGTTCAAATCATTTGGAATGGAATGAAAGAAGGAATGAAAATTATAAACATTTTCTCTAATCTCACCCAAATAAGAGTATAAATTCCATTCCATCAAAGTGAACACCGCCTTAGTACATGTATCACTACACGCCCAAACCTCTCTTTCATTTCCCCAATTTTTTGTGTTGTCCGAGCAACACCTATGCAGTTATTAACTTATACCGACAATTTTTAAGTGAGAGTTGTAAATTGAAAGATTCAATTAATAAACACATGTATTGTCCTTGAAGTCGGCAAAGATGGTCTTTTAGCAGTTTGTGTGTATGCATCTACATTTAAATCCTTTCTGTGGCTGACTTGCCAATCACAGGTAAGATCACTGACTCTTGATGTGAGAGTATGGGAACCTTCAGTTATCAATTTGTTTCAGTCTTTGGGCAACACATTTGCTAATTCAGTTTGGGAGGAAATGCTGCAAGCGAAAGGTCTCTTTCAGGTTGATCTTGTGCCTCCAGGGTAATAGTCCACCCTTCATTAAATACTTATGACATACCTATAGCATAGAAGTATGTGTGAATACATTTTTTCCTGGTGTAATTTGTTTAATGTTTTATTTTTAACTGGAATTGCTAATATTACCTTGTGGATGTTGTACTGAAGCTTGTGCAAGCCTGAGAAATCGCCGATGTTTTTTATCAGCAAGCCTAGTCATGCTGATTCCATTTTAGTAAAGGAGAAGTTCATTCATGCAAAGGTATTCCTTTTACTTCACCTGGTTCAAATTTCCATTTTGTTTAGGGTTGGCAGAATATAGGGTGGTTTGGATTTAGGTTAACAAATATTGTATTATACTTTCTTTGTTAAAAGTAATAATCCGATGTAACCTACTCCTGATATTATTTAAGTAGGTTGAACCTATAGTAGTTCTATATAAGAACTGACAACCAATTTTTAAACTTGGAGCTAGTTGCAAGTGGCAAGACTAGAATCCCCAGAGCCTGCCTAGCTTCTTAAGCTACCAATAGGAAGTATCTCTTAATGTTCAGCAACTATGGATTGTCCAAGATCAATTTGCAGGGAAATATCTAGCACTGTGCTTAGTTTAAACTTATATTATATAGGCGTATGCATTTGCTGCTTAGTCTATACTACCTCTGCACATAGTGTTTGGCATTTACACATTAAGTGTATTCTTTTCCACACTTACCAGAAAATTTATTGTATGATAATGAATGGCAGAAATATAAAATTATGGTCATTTTGTCATTGTATGCTAACAAGAGACCTTTTTGCTATAAATTATAAATGGAGGTGTAGTAAGATATGACCTTTGTCTGCACTTATATGTGCTATACAGGACAATAGTATGTGTCTTGCCACTAGGCTATCAATGAATCTTCGTAGTTTTTCATGTTTAATGCCTACATACTTAGTTTTTCATTTTTAATGCCTACAGTATGCAGAGAAGACTTTTGTAAGGAAGCACAGCGAACATTATTTGGTGGAACAACGGCTTTGGGAGGCTGTTCGTGCAAATGATAAGAAAGGTGTATACCGTATAATTGTTACTTCTGGAGTGGATATGAATGCCATCTGTGAGCAGTTGGCTTGTAGCTCTTTGACCCTTGCGAAAGTAATGTTGTTGCAAGAGCATACAAACCTTGATTATAGCACAAGTTTAATGCGGGAATTATCAGCAAAGTCTTCTCTGAGCTACTCAGGCATAGAAAATACAAGTGAAGACCTTGTCGTGGAGGATATTAGTGGTTGCTCCTTGCTTCAATTGGCTTGTGACTCTGCAGATATTGGCATGTTGGATCTCCTTTTACAATGTGGTGTAAATGTAAATGCTCCTGATTCAAGAGGTCAGCTGCCACTACATCATTGTATTCTTAGCGGCAAAGCAGCATTTGCTAAGCTTCTTCTGACGAGGTATGGACGTATGGTATATGCAAATTGCGTAATTATTTTTAAGATTTTTCTGTAGTCACCCCGAGGCTTCCATTGTCTACCCGACTTGTGTGTCATGAAATACTTGAGTACACTTCATCTTTAAGATTGTATAAGATTTTATTAGGTTGACTGGAACTCTTCTGGGATTTTCTGATGCTTGTTACGGATTTAAGTTTTAAACTTAAATAAAAGGGTTTCTTCTATTTAATTGCAGGGGTGCTGATCCACGGGGAGTTAATGGGGAAGGTAAAACCCCTATTGAGCTTGCAATGGAGTCAAAATTTGAGGATAGTGAGGTTCTTGCTCTATTACGAGACTCAAAGAGCTAGGGTCTTTATATTGTCATTGAGGAACAGAAGTGGTGAAGATGGATAGACTCAATTTGGAATGAAAGTGAGGATGTTGATAATTTGTGTAAGTATATTTAAACATTATAGAGTTAGTCAATTGTGTCATGGTATGCGAAGAGGGATCACTTTTACAGAGTGAAGAAGCGTACGGCATACTTGTATGCGTGCCAATGTTTGATTGATGGAGTGAGTGTCAAAGTTAAATCGTGCATGTTGTTATTGAGGAGAGAGTTGCTGAAGCTATTTAGTCAAAGGTGCCTTTAGTAAATGCCTAGAAAAAGGAAACTCTGTAAGGTATTTATGATTTTGACTCTGTTTATTGTTTATTTTTAGCCGGGTGGGGGTGTATGTGTTCACACGTTGATGCTCTCATTTGTTAACACTGGTAAGTAGCCGGTGTTGCCTCGGCGTGTTATGTTGGGTTCTACGGAAGGAAAGTTGTTGTCATGGCATCATGCCTTGGGTTGTGGAGAAAATTGATATACTAACCCTTTCTTATTCGGGGTGTTGTGTGTATAATGTGTTACTGTTTTATGAAGCCAGTTTACTGATCTACTAGTTGTCAGGGATTGTACAAATAATTTAAGTCGAAATGAAAGTTTTGCAAAATGCTTGGTAAAAAGAACAAGCAAGTCTTTTGGATAAAACATAAGACTACAAAGGAATTGAAGATATAGAATAGAAAATGAAGAATATATGGTTGCAGAAGTCAGGTATCATGAGGTTTGTGGTAGTAGAGCCATTTTGAAGTTGTAATAGAAGATCATTAATGGGTAATACAAGGTCCAACATCGGTGACTCCCAGTGAAATTCGAGTCTAGCAGTTCCTGTCGGGTTTAATCGGTTCCATTCGAGTTTGAATAAAGATGTTAATTCATTTATTTAATGAGGTGGAGCAGTATGTGCTGAATTCCAGAATTCGGTCTGATTCGGTTGGAATTCATTTATAGTTGTAAATAAATTATTAATAAAAAATATTATTTAAATTTATAAATAAAGTATGTTGGAGAGGAAAAAGTTCAACTGCTGAACAAATTTTTTATATAACTTGCAAAAATAAAATGAAATTCATTTGTAGAATAATTTTATTGAACAAAATTTCTACAGGATTTCTACATTATTATATTATACAATTTGTAGAAGTGAGGTACTCTAAAAAAATAATGAACTGTTAAACAAAACTCGGGTAGAAAATATATTTTAATATTCTTTCCGTTCCATTTAATACTTTAAAAAAAATTATTCTCTAATATATGTTTATTATTATCTTTCAATGTAGTTTTATAGATAAATTTCTTCAACAAACATTTGATTAGAGTATGATGCTTGTATTAGTTATTAGTGCAACATAATTATCATTTAAATTATACATTGAAATATCTTTCATGTCCTAAAAAAATTAAATGCCCCACGGGGTGCACATGTCCCCACTTAATTTCTAGCCTGAAAAATAAGATAACACATATTTAACTTAGTGCCCCCACTCAAATTTAATAAAACAAAAAAATTATATGAAAAACCTGAATTTTCATATTTAAATTCATAATCTATTTGTTTTAATTTATTATTTTTTGAAAAGAAAAAAATTTATATTTAACTAATATAAAAAATTTATAAATATAAAAACATTTTAGTTTAAAATACAATTTTTTTAAAATATCTTTATATGTTTAATATTATTTTAAATTTATATTAATAACATTTCTAATATAGGATAATAGATCTAAAATTAAATATTATATATAATTATATAATATCCCTGTGAAAAATGATTCTGGATGTGCCGCTGCATGTAAAATGGGACCGGGAGTAATAAATTTTGATGCAGAATATGACAATATTACTATATATAAAATTGTGTATTTACCACAAAACTAAGCTGAATATTAATTTAAGATAAAAAAATTCTTGTTACGAACAATCGATATGAGGATAATATATAGATATATACATATAGTTAAGTGTAATTTTTTATTGAATAATGATGTAGGTCCCGAATTGATTTTCAAAAAAATTCTCAAATAATGAGATGTCAATTTGTTATTGATCATTTCCTTAAAAATAATATGGAGCCCGCGTGCATTAATATGGACTCTACCAATAAAAAAATGTCATGTGTAATTTTAAAATATTTTTGGGATCCAATTCGGAACATCTAGTATTACTCCAACATTAAATTCCGATCATTGTTGAATTTTAATTCAACACTCATTATCAGTTCTTTGATTATTTTTTAAGCTTTAGTGTTTATTTAAGCCACTCCCATAAATTTTATACATAAATTACTGATCAAACAAATTATGAACTATAAAAATCTATTAATGTAATCAAACTAGTCACCTAAGGCTACGCTCACTTGGATAGAATGAAATTAAGGGAGAATAGAATGAAATTTATACTCTTATTTGAATGAGATTAAAAAAAATGTTTATAGCTGTAAGGGGAGTGAAATATGAGAGGAATGACAAACTATGTAAAGAACTAGTAGTGCGGATGGAGTATGGCTACTTCAAGCTATCTATTGGGACATTCCATCAACTCTCATATATTGAATTGGAGTGCATACACAAGGCAGTTGAAACAATGACCCACGAAGATGAAGAATTAAAGAAATCAGTCATAGGCTCTCTCCTGCCTATCTCACTTCCTTGAGGCCTACTGCAATCCAGATGGGGTGTTGTATATGTCCAAAACAAATAAGTTGGCACACTTCATGCTCTCTAAACACTTGAATCAAGGAAACAGAAACCAAGTCATGAGTCTAATTGATCGACTTGAAAACAAGCCTGGTAAACAGGAAGAAGACAAAGTGATTTTGGAAAAATTGAAGAAATTCATAAATAATCAAGTGTCAAATTTTGCCAATAAAGAATTGAAGAAGAAGAAGAAGGATGATGAAGACAAAGGCCAAGGAAAGAAAGACAATAAATCTGCACCTAGGAGTGATAAGGGTGGAAGAAAGGAGGATAAGGAAAAGAAAGATGAAGATGAGAAGAAAAAGAGAAATGAGTCAAACAAGAAGAAGAAGTATAAAAGGAAGAAGCCATCCAAGCAGCAAGTTGCTGGTACTCATACTCATGTACCTACCCAAATTCAGGACACTAATATGACTCTAACAATTTCTGAAACTGCTAGAATCCAAAAATCCAAATCCCCAAAAAGACATCTTGTCAAGGTGATTGCCAATGGAGTGATAAGGAAGTAAATAAAAGAAAGTCAACTCAAGAATTTGAAGACATGTCAACAGGTCAAGGTCAACACTGCCACAATAACAAAATTCAATAAATCTACTAGTTAATTGCTAGTTAGATGTCCTAAATGGATAAAGCAGCTCATTATTCTTGACAAAGGTCTACCAGTTAAGCCTATCCAAGAGGTTGTTGATAAAGTAAAGATCAAACAATGGAAGGCAGACAAAATTCAAAAGGTTGTGATAAGGGACAAAAGAATGTTTGTGACCACTATTGATGGAGAAGAAAGACCTTTCTACCATGACAATTCAACTTTAGCCACTCATGATATCAAAATAGTGATCAATCTTTTTGATAAGAAATACATGGTAGATAAATTAAAAATGGTTGAAGTGACTAAGTACTTGGCCAGGAAGTACAATTTTTTTTTTGACAAAGTCAAGTACTTAGAAGAGATGGTGAAAAAGAAGATGAAGAGATAGAGAGATTGTCTGAAGAGCTTATGAGACATGAAAAGTGCAGAGTATTCAAAGATCCTGATAGAGTTGAGTTCAAACTAAGGAATAGAGTAACAACCAAAATCAGACTCAAGTTTGTCAATGATTATCCTCTGCAAACTCTCAAAATTGTTATTGACATGCTGAAAGATGCAATTCTAATTGAAGAAGTAATGATCAGACAAGAAATTCTCTAGGCATCAACTCTAGGGAGGAAAAAGAAAAGAAAGCAAGATATGATCAATCCATGTAGAAACAACAACAACAATAAAGGTAGCTTGATATCTTGTATTAATTTGTGAAATTGGCTTTTCCCAAATTGAGGGAGATTGTTGGATTAAATCAAGCCTACTAAATTGTATTTACTTGTCATATTGTAACACTCTAATACTTCTTGTATTCAATAATAACTTAGTTTCTCTAATTATGTATTTATAGTTAGAAGCATGTTTCTATTGTATCTCTAATTGTAAATGAGTGATATCAATAATAATTGTACTGGTAGAAGATTCTATGAATCATGCATCAGGAGAATGAAGGTCACATCAAATAAGGAGTTTATAGAAGAAATTGTTTCTAAGGCAAATGATCAATAGAGAAGTCACATTGATAGAGAAGTCAAAAGTGCAAACTGGTAGAGAAGTCTCAAATGACTCAATCGAGAAGTCTACTCAATTGAGAATTCAAGAATATAGAGTCATTCGAGAAGTGTAAAGAAATGTTCAATCGAGAAGTCCAGTTAAACAAATCGAGAAGTTAGCTAATGAAGCAATCGAGAAGTCTTTGAAATAAGTCCATCGAGAAGTCTGTGAAATTAAGTCAATCGAGAAGTCTAGCCTGATCGAGAAGTCATCAAAAGAAGTATGCAATCGAGAAGTATCAAGTCAAAGATCAATCGAGAAGTCTCACAAGTACTCGATCGAGTAGTCCACGACATGACTTCTCGAAGTGCAATGAAGCTGAGAATCCGAATGTTTCAAACAACTATTTTCAAGGAGATTTGCAGAAGAATAAGACAAGTAATTTGAAGCATTGTCGTGATCAGGTCAGTCAAACCTGTGAAGATAATGACAAGTCTACAATGAAACTTGAAAAGAAAGAAGACAAAAATAGAAGAAAAAAAGCATATTGGAAAAGACTATCAAAGAATTATGTTAGCTAGAAATAGATAGTAGTCAAATGTGAAGTATTTCTTGTCTGTTTCTAGTTTTAGCATAACTGTCTAGTGAAAACATGTGCAAATGAGACATGTTTCTATATAGCATAGAGCACAGCTTCACTAGTATGAGAGTGAAAAATTGTATTCATTTTTCCTTGTTTTTTTTCAAGAACAAGAAGATGAGATTCATACATAGAATCTCATATTGTAGCAGTTCATTCTAATATACAAATAGATTAAAAGTTAACTTTGAATGTTCATTTAAATTCCGCATCTCTTAAGTAAACACTGCTAAAGTTAGTAAATCTACAATATATGTTATTAGTTCAAAACAAACAAAAATCAAAGACCAAGTAAAAATATTTAAACTATACATTCACCCCCCTCTGTATAGTTTCTGCATAACTCATTCCTAACAAGTGGTATCATAGCAGGCTGTTAACATACAAACAGTACAAAGATCAAAATGAGTTCCCAGAGACTTAACAGCATCAAGATTCCTCCATTTGACAAAGAACACTATATTATATGGAAAAAGAAAATGCTCAAATTCATCAAGACTGCAAACTACATGTATCTTGAGATCCTGAAGAATGTACCCTTCATGCATGTGACACTAGTTCATGTAACAACTAGTGGCTCAAAGGTGATACCAGTCACATGGGTACCAAAAGATCCATCTCAGTACACTGACACTGAAAGAGAGAAAATGGCTCTTGACAACAGCCTCATGTTCATCTTGACTGACTCTCTGGATATGGTCATGTATAGCAATGTTGTCAACTGCACCACTTCCAAGCACATTTGGGAAAACATAGAGCTATTATATGAAGGCACAGTGGAAGTAAGAGAAAATCAAAGACAATTGTTTGTCTCACAATATGAAATATTTATGTCAAAACCAAATGAAGGCATAACTGAGGTCTTTGAGATGTTTAACAAACTAATCAATGAACTGCAGTTATATGGAAAGGCCTATGAGACAAAAGAAAAGAACTTGAAGTTCTTGTTAACTCTTCCAGAACATTTGGAACACAAAATTGATGCTATCAGAGAAGGAAGAGATTTAACAAAACTTCCATTGGAAACTCTGTATGGAATACTGAAGATATATGAACTAGAGTACTTTCAAAAGAAGTCTATTCTAGGAAACAGAGGTAAGATGGCAAATGTCTCTAGTGCCCTAATTGTCAAAGAACCAGGAAAGATGGAAATAGTTGGTACAAGCCAAATAATGAAGAGTGAGGAAAGTGTTGAAAAAGACAATAAAGAAGAAGAACATGTCAAAGGTGAAGACACTATTGAGGAGTTTGAGAGCATGGACAACACATCTACGGCCTTCATGGCTAGAAAGTTTAGAAACTTGAGGTTTAAGAAAAACAAAAGCTTCAAGCCAAAACCAAACTTTGGCTCTTCAAGCAAAGGCAAAGCTCCCAAGAGCAACTTCAAAGGAGGTTACAAGACTAGATTTGTTAAAAGGTAAAAAAAAAGGTGTTATAATTGTGATGAATTGGGACAATTTTTCACTGAGTGTAGAAAGCCAAAAGTAGCCAAAAATATGAATATAAATATCAAATATAAGTATAATTAGTTAATATTCAAATTATAACTAATTAGATAGTGGGTTCCGAGTATTAAATAATGAGATATGGTAATACAATATAATTAATTGGCTGAATTAATAAATTACGTGAATACCCTTAATAAAGTAGAGGAAGTTATTGAATTGGGGATATAATTGGAAAAATGAAATGTATGTTTAGTAGGAATTATAATATTAATAGATAGATAATAGATTTCAATTAATTGCATGAATAAATATTTTCTGCACTTTTATTTTAAAAGAAAACAAATGCATTTAAATTAATAATAAATTTTTGATATTGACAAATAAAAAATCCAAGATAAAGAAAATAGAAAAATTTGTGAAAAGATATATTTTGCACTTTTATTTTGAAAGAAAATAAATGCATTTAAATTAATAATAAAATTTTGATATTGATAGAAAAAACCCAAGATAAAGAAAATAAATTGATTTAAAAAATTATTATTCCATTTCTTAAAATAGTTTATATTAAATTTGAATATCATATATAAGCATAATTAGTTAATATTCAAAATATATTTAATCAGATAGTGGGGTCCAATCATTGAAGAGTAAGATATAGTAATACAATTGAATTAATTGTCTGAATTAGTAAATTATGTGAATACCCTTAATAAAGTAGTAGATGAAATTATTGAATTGTAAATATAATTGAAAAAATGAAATATAGGTTTAGTAACAATTATAATATTAATATATTTGAATTAATTGCCTGAATAAATATTTGCTGCACTTTTATTTTAAAAGAAAACAAATGCATTTAAATTAATAATAAAATTTTGACATTGACAGAAAAAATCCAAGATAAAGAAAATAAAATGGATTGATTTGGAAAATTATTATTCAATTTCTTAAAATAGTTTATATTAAATTTGAATATCATATATAAACATAATTAGTTAATATTCAAATTATAATTAATTAGATGGGGAGGTTCAATCATTAAAGAGTGAGATATGATAATACAATTGAATTAATTGTCTGAATTAACAAATTATGTGAATACCGTTAATAAAGTAGTAGATGAAATTATTGAATTGGAGATATAATTGGGAAAATGAAATATAGGTTTAGTAGCAATTATAATATTAATAGATTTGAATTAATTGCCTGAATAAATATTTGCTGCACTTTTATTTTAAAAGAAAACAAATGCATTTAAATTAATAATAAAATTTTGACATTGACAGAAAAAATCCAAGATAAAGAAAATAAAATGGATTGATTTGGAAAATTATTATTCCATTTCTTAAAATAGTTTATATTAAATTTGAATATCATATATAAGCATAATTAATTAATATTCAAATTATAATTAATTAGATAGTGGGGTCCAATCATTAAAGAGTGAGATATGATAATACAATTGAATTAATTGTCTGAATTAGCAAATTACGTGAATACCCTTAATAAAATAGAGGAAGTGTTATTGAATTGGGGATATAATTGGAAAAATGAAACGTAGGTTTAGTAGGAATTATAATATTAATAGATTTGAATTAATTGCTTGAATAATTATTACTTTTATTTTAAAAGAAAACAAACACATTTAAATTAATAATAAAATTTTGATATTGACAAATAAAAAATCCAAGATAAAGAAAATAGAAAAATTTGTGAAAAGATATTTTTTACACTTTTATTTTAAAAGAAAATAAATGCATTTAAATTAATAATAAAATTTTGATATTGACAGAAAAAATCCAAGATAAAGAAAATAAAATGGATTGATTTAGAAAATTATTATTTCATTTCTTAAAATAGTTTATATTAAATTTGAATATCATATATAAGCATAATTAGTTAATATTCAAATTATAATTAATTAGATAGTGAGTTCCAATCATTAAAGAGTGAGATATTATAATACAATTGAATTAATTGTCTGAATTAGTAAATTACTTGAATACCCTTAATAAAGTTGATGAAGTTATTAAATTGAGAATATAATTGTAAAAATAAAATATAGAATTAATAAGAATTATAATATTAATAGATTAAGCGAAGGAGATTGAGAATAAAGATTATTCACGTATCATTTCAAATGATGCGGGAGAGTTGCAATTGGAATATTTCATATATATGTTCTTTAATACAGTCTATGATAAGACATGGAGCAATCAGCGTTTCAAGCAGTAATAATAATGGGAAAAGAAGAATATATCAAGAAAGAAAGAATAGCAATTAAAAAAGCACAAGTTCCTCCTCATCAACGGTCAATCCAAAAGCCTTGCTGCATAAGTAGAAGTAGCAATCACTAAAACGAGACCCATACATATAACATGAATATTAATCTCTTCATTCATACCAGACCAGCACTCTTTTACACTTGCCCCTTTCTTTTTTCTCCTGTTTTTGGCTCGCATTTCTATGTTTTGCTTTCGGTCTCTTCCCTTTATTTATATATATATATATATATATATATAAATAAACTCATCAGTCAATAAATTATTCGACATTTTAGTTGAAGCATCTAGATAAAAATATTCGGTACATGCAATCCGATGGGGATAACATTTAACCTGTAGACGTTGATTATATTTCAAAAATGAAATAATTAAATTAAGGATAACTTTTTTTTTGAATGTAAATTAAGGATAACTTATTTGTTTGGAAACATTTTTAAATCGGTGCAGAATCCCTCATATAACTCATTCTTTATATTCAAATCGCTCTCTTTCAACAAAATGATTGTATTTTGGGATTTAAACTAAGGGTATTTCTCAAAAATATAATTTTATTAATTTTTTTGGATTTTTACTGTTTTTTTAATTTTTTACAAAAACACGATTTTACAACCAATGTTGTAACGTCCGGGAAAATTGTGTGTATTTTATAATATTTAAATATGCTTTTAATATAATTTTTGGTGTGCCAGATTTTTATTTTATGCATTTATTTGTGTAGGATTTTTTTTAATAAATAGAAAAATTATCGGTTATATGTTATGTGACTTCTGTGTAACTTAGAATATTTTATTTTATTTTCCTTAATTTTTGTTTCGCTAGAATAAATTTATTTCAATTTGTAATTATCGGACCTAACCTTGTAAAAGACTAGAGACTTTGTTTTTTTTTGTATCTATATTTTTATGGAAATGATAAAATCCTCAAAAATAAATTTATTTCATTATTTTTGAACCATTCATAAATTTTGGGAAATTTTGACATATATATTGTATTATTTCTAAAATATTTATTTTTATATTTTATCCCATAAAAATGATTTTTGGGCTTTTATTTTTAATTATGGGATAAAAATACATTTAATCAAATTAGAGCCCCAAATTATTTCAAAAATATAAATAGTTTTATTATTAATAATTTTAATTTAAAAAAAATCAATTATCACTGCTTGATAATTGGGGGTAAAGGACTCATCTAGGATTCTTCGGTGTGCAAATGATTAATCGATTTTTTTAGAGGTGATGCCGAACTCATTTGGCTTAATATGAGTATTCAAGATGATTATCTCTTGCTGAATAACATGGTTATGTGGTTGATTACGATTCAGAATTGTTTGATTTTCAATCCATGATTTTCTGATTTTAATTCGATTTATTACTTTGAGATGTGTTGTCTGCTTGCGTGATTTGAATACATGAATGAATAGAGTTTTCTATATTGAGTCTATATGTATTTTTAGATGGATTGTTTGTGCACGAATTGTGGTCGCCGGATTTTGATCGTCTGTTCTTCGTTTTGGCCGGGTTTTTTTTCATTCTGTGATTGTATTCTTGTTGTACTTGAGTCTGGCGGCATGTGTGTATCATTTTACTGAGGTCTGAGTTGGTTTTGGAGTCGTCGGAGTTCCGGGTCGAGGTTCATCGCGTGTTGGCTGGACTCGGTGATTCCGGACTCCATTCTTGATGTTAATCGTGTGGTTGTGTTCCTTGTGAGTCTTTGAACTTGTGGGTATGCATATTGCTGAGTTTGGGGTCTGATTTTGATGTCACTGGAGTTGTTGTTCTTGAGTCAATAATCATCACTGTGATTAATTGGGCTGTTCTCATTGGTCTCTATGATGATCTTTCATTCATTAGCCTGAATGACATTTGATTATTACAGAAACAAGCTTATTTAGTCTACCTGATATATCTACATTTGTAAGATATATGAAGTGTGTGATTAAGAGATGATGATGAAATTGGTATCTGCATAATTATATGTATTGATGAAATTGTTTAATATAGTGTGCATCACCTCAGGACACTAAAATACACATAAAAGTCATTTGGCTATGGACTGCACTGATTGCCAAGAGCAAGCTTTGATCTGTTTCCAGACTTCTTGATCACATTAGAATCCATATACTTGTGTGAGTTGGTGTTGACTAAAGTCAAGATTTTCCAGACCTTATTTCTGAGCTTATAATGGGGGTGTTTGGCTCCCCATAAATTCTGGAAATAAGCCCTTATTTCCGGAAAAAAGTAGGGATGTATGTACTTTTTCTTAAAATAAGTAACTTATTTTTTATTTTGAAAATAATATTTGGTTTTAAAATTCTAAAATAAATATTTATCTTTAAAAAAATATGAAAATATGTAAAAAATAAAAATAAAATAAGTTACTTATTTTAAGTTTAAGGAACGTCAAACGGCCACAATATTGTGCCATGTATTTGGATGATTTGAATCTAGTGCTTAGTTGATTAAATCATGTGCTTAAGTGATATTCACTTGTATGCATTGTATCATATATGCAGTCTGTTTATAACTTGCTAATTGTATCTGCACTAATTTGTAGACCTTAAGTTATGTTCAGCTTGCCTACTTGCTTTCTTACTATCTGTCTATTCTTGTCAGATAGTTGGTAATTTGTAAAGCATGCTAAAGGTTCTATTGAGATGCATAATAATCTGCAAGTCTTTGAAATTTTTTTTATTGGTGCTATGATTCTTGGATAGTTGATTTTAATACTTGTATACTTAAGTGTATCTCATACCTCCTGAGGACTATTTGTAATTATTGAAATTTTTCAGAAAAATGTATGTGCATTGCCTAGATAACCTCAATGTATGCATACATGTCTACATTGTTGCACTCTCTTAGAATAGAAATATTGATACAATTATAGATAGCACTTAAGTCTGCATGCTTGTACTCTGTCCTGTGAGAATAGATTTTTTAAAATATGTACTGAGCTATTTGTTATAAATCTGCAGTCTATCATGAAAATTATGTGTCTAAATGCTTGTGTGATCAAGAATATAATCAGGTGCATTTGTAATATTGCCCTTATAAACTGTTGGATATGAAAATTTATGCATATCTATGAGTTATTTAACTAGGCTTGCAGTTTGTGAGATTTCCTGATATATAAGCCTGTTATTTGCAAACTACTTGATAATTTGTTGTACCTAGGATGAATGGTTGTGATGCTTATATGCTTGATAATGCACTTGATTAAATATAAATCCACACATATATATTAGCACACAATTCCACTTCTAGTCAATTAGATTATCAGTCTGCATCTAATTCAAGGACATAAAATGCGATGTCTGTCTAGTTGAAAATTTATCTTTGACTAAGGTTGCTAGATGCTTCATATATGAGAATATATTTGTATACTAATATGCATGTTATGCTCACACATTCTCACATTCACTAGATGATTAAAATTGCATGCAACACAATTGTTTTAATGAGTACTCAGACACATCCATTTGTCTGCAATATAAATTGATTAATATAAGCATGCCTACATCTACAGCATAACAAGGTACCTAATTGCAAAGGTTATTGATTTATGTGCAATAAAGTATGCATATAAATTTCTAGCTATCTGCTACTTATATGACTAGCATAATTAGTTTAATATATGTTGTCATTAAATCTGTGGTTCATTAGATAAGAGGTCTCTCCTCTCATTTAATGAGGATGTAAAGGTAGTGTACTTGTCTGCAGCAGAACATTGTTCATAAGAATGTCATGTGTACTATTTATGTGCACTATTTGTTCCATGTGTAACCGCAGAGCTGTTATCTGTTCTAAATGTACTTGTATGTGCAGTTTTAATTAAGAAATATGGAGCATGATCAGATTGTGTGCAGATTGTATTTATGTGATCAAATCTTATGCAGAATTATGATTAATTTTGAAAATGATTTCAAAAAACTAAAAATAAATTATTTTGATTTAAAAATTGATTTAATTTAATTATTTTAATTTATTTAGATAATAATTTAATTAATCTAAATTGATTGATTAATTTATTTTGATCAATTAATTTAATTAATTAATTATTATTTAAATATAATTAAAAATATTTAGATTTAATTATTTTGAGAAATAAAAATAATCTATTTATTTTATTTATTTACTTGTAATTATTTACTAATTCCTTTACTCGTTTTAAACTAAATAAATTTGTGTGAAACCCTAAAAACAATTAGGAAGTGATAAAAATAGTTTCAACTCCCTGATTTATTTATAAATCCGGATTAATATGTTATTAAATATTTTGGGATCTAATTATTATCCGGAGTGGGTAATAATGATCCACTCTGACTCAAATAATATTTTAGAGTCTACTTTTAATTATGTGACTGCTCTTTTATTTGTGAGTCTTATCTGTTATATGATTTATATGTCTATTTACCTGCTAATGGATGTTACTTGTTTATTTATTATTATTTGGTGTTCGTTATGGATACAACGCATGGGTAGACACTAGAATCTAAAATAGAACATTTTATTTGTTGATATGAGTAGAGTACTAGTTAAAAAGACAGTGTAGTCGTCCCATTTCCAGCTTTTAGGACAACTGATATATCAAGCAAGTATTTTCTCCTTGATCATCCTAAACACTTTTATTTACTGTTTCAATTATTCATATCATGACAAATAGCTATTGTTCAGAGTTATTTGTAAATCTTAAAATTTTTTATTACGAAACAAAATTATTTAATATCAGTACTTTCGATATTTGAAAGTTGATTTAAATAAACATATCATATCATGTTTTATCGAAAAATGATATTATTACGAAAAATGAAGGATTATGATATTGGTTTAAGCAAACTGAACATTCTGGATTGCTTGGTCGGATTGGACGGTTGCATAGTGACCGGTAGCGGATAGAGCCTGGTCCTGCGTGTTGCGTAGTGACCGGTAGCGGATGGAGCCTGGTCCTACGTGTTATATATTAGGCCCATGTGTGCTTAGGGTACCCGATATGATTTGTTGGACTTATACGGATAGGTATAAGTTTGTACTATATTCCTTTCTAATCAGGGGGATATGAGTATGAATGTCCAAATCCGTCTATCAATTTTGCTATTATGAAATATGATTTATCAGTTGGCTTTTATGAAATATTGTCATTAATGTGTTTTTTTTTTACGAAATGTTTTGGTTACTGATTATTTATCCTTACTCGTTCATGCTGCTATTGTTTTAAAAGTTATTATATACTTGCTGAACATTTCTTTGGCTCACTATTGCGTTTTATCTAAATCCTGTCAGACTGTCAGTATGAATCATTCCAGCAGTTCTAGCAGGCGTAGCGAGAAACAGGTGTCGGGACCGCTCACTTCTTGGGCCTCCAAGATATTTAGTTGTTTTAGTATGTCTGTAGATAGTGCTTGTAATAAAACTGAATCTAGACTTAAAACATATCTAGACTTATGGATTTGAGTTTGTGGATTAGTAGTGGGCTTGTAATAAAGTATTTGGATTTACTTTTAGTTTCAGCTGCTTAATTTCATATTATAATCTGTTAGCGATCCTTAATTATTGGTGGGGTCAGTGCGCACCTGATTTATATTATTTTATTGCGCCTCTAGTTTATTATTTTATTATTATTGGCTGTTTGTGGGCCAGTGCACCTCTGATATATTATATTGTATTGGTTGGTGACCCCCGAATCTAGACCCCGGGTTTGGAGGGCGTCACAAATGCAACTTAGAGGACTAAAATCAACCTCAAGTACAATTTTTTTTATTAAAAAAAATTGAAATTACTCGTAATTGTATTTGAATTTGATTTTAATTACACCAGATTGCATTGGTTGCAAAACCGTATTTTTGTAAAAAAAACTTTGAAAATTGTATTTTTATAAAAATAAAAAATAAAAAAACGTATTTTTGTAAAAAATAATAAAACATTTGATATTTTTCAAAAAAAACCTTTAACTAATTACAGTCTTCACTTGCCATGATGGAGAATTTTTTTTTAAGAATGGATGTCAGATCGAAAATATTGTTTTATAAAATTTAATTTTAGTGTAGGCATTTTGATATTTTATAAAAAAATTTAATGGTGAAATTTTATAAAAAAAAGATTTTAAAATTAGTGTGCAGTAGTAAGGGAATCAGTGAGGAACTATCTCATGGTCGAATTTCGAAAATTAGTGAATATGTTTGTTTTTAACTTGATTTGCCTTGAAGAAATTAGTAATTTGTATCTGATTATTTGAAAAATAAGTAAAAATTTTGTTATTAAATATTTCAGGATAATATAATTTCAATTGTGAATTTATGATAAATAAATATTAGTAGTAGTCTGAACACTAGTAGTCATAATCGAGATAGAGATGTGGTGGACTAGTGTCAGAAGGTGGGACCCGATAGTGTCTGCACAAAGGCGGGAGCTTGAACCCAAAAAGAAAGAAAAAAGACGACATAAACATTAGTATACATGTTATGTATGTATAATCATACGTACACTTATTACATACATAACAAATGACAAAACTCCTTTTACTTTCTTTTCTTCCCTCGTACTATACTTTGATTAGTTTCTAAACAAAAATCAACACTAGATTAAAGTATTAAACCAAACACAGGGGCACAAAGGCCACAAGTTACAAAGGTCTCTTTCTCATGGATTAGCCAGAGTTAAATGATGCAGTGCAGGCTGCAGACGGTTTGTGCAATCCGACCGATTCAATTCAAACCGGTCATTTTTTGACCGATTCAAATCGATTTTTTCTAACACAATATATGCTCGGATTGAGTAAACGTTAATTCGGTTTTAATGGGTTGGATACGAGTTTCAATTTTTAAAATCCGATCAAATCCAACTCGGTCCGATTAAAAATAAAATAATTAATAAATAACTCAAATGTCTAAGAATATCATCATCATTGAAGTTTAATGATTGGTTCATTTATGTTTGTTTTTAATCAGTTTCCTTTGATGTGTTAAAATTCAAATATTTAAGATATATGCTATTTGTGTTATATAAATGATTGTAATATTTTGTTGAATTATCTCCAATTTATTTTAAACTTTCATTTTTAAACTTACTTTTTTTTGATAAAAAATTTATTTATATATTTATTAACACAATCAATCCGATCCAAACTAATCTAAATCAAAATACATTAAATGAATTAATTCACAAATTCTATTTTTATGAATTGGGTTGAAAATTGAAAATTTATAAATTCGATTGGTTGTTAAAATCCATCAAACCCCCGTCTGCAGCCCCGAGTCGGTGTATGTATGCAATAACATTCCCAAGAATGAGTATTTTAGTGACGCTAAATAGTAACTTTGTATAAAGCCTATCACCTCATTTCCCCTCTTTTTATACTACTATGCTACAATACCTAACTGGGTTTCTCTGTCCGTCTGTTGTGTGTGTATATGTATGTCTGAATGTGTCTATTATGTGTGTATGTTAGTTCATGAATGAGACACTATTTTCATCACATTTTGCTCCCCCGCCCCACTTGTTTGTGATGACTAGTACTAGTAGTGTTCTACTCTAATTCAGTTGAGACCCCCTTTCCCAAAATTTCTTTCCTTTCCAAGTTTGGAACTTTGTAATGTTTTTTTGTCCTTTTGGTCATCATCAACACTTGTGTAAATTTCTCATTCTTTCTTTTTTCATCTATTTCATTCTTTGTTGATTTTGGGGTTCTTTTGAACAACTTTGTTGTGTTGTTTTTGGTCTCATCAGCTGCTCCTATGTAATGTTACTACCCAACTGCTTCATTCCTACCTGAGGTCAGAAGCATATTGCATATATATGTGTATGTATGTAGTTTAGTTTTGGTTGAAATTTGTGCTCTTTACACTGCATTTCTTGATTTACCTTTCTTTCTTGACATACCCTGAGTTTGTGTTGTTCATTCTTTGTATTTGCTTACTCAAGACTTGTGAGCAAGGCGGGGGAGCAATACTATCTGTTGCTTCTCTATTACCTGTGCCTCTTCCATGGACAGGCGTCAAAGGATAATCCTCAGCATTCTGTTTGGTGTCATAACAGGATTAGTTTGTGCCATCCTTTTTGCTTGCTTGCTCCGTTGCTTCATTCGATACATCAACAGGACCCCAATTCTAAAAGGCCCTGTTGTGTTTTCCCCTAAAATCACTCCCAAGAGTCTACAATCTGCCTTGGCTAGTGAAAATCACTTGCTTGGTTCAAGTCCTAATGGCAGCTACTACAGAACTGTTCTTGACAATGGCCTCACCATTGCAGTTAAGAGGCTTGAGCCCTTTTCCAATGTTCACAATAATTATAATGGGCCTCCTCCCAAGGATGCTCACACCAAGAGAAAGATACAGCAGGAGCTTCAACTACTTGCTAGCTTAAGGCACCGCAACTTGATGAGCTTGCGTGCTTATGTTCGTGAACCTGATAATAGATTTTCTCTTGTTTATGATTATGTGCCCACGGGTAGTCTTAGAGATGCTATGAATAAGGTGAGGGAAAATCAGTTGCACCTCAACTGGGATGCCCGTCTTCGAATTGCTGTTGGGATTGTGAAGGGGCTTCAGTATCTTCATTTTACCTGTATCCCTCAGATTATGCACTACAACTTGAAGCCTTCAAATGTCATGTTGGATGCGGAGTTTGAACCGAGGATGGCAGATTGTGGTCTGGCCAAGCTCATGCCTAATTCAGATGGAGCTGCATCACCATATAATGCTCCTGAATGTTTCCATAACGGCAGGTACTGACTTTCAACTGGTATAGTGAGGTCTTCATATGATTTATTTTTTTAATCAAGGCGAGGGATGTAGGCCTTGGATTGCACTTTGGGTTGTCTATATCTATCAGTCCATACTGTCGGTTCTATGGCATGTGCCAAAAATATGTTATTTAAAGCATGTATATATGCTCCTCCTTGGCCTTCAAAGATACAAGTTTTATCAAAGAATTGATTCCGTGGCCTGTGATAATGGACTCTATTTGAACAAAAAATTGCTACAAATGATTCTTTTTGTGGAATTGGAATATAGGATTGAGGTTTTATCATTCTTATAGAGCTACATTTAGGTGGTGGCGGTGAGATGCTGGTGACGGTGAGATGCTGCATCTGTCATTAATGAATTACCATAAAGGAAAAATGACAAACAACCATATTTTCATTGGAGTATATATATTGAAAGGCTTCCTGTAATTCTTCTTAAATTTACTTCGATACTATTTTATCTTCTCTTGTTCTAGTATCTAGTAACCCTTTCATTTATGTCATAAATCCTTGTTCATCGGTTGATTCGTAATGTGGTTTGAAGCAAATTATCTGGATTCGATAGAACCAAATTGTGACCTAAGTTTTATTGGTATACCTTCTGCTCCTAGAGATATAATTTGCGCTACTTGTATGATTTATGTACATAAAGGGCTATGTAGTGCACAACTTTGTGCAGGTCATCAGAGTCTAGCCTCACGCTTGGAATATAATTTTTTTTCCTGTTATAAGCTTGCCCAATACCTAGGACTCTAGGGAACCTTGATGAGCAATTATCACATAAAGGGGTGGGAGAGAGATGCTTGTAACCTATCTGATACATTAATCTTTATTTTGTTTGCTCTTGATTTTCCCAAGTTATCTGCAAGATTCCTAATTTACTGGTCACTTGACAATTGACATGCTTTAATTTTACTGGATTAGGTGTTTTTAATGATATATTTTCCTTACCCTTCCGTTTTCAGTAGGTACAGTGATAAGAGTGATATCTTTAGCTTTGGGGTCATATTAGGCATTCTTTTAACAGGTAGAGACCCGTTGGATCCGTTCTTTGAGGAAACAGCAAGTGTAGGAAGTTTGGGAAGGTGGCTTCATCAAGTTCAAGAGGCTGGGGAAGCTCGGGAAGCACTAGATAAAAGTGTTATTGGGGAAGAGGTAGAGGAAGATGAGATGCTAATGGCACTGAGAATTGCGGTTGTCTGCCAATCTGATTTGCCTGCAGATCGTCCGTCTAGTGATGAGCTTGTTCCGATGCTCACCCAGCTGCATAGTTTCTGACCAAGTTAGGCTATCCCTCCAACTGACCCGCAAATGTAAAAAAACCAATTCAGGTTAATCATCCTTCATGTTTTGCAAAGGCAGTAGCCAAAGGTTTTGGTTGTTCTCACGGCTCCTATACGCAGTTGTTTAAATCCTGCTTGGGTTTGCCGTGGAAGCAACCGAAAATGGTTTGGCATTTCAACAGGGAGCAACGCCCTTCTGGGTGCTAATGTGGGAATGTTTGATGGTTTTAATTGATTTAAGTTTATGGGCCTGTGAAAGCTGTGAGTTTGTGATTGTCACTTTCATAGTCAGAAATGTTTTACATGATATTTCTAATCTAATCTAATCTGTATGATGATGAATATTACGTGAACAGTGCTTATAGGAACCCCAAGTGTGGATGTATAACTTCTTTAATTAAATTTTTGGTTATGTTTGCTATATGTGATTAATAGTTGCTGACTAATTGCATATTTTCTATAGACTTAAAAGTACATTTATTTAATTAGCTAAAAAAAAGTACATTTATTTGTCAAAAAAAAAAACAGTACATTCATTTACTAGGTCCATGTGAAAATAAGCAGGAAACGACAGAAAAGAAAGCTTTGTTTGTTGTCTTGATGGTGGGGTTTATCTATTATTGTCCTTCAGGGCAGCCCCTTCTTATTTAAATATTAAATACTCTCTCCATCTCATACCACGTGTCTTGTTTTTTGACTATTAGGTTGTCAAATTAATCAAACTTTGATCATTAATTAAAAAAAAATATTAATTATTTTAAAAAACTGAAAATTAGATATTAAAGTAGATTAGATATATTTTTTAATAAAATAAGTTTTTAAAATTTTTTAATTATATAATATGTATAATTTATGATCAAAACTGGATCAATTTGACTATTTTAGTAGTCAAAATAACACACATAATATGATATGGTGGGAATGACAAAATCATCGAGTCGATTTGTAGCATATGGGGTTGGGCTGTGGGCCGTGGGCGTGGATGGAAATAAAGCAGATATGAAAAAAATGCAGTGAGATTCTGCTGCATAAACAAACTAGAGGTAATAGCGTTTTTTTTTTCTCTCTTTCTCTTTTCATGCTTTTCCGGCGGGCAAAATTATTTATAGGCAGGACTCATTTCTTAACAGTATACAACTATGCATCAACATTATTAAATAGAGCTGAGTATTGTTTTGGAATCAGATGTAATTGGTGAATTCACCTTATAATGATTAATCGATTAATCCGGATCGAAAGTACTTTAATATTAATGATATCATTCTTAAATAATATTTATATATTCAAATATTTGTTATGCATATATATTTTAATATATATTTATACAAATACTTTTGCATTTATTATTATATTTTAAAAATATTAATTGTTTTTGGATACGATCGTAAAACAAAATTCTATAGGTTACAGTAGAATTACCTTCGTCTTATATTTCAAATGATGTTTGCCATTTACTTCACAATAGGTAAAAGATGCAAAGTAATATTAGTATGTAAATTCTGAAATTGTGCAAAAAATGGTTGCTCTCAGCACCACTAAGAGCTCAATGCCTGCACCTTATCCATTAATTTCAAAAATATCTGGCAATCTTATCAACATTTGATACCATATCCACAATTCACAATCACAGGTGTAAAAAATACAATGCAAACAAGCCCATCACCTTGCTAATAAATTCATCTCAACTATGTCCCATACCAATACTAATAACACATTATAATTCTGAAACCAGACTAGAATCACATAGCATAAGAATGCATCCGGCAGCAGCTACGTACCTTGCACCATCACCCTTCCTCAGCTTCAGATGCCAACAGTCCGTAATAACTCATCAACGATCAGCTGGGAGCTCCATCTTCACTCCTGTAAAACAATGTTCCAAGTATAATAAACTCAAGACACCTGTTTCCGTGTTTGCTTCACCACAGGATAACTCATCAACCGTTGATTACAACACCATGACATCGTAAGTCAATCAATCAATCCAATATAACGCCACACTGAAGTATTACACACCGCACGACCCCTAAATTAAGATACAAACTAGAATCATGTTTCCTAAACAGTGTATATATCAGTGTTTTTCCTGCAGAAGCTTGTGAGACCATTGGAGGAGAAGCTTGCATTGTTGAAATGTATCCAGAAGTCAAACTTACACCAGATCCCCAGAGCAGTCAGCCACGGATTGTTTCAGAGGAGATAGTTGATAGAGAGTATCTTGATTATAACACTTCCAAGACGTATACATCTACCTTTCCTTTTTCTTCAACCAACTCCAAATAGGAACACCTTTTAAATTGTATAACATTTAACATTTTCTTTGGCAAATCTGACAGGGTATTTCCAGGGGAGGCTTGTGATGACCTAGGAGGGGAGTTCTGCGAGCCTGAATACCAGGATGGAGTCTACTAGCTATTTTCAGTATTAGTTCCCCGTTTCTCATATTCCAAACTTGGTGTATATTTCGAGTTGAGAGTATATGTATGTAAAGGAGTCAAAACATGTATCTAATGCCAATATAGGCTGCTTCAAATGTGTAAAGGTTGCAAAGAATAACATCATGTTTAATCTCCTACTTGAAGCGCTCTAGACACCAATTTATGGTCACGTTGAGTGCACTAAAATATTTAAAACACGCCACAGACAAACTTGATGCTCCAATACATACATATATAGAATTCTCAGTTATATGTAGACAGACAGGAAATATTTTACCCCGTTTATATATGAGTCTTATTTGCCTGCTTATCTTAAATTGGTAATTTTCGTTAAAAGAAGTAAACAAAAGCATAAAAACCAATAATCACACATGCTAAAGAATTCTGAAAAGTGCAGGAGAGAACATGTGATGATCACACATGCTGCCTCGATAAAAACCAATAATCGCACAGCTAACATTTTTTTACGAGAGAAAATCATCAAGAATAGATTGCTACAACTTGATTGGTTGTTTCATATCCATTTCTGCTTGTCCCAAAACAAGGACATACAAGAGCAGCATTGACAAAGAGAAAAGTGAGCTGTAGAAAACAACAAAAGCATTTGCTTATACAATGTCCTAGATACCTTAAAAAGTTTGAGTTATATGTAGCTATGCCTATGATGAAGTCATTGATCCGTATCTTCAGAAAATCCTTCCAAAACTAATTGTTGAAGAGCAATGGAGTATTTAGCAATTCTCCTATTCTGCAAATCCGTGTTGGCAGGACTCTGATTGGGAATCCTCTGGAGAAGAAATGTTCCAGAGTCACCTACCCAATCAAAACCCTCCGCATATCATAATCAAATACTATTTAAACAAATAGAAAACACCGTAACTTGACCCTTTCTTTCAAAACTGAGTTTATGTGCAGGTATAGACTATAGTATTGTGTGGCTAGTGAAGGAACTACGAATTCCGGTGGCTAACCTTTGATGTTATAAATGGATGAGACCCATCTCCTATAAATGTAAAGCAACTTTGGGATATCACCTTGGTGTGTATCGGAGAGAAGAAGCTTACACGGGTGGCCTGTTTCACTGTGTCAGCGGTATATTATTGACTGGTAACTCTAGATTTTATTACTAGTCATCAGAAATTATGGTATCATGCAAGGATGGTTCCAGTAGTAGGGTTAGTTGCTTACTTGGCATGGATAATGGCATTGCAACATAGAGCTAAAGTCTTCACCAAGGCGAAGTCTCTTCCACGGCCACGGGGGTTATTGCAATCATGATCATCGTGAAAATAAAGTCCAAAATCATCAACGATGACTGTAAGAGGATATTGAGGATACAGGTGGAATGCAGCAAAAAATTGGATGAGTCCCTCGATATCTTCGACGTACCTAGAGTTACATGAACAAGAAGAAATAATGAGTGAGCAAGGGGGAAACATATACAAAAAGAGGGATGTGTCTTGTGTAATACTAAACTTGATGTTTATTCGGTGAAAAACATGAGAGGAGGATGGATCAAGTCCCTGGGAAAGAAAAGGAGGTTTGAGTTGTAATTTGAGGCGTTTGGAGATGAAGACGACTTGTGACTGATTGGAGTAGTGTTGCGTTGGTGAATGAACAAGAGGTGCATTTGCTGAGTTAAATGCGTATTGGAAGAGCAATGAAGTTTTGCCTGAATTAGGAGGGCCTGATAGAAGAATGATAGGGTGATCAGATTCATCTGTTTTGCAGCAGCTGCTGCTGCTAGTACTAGGGTGAGACATCGAGAAGAAGAATCTCTCTACTTCATCCATCTCAACTATCAGTAATGTCACACATACAAGACATAGGCTACCTGTTTGACGAAATGCCCGAGAAGAAAAAGAATACTTGTAGGCTTATTTATAGCTGCTGCTTTTTTTGTTGAAAATGTTTTTTCCGGGCGGGTGCAAGTGGGTAGCATCAGCACCTTCAAAACATAACACATACTCTTACTATCTTCAAGGTAAATGTGCACTTTCAGTAGGATCCATAATTTTGAATTACAACAATTAGCGTTGCTACATGGATATTCGATACCAAAAAAGTCGAAATTACACAACAGATTTAAATTTTTGTTGAAACTTACACTAAATAAATACAGTAAATATTAATAAAACATCTATTATAATATTAAAAATAATAAATTTAATAATGTTATATTAATAAAAATGATATATCTATGAATTATAATTTATAATATTATATGACACGAAAATACATAGTACAAAATATGAATTGATTTTATATTATATTTTATTTGAAATTTTAATACAAAAGTATATGAATTATTACTTGATCAAGATTTGAATTACTAATACAATTCCGTTTTTGGAGTCAAAAAAAAGTATATGAAATATAAAAATAAGACGCTATCCACTTTTAGATAATAAAATAAAATTCACCCAACAAAATAAGCCACTAGGTTTGCTGGCACAGTTGAGCACCCGGTAGCTGGGGTGCACAAATTTAAACCAAACCAAACGAACCGACCACTTCAATCCATTTTCGGTCAAATAAATCGAATCGTTCTAATTCAAAAAATAAATGGGTTAATTTTTCATTAAATCGAATAAGTTTGGGTTGGGTTGGGTTATGATTTAATAAATTTTAACCCAATCCATTATAATATGTACATACTAAAACATATGTTTTAACCTAAAAATAACAACTCTTTAATCTATTTATTTATATTAATTTGCTATTTATTAATCTAAATACTTAATTCTAATACATTAATTTTAACACACCATGACTATACTTACATTTTAATAATTTAATATAATGTCTTCATTATAATAAAACACGTGTATCTTTTCATTGATTATATTTATTTCAACCCGATCATTCAACTCAAATCAACTCAACCCGATATATAATTAATGGGTTGGGTTATATAAAAAAAATTGATTAATGGATTAAGATTTTTATAAACCAAACTAATTGGGTTGGGTCATTTTTTAATCCCAATTCGGCCAACTCAACCCGTGTACCCACCCAGGGCCAGGGCCGGTTCCAGAAATTCCGAAGACTTAGGCGAAAGTTAAAAAAAAAAGACCTAAAATTTTAAAATTTATATCACTAAAAAATAAATTTTATGTTATATATTATATTATTAAATAAAATTAATATAATATTCAAATATTATAAAATAAAATTATTTAAAAATTTACTTTTACATAAACAAATTAAAATTAAACAAATACATAGACTTAATTATATCATCTTCTTTTCAAATGTCATTTGTTCAAGATATCCCTACTTTAGATTCTTTTTTAGAAGAATAATATTAATTTTCAAGAAAAAAATGATTCATTGAAAATTATTAGGTTATAAATTCAAGTAAAAAATTATGAGGTATGCACACAAAACAAAATATAATTAATATCAATTTTTTTACAGTCTTCATAAAATACAAATGATATATAAATATTGGCCTTATTTGACAATTAGCTATTAGCAAGTTGATTTAGGTGTTTTCACTGGCGGGTTGAATTAGATATTTTGAATAATAGATTGAATTAATTGTTTTGAATAAAACTGTTTAGTAAATATGTATTGAATTAGCTATTTGTATTTTAAATAAATATATGAAAATAATCTAATTGAAAAAATTACTTCAATTAATTTTTTCGAAATTCAAATATTATCCTAAAATCTCTATAATTTTTTTTATATTTTTAAATTAGAAAAATATAAGACGTGTATATATACGATACGTATTATATATTTTGGGTTGGGGGGTTAGGCATTGCTTAACTGGCCTAACAGGATAACCGGCCTGCCCAGTGCCTACCCAATTCAGGCAGGACCCTCTCTAAAATATTGATATTCATTTCTTGCTCATCACTTCCAGACCATACCAGCAATCAGCTGCAGCTGGGTTTAGATCTAACTTCTCAGCCTTCTGTAAGTTACTTGTTTCAGATCCCTTTATATCATCACTGCTGCTACTACTACACTACTACTTGTCTGCTTATACTTAAACTTTTACTTCTGCTGTGTCTGTCCACACACACACACACACACGGTAGATTAATTAACATTTTAGACCCATTATAGTTTAATAGGAGCAGCAGCATGTCATGTGTTTTCGTATAACTAAATTCTTGGTATCAATTCAGAGTAAATTTAAATTATCTAGCTGGTAGCTAAAATTCTTTACTGTTTCCCAACACTGTTGTTTGGTGTCTTCTTTGAACTTAAAATCTATCCATAAAGAGTTAGTTCTTTCCTTAAAATGTTCTGAATAGGGTAAGGTCTTCGTACATTTTACTATTCTCTAATGAGTTACTGGATATGTTTGTTTTGGTTTCGTATCTTTATAATATTGCACATCTTGCCTGCTTACGCATGTTCCATCTTTGCTATGAATGCCACGGCACGAAAACTTAGCCTTGTCAGCCTGTTTATCAATATTTTCCTCCTTTGCTCTTGTGCAAGATACTTTAATTACATATAATTTGTAGCACCATCAGGTACTTACTAATTTAGAATATTTTATTCGTAGTAGTTACTATATCTTGTCGCTAATGCTCGATTATATTCACAAAATTTTCCAACCTTGATTGTGAGCTTCTATTATATAGCTGCTATCTGATATCTATATGAAAGCTGAAGAAACAAATCCATTAACTAGGGGATATGGGAAACCTCCCTGGGTTTTCAAGGGCAGGCAAGTGTTTAGACTCGATCTCACCCTTAGTCTCCATTTATATATTTCCCTCAAATTTTAATATTCAGAGCAGGTATAAAGCTGTTTCCTTCTTCTGCTTTTTTCTTTTCCTTTCAGTGCCCTATACCAGCTCAATCTTGTGAAGGCGGAAATTGCTCGAGCTTTTATACCAAAAGAGTTTAGACTGGTTGAAGCTTTTGGGTATATGATGAATTGTTTTTCTACTGTAGATGTATATTGTCAATGTTTAACTCTTCTGATTCATATAGCTTCATTTGTAATCTGCAGATATACTCTGGGTGGTTTCTTTCTTGCCAATTACAGTGACAGCCCTGCTGGAACTTTTGACGAGGTTTTGTTGCCTACTCTTTTAAATTGGTTTTTTAAAATTTAATTTGTTTTATACATCATTAGATAACTGCTGTTGTGCTGCTATGCTTGTTTAAAGGGGGTCTAGATACCAATGTTCGGTCATACCTTCTCCTTTTTTTGGTAATCGAATGGAAAAAAATGCTGCTTTAGTTACGGTACTGTTAGCTTTGTAATATTGGTATTTCATTGTTCAGCTGGTGGTGATTGGTGGAATTGTATGGAATCCCCCTACATCTTGCGCGTAAGTTTAGAGTTTCCCCTACATCACTGCTTGAATTCTGGTAATTCATATTGGAAAAGTTAATAAAACTACCAAATATATATGAGGCGATGAATATTCAAGTCTGGTTGCAAAATATTTCTTATTTTAACTTTTACTACAATAATAAATATGTAAAAGCATAAGTTTCTTACCTCTACTATTTATGTATTCGTATCTGACTTAAAACTTTAACGTGAAGCCAATGCAATATTTCCTTGCAATCTTTACAGATGGGCAACTAGGGTACTCGTAAGCAATGATGAAGCATGCATTCATGGCCGAAAGGTGATAGCTTCTAAACTAAATTGCACATTTTGCATTGCACAATTAAACATGATGGAAACCATGTTAGCTACATTTTCTCCTTAGCTCTGCAATCATTTGTTCTTTCTGGCATGTTAAGATAAAGAGAAAATTAATATCTAGCTGGCTAAGAGTTCTATTTTATTAACTTGTTCCATTCAGTGAGTACTGTCTATATGCCTTTTTGGCTGTGCTCTTGCAGGATGTAGGACTTCCAAGTTATGTTGCCAAGTTTTCAAAGGTTAGCACTGGAGTTGGAAACATTTTTTGCTATATTTTCATCAGATTATAGACTTTACTAATTTGGTTTTATGCATACCGGTAACCTCTTAAAGTTCATTTAGTCTTCCCAGAAATGAACTTCTTTTTCTACTTATAGTTTATGATCTTCCTATACGGGTTTAGGTGTGTGGTTCTAGGATATCTATATAAGTTAAAGTCCTTTTACTTCGATGAGGGCTTTTCTTTCTACCATTTTTTAAATATATTTTCCATGGAAGCAGCAAACTCGAGCAATTCCAAAGCCGAAAAGTAAATTCAATACTTTTCTAAACATGATCGGTGTTGGTGGTTCAACAAATTGCATGGAAATACAAGTTTCTGAAACCAAGGATACTGCTTCAGTGGACTTCTGTAGTATTAGCCTAAATACTGGAGGTAAGTTCCTAAAAATATATTATTATGCTTTGAGCTTCTTTTGAAATCAGAACATCCATGAGAATCTGTTATGCTCCGTTTGGTTGGGAGGAATGAAATGGAATGTTTTTTTTTAACAAAATTAAAGTTGAAAGAAGATACAAGAGGGAAGAGTAAAGAAAAAAGAAACATTACAGATTTTGTAAGATGAGGTTTGAACAAAAATAAGGAGTACAGAGAATTATGCATTCAATCTCAAAGTGGAGCTCTAGTTTAAATGGGTAGAAGTGGAATAGATAATAGAATAAAGATTGCATTAATCTAGGCACAAAATAGTACAGTGCAAATTTCATTATATTCCCACCTAAATTCTATCCATCCAACCAAATAGAGCATTATAGTTTATCCTTGCCAAAGCATATTAAGGTGTTGGCCAAATATCTTAAAATTGTTTGTCTAAGAAGCAAGGATATGGGTGCATAGTCTGGGAATACACGGATTTAACCTTTGGTAACTAAGGACGAGGGATATTCGCTACCGCTAGGTTACATTTGATGGTATTTATGATATAACCTATTTAAAAATAAAAAAAATTATGCATAGGTATCAGGTATGTATGATGTAACCGATTAACAAAGCTAAAAACTTTATGCAAATTGAATCTAATGCAACTTAATCATTTAAAACATAAGAATTTAAGTTATAATTTCCATTTTTGCAAACGTGATTATAGATAGAAACACTTTTTTATTTGCTAATTAGTATCAATATATTGCTTTTGGGTACATAGTTAACCCTAATTTCGAGTACGATTTGTGAACCTTGTACAATACAGGGATCCGAGTGTCTGACATAGGGATACATTGGGTAACCCAAGTATCCTGCTTTAGGGCTTCCTACCTGTTTGATAACTGTAATGTTCACTGCATTCAGATTTACATTCTATTTTCCTCATTTATTATTTATGACCTCAATGCAGTAAGTGAGCTGAACTCTGGTAAATGGATGGGTCCAAGTATCAAGATGTCACTTCCTAGCTATAGGTAAAATTTTGCATAAACATTTGGGTGTCTTAATAAGTATCCTGTTTTACAACTGGCCAACTGTTCTCACTCAACTGCAGCGGCAGAACAGAGCATAACCCGCATCTTCTGAAGTACTCTTGCCAGATTGAATGCAGGTTTCTTACTAGTTGAAACATTATATATATGCATATATATATATATCTCAATTCATGAAGCTACTAGGATTGAATATCTCAATTGCAACGATAAAAACTGATACTATGTTGGTTCAGTGATTGTTGTTTCACCTATTTATTTATTAAATTCAGGGTAAAACCAACATCACCAGCAAAAGTTTTGAGGCCATCTTCAGGGCAAAGTGACAGAACACAACATACTGATTGCAAACATTCTGACGACAAAAGAAACCTGAGCATTGATGTTATGTTATCAAAGCCCATCTTAGCTCTGCAATTCAATTGTCTGAAGATGGACGTGGAATCCCCTCTTGTCGTATCTCATGGTTTACTAAATCCCACAGAAAAATGACATGTCATTTGGCTAATGATTTTGCTCATGTATATTATCAGCAGCAGGCCCAAGTAAGAAAACATGGCAGTTGTACTTTTGTAGCTCTTAACAAATAATGGAAATTCTGGTAAAGAGTTGCAGTAATATATTCTCCTTCACGATATTGCTTGAAGCCTTGCACTTAACTTTTGCATACCAGCATGACCCTTATATGCAAATTAAGTTAAAAATATCCGGTAGACGTTAGCCATGCCAATTGCCGAGCACAAATATTTATTTGATTCGGGAAATATAAGAGATTCAAAGAAAATGAATCGAAAATGTTATATCATGTGGATGTTTATGGTACCGACATCTGTGAGTTGCCAACAATTCTTACTTGGCATTTTGTTGGATTTGGATCAAATTATCCCAGGCCAAATAAAATTGTTGTTCAATCAAGACAAATGAAGTTATTACACCCTAGAAATTTAACCTCTTATAATTCATTCATGAGGAAACTGGTCTCCAACTTATAATCGGATTATTAAATTAACAAGAACTTGTAATCAACTTTTCGAACTTATTAAAATTTACCATCACATAACTAAACTATTAAAAAAATTTAAGTCTGTTAAGTTTTGTTGACTTGTAAGTTTTAAGTTAGAGCATCTACAATGCTCTGCCCATTTCGTACTCGGGCCGGCTTTTTTTTTTAATAATGCATTGGAGCTACGTACTTGAGTTATAGTGGGCAGGGGCACTTTGGTGGTCTCGACCATTTACTTGTTTTTTATTTGGTTGATTCAGCTTTCTTTGGTTGACTCCAAAATATCATATTATTTATAAAAATTTATAAAATGTGACAAATGGATTTAATATTGGATGAGTTTGGCCACCTTTTTTTACGGTAAAATTTAATTTGTGGTGATGTGGCCTAGAACGGTTCAAAAAAATAGAAATGGTCATCAGCATTTAGTTGCTCTTACTCGTTAGGTTCGGACAGATCAGCCCCCGCCTAAAGTAAACTCATCCATCCGTATATAACTTACTCAGTCAAAAATTACAATCGATTATATCAATCGTTGAGGTGAGATGAATGATCGAGCCATGGGAAAAAATCATGAATCTAGCAAAACAAAGTGATTTGATTCGATTAATGCGAAACCTTTTCCATGATTGGGTTCAGAGTTCATCCCGTTAATACTTTTCAGCTCCATTCAGTCAATACTTTTCTTTTAAGGCTTATTTAATTAGGGTTTTAACATATAATACTTATGTGTATAAAGTTTGATTGTTGATTATAAATTTTATAAAAAAATATACAAGGAAATGATATTTTAATATATCTGATTGTTGTTCTAGTTAATTCTTCCTAATGTTCTTGTATTGATCTGGTTCTACTTAATCGAACCAATTTCCGGCTCTTGAAATCACTGATTAAAACATATTTTAATTCTTAGCGTATTCAAAACTAGATAATAAAGATAGGTCATGGGTTCGACTCTGGCTCAACTCGAAAATTTCTTAGAAGAGATACTCATTTGTTAGGTTATAAACCAAATTAGTCAAAAAACGCTATTGGTAATTATTTGAAAATGTTGAGAGATAACATGGTGATCTTTACATCAATGTATTCAATAACACAAATTAATTTTTTTGGCATCTTAACAAAAAAAATGCTGATAATATATTTGTTGTGCCCGTGTATTTCTCATAAATGTAACCCTAAAAAAGTTTACAAATCATGAAAATCTTGAACAGTGGCCACTTTACACACGACACATTTATTTAGGGAACTATTGTTTTAAGATGTTTTGCTGGACATGATGTAGGTACTAGCAGGGGTGTAAATCATTGATCACCTAATTAGAAAGGCTTCGAACCTAAAAATTGGTGTTAAAACTAACACTTTGCATGCATGGAGACCTTGATGACATATTTTTGCGTAAATTAACATAGACTACAAGCGAACAGACCATCTATTAGGCAATCTTAACAGCATCTTTTATTTGTATTGAAGGTTCCTTTTATAGATTTTGCAGGCCTTCTGACTCTCGTTTCCTTTATTATTATTATTATTTTGCTTTTGTTTAGGTGTACGATTCTACCAAAAATGGTACTAGTACAGTATTACTTAACTGCATTTTAGGAAAGGCAGAGAGTAATGTAAGCCTCTGTAAATATGGACAACACGTACCAGTCTGTCCCAGGCCTAGCTAACTAAGCCTACTACAGTACTTGCAACGCAGTTCATACAACATTGTTTTTGCCCCAAATGGATGAGAGAATGATAAAACAAAAATGCAGCATCATTCAACGCTTTACTTTTCGCATTCCTTTCCTGTGATTGCAACTTCTCCATTTTGGGGCATTTTCTTTAAATTAAATGTATGTGCCAGTTATCTCCTGTCCAGACACCCTCCCCCCATCTTTATAATCAGGTACATAGTTTCACCAAATTTTATTATTTCTCGTCTTTACTCACCCATCCCACACACTACCCTTCCTTGCACTCCGTTATGAAAGAATGAATAAGAAGATATACTTCTTATCATTCAAAGTAAAGCTCAAGAAGCTGAAAGGAATGGTCTCATATTCCATATTTTACTTTTGATTAAATACGATTTGGCAAAGAAATTTTAAGCAATTATGCATAAGCTTCCCACAAGCGGCCCGATTCTAGGCTCCTCATTCTTTAACCCCCAAAATCACCTATTATCTATCTTCACATCACAACCAGGTGCATGAAAATTTTATAACTGTGTTGTACCATGCAAGTTTTTAACATTATCAGAGTCCTGGTTCGCTCTGGTCCCTTCACCAACTTTCTCTCATAATGTACTTTAAGGTCATTTAAATTTTCCTCCCTTTTTTTCCTTTTTTTTTCTTTTTTTTTTCCTTTGAAAAAAAACAGAAGGTAAGACCCATTGGTAATTTGTTACGGTTTGATGGCAAAATCATGTTCACTGGCTCTCCGGTACAGCAAAGTTGAAGCCTCCAGCCTGGATTAAGGTTTTGTGCAATTGAACAAATAATTTATTAATAAACAATCACAAAAATTAATTAATACCCTTAATATGAAAACTATCATTTCTTACCAATCAGGATGCACAACAAATTTTCCTGTGTTAAAAGCCCAAGTCACCTGTTCCAAACATTATTGTCAGAGGTCGAGTCAATTATATTGCTAAAGAAAGATGTCGATACGGGAAGAAGAAAATTGTGGTGGGCAGAGAGTGCATTATTACCTTGTCAGTCCCCATTAAATTTGCAACAACATGGGTTACACGATCATCCATCTGACTAGTGCACACAGCACCAAATTGCTCAGCCATCTGCCACAATGGGTGCATATGAGGATTGGCTTCGCCAACTGGAAACACCCTGCTAAAGAGAATACGGCAACCATCTAGGATTTTATGCTGCTCTGCGGCTAGGATGTTTCTAACATCAGCTTCATCCAAGGATCTACTTGCGAAAAAATTCTGATGTATTCTCTCAATCACCTAATTTTTGAGTAACAAACTCATGATCAGGAACATATATAAGGTTATGTGTATCAATCTAAAGGCAGACTAAGCTATATCCTACCCCCAAAGAAGATGCTAGACTCCCATCCTCTGGCCTTTCATCAATATTAACTTCAAGTAGGGAAGGGCCTGAAAGCCCAAATTGACGTCTACTACAAGGAAAGTATATGTATCTGCAGAACCAGCAGATATTACAAAATTTCAATATATCAATATCCATTATACCATAATACAGGCAAAAAGAAGCTTAATTACCTCTCCACAACAATTAAATTCAGTTTATTGTGTGGCCAAACCCTTATGGAATCGTCTATAATTAAAACAGACGACTCCATACCCAAAACTCCCTCCAAATCTTTAGTCTTATAAACCCTGTTATCCCCGTCAGAAATATCCCCATCATCACCCTTAGATATTACTCTGCCAGCAAATAAAACTCCTCTTGGATCAAGCACTTTTGCCATCTCGGTGGCATACAGCTTGTTTCCCATGGTATAGAGATGCATTTCGAAGAGCTTACTAGCCTAAAACGAAAAACAAACTTGTCACTCCTGAAGTTGAATGAAACAATCAAGCTCTACAAATTAACCAAAAATGACCTGTGTAACACTAATTACCTTCTCTAAAAAATTCCAAATCCCTGGACGCAATTTAGTCCACATTCCCATGTGAGGAAATCGGAAAAGATGCCTATGTGGTTGTTCACGATCCTCTTCCTCTTTCTTCCTCAAAATCTCTTCATGCACGGGGTCTATTTCAGCAAACTGCACCGGTCCATGTTATTTTATTGCATAGAACTACTTAACTAGAGTATGTCCATATAAAATCAATATATAAGTTTACAATACCTTCGCAGAATTCAGAAGAGTGTGATCAAGATCCAAGACAAGGCAGAGCTTACGAGCAGCAAACATTTTGTTTTGTTCTTCAAGCCTCCTTGCCCTTTCCTTCTGTATATCAGCCTTTTGCTTGTCATCATATCCCTGAAATAGATGCTCAACCTCTCTCCACTTGTTCTGAGATTGAGAAGGCCCAGCAGTAACTGCTTCTGATGGCAAGCCACTCTCACCAATCAGGTGACTCTGTTCTGGAAGTACTGTTGAACTCAGCGAACTTGGATGAACTTGTATTGATTGTGATGAAGTAATCTGCGAAGCTGCTGGTGGAGATGTACTTGTTTGGGAGACAGACATTATATCAGCTATATTTCTTAAATTCTTGGTGAACAGCCTAGCAATATCAGGTGCTTCAGTGGACTGGGTGGACACAGACTTCAACTGATCTTGTTTCTGGACATTCTGGTTCACTATTTCCTGGGTGGTTGACTTTTTTGATTTAGCCTGACTAGACTCCAAATTCCCAACCTTATGAGAGATATTGTTTTGGAGAACACGACGAGGGTCGCGGGGTTTCATACGAAGTTTACCAGACTCATCCTGTAAAATTTTCAAGATAATTACAATAAGAAGTTTATTATGTAAGCAGTTGTTTCAAAATCACACAGAAAACCTCTTTTACTAGTTTCACAAATTAGCTTTAAAAAATTTACAAACTTCATATTACAGATAAATGAAACTGACTATATAATGGGGACCCAACAATATCATTTTAAGTATATCTTTTGTACATCAAAAAGACAACTAGAACCTTAGGGAACTTGTATAGAATTGAATTTAACAGATATATATATATATATATATATATATATATATATATAGGCATCTGAGAAACTATACTGTAAAAAAAACAATAGAATAAATAGAGCTGCAGACAGAAACGATAATGCCAAGAAAAAGTACCATAATGGTATTGACTATGGACTTCAGAAAAAAATCAAAGGTGTGACTAAATACTCACTGATAAAGCTGTTTGCGGAGCCTGAAGTACTCCAGCTGATCTCTGTTCAGGCATGGGAATCACCGGTAGACCATTATTAATACTCGGAAGTGATCCTAACACAGAGTCTGAGCCTAAAGGTTGACTAGTTACTTTTGCAGGATCAGCATTCTTCTTTTCCATTTTAAAAATATTCATCCACAGAGTTGGATTTACAGCAATATCCTTAAGCAAAGAATTTAGAGATGCTGTGGTGTTTCCCCCCATAACTGGGGTGTGCTGGGGTTCCATGCTTGTGCCACAGAGTGTACTGCTGTTGGTCCCAGAAGAAACCAATGCATTCTCAAAATTCCTAGGCCGACTTCCTTTATCATCTAATAAGCCATCAGTACCAGTAACATGCAATCCAGTTGTGTCTTCTAACCAACCACCATATCCTGAGACGGATTTCACATTACCAGTGGCTCGAGAATCTAACTCATTTTTCTGCCTTTTTGAAGCAGGACCATCCAAAGTCGGCTTTTGAACAATCTTCTGTTTTCTTGAATTTGTTACTTCCCCCGGGGGAACTACTACAGATTCGGTATTTGATGAAGGTAAATTGTGTTGGTTTAGATCCATAGAAGTAGCATTGAAATTGGCAAGACGGAGCCGTGGATCTCTACTTTTTACTGAACTTCTGACCGCAGAATTAGTCACGCAATTCAAAGGGATAGCATTACTAGGGTTCATTAAACCTTGTCCGCTGGAATTGTTCATTTGAGGTGTTGACGAAACTATATTTTGTGATAAAGTTAGTGATTTCACAACATTTGGTAGAGCTAAAGAGCTTGAAATCTCCCCACTAGTATCCTCATCTCCACTGTCACTATCTTCTGAAGGGGTTGGGCTTGGGAGTCTATTAGTCACAAGATATGTGTTTCGACCAAATTTCTGTTGATAAGTAGAAAAAGCATTAAGGGCGTCAGTTCCATAAGACTGAACTACAGGTCTTTGTGTATCAACAGCTGGTCTGGGAACAGGCCACTCTGGTCTCACTTCTCCATTGCCATAAGAAAGTGCCTTTCCCAAGGGAAACAATGGTGGGGTCTCTCGTGTCGGTGAAGGGAGACTGTCTGCATCATGATCCTTGTGAAGATCTAGCAAAGGAAGCATTGCTCCTCTGCTCTTAAAACTAGCTACTCCTGTCTTTAGCATATCCAAAGTGCGGAAATCGTTTTGATCTGGAGAATATTCAGACATGGATTCTAGTACACACTTCTTCAAAGAAATCAAATTGTCAGTGGCATTGTTTGCAGAAACATTAGATTCATTATGTTCCACCAACTTAATTGTATCAAATTGTATCTCTTCACCCATAACAGTGTCTCCTCTCGAAGACATAATTACAGAACCCAGAGATGGAAGTATGGCATGTATCTGTGACAAGTGCACAATGTTATTCTACCAAAAACATAAGAGATAATATAAAGTATATATAACCTCACTGAAGCCATACCTCTGTCATCTGCTCGGAAGAAAAAAGAGGAGGATTTTGGCTAGTTATATGAGCAAACAACCTGGATTCCACGTATTAGACCAAAAATAAATTAGGAAAGCTGTAATGACAGTTATAAGGAGTAAACAAATAGCCGAATGCACAGTGCAATAAGCACCCAGTTATAAGGAGCAAACAAATAGCCGAATGCACAGTGCAATAAGCACCCAGTTATAAGGAGCAAACAAATAGCCGAATGCACAGTGCAATAAGCACAAATATAACCTTGATAACACATCTTTATTCTGTTCCTTCAAGTTTTGGCTCATGGAGAAGAACACCTGCAATGAAATAAGTGTTATTGTCTAAAAGTAACCACACCCTTTACTTGTATGTAAGGATATTTGATATGAATCAGCTTACATGTTTGACAGCTTGAATTGAAGCAAATGCCTTTTGAATTAAGGCATTCTTCTGAGATACAGAATCATCAATACGGACATTCCTTAAGCCGTCCACCAAATCTTGTAGTCTAGAACAAACTCCAGCGTATGATCTATAACAAATAAACAAAATAATATAAATACACAAAAATTCGAAACCTAAAAAGTGGACAAACTTGAGAATGTGTAAGGACAGTCAACGAAAACTTACTTGTCTCCATCATTCAAAGACAATGTCTGAAGGTCTTGAGAAATTAAATTGAGCTGCTTCTCCAGCTCATTATCACAATTAACATCATCCGACTCCAATTTATTTGCAACTAAGTGATTATTTTCAAAAGCAGCAGGCTCGGAATCCAAATCAATCTCACCTTCCTCCAATTCCCCCTCCTCCATTCCAGCTTTCTCCATTTCAACATCATCATCATCATCATCAACTTCAATCACGACCTTGCTCCCCTCTTCCGCACTACCATTTCGAGTGAGATCAGCACCACTGGAATTCTTATTCTTATCCTTATCATTACTAACATTATCGTCATCGTCATCAGAAGACAAGGAATTGACATTGGAATTATCAGCAGTATTCCTAAAATTGGTAATCAAATACTGATCAAGAGGCTTATTGTTAACAGCCTGAGCCCAAGCAATATTATAAAGACCAGAAGCATAACCACTAGAAATCTTGTAATTACTAGTCTGATGATAATTATTCTGATACTTATAAAGATCCTGCATAGTCCAAACCCTAGTCGCATTCGGATCCGACCCCGACGACGTCGTATTAGCATCCTTATCTTTCTTCTTCTTCATCATCATCTCCTCCACATCCACCACCGCCTTATTATCCCCTTTCGAAAAGTCCTTCTCACTAATCTCCTCCACCGAACACGAATCTGATATCTCTCCTTCCTCTACATCTTCTATCTCTCCACCCTTAACACATTCTTCTCCTTTCTCGCTCATTCTCTCTCTCTCTCTCGCCCTCTCTCGCCCTTTCTAATTGCTTTAATTCTAATACAACAGGATAAGTATGTTAGATTATAAAAAAAAAGGTCAAATTAGAAATTAAAAGGGGACAGATCTGAGTTAGGGTTTGAATGAATTATCGGGAATCTGTGAGGTGAATTGGGCAGAGATTAATCGGATCCAGTTGGATCGGATCGGATAGTTATATTCTAATTTCTTATAACCTAATTCGCAATTTAAATTGGGACGAACCAGAGACCTTACAAGACGCCGTTGACAAGTGAAAACCTGGTTTCATTATTCATCGACTATGTGTGTATATGTATGCATATATATACTGTATATATTATTAGTATTATAAAATCTAAGGATCTGAGGGCTAGCTTTAATCCTCTCCGTTCATCCTTCCACCTCACTCATCATCATCATTGAGGATTTAGTAATACAATTTATTTATTCGCAAATTTCTATTCTCTTTCTTTTATGAAATCTATTTTTATAATTAAGATTATTTAAGATTTTCACGTCACAGCATACTTGCCATCAAATTAAACTCGAATATTTGATGATCGATCAAAAATTTGTAAGTCATTGAGATGATAATTTTATTAATTTAAGATGTTAGGCTAAATGTTAAAATGTAAAACTTTAGCTGAATGGAGTGGTATATATTTTATTGGTGTTATATATAAATATTATAAGATAAAATTAGATTCAAGCGTTTTGGTAGTTCGACAAAAATAGTAAATAAACATGATTATCTATATTTATTGTTAAGGGATTGCATAGTTTGAGTGCTATATTTTTTATATATTTCTCGAATAATGCCACATAAACTAATTTACTTGATGGTTTTGTACATTTGGAGATGCTCTCACCTTCTTTCTTTCCTTCTCGAATCAGTATAGTCATAATTGAAAATTTTAAGATAATGTCGAATTCATAATGATAATTTCGCAAAATCAATGAGAGTGTTGATTAAAAAGAACAATGATTTTTTTTGCCACAAGAATAAATTCCATTAATTTCTTAAATCGTTTGACAATACATAAATAAATTTTGAGTGGGTATTATCCACTCCCAACTACCATCAATTGGGAAACAACTATAACTTGCTAAGTAGTTAGCTACTTTGTTCACGGATCGTCTAACAAACCTCAAAGATACTTCACGATCTTTCAACTCATCCAACATAATTTTGCACTCGTCTGCCAATCTACCAGTATACGAAAGCTTAAATGATATGTTGCGTATTGCTTAGATAGCCACAAAGCAATTAGTTTCTATCTCGAAGCCCACATGTGACTGGTTTTCCACCCAGCTTAAGGCCTCCCTGATTCCCGTCACTTTTGCCATTTCTGGAGCTACTTTTCCAGCATACATTGAGAAGCACTTTCGACCAGTTCTCCCTTATGATTTCGTGCAAGTACTAGTGAGAAACTATAGCAGTTTGATTCTTCAAAAATTGCAGCATCAACATTCACCTTAATCTTGTCTTCGTTTGGGGCTTTCCAATGCTCAATACCGTCTTCCTGAGTCATGAGTCCCATAAAATTATCATACGATTTGTCTTGAGCACTGGTCCAGTGATTAAGGACCGAAAAAGCTGATTCTATCACTTCTGAAATATCTACACTCTTTTGGTTCCAAACCAACTCATTTCTAGCTTTCCATAATGCCCAACATATCATCATTATTCCTATAATCTCCTCGCTTTTGTACTGCTCAACTGCAGCAAGCCAATCTGGGAATGCAGTGGTATCAGTGGCTGCAACTTTCATACCTACACTGGCCCAACATGTCTGTGCAAAAGAACACAATACCAATGTATGAATTATCGTTTCAGTTTCTTTGTTGCAACTTGGGTACATTTCATTTACGTTAACCTTCTTACTTCTTAACTGGTCTTTTGTTGGCAAACACCCTATCGAGGCTCTCTATATATTTTTATTTTTATTTTTGGTAGCACTTTCAAAGTCTACATATTTTTCAAAAAAACCAGAGTTGTCACTTGAATTATTCGTTCCCTTTTCCTCCTGAATCATCATATACGCACTTTTAACAGAATATTGGCCCATCGTCTCCTTCCTCCAATGCTAAGAATCATTTGCATTGTGTCGAATAGGGATTAATTTAATCAACTGGACATCTCTTTCATCAAAAATGTCATCTAACAAATCATTATCCCACTGGTTTTGATCAAGCAAGAAGAGAGAGGAGACTGTCCTTCCTGTCAAAGCCTCGTTAATCGTATGGATGTATGGGTTTTCCTCATTAGGCAGCCAAGGGTCTTCAATAATATTCACATTAAGACCATTGTCAATACAGTGAATTGCACATTTCTTTAACAGATCCTGTGCACAATAACACTACGCCATATGAAACTTGGGTTACTTCCCATCTTAGTCGACATAAGCGTACCATTGAGATAATACCTTGCTTTGTAAATTCTTGTAACCAAGCTGGTAGTATGTGTTAGAAAATGGAAAGTTTGAGACATATTTTGTATATGTTCTTGATGTAATTTTCGGAAACTAACGATTGGAAGTTGTTCCTTGCTACGAGAACTTAAATTTTCATGTTTGGATCTAAGACATTTTTTTAGTGTAATCCATAAATAAATTGAGTAGAAGTTGCTAGTTTAAAATGGGTTTATAGTGTTGTCCCACATAGAATATGTAATATGGGTGTGGGTGCTTTATATGCATGGATGTGCAAGAGTAGTGTCAACTACTAAGGCATGTAGTGTGCATGGTGTACTAGTGTGCCCTCACACACGCGCACCGCCGCCTCGCCACGCCTCGGGTCGAAGGGCGAATGTCTCGGCGTCTCGCGTACGCGAGGCGACCTGGGCGAGGAATTTTATCACATTGTTAATTAAATTAATTATGACTTTAAATATTAATTTAATATGAATATTGAGTTAGTATGCACAGAGTATATATATTTTCTGTGACTGGTCAGAGTTTGAGCTGGGTCAGAGTTTATAATAAACTCTGATGGACTAAAACACACTCTGATGGTCAGATCAGAGTTTATATATTCTATTCTGTAACAGATCAGAGTTTACAAAGAGGAACTAGGTCAGAGTTTATGAATAAACTCTGATGGACTAGCTCGACCAGAGTTGATAAACTCTGATGGAACTAATATGGTCAGAGTTTATAAACTCTGATGGGTCATGTCAGAGTTTAGCAAGCAAATAAACTCTGATGCATCTGCTGGTCAGAGTTTAGCAGATAACTCTGATGGGTCTGAGCCTAATCAGACTTTAGCTAAACTCTGGTAACTGTTACTGATTCTGATAAATATTCTATTAAATGCTTTTTAAGTCAGAATAATTATTTTAATTAATGTTCTATCTGCGGTTACATTTTATTGTATTATAAATACATAAAAACGTTGTAGATAGAAGTGACTGAGGTCTTAACACAATTTTGAGAAAACCCTAGCAGCCATACTCTGTGTCTACCACATACTTACAGATTTGCATAAGGTTTTCTCGGTGAACTGAGGTGCAGGTCGCTGTTGAGTGCTGCGTATCTGTGGACGAAGTACTCTGTGCTGTTTTATCCTGGAAGTGATATTGCTGCAACACAACACAGCGTAGTAGGGCAATAATCTCTTCAAGAACAGTCAAGACTTCTAGCAAGGCTTGACGACTCAACAGTTGTTTTGGTTCTATCAGTGTATGCTGCTTAAAGCTTTTGTTAGAGTTAAGTATTCTATCTTTTCTCTTGTCCTTACAGTTACTAATTTATATATCTTATTTTTGTCTTCGTGATATGTTTTGTTAATTGGTTTAATCTGCATGTTCTTGTTAAATTATTTATATAACTGCCCCATTGTTGTGTGTAGTTTTTAATTACGATCCAACAGTATGAATCATTATTCTCTAGCCCTGTTTTCCAACCATAACCACATAAAAACAACAAGAACTTGAGTAAATAAAGAATTGTATATAAGTATATTTATATTTGTGCGATGTATTGATCGAATTTTTTTTAATATTTTAATATATTTTAAATATATTTATTTTTGTAATAATAATTTAAATTTTATATAATTTTTTATATATTTTATTCTTTAATAGGATAATGTTGTGTGTTTTATTTAAGAGATTAATGTAAGATATGTTTTAGTTACAAAATTAGATCTAATAATAATTATTCAGCTCAAATATTACAATCGACTATCAAATTTTTAATCTTCCAATTTTAATAATATAGTATAGATAGTATAAGTGTGAATATAAAATGGCATTTTGTGACAAATTCAACATAAAAAATCAGTTTATTTTGACGGAAAAAAATAAACTTGTATATATATGAATAGATCTATAAATATAATACATGCACTTGCATAAGTTTTAGATTTTTTCCTCTTTTAACCTTCTCATATTTATTGATTACTACTACAAGAACATTCGTATTTAAAATATTAGTATGATTATAAAATAGATTTTTTTTCTCTTTTAACCTCCTCATATTTATTGATTACCACAACAAGAAAAATCGTATTTAAAATATTAATATGATTACAAAATTAAGCCCCTTCGCTCTCCCATCATCTCTTCTATTTACCAGTTTTTTAATAAAATCGAGACCTAATCCTTTTTGGAAGAGATCTGGTTGGTACCTTGTTATAAAGGTTGTTAGTCGTGCTCATATTTTTGGGATGTTAATGTTTTATGTTTTGATGTTTTTCTGTGTCTTGTTATGAGTTTCAATAGTTTTTCTGAGAATGATTTATATGATATTTTGAGAGATTTGTAAGACTTGCATCGAATCTGAGACAGTGGTGGAGATCGCAAGAACTCACCTTTCACAACAAAAAATTGTTCATATTTTGAGGATATTTGTTCATCCAATATCAGTTAATGTAACTGATAGTTCCGAATATCGGGCTATAGATGATACTTATGTGAAGGTCAATTGTGATGCTACTGGTTTCATAGCTGATGTAAGTTGGATTGCTCGAGATGTCATTGTAATACTTTTTAGATTAAAAATTTTGAATATTCTATGAGTTAAGCGATCTGAAAACAAAACTGCTATATATTTAGCTCGTTCTTTGTTTCACAATCAGGTTGTAGTTAACAGTTTGGAGATTTGTTCCAGTTGGGTTATAGTGTTTTAATAAAATCTTTTTGTTTGTAAAAAAATAAAAATATTAATATGATTATAAAATAGATTTTTTTCTCTTTTAACCTTCTCATATTTATTGATTACTACAACAAGAAAATTCATATTTAAAATATTAATATGATTACAAAATTGCATCATCAATCAGGTACAATCTACCAAAACCAGAAAGATCTTTATATAAATATGAAAAATTAATTAAAATTTTAGAATAAAAAAAGTTTACATTATACTATCATCAGAGATGTCAATGAGTAAGATTCGGGACAGGTGTTATACCATTCATCATCCGATAATATTTTAAAATTTCATTAAACAATATTTATATTGATGTAAATTTTAGTTTTTTTTTTAAGAATCGTTTTATTGATAAATAATATATGATAATATATTATAAAAATAATTAAACCTTATCATCTAACTGAAACGTATGTTTAACCAATCCACGGGTGGAACGACCCATAAAAAAGAGATTCCCCGGAAGTTTAGATAATAAAAATCTTTATATGTGACAAAATGGGCATCGTTAAAACCCCATAAGAGTAAAATCATATGTAAAAAAAACCTCAAAGGGGAAAAATAGTGTCCTAAAACGATCATAAAAATAATATACATAATGGCTCTTAACACAAAGACCGGAATTTCTTGAAGTTTTTTGAGTCCTCAATGCTAAAAAACTAGTTACGTCTTGCTGTTTCCGCAATTAAATCCAAGTTCTCATCTCCATTCACTTTCTCTTTACCCTTTTCTCATCCAAGTGAGTATCAAAATCGTTCTTATATTCATCTTCCATCTACATGCAATAACATATCCAATTAAATCTGAAAAATAAAATATAAACCAACAAAGACAAATAAGTCGATGAACGTGTAACAAGATATATAGTATAAAATTGTAGCATAAAACTTTCAATTCATAATAAAAGTCATTTAATATGACATAGAATAGTCATAAACGACAATCATCACAGATATGGTCAAAACGCCATAAAAATGACCATGCCCCATATAGGTACAAAAACTCATCACATATGACACTAAAATCGTTAAAAAATTCATATCTCAAAAATGTGAAAACAGATACAAATGATATGAATTAAATTTGAATGAAACGAAAACAGATCGGAAAATTTAAAATGTTAAATTTTTTTATATTGATGTAAATTTGAATGGCGAGAAAGGTAATATAACCCTTAATTTTCTTCAATTTTTATGGCCCGTAATCCGTAAATGAAGCCCGAGGTACGAGTCAATTTTTAGTTTTAAATATCCGTATCATTGTTATGGGCCTTGTATCATCTTCACTTGTTAAGTCTGGATGGTGAAAGGCTGAAAGCCCAAGTTTCTCCTGTATAATTGTGACTTGTGAATGTTCGGCTGGCAGCAAATAATTTCAAACAGACCTATACAGCTAATAATAGAAAAAACAGGTGCCTCAATTCCTGTTTGATCCAGCCTGCTGAAAATTGGATAAAAGGCCTGGCCCTATTCCGCTAAACAAACCTTTTGCATCTCTAAAGTCTAACTCAACGAAATAGTAATCAATAATCTCTTTGGCAGTTTATTATATTTCATTTAAAATTATGAATTTGATCAGAAAATATATTTATATTTAAATACTTGAAATATTTAATTTAAAATTTAAGATATTCAAATTTAAATATGAGTTTAACCATTTAAAATAACAATTCAATTCCTTTGCTTGAAATTTATTATTTGAAATAATACATGTTTTCCCACATAATCTAATTAAAGATATTTTTTATCACAAAATAACCTATATATTAATTATTAAGTCTGTATGCAATAATATTGTCTTAGAAAACAAATTTATAAAATTTTACTGTTAAACTTTTATTTTTGTAGCTAGAATTTATTTACATAACTACAATGTTACAATCGCATTGTAGAATTTCAAATCAGGAAGAATAATAGATATTTTGGTAAATTCAACCTCTTGCAAATGCATTTTTTTATAAAACAATATAGCTAATTATTCAAACTGTATGGATCTGCATTCTGTGTTATTGTAAGAAAATATTGATGTCGTGAATTTTATAACTTTCCGTAATGTAATTAAAATACAAAAGGAAGTAAAGAAAAACAACACACAACATGATTCTCACAAAATTAAGTAAATATACAAGAAAGGATAAAGGGAAGTGAGTAAGTAAGAAAACCCAGCCGATTCTCCATTAAAAAAAGGGAGTGAGAAATGAATGAAAAAGCAAGACTAGAAGGCAATAATAATGTTAACATTATACAATGATACAAATGTAGACTCTCAAACATCGGGGGACATTCGATATCTTTTGTAAGTAACAAGCAAGTAGAGGTTTGGAAATAAAATAATTAAGCAGCAGTGGTCCGACCATAGTGAAGGACCATAAGATGATGCTGAAGTTGATCAGAAGAAGAAAAGGAATTAGAGGAGTCCCTGGGATTCCAAATGCTATCTCGTACGTGTTGCAACGTCAAAAATGGCAATAGCTGCTGTCCTTTGCATCTTATCTCTATCTGCACTTCTTCCCATTATACAATCAGTGCATGTTTATACATAATACAACACAATTACGTACATCACTTTTTATTACTTAATAAATAAAAAAACATAAGAGCGATTGAATGATAAGGGGTAAAGATTTATTTTCTATCATCGTCCAAATCGTCTCGGAACAATGACCCGAAATTTATTAAAACATATTCTTACTTTTAATAATAGTATAATACAGCTTAATTATTATGGGCTCATTATCCGACTAACAAGTAAGAACTCATGTATTTATAAAATACAACGTACGAACCATCCTCCAAAAATATAAAATAATAAAAAATACAACGTATGTATCAATCAATAGTATATCATAAACATTTTTTTGGTTCGGAATGAGAGTTTCCTTTACTTTTTAGTAAAGCTGGAAATTGACCATATCAATAGCACCACAACAATAAAGTAAATAGTACGTGTGTGTTGTATGTATACGCATTCGACATGGATTAGATTTATACAATCAGTGCATGTTTATGCATAATACAACACAATTACGTACATCATTTTTTATTACTTAATAAATAAAAAAACATAAGAGCGATTGAATGATAAGGGGTAAAGATTTATTCTCCTACAAATCGTGTCGGAACAATGACCCAAAATTTATTAAAACATATACTTACTTTTAATAATAGTATAATACAACTTAATTATTATGGGCTCATTATCCGACTAACAAGTAAGAACTCATGTATTTATAAAATACAACGGACGAATCATCCTTCAAAAATATAAAATAATAAAAAATACAACGTATGTATCAATCAATAGTATATCATAAACATTTTTTTGGTTCGGAATGAGAGTTTCCTTTACTTTTTAGTAAAGCTGGAAATTGACCATATCAATAACACTAGAACCGTAAACGAACTGAACTCGGACGAACTTTTAACGAACACGAACAAATTCTTAACGAACCGAACAATGTTCGGTAAGCTTATCGGACAATTTTTCTTGTCCGAACTCGAGTTCGGTAACGAACCGAACGAACACGAACAGTTCGCGAACATACCGAACCGAACACGAACAGTTTGGTAATTATATATATAATATTGTAAAAAAAATAAATATAATAATTTGAAAAATAAAAAAATTGTAAATATTATTATTTTTTATCGAACGAACTCGAGCTTACCGAACTCGAACGAACTCGGACGAACTCTTAACGAACTCGGACGAAAATCCTAACGAACCGAACAATGTTCGGTAACCTTACCAAACATATTCTATTATTCGAACTCGAGTTCGTTAAGTTTATCGGACGAGCTTAACGAACTCGAACACGGACGAATATGCCGAGTTTACCGAACATGTCCGGTTCGTTTACAGCTCTAAATAGCACCACAACAATAAAGTAAATAGTACGTGTGTGTTGTATGTATACGCATTCGCCATGGATTAGATTTATCTATTAAAACTACAAAACCAATTGAAAGTGAAACTATATTGGAAAGTAGGTGTACGTAGTATTGAAGTCATGCTCTGTCACAAGGTTACATTCGACTTGCCCTTTCAATTCTCTACAATTTACCTACAACAATTCTCGCCCACTCTTTAAGTATATGCATATAACATACATATATATGTATGTATGTATGTATACTGAAAACAGGCCCTTTGCACCCTTGAATATTGCCTGTGTTTTAATCATTCGAATACGGGTCCCGCCAATTAAGGCTTTGATCTCAAGGGAGAATCATTACATCATAGACTTTAATTTCATTAGTTAATTAATACGATCAAACAGTATTTACGCAAATAACATATATGCATCAATTATAAAATATTTCTTGATTAAAAGTAGGGATCAAGTACGTTTAATTATCATAACACGAAAGGCCAATCAACAAATATGTGTGTGTATATAAAAGGTGTCGGATCTAAAAAGAACGGCGAGGAATCTGTACAAGTCACACCACTATATTAGCGTGTTTATGTTTAGTTGATATATAGTTATAAATGTTTAATATGCTCTGTATACATATATAGGAATATATGTCAGCTATTATATATATACATATACATATCGCAACCAGCTCTTAAATGCATGTAAACATCGACCGACATCGCAACAACTATTTCATGCACTGATGCACGTCTCCTTCACGTTGTTTAATTTTCTTCTCTTTCCTGATAATACCTTAATTAAGTATTAATACTAGCTGGTCAGATATATATTTTTTTTAAAGAAACTAGCTGGTCAGATATTGATTAATAACAATTCTCGCCCCCCATGAGCTTTATATTAATGACTAATGATCAATTAAAGTCTAAGATATTTTGTGCGACTGGTTCACTGTTATTAGTAATATGACATTAGACTATGGAGTACAGTATATATTAATCAATTAGTTAATCATATATATCCTCTCTCTATGTAGATATAGTTTAGACAACACAACAACTGAACTCAATATAAGTGAGAGAGGGCTTTTCCTAATTCCTATTACGTTACTATCTGCTCTAGTATTTAGATCGATATGTAGCTAATTATATTTCTTTAATTATTATTGTTAGGATTATTTAATTGGGAACATATTCCTTTCCCTCACCACACTGCATATATGTATATGTATATTTTTGTGTGCGCGCGCGTACGCAATATTTAAACTTTATTCAACAAGTTGGAATGATTGTGATATGGATTAGTAGATCTCGCATGCATGTATTGCTTTTCCACGACGTATGTATATAAGGTGTGTGTGTATGTAAAGATGGTTGAGCAGTTTGGTTGGATGTGGATATATCTGGATGCGAAGATGTAAAGTTTGTTTTCGATTCCCATATATATATGCACCCCATAATCACCCCCTCCACTTGGGTATAGACGGGGAGCTAAAGCAATTTGATGGAATAAGTTGATGACGACAGACATGCAAAAGCATGACGAAACTATTTTATTATGAATTTTTCTAGTGTGTGTCCATGAATACACAATAACAACTAATTTTTGATGAGTTTGATAATTTTTTATTAGTGAGAATTTTTGTGCATGTGAGCATTATTATTTATTGAGAAGAGAACCAATGAAAATTTGAAAACTTATGTTGCTAGTGTGTGGAGATGAGCAAATACTAGAAAAACGTTTTATTATATATTTTAATATTTTGTGAAAATAAAAGAAGAAGAAGAAGAAGCAGCATGCAGATAATTGACATATATAAATGATAGAAATGATTTGGCGTGTTAGTACAAATAAATATAGATTTTAAATTTTTTCTCAGAAAAGAATTAATTAAGAAAAGGGAGGGAAAAAGAGAAAACTAGTAATGATCAGATTGTCAACTAGGTAGCTAGCTAGAATGCTAGATAGAGGTCGCGCGGGCAGTATAATCCAAAGTTGAAGAAAACTTTTCGTTTTAAAAACAAAGACATGTTAAAGTCAATGCACTCCATGAGTTTGCAGACGCTGGTATTAAAAACAAGAAAGAAATCAGGCCTACCCACGTAAACAAAGCTAAATCAATCGATGACATGCTTCTCACGTATCCTATTGCTAATCATGCATCATAGTCCCTCCGTCCCATTTTATCCCATTTTGTACGAGCTTATATGATTTTCAAGGAGATTAAAAAAAATAGTAAAAAAGAAATAAAATTAGTTGAAAGCTAGTTAAATTAATATAATTTATCAATATTTAATAATAGATTTGAGATAGTGTAGAAAAATAATGGGCGTAATAGTATTTATTTAATAAAAAATGAGTACAAAATGGAGAAGTAGTGAGTGTAATAGTGAAAATTAGGGTTCAAAAATAGTAAGTATAGTATGTTTTTTATTTTTGGAACGTTTCAAAAAAATAAGGGTCATACAAAATGGAACATAAGAGGAGTAACAAATTACCACTACTTTTTTTATTTTTTTTCTCCTTAATATCGTGCCACTTATACAAGAGAATATTTATGCATCGATCAAGTTTTATATAAGTGATCGAATTAAGTAGACAAATTTACATTGATTTAGCTATTTTAATTTGTACCGAATGATAGATTAATTGTTTGACATACCAAACCAATGCACTCACGGCACCAAAACAGAAAATAGGTTTTACATATTCGTGTTTAATATATATCATAATATATATTTAACTCTGTTGAGCGAGTGTTGACTTCAGTTATATATATACTACCTACGTAATCTCTATGACTTAGATTAGTTATATATTTATGTATTTAAATTACTGCCAAACCAGGAAAAAGGAAGGAAAATAATATATTTCATATTATATATATCTATCTGGAATGATTGATTTCAATTATGTTATTATGTTACTATAACTACATAACTCCTGTACGTATGTGTTTGTATCAACAGAATAAATAGATAGCGAGGAGAAGTAGAATCATTACAAATGTTGACCACCTGAGCACCCGTTAGGCTGCTAGAAGAAACTCAAGAAAGCGCCTAAATAATTACTCCCTCCGTCCCGGTCAAATGTTTACATTTGGTCCGGGCACGGAGACCAAGGATAGTGGGTGTAATAGTGATTTTATTGTTAAAATAAATGAAGTAGTGGGTGTAATAGTGTAAAGTGTTGAAAAAGTGGAGTGAAGTAGTGGATGTAATAATATATTTATTGTTAAAAGTTACTATTTTTAGTAATGTAAAGAATTGGATGGGACGTCCCAAAAAGGAAAGTGTAAAGAATTGGTTGGGACGGAGGGAGTACTATATATGGATTATGGAGTATGGAGTATATGTTATGAGATGGTGTTTCATCAAAGCATGGAAAAACAAATCACTTATAAATATAAATATGCTTAATTATGTAGTTACTTTTATACTTCCTTTTAATTTTTGCTTAATTTTAACGTGGACAAGCATTTTGAACAAAACCTATAAGATGATATACTAATTATTTCAATAAGAATAGTTACAGTTAATTAACTCAACAAGAACGAGAGATACTGATCCTATAAAATATTGCCGAACTAAGATTATAAAGCACCCTGGACTAGAATATATTGAATGGAAATTTTCAGTGATTTTATAAGTTGAGTACGAACGTTCAAAATATATTTTACACTGATCTTTTTTTAGCTAACTAATATTACACTGGTTTTTATAACATCCAATATCGCAAATTATATATATTTTTCAAGATTTGAATAGTTTTATGTATAGTATTACGATATAAAAAAAATATGATATGATATTGAGTTGTAATACACCTAAAAAATATAATGTACCTCAACTTGCATGTCTTAATAAATATTTAAATTTATAAAAATATCGGTCTAGCAAAATTTAGACAAAAGCTAATCAATCGAATACCTATTAATGAAAAATAAATCTAAATAAATATATATATATATATATATATATATATATATATATATATATATATATATATATATTTCTTACAGTTGTGTTTAAGGTCTCATTTCTATAATATCCTCCAGTGAAGATGACCATATATAATGAAGGAAATATAGATTAGTTCTCGTTAATTGCTTGCGAATTATTTTAATTTGAGCCATGCAGTCGTATCTTGCAATATGTTCTGACGAAGCATCAAGCGACTCTAGTTTTGTTCGCAAATATACATATGCATATAAGAATATTTAGGTTATGTTAGTCCCTATTGCCTAGCTATTATCAAAGCAATTATCATGATAATGATCTTATATTTTTACACACATGTAAGCACCCGCGTTATAAGACGTTTGATGATTTCATATGAATAGAAAAATAGGCCGTGATAGTGAAAAAATAGATATCATTGTTATTTATTAAAATTTCAAGGCTCATCAAGTGGCGATTTTTGAAGAAAAGTGACTAATTACAGTTGAAATCAGTTAATTAGCTGCTAGGCTTAAGTAGGTTTATCGTTTCCACGGATAAGGGTGTATGATTTGAGGGATGTTTATTTAACAAAACCTATGTCAAAATAATGTTTTTTTTCGGAAAAATTGAAAACTAAAAATTTTGATAGTCAATTTGAATATTAATTTTTTAATTAAAATATATGAAGTAGTTATACATTAAATAAAATAACCAAATCCTACCCTATTCAAACATAGAGACAGATACTTAAAAATTCTCTACTCAACTATTCAATTATTAATTACTAAGCTTGTTCTTTTTATTCGTCCTAATATATTTTATACTCAGTTCAAGAAATTCCTATGTTACAATTTAGTTATATTTTAATAACACTTCTACATATTTTAGATGTACTCATATTATAACATATATATATATATATATATATATATATATATATATATATATATATATATATAATTTGTTTCAGATCTTTAAATCTATAATAAAATTAATAATTTAAATTACTTATAATATTTTCTATTAATTTACATGTCCGAATTAATTAATTATATTATAATATATATATATATATAATTTAATTCAATGTTTATTTTTAGTTTTAATTTTATATCATTTTATTTTGACAATATGCAATAATCATTTTTACAATGATTGCAGTTGGTTTTTATATCCAATATAATTTATTAAATTAGTGTATTGGACTATTGGGTAATTACGATGCTATTGCATATAATAAATAAAACTAGAGTCCGTATTTTTGGCAATTGTTTAGAACGTGCATACAAAAACGGAAAAATTGAACAATTTTAATTTGCTTCCTTTTTTTTTTTGCTAAATTCTATACATTTTTTCTTTCTATATACTTAATTGATTAGTTTGTGTGATTAATATATAAAAGTGTAGCACTTATAATCGATATCTCAATAATTTCATAGAGCTAAACATTTAGCTCAAAAGGGATGTCATCTAAACCTCATGTATGAAATCACAAACTTATAATCACGTATGGTGCACACGCAAACTTAATGATCATGCCACTTTATTTTTCAAAGACATGCCAATATTTACATGAACAATTAATACATATATACGATGAACCACTTAAATTCTACTTTGACACACATATATGCATAGTTAGAGTGAAAAGAAAACAGAAAACCCACACATATCATCATGGAAAATGATTGATCGATAATATAGGCAAAATTACTAGAATTAAGCAAAATTATTAGAGGGTTATGTGTAGTTTTCTGAATCAGTAACTTAATAAATTCTTGATTATCAGGCGTATCTAAAGCCTTCTACGTACGTACTGCCTATATATATAAGGCCTGATGATCGACCTAGGAAAGCACTCATCTAATTAACTGGACACACTTGATTCATTTCTAGGTTTTTTTACAAATTATTGAAAAAGGCATGCTTAAACCTAGCTAGTAAATTAAATTGTTTTGATGAATAATGGATTAATCAGTATTCTATATATAACCATACAGCCCCGCACGCGCGCACACACGTCTCATGCGTATGGACGTACGTACGTACGTCACGTCAAACACACACACAGATATATACCTATACGCTCAACACCTAATTTTGATGTTACCTAATGCTGCAAAAGTAAGAGAACGCCTATGTCTATTCTGATGTTTGTGTCATGTTGTTTATACGTACCATGTTACCAACCAGATGTGTTACTTCCACATATATATGTAGTTAAAACTGCAAATTTACTATGCACACTTGTAAATATCACACACAGAACCAATTTAAGAAATGATCAATATTTTCTGTTTTTTTTTATTTTCTAATAAAACATGCATTTCAAATAAGCAAAAATTGCACAATGAATGGAGAGTACATATGAAACGTACCTCGGCTTCGCTGTCCAGTCTCAGCTTATTAACCAGATACTTTATTATCAGTCGAATTGTCATCTGTCTGTCCCTGAGAGAAATGAAAAACATTACGTTAGACCTCAATAAATACGTAATCCTACCTTGGTTTTTTTTTAATTTTATTTTATATATAAAGAAATTTATACATGAAGAATTAGAAAGCAAAAAGTTACAAGGAAATTATAAGAAGCACGATAATTTACTTGATTCTCAAGTAGCTCTTGGGTATCTGTGGCAAAAATGGTTCTTTGGCTCTGCATTGATAAACAAAGTGAGGGAAAACAAATTCAATTTTTCGTAGATGAAAAGTATATACACCCTCTAGGTAAAATTGAAAGCAAAAAGCAAAAGTACCGTTGGTACAACATATTAACTTTCCAAATTATAAAATACTTACTGAATTTGAGAAGCTTGTAGGGTGAACCAAATACCGGAATGAGGCCTCCTGGGAGGATCGACGATTCTGAAATCGAATCGTGGAATGTGATGAGCCATATCCACTCCAGCCGCGGCTGCTCCATGGAGTTGAAAGGGTAATCGAGAAAAATAGGAAGGTACGGGGGGCATAAGTGAAGAAGAAGATGATGGTGATGAAGACCTATAAGCCGGCCAGTGGGGGTTATAATCTTGATAATCACCTACTTGATCTTGTTGATTATGATAATTAGGATTTAGAGCAGCTGTTGGGTGAGGAGGGTAGTAGTACTGTTGCGCGAATAAATTAGTTGGGCGAGGCGGTAACACGGTTGAATAGTAGTAGTAATGCTGTTGTTGTTGAGTAGAAGAAGCTGCTGCAGCCGGCGACCTATTCATAATAACTGATTCTTGTGTAAAATTACTAGTCTTAACCTCAGTGTTAGCTCCTCCCCCAAAAGAAGAATTAGGAAGTAAATCGAGCTCTACAAACTGCTGTCGTCGATGATCTTCCTCTCCTGTTCCTTGCATAATTAATCTGCCATCGTGAAGGACTTTGTTTTCGTTATCATGATGATACTGATCATAATCACTACTACTTGCCGTGGTCACCGTGTGGCTACCAATACTCAACCGAAGCCACCCTCCTCCTTGTTCGTCATCAAGAGGATCTTTCATCAAATACTTCGAGCTCGACCCCGCGGCTTCTTCTCGATGATGATCATGTGTACTTTTACTAATTTCCGTCTCGGTTTTTGATTCGTCTTCTTCGGCCATCACTTGACTAAAAGCTGTTTGATGCTGGTCACCGCTAATTACCGGGGAACAAAAATTATCGTATCCGCCATAAGTACTACAAGTGTTAGTATTAAAGTAGCATCTGTTTTCCGGGTAACTACTAAGATTCTGATGATGATGATGATGATGAGTAGACGTTGCGGCTAGAGGAAACATGGTCATATTGCTATAATATTAATCCTAAAACACCCCTTGCTTTGACGATTTCTAATTTTGTATGTGATCCTACTACTCGCTTCCACCTTGTTGATCTCATCCATATATGCTTCCATCGATTCAATTCATACTACTAGTTGTTCTATTTTATTTTTACCTATCTTTGAACAAAGCTTTGTTGTTAGTAGCACCAACAACAACATGTTTCAATAATAATATTGGAGATAAAGATTTGAATAATACTAATGAAGATAAAGGTGAAACAAGAGGAAGAGTTATAAACGGCCTGCAACATCAAAGCAATACCCATTGACCATGATTTTTTTTTAATACATCGATCGATCTGTTTAATTATAAGATGTATATGTGAACAGATCGCAGTTTAAACCCTAGTTTCGAATCTCAATTTCCCTCAAAATTCTCTTTGTTTGGAAGCTTGTGATTTTAGAAAAAAAGTGGGTCGTGGCCCGTGGGTGTGTTTTATCAAGTAGCTGTTTTGTGCGGAGAGAGAGGGAGGGGAAGATAGATACATTTTAAATTCCATACATACATAGATAGATAAATAGGTATACAGATGGTGGTCAGTCAGTTGCATTACAATATTATATTCATTGATTCATATCTACTCATGCATTCTTCTTTTCTTTTCTTTTTCTTTTTGGCAACTACTATATATTAGTATTACGTTTACGTTAATTAAATTGCTTCGACTCTGATGTCATAATTCTTTCCAACTGCCCTTAGCTTGGTCATACAAAATACAAAATATGTCAACACTCGTAGAAAATTTTTGAATTATAATATTTTAAAAAATGATATCAATTATAATTACTGGTCCTCTTATTTTAACTTTTTACACAGATGGTAGTGCATAAAAAATAATAGTTAACTTCATAAAAAGTTTTGATTCTATATCAATTAAAAATTTAAATTTTCATTTTTTATTTAATATAAATACTAAAAATAAAAATTATACATAAAGGTGACTTTTTCACACCTTTATATATATATATATATATATATATATATATATATATATATATATTAAAAAGTCAAATATCAACTAAAATAAAATGAGACAAAAGAGTATTTGGAATGCATAATTATTTGAACAAAGTGGAAAAAAGAAAAATGAATGAATAGATCATGGACCCTTGAGGTTAACGTAAAGGGGCAAGTGTTACTTTGGTCCCGTGTACATGTAAAAATAAGCCCTACATATGTTCTTAATCCCATATCTAATCAAAGTTTCAAATTCGATCGTAGTTCTTTTCCTAAATAACTTGTATAAATCTCAAAAATAACGGAGATACATGCATATCTACATATTCTATCGATGGAACATATATTGTTAGATAACGACATCTAAATTCTAAGACAATTATACTTCAAAAACAAAAAAAAAAAACAAAAAGTGAAAGGCAGGAGCTGAAATATAAGGCGCCGTGTCCTAATAGTAATATTCTCTTGACTTTACATATTAAAAAGAAAGTAAGTACACACATGCATATTCCAGAGAGAGATCTGCTCCATCTTGTAAGTTTGAAAATGGAATATTGAAGACTCTTTCTTGCCAGCTAGCTAACAACTTTAAGGACTGTCTCAGACACCCATTTTCTCTTTATTTCATATTCTACTAAAATTATTTTGGGCTCGTTTGGCTTATTAACTTATAAATTAAAAAATATATGTAAATTTTAACTTATAAGCTATTTATAATGTCATTCAATTGAACAGTACCTTAGTTGCAAAATCAAAGTTCTTGTTCTTTAAAAATAAATGCATGACATCCATCTCTCGTTTATAATTTGCAACATAAAAATTAATATATATATATTATCGGGCAAACTATCAGAATTAACTTTAATAAAAATTTATTGATCGAACCAAGCATAAATGATTTAGAAAACATACATGTTAATCACGATTCTCTCCTTTCATATACTGTATATTAAAACCTGTATGTACATGTGATATACGCAGTGGGCAGTGGGCAGTGGGCACACTTGTAAAAGTGCTCTATTTTTCAGAAGAAAAAAAACACTTGTAAAGTGTCTCATTTTTCTCCAGATATCACGAAAAGCTCCTTTTTAGCACTAATACACATACATATGGGTCCTCCCTTCGTCGGGTAGTAATTAACCGACCTACACTAGAAAAGGGCCTTTTAAAATTTCCTAGTACGATACATTTATATATACTTACAACGTTTCCGGTACTTATATTTATAGTTTCATACTAATAGCATACGCAGATGTTTATGTGTTCTGAACTGTGTGTACATGAATTTTAATTGATAAATTAAAAGAAACAACTCGGTACTGTACGTAATATAAAGTGAGCATGTTTATCAGAAACCTAAGTGGAAAAATTCATTGATTGTTAAACTAAATTGTGAATAGGAACAAATTGAACATCACACTTTGAAATAACTAATTGTACCTTCATTACAAGTGATAAAAATAAGAGGGAAAAGAAAGATAGTGCCCAAAATGTTGGCATGCAATGATGACATTGCCTGTCTAAAAACATAAACAATGTGAGATGTGAAATGTTTAGATAGAGGGGGGGGAGATAGAGAGCGTAATTATAAAGAGATGATTATTAAAATGGATATAAAAGAAAAATAAAGAAAGGAGAAAGAAATAAGCTAAAAATATGTATGCATGACATGATGGTGTTTAATCACACCTTTCTCCAGAACCCAAGACTCGTCCGAGTTGATCGAGAGAGACAGACGTGGCCTCGTAGGACGGACATTCCTCTTCACGCATATGCTTCCCACCATACCTGCAACACTGTACGGCCACTGAATTCATTGTTATTTGCCTATACACATTATTTTTTAATATTACTGCATGTCGTTGTTTAATTCATTCACCAGCTGTGCACCCACAAACCAAGTATAGTACAGTCGAGTACACGATAATAACTAATTTTATTTTTAAAATCAGGCAGCAATGGATGCCTTGTCTTGGTTCATGTCTTTTTTTCCTGAAAAGCTGATCACTATTCTTCATTTTCAGCCCATCTTTATTATCACATTCTTTTCTAGCTTCATCTATTCCTTTTATTATAACATAAATAAACATGACAGAAGCAATAGACTAAATCTTAAATATTAGAATGTAGTACTAGTATCTCCGTCCGGAGTTCCCTAGCAGTGCCTGACTTAACCTGTCCACCTCTATTTGTTTACGTCTCAGAGAGAAGATCCGGCACATATTTTAAGGTACATATAAAATATAGTTCCATAACTTAGAATAGAAAATAGAAAATAAGATCTACACCACATATTCAATCTAATCTAACGGCAAGGGGGTGCATCCACACACAAATCAAATACACCCAATCCCACACACAAATCAAATACACCCAATCCCACACAATCCCTCCGTTTTTAATTTAATTTTTCCCGTTAATTAGTGAAGTTTTTTTCAAATCTAACTTCACCACATTTTTCTCCAATCTCCCAGCAATCAGTTTGCATACCATGTGTGATATATTCCGGTGGCTTTTATTTTTTCGACGATTTTCATTATTTTTTGTGAACCCAGGATATATAATTTAGTGATTTCTGTAATACAAATTAGTGATTTCTATAATACAAATTAGTGGTTTCTGTAATATATTTTAGTGATTGAAGTTTGAATCTGATAAGTGACGAATTTATTTTAATTATAAATTATATTTGCCGAAATATAGCACATATGGTATGAAAACTGATCGTTGGGAGATGAAAAAAAATGTGGTGAAGTTAGATTTGAAAAAAACTTTGTCAATTGACGGGAAAAATCAAATTAAAAACGGAGGAGAATAGATGAGATTGTGTGTGTGAGGGTGTATATAATTTGTGTGTGGGTGCGGCAGGTATAATGATAAGGTTTTCTATTTCTCATTTAAGCTATTTTCTATTTGAGCAGGACCCTATATATATAGTTGATAACTTGATATACGCGTTACCGAGTGTATGAGACTTAAAAATGATATATGCACATGATATTATTGTTTAAAATTGTGATACTCATACTATTTACAGTATAACAAAAAAAATTCTTAGAAAATATATTTTATAAAAATTAAATAATTATGTAGTTCTTAATTTTGATATGGGCATGTATAAGAATATAATATTAATAAAATAATATTTCTAATGAATTTTAACAATGAAACATGTCAAAGCTGAAATTTTTAATAATTATAAGAGGCGGTCTTACTTTTCTTTAAAGTAGTTTTTAGGGCAGATGTATTTTTCAAAATATCTATTTTTAAATTTTATCGAATATTTTTTACATGTTTATCAATCTATAATTTAAATACTGCCTGAAATGACAGTATTAAATGGAGCCCACTTCCTTTGATAAATTAAAAGTAATAAGTATATATATATATATGTGACTGTAAGAGCAAGTGCAGTGCAGTGGCGCAAGTCCCCTGCCATTTCCTTCTTTTTGAAACCAAGTAAGCAAAATATGGGTTTGGTAAATTAAGTGGCCAACTAGCTCCAATGCAAAGCCCAAGTCCACTTTTAGTACGTTCTACTTAATTATTATTTAATCAGTTTTATATAATTTTTAATTTGTAATATAATTAAGATATATATATATATATATGTATATATTAATTAATAATGAAATGATTTAAAAAAGATTTCAAAAGAAATGAAAAGATTAAAAAATGAAAAAATTTAAATTTAAATATTGAAAATATTGAAAATAAAAATTATTTTTTATTAAAATACATTACATAATTAAAAAGAAAATATTATAAGAACATGACAATTTAAAAGATTACATCTGAAACAAATTAACCACTATTATGGAACATTGTGATATGCTCAACCAGATCAGATTGTAGTTGACGATGTTTCTGCCTGTCACGAAGTTGGATAGTCCTTCCGATATACATTTCATAAGAGGCTAAAGGTTCTTCGCCTAAGTTTGGAGGTGGTAAACCATCTGTTGCATCATCGTAAGATGGTAAAGGGCCAAAGAGAGTGGCGTATGTGTCTCTCTCATCCTCAACGATCATATTATGTAGTATAATACACGCTCTCATTATCTTAGCGAGATCTTCTTTATCCCAGAATCGTGCTGGACCGCGTACAATTGCAAATCGAGATTGCAACACGCCAAATGCCCTTTCTACGTCTTTTCGTTGACCTTCTTGATATTTGGAGAACAATTTTCTCTTCTCACCCTGTGGGCGTGGAATTGTTTTCACGAACGTAGCCCTTTCAGGATAGATTCCATCTGTTAGATAGTACCCCATGTTATAGTTGTTACCATTAATATTGTAATTTACCTCAGGAGCACGACCTTCTAGTACATCATCAAATATCGGTGACCGGTCTAACACATTTATGTCGTTATTAGAACTAGCAACTCCGAAAAATGCATGCCATATCCATAGGTCCGATGAGGCAACAACCTCAAGCAATATTGTTGGAACTCCTTTATGACCACTCATGACATCCCTTTCCATGCTTTAGGGCAATTTTTCCACTGCCAATGCATGCAGTCAATACTACCCATCATTCTAGGAAAACCGCGAGCCTCTCCCATTTTTAGGAGACGTTATACATCATTTGTGTTTGGCTTTCGCAAATATTCACTCTCAAAAGCTAAAATAACACCGGTGACAAATTTTTTCAAGCATTCAATTGCACTGGACTTACCAATACGCACATAATCATCAACTGCATCTGCTCCAATTCCATATGCCAACATACGTATGGCTGCCGTACATTTTTGTAAAGGTGATAGACTCTTTCTTCCCAATGCATCAACCCTCTGCTGAAAATATGGACCAAAATTTGAAAGATATGGAAATTGTGTATTTTGAGCATAGGGGTAAAAAGGATTAGGAAACGGGAATTGAGAATTTGGCGTTTGAGGATTATAACACGAATTTTGTGGGTTGGAAAATTGAGAATTATCGATATTTGTATTTTGGGCAAACGGAAAATAAGAATTCGGAAATGGATACGGAAATTGGGTGTTCGAAGATTGAGAATTTGGATTTGTATTTTGAGGATTCGAAGATGAATATTGATGGGGATTCATTTTTTTCTCTTTAGATAATTTTTTGAAGAAGATGAGAAGTGTGGAAAAATAGAAGTGAAATTTTTATATTTATAGTGTCAAAAATTTTGAACGTTATAGCTTCTGTAATTTATAACGTCTATTTACTTTTTAAAGGTAATGTTAATAATAACGTTTTTATTCACTGTATTGTGATTGTTAAATTTGCAGTGCAACAGGAGGACTGCAGGAGACACAAAATATATTAAAAAACAAAAAGTAATCCACACAAGCAAGAGTTGGCCAGCCCGTGTTGGTGGGTGTGGACCAACTTTTCTCTATTGCTCCAATGCAAGTTGGCTGAACAAATAAATTTCTCTCTTCTCGTGGCGGTACTCAGGCCGCGCACTGGATTTGCTCTAAAGTCCTGCCCTAACAATTTAGATTTGAAAAAAAGTTCGACAATTGACGGGAAATCAAATTAAAAACGGAGTGAATAACGTTAGTTTGCAGTGAAAGTTGGTTTTTATTGGAGTAACACTATATATATATATATATATATATATATATATATATATATATATATATATATATATATATATATATATATATATATAGCTGATAACTTGATATACGCGTTACCGAGTGTATGAAACTTAAAAATGATATATGCACATGATATTATTGTTTAAAATTGTGATACTCATACTATTTACAGTATAACAAAAAAAAATTCTTAGAAAATATATTTTATAAAAATTAAATAATTATGTAGTTCTTAATTTTGATATGGGCATGTATAAGAATATAATATTAATAAAATAATATTTCTAATGAATTTTAACAATGAAACATGTCAAAGCTGAAATTTTTAATAATTATAAGAGGCGGTCTTACTTTTCTTTAAAGTAGTTTTTAGGGCGGATGTATTTTTCAAAATATCTATTTTTAAATTTTATCGAATATTTTTTACATGTTTATCAATCTATAATTTAAATACTGCCTGAAATGACAGTATTAAATGGAGCCCACTTCCTTTGATAAATTAAAAGTAATAAGTATAATATATATGTGACTGTAAAGTCCTGCCCTAACAATTTAGCTGAACAATTCGGTGGAAATAATAAACTGGCCGCAGGTTCAAATTCAATACAAGACGAAAGTATAGTACGTTAGAGACTCAGAGGCCGATGTGACGGGGGATATTTTTAGGTTTTAAAAGGTTAGGGAATCGCACGCTAATAGTTGATGGTAAGTTGGTATATAGTCAGCAAACAGGTTTATAAACGTATATGTATATGGTATAATATTTATTTAAATAGAATTTTTTTATAAGTTGAGGATTGGGGGATTTTTTTTATAAATTTATAAATTTAAATTAATCAATTATTAAAATTAAGTTTCCTATCTATTATACTTACTACATTCAGGATAAAAGTATTGATGTTTTAATCGTATTGTATTTATTATTGAACATAAATATGATGTGATAATTATGTGTTAAGGGCTTAAGGTGTTTAAGTATGAGTAAGAATGTGTATGGGGGTGCAGTATATAATAGTCCGTAGGTGAATAAAATAGAAAAAGGTGGGGGGAAAGTGAAAGTGGAGGATATGATGGTATGATGAGTTTTATAGAAAAAGGAGCATGAGGAGGAAAGGCGTGACCTTTTCTCTGGTCACCACAGTGCATGGGCATGGAGGCCGGCAGGCCAGTATGCATGACTGACTGACTTGAGTTTTGGAATAAAGTTGAGCTTTGATGTGATCGATGCCTCCATCCCCTTTTTTTTATATTTATTTATTCATTTCTACCCCCTGCGACCACTAATAATATTATATAACTCGATTTTTCTCTACTTCAAATTTGTGTTCGCAAGTATATATAATGTCCACTGCTAGTGGCGGGAAAAAAGCCGAAAATAAATTTTTGTATATATGCATAATTTAGAATTATTTGGGATTCAAACAGAAAAAACTACCAATTTTTAAGATAGGATATTATTGAGAAAAAGTTTATTGATTTTTCTAAATGAGTTTTATTACCTTCCCTCCATTCTGCTAGGGCCCACTAATAGTTCTCTATTACTAGCATATTTTAGTGAATCACGTTACACGTACGTGTAGACACGTGTGGCTATACGGCCGGTCTGGCTTACCCCGACTCGTCAGAGAATTCATGAAAGTCGCCTGTAAATCGGGCGGTTCAAAAATCGGTACAAACTATTAAAAAAATGAGTCGAGCACGGGTTGATCTGGAGGGGATCAAAATCGACACTACAAATATGTGCGAACCACGACGAGCTGAACCGGCCCGGCCCGGCACGACACAGCTCGCATGAATCGCATCAAACTACACCAGCTCGTGTGAATTGCTGACACGCCTCGGCCCGCATCTACAGCACTTACAATGCTACTGTGTATTCATGTATAAATTATTATACATATCTATTTAATTAACTTATTATTTATGTTACTTATTTTGTATAGTTAATTTTTTTTGTTAATAGTATTACTAATGATGATAATAATAATATTATTATTATATATTTATATATAAATATGTTATTGTTATCATTCTAAATATAATTTTTCTGTGTATTTTATTTATTTATTTATTTATATAATATATATGTATACTTAATTTATATTTATATTTTTTGTTTTATTTTATAAAAAATATTATTATTATTATTATGTATTATTAATTATTCACATATGTGTGTGTGTGTGTGTGTGTGTATATATATATATATATATATATATATCTTTATGCTATTGTTATTATTATAATAATATTTCTTTAATTTTTTTGGGTATTTTATTATATACTTATTATTTATTTTGTAACACATTTTATTTGTATATTAGTATTTTGTTTAGAATTATTATATCGTCTTGTAGATATATATACTCCCAAAACTCAAAATATTATATCACCTAAGACTAATACTGTTAGTAAGTTTAATAGTATTATTTCATCTATCCTAGCCAAAAAACAAAAACGCAGAATTTCCACTACGTCTTCTGTACATACTTCTTCTTCTAGTATGATTATGGAGTTTTTTCCCCTTATAATTATGAGTTAGATGATAATTTTTCAATACTAACGTGGTGGAAGAATTTTGAGAACCAATTTCCGATTTTAACTAAAATTACAAGGGATGCATTAGTAGTTCATGCATCTATAATTACGTCCGAGTCTGCTTTTAGTGCAGTTAGAAGAGTGTTGGACGAGAAGAGATCAAGTGGATGATAATGGATAGTTCATCAGAATCGGACACGTCAACTAGCGAATAACAACATGATTTTGTATAATTTAAATAGTGGATATAATATCTTTATTTTATAATTTTAAATTTTATTTGTTTTATATATTTTTAATATGTTTATTATGTATAAGCGGTTTGTTCCGTTTTTTTAAAGAGGAGTCCTCCCAAATTAATTGTAAAATATTTTTTAATTAATAAAATTTATAGAGGTTCCGTCTTCTTTTATTCCAAAAAAAACGTATATTTTTTTTAAAAATGAAATAAAACTGGCCAATCAACTTCGAGAAACTTGGAATGAAAATGTCATGTAATCAATCAACCAGTCCATCAGTGATATAGCAGTTATAATATATTATATCTCCAAGTTGGAATAGACCATCACACTAATTATATTAACATATTATACTCAATCAGAAATCCTAGAGTAGTCATATTATACTCAATCATCTCGTCACCGTCAGTAACTCGCCTCGGCCCGCAAGTCTGTAACAAACTCGCCTACAACACAATTAATGGAATATTTTTTTTTAAAAAAAAAGAAAAATCAAATCCGCCTAACTCTACATGAATTGAACATTTCTCGAACCGGCCCGACTCGCCCACAACCACGTACCGTGCCCGAGTCACGAGGTGGCCAAACCAGCTCGCCGACGAACCGACACGGCTCGTCTGGCTCATTTGGCCACCTCTACGTGTAGTCATGTATGTATAGTCTTCACTCTTCAGGTTCTTGAGGTTTTTCTCCAGTATTCTTCACGGATGATGGTCTTCGAACTTTTTCAGTTTATAATTATGTGCATGTATATTATTTCCACTCTTCATTAGCAGGGTAAATTTTATAAACATACGCATGACACTTATTAGATGTTGGGTAGTTTAACTTATTTTATAAGTTGAAAAATATATTTAAATTCTAACTTCTAAATAACTTATAAGTTTAGACAAACCATACCATTTTCTTAGACGAGAAAAACAAATACTGTATAAAAAAAGAGTCAAAGGAAACCTTTTTATTCCCCTCTCTTGCTATCATCGTGTAGAAGTCGCTTTATATTTGAATTATGGAAGTGTTGAATTCTAGTCTTCAATCCAAATTTTTTTAATGAAAAATAATGTTAAAATATAATATAAAATCTAATATTTTTATTGTTATGTTATTTTAAATTATAGGATGAAATGGAAGTTGATCAGAATGTCCAAATTTTGGTTATAAGAGTTGACATGTTGAACATGTATCAATTTATTCTGAACTTTATCACAAGACATGCAGAACATTTAGTAATCTATTCTGAATCTAATCTCGATCAAAGTAAAAAGTCAATAATAGTGAGCTTTATTCGACCATGAAAATCATCTTTTCCTCTGTATAATTTACAACTATAAAAATAAATAGATATCAGATTAACATTGCCCAAAAGCACGGGGATAAAATGTCCAAAATTACACAATCTGGAAAAATTACTATAAATAACATTTCAAAACGTGATTTCAGGTAGCGTTTTGAACAGAGTACAAAACACTATAACTATCTGCTACCAGCCTTGTGTTTCAAGTAAACCCTCATGGAAAGGTAGAAAAACATTTGGGGATAAGCCTTTAGCAGATTCACGAGTTGGCCAATGGAGAGCTGCAAATTTTTGCACAACTGAGGGAAAGGGTTAGGAAGTGACAAATCCAATCTAATATACCACTACCAATATAACTATTGAGTTGCCAAAATAACACTCTACACATTTATGCACCATAATAAAGAGACACCATAGACAGATTATAAAAACAAGGATGATCCTCTACAGATAATGTTAATGGTAAGATTTAGCTATAAAGAACTGCAAACCCATGATCCTATTTTAGCAATAATTTTTTTTTGGTACTTTATATATATGTAATTGTCAAGATTTTTAGGCCAAACGTGACGACCTCGCTGATAGTACAGAGTTTGGATTTTCTCTCATTTTATCCCAGCCTCTGAATCCTTGCCCTGTAGAAGTTGAACATATCATTTGAATAGGAGAATAATATGTTTTTTTCAGATTAATGCATTTTACATATGAAAAATGGGGATGCTAACATATTTTATAAGTTTAGAGGTGGGGATAGATAGAACGTAGAAGGAAGCAAGAGTTCAAAAGCATTTGTCGTGTTCTTTCCATAATTATTTTTGAGCTAATCTTAAGATTATATATATAATTTTATATACTTTTATAAAAATATCCAATAGCAACACATTAAGATAAACAAGATATAAAATATCCCTTTATAACAGATATTTGCACCAAATCAAAGATAAACAAATAAATAAATTGAGCAGACACTTGGTCGAAATGAATACATTTTTTATCCATGGATGGAATCAAATGGGTACATTAAAGTGGAGGTTCATTCATTTTGCTAACCCTCTTCAAGGTTTGAGATACTTGGTTGGTACAAAGATCAACCATAGATAAAGATTCTTTAGTTTGATTTGAGCTATACTGTAGTTTGTCTGCTCGCTCTTGTATGTTGTCTATCTTGATTTCTGCATTTTCTGAGGTATCCTTTTTTTTATTTCTCAATTTCCACATTTCCTCGTGAATAATTAGATGTTGCATAAAAAACACAGAATGCTAGTTACTTTCTTTGACAATGCTTGTGAATAATTTAGTAAGTTTCATGTAAAAGTTATACAAACTATAAAGGCAACGAGACAGATATTTAACTGTAAACGGTGACATTATAGAGTTAGTTTCAAGAAGGAACTCAAAATAAACTCTATAAACTTTCTCATTTAATTTTCTCGTGACAGCTCAGCATTGAAGATATAACAGGAAATAAACAGAAAAAAGGGTCCGATATTCATTCCCTAAAAGTTTTACAAAATTCCAGATACTTCCTCAAGACATGGAAACCATCTACGACTTGCTTACATTAGACAAGATGATAGCTAGAACTTCAATAATGTTGACACAGGAAATACACATAAAATACAATTTGAGCTTAATCACAATCAAGCAAATATTATTGGAAATTGACCTTCAAAACCACGAATACAATTAAACCTAAAGAAGATTAAATTATACCATGGTGTAGAAAACTCATTACTCTGTAATAATACAGTGTATCTAACTCAAATGAAAAACCTTAAACCAGGGCTAACCATCCTTAAACCAAACTTCCTTTCTTCCCTGTTTCTATTGCTAATGCACTACAGAAACCCTAAAAATATATAGATGTATATATATTATCCCAACAGTTATATAAAACAACCAAGGAGATAGGAATGAGCGAAGAAAACATTGGTGAACTTTATCTTACTCATGTAATCTCTTGTACTGGAGTTAGGTCTATACAACATATGAAAGCAACGAACAGAGAGGCTTAAAAAAAGTATTTAGTGGCCAAGAGATATATGTTATGTTCACCCATACTCAAAATATAAAAGCAGATACATACACGAAATAAATGGTAGCTCAAACTTTGATATCAGGAGAAGAATGTGAAACCTGCAATATTGGAGATGCAACAGAGCTTGTTGGGTCATGACCTTTGCCGCACTCGCACATACACAAGCAGAAGATCACCATTTAGAGATGCCATATCCATATCCTTTAAGCATATGCATAATGTTCTACTTCCTCCGTCCTACCCAATTTTTAAGATATGGGTTGGGCACAGAAGATGAGAACAGTGAACAAAGGACAAGAAAACAGGTGCAATTTAGTCTAGGACCTACTTATAATAACAAATAAAAGAATGTCATTTTAGTAAATGTTAATAATTGGGTAGTAGGACGAAGGTAGTATTACTTAATATTGTCATTTCATACAAGTTATCAATTTTTAGACTCTTCACCCTTATGCAAAACCAGATGCTATTACTGTTGAATCATAACATATAATGCAGTATATCTATCATTAATCTAATAAATCTTAATTCAAGTATAGTTTATAAGCAATTATAGATTGGGAAAAATGAAAACTATGTAAACTATGAGACTAAAGAAAGTGACAAATTGCTTCCAAAGCATATAGAAGAGTATGCACATATACATAAACGCATAATGCAGATTTTTATTGTGTGTAACCGGATAAGAATTATTACCTATCTCTAAGTTTTTTTTAGCTCAAGAAACAACTATCGCATCATTATTCCCACCCTTCCTCTTCCGCAATCCTGCTCCCACTTCTTCTGTATAGGCAATAACACAGCATTAATATTAAAACAAACAGACTTTAATAAAAGTTAAGAAAGAGAGAAAGAGAGTGCACATACATACTGATTTGGAAGGATTCACTGAGAGCATAAGTATTGAAGAGCAGAAGAGTCGGGGAAGAAAAGAGGTTACAGAAATATATCTTTACGTTGTATGCAGATTAAAGGTATAAAAGCCCTTTTCCTAATTTAAACTGGCTCATCGTCCCTCTCCCCGATCCCTGGGGTTAAAATAAGAGATAATAGAAGAAGTTGTATAACTAACTACGGTGCTATCAAAAAATAAATATTTAGTTTTTCATAACAACATGAATTAGGAGAGATGGATGATAAGTCCCATGGAGATCAGCATACTCAGTATTGGAACACAGTAGACCTGATAAGAGAATATCACCAGTAATCACCACAAGAGCAGAACCCGTCCTCGAAGTGATGAAATCGATTTATATCTCTAATAATAATTTCCCTCCGCACAACCTTCGATATGAACTGACTAAAGCATGACAATCTGTACATATTCGAAGGTTTTTGATGATACGGATAGGACTCCCGGATGGTATTTTTATATGACCATATGCAAGGGCTAGTCTCTCACTGTGTACCCTTAAAAGCCCTGCTTTTTCATCATCATCCACATTAAGTAATATAACACTGCAATCAGGTATATAACCTGCTTTCCTACATCTTTGATTCAACCACTCCAGCATCCCATTGATTAATCTGATATCAGGATGTGAAGAATCACCTACACAGAAATGATGAACCGTCCCCTGGTGTTCAATCCAACTAACTCCTGGTTCTTTCTTTACACCCTTCCTCTTCATCTTTTTCCTAACAAGAGCAACATTATCCCACCTCCTAGAGGAGGCGTATATATTTGACAGCAATACGTAAGAGGCCTCATCTTGGGGTTCTATTTCGAGTACACGCTCAGCTGATAGTCTTCCAAGGTCAAGATCATTATGGACAACACAAGCCCCAAGCAAAGCACGCCACACCATGACACTAGGTGTAAACGGGATATCTTCAATTAGCTTTAGTGCCTTCTCAAGATGACCTAATTTTCCCAAGAGTGACACCATGCAAGTATAGTGCTCTATGCAGGGTTCAATACCATAATCTCTTATCATGGCATCAAAATAATGTTGACCACGATCTAACGAGCTCGTGTTGCTACAAGCTGAAAGAACGCCAACAAGCGTCAAGTGGTTTGGTTCTATGTCTGTGCTTTGCATGCTCTCGAAGATTGTCAGAGCATCTTTACCCAGACCATGCATCGAATATGCAGACAACATGGAATTCCATGACACAACATCTCGCTTACATCTCGCTTATTCATCCTGTCAAATACCAAACGAGCATCTCTAATGCTCCCACACTTGGCATACATATCGATCAAAGCATTGCCAACTGACACATCTTCACTATAGGGATTTTTAATAATAGACGAATGTAACTGAATGCCTGCCTCCAGGGCTGCCAACCTAGCACAAGCATGAAGAACACTAGAATATGTTACCTCGGTTACCTGTTTTTGGTCATGGAGCATTTTACGAAATAAATTTAAAGCTTCCTCCCCATCACCTAATTGTGCATAAGCAACGATTAGTATATTCCATGTCACGTCATTCCTATTCTTAACCTCCAAAAAAATATCTAATGAACTTTCAATGCATCCACACTTGGCATAGAAATCCATAACAGCATTTGAAACGTATGTATCTGTGTCAAGGCCAGCCTTTAAGGCATGCAAATGTATCTGCCTTCCAAAGTCAAAATTCTTCACAGTGGCACGTGCTTGCAGAATACTCGAGAAAGTGAACTGATTAGGGACAACTAATTGTTGCCACATCCTTAGAAATAGATCTATAGCCTCTTTGCACCGGTCACTCTGGGAATACCTAGCAATCAAGAAACTCCAAGGAATCACATCCTTCTCGGGGATCTCCTCAAATACTTGTCGAGCATCCTCAATATGATCAGAAATGGTGTACAACTGAATGAGAGAAATACGCACATAATGATCAGTCTCATAATAAGTTTTCAAAACACAGCTATGAATACTTCTCCCTATGCCAATGGCATCAAGGCCAGCACATGCTTTAAGCAAACTGGAAAGCACAAAATTATTTGGCTTAAATCCGGCAAGTTGCATCTGAGAAAATAGTTGAAACGCCCCGTGAAAATGATGATTGTCAGCATAGCATCCAATAATTCCACTCCACGAAACCATATCCTTACGAACAATTCCATCAAAAACTTCGGTAGCAATATTAACAAAGCCACGTACAAAGTAGGCATCAACAAGGGCAGTAGCAACAAAGGCATTAGACTGATGATCGAGTTTACAAACGGAGGCATGAATATTACGACAACACAAAGAAGGTCCGTCGTCTTGTTCCAACGTAACAAGCAACTTAAGAATAGTAGTGAAAACAAAGGCATTAAGTTCATGTCCCTCAGAATGTAATCTAACAAACAACTGAATAGCATCCAAGTACCGAAATTCCTGAGAGTAACCCTGAATGAGTGTAACAAACGAGACGACATTCGTATTAGGCATATTATCGAACAGGAGACGAGCATCGGGCAATGCCTGAGATTTAACATAGAGATTGAGTAAAATGTTGGATGCGAAAAGATCAAGACAAGAGATGCCTCCTCTCTTGATAATTTCGCAATGCAAGGCCTTTCCGGTGGTGAGGTTGGCATTGATAACACAATTCTGGAGCAAATTAGAATAGGCGTAGGAATCGATGTGGAGGAGGATGAGGAGGTAGTTGAAATATATAATTGGTGTTGGATTTGAGCAGGTTGGGAATGGCTAGTTAGACAACTAGTAGTATAATGACTCAGTGCCAACACATTTCTTCTACGTGTAATCATGCGCTTCTTCACTTTAAGTAATTTAGTTAGCATCAAACTGATAATTTCTCCCGCGGCCTTCTTCACCTTTCTGTCGGGAATCGGGCGAAAACGTATTTATATTCTTCTCTGGCTGCTTCGACCCGTAAATATATATGATAATATTGAAAACAACAAACCAATATATACTAAAAGAGGCAAGAGATTTTACGTGATTTGACAAGTCTACATATACAAAGATAATAACGTCATAAGAATAAAGAGATTACAATATACGAGTATATGACTGAATTTTATACACAAATTCAGTATAACATACCTATTATGTATATCCTTCACTCACTGAAGGTGTTTCCCTCTAAACCTCATCCTAATACTATTTCCTGACAACCTTTCCTTCTCTCTCCCATCTAACCTAGACAGTGTCACATAACCCGATAGAATGACCCCTGCAGCAGGACCACCTCCGATGACTGCAGTCAAACCCGAACACTCTTAAGGGTAGTTTAGGCACGAGGATCTTCTATCCCGACACTTCCTGAAAGCGGGCTAAACCGGTTTTCCTACTAGATGGACTATTTAGCAGCTATAAAGAAAAGAAAGAAAATAAAGGTGTAATTAGAAATGAGGGGAAATGGGTTTATTTACAAGGGGAAGGGGAGTGGGTTTGTAGTCGTGGGTTCAACGTGGGACAAAGAGTAAAAATGAGGAAACTTAGTTTTGGCTTAAAACCTCAACAATCTCCATCTTCCGAACTTCCGACTCTTTCCCTCCCGTTTCTTCCAAAGAAACAAACTCACATACCACAAACATTTCCAAAGCTCCCCCCGAGTCAAATACTCCAAACTCCATCACATTCATTCTCGAATGCCCACTCGTATACACATAAGTATACCATTGACCTCTTTTGTCCAACTACATACATGTGAAGCAATCTGTTGCATGAACACATACTCACTTGATTCACGTCGGCCAATCCAATATGTAGTCCATCACACACGCAAGTGTGACCATCTTTCATTTACCTAAACTGCATATCAAACAAATCAATCTGTTGTCAGGTTCCCGGCTCACTTGATTCATGTTGATCGATGCGCAAATGTAGCTGCAACACACCAATTACTCGTTGATGTCGTGGAAGTCCTTCGACCAAACTTCCATCACAACAATCTTTGCACCATCGTCTAGACTGGAAGGCAATACAACCGCAGTAGTATCTTTCAAGTCATTATTCCCTCATGCACGAGATAACCATATTTTCGAAGTTCCTATACGTTCTGGCCACGTACTAATCAGATGATATATTCCCCCACATAGCTCTCCCTTCATCTGAACCACACGGTCTCTTTCGATATTCATAGCTCCCCTACTATAAAATATTTGTATCCTTCTGAAGCTAACCGACTGATAGATATTATATTCTTCCTCAACTGAGGAACATATTTTACACAGCCCAAAATGTGAACTACTCCATCGAACATTTTAATTTTCACAATTCCAATTCCCTTGATCTCACAAGTAGACCCGTCAGTCAAAGAAACTGTTTCATTCTTTGTTTCATGAAATTCGTCAAAATGCCCCCTCTCGGAACATATATAGTAAGATGGACCTGAATCTAATATCCATTCTCCTGGAGAACTAGTGTCTCGATTGAAGACGATGCAAACATCTTCACAATCGAGAGTAACCACAGCCAATGATACATCTGGGTTACTTTTATTAAGCGGACAATTCGGCTTAATATGACCCCACTCTTTACAACCAAAGCACTGCTTGACCCTTTCACTATATTTGGATTTACCCTAACCATTGGTAGAACCTTTCACAGTACCCCTCCCTCTATCACTTTGACCACGCAAGGCCAAAACTGTCGTTCCTTCCTTGTCACCATCATGGTTCTTTCTGTCAGCATTTGACAAAAGTGATGACTGAACCTCCTCCATCTTTACGGTGTCCTTCTCTTACAATATGGTAGTGACCAAATTCTCGAATGACTCCGGAAGTGAAGTAAGAAGAATAAGGGCCTTATCTTCTTCCTCCAATATTACATCAACTTTTTGAAGTTACTCAACAATACCATTAAATACATTCATATGCTCAATAATATTGCCATGGACTGCCATTTTCAGCCGATACAATTCGCGTTTTAGATTTAACTTTGTACTCAAGTTCTTCCCGAGATACAATGCCTCCAACTTTGACCACAACTCATTCGACATGCTTTCGTCCACAATATTGTTGATAATGTTGTCAACAATACATAGTCTGATGGTACTCATGCATTGCGACTTGGCATCCTCCCAATCTTCATCGCTTATCTTTGTTGGCTTTCCCTCCTTTCCCTTCAAAGCCCTTCCTAGCTTTTGTTGGGTTAAGATATCTTTTACTCTTCTCTGTCAAAGAGTAAAATTTCCCTTATATTCATATGGATCCACCCCGAATCCTTTAATATTTGCCATCATCACAACTTGCATACTCAAAACAAGTTAAACGGCTAAATCAATTGGTCAGGTAAGTATAAGAAACAGTGAGAGCACTTCCGTCGAAACAATGCCAATTAAATAACTACTTTTCTTAATGACTTCCCTTCGACACCAATAATTTATGCACGGCTAACCTGACTCTTGATGCCACTTGTTGGGAATCTGACCCGATTCCCGGCTTATGCAGAAGCGTATTTATATACTTATCTGTGTGCTTGGACCCGCAAATATATATGATCATAGTGGAAAAAATAAACCAACAATATATAGTAAAAGATGCAAGAGATTTTACGTGGTTCAGCAAACCTACATCTAAAAGGACAATAACTTCACTAGAACAAAGAAATTACAATATCCAGGTATACGACTCTGAATTTTATACATAAATTCAGTCTAACATACCTATTATGTATATCCTTCACTCATTAAGTGTATCCCTTTAAACCCCTCCTAATACTATTTCCCGACAACATTTCTTTCTCTCCCCCTTACAACCTGGACAGTGTCACACAACCTGATAGAACGACCCCCTGCAGCGGGACCACCTCCGATGGCTGCAGTCAAACCCGAACACTCCTAAGGGTAGTTTAGGCACGAAGACCTTCTATCCCGACACTTTCTAAAAGCGGGCTAAACAGGCTTTTCTACTAGATGGACTATCTGACAGCTATAAAGAAAATAGAGAAAAGAAAGGTGTAATTAGAAATGAGGGAAAATGAGTTTATTTATAGGAGAAGGGGAGTGGGTTTGTAGTTGTGGGTTCAACGTGGGACAAAAAGTAAAAATGAGGAAACTTAGTTTTGGCTTAAAACCTCAACACTTTCCTCTTTCACAATTCAATTTATTCCAATATATATACATGGTGGCTTTCTCAAATTAAATTTTGTGAAATGAGAAATAATGATAAAATATCCATTTTTAAGAATTTGAAAAGATAAAAATAATAATTTTCAGATGTACGGTTATTTTTAACGAATGGAATACCCGACTGTTAATTGGATATCTCATTTTGTATGAGATAATCCACTGACTGAGTACGATTGGATAGCCCAAGTGATAAAGATTTATCATCTGTCGTTCTGGGTCCCGAGTTCGACTCTGACTCATCCTAAAATTTATTAAGACTATAAGCCTAATTTTTTTTTTTTAAAAGGTAATTCACTAACAAATGTGTATCCAAAAAAATAAAAATTCATAAATGCGTATCTTATAGAAAATGAGATATCCTAAATCACCCCTCACTTTCAGAATTGTTATTTTCACAATAAAATTTTTAAAAATGAGTATTTTTAATCAAAGCTCATGAAATGACCAAACTGGTCCTAAATAACTTCAGATTATAAATTATTTATAAAATAAGCTAAACGATGATAAGGAACTTCAATTTTATATACAACAATTATCACGTGGCGGTTACATGGTAAAAAGCTACTGTATATATATAATATAATTAGTATGATGGGGCTATTTGTAATGGGCTCCTCGAGTTGTGTTTGTAATGGGCTTCATTATAAAAAGCTGCATATATAAACATATAATTAGGGTTAGTGTTATTGTTACATCCGCCTATAAAGGCAGGCAGCCGACGGCGGTACACCCAAAATCTGTGTCTCTCCTTCCTCTCTTCGTCTAATTTTGTAAGCCATAAATAAATTTATCATGTTAACTCCTTGGTTTCTAATTATGAATTTATGTTATCTCTGATTGATGTTTTTGTAGTAGGTTATTTTTATATGGCTGCATATGCACAATCTTATTATTAATGAGTTATAAAAGTAAATGGATGGGGGAGGAAGGGGAGAAGCAGATGATGAAAAGATTATGTATTTGGGCTGATTAACCATGAAGCTTCCAAATCGAGCTTTTTAAAACTGATGCTTTCCCTCTCTTTAATTAATCCCATTTCACAATTTTTTACACTTATAATAATAGTTTTGGTATATGAGAATGGATGGTGGGGAAGCAGGAGCAGATGACGAAATATTATGTATTTTGGGCTGATTAACCGTGAAGCTCCAAAATCGAGCTTTTTAAAACTGATGCTTCTCTTCCCCCTCGATTCTAAAATTTGAAGTTTGTTTATTGCCTTGACCTTCGTGGAAAAGAATATCAAAATTGCATCTTATACTGCTACCATTATACTACTACCAGACCAGGTTATCTAAAGTCTGGACTCTGGATAGTCCAATAATATGTAATAAAATGATTGTTGACCAATTCTAAATTTAAAAAATTGATAGTAATTTTTAGGCAATTGCAAATCCAAATTAATTGGTAGACTTTTCGAGTTTTTTCCTATTTTTGATTTTACTCTTCAATTTTAATGACATTTGTTCTTTTTTCGACAGAAATATGCAAACTACGATTAAAATTTTGAATAAACCGACAAACCAAAGTACTTTAAATTTGCAGATGAACCTCTAATGTTAACAAAGTATGGCTAGTTGAATCTTTAATATAAATATTTAGGAAATAAAATTTGTATTTTTCACCATCCAGTTATTTGACTTCCGAACTGATTATTATATCGGCCCTACAATAAAGTGTAATTATGAAAAATAAGATAATTTAGCTAAATAGAAATTCATGTTCCCTCTTCAAACTCGAGGCACTCTGCATACAAAGAACTAAACTTAAAATTTAGATATCTGTGCCCGGTGCAAATTTCAAAATTTTATTCCAGTTTCTATCATCTACTGATAAACTAAGCTTATCCTCTTAATAATTACTCCGTACAAAACATGTTAATACGCAAGTACATAGAAATTATTTTAGGCTGAATAATGCCTTTATGTAAAAAGATGAAGTTCAAGACATTAGAATTTGATTCCTCGAGCATTCTAGAAGCAGCAGCAACAGCACTCCTCCAAAACGCAGCAGCAACAAAGAGCAGCGAAACTGCAAAAAACCACGTAGCGTGTAGAAATCAAAATCAAGACATGTAATCTTGTAAATAAAATTCGGGCAGTATGTGATCCTTTGTGTAGGACTAGCAACCATTTTCAAATAAACTCAACTCAAATCAAATATTATAATATGTCAACATGCACATTTATGATCAAGAATTTGCAGACAGAAACCAGACTGCAACTCAAGTAATAGGGCACCTTTATGATCAAACAGATCAAAAGCTAAAGATAATAGAAATAATCTTCAATCTTATAGCATGGACTGATTGAAAGGCTTGGCACACTTCATAATCACTAGTTTTTAATTTTACCACAAGGAGGATATGTTTGGTTTGAATAAAATTCTTTATTGTTGTGAATTCTCTTCAAAACTCAGAACAATTAGGCACCTCCTTAGCTCTCACCGAGAGGAGATGAAACAAGTACACAAGCAGTGCAATAAAGCCTGGAGCATATACTAACTATCCTTGTTTACAATTTTACTCAGACTAGACTATTGTTTTTTTTAATTAGACTAGAGTATTGTTATTTAACAGTAGTCTCTAATCTATATAGTCATTGTTGAACTGAACAGGGCAAGGCACAAATACAAATCCGCAATACATAAAAAGAATATTTTACCTAAAAGAAGGAAAGATTTAGTTATCTGATAAATATTTTATCAGATAATTACAAAAAAATTTAAACATTTGTGCACCTTATAATTACAGGTTGATTCATGATATAGTATTGGTATTAGACAATTAGATCGACTATAAGTAGGCAGAAAATTACAAGTAGAGGGATAGATAGATAGCTACCAGCCTCTAAGGAAAGATAAACAGGAGTCAGAGTTGTTGTATTGTTGATGATGAGTATGCTGAGGAGGAGGAGGAGGAGGAGGAAACGAATTATAATACGGGTCATAGTGTTGTTGGTGCTGAGTATGCTGTGGTGGTGGTGGTGGGTGGTGACCCCCATCCTGGAAGTAACCCTGATAACCTCCTCCTCCTCCTCCTCCATGTGGTTGTGAAGGATAAGGAGGCCTTGGCGGTGGATATGAACCTGTTGATGCTCCGTGCCCTGCTGCATGACCAACTTATTTAGTAAAACAGGGGAAAACACAATCTTCTAATAAAAATTACTAATATGATTCAATTTTACGTAATAAGATCATGCCTGGTGGATGATAATTAGTCATCTTGTACTGAAAACTGTAATGAATCTGTATGTTTTAGGAGATACAAGTCTGGCCGTGTGGGTAATGTTTTATTATGCGGAGGAGAGTCGTAGCAGCTAAGTAATTTAACTTGTCGCCGGACCTTATCCTTTCTTTCCCCGTATTTCATCATTTTTATGTATTTTATTTCTTTCGTTTCTTTTTTCTTATTTACTGTATTCCTTTACTTACATCTAAAACATGACTAAGCACGATATCATTCACGTGAATGTTGATAAACTGGCGCTACTCCGGCGACTTAAATCTTGATTACGATAGTGAACTTTAAATTTTATTATTATCAATTTTTTCTATCAACAATAATATTTTAAAACTAATAAAAAATTTATTATTGTAAAATATTTAGAAAACAGATTAAATATCTTAAAAAGGAAAAATTAAATAATGATTGGAATGGAAAACGTGCCATGCTTGCCTAATCACAGAGCAAATCCAATATAATGTTAAAAGTGGTGTTATAATTATAAAACATAACGCTCTAATATTGTAATAACCCCAATTATTGTGATTTAATTTATTATAAATATTTTAACTTTAATTGTAAATAATTGTTTTATTGTTTATTATATGTTGTTTCACTTGTTAAGATATTTGTTTTAAGTTGAGAATGTTTTAAAATTAAAAATAGGTAAATATTATAATAATATTATTAATAAGAAATAGTGACTATGGTGTGGTTAATAATTAGGATTGTAATTGACATGTACCTACACACTATATTATACAAAACCCATAGAGAATAGACACAAGAAGCACATAATGGTAGACTCAGAAAAGGAAGAGAGGAGATGTGGAAAGGAGATTGTTGACCAATTCATTGAATACACTCTTTGTATCGGTAATCACACACTTATGTATATATGTATGTATGTATGTATGTATGTATGTATATGATAATATGTATAAGTGATCCATTATATGTTAATAGATTGATATCAAAACCTTATTTGTGGTATAATCTATGTCTGTACGATTTCGTACGAGTCTCTACATAATCTTGTATAAATCTTTACCTGGGTTGTTATTCTGAATTGTGTGGATATATATTATATATAGATAATTTTGATTATCCGATTTGGTGAATCGTTTTAGTTCTTATATCGTCGTATGTATGTTGTGTAGTGGTTTGTGTCTTTATTGAGTTCTTGTATAATTCATATTTAATTCATTATTTTTCAGATTTTAGTGATTTTATTGTACCTGAAAAGATATTTCAATTATCTACAATTTTTATTCTTTGAGTTTTCTGAAATTCGGCATTTAAGTATGACAAAATCTGCCTTTTATTAAATCTGTCCGTATTAAAACGAGTAGCTGTGTCAAAACTTTGAAAATTTGTAATAAATTGATTCTTTATCCATAAATTATGAGTGATATCATTTTGGAAAGTATTTTCAAACTCTACATCTTTCGTTTACATCGTGTTAACAAATTATGTGATATTGAGATCCAAAATATCAAAATACAAGTCTGATTGTGGGCTGATTCTGTTCTCGCAACCCGTATTTATTTATTTTCTGTATGCTCTGCTTCTCCATTTTTGACGAGACTTACCATTTTGGAAAGCTATCCGAAATTTCAACAACTTTCATGTTTTGAACTTTTTCAGAATTTGTAATTTACTTGTTGTAAATTGCTGTTTTCCAAACTGGTCTAGCTTATGAATTGTTGTAATGTATATATGATTATTGTTGTTATTATTATATTTGTTAGAGGTTGTAATATTAGTATTTGCAACATTATCGAGTTGTTTGGTGGCTAATTCTGTACCTAACCATAGAGTAATACCTAAGGCCTCTCTGTGATTTTATTTTTAGGGTACAATATCGAGATTGAGGTAAGTGACTTTTCGTTGCTCTCTTATATTATTAAATCTGTTTTTGTTTGATTCAGTTATATTATTTTTGAAATATATGATTGAGTTTATTATCGAAAATAGAAAGACCATTTAGAACTCCCCGGTTTTAGTTGCGTATCGAATCATAAAAGCTGGTCACTGGGATAGTGTGACATATAGAACTAGTTTACGCACATTCTGGAACACATCGATACCTTATCAAGATTCAGTTTCACTTGATAATGGACGTAAACTGGTCCCCATAGAACCATCGAATTATAGTAGCATGTCACTGTTATAGTGTGACTGTGATTTAAAACTGTGGGAATAAAATTAGTTGCATCGTTTAGATTTCGTTATCGATTAATGTTTTGAAATTGTTTTCAAAAGTAAATTATTTTGAGCCGTCAATCGATAGTTACTTGCTGGGCTTTGCCGCTCATTATTTTTAACATATTTCAGGTTATTAAGTTTTGTATTGAATAAGGATGCGAGTCTTGCAGATTTTCGTGCTACTTGATTTATGACAACTATTGAATAAAACATATATGTTTAGAAGAATTTCGTATGTGTCAGTTTTTGAATATGTGGAGTTGCGAATCTGAATTGTTATCGTTTCGATTAGCATATTTGAGTTTTGGTTGATTATTTTTTGGATTTATCGAATAAATACTTGATTATTATATTTGAATATTGATTTAATATCCTGAAAAGGGGTCGGGATGTTACAAATATAATGCTAAAAAATGTGCTAAAATAGAAAAATGTTATATTTGATTCTATTCTTAGAATCAAATATAGATACGGTTATAATTACCATATGGACATACAATTGGGAAATTTGAGTGAAATGAATTTAAAAACAAATTTTATTGTTGGTTTTATTTTAAAACCATGCATTGTAGTATGAAATCTATTTTAAAAACTTCATTTTACATCTATTTGGTTCTATATTAAAATCAAGAATTGGAGTATGAATTATATTTTAGTATCAAAATATACTTTTAATATCATATTATAACAACAACTACGTCTATTTTAATATTAGTATTAGACTTGTTCTTATACGATGCATATTACACTTACAAAGTCACCAAAGTTTTGTTATATATCTATATAGATAAACCACTAATTACTAATATAAAAATCACTAATTTGTATGATAAGAATCACCAAAGTCACCAGTTTTGTTAAATAAATATATAAGGAGATCACCAGAAAAATGGAAGTCGTCGGAATATAACACATATGTTATGGAAACTAATCGTTGAGAGATGGAGAAAAATATGGTGAAGTTAGATTTTGAAAAAAGTTCACCAATTAGCGGGAAAGATCAAATTAAAAATGGAGGGAATTGGGTGTATTTGATTAGTGTGGGGCCGTATTGGTTGGATCCTTAGGGTAAGTCAAACATATTCCCTAAATGAGTTCCTAAACTCCAAAAATAAGGAATATGACAGAAAATGTCACTCCAGTAATATCCCAGTGATTCATTAAATCACTAGGATATTCTAAATTTCACTAGCCACCACCTATTAATAGAGATTCACTTGCCATCACTTATTTTATATTTGTGAATAAAATATTCACTTCCCTCCCTTTTCCCTCATTTCCCCCTCCCTTTTCCCTCATTTTCTCCCTCCTTTTGTCTCAATTATTATAATAATAATAATAAGGAATGAGAACATAGATTGTTGTTGGAGTTGACACTATAATTGATATCCCTAAATTACCAGGATCAATTATTTTTTAATATTAATAGGGAATAAGTTAACACACTGTTGGACTTGCTCTTATTCGACTTACTTTTTACTTTCTATTCTAATTTACTTTTTACTAGAGTATGACTATATATATATGTGTGTGTGTATGTGTGTGTGTGTAGAGTGTTACTCAAATAGAAACCAATTTTGAGTAGAAACTAGAAACCAACCTTATTCCCCATTTCAATTTGATTTTTTCCGTCAATTGAAGAACTTTTTTCAAATCTAACTTCACTACATTTTTCTTCAACTCCCAACGATCAATTTGCATACCATATGTGTTATATTCCGGCGACTTCAAAATTAATCATAAATTTATAGTACATTTGTTACCAGATCAAAATACAATCACTAATTTATATTAGATAAATAAAAAATTTGTAATATAAAAATCACTAATTTGTATTATAAGAATCACCAAAGTCACCAGTTTTGTTAAATAAATACATATGGAGATCGTCGGAAAAATGAAAGTCGCCGGAATATATCACATATGGTATGAAAACTGATCGTTGGAAGATGGAAAAAAATGTGGTGAATTTAAATTTGAAAAAAGGTTTACCAATTGTTGAGAAAAATCAAATTAGAAATGGAGGGGATTAGATGAGATTGTGTATGCGAGAGTGTATTTTAATTGTGTGTGTTGCCCTCTAGAGGGCCATTAGATTAGATAAAGTATGTGGTTTAGATTAGTTTCTAGTGTCTAGATTTGAATTGGTTTCTATTTGAGCTATATATATATGATTTACTCTAATGAGAACCTCTTATAATGAGAATTAAAAACTCAAATCAGAATCACCAAATTTAGACTCGAATCACCAAATTTTAATATACATATTTTTTAATTTTGATATATTACTCAAATCAAAATCATATTGCAGTAATTATTACCAACATCAGCTGTCATCCCCATACTACCACCATCATAGTCACCAGACGCCATCATGTACTACTATCACAACCATCGCCATTAATAATATTGTTAGTCTCACTATGCATGACCATTGAATCGTTCTCCCTACCACCAACATCATCATTATCCCCATTCATAACCACACTCACACTACTGAAATTAACAACGCCACTACCATTAGTCATCACAATCATCACAAGCATTTCGTTGTCATCACATCATTACCGACTTATCACTACCTTCGCCTACAGTCATCAAACTTAACCCAAATTTACTAAAATTAAAGTTACCACATAACTATGCACTACCACCACATCATCACATCTCTATATCACTGTAAAATCACTAAAATTTATTTCAAATCACCAAATTTTATATCAAATCATCAAAATTTAATTGTAAATCACTAAATTTTACATGTGAATCACCAAAATTTTCAAATCAAAATCAAAATAGAAAGATAAAGAAACTCTGGACATATTTCTCATCGACATTGAATTGTAATCAACATCTCAAATCTTGACCACCATATTTTTCATTCATTACTATTGACTCCACCGAAATATAAACATATTCATCTAGAAGGTTTGTCATCTCCGATAAAAAATATAGGTGGAAATTACAGATCAGGAAGACATGAAAATATCATAGATAACACAATCGTACAAAAATGAATCATCAATTTCAGATCTGTTGGTTGATAGCAGCATCAAAGAATTTGATATAAAAACTAGGATAGAGTGATGAACGAGAGATGAAGAGAGAGAATGAGAGAGATCGAGAGAGAGAATCGATATGTATATGTATGTATAGGTTTGTGAAGACATGGTTGGAAACTCGGAATTATGATCAGATATATAATCGTAAAAGAGTATTAGGAGGGATGAAAGATTATAAATGGAAGGAGGATGATGAAATATAAACGGGTCAGATTAAAAATATTAATATTAAATAGAGGGCTGAGATTTGATCTAAATTCTCATTTTAAAGTGGGTTCTCATTTGAGCACTTGCATATGAACACAAGAAAGATAATCTATTACAAAGGGGGTTGAATGTAATAGTACATAATAATCGAATATGAACACAAGTATGTAAAAAGTAACACAGTTTTGTGTTGAAGATAATGAATGAAATACAAAACTCTCTCAAGAAATTCTTTGTTCTCAAGAACTGCTAGGTTATGAAAAATAAGACTTGTAAAGATACAATTAAGTTAACCTATGTCTGTGTTTATATAGACACAGTTACAATTCAATTACAAATCAGATTAAGAAAAGAACATTTTTAAATAAGGAAATAGACATGCATTCGAATTCTTTCTCACTATCCTAATCATACTCTGATTTGATTGCTTCTTGACAAACTCTGATAATAAACTCTGTCGGTTGAATATTCTCTGATTGGAGTATTCTCTGTTAGAGTAAACTCTGATTGAGTATTCTCTAATATAGTAAATTCTTACCTACAACTCCTTCATTCTCTGATGACGTCAACATAAACTCTGATTGGTATTCTCTGACAATCATCAGTGTTTGCATTCCTAACATATAATTTTAATATGTAAAATAAAATAACATTATAGAAATTTTATTAAATATATTAATTGATTATAAAAATATTAAATAAATTGATAATTATTTTTATAAATATAATAATATGAAGATATATAAGAAAGTTTATAATGAGTAGAAGAGAGAATTATTGAAAATGTGAAAAAATAATACATGATGAGGAAGATTGAGTGGAATGAGAGAGAATGCGAGAAAAAAAAGAGAAAATAAATTGGAGGGTGACATATCATCACTAACTTAAAAGAAAAAAAATGACATATGTCATATTTAATGAAATAGTGACATGTGTAAGCTTGTATTATATTTTAGTATAGAAAAAGATAGGGAAATAATTAACATTTTCATTAAAATATATTGTAATTTATACCAATTAGGCAATTACCAAATATATTTAAGCTACAAATGCATTAACTTTAGAGAAATAATAAATAGAGTGATGCCCGATTATATTATAATTATATTTTATTTGAATTTAGAAAATATAGTTTTAAAATATTTAGGTGTTGTATGTTAATTTTAATTAATATTATAATTTATGAAAAAAATAATTAATTTGATTATGGGATCAAAATATTTATGTAAGTGATCAAAAAAGTAAGTGATATAAAAAAATAGAAAATATTATATAAATTTTAAAAATAGAAAATTAGCTTATTAAATAATATAAGTAAATTAATATGTGCAAAAATTTTCTTATTCTTCTATTGTTTCTATTGAGAAACAATAGAAGAATAAGAAATAATAAGGAGAGAGAGTTATCTTCTCCTCACCCTCACCCTCACCCTCAACCCTAATTTCAAAAATTTTCTTCTATTGTATATGAGAATCTTTCTTATCTATATTTTTTAAAAGTTTATCTTTAAAATTATCAGATCTGTTTTAATATCTTTCGATTCTATTTCATATCATTTTGATCTAATTTTAAAATTTTCAAATATGACTTTTTAAACAATTTTAGTATCATATGTGATTCTCTTTGAGGCCGTGCCAATTTTATGGCATTTTGACCATATATCATGGTTGTTATATGTCGTTGAATGATGATTTTGTGTCATATTAGATGACTTATCTTCATATATTGGTATATATATTATGATTTTATATTAGATATATTTTAGTGTGACTTATTATTTCATTGTTTTGTAATTTCAGGTGTGTTTTGCGGTGTTTGGAGGATTTGGATTAGATGATACATATATTTGTTAATTGTAGTACTCTCAGACATTAAGACCTTATTGTCTAAATTTTCAGGGACATTTTCATTTCTTTTGATTAAATGATAAGTTTTTTGAATGAAAGAAACTCCTTCCATGTATATTGTATCTTGATACAATTTATCTACGAGTAAGTATATACAATCAAAAAAAATAAGGAGAGAGAATTAGTGGGGCATGAGAATTGAAGATGAGAGAGAATTAGTGGTGGATGAGAGAAAATTATTGGAGGGAGATAAAATTATATAGAATAATTGCTTTAAAAGTGTGATTTAATGAGAAATTGACATATAAGAATGTCGATGCCATCCATTTAATGAGAGACTAACATAAGTTTTGATGACGTTAGTTGTCTTTTGTTTTAGTATAGAAAAAGATATCATATATTTCATTAAAAACACATGCATTCTATAAATTAAAATAAAACTAGGAGAACATATAATGCATATAGAATTTTTTTAAATAATTTATGTACGTGTAGAACATGATACAGAGAAAGATATCATATATTTCATTAAAAACACATGCATTCTATAAATTAAAATAAAACTATGAGAACATATAATGCATATAGAATTTTTTTTAAATAATTTATTTAGGTGTAGAACATGATACTTCTTAATAGAAATGATTATTATTTGAATCCGGCCCTAATATTTATATCACTCATACACCAAATCCTTTATTATATATATATATATATATAAAATAGGAGAACAATGGATGAATTGAGTCATTTTATTCTTCATCTTAAATCATGAGTCATTTTATTCAAATAAAATGACTATTATACTACTCAATTATATAAATAAAAAAAATATTATGATTATTGTAGGAATTGAACGCATGGCCTCTTAAATTTAATTGAATTTAATATATGTATAAAATCATTAAAGTACAAGTACTTTATGATTTTATTTTATAATTCATTACTAACATGTATTGTTAATTTTTATAATATATATTTTAAATTTTTACTTCAATTCATCTATAATAAAATAATTTATCTATTCATGTGTCACATATTATATATAATGGATATCATTATATTTTCTTTTCATCGAATAAATTTTGTTTAATGTATCAATTTAATTATTAAATGTTATAATGTTATATTATAAAAAATATTATAATTTATTATTTAATCTCTGATATGCGATATCATTTGAATTTGTATTTTGAAATAAATTATAAAATATTACCTTCATAATGTATTTTTAACCTTATATTTATGAGTGGTTTGTATTGTATCATTGATTTTAATTAACATATTTATAATTAAAAAAATGGGATATTTGATCGATATGATGTTATAAGATATATGATCGATTAATTGACACTTGAACCATTTAAAACAGTTGAATTTTCAAAACTTGATTTTAGAAATAAATTTTGTATTATATATAAAAATTATTTGAATTTACAATAGAAAATGAAAATTTAAAAATGTATATATTAATTTATTAAATTAAAAAATAGTGACTATAACTGATTTAGAAAAGGATCTGATTTTGATAGATCATTTAAAAAGTATACAATTAAATTTTAAATTTAAGATCATGTGTAGTATATATATTATAATATGTATACATATATATTAAGTATTAAGTATCAAAAAATTATTTATAGAAAAAATTGATATTTTTATGAATATGTAGGTTGAATTTGTATTTGAAAATCTGTATATATCCTTATAATTTTGTATTATATTTTTTTAGATTTGAAAAAATATCAACTTTTTAATATTTAATAAATACAACATATTTATATAATATTATTAAAATTAAAATATTAAAATTTTTAATCGCACGATCAGTAATATGAATAAAATCAAATAAAAAATATTTAAATTATTTATCGATGCACTTAAACTAGGTCCGTGCCTCGCACGAGTTTTTATGCTAGTTATATATTATACACTATCTGTTTCATTTTATATAAATCACTTTTTTATACGTATTTTAATGCATTCGGTAGAGATACTTATAAATAATATTATTTTAATATTTTCTTTTGTATAAAAATATAAAATTTAAATTCCTATTTAATATAAAAAAATTAAAATAATTATTTAATAAACACATTCACCTAAAATATTGAAATGTGTGTAAAAAAGTAACTCGTAAAATGGATCGAGTGAATATAATACTCTATTCTTGTGTTTGGTTGAGAGAAAGTAATGGAATGTTATGAAGTGAGTAAAAGTAAAAAAAATAATGCATATTTAATGAAATATTTTAAAAAAATAAAAAAGGGCAAATTTGTTATGATAAAAAAATGTGAAAAAATAGGTATGAAGATGAATGAAGCATTCCTTATTAAATTGAAAGTTTAAAATTTATTTTATATTATTAAAAATGGAGTTGGGAATGAAATTTTGAAAGTTACCCGACGGATATTCTAAATTTTACTAGTAATGTCCTATTAACATGTATCTTTTAGTCATCTCCTATTTTATTTTTATGAATAAAATATTCACTTCTGTCCTTTTCCCCTCCTTTTTTTCACTCCTTTTTTCTCATTTCGCTCATTCTTAGATTCAAATTTGTTATTATAATAATAATGAGAAACGAGAATAACGAATGTTGTTGGAATTGACACTAAAATTAGTGTTCCTAAATTGCTAACTGACATTATTTTATAATATTTATAGGAAATGAGTAAATGAGTTAGGTTACTGTTCAACTTGCTCTTGTAATTCAAATTTCATTCCATTTTTCCAATTTCATTCGTCAATATATACGTATGGAGAGAGTATATGAACAAGTATAGTGAATGAATGAAAGGCAAGTAATTAGTGAATGGCCGAGAAAGAAAGGGACAGTTGGAAAAGGAAAGAAGAGAAAGACACATTTGTTTGTTGTGGGGAGAAAATAATACTATGTCGTTACAACTATCTTTTCCTTGACTGTACAACTTATTCCATACAATAATGTATCTATCAAATGCAGGGTAGTATATATACATAGTGTTGGTGCAGACGTGCAGGAAGCCTTTCCTTTCTCTGCTTAGATTCCTTTTTTCCCCGTCCTCCTCCAGTAACAACTCAAAAGCAGATTCCTTTCTTCTCTCTCTCGCCCCCTCTCTCTGTCTCTATCTCTATCTCTCTATCTCTCTCCTCTGCTATTCCACATTCTATCTATCCCATCTCTCTTCTCTAGGCACCTGGACCCCTCCTCTCTCCCCCCTATTAAACAACTCATCTTTCCACTTTCTGTTTATCAAACCCTAACCCTCCCAACATACTTCTCATTCTATATGCATTAAGCTAATCCACTTTTCCAGAATGTTTATAGTTTGGTATTCCTATCTATTGTTTGGAGGCAACCTGTGTCTTAAAGGGCCAGTCTATCATTCCCGATATGTAGTTTTATATGTTTGATTTTAATTTTTCTACTACTAAGTTCCAATACAGCAATACTATTAAAAAAAAATTAAGTAACCTGTTTAAATTCAATATTCAAACTACTACAAAGTTTACGAAGTGGTTAAGAAATTCGAATCCAACTAGCTAGCTCCTTGTCACAAACACAAATATTTAACACTTTCTCTCATGAAAAAAAGACAAGAGGGGCCGATTGAGGGGTCATATATTGCGTAACTTGATTATTCTAGGAAGAGGTGTGCAAATGCTGTAACGGCTGTTTAGGAACATGAATTTCATTTGAAATTTTGGATTTGATCAAATGACATTTTTGATAGGTAATCATAGAAATTTGGATTTGGATTTCATTTCAATACCAAATAATTCAAATATTGGTACAAATATAAGAATTTGAAATGACAATTCTCCTGTCATTTGAAATGAAATCAAAGTTCTCAAACACAATTTAAAAGTAATTAATAAAGAGAAGGCTAGCTTAATTATAAAAAACACACCAATCATTGTCCTATTAATTCTAGCGGTGCCATTAAATTTAGCATTAATTCGTACACAACTGGATGAAGCCTCTAAACATCAAAACCAGACCAATTGGGAAAAGAAGAAACACAAGGGGGGGGGGGGGGGTAGATAATGGATTAAAACTAGGTAGAGTTGATACATGTGAATGAATTAAATCAAAAGTGAAGAAGATGAGCAGAGGTACATTTGGGGCAAAGCTGGACCTGTTTAGGGACCATGAAGTACATTAGACACACCTTGCACCCTGCCACCACTAGTACTTGCCTGCTTCGTTCGTCTTTACTATTCCTCTCCTCATCACCCTCATTTCTTGATAACAATGATGATGAGGAAGAAGCTGACGCTCCTTCTACTTCCGGTGGTGAATACACTTCACTCGAGCTGCTGCTGCTGCTGTCGTCTTCTTCTTCTTCGTCATCGTCATCATCTTCATCATCGTCTTCTTCATCTTCAGTGTAGTAGTTATCATAATGATGGCCAACATTAATCATTTCTCTGTGACTCATACGAGGATCCTCTTTAGCTTTCATACCGGTCCTCCAGTTTATGTAATATATCTCCCCGCTCTATAAATTATCAACTCCAACATAAGGACAATCACCAGGGTAATATGCAAACACAAATTCTCACTACCCAATATATATGGAAAACCAGACAAATATTCTTCCTAGGGCTTAATAAATTAAAAAAATAATAATATACAAACATCTTATATAATTATATATATATAAAATAACTTGTAAATGAGGCGTAAAGTAGGGCTTAATCTTCATATCTAAAAATGCTGCCTTATGATTTTTAGAGATGGCGAGAACACATATCTAATTAAATCAAAACTTGGGTACTTTTTACTAGGAGAAAAACTTTAACAAACCAGACACACACAGTTCTGAGATCTTGTTGGTCAAAACCAAGGTACTACATATCTTAGCAAAAGAGACTTTATGTATGAGTAGGTATAACTGATATATGTACCCCAGGCGAGATTTCGAAATTAAATACACATGTACCCATTAGTCGCAATTATGGAAATTAATTACATGCAACATTATTATCATATTAAATCTAAGAAACGGGCTCGTAAATAAATGTAAATGGAAATTAATAATGTGTGGCTAACCTTTAGATCGAGGCATTGCTCCCATTGATAAGGAAGGGAGATTTGGGAATTGAGGTCCAAGGCAGCGTCATGGTGGTGAGAATAATAATCAACAGAGGAATTATTCGAAGAAGAGTACATGTAGTCCGCGGAATCTGAATCATTTTTCATGTACGATGATGTCGCGTTTCTTGTTCTACCCGATTCATCAACTCTCCGGCCTCCGTTGCTGCCCCGGCTTTGATGGTGATGGTTGTTTATTGAGCAGTTCTGGAGAGATCTTTCCAAAGAAGCCGTGATCGTAGCCATGTTCGGAGCTGACGACATTTTTAGAATATCTTAGTGCAAAATACTAATAATTATTATATCTGATGGAAACTAATTAAATTTCCATCTATAAGTGTAAATATTTCTATCATTAATTGGTGTATTTCTCTGTAATATATAGGTATGAGGGAGCTGATGTAAAGAATATTGGAAAGCTTTGATTTGACGAGTTCAAACAAAAGCTAAGCAGCTAACGCTTTATTTGAGGGGTGGTTGTACTGTACTCATCTAGTCATATTAGATTATACGCAGGTTTCTCTGCATAAGATAATGCTCTCTCCTTTTCATGAAAGCTGACTTGTTTGAATATTGAATTTTAAACATTTTTATTTTAACTAATTCGTATTAAATAAGGAATAATGAGTGGGGAATATATTGCAAAATATTTGTGATGATTGTATTATAGTTGACTTCAAAACAAAGTTAGCACGACGGACATCACCACGATCCCTCCACTATAACCAACTTAATTGCAAAGTTTAGACTTTAGCGCTAGATATATGAAACAGACAATGTCATAGCCTTGGAAAAAGGAATTTTAGGCAATCGAAACTCTCTTTCTTTCTTTTTTTAATAAATAAATTTATAATTCTACAAATTAATATTTATTTTAATAAATTCTGAGATCAGCAAGAGTTAAATTTAGATAACAATGATAACAAAAGACAAACCTTATCGTTTATCTGACAAAAATTCTATGAAAAAACTTATATGTAATACTGTTAAATTATAATATAAGATTTAATTGTGGTGTTTCTCTAATATTTTAAGATTTTTTTTGAAAAATGAAAAATTATTTTATTGATAATATCTTAAGGTTTTAAATGAGCTAATTACTCAATATAGTATCAGAATTCGGTAGACGGGTTCTAAAGTTCGACTATCAGTCAACTCCGATATTCTCACAATTTAAAATGAGAACGAAATTATAATTGGGGCCTTACTCTCACATTATATTCTGTTGGTCTATATGCTTGAATTATAGGTTTTTAATAAACAAAAAACCTTCTAATTAATTTCAAGTTATTTAGAATTACACCAAATTAATTGTGATCCTTAATTCATTATTTCTACTCCTCTCTTTCTCTTTTGTATATGAAATGGAGGTGTTGGGTTGTCTCTTCAACAATAAAACGTTAGTTGGTAGAAATTGTAACGTGTTTTAGTGAGTTCGTTCTTTATTGGACTTGCAGATTGTTTTTATTTACTTTCATGTATCTTCGTTTGATTTACTTGTACTACTCGTATCTCATTCGATTTGATTAGCCGTTGATAAATTTATGCACATTTAATTTTACTTAATTTTATGGAACGCTTTCTAAAACATTGTCTATATAAACACTTGTGGTGTATTGTCTCTTAACCTTATTCCTCCAACTATTGTAGTCCTTAAAAAGGAAAATTAAGAAGAAAAAGAAAAGGAATTACATCAAATTACTTGGTTACCTCAATCCTTATGCTCATTTTAAGTTGCATATAAATTACATTATCTAATAATTCAATAATTTACTCAAATTATGTAACTTGTTATAATATAATAGTAATGAACCAAATAAGAATACTTATTTTTCCTGTAATTATGCATTACAACATAATTTAATGAAAGTCAAAATTCTCTAAATAATTACAAAATTATTGAAATAAATGAGATCTTTTTTTTTTACTGTGGGAACCGTAGCCGCTACCCTTTGGGTGCGCACTGAGTAAATCCACAGGCGATTCGAACATGTAACCAAGAGGATAATATTCATCTCTTTAACCAGCCAACCTTTACGGGCGAAATAAATGAGATCTTCATGACACTTCTCGGGAAAAACAGGTCGACCTGAATCTTTAATATAATACTTTCTCTATTTTTTTAATTTATCACATTTAAATTTATTTGTTTAAAAAATATTGTCCATATTTAATAAATATATTTATTAAATGTTTATTAGTTTATATGAAAAACTAAAATATTTTATATAATGTATTGATTTATTTAATTTGATTCAAATATAACATAATTTTATCAGCAGACGGCTGACAGTATAGAGAAAGTATATTTCAGTGATAAACGGGGAGTGAATTTACCAAATGGTTCTAAATATCTAGTCAAGAAATAAATTTAGAAAAAACGAAATTAAAAGGACAGTGGTAGGTTCGATTTTCGTCTGATTGTAAGAAAAGGAAAAAGGCAAAGTGATGCATGTGAGAGGTATATAATAGTGGTAGTGGTAGCCTGGTAGGAGTGGTAGGCAATACAAGGCATGTTGTTAATTCATATATCGAAGAGAATGCTGGAACTTTCTTCAAACATTTCTTCATTCTTCTCCATTTCTTTTTAATACAAAATAGCTGGGCCTCCTTTTCATGCCAACACTATTTCTATTATTCTTCTTGTTCCCTTGTCCCTGCCAACCAAGTTTACGAGTAGAAAACTATTCTAGCTAAAACCCTATTATTCACATTGGGGTTCCCCTGGGAGGGAGGCTGATTTATCTTTATACAGTATATGTATTTTAAAATTTAAACTCACAACTTCATCCAAAAAAATTCCTCTCACCAATTTTAGAGTAATGGTAGATATCCGGAATTGGATTCCAATTTTTTTTTTCAAATTACACATAACATTTTTTTATTGGTGAAACGCATATTAATGCACGCGGACTCCATATTAAACGACCATACACCTCATGGGAAATTTTTTGAAAATCAATTTGGGACCTCTAACATTATTCGTTTAGACTATATATGTAACTTGTAAGTACTGAAATTGGGAATGTTTCGATCCGCGTACATATAAGATAATATAAAAATAATGACAAAATCTTGTTAAGTCATCTTCTTAACATCGGAGGTGGTTTTAGAAAAAAAGATATGTACTAACTTAACAGAAATTTATTCTGAGAAAAAAATAAATAATGGAAACTTAATGTTGAATGCATGCATGAATAATTATCAAGACTCATCTTCTAATGGAATTATTAACGAGAAATGAGGAGAAACATCATCCCATCTCATCATCTGTACATACATATATGTAGCATATATAACTTCATAACATCCCTCGCATTATCACATGCAAATGCTAGTGGAATAGTATTGGTAATTAAAAATGTAGACGATCAATACTCAATAGTCAATACTATATACCAGCTAGTGCAACTGTACGTGTAAGGTAAGAGATTTAGTGCTGGAATAATTAGATGATTAATTAGTTAAATAATTTATTGAGTGTACCCATGAAAAGCATCACGGAGTGTGCCCAAGTATCTAACCACTCTCGTGACCATTGGTAAAATTCTTTACCAGAGTAGAAAAAGTAAAAACTAAAAGGTACCTACATTTTCAAGTCAAAAAAGCGGGAATTTAGTGGGACCGGAGCATAAGAATTGCCTTGTTTTTAGATATATGTCAAAAAATTCATGCAATATACATTGATATCCGAATGTGATTAAACAATGCAGATGAGACAAGAGGTTGAAGACAGGATCAGGAGTACATGCACCCGTCAAATTCCAATATAGATTTATTTATATATGTATACTGGCACTTTTCTGTGTGTGTATATACTATATAACATGCATTTGAAGAAGATTTGTTGGATGGTGAAAACTCAATAGGTTAGTGTTGGTCCGTGGAAGTGAATAAAAGGTATGGCAGGCAAAGGAGAGGTGTGGATATATAAAGAAAGAAAGAAAATAATTATAATAATAATAAAAAAAAAGAATAGGTTTAATTGGTGATGAGTAAGGATCACGAGATGGTAGGAGAGTTTTGGAATTATCAAAAGAGGGGGATATTGGGGTGAATTAACCTGACGGTGGTGGAATCTAATCAGAACCCCTCCTCTGAACTTGACAGTCCCCAGTACATACATATAGCTGTTCGTTCTTTTTGGGGGCCGCTACTGGCCTATTATATATTCCTCTTCTTTTGGCTCTACTTGTTCCCTTTAGATCTCCCCTCTTTCTTATCCCCTTCTACTAACATTTATACAATACTACTATACATGCTGCTACTACGTACTGCAATTTTCATATCTTCTGCTACGTGCTAACATCTTCTTTTTTCTTCCTCGCTAAAATACGACTTATCGGAGGGGTCTGGGATGAAAATTTTAAATGGGCCCTGACTTTTAACCCCGTTGGGTCTAATTGATGTTTATTTTTCCAATTGTGAATTCTGATTAGGCTAATTGTGAATTGTGATTAGTATGTTGTGTTCTTGGTCGTTATTTGGGTTAAATTAATAATTTGCATAAATCAACTTGAATTTGATTTGATATCAATCGAAATTAAAATAAAATTTATAGTTTTGGATTGATTAATTTAAAAAAATTACTGGGAGTTAATTTTAATTTGATGTTAATCTTCTTTTTCAATCCAACTCGCTTATATATTATATTAAAATTTATATTTATATAATTACAAATTAAATTATTACTTAAGTTTTGTAAATAAAAAAAAACTATTGTTTAAGCAAATCAAATATTTCACTTATCACACATGATTCAGTTCCAACATTTATTACTCTCATTTTGAAATAAGTTAAATAATTTTATATTATTATATACATTTAGTAGTAGTGTGCTGCAACTAAATTAATTAACAGCCAAATTATTACACATAAATTATTAACAATTTATGAGGATTATATTAGTTTATCGTAAAAGAATACTTTTGTTATTAGTTATCTGCGTCGATTGAAAAAAATTTGAGTAGAAGAAAGATTCAATAGGAAAGTATTGTTTGCTTTTAAATATTATTATCAAATTATAATTATATAATAAATTGAAAATTATGTTAAATCTAATTAAGTAATTAAAACTGAATCACTTCATTCAATTTAATTGATTTACCGCTCATGTTTTAGATTAATTTTTTATAATAATTATCATCACATAATATTACATGAATCCCGTTAATCCATAATGTCCATGTATCCTAATCCTACCGCTAAAATACTCTCACCGAAACTTATCGCAAAACTATAGCTTGGTTTTGTTACCTATTATAAAAAGTACAAAAAACTATTTCAATTAGTGATAAACATATCATTTGTGCCTTTGTGGAATTTCAATACTTATAACACGTGAAACAAATTTTAATAATTTTGTTATGCAAAATTAAAATATGCACTTGAAATATATATATGTCTAAATTAACTTCTATACACAATATGAAATTATGATCATTGATTTCTTCGTTAAGTGTTACCTTATTAGTTGCATTATGTTTACTAACGTTAATAACTATCATTGACATGTATAATTTTTACAGTTTATTTTTATTTTCAAATTTTTGATAAATTATAAATTATATATAAAAGTACCCGATCTTCTTTCCAGACTCTTTCAATTGGTAAAAGTATCCTAACTCTTGGGCAACGAGAGGTTCCTGTTACTAATCTACATACAAAATATACATGGGGGCCAAGTCAAGAAACTCTAACATCTCCACTAGAAAAGGGTGCATGGGCATTGATAGACCTAGTTTAAAGAAGGCTGAGACACAAAGCTTCATGTACCGGCTTATCAGGATTCAAGTTATCGAATTTCTGGCACCTCTCACCAGCATGAGGTATCACCAATATACACCTAGGAATACAGGTCTCTAACAGCTTCTCTAGTTTCACCTCAGTCATAGCGGAATCCAGTGCTTCACAAGCAGGGGTGACACTTAGGTTCTTGGGGAGCTCTCTTTCTATCACCATCAATCTGACCTCATTTGATGAAAAAAGACCAAGTCCAATAAAAAGCAAGGCCTTCCTTTTTGCCATGTTGCATTCTTCAAGCAGGGCTTTTTGATAGTACTTTCTCAGAAGAAACCTCAACATTATCAAAAAATGGTTGCTCGGAACCTCCGGTAAATGAAGTATTGAACAACAAGAGATTGGTCCTTAAGAGAAGGAATCTCTTTCTATTTTTCCTCAATGCTCAGAGAAAGGTCTAAGGGAATGTGAGTATACTATCAGTTGAATATCATTCGGTATGACCTTTTTAAAAAAAGCTTCAGTATGACTTTTTTTAAAGTGATCTTCGGTATGACCTTTTCTGCATTGGCTCAATATGACTTTTCCAAATAAAAGCTCGGTATGACTTTTAAATAGCAACTCGGTATGACTTTTCAACAGCTTGGTCGGTATGACTTTTCAATAGCATGGCTCGATATGACTTTCTGTTTAAGCTTGTATGACTTTCTTTTCAACAAAATTTCGGTATGACTTTTTCTTATATAAGTCGGTATGACTTTTAATATAGAATTTGGTATGACTTTTAATATAGCCTAAAAAGACTTATTAAAAAATCATACCAAATCATATCTTTTATAATAAATTAATTCTACTTAATTGAATTAAATAATTTATAAATTAAATTAAATTCAACTTGAATTAATTTAATTAAATAATTAATTAACATTTGATAGTAGAAATAAAATATTATCTTGACTTGTATAACCTTTTTGTTAGCTCCGAAATCTTTTCGCATTTTCTCTCTCTTCTGTCATAAAACCACTTGTACTTTTTGATGACGAATCTTCACTGATATTGTAGAAACCTTGTGCACTGGTCTGGTTCACGGATGTCTAAATTCAATGTTGATTCTCACTTCTGCTGTAATGGTCTTTATATCTTGTCTTATCCTGTTTTACCTTGTTTTCTTTTTCCTCTAAGTTTCTTCTTCTAGAATCTTTCTGTAGTAGACACTTAAAAACTTCTGTATCTTCTGAACTCCTTGAGATACTACTATTTTATTTTACACTGACGCTTGATCATATAAATGAACTTCTTCCAGTGTTGAGTAGCAGTCTTATCAGAATTCTTCTGATATTCTGATTCTTCGTGTCTAGTTGACATTTTTCGTCTTGATTCCTGTTTCAATATTTATTATTTACTTCACTTTCTTATTGAGTTGAGTTGTCATCTAATTATTACAAATAGGCCTAGACATATGCCTTTCAAACTCCCTTATTTGTTGTTAAATATTTAACACACAAATTTCTATAGGATGACTCAACTAACCAATAAGAAAATAAATGAAACATTAAACTATGTAAATAATAAAGTGTTTTCTGGATCATATAATACATTTCCAGATTTCATAATTAAACTAGAAATGAAAGATGAAAGACAAATCTTCAAGTTAAATCATCTCCACTTCTCAGACTCATCACTACTCCCCCTTAGGATGGCATGGATGAAGTCTTGTTATATTCTTACCACTTCTCCTATGTTTCTCCAATTTCTGTCTTCACTTCTCACCCAAGGTGAATTCATTCTCCCCTTACGTGAATTACTTCATCACTTTTCTTGTTCAATAATTCTCCCCCTTAGATCTTGTTCTCCCCCTTAGATCTTGTTCAACAATTCTCCCCCTAGTTGAGTAATCCTCTTCAGAAGAAATTTCCTCCCCCTTAGTTGAGTAACATTAGAAATTTGTAACAGGGAATTGAGAATGAGATTTGGTAATTGTGTTAGTGTGTGATTTTACTTTGTGTTTCGCTCATATACTCTCTAAGTGTTTCACTAATAGAATATATATTTTTATTCTTTCTCACTTGTGTTTCACTCTTTTCTCACAACACTATTTCTCTCTCAGTACGAATGACACGGTCTTTTGTACCTGCAAGAAAGATCACCATAGCCCCTTCAAGAGAGGTCACTGGTGGTGCAATGAGGTTTCGTAAATCCCCGTCCTCAATTGACTCTATTAAAATATTTGATTTTAAAAACTGAATTACTTTAAGAATAGATTCAATGAGTTGATGATCATCTAAGATGATCTATTCCGTTAGGAATCCAGATATGTTCCATCTGTGGAGGGAGACAAGGATCTTTAATGTAGCAAATGATCAAAGTTTCCTCCTGACGCCTGTGAAGGCATGTTGATTCAGTCAGAATCATCAATCATACTTTCTTCCTTGATATGGAAGTTAGAATAATTATTTCCGTCAATTCATCCTTAGTGTGTGACAATCCTTACAGTGCATTTGAATATATATATACATTTTATGGTTTGCAGTATTTGAATATGTCCAGATGAAGTTGACTCTTTACAAGTGGCGTTGGTTGACATGCTGAATTCAATAGACTCACTCTATTGAGAGAATGAACCTAGTAACAGTTTTGCCTTTTCCAAGTTTGTACCCTTTTAAGAGAACACATATGAGCTAACAATTGTCTTAGTTTATATATTTGAATCACCTTTCTGGAGACAGAGTTGTTGGTTCACTCACATCACCAGCCTTATCAAATGCACTCAAGGCATTGACTCCCTCATTCTTAACAATTAGGTATTCTGTTTAATGGTTAGAGAGATGGATGTGATAATGTTTGTGTGTTTGGTTCTAAGATCTTGGATAGAGATTGATGCCAATGATTAGGATCTAACTATTAGAAACTATTAGTTGATCAAGCTCATAGATCTTTTCTAAGATTTTCTCTTAGGGTTCACTTCTCAAAAGTGACGTGAAATAATCAGCACAATTTTATATATGTATAGAGAGTTAAAAATAAAAATAAAGATGCCAAATTACATTTAAAAATAAAAATAAAACTACACACACATATATAACTAATGATACCAAAAGTTGAAAATAACAATAATATAAAATATATTTACAATAACGATGTCAATCGAATAAACTATACAATAAAAATAAGGAAAATCTTTTTGAGTCTTTTTTGTTTTTTTTTATATCTTTAAGGAATATATACAATATATTTACAAGGATTGCTTAAAATTAAATATGTAATTTAAAGAATCATGAAATAATCAGTTCATGTTTAACATCCCTAATTTACTAACCAACTTATAGAAAGTGGATTCATCAAATGGTTTCGTGAAGATGTCAGCAATTTGATCTTCTGTGGGTACAAAATGTAACACCACAGTTCTGTTCATGACATGTTCTCGGATGAAATGATATATTATGTCTATGTGCTTGGTTCTTGAATGTTGTACATGATTATTGAAAATTGCTATGACACTTGTGTTATCGCTAAGTATTGGAATTTTAGTTAGCGCAAGTCCATAATCATTTAGCTGATTCCTTATCCACAAGATCTATGCACAACAACTACCTGCCGCAATGTATTCTACTTCGGCTGTCGAGGTAGATACTGAGTGTTGTTTCTTGTTGTACTAAGAGATCAACCGACGTCGTAGAAACTGACAACTTCCAGAAGTACTTTTCCTGTCCATCCTACATTCTGCATAATCCGAGTCTGTATAGCCTATTAGTTCAAAACCTGTATCTTTAGGGTACCAAATTCTAAGATTTGGTGTGCCCTTCAGATATCTAAAAATTCGTTTAATGGCTATAAGATGAGATTCCCTAGGATCAGACTGAAACCATGCACATATGTATGTTGCAAACATTATGTCAGGTCTACTTGTAGTTAAGTATAATAATGAGCCTATCATACCTCTGTAGCTTATGATATCAATCTTTTTACTAGTTTCATCTTTGTTAAGCTTGGTGGTTGTTGGCATTGGGGTTTTTACTGGTGATGAATCTTCTAGATTGTATTTTCTCAAAAGATCTCTTATGTACTTTGATTGGCAAATAAAAATCTCATCTTCCTTTTGCTTCACTTGCAGTTCAAGGAAGAATGACAATTCACCCATCATGCTCATCACATACCTACTCTGCATCAACTTAGCAAATCTCTTGCACAAGTTTTCGTTAGTAGAACCAAATATAATATCGTCAACATAAACTTGGACAAATATCATATCTTTATTATGCAATTTATAAAATGGAGTTTTATCTATGACACCTCTAGTAAAATCGTTTTCAAGTAAAAACTCATAGAAAGTGTCATACCATGTCATCGGTACTTGCTTGAGTCCATAGAGGGCTTTGAATAGAAAATATACAAAATCAGCGAACTCTGGATTTTCAAAGCCAGGGGCTGCTCCACATATACTTCTTCTTCTAGCTCCCCATTCAAAAAGGCACACTTCATATCTATTTGATAAACTTTGAAATTGGAGTGTGCTGCGAATGCTAGAAATATTCTGATAGCTTCAAGTCTTGTAACTGGTGCGTAGTCTCATCATAATCAATTCTCTCTTCGTGGAAGTAACCCTTTGCCACCAGTCTGGCCTTGTTCCTTGTAATAATGTTGTCACCGTCTAATTTGTTTCTGTATACCCATTTGGTTTCAATCACATACCTGTCTTTTGGCCTGGGTACCAGTGTCCACACTTTTTATCTTTCAAATTGATTGAGCTATTCTTTCATGGCAAGAACCCAATCTGGATCAGTTAGTGCATCTTCAATTTTTTTTGGTTCTTCTTGGGATAGAAAAACTGAAAATAAACATTAATTTGAAGTTACACTTCTAGTTCTAACCCCAACATCTGGATCACCTATGATTAATTCAAAATGATGATCTCTGCTCCATATCCTTTCCCTTGGTAGGTTTGATCTTGATGATTCGTCTTGATATTCATTTGGATGTTGTGTTCTGCTAGTCGATCTACCATTTCCCTCTGAATTGCTGCCATGAGTACTTGTTGATCCACCACTGGTATTAGTAGTATTTCCAGTGTTTCCATTGTTTCCACCACTATTACCTGGATCATTATCATCATTATTTCCATTATCATCTCCTATTGCAGCTTCAGGTTCTTCTTCATTATCCAAATCTGAGTCTGGATGATTATCAAATTTTAATGACTCAAAAGGATCTTCAGTTTAGATGCTTGGGAGTTTAGTGTCGTCAAATGTAACATTGACATTTTCTTTTACTTGGTGTTGATCAATTATGTACACCCTAAATGATCTTCTTGAATAACCGACAAAAATAGCTCCGTGTGCCTTGGCCTCGAACTTGCCATGATGTTCATCTCCATCTTTCAGCACATAACATTTGGCTCCAAATACATGAAAGTACTTGAGTGTTGGTTTCTTGCCAGTCATTAATTCATAGGGAGTCTTCATATGATCTTTATGGATTAGAGTTCGATTCTGGGTATAACATGATGTATTTACTACTTCAGCCCAAAAGTAGATAGGCAACCATGATTCACTTAACATAGTTCTTGCAGCTTCAATCAGGGTTCGATTCTTCCTTTCTACAACTCCATTCTGTTATGGAGTTCTTGGTTCTGAGTATTGTCTTGTTATCCCCTTGTCTGATCAAAAGTTATTCAAAATTTCATTCTTGAATTCTGTTCCATTATCTGACCTTATTGCCCGCACTACCAGCTTTGAATCTAACTCAATTAACTTGACATAATCAATCACTAATTGTGGAGTTTCATCCTTTGTGTTCAAGAATAAAACCCACATGTATTTTGTGTATTCATCCACAATCACTAAGGCATACATTTTCTTTAACATAGATATAATATTAACTGGACCAAATAAATCCATGTGTAACAGTTGAAGTGGTTCAGTAATGTTTGTAGTGTCTGTGACATTGTGACTTGTTTTCTTTGACTTTCCTTTCTGACATGCCTCACACAACCCTTATTGTGTAAATTCCATCGGAGGTAGTCCTCTCACTAAATCCCTCTTGACTAGAGAGTTCATTGTTTTGAAATTTAAATGTGAGAGTTTCTTGTGCCATAGTCAGCTTTCTTCTGATGAAGCCTTTGAGTAGAAACAATTTGCTTCATCTTCAGTTCCTGAGTTGAGATCGGCTACGTACTAGTTTCCTTTCCTTACTCCACATAAGGCTAGTTTGTCATCCTTAGTATAAGCTATTAAACACTTTTCCTTGATAAAGTTTACTTTGTATCCTTTATCACAGAACTGACTGACACTGATATGATTGTGTTTAAGTCCTTCCACTAAAGAGACACTTTCAATGATAACATTTCCATCATTTAACTTGTCATATCCCGTAGACATTCCTTTGTTGTTATCTCCAAAGGTGACGACTGGGCCAGCTCTTTTAACCACGTCTGATAGCAGGGCTCTATCTCCGGTCATATGCCTTGAAGATCCGCTGTCCAGGATCCATACAACCCGGTTTACTTGTTTAACTCCTTGCAATCATCAAACGGTTAAATCTTCTTCGGAGCCCAAATTTGATTGGGCCCATTATACTTAAAGTATTAACTTTTATTAGCTTTGACAATAGATCCCTTTTGAATAACATCAGTATTTACCTTGACTGTTCTTACCTTCATATAAACAGTCTTAACAACTTTCTGTTTATACTTCGGAACATATGTTTCCTTCTTTACAGGTGAAAGAATCGTAGTCTTTGATTTCATAAATTTATTATTGATGTGTTGTCTAGGTGTCATGTTCTTTTTACTTGCAAGCATACTTTTAAAATATGCAGACATAACATTAAAAACATAGAACATACAATTTTCAACACCATGTGATTTATGGCATACATCAATAACAGACATGTTATTCAAAACATTATGTGTCTTAACAGTTTCTACTTTAATTTTATCAACAGTCTTAAAGTTCTTAGTAGAATGACATCTGTTGTTACTATTCCTACTTTTAACAAACTTATTAGATCTGTTCAGATTATTCTTTAAGTTTTTAGCACTTATACCAGGGTTAGGGGAATCAGAAATTCTCACATCTTTCACTAGTGTCTTGGGTGCACATTTCTCTTTTTGGACATTAACTCCTTGTATGTCCTTAGCTTGTTCCTCTATTTTATTTTTCCTCCTCAAGATCCTCTAAATTCATCTCGTAAGCAATTAATATAGAGCTCTCAAGGATTGGTTCTGCAACAGGTGTTATGAAAAGAGGTTAAGGTGCGTCCTTAACAATATGCGGAATACCCCTTTCTTCAGCACTTTGCCTGAACGGGGTGATGTTGCTTGCCTTTCCTACAGATTTATTGTACTCAAACCTATTCCAACTTTACGGTTTATCTCCTATTAGTCAACTAGGTTTTTTACAATGTAAGATGAATTTTTATAGGCTAGGCACTTTTTCTTTTCTTCCACTATTTGATTTCTGAGATAAGCTTTAACCTTTACGTAACAACTGACTCTATTTACTTGAAAAGCTAAGTCCTCAGTCAGTTTGTCACTTTTTTTTTAACAATTTTAAAACATCATTCTCATCATATAAGACTTTATTTTTTAGAATTAGTTTCTTAACTTTATTTCTTGTATCATCTAGTTCTTTACCAAGCAGTTTAAACATTTTAGGGCATGAAGAATTTACCATTATTCCTCATTGATGAGTCGGAGACAATAAATTTTCAGAGCAAGATTTCACAGCTCTTCCTCATCATCATTGTCTGAGTCGTCCTAGCTTTTGCCCTTTGCTATATAAGACCTGTCTTGATGCTTTTTCATGAGTGCGTCATACTTTTATTTGAGCTCTTCATAAGACTCTTTCTTTTTCCCTTGCTTCGGCTTCTTGCATTCAGTTGCAAAGTGACCTAGTTCATTACAGTTGAAGCAACGAAAGTTACTCCTATCAACTAGGCCACTCTTGTAGCCGCTTTTTGATATAGCTGATGAAGACCCTTCTTTTTGGTAACTTCCAAAATTAGGTTTGATTTTGTAGGAGGAGTTCCTTCGGAATCTCATGTTGCCAAAATTTCTAGCAACCATAGCTAGAGATTCATATTCCAGCTGATCCAGTTCTTCCAATGAGTAGAACTCACCATTTTCCTGGTTATCTGAAGTATGTCAAAGTTCTGGAACCACATACTCCATTGACCTGTTTGAAGGTACAACAACCTTCACTTCCTTCTTCCCAAGTGCTTTCACTAACAGTGCTTTAGAAGAACTAACAACCTTGCCTCTTCCATACGTTTCTCTGGTCTGGATCTGTTCCAATTCATAAGTGTTTAGCACTTCGTAGAGTCTGTCCAGTGTAAGTTCTTTCATGTTCCTAGACTCCTGGAAGGCCATGATCTTGTGTTCTAGATGCTCTGGCAAGGTTAGTAAAAACTTTTTGTTAACCTCCTCGTTCTTGTAATATTTACCATTGAGATTCAGTTCATTCATCAATTTGTTCAGCCTCTGAAACACCTCAGAGACACCCTCACCAGGGTTGGATCTAAACTACTTATATTGAGAGGTCAGGATCTCGAGTCTGTTTTCCCTGACTTCTTCAGTCCCCTCATTTATAATCTCTATTGTATCCCAGATTTGTTTGGTGATTTTGCAATTCACAACGTGATTGTACATAACGTAATCTAGGGATTCTACCAGTATGAGTTTGAGACTATTATCCAGGGATACATTTTCCATTTCGTCCTCTGTGTAATCAGCCGGATCTTTAGGGAACTGACTATAAGGAATTACGACCCCATCTACTTCATGCTCGAGTATAACTGTAATCGGGTTCTCAATACTTTTGACCAAAATCTTTGCATATTTTGTATTGGCATTCCCGAAAAATAACAGCATCTTATGTTTTCACAAGTTATAGTGATCTTTGTCAAACGGTGGGATTTTAATGTTACTTAGTTTTTGTGTACTCATCTTTAATAAGATTAAAAATTAAGTGTTTCAAAAAATAATTTTTGACTTAAAATAATTTCTGATCAAAAATAATTTTTGGGTAAAATTTATTTCGAATAAAAATTATTTCGAATTAAAAATATTTTTAGATATCTAGATGAGTTGCGAAATATTTGTTTTGGATATGATATTACAAATATCAACTAGCTCTGATGCCAATTGTTGGTCCCTGATATTGTAAAAGAGGGGTTGAATACAATATCTGATTTTAATCACGGAATTATGGATTTAAAAATATTACTTTAAATTCTCACGAAATATTAATTTTAATTAAATCCAGTTCAAGTATAAGATATGATTTTAACTTGAAAAGTATTACAAAATTAGTATGTTGAAAGTATAAATAATTGTTTAAAATTTTAGAACGATTTTGACATGAATTGTTATAAGATAAAAATTATAATTCAAATCAGCACAAAAAGTCTGTGAATATTACAATCAGACAAATTATTGAATTTGAATATTTTTTCAACTACGAATTATGAAGACTCTTGCCTCATATTTATAGAGGATGAAAGCTGATATGACTTTCTAGATCATGATATTTTTTAAACTTTATTTAAGCTGTATGACATTTGAAAAGTACTTGTATGACTTTTGAAAAAAATCGGTATGACTTTTCAAAGGTCGATATGACTTTTGAATATCATTCAGCATGACCTTTTTTAAGGCAGCTTCAGTATGACTTTTTTTTAAGTCATCTTTGGTATGACCTTTTCTGCATTGGCTCGGTATGACTTTCTTCAAATATGCTCGGTATGACTCTTTAAATAGCAACTCGGTATGACTTTTCAACAGCTTGGTCAGTATGACTTTTCAACAGCATGGCTCGGTATGACTTTCTGTTTAAGCTTGTATGACTTTCTTTTCAACATAATTTCGGTATGACTTTTTCTTATATAAGTCGGTATGACTTTTAATATAGAATTCGGTATGACTTTTAATATAGCCTAAAAAGACTTATTAAAAAATCATACCAAGTCATATCTTTTACAATAAATTAATTCTACTTAATTTAATTAAATAATTTATAAATTAAATTAAATTTAACTTGGATTAATTTAATTAAATAAATAAAATAATTAATTAACATTTGATAGTAGAATTAAAATACTATCTTGACTTATATAACCTTTTTGTTATCACCGAAATCTTTCCGCCTTTTCTATGTCTTCTGTCATAAGACCACTTGTACTTTTTGATGACGAATATTCACTGACATTGTAGAAATCATGTGCACTGGTCTGGTTCATGGATGTCTAACTTCAATGTTCATTCTCATTTCTGCTATAGTGGTCTTTATATCTTGTCTTGTCTCGTTTTCTTTTTCCTCCAAGTTTCTTCTTCTGGAATCTTTATGCAGTAGGCACTTAAAACCTTCTGTATCTTCTGAACTCCTTGAGATATTACTCTTTTATTTTATACCGACGTTTGACCATATAAATGACTTCTTCCAGTGTTGAGTAGCAGTCTTGTCAGACTTCTTCTGATATTCTGATTCTTCGTGTCCAGTTGATATTCTTCGTCTTGATTCCTGTTTCAATATTTATTATTTACTTCACTTTCTTATTGAGTTGAGTTGACATCTAATTATTACAAATAGGCCTAGAAATATGTCTTTCACTGATCGAACTTCGAAGGGAGACATGTGTCATATGCAAAGAAGGTTACGACAACGGTATTGTAAGCTTTTGAGACCTATTATCAAACAGATTCCAAGGAAGCTAACAGATATGATGCATAAAAGATATGTAAATTCATATCACATATAGGGGTTTTGTTATACCAACCAGGTTTATGTTAGTCCATATCAGGTTTAGGGTTATACATCGTACATATAGCGGCAAATGGAGATATTTATGGATGCAATTGATAAGCTACTAAGGATAGATCTGAGAGGTGCATGCAATGGGTGAAAAGGTGTGTGCGGTATTCTGTGTGTGATGTGTGCAATTGGAGAATTGGAATACATACAATGAAGGTATTAGCATGCAATGTGTTCAAGCAAGAAAATCATGATTATACATATGTAACATGAAGAGGTCATGCACAGATTACATGAAGCAGGGATTCTTATCTTAGAGGAGAGACGAAGAAGGGAGACTCGAGTTGCTACAGAGTTGTGGTAACTTGGAAGGCGAAGGGGCGTCAGATGGTTGTGATAATTGAAATATGAGATAATAAAATAGAAAAAGGGTTGCGATGAATATTTATATAGGCACATGCGTGCAGCGAAATAAGGAGGGACAAAATAGAGAGATGGCAACACGAGAGTGGTGGAAGAGTGGGAATGGAGAGGCGTGACTTTAATAGGAGAGGTTACCAATGTTGTTATTTTCAAGGGATAAGAAGGTTATGAGGTGAGGTAGGTGTGTCAAATAATTTCAAAATGTTCGGGAAGCCCAAGAGTTTCGGTTGGTTGTTGACTTTTAAAATTGAAATTACATGGTGAGCTGATGACGCTGGAAGGGATATTGAAGGATGAAACCTCTAATGCAAATCAAGTGACAAGCAAATGAGGTCCCACTGGAAGAGTGTGAAGGCTGTTGTTGATCATTGTTGGGAGGTAATTTTTAAATTCGAGGTTTTTAAATATTAAGCAAGTTGTAGTTATTTAAAACATGGATTATTGTATGACTACTGTTATGGGTTGTTTCTTATTTCTTACGCCGGGTTAGCCCATGTAGCCCATGGATTATTGAGTTTCCATACTGATGTATGGAGTGGGATAAGCTTGGGAGATTCCAAGCCTAGTTTGGGCGATGGTGCTACTGGGGATAACAAAGTAGAAATTTATGCATGAGGAGGAACAGTAGCAATAAAAGGAGTTTGAGTTACCTGAAATAGAGGGTCAGATCCATGGACGACTTCCTCGGGATTAGTGGAATGGACAATTTCGCTGAATGGGCCAAGCCTTTGAGTGTTAGGGTTTTGAGTTCCAGCAGGAATAGCAGTGGTAACGGGGATTTCGGTGGTTTGAGTTCCATCAAGAGGAATCACAGCGGTCGAGTTTCTTGTGGTAGGGACGATGTCTCCATCAGCTCTTCGTGTTCTTGTCATGGTTGATGTTGTCTTCTCACAGACGGTGCCAAATGTTACAGATTAAAAACTAGGGTGCACTTATTGAGATGTGTGTCAGAGCTTATCGAGCTTTAATGGCTGCACTTGTGTTTTGTAGCTTAGTTCTGCCCTCACAAGATGTATACGTATCTCAGTGCGTATGGGAATCAAGTCAGACCTAGTTCTTCGAATAAAGGGTTAGGCCCTTTATATAGATGTAGAATCTAAGAATTATAGTAGGTTTAGGAACCTTGTGAACAAGGCACCTCCTTGAAGGATTCTGGATCCTTCTTGTGATAGAAGTAGTTTCCATGTAGGAATACGTTTCCTTGTTGATTAAGGTGTCTTGGGGGCTATTCCTTGGAGTAGTTTCCTTATAGTTGGACATAATTAATTAATTATATATTTAGCTAATTAATTAATTATGAATTTATTTAATAATTAAGTTTCAAGCCTCATTAAATGGGTCTCCCTTTTGGACCAAACTAGGTCTAATTAATGCTACATTAATTATGTCTTTATGGCTTATTTTTAACCCAAGTCAAATTAAAAAATAATTTAAATTCTCTAGAAACAACATTTTTTATTGATTAATAAGAAATATATAAACAATATTTTTATATTTTGTATTTTTTTAACTTTGTTTTTTACAATACAAACACTATTCTGAAGAAAAGACAAAATGGCTCATTTATTTAAAAAAAATACTTTTATTATTTTCTAAAATATAAGGTAAATTTATAATCACTTAGGCTAATATGCTCTTAGCTTTGCCCTCATCAAATGCATGAGAGCCTATATTTTTGGTAATTAAAAAAAGAGTTAAAGTTACTTAGAAAGAAAATGAATTTTCTGACTGCTTGGGGGGTTCATCATGGGAAGTGTATAAGAGGAAATAAGAAAGGAATGTACGACTGGGTAGAGAAATTTCTATATTGCTATGACTGACATGTAAATAGGAAGAACTTTAATGTTTCACCAAGTAAGGAATCCTTGATTCTATGTGTAGGAATCCCCAAACAAACCCCACTAGAAGGAGCTCCATGAGAGAGAGCTAAGAAAATTTTAAACCTTTGTTCCAAACTACAAGATGGTGAAATTTGTTAACAGCCTCCAACCTGGAGCTTTTTGGTTTTTGTGCTGGTTGAGGTCTCAGCATTTCCATTAACGTGGAGGAAGCTGGTGGTTAAACCTCCCAGGGTGACAACTCCTATACCACTAGATTTTTCCTTTTAACCACATGTTTTATGCATATATTATTCATACTTGAATTTGTATTAACTTATATAGGTTCCTGTCCGATTATTCCCGTGGTTGCTTTTTGACTATTTCTTCATTTTTCACAGGTATGGCTAGTGCGGTTCTTTCCTTTATCAAGAAGTCTATTAAGTACGAAGACATGCACAAAGATGATGATGAGGTGATGATGATGAATGCCCCCATTGCGGCCACCCCAATAACAATGGCACCTGTTTTACCAGCTTCTAAGGAACCCTCTGGCACCTCCTCCAAGAGAAGGCCATTTACATGCTCCTAATGCACTACTTCCACTCTGGACTTGCGTTCTGAAAATAAATCCCGATTGACCTTGGTACCTGTCGTCTCCCCCGAAATACAAGGCTTTACTCGAATGTTAGGGGAACATGTACTGGATAAAGTAGTGGCCGATTGGTCAAAGATGAGGATGGGTGATGTCTCTTAGGCTTTGTTAATAGTTGCTGCCCAAAGTAACTTTCTACAGCTGAGGTTCGGGGAGCAGCTGGCGGTAGCAGCTAGGGGAGACCAGAAATTAAGGAAGACTTGAAGGAGTTGAACACCAAGTTAAAGACCTCCGAGGATGAAAGAAAGAAACTTGTTGATGCCAACAAAAAGCTAACTATTTCAGAAGCTGCCTTGGCAAAAGAAAAAAGGCAGCTAAGCAGGCTGGTATCTGAGCAGAAGCAGTAGAAGGAGGCCTTAGAAGCCACTAATGCATGGAAGCTTAAAGAGTTACAAATGCAGGTGGACGCACTTTAAGGTTCCCTCAATACATACAAGAATCTCCAGGCTCCTCGAGAGAAGGCCAAATATGAAGCAGGGTATAATAATGGCATTAAGGACTATCTGAGGTCCATGTACGAAAAGGTATCGAGCTTCGATTAGTATCTCTTGGGTGAAGATGCAACAATATTTGTGAAGGAGCTTAAGAAGGAGGAGTAGGAAGCTGTCGAGGGGAACCAAGAGGCTCCAAACATGGTGGTAGTGGGTGAGACGATTAAGAGCCCAGCTCTCATAGCTCATAATCATCTGTCGGAGGTTCCAGCTGCTGCAGTTGAAGTAGCCCCTTCTCAGGCACCTATTGAAAAGTCATCCTCCATAACTGATGTGATTACACATTCTTCATAGTCCCCTTCCTTTAATTTCAGCTTATCTATAATGCTTCTCCTGAACATTTATTGATCTTAGTTTCTGAATATTTTAAACTGGTTTTTAAATGGGGGTGCGAACACCTCCGATGCTCCGCGTATGTAATTTTAAATATTTCTCTGGTTGTCTAGATATTTTTGTTCCCGTTTGCTGGAATATTTACTTTCTTTTGATGTTAGAATCATGTTGCCTTTTGTAGTTCCTAGTCTTCCATTTATTTGTCGTGTTCCATTTTTAAATAACTGCAACAGGTTTTTGTAGCTTCTAGATGCCTTCATTTATGGCTTGTGCCATGAACTTAAGCCCAACCTTATACTTATCACTGTTAGGAGTTTTCTTGGTAGCTTCTCATAACAAAATGATCATATAGACATATTATCAACATGAATTTAATAAGTTAGCAGGAGATATATCTTGCACATGATGTTAATGTATGTGGTATAACTGTCTGTCTTTATGTTAGAGAAACCCTAAAGTCCTTGGAACCTTCTTTGGTGTTGGGACCTACTTGTTCATGATGTACCCATGATATGGGTGGGACCTCTCCATATCGCTGGTACCACACACTTGATGAGGTTCCCATCATGGGAGTGAAACCTGCTTCATGTTTCGGGCCCTTTAGATCAAACAGTCTTTCAGGATAACTATTTCCTTTTGATTTCACCATAACTCCTCTGTGAGAGGCCTTCTCAGCCTACCACATGCATGGGTATTAGGATAATTGTCATAGAACAACTTCGTAACTATCTCATGGAAATCACAGGAGCTAGGACTGGGTACCTCCTGGGTCGAATGTGAGCCATATGAGTCAGGACTAGACACCTCCTAGGGTAAATCAGAAACCATGGGAGCCAAGACTAGGCACCTCTCAAACAAAATCTTTGAAACCACATGAGCTAGGACTGGGCACCTCCTAGGTTGAATGTGAACCATAAGAGCCAGGACTAGGAACCTCCTATGTTAAATCAGGAACCATAGGAGCCAGGACTAGCCACCTCCCAGGTTAAATCTCAGGAACCTCAGGAGGCAGGACTAGGCACCTCCTCGGTTGAATGTGAACCATATGAGCCAGGACTAGGCACCTCCTAGGTTAAATCATGAACCATGGGAGCCATGACTAGGCACCTCCCAGGTTAAATCTCAAGAACCTCAGGATCAAAGACTAGACACCTCCCGGGTTAAGTAAGAACTATAGGAGTCAGGACTAGGCACCTCCTTGGTTAAATCAATGGAACCTCAAGAGCCGGGACTAGACATCACTTGGGTTAAGTCAGGAACCATGAGAGTCAGGACTAGGCACCTCCCAGGTTGAATTAATGGAACCTCAGGAGCCAGGACTAGGCACCTCATGGATTAAATCAGGAACCGTGGGAGCAAGGACTAGGCATCTCCCAGTTTTTTTGCTTGAAAATTGGCTCTTTCAAGACCTTCATCTCTGACAGCATGTCATCTACTACTCCTCAGCTCTACACTGTAGCTTGATGCAGTGAAGAACTTATTCTGTTGGAGCTTCTTACATAGTGCCAACTAGTACTTTTTTACAGAAACGTATAAAGGGAAATTGCCACTATTTCCATTAAAATGAAGAACATTACATAATAATTCTGGGAGGTTTATAGGTGATATGGGCTAAAAATAAGCCCTAAAGATACAATTAATGTAGCATTAATTAGACCTAGTTTGGTCCAAAAGGAGATCCCATTTAATAAGGCTCGAAATCCTAAATATTAAATAAATTCATAATTAATTAATTAGCTAAATATGCATCTAATTAATTATGTCCAACTACAAGGAAACTACTCCATGGAGTAGCCCCCAAGACACCTCAATCAATAAGGAAACATATTCCTACATGAAAACTACTTCTATCACAAAAAGGATCCTGAATCCTTCAAGGAGGTGCCTTGCCCACCAAGAATCCTAAACCTACTCTAATTCTTAGACTCTCTACGTCTACATAAAGGGTCTAACCCTTCATTCTTAGAACTACATCTGGCTTGATTCTCATACGCACTGAGATACGTAGGCATCTTGTGAGGATAGAACTAAGCTACGAAACACAAGTGCAGTCATTAAATCTCGACTCGACACATATCGCAATTAATACACCCTAGTTTTTAATCCATAACATTTGGTGCCGTCTGTGGGAAGAAAACATCAACCATGACAAGAACACGAAGCACTTTAAGAGCTGGAGATCAACCTCATTCACCTAATGAAAGAGTACTCAACGTAGTTTCTTTATTTACAGCCCCTGCTAATGTCCCTCTAGCACGGATGCTCTAGCGATTATCACTTCTTCAACTCTCCAGATGTTAGGGGCGATTTCCCTAACTCACTAGCCAGTTCACCCTGTGATTGTTAACGCACCGCAGGGCACGTAAGTCTCTACGGCTGTTCTACCACTTCAAGAGGGTCAAAACCCTACTTATGGGATGCCACGACTTGGCAAAGGAAGTAGCATTCCCCTTCCCCCTCCACTTCCTCGTGGACCAACGGGAGAAGAAGAGTATGTTCCTTCGTACGTTACAAGCCTAGCGCCCATCCATCATCGTCAATACCGCGATTTCTCCGCTTCTTACACGACTAGTGATGAATCGACAGACGATGATAGACCCCCTTGAAGGAGGCGCCCAGGTAAGGAACCCGTGTATAATGGACATACTGAGTCCCGAGGATCACAAGAATTGTCCCGTGATAGGAAAGATGTTGAAGAACGAATTTGTGCTCATCAAGAGCAAATTCGCAAGCTACAAGAAGATTTGGAGTGCAAGGCTGCTCATCACGCTCGAAGGTAGCACACACCCTCTATGATTAACCTAGAAGACGCGACACGAAAGGCCAGAAAAGAGAGTTCAAGAGCCAACCCTCTCAGGCTGGAAACCACTAAAGCTAATCATACTAGCCTCATGTTGCTCGGAGATCCTGATGATCTAACTCCTCCATTCACGGATGAGATAATGGATGCCCATATCTCAAGAAAGTTCAAGATGCCATTTATCAAGACTTATGATGGAACAAGAGACCCCTCGAATTACGTAAGAACTTTCTCGAATGCTTTGTTATTACAACCTATCAATGATGCTGTCAAGTGCAGGGCTTTTTCTCAAACCCTGAGGGGCATGGCTCAATGTTGGTATAGTCGTTTGCCTCCAAATTCTATTGGGTCCTTCAAAGAGCTAAGCAAGGCCTTTGTAAGCCAGTTCCTAAGTAGGAGAGTGCATGAAAAGAGTTCGGCTTTGCTGATTAACCTAGAGCAAGGAAAGAACGAATCCCTAAGGAACTACTTGAATCAGATCACTAAGGAAGCCCTGAAGGTCCCTGACTTGGATGAAAAAGTGGTCATGATAGCCTTGCGACAAAGAAAGACCGATCCTTACTTTAAAAGGTCGTTATCCAAGCATCCCCCAGAGAACATGTTTTTCCTCCAAGATAAGGCTAAGAAATATATCAAATCAAAAGAAAGTATGAAGAAAACTATTGTATCAGTGTCTAGGAATGTGAATAAGAAAATAAAAGGAGATCAGGAGTGCGATGCACGAGACAAGTATTCTATGATGGATAAGGATTATGAATCCCCTCCAAAGAAAAATAACCTGGGGCCAAGGTATGCTGGATATGCAAGGTTGAACACGCCTCGAAGCCAAATCCTGATGGACATTAAAAAGGATCGAGACCTGAGATGGCCTAAACCCCTAAAGTAAGATCCTGAAAAAGGAACAAGAACACGTTATATTAGTTTTATAAGGATACCGGGCATGACACGGATGGCTATAGACAACTGAAGGATGAAATCGAATTCCTTATTAGAAGAGGAAAACTCTTTAAGTTTACCAAAGATGGAGGCCGCGATAGACCCGATGATAACGGAAAAAACAATGATAATTGGGATAGGAATCCTCAGCCTAGAGGGCAAGTCATTAACATGATATTTGGAGGACCTATAGCTGTGGGGAATTCAAGAAACTCAAGGAAATCATATGTTAGAGAAGTTATGCAAGTCATAGGGGAGGCACCTAAACGTGCCAAGACAGAGGCTATCCTATTTTTTGACGACTCGGACCTGGAAGGGGTAAAGTTCCCCCATGACGATCCCGTTGTCATAACCCCTTTGATAGGCAATTCGGAAGTGAAAAGAGTCATGGTGAACAATGGAGCATCCGTTGATATCTTGTTCTATGATGCCTTTGTAAAGATGGGGTATAATGATTCATAATTAACCCCGTCAGATGTACCAATCTATGGGTTTAATGGAGTAGAATCAAAGGTAGAATGGACCATTCAATTACCCATGACAATGGGAAGAGATCCCCGAGAAGTCACTCAGATGCTAACCTTCTTGGTAATGAAAGCATCATCTATGCACAACTATCCTGGGAAGAACAAGCTTTCATGCGTTCAAGGCTGTTGCCTCAAGCTATCACTTGAAGATTAAATTCCCCACTAAAAACGGTATTGGAGAAGAAATGGGAGATCAGAGAATGGCAAGAAGTTGTTATATGGCATCCCTACGACTTGATGAAGTCGGGGTAAGTATTGCCTATAGACCACATGGACGCAAGGGAAGATGAGGAAAGAAGGGGAAAACCAGCCGAATAATTGGTTCCAATCCCCCTAGTTCCGAGAGAACCTGATAAGGTCACTTACATCGGGGCTTCCCTAAAAGAACCTATGAAAAGAGAGTTAACAAAGTTCTTACAAGAAAATAGGGACTTTGGATTAAAGAATGTGAAAGGGGAGATAGGAGTGAAAGGAAGTAACTCACTGCACTTTCATGTGTACTAGAAATGCTAAATGTAATCTCTATGTAATGGTTGATGATAACTCAACAATAGAATAGGACATGTAATAATATGCAGGTGCACAGAAATCTTGGATCACAGAGTTCAGTTAAGACAAAGTATCAAAGGATCATCTACAGACTTGAAGCACACTGGAAGAAGTTCATTAACATGTTCAGGCCTCAGTGGAGAATAAAAGATGTTGACATCTATTCAAGGATGTGGAAGCTACAGAAGATTGTCTTAGTCTATGAAGATTTTAGTGCATTACAATCGAAGCTACAAGTAAGGTTTGCAAAGAAGAATGTGGAATCATGTTCGGAATCAAGAGCCCCTATCAAGACTAGTCACTTATGAACCAGACCGTTGCATCAAGTGTCAGGACATTGGAGGCAAGCTCTCGTCGGTTAATATGATTTTAATCATTCTAAAGTTGTTGGTTTTCTTTAGTCATGTGGAGGATCAACAAAGGTGGTAAATCAGTGTTGGAGAAATGTCAGCCTAATGGATAAGAGACAGACGGCACAACCTGATTGGATCTTACTAAAGCTTCACAGATTAGAAAGCCAAATACTTGGACGTGGTGGAGTCACGTATACGGGGCCAAGTATTTGGATAAGGAAGTCTACACAAATTGAAGAGTGGAATGGAAATATTTAATTTAATTAAATAAAGTATTTATTTAATTATTTATATATTTTATAAATAAAGATATTCTTTATTTATATTTTATATATTTATTAAATATTACTTTTACATTAAATATTTCCAAAGGCATGCTTGGCACATGACTTTGAAGAAAAGATTTGAGTGGACAAGAGTAAAAGGTGGAAAAGTAAAAAGCAACATTTTTTTGAATATACTAAAAGAAACCAAGTCCTCATCTTCATTACAACACAGGCAGTAGTATTCGGCAGAGAAAAAATGGGGAGAGAGAGAAAAAATTATTTTCTCTCCCCCATGGCCATACTCCATATCTTGAATATTATGGGGCCATGAATTTCTTTGTGTCACCACTTATCTATTCTTCTATTGTAAACATTGCTAAATCTTGTTTAGAAGATAGGTTTGATTTTTGTCTCCTAGATCTAGAATTTGTAATATTTTTAGAGGAGCCAAAAATCATTTCTTTGTTGTGTTCTTGAGCTTTTGTTCTTGAACTTGTTGTAGCATCTACCCCACTTCAATGAATATAAAGTTATATTCTTGGATCTTGTTGTGTTGTGTATTTTGGATTATTTACCGTTCATTATCTTGGTTATTTTAATGGTGTTCTTGAGGTTGAAGAAGATGATGAACAGTACCTGGGTTTGAACCAAAGTAATTTTTATGTTGTCCCAAAAATAAATAAAAGTCAGATTTTTATTTGGGAATCGTATTCACCCCCCCTCTACGATCTCCAGGACCTAACAATTGGTATCAGAGCTACTCGATTGACATACAAATCGATTGGATCTATTTTTATTTTTGAGATTAAAGAGGGTACAATTGGTTCACTGGGCATCCAGAATTTTTTTTGAAGCCCGGAATTTTTCTAAGTACAAAATGTTCTAGATAGCCAAGTAGAACATTTCTATGTAGAAATTCTACTTAGATGTTCGAGATAGCCAAGTAGAACATTTCTATGTAGAAATTCGACTTGATGTTCGAGATAGTGTCTAACTCGAACATTATCTCGAATATTCTACTTAATGTTCTAGATAGAACCTAAGTAGAAATTCTGGAGTTAGAAATATTTTCTAAGTCAGAAGTTCTACTTAATGTTCTACATAGAGCCTAAGTAGAACATTTATATGTAGAAATTCTACTTAATGTTCTAGATAGAACCTAAGTAGAAATTCTGGAGTTAGAAATATTTTCTAAGTCAGAAGTTCTACTTAATGTTCTACATAGAGCCTAAGTAGAACATTTCTATGTAGAAATTCTACTTAATGTTCTAGATAGAACCTAAGTAGAAATTCTGGAGTTAGAAATATTTTCTAAGTCAGAAGTTCTACTTAATGTTCTACATAGAGCCTAAGTAGAACATTTCTATGTAGAAATTCTACTTAATGTTCTAGATAGAACCTAAGTAGAAATTCTGGAGTTAGAAATATTTTCTAAGTCAGAAGTTCTACTTAATGTTCTACATAGAGCCTAAGTAGAACATTTCTATGTAGAAATTCTACTTAATGTTCTAGATAGAACCTAAGTAGAAATTCTGGAGTTAGAAATATTTTCTAAGTCAGAAGTTCTACTTAATGTTCTACATAGAGCCTAAGTAGAACATTTCTATGTAGAAATTCTACTTAATGTTCTAGATAGAACCTAAGTAGAAATTCTGGAGTTAGAAATATTTACTAAGTCAGAAGTTCTACTTAATGTTCTAGATAGAGCCTAAGTAGAACATTTCTATGTAGAAATTCTACTTAATGTTCTAGATAGAACCTAAGTAGAAATTCTGGAGTTAGAAATATTTTCTAAGTCAGAAGTTCTACTTAATGTTCTAGATAGAGCCTAAGTAGAACATTTCTATGTAGAATTTCTACTTGATGTTCTAGATAGAGTCTATGTAGAACATTTCTATGTAGAATTTTTTTTCTTAGAAGGCTGTTTCAACATGACACATGGCTACATAGTTTAACTTTTATTTAAAACAAAAATTGTTTTTCTCTCAAATTGTTTTTAGTTTAATAATTAATTTAATAATTAAATTTGAATTTAATTATATAAAATATTTTGAAAATAATTTTTAAATTTAAATAATTTATTTTTCAAGTTTATTTTATATCTTGGAAAATATTTTATTTTCTTTTAAATTTTAGAGTCAAATATTTTATATTTTTAATATTCTTAGTTAAGAATTTTATTAATTTAAAAACTAAAATTAATCTTAAAATCCAATTTAATTTCTTTTGAGTTTAATATTCTTAAAAGTATTTTGAGAATTATTTTTGAGGTTTAATAATTTATTTTTTATAGAAGTTTTAATTATAAATCTCATAAAACTTTTTGGAAAATCATTTTGGTTGAAATAATTTATTTTCAAGAATATCTAAGATGACTTGAAAATTTATTATTTTTATATCAAACTTATATTTTCAATCTGTTTTATTTTAATTATAATTGCAACTGTTTTGGATTATAAATTCTATAAAATTCTTTGGAAATTAATTTTGATTTGAAATAATTTCTTTTTCGGGATTATTTAATATACCTTGAAAATTTTGTTATCTCTATATCAAAACTTTCTTTTCGAATTTTATTTTATTTATAATTTGAAATTGAGAAATTTATTATTATTTATCAAAAATGCATTTTCAATTTATTTTGATTATTTAAATTCCTAAAAAAAATTAAATACTTCTGTTTGAACAAAATGTTTTATTAAACGAAACAACAGGAGTTGATTCTTCGTTCGTTGAGGACAAACGAACTGACTGAAGAACATTCTAATGGAGTTGAGACCTGATCTTACCATTGGAGATGTATTTCTACATCGGTCTACTCAGTGGATCATTTGGTTATTGAAAGGGGATTAGTTCATTTAGGGAAGAGTCTTCGATCAGTGGTTTTCAAATCAATATATGAAGAATTTGGGATTTTGAAAAGGAATTCAGTTTAACGGTCAAAGAACCAAAACAACAATTGATGATTTGGTTAAAGGACATCAGTGGCAGAAATACACAAGGTTTGATTATCACTGACATATGATAATCAAGGGGTTATTGCTACACATACAAAGAAGAGTGATCTTTTCAAGCAGAACATGAGACATTCTATGTCGGGGTCTTTAAGCAGAACAATCAGGTATCAGTTTGGGTTGAAGCAGGAACATCATTGGTTATTGAGGTCAAATGCAAGGATACTTCAATGAGTGTCAGTAGAATGGAAATTGATTTGGATCAATTGATTATCACTCGAGATGGAATGTTAAGCATCGCACAGGTATACTTTCTAACTAGTTTATACTTGTTTGATTTAATTATAGAGTATTAAGTGCTGAACTGCATTATATTATAAGTTTGATGTAATGCATGTCTCACCTTGATTTCTATATAAATTAGATAACTTATGCTAGTTTGTTAGTGTTGCTTGTTTATCAGTATTTGACTTCATGATTAGATCTTGTGTGATTTAATGCTTGCTTTACGAAAATTGATCATGTTAGCATATAGAGTCTTAGGTATTTGTAGGGGTACATTTACCGGAAAGAGTATTTGCTGCATGCCAAGTGCCTTGATGTTTACATTGTCTATAATCTGTTTATACTCGCATGGTTGTATTAAATGTTATATTTGATCATGTGCTTGTTAAGATGAGTTTGTTTCTAATTTGGGAATTGCCTAGGGGTCAGTATAATAAACCATGAATTAAATTTTTAAATTTAAACTGACTCAGGTAATTAGAGATAGTATAATGTTAAAGTGAACAACAAAGGTGAATTAGAAGAATTAGGAATCTGGGTGATTGATTCTTCTATGACTACATATATGTACGACATGATTCTTATAGACTGCTAGTCCACCTTAAGTTAGGTTGGGATCACTGAGCTCATAGCCAAGACTACTTGTTGAGGCTGATATAGATGAGGAGTGATCAGTCAAATAAGAATGAGCATGTTGAACTTGAATGCTTTGTTGTTAACAATGTTTAGAAATATCTCTAACCCTTGGACTCAATCAAATTGAGGACCACATGTCTTAATCATTTGTGAATGCAGAGTATCTTTCAACATGTACAAGTTATATATCTCTAACATTTTCATGTTCGAGGCATGTAACTACTTTTGCTTTGGTATTCAAATGGTTAAGCAAGGTTACCTATTTTTCTTGAATGATCTGAAACACAATATTAAGGAAGACCTAGGGGATTCTTTGTGAAGGGTTTCCTAATATCAGTTCGACGATGAACAGTATTGATCGGGATCAAGAGAAATAGAAGCTCACTCTACTGGAAGTGAGGTTATTGCTGACACGAAATGTAATGCTTATGATGAAGTCAACTATTCGTTGAAGTTTATCAGAATGGAGTTAGCTGCAACAACAAGTGATGCTCTCACACTTGGTTTATCAACTAATACTTGGTTTATCAAGATAACGGATTCGACGGTAAAGATGAAGTTGGTGAGAAAGGACTACTTCTAATGAAATTTTTTTAAGAAGGACATTAGTGAAGTATGTCAGTTGAAGGGAAGTCAAGTCAAAGGCTACCCTGTTTAGTTTTGGTGTTTGTTCATGCATTCGATAGATGAAGCATCTCAGTGATTAATCACATTCAAAGGATTAGGCAGATTGCTGTAAGAATACTTTGAGGGCAGGTAATGGAATTTGTTGACGAATGAAGTTCTATGTTATGTCTGCGCTGAAAGGAGTATTCTAGAGTAAAGTTCAGTTTTCGAACTTCATGACCAAATGGAGGAGTTAATAGGGAAATCCAGACCTTGAGTGAAATTACAAGGATAATGGATAGACTTAAGGTTTCCTATTCACTACGGCTGAATCAGTTGACACAGCAAGTCTAATCAGCAAATGTAAAGAGAAGACATCAAGTAAGATTAATCATGCCTGAAGTCACATGGTGTGATGAAGGGCTATCTTATTTGGAGTTAAGAGCTTACACAGAGTCTGTGATTGATTTAAGATAATCTAGATGCAGTGAACATCATCATCAAGCTCCCTAGCATTCGTTTGATTTTAGCTCTGAATTTCTAAAGGTTGACATCCTGTTTAGGGCTCAAGATCAGATGACACCAGATGAAGAAAAGCTGCAAGCAGCATCACAGGGGGAGCATCAGTAAGTTGGATCAACTAGTCATGTTTCATGTTCAAAGGCTAGCAGTGCTCATTGAGTAAGAGTTGAGATTCTTAGGAGCACTTAGTGATCCAAATTGAGTGATTGCATATTAGAAAGGAAATTGTCAATTTAAAGATAATGCAAGATGATCTCAATCATATTTGAAGAAGACTACTCTACCCACTGAATATCTAAGGAAACATTAAGGACACATCTGTCATGACAAAGGGTTTTGTGTAACAACATTTCCTAGAGTCAGTTCTTGATGAATCTGGGTAGTAAAGTAGTGATTGGTCGTGCATGTATAAGAGTATTTCATTGGTTTTTCTGAGTGAATTCAATGAAGACTGAAGATGCACTAACTAATCAAGATTGAGTAGGGTTCGAATCAAGGAACTAACTCAATTGAACCAGAGGCAGATACACTTAGCACAAGGAATCAATCCATATGAAGACTTGGTATTGATACAGAAGCTGAAGGGTAGTTCAGAGTTTTATTTGAAGGTTCTACTCTGCTAGTGTCAGGATTACTGGTTTCTAGAGTGCTGAGTTTAGTGAAGCTGCTGCCAAGACCAATATCTACAAGGAAATATTTGGGTGTTGAAGGTAATGCAGTTTCTGTCTGGATGAGCGTGGTATTGTTTCGAGGAACAATGTTAACTGGTAGCTGAAAAGTTATTCCTGTCCAAAAGGAGTAAACGTTCAATCTCGAAAGGAGTAAACGTTCGATCTCTAGGGCAAAGAGGAGTAATTGTTCATTCAACGATCATACACCAGTAAAAGCTCTATTGACTATGGTATGTCACTCTAGTCTAATATTGATTTATTTAAATGTAAAGTTTATAGAGAGTGTTCATGCTATTTAGATGTCTACGATCTCTAGGAACTGATTAATGTTTGGCGTGTGACCACCCGGGACTCAATATTATCATTATGAGATTACCTATGATCACCCGGGACCTAGGGACCTAACATTGTAGCATCTCTTTGTATAGTCAATTTATATCCAGGATCTCGTACTTTGTGCTGTCATATGTTATTCATGCTATATGTATCAAATGTTTCAGCATAAGTATTTGTATATATTAATTAATTGTAATTTTATTTACTTTTAATTGTTTAATGCTAATATTAATGGAACCACTTAATATGTAGTTTAAGTGATGTAATTCATGTCTTTTGCAAAATCCATTAATATTAGTTGTCATTTTTTTGATATTAGTGATGCCACTTAGAATTTCTGCACTAAGTGATAAAAAGATTATTTCAAAAACACTGATATTGAAAGTAATTTACTACATCGCGAGGGGTTGTCAAAGATCATAAATTTTAGCATTAATATTTAAAGGTATTTGATCTCTGATGCAACTAGTACCTCGAGCTTACATACATTCTGATTGTCATGAGTATTTTCAATATGCTTATGTGATAATTGTTGAGATGTAGTGTAAGAAGTTAAATGCTGTCATTCGGTCAATGTATGTTCAGTGTTTAGCGGATGCTTATTTTTATGCTTTAGAATTACCATGATCTATATTGCAATATGTGTTTATTTCAAGCGACAAATGGTAATTGTCTAGCATAATGTAAGTATCTTATGTGCTTGATTGTTTTGTAGTAAGATGCGTTTTATTACAAAATGATTGAATGATGCTAGTACTTTTGAATGTCTTGTCATTTATATCTTTGATAATTCATTAGTATTAACATATGTTTTTCATTCTTTAGAACTTGAATGCATAAAGAAATTTCTTGTCTATTTCTTGTGAAAAATGTTTTATCTAAATATGCATTCATTTGCCAGAGAATGAAAAGCCACTAAAAGTTTTCTTTGAAAGAGAACATTTCTTGAGGATTATCTTTCTATTTCAAAATCATATATCCCCTCTCTCTCTAAATGTTTTGTAATGAAAACTGTTTTCTCTCCATGATTTGTTTAAATAAAGTTACTTGATAACTTATAACTTAGGTTGCATATTATCAGGCTATTTTATTTGAGTAAATTATTTTGATCTTGAGGTATCAACCATTGGTAAAACGTTTTTCAAAACTCTTGTTAATGTCTGTTTCACATTGACTTGTAGTATTAAAACAATGGTTGTTTGCTTTGGGATTAGTGCCTTGGACTGTATGACTAAAGCATTCATTCGATTTTTTTTTTATGATTTATATTTTAAGTCAGAAATAATATCAGATAAGAATGAATTGCAAAACAATTTCTGAAAACATACAGTGAGCAAGATGAAATAGATTTGAGTTATTAATCAAAATGTTTTTGTTAAAAAAAAAAGTTGAATTTCAATTGGATATTTGTCTAAGAGAAATTCAAAAGAACACTTTTGTTAATCTGTTAATTTTTTTTTAAATTTGTGAGTTTATGAAATTTGGCTTAATATTCTTTTACCTATTCTTTATTAATTCCCACATTTTAGCTCTGGTGCATTGTTTCTTGAGGACACATTGCTCCGATGCTATATTTCTGAGAAGGAATAGAGAATAAGTTTAATCATACCCTACCAAATTTTATATAGCTCTGATCAACTCTATCTATTTAGCCGTAATTGTTAGGAATTTAGAGGCCCAGAAGTTACAGAGGGGGGGGGGGGGTGAATGTATACTTCAAAAATTTTCTTGTTTTTGAAAAGAACTTGTTCGAAGCTTGAAGAACAGATGGAATTACGAAGGTGTTTATCAAGACATATAACAGGAAATAATATAGACACAGATGTAACTTTCAATCTAATTTTGTATTAGAATGATCTTTGCTACAATCTGAAATTCAGTTTGAATTTCAGCTTCTTGTTCTGGGATTCTTACTATTGTAAAAATGCTCAAGACACTATCAAATGTGGCTGTGCATAAAGTATATAGACAACATGTCCTGTGCACATGCTCACATGAGACAGTTTAGCTAAAACTAGAAATAGACAGAGATTGCTTTACATTTGACTAATGACTATTTCTAGCTAACACTGTAGTGACAGTCTGCTCCATCCTGCCTTATCTCTTCTGTCACTTTTCTTGGCTTATCTTCCCAGCTACATTGTAGACTTGTCTCTGTCTGTGCAGGTTTGACTTATCCTGCATAAACAGAGCTGCAACATCATCTGTCTTGTTCTGCAATTCTTCCTTGAAACTAGCTTCTTTTGCAGTCGAGTACTCTTCTTGAAATTGGTTCGATAAGTCAAGGAGATTGACTTCTCGAACAGCTGTGACTTCTCGATTGATCCTGAATACTTGATTTCTCGAATGTCTAGACTTCTCGATCGCATACTCAGCTTGATGACTTCTCGATCAGATTAGACTTCTCGAATACATGCTTGATATTGACTTCTCGAATGACTCAGCCTTATCACTTCTCGAATGCTCCATTTGCTAGCTTCTCGAATTGTTTATTTTCACTTCTCGAATGCCTCATAATTGACACTTCTCGACTGGATTCAATACCTGACTTGTCGAATGACTGACTTCTCGATCGAGTACTAAGCAGATAGAAGTTTTGAGACTTCTCGAAATGTTTCCACAGTTCTGACTTCTCGAATGGCTGACTTCTCGACCAAGTAACTTGCCTTAGTAGAATTCTCAGATAACTTCTCTTTTTATTTTCTTCACAGTCTTCTTTGTCTGGTTGCATGATTCAACTTGAATCTTCTAACTGACTTTATTTCTGACTTAATTTACAATTTGAAGATAAACAGAGAAAACTTCTAGTTACAAATTACACATGAATTACTAAGTCACTAGTCTATTACAGAAGCACAAACTAAGTTACAGCAAGACAGATAATTAAATAGGCTAGGCTTGATTTAAGTCCAACAATCTCCCCCAATTTGGAAAATGATGAATTTTACAAATTAATACAAGATATCAAGCCTACCTATATTGTTGTTGTTGATGAGCTGCCTGATCATATTTTTCTTTTCTTTCCTTTTCTTGCCTGGCCCTGTTTTCTTCAATTGCCTGCAGTATCATTTGTCTGGCCATGATTTCCTCAATCAAAATTGCATCTTTCAGCATGTCTGCAGCAATCTGTAGAGTGAGCATTGGATAGTCTTGGACAAACTTGAGTCTAACTTTGACAGTGACACCACTTCTCAGTTTGAATTCAACTCTGTCAGGATCTTTGAACACTCTACTTTTACCCTGTCTTCTCAATTCTTCAGACAACTGCTCTACTCTCTCCTCCTCCCTCCTTTTCTTCTCAATCATCTCCTCCATGTATCTTACCTTGTCAGTCTTTTTCTGATACTTCCTTTCCAAGTACTGAGCCATTTCCATCATTCTCAGCTTGTTAATCATGCATTTCTTGTCAAACAGGCTAATCACTCTCCTAATGTCATGAGTGGTAGCATCACTGTTGTCATGATGAAATCCTCTTTCTTCTCCATCAACATTAGTAACAAACATCCTCTTGTCTCTGACTTCTACCTTGACAATTCTGTCAGCCTTCCACAGTTTGATCCTCACCTTGTCAGTTTCAGCAATTTCTTGAATAGGTTTAATAGGTAGACCTTTATCAGGAACAATGAGTCGTTTTCTCCACTTGGGACATCTTACTAGCAAAGAGCTAGTAGAGTTCTTGAATTTGGTTGATGTGGCAGTGTTGACTTTGAGATGTTGGCTTGGCTTCAGTTTCTTTGACTGTTCCTTTTTAATTTCCCTCCTTATCACTCCATGTGCAGTAACTTTCATGAACATCCTTCTTGGAGATTTAGTTTTGATGGCAGTTGCAGTTTCAGAAACTGTTGACATCACACTAGTACCCTGAGATTTGGTAGGTGAACTAGAATGAGTGCCAGCAGCTTGCTGCTTAGAGGAATTTCTTCTTTGATACTGTTTGTTGTCCTCAGAGTTGTCTCTTTTCTTCTTGTCTTCATCCTTCTTCTTCTTGTCTTCTCCCTTTCCTTCCTTATCACTCCTTGATTCAGACCTTTTATCCTTCTTGTCCTGATCCTCATTGTCATCATCTTTCTTTTTGTTCTTCAATTCTTCTTTTGCAAATTCAGAGATTTGTCCAGAGATAAACTTTTTCATTTTCACTACAATTTCATTGTCCTCTATCTGCTTCACCTTCTTCTTTTCAATCAACTCAATTAGGTTAATAATTTGACTTCTGTTGCCTGAATTGAGATGTTGAGGGATCCTGAAATGAGCAAGTTTTTCTTCTCTAGCCATATACATCACACCATCTGGACTACAGTAGGATTCAGGTAGAGCAAGAGGTAGGAGAGGCCCCAATATTTTCTTCTTCAATTCTTCATCTTCCTGGGTTACCAACTCCACTCCCTTGTACAGACATTCCAGTTCAGTATATGAAAGCCTTTGGAATAGAGTAACTGAAACTTTAAAGTAGCCAGATTCCATTTGAATGAGTGGCTCTTTGAACATTTGTCCATTCTGTTCAAACTTAACTCCCCTTACTGCAACAATAGCATTTTCAAGCATCTTCTTATATTTCCAATGATTTCCCTGGACTTGCTTTTTGATATGATGCAGAAGTTCAAGAAACTCCTTGTCAGAGTTGGGCTTGGGCTTTAAAATTTCACTCCTGAGCTTTCTCATAACTGCCTTTTGCCTTTCAGCCTCTATTTCTTCTCTCCTTTCCTTCTCCCCCTTAGGGTTGATATCTTGACTTTGGAGAAAGGAAGAATGACTTGGCTTAATTTTAGTCCAGCTTGGAGTTGGCAAAGGTGCTGGAGGAGCCTGACTAGTTGTGCTTAGGTTGGAGATGAGGGATTGTAGAGAGGTGAGTTGTGCTGAGATGCTGGCAAGAGAAGTCCCTTGATTTGCAGAAGTAGAGACAAACTCATTTTTTAGATTATGAACATCTGAGACAATTTGTGAAACTGTGGATGTGAGAGAATCCACTCTGGCATTTAAGGTATCAATGGTGGAGGCCTTTGCAGCTTCATCCTTGGCCTTTGACTGATAGTAGAGGTCCACTTGGAAAGGTGATAAGGTGTGTAGAGGCACATCCTCAGGCAGCCTATCTGCATGCCTGTTTTTGTACAGAACTTCAACCATACTGTTTATTCTCCTTTGATTGTCTATGATGGTTGTGTGACCTTGAACCATTTCCTTAAACACCTTTTCCATAGAGTCTATTTTGGTGTGAAGAATGGAGGACTTTCCTGAATCTCCTCTTGAAGTGTGAGCAAGAAGACCTCCAGGCTTCAGTTTGTTTTCCATTGCTCTCAAGGTGCCCTCTACTTTAGCTCTGTGATCATCTATCTCAGATTGCACACCTTTGGCAAGATAGTGATTTGATTGCAGTTGGACTTTAGCAGCTTCATGAATTGCATCATACATGGCACTTGGAGTAAAAATCTTCTCACAAGATCCAAGAGAAGTTAGATACTTCTGTCTAGTCCACTCCAAAACTTCTTGCATGCTAACTGCAGATTTACCATCCAGCCAGGCATCCACATTTTCACCTTCATTTTCATCCAAATTTGTATTCTTTTCTTTCAACTCCTCCTGATCTTTTGCATATTCAAGCATGATTGCAGCATAGTCTTTGTTTGGCAAATGAGAAGTCACAAGCTGCTGAGCAATGTGATAGAAGCCCTCCAACTGATCTCCATACAGTTCCTTTAGTTTCTCATCAGAAAGTGACCCACCAAGAGATGATGGTCCTGAATCCCTGTCATGTTGCACAGGTTCCAGCCATTGTGACAGAGAGTGAGAGCTAGGGCCACTTGTGACAGTAGTCCCCTCAGCATCTATTTCCTCATCCAATTTCTCAGATGATTCATTAGACACTGGATGGATAGGTGAATTCTCCTGAGGAGACAGTCTTTGAATGACTGGGGAGTGTCTAGGGGATGCCATTTGCATGGTGTGGAGGTCCCCCAGATTACCCAATGTCTGTGAAGACACTTGGCTTTGAAATGCCTGAGCCCCCACAGAGTCTGAAGTAAAAACTCCTGGAACCTCTGTGGTTTTGATGGTGTCATCAGGATATGCCTCAGCATGCATTCCCTCACCATCTAAAGGAGTGTCCTGAGTGGTGAACAAGGTGTCATGCACCAAGTCACTTGAATGGGGCTCACCAGGGAAACAAGAGTCCTGATGATCAACAACTTCATGTGTTTGGCTGGACACATTTGGTTGAGATGAAATTTGAGAGATAGCAGGTAGAGTGTGAGTAGAACTGAGTATTGGCAACTCCCCCTGAGAAAATGGGGAAGTTTCAAGAGAAGATCCTACTGGTGCACAGTGTGTCTCTTTTTCAACTACAGCTTCTTCATTGACAGGAGTGAATTCCTGCAATGGTGCAGACTCTGTACAGGGTGGAGTGGGCTGACTCCCAATTTCAATAGATGCACCTTGTTGAGAAAGTGCACCTAGAAGTAGGTTTAATCCCTTGTTAACTTCTACATCCTGTTGAGAGGATGTAGAGTGGTCTGTTGTGGCCTTTTTATTTTTCTTTCTCCTGGTCAAAGGCTCCACAGGTGACTCATCTGATTCATTTTCTACAACTGTTTCTAACACTCTTTTCTTAACAGCTTTCTCCTTCTTCTTCTTTGCAACTACACCCTGTTGAGAGGATGTAGAGGATGGTTTGCTAACATCTAGGGATTTCAAAGAAGGGCTAGCAGTTGGGTTGGAAGTCCTTGGGTTAGGCGCATTTGGTACTTCTGCAACCTTAGGACCTCCTACTGTATCAAGGTAACCATATTTAGGCTGCACTAGTGGATATCCCTCAAATACACTCCTCATGTGAGGGGTGATTATGAGAGGGACATTCACAGTGGTTCTCCTATCCAATGTGGCAAAAATGATTTTTGACATGGATTTGGAGTAGCCAATTCTTTGTTTGTTCATTCCAGGCAATTCAATTAAACCAGCATTCTTATAATTGAGAATTAATTGAATAAAGCGAGGAAAGAAAATTTCATTACCTCTCTTGGGAATCCTGGTTATGAGTTCCCCAAGAACTAGCTTTCCAACATTGAGCTTTTGGTTGTATGCTAATGAGTAGGCCAGCTTCAAGGCAATGAGGCTTATCTGGTCAAACCCTGTTTTTCTGCAGGTGAAGACTCTTAGGATGGTATCAACAGTCTTCCAAAATTGCTCAAGAATGTCGAGATACAGTGTGGGGTTTGCCAACAGAGCTTCATTCAGATAGGAATCGATGAGAAACCTAGTGAAGCATTTGTACTGCGCCTTAGCATCTGCGTCTCTTGCAATGGCGAGAAAGTTGGTTTCAGGAATTACGTACACTTCAGTTGCAGGTTTCGAGCTTGAAGATGCCATAGAGTTGTGTATAGAAAGAGAGAAACGAAGAAATCGAAGGTTTTAGAGAGTAGAATAGCAAGGGTTCAAGTGTAGCTGTAGAATGAGAGGGTTTCTTTGAGTTTGAAATTAAGTGTAGAAATGAAATGTTATTTCTACTGTGCTATGTATAATACTTAGACAACTCGACTAGAATTGTAATCGATTTTGTATGTTCGAGAACTCAGAGAAGAGTAAAGTTAGTTTCAGTAGAGAACTGTCAGAATTTGATCGAGAACTCTCAAGAATATATATACATGATTCGAGAACTGAGATAGTCGAGAACTCAAAAGAAATAAGTAACTAGTCGAGAAGTCAGAAAATGATGGCAACTTAATCACAAACTCTAGTTTTTGACAGATTATTCCATTTTCACTTAGAAAATAGAATAATAATTTACAGACTTCATTTCTTAGATAAATAAAATCCATTTATTCATCTTAAAAAGAGAAATGTGTCTGATTGATATTCCTGAATCTTTAATTATCACACTTGTTATTTATCAATGCACAAGTATAATAATTCTTTTCAGGCTTTCTCAGAACAAGAAAATAGTTCCAAGATAGTTTTAAAAACATTTGTTAACAATATGTACAACAATATAACTGACATATTTATAAACATATACCAGTTTTGTTTCACTTAGATAAATCATTTGAGTTCATGTCTGTGAAACAATTGTTGTAACAGTTGAAAAGATATATTTATTTGGCCACCTAACTTGAAGAGTTTAGCATTCCAATTTCACTAACCAACCTGTTGAAGGTGGCTTCATCAAGTGGTTTAGTAAATATATCAGCCAACTGTTTTTGTGTAGGAACATAGAATAATTTAATTACTCCATTTTCTGCATGTTCCCTTATGAAATGGTACCTTACATCAATATGCTTTGTCTTGGAATGGTTGACTGGATTGGCTACAATTGAGATGGCACTAGTGTTGTCACACATAATAGGAATTCCTTCTAACACTAGTCCATAGTCCCTTAGTTGATTCCTGATCCAAAGCACTTGAGCACAACAACTTCCTGCAGCAATATATTCAGCCTCAGCTGTGGAAGTAGAAACTGATTGTTGCTTTTTGCTAAACCAAGATACCAATCTCTGTCCAAGAAATTGACAGCTTCCTGAGGTACTTTTTCTATCCACTCTGCACCCAGCAAAATCAGCATCTGAATATCCAACTAAGTTGAATCCTGTTTCTTTAGGGTACCATAACCCCATGAATGATGTTCCTTTTAGATACCTCAGAATTCTTTTGACAGCAATGAGATGAGATTCTTTGGGGTTTGCCTGGAACCTTGCACATAGGCATGTAGAGAACATTATGTCAGGTCTACTAGCTGTGAGATAAAGGAGAGATCCAATCATTCCTCTGTAGGTCTTCATGTCTACACTTTTTCCTTTCTTATCTTCATCAAGTTTTGTAGCTGTAGACATTGGAGTCTTGGCAGTAGAACAGTCTTGCATGTCAAACCTTTTGAGTAAGTCATTGATGTACTTTGTTTGACTTATGAAAATGCCATCATCCCTTTGACTTATTTGAAGGCCTAAAAAATAATTGAGCTCTCCCATCATGCTCATCTCATATTCACCTTGCATTAGCTTAGAGAACCTTTGACACAGTTTTTCATTTGTAGATCCAAAAATGATATCATCTACATAGATTTGAACAAGTATGATATCCTCACCATGCTTTTTGTAGAAAAGAGTTTTGTCAATAGTTCCTCTAGTAAAATGATTTTCTAGAAGAAATTTTGACAAGGTGTCATACCATGCTCTAGGGGCTTGTTTGAGTCCATACAATGCTTTAATGAGTCTGTAAACAAAGTCTGGAAAATTTGGATCTTCAAAGCCAGGAGGTTGCTGCACATAAACTTCCTCTTCTAATTCACCATTGAGAAATGCACTTTTCACATCCATTTGATATACCTTAAAATTTGAGTGTGCTGCAAAGGCTAGAAAAATTCTAATTGCTTCCAATCTTGCAACAGGAGCAAAAGTCTCATCATAGTCAATGCCTTCTTCCTGGGAATAGCCTTTTGCAACCAGCCTTGCTTTGTTTCTTATAACTATTCCATGTTCATCCATTTTGTTCCTATAGACCCACTTAGTGCCAATTACCGACCTGTCCTTTGGAGGTGGCACTAATTCCCAAACATTGTTTCTCACAAATTGATTCAATTCCTCTTGCATGGCAATTATCCAGTCTGGATCCAACATGGCTTCTTCAATCCTTTTTGGTTCATTTTGAGACAGAAAGCAAGCAAATAGGCATTCATTTATAGTTGCTCTTCTTGTCCTTACACCTTCATCAGGATTTCCAATGATTTGATCAGCTGTGTGAGCTCTACTCCATTTAATTTGATGAGCTCCATCTCTATCATTTGAACTTGTTTCTTCCTGATTGAAGTGATTGCCAATAGTTGCAGATCCTTGAGAATCTCCCCCTGAGTGAATGCTAGGATTGTGTGGAGAATTCTCAAGTTGAATATGACTGTAGTCTTCATTTTCTCTTTCCACATTTGTTCCATGTGAGATATCTACATGTGACTCTTCATGCATATTGGTAACATTTTCAGTTGCAAATGTTCCAGTCTCTATTTCATTTTCAAACCTCAAGGTGTCACAGTTTTCTCCTTCCAGATTCATAGTAGGGAACTTGAAATCATCAAATGTCACATTTGTGCTTTCCATAATCTTCTGTTGATCAATCACATATACTCTATAGACAGTTTTGTCCAAAGAGTATCCCACAAAAATTCCTTCAAAAGCCTTGGCTTCAAACTTCCCAAGGTTGTTGACATCATCTTTGAGAACAAAGCACTTGGTTCCAAACACATGCATGTATTTTACAGATGGTCTTCTATTTGTCATGATGTGATAAGGAGTTTTTCCAACTGGTTTTGTGATGAGTGTCCTGTTTTGAGTGTAGCATGCAGTTCTAACAGCTTCAGCCCAAAAGCTAGTTGGTAGACTGGCTTCTGCTAACATAGTTCTTGCAGCTTCAATGAGAGTTCTGTTCTTTCTCTCAACCACTCCATTTTGTTGTGGAGTTCTTGGGGCTGAAAATTGGTGAGTGATTCCTTTTTCCTTGCAGAATTCATTGAGTATAGCATTTTTGAATTCTGTACCATTATCACTCCTTATGGCAACTACTGGTGTAGGGCCTTTATCCAATCTTTTCAAATTTTCAATGATGATCTCAGGAGCTTCATCTTTTGAGTGCAAGAATTCCACCCAAGTGTATTTTGAAAAATCATCAACCATGACTAGAGCAAATCTTTTCTTAGACATGGACATGACATTTACTGGTCCAAACAGATCCATATGAATTAATTGTAGTGGTTTTGTGATTGAAGTGAATTCCTTACTCTTGTGACTAGATCTCTTCATTTTCCCTTTTTGACATGCCTCACATAATCCTTCTATGCAGAATTCAAGTGTGGGCAGGTCCTTCACTAATTCTCTTTTGACTAAAGAATTAATGTTCTTGAGATTTAGGTGAGATAATCTCTTATGCCAGAGCATACTTTCATTTTCTGAGGCCTTTGTGTAGAAACAGCAAATCTTCTCCTTGTTTGCAGAGTCCAAATCTGCTACAAACAGGCTTCCTTTTCTTACTCCTTGCAGAGCAAATTCCTTTGTCTTCCTGTGTGATATGAGACACAGTTCCTTATCAAACTCCACCTTCAAATCTTTGTTGCAGAATTGAGTGATGCTGAGAAGATTATGCTTCAAACCACTGACTAGGGCTACATCTTCAATGACAACATTTCCATGAATCAATTTGCCATATCCCATGGTAAAACCAGTGCTGTTGTCTCCAAAGGTTACCATTGGGCCAGCCTCATCCTTGAACTGTGACAGCAGGGCCTTGTCACCAGTCATATGCCTTGAACAGCCACTGTCCAAAATCCACATGACCTTCTTCTTACTTGTGCCCTGCAATCAAGCACAAATCAAGTTTTCTTTGGTACCCAAACAAGGTTGGGTCCTTTATGCTTAGTCACATGAATATCATTCCTGTTCTTAACAGTCTCAGTCACTTGCACATGCACATTTTCATTTTTCTTGTTTTGATTTTTTGCTTGATTAGTGCTTTTAGAACTAGATGCATGCTTAGGTGACATGGAGTGTTTTCTGTGTTTCACAGGACTAGCAGATTTAGGCCTAGGACTGTTGATATACAAATTCTGACTTATGCATCCATCAACAAACTGTTTCCTGAGCCTAAAGCAGGTATTCATGATATTCATGTTACATGGCATACAATCAAATTTGTCACAAAATTTATGATTATCATGCATTAAAGGCTTAACATAACCACAGGCAAACTTATCATTTCCCACAACAGGTTTCTTGCACAAGTGAGTAAGATGATTTGTTGAACCACAGTTTTTACAAATCTTTCTTGGTGCATTATGAACAGGTGCATAGTTGTTGTGTTTGTTAATGCCTATTTTTCCATTTCTATTAGCCTTTTTCTTTTTAGCATGCATAGCATCATTTTTCTGAGCATCCTGTTTAGTTTCAGTTTGAACAGGAGTGGACTTGGTTCTGATTGTGGGTTCTTCTTTTTCAACAGAGGCCAAATTTCTTTCAATTGCTTCCTTATCCTCATCATCTAATTGTTGTTTGATAACCATACTGGCTTCATCTACTTCAACAGTAGCCTTCTTAAAAATTGGTTCTTTGACATTTTTCAAAATATGAGGATTACCTTGGATTTCAATCTTTTTGCCTCTTGTTAAAACAGATTTTTTCTTTTTAAGATTCTCATAATCAAAACCAACTCCAATCCTAGTGCTTTCCTTGTTCTTCTCATGAAACTCTTTAACAATGGTTGCTGAGTTTTGATAAGATCTAATTTTCAACTCATTTTCAGAAATTTGTTCTTTAAGAAACTTCTCAATTTGTTCAGAACAAACAATTTTGTTCTTGAGATACTCATTTTCCTGTTTAAAGTTTTCCATGTTTATAACAGACAATTCTAGAGTCTCATTTCTTGCAACTAGTTCCTCATTAGCTTTCACTAACCTAGCAATCTCTTCATAAGCAGCAGTCATACTGGTGTGAATATTAAACATCTCAATACTTAAATCTTCCACAGTTTTCTTGTATTGAGAATTTGACATATCAAGAGAGATTAAAGAAGGTACCTGAGAGTTTGAGGATGAAGTTCCAGCATGTGAGTTGGCCATGAGTGCCAGATTCCCATATTCTTCCTCCTCATCTTCATCTGTATCATCCCAGCATTTTCCTTCAGCAATATAGGCTTTTCCTGTCTGCTTTTTGAGAAGAGCTTCATACTTGGCTTCCAACTCCAAGTAGTCTTTATCTTTCTTGATTGACTTAGGTTTGTTGCATTCTGTTGCAAAGTGTCCAAGATCATTACAGTTATAGCATCTTATCTTGGATCTATCAACTGTTCCAGTCTTGTATCCTCCATTATTGGAGCTTCTCTGTGGATTCCTTCCTTTGCTTGAAGACTTGAAGGTTGGTTTTGGTTTGAAACTTTTGTTTCTTTTGAATCTCAAATTTCCAAACTTCTTTGCCATGAAGGCCATTGTTTTGTTGTCCATGCCTTCAAGTTCTTCAATGGTGTAGAAGTCATCTTCTTCTGACTCACTCTTGATGGAGTCCTTGTCTTCCTGTTCCTGATCTTCAATCATCTCAGATTTCAACTTCCTGCTTGTACCAGTCTTTTCAAGTGTTGATGGTTCCTTAGCAACCAGGGCATTTGAGACATTTGCCATTTTTCCTCTATTTGCTAAAATGGCCTTCTTTTGATAAAATTCCAGCTCATATGTTTTCAGTATTCCATAGAGTGTCTCAAGTGGAAGTTTTGTCAAATCTCTTCCTTCTCTTATTGCAGAGATTTTATGCTCCAGGTGCTCTGGGAGAGTTAACAAAAACTTCATGTTTTTCTCCTTTGTTTCATAATATTTCCCATGAAGTTGAAGATCATTGATCAGTTTATTGAACCTTTCAAATACTTCAGTTATGCCCTCATTTGATTTTGACATGAATGCTTCATATTGGGAAACAAGGAGCTGCCTTTGATTCTCTCTTACTTCCTCAGTTCCTTCACACAGAATTTCTATTGTCTCCCATATGTGTTTGGCAGATGTACAGTTGACAATATTGTTGTACATCACAAGATCCAGTGACTCAATTAATATTAACATTAAGCTATTGTCAAGAGAAACCTTTTCCTTCTCTGAGTCTGTGTACTGAGATGGATCTTTAGGTATCCATGTTGCAGGAATAACTTCAGACCCACTAGTAGTTTCAGGAACTAAAGTTACTGGCATGAAAGGACCATTCTTTAATATTTCTGGATACATGGGGTTTGCAGCCTTTATGAACATCAGCATCTTCTTCTTCCATAGGTTGTAATTTTCTCTGTCAAAGGTAGGAATCTTTATGCTGCTTAACTTCTGAGAACTCATCTTGATCTTTAGTCTGTATGTTTGTTTACAGCCTGGCTCTGATACCACTTGTTAGGAATTTAGAGGCCCAGAAGTTACAGAGGGGGGGGGTGAATGTATACTTCAAAAATTTTCTTGTTTTTGAAAAGAACTTGTTCGAAGCTTGAAGAACAGATGGAATTACGAAGGTGTTTATCAAGACATATAACAGGAAATAATATAGACACAGATGTAACTTTCAATCTAATTTTGTATTAGAATGATCTTTGCTACAATCTGAAATTCAGTTTGAATTTCAGCTTCTTGTTCTGGGATTCTTACTATTGTAAAAATGCTCAAGACACTATCAAATGTGGCTGTGCATAAAGTATATAGACAACATGTCCTGTGCACATGCTCACATGAGACAGTTTAGCTAAAACTAGAAATAGACAGAGATTGCTTTACATTTGACTAATGACTATTTCTAGCTAACACTGTAGTGACAGTCTGCTCCATCCTGCCTTATCTCTTCTGTCACTTTTCTTGGCTTATCTTCCCAGCTACATTGTAGACTTGTCTCTGTCTGTGCAGGTTTGACTTATCCTGCATAAACAGAGCTGCAACATCATCTGTCTTGTTCTGCAATTCTTCCTTGAAACTAGCTTCTTTTGCAGTCGAGTACTCTTCTTGAAATTGGTTCGATAAGTCAAGGAGATTGACTTCTCGAACAGCTGTGACTTCTCGATTGATCCTGAATACTTGATTTCTCGAATGTCTAGACTTCTCGATCGCATACTCAGCTTGATGACTTCTCGATCAGATTAGACTTCTCGAATACATGCTTGATATTGACTTCTCGAATGACTCAGCCTTATCACTTCTCGAATGCTCCATTTGCTAGCTTCTCGAATTGTTTATTTTCACTTCTCGAATGCCTCATAATTGACACTTCTCGACTGGATTCAATACCTGACTTGTCGAATGACTGACTTCTCGATCGAGTACTAAGCAGATAGAAGTTTTGAGACTTCTCGAAATGTTTCCACAGTTCTGACTTCTCGAATGGCTGACTTCTCGACCAAGTAACTTGCCTTAGTAGAATTCTCAGATAACTTCTCTTTTTATTTTCTTCACAGTCTTCTTTGTCTGGTTGCATGATTCAACTTGAATCTTCTAACTGACTTTATTTCTGACTTAATTTACAATTTGAAGATAAACAGAGAAAACTTCTAGTTACAAATTACACATGAATTACTAAGTCACTAGTCTATTACAGAAGCACAAACTAAGTTACAGCAAGACAGATAATTAAATAGGCTAGGCTTGATTTAAGTCCAACAGTAATGGCTTGGCCTAAGTGGCTATAGGGGAAGGTCAAGAAGTTGAATAATCCATCAATTTCTAACCAAGGCCTTAGTACCAAACACTGTCATTCTAATTCAAACTTTCAACCCTTGGTGATATAAGGAACTTATGTAGATTAGCGGTTGTTAAGGGAGAAACTGCACTTGATGCAGCAAATAAGGATGAAGTCGGAAGTGCACCCACAGCTCTACCTCTCGAGAAGGAAAGAAGTATACAAATTGAGGTATCTGTAGCTCATCTGTATTCTCTCAAAAGGATGCAGAGCTGAAAAGGCAATTCAACCGTTTCTGAATGAACTCTCTCAACAGGGTGATTTCATTGAAAATTTGCTCGTCAGCCAGAGCACCTTGTAATGAGTCAAGCACACCAAAAGCATTCACGCTGATGGTAATCCTAAATTTTTTGCTTCTAAGGGATGTTATAGGACCTAACAGTTCTCTAGCCTCTCTTGGGACTTACAATTGTGAGGACACATTGCAAGAAGTGCACATTGTGAGGTATAGGTAAAACCCCTAAACTTCTTTGTTTACCATTCATGGTGAATGAAGTTGTTGAGCCACCTTCACAGGTATTTGAGGGAAACTTGGATTTCTTGCCATATATTAGAATCCTTGTCAACCTTCCTAGGAGGAACAGTCCTAGTTCCCTAACGGGATTTCACATCCGCAAAGCAATCTGTTGATGTTGAGAGGCAATCACTAACAGTTTTCCATGACTGAAAATAGTGAGTTAATTCATCTTCACAGGTGATTGAGAGAGATGTTTGTACACGTTTACTCTCCCAGGAATTCAAATTCTGGAATACATGGATCGCTCAAAACTTAAAGGCATATCACCGTCAACGATCCAGTGCATGGATTTGCATATGGGGAGTCGGTTGATGCTTAGATAGCTGCTAGACGCATACCACATTCAACGATCCAGTGCATGGATTTGCATATGGGGAGATTGTTGATGCTGAAAGTAGCTGAGCAACAACTCGTAGACTATGATTCAGTTGGTTTACCAATTTGATGAGTCTTTTGAGGATCAGGGTGTTGGGATTTCAGTCACTCCTGGAATGGAGGAGATTCCAATTTCAGAAGGGTTATTCCCCGACGACGAGCCACGTGTGCATGGATTTGCTCATGGTGAGTTGGGTGACGGCCTAAATGAAACCCTGTCTGAGATTCCATCTCAGAACCTAGATCTTTAGTGATCGACAACATGCTATAGTCAACGATCCATAATATCTTGGTGAGACTAGCATGGATTTACTTGCAGGTACAAATTGCTATAAATGGAATGAGTGCAAGTAAGGGAGAGAAACACTTGAGTGAAGTGAGGGAGTGATACACTTGAGTGAGAGAAATAGGGAGAGAAATGAGTGGAACACTTATGCTTGAAAGTGTAAACACTAACAGAACGTAGTAGAAGTGAGGAAACCATATACCAAACACTAACCTTGCTACTATGCTTGAATCCTGTTACTGAATTTTCTAGCTCTGGAATGTTGAAGAGATTCTTTTCTGGAAGACAAGCCGAAGAAGAATCTAGCTGAAGCTTAGTGGGAATGTCCAAACTATTACCTTTGGGTCTATTAATTCATGTTGTTCGCAATCTCAAAGGGGGAGACATAAATGTTTAGACCTAAGGACGATTTTATGTTCAATTGGAGGAGAGTTTCTTATTCGATTGGATGTAGATGATACTTTTATTGTTTTAAAGGATATTCTCAACTAAGGGGGAGAATTTGGTGATACAAGAAACGAGATCTACAAGAAATGAGATCTGTCAATCCTATCTTGTGGAGGTTACTTAGAGGATATCTAAAGACACAAGGGTGGATTGGAGCTTGCATGAACTAAGGGGGAGAATTAGATGAAATTTAAACCTTAGTGATGCAAGGGAGAAATTACTAAGGGGGAGTTTCTTAGTAATTGGTTGGAGCCTAATCCCTAAAGGTGTTGTAGATTTAACTGATTTTTCGTCTGAAGTGGAAAAGTTACTTTTTGTCAATTGGGAAGAAGTTATTTGTCGTACTAAGGGGAGAAGTTATGGAGAATCTTAACATCTTGGTTTGCAGTGCTATATCTTATTCTGAAAAAATATCTAAGGGATTTTGCTCTATTTGTTTGAAGATCTGTCATTGGAACATTCTTAGGAGAGGTTCGGCAGAAGAATTCTTTCTAGCACGATCAATGAATGAAAATGAAGATTTCTTTGAAGAGTATCAACTCAGGGGGAGTTTTTGCTAAGTAGAAGTTTTCTGGGTAAAGAAGAATGTGAAGGAGATTTTCAAGGGGCATCTGAGAAGTGTCCAAGTGTGTTCTATTTCTTGTTTCAGTGATAGATGAAGTCAGTGGAGTAGTGCAGGGAAGAAAGAAAAATATGTTTCCTGGAAATAGAACATCCTGAAGAAAAAGAAGAAGTGACTTTCATTCCAAGAGAGAACAACCTTAAGGGGAGAATGAGTTGACCTCTTATGGGGAACATAGAGAGCTGTATGTTCTAGTTCGAATTGCAAGATGAACAAGAATGATTGGTCAGAAGTCTTTACTAATGATTTGTTTCTTTATTGAAAGAACCTCATCTTTGAAGAACATTGAAGTGGAGGAAGCTAAAGGAAAATGAAATTCAGAAATTCATCATTCATTTTCAGCAACTCAGGAAATCTGGATTTAACTGATTATATCTTTCCAGAACCTTTTGTATATTATTTTCATGTCCGGTACTTTAATTGTTTCTTGTATATTAGTTGAGTTATCCTCTAGTAGCTAATTTTATTTAATTGTTTTTGGGGGAAATTGTAAATGGAGATAGTATTTGATTGCTATTCCATATTAACCAAATAGGGGGAGATTGAAAGGGGAGATAGGAGTGAAAGGAAGTAACTCACTGCACTTTCATGTGTACTAGAAATGCTAAATGTAATCTCTATGTAATGGTTGATGATAACTCAACAATAGAATAGGACATGTAATAATATGCAGGTGCACAGAAATCTTGGATCACAGAGTTCAGTTAAGACAAAGTATCAAAGGATCATCTACAGACTTGAAGCACACTGGAAGAAGTTCATTAACATGTTCAGGCCTCAGTGGAGAATAAAAGATGTTGACATCTATTCAAGGATGTGGAAGCTATAGAAGATTGTCTTAGTCTATGAAGATTTTAGTGCATTACAATCGAAGCTACAAGTAAGGTTTGCAAAGAAGAATGTGGAATCATGTTCGGAATCAAGAGCCCCTATCAAGACTAGTCACTTATGAACCAGACCGTTGCATCAAGTGTCAGGACATTGGAGGCAAGCTCTCGTCGGTTAATATGATTTTAATCATTCTAAAGTTGTTGGTTTTCTTTAGTCATGTGGAGGATCAACAAAGGTGGTAAATCAGTGTTGGAGAAATGTCAGCCTAATGGATAAGAGACAGACGGCACAACCTGATTGGATCTTACTAAAGCTTCACAGATTAGAAAGCCAAATACTTGGACGTGGTGGAGTCACGTATACGGGGCCAAGTATTTGGATAAGGAAGTCTACACAAATTGAAGAGTGGAATGGAAATATTTAATTTAATTAAATAAAGTATTTATTTAATTATTTATATATTTTATAAATAAAGATATTCTTTATTTATATTTTATATATTTATTAAATATTACTTTTACATTAAATATTTCCAAAGGCATGCTTGGCACATGACTTTGAAGAAAAGATTTGAGTGGACAAGAGTAAAAGGTGGAAAAGTAAAAAGCAACATTTTTTTGAATATACTAAAAGAAACCAAGTCCTCATCTTCATTACAACACAGGCAGTAGTATTCGGCAGAGAAAAAATGGGGAGAGAGAGAAAAAATTATTTTCTCTCTCCCCCATGGCCATACTCCATATCTTGAATATTATGGGGCCATGAATTTCTTTGTGTCACCACTTATCTATTCTTCTATTGTAAACATTGCTAAATCTTGTTTAGAAGATAGGTTTGATTTTTGTCTCCTAGATCTAGAATTTGTAATATTTTTAGAGGAGCCAAAAATCATTTCTTTGTTGTGTTCTTGAGCTTTTGTTCTTGAACTTGTTGTAGCATCTACCCCACTTCAATGAATATAAAGTTATATTCTTGGATCTTGTTGTGTTGTGTATTTTGGATGATTTACCGTTCATTATCTTGGTTATTTTAATGGTGTTCTTGAGGTTGAAGAAGATGATGAACAGTACCTGGGTTTGAACCAAAGTAATTTTTATGTTGTCCCAAAAATAAATAAAAGTCAGATTTTTATTTGGGAATCGTATTCACCCCCCCTCTACGATCTCCAGGACCTAACAGAATGCATGAGCCACCTATCAAAGGTTGGTTAATAAAATATTTAAGCACCTCATTAAAAAAACTAAAGAGGTTTATGATGATGACATTCTTTTCAAAAGCTTGAATAAAGTCGATCATATTGAACATCTAAGATAGGCATTCGAAGTACTGAGGCACCACAAGATGATGTTGAACCCCGTTAAATGCGCCTTTGGTGTTTGGTTCAGAAAGTTTCTAGGAATGATGGTGTTCTAGAGGGGCATTGAGGCAAACCCCGACAAGATCAAAGCCATTACTAACATGACATTCTTTGAGGTGCCTGCAATCTGCTGTGTCATGGCCACTACTATCATGAAAAGCACAATACTTTCCCAAATCCTTCCTTCCAGGGGGACCTATTTTGTAGGGCTTTTTAAACATCCATGTCTTCTCTGTAACCTCATATATGTGGCTGATAAAGGCATTGAAATGAATATATTCCTTAAACCTTGAGAATTTGTCAGCAGGAAAAAATCTCCTCCCACCATGGGACCTGTCTCTGTTAGCATTTGTAGAGATGGGTGCCGTTTTGTCATCACGACTATAGGTCCTTAAATCAGAGGTTCCCCTGCTAGAGGTTCTTTTCTCAGCATTCCTATCTTTGAGGCTGTAGGAGCGATTTCTTTTATTCCTGCTCCACCCCCTGATACCTCCCTGGTTGGTATTCTTTGACAGCTTGGCCAGTGACTCCTCCACAATCTTGTGAGGTTCTGCCTTTATATAAAAATTAGAAAGGGTTTCAAGTTCCCTTCCTTGAAGCTCCTTCTAAAAGTCAGTTCCTAGCCTCACACCTGCAATAAGGAATTTTTTCAGGGTTTCATCAGAAGCTTTTCTCACCCTGGGAACCTCTTCATTGAACCTCTTAAAGTAGTCCTTTAGAGTCTCATTGTCCTTCAATTTGATGTTTGTTAATGTATTGACAGGTGGAGCATAGGCCACAAAAGCTCTAAATTGAGCTACAAACATGTCCCTCATCTGCTCTCAGGATTTTATAGAGTCACATGGCAACCTCTTGAACCATTGGTGAACATTTCCTATGAGAGTGGCAGCTAGCAGCCTACACCTGGTGAGAGGTTCCACCTGATACACCTTCATTTCTGTGGTAAATCGAATTAAGTATTCCACAGGATCTGAGCTTCCATCAAACTTGAGGTCCCCGTTCATTCTGTAGAACCTGGGTAAATGAGATTGTTTCACCCTTTTTATAAAGGGAGAAGCTATGGCCAAACCAGATTGAGACTTCTTTTCAGCTTGGATTCTATCTAGAACCTCCCTTAATCCTTCAATTTTAAGCTTACCAGGTACCTCATCAGTTGGTGGTACATCTTCTTCAGGTTCCGGGACGTGTTGGAAGCTATCTCCTTGTTCAAGTTCCTCTACACTAGGCTCCCTATTTGACTGAGCTTTCTTGTTGGTAGCTCAAGTTTTGGAATGAGTCACATCTCCCTTCTGACTTTTGAGACCTTCAGTTTTGGAACCTTCATGTTGGCCTTTCTCAGTTGCCCTTTTGTTAGACAACTAGTGACGAAAGTCCCTTTCACTGTCATTGATTTTGTGTCGAAGGTCCTAGTCACTTAGATTGTTTCCTAACCTATCAAATACATTGATGGTGGGGATGGAGGAACGTGCAGGTTCCTGATTTTCCTTTTCAACAGTTTTTTCTGTTTGGGACCCCCCTTTGGCAACCTCATCTTCCAATTCTTTCTCTTCTTCCCCACTTTCAAAATCAAACACCAATTGTTTAGGGGTTATGCTTTTCTGCTTCAATTTCTTTCCAGAAGGAGCCGACTTGAACCTCTTCTTCTCTTTCTTAAGAGGTTTCTTCTTGAGTGTTTCTACTCTTTCCCCTAAATGTTTCATGAAGTCCAAGACATCGTGCAGAGTAACTTCATGTTGAGGTTCTTCTTAGGGAACCCCCTTGCCATTCGATGGCGTTTTCTCAGTGTCTGAGTTGTTAGACATTTTTCCTCCCTAAAGATGAATCTGCCCTCCTTCTGGTACCAAAATGTTGTGAGAGGAAATCGATACAACACTATGGAGGCACGTTACTGGAATAGTGGAAGAAAAGTTACAAGATTCTACCAAAAATAGCTTCTTGACAGAGGTTCCACGAATGGTGGATAGTGATTTGTGACGATGAAGGGACTGAGTTAGAAAAGTTCCAAGGCACCAATGTATAATCCTGAGATTATACAAGTCAAGCACCTCAGATGATTGATGAACACTTGAGTTTTTTATGTGTTCTTTCTCATCTAAGTGTTTTCGAACCCTTTTACTAGTTGCCTACGTACCTTATTTATAGGAATCAAGTCCATATAAAGTTCTTGATTGTTATGACTCTCGTTAATGAGTGGTCAGATGAGTTTTGACAAGAATCAACCTCTATTTGAATGCATATCTCGAAGTGTTTGAGCTACAATGAGAGTCCAAACCGATTAAGATTCCTTGAAAGTTGTTTCCTGATGAATAATCGGCTGAATATATTAATATATGTATTTTCCTCATGATTATCCTTAATCTGATAAGAATAATATCATATTTATCTTCAATAATCGTGAAGAGATTGTCTCCTAAAAATCAGGTAGAATAATCTGTGTATAACTGTCCTTCTATGAGGTACCTAGCAGCTCTCCTGGTACCTAGTTTCTGGAACCTGTCCAATGGAACCTGGAACCCGTTCTCTGGAAACACCAACACATCATGACCTCTCAAATTAATTCTCAACTTCAAATCTGAGGTCTAGATTTGGGGGTCAATAAATAATAGTAATAAAATAATAAACCAGGTATGCACTGACCCCGCCAACAACCAAGGATCGCTAATATGTTATAGTATTTAAATCAAGCAGCCAAATACTAAAAACAAAACCAAATCACTTTATTACAAGCCAACTACAAATCTACAAACTCAAATTCACGAGTCTAGATAGGTTTTAAGTTTAAGTTCAGTTTTATTACAAGCACTATCTACAGACATACTATAACAACTTAACACCTGGGAGGCTCGAAGAGCGGGCTGTCCCGACACCTGTCTCTCCCTACGTCTGCGGGAACTGCTGGTATGGCTCATAATGACAGTCTGGCAAGATTAGATAGAAAGAAAGAGTGAGCCAAAAAAATGCTCAGCAAGTATATATAAAATAATCGAAAGAAAATTAGGATATAGAATATGAATAAATAACAGAATGTAAAATAATTTATATTAAAAACTGAACAGTAAATAAATCACAGTATATATCGAACTGAAACAATGCAGTATGTGATAGAGATGAATCAATTACTCCAAATCAATATATAATAGCGACACATGCAATATTGATTGGATACAAAATATAAACACTATTGCTCTCAGATCAGTCTAAAAGTAATATGGCCTCTTTATAGCCTATCGGTACATTTCTAAACCCATAGTTATAACAAGGATTCTCAAAATAGGTAATAGGCAAGTAATGTTAGCCTATAGGAAGATGGATTGGTTACCATATCCTCCTTAACTCCGCTGGACCTCCTCCATGACCACATACGCTACATAAATTTCAATCCAATAGAGCAACAGAAATTAAAGGTATGCTTAGTTTTAATTACAAACCATATCCTCGTTATTTATTACGATAACACTGGATATGATGTGTTTATTATAATCAACTTACAATATCAAGAGTACCAATATCAAGTAACTCTGTTTGCACAATAAAATGTTTAAGAATCTTAAATAGCTCTGAACAATAACTATTTATCATGATAAGAATAATTAAAAACAGTAAAACAAAAGTGTTTAAGAGAATCAATGAAGAAATACTTGTCTGGTATAAAAGCTGGTATAATAACTCGCTAGGTGCTGGTAAACTGATAAAATACTCTGAACTTCTGTATGCTACTTCGTTCGTCTATATAAATAGAATATTCTATTTTAGACAGCTAGACAGACATACAGCTCTAAACATACTTATATCTCATGTTCTAGTGTATAAACATACATTATATCAATAGCGAATAGCAAATAATAAACAAGTAATGACAATTAGAAAGCAAATAAGCATGTAAATCACATAGTAGATAAAACTCAACAAGAAAAATTCACTCAAAAAATTATTAGAAGACTCTAAAATAGTTTTTGGGTCAAAGTGAATCATTATTATCCCCTTCGGATAATTATTGGATCCTCAAAATATTTTATAAAATATTAATCTGGGTTTATAAATAAATTTAGGAGTCTTAAACTATTTTTGTCACTTCTAGATTATTTTTAGGGTCTCAAACAAATTTGTTTCATTTAAAACGGGTAAAAGAATTATTAAATAAATAAAAATAAATAAATCATTTTCATTTCTCAAAATAATTAAATCTAATTATTTTTAATTATATTTAAATAATATTTGATTAATTAAATTAATTGATTAAAATAATTTAATCAATCAATTTAAATTAATTAAATTATTTTCTAAATAAATTAGAATAATTAAATTAAATCAATTTTGAAATCAAAATAATTTATTTAAGTTTAAAAAAACATTTTACGAATTAAAGAATAATTTTTGAAATGATTTTTGGAATTCAAAGCAATTTTTGAAAATCAAAACAATTTTTAGTCTAAAAAACACTTTTGGTAAAAGGGGTTAGAGTTGAACAAGATTAAGCAAAGTTAAGAGGTAGGAGATGACCGGAATAGTTCAAGAACACCCACCAGAAATTCTTGGGCTCGCCGGAATCCGATCAGCCTCCGATCAACCCTTAAACCAACTCGAATAAACTTGGTTTTGACGTCAAATCAAGCCACAACCTACCATCAACAACAATCAATAAACCATACACACAAATAATGTCTCTTACCCAATTTCCGATCGAAAATGGAGTACGACGGCTGAAAAATTTTCGATGACCCCAAAAATGTGCAACAAACTCGAAATAAACAACACCAACCAATCATACTAGCAGCTCAAAGCATGTATACACTAATAGAATCAAGAAACTCGGCCGCAAACGAAGATTCCGACCAAAATAGAAAAACTCCGGCTGCCCAGAACTCCGGCAACCAAAAACAGATACAAAGTTTCAAAAAATTAATACCAACGAGTTCCTGGAAGTACCAACAACTCACCCAAGCCAACAAAATCGAGAAACGAACTCCGTAGAACCGATTTCGGCAAACTCGACTCGACCCCGGTCAAAATCCGGTGAACAAAAAAATCAAACAAACCTCAACAACCTTAGTACCAAATCAAAACTAGCTAATCCAGGAGTACAAATATATAGACTATATATACGGAAACTAAGCAACATGGCCGGAAATTGAATAAATAATACCAATTGATTTCTTGTTCCCTGTTCTATACGACCATAACAATCAATTAAACTAAAATCCAACAAAAAACAAAGTACCAAATTGAATATAAAAGCAGTTAAATAGGGAATCAAATTTGAGAGATTTTGGGTTGAAAATGATACTCTAATCAAGTAGGTGATGTCACAAGTTTCGTTTTGGTTACTAGAAGTCAAGATCCGACTCCGCTAACACCTTGAATTGTTTGATTGATCTCAAGAACATGAAACCAAAACTTCAATTGATCTTCCCCCAAAACTAACTCAGCTGCTGTTATTTACTAAAAATAGTAAATATAAATAAAATTGTATTAATAAAAATCTATTTATAATTTGCAAAATCATTTTTATGGGATAAATATAAAAATAAATATTTTCGATTAAATACAATATATATGTCAAAATTCCCTAAAAATTATAAATATTTCAAAAAAAATATAATAAAACATTTTAAGAATTTTATTATTTTCATAAAAATAAAGGTACCAAAAACAATGTCTCTAAGTCTTTTACAGGGGTTGGGTCCGATAATCTCAAATCGAAATACCTTTATTCTAAAGAAACAAAAATTATAGAAAAATAGAATAAAATATTTTATGCTACACAGATGTCACATAACACATATCGGGTAATTTTCCTATTTAATAAAAATACCAACACAAATAATTGCATAAAAAAATAGTCTAAAACACAATAAATTATAATAAAAGTATATTTAAGTATTATAAAATACACGTTATTTTCTCGATCGTTACACCAGCCTCGATATAACGGAAATTTTTTGGATAGCTAGACTCCTGCCTCACCGTGTTGCTTTCACCTAGTGATTGCTCATCCTTGGATGAACTCTCATCTTCTAAACACTCTTGGCATCTTTCAGGGTTCACTTCAATCTAAAAAACAAAATGTGTCGCTTTAAAATTATTTAATATTTTGATTTAGTATTATTTCATATTGCAAAATATAATCCTGATTTTAAATTTTGAGATGCAATGTATAACGTATCCGTATTTAGCTGGGGGGTGAATGCCTGAATGGGGAGTCGAGTGACTAGTGAGTACATGGAAAATGAGAGACACGATAATAATTGGGCAGGCAGCACTCAGCAGGCTGTTATTCGTCCCTGCTGTTGCCTCATGGTGTGTTTTGCTTGCACGTTCTATTGCTGTACTGCTCCTTATTTAATTTATTTTTTTATAAGTTTTTGGCGCAAATTATGAAATGAGGTGCCAAGTTGCTAACCTCCAAAACCCTAGTGGGATACATTATGAACTCGTTTGAATGTAGAATTTCTAATTAATCTGTTTCGTGAATGCAACTAAAATTTCAAAAAACATATATTCAAGATGAAATCAGATTATTTCGATTTCTACGAATTGTCATCTTTTAATTTGATCTGGAAATTAAGCGATTCGCAGTACAAAAGATTGTACTTGTGAGAGAGAGCACAATTTTATGTTACGAAGTAAAACTATTTTCTTTCCCAAAAAAATAGTAAAACTATTTTCAATTCCCAATGCGTTGAACAAGAAAATTGAAGTTACAATTATTTAGTGATGATTTAGATATCTAATTGCGGTCAACTCAGGATCAAGTCGACTTCTCATAAAAATCTCAGTAAAGGTAATGTAATTCGGTTCGGAAGTGAGAGAGAAATAGAGAAGGATGGATAGAAATAAGAGAAATTACCAAAATTATTAATTTTTTTAAATTGTTTTGCGATTTTATCGTCTTTTGATTTTTTTCGCAAAACTACGGTTTAAAGTTAAAAATGACTACATGCAACTTATTTTTTTATTTTTTTGAAATATAATTAAAATTGCTTTTGGTTACATTTATGGTTGTATTTTGAATTTAACCGTGCAATTTGTTAAACAATGTATTATGCAACAAAAAAATAATTATTTTTACTAAATTTTAAAGTTATATTTGTGGTTGATTTCGATTGATTCCAATTACAAATATATTTGCAAAGTTACAAACCGTATTTTTGCAAAAAATTCAAAAAAATCATTTTTTTTAAATCATAATTATATAAAATATTTTTAAAAAAGTCATTGTTTTTGTAAAAAAAAATTATCCTCAGGTGTTTTTGAAAAAGCCCCGAGAAATAAATATAGAGGCTGTTTAGTTGATAATAATCTATTCAGATATTTTAAATATATATAAATATGAAATGATTTTTAACTAGTAGAATTATGTGAGAAGTATAAGAATTATTTATAAATTTTTTGTAACTAATTTTTACTTTTTGTATTATATAAAATTCACAAAACAAATTTAACTGGTAAAATTAAAATAGAATCTATAAAGTAATAGAAGAAAATTAAGATATTTTTTTCATAAAGTTGATTTATAAACAATAATTTCAGTTTAATCTTATTGTTATTATTTATTTATTTTAATAGTAAACTTCATGATAAAATTTCGCTCTTTCTCATTTATTTACAACTTCTAACCTTTTTTTAAAAAAAAAAGTTTATCAACTGTTTTTTATTTCCTTGTTACTTTTTTTATATAAAATAAATTATGGATATATTTATTGGTTAAACTACTTAATAACCAGTTGGTGCTTATTTTTTAATAGTTATAAAATTGTAAATTCAAAATATTATTATTTATATATAATATTTTTGTCTAGTTCAGCTTCTAATTATTTTAAAAATTGGAATACACAATTTTAGTTTATTAAATAATCTATAATAAATATAATAAAAATTGTACTTACATATTATAATGTTAATAATTATGTTTTCTATAATTTTATCTGAATAAAAAATCTTAGAATAGGCATAATCATTCATAATTAATTTGTCTTTTGAATTATATGAAAGAAAATTGAAATAAATATTAAAATAAATGATTAAATCAATAATATAAGAGAAATAAGTGTCCACGAAGTACAAAATTTAATTTTATGAATAAAATATATTATCACATTTCTCAAGTATTTCTTACTCCCAACTTGGGGGTTAGTCCGGTCAATCCAACCGAATAGACCGAGAATTGAATTGTTAATATTTTTAAAACCGAATCGAATTATTTTGATTCATTCTGTTTGGTCCATATTTTTTTGAAAAAAATTGAAAATTAAATAAAGTAAATTTTTTAAGGGGACATGAATACAAATATATAAATAAAATCAAGTAGATTCATATTTACGTTAAATAATAAATTAATAATATAAAAATTAATGCAAAATTGCATTTATCGAACATATATTATATATAATAAAAATAAATAATATATAATTCAGTCTATTTGGTTCGGACTAATTTTTTTTATTAAGGACCAGACTGAATCGAATTTTAATTCAGTTCGGATCGAAAAACTGAATAGACTAAAATTTCATTAAAAAAATAAAACGGAACCGAAATTATGCTATTCGGTTCGATTTTTCAATTCCGATTCGTTTTTCTCGGCCGGATTCTAACACGTCAAAAAAAAAGGATGAAGATAACAGCATGAGCAGGAAGATATTTTGTTTTGGTGGGGGAGTAGCGAGTAAAGAGTAGATATTTTGGGATAATTGGGGCCGACTATTATCATATTAAAAAAATAATCATGATAATTTTAAGTATAGCATTTTCCTCATTTGTTTTGTAATAAAATAAAACAAGGCAAAGTGTACTTGGAACACAAAATTAAATCTGCTAAGTACTTACTTGTAATCATAGATGCTTCCATTTCACATCTGTGCTTTGACCTCATAAAAAGAGAATAGTAGTAATATCTGTATAATGGTTCTAAAAATCCCGAATTCAACTGATTAATCCTGCGATTCGATATTAATATAGTGCAGCGAGATTGGATATTGGGTTGTTAGTTATGATGGGTGATGAAGAGGCAAGGGAAGGACAAGGCAGAAGAACAAGAAGAAGAGAAAGTGTGGCGTGTGATTATTGTAATGAGGAGGTGGCTATTTTGTATTGCAGAGCAGACTCAGCTAAGCTATGTGTGAGGTGTGATCAACATGTACACTCTGCAAATCCACTTTCTCTCAAGCACATCCGCTCTCAGATCTGTTATAATTGCCACTCTCAGCCTGTTTCATTTCTTTGTGTTTCTGATCATCTTCTTTTATGTCAAGATTGTGATGAGGATGCTCATTCTTCAACTCACCTTGTTGTTCACAATCGTATCCCTGTTGATGGCTTCTCTGGTTGCCCATCTCCTTCCCAACTCGCTTCTCACTTGGGTCTCCATGACTTTAAGAAGCTAGTACAGCGTCATAATAACATCAATTCTCACCCTCACTTCAATACCACTATCAACCAGTACCATTATGATGATGAGGATGTTGATGATCAGTTTATGGTACCGAATACAAAGGGCCTGACTAAGTCCACCACTGATGCCATTAGTTCTGCCTGCGGGAGCCAGAAGCACGTCATTCTCAAACAGTTGATTCAGCTCTTTAACACGCAACAACAACATGAACATTTTCAGATCCATCATCAAGAGCAGGAGGAGGAGACACAACAGAGGGGGAGGTTTATGACTCCTGCTAATGACAATGACGAGGAGGAGGAGGAGGAGGACTCCTCTCATTCATTGTTATTAGATCAATCCTTACATCCTCAACAACTTCCATTCACCTCTTTGCTGATGCAGCAGCAGGTAAGTACTAGTGCTAGTCAATTGGATGTGGCTGATCACGGTGGTTTTCAACAACCCGAAGCCGGCCAAATGTTGTGGAATACTCATCCCTCTGATCAGGGCACTCAGGTATTCTCTCTTTACTTCCAACCTATTTTACATGTCACAGCTCCTATTTACTTGAACCGACTACCATTTTCTGTTTTTGATTGGTTTATCTAAACTCTGCTCAGTTCTCACTCATAACATAAACCGCACTCACACTAGCTTGCAATCGATTTTGTTATATACATTCATTACTATTGCATCCAGTAATTATACTATTGCTAATATCATGGTTATTTGATTTTCAAAGTATTGAACATTTATCATTAAGTTAAGCCCTTCTACCAATACCCTTGACTCAGGCTTTTAGAAAGACCCCGTAGCTTAACAGTGATATCAGGACTACTATTAGGAGAGTTCTTTAGTTTGACCCTCCCACCCCAATGTTCTCAAAATTTTAATTTGGACAGTAAGGTTAATATTACCCAAAAGATGGGCTTCCCATTAATTCAACCTACAATCCTTTTCATTATTAATTAACACAGGTTGCATTTTTACAGGATGCTAATCAGATAATCTGGAATTTAGATACATATATACTAGCTTAAGTTCTTGCTGATGTTGACGTGCTCTGTATCATTAGTTACCATACACTAATTCCTTACTGCGCTCTTTTAGTACCACCAATCTTATGACCTACTCTTGCAGTCAATAGGAATTAGTTTGTATATATAGCACTCCTACTTACCTGCTGACTTGTTGATTTCTTCCTAAAATTACATAATAATTAGTTTGTATATAGCTCTGCTACGTAACTGCTGATTCTTCTAGTCTTATTGGCGTTATGACAGATTACATAACGGTGAGATTCCATTTAGTTCTGTGCTCAGTCATTTGCAGAATAATTTGTGAACCTCTATGGCTTCTTCTCTAGAACATTCTTTCTTATTTATAACTTTTTTTTACAATTATCTGTTTCCACGAGTATTTAATTGTATATTTGAAGGAATTTGTGAATCTGTTTCACTGCACCTGACTGTTAAAGGATTGTTACTTTCACACAGATTTGGGATTTTAATCTGGGATGTTTAAGGGGTTCTGGTCCGCTAGATTTGGGCAAAGGTGCAAATGATGCAGGGTTTACAGTGAGAAGCTACAATGAGCTCTTAACAGAAGCTTCTTTGGACGATACAAAGGAGATAAGAGAAATCTATGGAATGAATAGTTCTACCGCACTTGAGAATCTTGTTGATTTTAAGGTAATAGCTTTACACAGTAGCTATCTAACACAGCTAAAGAATTTCACAAGAGAGGAGAGAAAAAATAGTGTTAGTAGATGGTCTAGAATTTAGGAAAATATTTTTCATTTAAAATTCACCAAGTACAAAGACAAAGAAATAGGAACACCCGGTGACCAAATCTTTTTATCAAATGAAGGCCCTCAAAAGGAATAGAGGGAGGAAATGTAATAGTCTTTTTTTATTTTCATCGAACATAATTTGTTTTAGTTTATACAATTATAATTTGTTGCATGTCATAATCCACTGTTAATGTGGGATAGATGTTTTACTTGCCTACTGGTTATGTGGGAGGAATCTTTCACCTTATTTAATGGCATGGTCAAGAAATTATTTATGATTAAACTCTTTACAACTGGTATCATCGCATATATTGACTTGCTCGTCTAAAATGATAGAATGACAAAAATAACCCAGCAGCTGGGCCAACATCGTCCGAGAGCAACAATTTGCCGATTGCAAGGGAATTATCAGGTTCGGGTTTTGGTATTCCCAAATACTTTGTCGGCTCTAAAGATTTTCAATACGCTCAGCAGATAATGAGATGTGAAAATACAACACCAGCAACACAAAAGACTGATTTGGAGTTGATGGCAAAAAACAGAGGTGATGCAATGCTTCGGTACAAGGAGAAGAAGAAAACACGGAGGTAGAGTTGCTATTCGTATATTGTCCATTTTTTACTTTTAAATATGCTTCTAAGAACAATACAAAATCATGGCCTTTTGGAATATCTTATGAAATAGATATGATAAGCACATCCGGTACGAATCAAGGAAGGCAAGAGCTGATACCAGGAAGCGTGTAAAGGGTAGATTTGTCAAGGCCAGTGAACCTCCAGTCTCCTGAATTCCAAAACCTTTTTGTCTGCATGTATAGATTTGTACGACTTCGCTTGATGTACCGTTGCTCCTTTGAACCAAATGATGTTTTAATCCTGCTGTAAGCTATGAGCTTGTGGTGATTTGTCTTTTGAGGGATAGTATAAAGTTTGCGTAATTAGTTGACTGAATGGTGCCAGAACAGGGTGTAAGTTTAGGAGATTTCGTATTCCTAGTTGAATTAGAGCAATAGTTCTGCAGATGTTTTCATAAAATATCTGGAAATGTTCTATGTTTAATCTTGTTGCATTTATATATTTGCTCTGAAAAGGATGTTACAATATTGTCCCCAAATATCGAGGTTATTTCATTAAGAACTAAATTTCTAACAGGAACAAAATTCCCACTGATTTGTGCTATGTAACGAACGGTTACCAGACAGTGGATAAGCTTAATTTTGTTTAGGATCCTTCTGAAGAGGCAAGAAATGGTATAACCCTTTGATTTGGATTTAAATATATTACACAACATTTGCCATTCGGTAAAATCAGTCCCAATTCTATGCAAAATGTGGAAACTGGAAACTGGAACTTGAAACACCCCCTCGTTTTGTGGTCTAAGTATGCAACAGCCAACAAGACACCAACTATTACTAAATTTAATTTAATCAACTACTGTAATTGGGAAACAATTAAGTAAACTTGAAAACATCAGCAAGTTGGTTTCCTCAGCAGCCAGCAACAAATACTTCATAAAATTTCAGACATGACATCATCTCTAATCTCCACCAACATTTTACAAATATCTCGAGTTAAACACATTATGAATATCAGAAGCTTCTGCCGAAGTCTGTACAGAAGCCTTACCGGAAGCAATAACAAAATTTCTCAGATTTAACAACAATTTGATATATAACCTATGCATTTGTGCCCCCACCAGAATTTACACCAAGATGATTGATAAATAATTTAGGATCATCCCACCTCGCAGAGGATCTTTCAGCTGACAAGGAACATTCCATTTGGATATTTTACTCAACATTCGCCAGCTAAGATTTTGGGTCTAGCATGAAGAAACAGAGTTTCTTCAACTGGTAGCAAATTATTCTGTGTCTGCAATGAATAAAACTATTTCATATACAAATGATGTAATGGTACAACAATATAGTTAAATTTGTATAAATATGCTACAGATGCGGACCAGTCTTTGTGATCAGATCGAGAAAATTTGAATGTTTTATCAGATTCTTATGCCATCACAATTCTCAAGTTATATAGATATGTATTAACTGCAGCAACAATTTCCGGATAATTATGATGTACCCGAAGCAAATTGCTACCATCCTGATAGGCTGCAGTAAACCATTATCTTAGAATACTATTTTCAAAAGGCATACGGCTAGCTCGTGAACTACATTGATGCATTCCCTATGAAGTTTCGATTCTAACAAGCTTTTTTCTTTTATTGTTATTATTATTATTATTATTATTATTATTATCATCATGTATCTATAACTTTCTACCGTAATATCTAATTTAATATTATAAGCATGTCATAACCTAATGTACGATACTCAGTCCGTTTGGTTAAAGACCCAAAGTTACCGTTTTTCCATATAAATAATCTCCAAAACTAAAAAATTTGGCTACTAGAGAGTAAAGAACTATGTAATCATGCTCTAATAGACATATATGCAACTAAAGATGCAACAGGAGGTGGTCATGGATAAGTGATACAGCCCTCTAGACTTGTTCAACTATATGCAACTATATGTACTGTGTTATGTTTCCATATTAATATGCAACAGTTCCACTTCAACATTAGCGTCTCAACAAACTATCTTCAGCTTCAATAGCCACATCATGCACGAGAAAACAGATGATGAGGGTACATCATCCTGCAGCATCAGATTTAAGTCCAATTTGAGGATAAGGTTGTAATTTTTACTTCTACGCGTTTCTATCCTATCTTCAAACCTCATGCTGCAAGGTGAGGTACACTTCATTTCTCGTTTCCTCAGAATCTATATAATGTAATTTCTTATTTGTGAAATGTGTATAAATTACTGGTTTTTAATAAGGTCTGCGAGAATATTGGATGAATAAAGAAACTGATGCTTCACAACTGACATGTAATATAAATATATGCATAGGTCAATTGTAATGTAAAATTGATATATACTTATTTACAAACACTTTATGTGGTTGTTCAAATTGGGAAAGAACTACTGGCAGGGTTTTAAAATACCTCTAATCTGGATAGCCATGGTGGCAGATTGGCCACCAAATGTGGTCAACTAACCGTTTGATAAAGAAATTGGTTTAACAGGAGGCGAAACGATATCTTCAGTCATCTTGAAAGTCGGAGATTCCAAATTTTTCGGGTCATGCGACTCTTTTTCCCCTTGACCTCTGGAGGGTATTGAGTAACTACGGTTGAAGGTCTGTGGAGGCTTTGGAAGTGTAGATACATTTGATGGCGTCAATTTATTCGTGCCAGAGAGCTCCTGACCTTTGGGCAGCAAGGGACTAGAATGACTTATATTTGTAGTTACCTTCAAACTAATATGTGCAGGGGGTCTAGGAAGCTCATGCAGTTCACTAATTTTAGGTGACGATGTGAAAGTTGGCGAGACACCTGAAGATAATATTGGGGAAGTTGGCTTCGGCAGTGGAGTGCGCATAAGTGATCCAGAAAACAGGAGAGCATTTCCTGTTGAGGCAATAGGACCACTAGCAGAAGAATTAGGCCTACCTGACCATGATTTGCCCATCAACGGACCAGAGAAAGCTTGCCTTCTAACTTTTTTGGTATCGCCATGGCGATCAAGATGTGACACGAGCCCCTCTGTCAAATGAGGTGGTGATCGACTTGGTCTAGTATTGCTGTTGCTATCTTTCAGTACTGAATGCATTCTTGAAAAAACTGGACTTGAATTCTCATTTCCTAATATTTTGTCATTTCTTTTGTGCTCCAAGGGGGATGAATGCCATGAACTCATTGTACTTCCGCTCACACTTACCCGTCCTTGAGGTATTTGTGCATCTGATCGTAATGGAACTTGACTCTTTGTCTCGTCAGGTGTGGGCAGCACATAGGTGGAGAACTTCCGTGACGAAGATTGTCGTATGGGTATATACCTTTCAGCAGGGTCAGAATCCTTCCCAATTAAAAGAGGAGCTGAATTGCTGCTTGGGTCGAGATTTCTACGAAGTAAAGAGTTGTCACCAGGTTTCCTATATGAATTTTCCTGTTAAAGAAACAGAAATTTCTGTGAATGATGAAGTATATTAACCAACCAGAAAAAAATGCAAAGGAGAAGGGAAGCATCCACAACACCGTAATTGAATAAGAAAGTTCAATTTGAAAAGTAGACAGATGAATAAGGTGTATAAAGGGGAACATGATAAAAATGAGTGTACAATATATCATTAGATATTCACTCACTCAATTATCCATGCTTTTTCCTAATTATAGTTACATAGTAAACATTATGCTAGGATGACTTTTTCTTACCTTTACTGCTTCGACTGTGGGATCTTTTGGAAATGTAATATCCACTTCGTCCAACTGCAAATGACATAAGAGAAGTTGATATCATGTTGAATCACAGAATGTATATCTAATAGTTGAAAGCTCGTGACAAAAAATCACCAATGAATAGAAACACTACTCAAAGTTGTAGCATCAAATAGGATGACCAACAATGTGACCCAAGGCCAACAGATGTACACAGTTAGCAATAGATATCATCATTCTATGATGTATCAAATGCAAATTTACATTTCACTCGATATAAGGATGTGATGGCCAGCTAGTAGCACACTTGAACAATTAAATTCTTACCTCCATGGAGTCTCTTGTTATAGAAACATCTTGACCGAGATTTAAAGGTCCATGATCAAAACTAAGCTCATTATCATCACAGCTTTCAGAGTCATCATCAGTGTCATCAGTATAGTCCTCGTCGATATCATCACCACCACTAACATCATCCTCATCTTTTAGTCCATCGAAGTGGTATGCAATATGCTGCTGTACAGTGACAGATTCAACATGAGGATCAATTGCTTCAAGAGATTTGGCAGCCTTTCTGAAAAAAGTCATCTGTCGACAAGTATGTGCTTGTTAAACAATTACTGAAATATAATTATTTTATAATAATATTGATTAATTTTTGGAACAAAATAAGAAAACCTGAGCAGCGTGGTGCCGAGCTGCCTGTGTTAAAAGACTTCGGGATTGTCCACCTTTAAGAGACTTCATACGAAAAACAAACATACTAGCTTCCTCGTCATATTCATCTTGAGCTGCTTTCAGTTCGCGAACAGAAAAGCTATCTCCTTTACTGCTTCTCGACCTCCCTTTCCCTCTGCTTTTTGGTATCATCTCTTCATATACCATTCTGCAAATCATAAATACATGGTAAGCCCTTTCATTATCAAACATGTCAAAGAATTACAACAGTAATATCATTTATTATAAGAATGAGCTTGAACCTTTTTTCATCACACTGTTTCTTCATCTCCTGCATTAAAAATAGAGAAAAACAAATAAGAGAAAATAAGCATCAATTTCTGTGCAGTAATATGCCTTTTTAAACATCTAACAAGGTTTAAAATCAATCCAAAGTAGCTATCTGTACTAATTGAGGAACTCTAAGATAAGCACTAAGCAGTAGCGTGAATAGGTTACTCTAACACAAGCAAAGCAGTTTTAATTAAAAAGTTTTCCATGCAGGATGTCAGGAGTTAAACTGTTGTTGTTGCTAGACTTGCTTCAGTTTGACATTGGTGTCCTGTAATTTATAAAAACTGCATAAACTAGATCAAAATAATCAATGAAGTGAGTTCCTTCTCCATATTTGGTGCTGAAACCTAGTTATTTTATTAACAGATATAATTTTGACAGAGATGTGCTTTAAATATCTACCTGTGCTCATGGCTCACACACAGAAAGTCAGAAACACACAAAGAACCAAAAAAGTCTTGAGAACTTTATGTTCTTAAAATTAATTACTCTTCTGAATCAATTTCTAGATTTTAGTTTGTAACAAGGCAGGAAACTGGTTACGTGGGTATACGAGCTTTGAAAACCATGCCAGCAACAGAGGCACAAAGAACACAGTAAAATAATTTCCATGTGCCTGTGAATTAACTGCTCTCTAGGAACTAACCTCAACAATGCGCAATTCATTAAGAAGGGACTCTGATGGGATGGTGATTGTCTGGGAGATATGGGAGCGCTGAACAAAATATTAATAACTCATCAATAAATTATAACATGTAATATGGAAGTTAAGATGTTTTACTATATAGAGATACCCACATAGCGATCAAGAAGATTCTGGATAACAAACTGAACTTTCCCCAACATAAGCAACACTTTACCTGCATTTAAAACAGAACAGTTGGATTCCAAGAAAAGAAATGGATAGAATAAAGATAGTAATGCAAGATAATTTATATTCACAACAATGTAGTGCCATAGTTGGTTGCACAAATTATTTAACAGGAAAGAAAAAAACTTGTACCAATTTAACTTGATTGCAGCTTGCTTGATGAAGTTTATACATAAAAATAAAGCAAAACGGAATGCTCACTCACCACTGTCCTCGTCTTCATTCAGTGCAGTCTTTTCAAGAAGGCAATCTCCCATTTCTCGCAGGGATTCCGAGAAATCTGAAAGTGTGTGATCCCAAATTAGCATACTTTTGAGGAATAATAAAACACAAAGAAACATCTATTAAACATTCCAACTACTAGTGACATTCAAAATGAAAACAAATCTGCAACTTGAAAAATTATAAAGAACCAAATCTTAAACAAAAGATCACTCTAACGCTCACAGAGTAGCTGGCATAACCAGATCCCCTGCAATCAACGACAAGTATACAGGCTCAACATATTTAAACGTCACGAAAATATTCCTAATCAATACAAGTTGCAGCATAAATATAGTTTCAGAATAAGAAATAATATGCAAAGATGGATATAGAAAAACGAAACAGAAAGAGTAAGGTAAAAACCATAAGCACTATTCACGGTAGCTGCAGCAGCAGATAGTAAGCTGTCATAACAATCTCTCATATCTTGCATGTCCTGCAACAAAGAACAAGAGTCTAATCAAGTATGCCTGAAACAGTACATTAAAATCCCCTACACAACCAATTCCAGAGACAATTAGTAGTGAGTGTAAAGCAATGAGATCCAGTGAAAAACGCAAGATGGGTTGATATGTAATGTTAAAACAAAGTAAAAGAAACCCACATCAAATCAAATCAAGAAATGCAATAAAAATCAAAACTTTAATAAAAAAGAAAAAGAACAAGAAAGATGGACCTGAGAAGCTTGAGTGACGTCATCCAATTTAGAGAGAGGGGAGCGGAGATGATGGTGACGAGCGTGCTTGGGAAGAGCAGTAGAAGCCAATCCTCTCAATTTCTTGAGTGAATTTTTCATTTCCCCTGTTATCTTATTTTTTTTGTTTGTTAATATGATTGATGTGTGTATGAATGTATGTATATATAATCCAATGCTTGCAAAACAACGGAAACCTAGAAAGAAAGAGAGTAGTTGCAGGGGGGGATCGGAGTCGGTCAATTCAATGGATCAAAGTCTACCCTTTTTATTTCTTCGTCAAACCGGAAAATTATAACACTTGATGGATGGGTTGATTTTCTTTTTATTATTGAATTCAATTATATTTAAAAATATGGAGTATTATTATGTATTCATGACGCAACTCGCAGGTGTAGAAAAGAAATCAACATACGTTATTTGGAGACAATTGAATATACTAGTATACTATTGCATTACATCTTATATATAAATAAAATCATACAAAAATCAAACAGTATAACTGACCCCCAAAAAAATAAAAAAATCAAACAGTATATTATGAAATGAGGGAAGATGCAAAGTTTGATTGTCCCTGTAATTGCGGTCGCATGTATTGAATTTATAATGAACGCAAACGTGGTTATGAGTTCAGTAGGTTTTATTGATTAATACTCCGGTATGTGTTACCAGATTTTGACCACCACAGAAATTAAACTAGCCCAAGACATCTAAGTGGTATGGATACATCTAATCTACATAGTATTAGTTTTGTTAATGAATTAAACTAGACTTGGAAAAGTAATCGAGGATTGTAGAGAATTAGCCCATCATTTTAATAATATTAAGTTGTATTTTATTAAACGATCTGTAAATATGTCGGCACATGTACTTGTTCATGTATCTTGATCGTATCTTTGGTTGGAGTTCTGTTCCGGCCAATATTAAGGATTGTATTCGTCATGATTTAATGATATAAGATATCTGCATTTTGTCCCAAAAAAAAAAAAACTAGTCCAAGATATCTAATAATGTGATATTGATACATCTAATGATCTAATCTACTATTAATATTAGGTAAATTAAGACAACGGTTATAACCAAACAGCGATTCTCAGCAAATCATTTATCCGTGATTTTTTCTAAAGGATAGAAAAATAACTCGAAGTTAGTCGAGAAGCACGGATAGAGTGACTTATCTACCCGGATTCACATAAAAAAACCTAATTTTAATATTATTTATTGCAGAAAATCGCAGATAAATGGAGATGTCGTGAATTAAATGTATCAATATCAGAGTATTCATTGTATTGGTTAGATTTACAAGACTTTTTGCTGATTTTAAAGTCCATTAAAATAGTACTAATATATTTAATTTGAATTTTAATATTAAAATATCATTAATAAAATGGGGAGGGGACGAAGGGTGTGCTATCCGCGGATAAGGAGAGAAATGCGAGCAAAGAAAAATCCTAGTAAATTCATTGCCGCGGCATTTTATTGGTTCCCATTCCTGCTGGAGAATTCCCGTCCTTTACTTTATCCAAGACCAAAATATCACAAAGACACAAACAACAAACGGTCAAACAGAAGATGTATGCAACCCAACTCTAGTGGGAAACTAGCATAGCCGCTCTGAGCTCAAGCGACTTATACTCTTAAATGGGATATTAAAAAAATAAAAAAAATTAGGGACACATTTTTTTATAAAAAAGTAAAAAAATAAAATAAAAAATATACGTAGAAGCAAAAAAAAAATTAGGAGCATAATATTTTTATAAAAGAAAATTAATTTTTTTTAAGATATAAGAACCTAATAATAATTAATAATTAGGGCCAATTTTTTTTAAAATATAAGAACCAAATTTTAGTGATTTGAGTACAAAATTTTAATTCGCTTGAAGTTTTAAATTTGTCACGGACATCACTAGGTGGAAACTAGGAATGTGTGCTTAAAAGCCGACCGTTTTGATTTTAACATGTTTTGGAACAAAATTTATCCTCTCACTAAACCCCATCAAGCCCAACAGCAAACACGCATGGAATAACAAAAACTCATAAACATGATTTTAACTCTGATACAAGGGAGACATATAATATTTTAAGAATTTTATGATTAAATTGTGATTAAAAGACCATTTCTCCAAATTTTTGTAAGGAAAGTCATTTATTTTAATTTTAAGAATTATAAGTTACAATCTCGAGCTTGAACTTTTTATCAAATTTATCATCTAGTTTTCTTTTTGAAAATTATATATATATATATATATATATTAATTTAAAGTAATAAAAAATAACAAAAGTCTAAATAAAGATAAACGGATAATAAGTTATGCCGCATATTAATTTTCTTTAATTTTTAATTTATTAATTATATCAAGATTTATCTCTAACACACATACTATACTACATGGGGTAGCTTTATAATTAAATTTTGTGCAGACCATTAATGGACTGTTTGCGTTGACAGAATGGGCCGTGTGAGATGCAGCGACATAAATGATCTTAGCTTGTTAATGGGCCTCTGGGAAGAGCGTCCAGTCAGTCCAGTCCAAATAGGGATTAAGCTGCAGGCAGTGAGAGAGAGAGAGAGAGAGAGAGAAGAGGAGAGAGATGGGTGCATTTTGGGGGAGCAGAGTGATGGAGATCGTGAAGAAGCACGATTCATCGGGTCTTCTATGGAAGAGAATCAAGCTTACTACCACTCGCAAAGCTAACGCCAAGAAACGCATACACCGTGTTTGGCAGGTACATACATTCTTCACTCACCATGTACCTACTTCAACTTGTACGCTATATACAACTTCCATTTTTCTTAATTTAATATTATTAAATTAAATATATGTGCCTACTGATTATGTTTGTTTAACATGTCAAAACATTCACGCTTCTTCTCATAATCTGTATGTATTATTGTACTATTGTTGTAAAAATTTCTGTTAATTTGTATCGGATGCTCTAACACTGTTACAGTTTATGGAGTATTATTATTATTATTATTATTCACATTAGGGCTTGTTTTTAAATACATCATTTTGCTATTACTCTTATCTTTTGTGTGTGTGTGTGTGTCAGTGTGTGTGTGTTATAACTCATCCTTGATGTTATGTTTAATTGTTTATTATGGTCAACCCCCTCCCCTTCCATGCCCTTTAGTCCGGGAAATTTGATTTTGATTCCACACTTTCCCTATTTGTCATTATGAATGTCTATGCATTACACCTTTTGGTTTGTAACGGACATAACACATATAGCATGATTGATGAGAACTTGTAATACGGAAGAGATTTTTAGCAAACTTATGAAAGAAAACATCGCAAAACCCCTTATTATAAGGTCATCCGTTCATGGGTTACATACAGTACTAGGACCCTGTGGTCTGCATTATACAAGCAATGAACTTGGGCTCTCAGCTGTGGTACTATGTTGATAGAACAAGAATTTTGAAATGGTAGAGGACATTCCATTTTGGGACCAGAGTATTAAGTGAGCGAAAAAATGCTTGAATTGTGTTTTGCTGTTGCATGTTACTGTTTGACCTTCGGTCCTGATTTCTCAGGTCTTAGTGCTCTCTATGTACGGTATATTGTTGGGGTTTTGGGCCCTTTTGGCGAGGGCCTTGGGCAAATGGCCTTGTGCCCTTATGAGATCTTGCCGGCCTGTTCAACATTAATGTTGAATTTCAAGTTAATATAATCAAGCCTCTTAACCCTCATTAGTATAGGTCTTGTGTGCTTGGGCTGTTTGTTGCTTTCTAAAATTTAATCAACTTTTTATAATTTTTCCAGTTTTTATTTGTTGCTTGACCTTAGATCTTTTTCCGGAGTTCTTAATCGTCAAGGGACATTATCTTGGAGTGTGTTGAGTGTTGGGGTTGTTTTTAATTTAAGAATTATTATTAATAATGTTTGGCTCAGATGATAACAATGTTCAACTACAACATGAGAAAGCTTTTTCTTCTATGTTGTCATGTACACATGTGCTGTTCAGCAGTTGGTATTTAAGGTAGATCATTTTCTTCTCACAGCTCAAAAATTAAAGTGGACTAGTCAGCTACTAGACATATATTCAATGCAACAAATTCTGTGAAGCAGATTTATTAGAGATCTGGATAGGCACACAAGACTTACTTACCTTTCCTTAGAACTTATAAGAGTCTGAATGGCTGATGAAGTGATGATCAATTTTGTTCTCCTGTTGTGTACTTGTTCATGCAAATATATGTTTCCAATTCACGTGGAGATAGAGAAGCATATTACACAAAATTTCTATATATTATTCTACATTTTGTTATTACTTGTTAACCACATTGATGTCTGTTATTAAAATCCTTAATTTTGGAAATATCTGTCTTCTTCTAGAATGACGCAGTTCTAAAGGCATGTGCTGAACCACCCCCCCAAAAAACTGCACAGATGGACGATCAGAGATTGCAGTTAAAGAAAGAATAAGCAGCCAGGCTTAGCCAATAAGTTGTAAGAATGCTGAACGAGCCTGAAAAGATTGTTACACCTTGATCAGTTCTATAATTAATATCTGTCAATTTCACTTAAAATATTACTGTGCTGACCTTTTGTTTTTTTGCTTTTTTTTTTTAAATTTTCCTAGTTGAAAGTTTGGTGTCTTTTTTGTTGGGTAATGTGGATGACCTATCTAGGTTGCCTAGACATGTAAAATAGGTATACTATGTATAATATACAACAAAACGTAGACAGGCTAAAATAGGTATACTATTTATAATATACATCAAAATGCAGACAAACTGAGAGGGTGAGGTCTCAAAACATAGTGTGCGGCTATTTCACATAGTAGAAGCAAGCCATGACTGATATCATGTAAAGGTAATACAATCTAGTAGATTTGGAAAAATATTTTTATTATTCATTTATTCTTAAGCTCTAGTTGATAGGCTCAAGTTATGAAATATTATACTAACCATCATAGAAAGTAAAATATTGGAGTTCGTATCATTAGAAAAAGAACTATATTAAAACTTCCTAGTAGAACCGTCAATCATGCTACAAAGAAAATTTTGTTCCTTTGTTGATAGTACTTGTATAAGGTGCTTGACTGTAATATTTATTTACATGAAAGTCAGAATGGTTCAAACTCACAAAAGCACAAGGGTTAAATTAATGGTGCAACTCGCTAATATGGTTTAACACGTCTTTTTTTTTCTTTCCAAAAGCAGAATTAGTGAAAATAATTCTAAATTATGTACACACACACTTGAAGAAACAAAATTTTACTAGTTCACAATAGTTAGCAGTATAACAGTATGTGCAATCATCTCAAAGATAATAGAAGTAGGTCATTTGACATCAATAACCATGCTTCAAAATTGTTTAGCTTGATTTTGGGGTCATGCAAACCTTCCTTTTTTTCCCTTCATCATTTTTGTCTACAATAGTTGAACAAAAGCTGTATGGTTCCTGATTTAGGTGGTAGAGATGAGAGTTGTATTTTATGATATTTTTTTCTTGTTTTTATTATAAAGTTTAATTGGTTTTAAGCAGGAGTCAGACAGTTTTTGTCTTGACTCGCACTTTATATCTAGTTTGAGACTTCCAAAGAAGTGCCAATTTTTCATATCTACTCGGGTAGCGCTAGTAGACGCATGATATGTTATATATGTGTACAAGGGGAGGGAGTGGGAATGAGAAATTGAACCCATGACCTTTTTCATTAGGGCAGATTGCCTGTATTGCTAGGTAAAAAGTCTATATGCCGATGGTGCTATGAGTGCAAGTCCAATGCGTTGCTATAGTTGGTGCTATAGCCAAAATATAGAACTAAATTTACAACATGATCAATCTAAGCTTTTGTTGAATAAGATAGCGCATATGGGTAACTGGTTTTGAATATATAGAACCAAAGATAGCCTATAGCTATCCTTGCTACATCATCAACTTAATGAAACTTTAGAGTTTAGAGACTTAGGTAAAAAGTTGGTTAAATCGAAGCTAGCTAGTTATATTTTGGAATCAAGCATTGGAGTGGAAGCTCTGTTTTAGCACTGAAAGCCACATTTTGGTGTCAAAATGTAACAATAACTAAAGCTATTCTAGAACTAACATTGGACCTGATCCTAGAAGTTGGATTTCCTTTAGGCAGTACTGACTTTGTTTTACAAGTCTTATTTCAATTGTTATAATTAGTGAGCTCCTGAGTCTAAAAGAGAGGGAGGGGCTTTAGGATTTTGTAAAGGATTTTTTGTTCAAGCAATACAGCAAGGAAGGAAGGATGATACTAATTTGTTAATAGCATAACGCGGTCCAGTGTTAATTCTCAGAAAAGTAGGATTTTACATGTATATATGGACAGGAAAATATCTGAAAGGGGAAATTCTCAATTCCTATCTTTACCATGCCACTGATTTGATGCCAAAAAAAATCAGATGAAAATTTTGAATGCCTTTCACTGTGTAACTAGGAATTATCGCAAGGCCATTGTCTACGACAGGTGTTTCCACTGAGGAAACAGTTATGTTATGGGTTCTGTGGTAACTGTGCAGGATCGATTGGATTCTAAGTTTGAAAAATCCTGACACCGTTTAAGTATGCTAATATTGCTGGGAGTGTTGAGATCCTTGCAGCATGTTATATTTTTTTTCGAATGTATTATTGTTATGTATTTGTTTTCCTTATTGGGTTTTGTCCTGTAGATGTTGTAGACTTCATTGATCATAATTGAGGTTGTTGCGATTCCGTATGCCTCCTTCTCTGTTCTATGAGCTCAGCGATCCAACTTTTTGCATTAGGCAACAAACTGATTGCCGAGAACTTCTTTTTAAAAAAACTTGCTGATGAACTATGCCATATTTTTTTTACTGCTGCACAGCAGTGGCTTAAGTACCCCAAATAATTGGGCCACCAGAGTTGAAGTCATGGGGTACTTGTGTATTTACCATTAAGATCAGTGTTTCACTTCTAATTTTGTTGGGGGTTTGACATAATTAATATGATGTTGAAGGATGTAGGAAGAAATTTGGTTATGGTCTGTTGCGTAACTCTCTGGTATTTTGCATGTGATGGTTGGTATAGGATGGAGTTTGAGAAATGACTTATTTGAGTATCATGGGACAAGTCGACATTTATTCTTATCAGGCAAGTTTACATTTTTAAACTTTGGTTAGTACCCGTATTAAGACTTGAATCTATTGGAGAGGTCATTGTTGCAGAGATATTAAGCAACCCAATAAACTCAATTTTGGTTAAACAAACAACAATTAGAAATGGTTGGTGTTGGAACTGGTCAACTTACATATAAATTGATAAGCCATTCACTTTCCCTGTCCCCTAGGCAATCATCTTGCTCTATATTTATTTTTGCAAGCAAATAATTCATCTCGGAAAAAAATACATGGATGCCCTTGTACGACTCTTGGCAGGACAGGTGGTGGGGTTTTTACTTTCTATATATGTGATTGACCTAATGAGTTGAGGCTTTTAAAGTGTGTGGCCTACCACGAGGTGCTGCCCACGTGATTGAAAAATATGAAAGCCTCAAGACATCACAAACCACAACCCCCGTATATATAAAGTGTGTATATATACATGTTCTGTAGGGTGAAGGACAAGAATATCGCAATTTTACGAAGTTCAGTCCAAAATAAATATCGCAATATAAAATATTTGTTCAAGATGTGGGTATTTATACGTCGTGGTGTTATTTTTATCGAATCTTGTAGACATGGATCTCATGAGATATTTTAGAATTTGGTCCTAGTTTGGATTGTGGTATTTATGACACATGATTTCTACTAAAAACCGTGAAAATAAAACATATATAAAAGAGAGGGGGAGACGTGAAGAACTAAAACAGCTTAATCTTATTTAATAGAGGCCAGTGTCTGAAGAAACTGTGGTCGGCAATTTTTATTTCATCATGTCACTTCCAATTAGACTAGTGGATGTATATGTTTATGGGAAAAACAACTATTTCCTGTATTTCTTCTTGTTGCATGGGGGCAGTAGCTTTAATAAATTATGCACACAAACGATCACGTAAGGTTGGCTTTGTATATGCTGTCCTTAATTTCACCAGAGTACACTTGGCATTGTTCTAAGGCTTTGGGTCCAATTTTAATTTTTCAACCCTGTTACTGTGTACTGTATGAATTATGAAGTATATTGCATAGTACGTGCACAATTTACACAAACCCCTCATTAAAATCACAACCCACAAGTGCTGGGGTGATTATACTTGCTATTTGTATATAATGTTTCTCTGCTTTAAACGTGTAGGACTGTAAATGAGTCGAGTAGAGGGTGGGCATGTTTGATGTGCACCGTTGTGATCGTTCTAAATTGTAAATTTTGATCATCGTAAATAACAATATAAGGTGAATGGATGAAAAGAAGACGCGTGTGTAGCTTATTTATTAAGGTCGAAACTAGGAACTAGTTAAATTTCTAGTACATTTTCTTCCCAATTTTAATACCGGGCTTTTGAAATTGGATAAATTTGGATGTAGGAACTATGTAAAAGAGTTGCCCACTATAATGGTGTCCAAAGAGGGTGTCCAAAGAGGAAGAATACATAGACGGGGAAAGTCCACACCACATGCTTGGTGTAGGATGACAGCGATATATCATATATGTTTATAGTTCTATACATGTTTTAACACAAAATATGGGTTCTGGTCTTGTCAGAACCATCTATCCGCGTTTTTTTCACGGATAATATTAACACAATCTATTCGTGCTTCTGCAGGGTATATTAGAGTTTTTTCCTATTCACGAAAAAAAACCGCGGATAAATGGTTGCTCAACTATGGAGAACAATTCCCACAAAATATTACTGTATATATTTTTTTCTACAAAATATTACAGTATATATTTTTTTCTCTAGCTACTGGCTAGCAGTATGTACATTGATGATTAAATTTACCCCAAACATTTTCAACATACAGTACAGTCTACTTGTACTGGGTCTGGGTTAGTCCTACTTAAATCGCACAACTTTAAGCATCTTTGACAAAACCCACTTTCTTCGTGTAATAAACACTGCCTTCCCACTTCCTTTAATAAATTGCTAATTTTTAAACTACGGAATAATTAAAATGATTTCTGTTTTTATTCTAACAGGGAATCTTTACAATAATTCTAGCAGAGTAAACATAAATCGAGTGTTTTTGTACCGGTAGGTGTGTTCTAAGAATTGAGTTTTCTAAAAATACATGGTATTTATTTTTATTTTTTTATTCTAGTATCGGAATGGGTAGCAAAGTAAGAAAAAGAAAGTTGGTTTGTTTTACAAGTTGCAAAGAAGGTCCAACAAAAGGAACCTCATACGAAGAACAAGAAGCTGATCTTTGGAAAGATTGTGTTTCCTTATTCTTGTGCTTGTGCAGATTCTCTTATCTTTTGACAAACCTCATACGTTTGTGTGAATACTGCATACACTCCACATCTTTTGCTTCCTCTTCTTTATCAAAAGTCCTCTTTCACTATTATTATTCCCCCCTTGTAAATCAAACCCCCTTTTTAAACATTTTTTAAAGTAATATCAACTGATCACATTAACTGCAACTCGTAATCCAATTCATCAAAAACTAACAAGTATTACGTAATAGATATTCATCATCACTAAACTGCAAGTAAATTTGTGGTATCATCATCCCAAGTACACAACACAGCAACCATCTGTTAACATCCCCCAACTAGTTCTGTCTCTTTAGTGAAGATCACAGCAAAAGGGCAGTAGCAGTTGAAGCAAACCTCAGGTTCTTAACTAGTTATTCCAAAGGGATGGATGATATTGGAAAGAACTCAATAGCTACTATAAAAGGCACTAAATAAATAAATTTGAGTAGTAGTAGTAGTCGTAGCACTAAGGCAAACGTTTGCTCAAAAAATTGGATAAGCTAGTATTATTGCAGCTACTGCTTTCTTCGTGATCCTCCCCGGACTGATTATAAGAGGCTTCCGTGATTCCACTGGAACCAGAAGATGATAAAGCCGGGGCAAGATTCAAATCAGTAGTCCTCTGTTTGGCCATGAAATCATAGAAAACTGGCCTAATGCTCTTCTTCTCCAAACAGGGAGGAGCTGCTGCAACTGTGGTAATGTTCTGGGTTTGTAACTTGGGTTGAGGCTGAGTAACCTCATCGTCGTCATTCTTGGCACTGCCTCTTTTCTTAAGAAAAATACGGCAAAGAACCCAATTCTCCATTTGTCCCTGAGAATGATAATAATACAAAATGGAGTTGAGCAAGTATCCCTTAAACAAAAATTGCACAAGTAAACCATATTCTTAGGTCTCTGAAGCAATGTTTGTTATTGTTGTTAATTATAATTACCTGTGATTGCAGTGGGGTGAGGCGATATTCATGCATGATCCAATCAGTTCTAGAACCATGTGGAGGCTTGCCTCTATAAAAGACGAGAGTTTTTTTCATTCCAACAACCTGGTTTCCTTTGCTGCTTACAATTTTCTTGTCAAGACCAGTAGCCTTCCAGTAACCAGAAGCTGTGGCCCTGTTTGATCTGTTACCATTTGGATATTTAACTTCTCTTGTGGTAAAAAAGTACCTTTCCTGTTCCAAGTCCCCTGTTTCATGACAAACAATATAAGTAGGGGCAAATAGGTAGCAATGATGATGATTGTGCTTGAGTAGTAGTAGTAGTAGTAGAATAAGCATGGGAAAATATTTACCAGGCAAATCCCAGGGATCAGATTTGCAGAGATCAACTTCAGGTATAATGGAAGCTGGCAAAGGAAAGGAAAAGACCTTGCGCTTCAAGTAATCAAGAATAAGCTCTTGGTCTGTTGGGTGGAACCTGAACCCAGGCAACAATCTTAAGACACCATTCTTCACAAAGTTCACTTTCTCCATGTATATATTTTATGTTTGTGGCACTGGAATGAAATGAAAGGTTCAAGTTCAAGTTGAAGTTGTTTGAGCTAGTGCTAGCCTGTTGTCTGAACTACTTAATGAAACCTAAACATCATACGTGGTTGTGTGTGTGTGTGTGTGTGAAGTTTGGAAAGAAGAAACAAGTAGGTGCACGAAGAGAGAACAGAAAGGGGGGTGCATCTTTATAGTGTGTTAACAAGGGAGGGTGAGAGAATAGAATATTAAACAAAGGGGGGAGAAAGAAAGAAAGTGTTGGACGAAGAAGAATTGAAGGCAGTTGGCGTAAACTGGACTCAATCGGCTGTGTTTTTTTTTCTTTGTAATACTTTTTGTGGTTTTCCATTTGTATTAACAAAAGGTTAAAAAAGTAGGATGATCTTTGTTGTTTTTACCCCAGGTTAAGATCCAACCATAATATCATTCGCGAACTTCTGTTCATCTTATAAACTTCGGTCATAATTTATAAACATCTTGAACTCATCCTACTAAAAATTTATTAATATTTATAATAAAAATTAGAAAATTTAAAATAATAGGTAACTTATTTAAGAGCTTCATCTTATTACACCATTTGCCTCACTATTTGCCTAGTTAAAATTTACTTACATTTTTCAATTTATAAGTTTAAACTTATAAACTACTTATAAGATTAAGTCAAACGGGTCCTGTATTTACAAACATGTTCATTAACCTTCTAGCCGAATTATATTGTATTCAAATTTGACTTATTTATTGACTAAACTTAAAGATTATATTTATGTTCAATTCGTCTATATTATAAACATTTTTTCGAATTTGAACACTGAACTGTTTGTGCATACTCGAGCATATATGAATGAAACTATAAGTTTATGTTACACAATTCTTCTTCTACGATACTAACCGTAGGTATTAGAACTCAAAACAGACGTTTTCCATTATTATCTGTCTGTTTTTTGGTTTTTCTGTTGCTTTCCTATATTCAATTAATAAAATAAATAATTCTGACATAAAAAAGTAATAAAATAAATAATAATAACTCCTTTAAATTTTTTAAATTCAAGTAATATCGTTACATAATATATTTATGAATAGTAAATGAATTATTAGAATATAATTATTAATGTAAATAAAGTCATGACTTAATTTATTAGTAGAAAAACTTAATGTATACGTAGTCTTGGAAAAAATATCAAAAAAGACATGAACAAGTATAATTTATTATACTTTTTCATAATATTTGTGAGTTCCTATGAATTTGAGGTGATTATATCATTTGTTGTTCAAAAACAAATATCATATAATTTTGTTGTATAAATTTTAATCAACTTTTTTTAGTATATATACTAATAAGCTTGTAAATGAGTAATATTCAAAAAAAATTATTTCTTTCCCCATTTTATTTCAAATAATTTAAATTATAAATTAAACCCATGGAATTAAAAAAAATACTTCATTATTGTCAAATATATTTTTTTAACTCAAATCTCATTATATAAAATTTGCATCAATTCATTTTTTTCAATTTTTTTATTTATCTTCATTATTTTTTATAATTTTATTATATTTTCCCCAAACAAACCATTAAACTTGCGGGAATCGAACACTCAGTTCATGTTTTCACTCTACAACATTTATTATCAAAAATTCAAATTCATAGTACAAGGAAAAGATGTTTTGCAACTAGATTATCAACTCACGCAAAACTATTTATGCAAGTAACAATTATTTTCTCTACGAACGCATTTGCAAAGATAATCTGTGTCTCAAATCTCAATCACTATCTTGATTGATTCTTAAGAGTGTCAATGTGCATCATTAAAACGTCTGTATTATATCTCCACATCGCGCTCTATTAACCAATTTTTTTATATCCAATTATTATTTTCATACGAAGCTATTATTATTTGGTAGTATGGTAAAACAATTTGATTTAATGTTACTTGAATTTATATTTAAATTTTATCAAACTCAAAATTTTAAATTTGAATTAGTTTTTAGAAATTTTAAAAAAAAAAACTAACCAAATCCTGATTTAAAATTTCAAGTTCTATCCAAAGCTGAAACTCAATACATATACACAAATATATTTATATGTTATGTACATAAAATAATATAATATTATAATTTGTAAGTTATTGTATATAATATTTATATCATATTATTTCAAAATATTAAAAAATTTGATCGACAATTGGTTTTTAAGTTAAGTGCTCGTATTATTATATATCTATATTAAATAAAATATTTTTTCCCAAATTATACATATGTATTAAATAAAATTATATTTATTATATTTAATTTTTAATTATCGAGCTAACTTTTTAAATTTTTTATTATCTCCTCATAAATTTATATTTATTTTTAAAATTTAAAAATATTTAAATTTAACTAAATTTGGTGCCCCCGACTTTTATCATTTCTATTACTAGGATGAAAAAATGAGATGAGAAACTTAATTTGAAATAATAATATTTTGATACGTCGAATGTTGTCGCCCTAAGTAATGAGAAACGTCAGTCTTGGTATGCAATCTAAATCAGAAAAGAAATGATATTTGAAGATATCTTTACAATTTCTAATAAGATAGGAATATTACGTGTTGTTTTGGGTAAAATTTAACGTGAGTTATTTTTTTATAGGTCAATAAATATTGGGAAAATGAATTTTTTGTCATGTTTTCCAGAAATCAATCACTGAACTTTGAACTTATTTTTTCAAATCTCTAACGTTATCATTAAATTTTATCATTAACATTCTGTTAAGTTTTAGTAAAATTTGTTAAAATTTGATGATGTGGCTTGCTGAGGTGGTGTATCTCTATATCTGTATATATAATTCGATTATTATATTCTATTAATTAGTATATTTTATAAATTGGGGGAAAACACAATCTAGGGTTCAAACTCCAATTTTGAATCAATTTAACATCTTCAATCCATGACTTCTAGCGATTCACCATCTTCAATCGATTCTTAAGCGCAGTCGGGCGAAGTGATACAATATTTTTATAGAGTTCAAGCACCTGTCTGGATATCTTCAAACCCTAAAATCAAGGGTGATAAAGACAAGAATAAGTATTGTAAATTTTTTTATGGGATGATAAAATTAAATTGGAGAAGATGTTTCATTGTCACTTGAATCGGATGATTCAAGGCTTGGTGCATCAAATGAATCACTGTCATGATTGTCTTCTTTTACATTTTTTTTCTATTCTATCACACCCAAACTCTTGACTATCAACATACTTAGAAAACATCTTATCAAGCTGATCTAGCACATATTGATACAATTCTTTCCACTATAGTGTTTCACCCATTCTGATTAGATCATGTTTTCTCTTTGTCCTAGTCTCATTCCTTTTAGGTTCACCTCTGTCATGAGTGTTTCTATTATCACATTGTACACTCCATTACCTACATTCATATCAGTCAAATTGCCCTCCCTCAAAGGATCAATCAGCCCTAACTTCTTTCAATATTCTTTTCTTTTCTCTTATTTCTTCTAATTCTTCATCAACATCTTATTCAACCACTTCATCTCCCTCGTTATCTACTTCACTATGCTCATTCTCATTGTACTCTTCTTCCTCATAATCAGGATCATCTGATTCAATTCCATCGATCATCTAAAAAATTCATCTCTCCACAACATTTTTACCCTTTTCATCAGCATAATGATCTACATAAATTTCAACCTGACTTACAGACTTAACATCCTCCCTAATTTCTTCAACACAATCTTCATTCTAAATAAACTTATATCCATCTTTATTTCTACTACTATGTTTCTTATAGTACAATTTCAATCCATTACCAGAACCTACTTCTTGTAAATACTTAAGACAACGATCTAATGTCAATGCACATAAATCAATATCATAAAGAGTATCGACTATACCTCCCTTATAGTAATATATGCCTTCTGTAATTTGAAATTCACCTCCATAATAAATCTCCACTTTGAGATTATCCATTATACGTACAAATAATGTAATCACGAAGGGGTTACTTTACACTCCATAAAAAACCTAGTAATCAGTGTTCATATCACTCATAAAATAGTTTTTTTTCAAAACCTAACAGATAGAAAATAAAAAAGATTCAAAACATACATTATTATTGAGTAATGGAACAATGATTTGAACCCTAGACGATTGAACTTTAAGCAGAGTCGAGTACGGTGATATGAACCTTAGAAGATTGGTTGAGTAATGGAACCATATGTATTTGTGGTTTGATTTCTTTTTGTTTTATTCTGATCAATTTTTTGTCATTTTTTGTTTGTTTTAATATTCAGCAAATAATCAGCAGTCATGTATTACAATTTTGACACGTGGACAAAAGACTTAACGTTAGTTAGTTTTTTTGAACGGAATGGATGATTATGAAAGGTTTAATTACTACATGTCTAAGTTTGAGTAAGTTCAAAGTATAGTGATTGGTTTCTAAAAGTATATAAAGTTGAGTGACAAAAAAAATAATTTCCCATAAATATTAAGTCTGGGTTTATATTTATATGGATAATGATCTAGATAATACTTTTATAAACATATTATATATTATGATTTAATAAAATAATTAAAGTGGAAATATTAATAAAATTAATTAAAATTGAAAAAGTTAAAAACAAAAGATATAAAAAAATATAAAGTTGATAAAAAAATAAATTCAAAAAATATATAAGAAATTGTAAATTTAATAAAACTAAAATAAAAAAGAAATGAGCTTTTTAAGAGTTGAAAGAAATAAATTTATTTTTATCAACAAATATAAAATATAAAAGGAATTTTGAAAAATATCAATTTAGTGTTAAGATTACACTAAATATCTATTAGATTTTAAATTTGGTGTCATATTATTTATCTGATGTACTTGTACACTATTTTAATATTTTACTAGAATCGGACAAGTCCGATCCATTGCTATACTTGGTTCTATTGCTATATTATACCATCAAATGTAAATGTTTGAATGCATCCATGTATAAATGCATCATGGGTTCTATATTTGTAACAAATGATGGATCCATACATTCTCGTCACATCATGGATAACTACAAATAATGGGTAAGAGTTAAAAAATTATTGTATTGTACATCATCAAATACCGAAAATGATAAAAGTTTAAAAAAATAGCTAAATTTGAAATTAATAATGAAATTAACATTGGAGTGTAACTTTTATTTTAGTATCAAAAAATACTTTTTGGTGCTATATTATAATAATAGCAATAGATATTTAACATTTAGTATTGGACTTACTCTTAATATACATTAAAAAAATATGAAACTGGTTTTTTTATAAAAAATATGAAACTAATAATATTTTAATGTGTTATTCTTAGTGAGAAAGAACAAGGGGTGGGTGAAGGAAATAAATGTTTTGGGGCCTACTCGCTTCCAAACGACGAGCACTGCCGTTGCTATTAAATTGCGACAGGAATACATATGTTACTCCTATAATCCTATTACAATATCATTCATGGTTCACAAATTTGGAATAATAATTTTTCCTCTTATGTTGCGAAATTACAGATTCACCCTATGACAGATATTCTATGTATTTAGCAAACTTCAAATTCATTATTAGATCATGATGATAATGAATAGGATGATAGTTAGTATTATTATTCAATTATATGTCATATGAAAATTATAAAAAAAATTTGTTTGATTCTGGGATAATAATTTTCACCCGAAATATATCTGCACAGCTGCATTAATATATTGAAAGTGGGTTAGGGTATGCAACAATCAAGACGTACCATTATATATGAGCTCCAATTTTTCGTATATATACCTTTATATATAAGGATATTTGATTCATTTTTAAAATGATGTTATTTTAATTTTTTATATGTAATTAAATATATAAAATATAATTTTCACAAATTATATTTTTAAAATAAAAACCCATCATACATACTTTTGAATGTTGGGTATCAATAATTAATTTTTATTGGAATCATGTAAATTTTAGGACCGCCATGTTCAGAGAGAATCAACTCTTTTTTACGCACAGTGAATGGATAATTTAAAATTCGTACCGAATTCAACTCGTTATCACCTTAGTTTTAGACCACCTTCCTAGTTCCTAAGCCCTGGTTCAGTTGCGTCGAATTTGAATTATGAGACTCGCCCAAAGCGTGAAATAGACATGCCGAGATATACTATCGAACGAGTATGCATGCTAGCTAGCATGCATGTACAGCTCAAAAATGTTTCCCATCATTATATTTAGGCAATCGGGGGGAAATTGAGTTGAAACGAGCCGAATTTTAGACTGTTCACACTTAGCTCTTTTAAAAAATTTCGAACTCGAACCCGAACCCTAATCGAACTAAATATTTTGTTTGAGTTTGGCTCGTTTGTATTCACGAACACAACTCACGAATACATGTTCACGAATCACCCACACGAACACATGTTCACGAACCACTCACGAATACATGTTCACGAACCACTCACGAATATCACTCACAAACTTGTATTCATGAACAACTTAGTTTGAGAAAAAATTACGAATATTTTAAAAACGTTGATTCCAACCTGATGTGGGTGAAAATAGCCGTGAAAAAATAATAAATATAACATTTATTATTTCATTAGTTAGACCTGATATGGTCCAAAGGCTTGGTCCCTTGAAACGAACTAGGAAAATAAATTTAGGATCAACTGGATTTGTAAGTCCAGCCCACAAGTTCTCTTGAAGCCATAGGCCCATTAAGCCTTTGTTATTAATTAATTTCATAATTAATTAATAAAGTCTCAGTAAAGACCCAAGTAGCCTGTTGAAGGCCCTAATCCTAGAAGGATCTAGAAACCCAAACGTGGAAAGAGTCAAACGAGGACCCTCATTCCTAATAGGTTTAGACAACCTCGTCACTAAGAGACTTGACCACCAAGTCTCCTACTTTTAATCTGATTCCAAAGCCCTCGTGCGCCTATATAAAGGGTTTAACCCCTCAACAACCGAACTACATTTATTGGCTTGATTCTCACATCCATTGAGATACGTAGGCAGTTAATGAGGACCCGAGGTAGTCACGAAACGTTAGTGCAACCATAGAAGCTCGAAACTCTCTCACACCCTAGTATTAATTGCATATTAAATACATTTCATTTTTAATCCGTAACACAACCAAAATAGATAAATTAGTGAATTAATTTGTAAACAAATATAAACACAATTATTTACTGTTTATCGTAAATGTTTACAAACACGTGTTCACGAATTTCTTTCGAACATGTTCACGAACATTATAATCGAACTTGTTCGAGAACTTTCTAGCCGAACTATGTTGTGCTCAAATTCGGCTAATTTATGAACTGAACTTAAAAATTGTGCAAACCGAATCAAATGCGAATCGAACTTTTTTCGAGCCGAAAACCGAATTGTTCGTGATGGTATCACCTCATTTACCGCGCTGATCATATTGTTACTCTTCGACAACCCTCATTATCTCGAAATTAATTAACAATTATAGTAGTTGAGCGCGTAATATATAACTACTATAAGCTTATTGAGTGATTGGATCCCATGTCATTGGTGCACTACCATGCACCTAAAATAAACTAAACAAAACGCAATACAGACTACATATACACTTACGTGCATACATCTAAGAGCTTCTGTCCTTGCCATTATACTAATGCCAAACTCATTAACTAAAGAAATATGAAATAAAGACTTTGTCATAATATTTACTTAAAAACAACTGCATTTGCCACAATCATGAAACTAAATTTTAAATATATAATTACAAAAGAAAAACGTCATGTCTTAATATAATTTAACTAATTGGAGGGAACAGGGTTTTAAATGACGTTCGCGAAAAGTTCGGTTTTTGATTTGGAAAATTTCAATTTAATTTATAAACGAGTTGAATATATATATAAATACAATTTTAAAATTCGGTTTATAAATATATTAAACTTGAGTAAAACATATTTTGATTCGAATGTTTATAAATATATTCTATTATAATCAGGGGCGCAGCTTTATTTCTAAAGGGCAATGCAGAGGTCATAGCTCCACGGACCTCTAGTATAGGCTATGTGTGTCCAGACACCCACTCAATTTTCTATAAAAATAACATTATAAGCTAGTAATTTTTAGTAAAATTTAAATTCAAATATAATACAAAGAACCATTAATCTTAGAAATTTAATAAATAAAAATCTAAAAATATTAAGAAAATTAAGAAAATTAAAAAATTTAATATAAATAACAACATAAAAATTAGTACATAAATTTTTATACAAATATAAAGTTAAATATATATTAAAAATCTGTATTTCATGGGAAATAAATATAAAATGTAAAAAATATTTTTTAATAATAAATTTTACATTTTAAAATATTATTAAAAATTTATATAAACTAGGAACTCACTAAACTTTATTTCTGGGTCCGCCACTGGTGGCCCCCACCCTAAAAAAGTACATCTTAGATAAAATTATATATATATATATATATATGAGTAAAGCTCAGCGAGCAACTTATTTAAGTAACTGAGGAACCAATTTATATTTTATAAAAATTTGATAGGAACCAATTGGGTAACCGGTTACGTTCTGGTGCTATTATGTATAGTTATTACTCCTTATCAAATGTTGTGACATATGTTTCATTTGATCTCTGAATAAACTTTGGTCACATTATTATATAAATCTTTTGTTAGTAGTTTGAATTTTCAATTCTGGTTGGGTACTTCAGACTTTCAGAGTTTGGAAGACGGTCATTGTTTGTTTTTTTTTTGCTGATTTATATATTATTTATTGTCTGAGAGAGTGAGAGAGATCAACATGAACAATTGACAATATTACTCGGTAGACTCCGATTACTTGTTTTAAGCATCTATGCATGATTGATTACTCACTCATAAGAAAGTTTTTGTCCAAGCTCCTTACGCTATATTATATAGCGTAAGGGTATACATTTTTTTTCCAATTTTATATATTCTTTTAACCAAAACTTGTGTCAATAATCTGAATTTAATGAGCTCAAATATTGTGTGTATGTGTATGTTTTTTGGTCGGAAAGAATCAAAGAAATGACAACAGAGGTCGGGAGACGTGCTGTTAAACAGTATGAGTGTTGCAGGTGGGGGTTAAATGCAACTTAATAATTTATCACTTATCTTGCTAACAACAAACAAGAAATAATAATATCAAGTATGAAATGCAGACAACAGTAAGCAAACAATTTAAGAAAGGTGTTTAACTTAAAAAATTAATTCTATTAATTTTTGTTTGCCACAACAGACTGAAAAATGTTTCCAGTTTCAATAGATAAAATAACAAAGAGTTTGCTAGTGTTTCTATGCTTGAGAAAAGTTAAGCTCAGTTGAGTTAGGGAAAGTGTTTGTGAGATATGCGTATTTATACTGAACACATATATCACCTACAAATGTACTTTCCCTTTTTCCTAGGACAAAACTTGAAATAAAAACTTCACTTTTTTATTCAAATTTGTCTTCATTCAATTTGTAGATAAAGCTGTTCTGAGATGTACATACATCCTTGACTCCTTGAGCATGCTTTATCTTTTTGTTTGTCTTCTTCCAAGTTCCAGTAGTAGGCTTGACAGAATAGATAGTAATGTCAAAATCAATCCTTGAATTTTCACTACCTAGTCTGCTACCTGAAACAGACTGTCAGCTTCACTAAAAGGTTACTGTCAACCTTTAGCTTCTCTTTGGTGACAATATCTTTGATTCCGCAAACTTTACTGTCAAACTTGATAGTCTTCTAAAACATGTTGTCTTCCAAAGTTACTGTCAACTATCCCCTCCAATGTTGTTGTCAATCATTCCCGCCAAAGTTGCTGTCAGTAAAATTTGTTGTCTTTAAATCTTCATTCTCCGCCAAGTTTACTGTCAAATGAATAGTTGATGTCAGTAATACTTACTGTCTTCGAATCTTCAATCTCCGTCAAATTTACTGTCAAAGGAATAGTTGATGTCATCTGTTCCAAATGTGTTGTCACTTGAATATGCTATCGTAGGTTTCAGTTGAAGAATGTTATTGTCAATGATTTGATCCATGTTATGCATGAACACTTTGTGAACTTCTACTTCATATATCATTTATTACATTTTTACAAGACAGTAACTATTGAGACTTGAAAGGCATATGACTAGGCCTATTTGTAATAATTAGATGGCAACTCAACTCTAACTAATAAAGAGAAGTAAATACTAAACACTAAACAGGAATCAAGACGAAGACAGTCAACTAATCACAAAGGATCTAAGTATCAGAGGTATTTTGTAGGATTGCTACTCAACACTGGAAGAAGTTCAATTATTTGTTCAAGCGTCAGTGAAATTAATAATGTAGTAGTACTTCTATTGAAGACAGAAGATATAGAAGATTTCAAGTGGTTACTACAAGCAGATTCCAGAAGAAGAATGCAAACAATGAAGAAGAATTAATGACAGAAGGCCTCTAGTTAAATGTTATTTAAATGGAGAATATTTATTGGGATGACACAAATGAACCAGACAGTACATTTGTGTGTCAACTAATATAATATTTGTTCTTCATTTAATTCAAGAGGTTTCAAGATTAGAAGACGAAGAAAAGACAGGAAGATTTCAAGACTTTCAGCACGGCTGCGACTAAAGATAGTATTTTAATTCTACTATCAATTGTTAATTAATTATTTAATTTATCTAATTAAATTAATTCAAGTTGAATTTAATTTAATTTGTAAATTAACTAATTAATTTAAGTAGAATTAATTTACTATAAAAGAAATGGATTAAAATGACTTATATATATATATATAATCAGTTAGTATGACTTATTCAATAAGTCATACCGAATTTCTTATATATATATATATATAAATAAGTCATACCGAGCCTATTTAAATAAGTCATACCGACCTATTTACATAAGTCATACCGAGCTCTATTCATAAGTCATACCGAGCAGTTTTAAGTAAAGGTCATGCTGATTGAATTTTGTTTAATTATAATAAGTCATACCGACTTATTTTAATTAAATATAATTCGAATATGACTTTCAATAAGTCATACCGAAATTTAGAAAGTCATACCGACCAGAAATAAGTCATGCCCAGTCTTTTAAAAGTCATACAAGTGTTAAAATAAGTCATACAGACTTATTTTCTTGAAATTAAGTCATGCTAGAAAAGGTCATACCAGCCTTTTCTAATCTCTATAAATATGAGATGATTTCTTCATTTGTTAGTGTTCAACTTGTTAAGAGTTAAGAAAATCAGTTCAAATTCAGAAATTTGTCTGCATTGTAATATTCACAGATTTCTGTGCAAGTTTGAATATAATTGATTAAACTCGAACACTTCATGTCGAATTCGTTCTAGATTTTTATATCAGTTATAGAATCTAATCTTCATATTAATTGTGTAATACTAATCAAGTTAAAATTATATCTTTCACTTGAACAGTATTTCATTATAATTAATATTTCGCGAGTAATTAAAATAATATTTTTAATCCTAATTATTCCGCGGTTAATTTTCAGATATTGTATTCAACCCCCCTTCTACAATATCAGGGACCAACAATTGGTATCAGAGCAGGTTGATATAGAAAATATCATATCCAAACCAAAAATTCCGCAACTCATACAGATCTCAAAAATTATTTTTAATTCAAAATAATTTTTTATTCGAAATAATTTTTCACTAAAAATTATTTCTGATCAAAAATTGTTTTCAGTCAAAAATTAAAATATTTTTTTTGAAACACTTAATTTTTAATCTTATTAAAGATGAGTACCCAGAAAGTTACAAGCATCAAGATTCCACAGTTCGACAGAGAACACTACAACTTGTGGAAACAAAAAATGCTACTGTTTATCGGGATTGCAAATCCTAAGTATGCATTGATTATGGCTAAAGGTGTTGAGCTCCCTATATCAGTTGTTCTCGAACATACAGTAGATGGGGTCGTAATTCCCCACAGACAGTTTCCGAAAAGTCCGGCAGACTATACAGATGAGGAAACAGAAGCTGTGTCCCTTGATAATAATCTGAAGCTCATATTAATTGAATCCCTAGACTACATCATGTACAACCAAGTAGTCAATTGCAAGAATGCAAAACAAATCTGGGAAACAATTGAAATTATCAATGAGGGAACTGAAGAAGTTAAGGAGAATAGACTGGAGATCCTGACCACCCAATATGAACAGTTTAGATCCAACCCTGGTGAGGGTATCTCTGAGGTGTTTCAGAGACTAAACAAATTGATAAACGAGCTAAACATGAATGGAAAGTTTTATCAGAACCAAGAGGTGAACAGGAAGTTTTTGTTGACCTTACCAGAGCATCTGGAGCACAGGATTGCAGCCATCCGGGAATCTAGGGACATGAAAAAAGTAACCCTAGAAAGACTCTACGGAGTTTTAAAAACTTATGAGCTGGAACAGATCCAAACCAGAGAAATGTATGGAAGAGGTAAGGTACTGAGTTCCTCCAAGGCATTAATGGTAGAAGCACCAGAGAAAGAAGAAGTGAAGGCTGTTGCACCTTCTAACAGTTCAACAGAGTATGTGGTTCCAGAACTTGGACATACTGCTGACAAACAAGAAGATGGTGATTTCTACTCACTGGAAGAACTAGATCAGCTAGAAGATGAATCTCTAGCTATGGTTGCCAGGAAGTTTGGCAACATGAGATTCCGAAGAAACTCCTCATTCAGAAGTAAGCCTAATTTTGGAAGATTCCAAAGAGGAGGTTCTTCGACAGCAGTATCAAAAAGCGGCTACAAGACCGGCTTAGTTGATAGAAGCAAGTTTCGTTGCTTCAACTGTAATGAGCTAGGCCACTTTGCAACTGAGTGCAAGAAGCCTAAGCAAGGGAAGAAGAGAGAGTCTTATGAAGAGCTCAAGGAGAAGTATGATGCGCTAGTGAAAAAGCATCAAGGAAAGTCCTATCTAGCAGCAGGCAAAAGCTGGGATGACTCAGATAACGATGATGAGGAAGAGCTGGGAAATCTTGCTCTTATGGCTTCATCAGAGGGATCACTGTCTCCCACCAGTGACAGAGGAAAAGAGGTAAATCCTTCGTGTCCTAAGATGTTTGCTTTGCTAGGTAAAGAACTAGATGGTGAAAGAGATAAAGTTAAGAAACTCAGACTCAAAGTCAAAGAGTTAATTGATGAGACTGAAGTTTTTAAACAGTTAAAAAGAAATCATGACAAGTTGACTATTAAGTTGACTGAAGACTTAGCTGTTCAAGTCAGCAAAGTCAGTTGTCATGTTGTAGTAGAAACTAATCTCAGAAACCAGATAGAAGAAGAAAAGAAGAAGTGTCTTGCTTATAAGAATTCCTCATATATTGTTAAGAACCTAGTTGACCAACAAGAAATAAATCGTAAAGTTGGAATAGGTTTCGAGTATAACAAATCTGTAGGAAAGCCAAGCAACATAACCCCCTTTAGAAAAAGTACTGTAGAAAGGGGTATCCCACATGTTGTTAAAGACACACCGAAACCTCTCTTCATAACACCGATAGCTGAACCCATCCTTGAGAGCTCTGTTCTAATTGCATATGAAATGCAGTTGGAAGATCTTGAGGAAGAGAAGAAGAGAGGAGAACAGGTTAAGGACATAAAAGGAGTTAATGTCCAGAAAGAAAAATGTGCACTAGAGACACCAGTGAAAGATGTGGGAACTTCTGATTCCTCCAGACCTGGTGTAGGTGCAAAAGACTTAAAGAATAAAATGAACAGACCCAACACGTTTGTGAACAGTAGGAACAGTAACAATAAATTTCATTCTACTGAAAACTTCAAATATGCTGATAAAATTGAAGTAGAATCTGTTAAACCCCCTACTGTATTGAATAACATGCCTACTATTGATGCTTTCCATAAACCATGTGGTATAATGAATTGCATGTTATGTGCTTTTAATGCTATGACTGCTTACTTCAAACGCATGATAGCTAAGAAAGATAACATGACACCTAGACAGCACATCAATAGTAAATTTGCTAAATCCAAGACTGCGACTCCTTCACCTGAGAAGAAGGAATCATATATTCCTAAGTCTAAACAGAAAGTTGTTAAGACTGTTTATAGGAAGGTAGGAACAGTCAAGGAAGAAAAGGATGTTGTTCGAAAAGGATCTGTTGTCAAAGCAGACAAAGGTCAATTCTTTAAGTATGCCGGGCCCAATCAATTTTGGGCTCCGAAGACAAATTAATCCGTTTGATAATTGCAGGGAGTTAAACAGGAAAACCGAGTTATATGGATCCTGGACAGCGGATCGTCAAGGCATATGACCGGAGATAGAGCCCTGCTATCAGACGTGGTTGAGAGAGCTGGCCCAATCGTCACCTTTGGAGATAACAGCAAAGGAATGACTACGGGTTATGGCAAGATAAATACAGGAAATGTTATCATTGAAAATGTCTCTTTGGTGGAAGGACTTAAGCACAATCTACTCAGCGTCAGTCAATTTTGTGATAGAGGTTACAAAGTAAACTTTATCAAGGAGAAGTGCTTAATAGCTCATTCTAAAGAAGACAGACTAGCCTTGCGTGGAGTAAGGAAAGGAAACTTGTACGTAGCTGATTTCAACTCGGGAACTGAAGCTGAAGCAAACTGTTTCTATTCAAAAGCTTCAACAGAGGAAAGTTGGCTATGGCACAAGAAGCTCTCACACCTGAATTTCAAAACAATGAACTCTCTAGTCAAGAGGGATTTGGTGAGAGGACTGCCTCCGATGGAATTTACACAAGAAGGATTGTGTGAGGCATGTCAAAAAGGCAAGTCAAAGAAAGCAACTCACAGAGGCACAGACACTACAAACATCACTGAACCACTTCAACTCCTTCACATGGATTTATTTGGTCCAGTAAATATTCTGTCTATGTCAAGGAAGAAATACGCCTTAGTGATTGTGGATGACTTCACAAAGTATACATGGGTTTTATTCTTGAATTCTAAAGATGAAACTCCACATTTGGTGATTGATCATATAAAGCTGATTGAGTTAGATTCAAAGTTACCTGTCCGAGCAATCAGATCAGATAATGGAACAGAATTCAAAAATGAAGTTCTGAATAACTTCTGCTCAGACAAGGGGATAACAAGGCAGTACTCAGCACCAAGAACTCCACAACAAAATGGAGTTGTAGAAAGGAAAAATCGAACCCTGATTGAAGCTGCAAGGACTATGCTAAGTGAATCAAGGTTACCTATCTACTTCTGGGCTGAAGCAGTTAATACAACTTGTTATACTCAGAATCGAACTCTGATCAACAAAGATCATATGAAAACTCCCTATGAATTAATGGCTGGCAAGAAACCAACTCTCAAGTACTTTCATGTATTTGGAGCCAAATGCTTTGTGCTAAAAGATGGAGATGAACGCATTGGCAAATTTGAGGCCAAGGCACATGAAGCCATTTTTGTCGGATATTCAAGAAGAGCATATAGGGTTTACATAATTGATCAGCACCAAGTGAAGGAAAGTGTCAATGTAACTTTTGATGACACTAAACTCCCAAGTATCCAAACTGAAGATTCTTCTGAGTCATTAAAATTCGACAATTATCCAGACTCACATACTGATGATGAAGAAGAACCTGAAGTTGCAGCAGGAAATAATGACATCAATGATGGTAATGATCCAGGTATTAATGGTGGAAACAATGGCAACACTGGGGATTCTACTAATACCAGTGGTGGATCAACAAGTCATCCTGGCAGCAACTCAGGGGGAGATGAAGGATCAACTGGCAGAACTCAACATCACAATGAATTTCGAGGCGAATCATCAAGATCAAACCTACCTAGGGAAAGGATATGGAGCAGAGATCATCCTTTTGAATTGATCATAGGTGATCCAGATGTTGGAGTAAGAACCAGAAGTGCAACTTCAAATGAATGTTTATTCTCAGTTTTTCTATCTCAAGAAGAACCAAAGAAGATTGAAGATGCACTAATTGACCCAGATTGGGTTCTTGCCATGCAAGAAGAGCTCAATCAGTTCGAAAGACAAGAAGTCTGGACACTGGTACCCAGGCCTAAAGATAGATCTGTTATTGGCACAAAATGGGTATACAGGAACAAATTAGACGGTGATGGCATTGTTACAAGGAACAAAGCCAGACTGGTTGCAAAAGGTTACTCCCAGGAAGAGGGAATTGATTATGACGAAACCTACGCACCAGTTGCAAGACTTGAAGCCATCAGGATATTTCTGGCATTCGCAGCACATTCCAACTTTAAAGTCTACCAAATGGATGTGAAGAGTGCATTTCTGAACGGAAGGCTAGAAGAGGAAGTATATGTGGAACAGCCCCCTGGCTTTGAAAATCCAGAGTTTGCTGATTTTGTGTACTTTCTTTTCAAAGCTCTCTATGGACTCAAGCAAGCACCGAGGACATGGTATGACACTCTCTCTGAGTTTTTACTTGAAAATGGTTTCACTAGAGGTGTCATAGATAAAACTCTCTTTTATAAATTGCATGGAAAAGATATGATATTTGTCCAAGTTTATGTTGACGATATTATATTTGGTTCTACTAACGAAAACTTGTGCAAGAGATTTGCTAAGTTAATGCAGAGCAGATATGAGATGAGCATGATGGGTGAGCTGTCATTCTTCCTTGGATTGCAAGTAAAGCAAAAGGAAGATGGGATTTTTATTTGCCAATCAAAGTATGTAAGAGATCTTCTCAGAAAATACAATCTAGAAGATTCTTCACCGGCAAAAACCCCAATGCCAACAGCCACGAAGCTTGACAAAGATGAAACTGGTAAGAAAGTTGACATCACAAGCTACAGAGGTATGATAGGCTCATTATTATATCTAACTGCAAGTAGACCCGACATAATGTTCGCAACTTGCTTATGTGCAAGGTTTCAATCTGACCCAAGAGAATCTCATCTAATAGCTGTTAAACGAATTTTTAGATATCTAAAGGGTACACCAAATCTAGGAATTTGGTACCCTAAGGATACAGGTTTTGACCTAATAGGCTATACAGATTCAGACTATGCAGGGTGCAGGATGGACAGGAAAAGTACCTCTGGAAGCTGTCAGTTTCTAGGACGACGGTTGATCTCCTGGTACAGCAAGAAACAACATTCAGTATCTACCTCGACAGCCGAAGCAGAATACATTGCGGCAGGTAGCTGTTGTGCACAGATCTTGTGGATTAGGAATCAGCTAAATGACTATGGACTTGCGTTGAACAAAATTCCAATTTACTGCGACAACACAAGTGCTATAGCTATTTCCAACAATCCTGTACAACATTCGCGAACCAAGCACATTGACATAAGGTATCACTTTATCAGAGAGCATGTCATGAATGGAACTGTGGTACTACATTTTGTACCCACAGAAGATCAGATAGCCGACATCTTCACAAAACCACTTGATGAATCCACTTTCTCAAAGTTGGTTAGTGAATTAGGGATGTTAAACTATGGCTAAATTTTTGTTTACTAGGAATTAATTTAAGCTCATAAATATTAAATGTTAATATTTAAAGAGTTTATGAGACTTGAATTAATAAAATCCCAGAGCTTATGAATTTTTGGAAAATTATCTTAAGATTAAATCAATATTCCTACAAGATAATTATTTCAATAAAAGCATAAGTACTTTTGTTTAAATTAAGCATTTATAAGCATTAAGTAAATTAATGAATATATTTTTCTAATTTTTAGTATAGTTATGTTAAGCATGTGTATATTATTGTTTATTTTTCAAATTTTTTATTGTACTTTAAAAAATAAATGTTTATGTTATTAATTATTCAATTAATTTGCTTATTAAATTAATTCAAGCTGAGTTAATTTAATTCCTAAATTAATTAAAACAATTAGTAATGTAAATATTTATTTATTTTATGTCTTTAAAAAAAAAAATTATAAGTATGTAAATTTTTGTTATATTTATTAAAATAGTTTCTTAATTTTATTGGTTTAGTTCAACAGTATGACTTTATTAAAAAATCTCGGCATGACTTATTGAATAAATCTCGTCATGACTTATTGAATAAATCTCGGCATGACCTTTTTTGTTTGTAAATAAGTCATACCGAGAGTTAATCAAAAAAGTCATACCGACATATTCACTCAGTTTTATGTAAATAAAACTCGGTATGACTTTTGTTAAGTCATACCGAGAAATACAAGTGCCTTGTTTTTAATTAAAGTCATACCGAGCATATAAGGTTAATTCCCTTAATTAAGTCATACTCAGTCCTATTTTCATACATATACACACACGCAGTCATACACACACTCATATAATCGAACAGTTTTTTTTAAACAAGAAAACGATCGATCTTTATCATTTTTCAACTGCTATCAGTTGCTTTGCTCCCAGATTACAAGTATAATTACTTGCTAGTTTGTTAAAATCGTGTAAAGCTAAGCAAAACTCTGCCCAATTTTCGAAGAAAATCGATTGTTCTTGTTGTTTGATTTAAATCGTAGTTATATGCGATTTTTATTGATTTAGAGGTCTGTTTGTGTAGTGTTTTGTTGCTTAAAGTTGAATTGGGGATTAATAAAAATTAGGGTTGTTAATTTTTCTTTGGTTGTAATTTTCGAATTATTGGCTGTATTTGTTAATTTTAAATTTTGTAATCGCACTTTATAATTTTATTATTTGTAATAGCTTAAATCAAAAAAAATGGCTGGTTATTGCGAATTAGTAAAAACTAATTTTGTTGGATATTTTAATCCGGTGAATTGTTCAGTCGAGAGGTTTCGACCGTGGATCGTATTTATGAATGAACATTCACTCGTCAGAACTGCAATTACTCTGGACGCCCCGTTGCAAGTGTTAGCACTTAGGGCTCTGTATTCCACTGCTAGGAATAGGAGTACTGCAGGCAGAGTTCAGTTCTCATTCAGCATAGGAGATCATGAATATATGGTGACTGAAGAGGACGTGAACAGAATTTTGGGCTTTCCAACTGACAACTTCGTGGATCCACCCACTGTACCAGAAATTCTAGAATTTTTCTATTCTATTAGATATCAGGGTGAGATCAATTTGGTAAGACTGACAAAGTCCAAGTTGGTAAGCGAGTGGGACTATGTGTTTGACACGTTAGCCAAAGTGTTTGCTCCCACTACAAAGAACAACTTCAACAACATATCTTCACTACTGCAAATCATAGGGTTTTCCGTGGCCCACAATCGGAGGATAAATTTTGGGAAGTTGATTCTAAAAGAAATAATCAGGAAAATGGGGAAACCAGAAAGCAGGGAACAGAATGTTCAAGTCTACTATCCGAGGTTCCTGATGCTGTTTATGAATGACTTGTTGATGGAAGAAGACAAAGCCTTATTTCAGAATGGTCCTGTAGAAGAATCTCCGACTTCTCAGAACAACTTATTTGCAAGGCTCCACAACAACCCCAAGTTTCAAGATGTGCAAGTGGTAAGGACAGATTACATGGCTGAGATATTAGATCATATTGCTAATCCTGTGCAGGAACAAGAGCAAGAACAAGTGCCTATGCAATTAGAACATCCTGTGCACCTTCTACTTGAAGCTGCTCAGCATGTCGATCAAGTGGCACAAGATCTACAGGTAATATCTCAATCACAATCTTCTAGTTCAATACCTATAGAAATATCTACTGCACTATTAGATTTATCTGTGGCGGACTATGATGGTGTTCTTACACTCCAGGATATCAGCTACGAACCTGAAAACACACAGGTTCCGCCCCCAGCTGAATTAGAGCCTCAAACAGTTTCTCCTTCATCCTCCTCTTCACTAAAAGTCAGAAAAAGGAAGAAACCTGTCAGAATAGTTAGGGGTCTTGGTGCTGATGTGAGTGAACCCGCAGCTCTGTCTCCTCCTTCAAAAATTTCTAGAGTTGAACCTGAGACACCTGCAGACTCATCCTTTTCCTCTCAATGGGATATGGATTTTGACATGGCCATACAAGGTTCTTTAGATACACTTGCTCAACCAGGTGATCTAATTCGCTGTTCGGCCACAGCTTCAGAAAGTGAGGAAAGCACACTGCTAGCTCTCACACTAGCAGGACCTCCGCTTGCAGATACACAAACACATGAGGGCACATTTTTTAAAGAAAATGTTTTTAATAAAAACTGGTCGGATGCCACCTATGATGTGGACCATGACACTTTCGATGCAATGCAGCATCAGATACCCTCTGAGGTACTTAGGGGCACCACAGACTCTAATGAGCCATTCACTACATTGTCTAAGGTGGTGACCCCCCTGGATATATTACATCCAGTGATTTTAAAAGGTCTCGAATCCACTGGTGGATTTGAGAGGCAACCACTCCATAGAGGGAGATGGGACTCCATTCACGGAGTAGCTACGTCAGTAGCGGAGCCACTTCAAGTTAATCTTGTTGAGGACGCGCCTTCACAGGCATCAGAAGAGCAATTTGACTCTTCAAAAGCTATTGTTATATATGCAGGTACAGCTTCAGGATCTGGAGAAGAGCTAAACACGAGTGATGTGAGGCAAACACAAAGTGAAACACATGCACAGAGTGCTAGTGAGATAAACAGGAGTGCAAGTGAGCTGAGTGCACACACACACAGTGTTCTATTATCTAAAATGGAAGCTCTCCAGAAAGAAATGCAAATTGTTCAGGCTGAGTTGGTAAAAGTAAAAGCACAAGCAGAAGAAAAAACTACATCTGCCTCTGTAACACAGCAGCTGACAATAGTACGAAAAGATGTTGATGATGTCAAAACCTCCATTCTTCTAAAAACTCAAGACATCCAGAGTGTACAGAATCTTATTGCTGAAGACATGAAACAAGTCAGCAAATTACATGAAAAGATTGATGAGGTTGAGAAAAGCTTGACATTAACAATCATTGAAAATGAGAAGATCTCTTCACAAAGATTCAGCAAACTGGATGATGGAATGACACATTTGAATGAAGGAATGAAGCAAGTCTATCTGACTATGCAGAAAATGTTGACATCTTTTGAAGCCTCTAAAACTCAAGAGGATCCCTCAACTAAGGGGGAGAAATCAAAAGAGAAAGTAGCTAAAGATGGAGGGGCTTCTACTCAAGAAAAAGGGAAAGATAAACTGTACTCTGAAGATCAATTTCAGTTGTATGATCCAGAACCAGAAAAACAGTTTTATGATCAAGAGAAATTCATTGATGACAGTGCTCATGATGAATCAAACTTTCCTGACTACTGCAGAGCTGAGGAAGAGATTGCATTTGATGAAGATTTTCTGTTTCCAGAAGAAAAAGAAGTTGATCCAGCCTATGAAGAGGCAATGAAGAAACTAAAAGAAGACATCAAGGCAAGTCATGCAAAAACTGAAAATCTGAAAGCTCTAGTCATAGAAAGAACAAAGGCAGAAAGAGAAGAAAGCCAAGAAAAGCAAAATCTCTGGGCCATAGCAGTCAGAGAAAAGAAGAGAGATGTACAGCTCAAGATTGGAAAGAAATGGGATACTACAAGAAAAATAATGGACAAACAACAAAAGGGTCCATTTGAAGACAAGCATCTGAAATCAATAATTGAGCGTCTAGAAAAGTCAAATGACAACATTGACAACTTCATGAAAGCTCTGAAAGAGGAAGTGGACTACATCACTATCCTAGTGGATCACATTCTTGAAGACTGGCGGATACTAGTCTACACACACAGGAATGGAACATTCAGAATTTCCTTAGAGTTTTTCAGGCAAAGAAGTTTATCAGTAATATGGACGTTCTTGAACAAAATAAAAAGGAGCTCAGAAGAAAATGAACTTCTCAGGGATAGACTTAGAGTCTTTGCCACAGCTGTTAGTCCTCAGATCTTATTTGATCCTCATGAGGTAAGATTTTTCTCAAACAAGTTGTATCAAATCATGCAGTTAAATGAGGAATCTTTTAAGGGCTACACAGTTAAGTACATGATTCAAGTTGAAAGGATGCTAAGGTCAAAAGGTTTCAAATCTCAAGCTAAAATGGATGCTGCAGAGAAGATAAGAAACTACTGTCTGTCAAAAAGAATTCATTCATACATCAGGCAAATACCAAAGATAGATTCAACACAACCATCTGATGTAGAAGAAGAGATAGTAGATCCTGTTGAACAGGAAGTACTGTGGCAGTTAGCAAGAGCTGAGCAAAGAAGGTTGTATGGAGAGGCCACTACAACAGAACAATCAGTAACCGAAGAGGAACCAAGGACACTTGTGCATAAAAGTACAACCCTGGAAGAAGGTGAAGTTGATACTTCTAAAGACTGAAAACGTAGATAGGACAAGATAGAAACTTTGTAATATTTGTTCAGTGCTAGAGGAACATCTATCTTGTATTTATCTTTTATGTATGAATCTGGAAAATTGTTAAATATAAAACCAGAACTTTTGTTTATTATTTACAAGTCATTAAATGTCGTACTACTTTCTTAGTTGTTAGTTGAGTTATCCTCTAGGAATTTGTGTGTTAAATGTTTAACAACAAATAGGGGGAGATTGAAAGGCATATGACTAGGCCTATTTGTAATAATTAGATGGCAACTCAACTCTAACTAATAAAGAGAAGTAAATACTAAACACTAAACAGGAATCAAGACGAAGACAGTCAACTAATCACAAAGGATCTAAGTATCAGAGGTATTTTGTAGGATTGCTACTCAACACTGGAAGAAGTTCAATTATTTGTTCAAGCGTCAGTGAAATTAATAATGTAGTAGTACTTCTATTGAAGACAGAAGATATAGAAGATTTCAAGTGGTTACTACAAGCAGATTCCAGAAGAAGAATGCAAACAATGAAGAAGAATTAATGACAGAAGGCCTCTAGTTAAATGTTATTTAAATGGAGAATATTTATTGGGATGACACAAATGAACCAGACAGTACATTTGTGTGTCAACTAATATAATATTTGTTCTTCATTTAATTCAAGAGGTTTCAAGATTAGAAGACGAAGAAAAGACAGGAAGATTTCAAGACTTTCAGCACGGCTGCGACTAAAGATAGTATTTTAATTCTACTATCAATTGTTAATTAATTATTTAATTTATCTAATTAAATTAATTCAAGTTGAATTTAATTTAATTTGTAAATTAACTAATTAATTTAAGTAGAATTAATTTACTATAAAAGAAATGGATTAAAATGACTTATATATATATATATAATCAGTTAGTATGACTTATTCAATAAGTCATACCGAATTTCTTATATATATATATATATAAATAAGTCATACCGAGCCTATTTAAATAAGTCATACCGACCTATTTACATAAGTCATACCGAGCTCTATTCATAAGTCATACCGAGCAGTTTTAAGTAAAGGTCATGCTGATTGAATTTTGTTTAATTATAATAAGTCATACCGACTTATTTTAATTAAATATAATTCGAATATGACTTTCAATAAGTCATACCGAAATTTAGAAAGTCATACCGACCAGAAATAAGTCATGCCCAGTCTTTTAAAAGTCATACAAGTGTTAAAATAAGTCATACAGACTTATTTTCTTGAAATTAAGTCATGCTAGAAAAGGTCATACCAGCCTTTTCTAATCTCTATAAATATGAGATGATTTCTTCATTTGTTAGTGTTCAACTTGTTAAGAGTTAAGAAAATCAGTTCAAATTCAGAAATTTGTCTGCATTGTAATATTCACAGATTTCTGTGCAAGTTTGAATATAATTGATTAAACTCGAACACTTCATGTCGAATTCGTTCTAGATTTTTATATCAGTTATAGAATCTAATCTTCATATTAATTGTGTAATACTAATCAAGTTAAAATTATATCTTTCACTTGAACAGTATTTCATTATAATTAATATTTCGCGAGTAATTAAAACAATATTTTTAATCCTAATTATTCCGCGGTTAATTTTCAGATATTGTATTCAACCCCCCTTCTACAATATCAGGGACCAACAAGACTTACTGTCACCTACTTGGCTTTTATACATACTGTTACAAGTGACTTCTAAACATACTGTCAATATACATATGACAATATATTTTACTTGTTTAATTTCTAATTAATCTAAGTATCTTATAGTTGATTACAATGTTAACACCACAATCCCTAACACGTGCCATCTAAGAATCCACATCAAATGGTTCCTTGACTACTTTAACTTTGAATTCATTAGCCCCCATCTATGTATATATTTACTTAATCACAAGAAACACGAGAGACTAGAGCTCCATAAAAAAAGAACATCGAATTAGGAAGAACATGAAAAAAGTGTGAAATTTTAACAGACAAAGATATTGGAGAGGGAAGTTTTGTAAATGAAATACAGTCAACATGCAAGATATAATACAGCGTAAGTTTTACAGGAACCAAAAAAGAATTAAAAATAAATAAACTTACGCTATATAATACCGTGTATCCACTGTATTATATAGCGTAAGTTTAAAAAAAATGTTTAATCCCGACCATTGATCTGATAAATCAATGGTAAAAAATGGTTATAAATATGATTTTTAAAATTCAATTTTTAAAACATGATTTTTAAAATTCATTTAATTTTACCATATACAAAACATGATTTTTAAAATTCATTTTTTTTTACTTTAGACCTAAAAACTCAAAGTTATAAATAGTTTTCTAAAGAAAAAAAATGTAAAATGATCATAAGAAATATACAGATTTGAAAATTAATAATATATCATTAATTATTTGTGAAATTATTATTATTATTATTATTATTATTATTTATATATAAATTTATTATTTATTTAAATATTTAATTATTTATTTGACCCCTCCTAATATCTTGTACTCAAACTCCGCCACTTATTATAATGTTCTTTAAATCTTTATTATATGAATATTAAAATACGTTGAATCAATGTACTAATTAAACCAATAAATTATCCGATTAATTATCAAGCATGGAAATGTTACTACTAAAATATGTTGGACAAGTGTTCTGATTAAACTTTTAATTATGAGTTTAATTAATTGCTTATGATAATTAACAAACGAGGCATAAAACAAAGTGATACCGATATTTAATTATATTAATAAATATTTTTTAATAAATAAATAAATAAATATAATAAATAAAATAGTTTTTATTACTATTATGGGAGAAACTGTAATGCAATAAAAACGGATTTTTTCTATTATAGTAACTAACTTCTAATTTATCTTCTATTTTAATTGTTCAGGCGTTTATTAGTTTGTACTCAATTATTTTCTTTAAATAATAATAGTATTAGCCTATTAGGTATTAAATATGAGATGAATTAAATATTTTTTAGTAAGTAAGTTTTTTCTTCTATAAATTAATTGATAAGTATATTTAATAAAATAATTTTCTATGTTGTTACGGGAAAAATAGTAAAAAAAATTGAAATAATATAAAAGTGTATAGATGATGAGAAAGGTAATGGTTTTTTTATTACAGGATTCTCTTCTTATTTATTTTTTAATTCAGTTGTTTAAATATTTATTAGTATATATTAATAGATATGAGATATTGATTTATATAGTAATATAATAATTAATGTTGATAGGTGAGATACTTATAAAGTTATAATGATAAAAATAAATTGAATAGAAAGTGAAACGGGAAATTCATAATGAATAAAATATTCATTCAAAAATATATGTTGTGGTATTATATATACTCGTGGAAACCACGTGCAAGTTTTAAAAATAAAATAAATTTATGAATTACTTGAATGTATTTTTATAATTAATGAGTCATAGTTTTGATGATCGAGAATAATATCTTAGTTTTGCTACATGATTAATGATTAAGTTTAAAATATGTTATTAGTGATACGATATTTCTCATAGAACTTATATATTAAATATTTATGTGTAATTAAATTCGAATGTCAGTCATACAAGAATAAGATAAAACATTTAGTAAATATTTTTTTTATACTAAGATATTAATGCGTAATTAAGATATTAATGGTAATGTAGAATGTAAAGAATTGTTGCAGAGCAAAAATGTAAATTTATAATAATTGAAGGGGTAACATTGTAAATGCACAATAATTAAATTGGCTCAATGAGTGAAACTCATTATGAGCATTAGATATATAATAGATACTCATTGTCTATATTTGGGTTGGGCACGGAGATTAAGAAAATTGTATTAAGTAGTATGAAAGAAAAGAAAAAGTGGATGAAAGAAAAAAGAAAAATGGGTAAAATGGTGTGGTCAATTAATATTTAATTGATAGATTTGAAAAGATGGAAGAAAGTAGTGTATGAGAGTAAATTTTATAATATAAAAATTTAATATTTTTTGAAAAATTTTGAAATATAAAAAATTGGGTGAGATATTAAAAAAGAAAAACGTAAGGAATTGGATGGGATCGAGGGAATAAGAGATAATAGATTTGCAGAGATGAAAAGAAAGGAAATCTAGAGGTGGGGTATAACGTGGGACAGTTGAGATTTAGTTAAACGGGAGCCTCAAACATTGACAATGCAAAGAAGCCTCAACAGCATGATCACATTACGTGGGGAGAAGGAATACCTCTTTTCTTTTTCACAAATCACAACCCTTTTATATTTATTATTTTTTGAAAAGGACCTTCTTAGGTCTAACTCCTTGCATGTATTTTTGAGCATTTTTTTATTTTTTTATTCATTTCTCCTCTTAGTATGATATTTAAATTCAATATCAACTTGCAATAATTTATTTTCAATCAAAAACTAGCCTTTGTATTGATATATGATTGAATTAGGTATCCTAATAACTTAATATTTCTAAAATGAGAATAAAATTCTTCAGATTACCTTAGAAAAATTATCTAAAATACTAGTATTTTTTAGTGTGAATATTTTTATAATTGTATATGATTCTCCGTAATTACAATAACACCATTTTTTTTAATCTCAGCAAAGTTACGCGAGATAACCTCAGAAACATTAATCTCTTCTAAAATTCATGATAACTTAACAAACCTATAAATCGGTGTATATATAATATATGTATATAAAGAATTTAGGTCTACGAAATACTATTGTAAATATTCAAATATTTACATTTATTATTTACCAAAATAAAAATTACTCTTATAATATTTAAGTTTTTTTTTACTGTATGCATATAGGCAAAATAAAATTTAGTTTAATTAATGTTTGTTTTAATCTATTAGACTATTATTATTTCCAATACCATGCATACAGTACTAAACTAGAAAAAACAAGAACAGTAATAAAACAATAAAAAATTATAATCAGGACTTGGACATCGCAATCAAAATAGTAATATAATAATCACAGGAGAGGAGATTCCCACAAGCAACGAAATGCTTTCTTATGGGCTGGCAACGCCCACTTGAGCAGTGTGGAAGGACAAGTTGTAATGTTGTATATCCCAGGCCAGAGCTTTACTCTTCTTTCTCCATTTATTTTTTACTACTCCCTACTTAAATTTTTTTAATTAAACACCACTAAAAGTGTGTAATAATAAATAGTTACTACAATAAACAATTGCGTATTTACCCTTGCTAATAAGTTGAATAAAAAGAGCACTGTGTGAGAACTCCTATAAATTTCTTATAAGTTGGAATATTTTCTAATTTATAAATTACTTATAAGATATGCTAAACGAGTCCAAATAAGTTGAATGACGAATAATTTTGATCAATAATGCATTTTTTGTTGTCAAAATTGTATGGACAAATAACTGAATATGCGAAATTATAATATGTGCATGCAAAGTATAGAAAGAGGGATGGAAAGTAATTTTTATTATAGGAGTTCTATACTCAGAAAATAACTATGATGAAAAGTGATCGAATTTATAAATAAACAATCGAATTTATGAAAATCGTTTTCAGCCGAAACACAATCGTATATAATAAAAGTTAAATGGTGTAACTAAAAAATAATGAAAGAAGGAAGTAGACGGGAAAGATAGTCAAAGAGGTTGCGTGTGGGTGTTAAAGAGAAAGATAGAAACGTCAAAGGCTGCAATTATTGTTTGTTTGAGTAAAATATGTTGTTCATGTCTTTCTTCCTTCTCCCTTCATTATTTTATCTACTCAACACAACACAACACCTCTCTTTTCATTCTCCTAGCTTTCTGCACCTCCTGTTTCACTTCTCTCAAATTCTCTAAATAAATGCCTTTAAGGATATAGAACATTCAACGTTATACAGGGGGTGTTTAGGGGAACTTTTTTCCAGAATAAGTTAACTTATTTTAAGACAAAGTTAGAGATTCTTAATTTTTTTCTGAAAAAAGTTAACTTTTTTTTACAACTTATAGAATCTCAAATATACATTAAATACTTGTATAAAAAACATTTATCAAAATATGAAATTTTTACTCGAAAATAAGTCCAAAAAGACTTATTTTTAAGTCAGGCCAAACAGGCCAATAGAAAGTTACCGGCGGACGGTAAAATATTTAACGCGACGTAAATTTGATACCAACTCGACTCGATTAAAATCTCATAAATTTAAAGATGATAATACTATTTAAAATAATTTGAATTTGAACAATTTTTTTGGGTGAATATCTTATCAAAATTTAAGATAATTGAATTCCAAAAATGCTGCATCTAAATGACTCGTAATCTCGTATTAAGCTGTGATGGCAATATTTGTATGTGATCATTTTATTAAAAAAAGGTCAGGACATGTCATGAGAGCATATATACTTTCCTTTTTAAGATTGTGTCGATTCCACAATTGTGTATATTGATTAATTATTTAAGCACCAGATATCAAGTGTTATTTAGCAATAAAATAATAAACAAGAAGGAATAATGCACCCTAATTTTGGTATTAAAAAAAGCAAAAAGAGAAGAAATATGTCTATCAATGATTTAAGCATTATGCCCCTATAGTTTTTGTAAGCCATCATTTAATATGCTCGATTTCTAAGTGGCGTCTACACTACCACGACCTTATATATATTATGTTTGTTGTACGAGTCTCTTAGTGCAATCTTACCATGTCATTTCAATATTATATAGTACATACATATATACATACATATTCGAACTTGTAATAACACTTGAGTAAAGAAAAAGATTTCCAGAATACGAAAGGAAAACCAAAAAGTAAGCATGGGTTTCGAAGTTGACTAAAATATTATTCTTTAATGATTAAAAAGACAGCTTATAATATAATTATAAGATAACCATGGCAGCTTATAGTAATTAAAATAATAAGAGTATAATTATAAATTATTATTACTATGTATATAATAGTAACAGGCGTCTTTATCTTGTATTACAACAAAAAGGTTGTAGGGGGGATGAGATTCGCGTATAGGAAATATATACACAAGTGTACGCATCATTGGGAAATGTCAACCCGACCGTAAAGACTTAAATAAAAGGTAATAGTAGTAGTTGTTACTTTTCTGAGAATAAAACATAAAAAGAAAAGCTAGGAGTAGTACCTTGCTTCAGGCGAAGGTAACCTATGTACGTATGTATATCATATTTACAAACGGAGTACTTATTAATTACAAAACCATGTTTAAACGCAACACCAATTACTTATTTAACCTAAACGCCTCTATCTTCCTTTTGATTGAGAACTACTATAACAGTAACGCCCTATTAGTTAGGAAAAATTATAAAATTTATCGCTTTTTAATATTTAATTAATTAAATTTAACATAATTTTTCAATTAGTTTTAGTTAACAGGATTTAAAAAAATTTAGATTAAATCTTAAAATTCAATTGAAACTAAAATCTTGGTTAATTTTTATCACTGTCCTTCTCGAATGCTGGTAATGTAACACCAAATTCACGTAAGCCGTGGCCGTAAGCGCCGTGCTATACTGTTTTGCTCATCTATATTTAGCATTAGCCTATAATATGCATACAAAGGTACTCACGCTAGCCAGCTAATTTAATAAACATTTCATACCACACGTAATAATTCACATATATAATACTGCCGTTCAACGTAGATCCGAGAGTGACTTGTATTTTCTATATTATATTACTGCAGTGACATCCTGTTATATAAATTTTTTACACAATGTTAATCAGCATGGTTTACTATAATTTAATATAAAAATGTACGATTCGCTCCGGCCGATCTGATTTTACTTGTTCTAATAAAAACTCTGTACTCGGAAGGTAAATAATACCATGACCAAGAAATACATTTTGATACGCATTCTAGAATTTAAAACAGTGTCCGGGGATTCTCTCATGAAAATTAAAATTTATAGTAGTGGGCGACAGATGCATAGAAAATTTGTAATTATTTTATATTATATTTATGATATATGAATAAAATATATTAAATATATAAGTAATCGATTAATTTATTAAAAAAATTAACAAACCGCATGGCCACACAACAATATTTACATCGATGAATCATGAATTATTTAATATATGTAAATTAATTAAATTCAGATCAAATTTAGTCCGATCCAAATTCAAATAAAAATTTAGCCGAACCTGCCTCAAAAGGTTAAAAAATCGAAATATTTTAAAAATCCAACCCGGGGCGGGTTAGGAAGTTTGTACATAATTGGGAAGCGGTGAGTCTAAGGCGTGGGATATGTATTATGTAATCGTACAAGGAAGGTACTGTACCAAAAGCTAAATATAAATAGACAGGAGTGTTGTACAGGAGACGTGTTCATTTTCATTTAGTCCTGTTATCAGAAACACACACTTGAGAAAAACTTGCAAACTTGTGAATCCTGATGTTGTTTTGCTTACATTTTTGGGTTTGCCCATCTCAAACGGACCAGCCCACATGCTTTCTTTATACACAACAAATATATTCAAGATATATTGATATATATATATAGCTAAACAAATTTGTGTTTAGTTTGCGGGCATTAGATATTGACAATTGACATAGACAAATGATATACAGACAATGAAACAAATGCAGAAATTATTTATAAATTAAGATTCGAAAATTTGAGCAAGTTTAATAATTGAATTTGAGTTAAGATATGGAGGGTAGGATGACACAGCAACCATCCCTCCTCATTACGGAGTTCTTTATAATAATTCCAATTTCTTAATTATGTCTCAAAAAATAATTTTAACTTGTTTAAACAAACAAGTCTTTGTTCAATATCCATGGCTTTTTATAGATTTCACTACTACTTTTTTTGTTATGTACTTCCTTGGTTCAATGTACTGTATGTTGAGTGTATACAACTCAATTCCAAATCGACCTCCATATATATGATATGTCCCCTTCATTTAAATTTCAAAGACTAAGAGTTTAAATGACTAAGAGTAAAGATTTCACGCTGTTAAGTGGAGTAATTTTTCATTCTGTTTAACGTTCAACTGTTTTTCAAGGTAACATTCAACTGCTTTCTTAATATGCCTCACGCTGTCACGCATGAAATATGAAGTCCATGTAGCAGCAGTTGAGTATATGATTCTCATTAAATACATAAATTACTTGGGGTCATTCAATACATAAAATTACCCACGATATCAGAAACCCATATTTTTATCGGTTTGAGGTATGATTTTTATTTTTTTTTAACCAAACACGAGGTATGAGTTTGGAATGAACAAAACTCATACCTGATACTTAAAATTTACGAATCAAACGACCCCTTAATATTTTTATAAAATTAGATCCTACAAAAGATAAAACTATAATAGAAAGATTTAAAAATATACAATTTTTATTTATCTTAGATCCTACGGTTAGAAATTTCTGATCCCATCCCAAAATAATTTGCATAAATTATAAGCTACACACATGAATCATAATGGATTGGATCAGCCAGTAACTGAAAACAAACAAACAACAACAAAAAGAACAGCTTTGTGGACACTCTATCTATCTCGTGGGCTACATAAACAGGTGCATTTAAATGGACCCGGAAGAAAAGCTTGGATCAGCAAACAGCCGAGCTTTGATTGCAGTCAGATTACCAAATAGTCAATCAAGTCCGAAGCAATTCTTTATTGTATGCCTGTTGACCCACTTAAACTGAATAGTTTCGGTTACATATACGAAGTACAAACACACGGGGCGGACCCAGGTTTAAAAATGACCCGGGCTAAATTTTTTTATACATATAATAATATAAAAAAATTAAAATAAAAAACTTCATATTATAAATGCATGTGTTTAATATTATAAATTAAAGTATTTTTGAATTAATTATAAATTTATATTATATGTATATAATAATAATTTTACGTATGTCAGTTTCTTCTAACAAAATTAAAAAAATTAATTAATAATCTATAATATAATTATTTTCTGAAATTTTATAAACTTAATATTATGATATAAAAAATAAAAAATAATAGCCTTCTAGCTGGCAACTCAAAAAATTTATATCATATATTTATTCACATTTAACAGTCTTATTGAATTAAATAATTCAGTTTTTTAATCTTAATTTAGATCATATTCATAATTTGAAAATTTTCCAGGATGGCATGTATTTTAAATTTTGTAAATTTGAAATTTATGTAGTTTATTTATTATTATTTTATCTTAGCTCAAGTTAATGTGAAATTGGAAGTAATTCATTTTTGAAATTTAAAATTAGATTAAATATTCAATGAAATTTCATCAATTTACATTTTTTACTTTACTTTTTAAATCTAATACAAAATTATGTTAGTTATAAATATATAGATATTCTAATAAAGAATTTATTAATATAATCATATTATTTTTAGTATTCAAGATTTAATATTAAATTTGGTTTCAAAAAAAAATTAATATTAAATTTGAAATTTTATGACCGGACTAGAATTTTATGAAATCAGATATACAAAAAAACTGAAAAAGCCTATTTTTTCTCCTCTAATACCTAGTTTTCTCTTCTAATATTTCTATAGGTATACATTTAATAAATGTATTGCATAGATGCATCTTTCTTTTTGTCCAACGTGGGTGAATTTGTTAGGCAATAAAAAATTTGCACGGGCTAAATTCAGAAAAACCTAAATTTGTGAAGGAAATTTATGAAATAGTTTGAGGTTTACCGGGGCTCAAGCCCACCCCAGCCTGAACTATGGTCCGCCCCTGAAACACAGATACAGATGTGCTGTGTTTTCTCATACAGGATGTTGCGAAACAGGTACCTTCTACCTTCTAGTATCTATCTTTAAAACAACAAAAATTAAGCATTTTCACAATAGATGTATCATGCATCTTGTTGGGAGCTCTTGCTCCTTCACTACCCTCAACTGAGTTGCCCAACTCATCAAGAGAGTTCCTCCTTGTATCAGCAACAGGATTTGACACTGACAATATATGCACCATTAAAATAACGATATAACTCGGTGATAATGTGGAAGTTATAACTTGTGTATGAAAATGTAACTTCATTTGATTCAACCAAGATTGATCATCTCATATTTAGCATTGTTCACAAGAAAATAAATGATCGTCCAAACATAAGGGAATAATTAACGGGTGGAAGATAGTGCAGCATTAGCTTGATAATATTGCAGGCCGGCCTTTGGCAAACGTAAAAATCACCTGTCCGTACACATGACAGTCACTACGATAAACTCAAACATTAGTTTCAGAGATGAATTCTAGCTAGGCTAGAATTATTAAGCAGCTAGCTAGCATGCCTTCAAAAATGTGTTGAATAACGTGGACTGTATATTTTGTACGTAGACCATCTCGTCATTAAACATGAATTCCACTTCCAGTCTTCCATATTGAAACCTAGAGTATTTTCAACTCTCTGAAACACTTGTGATGTGCAAATTAATCACTAGCTTTAACCTTCCACTCGAAGATTCTGCCCTATATATCTTTATGAATACAGTGACCGATCGGTTTCCAGAACACAAGGAGGACAAACAAAATAAAAATGTGTTTGTACTGTTTTTCAAGTCGCCCCTTGAAAAGAAACTCTGTAACTTGTTATATCATCGGTCAATTGATTGGCGTTCAGTTTTGATATATTATACTACTTACATCAGTATATTATATAGTGACCGAGATGGTCGTGATTATAAGCGAACAAGACTTGCGTTTAGAGTTGAAGTTTCTAAATTGTTTATATATAAATTAGAAAAAATATACAGAATATATGTAAATTACTAAATTAGGGCCCCTGAGTGACCTTATATTTTTCGAATGTTATGAAGATAATATTAATATGAATAAGTCGTTCAGCAGGAATATATACACGATTTAGAGTTAACTTTATGTTTCCGAATAACATTAATTATGATAACTAAATTAACAGTAATTTCACTAGTTTCTCTATATAGTAATATCAAATTCTCACCAACTAATCAGTTAGTAACACTGAACTAAAATTGTATTGGCGCCCCGAAATACAATATCTTCGGAACTTGTATATCCAAAAATAAAAAGTTGCATTAGATCGAGTCTATATAGAATATTGGTTGCTTTTAATCTGCTTATCTTATCAACAAAATATGCGTATGGGATCCAACACAGTCGGTTATAATTTTGTAGACTCCTCTCATAAACGACCGATTGTTTCACAAGGTCAGTTATAGTCTTGTGGAATCCACTCATAACTGACCGTTATATGATGTCGGTCGGTTTGAAGTGCATGCTGAAAATCGAGCATTTTGTCTGGTCGGAAAAGCCACGTTTCTTATAGGGTTCAATTATACACATCTTACATCTATACATATATACCGCAACAAACTGGAACGCCTGATCCTATGCTAATAACCTTTCAATTCTCACCAACAATGTAGTAGTTTTGTTATTATTTCTTATGATTGATGATGATTTGGTATCATATATATTGAATTTTAGTTTTCTGGAGTAATATAACAGTATATGATAACCTAAATGTTAATCCTGTATGATCCGGTCCCGTATGGTCGTGAATATGACATATATCGATAAGTCTCAAATTCTCAGCCTTTCCTTCCTGCTCTTGAACTCGGAATATGGTGCAGATAACGTTAGGTAATTGCAAAACAATGCCCGGGGGTTTAGCCCCGCGACACCTCTACCGTTAGAATAAAAATTGATTTTGGAAGAGATAAAAGACCATATAAAAAACAACTAAGTAGAAGAGTGAATATTTATATATGTATATGTATGTCCGGAAGAGTGAATATGTAATCCCTAAACTTCTTTTCTTTGGTATATTTCTTGGCCAAAAATTAAGGGCTCGTTTGGTTTGCAAATTTTCAGTTGTAACTCAAATATCCTTGGAACTAGGTTACAACGTGTAATTACTGGATAAATAAAAAAAATAAGTGTTTGGTTTAGTACTATGTAATTCATTTAATTTATTATTTATATAAAATAACACAAAGTTATTTATATAAATAAATAAAATTATAAACAATACTAAAATTAGTTATACAAATAAAAAATAAATTATACTAAAAATTATATATAAAACTAAATATTATTACATAGTTACATAATTAATTTTTCATGTATAATGATAAAAATAAATTATTTGTACAAATAAAAAATAAATCAATTAAATATACAATACTAAATTACTAGGTAACATCTAAATTAAAAATATATATTGAAGATTCTAAAAAATTAAATTGATCCTGAAGATGATTTTAAATAATTTTAAAATATTATAAATAATTTTAAATAATACTTGACCTACCTATCTTAACAATTTAATAAGAAACATAATGTATACATTTTAATATTTTTTAGAATTTTATTATTATTATTTATTATATAAACATACAACAAATATATTATATATTTGTCACATGAAAGATAAAAAATATTTTTAACTTTAAACTTGAATTTAATATTTTCTATTTAGATTTTGATATATAAATTTTATGATTTTAGTAATGTATAGTATTATGTTATTTAATAGAAAAATAAGATAACCGAGAAAAACCACGTATGACCTAAGTAAAGAGTTGCTGCGCTTTTTGGGGTAACTACATATACCATGGAAGTGTGAGTTATCTAGGTTAAATAAAAAAGTGTACAACCAAACACATTAAATATATAAGTTCCCAAAAAGTATGAGTTATTGTGTCGGGTTACATCCAACTAAACGAGTCCTAAGTTTTAAGGGGTTTATACCTTGTAATCCTGTCCATTGGTTGAGTTCAAACTGGGTATGTGTAACCTCTAAATTGTGTCCATGTGTTTGAGAGGTCCTTGTGTGGAATGATGCAGGTGCGCCTTATGTTTGTTTTGACATGTCATTATTCCTTGTATATGTGGTCACACTACAAGAAAAACTGAATCACACAAGGGTTTTTGCCTGTTATCTAAAATCATGTTTTCTCGTTGTCTATTGAGGTGCCGTCTCTTACGCACCTCAGACAACAGTACACAATTCATTGTCTGAAAGAACTGAACACAACGACAGTGTTTTTAAAAAATATTGTTTGATAGCCAGGAACAACAACGCCACCACATAAAATCATTGTATGTGTGCTTATACATCAAGTGTTTTTTTATAATCTGTTGTTAGAATTCGGAAAACATAACGGTTCCTGTATTTTCAATATGTTGTTAAGTTATACAAACACAATATTTTTTGAAATTGCATTATTGTGGGAGAGCTAAGCACACAAACCTTTGTAGAAGTTGCACCATTTTTGGATAGCTAAGGTCACAATGGTTTTGTATTTTAGTACTATTGTGTAAAGTGTTTTGACACACATGTTTAGTTATTGAAACTGTTGTTGGAATACCCTCTTACAATGGTTTCTTTCAATTATTTAGTTTTTAGAAACTGTTGTTTCTATTTTTTATAAACAATAATTCTATCATTGGAACTATGTTTTTATTTCTTTACACACAATGGTTTTATAAATTTTATACATAATATTTTTTAAAAATGTTGTTGTCTAACATAAATTTTAACAACTGCTCTTTAAAATGACCTCATTGGCCAATGACAAATCCAACAATGGTTTTATTTGTACTAAAACTACAAGTTCATATAATAGCCTCAACTAACAAAAAGTATCAATCAATATATGTCATTACAATACCAAAAAATATACACTAGTACCAATGCATCTAGCTAGAAAACTTCTTTCACATCTGTTGCTTTTAGATTCGTCATGAAAAGTCTCATCACAACCTTGGGCAACCCAATATAGTGACAATTTTACTGCATTCAAGGTATAAGTCACTCAAAAGACAATCATAAAAAAAAATAACCCTGTAATTTTAACTAACCTCATATGGCCGGAGTTTATGTGAAATGAGCTCTACATATTATAAAAAGTCACTTTTGAATTTCCGAATGAAATTTTCAAGTGACTTGTCATCACCACCTTTCTTAGCAAACAATTCTCATGTGTTTCTATAATCTACTTCTTCAACAAGCCTATTAAGGAAAATTAATATTCACTGTGAAACTTGTTGCATTGAAGAAATTTAAGAATGATAAACCAAGTTAAACATTGCATACTATTCAGCCATATATGTACATGCCTATATTTTATGCAATGGAGAATTAGAAAACTGAAGTCAATTTCATAATGGGACCTATTTTGCAATGACGACCAATAATAGACCGTTTAACACTACATTTGTCACCCATTTTTGTAATTTCTCTAAGCATATATTGTGGGCAAATCTGAAACATGATATGTATTAAATTAAAAAAAAGTATGTATAATAAGTCGCCCACATGAGGTGTGTTTAAGGTTTTTACAAATAAGCATTATCCCCAGAAGTGGCAATATCAAATTGCAAGCATTTCAAGTGATCACACAAGGTTTGATGCCCTAAAATCATGTTTTGCTAAGAGTGCAAGTGCAAAACTCACAATAGTTTTTGAACCAAACACAGTTGATGAAAGAATGCCGTTGCTATGAGCAGAAAAGGAATATCCTGAAAGATGACTGACTTCTCCAATTACCTGATTCAAACAATGGCAATCTTCTAAATAAAAACTCAAACAAATAAAAATTACTACTCACATCTTTGTTTATGTCACAGAAAGCCTAAAAAGAGTTCCCCCTGCACAATATTTGCTTTTATTAGTAATATATTATGCAAATATATTACACAAAAAATAATTCATTATGGTATTACAAACAAAGAACACATATTATAAATTAAAGGGCTAAAATGATTTTTTTATAAACCTACCAATTGACTCCTATACATCCTACTTTAAGATGTAAAAATTTAGTTTTTCACTAATATCTTGTTGGAGAGCAGACCTATTACGACCAATTGAAAGATGAGAACATTATAGAAGCAAATAAATATAATGTACTTTAAGTGACTTATAAAGCCTCAAACCTCGTACATACATATAGATGATAATATAACGACAATGTTTTTTATTGATTGTAAAACATGGGCTGATCAAGAAGTTGGCTCTGTTAAGGACCAACAGAAGGCGCATATTGAAATTTTCAACAATAATGATGGAACCTGTTTACCTGACCTACTGCCCGAAGGATGCTCTTTTGAATTTTAATGTCTTTCTCAACTCCAATACCTGTCAAGAGGCACAACTCACTTTTATATCTATATTTTCTTATTAAGACATACTTTACATAATTAAAAACTACAATAAATCATAGACTCAAAGAAAATAGATACAAATACTCCTGCAAGATGCTATATGCAGTATAAATCCTACCAAAAAACTAAAAATCGACGTTATTAGTTGAATAGAAATAGCTGACCAGTTGAGGAAATTCCTAAGAAATTGTATTAAAGGGATGTGTCCAAAATTGAATATTAAGCATTCAAATTTGAGACAACTAACCCAAAATAGCAGGAAAATGACTATTTTTTTAAAGCAAATTTAAAGAACACATTTAGATACTCTGCAAGCTGACATAGCTAAGAACCCCAAATATACATACCACAGCAGGTTCATCATCATCCTCTTCCAACTAAGAGTACTTAATTTCATCTTCACCTCGATCCATGCTATAAACAGGAGAAGCATCTACATCCTCTGAAATAATGGATACATACTCCTCAAACCACTTGAAAAAAATAAATTACCCAAAAAAACTTACCCACCATAACTTGGGTTTCGATCTAATTAACTCTCAAATTGAAACTATATCGAAGTAATTCACACAATAGCTTACCCACCTACTAAATTGAGATTTCAAAATTTTCAGTCAAACAATTAATCGATTCAAGATGAAGTAATCAATTAACAACAAATATAAGATGAACCAATCTTTATGCGAGCTAAGATATGAGCACGGAATCAATTGAAACTAATTTAAGCTAAACCACCACCAAATTAAATGGATTGAGCTATATAGGTTTCTTAATTGGAAGGGTCAAGAAAATGTAGGAGTTTGTATGAGCCTGTAAGTCGGGGGTGAATGTGTGTTTTTAGTTTTATATTATGAGTGTGAGCTAGGGGAGGCGGGGAATTAGGTTAAGGGGGGAAGTCGAGCATTTGAAGAAAAGAAAGGGGGGGAAAGAGTGTATAAATTCATTTCATTTTTTTTGGGGGGGGGGGGAATATAAATGCCTATTTCTTTATTTTGTTGGCAGAACCCTCATAGATAAATGCACCAGTGTTTGTTTTTCCTTGTGTTACACTCTTTTGTAGGAAAAGTCTCCAGCCAGGAAATCATCAAGTAGTTTTTTTTCAACTGTCTTCAACAATCCCATCAATTCTTCCTTCAGCACCTTTATTTGATCACTTGAATCATCAATTTGAAAAATTACAGCTCTCAAGTTATAGATTGATGTTCACTGTATTATTTCATCTAAAGGAATACTGCAAATTCTTTATCCATCAGGATTGAACATCAAGATTGGAGTATCCAACACCATTTTTATCTTAGCAACTCCCTTTCTCATCTCCTTCTCAGTGTCATCCTCTATCATGTACCTTGGTTTATATTCTTCAAAGTCTAACTTCATCAGCTTTTCATTTTTTTAGCCCTTCCTATTACTCCTTCTAGATGTTTCACACACTTTGCAGTGGTGTCATCCTCTCCATTTAACAAATAAAGAACATATTCCAATTCTTTTGATGACTTGTGAATTAAATCTTCTTCAGATAACTTTAACACTCTTCCATTCTCTAAAAATATAGCAGTTTCTCTTTATGTACAACACCATCAAACACATCTTTCACCAAGTGAACAACAATGAGTTTGTCCAAATGGTCTTGAGTCAATTGTTCTTCAGGTTTGTCCTTCAAAGAATAGGGATCTCTAAATGCATTAGCTTCACTTCTGTAGACCTTAACTTTTGAGTTACAAATTCATCCCTTATCCTTTCCAAGTCTAGCATTGAAAATCATATGACTAGTCCTATTTGTAATAAGTAGATGATAACTCAACTCAAATAAGAAAGCGAAGTAAATAATAAATATTGAATAAGGAATCGAGACGAAGAATGTCAACTAGACACGAAGAATCAGAATATTAGAAAAAGTCTAACAAGACTGATATTCAACACTGAAAGAACTTCATTTATATGATCAAGCATCGGTGTAAAATAAATGAGTAGTATCTCAAGGAGTTCAGAAGACACAGAAGATTTTAAGTGCCTACTACAGAAAGATTCCAGAAGAAGAATATAGAGAAAAAAATGAAAAGAAGACAAGACAAGACAAAACAAGACATAAAGACCACTACAGTAGAAATGAGAATCAACATTGTAGTTAGTCATCCGTGAACCAGACCATTGTACATGGTGTCAACAATGTCAGTGAAGATTCGTCATCAAAAGTTCAAGTGGTTAGAAATGTTATTGTTGAAGAACAGAAGAGTTTGATCTATAGCAACAATGGTCTTACAGCCAAGACTTTAATTTAATTCTCTATTAATTAATTAAATTAATTAGTTAATTTAATTAGTAAATTAATTCACTTAGAATTAATTTATTTCTTAAATTAATTAAATGATTAATTAATTTAGAATTATTTTAGAATGACAGAAGACAGAGCAAATGTGGAAAGATTTCGAAGCTAATATAAAAGGTTATACAAGTCAAGATAGTATTTTAATTCTACTATCAAATATTAATTAATTATTTAATTTATTTAATTAAATTTATTTAAACTGAATTTAATTTAATTTATAAATTATTTAATTAAATTAAGTAGAATTAATTTATTATAAAAGATATGACTTAGTATGACTTTTAATAAAGTCTAAAAGAATTTATTAAAAGTCATATCGAAATTCTGTTTAAAAAAAGTCATACAAATAGAAACAGAAAGTCATACCGAGCTGTAGTAAAAAGTCATACCGAGCTGCAGTTTAAAAAGTCATACCGAGTTCTTTTAAAAAGTCATACCGAGCTGCTCTGGAAAAGTCATACCGAAGCTGTTGATGAAAAGTCATACCGAAGTTATTTGATACAAGTCATACCGACTTTTATTAAATAAAAGTCATACCAAAGCTTCTCCAAAAGTCACACCGAACAAGCTGTTAAAAAAGTCATACCGAACAAATGAAATGTCATACTGAAGATTGGAGTAAAAATTCATATCGAGACAAATTAAAAAGTCATACCGAATTTTTAATGGTCATACCGAGCTATTGGAAAGCCATACAAGTGCTTTTGGAAAGTCATACAGGCTTAAATAAGTCTGAAAAATGTCATGTACTAAGAAAGTCATATCAGCTTTTCATCCTCTATAAATATGAGGTTTGCACTTCATATTTCAGAGTAGAAAAACAGTCAAATTCAACAATTTGTCTGATTGTCATATTTACATACTTTCTGTGCTGGTTTGAGTTTAATTCCTTAAGTAGGACATCAATGTTAAATCTGTTCTAGGAATTAATGTTTATTCTACCGAATAATGTAAAACCCCTTTCAAGTTTAATATACGTATTTAACTTGAATCTTGTTTAGTTATTTGCTAATTTTCTAGAACTTAAATGTTTATCATGAAAATAGAAAGCTAGTAAGTCAGCCTCACAAACACTACAAGGACCCGAACTCTCAGCAAAAACAATAATTGAATTTCATAAATTCTGAAAAGAATTGTAAATTATTGTAAGTATTGCATTCAACCCCCCTTCTACGATACTCCCGGGACCCAATAAGCATTGAGAGTTAGAGACTTAGTTTTTGTCCATAAAAGATCAGGATTCTTCTTTCTGACCAAAGTTTATTGTTCTTCCTCATCATATTCAAAGCTAGTTCCCCTAGAATGAATGTGGTTCCTTGCATGATAAATGGAGCTTTTGGTCTTGGTGGAGCTTTTTGTTAGACTTTTAGAGATAACTGAGATGGTTGACTACTTACAACATTTACACTTGCACCTCTAGTTGACCTTGTCACAGGTGTAAATGTTTGTTAAGGTCTAACAGGTTCAGATGTTATAGATTTCTTCTTGATCAAAGTTTTCCTTTGAATAGAAGTTTGCTTTTTCTTTAACTGGACTTGAGCATTGTTAGTACCAGTATTCATTTTCTTCACTTCCTGTTCAGCAGCAACTGGATCTATGTTAGGATATTCTGCTTCAAATATCTTCTTTGCCAGTTCTGCATCCTTCTTTAATTTTTCCTCAAATTTCTCTGGCTTCTCTTCTTCTTGGAGTTTTCTTGCTAACTCTGCATCCTTCCTGATTTGATCTAATTGAGCTACAACATCTATTTCACTCAGAGATTGTGGCTTGCCTTTGTCTTGTCTAGACCCTGAAGGAATCAGAGTCTGTAATGGAATTAGAGTTTGTCTTCACAATTTTATCTCCCTTATGACTCCCAGGAATTGTATCATTCTTTTCACTTCCATCACAATCAAATTTATCAAGATATTTAAGAGGAAGATCATCTTTGCATTTATCTTTTGAAGCTTTCTCCCCCTTTCTGACATCATGATGGATAGAGAGATGATTCATAATCAGAGTCAAGGAGTCCTGAATAGAAGAGACAATAGTACTTAGAGTCTCCACATTGGATTCTAAAGCTGTATGCTGTTTGAAGAGAGTAGTGAATTTCTTGTCAAAGCCATGGTTGGTAAGTTGTACAAGAGTTTGAACTAAAACACCCTATTTGATAACATCCACATGCAGAGAATTCATTTCATTGTGAAAAGCCTTAGTGAACATAGTTGTGACCTTTAACAGGGTCTTCATGTCATCAGGTGAGATGTCAGAGTTTACCTTTTGAACAAGGTCATGAGCCCGAGACCAATTGACCTTTTCATGAGAAAATTTCTAGAATGTCTCCCAGAGTGTCTGTTTGGCAAGATCTTCAGGGGTTGGTGCTAATGTGTCTGACAATACCTTCCTTATCAATGGCAGGTTCTATCTCATCCTTAAGCTGAGCAACAATACAATAGTCTAGATACTCCATTTGTAATCTATCTAGAGCATCATGAGCATTAGATGGCCATCTTTTGGAGCTGTATCTTTCATGATAGGAGATGGAAAGTTCAGTAGGCTCCTCATCAACAAAAATGGCAGAAAGATCATCATCACAGTTTGTATCTATAGTAACTACAACATGACTAGGACCAGGTACAACAAAGATTGGTACTTGAGGAACAGGTTATTCAGCAGAGCCTATTTCTGGTATACTCTGAACACCTGCACAAGGAATAGAACAACCTAAGACACTCTTTTCTTTTAAAGTAATCTCATTACTTATCACAGCACACATCTCATGACTTTCAGTAGTCAGAGTTTACTCACTAGAAGTAACTAACTTCATTCTCATATCTAACTCTCCTTTTGTCAGAACTAGTGTCTGCCTCTCTATGTCATTTCTATTTTTCTCATATTTTACCTCAAGCTCACAAGAAAGGCTCAAATCATAGTATCATACAGAAATAAGAGGCGGTTGAGAAGAGTTGTATGTGGTCACATGAATAGAGGGTACCTTTCTAGGACTATCCATGGTCATTCCAACAGGAAAAGAAGCATGTATAAAATCTGAACTTAAGCTATCATAGTCTATAAAGTCTGAAGAAAAGTCAGAGTTTATACTTTGAAGATGTGTAGAGTCTGATGGAGTGTCCATTGCCTGTACAGAGAGAGATTGTACCAGGATTGCATCAGAGTTTGAGGTCTCAGCATTTGCAGCAGTTGAATCAAAATTTAGTTGTTGTTCCTTATTTTGGTCTGCAATCACATTGGTGGTGATTGGTTCTTGTGGGACCAGAGTCTGTGTAATAGCTGCTTCACCACTTTGAGGTGAAGGTTCTTGTATGCTAGACTCTGCTAGTAGTTGGCTTTCAACATCAGCAAAAACAAGATCTGCAGTTAGAATTTGTGTGCCTGTATCTAAACATTGATTGGATGGTTCTTGTGTGGTTGGGGCCTTAACAATTTCTCCAATCCTTTGAGCTAAAGGTTCTTGTGGGTTGTACCCCTGATCCAAGATGGCTTCATCTGCTGGTAGAGTGGCTTCTATTGAACTTTGATCAACAGGTTCTTGTGTGCTTGGCCCTTCAGAGACTGCTACCTCACTTTGAGAGATAGGTTTTTGTGTGTCTAGGTCAAAAGAAACTCTCTGTTTCTTCTTCCTGGAGAATACCAAGAGATCAATCTTACCTTCTTTCATGGCATCAACATCCTGACTTCTTTGTGCAGCCATGTCTTTAGCTACTTGAGCAGCTAGTTTTCTCACCCTTTCATAAAAAAGTTCAAGTATCCTCTGAGGTGGTGAGTTGGTAGGGGAATCAGAGACTACCACTGGGCCTGATGATGTAACAAGATCAACATTTTATGTATTATGATTGTCATCATTATTTTTATCCCATCATTTCTCTTCAGCAATTTCACTGTCAGCCCCTTTTTCCTTTTTATCTTTACTTGGTACCTCATTTGAAGCACCTTCAAAGGTGATTACAAGACTGGTAAAAGGATTAACATGAGGAGAAAGCTTGATTTGATGTATGTCCTCATCAGAGTTTAGTTGTTCAGAGTTTGCAGCATCAATTGGAAAAATATACTCTAAGATTTTGGCTTTAACTGTCTCCTCTTCTTCTTAGCAGGCTCTAACACATGATTGATATGAAATTGATTCATGAATGAAGCAGGAGAAATTTCTGAGGTAGGTTTGACATATTTCTTGATTGGAAAGACCATGCTCTCAGCACTGTCATCAGAGTATGTGTGCTCATCAATCAGTTTTCTTCTTCTTGGAGGAGACTGAGCCACATATTTACCCCTTTTTTTAGGCCTGAGAGGTGTGTTTTACAATTGATGCCTTTTGGAAGACACCAGAGGTTGGAAAAATTGGTGTATCAGTGTTTGGTGGATGACTTCGGTTAGAATCAGAGTGGAGAATTGGTAAACTCTAATCCTTAGTCACTAAATGGAAACCACTTCCATACACAGTAGGCAAAGTATGATGAAGAAACTGCTTGACCTGTGCAGGATAAAATAAGTCAGATAAGGATGTCGCTCTCTTGGCATCCTTTCTGGCCAAATCAACAAAAAATCTTTTATTCATTTGAAAAACAGGGATGTTAGTGTCATCAGCAAAACTAACATCTGGTAAAAGATGACTAAAAATTAACTATAAAAATCGAGCATAATATACAGTATATTCATCATCACTAATTTTACGAGCTATTAGCCTAATCAACAAACAAGTAAAATCAATATTTTGAGAATGGGTCAGAGAATACCCAATTTGTTGAGAGAGTAGGGGAATATCATCAAAATTTGTGCACTTAGATGTAAAAGCCCTGGTTATGCAGTCAAAAAAGAAATTCCATTCTCTTCTAAGATTGGGCCTTGTAAGGCTTCCCAGCTTCGATAGGCTTCCTCCATAGCCTATTTCTCTAAAGAAATCTTTGATGTCGTTGTCGTTCGTAACACATCATACACTTCAAGCTCGGGAAGATGAAGAGCTTGTCGAACTAACGTCGGAGTGATGGAGTGTCGACCATTACACTGAAAAGTGATGATGGGTTCTTCAGTAGCACCAGTATTGTTGAATCTAGCCATGTACCAGATTCGTATCATGGCTTGGGTAGAAATCACATCGGGTTCTTGCAAAGCATACCCAATATCACTTTGGGCTAGAAAATCTTGGATGACATGAAAGTCTCCATTGTCATCTGATTTATGAAGAAGAGCTTAGTAGTTGGTAGTAGAAAAGGTATAGTTCTTGAAAGAAACTCCCTTAGAGGCCATTGAAACAGATGTTTTAGAAATGCTTAGGGTTTTGAGAGAGAATGAGAAAATATGCGAGTGATGAATTATAATTCAAAGTATAAAATACAAATGAACTAAACGAGTCTCTCTCAATTAGCCTTGTAACCTGTAGTGAGACACGTGGCAATAGATTGGAGGATATAAAATAATTGGAATGGTCCTAAAATACTGCAATTGTGTGTGTATATGTGTACATGCATAATATAAATCGTTATATGTGTTACACACGCGCCTTAGGTTTGTTCCGATCAGAGATTAGCAATTATGATGTCACAAATGTAAATATGATGTCACATAAATAAATCAATAAAAAATTAGTTATTGAAAAACAAATAACTATATAAAGTTGACTTATTGACTATGAATCAAAGACTACAGTACCTGACGTCGGAGTCTACCACTAAAGCTGACAGAGTCTACCACATACTCTAACAGAGTTTATCACAAACTCTGACAGATTTTATCATAGACTCTGATAGTTGATGACATCAGAATTTGTAAGTACCGGGTCAATTATCAGAGTGTGATAGAGGATGTGAATCTGTTTGTTGTCCTTGAATTCCTGCTACCATTCCTAACTCATTTACTAGTCTCGTAAATGTTACTTCACACATAGGCTTGGTGAAAATGTATGCTAGCTGCTGATCAGTTGTAACAAAATGTTTTTCAATTGTTCCTTCCATGACATGTTCTCTGATAAAATGATATCTGATACTGATATGCTTTGTCATAGAGTGTTGAAATGGATTTTCTGTCATTGCAATTGCACTTTGATTATCACAATATATAGGAATTCTAGAAAAGTTCAAACCATAGTCCAACAATTGATTTTTCATCCACAGAATTTGAGCACAACAACTTCCTGCAGCAATATATTATGCCTCTGCAGTTGATGTGGAGATGGATTTCTGTTTTTTTACTGAACCATGAAATTATTCTTCCTCCTAAAAATTGACAACTCCCACTTGTACTTTTCTTATTTATTTTATATCCTGCAAAGTCAGCATCTGAATAACCTATAAGTTTAAAATTAGATTCTATAAAATACCATAAACTAAGATTAATGGTGCCTTTGAGATATCTAAAAATCCTCTTAACAGCAATCAAATGAGGTTCCCTTGGATTTGCCTGAAATCTAGCACAAAGACAAGTTACAAATATGATATATGGCATGCTTGCAGTCAAGTAAAGTAGTGAGACAATCATACCTCTATAGGTTGTCATATCAACAGGCTCACCAGTATCTTGATCCAACTTGGTTGATGTGTTTATGGGAGTAGTTGCAGTAGCAGAGTCGAGCATGTTGAATTTTGTAAGCAAATTTCTTGTATACTTGAACTGATTAAATGAAGAGGCCTTTTTCAGTTTGTTTAACTTGTAGTCCCAAGAAATAGCTCAACTCTCCTATCATACTCATTTGGTATCTGGACTGCATTAGCTTGGAAAATCTTTCACACAATTTATCATTAGTTGACCCAAAGATTATATTATCAACATATATTTGAACCAGTAACAAGTCCTTATCTTGATTCTTATAAAACAAGATTTTATCAATTATACCTCTAGAGAATCCACATTCCAGTAAAAATTGAGCCATAGTTTCATACCATGCCCTACGAGCTTGTTTAAGTTCATACAGTGCCTTGTCTAACCTGTAGACATGATTTGGATATTTTGGATCTACAAATCCAGGAAGTTATTCAACATAGAATTCATCTTCAAGTTCTCCATTTAGAAATACACTTTTAATATCTATCTGGTAGACTTTGAATTTCTTGTGTGCAACATAAACAAGAAAGATTCTGATTGCTTCTAGTCTAGCAACGGGTGCAAAGGTCTCATCATAGTCAATGTCTTCTTATTGAGAATATCCCTTGGTAACTAATCTTGCTTTATTTCTTGTAATGACTCCATTAGAGTTTGTCTTGTTCCTGAAAACCCATTTGGTGCCCACAATTAATCTATTCTTTGGTCTTAGAATAAGAGTCCACACTTCATTCCTCTCAAATTTATTTAATTCCTCTTGCATTGCAGTTACCCAATGTGTATCTTTAAGAGCATCTTCAACTTTTTTTGGTTTTGTCTATGAAAGAAAGTTATGATACAGACATTCATTTTGAGTTGCTTTCCTTGTCTGAATTCTAGTGTTTGGATCACCAATTATCAAGTTAGGTGTATGATCCTTGGTCCATTTTTTGATGTGAGGAAGATTCCTTGAACTAGATGTTCCCCCATTATTGGCATCATAAAATGATTCTTCAATAAATGTTGATCTTCCCCTAAAGGTGTGTATACTTCAGAGTTTGTATTAACAGAGTTTGGATTATCAGAGTCTATGTCTATAGAAGATTGATCAGATATTTCAATCACAGTGTTTGGTTCAATATTCTCTGTGGAAGATTGATGTTGTTCCCCCTCAATATGTGCAGTATCTTCACTTGTAGTCTCTGTTTCTTCAGAGTTTAGAGAATCAGATTTTATCTCATCAGAATCTGTATCCTCTGATTTTTCATTTTCAAATCTCAAACATTTTTGATCTTATTCATCATGTAATCTTGTGATCTTAGTTTCATCAAAAGAGACATTTATGGATTCCATAACTACCTTTGTTCTTAATCTGAACACCTTGAAGGCCTTTTAAGAAGTCTTTGAGGTTGTGGAGTACTAAAAAAAATGCCTTAATTTGCTTTCAAATCAAACTTTTTGAGCTGTTCAGATTGTGTTTTTAAGATAAAACACTTGCTTCCAAATATGTTAAAATACTTCACATTTGGCTTCCTTCCTTTCATCATTTCATAGGGAGTTTTGCTATGCTTGTTGATCAATGTACAGTTTTGAGTAATGCAAGCAATGTTCACAGCTTCTACCCAGAAGTACGTAGGAAGTTTTGCAGCTTCCAACATTATTCTAGCAGCTTCAAACAGAGTTCTGTTTTTCCTTTCAACTACACCATTTTGCTAAGGAGTACCAGGTGCTGAAAATTGTTGTTTTATCCCTTTGGTTTACATAATTCTTCCATTATAAAGTTATTGAACTTTGTTCCATTGTCACTCCTTAGAATCTTCACTTTGAATGTTGATCCATTTTCAATCATGGTGATGTGGTCAAAAATGATCTCAACTGTTTCATCCTTCTTGTGTAGAAAATACACCCAAGTGTATCTTGTAAATTTATCAACTATCACCAGAGTATACCTTTTCTTTCCAATTGACATGATATTGACAGGACCAAATAAATCAAGATGTAGCATATTGAAGGGTTCTTCAATTGAAGATTCAGTCTTGCTTTTGAAGGATGTCTTTTTCTATTTTGCCTTTTGACATGAGTGATATAGGCCATCAGGATGGAATTGAGCTTTTGGAAGACCTCTCACAAGATCCTTTCTCACCAGTTCATTTATATTTCCAAAATTTAAATGACACAACTTTTTGTTACAATTCCAGTTTTCTATTAGAGTTATTTTTCCAATGAGGCATGTTATTGGCCCTTCAGAATTTCTCTCCAAGCTAGCTTCAAATAGGTTGTTATGTCTATGACCAATGAGAACCACTTTGCTAGTCTTTTTATTCTTGACTTCACAATTTGTTTCACGAAATTCCACAGAATAACCTTTGTCTGTTATTTAACTTACACTCAACAGGTTGTGCTTGAGTCCTTCAACCAGAGCTACATTTCCAATGATGACATTTCCAATCACAATATTTCCATACCCTAGTGTTCTTCCTATGTTGCTATCTCCATAAAATACTTATGGGCCAACCTTCTTTTCAAACTCTGAAAGCATAGATTTATTTCCAGTCATGTATGCAGAACATCCATTATCAATCACTAGGATGTTTTTCATGTTTCCCTTATCAGAGTTTGTAGTAGGAGTCTCAGAGTTTGCCATGAGAGCATAGTTCACTTCCTCATCAGAGTCTGAGGATCCATCCAGTCTTTCTTGGATGCTATGAGTGTCTTTCTAGCTTCATTGCTCTTGCACTCAATTGCATAGTGCCCCATCTTGTTACACTTGTAACACTTGACTTTTGATTTGTCAAGTATTTTTAAATTCCCTTCTTTGTCTTCTCCCTTTCCGAACTTTTTCTTGTTCTCAGAATTACCAGACCTTTTCTGAAATTTGCCCTGATTTCTAAACTTTCTGTACCTCATCTTTTTGATGCCTTTGACAATCATATCAACCATTTCCATCATGTCAGAGTTTGTGGATTCATTATCAGAGTCTTCATCAGAGTTTGCTTCAGACTCTAATTCACTGTTTTCCTTTACTTTCACAGTTTTTACTTTTCCTTTTGAGACTGTAGGAATTTGTTCCTTAGTTTTCACTGTTTTGACTCCATATTTAATGAAATTAGCTTTGCCTTGCCACTTTTTCTGTTCTTCCTTTGTTGTAACTCCAAGTCATGAGTTTTTAAATTTCCATATACTTCATCTAGAGTCATATCTTCCAGGTCTGCTCTGTCTCTTATCAAGGATGTTTGCAAATCCCATTCTTCAGGTAGAGCCCTTAGAAACTTTGTGTTGGAGTCCTCATTCTTATACAGCTTATCAACCAAGGCCAAATCATTCAACAGAGTAAGAAATCTGTCATATGTATCAGTTAGAGATTCATTGTGTTTTGCCTCAAAAAATTCATACTCCTGAATTAGAACAAATCTTCTATTCTTTTTTATCTCATTGGTTCCTTGACATTGAACCTTCAGTGCATTCCAGATTTCTTTTGTAGTTTTGTAAGCAATTACTCTGTTAGACATTAAAAAATCCAGACTATTGTATAAGATATTTTTTACCTTTGCATCCTTGAGAACTTTCAGTCTTTCTTCAGTAGTCCACTATTTCTTGTCCTTAAGAGTGTAATGTTTAGGAACTTGTCTTCCTTCAACTATGGTTAGTGGTACCAACTTTGTTGGTAAATACTGATCTTCATTAATCCTGTCTAGATAATCAGAATATGTAGTTTCCAGGAACATCATCATCTTCACCCTCCATGTAGGGTATTCAGCCTTTTTGAGAATTTGAATTATGATGTTTTCATACTTGTTTCCAGACATTGTTTGAGATCTTTTAGGTTGTATGAAATCACCTGCTCTGATATCAATTGTTACCCAATAATTAGACTATTATAGAATGGGGTTTGAATATAATAGTACCAAACAATCGAAACTAGAACACAAGTATACAAATGAAATACTGTTTGTATTAACTTTGACAAACTTAATACAAAACTCTCTCAAGAAAATAAATGTTCTTAAGAGCTGTTAGGTTATGAGAATATTATGTTCTATGACCACTAATCAATGTAAACCTAAACTGTGTTTATATAGTACGCAACTACATGTTTAAATAATGCAAGGATAATGATTAATGATTACAGCAATATAATTTTCATCATTATCTTCAGAATAGATAACTTCAAGAAGGTAATTATCTTTCATACAAACACTTCCTTTTCTGTCTTCAATTAAGTCCTGATTTATCGAATTACCATCTAATAGACTCTGATCATCTTAGACTCTATCGGTTGAGTAGATCAAATTTTGTAGACTTTGGCGACATCATCTAGACTCTGATCAACTTTTGTAAATTCTGATTGATAGACTCTGTTGGATAGACTCTGACAGCATCATTTCTTCATATCTAACAAATTTTCAAGTCATATAGTACAAAAATCACAATTTATAAAGAAAATAAATTATTTTTTATTGTTTAAAAATCAAAGCCATGGTACAACGATTTATCCATTCAAAACAGTTGTGTTTATTAAACTCATACAATGATTTTTCCCAAAATCAATGTGTCAAATCATTTCATACAATAGTTTATTTTACAATAGTCTTTGGTAGAAAATCGATTGTTCTTTTCACTCATACAACATAAGCGTTTAAATAAAACGTTGCCTGTTTTGCACTAGATGACAAAAATTACCTTTTTATAATAAGATGAAAAATATTTTTACATGATTTTTAGTACTTTTGTTTAAAAAAATATACATAAAAAATTTAGTTTTTTTATACATCACTAAAATCGAAAGATCTTAACATCCGTACGGTTGGATCATCGAGAAAAAAAAGAATTTTAATTTAATACGGGAATAATTATGGATTTATCACCAACTTACTATTTACATCATAACTTGTACATATAAAACGCATACTAATACTCATGTTCGAACTATAAAATTATCGACTTATTACAAACACTATATACATTTGTACATATCAATAAAATAAATGTATTCTTTTCAAGTTGAAGGTGAAAAAGATAAAACTTCATAAAAAAACGGAATCTTTTTAACTATTTAAAAATCTAAGAAATAATAAAACGGTTTTTATATTCAAAACTGTTTTCTTCACGTTCTGACGACAACACAATAGAAACACTTGTTTAACTGAACTAGTTCTAACAACATTTATATTTTGTTGTGTTATATTTAGTAAAACAATAGTATTTTAAACTGTTGTGTAAACCTACTAGTTCGCACAACACGACAGTTAGAAAATCTTGTCTAATTAAATTTGTTGGACAATGGTTAATAAACCATTGTCATGGAGCAGGATTATACAATATTTTTTCGAGGATAAAAATAAACCGTTGTATGGTAATTTCGGGCAACATTTTTTCGTACAACTATTATATGATTCAGTTTTTCGTAGTGTCATGACTTAACCATGTTCCATTCAATCTATAGTACGGGCTCGGGTTCTGTCCGATTTGGACCGTGTTTAGGGCTCGATTTGTGCTTAGTTATACTTTAGTCAATCATATATGTAAAAATTGTTTGGTTGCACTTTTTGAAGCACTTTAAAAGAAATCTATAATTTTTTCACCGTGGAAAAACCTCAACCAAAAGATTTTTTAAGATGAATCATGAACGGTGTGTATTAACTTAATTCCACTCTGTTCAAAATTAAATTGTCTATTTCAAAGTGCAGCACTGCAGCTCCTTCAAACTTTCAACAAGTTCGGTTCCTTAATCCTTTTTGCAACTGCAAAGGCTGATAAATAATGAAGCGACATTGATATAAATTTCGAATTCGCGGCCTAGGCCTGACATTATTGAAACAAATGCATAAGTAATTAATACTGCCTGTTACTGTTAAATTCCCTCGGCAATAAGTTACTCCAAGCCAAATTAGATACATGCATGTACGCAACACATAAATACTCCACTAAATATACGTAGCTGGATCTCCTGTTTCGGAAGTAACACAGGAAAACTCACCACCAATTGTTTGTAGTTGTCACAAACAAGACATGCATGTATAGTACTTTTTCAACTTTAAATCAAGTATATATTTGTCCTGATTAAACTTTAGTTTTATTAGGTAGCGAGGGCATTTGCAGAACTAGAGGAGGCTAGCTATAGGTTTGAGCTCCGGTCTTAACAGATTTAAAAAAGAGATCATGGGGAGAAATAATGTAAAATTATGTAAACCAAATGCCTCTAGCTTATGCATGCCTTGAATTCTATTAAGGTTTACATATGTTATTGATCAGCTTTAGATGTTATTGGATCTATTTCAACTGAAAATAAACTTTTACAATGAGTACTTCGTTCTTACTAATATATGTTATAATAACTTTCACTATGTCACTGACACTGCTAACGATAATTCAAGATATGTTCGGTTTGGTTAGATAACATGCATGAATTAGCGTTCACATTGCGCGACGATAATATTGCTATATGATCTGTCAACCTGTGTAACTGCCACGTACCACATATATATAGCCAGGTCCTATCTGCATTCTATGTGGATAAAGAATGAGAACTCAAAAAAGAATAACAAGATGATGATTGTTAAGGTGCCTTTTTTTGTTGGTATCTCTCGTCATAACTTCCCAGCTAAACCGAAGCTTGAAGAGTAAGTTAATTATAAGTGTTCACTTCATCAGCATATTTCTTATTGCTTTATGCATTATCTATGTGTCTATAAGCAAAATCTTGCAGAATTAATATTGGAGTTACAAACAATATATCTGATAAACAGCTGGTAGAAGAAGCTAAATATATATACACACATATGGTCCTATTTGGCAATCGACTAGCAAATTGAATTAACTGTTTCGATTAGCGGATTCATTTAGTCAAAGGCTCAATACTCTATTTTTTTCTCAAATCTCTAACAGAACCATAGTCATTATACTATTAATAGGCATAAATATGATGTTACATATATTCATACTCACTCAAACACACAGGCATTTCAGCATTTGTTAGTTTGTGATGCTTGTTTAGCGGTAAAACAAAATATGTTGCATATATATTATGTATGTAGTTGTAGCCTTGTAGGTGGAGAGAGTTGAGGCTAGTACAAAAGTACGCATTGGTAGAGGATAAAGGACAAAACTTTATAACAATACAAACCGGGATAATAATGAAAGAAACAAATTTTAAGGAGAATGTCAGGGCTTTTAGGCGGGTTTTCGTGAAATGTAAATCTTATTGTTGGTAACGTAAACTCTCATGTCTTTAAGCTTATCGTCTCCCACGCTTTCTTGCTGAAGCTTTAACCATTTTCTTTTTTATATCAAATTTATATATAACGTACATAATCTACACATTATCAGGGCACAACACAACTGGATCACACCTAGCTGCTTAGTATTCATGAATCAAATTTAAACTTATATTTAAATTATTTTTTTGTGAATAAAAATCAATCAATTGGGGCCTGTAATAATCGTTATGCATTCAATATATCTTTAAATTCGTCCGTGTAAAAGTTAAAGTGGACAAATAATTTGGGACGAAAAGAGTAATACACTCACCTGATTAGTTATTGTTGTTTGATTAATTATTACTGTAAATCTTAAAAAATTGAAACTATTGATATCTAAATGTTAGTAATTATTGGTTAGCAAATAACATAGGGTAATGAAAGTGGATGCAGGCGAGCGAGGGGAAAGTAGGATGGTAATAAATAGAGAGGAGAATAATTTGGTGAATGGTTAAATCAGACATGTCATGCAGCAGAGATGATGTGTTGAATACCGATACTCTCCCTTAGCGAGCTCCAATTTATTTTATACATGAGTTGAATTAGCTACACGGCATATAAATTGTGAGCATACACACATCTTATAAAACGGCCCTACTACACCCCTTCATTACTTCCTTCAAGATCTGCATGATCATCAGCTTCATAAATTCTTTAGCACCAGCTTGTACTAGAACTTTCTAGCTAGCCTGGCTTCTTGATTCTGCCCCGAGCTTCTTCGTTGTGACCCTTATATCTTTACTGATTGATAGATAAGCTAGTATATAAACATCGACCTAGATAACTACCTAGCTTCACAGACGACATGGCTTTGTTTCATATTCACAACCCATGGGTCTTCACTGCTGGTATCTTAGGTATATACTTTTTTTTTTGAGTATGGAATTAATTCAATAATGAAAAGCCGACATCTACAAAAATAGTCGCGTCGGACAAATATAAAACAAAAATATTATGTTTACAAACGAACTCTCTCGATCTCTCATCCATACAACGATAGTACTGCATGCTGTTTAATCTGCATGATCTACCAATTTAAATTTTGTTATGTATAACCTTGTTAAAATTTGAATTTCACATATGTTGTTCAACTGCACATTTACATTTCATATTATTCAAGTTATAAGTTAATTATCGTTTATTAATAAACTTAAATTTTTGTATTTGATGTTTCTGCAGGTAACTTTGTGTCGATATTGGTGTATTTTGCTCCACTGTAAGTTCATTCGGTTCTCCTTTATTAATCGAAAACCTGATCATCAGATCATGCATGTAATTAAAATTTGGTTTTGTATATAACTCCAGGCCGACATTTATCCAAATTTACAAGAGGAAATCAACACTGGAGTTTCAGTCTCTTCCTTATACTGTGGCTTTATTCAGTGCTATGCTCTGGATTTATTATGCGTTTCTGAAAAAGAATGCAATCCTTCTCATCTCTGTAAACTCTGTTGGAATTGTTATAGAAACAGTTTATATTCTCATTTTCCTCTTCTACGCATCCAAGGAAGCTAGGGTATGTAAATTCATAGAAAATACGCATTAAAGTTTATTATTATCAAAAAACTTTCTATTATAGGTAAAATTAAGTACTGGTATGATACTAATTGTATATTACTGTGCATGTATGTATTTTTCCACTACAGAAAGAGACTGTGAAGATACTAGTTTTTCTAAACGTGGTGCTGTTTGCTGTAATTTTTGGGGGCACGACGCTGTGGTTTGAACAACACCATCGTGTTACGGTTGTTGGATGGATTTGTGTTACCTTCTCCATAAGTGTTTTTGCCGCGCCTTTAAGTATCGTGGTAAAAAAATCATTTGTCTTGTAACTGAATAAATGATATATAATGAAGTTTCTTATACGCACATGTAGTGTAAGTACTTGAATATCATTTCATTTTTGACTTGTGGTGCATGTTGCTGTATATACACACACATGCATGCAGTTTCAGGTTGTTAGAACACGGAGTGTTGAGTTCATGCCACTTACCTTGTCATTCTTCCTCACACTGAGTGCTACTGTTTGGTTTGCGTACGGCTTGCTGCTTAGAGATCCCTGTGTTGCTGTAAGGATATATATGTCTGTATAAATATTACAAATAATTTCGGTGACCTTTGTGTTAAGTTATTAACCAACTTTGATTAATGATATGTTGCAGGTTCCAAACATACTTGGCTTTTTATTAGGAGTGCTTCAGATGTTGTTGTACGGAATATATAAAAACTCTAACAGTAACAAGGGGGAAGCGAAGCTGACAGATGAGAAAAAAAAGGTGGCAGAAGTACACATAAATATCACAGACATTGTGAAAAAAGTACCCGGATCTGTTGATCAAGTTTATCCCCTGGATTCTCAAACAAGTAGTTGTAGTAGCAATAACGATGTTAGCAGCGACGACGATGAACAAAATAATGCAGACTACTCTACTCCAACTCAAGATATAACTCCGGTTTTTGCTAACACCGACGATGAACACAAGAATGCAGACTCCTCTAAACCAATTCAAGATATAGCCCCGGTTTCTGGAGGAGACAAGTAGTTTCACAGGAATCATGAATGAGAAAGGGGAAAGATTGTTGAAAGAGAGTGCGTTTTCTTCAATTCCTTGCAGCTACACACAATGGAATCACAAGTTCTGATGATCTAGGCTTTTGCGCACCACAATAACTTGTCATTCATTAAATGCAGGGCTTTTCGTATTATTTCTAATTTTGGGGCCTTTACTTACTTATTTCTTCATCCATTCTGTTTATGCAAGTTCAACCTTCGTTTATATATTATAAAGCTTTTGTTTCCTCCAAAGCATCAAGTGTACTGTGGAACTTGGTAAATAGATACATATATCCTCGTGTAATTTAAGCTTGACAAGTTTTTTTAATCAAGAAACGTTAATGCGACGAAATATTAGCTTTCGAGATCACTTGTCTTTCAATACAAACTTTGTTACAATATTCCGAGGAAGATACGCGCACACGCATGAATTCTATAACACTGCAAAGAGTTAGGCTTATGGTGTAGGCTTTTCAAAGGCAAGCTAGATAAATTATAAACCAGGTATATGTAAAACTTCTTTCAATGCAATAACAAGCAGTACTGCAAGTTACAGACCAACTCACAACAGTTTGTGTTCTTTTCTGCAGAAGAAATACTAAGCCTGAGCTAGCAGGAGCACCATTTGGATGCCTCTCCAGAGAAAGTTCTTGAACAAGTCAGTAGCTGTCCTGCTCACATTAGTCTTAACTTTAATATTAAATCTCTTCATCAGCTGCTCTGCGTTGCTTCTCTGTGTGCGGTTGAAGACAAAAAATAAAGTGAGGGCTGGCCTCAATGTTCTGTTTGATAAAACCATTTTACAAAAGCTCTACTAGTGGGGATTTTCTCCATATCCCCTGTTTTACAAAGAAAATAAAAACAAAAAATACAACTCATTGTACAGCCGCATACTACCCATTATTAGCATCAAAACTGTCTTGTGCGCTTTGCCTTCTCTTGTCTCTCAAGTTCTCTCCCCACATTTTTGCCTCTGCGACAGCTCGTTCTCTTTCTAAGTCCCGGTTTAGCATCCGGACAGTTTCTTTTGGTGAATCATCCTTCTCAGAACCTTCCAAGTCCCATTTGCGGCCTGATCCTCCCCCAACATCATTCCTTAAAAATCTTCCACTACCTCTGTTATTTTTCTCATCTCTATCTCCATTTAACCTGTAGCCATTTCCAGGAGCTGAGCTAGGGTCATATGCCTGGTTCGCAAGATAAGATAAAGCAGTTACCACATCCCCAATTAGAGGACGGGCAGCAGCCTGTTCCTGGATACACATGGATGCCACAGCTAGAGCCTGGTATAGCCCTCGCATTGGATACTGACCTTGTAGCCTTGGGTCGGCCAATTTTGCAAACTTTCTGCGGTCATTGAACAGAGGTCTGGCCTGCAGTTACATAACATCAATCAATAACATAACTATAAATCCTTATACCAGCGAAGAGCACAATTATGTTATACTCGAAGCCTGGATTATGTGTATTACCCATGTGACAAGGTTCTGTTGTCCTTGTGGTTGAGTACTGTCAATGGCTTTACGTCCAGTTATAAGCTCTAAAAATACTACACCAAAACTGTAGACATCAGATTTTACCGTCAATTGTCCAGTCATGGCATACTCAGGCGCACAGTAACCATAAGTTCCCATCACCCTGGTGGAAACATGAGACTTATCTCCAGTAGGCCCGAGTTTTGCAAGTCCAAAGTCAGAAAGCTTAGGGTGGAATTCTTCCTCCAATAATATGTTGGATGATTTGAAGTCCCTATAGATAACTGGAGGACTTGCCTTGTCATGGAGAAACTCTAACCCTCTGGCTGCACCAGTTGCAATCTTCATCCGTGTGTTCCAGTCGAGAGATTCCTTATCTGGTGGAAGATCTGCACAAAAGAATTAGGAACTCTAGGTAAAGATTTCTTAATACATAGCAGGTGGCACGTTTTTATATAATCTGTGATAAAATACACTGTTCACGCAGAGATGTCACAACACGGTAAAGTCTTTAATCAACAAGTATATGCAAAACAATATATGTGTTTATCCCCTGTATATCTATTTTTAGGCTGCAGAACAGGAGAAGGTAGTAGTATTTCATCCAGTATAAACAACTAATGAGAAGTGAAGAGAGTGTATAAACAACTAATGAGAAGTGAACAGACTAAGATTTGGGAGTGTGTTTCTTTTCCTTTTTCTTTTCTTTTTCGGAAATCTATACAGAACAGAAAATCTTTCACCATATACGGATTTGTAAAACAGAGAATTATATTCACAAGATTTTGGCAAAGCACACAACTAAAAACCAATTGGCTATGAGCACAGTAGCCTGAGGGAATATATATAAAGAAATACCACGAGATAGAACAGACAAGTGTCCACCCACAAACAGTAATTAGCTGCACAATGACTTTGAACATCACAAACGAATATGTTTTTTTACCTGTGGGATATCAGATGCTGGCACTTTTTGGCACAATATGGTGTTACAATGCTCAAAATAGCACAATTTAACATAATGGCTCTCACTTGTGCGGGTTTAGACTTTAGACCCACACCCACGTAGGAATTTAGTTCAGTTTCTTCTATAAATATTCTCTTGTAAAACCTTAAGATTAATATCAATAAGATTGTGCGGATCGTGGAATGTGGCTACAATGATTCATGTCAAATCGTTGTTTTGTTTAAATGTCGTTTTTTTTTCTTGTTCCTCCTTGATTTTGTTTTCACTATTATAGTCCCCAACATGTCGAGCATAAATTATTCTGTCCAGCCATCTAATGAAAGAAAACTAGAATGAAAAAGATATAATGCAATTAAGTTTTACCATGAAGGTGGTCTTCCAGTGATCCTAGTGGCATAAACTCATACACAAGAAGTCGTTGATCCCCATCAGCACAGTATCCAATCAAATTGACAAGGTTAGGGTGGTGCAGAAGGCTCAGCATCAGCACTTCCACAAGGAATTCCCTATTACCCTGAAGCCCATTTCTATCCAACTGTTTTACAGCTACAACCTGTCAACGAGAATCACATTTCTCTCAGTATAATCAATTTTAAGATGAAAAACAATTGAATTGCATCATTTGCATGCACCTTAATGATCAGAATAAGATCGAGCAGTGGGATTCATAATTCATGTTAAATAAGGCCAGCTTTAGCAAAAAGTTAAGGAATAAAGTTATAAACTAGTCATTAGAAGTTCCGTGTATACAAATTCTGGCAGTGATAATTAGAAAAAAATACCAACACCTGATGTTTAATATATCAAATGAAACTTAGTGCACAAGAACAGATAAAGCACAAATTGTTACACTTGCGTAGTTGTGTTAAATTTTCTTCTGTTTACCAACATTTTTTTGAAGCCTGAGAAGTTGACCAATCCACAGATTGCTACAATGCTACTATTCAACATAAAAAATATATATATATATATTGTAAAATCCACATCAGAGAGGAGTAATAATGGTATAAATCATGAAGGGTCTGACATATAATAACCTAGAAGGCCTACACAGAAAGTGCTCATAAACTTAAAATGCCAAAAAGAAATCATAGTGCAACTAAATATACAAAAGTAGTCTTGTTCGTTATTCTTAGAATATAGAGTGACTGTAGTCTCTCATTTCCATTAAGATCCAATCAGATTACAACTAAAATGCTTCATTCAGAGGCACTTAAATGGAAAAATAACTGCACTTTCTAATGTCAATATTTATGTCCCGTCAATGATTAAATTGCTTGGAAGTGATACCTATATAAGTTGATGAGAACTGAGAAGCTTTACAGAATCTCAGATTCTGTACATAAAGAATATACATATAATCATCTTCTAAGAAATAATTTAATGATAATGGGCATCTCAAACTGAGGGTGGTTTTCTACCAATTTGCCAAGTCAGTCGAGACAAAATTTAAAGATTACAGCTTTTCAAAATGTATAACATTTTTGACACCCTGAAATAAAATCCCCTTCAGATCACAGGGTATTAAAACTGAAATGAAATATAACAGTAGGAAAGCATGCACATCTAATTAAAAATTAAGTAGACGGCCCTGTTCACTGCTGACAACATAATTTGTACAATACGAAATACGGAAAGTGGACCAGGCAGGAAAAGAGAACCATCAAGAATTAGAGGAAATAAATTGGAACAGGAAGACAATATCTGTTTTTGTTAGATCATATAATACAAGGGTTGTAACAGTTAAGTGAATATAATGCAAAAAGATGGTCCATTGATAGCATATACTGCTCATCCACGTATAGCAAGTGATCTTAAAAACAAGAGATTTAAGGCTGTCATTTACAAGAGATAAATTAATTGATTAAAAAATACAAAAACTACCCACTAAAAGAGGAATTTACCTGACCCGTGCTTTGAAGCCTTCCTTTATAGACACGGCCAAATCCTCCCTCCCCTATAAAAGACTCAGGTCTGAAATTGTTTGTTGCAGCTGCAAGCTCCCGAAAAGTAAATGTTTGTGCTGCAATTTGAGCATCAGCTAGTTCCTTGATACCATTTTGTTCCCTCTTTGCACCAACATTACTTCTAGACTTACGCCTATCAGCTCCTGCAAGTTCCAACAAACAAAGTAGTAAAGATCCAATTGGCCGTATAATTAAGATGGTGGCACATTCAGCCTGTATCCAAAATCATCTAGAATCAACATACAACTTATCTATAGGTTAATGATATTAAAATTTGAAATCGACACTAAATGAAGCAAGTCAGTAAGAATCTAACACATGCTACAAAATATACACAGAGACAATACTTCAAATAAAGGGGTCAATTGTAATGGGTGATCAAGTAAAATGGCAAACCAAAATCAAGAAAAAACCAACAAATAATCAAAAAAGCAGATCAGATCAATCAACACAATATCAATACACACACATACACACAATCACAATACAAAAACTGACCAGAAGATAATCTAGAGATGTTGGTGGGTTGTGTTGGATGACCATTTGGGTGCTGTTTCTGGGGATTTAGAGTATCTTCTTCCTTTGAATCAAAACAAGGAAAGCAACCCATTTCCAACTAACCACAACTTATATAAGTACTTGTGTAAGTATGTATGTATGTATATTTAATAAACTCAATTTAAGAAAGAAGAATACAAATATTGTTACTTTATTGTATATGAATATGAACACAAGAACTTAATCTTGTATACAGACAAGCGGATGAGCACTAAACAACTAGTAGTAGGTTACTGAGAGAGAGAGAGAGGTGATAATAAAAATAATACTTAAAAATAAAAAATGGGCAGTGATGAAGATCAAAGGATTGAAAGGCACAGAAATAACCAAAACACCGCGAATATTAATTAGATTTAAGCCAGTAGAGGAGAGTTGCAGCCGGCTTTGCTTTGCTTGCTTCGCATATATGTATCTCACACGTATAAATTTGGTAAAATAAATATTTCAATATGCGAGTCCTTCGACCTTTGAATTTTTCTAATCGAAGTCCTTCCGTCTAAAAAAAATTAACGGACGTTAAAATCCTGATGACGTGTCACTGATGTGACATAAGAATTTCTGGTTTAGGTCCCTGAATTTTTCCCTTTCCTGGTTTAGGTCCCTGAATTTTTCCCTTTCCTGGTTTAGGTCCTTAAACATAAAATTTTGAAAATAATTGAATATTTATAAATTTTAAACATAAAAATCTGAACATAATTTTTTTTATGTTTATCGTTTATTTTAAAAATAAAATTTTAAAACGATACACAACTCTAAACATCTAAATTTATGGTTATCAAGCCACTTTTAATGTCAATTACAATTAGCATGTCAAAAGGTACCGGGGTAAGATTCTTCTGGGTGTAACTCTAGTTTTGAGATTTTACGGATATCCCTTTACTCATGTACCGGATCATTTTATTTTTATCGTGTTTATATTGTGTTTCATCGAATACGAGTCAAATATAATTCACTAACTTTAAGTATTATTTTTTTTGAACTATATAAATAACTATTTCATCAAAGAATAAAACAAATCTGATATGCATATCATATGTTCGAGCAGGATACGAACCAGGTTGACGGATAGTCCGAATCAATTTACAGCCGTAGTCATGCCAAGCCGAAAAGCTTCATACAATAAAAATTTAAAAATAATTGAATATTTTTAAATTTTAAACATAAAAATCTTAACATAATTTTTTTATGTTATCGTTTTTTTTTATTTTAAAAATAAACATGATTATCGTTAAAATTTATAAATATTTAATTATTTTCAAAATTTTATATTTAAGGATCTAAACCAGAAAATTGAAAAGTTCAGAGACCTAAACCAGAAATTCTTATGTCACATCAGTCACACGTCATCAGGATTTTAACGTTCGTTAGTTTTTTTGGACAGAAGGACTTCAATCAGAAAAATTCAAAAGTTGAAGGACTCGCATATTGGAATGTTTAGTTCAAGGACTAAAACAATAAAACACCAATAGTTTAGTGACGAATGAATTTATTTTCCTTATAAATTATCTTCCCCTCGTCCTTTCCAAATTTAATAATATCCCTTTCTTAAAATAAAACTCATTTTAACTTTTTATACATAATTTAAAATGGAAAAATATATTTACATAAATATTATTATTTAAAATTTGATTGACCTTTGATTATATTTATATTGAATTGTCTCAAAGTATAAAATATAGGATAATTCTACTTTTTAGAAAAGAAATATATATGTTCATCCATCTCGTTTTGAACTAGATGGTTCTATCGCATGTCATATTCGCGGTATTTCTTCGCTCATGCACATCTTTAATAATGTTATGGATCTCTCAGCCTTACAGACTACTACTCAACTTACGATTTTGGATGTTGCAATACTGGAGAAAGTTTTTCAGTGCTCTTTTCGTACAGGGAAGAGCATTCTGCTTGTTTATCGGTTTACTTTTTCAGGGGCTCTGAAGAATGTTTTGACAACGATTGTGAATAATCCTGATTCGTGTGATACTTGGGTGCACCTCCTTATTGTACCGGCATGTATATTGAGGATTTTCATATCCTTTAATCCTCAAAAAAAGGTCAGGTATTAGGAAATCTCTACAACAACAGCATATCCTTAATGTCTTGGCAACTTGGAGTGAATCTAGGGGTCCTTTCAAACTACTTAACTCTTTGTTTGAGGAGACCTCATATCCACTCAGCCCCAAGCCAGATGACAATCCTAAGAAAGATAATGTGAAATAATGTTTGAGGAAGATTTCAGATGGTCACTTTTCTGCAGCTGTCAAGGTTTTGACATCATCTAGGGTCGCTCATAATACCCCTGAAATCACAATTTTACTTGAAGAGAAGCACCCATATGCAATTTCCCCTAGTTTGCCTTGCCCTTCATGTGATAAAAATTCTCTTTTAGTTAATGCAGAGATTGTTCATCAGTGCATTAAATCCTTTCCAAAAGGGACTTATTGTGGGTGAGACGGTTTAAGGGCTCAACATCTTCTCGATGCTATGTGTGGTGTTGATTCGCCTATGGCTAAAGATCTTCTCACAAACCTCACTCCAGTCGTGAACTTGTGGTTGCAAGGCAAATGTCCGATTTCTTTAGTAGAGTTCGTAGCAAGTGCTCCCTTAGTGCCCATTCTCAAGGCGGATGTGGATGTGAGACCTATTGCCGTAGGAACTATATGGAGACGTTTAGTTTCAAAAGTGGCCATGAAAAAGGTAGGTAAGGAGATGGCTACTTACTTGAGAGATTTTCAATTTAGTGTTGGCATTTCAGGAGGTGTTGAGGCTATCTTGCATGTAATTAGTTGTTTCGTTAGGTACATGGGTCAAAAGCTAATCTTTCTATGCTTCTGATGGATTTCAAAAATGCTTTTAATCTGATTGATAGAGAAAATATGCTTCAAGAAGTGAGGGATAGGTGTCAGTCGATGTCCTCTTGGGTAGAGTTTCTTTATAGGCAACCGGCTAGGTTATTTTTGGGGTCTGGATATATTTGGTCGGCTTGTGGCATACAACAAGGGGATCCATTAAGGCCTATCCTCTTTGCGTTTACATTACATCCGTTGATTCTTAGAATACGTGATGCATGCACCATTCATCGTCAGGCGTGATATCTAGACGATGGTACCATAATTGGGGATTCGATTGAGGTCTCTAAAGCCCTTGCCATCATTCAATCAGAAGGACTAAGTTTTGGGTTGGACCTCAATATAGGAAAAATAGAGATTTTTTGGCCAGTGACTGATCCGTGCATTTCTCAAGATGGACTTTTTCCTCCTAATATTGGCAGACCACGAGTTGGGATCAAACTTCTTAAAGGGTCTATAAGTATGGACAATGGATTTATAGAAGAATTTGCTATAAAAAAATAGTGTCCAAGTCCGTAGAGCTTAGGGGTGTTACTTAGAGTTTTCATGGGGCTAAGTAAACTTTATTATGCTTTACGTACTTGTCCCACACAATTTTTAAGGAGGCTTCTGTTTGCTTTAATGCTGCGTTGAGGAAGGCACTTGACAATATAGTGATGTCAGAAGGGCCTGGCTTTGTCGACCTTCAAGGGAGGTTGGCAACACTACCTATTCGTATAGGTGGGTTAGGTGTGTACGCCGTAGGTGATGCTATGATGTTTGCCTATGTAGCTTCCTGTATTCAATCTATTGAGTTGCAGGATCATATTTTACGAGATTGTGATGGGATTTCTATTGGGGACCGGTTCTTTCGGCACAAGATTCTCTGCAATCGGTACTCTCCAATGTGGATTTGGAAAAATTAATCACTAAAGAGGTTGTCCCCCCCTAAACCTATGCACTACTTGATAGACCTTTATCTTAGTAGCATTTGCAAAAGTCTACACTAACTAAATTTGATTTCTCAGAGAGACAAGCAACAGTCTTCTAATGCTTGGGAGCCAACCATGTTTAAGATTTTTTATTGGCTACTCCTATAGAGGGATTAGGACAACGTATGAAACCATCAGAGTATCAAATGATCTTGCGTTACAGGTTCATGATTCCCTTGTTTTCTAATGAGGCGCAATGTCCCTTGTGTTTAAGTCGTATGGATGTATTTGAGGAGCACGCGGTTCATTGTCAGAAATAACCAGATTTTAAATATAGACATGACTTGGTAAAGGATGTATTGTACGATGTTCTTTAGAGAGCAGGGATTTCGGCTAAGAAGGAGGCACCCGTCAACTTTCTCATCCCTTTAGGTGAAGTTAGATCAACTCTTAGGCCAGTTGATATATTGGTTTACAGTTGGGATGCAAGAAAATATATTTGTGTTGATCTCACCGGATTTACTCCTTTGAACGGATTTGGTAATGAGATTTTTATAGTTGGTCAGGCGGCGACTAAAGCGGTAGAGGCAAAGGTGCGTAAGAGATGACCAACACAGGTTTATGTCGTTCGCTTTTGATACATTTGGGTTTTTAGTTTCTAACGTCGTTGAGTTTCTTAGGAGAGTTCATAAGGTTATGTACAAGAACGACATAACTGCAGGTTCGGCAGAATATGTATTTAAAAAAATTGGATTTGCTATTCAACGGGTACTTGCGGCGTAGTTTGTTGTCTGTATATCTCGTACACTTGTATAGGTAAAAAAATATATTTTATATCTTGAACTAATAGATTGTATTTGTTCTCACTTAGAATAATAATAATAACAATAATAAATATCCGTGATACTAATTATTGGATATGTGTTTATTGAGAAAATGGGTTAAGAATATTTAAATGAAATTTTTTCCACATTTTATAAATTAAAAATAAATATATTTGTAATCTATAAATTATTTATATAAATTAAATTATTCTTTAACTACTAAGTACAAAGTTCATCCATTATTCTTAAAAATATCTTAATAGTATATTTTTACTCATAATTAGTATATATTTATTTATCTCTTCATTTAGTATAAATTTTCGATATTTATCTACAATTTCATATATATATATATATATATATATATATATATATATATATATATATATATGTATATATAGAGAGAGAGGGGGAGGAATATAGACAAAAAGTTATATAAGGCACGTTTCACTATAAATTTTTTAGTATATAAAACGAAGAACCTCTGGCATGTATTAAAAATGCTCGCAGAATTTATACGAAAATAATTTGTAAATAATATTCTATTTATAATACAAACATATTTAGTAATGAAGATATAATATTTATATAATAAATTTTTCGCATATTTTTCAATATTAATTTTTTTATAAATATAATATATAATTAGTATTTTATATTAAAATCAAAATATGATTAGTTTTAAAATTATTTATGAGATTCTCTATTCTAAAACTTCTCGTCTGGAAATCTATATAAGAAAATACTCTTTAAAATAATAACTTAAATAATAAATAATAATTATGAATAAAATAGAAAAAAAATGAGAAATTGTGAAAATTTTAAAATGAGATACTACCTTTTTATTAATTGTATTTGATTTAAAGAGTCTTATGCAAAATTGGAGATTTCGATAAAATTCTTATATTTATGTGAAAATTTAAAATTTATGTGAAATTTTAAAATATCTAAAATACGTAATAAAATCTAATAGAATTCATGAATTTTTAAAATTCATCAGCGTCGATATAAATTTTTTTAATTGACTATTACTTAATAATCCATATTGAATATTTCTGAATTTTAAAATATTATTTAAAATACAGATTGAATATCTCCAAATTTAAAAACATAATTTAAAATTCTGATTGAATATCCTAAATTTTAATAAATAATTTTAAAATTAAATTGAATATCTCTAAAATTTTAAAATCCAAACAATTACTGCAATGAGGAGTACACCCTAAATTACTTAGGATTTATTTTTTTACTAAAGTTTTTTTCTTATTAAGTTTGAAAAACTGCTTTCAAATTTATTGTTTCTCAAATTTTAAATAATATAGAATCGGTGTAGTATATGAAGTAACTTATTGTATAATATAAATAAGTTTTGTTCACCCATTTCCTTTTTTTGTTGCAGTAAAATTAGAAGTCCAATTTATTTTTGGGGTCTTAAATTTGTGTTCGTCGTTTACACCAAAATTTATTAAAAAATAAATATTATTTTATAAATTATACTCTACTCAAAGTAAATGCAAGAGAAAAACAAATGAAGAATATGAAGAAACATGCATTGAATATTTAAATATGGGTAGAATACATTACACAAGCAAAGATGAAAGGTGACATTTTTATTTATAGTTAGTATTTATTTAAATAATTTTATTATTATTTATAAATTGTAAGTGATAAGAAAAATTATAAGCTATCCACATAAATAATGATATCATTTTTATAATTTTTTCTAAATTAAAATAAAAAATCACTTTTCAATCCCGAATTTTTTAAGTCAAGGCAAACAACCATATATCACCTCTCTTCTTTCCTCGTGTTGCCCACCTTGCATGGCACGACGCTTCTCTCCATAGTGCATACATTCCGCCATTTGCGCTGTTTCTCTCATATGCATCCATTTATAAATTTTTATATATGTTCATATATTTGACCTAATAAAGAGAAAAATATTCCAGTCCGCACTATTAAAACTCCCTTTAAATTTAAATATTTATGTGTATATGCGTGTGGCATTAACCTATTCTACGTGGCTGACTTCCTATTTCCAATGATGCGTAGTATTAGCGGTGAAAATTGTAAATTTACGAATTTGGGCCAGATGGCTTCATCATCTTTTAAAATCAAAAATGCATCAAAAAAATTAGATAATTGTTTAATAATATTTTTAATTTATGCATATTTTAAAATATAATATTATTGAAGAGATTTAATAGTAAAATTTATGTTACATTTTACAAAAATTGAAAAATAATTTCATAAATACGCAATATGCTTTCTCTAAAAATAATTTTTATTTATTTTAAGGAAAAACTGTTGTTCTTGTGACTTCTTGTCAGCAAGAATAAAAAAATAATAGTCGTGAAAGTCATTGCCAGTTCCCCATGATCGGAGTGCAGATTTCTGAGTTGAAAATATTTGTGGACCTAGATTACAATTTGCATATGCTTTTTAAAATGGAAGTGTGAATGTATAAATATTGTTCGGTCATAATGGCCACTTGAACTACGTAAAAACCATTCCTAGCCACAAAATTTGACTCCTACTACGTACATAATATATACACTCCATTTAGAAAACAAGCCAAGGCGTATAGGTTCCATTTGCTCACGGCTCATCACATGAAACTGTTATGACCATTGTGTAAGATTAAACATAAATTTTGCCATATTGGACAAGATGTCTCCTTTACATAAGAGCATCTCTAACCCCTTGAATATGAGTTCTAAAGTTTCCTTAGAGCAAGTCTTATTTAAATACTGTCTTGAGATGAAATATAGGTAATGTGTCAAAAAATTGCACTCCAATAATGTTGTTTACCTAAATCACTAGGACATGACTCTCATTACCTGTTACTCCCCCTGTCTCATTCATTTTTTAACAGTTTTTCTTCGATACTTGACACACATTTTAAGGTGTATATAAAGTATAGTTCCATAACTTATTTTTAATTTTTTTTAAATAAAAATTTAAACACCAAATTTTTATTCAGAAGAAAAAATAATTTAAAATAATTTATGCAACTATATTTTATAAGAGCCTTAAAATGCGTGTCATATCCTTTATCCTAAATGTTAAGAATCTATTGGGAGGGAGTATTAGGTAATCACTGGTCATTACATATTTCATTTCTTTGAATTAAATAATCTTTTCACTCCATTTTTCTTCATCTTTTCTCTCTCTCTTCTATTCCCTCCTTTTTAGATTCAAATTTATTATTATTATTATAATAGGTAATGAATATAATGATTATTGTTGAAGTTCACATGTACTAATAATTACCTAAATTACTAAGACCCGTTATTTTATAATATTTACAGGTAACCAATTAGGACTCTGTTGGACTTGCTCTAATATCACTAGGATCCTTACTTCCTCACTTATAAATAAGTAATTCATAACCATGTTCTAACTTATATTTTATAATAAAATATTATAAACATTATCTTTCTCTCTATTATATAGTACATCTTTAATGGTAACAAGTGTTTTTAATAATAAAATATTGTTGGAGTTCAAAATACCTATCTATATCTTAAATTATTAAAATTCAATATTTTATATTAAATTTAAGGAATGAACTATTACTCTTTACTACGGAGTAAAAGATATAGCATGCATGAGCAAAACGAACATGAGAACCGGGTCGTCGCTCAATCAACGCCTGTAATTTATCTAGCCGTAAACAAACAAAAAAAATACATGCACACTATTACTTACCTTGACAGCCACAGGAAAACAAACAAACACCATCCATTAACCTCACAATCAATATTCCTTCCATTTCCTCTCCCCCTCGTTATCTCGATTTGATTCTTCTAATCCTTCTTTTATTCCCTGGTAATTTCAAAAACGAAAAAATGGAGAAGAAAAAATTTGGTAGTTTTACCCGCATTAATGGTTACAAAAAAAATGATTTTGCAGTCAGCCCAAAAACTCCTTCCCCCAAGACCACTGCTTCTCACGAAGAAGAAAACCCCCAAGAATCACATAATTATGATAATAATCATGATGATACTGAGCTTTTTCGTAGCAATGTCAATCAACTTTCTTCGGACATTGATGAGTTTATCGATGCTCTCTCCAATTCTTCTCCTCCGCCTGATGTCCCCGACTCTGTTGAGGCATTATCTAAAACTGTGGAATCTCGAATTTCCATGTATACGACTTCTGGTCATAAATTTGGATTGACCACGACTCAAGAAGTAGAAGAAGAAGCATTCATAGCGGCAGTGAAGCAGATTTACAAATTAACCAATGCATTCACTGAATTCTCCTCCAATGACACCACGGCATCCCTGAATCGGACAAGCTCGGTTTTACAGCGAGCTATGATGTTCATCGAAGATGCATTCTGGAATCTACTAGAAGATTCCAGAAAGGAATGCTGCTTAATTTCAAAATCGGAGGATGATCATATTGAGGAAAGCCAGATGGAGAAGTTGTATATGTTGGCTAACACCATGGTTTGTTCAGGCTATGAAACAGAATGTCAGCAGGTTTACACCATCGAAAGGCGGAGCGTTTTCAAAGATGAGCTAGAAAAACTTGGATTTGAGAAATTTAACATTGAACACATACAGAAGATGAATTGGGAGTCACTGGAAGGAGAAATTGCACGATGGACAACTGTCGTCAAGCACTGCTCCACTGTCCTCTTACCAAGAGAACGCAAGCTTGTTGGCTCCGTCTTTTCGGACTATCCATCAATTAGTCAGAACCTTTTCGCCAACCTTGCAAGGACTGTCTTGATTCAGCTCCTTGATTTTGCTGAGGCTGTAGCTATCACCAAAAGCTCTACCGAAAAGCTATTTAAATTTCTTGACATGTACGAAACTCTTCGTGATCTTGTTCCTGCTGTTAGTGGCGAATCAAAACATGAATCAGAGAACGAACTGAAGTCTGAGATCGAGAATGCCAGAGATAGGATCGGGGAGGCTGCCGTCAACAGCTTTACTGATCTCGAGAACTCCATTAAGAGCGATGTTGCAAGAATTCCAGTCCCAGGAGGTGCAGTGCATCCTCTGACACGTTATGTAATGAACTATCTAAAATACGCATGTGAATTCAACGACGCCCTCAAACAGATTTTCCAAAAGCACACAAAATTCGATACCACCGATGAATCATCAGCCAATATCTCTCCATTTTCTGAACAGCTGGTGCAAGTCATGGATCTATTGGACGCAAACCTGGAGGCAAAATCAAAGCTCTACAAAGACCTTTCTCTGTGTTACATATTTTTAATGAACAACGGGAGATACATATTGCAGAAGGCCAAGGGAACAGCAGAGATCCACCAAGTGATGGGTGACACTTGGTGCAGAAAAAGATCAACGGTGGTTAGACACTATCACAAAAGTTACCAAAGAGATACATGGGGTAGGCTATTGCAGTGCATAAACCTTGAGGGGCTGCAACAAGGGAATGGCAGGGTTTCAAAGACGGTTCTGAAAGAAAAGTTTAAGAATTTCAATAACATGTTTGATGAAATACACAAGACACAGAGTACGTGGCTCGTGAGCGACGAGCAGCTTCTGTCGGAGCTGAGGGCTTCCATATCAGCAGTAGTAACTCCGGCATACCGATCATTTCTGGGACGTTATAGGCATGTATTGGATGGCACAAGATCACACGCAGAAAAGTATATAAAGTATCAACCAGAAGATATTGAGACATTGATAGAGGAACTTTTTGAAGGTAATGCCATGTCCATGCCCAGAAGGAGATGATTAATTAGTTGAGAAGCATATACCATTATCAAGCAAGCAGTTGTTTTTTCAGACATTATGCTAATTTGGCATACACTTCACATATTATCGATCTTAATGTTCATTCTTAATTGTTTTCGGAAGTATACCTGTTTCAATATATATAGAACCAACCACTCGGAAATAATCGATGTAATGATTAGTTTCGATGACATACTAACCTGATCTGTATAGAAACTTGGATTGTATAAACCCTACTATAGGTCCTACACAAACTTGGATTGTATGAACCCTACAACATTTTTGTGCAAACTGTTTATAAGTCATATTCTCTAAATCGGATAAAAAAAACTCGATAAAGGACAAAACGGTTGATTGGATAGTGGTTATATAGGAAATTCTCAGAAATTGAAAGGGCTAACAACATGATAGCAGAAATTATATATTAAGATATTACGAGGATAATTAATCACCACGAAATTTATTTTCCAATCTCTATAATTGATATTACATATCTGTTTCATATGTAACGGTTGAAATTTTTGTATTTAAAAATTGGACTTTACATTGTGCTCCCGAGTTTTGAAATGGAGAGAAGAGAAAAAAGAAATTTAAAATTTTCTTGGTTAATTCTCATGAGTTTTTGGTCGAAGTGAAAGGAAAATTTTCAAATTGAAACTTCTCCCCATTTTTGAGATGATTGTGATTTGTGAATGATCCTCTTACACAACCTTTTCCATGATTTCATATATAACAGTTTGTTTTTTTTATAAAAATCAAATTCTTCCTTCAGATTAAAACTGAGCAGTTAAATATCTCCATTTCAATTTTTTTATCATTTCACCTTCTTTTCTCTTATATTCTCTTCTCTTCTTAAAAACCAGGCCTTAGCGATGCTACATAGAAATCACTGTATAATTGCATATTAAGGCATAAGATTTTGAACTAATCAAGCAGGCTAACAATTAATTTGGCCAGTCTTTTACAGGCAATTTGTCTAACATTTTACGTTGCTTGGACTGGTTGCCATGTTTAAAGTATACTCATTACCAAAAATTACAATGGTGATCAGCAAATTCATTTCACTATATACGTACACTGATACACAAATAGAAACAGAAGGGTGTTTTTACTCACCAATGCAACTCAATAATTTATTTAAATGCAATATATTTACCAAGTAATTGAAAACTTAATGTGCATGCATCATCATCGAGTAAGTTTTGCGATATTAAGAAAAGTGTACGTGCCTGCGTTTCTTCGACACTCATGTGCCATTTGAATGATAGGATCACAGATTTCACCTTCTTCAACGAGGGCGGGTGCCCGTGCCAGAGTCCAGAGTCTTCTTGAAAACTATTGCTTGATCTTGTCGGGTAGCCTACTAGCCTATGCGTTTTTCTTTGGTTTTCGACGTTTGGGGCACAAATTAACACGATGTTATGATACGTTTGTTTGTTTATTTGATTAACTAGTATACTTGCGGTGCAGATATAAGGTTGTTAAGAAATAATATTATATAATATTTTTAAAAATATCATTTTACTGAATTATAAATTATTTTTGAAAATATTTTATATTTTCAAAATATTCAATTGAATGAGTTAGGTTTTATAGTTAAAATATGCCTTAAATAAAATTTTAATCAATTCAATAAAATAAGATAAAAATAGGTCGATATTATTAAATATATTATTATTTTATCTAATCATTATTTTAGCTAATCATTTACCTAATTCTTTTGAAAATACTTTTACTTATACTGTATAATATAATGTAAATAATGCATATAAAAAACTAACACAAATAAAGAACAGTGATGGTTGAATTGAACGACAAAAGAAGAATCTGTTCTAGGCTTCTAGCCTCTAGCTGCAATGCTGCGTGCATGGGTTGAATCCTCCGCCGTAAAAGAACCAATTTTAACTGCTAAAAACCCACCAGGAGTAGTGCATGCCTTGGTTTTCATTGGGAATCCCAAACATGTCCCCACTTTAGGTAGCCAACTGTACCCTGAATGTCCAGACATGAAAGGAAAAAAAACTACTCGATCCATCCCTATTCTTAAAAAAATAAATATAAGTGACGAGGTTCTGTTTTTTTCTCTTGCCCCTTGAGTGTATAGAATCTTTGATGAACTTAAATGTAAATATTATTCTACTGTTACAACAGGGAACAGGGTTGACGTTTTGAGTTGTTTAAACTTTTAATTGTGTGTAGACAAATCACTGAGGGAGGGAGCAGCTAAAAAAATTTATAACCTGATCTGAAAATACGGAGTCATAAACAAAATCACAATATTCAGAACCACAATCGCCCGAATAGTAATTTTTATAAAAGAGTTAGTAAGAATATCATACCATATTATATATTACAGTACATGATAGTTGACATCCTTCTAATTATATCCATTTTTCGAATTCCTTTCAACTATAAATATCTCCCTCCATCTATAACAAACAACATTTCATAGTACTGTTGCCGCCGCCTTCCACTGTCGTGCCTCCCGCAACTGTCATAAAAAGTACAAGTAGTGTAGTAGTAATAAATACAACTTTTGCAGAATCGTCGTTTCCTTTTATCTTTCTTTGTATTGCCATTGAATAATAATGTTATAATAGTACGAATGGATAGATGTTTGTATGCGTCTCCTCCCGAGAAAGTACAAGTAAAATTAACCATATATTTATCCTGTTAAAGCAAAAAGCAGGTACATGTTGACCCACGTCTCTCGACAACTACAGACAAACTCCCCACATTTTACGACCCCAATATCAAACATCCCACCACAACCTGTACAAATCTTTCACTATATAAACCCCCGCACTCCCTCAATCTTTTCATTCATCATTCAACACTCATTACTTGACATTTTTACTCACTTTCAAGTTGTCTTTTAAAATCATTGTCAAGTTATATCCTGCTTTCAAGTTACATATATTAAGAATTAAGATGATGTATTACAGGGCTCCTGTTGCTGCTAATTCAGACGCCTCTTCCACAATAACATGGCAATGGCATCATGATTATGTCCCAACTTCAAGGCAAATATCATCGGAGCCGTTGGAAAGGATAGTGAAGTTAGTGTCTAGAAGCGCAGTGGTGATATTCAGCAGGAGCAGTTGTTGCATGTGCCATGCAGTGAAGCGTCTCCTCTGTGGAATGGGAGTGAATCCAACTGTTTATGAACTTGATCAGGACCCTTTCTTAGGCAAGGAAATTGAAAGAGCTCTGCTCAACTTGCTCGGTGATTACTCGAAAACAAGCGTTCCGGTTGTGTTTATTGGAGGGAATCTGGTGGGAGCCATGGACCGAGTTATGGCCTCTCATATTAATGGTTCTTTGGTTCCTCTTCTTAAGGAAGCTGGAGCTCTTTGGCTGTGATGTCTGATCGATCTCTTTGGCAACTTGCTTACTATTGCATTTGCCGCATGCATGCATCCTATACCGTGCAGGACGTCAGGACGGAGGATCTTTGAGTTTAATTTATCAACTAGCTAATTATAGCTTAGTATACTATTGTTTTTTTACTATATTTGCTTATAGGCCTTACAAATGGCATGTTTGGTCTGCCTTAAAATAAGTTCTTTTGGACTTATTTTCGGGTAAAAATTTTATATTTTGATAAATATTTTTTATACAAGTATTTAATGTGTATTTGAGATTCTATAAGTTGCAAAAAAAAATTAACTTTTTTCAGAAAAAAGTTAGGAATCTCTAACTTTGTCTTAAAATAAGTTGACTTATTCTGCAAAAAAGTTCCCCCAAACACCCCCAAAATGAGTATCTGTTCTAACAAAGAACAAATTCCGTGATAAGTCAGAGTCGAATCCAAGACTCGAAACTTAATTACCTGTCTACGTACTTATATGGGAGGTAAACAATCAATCGGATGTATAATTACTATAATCAACATATTTAAGCACTATTTGTTTTTCACCTTTTTTGTTTACAATTTTATATAAAACTATCAATCAACCCCAGGTCCCCATCGTCTTCAATTTTATTAAGTTGCAGCTCCTGTTAATTTAAATTTAGCAAAAAAAAAAAAAGAAGAAGAAGAAAAGAAGCTCCTGTTAATTTAATATGAATTTTTAAGTCACTCAATTGCCGAATCGCGGTCAAAGTTGTATAGTGCTCTAATCTTGAGGTTCCCAGGTTGGCCCAGTCAAGTTTAGCACTTTTGCATTAGAAGAACTGAGAACTGCCATCAATATTATTGTCCGGCCCGAATTCTAGTGACCACCTCACCCAGCTATTCAACATACCTACCCAAACAATTGATGGGTGAGGCCGCATATTCAATTTTAACAAAAAAAACCAAAGATATTTATTTTCAAATAGACAGTAGACGGAAACATTATTTTCAACATACGAATTTTTATTGCAGAAGTTCGTTTTTGCTTCTTTTTTAAAAATCGTGCATCTGAAAAACACACCACACTTGATTCGGGTTGATATTTATCTTCCAAATGCGCAACTCAGTTTTTTATTTAAAAACTATGGATTGTGCATCGATTTATGATCTCCATATGCCTAACACCCATAAATAATAAAAATATAAATACAAATACAAATGCACCTCTAGGAGCCTCTCGAATATATGTAGTTTGGTAGTTTGGATTTTAAAATTCTCAAAATAAGGCATCTTAATCTATTTTTCACAATAAGTCGTGATAAACGGGCCCTTCTTGCAAAGATGTTGTAGGCCCTACATTCTGTGAAAATATTGTTGACCCAAAAATAACTTATCCCGGAAAATCAGATGTGTGCAGATACATGCACGTTAATTTGGCAGGTATTGATTAGTATAGAGTGATGGAAAGCATGGAAATAGATTTATAAAGCTCCCGCTTATCATAGATACACCATACAAATTTTATGTATATCTTCCTTTGATCATCTCTGTCTTTGACAAATACAAATGGTACATTCAATTCCCCACCAGCACTGTCCGTGAATCTAATTCATTCTTCTTCTACTACATATATACTAGAATAATCTAACAGTCTGCAAAAGGGCTCGTCACATGTCTTGTTTTGTAGTCATGATAATGATATTATCTCTATTTATCTAAAAACAAAAAGTTTTCAGAGCACTGATAGTAGTTGATCCTAACACCAAACTAACTACTCACGGGCTCATTTATGTGCACTAAAAACCAATTTATTCCAGTTGTATATAGTAGATGCTTCTTGCAGTATTAATTTAGCATGAAAAATCTTCTCCAGGCCCTGCGACTGATTAATATTAATTGCAAAGAATTTTCTTCAATGCATCTCTTACTTCAACTGGTTTCTTTGTTTCTTATTTCCCTGGTTCCTCGTGCATCATCAACACAACCGAAGCCCTCATCGGATATCATTATCGTCGGTGCTGTTTATTGCGATGCCTGCTACAATAACTCTTTCTCAAAACAAAGCTACTTCTTGCCAGGTAAATTCCAGCTCGATATCCCTAACTTTGTAGTCTAGTGGATATTCTTCTTCTCTTGGTTATAAGAGGCGAGGGTGCAAGTAGAAGCATGTTATATGCAATTATTTAAATTTATGTGATTTGGTTAATGTATATTTATTATAGATTATTCTGTGATCAGGTGTGGATGTTCATATACAATGCAACTTTAAAACACTCTCTCAGGGCACTAGAGAAGAAATAAGCTTCTCAGTTGACAGAAGTACAGATGCATATGGAACATACAAACTCGAAATTCAAGCTGTTGAAGGAATGGACTGCACCGCAACATCCATGTTTCAATCGTCTTGCCAAGCAAGTTTGATATCATTACCATTAAACACTGCCTGCACTAATCCAGGCATAACAACCACATCCAAGGAAATCACACTCAGGTCAAAACAGAACAACAATCTATGCACTTACAGCTTAAGTGCCTTGACTTACAGACCACCAACCAAAAATGCAACATTGTGCCGAAATGATCATATAGAACCAAACAAACTAGCAAAAGATTCTTTCGAATCATCAAAATTTTTCTTCCCTCCATTTTACTGGCCTCCTCTGCCTCAGCTACCGCCCCTGCCTCAGTTGCCACCGCTGCCACCTTTGCCACCCTTCCCTCAGTTTCCTTTTCAACCACCAACCACAGGCACACCCGCGCCACCAGCGTCTTTACCTTTTCCTTTCCCATTTACACCGTCAATATTTCCTCCCAACCCCTTCTTGCCTTCACCTCCGCCGCCCCCACCTGCATTCAATTTAGCTGATCCAAGAACTTGGTTTCCTAATAATCCTTTCATATCTCAGCCTCCACCACCTCCATTTTATCTAAGAGACCCTAGAACTTGGATACCAATCTATTCTCCGGACCCGAAAAATAACCCTCAGAATCAAAACCCTTAAAGCCAGAATGTATATACTTGTTACCCTGCTTCCTATATAATTCATAATTATTTGCATACATATTAAGGTCTATAAAAGATTGTATACATAGTGCTATAAAAGATTATCGTATTTGTCCTGAATAAGATTTCTACTGTTATATCAACGTGAAGCAGCACATCAAAATTTCTATTCTACATCTAAATTCTAAAGTTGAATGTAGGTCACTTGTCATACATGTGTATAATAAATATTCGAAGCTCGTCTAACTCTAACCCAAAATTAATTAAATCTTAAAGAAGAACCCTACGTACATAGTTTGAAACAATCAAACAAGTAATAAATTTAATTCGAGCAACATTAAGGTAAGTTGAATAATTAATTGAACACAAGCTGTATCAAGAATTTCAAGGTTTCTAACATAAAAGCAACAATGTAAGAGTATAAAGTATATATAAACACGGGGCGTCTACCCGAATCGGGAATCGGGTTGAGCGGATCGATGGATTTTAACAATCCAATTTAGTTTAATAGAATTTATAAATCAATTCATTTAATGTATTTCGGTTTGGATCGGTTTAATAAATATATAAATAATTTTTTTATTAAAAGAAAATAAAATTGAAAATGAAAATTCAAAATAAATTGGAGATAGTTTAACAAAATATTACAATAATTCATGCAACACAAATAATATATGTCTTAGATATCAGTATTTTAACATATCAAAAGAAACTGATTAAATACTAGACATAGTCTTTAAATTTCAACTATATCATAACATAGATGAATCAAACATTAAAATTCAATGATATTGATATTCTTGGATATTTGAGTTATTTATTAATTATCTTATTTTTAGTCGGACCGGGTTGGATTAGATCGGATTTTAAAAATTGAAACTCATATCCAATTCATTAAAACCGGATTGGTATTTTTTCAATCCGAGTTAGGGCTGTAATTCGAGCCGAGTCGAGCCGAGTTCGAGCTTTTTTTTGTCGAGCTCGAGCTTTTTTTTGTCGAGTCGAGTCGAGCCGAAAATTATTCGAGCCTAGAATATGTGTTCGAGCTCGACTCGGGTAGTATTCGAGTCGAGTTCGAGCCGCTCGCGAGTTTTCGAGCTTTTTACGAGTTTTCGAGTTTAACGAGCTTTTAACGAGTTTTCGAGTTTAACGAGCTTTTAACGAGTTTTCGAGCTTTAATCGAGCTTCGAGCCTATCGAGCTTTTTTTTTTTTTTTTTTTTTGGAAAAAATAGCTTTATCCAAGTTAAGTGGATTATTTGATTTTTATTGTAAAATTGACTAAACTTTAACCGAATATTATATAATTAGACAAAATTAAAAAGTTATACTAATATATTACTAAAAAGTATATATAATTTACTTTAAAATTTTAATTTTCAAAATTGTAAAAAAAATTGTTAATTATTAGTCAATTTGGTTAATTTGAACATTAAATGTGAAATAATAATATGAAATTACATTAGATATTTAGGTGTCTTGGCTATACTTATATGTTACTTATAACTTGCATAATTTTTTCAATTTTAAGTCATTTTATGATTTATTACACAAACAGACATTTTTTAACTCAAAATAAAAATTGACTTTAAACTGGGCTCTTAGTGTATATTAATTTTTTTTAAAATAAATAACTTATTTTTTATTTTAAAAATAAGATCTGGTCTCAAATCTATACTATATTATTAGATCACTACTATATTGACTAGTACTCGTAACTAGTGCTTTGTCACGGATTGTTGTTTCTATTTTTTAAAACATATTTCTCGACGATCCAACCGTACGGATGTCAAGATATATATAATATAATGATATTCCCAAATTTTCAAAAAATAAAAAATTAATTTGATTCGAAATCTTAGTAGATCACTATTTTATTGACTAGTACTCGTAACTAGTGCTTTGTCACAAATTGTTGTTTCTATTTTTTAAAAAATATTTCTCGACGATCCAACCGTACGGATGTCAAGATATATCTAATATAATGATATTCTCAACTTTTCAAAAAATAAAAAATTAACTTAGTTGGAGATTTTAGTAGATCACTATTATATTAACTAGTACTCGTAACTAGTGCTTTGTCATGAATTATTGTTTCTATTTTTAAAAAAATATTTATCGACGATCCAACCGTACGGATGTCAAGATATATATAATATAACGATATATTCCCAATTTTTCAAAAAATAAAAAATTAATTTGGTTAGAGATCTTAGTAGATCACTACTATATTGACTAATACTCGTAACTAGTGCTTTGTCACGGATTGTTATTTCTGTTTTTAAAAAAATATTTCTAGACGATCCAACTGTACGAATGTCAAGATATATCTTTATCCAATATTTCATTACATACCTTTTTAAAAAATAAATAAAATTTTAAATATATTTCTAATTTTATATGAATTTTTCAAAAAAAATCGGATAAAATCCGGATCGGATCGGGCCAGACCGTGCTAAAACCGGGCCGGATCATATTTTTATCCGGATCGGGCCTAAATCCGGATTTTTTTCGGATCGGGCCTAAATCCGGATTTTTGCCGGATCGGATCGGGCTCTTAGTGTATATTAATATTTTTAAAAATAAATAACTTACTTTTTATTTTAAAAATAAGATTTGGTCTCAAATTTCTAAATTAAATTTTAATATTTAAAAAAGGTATAAAATTACATATTTTTTAATTTTAAGTCATTTTATGATTTATTACACAAAAAGACATTTTTTTAACTCAAAATGAAAAATAACTTTAAAAATAAGATTTGGTCTCAAATTTCTAAATTAAATTTTTAAAAAATAAACAACTTATAACTTATAAATTCAAGAACACTACAAATTTTAATATATTATATATTTAGAAATCAACTAATTAAAATATTTAAATAAATTAAATTATATATTATAAAATAAATTAATCGAGTTCGAGCTCGAGCCGAGTCGAGTTCGAGTTCGAGCCTTATCGAGTCGAGCCCGAGTCGAGCCTAAAAATACTCGACTCGACTCGAGTTTTTAATCGAGCCCGGAAATCTGTTCGAGCTCGAGCTCGATAACGAGCTCGAGCCGAGTTAATCGAGTCGAGCTCGAGTCGAGCTCAAAAAAACCCGACTCGAATTACAGCCCTAATCCGAGTATATATAGGGTTGGAAAAAGTCAGTTTAGATGGCTGAAAAATAACCGATCTGAATTGGATTTGTCGGGTACACAATCATGTGATGACACCGAAAAGAAGGATAATGTTCTAATTTAATGTCCCCAGTTCTATACTTCACTAATGGTTCTTCAAGGTCAACTCTTTATATTTTCACTTTCAAAAAGAATTAAAGTTCTTTTTTTTTTTTACCAAATGATGCTTTAAGTGTAAGTAAACTGAGGTGGACGATTTCACATCTGTAATTATTTTGAGAGTGAGCTGAGAAATATTAAAGTTGATCAAACAAGAATATTTCAATATGTTATTATTAACTTTTTTACTAAACAGACCAGTTTTCTTTTAGTTTTGGTTTAAATTTGTAAAAAAATATGCAAGGACAAAAACTATATTATTTTGAAAATGTCAACACTGCCACCCACCTCTACTGGACCGTGTTATTGGCTAATATGCATATATCTAGCAATTTGACTGTTTATAAAGTTATTTGGTTAATAATATTATATAAAAAATAATATTTTTTGGGAAATTATAATATTCACATAATATAAGAAATTGTTTACCTACTCCTCCCTTAATAACTTGCACTTCCTCCATTCAACCAAACAATTTTTTTAACTTCTCATGAATTTTATATATGTATTAAATATCTAGATATTATAATTTCCTATGAAAGTGAATACCCATATGTAACCAAACAAGTCCTAGTAAAATTTTAATGGAGGTTAATTTTTTTGGGTAAAATATGTTTACATAATTCTTTCCAGCGCAATGAGAGTTATAAAATATTCTAGCTCATTATAATTGGGCCAATGCTGAATCCACCTCCTAGCATCAAGGACAAACGATGTACTGCATGATGCGTTAGAAAATACAATTTATCTGTGTTGGTGTCATGCCATTAAACAATTAAAGATTATACGTCAGAATACGTCTCAATTGGTAGTTTGAAAAGCCTTACAAAAATGTAGTAGGAGAATCTATGGATCAATCCACCCACTAAAAAGTTTTTTGTCAATTTCCACGAGTGGTTTTAAATTCATAGAACCGGGCCACCTTAGGTCATGTTGAGGATTTTTAATAATGGTGATAGTTATATACTGTAGCTATTATAGAGGCCACCTTAGTGTTGACAATGTGCTCAACACTATTTTAAGATTTTTTATATATCAACTGGTGTTTTAAATTTGATGGAGACCTTATAATGCATCAGTATAACAATTTAATTATATTCAACATTATTTGCAGATGCAGTTCCTCAAAGCACATATACCGTGTTTACGTTTCTTACATCTCAAAAAAAAATTTGATTCTTCAAATATAGATATGTTTAAGCATAGTCGTGTTCCTATACTTCATCTTACTTGATTAAAGCTTTCATCTTTAGTTTGATCTTGTTTTCATTTTGTTTCTCTGAATCTCTCTGAAATGATGATATTAGAGTATAGTATGAGTAATGAAATGAGACCAATAATGAAGATCATGCTATATTTGGCTTATGATAGAGGTTAACTTATAACTCTATTTGGCATCAGGCTGTGTGTTAGCTTTTGAATCAGTTTTTCTTGCAATTAAGTAGCTAATATTCTCCAAGTTATTGGAACTAGATGGAGTTTTATCCTTTTGGTTCTTCGTATAATTAATCGAGATTTCTATTGTACAATTTGCTTTGTGTTCATTCAGTTGTCATATGCATGATGTTTTCTTGATAAATTAGTTGCACTGCTTGTTCCAAATTGAATCTTTCAGAAAACTATATAGAAGTATACAACTATTATGGACTTGGTTAAGGCCAAAGAGAAGAAAGGCCTGATCATCAAGACATGGGAGCGATGCAGATCTTTTGGCGGTCGCAAGAATTATTCGTCATATGTTCATCGCCCCCTAGTGAAGAAGAGCATGTCATGCCCACACTTGGATTACGCATCAGCAAACAAGTATAATGGTGGTGAAAAACGACTAATCGTCCCTGAAGGATGCTTCTCAGTGTATGTTGGACCTGAAAAACAAAGGTTCGTGATCAAAACAAGATATATAAATCATCCACTTTTCAAGATCTTACTCGAAGAAGCCGAATCTGAGTATGGCTATTGCAGTGGACCTCTTGCACTTCCATGCAACGTAGATGTTTTTTGTAAATTGTTACTGGAAATGGACTCTGATGAGATTAATCAGAGGGGATGCCATTTCACCAGAAGTCTTGGCTCATATCGTGTCCTCAGCCACCCTATATAGTTTTTTGTGTGATTTGTGTATATGTGTCTGTCTATATGAAATATGGACAAAGCTCTTTAGTGATCTTTGTTACTGAACTCGTTTGAAAGTGAATAAAATGGATTTGTGTCTCAGTGTCGGATTCGATAATATGTTAAATTTTACATATTTTTTGCCTAAAATAAATGTCCGATTATCGAGTGGTATGTAATATGTATCAAATGTCCGCTACAATGAGGCAGAATGAAGAGTCCGCTAACAGAGATAGTGATCGTATAAATTAGGTTGGTATTTTCTGTATAAGACTGTTGTATATGTGGCGTTACAATTGATGAGCTATGTATAAACATCATTACTCGAGTGCATTTGGACTAGTAAGATTGTACAAGCAAGCTACGCAGTTTATGTATGTGTGTTTTTAGTCTATATATCTACTAATGTTGGAATGATTAATATAGATAACTTCAGTGTTTTTTGTTTAATAGCATCAATTCGTACATGTATTGAGTTTGACGACTTCATGAACCTGTTTATATCATTCCATTTTGTCAACTATAGTCTGCCTTTAATTAGCACGAGTTTGCACACACAGGATAAATAAAAGCAGTGCATAAATATGATATATGGTACCAAGTAGAAATGCATCAACTTGGGCACCAGCGATGCATCAGGAGTAACAGAAATGCAAGTAAGAAGATGGAATGTTAACAAACCAAGATAGCAATAGCAACAGCCACAGCCCTGGAACTAACTTCACTGTAATGTCATTTGGCCAATAAGTATATACAGCATATATATAAAAGATTATATGATGAAGTGGGGGAACATAACTAATAACTTCAATACTAATAAATTTGGTTTCTCATATTCTTTATAAATCATCAATAATAATATACTAGCTTATATCTCGTGCGACGCACGGATAATTTTTTTTAATTTTTTAATATTTTTATTTTAATATTTTTTAATGATTTGAATTTATTTGTATTTGTATAATAATAATTTAAATTTTATTTAATATTATATGTATATGTTTTTATATAATTTATTTGTATTTATATTTTAATAGGATAATTTTTGTTTGTTTTGTATAGAGATGTATTTTACTTAGGAGATTAATGTGAGATATTTTAGTTAGAAGATTAATATGAGATTGTATTTTAGTAGTAATGTTTATATTTTTTAGAATTATAATGTTTATGAGTTGTTTGCATAAAAGGAAGATTATTGGTGTTAGAATTGTATGTATGATTATATTCTTTTAAAATTATATTTTATTAAAATTCAATAGTTAAGATTATTTTTATGGTTCACTTAAAATTGGACGGTCAAGATCTTTTGTATGGTTCACCAAATACCATACCGACCAAAATTTTTAATCTTTCGTCTTTAATAATATAGTATAGATATATTTTTGAGTAAAACAGAAACCATCTTATTGATTATCATTTTTAATTATATGGATAAGAAAGGATGGTGTTAACAACCATTCCTCTCTGTTAGATATAGAACTAGCTTCTCTAGCGATCGTATGAGCAGCTATATTCGCTGACCGCTTTACAAAGTAGACATTACTGGACCTCAAGTCCTTCATTATGGTTACACAGTCTGAAATTAGTGCGCCAAAATAAGACCAATCTTCAACTTTTCTTCTTCTCACAGCCTACGCAACTGTTAAGGAGTCGAGTTCAAAGAGTACATTAATAGTTTGTCGCTTTTTTACCCAAAACAACGCCTCCCTAAACGCCATGGCTTCCGCAATTTTTGGATCGTTGATCCCTTTGAATTGTCCTACGTAACCTGCTAGAAACACCTCGTATTCATCCCTGATAATACACCCAAATGAGCTTAGGTTCTTTTGTTTGGAAAATAATTTACAAGTGCATTCTTGATTAATTAATCATTAAAATGTAACAAATTTGTCATATTCGTATATTCAGACGTCAAAATAAATAAAGTTGGTATTGGGCATGACTTTGTATATAAAGTAAGAAAGCCCATGAACCTTCCAAGAAAGAATATGGGCTGGTTCATAAAAAAAAATTTGACCCGATAATTTTGTATATTACATGAAAACACGATACGAAAATTATACGAAAATTTGGTATTTGTGTTTACATTTTCAGTACACGAACATGAAAGTACATGATCGAATTTAGTGTCGTGTTTGAGTTTACTCTTTTAACTATATAAAAATAATTTAATATATATATATAAATAATTTAATATATATATATATATATATTAATATATTATAATAAATCATTTATGTACAATTTAATGTTAACATTAGAATTTTATAAATAAAATTAATATAATATCAATTAATATATGTAAATTAATTAATTATCAATATTAAAAATTAATAAAATATATATTAATTTTTTTCCATTTTCGTATATTTTTCATGTCGTGTACATGAAAATTATACGAAAAGTTTGTGTATTTTGTGTCATTTCATGTTGTATCATTTTTTTATATCGTGTACGTGTGTTTTGATTTCAGGTACACGAATTTATTTTGTGTTATATTCGGGTTAAGTACGTGAAATACACGACACGGCCTGTTAAAAACAAATACTTGCATTAATTAAATACGTTATTACATACATCCAAGTGAAGAGGTGGTAAAAGAGCTACGAAGTGCAAGGAGACAAGAGTCGTAGTTGTAGTAGTAAGTACGAGGAAGGGGAAGACTAAAATAATAGTACTGTAATGGAAGACGGCGTTGAAAAGAGCGAGGAGCATTACTCAAACATCATCGTCATACACAATGCTGTCATCGTGACTATGAATCCTCAACTTGATGTTTTCCGACACGTCGGAATCGCAATTAAAGGTGATACCATCAAAGCCATCGGGCAATCCCATGACATTTGTTTGTACCTGAATTTTCACAATTTTCACATGTCCGACGTCAACATTCAATTGTCGACATCAAGGACAGGACGGAGGCAGTGCGTCCGACAACAACTCAATAGCATCCAGAATCAGTCAAATAATTGTCCTGAATTTTAGGAAGGGATAACAATCTTATCTCCAAAAGATAGGATCATGGAGGATATGACTCCTACAATTCAGGCACGTGTTGATGAGGTTAAGGGTGATTATGTATCATCAAATTACAATATAAGATATACACAAGTCATTACTCCTTCACAACTCAGCCATGACACACATACACTTGACGATTACAAAGTGTACTGACGGGCACCGACGACAGTAAGACTAAGTCTACTCGTCGATTAACAACTCCTAAAATATAGGAGATAATGTATCAATTATCCCTATAATAGTGGATCGTGGTGAGCAAGTATCTTCACCAAAATAGGATCGTGGGAAGGAGTTTTAGAAGCTATAAATATATTCCAAAGTGAAGATAAAAAGGGACTCCTAGCCTCTAATTCATCTAATACACATTTATTTCATTATTCAGCCGACGAGTACAAACTACAGTGGACGAGAAGACTTTTTATACTTGTTTTCTTATTCAAATCACTTGTACTTCATCTCAATTATAATTATACTGGATAATTTTGGTTGGGTCACTCTCACCCGCGATTTTAACCTTGCTCATGGATTTTTCGCGTCACCAAAATTGTTTGTTTTTATATTCTCTTCTTTCCTTTTTCGCGCTTGTCTTACTACTTTTTTATTTATCCTTCAAACACGAAACCATATAGAGTTAGTTATTAACCCTAGAAAGTTTGGAAAAAACAACATTCTCCGTCACTTCTCTCATTCCTCATTCTCAGTCAATCGATCTCCGTGGCCAATTCCTACTCCCTGGTTTGTATTCTTAGTTCATTTCTCGAGGTAAATGAATAATCTTCTTGTCAAATGAATGAATAATTTTTTCGATAAATGAATATATTTATTCGGTCCTTTTATTATTGAGATTTAACTGTATATGTACACGTGGTTTGGGTTCCTTAAATTTAAAATAAGTAGCTTATTTTATTTTCATTTTTTATATATTTTCATATTTTTTTTAAAGATAAATATTTATTTTAGAATTTTAAAACCAAATATTATTTTCAAAATAAAAAATAAGTTACTTATTTTCAGAAAAAGTACATACATCCCTATTTTTTCCTGAAAATAAGGGTTTATTTCCGGAAAAAGCTGTTGCCAAACAGCCCCAGTATCTCATGGTTTTATTTTAATTGAACTTGCTTTGCTTAAACTGTTTTTAATTAACTAGATAATTATAATGACTAGGGTTGATTAATACGCATGTTCACACCTCTCAGCAATTAGGAAGAGGTATAGCTGATGATGTTGATTGAGTCACTTGGTTACACCAGCGTATTTGGCCCTATGAGTCCAATATGACCCCGCACGATTCTTACATCTCCACTTTACTATGTGGAATTGAGCTTATTCACTCCGGTGTACGTCTGGATACACACTCCCTCGTTATCTATCTTTATCCGTTCTAATACGTTTACACTCTACACATGGTGAGGCCGACTATGCCTAGTTTTGTTAATTTTGAAATTTTAACTACAGGTGACTTGTTTTGCGGAAGCAGGGGGTCAGCATGTACCAGAAATGGCTAGAGCAGTCGAATTACTGGGCTTGCGTGCCTGTTTGACCGAGTCTATCATGGATACTGGTGAGGGTCTGCCCACCTCTTGGGCCCTTCGAACCACTGATCATTGTATTCAGGTACTTAAGTTCTTCTTACTACTGTTTACCTGTCCTTGTATTGTGTTCGTGTGACAATATGCTTAAACTTTTCCATAGATGTCCAAGTTATGCTCCCACTTACATTTCAATTTTATACAAAATAATTTTTGGACCAGCTATTAAATGTCTTTCTTTGACAGGACAGTCCCAGAAGGAACTGTACGAGAAGTACAATAATACAGCCAATGGGTGCATCAAAATATGGTTTGGGATAAGGCAGATTATGAACTCAACTGATCGTTTACTTCTTGAAACTAGAGATGCAGCAAAGGAACTCAAAACCGGAATCCATATGATAAATTGATCTTTTTTTTACCTGGTTTTCCATCTCTCGAGCTTTCCTCAGCCAACTAATTTAACTATTATTACTCACTGGGCATGTATGTCAAAGTGTCTTACAAGTTACAACTCGTGAACCACGGTATGTTTTGTCCAGCTAGATGTAAAACTCATACGCACTGAATGCTACATTTGTCCTTTCATTTAACATTTTATTCTCTGTTCAAGATTGTTCAAAGATCTAACTGGATTAGGGTTGGTCATATAACTTGTTTTTTTATATCTAGAAGGCTTTCAATCTTATTGAAAAAGTATTCTAATTATTAAACACTTTTAGGGTTCTCAGTGGATTGATCATTTTGAATCTTATTTCCTTTTCTTCTTTGCCAAGTATTTTGCCAATATGAATATGCTCAACATTGTTAAACTTTTTTTTTTTGTAATTGTAAAAATGGTTTTCGAAATTGTTAGGGTGCAAGAAAATGCGATGGAATTGGACAGCTACTGCAGTCTACACCTTGCTGCTAGAATTTCTTTTCATTAATAATCAGTCTGTTCAGAGATCAGATTTCTGTTTACATGGAGAATAGACGGATCAGGTACAGTTCAATCTGTGAGAAATCTGATATCTGATCCAATAAAAATATATAGTTTTGGATCCAGATCTCCCTGATTTGATCCAAACGTAGCCAGTGACAGCCCTATATTACTCTATAGATTGACATGGCGCTTTAGTCTATCTTCAGTTAATTGGGTCGGTTTTGTATATCATCGTCGCCTTTTTCCTTTTTACTGACCCGTCTTGTAAGATTTAACAATTAGTAAATTCAAATTTTTATATGGTTATGCACAAGTGTATAAGTGATACATATTTTGTGGGACAATGTCGTTGATTGGCAGTTGGTCATGATTGCTTAACTTGGTTTTTGTAGCATGTTGCAGAGATAGATTATGAGAACCATGTTGTTAAGAACTCTCGAAAGGTTGATTATGGAACAGTTACGTACCTGGAGAAAATGAAGCTCCTGCAAAGCAACTTGCTGGCTGCTCACACTGTTTGGGTGAATGAAAAAGAGGTAATCTCCAGGTTTATATTTACAGTTCCTACTGGCATCGAATATTGTGGATTTGAATGGTTGTAAAAAGCCTAGACCATCATCTTCATCACTATGCTCGGTTTGAATTCATGCTGGTTCATTTTAAATTTTTAATCATTCTCGCAGGAAAAGTGCCCTTTACTATTTTCCTAGCCCTAGGTATCAATAGGCTCCAAATTTTGGCTAGCACCACTTTGTAATGTCATGTATAATGCAACAACATTTGATAAATTTGCTGGCTGGGAATGAGGTAACTAGTCCTGTTAAACTTTGAGAATAATCTGATAGCTGGGAGATGTTACAGTGTTTTTTATGCATAAAGGGCCAAAGGGGTGCAAGGACCAACAGCAAAACCAAACATGAACACAGTTACCAAAATGTAAACATATAACTAATGAAAAGGAGTTCGGAAGAAAAAATTTAACGAAAAACATCCACCTTGCCAATTCTTAAAATTAACTATCTAGTGGTTTGGTAGAATACGAAAAATTGGTAATTCTTAATTTGGTAGACTTTTACAATTATACATTGCTTCAAGATAGCCATTTACCCAAATAAACAAGATAGCCCAGTGGCAAAGGCTACCGCCCGCTCGCGCGTTGACAAAGTTATGGATTTGAATCCTTACTCCTCCCTTTCCCTTAAAAACTAACATATTAAAAATTGTATAGTGTAACAAATTATATCTCTTGACTTGTTTATCAATGATGCTCAGACTCTTTTAGAAGGATCCGACACGGACACAAATCAGTGTGTCGGATTCTTCGAACTCCAAAATCGAAGACTCAGGGACACGTTTTATAAGGATCCGACACTTGGATTTTGACACGGCAATTTTAATTTTTAATATATGACATTTTTTATAAATAAATATCTATCATTTTATATAAAATAATATATAAACTTTTAAAAAAGAGGGTAAAATAAAGACTTTGTGTCTTCTCTTTCTCCTTTTACATCAATTGCACCTCTTTTCTTCTTATATTTTCTTCTTTTCTTCCTTTTAAAAATGAGTTATCAAAATTAAAGATGAGATGAAGTGTCCATTTTCTAGATGGCATTCGGATCCTAATCCAAGTGTCCGTATCTGTGTCGTGTCCTGTCGACACGGGTACGACTGGGTTCTCTGGAGAGTCCGAGCATCACAGTGTTTATGTTTGTTGGTTTATAATAGTGTGACCAAATTACCATATCAGCTCTTTTGTTTGCACGTATAGTGCTAAAATCTGTTTATGCAAGTACTTAGTTATAACACAATTGTTTGCGTAACTTGTTTTTTCTTTCCACGTCTCCTTTCAGATCCAAATGCTTTCAGAATCTGGGACAAAGGTGTCTCATTGTCCTGCCTCTGCTATGCGCATGCTTGGATTTGCACCAATTAAAGAAATGCTTGATGCTAAAGTTGGTGTATCTTTAGGAACAGATGGTGCTCCATCAAATAATAGAATGAGCATTGGTTTGTTTTGCTTGATTTCCTAGTTCTATATGTGCATTTTTATCGAACTTGATTAATTAGAAAGCTATATATGTTGGTTCTTCCTTTCAATTTGTTTACTGTATGTACACATACTAACACATTCACTTTACTAATCAACGAATCTGTGTTAAAAAATAGAAACACAACGCAATTACAATAGAGTGCAATGTTGTTTGAGACCTAGGTTATCTAATATGTAATGTAAGTCTCTGACGTCACTGCTTTTACTACTACTGCAATCATCATAAGGTAATTAATAGCTCTCAGAGGACAATAAATCATAAACCACGGATTAGCAATCACCTAACAGTATAGGATCTTAGAGTAGAATACAATCAATGCAATCCACCTTGGCTTTCCCTGGGTGGTGTTAAAAAATTAGAATAATTTAAAATTTAATTTTTTTAAAGCTGTTATATCTGTTCAACCGATAAGGCATAGTAATTCATTCGAGGATGAGAATCAAGACTTACAAATAACAGACGGCAAAATGCCAAGGGAAATAAATTTTCCATATAGTAAGACAGCCAATTGCTTAAACTGGACACGTGTGTGCATTAAGTACATCATAAGACTAAGTATACCTATACTTTGTACGTAGTCATATCTGCATCCACATTTAAATTTACTTCCATACTTTCGGCTAGCACACAATGGTGGATTTGCATCCCTTGATCTATCTCAAACTTTTTTTTGGATTTTTTGTTTTTTTGTGGGGGGGGGGGATGGTCCATTGCAGAAATTTATATACCCACAAACACATTCCTCCTTTGAGGGCTTGAACGGTCGACCTCTTGTTACCGAGGGGGTTACAGTGTCAGGGATTTTTTTCAATCTTACTTGATGAAAGTAAAGTTCTTTCTCTCTGCAGTTGATGAAATGTATCTTGCGTCTCTTATCAACAAAGGACGGGAAGTTCATTCAAAAGGAACCACTGATCCTACAGCTCTTCCTGCAGAAACAGTTCTGCAGATGGCAACAATAAATGGTGCAAAGTTAGTACTTTGGGACAATGAAATAGGATCCCTTGAAGTTGGGAAAAAGGTGTTTAGCTTTAAACCCTAATTATGTGCTTTTAAATATTTAGCAAAATGTGCTCAAGTGCTGCCAGCAATTACCTGATGGAACTTTCTTCTTATATTTGCTTTGCCTTGGGAAAACTTTTTTTTTGAAATACTACAAGTTGATTAGGTTTCAAATATATTTCCAGAAATTATATTCTTTTGAAATCACCTGTAACTAGCCAAGGGGCCAGTACTGTTAGATTCAATTATCATGTAAAGGCACAAATTTTTGTTTGCATAAAGTTGAAATAACAGTTGTAATAATTTGTAAAGGGAATCTTTAACAAAACAGATAATTTCCATTAGCTGAAAGTTGCATTTACCCGTATGGCCATATTGTTTTAAAATAAGCTTATCCTCTCGCTTGCTAGAATTCTGCCTTGTGATTTCACTTTTTCGGAACTTAATCTTCTCTTGATGTATCCTAGATCTTCTACACCTTTTATTTGTTTTGTGCCTTGTGCTGCAGGCTGACATGATTGTGGTGAATCCTTTCTCATGGACTATGGTTCCTATTCACGACTGGTATGACTGCACTCAGCACACTATATTTTCCTTTTTCCTATGTTCAAACTTAGAGGGCATTTTAATCTTTTGTGGAGCCAGGGTGCTAGCCTTCTCTAAGTGTGCTCATGTTCATTGACTGCTCTATAAACTTATGCAATTAACACTAATTGAGTTTGTAAATACCAATGGCAGTATTTCCAGCCTTGTATATTCTATGCGATCTGAAAATGTTGTCTCTGTTATGTGCAATGGGCGCTGGATTATGAAGGATAAGAAAATCTTGAATGTGGATGAGGTAATTCTTACTAACATCTTGCCTGCCCATTTTTCTAATAATGAATTCAAGATATGAGACAATAGAAATTCACCTAGATGCTTTTATTTATTGCTAATAATGTCTGTTACTTTGTTAATCATGCACCGGGTGCCATTCTAGATGAGCGAGTAAAGTGAGATTATAACATGAAGATTATAGTTGCTAGCTCTTTCAGTTAAAGGGTTACAAGATTTAACATGTAAACATCTTGTGTGCAGGAAGGAGTTATTTCGATGGCCAGATCTGCCTCCACTGAATTCTTAATGAATTTTGTAGTCTTTCTCATTTGTTGTATAAAGGTTCTATTTTTCTTTTTTTGAATATATAAGCTCTGGATGCGGTGGTATGGTTTATGTTGCTGATCGATTGGTGAAACACCAATTGGTGTATTAATAAGGCTTTCTACATAAATTGACTTGGGAAACTAACAGTTACACAACTTCAATATAATTTTACAGCTGCTGTCACCCGATAAGTTTAGCTCTACGTTGGAATAATCGTTTCTATGTTTCCTGCTTGAACCTTTTCGGGAAGTTAAAAAAACTAAAAATATGAATAACGAGATTATTGTACCAAAAAATTATAACTGGGTTAGTGAGAATAGAAATGAAATTTCATTATCATAAAAATGAATAATCCTGCAACTATTCAATATATGAACATTAATTTGGGCATTTATTTGGTTGTAAATTTGTAATTAATAAAATGAGACGAGAAAATGATTAAATGAAATGTGAATAAGAGATTTATTGATTTAAAAAAATAATACTGTAATAAAAAGGGGCAGGAAAAAATTGAGAGAGTTGTTAGTTGGTAATTAGAAAGTGAGGTCATGTGTGAAATAATATGGGCCGTCTAAACAGAAGGCCAGAGATTCTAGAACGCACGGGAGTATCCCAGAATTTCCAAATATGTCTTCTGTTTCACGAAACTTCTAGTAACTACCTATTTCTATGGCGAATTTCCGTCGTGCTATATATACATACATGAGTCTCCAACATTTATCTTTGGTATCAAATAATCATTAACAACAATCAAAGCGTATAATAAAATTACTTACAAAGCATCGTTTATTAATCTTTCGTATCGATAATCGATGGCAAGCCCTTTCTTTTCTAGCTACTGGAACCATCCATCTGAATCACGCTATTCTCCCTCCTCTATTCCACTCAAGCGCAAACCTGAAACCCCGTCTCCCAAGGTCATTTCTATTCCTGTTCACTTCGTCGGCTCGGAAAGTAACCGATCCGGTTCAGGTGTTAACCGGTCAGATTCTGCTTTGAAGATCCAGAAGGTATTCAGAGGCTTTTTGGTGAGAAAATGCGTTAACAAAATTGTGAGTATTAAAAATGAAGTTGAAGAAATCGAGAGGAGAATAGCGCGAAACGAAACAGTGGAATTGATCCGTAAAGATTCCAAGGAGAGGCTGAGGATTAATGAGACACTGATGGCTTTGTTATTCAAACTTGATGCGGTTCGCGGAATCGATTCAGGTGTTAGGGAATTGAGGAAAGGCGTGATCAGGAAAGCTATTGCGTTACAGGAGAAAGTGGATGCTCTTGTTATGCTTCCCATGGAATCAGCATCTCAACAAAATGAGGCCGCAGTAGATTCTGGTGATATTGCTGATTCGATCAGGTCTGATAGTGGAGAAATAGTGGATGATCATCCTGTTTGCGACGATGTGATGCCAATTGAGAATGTGATTGACTCGATGGATCAGGCACGGGACAACGAAGAAGAAGAAGAAGAAGAAGAAGGCAATTGTGATGTGAAGGAGTGCAATACAATGAATTCCGTCGAGGATGATTGCTGCAAGGGAGTACAACAGCAATTCATTAGGGGTGGAGATAACGAGAAGATGATGATGAATGAGGAGGATGGAGAGAAGAAGAAGAAGAGTAATGAGGAGTTGCAAATTGAGATGCTGAGGATGATGAGTGAGCTAGTAGAGAAGAATGAGCTACAAACGCAGATGATCAATTCATTAACTCACAGGGTTGGACAGTTAGAGAAGGCCTTCTTATGGGACAAACTTTGCAGGAGTAACAAAAAGAAGAAGAGGCAGCAGCACTAGTAAACTATGCGAGCGAGTCGTTGTACTTCATCTCTATTTTTTTTCTATTTTGCTTTTTGGTTACAGTTTGTAGTTGAGCTGCTGCCTGTAGTTTTTTCTATTGTGTTTGTGAATGTAAAATGCAGATTTCTCGTATGAAATTTACCTTCTTTTACAATTATACGACTCCAAGGGAAAGGCAGTTTGTTTGTTTTTACTTTCTAGGCTTTGGGATATATGTTTTATATTCCGGGTGTTTTTATGCATGTAGCTATTTACCGCTGCCTTGCTGTAGTTTACATGATAGTCATTTTTATATCAATTTCCCAAACTTAGGAGCAACTTCAATGGGCAGGAAGCATTACAGTTTTCTCATAGAAACAAAATATTAAAGTTTCTGTTACAAATATATGATTACGACAATTATTTTATATAATTTAATCGTAAAAATATTATTTTATATAATTATATTCATATGTGAATGATATCACTTTCATGTTTATTATAATCATTGTACAGTAAGGGCAATATATTTAATGATAAATTTAAAAATTAATTATGTATAAACTTATTTAATATAATTAGATAAAAACATGTAATCAAGATCTCTTAAAGTATATCATATATTTTCTCTAAGTCGTGATTGGTATAGAAGGTATGATTGTTTTAATTTTAATTTTTAAAATTTTCAATAAATTATATATGAAATATATTGAATATAAAAATATTTAAATAATTGTCTATATATCATGTATGTAATTGTTTATATATAATAAAACTAAATTAAATCTTCCTATTATATAATATCACACCATACACTTTTGGGGGAATGATTTTATTCCAGGCCATTTACTATTCACATGTCAGCAGTTAATTAATTCTAATTTTTAAGTTACTATTATACCCTTATATACAATTAATTAACCTACTATTATACTTTTATACATATTTAATTAACTTAATTAATTTGCAATATCATATTAATTTTTAGAAAATAATTTTATTTTATTTATTATTATTATTATATTTTATACACATTTTCTAATTAATTTTCCATCTTCAAAAATTAGATATTTCAGAGTATGTAATCAAACAAAACTATATATAATTATTTTTGACTTATGAGATTTACACACATATATGAATTTTTCTTACCACGGATTGTTTAAAAATTAGTGTAATCGTTGAATATATATTTTCAAATTATCAGATTATACTTCATAAATTTTTTAAAAATAATATATTTAAATAAAATACGAAATATAACTCAAATTTTAGAAATTAGCCGTGCTTTGCATGGGTGTAAGAGCTAGTTATAAATAAATTTTTATAAAAATGTATAATATGAATATACTCGTATAATATTAAATTGAGTTAATATTTGATGATCCTATAAAGTAAGTTAATACTATATCTTAATTTATGAGATTGACTGTTTTTAACATTGCAATATCATTATATCTGTTTGGAAGTTTGGTTCGTGAGATGATATGAGTTTGGTACCCCGATCAGATTAGGGTGATAGGAGGATAAAAAATTATTATTGATATTATGTGTTTAGTTTAGTTTTGGAATGAAAATATTTAATTTAAAATATTATTCAATTAATAGTTAAATTAATTTAGTTTATTATATAAAAAATATAAATATAATTATTTTATTGTTAATAATGTTAATTATTATCAATAAAATATTATTATTATTAAGGTTGATACATATATCTTTCCCTCGCACACACCTCCCCTTAGGTATCAAAAATTCGTAGTGGGTTTGAGATATGAGATTGAAATTTAAAAAAGTGAAGCAAACACTGGGTATATGTTTTATTCATTCTAAACTCATGTCTCATTTCAGAAACTTCCGAACCAAACGATCCATTAAATAACTATAGCAGTATGTTTGTACTTTATAAATTCGATAACTAAATATTGTAAAAAAATAGTGTATTTTTAGTCGTGACAAAAACTATTTGGGGTTTTTTATTTTGTATAAATATTTATTTTAAAAACTTATAAACATCGCTCAACGATATCACTTTGTATTGTTTAGGGATATTCATGTTTAGCTTGTTTGAAAATTTTCGAGCTCGAACTCTTATCAAGTCTAATATTTTGTTTGTATTTGGCTCGTATGTATTAACATTTTCGGTACAAAATCCAAGTACAAAAAGTAAAAAATTAACAATTAATAATTTAACAAAAATTAGGAAATTTAAATTTAAGAAATAAATGAGTACAAAAAATAGTAATTAATTTATAAACTAATACCCACACAAATACTTAGCAAATACACACACACACATATATGTATGTATATATATATATATATATATTTATCATAATTTGTAAATGTCCACAAACATGTGTTCACGAATATCTTTTGAACTATATTCACGAACTATGTTCCAGAATACGAATTATGTTCGTAAATATAGTTCACGAATATTATAATTGAACTTGTTCACGAATTTTCGAGCCGAACGATGTTGTGTTCAAATTCATCTCATTTATGAACCGAATCTAAAAATTGTGTTCATATTCTACTCGTTTACAAATCGAACCGATCTCTTTCGAGTCGAATACCGAACTGTTTGTGAGCGTATTGACTCATTTATCGCCATAGTACTGTTATAACTTATAAGTCGACACCCTAACCCCTAAGGCCCTAATTAGCGATGTAAATTAATTCGGACTATCCGATATCTCAGTTTATATCCGGCTCGAAAATATAATACATGTCTCATATTCGTTTTATAAATAATCCAAATCTGGCGGAAAAATAAAACCCAAATAAAATATGATCCCGGATATGAGCACTCATATACCCGCTCAGATTATGTATTATATTATTTTTTATAAAATGATTGTACCCGAATATCCGAATATGATTCATGGTTCATATTCGATTCGAACAAATATATAAATTATAATTTTAGTTCATCATATTTGTAAGTAAATAGTAATTTTATAATTTTTTAATATCTTATATAAATTTAAATTTTCACAAAATACGATTTATTCACCGTGATAAATTATACATACATAAGTTTTAATTCATAATTATTATGTTTTTATAGTATTATATTTATTTCATTAAATGATAATCATTTGAATAGTTGAAATAAAAACGATACTTAATGTTGGTGGATCATATTTGACTCATATTTGATAGATTATAAATTTATAAACTACCCGGTTAGGAAATAAAAAATACGGTACTGACTCATATTTGATTTGGATCCGAATCTCATATATCCAGGATCGATTTGTATCCGAATAAAATGATCTTATACCCAAATCTGAACACACTGAAAATAAAGAGATCCGAGCAGCTCTAGCATGATGATTTACGGCCCGAGCCCTAATACAAGTCCACCCCATACGCTAGACCGCTAGTATATGTCTAATGTTTTCTTCTTTTTCTTTTGAGTATATAAATTTTGTATTAGAAGAATATTTTCCTTTAAAAATTTTAAAAAAGTTATATCATTACAAATATTTGTTTTTTTTAAATTAAATAAATGATGGTTAAGTTTTTTTGAAAATTAAGAAAATACAAAATAATCTAAAAATCAGAAAAATATTTTGGAACAAAAAATAAGGCAAAAGAAATAAAAATGTGAAACAAAGTAACAAAAATAAGTAACACAGTAAATATTAAGTTTAAATTAAAATTATTAAAATAAAATTTCCCTAAAATATATAATGTGGATTAAATTATTTGAATTTATCTGATATACCAAATGTAAACAAAAAATGTCAATATATAGGTGATGGAATGAAAAAGGCAGAATCGCTGGAGAAAATTTGGAAATTGTTGCTCTGACCATCCACTCAAACAAAAGCAAACAAACCCTCCTCACCCCTTTCTCTCTTCACCTCTTTCGTCAAGTGCCCCCCTCTCTCCTCCCGAAGCTCCCCCTTTCTTTCTTTCAAACCCTACATCTTTATTATCCTCTCCCCCCCCCCTCTCTCTCTCTCTCACTATTTAAGCTTCATCTCTCTCCCTCTATTCTTGTTATTTTCTCGATCTCACTTGCAAGTGATTGATTCTTAACCGTTCGATGGCGGAAAGAAAGCTACATCTCCCCGACGATCTCCTCTCCTCCAAATCTTCCGATCCGTCTTGGATCCCTCACGGTATCTCAATCTCTTTCTTTCTCGTTTCTCTCTCTCTCTCTCTCTCTCTTATTTTTAATTCGATTCAATACATATATATAGATTTGATTGTGTAATTGATTTTACTTGTCGCTTTATTGATCTTCTTGCATTTGACATTTCCCGAGCTACTTGTGTTTATATTCAAATTACAACTCTACTAATTATAGATCAACTAATTGTTTTTTATTATTGTTCTGACTTAATATCAACAATTACTCACATTTATTTGTACACTGTTAAGTTTGTTTTGGTTTCTTGCTTTTAAATCTGTTTAATTCAGATAAGGTTCTAGTCCCTGAGTATCGGAATTATATGTTTTTTGATTGTTTAACCTCCAAGTCTGATATGTTGCTTGTGCTAATTATCCTTTCAGTTTTTACTATGCATCCCGTAGTAGTATGTTGTTAAGGGAGGTACGCTTGTTTTTACTTGATTTATAATTCTGTAGCTTATCAGATCTTCTCTCTCACTCGTATATTATTATGTGGTACCTGGCTGATAATTTCTGTAATTATATGTGGTAATTTCCTAAGATTTATTTAATTTTTCCTTCGTGTAATAGTGCATACAGTGATGATATCTGTTAATGCTCCATGCCTGATGGGATTCTGACTTTATTGTTTTTTATTTGAATTGATGTAATAACAGTGGACGCTTCAGGAGGGAATGCAGATGAAAAGATATTAGGGATGCTTGATGAAGCAAAAGGTGAGTATTTTTTTTTTAACTGTTGTCTGGTACTGTACTCGAAGTGTTGAAGCAATTAGTTGGTGCTATAACTGACGAGTGTTTGCTATTGTTTGGTATGATTTTAACAGATCAATTGTCATCTGAAAGCAGCATTCCATTATCTCCCCAATGGCTTTATGCTAAACCAGGCGACACCAAGATGGTTGGTATCTATGTTATATGAGTTACTATGATTTCTTTTTATTTTGATTAGGTTCAGCGCTTTGTATTCCAATGGTCATGCATAAAGTATACAGATTGAGAACTTAAGTTTTTTTACCTTAACTAGTCGCTGCTCTCTTGAATATGTTAATATTCAAAATGTATATAATTGGTAATACTACTATTTAATATATTTTGTAATACAGATATTAAGCTTGTACACCATTTAATTTTCTAGTTAAATTGAGTTTTTCAGTGGTTTTTTAGTAGACATTCTGTTTGGGTTATATATCATTTTTCCATCTTTCTCATTTATTTGTGTTGATTAAATACCCTGTAAGGAACATATTTATATTTTACACCTTCCATACAAGCAATGCTAGTTGAAATTGCTAACCTTCTCGACCTCTCCACTGCTATTGCCATCCTCAATCAGTGGTGAGGGCGTCCCTTATATTTTGTGCCTTTTCTATTAGATTCAAGGTTCTTAAGATAAGTTGTTTTAATTAAGTTTGATGAAAATGAATGAATTGCATGGTTTGAACATTGAATCTCATCTCTATACGCAAGAGATGATTTGTCTCTAATTATTTTGTTGGGCTTGCAGCCTCTACAGATGTTCTTAGCATCTGTGTTTTAGACTTTTAGTCTACAAGATGTAATCTCTGTGTCTCTGTTTCGCTTGCTGTGAGCCTTAAATTGACAGTTCCTGCTATACCGCTTCTGAATTTTTTAATATTAATGTACACCAGTTTTTTGGAAATCATGAACATGATTTTAAAGTTTGATCTTGGTTGTGTATTATTTATAAGATAGTTTGATCTCTAACATGAGTATATTTATAAAGTAACTACTTTACTCTTTCTCATCACTAAAAATTGATGATGATCCCACTATTCATGTATATACAGGAAATGCGGGCACCTAGCACTTTATCACTTGCAAATTCTGCTGATGCCAATCAAAAAGAAGCTTGGCGTCCGGAGGGAGCTGATGAAAAAAAAGATTGGAGAAGAATACCCAATGATGCCGAAAGCGGTCGGCGCTGGCGTGAAGAAGAAAGAGAAACTGGCTTGCTTGGCAGAAGAGACCGCAGAAAAACTGATCGTCGCGTGGAAAATGCTGCTGGACGAGATAGCCCAGATAACAGAACCGTGCCTGCCGCCGATAGGTGGCACGATGTTAATAACCGTAGTACCAGTCATGAGGCTAAGCGTGATGGAAAATGGTCATCAAGGTGGGGTCCTGATGACAAAGAGAAGGAAGCTCGAACTGAGAAGAGAACAGAGGCAGAGAAGGAAGATGCTCATAATGACAATCAAGTAAATGTTATTAACAGCCGTGCAATTTCTGAGCGTGATGCAGACGCGCGTGACAAGTGGAGGCCACGTCATAGAATGGAAGGAAATTCCAGTGGACCAGGTTCTTACCGTGCTGCACCAGGTTTTGGACCAGAAAGAGGACGAGTAGAGGGTTCAAATGTAGGGTTTGCAGTTGGACGTGGGAGGTCTAGTGTACCTATTCGCCCTCCATCTTCTGGTCCCATTGGTGATGCAGATTTTGACAAGGAGCAAAGTGTACCTGGGAAACTAAGTCTTATACGTGAGGCATATTGCTATCCGAGGGCCAAGCTTCTTGATATATACCGTAGGCAAAAGCATGATCCATCTTTTGCTACCATTCCTGACAGTTGGGAGGAAGTACCTACTGTAACACAACCAACTAGTGATGATCCACTAGCTTTTGTGTCTCCTAGCATAGAGGAGGAGGTAAGCAACATCAATTGCACGTAAAATCTCTTTAATATATGGCTGTGCGTGGGCCTTTTGTATGTCGTTTGCTGTTCTTAATATTAATGACTTGCTACAGGCCATCATTGCTGATATATGGAATGGGAAAGTTAGCAATAGCGGGGCATCATATAATTCTTATAGAAAGGCTAGATCAAGTGAAGATTCTGGTGGTAAGTAAACTATATCCTTTGTTTCTGGTGGTAATTGCCTATTAACATCGATTCCAATCTGGTGTAACAACTTAAGTTTTTCTTTACTTATTTATTTGTTTATTTTTTTTAAAATTTTGCAGATGTAGGAGACTTGGAAGATACCACTGGTAAACAGGGTAATTTGCCTTTGAGTATATCAGAGGTGCTGGTCGATTCCTCTGAAAGATACGGAAATGATGATGTAGATCAGGCTGATGATGCTAGATTTTTGCAGAACGGTGAGTGTTATAATTTTGAGCCATAAAATCTCATGATTATTAATTCATGACTTTGGAAAAATGTGCTTTATTTCAGAGGGAGATGTTCATCATGATAGGGAGCAAAAGAATCCCATTACTGTCGAGGGGATAGGTTTTGATAGAATTGCATTGAATACATCAAACAATAATGTTAGCAGTCGTGCCCAAGAATTTAGTGATGCTTATCAATTTGCTTCTCATATAAAAAATTCTGATCTAGCTTTTGCCAAGCATCCTCTTTTCGAGGGAATTGAGACTAGCGCTTCACTTGGTAGTGGTATTACACTTTCTGTTGATCTAAGCTCGTCACGTGATATGCAATCCTCGGAGCAGTATTGGACTGGGAACCAGCAAGCACCAGAAGAAAGACCAGAAGCATGTTATAATGATTATCAGCTGGAAAGGATTACCCCACCGGAGGAGTTAAGCTTGTACTATTGTGATCCTCAGGGAGAAATTCAGGGGCCTTTCCTTGGTGTAGATATAATATCATGGTTCGAGCAAGGGTTTTTTGGAGCAGACTTGCCTGTCCGCTTGGCGGATGCTTCTGAAGAAACACCTTTTCGACAACTGGGTGAGGTTATGCCACACCTACAAAGTATGACTGAGTATGCCAATAGCACAGATAGAAATTCTAAAGTAGAAACCTCTGGAGCGTTTGAGGGGATGTTGGATGCCAACTTATCAGCTTCTGTTCCTGTTCCTGAAATGATACATTCTATGGACAATCCACAATGGCAATTGTCCGAGTTTGATGTTCTCGCAGCAAATAATGCGCAATCAAGATTGTCTGGCCATGAAAGTTTATTGGAAGTTCCTTATTCCGAGGGTCAAAATTTTCAAGATTATGTTGCTCAAGATGAAGGTTAGTATTGTTTGATTGCTTTTATTGTTTGTGAAGTCAGCTAAGTAGCATTTATAGGATAAAGTGGACCTTAATTATATATTTCTCCCTTTGTTCTCACAGAAATAGTTTTCCCTGGAAGACCTGGAAGTAGTGGAAATCCTGGGAGAACTTCTAGGGGCACAGGTGATCTCTCTGCAAGTATGTTTGGTGAGCCTTCTGCAAAGGAGTTAATAGACTCTCACATGCAGAGCTCGAAAAGTAACCAGTTGCATCCGTTTGGGTTATTTTGGTCTGAACTCGAAGGAACATATTCGAGAAATGATAATACTTCAAATATGCCTTTCAATGGTGGGATTCAAGATCAGCACATGAACTCTACTGGTGCAAGGGGTGCTTCATTAGCTTCGACAGATTCAACTCATGGAGCTGATACGTGGCCTGATGTTTATAGAACCAATATGCCACCTGAAACAAACTTGTATCATGATGCCATGGATAATATTCAGCTGTCACGTTTTGATCAAGAATCAAAGCGCTTTGATTTAGCAGAAAAGCTTTTACCTCAACAATTTCAGCAGCATCATCCACAACAACACAATATGTTACCTCATGGGCACCTGAATGATTCGATCCTGGAGCGAGTTTCAAATAGGAATATGATGCACCAGCAGCAGTTGGCAAATCAAACAGGACAAGATCTGGATCACCTTTTGGCAATGCAGCTTCAGCAACAACGACAACTTCAGCTTCAACAACATCACCAGATGCAGCAGCAATTGCTGAAGGAGCAACAGCAAACACAAGCTCGACATCAGCTCCTTGAACAGTTGTTGCAGAATCAAATGGGTGAACCTGTTCGTGGGCAGTCACGTCTTGACGCTGTTAGGTCTATCAATGCTGTCGATCAAGTTTTGTTAAATCAGCACATGGTAAATGAATTACAACGTCCCCATCACCTTCCAAGTAATGTTGAGCCATCTATTGAACATCTTATTCAAGCTAAATATGGTCAAACAATGCATCTTGGGCATCAACAGAGTGATTTGATGGAGCTAATATCACGTTCAAAGCATGGACAGTTGCAGCCTATGGAACACCAAATCCTTCAAGAGCAGCTAAGCGGGAGGCAGTTGCCAATGGGTTTGAGGCAGCGTGTAGAAATGGAGGAGAGACAGCGTGGTTCTGCCTGGCCTGTTGATGAGTCTATGCAGTTCCTCGGAAATTCTGCTGGTGGTGCTCACCGTTCCGGATCTTCAGGAATTGGCCCATTAGAATTTTACCAACAGCAGCAAAGACCATCTCCTGAGGAGCATATGAGCCACCTTGAACGGAATCTTTCAATGCAAGATCGAATCCAGCGAGGTCTTTATAATCCAGGTTTAATGCAATTTGAGAGGTCAATGTCTTTGCCTGGCGGTGGTCCTGGAATGAGCCTGGATAGGATTCATTCGATTGCTCGTGGTCAAGGTTTGGATATGCAGGAACCAAGTGCACGAATGCAGTCTGCTGGTCAAGTTCCTGGGTTCTCTGGTATCCACTCCCACCAATCTAACCATCCTTCAGTTGCAAATTTGTTTCACCCCTCTCATTTGGATGCAATTGAGGGACAGTGGTCAGAGAACAATGGTCAACTACCGAATGACTGGATGGAATCTAGGATAAAGCAATTACAGATAAATGAAAGGCATAAAAGGCAATCTGAAGCTGGAAGGACTGCTGAAGACCCAAGTTTATGGATGTCGGCCGGAAGCAGCGATGATACATCAAAGAGGTTGCTTATGGAACTGCTTCAGCAGAAACCAGGTCACCATCCTACTGAGCCATTAGATGTGACTGGGGTATCCTATGATAAAAGGTTACCTTCTAGTCATTATACAGGCACAAGTCCCTCAAACCATTCATTGAATCTTATGTTAGATCGAGAACCAGATCTGAATCAATCATTTGCATTGGGTTCTTATGGTTCTAATTCAGGTGGGTCACTGCATAACAAAGTAATGGAAGAGCAGGCTGTTGGTATGGAAACCACTGAAAGGTTCTCGCTTAGATCTAATTCTGCAGCTCTAAATGATAGAGCTCCATACTTTTCTGGAACGAATGAGAACTCTCAGGCCATTTATCCAAATGCCAACATGACTGGCAAGGCATCTACTGATTTCTTAGATTTGGAGCGAAAAATGCATGGTTCCAAGAGTGAAGGTGGTACAATGAAAATATCAACATTGGAGTCTAGTGATGGAATTGTTCAGCAAGAAGGGGTGGCTGCTATTAATCATGCTGATGCACCAAATAATGTCATGAGTATGCATACTCCGCAATCTGGTACTTGCAACCCTATTGATCTGTATTACTTGGTGGTTTCCATTGTTGTTCAAGCTTATAGTTGTTTGCACTACTTTGTTTCAGGTATGGCTGCTGGTGTATATGATAATAAAATCCAGAAGAGCAGCTCTGTTGGAGAAGATTTTGCTAAAGACAGGTAGGATATCTTGCCTAAAATTTCGCTGGCTATCTAGAATCGAAGGGATCTTTTATAATCTGACCCTTGCGATTAGGGAGAGCAAACACATAAGAGCAAAACGTTTAAATGAACACACTTGGCACCTGAATGCTTATAATATACAACTATTTGTACACGGGCATTTGTTGAAGTCTTTAAATTCAGGCTTATTTATAAGTAACATATAAATGTTGAGGTGGTAGGTGTATATTTTGAAACTGTGGGTTTATGTGTTCTCACAGTCTCACACCCCAGAAACAAGGGATAACATGTGGATATGCCATGTATGATAATTTAAGCCAGAATTTTGATATACTATGATTCAGAAGATAGTTTATTAAATTGTGCATGGCATATATATGTATAATTATTTACCTTCATATGTTATATTGTTTTATGCTCATTGGTCTAATGCTTCTTTTTCTTTTACTATTAATAATCATAACTTTTCACTTTTATAGGATGGCAGCTGTACCCTCCAAAAGACAGGAAAATGTGTTGTCGAAACGACCACCTGTTTCGAGGGCTTCTTTGTCCCAAGAAGGTTTATCTGATCTGGCTTCTGATACTATTGCCAGAGGAAAAAATCTGGTGGGTAGTAGTATGCTGCCATATGAAGGTATGCTATTAGTAACACAATATGACAATAGTAATTTGAAACCATTTTTACTAATACGGAAATCTATACAAGGGGTTACTGAACTGAGATGAGTTAATTTTTGTCATCAAAACACAAAATGGTGGCCCAAAAAATAAACACATTTTGAATGCTTATATCTATTGAAAATAAGTAACGAGAAGTTAGGATTATTTCACCAGTAAGTTGCCCATGTAAATTTAGCTCAATAAAGGGTGTAACAGTTTAATTCTGTGGAGTGACTAATTAGGGTGTTAAGGACAGGACTTGATATAATGATATTATTGAACTTCAAATCCTTTAGGAGGAAGACGCGAGGCAGGGGGGAATCTACCTAACCAGACTGCTGAGATGCTGTCCTCAAAAAAAGATGTGCGCTACAGGAGAACCTCATCTTGTGGGGATGCAGATGTATCAGAGACGACATCATTCAGTGACATGCTTAAAAGCAATGCCAAAAAGCCACCACAGCCGGAGAGTCACGCTGCTGCAGTTGCTGCTACAGAATCATCTGAAGGGGGCCGTAGTGGCAAGAAGAAAGGGAAGAAAGGGAGGCAAATTGATCCTGCTCTTCTCGGTTTCAAGGTTACAAGCAACCGTATCATGATGGGGGAGATACAACATGCAGATGATTTGTAACTTATTTTTTGCACTGTCTGTGATCCCCCGTCTATAAGATGTACAGTTCCCATATATCAGATGTACATGATTACTAGATATAAGATTTTAATGTCATAGTTGTTACTAGAGTGCTAGTTACAAATGTTAGATATAGGAATCAATATGAAACTATATATAGTGTTGAGAAATAGCATTGTACAGGAGGAGAGCTTAGTGCTTTTAGTTTTAAATAATAAATCCTGTTTTCAGAGAGAATCTGGTATTGATTTTTGATTTAGATTAAGAAAATTGATTGCAAGCTGAGGGCGTTAACTTTGTGGATGTGTGTATAAGATATTGATGCTAGTGTGGGATCAATTGTTGAATTTAACCATATGTCATCTCACATATGCAAAGCCTTTTGGACTCTCAAATGGCCTTGTTATCGTTTGACCTCTGTTTTCAGCAGTACTCTGTCCAATCAGTCAATTACTGTGGGAGGATGAATATAATGTACAATGTACTACACCATCTGATGATTTGGCCGGTATGTAACTTTTGATTATGAATATTTGACAACAGGTTTCGTGGCGTAGTTGGTTTCGGTTCGAACCCTGCCGAAGCCAGTATAAGTGTTTTGAATATGTATGTCATTGTAGTTGATTGTCTGTTGGTAGTTGTATCATTTTACCCACCCCGATATTTTAAAAAAAAGTGATGTTCTCGTTTTCAACCTAGAACTGTTTTCTGGCTCGTTGCATATTGTTCCTCTCACTTACTTATGAACCGGTCCGCTTGTTGGTTCCGTCCAAGCCATGGCTGATGGCTCAGGTTTCTGCTTTTTTACTGCTGTTAATTAATATCATTATTGATTTTTGTTTTCTCACAAGCAAGGTGGAGCCTTTAAAAATAAATTTTTTATATACACATGTATATTGTGGGTTTTACACAACATTTATAAAAACTATTGTTTTGTTCATTGGAGGCAATTGGGACCAAACCCAGAATGTTCTTTGATACAAGTCTTTGGAAATTCAGGTGAAAAGCTTGTCGGGAGGTTTGTTATTTCTGCAAACATATTGTTTACGAGTTGTCGATATAAAAAATGTAGGAATTTTTTTTGTTGCATAATATATAAATATATGATACACAGATACACCACAAATTTAATCAGAAAATTTAATCACAAACTTTGAAGCGGTGTGTTCAATAGGTGGTGAAAGATATGAACAGCATAAACGATTATCAAAAGAGAGCCATGCAGATTTTAGTGAATTATCGTTTTGATGGAAGAATCGGGTAACAACAGAAATTATGGTTTATTGTCGAAATCAAGATCTAGGATGGTGGTCAATGACCTAAAAAGTTGCCGGAATGAAGTGGTTGTGATTATCGAGTAGATAAGATTGCAAAGTTTTTTTATGGTAGGTTTGTAGAGCTCTTAACTTCCGACCCTTAAAATTTGCATATATATTACAATTTATAGATGATCAAGTACAACATGGTTTTTAGAGAGAAATAGAGGTCAATACGATGAGGCTAATATTCCCCGTCGTCAAATACCAAAAAGTTATACAAATTATAAATACGATCCTATTAAGTCACTGCAATCCAATAAGAATGGTAAGGTACATGTATTTACAAATTATACATTTATTAGTGGAGAAAATAAAAAATGAGTGAAGATATGAAAAGTGTACAATCTTACATATATTGATGGTTAAGTGTGCAAATTCTGTATACATTGATGGCCATGATGTTCATATTAATTCTAAAATGCTCATACAAGTATTCCTGCGAGTGTAGTATACTCTTCCGGTTTTCGATGAAATTTGCCAGATTATGGTCAGGTTGTAGAAAGTTGTAAATGTTGATGGTCGAACCAGATATTTTTAAATATTTGTGGCCAGGTGCAAACTTGGATGATTTATGTATGATAAACCCATGTATACGTAAGAGTGTGTTTGGTTAAACTTAAAATTGTGATTTATGACTTAAATGACTTAATATGATAAATTGGAGATTAAAATGCATGTTTGGGTAATTTTGTATTATGAGAGACTTATGGGTTTTTAAAAATATAATACTCTCTCCGTCCCACTTGAAGGGTCTCATTTGACTTTTCAACAACCAAATTTAATTGACTTTGACCGAAATTAAAAAATATATATATTTATAATTTTAAAAATCTGAAAAGTGCATTTTAAAGAAAATTATATAAACTTTTCAATGATATATATTTTATATTTTTTTTAATCATATAGTATATATAATATTTTGTCAAATTTTAAAAAATTTGACCATTGAAAAGTCAAATCAGTCACTTGAAGTGCGATGGAGGGAGTAATAAAAATTAAAGTAACTTATGAGTAATTTATGATATATGGATAACTTTTATCAAAATAGAAAAAAAAAAAACAAGTCACCGAAAAAATTACCTGATACTTACTTCTGATTTTAAGTCAGTTTCTGACGACTTATTTCTGACTTTAAATCGGTTTCTGACTTATTACATAAACAAACATTTTTCCGCTTAGAATAAAAAACAGCTTTAAACTCCGGTTTAAAGTTTAGCCTAACAGGCTCCGAAACTCACATTAAATTAAATATATATATGGTGTGTTCCGCTTTAGAGCATGGTCGGGGAAATCATACACACTTATCTCTACTTCCAATAGATTGTTTTTGCAAATACTTTTTGAGTTCAATATAAATTAAATTAAAAAGGATAAAAAGAATAATTTTCTAGAGTTTACGACCAGATATAATTTAATAATTTTCAACTTGAAGCTAACATTCCCCCGTCGTGAATCCCAAAAAGTTATTCTGCCTCCTCGAGCATATTGGGAACTACCACAACTGATGAACTCATCGGAAGATCTACACCAACGCCTTCTGAACCCTGCACATTATACATTGGCGAAGAAACATTCGGAACCAGGGTTGTAGATGCACTCAAAGGAAGATGCACTTCAACTCCTTTTATCTCCTGCATGGTATACATTTCAGAAGGATAAACATTGGAAACCTGCATTGTAGATGAATCTGAAGGAAGATTCACTCCAACCCCTTTTGTGTTTAGTGGATCATACACTCCTGACGAATAAACACGAGGAACCGCCTTTGTGGATGAACTCAAAGAAAGGTTCACTCCTCCCGTCTGTTGCAAATTACACATTCCTTGCTGATAAACATTGGGAACCGTCACTGCAGATGAATTTAAGGGAAGATTCATTTTAACTCTTTTTATTTTATGCATGAAAAGTACTCCGCATATATCTTTGGAGGATAAACAAGAAGAAAGATTTAATCCAACTCCTTCTTTATTCTGTAAATTATACGTACAGTAAAATCTCGATTAATTAATAACCGATAAATTAATAACTCACGATAAATTAATATTTTCAATACAGATTTTTTATCCCAACATAATAGAAACAATACATCTTTTACCTCGATTAATTAATAATCTCGATAAATTAATAAAATTTGTCAATCCCGACATTATTAATTTATAGAGGTTTTACAGAGGATAAATATTTGGAACTGCCGTTGCAGACAGGGACGTAACTAGTAAAGGGCTTCCCTGGGCTGAAGCCCGGGGTAATTTTTTTAAAAAAACTAGTACTTATACATATATAAGTAATTAGTCAAGTCCATCAGAAATATGTGTCAAACTCATCTAAGATTAAACTAAATTTTTACACAGAAAGACAGAAGTATAGAACATTAACAAAAGTATAGAACACTGAACACATGAACACCGAGAGTTACAACTTACAAGTTACAACCTAAATACTAAAGTCTAATTTGCTACTTTCTCAATCCTCAATCCTCAGTTCATGTGCAGGTAATAATTTTCTCTATTTCAATGTAATTTGTAAGCATATATCTCTTTTCATTGCTATAAATCTATAATGCTATATTTGTAAATGGTAACTTGTTTGAATTAGGGTTTCAACTTTCAATTGAAATTATAAAATTGTAATTGTTAGATCTCAGCAAAAGTGGGTCTACAAATGCCATTCGGGGTGGAGCTAATGGAGAGTACATACATATAAGGTCTTTTGACTTTGTATTTCTATTACATTTAATGCATAAAACCATGGGAATCACCAATGTATTATGTAAAGTTTTGCAAGAGAAGTCTCAGGATATTATAAATGCTATGAGTTTGGTATCAACTACGAAAACACTCCTTGAGAAGCTCAGAGCAGAAGGCTGAGATGATTTTATTACAGAAGTGTTCTCATTTTGTACAAAACAAGGTATTCTCGTGCCAAATTTAAGTGCTCTTTACACCGTCGGTAGTGGTAGATCATGCTCCCAAAGAGATGATGTTACTCTGGAACATCATTATCACTTTGATGTATTTGTTAGAGTAATTGAATATCAAGTCAAGGAGTTGGAAAGTAGATTTAATGGTGAAACAATTGAGCTCCTTACACTTACTTCGGCATCGGATCCTCACAATCATTTCAAGTCGTTTAATATTGATAATATTTGCCGCCTTGCAGAGACATTTTATCCTCGTGATTTTACAGGAAGTGATGTTGATGTGTTGAGAAATGAGTTGGGACATTATGAGCTTGATGTTATTGTTGGTGCTCAATTTCAAAACATATCAACTCTTTCAGAACTAGAACTATGTCACATATTGGTCAAGACGAGAAAGTCAAAATCTTTTGTTATGATTGACAAATTGATTCATCTTATTCTAACACTTCCTGTTTCAACCGCATCTACCGAAAGAGCATTTTCCGCTATGAAAATTCTTAAGACTGATCTTCGTAACAAGATGGATGATGCATTTCTAGGAGATATTATGGTTATCTGACAGTTTGCTAAGAAAATTAACATAGATTCGATGATCGATGAATTTGATGGTATGGGTGATCGCCGCGTGAAACTTTACTAATGACTCGTCAAGCCCACCCTACTTTAGGATCCTGGTTCCGTCCGGTTGCAGATGAACTCAAAGGACGATTCATTTCAAATCCTTCTGCATGCTGGAGATTATAAATTCCTGGAAGATGATTCACTTCAGCCCCTTCCACGTTCGACGAATGAACATTGGGAACCATCATTGTGGATGGACTCATTGGAACACTTACTCCAACTTTTCCCGTGTGTTGCAGATTATTCATTCTTGGCGGATAAACATTGGAAAGCATCCCTGCAGATGAACTTAAAGGAGAGAGAATCGAAGTTGATGATCGTGATGATGAAATTACACCATACGAGTTGCTTACAAATTGAGACGGAACAGTCCCTGTGCCAGTAGTTGTGATGATCGATGGCTCAGCCTGGTGAAGAAGCCACTCAATGGTCTTACCGTGAGAGTGATGGTCAAGTTCGCGAGTGAGCTGAAAAATACGAGCCGTAGCCAATGCCGGTATACGAACGCGACACTCACGTCCATTAATTTTCATGTGACGGTCCTTGATAGCAGTGGGCTTTGATGGAAAGAGCGTTTTGATTTTTAACAGAGTTGGATTGGGTGCAGTTTGATGAGGAGTTCATTGTCACTGTTGGAGAAAATGTTTTCCAAATGCAGTATCTTTTTGGATTTGGTACAAATGATTACAACTGTAATTTCAATAATAAAATGAACATAACATGTACTGTAGTTAATTTCCGCTACTTTACCATAATTATTATTTAATGTAGATTCCAAAAGTAAAAATTTTAAATTTTTAGGGAAAACAGTATACGGTATTATTTTGGATAATGGTTTGCAGCTGTCATTTATGATTTTATGGTGAAATATATAAGTAAAAGTGAATAAAAACTAGTCATATAAAAAAGAATAATGTTAGAGGTTTCAAATTGATTCTAAAAATTTTTCTCATGAGGTATCAACATGTTATTGGTCATTACTTAAAAATAGTATGGAATCCGTGTGCATTAATATGCGCCATATTAATAAAAAAATGTCATGTATAATTTGAGAGTATTTTTGGAATTCAATTTGGGACCTCTAACATTACTCTTTCAAAAATACTCCATTTATCTTATTTTAACTGTTTTTGATTTTTTTACACGTAATTTAAGTTGTTAAAAAAATATTTTCTTCTAACACAAGTAAAAAAAACTTTTAAAAATCAAAATTATGTAAAAATTGACCTATTATAATCATGTGACTATTCGGTTATAAAGAAAAATATTTAGATAATTAAATATTGAAACTTCTATATTATATTTTACACTTTGAAATATATTTTAATTTCCTTAGGTAAATTTTTTTATTTAGCTATTTTTTAATGTATGCATATTATTTTATGGAATCTTGGTATTTTTCCTTATTCCTATTTATAATATTATAATATTGGTGTTAGGTATGAGTTACACAGAAACTATAGAGGGGTGAATGTATGGTTTGATTCTTTTTCGTTTTTAAGTTTTTGTTTTGATGAACTAATTTTGCTAAAACTTGTAGCTTATGTTATTTTACAGTGTTTACAAGAGAATTGCGGAAATATAATAAACGCATAAGTTTAACTTTCAAACTAATATTGTATTAGATTGAATTGCTACAAATCTGAGATTCTTGATTTGAATCCCAACTTTTTATTCTTGAAAGATACAAAGAGTGAATACAATTGTAATATTCAACTTGTTGCTAACTTGTGAAACTGTGCTTTGGCTATATAGACAACATGTCTCATTGACACATGTTTTCACAAGTCAATTAGCTAAAACTAGAAATAGACAAAAGATGTTTTACATTTAAACACCATCTATTTTTGGTTAACACTTTCTTTTTACAGTACATCACATTTGCATTCTAATCTCATGTCTCTGTCTTGTTCTTCTTTCAAGCTTCTTGTAGACTTGTCTCTATCTTCATAGGTTTGACTGATCCTGATCATGACAGAGCTTCAAATTACTTGTCTTATTCTTCTGCAAATCTCCTTGAATTTAGCTTCTTAAATCAATCGAGTACTCAACTGTCCTTGCTTCGAGAAGTCATGACACAGACTTCTCGATCGAATATTTCTGAGACTTCTCGATCAGCCTATTGACTTGTTACTTCTCGAGTGCCTAGATTTCTCGATTGGATATAGCTTAGATGACTTCTCGATTAGGCTAGATTTCTCTATTTGTTCTACTACTATAGACTTCTCAATTGATCTCTTTTCTCAGACTTTTCGATTGCTTCCTTTGCTAATTTCTCGATTTGTTCTAATGGATTTCTCGAATGTATATTACCTTTGACACTTCTCGAATGATTTCAATTTCTTGACTTCTCCAATGAACACTTCTCGATCGAATATTGAGCCATGAGACATTTTGAGACTTCTCTACCAGTTTCACATGTTACTTCTCTACCAAGGTGACTTCTCGATCGAACACTTGACTTAGAAGATTTTCTATACTACAATTCTTATTTTAGTGAAGTCTTCTCAGAATTGATGCATGATCCAGAATTAAATCTTCTATTGCTTTATTCTTGACTTACAATTATACATTTAAATTTGCAATAAAACATGATTTTATCTGCAGATATACATTAAAATCACTAAATCACCAACTTAATACAAGAGTTCTACATTTGCTATAACAAGTACATTCAATACAGTAGACTTGATTTGGTCCAACAATTGGAAATTATGAAGCGGTGGTTCTTGGGTAGTAATATTTGCACACCCTAAAGTTATAGTTGTACACTCTTATTAATTTGTTTGACCAAATTACCCCTACTTTATTCTATATTATTTATTATATTTATTCATCCAAATTGAGATATTTTTAGATTTTTTTAATTACACTATAATTATTATTTTTTCTTGATTTTCTTATTTTATTATATTATTATTTTTTCTTGATTTTTATATTATTAAATGAATATATTTTACAGAGCATAATCTTATATGTACTTTGACTAATAATTATTTGAACTGTTTTGTTCTTAGTAATTATTTCGTATATGTTTTCTAATTGAATATTTTTATATAAATGGATAAAAAAAATTTGAATGGATAAATGGATAAAAAAAATTTGAATGAATAAATGGATAAATTTTACTAAAATATAATTTAAAATTATAATAAGTATTACAAATATGAAACATGAAAAAATTGAAATATTTCAAAAAAATAATTGTAGAACAATAGAAGTAGCATTGACTATCCTAAAAAATTTAATTAAAAAAATAAAATATATTAATATAAATTAAGGAGCTATTATATTAAAAAAACAGAGTTCTATATATAAAATACGATAATTTATGTAAATTTTGATAGAATTATTATAATATTGACAAAAATTTATCGATATAAATAATAATAATAATAATAATATAACAATAATATTTTAATTAAAAATTAATTTAAATATTCAATGTATACTATTTGCTATTTATCATTATTTTGTAACTAAAATTAAGTTAGTAAACTATTTATTAAGAATTAGACAAGTTTAAGGCTAATATAGACCATTACAATAAAAGAATGTGCAACAATCAATTTAGGGTGTGCAAATATCAGCACCCCGGTTCTTTTATTACCACATATACTAAAAATATACTGTATAAATTACACCCAAAAAAACTATTATATATTTTGGCCATATTTATTCATTCCGGGGTATTAGAGAAAAGTTCAATGAATAAAATATTATTAAATTGAGTAATAATTAAATAACTATATCTCCAACATCATATTTTGCTTATAATATAGTGTAAATTTACCGCACAAAATGATACAAAACATATAATTTCTAATTAAATATCAAAAGAAATTATAATTTTGTCCCTAATTTCATCCAAATAAGCATGTGATAAAATTTAAAAAAATGGGTACATATAAATATATCATCTTCAATAAATGACATGATTGTATCTCCGAAAAGAATTAATTAATCAGCTATTATTTCCGTTTTATGTTTGTAGATGTCGTATGATTTTTCATTATTAAATTAATTCCTACTCAAAAAAAATTAAAAAAATATAGTTACATCATCTACATTTTTAAATTATTTTATAAGTTATTTATTAGTATTTATTCAATACATATTGATATATGAGAAAATTGTACCCAATACCTTAAAAACAATAAATGAATAACAAAAAAAAGCCCTCCACCGACTTAGGCCCCGTTTGTCTCCCCGTATAAGGTGCTTAGAGCATCTCAATGGGAAAACTATTTTAGTATAAAACCAACTCCAATGAGACACTATAATAGTGTCAAAATGACACTAAATAATTGGAGTGACACTAAATTTTGTGTCAAACTTACATTTGTTGTCATCTTGACACCAAATTTGGATATTTGTTAACAAAAATAAATTCATCCCTTTTAAGTCCCAAAAGTCAATTTTTTATTATTTTAAATAAATAAAAAATTCTTTATATTGTAGGATATAGTGTAAAAGATTCATTATAGTGTAAAATATAATGTAACTACCATTGGAGTTGGTTTTGTAAATTATATAATTTTGACACTAAAATAGTGTCAAAATAATACTATTTTAGTGTCATGCATTGGAGATGGTCTTGTAAGTTGAAAAATACATACATTTTCCAACCTATAAGTTATTTATAAGATAAATCAAACGGCCCCTTGGCTAATTAAATTTTATGTAAAGAAAAGCATCAAAATGGTTTCGTGGTGTAGTTGGTTATCACGTCTGTCTAACACACAGACGGTCCCCGGTTCGAGCCCGGGCGAAGCCACGTTATTTGTTTTTTTCACACACTACACCAGGCAGGTTGGCCTATGTCTGGAAATAAAAACACAGTTTAATGTTATCTGTGTATCTGTTTCCTAATCATCCCATTCCCTTTGGTTTTCTCTAGTGCCTCCCCTCCTTCCTTATCAGCTTTATTTTGGTAATATAGATACAGACCCTTCTCTTAACCAGAATGGCAGCTCAACTCTCAACTCTGGTAATCCAAAACCCCCAAATGTTAACTCTATCTATTTTTACTTATTATTTCTTGTACATGTTCTTGCTGTTGTTGTTACTTATTAATGTTGCTTATTTAGTTATTTGCTTTGCTGATACTGGTAGTTAAATGCGGGGTCACTATATTCAACTTCTCCTGCTACCTGCCTCTTACCCACCACTCATACAGTGAACCCTTCACAAAATGTGGTATCTTTTTCGAGCTCCAGCTTCTTCTCTGTCTCCCCCTCCTCGTTGTCATCGCGTATTGTTCCTATACTCAGGAAATCCACTCCATTTGTTTCTCCTGTCCGCGCAATGGCTCAGGTTTCTTTGTTTTTGCGTATGTTATAGAATTATGAGGGTATTTAATTATTATGTTATGTGACATTGTGTTCTTTGTGTTTGTAAGTTAGGAACTAGAGGTGCAACCCAAAGTAACTCAAAAGGTGTTCCTTGATATTAGTATTGGAAATCCGGAGGGGAAGCTCGTTGGCAGGATTGTGATTGGATTGTTTGGGGATGATGTGCCACAAACAGCAGAGAATTTTCGTGCATTGTGCACAGGTTGATTGCATGATTTCAACTGTTTCCCGTTATCGTTGATGTTATCGATTCTTTTAATATATCTAAAGTTGGAGTAATTTGTTTAGGTGAGAAGGGCTTCGGCTAAAAGGATCTGCATTTCATCGTGTCATCAAGGATTTCATGATTCAGGGAGGAGATTTTGATAAAGGAAATGTATGTTATACTTCCTCCGATACATAATATAAATATATGCTTCTTTTCACTTTTTTAGGAAATTATCTAAATATATCCTTGAAGACTGATATGATGATGCATGAGTTCTTTATCTAATTCCAAATCATGTTTTTTTTTACTAAACAAGTTCATCTTTTGAGTATAACATTCAATTTTCCGAAATGATCATAAACGAAGTTCAACTAGATATGAGTCATCATGTATGCATTGTTAGTTCGACACCAAGACTATATTAATTGAACATCGCATTTTAGTCATAAAGGTTGGTTGTATAATTTTCTAATAATTTTTTGCTCTGGTTTTTCCTTCTATGTCCGTAAGTAATACTGAGAATCTCCCTCAAAACAAATATTAGAACCAACTTTAAAATCCGGAACAGCTGTTGTAACATTAGAAGCTTGTGATATTGTTAAATTAATATGAAAATGGTAATGTAGTAATTGTTGAACTCCATGTCAAATTATGTTCTTGTCTTTCTTAGTGCTACAAAAGTTGCAACTAATGGAATGTAATTTTTGAGCTGTATTAGTATCATGAAGTATTGCAGACCTTCAAGGAGTGTGTTAAAATAGTTTGAAAGGATGTTAGAGGACGCTTACAATATTTTAATATTAAGCTAGCCCTGCAATTGTATCAATAGTAGGTTGAGCTTAGAGCAAGTCCAATACCGATGCTAAAATGAATATAGCTATTGCTATATTTTGACACCAAGTAGTGACTTTTAGTGCTAAACTAGAACTTATACTCCAATGGTTAATTCAAAAAATGAACTAACCAGTTCTAAAATCTATATTTAATTAAATTTTAACAGAACTTCCTCAACTGTCACTGGATTGATATGTTGCATAGCTCTAGCTATTTTGTTTCTATATCTGGAACCAATCATCCTGTGAAACAATCTGCCAAAAACACAATTATATATACGAGTGATTGTGTGTGCAAACAACAGATTAATGTATGACAATAAACAAAACTGTTAAGAGAAGAGAAGGAACGGAGGATGTCTCGAGTCCAGTGCGGAACTGTCTCCTTAAAGCTATTTCGCCTCTCACCGTATGTATGAGTCGATAGCCTCCCAGGATAAAACGAGAACACAATGATGTCACGGAGAACAGCACCTTCAGCGAGCTTGAACAGAGCAAGAGAACTATCACCAGGAAGAAGACGACTGTGTTTAGGGTTTAGGTCAGAAGACTGGCTTATTTCGATACAATAACCTAAGACCGAATGAGATGAATATATAGACTGAGAAAACTTGTGCGCTACACAATTTCCTTAATTACCACGCGTTTACCTAATTAATCACGCGTTAAATAATAAAGGTAATCGGTTGTCAAAATTAAATTCGTAATCAATTTCGAATTAATAACGAAGCGTTATATTGAGCAGTGGAAACTCGACAGCAGGTTTGAGTTTACTGTCAAGCCGCATGACAGTAAGTTTCATACCGTGACAGCAAGTTTGTCCGCAAAGTTTACTGTCAGGACTCGACAGCAAGTTTGCCCGCCGAGTTTACTGTCAAGACTTTCTCTCGACAGTAACTTTTATGTTTGACAGTAAACTTCCTCGACAACAACTTTGAAATGTTCTGACAGCAAGTTTGCAAAACTGGTCCGGATTTATTCGCCCCAGATTTTTGCTGCATTCGTGTCCGCAGGTCGCCCACGCAGAAAGCCCGAAGGCTTCGAAGCCACGAATTTGCCTTCGAAATCCCATGATTTGCACCCCCCTGCGCGCACGTAAGTGATGGAGCAATACCATACTAACACATCTTAAACACTACATAAGTGTTCTACTATATAAAGGCATGAAAAACACTTTTCCAATTCAATGTGGGATTCAAGTTCTCATTTCTAAATTTCCACTTTCAAGGTACCAACTTTGGATAATCATATCTCATCAATTCCTTGATCATTTTGAATACTTAAATATGCGTTGGAAAACTCTCTCGAAGACGAACGTATTCCAATCATAACTTGTTGCGCGCACGCACCCAAGAAGCATTCAAACTTATGCTCAAAATGACTTGACAATGTGGGGCTTCTACCCACATTTTCCAACAATCCCCCACATGGGTGAGATTGATGTTTTAGTAGCACACACCAAACAGACAGACACGGAATTTGGCTTGGTGATAGTTTCTTCGATCAGATATAGCATACGATAGGTAGAGAATGCTCTTTGAACCTTCGCTCGAATAAGCATACCGACCTTACTGGTAGACAGTAGACGCGAGTGTCTTTGAACTGTTCGACCGTTTGTGTAAGCGATAATATACTCATCACTGTATCCTTTCTGACTCGTTCAGCTCTCATGAGTATGTCTATTTTGGCCATGGACATCGTCCTGGTTCTGCGGGAGTTTCTAAAGAATTGTGCCTCGCAATTCTCCTTTGAAGCGGCCCCACTTCTCTCCTACATAGGTGATCTTTGTCTTAAAGAGTAACCCGTGTTTACTCAACTGAATTTCATGCATTCATCCTTGAATTTTATGTATTCACCAAAAGATCATTAAAAGCGTAAGCTTACCCTTGTATCATACGGGTCTCACTGTTTCTATATCATAGGAACAGGCCAGGGGTTACCCCCACAGTGATTTGGTCATCATGATTTAGTTTGCCCTTTTGAACCAAGTTCTTGGGACCTCCAGTCAGCAAGGTTGGGTGTCCACCATGACGCCGTTAAGCAATAGGCTTAAGGCCCATCCCCTTAGATGATTTATCAACCAGTTCTCTTGATAACCCTTTTGGTTAATGGATCCGCGATATTATCCCTTGACGGTACAAAGTCAATAGTGATAATTCCAGTTGATATTAATTGTCTAATGGAACTGTGTCGTCGTCGTATGTGATGAGACTTACCATTATACAACATATTCTGTGCTTTGCCAATAGCTGACTGACTATCACAATGTAGTCCTATTGCAGTCACAGGTTTTGGCCATCTAGGAATATCCTCCATGAATTGGCGTAAATATTCAGCCTCTTGTGCGCATTTGTCTAATGCCACAAACTCAGCTTCCATCGTGGACTGAGTTATTACTGTTTGTTTTGAGGATTTCCATGACACGGCTGCCCCAGCTAGTGTAAACACGTAGCCACTCGTAGACTTCAATGCCTTCTTGCTAGATATCCAATTTGCATCTGTGTACCCTTCAAGTACTGCTGGATATCTTCCATAATGTAGTCCATAGTCTCGAGTTCCTCTTAAGTACCTTAGTACTCTTGTGATCGCTTTCCAGTGATCAGCTCCTGGATTACTTGAGAATCTACTCAACTTACTAATTGAGTATGCAATGTCTGGTCTTGTACAACTCATTAGGTACATCAGACTTCCTATTATTCTCGAGTACTCCAATTGTGAAATCCCTACACCTTTATTCTTGGATAGATGTAAAGTCAAATCCACAGGTGTTTTGGTTATTTCATTATCATCCTTGGCAAACCTCTCAAGGATCTTGTCAACATAGTGTGACTGACTTAGCACGATACCTTCTGATGTTCTAGAGATTTTCACACCTAGAATCACATCTGCTTGTCCCATATCTTTCATGTCAAATCTTGATCTTAACATGTCCTTTGTAGACTTGATCACTTTTCCACTGCTTCCAGCAATAAGTAGATCATCTACATATAATGTTATCATGACATATTCGTTCTCGTTATCCTTGTAGTAGACACAACTATCACATTCATTTACCTTGAAGCCGTTTTCCATCATAAAATGATGAAATTTTTCATTCCACTTCATGGGCGCTTGCTTCAAGCCATATAAAGACTTAACTAATCTACATACTTTTCTTTCTTGTCCAGGAACCACAAACCCTTCGGGTTGTTCCATGTAGATTTTCTCATCTAAGTCTCCATTTAGAAAAGCCGTTTTCACATCCATTTGATGTACATTCAAGTTTCGCAGTGCAGCAATAGCAAGCACTATTCTTATGGATGTTATTCGTGATACAGGGGAGTATGTATCAAAGTAATCGAGGCCATGCTGTTGCTTGTATCCTTTAATTACAAGTCTGGCCTTATACTTGTCGATACTGCCATCAGTTTTCAACTTCTTTTTGAAAACCCACTTGCAACCTAGTGGTTTGCATCCAGATGACAGGTCCACTAGCTCCCAGGTATGATTCTGCATGATTGAATCAATTTCGTCTTTGATGGCCTCTTTCCACATATGTCCATCAGGTGATGTTACCGCTTCCTTATAGGTTTTCGGATCACCCTCTTCGAGCAAATAAGTCATAAATTCTGACCCATAGGATTTCTCTTTCCTTTGTCTTTTGCTCCTTCTTACTACCCCCATATTTTCATCTTCACTGTCTTCTTCCTCATTGTCTTCCTCTATAGACTCATGAGGTCGTTTAGACGTTGTAGGGCGTTCAATTTCTGGATTACAAGGAAATGTTGTCTCAAAGAATGAGGCATTCCTTGACTCCATGATCGTATTCTTTTGAATATCAAGAATCTTTGATTCATGTACGAGAAACCTATAAGCAGTGCTATTTGGGGGATATCCAATGAAGATACAATCTACGGTCTTTGGACCAATCTTCACCTTCTTAGGCACAGGGATCAGTACCTTAGCAAGTGAAAGGCATATGACTAGGCCTATTTGTAATAATTAGATGGCAACTCAACTCTAACTGTTAAAGAGAAGTAAATACTAAACACCAAACAGGAATCAAGACAAAGTCAGTCAACTAATCACAAAGGATCCAAGTATCAGAAGTATTTTTGTAGGATTGCTACTCAACACTGGATGAAGTTCATTTTTATGTTCAAGCGTCAGTGAAAATAAATATGTAGTAGTGGTTCTATAGTAAACAGAAGATATAGAAGATTTCAAGTGGTTACTACAGAAGATTCCAGAAGAAGAATGAAGACAGTGAAGAAGAAAATATGACGCAAGGCCTCTAATTTAAAGTTTTATAAATGGAGAATATTTATTAGTATGACACAAATGAACCAGACAGTACATTTGTGTGTCAACTAAAATAATATTCATTCTTCATTTAATTCAAGAGGTTTCAAGATCAAAAGACACAAAGAAAAGATGGGAAGATTTCAAGACTGACAGCACGGCTGCGACTAAAGATAGTATTTTAATTCTACTATCAATTGTTAATTAATTATTTAATTTATCTAATTAAATTAATTCAAGTTGAATTTAATTTAATTTATAAATTAACTAATTGAATTAAGTAGAATTAATTTACTATAAAAGAAATGTTTTAATATGAATTATATATATATATATATATAAACTGTTATTATGACTTATCAATAAGTCATACCGAGTTTATTATATATATATATTCAAATAAGTCATACCGAGCCTGGATAAGCATAAGTCATACCGAATTGTTTCTATATATATATATATATAATCAGTTAGTATGACTTATTAATAAGTCATACCGAATGACTTGTTAATAAGTCATACCGAGCTATATATATATATATATATATAATAATAAGTCATACCGAGATATCAATGCTCAAAAGGTCATACTGGATTGATTTTTTATTTAATTAAAAAGTCATACCGATTTTTTAATTAGAAAAATAAGTCATACCGACCAAAATAAGTCATGCCCAGTCTTTTATAAGTCATACAAGTGTTAAAATAAGTCATACAGATTTATTTTCTTGAAATTAAGTCATACTCATAAAGGTCATAACAGCCATTTCAAATCTCTATAAATATGAGATGATTTCTTCACTTTTTCAGTTGTTCAACTTGTTAAGAGTTAGAAAAACAGATCAAATTCAGTAATTTATCTGCATTGTAATATTCACAGATTTCTGTGCTGAGTTTGAATATAATTGTTTAAACACGAACACTTCATGTCGAATTCGTTCTAGACTTTACATCAATTATATAACAGTTTTCTAAATATTAATTGTGTAATACTAATCAAGTTAAAATAATATCTTTCACTTGAAAAGTATTTCATTATAATTAATATTTCGCGAGTAATTAAAATAATATTTTTAATCCAATTATTCCGCGATTAATTTTCAGATATTTTATTCAACCCCCCTTCTACAATATCAGGGACCAACAATTGGTATCAGAGCCGGTTGATATAGTTAATATCAGATCCAAACCAAAAATTCCGTAACTCATTCAGATCTCAAAAATTATTTTAAATTTGAAATAATTTTTTATTCGAAATAATTTTTTTTCTAAAAATTATTTTTGATCAAAAATTGTTTTAAGTCAAAAATTAAAATATTTTTTGAAACACTTAATTTTTAATCTTATTAAAGATGAGTACCCAGAAAGTAACTAGTATTAAAATTCCACAGTTCGACAGAGAACACTACAACTTGTGGAAACAAAAAATGCTACTGTTTATCGGGATTGCAAATCCCAAGTACGCATTAATTATGGCTAAAGGTGTTGAGCTCCCTATATCAGTTGTTCTCGAACATACAGTAGATGGGGTCGTAATTCCCCACAGACAGTTTCCGAAAAGTCCGGCAGACTATACAGATGAGGAAACAGAAGCTGTGTCCCTTGATAATAATCTGAAGCTCATATTAATTGAATCCCTAGACTACATCATGTACAACCAAGTAGTCAATTGCAAGAATGCAAAACAAATCTGGGAAACAATTGAAATTATCAATGAGGGAACTGAAGAAGTTAAGGAAAATAGACTGAAGATCCTGACCACCCAATATGAACAGTTTAGATCCAACCCTGGTGAGGGTATCTCTGAGGTGTTTCAGAGACTAAACAAATTGATAAACGAGCTAAACATGAATGGAAAGTTTTATCAGAACCAAGAGGTGAACATGAAGTTTTTGTTGACCTTACCAGAGCATCTGGAGCACAGGATTGCAGCCATCCGGGAATCTAGGGACATGAAAGAGGTAACCCTAGAAAGACTCTACGGAGTTTTAAAAACTTATGAGCTGGAACAGATCCAAACCAGAGAGATGTATGGAAGAGGTAAGGTACTGAGTTCCTCCAAGGCATTAATGGTAGAAGCACCAGAGAAAGAGGAAGTGAAGGCTGTTGCACCTTCTAACAGTTCAACAGAGTATGTGGTTCCAGAACTTGGACATACTGCTAACAAACAAGAAGATGGTGATTTCTACTCACTGGAAGAACTAGATCAGCTAGAAGATGAATCTCTAGCTATGGTTGCCAGGAAGTTTGGCAACATGAGATTCCGAAGAAACTCCTCATTCAGAAGTAAGCCTAATTTTGGAAGATTCCAAAGAGGAGGTTCTTCGACAGCAGTATCAAAAAGCGGCTACAAGACCGGCTTAGTTGATAGAAGCAAGTTTCGTTGCTTCAACTGTAATGAGCTAGGGCACTTTGCAACTGAGTGCAAGAAGCCTAAGCAAGGGAAAAAGAGAGAGTCTTACGAAGAGCTGAAGGAGAAGTATGATGCGCTAGTGAAAAAGCATCAAGGAAAGTCCTATCTAGCAGCAGGCAAAAGCTGGGATGACTCAGATAACGATGATGAGGAAGAGCTGGGAAATCTTGCTCTTATGGCTTCATCAGAGGGATCACTGTCTCCCACCAGTGACAGAGGAATAGAGGTAAACCCTTCGTGTCCTAAGATGTTTGCTTTGCTAGGTAAAGAACTAGATGGTGAAAGAGATAAAGTTAAGAAACTCAGACTCAAAGTCAAAGAGTTAATTGATGAGACTGAAGTTCTTAAACAGTTAAAAAGAAATCATGACAAGTTGGCTGTCAAGCTGACTGAAGACTTAGCTGTTCAAGTCAGTAAAGTCAGTTGTCATGTTGTTGTAGAAACTAATCTCAGAAACCAAATTGAAGAAGAAAAGAAAAAGTGTCTTGCATATAAGAATTCCTCATATATTGTTAAGAACCTAGTTGACCAACAAGAAATAAATCGTAAAGTTGGAATAGGCTTCGAGTATAACAAATCTGTAGGAAAACCAAGCAACATAACCCCCTTTAGAAAAAGTGCTGAAGAAAGGGGTATCCCACATGTTGTTAAAGACACACCGAAACCTCTCTTCATAACACCGATTGCTGAACCCATCCTTGAGACCTCTGTAGTAATTGCATATGAAATGCAGCTGGAAGATCTTGAGGAAGAGAAGAAGAGAGGAGAACAGGTTAAGGACATAAAAGGAGTTAATGTCCAGAAAGAAAAATGTGCACTAGAAACACCAGTGAAAGATGTGGGAACTTCTGATTCCCCCAGACCTGGTGTAGGTGCAAAAGACTTTAAGAGTAAAATGAACAGACCCAACATATTTGTGAACAGTAGGAACAGTAACAATAAATTTCATTCTACTGAAAACTTCAAATCTGCTGAGAAAATTGAAGTAGAATCTGTTAAGCCTCCTACTGTATTGAATAACATGCCTACTATTGATGCTTTCCATAAACCTTGTGGTATAATGAATTGCATGTTATGTGCCTTTAATGCTATGACTGCTTACTTTAAACGCATGATAGCTAAGAAAGATAACATGACACCTAGACAGCACATCAATAGTAAATTTGCTAAATCCAAGACTGCGACTCCTTCACCTGAGAAGAAGGAATCATATATTCCTAAGTCTAAACAGAAAGTTGTTAAGACTGTTTATAGGAAGGTAGGAACAGTCAAGGAAGAAAATAATGTTGTTCGAAAAGGATCTGTTGTCAAAGCAGACAAAGGTCAATTCTTTAAGTATGCCGGGCCCAATCAATTTTGGGCTCCGAAGACAAATTAATCCGTTTGATAATTGCAGGGAGTTAAACAGGCAAACCGAGTTATATGGATCCTGGACAGCGGATCGTCAAGGCATATGACCGGAGATAGAGCCCTGCTATCAGATGTGGTTGAGAGAGCTGGCCCAATCGTCACCTTTGGAGATAACAGCAAAGGAATGACTACGGGTTATGGCAAGTTAAATACAGGAAATGTTATCATTGAAAATGTCTCTTTGGTGGAAGGACTTAAGCACAATCTACTCAGCGTCAGTCAATTTTGTGATAGAGGTTACAAAGTAAACTTTATCAAGGAGAAGTGCTTAATAGCTCATTCTAAAGAAGACAGACTAGCCTTGCGTGGAGTAAGGAAAGGAAACTTGTACGTAGCTGATTTCAACTCGGGAACTGAAGCTGAAGCAAACTGTTTTTATTCAAAAGCTTCAACAGAGGAAAGTTGGCTATGGCACAAGAAGCTCTCACACCTGAATTTCAAAACAATGAACTCTCTAGTCAAGAGGGATTTGGTGAGAGGACTGCCTCCGATGGAATTTACACAAGAAGGATTGTGTGAGGCATGTCAAAAAGGGAAGTCAAGGAAAGCAACTCACAGAGGCACAGACATTACAAACATCACTGAACCACTTCAACTCCTACACATGGATTTATTTGGTCCAGTAAATATTCTGTCTATGTCAAGAAAGAAATACGCCTTAGTGATTGTGGATGACTTCACAAAGTATACATGGGTTTTATTCTTGAATTCTAAAGATGAAACTCCACATTTGGTGATTGATCATATAAAGCTGATTGAGTTAGATTCAAAGTTACCTGTCCGAGCAATCAGATCAGATAATGGAACAGAATTCAAAAATGAAGTTCTGAATAACTTCTGCTCAGACAAGGGGATAACAAGGCAGTACTCAGTACCAAGAACTCCACAACAAAATGGAGTTGTAGAAAGGAAAAATCGAACCCTGATTGAAGCTGCAAGGACTATGCTAAGTGAATCAAGGTTACCTATCTACTTCTGGGATGAAGCAGTTAATACAGCTTGTTATACTCAGAATCGAACTCTGATCAACAAAGATCATATGAAAACTCCCTATGAATTAATGGCTGGCAAGAAACCTACTCTCAAGTACTTTCATGTATTTGGAGCCAAATGCTTTGTGCTAAAAGATGGAGATGAACGCATTGGCAAATTTGAGGCCAAGGTACATGAAGCTATTTTTGTCGGATACTCGAGAAGAGCATATAGGGTTTACATAATTGATCAGCACCAAGTGAAGGAAAGTGTCAATGTAACTTTTGATGACACTAAACTCCCAAGTATCCAAACTGAAGATTCTTCTGAGTCATTAAAATTTAATAATTATCCAGACTCACATTCTGATGACGAAGAAGAACCTGAGGTTGCAGCAGGAAATGATGACAACAATGATGGTAATGATCCAGGTAATAGTGGTGGAAACAATGGCAACACTGGAGATTCTACTAATACCAGTGGTGGATCAACAAGTCATCCTGGCAGCAACTCAGGGGGAGATGAAAGATCAACTGGCACAACACAACATCACAATGAATTTCGAGGCGAATCATCAAGATCAAACCTACCTAGGGAAAGGATATGGAGCAGAGATCATCCTTTTGAATTGATCATAGGTGATCCAGATGTTGGAGTAAGAACCAGAAGTGCAACTTCAAATGAATGTTTATTCTCAGTTTTTCTATCTCAAGAAGAACCAAAGAAGATTGAAGATGCACTAATTGATCCAGATTGGGTTCTTGCCATGCAAGAAGAGCTCAATCAGTTCGAAAGACAAGAAGTCTGGACACTGGTACCCAGGCCTAAAGATAGATCTGTTATTGGCACGAAATGGGTATACAGGAACAAATTAGACGGTGATGGCATTGTTACAAGGAACAAGGCCAGACTGGTTGCAAAGGGTTACTCCCAGGAAGAGGGAATTGATTATGACGAGACCTACGCACCAGTTGCAAGACTTGAAGCCATCAGGATATTTCTGGCATTCGCAGCACATTCCAATTTTAAAGTCTATCAAATGGATGTGAAGAGTGCATTTCTGAACGGAAAGCTAGAAGAGGAAGTATATGTGGAACAGCCCCCTGGCTTTGAAAATCCAGAGTTTGCTGATTTTGTGTACTTTCTTTTCAAAGCTCTCTATGGACTCAAGCAAGCACCGAGGACATGGTATGACACTCTCTCTGAGTTTTTACTTGAAAATGGTTTCACTAGAGGTGTCATAGATAAAACTCTCTTTTACAAATTACACAATAAAGATATGATATTTGTCCAAGTTTATGTTGACGATATTATATTTGGTTCTACTAACGAAAACTTGTGCAAGAGATTTGCTAAGTTAATGCAGAGCAGATATGAGATGAGCATGGTGGGTGAGCTGTCATTCTTCCTTGGATTGCAAGTAAAGCAAAAGGAAGATGGGATTTTTATTTGCCAATCAAAGTACGTAAGAGATCTTCTCAGAAAATACAGTCTAGAAGATTCTTCACCGGCAAAAACCCCAATGCCAACAGCCACGAAGCTTGACAAAGATGAAACTGGTAAGAAAGTTGACATCACAAGCTACAGAGGTATGATAGGCTCATTATTATATCTAACTGCAAGTAGACCCGACATAATGTTCGCAACTTGCTTATGTGCAAGGTTTCAATCTGACCCAAGAGAATCTCATCTAATAGCTGTTAAACGGATTTTTAGATATCTAAAGGGTACACCAGATCTTGGAATTTGGTACCCTAAGGATACAGGTTTTGACCTAATAGGCTATACAGATTCAGATTATGCAGGGTGCAGGATGGACAGGAAAAGTACTTCTGGAAGCTGTCAGTTTCTAGGACGAAGGTTGATCTCCTGGTACAGCAAGAAACAGCATTCAGTTTCTACCTCGACAGCCGAAGCAGAATACATTGCGGCAGGTAGCTGTTGTGCACAGATCTTGTGGATCAGGAATCAGCTAAATGACTACGGACTTGCGTTGAACAAAATTCCAATTTTCTGCGACAACACAAGTGCTATAGCTATTTCCAACAATCCTGTACAACATTCACGAACCAAGCACATTGACATAAGGTATCACTTTATCAGAGAGCATGTTATGAACGGAACTGTGGTGCTACATTTTGTACCCACAGAAGATCAGATAGCCGACATCTTCACGAAACCACTTGATGAATCCACTTTCTCAAAGCTGGTTAGTGAATTAGGGATGTTAAACAATGACTAAATTTTTGATTACTAGGAATTAATTTGAGCTCATAAATATTAAATGTTAATATTTAAAGAATTTATGAGTCTTGAATTAATAAAATCCTAGGACTTATGAATTTTTGGAAAATTATCTTAAGATTAAATCAATATTCTTAGAAGATAATTTCTTCAATTAAAGCATAAGTAATTTTGTTTAAATTAAGCATTTATGTAATTTAATGTATATATTCACTAATTATTGTTGTACATTAATATAAATGATTATGTTATTAGTTATCCAATTAATTTACTTATTAAATTAATTCAAACATGAGTTAATTTAATTCTTAAATTAATTAGAACAATTAATAATGTAAATATTTATTATAAGTTAATATTTATTGAATAATTAATAATTTATCTAATATTCGAATAAGATTTTTATTATTTTATTTCGAATTTAGAAACAATTATTAATATAAGTAATTATTCTATTTTATTATTACAAATCAGCATGACTTTTATTTTAAATATCAGTATGACTTTTATATTTAAATTTTCGGCATGACTTTTTATTCTAGTAAAAGTCATACCGAGAGTTTAAAAGAAAAGTCATACCGAGACTTTACAATAAAAGTCATACCGAGATTTTACTGCTATGTCTTTTATTTTATTAAGAAATAGGTTGTTTTTTTTCTCGGTATGACTTATTAATAAGTCATACCGAACCATTTTTAATACTCCTTCTCTACATTTAATAAGTCATACTCAGTATATGTATACACACACACTGCTATACACATCAACTCGAACAGTTCTCATCCAGCTTACAAAAATCGATTGATTTCCATCCATTTCAACTGATTTCAGTTGCTGTTACTTGCTGATTTCAAGCTCCTTGCTTGCTAGTTTGTTAAAATCGACTAAAACAAGCAAAACTCTGCCCATTTTTTTTCTAAAATCGCAGTGATTGTTCTTGTTCTTGATAAAAATCGAAGCAAGTGGTGTTGATTGTAACTAAAGACAATTGTGTAGTGTATTGTTAACTAAAGCTGATTTGGGATTATTAGAAATTAGGTTTAAATTTTTCAAGTGTAACTTTTCGAATTTTGAATTGTAATTGTTCATTTTAATTTGTAATCGCACATTGTAATTTTATTAATTTGTAATAGCATAAATCAAAAAAAAAATATGGCTGGTTATTGCGAATTAGTAAAAACTAATTTTATTGGATATTTTAATCCGGTGATGTGTTCAGTCGAGAGGTTTCGACCGTGGATTATTTTTATGAATGAACATTCACTCGTCAGAACTGCAATTACTCTGAACGCCCCGTTGCAAGTGTTAGCACTAAGGGCTCTGTATTCCACTGCGAGGAATAGGAGTACTGCAGACATAGTTCAATTCTCTTTCAGCATAGGAGATCATGAATATATGGTGACTGAAGAGGACGTGAACAGGATTTTGGGCTTTCCAACTAACAATTTCATGGATCCACCCACTGTACCAGAAATTCTAGAATTTTTCTATTCTATTAGATATCAGGGTGAGATCAATTTGGTAAGACTGACAAAGTCCAAGTTGGTAAGTGAGTGGGACTATTTCTTTGACACGTTAGCCAAAGTGTTTGCTCCCACTACAAAGAACAACTTCAACAATATATCTTCACTACTGCAAATCTTTGGGTATTCTGTGGCTCACAACAGGAGGATAAATTTTGGGAAGTTGCTTCTGAAAGAAATTATAAGGAAGATGGGGAAACCAGAAAGCAGGGAACAGAATGTACAAGTCTACTATCCGAGGTTCCTGATGCTGTTTATGAATGACTTGTTGGTGGAAGAAGACAAAGCCTTATTTCAGAATGGTCCTGTAGAAGAATCTCCGACTTCTCAGAACCACCTATTTGCAAGGCTCCACAACAACCCCAAGTTTCAAAATGTGCAAGTGGTAAGGACAGATTACATGGCTGAGATATTAGATCATATTGCTAATCCTGTGCAGGAACAAGAGCAAGAACAAGTGCCTATGCAATTAGAACATCCTGTGCACCTTCTACTTGAAGCTGCTCACCATGTCGATCAAGTGGCACAAGATCAACAGGTAATATCTCACTCACAATCTTCTAGTTCAATACCTATAGAAATATCTACTGCACTATTAGATTTATCTGTGGCGGACTATGATGGTGTTATTACACTCCAGGATATCAGCTACGAACCTGAAAACACACAGGTTCCGCCCCCAGCTGAATTAGAGCCTCAAACAGTTTCTCCTTCATCCTCTTCTTTGCTAAAAGTCAGAAAAAGGAAGAAACCTGTCAGAATAGTTAGGGGTCTTGGTGCTGATGTGAGTGAACCCGCAGCTCTGTCTCCACAATCTAAAAGATCTAAATTTCAACCAGAGACAACTGCAGACTCATCATTTTCCTCTCAATGGGATATGGATTTTGACATGGCCATCCAAGGTTCTTTAGATACACTTGCTCAACCAGGTGATCTAATTCGCTGTTCGGATACAGCTTCAGATAGTGAGGAAAGCACACTGCTAGCTCTCACACTAGCAGGACCTCCGCTTGCAGTTACACAAACACATGAGGGCACATTTATTGAAGAAAATGTTTTTAATAAAAACTGGTCGGATGCCACCTATGATGTGGACCATGACATTTTCGATGCAGTGCAGCATCAGATACCCTCCGAGGTACTTAGGGGCACCACAGACTCTAATAAGCCATACTCTACATTGTCTAAGGTGGTGACCCCCCTGGATATATTACATCCAGTGATTTTAAAAGGTCTCGAATCCACTGGTGGATTTGAGAGGCAACCACTCCATAGAGGGAGATGGGACTCCATTCACGGAGTAGCTACGTCAGTAGCGGAGCCACTTCAAGTTAATCTTGTTGAGGACGCGCCTTCACAGGCATCAGAAGAGCAATTTGACTCTTCAAAAGCTATTGTTATATATGCAGGTACAGCTTCAGGATCTGGAGAAGAGCTAAACACGAGTGATGTGAGGCAAACACAAAGTGAAACACATGCACAGAGTGATAGTGAGATAAACAGGAGTGCAAGTGAGCTGAGTGCACACACACACAGTGTTCTATTATCTAAAATGGAAGCTCTCCAGAAAGAAATGCAAATTGTTCAGGCTGAGTTGGTAAAAGTCAAAGCACAAGCAGAAGAAAAATCTACATCTGCCTCTGTAACACAGCAGCTGACAATAGTACGAAAAGATGTTGATGATGTCAAAACCTCCATTCTTCTAAAAACTCAAGACATCCAGAGTGTACAGAATCTTATTGCTGAAGACATGAAAGAAGTCAGTAAATTACATGAAAAGATTGATGAGGTTGAGAAAAGCTTGACATTAACAATCATTGAAAATGAAAAGATCTCTACACAAAGATTCAGCAAACTGGATGATGGAATGACACATTTGAATGAAGGAATGAAGCAAGTCTATCTGACTATGCAGAAAATGTTGACATCTATTGAAGCCTCTAAAACTCAAGAGGATCCCTCAACTAAGGGGGAGAAATCAAAGGAGAAAGTAGCTAAAGATGGAGGGGCTTCTACTCAAGACAAAGGGAAAGATAAACTGTATTCTGAAGATCAATTTCAATCGTATGATCCAGAACCAGAAAAACAGTTTTATGATCAAGAGAAATTCATTGATGACAGTGCTCATGATGAATCAAACTTTCCTGACTACTGCAGAGCTGAGGAAGAGATTGCATTTGATGAAGATTTTCTGTTTCCAGAAGAAAAAGAAGTTGATCCAGCCTATGAAGAGGCAATGAAGAAACTAAAAGAAGACATCAAGGCAAGTCATGCAAAAACTGAAAAACTGAAAGCTCTAGTCATAGAAAGAACAAAGACAGAAAAAGAAGAAAGCCAAGAAAAGCAAAATCTCTGGGCCATAGCAGTCAGAGAAAAGAAGAGAGATGTACAGCTCAAGATTGGAAAGAAATGGGATACTGCAAGAGAAATAATGGACAAACATCAAAAGGGTCCATTTGAAGACAAGCATCTGAAATCAATAATTGAGCGTCTAGAAAAGTCAAATGACAACATTGACAACTTCATGAAAGCTCTGAAAGAGGAAGTGGACTACATCACTATCCTAGTGGATCACATTCTTGAAGACTGGCGGATACTAGTCTACACACACAGGAATGGAACATTCAGAATTTCCTTAGAGTTTTTCAGGCAAAGAAGTTTATCAGTAATATGGACGTTCTTGAACAAAATAAAGAGGAGCTCAGAAGAAAATGAACTTCTCAGAGATAGACTTAGAGTCTTTGCTACAGCTGTCAGTCCTCAGATCTTATTTGATCCTCATGAGGTAAGATTTTTCTCAAACAAGTTGTATCAAATCATGCAGTTAAATGAGGAATCTTTTAAGGGCTACACAGTTAAGTACATGATTCAAGTTGAAAGGATGCTAAGGTCAAAAGGTTTCAAATCCCAAGCTAAAATGGATGCTGCAGAGAAGATAAGAAACTACTGTCTGTCAAAAAGAATTCATTCATACATCAGGCAAATACCAAAGATAGATTCAACACAACCATCTGATATAGAAGAAGAGATAGTAGATCCTGGTTAACAGGAAGTACTGTGGCAGTTAGCAAGAGCTGAACAAAGAAGGTTGTATGGAGAATCCACTACAACAGAACAATCAGTATCTGAACAAATACCGAGGACACCTGTTCATAAAGGTTCAATCCTAGAAGAAGGTGAAGTTGATACATCAGAAGACTGAAGACATAGATAGAACAAGATAGAAACTTTGTAATATTTGTTCAGTGCTAGAGGAACATCTATCTTGTATTTATCTTTTATGTATGAATCTGGAAAATTGTTAAATATAAAACCAGAACTTTTGTTTATTATTTACAGTCATTAAATGTCGTACTACTTTCTTAGTTGTTAGTTGAGTTATCCTCTAGGAATTTGTGTGTTAATTGTTTAACAACAAATAGGGGGAGATTGAAAGGCATATGACTAGGCCTATTTGTAATAATTAGATGGCAACTCAACTCTAACTGTTAAAGAGAAGTAAATACTAAACACCAAACAGGAATCAAGACAAAGTCAGTCAACTAATCACAAAGGATCCAAGTATCAGAAGTATTTTTGTAGGATTGCTACTCAACACTGGATGAAGTTCATTTTTATGTTCAAGCGTCAGTGAAAATAAATATGTAGTAGTGGTTCTATAGTAAACAGAAGATATAGAAGATTTCAAGTGGTTACTACAGAAGATTCCAGAAGAAGAATGAAGACAGTGAAGAAGAAAATATGACGCAAGGCCTTTAATTTAAAGTTTTATAAATGGAGAATATTTATTAGTATGACACAAATGAACCAGACAGTACATTTGTGTGTCAACTAAAATAATATTCATTCTTCATTTAATTCAAGAGGTTTCAAGATCAAAAGACACAAAGAAAAGATGGGAAGATTTCAAGACTGACAGCACGGCTGCGACTAAAGATAGTATTTTAATTCTACTATCAATTGTTAATTAATTATTTAATTTATCAAATTAAATTAATTCAAGTTGAATTTAATTTAATTTATAAATTAACTAATTGAATTAAGTAGAATTAATTTACTATAAAAGAAATGCTTTAATATGAATTATATATATATATATAAACTGTTATTATGACTTATCAATAAGTCATACCGAGTTTATTATATATATATATTCAAATAAGTCATACCGAGCCTGGATAAGCATAAGTCATACCGAATTGTTTCTATATATATATATATATATAATCAGTTAGTATGACTTATCAATAAGTCATACCGAATGACTTGTTAATAAGTCATACCGAGCTATATATATATATATATATATATATATAATAAGTCATACCGAGATATCAATGCTCAAAAGGTCATACTGGATTGATTTTTTATTTAATTAAAAAGTCATACCGATTTTTTAATTAGAAAAATAAGTCATACCGACCAAAATAAGTCATGCCCAGTCTTTTATAAGTCATACAAGTGTTAAAATAAGTCATACAGACTTATTTTCTTGAAATTAAGTCATACTCATAAAGGTCATAGCAGCCATTTCAAATCTCTATAAATATGAGATGATCTCTTCACTTTTTCAGTTGTTCAACTTGTTAAGAGTTAGAAAAACAGATCAAATTCAGTAATTTATCTGCATTGTAATATTCACAGATTTCTGTGCTGAGTTTGAATATAATTGTTTAAACACGAACACTTCATGTCGAATTCGTTCTAGACTTTATATCAATTATATAACAGTTTTCTAAATATTAATTGTGTAATACTAATCAAGTTAAAATAATATCTTTCACTTGAAAAGTATTTCATTATAATTAATATTTCGCGAGTAATTAAAATAATATTTTTAATCCAATTATTCCGCGATTAATTTTCAGATATTGTATTCAACCCCCCTTCTACAATATCAGGGACCAACAGCAAGGCACCCCCACACTTTCAAATGCTTATAGCTCGGTTTCTCTTTCTTCCATATTTCATAAGGACTTTCATCCTTGTTTTTGCGCATCATCCTATTTAAAAGATAATTTGCACTTAAGATGGCTTCCCCCCACATTGATTGTGGAAGTCCAGAGCTTAGCAGCATCGCATTCATCATCTTCTTTAGAGTGCGATTCTTCCTCTCAGCCACTCCATTTAACTGAGGGGAATATGGTGCAGTGATCTCATGGATTATACCATGTTGTGAACATAATTCCCTAAAAGGTTCAACATATTTACCTCCACGATCATTACGTATCCTTTTGATTTTCTCTGTTTGTTGTTTCTCAACTTCTTTCTTATAGATTTTAAATTTATCTATAGCTTCATCTTTGCTTTTGAGCAAATATACATAGCAGTATTTTGTACAATCATCTACGAATGTAATAAAATACTTATTACCTCCTCGAGTTGGAGCGAATTTTAAATCACATATATCGCTATGTATTAAGTCTAGCACTTTGGTGTTTCTTTCCACACGTTTAAATGATGATCTCGTTAATTTTGCCTCAACACAAGTTTCACACTTATGTTTTGAATCACTTTTCAATTTTGGTATGTATTCTTTTACACTTAACCGTCGTATAGTGTCATAATTCATATGTCCTAATCTAGCATGCCATAAATTAGGAAACTCAAGCAAGTAAGCAGAAGAATTCTTCAATTCATTTTCGTCTTTAACAGACATTACATTGAGCTTAAAAAGCCCATCACAAATGTAGCCCTTGCCTACAAACATACCACTCTTAGACAAAATAACCTTATCTGACTCTATTACAATACGAAAGCCATGCTTATTCAACAAGGCACCAGACACTGAAAGTGTTTGTCCTAAATCCAATCATGTATGATGAGTTAGGAAGAACTTTCTTGTATTCTTATTTGATTTCATTAATATTAATAAAAGACTTATTTGTTTTATTACGGGCTTTATCTGTTTAAAGTGTCTTAAATAAGATGTTCCATAGTTTAGAGTGAAGCTTCTAGAATTATAATGAGATTATAATAGTGAGATCTAGAAGATGATGACTCTTGACTTAAACAGTTCCTGATCATAGGATAACTAATTGAAAGTTAGTGAATCCGCAAAGATTGGTACATACTATGCTTGCTCCTTTAAGGAGGATGTTTGTTCTCATAGGCATTTGTGTGGTGACACTATAGCTAGTATGTAGATGCTTATTAAGGAATAAGTTCACTGAGCGTGACTCGATAAATTGAACAACTAATGGAGTTTACTCATGTGTCAATAGTTGTTCACTAAGTGATAGTTGTGCAAGTATCCTTAGACTTGAGATCGTTAAAGTTATCTTGTATATAATGAACTATGTTTTGGTTTAGTCCTTAGTCTCAAGGACATCCATTAGGTCTATTCCGGACATAGGGATTTGTATATGAAGATAGTTAACGTCAATAGAGGATCCACCCCTTCCAGTATGGGAAGAGAATATCATATGTTATTCTTAGTATGCGAGTTCTGGAATCTCTGGCTAGAGTGAATGAAATTAGAAAGGAGTTTCTAATTTGCATTAATATGAACTTTGCACTATGAATAAGAAAACATATGATTAAATTTGATAGGCTTGACACGAGTTCCATGCCTTGTATTTAATCGGGATATTGTAGGGTGGAAGGAATTGATTGTACGGTAACTAGTCACTGATAGGTTCTTGGCAGTGAATTCATATTATCCGGATAGTCGCGATATGTTGAGAAGCATCACTCACGATGTAGAATAAATATAAATAATCAGTTAATTATATTTAATGAATTATTAGAATTCATATAAATAATAAATAAAAGGTTTATTATTATTTATTTCTACTACCGGCTTAATATTGAACCTACATGGTCACACCATAAAAGAATATTTTCTTTGATGAAAAGATTTAAATTATGAGAGAGAGAATTATTTTCTAAATAGTTTAGAAAAAGGAAATAATGATTAAAATAGTTTTAATTATTATTAAAGCATTTTATAAAATATGGGGTTTAATATGATAATATATATTGATATATTATTTATGGAAAAACCCTAGGATAATCCTATAAATAGAATGAGATGCTTCATTCTAGGGAGAGTGAACTTTTAGGGTAAACTTTTAGTTTTGGAGAAAACACTAGCCTCCATCTCTCTCTCTCTCTCTTCTCTCTAAAATAAGTTTTAGAAATTATTTGAAGATCTTCATCAAAGGAAGAATTCTTGGTGGATACAGGTAGAGTACTTCACACTCTGAGAAGTAGCTGTTAGGATCTCTTGTTCACACACTTGGATCGCTTTAAAGGTAAGGTTTCGATTCCATCTCGGTTTTATATGATTATATGCGATCATATATATGGTTTTACGGCAAATAATTGTTATATCATGCTTCCGCACCTCCGTAAATTTCCTTCAATGGTATCAGAGCCAGGTTATGCATATAGAGATTCATGTAAAAAATTTCAGATTTTTTGGAGCATGTATGGATTTATTATGATTTTTGCAAGTTTATTTAGATTTAATTATGAATTAATTCGAAATATTTTTGCATGAGATTTTGACCACTGATCTGGATTCTACAAGTGTTGTGGATCATCTGGGTATTTTTTTCATAATTTTCTGATGTATAGATTATTTGTTATGAATTTTTTAAAATTGTTTTAATTAAAATTCATGTAATAATTATGCATGTTGAAATATATGGATTAATATTTGTACTAGGACCCTTGGCTGATCTGGTTATTTTAATCTGCTGTTAGATATCAAAAATGATGTTTTTATATTTTTTTATTAATTTATTAATTAATAGTTAATTAATTTATTAATATTAAAATATAGAGATATTAATAATAGTTAATATATATATAAACGTATATGTATAAAAGAAACGGCAGAGTTAGTAACTTGCAACGGTCAATTTTTCTTCTGTCAGCCGCTGCCACGAGCGCGTGGTGCACAGACGAGAATATGGGGTGTTGCGCATTCAAGGAATGCGCAACAGGGTCTGTTACGCATTTATGAAATGCGTTACAGCTGGTAACGCATACGGCTCATCCGTTACACTTAAAAATTGGTATTAACGGCTGTAACGCGTGTGATAAATGCGTTACACCCCTCCTGTCCACATTAAATTTGATTTTTTGGGAGTTCCGTAACTCCGATTTGGGCGTGCAATATATCGTTGGATTCGTTTTTCCGAGACGAATTTAATGGAGTGGTCAAATAATTTTAATATAAAAGTTTTGAACTGTCCATATTCCCTAAAGTGTTTTAAATCATGTATTAATTGTTTTAATTGTTTTTTTTACTATAATAAATCCATACATCATTATATCATTGTATGACATGATATTTCTTGCATGCTTACTTGTTTATTTAATTTTATATATGAGATATATGCCTAGATTTACCATGCGATGATAGATTTAGGTGAACCTAAATCAACATAAGGCGTGCTCTAGAAAATCTAAAATAGGAATCGTTTCTTGCCCTAACAATAATATTATATATACAATCATGAGATTCTTGTGTTTGCGAAACACGTAATTAAATATGAATTTTCAATATTGAGAGAAAGGATGATTCTGTCTAAGAAAGGGGTATTAAGTGACGCCTCTTGACAATGCTCCCCCCGATCTGGGAATTATCCGATTATCGATTATTGGTTTGAAATATTTAATTTAAAAGGAAGAATCTCTTTATAATATGATTATGATTGTTAAATAATATTGTTTAATTAATAATAGTTGATAATTATTTATTTATGAAATAAATAATCAGTTAACAAATTTTATTAATTGATTAAATAAGATTTATTCGATTATAAAATAGTTAGGATGTGGTCTTAATATTGTTAATTATTGATTTAATTTAAGAAATTAAATTAAGGGAGATATTTATTTTCTAAAAGGGTTTAGAAATAGTATTAATAATTAAAAGAGTTTTGATTATTAATTAATTATTTGGTTAGTAATTGTAATACTTTATAGAAAACATTTAGTTGAAATTTGTGTCTATAAAATATGTGTAATTATAAACCTTATAATAAAAATCCCTCTTAATTAAAAATAATATCAAGTAGTAATTGACCAATGACACAACGGGCTTGTGTCGGTCATAGCCTTCCAACATGATAGAAAGTAGTTCTTATTTTTGAATCATTGTCGTTTCGTGCTACAGCCGAGGGCTTTGATTTCGAAATAAGAAATACTTGTCTATTACATAGAGATGTATACAATGAGTTAGAATCTAATAGTCGTTACGTGCCACAGCCGTGGGCAGTTGGAGACTGATTCAGTTGTATGAAATGTTGGGTTAGACTTGACTTAGAATATTGAGTTTGTCGTGCCACAGCCGTGACTCAATTATTCAAGAGGCTAAAGTTTTAATTAGGGAATGACATGAGATGTTATTGACAAGAGTTGTCTGCCTACTGAACATCACATGGCGTTTCGTGCTACAGCCGAGGTTGTGTGATGGAATGTAGGATCCCTATTCCCACTAGCATTATGAATGCTTAATTTTTCACTTAGAGGGTTGTATAAATTAGATAAACTAGCGGGAGCCACTTATGAATAAAGACCCGATTCATATAGTGTTTTAATAATGAAATTGATTATATGCTAAGTGTTGTTATGTGTTTGTCATTTACAGATTTTAGATATACATCATGTCTTCTGCACTATCACTACGAAGCATACTAGATGCTCACAAGTTGACTGGTCCAAACTTTGCTGATTGGCTTCGAAACCTGAGAATTGTTCTTAGGGCTGAGAAGTTGGACTATGTACTGAACTCACCAGTACCCAATGCTCCTGCCGAAGATGCTCAAGATGATGAGCATGTAACTTACAGGAAGTGGATGGATGAAGCAAATGTTGCTCAGTGCATCATGCTGGCGTCTATGAACTCTGAGCTGCAAAAACAGCATGAGAACATGGATGCTCATACCATTCTAGTACACCTACAAGAGTTGTATGATGTACAAAGCAGGACTGCTCGATATGAGATATCGAGGGAGCTATTCCGTTTTAGAATGGCGGAGGGATCATCTGTGAATGATCATGTGCTTAAGATAATCAATCTGATTGAGTGTCTTGGGCAACTTGGTTTTGTCATGGATGGGGAGTTGAACCAAGACTTGGTCTTGCAATCACTCCCAGATTCGTTCTCGCAGTTTGTTGTGAACTTTCACATGAACAAATTGGATGTCAGCCTGCCTGAACTCCATAACATGTTGAAAACTGCTGAGTCGAACTTTCCCTCTAAGAAAGGTTCTGTTCTTCTGATTGGTGGTAGATCCACTTCCAAGAAAAGGAAGTGGAATTCTCCCAAGAAGAAGAAAGTAGGTAAGAAGAAGCCAGTTCCACCAAAAGCTGAAGACCCCAAAAGCAAAGCTGTTTGCTTTCACTGTAACAAGGTGGGGCACTGGAAGAAGAACTGTAAGGTTTACCTTGCAGAACTGAAGAAGAAGAAGGGTAGTGAGACTGCCGTTTCTGGCTCAGGTATGTTTATGATTGAAGTAAACATGTCACTAAATCAAATTTCTACTTGGGTATTAGATACCGCCTGTGGTTCTCACATTTGCAATTCATTGCAGGGACTAAGGGATAGTAGGACTCTTGAGGAAGAGGAGGTTATTCTGTGGATGGGCAATGGAGCAAGAGTTGCTGCTGTATCTGTAGGATTATTTGATTTACATATGCCTACGGGCAAGACTATTGTTTTAAATAATTGTTATTTTGTTCCCTCGATTGTGAGGAATATTATTTCTATTCCCATGTTAGATAAGGCTGGATTTTCGTTTATTATTAAGAATAATGAATGTTCAATTCTTAGAGATAATGTTCTTTATGGTAGTGGTATTTTGAATAATGGTCTGTATGTATGTGACGTAGAGCATAGTTTACTACAAGTTGAACATACTAATAAAAGGAAAAGGGATGATGAAAATCTCACATATTTATGGCACTGCAGACTTGGTCATATTAGTGAAAATAGACTACGGACATTGCACAAGGAAGGGTTACTTGAACCTTTTGATTTTGAATCATATCCTACATGTGAGTCTTGTCTATTGGGAAAAATGACCAAATCTCCATTTAGTGGACATGGAGAAAGGGCTGCAGATTTGCTAGGATTGGTACACACAGATGTATGTGGACCGATGTCTACGCAAGCCATGGGTGGTTTTTCGTACTTCATTACTTTCACAGATGATCGATCTAGATTCGGATATGTGTATTTGATGAAACACAAATCTGAAGCCTTTGAAAAGTTCAAAGAATATAAGTATGAAGTAGAGAAACAAACCAAACATAGTATTAAAACCCTTCGATCAGATCGAGGTGGTGAATACTTGAATGGAGAGTTTCTAGATTATCTCAAAGAAAATGGTATAGTCTCTCAATGGACTCCTCCATATACTCCACAGTTAAATGGAGTATCAGAAAGGAGAAATCGAACTTTGTTAGACATGGTTCGATCCATAATGAGCTATGCAGATCTTCCAGTATTCCTATGGGGTTATGCATTAAAAACCTCAGCATATTTACTGAATAAGGTGCCTTCCAAATCTGTTCCTCAAACTCCGTATGAGATATGGAAAGAAAGGAAACCGAGTCTTAAACACGTTAAGATATGGGGATGTCCAGTTTATGTCAAGAAAGTTGACCCTGATAAACTGGAATCTCGATCTGTAAAATGTAGATTTGTGGGATATCCTAAAGAGACTTTAGGGTATTACTTTTACACCGATCATAGGGTGTTTGTCTCCAGACATGCTACCTTCTTGGAAAAACAGTTTATCCTTGAAGGAAACAGTGGGAGCAAAATAGAACTTAATGAAGTTCAAGAAACACAAACTATTACAGTTCAAGAGGAAACACCTGTTCAGACTGAACAACCTTCTGTGGAACAGCCCATTCGTAGGTCAGAGAGAGTGTCTCGCCAACCTGAGAGGTATTATGGCCTTGTCATTGAGAATGACAATGAGTTAACAATCGTTAATGATGACGACCCAATGACCTATAATGAGGCTATAAGTAGTATTGACTCAGAGAAATGGCTAAGTGCCATGAAATCCGAAATGGATTCTATGTATACCAACCAAGTATGGACTTTGGTTGAAGCACCCAAGGATGTGAAACCTGTAGGGTGCAAATGGATATACAAAAGAAAGATTGGAGCGGAAGGCCAGGTGGAGACCTATAAGGCCAGGCTCATGGCAAAAGGATTCAAAAAAAGGCAAGGGATTGACTTTGATGAAACTTTTTCGCCTGTAGCCCTGCTTAAATCAATTCGGATTTTGCTTGCGATTGCAGCTTACTATGACTATGAGATCTGGCAAATGGACGTGAAAACGGCCTTCCTCAATGGGAAACTTGAAGAGGAAGTGTATATGACACATCCAAAGGGTTTTGTTTCCAAAGGGAATGAACACCTAGTGTGTAAGCTGCTACGAACCATATATGGATTGAGGCAAGCTTCTCGTAGATGGAACATCCGTTTTGATGAGACAATCAAAGAGTTTGGTTTTATCAAAAACATAGATGAACCATGTATCTACAAGAAGGTTAGTGGGAGCGCGGTAACATTTCTTGTGTTGTATGTGGATGACATACTTCTTATAGGAAATGATATACCGATGCTTCAATCAGTCAAAGTGTGGCTATCAAAGAACTTTACTATGAAGGACTTGAGAGAAGCATCCTACATTCTCGGTATAAAGATCTATAGAGATAGATCTAGAAGAATGATAGGTCTTACCCAGGTTACATACATCGAGAAAGTGCTGAAAAGATTTAGCATGGAAAACTCCAAGAGAGGTCTCATGCCGATGAGCCATGGAGTTTCCCTTTCCGAGAAGATGTCTCCTAAGACAGCTGAGGAAAGACAGCGTATGAGTAAGATTCCTTATGCTTCAGCAATAGGATCTATCATGTACGCGATGATATGTACTAGGCCTGATGTTGCTCATTCAATCAGTGTGACGAGCAGATATCAGTCCGATCCAGGTGAAGATCACTGGAAAGCAGTAAAGAACATCCTTAAGTACTTGCGAAGGACTAAGGATAATTTTCTTGTTTTTGGTGGTTCTGAGTTGATAATAGAAGGTTATACCGACTCTAGTTTTCAATCAGAATGTGATGATAGCAAATCTATGTCAGGGTACGTGTTTACTCTGAATGGTGGTGCGATTAGTTGGAAGAGTTCCAAACAGTCTACAACGGCTGACTCCACAGCGGAAGCAGAATATATAGCTGCAAGTGAGGCTGCAAAAGAAGCCGTTTGGATGAGGAAATTTGTTTCTGAGTTGGGAATTGTTCCTAGTGTTGAGGAGCCTATTGTATTGTATTGTGATAACAATGTAGCAATAGCACAAGCCAAGGAACCTAGGTCTCATAAAAATTCCAAACATGTTTTGCGGCGCTTTCATTTGATTAGGGAGATCATAGAAAGGGGAGGTGTCAAAATAGAGAGAGTTGACACACATAACAACATAGCAGACCCACTTACAAAGCCGTTGTCTCATATTCTTTTTGATCGTCATAAAAGGAAGATGGGTATTACATACCAGGGTAATTGGCTTTAGTCCAAGTGGGAGATTGAAAGTGTTTGTCCTAAATCCAATCATGTATGATGAGTTAGGAAGAACTTTCTTGTATTCTTATTTGATTTCATTAATATTAATAAAAGACTTATTTGTTTTATTACGGGCTTTATCTGTTTAAAGTGTCTTAAATAAGATGTTCCATAGTTTAGAGTGAAGCTTCTAGAATTATAATGAGATTATAATAGTGAGATCTAGAAGATGATGACTCTTGACTTAAACAGTTCCTGATCATAGGATAACTAATTGAAAGTTAGTGAATCCGCAAAGATTGGTACATACTATGCTTGCTCCTTTAAGGAGGATGTCTGTTCTCATAGGCATTTGTGTGGTGACACTATAGCTAGTATGTAGGTGCTTATTAAGGAATAAGTTCACTGAGCGTGACTTGATAAATTGAACAACTAATGGAGTTTACTCATGTGTCAATAGTTGTTCACTAAGTGATAGTTGTGCAAGTATCCTTAGACTTGAGATCGTTAAAGTTATCTTGTATATAATGAACTATGTTTTGGTTTAGTCCTTAGTCTCAAGGACATCCATTAGGTCTATTCCGGACATAGGGATTTGTGTATGAAGATAGTTAACGTCAATAGAGGATCCACCCCTTCCAGTATGGGAAGAGAATATCCTATGTTATTCTTAGTATGCGAGTTCTGGAATCTCTGGCCAGAGTGAATGAAATTAGAAAGGAGTTTCTAATTTGCATTAATATAAACTTTGCACTATGAATAAGAAAACATATGATTAAATTTGATAGGCTTGACACGAGTTCCATGCCTTGTATTTAATTGGGATATTGTAGGGTGGAAGGAATTGATTGTACGGTAACTAGTCACTGATAGGTTCTTGGCAGTGAATTCATATTATCCGGATAGTCACGATATGTTGAGAAGCATCACTCACGATGTAGAATAAATATAATTAATCAGTTAATTATATTTAATGAATTATTAGAATTCATATAAATAATAAATAAAAGGTTTATTATTATTTATTTCTACTACCGGCTTAATATTGAACCTACATGGTCACACCATAAAAGAATATTTTCTTTGATGAAAAGATTTAAATTATGAGAGAGAGAATTATTTTCTAAATAGTTTAGAAAAAGGAAATAATGATTAAAATAGTTTTAATTATTATTAAAGCAATTTATAAAATATGGGGTTTAATATGATAATATATATTGATATATTATTTATGGAAAAACCCTAGGATAGTCCTATAAATAGAATGAGATGCTTCATTCTAGGGAGAGTGAACTTTTAGGGTAAACTTTTAATTTTGGAGAAAACACTAGCCTCCATCTCTCTCTCTCTCTCTCTCTCTCTCTCTCTCTCTCTCTCTCTCTCTCTCTCTTCTCTCTAAAATAAGTTTTAGAAATTATTTGAAGATCTTCATCAAAGGAAGAATTCTTGGTGGATACAGGTAGAGTACTTCACACTCTGAGAAGTAGCTGCTAGGATCTCTTGTTCACACACTTGGATCTCTTTAAAGGTAAGGTTTCGATTCCATCTCGGTTTTATATGATTATATGCGATCATATATATGGTTTTACGGCAAATAATTGTTATATCATGCTTCCGCACCTCCGTAAATTTCCTTCAGACACAAGGTTCTTGCGAATATCAGGCACATAAAGTACATTCTTCAAAGTCAGATTCTTTCCAGAGGTCATCTTCAGAATCACCGTGCCTTCCCCTGCAATTGTGGAAGTCGCAGAATTTCCCATATAAAGCTTCTCACCAGTATTGGAAGCTTTGAGGCTAGAGAAAATTGCCTTTTCAAAACAAATATGCCTAGTAGCTCCCGTATCAATCCACCATTCCCTTGGATTATAGCCAACCAGATTTACTTCAGAGACCGTAGCATAGAGGTCTATATCGGACATCTCCTTGGAGATATCATTCATCATATTTGCTTCTTTCTTTTTGTTAGGCTTCTTGGGCTTCTTGCAATCAGAAGACCTATGACCCACTTTGTCACAGTTGTAGCACTTTCCTTGAAACTTCGAAGGCTTCGAAATTCCTCCTTTGGGTGCTAGCTTTGTTCCTTTACCAGAACTGTTCTTCTTGAACTTGGAGCTTTTAGCATGCTCCACCACGTTTGCCTTTTCAGTGGCAACATTAGATTTCTTTTCAGATCCTCTGTTGTCTTCCTCGATACGAAGTCTAACAATCAGATCCTCCATAGACATCTCCTTTCGCTTGTGTTTCAAGTAGTTCTTGAATTCTTTCCAGCCAGACGACAATTTTTCAATCACAGCAGCAACTTGGAAAGACTCACTTACGACCATTCCTTCAGCATGAATGTCGTGGATGATTACCTGCAACTCTTGCACCTGACTGACCACAGTCTTGGAATCCGTCATCTTATAATCAAGAAAACGACCAACAATCCACTTTTTAGCTCCAGCATCTTCGGTTTTATACTTATGTTCAAGAGATTCTCATAAGTCCTTTGCTGTTGACTTTGTACAATACACATTATACAACGTGTCAGCCAAGCTATTCAGCGCATAATTCCGACAAATATAATCAGAGTGATTCCATGCATCAGCAGCATATACAGTCTGTATATCGCTCTCAGCAGTGAGCATGGGTGTCTCCTCTTTTAAGAAGCGAGACATATTTAGCGCGGTCAGATAGAACAGCATCTTCTGCTGCCAGCGTTTGAAGTTCGTTCCACTGAACTTCTCAGGTTTCTCAAGATGTGCAGCAGGCACAGGATGTGCAGCGAGCATAACAGGCTGCGTAGCCACCCTTTGCATCATAGGCACAGTTTGAACCCCTTGCATCCCTTGCATCGTTGGTTGCATGTATCCAACTTGGTTCTGCCCAAACGGAACACTAAACTGTCCAACAGTTACGTGCCCAGCAGGCGCCTGGCCTATCGGCCCTTGTCCAACAACCGTATTACCCCCATCAGACAACACTGTCTGTGCGTTGGGATCAACCGCTGAGTTTCCGTTAACATTCACAGTATTGCCAGCCATTAATCGGTCACGTAAACAAACCACGTATGTGTTAATCACAGATAGTAAAAATAAAAATAGCTTTAAGATTGTGAAACAATCTGCCAAAAACACAATTATATATACGAGTGATTGTGTGTGCAAACAACAGATTAGTGTATGACAATAAACAAAACTGTTAAGAGAAGAGAAGGAACGGAGGATGTCTCGAGTCCAGTGCGGAACTGTCTCCTTAAAGCTATTTCGCCTCTCACCGTATGTATGAGTCGATAGCCTCCCAGGATAAAACGAGAACACAATGATGTCACGAAGAACAGCACCTTCAGCGAGCTTGAACAGAGCAAGAGAACTATCACTAGGAAGAGGACGACTGTGTTTAGGGTTTAGGTCAGAAGACTGGCTAACCTAAGACCGAATGAGATGAATATATATATAGACCGGGAAAACTTGTGCGCTACACAATTTCCTTAATTACCACGCGTTTACCTAATTAATCACGCGTTAAATAATAAAGGCAATCGGTTGTCAAAATTAAATTCGTAATCAATTTCGAATTAATAACGAAGCGTTATATTGAGCAGTGGAAACTCGACAGCAGGTTTGAGTTTACTGTCAAGCCGCATGACAGTAAGTTTCATACCGTGACAGCAAGTTTGTCCGCAAAGTTTACTGTCAGGACTCGACAGCAAGTTTGCCCGCCGAGGGTTCTGACAGCAAGTTTGCAAAACTGGTCCGGATTTATTCGCCCCAGATTTTTGCTGCATTCGGGCAGGTCGCCCACGCGGAAAGCCCGAAGGCTTGCGAAGCCACGAATTTGCCCTCGAAATCCCATGATTTACACCCCTGCGCGCACGTAGGTGATGGAGCAATACCATACTAACACATCTTAAACACTACATAAGTGTTCTACTATATAAAGGCATGGAAAACACTTTTCCAATTCAATGTGGGATTCAAGTTCTCATTTCTAAATTTCCACTTTCAAGGTACCAATTTTGGATAATCATATCCCATCCATTCCTTGATCATTTTGAATACTTAAATATGCGTTGGAAAACTCTCTCGAAGACGAACGTATTCCAATCATAACTTGTTGCGCGCACGCACCCAAGAAGCATTCAAACTTATGCTCAAAATGACTTGACAATGTGGGGCTTCTACCCACATTTTCCAACACATCCATTTGTCTTATTTCATTCAGTTATATCTATGCACTGGATTGATCATTTTGTTAATTTAGTTTTATGTTTTAGCTATAGCTCCGATCATAGCTATGCATTGGACTTGCTCTTACGAAATAAACCTGCACTTAGATTTAAGGGATATGCATAATGGTTCGTGGAACAATAAATACTGGATGTCCATGCTTCTTCTTGTGGGAGTGTTAAGTTCTTAGCCCCAAAAATAATTGCCTCCATTGCATTAACAATTGGTACCAGACCTTTTCTCTTTAAACCTGAAGTGTTTTCCGAAATTATTAGAGTAAATTGCAGTTTGCATTCCTACATTTTGATTGAAATTCACTGAAGGTAAAAAAAAAAAAAATAAACACGTCACTTCACATTCCTATACTTTCATTCTGTTCCATTTTTGCACCCTTTTGTTATTTTCTGTCCAGATATTCATATTCTGCCACCCTTAACTGATAAAAGATATTTACATTTTTTTCCATACTAAAATGACATAAGAATATTATTTTTTCCTTCAAACATTATATATTTGATAAACTCTGTCCTAGAATCAGAAGTGTTTATTATTCTAATATCTAATTTTAGACTCCTTATCAAAGTATTGTTATAGATATAAACTGAAGTAGAAGAATCAACAGCTATAACTAACCATGTTTCTGAAAATCAATTTTAAGGACAGTGTTTTGTTTTTCTAGTTTTATATCTAGTCACAAGAATACAAATATCAAAGTAAAAAATAATAGATAAATTTTAATAAGAATTTCGTGTATTCAAAATCAAATAATACTATAGTGTTTGGAGCATAGCCTAAAGATACATTTATAAGTATGACAACCTGGGTTAAATTCCTAGTCTTAATCGAAATCGAGTCAAATCCCGAATTCGAATCACAAAATAAGTCCAAGTACACCGGCTCAAATGCAACAACTTGGCTAAACCAACAAATCATGATCTTTTGGTGGCATGTGTTGGATTACTTTGTTGAGCTTATAAGCAAGAGTATCACTACTAATTGCACGTTGGATGGGTTTGGCACGCTTGGTGGGACAGGCGTGGAGGTGAAGAAATGCTTGGTGGAGAATGGGATAAGTTGAAAAGAGCAGATGTAATTTTTAATTTCTGGAAGTTGGAAGCAAGCCAAGCAGTGAGTGAAGGAAGAAGAGGAGGCGACTGATTAATTTGTTGCAGACAAAGGTTATTTGCATGCAATGTGCCTGATGGAACCGTTTTATTTTAATTTAAAAAACAATTTTAGTAGTAAATCACACCTGAACTTGAAAAAACTTAGTACTGAATACTCAACGGAGACAACTTTTTAAATGGTAAAAACTTGAAGGGATGAAAGTTGGAATGGAAGGAAAGTATAAAAACTGTAAAACATAACGAGTTTGAAAATTTGATACCTAAAGTGATATTCGGCCAACGTACAAGGAAACAAACTGCAATGTCCTCAAAATATTATATGTTTGCCTTTTGTTTCTATCCTTTTGTGTCATCATCAGTTATGTTTTTTTCATTAAAAATGAACTGTCCTGAACAGAAATACAAAGGGTAGTTGGTAAGAATCTCTTTCATTCTGTTACATCTGTTTTATTTTTTGCAATTCGCGTGAAGATTGACCTGTTATATGGGTTCAGATTAGTTGCAAATTATGTGTTGCAATATGTGATGGCATTGTGATTGTATGCAAAAGTTATTGCTCTGGCCTGTGGCTTTTCTTGCTTGTCTATTCCCGGTTAGTGAAAAGAACTTCACACATTAACAAAATAACAGTCCTAGATAGAATTTGGAAGCCACATTTAGCCGAGATAAATGCACAGAAATTAAAGGTCTTCCCATGATATGATCATTATTTTCGAAGCAAACAAAATCCAAATAGTTTTTGTCTTTCACATATGGTGGGAATCTTGACGCAACATTATTTATTATCAACTTCTTTTTTTTAATTTGTGACTACTTAAGATTACTTCTTTGGCTAGTTAAAATCCCAATAGCCAATTCACTAGTTTTTTCCTTATTTCTTTTTTTGATAATTTAATTATATATTTGTAAAAGGGGAATTGCACGCATGACCTTTTTCGTGGGGGAAAGTTGCGTTTAACGCTAGGCCAAACCCTCAACTTCCATTTACTAATTTTTTCTTTTGCAAGTGTAGAAAAAATGCTCTACGGTTAGTTATGTGTATCCTGGCTTGTAATTTTGTCGTCACTGTGTTCTTTCAAGGTCAACAGTTACCTAATACGTACTAAGTATTGAATAAATATTGCTGTATAATGTTTCTAATAATCTTTTTAACTTGCAAGTTGTGTCCAATAATCCCCATGATTGACTACATTATTCCAGGGAACTGGTGGAAAAAGCATATATGGCCGCATGTTCAAAGATGAAAACTTCAACTGTGAGTTGGCCCTTCTAATTCCTAGCATAGGATCATAAACTGTAATGAAATTGAGGACGTCCAATTTTACGTAAGTCTGCAAGTACTCTCATTGTTGAAATAATTACTGACTAAATTATTTACTGGTTCTAATTTACTGAATACTGGTCTTTTAAGATTACTACTTTAGTTATGATAGAGTGATACTTCACTTAAATACAGGCGAGGTTTTTGTTTTAAAATTCTCATAGCAACCTTTATCAGAAAACAGTTGAGTTTGCTTCGGGAGTAAAAATTAGCTCAGGATTCAACATTTTCCAGCCAGCTTGTATATTAACTTAGTTTCCTAAAACATTGGAAATTGCAGTGAAACATACTGGACCTGGAACCCTTAGCATGGCAAATGCTGGGCCCAACACGAATGGTAGTCAATTCTTCATTTGCACTGTTCCGGTAAGTCTGCAAAAAGGATAGGTTACTGCAACCCCTACTGAAATGAATGTGCGTGTGTGTGTGTGTGTTTGTTTTATAATGGAAACCTTATCGGTCAAACTTAATCTTAGTGCTGTTAGACATTGTAAGCTGACTAGCATCTTAAAACTCGTTTAATAAATGGCGGTATCTTGTGATTGACAGACACCATGGCTCGATGGGAAGCACGTGGTGTTTGGCCAAGTTCTAGAAGGCATGGATATTGTGAAGAAAATTGAGTCCCAGGTGACAGACAGGGGAGATCGACCTAAGTTAAAGGTTTCAATAAGCAATTGTGGAGAGCTTCCGGCGGTTTGAAGTAAAATCACATTCCTTCAGCTATCCTCTTCTTTTCTTCTAGTGAACATGCTGAGCAATTAGAACTTAGAAGCGTCTGATGCCTGGCTACCTGTATATCCGTATGGGTAGTATTTTGTATTTCGGATCGAGGGATGAAAGAAGTTGATCGATAACTGATAACCAACTTGCCTATTCATCATCTCAATCATACCATGTTAAGAATACTTCAGAATTTAAGTTACATGCACAAACAAAATAATTATATATATCCAACATCAGATAATATCAGAAATTTTCATTGCAATTCTACTTCCCCATCAACAATGTTTATGGCACAATGAAGTCCATATATTACTAGGATTCGTAAGACAATGGCAGTGCTTATTGTTGTTTAACCTGAGGAGTTAAAGATGGTGGCTGGTCTTTTTACTAAGCCAATGGTTCTTCGACACAAAAGAAGATGACAAGATTACTAATAGCAAAGGCACAGGTGGGACAGAGCTGTGCAATCACGTGCTTCGAGGAGGATCTCGTAGGATATACGAGTGCATGTGACATTTATTCTGGGCCAAGTGCCAACCTTTAATTGTGGTCCTATAGACCAACCAAAGAAGGCTCGAGTTGGTTGATAGAGACAAAGGCAAACCAACAGTGTGGGATTATTATGCATTTTAATTTGTGGGAATGTGATAATTGCTAAACGACGAGAGGGGGTAAATAAAAAGAAGAAAGGGACGGGTCAATGCAGGTTGAGATTGCACGGAGATTCGTTTAGGGAGTGGGCTCAGAGTCAGAACTCAGAGGTGGTGGGTTGGTGTATGTACAGTCCGCACGCATTACCCTAATTAATAAACAGACTTTAACATTGGTTTCATCATTCTCTTGCTCATCATTCCTTTTTTATTTGACAACATGATCTACCTAATGATTATACTAATCACGATTCTTATATGAAATAATCGACTTATAATCCCTATGGAGTATCGAGAAACTCCCCAAGCCTCGTATCTGACTCTGGTCCATGTATATTATAGATGATGTTTGACTTTTTACACGTAATTTTAACAGTTTTAACTATATAATTAGAAGGGAAATTACCCAAAATACTATCTTTTTAAAATTATTTTCAAAAATACTACCACTTTTAAAAATAATTTCAAAAATACGGTTTGCAACCAAAAGCAACCAGATGCAACTTATTTTTCTATTTTTCTGAAATATAATTGAAGTTGCTTTTGGTTGCATTTTGATATTAACCGTGCAACTTGTTAAGCAACGTATTATGCAACCAAAAAATAATTATTTTTACTATATTTTAAAGTTGCATCTGTGGTTGATTTCAGTTGATTTCAGTTGCAAATATGGTTGCAAAGTTGCAAACCGTATTTTTGCAAAAAGAATTCAAAAAAATCGTATTTTTGTAATTTTTTTTAAAAAGTCAGTATTTTTGTAAAAAATATATTATCCTTAGGTATTTTTGAAAAAACCCCTAATTAGAATTAATATTTTTGTTTTGAATAAAAATATAGATATTATATTTTTATTCAAAACAAAAATATTAAAAAAATATTAATTCTAACTAGGTAGTTAAAGTTCCTAAAATTACGTGTAAAAAATCAACAAATAATTATGTCAACTCTAATCACTTTTGTTTTTCGTTTTGTATTTTTTGCGCACATAGAAAAGAACCCAAGTATTAAATAATAAATATATGCAAAAAAAGATGATGGGAGAATCAAATATTCTCACATTCTTCTGTATTCTAATTTGCATTTTATGTTTAAATGCAGAATATTTGATTCACGTGATCTTCTGATTCTCCAAACGTGACTCATAGAGCATATTCAACAGAGGTTATTAAAAAAATTGTCAAACGACAAATTATCAAATATATATTTTTAATTTTCTCTCACATTTATGTTATTTTTGATAACATTTATTAAAATTTTATTACAATAATTAAGCAACTTTAAAGATTATCTAGTCCCTCTATATTAATTTTATATCTAGTTCAATACAAAAGTAGGTAGAGTAATATATACTTTAAATGTTTTATATGATTTTTTTCTAGTTTAGGAAGTTGTCAAGAGGTTATCAATTCGATAGGCAACCTCACAACTCCAATAGCTAGGCAACCAAGGTATCATGTCACATAAATTTCGCAACCTCCTTTACAACCTCTATTGCAGATGCTCTTAGACCCCACATACATTAAAACTGGTAAACTTTTGTTTTTTGTCCCAAATGTTTTCCAATTACTAGTGTCATAGTTTTGATCGCACTTGATGACTACCGACCTGATGCTCGCATTCTCCGGAGAACTCAGTCATACCCGTGTCAACGGGACACGACACGGACACTTGAATCCGGATCCGAATGTCATCTAGAAAATGAACACTTCATCTCATTTTTAATTTTGATATCATTTTTAATTTTGATAACTCATTTTTAAAAAGAAGAGAAAAAGAAAATATAAGAAGAAAAGATGTGCAATTGATGTAAAAAAATAAAGAGAAGACACAAAATCTTTATTTTACCCTCTTTTTTAAAAGTTTATTTATTATTTTATATAAAATGATAGATATTTATTTATAAAAAATGTCATATTATATTAAAAATTAAAATTGCCGTGTCAAAATCCAAGTGTTGGATTTTTATAAAACGTGTCCCCGAGTCTTCGATTTTGGAGTTCGAAGAATCCGACACACTGATTTGTGTCCATGTCGGATCCTTCTAAAAGAGTCCGAGCATCATCATACGTACAAACAGTTCGTTTTCTATCAGCTGTCTCTTGCAGAAGCCGCCTCATTGTTTGAGTTATATAACAGTTATCTGGTTTTAGCTTAAGTGAATATTTTAATTTTGGTTGGGGGATTATATAAGTTATATACAGTGGACAATTAGACTTGCAAGTATTCTAAATTTATGCGGGAAAAAAAAAGAAGAAAATAAAATTTTCCGCACGAAATATCACAGCCCGAATTTCAGGTATTAAACTTCGGGTCGTGTTTGAGTTTGTCAACTCAACCCGAATTTGCCACCCCTAGTGTAGAGTCATATATTTCGGGAAAAAAATTGTGTAGAGTCATTCATTCTTAAACTGACTCTCCAAATAATTTGGAATCCTATTGACTCGTCAAAAACAGAGTACCAGCATGGATTCAGAACTTCTATTGCGCTAGCATTTCCATATTATGTAAAAACACAACACAAGTATTTGCATATCATTTTTTACAGGCCTCCTTGACCAGTGTATTTACAGCAGCACCCTTTCTGGGTACCATACATTTTAGAAACTATACAGTTGGCTATAACAGGAAGTACATATGACTAATAGCTTCAACGATTTATTGTCTTCGCCTAAGCCCAAACTAGAGTAACTGATGCATGAAATGGGCAGCATATATTGCCCAAATCCTAATCAGGAACATGATTTGATCAAACCCAAGTTATAGAGAAATTTCTCTGAACTTGATCGGAAAATGTTGCCTAAAGAAAACCTACCCGTCTGTTGAGGTGTTGAACTGGAGTGAGTGTCATTCCTTACATAAAGTATAGACCTTCCTATTTCATTTCTAACCGCCTCAATAGTCTCAGGTTTCACTGGAATCCCTGATGGATCACTTACATGAAAAACATTTACTGCTCGAGACCCTTTGGTTGTTACTTCAGCCCGAGCAACTGACAGGCCATTCTCCCTAAATATACGAGTTACATCAGATAAGAGACCGGCTCTGTCTTCACAACAAAGTTCTAAACTTATACCCTGCAAGTACAAACAAGATATAACTTCATACATACACCACATGCAGATAAAACCAAAGGCTACATGTTAATTACTAGTCTCAGCTTTATACCTCAGAAGTTCGCCTCTTGATAGCTGCCTCCAAGCAACGAATTACCCTTTGCCTCTCTGCTTCGGAATTGATGGGGCACCCGTCTATATGCCTGATGTAATATTCCTGTATTTAAAGATTGGAAAAATAAATACAAACAGTTTGATCATGACCATGACCATCACATCTCATCTAGAAACAAATTAATATTAAAAGCATTTCCAATACAAAAACATAAATAGAAATTCAAGGACATTGAGGGTAACCTGTGAAGCCTCCGGTCCCTCTGCAACTATGGTGCCATGGAATACAACATATTGCATATCCGTCAGTGTGCAAACTGTATCGAAAATTAGCTTAGGCCGGTCTGGACACCTCACATTTACAACAGTATAGCCTTTATCTGCACAACCTTCTACAGTTACAAGGGGTTTCACACTGTCACTTGTAGATCCAAAGTCTGTATCGTTTGTATCATAATCACGATCAGCATACATCAGTTGATGTAGCCTCCTTTCAGTATGAGTTGAACCCACAGATACAGCAGTGTTTGCTCCCCGCTTATCTCTATTCCCTTTCAGGACATAAAAGAGAAGTTGTTTGATGTCAGCAAGTCGACTTGAGTCTTCTATAGGCGATCTATCTGCTTCATCTGTGATGTAAACTACCGACGCCACTCTTGAATTGTGAGTCCACACTTCTGCAGACTCCACATTACATTTAAGATCAGAAAGAACCGCAAAAACCTCTGAAAGCAATCCTGGACGGTCTCTTCCAGTCAATTCAATGGTTGTGCGCCCTGCACCAGCTTGGACACCAACAGCTCTTGTCAAGGAGCGAAAGCTGCGTCCTCTTGGTCCTAATGCCTGTAACACGTAATTTAGTTAAAAACTGGGATTTCAACTCGGTACAATCTTTCTATTAGAAGGTAATGGTGTTGAGCAAAAATTGAAGTATTTTCACAGTAAGAAAGCAGACAAACAAGAAATTTGTGCTTGTCTCATGCAAGACCAAAAAATTAATGAAATGAGAGAACCCCAAAGAATCACCGAATAGACGCCATGTGAAACAAAAGAAATTTATTCAGTTCACACATCAATATCAATCTCGTAACTGATTTAAAATGTTTGTTCAATACTTGTCCGGTGCCCCACAAATTAGAACTTCACTGTATCATTGAATAGAACTTGTGGACGACATGTATTAGTGAAATTATAGTTGAAGCAGTCAAAGAATCTAACCAGGGTAACTGTCAAGGAATATTAAATCATATCATCAATAGTTTATCCTTGCTAAACAAGTTTAGTTTATCTTAGCAAGCTTACCTGCTGAATTCGCTCCGCAACATTATCATCAGAGAGCTTGTTTCCATATTGATCAGTGACATGAAAAACTACAATAGAACCAACTTAAAAATGAAATCGTGTTCCGTAAACAACCAATCAATATAGAAATGGAAAAGAAAAGAACCATGTATAAACATACCATCCATGAACCACTCCCCATCAGAAGAAATGTAAGCTCTCTTAATAATAAGATTCATGTCAGTTAGAATCTGAACCACCTCTAACAAGCTACCTCTTTTATTAGCACTATCAACCTGAAAATAGCAAATTAACAAGAAAGCATCAAAATCAAGAACTCTAGTTAAAACTCCCAAGAAATGGGAATAAAGCAAAACAAAAAGTAGTAACAGTAACAGTAATAGTAATAATACTAGACTACTAGTACCTTAATCAAAGTGGCTTTTCTGTCAGAAGCATTATCACCCGTAACCCTTTAATCAAGAAAAGATTATACTTAGCCTATGCAATTACTCTAAATATCAATCATTTCATACCAAAGAAGAAGAAAAAGAATTGGTTGGAATTATAAGAAAATAATATAAAAATAGTACCTGGGTGGATTCATACGAAGTACAAGCTTCTCAAATTCATCATCAGCGTTGAGTGAAGTAGACCAATTATCCATCTTTCTTCAAGGAGAAAAAAACAGAGTTTTAGAGAGATATGAAAAGAAAAAAAAGAGCTTTCTTTTAGGGGTGATACTATTATTCTCTGGTAAATTTAATCTCTAGAGCTATCTTTGTCTTTCACTGGGAATCTAGTTGGATTTTCCTTTTCTGATTATTTTGTAAATTATTCTTTTAAGGAGAGTAGTATACTAATATGTATGTTTTTCAGTGATGATAAGGCAGACGGGGGTCCATCACACTTTCAATACTAATATATATTTCCCTATCTGCTTGTTTTTTTAACTAACTACTCAGATTTTTCTTTCTTCTTTGGGTTGCCTCATGAGTTTAATGATGAGATTTACTTATCATCTGTCATATTTTGTTATCCGATACAAAATCATCAAATTTTTGGTGTTTGTTATTGAAAGTCAAATTATTGCATGTTTCGAAAACAATATAATTTTATGATTTTATATATTTATGCGCTTAAAATTATTTATCGTTAAATTTTAACTCTCCACCTCTTGTTACCTCTATTGAATTTTCTTTATCATGCGAAAACTAGTTTTAAAAAATTAGAAGGTACTATCATGTCTTCTACTAGTCCTTTCAGGCTTCCACTAAGCCACAAGAATATAAATTACGATTTGTAGTGTGAAGAACAACCTTAATAGAATAAACATGTGGTGGTATTGTATTGGCTTTTGAGTTGATGCAAGAGGTATAAGAAAAGATGCGGCATAAACTGCATCTACCCTCCCTCTAATTATTGTCACCATTTGCCAATTTGTGGCAACACAAGCTGTGGTCTAGTACCTGTTTCTGATATTCAAGTTATATAAAAAAGGGTTGTACAATTTTACCACCCTTTTGTGGAATTGTATTCTGTGTACCCTTGTCGCCGCTTCAAATATAAAAAGGCTATACTGAACATCACCTTCCAAATCGGCCCCCAGAAGCATCAATTGTTATATGTATATGGATATATATATATTAAGTGGACCAACGAAGTCCGCTTTAACCCATTTTTCACAAGGCCCAAGTGTGCTGCAGCAGTTTAAAGGGTGTCAATTTCAGGTTTCGGTTGTGTTTATTAACCTGTCGATTTCTTTTTGTTTTAAGACTGACTTAAATTTGTTAAAACTGAATGAACAAAATTTTATTGAACGTGTTATTTCGGTTTATATTCGATAAATCAAGGCATGTCGTATCATTTTCGAGTTGGTTTCTGCAATCATGCTAATGATTATGTTTCGTGTCAGTCTGCCAGATATTGTCACTTGTTCTGCCTCACAAATTCAAACTTCGACTAGTTTATACTCAAAATGTAATACTTATGGTTTATATGGTTCTTCACTTCTTCCCATTCACTGGTTTATCAAGTTAGGAGTTGAGCTCTGCAATATACTTTGTCAGTTTTCTTTCATGTGTCTAGGACAATGGCATTTGAAGGTTTACAAAAACAATACTTACACTGTTACACATGAATTTTTCCGTGGCTGAAACAAAAATGAAGACCACAGATAAGATCGAAAGAACTGTATTAAAGGGAACGGGAGGTAGTAAATGTAAAATTTGGATCGGGAATCTATAAGAGCTCAGACATAGAAATCTGCTGCCAGAGCAGTAGCTGCCTCCTCGTAAAAACTTGAGCTTAAATGATCACCGATCAGTTCAACAAAAAAAAAAGCTCTCTAGACTCTAGTTAGTTTATCCACTTTAAAAACAAACGCGTTCTAGTTGAAGAATGCAGTAAATCTGCTTAAACTGTAGAAACGATATATCTTTGAATCATCAAAAGAACAATATGTGCTTAGCAAATACAGAACTACATCAATTTTACCAAGTAGTTTACCTTGTTATATATATACCAAATACATGCAATTAAAATTTAAGTATGATCATGAAGCTCAAGTACAAACACACACCACACCAATCGTTATTTAATTAATGACTGAGGAAGCCCTCATACAAACATGTTACATCTATATGTCCCTGACGAAGGACTTATATACGTACGTGTCAGATTCCGACAGAAGTCAGAAAATCGCAAATATGGATCAAGCCACTCAGCTGTACGAGGTCCAAACTGCAGTCCACAAATTTAGAACAATAATTATATTCAATCACTTAAGAAACAAGCACCCTTTATTAAGTACTATGCATATACTAATATAATGATAAGTATAGTACCTATAAGCGTAATGAATACTCGGATGATTTGTGAAGCAAAAGCAAGTGCAAGCTTTCATGCAGAACCCCGGCAAATTTACTCAAGCTTGTCACTGTAAATATCATCTAGCTTCTGATACGATCATACATGAAAGAAAACAAATACTCACTAAGAAAGCTCCTTTATCGCAAAATTCCATGGTATTCATCCTTGAGAGTCATCTTTATCCGAATGCCGCAGTTGCTGCTGCAGATTCAAAGGGCTGCTGATATCCTGTCCCACCTGCTGATAGAACTGATTGATTGTTTGGGAACCAAGAACCCCATTATGGCCTTCCTGCGAAAGTCCAAGCTCCAAACCCGGAAGCTGTTGTCCACTTCCGCTGAAAAATGTTGCAAAACTCGTGGAATTCAAGCTTGAATTTGCGAGTTCAAAGCCATGAAATCCAAATTTTGACATAGGATTCAAGTTTTGATCATTTTCCTGACTTGAAACTTGAATACCGGAATTAGGCACATAACCTGATCCAAAGCCAGCCAAGGAAGGCCAGAAAACACTGGATCTACCAAAATTACCATTCACCGCATTCCAATTACCCCTGCTTTGTCCCAGTTGATCTAATCTTGAATGCAAAATAGCCGAAACAGAGTTCCCCTGTTCTGAAACAGAGGACCCTGCAGCTGCAAGAGCTAAAGCCGGAATAGTCCCCGTGCCAGTAGCAGCAATTATAGATGGTTCAGCCTGCTGTAACAGCCACTGAATTGTCTCTCCGTCTGATTTGTGTCCCAATTCTCTAGTTAACTGAAAAATTCTTGCTGCACAAAGAGCTGGCATCCGAATTCTCCGGCCTCTGCCATCCACTTTTTTGTGCCTATCTTTTGTGGAACTTCTCTTGGGGACTAATTGTTTCTTTCCCTCATCTTTTTTTGTAGTCAAGTCCCCTGATTTTTTATTTTCAGCCATGTTCGGTTGCGGGGGACGAGTCGAGATGGTGGGCACCTCTCTGTTATATTTTAGGGTTGAGACTAGTACATTGGGTTCCATTAAAACAGGGGAATGAAATGAGAGGGAGAGAGGGACCTCCTTATTGATGCGGGGACATAGAAAAAGCCTAGACTTTCATGACCTTTCACTATGATTGACAACCCAAGGTGTTAGCTTCTTGTTCAATTCTTGAATACAACCACCCTATGTTGTTTTCTACTTTAATATTTCTTCTATCTACATGATCTTAACTATTGCATGGATGTTGATGTGAACAAGTGAAATAACGTTTTTAACTTGGAATATTTTTAGCTTTACTAGCACTAGTCATTGACTAGAGTTATATAAATAAATTTATATAACCAGGATACATATACTCATTCTACAACTCTCCACCATTAGCTAGCGTGCAAAACTTTTCATCATCACTAGCTAATTGGTTTTTATATTTTCACCTCTCGTCACAGTTAAAATACCTTATCTCATATCTTCTTGAAGACTAAATATTTTAACTCATATATTTAAATGCAATACTAAAATATTAATTAGCAAGAAAAAATGATGCGGTTCCTTGCGGATGGGCATGAATTTTGAGATGACCTATGTCAAATTTTGAGAACTTCGCTTTCATTATTATATACTAATTTCTCATGACTTGAAAATTAGTTTTCTCACATTTTTGCTAGCAAAATCATAATCAACAGTTTGGTTCAAGTTTAAATTAAGTCTTCAAAATTAGAATTTGTTACCATTTCCTTCTCAATTAATAACATAACCAACACATTCAATCATTTTGTGACATACTAGAACGGAAATACGATTTAATCAATTTCAATTTGTAAAACAATACTCTGTTTTGCATAAACTACTATAACCCAAAATAGTTAACAATATTCTATAAATAATTATTGCAGTCGGATAAAAACTATATATTCTTCAAATAATTCAAACATATCAATCCCCTTTTTATATTTACTACTCATGATCATAATGACGACTCATGATCATAATCACGACTTAATGGAAGCACATACTTTCTCTTAAATTTATTCAGTTGCTCCAAACTAGAATTAGCTAAAAAATAACAATAAGATAAGCTCCAAACTAGAATTAGCTAAAAAATAACAATAAGATAAGCCCTTAGTCGAAAATCACTCTAGAGCCTGATTATACCCTGACAATTCAAGCTACCAGAAGTCAAATGCCCATGACTTTAGCTTTTGGCTTGGTCATTAAAAATTGCAGGAGTTTATATTATCAGTTAAAGCATGTAGGCTTATTGTTTATTTATTGTTATGCGGCTAATAAGTGTACTCATAAGTTTCTGGTGATGTTCTTGCTAATCTTATTAAATATGTATTATTAGACAACAATGAAAGAATATCTACATTTTTTTAAAATAAAATAAAATATGTCCTTTTTTCTATTTGCCGATTAAAGTATGCCTTCTTTGATTTTTGACTTCAAATAACAAACTTAGTTTTTGATATTTTTTGTCATTTATACATCTCCTAAATATTTAAAAAAAATTGCCCTCAGTGATGGTTGCCCCATGCGGTGACTTATATTGCTGGACAGGCCACCAATGTTCCTCGAGAGGAGAATGAACAGAGAAGCTTCATGGGACAGTTCAAACTTATGGGTCATGAAAATTGGTTGTTGCGTGTTGGTTATTGATGACAGCCACTCAACAAATGTATATAATATATGTATATATAATTGTATATGGAGTATGGTGAATTGGTCAGTCCCATCAGAGGCAAACATGGTTATATTTGTACATTTTTATTTTGTTGAGGAAGGTAACATGTCATTAAACGTGTTAGAATATAATATGATCCTAAGCTCGCTTCCTAATACCTTGAGGTTTTAGGAGAACTGGTAACTTAACATGGTATCAGAGCTCCAGTGGGCAGGGGTCTCAAGTTCGACTCTCTGCCACCCCAATATTCTCATAATTAATTATGGACACGAAAGGCTTGTTATTGCCCCAAAGATGAGGCGCCCGTGATCCACTCTCGACCCATAAATGGGCTCTCGAGTGAGGGGGAATGTTAGAATATAATATGATCCTGCTAATCCCGCTTCCTAACACCTTGAGGTTTTAGGAGAACTGGTAACTTAACAAAACGAGTACAAAGATAAGATTTCTTCCTTTGCAAAATAAATAATAAAATATTTCTTGAGGGATTGAAGGGTATATTATACACACAGCGTCGGCTTGGACATGAGATTCTAATTTGATCGGGGGAATGAGAAAAATGTATCAGGTTAATGAATGAAAAATGGTATCAGAATTTAATTACTATTCTCGTTTGCGGTTGAAATCTCTTGATCCAAACGAGGACTCATGCCGGTATATCTAAGTTGGTTTTGTAAACATGTATTGTTTAAAAGGAGGCAGCTGAATACTTGATTCCTTTGATGTAACAACCCATTTGGGGTCTCAAGTTCGACTCTCTGCCACCCCAATATTCTCATAATTAATTATGGACACGAAAGGCTTGTTATTGCCCCAAAGATGAGGCGCCCGTGATCCACTCTCGACCCATAAATGGGCTCTCGAGTGAGGGAGAATGTTAGAATATAATATGATCCTGCTAATCCCGCTTCCTAATACTTTGAGGTTTTAGGAGAACTGGTAACTTAACAAAACGAGTACAAAGATAAGATTTCTTCCTTTGCAAAATAAATAATAAAATATTTCTTGAGGGATTGAAGGGTATATTATACACACAGCGTCGGCTTGGACATGAGATTCTAATTTGATCGGGGGAATGAGAAAAATGTATCAGGTTAATGAATGAAAAATGGTATCAGAATTTAATTACTATTCTCGTTTGCGGTTGAAATCTCTTGATCCAAACGAGGACTCATGCCGGTATATCTAAGTTGGTTTTGTAAACATGTATTGTTTAAAAGGAGGCAGCTGAATACTTGATTCCTTTGATGTAACAACCCATTTTGATTGACAAAGATCTCAACTCATTTAGGTTTCAATGTCTCATTTAATAATTTCTCAATCAAGGTCTGCAGTATAATTTTGGGGATTGCCACTGAAATTTACCGGTGGAGTGGTAGCAGTAGTAGTAGTAAGTACATGCATGAAGGCATATGCATGCACGGAAGATTTACTCCATGAATCAACTTCTTGCAGCATCTATATTATGTACAAAGCGTCAAATTCTACTGCAAATCAAGTACAAATTATAGTGGTACAAATCGCCCGTTATAGTGGTGCAAATCAATATAAGGTCGTGACGAGTTTGTATTTTAAAACTTTCGAACTCAAAATTTAAATCAAACCTATATAAGTCAGTATATCACTTGAGGGAGCCGTGATGAATATTACAGAAAACACGTACAGGATATCTCATAGCTTAGTGTCTACTGTAATCATAAGTAAAACCATGCTTACTCATTTCTAGCTTTATCGTAGAAGAGCATGCGCTCCTCGACTCATGTTTAGTAGCTAGCTTCTGTTGTTGCTGCAAAATATGATTATTTTCTACACAGTAGCACCTCGTATAAATTTGTTTTATTTATTTGATTCAGACATAAATAAAGGAGATAAGATTAAACTTTGGCTTCTTAATCCGTAGTATAGGGTGTAATTATGAGGTGTCTTGTGTTATTTCTTTCTACAAAAACATAAATACGTATATATTTGTAACCCACCTGGGAGACATCTGACCTGAAAAAGGCTACATGTTGACATATTACCCGATTTCACTCATGCAATTGCTTACGATAAAGCGTGATTTAACACAGTGAATTAATTAAAGATATTAGGCACCATTAATAATTGATTAAAGTTTACAGAATCTTTAATAAAATTCATTTCAATTTCGCATTGACAACTGTGTGTTAGTGGAGGGTGAATTAGGCTTGTTTTCTCCTTTTAAAATTCGTGCTTGCGGATTGCCTAACAATCCAATTAGCATGCATAATTTTGAGAAGGACAATATTTTAAGCAGTTGTGTTGTTACCAAAACCCATAGTATCTTACTTAAGGAAATAGTACTTATAGCTCCTCGTTTGTATGAAACACTTGTTTAAATGGTTATAAAGATGAATATTATGACGTTGGGATGTCGACATTAATAAAAATTGTCTTCATCTCATTTCCAACGAGATTATTAAAGTAGTTTGGAAATTTGAATTATAAATATCGCCCCATAAAATATATTATCGCATCAGCGGTCTAACCAATTATGTTATGGCTGGAGTCCTTACGAAGACCTGATCGACCGATCGAATTGAGATATTATTGCTCTCTAATTCGTAAAGATGGAAATTCGGATTCTTATCATCCCATAAATGTTCGGGACTTGATATTTTTATCATTTCAAGTAAAATTAAGTCCTATCATTGGAAACATTTACAAACTGATCTGCAAGTATTTTAAGTGGATAATTCCAATCTATGTAATGATTTAATCATGAAATATTACTTCCTAGTTCCTAGATGCATACCATGGCGCCAAAAAAAGAAATGAGAGAGCATAAAATACAAACCAAACCAACTCTGACACTTTATTTTGAGCTCAAACAAGTTTGTACTGCATGAATCTGATAATGTAATCATTTGCCCTTAATGCAATAGCTTTAGTTCGAATGCAATACATCTCGACTAATAATTTATTTCTTTTTCCTACTATATTATGTACAAATGCTCTCGCACCCACGCACGTGAATTAATATTATTAAATATTTAAATCTGTGTAAAAAAATGAAATTGACAAAACATTAGAATTCATAAATTTAAAATGCTGGCACTGCTCAATTAATTAGTCTACAGACACAGTTCTAAACATACATCAAACATTATGAACTCAAATGTGAACAGAATCCCATTTGTTTCATATCGACTCAACAGAATTGTTGGCAATAAAAAATTGAATTCGAGAACATATAATGTATAGTCTATACGTGAAACCAATTACTTTATACTAGACTAGAGTATATATAAGGTCAATAAACATGTAACATTATTGTTCTCAGGCTTGTTGCAGCTGAAATGGAAAGATTAATTTTTCTACTCCCTCATGTCCCCTGATCATGCAGAAGTTATATTACTTCCCCAAGACATAAAAAAGAAAGCCATTACAAAATCTTACAAATATTGAGACTACTCTGTAAATTTTGATAATCACGCTCAAATCATCCATCCACAGATTTCAAGGCCCTTAGACATTCCATTTTACTTTTGTGAAAATGCGGTACAATGCAGATAGATGCACTAAAATAAAGAAAACCAACCTCAAGGGCAAGTTCTTCCTACATTCTACTGTTTCGAAGCAATGCAAAATACTTGTGAGTCATTGATCTCCTGCAAAATCTCCCCACCTAACTTTATATTTGGCTGCAAGATAGTGAGCACCGACAGGTCCTCGACTCCCATAAGGGTAGTACTCTGGAACAGTCTTCTTGTCTTCTAGATCTTTCAATACAGGTGTAAAGAGAGACCAAGCAGCATCCAGTTCATCACTGCGGATAAACAGTCTCCTTTCACCTTCAACAGCATCAAGTAGAAGCCTCTCATATGCATCAGGGATCTCCCCCGAGTATCTAGATATCAAAAATGTTATCAGTTATGGAGAAGTTTGTATCAGATATTCAGATGTAACATTTTATCATATAAGAGATATTACAAGTAATGATCTTAACATTTTTCCTTTACAGCAGCTCTCTCACATGATCAGCTCTTGATATATTTTAATGGTTAATAACACGTTGGCCCATTAAGTTTTTCCAAATGGACACAAAATCCTCAAAGCATATTTCTGTACCTCCACGCCATTTAAGTTAGTTCTTCGTACAAAGCTTTCTTTTTTTAAAGTTTACTCCAATTTTATTCTCACAGGGGTTTCAAAATTTCAGCTCTTTTGTTTTGTACTTCTGTAATCACTTTCTCAGCCGTTTTGAATACAAAAGAGGACAGTGGACAATTAGTAAAAAGGCTGCCACCCACTACCAGCCTTCTCCGCCGCAGTTTGAGCTTTATATTTAGCTTGTCAAACCCTAGACGTCTACCTTATTAAATACACACACACACACACATATCAGATACTCTGAGATACATAGTTTGTATCAGATGTAAGATTTTGTCTTATATAAGAGTCCTCTCATTATAGATCATTGGATTTTGCACTACAGTACTTAAAAATATAAACATAATAAAACCTTTGTGCTATTCACGAAATTCACATACTAGATATGCTTTGACAATTTAAGCACACAACAAAAAAAGCTGTTAAAGTAGTAGTCATATATAAATTAACTAGCACTTCCACATTTTCTTTTGGTATTAAGAAGGAAACAAGTAGGCATAGGATTATCTTCTCATGTACCAAAGTGTAAATAAATACCTTGTCGAATATAGAAGGTTAAGATTGCTGCGATCCAATCTCATCCCTAAACCTGGCACCTTATTATTAATCTTCAGATAAATAGCTTCATCAGGTTGTACGCGAATAACAAGCTCATTGGTTTCCTGGTCAAGATCTGTTCCAAAGTTCCGTCTGTATAGATTACCAGGTACATGTCTAAACTGTACTCTTATCTCAGTCCTGACAGGGGAAAAAGAATGACAGTATAATTCAAAAGTGGATCTAAAAAATATAATATAAGATTTTGGTATTCCACAAACCTCCTATCATGCAGAGCTTTTCCAGCTTTCATTAAAAACGGCACACCATCCCATCTTGCATTATCTATGAAAAGGGCTGCTGCAGCAAATGTTGGTGTTAGACTATTATTAGGGACAGTCTTGTCATCTGTGTATGCAGGGTAATTGACACCTCCCCTTGTGTGGCTCTTATACTGCCCTATAACTACATCATCAAGTTGAATGGGCCTCATTGATCGGAGGACTTTAACCTGAGATCCAATAATCACATTATTTAATTTCATTTAAAAGACAGTAATTTATACATTATCTTTTCATCACTGTCAAGAAATTACCTTTTCGTTCCTGATATCTTCTGCATCCAAACTGACAGGTGTTTCCATGGCAAAGAGTGCCAAAATTTGGAGCAGATGGTTTTGCATTATGTCTCTGACTATCCCATAGTTATCAAAGTACCTGGAAAACACAAAGGTTCATATAAAAACAAAAGCTTTTAAAAGATGCTGCAACAGACCTACTCAAGAAGAAGAATTACCCTCCCCTGCCTTCAGTGCCAAAATCTTCAGAAAATATCAGCTGCACATTTCTTATAAACTGTCTAGACCATAAAGGTTCAAATATAAGGTTGGAGAACCGAAGGACAGAGAGATTCTCCACTAGCTCTTTTCCCAGATAGTGATCTATCCTGTTAAAGAAGAGAAGATATTATCAAATGAAATGCTAATTGTTTAAATGCAACAAGTAGCATCATTATAAAGGATTTCACCTGAATATTTGATCTTCCTCCAAATACTGTTTGAGAGCTGTTGTCAGCGCAGCAGATGATTCAGAATCCCGGCCGAAGGGTTTCTCTACAATGACCCTTGTCCAGCCATTCGCGGAAGATGCAGACATGCTTGCTGATTTTACAGCATTAATAAAAATGTTTGGTGGAATTGATAGATAGAAAAGACGACTGGCAATTGTTCCAGCCTACAAATCAGACCAAATATGTCAAAGAAAAGTTTAACATGTAGATGTAGGTACACAATAGACTATTAAATATTAATAGAAGTAATACATGTTATGTTAGTAGAATAACCAAGTTGAATGCTGATTTAGAAACTCTAACCACAAACAAATGTCATTTAAGAAAGATACGCTAGTGTGCCTTCTGGACAGATTTTCTGTAGTTCACTGAATATTTCAAAATTAGATTTCATGGAGCAGAATTATAACAATGAACTTTAATTTCTGGATAAAGTAATAGAGCTAAAACTGAGATCAAATATTTGATTTTTATTGTTTTAAATTTGTAGCTCCAGAGTAAACAGACATCTATTATAAAGTTGTTCTCTAAAAGATATCTAAGAAAAAGTTCAAATAAATCAAGCATTCATTACTTGACCATGTATATTAGCTAACTGCTCTCGTACAGTATAGCCAAAGAGGGTCTTTGACAACAAATACGAGTACTAACGATAAAATAAAAGCTGCAAATATTATTAGACCGTGCTTTATTATGCAGTTATTTCTCAGATTGTCAACAATTATCACAAAATAGAGAGCAATCAAAGAGATAAGCTAAATAGTTGTGTTCAAATTTCTAAACATCCTTCAGTGCCTTTCCAGTTTTCACTTGTGTGACCTGATTCTAGGTACAATCCTCAGGAGTGTATACTTGTAGATTAAAACACCTGAACTGGGTATCGCGACCCCATTATCTCCTTCATTAAATAGTTAGACACGAAATGGGGATAAAATATAATAAACCGTTGATTTCAACTAAGATTTCAAAGATTGTGAATACCAAAACGGACAGTGGGACGGGTAGATGATATATCCGAAAGTCAATTTCAGCTTCTTCTACAAGCCGAGATGTCATTTAATCATCCGCTAGCCTAACATTGAAGTACTTATTATTTTCTAAAGGTCAACTGCCATTACCACAATCTTTTTTTCAAGCTCAGAAAAGTTGGCATCTTCCCATATCTAACCTAGCCTAATCTTTATGTGCTTATTATTTTATAAACCTCAAGTGTCATTACCTCATGTTCCTTCAGTTTTTTGTCAAGTTCAGCAAAATTGGCTTCAGAATCATATTGACCAGAATGATAGAAGCATCGTTTCAGGAATTGTTCCATCTTTTCCCCACAGTTTGCCCTGTAAATCATATATAAGTAATAATTCGCTATTTGATCACCTTGTAAATTCTGAAGACTATGATATGCACATTGTATGTGTATAATATGAAAAATTCAAAAGACCATAAAAAATCCATAGAAGTTATTGTTTGAATACAGTGTTATGATTAAGAAAAAAAATCAATTATTGAGTATCAGAATGTTTAAACTGTGCCTGACCTCTTATCAATCCTGCAAGTGAGGGTTTTGCTAACCATTTCCCTCAGTTCAGCATCAGTCATCTTACTTCGGGCATAACCAAATATAGTGAAGTGCTGTAACAACAAACAGAACAAGTGTAGATGACCAAATTAAAAGAATGAAACTGGGCCGATTGGCACCTGAACGACAGACACTAGGAAATAATGAAGATACGAAGCAAACCTCAGGTAGGCAGTCCTCATAATAAAGTGCAAAAAGAGCAGGGAATATCTTCTTCTTGGCCAGATCCCCGGAAGCTCCGACAACAGTGATAGTGACAGAGGATTTATCTTTGTTGAGATCAAAAGGAGTAATGCCTTTCGAGTCCTGAGGGAGTGCAACTGATAACTTTGCATCCTTAACTTTCTTCGGAGGATTCTCATTTTCAATACTAGTCATTGTTGTGGATATTGCACCTATTGTATCACACCAGAATCAAATATTTAAATAAAAAAAACTTGTAAATGAGAAGGAACCAACAGAAGCATCATTGGTCTCAGAGATAAAGAGCCAAGAAAATCACATATATGACATAAAATTATATCATAAGGATAAGGAAGCAACAGAGTGATGAATAATTGCACAAAGATTAAACATTTAAGTGTGAAGTGATGATAAAAAAATCAAAACGAAACAATAAAAATGATAGAATGAGCTATGTAATTGACACATGTAATATAGAGATTAAAAAAGATTGGGATGTAAATTATAAAATGGGGTTAAGACAATCATCATAATTGAGGTGTGTGTGTGTGTGTAGAAAGGGAGGCTAACCATCTTGGGATGCAGCAGCAGCAGAAGCGTTAATGGAGAAAGAGGATAGATTGGAAGTTAAAGAAAGCTTGTTGAATAGTGGTTTAGGAGAAGCCACCGAAACGATGGGATGGTGATGGTGTAGTTGATGATGAGTCCTTTGAAAGAGGGATGAATAAGAAGAATAAGAGCGAGAATTGGTAGCTGAAGAAGAAAAGCAGCAGCTCGCCATTTGATCTCTCTCTTTATCTCGGTCTCTCGCGGTCTCTCTCTGTGTTGTAGAAATACAACTAATAAGAAGAAACGAAAAGAGAGATTGGGGGTTGGAGAACAGGAGAGGGGCTTCGGAGAGTTCGAGGGGGTGGTCCCTTGATATCTCCCAAAGGTTGTCTTGTCTCTTCTAAACTTGAGTTCTTTTCTTTCTAAACGACGCCGCCTACTCCCCTGTCGATGCAACTACAACAGTATGTTATACGTATGTTCCACGTAATTTCGTTTCGAGCGTAGTCATGCTTAAAATCGAAAATAATCTAAAATTATTTCGTGTACTTGTTTAATCGATCTGAATATGTGAAATATACATCAAATACTAATGAATACATAAAATGAGTAAATTGTTATATATTACGTGTATATATATATTAATATGTTTAAAAATATATATATTACGTATATAATATATACTATGATATATAAAAATTAAAAATTATATATTAATATTTTGTGCACTTTCATATATTTTTCGTGTAATAAAAATGAAATCTATACCCGATACTAAATTTATTGTGTAATTTCGTATTTATATATTTTCGTATTTCATATATCAAAAATCAAAACTCATATCAACTTTTTTCGTGCCATTTCGTGTCGTGATCACATGTCATGTGTCAAATTGTCAGACATTATTTCAGCCCCACCTCCTCCACGACTATAGTAGTTTAATACTCTATACTACTGTACAGTAGAAGAATATGCCCTTCAATTGTGTCCCATATTATATATCATCTTCAAAATATTACTATTAATTTTTATTATTATACACTATAAATAATTTATAATTATGTCCAATAATTAAAATATTAATCATTTTCATTACGTCCCAACTCACAATTATACACTATAAATACGTTCCAAACGACAAAAATTTCATATTGTTGGCTTAGCTACAAATAAATTTGAAACTCTGACTTTCGTTCTCTTTTTTCGTTTAAATTTACAATTTATTAAAGCAAACTAGGGCTATTTATAATATCTCCTGTATAATTGGTTTTTCTTAATATTCGACTCGATTCGACCGTAATTTTTTCTTAATATCTCCTGTAATTGATATTTGATACCACTTAAATTTCACCCAGTCAATCACTTATTCATTTTGTTAAGTTTTTCCATATCAACAGACGGATGCTCTTTACCCATTTCTCCATTCTTGTGCTACTAACTACCAGTCTGCCACTCTGCCAGCCTGCCCAACGAAGTCAAAATCTGCAAACTATTTCTGCCCCAACTTATACAGATTTAAGATTGCGAAAAAATAATATCAAAAGCAACCATAATGTGCCCCAAAATGAACAAAATTGCATTCATATTACCATTGAATCAAAACATCATTCAGCTATGGATGGGGGGATTGCACAGAATGGTATGGTACTACAACTTTGCAGCTTCCCCCTTCAAAACAACTCAACAACAATTAAAGCCGGTAAACAACTACGAAACCCCCCTAACAATATATGAAAACTACATGTCACTACTCTCTTTTGCAGATGAGTCAAATTCGACCGTCAAGATATTTGTAAATCTAACAAAATTTCATGTCCATCCAATTAAAATCTCTCCCTTGCATCCTTGGAAGGGATGCCAAAAAGAGTACTAGGTTGCACCGCGATCATGGGAGAGAAAAGAATGACTATTTCTATTTAGAAATCTCTACGCCAAAAAACTGCCAACCAATTGGCCTCATAGAACCATTGCAACTTTCTCCTGAGAAATGACTGAAGAAGGATGCGCAACAACAGGTTCATAGTGGTCAGCCCCACCAGCACACCAACCTGCAAGTAACAGATAACAAATCATTACTTTCCTTGCTGCAAATCATGTATTGCGTCAACTTCACAATGTCACAATGTCTACCTGTTCCTTTCATGAAGAGAAAAAATGGAGGGCCACAAATTTCACTTCTTGGACGATGCGGGAGGAAGAAAACACAATTTTCTTCATCAACCATCGCATCAGATCCATGAGCTTGCACCTGCATATGATTAAAAAGCACAAACTGTCAATCTTTAGTATGTTGAGCTGATTGAAACAGCATTAATAAGAACAGGACCCAAAGAGATGGACAGAGCATAGATTTTTTGTAGAAACTTTTTTTGTCTGAATGAAAAAACAGGCACAGAGAACTTTTCATTTGATTTTGAGGCCTTACAAGTTAATAGATGTTAGATTAAGATAATTAAGAAGGGATAAAATGCTTGCTTTCATACTCATCATTTATATTTAAAATGACTTGCTGAAATGATTTTGATTGACATAAAATTGTGCAGCACAAGGTTTCCTCAAACAAACTTTTTTATGTCTAGTAGCATCATCATACATGCCATGATTGCCATCAGTATATCAACCAACGAACATAAGAAACTATCCAGGTTTAGCCAGATATGGTAAATCATAAGGTAACAATACTGCATAGCTGTATATACTTTGAAAAGAAAGAAAATCATCTTACCACATAGATTTCCCTTTTGAACTCAGTTGCAAGGCATTCAATGGCAATGTCGTCCCCAAAAGCAGCTGCATGACCTTCTCTATTTTCATCTACAGTTAATAGACCCTCCTCAGTATATTGCAAACTGATGATATCATATTCATCATCTGGGGATCCCGATATTGACATGTACTTGGCCCAACTTGAGCCATCTTCCACAGCAATGCACCTCTCTCTATAAATAGACTCTGCCGCCAATTCTCTTTGATCATGAAACAGAAAACAAACTTCAGAACAGAATCATATATACATGGTTATTGCACATATGTGCTGTTATTCCACATATAAATTTATTTAAGTTGTAAAAGAAAGTATTAATCGTATTCTCAGCTAGTATAAAAAATAGACCAGCTCTTACATGGTTACACAAAACAAACTCAAACCGCCAATATAACTCACCATACATCTACATACATATCTACCAAAATTCAATTTATTATGATGGTTCAAGCAAGAAAATGAAACACAGTTAGCAAAAAATAAAAAGAAAGAAAACGAAACACAGGGGTCAAATTGACAATGACGTGTTGATTAAAATAACCCAAACAGTGAAAAAGGAAACCAAAGACGCAGCGATGAAATGGCATTCGATTACTTCTGAAAGGAACTCCAAAAATTCAACCAAGAATCTCACACCAACAAAAAAATCCAATTACTCTCATCCGAGACTAAACACATAAGATTCATCACCATTTAAAACAAATCACATTTATCACCAGTTCACTAATAATCGTATTTCACATCAATTACGGATCTAAAATTCCAATCTATAACAAATCCATCTCATTACTTTCTCATAACTTATCTATCCCTCAATCACCAAAGCACAGCCAAGACCAATAATAACAAAAGCAAAAGAAAATCAACAACAAGGCAACAGAAGGGCATTCGAATATTTCCAAAATCAAATTGCAAACATTAAACCAAGAATCTTACATCAATAAAGCAATTCAATAATAAACAATTCAACACATATTCCATATCGACCACAGATCTGAAATTCTAATCTATAACAAATCCACTTCATTACCGAAACACGAAAAAACACATACATTAACAAATATACAGAGATCAGATCTGCATTCCCAACAACAAAGACAAATCAAAAAACAAAAGGGCCGGTGGGATTAAAATCATAGAAAATCAAGAGTATACCTTTGCATTCCAAGATTAAGAAGCTCATCAATAGCAAGATCCAAATCATGCCTATCTTGCTTCTTAGCCAACAGCTTCAATTCTTGAACAACATGAATACCCCACCCACATTTCAAATCAGGACAATACATGTGTCTAATAGCATCATCAATCAAATCTCTCTCATTCTTACTCAAACTCTCAAGATCTTCAACAAATCTCTTAACAGTCCTTCTTCTCAACTCTTTAGCATCAATAGCCGTCAAGCCCATAGCTTTATGTGACGCCGTGAATAAACAGTTACCGTCAGCCTCCACATCTCCGCCATGACTCAACCGGAACACGACGGAATCATGGGTCTGGTCAATTGGGTGTTTCCAGAGAACCCCTTTTGTTTGTAATCTTTCGAGATTGCGTTTTTGTTGGTCTTCGAGACCCGACACGTTTTCCCAGGCAGGGGTGGCGGGTAAATCAACGGTGGAGATTAAATCTGGGGAAGGAGGAGCTGGGGTGGAGGTTGGATCTTTCCAGGGAGACGACGTCGTTGAATCGCAGATGAGCTTTCCCATTTCTTTTCTTGATTTTTTTCCTGTTTGTTGTTTTTTTAGGGGGAGAGAGAGAGATTAGGGTTAACGGGCAGATTGACGGGGCGGGAGAAATTTAAACACGTGTGAGATAATCATAATCTTACCGTTTGAGGGAGGGTGCTAAATTTGGGCCGGGTGGGGACAGTTGTTGGTTGGTGAGCCTTTAATCCACTTGCCATTTATCTATTGGATAGGACTGTTTTCTTAACAATATTTTCAGCACTTGTCAGCCCAACACACATCGAATTGTAATTTAGATTTAATACACCGCCTGGGTTTTGATCAACCCGCCCCAAATGGAACCCAATTACATCTTTTGCTTGTAATCTGAATCTGCTTCTTGAGAACCGAAAGTGACCGACAAAAGTTTCAGTGAGAAAGAGCTGCCCCTCAAAATCTGAAAATACTGAGTATGGTTAATTAATTATTTTATGAGAATAGCATATTAGCTTATTATTTTATGAGTACAGTATAGCATATTAGTTTGATGATCACTAAACTATGATCAGTAGCTTATAAATGACATGAGATGATTTTTTTGTAAGTACAATGATTTGTATATGTAATCTATGGTAAAGTTATGTAAATAACGAATTGGATCTAAAAAGATTTTCCAAATTACATGTTGTGGTGTTTTATTGGCGGGATGCATATAATACACGCGGGTTTTATATTATTTCTAAAGAAACGACCAATAACATATTAACACCTCAATAAAAAAAATTGGAAACCAATTCGGGACCTCTAGTATAATTCTTGTATAAAAGACCGTTTTTTTGTTAAAAATGTCAAAGATCATGTATCTATGGCTGGCTGAACATTTCAAAATATATTACTCCATATTGTAAATTGTAAAATTTGTTTTTCTTTCCGTATGATGGTCCATAAAATACATTGCTTATCTTTCTGGGAAAGTCTATTCACCCACGGTAAATCTCAACAGCCATGTCAAGTAAGCTAACCTACCCTTTACCCCTAGATTGGATTGACAGGTATCGAGCGGAGAAAAAGAGAGACAGCATAACTTATCCACATGTGAATAAAATCGAACCGGAACTAAAAAAATTGAATCAAATAGTGTAATTTCGATTTGGTTTGGTGAAATTTCGGTCTATTTGTCTTTTCGGTCCGGACTCAAGAAAAAGGTTTGGTTTGATCCGGTCCTTAAAAAAAATTTGTTTCAGACCGAATAGACCGCATTATATATTATTTATTTTTATTATATATATAATATATTTTTATTAATATATATTCATATAATATATGTTCGATAAATGTAATTCTGATATAATATCATAATGTCAACTTATTTATTAATTAATTTTTAATATATTTCTATTAACGTTCTCTTGAAAATTCACCTTATTTGATTTTAATTTTTTTATAAAAAAATATGGATCGAATGTCCGTTCAGTTAAATTTCAGTCAATTCAGTTCGGTTCGGTCGATAATAAAAATTCGGTTCGGTTCGATTTCAAAAATATTGACAATTCAGTTTTCTGTCTATTTGGTTCGGTTCAGTCCGATTCTAAATCGAACAGACTGAATGCTCAGTTCTATCTCAGATAATGAATCTTCTCAAATTTTGTTAATAATTAAATTATTCAAAATGTTTTCAACTTTAATTTGAATCTAAAAAATATTATAAAACATGAAAGCCAAATTAAAATATACGCTTATCAAAATTCATAAATCCATCAAAAACTTCACAAGCGAGAAATATAAATATATGATATAAATAAATTTATGACCTGTTTTGTTTGGGAATCTGGATTTAATCAAATGATGTGTTTGGATAATCATGAAAACTTGGATTTGGATTTTATTTGAATTCTAAGAAATTCAAATATTAATACAAATATAAAAATTTGAAATGACAACTCAAATCTTATTATTTGAAATCTATCGTTTGAAATGAAATTAAGGTTGAAACACAAACTTCAAGTTCTTTAAACTTCAGCATACATTACATTCGTCAGCAAATGAACTTAATGAGACTTGTGGTAGTATACCAGTGGTGGACGGTGGATATATTGGATCAAACATCAAAGGCACACCGCATGGCTAGCAGACAGTAAACCACGTTAAGCTCGATTCGACTGAACTCGATTTGTTGAATAATTGAGTTTGAACTTGAACCATAAAATAAAAACTCTTTAAACTTAACGAGTCGATCCGAGTTTTGTAAGTGTCCGATTTGAATTTGACTCGAACTCGACTCGACTCGTTAAACTCGACTCGTCAAACAGTATACATAAAAATTTGTAAAAAATACATAAAAATGTACATCTAGATTGTGTGTAAGTGTAATAGTGTAAGTACAAGACACTTGGGCTTAAGATTTTATTTGTATTTGAACCTCGTTTGATCCGTTTAAAACAAGTTCAAACCAAATTTTTTTTTAATTAATTAACCAACTCGAACTCGACTCGAGTTCGACCTAACTCGAAAAGTTCATGAACAACTCGAACTCCACTCGGTTCTTAACGAACTCGAGTTCGAATAACAAAATCTGATTATTAAGATAATCGAGTTCGGCTTGACTCGTTAAGAAAAAACTCAAACTCGTTAAGAAAAAACTCGACCCCACTCAGTTCGTTTACCGCCCTCATGACTAGCAATTAAAAAATTATCTAGCATGAACAAACTTATAAGCCTCCTCAAATAGGCCCGACGCCATGGCAATATAGCATCGTTTATGAAGCATCAAGAGTCAAGACCGGGAGTCCGGGCATCTTCACACAGTAATAAATACATAGTGCATATATTTTGTTGATTTTATTACATAATCAAGAAATACACTTGTGATTCTTTGAACTCGAATACCAGCGATAATACCTGATGCACTGAATTAATGAAAATGGATGATATTAAATAGTACAGGTTGCATTATCTTCTTTAAAATTAAATGTAGAATTATTTTTTCATTCTTTTAAAAAATTATAAAAATATCAAAATTACAAATAATTTAAAATAGAGGGAATATTAAATAACTGGACACCAGTGCAATGATATGATTTGTGATATGAATTAAAAAGGAATAGGGTACATTACGTGACTTTTGTATTAATAATATACACAATTTCTCTGAACATTATATAATTATATACATTCAGTTCAAACAATATAATTATAGTTTAACAAGTAAAAAATAATTAAAAAGTTTAGGGTCAAATCTAAAAAAGGTTTAGGTAGATTGACCGCCTCCGTGTTTCCCAAGAAAATATTAAACCCCCTAAAACACCACCACTCATCTATAATCTATACTCACAACTTTTTCACACACTCTTCCCACAATGAAGGTTAGAAACAAAGGCAAAGGCAAAGTGCACCCATCTCCTTCCGGCCAATCTCTCTCTCCGGCCGGTGACATTTTCTCCGTTCTCAAGCTTTTACCGGCGACTATTCTTGTTCTTGTTTCCGTTCTTTCTCTTGAAGACCGTGAAGTTTTGGCGTTCTTGATTACAAGGTCACTCAAATCAGCAACCCCATCTTCTCTAATCACCGGAAAAAACAACACTGAGAAAGCCAAGATTTCGCCGGAGAGTCAACACAAGACGCCGGCGTTTGATTGTGACTGTTTTAATTGCTATACTAGCTATTGGTACAAATGGGACTCTTCACCTAACCGTGAAATCATCACACAAGCTATTGAAGCCTTTGACGAGCACTTGAACAATGATGAGCAGTTCAAGAAGAGGAATCGGGTCAAGAAGAAGGACAAAACGGGTCGCCGTCAAATCGCCGGAAAATCAATTGTTTTGCCTGAAATTTGTCCGGTGGAGAAAGAAGCAGAAAATATAAGTGGGTCTGCCAGCCATTTAGTCCAGGTGAGTCCAGAGAAGGCGGTGGAGATATCGCCGGAGGAGTTGCCGGAAGTTGTGGTACGGTCAAGTCCAGAGATTGAACATAAGGGTCTGGCAAGAAAGGTATTGCCGGACATAATGGGCTTATTAAATTCTCGTTTATGGAATCTTTGGAGTCCGAATGTGTAATCAAGCAAAAGCTAGTCACTTTTAGAAATTGTCTTGCAATTTCTTCTTTGGACTGTTAATTAACAAAAATATCATAATAATACATACTTATGCTTACTATAATCCTTAATTATGTTCAGTGTGGCAATGTATATGTTAATCACACATGGCAAGTCGATCATAAAAGTTGTTTTAACGGTGATTAAAGGGTTATTATTAGTAAACAGCTTTGGGAGTATTATTTAGTGCTTCTGTTGTGTCACTAATCACAAACTGAGGAACCATATAGTATATCGTAGTAAAATAGTTGTAAAATTGCAGAAGTGACGTTACTAATTCACTCCTTAGCAAGGAAGTATCGTAGTCAGCATCTTTGATATTATCCAATGATGTGTCTTTGTTCTGTAATAATTAATACACTAGTCTCTCTCTCTCTTTCCTTTTTTCTGCAAATGTAATTTGAAATTAGTGTTATAAATATTAAATAATTTATAAATTAAAAATTATATGTATTTTTCAATTTATACAAAAAAGTATAAGCCTCATTTTCACATAGAATGGAAATTTTTTAGCAGGATAAATAATAAATAAATTGTACAATGAAAACATTAAGATAAATAACCAAGAGAGTAAAATTCTAAAGATTGATCACAGTAAATTTTAATAAGATAAATAACTAAAAGAATTAGTTCGATTGATGTCAGGAAAATTTACTGGTGAAATTTTTACCTCTACCTCGAAAAATTTACTGGAGTATGATATTTCGGTGAAGAATGGGAAGTTTGGCATCAATGTGGCAATCAAGTACTATATAGTTTGTTTATTAAAAAAAAGTACTATATAGTTGGTCATTTACTATTAAATATACTAAACAATGTAACACAATGTGTAATTTTTTATTAACAAATTTTAAAATGCACGTATAGTCTCATATTCCCTCCCCCCATTTCATTGATATCTTTTGAAAATAAAATTTTATACTCTTTTAAAATTAAAATTTTATATGAAAGAATAAAATAAATTTGCAGATATGCTAGTACTCTATTAGCCTAGTAGGAGTAGATGACTGAAGCCCGGTAGGGTAAGGCTACCCTACTAATTTAATCGGTTCTTTTTGGAGGCTTCTCTGCTTTCGGCGAGAATCGTTTTGTGTCCTTGGATTTAATAATGGTCTTTGGTTTTGGGATTCTTGGAATCATATATCTTTACACCTACTCTATCATGCGCGCTAATATTGCTCTCCTAAATTTAACTTTTTTTTTTTTGCTAAATAAATTTAACTTCTTTTTGACTAAATTTTTATTTTTTTTGTCTGTTTACCCAATGAAGCGACATTCTAATTTGTAAAAGTTACTTGTCTATTAGTAATCAATAAAAATTGATTTTAGTTTAATGTCAATATTTAATCATGGAAGAAACGAACTGCATGGGGTCAGTCCATCCAGTAATATGAGCGTACCATACCATATTGTACAGGACCCTCACCGTCCACTAAGTCTGCAAATGCTTCAGTTTATACAAGGACAACGTTCCAATGTATGTTTGTTGTTTTTTCTAAGATTATTGGCCGGACATTAAAGATAAGCAACTATTATCTCCAAGCCTCTCTCAGGAGCCAGAAACTTCAAATTATGGGGCTAAGTTATCAAAATTTCTTTTTGAGTTGTAATGAGTCCGTCCTCACCGGTTGTAAATGCTCTCTAGTCTCTGGTTGTCTCCACGGTAAATATTTGAAAAAACTTCACGAGGATCATAAAAAAATTGAACTCTTGAATTATTGATACAGACTGATATCAACAACCAAATATAATGTTGGGTTAGCTTATGTAAAAACATAGCTAAAATACAGACCCATAATTTCATTGATGATGTGACCTTGAAGAGGATTGGCGTCTCTAAAATGCATGCAAGCATCAAGCGAAATGTTTCAAGAACTAATTGAAGGAAATATTGGCGAAATTAAGGAACTAGCATACTGACTACTCTCGTCCTCTTAAAAATGTATCTCAATTCCTCAAACACGTGTCTTGCTCCTTGTCACGTTCAATATCAGCATAATATCATTATACAAGTCAATTTATAAACTTTGACGAATAATGTTGTACCGTTGTCGATTCTTCTAAAAACTTAAGGTATTGCGTGTTAGGGAAAAAACTTAATCATATCATATTATTCAATATGTATTCAGAATATATATATATAGATGAACTCTTAGCAGCATCTATTATAAATTTATAATAACTATGATTTCATCATTCATTCAGCACATATATGTGTAATTTTGCATCTATCAAATTGCAAAGACACAACGAAACTATATACCAATACTATCATCGGTGTAGACATGAAGAAACTAAAACCTGAGAAGTTATACAAAACTTGTTAAGGGTGCGTGTTAAAAGCTCAGAATGTAATAAAAGAATAGATCAATAAAGATATCAATTTTGATTTCATGTTCTTAATTTTGTTTGGGAAATAAACTTGTTCGCTGACTTAATGTTTTTATGTTACAGCAACATACATGGAAGTGCTTCTCAATATGCCATGCTAACCTATAATTTGTGGCTTTAGCGTGGTTGGTATCTCGTCTAACCAAGTGTTCTACGAAGGGGTTTATCTATAGCACAAACTGGGGCCAGGTGTTGCAGAATTTGGAATGATAAAGTGACTACTTGTTTGATAACAGTCTGTGTCAGAATGGAACTGATCTTTTCAGAGTATGAGTGATACAGTGTTACATGAATGATAGGCAGATATGAATGTCAATCACCATCCAATAATGTGAAATGCTAAAAAATAATAACACTGACTTGTACTAATCAGGAATTCAGGACTGTTTTTATCAGGCCATTAGGTGACAGACCCAGAACTCCGAAAGACCAGGCCGAACAGAGATGATAATAAAAATTCTACTGATTTATAAGATGAGCTTGGATCTTAAAAAACATCTCATGGATTTTTCAAGATCGGTTGGGACTCCACGAAAATATCTCACTGATTTTTCAAGACAGTCGGGCCTTTAGCCTTGGGAAGTGGTTAACCCCTCCTTGGATCTGCCACTAGGCAGTAGGCACTGGATAATCATGAAAATCAATTATCATTCCCAGTTATATTTGAATATAAATATATAGTATTGACATGATTGACAGTTGTCCTTCTGTGTTCCACCAGAAATACAAATACTAGTTCAGCGCTGCTTTACGCCATGTCCACATATCAGCATATGAGTCCACCACTATAAGACAATCTAACCCCATACTTGTTCGACAAGGAACACATAATCCAATATGAAAAAAACAGATTCTATACTGCTGACATCCCCCGGATGTCCCCCCAAAAAAGGTAAAATGTAGGGGAATAGTTAATTGAACACACTAGACTACTAGCTATATATATATATATTAGTATTCTTATGCAAATACATGTTGCCACTTGCTGAAACTTGGAATGAATCCAACATACTGTATATTCACAAGATAACTGTATGCCTATGCACTTACTGATCCAATTATAGAGGACCACTACACAATCTAGGACGAGCATCATCCCAAGACCATGGCTGCAGAATTACACATGCTAAATTTCTATGCTTCAACTGCCTGCATACTAGTCTGCTTTCAATGCATATTGTACCTGATAGGGTTTTGCTTGTACAGTGGACAGTAGTGATGGTTAGTATTTGTGGTAATATCCAGAGATGAATCCTAGTTTGATAGATTTCTCTATGAAAGTGAACATCTCATAGAAGTAAACAAGTGTTCATAACTTTATGAGATAAAAATTCTGAATTAGATAAAGATACCTATGATTTTCTTTTAAGATAAATAGATAAGTAAATACGTATGCAGCTTAACAAGCATAACATGTGATAAAGATAGGACGTCTTTTTTTTCCCTTTTTAATAAATTACCTTTCAAACTTTTCAACAGAAAACGATAGGATAATGGATACTTTTCTGAATGTCTCTAGCTGAATGGGCTCCCAGCCTCCCAGCATCACTTTTACAAGCAGGTATGTGTCCCCTGTATTCACGTCCTTGTTTGCTTTCCAAAAGGTGGATGACTCAACAATATATTCATTCTTACAGATTTTTCCTTCCTCTTTCTACATAACTGATAATTCTAGCATCCAAAACATATTTTGTATATCGTTTCTCCAACAGACACATACCGTGCACGTCTGATAACTCAGATCATTTTATGCATAATTGCATGCAAAAAAAGTTGTCAAGAGGTGTAAATGAGCAAACATTAAGGTAATAGATGCACAAATAAGAAACTATTATGATGTTAAATATACAAAATTAAACATTAAAGTACTCAAGATACAATTGATCAATCATCATGGTGCTTTTAAACAAAAATAGATACTCAAAGAATATAGAGTATGCACTTCTTGACATGTCTCAGGTAAGAACTTCTTCTGGCATGCTTCCTTTTCTAGGTAACTTACATTCCCTCTCTTTATCCTAGCTAGAAAAATATCTGAACAAGTCTAAATAGCTACAGACTTCTTATTCCATGGGCCTTTAAAATTTAAATCTTGTAATCCAGCACTATTATCATATTAGTTACTTATGTTTTGACTTTTGACAACCCATGTGCAGAAAAACTTATGTATGCTATATTTATAAGAGAATGAATTACCTTTAACTTTATATATTCAGGAGCTAGTTTCTTTCGTCATCTAAGAACATTTTTCAGCTGATCCAGTCTCATCATATATTCAGTATTGACATTTACTGCAACACAAATCTATTGTATTATGGATACATAATCACTACAAACTAACTGGTATGTAATTGTAATCATTTACTTTGACAACACTCCATACTCACAACCTGTGGATAATGGGTTGGGGCTGCTAACCACTTACAGTGTGTATTATTAACATAATCAAATTGTGCATGGATAAATCATCTATCTAATACAGAAAGCACATGTTCATAAACAAATAATCTAAATGGCAAGTCAAATAGAAAGCGATGAAATTTAGCATCTCGTTGTGCAACTTCATTAGAGAAACTAAGATTACAATGTAACATGAGCATCTAACCAAAAACACCATAAACATATAACTGGTCATGATCATAAAGTACGAGTCATCCTAGCACATGAATTGCTAGACATGAAATCACCAACCCCATGGACCAGACCCCACAACACAATTGTCAAAATTATTTTTGATGTCTAAACAGATAATCCAACAAACCTTGTAGTTTTCTTTATATTTCCCTTGAACTGTCTCAATTTGGATGTGACTTGCCTGTCAGCCTTTAAAGAATTGCATATTAACATTTACATCTGAAAGGCCTGCTTTTCCTCATCAGTATCAAGGTGATCAAACATACAGCGCTGTAAGCAAACACAAACAATGAAGGTAAGTTACTTTATGGACTTATTAATTAAATCCAGTCATCCTCAATTTAAATTCATAGTTGCATGTATTGTAGCAGTTATTAGGTTGGATGCATCGCAAGCTTCGGCAAAATAGTGCCGAAACACTCAAGGAGTTTTCCATTGGTAAGCATCCCTCAAAACTTCTCCTATATACCTGATACATCATGAAGGCATCCAATTAACTTGATTTAGGTTCAAGTAAAGTCAACAATTCAGGTCTGCAGTATGCTGATTACACCAGAGTGATGTAGATGTCTCACCCCGCAAATGTTTAGTAGTCCCGGGGAGGACACGTATCTATAAATATCCCGCATGGAATATAAGCCTCTAAATGAGCAGGATTATATAACAATATGGATTTACTATATATTCTATAAGGCTCTTCTAGTAAGTAATTCATAAATGACCATATATTTAAGCCACGTTCAACTTAACAAATACTACATGATTCTACTCCGAGTAAAGATTTCTGGCTGCTGAGCATTTCTTGACTCAGGGAAGTCTTGATCTTGTTTGACAGGGCAGCCACTACTTGACGAACAACAGTACTACTACTCAAAGCCATATTATTGCTCTAGCACCTTGAGCAAAACACAGAGAAAAAACCATCTTCCGAAATCATTTTCCAGCCAAGAATCTGCAGAAGACGAGGACCTTATAGAGGAACCTTCTGCTTTCTCTGAACACTTCCATTGTTTTCTTGCAATCGGCACGCTTGGTACTGACCCAGTTATCACCGATCCATCAACACCAACATTTTCCATCTCTGTTGAGAACTTAACTGAGGAAGAAACTGAAGTAACAGGAAGTGCATTACAGCTAATTAATGAAGAGTTGGTAAAAGTTTTGGGAGCTGATAGTAATGATTCATCTGGTAGAAACAGCCATGCAAGTGTTGGAAGAAGCAGTCACAGAAGCATCATTACTCATAGTGACAAGCCCATGGAAGGAACTGAGAGCAGTGTAAACGGGCCAATAATATGTCCACTCCAGGGCTACCTTTTCGGCACAGCAATGGGGATGCCAGAGACAACAGTGTCAAAGAAGGAAAAGAGGACATCACTTGGAGAGCTGTTTGAAAAAACTAAAATAGCGGAAAATTCTGAAATTAAATATAAGAGAGCAGAGGAGGAGTCAGATAGATCTGCTGTGCAGCTTATGAAAAAAATACTGAAGAAAAAAATGATTCATGCTTCTTCTTGGAGTTCAACATCTACCGGAGGAACCACTGATTCTGCTACAGCATACAAGAAACGGCCCAAGGTATGTTTGCTGATGCCAAAACTCAATAGGAGAAAGTGAAGAAGATTAACTTCTTCTGTATTGAATGTAAGACTCGTAAATTTAAATAAATGGATGTTTATCTAAAAATTTGCTTATAGAATGCAATGCAAATTTTGCTGATATACCACTAAATAAACCTTACATGGTTGACACAAACCAGACACAATGCCTCTGAGAAAAAAGTTTTTATATTCTGTAGATGATCTACAGTTGTGGGTTCCTAATTCTAAGAAGCGATCGTGCAGATTCTACGCATGTTCCACAGGAAAGTCCATCCTGAGGTCTCAGTGGCAACAGAAAATTTTGACAAGCTACAGAAAAATGGTACAGAGAACATCATGAATGAGTGCATTAACAGTGATGCAAACAAGATATATCCTCAAAGGGTGTCAAAGAAAGGCACAGGCCTGTGCACAAGCCATATTATCTTACCAAAAGGCACACTCGATGCAAGCAATTCATGTGGGAACAGGAAGCACTGGATCAAAACAGACACAAACTGTATGTATAAAAATTTTATGCTGTTATTCAACTAGTACTTAATGATTTCCCATGCTTTTATTCCCTGCATGATACACATATCACATTCACAACTAATTCAACTGCCAGATATAGATACTTGAACACCTGGCCGATGTAACTTGCCATGTCATTAATTAAACAAATCGATTGTTGATCATTGATATATTTGAGTACCTCAGAAATAAGTAGATACGGAGCTTCTAAAAAGTAAACAAGTAAAGCGACAGTTAAATACCAAAGAGTATAATCTAGCTAAATTTTAAACAGAGATAAAAATGGTACTCCGTATTACAAAATCTGTGACAACTTCTCAAATATATTATATATTAGCTTATTGTCCGTGCAAAGCACGGTTCTTTTATACGTATTTATTAAATTAATATTAATATAAATATTTATACGTTAAAATCGTTTCATATATTTTTATAATTGTTTAGATAAGACTCATTTATCTTAGTTAATATATTCTAGAACTAATAATCTGAATATTAAATTTTAATATGTTGTTACTATTATTTAAACCCTAAATCTTTGTCAGTGTTCTTCAAACTAATAATATAAGTGCTAGAGTTTATTATATTGTTGATAGTATTCATGCCTTAAAACTATTTAGTATCTTCGGAGTTATAAATATTAGATTTAAATATGCTCTTAATGAGTATCGAACCTTGACCTTAGTAATTTGGATAAGCTCCATCTTACACTTATTATATATAGGATCTAATATAATATGTACATCTACACACGTCTATGCGTGCATAAGTGCGTGTGTGTCTGTAAACTTGACAAGAGTCCTTGTGTAAAGGGTGAGCAGAAGTGGATGAGATTCATCACATTAGTGTACAAGCAGTACTCCCACATCAAAGCAATTGTGGAAGTGTCTTTATCTCCTCGTATTTGCTAAAAACGGCACTATTGTAGAGAAATGACCCAAAATGGCACAACTTTATAACATAATGCCCAAAATGGCACTCACGGGTGGAATGGACCAAAATGTCACTCCATAACACAACATGAAGTTCCGTTTTCCTTTATTGCCGAAAACTCTACACGAATTAGCGTTTATAGGCTAAAACCCAACTTCATACTGCATTTTGCCCCTTGAACACAACTTCATCTTGCGTTTTGAACTTTAAAAATTAAAAAATAAAATAAAATTGCTCAAGACGCTACACGATGTAGCGTTTCGGTTTGTGCCATTTTGGGCATTTCGTCTCCAAATTGTGCTACATAGGGCCAACACCCACTATTGTATGAGACCTGAATGATAACATTCTATACAAGGAATATTAATATCAGTTAGAACTTTATATGTGTTTTTTTGACAAGTCAATAACTTGATGTTACTCTCAGATGTTCTTGATTCATGTTCACAATTCAGAGTTTCTGGTTAATTCTTTCAATTATACACAATATAATAAGAAGAGCATAACATAACAATTCATAGTCACTGTAATGGTCAGCATGAACATGTGATTAGATTTTAACTGTGTTAAATATTCTAGTTTATATTAATACATTAATATTAGATAACTAATAAAACATAAGTTTTATTCACTTCACAATACAAAATTGATTTCTTTTTATCTTGCTTGAGAGATAACACTTTCTCTATGGTGATATATAACTAATTAACCCTCTGGTCGTTCAACTGATTAAAAGTTAGAAACAGTAAATGTGTTTAGGTTCGTTGCAATTACATTAACTTGGGAAGTATTCATCTTATTTCAGACTTGGTGTTGGAGCTGTAAAAGGCAGAAGAGGGAGATGAAGATGGGATCGAAATTTGTTGGAATTTGACATTTAGAAAGATATTACTGCATGTAAGACGCTCCTTTTGGTAAATTTGAAATATATAGTGTTATTTGTGCTCGGAACAATCATAAGAATAAATGAGGTTTCCTCATGTAAAATTAAAAAGATTACTTATTTGAGATTGTTATGATTGTAATATATGAGTATTTGAGACATTATTTATCATCAGTTTATATGATAACCTAATCGACACGGTATTCATGCTTAATATATACAGTGACTACTCAGATAACGATACTAAAATCTATTAATTCGGACAGGAAATTTAAGATGCAGTAGTTTCAAAAGTCAAAACATTATATCATGTTTACACACTCACACAGCACAATACTTGAAACCTTAGAAGAGAAACTTGCCTGTTTAACGCTGTCGCTAGGCACTTGAAGTTTGTGAATTTGTTGTAAACGAATAGATAGATACACTGCTTCCTTTTATACTTTCTGTTCCATTCAAGAAACAGCCTCTGCATAGCTTATGAAGCAACCAACTGAAAACCTCATTACATGCAAACATCAGCTAGTAACTCGTTAAAGCTGTAACTCTGATGCTGATCCAATTGCTGGCAGTGTCAAACTCTTTTACTTGGAACGACCACTTAAGCCAATATCTAAATATACATAAATTAGGATAAACAGCCTCAAACATATTCCAACCACAATTGGGCTTTATATAGACTTTATATATTGAGCCACAATATTTAGTACAGTATATTACCAATGTAGTTCCAACTAAAAAAGGCACACATAAAACAGACACGTGAAACAAGAAACTATGACCGTAATACAACTACAATAAGCTACCCATGAGTTCTCCAGTAATTTCTAACCCATGTTTGGGTAATGAACTGAAACCATACAGATAAACATACTGTGTTTACATGTATTTATGGAACAAATTTTTTTTGTCCACTTCCCAAAGAATACTATCCGCAAACGAATGAAACAAGATATATAATCAATGAATCAAGGGGTTTCCATCAGCACGAGCTGTCCATGAAATCCACTAGCAAGTCCCCAACCATGCCTCTATCTGGCATCTTTCCTGCAGCACCATATATCGGAGCAAGTCCCCCACTTACTGGACCTGGATTTTCTTTCACCTATAACCACGAAAGGGAAAGAAATGTCAAGTGTCTTAAAGCGGAACTTATCACTTGGCTTTCTATTTCATCTAGTTTTCATATTATGAATTTTGTCGAGAGCCAATTGGTCTGTAACAAGTCTGCTGCTATTGCATTCTAGATATAAGTAATACAAGATTATAAAGTGTCAATACAGTCTTCTTCTACCACTTGCATTTAGGGTAATATATACCTATATGGATGTTTAAAATTATCAAACATAAAACACAAACAAGGAATGTCAAGTAATCAACTCTCTACTATGCATTCAAGAAAAAACTTACAGTTTGTACAGAATTTCTCAAATCCTTTAGGAAGCCATCAATAACTGGCACATGTTGAAGGGTTATGCAGATATGTATGCTGAGGAAAAACAATGTACCTAATTATTAGTATAAGCTATGGAGTGAACATTGCAACACATATTTACTAGGGTTATCTTTCTGTCATCCTTTTTTAGTAAGGGACCACCTGTTAGGTCTTTGCAAGGCATTGAGGTGCCAGCCTTTAGATGACATGATATCATTGACTTCGAATATGTCCAGATTGTGAGATCCAAATGCTACTACTGTCATGTCTGGCCTCCCAATAATATACAATTCTGAGATTTCTTTCAATCTGCAAAGCAAAGTACACTAATGTATGTCAATATTGATCCGTAAACCCTGAAAGAATATAAGGAAAATACAATGTATATACCCTTTCTGTAGCCTCTTTGAAGCTTCCATAATCTCTCTCGTGTGCTCCAGATATCCTTCACATATGTAAGTAAATTGTTTTAATCCACACAATTATAAAAAATGTATGGTTATTCACAAAAAAATGGGATCAATATGCACCTTCCATCCCTAGAGACATTAAGGCTGCCCAAGCTCCAGCAATTAAACCTCCAGGCCTGCTACCAGCTATGGTTGGAGATACATAAAGCCCACCCGTCCACTCAGTAACTGCAGGGTGATAAAAACAAAATACATAATTTAAGAACGATGTTAGATTTATGTCAGTGTTACGAGATTTGTTGTATGTCACTATAAGTGGTCCTGGCATGGGCATGTCATGCGTTAAAAAACCATCAGTCCACCACTGCAATTAGTTTGGGGTATAAATGCATAATTGGTGGGTTGCACTAGAATACCTGAAGGCCTAAGATATACAACATACATATAACATGCAACAATTACCCTAGTATCCTTTTTTTGAGTAAGCTTATATAGTATCCATTCTAATAATTCTTGGGTGAGCGAGAATCGTACCCCTTACCACTAGCTATCCCATCACGCTCCAGGTGCATTTACTTCAATTATTACAGAAGTGTTTAAAAATAGAAGTGTCTTTATAAATGCCAAAATGTTGTTTGCTAGGAAACAAAAGTATTTTGCAACTTCCAGTTAGTTAATGTTGCCACCGAGGCAATGAGATAATAACACTGATAAATTAAACTACACATCACTGTAATATGAGAGAAGCATAATTTATTTCATTTGATCTAGTATGTGATTCCGCATAAACGAGAGACCTCATACATCAGGGCATGGTCCAAGAACCTTCTGGAAGCTATAAACACTTTCTCAGAAGATTTCCACTTTTTAATGATAGAAGTAACTTACCAGCAACAAATTGGCACTGCTCAAGATAGACGCAAAAAGTCAGTGAGTACCCAGCACACGCAGTTCAGACACCAGCCAAAACACAATGTCACAGGAACACAAAAATATATCACAACATTAGAAGCCAATATAACTTGAAAAATTAATACATAATACCTAAGTTAACAGTATGACTGATTTGATGATGTAAACTACCTGGCAATTATACCTATAATTAAGATGCATATAGATTATCTCTACCAATGGCAATACAAACTACGAAGAAGTTTAAATTTTATTGATCTGAAAACAATCAAGGCTTAGGAAGAGAACAATATTCTGTAAACTTAAAAAATTGATTTCAGGTTTTGTAATCAGAACCTATGAGTTTAAAAAGGCTGCCTGGCACCTAATATAACTAATTTTCAGCCATTCAACAATCATATGTTCCCAGAAACTAATTTTCCTTCTCAAGAGAATTGGTGTAACTCTTTGGTAGAGAAACCACACAATGCCTCCGACTTAATTGTGTTATCTATACTGCCAGCAATCAGGGGTAACGACAAGTAAAATATTGGGCAGGAAGGTACAATTGGTTTGACTAGTTACCTTTCGGATATCATGGTTTCTGTAAAGAACTACACTTGTCCCTTTCGGAGCCAGCCCGTATTTATGCACATCCGCCGATATTGAAGTAACTCCTTGAACAGAAAAATCAAAAGGTGGAATAGGATACCTGAAACAAAATATGACTTAAGAATGGCCATATATAATATTAATTGGTTTTTATCTTACCATTTATCATGAGCAGTAATCAGTAAGGAATGCCTACAATGACATATAGTGACATTTAATTGCAGATATGAATACATAGCTCAACATATCAACTGCACACCCATATATATAAAGTCATATTGCAGAATACCATAGGGATTTGCTTGTTTTGCAAATACTATAATCCCTGGATCAATCACAATTTGCACTCAGTGCATCAGACCTAATCCTTCAAAATATACTCTTTTCATTACTCTCTACTTTTTTGGGGGGAGGGGGGAGGGGGGCATCTCCCCAGTTATTATATATCTCATGGAAATGAACTAAATGTAACTGGAAGTTGGCACATATATAACTTAAGGGAGTAAATGTAGTATAAAGTTTTAGAAAATAGCTTGGGAGATAGAAATTATCAATCCCATTAAACAAACATAGCCTCAAAGGTAATAATTCAAAGTTGTAAATATACAAAGAGAGATACATAAACACACATATACTGATATACATATATAGACAGAGGGATATGAAAGGATGTTAAAAGGTCAACACGCTATAAGATAATATGTTATCATGGGCCATTCAACTAGGAAACTGCAGGTCGTGAGAGCTATAAGCATGAAGACAATCCAATCAGAGGAGCAGTACTAAGAAAGGAAAGCAACATACCCAAGCTTACGAGCAAATGGCAACACAAAACCACCAAGACATAGGTCAACATGCAAACAGATACCAAATTTAGAGGCCAATTCACCGAGCTCCTGCAGGAATTAAACATTTTGTAAGTGTAAAGTCGACAAGAACCAGAGATCTTCATACAGATCTTTGTACAAGTAAACGTCACACCTCAATAGGATCAATGATGCCATGTGGAAAACCAGGGGCAGATCCAACAATCTGTAAAGTAGTGATTTAGACATTAGGGGGGAGAGAGAGAAATAAAATATTAGAATCTCATTAATACTGAGATGCAGAATAGAGAACTTTAGCAACCCTGTTCAAGAACTATACCAGTATAGTGTTTTTGTTAATAAACCTCTTGATAGCTCGAGAATCTGCTTGGAATTCTTTATTTACAGGAATGCGCCATAATTTGATATTAAAATATTGAGCAGCCTTGTCATAAGCAGAATGGGCAGATACCGGAATAATCCTATGTTTTTGGTTGTTTAGAGAAACAATTTGTTATTAATAGATAAATATAATTTCACTGAAAGATGGCCTTACAAGGTTCATGAAACCCAATAAGATAAATAATATAACAGGGAGACAGGGAGAAAAACTAACACACATTTCTGGTCTTGTAATTCCCTTCCTAGCTTTCATATAATCACGTGATGATTTTACAGCCATTAATATACTTTCAGTTCCACCAGAGGTCATGTTACCACATATTTGTCCTCCAGAACATTTTTCCTTACTTCCTAGTAATGCAGCTGTCATTGCAACCACTTCAGACTCAAAACGTACAACACTTTGGAAGACATCTAGATGCAGAGGGTTAGTATGAGCAAACCTGAAAGATAATAACTATCAGAGACAATTTGAATTTTCAAGTACAAAATGATCTTATCTATACCCAGTTACAGGTAGGTGTACGATTTTGACAACTGTTTAGTTCTGTAAAACAAAGCATAAAATTGACATGATAGCAAGGAGTTGTAAACTTGCTACAATCTGATTTTTAGAAAGTCACAAAGATCCTACAGACAACATTTCTTTACGCGATATTAATAATTTGTAACATACGAAAGGTATTTAAATAAAGGAACTTTGGCAGCAAAAAGATACAAATATAATTATATATTTTATAAACCACCAATTGTTAAGAAAACTTAAAACGATGTTAGTCCCACTTGCTGCCTTGGGAAATAACCATCAATACTTATTATGTATACACCAGTATATTCTTTTTCTGATGATAAGTAATTTGAACAGAAATAATAAAGTTGAAGGTTACTAACATTGCACATGCCTCGTTTATCAAGGAAAAATGTCCTTCAGACTCGGTGCCTCCAATATAGCTGCATAAAATTGCAAACAAGATAATTTCTATAATCTACCCAAACTTAAGATATCAAATGAATATCCTCCATAGAATTTTGATGACCTTTATCACTATGTATTTACAAATGTAAAGAGATAATCTACTTTGCAACACAGTGAGCAATGTTTATAATCAGCTGGTCAAAATCTAATAAACAAGAAAGCAAACAGTAGACATACACTGTGCCCGAGCATTTGCCTTGCCAAGCCACATCATTTGCTTTTTCATCTTTCAATCTTTGTATTACTCCCAATCCTAATCCTGCCTTTGGCAACTCACTTGCCCAACCATCCCTCTTTGATTTATCAGAAGTCTGTAACTTATCTACAACCTGCACGACAAGTCAATAAGTATAATTAGTCAGTTAGAGCGACTATTAATACTAGATCCATTCTGAAATTCCAATTGCAGGTCATGTCCATATATTCCTAAGCTGTCTTATTCCGAAGAACATCTATGATTTTCCTATTTATACTGCAAAACACTTATTTCAATTCCAAAGTTAATCAGCCAAGAAATTACATGTGAACAAAGCTTGGCATCTAATTTTTTTATTTGTGAATATTCTTTGGTAAATACATGGAAAAAACATTCCCTTTACATATAATCGCCTTACGGCATACTCTAAAAACTAGCTAAAAATTCCGTTGGGAGTATATAGTAGAATAAGAAGGAAAAAGGGGTACCCAAGGCACCATCTCCCTCCAGTACCCATAAAAACAAAATACAAGCTTTTAATACATATAGCAGGTCACGATGACCAATTAAACTAGTTTTATAACAACATAAAATTTTCGCCCAATAGTGCAGGTAAAACAGAGCAGATAATCAACACTCTAGCTCAAGTCGAAAATCAATTAAAAAAGCCACATCACCTCCATTTAATCCTCCAACATACATAACACTGCTAATATCTAGAAAACAGGGTCCTGAGATTCAGCTCAAATAGATACAGCTAAATCAATTTAAAACGATTAATTTAATTTAATAGATACACATATATACCCAACCTTTTGTTTCTCTGCATCAATATATTTTTGCACACCAGGAACCAATCTGCATCAAAATAATTAACAAAAAAAATCAATTAGATACAAGAAACACAAAAACAGAGAAATAAATAAATAATTAAACAGGGAATTTCAAGTACAAGAAATGAAATGAGTACTTGATAAATGACATGAAAACCCCTAGGAGCGTAGCTTTAAAGCCTTTATCGTTAATCACGAGAAGCAAAGATTGAAGAAATTGGGCTACAACAAGAGATAAAACAGGAAATACGAGCAAAATAAGAGGCTCGCATTTCGATAAATATTCATTTGCAGAAGCTCTAAACTCATCAACATAACTACACAACCACGACAACGATTCCATTGGAGAACTCAACTCAACTCAACTCAATTCAACTCAGGTCAACTCGTTCTTTGATATTTGATTATATAAGTATTAGTACTTTCTGGCTTAGAGAATACGTATATGATTGGAATCGGGGGTTTTGGCGGGTTGCACAAGTATTGCATGTGAATAAGATGGGGTGTATTATCTATATATGTGTCCTGCGTGCGCGCCAGTTCATTTCCTTTTCATCATGCCACGAGACGATACACGCCCCCACAAAAATATTTTATCTGATCCTCCAGTACAAATTATTTTGTTAGGTTTATCCGCTAGGGAAAAAAACACCTTATTCGATTAATTTAAAATCGTTAATCTTAAATTTATTTAAATTATTTATTGAGTATGGGGAAGTTTCCTGAAATAGTATATTAACACGAGGTTATTTAGTTAGAAAATTATTTTGCGGATTTAATGTCATTAATTACTCCGGCAGAATATGTGGAATTCAAATCATTTTTTATAAGTATCTAAGCAAAGTTTTATGAGCTTTACCTTAGATCCTTTTTCTCTTATTTATTATATTTAAATATAAGCTCGATAAATATAGATAAACTCGATTAGTTTGAAAATTCAATACATTTAAAAATTTGTTACAATTTTGATAAATTCAAAATCTCGTTAATAATTATAATAGTGAAATTCAAACATATAATTTGTAAACTCAAATCGTATCAATTAAAAAATTCAAATTTGATAAAAAAAAATTATCAATTATTATTTAGTATTTTTTATGATAAAAAAAATTAAAAACAGTATTTCAGATGGGAAAAGGGTGATATGACCTCCTAAATTTATATGAAAATTAATAGCAATACTATAACAATAATAAAATGATTGATATGGCCAGTAATTATTAGGATTCAGACCCAAATCACATGGTCTCAAACTAAAGGACGTCAAAGCCGGAACAAACAATTTACCGATCAAAATATAATAATGGGATTTTTTATTTTTTTTAATGGAGACATAACTCCAATGTTAAATTGTACCAAAATATAATAATTCGTAAGGGGTTTTATTTTTACAATAAATCTCATCATCTAACCGAAAGACATGCGTAAGATGTCTCTGGATATTTTGACAATAAGACCTTAAAGTTGAGAACAGAAGACTCTCTCTCTCTGAGTACCTGAAAAGCAAACGAAACACGAGAGATTTAATGTCACAACTTTGAATCTACCTTAAAAATCAGAGCTAAAAGACAAAATTTAACCAAAAATTGAGAAAAATAAAAATTAAAAGATAAATCCTAATCAACAGAAGAACTTTTGATTAAGTACTAATATACTTTTAAACTACAAATGCCCATTAAAGGTATAAAATTGTTAATACTGATTAAAAACAAATGAAATACCAAAATAAAATCTAATCAAAGGGGAGACATTTGGTTAGATACTAAAAACAACTCAGACTTAAATAGAACTAGCAGCTCGAGTTGATTAGTACTAAAACAATGTTTTGTAACTCTCATTACATGTACTTAGCTGATTTAAGTTGTGAAATTAGATTTGTTATCTGAGATTTGATTTATTACTGTTTCTTCTTCCTCGATGATGCTGATTTGAACAGAAGTGAAGTAGATTCTAATTATAGTAAGATTAGAGAGTCATGAAATATTAAATATATATTCTGATGCTCAATATGTATAAAACATATTTGACTTATTACAGCTCTATGACAGAATATTTCTTGGTGAACTGTTTGGCTAATTCACCCAAATTACAACTAACTTATAAGTTACATTTTTAGATATAGTGAAGATGTGCCATTTTGGTTACTTATTTTGTAATTTGGCTCGACAATTTTTAAAAAACCTCACCATGTGTCACTACTGGATTTTTATATATATTTGTAAAGTTATATATTATCAAAAACTATTTAAAGGTATAAAAAGTTAAAAATTACTTTTCCTTGCAAGTTGGAATCTAACTATTAGTAAGCTAGCAATTTTTGGTAATCAGTTCAAAGATAATTGTTATGGATGAAGGAAATGTAGTGCTTTAATAGCATGTTGGAGTACAAGCAAAACACATTTTTGTTAAAACAGAGAGTTATAGTCATAGTCTCCGTATTAACTAGTGGAATATAGTAACATGTCAAGTGTCTACACACATGCAATGCCAGTTCTTGCAAGACCTTCCTATGACCCCTGACATCCCCAGTGAGAACGTGAAGTAAAAGAAAAATCAATCACAGACCAGACCCAAACATTGTGCAATCTGAAAAAGTCTGAAATAAGTACATGCAGTTTGACATACGTATTCAGTAACCAAACTTATTTAAATATGAGGATTACTCCATCTTATTTACAAGTTACAAATCCTAGTATTATACAAGTCTCACCATTGAAGATTTTAATAAAGAATTTGCTAATTACTTTTCAATAAATAACTTAGGTAAATGTGGTATTATTTTTTCTTTGTAACTGAAGTGAGCATATTATTGATGTAATTCTATTTCTGCCAAAGCTTATATGCTTTGTGAAAACGTACCAATACAAATGTATTCTGAACTACCATTAGTAATAGTAATTGGTATTATTACATGCTCGCTTAGTATGTCAAATATCAAATAACTCAAAGAAAGAACTATATTTTCTAATGCCTTCATATATCAGATGAGAAACCAGCATACTTGTTTTTTGTTGCTCACTCCACATTAGTGTCAGCGTTTTCATCCGTAACACATACCCAAACCTTTTTGTAATATTCATAACCAAATCTCACCGCCAATGCCTCTACTATTTCTGGGGTAGTCTCTTTGGTCAAGTTATTAAATAGCACTCGACTGACAATTCACTTTCCTAAGGCGCTAAATTTTGAAATATTTGAGTTCTTGACATCTCTTCAGTTAGATGCGCTAATTTTTGTTACCATAGAAAAACTCATTTCTTCGCAAAAGAAATATTTTCACAATCCATTGTCAAATCTAACAAAATTGAAGTAGGATGGTATCGTTGATGCTGCAAACTCAGGTACATCTCAAGCCACGACTTAAGAAAACTTTCAAAATAACCATGCCTGAACTTCAATAATTAAACAAGTTGCTTTATGCACATATTAATAGCATTGGCTGACTGATCTTTCATGTGAAACACGGCGTGAAAAAGATTAATTGTTGAGCCTACCTGCTATTTTCTGTATAGCTTCTCACTTGTATTTACATAAAACCTTCACAAAATTCTACATAACTAACTAGATATCAGTCGTGGAAGAAAAAGATCCAGCATGTATCCAAAAGAAACTCATGGAGCTGATCAGGACTCGGATTTCTTATCATCTAGTAATTCATCTCTATCTATAAAACGCTCAAATAACTCTTTATCCTGCATAACCAAGCAGCTGTCTCATTTTCCAAACCAGGCATACCTTCGCTTAGTAATGTAGTCATAGACAGCATCCCTTATAGGTCTTGAGACAACCAAGAGAGAGCTAAGAGCAGAGTATGATAAAGGCAAGTAGGACAGCCCCCTCACCGCAGCTGCAGAATGACACAACATTTGAAACTTTTACAAAACAGATATAACCCCAACATCAAAAGCAAATCATCCCCTTCTGCACAACAAGACCTATCTAAAGCAATGAAGGGCAAACAAAGGAAGTAATAGTATAAAAAAAAATTAAAAAATTTTGCAATATAGTTAAAAAGGGAATTAAAGGGAATAGAAAGAACAATTTGATTTTTATTTAATTTGTTAGGGATTGTGGTATAGTCATTAAATGTACTTAATTTTAAGTTTAATTAAGTTAAGTAAAACATACTGTAATATGTATAATGACAGTATGGTCAGTAATCACTTGTAGACAGTACATTTAAAAAGTAATAGTTAGGTGACAGTGCATAAATGTATTGGCTTGTATAAAAGAATAAAAATGAGTCATGAAATAGAGATCCACTAAGTGTTCATGCACAACATGATTCAAAACTCAGACGACAACATTTCAAGTACTCAAACCTATGACAGTACATTACAAGTGACAGCACAATTGGGACAGACGACAACAATTATTTCTTTGACAGTAAACTTGGGGGAGAATGAAGATTTGAAGACATCAAATATTACTGACAGCAATTATTCCATTGACAGTAAACTTGGCAGATAATGAAGATTTGAAGACAACAAGTTTTACTGACAGCAACATTGGCGGGAAAAGTTGACAGCAACATTGGCGGGGATAGTTGACAACAACTTTGGAGACAATATGTTTTATAAGACTATCAAAGCTTGACAACAAAGTATGCGGAGCCGAAGATACTCTGCTCTTAGCTCTCTCTTGGTTGTCTCAAAAAGTATAATAATATTGAAAAATAACATCAAATGAAACTATAACTATTCTTAATTGATGAATGTATATGCACTGAGAATGTATTATATTCAGTAAAAAATAGAGTTAATCAAAATTGGTCGTATAATTATTTGGTTTTATTTTAATTTTTTCCCATATTACTACCATTTTTATTTTATACAATATATTTAAACATGCTTTTATTCTCATTCAACGATATTATGAATGAGATAGAAGTTATTCTCAATCTTACCACTAAAAAGAGAATAAATTGCAAGACATCAATCGAGTCCATTTTCTTTTGACAAACAAAAGGATTTTATTAAAACAATATAATCCAGTTGGAACAGATCTACAAACTGTCAACTACAACCTGATTGTGAAACAAAGAACGGGTTAAACAAATAGCCATTTTATTTTCAGATCGTTTAACACATAGAATATTCAAATTCTTTAATCTAAAAAGTATTACAATGACATCTCGAGCAATCCAACTTACATCGGCTGTGAAACCAGTAGCATCACAATTGACCTTCACATAAGTATCATCTTTCGCCCAATGTTCAGAACTATCAGTTACATTAACTGATATTGGAGGAATAAATATCCTCAAAATATGAACAATTTTTTGTTGTGAAAGGTGAGCTCTTGCGATCTTCACCACCGTCTCAGATTCGATGCGAGTCTTACAAATCTCCCAAAATATCATATAAATCCTTCTAAAAAAAACTATTGAAACCCATAATAAGACATACAAAAACATCAAAACATAAAACATCACAAAAAGATGGGACGACTAACAACCTTAATAACAATGTACCAACAAGATATTTTCCAAAAAGGATTAGATTTTGATTTTAATAAAAAGCTGGTAAATAGAATAGAGGATATGAGAGCGAAGGGGGCTTAATCGGTGAAATGAATGAAGGCATGAAGTTGAGAAGTAGCGGCTGGAAGGGAATCAACTCTCAAAACCCTAATTTTTGGTGTAAGATTTTAATCGAGTCCATTCATAGAACATGAAAAATTCCTATTAAAAAATTTACCGAAGTTATAAAAAAAATTAGGGAATTTTTTAGTATAAAAGGAAATATTTGATAAACACGGCCCTGTTGATTGGAGGATTGAAATGAAGATTAGTGGGATATGAATGAACATTCCGTTAAGTATGAAAAAAATGTTGTCCGGTTGAGAACTTGAGAATGAAATCACTCATTCTTATGTCATTCATATTTTTCTCTTAACCTAATTTTTTATCGTACACTCACACATGAGATAACCATTCTTATCTTTATTAAAGATTAATAATTTTTTATTTTTTATTTTATTCTTGAATATAACATGTTTGTAATTCAAGATATTTAATGGAAAAAATTGTTTAACTATTTTTTTTAAATATTAGTCTTTTTAATTCAAAAAATATAATCTTATTTCTCATATAAATTAATTTTGCCTTACTTTTATTTTCTATATTATTATTTAGTAATTTTATTATTGATTAAAATATTTTTTTAGAATTCATTTTATTTATATATTAAATTAATTAATTAATAAAAATGATCATCTCATTCCCAATAAAATTAATATTATTAAACGAATGAAAGAATGAAATGGACATTCTTATCCCATCTCACTTCTATCCCAACAATAAAATTAATATTATTAAACGAATAAAAGAATGGAATGAACATTCTTATCCAACCTCATTTCCATCTCAACTCATTTATATTATTTCAATCGAATACACCATAAATTTCAAATACGCACTTCAGCATAACTTAAATATCTCTTGCATAAATCATGATCCTTCCAGCCTAATACAATAACCTCGATAAATGAATATTCGATAAACAAATAATTTTGTCAAATAAATAATTTTTTTCAGTCCGAACATGATAAACACAGTGTATTTTTGAACTCGATGAATGAATAATCTCGATTAATGAATATAATTTTTCAGTCTGAACGTATTCATCTAGGTTTAACTGTACTATGACATAAGTCTATTAACAAGAGAGATGTGGGACATAAACCGCGGAGAGAGTATTGTTTGTGTCACATTTTTTAACTTATAAATCACTTATAACTTATAAGATAAGTCAAACAACACTGAGTAACATAAACTTCACGCTTGAAGTCCTAATTGTTTGTGATGTTAATATTCTGAGGCCTCAGCGTTTTGACAAAAGGAATGAGAAATATTATCTTTTTGAGCTTTGAATCTAGATATACGCAACTAATACAGTGAAAAAAAAAAGTTTCGTGTCAAATGATACAAGATAGTCAAATGTTACGCAACTAATACAGTGAAAAAAAGAGTTTCGTGTCAAATGATACAAGATAGTCAAATGATACAAGATAATGAACGTTAATGAAATCATCATGGTAATGGACTTATAATTTTTTTATTAAAAAAAAAAAGATTCTGGCTCGCAAAATTATTCTGAATTATAATGATCAATTATTTAAAATTAACTTGAATTGTTCACTTTTGCTATGCTAACTAAATTGAATTGTTACGGACCAAATCTCATCCTTCAGAAATCAAAATAAATATACTTTTTTTGAAAAAATCTAACATATCTGTTCTGACAAAATTACACATAATACTATAGTCAAACTACATCATGACAAAGACTAAAATTAATTTATACTAATGACTTTCAAAGAGGAGGAGAATCTAGAGTACAATCGACATTTTCCACAAAAATATCTGTACCCACACCTTCTATTAAGCCCACGGGTACATAAGGGTATTGAAGGTAGACGTGGCCAAATGAACGGGATGACTCGTTTATCAATTCGTATTAGCTGCTTGCGAATCGGGTCGATTTAAAAATTGGTGCGAATTGCCTGAAAAACGAGTCGTGTTCAAGTTAGTTTAGAGTGAACCGGACATGGCACAGACCGACTCGTCAAACTCGTGCGAACCGTGATTAGCAGAATCGACATGGCTCGTGGCTCGTCAACCCGCCTGCAGCCCGGCATAAACCTGCCAGTTCGGCACGTCAACTGGCGTAGTAGTGCTACTAATAGTAGTCATATTACCGTGATCTTTCTTTTCATATGTGTTAAAATGCATTTATCTCAATTTTAATTTTATATTTTATTATCAAAGACAATGAAAACTTACTAATGGCTATAACATTTTGTTCCTATCAATTTTTTAATGATTCTTTTTAAATTCTTAAGATTGTGTCTATTTTATTTTTGTTTGATATATACTGTAATTTAGATTTTAAAGATCTATTTAAACTAAATGACAAATATTTTAGGTATATTATGAATTAGTTTAAATTTTAGTGCTTTTATTAAATAATTTTTTATTTTAAATATTTTATTAATAGTTCATTCAAACTGATCTGCCATAAATTAGGTTGAGTTATATATTTTATTTATATAAATTAAAGTGAAAATTTTCAAATCAATATAATTGAGTTAAATTACTCAATCATTTCAAAATTTCAAATCAATTTAATTGAGTTAAATTGTTTAGACTTATTATATATAACGCCCCATAGTTTTAGAATATTATTTTATATCATTTTATAATTGTTTTGGAATATTTATTTATTTTGAACTCTTATGTGAATCTGTTAAAATAGGATATATTATGACTTGATCCCTTCTCTGTATTTAAATTGGTCAGTACCAATTCCTTGTTTTTTTTTCGATATTTAAATTGGATAAATATTCGTTGGTACAAATTTCTGTTCTTTCTCTCAATGTTAAATATTGTTTACTCGTTATATTTATTGTCGAGTCATTTTCTAAAATTGTGATCTCATTGTACTCTGTGTATACTTGTTAGTATACATTCTCAGTTTTGTTTCGATTTCCTTGTTTTGGAATTATTGTTGCCTTGATTCTTTATAATGTTTTGTTTCACATTTTTTATTGCGATATTGTTTTGATTTGATTAAAGAGTCGGCAACCTTTGTAACCTATGTATTGGGCTCTTAGACCGATCCGTGTGGGTTAATCACGGACAATGTTCACATGGAGTTCGGAGTAAAGGTGAACTAGACACTAACTCGTATCGGTGTTATAAGTATACGGGCGCGTTTCTGGGGTATGAGACGTGAATAGATCATGATCGCTATTGTATTGTTGGGATGTTTTATACATTCTATTATTTCTTCTTATGGATATCCGAGGAAGAAACCATTGTCCTGTACTTGGTGAGTGGAGTTTCACGAGTACAGTTTTGTGTAAGAGACCCTTATTGTTCCCACCTTATTTGCTTTTCAGCCTTATCTTTATTGTTTTGGATCCGAGTTATTTATTGTGGTACCATTATGTTAAATATTGTATATATTTTGAGGTATCTCGTGATCCTTATATCGTTCTCATTTCTATCGTTCATTGTTTAAAATCGTTATTGAGTTCTTGTGTTACTAAGACACAATCCATTTCGTTATGTAAAAGTATTTTTCTTTTAAAATTATATTCGTACCGGGCATTTGGCTCACTCGTATTATATTCCTTCTGCAGGTATTCAGGGGATAAGGGGGAAGAGTGGTGAGTGCTACCCAGACCTTAGTTTCAATTTATCTAGATCATTACGAGAACTTGTTCTAATTGATTTTAGACTTATCAGTATTTTTATTTCGGAGATCTAGACATTTATGTTTATCAAGATTATTAGTCGTCTTCTTATTACAATTTATTAATATTTAGATTTGTCTTTGAATATTGCCGCTCTAAGATAATGGTTCTAAAAGTCAGGTTGTTACAGTTGGTATCAAAGCTTAGAATATGATTATGTAGACTACCTTTAGATTTGGCCTGTGAGTTGTGGGTTTACTTCGTATGGGTAGATTTTAGGCAGTTTGATCTCAAATTTTATGATGATAAGATTTTTATTATTTTTGATATTTATATAATTCTTTTCATGTCGAAAACCTCACTAGTAAGAATATTATTCATTTTTGAAATATATAAGTTTAGAGTTTTCTTTTCTAATTTTTATCATTACCTTGAAGTAATGACTAGTTCATTGTTCCGGGAATAGGCTTGTAGTCAACTTTTTAGGGATAAGTTTCTTGTGTGATTATAAAAAAAAAGTGGGTAAAATTATTCACAATTCCTTTAATTATTCGAATGAAGAGATTTTAGTTAGTTTGGGGTCCAACTCATGTTCCCATTAACCTCTTTATATATTGTTTTCCTCAAATCCATTCTCTTATTTAATAATTATTCTTACAAAGAATAAGGAATTTTTCTTGGTCTTGCTATTGGATATTCTTAATTATTTCCCCCCTCTCTTTTCTCTTTCATAGAAAAAAAAAGTAGGATCTTCCTAGAATTTCATGTGTTGCATTTTCTAAATCTTGATAATTTAGTTATTAATTTGGGGACGCTCAAAATTAATAATTAAATTAGTTGATATTATTAATTTTGGGGACGCCTAAAATTAGTAATGCAACAAAATGAGATTGATACATTATTCTTTATTTTAATTATAATTATTGTGGATAAAATATATAATTTGGAGAAAATTTCCATCTTTATATATATAAGTCTGAGTTTATGACCACATTTGTTTGACATAAATATTATATATATATATATATATATATATATATATATATATATATATATATATATTCCTTTTACAAATTTTAGCAGGACAAACATATTATGAGTTCGACAAAAATATTTAATGTAATGTTTTTCCTTACCAGTATTTTTTTCTTCAACAATACATATATTCATAAATTCTTATTTGATTCCACTCTAAATTCATATAATTTAAATTTTATTTTATGAGCTCTTGTACCTCATATTAGTTAAAATAATTAGGATTATCTACGTCCATCAAAATTCGTAAAGTATCCCTTGATATATATTATTAGTCTTCTAATTTATTTTATTATCTTTTTTTTCATTCAGACTAAAACAATGGCTAGTTTGTAGTGTTGATAAAATATAATTTTATAGGTTCCCTAGAAAAAGATATAAATGTCCTTTTCTATTATTGAAGTCAAGTAATTTTAATTCGGTTAAACTTGTCAAAAGGTAAAAGGTATTTATATTTTTATTATTTCTATAGAGATAGAAATAGAAGTCCATTAGGAATTTTTGTACCCAATTCTGAGTTTAAAGGTTGCACTGGATAATATTGAATATATGTGAAATTTAGAATTAATGTCTTTATATCACTCTCAAATATTTTGAACATTAGATCACATGCATGCGTGATTGGATTTGATCTATGGAAGCGTCGAACCAAGTTACAGACTGAATATTTACAAGTTCCCAATAACATTCGTTGATAGTTGAAAAGATAAAAATTATGCTAATATGTATGTATGAATTGAAATCTGTTCAATGGTATGATATTCCCTTAAAAGCAATTCACATCCTTTGTGGCAATAAAAACATGTAGTAAATTCATGGAAGATAATTAATAATATCTAAGAACAAAAGAAAATTGAAGTTTACAATCAATAGTTTTGTACCCATTTTCTCATGTAAATATATACTATTCTATAAAATTATGTGTTAATAAAAGACATTTATTTTAGGAATTATTCTACATTAAGTTATAAAAGAAAGATGGAGAGAGAGACCTGTAGTATTAATCTAGAATAATATATTGTGTATGGTTAATTATATTAGTAATAATGGAAGGAGATTTACTAAGAACCGGAACGCCACTCAATGTCACACATATGTGTTTAAATATATTGTTTTAATTGTTGAGGTAGAGATTTGCCATATATGGGTAATTGGTGTTTTAAGGTTACTTGATACAAATTATGACTAATATATTTATTTGAAACATATAACATGACTATAAGAAAATGCTTGTAATGTTTATGAACAATAGCTAATATAATAGTCACTGTGGGAATTAATTTAGTTTTATTTTAAAAACAAAAACCTGCATAATATTAGGTATGGTGAGGTTCTTGAGATGGTCGATCCAGTGGCATGTAGAATTTTATTGTCATAATCTATATCACAAGTATACAATTTTTTACATACTAAATCTAAGAAGGTACGTATGTTTATAATCTAAATAATGTCACTTTAGTATTTCTTAGATGCATTTTGTAAGGATTTGCATTAGCAAGAAATGATAGTATAATGCACGATTAGATTATTCTAACAGTTATAATATGAGGTGTTTTATGGAGTTTTATTTTGTGACGAAGAAGTTGAACTTATATTGGCGCGAAGGAGGAGGAAGAAAGACAAAAAAAAAAGGGGGGGGGGTCTTTGGTAAAGGTTCTTCGGAAGAACCATAATAACAGAGATGTTACATGTACATGTGTAAATAAAGATTCTGTCTATATAAAATATTCATATCTATTTTAGTCGGCGCTACTTAAATTTCGAGGACGAAATTCTTTTAGGGGTTTGTAAAATCCCTCATATTTTTTCTTTTCTTATTTATTAGCATTTAATAAACAATTATTTGGTGATAAATTATATGGTTTCTATATTGAGGTCAGGTACGCAACACTAATTTCGAGGACGAAATTATTTTAAGGGGTAAATGATATAACGCCCCATAGTTTTAGAATATTATTTTATATCATTTTATAATTGTTTTGGAATATTTATTTATTTTGAACTCTTATGTGAATCTGTTAAAATAGGATATATTATGACTTGATCAACTTGATATACGAGTTTAGTGGATAAGAACAAAGTCCAAATTTTAGTATAATTGTATATTAGATTTCAAAGTGTCATCAAAAACTACTTCTCTTGTATGCTCTCTTATATATAAAGTGTTATAAGAGTCTATATATATATATATGCAAATTATAACCTGGAGATGGAGAGCAAGATCAATAAGAGGTCAATTAGAAAAGAAAAAAAAGGGATAAGAAATAGTGTTCGAGGAATTAAGACTTGCAAGAAATCAAGAAACATCATACACATACACATGGAGGGGTAAACAAAATCGTAGAGCTTTATATAAGTGATAAAGCAGTGAAGTGAGAAATTGAGGTAAATTATTACTTTTTCTTTTGTCTATTTGCAAGCAATTGAGATCCAATTGTTAGTATTCCGTCTTGTACTCTTGTCTATATATGTGCTATATGTACAAGTTTTATTATTCAGATAAGATGTACATGATTTGTGAACTTTGAATAATATTGAATTGTATTTAGAGTACTTAATTTCAGTTATTCACTCATTGTCAGCGTATATTTAAATAAATTTGTTAAATAAAGAAATTTATTATTATTTTATAATGTAACGGTGACAATATTTCTAAATTGAATTTGTATGTTTGTAATTACCATGTGTTTTGTAAATCTTTAAATATATATTTTGCTCATAAATTAGCATGTGTAAAAGAATAGAAAAATATTCTATATTGCTAATATGATTTAATTGACTACATATGTTTTCATACCATTTAAATGTAATATTTATCAAAGAGTATGTGGCATTAAAACCGTTATTTTATTAACAGATGGTTATTTGTTTCTAATTAATTAACTTGGTGGTGCAGTGGGGCTATATTAATATACATGCATGCATTCACTAATGATGTCAAATAAGGTTAATAACACCTTAATAATTATGTGAATGGCAGGTGTGTGTACAAATACTAATATGTATACGTGGGTGTATATTCGTGATATAATGCCATGTTGCATTAATGTGAAGGTTTAGCACTAATGAGCATTTAATTAATTCTTATCTTGATAAGTACTAATGTAGTAGCATTTTGTTTACATAATTAACCAGAATGTCTTGAACTTACAAGTTTCACCTAATCCGTTAAGCATATGTATATGTGTGCTATGCATTCTTGTATTAAGAAAAAAAAAGATTATTTTATTTGGAGTATAATTACACTTTTATTGATATTATTGATGGAGTAAATAATTATATGTTGAGCTTGATAAGTGACCAAGTATTCTGTGTAATTGCACTTATTTTATTACACGTATATTTAGTGCCTGCGGTTCGAATAATTAATTTTAGACTATGTATATTAATATATATATATATATAGGTAATAGTTTTGTTAAAATACGAACCTAACATTGTGAAATTGTTTAGTGCCTGGATAGACTTTTGTAATATTAATAAAGATGTCTTGTTATAGATTTTGGGCTGCGTAACGTTGTGGATATTCAGTTATCATAATATTATCAGGTACGAATTTTAATCCCTTTTCTGAATTCTAGATTACAATTGTTGGTACGAATTCTTTAACCCTTTCTTTTAAATTTAAATTATAATTGTCAGTACAAATTCCTTGATCCCTTCTCTGTATTTAAATTGGTCAGTACCAATTCCTTGTTTTTTTTTTCGATATTTAAATTGGATAAATATTCGTTGGTACAAATTTCTGTTTTTTCTCTCAATGTTAAATATTGTTTACTCGTTATATTTATTGTCGAGTCATTTTCTAAAATTGTGACCTCATTGTACTCTGTGTATACTTGTTAGTATACATTCTCAGTTTTGTTTCGATTTCCTTATTTTGGAATTATTGTTGCCTTGATTCTTTATAATGTTTTGTTTCACATTTTTTATTGCGATATTGTTTTGATTTGATTAAAGAGTCGGCAACCTTTGTAACCTATGTATTGGGCTCTTAGACCGATCCGTGTGGGTTAATCACGGACAATGTTCACATGGAGTTCGGAGTAAAGGTGAACTAGACACTAACTCGTATCGGTGTTATAAGTATACGGGCGCGTTTCTGGGGTATGAGACGTGAATAGATCATGATCGCTATTGTATTGTTGAGATGTTTTATACATTCTATTATTTCTTCTTATGGATATCCGAGGAAGAAACCATTGTCCTGTACTTGGTGAGTGGAGTTTCACGAGTACAGTTTTGTGTAAGAGACCCTTATTGTTCCCACCTTATTTGCTTTTCAGCCTTATCTTTATTGTTTTGGATCCGAGTTATTTATTGTGGTACCATTATGTTAAATATTGTATATATTTTGAGGTATCTCGTGATCCTTATATCGTTCTCATTTCTATCGTTCATTGTTTAAAATCGTTATTGAGTTCTTGTGTTACTAAGACACAATCCATTTCGTTATGTAAAAGTATTTTTCTTTTAAAATTATATTCGTACTGGGCATTTAGCTCACTCGTATTATATTCCTTCTGCAGGTATTCAGGGGATAAGGGGGAAGAGTGGTGAGTGCTACCCAGACCTTAGTTTCAATTTATCTAGATCATTACGAGAACTTGTTCTAATTGATTTTAGACTTATCAGTATTTTTATTTCGGAGATCTAGACATTTATGTTTATCAAGATTATTAGTCGCCTTCTTATTACAATTTATTAATATTTAGATTTGTCTTTGAATATTACCGCTCTAAGATAATGGTCCTAAAAGTCAGGTTGTTACATTATATCATCTTGTACATATATATACTCTCAAAACTCAAAATATTATATAACCTAAAATAGTTCATCAGATTCGGGCACATCAACTAACAACGAACAACAAGATTTTGTATAAATTTAATAGTTGATAGAATATTTTTATTTTGTAATTTTAAATTTAATTTGTTTCGTATTTTTTTTAATATGTATTATGTACAAGAGGTTTGTTCCGTTTTTTTATAAAGGAGTCATCTCAAATTATTTATAAAATACTTTTTAATTAATAAAATGTATAGAGGTACCGTCCTCTTTTATTCCAAAAATATTCGTATAAAATAAATATTTATTAAAAAAAATGAAATAAAACCTGTCAATCAGCCTTCGGCTAATACGAGTGAGAATGATTTCGACAAAAAAGTCACGATCATTCAATAATCAATGACTAGGCAAGCCTATCATATTATTCTATCTACTTTTGAAATCTTTCAAATCAGTGTTTCATTCATGACTCGCAAAACCCACAACTCGGCATATAACGGATCGTTGAACTGCAATTAAATGGAATAAAAAATTTAAAGAAAATAAAAAAACAAACCTGTCTTACTCACCTACTCGCCGAACTGTACACGAAACTAGATTTTTCTCGAACTAGCCTGACTTGACACGGCTCGCCTACAATCGTGTGTCGTGCTCAAGTCACAATGTGGTCAAACAAGTCACAATGTGGTCAAACCGGCTCGCCGGCGAACCGCCCAACTCGCTGACTTGGCGACCTCTAATGTCGTCTACCCGCATTGATTATGAACAGTTACTAGTAGAATTTTAAAATCAAATATTATTTTTAAAATAAAAAATAATTTATTTATTTTAAGTTAAAATACATATATACCTACTTTACTTTTTCTGAAAATAAGCTCTTATTTTAAAAAAAACGGGGGAAACAAATGGCCCCAGTGAATTACTACCGATCGATATTGCTTTACACGTATGTATAATCTAAAACAATATAATTAAGTTATTGCAAACACTGATGCGTACTCAATTAAAACTTAAATAAGAATCAATGCTTTGCAGATTTGTCACTATCTATATAGTATAATATCAATTAGATTTGGCTGTTCTTTTTTGACTTTTTAATACACTAAGCACAAGACAATATTCTGACGAATAATTAAGACAGTTTTATACTGCTACTAACATTGAGTTAAATATGATAATATTAGGATCGTAAAATAATTTTTAAGTTAAAATAATTTATAAATTATCTTTTGATAAACAAACATGCACATAATTTACCGCTGCCTATTTCAACGGGTGTTACTAATGATTTAGGTTTTCAAATAAGAAATTAACCCGACCTCCAAGGCATCACGGATTTCTCAATTTCTTTTATCATGTCTGTTGATTTTCATATATTTTAAAATGTATTAAAAATATATTTGCATTATAATGTTTTTAATTCTTTTAGTACAATAATTTAAAATTTAATTTTTATATAAAAAATAAAATTTTTAAAAATAATTATATATAAGTATTATTTATTTAATTTAAAATCACAACAATTATGAAACGGTATTTAAGTAAATTTTATTTAGCATCTGTTCCCAATTCAAAGAGTTTAGTTGATGCGTCTGATTCATGTGTTTATGACTTTTGTTCAATATTGACTTGAGATTCTGCGGTAACCATTAGCTCATTGTTAGACGTTTTAGAATATATTATTTTATGTTTTGCCTATGGCAGTTTTTTTTGACTATTATTATAAAAAATATAGTATATGGCATCTGAATAATCGTAAATGATTGGCTTAATCAAAGAAAGATATTAAAATTAGCTAAAAACAAAGTCTGTCAATATTGTATAATATATTATACATGCATGGTGGAAGCATGATCTTAAAAGTGTGGGGAGCAAAATACATTTGATTTTTCAAAATAATGTGACTAATTATATTTTTATTAATTTTCTATACCTAGTTAATTCTTCTCATGCAGATCCCTAATCACTCCCATGCAGTTGGTGCTACATATTTCTCACTTCAAACTTGCTAATCATGTCTTTCTATCGGTGATTCATGCATCCCGGTTGTTGAAAAGCGAAGAAATATCAAATGCGTTTTTTATAAATTAAAATATAATACATATTCTTTAATTTATAAACTATTTATAAGATAATTCGAACGATTTCTTTAATTCCGCTCTTTTTATAAGCGTGCTCAGTGCTGTGTGCATATACAACACGTGTTTTTACTACATAAAAATTGAACAGAAAGAGTTGAATTGAATAGTAAACACAACTAGAGTAATCTTTTCTTGAAAAGTTGAAATAGGCCGCCGCCGCCTCCTCTCTCTTTGATCACTAAAGTTTAATTAATAATTAATATTTATATGCTATAAATTAACCACATATTGACCATTGCACATTTCTCAACTGCTACATATAATATACTCATGTAAGTAGTAATTACAATAGAAACCATATCTCCTTATTCTAGCAATCATGTTTCATCAAATTACTTCAGCCTCGTCACATGATAACTTGTCACTACACAATATATTCAATTCTCATGAAGTTAATGGTGATAAAAGCAAGCATCAAAATGGGAGCTTCTTGGAGCTAATGGCAAGTATGGGAGGCCCAGCTGCTATTGTATCAGAAGATTCTGTAAAGAGAAGCAGCAGTACTACTACTACTCATGATCATCTAAGTAATGATGTTGATGAAAACAAGGAGAAGAAGAATAAAAAGTGTAGATATGCTTTTCAAACAAGGAGCCAAGTTGATATCCTAGATGATGGATACAGATGGAGAAAATATGGACAGAAGTCTGTCAAGAATAATAAATTTCCAAGGTAATTAATTCCCTAACTACTGTACCATCTTAATATAGTAGCATATGTATGTATAGCTTCCTTTACTTTATTTGCTTGTTAGTACTTGCTAATCTGCTGCAGCTTAATCATTTTAAGATTTGATTATGTTGAATATATGTATAATACCCAGAGCAGCTTTATTAAATTAAATTAATTATGATGAATGTAAATCATAAAAAGTTGGATGCCAAAGTCATTATTTTTGAAGGCCATTGGTAGGTAGATTTTAAATGAAGATTTGAACTCCATCTTATGTTTCGATGTAACAATAATATAACTACTCCCTCCGAACTGACTTTTTTGTGATCAATTTGATTCGATTTTGACTAAAAATTATAAATTACAGTATTCTTTTATGGTTTCAAAAAATTGAAAAATATATTTTAAAATAAATTAAATATACTCTTCGATGATATATTTTTATATTTTTTTCAATTATATATTATATATAATTTTTTGTCAAAATTTGATCAATTTGACTATAAAAAAGTCAAACAAGACCGTTAATTTAGGACGGAAGGAGTATTAATTAAGTTAACTGATGATCTGATGATACGAGATGAGCATGTATGAACCATTCATTTCTTACCATTCAACTGGAAATAACTAAAATCTGATAGTTGCACAGTGTCTGATCATGAAAATAGTCTATTAATCACTTTTCAGAATGCAAGATTTGTGTATGTTGTACCTTCAAATCATATGATTTATATATATATGAGTTGATTTGATTTTATAGTAACAACAAACTAATTAATTAATCAAAGTTTTTAGATTAAAGGAGAATTGGCACCTCGCGTATTGCTTTTCAATCAAATAAAGGGCTAAGAGTCTTACAGATATATTCAACGTTTTTGAACAAGCGCAATTTATTTATATTTTTAAATAAAAAAGCTGGGTGTATGATGAAAATTTTCATACTTGCATATATATGACTGTAGAAAGGCAATTTACCAGTGCTTGAATCGAATTGAGAAGATTCATGCATCGTATTTGGCTAGCAAAGTAGCAATAGTTGGTCAAGGGAACATTGTGTTTACTGTAATCATGTATAGTAGGAAAAACTATTTTGACTACCAATCCACGCAAATATCCTGTTCAATGACTGCCAATTCACACTAATATCCTGTTCAATCCTGCTTTATCAATCAGTGTTGTATACTTGTATTATTCTTAATTTCTTCTCTAGCTTGGATAATATCCTAGTTTTTACAGAGTATATACTTTATGAATCACAGAATCAGTGTTGTAATGCCTTTTCACTCTTAATCTTATATGAATTGTCTGTGTATATATTGACTTGCATGCATGCCATTTCAATCTCAAAATGCTATTATGATTTCTGGTTACTTAGAGCTGATCCTTATAAATAACGTGTCATCTTATGGTAGAGATTTACTATATATCTGCGATTTCAAAATGAGTCGAATATTACAAAGAAAAATATTGACTTATTTCTTCCTTACCATCTCAATTTGCAGAAGCTATTATCGGTGTACGAATCAAGGGTGCAATGTGAAGAAACAAGTTCAGAGGCTATCGAAAGACGATGGAGTTGTGGTCACAACTTATGAAGGGATGCATTCACATCCCCTCGAGAAGTCTACGGATAATTTCGAAAATATTTTGACTCAGATGCAAATTTACCACACCAAAACTTAGCTACATCATCCATTCAAAATTTACACTTTTTTCTTTGCTAGGGTACATTTTACACTCTTTAGAAGATACGGCAAAAGATTGAATTGTACAAGAATATGTAATATCCAGTTGATCAGAATGCATTTTAATTGTGTCAGATTCCGCTTAACTTTATTGTTCTTGCACGTATATGGATCATGTATTTTCTATTTTGTTTTTTTACCGTGCTTCTAATTTGGTTGAGTGAGAGATTCCTTTATTGTGAATCTTGAAGAAGCCTACTTAACTAGACAGGGTTAAGGGCACGAACTTGCATCGAAATCTATTTTCGTATACTTCTTGAAGTTATATGCATCAACTTCAAATAAGAAAACATACAGAGCTAAGAGCTCCAAGATTAATATATTCGGATGCGTCTTAAACTCTTAGGTTGTGTTGAGAATGAGAAAGGAATAAAATGAAAAATTATAAACAAATTTTATGTAGAAAGAAGAATGTATGAGTAAATTATGAATAAATACGAGGGATTTTAAATTTATTATGATGAGAATTGTAAGGAAAATGGTGATAAAATGGAATGGAGCATTCCTTTCAAAACACGTGGGTTAAAATTTTAGTTCAAGTAGTTTGGAATGAAATGAAAGAATGAAAATTATAAACATTTTCCCTAATCTCACTCAAATAAGAATATAAATTTCATTTAATTATCGTTATTTTGTAAAGACAGAATATTAAATTTAAATATACACGCACCATGTTCAATATTCGATCATTTATTATGAATTAAGAAGAGGGGGTACCCTTGAGTAGACGTAAAGAAGGTCTGTATCCCTATATCTGTGGCTGGCTTTCCCAAAAATGAAGGGGACAAGAATGGAGGCAGGCCTTGTGGGTTATGAGTTATGACTTGCTGTATCATGTAAAACAAGGTGATGATGGAAAACAAAAAATTATTTGGCTTCGCCCGGGCTCGAACCGGGGACCGTCTGTGTGTTAGACAGACGTGATAACCAACTACACCACGAAACCTTGCTGGGATGAACTTTAATTTAATCGATTCTCTTACCCTTAATAACTGAAAAAGTATGTTGTGACCTGTTTATAACTGAAAAAAGCTATGCAATTTTTTAGAAAAATATTCATACAATTGCAAACATAAAAATCCACCAAAAACAATTAACCAAATTGTCATCATATTATGAAACATATGGATTTATATTACAACAACACTGTTGTAATTTAAATAAATCATAAAAATATACAATTTTGAAAATTAAAATTGTAAATTAATAACTTGATTTATAAGATTTTATTTATGTTTCATATAGGTGTGCAGGTTATAAGAAAATCTGAAATCCAGTTGTACCCCCAGACTCAATTCAAAGGTAACTTGTTCAATAAGACAGACACAAGGGCAAAACAGTAAAAAAAACATGAGAAGAGGAAGTCGATGATAGTAGGGTTTGGCGCTGCTTCTTCCCCAATACTACTAATAATCAATTAATTCATCCTCTCCTTATTATAACTCATAACTAATCTTTTTTCTTCTTCTTTTAAACCTAAAATTAAACAAATTATTTATAAATTAGCCCTACAAAAACACTCCCACATCTTAATTGTGTATCTATTTTATATACATACACAGTTCGATGTTTTGATTTCTTTTGTCACTGACCTGTGATTGTTGCTTTGTTCTGGCGATGGCACTTCCTCTCGGGAAGATCACCCTCATCGTTGGTGCAGGTATATATACATACTTTCCCCTGTTTATATGTGTTTGTTAATTTGTAAAAATTAATTCTTGGTACCAATTGATGTGTATTTATTATGCTTAGGGAAAAAACCCTAATATTATTATCGAGTTTAGTGTTGAAAAATTGGCCGGGGATTTGTATTGTGTCTCGAAGAATTGAGTTGTGGTTTTGTTTTAGTGTACTTGTGTTTGGGTGGTTCTGAGGTAGTAAAGTTTGGATTTTTAGCTCGTGCGGAAGAGAGGAGAAAATAGTTTTTGTTGAAAATATGTTAGGTTAGTCCATTTATAGAAGTGGATAGGGGAAAATGTGGTTTGAAGCTTTGTTGTATAGAATCGATGGTACTAGTATAAGTGGCATAGTATTGAATTGTGTTTTTCCAGCCAACATGTTTTTACCAATTTTGTTTGTAAAAGAGGAACGAAATTGTATCGGATATTTTCGCAGTGAACCAGGAAGCCGTTCCCAGTTCGTTGTATCTTTTGTTAAATTAAACACTTAATGTTAAAACTTTAGCGGGGATTCAAATATTTAGAAACTTTAATGAATAATGAGTTTGATACTCTAAGAGGATTGTCAGTATATAACCGGATTCCAGTTTATGATGATAATAATAGTTAAGGTGCAAGAAAAACTGGCTTCAAAAAGTAAATGTGAAAGGCGCTTTGACCCATTTGTTATGTAATACATCAAATGAAGGACATTATGTAAGAGGGTACTAATTGGGATCTATTTATATATCAGGAAGGTAATTATATATTAACATAAAAAATAATAATAATATAGAAATTGAAAAGTCTGGTTTCTGTGCTCCTTCTTTAATTCTTTTAGTGGAGGTTCAGGCAGCATGTTTGAGAGGGAAGTGTATTGCATGTCAAGCAAACTTGAATAGTCGTTGATGTTATTTATACTTGGGGCTTAAAAATGCGGCCAGCCAATGTGTAGGGGAACACTTTGTTCATCTACCCATTGATGTTATTTTTTGCAATCATGAATCGGTCTATCTGCAACATACTTGATAATATAAAAGCAATGAAAAGGATTATGCTCCAAGCAATTGCTCTGTGGGCGGTTCTTATAAAAGTTTATGCAACTCCACATCTCGCGGTTTACTTTTCTTAGTTCTCACATCTCCCTGGACATTCTCAATCTGAATCATGTTTATATCACACTGTCCTTTACTGGGGATACTGGATAGTATTCTGTATTCCTTTTTTTGGTTAAAAATATACGAAGGTCATGTTTGGCATGAAGATCTAGTGTCTACTTGCTATTTTCTAGGTCAGCAGTTTAAAGCTTGGAAACATACTCTTTTCTAAAAAAACAACTGTAATGCTGCATACATTAGCACCTTCCACAGATCACACATGTGATGCTGATGCGGGAACCTTGTGCTCTGGGTTACTAAAATGATCAACACAGTTAACAGCAAATGAAAAAAATAGAAGTATATGTTCTATAGAAATGCTAGTGCAGAATGCAGATTAACTGCTTTACTAAGAGACCAGTAATATTACTTCCAAGAACATTAACTACATTCTTATTTTCAGGTCTTATTGGGTCGGTTCTTGCCAAAGAAGGACAGGGGTCCGGTGTTTCTGATTTTTTCTCAGGTGCTCTAAAGGTAAATTTGTACAAGTAATTAGAAAAATATATACAGTGCACACATAAATTTTAAAAGACCATGATGCAACTCTTGTTGCGTGGTTCAATTATTTAATAAAGTGTTCAACAACATTATTCTTATTACTCTTTAATTAATTTCTAGGATACTTATGTTTTAAAAACCTTTCCTTTTGTGCTTCTTTTGCATTTCATATGTCATAGTACTATCTCATGAGCATGACACATAATGTTCTTCTATCCGTTTTTTGCAGCTTGTTTTTAAACAGTTAAAAAGTGACGATGTCAAAACATCAAGGGTCAAACCACCTAACGACTCTTTGTTGCAACAGGTATATACATATTACAAGTTCATTTAGATCATCATATATGCATGTGGTTCCATGACTTGAAAATGCCTCCAACCTTCTTGTTAAAAGCACAATGGTTGGATAGGATCCAGTCGTTCCGACCTTGACCACACATAGCCTCCACCCATCTCTCTTACCTCCCTCTTTTCATTCCTATTTATATATGTGGCTGTTTGCTGCCCCATGCGCGTGCAAACACACACTCACATTCACACTCTTATGCATTAATCTATCCTAGGGAATATCATTTATTCAGGAAAAACTATTTTACCTTTGCTTAATCAGCCGTTAAATGTTTAATTTGGTCTAATAATTTAGAATTGTATGCCATTATTATCTTCATCATGCTAAATTACTATTTAAAATATAAGTTGTAGTGGACATAAGCTTTTACAACTGTTTTCATTTTAACGATTTTACATTATTTTTAATGTTACAGGTTAACAGCTTACGGCAGGAGCTGCAACTCTTGGCCTCAAATAGACCTATCACAATTGTAACATCTACTGGCTCAGGTTTTCTCCAAAACACATCTAACATAGATATACTAAAGCATGAGAGTCAAACTCGTTCTTATGATGCTTTTGAGAGTATAAGTGTGGGCAAATTATTGGATATTATGTGTGTGTGTATTCACTTCTAGGATCTTGAATCTTAGAGTCTCTCTCTCTCTCTCTCTTACACACACACACACGAATAAATATTTAATTACAGAACTTCTATTGGTTTTCCTGTAATAAAACGTTTTGACCCTGCACAGATGGGACAAAATATGGCGCCGTAGTTGTTGTGCTTGTCATTGGATATGGATATGTTTGGTGGAAGGTACGATCTTACATACTTTCTTCACAAATGGCCTTTGTTTTTCTTTAACTTCAATTTCTCGCTCATCGGAAGCACATTTCTTTGCATGCTGGGTTACTGTAATGATTTGTCACACCAAGATCATGAAAGTTGTTTCTTGTCTCTACTATCATCAAACTTGTCCTTCTTACAATCTTCAAACATAAAAGATGTAATTGTTGTATGTTTACGCCTAAATGTAGTTTAATGTAATGTTATGAATCATGATTATGACATTTAGTGGTAAACTTAAAGATTTTGTTGTTCAGTATAAAGAGTTAATTTTTCATCTCAGGGTACAGTGAAATAATGGTTCTAGTGCTGGCCAGCAAATTTTGCTTTTATGATAGACCTCTTTTTCTGGCATTTTATCAATGTTTAATGATTTTAGCTTTTTGGTGAACACATCTTTTGCTTGGTCAAGTTTTTTCTTTTCTTTTGCTGTATTTTCCGTGCTACAAGTCGAGCTTACTTTTTCTGTATTGCTCAATATGATATTGTTATTGTATTTTCTAGACTATATGACTTATAAGCTGAATCGCTACTGAATTCTTTTTATTCTTTTTACTTGGGTATCAGGGTTGGAAACTTCCTAATCTAATGTTTGCAACGAGACGCAGTTTATCTGAGGCAACCACTAAGATAGCTAAAGAGCTTGAGAACGTTTACTCCTCAATTTCGGTAATCTTTTCAAGTTCCCTTCATATTCTTATTATCTTAAAATTCTGAACTATAAGCATATGCGGTTGGTACTAATCTTAAAATGTATTGGACATTTACAGTACATTACTGCCAGTATTTGTAAAGTTGACACTTAAAATAGAAATCTATTAAGTTTGGATTTTGATTGAATCTTTCATGTGCTTTTCAGTCCACCAAAAGGCATTTATCCTCAAAAATTGATCGTGTGGATACTGGTTTAGACGAGGCTGCGAAACTTACTGATGCCACAAGAGGAGAGGTGTGAACAATTGGAGTGTTTGTACTTCATTTTATTTACATGTTTGTGTTATATGCCGCTTTACCTAAATCTCTAAATCCTACAGGTATCTGAACTTAGAGGAGATCTGAAAGTGGTTGGTGGAGATGTTCGATCAGTGCGCCATGCAGTTCAAACACTGGTGATATATTTACGGAGCAAGAACTTTATTCTTATAAATATCTTTGATAAACATATTAACTAGTTTGTTGCTGGTCTAGAAGTGAATATTGATTCAACATTTCTCATATTTCAGGAAACTAAACTTAATAGAATTGAAGGGAAGCAGGTAATAGACCTCCCTAGCTAATTATTGACGTGGAGACGCATTTTTTTTTTGTGTGTGTCGTAATTCTTCTATGATTTCACAGAATTATACAGTAGAGAATGTAGTGAAGCTTGTGGATTTTGCCTGGACTCTCGAAAATGGAAGAACTAAAGAGCAGACCCAGGTAAAATTTCCTTAAAGCCATATGATTTTAGCCGTATCAGGACTGAATAAAGATTATTTCCTATATCAGCTTCATTCTTTGATGTTTGGAATTAGTTTTTAAGAAAAAATATAAAAACTGCAGGCAATCTCTTCTACTCCATCTAGGTTAGCCATTGAATTGCCAGAAACGACGTCTTCATCCAGGGTAATTATTTTTCCACCCCTCGAAAAAATTTTGAATTTGTATTCTACAAAATTAAGCTGTTTGGAACTCTTTATACACATTTGATGTAGTTAAGCTTTTGTTCCTTGATATTGCAAATATTGAATATTTTAGATGATTATAATTTTTATTTCTTCCTTCTGTAAACTTGGCAAGTGGGTTTGAAATATGCTAGCTGATTCTTAATTTAAAAAATGACCAAGACAGCAGTGTTCGCAATTAAGATGAATAGCCAGACCTACCTACTTAATGTCTTAGAATACTGTTCTATTTTTCTTTGCAGAGTGGATCTTCAACCCCTACTCTAAGCCTGGAACTACCCTCTCCCTCAGCTTCTGTTGAGTCCCAAAAGGTACTTTACCTAGCCATTCTAATTAGTAGTGTGTGTGTGTTGTTTGAAAAATATACTGTTATGCTTGCTTGCTTGTTCAATTTAGCATGTTGTCGGATGTCAATAACTAAACTGTCCCTTGTTTTGATCCCAGTCCAAGCGCCCATTGTCAAGTGCTGTTTCAGGCTCTGGCCTAAAGGTTTCTTTGGACTTCTAGTCTCTTCATTTTTACTTGTGTGTATATGAGGTTAACATTTCACCTAATTTATCTGTTTTAGGATCTTCATGAATCTCCATCAGGGAGTCCTGCAGTTACAAACGGAGTCAATGTAACAGAAGACACAAATCAGATTAACTCAAGTTCCAGTGTTTTTGGGAGGTTGCATTCGGGTTTCACGAGTGCATTCATTTCAAGAACCCGCAGTGCAATGTCATCACTCAAGTGACATTACTAGACATTGCAATATTATAATCAATAAATTATAGTGTAAACTTGCAAAGAAACCCCGGCCCCATTATGAAGCCGAGCCTGGGTGCTGAATTTTGTAGAGCTGCATATGATGGATATGTATAAATATATTTATCCAGGACTGAGAAGTTTTCAAAATGGTCAGAAGTAGTTGTCCATATGTATACACCGAAGGAAAGGGGCGTAGTAGAGGGGTTCTCCTCGGAGATCCAGTTTTAATTAATTTATTTTTTTGCTAGACCAGTTTTATCTCTCACTTTTATCTCTCACTGGTCAATCAATTTACGTTTAGTGTGTCCCTTCTTTAATGTAGTTGCTCATCATGACAGTTTGGTAGACGATCTTTGTTATTAAGACAGGGAGGACAATATATACAGCGGAACTACAGAACCTTAATAAATGAACACCCGATAAATGAATGATATTAATGTTGATAAATTAATATTCTTCTTGATCCCACAACATAATAGACAAAATGTATTTTTAACCTTGGTAAATAAATAATACTGATATTTGAATAAGGTTTTACTATAACCTATTAGCTTTCTTTTTAGGGGTCGTTTGGTTCAGGATTTCTATGAATTTTGTGGTTTTGTTCATTCTAAACTCATAACTTGTGTTAATTTTAAAACTATATTTCAAACCCAATGGGGATATGAGCAATCAAATCAAAATTTTATTACTTTTATCTTTACTAGTTTATATCTCATGCAATGCATGAGTTTTCTTTTTTATAATAATTTCATAGTCAAATATTTTAATTTTTTTTTAAAAATTATATTTATTCAATTATAATACCAGAATTTAATATATTCTCGTTATTGATATTTATAATCAAATTTTAATTATTTTATTCACAAATAATATTTAGAAATATTGTTGAGTTAATTCTTGTATTTGTGGGAATGATCAATGAACTAAATAGCTAATAATATATAAGAATTTACCCTATATATAAGAATTTATCCTTTTACCCGTGATGACCAAATCATATTAACTCCTTTATTCTAATTATATATAGAATATAATTTATAAAATGACATGTTAATTTTTAAAATAAAATTTTTATAATGATGTCGTTTAATATTTAATAAATAATAGTGATTTATTTTTCGTATTAACTGCACATATTTTTTTATTTATTAAAATATATATTAAATTAATAAATTTATTCCACCGTTCAACCAAACACATGATATTATGAATGATACTCCATCCTCGTACCATTTTAACCCGATTTTATGGATAGTAATAGAACGTAATGAATAAAGTATACAATGGAAAAATATGGTTTCTAAAATAAATAAATAAATGTGTATATACATATTTTTATAAAATTATATACTTTTTAACAGATTGTTAAAAATAAAATACACCTGTTAATTTGGAAGCACGTGTATTTATAATGTGTTAAAATTAAAACGAATAACATAAGGTGTCGTTTGGTTGGGATGATAGAGAAAGAGAAACAACCATTTTTATTCCCTTTTTTGTTGTTTATTTTATAAAAATAATCATTCCCTTGACCTTTTTAAAATTTGGAATTGCCCAAAACTCCTCTACCCTTATCCCCATCTCTCCCAATGTATTTCTTTTCATTTTCCTTTATCCATTTTTCTCTTTCATACACCCACCCACTTCCATCATCTACATAATTATATTTTATATTAATCCCAAAAATAATAATATGCACAAAATAATTTATTAAAAAATTATTTATTTCGTTTCCGGATCAAAACCAAACAAGAAAAACAATTCAAGCTCATTCTTTTACTTTCTCCTTAATTCCCTTTCTAAACCCTTTCTCTTTCTCCAACGTGATCCAAATGCCCCCTAAGAGCAAGTGTAACATCTTCCCTAAATGAGTTTCTAAGCTCAAAAATAGAGAACATGACAGAAAATAGCACTCCAACAACATCCCAGTGATTCCAGGATATTCTAAATTTTACTAGTGATGAAATATTAATATGTATCCACTAACCATCCCATATCTTATTTTTATGAATAAAATATTCACTTCTCTACTTTTTTCCTCCTTTTTTCACTCTCCTTTTCCTATTTCTCTTATTGTTAGATTCAAATTTATAATAATAATAATGAGATATGAGAATAAGGATTATTGTTGAAATTGATACTAAAATTGGTATTCTTAAATTATCAAGAGTCGTTATTTTCTAATATTTATAGGGAATGTGCTAGGATACGTTGCTTTTTGAACTTCAAATTCCTGAAATAAAACAACAATATTCCATAAACCCCCTTGGGCCACTGTCGTTCCCAAGAATCTTGGACATAATATTTGGGCAATTCATTACAAGTTTACAACGGGCCTTAAATTTAATCAAAACCGAACCCAGTTGGGTAAATACAGAGGGAACCTCTTCCCGCCAAAATTTACCCCCATTTATCACGCAGATCTTGTTTGTGCTCACTTGACTTGCTTTTGCGCCGGCAAAATGGAAATCGTCCGATCACAAACCAAAGCTTCCGGTCCGGCAGTGATTCCGACGATTCCTCTTTACCGCTCCGCTCCACCACTCGAAGTCAGACTCGAAGATTTCGAGCTTTTCGCCATCGATCGCCTCCGAGGTTTCATTTCCCCCTTTCAAATCAATATTTGTATACTTTTTGTATCTTCACTTACTTGTATTTTCATATGTGTGTATGCTATGCTTTTAGCTCCGGAAACTCTATTGCCTGGTTTTTCGATTTAGGTTTTTGCCTCGTAAATTATTGCACTTTCTTTGATTAGTTGAATTTTAGTTAATTGAAGTAAAAATTGACCCTACCGATATGCAAAATATAATTAATTTCTTTTAATGTGTCGAATGAAAAGTTTGATTTGATTTTTTTTATGTTATGTATTGTACCAGTCCTTCGATTTATCATAAATACATTGTGATGCTTATTGTAGTTCTCAAAGGGATTTCTGATGGATTATCCCGAGGAAAGAAACCCGATGAAATGGAAAAACTGGTTAGTTAACTATTTAGGTTTAAATAACAAAGTTGCTTTCTTGGTGCTTTTTTAACTTGTGAATTGGTGGTTGTGCATAGGTAAGTGATTTATGGAAAGCTAATATGAAGCATCCGATATCTTTTGAGGTTACCAACAAAGATATAATTTCCCATTTTGTACTTCGCCTTGTCTATTGTCGAACGTAAGCTCTAGCTCCTTCATTTTATAAACTTCTATTTTTTTGTAATTTAAATTACTTTACCTCTTTTTACTCTTTTTTATATTGGCCGCATTAGAGAGGAATTGAGAAAATGGTTTCTATCCATTGAAACTACTCTCTTTCGTTACCATTTCCAGCTTGAAACATCTGATGTTCAGGTATGGGTTTATATGCTTTGTAACTCTGTAATGAATATTGTCATCTTCAACCACTTGCTTTGTCATTGTCTCAATCTAAATTATTTTGTGGTTTCTTGATGTGGGTCATAGAGGGCACTTATGGCAGAGTTTGAACTTCCTTACAAAGCTGTTGGCAATGTAGAATACGAGATACAGTTACAATGAACCAGTGCACATCACCCTCAGCTTAAACCAACAATTTGGAACCTCCTTTTTCAGGGTAAAAGATATAATTATAATGTATACCCTTGCTAAGAATCTTAAGATATGTTCCTGCACTGTTTTAATATTCAGGGTTTGAAGGATAAATTAAGTCAAGTTGCACGCTCCATTGGACAATCTTTGCCTAGTGGTAATTGCAGATTGCTTGCTTACTTATTTGTACTACATACTCTGATTTATTTGCACTGTTAATTATATTCTTTCGGCATTGGAATTCTAACCTTTCATCCCCCATCCCCCCCCCCCTGTTATTTGTAGGTAATGCAGTATTTTACAAGGTTTGTTTAGCTTATCTACTCAATATATGTTTCTCTCTTCCACTGTAAATATTTTGTGTAACATATATGGAAGTTTACAAGATGTATAGCCGGGCTACCAAACTAGATTTGCCTGTTGGATAACATATGCTGATTCACATCTATTCTTGCTGCTCTATAAATGAAGGTACCGTTCGAAGAAGTTCCAGAACTGGTGGCTACCCGCCGAGTTTATATTCAAAAGGGACATGCCTATGTTGCTATGAATCAGGTTGAAATTAAGTACTTTGGTTTCATTTATGCATATAATCCTACAGCATAAAGATTATTTGATTTGATTGAAGCTTCTAATCTTGTTGGCACAGGTGGTTTCACTTGTCGTGACACAATTTCGTAGTCATCTATCAAAGGCACTTGTGCTTACAAACAGGTTATTTCTATTCATTTAATTAGTGGTCTTTTTTAAATCTCTGGCTTAGTTTTTTTTTTGTGGCTAAATATAGCTACAGTTTAGATAGTAATATTGTGTTGTGTCTCATTGCTATTAAACTTAATTTTTGTGCAATTTTGAATTTAGTCAAGTTAATGAATTTCAGTGGTACAGAAATTTAATTCATCTAGCTTTCCACAGATTTGTTGTATGCCATATTTGAATTCGTTGATGAACAAATATGAACTAAGCAGCTTGCATGCATGTGGAACCATATGTGGGTATTTCTAGGCATCATCCGCTGGCCTATGCCACCACTACCAAGTTTCTTATGCGGTTTGCCACTATTTGAATGTTTGGTTTACTGTTGAACTTATAGTTCTCTGTAATAACTAAAAGAAGTTGCATTGGTCCACCCCATAACAGATAACAATAAAGATAGAGAATGCTAAATAAGCATTAAATCTTCCACCTGACTACACAAATCTCAGAAAATTAAGTTTGAGCAACTTGAAGAAGCTAGAATTGTAGTGGTGTCTCTATAAAGAGTTTGACAGTGGTTGCAGGCATCTATTAACTTCATTTTATTTCATAGTTTGATTAACTTTTTGATGTGCTGTAATATTGCAGCTAAGTAATATGGTTTGTATGCTTGTTACACAGCCACATCCAACTGATAATATTGGCAATGTTTTCCATTAACTTCATTTTATTTCATAGTGTAATATGTTTTACATGTAAAGCTTACATAGATACATTTACAAAAGACGGAATCTATATTTTTTTTCCAGAAAATGGACATCAATGATTAGAGAAAAGGAATCAGATCGATTAACTCCTGTAAGTATCATACAGAGCTCTGAACCTTGTATCCCCAAAAAGAGTTGGAAAAATCCTGCGGTGACTGATGTTTTGTAAAATTTACTTAGATTGTCGAAGCATTAGCGACAAGCTATCTAGGTCCTGACTATTCGCAGGTATATTTGGACATCTCTGATTAATCCAGTAAGGTAGCATCAAGGATTAAGTTGATGTGATGAATTTGACATTTCTTTTCAGCCTAAAGAATTTGCAGAAATATCACTGAAAGACATTGATCAAGTGGCTGAAAGTTCATTTCCTTTGTGCATGCGTCACCTGTTTGAAAAGGTAAACAGTGTAATTACTATATTGCCTTGTTATTATTTCCTTATGAAGTATATTAATAAACATATACTACAATAGGGAAAAGTTATATGGAGACCACTATTTTATTGAACACTTAGGAGACCATATATGTTCTACAAGCGGGACATGTTTTGCAGAACAATATATATTTTAATATTCTGCAATTTGAACATGTATGGTATGCATTTTAATTGTGGTCTCCATATAATTATATCTTACTACAATATATATGTGCACCCAACATAGGGAAGGAATGAGGGTGACAGGATCTACTTAAATTGCTCTATTGTTTTAATTCTCTTTCAGCTAAGAGAGGATCATCACTTAAAGCATGGAGGGAGAATGCAGCTCGGTTTATTTCTCAAGGTTATATATCTAGAAGTTGAATCTGCATATTAGTAATTTTTTTCATGTTGCATGTTGTAGAATATTCTTATTTTAATCATAATTGCATGTGTTTGAAACCTAAGGTATTTGTTAAGATATAATTGGTAATGTGTGTTGATCAGTTGAAACCACTCATATCTGTGTACATATTTGTAATTATGTGTAATAAGTAATAACATTATTACATGTTGCGGCCTGCAGTTAATCTTTTTCATGAATTGAAACTGTTCATTACAGTTTCATTTTATTGACGTCTCTCATCAGTAATGCTTAAGGTCCGGAAAATAAACGAAGCACTTGGTGTTCACAGATGATGCATTACTATGTTGAGTGGATTGATCTGTTTGATTGTAAAAAGGATTTCTCTTGTTTGTTTGGTATTAATATTTTACAATATCATTTAGGGCGTTGGGTTGACATTGGATGATGCTCTTGTATTTTGGAAAGCAGAGTTCTCCCGGAAAGTAAGTGTGGTGCATTGTGTTATAAAGTTATTCATTGTTTTTGGTCAAAAATATTGATGCATACCCTAAGTTTTGTAAGCTCTTATAATGTGATTAAGAAGATCTACAGATTACATTAAATTGTGACTTCTAACTCTTATGTGCAAATGTAGTTAAGACAATGGATTTTAAGACGTGCAGGAATTATTTAAAATAAATGTTCTTATATACACTTCACTTGTATGATATCTTGGCCAGCTTAAATTGTATGTTACTTTTTAAAACATATTAAGCTTAAAGAAGCTAACTAATAAAGTGGGTTGGAGATATTATAATTACCGAGTATTGTACATTGATTTTTTATGAGAGACTCCAATCTCGATCCCAATTTTCATTCAAATTAGAATCGCCATTTTTTTGGCATTTCATGTATTTAGCTAGACATCCATCAACATGAACGAGGAATTTAATACACTGTATTTTTACTGGTACACTATGACAGTATCTTGCCTTATGTTATTTTATTACAATTCTATATGTGTTTCTTGTTTGTATAGGTTGGTACAGAAAGATTTGACAAAGAATATGTGTATGGTATACGCCACAACTATGGAAAAGAGGGAAAGAGAGTGGTAAGAAGTCAACACCTCATTGCACTCGTGATTGTTTGCCAAGGTTAATTTTGATACATGCAAGATAAGTTTTGTTTTGTACTTGGTTCCATGTTTGAGCTTATAATTGAAAAGGGCTAGTTTGAATTAGCAAAAATAAAAAAATGGTCCGTTTAAATTAGAAAAAAGCCCCAGGTCTGTTAATGTAAAAAGTAACTTGAAGCAAACTTATAAGTTGAATTTTAAGTAGGAAGAAGGTACTTATATAAGTTACTTGCTTTTGACTTGACAACAATCAATATTACCCTTTTAAAATGTAGCTTCTGCCTTCTAGTATGTTTGTTTTGATATTTTTTACATTTTACAACTCATATATATTATTTACAAAATTTTCTAAATTGGTAATAACCTACAAGTAGGAAAATTGCTTTTACATAAAAGTTGAAATAACAAGTTAAATTATCTTTTTTAAATTCATCTGGGGTATATATATTAAAAATACTGGCAGTCAAAATAAAATGCATAAGGCTTATAGATTCTCATTGTCTGGTTTTGTGGAAAATACAATATTACAATTGGGGAATGCTATGGTCTAATTTCAGTAATGCATTATTTTTGGGGGATCTCGTCTCTCTATTACTGTCTAAAAGTAAGAAATATCTTTTCCGTTTAAAGTTGTGTAAATACTTCATGCACAAGTCATAATATAAAATATGTTGCACTCACTAATTTATATTGTATGAAATAATCTTTTTTATCTAATGTGGTTAGTTGGAAATGGCCATGGGTAAAATGAATGTTGCTTTATATTCTCTCGTGGAGTGGAAGTTCCTTAATTTGTGTTAAAAGTGGGATTCAAATATCCTTTCTCGGACCGTGGGAGCATATACTTTTGTCACATTATGCAAAACTGATTTTAGCTTAGCTGGTGATACATGATTTCGTGTCGATAGCATGTAGTTCTTTTTGTGGCGCTGCTTTGCAAATATGAAGTGCAATCAGGAAAACTTTATATCTGCAGTAACATTAGAAGCTTTCTCTCTGATCTGCCAAATTGCAGGATTATACACCATATTCGTGTCAAAAAATCATATCATCTACTCCAGGTGTGGGCGATCACCATGGTTGTCCTTATCGGCATTTCAGGTGAATTGTCTAAAAATTTCATATCCAGTTAAAAGCTTGCATTCAAGTCGGTGACTTCTATCTCCATATGCTTCATATACACAATACCTTTGTAGGACTAACATTACCATACTATATGCAGTCATTTTATGACATCTTTTAGTGATTTGATAGGTTTTACATGAAACTTAACTTTAAACTATGCAAGTCTGCAGCTACCAACCTATGTATATGTACTTGCATGTTTATGTATTGTGGTATCATGACAATCATATACAAGATATTATCCTTTCTAAATCGTTAGACATCGTATGAATTCATTTTTCTTGACAGTGAAGAGAATTTGAGAGCTGCTCTTGGTAAAATGGGGGTGAGCAGTCGAGCACTTGAGGATGTGATAGACAAAGCACGAAATAAACATTATCAGGTTAGAAAATAGTAACCAGCTTTGTTCTTGAATCTTTTTCATATAGCTTCCTTGGATCTGAGGTGTAATATAGATGATGATGTGCAGTTGGCATGCACATTGACATTTGAGGCCGTACATAACTCATCTTGTGATGCTGGAGTAAATCATCCAAACCAGTACTTTAGTGACAGTCAAAGCATCTTGAAATTCCAGGGGAATCCTGTCGCGTAGGAATTTCTTCTAACTCGATGAAATGAAGGAATCTCAGTAACTTATGAATCAATCTCGTCGAGTTCTAATTCAAAGTTCTCCATGTCATTGGTGATTCTTTTTACCAAGTCCATGTATATTATGTATTTGGGTCGGAATTTAGTGCCAGCTATTTAGTGTTCGTAGAAATATTGTTTGTTTAGGTGCTATGTTGACTTCAAAGTTTAGTGGGCTATACAGCCTATAATGTTTCCATTAGCTTGTTAAACCGCACGACTCATGCAAATATTTCATATCTTGATAATACGGAATTTGGAATGAAAATAGTCGTCGTCGCTCGTAGAAACGAAAATGAACTAATTATGAATAAATTATTTTTTATTTTATATAATACAAGTGCAAAATAAATTTTATTAAAAGTAATATTTTTTTTGCCATATATTCAAAGTAATATTAAATGTTAAAGGTTTATATTTATTAAAAATATATTTAATTTTAATATTTATAACTGTTGAAATACTTAGATTGGTCTAAAGTTCGAATACAATCAACAACATATTAAAATTTAATATTTATGTTTAAAGTTTAAATATCATCAATAAAATATTAAATTTTAATATTTATATTATTATTTTTAAATTAATAAAAAATATTTAGGGTTTGAATATTATTAATAATATATTAAAATTTAATATTCATGATATTAGTTTTTGTGTGTCAGATTTCATGATATTAGTTTTAAAAATATTAAAAAGTGTAAAAGATTCATGATAAACAACTATAAAAAACAAAATAAAAATCCGACGCATGAATAGTATAATCTAAAACTGTTCAACAGCCACAGTTGGATATTAAAAGATATCCAACCAATCCATATAATACCGTTAAAAGAACACATCAAAGGCTGAGATTGAAAAAAAAACATATGTTCTATTATAGAGCGGATATATGTTCTATAATAGAGCGTATGTCTTTTTTTTTTAATTTCAATTCTACCCTTTAAAGCATACGCTCTATTATTGAGCTCTAATGAATACATACCCTTATCTACCCAGAAATTCTTTTATCATACAATTTTCCAAATTTATGTGAATTATCTAAACATACCCAGATAATTCGAACTATAATCCAATAAATCCAAAAACAGAATATAAACATATACATAATCGGATATATACACACAATATGCATACAAATCATATACACACAATATGTATACAAGCAAATCATATATACACACAATATGCATACAAATCGAATACACACAAAAAAGAGAGCAAAAATCGTATGTAAAAGAAGGCAAATCAAATATATATATATATATATATATATATATATATATATATATAAATAAATACCACATGGCAAAGTAAGGGCATGAACGAGAAAACAAAATTAAACATATACGCTCTAGAGCGTAACCCTTTTTTTTTTTATCCTGACTGTTTATTTCCTTTTTTAACGGTAGAATATGAGTTGACTTTATTATTCAGTTTATCCAACTGTGACCATGGAAGGGGACCCTAAGATAAATGTCCAAATATTTATATTTATCTCTAAATATGTATGGAATATCTGACACAAATAATCGAAATGAAGATCGTTCGTTTTCTCAACAATTTGTAGAGTTGCTTATTAGATAATTATTTAAAAGAATTGAAAATAATGCCTTGCTTATGGAGGAGCACGATTTGGGTCGGTTTGATTTTTAAATGAAACCGAAACCGAATCTATATATTTTCAATTTTAAAAATTGAAAATCGTAACCACAATTCAATCGTTTCGGTTTCGAATTTAGAAAGGTCATTTCAATTTTTATCGACTCAGTTTTGATTACAAGACCGATCAAATATAAAAGAAAAAAATGTAATTTAAATAAATAAATTATAAATAATTAAAATAATATATTTACGTTTAATAACATAAATAACAACACTGTAAAATTCAAAACATATGTTATTCAAATAGAAAATAGAGATGTTTAGTGTCGGAGAGTCCCAGTAATTCACTGACTTCTGATAGCAACTCATGGCCAAGTTCAAAAATTGATAGAGACCAATCTAGTGACTTTGCCGGCTGAAAAATATTGTAAAACTCAAATTTATGTATATATTAAAATTTATATATAATTTATATATAATAAGTTTATTTAATTTAATAATCAGCTCATTTCAATTTTTTTCAGTTCAATTTAAATTTATAATTGGAATTGGAACCGGAACCGGAACCGGAATTAGAACTAATCAAACGGTTCAATTTATAATTTTTCAATTTGATTTTAATTTTATACTAATCAATTTTCGTGAATTTCAATTTTATTTCAATTTTTTGCGACCCTAATTGACGCTCAAATTACAAGACGTCTCCTGAAACATCTCTAATATACATACACATACTACAATCTACATACATGGGCCAATATGATTTCGTGTTTTTCAAAATATCTCCACCAATTTCCTGTTCAGGATATATACTCCCCCAAGTCCCTATTCGTATAACCAAAAGGGTACGAAGATCCGAGCAAGACAGTAGCAGGCCCAGCCCTGATGGGGGCGGCGTCGACCGCCAAATTTGGAGCACATTTTTCAGAAAAAAAATTAATATATATATATATATATATATATACATGTCTTAGTTAAAAAAATTATAAAATCAATAATATTCGTAAAATATAAATTAATAATTGACCTATAAAACTAAAAATAAGTACTAATTATATATGTATATATATAATATATATATGTATATATTCTGAAAAACTAGATAATTCATTATTAAAAAGTAAAAATAGATTTGCACCAGTATTCGATTATATATATTTTATATTAAAACAATATAATATAGTGTTAGTAAAATTTTATTTTAAAACTCATATAGATATATATTTTTTGTCTCTATTTTGATGTAAAGATTCATTTTTTTCAAAATTTTAATGAGAATTTTGAATTTGAACTATTTATTTGAGGTGTTATTATGATGTTACTTTTACTGAGAATTTTAATGAGATTTATATGATATTACCTAAAAAATAATTATCTGGATGTGAAAAGAACAAAAAAAATGAGTTGATAAGTGAGAAAAGTCATAAAAGAATCATGACTAAATTTGTTATCTAAAAAGTAGATTTTCAAGCAAACTTGATAAAATTTTAGTGGAAATAAGTGAATTTAAAAAAATTTACCATAACCTTTAGGGGTCGTTTGGTTCAACCAAATTAGGAATCAAGTATGAGTTTCTACTCAACAAAACTCATACTCGGTGTTTAGTTGGCTATTTTTAAACTAACTCTAAACATGTGCGAGGCACGGGTATGCCTTAGTTGAAATCTCGTGTATATTTTTACTTTTTATTTTAATATACTATTTTTATAAATATATTGTAAATTTATTAAAATAATTAAGATGTGTATAAACTGTGGCAAACTTATAATTGGTGAACAAAAACCATTTTAGCTGTATTTAATCTTGTTTTAAAGGTTCCGTAGGTATACATAATCCAAGACGTAATCATTATGATAAAAAAATTCAAATTGTCTTAATATTTCATCAAACATGAAAGGTCTCATTATTTTTTTAGGCGCTAAACATCGTCATCCTTTTGTTATGTCTCGAATTAATTCGATGGATTATACCGGTGAAAAAGTAGAAATAATGGAGGGGTTGGAGTGGCTACTGATAATAGAGATGTAACCCATTTGGTTTTAAAACATCTACAACCTCAAAATCTAAATCCTCCAGAACTTGTTATAGATACTATAAAACTCTGTGATGCACTGATCCACCATTATTGATAATAATTTAAAATGTACTCGAATTGGAATAAATCATCGAACCGAAACAGGTTCTTAGCCGTTTAGTTGACAAGAACAAAAACAAGATTTACTGACAAAGAATTACAAGAATGATCATCAGCCACCTTGTGATGTTTATTCTCTCAACTACCAAACATGCTCTTCCTTCTCATACTAAAAATTCAAAATTTGTATCTCATAAAGTCATTAATCAACTTAAATCTTATACTTCTCTACACTAAGTTTCCAAGTCACTTTTGGATCTTAAAGGCTATTTCTCTTCTTATTTTTACTATTTTAAATCTCCCCCTTTTTTCTCCCTCATTCACTTAGAACTATGTATAATTATAATAAAGTTAAATAATACAAATATTGACTATAAAGGAGAATTTGAAAATTATCAATTTGCTACTTTCATTTAATTTTTCCGGGATAAAAGAGAAAGTTTTAGTTGAACTAAACTAAATATTTTTTAGTTGTTATTGTTATCGTTGTCTTGTTTGATTAACTTTTTTTTAGTATTGTATAGTTATCCAATACATAAAACTCATTTATAACTTTCACCGCAAATAATTCTCGTCTAAGATAAATAACTCTTATTAGCCCTTAGAAGTTGAAAGCTGCTACTGCAATATTTATCCAAAGTAGGTGTCAGGAGTAATCTATTTGATAGATTTCAATTTCTTAGAAAAAAATTATTAAAATTATTTATTTTAATAATTTTGAAATTACATTTATAATTGTTAAAGTTATAGTATACATAAAATTTAAAATAAATGTTATGTGTATATCAACATACCCAATATATTTGTCAATATAACTCTTCGAATTTGTTCTAAATTTCAATTTTTATAGAAAAAATTATTAAAAATATTTTTTAATGTTTTTAACTATATTTGTCCTTAATAAAATTATAGTATTTATAAAACATAAAAAAAATATTTTTCATACAATTTGGAGTTGGTATTATGAGGCTTAACATCCCCGATCTATTTAGCATTGTGATAATTTTTTTTGTGATTTCTAACTTGTTTATATACCGTCATCTTGTTAGATTTATTGTGTTTTCGGTGATTATTATTTGTTACATAATTTTGCAAGTCTTAATAGATTGGACAATAGTGATAAAAGAAAATAATCTAAATAAAAAATTCAATTAAATTCAATTAAAAACATATATTATACACATGAACAATTAATATATATCAATAAACATGATATATGATATGGAATAATTAAGGAGACAAATATTAATTGAAAAATAATTAATATACTTTAATAATATACTATATTAATATATAATTATTAGGTAGGGGTAGATAAGGGTTAAATTGCCATTTCACGCAATCAGTATTAGATATATAATATAATAATAGATTTTCAAACACACTTTAAACACACGAGATATGGGGTTTTGAAACTTCGAAGGAGGTGGGTATGGGTCAATATAAACAGGTTTTTAATATTAAAATAACAACTCTTTTTCATCTCTCGTTCTGCTTTGCTGTGCCGCTGCCGCCAAAATACAGGTAATGCTTCATCTTTGTTTTGCAATTTCTCTATATCCTTTGTATGTGATCTTATCAAATTTATCATGTATTTCTTCACCTCACACTTTTTGTTATATCTGCTTTCATTGTTTGTATCCTTAAAGTCCCGAAAATTTCTCCATCAGAGTTTATGTTCATATGCCTGTTTATCAGTGTCTCAAATCATACACTCCCTGATCTCTAATTGACAAGATGATAAATAACAAGGCATTAATCAATATCACAGATTGCTACATGAATAAAATCCTGGGCAAATATATATACTTTGTACAGTGTACTGGCTACCCATGTTCATTGTGAAGTGTGTATTCTCGTCTTTCTTTATATATATGTCATGGATTTCCTATCTCCTAAACTGATGGATACTTGCAGGTTTAGTTTTTTATATGGGGTTTTTGTATATTTTTTATATTTTATTACATGGAGACTACATGAGATTATGTATTAATTATTAATATTTTGTCTAGAAATTATCTAATAACGGTCTAAACTCCATGTCTCTCAAACAATTTACGCCTGTACTACTATCTAGTTCAATGATCTGTACTTGAATTTATTTCCCAGAGTAAATAATACAGAATCTCTTGATATATGTGATGTGTTGTTGGAGCTACCACTAGTGCTGTTAACTGAAATAAACATTGAGCTTGGACAGTAGCTCATCACTAAGAATGTATATTCTATTTTAGTCATATACATGTGTCAAATTTTAAGGTTAACTAATTTGGCTTCCATAGACTAGTGTGGTAGTTTCTATTGACATATATGGTATTTTTTTTATAAATTTGATTTATAAACTTGTGTGTACATGAATATATATATTCATACAGAATGGATCAGTACGGATTGTCCTTAAAAAGGAGGAGGAGGAGCCAGAGAGAAATACTTGTAACTTTATTAGTTATTATTAATACTACATTTATCATTTATCATGTATTCGGTGTTACGTGCTATTGGTATAGCTATGCATAGTATTCACCGAATTAGAGAATTCGGTGTTACGTGCTATTGGTATAGCTATGCATAGTATTCACCGAATTAGAGAAAAAACGTCATAGACAAGATAACTTGAATGCTTTAATTAGGGATGGTGATTTTACTTGTAGGAGTGAATTACGTATGAATAAACAAACATTTAATGTACTATGTGAGATGATTAGGAATATAGGTGGACTAAGAGGTACTCGGAATATGAGTTTGGAAGAGATTATAGCTATGTTTTTACATACACTGGCTCATCATAAAAAGAATAGGTCAATAGGAACCTATTTTCTTAGAAGTGGGGAAGTGTAAGTAGGTAATTCAATCTTTGCCTTCTTGCGGTTCTAAAGCTACATCACCATTTACTAAAAAAGCCTACTCCAATAATAGAGGAATGTGAGTCCAGTAGATGGAACTGTTTCAAGGTACACTTTATAATATTAAAAATTTATTTTTTACCAAATAAGTTCACATTGTTGAAAGTCTAGGTATGTAAATGATTCTATATTTGTATATTAATGTAGGAGCCCTAGACAGTACATTTGTTAGTGTCCATGTAACAAATGAGGAAAGGGCACGGTATCGAACATCAGCGATTTGGAATGGTATTTCTTCAGCCCCGTGGATAGAAAGTACGGCAATGCATCTCAACTAAATCGTGCCACTGGCAGAGGATATTGGAAAGCAATTTCTGCTACAAGTCTGAACTTACAACTTATTGTTTGGAGGAAAAGGATGCATTTGTGCTGTGCAAAATTTTCGAGAAGAGTGGTTTAAAACCACCAAATGGGGATCGATATGCACCATTCATTAAAGAGGACTATGTGCTGCATATATATTTGTAATAAAATGGTAAATTGATCTTGGAGGAAATAGGAAAAAAACTAAATTTGATTCTTGATTCCTGAGTTTGGTAAACCAAACACTAGGTATGGGTATCATTTTCATTCCAAAATTGAACCAAACGCATGAAATGTGGAATGAATTTCTAACCCCATACCTTGTTTTGAACCAAACGATCCCTTAATTATATCAAATGATTTTTTTATATTTTTTATAATTATGATGAATTTTTTTTAGGGGGCTCATTTAAAATTTTTACCCCGGATCTCGGATATGTCAAGAATGGTCCTAAATAACAAATTCATGATACTCTATATAATAAAATATTGATGATCATTAAAAAAAAATCTGCACATATTTTCTTCATGTACAGTTAACAAAGTTAACAAAGCGCAGATACTTCTCATTATATATTTTTACACAGGTTTCTCCTCCATCTGCAACTATTATCTTACTCCCTCCGTCCCACTTCAAGTGTCTCATTTGACTTTTCAACGGTCAATTTTTTTAAAGTTTGACTAAATATTACATATATTATATAATTAAAAAAAATTATAAAATATATATCATTGAAAAGTTTATATAATTTTCTTTAAAATGTACTTTTCAAATTTTAAAAATTATAAAAATATATATTTTTTGAAGTGGGACGAAGAGAACAGTACCAGAGGTCTACAATGCAATAAAAAAATTGCTCTGTCAGTCGTAGATTTTGAACATAATTATTTTCAAAATTTAAAGAGTAATGTACAATTCTTTTTTGGGCCGGTTTATTTTCATATTCCTGATTATTCAAACTCATGCATCATGTAGGATTTCATTACATAAAATTAAATTAATAATGAAATTATATATTCCAAAATTACGGCGTTGTTGTTATTTCTGTCATATCAATCGCCAAATTTACTTGAATCAAAATGGATTAAATATCAAATAGGTGACTGATTGAGTCCAAATAAATCAAGTAGGTGACTGATTGCAAATTTGACTCGTTTTAGTCAGTGATTTCAAATTTTTTATAAAACTCCTTTTCCGGCCACTTCAAGTATTTTCCGGCGAAATAAAATATGTACAAAAAAATCTGAAAAAAACTTATATGCAGTAAAACACCGCAACATTGAACCACCTAAACTCAGAATTATCGAAATCAAATTCAAAACTCAAAATTGAAATTAAATAAATTTGGGTGAGATTTTATTTAATTTTGATATTGAGTTTTGAGTTTGATTTCGATAATTCTGAATATAGAAGGTTCAATGTGGGAGTGTTTTACTGCATATAAGTTTTTTTCAGATTTTTTTATACATATTTTATTTCACCGGAAAATACTTGAGGCGGCCGGAAAATGAGTTTCATAAAAAATTCGAAATCATTGACTAAACCGAGCCAAATTTGCGATCAGACACTAGTTTATTTGTGTACGCAGTCAGTCGCATATTTGATATTTACCCCGAATCAAAATTACAGGGTTTGAAAAATTTACTTGAAACATTTTTAATCAGGTCACCGGAGACTAGCTAGGGCTGACGGAGAAAAGAAATGGGGAGAAAAAAGCTAGAAATCAAACGAATCGAAGATAAGTGCAATCGACAAGTGACTTTCTCCAAGCGAAGAAGTGGATTGATGAAGAAAGCTAAAGAACTCTCTATTCTCTGTGACGTCCAAATCGGTGTCGTTATTTACTCCAACCGTGGCAAACTCTATGAATTTTCACACGCCAACAGGTATTGTATTGTATTATTTCTCTTTCATTTCTCGTTAAATTTTATGTTATGTTGATTTTGACCCAACTGTTACTTGTAAATGTTCTATTATGTGTTATGCTGGTTTGTTGTATAATTAACTCATGGGAGTAAGGCCTGCAGGGAGCTTTCTCAGATTTGATTAAAATATGATAATCATCTCTGTTTACTTAAATCTCTTTCTTCTTATTCCATTATCATCCGGAGAACCTTTGGTAGTAACATCACCGAAGCCATGATTATATTTTCACTCAAATTCTCACAGGCCCTTTGAGATCGTTTTTGCTCTTGGTACCGTTTGTATATTTTTAATGATAATAATAGAATACAAAATATAGAAAAAGAAGAGGAGTATTGTTAAAAAATCTGCATATATAAAAGTTCTCACAATGCTTTTTATATAGAGCTAATTAAAACAACTAAAAAATAAGGTAACTACTCCTAAAAGATAGTCATAACTATCTCTATTAAAATATCCTAATCTCTTGAATTAATTATACTTATCGTAATAACCAATAACAAATTGGATAATTCAAAAACAACTTTGATTTATTATTGTAACAAACATTAAAGAAAACTGGTGTGCTGGGAAAGAACTCGAGACATTGAGAGCCTAAAGACGTGTAGTGAGAGCGTTAGGCGTGCATTCGTGTCTTTCATTTTTCGGTCGATCATCTTGGCTGCTCAACCACTTACATTTCGGCAATGACTCGTTAAAGATCAAAGTCAACATAGTTTGAAATCAGACTAAACCTGCCCCTCTGGGATATCTTATATAAGACGGATTTCCTCCAAGATTAGTTAAAATAGCATGATGAAAATTGTAGAAGCTGTAAGAAGGAGCATGAGTCCTATGAGAAAAGCATCGATGTTCTTGAGAAGCTTAAGCATTTTTTTTGCTAATCTATAGAGAGTTTCTGGAATAGATAATAAATATCACAGGATGTAGCCTGTAGGTTACCAACTTCCGTAGATATTTACAAGTTTCGAGCTATTAATGATAATGTTGCATACTTGCATCTCTTTTATTTTTTAGATTTGGTTAAATATTTGAAGTTGTTTCTTCGTACGACTGTAATTCTTTTTCTATACATCCAATGTGAATACGCACACCTAATACAGTTAGGGATATTGTTTTTAAATTTGTACTACTACCAATGATAACAGTATTGTTTAGCTGCTGCAGTTTGGCTGCTATTCTTCAACAATATCATGATGTTACCAATGCAGATGAGAGAGAAGCCACTGGAGTATATGAATCTAAGGTAACCATATTCTCATATTAGTTAGTCTGTGCATAAGCCGTAAACACTTTAACATGTAATAAGGTCATGCATTGCTCATGCCTAGTATTGTTTAGGTTGAGTTCGGCCTGGTTTTTGGGGTATTTTGCCTTCAGGTTTGTAACATGCTATTATTAAAAAAGAAATGTATATTTGACTGTATGGCTCTTGACCTAGGGAAGTTGTATACCTAATTGAAGACACAATTTTTATTCCCTTCTTATTATGTTTAGCCCAATGGTGAACTCATAGTACTACAAAAAAGATAGGTTCAGAGATTTCTACTCAAATCTGCTCTGGAAGTGTGTATACTTTGTTAAATAATGTTGTTAATGATAATTTAAATGTGCGATCAGCTTTGGGAGACACCAGATAATAATCATCAGAGTGCACCTTATTGATCTAATACCTATGAGGAGATCAATTGTGGGGATGCTCGGTGGTCACTACTACATGATGCCTTTAATTCCGATAAATGATATTACTTTTTCAATTACACTGTCTTGATATAACTTCTCTGACAATACTGTCTCAACACCCAGCATGGCTTTAGCTTTTCATGTCCTGTCCAACTTCTATTGTCTTGTTAGGTGATTTTTTCCAGTCTGAAACTATGAAGATTAAGAGATTATCTGATCAGTGTATAGTAGTTTAGGGTACTCTTATCCTTTAATTGATACGCTAAATTCGTAATATTCTATCTCGATGATGTGAGATGTTTTTTGTGGATAGAAATCAAAATATGCAGGGAATCAGGTGAACGGAGACCTCTTGCTAAGAGTTCAAAGGCAAGCACTCTCCTGTTTGAATGTTAACTGATAATGATAATCTGTGATGTGATACTCCTTACTTCATCTCAGTTTTTTTCTAGGCACCTAACTGAACTTAATTTAGACGAACTCACTCTGGCTGACATTGTGCAATTAGAGAAAGAACTGGAAGCTGCGCTAGTACAAACAAGAGCAACAAAGATCTCTGTCAATGTATGAACATCTACACTTCATATTCTAGCTTGGTAGTTGACCCCTCTCGAGAGTCGAGACTTCAAGTATATGCGTGAATTCATCATCTATTGTGGATAGATAAGCCAACAGTGGCCAAAACCATGAATCATGTGTTGTCTTTAGACAACCGGAGATTACAACATACTTTTGTGACATAATGTTACTGCTCCTAGCATAATGGAGGGAAGAAAACAGCTAAAAATGGCTAAAAAGAAACAGCTCTCTTGCTCATTTATAGTCCTCAGCCAGGCCTAACTCTGGTGTGGGAGTCAATCTAGAAGTATGGCAAGGTAGTGCTAACCCTTGGTTTAGAATATAGCTATAGGTGTGCTGTAATTGTTCTTAATAACAGGGGATAGCTTTAATTGTATAGTTTGTTTCAGTGATGTTCATTGTGTTGTAGATTTATAAAAATTGAGTATTGGCCAACATCTCTCTTCACAGATTTTCTTGTCTTCTCTCTAAAATCTCTGAATTGTCTTAGATTCTTATTTAATTTATTCAATCTTCTTCATGTCTAGATATCTTGTTCCTAATCTCTGATATACGAAAAGTGCCATATCCTTTGACACTAAAAGGACAGAACTTTATGCCAGTATGGCATATGTTCAGAACATGCCCATTCTGTACACATACTCAAAAAAACTTAATTATGGGTATACATGGAACAGTTTGGCGCTCTTCTAAGGCATATCAATATGATCATTCTGCACTCCAACTCAAAACTAAATTTATGGCCTTTAGATCAGTTTTGTGACTTTTTTCCTCTTCTGCTGTAACCATTACTTGCTATAGACATCCTAATATGTTAAGACAAAGTTCTCAGTCCAGGATTGTGAAACAAAATTCCAAATTGGTAAGCTATCTGAGCTCATAGCAATAGGTTCTACCTTTGTTATTAGCATGTTCTTATCTAAAACAGGGCACTCCTACTCTCAAGAAGTTTATGTATGAATAGAGTCAAAATTGTTTCTAATCCAAGCTTAAACTGGGAGTTTTTTTTTTTAAGTAAACACTATACCTGAACTTTAGTATTGACTTATTGCGGGGTATATTACTCCGATTCTTTGGTTTTGGCCGCCACCCGTGGACACCCTGTTTTAACTGCTGTACATGGACATTCAGATCCATGTCATGTCCGCCAATCTTTAACCAAATCCAAGTAACGTAGATTGCAGGTGCCTCTTTTCTTGGTGATTAGTTCGCGAAACAGTTTAAGCTACATATATTTCTCTTCTGAGTTCATATGCTATACCTATCCTTTGAGAATCATGGTGAGTACTCCTGCTGGGACCAAAAGAGACTATGCTAGTCACTCCTTAGCTTGGCCTCTTTCGTTTTATATGGATGGCTACCTAATTACTGAATGATATGAAAAAAAATTATGTTCATAGGAACCTGGTATGTTTATATATCTGTAACTGCCAATAGTGTGCGCCTGCAAGCTCAAGGTCCATACATGAATATACTAGTGTATACCCTCTTGTTTCAGTTTTTGCTAGGTCTATTTAATTCATTTTATTTTACTTACATGGCAGACACAGCTGATGATGGAACCAATTACAACTCTCCAAGAAAAGGTACCCCTCCTTGTTCTACGCTGTTTTTTTATTTGCAAACTAGTTCTGCGCAAAATTTTGTTTATACTACTGGAGCAAGGTTTTATTAACTTGATTTAAACAGCCCCCAAAGCTTTCGGTCATAGTAGAGTGTTGCACTTGCACTTGAAGATATTTTCTCCTTCCATGTCATCATTTACATGTAGGCATTTGGCATTTATGTTGCAAGGCCAACTGCAATAAGTCTACCCTCCATCTTAAACAAAGCATCCTAGTTTTCATTTTAAGTCAGATTGACCTATTTCATTTTGTTAAATTAAATTTATTTCACCATAAGAAAATTCAAAATATGTACTACAAATCCATATGCTTATTAGTATGTTACGTGAAATATACTTTTAAAGGCTATATCTATACTAGCAATCTACCGGTATGGTTGATCAATTCTACCAAGTACTACCCTAAGTTCTTAGAGTGACAAACTTGGATCCTCCAATTATATCTCTACCACACTAATGTTTACAGGACCTTGAACTTGGACTGTTAGAACTTAAAACTAATCAGAAACTTCAACATTTTTTATACTTGCATAGACTTGTATTAAGTAATCATTTTTTATGCTCGCATAGACTTCTACTCCCTCAGTCCCACCCAATTGTTAACGTTTCAGAGAGAAGGTCCGGCATGCATTTTAAGGTGCATATAAAGTATAATTCCATAACTTATTTTTAATTTTTTTTTCTGAATAAAAATTTAAACTTTATTCAGAAAAAAAATAATTTAAAAATAATTTATGGAACTATATTTTATATGCACCTTAAAATGCGTGCCGGACCTTCTCTCCGAAACGTTAACAATTGGGTGGGACGGAGGTAGTATTAATTATTAACAGTAAATGATATGATACATAATATAATTTTTTACATTTAAATGAAGTAAAAATATTGAAATTTTGTTATTCTTAAATTTGAGAAAACGTTTTTAAAAATATTGAAATTTGAGAAATCTATTCACTTCTTTGCTCCAAGTCAATTCACTTTGTGAATTAATGCAAGACACCAATACCTAGGGGTGAGCTGGAACCAGACCGAAAACCGCACCAAAAACAACAAGAAATCACACTAATTAAAAATCGCATTAGAAGAAATCGAATTGATGATTTGGTTTTGGTTCAGTTTCTAAGGTCTCCGGAATCGAATAAAATTAAAATGGACCACATCAATTGAAGTTATACTATTACATAGTTAATATAAACTCCCTATGTCCCAAATTATTTGTTAGTCTAACTTTTTGCATGTATTTTAAGGTCCAGAGAAAAGATAACTCGAAGTCATTTTAAGAAAATTCTTTTTTTTTTTAAAATAAAAGTTAACATATAAATATTTATTAAGAATAAGAAAATTTGAAAAATAATTTGTGGAGTTATTTTCTTATGTTCTTTAAAATATATGCAAAAAGTCAAAGTGACAAGTATTTTGGGACTGTAAATATGACTTACAAAAAAGTCTAATCCCCCACAAGTACAATATACAAAATTAACTTATATTTTTTAGGTAGGGATGGTTATCGGATCAATTTGGGGTTGTGGAATGTTATCCCCACCCCGGATCTACGAACCTACCACGATAGCTGCCATAGGTTCCCCCCCCCCATATTAGCTTGATAATAAACACTAATTCTTGTCCCCTCCCACTCACGTCTAGATTTTTGAAATTTTTATAAAATCTTCCTAATTTCCTACCCCATACCTCAAAAAGTCTCTGCCATTAAAGGGCAGAAGGATTTCCATATAAATACCGGATTTGTTGCCATTCGAATCAAATTCGAAATTAAGGATTTTGATTAAACCCAAAGGTTTTGCTTCAAATTTGATTTTTAATAGCTAAATCAAAATCCGAACTAGAAACATAAATAATATATCATATCACATATATATAGTACTATTAAAGTCAAAACATTAATAACTTGATGCTCCATTGGTTGACGGTCATTTGGGCATGTCTAAAATAATAATATGAATATCTTAGTAATAATAATAAACATAAGGATTTTCATAGAATAAGAACTTATGGCCTGGATTATAACTACTAAAGTTGAAATATTACAATTTTGGTACTTGAATGGATTCTTCATCATTTGAGTCTTGGCTAAATTATTATTGTGTACTAGCTTCACCGAGAATAATAAAGAGTGTTCTTAGCTATCTTGTTTGGTGGTATTGGTTCCGCGGTTGCCTTCTGGTCTGATGATGCATCTTCTTTTTAAATATAAGGAATTTTTAGAATAAAATATTAGTAAGTAACATGAATTAGGTTGATTTAAAATAATAGTCTAAACTTTTGAAAGTAAGATCTTATAAATTATACATATTTGAGTTGAAAAAAATACCCCAAAATCAAGACCATAAATAAACATTATTTGAAATATGTAGAAGGTATGCATATACATGCCAAGATTCAAGAGAACTACTTAAAAGTTAATTTTAAAATTGAAAATGTATAAATATATTTATATCCTAAATATGCTTCTAAAAGCTCAATTAGAAAGAACAATTTGTTTGTAAATAAAAATATTAAGATAATTTTAGAATCTCATAAATTTTAATCTAAGAAAGTTTTGAAATCTCATAAATGTTAAGAATTTGTTTTAGGATCTCAATTAAGAGTTGTAGAAATTTTGCATATGAAAAGAAACTTTTGGATTCAATTAATGATTCAAATATTGCTAAATTAGAATCTCTTTTTAGATGTGGGGTTCTCTAATTCTCTCTTGAACTTTACTAAATCCATATATTAATCAATTAATTTTAATATTTTCAAAATATTAATGTGTATTAATGAACGGCTTTGCAATGCTTTTAAATATGTATTTTTGGTCTTCAGTTTTTGGATATATTTGGGTTTGCGTCGGTTGTCATTATTTTTGTTGTGTTGGATAAACTCGTACCAAAATCTGATTGGTTCAGGCTTGGTTTTATATTTTCAGTTTGGTTTGGATTCGAATTCAATTTACAGTTTGACTTTTAAGTGAGATTTTCTTACCAAATTTTAAATGGAATCGATTTATTAAACTATTGCCATCCTTATCTATCAAGCATTATACATACCATATATATTATTATTGTTGTATACAATTCTAGAGAGGGCCTAGACATATTCTCACACCTACTTATGTCCGCCCTGAAAGCATGTATGCACATCGAGGGCCTAGACATATTCTCACCCCTAAAAGCATATATGCACATCGAGATCGTAACCTTGAACTAAAATAACTTTAGATTATGTTTGGGAAGATGTAATTCATTTCTAATGATGGATTTCAAATGACCTAAATTAAGTTGTCATTTCAAATTCTCAAGTTTATATTAATGTTTTAATATCTTTGATTTCAAATGAAATCCAAACTCTTTTGATCATCCAAACATGTCATTTGATCAAATCCAGAATTTCAAATGAAATCCCACATCCCAAACAAGCCATTGAGGAATTGTTATGACTTGTGTCTTTTGCTGACCTATTTGCAGGGAAAGTCGCTGAGAGAAGAAAATGAGGTCCTGGCGCAGCAGGTGGCTAGATACGCAGAGGCAATTGTTTTTCCTCCTGTGCATCATTGTTGCATTCAAACTAAATTGGAAGTACAGAGAAGCAGCACTATTAATAATTTACTAACTTCTTGACAAACAGATAGCTGCATTGGCAAAGGAAAACATAGCTGCTAAGGAAAATACTGGAGAGGTTGAAATAGAGATATGCAACCTTGCAAATAATGATAAGCGTCATGAACCACGCAAGGAGACACTTATGTTGCTTTCTTAGTAAAATCCAATCGAGGATGACCACGTGCAGGTATAGATATCTGGACACAATCTCAGATACTACAAAAGCTGGTCATAATTGCTGTTTCTAGATTCTTGTTTGGTATCCATGTTACAGTTACCATATTCACCAGAGAGCAGATTACAATGTGTCTTAAGTTCTAAGTTTCTACTTAAAGATGATACAATGGAGCCAGCTTATTGTAGACTGTTGTTTGGAAGATTTCATGCCAATTTGATGATACAATAATGTGAATTGTGTGTTTTGTTTCTCTATTCTCTCCGTCATGTTTACTTATTTGTTCTTTTCAATAAAAAAGTGTGTGAATTGCGTGTTTAGTTTTTTAGTTTCTCAGGAATGTGTTTTTTTGTGATACTAGTTGTCAAAGGAAGTTAATCATTTCCGTAATCCTTAAATAGTCCTGTATAGCTGAATTTTTTCCTAATTTAATGTTTTCTTTAAAGTAAATAAATTTTGACCTTTTCCAGAAACCATATTAGGCAAGTACCTGCAAATTACCTTACAATATATACATTCTTGTGTTAGCGTATTCAATATTTCTAGTTCAACGTAGGCACGTAGCATATCTAGACCCGGCAAATCGTTCGAAGTCATGTACACGAAACGAAACGAAACGAAAATAACACAAATTGTACATGAAATTTTTTAAAATTAAAATTACATCTTCAAATTAAACATTCTTGGTCTTGTTAAAATTAATAATGTACATTATATATAAAATGTATAAATTTGTATATAAAAATTTAAATTATGTTATAAAATATTATATATATATTATATTTATTTTATTTCGTATACTTCGTGTCGTGTACTCAAAATGTAAATACAAATACTAAATTTGTGTCATTTTTGTGTCGTGTGGTAAATTGTCGGGTCTAAGCATAGCATATATATAGATTAACATTTTCCACAAGGTAATAAATGTGAGGGCGAAAATTGCCTCTAAATTCACCTTTCTTTTTCTTCATTTGAAAAAAATAGAGAACACATCGGCGTATGGTTTCTATTTACCAAATTCTGGAGGCCACAATTATACCTATCTCAAACGGGAAACAACAAACGAAGCAGTACTGCAGGATGCTATGAGATATGTATTCGTAATTTGTAGGTATGGCAGTATGTATTGTATATATGAAGTCTTGTTCAGTTTGTATATATATGGTGCACAACTGAAGTATGAATAATATGATAATGCTATGGCAGTATGCATTATTCTTAGTTTATTACGGACACAATCAAGCAGTGACAAAGAAGTAAACACATGTTAGAAAGACTTACATATGTATGAATATGCTCACTCAGGTATGATGTTCACAAATATATAAAGATAGATAGATACATGGACTTGTGGGTGTTGTATGTAGGAACTGCTTGTTCAAGTGGTCGATAGAAAGTATTCCCCTCCTCGACCTAGCATGTGTATATTCATTCATAATGATGCAGAACAATTCACGCGAATTAGAGTCATGATGGATGACGATAAGACAATGGCAGAACAACATGATCATGCCAAGGAGGACTGCATGATCATGCCAAAGTTGAGATCTCTTATGGTAGCCTAGCGGCTTTAATGAAGAAAAATGCAAGACCATGCCACAAGCTGTGCATGCTCACGTTGTTTTATTTAGTATTTTATTTTAATCAGGATTTAATATTATTATTAGATTTTAATTAAGAATTGGTTTTAGGGTTGTTATATCATATATAAAAAAACTTATGATGTATTACTTAGAATCTTTTGTTGAATTAAAAATACTTAAGAGTTTTCTCTTATCTTTCTTGTAGATTCAAGAATTCTTCCATGTGGGTTCAAGGATTGCCTTGTGGATTCGAGATATTTCAGGATTTCTCGTGCAAGAGTCCTGTATGTTTTATTAAGGATTAACGCTGGTTTATCCTACGCTTTTGTGTTGCGTCAGTTGACATCAGAGCAGGCTTTATCCTGTCTTTCGTTAATTGATTCGTTATGGGAGAATCAAAAGATCTAACAGGTGTTACTGCGGCTTTACCCGTAGCCCTACAGGCCTTGACATATCATATGGCTATGTTTAACAATCGAATGAATATGATCAACAATAATCATCGACATGTCAAAGGGAAGATTCTAATCGAGTCTTCCGAGGTGACAAAAATCATGTTGGTGATATACCGTTATTCTATGGGTCTTTGGAAGTAGATGAGTTTTTGAATTGGCAAACCGATGTTGATAGATTCTTTGATGTCATGGGGTTCCCGAAAATATGCAAGTTAAGATGGTGGCGGTATAATTGAAGAGCGTTGCTTCCATTTGGTGGGCTAAAGTTGTTAGATAGAGAGAGAGACAAAGTAAATGATCCGTCAAAACATGGCGACATATGAAACAATTGATGTCAGAGAGGTTTTTACCGGATAATTATGAGTATAAGATGCATATTGAGCGTAAACATGAAGATGATACAGTTCAACATTATGAACCCAATCATATCTATAATGTGTTCGATGAAAGTCCTCAACCAAAATATAATAGCTTATTGGATGTGGGAGATAAAAAAGAATTTGATGGGGATAATGCGAATGAATTTTTTGAAGATGTGAAACCGGGAGAGATCATTAAAAGTAGCGATGAGATTGTGAGTTGTGAAGTTATGTCTACGAATTTTGACCAAATTGATATGGGTGAACAAGGCGAGCATGAGGATATGGACAAACACAAGAAAGAAAATCTTGATGATGACAATGAGGATGAGAATGATGACAAACATCCCATTAATGGTGTGCAGAAATTATTTTTGGAGACTTATAAACTAGCGGATGATTTGCCACATTGGAGTAATGACAAAGAAATTGCAATTGGTACAAGTTTTGTGGTATTGACAATGGTTGGTCAAGATTGTGGTGGATTAATTCAAGGACTATCATTACAATATATGGATCTTGTTAAAAATCTACATGTGATTTGATGATAACATTAATCTTAGAATCATAGAAATTTTATTTGTTGTAACTGATCAATTCATATGAAAGTTATAAATATCAAGTGATCAGGAAACCATTTATCAGTTGAAGTGTTTATATGAATCAACTGATAATTTGGATTGTAGCATAGGTGTACTTAGTCTATTTCAATCGATAAGGTGTAAATCAATTGATATTTTGTTCATCAATTGATGTTAGAGTCGATTGATATGGATCATCAATTGATGTGTAAATTAAACTGTTAAATTGTAATTATGTGAATACAGGAAATTGCACAAGTGAAGGATGATCAATTGATATTGAAGCATCGATGGATGAAGGATCAATCGAAGAAGCCAAGTCAAGCATTGAAGACCATCAACTGATGTGAAGACCCATCGACTGATATATCGATTGATAACATCTATCAATCGATAAGACATCTTTTATCAGTCGATGGATATAAAGATCAATCGAAGTAGTACATCAGTTGATGGATTAAAGAATGGATCAATTGATATGCTTAACAGCAAATTATCAATTGAGTGTGACAACACCGAAAGAATATCTGTTGAAGATCCAGAGAACAAAAAGCACACCTATGGAAGACAGTCTAGAGTGACTATGAAGACTCAATCAGAAGCTGTCTTTCAAACCTTTTTGTAAAATAGAAAAAGGTAAAAGGAAGGCAGGTAGAAACAATCCTAGTATAGGAATTGTAAAAGAACACTTGTGGTATATAAACAAGTGTAGTAGCATTATTAGAAAACATACAAGTTAGACATATTTCTTAATCAACTATTCAAGCTTGAGAGCACTTGTGTAAGAACAGTTGATTTGTTTTCTAATCTTGTAAAAACGAAGCTAGGTTTCTTCTAACCTAGGAGCATTGAGCAAAAATATATATTGATGGAAAAACCAATCCATCAATAATTTTAAATCTCTTTGTTCAAGTTTTATTTTTCAGCATTAATTTGTTCGAACTTATTCTCTTATTCTATCAATCATCAAGAACAAATATTAGAACACACAAAAAGTTTTAATATTTGTATTCAACCCCCCCTTCTACAAATATTGACATTGTTCTAAGGAATAACAATTGGTATCAGAGCAGGCTTTCAACATACAGAAAGTTTAAAGATCAAGAACAGTCAATATGGGTCAAAAAGATTCAGGTGTGAAAATTCCAGTTTTAGAGAAAGATGAATATTTTCCATGGAAGGTCAAAATGCATCTACATCTTCTTTCTCTCGACCCTTCTTATGTTAACTGCATAGAAAAAGGTCCTCATGTTCCCATGAAGCTAGTCACAGGTGTAAACCCTGATGGAACTCCTGCACTTGACAGACATGTTCCAAAACTTATTTATGAGTTCACAGAAGAGGATGAAAAAGAAGTACTCAAAGACAAGAAGGCCATGAACATTCTGTTTAATGGTCTAGATAAAGATATGTTTGACAATGTAATAAACTGTACTTCATCAAAAGAAGTATGGGACACACTTCAAACTCTGTGTGAAGGAACTGAACAAGTAAGGAAAAACAAGATGCAACTCTTGATTCAAAAATATGAATCATTCCATTTCAAGAGTGGAGAATCTATCAATGACACCTATAGCAGATTTCAGAAGTTGTTAAATGGACTGAAGCTATATGGTAGGGTTTATGCAACTGAGGATACAAATCTAAAATTTCTTAGATCTCTTCCAAAAGAATGGAAACCAATGACTGTTTCCATTAGACAATCTCAGGACTTCAAAGATTTTACACTAGAGAAACTTTATGGTATTCTCAAGACATATGAGTTGGAAATCCAACAAGATGAAGAGATTGAGAAGAATCAAAGAAAAGAGAAAACTGTGGCTTTGGTAGTCAAGGGAATGAAGAGAAGAAGGAAAATGGCTATGAAGAAGAGTCAGTCATGATGGCTGGTGATGCTGTTGAAGAATCATTCAAGAGAAAAGGAAAGAGCAAGTGTGAAGAAGATGAAACATGCTCTCAGGATGATTTGGATGAGATTGATGAGCACCTTGCATTTCTGACAAGGAAATTTTCAAAGCTAAAATTCAAGAAGAATCCATATGCTCAAAGGCCTAGATCCCATTTTAGAAACAACAATCAAAATAAAAATCTGGTTAACAGATCTAAATTCAAATGCTTTAACTGTGGATTGGCTGGTCATTTCTCAAGTGAGTGCAGGAAGCCAAAACAAGAAAAGACAAAGTCATATGAGGGTATTGATTATAAAAAGAAATACTTTGACCTTTTAAAACAAAAAGAAAAGGCTTTTGTAACTGAGGAGAAGGACTGGGCTGCTGAGGATAGTGATTCTGAAGAATATGTCAATCTTGCATTAATGGCCAATCATGAAGATGAAGAAGCTAGTTCAGCATCTAATCAGGTACTAGCTACCAACTTTTCGGAGCTTACATCTGAGGAATGCAATAGTACTATTAATGAAATGTCTAATGAACTGTACAATTTGCATGTCACTCTAAAATCTCTAAACAAAGAAAATCTCAAGTTAAAGAACACCATTGATGCCTTAACTGAGAGAAATATTTTTCTTGAAAATGAACTTGTTTGTTTAGAAAGATTTAAGCAGGAAAGAAAGGATGCTAGGAATGAACTAGTAAACAGTTTGAAAAGAGAAGAATTGTTGAAAGAACAATTAGCTGAAGAAATTGAAACCATTAGCAAATGGAATAGGTCTGCTAAAACTGCCAAACAAATTATTGATGTTCAGGGTGTAGATACTCTAGGAGATCTCCCCAAATCAATAGGCAAGTCATTGGCTGATACTTCAATGGATAAAGATCAATCGACTGCTAATCCTTTATCAACTGATAAGGATTATCAATCGATTGATGCTGAATCAATCGATAAGCATCCATCGACAAGTAAATCATCAATGGCTAATAAAAGGAACAAATTTAGCACTCCTATTAAGTTTGTTAAGGAAACCAAGAATCAAGTTGAGACTGAGACTGAGAAGATCAACATAGGTAGCTTATCCAAGAAACAATTAAAAGAAAAAATAGAAAAGATAGCACCTGTGGAAATTACTCTATCTAAGTCTGAGAAAAAGAAAAAGAATAGGAATGGTAAAGTAGGCATAAATAAGCACAATAATTACACTCCTGATATGTATGCACCTAGAAAGGTATGTGCTAAATGTGGTAGTGTAAATCATTTGTCCATGCAATGCAAAAGTGAAAAGAATTCTAAATCTGCAAATGATTTAAATATACATGCCATGACTGCAAATGCCATGTTTACCAATCCTATGCTCATGAATGCCATGTCTTCTAATTTGGTTGCACCTAATGTTCATATGCCTTATGCACAAGCTCCATACATGTATAATCACTTCTTTGCATATCCTAATATGAACATGCCTGGTATGCCATGGAACATGCCTAATGTAAATGATGAAATCCATGGAAATTCTGCCATGAGTTCTAAGGTGTCAAAGCCCCAAAAGTCAACTCTCAAAGATAAAGTGGATTTAAACCCACCAAAACAAAAGGAACCTAAGTTGACAACAGGGGCTCAAGCTGCAACTAATAAAAGAGGACCCAAGGCAACTTGAGTACCAAAAGCAACTTGATTGTTTTATGTGTGTGCAGGGAAACAGGAAGAAAAATCTCTGGTATTTGGATAGTGGATGTTCAAGGCACATGACTGGAGATTTGTCCCTGCTCACAAAGTTTGTGGAAAAGGCTGGCCCAGGAGTTACTTTTGGAGATAACAGCAAAGGTTTTACTCTAGGATATGGCTCAATTGCAAAAGAAAATGTTATCATTGAATCTGTAGCACTAGTTGATGGATTGAAGCATAATTTGCTCAGTATTAGTCAACTGTGTGATAATGGTAATGGTGTGTGGTTTACAACTGAATCATGCATCATAGCCAACAAAGAATCTGGTGAAATTCTCTTAACTGGAGAAAGAAAAGGAAATGTCTATGTGGCTGATTTTCTCTCTGTAAAAGCAAATTCAATGACATGTCTTCTTAGCAAAGTCAATGCAGATGAAAGTTGGATTTGGCACAAGAAACTAGCCCACTTGAATTTCAAAGCCATGAATTTATTGGTTAGAAAGAATCTGGTTAGAGGCATTCCACAGATGGAATTCACCAAGGATGGACTATGTGATGCATGTCAAAAGGGAAAACAAAGAAAAACATCATTCAAGTCAAAGTCTGAATCATCATGTCAATTGCCAAAAAGAAATATGCCTTAGTAATTGTGGATGACTTCACAAGATTTTCATGGGTATATTTCTTACATTCTAAGGATGAAGCAAGCAAATTAATTATCAATCATGTGAAGAATGTTGACAATGGCACTGAATGGAAGGTCAAGAAATTTAGAAGTGACAATGGTACTGAATTCAAGAATTCAACCATGAGAGAATTCTGTGAAGAAAAAGGTATCACTCATCATTTCTCTGCTCCAAGAACTCCACAGCAAAATGGAGTAGTTGAAAGGAAAAATAGGACCTTAATTGAAGCTGCTAGAACTATGTTAGAAGAAGCAAAACTTCCTACATACTTCTGGGCAGAAGCAATTAATACTGCTTGTTACATTCAAAATATTTCCATGATCAATAAACTTCAAGGCAAAACTCCATATCAATTGATAAAGAAAGACAAGAAGCCAACATTTAACTTTCTTCATGTCTTTGGCTGCAAATGCTTTGTACTGAGAAATCAAGGTGAAAATCTAGGAAAATTTGAAGCCAAAGCTGATAAAGCTATATTTGTTGGATATGGAATAACAACCAAAGCATACAGAGTCTACAATCTTAGATTACACATTGTTATGGAATCTATGCATGTAGTTTTTGATTACAAGAAAATTCAAGGGTTGTTTGATGAAGGATTTCATAATCTATTGCAGTTTGAAAATGAATCCACAAGTAATATTGAAGATAGTGATGATGATGTGGAAATCACAAGAGTTCAAGTACCTAGAATCCTCCCATCAATTGATGTCAATGCATCAACAGATAACTTATCAGTTGACAATCATCAATCAACTGATAATACATCAATTGATAATCATTCGATGGATATCAACTCTGCTCAACAATCTTCAAGTAGAGTGTCCATCTCAGGGGGAGGGTTCTCAAATAGTCAATCACATCACAATGATCATAACACTTCCAATGATCATGAAACATCATCTTCAAGGACAAATTTACCATCACAAAGGAAATGGACAAAAAGCCATCCCTTTGAATTAATAATTGGAGATGCAAATGATGGTGTCAAAACTAGAAGTGCAACTCAAAATGAATGCTTGTATAGTAGCTTCCTGTCTCAAGAAGAACCAAAAAGGATTGAAGAAGCCTTGAATGATCCTGATTGGACAATTGCTATGCAAGAAGAGTTGAATCAATTTGAAAGAAACAAGGTATGGAAGCTGGTGCCCAAACCAAAGAACAAGTCTATCATTGGTACAAAATGGGTGTTCAGAAACAAAATGGATGAATCTGGTACAGTGACAAGAAATAAAGCAAGATTAGTGGCAAAGGGCTATTCACAAGAAGAAGGCATAGATTTTGATGAAACTTTTGCACCAGTTGCAAGATTGGAAGCAATCAGAATCTTTCTAGCATATGCTGCTCATGCTAATTTCAAGGTGTATCAGATAGATGTGAAAAGTGCTTTTCTCAATGGAGAACTAGAAGAAGAAGTATATGTAGAACAACCTCCTGGCTTTATTGATCATGTTCATCCTGGATTTGTATACTATCTTCTCAAGGCACTTTATGGATTGAAGCAAGCACCTAGAGCCTGGTATGACACATTGTCTAAATTCTTGATTGAAAATCACTTCACAAGAGGTACTGTTGATAAAACTCTCTTTCATAGAAATGTAAATGGCTCTATGATTCTTGTTCAAATCTATGTAGATGACATTATTTTTGGCTCAACTAATGAAAAAATTTGTAAAAAGTTTGCTAAGTTGATGCAGAGTAAATATGAAATGAGCATGATGGGAGAACTAACCTATTTTCTTGGTTTGCAAATCAAGCAAGTTAAAGATGGTACTTTCATAAATCAAACCAAATATATTTCTGATTTATTAAAGAGATTTGATTTAAGTGAATGTTCTTCTGCTAAAACTCCCATGGCCACTGCAACTAGACTTGAATTAAACACTAAGGAAGCAAAAGTGGACATTTCAAGTTATAGAGGTATGGTAGGCTCATTACTTTATTTAACTGCAAGTAGGCCAGACATAATGTTTGCTACATGTCTTTGTGCTAGGTTTCAAGCTGATCCTAGAGAATCTCATTTGATTGCAATAAAAAGAATATTCAGATATCTCAAAGGAACTCCAAATCTTGGAATTTGGTATCCTAGAGATTCTGGATTTGATCTAATTGGTTATTCAGATGCAGATTATGCAGGTTGCAGAATTGACAGAAAAAGCACAACAGGCTCCTGTCAATTTCTAGGAAATAAGCTTGTTTCATGGTTTAGCAAGAAGCAGAATTCAGTGTCTACATCTACTGCAGAGGCTGAATACATTGCAGCTGGAAGTTGCTGTGCACAAATATTATGGATGAGGAATCAACTACTTGACTATGGGTTCAACTTGAACAAGATTCCTATTTTCTGTGATAATACTAGTGCCATTGCTATAACAGAAAATCCTGTACAACATTCCAGAACCAAGCACATTGACATAAGGTATCACTTCATTAGGGAACATGTAATGAATGGTACAGTTGAATTACATTTTGTCCCTAATGAAAGACAACTTGCAGACATTTTTACCAAACCATTAGATGAATCTACCTTCAATAGATTGGTCTGTGATTTAGGTATGCTTAATTATATCTAATCCTTTAAATGTCTGACAAGTTATGTATTTATATTACATGTAGCCATTGACTATGTTAAATTATTGATTCTTCAATAATCAACTGATAAATATTTTACATATCAATGGATATTATTGGAGCTGTCGACAGATAAATATATCAATTGATGATATATTTGTTTATCGATGGATAGGGGTAACTATCGACAGATAGATATATCAATCAATGATATATTTGTCTATCGATGGATAATTGTACCTGCCGATGGATAAACAATTTATCAATCGATGACCTAGAATTTAAAGGGGTCCATGTCATCAATCGACCTGTACAGAAATCTAGCCGTTGATTACTTATTTTATCAATTGATTAAAACGTACATTCCTGTATGTATAACAATCGATTGCCAAAATTGGTAACTTTTAATTATCAATACTCTTCCAACGGTCGATTTAGTTCTATTTTGAGTAAGAAATTGGTTGGGAAATCAGTAAATATAAATAGTGAGATTAAAACTTCTTTTAATTCTTACTTGCATTTTTACTATCGATTTTTCTATCTCTTTCTCTTTCTCAATCTTCGAACTTACTCTGTATCTATCTCTTGCTAAGAACCCTAATCTACTACTGTCTAATTATTGTTTCTGTTATAATTACTAACAAGTTTGCCAGTTAATTCAATTATAAATCTTCAAACTCGATAATGGCATCTTCAAAGAAAGTCTCACAATCTGGATTCTACTATGAGTTCAACAACTTCGTTGCTTGCACTATGGTGGAGGAAGCCCCAACAGAATTTCATCCCCTAATGGAATTTCTAAGGAGTTCGAAAATTGCAAAGGCCCTCTCAGAAGCACCAAAAATAGTGTGCAATCTAGTTGAAGAATTCTGGACAACAGCAGAAGTAGCAGATGATTTTTCTACAATCTCCTTTGAATGCAAAGGACAAAGGTATATTCTAACCACTGTGGTCTTGGGTGAGTGTTTAAATATTCCTGCAAATAATACCGAAAATGCACCCACTGGCACAGATATTAGAAACATGCTTAGGGAAATCAACTATACTGTTCCTGATGCTAGTCTAGGTAGTATTGTTAGAAAGAATCTAAGGAAAAAATGGTCATATTTCTTTGATGCTTTAATAAAGTGTTTTTCTGGTAAGGTTAGTAATTTTGATGCAATAACAACAAGTATGCAACAAGTAGGGTATATCATTTTATATGATAGATATCATAATTTAGGAAGCCTGTTACTCAATGAAATATCTGCCAAATTGGGGAATAAAATAAATAGATCTAATCATATTTATTATGCAAGATTTATTATGATTATTATTAACCACTTTGTCAAGGATATTGAGATTGACAGGAATACATAAATTTTGGATTGCTGGACTCAAAACAAAAGGGTCTTTAAAGACTTGGTTAGGATCAATCTTCACAGCAATGTGGAATTGATCTATCCCCCTTTTGTTCAGGTATTTATCTCTACTTTAAACTCTTCTAAACCTAATTCTTCTTTGCCTTCTGTGACTATGGAGGGTGGTAGTAATGACCTCAACCCTCCTACCCAGGCCACACAACCAATCTCTAAATCCAAATCTAAGAAACCAACCTCAACAGGTTCTCAAAAACCTGCTGTTGTAAAAACCAAGAAAAGAAAAGCAACTAGTGTGGTAGATAGATTAGAGGAGTATGTATGTGGTGAGGGAACTGGGGAACATCAAAGAACCCAGAAGGATAAGGAGAGTGAGGGTGTGCAACCTCAACCAAGCCACTCCATAGTCTCTCAAAAGACTGTGGATGTTAACATGGAAAATACCACATCCCTATTGTCATTCTCTCAAAAGGATGATAATATTGAAAATAGCCCACAACCAGGGGCACAGAATCAAATTGGGGACACAAAAGCCAAAACACTAACACCATACAAAAGAAGAGAGAAGAAAGTTACCTTTGCACTTGGGGAATCACACACTGCAAAACCACAGGAAACTGTGGAGGAGCCTTCACAAAGTCTGCTTGATGAATCTCATATAAATGATGAGATGCAGCCTCATTCTCTTTCAATTCCTATCTCTTCTATTCTTCTATCCCCATCTCAAACTTTTTCAGAAAATGTTTTGATAGATTATCAACATTTTCAGATTCTCCTTCTTTGTTTTTCAAGGAGAAGCCAACACTCTCTCCTGAATCTTCTTCTCAGAATTTTCAGGATTCTATTTCCAATATCATCTCAAACATAACTTCACAAATTATCTCAACTGTTTCTTCTCCATCAATTGATGTTCCTTCATCAATTGATATTCAGCCATCGACTGATAAGCCATCGACCGATACTCAAGATCAATCGATGGGTATGCATCAATCGATGGATATCCCAAACACCACTTCAACTGATAATGTCAATACATCAATTGATGCTCAATCAATTGATGTTGCACAAACACTCTTAGGATTGAGTGAGTTGAGTGAGAGGCAGGATTGTAACCTGGCAAAAGGAGAGGAAGTGAGTAAAAACATTCCTATTTCTTCCAGGAATGAGAGTGAAACACTTGAGGGCCCCACCTTAGTAGGTGCACAAGAAATGAGTGAAGGAGATGTGAGATTCCAGGATGAGATCCTGATGCAAAATAGAGAGATGAGTGAAAGTGATAAAAACATTCTACTTTTTACACAGGAATTGGAAATTGAAATGATGGCAGAAGAAGGAGTAAAGGAGATAGGGGGAGCAAATAATGCTGAAGCTAGTGGGAGTGGAATTGATAAAGACTTTGAAGAGGAAATAGATGCTGGTGAATTGGATCCAAAGAATTTCATTCATCCTGATCCACAATATCAAGGGTTGGCTACTTCAAGTAACAGGAATGCAGAACAACTCTTGGGCATTGATCATACAGATCAAAGGACCAGGAATCTGAAGGAAAGCATTGCCAATACAACAGACACTTGTTATATGGCACCTGAAGAGTTGGAGAGTGATTCTGATGAAGAGCCATGGATGAGCACTATTGATGGTTCCTTAGAAGCTGCTGAGACTGAAATTCTCTCTCAATATAGAAGAACAATGATGGAAGGAGAAATTGAAGATCCTACTCAAAGGAGAATTGCTCACTATATGAGAGAATCAATGAAAATTCAAAAGATGACAGTAACAGGAGTAAGGAGGGAACTGGAGAGGATTAAGGACTCTATCTCAGCTAACAAGGATGCAATGGACAGGAGATTGGATGAGAAGCTACCATTCAACACCATGCATAGCATCAAAGACAAGCTTTTCAAAGAATCCAAAAATTTTACATCTTTGGAGACACGAGTCGGTTCTCTAGAAAAGAAGATGGATGATATTATCAGAGGTCAAAATCTTCATGCTTCCATTCTTCAAAAGTTTCTTGACAGACTTCCACCACCCCCTCCAATTGATGATAACAAAAAGGGGGAGAATACAAAGAAGAAGGATGATGATGGTGGTGATGGCAAAGGCAGTGGAAGTGGTGGAATAGGTGGTTCTGGTATGGATAAGTCAAGTGGCATTGGTGGTTCTGCACCCAGAAGAGATAAAAGCAGAAGTAACATGGACAATCAATCTTCAAAGAAATCTAAGTTTAGATCATCTAATTCTCCAAAAGATAATTTAGAACAGAAAAAGAAAGATTACAAGAAGTTTGATGATGATCTTGAAGCTAAGAGAATTTCTAGGGAGAAAGAAACTCAATCAATGATTGAGAGAGAAAAGAAAAGAATTGAAGATCTAAGGAGAAGCACTGAGTTAGTAACAGAGGCAGTAGAAAAAGGAGACTTGGATGAGTTCATTGCTCAAACAAGAAAAATAAATGAAGATGCACAAAAGGCTGCCAAGGAAAGAAACTCAAATACAGAAGCTTTTCTTCAATTGGATATTGAAGCTCTTAAAGAAAAGAAGAAAGGGAAAGCAATAGTGATTGAAGAAGAGAAGAAGAAAGAGACTGAACCAGTAAGTCAAAAGCTACTTCAAGGAGCCATCACTACCGGAATCTCAGATGCCTCAAGGAGAGAAAGGGAGAATGAAGAGATTGCTAGACAGATGGAAATGCAATGGCATTTGGAAGAAGAGCTACAGGCAGAGCAACCTTTGAGAAAAAGGAGAAAAGTTTCTATGGCCAAGAAAATGTCAAGATCTACTCAAGAAATAGTGGTTCAAGAAAACCTCCAGGGTCAACAAGAAGAAATCAAGGAGGAGGTCACAATTGAAGGTTATGATTTGAAGGGAATACCAGTAATCAATGAAAAAGGATTAATTGGAGTAAGGACTCTCCCTGCAACCTCTAACCATGAAGAATCAATGAGGTTGGAGTATGAAAATGGAGTGAAAACAATCTATTCATTGAAGGTGATAATGAAGCAAAGCTACAATGTTTTAAAGACTATTCTTCCTCTACTCAACAGAAAGTACAAACTCAACACAACAATTGCTCAGGAGATACAATAACAAATTTCAAGGTTAAGAAGATCCAAGGCAGAAGCTGAACCTGATTCACCTCTAAAGCTATGGAAGTCACAGGTCAAAAAGGTGGTGTTGGAGCCAAAGTATGCTATGATTTTTACAGATATAGAGGGCAACACAAAGTTCTTTGATATCTGCAAATATCTGGACAAAATCACAGATGAAGAAATACACTACCTTATGAGGCAACTTGGAGAAACTGACAGGGATGAAGCAATATTAAGAAGTTCTTTCATGAGGCACCTAAAGGAAAATGCTGAGAAAAGGAGGAAGAGGAACTAAATTAAATTATGAAGACATTGAAGCTGCTTGCAGGAGTTATCTATCAATCTGGTACTTCCAAAATTAATGTGCCAATTAAGTTTCTTGATTCTATCTAAATGTAAATTTTTTTTAAGGGTTTTTGTTATCATCAAGTAGATTTATGCCTGTTAATAACACATACACAAATAGGGGGAGATTGTTAGGAATCTACATGTGATTTGATGATAACATTAATCTTAGAATCATAGAAATTTTATTTGTTGTAACTGATCAATTCATATGAAAGTTATAAATATCAATTGATCAGGAAACCATTTATCAGTTGAAGTGTTTATATGAATCAACTGATAATTTGGATTGTAGCATAGGTGTACTTAGTCTATTTCAATCGATAAGGTGTAAATCAATTGATATTTTGTTCATCAATTGATGTTAGAGTCGATTGATATGGATCATCAATTGATGTGTAAATTAAACTGTTAAATTGTAATTATGTGAAGGCAGGAAATTGCACAAGTGAAGGATGATCAATTGATATTGAAGCATCGATGGATGAAGGATCAATCGAAGAAGCCAAGTCAAGCATTGAAGACCATCAACTGATGTGAAGACCCATCGACTGATATATCGATTGATAACATCTATCAATCGATAAGACATCTTTTATCAGTCGATGGATATAAAGATCAATCGAAGTAGTACATCAGTTGATGGATTAAAGAATGGATCAATTGATATGCTTAACAGCAAATTATCAATTGAGTGTGACAACACAGAAAGAATATCTGTTGAAGATCCAGAGAACAAAAAGCACACCTATGGAAGACAGTCTAGAGTGACTGAGAAGACTCAATCAGAAGCTGTCTTTCAAACCTTTTTGTAAAATAGAAAAAGGTAAAAGGAAGGCAGGTAGAAACAATCCTAGTATAGGAATTGTAAAAGAACACTTGTGGTATATAAACAAGTGTAGTAGCATTATTAGAAAACATACAAGTTAGACATATTTCTTAATCAACTGTTCAAGCTTGAGAGCACTTGTGTAAGAACAGTTGATTTGTTTTCTAATCTTGTAAAAACGAAGCTAGGTTTCTTCTAACCTAGGAGCATTGAGCAAAAATATATATTTATGGAAAAACCAATCCATCAATAATTTTAAATCTCTTTGTTCAAGTTTTATTTTTCAGCATTAATTTGTTCGAACTTATTCTCTTATTCTATCAATCATCAAGAACAAATATTAGAACACACAAAAAGTTTTAATATTTGTATTCAACCCCCCATTCTACAAATATTGACATTGTTCTAAGGAATAACAGATCTTTTCAAAGAATTCATGTATAAAATTCTATTACTTTATTTTCCTATAAAGATATGTAGTTATTTATTTGGATAAAAACTCGAGGGCGAGTTTTTTTGAGGTGGAGGAGACTGATGTAGGGGAGTTTTCAAGTTCTATGTTGGCAGTGGTTAATTAAGATGTTGTTGGATGTATTCAATGTTTGTTATTAGGTTCGATTGATCTTGTCGAAGAGTTCAAATACAAGCTTCCACTAAACCTTTTGCCTGTAAAAATATCACCATGGAGAGATAAGCAGCATGTAGATGAAGTTCTTTATCTAGATAAGAAGTCGAGGCCGAGTTATTTAGAGGTGGATGAGACTGATGCACGAGCAATTCACGCGAATTAGGGTCATGATGAATGATGATAAGGCAATGACAGAACAACATGATCATGCCAAGGAGTACTGCATGATCATGCCAAGGAGTAGAGGTGGCCATACGGGCAGGTCGGCCCGACTCGCCCCGGCTCGTCCTTGAACTCGTGAAAGCCGTCCGGGAACCGGGCCGGTTTAAAAACCGGCACAAACCGTGCCGTTCACGAGCTAGCATATTGAAAACCGTAACCGGCCCGGCACAGCTCACCAAACTCGCATCAACCCGTGACGAGCCGGCACGGCTCGGCATGTCACGGCCCGTAACGTTACTCTGCTCACCTGCCATGTGCCTGCTACTTGTCTGTTGCTGACTTGCTGCTGTCTTGTCTACTAGTCTGCTACTGCTGCCTGGTGTGTAACACAAGTGACTCAACTTGCTCCATTTATGGTTCACACAACTTCTCCACTTAAGTAAAATATCACCATATATCATGTCCAAAGTCGTATTACAAATAATTAAGAATGAGATTTGGTATATTATTGAATTTACAAAAATAAAGCTAAGTACAGATTTAGTATTCACAAATTTAAGTTTTTTATTTACGAAAAATATTACATAGATTATCAAGGTTTCAAACACATTCAATTTTTATGTTTTTAAAATATTCAAATTTTTAAAAACATTCAATTTTTAGGTTTTTAAAAATATTCATTTTATATTTTAAAAATATTCATTTTTAGAGTGTATAGAATATTTTTATTTTGTATTTTTAAATTTGATTTTGCTTCGTATTTTTTTATATGTTTATTATATTTATTCATTTTTAGGTTTTTAAAAATATTCATTTTATATGTTTTTTAAATTATTTATAATCTGTTTTGTATTTTTTAAATTTGTTTATTATGTTAGAATATTTTTTAATTAATAAAATTTATAGAAGTATCGTCCTCTTTTATTCCCAAAATATTCATATGAAATAAGTATTTTTTTAAAATTAAATAAAACCCGAACTTAAATTTTATTTATTTTCAATAAAATTATGCACGGCACGCGAACTCGGCTCGGCACGTGAAACTCGGCACATTTAAATTAGCTATGGATGCATGTGAAGATCTGACACTTAAAGAAAATGTAGCAGACTGATATAACAGAACAAGTCTTTATTGTTTGTTGATGTAAGAAACCAGAGCCCACAGGTTTGTCTTTATTAATTGGAATAACACTTGCACTATAATATGTATTCGTAATCGTAACTAACTAAGTCATTTTTAAAGCCTGTAGGTCACTAACTCACCTCGGCCCGAACCGCAACAAACTTGCCTCGCCTCGCCTGCAAGCTGCTACAACGCAATTAATAGAATAAACATTAAAAAAAAATTAACCCGCCAACCCGTACGAGCTGTCCACGAGTCAAGGATTTTCTGAATCCCCCGACTCGGCACGGCTCGCTTACCCCGACGTGCTGTGCCTGAGTCACGAGGTGGCCAAACCGGCTTGCTGGCGAACCGGCACGGCTTGCCCGACCTGCTCGTTTGGCCACCTCTACCAAGGAGTACTGCATGATCATGTCAAAGTTGGGATCTCTTACAGTAGTCTATCGGCTTTAATGGGGAGAAATGCATGACCATGCCACAAGCTGTGCATGTTCACGCTGTTTTATTTAGTATTTTATTTTAATCAAGATTCAATATTATTATTAGATTTTAATTAGGAATTGGTTTTAGGGTTGTTATATCCTATATAAACAAATTTATGATGTACTAGCTTATAACCCATGTGAAACACGAGCGGGATTAATAAATTATATATTAATTATTTTATTTGATTTAAATATATAATTTTAAATTTTTTATTATATCGGCTATAATAATATAATACATAATAAAAATTATTTATAGATAAAATAATAATATTATTTTAATATTCATGAGATTTAATTAATAAATTTTAATATTCATGAAATTTAATTAATAAGTTGTAATTTCAAGTGGAAGTGAAGTGAAATATGTTATTAGATTTTTGTACAGAAAATGATTCACCGATGATAGAGTTATATGTAAAATATATATGTTTTAAAATTAAATTATAATTATATCATAATTGCATAAAAAAGACGTATAAAAAGAAAATTTACGGATGATAAAAAGAGTTGTATAAAAAGAGGACTTACCAGACGGACGACCAACTGACCAAACTTTTTATTTTTCTTTAAATTTAATTAGGAAATTTTTATTAATAAAAAGATTTACAAATATATTAGAAATATTTTAATTAAAATTTAAATAAAATAGTATATTTTAATGTAGGTAAAATATAATATAATTTTAATATTTAAATTTTTTAATTATAAAATTGTAATTTTAAATAAATTAAAGTGTTTGAGCGATGATGAAAATTGAAACATGTTAGTAGATTATGAGTACAACTATATATTCTAATTAAAAACGAAGTTTGTCTAAAATAATATAATATAAAAGTATAGATAATATAGATATAACATAGTGATAAAATTTAATTAATGTTAATAAAATAATAATATTATTTGAATATTCATAAAATTTAATATTCATAGAATATAATTTAAATATAATATTATTCTATCAGTGATGAGTTGTATAAAAGGAGACTATCGGAGATTAGAGTTGTATATAGGGTGTTGATATCGATATTTTAATTTGAATATACGGGTATTGATGGGAACTGGTTGTTCTAGTTTGAGCAAAGTTCTTCTAATTTGAGTAGAGCTTGTGTTTATCATAAAATTTAATTATATATTAAATAAAAATTATAAGATAAGTAGGATTTGTAAAAAAAATATAGAATATAATTTAAATAGAATATAATATTATCCCATCTTGTACAAAAGGAGGACTGCCGGGGTTAGAGTTGTATGTATGATTATATTCTTTTAAAATTATATTTTATTAAAATTCAATGGTTAAGATTGTTTGTATGATTCACATAAAATTGGACGGTCAAAATCTTTTCTATGGTTCACCTAGTACCATATTGACGACCAAAATTTTTAATCTTTCGGTTATAATAATATAGTATAGATTACTTAGAATCTTTTGTTGAATTAAAAACACTCAAGAGTTTTCTCTTATCTTTCTTGTGGATTCAAGAATTTTTCCTTGTGGATTCAAGGATTTTCTTATGGATTCGAGATATTTCAGAGATTTCTCGTGCAAGAGTTCTGTGTGTTTTATTAAGAATTAACGCTTGTTTATACTACGTTTCCGTGGTGTGTGACATATGCACAATATAATATTGGATTTGTTAGGGGTGTATATTTCTTTTACCCTTTACATAAGGGATTGATATAAGTGGGTGCATATATATTTACATATAAAGGCTGGGTTTTGCAACCAATTCAAGGATAAAATTAAATGTCGACGGTATATAGATTAGCCAACAAGGTTAGGCGACGTAGTAAACAGAAAAGCGATAGCATCAAGATAATATTAACATTAATAGAGGTTTGGCTAGCTTGTTACAACACTGAAATGGACCACGTGACACTTACATATGGAGCTAGCATAGCTCTCCATCTGTCCTGTTACTCCACTCACTCTCTGGGTTAAACAATTTACTGCTTCACAGGCTACTTGTTACGAGTTTCGATTCAAATGATGATATATTTCATAAGCTACCAAGAAGTTATATGTTAGAAACGATTTTTTGTTATAGATAGATAGATAGAACAGTAATAAGATATAAATATATGAAATGAATGAGTGATATTTTAGAATGATTTAGCTAAAAAAATTGAACTCAATCCTTTATATGTTATTGAACCAGATTAAGATAATTTTATTTTCTTACAAATTAATAGTCTTCCAACATTAATACATATCTTTTTGCGGTGTATTGTTTGTTGAATAATGTTATAAATCTTTAAAATGTTTATAAAATATTTTTTCAAATGACTTGATAGAATATAAAATTTTAATTGGTTGTGAAAATAATAAATGAGATGGATTCCCCTTATATTTACATCAACTACACCAATCAAAACTTTCAATTTTGTCATGTTAACACTATCCCATCATTTAGAAAAATATTTTAAAAACATTTTTAGATAGGTAACATTACTCTTGTTTGTCCAACTAAGATTAGTTACAAAATATTTAAACACTCACGCATATTCCCTTTTGATCTTTAGTTACCAACTACGATGATATATATATAGTGTAAGGTTAAGGCTTTGATAAATAACTTAAGCTTCCTAGTTGACTATTAGTGTAATAATATGTGAAATTGAATTAAAAATAATTTATAAGTTGAGTTGATTTTTGATAAATATAAAATACACCTATTTCATAAACTTCTTTTAATTTTATAATTTATCTTTATAAGAATGAGTACAAGTGTATGTACAATATATGGAGAACGATTGTTTGGTTTTGGTGCAAGTTATTAGAAGTAAAACTGTTACGAACTCTTTCTTTGGGGGAGTTGTTTAAAATCGCAAACAGGTGCTGAATTTCTTAAATAATGTGTACCTTTAGTCTTTACATTTTGTTAAACAATCCACTAATTTGTTATTTAGATTTTCATGATTAAACGCGGATTGTATATATATATCTGAAACATAATGTTTCTGTATCATGTCCATTAAAATCAAATTGATCTAATTGAATGAAAAAAATTCATTTTAAAAGAAAAAAAATGAAACATCATGTATACATCTGAAACCTAATATTTTCACAGAAGTCCATTATTTAATTGAATGAAAAAAAAAGAAATATCACTTTAAAAAATATATATGTGACCATGATGGTATATATCTGAAACCTAATATTTCCATATATATCATGTCCATTATTTTTTTTTGAAACAAAATAAATATTATTTATCTTGAAATAGTCTCAGACAATAGCGTCTCCAACAACATATTTGGAGACATAAACTGTTTGTAGCAACTCAACGAACAAGGGACTCTAACCATTATGTGAACTGTCTTGTTTGCCACATAAACATTTTTCATGCTATCTAGAAGAGCTCTGCTTTCATCTAACTATTCTCCCACTTTTAGCTGATAACACGAGCCTCTATTCAATGCATTGACCACCTGGAGAGAGTCATTTTCGATGCACATTGGTTGATTCAAATTTTGCTTTACCCAAGATAGAGCTTCATACACCTCAAATGCCTCAGCCTCGAAAGCATTAACCTTTCTTTCCACCTTCTTGCATCGGCCATCAATAAAATCCCTGCATCATTTCGAACCACCATGCCAATCTAAAAAAATGAGGCATTCTCCCCCACTGAAACATCAACATTCACTTTTAAAGTTCCAAGCTCAGGTGCCTTCCATCTCACCACTTCGTGTTGTGATTGTACTACACTTGCGTTTGGTTTCCCTCTGTATTTTTTTGAGCTGATCTTCACTCCTCAATTTGTTGCATACTCCATTTTATTGCTACAACTGGTGTAAACTTTGCATTCTCCCGGACCTTTTTATTACGAGCAAACCAAATGCCATGTAGAACTCCTGCAATCTTAATAACAGTTTCATGTGGTTCAGTGCTTAACCTCTCGAGCAACCATTGGGGAGTTGACTCCACTTGACTCATATCAAAAGATAGATGCTCCAGCTGCCAACATTCATCTGCAAACTTGCAATCGAAGAAAAAATGAAGTAGATGCTCAACATCACTCTCACACATTGGACAAATAATAGGGACCTGCACCCCTTTACTTATGAGAAGGTTTCTCACGGGAAAATTATTCCTCCATATTCGCTAAAGAAATATCTTGATTTTGTGCGGTACTGCAAGTCTCCAAATCCTATTCCAACCCTTTGACTGAGGAACATTACTACCACCTTAAATCTGAGATTGCCAAAATTTGTACCCTTCCTTGACAGTGTAGATACCATCACTCGAGTTAGCCCAAACAACTTTGTCTCTTATTTGATTTTGAGGAATTCGTGTTAAAAGAATAGCTCTAACATCTGCATCATTGAATGAACCTCGAACTTTCTCCACATCCCAAACCTTTTCATTTTGAACAAAAAATTCACATACCTTGGAGCTCCTGTTCGAAGCAGTGTATTATCAATCCAGAAAAAAATTTGGTCTGTCTCGAACCCATTGATCTCTATATGCTTCAATTTCTCTCCCATCTCCCAAAATCCATCTAAATCATTTCTTTAAACTCTCTTTCGCTCTTCATATGCCTGCCCACACAAAACTGGTTCCACCATCACATGAGGCTTGCAGAAAATGTTTTTGTGAGTAGTACCTTGCTTTAAAAACCCGAGCGACCAGAGAAGTCGGATTATTGATAAAGCTCCAACAATATTTATCCAGGAGAGCCATATTAAAACCATGAAGACTTCGGAACCCCAAACCTCCTTTTCCTTTTGACATACTCATATTTTCCCAAGCTAACCAGTGTATGCTTCTAATACTAGTCGAATTTGTACTCCACCAATACTTGTTCATCATTTTCTCAATTTTCTGACACAAAGAATTCGGAAGTAAAAAACATGACATGCAATATGAGGGAATAGCTTGTGCTACATTCCTGATGAGCACTGCCTTGCCATCTCGAGATAAGGTTTTTTAGCACCACCACTGTATGCGCTTCCAAACTTAATCTTTCACAAAGTCAAACAATGCTTTCTTTGATCTCCCAACTAGTGATGGCAACCCCAACTATTTACCAATGCTTAAGTCATTACGAACTGGCAAAAGATCTTTAATCAATATCTTCTTGGCATTATCAACATTAGCACTAAAATAAATACCTGATTTCTAAAAATTGATTGCCTGTCCTGAAAGACTCTCATAACTGTGCAACAAATCTTTCACAACTAGAACTTATTCTTTTTCTGCTTTGAAAAATAAGAAGCTATCATCCGCAAAGATGAGGTGCGTGATAGCTGGAGTTTGTGAATTAATTTTACAACCCGTGATTTTTCTATCCATAGTAGCCTCTGTAATAGCTTTTGATAATCCTTATACACAGAAAAGAAAAAGGTAGGGCAAAAGAGGATCGTACTGCCTTAGCCCACATTTAGGAGAAACTGGTCCAACACTCAAACCATTCAAATTGATAGAGTATGAAACCATCGTTACACAAAGCATCATCTAAAGAACCCATTTCTAAAAAAATCCCATAGCACACATTCTTCCCTTCAAATAACCCCAGCTCACACGATCGTAAGCCTTGCTGACGTCTAGTTTTAAGGCCACTTCCCGAACACTACCATTGTGCTTTCTTTTCATGTGATGCAAAATTTTAAAAGCAATCAGGACGTTGTCTGTGATACTTCTACCCGGCATAAAAGGTTCACAGGTTTGACTGATCCTGATCATGACAGAGCTTCAAAATACTTGTCTTATTCTTCTGTAAATCTCCTTGAATTTAGCTTCTTGAATCAATCAAGTACTCAACTGTTCTTGCTTCGAGAAATCATAACACAGACTTCTCGATCAAATACTTTTGAGACTTCTCGATCAGTCTTTTAACTTGTTACTTCTCGAATGACTAGACTTCTCGATTGATCATGACTTGATTACTTCTCGATTAAGCTAGACTTCTCGAATGGTCCATTATCATTAGACTTCTCGATTGGTCACATTCATCGTACTTCTCGATTGCTTCAATAACTTGCTTCTCGATTTGCTTCACTAGACTTCTCGAATATATATCATTTTCACACTTTTCGAATGACTTCAGATTTTTGACTTCTCGATTGACTACTTCTCTACACTTCTCGATCGAATACTGAGCCAATGAGTGTTTTGAGACTTCTCTACCAGTTTCACATGTGACTTCTCTACCAGGGTGACTTCTCGATCGATCACTTGACTTAGAAGATTTTTCATACTGCAATTCTTATTTTGGTAAAGTCTTCTTCTCAGACTTGATGCATGATCCATAATTGAATCTTCTATCAATCTTTATTCTTGACTTACAATTATACATTTGAATTTATAATAGAAACATGCTTCTATCTGAAAGTACACATTAAAGGCACTAATTCACCAACCTAGTACAAGAGTTCTACATGTGCTATAACAAGACAAGTACATTCAATACAGTAGGCTTGATTTGGTCCAACAAGCTTTTTTAAAACCAGCAAACAAAGCTTGGGGATGTGGATGACGACCTTTCTTATCCGATGCAACAAGCAAATCGTTAAAATCTCCAAGAATTAACCAAGACAACTGTGATTTGTTTGCAAGGAACCTAATAAGGTCCCACGAATCCCGTCTGTGACCTCTCTCGGAAAAGCCATAAAAACATGTTATCCTCAACACCTCGGTACCATTCTTTAATATGCATACATCTATATAATTCGACGTTGATTCCAGGACTACACAAGAGACAATAGCTTTCCAGAAAATTGTAAGCCCCTCACTCCTACCTATCTTATCAACTGAAAAGTGATAAGCAAAACCAAAACAATTACTGAGATTCTCTATTCTACTATCTACTGATATATTTTCAGATAAGAACATAAAATCGGGTTTATGAGACTTCACTAAATCTCCAAGAATACGAACTGTACGGGTGTTCCACAACCCCTGATAGTTCCAAGTTAGATAATTCATTTGGGCTGGCTAACTTGCAATGCAAGCTTAACCAAATCAGTTGTTGAGGATGCTGGAAAATCCAAATAAAAAATAACAACTTCCATATGTGTTCCTTTAAGCCCACTTTCAATTTCCATTGGGACGTACGATCCACTTCTGCGCCTCTTTCTTTCCTCCATATTAAGCTCATTTAATTCCTCCAACTCAGGCCCATCCATATAATTTGAAGTATCTCATTTTCCCGCTTGAGTGTTAAAAAGTATGTTATTGACTATAGTCCATTGATTATCTCCCTGAAATTTTACCAAATCCCTACTATCACTCTCCTAGTCAATTCCATTTCCCTGATTTTGTTTATTCCCTTCCGAAAAATCAGCCTGATTCTTATCCCTTCCTAACTGTCACTCCCACTCCGTATCTCCCTCTTCCTTGAGCCATTTACTCCGCCCCTGTCCGGCCGCTCGACCAGACGGTGCCCGCAACCAGTTCCCCCACTCATTGTTAACATTGTTGTTCCTATGATCAATAGATCTTCTACAAAACCTCACTGTATGTGTCACCATACCACAGGTGAAACAAAAGTCTCTAAGTCTATCGTATTTACACGTGACAACAAACTCAATTTCATTCCTCTTCGTGATTTTTTTTCTTTTGAGTGGCTTGCGAACATCCAGTTTGATTTTAATTCTCATGCATTCCCTCCATATACTAGTATTATTCTTTGCATCGTACTCTAAGAATTCACCAAAAAAATTCCTCAATTGCTTACCTACCATTTCCGTCATGAAGCCTGTTGGTAACTCATGGATTTGAACCCATATAATTAGATGCCAAAGCGGAACTTTTAGTGGTTCCTCTCCCACCGGAATCGTACTAATATTTAGCATTGCATTATCAAAAGACTAAGGGCCACCATTGATAACCCAGTTAAGATCTTCCTTCTGATAAAACTGAAACAAAAATATGTGTGGTTCTATTTCCTTAATGCTAATTCCATCGCGAGTTTCCTTTATTGAAATCAAGTTGGTCCAATGTGTAAAATGTAAGCTTTGGAGTTGCGACCTTTTCCAATAAACCATAGTCCAACGCCTTGGCAGCAAAAGAGAGGAGCTGTTACTGGGCCTTGGATCTTTTGGGCTATAGAACTAAGAGTACAAAATGTGTATCAATTTCAGTTATTTATTTTAATTTTTATAATTTAATTTTTAAAAAAAGAATCTTATCCCTTTTAAAGATATTTTTCAATATTTTATTTTTATACATTATAATTCTATAATAATCTCTTGATTTGATTTTTTAAATCCGATTAATCACTATGATTTCATTTTGAGTGATGTATTTAATAATAAATTATTAGATACATACTACTCCCTCCGTCCCACCCATTTGTTTACATTTCAGATAGAGTGTCCGACACGCATTTTAAGGTGCGTATAAAGTATAGTTCAATAACTTATTTTTTATTTTTTATTTTTTTTAAATGAAAATTTAAACATTCAATTTTTATTCAAAAACAGAAAATTGTAAAAATAAGTTATGAAATTATACTTTATATGATGAACCTTAAAATGCGTGTCGGACACTCTCTCCGAAATGTAAACAAATGTGTGCGGCGGAGAGAGTAATATTTTGATTAAATATAAATTTGATAATATAATAATTATATATTAATTATCAAATTAATATTAAAATAAAATTGATAAATCAATTATTATGATAATATCAGAATATGGTCTAATTAATCCTTCTAGTTATTCGATTAAATCGATAACTCAATCATTAGGAGGTCAGATTTCTAATTTTTACGACACTGTTTCTTTAAATATTTTATTTTAATATCATTTATTTATAAAAAGAGTATTTTTAATACAGAAATCACTTTTTTTAATAGTATAACTTCATGTCCCCACATCAAAACTCACTTTTCAACTTTGATAGAAAAAGACAGACGAGGGGCCTTAGACTTTTGGTTGTCATTTCCCGGTGACAAATATGTTTCCACTACATATATCAATATAATAATTTTAATATCTATACTATATTATTAAAACCGAAAGATTAAAAGTTTTGGTCGTCGGTTGGTTTGGTACTGGATGAACCATAGAAAAGATCTTGACCGTCCAATTTTAAGTGAACCATAAAAACAATCTTAACCGTTAAATTTTAATAAAATATAATTTTAAAAGAATATAGTAGTACATACAACTCTAACATCAATAGTCTCGGTCAATATTTGGGCCGGATAGTTGATTAATTGTTGGGCCTAATTTTAAAATATTAATCTTCTAACTAAAAAATAATCTCATATTAATCTTTTAACTAAAATATCTCACATTAATCTCCTAAGTAAAATACATCTCTATACAAAATAAAAAAAATATCATATTAAAATATAAATACAAATAAATTATATAAAAATATATACATATAATATTAAATAAAATTTAAATTATTATTATATAAATACAAATAAATTCAAATCATTATAAAATATTAAAATAAAAATATTAAAAAACTAAAAAAATTCATCCGTGTATCGCACGGGATAAAAGCTAGTATTATTTAAGTGTAAAAAATTCGAGTGTTTCAACTTTCAATATAGATCACTGGTATGCATTTTAATATTTATTATTAATTTTTTTTATATTAAAAAGTTGATCTGATTTAAAAGAAAACTACAGACGGAAAAAATTATCAAAATTAATAGATCCTTCAAATGATTTACAAAAATTATAGAAAATCGAAATTTGAGTTAAACCAATGTATTTTTCTTACAGTTACCCTTAAATTTATATCTACAAAATACATAGTCAAAGACGGAGGCATCTTGAGAATAATTGACCATATAGTATAAAATATATTATCAATTTTGTACTATACTTTCATAAGAAAATCATATGCAAAGAAAGTCAAAACATTTGTATTTATTTTACTAATACATAGTATTTTAGTTTTGTTGCAAAATTTGTGTACTGCCCCAGGCCCCCAACTATTCTATTTTACATGCCATTTTTTTAAAAAATTATCTCATAATATATATTTACTATTTAGTTTCAAATTTTTAATGCAATTATATATATAAATTTTTAAAATAACCTTTTGACTAGAATGTTGGTACTAGTAATAACAATTAATGTAAAGATAATTAGCATTTAAACTAGTATCACAATTAGCTCAATCATAATAATTAATATGAATATAACTATAAAATATTTTTTATGTTAAATTTTTTAATTTATATAATTTTTTTAGAAGACAAATAATTTTAGACGGTGAATCATACTTGCAGATTTTAATTTTATTTTGTACTATACTTGCAAGTTGCAATACCGTTTTATGAATTATGAGGTGTTAAAATTGAATAAATGTGAAAAAAAAATGGATAAAATTGTGCGGTCATCGCCATAGGAAGTAGATAAGACGTTAGAACATCTGGCCCGCACTGACTATTTCTAACAGCAAACTGGTTACTACAAGCCATCCCTTTATTTATTTCATTTATATTTGTATGTATTCATTATGTGTATGTATTCATTATGTGGCATCAAGATAAGAGCACATCCATTCGTACACGCATAATCGTCTTGTATCATTACTTTATTCCCGATATACTTACACGCATAATTGAATTGTGTATATAGGTTTCGATTAAGATGGAAAAAGGAAAATCAGCTCCGTGTGAATTATTTGTGTAATTTATTAATATTACTCATAATAACTTTTCATAAAAAATCTTGCAATACGGTTAATTTTATACTTTTTATGTAGTTAAACTTGTATAATTTTAGTGAACATGTTATGTTTGAGAATGTCAAATACATAGAGTTATTGTTATAATTTACCAAAAAAATGGTTTTTTTGCTAAAATACCACCGTATTTTCAATGTATTATTCTAAATCTTGTTCCAAATTTATAAAATTGATAAAAGTGATATTGAGTATATTATGTAGAAAATTGATATCCCACCTTTGTTCATTTCCCACCCTTTTTTCATTTTTTCATGAGGTGTCAATTATACCACATTTATTTTTTATTCTGTATATAAAACAAATTATAACATTGTGCTATTTTAACACGATGTTTAGCACACCATTATATTGAAATTTTTTAATTTTTGTTCTATAATATATATAGATATAGACCGAGATATAACACATCATTGGACTTACCCTTAGCTTTAGATGTAATAAATTTCAATATTAAGCAAAAATAGATAGGTGATTTTTTTATAAATATGAAACTAGAATAGGATATCATATCAAAAAATCAAATTCATATAATTTTTAAAGTTAAAGGAATATAAATATGATGACATTTTATTGATGCGTTTAATATGAATATAAAAATCCATCTCATTTATAATATTTTTATAATCAATTAACATGAGATAAAGTGGTCGTTTGGGATTCCTTAAACTTAAAATAAGTTACTTATTTTATATATTTTTTCTTCATATTTTCATTTTTTTTAAAGATAAATATTTATTTTAGAATTTTTAAACCAAATATTATTTTCAAAATAAAAAATAAGTTACTTATTTTCATAAAAGTACCTATATACCTATTTTTTTCGGAAATAAGGACTTATTTCCGAAAAAAAGTGATTGCCAAACTGGGCGAAAGATATCTGAAAATTAGTTTAAAGCCAAATTTGAAGTTCTAACTTTTACTCCCTCCGTCTCTTATTACTTTTCCTATTAATCATGTGCGCGTTTGCCAACACACACTTTTTGATCGTTAATATCTTTAATTTCGTAGTAGTATTAAGTATAAAAATTTTACTGTATTAAAATACTCACAAATACGAATCAAACAAAATCACCCATGACTATATTTTATCTTATAAATTATGTGTAAATTAGTAGTCAATCGCTTACAATGAACAGTACAAAATGTCGAAACAGGAAAAATATTATGAGACGGAGGGAGTATAATTTTAAAATGTGTGTAATATATCAAACGAAGTGACTGTTAATGCCAAATACTAATTTCACCGGTGTTTGTTTTTACCTCGTGAAGTGTGTTTTACACACATACATACATTCATACGTATCTATAATTTCAATTCAATCTTCCAAACCGAACTGCATCCCCCACATGCACCAGCAACAAGAAGTTGAATTGAATAAATAAAATATCCAATCCCAACCCAACCCATCCCAACCGCAGTTGTCATTTTAATCCCCTTCTTACAGTATTTATTTATGAAATCATCATCACCCCCTGAGTTTATCCATTTGCCTCGATTTTAACAATTTTATCTATTCCCCCATTTTATTCTTACTTGCTTTTGTATATATAATCAACTCCCCACCTCCTTGCTTATCTGTTTCTTCTTGTTTTTAATTTCAATTATGATGACCAGACAAGATCAACAATCTAGGGTTTTCCACGAGCTCTCTGCTTTGATCCTCAACATCCTCCGATCTCCTCCTTCTCCGATCCATTCTCCCGCCACTTCCCGGAGATCCACGCCGCCGTCGTTGCCGCAGCTCACGCCGGCGGGATTCGCCTCGTTGCTGTTAGGAATATCGTTAGCGTTGATGCTGTGTGGCTCCGTGACTTTCTTTATTGGATTTTTGTTGATGCCTTGGGTTATTGGATTGGTTATGGTGTTTTATTTCGTCGGAATTGTTTCCAGCTTGTCGATGATCGGTCGTGCCATTCTTTGTTACACCCTGTCGCCTCCCTCGCCTCGGAAAGACGTTCCTGGTAAACATTTGTTGATTGCTTCTGATTTAATTAATTTCATGTGTTTTGAGTTGATTTGAATGTGGAATTTTACATTTCGTGTTGATTGTCTTGATGTTTGAGCTAATTGGAATATTCGAGTTTGGTAGATAGTTTAACTGGATTGTTTTGTTGGTATTCGTATATGTCGGTCCAGTATTGGTAGTTATTTTAACTCGATTGTTTTGTTCGTATTCGTATAGATGATCGTGGTATAACTATTGTATGTGATGCCTATTGGTTGTGCCACATTTATAATGGCTCACTGATTGGTTTAATTTTGGAATTATACTGTCTATATTGTACTTTCCTAATCCTAACTAGAACAATGTTTAGATATATCTTTATTAGCTTTGTGTTATTAAAGTAAATGGCAAGAAATTAATGAACTTTGTAGTTTCAGTAGCATCTATGTTTTGAGGCAAGAATTTAATGAACTTTGTAGAAGTAAATGGCAAGTGATGCGATGTTTGGTTTTGACATAATAGAGAAAGTGATGAAGTTTTCTTAGATTTATATATATTATTCTTAAAGTGGCAAGAAATTAGTGAACTTTGTATAGTTTGTGTAGCATCTATGTTTCTTCTGTTCTTAGAGCAAGTGTTCAGAGCAAGTCCAACAATATCTTAGTTAATTCCCTATAAATATTATAAAATAATGGGTTCTAGTGATTTAGGTAATTTATTTTGCGTGTCAACTCCAACAATCTCTCCTATATTCATTCCTTATTATTATAATAATAATAATAAATTTGAATCTAATTAGTCTTAAAAAGGAGCAAAGAGAAAAAAAGAAAGAGAAAAGATGTGAGAAAAGGGAGGGAAATGAATTTTTTATTCATTAGGATTTCGTAGAGGATCCCTATTAATAGGACATGACTAGTAAAAATTAGAATATCTTAGTGTATTTAGGGAATCTAATTAGTCTTAAAAAGGAGCAAAGAGAAAAAAAGAAAGAGAAAAGATGTGAGAAAAGGGAGGGAAATGAATTTTTTATTCATTAGGATTTCGTAGAGGATCCCTATTAATAGGACATGACTAGTAAAAATTAGAATATCTCAGTGATTTAGGGAATCCCTATTAATATCTTAGTGTATTTTATGTCATATTCCCAATTTTTGAGTTTAAGAGCTCATTTAGAGATGTTGTTGGACTTGCTCTTATAACTTATATGTTCTAAATAAAAGATCCTAGTACATTGGAGCTAAATTTGTCGACCAAACCAAAGTATTTCAATTTTCAACTAGGGATACTTTTCAAATTGAATCTCATATTTAGTCTTGCCTTTTTGTTTATGTTAGTGTAGGGTGGAAAAGATGCAAGTAAGCACTAGCTTAATTGTTCCCATATTGTTTGCTGAAAATCTACCTTTCATGTAGCTCACACCAATTACTTTGTTAAATGTAAATCCCTTGAAGTCTACAAATAAATTTCTTTAGTGGGATGAATGTTCAAAGATGATAATCAGACAATTTTGAAGGTAGAAGTATGGGGTTAACGATATCTGTGTGTGTAGGTTTTGAAGCATATGTTAAAATTTAAATTCAGTTAATTCATATTACTTTGAATAAGGTGATAACTGTTAGTCATGTCAGTGTACAGATTTGGACATAATTTGTCCTGTTTTGTTTCATTTTGTCCTCCTCAATTTGTTTGCTTCATCCATTATACAAGCCAAGTGGCTCATTCACAAACTTCCCCAACAGGTCGGTGGAAGGGCTGCCAAAAAGACTAGAGGTGTAGTCTGTTGCTCCCTTCCATAGTATAATGCCCCTTCCCCCTCATCGGTGGTAGAGTGAAAGTAGCTCGGATTTATTTTGCGTAATCCTCGATTTTAGATTTTATCAGTAAGGCGAAGTAATGCATGGTAAGTCGGACACCAATTGAATGTTATTTCAGTCACCCTTGCATGTAAAGGGTCCTCTACTTTTTCAGATAAAGGGTTCTCAACCATGCCTCAAAGTTTCCCTGCCAAGCTAATATTGGGAGACTTTGAGACATACACAAAGGGCTTAAGACTGATACTATTAGCATAAATTTTTATTTTTCAGGAACAAACATTCACATTTTTCATATTATTTCTTATATTTCAAAGTATTAGTAAAGTACTTCACATAATATATATGTCATGATACAAACTTGACGATAGTGTCAGCATCATCATCAGTGAAAAGTGCCTATTGTTGTTGTATAAAAAATATCAAACTATTTACTGTACGGATGGATCATCATCCCTTGTTTTTGTTCATCTGGAGCAACTTTCCGAAGTTGCCTTCCTATTTTTCTCTCAAAATATGAAAATATTTTCTTGAGGCAGAAGGATGCACTTACATAGATATATGAGCTGAATCGCTCATGTTATGTGGGTATTGGCAATTTTTAGAATTTGATACTTTTGGACATCAATTTGGGAGGAACATAGTTAAGCATAAGTTCGGTCTAAGATGTATCAGTTTTACTGGAGTATATGGAAAAATGAGGGCATGCTTGAAAATCTAATTAAGGACTGAAGGTTGGGGATTTACCGTTTTCTTTTTATTTACCTATATACAAAACTTAAGCAGAACAAGATTGCTCCTCAACTTAGAGTATGCTTGCTACTTAAGCTGATTGTTGATTTCTTGTCATCTTCTTTCTCTTTGGTATATTTTTACTTTATTTCTTCAACTTTTGTATTTGCGATTGTAGAGGAATCAATTGTTGGAAGATTTATTGTTTTTTTTTCCAGTTTGTTGACTCATAAGCAACTTCAGTTTGTAATAATTTCTTCCCCTGTTATTTTGCAGCCTGGAAACTCCTGTGAAGAAGTGGAGAGTAGGATCACGGTTGTGGGATGATCAAGCAGCACAAATTATCTTTTGCTATGTGCTGCACTGCTGCTAATAGAATTTGCCGAGTATTGTAAAGTGTAATATTGGAGGAAATATGGATGTACCTCCTAATGATACAAAACCAAAACGTGTGGATATATCTTCTCTAGGCGTGTAGTAGTAGGAAAGTCTACAATTTCTATCCAGTTGTTACTACTTTACCAGAATCTACTCTTGTTTATTTCTTTCTTTTACCGAACTTGTATAATTTTCCAGCTTATAAGCATCAGATATTGAGATTCGAAATAATAGGAATGAAATCGTGAAGCTCTCAGCATCGCTGCTGGATGTATATATACACGCACTACAGATTTTGTGGACAATACGATTTGACAAATCATATCAAGCTCTCAAGTAATTAAAGTGTTCTCAACGATTGTTTTTCGTTGTAAATTGTTACCGATACAGAAGATGCAACACTAAGAAGGCCATCTCTTATTTATATGTGTATTCATAGTCCAGGCGTCCGCACAAAAGTCTATATGTAATCCTTATAAATAACTAATCTAGAATCTGCAAGTCAGATCACCGCAGCTCAGAAAATGCTCCAATCAACTCACTTGCATAGGAAGTGAAGATATGAAATAAAGGAAGAAAGAAGCCTGGGATCGAATAAAAAAAAACAAAACAAATACAATCATTAACCCACAGTTGCTTCACCGAATTGAAAATGATCTCCCAATTGCAAAATACAAATACAACAAAAACATACGATATATTTTCAAATTAACGCAATACAAAATTACAACCAAAGTATGAGGAAAATTAAAATAAAAAGGATTACACAAAGTGGAGCATAGTGAAGATAGAAGGAAGCACTAGCTCTGGAGTCTAGTCGGTATGGATGTGAATGCCGATGGCAATGAGAAGGATGGTGATGATGCCAAAGTATATGATGGTGTGAACCAAAATAGCTAGGCCGCTCGTATGCATGTTTCCAAACTCCACCACTCTACCTCTTCCAGGCAATTGAAACAACAGCCCCGGAGACAACAGCACAAACAACAACACTGCTATCAAAACTGGTCCCCAATCTGCCATCTCTCTCGTTCTCTCTGTCAATATAATAAATGAATAGCAATTTCTTCTTATCCTCTTTGATCTCTCTCTCTCGGATTTGTATATTTATAAAGGTGTGTTGTGATAGCTGCTCAAGTAAAGAATATAATGTGGGTTTCTTTCTGGAGTGAGTGAGTTGGACACGAAACATAGTTACACGCAAGACATCTAACAGGTGTAAAGATTATGAGATAGGTAGGTGTTTTAAGTACTTTCAATTTTTACATGTATCATGCACGTGGCTGCCCCTTCTAACTCTTCTCTTTCATATTTCATGTTTGATCTTATCCAACATGGCCAATTTTATATTTCTTTTTTAAAGCTGGAAGGAGATTATTAATTTGCATAAAATAAGAGATTATATTATTCATCTGTCTCAAAATAATAGTCACTTTGACTTTTTACATGTGGTTTAAGATGTAAAAAAAAGTTATTTGTATTTTTTTGATTTTCTTTTTCTGAATAATAATTTAAATATTATATTTTTATTCAAAAGAATAAAATTAAAAAAATTATATATACAAGTAGTATTTTTTTATACCTCAAATTACCTGCAAAAAATCAAAATGACTGTTATTTTGAAATAAAGGGAGTATCTATTATTCTAGTTATTCAATATACTTGTCGACAATCTTCTTATGAACTTCTTAGAGCTAGTTAGGAGTAATTTTGTTAAATAAATATTTAACTATTTATTTCCTCTTTATTTGTTTTTAGAAAGCTTCCACCCCTGCTACTGTAACTGCAATAAAAGATGTTGTAATCCACCGAAAGTGAATTGTAGATGGCGTAAGCTATACTTTATTTCACGACGATAAATCAGTTTTTACCTTTAAAAAATAATTATCTTTATAAACACTGAATTAACAAATTTATTTCTCAATATAGTTTTCTTTTCATCAACCATCCATTGGAAAATACCGCTGTGTAATCTCTGAATCTTCAAGTGATTAGCAGAATCCAACGCTGACAAAATAAACTAGTCTGTAAAGAAAAATTCTTGTTTTGATTACGAATATGATGCAGTCGGGGTTGATCTATTGTCTGGTTAGCTTGGTACCTTCACGTGGCTGGTTAGACTATTAAAACATCTGTTTAGTTTTAGTTTAGCCCTTTCATGTCAGACTTTTTTCATAACAGCATACTAATTAGAAACATCAAAATGGTGGCATGCTAATTTTTTGAAGTTTTTCTTGGTCCAAGAGGCTAAAAGCCAACCACAGGAAGTTCTCTCTATATTCAACAACAGTATACGAGGACAACCAGGTCATTGATAAGCCCTCTCAAAAACCTTACTTTTAGCACCTGATCATCCGTAACTGTTTTTGCAGCAACAAACGAAAATTTAAAATGTCAAAATTAAGCTGTCATAAATATAAACATTTCCCATACATGACAATAGATGGAGAAAAAACAAATTATCCAATCAAGAAGATAACAATCCTGGACTATATAAAGACGGGTGAATATTAAGCCCCAACCAATCATCAAGCAAAACCAACCGAAATCATCACCCGTTCTAGTTTAATACTTAAAAAGTACGCAATAAAACTGAATTTGATCACACAAATTAAACTTAATGCGTCTTTCACTCCCTGAGATCTTCACCAACTAGCTTCATGCGTAATTTAACCGGAAAATGTCATTCAAGACATAAAAGCTTCCCTGTGGTGTAGGCATCAGATGGAACATCTGCGAAAAATATAGATGAACAAGAATCCCAGTTAAAACCAGATAAAAAATAAAATAAAAATTCAAGACAACTTAGCATATAATACATTCATAATAGGGGACAAAGTTTTCTCCTGAACTATGCTGATTAGTGGAGTAGACTAGTTTGGGGCAGATTATATTATGTCCCAATACAGACATAATAATTAAAAAAAATTAAGAACAGTGACCAGTATCCCATCCATATACGAAAACCATATCATTCCATTGAAGACTTACAATAAAGTGAGAAATGGATATATATGTCTTCAACAAAAACTAAATGAGTAAAGAAACACTTGCCAAGGTAGTAATAAAGGTGCAAGACATGAAAGTATCAGCTATCAAGTTACTCATTGATCAAATACATTTCACAACACGTCATAAGAGCTCTGACAGAAAAGTTGTCTATCAAAAACACGCTATTAGCCAATGCTTCAATTGATGCAAACTGAAGCTAATGTATTCAATCATAATAATAAAAAAACAATAGTTCTTAATCAAAACAAAATTTGAACCAATATTATGACCGACTACATAACTATTCTAGAAAAAGACTCCAATTTAAGTTTTTTGATATTAGGAATTCAGTTCTATTTGCTATTTATCCCAAAATTAATGACTGAATAGTTTACTAGAGGTGGCATGATATCAAAGCTTGGTTGTAGTGGTGTTTACACTTTCCAAGAACCATGTTACTACCTCCATGTCAATAACCCTTTTGTTAACAATATATATACTAAGAACCGTGTATCCTTTTCAGGATAAGTTAGTGACATCACTCCATTCGTTAAATGTTCTAGAAACACAGAGAAATATATACATCTTTCCTGTAGACATCAGGTTACTTGTGAATTTACAAATAAATCAAAACATACACTTCATTCGACGGGAAGAAAATTACTATACACATGTTTTCCAGTCTTAAACTAACTGCTATGGTGGATGATTTCTGCAAATCCGATTCTTACTAATTACAAAGTTAGTTTTGGGTCATTATTTTTTTGAACAAAATAAAAACTCACATGGTTAAGTAATTTGATACCGAGTAGGTTTGAGTATATCTGTAATATCCCGTATTTTTTTAGAATAATAAAATAGATTAATAATAATAAAATTGGATTAAAATTTGATAGAAATTAGGAATTAGAATTGGATTAGAATAACGGGCTTTCGAATATGGGTCAGATTTGAATCATAATAGGTTTTGTTGTAGGGTTTTAAAACTCTATATATAGATTAAGATCTCCTCATTCTTTTATATTTTTTTCGAGCCACCAATACTAAACAGTTGTAAATTTCTCTCTCTATAAATTTTTATTCTTTTTCTTTATCTCTGTTCATAAAATTTGTAGGATTTTTCATACACAACTCATCCATCTTATAAAATTCATGGTAAATTCATAATAAGTCGGAATTCGTTGATTCTGGACTTTTTGGAACGATCTTTTCGTTTTCTACGACTTTCGTGCTTTAAGTTTTTCTAGAAAACATCGTTAACATCGTTTAGAGGGTCAGAACAGTCAAATACATATCTGGGCAGAATTGGAGTTATGAAAAAGTTCGAAATTTGAGATGTGATATTTTCGATTGGGTGTTAATGATTGAACATATTTTCTAAGATGTTGTGAATTCTTGATGTGTGGGATTGAGGTAAGTTTTCGATCGATCTTTCTGGTATTTTCAAAATTATGTGTAATATGTGTATATTTGATTATATAAATTTGGGCTAAGTGATTATATTTTAAAGTGATATGTATAACCCCATATGTGTTGTGTGTCAACAGTAATTTTGGAACTATGATTTATGTCATGGTTTGCGAAAATTTAGGACCGAGGTCACCGGGTGGTAGTGACGGTTTTCTGAAAATTTAGGACTGTTGTCACCGGATTGTAGTGTTGTGGTATGAATTATGGGTAACAATTTATTATTTTATGTGTAGTCATTATCTGGTATAGTATCGAATAAGAATAAGAAATTGTATCGAAAAATTATGTGTATAGTTATCGTATCGAAAAATATTTTGTTATATGTATTACTTGTTACTTGGCCCGACTAGTTGGATCGATTAGTTACTTGTTGGGCTGTGTAGCTCGTTACTTACAATTTTCAGGTTTGGTGTAAGAGAAGATGAAGTGCATTAGATTTCGAAGATCTTAGATTTGGAGTAGATTGGTTGTTGTCTTGTTGACTTGTCATTATTGGCTGCACTTTTGTAATAATTACCTTTGTACGTAGTTTTGGATTAATAAATTGTATTGAATTTTAGATTTTGTAAGATTAATGGTCCGAAAATGGGCGGGCTATTACAATATCTCATCAATGTATGTTGTGTAAGATGCAAACATTTATAATTAAATTTCACGTCAATCAAAAATATTCGTACTCACAAGTAAATAGATTGGTAAACAAAGAAATTAGAATTTCTTATATTCAAGCAAGATCTTGAGTATTCTCTCATGTATGCCTATGCTAATGTATCTAGCAAGACATAGAATACATCATCAAACATTATAAATTTAAAAGCATTAGATATGCATCGTTGGTGGTTCATTATTGATAATCCCTTCCTTGGCAAAACAAGACAGACCTGAAGTGATGCCTAAAGCTTAAACAAGACGTTAGACTTGATAACAAAGCTCGAAGTCAATTAAAGGTCTCGATCTAGCATTTTCTTTTTGAACCTCTTATCTTAAGTCACACAAGAATAACAACATACACAAGCTAAAAACGAGCATACACCTACGGAAATCGTTAAAGCATAAGCCAAGACGCCAAGTAGCCAGCCGGAAAGTACTTACACGTACCATCATTTAACAAACACACAACTCCAACAACTAAAGCAATTAATCAGTTCAGTACATATCAAGCCATCCACAAAAACATAGCAATTAAAATCGTAATTACAATCCTAAGAAAAATAATAGATTATAGATCAATCTATTATTATTAGCATATGAAAAGGAATAAATAAATAAATAGATACAAAATTAACAAGAAGCATACCTGACTAAACTTAAGGGCGTGTTGTTCGCCGGCGAGTTGGAGATTACCGGAGACAAAAACAAGCATACCACCAGCAGGACCAGAAGGCTGAGAATCAACAGTAGTGATGCTATGTTTACACTGTTGAAACGGGAGTGAATTAAGCTTAGCAACAATGTTAATAGAGCCTTGTATCTTTTGACCTTCAAAAGTCAACATAGAAGCTTCCTGATACAAATTACCCAGATTCGAACGATTGTTGTCGAATGTAGAGTAGTAGTGCTCAACAAACGCTTTGGCTACTGCATCTGGATCCATCTCCCCGTATTACACACACACCTCTCTGCCTCTCTCCCTTAGGCCTTATCTATATATACAGTACACAGCACCTGTGTATGTATAATAATTAATATTTCTACTTTAATTCGATAATAGTACGGTCCCGTGGAGATAAACGGTTGTTTAAAAAATAATATTTTATTTAATTGTAAATATATGTTATATTTTAAAAATATTCATAAATTAATTATATCACTGTTTAATTATGAAAGATAATTAGTGAGTAAGAATGAGAATAAAAAAAGGTTAAATATGAGACTGGGAAAAATATTATAAAATAAATGGATGGAAAATGAGATATATGGAGAAGATAAAACATCTATCATTATCATTATATGATATAATCAATTTAATAAGAAAAATACATATAAGGTTCATGATGTCATCTGTTAATAAGAGTGATACCTAATTTAATGATTTCACAATGCATATATTTATAATGCAATTGAAAATTTCATAATTATTTAAATAATAATTTCTTTAATACAATTATAAACAGTAAATTTTTCATTTTAATTGAACCAAAATTTAATTCGTAAAGCATATAAACGGAATCAATTATATTTTTATCATAAAAATCAAAAAATAAAATTGTAGTTGAATTAGCATACTAAATATTCTTATTTTTTGTCGTTAACTTACCTAAATGCACAGTTTAAATAAGGCTAATTTAATACTCTTCCTGTCCCACAAATTTTGTTTCAGTTTGACTTCTTAAAATTAAATTTATTTACTTTTAACTAATAATTTAAAATATTAATTTATAAATCTATAAATTGATTCATAAAATAGAATAATCAAAGTTTGTTATAATATTATTTTTAAAAATATATATTACAATATGATATGTTTTATTTATTGGTTAAAATCGATTAATTTGACTTAAAAAAGTGAAACTGAGATAAGATGTATGCGAAGTAAAGAGTATCGCTTTTTTGTCTTATTTAACTTAGTTAAATTAAAATTTTAATTAGTATAATTTCATTGCCGGAACTAAAATTATAAAAAAGTTATATTATACTGATATTTAGTAATAATAGTAAATATTTATTTAACTATGAAAATATTAAATAATTTAATAAATATTTATGTAAATAATATTAAAGTAAGATAAAAAATAAAAAGAAAAATAATTAGTAGAAGTAAGAAAAGTTAAATATGTGGATGAAAGAGAATTAGTGAAAATAGAGAAAGAGTTATAAAATAAATGGAAATAATATTAAAGATAGATAAAAAAAAATAAAAATGAAGATAATTAGTAGAAGTAAGAAAAAATATTAAAGAAAAAGTAAATATATGAATGAGAGAGAATTAATAGAAAGAGAGAGAGAGAGAGTTATAAAATAAATGGGTGAAGAATAGAAAATATTGTATAAATATTATAAATAGAAAATTAGATTATTAAATAATATAATTAAATTAATATGTGCAAATAATATTGAGATATAAGTAGAAGAATGAGAAATAATAAGGAGAGAGAATTATTAAGGCATGAAAATTGGATATGAGAGAGAATTAGTGGAGGATGAGAGATAATTAGTGAAAAAGGTAAAATTATATAGAATAATTAATTTAAAAATGAGATTTAATGAGAAATTGACACATAAAAATGCTAACATCAACTATTCTTTGTTTTAGTATAGAGAAAGATATACAAATAATTTCAGTGAAAAGATAATTGTACAAAGTACTTTTTTTAAAAATTAATTTTAATACTTGTATTAGCTATAGGTGAATACTTGGAACATAACATCTTATCTGCAACTGAATCTGAAATATATATATCAATAATGTCAATGAAATCTCATCTTTATTTATATCTAATTTGTAACCTCCCATATTTTTTTAGATTAATAAAATAATAATAAATAAATAAAGATTAAAATTGGATAAATATTAGGAATTATAATTGAATTAGAATAATGAGTTTTCGAATATGGGTCGAATTTGAATATATTAGGTATTGTCGTGTTAACATTTTAATCAAGGAATCCAGATAATTTTAAATTAGTATAGCTGCTAGAAGCGAAACATGGATAAAATTTGGTCATATATTTTATGAATTTACTGGATTAAGGCTATAAGTAGCAAATTATCATCTCTAAATTTATTAGATACTTAGATTAATTAGAAATTAACTAAGTAAAATGTAATGTCATATTGATAGTATGTTTTGTTGTCACTTGTAACAGTATGTTTAAAAGCCAAGTAGGTGGCATTAAGTCTTAATAGTTACTATCTTGTAAAAATGTAATAAAATGATCTATGAAGTAGAAGTTCACAAAGTGTTCATGCACATCATGGATTAGGACATTGACAGTAACATTCTGCAACTGAAACCTACGACAGCATATTCAAGTGACATCACATTTAGAACAAACGACAACAATTATTCCATTGACAGTAAACTTGGCGGAAAATGAAAATTCGAAGACATCAAGTATTACTGACAACAACTATTCCTTTGACAGTAAACTTGACGGAAAATGAAGATTCGAAGACGACAAGTTTTACTGACAGTAACTTTGGCGGGGATAGTTGACAGCAACGTTGACATGGATAGTTGAAAGCAGTTTTGGAAGAAAATTGTTGAAAGTTTAAGTTCTGAAATTTTCAATATTTATACAAGCATGCTAGCTGCTAATGAGGAGATTGTTAAACTATCTAATGCTAATTTAGGACTACACATGCATTCATATATATATATATATATATATATATATATATATATATATATATATATATATGTGTGTGTGTGTGTGTGTGTGTGTGTGTGTGTGTGTATGTGTGTGTGTGTGTATTGTGCGTAAATTAAACGTATTTGGTTATGTCCTCATCCTATGTGATATTTCCAAGCTAATGGAATTATCAATGTCAATCTATGGTGGTTTCAAATACTACACTATTACATGTCTTTATCTTCTTCATTGCTCCATTATCTGGATTGCCTCCTAGCTTCCTTGCTTCCAAGTCTCCATTGAACAATTACATTGAATAATAAATAAATCTATTCTAATGAAATTACAAGAAGAACTCGAGTTACATTCGAGATTAACAATTATAATGAATAAACGACATGCAAGTCGTATTTAGAAACCAAAACCATAAAACAAAACCACTATCATATGGGTCTTTAGGCCATAATCATCCACCATGTTTTCACATAACACATGTAATATATCTCAGATTACATAAACATATCATATAATCATATATAATAAATTTCAAAATTTCAGAAAATCAAATAAATTTCAGAAAATAATAAATCGCCATTTCGGGGCCTGTAACGTCGTCAAACAGCTTACAGACGCGAATCTGAATATGTTAGTATTGCTCAGTGACACGATTCCAGTCAGAAAACACATATCGTTTGTGAAAATCGGACACTGAACACAGATTTCAGAAAATCTACCGAAGCCGTTTCAGAATTCGTATCGAATACGATTCCCATAACAAGAACAAACATGTATCATATACATACAGCAATACACACAATCATCCCATGATTATACAACACATGAATATCATATATTCAAAATCATATAAAACATAGATATCAACATATAGTCATGGCATATCATATATATGTTTACATACATCGAAAAACTATTAAACACATAACCAAATCATCCCATTATACACGTAGCTCTGATGCCATTGTAGGGTTTCGGGCATGAAAACGCAGCGGATATAACGTAAAACAATAAAAAAAATGAAACCCTATCGCATGATCCATGTATAACTTTGGATGATTATGGTGAAGAAGTCTGTACCTTAACAAAACTTTTAGTATGCTATTTAATGGAGGTCCAGAAAAGATGAATCACAACAGTCATTTGTTACAAAAATCTGCTCTCCAAAGAAGTCCACACGAATGCCCGATCGTCCTACGATCACCGGAGTCGGTACTAGCCGAATTGTTTGTCTCTCTCTCTCTCTCTTTCTCTCTTTCTTTAGTCTCTCTTGATGTTGAGCAGCTAGTGTTTTTTTTCTAAAAACGAAATCTGATGATTAACCCTAATACTATACGTCATTATGTATATATAGGGGAGAGAGAGATTTTGGGCATAACCCTAATCCATATGGTTTCCAAAACCCATTATGATTTTGGGTTATTATTATTATTAAATCCGAATTCTAATATAATTAATCAAGTCCCACTTAATTAATTCAATGATTAAATTTGAATTAATAATAATTCTTATTAAATCCAAATTCTAATATAATTAATCAAGTACCACTTAATTAATTTAATAATTAAATTTGAATTAATAATAATTCTTATTAAATCCAAATTCTAATATAATTAATCAAATCTCACTTAATTAATTCAATAATTAAATTCAAATTAATAATAATAATATATCTAAATTCGTAATTTAAATAAACCTCCGTTTTGACATTCTTTGTGTGTGACCCTTTAGTTTATTATTATGTTGGCAATAATTTTAATATCCAACAATAACATTATAAACAATGAGCAGAATCTAGTAATACATCATTGCTCCCCAAGTAATAATAATAATTGGTGATTCAATTAAACCTTTCGTGAATAATGTTCCGTGTAATATAATCCATTTAACCTTATATTATAGATCAAACTCGAGGCATGTATAGTGTTATCATCTTCAACGTTTAATCTTGGTTTCCTTGATCAATGAGTAGACTATTTAAACAAATCAATATTTGAGCATTGTCATGCATTTCAGTCTCACTCAATCAAGATGCCAATAATATCACTCCTAGAATTGGAGGGTTAAATCATATATCTATCATTCATATTCCTCATACGATTCATAGCATACCCAATGTCCACATTTATCATTACCCGGTTAAAGTTACCTTTGAGTGTAATCAAAGTATATTAATTCTCGTATAGAAATATAATGATTTCAAATCAGAGGATCATTATATCATTATCACTGTGAGATTTCTTATGACACTTATTAACATGTAGAATCTCACGGCGGGTCTTTCCAGTGTCATGTATTGATACATACACTTATGTTCTTGATTTTAGTATCACCATACCTATGACCAATGAAATGTGGTCATCTGTCAACAAACATACTAGTCTTATTGCATTATTATTGTCCTTAAATAATAATACTTGACTAAGGAATTTTAGGAATAAAATATTATTTATATAATCTCATTTTTAAGTCACATACTTAATGACATATATTATGTATTAATATTTCAAGGACATTTAATATTCTTTCAATTTATGACGCATTAAATAAAGATATAATAAATATTAATTAAATAATCACATAACATAATTGTTTTCAATAAAACATTAAAAGTATTGTCTCTAAGACACCAATACTAACACTTTCTACAAGTGACTACTAACTATATTGTCAATATACATATGACAGTATGTTTTACTTAGGCTATTAATCTTAAACTAAGTACATTAGTTGATTACACCACAATCCCTAACACTTTGGCTTATTTTCAAATTTGGAAGTCGGGACTTAACCCGATTTTTGAAAAAGATTCGAGATTTGATCTGGGTTATCATATATGGTATTCAGAGCTAACTCTCGAAAACTTGATTCGTCAAGTTTCCGGAGGTGGGAACACGAAGGCTGGTGGTATTATCCCACAATGGACAAAGGTCCGGAGGTGGGGACACGAAGACAACCGATATTATCCCACAATGGCTAGAGAGGTACGATACGTGCCTATGGGCTATCTGTTCGGCCTGACGAAAACGTCATGAATTTAAGTGAGGGAGTTTGTATCACCCTAGTCCTACATCGAGTAGATTGGGATAATTTGTTCATTATATAAGTAAAAGTACTACTACTAAGTGTACCAACCAATCATGATCTTTTGGGGGCCTTTGGTGGACTTGTGGATTACCCAAGTTATTGCATTTGGGCCAGTTTACTTTGGCTTATTTTCAGATTCGAAAGTCAGGACTTGACCCAATTTTTTAAAAAGACTCGGGATTCGACTCGGGTTGTCACATAAAACTGTAATAGCCCGCCCTTTTCGGGCTATTAATTCGAGCAAAACTATATAATTATTAATCCAAATCTCTATTACAAAGCGAACTATTACAAAAGCGCAACTAATAATGACGAATCAATAACCAATCTACTCCAAATCTAATATCCTCAAAATCCAATGCACTTCATCTTCCTCTTACATCAAACCTGAAAATTATAAGTAATGAGCTACACAACTCAGCAAGTAACCAATCGATCCAACTAGTCGGGCCAAGTAATAAGAACTACATATAATAAAACATAAATTTCTATACGATAAGTATGCACATAATTTTTCGATACACTTTCTTATGCTTATTCGATATGATATTATATAATTACTGCACATAAAACAATAACTTGTTACCCATAATTCATATCACGATCACTACAATCAGGTGATAACAGTCCTAAATTTTCAGAAAACTGTCATTACCACCTGGTGACCTCGGTTCTAAATTTTTGCAAACCTTGACATAAATCAGAGTTCCAAAATTAATGCTGACACACAACACATATAGACACATCACTTCAAAATATAATCACTTAGCCCATATTTATATAATCAAATATACACATTATTTTGAAAATACCAGAAAGATCGATCGAAAACTTACCTCAATCTCACAAATCAAGAATTAATATCCTAGAACATATATTTAATCCTTAACACCCAATCGAAAATATAACATCTCAAACGTCGAACTTCTTCACAACTCCAATTCTGTCCAGATCTGTATTTCATCTTTTGGACCCTCGAAACGATATTTTATGGAAAAACTTAAATCACGAAAGTCGTAGAGAACGAAAATACCTTTCCGAAAAGTCTAGAATCACTGAATTCCGACTTATGATGAATTTTCTACGAATATTACAAGATAGCTGATTTGTGTATGAAAAACCCTACGAATTTTATGAACAAAGATGAAAAAAAAGAATAAAGATTGTACGAGAGAGATTTACTATGGTTTAGTCATGATGGCTCAAAAAGAATACAAAAAAATGAGGACATCTTAATCTATATATAGAGTTTTAAAACCCTACAACAAAACCTACTACGATTCAAATTCGACCCATACTAGAAAGCCCTTATTCTAATCTAATTTTAATTCCTAATATCTATCCAATTTTAATCCTTTTTATTATTAATCTATTTTATTATTTTAAAAAAATACGGAATATTACATATTTAATCCCTTGCACCGAAACAAAAACAACGCATCTCAAACTTCGAACGTCCACTGTAACAGTCTGCCCTTTCTCGGGCAATTAATCTTACAAAATCTAAAATAATTATATTTATTAATCCAAAAACTCTATTACAAAGGATAACTATTACAAAAGCGCAACTAACAATGACAAGTTAACAACCAATCTACTTCAAAACTAAGATCTTCGAAATTCAATGTACTACAGCATCTGCTTACACTAAACCTGAAATTTGTAAGTAATAAGTTATACAACCCAACAAGTAACCAATCGATCCAACTAGTCGGGCTAAGTAACAAGTAATACATATAACAAAATATTTTTCCATACAATAACTATACACATAACTTTTCGATACATTTTCTTATTCTTATTCGATACAATACCACACAATGACTGCACATAAAACAATAATTTGTTATCCATAATTTATACAACGACCGCTATAACCCAGTGATAACGGTCCTAAATTTTCAGAAAATTGTCACTACAGTCCATTGACCTTGGTCCTAAATTTTCACAAATCATGGCATAAATCAAAATTCCAAAATTACTATTATTTGCCCTTAAGTACACTAAGTTTTGAGAAGGGGGGGGGGGTTGAATACAAACTTAAGAATTATTTAAAATTCTTGTGGATTTAAGTTTGTTCAACAGAAGAGTTTGAATGTAAGAAGAGATTTCTAATTGAACTTAGAATGTAATAATTAAAGTATTGAAAACAAAACAAACAATATTAAAAATTACTAGTGGATTGGTTTTCCACTAGTATGTTTTTGCTTTCAATTAATCTTGGTAAAAATACCAAGATGCTTACAAAGTGTTTCTGCACAGTAATGCTTACAATCTGTCTCACACCTTTTTTTTCTTTTTCTACACTTTGCTACCATGAACTACTAACCACTATATAGTAGTTTTATTCACTTCTAATTCCTATCGACAGATAACATTATAAAATTACAACTTACAATGTTTACATGAAAATAGAAATTAGCTACTTGAACAGTCTTCTTTGGACCTGTCTAGTCCTGAAAGTATCTTTGTCTTGATGCATTCCTTGAAGACTGTGTTGCCTTGAAAGTCTTCACAATCCTGACAATACAATCTTCCATTGATTCAGTTTCTGCACAGTTTCCTTCCTTTTGTCTTTAACTAAATTGGGAAACCTTAATCAACTGATAAATGCTGTTAAGCTTATCTGTTGATTCTTCTTTGCTCATCCATCGATGGATAGGCTATCCATCGATCAATTGATGTATCGATGGATATTCCAGTTATCCATTGATGAACTGTTATCTGTTGATTGCCTTTATCCGTTGATGATTTTCATCCGTTGATGACTTTTATCCATTGAGTAGTGTCTTCATCCATCGACTCCAATATCAGTTGATGACTTCACTTGTGAGAATTCTGACTTAGAATATTTATAATTGATCATCCATTCTTCACATCAGTTGAGAAGCTATAAATTGATAAACGATATGTGGTTTCTGACTGGAATCGTGTCACTGAGCAATACTGACATAGTCAGCTTCTCGTCTGTAAGCCGTTTGACGACGTTACATGCCCCGAAACGACGATTTATTATTTTCTGAAATTTATTTGATTTTCTGAAATTTTGAAATTTATTATATATGATTATATGATATGTTTATATAATCTGAGATATATTACATGTGTTATGTGATAACATGGTGGATGGTTATGGCCTAAAGACCCATAGGATAGTGGTTTTGTTTTATTGTTTTGGTTTCTAAATACGACTTGCATGTCGTTTATTCATTGTAATTGTTAATCTCGAATGTAACTCGAGTTCTTCTTGTAATTTCATTAGAATAGATTTATTTATTATTCAATGTAATTGTTCAATGGAGACTTGGAAGCAAGGAAGCTAGGAGGCAATCCAGATGATGGAGCAATGAAGAAGATAAAGACATGTAATAGTGTAGTATTTGAAACCACCATAGATTGACCTTGATAATTCCATTAGCTTGGAAATATCACATAGGATGGGGCCATAACCAAACACGTTTAATTTATGCACAATACATATATGTATATGAATGCATGTGTAGATATGTATGTGTTGGAATGATGTATGTATTAGATACGACACCCATGCCATGTCTGCTTAAGAAAGATAAAACCTGTAATGATTCAAGATTTTAAAATTAACAAACGATCATGAGATTCTTGTGTTTATGAAATATGAATTTTTAAAACACGGAATTAAATATTGATTTTTGATATCTATAACTGGGATTTTTTGACAAAAACGGATATGCGTATTCGTAAGGCTGATGGGTTTTAAGTGTGACCACTGGTATCCTCCATCTACCTGGGAAATGAACAATTTAAGATGTCAATTTGAAATATTTGGTTCAAGGAAAAATTGAGGATCTCTTTATGATGTGATCATGATCGTTATAAATTTTCTAAACCCCTTAACAAAATATTAAGTTTTACTCGGATGCTTTCCAATGAATGAACACTCATCGAATCCTAGATCGATTAGGGGAAGGACTGTCAGTGGCAGGGGACTCCTATCTATCGTGGTGAGATGCGACGAATATAAACGGTTATATTCGGCCGTTGTATCATTGGGTCTAACTTAACTGAGTCGTCATAATAAGGTGAAAATAAACGGTTATATTCAACCATTATGAACTTAGAAGCATAGAGTTTGGTTAAAAGTCTATTAGATAGATAAGATCAATCGTTGTTCACCAAACTATCCAAGAATTATATATGATATAATTGACAATTGTTGTCTACCTAAATAATCATTTTTTAAGGACTTCCAGTGGTTGACTTAGGAGATGACGAAATATGGATCTTGGCTCACTAGAAAGAATTATGGGATATACTTTCCAAATTAATAGTAAGGGCTATTAATTTGATAAAAATAGTGGGAGATATATTATGAATATATCATAATCATTTGAACATAATAACTCAGACAATCTAATGTTTATTTTATGCATTTTAAACATTGTAGATATTTAAATGGCAAACAATACAAATACTTTCTCCGTACGAGCAACCCTTGAGAAGGACAAGCTGACAGTAACTAACTTCCTGGATTGGTATAGGAATTTGAGGATTGTCCTCAGGCAAGAGCGTAAGCTCCATGTCATTGAAATTCCTTCACCTGCTCCTCCTGCTGAGAATGCAACTCGCGTTCAACAAAATGCTTATCAGAAGCATATTGATGATGTGAATTATATTGCATGTCTCATGCTGGCAACCATGAGTGTTGAGCTTCAAAAACAACATGAGCATATGGATGCTTATGAGATGATTGAACACCTTCAAAGAATGTTTGAGGGACAAGCTCGTCAAGAAAGGTTCGACACGAGCAAAGCACTGTATGCTTGCAAACAGGGAGAGCGTGAACCTGTTGAACCACATGTTCCGAAGATGATAGGTTATATTGAGTATCTTGATACTTTGGGTTTTCCGATTGGTTTGGAAGCTCAGATTGACTTAATCTTGCAATCTTTGAACCGCAACTATACTCATTTTGTTATGAACTACATTATGAATGAGATAGACAAAACACCCACTGAATTGTTGGCCATGTTACGAACTACTGAAACCAACATGAAAAGGCTGAACCTGCTGCCATGTTGATGGTAGATAACAAAGGTAAGGCTAATAGGAAAGGCAAATGGAAGGGAAAGAAGAAGATTGGATCTACTTCTGGTCCCAAGCCAAAGGCTAATCCCAAACAGGCTTTAAAGCCTAAGGGTGTTGTTGGAAAGGGTGATTGTCACTACTATGGTAAACCAGGTCATTGGAAGAGAAACTGTCATGCTTATTTGGAGGATCTGAAGAAGAAGAAGGCTGGTCAAGCTTCTGATTCAGGTATTTATGTTATAGAGGTCAATTTGTCAACTTCTACATCATGGGTATTGGATACTGGATGTGGTTCTCACATTTTTATAAATGTACATGAACTACAAAGGAGTAGGACTTTGGCTAAAGGAGAGGTCGACCTACGAGTTGGCAATGGAGCAAAGGTTGTTGTTTTAGCTGTAGAGACTTATTATTTATCATTGCCCACTGGGCTTATTTTAGAACTTGAGAACTGTTTTTACGTGCCTGCAATTTGCAGAAACATTATTTCGGTTTCTTGTTTAGACAAGAAAGGTTTTGCATTTTAATTCAGAACAATAGTTGTTCCTTTTCTTTGAATAATGTTACCTATGAGGTTGCACGTTTATTTAACAGTTTATATGTTCTTGATTTAGACCCTCCTATCTATAATGTGAATAAAAAACGTCTTAAAATAAATGACTCAAATTAAACATACCTCTGGCACTGTCGTTTAGGCCATATAAATGAGAAGCGCATTTCCAAGTTACATAAGGATGGATACTTGGATAAGTTTGACTTTGAATCATACGAAGCATGTGAACCTTGTCTCATTGGAAAAATGACTAAATTTCCTTTTACTGGACAAGGTGAAAGGGCCACTGAACGATTAGAACTTATACATAGTGATGTATGTGGTCCTATGCGTACTATGACAAGAGGTGGCTTTTACTACTTTATCACGTTTACTGATAATTTCAGTAGATATGTGTATCTTATGAAGAACAAATCCGATTCTTTTGAAAAGTTCAAAGAAACAAAGATGGAGTAGAAAAGTAAACTGGCGGAAGTATTAAGACTCTACGATCTGATCGTGGAGGTGAATACTTAAGCCATGAATTTAAGAGTTTATTAAAAGAGTGTGGTATTGTATCACAACTCACTCCTCCCGGAACACCACAATGAAATGGAGTTTCTGAAAAGAGGAATTGTACTTTGTTGGACATGGTACGATCGATGATGAGTCATACAGATCTTTCAATTAGTTTCTGGGGCTACGCCTTGGAGACGGCTGCTTATACACTTAACCGAGTTCCTACTAAAATGGTTCAGAAGACTCCATATGAGATATGGACTAAGAAACGTCATAGCATGTCATTTATGAAAATATGGGGATGTGAAGCGTTTGTGAAACGTTTAACTTCTAACAAGCTAGGACCTAAATCAGACAACTATAATTTTATGGGATACCCAATTGAAACAAAGGGTTATTCATTCTATAGTCCTTCCGAGAACAAAGTGTTTGTTGCTCGAACTACAGTTTTTCTTGAAAGAGAAATGCTTTCGAAGAAAAACAGTGGGAGGATAATAGATCTCGATGAAGTTCGAGGCCCACAAGATAACATTGAACCAGTGGAGGAACTTGAGCAGGATGTACAAGACCACAACACTGCTCAAGAAACACAGGTTATTCGTAGGTCTAGTAGGATTCGCCATGAGCCTGAGAGATATTATGGATTTCTCTTAACTCAAGATGGTGATGTGATGCTTATCGACGAAGATGAGCCTCTCACTTACTAAGATGCTATGAACACTCCAGAATCTAAGAGATGGCTGGATGCCATGAAATCTGAGATGGAATCCATGTATACTAATCAAGTATGGACTTTGGTTGATCCACCTAAAGGGGTAAAACCTATATGGTGCAAGTGGGTTTTTAAGAAGAAGACCGACATGGATGGTAATGTACAGACCTATAAGGCACGATTGGTGGTAAAAGGTTTCAAGTAAATTTATGGTATTGACTATGATGAGACTTTTTCACCAGTGGCTATGGTCAAGTCCATCATGATTTTGCTTGCTATAGCTGCTTACTATGATTATGAAATCTGGCAGATGGATGTCAAAACCACTTTCTTAAATGGGAGCCTTGAAGAAGATATGGATGTGTATATGACACAGCCTGAAGGTTTTGTTGATCCAAAGAATGCTATAAATGTATGTAAGCTGTGTCGATCCGTTTATGGATTGAAACAAGCCTCAAGGAGATGGAACATTCGTTTTGATGAAACTGTCAAAGAGTTTGGGTTTATTCAAAATGAAGATGAACCATGTGTTTACAAGAAGGTAAGTGGGAGCAATGTGGCATTCCTATAATTATATGTTGATGATATATTAATAATAGGGAATGACATTCCTTCTTTACAGGCTTTTAAGACTTGGTTGAGTAAGAATTTCTCAATGAAAGACTTAGGCGAGGTGACCTATATTTTAGGTATCAAGATCTATAGAGATAGATCAAGAAGAATGATCGGCCTAAGTCAGAGTAGATACTAGTCTAATCCAGGTGAACGTCACTGGACAGCAGTCAAGAATATTCTTAAGTACTTGAAGAGGACTAAAGATTAATTCTTGGTATATGGAGGAGAAGATAAGCTGGTAGTAAAAGGTTACACCGACGCTAGTTTCTAGACAGACAAGGATGATTCGATTTCTCAGTCTGGATTTGTGTTTTGTCTAAATGGAGATGTTGTATGCTGGAATGGTTCACAGCTGAGACAGTTGTTGATTCTACAATAGAGCCTGAGTATATTGATGCTTGCGAAGCAGCCAAGGAGGCTGTTTGGGGATGTACTTAGGAGATATCACCTAATTAATAAGATTAATAATCGAGGGGATATACATATATGTAAAGTGCATACAAATGATAACATTGCAGATCCACTAACTAAGGCTTTGTCGCAGCAGAAGCACGAAGGTCATACTAGTTCCATGGGTATTAGATACATGAGAGATTGGCTCTAGTACAAGTGGGAGATTGTTAGTATTGGTGTCCTAGAGACTATAATTTTAATGTTTTATTGAAAACAATTAAGGATTATATTTTATGTGATTATTTAATTATTATTTATTATGTCTTTATTTACTGCGTTATAAATTGAAAGGATAATAAATGTCCTTGGAATATTAATATGTAATATATATCTTTAAGTATGTGACTTAAAAATGAGATTATATGAATAGTATTTTATTCCTAAAATTCCCTAGTCAAGTATTATTATTTAAGGACAATAATAATGCAATAAGACTAGTATGTTTGTTGACGGATGACCACATCTCATTGGTCATAGGTATGGTGATACTAAAGTCAAGAACATAAGTGTATGTATCAATACATGACACTGGAAAGACCCGCCGTGAGATTCTACATGTTAATAAGTGTCATAAGAAATCTCACTGTGATAATGATTTAATGATCCTCTGACTTGAAATCATTATATTTCTATACGAGAATTAATATACTTTGATTACACTCAAAGTTACCTTTAACCGGGTAATGATAAAGGTGTACATTGGGTATGCTATGAATCGTATGAGGAATATGAATGATAGATATAGGATTTAACCCTCCAATTCTAGGAGTGATATTATTGGCCTCTTGATTGAGTGAGACTATGAAATGCATGGTCATGCTCAAATATTGATTTGTTTAAATAGTCTACTCATTGATCAAGGAAACCGAGATTAAACGTTGAAGAGGATGACACTATACATGCCTCGAGTTTGATCTATAATATAAGGTTAAAGGGATTATATTATATGGAACATTATTCACGAAAGGTTTAATTGAATCACCAATTATTATTGTTACTTGGGTAGCAATGATGTATTACTAGATGCCGCTCATTGTTTATAATTTTATTATTAGATAATAAAATTATTACCAACGTAATAATAACCTAAAGGGTCACACACAAAGAACGTCAAAACGGAGGTTTATTTAAATTATGAATTTAAATATATTATTGTTTATTCGAATTTAATTATTGAATTAATTAAGTGGGACTTGATTAATTATATTAGAATTCGGATTTAATAAGTATTATTATTATTCGAATTTAATTATTGAATTAATTAAGTGGGATTTGATTAATTATATTAGAATTCAGATTTAATAATAATAATAACCCAAAGTCATAATGGGTTTTGGAAACCACATGGATTAGGGTTAGGCCCAAAATCTCTCTCTCCCCTATATATACATAATGATGTATAGTATTAGGGTTTAATTATCAAATTTCCTTTTTAGAGAAAAACCCTAGCTGCTCAACATCAAGAGAGGCTAGAGAAAGAGAGAGAGAGAGAGACAAACAATTCGGCTAGTACCGACTCCGGTGATCGTAGGACGATCGGGCGTTCGTGTGGACTTCTTTAGAGAACAAATCTTTGCAACAAAGGACTGCTGTGATTCATCTTTCTGGACCTCCATTAAACAGCATACGAAAGCTTTGTTAAGGTACAGACTTCTTCACCATAATCATCCAACGTTATACATGGATCCTGCGATTGGGTTTCGATTTTTTTATTATTTTTACGTTAATTCCGCTGCGTTTTCTGGCCCGAAACCCTTCACCCTCTTCCTTTGACCTTTTACTGCAATCATTCATTCACTCTTGATTGGCACAAAATTCTCAGATTTGGGTTTGAACACTTCTATTTCTTTGGCTTGACCACTCCCAGAAGCTTGACTTTCAAGCTTCACCTCTTTTGGCTTCTCCTCCTTAGCCTCTTTTTCCTCAACAACAAGTTTTCTTTTAACTCTAGAAGTTTTTGGTTCATCTACAGGCTTGTTTGCTCTTTATTTCATTCTTGGCCTCCTTTCACCTTCTTTTCTTATGGCTTCTCTAATTAGCCTATCCTCCTCATCAAATTGCCTTTGCAGTTGAATAGCTAGTTCTTCTTGTGACTTTTCTTGTTGCTCCCTTTCTTTCACACCAACCACTATTGCTTTGCCCAATAGTTTCTCACCTCCACTTGTGACAGATTTCTATTTCTCCTTGCCATCTTCAATCAACTTTCCCTTTCCTTTTCTATCACCAGGTTGTGAGCCACTTTCATCTACCCTTATTTTTCCTTTCTTCAGAGTGTCTGACAATATGGCAATTGGCTCATGTGCATCAATCTCCCTGTTTTTGCTAGCAATGGAATCAAATTAATGTACAATTTGTTGAGCCAATGTCTGTTTGGCATCTTTTCTTTGGATGACAGACTCTGTATTCTTGATTACAGCTTCAACTTCATTTCTCATCTCCTCATACTTCTCCCCCTTTTTGTTATCAGCAACTGATTGTGCCATGGAGGCAGAAATAATTGGAGTTTCTAAAAGTTGTTTCAAAAGATTGATTTGGGTGACTTGATTCTTCAGAATTAAGTCCATGTTGTGCTCCATAGCAGTCACTCTTTTCTCCAATGCCACTACCTTGTCTTTGGCTGTAAACTCAGTATCTAGCCTTTGCTTAATTCTGTTTAACATTGTAAGGCTGAGTCTGGAGTCAATTGTGGAGTCAAAGTGCATCCTTGAACTATCAATTGCCTCCCTGATCTTCTTTAATTCATACTTAGATCCTGTGACATGCATTTTCTGAATTTTCAAGTTGTCCCTGTAAAAGTTAAGAATTCTTTTGTGCAAAGGATCCTCTACATTCACTTCAGCCATGGATCTCCTGTAGTGAGAAATAATGGTCTTTTCAGTATCAGCCAAACTTGTTTCATCACTGGCCACATCAGGGTCTAGAAGTTCATCATCAGAACTATCTTCAAAGTCTTCAGGATTCATGTGGGATACATCATCAGGTTGACTAGCTAGATGCTCCTTTCCACTCCTGAATTGTTCTTCTGTCTGCACCAATCCCAACATTTGTTTAGCTACTTGATTAGTGGCTGCTGCTAATTCTTGATAGTGTGGATCTTCATGGTGAAAGGTTGAAGCATCAAGGTTGACTTCAATCTCATCATCCACTTCCATGTGGGCATCTGCAACTCCTGCAGGGACTTCATTTCCTTCATATCCCCCTGACTCCAACCCCAACTCCTGGGTGAGTTCTGCTGCAACCTGCTCAGTTTTAGAAGTTGATGCTTCATGAGATGGTGAAATTGATTTCTCTCTATTCTTTTCTCTCTCACTCTCTTCTCTCTATTTTTGCATCAGGATCTCATCTTGGATTCTCACATCTCTCTTGATTTCCTCTCCTTTTGCATCACCTGCTAAGGTGGAACTCTCTTTGCTCACACCCTCTCATTTTGTCACCTCAGAAGAATTTGAGGGCCCCTCATTCACACATTATCCTTTTGCCAAGGTATGCAAACCTTGACCCTCACACACCTCACTCACTCCACTCAAACCTAGTAGTGTATTGGCAACTTAAATTGTTTCAATGGATGATTCATGAAAAAGAATGAATGTGTCGATCGATGGATAAGAAATATCCATCGATGAATGAATATCCGTTGATGGGAGCTCATCGATGGATGTAAAGATATCCATCGATGGAAGTTAACTAGTCAATAGATGTTGGAATTTATCAGTTGATTGAATAATATCCATTGACTTGAGAGAATTTTCAGTAGGTACCTGATCAACCAAGGTATTACCCTTATTTGGTGATACAGGTGAGAGTGTTGGCTCCACCCTGAGTTGCAAAGAGGGTGAATTTGAAACATTGAAGTTGTCAATCAACAATGCTTATGAAGAAATAGATTTTGAGGGAGATTGAGGAGAAGAAATAGATAGAGAGTGGGGCTGTGCCTCAGGAAAATTCTGAGACACATCAAAAGAAGAAACTGAAGGCTCCACCAAATTTGCATTTGGCTTTGCAGGTGTGTGTGTTCCATGTGCAATATTTTTGTCCTTCTTTCTCCTTTTGTATGGCTGTAGAACTTTGTGTCCCTCACCCCCATCTAATTGTCCTGGTTGAGACCTCTTTTCAATAGCTACACCTTGTTGAGAAGGTGCAACTAGGGATGTGTTTAGATCCTTTATTACAGCCTCAATCTGTTGAGAGATTGGGCTGGTGGCTGGCTGGACACTCTCAACCTCTCCTTCCTTATTCTTCTGGCTTTCTTGATGTTGGCCAGTTCCCTCACCCTTATCAACCACCTTCACACTCCCCTCAGTTGATTTTCTTTTCTTAGTTTTTACAACAGTAGTCTTTTGAGAAACTACCGAGGTAGTTTGTTTAGATTTGTGTTTGGAAGGTTGTGCAACTTGGGTAGGAGGGATGAGGGCATTTCCATCTCCCTCCATTGTTGCAGAAGGCAAAGAAATTTGAATACCAAAGGGAGAAAAGGAGAAATTGAGTTTCTTTAGATATACCTGCACAAAAGGAGGATAAATGAGGCACAACTTAGGATGTAAGTTGTTTCTCACAAGATCCTTGAAGACCCTTTTGTTTTGCATCCATGGCTCTAGTGTCTCCATATCTGCCACTAATATCATATTCTCCTATGGAGGCATTAATTAACATCATAAATAATCTAGCAAAATAAATGTTATTTTTCCTAGAAGCCTTGGTTCCTAACTTAGCAGTTAATTCATTTAGGAGTAATGTGCTAAAATTGAAGTATTTATCAAACAGGACAGAATAAGCAATTTCTTGCATACTTGTGGTAATTGCATCAAAATTACTTATTTTGCCAGAAAATACTTTAATAATAGCATCAAAGAAATAACTCCATTCTTTCCTCAAATTTTTCCTAACGACCTCACTTAACTAGTTTCAGCATTTGCATAGTTAACAGATTCTAGCATGTCCCTAATCTCATCTTTAGTTGGTGACCTATCACAATTATTTTCAGTTATTCTAAACATTCAGACAAAATAGTATTTGTAATGGTATAAGAGTTACCTCTACAAGTATAAGAAATTACCTTCCCATCGTGTGATACTTCTGCAGAGTTCCATAGTTCCTCAACAAAAGAGCACACTATTGTGGGTGCTTCACTGAGTGCTTTGGACACTTTGCAGTCTCCCAGAAATCGCATTAACGGATGGAAGTCCACAGGAGCATCATTCATTGTTAGGCATGCTGTGAAGTTATTTTGTTCATATGTGAACCCAGTGGAGGAAACAATCTTCTTTTGTGGTGCCATTTCTGATTCTTGAGAGATTAGAAAGAACTTGAAAACGAGTAAGAGAATTCGACAAGAGTTAGCTTGGGAGAGAAATAGAGATGCAACACTTTGAGATAGAAAATAAAATAGCAATTGGGAATGAAGCAATAATTATTGATGCTATTTATATTTTCTGTGATTAAGAAGAATTGAATAGACAGTTTTAATTAAGGATATAGCCGTTGTGAGGAAAAAAAAGTTAAAGTTAATTACTATAAATGACAATCGATGGGTATGTTTATCTGTTGACAAATAAGGTAATTAATCAACGGCTATAATTTGATCAACGGATGAATAAAACTGTAGAAATTCTATTACCATCGATGGATAAAATATAGAATTAATCATTTATCGATCGATAAATAACTAACAGGGTAATTATCTGTCGATAGATAAATATCCATCGATAGGAATATATTTTATCTGTTGATCAAATATATCCATCGATAGCTGCTAAATATCCATTGACAATTAACACAGTTATCAATTGATCACCTTGTTTCAACAGATAATTGTGAATAATGGCTACAAGAAAAAAAAACTTGGCATACATTTCAAGATTGAGTAAAATTAAGCATACCTAACTCACAGACTAATTTATTAAAAGTAGATTCATCTAGAGGTTTGGTAAAAATGTCTGCAAGTTGTTGTTCACTAGGGACAAAATGTAATTCAACTGTACCATTCATTACATGTTCCCTAATGAAATAATACCTTATGTCAATGTGTTTGGTTCTGGAATGTTGCACATGATTTTCTGTTATTGCAATGGCACTTGTATTATCACAGAAAATAGGAATCTTGTTCAAGTTGAACCCATAGTCAAACAGTTGATTCCTCATCCATAATATTTGTGCACAGCAACTTCCAGCAGCAATGTACTCAGCTTATGCAGTTGAAGTTGATACTGAGTGTTGCTTTTTGCTAAACCATGACACAAGTTTATTTCCTAGAAATTGACAGGTGCCTGTAGTACTTTTCATGTCTATTTTACAACCTGCATAATCTGCATCTGAGTAGCCTATTAGATTAAAACAAGAATCTCTAGGATACCAAATACCTAAATTTGATGTACCCTTGAGATATCTAAAAATTCTTTTAATAGCCACTAAATGAGATTCTCTAGGATCAGCCTGAAATCTGGCACATAAGCATGTAGAGAACATTATGTCTGGCCTACTAGCAGTTAAATATAAAAGTGAGCCTACCATGCCTCTATAACTTGAAATATCCACCTTAGCTTCCTTAGTGTTTAATTCAAGTTTGGTGGCAATAGTCATGTGAGTTTTTGCAGAAAAAAATTCACTTAAGTCAAATTTCTTTAATAAGTCATGAATGTACTTTGTTTGATTTATAAAAATACCATCCTTAACTTGTTTGACTTGCAAACCAAGAAAGTAAGTAAGTTCTCCCATCATGCTCATTTCATATTTGCTCTGCATTAATTTGGCAAACTTTTTACAAAGTCCCTCATTAGTTGAGCCAAAAATAATGTCATCCGCATATATTTGTACAAGAATAATAGAGCCATTGACATTTCTATTGAATAGAGTTTTATCAATAGTACCTCTTGCGAAGTGATTCTCAATGAGAAACTGAGATAAAGTGTCATACCAGGCCATTGGTGCTTGCTTCAAGCCATAGAGTGCTTTGAGTAGATAGTAGACAAAGTCAGGGAAATTTGGATCTTCAAAGCCAGGAGGTTGTTCCACATATACTTCTTCTTCTAATATTCCATTCAAAAATGCACTCTTCACATCCATTTGGTAGACTTTGAAATTAGCATGTGCAACATAAGCTAGAAAGATTCTGATTGCTTCTAACCTTGCAACTGGTGAAAATGTTTCATCAAAATCAATTACTTCTTCTTGTGGGTCCTTTCTTATTAGTTGATACCTTTGGCTTGGTTTCCAATTTTTGTACCTTTGGTTTAGGTGGTTTTACTTCCACTTTAACCTTAGGTGTTGGTTTCCTTACCTCAGAATTCGCAATGCTAATATTTGGAATATTCATAATTGCAGAATTGGAGAAATTTGGAGCATGAAATTTGTTAAGCATATTCCATGGCATAGCAGGCATATTCATGTTGGCAAATGCAAGATATGGATTAAACATATAAGGCATTGATCCATATTGAGCATGAACAGCTTGAGAATCAACTAAATGAGGAAGAACAGAATTAGAATGCATGTTAGGTATACCAGGCACATTGGTTGCTGCAGGCATATTGATCTTGCATTGCACAGATAAGTGGTTTTTGCTACCACACTTAGCACATATCTTTCTAGGAGCATACTTGTCAGGTGTGTAGTTATTGTGCTTGTTTATGCCTACTTTACCATTTCTGTTTTTCTTCTTCTTCTCATTTGACTTAATATTAGGTTTTATCTTCTTTAATTTCTCCTTCAATTGATCTTTAGATAAGAATCCTATATTAGCCTTTTCAACTTTGACTTCAGATTTAGAGGAGCTACTTTCTTTGACAAATTTAACAGGTCTGTTCAGCTTAGTTTTTAAAACAAATGGCTTAGCAGTTGATGATTCCTCAATCAATGGATAATTATCTGTTAGAATATTATTATCAATCGATGGATGATTATCCGTTGAATTGACATCATCAATCGATGGATAATTCTTATCAGTTGATTCAGAATTAGCAATCGATTGTTTCTTTCCCAAGGATTGATTTTCATCAATGGCTATTTTCTCAAGAGTTTCAGACAACATGGTGAAAGAGTTTGTTCCATGAATGTCATTCATCTTCTTACTGGCTTTACTAGACCTGTTCCATCTGTCAATGGTTCTTAGTTCCTCTTCTAATTTTTCCTTCAAATTCTCTATTTCCTTTTTACACTCAACTAATTCTTTTCTAGCATCTTTGTTTTCCACCTTGAGTCTATCCATTTGCACTAGCTCTCCCTCTAAATAATTGTTTCTTTCAGTGAGAGTTTCTAAGGTGATTTTTAGCCTAGTGTTCTCTTTGTTTAAGGACTTGAGAGTGACATGCAAATTATACAATTCATTTGACATTTCAGTAATTGTAATATTGCATTCATCTTTGGATAACTCAGATATATTTGTAGAAATTACCTGATTGCTAGAAAAACTTGCTTCCTGATCATCATGATTGGCCATTAGTGCAAGGTTGATGTATTCTTCTTCTTCAGAATCATCCTCAGCATCCCAGTCTTTTTCTTCTGTCACAAAAGCCTTCTCTCTTTGTGTAAGCAAGTCAAAGTACTTCTTCTTGTAGTCAATACCATCACTAAACTTTGACTTCGTTTCCATTTTTGGCTTTCTGCATTCATTAGAAAAATGATCAGCCAATCCACAGTTAAAACATTTGAATTGAGTCCTGTCAACAAGATTTTTCTTTGTTGATTGTCTATCTAGAACTGAGATCCAGGCCTTTGCATTGGATTCCTCTTGAATTTAAGTTTTGAAAATTTTCTTGATAGAAAAGCCAAATGCTCATCTATTTCGTCCATTTCATCCTTGGTGTATGACTCATCATCCTCAACTGTTTCTTTTCCTTTCCCAGTTGAAGATTCATCATATCTAACACCACTTGCACTATTGCCATGACTTTCTTTCTTCCCTTCCTTGACAGAAACATCTTCACCAGATTCTGTAACTTGTTTATCCTTGACCACCAAAGCATTGGACTTTTCTCTCTTCTGACTTTTCTCAATTTCCTCATCTTGCTGCAGTTCCAACTCATAGGTTTTTAAGATGCCATACAACTTATCAAGAGTATATTCTTTAAAGTCAGGATATTGTCTTATAGAAACAGTCATTGGTTTCCATTCCTTGGGTAAGGACCTCAAGAACTTGAGGTTGGTATCTTCAACAGCATACACTCTTCCATATAGCTTTAGCTCATTCAACAGCTTTTGAAACCTACTATATGTGTCATTGATTGCTTCATCACTCTTAAAGTGAAAGGCTTCATATTTTTGAATCAAGAGTTGCATCTTGTTCTTTCTCACTTATTCAGTGCCTTCACATAGAGTTTGAAGAGTGTCCCAGACTTCCTTGGATGTTATACAGTTGATAACATTGTCGAACATATCCTTGTCAAGACCATTGAATAAAATATTCATAGCCTTTTTATCCTTATGTACTTCCTTCTCATCCACATCTGTGTATTCACTTACAGGTTTTGGAATGAGTTTGTCTGGTGCCTGAGTACCATCTGCATTTACACTTGTAACTATCTTCATAGGCGCATGTGGACCTTTCTCTATGCAATGAACATAGGAAGGATCAATGGATAGCAAATGCAAGTGCATTTTCACTTTCCAGGGAAAATACTCATCTTTCTCTAGAACTGGAATCTTTACTCATGTGTCTTTTTGATCCATACTTGATATACTTTTAGATCTTAACTTTCTGTATGTTGAAAGCTAGGCTCTGATACCAATTGTTATTTGCCCTTAAGTACACTAAGTTTGGAGAAGGGGGGGTTGAATACAAACTTAAGAATTATTTAAAATTCTTGCGGATTTAAGTTTGTTCAACAGAAGAGTTTGAATGTAAGAAGAGATTTCTAATTGAACTAAGAATGTAATAATTAAAGTATTGAAAACAAAACAAACAATATTAAAAATTACTAGTGGATTGGTTTTCCACTAGTATGTTTTTGCTTTCAATTAATCTTGGTAAAAATACCAAGCTGCTTACAAAGTATTTCTGCACAGTAATGCTTACAATCTGTCTCACACCTTTTTTTCCCTACACTTTGCTACCATGAACTACTAACCACTATATAGTGGTTTTATTCACTTCTAATTCCTATCGACAGATAACATTATAAAATTACAACTTACAATGTTTACATAAAAATAGAAATTAGCTACTTGAACAGTCTTCTTTGGACCTGTCTAGTCCTGAAAGTATCTTTGTCTTGATGCATTCCTTGAAGACTGTGTTGCCTTGAAAGTCTTCACAATCCTGACAGGACTGTCTTCCATTGATTCAGTTTCTGCACAGTTTCCTTCCTTTTGTCTTTAAATAAATTGGGAAACCTTAATCAACTGATAAATGATGTTAAGCTTATCAGTTGATTCTTCTTTGCTCATCCATCGATGGATAGGCTATCCATCGATCAATTGATGTATCGATGGATAATCCAGTTATCCATTGATGAACTGTTATCTGTTGATTGCCTTTATCCGTTGATGATTTTCATCCGTTGATGACTTTTATCCATTGAGTAGTGTCTTCATCCATTGACTCCAATATCAGTTGATCACTTCACTTGTGAGAATTCTGACTTAGAATATTTATAATTGATCATCCATTCTTCACATCAGTTGAGAAGCTATAAATTGAAGTCAATAACATCAATCGACTATTTCATAGTATCCATCGAGGCAATACAATCAATTGGTAAAGAAACATGAATCAAATGTTACAATCCAATTTATCAGTTGATAACCAAGCTTCAACTGATAATTGGTTTCCTAGTCAATGGATATTTATAAGTCACATATCCATTGACCAGTTACAATGAATTTTAAATCCCTATTGTAATTCTAAGTAATGTGTTATCATCAAAACTCATAACTCCTAACAATTACTGATGACACACGACACATACGTATAATACACATCAATTCAAAATATAATCACTTAACCCAAATTTTTATGATCAAATATACACATAATTTTGAAAATACTAGAAAGATCGATCGAAAACTTATCTCTACCTCGCAAACCAAGAATTCATAACATCCTAGAATATATATTCAATCCTTAACACCCAATCGAAAATATCACATCTCAAACGTCGAACTTCTCCAAGATTATGGATCTGCCCAGATCTGTATTTCTCCTTTTTGAACCTCTAAATAACGTTTTCTCGAAAAACTTAAACAAAGAAGATTGTAGAGAACAAAAAAAGATTTTCTAAAAATTCGAGAATCAACGAATTCTGACTTACGATGAATTTACTACGAATTTACAAGATAGCTGAGTTGTGTATGAGAAATCTTACGAATTTTATGAATAAAGATGAAGAAAAAAGAATGAAGAATTGTATAAGGAGAGATTTGCAACTGTTTAGTCTTGGTGGCTCGAAAATAATATGAAAGAATGAGGAGATCTTAATCAATATATAGTGTTTCAAAACCCTACACTAAAAATCTAATATGATTCAAATCCGACTCATATTCGAAAACTCATTATTCTAATTCAATTCTAATTCCTAATATCTATCCAATTTTAATCTTTTTTATTATTAATCTATTTTATTATTTTAAAAAATACAGGATATTACATATTATCCTCCTTAAAAAGAATTTGGTCCCCAAATTCTTAGAATCCTATACTCCAAAATATCTCACACGTCTATCCGAAAGTCACTAATCACCCAAGTTAGCTACAGGTCAAGCCTAAAGGCAGTCTACAGGTTTCGAACCTAGAGCTCGAATACTAACTGTAACAGCCCGCCATTTTTCGGGCTATTAATCTTACAAAATCTAAAACAATTATATTTATTAATCCAAAAACTTTATTACAAAGGATAACTATTACAAAAGCGCAGCTAACAATGACAAATCAACAACTCATCTACTTCAAATCTAAGATCATCGAAATCTAATGCACTCCATCTTCCTCTTACACCGAACTTGAAAATTATAAGTAAAGAGCTATACAGCCCAACAAGTAACAATCAACTTACAAATATTCTCAAAAATCAGTGGGTGTTTTAATAAAATAATTTTCTTCAAAAATAATATAAATCTTGAAAACAATTTTAGAAAAAGATTCAACCCACAGTTTTATATTTTCAAAAAGTTCTTTATTGAAAAATAGTACGATAATCTTATAAAATTCCACAGTCTTGCTCTACGGTCACACTTTGTCAATGACCGGCATCTTATTCTTATTCTTATTCTTTACCACACTTTCCCGGTAGATGGGATCTAAAGTTCAATAATCATGCACCCTTATCAGGTATCTTAGAGTGCACATTTGTGCATCTAATAAGGGTATCTAAGGCTAGTTCCAGAACTATAACGTAAATTACGAACGTGTTCGAAACGTAGAGACTAGGTTTCAAAGATTCTCGTACCTTATCTCTTATATCTTATACAGTTCAAAAATAATATTCTTATATCTTATACGAAATTGAAATTCACAGTATCAAAATTATTTGCAAAAATAAAAGTAAGTCAAAAAGTATTTACCTCCAAGCCGACCTTATAAATCATATATTGCATATAACACTTCTGAAATTCAATAATCTACACCGTCCTTAAAGGATATGAAAAAATGACGAGATCTTAATCAATATATAGAATTTTAAAACCATATAACAAAACCTATTACGATTCAAATCCAACCCATATTCGAAAGCCTATTATTCTAATCCAATTTTAATTCCTAATCTCTATCCAATTTTAATCCTTTTTATTATTAGTAATCTATTTTATTATTCTAAAAAAATATTAGATATTACATATACTGTAACATTCCACCCTTTTTCGGACCATTAATTCTAGCAAATCTAAAATACAATACAATATATTAATACAAAACTCTATTACAAAAATAACTATTACAAAAGTGCAACTAACAATAACAAATCAACAACTCATCTACTCCAAATCTAAGATCGTCGAAATCCAATGCACTTCATCTTCCTCTTATACTGAACCTGAAAATTGTAAGTAATGGGCTACACAGCCCGACAAGTAACAATCGACTTACAAATATTCTAAAAAATCAGTGGGTGTTTTAATAAAATAATTTCCTTCAAAAATAATATAAATCTTGAAAACAATTTGAGAAAAACAATCTAACCAGCATTTTTATAATTTCAAAAATCCTTTATTGAAAACAATACAATAATCTTAAAAAATTTCACAGTTTTGCTCTACGACCACACTTTGCCAGTAACCAGCATCTTATTCTTATTCTTTATCACACTTTCCTAGAGGACGAGACCTGAAGTTCAATAATCACGTGCTCTTATCAGGTATCTAAGAGTGCACACGTGTGCCATAATAAGGGTATCTAAGGCTAGTTCTGGAACTATGGCGTAAATTACGAACGGGTTCGAAACGTAGAGATTGTGTTTCAAAGATTCTCATATCTTATATCCTATATCTTATAAAGTTTGGAAATAATATTCTAATATCTTATACGAAATTCGAAATTCACAGTATCAAAAAAAAATTCAAAAATAAAAGTAAATGAAAAGGTACTTACCTCCGATCCGACCCTATAAATCATATATTGCATATAACACCACCGAAATTCAAGAATCTACCCCATCCTTAAACACATATTTAATCCCTCGCACCAAAACAAAAATAACGCATCTCAAACCTCGAACGTCCCCATAATTCCGAATCTGTTCAGATCTGTGTTTAACCTATTTGACCCTTTAAACGATATTTTCTGAAAAAACTTAAAATACGAAAGTCGTAGAGAATGAAAAGTTCTTTGTGAAAAGTCCAGAATCAGCGAATTCTGACTTACGATGAATTTATTACGAATTTTACAAGATGGCTGAATTGTGTATGAAAAAACCTACGAATTTTACAAACAAAGATGAAGAAAAATAATAAAGATTTGTAGAGAAAGAAAGAAAGAGAGAGAGAGAGATTTACTACTGTTTAATCTTAGTGGCTCGAAATTTATATGAAACAATGAAGAGATTTCAATCTATATATAATGTTTCAAAACCCTACAACAAAACCTACAACGATTCAAATCCGACCCATATTCGAAAACTCGTTATTCCAATCAAATTCCAATTTCTAATCTTTATCAAATTTTAATCCAATTTTGTTATTATTAATCTATTTTATTATTCTAAAAAAATATGGGATATTACATACTATCCTCCTTGAAAAGAATTTGGTCCTCAAATTCTCAAAAATCCACTATTCCAAAAAGATCACTCCCACGTCTATTCGAAAAGTCACTAAACACCCAAGTTACCTCAGGTCAAGCCTAATGACAGTCTACATGTTTCGAACCTAGAGTTTTGATACCAACTGTAATAGACCGCCCTTTTTCGGACCATTAACTCGAGCAAATCTAAAATACAAAACAATATATTAATACAAAACTCTATTACAAAGATAATTATTACAAAAACACAACTAAAAATGACAAATCAACAACCCATCTCTATGATCCTTGAAATCCAATGCACTTCATCTTCCTCTTACACCGAATCTGAAAATGCAACTTAATATCTCGTTTGTGCCATTTTTAAAAATTTTAATCGGAATAAAAAAAACAACAAAATGCAAGTGTCTCAAATGGGAAGGAGGTTCAGTAGTAGTACTAGATCAGTAGTAGTGGTGGAAGAATCATTCTCTATTTCACCATTCTTTTTATTCCCTCCATTTCAATCATCATCATCAAAACTAAAATCACATCCACCATACACAAACTCATTATTCTCATCACCATCCAGCATAATCAACTTTAAAAATAACGAGTGATTGATTCCCAAATCCTAGCTTATAACTGGGAATAAGTGTGTGAGCGAGTATTAATAAGTATTAGTCGGGTAAGAATGGAGAGGATAAAAATGGAGAGGCACCTGGTTAAAATAGGAACGCAAGTTTATTCCGTGTTTCTTTGCGATAGATAAGGGCCAACTTTTACTATTGTGATATTTGGTGGCATTTGATATAAAATTGTGATATTTAGGCCCATAATTCTTCTACGCCTGTCATGTATAAAAATCCATGCCAGCATAACATTCCGACTCAAATTCGCTTCACATTACTACTACTACTTGCAAGAAGTCACTGATCATCAAACAATTGGCATTGTACAAAACAAACACGATCGATTGAGTATTGTCCTACTATAACTACATGTAATCTATAGGATAAGGTAATTTATATATATATATATAATATACACAAGCTGCATAATCTTCTCTCTTTACCTAATGATACTATTTCTGTAACACAATATATATTAATCTCTATGATACAAACACTGGCTTTCCGATCTTTATGATACAAACACCGACTTTCCGACGAGACTGTATCTTTATCATGTCCTTCGAATTCTTCTCAGGCTTTTAGTCAAGATCATCCTTCAGAGTTCGGAAGACGATGGGATCAAAACTGCGTGGAAAATGAATTGTGTTAACTGGCTCACAATCTGTACAAAGAATTCCCACATCTAAATGCCTAGTATATACATTCCAGTTTGGTGGAACAAATTGGGTTCCTGGACAAACAAACAAACAAAGTCAATAAATTGGATGAATGCTTGCATGATTAGTGAAAAGGCCCAATCAAATGAACTTGGAACCAGACAATCAGTTCATTAAGAAGCAAGAACTTACTATCGGGAAATATCTGGGGCTGGGGCCCCCCATAAGCATTTCAACAAGATGTCTCAAGGAGCAGGCAAGAATGCTGATATATGGACAGGCCTGCACCAGAAGCACTCTCTTGCAAATTAAATGAACTACACAAAAAAGCGTGAAACTTCACGATAGAGTTGTTCAGCTTCAAATGGTTTTGATACATAACCATCCATTCCACATTTTAGGCATTCTTCATTGGTAGCATGAATCACATCAGCTGTCATTGCCATAATAGGAATATGACATCTTGAGATATCTTTGTGAGCTTCTCTCAGTAGTTCTCCATGTTGAATACTGTCATTGATATTGGATTCCATCTCTCGGATCCTTCGCGTAGTTTCAAACCTTTATCAGAAAAAACATCACTATCAGTCATATTATAACAGTGAACAAACTGCCACAACCTTTATATAGAACCACTCTGTCTTTAACATAATACATTCTTAACTGATAACAACAATCAAAACAAAGCAAAAATTCAAAAGAAAGATGTACAATTATGGAAAATAAGCTTTTAGGTGTATAAATATGTTATGACGCATCAATGTGAGCCGCAACCATCTGCCACAAAGGTAAGCTTCAAATCTTCCTGCTTAATGCACTCTCTGATAGGAGACTAAGCCTCATTTTGGCTAGAAACTACATAAAGTTGTATATTAAATATGATTGTAATCGTGATATATCTAGAGAAAAAATAAGAAATTATATTGGAAGGAGCCGTTAAGATGGTAACTTATTAAAGAAGATTTAAATACATACCCATCCATCTCAGGCATTTGGATATCCATGAAACAGGCATCAAACTGGTGTGGGGGCTCCAACAGTGATATTGCCTTCTTTCCGCTGTCTGCACAGACAACGTCAGCACCATACTTTTTCAGTGCACCAGCAGCTACTCTGAGGTTAACATTATTGTCATCTACAACTAGTATTTTTCTGCCAAGGAGTAGACTACAGAGAGAGAAATTTGGGAGCTCCCCATTTGGGTAATTTCCTCTGTTTTTAACACCCGTGGCACGTTGTAGAGAAGCAGCCAGCATGCTTGCTCTCAGGGGTTTCACAATGACATATGGACAATAGTTACCCAAAGTTGCATGCCCATTTCTGCTAGAATTTACAGAGTTAGCTAAAAGGAAAACTTTTGGAGGAACACCTTGGTCAAAATTCATCAATCTACTGACAAAGAGAGCTGACATGCCTAAATCCTTATTCCAAACTTCTTGTTCAACAAGGACTATGTCAGTAACCATTTTTCCACTGCTTATGACAGAAAAATCATGGTTTAAACCAGAGACTACTTCGACCTGGATCCCAAGCCGTTTAATATGATATCTTGATGCTTTTGCTCGGACCTCCCTATTGTCCACAACAATGGCTTTCATGCCTTGAAATTCTGTAGATCCTGACTGCTGGTTGATATGCTGAATCTTTTGTGAATGTGAACTGTTGCAGCCATTTGTAAATACAGCAGTAAATGTGAAGGTGGATCCTATCTTGGGTAAGCTCACGAACCCAATTTCACCTTTCATAAGGCCAACCAAGCACTTGCTAATGCTTAATCCAATACCTGTGCCCCCATGTGTTCGAGAAATAGAGGGGCCTACCTGCATAAAGGGAGTGAAAATACGGGATTGGGCTTCTAAAGGGATTCCAACACCAGTGTCCTCCACTGATACAATGAGATTGATAGCATCAGCAGAAGAAGATGATAAAGTACAAGTTGATCCCTCTTGAATTAATGTTTTAAATCCTGCCCAGCTCTTGCTTCGATCTGCTACAGGAAACCCACTTAAGGTGTTGTGCCGCGATAATTCCTTTTCAACTTCTGTCATGTCCATAACCTCCTCAACAAGATGGACCGTTACAAAGATATGCCCTCTCTCAGTGAACTGTAAAATTAAAGAATAACCATTGCAGAGCAATTTACATATAAGAACCAGAATACACACGGTAACTTGAGAAGAATTGTGCGAACTATGATATACACATAAATCTACCTTGTGGAAGCTATCGAAAACTATTGTCCAGTGTAACAAGTAATACACATGTATACATACTACAAGTTCAAGTTTTCTACATAGACATGTATGACCGTGACCGTCTAATGAAATGAGTCCCATAGGTTGACTTTGACTCCTTTCTATTTCATTTTCTAATTAACTGCTACGTACATGCCACAGTGATCAACCACATAAAATTCTGCTTACACTAAAGAGTACATTTCTTAGTGCAAATTCCTTTGTTAAGATCCCCAACTACAGTTATTTATGTAACAAAGGTGTCACATTTACAAACTAAACTTACTTTAATTGAGTTGCCCATAAGATTTGTGATTATCTGTCGGAATCTTCCAGGATCGCCAATTAGCATCTCCGGGACCTTGTTGGAAATGTAAACCGACAACTGTTACATGAAAATGCTCTTTAGAACAGATAAAATATCAAAAGAAAGCCATAATTGCAATTCAATAGAGAGGAAGGTAACTACAAAAAAACACTTAGTTTACCTCAACTCCCTTGTCTTGAGACTTTCCAGAAAATAGAGACAAGACATCATCCAATATTTCTCTCAGATCAAACCGCACTGCCTCGAGCTCTAGCTTACCAGCTTCTATCTTTGCTTGGTCCAGAACCTCATTTATAAGAGAAACTAAAGCTTTTCCACTCGCCTGTGCAGTCCTAACATAATCTTGTTGAGTTACATCAAGATCTGTGTCCATGAGCATATGCAACATCCCTGCATAGAATGAACTTCATATGAAATCTGATTTGTCAAAAATACCTAACATTTTGCTTGTGTTTCATACTAAAGTATAATGGTTAGCGGAGATTATTCAAAGCTTACCCAGCACACCATTCATTGGGGTCCTGATTTCATGGGAAACTGTAGCAAGGAACTACAGAAAGGAGATAGATGATCAGGATTTTGGAGTACATAAAACCTAAAACTTTGTTTATATTACTAGTAAGATGGTATTTGCCTGTGATTTGGCAACATCGGCTGCCTCAGCACGTTTTTTGAGTATCCTCATCTTTTGGAGATTGTCTTCAACCTTGGTTATCCTATTCAAAGTCGCATGCCATATTTGAGCAACAAGAAGCGTAATTACAAGGATCCCATACGAAACTGTTATTGCTAGCCATGGCCAAGGGCGTTTCTGCTTAAATCTGCACTAAGAAGAAATTTACCAAGATAATGAGATAATAGTTGCATGAGTATTTGTGAGGAATAGTGCAATCACTAGTGGTTATAATATATAATTGCAAGAGCTTTCAATCATCCAAGCACATCAAAAGTAGTCAATTGAAAGCAACTTGGAATAGATACGAATTGCAAGGGAATGCTTATATCTGGAAGGGAACCAAAACTCCAAAAGACATTCGATGCCCATAGTCAAGGAGAAAACTAAAACTCTTGTACTCAATGCCAAAAGAGAAAATTAAAACCATTGTACCCACTTGCAATAGGTCTAGACATTGTTGCATATATATTCTTTTGGACGCGAAGTTTCAATATCACAATCAAGTGTTTCATTTCAACAGTTTAAGAGCGTTCACTGTTTGAGAGAGAAGCCACTTAGGTAAAGTAGGAAAACTAGAATAGACTATACATTTACATCCATCCAATGGAATGACAATTATTCCTCTACCTCATTATGTGTGACTAAATGTGATTTTAGTCTACCGACCTAAGAAAGTATGACACTGATCTAAATTTATAACATCTACAAGTATAACATTGCATCACTCACCTGCAACGCATCTCATGTTGTCTGAAGGGATCTCCAAAGTTAAGGGGACTAACATGCTCCAACTCATCTTCAAACTCATTTGAACCATACATGCTGATAGGTAAAGTTAGGTTGGTGGTATCATAGACATTCACAAGTATTGTTTGTTTGCTCGCAAGCTGTTGAAGCAACTTCTCTACAAGCGATTCAATATCAAATATTCCACCAAGGTACCTGATTGGCAACAACCACCACCATGAGAAAGTTCATTGGGTTCAAAAAATCTCCCTTTCTTTTCTTGGTTAATGACAAGTATAGACAATCCATCTGACATTAAACCTTACAGTTACACGCATTACACGGGGTGGTTAAATTTTCAAGTATATAAATAGTTACCGGGGTAATAAGCTAATTAATCACTGCAGTCACTACTAACTTACAAGTGGGTTATCAAGTTAAAAAAACTTTCAATCGCATAACTAAAGCCATCATAACTTGCAATTAAAACAGTTGACATACGAACACTTTCACGGCATTAAATTTTATTTGACTTTGACGGCATTCCGTTAGAAAATACCACATATGTTGCCACGCCAGCATACACATCAGTTACGTTACTTTCACATCAGTTAATCACTTAAAACTGCTTTCCCATGATGGTTACACTATAAAACAGGTCAAATAATTTATAGGCCTTGCTTGTTTCGTTTGTTGCCATGTAACTCAACTATGTAACTTGAAGTACCTTGGAACTTAATTGGATTACCATGTTTGGTTGGTTAATTTTTAATTTTTACAATGGAACTTCTAGTTCCTAGGTATTTAAAGTTACACCAAAACATGAGAACTTAGTTACCTTGCTATCCTATGGTTTTTTCAAGTTATATAGCAATTACATTATAAATTAATTTAATTTACCAAAAATAAGTATGTAACCACTAGTTACATTAGTGGTGAACCAAACATTTATACTTTATCTTCCTTGGATTTATAGAGTGTGACTTTAGTTACATGGAAGTTGAAAATACCTATGTAACTACAAAATTGGTAAAACAAATGAGACCTAAGTTAACCAAATAATACAAGAGAAATGACCCAAAATGACACATATTTATAACGTAATGCCCAAAATGGCACTCACGGGTGGAATGGCCCTGACTGTCACTCCTTAATGCGAGATAAAATAAAGTTTTGTTTTTTATATATAAACACGCTACATCGTGTAGCGTTTTATTTAAAAATTAAACCAAACCAACACCAACACATACACATAGCAGACACAATATACACACAAAAGCTCTCCACACTTTGATTCTGTTCTTTGGATAGATATTGCTAATTGATGTGCTTGATTGTTTTTGTTGTTTCCGAGATTATGTATCGATTAGTCGTTAATTGAATTGGTTTGGTTTGGTGTGGTTTCAGTGATTAGGCTGTTTTGGTGATGGAATGGTTGTCTTTATGTTTTATTGTTACTTTGGTTGAATCTTCGCGGATTCCCGAGGCGTTGTGGTCTGTTAGTGTGAGTGTTGAGCATAGTTCGATTTACAGCTCGACGGTTGGAAGTGATGGCGTTTTTGTAGCTGTTGCGGTTGTTTTATCCATGTATCTTATTTTTGAGCATTTAGCAGCTTGTTTTTGTAGAAACACGTATCCATGTTTCCATGTATCTTATTTTTTATAAAAATTTAAACGCGTTTTTCTCTGGCGTTTAATTGGTAAACTCAACATCGTGTTGCGTTTTCTGTTAAAAACTTTTATATAAAACGCTACACGATATAGCGATTTATCCAAAACTCAACTTCATGCTGCGTTTTCTTTGTTTTTCAGAATTAAAAAAAAAATAAGAGTACAAACACAACACAAATTTTCGTTTTCGTGATACACGTATCCATGTTTCCATGTATCTTATTTTTTATAAAATTTTAAACGCGTTTTTCTCCGGCGTTTTGGTAAACTCAACATCGTGTTGCGTTTTCTGTTAAAAACTTTTATATAAAACGCTACACGATATAGCGATTTATCCAAAACTCAACTTCATGCCGCGTTTTTTTTGTTTTTCAGAATTAAAAAAAATAAGAGTACAAACACAACACAAATTTGCGTTTTCACGAAAACGCGACATCATGTCCCGTTTTGGGGTGACATTTTGGATCATTCCACCCGGTTGTGCCATTTTGGGCATTTATTATTCAAATTGTGATACATAGGGCCAACACCCATAATACAACCCAAAATCAACACCAAACATCCTGGATCTTTTGAATGCACCTCTTAAGATCAAACCCTGAAAAATCTATTAACCACTAAGAACCTGTTTTTTATACACACTCCACTTTTTTATATATAAATATACATTATATATACTTATATGCATATATGTATATATACGTAAGAGGAGAAAGAAAAAAATATCCCCAATTTCTCATATTATCTTCACTTCTTCGGGTATGATATATATATATGTGTGGGTGGGTGGGTGGGTGGGTGGGTGTGTGTGCATTATACATTAATGGGGGAGGGGGAACATATCCATTTCTTCAACTCTTGTTCTAAAAATTTGTACGGGTAAAAAATGAAGTTGGGTAAACTCTTAAATGAGTGGATTTGGGTCCGATTTGGATTTTGTTTATTGATTATATGATGCAAATTTTATTGAACAATTACAATGATGTTTTGAGAATGATAAGATTTTTGATGAAGATGGTTTGTACTGGATTGAGTATATACTGAATTGATTGATCAGGATCGGATATGTCCATGTCAGAATTCTTGATTGATCAGGATCGGATATGTCCATGTCACAATTCTGTTAAATAATTGAATCATATTATTCAACATCCCCTCACTCGAGAGCTAAATTTGGGTCGAAGAGTGGATCACTAGGTGGTTCGTCCCTTTTTGGGCCTAGTCCGATCCAAAATTGTCAATTATTAGGTGGATATCTCGTCCCTTTTTGGACCCACCATAATACATATTTTTTTCAATATTTCAACCCAAGCCAGAGCCCCTACAACCAGAACTCTGATGCCACGTTGAGTAAGCGAGCTTACTATTAACCGAAATAACAGACCAGGATCATATTATCAACAAGTGTTTAATTAGTTGACTGTAACCTTTCTTAACTTAATAACTCACTTGCAAGTTACCGCTTACTTCAATGATGACGTAGCTCATCAACACAATAGTTTGTGTTATCTGAACGTTGTTTGTATATCATATTAACCGAAATAACAGTACTTGTTTTTCTTTTTTTCTTTTTTTTTTTACTGTGGGAACCCGCAATCGCTACCCTTTGGGTGCGCACTGGGTAAACCCATGGGTTCACGCAATAGCCTGCAAACCAGGTAAACCACACAAGTGCGACAGGCTCTGGCCCAGATGGCATAATCAAGAGGATGATATTCCTCTCTTTAACCAACTAAGCCAACCCTTGCGGACTTGTTTTTCTTTTTTTGCTAAATAAAATAACAGTATTTTGATTATTTTGATGCATAATATAGCATTTTGGTGTCAGCAAAACAAGATAATATCCATTATGGGGAAAATAATAATAGTTGGAGGTAACATTAGAAACTTGCAAAAAATAAATATATGGATAGTAAATATACCCATCAGTTGCTTGAATTCTTTCATCTGGTGTTGCATTAGAAGGAAGATCTGTCTTGTAGACGGCAAAAGTCAATATGACACCTAGGCGATTTGATTTGAGCAACCTGAAAGGAGCAGTGAGAACCCCTTTTCCAGATGCCCTTGCACGCAACACATTCTCACGATCTTCCTGTAAGTATCTAAGATGTTAAACTTCAAATTTACAGAGTAGTATTCGTTATAGATCGAACTTCTTACCCAATCATAATTATTCTACTGTTGATACTAAAGCAGCAAGCTGATGCACAATGTTGATATATGCGATTTATTTACATTACACCACAATGGCCATCTTAAAACGCAAAATAATACGATGCTCTAACTGATCAAGTGTAGACATGATGTGCCATATTTTAAGATGATAAAATTAAAAGAAAGGCTAATAACAGAAACTATCATTCAACACAACTGAAAACTTGATGAATTTCCGAGATGCACCAATAAAAGAGATAAAATTTACCTTCCCTGACAGCATATCAATGGAAACCACGTGAGCAACAGTCTCCTGTGCAAATATAACTGGAGCATATTCCTCCTGATCTGGCTGAATTAAAGATGGCTCCAGGGCTTCGGATACTTCTCCATCATATACATCCTTATGAATTGGGACTTGCTCGGGAGGATCCATCCTCTTAATTGTCCAGCTTTGCTGCTTCTCAAAATATTCTCTTTCTGAGTGGAGCACCCTTACAGCATATGCCACACCACTTGTGAGGGGCCTCTCGAAAGCTGTTCTTTCAGTGTATCTGGCAAAGGTCCCCTGCAGGTTTATGATCAACTTTTAGATTCCAATATGTTGAATACAGAGATTATAGCATTAGCGGAGCTAAGATATATAGACCAGGAACAATTACTAATGCATCACTATTTAGGAATCTGAGCCGCGATATATTACTAAATGTATTATATTATTGTTAATTATATCAAAATGCAAGCTAGAAGAAAAATTAAGGTAATCAAGGACAAAATCATAAACACACACACCACACATACACACCACCATATCAACTCTAGCTAGCTAGCAGCCGGATATATGAGAAGAAAAGGACAGTACCTGATCGATAGCAGAGGGATTTTTGGCATGGTGAAAGGTTGAAATCAAGATGGACATAGCTTGAACATGATTCATACTCACATTAAACTGATCTTGTAACATTCTAGCCCTCTCATCACACATGCTTGCAAGAGTCTCTTTCCTTTTCTCCAAAGCATGAGAGTTCATGTAGCAAAATACCCACATCGAAAATAAGGTTCCCATTAGTACCCATGTCACCAAAAGATTCCTCCACAAGCTTTTTCGAAATCTCTTGGGACTAATATATTGGCAATAGAGATTATGAATGTTATAAGCACTGATCTTATCCCACCATATCACCAATAGCCTCCTACCATCCCCAAGAAAATTACTTTTTGTGCTCATAATTCCTCCATTAATGAACCAACTCATGGAAATCAATGATATTATCCATCCCCATAGCATCAACAGCAAGTGCCCCACCTTCAGAGCAAACCCAACAAAATAAAAATAACTCATCCACAACAATAAAGTTCACTCCTTGAAACAGTATCAAATTAAACAACCCCAAGAGAACAGTACTAACAAAAACATAATGAATAGAAGCCTCCCACTGTCAAATCCTCACAACTGTCTAGAATCTATATAGATATAACATCAATATATACATACATCAAACTTAAAAGAAGGAAGAATAATGAAAGAAGGAACCAAAGGAGATTGATATGACTAACCCATCAGCCATCTCAAGAGCAGTAAATATTAAATATATATAAATATATATAAGACACAGATGTCAAAGGAGAGGATGATACTACCTTATCCAACCAAAATATCTTGAAAACTGGAATGCTGCAACAAGTGATAGAGATAAGAAATACATACACCCAAACACCCACCAAACCAAGAACAAGAATCAAACCATCCCCAAGATTCCTCAAGTAAAAATTTGATCTTTACCCTATTTATCAACCAATCAAAGGTAAAAAAAACATACCCAAAACCAAAAAAAAAATCCCAAGAAATGAAAAATCAAATCAGATTAAGCAGCAAAGAATCTGACAAAAATCTAAGTAACCAAGTAATAGTACTTGAAGAAGCTAATCAAAAGCATGTGGGTGTTGTTTGACTAACTCAAATAAGCCAATTATATATATAGTAAAGAGAGAGCATGAGTGTAAGTATGTATGTATGTATATGATTTTATGGACAGGAAATATAGGCAGAAGAATCTATTATGTAAGAAAAGATGAGGAGAATAAATATGGTGGTAAAAATGTTTGTTAGCTTAGCACATGCGCTTATCTTTATCCATTCTTTCTCCTCAACCCACAATAATTCATTATACAATCACTATTTAATGTCACTATATACTCTGTATCTATCATTCTATATATAATGGGGTATATAAAAGGCGTACATTATGGTTAATTGATGATGAAAATTGCCTAGTGTATTATTCTAGACCTTGTATGTATCGTTTTCATACAAGTGTCAAGAAAATAAATGTACTTTCCTTGATTTGCTTTTGCATTTTAGAGGTTTAAAGTACCACACATTTAGAAATACGCAATTATTGGTCGATTAATATTAACTTGTGACATAAATATAATTACTTTTTAGATAACATTGATTATTACTTTAAATTTAAAGAAAAGTTTTGTTAACAAAAAATTGAAACTACGTTTTTAATATGTATTTCATTTTAATATCCCTTTTTCTTCTTTTTTTTTTTTTTCAAATCCAAATCCTAATTCTAAATACCTCTTTCTCATATCATTTTTTTTAATTTAAATCATAATTAATTTTACAAGAATCATATCTTTTAATTAATTTTCAGCCTCTTTAATTCTTCAGTCTATTTCATATCCTCGCATCTATTTTCATATCCTCCAAATATGAGATTTTGAATAATTTTAATTTAGATATAATGACTTTTTTGTACTTATATGATGCAGTATCATTTTTAATGGCATTTTGAGCTTGTTATATGTCGTTTAATAATGATTTTATATTATATTATATCGCTTTTATCATAAATTAAGAGTTTTATGTTATATATACGATATCTTTTTTATTTAATTAATTTAAAAAATTTATAAATTTTACTATTGTTGGTATTTACTGAAATATTTAATTAAATGGGGGTATCTGTTAGAAATGCAAACACTGATACTGTCAAAGAATATCAAAGAGAGTTTATTAACATATTTTATGATGACATCATCAGAGATTATGAAACTGTCGGTTAGAGTTTACTCTATCAGAGAATATTCAATCAGGGTTTATTCTAACAGAGAATACTCTATCAGAGATTAACAATCGACAGAGTTTATTATCAGAGTTTGTGAAAGAAACAGACAAATCAAAATATGATTTGAATAGTGAAGAAAGAATTCAAATACAAGTCTAATTACCTTATTGAAACTATTCTTTTCATTATCTGTTTTGTAATTGCATTTGTAACTGTTTCTATATAAACACAGAAATAGGTTAACATTATGTATTCATTCAAGTTATATTTTTCTCAACCTAGCAGATCTTGAGAACAGTGAATTTCTTGAGAGAGTTTTGTATTCAAGTTCATTATCATTAATACAAAATAGTGTTTCTTTTATATACTTGTATTCCTGATCGATTAATTGGTGTCTATTATATTCAATCCCCCTTCTATAATAGATTATCATCTGGGCAAACAATATCTTTGATTAAATACAATAATTTATTTTTATAATTATGATTTTATATTAGAAATATAATCAATATTTCTTAAACTCTGAAGATATTTTAAACTTTGAGCCAATATTCTCTTAAAACCTGACAAACTCTGATGAGTTGGTAAAACCTGAGTTAGCTGATGATAATGCAACTGTTGGTGATGTTGCTGCAAATGAAGCTTCTCTAATAACAATATTTGATTCTTCTGTTCATTCTCCAAAGCAAATTATCAAGGAGATATCTTATGAAAGGGTAAGGGAGCTGACAGAAGAAGTAAGAAAGGAGATGAAAAAAAAGAAGTCAAAATCAACTCCAGTTTCTCCTAGCTCAAAACAATTTTCAAGAAAGAAAAAGAAGCAAGTTTCTTTTGGTCAGGACCCACAAGAACTTACCTCTTAAAGTGAGGTAGTAGTCATTGATAGGCCAAACACACAAGAACCTTTAACTCAAAGGGTTGAAGCAGCCATCCCAGAAGCAAATGAAGCCAGCAGAGATCAGGGGTACAAACCACAAGAACCTTCAACTCAAAGGGTTGAAGAAGTTGTTAAGGCCTCTTCCCCGCAAGAACCATCCAATCAAAGTTTGGATGGAAGCATACAACTATCAATGAAGATTCTGTTGTTGCTGATATTGAGAAGTCAAACTCTAAGACCATTCCATTGACAATCTCTGATGCTATCTTGGTGCAACCACTTTCTACACAGCCTATGAAAACTACATCTACTTCAACTATAACTCAAGGTATAAACTCTGACTTTTCTTCAGAATTTACATTATCTGATAGTATAAGTTCAGATTTTACCTTTCCAATTCTTACTGTTGGGATGACCATGGATAGTCCTGAAAAGGGTACCCATGTTCATGTGACTACAGACCTCTTTTCTTAGCCACCTCTTATTTATGTAAGTCATAGTGATTTGAGCCTTTCTTGTGAGACTGAGGTAAAATGTGTGAAAAACAGAATTAATAATGAGAGGCAGATATTAAATCTGGCAAAATGATAGGTAGAATTGAGAAATAAGTTAGTTATTTCTAGTGAGCAAACTTTGACTATTAAAATTTATGATATGTGTGATGTGAGAAGTAATGAGATTGCTTTAAAAAAAAGAGTGATTTAGGATGTTCTGTTACTTTTGCAAGTACTCAAAGTTTATCAGTCACCACAACCTCTGATCTGCCAATCTCTGATACTGTTGCAAACTCTGATGGGGAGGACACAAACTCTGATGAGCCAATATTTTTGGATAAAGAAATTATAGATCTTTCAATTCCCTACACTCAGAGGTACAACACAAAGAAGTGGCTTGTTGATTCTTTTAATGCTCATGAAAGGTTGATGATGGCATATCCTGATACATGGTGGTTGAAACTCTTAAAGGAGAAATTGAAGCTGCTCTAGATGAAGAAGGTGTAAAGAGAGATTTCACTTCAAAGGAAGAACAATTACAGGAAGATTTGTTAAACTCTCATAGACAATCCATCTGGGATATGTCTTGGAAATACCCAAATGAAGAAATGTCATGACCCCATGTTCATGAATTGATTAACAAAGCTGACAAGGAAATAAATTCTGATGAAATGAAAACATTTTTGAAGTCTACTACTATGTTGTCCAAGGGACTTCACAATGAAGTTTGTGACTTAAAAGAATCTATCAACAAAACCACTGCATCTGTTCAGATTGATGTTACAACATCTCAACATGCTCTGAAATTAAAGCTCAAGAATGTCTCAGCAAAACAAGATGCTTTGGAAATCAAGGTTGATACTCTTTCTACTGTAGTCACCTCTATGCAGAATATGCTACATACAATTGTCGACATCTTAACAATAAGAAAAGGCAATGATGCCAGAAAGGGGGAGAAGGTGTCTACAGACAAATGTAAGGAGGATGATATTGGAAAATCTCACAAACCTAATGATGATGATTGAGGGAGTCATAAGGATGGAAAGCAAACTCTGAGGACTCAACAAACTCTGATGACTGGACAAACTCTGACAACTTCTCCAACTCTGATTTCATCAACCTCATAAATAAACTCTGATAAGAAGCAAACTCTGATGGATACTGACATGGAATTAGCAAAAATGATTAAAGAAGAAGAAGAAAAGCCTGAGAAAATTAAAGAGCAGAACTTGAAAGATGCAGAACTAGCAAGAAAGCTTTTTAAAGAAGAAAATCCAGGAATGGTGCACAACCTAGTGAAGGATATCTTTGATGGCGCACAAGCCAAGGAGAAGCTACTGTATTTCTTAGAAAATGAGAGAGTTTTGAAGATTGCTGAAGAAGATTTGATCCACAAAGCATCTAAAGAACTTGAATATGTTCTTTATCTTCTTAATGATGAAAATGAAGCTAATTCCAGGTGGGCAAAGATTCTTGAAGGAGTGATAAATGAAAAGAAGAATAGTGAAAGGCTACTCATGATAAACTCTGAGGAGTACAAACCAGTGTATTTGCTGGAAGATGATTCTGAAAAAGAGATGACAAAATGGGATACAAAGGTCAAAATGGTGTTGGGAATTCCTACACTAATTTTAAACCCTGATGGAAAGAAGGCCTGTTGCATTCCTTTAGATGAAAGGATTGAGATATCATCAATTTACAATTTGAGAGCTGTTATATTTCAAATTGATGATTCTTCTAATAAAATGAGAGATTTAAAGGAAAAGCTAAGTGAATTATTGAAAAATGCCGAGAAAGAGCTGTTGGATAAGTTTCTAAAAGAAGACTTGTCATACAGAAGGATTTAAGTCAAAAAAGAAGATTTAAACTCTGATGCATTTGTCTCAATGTTTCTGACATCATAAGTGAAATTTATGTTTTACTTAATAAAACATAAATTGGGGGAGATTGTTAGAAATACAAACACTGATGCTGTCAGAGAATATCAAATAGAGTTTATTAACAGAGTTTATACTGACATCATCAGAGATTATGAAGCTGTCGGTCAGATTTTACTCTATCAGAGAATACTCAATCAGAGTTTACTCTAACAGAGAATGCTCTATCAGATATTAACAACCGACAGAATTTATTATCAGAGTTTGTGAAAGAAACAGACAAATCATAATATGATTCGGATAGTGAAGAAGGTATTCAAATACAAGTCTAATTACCTTATTGAAGCTATTCTTTTCATTATTTGTTTTGTAGTTGGATTTGTAACTGTGTTTATATAAACACAGAAATAGGTTAACATTCTATATTCATTCAAGTTATATTTTTCTCAACCTAGCAGCTCTTGAGAACAGTGAATTTCTTGAGAGAGTTTTGTATTCAAGTTCATTGTCATTAATACATAACAGTGTTTCTTTTATATACTTGTATTGCTGATCGATTATTTGGTGTCTATTATATTCAACTCCCCTTATATAATAGATTATCATATGGACAAACAGTATCTTTGATTAAATACAATAATTTATTTTTATAATTATGATTTTATATTAGAAATATAATCAATATTTTAGAAATTTATTATTTTTATAATTCCAGCATAATTTTTAATGGGATTAGATGACAAATGTGTGTAAGGTGGTATGATATACGAGCGCTCTAATTGTCATTTGTTAAACCTAATTCAAGTTTAAAATTTTAACATATTATTATTGGGTATTTACTTTTTAGACATTAAAATATTATGATTTAAATTTCCATGATATTCTGTTAGATAATAATTTTTTTGAATTAAAAAACTCAGAATTTTATATTTTAACTATAAATACATATTTTAATATTGTTAATTCATGAGAAAGTTATTTTTATACATAAAAAAATAAATGTATTCTGTTGTCGCTAACTAAATCTCCTCTCTTTATTTTTCCTTGTAAATTTAGCATACTAAAAAAAGTTGAATTCATTTTACTTCTCACTACAAATAATTATTAAAAAGTGAATAATAAAATGTCGAATATTATTTTGTATTTATTCAAAATCAATTTTTTTCTTTTAGAAAAGGTTGTCCCTGCAATTATTAATTTCATTAAATATAATTATTTTATTAGCTGAAGAGACAATGAGCTTGTCATCACTCGTGCATTTATACAGAGGTCGAGTGCAATTCATACTTCTAACATTTTTTTCTTTGTGTACACCGCATGATCTAATGCGATCACCTAACAAATTAATATGGGTGTTCTCCTGATTTTAGCCGCGAAACGACTGCATATCTTGTTTTTTTCCCCACAATAAACAGCAGTTTTCATTAAATAAAATACCGGGACAAACCCCAACTACCAATATAGGCTAAAAACAATTGACTGGTTTGTTTCTTGATCATTTAACACACAAAATTTAAAAATTCTTGAAATTAAAAGTGAAATTGAAAAAATCATTATTACCAATTACATAAACTTCAGGGGCACCCCAGCTATCTATCTTGTTTTAAGTAACAGAAGTGTACAGAATAATCACATGTTATGGCCTTGTTGGTGCCTTTTAAACTGATTAGATAATAGTAATATACATACACATATTATATCAAATATAACTGCTATATGATATTCAACATCCGAATGTGTTCTACACTTGTACTCTTGCGTGCCATCATGATTCATGAATATGACTCTCATGGTCATTTGGCCCTTGTTTATTTGTTGGCATGTCTTTGTGTTCGGTTCTCTCATTCGTCTGGATACATATAAATTATGTATTCATTTCCCTCGTGGATGTAGATTTTTAAAATCCTTTTAAGCATTTGCGGAGTAGTTAAAAGATGGTTAGATAAAATAATAATTAATTAAAATTTATTAAATTTATAAGGAGTTGTTCCGAAAATATTAGTTATAATAATTAATTACATTTGAAAAGTAATATTTTATGATTAGTTTTAAATTTCAATAATTATATTTAAGTGGTTATATTCCTAATGTCATTATATTCTATATATAATTAGAGTAAATGAATTATTGTAGTCGTTGTGGTTGTAATATGACTAAAAATTTAAATATATATATATATATATAAGAAAATTTTATAAATTAAAATAAATTTAACTATTTTTTTATTCAATACAAGTGAAAAAAATATAATTAATGATAATATTATAATATTTGTATATGTATGTACATATTTTAAAATAAAAATACAAATAAATAGTTTGTACAAATGAAAATATAATTACATATTTAAACATGAGAAAAAATAACTAACAAATATTAGTTTTATATATTATAAAACATATAACAAAAAATATATTATATTAGTATATCATTATATTAGTATTTTTATAAATATACAATGTATATTAAAATAATTATATAAGTAATTAATAAATTTGGTTAATTATAAAAATAATATTTTTATACTTAATATTATATGAAATAAAAATTATAATATATCAAAAGATTAATATATAATTATATTTATAAAATGTCTTATATATTTTAAATATTTAAAAATGTAAAAAATGATGTGAATAATTAGTGATAATGAATACAAATTCAACAAATATAGTTGATCAAACTAATATATATACAATTTTATCTAATATGAGGTTTTAGTGGTTGAAATGATATATATTGTACGGAATATATATAATTAGATTTCATCTTTTTTTTTAATTAACATGTCCTTATGGTAGGAGATGTTTTTAGATTCTAGCAAAATTTTCACTTTTTACTCGGTAATGTTAGATGACGTGGAAATAAAGGAGTTTCTACATTATGATTTTGGCTGAATTTTAGCTGAATTTTAAAGTTTAATATAATATTTAAAACTTTTGAGATGTGTATAATTATTTCATAACTGTTTTTTGAAAATTAACAATTTTTTTTCTTTTCTGTCAAAATTCTAGTTCCATTATTGATTTGTGGTAGGTGGTAACCCATTTATTAAGCTTGTTAAATAATAAATAATAAAATAAATAAACAAACAGAGAATTCGCTAATACGGAGTAAAAAATAACTTAAATAAAATAAATCTAAAACGAAAGCTATAGATACAACTATTCCTATAATTGTGTTGATTTGTAACGTTTTTCCTTATTTGAATATGCCATAAAAATTGAGTGGTTGCGTTTCATATTGTTTTTAGGTTCCTGAAGTTTTCGCAAATTGTAGATTGTGTCATTTTATATGGAAGTTTGGGTGTGCTACAAATGTTGATTTTTTGGATAATTTATTGGTGTTATATTATCTATTGTTAGTTGACGAATCTATGTCATTTTATATGACTTTTTTATCTGTTATGAGAAATAGACAATTAATAAAAGTAAGAAAAAATATAGGATTGTTGGAAGGAGCAATAAAAGATAAGTATATTTTTATTTATTTATGAGTACCTGGAGTTTTATGTGTCTAACCAAAGGGGACCCATTTGGTTAGATATATATAAAATTCTATTTATTAAGTATATTGAACATAATAGATACTAGATTATAACCCGTGTAACGCACGAGCGGGATTAATAAATTATATATTAATTATTTTATATGATTTAAATATATAATTTAATTTTTTTATCATATCGGCTATAATAATATAATATATAATAAAAATTATTTATAGATAAAATAATAATATTATTTTAATATTTATGAGATTTAATTAATAAATTTTAATATTCATGAGATTTAATTAATAAGTTGTAATTTCAAGTAGAAGTGAAGTGAGATATGTTAATAGATTGTTGTACAAAAAATGATTCACCGATGATAGAGTTATATGTAAAATATATATGTTTTAAAATTAAATTATAATTATATCATAATTGCATAAAAAAGTCATATAAAAAGAAAATTTACGGATGATAAGAAGAGTTGTATAAAAAGAGTACTTACCGGACGAACGACCAACTGACCAAACTTTTTATTTTTTTTAAATTTGATTACGAAATTTTTATTAATAAAAATAGTTACAAATATATTAGAAATATTTTAATTAAAATTTAAATAAAAGAGTATATTTTAATGTAGGAAAAATATAATATAATTTTAATATTCAAAAATTTTAATTTTAAATAAATTAAAGTGTTTGAGCGATGAGGGAGATTGAAACATGTTAGTAGATTGTGTGTACAACTATATATTCTAATTAAAAGAGAAGTTTGTTTAAAATAATATAATATAAAAGTATAGATAATATAGATATAACATAGTGATAAAATTTAATTAATGTTAATAAAATAATATTATTATTTTAATATTCATAAAATTTAATATTCATAGAATATAATTTAAATATAATATAATATTATTCTATCCGTGATGAGTTGTATAAAAGGAGGACTATCGGGGTTAAAGTTGTATATAAGGTGTTGATGTCGATCTTCTAATTTGAGTAAAACTTGTGATTTTATAAATAATTTGTGTTATGCGATTAAAATAAAGAAATAGATGGAAACTAAACAATGCATATTGTTTATCATAAAGTTTAATGATATATTAAATAAAAATTATATGATAAGTAGAATTCGTAAAAAAAAAGTTTATAAAATATAATTTAAATATAATATAATATTATCATATCTTGTATAAAAGGATGATTACTGGGGTTAGAGTTGTATGTATGATTATATTCTTTTAAAATTATATTTTAGTGTTAGAGTTGTATATATGATTATATTCTTTTAAAATTATATTTTATTAAAATTCAATGGTTAAGATTATTTCTATGGTTCACATAAAATTGGACGGTCAAGATCTTTTCTGTGGTTCACCCAGTACCATACCGACGACCAAAACTTTTAATCTTTCGGTTATAATAATATAGTATAGATTAATTAATATTTTGGTAATATTACGTTTTTGTGGTTGATTTGGTGACTTTTCAGAATCACTTGGATGGAAAGAAGAGTAAAAAAAAGTTTGATGGAGACATAAACTTGTATTTAATGGCGGAAGCAACAAGAGGTGGTTAGTTTGTTAGGATTGGGAACTCAGTGACTTACAAAGTTTCAAGAATTTACGGTTTTTGTGTTATGAGCTAATATGTAAATTGATATTTTTATGATCATTTTAGGACACTCTTTTTCCCGTTTGAGGTTTTTTTCATAGGATTTTACTCAAATGAGATTTTAATGAGGCCCTGATAGATATAAATGTTTTTTATTATCTAAATTTCTGGAAAATCTCTTTCTTATGGGTCGTTCGACACATGGATTGGTTAAACATATCTTTCGATTAGATGATAAACTTTTATCATTTTTGTCTTCTATTATCAGATATTATATATCAATAAAATGATTCTCTGCTTTTTCTGACAAAAAAAAGCCCTAGCAAAAAGTTATAGAACCCGAAGGTTTCCTAAACAAACAGAGAAAGTTGCAGCTATTCAAATGAGCAGGTGTAAGATTAGGCTACAATCCATTATAATTTGCTTAGTCCAGTTCTGTTCTTCGCCGAACTTTAGTATATTCTCGTTAGATGCAATATATTATCACTTTAATTAATCATTTTTTAAGGTTAATTAATGTCTAATAGAGCATTAGCTAATTTCTGACCATGAACTTGTGAAAGGAGGATAACTCTAACCGTATAATTAGCTAATATCGTTTTTCTTATTATTAACAATAAATGTCGAAACAATAATGTGCGAAGAACAAGAGTCCAATAAATAATCCCATACTAACGGCCAAAGAATAAGTTGCCGGATGTGATGAAAAGAGGAGAAAAGGTTAATGACATAAAAGGTAAATACAGTGCGAAAAGGTGGGTAATAGTGATGCTGCGGGTGCTCTTTTATCGAGACATGTCACGGCAAGTGATTAGGCCATCACTCACTCCCACTGCACTCACTTCTAACGAAAGGGACTCACCACGTCAGCAAACCGGTGCCTTTTCCTGAATCCAATGAGATTGCCACGCGTGGTGCATTTGTAATGGGCCTAAATGGCTTTCGCTGCTTCTGCATCGTTTCGTGTAAATTCCAGAAAACAAACAAGCATGTGACACGTGGCTTGATGGGACAAGCTGCCAACTACTTGACAACAAACTTCTCATGAAACCTGTTTTTATTGGATACCTGATAACATCTTTTTCTTTCTCCATGTAAAACACTCGAACTGTAGTTTTCTTGTGTACGTAGTAAAATGAGACTTGGCAACAAATTAAATAAGTAACATGCAATATAGCTTCGAAAGGTGCACGTGTCACAGCGTGTACCTGGACATATATATAACACAACACAAACTGCATGGCATCTTAAGTCTTGGGGTGTCTGTCCGGCAGGGAGACAAGAAACATTAAGCTAATTAATGGAGGCATCAACGGCTAGCTTTCTTAGGCTACAATCTACATGGCCATGATTTCTCCAAGTAACATCAGTTTTCACCCAAGTTCCTCCCATTTAATCTGTTATTACACTTCAAAGAGTGATAACATTGAATCCAGAAAAAAATTACTTTATCGAGAATAAAAATATATAGTCTTCATTATATTGAAACTGAAAATAAATATTATTTTAACGAGATTATTATTTTATTGATTATTATTTGGTTGAATTATGCATTCATATCTCCAAAACACATCCTATATATGGGTGTATTTGGTATATTTTATAAATAATTTATAAACTAAAAATTGTATATATTTTTTAAATTTATAAGTCAGTTATAATAAACTCATACGGAGACTATATTGTCTTTTTAATTATTTAAACTTATTGGATTTAAATGAAAATTTTGTTTAAAATTTGATACAAATCTCAAATCTTTTAGAAGTCGGTGATATTTTAAAATTTATTAATTTTTTAAATTTTGGAAATTGATAATTGGAGTAATTTTTCTAATATTTTTAAAAATTCAGCATAAATTCACGCGATTACTGATTATTTGAGTCGAACTATGTCCATGTATATCTGCAAACTGAACTACATCAATTATACCAAATTTTACATGAACTTTATTATAGTACTCAACGTGAATTTAGATTACTTATAGTAATTTTTAGAAGTCATAAATTAAATACACTTCCCTAAAATATATGAATGTATGTGATAGAAGGAAAAAATAGCTTTCAACTTTGTTAACCAAAAATTTGGATAAAAGGACAAAGCGACAAACCGTTTAAAATGTTCATATAAAGAGACAACCAAATTAAACAAATTCATGAACAAGTTGCTAACATAAAGCAAGAAATGAAATTCAAACCTAAAATCCCCCCGTGTAGTATATAATTAATCGACATTCAAAGTCTAAAGAAGCCGCAAAATAACTACTACAAAATAATTACAGCATCTATGTTCATACCAAGGATTCAAAGGAACATATATTTTCTTCATCTTTATATTTATAAACTCGTATATAATGCTATCACACGTATTGGACACCTAATCTACATTTTTTTTATAGAGCGTCTAAGCTACACATATATACAACTTTTGAATGTTGGCATATATGAAAAAGTATTGCCAGGTTCTTCAACTATGCATAAAATAGTCTCCTAATGATTCGTTGACATAATTTATATCTGCGCCTGCATGCAAATAATCACACATTCACACTAAATATATACTCCCGTACATTCTTGCAATCTCGCTTATGGTCATAGCTCATAATTAGGATCCGTATTGAGATTCACAAGGTCTTAAATAAAATTAATTTTTTAATATATATATATATATATATATATATATTACATTTATTTATATGTTATATATAAATAATTTAAAATTTTGAAATATTTAAATATTGAGAACCTAAACGCCCGTCTCTAGTCATAACTCAAAACTCGTAAATAATAACAATTCATCATCACGGAATACCATATATATGGAAAATATTACGTATTAAATCAAGAAAATGATTTAATATAGCCACAATGGCCTCTAAAATTTACGATATTTGTGGGATGGGAGTATCGGACTACAGTGGATATGGCCAGTCACGTTACGGTGTCCTCGTGAGACTTTATGTTTCGCTGGTTGTTCATGAATTCGTAAAATTTAAAATAACAGGGCACACATCAATCACTATTATGAGTATGATACGAGCCATATGTACAAGAAAAACAAAGATATACAGTTGTCAGGTACGAAACTCATCAGCTTCATCTCGATCTCCAGTTAATTACTGATTTTTGAACAAATATTCTCATACACTCGATGTTAATTTTATTATTATTGCGATATAGAGATGCCGGCTGCCGCCATGTCACCGTCACTATTGCACCAATTTTTCCAAAATATATGGACACGTGTAACCATCAGCAGAATGATATGTTACTTGTTTGAATTAAAAAGTTTAATAAACTAGTCTACGCCTACCACCTATTATTACTTTAATCACTCGAGTTTACGACTAATTCATGTGTTTATTGCTTAATTTAACAAACAAAAGCATAGTGGGAGATTAAAATCTCTAGTTAAACCCCTTGGATAGTGATTTATTCACGTCATCTTTGTTGACAACTCGCAGTTCTATGCTTCAATTTTTTAGGGTATACTTTTAAATATGACCAAAATATGTGTCAATACATAGATTGCATATATACTATAAATTGTCTATCAGTTTAGTACAGTATACATGTACTTTATATCAGCTAAAAAAGTTTATCGATTTTAATAGGTTTTATAATTTAATTTAATATGATATCCGAATGTAAGGTGAAAGACATCTTAAATTATGTTCAATATAATATTTAAATTAACTCAAAAACTTCATATTATTTTAAACATTGAAAGATTTAATTATCTTAGGATGGACTTTTGAATTCGAGTTCTCTTATATTTATTATTTAAATTAATTTGTGTGTTGTTTTCTGCTAAATTAATGTGTGCATTTATTTATGCTACTAGTCTACTGTCAATACGAATGAAAGAAGAGTATTAGATATATAATATTTAAACTAACCTTTTCTCATTAATTATATTTTAAATATACAGGCAAAAACTTCTTATATAAAAATATGGAAAAATTTCAATTTTTTTAAAAAAAGTGGATGATTAAAATTCGAAAAACAAATTTTAAAAATAATTAAAAATAATATATTGAATTTAATGTAGAATATCATCTAAATTTATCATAATAAAATTTATATGTAAATATGTAATTATGCTATGCATGTTAAATTCTATTTTTTAATGTAAGTTAGATTATATTATTATATCTGCAGGAAAAACTTAATTATTATTGAAATAAGAATTCAAATAAAATTTTATAGTATTTTTATTATTGTTTAGGGAGGGATCACCTATATACACTATTATTCATGAGTCACACAATACAGCCTGCATTTCACCAAATATAGAAACAAACGTGGTGAACCATTGTTGGAGGACAAGCGTGGCATGTATGCGCAAGTAGGCTTCTCAAAGGTGCGTGTGCGGATTCGGGTCATGGATCTGATTTCTCATACCCGTCCCATATAAATTTCATTTATCCCATATTTGTTGGGATTTTTTACAGAAAATTATTTTAGTCCTCATCCTCACCGCAAGGGTACGCTATCAACATCGGGTTCCTCACGAAGAATTATTTTAATTCTCATATCCGTCCCACAAGAATATTTTATTTTTCCGACTCATGTCATCCCGTCCCATTTTATAATATATGTTTTTAGTAACTTTAAAAATATGTAAATTTAATAATAAGTAACAAGTATCATACAAAATATGCTTGTAAAATATACTTTTATTTAATCATTATTATTCATTAATTTTTTTCATAAATAGCATTAATTAAACATAAATATATTACATTTAAATTTCATAATACTTTCAAATATTAAACACTCAAATTATTTATTTATATATATATATATTATTCGGAGCGGGGTGAGAATTTGATAAATACCATACCCGTCCCTTATACTAATCGCGCAAATAATATAATTGAGACGGGATTGCCTCATTCAGACTGGGTTAGGGACGGATTATCGGTTTACCACGCCTGATTGAAAAGCGTATGCGGAAGCAATTATGTGGAGACAATTACTTTATGACGTATATTAGGTACACAGTTTCTACAGCTACGTGTTGGAATAGACACAGCAGGAAGCTACCATCTTCATCCAGCACTTGTAGCACCATTTTATCATTACTCGGAATCTTTTAAATTATTGATCCAACCACTAAGTTACTTAGCCTTTTTATATGATTGCAACAAATGCTTAATCAACGACACACACTTATAATTGTAATTTCGGTGTATGCATGCTTTATTAATCATGTAAGTAATATATTTTTAGGTAATGATCATGTGTTATGGTCATCTTGTATAGCTTACAAACGAAAGAATCATTAGTGAATGAATAATAGAATAACGAGTATCGATCTAGTTATATTGTCTTTTGTATCATCTAGCTAGTTAATACCACATAAAACGCAATTGCCGCAAAGACCATGTAGTGTAGCTAGAATGGACCATGTAGCTACACAACTTTTAGAATAATCCATCTCTATAGTCTATACTATTATTCTTCGGCACTTTAAATGAAATTTTGAACAAATGTCTAAGAGGGCTGAACCTGCACCTTGCAAGTCGTAACTGAGATCATAACGCACTTGTTGTTCACTAACTAGTAACATGCTAGGCAATTTTCCCTTCTTTTTTGTTTATACTAATTCATGACATGGAATCTTTTTTTTAAAAAAACTGAACTCAATTTACGAGACTTTTTATACAAAATTTTCCTTTTTATTTTTTATTAATTCAAAATTTGTTTGGAGGATTGTGTTAAGTTATCGGTTTTCCATATTAAGTTACCATTACTCCTAAAGATATTAGAATACCGATATATTATAATCTAATAGTTTGGACTATCCGAGTACGAGATCCGTAAGGAATAATGGATATTTCTCTTGCTTAATTCGATAATATAATTTAATAGTAACTGATATATATTTTTGTTTATAGTAACGGGACAAATTCTTTTCAAGGTTTCGTGCTGGAATCCTTGCAATTAGATAACACACACGAGAATATATGATACTAGTGCTCGACAACTAATTTTGACAAGTATGATAATGACTTGTAAAGGAACTCATATGTCGGTATGTTTTGAGTTTTAACAGTTGGTTTACAAAGGGATATCGTACATTCTTTAATAAATGAATGAACAAGTCACCGTAAAGATTAACTTATGTAGCAGAGTATTTCACTAACTCTTCCAATATAAAACGCGTGAAGCCATCAGGATAAGTAGGTCCTCTGCCCTGTTGAATCTGCCACTTAATTAATTGCAAACTACCAAAACCAAAGGGAAGAGAAGACACTGCTGATATATTTACAGCAGACTAAATTTTCAGAATTATGGTGAGCCCATTTGGAATGTATATCAGACTGATTTGCATTATTATATTTCGTTTCTTTTGCAAGATGGACTAGAGGAGTGATAAATGCTCATATAATTTGGGCCATGAGACAAGGTACACTGTGATTGATTGATCGATCGATCAGCTTTTACAGTAATTGAACTTCAAAATATATACACAACTTATATATCCATATCATTGAACAATGATGTATATATGATCACCCTGCATCCCTACCACATCTTTTACCTATAAAGGTTATTGTAGTAATCTAATTCCTTTGATGTTGGGTAAAGACCCTTATTATCACAATTTGGGGAGATAATAACTCAAAATATCACAATTCACAAAAATGTCCCTTTTTATCACTAAAAACAGAACTTTAAAAAACACAATTTTATATTACGTTTTCACTAAATTTCAAAAAGAAATAATTAAAAAACGCATGATGAATATGCGTTTCCCAAAAAAATACAAACATATCATGAAGATGTGCTACTTAAAAAAAATCAAAGCCCAGCCCATCCCGTCAACAAGAACGCTGGGTTATACATAAAAATTAGGGGTGTTTGGGGGAACTTTTTTCCAGAAAAAGTCAACTTATTTTAAGACAAAGTTAGAAATTCCTAACTTTTTTCTGAAAAAAGTTAACTTTTTTTTGCAACTTATAGAATGTCAAATATATATTAAATACTTGTATAAAAAAACATTTATCAAAATATAAATTTTTACCCGAAAATAAGTCCAAAATGACTTATTATAAAGCAGGCCAAACAAGCCATTAATAACATGACTTAAAGTCAAGTCACGTTATGTTATTGTGTGATAGAGAAGGACATTTATTGATAAGTAATATTTTGGACATTTTATTCCTAAATTGTGATTAAAAGGGTCATTTCTCTTGGTTTTCAAGATTTTTTGTACCCCATTCGAGCGAGATAGATTAATAATTACCATAAAAAGTATTAATAAAATACAGTATTTCGATAATTTATAGCCTTGGGTCTATAAAAATTTATTAAGTAATTAAAAAATATAATTTTTATTTTTTGTAATAATAATTCTAAGTATATGAAAATAAAATTATATACATAACGATACCATTCATAAATATTTCAAGAAAATTTGTTCATGTATTTAATTAAATGTATTCAAAAAGTCAACTAACTTATCAGTTTATGAATATAAATATACTATATTCATTCCTGAAATATAATTAAATTACGAATATAACGAAACAATTGTGTACTTTTAAAAAAATATATAAATAATTTTTAATGTAAGGTAGAATTATTATCTTACATATGATATAATTTTTTTATATATTAGTATAAATATTATCTAATAAATTTAGTAAGTACTAAAATTTATTATTTAATTAAAATGATAATTTATCGAGTAGTGATTTACAAAAGTGTAATAGTAATGGACTTGGACCACAAACGCATAAAAAACTATTAGCATTGGGCCGCACCAAGATTTGGGTTTTGCTCTTAACCAGTCCACAAAGATTGTCTGTACACCCAATTATGACTTGCCACGTGTCCAGAACACGTGTCCAGAACATCGAAAATTTAGAAACAAGTGAAATAAACAAGAAAATAAAAAAAACAACTATACAAGTAATTTGCCTCGCCAGAAATAACAAAATCACGTCGCAATATCTCTCCGGCGATTATTTTTTTCTGGCAGCTCAAAATCTTCGAAAAGCAATGGTAAAAATTATTTTTCATTCAAATCGTTGTGTTTAATTTTGATTTTTTCATTTCCTTGAAATTATATCAGCATTATTTCTATTTTATTGTGATTGTTTCCCTGACACTTGTTTTCTTTTAAAGATGCAATTTTTATTTGGACCTGTATAATTTTGTTCTCTATTATTGCTAGCAGTTTGTTTAATTTGTTTTGTGATATGTGTGTATAATGATAATGATAATAATAATTTAATAGTGTTGTTTGATGAATACATGAACAATTTTGATGCTCTGTCGACTGTGTGTAATGATCATATCCTTAAAATTGAGCTTAGATGCATGCTTTGATTACGATGTATCCTTTGCTTGTATACGAGCGTAATCAACCAAATAACAAATGACATGCTTGTTTCTTAGAATTAGAGTCCCAATATGATAGGCACAGTGGTCAGTGGCTATATGCCTGTATCTATTTTTTCCGCAAATTATTGTAACATTTTTTCAGCTCCTTAGTTTAATCGAATGAATATCGTTGGTGAAAAATCTTTCACTGCCATTTTTATCTCTCAGGTGAAAAGATGACAACTGAATATTTGTATAATTGTGATATTTGGATGAGTTCTTTGGCAGTTTGTTAATTTCCCGCAGAAAATATTCTGTGAACTAGGCAAATTATGAAAAAAAGAAAGTTGATGAAAACATCAAGTGATACTGCATTGTAGATCTCTGATTTTGAATCAGCACATTGTATAGTACTTAGTACATAATTACTTCTTTTGGACAATCTTTGTACGACTGTATGTGCATGAGACATTTCTGATGCACATAACCTTTATTGGTATGGCTGGTTTGACAATTTATTTGTTTTCAGACAACATCAAAACGACTTGCTGATAGGAAGGTGCAACGGTTCCAGAAAAATATCACCAAGCGTGGCGCTGTGCCTGAAACAGTTTCAAAGAAAGGGAGTAACTATCCTGTTGGCCCCATTTTGCTCGGCTTTTTTGTGTTTGTGGTTGTTGGCTCATGTAAGATAACCTCTATCTTTCCGGATTTAAAGTTGTTTGCTTGTTAACATTGTTTAATTTTTCTTCAAGTGCTATAACATATCTGTTTTCTATGTTAAATAGGTTTGTTTACTCCTCGTAAGATTTGGTCGTAAACTTGTATAAGGGTTCTTTATTGTGATCGTTAACTACCCATGTTTGTTTACACGGTCTATGATTCAGGGACTATTTTTATAAAGCTACCATTTTATTACTTTTAGCCCTTGAAAATAGTCCTATAATTAAGGGGCCATGTTGTCCTGCTTTTACTTTTAACATTACTACATTCATCACATTCTAGTTCATAGAAAATAATAACATGATAAGTTAAAAAGTGATGAAAATGATACCATGGGAGTAGATTAGATTGGAGTGGATTGTAAACAAAAACGATTAGGATTGGATTGGATTGCATAGCTAAGTTTCTGTTACTGTATAAAGTGATTGTCTAAACAGATGTTTCAAACTTCGTCATGCACTCTTGGGTATCATATTTTGTGTGTGTTTTTTCTTTCTGACGGATGCCTTTTCTTTTTATTGTTCAGCTCTGTTTCAGATAATCAGGACAGCTACAAGCAGGGGCATGGCTTAACAATACAGTTTCACTGCTACAGTTAGCTTGTCCATGTTGTAACACCATGCATTCCCCTCAAACTTTACCTAAATGTAGAATTGATAGATTCCTTGTTCTGATGATCTGATCCATTGATTTTAATGGAGAGTAAATTGAGCAAGTAATATATATAGTTTGTTATGTTTGCCCTGTTTCAGGAACATAAATCACCCATTTGATGGATTACCAATGTGTTGGATATTTGAATTTTTTTTTCCAAACTGTTTTGAATGTTTGAGTTATCTTGAAGTCTACTGTGTGTATATTTAGGTAAAAAGAAGCTGAAAATCAAAATCACAAAAACACTGGAGAATTCTACCACATTAATATTTCATTAGAATGATATGCTACAATTTGAAATTATAAGATTAATCGCAATTTCTACTATCAAAAATAATTTTCTTGCTTTTTTTGAAGAGAGATTTTTCTAAACTTAACCGGTGGGCCTTCAATAAAATTTAACTCGATGGCTTCAACCTTGCGCAGTGGTAGTTTTTGTTTAAAACCAATGCTATTTTGGTGGCATGGGGAAGGGAGAAGCTAAAACAAATGCTATTCTGGCAGCATGGGGAAGGGAGAAGCAGGGTTGAAGAAGAAGACGAGCTGTGCAACCAACGTTATTGTGGCGTTATGTGGGTCGCTCTTTAGAACACAAGGCCTCGTCCAGTTCATTCACAAATTTTTCTAGGGGCATTGGGTAACGTATGCTCTCGCCCAAACCCCCTAGGCCCCACTATCAATCATCTGATTTTTCAAATAATACCTTTTCTAACTGTATAATAATTTTGAACAATAATCAAAATGGAATCTGTCCCAAACAGAGCACTTTGAATTACATATATAATATCAGTTCAATTGCAAGAAGAGAATCTCAAAATTTTAAAGAAAAACTACATATATGCAAGAGAAAGTCAAATTCATAGCTAATTTTAAAGGAAAACTACATATATGCAAGAGAGAGTCAAATACATAGCTATGTTTGCTTCTGGACACAAATGCTAATCCCGTGCATAATTATAGTTGAATGGAAAAAAAAAACATAAATGGATAATTAGTTCTATATTTACGACCAACTCAAAAATAACCATATCCATTCTTACCAAATCATCAATCAAACTGTAAATGGAGTATAAGTTGGCACACTTAAAATAAAAGTTAAAAGAGTTAAATTAAATGTTAGTTAAATTTGGAATTCGTTGAATGCAATTTACAACTAGTATTGGAATGCAAAAAAATGTTTTTTAGTTGTTACACTGTATATGTTTACCTCTATCTCTTAATTAGCCCATCCGCCCATGCAATACTTTTTTTTTATTCACTAATATTAGCATTCCTGCCCCTAAAATCTTTATCGGCCTACTAAATGTCTCTACCTAATCAGCAACAGCTTCTTTATTCTTCTATAGTTAGTAATTCTATTTAAGTTCATTCAAAATTTCATGCCAAAACGTCTCTCTTTAGTAGCTTTCCCCAACACCTTAGAGATTCTTAAATAGTTTTAAACTTAACAATTAGCACAACTGTAAATTCTGCTAACATATATATCTTAGTAGTGTATGCTAACCAATATCATTAATATTGGTCACCATGAGATAGAATTGTATTTTCTCTTGTTTAAATATAATAGTACCCATTTCCAAAGTTCAGGTAGCCTTTTAGCATATATAGTGAAGTATTTATTAATAAATAACATGAAGTGATCGTTGTGGGTTGGCTCAATTGTCTAGGACATTAGGTTGATGTATTAGAGTTTTCTTTAGCGTCAATTACAATTTTTTTAATACTCATACACACATGCCTCTAGCAAGACTTGAACGGTTGAACCCTCTAATTCTCATCGCTAAGAACGGAGGGTTGTTGAATATTTACAGTTGGGTTGTAGAATATTAAGAATTACTGTTTTTATATATGTCACTTTCATAATATGTTTCATCACTTTCATAATATGTTTCATCACTTTGATCTCTTTTTTATAGGTCACTATCATATTACTTCCAAAGTTCCACTCTGTCTAGATACTAAAAAAAGAAATCGATCACCCCTCACTATCGACTAATACAATACAAAAACAAAAACATTTAAGCTTACAAACAAATACTTAAAATAAAAAGAATCAAGCTTGGCAACAAGTATGGAAAACAAAGGATGGATATAACTTAAGATAATGAGGTTAATATGATTAATGTAGTGAACGAGAATACTTAATATTTACCTTGATTGTTTCAGTGGAGAACACAGGGAGGTTCCAACCAACAAGTTGCCTTAGTAACACACCCGAATATGTGATGCCATGATTATACTTGTATTCAGGTAAATCACCAGCACCATCCTCCAAGAAGTTTACATCAATAGACTTGAATTCAACTAACTCGCCCTCCTCCACGGAATAAATAAGGCACCCACAATCGAAAAACTGGGCTGTGTACTTCACAATACGGCTGATATTAAAATAGTGAGTACTGTATACATACTCCCGTGATTTGTTTAATTTTTTGTGATCAATTTGATCAAATTTTGATCGAAAATTAAAGATCATTCTTTTACAATTTTTAAAAATTAAAAGTTACATTTTAAAGTAGATATAATATATTTTCTAATGATATTACTTTTTAAATTTTTTATAATTATATTATATATATAATTTTCGGTCAAAACTTAGTCAAATTGACCTCTAAAAGTCAAACAAGACACTTGAATTGGGACGGAGGGAGTATTATTTTTATTGGTCAGATTTAGATCTATAATTTATTATTTTATAAACGATAGGATTCACATATAAATGGATTTTTATTATTTTATTTATATTAAAATAAATTTTAATCTTTTTTATATCTTCAATAATTAACACAACTAACACAAAATTTGAATTATTAACATATTAAAAAATACAAAAAATTAATTATAATAATTTCTACAAAAAAATAGTGCATAAGAAATGTTTTTATAGTATTATTATAAGTTATAATGACAAACATTGATTTTCTAATATAGATATTGAAATTAGTGATATTGTTTAAAAGTGATTTCTATTATTATTAATATTTCATAATTTTGGTCCAATATCTCTATATCTATTTAATTAGAAAATATGAGAAATTTAAATAATTTTAGAAATAAAATATTTTTTGAATTTGTTCTTAAAGTGGTTTTAATTTTAAATATTATTTCATTATTAGATTATTTATATTTTAATAATATTTTATTAATTTATAATATGAAATTTACTAATATTTGAGAAAAGGAAAAAATTATACCAATTGGGTGAAAAAAATCCTTAAAAAGTTAGTTAGTTTAAAAGAAAGAGATATTTATGGGAGTTTATGGATTTGAGAAAAATCTTGCACAAGTTTGTGGGTGCTGAAAAAATAAGTATTTACGGAAGATGGCCATGAAGAAAAAATAAATATTCACGAGATATTATGGGTATAAGAAAAATTGTGTAAAAATTTACGGGAGATTGTGAGCATGAAGAAAAAATTGGATTTTTACGAGAGAGAATGGATATGGAAAAAATTCTTACAAAAATTTGTGCGTTGATTTAAAAAACCCGCGAGAGTAGGATTATGAGAAGAATTTAGTGACAGAACATGACATGACAAATACTCAAATAAAGATAAAAAAACACAATGAAATTGAAATTTTTTTACCATTTAAATTGGGCATTCAAAATTTTCATAAAAAAGGCACGGAATAATTTGACGAGCAAGAATTGTGAATCATTTCGATTCACGACTTCCCTAACATTGAATGGCTATCTTATGTGGAAGGTCGTTACATTTTTGGGTGTATCACATAAACAAAGGTAGCACAAGCTTCGGGGAGTCCGGCATTTACGAATCCAGAAAACTCGTACCGAGTAACATAAAAATTGCAACATTTCACCCACTTAATTAGCTGACATTTTAGATCCATACATTACTTCTCCAACACGTAGAAATCTCTCCTGAAAAAAACTGAACTATTGCAACCAGATTAACAGGTTCTATATCAACAAACAAACTATAATTGAAGAATACACAAAAGTACAATTAAACAGGTTATTCATGAAAGATGTCTCTAAATCAAGTTTGGTATGGAGTACAGCTATACAGTAACCCACAAACACAATATTTACATCAAAACTGAAACCCACCTCCCCCCCCCCCCAAAAAAAAAAACACACACACACACAAACCTAAAGAAAAACAAGATATAGTTCACCGAATATCCTACTTTGTCTAGCATTGCCTAACAAGATACCGAGTTTTTCAAGGAGAAAAGCAGAGGAAATTGAAGGAAGTAAAAGTATTAACTCGCACATGCTCCCGAATTTTTCATAACCAACTACTTTCATTTGTATGCTCCCAGGTTGTAACGAAAGCAAATTAAAGAGAGCTCAATCACAATTTTATCCTTGTAATTATAAAGACATATAATAAGGACACGACTATTTCAGGAAATTAAGAGTTTTATTTTACACACCAAACTCCCTTCCATCCCCTTGTATCCCGATTTGGAGTGTAAGTTTTGGATGAAACTAGGTACAATTTGCTTTCCTCTTACCTCGCTTTTGTTCTTAAAAGAAAATCAGGAACATTATACAATTATCCTTACATTTTTTTTTCACTTCCTCCTCATCTGCTTTCCCTCCCATTGTGAAACTCACGAATCGGGGGTGAAAGAAAAGGCCTCACCATCCATTACGCAAGTAAAGACCATCAGTTAACACTCTTACCTCTTTCCATTACTGACTTACGATCCTGAATTTGTATAAACACCATTATAGTTAAAGAAAAGAATCTACTGAAGTTCCATGGCGAATAACAATAAAACTGCATAGGCACATATCAAATTGTTTTTAATGACAGTACACATGTCATAATATAGTTATGACACTTGATCATTTGAAAAATGCACTTTAGGTGCCTACTGCATTAGATGACTGCCAAAGTACAAGTCCTATTATAAAATGACAACCAGGGACTCTCACCAGAACAAACTGGCAGGAAAAATGTAGCTGATAAAAGGATCCATAAAACCGCATAAATTCAGTTTATACAACTTGACACGAATCAGAAGACATGGTAACTGACAATTGCTGCAACAGGAAGATGACACGACTGACTTTAGAAGACCCAAACTGGGAATGCTGAACGACAACTCTGGACCTTCTCAACCCTCAAACATGCCTAGTACTCACTGGAACAGTAGACAACTTTAAATTAATCAATGAACATAGAAGCATTTAACTGAAAACAAAGAACGGTCTATCCTTAAGAGTAAAGCAGAAAATTAAATCGAATGGACAATAAAGAGCTCTGACAAACGATCATTCTTTACATAATAATTGTGCACTTGAGCTGTTTTCACGTTTACAATACGTACATAGATTATTAAAGAATTCAAGCAACAGATGTACATAAAAAGTATATACATCATCAAACAGACCTGATCATCATCATCCACTGGTTCTGAAGGGGACTTCCTGGTGTCAGACGGCTTATCAGCCCCACAATTTTGTCTATTACAATTTGTCCTAAAAGGATAATTGATGTTGTTGCATTTCTCACACTTCCAACTCCCCTCGGGCATCTCAGGTTCTGTAAGAAAATAAATGCTTATGAGTAATGTACTGCGAGAGTAAAATTTATAATAGTATTAGGTCGGCTAGTAAAATAATTATTATCCATTCAACAAATAGAAGTGTTTGTAGAGTGAAGACTTACTAGAATTCTTCCCTGACTTGCCAGCCTGCGTATACAAGCAAATTTCACAAGTCAACAAACAAAAAATAACTTTCATACTCTTATCATGAAACTTTCTGCATTTGCATGGCTAAAAATAATCTATTAAATATAAAGTTAAGCGCCCAAGTAATAAGGTGATTCACGAATGCAGTAGTACAATTACACCTATCATTGGACAAGAAATCAAAATGGCTTAGAAAAGGAAAATCTTCATACCTGAGATCTGGGCTTTTCAGTGTTGCATTTCCTCATGTTACAAACTGTTCTAAATGAAAAGTTGACATTTCCGCACTCAGGACATGTCCAATCATTGTCACGCGTGCCCTCTATGATTGGTATGACGGGAGATATGACATAAATCATTAAAGTTGGTTCAAATTTTTAAATTATGTTTTAAAACTTGAGAACGACAGATACCTGCATTTCTCTTTGGAGCTTTATCTTCTGGGAAAAAACCAGGTCTTGGTCCCTGTAACACATAAGTTTGAGTTGGCTCAGGTCCCAAGGAGGTATGGAGCACTATTACAGTATTTACCCCCTCCCCCCTCCCCCCAAAAAAAAGACTAATAAAAAATATAAGCACAACTGAGTAAAGCCGGTAATACGATACCATGTCAGTGTAAGCCATTGGCAAACCCATGCCATATCGGTTAATCATGGGAGGCACAGTGTACATTCCACCTGAAAGTGAACAGAATAAACAACTGAAGCTTGGCAGCACAATTCTAAGAAATTGTACAAGAAATTGCTTCACATTTTTAGTAAAATACTTATGTTCAAACAGGTAGAAATGTGAAGATAAAATTTTCAGGATGAGAGCATGCTTGTCATTGTAATATTTATATGTAGACCACACAATTCCAATCAATTGAATGAACAAGGATGTCGTTGCTAAAATGCATTTCTCAACTTAAATGAATGACCAGTAAAAGCAAAAAAAGACCTTAGGCAAACTGAAAAAATTGAGCTTCATGTTAAGCATGTGTACCATTTCCCATCATAGCTCCAGTAGAATAAGGT